>CP125839.1:15503951-20503951 GCA_030408175.1 Trifolium repens | reverse complement strand
ATTATATTTGCACAATGAATTTGTACACATTTTGGGACAACTATATCCTTTTCTCTCTCATACATGTTTTATATTTTTAGTCTCTCATATCCTCTCTCTCACACTTTATTGATTTTTGTCACAAATGAAAAAGAAACAAAAAAGTTGTCACAAAATAGCTGTCCAAATATCATTTGTGTTGGGGGATGAACATTCTTGTTGTCTAGGATAGGAATGGCAAAAACAATTGTACCCACAGGTGTCCATGAATAAAAATTATACCCGCATTTCACACTTTTGTTTACAATCACCGGTTTTATTAAAAACCTGTCATCTCGTGATATCTGCAAATATCTGAGTTGCATAAGTACACTATCAAGCTATGCTTTTGGTGGAGTATTAGCAAACTTTTTTTTTTTTGAATCGGCTAAATTTTATTAAAAAACAACTCCTCCACAAGAAGTGTAAGGAATTGTTGTGGAAACATACAACGAAAGGTAACGTGATATAACACAATTACCAACACCTAATCAAACGCCCAAATCCACCCGTACACCAATAATGATTCACTAAACCTACCAGAGAAAACCCCTATCCGACCCTAGGAGACACCACTAGACACTAACTTCCGAACTCGAATTAAAATTACTCGGCCCATCAGATCCAGAAAGTAGCCCCAAAAGTCGAAGGTTGAGGGACACCGGTAGTCAGAGAATCGACAGTCAACACCTGATGCAGTAGAGTTCGACCAGATACCAGAGACCTGCAAATCTCAACAGACTTGAACATCCCTCAGCGACTCCAAGAGTCCTGCAAATCTCACCAGATTTGAAAATGGTCAGAGACTCTCGTATCACGGAGAATCCACTCACACTCGGCATTAACCATCCAACACCTCTCTGTCACCAATACGTCCCGGAGGTACGATAAAACAACAACATCCGTCAACACGGAGTGTCTACATACCTCGCCCTTTCGGGCGCGCCAGGACAACTACCAAGACCAAGAAAAGCCTCAGCCAAACACCACCTCAGCCAACCACCACCACCACTGCCAAAACACCTTCAAACAAACCCCACCGAAACCAACATCACCTAATCACAACGCACCACCACCACCACAGCTGCCACCACAGCTTCACCACACCACCACCACCGTCGGCACCACCGCAATGCCGAAACAGCCACCAAGACCAAGAATACACCACCACTAAACAGAACATACAGATCTGTCAACACCACCACCAAAACAAAACCCGATCCATCACCACCACCACCACCACCGAAACTGAAGCAAATCCGGCATCACCACCAAACCGAGACCACCAAAACACCGGCGAAACACCAAAACAAACACCACCGCATTACCATCTCACCACCTCAACACCACAACACCATTTCATCACCTCCAACCACCACCCACAGCAAAGCACACACCAAAACCAATTTTCATCACCTCTCCAAACACCTCCAGCCACCACCTGAATAGAAAACCAATTTTCACCTCTCTGTAAAAGCAAACCAGGACCTAGATCTGGACATTTTCAACTCCAAACACCGAGAACGACAAAACGGTTCCATAACCAAGACCACAGAACCGTTCCATAAATCGTTCACAACCCATACAACAACAGAAACCGAGAAGAGAGAGAAAGAAACCGGAACAAAGAGAAAACCACCGCCGTTCCTTCACCTCCGATCCGGAGTTTTGGTAAGGCTTTCGAAAGTTTGGGTTTCGGATTCGTACTCAGAATGGTTTAAAAGGGGGTTTTGAATAGAAAAGTTTGGATTTTTGGGGTTATTTGGTTTTCCGGCGCGGTGGCGCCGCCGTCTGGTCCCGGCGACCACCGCGCCGGCGTGAGAGCTTAAGAGAGAGAACAGAGAAGTGAGAGGTTGAACTTAAAGGGGGAAACTGACTTTTTTTTGTATTATCCTACAAAGATCTGGATGGTGAGTACCTTGAGTTCGATGAGTTGAGAAAACGGAGGGAGGAGAAGTAGTGAGTTGGCTGCGGCGGCTGCGTTTTTCACTCTGCTGCTAAACAAGTTGAGCTTGTCGTAGTGGAGTATTAGCAAACTTCCATGAGCACTTAACATAATTATCAGTAATCCGATTCCCTTCCACCTCAGATATTGGTATTGAATCTGTAATCTCCCTATCATCTTTGCTGAGCTTCACTGCAAATGAATCCATATTACAATCAACATTTTACGTCTTGGTTGTTCCTACAATACATATGAGAGATTCCATAAATGTTATTTTGCTAGCAAAGGAAAAGAAAATTAATGGTCAAAGTGCACGGACATAGATTCTCTACCGTTTGGAAGTTCCACAACGATGGTATTAATATATGTTTATAAGTGAAGGCAACTCTCATCTTACGAGTTGGTTTATATGGTTAAATTAGACTCAATTCTCAATTCCAAAATGGTATTAGATCCTCCCCCATGATTCCTTGAACCGCTATCTATTAGATTTCTGATCAAGTCATCCACAATTTATATTCGTGCCCCAAACCCAATAGTGTTGGGCGCGACATGATGAGTTCAGAAGTTCCACATCAATTGCAATATGGTCTGAATATATATTTATAAGAGCAACCCACACTTTACAAACTGGTTTAATAGGTTGGAATTAAACTCAACTCCCAATTTTAAGATCTACATTAGAAAACACTCATTTATATGTATTAACTGATCTTAGTCATTGGTTTAAAATCAATCCACACATATTATACCTTCACTAAATTTATTTAAATTTATTTACATTAGGAAACACTCATTTATATTTTGTGACAAATACTATTTAAAATCACATACACAACTATGAAGTCCAAATTTCGAATTTCGTAAATAGATTCAGTCTAAAATATTGATCAAATCAATTGAGCTAGGCCTTACAGACACTTTAACCATATTATATTTAAATAATTTAATCAATGCATCACACATTTATCCCTAATGTATATTCAAATTATACACTTAGACCATGTACAATGGTTCAACACCTTCAACACTCTCAACACCCACTTTTTACACTCCACATCATCTTCTCTTTCTTCCACCTACTCATTCAACACTCTATCCTCTCCAATGGTTTTTTCATTCAACACTTACACTCTACCCCACCATTTTTTTATTTCATATTCTTATTTAAATTAAATTTTTATGATTACATAAAAATACAATTATCGATTAAAATTTAAATTTAAATTATACGATACAAATCATCGATTAAAATTACAATAAAAATTATCGATAAAAATTAAATTATACTCCCGATTGCAATTATAATAAAAACAAAATTTATTTAAATAATTGATACGATACAATCATCTTAAATTGAAATTAAAATACGACACACAAGTAGTTAAAACGATACAAATAATTTAACATGCAATAATACACACAAGCAATAAAACGATACAAATCATCTTCAACCGCGTCCCATTCCAAACTTTGTCCATATGTACTTCACTAGATCTGCTTGCAATTCTTGATGACCTTTTGGATCACGAAATTCGGATCTAGCACGCACATGATTTGCAAAAGCGGGTAACACCTCGGTCGAGTATGGTTGTTGCGGTGCACTAGATCCACTTTCCCCAGATTGCTCAAAATCGGTCCAATGTTGAGAATAAGAATCTCGTTCATCCTCAACAATCATATTATGTAATATGATGCATGACCTCATGATGATACCCAAATCGTCTATGTCCCACAAGCGAGCTGGTTCACGGATGATTTTAAAACGAGCTTGAAGCACTCCAAATGCACGTTCGATGTCCTTCCGACATCCCTCCTGATATTGAGCAAATAACTTATCGGGTTCACTTCGAGGAAGTCTAATTGATTTGACGAAAGTTGGATAAGAAGGGTAGATACCATCAGCTAGATAGTATGTCATATCATAGAGACGTTGATTCACAAAGAAAGTCACACTTGGAGTCTTTCCCTGTTCCACATCATCAAACACTGGTGACCGGTCTAGAACGTTTATATCGTTCAACGTTCCCGGACATCCAAAAAAGGCATGCCAGATCCATAGATCATGAGTTGCAACTGCTTCAAGAATAACTGTCGTGGTTCCCTTATCCCCCCTAGTAAATTGACCTTCCCATGCTTTAGGACAATTTTTCCACTCCCAGTGCATGCAGTCAATACTCCCAATCATCCCTGGGAACCCCCTCCTTTCACTAACTTGTAGTATTTTTTGCAGGTCTTCTTCGGTTGGTGATCTCATATACACTGGCTCATACAATCGTATGATTCCTTTACAGAATCTACGTAAGCACTCCAATTAGCAAAATCATCTAGTAAAAACTTTTTGTAAATTAGTAGTAAAGTAATTTCAAATTAGCAAAATAAAACAATGAAAGAGACACAAATGATAGTTTTAAATTTTTGCAGTGCATCAAATATTCGGTGTGATTTCTCACTAGATAAACTTTACAATAGCACTGATACTAATATTCATTGATAACATGTACCTACACATTAAGCGTTGATAATTTGAAAGATTACATATTCACCGTAAGGAAATAGACACTAAATATTCAGATTGTTCACATGTTTAGCACTAATACTAAAACATTTGTCGGTACTGATATACATTCACGGTTAAGACTACAGTTAGAAGGCAAAAAATAATTATACATGTCCAAGAAGCAGTATCAAACATAGTACATCATATTAGGCATAAGTGCAATATGTGATGCTTTTTAGTTCCGAATTGAACGAGGAATAATTCAGACTTTCAGCTTGCATGGTTTGTTATATAACTCAAATTGCAGGATGTCACCAGACTGTGGGCTGTGTGTAGACATGAATTCGTACCACCCGGTAGTAAGTAATTTATCGTAGAATCCTTGGTTGTCAGGTTCGTCTGAGCTACGAATTTTGCATTTATATTTGAAATTAGTTTCAGTGCAGCTAAGCATAACATGCTTTGGGTTTGCAAGAACAATTCTTGATGCGTAGGAAGGGAAACGCTGCAAAAGAATAAAAAACGATAAGATTGGATGCACTGCATGAATCTGCAAGTAATTAACACCTAAATTGATATAAGTACTCTAAATATGAAAATAGTTGCCGAAGATTTTACCAAGGGATACTGATTATTCTGATTAGCCATTGAATTGGTTACCTTCATAGACCATACCATCATGTGATCAAAATCATCGTATTTATTTGCCAGTTCCTGAAACTTCGTTTAGTGTTACACAGTTATAAAATGTCAGATATGTATATATAAATATTATGAACGTATGTAATAGTGTTATTCGATTGAATAGAGATGATACAAGTTGTTATGATAATAGATTGCCATATACTAATTAAACAAATGAGGAAATGTTTTATTATATTTATTTGCTGGTGTAGTAGAAAAAATGAATTGAAATTTTTATAAGAGTTAACAATTGTAAAGTACATGATTTAGGTATATAATGTCTAGGGTTAATAGGCTTTTACCCCCGTGCAAAGTAGGCGAGTTTTGCGTTACCCCCTGTAATTTTTTTTCTTGAGATTACCCCCCTGCAAAATTTATTTTTTTGATTTACCCCCTTTTTGCTGACGTGACAGGCAAAAGTCAACTGCCACGTCAGCAAAGTTCACTGTCATGTCAACAAAAAACTTGACTTTTTGCCTGTCACGTCAACAAAAAGGGGGTAAATCAAAAAAATAAATTTTGCAAGAGGGTAATCTCAAGAAAAAAATTACAGGGGGTAACGTAAAACTCGCCTACTTTGCAGGGGGGTAAATGCCTATTAACCCTAATGTCTATATACCTGAAGCGGCTGTTGAATATCACCTTCGTCATCGCTTGAACTGACAATAATGATGTTTGGTTCTGTACCCGATTCTTCAATTTCCACATCGGAAGGACGGACATTGAGAAAATATTTTTTTCAATTTTATAATCCATTAAAACTCTCGTTGGTTTAGTAAAACCAAAATCAGCCGCCACTTGGTGGCCCTAAAACATAAAGGTTTCATCTGATATGCTTAATTGGACGATGATTGACTTGTCACCCATTGATACGCGGGAAGTGTTGTACTTTTTCCGTGTTTTCCTCCATGTTTCACCGAAAGATTGTGGCATAATTATTTGGCCCTAATATTAATAAAGTATTAATAATGGTTAATATGAACTGGAATAATTTGAGTGAAATGTAAAATAATTACACTGAGATACATATACCTCTTCTGGATCAATTAAAGTTTCAAATTGCGTGATCATGTTCTTGCGTGTTGAAATTAGAGGTAGTGGTTAGTGTAAGTATAACAACGGATATAGAGGTAGTGGTATGTGAAAGTAATGTATTATATATTTTGTTTTAGAAACAACAAATTTAATTAAATCGAAAACAGTACAAAGAGTACAATAATAGGAATACAAGGAAAACCAGGGGAATAACACAGTGAATCACAACAACAAAGATAACTATCCAACTACACCTAAGTTGAAGCGTAGGAATAGGCTAAAATAAACTAACTCATGCCCACCCTACAACCACTTGCAAACACCCACTCCATTTCAAGCAAACTCCAACAAAACCATCTCCAATAAAAGTAAAGAATAGAGAAGAATTAACCTTACTAGCGTATCGAGAGGATACCGCCACTATTACCTTTCGACGGGAGAAATGCCTAATCACACTCTTCGGAACCACAAAGACTATAACACGACTTGTCTGTAATGTTTGACATTTTTGTTTCCTGGATAGCTACAAACTGTACACTATGCTTACTGATAAATTCTCGTACTTTCCTCCTCTTAATCGCCCCTCCCAACCCTCTATCATTGCAAGAGGCAATAATCATTGATCACCATTATTTTACTCCCTAACCCTCATGATTTCTCTATCTTTAACCTCTTCATCAATCAAATCCTTCCTAACCATATTATCATTCATAGTAATGTATTACATATATAGTTGCGCGCGCGCGCACACACACACACTTTTACAAATCATCAAATATTGCATTAGTTTGACCCATAAAGAATGAACTCATCATGTCATACAAACTGAGTTTGAATCTCTATCCAACTACCTTTCTCTAATAAACCTTATTTCTCTTTCAATATAAAAGCAACATTAACATATTTTAACTTTTGGTGTTTAGTAAAAAAAGGTAAAATTGTTTGGAAACAAAATATTAGAAACTGGAATAATGATACAACATTGAAACTTAGCATGAATAGAAACAACTGATATCAGAAGATCATAAGATTCACGTAAAACTAAAAGGAGTTGTGGTGTTCACTACTAATACCTTAGTAATTACAGAACAACATAACAGCAAAACGCAACATCAAAGACAGATCTGATGAGAAGCTGAAATAATTTGACCGGAATCGAAAGAACTACTTGGATGAAGAAGCCGCCATGGATTTCTCTACAAACGTCGTTGAAAGCAAAGGTGAAGATGACGCAAAGTGATGATGAAGAAGCTTCGGAAGCAGGAACAATTAATAGTATGAAGCCATAAAATTGGTAAAGTCAGTTTTGTCTTATATTCTTTTTTAGCAAAGTTAATAAACTTTTTTGTTTTTGTTTTTTATTTAGGTGTGGTCCTAAAAGTGTACTTTAAAATTAAAGATGGTCCATTTGAAGAATCAAATGTTTAGTGCTCCCTTCAGTCCTAAATATAACGGAAAAATTACTTTTTATATTTATTTGTAATCCAATGTATCTAGTCAATAATATATGTTAAATACATTGAATTCTTAATGAAACTAATAAGTAATTCTTTTTTATATTTAGGATCGGAGGTGGTATATGTTTGTGTCTTCGGGAAGGTACATTCTAACTAGATGTCCTAATACTACCGACATCCAATGCATAATTCAAAATTTTCCAATCCGACCGTTCAATATCACCTAATTGAACCGAGAAACGTTTGAGAGTCGGAATTTTTAGAATCGGACCCCGAATGGATAGACAGATGGTAATAAGCGTGTCTTCGAAAAGGCACATTCTAACTAGTTGTCCTAATACTAGTGACATCCAATGCATAATTTGAATATTTTCAATCCGACCATTCAATATCACCTAATCGGACCGATAAACGTTTGAGAGTCAGAATTTTTAGAATCAGACTCCGAATGGATAGACAAATTGTAATAAGGGTGTCTTCGGAAAGGTACATTCTAACTAGCTGTCATAATACTAGCGACATCCAATGCACAATTCAAATTTTTTAATTCCGACCGTTCAATATCACCTAATCGGACCGAGAAACGTTTGAGATTTGGAATTTTAAGAATCAGACTCCGAATAGATAGACAGATTGTAATAAGAGTGTCTTCGGAAAGGTACATTCTAACTAGCTGTCCTAATACTAGCGACATCCAATGCATAATTCGAATTTTTTAAATTCGACCGTTCAATATCACCTAATCGGAACAAGAAACGTTTGAGAGATGGAATTTTTAGAATCAGACTCTGAATGGATAGACAAATTGTAATAACGGTGTCTTCGGAAATGTACATTCTAACTAGTTGTCCTAATACTAGTGACATCCAGTGCATAATTCGAATTTTTCCAATCCGACCGTTCAATATCACTTAATCGGACCGAGAAACGTTTGAGAGTCGGAATTTTTAGAAAATATATTATTTGTCAGAATCCTGAGGGATTTTAACCGCGTAAGACTAGAAAATATATTATTAGTCCGAATCCTGAGGAATTTTAACAGCGTAAGACTAGAAAATTTATTATTTGTCAGAATCCTGAGGGATTTTAACTGCGTAAGACTATAAAATATATTATTAGTCTGAATCCTGAGGGATTTTAACCGCGTAAGTCTAGAAAATTTATTCAAAACGCGCCAGTTAATAATATACGATGAGAAACCAACATGGGAACAAAAAGGTAAGCTATTTTTTCTGAGAGCATTTGTAAACCAAAATTTTTAAGTAAATAATAATCATAAAATTGTGCTTTTGTAGTTAGGTATACCGGTGTCTTGTGATGGATTATTTCGCAAGTGCACGAAGTATCGCAAGTAATAATAAAATCGATCCCACAAGGATTGAGATTATTCAACAATGGCGAATTGGCTTAACTAGTAAATGTAAAATTAAAGACATTGGGGGGAGTTTTAGCATTCAAATTTGTGAAAATGAAACTTTGGAATTTTATCAAACGGTTGGCGGGCGATTGGATTTTGTTCCGATTCATTGCATTCCACTATGATACTAGTTGATTGATTCCTAAACATGTTTCATTCAATCACTATGACAATTTAACATAACAATTGCACCCACTCTCATGGTCATACAATTCACTACATCATACTAAAATCCCCTAATCTCTTAGGTCAATTGCATAGCATAACATAAGCAAATTAAGTGTGTTAAATCCTTAGTCTCAACCTTTAATTCTCTATCTCTAGACTAAGTATAAGGTTGCATCCATTAATCTAGTTCCAATTCACACAATTAATCTCTTAACAAGCATGAATTAATCATCATCACATACATTCATCAATGGATATGAAGCAATAAACACAAAATTAATGGAATAGTAATTGAATTAACCACAAAGAAATCAACACATAACTAGCATATGATTCATAGTTTCATACAATTATTCATCACAAAATCCAATCTAACAACTTAGTTCATCATAGCTACAAGAGGTGAAAGGAAGCTAGAATTGAAATACATGATAGTTGGAAGAAGAATTGGATGAGGAGAGATCTTCAATCTTGTTTCCAAGCCTTCAAATCTCGTTTCTCCATCATGATTCTCTTGATTTCAAGCTCCAAAATGATGCTCTAAGACCCTTTTTCCTTCCCCATTCGTAACCCCCTTCAAATGGGTCAAGTTTTTCTTTTATAGTGTCAAAAATGGGTCAAAAATGAGTCCCAATCTGCCAAGTTCGCCTCCCTGTTCGCTTGGCCTTCGCTTGGGCGAAATTTGAAAAATAGCCCACTAAAAGACGAAAAAACAACATTTTCAGCATTTCTTCCTTTTCAAGCTACCTTTCATTCTATGTCTTTTCCACCTCAAATATGATCAAAACCACTTCAAAACACCTCTAAAACACCATTGAAATGATCTTAGAATGTAGAAATGACAAGAGTCATCATCTTGCTTTGCAGAAAATACCAATAATAGTCATTGGATTATACAACATAATATGCACCAAGAGTTGGAGAACATGTGCAACAATCTTGGGGTAAAATCACCTGTTTACACAAACGACGAAGTTCGCGTCCGAAAAGGTTTACCTTATGTTCGTTATAAGATTTTGATAGACAGTATGGGTCTTGTTGAAGACCCGATTATGTTCTATGGACGATTATGTTCGTTATAATGATGCAAAAGAGGATGCGGCAGTGGTTGCTATGAGACGTTTACTTTGTATGACTGGTTTGAAAATTCGCGATTACAACTACTACAACATGAAAGTGTTGGAACATAAAATACAAGTGCTTGAGAGTGAAAAGATGACGGTGACGGATGACAAGCTGAATGCAGAAGATGATGTTCCTAGTGCATCGGCCAAATAAAGATATATATATATATATATATATATATATATATATATATATATATATATATATGTGTGTGTGTGTGTGTGTGTGTGTGGTTATTGGTTAGTAGTGTTTAATTATTATGTGGTGTCAAATATGTTTGTTGGTTTTAAATACCGTTTATTTCTTTAATCTAAATTATATTTAAAATATGTTGTTATTTAATTATATCAGGTTTGATTATTTTGAACTAATGGATGTCAAGCATTTGTGATCTCCAAATTGTGGTAATTTGCGTCATAATGTTAGCATTTAAACAATCATAATTTTATCATTGTATGTTATTATGTAGCTTTATTTGTCCATGCATTGTTATGTTTGCTAATTTGCAATGACATGCATTAGTTTAGAAACAAAACTAAATTGAACAAAAAGTGGACAAATTCATTAAAAAAGCAAATACATTACAATGCGCTCACACTTTATTTCATGGTAGACTCACATAGTGGATTTTTGAAATGTAAAAGTACAACAGCTGAACAAAAGATAGAAACAGAGCAAATTACCATTACTTAACTAAAACAACAAAGAAAGTCAAAAACACCATCAACAACATTGAAATGAACATAACCCTTGAACTAGTTGTGATGTGTTTGATTTCATCAACAACAATGCTAGTGTGCTTTAAATCCCCCTCAACGGTTAACATCTTAGCTTCAAGAGCTTTGACAATGGTGGGAAAGCTTGAAACTTGGTCGACGTCATTTTGAGCAGAATCTATGTCATGGCAAGGACAGTTAATGGGGTGCGCCCAATCAACAAACGCACAAACATATTCCCTACACGCAAAAAAAAGCTTGTGTGGATTACGATTGGAAATCGGCCTCTATTTCCCTTAAACGAAAAAAAGTCAGGCACTTGTGAAATTGCTGAACAAAATCAGTCATATTGATCCGTGTAACAGCCCAGGCCCCACCAACTTAGGTGGTCCCTGTAACAGCCCGGGCCCCACCAACATAGGTGGTCCTGACTGCCACCTCACGATCTTCTCCAACCCCCTTCACTATTGGAGTTTTTGCCTTCCGTGGGATCGAACCCATATACCTGGGGATAAGTACATTGTTCATTCCATATCACGAAGTTCATCCCTTTCAAGTTTCAGTTCTCAAAATTCATGTCTTTGCACCCATTCAGTTGAAGAGGAACTTGAACTACGGTAATTTCGCCGGCTTGCAAATAAAGAAGATTCACTCCCAAGACCATATATATGTCCTTTCCTTATTCCTGCAACCTCAGTCCACACATGAGAATGGATTCTCTCCATTTGAAAAAAATTGAGGAAGTAATGTTGGTATCTATACCATTGGATCAAAAGCATCTACTAATATTTTAATTAGAAAATAATGAAGAAAGGTTGGTGAATGGTTAAGATGTACAAATTGAGAAAACTTGAGGAAAAAAAAAATTGAGAGGATCCTTTCTCGTCCACACATCTAGTTCCTTTGGTGGCGGAGTTCCTTCCAAAGATGCTTGTTCGATTAATTATTCCCATCTATATATGTTTATACTTTTCCTATTGACACAAATATAAGGCTAATTAATATTTTAAAATTAAGTAAAATAAAATGAAATCAACATGGAAAAAATATTTAAAGTTGAGAACTCAATTACATAAATATGTTCCGATTTTCGATCAATTCAAGTCTTATTCTTGCAATATTGGCGTGTGTAAACAAACAAATCTACTGGATCAGGGGGTAGTGACATTTGTGGAGTTGAACGTTTGAGAAGTTTTAATTTATGATTCTTGGAAGCCTTTTCTTTACCTTTATTTGCTATCTGCAATTAATTAAAAAAAAAGAATTGTTTATAGCATAAATTAATAAAATAGAAGCCAAAATATATAATATTAATAGGCGAATGTAAAGGGACAAACAAGTAAATAGAAGGATGGAAAGTGCAAATAAAGAAGTTTGTAATAAAACAACAAGGAATCACAATTGCAATCCAAAACGAAAACATTTCGAAACCAAGAGTTGCCAAATTTTACTAAAGCGGCACAATAGACATTCATGAGTAACCAAATTTACATTTAGTTTCAACCATAGGTTAACGAACACATACAGTAACCACAACATAATGTGTTTACAAGAAAATACGCATGTGCATCTTAATTTAATTGTTGAATCCATATACCTTACAAAATTTGATCTAAAAAAAAGGTTTAAAGAAGAAAAGGACAAATTGAAAAGCCAACATATTCCAGGATTGAATTGATTTAGCATATAAACCGAAAGATTGAATTGAAAAACTAATCAATTTGTCAATTAAATCATTCAATTTCTGGAAAGGAAAAAATAAAATAAAATTGCACACTCAAATGTAATACTGTGCAATTTGCAAAGAATAAAACACACAAATTTGCCGGCTTCAAGCGTTTCAAATCATCAACCAATTGAAAGACAAAGTTTCTCAATCCACATAAAACTTCAGCAAACAATTGAATAAGCTATATTGAAATCCTAATATATTAACAAAATAGAGGCCCCGGAATCATTAACAGGGTTCACAAAGATTAGAAGAACCAGAAAATACAATACAGTTAAGATCGAATATATCACATAATCTCAATAAACAAAACATGAAGATCCGCTCAATGAGGAAGAAGAAGAAGCACTCACCGAAGAAGAGAAAAACTACGACGAACGCGGTTGGGGCTTCTCACTGATCTGGGTTGCTGTTTGTTTCTCACTTTCTCTTTCAATTTCTATTTTTGATTTTTCCCTCTGAGCTATATTTTACTAATATTTATCTTTAAAAAAAAAAAACGATGCCTTATAATAGGCAGATGAAAATTGAATTTTGTGATTTGGTTTTTCTTTTTTTTTTTTAAGTGAACTTTGTGATTTGATTTTGTTTTAATATCGCTAACTGAGTTTTGGAATAATTCAACTAAGTTAAAAAGATATATTCAATTCTAATTCAAAGTTTGTTTGTTTTTGAAACGTATTTTTTGTCAAAAACAAAACCCTTTTTTTTTTAAACAAAGTTTGTTTTTGTTGTTGTTGCATATAATATGTTTGTTTTTAAATAAAGTTTGTTTTTTGAAATTTGAACAATCTAGCTGAGAGATCGAAGACAATGTCCTATGTATTTAGCTTTTTTTTTTATTTGTTTTTCTAGTGATTTGTAAATAAAAAAAAGTTTAAGACGAAAATTTTGTTCGCTATTTATCGGTCTCCAATTCAGTCTCTATAGTTAGGCAGCGACTGATATAACAACCGATAAATTTTCACTTTGAAGCTCGGAATATTAGTCTTTAATTAGGTCTCTAAAAGCGACCGATTTTTTGGTCACTAATTATTGGGCTCTAATTCAGTCTCTATAATTATGTAGCAACCGATATAGTGACCGATTTTTTTTTTAAGTTTATGTTTAAAATATCAGTCTCTAAATCGGTCTCTATAGTAACCAAAATTCTTCAGTCTTTAAATCGGTTGCTAAAAGAAAATTTTCTAGTAGTGCGAGGGGGAATATTCACTACATTCGGCGGTGGATACCCTGATCTCGACAACAAAAAAAAAACCTTTATGATTATAGTTTGTCCACCATGTAATGTTTCATGTGTTACTCTTGCATTCCTAATCATAATTAAATTGATTGATGTATGTTGTCTTGATTGATGTATTTTGTAAATGTCCAGTGAGTGTGAGTGGTAATATGAGGAGTATATTTTGTCATCTTGTTACCCTTACCATCATTTCACACTATTGTCCTTATTATCCCATAAAATTAAATTGATTCATATATATATATATGCAGGGCCGTCTTTGAACCCATGTAAGGAGGTCTATAGTATAGGGCCTCCAAAAAAATGGGGCCTCAAAAAAATATAATTAGGTAATAGGTAGTTATATTGGGGAGGTTTAAGTAGCAGTAATAATGGTCCAACAATAATAATGATCCAACAGAGCAAAATTATACTAATTAAATTATATCAATAATGGTCTAGTAGAGTAAAATTATACTAATAATAGCCTCCGTGCTTATGTCTTGTTGTTGTTCTACTACTTTTTGAGTTTTGTGTTATTAATATTTGTTTGTTCACAAAAATAAATATTAAGTTCATTTTAAAAAACATATTTATTTTTATTAGGGGGTTTATTATTAGCCCGGGGCCTCTAAATACTCGGAGACGGACCTGTATATATGTGTGTGTGGTTTTTCTAAACTACCGAATTAGTAAATCATAGTTTTATTGTGGTTATAAATTGCAGTCTTGTATAAAAATGCTCCAAACATCTGGCACATTTGTTCATGATTCGTCAAATGAAGGAATAGCAATATCTATATCATTCTAGAATTTAAATTGGCCATGACCACATCTTTCACGATCTCAAATATCAATAGTGAGCAAATAGTATATGTTATAAAGCCTATGATGCCAAACAAAAGAAGGAAGCATAATGTCCAAGACATTGATTAGACTCTAGAGCTACCATGCACTTCAATTCATTAAATCATTCCTTGTTATTTAGTACAAACCAGTTTTGCACCTTTGTCCTTTTCTCCAATTGTGCAGTTAATAATATTACTAACCCACAGTTTAAACTTTAGTGTGGATTAATGAGAAGTTTTTTTTTCACCAACTAAATAGTAAGGGATCATTTTCTTTAACCAGAAAGACTTTGGATTTAAATCAAAATTCTTAGAAATGCAGCAATGTTAAATCTTTTTTAAGGAGAATTTTGTCATCTTTTGTAGTTCATTCCGTCTAAAAAGATTAATTTTTACAATTGCACATAAATGATATATATACCTGATTCATAAAAATAAAAGATGTAATCTTTTAAAATATGTGAAGTTTTTCACAAGTTGAAGGGTGAGTAGTAACCGGGAGTAGTTGAGGTAGTAGGTTAATTACTTAAGAATGTAGTTGGATAGTATACAAAGGTTATTGTTGATACTTGATATTAGCTAGGATGATTGTAGTAGTGTGAAAATCACTTATAGCAAATATAGACTGTATTGCTCGCAACATGGATATATAGTATAAGACAAGAGGCGATATATTAGAAATCAAGTTAGTGTAGGAGAAGAGAGTAATAGTGTGGTAAAGCCTCAATGTTGTCATTGCATGTCAAAAGCTTAAATATAATTGTACTAAATTTATCTATTTATAGGTGTGAGAGGTATTTTCTAGGTATTATATTCTAGAATTTTCATGTTTTTTCCTGGTACATGTATGATGTAGATTTATTCTATGCACTACTAAAGTATTCTAGAAAATTTTAAACATATGCATGAGTACTACATAATTATTCTATAAATTATTACTCCCTCCGTTTCTTTTTAAGTGTCTGTTTTGAATAATAACAGCAAATTAAGAAAGTTTATTTTTGCACCTTATTTTCCTATTATACCATAATTTTAATTCACCAATAAAATTCTATTTTTTTGCACACACTTTCTCTTTCCAATAAATTTAATATATTATGCACACAAAAAAAAAAAATTAATATGTTATGTAACAAAAAAAAAATAAAAAGATTTAGTTTTCCAAATATATAGCATTAATTAGTTTTATTGAAAACGATATGAGTAATTGACAAATCATACCCTTAAAACATCAAATGGACAGTTAAATAGAAACGCTAAATTCGACGTTTTTGGACACTTAAAAAGAAACGGAGGGAGTAATGTATTTTAAAAAAGATAAGTACTTTGTCACCCTATGGATTACACGCGCGCCCTACCCTTCTGTGGCTTAAGTCATAGATGTAGCAAAAATGAGAAATTTTGAAAAATATCGTCTGTGACTTAAATAGCGGACGTTATAAAAATAAAACCCGATATGATGTTTTAAGGGGTGTCCGTGACATAAGTAACGGACAGGGGTATTTTTGTAATTTTGTAGGATGCGCCCCCAAAATGGTAGGGCACCAAAAGTAATTTCCTTTAAAAATATGTAGAAATTTATATCAGAAGTTTGCTATTTAGGCCCCCTACTATTACTTGCAGGCCCTTACAAGCATTCGTATCCTAGGAAACGAAGGAAACAAATTTCGTCACCTAGAAGACGAAATTATGTTAAAACATAGTAGGCCTGCATATTGTCACGCACATCTGGGCACAAAACACGCAATTTCGTCTCGTAGTTACCGAAACGCTAATTTTTTGAAATTTTGTTTCCTAGAAGACGAAATTGTGTGTTTTGTCACCTAGAAGACGAAATTTTGGTTATACGTCATCTGAGCACAAAACACACAATTTCGTCTCGTAGTTACCGAAAAATCCATTTTTTGAAATTTTGTCACCTAGAAGACGAAATTGTGTTTTGTCATCTAAAAGACGAAGTTTTGGTTTTCTGCGATTTCGTTTCCTAGAAGCCAAAGTATCCTAGGCGCAAAAGTGACGTATTTTGAAATTTTTGGGAGACCTGAGATCAACATGGGGGGCCTGATAGCAATTTTCTTTACATCATTGGGCATGAAGCAAGCCCACTAATACCGGAAGCAGCATTGGCTTACCCAAGAGGACAAATCCTACTCTTGTGGGGTGCAAATAATATTTTTTTTTTAATGATATATAAAATGAAGTCGGTATACAAGTCAAGAGTATTAGGAGTATTCAAAAAAAAAACAACAAGAAAAAAAGGAAATAAAAAACACAAAATGTTTTCCAAATATCAAGAGACTACACCACATCTGCAAAAGGTAAACACCGAAGGAAAAAAGAGGGGTGGGGGGGATACACTGAAGGTGGAAAAACACAAGAAGGGGGGGGGGGTTGAATTGTGTTTTGAGAATCAAAACTTTTTCAAAACTAAAACAAGTTTGCAACGGATAAAATCACAAAGTTAAAGAAGGGTGCTGAGAGAGAGAAAGAAAGACACAAAATTTATCCTGGTTCCTCTCACAAATCGAGAGTACTCCAGTCCCCTTGTTACTAACAAGAGCTTTTCACTATAATATACTCAAGATTACAAATTGCTCAAGCACACTTGCAAGAGACTTCCCAGGTGCTCAAGTATCACTAAACAAGAGACTTCTCAGGTGCTCAAGTTTCACTAAACAAGAGACTTCACAAACAAACTTAAAATCTAAGAATGATTGTTAATGGACACTTGATATACTATCAGAGGTGTTTACAAAATACAACGCAATTGCTTTAAGACTTGAATGAGAGATTAAACAAATTATGTCAGAATATTTCAGAGCCTTAAACGCAGTAATAGAACAGTGGTCATTTCTTCCATTTGAGTCTTCTATTTATACTTGAAGGAAGACGATGACCGTTGTAGAGAGATAAGGTGCCAGCTGGAATATGCTCGTACAATTGCTAGCTGTAGATTGCCTTCTTTAGCAAAGAAATCCAATTCCACTACCTTGCAATTCAAATTATCACTCATCCATTTTGAGTAATAATAGTACGATAGTACGATCCTCAAATGCGCTCCACTTATCGATAAGATTAACGTTGTACCAACGAATATTCCTTCCTGTGGATGTGACAGAGCCTTGAAGTAGATTGTTCTTCAAACATAGGTTCCGATTCTGTCAGTTCTTGAGTGATGAAAATTCCTTTTGCTTCAGATGCTGTTGTCGTAGCTTCTTAAGGTCTTCAGCTTCTGAACTCCTCAGAGTCTAGCTTTTGGTCCTCAGAAGCACTATCTTCAGCACGCAAATTTTAAGCTTCTGATGAACAGTGATACGCTTTCAGAGCTTCATAGCTTGGCTTCTCTCTTGTTATTCATAGTGCTTCTGAATGAATTTTAACTTATAATTCTGCACACCAGAATAATCATTAGTAATACCAATTGCAATTTTAATACTTTGTTATCATCAAAACCACTTAAAATCTTAGAGGTTCATGTCAGACCCACTTTGATCCAACAATCTCCCCCTTTTTGATGATGACAAACTAAAGCATTAAAATTCAATTGTTGTTGATTTAATTATTTATGTTGACTTCAGGTTTCAAAGGTTTGCAATCTCCCCCTGAGTTTGATAATCTACAGGGTTAGGTTTGTAAGCTCCCCCTAAGTCTTATCCATAATTAATTAAAACAGTTTAAGAGTTAATTTATTAATTTGAAATAAATTTTCATATTTGACTCTCAGAGGCAGAGGTTTGTAAGCTCTTCCTTCAGAGTCTGATAATATTCAGAGAAGGTTTGCAAGCTTATCTCATTTTATCTACGAAAATGTATTTCAAATCTAAAATTTTCTCCCCTTTCAATAAGGTTCAGAATGAATCACATAACGACAGTTCAGAAGGGATAGAAATTGATATGAGTATAACAGTTTCAGTTCTTTAGCAGTTAAAAAAAATCAATTAACATTAATTTTAACACTGTTCTTACTCCCCCTTTTGGCATCAGTCAAAAAGCGCAGAAAACAAGACATTCAAGTCAAAAATTGGTTACAACTATATTCATTAAATGAACTGTGTTGATTCCCAGGTAGACAAGAAAGCTTGAGAGCACTATAAAAAGAGATGATTCTTCTCATTTTATTCATACAGAATAATCAAAGAGCATCATAAGAAACACACAATGGAAAAGCAAGCTGCGAAGGATACTTCAGGATCAAAAGAAGTGATCAAGAAGGAAGCAGAGCCTTGGCGCTGCGAAAGAAACAGGCATCTCTATGAAAGAAATAAGCGAGAGGTGGTTCTGACAGAGTCTGAGCTTGAAGAAATAGGCTCTGACCTGGAAGAGTTCTTATGGACATATGATGATGACAAACCTTACGAAGAGTATCAAGCTGAAGCTCAGCAAGCCCTGCGTGACCTACTCTCTTATGTGAGTGCAAAGCGTAAGAAGAGTAAGCCAGAGGCTGCTGACGTTGATTCTAAGTAGAATCTCATTGTCATATGTAATAAAGAATTCTTCAATAATATTAATAAAGAGTTCCTGCTATTAATTTCTTTCTTTTGATTAAGCATGTTTCTTTTATATTCTCTTTCCAAACGTCAGAAAACCAGTTACCAGACACGCCTCATTCGGTATTGTTGCCCCGCTTATAAACAGGCTATAATACTAAGAAGCTATTTCATGAGTAAACAGGAATACTGATGTGGGGGAACCTTAGGTTTTCAAAATCCTATATAAGTTAACAAAAACAAGATGTTCTCCAACACCTTACACTAGGTTCAGAATCCACAAGAGTATCATACATAAGAAGTGAATATATTTTTAATTTTGAAAAACAAAAGTCAATAAATAACACACATTCAGATACACAAACACACAATTAAGGATAATAAGAAGCTTAATTAACCAAAAAGAAATTATCCAAACGAATTACATAAAACATGAATACAAACAAGTGCTCAAACATAAAGGTTAGGTTTGGGTTGTTGTTGAGTAAGCTTCAGCAGGAGCTCCATCATTGCATCTATCTTTTTATTAGTGGCTTCACCAGATTTGTTCATATCTTCTCTTATATCAGCCCTAAACTCATCCATTTCATTTCTCAGCTCTTCTCTTAAGGTATGGCAGATGAGGAAGAGCCTTGAACAAGTCTTGGTGGAGATCTAAGAGGAGATGAATCAATAATAGCAGCTTTTCCCTTGTCAGAATCTGGCTCACAGAGGTTCTGATCATGCATAACAAAGTCCTCTTCAGATGCTTGATTTTCCTTGATCTTATTTGTCTCAACCTCAGCAATGTGAACAGCCATATCAACAACCAATCTAAGCGCTTCTTGATCAGCCAGCCTCTTATGCTCAATTTCAGCTATTCTATCTTGCTCAGCATCAATCACTAATCTAGCATATCTTGCTTCTTCATCCACCAACCTCTCAGCAGCTTCACTTGACATTCTGGTACTTTCCTGTATAGCAGCCAGAAGCTCTAATCTTTTAAGCTCTGCTTCATGATTGTAGAAGGTAAGTCTAGGATCTTGAGAACAATTAGCAGAGGCCATAATGTGACTGATTGCATCCATGCCTTTTCCTTTGATCCTTTCCTTGACATGATTACCCAGTAGTCTCAGAGTCTCACTGAACTTACTTTCCATATCTCTGATTTCAGCATCCACATCTGATGGAAAGACAAGAGTTTCCTTTTCCATACTCTTCAGTCTCTTGAGACTAATACTGATAGCAATATCTATAAGCTCAAGATTAGGTTCAGAGATAGGATTGAAAAAGGGATGGTCTTTGTTGAAAGGAATGGTAGGTCTCTTTCTTTTGAGAGGGATAATTCTGATTTTGCTAAGGTCAATGTTTTGGTTCTGAGAGAGGGATAATGAGATTGGTTCATCATCTATATCGATTTGTTTTTTAAGATAGTCCTCAAAAATAGGTAAGGCAAAATCAACAGGCAGAATTACTTCCTCTACTGTCAAAGGTTTGTAGCTAGGACCATGGATAAGAGGTGTTGAGGGTGGTGTTTGGACATTTTGGATTTCAGCTGGAGTTGTCTCAGAAGTAGTGTGAGGTTGTTGTTCAGCTGTGTTTTGAACTGGTTCAGCAGTGGTGTGTTCAGATGAATGATGAGGTGATTGTTCAGAAGGTTTGGGTGAAGCAGTGTGATGTTCAGAATGAGTCACAACTTCATCCTGAACTGGTATAAAAGTGGGTGGATTATCTTGTTCAGAGGCAGCAAATATTGGAGGTGGTGTCTGAACAATTGTTATTGGTGGTTCAGAAGGAGTATTGACAAATTTGTTGATGGGGTGATTTGGTGATTCTAGGTTTGAGTGGGTGAATGCATCACCAGATATGTGTGTGGAGAGCTGGTCAAGGATTGTAGGTGATTTTTTTGTTGTGTTGATGGGTTGGTCAAGGATTGAAGTGTCAATAACAATGTTTTCTTCTTGTGGCTTAGTTTTGGTTTTCTTGAGGGTCTTTTTTATGGGGGTTCTTTGCACAGGGATCTTTTTCTTGGATTTCTCCCTCTGAAGTTTATCAAGTCTTATAAGCAGCTTTGAAGAGTCAGTGCTGGTATCAGAAAAAGTCCCTTCTGATGAGGATGATGAGGATGATAAAGGTTGTGGAGAAGGTGGCATCACATTAAGAGGTTTTGTATAGTCCATGGGAGATGGGTTAAGGGGTTGAGCTTCAGAAGTGCTATCAGCATTAGGCTTAGAGATATTACCTTTAGAAGTGCCAGCAGCTTTCTTTTTAGCAACCACAGTCTTTATCCTTTTGGTGGCTCTAACTGGTTGATCCTCTTCAGCAACTGCAGGCCTCTCATTCCTCTTCTTAGATCTCCTCTCCTTTTCAACAGCCTTCCTTTGAACAATATTAGCCACTTGCTCCTCAGTGACTCTTTCATCATCTTCAGTGGCACTGTTATCCTCAGACTGTTCCTCTTGTCCTTCACTGTTGCTTTTCTCAGAGTCTTCAAGCAAAGCTTGCTCTACCAGTCTAGGTTTCTTTCTAGACCTGGTGATTTCTTTTGGACCTTTGAAAATATCCCAATCAGGCACATTCACCACCATACTTCTAGTAACCCTTGCTCCAGTTTCCCTTCTTACCATTGCCAGAAAATTCTTAATAACTTCCTCATTATCATGCTCTGAAATGGTGGGAAACCCATCACACCAGAAGTAAGTCTCATAGATGGTTTTGAGAGGGTTTTCAGCATGTATCAGCTCCTCTTTCTTTTTCTTTTTCATGTTGACCAAGATGGTAGCATCAAATTTTGCAGTTTGAAAGACTCTTAGTTTTTCCTTCTCCCTAAGAATCTCAATTAGTTTTGTCTGACGAATGATCTCTGAAATTAATCTGGGATGATGAAGTGTTGCTACAGCCTTATGTTGATTCTCATTGATGCTGGAGCACAGGTGCTCAAATAACAGGCTAGCCAGGTTAACCTTCACCCTCTTATGCAGAAACCATAGAAAGTGCCTGTGTGGTAAAGAAATTGTATCCTTTCCTCCTATTCTGGGAATGATAGAAGCAAGAAATACTCTGAAGGCAAAGTTGAACTCAGGTTTCAAATACTTTGCATTCCCAAATTGCTTCTCTGTTGTTCCAGCAGGAAAAATATCTGCTTTAATAGACTCGGTATACATACTCTTTGATTTGTAAGTATTCACATCTTGGCCTTTGTTATCCAGACCCAGAATCTTTGCCACATGTTCTTGGGTGATAAACACATCAATACCCAACAGATTTGACCTAATCTCTTTTCCCTTATACGCTCTTAGACCCAGTTGGACTCTGGACTTGCCTTTCAGATTCTTGTCCTTAGCCACTAACTTATTTACTTCCTCATTAGCACTAAACTCATCAAACACATACGCCTTATGCCAGAAGTTCTTCACAATGTCGTAGTAGACGAACCCATTCAACATATCAAAATAGTTTCCCCACTGTTGGTCATAGAATAGATTCTGAACATCGATTCCGTTAAGTCTTAAACTTTCAAAAACCACGAACTTCTCAGTAAGGAATTCCATAGCATCTCCACCACAATCCGTTGAAGAAGGACGATCGACGAATGACGCTTGAGAAGTTAAATCTATTACTGGCACGAGTTCAGGGTCAAACGGTTCTTGAACGATGATGGCAGATGGTTGAGCAGTCATGATTGCAGATAATGATGATAATGTTGAGAGAATTTTGACGATTCTGAGTTTTAGGGTTTGTGTAGGAAGTGATTATGTGAAAAAGTTGTGCTTTGTGAGTGAAGTGACAATTTATATCAAATAGAATAAACACTCAGAAAATAAGCACAAAGGAGGGAGCGCGAACAGTTTAAAATTAATTTTAAATTGTATAACTGCATTTTCATCATTAACTGTTCTCTACCCATCAGGATCTAGACACGTGTAAGAGAGGCTTAATCACAGCTGACGCGTGTACTGACAACAGTTGTACACTAACTAGTACTAAACGTTTCATTTCCGTCTAGTTCAGAGCCAAACTCATTAATATCTGACACCTCATCAGAACCTGTTATCCTTCAGAACCCATATTATTCAGAGCTTCCCAAAAGAAACTCTGAATTATTGGAGGCTCTGAAAGAGCTTCAGATCCTAATTCTATTTTGCATCTCAGAGCTAGTTTTCTTCAGAGATAAAATGCATGTTCAAATTCTTTTTAATAAAATCAAATCTTTCAATAGCTAAAGGCTTAGTAAATATATCAGCCCATTGATGATCAGTATAAATGAATTGAATATTTATTGTCCCTTTTTGAACATGATCTCTTATAAAATGATGCTTAATTTCAATATGCTTAGCTCTGGAATGCAAAATTGGATTCTTAGATAAATGAATAGCAGCAGTATTATCACAATATAGTGGAATACTACTTTCAGCTATGTTATAGTCCTCTAACTGATATTTCATCCAGAGAAGCTGTGTGCAGCATTTAGCAGCTGAGATGTATTCTGCTTCTGCTGTAGACAAAGCGATAGTCGTTTGTCTCTTGCTCGCCCAAGATATGAGATTTTCACCAATAAATTGGCAATTTCCACTAGTGGATTTTCTCTCTATCTTGTCTCCAGCATAGTCAGCATCACAGAATCCAACTAGCTTACTATCTAGGGATTTTTTATAAAGAAGTCCTAGATTAGTAGTTCCTTTCAGATATCTAAAGATCCTCTTAACGGCAGTTAAGTGAGGTTCTCTAGGATCTGACTGGAATCTTGTACACAAGCATACACTATATAAAATATCAGGTCTAGAAGCTGTTAGATAGAGTAAAGAACCAATCATACCTCTATACAGCTTCTGATCTACTTTGCTTCCAATTTCTTCCTTGCTTAAGCTGCTTGTAGGATGCATGGGAGTTGACA
Organism: Trifolium repens; assembly: GCA_030408175.1. NCBI lineage: Eukaryota > Viridiplantae > Streptophyta > Magnoliopsida > Fabales > Fabaceae > Trifolium > Trifolium repens. The sequence goes on along the minus strand of CP125839.1, from coordinate 20,479,727 downwards.
TTATCTTACAGTCTTCAAGATTAAACTTCTTCAGAAGCTCTTTTGTATACTTGCTTTTATGAATGTAAGTGCCATCTTTTCCTTGATTGATTTGAATTCCAAGGAAAAACTTTAGTTCACCCATCATGCTAATCTCAAATTCATCCTGCATCAGCTTTGAAAAACTCTTGCACAAGGAAGCATTAGTAGAACCAAATATTATATCATCAACATAGATTTGAATAATTAAGATGTCTTTCTTAGCTGTCTTTCTGAATAGTGTATTGTCAATTTGACCTTTTTGAAAACCATTTTGTAAAAGAAAATTACTCAGTCTTTCATACCAAGCTCTTGGAGCTTGTTTGAGACCATAGAGTGATTTCTTCAGTTTATAAACATAATCAGGGTTTTTCAAATCCTCAAAACCTGGAGGTTGTTTGACATATACTTCTTCAGAAATGACACCATTTAGAAAGGCACTCTTAACATCCATTTGGTATAAGGTTATTCCATTATTAACTGCATATGATAACAATAACCTGATTGCTTCCAGTCTTGCCACTGGAGCAAATGTTTCAGTGAAGTCAATGCCTTCTTGCTGACTGTAGCCTTGTGCTACTAGTCTAGCTTTGTTTCTTACCACTTCACCTTGTTCATTCAGTTTGTTCCTAAATACCCACCTGGTTCCAATGATGTTCTTGTGTGTTGGTCTTGGTACCAAATCCCACACATCATTTCTTTGAAACTGATTGAGCTCATCTTGCATTGCTACAATCCATCCATCATCAGATAGAGCTTCATCAACATTCTTAGGTTCTATCATAGATATGAGTTTTAGAAGTGAATCATGTTGTTGATAATCTGATCTTGTTTTTCTTGGTCTCTCTTTGTTTCCAAGAATAAGATCTTCTGGATGTGATGATCTGTATTTGAATTTTCTCTTTGGAGCTTCATTAGTTTCAGCACTTGTTTGGGTATCATCTTCTGAGATATCATCATGTCCTTCAGATGCTTCTATTAGAGATGCCTCTTCAGAGACTTCTTCCAATACAACTTCTGAAGTTTCATTTGCATCTGATGCTTTCTCAGGTTCTGGATTGTTATATATATATGGAACACCTGCATAGCTATCATCTTGCTCTGACATTTTACTGTCAGGCTCTTTGTCATCAAATCTAACATGTATAGATTCTTCCACTGTGTTAGTTTCAGAATTATACACTCTGTATGCCTTTGAGCGTTCAGAGTAACCTATAAAGATTCCCTTACAAGCTTTGGCATCAAATTTTCTTTTGTAGGCCTTATTGTTCAGAATGTAACAGGTACATCCAAACTAATGAAAATAAGAGATGTTGGGCTTTCTTCCTTTAAAGAGTTCATATGTTGTTTTATTCAATATAGGTCTGATATAGATCCTATTTTGAATATAACAAGCTGTGTTCACAGCTTCTGCCCAGAAGTGCTTAACAAGTTTAGTCTCATGCATCATGGTTCTTGCCATCTCTTGTAAAAACCTGTTCTTTCTCTCTACAACACCATTTTGCTGTGGTGTTCTAGGAGCTGAGAACTCATGGACAATTCCATGGTCTTCACAATAAGTTGCAAAGGGTTCGTTTTCAAACTCCCCCCCCATGATCACTTCTGATGTTTAAGATCTTGAGACTCTTTTCACTTTGCACTTGTGTACAGAAGATGGTAAACACATCATATGCATCATCTTTCACTCTAAGAAATTTAACCCAAGTCCATCTATTGTAATCATCAACAATAACAAGTCCATATTTCTTTCCATTGATTGAAGTTGTACTTACAGGACCAAACAAATCAATGCGAAGCAGTTCAAGAGGTCTTGAGGTAGAGACAATGTTTTTAGGTTTAAAAGAGGTTTTTGAAATCTTTCCAATCTGACAAGGACCACACAGAGCATCTGAATGATAGTTAAGATTGGGTAGTCCTTTAACCAAGCTTAGTTTGCTAAGCTTAGAGATTAATCTCCTGTTAGCATGACCTAAGCGTTGGTGCCAGACCCATTTCTCATCATTCAAAGATAGAAGACAAACTATCTTTTGCTCTGAGAGTTCTGACAGATTAATTTTATAAACATTGCCTTTCCTTAAGCCTCTGAACACTACAGACTCATCAGACTCTCTAATTACAGTACATGCATCTTTATTAAACTTAACAACAAATCCACTATCACAAAATTGGCTAATGCTCAGTAGATTATGTTTGAGGCCATCAACTAACCAAACATCTTTAATAGAGAGAGAAGAGTTACCAACTGTACCCGTACCAGTGATCTTCCCTTTTTGGTTTCCTCCAAATCCCACAGTTCCTCCCTCTTTCAGAGTCAGGGTTTGGAACATATGCTTGTCTCTTGTCATATGACGCGAGTAGCCACTGTCCAGGTACCAAGAATGCTGCTCTGGCCTTCTTTGAGTGCAGATCTGCTGCAAAGACAATCTCAGACTTTGGTACCCATACCTTTATGGGTCCTTTAGAGTTAGTCCTCATTACCTTAGATTGTTTTTGTTTATAAGGCCTATCAGGAGCTCTAGAGTTATTGAAGCATTTTGAAAACTTTTAAGCTTTGTATAACTCTTGGGCTTAACTTTAGAATATACCAGAGTTTTATTTATTTTGACATTGGTCTGAGGTTTGGAGACCTTAGGCTCTGAAGGTTTCAGAGTCTGAGACTTCTTGGCCTCTGACACAATTATTTTTTCAGGTTCTGGTATAACTATTGCTTCTGATTGGCTTTTAACAAATACAGCCTTAGGTTTTGAATTATCACTTTTAGAGGGTTTAGAAAATAATGGATTATCTTTAAAACGTGAAAATCCAAGACCTTCACCTCTGTTTCTACTAACATGGTATATTAAGGAAGCTATCTTACTTCTCTTCATGCCATTGATAAGAAATTCTTGCAGAGCAAATTCATGCTCTGGAGGAACCTTATCATCATAAACATAATGAGTTTCCATAAATGAGTTTCTACTTCTTAGAGACTCATTTTCTTCAACTATTATGTTCATTTTCTCAGTTAGGTTATTGTAAGCCTTTTTCAAGACCTTACATTCACCTGCCTTTTTAGTGAGCATTTTTAAGGCATCTTTAAGAGAATCTACTAATTCAGTTCTAGATAGTTTAGCAATTACCTCTTCCTCATCTTCAGAGTCTGAACCTGCTTCAGAGTCTTCTCTGTCAGAGGTAGTTGCCATTAGTGCTAGATTTGCTTCCTCATCACCATCTGAGTCTGAGTCTTTGTCAAGATCTTCCCATGTTGCCAGAAAGCTCTTCTTGACTTTACTCTTATATCTTTCCTTGCTAGAGCTTTGCTTTGATGATCTACTTTTGTTTTCTGGACAATCAGCAATGAAATGACCAGGCTTGTTGCATTTGAAACACTTGCTTTGATCTTCCTTCTTGTCTTTAGCAGTACTAAGTCTCTTGGAAGATCCTCCAAATTTGCCTGCATATTTCTTGCTTCGTTTTGCCCATTGTGAAACCTTAGCAGCCATCAGCACCATCTCTTCTTCATCATCAGACCCAACTTCTTGACCTTCTTCAGAAGCCTCATCTTCAGATTCTATAATTTTAGCTTTCAGAGCCTTTGATGAACTTTTAGAGCTTAAGGCTATCCCTTTCATTTTCTGTGTTGATTCATCAGTCATTAGTTCCATCTCATGACTCTTCAATGAACTAATTAAGCTTTCAAGAGATACAGCATCCAAATCCTTAGACTCTTGAAAAGCAGTCACCTTGGGTCTCCATTTTGGTGGTAGGCTTCTGAGTACCTTTCTCACATGATCAGCTTCAGTATAACTCTTGTCTAATACTTGAAGTCCAGAGACTAGAATTTGAAACAGTGAAAACATAGTTTCAATATCCTCTCCATCCTTCATCTTAAACAGCTAATACTGATGCACCAACAAGTTAGCCTTTGCCTCCTTAACCTGTTTGTTGCCCTCATACTTGGATTTTAAGGAATCCCAAATAGACTTTGCAGTTCTTTTATCTCCAATTTTAAGATACTCATCATGTGAGATAGCATTAGTCATCATTCCTTTTACAGAGTGATGCTTCTTGTACTCTAGCTTTTGAGTAGGTGTAAAAGATTTCCTGTTCTGAGAACTGACTACTCCTTCTAAGTCCATATTTTCAAAGTTAACTCCATCTTCTACCAAGTCCCATAAATCACAATCAATACTCATGATGTGACTATACATATTGGTTTTCCAGAAGGGGTAACTAGTCTCAGTTCCGTTGAAGAAAGGAACTTTATCAGATGACCTCCTTTGTCGAGAGTTTAAGTCATGGTCGAAAGGAACTTCATTGAGGTTCTTCTCAGCAGACATGTTTTTCCTCCTGGATCTTTACTGTTTCACTGTAAGGTGAGTTAGGCAACAGACCTAGCTCCTGATACCAATTGAAGGTGGAAAAACACAAGAAGGGGGGGGTTGAATTGTGTTTTGAGAATTAAAACTTTTTCAAAACTAAAACAAGTTTGCAACGGATAAAATCACAAAGTTAAAGAAGGGTGCTGAGAGAGAGAAAGAAAGACACAAAATTTATCCTGGTTCCTCTCACAAATCGAGAGTACTCTAGTCCCCTTGTTACTAACAAGAGCTTTTCATTATAATCTACTCAAGATTACAAATTGCTCAAGCACACTTGCAAGAGACTTCCCAGGTGCTCAAGTATCACTAAACAAGAGACTTCTCAGGTGCTCAAGTTTCACTAAACAAGAGACTTCACAAACAAACTTAAAATCTAAGAATGATTGTTAATGGACACTTGATATACTATCAGAGGTGTTTACAAAATACAACGCAATTTCTTTAAGACTTGAATGACAGATTAAACAAATTATGTCAGAATATTTCAGAGCCTTAAACGCAGTAATAGAACAGTGGTCATTTCTTCCATTTGAGTCTTCTATTTATACTTGAAGGAAGATGATGACCGTTGTAGAGAGATAAGGTGCCAGCTGGAATATGCTCGTACAATTGCTAGTTGTAGATTGCCTTCTTTAGCAAAGAAATCCAATTCCACTACCTTGCAATTCAAATTATCACTCATCCATTTTGAGTAATAATAGTACGATTGTACGATCCTCAAATGCGCTCCAGTTATGGATAAGATTAACGTTGTACCAACAAATATTCCTTCATGTGGATGTGACAGAGCCTTGAAGTAGATTGTTCTTCAAACATAGGTTCTGATTCTGTCAGTTCTTGAGTGATGAAAATTCCTTTTGCTTCAGATGTTGTTGTCGTAGCTTCTTAAGGTCTTCAGCTTCTGAACTCCTCAGAGTCTAGCTTTTGGTCCTCAGAAGCACTATCTTCAGCACACAAATTTTAAGCTTCTGATGAACAGCGATACGCTTTCAGAGCTTCATAGCTTGGCTTCTCTCTTGTTATTCATAGTGCTTCTGAATGAATTTTAACTTATAATTCTGCACACTAGAATAATCATTAGTAATTCCAATTGCAATTTTAATACTTTGTTATCATCAAAACCACTTAAAATCTTAGAGGTTCATGTCAGACCCACTTTGTTCCAACATACACCCAAAGAGATGGAACTCAAAAACAACAACTAAAGTTGACACCACACCCTAACCTTTCTCTAACGAGCCTAACACGGGTGCAAATAAATATTGACTAACCTTTAACACTAAATAGGGTTCAAGTTCAACTCATCACTACAAACCATGGAGTCAAACTTATTGAAGACAAGAGTGCTTGTGAATTTCACTGGAGAGCAACAGTAAAACATTTTTATACCCACTTGTGTCGAGATCATGATCAAACCATGTATACTGGTATACTCCAAAATATAGATTATATACTAGTATATATTGAATTGATCATCAACAACCAACTAAAGACAAAATATGTTTTTTTGTATTGGATCAAACAATACAAAGTAAAAACTTTGCCGTCAATATTAGACCCTCTGCTGATAAACAATAGAATTAGTGTCCTTGAATTAGTTCGTTTTTGGGCCAAATACAGAATATTCAAAAATAAATAAATTACAATGGATAATTTAAGATGCAACTGATATTTGCTTCCAGCATGATAAATGGTTACTAGGAGGAGTGTCTAAATAGGGACCTGGATTTGGTACATGAAGAATTGCACACTGTTTAACGCAGTTTTTAATCTCGTTCATTGGATTTAGATCAGACGATTTAGATTAAAAATTGTATTTTTCTAATTAAATTTATCTCATTCATCTTGTGAGTGGGCGTAATATTTTATTTAGATAAATTATATTTGCACAATGAATTTGTACACATTTTGGGACAACTATATCCTTTTCTCTCTCATACATGTTTTATATTTTTAGTCTCTCATATCCTCTCTCTCACACTTTATTGATTTTTGTCACAAATGAAAAAGAAACAAAAAAGTTGTCACAAAATAGCTGTCCAAATATCATTCTTGTTGTCTAGGATAGGAATGGCAAAAAAAATTGTACCCACATGTGTCCATGAATAAAATCTCCCACGGATATGGGATGGATAGCTTAATGCATATCCGCAAATAAAATAAATAGAAATTACAATTACCCAAATTCAATGGAAATGAATGTGTTTAAAATTACTCATGTCAATGGATATCTGTACCCGTTAATAAATTAGTAAAATTACAAAAAAAAAAACTATACCCGCATTTCACACTTTTGTTTACAATCACCGATTTTATTAAAAAACAGTCATCTCGTGATATCTGCAAATATCTGAGTTGCATAAGTACACTATCATGCTATGCTTTTGGTGGAGTATTAGCAAACTTTTTTTTTTTAATCGGCTAAATTTTATTAAAAAACAACTCCTCCACAAGAAGTGTAAGGAATTGTTGTGGAAACATACAACGAAAGGTAACGTGATATAACACAATTACCAACACCTAATCAAACGCCCAAATCCACCCGTACACCAATAATGATTCACTAAACCTACCAGAGAAAACCCCTATCCGACCCTAGGTGACACCACTAGACACTAACTTCCGAACTCGAATTAAAATTACTCGGCCCATCAGATCCAGAAAGTAGCCCCAAAAGTCGAAGGTTGAGGGACACCGGTAGTCAGAGAATCGACAGTCAACACCTGATGCAGTAGAGTTTGACCAGATACCAGAGACCTGCAAATCTCAACAGACTTGAACACCCCTCAGCGACTCCAAGAGTCCTGCAAATCTCACCAGATTTGAAAATGGTCAGAGACTCTCGTATCAGGGAGAATCCACTCACACTCGGCATTAACCATCCAACACCTCTCTGTCACCAATACGTCCCGGAGGTACGATAAAACAACAACATCCGTCAACACGGAGTGTCTACATACCTCGCCCTTTCGGGCGCGCCAGGACAACTACCAAGACCAAGAAAAGCCTCAGCCAAACACCACCTCAGCTAACCACCACCACCACTGCCAAAACACCTTCAAACAAACCCCACCGAAACCAACAACACCTAATCACAACGCACCACCACCACCACAGCTTCACCACACCACCACCACCGTCGGCACCACCGCAATGCCGAAACAGCCACCAAGACCAAGAATACACCACCACTAAACAGAACATACAGATCTGTCAACACCACCACCAAAACAAAACCCGATCCGTCACCACCACCACCACCACCGAAACTGAAGCAAATCCGGCATCACCACCAAACCGAGACCACCAAAACACCGGCGAAACACAAAAACAAACACCACCACATTACCATCTCACCACCTCAACACCACAACACCATTTCATCACCTCCAACCACCACCCACAGCAAAGCACACACCAAAACCAATTTTCATCACCTCTCCAAACACCTCCAGCCATCACCTGAACAGAAAACCAATTTTCACCTCTCCGTAAAAGCAAACCAGGACCTAGATCTGGACATTTTCAACTCCAAACACCGAGAACGACAAAACGGTTCCATAACCAAGACCACAGAACCGTTCCATAAATCGTTCACAACCCATACAACAACAGAAATCGAGAAGAGAGAGAAAGAAACCGGAACAAAGAGAAAACCACCGCCGTTCCTACACCTCCGATCCGGAGTTTTGGTAAGGCTTTCGAAAGTTTGGGTTTCGGATTCGTACTCAGAATGATTTAAAAGGGGGTTTTGAATAGAAAAATTTGGATTTTTGGGGTTATTTGGTTTTCCGGCGCGGTGGCGCCGCCGTCTGGTCCCGGCGACCACCGCGCCGGCGTGAGAGCTTAAGAGAGAGAACAGAGAAGTGAGAGGTTGAACTTAAAGGGGGAAACAGACTTTTTTTTGTATTATCCTACTAAGATCTGGATGGTGAGTACCTTGAGTTCGATGAGTTGAGAAAACGGAGGGAGGAGAAGTAGTGAGTTGGCTGCGGCGGCTGCGTCTATCACTCTGCTGCTAAACAAGTTGAGCTTGTCGTAGTGGAGTATTAGCAAACTTCCATGAGCACTTAACATAATTATCAGTAATTCGATTCCCTTCCACCTCAGATATTGGTATTGAATCTGTAATCTCCCTATCATCTTTGCTGAGCTTCACTCCAAATGAATCCATATTACAATCAACATTTTTCGTCTTGGTTGTTCCTACAATACATATGAGAGATTCCATAAATGTTATTTTGCTAGCAAAGGAAAAGGAAATTAATGGTCAAAGTGCACAGACATAGATTCTCTACCGTTTGGAAGTTCCACAACGATGGTATTAATATATGTTTATAAGTGAAGGCAACTCTCATCTTACGAGTTGGTTTATATGGTTAAATTAGACTCAATTCTCAATTCCAAAATGGTATTAGAGCCTCCCCCATGATTCCTTGAACCGCTATCTATTAGATTTCTGATCAAGTCATCCACAATTTATATTCGTGCCCCAAACCCAATAGTGTTGGGCGCGACATGATGAGTTCAGAAGTTCCACATCAATTGCAATATGGTCTGAATATATATTTATAAGAGCAACCCACACTTTACAAACTGGTTTAATAGGTTGGAATTAAACTCAACTCCCAATTTTAAGATCTACATTAGAAAACACTCATTTATATGTATTAACTGATCTTAGTCATTGGTTTAAAATCAATCCACACATATTATACCTTCACTAAATTTATTTAAATTTATTTACATTAGGAAACACTCATTTATATTTTGTGACAAATACTATTTAAAATCACATACACAACTATGAAGTCCAAATTTCGAATTCCGTAAATATATTCAGTCTAAAATATTGATCAAATCAATTGAGCTAGGCCTTACAGACACTTTAACCATATTATATTTAAATAATTTAATCAATGCATCACACATTTATCCCTAATGTATATTCAAATTATACACTTAGACCATGTACAATGGTTCAACACCTTCAACACTCTCAACACCCACTTTTTACACTCCACATCATCTTCTCTTTCTTCCACCTACTCATTCAACACTCTACCCTCTCCAATGGTTTTTTCATTCAACACTTACACTCTACCCCACCATTTTTTTATTTCATATTCTTATTTAAATTAATTTTTTATGATTACATAAAAATACAATTATCGATTAAAATTTAAATTTAAATTATACGATACAAATCATCGATTAAAATTATAATAAAAATTATCAATAAAAATTAAATTATACTCCCGATTGCAATTATAATAAAAACAAAATTTATTTAAATAATTGATACGATACAATCATCTTAAATTGAAATTAAAATACGACACACAAGTAGTTAAAACGATACAAATAATTTAACATGCAATAATACACACAAGCAATAAAACGATACAAATCATCTTCAACCGCGTCCCATTCCAAACTTTGTCCATATGTGCTTCACTAGATCTGCTTGCAATTCTTGATGACCTTTTGGATCACGAAATTCGGATCTAGCACGCACATGATTTGCAAAAGCGGGTAACACCTCGGTCGAGTATGGTTGTTGCGGTGCACTAGATCCACTTTCCTCAGATTGCTCAAAATCGGTCCAATGTTGAGAATAGGAATCTCGTTCATCCTCAACAATCATATTATGCAATATGATGCATGACCTAATGATGATACCCAAATCGTCTATGTCCCACAAGCGAGCTGGTTCACGGATGATTTTAAATCGAGCTTGAAGCACTCCAAATGCACGTTCGATGTCCTTCCGACATCCCTCCTGATATTGAGCAAATAACTTATCGGGTTCACTTCGAGGAAGTCTAATTGATTTGACGAAAGTTGGATAAGAAGGGTAGATACCATCAGCTAGATTATATGTCATATCATAGAGACGTTGATTCACAAAGAAAGTCACACTTGGAGTCTTTCCCTGTTCCACATCATCAAACACTGGTGACCGGTCTAGAACGTTTATATCGTTCAACGTTCCCGGACATCCAAAAAAGGCATGCCAGATCCATAGATCATGAGTTGCAACTGCTTCAAGAATAACTGTTGTGGTTCCCTTATCCCCCCAAGTAAATTGACCTTCCCATGCTTTAGGACAATTTTTCCACTCCCAGTGCATGCAGTCAATACTCCCAATCATCCCTGGGAACCCCCGCCTTTCACTAACTTGTAGTATTTTTTGCAGGTCTTCTTCGGTTGGTGATCTCATATACACTGGCTCATACAATCGTATGATTCCTTTACAGAATCTACGTAAGCAGTCCAATTAGCAAAATCATCTAGTAAAAACTTTTTGTAAATTAGTAGTAAAGTAATTTCAAATTAGCAAAATAAAACAATGAAAGAGACACAAATGATAGTTTTAAATTTTTGCAGTGCATCAAATATTCGGTGTGATTTCTCACTAGATAAACTTTACAATAGCACTGATACTAATATTCATTGATAACATGTACCTACACATTAAGCGTTGATAATTTGAAAGATTACATATTCACCGTAAGGAAATAGACACTAAATATTCAGATTGTTCACATGTTTAGCACTAATACTAAAACATTTGTCGGTACTGATATACATTCACTGTTAAGACTACAGTTAGAAGGCACAAAATAATTATACATGTCCAAGAAGCAGTATCAAACATAGTACATCATATTAGGCATAAGTGCAATATGTGATGCTTTTTAGTTCCGGATTGAACGAGGAATAATTCGGACTTTCAGCTTGCATGGTTTGTTATATAACTCAAATTGCAGGATGTCACCAGACTGTGGGCTGTGTGTAGACATGAATTCGTACCACCCGGTAGTAAGTAATTTATCGTAGAATCCTTGGTTGTCAGGTTCGTCTGAGCTATGAATTTTGCATTTATACTTGAAATTAGTTTCAGTGCAGCTAAGCATAACATGCTTTGGGTTTGCAAGAACAATTCTTGATGCGTAGGAAGGGAAACGCTGCAAAAGAATAAAAAACGATAAGATTGGATGCACTGCATGAATCTACAAGTAATTAACACCTAAATTGATATAAGTACTCTAAATATGAAAATAGTTGCCGAAGATTTTACCAAGGGATGCTGATTATTCTGATTAGCCATTGAATTGGTTACCTTCATAGATCATACCATCATGTGATCAAAATCATCGTATTTATTTGCCAGTTCCTGAAACTTCGTTTAGTGTTACACAGTTATAAAATGTCAGATATGTATATATAAATATTATGAACGTATGTAATAGTGTTATTCGATTGAATAGAAATGATACAAGTTGTTATGATAATAGATTGCCATATACTAATTAAACAAATGAGGAAATGTTTTATTATATTTATTTGCTGGTGTAGTAGAAAAAATGAATTGAAATTTTTATAAGAGTTAACAATTGTAAAGTACATGATTTAGGTATATAATGTCTAGGGTTAATAGGCTTTTACCCCCCTGCAAAGTAGGCGAGTTTTGCGCTACCCCCCCTGTAATTTTTTTTCTTGAGATTACCCCCCTGCAAAATTTATTTTTTTGATTTACCCCCTTTTTGCTGACGTGGCAGGCAAAAGTCAACTGCCACGTCAGCAAAGTTCACTGTCATGTCAACAAAAAACTTGACTTTTTGCCTGTCATGTCAACAAAAAGGGGGTAAATCAAAAAAATAAATTTTGCAGGAGGGTAATCTCAAGAAAAAAATTACAGGGGGTAATGCAAAACTCGCCTACTTTGCAGGGGGTAAAGGCCTATTAACCCTAATGTCTATATACCTGAAGCGGCTGTTGACTATCACCTTCGTCATCGCTTGAACTGACAATAATGATGTTTGGTTCTGTACCCGATTCTTCAATTTCCACATCGGAAGGACGGACATTGAGAAAATATTTTTTTCAATTTTATAATCCATTAAAACTCTCGTTGGTTTAGTAAAACCAAAATCAGCCGCCACTTGGTGGCCATAAAACATAAAGGTTTCATCTGATATGCTTAATTGGACGATGATTGACTTGTCACCCATTGATACGCGGGAAGTGTTGTACTTTTTCCGTGTTTTCCTCCACGTTTCACCGAAAGATTGTGGCATAATTATTTGGCCCTAATATTAATAAAGTATTAATAATGGTTAATATGAACTGGAATAATTTAAGTGAAATGTAAAATAATTACACTGAGATACATATACCTCTTCTGGATCAATTAAAGTTTCAAATTGCGTGATCATGTTCCTGCGTGTTGAAATTAGAGGTAGCGGTTAGTGTAAGTATAACAACGGATATAGAGGTAGTGGTATGTGAAAGTAATGTATTATATATTTTGTTTTTGAAACAGCAAATTTAATTAAATCGAAAACAGTACAAAGAGTGCAATAATAGGAATACAAGGAAAACCAGGGGAATAACACAGTGAATCACAACAACAAAGATAACTATCCAACTACACCTAAGTTGAAGCGTAGGAATAGGCTAAAATAAACTAACTCATGCCCACCCTACAACCACTTGCAAACACCCACTCCATTTCAAGCAAACTCCAACAAAACCATCTCCAATAAAAGTAAAGATTAGACAAGAATTAACCTTACTAGCGTATCGAGAGGATACCGCCACTATTACCTTTCGACAGGAGAAATGCCTAATCACACTCTTCGGAACCCCAAAGACTATAACACGACTTGTCTGTAATGTTTGACATTTATGTTTCCTGGATAGCTACAAATTGTACACTATGCTTACTGATAAATTCTCGTACTTTCCTCCTCTTAATCGCCCCTCCCAACCCTCTATCATTGCAAGAGGCAATAATCATTGATCACCATTATTTTACTCCCTAACCCTCATGATTTCTCTATCTTTAACCTCTTCATCAATCAAATCCTTCCTAACCATATCATCATTCATAGTAATGTATTACATATATAGTTGCGCGCGAACACACACACACACACACACTCTTACAAATCATCAAATATTGCATTAGTTTAACCCATAAAGAATGAACTCATCATGTCATACAAACTGAGTTTGAATCTCTATCCAACTACCTTTCTCTAATAAACCTTATTTCTCTTTCAATATAAAAGCAACATTAACATATTTTAACTTTTGGTGTTTAGTAAAAAAAGGTAAAACTGTTTGGAAACAAAATATTAGAAACTGGAATAATGATACAACATTGAAACTTAGCATGAATAGAAACAACTGATATCATAAGATCATAAGATTCACGTAAAACTAAAAGGAGTTGTGGTGTTCACTACTAATACCTTAGTAATTACAGAACAACATAACAGCAAAACGCAACATCAAAGACAGATCTGATGAGAAGCTGAAATAATTTGACCGGAATCGAAAGAACTACTTGGATGAAGAAGCCGCCATGGATTTCTCTACAAACGTCGTTGAAAGTGTTGGAACAAAGTGGGTCTGACATGAACCTCTAATGTTTTAAGTGGTTTTGATGATAACAAAGTATTAAAATTACAATTGGATTTACTAATGGTTATTCAAGTGTGCAGAACTACAAGTTAAAATTCATTCAGAAGCACTATGAATAGTAGCAGAGAAGCCAGTCAAAATAAGCTCTGAAAGAGTATCGCTGTTCATCAGAAGCTTAATTTTTGCGTGCTGAAGATAGCACTTCTGAGGACCAAAAGCTAGACTCTGATAGAGTTCAGAAGCTGAAGATCTTAAGAAGCTATGACAAGAGCATCAGAAGCAAAAAGAAGTTACATCACTCAAGAACTGACAGAATCAGAATCAATGATTGAAGAACTATCTACTTCAAGGATTTGTCACGTCCACAGGAAGGAATATTCGTTGGTACAACGTTAACCTTATCCATAAGTGAAGCGCATTTGAGGATTGTACTATCGTACTATTATTACTCAAAATGGATGAGTGATAAATTGAATAGCTAGGTAGTGGAATTGGAATTCCTTACCAAAGAAGGCAATATACAGCTATCAATTGTACGAGTAAATTCCAGCTGGCACCTCTCTCTCTGCAACGGTCATCATCTTCCTCCAAGTATAAATAGAAGACTCAAATGGAAGAAATGACCACTGTTCTAACAACCGTTCTGTTACTACGTTCAAAGACTAAGAAGCATTCTGACATCATAATTTAAATCTGTCATTCTAAGTCTTAGAACATTTTGAGTTGTATTTTGTAAACACCTCTGATAGTATATCAAGTGTTCCTTAACATTCATTCTTATTATTAAGTTTGTTTGAGAAGTCTCTTGTTAGGTATTAACTTGAGCATTTGAGAAGTCTCTTGTTTAGTGAAACTTGAGCATCTGAGAAGTCTCTTGCAAGTGTGCTTGAGCAGTTTGTAATCTTTAGTAGATTATAGTGAAAATCTCTTGTTAGTAACAAGGGGACTGGAGTACTCTCGATTTGTGAGGGGAACCAGGATAAATTCTGTGCCTTTCTTTCTCTCTCTCAGCACCCTCTTTTTATTTTGTGATTTTATCCGCTGCGAACTTAGATTTTATTTCGAAAAAGTTTTAATTCTCAAAACACAATTCAACCCTCCCTTCTTGTGTTTTTCCACCTTCAATTGGTATCAGGAGCTGGGCTGTTGCCTAACTCTCACCTATCAGTGAAACAGTTAAGATTCAGGGAGGAAAAACATGTCTGCTGAGAAGAATCTCAATGAAGTTCCGTTTGACTATGATTCTAATTCTAAAGACAGAAGGTCTTCTGACAAAATTCCCTTTTTCAATGGAACTGAGACTGGTTATCCATTCTGGAAAACCAAGATGTACAGTCACATCATGGCGATTGATTGTGATCTGTGGGACTTGGTAGAAGATGGAGTGAACTTTGAAAACATGGACTTAGAAGGTGTTGTTAGCTCTAAAGACAGAAAGGCTTTTACACCTACTCAAAAGCTGGAATATAAGAAGCATCACAGTGTAAAAGGGATGATGACAAATGCCATCTCTCATGATGAGTACTTGAAAATTGGAGATAAGAGAACGGCTAAGTCTATCTGGGATTCTCTTAAATCCAAGTATGAAGTAAATAAACAAGTTAAGGAGGCTAAGGCCAACTTGTTAGTACATCAGTATGAATTATTTAAAATGAAGGACGGAGAGGACATTGAGACAATGTTCTCTAGGTTTCAAATTCTTGTTTCGGGACTTCAAGTTTTAGATAAGAGCTATACTGAAGCTGGTCATGTAAGGAAAGTACTCAGAAGCTTGCCGCCAAAGTGGAGACCAAAAGTGACAGCGTTTCAGGAATCTAAGGATTTAGATACTGTGTCTCTTGAAAGCTTGGTTAGTTCTCTAAAGAGTCATGAGATGGAACTTATGACTGATGAATCGACTAAGAAGCTAAAAGGGATAGCCCTGAGCACCAAGAGTTCCTCTAAGGCTCTGAAGGCGAAGGTTATAGTATCTGATGAAGAAGCTTCTGAAGAAGGTCACGAGATGGACTCTGATGAAGAAGAAGAAATGGTTCTGATGGCTGCAAGAGTATCGCAATGGGCTAAGAGAAGCAAGAAGTATGCTGGTAAGTTTGGAGGTTCTTCCAAGAAGGTTGGTGCTTCTAAGGATAAAAAGGAAGAACAAAACAAATGCTTTAAGTGCAACAAACCAGGACACTTCATTGCTGACTGCCCAGAGAACCTGAGTAAAACATCCAAGAGAACCTCTAACAAAGAAAGATACAAAAGTAAGCTCAAGAAGGGGTTCCTTGCCACTTGGGATGATTTGGATCAGGAATCAGATTCTGATGGGGAAGAAGAAGCAAACCTAGCCTTGATGGCAACCGCTTCTGACCAAGAGAACTCTGAGCACGAAGCTGACTCAGATTCAGAAGATGAAGAAGAGGTACTTGCTAAACTTTCTCGTTCTGAATTAATAGATTCCTTAAAAGATGCCTTAAAACTTTTAACCAAAAAGGCAGGTGAGTGTAAGGTCCTTAAAAAGGCCTATAACAACCTGGCCGAAAAGGCAAATGAAATAATTGAACAAAATGAGTCTCTAAAATCAAGAAATGAATTTATGGAAACTCATTATGTTCTTGATGATAAGGTTCCTCCAGAACATGAATTTGCTCTTCAGGAATTCCTTATCAATGGAATGAAAAGAAGTAAAATAGCCTCTTTGATTTATCATGTAAGTAGAAATAGAGGAGAAGGTCTTGGATTCTCACGTTTTAAAGATAATCCATTATCTTCAAAGTCCTCTAATATAGATAAATCAAAACCTAAAGTTGTCTTTGTAAAGAGTCAATCAGAAGTTCTAAATGAGTCAGCTTCTAATAGAACATCAAAGCCAGAGGCTCAAAAGTCAAAGACTCTGAAGGATAAAACCTCAGAACCTAAGATTGTTAAGCCTCAAGCTAATGTTAAATCTAAAGAAGCTCTGACACATTCAAGAACAAAGCTCAAGAGCTATACTAAACCCAAAAACTTTTCAACAAGGGTGGTTAACTCTAGAAGCTCTGATAGGTCCTTCAAACAAAGACCACCTAGACCTGTAAAGACTAACACAAAAGGACCCATAAAGATATGGGTACCAAAATCTCAAATAATATTTGCTTCAGGTTTGCACACCAAGAAGGCCAAAGCAGCAATGCTGGTACCTGGACAGTGGCTGCTCACGACATATGACGGGAGAAAGGCATATGTTCCAAACCCTGACTCTGAAAGAGGGAGGTACTGTGGGGTTTGGAGGAAACCAAAAAGGGAAGATCATTGGTACAGGTATAGTTGGTAACTCTTCTCTTTCAATTAAAGATGTTTGGTTAGTTGATGGCCTCAAACATAATCTGCTTAGCATTAGTCAATTCTGTGATAGCGGATTCATTGTTAAATTTGATAAAGAGTCATGTACAGTAATCAATGATTCTGACAAGTCCATATTGTTTAGAGGATTAAGAAGAGGTAATGTTTATAAGGTGAATCTGTCAGAACTCACTGAGCAGAAGATAGTTTGTCTTCTATCTCTGAATGATGAAAAGTGGGTCTGGCACCAACGCTTAGGTCATGCTAACTGGAGATTAATCTCTAAGCTTAGCAAACTAAAGTTGGTTAAAGGCCTGCCAAATCTTAAATATCATTCAGATGCTCTGTGTGGTCCTTGTCAGATTGGCAAAATTTCAAAAACTTCTTTTAAACCTAAAAACATTGTCTCTACCTCAAGACCCTTAGAACTACTTCACATTGATTTGTTTGGTCCAGTAAGTACTACCTCAATCAATGGGAAGAAATATGGATTAGTCATTGTTGATGATTACAGTAGATGGACTTGGGTAAAGTTTCTAAGAGTGAAAGATGATGCATATGATGTGTTCAGCATCTTCTGCACTCAAGTGCAAAATGAGAAAGGTCTCAAAATCTTAAAGGTTAGAAGTGATCATGGTGGTGAATTTGAAAACGAACCATTTGCAACTTTTTGTGAAGATCATGGCATTGTCCATGAGTTCTCTGCTCCTAGAACACCACAACAAAATGGTGTTGTAGAGAGAAAGAACAGGTCTTTACAAGAAATGGCAAGAACCATGATGCATGAGACAAAACTTGCTAAGCACTTCTGGGCAGAAGCTGTAAACACAGCTTGTTATATTCAAAATAGGATCTATATAAGACCTCTATTGAATCTAACAACATATGAACTCTTCAAAGGAAGAAAGCCCAACATCTCTTACTTTCATCAGTTTGGATGTACATGTTACATTCTAGACAACAAGGCCTACAAAAGAAAATTTGATGCCAAAGCTTGTAAGGGAATCTTCATAGGTTACTCTGAACGCTCAAAGGCATACAGAGTGTATAATTCTGAAACTAACACAGTGGAAGAATCTATACATGTTAGATTTGATGATAAAGAGCCAGACAGTAAAATGTCAGAGCAAGATAATAGTTATGCAGGTGTTCCATACCAATACATCGATTCAGAACCTGAAAAAGCATCAGAAGCTGTTGAAGCTTCAGAAGCTGTATTGGAAGAAGATGCTGAAGAAGCATCTCAATTAGAAGCATCACAAGAACATGATGACACTTCAGAAGAAGACACTCAACCAAGTGCTGATGTTGATGAAGCTCCAAGAAGGAAGTTCAAATATAGATCATCACATCCAGAAGATTTAATTCTTGGAAACAAAGAAAGTCCAAGAAAGACAAGATCAGACTATCAACAACTTGATTCACTTCTGGGACTAATCTCAATGATAGAACCAAAGAATGTTGATGAAGCACTTACTGACGATGGATGGATTGTAGCTATGCAAGATGAGCTCAATCAGTTTCAAAGAAATGATGTATGGGACTTAGTGCCAAGACCAGCACATAAGAACATCATTGGAACCAAGTGGGTATTTAGAAACAAAATGAATGAACAAGGTGAAGTGGTAAGAAATAAAGCTAGACTGGTAGCACAAGGCTACAGTCAGCAAGAAGGTATAGACTTCACTGAAACATTTGCTCCAGTAGCAAGACTGGAAGCAATCAGGTTACTTCTTTCATATGCTGTTAACAATGGAATCACATTGTACCAAATGGATGTTAAGAGCGCCTTTCTTAATGGTGTTATTTCTGAAGAAGTATATGTCAAACAACCCCCAGGTTTTGAGGATTTGAAAAATCCCAATTATGTTTATAAACTTAAGAAATCACTCTATGGTCTCAAACAAGCTCCAAGAGCTTGGTATGAAAGACTGAGTAATTTCCTTTTAGAAAATGGTTTTCAAAAAGGTCAAATTGACAATACATTATTCAGAAAGACATCTAAGAAAGATATCTTAATCATTCAAATATACGTTGATGATATTATTTTTGGTTCTACTAATGCTTCCTTGTGCAAGAGTTTTTTAAAGCTGATGCAGGATGAATTCGAGATGAGTATGATGGGTGAATTGAAGTTCTTCCTTGGAATCCAAATTAATCAAGGAAAAGATGGCACTTACATTCATCAAAGCAAGTATACAAAAGAGCTTCTGAAGAAGTTCAACCTTGATGACTGCAAGATAATGTCTACACCCATGCATCCTACCAGCAGCTTAAGCAAGGAAGAGATAGGAAGCAAAGTAGATCAGAAGCTGTATCGAGGTATGATTGGTTCTTTACTCTACCTTACAGCATCTAGACCTGATATTCTATATAGTGTATGCTTGTGTGCTAGATTCCAGTCAGATCCTAGAGAACCTCACTTAACTGCTGTTAAGAGGATCTTTAGATATCTGAAAGGAACTACTAATCTAGGACTTCTTTATAAAAAATCCCTAGATAGTAAGCTAGTTGGATTCTGTGATGCTGACTATGCTGGTGATAAGATTGAGAGGAAATCCACTAGTGGAAATTGCCAATTCATTGGTGAGAATCTCATATCTTGGGCCAGTAAGAGACAAACAACTATTGCTTTGTCTACAGCAGAAGCAGAATACATCTCAGCTGCTAAATGCTGCACACAGCTTCTCTGGATGAAGTATCAGTTGGAAGATTATAACATAGCTGAAAGTAGTATTCCACTATATTATGACAATACTGCTGCTATTCATTTGTCTAAGAACCCTATTCTACACTCTAGAGCTAAACATATTGAAATAAAACACCATTTTATAAGGGATCATGTTCAGAAAGGTACAATAGATATTCAATTCATTGATACTAAACATCAATGGGCTGACATATTTACTAAACCTTTAGCTATTGAAAGATTTGATTTCATCAAAAAGAATTTGAACATGCACTATATCTCTGAAGAAAATTAGCTCTGAGAAGTAGAATAGAATTAGCATCTGAAGCTCTATCAGAACCTCTTATAATTTAGAGTATCCCTTGGGAAGCTCTGAATAATTTAGGCTCTGAAGAGTAACAGGTTCTGATGAGGTGTCAGATACAAATGAGTGAGACTCTGAACCTTTTAGAAATGAAACGTTCAGTACGAGTAAGTGTACAACAGTTGTCTATACACGCGTCAGCTATGATTAAACTTTTACAACACGTGTCTAGATCCTGACGGGCAGAGAACAGTTAATGATGATTATGGCAGTTAAGTATATTATTTAATTTTTAAAACTGCTCGCGCTCCCTCCCAATGTTTATTTTCTCTGTGTATGTGTGCTAGTTACTATTCATAAGTCACTTCACTCACTTGCACAATTTTTACACAAAATCACTACCTACACAACCCTAGACCTTACAGAAATTCCCAATCTTCATCTTCTTAATTCTCTGCAACTATGGCTGCTCGTTCTTCAAACGAAATCGTTCAAGAACCCTTTAACCCTACGTTACCACCCATCATCGATCTTAATTCAAAAGATAACCTAGTCTACGAACATCATCAAACTGACGCTGGACCAGATGCTTATGATTTCTTCACTGAGAAGTTCGTGGATTTTGAAAGTTTGAAAGCGAATGGGATTGACATTCAATACTTGTTCTACAACCAACAATGGCAAAATTATTTTGAGATGCTTAATGGCTTCGTATACTACGACATAGTGAAGTATTTCTGGCAGAAGGCTAAAGTGTACGATAGAGCAAGTGCTGATAAAGAATACAAGGATATGGTTGAGAAGAACAAGGAATTACGAGGGAAAACAAGAAAGGAACTTGGTCTTAAACCTTATAGAGAAAGGGAAATTAGGTCAAATATTTTGGGAATCAATGTTGTGATAACTCAGGCACACATTGCTAAGATTCTGGGTTTAGACAACAAAGGAGAAGATATAGAAGTGTATGATAAGAAAAGCAAGCATTTGGATTCAATTCATCAGGACCTCTTTAAATCTGGATGCACACAAAAGGATTTTGGAAAAGTAATGCACATGAAGCACACATTTGAATTTGCTTTCAGAATGTGTTTGTCTACCATCTTCACCAGAAAAGGTGGATTGGATACCATCTCTATTCCACACAAACATCTCATCTGGTTCTTATACAAGAGGGTGAAAGTTAATTTGGCTAAGATTCTTTTTGATCACATGTGCTTTACCATCAATGAGGGTAGAACTAAAATACCATCAGTCATTCATCACCCTAGGTTAATTTCAGAACTGATAAGGCAAACCAAACTCACAGATATTGTGAGTGCCAAAGAAAAACTTAGAGTTTTCCAAACCTCTAAATATGATGCATCAGTTCTGGTCAACATGAAGAGAAAAACCAAGGAAGAAATCATTCAAGTGAAAACACCTCTACAGCAAGTGTTCGAAAAGTACTTCTGGTGTGATGGGTTTCCCACCATATCAGAACATGATAATGAGGAGGTCATCAAGAACTTTCTTGAATCAGTAAGAAGAGATACTGGGGTTAGTGTGCCCAGGAAAATGGTTGTAAGTGTTCCTAATTGGGATATCTTCAAGGGACCAAGAGATATTACAAGGAACAGAAGAAAGCCAAGAACTAATGAGCAAGAAATGATCGATGAAGGCTCTGATGATCAAGGACATGCTAGTGCTGATGAGATTGAGGAAGGTGCTGAAAATATGATGACTGAAGCTGTTCAGAAGGAAAAGCGGACAAAGAAAAGGCATGATAGGCCTTCAGCTTCTGAGGAAGATCAGAACCCTGCTAAACCTGCAAAGAGATTAAAGACCAGAGCTTCTAAACCAAAAGGTAAGATCTCTGAATCTAATACTTCTAGCATTCCTGTAGCTCAGGTTATTGGTTCTGAACCTCAACCCTCTATTGCTAAACCATCTATTTCTCAACCTCCTTCATCTACCAATCAACCTCAACCCATAGACTTCACCATACCTATTAGTGTAGTCTTACCTGATCACAAACCATCATCATCATCTTCATCAGATACCAGCACTGCCTCGGATGAGTTAATTGCTACACTCATCAGAGAATCCAACCCAAAACAAAAGAAAACTCTTACACCAAAGAGAACCTCTTTCAAGAAAACCACAAAGAAAACCACCATAAAGCCCATTCATCTTTCCTCTGATGAAGAAACCCACATCATCAAAGACACTACCATCCTTAATCAACCAACCACTACTGAATCCGTTCTTGATCATCTCCAACAACATCTATCTGGAGATGCCTTTACACATTCCAATCCTAACTCTCCTCGTTTTCCTATTATCAAACCCTCTACTGTTCAAACTATCCAAAAACCACCTATTGTTCAAGTCATTCAAACTCCTCCCCCCTCACTTGATCACATCTCACGAGTGAATCCACCTACATTCACCCCTGTTCAGAATGAGCCAATTGCTCATTCTGAAGAACAACAAGAATCCCCTCATCAATCACCCAATAAAATCATGACTGAACAACAACATCAATCACCACAACCTGTCTCTGACCCACTCAACAAACCTCTAGTTTTAGAAGAGGTTCTTGAGCTTTACCAACACCTAACTAAAGCTGAACGTCAAATATTCAAGGATTCCATCAATCTTGATGATGATATCATACCTCCAAATCTCAGTAAAATCAAAATCATTGAACTCAAAAGAAAGAAACCTGAACCAACCATTCCCTTTGACCCATCCTTACCCTTTTTCAATTCTGACTCTGAACCAAACCTTGAGCTGCTAAATAATGCTATAGGTATTAGACTTAAGAGGTTCAAACAAAGAGAGGAAGAAGCTCTTATCTTCCCTTCTGATATGGATGCTGATGTCAGGGAATTAGAGTACTTATTTGGTAAATCTTTAAGGATTCTCAGTACTCATCTGAAGGATAAGATTAAGGGTAAAGGAGCAAACACTGTACAGGAACTGTTTGAGATTGTTGAGAAGCTAAACGCTCCAAGGCTCACATCTTTCAACCATGAAGAAGAATGTCAGAGGTTAGCATTTTTAGCTGCTGTGAATGAAAGTATAACAAGATCTCTGGATGATGAGCAGGCTAGGATAACTGCTGAAATGGAACGTCAGAGGCTTGCTGAACAAGAAGCCTTCAAGTTATTGGTTGATAGAGCTGTTCACATTGCTGTCATTGAGACTAATAAGATTATTGAGAATCAAGGAGCTGCAGAAGAATTTGTTATGAATGATCAGAATCTTAGTGAACCAGATTCTGATAAAGGTAAAGCTCCCATTGTTGCTTCATCTCCTCCTAGATCTCCACCTGTACTTGTCCAAGGCTCTTCTTCATCTGCTATACCCTCTGTTATGCAAGAAGCTCTGGATGTAATCAAGCATGACTTAAGAGAGGAACTAAGAAATGAAATGGATGAATTCAGGGCCGATATAAGAGAAGACATGAACAGATCTGGTGAAGCTACTAACAAGAAGATAGATGCAATGATGGAACTTCTTCTGAAACTTACTCAACAGCAACCCAAACCTTAACCCTTATGTCTGAGCACTTATTTGTCATTAGTTCTTGTGTAATTTTTGGATAATTTTTCTTTAATTCATATCTATATTATCCATATTTGTATGTTTGTTATTTGCTTATATGTTTATTTTATATTTGTTTTTCAAAATTTAACTTTTTTATATACCATGATATTGTCTGGTACTCTTGAGAATTCTGACTCTAGTGAAAGATGCTGAAGAGCATCTTAGTTTTTAAACTAATAAGCCTAGGATTTTCAAAACCTAAGAGTCCCTCTCATCAGTACTCCTGTTTACTCATGAAATAGCTTCTTAGTATTAAAGCCTGTTTAACAACGGGGCACCAATACCGAATGAGGCGTGTCTGGTAACTGGTTTTCTGACAATAGGAATGAGGTATATATATATAAGAAACTTGCTCAAAACAAAGGGAATTAATAGCATAAACTCCTTTATTAATATTATTGAAGAATTTCTCTATTACATAGAATGATAAGACTCTACTTAGAGCTAGGCTTAACTTCAGAAGACTCTGCATCTAGCTTCTTATGTTTCTCCTTAATGTAAGCAAGCAAGTTGGCAGTGGCCTTTTGCACTAGTTCTTCAGTGTTCTTCTGAACAGCAGCCTCGTACTCTTCGTATGGAGTATCATCATTGTATGTCCATAAAAATTCTTCCAGATCAGAGCCCATTTCCTCTTCCTCTGACTCTGTCAAAATCAGTTCTTGCTTGTTCCTTTCGTAGCGAAGCTTGTTTTCTTCGCAGCGCCAGGGCTCTGCTCCCTTCTTGCTCTCTCCTTTTGAGCCTGAAGCATCCTTGGTAACCTGCTTTTCCATTATATGTTTTCTTTTGATGTTACTTGATTACTCTGAATGAGTAAAATGAGAGGAATCATCCCTTTTTATAGTGTCATCAAGCTCTCTTATCAGGAAGGTTTTCAACACAATTCATTAAATGAATTTAGTTGTCATCACTTCTTGACTTGACTGCCTTGTTATGACGCATTTGACTGCTTGGTTTTCTGTGTCTTTTTGACTGATGCCAAAAGGGGGAGTAAGAGTAGCGTTAAAATTAATGTTGATTCATTCATATACTGCTCAATCTGAAACTGTAATGTTAAATGCATTATGAATCAATATTTATCTCTTATGATTTTTTCTCATTCTGAACGATTATTGAAAGGGGAGAAAACTTAAGAACCTAAAATAAATCTCATAGATAATGTCAGAAGAGCTTGCAAACCTCTTCTGAGCATTATCAGACTCTGAGAAGAAGAGCTTACAAACCTCTGCTTCTGAGAGACAAATATGAAAATTTATTTTAAGTTAATAAGTTGGCTCTTAAACTGTTTTAATTAATTATGGATAAGACTTAGGGGGAGCTTACAAACCTACCCTTATGGATTATCAGACTCAGGGGGAGATTGCAAACCTTTGAAACCTGAAGTCATCATAATTAAATTAAATCAACAACAATTGAATTTTAATGCTTTGGTTTGTCATCATCAAAAAGGGGGAGATTGTTGGAACAAAGTGGGTCTGACATAAACCTCTAATGTTTTAAGTGGTTTTGATGATAACAAAGTATTAAAATTACAATTGGATTTACTAATGGTTATTCAAGTGTGCAGAACTACAAGTTAAAATTCATTCAGAAGCACTATGAATAGTAGCAGAGAAGCCAGTCAAAACAAGCTCTGAAAGAGTATCGCTGTTCATCAGAAGCTTAATTTTTGCGTGCTGAAGATAGCACTTCTGAGGACCAAAAGCTAGACTCTGATAGAGTTCAGAAGCTGAAGATCTTAAGAAGCTATGACAAGAGCATCAGAAGCAAAAAGAAGTTACATCACTCAAGAACTGACAGAATCAGAATCAATGATTGAAGAACTATCTACTTCAAGGATTTGTCACGTCCACAGGAAGGAATATTCGTTGGTACAACGTTAACCTTATCCATAAGTGAAGCGCATTTGAGGATTGTACTATCGTACTATTATTACTCAAAATGGATGAGTGATAAATTGAATAGCTAGGTAGTGGAATTGGAATTCCTTACCAAAGAAGGCAATATACAGCTATCAATTGTACGAGTAAATTCCAGCTGGCACCTCTCTCTCTGCAACGGTCATCATCTTCCTCCAAGTATAAATAGAAGACTCAAATGGAAGAAATGACCACTGTTCTAACAACCGTTCTGTTACTACGTTCAAAGACTAAGAAGCATTCTGACATCATAATTTAAATCTGTCATTCTAAGTCTTAGAACATTTTGAGTTGTATTTTGTAAACACCTCTGATAGTATATCAAGTGTTCCTTAACATTCATTCTTATTATTAAGTTTGTTTGAGAAGTCTCTTGTTAGGTATTAACTTGAGCATTTGAGAAGTCTCTTGTTTAGTGAAACTTGAGCATCTGAGAAGTCTCTTGCAAGTGTGCTTGAGCAGTTTGTAATCTTTAGTAGATTATAGTGAAAATCTCTTGTTAGTAACAAGGGGACTGGAGTACTCTCGATTTGTGAGGGGAACCAGGATAAATTCTGTGCCTTTCTTTCTCTCTCTCAGCACCCTCTTTTTATTTTGTGATTTTATCCGCTGCGAACTTAGATTTTATTTCGAAAAAGTTTTAATTCTCAAAACACAATTCAACCCCCCCCTTCTTGTGTTTTTCCACCTTCAGAAAGCAAAGGTGAAGATGACGCAAAGTGATGATGAAGAAGCTTCGGAAGCAGGAACAATTAATAGTATGAAGCCATAAAATTGGTAAAGTCAGTTTTGTCTTATATTCTTTTTTAGCAAAGTTAATAAACTTTTTTGTTTTTGTTTTTTATTTAGGTGTGGTCCTAAAAGTGTACTTTAAAATTAAAGATGGTCCATTTGAAGAATCAAATATTTAGTGCTCCCTTCGGTCCTAAATATAACGGAAAAATTACTTTTTATATTTATTTGTAATCCAATTTATCTAGTCAATAATATATGTTAAATACATTGAATTCTTAATGAAACTAATAAGTAATTCTTTTTTATATTTAGGATCGGAGGTGGTATATGTTTGTGTCTTCGGGAAGGTACATTCTAACTAGATGTCCTAATACTAGCGACATCCAATGCATAATTCAAATTTTTCCAATCCGACCGTTTAATATCACCTAATCGAACCGAGAAACGTTTGAGAGTCGGAATTTTTAGAATCGGACCCCGAATGGATAGACAAATTGTAATAAGCGTGTCTTCGAAAAGGCACATTCTAACTAGTTGTCCTAATACTAGTGACATCCAATGCATAATTTGAATTTTTTCAATCCGACCGTTCAATATCACCTAATCGGACCGATAAACGTTTGAGAGTCGGAATTTTTAGAATCGAACTCCGAATGGATAGACAAATTGTAATAAGGGTGTCTTCGGAAAGGTACATTCTAACTAGCTGTCATAATACTAGCGACATCCAATGCACAATTCAAATTTTTTAATTCCGACCGTTCAATATCACCTAATCGGACCGAGAAATGTTTGAGATTTGGAATTTTAAGAATCAGACTCCGAATAGATAGACAGATTGTAATAAGAGTGTCTTCGGAAAGGTACATTCTAACTAGCTGTCCTAATACTAGCGACATCCAATGCATAATTCGAATTTTTTAAATCCGACCGTTCAATATCACCTAATCGGACCGAGAAACGTTTGAGAGACGGAATTTTTAGAATCAGACTCTGAATGGATAGACAAATTGTAATAACGGTGTCTTCGGAAATGTACATTCTAACTAGTTGTCGTAATACTAGTGACATCCAGTGCATAATTCGAATTTTTCCAATCCGACCGTTCAATATCACTTAATCGGACCGAGAAACGTTTGAGAGTCGGAATTTTTAGAAAATATATTATTTGTCAGAATCCTGAGGGATTTTAACCGCGTAAGACTAGAAAATATATTATTAGTCCGAATCCTGAGGGATTTTAACCGCGTAAGACTATAAAATATATTATTAGTCTGAATCCTGAGGGATTTTAACCGCGTAAGTCTAGAAAATTTATTCAAAACGCGCCAGTTAATAATATACGATGAGAAACCAACATGGGAACAAAAAGGTATGCTATTTTTTCTGAGAGCATTTGTAAACCAAAATTTTCAAGTAACTAATAATCATAAAATTGTGCTTTTGTAGTTAGGTATACCGGTGTCTTGTGATGGATTATTTCGCAAGTGCACGAAGTATCGCAAGTAATAATAAAATCGATCCCACAAGGATTGAGATTATTCAACAATGGCGAATTGGCTTAACTAGTAAATGTAAAATTAAAGACATTGGGGGGAGTTTTAGCATTCAAATTTGTGAAAATGAAACTTTGGAATTTTATCAAACGGTTGGCGGGCGATTGGATTTTGTTCCGATTCATTGCATTCCACTATGATACTAGTTGATTGATTCCTAAACATGGTTCATTCAATCACTATGACAATTTAACATAACAATTGCACCCACTCTCATGGTCATACAATTCACTACATCATACTAAAATCCTCTAATCTCTTAGGTCAATTGCATAGCATAACATAAGCAAATTAAGTGTGTTAAATCCTTAGTCTCAACCTTTAATTCTCTATCTCTAGACTAATTATAAGGTTGCATCCATTAATCTAGTTCCAATTCACACAATTAATCTCTTAACAAGCATGAATTAATCATCATCACATACATTCATCAATGGATATGAAGCAATAAACACAAAATTAATGGAATAATAATTGAATTAACCACAAAGAAATCAACACATAACTAGCATATGATTCATAGTTTCATACAATTATTCATCACAAAATCCAATCTAACAACTTAGTTCATCATAGCTACAAGAGGTGAAAGGAAACTAGAATTGAAATACATGATAGTTGGAAGAAGAATTGGATGAGGAGAGATCTTCAATCTTGTTTCCAAGCCTTCAAATCTCATTTCTCCATCATGATTCTCTTGATTTCAAGCTCCAAAATGATGCTCCAAGACCCTTTTTCCTTCCCCATTCGTAACCCCCCTCAAATGGGTCAAGTTTTTCTTTTATAGTGTCAAAAATGGGTCAAAAATGAGTCCCAATCTGCCAAGTTCGCCTCCCTGTTCGCTTGGCCTTCGCTTGGGCGAAATTTGAAAAATAGCCCACTAAAAGACGAAAAAACAGCATTTTCAGCATTTCTTCCTTTTCAAGCTACCTTTCATTCTATGTCTTTTCCACCTCAAATATGATCAAAACCACTTCAAAACACCTCTAAAGCACCATTGAAATGATCTTAGAATGTAGAAATGACAAGAGTCATCATCTTGCTTTGCAGAAAATACCAATAATAGTCATTGGATTATACAACATAATATGCACCAAGAGTTGGAGAACATGTGCAACGAAGTTCGCGTCCGAAAAGGTTTACCTTATGTTCGTTATAAGATTTTGATAGACAGTATGGGTCTTGTTGAAGACCCGATTATGTTCTATGGACGATTATGTTCGTTATAATGATGCAAAAGAGGATGCGGCAGTGGTTGCTATGAGACGTTTACTTTGTATGACTGGTTTGAAAATTCGCGATTACAACTACTAAAACATGAAATTGTTGGAACATAAAATACAAGTGCTTGAGAGTGAAAAGATGACGGTGACGGATGACAAGCTGAATGCAGAAGATGATGTTCCTAGTGCATCGGCCAAATAAAGATATATATATATATATATATATATATATATATATATAAATATATATATATATATATATATATATATATATATATATATATATATATATATATATGTGTGTGTGTGTGTGTTTGTGTGTGTGTGTGTGTGGTTATTGGTTAGTAGTGTTTAATTATTATGTGGTGTCAAATATGTTTGTTGGTTTTAAATACCGTTTATTTCTTTAATCTAAATTATATTTAAAATGTGTTGTTATTAAATTATATCAGGTTTGATTATTTTGAACTAATGGATGTCAAGCATTTGTGATCTCCAAATTGTGGTAATTTGCGTCATAATGTTAGCATTTTAACAATCATAATTTTATCAGTGTATGTTATTATGTAGCTTTACTTGTCCATGCATTGTTATGTTTGCTAATTTGCAATGACATGCATTAGTTTAGAAACAAAACTAAATTGAACAAAAAGTGGACAAATTCATTAAAAAAGCAAATACATTACAATGCGCTCACACTTTATTTCATGGTAGACTCACATAGTGGATTTTTGAAATGTAAAAGTACAACAGCAGAACAAAAGATAGAAACAGAGCAAATTACCATTACTTAACTAAAACAACAAAGAAAGTCAAAAACACCATCAACAACATTGAAATGAACATAACCCTTGAACTAGTTGTGATGTGTTTGATTTCATCAACAACAACGCTAGTGTGCTTTAAATCCCCCTCAACGGTTAACATCTTAGCTTCAAGAGCTTTGACAATGGTGGGAATGCTTGAAACTTGGTCGACGTCATTTTGAGCAGAATCTATGTCATGGCAAGGACAGTTAATGGGGTGCGCCCAATCAACAAACGCACAAACATATTCCCCACACGCAAAAAAAAGCATGTGTGGATTACGATTGGAAATCGGCCTCTATTTCCCTTAAACGAAAAAAAGTCAGGCACTTATGAAATTGCTGAACAAAATCAGTCATATTGATCCGTGTAACAGCCCGGGCCCCACCAACTTAGGTGGTCCCTGTAACAGCCCGGGCCCCACCAACATAGGTGGTCCTGACTGCCACCTCACGATCTTCTCCAACCCCCTTCACTATTTGAGTTTTTGCCTTCCGTGGGATCGAACCCATGTACCTGGGGATAAGTACATTGTTCATTCCATATCACGAAGTTCATCCCTTTCAAGTTTCAGTTCTCAAAATTCATGTCTTTGCACCCATTCAGTTGAAGAGGAACTTGAACTACGGTAATTTCGCCGGCTTGCAAATAAAGAAGATTCACTCCCAAGACTATATATATGTCCTTTCCTTATTCCTGCAACCTCAGTCCACACATCTAGTTCCTTTGGTGGCGGAGTTCCTTCCAAAGATGCTTGTTGGATTAATTATTCCCATCTATATATGTTTATACTTTTCCTATTGACACAAATATAAGGCTAATTAATATTTTAAAATTAAGTAAAATAAAATGAAATCAACATGGAAAAAATATTTAAAGTTGAGAACTCAATTACATAAATATGTTCCGATTTTCGATCAATTCAAGTCTTATTCTTGCAATATTGGCGTGTGTAAACAAACAAATCTACTGGATCAGGGGGTAGTGACATTTGTGGAGTTGAACGTTTGAGAAGTTTTAATTTATGATTCTTGGAAGCCTTTTCTTTAACTTTATCTGCTATCTGCAATTAATTAAAAAAAAAAAGAATTGTTTATAGCATAAATTAATAAAATAGAAGCCAAAATATATAATATTAATAGGCGAATGTAAAGGGACAAACAAGTAAATAGAAGGATGGAAAGTGCAAATAAAGAAGTTTGTAATAAAACTACAAGGAATTAATCACAATTGCAATCCAAAACGAAAACATTTCGAAACCAAGAGTTGTCAAATTTTACTAAAGCGGCACAATAGAAATTCATGAGTAACCAAATTTACATTTAGTTTCAACCATAGGTTAACGAACACATACAGTAACCACAACATAATGTGTTTACAAGAAAATACACATGTGCATCTTAATTTAATTGTTGAATCCATATACCTTACAAAATTTGATCTACAAAAAGGTTTAAAGAAGAAAAGGACAAATTGAAAAGCCAACATATTCCAGGATTGAATTGATTTAGCATATAAACCGAAAGATTGAATTGAAAAACTAATCAATTTGTCAATTAAATCATTCAATTTCTGGAAAGGAAAAAATAAAATAAAATTGCACACTCAAATGTAATACTGTGCAATTTGCAAAGAATAAAACACACAAATTTGCTGGCTTAAAGCGTTTCAAATCATCAACCAATTGAAAGACAAAGTTTCTCAATCCACATAAAATTTCAGCAAACAATTGAATAAGCTATATTGAAATCCTAATATATTAACAAAATAGAGGCCCCGAAATCATTAACAGGGTTCACAAAGATTAGAAGAACCAGAAAATACAATACAGTTAAGATCGAATATATCACATAATCTCAATAAACAAAACATGAAGATCCGCTCAATGAGGAAGAAGAGGAAGCACTCACCGAAGAAGAGAAAAACTACGACGAACGCGGTTGGGGCTTCTCACTGATCTGGGTTGCTGTTTGTTTCTCACTTTCTCTTTCAATTTCTATTTTTGATTTTTCCCTCTGAGCTATATTTTACTAATATTTATCTTTAAAAAAAAAAAACGATGCCTTATAATAGGCAGATGAAAATTGAACTTTGTGATTTGGTTTTTCTTTTTTTTTTTAAATGAACTTTGTGATTTGATTTTGTTTGGCACAATAGAAATTCATGAGTAACCAAATTTACATTTAGTTTCAACCATAGGTTAACGAACACATACAGTAACCACAACATAATGTGTTTACAAGAAAATACACATGTGCATCTTAATTTAATTGTTGAATCCATATACCTTACAAAATTTGATCTACAAAAAGGCTTAAAGAAGAAAAGGACAAATTGAAAAGCCAACATATTCCAGGATTGAATTGATTTAGCATATAAACCGAAAGATTGAATTGAAAAACTAATCAATTTGTCAATTAAATCATTCAATTTCTGGAAAGGAAAAAATAAAATAAAATTGCACACTCAAATGTAATACTGTGCAATTTGCAAAGAATAAAACACACAAATTTGCTGGCTTAAAGCGTTTCAAATCATCAACCAATTGAAAGACAAAGTTTCTCAATCCACATAAAATTTCAGCAAACAATTGAATAAGCTATATTGAAATCCTAATATATTAACAAAATAGAGGCCCCGGAATCATTAACAGGGTTCACAAAGATTAGAAGAACCAGAAAATACAATACAGTTAAGATCGAATATATCACATAATCTCAATAAACAAAACATGAAGATCCGCTCAATGAGGAAGAAGAGGAAGCACTCACCGAAGAAGAGAAAAACTACGACGAACGCGGTTGGGGCTTCTCACTGATCTGGGTTGCTGTTTGTTTCTCACTTTCTCTTTCAATTTCTATTTTTGATTTTTCCCTCTGAGCTATATTTTACTAATATTTATCTTTAAAAAAAAAAAAACGATGCCTTATAATAGGCAGATGAAAATTGAACTTTGTGATTTGGTTTTTCTTTTTTTTTAAATGAACTTTGTGATTTGATTTTGTTTTAATATCTCTAACTGAGTTTTGGAATAATTCAACTAAGTTAAAAAGATATATTCAATTCTAATTCAAAGTTTGTTTGTTTTTGAAACGTATTTTTTGTCAAAAACAAAACCCTTTTTTTTTAAACAAAGTTTGTTTTTTTTGTTGTTGCATATAATATGTTTGTTTTTAAATAAAGTTTGTTTTTTGAAATTTGAACAATCTAGCTGAGAGATCGAAGACAATGTCCTATGTATTTAGCTTTTTTTTTTATTTGTTTTTCTAGTGATTTGTAAATAAAAAAAAGTTTAAGACGAAAATTTTGCTCGCTATTTATCGGTCTCCAATTCAGTCTCTATAGTTAGGTAGCGACTGATATAACAACCGATAAATTTTCACTTTGAAGCTCGGAATATTAGTCTTTAATTCGGTCTCTAAAAGCGACCGATTTTTTGGTCACTAATTATTGGGCTCTAATTCAGTCTCTATAATTATGTAGCAACCGATATAGTGACCGATTTTTTTTTAAGTTTATGTTTAAAATATCAGTCTCTAAATCGGTCTCTATAGTAACCAATATTTTTCAGTCTCTAAATCGGTTGCTAAAAGAAAATTTTCTAGTAGTGCGAGGGGGAATATTCACTACATTCGGCGGTGGATACCCTGATCTCGACAAAAAAAAAAAAACCTTTATGATTTTAGTTTGTCCACCATGTAACACAATGTTTCATGTGTTACTCTTGCATTCCTAATCATAATTAAATTGATTGATGTATGTTGTCTTGATTGATGTATTTTGTAAATGTCGAGTGAGTGTGAGTGGTAATATGAGGAGTATATTTTGTCATCTTGTTACCCTTACCATCATTTCACACTTTTGTCCTTATTATCCCATAAAATTAAATTGATTCATATATATATATATATATATATATGCAGGGCTGTCTTTGAACCCATGTAAGGAGGTCTATAGCACAGAGCCTCCAAAAAAATGGGGCCTCAAAAAAAATATAATTAGGTAATAGGTAGTTATATTGAGGAGGTTTAAGTAGCAGTAATAATGGTCCAACAATAATAATGATCCAACAGAGCAAAATTATACTAATTAAATTATATCAATAATGGTCTAGTAGAGTAAAATTATACTAATAATAGCCTCTGTGCTTATGTCTTGTTGTTGTTCTACTACTTTTTGAGTTTTGTGTTATTAATATTTGTTTGTTCACAAAAATAAATATTAAGTTCATTTTAAAAAACATATTTATTTTTATTAGGGGGTTTATTATTAGTCCGGGGCCTCTAAATACTCGGAGACGGCCCTGTATATATATGTGTGTGTGTGGTTTTTCTAAACTACCGAATTAGTAAATCATAGTTTTATTGTGGTTATAAATTGCAGTCTTGTATAAAAATGCACCAAACATCTGGCACATTTGTTCATGATTCGTCAAATGAAGGAATAGCAATATCTATATCATTCTAGAATTTAAATTGGCCATGACCACATCTTTCACGATCTCAAATATCAATAGTGAGCAAATAGTATATGTTATAAAGCCTATGATGCCAAACAAAAGAAGGAAGCATAATGTCCAAGACATTGATTAGACTCTAGAGCTACCATGCACTTCAATTCATTAAATCATTCCTTGTTATTTAGTACAAACCAGTTTTGCACCTTTGTCCTTTTCTCCAATTGTGCAGTTAATAATATTACTAACCCACAGTTTAAACTTTAGTGTGGATTAATGAGAAGTTTTTTTTTCACGATCTAAATAGTAAGGGGTCATTTTCTTTAACCAGAAAGACTTTGGATTTAAATCAAAATTCTTAGAAATGCAGCATTGTTAAATCTTTTTTAAGGAGAATTTTGTCATCTTTTGTAGTTCATTCCGTCTCAAAAGATTAATTTTTACAATTGCACATAAATGATATAAATACCTGATTCATAAAAATAAAAGATGTAATCTTTTAAAATATGTGAAGTTTTTCACAAGTTGAAGGGTGAGTAGTAACCGGGAGTAGTTGAGGTAGTAGGTTAATTACTTAAGAATGTAGTTGGATAGTGTACAAAGGTTATTGTTGATACTTGATATTAGCTAGGATGATAGTAGTAGTGTGAAAATCACTTATAGCAAATATAGACTGTATTGCTCGCAACATGCACTAGTACAAATAGCACCTATTAATAAGGCTTTTACATCTGTGGAAAAGATACAAGATGTGAAAAAATATATGGAATACATTTTACAATTGATTTCAATTTTCCCAGTAGTAAAAAACAAATAAACATAACATTTTACATCTAGCCATAATATCCCAGATGTAAAAATTAACACGGTGGCAGTCCCGTAATTATTGTGAAAACTGTCTAAAATAAATTTACATCTGACCATATTATCCTCAGTAGTAAAAAGCCTTAAAATTTTTTTTATTTTTTTTTATTTTCTTAAACTTTCTTTTATCGAACCTCTCACTCTCATGCGATATATCGAACCCTATCACTATCTCTCTCAGTACCTCCATCGCTCTCACTCACTGTCTCGATGCGTTCACTCTCTCGGTTCCTCCATCGCTCTCACTCACCATCTCCGATTCTGAATCGAAAGTTCCTACATCTCTGTTCATCACTCTCGGTTCCTATCATTCTTAATCGAAAGTTCCTCAATCGAAAGTTCATATCAATCTCAATCTCCGATTCTCAATCGAAAGTTCCACTGCGAATCTGTAAGTTCTTGATTCCGATTCTTTTGTCTTTCAATTTATAGATATTGATTTTAGGATTTTCGATTTATAGATATTGATTTTAGGGTTTTCGATTTATAGATATTGATTTTAAGGTTTGTGATTTGCCCTTTTTTTTCAACCGAAAAGGGTTTAGGGTTTGTGGTTTGTTTACAAATTTGTGCTTCGAAACTCATTTTGCAGTTCTGTCTGGTAGATTGTTTAGGGATTTGTTAACCACAATCATAAAAATTCAAAAAAAAGTGTGTCTAACCACTTCATTATAGAAATTGACATAACGAAAATCTAATTATAATACATATAAAGGCTTTGTTTGGTTCTTTCTGTTATCCTCATGTTAGGTTAAATTTTAATTTCAAAGTAAGTAGGGTACTGACATTACACAACAAAGTACTTGATATGTGAACTTCTTCACTTTAATTTTGACCTTCACTTTTCAAATCTTATGACTACAATTGGCAATAATTATAAAGAAACTTGTAGAGGTACTTATAATCATTAGAAAGAAATAATTATTAGTATTCACTGTAGAATTATTGTTGGATGCAAGGTTTGTGTTGAGAATGAATAAGAGATAGCGGTTTAGAAGGGGTTTAATCCCCTGTAGCCATACTCTAATCAGGAATAACTATAGTGGCATCTGGTTCTCCATTGTATCAACTACAACAAAAGCGTGAAATGCTATGATCTTTAAATCGGAAGGCTTCAATTGGGAAAGGGTCGTGGAGGAGTACAAGGTCTTATCATGGAGGATTATTAGATCAAAGATCAAAGGGATTTAGATGTCCCCTAAGTCAATAGTTATTAAATCCGAATGAATATTTGTAGTTGAATAAAACCTTATAGATGTATGTTATGTAGCTGTTGTGTGTTAATTGCAGGTCTTCTTTCATGCACGTGTGTTTTATTGCGTCAGTGCCTTGGTCGTACCTCATAAAGCCTTGTCTGGATCGGCTTGGGTTGGAAACTATTTCAATTTCTGGTGTCTGAGCATTGCTAGTGGAACTGGCGAGAGGTCCTAAGGCATCACCATTGAAAAGTAGCCGCAAAAAATATCTGCTAAGCTTAACCAGTTCGCGTGTTGCTGTACCAGTGCTTTTGTCGCAGGTAGTACACTAACTTCATCTTGTGTATAGGTTGGGTTCTTTCTATTCAGCAGGCTGATATGACTATAAGGAGTTTTGGCTGACTGTTTTTTGGTTAAGATTTTGATAGGCTGTCATTAGTTTTGTTTCCTATATCAGTTAGGTTTTCCCTATAGTGTTGTTTGAACACATGTTTCTTTTTAGGCCAGGTTAGTTGTTTTGTTTTGTTTTGTTTAGGAACTACTGTTGTGATCTAGGAAAATTTGATGTTTGATTTGTGTTTTATTCGATTTATGTGGTCAGCTGGAGTTTTTGAGATGTCTCATTCAGGACTTGAGGCTGTTTCAAATACCAGTGGAATGTTTCTTAGTGAGCAAGACCTAGACTCAGATATTTTAGCTGGACTAGCTGTAGTTGTAATGATGGACGTGCTCGAACATTTCTTATTGATTGTGGTTACATTGTATATTAATTGTCATTTATATAAACTTCTCTTGCAAATTTGGAAAGGTAAGTATGATACTCAAAATTGAATATGCAAAATTTTCAGCTTAGTTTATTTGATCTTTATATGCCGCAGGACCTCTCTAGCAGAAAAATACAACGACAACCTTAAGTTCTAAGAGGTTTACATCACACATCATTTTCACTTTTGTGATTGAGTCTTGGTGTAAGGTATTGCCCATATAGTTCTATTTAACATGAATTTCTATGTATATTATTATCATTTCTTTTATTCAAGACTGAAGACAGCTTTGCATTGTTAATTTTCTCTATTAGTTAATTGGTTTGTCTTATATTTTATTGATTCATGTTGCAGGTCTCCATAAGCTTTTTGTGTAACCATGAGATGAGTAAGTATAGAATGGACAATAGCAACATGAATGAGTTACATGGGATGATACAAGGCAGATGCCACTCTCTGACATGGTAAATTAATTAATTGCATTTGTTTTTTGCATTATTTGTTTAGTGTATATAAATGTCTCCTTCACATTTTAGTGAATTCAAAAAAATTATTTGTTAAAGCTTTACTTAATATGTAAATTTTGATTTAGTTGAATGAATGATTTATGAGACATTTATGAACGAAAACATATGAACGAAAACTATTTATTCATGTATATGGAGTTGAATATATATGTGATTCAATGCAGGTAGAACCAAGACCAAACACATTTATGCCGTTTGGAAACGAAGTCCACTCTTGTCCAGGAAGTGAAATGGCTAAGCCTCAGGTATAGTATTAAGTTAATTTTTATTATTTTTTGATACCTGTGTATGTATATTGTTAATTGATTTGGTTATTTTTGGCAGGAATATGTGCATGGCAATCAATTAAGCGGTTCTATTGTTAATAAGATGATTAAATTTGTGTTATCTGCAGGAATCTCTCTGCTAACAACTTCAAGGGGAATATACCGGTTGAGTTGGGTCACATCGTTAATCTTGGTACGCTGTAAGTTCATGATAACATGTATTTAGGATAACTAGTTTCAGAGTATGCTGAATTTTAATATTTGACTTTATATTGTGAATCAGGGACCTATCTAGCAATAATTTTTCAGGCCATGTCCCAGCTTCAGATGGTTATCTAGAGCATCTTTTTGACATTGTAAGATGAAAGTTGTAATTAGTTTTTTATGTTCCCTCAATATAAAATTGGAAAGGGGTGTATGGTGCTATTGTACATATATTGTGCTTTGAATTTAGTAAGCATTAGACTTTGACGATTTAGCCATGTTAGTATGGTGAACTATCTTGATTTAGGAAGAGAGCTAGGTTTGTGTGAAGTAGTTATTGTATGGTGAATTGTTTTGATTTTAATTTTGGATGTTGAATCATTGTATTTGTATTAATGATATTATTATTTATCTTAACTTGGATGTTGAATGCTGTTAAATTTGTAGTATATGTTGTCATGTTCTTTATTTTAATTTTGGATGGTGTATGTTGTCAAGTTATGTTTATATATGTAAATTATGTTTTGGATGTTGACCTGCGAGTTTGATTCTAAAAACAAAAATGCAGGATTTTTTTTTTAAAAAAAAGTGATGATTTTACATCTGTGGAAAACTTGGCCAGATGTAAAAAGTCCAATTTAATTTTAAAAAAATAATTGAAATAAATGGTTTTCACATCTGCACAAATAAGAATCAGATGTAAAACGTACACCTTTTACATCTGACGGAGCCAGTAGTAAAAAGTGTCCAACTTACTATGACTCGTGCGTTTATGACTGACCGGAGCCAGATGTAAAAGGTGCATTTGGACAGTAGTAAAAAATGTTTTCTGCACTAGTGATGGATATATAGTATAAGACAAGAGGCGATATATTAGAAATCAAGTAAGTGTTGGAGAAGAGAGTAATAGTGTGGTAAAGCCTCAATGTTGTCATTGCATGTCAAAAGCTTAAATATAATTGTACTAAATTTATCTATTTATAGGTGTGAGAGGTATTTTCTAGGTATTATATTCTAGAATTTTCATGTTTTTTTCCTGGTACATGTATGATGTAGATTTATTCTATGCACTACTAAAGTATTCTAGAAAATTTTAAACATATGCATGAGTACTACATAATTATTCTATAAATTATTACTCCCTCCGTTTCTTTTTATGTGTCCGTTTTGAATAATAACAGCAAATTAAGAAAGTTTATTTTTGCACCTTATTTTCCTATTATACCATAATTTTAATTCACCAATAAAATTCTATTTTTTTGCACACACTTTCTCTTTCCAATAAATTTAATATATTATGCATACAAAAAAAAATTAATATGTTATGTAACAAAAAAAAATAAAAAAATAAAAAGATTTAGTTTTCCAAATATATAGCATTAATTAGTTTTATTGAAAACGATATGAGTAATTGACAAATCGTACCCTTAAAACATCAAATGGACAGTTAAATAGAAACGCTAAATTCGACGTTTTTGGACACTTAAAAAGAAACGGAGGGAGTAATGTATTTTAAAAAAGATAAGTACTTTGTCACCCTATGGATTACTCGCGCGCCCTACCCTTCTGTGGCTTAAGTCACGAATGTAGGAAAAATGAGAAATTTTGAAAAATATCGTCTGTGACTTAAGTAGCGGACGTTATAAAAATAAAACCCGATATGGTGTTTTAAGGGGTGTCCGTGACTTAAGTAACAGACAGGGGTATTTTTGTAATTTTGTAGGATGCGCCCCAAAAATGGTAGGGCACCAAAAGTAATTTCCTTTAAAAATATGTAGAAATTTATATCAGAAGTTTGCTATTTAGGCCCCCTACTATTACTTGCAGGCCCTTACAAGCATTCGTATCCTAGGAAACGAAGGAAACAAATTTCGTCACCTAGAAGACGAAATTATGTTAAAACATAGTAGGCCTGCATATTGTCACGCACATCTGGGCACAAAACACGCAATTTCGTCTCGTAGTTACCGAAACGCTAATTTTTTGAAATTTTGTTTCCTAGAAGACGAAATTGTGTGTTTTGTCACCTAGAAGACGAAATTTTGGTTATACGTCATCTGAGCACAAAACACACAATTTCGTCTCGTAGTTACCGAAAAATCCATTTTTTGAAATTTTGTCACCTAGAAGACGAAATTGTGTTTTGTCATCTAAAAGACGAAGTTTTGGTTTTCTGCGATTTCGTTTCCTAGAAGCCAAAGTATCCTAGGTGCAAAAGTGACGTATTTTGAAATTTTTGGGAGACCTGAGATCAACATGGGGGGCCTGATTGCAATTCTCTTTACATCATTGGGCATGAAGCAAGCCCACTAATACCGGAAGCAGCATTGGCTTACCCAAGAGGACAAATCCTACTCTTGTGGGGTGCAAATAATATATATTTTTTTAATGATATATAAAATGAAGTCGGTATACAAGTCAAGAGTATTAGGAGTATTCAAAAAAAATAACAACAAGAAAAAAAGGAAATAAAAAACACAAAATGTTTTCCAAATATCAAGAGACTACACCACATCTGCAAAATGTAAACACCGAAGGAAAAAAGAGGGGTGGGGGGGATACACCCCAAGAGATGCAACTCAAAAACATCAACTAAAGTTGACACCACACCCTAACCTTTCTCTAACGAGCCTAACACGGGTGCAAATAAATATTGACTAACCTTTAACACTAAATAGGGTTCAAGTTCAACTCGTCACTACAAACCATGGAGTCAAACTTATTGAAGACAAGAGTACTTGTGAATTTCACTCACTACAAGAAAATTGTCACTTTGCGACTGTTATAATTGCACTTTGCGACAGTTAAAACTGTCGCAATTTGCCATTTGCGACAGTTCATAAACAGTCGGGGATTTGTATGTCGCAATAGCACTTTGCGACGGTTCTAAAAACAGTCGCTCCAACAGTCGCAACTTCTTTTGCAGCGGTTATAAACCGTTCTTACATGTTTTTGAAGTGCATACTAGACATTTATTGCAACAGTTTTAAAACTGTCGCAAATCTTTTTTTTTTTATTCTAGCTTTTTAATATTAGTGAAAACAGTTTTTTTTTTGAAACACTTTTATTCTTTATTTTCAAGGCTTATTAAATAACAACTAATACAATAGATAAGAATATTAAAATGCAGAAAAAAAAGGACTTAATTTCATTCATACAATTCAATAGTAACATTCATACATCAAATTTAATCAAAACAATAGTTTAAATTTGAGTAGTTCAAACTCCAAATAAAGATAATTAAAGTAGTTGAAATTTGAATGTTTAACATTCAAAAACTAAAACATTAGTAGAGTAGTTAATCATACAAAACAATTAAGCCAAATTAGAAATTCACATAATATATAAATATTTCCTAGTGATTTGCTTCATGATCCTTATAGTACTCTCTAGTCATAACGCCTACCATATCTTGATTCTTCAATTACCTGTAAAAAAATTATGTATATATTAGGATACTTAAAAAAATTTAAACTAAGAAGACAAAAACTAGACAATAACATCAGCACTAATTTTCAACAAAAGAAACTATCAAAAATTGAACTCGTCTAATAGTCAACAACACAAATCAACTCCATCCAACACTAGAACCAATTTACAATATCAAAATTACTTAAAATTAATTCACTATTAAGTGATATGTGAATGTTCCAAACTATTTCTACTGATGTGTGAATGTTCCAAATTATTTCTACTGATGTGTGAATGTTCCAACCTATTTCCAGTCCAACAAATAAACTCCATCCAACACACACACACACACACTATGAAACCTATTTCCAGTCCAACAAATAAACTTCATCCAACTTATATAATGCATAATGAAAATTCATCCATACTACATAAACACCACCACAAAAACAAACCACTGTGAAGGCACAAAAACAAACCACTTCTATCCTATACTATCTCAAACCAAAACAAGCTAAAAGTCCTAGAACTCTTTGGCTTCGCTCCTTTCTTGAGTTTCACTTGGCATAACATCTTCATCTAGGTCAATCTCTACATCTGATGCAACAGGTACTTCACTTATGCTATCTCTATCGACTCCAAATGCATCATGGATCACAAAGTCCACAAGGGCATATTATTTCGCTATTTTTCGGTTCATCTTTAAAGGCAAACTTAATAAAGTCCAACCAAACAACATGGCAACCAACAAAAGCAAATCATATAGAAAAAGAAAGTTACACAAAATTTCTAAAGTGGGAAAAGAAACAACATGGCAACCAAACAAATTACAAAACAACACATAACCAGGACAACTAAAGTCCAACCTCCTAACCGAAAAGAAGCAGAAAATAAAGAAAAGAGACACAGAAGGAGCAAAGAACTTACGTAAACAGTAGCAGAGTTACAAAAACAGCAGTGGACTTGAGAGATCGGCAGCACCAAAATGAGAAACTCTTCTTAATTTAGGTGAATCCAATCACTATCTGTGTGAGTAAACAAAGTACAGAAATGCATGAATGAACAAACCCAACAAACAAGAGACAAAAAAAAAAACCCTATATTTAAATAAGCATGTTAAAATGGAATACAGAGTAATAAAGTAATTCATAGAGCTCAAAGGGAATAAAAAGTAAAAGGTAACAAGGCGAATAAATGGAGATGTTATTGATAAGAAATTGATTTACATTTTTTCCTAATCTTCATCAACCTTCATAAGAAATTGTTAGTACATTAATAAAGAAAAACAACATAAAAATATCAACAACCAAATCCTTGTAAAACAACCAAAAGCTAGTCAAAGAAAGTTGATGTATTTGGTCTAAATTTGAACAAAATACATCAATTTTTGTTTATGACATAAATTTGACAAAACCAACCACAAATCATAAATGAAATATTTCAACAATGGGAAATGTGCTCTATTGATATTTTTTGTTTTAACAGTCCAATTCTCACAAAAAAATGGACCTAAAAATCAAACTCGGATACTCAGACAAATTCAATGTTAATTAACACTCATTAACCATTTAA
This sequence comes from Trifolium repens, assembly GCA_030408175.1. Classification (NCBI taxonomy): domain Eukaryota; kingdom Viridiplantae; phylum Streptophyta; class Magnoliopsida; order Fabales; family Fabaceae; genus Trifolium; species Trifolium repens. Next base: position 20,436,530 of record CP125839.1, on the reverse strand, counting down.
GTTCACTACTTCATTATACATACTCTACTCAATTATACATATGAATGTTTGACAACTATAACTAAATATGAAGAGCAAGCAAAATAGGAAAAGAAATCACCTTAAGCTTCAAAAGCAAACAACCATACCTGCAAAAACAACCAAAAAGTAGAATGTAGACTAATGGTAATAATCTACAAAAGGCTTAAATAGTGTTTTAACCCCTGCAATTGTCCCTTGTTTTGAAAAGAGCCCCTGTTAAAAAAAAATTTGATTTTAGTCCCTGCAAAATTTATAAGTTTTGAAAAGAGCCCCTGAGTAGGAATCTTTGATGCCACATCACCATTTTATTGACGTGGCAGTTGATGACTGTGTTGAATAGTACACTTGTCAAAATTGTGCTGACGTGGCATTACACACTCATTTTCCTTTTAATTTTTGAATTAAAAATTCCTTTTTTTTTTCCTTTCTCTTTTTCTTAAAACAAATAAACTAATTAACCGGGAAATAGAAAACACAGAAATAGCAAAGAAGAAAGGGGATTAGGGTTCCTCCTCCATTGTTGAAGGTAGCTGCGATTAAAGAGAAGAATTCGAAGAAGACAACAAGCACAAAGAAGATGTCGAGATTTTAATATCTTGTTCTTTGTGAATCGAAATAACTACAAGGTCTTAGTTTTGTTCATCAAATTACACTAACAATTCATTCATTCCTCAAACAACAAATATAGCAGACTCATAAACCAATTGGATCTTAACAGGTTGAGTTCACTCAGCTCTATCCATAAGCAGGGTAATTATTATGGCTACCCCATCTTTGTTTTTGTTGTAAAGTTTTGTTCTTTGATTGAAAATTTTGATGGGTTAGTAATTTTGGTCACACCTGATTTGTTTTCACCGTAAAGGAGTTTTGTTCTTTTTTTCAAAACTTTCATGGGTTGGTATTTATGGACACATTCCATCTTTGATTTCATTGGAGTTAGAGTTACCATCATTTTATTTGAGTATGCTACTCAACATCCCTGTTATCGCAGCTTCTTTGCAATTTCCAGCTTCTTCTTTGAATCCCTTGGCTGCAACTTGCATTCAACAATGGAACCTTAATAGCATACTTTGCCCCTTTCAATTTTAAAGAAGTTTTTATTTCACTGTAACGAAGATGAACAGAAACAATTAGATGAAGACTCACAAAGAAGATGAATCACGTAGAAACAAAATGAGATCTCGTTTTCTATTTTCCCCTTTTTAACTTTCTATTTTTAATTTTAAGTTGTTTTTGTGAAAAATGGGAAAAGTAATTTTAATTTTATTAAAAATTAAAAGAAAATGAGTGTGTAATGTCACATCAGCAAGTTTTTGCACTATTCAACACAGTCATCAACTGCCACATCAATAAAATAGTGATGTGGCATCAAAGATTCCTACTCAGGGGCTCTTTTCAAAACTTATAAATTTTACAGGGACTAAAATCAAATTTTTTTTTTAACAGGGGCTCTTCTCAAAACAAAGGAGAATTGCAGGGATTAAAACACTATTTGAGGACAAAAATAGAAGAAACTACATTAGATTACATAATTTACTTCATACCAAACTATACTAAAAAACAAGAAAAAATAAGAAAAGGCTTGACATTGAAGATAAAGGCCAGCTTAACTGTAACAGGTCCACTCACACAAAATACTCTCGTTCTAAAATTCCTCCATACCCATTACAATGTTGGCCCAAACACAAAATATGTTCCTCATAAACTAATCATCAAGAATCTTAAAGCCATGGCATATAAGTTTTTTAGCTACACAAATAGCTATTTGCAACAATTTCTATGCAATAGTCTTACTTCAAGCAATTTAAAAACTCATTTCAAGGCAAGCAATATACTTATGTATTTCTATTATCGACAACAGTAGCTGTAACAATTTCAAACAAGACTAAATTAGTTAGTCGATTACATGTCCAACACATCTCTTTCCTGAAAAAATAATCTCATATGAAAGTTTTAAAGTTCAGATTTTTTAAAAAGGGATAAATTGAAGCTTTGATTTTCATTTTAATGGTATAAAAATTGCAAATAGAAGTGAGTTAGAATATAAACATACAAAACTTTATAAAGATCCACAACCAGTAATCATATAAAAAATCCCTTTTAGAACTCATCAATATGGATTTTCTAACGTGATTCAATTATATACCCACTTTACACAATTTATACCTCCTTTTTATACATTGAAAATTCTCCAAACACATGGAATCCAATAAGACATTTTGTATTATGGAATAATCAGACAATGAATCACGTATAAACACAAGAAACAAAGTCCCTATTATACCTTTTTTTTTTTATAAAGCACTGTCCTAAATTCACTTTATAGTGGAAACTGGGAACCAGATTAAATCAAACCCTTTTAATTTCGGAATGAAAAAATAGAGTTAGATTGGAATAAAAAAAATAGAGTTCCATTGGAAACTAGGCAAAAATTAGACATAGAACAACAAACCTGAGATGTAAACGACATCAACGAGAGAAAGAGAAGCTTCCTCAAATATTTAGGGATTATAGTTCGATTGGAATGATGAAGTTAGGGGATTTGGATGTGGAGTGACTGATTTGCAACTATTTAGGGATTTGGAACTAAGCTAGGGATTTGGAGTTGAGTTGGGGATTTGGAACTCCATAGCTCGATGACTTAAACAGTGAAGATGGAAACAAGATCAGAACTGAGCGATGAAGGACGACGGCGATAAAGGACGGTGGCGATAAAGGACGGCGGCGATGAAGGAGGAGGGTTTAGAATGAAGCGTGTTTTTTTTTTGTGTCTGAAGTGTTTTTGTTTTAAGAATGAAGAAGGTTGGACTCCTTTTTGCCTTTGTCTCTTTAATTTTATTTTATTTTTTAAATTTTTAATAAAGGATTTCTTTTCACAGAGGCGCTAAAATGAAAATGTTTCCAGGTTTTAATAACAAAACATTGCGACAGTTTTAAATCTGCCGCATCAACTGTCGCAAATGAAGGGTCGCAAAGTGACAATTTTCTTGTAGTGACTGGAGAGCAATAGTAAAACATTTTTATACCCACTTGTGTCGAGATCATGATCAAACCATGTATACTGGTATACTCCAAAATATAGATTATATACTAGTATATATTGAATTGATCATCAACAACCAACTAAAGACAAAATATATTTTTTTGTATTGGATCAAACCATACAAAGTAAAAACTTTGCCGCCAATATTAGACCCTCTGCTGATAAACAATAGTATTAGTGTCCTTGAATTAGTTCGTTTTTGGGCCAAATACAGAATATTCAAAAATAAATAAATTACAAAGGATAATTTAAGATGCAACTGATATTTGGTTCCAGCATGATAAATGGTTACTAGGAGGAGTGTCTAAATAGGGACCTGGATTTGGTACATGAAGAATTGCACACTGTTTAACGCAGTTTTTAATCTCGTTCATTGGATTTAGATCAGACGATTTAGATTAAAAATTGTATTTTTCTAATTAAATTTATCTCATTCATCTTGTAAGTGGGCGTAATATTTTATTTAGATAAATTATATTTGCACAATGAATTTGTACACATTTTGGGACAACTATATCCTTTTCTCTCTCATACATGTTTTATATTTTTAGTCTCTCTATCCTCTCTCTCACACTTTATTGATTTTTGTCACAAATGAAAAAGAAACAAAAAAGTTGTCACAAAATAGCTGTCCAAATATCATTTGTGTTGGGGGATGAACATTCTTGTTGTCTAGGATAGGAATGGCAAAAAAAATTGTACCCACAGGTGTCCATGAATAAAATCTCCCACGGATATGGGATGGATAGCTTAATGCATATCCGCAAATAAAATAAATAGAAATTACAATTACCCAAATTCAATGGAAATGAATGTGTTTAAAATTACTCATGTCAATGGATATCTGTATCCGTTAATAAATTAGTAAAATTACAAAACAAAAATTATACCCGCATTTCACACTTTTGTTTACAATCACCGGTTTTATTAAAAAACTGTCATCTCGTGATATCTGCAAATATCTGAGTTGCATAAGTACACTATCAAGCTATGCTTTTGGTGGAGTATTAGCAAACTTTTTTTTTTTGAATCGGCTAAATTTTATTAAAAAACAACTCCTCCCCAAGAAGTGTAAGGAATTGTTGTGGAAACATACAATGAAAGGTAGCGTGATATAACACAATTACCAACACCTAATCAAACGCCCAAATCCACCCGTACACCAATAATGATTCACTAAACCTACCAGAGAAAACCCCTATCCGACCCTAGGAGACACCACTAGACACTAACTTCCGAACTCGAATTAAAATTACTCGGCCCATCAGATCCATAAAGTAGCCCCAAAAGTCGAAGGTTGAGGGACACCGGTAGTCAGAGAATCGACAGTCAACACCTGATGCAGTAGAGTTCGACCAGATACAAGAGACCTGCAAATCTCAACAGACTTGAACACCCCTCAGCGACTCCAAGAATCCTGCAAATCTCACCAGATTTGAAAATGGTCAGAGACTCTCGTATCAGGGAGAATCCACTCACACTCGGCATTTACCATCCAACACCTCTCTGTCACCAATACGTCCCGGAGGTACGATAAAACAACAACATCCGTCAACACGGAGTGTCTATATACCTCGCCCTTTCGGACGCGCCAGGACAACTACCAAGACCAAGAAAAGCCTCAGCCAAACACCACCTCAGCCAACCACCACCACCACCACTGCCAAATCACCTTCAAACAAACCCCACCGAAACCAACAACACCTAATCACAACGCACCAACACCACCACAGCTGCCACCACAGCTTCACCACACCACCACCACCGTCGGCACCACCGCAATGCCGAAACAGCCACCAAGACCAAGAATACACCACCACTAAACAGAACATACAGATCTGTCAACACCACCACCAAAACAAAACCCGATCCGTCACCACCACCACCACCACCGAAACTGAAGCAAATCCGACATCACCACCAAACCGAGACCACCAAAACACCAGCGAAACACCAAAACAAACACCACCACATTACCATCTCACCACCTCAACACCACAACACCATTTCATCACCTCCAACCACCACCCACAGCAAAGCACACACCAAAACCAATTTTCATCACCTCTCCAAACACCTCCAGCCACCACCTGAACAGAAAACCAATTTTCACCTCTCCGTAAAAGCAAACCAGGACCTAGATCTGGACATTTTCAACTCCAAACACCGAGAACGACAAAACGGTTCCATAACCAAGACCACAGAACCGTTCCATAAATCGTTCACAACCCATACAACAACAGAAACCGAGAAGAGAGAGAAAGAAACCGGAACAAAGAGAAAACCACCGTCGTTCCTTCACCTCCGATCCGGAGTTTTGGTAAGGCTTTTGAAAGTTTGGGTTTCGGATTCGTACTTAGAATGGTTTAAAAGGGGGTTTTGAATAGAAAAGTTTGGATTTTTGGGGTTATTTGGTTTTCCGGCGCGGTGGCGCCGCCGTCTGGTCCCGGCGACCACCGCGCCGGCGTGAGATCTTAAGAGAGAGAACAGAGAAGTGAGAGGTTGAACTTAAAGGGGGAAACTGACTTTTTTTGTATTATCCTACTAAGATCTGGATGGTGAGTACCTTGAGTTCGATGAGTTGAGAAAACGGAGGGAGGAGAAGTAGTGAGTTGGCTGCGGCGGCTGCGTTTTTCACTTTGCTGCTAAACAAGTTGAGCTTGTCGTAGTGGAGTATTAGCAAACTTCCATGAGCACTTAACATAATTATCAGTAATCCGATTCCCTTCCACCTCAGATATTGGTATTGAATCTGTAATCTCCCTATCATCTTTGCTGAGCTTCACTCCAAATGAATCCATATTACAATCAACATTTTTCGTCTTGGTTGTTCCTACAATACATATGAGAGATTCCATAAATGTTATTTTGCTAGCAAAGGAAAAGAAAATTAATGGTCAAAGTGCACGGACATAGATTCTCTACCGTTTGGAAGTTCCACAACGATGGTATTAATATATGTTTATAAGTGAAGGCAACTCTCATCTTACGAGTTGGTTTATATGGTTAAATTAGACTCAATTCTCAATTCCAAAATGGTATTAGAGCCTCCCCCATGATTCCTTGAACCGCTATCTATTAGATTTCTGATCAAGTCATCCACAATTTATATTCGTGCCCCAAACCCAATAGTGTTGGGCGCGACATGATGAGTTCAGAAGTTCCACATCAATTGCAATATGGTCTGAATATATATTTATAAGAGCAACCCACACTTTACAAACTGGTTTAATAGGTTGGAATTAAACTCAACTCCCAATTTTAAGATCTACATTAGAAAACAATCATTTATATGTATTAACTGATCTTAGTCATTGGTTTAAAATCAATCCACACATATTATACCTTCACTAAATTTATTTAAATTTATTTACATTAGGAAACACTCATTTATATTTTGTGACAAATACTATTTAAAATCACATACACAACTATGAAGTCCAAATTTCGAATTCCGTAAATATATTCAGTCTAAAATATTGATCAAATCAATTGAGCTAGGCCTTACAGACACTTTAACCATATATTCAAATTATACACTTAGACCATGTACAATGGTTCAACACCTTCAACACTCTCAACACCCACTTTTTACACTCCACATCATCTTCTCTTTCTTCCACCTACTCATTCAACACTCATTCAACACTCTACCCTCTCCAATGGTTTTTTCATTCAACACTTACACTCTACCCCACCATTTTTTTATTTCATATTCTTATTTAAATTAATTTTTTATGATTACATAAAAATACAATTATCGATTAAAATTTAAATTTAAATTATACGATACAAATCATCAATTAAAATTATAATAAAAATTATCGATAAAAATTAAATTATACTCCCGATTGCAATTATAATAAAAACAAAATTTATTTAAATAATTGATACGATACAATCATCTTAAATTGAAATTAAAATACGACACACAAGTAGTTAAAACGATACAAATAATTTAACATGCAATAATACACACAAGCAATAAAACGATACAAATCATCTTCAACCGCGTCCCATTCCAAACTTTGTCCATATGTGCTTCACTAGATCTGCTTGCAATTCTTGATGACCTTTTGGGTCACGAAGTTCGGATCTAGCACGCACATGATTTGCAAAAGCGGGTAACACCTCGGTCGAGTATGGTTGTTGCGGTGCACTAGATCCACTTTCCTCAGATTGCTCAAAATCGGTCCAATGTTGAGAATAGGAATCTCGTTCATCCTCAACAATCATATTATGTAATATGATGCATGACCTCATGATGATACCCAAATCGTCTATGTCCCACAAGCGAGCTGGTTCACGGATGATTTTAAATCGAGCTTGAAGCACTCCAAATGCACGTTCGATGTCCTTCCGACATCCCTCCTGATATTGAGCAAATAACTTATCGGGTTCACTTCGAGGAAGTCTAATTTATTTGACGAAAGTTGGATAAGAATGGTAGATACCATCAGCTAGATAGTATGTCATATCATAGAGACGTTGATTCACAAAGAAAGTCACACTTGGAGTCTTTCCCTGTTCCACATCATCAAACACTGGTGACCGGTCTAGAACGTTTATATCGTTCAACGTTCCCGGACATCCAAAAAAGGCATGCCAGATCCATAGATCATGAGTTGCAACTGCTTCAAGAATAACTGTTGTGGTTCCCTTATCCCCCCTAGTAAATTGACCTTCCCATGCTTTAGGACAATTTTTCCACTCCCAGTGCATGCAGTCAATACTCCCAATCATCCCTGGGAACCCCCGCCTTTCACTAACTTGTAGTATTTTTTGCAGGTCTTCTTAAGTTGGTGATCTCATATACACTGGCTCATACAATCGTATGATTCCCTTACAGAATCTACGTAAGCACTCCAATTAGCAAAATCATCTAGTAAAAACTTTTTGTAAATTAGTAGTAAAGTAATTTCAAATTAGCAAAATAAAACAATGAAAGAGACACAAATGATAGTTTTAAATTTTTGCAGTGCATCAAATATTCGGTGTGATTTCTCACTAGATAAACTTTACAATAGCACTGATACTAATATTCATTGATAACATGTACCTACACATTAAGCGTTGATAATTTGAAAGATTACATATTCACCGTAAGGAAATAGACACTAAATATTCAGATTGTTCACATGTTTAGCACTAATACTAAAACATTTGTCGGTACTGATATACATTCACTGTTAAGACTACAGTTAGAAGGCACAAAATAATTATACATGTCCAAGAAGCAGTATCAAACATAGTACATCATATTAGGCATAAGTGCAATATGTGATGCTTTTTAGTTCCGGATTGAACGAGGAATAATTCAGACTTTCAGCTTGCATGGTTTGTTATATAACTCAAATTGCAGGATGTCACCAGACGGTGGGCTGTGTGTAGACATGAATTCGTACCACCCGGTAGTAAGTAATTTATCGTAGAATCCTTGGTTGTCAGGTTCGTCTGAGCTACGAATTTTGCATTTATATTTGAAATTAGTTTCAGTGCAGCTATGCATAACATGCTTTGGGTTTGCAAGAACAATTCTTGATGCATAGGAAGGGAAACGCTGCAATAGAATAAAAAACGATAAGATTGGATGCACTGCATGAATGTGCAAGTAATTAACACCTAAATTGATATAAGTACTCTAAATATGAAAATAGTTGCCGAAGATTTTACCAAGGGATGCTGATTATTCTGATTAGCCATTGAATTGGTTACCTTCATAGACCATACCATCATGTGATCAAAATCATCGTATTTATTTGCCAGTTCCTGAAACTTCGTTTAGTGTTACACAGTTATAAAATGTCAGATATGTATATATAAATATTATGAACGTATGTAATAGTGTTATTCGATTGAATCGAAATGATACAAGTTGTTATGATAATAGATTGCCATATACTAATTAAACAAATGAGGAAATGTTTTATTATATTTATTTGCTGGTGTAGTAGAAAAAATGAATTGAAATTATTATAAGAGTTAACAATTGTAAAGTACATGATTTAGGTATATAATGTCTAGGGTTAATAGGCTTTTACCCCCCTGCAAAGTAGGCGAGTTTTGCGCTACCCCCCCTGTAATTTTTTTTCTTGAGATTACCCCCCTGCAAAATTTATTTTTTTGATTTACCCCCTTTTTGCTGATGTGGCAGGCAAAAGTCAACTGCCACGTCAGCAAAGTTCACTGTCATGTCAACAAAAAACTTGACTTTTTGCCTGTCACGTCAACAAAAAGGGGGTAAATCAAAAAAATAAATTTTGCAGGAGGGTAATCTCAAGAAAAAAATTACAGGGGGTAACGCAAAACTCGCCTACTTTGCAGGGGGGTAAATGCCTATTAACCCTAATGTCTATATACCTGAAGCGGCTGTTGACTATCACCTTCGTCATCGCTTGAACTGACAATAATGATGTTTGGTTCTGTACCCGATTCTTCAATTTCCACATCGGAAGAACGGACATTGAGAAAATATTTTTTTCAATTTTATAATCCATTAAAACTCTCGTTGGTTTAGTAAAACCAAAATCAGCCGCCACTTGGTGGCCATAAAACATAAAGGTTTCATCTGATATGCTTAATTGGACGATGATTGACTTGTCACCCATTGATACGCGGGAAGTGTTGTACTTTTTCCGTGTTTTCCTCCACGTTTCACCGAAAGATTGTGGCATAATTATTTGGCCCTAATATTAATAAAGTATTAATAATGGTTAATATGAACTGGAATAATTTGAGTGAAATGTAAAATAATTACACTGAGATACATATACCTCTTTTGGATCAATTAAAGTTTCAAATTGCGTGATCATGTTCCTGCGTGTTGAAATTAGAGGTAGCGGTTAGTGTAAGTATAACAACGGATATAGAGGTAGTGGTATGTGAAAGTAATGTATTATATATTTTGTTTTTGAAACAGAAAATTTAATTAAATCGAAAACAGTACAAAGAGTACAATAATAGGAATACAAGGAAAACCAGGGGAATAACACAGTGAATCACAACAACAAAGATAACTATCCAACTACACCTAAGTTGAAGCGTAGGAATAGGCTAAAATAAACTAACTCATGCCCACCTTACAACCACTTGCAAACACCCACTCCATTTCAAGCAAACTCCAACAAAACCATCTCCAATAAAAGTAAAGATTAGAGAAGAATTAACCTTACTAGCGTATCGAGAGGATTCCGCCACTATTACCTTTCGACGGGAGAAATGCCTAATCACACTCTTCGGAACCCCAAAGACTATAACACGACTTGTCTGTAATGTTTGACATTTTTGTTTCCTGGATAGCTACAAACTGTACACTATGCTTACTGATAAATTCTCGTACTTTCCTCCTCTTAATCGCCCCTCCCAACCCTCTATCATTGCAAGAGGCAATAATCATTGATCACCATTATTTTACTCCCTAACCCTCATGATTTCTCTATCTTTAACCTCTTCATCAATCAAATCCTTCCTAACCATATCATCATTCATAGTAATGTATTACATATATAGTTGCGCGCGCGCGCGCACACACACACACACACTTTTACAAATCATCAAATATTGCATTAGTTTGACCCATAAAGAATGAACTCATCATGTCATACAAACTGAGTTTGAATCTCTATCCAACTAGCTTTCTCTAATAAACCTTATTTCTCTTTCAATATAAAAGCAACATTAACATATTTTAACTTTTGGTGTTTAGTAAAAAAAGGTAAAACTGTTTGGAAACAAAATATTAGAAACTGGAATAATGATACAACATTGAAACTTAGCATGAATAGAAACAACTGATATCATAAGATCATAAGATTCACGTAAAACTAAAAGGAGTTGTGGTGTTCACTACTAATACCTTAGTAATTACAGAACAACATAACAGCAAAACGGAACATCAAAGACAGATCTGATGAGAAGCTGAAATAATTTGACCGGAATCGAAAGAACTACTTGGATGAAGAAGCCGCCATGGATTTCTCTACAAACGTCGTTGAAAGCAAAGGTGAAGATGACGCAAAGTGATGATGAAGAAGCTTCGGAAGCAGGAACAATTAATAGTATGAAGCCATAAAATTGGTAAAGTCAGTTTTGTCTTATATTCTTTTTTAGCAAAGTTAATAAACTTTTTTGTTTTAGTTTTTTATTTAGGTGTGGTCCTAAAAGTGTACTTTAAAATTAAAGATGGTCCATTTGAAGAATCAAATGTTTAGTGCTCCCTTCGGTCCTAAATATAACGGAAAAATTACTTTTTATATTTATTTGTAATCCAATGTATCTAGTCAATAATATATGTTAAATACATTGAATTCTTAATGAAACTAATAAGTAATTCTTTTTTATATTTAGGATCGGAGGTGGTATATGTTTGTGTCTTCGGGAAGGTACATTCTAACTAGATGTCCTAATACTAGCGACATCCAATGCATAATTCAAATTTTTCCAATCCGACCGTTCAATATCACCTAATCGAACCAAGAAACGTTTGAGAGTCGGCATTTTTAGAATCGGACCCCGAATGGATAGACAGATTGTAATAAGCGTGTCTGCGAAAAGGCACATTCTAACTAGTTGTCCTAATACTAGTGACATCCAATGCATAATTTGAATTTTTTCAATCCGACCGTTCAATATCACCTAATCGGACCGATAAACGTTTGAGAGTCGGAATTTTTAGAATCGAACTCCGAATGGATAGACAAATTGTAATAAGGGTGTCTTCGGAAAGGTACATTCTAACTAGCTGTCATAATACTAGCGACATCCAATGCACAATTCAAATTTTTTAATTCCGACCGTTCAATATCACCTAATCGGACCGAGAAACGTTTGAGATTTGGAATTTTAAGAATCAGACTCCGAATAGATAGACAGATTGTAATAAGAGTGTCTTCGGAAAGGTACATTCTAACTAGCTGTCCTAATAGTAGCGACATCCAATGCATAATTCGAATTTTTTAAATCCGACCGTTCAATATCACCTAATCGGACCGAGAAACGTTTGAGAGACGGAATTTTTAGAATCAGACTCTGAATGGATAGACAAATTGTAATAACGGTGTCTTCGGAAATGTACATTCTAACTAGTTGTCCTAATACTAGTGACATCCAGTGCATAATTCAAATTTTTCCAATCCGACCGTTCAATATCACTTAATCGGACCGAGAAACGTTTGAGAGTCGGAATTTTTAGAAAATATATTATTTGTCAGAATCCTGAGGGATTTTAACCGCGTAAGACTAGAAAATATATTATTAGTCCGAATCCTGAGGAATTTTAACAGCGTAAGACTATAAAATTTATTATTTGTCAGAATCCTGAGGGATTTTAACCGCGTAAGACTATAAAATATATTATTAGTCTGAATCCTGAGGGATTTTAACCGCGTAAGTCTAGAAAATTTATTCAAAACGCGCCAGTTAATAATATACGATGAGAAACTAACATGGGAACAAAAAGGTAAGCTATTTTTTCTGAGAGCATTTGTAAACCAAAATTTTTAAGTAAATAATAATCATAAAATTTTGCTTTTGTAGTTAGGTATACCGGTGTCTTGTGATGGATTATTTCGCAAGTGCACGAAGTATCGCAAGTAATAATAAAATCGATCCCACAAGGATTGAGATTATTCAACAATGGCGAATTGGCTTAACTAGAAATGTAAAATTAAAGACATTGGGGGGAGTTTTAGCATTCAAATTTGTGAAAATGAAACTTTGGAATTTTATCAAACGGTTGGCGGGCGATTGGATTTTGTTCCGATTCATTGCATTCCACTATGATACTAGTTGATTGATTCCTAAACATGGTTCATTCAATCACTATGACAATTTAACATAACAATTGCACCCACTCTCATGGTCATACAATTCACTACATCATACTAAAATCCCCTAATCTCTTAGGTCAATTGCATAGCATAACATAAGCAAATTAAGTGTGTTAAATCCTTAGTCTCAACCTTTAATTCTCTATCTCTAGACTAATTATAAGGTTGCATCCATTAATCTAGTTCCAATTCACACAATTAATCTCTTAACAAGCATGAATTAATCATCATCACATACATTCATCAATGGATATGAAGCAATAAACACAAAATTAATGGAATAGTAATTGAATTAACCACAAAGAAATCAACACATAACTAGCATATGATTCATAGTTTCATACAATTATTCATCACAAAATCCAATCTAACAACTTAGTTCATCATAGCTACAAGAGGTGAAAGGAAACTAGAATTGAAATACATGATAGTTGGAAGAAGAATTGGATGAGGAGAGATCTTCAATCTTGTTTCCAAGCCTTCAAATCTCGTTTCTCCATCATGATTCTCTTGATTTCAAGCTCCAAAATGATGCTCCAAGACCCTTTTTCCTTCCCCATTCGTAACCCCCTTCAAATGGGTCAAGTTTTTCTTTTATAGTGTCAAAAATGGGTCAAAAATGAGTCCCTATCTGCCAAGTTCGCCTCCCTGTTCGCTTGGCCTTCGCTTGGGCGAAATTTGAAAAATAGTCCACTAAAAGACGAAAAAACAGCATTTTTAGCATTTCTTCCTTTTCAAGCTACCTTTCATTCTATGTCTTTTCCACCTCAAATATGATCAAAACCACTTCAAAACACCTCTAAAACACCATTGAAATGATCTTAGAATGTAGAAATGACAAGAGTCATCATCTTGCTTTGCAGAAAATACCAATAATAGTCATTGGATTATACAACATAATATGCACCAAGAGTTGGAGAACATGTGCAACAATCTTGGGGTAAAATCACCTGTTTACACAAACGACGAAGTTCGCGTCCGAAAAGGTTTACCTTATGTTCGTTATAAGATTTTGATAGACAGTATGGGTCTTGTTGAAGACCCGATTATGTTCTATGGACGATTATGTTCGTTATAATGATGCAAAAGAGGATGCGGCAGTGGTTGCTATGAGACGTTTACTTTGTATGACTGGTTTGAAAATTCGCGATTACAACTACTACAACATGAAAGTGTTGGAACATAAAATACAAGTGCTTGAGAGTGAAAAGATGACGGTGACGGATGACAAGCTGAATGCAGAAGATGATGTTCCTAGTGCATCGGCCAAATAAAGATATATATATATATATATATATATATATATATATATATATATATATATATATATATATATATGTGTGTGTGTGTGTGGTTAGTTGTGTTTAATTATTATGTGGTGTCAAATATGTTTGTTGGTTTTAAATACCGTTTATTTCTTTAATCTAAATTATATTTAAAATGTGTTGTTATTAAATTATATCAGGTTTGATTATTTTGAACTAATGGATGTCAAGCATTTGTGATCTCCAAATTGTGGTAATTTGCGTCATAATGTTAGCATTTTAACAATCATAATTTTATCAGTGTATGTTATTATGTAGCTTTACTTGTCCATGCATTGTTATGTTTGCTAATTTGCAATGACATGCATTAGTTTAGAAACAAAACTAAATTGAACAAAAAGTGGACAAATTCATTAAAAAAGCAAATACATTACAATGCGCTCACACTTTATTTCATGGTAGACTCACATAGTGGATTTTTGAAATGTAAAAGTACAACAGCTGAACAAAAGATAGAAACAGAGCAAATTACCATTACTTAACTAAAACAACAAAGAAAGTCAAAAACACCATCAACAACATTGAAATGAACATAACCCTTGAACTAGTTGTGATGTGTTTGATTTCATCAACAACAACGCTAGTGTGCTTTAAATCCCCCTCAACGGTTAACATCTTAGCTTCAAGAGCTTTGACAATGGTGGGAATGCTTGAAACTTGGTCGACGTCATTTTGAGCAGAATCTATGTCATGGCAAGGACAGTTAATGGGGTGCGCCCAATCAACAAACGCACAAACATATTCCCTACACGCAAAAAAAAGCTTGTGTGGATTACGATTGGAAATCGGCCTCTATTTCCCTTAAACGAAAAAAAGTCAGGCACTTGTGAAATTGCTGAACAAAATCAGTCATATTGATCCGTGTAACAGCCCGGGCCCCACCAACTTAGGTGGTCCCTGTAACAGCCCGGGCCCCACCAACATAGGTGGTCCTGACTGCCACCTCACGATCTTCTCTAAACCCCTTCACTATTGGAGTTTTTGCCTTCCGTGGGATCGAACCTATGTACCTGGGGATAAGTACATTGTTCATTCCATATCACGAAGTTCATCCCTTTCAAGTTTCAGTTCTCAAAATTCATGTCTTTGCACCCATTCAGTTGAAGAGGAACTTGAACTACGGTAATTTCGCCGGCTTGCAAATAAAGAAGATTCACTCCCAAGACCATATATATGTCCTTTCCTTATTCCTGCAACCTCAGTCCACACATCTAGTTCCTTTGGTGGCGGAGTTCCTTCCAAAGATGCTTGTTGGATTAATTATTCCCATCTATATGTGTTTATAGTTTTCCTATTGACACAAATATAAGGCTAATTAATATTTTAAAATTAAGTAAAATAAAATGAAATCAACATGGAAAAAATATTTAAAGTTGAGAACTCAATTACATAAATATGTTCCGATTTTCGATCAATTCAAGTCTTATTCTTGCAATATTGGCGTGTGTAAACAAACAAATCTACTGGATCAGGGGGTAGTGACATTTGTGGAGTTGAACGTTTGAGAAGTTTTAATTTATGATTCTTGGAAGCCTTTTCTTTAACTTTATCTGCTATCTGCAATTAATTAAAAAAAAAAGAATTGTTTATAGCATAAATTAATAAAATAGAAGCCAAAATATATAATATTAATAGGCGAATGTAAAGGGACAAACAAGTAAACAGAAGGATGGAAAGTGCAAATAAAGAAGTTTGTAATAAAACAACAAGGAATCACAATTGCAATCCAAAACGAAAACATTTCGAAACCAAGAGTTGCCAAATTTTACTAAAGCGGCACAATAGACATTCATGAGTAACCAAATTTACATTTAGTTTCAACCATAGGTTAACGAACACATACAGTAACCACAACATAATGTGTTTACAAGAAAATACGCATGTGCATCTTAATTTAATTGTTGAATCCATATACCTTACAAAATTTGATCTAAAAAAAAGGTTTAAAGAAGAAAAGGACAAATTGAAAAGCCAACATATTCCAGGATTGAATTGATTTAGCATATAAACCGAAAGATTGAATTGAAAAACTAATCAATTTGTCAATTAAATCATTCAATTTCTGGAAAGGAAAAAATAAAATAAAATTGCACACTCAAATGTAATACTGTGCAATTTGCAAAGAATAAATATAGACAATATTAGGGCGGAAAAGGCAACTATTTCATGTTAAAGTTTGGTTTTTTATGATGCTTGATCTTTTAATTCTTCACAAAGAGTATGAAATTGAGTATTTTTAATTTGGGGTTATTTAGTTTTGATTCAAATCGGTTTGCTTGTTGTGTTGTAAATTGTTCTTCTTCTTTTAGGATGAAATAATGGATTGATCATACATAGAGTAGAGAACTATAGATATATACTTACAGCTTTTGTATATTTTGTTGAATGGATCTTATATTGTTGTTCACTTTACTGCTTCACTGTGAAATCAACTTACGTTCTGTTGGCCAAAAAGTTTAATAATAACCGAGATAGAGAGCCTCTTTCAGGATTTTGTATTCAAAAACTTGTGGAGATGTGCTGCTCCTAGTAAGGTTTGTGCATTCTCTTGGAAGTTACTATAGGTCGAATTCAGACAAAGGATAATCTATGTAAGTGAAGGATAATTCAGCAACAACAAGCAGTGTGTTCTATGTCATGTGATGGCGGAATCGGGGCTTCATTTGTTTCTTCACTGTAACTGTATGGCGAAGGTGTGGTACCAGGTAATTCATTGGTTGGGATTTGTAATAATACTCCCCCTAATCTGATATTGATAAACTCTCAATATCAAATGTTCCACCTAAAAAAAATGTTCCACCTAAATCTCTTAAGGTATGAATAATTCACAGCATTCTAAGTTGGCTTTTTCTTGTTCTTCCTTTCAAGTTTATGTCGAACAATTGTAATCGTATATTTCAGGTTTTTTGTTCGCATAGGATTGGAATACATGTTCACATTATGGATTCGTTTCCTGCTATACAAGGAGTATGATAATATAGTGTTAATGAGGCTGCATTTCTTTGGCTTCACAACGCAGGCGTGTGGAGCAATTTACGGTGAGTTCAAAGTTCTCATTCAGCGTGGATTCCCATTAATTTGTTATGTTACACTTTCTAGTTCATTTGAACCATCTTTTGAAACAAACAACCCAGATCATAATATTAGACACTAGGTAATGAATTGTATGACATTCTTCCTTTAGTACCTTTCCACACGAAGAATGCATGAGACACGTGTCAAACGCTAGCATACATGCAATGACACTTCCAAACTTTTAATACTAGTACTAGTATACCTCCACCACATACATACATCTTGTATATTAATCAACAATTCATGAACTCAGAAAATGATATCATAATAATAATGTAATAATAATAATGACCATAATAAAACCATGATTGAGTGAAGACCAAACAGGTACATATAATTTAGGTAGACTATATTGGAAATTGGGTCCTACATTAACATATTTGTGGACACCTTTTTTGTCACCAAAAGTCCAAATTTCGTTTGCTTTGTTTCTAACTTAAAGACCTTTCTGATTCTCTTCTAGACTTTACAGTGTTCTTCTTGTTCCTTACCAAGCATCACACACTTTTTTCATGATTTTTTTTCTTCTTCAAAATTTTGGAGTACTTTACATGCTTTTCATCTGTTAATTAACTTGAGTTCAGGTGTGTGGAAAAGCCTTAAGTCAGTTTGGAATTCTAATTTTTAGTTTTCTCTTGATTCTGATGTTTTTTCTGTGATTGAGAGGGTCTATGAATTTTGATTCTTTTGCATGTATTGGAGAATAATATATATGATAAAGCATTTTATTAATTTTTCATCACTTTTTTTAAGTTGATTCTTATTCCTTGATATATATTTGATTATTTTGTTGGTAAATATTTAACCACATATATAATATGGAGAATATATTCTTGGCTCTAAATTATGTATGATATGTGAATGTTAATATTCTAGTTCTAGATAAAAGATTAATACATTGCTAGATATTATTAATTAGAATATGTTTATATTAAATATAATGAAATAATGATTTATATAGAAAACAAAATAATGTTTATGTTAAGTATAATGAAAATATAATGATTATACTTAATATAAACATATTCTAATATATATTGAACTCCTTTTGTATCACTAGACTTATAAATTCTCAACAACTAGTTCTAACTCTAGCTCTGTTTTTCACCACAACAGAGAATTTTGCTCTCTAAAGATGGCTGAGAAAGACAATTTGTTTTCAGCAGGTGATTGGTTGAGAATACCAATTTGCACTTTCTTCAAGGATGATAGGTATACCATTTTTTGGGGCATCTTTGAAGAATTTCTTACGTCAACAAATTTTCATTTATTGTGACTTTTAATGGTTTAGAAATTTCAGTAATTAGCATCATATTAGGTGGTGCAGAGTGATAAAATTTACCTCACTTTTTTAGTTCATTTTTTTTCCAGAAGTTGTTTATGAATGTTTTTATATGTGCCTTGATTTTCTTCTTACTGCAGATTAGGAATAGGATTATGATCGAATCAATGAGTTAGAGAGAAATTTAGGGTAATATGAATATCTATGGTGAAAGGATAATAACGTATTGCCTTAGATGGTTTTATTACTTTGACTAGTTACTACGATTTCATGCTTCGTCGGCCCTTTTGAAAGTTTAAGGGATTGGTAATGAGATTATTTGTACTAAGGTGTGTAGGCGGAGGGTTTACTACAAATGCTACTGAGAATAAGGACGCTAGTGGCGCTGAGCTTGCAGAGGAAGGAGGGAATGAGTGACTAATGATGAGTTAGTTATATAAGGAATAAGTGAGGAAAAAGAGAGATTAATCGGGAATTTTGTTATAGTGAAATCACCGAGAATTCTTCTCCGGTGAAGGGAGCTAAACATGTTCTAGCATATTTCCTTTTCTTTATCTTGTAATTTAATTTGCCTTGTTCATCAATACAGATTACAGGTTTTCGAGTATCTTCTTCGATCCTATCAACATTGCTATAATAGGTAGTATGTATTCAAATCTTAAAAGGACTTATGAGGCATCTTTTTGGATTTTCTCGTTAATTATGTTCAGGATTCCTAAAGATCATGGGACTTGCTTTGGGTTGTCTTCAAGTGGAACAGTCAAAAATTGCTATAAGAGCTTCTTCAATCAAAACAATTGCTATTAGAGAAGTTTTCGGGAAATATGAGGATGTGCTTGTACCTGGTTGCCACTATGTGCCTTCGTGCATGGGTAGACCAAATAGCTGGTTACCTTTCTTTGCGTGTGCAATAACTAGATTTTCGCTGCGAAACCAAGACAAAGTTTTGTTATTTAAAACTAAACTTCATAACTAAGACAAAGATCTGTATAACTTATGACTTGTTCTTACCTGATTTGCTCAGCTTATCTGATCTTATATATTACATCATACCAGGATAATCTTTTTGTGACTGTGGTTGCTTTTTACAGATTTGCAAAGCATCTGTCCAATATCGAGCACTGGCGGAAAAGGCAGTGGATGCTTTTTACAGACTTGCCAATACCAGAGAACAAATCCAAGCTTATGTCTTTGATGGTGTTTTTTTGTAGTCTAAGCTCCTATACAAAGTTGAGTTCTTTGGATGCTTCTTCTGGAAGAAACTGATAAATTCCCTTTTCTTATTGCAGTTATCCGTGCAACAGTTCCAAAAATGGGAGTAGATTCTTCTTTTGAACAAAAGAATGAAATTGCAAAAGCGGTTGAGGAAGAACTTGAAAAGGTATTTCGTTTTCTCCATTTCCGTATCAGTTACTAAGTTGTGAGCATCAATAATTTTATTTTTATTTTTTCACTCTCTATTCATATGAAGGCGATGTTTGCTTATGGATATGAGATAGTTCAGACTCTCATTGTGGATATTGAACGAGATGAGCAATGGAAGAAAGCCATGAATGAGATAAATGCTGGTAAGCTTTCTACATTAGCACATATGGATATCCTCTCAAATGCACAACTTTAGCTAAATATTGTCAATTGCGCATTGCCTGTTGCAATGGCTTTGACAGCTGATCCTATTGCTTCACTGGTTTACACTGCATTGTTATTATAGTTTGTTATCTTTGAGCATCAAGGATCGCAATATTCCCACTCGTCAGTGCACAACTTCTTTTGTGGATGAGGAATATACCCTTAGCGAAGCAAGCTCGCAGGTAAAGGAGAATGGATGCTTGGAAGCTGCGACACCTCCAAATGCTGAAACTGAAACCCTTTTTACCACATAAAAGTACATCGTTCTTCTATTTTCATGATTAGTTTGTCAATCATTGCTTCTCAATAGGAAAGAAAAAGCTAAGAAAAATTTACTCCTGCTTTTCTGATTAGTAACATATGAATGTGTTCAAAAACTCAGATTTGGTTGCTGAAAGCTTTCATATAGTTAAGGATGTTAAACAAAAGAGAAGGCATATTCCTTCAGCTTCGTCGGCGTTATTTTTCGGAGGTATTCTTGGCCTCATCCAGGCAATATTACTTATTTCTGCAGCAAAACCTTTATTGAACTTCATGGGAGTAACTTCTGTAAGTACTTTTGTATAAATCACTTATATCTTTAGTCAATCAGCCTCGTATTAGCACACGATGATTGCCAAATAATTCTGGCCATATTATTTATACAGGATTCTCCTATGTTTTACATCCTGCACAGCAATACCTGAAATTGAGGTCTCTTGGTGCTCCTGCGGTTCTTCTTTCGTTAGCGATGTAGCAATAACTGTTGATTATTCTGTATGCTATATATTTTGCATTTCTATTTCCTTAGTTTGTCAATTATCATTTATTATGGTGTTGTGGTAATGGATATCATAATTGCAATTTGAAACTACCTATAGACTAAAGCAGCTGAACTTGAGTTTGCTTTCAATGGAAAGTGGGTAGTATGATCTTAGTCTGTTTTAGAGTCTCAAAGTCAAGTTCAATATCATTCTCACTTGTAGCTTTCAAAATCATATTTATAAGGGTGTTGATGAATTTGTTTGTGTTGGAGGTTCAAAAGTTTAAAGATGTTGGTTTGGTTGAGCTGAAAAAATGAGTTTAAAAAAATTATGAGAAACAAAAAAAAAAAGAAGTTTAAAAAAATTGTGGAAATTTTTTTTTTTTATAAAAAAAGCAAATAGCGGCGGTTCCAACCGACGCTAAAAGCTCAGAATCCATGATAAGCATTTACAAAATAGCGACGGTATTCAACCGACGCAAAAAGCTATTCAACCGTTGCTAAAGTCCTAGCGGCGGTTATTCCGACGGTTGTCCAGAACCGCCGCCGCTTGCCCTAGCGACGCCTCTATTAACGACGCTTTGTAACCGCTGCAACAAGCATTTAGCGACGGTTCGAACCGACGCTAATGCTTTTCTAGAACTGCTGCCGCTTTCCCTTTCTTTAGTAGTGAAAGGTTATTGTTGATACTTGATATTAGCTAGGATGATAGTAGTAGTGTGAAAATCACTTATAGCAAATATAGACTGTATTGCTCGCAACATGGATATATAGTATAAGACAAGAGGCGATATATTAGAAATCAAGTTAGTGTAGGAGAAGAGAGTAATAGTGTGGTAAAGCCTCAATGTTGTCATTGCATGTCAAAAGCTTAAATATAATTGTACTAAATTTATCTATTTATAGGTGTGAGAGGTATTTTCTAGGTATTATATTCTAGAATTTTCATGTTTTTTTCCTGGTACATGTATGATGTAGATTTATTCTATGCACTACTAAAGTATTCTAGAAAATTTTAAACATATGCATGAGTACTACATAATTATTCTATAAATTATTACTCCCTCCGTTTCTTTTTAAGTGTCCGTTTTGAATAATAACAGCAAATTAAGAAAGTTTATTTTTGAACCTTATTTTCCTATTATACCATAATTTTAATTCACCAATAAAATTCTATTTTTTTGCACACAATTTCTCTTTCCAATAAATTTAATATATTATGCACACAAAAAAAAATTAATATGTTATGTAACAAAAAAAAATAAAAAAATAAAAAGATTTAGTTTTCCAAATATATAGCATTAATTAGTTTTATTGAAAACGATATGAGTAATTGACAAATCGTACCCTTAAAACATCAAATGGACAGTTAAATAGAAACGCTAAATTCGACGTTTTTGGACACTTAAAAAGAAACGGAGGGAGTAATGTATTTTAAAAAAGATAAGTACTTTGTCACCCTATGGATTACTTGCGCGCCCTACCCTTCTGTGGCTTAAGTCACGGATGTAGGAAAAATGAGAAATTTTGAAAAATATCGTCTGTGACTTAAGTAGCGGACGTTATAAAAATAAAACCCGATATGGTGTTTTAAGGGGTGTCCGTGACTTAAGTAACGGACAGAGGTATTTTTGTAATTTTGTAGGATGCGCCCCAAAAATGGTAGGGCACCAAAAGTAATTTCCTTTAAAAATATGTAGAAATTTATATCAGAAGTTTGTTATTTAGGCCCCCTACTATTACTTGCAGACCCTTACAAGCATTCGTATCCTAGGAAACGAAGGAAACAAATTTCGACACCTAGAAGACGAAATTATGTTAAAACATAGTAGGCCTGCATATTGTCACGCACATCTGGGCACAAAACACGCAATTTCGTTTCGTAGTTACCGAAACGCTAATTTTTTGAAATTTTGTTTCCTAGAAGACGAAATTGTGTGTTTTGTCACCTAGAAGACGAAATTTTGGTTATACGTCATCTGAGCACAAAACACACAATTTCGTCTCGTAGTTACCGAAAAATCCATTTTTTGAAATTTTGTCACCTAGAAGACGAAATTGTGTTTTGTCATCTAAAAGACGAAGTTTTGGTTTTCTACGATTTCGTTTCCTAGAAGCCAAAGTATCCTAGGTGCAAAAGTGACGTATTTTGAAATTTTTGGGAGACCTGAGATCAACATGGGGGGCCTGATAGCAATTTTCTTTACATCATTGGGCATGAAGCAAGCCCACTAATACCGGAAGCAGCATTGGCTTACCCAAGAGGACAAATCCTACTCTTGTGGGGTGCAAATAATATATTTTTTTTTAATGATATATAAAATGAAGTCGGTATACAAGTCAAGAGTATTAGGAGTATTAAAAAAAAAACAACAAGAAAAAAAGGAAATAAAAAACACAAAATGTTTTCCAAATATCAAGAGACTACACCACATCTGCAAAAGGTAAACACCGAAGGAAAAAAGAGGGGTGGGGGGCATACACCCCAAGAGATGCAACTCAAAAACAACAACTAAAGTTGACACCACACCCTAACCTTTCTCTAACGAGCCTAACACGGGTGCAAATAAATATTGACTAACCTTTAACACTAAATAGGGTTCAAGTTCAACTCATCACTACAAACCATGGAGTCAAACTTATTGAAGACAAGAGTGCTTGTGAATTTCACTGGAGAGCAACAGTAAAACATTTTTATACCCACTTGTGTCGAGATCATGATCAAACCATGTATACTGGTATACTCCAAAATATAGATTATATACTAGTATATATTGAATTGATCATCAACAACCAACTAAAGACAAAATATGTTTTTTTGTATTGGATCAAACCATACAAAGTAAAAACTTTGCCGTCAATATTAGACCCTCTGCTGATAAACAATATAATTAGTGTCCTTGAATTAGTTCGTTTTTGGGCCAAATACAGAATACTCAAAAATAAATAAATTACAATGGATAATTTAAGATGCAACTGATATTTGCTTCCAGCATGATAAATGGTTACTAGGAGGAGTGTCTAAATAGGGACCTGGATTTGGTACATGAAGAATTGCACACTGTTTAACGCAATTTTTAATCTCGTTCATTGAATTTAGATCAATCGATTTAGATTAAAAATTGTATTTTTCTAATTAAATTTATCTCATTCATCTTGTAAGTGGGTGTAATATTTTATTTAGATAAATTATATTTGCACAATGAATTTGTACACATTTTGGGACAACTATATCCTTTTCTCTCTCATACATGTTTTATATTTTTAGTCTCTCATATCCTCTCTCTCACACTTTATTGATTTTTGTCACAAATGAAAAAGAAACAAAAAAGTTGTCACAAAATAGCTGTCCAAATATCATTTGTGTTGGGGGGGTGAACATTCTTGTTGTCTACGATAGGAATGGCAAAAAAAATTGTACCCACAGGTGTCCATGAATAAAATCTCCCACGGATATGGGATGGATAGCTTAATGCATATCCGCAAATAAAATAAATAGAAATTACAATTACCCAAATTCAATGGAAATGAATGTGTTTAAAATTACTCATGTCAATGGATATCTGTACCCGTTAATAAATTAGTAAAATTACAAAAAAAAAATTATACCCGCATTTCACACTTTTGTTTACAATCACCGGTTTTATTAAAAACCTGTCATCTCGTGATATCTGCAAATATCTGAGTTGCATAAGTACACTATCAAGCTATGCTTTTGATGGAGTATTAGCAAACTTTTTTTTTTTTTTGAATCGGCTAAATTTTATTAAAAAACAACTCCTCCACAAGAAGTGTAAGGAATTGTTGTGGAAACATACAACGAAAGGTAACGTGATATAACACAATTACCAACACCTAATCAAACGCCCAAATCCACCCGTACACCAATAATGATTCACTAAACCTACCAGAGAAAACCCCTATCCGACCCTAGGAGACACCACTAGACACTAACTTCCGAACTCGAATTAAAATTACTCGGCCCATCAGATCCAGAAAGTAGCCCCAAAAGTCGAAGGTTGAGGGACACCGGTAGTCAGAGAATCGACAGTCAACACCTGATGCAGTAGAGTTCGACCAGATACCAGAGACCTGCAAATCTCAACAGACTTGAACACCCCTCAGCGACTCCAAGAGTCCTGCAAATCTCACCAGATTTGAAAATGGTCATAGACTCTCGTATCAGGGAGAATCCACTCACACTCGGAATTAACCATCCAACACCTCTCTGTCACCAATACGTCCCGGAGGTACGATAAAACAACAACATCCGTCAACACGGAGTGTCTACATACCTCGCCCTTTCGGGCGCGCCAAGACATCTACCAAGACCAAGAAAAGCCTCAGCCAAACACCACCTCAGCCAACCACCACCACCACTGCCAAAACACCTTCAAACAAACCCCACCGAAACCAACAACACCTAATCACAACGCACCACCACCACCACAGCTGCCACCACAGCTTCACCACACCACCACCACCGTCGGCACCACCGCAATGCCGAAACAGCCACCAAGACCAAGAATACACCACCACTAAACAGAACATACAGATCTGTCAACACCACCTCCAAAACAAAACCCGATCCGTCACCACCACCACCACCGAAACTGAAGCAAATCCGGCATCACCACCAAACCGAGACCACCAAAACACCGGCGAAACACCAAAACAAACACCACCACATTACCATCTCACCACCTCAACACCATTTCATCACCTCCAACCACTACCCACAGCAAAGCACACACCAAAACCAATTTTCATCACCTCTGCAAACACCTCTAGCCACCACCTGAACAGAAAACCAATTTTCACCTCTCCGTAAAAGCAAACCAGTACCTAGATCTGGACATTTTCAACTCCAAACACCGAGAACGACAAAACAGTTCCATAACCATGACCACAGAACAGTTCCATAAATCGTTCACAACCCATACAACAACAGAAACCGAGAAGAGAGAGAAAGAAACCAGAACAAAGAGAAAACCACCGCCGTTCCTTCACCTCCGATCCGGAGTTTTGGTAAGGCTTTCAAAAGTTTGGGTTTCAGATTCGTACTCAGAATGGTTTAAAAGGGGGTTTTGAATAGAAAAGTTTGGATTTTTGGGGTTATTTGGTTTTCCGGCGCGGTGGTGCCGGTGTCTGGTCCCGGCGACCACCGCGCCGGCGTGAGAGCTTAAGAGAGAGAACAGAGAAGTGAGAGGTTGAACTTAAAGGGGGAAACTGACTTTTTTTGTATTATCCTACTAAGATCTGGATGGTGAGTACCTTGAGTTCGATGAGTTGAGAAAACGGAGGGAGGAGAAGTAGTGAGTTGGCTGCGGCGGCTGCGTTTTAAATAGTATTAGCAAACTTCCATGAGCACTTAACATAATTATCAGTAATCCGATTCCCTTCCACCTCAGATATTGGTATTGAATCTGTAATCTCCCTATCATCTTTGCTAAGCTTCACTCCAAATGAATCCATATTACAATCAACATTTTTCGTCTTGGTTGTTCCTACAATACATATGAGAGATTCCATAAATGTTATTTTGCTAGCAAAGGAAAAGAAAATTAATGGTCAAAGTGCACGGACATAGATTCTCTACCGTTTGGAAGTTCCACAACGATGGTATTAATATATGTTTATAAGTGAAGGCAACTCTCATCTTACGAGTTGGTTTATATGGTTAAATTAGACTCAATTCTCAATTCCAAAATGGTATTAGAGCCTCCCCCATGATTCCTTGAACCGCTATCTATTAGATTTCTGATCAAGTCATCCACAATTTTTATTCGTGCCCCAAACCCAATAGTGTTGGGCACGACATGATGAGTTCAGAAGTTCCACATCAATTGCAATATGGTCTGAATATATATTTATAAGAGCAACCCACACTTTACAAACTGGTTTAATAGGTTGGAATTAAACTCAACTCCCAATTTTAAGATCTACATTAGAAAACACTCATTTATATGTATTAACTGATCTTAGTCATTGGTTTAAAATCAATCCACAGATATTATACCTTCACTAAATTTATTTAAATTTATTTACATTAGGAAACACTCATTTATATTTTGTGACAAATACTATTTAAAATCACATACACAACTATGAAGTCCAAATTTCGAATTCCGTAAATATATTCAGTCTAAAATATTGATCAAATCAATTGGGCTAGGCCTTACAGACACTTTAACCATATTATATTTAAATAATTTAATCAATGCATCACACATTTATCCCTAATGTATATTCAAATTATACACTTAGACCATGTACAATGGTTCAACACCTTCAATACTCTCAACACCCACTTTTTACACTCCACATCATCTTCTCTTTCTTCCACCTACTCATTCAACACTCTACCCTCTCCAATGGTTTTATCATTCAACACTTACGCTCTGCCCCACCATTTTTTTATTTCATATTCTTATTTAAATTAAATTTTTATGATTACATAAAAATACAATTATCGATAAAAATTTAAATTTAAATTATACGATACAAATCATCGATTAAAATTATAATAAAAATTATCGATAAAAATTAAATTATACTCCCGATTGCAATTATAATAAAAACAAAATTTATTTAAATAATTGATACGATACAATCATCATAAATTGAAATTAAAATACGACACACAAGTAGTTAAAACGATACAAATAATTTAACATGCAATAATACACACAAGCAATAAAACGATACAAATAATCTTCAACCGCGTCCCATTCCAAACTTTGTCCATATGTGCTTCACTAGATCTGCTTGCAATTCTTGATGACCTTTTGGATCACGAAATTCGGATCTAGCACGCACATGATTTGCAAAAGCGGGTAACACCTCGGTCGAGTATGGTTGTTGCGGTGCACTAGATCCACTTTCCTCAGATTGCTCAAAATCGGTCCAATGTTGATAATAGGAATCTCGTTCATCCTCAACAATCATATTATGTAATATGATGCATGACCTCATGATGATACCCAAATCGTCTATGTCCCACAAGCGAGCTGGTTCACGGATGATTTTAAATCGAGCTTGAAGCACTCCAAATGCACGTTCGATGTCCTTCCGACATCCCTCCTGATATTGAGCAAATAACTTATCGGGTTCACTTCGAGGAAGTCTAATTGATTTGACGAAAGTTGGATAAGAAGGGTAGATACCATCAGCTAGATAGTATGTCATATCATAGAGACGTTGATTCACAAAGAAAGTCACACTTGGAGTCTTTCCCTGTTCCACATCATCAAACACTGGTGACCGGTCTAGAACGTTTATATCATTCAACGTTCCCGGACATCCAAAAAAGGCATGCCAGATCCATAGATCATGAGTTGCAACTGCTTCAAGAATAACTGTCGTGGTTCCCTTATCCCCCCTAGTAAATTGACCTTCCCATGCTTTAGGACAATTTTTCCACTCCCAGTGCATGCAGTCAATACTCCCAATCATCCCTGGGAACCCCCGCCTTTCACTAACTTGTAGTATTTTTTGCAGGTCTTCTTCGGTTGGTGATCTCATATACACTGGCTCATACAATCGTATGATTCCTTTACAGAATCTACGTAAGCAGTCCAATTAGCAAAATCATCTAGTAAAAACTTTTTGTAAATTAGTAGTAAAGTAATTTCAAATTAGCAAAATAAAACAATGAAAGAGACACAAATGATAGTTTTAAATTTTTGCAGTGCATCAAATATTCGGTGTGATTTCTCACTAGATAAACTTTACAATAGCACTGATACTAATATTCATTGATAACATGTACCTACACATTAAGCGTTGATAATTTGAAAGATTACATATTCACCGTAAGGAAATAGACACTAAATATTCAGATTGTTCACATGTTTTATGTTTAGCACTAATACTAAAACATTTGTCGGTACTGATATACATTCACTGTTAAGACTACAGTTAGAAGGCAAAAAATAATTATACATGTCCAAGAAGCAGTATCAAACATAGTACATCATATTAGGCATAAGTGCAATATGTGATGCTTTTTAGTTCCGAATTGAACGAGGAATAATTCGGACTTTCAGCTTGCATGGTTTGTTATATAACTCAAATTGCAGGATATCACCAGACTGTGGGCTGTGTGTAGACATGAATTCGTACCACCCGGTAGTAAGTAATTTATCGTAGAATCCTTGGTTGTCAGGTTCGTCTGAGCTACGAATTTTGCATTTATATTTGAAATTAGTTTCAGTGCAGCTAAGCATAACATGCTTTGGGTTTGCAAGAACAATTCTTGATGCGTAGGAAGGGAAACGCTGCAAAAGAATAAAATACGATAAGATTGGATGCACTGCATGAATGTGCAAGTAATTAACACCTAAATTGATATAAGTACTCTAAATATGAAAATAGTTGCCGAAGATTTTACCAAGGGATGCTGATTATTCTGATTAGCCATTGAATTGGTTACCTTCATAGACCATACCATCATGTGATCAAAATCATCGTATTTATTTGCCAGTTCCTGAAACTTCGTTTAGTGTTACACAGTTATAAAATGTCAGATATGTATATATAAATATTATGATCGTATGTAATAGTGTTATTCGATTGAATAGAAATGATACAAGTTGTTATGATAATAGATTGCCTTATACTAATTAAACAAATGAGGAAAAGTTTTATTATATTTATTTGCTGGTGTAGTAGAAAAAATGAATTGAAATTTTTATAAGAGTTAACAATTGTAAAGTACATGATTTAGGTATATAATGTCTAGTGTTAATAGGCTTTTACCCCCCTGCAAAGTAGGCGAGTTTTGCGTTACCCCCCTGTAATTTTTTTTCTTGAGATTACCCCCCTGCAAAATTTATTTTTTTGATTTACCCCCTTTTTGCTGACGTGGCAGGCAAAAGTCAACTGCCACGTCAGCAAAGTTCACTGTCATGTCAACAAAAAACTTGACTTTTTGCCTGTCACGTCAACAAAAAGGGGGTAAATCAAAAACTAAATTTTGCAGGAGGGTAATCTCAAGAAAAAATTACAGGCGGTAACGCAAAACTCGCCTACTTTGCAGGGGGTAAAGGCCTATTAACCCTAATGTCTATATACCTGAAGCGGCTGTTGACTATCACCTTCGTCATCGCTTGAACTGACAATAATGATGTTTGGTTCTGTACCCGATTCTTCAATTTCCACATCGGAAGGACGGACATTGAGAAAATATTTTTTTCAATTTTATAATCCATTAAAAGTCTCGTTGGTTTAGTAAAACCAAAATCAGCCGCCACTTGGTGGCCATAAAACATAAAGGTTTCATCTGATATGCTTAATTGGACGATGATTGACTTGTCACCCATTGATACGCGGGAAGTGTTGTACTTTTTCCGTGTTTTCCTCCACGTTTCACCGAAAGATTGTGGCATAATTATTTGGCCCTAATATTAATAAAGTATTAATAATGGTTAATATGAACTGGAATAATTTGAGTGAAATGTAAAATAATTACACTAAGATACATATACCTCTTCTGGATCAATTAAAGTTTCAAATTGCGTGATCATGTTCCTGCGTGTTGAAATTAGAGGTAGTGGTTAGTGTAAGTATAACAACGGATATAGAGGTAGTGGTATGTGAAAGTAATGTATTATATATTTTGTTTTTGAAACAGCAAATTTAATTAAATCGAAAACAGTACAAAGAGTACAATAATAGGAATACAAGGAAAACCAGGGGAATAACACAGTGAATCACAACAACAAAGATAACTATCCAACTACACCTAAGTTGAAGCGTAGGAATAGGCTAAAATAAACTAACTCATGCCCACCCTACAACCACTTGCAAACACCCACTCCATTTCAAGCAAACTCCAACAAAACCATCTCCAATAAAAGTAAAGATTAGAGAAGAATTAACCTTACTAGCGTATCGAGAGGATACCGCCACTATTACCTTTCGACGGGAGAAATGCCTAATCACACTCTTCGGAACCCCAAAGACTATAACACGACTTGTCTGTAATGTTTGACATTTTTGTTTCCTGGATAGCTACAAACTGTACACTATGCTTACTGATAAATTCTCGTACTTTCCTCCTCTTAATCGCCCCTCCCAACACTCTATCATTGCAAGAGGCAATAATCATTGATCACCATTATTTTACTCCCTAACCCTCATGATTTCTCTATCTTTAACCTCTTCATCAATCAAATCCTTCCTAACCATATCATCATTCATAGTAATGTATTACATATATAGTTGCGCGCGCGCGCACACACACACACACTTTTACAAATCATCAAATATTGCATTAGTTTGACCCATAAAGAATGAACTCATCATGTCATACAAAGTGGGTTTGAATCTCTATCCAACTACCTTTCTCTAATAAACCTTATTTCTCTTTCAATATAAAAGCAACATTAACATATTTTAACTTTTGGTGTTTAGTAAAAAAAGGTAAAACTGTTTGGAAACAAAATATTAGAAACTGGAATAATGATACAACATTGAAACTTAGCATGAATAGAAACAACTGATATCATAAGATCATAAGATTCACGTAAAACTAAAAGGAGTTGTGGTGTTCACTACTAATACCTTAGTAATTACAGAACAACATAACAGCAAAACGCAACATCAAAGACAAATCTGATGAGAAGCTGAAATAATTTGACCGGAATCGAAAGAACTACTTGGATGAAGAAGCCGCCATGGATTTCTCTACAAACGTCGTTGAAAGCAAAGGTGAAGATGACGCAAAGTGATGATGAAGAAGCTTCGGAAGTAGGAGCAATTAATAGTATGAAGCCATAAAATTGGTAAAGTCAGTTTTGTCTTATATTCTTTTTTAGCAAAGTTAATAAACTTTTTTGTTTTTGTTTTTGTTTTTTATTTAGGTGTGGTCCTAAAAGTGTACTTTAAAATTAAAGATGGTCCATTTGAAGAATCAAATGTTTAGTGCTCCCTTCGGTCCTAAATATAACGGAAAAATTACTTTTTATATTTATTTGTAATCCAATGTATCTAGTCAATAATATATGTTAAATACATTGAATTCTTAATGAAACTAATAAGTAATTCTTTTTTATATTTAGGATCGGAGGTGGTATATGTTTGTGTCTTCGGGAAGGTACATTCTAACTAGATGTCCTAATACTAGCGACATCCAATGCATAATTCAAATTTTTCCAATCCGACCGTTCAATATCACCTAATCGAACCGAGAAACGTTTGAGAGTCGGAATTTTTAGAATCGGACCCCGAATGGATAGACAGATTGTAATAAGCGTGTCTTCGAAAAGGCACATTCTAACTAGTTGTCCTAATACTAGTGACATCCAATGCATAATTTGAATTTTTTCAATCCGACCGTTCAATATCACCTAATCGGACCGATAAACATTTGAGAGTCGGAATTTTTAGAATCGGACTCCGAATGGATAGACAAATTGTAATAAGGGTGTCTTCGGAAAGGTACATTCTAACTAGCTGTCGTAATACTAGCGACATCCAATGCACAATTCAATTTTTTTAATTCCGACCGTTCAATATCACCTAATCGGACCGAGAAACGTTTGAGATTTGGAATTTTAAGAATCAGACTCCGAATAGATAGACAGGTTGTAATAAGAGTGTCTTCGGAAATGTACATTCTAACTAGATGTCCTAATACTAGCGACATCCAATGCATAATTCGAATTTTTTAAATCCGACCGTTCAATATCACCTAATCGGACCGAGAAACGTTTGAGAGTCGGAATTTTTAGAAAATATATTATTTGTCAGAATCCTGAGGGATTTTAACCGCGTAAGACTAGAAAATATATTATGAGTCCGAATCCTGAGGAATTTTAACAGCGTAAGACTAGAAAATTTATTATTTGTCAGAATTCTGAGGGATTTTAACCGCGTAGGACTATAAAATATATTATTAGTCTGAATCCTGAGGGATTTTAACCGCGTAAGTCTAGAAAATTTATTCAAAACACGCCAGTTAATAATATACGATGAGAAACCAACATGGGAACAAAAAGGTAAGCTATTTTTTCTGAGAGCATTTGTAAACCAAAATTTTTAAGTAAATAATAATCATAAAATTGTGCTTTTGTAGTTAGGTATACCGGTGTCTTGTGATGGATTATTTCGCAAGTGCACGAAGTATCGCAAGTAATAATAAAATCGATCCCACAAGGATTGAGATTATTCAACAATGGCGAATTGGCTTAACTAGTAAATGTAAAATTAAAGACATTGGGGGGAGTTTTAGCATTCAAATTTGTGAAAATGAAACTTTGGAATTTTATCAAACGGTTGGCGGGCGATTGGATTTTGTTCTGATTCATTGCATTACACTATGATACTAGTTGATTGATTCCTAAACATGGTTCATTCAATCACTATGACAATTTAACATAACAATTGCACCCACTCTCATGGTCATACAATTCACTACATCATACTAAAATCCCCTAATCTCTTAGGTCAATTGCATAGCATAACATAAGCAAATTAAGTGTGTTAAATCCTTAGTCTCAACCTTTAATTCTCTATCTCTAGACTAATTATAAGGTTGCATCCATTAATCTAGCTCCAATTCACACAATTAATCTCTTAACAAGCATGAATTAATCATCATCACATACATTCATCAATGGATATGAAGCAATAAACACAAAATTAATGGAATAGTAATTGAATTAACCACAAAGAAATCAACACATAACTAGCATATGATTCATAGTTTCATACAATTATTCATCACAAAATCCAATCTAACAACTTAGTTCATCATAGCTACAAGAGGTGAAAGGAAACTAGAATTGAAATACATGATAGTTGGAAGAAGAATTGGATGAGGAGAGATCTTCAATCTTGTTTCCAAGCCTTCAAATCTCGTTTCTCCATCATGATTCTCTTGATTTCAAGCTCCAAAATGATGCTCCAAGACCCTTTTTCCTTCCCCATTCGTAACCCCCTTCAAATGGGTCAAGTTTTTCTTTTATAGTGTCAAAAATGGGTCAAAAATGAGTCCCAATCTGCCAAGTTCGCCTCCCTGTTCGCTTGGCCTTCGCTTGGGCGAAATTTGAAAAATAGTCCACTAAAAGACGAAAAAACAGCATTTTCAGCATTTCTTCCTTTTCAAGCTACCTTTCATTCTATGTCTTTTCCACCTCAAATATGATCAAAACCACTTCAAAACACCTCTAAAACACCATTGAAATGATCTTAGAATGTAGAAATGACAAGAGTCATCATCTTGCTTTGCAGAAAATACCAATAATAGTCATTGGATTATACAACATAATATGCACCAAGAGTTGGAGAACATGTTTAACAATCTTGGGGTAAAATCACCTGTTTACACAAACGACGAAGTTCACGTCCGAAAAGGTTTACCTTATGTTCGTTATAAGATTTTGATAGACAGTATGGGTCTTGTTGAAGACCCGATTATGTTCTATGGACGATTATGTTCGTTATAATGATGCAAAAGAGGATGCGGCAGTGGTTGCTATGAGACGTGTACTTTGTATGACTGGTTTGAAAATTCGCGATTACAACTACTACAACATGAAAGTGTTGGAACATAAAATACAAGTGCTTGAGAGTGAAAAGATGACGGTGACGGATGACAAGCTGAATGCAGAAGATGATGTTCCTAGTGCATCGGCCAAATAAAGATATATATATATATATATATATATATATATATATATGTGTGTGTGTGTGTGTGTGTGTGTGTGTGTGTGTGTGTGGTTATTGGTTAGTAGTGTTTAATTATTATGTGGTGTCAAATATGTTTGTTGGTTTTTAATACCGTTTATTTCTTTAATCTAAATTATATTTAAAATGTGTTGTTATTAAATTATATCAGGTTTGATTATTTTGAACTAATGGATGTCAAGCATTTGTGATCTCCAAATTGTGGTAATTTGCGTCATAATGTTAGCATTTTAACAATCATAATTTTATCAGTGTATGTTATTATGTAGCTTTACTTGTCCATGCATTGTTATGTTTGCTAATTTGCAATGACATGCATTAGTTTAGAAACAAAACTAAATTGAACAAAAAGTGGACAAATTCATTAAAAAAGCAAATACATAACAATGCGCTCACACTTTATTTCATGGTAGACTCACATAGTGGATTTTTGAAATGTAAAAGTACAACAGCTGAACAAAAGATAGAAACAGAGCAAATTACCATTACTTAACTAAAACAACAAAGAAAGTCAAAAACACCATCAACAACATTGAAATGAACATAACCCTTGAACTAGTTGTGATGTGTTTGATTTCATCAACAACAACGCTAGTGTGCTTTAAATCCCCCTCAACGGTTAACATCTTAGCTTCAAGAGCTTTGACAATGGTGGGAATGCTTGAAACTTGGTCGACGTCATTTTGAGCAGAATCTATGTCATGGCAAGGACAGTTAATGGGGTGCGCCCAATCAACAAACGCACAAACATATTCCCTACACGCAAAAAAAAGCTTGTGTGGATTACGATTGGAAATCGGCCTCTATTTCCCTTAAACGAAAAAAAGTCAGGCACTTGTGAAATTGGTGAACAAAATCAGTCATATTGATCCGTGTAACAGCCCGGGCCCCACCAACTTAGGTGGTCCCTGTAACAGCCCGGGCCCCACCAACATAGGTGGTCCTGACTGCCACCTCACGATCTTCTCCAACCCCCTTCACTATTGGAGTTTTTGCCTTCCGTGGGATCGAACCCATGTACCTGGGGATAAGTACATTGTTCATTCCATATCACGAAGTTCATCCCTTTCAAGTTTCAGTTCTCAAAATTCATGTCTTTGCACCCATTCAGTTGAAGAGGAACTTGAACTACGGTAATTTCGCCAGCTTGCAAATAAAGAAGATTCACTCCCAAGACCATATATATGTCCTTTCCTTATTCCTGCAACCTCAGTCCACACATCTAGTTCCTTTGGTGGCGGAGTTCCTTCCAAAGATGCTTGTTGGATTAATTATTCCCATCTATATATGTTTATACTTTTCCTATTGACACAAATATAAGGCTAATTAATATTTTAAAATTAAGTAAAATAAAATGAAATCAACATGGAAAAAATATATAAAGTTGAGAACTCAATTACATAAATATGTTCCGATTTTCGATCAATTCAAGTCTTATTCTTGCAATATTGGCGTGTGTAAACAAACAAATCTACTGGATCAGGGGGTAGTGACATTTGTGGAGTTGAACGTTTGAGAAGTTTTAATTTATGATTCTTGGAAGCCTTTTCTTTAACTTTATCTGCTATCTGCAATTAATTAAAAAAAAAGAATTGTTTATAGCATAAATTAATAAAATAGAAGCCAAAATATATAATATTAATAGGCGAATGTAAAGGGACAAACAAGTAAATAGAAGGATGGAAAGTGCAAATAAAGAAGTTTGTAATAAAACAACAAGGAATTAATCACAATTGCAATCCAAAACGAAAACATTTCGAAACCAAGAGTTGCCAAATTTTACTAAAGCGGCACAATAGACATTCATGAGTAACCAAATTTACATTTAGTTTCAACCATAGGTTAACGAACACATACAGTAACCACAACATAATGTGTTTACAAGAAAATACGCATGTGCATCTTAATTTAATTGTTGAATCCATATACCTTACAAAATTTGATCTAAAAAAAAGGTTTCAAGAAGAAAAGGACAAATTGAAAAGCCAACATATTCCAGGATTGAATTGATTTAACATATAAACCGAAAGATTGAATTGAAAAACTAATCAATTTGTCAATTAAATCATTCAATTTCTGGAAAGGAAAAAATAAAATAAAATTGCACACTCAAATGTAATACTGTGCAATTTGCAAAGAATAAAACACACAAATTTGCCGGCTTAAAGCGTTTCAAATCATCAACCAATTGAAAGACAAAGTTTCTCAATCCACATAAAACTTCAGCAAACAATTGAATAAGCTATATTGAAATCCTAATATATTAACAAAATAGAGGCCCCGGAATCATTAACATGGTTCACAAAGATTAGAAGAACCAGAAAATACAATACAGTTAAGATCGAATATATCACATAATCTCAATAAACAAAACATGAAGATCCGCTCGATGAGGAAGAAGAGGAAGCACTCACCGAAGAAGAGAAAAACTACGACGAATGCGGTTGGGGCTTCTCACTGATCAGGGTTGCTGTTTGTTTCTCACCTTCGCTTTCAATTTCTATTTTTGATTTTTCCCTCTGAGCTATATTTTACTAATATTTATCTTTAAAAAAAAACGATGCCTTATAATAGGCAGATGAAAATTGAACTTTGTGATTTGGTTTTTCTTTTTTTTTTTTAAATGAACTTTGTGATTTGATTTTGTTTTAATATCTCTAACTGAGTTTTGGAATAATTCAACTAAGTTAAAAAGATATATTCAATTCTAATTCAAAGTTTGTTTGTTTTTGAAACGTATTTTTTGTCAAAAACAAAACCCTTTTTTTTTTAAACAAAGTTTTTTTTTTGTTGTTGCATATAATATGTTTGTTTTTAAATAAAGTTTGTTTTTTGAAATTTGAACAATCTAGCTGAGAGATCGAAGACAATGTCCTATGTATTTAGCTTTTTTTTTTATTTGTTTTTCTAGTGATTTGTAAATAAAAAAAAAAAGTTTAAGACGAAAATTTTGCTCGCTATTTATCGGTCTCCAATTCAGTCTCTATAGTTAGGTAGCGACTGATATAACAACCGATAAATTTTCACTTTGAAGCTCGGAATATTAGTCTTTAATTCGGTCTCTAAAAGCAACCGATTTTTTGGTCACTAATTATTGGGCTCTAATTCAGTCTCTATAATTATGTAGCAACCGATATAGTGACCGATTTTTTTTTAAGTTTATGTTTAAAATATCAGTCTCTAAATCAGTCTCTATAGTAACCAAAATTTTTCAGTCTCTAAATCGGTTGCTAAAAGAAAATTTTCTAGTAGTGCGAGGGGGAATATTCACTACATTCGGCGGTGGATACCCTGATCTCGACCAAAAAAAAAAACCTTTATGATTATAGTTTGTCCACCATGTAACACAATGTTTCATGTGTTACTCTTGCATTCCTAATCATAATTAAATTGATTGATGTATGTTGTCTTGATTGATGTATTTTGTAAATGTCGAGTGAGTATGAGTGGTAATATGAGGAGTATATTTTGTCATCTTGTTACCCTTACCATCATTTCACACTTTTGTCCTTATTATCCCATAAAATTAAATTGATTCATATATATATATATATGTATATATGCAGGGCCGTCTTTGAACCCATGTAAGGAGGTCTATAGCACAGGGCCTCCAAAAAATGGGGCCTCAAAAAAAATATAATTAGGTAATAGGTAGTTATATTGGGGAGGTCTAAGTAGCAGTAATAATGGTCCAACAATAATAATGATTCAACAGAGCAAAATTATACTAATTAAATTATATCAATAATGGTCTAGTAGAGTAAAATTATACTAATAATAGCCTCCGTGCTTATGTCTTGTTGTTGTTCTACTACTTTTTAAGTTTTGTGTTATTAATATTTGTTTGTTCACAAAAATAAATATTAAGTTCATTTTAAAAAACATATTTATTTTTATTAGGGGGTTTATTATTAGCCCGGGGCCTCTAAATACTCGGAGACGGCCCTGTATATATGAGTGTGTGTGGTTTTTCTAAACTACCGAATTAGTAAATCATAGTTTTATTGTGGTTATAAATTGCAGTCTTGTATAAAAATGCTCCAAACATCTGGCACATTTGTTCATGATTCGTCAAATGAAGGAATAGCAATATCTATATCATTCTAGAATTTAAATTGGCCATGACCACATCTTTCACGATCTCAAATATCAATAGTGAGCAAATAGTATATGTTATAAAGCCTATGATGCCAAACAAAAGAAGGAAGCATAATGTCCAAGACATTGATTAGACTCTAGAGCTACCATGCACTTCAATTCATTAAATCATTCCTTGTTATTTAGTACAAACCAGTTTTGCACCTTTGTCCTTTTCTCCAATTGTGCAGTTAATAATATTACTAACCCACAGTTTAAACTTTAGTGTGGATTAATGAGAAGTTTTTTTTTCACCATCTAAATAGTAAGGGATCATTTTCTTTAACAAGAAAGACTTTGGATTTAAATCAAAATTCTTAGAAATGCAGCAATGTTAAATCTTTTTTAAGGAGAATTTTGTCATCTTTTGTAGTTCATTCCGTCTCAAAAGATAAATTTTTACAATTGCAAATAAATGATATAAATACCTGATTCATAAAAATAAAAGATGTAATCTTTTAAAATATGTGAAGTTTTTCACAAGTTGAAGGGTGAGTAGTAACCGGGAGTAGTTGAGGTAGTAGGTTAATTACTTAAGAATGTAGTTGGATAGTGTACAAAGGTTATTGTTGATACTTGATATTAGCTAGGATGATAGTAGTAGTGTGAAAATCACTTATAGCAAATATAGACCGTATTGCTCGCAACATGGATATATAGTATAAGACAAGAGGCGATATATTAGAAATCAAGTTAGTGTAGGAGAAGAGAGTAATAGTGTGGTAAAGCCTCAATGTTGTCATTGCATGTCAAAAGCTTAAATATAATTGTACTAAATTTATCTATTCATAGGTGTGAGAGGTATTTTCTAGGTATTATATTCTAGAATTTTCATGTTTTTTTCCTGGTACATGTATGATGTAGATTTATTCTATGCACTACTAAAGTATTCTAGAAAATTTTAAACATATGCATGAGTACTACATAATTATTCTATAAATTATTACTCCCTCCGTTTCTTTTTAAGTGTCCGTTTTGAATAATAACAGCAAATTAAGAAAGTTTATTTTTGCACCTTATTTTCCTATTATACCATAATTTTAATTCACCAATAAAATTCTATTTTTTTGCACACACTTTCTCTTTCCAATAAATTTAATATATTATGCACACAAAAAAAAAATTAATATGTTATTTAACAAAAAAAAATAAAAAAATAAAAAGATTTAGTTTTCCAAATATATAGCATTAATTAGTTTTATTGAAAACGATATGAGTAATTGACAAATCGTACCCTTAAAACCTCAAATGGACAGTTAAATAGAAACGCTAAATTCGACGTTTTTGGACACTTAAAAAGAAACGGAGGGAGTAATGTATTTTAAAAAAGATAAGTACTTTGTCACCCTATGGATTACTCACGCGTCCTACCCTTCTGTGGCTTAAGTCACGGATGTAGGAAAAATGAGAAATTTTGAAAAATATCGTCTGTGACTTAAATAGCGGACGTTATAAAAATAAAACCCGATATGGTGTTTTAAGGGGTGTCCGTGACTTAAGTAACGGACAGAGGTATTTTTGTAATTTTGTAGGATGCGCCCCAAAAATGGTAGGGCACCAAAAGTAATTTCCTTTAAAAATATGTAGAAATTTATATCAGAAGTTTGCTATTTAGGCCCCCTACTATTACTTGCAGACCCTTACAAGCATTCGTATCCTAGGAAACGAAGGAAACAAATTTCGTCACCTAGAAGACGAAATTATGTTAAAACATAGTAGGCCTGCATATTGTCACGCACATCTGGGCACAAAACACGCAATTTCGTCTCGTAGTTACCGAAACGCTAATTTTTTGAAATTTTGTTTCCTAGAAGACGAAATTGTGTGTTTTGTCACCTAGAAGACGAAATTTTGGTTATACGTCATCTGAGCACAAAACACACAATTTCGTCTCGTAGTTACCGAAAAATCCATTTTTTAAAATTTTGTCACCTAGAAGACGAAATTGTGTTTTGTCATCTAAAAGACGAAGTTTTGGTTTTCTGCGATTTCGTTTCCTAGAAGCCAAAGTATCCTAGGTGCAAAAGTGACGTATTTTGAAATTTTTGGGAGACCTGAGATCAACATGGGGGGCCTGATAGCAATTTTCTTTACATCATTGGGCATGAAGCAAGCCCACTAATACCGGAAGCAGCATTGGCTTACCCAAGAGGACAAATCCTACTCTTGTGGGGTGCAAATAATATATTTTTTTTTAATGATATATAAAATGAAGTCGGTATACAAGTCAAGAGTATTAGGAGTATTCAAAAAAAAACAACAAGAAAAAAAGGAAATATAAAACACAAAATGTTTTCCAAATATCAAGAGACTACACCACATCTGCAAAAGGTAAACACCGAAGGAAAAAAGAGGGGTGGGGGGGATACACCCCAGGAGATGCAACTCAAAAACAACAACTAAAGTTGACACCACACCATAACCTTTCTCTAACGAGCCTAACACGGGTGCAAATAAATATTAACTAACCTTTAACACTAAATAGGGTTCAAGTTCAACTCATCACTACAAACCATGGAGTCAAACTTATTGAAGACAAGAGTGCTTGTGAATTTCACTGGAGAGCAACAGTAAAACATTTTTATACCCACTTGTGTCGAGATCATGATCAAACATGTATACTGGTATACTCCAAAATATAGATTATATACTAGTATATATTGAATTGATCATCAACAACCAACTAAAGACAAAATATGTTTTTTTGTATTGGATCAAACCATACAAAGTAAAAACTTTGCCGTCAATATTAGACCCTCTGCTGATAAACTATAGAATTAGTGTCTTTGAATTAGTTCGTTTTTGGGCCAAATACAGAATATTCAAAAATAAATAAATTACAATGGATAATTTAAGATGCAACTGATATTTGCTTCCAGCATGATAAATGGTTACTAGGAGGAGTGTCTAAATAGGGACCTGGATTTGGTACATGAAGAATTGCACACTGTTTAACGCAGTTTTTAATCTCGTTCATTGGATTTAGATCAGACGATTTAGATTAAAAATTGTATTTTTCTAATTAAATTTATCTCATTCATCTTGTAAGTGGGCGTAATATTTTATTTAGATAAATTATATTTGCACAATGAATTTGTACACATTTTGGGACAACTATATCATTTTCTCTCTCATACATGTTTTATATTTTTAGTCTCTCATATCCTCTCTGTCACACTTTATTGATTTTTGTCACAAATGAAAAAGAAACAAAAAAGTTGTCACAAAATGGCTGTCCAAATATCATTTGTGTTGGGGGATGAACATTCTTGTTGTCTAGGA
Organism: Trifolium repens; assembly: GCA_030408175.1. Classification (NCBI taxonomy): domain Eukaryota; kingdom Viridiplantae; phylum Streptophyta; class Magnoliopsida; order Fabales; family Fabaceae; genus Trifolium; species Trifolium repens. Next base: position 20,394,475 of record CP125839.1, on the reverse strand, counting down.
TAGGAATGGCAAAAAAAATTGTACCCACAGGTGTCCATGAATAAACACTACTAGAAAACATCAATTTAGCCTCCGAATTTAGCGTCGGCCCCCGACACCGACGCTATTAGAGTCGGAGTAGAGCCGGTTTATCTGACGCTAACAGGCATGTATTTTTTGTTAATTTTTAAAAAATATTAGCGTCGGCCTAGCGGACGCTAAACCATAATGTGAATGACGCTAATATTTAGAGTCGGCTTATCCGACTCTATTTATTTTTTATATAAAAAAATAAATATATATATATATATATATATATATATATATATATATATATAGGGGAGGGATCAAATTACACCGGTGTAACATTTGAGTAATGTTACACCGCTTAATAACACTTTAACGGATACAAATTTTACAAAATACACCGTTAGATTGAAAGTTTATATCGTATAGATCATCCATGTTAAATTTTATAAAAATCTAAAACCGTTTGATATGTTTTTGAGACACATAAAGATTAACTTGAATAGTATCTTTTGATATACTTGAATTGTTTTCTTTTGCCTTTGCTGATGTTGGTTTTGTTGTAGACTTTCTTTTGCATTTTGCTTCGTTTTTCTTATACTGCTTGGCTGGCTGTTCATGTTCAATAGGCTAGATATAATAAAAAATTGGCAACAGTACAAGCAGAAATTGGTGAAACAGGTGGAGATGGTGTACAAAAGGTAGATGGAGGAACAAAACTTAAGTTGTGGACGGACTCTGCAGGTGGTCGTAATCGTGGTCGGGTTTATGGCACAGCTGACTTGTCTGTCAACCTCCGACGTGGTTCTACGTCGTTTATTCAGCAGTCCAATCATTCTCATGGTTCGATGTATGTGTCTTTGGAAGCAGAGAGGGCAAATAGAGAAGTTAAAGAGGCTAAAGCTCGGGCTGAAGAGGCTATAGCTGAGGCTCAAGAGGCTAAAGCTCAGGCCAAAGCTGAGGCTAAAGCATCAGCAGAGCGTACACAAAAGTTAGAGAATGATTTACTTGCATTAAGGACATTATGTATGAAGCACTTTGGTCCTACAGAGCATGGTTCAGCTAAGGGATCATATAGCGTCAACCTACCTCCTAATTCACATCCTGATTATGATGATGATTTGGACGACCAATCATTGGATGGAGATTTGGATGACCAATCTTTGGATGGTGATACTTAACCTTGTAGTACTAATGCATATTTTATTGTTTGACTAATTAGTATTAGAACAATGATTATGCTGAACATGTTTATTATGTTTTGAATGTCTTTTTGATAATGTCTGATTATGATAACTACTTTTTGGGGCATTATATAATTTGTAGTTTCAAACTAATTTGTAGTATTACAACAACTTTGATACTCTGAATGTGGTTATGGTATTTCATTATGACTTCTTTTTGCTATATTTGGTGTAATGTCTGATCTTAACTAGCAGAGCCAGCATAAATTGGCAGGTAAAAAAAAAAAAAAAATTTAGCGTCGGCTAGTCTGACTCTATCGTTCTTATTGACTTTCTAGAAATTGACTTTAGAGTCGGAGGGGCCGAGGCTAAATAATTATGTTGACTTTCTAGATGTTGACTTTAGATTCGGATAGGCCGAGGCTAAATGAATTTGTTGACTTTCCAGATGTTGACTAATGTAGCGTCCGATGTATTTTAGAGTCGGAATTAACCTCGGTTCTACCGACGCTAAAATAGAGTCGGATGGGAAAATCGGACGCTACAGTTTAGCTTCAAACAATTTAGCCTCATCCCCGACCCCGACGCTATACCGACGCTAAATAGGCTTTAGCGTCCGTTTTTTGTCCTTTAGCGTCCGTTTTGGGCCGACTCTAAAACCTGTTTTTCTAGTAGTGAAAATCTCCAACGGATATGGGATGGATAGCTTAATGCATATCCGCAAATAAAATAAATAGAAATTACAATTACCCAAATTCAATGGAAATGAATGTGTTTAAAATTACTCATGTCAATGGATATCTGTACCCGTTAATAAATTAGTAAAATTACAAAAAAAAAATTATACCCGCATTTCACACTTTTGTTTAAAATCACCGGTTTTATTAAAAAACTGTCATCTCGTGATATCTGCAAATATCTGAGTTGCATAAGTACACTATCAAGCTATGCTTTTGGTGGAGTATTAGCAAACTTTTTTTTTTGAATCGGCTAAATTTTATTAAAAAACAACTCCTCCACAAGAAGTGTAAGGAATTGTTGTGGAAACATACAACGAAAGGTAACATGATATAAAACACTTACCAACACCTAATCAAACGCCCAAATCCACCCGTACACCAATAATGATTCACTAAACCTACCAGAGAAAACCCCTATCCGACCCTAGGAGACACCACTAGACACTAACTTCCGAACTCGAATTAAAATTACTCGGCCCATCAGATCCAGAAAGTAGCCCCAAAAGTCGAAGGTTGAGGGACACCGGTAGTCAGAGAATCGACAGTCAACACCTGATGCAGTAGAGTTCGACCAGATACCAGAGACCTGCAAATCTCAACAGACTTGAACACCCCTCATCCAACACCTCTCTGTCACCAATACGTCCCGGAGGTACGATAAAACAACAACATCCGTCAACACGGAGTGTCTACATACCTCGCCCTTTCGGGCGCGCCAGGACAACTACTAAGACCAAGAAAAGCCTCAGCCAAACACCACCTCAGCCAACCACCACCAACACTGCCAAAACACCTTCAAACAAACCCCACCGAAACCAACAACACCTAATCACAACGCACCACCACCACCACAGCTGCCACCACAGCTTCACCACACCACCACCACCGTCGGCACCACCGCAATGCCGAAACAACCACCAAGACCAAGAATACACCACCACCAAACAGAACATACAGATCTGTCAACACCACCACCAAAACAAAACCCGATCCGTCACCACCACCACCACCGAAACTGAAGCAAATCCGGCATCACCACCAAACCGAGACCACCAAAACACCGGCGAAACACCAAAACAAACACCAACACATTACCATCTCACCACCTCAACACCACAACACCATTTCATCACCTCCAACCACCACCCACAGCAAAGCACACACCAAAACCAATTTTCATCACCTCTCCAAATACCTCCAGCCACCACCTGAAAAGAAAACCAATTTTCACCTCTCCGTAAAAGCAAACCAGGACCTAGATCTGGACATTTTCAACTCCAAACACCGAGAACGACAAAACGGTTCCATAACCAAGACCACAGAACCGTTCCATAAATCGTTCACAACCCATACAACAACAGAAACCGAGAAGAGAGAGAAAGAAACCGGAACAAAGAGAAAACCACCGCCGTTCCTTCACCTCCGATCCGGAGTTTTGGTAAGGCTTTCGAAAGTTTGGGTTTCGGATTCGTACTCAGAATGGTTTAAAAGGGGGTTTTGAATAGAAAAGTTTGGATTTTTGGGGTTATTTGGTTTTCCGGCGCGGTGGCGCCGCCGTCTGGTCCCGGCGACCACCGCGCCGGCGTGAGAGCTTAAGAGAGAGAACAGAGAAGTGAGAGGTTGAACTTAAAGGGGGAAACTGACTTTTTTTTGTATTATCCTACTAAGATCTGGATGGTGAGTACCTTGAGTTCGATGAGTTGAGAAAACGGAGGGAGGAGAAGTAGTGAGTTGGCTGCGGCGGCTGCGTTTTTCACTCTGCTGCTAAACAAGTTGAGCTTGTCGTAGTGGAGTATTAGCAAACTTCCATGAGCACTTAACATAATTATCAGTAATCAGATTCCCTTCCACCTCAGATATTGGTATTGAATCTGTAATCTCCCTATCATCTTTGCTGAGCTTCACTCCAAATGAATCCATATTACAATCAACATTTTTCGTCTTGGTTGTTCCTACAATACATATGAGAGATTCCATAAATGTTATTTTGCTAGCAAAGGAAGAGAAAATTAATGGTCAAAGTGCACGGACATAGATTCTCTACCGTTTGGAAGTTCCACAACGATGGTATTAATATATGTTTATAAGTGAAGGCAACTCTCATCTTACGAGTTGGTTTATATGGTTAAATTAGACTCAATTCTCAATTCCAAAATGGTATTAGAGCCTCCCCCATGATTCCTTGAACCGCTATCTATTAGATTTCTGATCAAGTCATCCACAATTTATATTCGTGCCCCAAACCCAATAGTGTTGGGCGCGACATGATGAGTTCAGAAGTTCCACATCAATTGCAATATGGTCTGAATATATATTTATAAGAGCAACCCACACTTTACAAACTGGTTTAATAGGTTGGAATTAAACTCAACTCCCAAATTTAAGATCTACATTAGAAAACACTCATTTATATGTATTAACTGATCTTAGTCATTGGTTTAAAATCAATCCACACATATTATACCTTCACTAAATTTATTTACATTAGGAAACACTCATTTATATTTTGTGACAAATACTATTTAAAATCACATACACAACTATGAAGTCCAAATTTCGAATTCCGTAAATATATTCAATCTAACATATTGATCAAATCAATTGAGCTAGGCCTTACAGACACTTTAACCATATTATATTTAAATAATTTAATCAATGCATCACACATTTATCCCTAATGTATATTCAAATTATACACTTAGACCATGTACAATGGTTCAACGTACACCTTCAACACTCTCAACACCCACTTTTTACACTCCACATCATCTTCTCTTTCTTCCACCTACTCATTCAACACTCTACCCTCTCCAATGGTTTCTTCATTCAACACTTACACTCTACCCCACCATTTTTTTATTTCATATTCTTATTTAAATTAAATTTTTATGATTACATAAAAATACAATTATCGATTAAAATTTAAATTTAAATTATACGATACAAATCATCGATTAAAATTATAATAAAACTTATCGATAAAAATTAAATTATACTCCCGATTGCAATTATAATAAAAACAAAATTTATTTAAATAATTGATACGATACAATCATCTTAAATTGAAATTAAAATACGACACACAAGTAGTTAAAACGATACAAATAATTTAACATGCAATAATACACACAAGCAATAAAACGATACAAATCATCTTCAACCGCGTCCCATTCCAAACTTTGTCCATATGTGCTTCACTAGATCTGTTTGCAATTCTTGATGACCTTTTGGATCCCGAAATTCGGATCTAGCACGCACATGATTTGCAAAAGCGGGTAACACCTCGGTCGAGTATGGTTGTTGCGGTGCACTAGATCCACTTTCCTCAGATTGCTCAAAATCGGTCCAATGTTGAGAATAGGAATCTCGTTCATCCTCAACAATCATATTATGTAATATGATGCATGACCTCATGATGATACCCAAATCGTCTATGTCCCACAAGCGAGCTGGTTCACGGATAATTTTAAATCGAGCTTGAAGCACTCCAAATGCACGTTCGATGTCCTTCCGACATCCCTCCTGATATTGAGCAAATAACTTATCGGGTTCACTTCGAGGAAGTCTAATTGATTTGACGAAAGTTGGATAAGAAGGGTAGATACCATCAGCAAGATAGTATGTCATATCATAGAGACGTTGATTCACAAAGAAAGTCACACTTGGAGTCTTTCCCCGTTCCACATCATCAAACACTGGTGACCGGTCTAGAACGTTTATATCGTTCAACGTTCCCGGACATCCAAAAAAGGCATGCCAGATCCATAGATCATGAGTTGCAACTGCTTCAAGAATAACTGTTGTGGTTCCCTTACCCCCCCTAGTAAATTGACCTTCCCATGCTTTAGGACAATTTTTCCACTCCTAGTGCATGCAGTCAATACTCCCAATCATCCCTGGGAACCCCCGCCTTTCACTAACTTGTAGTATTTTTTGCAGGTCTTCTTCGATTGGTGATTTCATATACACTGGCTCATACAATCGTATGATTCCTTTACAGAATCTACGTAAGCACTCCAATGCTGTAGAACCTCCTATTTTGATGTACTCATCGACTGCATCTGCTGACATACCATATGCTAACATTCGCATCGCTGTGGTACATTTTGCCAAGGGTGATATACCTTCTTTGTTGGCTGCATCTACTCGTTGGGTGAAGTAGTTATCACTACTTTAAAGGTCCCCAACGATTCGAAGGAAAACATGTTTTTGCATCCGGTACCGACGACGAAACATTGCATCGTCGTATGTAGGCTCAGTGGCAAAGTAGTCGTCAATGAGTCTTTGGTTTGCCGCTGCATGATCTCTGTTGATATATTTTCTAGTACGAGGTGCATAAGCTTCCAATATTTTCTTTCGATGCTCTCTAAATCGATTTGTCATATAAGCTTCTTCAATTTCAAGATTTTGCTTATAAGCTTCGACATCAAAATATTCAAACTGATCTTCTGATGGATCCATTTTTTGTGTTATTAGAATTAGATTGGATGAGATTTGAGATATTGGTACATAAATGGATGTATGAGTCCCTATATATAAATCGATTTGAGTGGTGGACCACTGGCGGATTCGAAATATTTATTGTATAGAGTTAATTATCAGATAGCGATTCGATTTGAGCACTGACGGATTCGAAATATTTATTGTATAGAGTTAATTATCAGATAGCGATTCGATTTGAGTGGTGGACCATTGACGGATTCGAAATATTTATTGTATAGAGTTAATTATCAGATAACGATTCGATTTGAGTGGTGGACCACTGACGGATTCGAAATACAATAATCAAACCAAACAATACACTGACATATTGAAACACATTAATTAAACCAAACAATACACTGACATATTGAAACACAATAATTAAACCAAACAATACACTGACAAAAAGTTCTTCTTCCAACTTTTTCAACATCTCTTTCTTACGATCATTGAGATGCTCTTTGGAACTTAACTTTAGATACATTTCCATTTTCTTCAAGTGGTTAGCCTCTTGTTGCGTCTCCCTTAACTTATCTTGCGTCTCCCTTATCTTGTTCAATCGTTCAAGCTCTTTCTCCTTGAATTGTCTGAAAGAAGACATTTCGTTGTCGAAATTCTCCAAGGCAGCTTCCTTGCTCTTCTTTTTACCCTTTTTTTTAGCTGCCTCCCTACCCATGGGACGACCACTAGATCCTATAGTGTTTGAGCCACATGCATCACTATCGCGAGATCTCTTAGATCCACTACTTTCTGAGCCATTATTTCCTCCTACTTGACTACTATAATGTGGTTGTTCACGGAGAGCGTCCCATTCTGCCATTAAAATAAATTGAACATTCTTCCCACCCGCGTATATTTCTTGCGCTTTTGCCAAAACATCATTGTCCGACCAACCACTTCCTTTTAAACGCTTAGCGTTATCATAAGCACCAACCCATTTACTAATTATTTTGTTCATATAATTAAAACGGTTTCGGCATGCAGATGCATCACGCGGAGGATCGAATGAGCAATACTCATTACAATACTCATCAATTTTACCCCAATATGTTTCACCTTTCTGGTTTTTACCGACAATACTGTTTGTTCCAAATTTAATCCACCCACTAATTAACACCAAATTTTGTTCAGTGTTCCATGCTGGTAGCGGGTTTTTTCGGCTCTTAGGAGTTGATTCCTCTGAATTTGGAGTGTCTTCATTAGCAGCTGTCATTCCACCAATGGTTATTTGTGTTGAAAATCCAGGAAATTCAGGTGCACCACCACTCGGAAAATTTTCATTAACCATCGACATATAACCATTAAACGGGGGTGTTTGAGATGGATTTCCCATCATAGATCCATAATATGAATGAAAGTTTGGAGGATGTTGGTTTGAAAATTGATTTGGATTTTGATAATAGTTGGGATTTTGATAATTGTTTGGAGTATTAGAAGAATTTTGGGTGTTGAAATGATTATTGGGATCCATTTCACTAAACAAAGACTTAAGCTTAAAAATAAACACTAATTGAAAGATAATAATAAGATTAAGAGAGTGAAAAACTTGGTTTTTTTTTTGTGTCCAAATCAAATGAACCAAGTCTCTATTTATAGAGAAAAAAAATCATGAATTTTGGTATAAAAATAAAAAAATAATTTGCAATGAAATAATTGAGTTTAAAGATAAAATGAGATAAAAATCCGAACAACCAATCACAAAGTGACACATGTCACTGTCTATCCAAAACCAATTCTCTCTCTCCGCGCTTTGCTGCATCAACTCGCCAAAGAGCGCGTGTAATACACGCGCCAGAAAGAAACCAACATCAAGCTTACGCGTGTCTCTGTGTAGCAGGCTTCAACTGAGTTGAAAGAGTTCAACTCCTCTCTTTTCCGTGTCATTCTCAACATCATCCCACAATGGCTTCAACATGTTGAATGTGATTCAACACCATAATAAAGCAACCATTGTAGTTGGTCTTAGGAGTAGCTTCACACATATTTAATATAAGGCATTGCAAAATGGAACAAAACTAACCAGGGATGGGCACCACATTGTCTGCTTGATGAAGAATCCATGCAAGAACAAGTTGTGAAGTTGTACATTTATGCTTCTCTGCCAACTTTTCTGTCCTAGAATATAAGATCTTGTTCTTGTCAAGATTCTCTCCTTGTAACCTTGGATGGGAAACCTAGTGTAAAGCAATGTTGGTGAATTGTGAACAATGAGAAAAGTCAAGAAACTATCATAAAAAACAAAAGGATTAAGTTCATACAAGAAAACTATTTGAAGGTATGCTTTCGGTGACAGCCTTGCCCGCAAAAAACCAATGTATGAACTTGGACTACTAAGTAAAGGTTTAACCTCTAACTAAAACTTGCGATTTTGGCCCTCAAACTTTTATAATTGGCTTAATTAGTTCGTTAGTCCCTTAAACATATTTTTGGTTTTACATTTGTCCCATAAAGAATAAAAGTTCCGCTTTATTCCGTTAAAGACATCTCTGTCAGCCAAAAAAGTCTTTTATGTTAAATTTTAACTCTAAATGTATAAGGTGGACCAACACTGAAAGTGGTTCACCATAGTTTTAAATAAAGCAGGTAATTTTCTCTTTCCTATTGTTTTGAGACCAAGAAACATTCTCAATATTTTTCTTTGTGAAAAAAAAAAAGAAACATTCTCAATATTTTTGTTTCACCCAATATTTTTATTGGTACATGCATATAGGCCTGAGCATCGGTCGGTTTCGATCGGGTTCGGGCCGAAAATCACCAAACCGATAAAAATCACAATCATTTAATTTGGACCCAATTTCGGCTAACTGTGTCTTTGGTTTGTTCCGGTGTCGGGTCGTACGGATTTCGAGTTGAATGGGTCTGTTATTACGGGTTAGATTGAAACTTTATTTACATCTAAAATTTTATTATCCAAAAATTCCTAATTTTAAAATAGTTCAATACCTTGTATGTAATGCAACAAATGATAGAAAGAACTAAATAAAAAATAAATAGGGTAATATGCATTTATTTTGTTTCAAATGTGTAGATCTAAGGACAATAATATATCAAGTAGAAGAGAAATAGAAATGGGGCTTTGCCCCTCTTTTGTACCAAAAAAAAAAAAGAGAAATAGAAATTAAATAGATCTAGAATATATTTCACACTTTTTTCATCAAGGTATTATAAGCTTATAAATATAACATTTTTCTCAAATATCAAATATGGATAAAAACAACAAAGCGGAGAGTATACAGAGAGATTAGGGAGAGAAGGAAAAAATATTAATATGTATTTTAATGGTTATTCGGTCGGTTTCGGTTATTCGGGGATATAATTTTAGAGACTCCTACCCGCCTGTTTGCAACCGCTCATGTCTGATTTTTTGTAATTGTTGACCCGAGACCCGACCCGCACCCGACCGAATACTTCAATATGTTTTCAGTTATATCAATTTCGAGTTGGATCTCGGATCCGTGCTCAACCCTACATAACTACATTATCCTTTGTGCTGATAAACTAAAAAAGGCAATTCAAAATCCTAGAACAGTAGCGTTTTGCCCTTTCCAGTTCTTCATAAAATTCACTATCTGTTTTTGAGTTTGATGTTAAATTCACTTTTCTTATTTTTTATTTGGGTTTACTGTGAAATTTATTCGGCTGTCTTTGATTGAAACAAGAACTGTGTTGTTTCTACCTTGCCGTGAATGATTACTAGTTGACCATTGTTGCACATATTGTTGACAAAAAAGATTGTCAGTTATGGCATCAAGTGGTTCCAGCCTCTCCCGATCACAGTTGTGAGGGATCGAACTGTGGTTTTCTCTATTAAATTTAGCGTCAATACCACTGAACCAACTAACGATTGGTTATTATGTTTTTTGTTTTCTCAATAGATAAAATTGACTAAAATATCCTTTATTTATAACTAACTCAAAAGAATATATTTGGTTGTTAGGCTTGTAATATTTTCTAGAGTCAAAAAGGAAAAATGTTTTCTAATTTTCAAATTATCTTTATATCTAATGTTAGCATGTCGACGAATACTCGCAATTGTTCACTTTTTTCGAGTGTTGGGGTCTGTTTGGTAAAATTAAGCTATAAGCTAGTTTATAGCTGATAAGCTAGCTGATAGCTGAAAAACTAGCTGATTGAAATTAAAGTGTTTGGTAAAATTAGCTTATAAAGTGATTAATAAATATAAAATTACATAAAAGGACATGTAGTAGGTAGTTATTCTCTTTAGTGGATAATTTTTTATTTTATAAAAAATAATAAAATTAAAGGTTAAAAATGAAAATAACTATAAAAAGCTATAAACTCAAACGCTACTTGAAATAGCATCTCAAAAAAAGCTATAGGCTAATGTGAAAAGCTTTTTACCAAACACATCTATTTTTTTCAAACAAGCTTATAAGCTAGTCCAATAAGCTATAAGCTAGCTTATTGGACTTACCAAACATATCTTTGATCATAGCCGATTCAATATATTTAGAGGCCTAAAACAAGTTTCAAAATGAGATATTTTAAATTTAAAATAATACGATGTTTATAAAAGTAAAAGTACGTATATATAATTTCAATTTGACAAAAATATGGTTGGAAATTGGCTATCAACCAAGATATTATACCAGAAAAGAGTCTTCAAAGCTAGATATCATCTATTAATGGATTTTGTTGATGCATCTTTGGCTCATAACCTGAATTATATTAGGCATAGTATCCATGTTTCACAAGTAGTAATTAAGAGGGCCTAAGGTGGTGTTCGGGTGTGGGGTCATAGATTCTTGTGTAACGTATCTTTAATCGCACAGTCAGGATATTGGTCATATGTAACAAACCCAATTTTTAATGGTGCAGAGGACCGGAAAAGATAGCATAGTTCATTGAAATACAATTAGCTTATGCATTGAGAGTATGATAAGTTAATAATTCTCATTCACCAAAAATAATTAATCATTGTTCTCTTAGCTTCTTACTATTTGGTACTCAACTAGAATTATATGCAGAAAAGTTTGTGGATTAGAATGGAATAGATTACGTGGCCATGACTCTTTAGTACAATTGCATATCACAATGAGAGGCACAAAAATTGGAAAGGAGAAATTCCAACTATACATTGACCGTTCTTTCTCTAACCACTTAAAGCAATAACAACGTAAAATATTATTAAAAATTGCAATAGAACAAACATTTTTAGGGACTAGACCAAAATCGAAGGAGAGACAAGTATTTGTTTCGTTAAAAACCTTATAAAAAAAATACAATATATACAAAGAAAAAAATTCAAAGCTATGTTGCACTTTATATATAGTTATAAAATTAGTTCTAATATTTTTTTTGCAAAGCTTACGAACAACCGGAGCAACAAGAGCCACCTCATTCCATCACTAGCCAAAAATCTCCTTTATAAAATTTATTTTGTATTTTGATATATGCAACCATAAAAGTGTTCACCAAATTTTGAACCCACTTGCCAAGTGTGTGTTCACATTGGAAAGCTAAAATGAGCAACCAACAACATTCTGATCACCCTCTTCGGTTTAGATTGTTAGACAAAACTATGTTTGCAAATTCTATAATCACAGAGGAAGTTTTATTATGTAATTTTTTCATGTGAGTTGATTTTGGTTTCTTGCGTTGGTTGAGGTGGAACATATATATATATATATATATATATATATATATATATATATATATATATATATATATATATAGGGAGATGCTATGATACATCCACCTAAAAGTGAGAAGGTGTATTTTAGCACAATACACCTTAGTAAAAGACAAAAAATATCACTTTCTCACCTATAGCTTTCCTTTCTTTTACTTCCTCTCAACCAATTATTTTGTTTCATGTAGAAGTAAACACTTCTAGTTTGGCTTAAGAAACAAAGGGCCCATTTGGCCTAGCTTATTTTTCCGCTTATGCAATTTTTATCTATTATTATAAGTTTTTCAAGCTTATAAAAATTCAATTTTCACTAGTTTGAACTTATAGAATAGCATAAAACCTAATTTATATTGCATAAGCCGTTTGCATAAGCTCAAAAATAAGCTAGGCCAAATGGGGCCCAAATTGGTATTTCAGTTAATTATTTTTTGTTTTTACAAATATCCTCTTCAATTTTAATTTTACTCAATCTCTATTTTTTAATCGGCAGTATTTTTACTCAATTTTTTTTTAGCCATATATGTTTGATGTGGTGTGCCTTTTATATCCTTGTATGTTGTAAGACCCAAGATTTCACTGTACAATTTTCCTAAGGAACTTTAGTGTCGGCTAAGTTTTTAGGGTTTTTGGCGAAGCGTTTTCATGAGTATTGTCGCAATTATAGGTTTTTGCTGTAATGGAGCCTGTTTTGTGCTCGTGCGTTGTAAAGACACAGACTTTTGTCCTGTAATCCTCTTTGGTTAATACGAAGGTTACTGTATATTCAGTTTAACGAGTTTTGGATTATTCTTGTTTTTGGATAAACGAGTAGGAAATTTACCCGTCGTTGTAAAATTTTACTGCGTCTGTTTTAAGTGAGATTTCGGATGGGAGTTTTATATATTTGTGCGAGTTAGGATATGTCCTGAGAATAATTTTCGAGGGTGAGGAAGAAAATTACAGTCGAGGAAAAAGATTTAGCGATAATATTTGGAAACGGTTTACGACGGACGTTTATTTGGTAGAATTTATATCTTTGTGATTTCCGTCCGTTAGCGTAGCGTGACTCGTCTGTGAGGCGTGAGTTTCTCATGAGAAAGAAATATCTAGATTTTTATGTGAGCTACTTGGTGACCAAGACTTGATCCAAGGGCTTGGATTTGATCTTGAAACTTTATACTATGCAATCCAATGGCTAGGAATTAATTGAGAGATCTATAAGAAGCAAAGTCATGAGACTTTTTCATTCCTTTTTCTCTCTTCTCCCGTGAGCTCTCCCTCCCTCTCATTCTTTCATTTCCCAAAATTTATTAAGTGTAGAAAATTTCATTCCTCACTAAATCCATCCATTTTGAGCTTGGAAGATCAAAGGGAAGTTGTGTAGAATCATCTCCTAAGGTATTAAATCACTCTTTTCCTTAGAATAAGCTTGATTCTTAAGATGTTTCTGGATTGGAAAGTTTATGATCTTGTTAGAAAAATTTTAGAAAGTAGTTTTTCTTGATCAAGGTTGTTAGGAAGTTGTTTATAAGAGTTTATCTAACTTATTCATGATAAGTAGAAGCTTGTTCCATGGTTGGATCATAATTTGGTGAGTGTTCTTGCTAGGGTTTTAGGAAAATTTTTGAGTGACCAAGAACATGATTTTTAGTTGGGTGATTGCTTAATAAATGTTGTTTGCATGCTTTTAAACAAAATGGATATGTGATTTATGGTTTAGTTTTGAAAAATATGATGAAAAATATTTATTTTGTGTTCATGAGAAATGTGGATAAAACTCTCATGATTTTGTGATTTGTGTTTTGAAAATGTTTTAATAGTTCAATTAAGTGATTTTGAGAACAAAAGGATGGATCATATGCTTTTAAAATGAAAAAAAATTGGGAACTAGCCTTGTTTTTGAAATGTGGCCGTGGCACATATGTTGGTGTGACCATGAGATTTCAAATTTTTGAGTCCTAAATGAGAAGGAAATGATCATTGAATTAAGTGAATGATCATGGCCTTTGAAAAGAATGTTTTGAGGTTTTATGTGAAAAGAAAAGATTTGCAAAGTTTTGAAGAAAAATGATATTCTTGGACTCAAAATGATTTAGTGTGTGCACTTGATCATTTGAGGAAAACTAGTGATGGTTTAAGTGTTTTAAACTATGTTTGATCTTAAAAACAATGATTTTGAAACTATTTCAATTCTGGCCGAAATTTACAAGGGCATTTAGGTCATTCTAAAATTGTTTTTGTGACCTAGAAACTTGAACATTTAATCCTCCTTTTCAAGACGAAGATTTTGGCGTATGGCTCGTCTCGATCGGATAAAAATTGAATGAGTTATGACCATTTTATTTGAGAAGAAAAACTTGTAACTTGCGGCGCAAGTAAACTTTTATTTTTGTGAAATTTTCTCGAAGAGTTTGGATGTTGTTTTCAAATGGTTTTGGTGTGTGGAATTGATTGCTTTGGTGTTGGGAACAAAAGTGGTTCATAGTTTGTTTTGAAACGAAAATATTTTCGTGTAGCAAGAAATAGTGCAATTAACTTTGGGAATTTTAATCACTATAGGAAGGACTCGAAACCACAATCCGAGAGTGTTATGAAGTACCTTAGACCCCTCTAGATTTTCGAGTTTTAGTTTCGTTTCGATAGGATACGTTGGGAGTATTTTATTGATTGTACGCTGCTTATATTTTAGGAAGCGCGAATTGTAGAATTGTGGAGTTGAGCGAGTTTTAATTGTGGAAGCTTGCTGAGGTAAGGGCATCACTTTATTTCTGTCTTTTCACTGAGTTATAACATGTTAGTTGGTTATTTTCGGTGATGCGTGTTTGTGTGTTTGGCATGTATGTGTTATGTATTCTCGTGATGAGAAAGTGTTTAAAATACTTGCGCTGTTTACATATGATTATGAGAATATATATGTATGAACAGGTTGTTGGAATACATATGATTAGAAATGTATGTATGTCGTTGTGTTTGGTTTACATATATCTGTGTGATATGTATTTGTTGCATTAGCATATAAGGGGAATCGTATGCTCATGCATTCATAGTAAGTGGTTATCGGGAATGGACCACGGGGTGTGATTATCGGGAATGGATCCACCTTAATCCTGCGGGATTTATCGAGTCCAATACGTGGTTATCGGGAATGGACCACGGAGTGTGATTATCGGGAATGGATCCACTCTAATCCGCTGGGATTTTATTGACGCCCTGCGGGGTATAGTAGGGATTTGAACCTACGACTCTCTGCGGAGAGGTTAAATTCCAGAATTCATGCATGTGGCAGCCAGTGATTGGTGTCACGATCATGTAGAGTCTGCATTAGGCTTGGTGTGCATTATATTTATAAACCCGTTGGTGGGAATTGCTTGGTGGTTAAGAGCTTTCTCTTGTGTTTTGTGGAATTATTGTTATGTGTACAATCTTTCGCACCGGTTATATATATACATACTTTTATTTTGTGGTGACCCTTTCTTTCATTTGCGGGCTCATCCCACCCAGATGATGGGTTAGGTCGTGGTGACGACGGTGGCTGTCCCAGGCCCCAGTGAGATGTTGGAGCTTTAGCTTAGTTAGACTATGCGCCGGTGTGGGTTGTACACCGTGCTTTTTGGGTTTAGGCATAGGATTCTAACTTGTTTTGTTGTAAGTATTTGAATACTTAGACTTGGATTGTAATTATTCAGGAATACACTTTGCTTGTCGAAGCACCTTATGGTAATGAGTTCTTTTGTATATTTGAATGCCGGCTCATTTAAAATCTTTTATGCGTAACTCTGATGTGTACAAAAAAAAAAATTTAATGCCTTTTCTGGCCTTTGAAAAACGGGTTGTTACATATGTTCTGATTGTTACCATGACAAATCGATGCGATATAATTTTGCTAAAGGTCCAAGATTAAAAAAAAAAAAATTGTATAACACTGCGTCGGGAGCACCATATAGCGACGGTTTTATGAACTGCCGCACAAACCGTCGCAAATGAAAAACAGAAGGGAATTTAATTCAGCCTTTTGTGGCGGTTTAAAACCAATTGATGAAAGAAATACCTAATTACCAATTTATCAAACCAAATGATGAAAAATGAGAAATTGAACCTAGATTTTGAAGTTTGATTGAAGGTTAAACAACTCTAAAGCTAAATATTGAACGAATCTGAAGATTAGGTTGAACGTACGAGTTTGAATCTCCATGAAGAACGAATCTGGAACTGAAGATCAATCTCACCGAAGGACAAATGTTGAACGAGTTTGAATCTCAACGAGCATGAATCTGAGTTTAAGGTTGAAGAAAATGGTTGAATCGTGAATATCTGTGTTTGACGAAGATGAATCTCAGTTTGAGCGAAGCTGAAGACGAATCCGAGTTTAGCGAAGCTTAAGACGAATCTGAATGAGAGTGAATTTGTGAGAGTTGGGGATTTGAGAAAAAAGGAGGGAACGTGAATGGAATAAGTGGCGGGTTATTCAAGAAGCCACGACGGTTTGAGTTGAACGGCTGCAAATGCTTTAAAATATATGGCGGCGACGGTTTGTATCAAACGGCCGCTACTCTTATGTCGCAATTTCCCAATATTTTTGTAGTGTATTTTTGGTACATTGAAAAAATGGTGTATCTGATATGTAACATGAATCAGATACATCACTTTTTTGATGTATCAGAAACGTCAAATTTACTTATAATAATAACAAGAGGTAGTGTATATTTTTGTTTTTTTAATAGCAATGTACTCTGTAAGTTTACACAATCGTATTTAATTTTTATGAATGTATTAAAGAAAGATGAAATGAAAGGAAAGCGAAAAATATGAAAAGAAATAAGAGATCAAAGAAATAATGATGCATAAATAAATGTAGTATTAAAGGAAAAACGAAAGATGAAAGAGAAAATGAATTCTAATATATTTATGGTGATAATGCGTGTAATAACTTGTTGTGATTATTTTTTGTGATTGATATGCATGACTCAAATAGTCATATTTAATACATGAAAACGAAGGTATTTTGTATGATTTATTAATATTAAAATTTTAATTTAAACTTCATAATTGGTTGGTGGTGTTATGCATGTAATTAATTTGCGGTGAATGTGGTGTGATAAGAATTTCTCATGATGTATAAGTAGTAGCTAAAGGGTCTTAAATACAAGGTTTATATATTTTAGAAGATTCCACTGGTATAGCTCATGTATCGGTAGCTAGAGTAGACACTTCAGATATAACTAAACGGTGACATTTTAGATTAAGTCATGTCAGTGAAAGATATTTAGTTGAGATACCTAAACAAGGTTTGTTAGGAATTGAAAAGTTGATAAAACTAGAATTATGTGATAACCGCACATTAAGCAAGCAACACAAGCTTAAGTTTGGTGTGTTTGCGCGCATAATTCCAGTAGGCCTTTTGAGTTTGTTTATTCGGATCTTTGGGGTTCAACATCAGTTATCACCCATGGGAAGGTTCATATTTTCTTACTATAATATATTCATGATTATTTTAGAAGAGTGTGAGTTCACATTTTAAAATATAAAAGTCGCATTTGAAAAGTTCAAAGAATGACATACACTTATAGAAAATAAAATTGGAATTAAACAGAAAATTTTGAGAACTAACAATAGCCTGAAGTTTGTTTTAGAGAAGTTTAATGAATTTTGTAGGAAATGAGGTATTAAGAGGCATAGAACTGTGACATACACACCTCAACAAAATTGTCAAGCTGAAAGAATGAACCAGACCCTGTTGGACTGTGTGAGGTGTATGCTTTTGGGAGCTAGATTACCCAAGAGTTTATAGGGAGAAGCTATCAATACTGTATCATATTGATTAACATATGTCTATCAACATGATAAATCTCAAGATACCTATGGAGGTTTGGAGTGGGAGGCTGATAAACTACTCTAACTTGATATTTTTCGAAGCTTTAGCGTTTTCTCATGTTAAACAAGACAAACTTAATGCTAGAACTGTGAAGTGTGTTTTCATTGGTTATACTGAAGGTGTGAAGGGTTATAAACTGTGGAAGGTGGAACTTGGAGGATAAAAATTTATTAAAAGCAGGAATGTTATTTTTTATGAGATCCGCATGGGGATGAAGTGCAAAGACCTGAATACAAGCTCAGAAACGGGGGTACAAAAAATTTAATTTGAGGTGGAGCATTCCACTGATGAAAGGGAAGAAGAGGATCAGACTCAAGTACTTGATGAGAGTGGAAGCCATACAACAGTTGTTCATGACTATTAGCTAGCAAGAGATAGAGATAGGAGAATTATTACTCCACTTAATAGATACAGTTATGTTGACCTTATTTGTTATGCTTTGAATGCAGGTGAAGAAGTGCAAGAAACAAAACCAAAGAACATTAGGGAGAAAATGCTTTCATTGGAGAAGAACCAGACTTGGAAGCTTGTACCATTACCTAAAAATCAAAGGGTAGTTAGTAGAAAGTGAATCTTTAAGAAGAAAGAAGGAATGCAAGGGGTCAAAGTACCAAGGTATAAAGCAAGACTTGGAGCAAAGAGGTTCACTCAGGTGAAGGGATTGATTACAATAAGATTTTCTCACCAGTGGTGAAACATTGTTTTATAAGGATCCTAATGATGATCATTAACATGTATGATCTTGATTTGGAACATATGAATGTAAAGATCGAATTCTTACATGGAGAGTTAAATGATACTATCTATATGCAACAACTAAAAGGTTTTGTTGAAGACAGTTCAAAGGTATGCCTGTTTAAGAAATCTTTGTATGAGTTGAAGTAGAGTATACGGCAGTGGTATCGTCAGTTTGATGGTTTCTTTTGAAAACTGGTTTTGTGTGAAGTGGCTATGTCAGTGTACATATATGATGAAGAAGGATGAAAAAGTCATCCTCTACCTTTTTCTTTATGTGGATGATATTTTTATGGCAAGTTCAGACAAGAAAGAGATCCAAAGGCCGAGGGAGATATTAAATGATGAATTTGAGATGAAAGATCTTGGTAATGCAAAGAGGATACCTGGTATGGATATCATGAGAGACAGAAGCAAAAGTAAGTTGTTCTTATCTCAATAGGGGTACTTAAGGAAACCGGCAGAGCGGTTCATAATAACATATTCTAAGGTCGTCGGCACTCTTCTAGGCCATCACACAAAGTTGTCTGTTTAGCAGTGTCCTCAATCCGAGGAAGAAAAGAAGACGAAGAGCATTCCCTAAAAAAGTGAGGTTGGAAGCATTATATATGGTATAATTTGTAGTGACCGAATTATCGGTGCAGTAAATCGGTTTATGGCAAATCCAGACCAAATGTAGTGACAAACTTTAAAGTAGATTATGAGGTACTAGAATGAATAATTCTTTGAAGGGTGGTCAAATAATAAGGACCCTAAAGAAAAAATATTTGTGGTCAAATATTTTCAATTTAACGTGTTTGATGAACTGTGAAATTTTTTTTAAGCAAAAGGAGAGCAGAGGAAACCCTTTGCCCTATCCCAAATATATTAAACATAAAACAAAAGATAATACAAAGAAAACCGGGGGGACATCAACCTGACTAAGTTAACCACACGTTGTAGCAACTAAAGATAAAACATGTAAAACCAACTACAGGTGGTTATAGAACCAACCCTAATAGGTGAAAAACCAAAGCAAATACCGACACATCGAAAACTATCCAGTGAACCCGCGTACGGGCACGAAGCCGAATAGCAAAAAAGTGATGTGTAAGCATTAGTTGAGGTATGGAATGGCGAATGAACGACTGCCAACACAGACCGAAACACGTACCAACAACTCCCTGCGATAAAACACAACAAGCAACAAAAACACTTTCGAGTCTAACTATCCGAATTCAGTCAAGGATTGAAACAGATTTAAAGCAACCCCAACTCCTCAGGTGCAGCGGATGTAAACCCATAAGCTATGTGACCTACAAATCTCAACAGACTTGAAAATGAATTAGGAAACAAAGCAAGATAAACAAAACACATCTGAGAGCAAAGAGACAGTCGCGACGTCAATGAAATCAACCATTAGCCGCCGGACACGAAACAGGCCGGACAACCGCCGCCGGAGAAGAGGCAGCACCATAACTTGAAGAAAACAACACATCTAGAGCAAAAACCCCAGATCTGCATAAGAACGTTTCTGAACCACACGAACAGCAAATCGAACCAGAGATTTGCCGAGTTGAAACAATAGCAACACGGAGTAAGCAACGAACTGGTTGAAGAGAACCAACAAGGTAGCACGACGGAGCCGCCACAACCTGTAAAACCAAAAGACAAGACCACCGAAATCAACAGTGCTGTCTTTGGTTGTTAAAAACCACCCCATCAAGGGGTTAGAAGATGGTGACACCGCGAAGCACTCACGCGCACCACCAGCCGGCTATGGCTACATCTTGACCGGGGAGGATTTGGATGTTAGGGGAGAGAGGAAGGCGGTGATTGTAGAGAGAGATCAGAGAAAGGGATATTTTAGAGAAAGAGGCAGTATTGATGAATTGTGACATTTGTTTTGCTCAACTAATAATATTTACGGTAATTAATTAATGGATAAAATTTATATGTATTGTTTTAGGTGCAATTTTTATTTTTTCTCTCGTAAAGAGGTAGTTTTATTAATTGAAAAACGGTTTTCTTTTATTTTTGTTTTAAATTAACAAACACAACAAACTACATTTGTGTGAGTGGAACTAGGGGCTAGGGGCTAGGGGCAATCGTATCCGAACCAATCTAAAAATAAAACTGCAAACCGAACCAATCGAAACCGAATACCGCAAAAACCAGATTTTTATGATCCGCAAACACCCTAACACACTGTGACAGCAAAAATGCAATTTATGTAAGGTTTGTCCTTAATTAATTTAGTGAAAGAGGTCACGCCGAAACGACATCGTACAGACACAAAATTACGAAATTTCCCAAAAAACCACCATCTTCTAACAACACCGTCTTTTTTTCAGAACCACCGTTTCGAAAAGAATCGCTTTTATTCTCCATTCTCAAAAAAAGCCTAAACAAGTGAAAAAAAGCGCGGCGAGAAAAAGTTGAAATTAACAATACTGCATAACAATGGCAGAAAAACCCCAACCTGTTCGTGTATTATACTGTCAAGTTTGTAGTTTACCTCCTGAGTATTGTGAATTCGGATCCGATTTCGAAAAATGTAAACCCTGGTTGATCCAAAACGTTCCTGATTTATACCCTAATCTTCTTAACGGTATCATGTTAATTCTTAATTTAATTTAATTTATTCATTTTTATTTTAATTTCGATCCTTTTCTTAATATGATTTATTATAGCATGATAATTATTGTTATTGTTTTTGTGTAGAGGCTAATGTGAAGGAAGCTGATAAAGTTGCTAATAAGCTACAAGGGACTGGTATTTCTGGTTCTAGTGATGGTGCTGCTTCATCAGGTTTTTTTTTTTTGTTTATTTTTGTAATTGAATCTTGTTGAAGAATTGTAGTTATGTAAATTTAAGACCTAATTTGTTAGTGTAACCATGATTTTTGTCTTTTTCTTTTTGGGATTAAATTTATTAATTTGAGAAATGTTATTTGCATGTGAAATAAACGAAATTTGATTATATCCTGCGAGCATAACTCAGTTGGTAGAGACATTATAATATACAGGGGCCGAGGGGTGAAATTGTGGCTACTTGACAAAATAAAAAAGAAAACAAAATTCGACTACTTTTTAAATAGTTAACGCAGTTCACACACTCGGTTAATAGATATATCAAGTCTTGTAACTTATTAACTTTGATATTTCAAGTTTACATATCTACATGTAGTTGGAACACCCAAAATTGGGGTTAATAATGTTCAAATTTGTGGTTAATTAAGCTCAATTGATGGTTAGTTAGTTATCCAATCTCGATATATCCGTTAACCGTACATTGAATTTTGTTAGCCACGTGTGTGAACTGTGTTAACGATTTAAAAAGTTGTTTATCTGTTTTTTAATCTATTGCATGCCTATTGGTTGTAATTCAATTCCCTGTTTTGATATTTTTTCAGCAAAGCCAGAAGAGGTCAAGCGTCTTCCAGGTGGGAAGATAAAGAAAAAGGTATCTTTTGGAATTCTTGAATGATGTTAAATGTTCATGATTGCAATTATTTGATTGACGTGATCATATGTCGTATTTGCTTTTCAGGACAAGCAAGAAGTTATTATTGAGAAGGTTATACGTAACAAACGAAAATCTATCACCACCGTGAAAGGCTTGGAACTTTTCGGTGAGTTGTATTTTTCCTGCTCTTAGGTTTTGTTTTGATATCTAATGATGATATGTAGAATTGAATGAGACTGAAGAGGATTGGAAGAAATAAAGTTTTTATTCCATTGTTTGGAAGTGAAATGGAATGGTAGGAGATTCTTGACAATAAGCATTTTCATCCCATTTTTACAAATTGCTTTTTTTTGGGAGGATGGGGGATCAAGATATTAGATGGAATTGAATTTATTAGATTCTGAGGTTCCACCCAAAATCGGCAAATAATCTCATTCCATTTTCTCTATTCCATCACGTTTTAACTATGTCGCATGGGTCTAGGTATATCAGAGTACATGGTTTTCCAAAATTCTAGGTATATCGTGTTTCGTGCTGAATTGCTACTCTGTCACTTGAATCTGAAATTAGGGGAGGCGATATTTACATAGCAAAAAATAAGGTAATTTGTATAGTTGGAAGTAGGAAAAGAATCCAGCAGGTAATAGAGAAAGTATACTATCAACATTATCGACAAAAGGAATGGTTGTTTTCTCACTAAACAACAATGTTTTTACATTTATTGGGCTGCAGCTACAGATTTTTTTGTACGTACCCAAACGGTGCCCAGATGTTCCTAAGTTTTATACTTAGTTTTTGTTGTCTTGCTTATAAATAATTTTGAAACATACTGGATACGTATTGGGTAGTTCACATAGTTAGAAACTCTAATATTATATTCTTTTGTTTATCTATGTGTACCTAATGCGTATTGGGTACAACTGCCTGCCCGTTGCATGTGTGGCTTTAATTTTGGTGTACCTTTGTTTATAGTTTTTTTCAATGCAAACACGGCCTTGAGTTGTCATTATGTACGTGTTGTTGGTTTTTAACTAAAACACTTGTATTGCATTTCAGGTGTCAAGCTCAGCGATGCTTCAAAGAAACTCGGGAAAAAGTTTGCTACAGGAGCCTCTGTTGTCAAGGTTTATTGCCTTATAGCGGACATGTACAGTTGATTAGTAGTTGGATATGATGTCTGATACTATTTTTGTTTTCTGGAATTAGGGCCCAACTGAGAAAGAGCAAATTGATGTTCAAGGGGATATATCTTATGACATTGTGGAGTTCATTACAGATACATGGCCTGACGTGAGTATTTTTGCTGTCCATTTTCGATATTTTAATCCAACTTAATATATATCTCTGATAACCATTGAAAGATACTATATAAAAAATATAGTGTTATAATTTATACGTAATGTACTTCATTGTCTATTTTGCTTATTCATTTGTGGAAGAGATACCGGTGGATTTTTATTTGGGTTTTAGAAACTCAGCTAGGAAAACATGTTTAAAGAAGCAATCTTTCTTTGACACAGGACTGTGTTATTTACGAAACATTTCATTGTCGCAGTCTATAACTGCTGAATGGAGCAATTAGTAATTTTAGATTGTGACAGATTTCTTTGTAATCGTAATTGTAATATTAAGCCAACAAGAAACCTATCCAATGTTACTTCATATACAAAATACTTGTTCGATCTTTACTAGTAAGTAAGCCTAGCAAATTGTTGATCGATGACTAAAAGAGGTGGTGAGCTTGTGTTCCATCTTTCATGGTCTAATCTGTTTCATAACATATCTGCTTTGTTTATATTATGCATGTCATGTCACTGGTTCTTTATAAATAGTTCTCTTTATCCTTAAGGCTTAAACTAGAGAACCTTTATATGATTGAATGTCTCTCTTCGTTGTGCAGGTTCCAGAAAAAGCAATTTTCTTTATAGAAGATGGGAAAAAGGTTCCAGCTGCTTGATTTTGACTATTTATAAGAAGACTTTGGACTGGTGGCTAGAATCAGCTATTTTGCTGTATTTTGAAAGGAATGGCTGATAAATTTGGTACTTAATGTTTTAACACTACTTTTAGCCATTAAAGCCCCCCTATCCCTCTCCTCTCTCCCCACAAAACATATATTAGGGCATGGTCCAATGTGTATTTTCAGTTAAATTATGTTCTCAATTAATTGTGTGCTTAGAGGCAAAAGGATGAAAAAGGTTTATTTGCTTCATTTTTGTACTATCATAGTAGCATAATTAATCTTTTAAGTCAGTAAAGGATGCTTAGGAGTTACGCTTGAAAAAAAAGTTTTACTCGCATAAATAGACAACTTTAAAATATTTTTTTAAAGGAGACAACCTTAAAATATTATTTTTTATTGTTTCCTGTATTATTAATATTTGAAAACATGAAACAATTAGAAAACAAAGTTTCTCATAAGACTCTATAAGCACACAAAAGGAAACGATGTTATTTTTTCTCATAAGACTCATGATGCTTTTGAAGCGGTGGAGAAAATCAAGCACATTGCTTGGGGTTTGTTGCTAGCAAAAAAACCTTGTTCTCTGTGTTTGTTTTATGAATGGAATGTGTGCCTTTTTTTTTTGGTAATCGAATGTGTATCCTTTAGATTGTATTGTTAGATAATGGTTTGGGTGGTTTAGGTGGTTTTTTTTTTCTTTTCTTTTCTTGGGTACGTGTTGAAGCACCTCATGTACCGGTCCGATTGTGGTGGATTAAGTACTCATGTGGCTTATTCTCATTGGTTGTTCGATAAATTATTCCAATTTTTCAAGGGATAATTTATCTGGGGATTAAGTACTCATGTGGTAATTTTTCAAGGGGACAAATTATTCTCATTGGCCCATGGAAAATTGAACTTAGATAGAGGACATATCATATCTTTATGCATTTATCATCAGTGTTCAATTTATCTGTTGTCATTTGTGTACATGGTGCTTTTGTATCATCAGTGCATACATGTCATTCTTGCATGCTATTTCTGATTGATGCATACGCATTATTTATATAATTTTTGCACATCTGAAGGAGAGTTTTACTTGGTTTCTCTTCTCAATAAAATCTGAACAATGCATTGGGCGCGACACCAAGGAAGACGGTATGGGGAATGAGTGTGAAGAGAGCTCATTCAATGGATAGAGAGAAGGAGAGAGAGACAAGAAAGATGTTGGATTGGGATTGAGAATGGATTCTCTCAATTTTTTTCTTTATGTTTTCAAATTTTCACCCTCGAATCTCCTTTCTCATTTTATTTCATTATAAACTATTTCTCTCTGCTCTATGATGAAAGGTGGCGATAAAAAAGAGGCGAATGGGTTGTTTGGAGGCCCGTTCAAGACCCGTTGGCAACAAGAGTTGAGAAAAGAAGGGGATTATCTTCTTATGAATTTCCTTGTGCTATGTTGTTCTTATCATGGACTTAAAACTATCTTTATTCTCTTGCTCGTTTGTTTATCATATATGAAAGGAATTTGACACTCCTTGCAAAATTGGTAGTTATATAAAGGGAAGACATTGGAGAAAGATGAGAGATTTGGTGTGAATGGAGGTGGTGTGATCTATTTGGTTAATGAGAAATATAACGTTCTTTTAAAATGGAAGTATTGGATTGTAAATAGTTGTCTTTGGTGTTAGTTTCTTGGTAGAGCGGGTGGATTAGTCGAGTTAAGTTGCTCAAAAAAGTTTATACGTATTGATTTGTGGGAACAGTCAACAATTTAAAAAATAGTCTAGAACGATCCAGACATCCGGTTTAAGTAAAGAGAGGAAAAAGTCGATGTGATGAGGCAAAGTATTGTATCATTCAAGAATATTATTACACATTTTGAAGATCCATGATTCAAATGGTATCATGTTTCCCTCGAACTCTCTGCGACTTGTTTTTTAATATGCATTTTAATATGCATAAGTTTACTCTAGTACCCCGAAAATATTTACCATCAAAGTGGTTTTTCAAGGTATGCAGCAATCATCAAATCTTCATCAAAGACATGTTTAGGAGAAAGTTATCATTTGCAACGTTGTTTAAAAAGTTTTCGTTAGAAGACAATTTTCAAAAGTGATCTCATTCCTTCTATTATATCAACTCACTTTCAATTGATCTCATTCCTTCTAATATATCAACTCACTTTCAATTGACCTTCTATTTTCCTTGTTTGGGACTTCTAAGAAAACGAAAATGCAATATCCTACTTCTATTCTTAAGTAATGTTTTTACACTAAGACACCAACTAATGACAATCCTCTACTTCCATTCCAAATGACCTTTCGAATTCCATCCATATGATAAGCACTCGAAACACACCATCTCAAATGACCTTTTCAGAAGATCATTCCTAAATTACAATTCATACAAACTTAACTATGAAGTTTTTATGTTATCCTGATACTTCTACTTGTCACCTAATAGTTCGGTTAGTTTATATTTTCGAGTGAAGTTGATCAATTTACCTTTATATTTAACTATTTGTTGACGAACACTTAAATTTATTTTGGGTGTTAACAACTCTATTGATTTACAAATATAATCAAAAGCGATTAATTCTATGATAAGTGTGAACCATAATCAATTCCAAAACTAATCCAACATCTCAATACAACTAAACTAAAAAAGTGGCAACATAAGTTTTATAAACCTGCAGACCAAAACGCCATAAACCATTTTTTTACAAACAATATAGCTAGGCCAACTCATTTCTTATGTCCTTGCCATTGCAACTTATGGTGAATAACTAAAATGGATTAATGGAAAAGCACGTTATATCCTCATTAGTGTCTATTAAGTATATCCCTATAACGTAGAATGGAATCAAGCCTTTCCATTCTTAGTTGCTGCTTAAACCTTTTTATAAAATCATCAGCCTTTGCATCCACTTCTTCCTCTTCTACCCTTCCTCTCACAACCTCCCCCTCAGATTCGAGTTCCACTTCGAATTTTGGTTTCTTCTCTTCCTTTACCGAATCCAAACGACGAAAATTCCCTGACATCAACCGTTCCAAGAGCGACGGAGCTCTGGGTAGAGGATTCCGAGCCAAGTCATCTGGGCCTTTATTAATTTCTGTTTTAGAAAGGCCCAGGTCAATTGACTTGACTCTGTCTAACATGCTAGATGATATGGCCCGATCGAGCTGGGGCACATCACAGTTGTCAACCGGTTCGATCTGGGTTTCTTCCGGTGTTGTTGTTGTTGCTGCTACTACTATTGGTTTGTATTTACAACAACGGATACCGAAGGACGTGACTCGTCCAAGAAACGACGACGTGGAACGGACGAGTTGCGGTGGCGAGTCCCCTTTAGTGGCGAAACGAGAGGTAATAGCTATGGTGCCAATGACAAGGTTGACAATTAAGAATATACAAGAGGGTGTAAACCAACTTGTCATCACATCATATGCTGAAATTGAAACTGAATCTGCTTCATCCATATTGATCATAAATAAATTTTCTTTGTTCAATGATTTTTTTTATCTCTATAATAACTAAGAGTTGCTACTCTATGGAAATTAATGGTGATGTTTTGCTATTGAAGTATGTGTCTTTCTTTATATATGAAAAAAGTTTATAATAAAATAAAATAATGTATAGTTACATGTGGTTATTATTATTATTATAAAATGACATTGACGTTTAATTATTTTATCAGCTGTTTCTTTTTGATCTATGTGTTAAAACGTCATTGGTTTCATAATTGCGTGTTTGTTTTATTGATTATCATATTATTACTATTATTAACGTGAACCGGAATAATTTAATGGAATAATTATGGAACACGTTCGTTGGTTTTTGAATGGCTAACTG
This sequence comes from Trifolium repens, assembly GCA_030408175.1. Taxonomy (NCBI): domain Eukaryota; kingdom Viridiplantae; phylum Streptophyta; class Magnoliopsida; order Fabales; family Fabaceae; genus Trifolium; species Trifolium repens. The sequence goes on along the minus strand of CP125839.1, from coordinate 20,366,577 downwards.
TTCTTTCTTGCAAGGTGAACTCACTTTCCTGTCTTAACATATTGATGTTATGTTATGTTACAACAAAAATAACTAGATATATATTTGTGTCAAATTTTTTTATCGCAGTAAGGGTTGCGGCTACGGAGTATCGAGATTTAGGCTATGTATGATGTATGATGTATGATGTATGATAAAAAGCCATAGATATATAGTTGTTAAGTTAGTTTATATGAGATGAGTTTATAGTTATTTTGCGATCGGTGTCTATGGACCATGACACTGGTCACATTGTGGTGATTTAAAATCTTAATATCAAGGTACTGTACTATAAAAAAATAGATAAAGTTATGAGAAATATTATTTTGACACACTTTTTCTTACACAATACATATACAGTGGTAATTTTGTAACATTTTCCCTCTCCATTTTTTCTTTTTCCTTTGGTTTCTCTCTCTTGTGTATGTATTGTGTAAGGAAAAGTGTGTCAAAATATCATTTCTCTAAAATTAAATTGCATGTCTTTATCTTATTCTTTTTAACGCTTTAGTTCTTTATCTTTTATTTGTAACACTTTGGTCATTTATCTTATTTTTTTCTAACACTTTCATCCTTTATTTTTTCTTTGTAACACTTTCATCCTTTATCTTTTATAACATTCACATATAAACCTTTTTTCTCTGTTTTTTATTAAAAAAATGCTGAATTTTATTTTTTTAAAATTAAACAAGACTCATAATTTTGATGAATATATTCATCATCTTCATCAATTCTTTCATATTTTCATCTTCTTTAAAGGACCAAAGTGTTACAAATAAAAGATAAAAAATTAAAGTGTTACAAAAAAATAAAATAAAGAACCAAAGTGTTACAAATAAAAAATAAAGGAGAAAAATGTTATAGAAAAATAAGATAAAGGATCCCTAGTGTTATTTTACCAAAAAAAAATGTGAGAATGCATTCTACTATTGATCACAAAAATATTATGCCAGAAATTATGATAAAAAAACAAAAGAGAATATGTAACACAAAAACTAAATTTATCACATTTACGATAAGTTTAAATAAGACGACTCTCATTTCAACTAAGTAATTTGAGTCAAAATATATAATTTGTTGATTTGAATTGTTTCCAGTTTTAATTCAAAAATCTATCTTGTGTAAAAAAAATAAATTCAAAACTCTATCTATAACTATGTTATTTTTTTTAGATAAAGAGGGCTAATACCCAAATCAAAAAACAACTCCAAAGTCAACCAAATATTCTTAGATATGTAAACCCGATAAAATCATAAAAAAGGAGACTTGAAAACTAACTGAGAGGAGTCTCCATAACATGAATATACTGAAAGAGAAGCTAAAATTAGCAAGTCAATCAGCACTTCTATTTCCCTCTCGTCAGTCAGGTGTGATTGACATGCACTTGTCAATTATACTTTACAAGTTCTTGTATACGATGTACCGAAGTTGAAGGATTGCTATTGATTTTAACTTTTCCCGGATCCGTGATCATGTCAACCAGAATTTTTTAAATCACTTTTCACTTGGAAATAATGGAAACCGAGAATGGATCCTCTCCCATGTAAATTTCCTGCTGTTTAATCTGGACCCTTCATTTAAAATTAGAAAAAATACAAAACATAAAAATATGTTATTTTAATGGTGTAGATATTCCGATTAATTTTGCAATGAGGGGATCCAAATTCATGGAAACCTTATATCTAAACAAACTCCATTTCCAAGTACATTCCCATATCTCAGCTCATAGGGTGTGGTTAAACTATGTTGAACTATGTTAAATGCGACAAAATGATCGACACAAAATTGCATGGTGGACGGTTTGGCGGGTCCATGTTGTGAATCATCCCGATTTGTTTTTTAGAAGGATCAAATATTTGAAATTAATATACAAATAAATAACTTATATTGTTATAGAGATGACCTCATGACCCTATTTCAACCACCCCGCAGTTTTAACATTATTTTACATGTGTTTTTCTAATCAAACGTACTCACCTGAATAATACCATATCAATATATTTTTAATTATAAACTAATTTATGGATGGCTTAATTAGTAGCTATCTATTATAGTAATTTTTAATCATGGGATGATGGTGATTTTGTTGATCATTGTTAATTTCGTCATGCTTTCCTTGCAGACGTCAAACCTGACTGCAACATTGTTAATTGAATATTGTTGATTTGAAATATAGTAGACTACATGAATGGGTACTTCGGTACATATGTAATGATACAATTTAATTAATTAGAAAGTTAGTGTTGGAGAAAATTCCACAATATACTTGAAATAGTATCACAATTTAATTAAAAGAGATTAGCCTTTTTGGATCCTTTGTTTCTCGCTATTTGGTAGATGCATCTATTTTCTACAATTGCATGTCTAATATTAAGATGAATTAACAAATTAGTTATGAAAAATTTCTTGGCTCAAAATCGTCTCCTTTGATGACAACTCCCTAATGTCTTAGGTGGGTTAATAATCAAAGAAGATTTTTAAGGGACTAAAAATTTAATAAAAATTAAGTAAGTACATAGAAGGTCATCTTTTTGTAGGGACAAAAACCATATTAGCTTAATTAAACATTGGTTCCTTATGTGTATTTCATGTTTCAACTTGGTCCCTTATGTTTTAAAAATTTCAATTTGGTCCCTAATTTTTCCACCGTTTGCATAAGTTGGTCCTTTCTGTCAGTTTTGATGTTTCCACCGTTTCATTTAGACACGTGTCGAAGTATCCAGGTGTCCACATGTTTGTCCACGTATGCAAATCGTCTGCAACATGTGACAAAACTTACAAAAATAACCAAATTGAAACCTAAAATTAATGTAAGGGACCAAATTGAATCTTTTAAAACATATGGGAGGAATCAAATGTTGAATAAACATACAGAACCAAATGTTGAATTAAGCCACACATATTTAACCCTAATAATAATAATAATAATAATAATAGGGGAGGAATCAAATTACACTGGTGTAACATTTATATAATGTTACACCGCTTAATAACGCTTTAACGAATTCAAATTTCACAAAATCCACCGTTGGATTGGAAGTTTAATGATATTCAATAAAAACGCATAAACCGTTAATCTTGATGTGTTTCAATAAAATATCAAACGATTTTAGATTTTTGTAAAACTCAACATAGATGATCTATGCGATATAAACTTTCAATCTAACGGTGGATTTTGTAAAATTTAAATTCGTTAAAGCGTTATTGAGCGGTGTAACATTACTCAAATGTTACAACAGTGTAATTTGATCTCTCCCCATAATAATAATAATAATAATAATAACAATAATAATAATAATAATAATAATAATAATAATAATAATAATAATAATAATAATAATAATAATAATAATAAGATGAAGTTTGTTGCAATTAAGAGAGAAAAATGGTTAGGTTGTTTGAAATCCTTTCGTTTTCCCTATTTTGTAACCTGACATTATACGTTGCAATTCATTCTTATTATCACGACGAATTAATCCTAAGATAGTAATAATCCATTTCTTGTCTTATTACACTATTCAATTAATAACACCTAGTAATTTCTTAGACGAGTTGAGAAATTATGAAAGCATTAATGGTGAACAGTTATTCCAAAAATCACAACTTCAAGTTGAATATTTCTATCCTAACTATGTGGTCGAATAACTATAATCAATTCAAATATCAAAAGGAACGGTTAATACTCACTCGATAGTATCCAGATCAATATCATAAATACATATTCCTATGAAAAACCTAAACTTATGCGTGTGAATAAGTATAACAATGGAAAACATTAAATACAGATAATAATTAAACTAACAATAAAATTGAATTGCAATAATATAATATCAACAAATTACATGACTCAAATAGTTTCAGCGAAGTTCATCTACTTAACCTAACCTAAGAAATTTAGCTGCTTATAGACATTATAATCATAACAAAAAAGTTTAGAAAATTATACATATGAATAATCTTACTTAAAGCACTCGAAAAGTGTTCCCAATTGTGGGAACTTAATCTCCTTGACCCTTGTAGTGATCCTTGTCATCTTTATTTTTCTCAATTTCAATGTGTCAAATTCTTGTGGCTTGGACATCTATTTATAGAAAAAAAAATGCGCACATAATTTCTTATCATCGTGGCATGATGGGTTTGCTTTCACCATCGTGGCACAATCCTTCTATCGTGGCATGATATATGCAAAAGAATTGCTTCAATTTTTATCTTCCCGTGGCATGATGCCCAAATCTTGGCATGATGCAAATGTTATTCTTTTGTGCTATTTCTTCTAACTCTTGCTAAATCATTAAGTAACTGAATTTCCTAAGTCTTTGCCATGTATTTTTGCCTAAAACTACTAAAATAATATAAAATAGGCTTAATTACATATTTAATCTCTTATGTTTATTTTAGGTTTCAGTATACCCCTTAAGTTTAAAAAGTTTCAAATTAGTTCTTTCAATCAAATTGGTTAAAATCATCCATGTAGCTAACTAAAAATTTTGCATACGTTAACAACTTAGGAGACTGTCACGTGAAAATTTTAGACGAAATTAGCTAAATATTTAACATAAAGTTTGAAAAAATTAACTCCTAATTTAATAAAAATGATGAACTTATGTTGACATTAGTAACATAGGGGACCAAATTAAATATCTTAAAATATAAAGGACCAACTTAAAACCTAGAATAAAGATAAGAGATCAAATATGCAATTAAGCCTACAAAATAAGAAATACAATCACCCAATACAATCTAGAGGATTCCCAAGTAAAATATATGAAATGAAATGATAAATATTAAAGTATATTTTTGAAAAAAGAAAAATAATTTCAACTAGAGTAATACAATTTTCTTTCCTAGTTATGATAAATAATATTAAACTGACAATTTAAAAAATGAAGGCATACAACCAAAGAAGAAATAGGGACATAAAATGCATTTTATTTTATTTTTGCATAGACTTGCTGATGACAGGAATTTATATAGTATTTTTAGTATTTATTTTAGCATTAGTTTAGGACTTTGAAGACCAATTATATATAGAGCAAAAGCCTAAAGAAATGTAGCTACTTGAAAAAGAATACAAGAATACAAGAAAATGTCAAAAAGAGAGCCAAATTGGACATTTTTAGGAACCCATCGTGGCGCCCAAGGCAGCACGATCAAATCTTCTGAATTTTTTGAGCAAATCTGATCCCATTGTGGCTACGATGGATCTATCGTGGCCACGATGGCACGCTGAAAACCCGTTTGAAAACTATAAATAGAGTTCCCTTCACTCATTATTTCTCATTCAAAAATATAAACCCATTCAACAGTTTAGTAGTCTTAGAGAAACAATTCTCTCTAGAGTGGAGGAGGAGCATGGAGGGCAAGAGGCGCTCGCTACGGGAAGAACTTTCCCTCATCATGGGAGAGGTAACTTCCTCAGCATGACATCTACGCCATTGGTATGTGTAATTTAATTCTTGTAGTTTAATTATGCAAATTAGTAGCTAGATTCTTTTAGGCTAGGTGGAGAAGATGAACTCCCCTGATGAATGCTTGGGAACATGTAATTTCGTAGATAAGTTATAATATTTTACTATTCAAGACTATGTTTTCTAAATATTTATGCTTTAACGACGTAATTCCAACTTTTAGCCATCGATTTGGAAACGCTTTTAGGGATAGTATTTCGTCACGAATCTGACTGCTATTCTGGAAGAAATAAATTATAGTGCTAACTACATAGATACGATAACTCGGATATTCTAGGCTAGTGGCTAATAGGACTAACTGAACGATAATGACTGCATGTATGTTAGCCCGATCTTTTAGGTTAGACACATGACAACATAGGAGTAGGCTCCCTGTGGGTTTTCTAGCTGACATGTTCCATGGCGGCTTACAATGTATTAGGGTGATATAAGGATATCATCATAAAAGATAAAATTAATCCGCCGAGCAATAGTCTAAATAGTGTTGGATATTTGGTTGTTGGCATCATTTTGCTAAAACAAATATACAAGCAAGATTTTTGATGTCATGTTCCAACATTTGGATACACGTCCAATATATTGTGTTTGCGCGCTGACTTGGCGCCATTTCTATTTATGGAATCCACGCCTTTGTTCTAGGAATAAAATATACGTGCTTTTACTCAGAATCTTGTCATGATAATTTCCTGATCACGTTCATCTGTTTAAGGAAACTTTGTATATGATTCTCATGTGTATGAGTTGGATATGTTGGTGGATCAAGCCCATGCTTGGAGAGCAAGCCCGTGCTATCTTCACCTTATTTAAGCAAGGACGAAAAACCTAATTTATCACTGAAGCCGTCATTGTTATAGTGAATTTTAGGGTTTTGAGTCTTGTGTTATTTGTGAGCCTTACTTGTATCTCATTGATGCAAGTTTAGGACTATTGTTATTGAGTTGTAATTTTGTGAACTGCTCCTAAGCTTTGAAGTACGAAGTGCGTTTCTTTTTAAAAGTGTTTTCACCATATTGATAATTATAATCACAGGGTTTGTGATAGAGTGGAAGTGAGATGGGATCTCAGCTCTAGGAAATTCCTAGGGTGAAGTTGCACGGGTAGTTGCTAGGTTTTGTAAGACGTAAACGAGTCGTTTACTGAGGTCTTAGAACTAGGGCTATTATAGTGGATTTCCTTTCTGGATTGGTATCCCCCAGACGTAGGTGCGCCGAAATGGGTTAACAAATCACTCTTGTTCTTTATTGTTTCCTGTCTTTATTAGTTTCCCTGCTTATGCTTATTGTTGGTATAATGCTTCAACATTGATCTCAACATATCGAGTGTTGAAAAATTATATAGAACATCTGTCTACTGACGCGCCAGGAATTTCAATTGGTATCAGGGCAGGCACCCTGCCTGTTTTTTGGTGCGATTCAGGAAGTCTATTATATGGCAAAATAGACAAGGAAGGAGGAATGGTGAACAGACCACCACTGCTGGATGGATCCAATTATGATTTTAGGAAATCAAGAATGGCCACATTTTTGAAATCTATTGACAGCAAGACCTGGAAAGTTGTCTTGAGAGGTTGGGAACCACCGGTTGTTCTTGACAAAGATGGAAACAAAACTGTTGTGTGAAACCAGAAGATGAATGCTCTATTCAATGGAGTTGACAAAAGCATGTTCAAACTGATTAAACCATATATTGTGGCTAAAGATGCTTGGTTAATTCTACAGACAGCTCATGAGGGGACTTCTAAAGTCAAGATGTCGAGACTTCAACTGCTCACAACTAAATTTGAAAACCTCAGAATGAAAGAGGATGAGAGCATACATGAGTTTCACTTGAGCATCCTTGACATTGCAAACTCCTTTGAAGCTTTGGGTGAAAAAATGTCTGATGAAAAGCTTGCAAGGAAGATTCTCAGATCTCTACCTAAGAGATTTTACATGAAGGTAACAGCAATAGAAGAAGCTCAAGATATTGCTACAACGAAGGTTGAAGAGTTGATAGGATCGCTTCTAACATGTGAGATAGGTATCAATGAAAGGACTAATAAGAAGGCCAAAAGCATTGCATTTGTCACTAATGCTGATGGTGAAGAATCTCATGGAGATCTTGACACTGAAGAAAGCATAACTGGTGCTCTAGTATTACTTGGAAGGCAGTTTAAAAAGGTGATGAAATGTGTTGATAGGAGACAGAGACCTAATGGGAAAAACATTCGATACGACATCAGCAAACAACAAACCAACCTGAAGAAAACAAGGACTGGTGAGAAGAATAGTCAATCTAAGGATGTTCAGTGCCATGAATGTGAAGGATATGGCCACATTAGACCAGAATGTGCTACCTTCTTGAGAGGACATAAGAAAGGTCTAGTTGTGTCATGGTCTGATAGTGACAGTTCTGAAGAAGAAGGAGATGGTGAATCTGTTGGGGAATCATGAGGTAGATTTTTAAAACTCTTTTAAAAATCAATCTCAAGAGCGGAAAAACCCCTTTGCCTAGATCACTTAGAACAACAAGAATCACTGTAACAGCCCGGGTCTTCGACGCTCCCGGCACTATCACCTCACGATCTTCTCCAACCCCCTTCACTATTGGAGTTTTTGCCTTCCGTGAGAATCAAACTCATGTACCTGAGGATAAGTACATTTCTCATTCCATTCTCACTACCAATTGGGCTAGTAGCTCAATTGGTAGTGGGAATGGAATGAACAATGTACTAATCCCAGGTACATGGGTTCGATTCCCACGGAAGGCAAAAACTCCAATAGTGAAGGGGGTTGGAGAAGATCGTGAGAATGATCATTAAGACATTTATTCATTTTATAACAAAAATCTAGTGAATTTTTAAAATTGCATTTTTTAATAAAAATATATTCATTTTACTATTTTTTTAAAGGCCCCTTTTTTTCAAAATGATGAGTTTTTGTTATTATTGATTTGAAAGTGATTATTTTTTTACATTATTGATGTTGTTTATATTTTAAATAACTATTAATAACATGCCGTTTAATTTCAACATTGTAGAATGATCTTTTCTTTATGTTAGTTATACGGATAAATAACTATTTTTTATGTTGTTGATACTATTTACAATATATTTAAATAAATGATGTTCTTTTTTTACAAAAAATAATTTTTAACAGGGGTCATTTTTATTATTTGTCCCGGGCCTCCAAAATCTCGGGACCGGCCCTGAGTAGCTAAATCTATAGTATTAAAGTAGCTAAACGTAAAAATCACTAACTTACTAAAAAAAACTTAAACAAATTTTTTAAAATGGGCCAAGGGTGGACTACCCTTCGCCACTGTTTCATGCCTTAACACAAGGTTTTTCAAATGCATAGCTTAGGTAAATCGATTTACAGGGAGGGTAAATCGATTTACCCTGTTAAAATACATTTTATCACTTCCAGGGCTCAGGTAAATCGATTTACCCTGTTAGAAAAAAGGTTTTTCCTGAAATTTGGTTTCCAAAACACAGTTTAACACCACCTAATCATCCCCAATTCATACCACAGTCCATAACCATCATCAATCATGTTTTTACCAGAAGAATAAGCACTATAACAATGAAAAGGATTAACTAAAACTATGCACAATTTCATGGATTTTCCAAGTTTAATTACAATTATACTAAACCCTAACTATGTAGTATTCATAAATTCATAATCAAACCCATAATTAACTTAAGGGAACCCACCTGTGATTGAAGAGGAACATGATGATGATGATGATGATGATCACACAACTTGTTCCCTTCTACAGAATCTGACCCCTTTTGTTCATGTTTCCATATTATTGAACTTCATTATCTAGGTTTCACAACAACACCTGCAACACCATAAAACCCATGAACAAATACATGCAACATAGTTCAAGAATTGGGGTCAAGAGGGAGCATGAATATGATAGAAAGAATTGAGAGATTAGATTGAAGTTTACCTTGAAATGAAGCTAAAGACCCAAGAATTAGCTCTATGTAATTGCATCTGAGATTTTGTGAGTAGAAGTGATATGATGTTGATGATAGTATTGTTGTTGTTGCATGCTATAGAGAAGAAAAATGAGAGTGGTTTTGATTCTCTGTTTTGCAGAGGAGAGAATTGAATGAGAGATTGTGAAAGAATGTTGGAGGTGTTGGGTTTTGTATTAAGCAAGTGTGGGGCCCACCCACCAAGCTCCAATGGTTGAGTGACACCTCAGTCCTACTAAATCACTTATTTCTCCTCTTGATTTCCTTTAATTACTTACTATCCACATCATATCTTCGTATTTAATTTCTTTAATTCGTTAATTCCTCGACTTCGTCTGATAATACATTTCTACTGTACTTACTATTGGTTAAAAAGGCTCTGATGTTACATTTAGAGCTTAGAGTATTCGAATAATAATTTTCTTGGGGCATGTGGTACGTGAGTTTTTAATTGATTTAGGAAGCTTGCTGAGGCAAGGACATTTTCAAACAATCTCATATATGATTGAATTCATGTGTGTTGCGTTCATGTATGTCTTGTTGAGTGGTTTTTGTATTTATCAATGTGCTGAACTGATTGGTAAATCTATGCTTTCATATGATTTGGTAAAATATAAAATTGCTTGTGTTTGGTGAATTGTCTTGTTATGACTAAATGTATAAATTTTGACATGTTGATTTTTTCACATGCTTAATAAAATGTAATAATTGGTGCATTTGTATAAATATTGAGGTTTAAATTTTATGCTCATGTATTCCATAGTTACGTGTATGTAAGGTGGGATTGCAGAGGGTGTGTTTAACGGGAATGGTTAATCCTATGGGATTATTATTGAGTCAAATATGTGTATGTCATGTGGGATTGCACATTGTCTGATTAACGGGAATAGATCCACCCTAATCCTAAAGGATTTTAATGATTTTTAGTAAGAGTAGCCTATGACCTAGTGCAAAGTGGTAAAATTCTAAATTCATTTGCATGTGATAATCCAGGTGGGGTATATCACACATATAGAGTTTGCAATAATGTAAGGCTAAATGTGCATTTTTAATCTTCTTCTATTTTTACATGAACAATGATGTGTGTATTGCCCTGACAAGTTGCACTATATATTTATATTCTTTTCTATATTATGTTTTTAGACCGTGACCCTCTACATACAACGATTTTAAATATTTACTTGTTTGATGCCATCAATGGATCATTACACTGTCATTTTCAGTACGTTAGAGTTTAAAACCAGCTTAGTGTTGATTTTTAAGAGTCTAATTTACTTCCCCTTACTCTTCTTTTGGGAGTGATTATTATTTATCTAAAATAAATGTTGTGACTATTTTCTCTAGACTTAGTATTCGATTTATGTATTGAGAAAAGAATTATAAAAGAGGAATTTGATTCAGATCATCATTTAAGAAAATCATTACTCTAATTTAATTTGAAGATGAATATGAATATTTATTTTCAAAGTTTTCATTGTTTAAAAAAATTGGCTTACTTTTACGCTTCAAAAATCGGATTGTTACATCACTGCCGATAACCTTAAAGCATTGGGTACATTGGTCACATTTATTATAGTTCATTCATTGTTGATGTTAAGAGTTCCAACCTAGAATTAAAAATGACATAGACATGTTTTTATAATTGGGTACAATTCTCATCTTACGATTTAGTTTCGTAGGGTTTAGTTAAGTTCAATCCAACCAATGTGAAACTAATCACTCACACTTAAACTCAACAAATTATACATCTACCTATTCTCTTGTTTCCTTTTAATATCCAAATCAATATTTTTATTTTGAAACAAAAAATCTATATATTTTTTTTATAAAGAGCATCTAGATATAAATGTAGGAATAGACATCCCAACTATGTTGGAACCTCTATGCTTTCCTTTCCTATATCTATATCTCATATTATATTAAAAAGGAAAATAAAACTACGTACAAGGGGGGGACTAGGCCTTACCTCAAAGAAAACAAAATGAGGAACAAAATTCAAGTACTACGATAATTTGGAAGTCCTAGCTTATCCCGTAAGAAGGCTTCCCGGAGGAGCGCAGGTAAGGAGTCCCACCACCTCATTTGCGTGTAGGCATGCCCCGCGTTAGCAAGTTTATCCGCACACACGTTTCCCCCTCTATAAATATGCGACCATTTAAAAATCATGCAGTCGGATACCCCAAAATTATTATATTAAAAATGAGCAAAATCAATATATAATACCCCAAATAAATAACTAGAATATTATTCGGAATATTAATAAATAGTACTAAATAAATGCAAATTAAAAGATACTATTTTATGTTTTGCATTACAACCAATTGTCTTATACATAAACTTAGTTCAATACATATTCAGTCCAACTTAAACTTAAATAAAACTACAAATAACAACATAAACTCCAAGCGACTCCTTCTAAATCCAGCTGCATTGATATCTACGCCTGTCTATCTGAAAAACCAAAAACATGGATTAAGACCATCACTGTCAGTTGATAGGAGCAAAATTATTGTCATAAATAATTTAATCATTCATTGATAATTAACACTTAATTATTAATTATCTTGACAAATTTTATAATTTACATATACTCTGAGGAGAGCTTTTCTCAGAGGCCAGATTAATCAGGTTGATATTAAATATCGATCAAGCACATACTTCTAATTTACGATTAAAATCCTGGATTTATAAATGAATAAATTGAACCAGTTGGCAAAATTGCCACATTATTATGAAGGGTTAATAGGCTTTTACCCCCCTGCAAAGTAGGCGAGTTTTGCGTTACCCCCCTGTAATTTTTTTTCTTGAGATTACCCCCCTGCAAAATTTATTTTTTTTATTTACCCCCTTTTTGCTGACGTGGCAGGCAAAACTCGCCTCAACCACTTATGTATTTCTTTAATGATCAACTGAACACCTAAAATTAATTTCTAGGATGATACCAAAGTTATCCTAACTTAATACTTTAGTTAGTATGTACTTTTTTTAGGGTTCTTATAATTATTCTACCGAACTGTAATTCGCTAACTCAGTTGAGATTCCAGTAACATGTCATCATATCCCAATCATATTCTTTATAATGTAAAGATTTTTAGTTGATACTAGGCCTTAATATATGATTACAAATGCATATGTACAATTTTGCACAATAAATCCTAAAGGGAGCCCTTCTTGATTTAATATAGAGTAATCAAGAACTTGATGGACTTGCTAAGAATATCTCGAGTTTCTTCAAAACCCTTTGCTCCTTTCAACTACTTTGAATCTTCTTAGCCTTTTAATTCCTACTCAATGTCTATCTCCTTAAGTACATCTAATTTCTCTTGAGTGGGCAAAAAACATATATGCAAAACTTTCTACAAGAGATATGAAAATTATTGTGTTCCATGATCATAAAGGGAGAGTTCAGTGGCTGCAAGGAGAAGGGAAAAGGAACAACCGAATTTTCTTCCCATATGAATATTTCTTTTATATAGTCCCATGGAAAAGATATTGTTTTGTCCTTTGGCTAATTTCTAATTTCATATGTGTCCCTTCAATCTATTTATTCATTAAATCCTTCTAGTTTTTCTTAATTTAATTAAATATTTCATCTATAATTAATATTATTTCTATTAATTAAAGTCGGTGTGTTACACAATATTTTTTTTTGATACACAAGATACATTATCCATTACAAAAGTCATTCCATAGAGTTAGTCATATTAACTTACCTCTTCTTTGAGACGAGCATTTTCAAGCTGAAGTTGTTCCATCTCATGATTCTTACAAAATCCACGGCCACATGTAATGCAAACAATACTTTTCAATTGCTCCTTCATCTGGATGTTCTCATTGTGAAGTCTGTTATATTCAGCACGAAGTTCATTGCTAGTTGCTTTCTCATTTTGAGACTAGATGTCATAAGATATAATTAAAATAAAATTATTAGTTTGTATAAATAATATATCATTTGGTAAATAATGTAAAATACTTTAGTTTTTAAAATGAACCATCATATTAATTTAAATTAAAAATTATCACCTTTTTTTGAGTCCTTCGATTTTGAAACCAAAACTGAACTTGTCTTGGTTGAAGTCCAAGCTCTTTGGCTATCTCACTTCTTTGGATCTCGGTCGGGTGTTCGAGTGTCGTGAATATTCTTTATTTCAAAAAAAAATCCTAATTAAGTGAAAAAGTAAAGAAAGATGTATGGAATAACATGCAAGAAAAAAATTGACACATACAAGTTATAAAGCACTAATATACAAATATTAATAATAATAATAATAATATATTATGATTTTTTATTTGATAATAATATTTTTATTAAAGTAATTATAATATTATTATTTTGAAATCTTATTATATAGTATATACACACCCTTGCTCATTTTATTTAATATTTAATAATAATAGATTATACAAATTATAACAAATTGATTTTTTAATTTCATATATATGGACATACATGAGGACCCAAATTGCAATCTCAGCGAAGCATAGGGGCATATGTAGTTTTTTATAATGATCCTTGTAACAAAGAGGATCGCTGTCATCCTCCCAAAACCAGATATCTAAGCTTAAAAATATCGGGCGGGGTATTGGATTTTTGATATGAATAACATCCTCAGCCAAATTGATAGTCAAAATATAACATGGGATGTAAAATGAAACACAATTATATTAATGACAATTGGATCTATTACAAAGGGTTAAGGCATAGTTCCCCTTTGTATATATTTTTCTTTTGTTATTTTAATAAATTTTTGAGATATAGGGATATGATGAGGTTCATAATTTGATGTTCCAACATAGTTAAAACCTCTAATTTTTTTTAATATCTAGAAGCTTTTAAGCTATATTAAAAAAATATCACAAGGGATTAAGCTCATATTTAGTGCTTGTTTGAAAAATGATCGAAATAATCACCATAATAAGGAGATTTGTTGGTTCACCAAAAATAAAATGCTTACATTAAAAAAAAATGTGCAAGAAAAATAAAATTTCTTTTTCAAATAACTCAAGTACCTATTGCTAGTTGGTGGATTGAAAATTTAATTAATATCCTTCAACAATAATGAAAATTATAATACTCTTTCATAGGCTAATAAAATGAATTTGATAAAAATAATAATGTAAGAAATTTTTTCAACTAAAGCATCATTTGTCTTACTCTTCCAATCTACTTGTTTGAATGGGAGAATGACGTCTGCCTGCTCTTTTTCGTTTCTTAGAGTCTTCCTGTTGAGCAGCAACCACGTTTCTTGACAAGTCCATCTCTACCTTAAAAATTTTGACTTTTTTTTCTTTTCTTTTGAGCTAAAAAAAGCAGAGAATGGGAGAATGACCTTTGTGTTTGTAAGGTTGCTTATTTATAGAGAATTTAATGTCTCAAATATAAATAATTTTTTTATTTAATAGTCTATAATTTAATTAACTATAATTAATTTTAATCAAATAAAGATGAAATTCCTAAAATATCATACATTTATAACATATGCATCCTCTCGAATTATATGTAAAATAATTAATAAAATTACTTAAATAAATATAATAAAAAATTCAAATGTATTTAGTTTAATTTCGGATCAAATACATTTGACATTTTAACGTATATTCTTGTCCAAAAATAATTACATTTAAAATAGGAATGAGTATAATTTCATTAATTAAAATATCTCTTTAATTTTCGTGGAACAAATTTCCATTAAAGTACTATTAAAAATGCATTCTCCAGTAAATCTATCCAAATTGATATAGCTGCAACAATCTTGAAATTATCTACTTCTCAAAAATTAAGATGTGCAAGTAACTATGGTCTGACAAGTGTACCAGTCAGTCGTCGAGTAATAATTCACATTCTAGGTGTTTAGAATGAGTTCGTATCCACAGAGATCGTGCCAAATGCTACTAGTTTTATTTAAGTTCATTAGTTTGCATTCGTTTTGGTTTTAAAGAGATTTGATTGAAAATGCAAATGATAATGCATAAAAATAAAGACAGTGATTCAGAAAGATGAGGCTAGGCTAGGTAAATCGAATCCATCCCTTACTCCTGCTTGGATAATCAGCGCATAATATAACTATTTTAAATTTCTGGCGCGTCAGTAGACAAATGTTCTATATAATGTTTCAACACTCGATATGTTGAGATCAATGTTGAAGCATTATACCAACAGTAAGCATAAGCAGGGAAACTAATAAAGACATAAAATAATAAAGAACACGAGTGATTTGTTAACCCAGTTCGACGCACCTACGTCTAGGGATACCAATCCATGAAGGAAATCCACTATTATAGCCCTAGTTCTAAGACCTCAGTAAACGACCCGTTTACGTCTTACAAAACCTAGCAACTACCCGTGCAACTTCACCCTAGGAATTTCCTAGAGCTGAGATCCCATCTCACTTCTACTCTATCACAGACCCTGTGATTGTAATTATCAATATGGTGAAAACACTTTAAAAAACAAACGCACTTCGTACTTCAAAGCTTAGGAGCAGTTCACAAAATTACAACTCAATAACAATAGTCCTAAACTTGCATCAATGAGATACAAGTAAGGCTCACAAATAACACAAGACTCAAAACCCTAAAATTCACTATAACAATGACAACTTCAGTGATAAATTAGATTTTTCGTCCTTGCTTAAATAAGGTGAAGATAGCACGGGCTTGCTCTCCAAGCATGGGCTTTGATGACTTCATGTCATTACGATGTTTCGCACCATATTTCAAGGCATTTTAGGTAGCTTTATAACGTTTTCCGCAATGAAATAAAGAGAAAATAACATCGTTACAAGTTGGCTTGAAGCACAAGAAAAAGAAGAAAAATCAGCACAATTTGCATAATGACGTATGTCCGGTATTTTAACCATATCTGGAGTTCCGTAACTCGGAATGACGCGGGACTTGCGGCAAATGAAAGCTAAGATCAAGAGCTACAACTTTCATGAAGAGCAGAATTGCATATTCCCTGCCATTTGCGCCCAGGCGCCGCGCCAGCGCGGGCGCGTAACCTAGTTCTATAAATTGTAATTTCAGTCATAATTAGGAATAGAGAATTTTACGGCGAAAAAGGAAACTTTTGACGACGAATCCATAGGTGCTCAAGCAAGGTCTCTAGTGTGGAAACACATCAATTCCTTACTATTAATGAATTCTTTAACTCTATTTTATGATTTTAATTTAGTTATGTCTAGCTAAACTTCTTTGATTGGATCCCATGGGGATTCTAATTGTTATTATTCTTGAACCATGTGGTCTCATATGACATGTTAATGAATTACGAAGTTAGTTTCAGTTAATTATCCCTTGTTCTTAATGCTTTACATAAATTGATCACTTGTGTCATGATTCCAATTATTTGTTTACTATGAGAATAGAAATAAATAATCGATCTAAGGATAGTTATTCAATTAACCGTTGTTTAAGAGATTTCGAATTGTTAATTGAGAATTTTAGGGGTAAAGTGCCAAAACCTCAATTGATCATGAATAGCTTAAGAGATTAGGGAGTTATGATCAAGGGAGAGGATTATGTACCAAGAGATTGGGCATAATTATATTTTTTTAATCGAATCGTGAAACTAAATTTGTAAACCTTGTTAACATGCATGAACTACCAAGATAATAATAATTAGATGAACCGAAATGATCCAATCGCCTTCTCTTTCTGAGTTAAATCCTATTTTCTTGCCGTTATTCTTCAAAAACCTAATTCTACAAATCCCCCCCCCCCCCCCCCCCCCCCCCCCTTTTTTATTTATGCAAATTAAATTACGTATGATTTCTACAAATACTTTCGTTTGATTCACTACAATCGCTGCGGATACGATAATTTTTATACTTACTTTGATACTTCATCAAATGGCGCCGTTGCCGGGGATTGTTGATTGAATCAACAAGGCAATTGGACCATACATAATTTATTTTACTTTTATTTTCTGTTTTTAATATTCCAAAAAAAAAAAACATTTATTTGTTTTAGTTTGATTCTGTTAGAGTTTATTTAGGATCTTTAGTTATATTGTGTTTATTTATTTAGTAGATTTGTTTTATTTAAAATATTGATTTGGTAAGATTTTATTAGATTCTATTAAAAAAAAAGTTAGAAAAAAATAATTGTTCTCTTCATGTCTTTTTCATTGTGCTTTGCTACTAAAAAAATTCTCCATGTTTTGTAGCAATGAATTCAAAGTGGATTGGTAATAGATTACTTGATTGCGAAGTAATTGGCGTCATTTGTTATTATCTCTCTCGACTATTTGATCAGCAAAAATGTGTGAATAGTCAACTAAAGTTATTGAAAGAGAGATGTGGATTTTGTGGAGCGAATCATCACAATGACTATTGTGAGCAATTTTGTTTACAGAAAGAAAAACCTGAAGTGATCAACATCGATTATAACTTTCAACTCACAAAGATTTTGGATGAATTTTTGAGGTCAAATCAAGTTGTATTTGATAAATTTGGAGTTGAATGTAGTAATCTTGTTAAAAAGGCAAATGCGTGTGAGAAGTTGGTTGAGAGTGAGATAGAACATTGTGCTATTGTGGTAGAAGAAGAAGATTTGAAAAATAAGGTTAATGGCATGAGAAGAGTGAACCATTTTGATATTTATGTGACATTTGAGTCTCAACCAATGGAGCTTAAAGAGAGAGACCATTTGCTAAATAAGCATCAATCTTTCCCAAGGTGGGAGAACCCATATTCCAAAGCTTTAGTGGTTGGAGCATGGGAGCACTTGATTCTTTATAGGAAGTGAAAAACTGGCACACCAGTACAAGATGTTGTACACGATGTTACAACACTTTTACCAGCTTTAATAGACAAAACTGTAAACGATTAATAGTGCAGAAATAAACAAACACACAGTGATTTGTTAACCCAGTTCAGCGCCAACCGCAACCTACTCTGGGGGATACCAATCCAGGAGGAAATCCACTAATAGTCCTAGTTCAAAGTCTTACAGCAAACTCCTCGTTTACAACTTATCACCTAGCAACTATCCTTATGTCCTTCTACCTAGGAACTCCTAGGTATGAGTTCCCAACTCACTCCTTAAGCTCAACAGTACAGACAGCACTGTTGTTGAATCAACTCACTATGGTGGAGACACTCTCCTAAACACTAGATCACTCTTACCTTAAGGCTTTGAGCGATACACAAGCACTAAGATCCAAACTCCTTGCTTAAAAGCTTTGGAGAGGACACACACACAACAACTATCTCTTTGCTTCAAAGCTTCAGAGACAATTGCAATTACAACTCAATGAACACACAGTCCTAAACTTGTATCAAGGTGACACAAGAAAGGCTCACAAAACACAAGCACACACGCAAATCCTAATACGGCTAGACTCAATAACACGCTTAAACAACTGCCTGAATTAGGTTTTGATTCTTCAATATATAGCTGGTAATATTGGGCTTCAGAAGCTTTGTCCACAAGAGAAACATCCAGCTCACATAATAAAATAAGACCATATCTTAAAAAGATACGTTTAGAAAATATAATTCTTCACAATAATTCCCAAAACAATCTCTGAGCAGAAGATTTGTTTAGGAAATAAAACTTCCTTGATGCACAAGTAAAGAACTGATATATAAGAGAAAAGATCTTCTCTAAAAATAAAACCCGCGCGCATTAAATGCTGCCGCCAGCTGGCGCGCTCTCGTCAGGTCATGATGTTGTAACATTACATCCCACATCCTGCCTACATATTGTTTTACCAAAATGCAGCCAACATCATACAGTCAACAGGAAGTTCATGGATTTCTTACCAAACAAGCGGAAGAAGAACGATGACATGTTTTTTCTAACATATATGCCACCCTAACAGTGGTTGAGGCGTCAAGCTAATGACGTTAAACAAGCGCGTGGCCTTTTAGGTCATGGACCGTCAAGCTATTGGCGTTAAACGAGCGCTGCTTGGGAGGCAACCCAAGGTTTTTATTTACTAATTTATACTTTTAGTGTGCCTTGTTTGTGTTTGCAGGTTAAGTAAAGGAGTAGAGTCGAGATAGTTGGATGAGTCGGAGAGATGGGCCCAAGACTTTGAGGCCTACCAATAGCGGGAGCATTTCTATGAGGTAGACTTTGGCCTCGGAGAGAGACGGGATGAGAGTTGATCTTCTCATCAGTGACTCTACAGTTGGTATTTGCTTAATCCGTTGAACTTGAATTTTATTTTGTCTTTTCTGAATGTCTATGTCTGTTTGAAAACTTGTGCACTATTAATATTGATTTGTTTAAAAAAAATATGAGGTATGTTAGGTTAGCATTGATTGATACATGCATTTGTGATTCCCTTGTTGGTTGCTTGTATGTTTGAATTCAGTTAGAAAAGCTGAGGAAATTTCTCAAACATTGACCACTCGATAATCCGGCCAAGCCGTGCGAATTCGAGCCTAAACACTTAATTTTTTTTCTTATTATGAAAGATTCCACAGCTTAGCTAATTCTCTAGAACTTGCGTATGTTCTCTTTCTTGATTGATCATTATGAATTTCACACCAAGGCAAGTTGTTTGTACCTTGAGCCTTTTGAAGCCACCTTTTATAATAAATCATTTGTTAACCCCTTTGAGCCGAAAAAAAAATGTTGTTGTTTGCTGAACCAACAAATTTTCAAAATATGAAAGGAAAAAAGGATGATTTTCTTAGAGTTTAGGAACTTAACTAATAAATTGAGCATATGGCTCATCATTAAGTTTGGGGTTGCTTTTGGTATTTGCAACCGAATAAGTTTGGGGTGGGGTACTAGAGAACTAGAGAAAAAAAAAAATGAATGAAAAAAAAAATGATACAAAGAAAGAGGTATCTCATACACCTCTCAAAAAAAAAATGTGATTGAAAAGTTTTAAGTTCTCTAGTATAAACCACTAAGTGTAAAGGGGAGAAAAAAATAATAACTTCATTGTTTGAAAAATAGAAAAGGTGATCTTGAAAACTCCAAGTTTTTCTGCTTACCATCCAAAAACATCCACCCTTAAACCTTAGCCCCGTTATAACCCGCAAGTCCTCTAAAGGTGTGAGTTTGTTTGCGTGTCGATCGATTGTAGAATGTTTGCAAGCCTATGGTTGAATGGCTATGACTGTGTCGATTGAGCGAAATGAACAGATAAAACAGGAGAGAAAGTGTGGGAGTGAAGTGATTATGTTTGGTCAATATTTGCAAAAGGTTCTTGCTTTTCTAATATAATTTGATGTGCAAGTAGATTCATGATAGGGATGATCTTTGAAATGTTGATTGAAATGTTTGACTTGACCGACCTTGTTGATTTGAATAAACTGTTGAGATTGTGTCAGGTTTTCCGATAGATGCAGATATTCCTCGAGGACAAGGAAAAGTTCAAGTTTGGGGTTGTGATGACTTCACGTCATTACGATGTTTCGCACCATATTTCAAGGCATTTTAGGTAGCTTTATAACGTTTACCGCAATGAAATCAAGAGAAAATAACATCGTTACAAGTTGGCTTGAAGCACAAGAAAAACAAGAAAAATCAGCACAATTTGCATAATGACGTATGTCCGGTATTTTAACCATATCTGGAGTTCCGTAACTCGAAATGACGCGGGACTTGCGGCAAATGAAAGCTAAGATCAAGAGCTACAACTTTCATGAAGAGCAGAATTGCATATTCCCTGCCATTTGCGCCCAGGCGCCGCTCCAGCGCGGGCGCGTAACCTAGTTCTATAAATTGTAATTTCAGTCATAATTAGGAATAGAGAATTTTACGGCGAAAAAGACAACTTTTGACGACGAATCCATAGGTGCTCAAGCAAGGTCTCTAGTGTGGAAACACATCAATTCCTTACTTGTAATGAATTCTTTAACTCTATTTTATGATATTAATTTAGTTATGTCTAGCTAAACTTCTTTGATTGGATCCCATGGGGATTCTAATTGTTATTAATTGTATTTTATGATTTTAATTTAGTTATGACATGTTAATAAATTACGAAGTTAGTTTCAGTTAATTATCCCTTGTTCTTAATGCTTTACATAAATTGATCACTTGTGTCATGATTCCAATTATTTGTTTACTATGGGAATAGAAATAAATCATCGATCTAGGGATAGTTATTCAATTAACCGTTGTTTAATAGATTTCGAATTGTTAATTGAGAATTCTAGGGTTAAAGTGCCAAAACCTCAATTGATCATGAATAACCTAAGAGATTAGGGAGTTATGATCAAGGGAGAGGATTATGTACCAAGAGATTGGGCATAATTATATTTTTTTAATCGAATCGTGAAACTAAATTTGTAAACCTTGTTAACATGCATGAACTACCAAGATAATAATAATTAGATGAACCGAAATGATCCAATCGCCTTCTCTTTCTGAGTTAAATCCTATTTTCTTGCCGTTATTCTTCAAAAACCTAATTCTACAAAATCCCCCCCCCCCTTTTTTATTTATGCAAATTAAATTACGTATGATTTCTACAAATACTTTCGTTTGATTCACTACAATCCCTGCGGATACGATAATTTTTATACTTACTTTGATACTTCATCAGGCTTGATCCACCAGCATATCCAGCTCATACACATCTCAATCATATGCAAAGTTTCCTTAAGCAGATGAACGTGATCAAGAAATTATCATGACGAGATTCTGAGTAAAAGCATGTACCTTTTATTCCTAGAACAAAGGCGTGGATTCCATAAATAGAAACGACGCCAAGTCAGCGCGTAAACACAGTATCCAAATGTTGGAACATGACATCAAACACCTTGCTTGTATATTTTTTTAGTAAAATGATGCCAACAACCAAATATCCAACAATCTCCCCCTTTGGCGAAATTTTTGGCTAAAACAATATGAGACCATATAGACACTAGCAGAGAGATACATCACACAGATTTTCTTCATATCATTACAAGCACACATTAATGAAGATAAATTAACACATCTTCGAAACTATCTTTAAGAGCACCTCAATTGAAAGATAGCAGACAAGGGTCAAGTGAGGTATCACATAAGAGTATCAGAGGCATGCACAGCAGAAAATAACACAACAATAGCCTTATAATAGGTCATAGAAAAAGATAGGAAATCTTCTACACACAAGTAAGAATCATCAAAATGTTACAACATCACACAAAACATCATACTGGCAGATAGCATACAGAACTACTCCCCCTCAATGTAGCATGAGGCACAATCACAAAACAGAAGTACTACTACTCCCCCTGAATGTATGCATGCAGATCACTACTACTACAACTATATCAGAACATATTTCAGCATTCAATAGCACATCAGAGAACAGATATCTACTCCCCCTTTTTAGACATAAAATTTGCCAAACATACTTCATGCATAGAAAATAGTAATGTACTAGAACAGAAATATCAGAAGATAGAGTACCAGATTATTACAGACCATTGCACACATAGGTGCTTAAATATTCAGAGCTGGTGCACAAATAAAAACAACAAGAAAATAAGCAGCAAGAAGCATGATCAATCATCAGCATTGATGTCCTCAGCATCACCCCCTGCATAAGCCTCCTCATTCTCTAAGGCCATGATCATACTTTCAAACATGACCTTTCTACCTTCCAGATTGCTACAAGTGTCCTTCAGAGCAACAACAATCTCCTTCCTTGTCATCATACCTGCAGTAGCAACAACACTAGATGTTCCAACAATATCTGGAACATGGTGACTTCCCAACAGCTTGTAGTGGATAGATAGAGGAGATTCCCTCTTCTTAGGCACATTAGCAGCATTCAAAACCCCAAGTTGCTGATCCAAGATAATACCACAAACCAGAGTAGGAAAGGCAATGGGTAGCTTAACAACATCAGACTTGCCATGCCTGACTGTCTGCTAAAAAATGTAAGCTCCAAAGTTCATTTTGGTTTTGGTACCAATGCAGTAAATGAACTTGGCCATACATGTACCAATGTCAGAGGAATGGGTAGTAGGGACCTAATTAGCAGCACCAATCCTGTTCAAAATATCATATTTCACAAATAGTTTACCAGAGGAGATCTTTCCCTTTTTAGGCCATACCTTGACTTGGTTTGCAGTTATCACCTTGCAAACCTGATTGTCACTTATCTCAACATCAACACAGTCAATGTCATTAATACCTTAGTACCTGTTGATTACAGTAGCAGAAAACTTCACCTTCCTTCCTCTAATATAAACAATCTGATAATCCTTGCTCATAGGATCATCACAATCTGCAGGAATGTTTACCAGAAACTCCTTTACTAACTTCTCATAACAATCACCCATGTTGGAGACCAGTTTTCTCAAGACCTACATTTTTGATTAGGTTCACAACCTCTTTAATCTCTAAAGCATCTGGCCCTAATTATCTTTCCAAGGTCAGTCTTCTGTTGAAGACATATTTCCATCTCTGAGCATATTCAGGGCAGTGGAATGAAATATTGTCAGTAGGAACAACACTGACATTTGCAGAAGCCTTCTTACCAGCTGACTTCTTACTTACAGAAGCAGAGATGTTTGCAACATCCTCCTCATCATCATCAAAGTCAGAGTCACTTGACTCAACAACTTTCCTCTTCTTGGATTTGCTCCCAGTAGTAACCTTTGGAGTAACCTTGCTCCACCTTTTCTTTGGCCCTATAGCAACACTCTTCATCCTGGTCTTAGATGCTTTAGTAGGAGGAGTAACAACTTTCCCTGTAGTGCTTCTCAACCTTTTTGCAATGCTACCTTTCTTGTAGGTTTTAGCAATAGGTTGGTTGAGATCACTATCTTCCAAATCAACCACATCCTTCTCCTTCGCAGGAGTATCTATTTCAATAATGATCACAGTATCTTTCTCTAAGTGAGTAGGGGAAATAGGAATGGTATCACCAGAGTGAACCTCCTCCTCATTTGCTATATCAAAACCAGAATCATCATCTGTCAAAGCAACAGTAACATCATCCTATTGTACCTGTGTTTTCAAGGAGGTTCCAGCATTTTGTGCCACATCAGCCGATTTCTCTTGTTGGCCCAAGGATGTTTCAACATTCGGTCCAACATCCTTTTTCTTAACAGAGTTCTTAACGGACTCTTCAACAACATTCTTACCATCCACCTCAGTCTCAACAGTAGCATTCATATCATCAATATCACATGCAACATTATCATCAACAGTTTTGTCATCTAACCCTAGGTTTTTAGCAGATTTAGGATCATCAGATTATAGGGTTTCAGCAGAATTACCTTTTTCTTTAGCAATAGAGCTAGGCACAGCGGAAAACTCTTTAACTTCGTCAGCTTTTGAAGCTTTGACAGATGCTTCAAAATTATCAACTCCAGCATCTTTGATAGATGATTCAACATTCGAACCAACATTGGGAATGTTGAACGGGTTCTCCTTCAGATACAAGTCCTCCATGGTTAGAGAAATTTTTTATTCACTCCTTTTAGGCTTAGGGGTTTTCTTCACAGAAGTAGAAGATGACATCTTCTTCTCATCAGATTTGATACTCTTTTTCTTTTTCGATTTCTCCTTTTTGAAAGCAAGATTGTGTTGTTCGGCTTCATCAGGAAGCACAGTTGTAATGGGATCAACATTCAAAGGAATATTAGGTTTCATAGATTGATCGTTGGAGGTAATTGGAGCGGTTTATTTGGGAGAATTAGTTGTAGTGTTGGTAGACATGATGAAGTGAAGGTTATGATGATGTTTGCTAATGGAGAAGAGAATAAGTTTGTGAGTGACGGTGGAGAAGGAAAAATTAGGATTTGGAAGCTTAGAAGTTATAAGAGTAGAGAAGTTGAGAGGGTGGGTGAAATAACGTGTAGTAGTAAGTTTAGAATGGAAAGAAATAATTTGATTTGATTCTCCTAGGATTGCGTGCAAAAATAAGTTGGAGAGGGAAAATATGATAGTTGCACGCCTAAAGCCCATTAATTGCTACAACTCCTCATGCAGGAAAATTCCTTACTTGCCCATTACTTGCATCCAATGCTTTAGTGAATATATTAGCGATTTGTTCCTTAATAGCAACATGTTCCAGGGTCACAATATTTTCTTCAACAAGATCTCTAATAAAGTGATGACGAATGTCAATATGCTTTGTTCTACTATGCTGAATAGGATTTTTTGAGATGTTTATTGCACTGAGATTATCACAATGCAATGTTAGAACATCCTGGTCAACATTATATTCCTTCAGCATCTGTTTCATCCACACCAATTCCTTCAGCATCTATGTAATCTGCTTCAGCTGTAGATAGAGCTACACAATTCTGTTTCTTACTAAACCATGAGATTAAGTTATTTCAAGCAAGAAGCAGCCTCCAAAAGTACTTTTTCTATCATCAGCACTCCCAGCCCAATCTGCATCACAGTAACCAATTAACTTGGAGTTTTCATCATGGGCATATAAAATACCATATTCACTAGTGCCATTAACATATTTTAATATCCTCTTCACTTGAGTAAGATGACTCATTTTTGGGTCAGCTTGATATCTTGCACAAACTCCTACAGCAAAGGTGATGTCAGGTCTGCTAGTTGTAAGATACAACAAGCTTTCAATCATACTTTCGTACTGACTTTAATCAATTGAAACACCTTGTTCATCTCTTATCAACTTTAAGAGTGTAGGTGCCGGTGTTCTCTTATGAGCAGCACTTTCCATCCCAAACTTCTTGACTATGTTCTTGGCATATTTACTCTAAGAAATGAAAATAGAATCTTCCATCTGTTTGACTTGTAGCCCTAGAAAATATGACAACTCACCAACTAGACTCATCTCAAATTCAGATTGCTTCTGCTGAACAAAATGTTGAACCATCTGATTCGACATTCCTCCAAATACTATGTCATCAACATATATTTGTGCTATCATGAGATCACCTCCATGGTTTGATCCTAATATCAATTCTATGAGCGCTCCCGCTTATCCGGCCAGATTACGAGATACGTTATTAAAGTGCAAGAAAGTAAATAACAAACATAATACTGAATAACATTTATTATAACTTTGACTCAATCACAGACTCCAAATATTCATAGGGGAGTTCATCTTCTCCACCACAACCTAAGGCATCTAATATAAAGACTACATATTTAAATTACAATAAAAGATTTATAACCTAAACATAAAAGCCTAGAGAAAACATACCTCTGAGTTAGTTTTCCCGTAAGGGGAGAAAACTATGCCCTTAGAGCTCCTCTGAACACCTCCTTTATAGTAGAGAGTGTTCTACTATTTCTGAATGAATTAAACAATGGGAGGAGAGCTCTATTTATAGTTTTCGTAATGGGCCTCAGCAAGCCATCGTGCCGCGATAGGTCCATCGCAGTACGATGGGAAGATTCAGTTCAAATTTATAATTGATCCTGTGCATTTCATCAGCTTGGTCGCCAAGTAATGTCATCGTACCACGATGAGGAGCATCGTGCTGCGATGAACATATATTTTCCATATTTATTTCTTCTATTTTCTTGGCCAACAAGCAGCTCCCATCGTGGCACGATGGGAGCCATCGTGCTACGTTGATCAGCACATTTTCTTCACTTTTTGGGCTTTTTCTTGTCTTTTTGCATTCTTGACTTCGTCTTGATGCTTTTCTTGGATTCTGTAGGTTTTTCTTCGTATTTGGGCATGTTTTGGTCATTTTACTACTAAAACTAATACTAAAAATACCATAGAAATTCCTGTCATAAGTACTTTTCACATCCATCTGGCACAGTTTAAACTTGAGAATGCAGGCAACTCCCAAAAGTAGTCTCACAGCCTCCAATCTGGCAACAGGTGAAAAAGTCTCATCAAAATCAAGTTCTTCCACTTGAGTATATCCCTGAGCAACTAACCTTGCTTTGTTTCTGGTCACAGTTCCTTTTTCATCAGATTTATTCTTGAAAACCCACTTGGTTCCTTTACATTAACTCCTTGTGGTCTTGGAACAAGGTCCCACACTTCACTCATTTTGAACTGAATAAGTTCTTCTTGCATGGCTTCAATCCAACATTCCTCAGTGAGAGCTTCTTTGACATTTTTGTTTCATGGAAATGGCACAAGTGTTCCCAAGGGTCTTGGGAATCACTCCCATTGAACTGATCTCTTCTTAGATCTTTCAGAACAATGTTCTTTATGTCAAATTTAGCTGGGTTTGCTGATCTGAATCCTAGAGTTACCTGGTCCTTATCCATTCTTTTGAAATATTCTCCCATAGTAACTTTTTGTTCCTGATTATTCCCTGCCATGTTTTTCTTACAAACACAGAAAATACCTTAGTAGCATTGTTAGTGTAAGAAAAATATATATTTTTTTATTTTATTGGATTTTTCACTGTTGTTGCAAATATCTTACTTTAGGGATTCCCAGGTAAGGGAGGTGGATCACAATGGATCGCTTAAATACCAAGCCTTGTCCTAGCCAGAATCGTCTATAAGTTCAATATTGCAAGAACAGATTTTTGAAATTTTTTTTTTTTTTAGAAACAAATCTTTTTTTTTTATGTAGAGGAAAAATAAAAATATAAAAGAAAATGAAATATACTACTACTAATTAAAACAAGTTTTTTTTTTTTTTAATACTCTAATAAATCCTAACACAATCAATATTTTAAATAAACGAAATCTACTAAATAAATAAACTGAATATAAATAAATTATAACAGAATCAACAAAAATAAAATTCCTTAATTAACGCTAATTGCCTTGTTGAAACAACAATCCCCGACAACGGCGCCAAAAACTTGATGACTTATTTGCAAGTGTACAAAATCGTCATAAGTAATAAAGTAGTAAGTAAAATCGTCTCCACAGGGATTGTGTTTAACAATTCAATTAAAGAGAATTTAGGAATTTATAAAAGCAATAAAGTTGGGGGTTTTTGAGTTTGTTGGAATTAAGAGCATAAAAGAAACAATTAAAGATAAAGATTAAGATGAGAAGAATAGTTAGGTTGTTTCGAATCCCTTCCCTTTTCCTACTTGTATTATATTTCACAATTCAAATTAAGTCTCGTTCATCATGACGAATTAACCCTTAAGTAGTAATAATCACTCCCGTGTCTTATTATCCTATTCACTATTAACAACTCCCTAATCTCTTAGGTGAGATGAGAAATTATGAAAGCATTAAAGAACGTTAATTCAAAAGTCACAACTGCAAACTACGTATCCCTACAATAGCCGCAAATTACGTATACCTACAATAACCCTGTTGAATAATTATCATCAATTCGAATACCAAAAGAATCTCCCGAAAACAATCGATATCTAGATCAATTTCACTAATACGTATACTAATGAAAAGCATTAAACATAGATGATAATTAAATGTAGTTCTTCTGAGATTGGCTGCATCATAAGGCTAAAACAACTTGGTCAGAGTGACTTAACTGAAGCACCAATGCTAAAGTAATTAAGTCTAAACCACTTGTGCATATTGAAGACGTGCAGATGCAACATGTTGAACAAGATGTCCTAGACATCTTGTCACTGGGTTCAGAGCATGTTAAAGCAACATGTCGAACAAGATATCCCAAGACATGTGGGTAGGACATCTGAACCCAGTTCAACTTAAAAGATAATGTTTATCCATTAAGCGCGCGTGTTTGTTTTAATTTGAATAAAGCGCGAATCTTTAAGTAACAAGCTAAGATTAGGATTAATAATAAAGTTTGTGATTAATCTTAAGTGTTATATACGATTAGGATTCGTATTTAATTTGTGGATAAAGATTAATTTCTTTATCTTTTGGAGTTTGTTTTTAAACAAGTTTGTTTTAAAACTAACTCTTAATTGTAGTGCATCTGAACGACTGAAGACGATCTGAAGATTTGCACGCCTATATATAGAACTCAACATAGAGCTTAAAACTCAACCCACAAGAACTGAAGATTGTGAGTTCAAAGCTTTGTGCCTACTGTGCAAAGCATTAGTGGCTCTTAGTATCGTTGTTTGATAGTTTGCAGCTTTGTGGCTCTTAGTCTTGGTTTTGATACTTTGTAGCTTTGTTGTTGAATGTTGCCATTCAACTAAGTCTTTAAACTTTGGAGTTTAAAGTTGTCGTCACTTTGGATTAGTGATTAGAGGGAGTTGGATAGGTTCTCATATTCAGGGGGAGTTAGCCCTTGAGTAGAAGATTGCTAGGATTAAGAAAAGGCATACATGCCAATAGGGTTTTTGGTGTGGTTGTAAGACTAAGTATTAATTCGGATTAGTAGTGTTCACTTCCTGGATTGGTATCCCCCAGAGTAGGGCTGGTTTGCGCCGAACTGGGTTAACAATTACTGGTGTTATTTATTGCTTTTATTTACTTCAGTACTGCAATAATATTCGTGATCCTCATAATCAATTGTCGAACCAGTTGTCTAAGACATCTGGACTATAGACACATTGTCCTAGACATTGTGTACGACATATGTCCTGCCTAGGAACAGAATTTCAATTGGTATCAGAGCAGGCACCCTAACCTGCTGGGTGAGCTCCAGGGAGACAAAATCTTGTTCAAGATGGACAGGAATGGAGGATCAATAAACAGACCACCAGTCTTGGATGGATCAAACTATGACTATTGGAAAGCAAGAATGATTGCCTTCATAAAATCCATGGATTCAAAAGTATGGAAGGCAATTGTTACAGGTTGGAATCACCCAATAGTTTCAGCAGAAGATGGTTCTTCAATACTAAAAGACGAAAGAGATTGGACCCCAGAAGAGGAGACTGAGTCCAGTAACAACTCTAAAGCACTCAATGCTATCTTCAATGGTGTTGATGAAAACATATTCAAACTGATCAACACATGCACAGAAGCCAAGCAAGCCTGGGAAATTCTGCAAATTGCGCATGAAGGAACTTCCAAGGTTAGAATGTCAAAGCTACAACTTCTCACATCAAAATTCGAAAATCTAAGAATGGAGGATGATGAGACCATCTCAGAATTCAACACTAGAGTTCGAGACATAGCAAATTCATGCTTTGCTCTAGGAGAGAAGACACCTAAAGAGAAACTAGCCAGAAAGATTCTTAGATCACTGCCTAAGAGATTCTCTATGAAGGTAACTGCTATTGAAGAATCACAAGATTTGAGCACGATGAAGGTTGATGAACTCATTGGCTCACTACAAACTTTTGAGATGACCTTTGAAGATAGACCTGAAAGGAAGATGAAGAATTTGGCTTTCAAATCTGAGGAAAGCAAAAGTGAAGATTGTCTATCAGAAGCAATAGCTCTATTGACCAAGAAGTTCAATGAATCTGTGAACAGGATCCGTGCTAAGTGGAGGACAAATGTCCCAGACAAGATGTCCAACAACAAGGCACAAGGCATGTCAAAAGAAGAAAACTCTAAAGAAGAAACAGAGGTACAGTGCTACGAATGTGAAGGTTTTGGGCATATCAGAAAACAATGTCCCAACTTTCTCAGAAAACAGAAAAAGGGATTAGCTGCAACTCACTCTGACTCTGAGAATGAAAGTGAAGATGAAGACACAAACAATGCATTCTCAGGAATTTGCAAAAGCTTCACAGACACTGAAGACAGTGATGATAATGAAGAACTTCTCTACAAGGAGCGAGCATCTCTGGAAGAAGAATATTACTTCTTAAAGTCTAAACTCATAAGCATGACTGAAACCTTGACGAGCCGAAACTATGAATCAGACTCAGAAGATGAGTTCCTTGAAACTGAGAAAATAGCTGAAGACATGATTGGATTAGGATTTGATCATCCCTTCAAAAAGGCTGAATCTGCTCCAGAAAAGGTAACTCCTCCTCTACAGAAGCCTAAGGACCAGATGTCATGCCAAATGTCTCAACATCCTGTTCAGCACATAGACAGGATCATAGACCACACATCTCAGCACTATGTTCAGACCAAGAGAAAAATGTCAAGCCACATGGCTCAACATCCTGTTCAACACAATAGGAATAAGAACATGGGTCAGCTCCACAAGCAGCAGAGGAAGCACATACCTAGACCACATCTTAAGAAGCTATACTCCCAAAATAGAAGAGCTTTCAACAGATGTGATCACTGCGGTAGGTCAGGGAATGTTATGAAGGAATGCTTTAAAATTCATGGCTATCCTCAAAGACCAAGATCACCAAGGAAGAATGAAAAGAAGATTCTTGTTCAACAAGAAAAGTACCAAGAGACTCAAGTCAAGAAAGTATGGAGGCCAAAAGAAGATTCAAAACTAAAGGCTCATACTTGTATCAGGCTATCCTCATATGAAGACTGGTACTTTGACAGTGGATGCTCCAAACACATGACTGGAGATAAAAAATACCTTAAGGAATTAAGGCCTTGCTCCAAAGGAAGTGTCACTTTTGGTGATGGTGCTAAAGGTAGAATCAAAGGAATAGGCAAGCTAAGAGATCCCAGCTTACCATACCTAGACAAGGTTCTACTAGTTGAAGGACTCACCACAAACTTGATAAGCATTAGTCAACTATGTGAACAAGGACTAGATGTGTACTTCAGCAATTCTGAGTGCATTATTGCTGATGATCAAAAGGTAGTGATGAAAGGTGTCAAGACAACGAACAAGTGCTATAAATGGACTCCTCCCAACATCAGTCCAAAAATAGCTTGCTTGACAGTCAAGGAAGAGAATGACCAGATGTGCTACCAGATGTCCCAACATCTGTACACTCTTCAGGAAGTTGAATCACTTCAACCTGAACGTGGAAAAGGAGCTCTAGAGTTCCACACGTCCAAAAGCGTGTAGAACATTAAGTGACGGGGTGGCGTGCAGAAAGATTATAACGTTAATCATCATTACTTCTGCACAATAAACAAGGTAACATACTACCTAAGTTCCGTCTATAAAAATCCACCAAGATCATCACTTGTGCTATCACACACGCTTCAACATCTGGTACAACATCTCTCAAACCTTCTCAAAAGAAATCTTCTTCAAAGAAACTCTGAACAAACATAAGTCAAGAAATCACAATGAGCTCAAACAACGAAGAAATCAACAAAAGCGAAGGACCTAGTGATCAAGCTAGGGTTTCAGACTCAACCATCAACGAACAAAAGGTTGATCTTGAAAAATTGATTATTCCCAGAGGAAGAAGAACCACATCAAGGAAGAAGAGAAGTAGCAAACTGATTGGGCCCTTCACGAATCAAATGCAAAATGAAGAACCCAAGGAATCACTCATTCCAGAACGTCAAACGTCACCAAAGAATGATGAAGATCAAATCCCTGAAGAAACATCTATGAAAGATGCTACTCAATACCAGAATCTTGAGCCTCAAAAAGAGAAAGAGAAGAATAGTGAAGAAGATGTCACAACATCCGACCTCAACATCAAGGATGTCGAAGCAAATGTCTCAACACCAAAAGACACGACATCCAAAGAGCATCCAATGGAAGATGATTCAAAGGATACACAAGAGACACCTCTCTCCGAAGAAGAAGCAGAAATCTCTGAGACCCTGGAAGTCATAGAAATTGGGGAAGAAACGGAAAGTGAAGAGATCGCTCCCAGAAGATCTCAGTCAATTGCTGATAGAATAAGGAGGAATAGGGGAAAGAAGGTGGAGATTCCCAAATCCTACTTAGAAGAGAAGTCTCAGAAGAGGAAGAGGAAGCCAGAGTCCTCAAGTGAGTTTGAACCTGATGTCGAAGACGATGTTCCAGACATCATGTCAAAGAAGAGAAAAACTGCAACCTCAACATCCTTCCACACTAAGGAGAATGAACAAAGGTGGAGGATCGTAAGTCAGAGAAGAATGGCTACTGAGAGGGAACTAAGCAGTGAAGCACTCTCCTACAAGGAAATCACTACACTCTTTGAAGAAGCCAAAGTCATGAAGACTGTGCTAGGAGTTCGCAAGTGCTATGAAAGGCTTGTGAGAGAGTTCATCACAAATCTCACTGGAGAATGTGCTGAAGAAGGAAGTGATAGCTATCACAAAGTTCAGCTAAGAGAAAAGAACTTTGATTTCTCTCCAACAACCATCAACAAAGTTCTAGGAAGGAGTGTTGAAGCCGAAAGCAACGAAATACTCTCAATGGACAAGGTTGCTGAGGAAATCACTGCTGGTCAAGCTAAAAATTGGCCCAAGAAAGGACTACTTCCAACGTCCAAGCTAACAGTCAAGTATGCAATTCTCAACAGGATTGGAACAGCTAATTGGGCCCCAACAAATCACAGCTCAAGTATAACTTCAAATCTGGCAAAACTCATATACCTCATTGGAACAGGAAAGAAGGTAGACTTTGGAAAACATGTTTTCGAGCAAACAATGAAGCATGTGGAAACCAATGCTACAAAGCTACCAATAGCCTTTCCAAGTTTGATCACTGAGTTAATTCTCAACCAACAACCAAGCATCCTGCTTCCTAAGGAATATGAAAGTAGAAGACCTCCACCAATATCCTTCAATCACAAGCTGTTTGCAGAACCACATGTCCCAGATATTGAGTTCAAAGAAAAAGTAGCAGTTGAAACCCCAGCCCCACTAGACAAAAGCTCATAGAAAAAGGTACTGACTGAGCTTATTCAAGTATCTAAGGAGCTGGAGGAAACTATCAAATCAAGTACTATCAGAAAAAACTGTGTAGATCACTTGATACTACAACTGACTAAGAGTCTTGCTGAGAATGAAGGAGATGCTCAAGCTGAGGCTGAGCAAGAAGAAGAAGAAGATTGAAGAACAGACCCTAGGTATAAGAAAATAAGTACTTTTGTATTTTTCCTTTTCTGTTCATCTTCTTGTATTTGTGGCCTACCAAATGTCCTAGACATTGGAGGCTTTGACATCCGGCACTTGGTTAGTGCATTTTTTTAAGCTGTTTAGTTCTCTTAAATCAATGAATATTTTCCTTTAACCTTTGTCAAATTATGGTAAAAAGGGGGAGAAATAATTGATGCTAAGAACAGCTCTTTGGCAAGAAGAATCATTCTCTTGCTTACGGATGTATATGGCAAGCTTTAAAAAAAAAATTAAAAACTAAAAGCTATGCTTAATAAGTGTGTCCAGAAGCATAATTTAAATGCTCAAATTGAACCTCTAAAAGGTCTAGTAAGTCTTGATCACTCTGATTAAGTACTTTCCTCTGCAACTCAAGACTTTGGTTCACTAAGTCACTAGGTATCTCATCTCTAGACTTAGAAAATTCATTGTAATGGATCATATGAAGACAAGACTAAGACTGTCTCATACTAGATTAGGTTCATCACACATTCAAGATTGAAGAAGTCTTGAAAATTGAAGACACACAAGATTCTGAAGATCAAAGACATTGAAGACCTAAAGATCTCAGAACAGAAGATTGCATCAACAGAGATCAAATTGAAGATTGAAGAATTTGAAGATTGAAGACTGAAGAGTGCACACTCAACAAAGCGGTTTGTGGTTGTTTTAGCCATAATTTGCCAAAGGGGGAGATTGTAGTTCTTCTGAGATTGGCTGCATCATAAGGCTAAAACAACTTGGTCAGAGTGACTTAACTGAAGCACCAATGCTAAAGTAATTAAGTCTAAACCACTTGTGCATATTGAAGACGTGCAGATGCAACATGTTGAACAAGATGTCCTAGACATCTTGTCACTGGGTTCAGAGCATGTTAAAGCAACATGTCGAACAAGATGTCCCAAGACATGTGGGTAGGACATCTGAACCCAGTTCAACTTAAAGGATAATGCTTATCCATTAAGCGCGCGTGTTTGTTTTAATTTGAATAAAGCGCGAATCTTTAAGTAACAAGCTGAGATTAGGATTAATAATAAAGTTTGTTATTAATCTTAAGTGTTAGATAAGATTAGGATTCGTATTTAATTTGTGGATAAAGATTAATTTCTTTATCTTTTGGAGTTTGTTTTTAAACAAGTTTGTTTTAAAACTAACTCTTAATTGTAGTGGATCTGAAAGACTGAAGACGATCTGAAGATTTGCACGCCTATATATAGAACTCAACATAGAGCTTAAAACTCAACCCACAAGAACTGAAGATTGTGAGTTCAAAGCTTTGTGCCTACTGTGCAAAGCATTAGTGGCTCTTAGTATCGTTGTTTGATACTTTGCAGCTTTGTGGCTCTTAGTATTGGTTTTGATACTTTGTAGCTTTGTTTTGATACTAATTTGCATAATTAAATTACAAGAATAAAATAATGCATAAAAGAAAACCTAACCTTAGAGCTCCTCCTCCTTTCCCTTTAGAGAGTAGTAGTTCTCTCTATTTCTCAATGAATAATTGTGAGGAAAAGAGCTCTATTTATAGTTTTTCGGACTTGGGCTGCAAGGCACATCGTACTACGATTGACCAATCGTACTGCGATGCTTGGATTTGCTTCAAAAATAAAACTGCAGATTCTGTTCTTTTCTTGGGCGCAAAGTTTCCCTGCCATCGTGCTACGATGGCAAAATTACAACGCAACTGACCGTGCCTCAATCCGATACTCGTAGCTCAAGTTATGGTCCGCAGACTGAGAGCTGCGCATTTTCTTCATTATTTGCTCTCTTTATGCACTTTCTCCAATTCTTGACTTCTTGGACAAGTAGCTTCACTTCTTTAGGTTTTTGCCTTGTAATTGGTCTTCAAAGTGACTAAAACTAATATAAACTAATACAAAAACTACCTAAAAACATCATATAAATTACTGTCATCACAACCCCAAACTTAAACAGTTGCTTGTCCTCAAGTAAACATGTCTGCCAAGCAAAATCGTCAGTGAAACAACAAGCATATATAGATGACAGGAATTTCACAACCTTATGTATTTGTCAGCAATGGAACCACTGAACTTCACCTCAGCGATCATGCTCAGTCAACACTTAGGCTCAAGAGACGTCAATAGTAGCAAGTCAGACAAATGTTCTCGAAGAGTGCATGTACAACCTTTTCTCTCTCTCACATTTTCGCTCAAAATTGAAAGGGTTATCTCTCAATCATCGTGTAATTTGCCATTTTACTATAGGCTTGCAAGAACTCTAAGCGACCGGTCAAAGCTTAAACAAATACACATTTTGGAGGTCTTTAAGGGTTATAACGTGGCTTAGGTAAAGGTATGACATTTTTGGATAACTAGGTTAAAATATTGGAGTTAAGTACGGCTACTCTTCATTTTTGTGTATGCAACCTTTTATCTTAGGGTGTCTTTTTGCTTTGGTATCACGGAATAAGAACCGGATGTGTCTTTGTGTGGTTCTTTTCTATCACTATTTTTGCCCTTTGGCTCTTTCTTTTTCATTTTTTTTAAGAGACTCTTTTTTTAGGGAATTTTTGATGTTTTTCCTGTCTCTTTTTCATATATTTTTTTTTTCTTTTTGTAGTGATAGTTCTCTGTATACCCACCCCAAACTTAAGATGTTGCTAGTTCCATGAGCAACCTCAAACTTATTATGTTGCCAAGATTAGAGAACTATTTCTACCTAACTCCAAAGAGGGTAAAATTTTGTTTTTCTGGTCTATAGGCTTGTAACGTGGTTTGTCACCGAAAGAAAAGGGATATCTTTTTTATGGCTCAAAGTTGGCTCGCAAAGGATAATAATATTCATAAGGGTGACTTGAAAAAGGCTCTGAGTTATAACAAACAATTGCCTCATGTGTATCAGTCAAATTAATCAGTCAGCAGAGAATTAAAGCAAGTTCTAGAAAATAAACAAGTACACGGTACTCTCATAGTAGATCGAAAGAAAGTGGTAATACCGTTTGAAAATATTTGGCTCAAATCCTCACTTGGCTTAGGTATCTGAAGATTGAACATTTATCTTGCGAACATTACCTTCGTCACTCGTCTCGTTGTCTCTCAAACTTCCGCGCTTTCATGAGCAATCACCTTTGGTGTTCTTTGTACAAAGGCGTGAAATTCAGATCATCCAAATCTAGTCGTTACGTCACTGGAACTCTGCCTATAACTTTTAACATGCACTAGATAATAAACAAGCAAACATTTATTGCATTTTTTTTGTAAGCATAGGGGGCTGTCAGCAAATGACATAATTGGAATCTAAGAGTACATTTATTGATTTGAAATTGCAAAAATTTAAAACACTGAAAAATAACTTATCCTTGGGTTGCCTCCCAAGCAGCGCTTGTTTAACGTCGCGAGCTTGACGCATCCTGCTAACTTCAGCTATCCCTTAGGACCAAAGAAACCCTTTTAGTCGGAATTTCACCCCCTTTGTAGGGTTTGAGTCTTTGGCCATTAACCTTGAATGTTCTTGAAGCTGCTAAATCAGTTAGCTCCACTGCTCCAGGAAGGAACTTTGTATCTTGATTTTGTTGATGTTTATTGATGGCTTGATAGTCATAGCCTACTGATTTTGCTTTTCCACTGGGAACTTCTCTCAACATCTTTTCAAGAAAATCAGTACCAGAGTTTAGTTGGCTGACACGTTTCTTCAACTCATCCACTTGAGAGTTCACCTGAGTCAATTCATTTTGAGCTTCAGACAACTTATCAAGTTGAGTATTTTTCTCAGCTTGTAGTTGATTTATGGTCTTCTTTTATTTCTCTAGAATCCTACAGACTTCTTCATACCTGATGATGAGGTCTTTGTTAGTTGCAGCTAGATCATCATAGGATATTTCACCATCATCATCTGACTCAACATCTGACATGCATACTCCAGTTAGAGTAGTGACATGCTTTGCAGATTCTGTTGGTGTAATCCCTAGAGGCCAATAGTTTTATTTGAACTTGGTACTTGTATCAAATTATTTATTATTAATAATAATAAGGCATTTCATTATTATGTTTGTTTTCGCAAAGTAATAAAGTCCCTAGAATAGTTGGTCTGTTTAATGGAACTTTAAGTGTGACTTAACTATGAGACCCCATTGAACTTAAGGACATTATTCTGAAAGTATCCATAGTCAAGGCTTTACTGTGAAGAGGGATAACAGTAAAACATAGAGACTATTTTGTGAGTAGACTGATGACCGCATCTCACGAGTCATGGATATGAGATATCAAGTCTTCACATAGATATAAATATTAGGAGTAATATTTATATTGGTTTGACCCGCCATGAGAATACTACATAGTGTGTTATGTAAGTGTCATAAGTTATTCTCATCGTGATAGTGGTGTATACCACCCTTTGACCTGAAACCACTATGGACCCTAGATGTGTAGTCGTGTACCTTGTTGTCGTTCAAACATTGTCTGTAACAGGACAACTATAAAGTCGGTTGATGGGTACTCTGCGAATCATGCTGAGGGACATGAGTGGCCTAGATGGGATTTTCCCCTCCTGCATAAGAGGAGTAATATCTATGGGCCCCTTGATCGAGTATGACTAAAAGTGTGTGGCCACACCAGAATAAGTCAATATGAGATATTGGACTTGGATTAAGTATACTCGGGTGTCAAGGAATATAATAATTGGATTATACAAGGATGAAACATATTATGCCTTGAGTTCAATTTAGATATAAGAGCAAAAGGGTAATTATACACAATTATTATCACAGAAAGGTTATGTCAGATCACATGACATTCTCGTTGCTTGGGTAGCAATGATGTGTTGCTAGATACCGCTCACTGTTTATAATATTAAATATATGATTTAATATTACTGTCAACGTTACGAGAACCTACAAGGTCACACACATAAGGACAGATAGAAGAGAGATTAATATAATTTGGTACACCGTAAGGTACGGTAGAATTAAGTGAGAAATACAGTATACCATAAGGTATGGCACACACAAGTGGTTCTATAAATAGAACCCTTGTGGTAACTTATTTATTCACGTGAAATTACTCTCAGAAAACCTAGCCACACTAGGATTTTTTATTCTCCCAATCTCTATACTTCTGATCATTCACAACTAGCACTATAGACGGAGGGACTGTTCGTGTGGACTGAGTAGACGCGTTTGTCGTTCGTGCAGCGCTCGTGATCAAACTCCTCGACGCTTCAAGAGGTAAACACGTGATTGTAACGCCCCAAATTGCTTTTAGGATGACCGACTGACCCCACAAACCAACACGAGTCTTTTCAGCGAGCTTTGTCCTCACTTGCACGCTTTCCGGAAAATTTCCCAGAAGGTCACCCATCCAAAGACTACTCCAAGTCAAGCACGCTTAACTGTGGAGTTCTTATGGAATGAGCTACTGAAAAGAAGATGCATCTTGTTGGTATAGGTAGTACCCATTAATCTTTATAAGCCTTCCTTCAACCATGCAGTCTCAAACCTGCACAGCCTCAGGATCCCTCTCATTCCAATGTGAATTCGGTTTTTGCCTAGAAGCTGCCAGGAGGCGCACATTGTCATGCCTCGTGCACCGGCGACCACTCCCCGTCCTCGTTAGTCTCGGGTATTACAGATTTCCGTATATTATTGGAAATCCATTAAATTAAGTAAATAATGTGAGTAAGACCAACTTGATGTATATTATTACCATTAAAAG
This sequence comes from Trifolium repens, assembly GCA_030408175.1. NCBI lineage: Eukaryota > Viridiplantae > Streptophyta > Magnoliopsida > Fabales > Fabaceae > Trifolium > Trifolium repens. Next base: position 20,326,813 of record CP125839.1, on the reverse strand, counting down.
ATTCAACAATCAAAGTCAGGTACTCAATAACATAACAGAATCCGAAAATCACAATAATGTACAGAAACTAACTCAAACAACAAGGGTGCGTTTGATTTGTAAAAAGGTGATCACTGGACAGAACAGAACTGGACAAGTGATTGAGTTACAGGACAACTTTTTGTTCTTCACTATGTTTGATGATAATTGCACAGGACAGACAATTTTGTACTGTACCTTGTTTGATATGTTAACATACTGGACAAAATAATATAAAATTTACCGTAATGCCCATTGTGATGTGCAATGCTTGATTTTGCACTATATAAAGATACAAAACAAAATTTTATAAAATAATTAAATAAAATAATAAATTATATACTTTCTTTACACATGATGAGCTAAAAAGCAATAACAAAAAAAATTAAAGAAAAAATTGCATCAAAGATATTGTGTTGTGCGGGCTCTGGATGTTTGAATTCTTGTGCACATGTTCAACTTTTAATATATTAGTTTGTTGAAATCCTAATCTAGACACAACAAGTATTTTCACTAGCATGAGTTAATCAACTAGGAACATGCATTTGTGTGTACAGTGATAGTGTCATGAACGAAGACAAAACATGAAGAAAAAGTAAAAGCATCAGCAAAGCATGGTAAAGTACAAAAGCATAAACATGGAAATAGAAGAGAAAAAACAAAGCAGGAAAATCAAAAGAAAAGGAAGCCAAAAACTTTACCTGATTGAGATGAGAGATGATTTGCACTGCGTAAGGGTTGCAAAGAAAAAATCGTGAACGAACAGGTTTGGAGAATAACCAAAGAAAGAGCAGCGAGAAAACCTAAGGATAAAAACGTATTTTTCGTTCTTTTGTCCGCTGGACAAAAAGTTGTCCACCACTTTAGTGAGTAACAAAAAAGTGGGTACTTGTCCTGTCCTCCGTGTCTTCTTTTGTGCTGTCCTTTTTTTATTTTTTAAATCAAACGCTGGACAACTATGTTTGTTCTGTCATGTCCCTTATTTTTTTTCAAATCAAACGCATCCCAAAAGAACATGAATTTATCATCACATACATAGCAACCATAGAACATCATTGAAACTAAAATTATCGAAGCTTAACAACAACAACAACAACAACAAATCGATAACAGAGGGGAAAGAATAACCAAGGCCGTGTTAATACACTACAAAAAATCATAATTTTAAATGAGTTAGTTAACCCTCCTCATAAAAAAAGGAAAGAAAATGATACTCCTCATAAAGAAAAAAGGATATGTTTTTCTTTCCACTTTTGTTTCTCTGCAAAATCTCCATTCACAACCCCCCTCCTTATGCTTACAACACCACTAGGCCCATTCTGCTATTTTCTCCTTTTTCTCTACCATTTTATTAGCTCAAACCCCAACTTTTATTATTTACTTAAGATACACCTCCTCTCTCATTTTCTCCCTAATTTCTTATTTTCTAAATTTTTCTTCACTTATTTAATTTATTAAAATTCTGTACCACTAATTAAATTAATCACACCAAGTACATCAACAGGAATAAATAAAATAGGTAACTAACTACTCCCTCCGTTACAATATATAAGCAAAAATTCACTTTCTAGGTTCATTGTATAATTAATGTATCTAGACAATAAACCGTCCAGATACATTAATTATACAATGAACCTAAAAAATAGATTTTTGCCTATATATTATAACAGATGGAGTAACTTCTAAATATTCAAAAAATCAGGACGTTACATTTTGCAAATTGAACTCTAATCTAACTTCTACAGTAAAATAAATACTGTTTAAAAAGTCTAATTACTTTAAAACAAAATTTTGTCACTAATAAATTTGACTAACGCGTGACAACTTATTCTCTCCAACAAAATTCTCAATCTAGAACTTACAAAAATCCATCTTTAAATATTTTCTCCATAGAAAATAATTGATCAATATCATTGACGAAATATTTTGTCTCATTACCAAATCAAATCTCGAGTTCTAACACAAATGATTTAATTCCTGATTTTTCTAACATGAAAAAAAAAATTCTCTTTATTAATAGAATATTCACTCTTTCAGGTAATCAAACAAGCTACAAAGCAATTACTCAGGTACACAATGACCAAACACATAAATAAAATAAATAATATCATTTCATAACTACTTAACCTACTTTTTAAACATTCACAGATGACACGTTCACTATCAAAGTCCTAAGATATTTCTTCTTTAGTGGACCAAATTATTTATATGTCTTGGTTTTGGTTTAGTGGCCGTTTAAGGAGTAATGTTGATATTTCTTTTGACTCTTGGTATACTAATCCTCTAGATTGTTTACAGTGTAGCTAGAGTGATTTGTCTTTAAGATAAATTTTTGTTAAACTATGGGTCTTAGAGGAGATATGGTGCCTCAATCTGTGGTCATGAATTATTAGACCGTTGACAAACATGTTCTACACTACACATCTTCACACATTAATTGGGAAATAAATGGTTCTTTTATATATATATATATATATATATATATATATATATATATATATTTTATCATCAAAAACAAAATTAGAGATGGTTGATCTTTAATCTACTTTTTTCTAACACAGATGAATTTTCGTCTTTATCAAAAACATTTTGAGAGCTACAACATTTTGAGAGAAAAGTTAAAATCTATGACAATTATAACATTCAACTTTTAATTTTTTACGCCTCCTTTCACGTAAATGTTTGTGATAACCAATTCCACAATTACTATTACAGTCAATGATATTACCATTTTATAAATATTAAATGTTGGAATTGGTTTGACGGAAAGAAGTTAACGAGTAAAGGTCCATAGTTTCTTAAATAAAGAAGGAGGTTAAAAAATTAGCTATTGGAGAAGTCTCACATTGCTTAGAATGGTGAAGCAAGGGGAAAACCAAGGCTATATATAGAACCTAAGTTCTTTGTTTGTAATTGCACCAGCCAGTAGCACTTTAAGCTTATATCTGACTCTTAGTTTAAATATTTGCTTTGTGAGAGTGTGGTTGTATTGGGGCATTGGGTTGAGAGTGAGAGAAGTCTATGTGTTGTAATAAATTTCACATAGTGATAATTCTCTAGTTGTCGGTTTAGACAACTGTTTGTGGTTTTTTCTCCGGTTTGGAGTTTCCACATTATTTTCTTGTGTTGTGATTGTGTTTATTTTTCTTCTTTAAGGTTGTTATTTCCTAACAATGGTATCAAGAGCTTCGGTTCGGTGAGATATCACAATTCTTTGTATGCTTTGTGGTTGCAGCATTGTCTGATCTTCCACATCAGAAAAAAGAAGTGTGATATTGTGAAGGTGCTAAAGAAGGGGCTTTGCTATGTCTTATTCAAGTGCTATGAAGTTTGACATAGAGAAGTTTGATGGAAGAATCAACTTTGACTTGTGGAAAGTACAAGTCAATGATGTGTTGATACAATCGGGTTTACACAAGGCGCTGAAAGGAAACACTTCCAAGATGGAGGCCGACAAGTGGGAGGAACTAGATTTGAGGGCTGCAAGTGCAATTCGCTTGTGTTTGGCAAAGAATGTTCTTGCGAATGTGCAGAATCTGTCATCAGCCAAGGAACTCTGGGAAAGGCTTGAAGGGTTGTATCAGGCAAAGGACATCTCAAATCGGTTGTTGCTGAAGGAGCAATTCCACAATTTGCGCATGGATGAGGGTACGAAAACTTCTGATCATCTTAGTACTTTGAATAATATTGTTTCTGAGTTAGAATCTATTAAAGTTGAGATTGATGATGAAGATAAGGCGTTAAGGCTCATTTGGTCCCTTCCACCTTCTTATGCTCATCTCAAACCTGTTTTGATGTATGGGACGGAAAAATTGAATTTTGAAGAAGTTGCAACTAAAATTATTTCTGAAGAAAGGAGGATGAAAAGTGATGAAAGCACTTCATCAAGCTCGATGTTGCTAACTAGAAGAGGGGCTAATGAGAAGAAGATTCATGCAAAGAATTTGCCGTATTGGAAGTGTGGAAAGTCTGGGCATTTAAAGAGAAATTGTCCAGGTGGAGCAGTATCTGAAAAAGACTCTGAGACAAGTGCTAGCAATGTCTCCCTTGTTTTGGGAGATGATGGTGATCTTATCTAGAAGATAAAGTGTGTCCTTATGGTATTTCCGCTATACCATGGGAAAGGACAAGTTATTGCTAGCGGATTCAGAACAACACACGGGCATTGGTTGGCATTGATGCAAGGTGTGTGGTGAGGTGTGTCGATGGCTGAAGAACTTCCTGAAAGCCAACATGGGAGTTGCACCATAATCTTTCAGCAGGTTTCGACATGAAAATCTTGGGATGATTTATTTCCAAGTGAAGAAAATTATTGGGATGGTTTAGTTCCAAGTGAAGTATACTCTTTATGGTGGAGTATGATTGTCGGTATAGACAATGGAAGCGGAAGATGGAACTCTTGCAATCAAGGTGGAGATTGTTGGGGTTGATTGTTAAGTTCCACATTGCCTAGTTTCTTAAATAAAGAAGGAGGTTAAAAAATTAGCTATTGGAGAAGTCTCACATTGCTTAGAATGGTGAAGCAAGGGGAAAACCAAGGCTATATATAGAACCTAAGTTCTTTGTTTGTAATTGCACCAGTCAGTAGCACTTTAAGCTTATATCTGACTCTTAGTTTAAATATTTGTTTTGTGAGAGTGTGGTTGTATTGGGGCATTGGGTTGAGAGTGAGAGAAGTCTATGTGTTGTAATAATTTTCACATAGTGATAATTCTCTAGTTGTCGGTTTAGACAACTGTTTGTGGTTTTTTCTCCGGTTTGGAGTTTCCACATTATTTTCTTGTGTTGTGATTGTATTTATTTTTCTTCTTTAGTGTTGTTATTTCCTAACATAATGACTATTGGAATATGGAATAATTGACTAGTTAGGTATGCAAAAAAATGTTATGCAAGAAATTGTGAACACTCACCGAATCCATAAGCATATCAACCAGGTGCGGTGCTTGAGCATCATTGAAGTGATTAATCCTAGGGAATACATCTTCATACCTTTTTTTTTTTAATTAAGAACTAGACATTGATACTCTATAGACACTTTACTCATAAGGTTCATTGGTGCACAAAAGCTTAGGTAATTATCCCTCAGCAGCAATTGCAACTTTGAATATCATTGTTTTTTGGGTTAATAGGTTTTTATCCCCCTGCAAAAAAAAAATTTATTTACCCCCCTTTTACTGACGTGGCAGGCAAAAAAAACATAATAACCGATTTAAAAACAACACTTTTTAAATCGGTTGAACAAAATAACCGATTTAAAAAGTACATCCAAGGGGGTAAATCAAAAAAATAAATTTTGCAGGGGGGTAATCTCAAAAAAAATTATTATAGGGTGGTAAAGCAAAACTCGCCTACTTTGCAGGGGGTAAAGATTTATTATATATGATCTTCTACATGTAGGTTTAAGTTGTCACTAATAACTGGTGTAATTCTTATTTCGGAGTTTAAGATGTCACGCGAATAAAAACATGGAGAGAGAAGAGCAATCATCTTACTAATATGTGTATTGGTCCTATACAAGTCAAAAACAGAATAAATTAGTGTTATTTTTAGCACCCCTTGAATTTTTGTTTGATTGTAGTTTGTATTCACCTATTAGCTAGTAAGTTTGTTTTTTTATCAAAAATCGTATATATGATCTTTAGTTTAAAAAGATTTTGCATGTTTTTTTAAAAAGTTTTGATTTTGTTTGATAATGACTACTACTTTTGTTATAACTTTTAGGGTCAAATGTGCTTTTAGTCCCAGTAAAATTTCCCAATTTGGATTTTGGTCCTTGTAAAAAAAAATCCACCCAATTTGTCCTGTAAAATTTAAACCCATAGGTTTTAGTCCCTCATTTAATATGTGAGAAAAAAAAACCACTATGTAGCATGGGTTCAGTGACGTGGCAGATGCCATGTTGGATTTAGGTGACACGTCAACAATTTTTATTTTGGTGAAAAGACAAAAATGCCCAGGGACCAAAATCAAAATTCTGTAATTTTACAGGGACCAAAATTAAAATTGCAATTTTTTTCTTTTCTTCTTCAACCGCACAAGAATGGAAAAGTTACTTTCTTCCAAAATGAGTGAATGAGCACAATTTTAGTGCATAAAATACCAAAATGCGGATATTATGTGCATAAGTACCAAATTACAAACATTTACTAATAAGCACAATTTTAGTGCATAAAATTCCAAAATAAGCACATTACGTGCATAAGTACCAAATTACAAACATTTCCTAATAAGCACAATTTTAGTGCATAAAATTCCAAAATGCGCACATTATGTGCATAAGTACCAAATTAAAACATATCCTAGTAGGCACAATTTAAGTTCACCAAATACCAAAATGAGCACGTTATGTGTTTCATCATCAGTTACAATCAAGCACGTGAAGTTCATCTATTCATAGGTATAAACCAAGTTTTACTATTAATAAGTGCTCTTAGACTTGAGCTAAGTTTTGGATCATTGTTCTCCTGTGTGAGTTCTCCATTTCCATCACCGTCTATTTGATCACCATCATTTGGGACCTCATCAGCTTCATCATCAGCATCATCATCAATCACAAGAGGAACATTTGATGAGCTATCGGGACCTTTGAGATTTTTAAATTGGCAATTCCTTAGTGTACTACTGGTTCTTCGTTGAATTCCCAAATGTTTGAGCATTGGTTTTTTTTCCTTCTTTGGAATAACAAGACCTGCAGGACGTACATTGACCCACATGGTGAAACACCAAATCAAATTTCATCTGTGTAAAAATTGTTTAAATTTAGTTAGATTTAAGTCCACATAAATTAAACCCTACCCCTTACAGTGGGCCCCACGGATTAAACACAAAAAAAAATCACTAAAAAATTAGGGCAAAAGATAGATTTTTCACAACATGCATCCGTTAGCCCAATCCGCTTTATGATCCCAGTTGGTACTAATCTTATATCGGGCGAATTCTATGTTCAACAAATAGTTGAGCGATGGAAGGGAGCTTTCGATCAAGACGTTCTCGACTCCCCCGTTTGGGCTCTCGCCGTTTTAAGCTCTTCTTCTTCTTTACCCGTTTTAAGCTCCACGGTTCAAATCTGGATCCATAATTATGGCCTCTATCCGGACTCCCCCTAGACCTCTGTCTGGCCTAGGGAACTTATCTAAGCTCGAGAGCTCCTGTCTCCTCACAGCGTAAGCGGCTCACCTCTCCCCGGAAACAAGCCAAACCAAAGCAAACTAAGATCGGTAAAAAAAAAAAAAAGAATCAAATCGCACCATCTCTGTAATAAGTGAATGCCTCTTTTTCTGATTTCTGCTGCTTCTGTTATCGCTGCTGGGTTGGCCGTCGGACTTGCTTCTATTGGACCTGGAGTTGGTCAAGGCACAGATGAATTATGGAAAAGCAAAAAAAAATCGTCACTTCTGGGCGCCTTTTTCCGTCACCCGAGATCCAAGTCAGCACCGGCAAAGATCTCTCAGTTGGAGATGGGATTGCACGCGTTTATGGATTGAACGAGATTCAAGCTGGGGAAGCAGTGGCAGCTCCAGCTCGAAACCAATCGTTCCTGCTGCCTTGAAGGAATTCCCCTTCTTTTTCTTTGGCCATAAATGGGGGACTCAGCAGGGAATCAATACAACCCCCCTCTGTAGTTCTTCCCCTCTGAATCAGGCAGATTCATATCGGAAAGATTGATCCCAAAAAAGAAACGGTGGGTACCGCTAGTTGACAACAGATAAACCTTTTCTAGGCAGGATTATTTTGAATGAATAAAGAAGAAATAGTGGCATCTGTCTTAGGGCATCTGGAATTCTCAGTTTCGGTATTATAATTTGTAAACGGCCAACCCCTGGCAAGACCCGATCGGAAATAACCCAAGAGGAATTAGAAGAGTGGCTTAAAAGCTCCTTTAAGCCATCAAATTTCCCTTCATTTACACGAGATTCATATTTATTTTTTGGGATTCCACTAATAGATTGGATAATAATCTAACTCAATTCAGTAACAAATATAAATTTATTTATAACTGTGCGTACCTTGTGAAAAAAAAAGTTTTTTTGACTATATTTCGAAAATTCCCTGTACCATAGAATTAGTCATTCATAGTATGTATATTGTGAAGAAGACTTTTGGATCGTCTTCTGCCCAATGTCAATGTGGTACCCTCCCGTTTTTGGTTCCCATTGGGTTTACCTTGTTTACAGGTCGACCCCATGGCAGCAATTGAGTTTTCTCGGTTGAATCAGCGAAAAAAAAAGAGTCTTTCGTTTTTCGCGGGTATCGCCACGTGGAAGTTTGGATTAGTTCTGGCTTCCTGCTTGAGTTTCCTTTAAAGATACTCCATTCCCCAGCAGACCAGCAAGTCTCGAAGATATGATAACAAGATGCTCGGGCTAAGGTTCCAGGATAACGACTGGCTTTCCGCCTCTCATCTTCCTCGCTCTCGCCTTTGGTTCGAGCTACTTTTGCTCCCGGGAACAGATAGCTTGCTGCCCAAAGTCTACAAAGAAGACTTTCCATCTTCCTTCTTTGGCGCTGCTGGAGATGCCCCACAAGTTTTCTCTCTGCACCTATCCCTTTTTTATTTTAACTTTCTGAACTTTTTAATTTAATATATCAATCATATCTTTCAGTCTTTTATTGAAGTCTCTTTAGGAGAAGCAGCTGCTCACTCGTGACTAAGGAATGAATGCCTGGTTATGTCAAACTAATAGTGGGCCCCACAGACAACAACAACTATAAAATATGTAGCTTAAAATAGGCTATGAGAACAATCATATAAAACATAATTTATAGTTATTACTACATATTGTGTGGAATAAAGAAACAACTATAAAATATGTTTCAATAAAGAACAAAAACAGTATACACATGGAAACAAGAATTTTTGCTACGTAATTTATATATATATATATATTTTGAATAGGCTAAAGTTGTATTAAAACAAGAGTATCAACATAAGAGAGTGCTAAGATACTATAGTATACACGGAAACAAAAACAGAGAGGGAAAAAACTCAACCAAAAATAGATTGTGTGGAATAAAGAACAAGTTTCAATACATAAATCAACAATTTTCAATATGCAGGAACCAAGAAATACACACGCAAACCCTAAGCTTCAACTAGAAATATCCACACAATCATAACAAAAACAAATCCTAGAAATCACAACAATCAGACCCACAAAATACAAACGAAATAAAACCTTGATAACGAAAACAAGGAGCGAAAACGATACGACATACCTCAGGAGTATTCATCGCAAGAAGAAAGCGATCAGGATGTAAATCGAAGCTTCAACGATAATGACGTAAATCGCATCATGATGGTGTAAATCGAATGATGATGATGATGATGTAAAACGCAGCTTCAGTGAGGTCCTTAGGGTTTCATCTGTTTCTATTTTGCAATGAAGGTTTCTGTAAAACGCAAACTTAGTGTTTTGAAGATGAAACACGAACTCCGTTTTCTTTTTTTTATTTAATTTTTATTTTTAATGAGTCACTTATTAGTTGTATCATGAATCAATGCCATGTCACCGAACCCATGCCATGTAATGGTTTTTCTTGCTGACAGATCAAATGAGGGACTAAAATCTATGGGTTTAAATTTTACATGGGCAAATTGGGTGGATTTTATTTTACAGAGACCAAAATTCAAATTGGAGAATTTTACAGGTACCAAAAACACCATTTACCCTAACTTTTAATAATGTTTTGATTTGTAATTTAGTGATATCAATTATCAAAAGTTAATTTTTGTCTTGTAGTTTAATTAAATATTGATTATGTTATAATTTAATTTGTATGAGCATGTGACTACGGTCTGACAAGTGCACCAGTCTGTCGTCGAGTAATAATTCACACTCTAGGTGTCTAGAATGAGTTCGTATCCACAGGGATCGTGCCGCAGCTTCACTAGCGTTATTTAAGTTTGTGATAATTTGCATTCGCTTTGGTTTTTGAAAAGGTTTTTTATAAAAGTAGCGTAATGCTTTGCAGAAATATAAATGCGGAATGTATAAATAATAGATTCAAGAAATATAGAGGCTAGGTATGGTGGTTAGACTCCCTCCCTTTTTCATATTTGGCATGATCGGTGTATAACATAGTTACTTAGATTATGTTCGGCGGTGAATTTTCCTTGTTGTAGTAATACCTTACTATTACACTATGTCTATTAAAGTTTCCCTACGTTAACAACTAAGTACCTACGAGAGCTTAATCTCGATGTGTCACATACCTTAATTACTAAGTGAGTTGTTTATAAACATGCATTATAACCTCCACCAATTAACCTCTAGGTCCTAGTATCGGGCTGTTCATCTTCTAAGTGCTCAGATCACACCTAGTGCATGATTCCTCCTCTATCCGCTCAGTTCACGACTAGTGCAGGATGTTACCGTCTCTATACACCTAGCATTATTTACTACGAGTTTCGGACCATATCCAGTCAAAACCTGATATCAATTCTATGGGCGCTCCCGCTTATCCGGCCAGATTACGAGAATACGTTATTAAGTGCACGAAAGTAAATAACAAACATAACTACTAAATATCATTTATTATAACTTAGACTCAATCACAGACTCCAACTATTCATAGGGGAGTTCATCTTCTCCACCACAACCTAAGGCATAATTATGAAGACTACATATTTAAAATACAAGAATTATAACCTAAATACAAAAGCCTAGAGAAACATACCTTGCTGAGTTAGTTTTCCCGTAAGGGGAGAAAACTATGCCCAATAGAGCTCCTCTGAACCTCTCCTTATAATAGAGAGTGTTCTACTATTTCTGAATAAATAAAACAATGAAAGGGATGCTCTATTTATAGTTTTCGTAATGGGCCTCAGCAAGCCATCGTACTGTGATGGGTCCATCGCAGTACGATGGGAAGATTCAGTGTATTTTTATAACTGATCCGGTGCATTTCATCAGGTTGGTCGCCAAGTAAGGTCATCGTACTGCGATGGAACTCATCGTACTGCGATGAATAGATTTTTTGTAGATTTATTTCTTCTGTTTTCTTGGCAAACAAGCAGCTCCATCGTACTGCGATGAATGCCACCGTACTATGATGTGACCTCAAAATTACGTTTTTGCTTCAACACGAAAGTTATAGATTTTTGTCTTAGCTTTACAACGCATTGTCACGGACCTCATTCCGATACTCGTAGATCAAGTTATGGTCCACAGACTAAGAGTTGCGCATTTTCTTCATTATTTGGGTTTTTTCTTATCTTTTGGCATCTTGGACTTGGTCTTGATGTTTTTCTCTACTTTTGTAGGTTTTTCTTCGTATTTGGGCCTGTCTTGGTCATTTTACTACTAATAATAATACTAAAAATACCATAGAAATTCCTGTCATCACAACCCCAAACTTAAACTGTTGCTTGTCCTCAAGTAACATGCTGTCAGACAAGATCGTTAGAGAAATAAGAGATAAATAAAAATGATAGGAATTTCACAACCTTGCTTTATATTTCAGCAATGGTACCGCTGATTTCTTACCGCAGCGATCATGCTCTGTCCTGCTAGGCTCAGGAGACGTCAATAGTAGCAAATCGGACAAATGCCCGCAAGAGTCCATGTTCAACTTTTTCTCTCTCTCACATTTGTGTTTTTCGCTCATAATTGAAAGGGTTATCTCTCAATCATCGTACAACCTGCCATTTTACCATAGGCTTGCAAGAACTCTAAGCAACAAGTCAAAATTTAATATACATGCATTATTGGAGGTCTTTTAAGGGTTATAACGTGGCTTAGGTCAAGGTAGGATATTTTTGGGAATAGTAGGCTAAACATTGGAGTTAAGTTCTACTTTGTTGTTCCTTTTTGTGTACACAACCTTTGTTCCTTAGGGTGCCTTTTTGTGTTGGTATCGGAGATTAAGAACCTGATGTGTCTTTGTATGGTTCTTTTCTATCACTATTTTTGCCCTTTGGCTCTTTCTTTTTCAAAATTTTTTGAAGAGACTATTTTTTTAGGGAATTTTTCTTTGATGTTTTCCCGTCTCTTTTCATCATTTTTTTCTTTTTGTAGTGATAGTTCTCTGTATACCCACCCCAAACTTAAACGTTGCTAGTTCCATGTGCAACCCCAAACTTATTTTGTTGCCAAGACTTTGAGAACTATTACCTTAACTCCAAAGAGGGTAATTTCATTGTTTTTCTGGTCTATAGGCTTGTATCGTGGTTTGTCACCGAAACAAAAGGGATAATTATTTTTTTACGGCTCAAATTTGGCTAGCAAAGGATATAATATAATAAAGGGTGGCTTGAAAAGGCTCTGGGTTATAACAAACAATTGCCTCAATGCATATAATATCAAATCAACTAGTCAGCAGAGAATTAGAGCAAGTTCTAGAAAATAAACAAGTGCACGGTACTCTCATAGTAATTCGAAAGAAAGTGGTAATACCGTTTGGAAATATTTGGCTCAAATCCTCACATGGCTTAGGTATCTGAAAGTTGAACACTTGTCTCATAGACACCAGCTTCATCACTCGTCTCTTTGTCTCCCGAACTTCGCACTTCGGAGCAATCACCTTTGGTTTCTGTATGAAGGCGTGAAATTCGGCTCATCAGAATTTATAACTCACTTCGCCGCAATCTTACCTATAACAGTTTATCATGCACTAGATAATAAACAGCAAACAGTTATTTAATTTTTTTTTGTAAGTTTGAATAAGGGTTGTTTATAGATGAAAATGACATGCGGAATTCTAGGCATACTTTATTGAATTGAAAAACTGAAATGAAAATACTGAATTGAAAATACTTATCCTTGGATTGCCTCCCAAGCAGCGCTTGTTTAGCCTCTCATTAGCTTGAGGCATTTCCTCCATTACAGAGGATAGGTTCGCATGTTTCTCTTCTGTGCTCCTTTGTTCCAGCTTGAAGCACTGACCATCTTTCTTAAATTCTTGCAATCTTTTGGTCGGATCAGATCTGTTTCACCACATCCTCAACTATCCGGTTGGCGACTAATTTACCAGTGCAATTTCATAGAACGCAATGATTTCACCCCAAACTTATATTCGTGCATGTCTCTCTTTTTGATTCTTTCTTCAAGGAAGAAGTTGTTCTTTGAGGTGACTTTCCACACTGGTTTTCCTGATTGTAGTAGTTCATCCCTGATGGCCTTTCTCTATTCTCTCGTCGTCTTTTCAATGGTTCCCGTGTCTCCGAACCATTCTTGTAACAGCCCTTCTTTTCTCTTGCTTCCTGTGGAAGCTTTAGTCAAATGATCATCCTAACCATTGACTTTTTGTTGCAGCTTCTCTTTCTCAATTTGCTCCATCTCTTATCATTTTGAGAGTTTTCTTGTGAGAATGCTGGCTTTAATTTTTGCTGTTGCCAGCCCTTGTAATCCTTAGCACTTGAGTACCTGTCTGCATGCACTTTAAACAAATACCTCAGTAGCACTGGATAAATATTTTTTGTGAAACTATTTTTGGTTTGTCTCATGTGTCTTTGTCACCATGAAAATTCCCAGGTAAGTGTGGTGGATCACAACGGATCGCTTAAATAACAAGACTTATCCTTAGCCAGAACTTTCATAGATCAAAATTCACAATCATCAACAACATTTTTTTGATTTTTTAATTTTTTTTGTATTTTTGAAATTTTTTTGACAAACATAAATAAATCTACTAATGCTTTGTAAACACAATCCCCGGCAACGGCGCCAAAAACTTGACTACGGTCTGGCAAGTGCACCAGTCTGTCGTCGAGTAATAATTCACACTCTAGGTGTCTAGAATGAGTTCGTATCCACAGGGATCGTGCCGTAGCTTCACTAGCGTTATTTAAGTTTGTGATAATTTGCATTCGCTTTGGTTTTTGAAAAGGTTTTTTATAAAAGTAGTGTAATGCTTTGCAGAAATATAAATGCGGAATGTATAAATAATAGATTCAAGAAATATAGAGGCTAGGTATGGTGGTTGGACTCCCTCCCTTCTTCATATTTGGCATGATCGGTGTATAACATAGTTACTTAGATTATGTTCGGCGGTGAATTTTCCTTGTTGTAGTAATACCTTACTATTACACTATGTCTATTAAAGTTTCCCTATGTTAACAACTAAGGTACCTACGAGAACCTAACCTCGATGTGTCACATACCTTAATTACTAAGTGAGTTGTTTATAAACATGCATTATAACCTTCACCAATTAACCTCTAGGTCCTAGTAACGGGCTGTTCATCTTCTAAGTGCTCAGATCACACCTAGTGCATGATTCCTCCTCTAACCGCTCAGTTCACGACTAGTGCAGGATGTTACCGTCTCTATACACCTAGCATTATTTACTACGAGTTCCGGACCATATCAAGTCAAAACCTGAAATCAATTCTATGGGCGATCCCGCTTATCCGGCCAGTTTACGAGAATACGTTATTAAGTGCACGAAAGTAAATAACAAACATAACTACTAAATATCATTTATTATAACTTAGACTCAATCACAGACTCCAAATATTCATAGGGGAGTTCATCTTCTCCACCACAACCTAAGGCATAATTATAAAGACTACATATTTAAATTACAAGAATTATAACCTAAATACAAAAGCCTAGAGAAACATACCTTGCTGAGTTAGTTTTCCCGTAAGGGGAGAAAACTATGTCCAATAGAGCTCCTCTGAATCTCTCCTTATAGTAGAGAGTGTTCTACTATTTCTGAATGAATAAAACAATGAAAGGGATGCTCTATTTATAGTTTTCGTAATGGGCCTCAGCAAGCCATCGTACTGCGATGGGTCCATTGCAGTACGATGGGAAGATTCAGTGTATTTTTATAACTGATCCTGTGCATTTCATCAGCTTGGTCGCCAAGTAAGGTCAGCGTACTGCGATGGAACTCATCGTACTGCGATTAACAGATTTTTTGTAGATTTATTTCTTCTGTTTTCTTGTCAAACAAGCAGCTCCATCGTCCTGCGATGAATGCCATCGTAATGCGATGAGACGTCAAAATTACGTTTTTGCATCAACATGAAAGTTGTAGTTTTTTGTCTTAGGTTTCCAGCGCATGGTCACGGACCTCATTCCGATAATCGTAGCTCAAGTTATGGTCCGTAGACTAACAGTTGCGCATTTTCTTCATTATTTGGGCTTTTTCTTGTCTTTTGGCATCTTGGACTTGGTCTTGATGTTTTTCTCTGCTTTTGTAGGTTTTCCTTCGTATTTGGGCCTGTCTTGGTCATTTTACTACTAATAATAATACTAAAAATACCATAGAAATTCCTGTCATCGGCATGTCTTAGTGACTTAGTTAATTTGTATGGCTGCACGACAACTAATTTTTATGAGCATGCGGCTCAGCCTGAGCCGGATCCAGAAGCATTTCCAGGCGGTCTATCAGATAAATTTGTATTGACTGAGTATGGGGACCACGTAGCAAGATGTATATACGAGAATGTTGTGGTTACTTAATTGTGTAAATATAAATGAATGTTTCATTTTTCTATTTATGGTTTAATTGTTTGAAAAGTATGTTATGTTTATGGTTTTGTAGAATCGTGGGGTGTTACGCATTGTTAGCAACGGGAATAAGCACTAAATTATATATATATATATAGGGAGAGATTAAATTATACACATGTTCAATAACGCTTTAAACAATACGAATTTTACAAAATTCATCGTCGGATTGAAAGTTTATATCATATATATCATTTATTCTAAATTTTATAAAAATCAAAAATTATTTGATATGTTATTGAGACCGATCAAAGTTAACTGTTTATGTTTTTTTATTGAATACTGTTAATCTTGATTTGTCTCAATAACAACAAGCAATAACTAACTCTTTCAAGCCAATCAAATTGAAATCAATTGCTAGACAGATATGAATAAAACAACACCATAAACCCATCACCGTCAATACTGGAAACATATTCACTAGCCAATAGCTCACTGATCAATAGTAAGCAATCACTATTATTTCCAACCAAACAGTTCGAGGCACCGATATGAGGATGATGAGGAACCATCAACAACCCTTCAACCCTTTCTAGAAATCAGCACCTATTCGCCTCAAAATAAAACCAGGACATCAAAACGAAACCATCAAAATATATTCACAGCGGTAGACCGATGCAAACTGTTACCATCAACAACAGCGACGCCGCCACTAACCTATGAATCGTTACCTCTTAAGCGCAGAGGAGAAGATATAAACTGTGAAACTCGCCAGAAGGAGTGAGGGAATCGTGTGGCGCGGAGTATAGAAATTGTCGCACCATCCACCACCGTGGCTACATCACTCACTAGTGATGGCGTGATGCAACCAAAGGAGTGGCGGAGCTGTGGCGGCGCGAGGTGGTGGGGCAAAGAGAGGCGGCGTGATCTAGATGTGTAGGGTCGTATAAAAAACTAATTAAGTTAAATATATTGTTTAGGGTTTAGATGACACTGCATTTTTAATAGTATTTTAATTGAAATTTGTTCCACGAAAATAGAAGAGATATTAACTAATAGGGTAAAATAGTGTTTACCTTCTTGTAATGTTACCGAATTTTGATTTACCCCCTGTAATATTTTTTCGATTACCCTTTATAATTTCAAAATTTTGTAATTTTAGCCCCTTATGGAATATGTTGGCTTAAGATTCCTCGTAAAGGATGACGTGTCATGCTTAGTGTGATGGCGTAAACCAAAATTTGTTTACAGTACATGAGTAAGAAGACAGAATTTTAAGCCAAGTTATTCAACGAGGGGCTAAAAGGACAGAATCTTGACATTATAGGTTGGGTAATCGAAAAAAAATATTACAGGGGGAAAACCAAATTTCTCTAACATTACAGGGAGGTAAACATTATTTAACCCTAATATAATAAAGCTTATACTATATTTTTGTTTAGTTTTTTTGTTATATCAAGTAGTCTAGTTGTTAGAATTTCACCTTTTAAGACGAATAAGTAGGAATATCAAGGTTCAAACCCTGATCACTGCATATTATATTCAATGTCCCTACCAACTGAGTTATGCTCACGGAGACTATACTCATTCTCTTCATAAATAAAAGTTAAAATGTCAAATATATTTGGTCCAATATTGACTAAATACATTTGACTTTTAAAATATATGGTTATAGACTTCTTTTTTTAATTATTTTAAATGTAATGTTTAAAATATGAGAATGTATTATAACTATGCGATATTTTAGGAATTTCATCGTTAAATTGAGTAAAATTAATTATACCTAATTATATTGATACTATCAAATGAATATATAATTTTTCTTTATTTTGAGACAGTAATATAAATACATCATTCTCTAAAAAAAAATTAGGTTATTCTCCCATCCTCTGATTTTCTTAGGGCAAAAGAGACAATAAAATTAGGTTTTTTTAGGTGAAGATGGACTTGTCAAGAAACATGGCCGATGCTCAACAAGACCGTAACAAATCAAAAAGAGCAAGCAAACGCCATTCTCCCATTCAAACAAGTAGACTGGAAGAGTAAGACAACTGATCCTTTATTAAATTCATTTTATTACCCTGAGAAAAAGTATTAATTTTCCATTATTGTTGAACCTCTAATCACCTTCATCCTATGCCTATAACTCAAAAATTAATTTTAAAAATTAAATAAAAATATATACAAGAGGAGGACTACACCTTAACCCCTTGTGATAGATCCAACCCTCATTAATAAAATTATGTTGAATTTTGCATCCCTTATTGTATTTTGACTAATGATTTTGAATCCAATCCATTATTAATTAGCTAGATCTTATCGATTTGGGTAAGGATGTTATTCATGTCCAAGATCCAATACACCGACCGAGATAAATAAGCTTAGATCTCTGGTCTGGGGAGCATGGCGGCGCTCCTCTTTGTTACTAGGATTATTATGAAAAACCACACATGCATTTTTTTCCGTCAAAATTAAAATTAGGGGTGTTCAAATTCAAATTGGTCCAATTAAAAATGATCAAAAAAAACCGAATACCACATAAAACCAAATATTTATTAATATGTTTGGATGTAATTTTGCGAAAACCGCTAAATCAGATCGAATTTGAGATTGATTTTTCAAAGTCGATTCAAACCAAACCGCATACATATATTATAATGCTTATTTACCTTTTTATTACTAAGATATTTTCATTGCATTAACATATTATTTCATATATAATCGACAAATGTCATTCGGTAAAATTAATTTTTAATATATTATATTTCGCATTAAACATATTATTTTACTGTATTTTTGTAATATTAATATTTAATAAAAAATATATTACAATTTGTAATTTGGGTCCTGGTCCAAAATAAACCTCCAGTAAATTGAATTGGATTGCACTTGATTTTTTTATTTATTCATCCAAAATTGGACCGTATGTAACTTTATCTTTTAATAAGTTTTTACAACAAAACCAAAGCAACCCGAATTACGAACGCCGCTAATAAAAATTTGGGTTCTCATCCCTTTTCTTATACATGACATTTCAAAAAAATATATTATTATTATTATTATCATTATTATTATTATTATTATTATTATTATTATTATTATTATTATTATTATTATTATTATTATTATTATTAAGTTTGTGGTTCATAACTTGTATGTGTCAATTTTTTTTCTTTCATGTTATTCAATATATCTTTCAATACTTTATCTCATATAATTGAGATTTTTTTTCTTTCTTTGGAAATAAAGAATATTCATGACAGTTGAACATCCGACTGCGGACCAAAGATCTGACATTGCAAAAGAGATCGGACTTCAAGAAAGCCAGGTGAAGTTATGGTTTCAAAACAGACGGACACAAAAAAAGGTGACATTTTTTTTTTCATTTTAATTAATATCATGTTTCATTTTAACGACAAAAATATTTCACAAAATTTATCATGTTATATATTATTTACACAATCTAATAATATTATTTTATTTAAATATTATGGCATCTAGTCTAAAACGGAGAAAACTGTTCACAATGACCTTCGTGCTGAAAATGAAAGACTGAACAATGAGAACATCCAGATGAAGGAACAATTGAAGAATATTCTTTGCACAACATGTGGACGTCGATTTTGTAAGAAGCATTCGGTGGAACAACTTCTGCTTGAAAATGCTCGTCTCAGAGAAGAGGTGAGTTAATATGACTAACTCTGGAACAACTTTTATAACGAACAATTTACCTTGTGTATCAAAAAATAAATATTTTGTAACACCCCAACTTTAATTAATAGAAGTAATATTAATTAGAGATAAAAATTGAAATTAAATTAAGAAAAAGTAGTTTGATTTAATGAGTAAATAACATGAAGGGACACAATGGGAATTAGAAATTAGTTCAAGGACAAAATAGTATCTTCCACAAGGGACTATATAAAGGAAATATTCATAAGAAAAGAAATGTTATAGTCATTCCCTTTCCCTTCCCCTTGCAGCCACCGAACTCTCCCTGTATGGTTATGGAACACAATAATTTTCACATCTCTTGTAGAAAGTTTTTCATGTATGTTTTTCCCCCACTCAAGAAAAATTAGATGTAATTTAGGAGATGAACATTGTGCAGGAATTAAAAGGATAAGAAGATTCAAAGTAGTTGAAGGCGCAAAGAGTTTTGAAAATTTGACATAATCTTAGCAAGTCCATGAAGTTCTTGATTCCTCTCGTCACTAAATCATGAAGGGTTCCTTTTAGGGTTTATTTTTTAGTAGTTAGTTTATTAATGACATTTAGAACTAGAAACCTAAAATACAATAAGTTCAATGATAATTTTCCCACATTCCCTTCCCTTGGAATTACTCTAGGCTAATGGATTATGTTGAATCTAGAAAATACATGTTAGTTCAATTCACTTATAATCTTTATTTTATGATGAGTACATTAAAAAATAATTATTAGATGAATCTATCCATGAATAGGTAAGAAAAGAGCTTTAAAATGGTTAAAATGTGTGTATTGTTTGAAATTTCTAATTTTTAGTATAGCTTTACAATGGTTAAAACAATGTATGCTATCATACATCAATACAAACTATTATAGACAAACTTGAATTGTTGCATTTGCAGTATGCATTGATAAATGTTTGGTTCTGTCTAATTATTAAAAAAATACATAAAGTGGTTTAGGTAATTATGTCACTTAGTGGATTACATTACTCCTCCGCTCATAATAATGTGGCAATGTTGCCAATGGATTCAATTTGATCATTTATAAATCCAGGATTTTAATTGTAAATCAGTAGTTTGTGCTTGATCTGCATTTAATATCAACCTAATTAGTCTGACGTCTGAGAAAACCTCAACTCAGAGTGTCCTTAAATTGATAATTGTGTTACATATTTTATTTATGAATGTTTAGATTATTTATGAAAATACTTTTCCCCCGATCAACTTACCATGAAGTTCTTATTCCATGTTATTTGTTTTTCAGATAAACAAACATATATATCTGTGAAGCTGGATTTTGAAGGAGTCGCTTGGAGTTTATGCTGCTATTTATAGTTTTATTTGAGATTGAATAACTAAGATTGAATAACTATGTTCAGTTTATGTATCAGACAACTGGTTGTCATGCTAAACTTAAAACAATATCTTGTAATTTTACTTTATTCAGGACTATTTATTGATATTCCGAATAATAGTCTTGGTATTTATTTGAGGTATTAGGATGATGGGGAAATAAAAAATACATGCGTTGGAAAGGGCTCTGTTATGGCTAGCAAGGTTGTCAAAACAGGACCGGTCGAACCGGGAACCGGACCTGCATCCGGTCCGGTTAACGTGCAAAACCGTTCCGCAAGGGAACCTGTGTTAAACCGTCAAAACCGGCCAAAAACCGGAAAAACCCAGTGAACCGGACGGTCCATCCGGTTTTTCGGTCTGCACGTTTTAAAAAAAAATCTTTTTGGCCAAAACGACATCGTTTCACATATATTTTTTTTTAAAAAAAAAAGGAATTGGAACGCTTAATGGTAATCAAAATCAGAAAAATAAGGAAATAAACAATCAAACAGAAACGCGCCCTCTGTTTCTCACTTTCTCTTTCACGCAAAAACAAAACAAACCCTTCTCCTTCCTCAATAAATCTTCTTCCTCCTCTTACGGTGGCCGGCGGCAGGATTGGAGTGTTACCTTCTACTTTCAAGTTCCAACAATGTCTTCTATTCCTAATCAAGTGATTTTTTTTTCTTTCCCTCTATATTTTTGTCTCTTGTTTTGTTCATTTTTTTCCTTCTATTTATTCTTGTTTTCATCTTGACATCTTGTTGTTGTTCTTATTTTACTTTTTATTCTAACAAGTAACAATATTAGTAGTATTTATTTAGAGTTAATCTAGGGTTAATGGTTGTTTGATCAAAATATTTGTTTGATTGTAGTTTGTATTAGCCTATTAGCTAGTAAGTTTGTTTTTTTATCAAAATCGTATACATGATCTTTAGTTTAAAAAGATTTTGCATGTTCTTTAAAAAGTTTTGATTTTGTTTGATAATGACTACTACTTTTGTTATAACTTTTAATAATGTTTTGATTTGTAATTTAGTGATATCAATTATCAAAAGTTAATTTTTGTC
This sequence comes from Trifolium repens, assembly GCA_030408175.1. Classification (NCBI taxonomy): domain Eukaryota; kingdom Viridiplantae; phylum Streptophyta; class Magnoliopsida; order Fabales; family Fabaceae; genus Trifolium; species Trifolium repens. Next base: position 20,305,279 of record CP125839.1, on the reverse strand, counting down.
TTGTAGTTTAATTAAATATTGATTATGTTATAATTTAATTTGTATGAGCATGTCTTAGTGACTTAGTTAATTTGTATGACTGCACGACAACTAATTTGTATGAGCATGTGGCTCAGCCTGAGCCGGATCCAGAAGTATTTCCAAGAGCTCTATCAGATAAATTCGTATTGACTGAGTATGGGGACCACGTAGCAAGATGTATATACGAGAATGTTGTGGTTACTTAATTGTGTAAATATAAATGAATTTTTCATTTTTCTGTTTATGGTTTAATTGTTTGATAAGTATGTTATGTTTATGGTTTCGTAGAATCGTGGGGTGTTACGCATTGCTAACAACGGGAATAAGCACTAAATCATACACAAGTTCAATAACGCTTTAAACAATACAAATTTTACAAAATTCATCGTTGGATTGGAAAGTTTATATCATATATATCATTTATTCTAAATTTTATAAAAATCAAAAATCATTTGATATGTTATTGAGACCGATCAAAGTTAACTGTTTATGTTTTTTTATTGAATACTGTTAATCTTGATTTGTCTCAATAACAACAAGTAATAACTAACTCTTTCAAGCCAATCAAATTGAAATCAATTGCTAGACTGATATGAATAAAACAACACCGTAAAACCATCACCGTCAATACAGAAACATATTCACTAGCCAATGGCTCACTGATCAATAGTAAGCAATCACTATTATTTCCAACCAAACAGTTCGAGGCACCGATATGAGGATGATGAGGAAGCATCAACAACCCTTCAACCCTTTCTAGAAATCAACACCTATTCGCCTCAAAATAAAACCAGGACATCAAAACGAAACCATCAAAATATATTCACAGCGGTAGACCGATGCAAACAGTTACCATCAACAACAGCGACGCCGCCACTAACCTATGAATTGTTACCTCTTTAGCGCAGAGGAGAAGATAGAAACTGTGAAACTCGCCAGAAGGAGTGAGGGAATCGTGTGGCGCGGAGTATAGAAATTGTCGCACCATCCACCACCGTGGCTACATCACTCACTAGTGATGGCGTGACACAACCAAAGGAGTGGCGGAGCTGTGGCGGCGCGAGGTGGTGGGGCAAAGAGAGGCGGCTTGATCTAGATGTGTAGGGTCGTTTAAAAAACTAATTAAGTTAAATATATTGTTTAGGGTTTAGATAACACTGCATTTTTAATAGTACTTTAATTGAAATTTGTTCCACGAAAATAGAAGAGATATTAACTAATAAGGTAAAATAGTGTTTACCTTCTTGTAATGTTAGCGAATTTTGATTTACCCCCTGTAATATTTTTTCGATTACCCCCTATAATTTCAAAATTTTGTCATTTTAGCCCCTTATGGAATATGTTGGTTTAAGATTCCTCATAAAGGATGACGTGTCATGCTTAGTGTGATGGCGTAAACCAAAATTTGTTAACAGTACATGAGTAAAAAGACAGAATTTTAAGCCAAGATATTCAACGAGGGGCTAAAAGGACAGAATCTTGACATTATAGGTTGGGTAATCGAAAAAAAATATTACAGGGGGAAAACCAAATTTCTCTAACATTACAGGGAGGTAAACACTATTTAACCCTAATATAATAAAGCTTATACTTATTTTTGTTTAGTTTTTTTGTTATATCAAGTAGTCTAGTTGTTAGAATTTCACCTTTTAAGACGAATAAGTAGGAATATCAAGGTTCAAACCCTGATCACTGCATATTATATTCAATGTCCCTACCAACTGAGTTATGCTCACGGAGACTATAATCATTCTCTTCATAAATAAAAGTCTCAATGTCAAATATATTTGGTCCAATATTGACTAAATACATTTGACGTTTAAAATATATGTTTATAGACTTCTTTTTTTAATTATTTTAAATGTAATGTTTAAAATATGAGAATGTATTATAACTATGCGATATTTTAGGAATTTCATCGTTAAATTGAGTAAAATTAATTATACCTAATTATATTGATACTATCAAATGAATATATAATTTTTCTTTATTTTGAGACAGTAATATAAATACATCATTCTCTAAAAAAAAATTAGGTTATTCTCCCATCCTCTGATTTTCTTAGGGCAAAAGAGACAATAAAATTAGGTTTTTTTAGGTGAAGATGGACTTGTCAAGAAACATGGCCGATGCTCAACAAGACCGTAACAAATCAAAAAGAGCAAGCAAACGCCATTCTCCCATTCAAACAAGTAGACTGGAAAAGTAAGACAACTGATCCTTTATTAAATTCATTTTATTACCCTGAGAAAAAGTATTAATTTTCCATTATTGTTGAACCTCTAATCACCTTCATCCTATGCCTATAACTCAAAAATTTATTTTAAAAATAAAATAAAAATATATACAAGAGGAGGACTACACCTTAACCCCTTGTGATAGATCCAACCCTCATTAATAAAATTATGTTGAATTTTGCATCCTTTACTGTATTTTGACTAATGATTTTGAATCCAATCCATTCTTAATTAGCTAGATCTTATCGATTTGGGTAAGGATGTTATTCATTTCCAAGATCCAATACCCCGACCGAGATAAATAAGCTTAGATCTCTGGTCTGGGGAGGATGGCGGCGCTCCTCTTTGTTACTAGGATTATTATGAAAAACCACACATGCATTTTTTCTCCATCAAGATTAAAATTAGGGGTGTTCAAATTCAAATTGGTCCAATTTAAAATGATCTAAAAAAATCGAATACCACATAAAACCAAATATTTATTAATATGTTTGGATGTAATTTTGCGAAAACCGCTAAATCAGATCGAATTTGAGATTGATTTTTCAAAGTCGATTCAAACCAAACCGCATACATATATTATAATGCTTATTTACCTTTTTATTACTAAGATATTTTCATTGCATTAACATATTATTTCCACTACAACAAAACTGCTCTGGAGCGTCGGCCCAAAGCAGACTCTAAAATGCCAAAAACGGACGCTACAAGGCAATTAGCGTCTGCTTAGAGTCCATATCGCGGTGGACGCTTAAATGCCTGAAGCTAACAGTTGCGGCCAGCAGACGCTACTGTAGCGTCTGTCTAAGGTGAGGCTAGGCTGAAGCTATAATCATACATATAGGCGGACGCTATTAGCTTCCGTGTTTTGGTGACGCTATGTGTCGGTTTTTAATTTCCTCAATGCCACTTGTAGAGTCTGTTTGGTAGACGCTAATTCTAGCGTCTGCTCATAATAGATGCTCTACATCAACTTTTTTATAGATATAGCGTCAACTAAAGCAGACGCTTATGTTTTTTTTTCTTTTACCAAAAACCCATCCTAGAAAGGCACCTATCTTGTATTACAAAAAATACATCAAAAAGTCATTATCTTTCATAGTTGCAACCAAACTTTCTCAGCCATAAAATCTCTACCAATATACTCATTAAAGTCATCAAACCAAAGATAAAGTGAAGTGTCAAAGGCATGAAACTAAGGCAAGAACATAAGATATGCTATGATAAGGCAAACAAGAATAGAATTGCATTTATACAATTTACCTTGAAATGCAAAACAAATTATGTCATCAGTATAATTCATATCCAATCCTTGGACCACCATGCCTATGAATCTAGGAAAATTTTAAATCCACAAGTTTAATAGACCCTGGATCAAAGAAATTCGCCTACCTACAACCTATGTAAACGATTGCATCAATTGTAAACAACCTACCTATACATAGATGCTAACAGATTCAATTATACTAATCTAGCATAAAGCGACATTTTGGTACAAGTGCTGAAATAGCGGCAATGATGTGCAACTCCCATCATCTTTTATTGATCTTCAACTGGCAATTCACAGTTACTTCTTTGTCCATCTTCTACAATGCCATCACTTTTTAGGACTCCGCAATGATCCATTTATGCCTAACAACTTGGTGCAAAGTGATCCGAGAGAATCCAACTTTGTTCAGATCTGAAATATTCAAATTCTTCACATGTATATCTATTTATATAGAATGTGATACTTAAATATAGATAGATATATGCGTATATATGAAGTGCTGCATATATAAAATTGAAGCACCAATTTATTGAGAGATTGCTTACAATGTCAAGAGCACCAAGGAGATCACCAAATGTCAAGGTAAGTGCTCAACCATTAAAATATCTTTGCATCTTGTATCTAAGGTCACCTATAAATAAGCAGACCAAAATTTAAATTTATGAATGGAAACTCACTAGATAATATACAAAAGACATAAGATATACTTGTATGGGACGATATAGTACATCGGTGTGCCGAAACATACCTTTGAGGCTTAACAATAAGGAAGTGAAAACATCCAAGCTAGCGTTGGCATATGAAACCAACAATAGAACATTTATAAGAAAAGGAACGTGAAAGCATGAGTTACGCATCTGAAACCATCAAAGATGAAATAGAAAAAAGTCAAATAGCATGATTGCATAACTTATACATGATAAATCACCACATTGACATTGGAACAAAAGCATTAGTATTGTAGCCCAATAGCAAAAAAGGAAAAAAAAAATCAAGTTCAAACAAGAGTAAAATGCACTTTACAAATTACAACAACCTCTAGAAACTTACCAGTGCACAATGGCCCAAGAGGATCTCGCTACAACATGCTTCAAAATAGAATACGAAAATTGCTAACAAAACTAGAAAAACTTAGGCTGCAAAATGCTAGATTGGCCGTTAAAAGGGCATAAAGCTAACTACTCAAACAAAGACAGGAGATGCATTGACATCATCACTACCAAGAAACAACTTTATTTATGACTTAAAAAATAATTACAAATGTAAGAACCTTCTAGTATCATATACATTATTTCTGTCAAATTTAAAATCAGAGGAAGTACTGAAATTGTTAAAGTAATTGAATGAGGGCCAATTTAATTGTATAAGCTTACTCTTTGTTTAATTTTAGGTGATAAACAAGCCAACACCGAGGACAATAAATCTAAACTTAATTTCAATTTGGGCAATCATAACATCATTATAAGTAGGTCATTCAAGTGAAAATCCACTAACCTTAGATTTCTTTGAGTAGGCTGATGCATAAATTCTTTCGGTGGGCTATGCACATATTGTTTTGGTTTGAATAATACTTGTAAGTTGTAACTCACAACCTTAAATAGGTCCTCTAATATTTGGCAATATCCATTGCTAGAGCAAATTCTATCTGCAACATGTGCCCATAATAAATAACCTTAGCCAAAAAAATACAAAAATATTCATTCAGATTATAATTTAACTAAGCAAAATTTATTAATGAGTGAATTATGCACAAGATGTGCAAAATTCACTACTCCAATCAAGGCAGTACAAAACAGTCACCATTACAATAACTTTGGATTTCCAATACATCCTTGATCAATTATAACATGCTAAAAGAAACACTAAGGGACAATGCACTACCAAGGAAACATCTCCTGCACTATTAAACAATAATAACAGCATATAGTAGCAGAATTGTAACTATGCAGAATTTGTACAATAATAATGCAAACACAATGCCATTTGGTTTCAAGGAATTACGTAGACACAAAATCAAATAGTAGCAGAATTGTAACAATGCAGAATTTGTAACAACTCATTTATAGTCTAAAAATTATTAAGCAATTCAAATGACAAGTCAAATTATGCAGTCTTCAAATCACCAACTAATTAATTTCTCTTTATTCCTTCTATAACAATATCAATTGGTTAATTATAATTAAATTAACCTTCATATATTTAGGAGTAGTGGATCAAAATAGAGGCAGATTGTAAACATATCTCAATCATTAGCTCCTACTGCATTGGCATTGCACTTAATCATTTTAACTCATATCTCAATCATATTAACTCATGTACTCAACTGAATTGACTCATGTAAACAACTGAATTAACTATATGAATTAACTCATGTACTCAACTGAATTAACTCATATCTCAATCATATTAATTGCAGATTATAAACATATTTCAATCATTTTAACTCATGTACTGAACTGAATTAACTATATGAATTAACATGAAACCAATTTTATTTATAATTAATATGAAACCAATTTCAAATGAGAGTATTTGTTTGAGATATGCATGAGATATGTTAATTCAGTAATTTTATACACGAGTGAGAAGGTGCTAGAGCAATGCATGAGTGCAGTAATTTTATTTATAATTAATATGAAACCAATTTCAAAAGACAAGTCAAATAATTATAATTAAGTTCTATATTTATTTGAAAATCAGATTATGATCTTACCCATTGCCAATAGGACGTATGATGACCTTCCCACCGGCATCTTTATCATGGGACGTGTCAATTAGACATAGTAGCCAAAAGCTTAACAGAAATAGATAATTTGGACTCGGCAGCTCCGTCATAAATTGGTTGGTTTGCAGAGATCAATTTATTGTAAAATTGTTGAGCTTTTTCTTTTGGTACCTCACTGTCACTAGGTGTCTCATTTGCTATAATAGCATTCACATTGGGGACATTGATCCTCACTAGGCATAAAACCAAATTGGTACATGTGATGTCTGACCTCACTAGGCATCTTCAAGTCTATGCACTTGAAGTTTACACAAGGACATGTTATCTCTCCATGGTTTAAAAATTGTGGTTGTTCCATAGCCTTGTTAACTAACTCTCCAACTCCACTAAGAAAGCTATCTTTAAAACCAAATCTATTTGGATTTACTCTATCATACATCCAACTATGATCCATTTTCTACATGAAATTATCAACCACTAGGGATGTTGGACAAAACTAGTTGAATACCTCTACCTTCGCACATATCTCAAAATTTAAAAACTACATAGCAAATTTGTTATCTTAAAGTCTCCATTACTTATATTTATATATTAAAATTAAAATTAACTATATAGAGGATGCAACCAAAATAAAAAGGTGCATTTAACAGAATACTCAATCAGACCTCAAGCTCAAGCTTAGGAGGAAAAAAATCACTTTCAATTACTTCTTCAAGTAAAATATGCATCGTTTTCAATCTTAATCAAATCATATCAAATACTCCTCACAACACGTATCAAATAAATATGAAAAGGATAAAATATAATGATAAAAAAAGAGTATCTTATTCAAACATGTTCAGTACTTGTACATTAGCACAAACGGATCATTCAGTATAAAAAAACATTCAGTACTTGTCTATAGGGTACCCTCACTACCCTGAATCTTCTATTCTCACATTTAATCAATAACTCAAGCATAGATTTCATCAACCAGTAGAGGAAACGAGACAGAGGACTCAAACAAAAACATAGCAGCCCAAAACAGCGGAGAACAGAAGAGATGAAGAGGTGAAGTTACTTACCTTAGAACCGCGAGAACGACGAAAAATGGCGGAGTGATTGAAGGAGAAAGGCGGAGCGATTGAGGTTGTTCGACGGAGGAGGGATTGAGGTTGTTCGATGGCGGACAGATTCGGTGGATTAGGGATTCGGCAAATTAGGGATTCGGCCGTGTTGAGCTTCTTCTCACTCGTGTACTTTTCAGTGTATTTGTTTGGGAAGAAAAACAAAACCAATTTTAAAAAAGTAACAAATAGTTGTTGCTCAGTGGGAATGAAAATGCCTAAAAAAAAGAAAGGGGGAAAATAAAATTTTTGGAAAATATTTGGCGCTCAATAGATAGTTTTTTTCAAAATTTAATTTAATTAAAGACTATTAGAGTCCGCCCTAACAGACTCTATAAATTATTAAAAAAATATAAAATACTTGAGTCTCATAGAGTCTCCTTAGCGTTTACAAAAGTGGACGCTATAATCAATTACTCGATTAAAATAAAAAATTATAATAGAAAATCAGTAGCGTCTATCAAAAGGACACAAAAGAGACACTAGTAGCGTCAGTGTCGTGGCGGACGCTAAAATGTTTGAAGCTACAAAGCAATTTTCTTGTAGTGTTCATATATAATCGATAAATGTCATTCGGTAAAATTAATTTTTAACATATTATATTTCGCATTAAACCTATTATTTTACTGTATTTTTGTAATATTAATAATTAATAAAAAATATATTACAATTTGTAATTTGGGTCCTGATCCAAAATAAACCTCCACTAAATTGGATTGGATTGCACTTGATTTTTTTATTTAGTCATTCAAAATTGGACCGTATGTAACTTTATCTTTTAATAAGTTTTTACCACAAAATCAAAGCAACCCGAATTACGAACGCCCCTAATAAAAATTTGGGTTCTCATCCCTGTTCTTATACATGACATTTCAAAAAACATATATTATTATTATTATTATTATTATTATTATTATTATTATTATTATTAAGTTTGTGGTTCATAACTTGTATGTGTCAATTTTTTTTTTCTTTCATGTTATTCAATATATCTTTCTATACTTTATCTCACATAATTGGGATTTTTTTTCTTTCTTTGGAAATAAAGAACATTCATGACAATTGAACATCCGACTGCGGACCAAAGATCTAACATTGCAAAAGAGATCGGACACAAAAAAAGGTGACATTTTTTTTTCATTTTAATTAATATCATGCTTCATTTTAACGACAAAAATATTTCACAAAATTTATCATGTTATATATTATTTACACAATCTAATAATGTTATTTTATTTAAATATTATGGCATCTAGTCTAAAACGGAGAAAACTGTTCACAATGACCTTCGTGCTGAAAATGAAAGACTGGACAATGAGAACATCCAGAGGAAGGAACAATTGAAGAATATTCTTTGCACAACATGTGGACGTCGATTTTGTAAGAATCATTCGGTGGAACAACTTCTGCTTGAAAATGCTCGTCTCAGAGAAGAGGTGAGTTAATATGACTAACTCTGGAACAACTTTTATAACGAACAATTTACCTTGTGTATCAAAAAATAAATATTTTGTAACACCCCAACTTTAATTAATAGAAGTAATATTGATTAGAGATAAAAATTGAAATTAAATTAAGAAAAAGTAGTTTGATTTAATGAGTAAATAACATGAAGGGACACAATGGGAATTAGAAATTAGTTCAAGGACAAAATAGTATCTTCCACAAGGGACTATATAAATTAAGGGAATATTCATTAGAAAAGAAAAGTTATAGTCATTCCCTTTCCCGTCTCCTTGCAGCCACCGGACTCTCCCTATATGGTTATGGAACACAATAATTTTCACATCTCTTGTAGAAAGTTTTTCATATATGTTTTTCCCCCACTCAAGAAAAATAAGATGTAATTTAGGAGATGAACATTGAGCAGGAATTAAAAGGACAAGAAGATTCAAAGTAGTTGAAGCCGCAAAGGGTTTTGAAAAAACTTGACATAATCTTAGCAAGTCCATCAAGTTCTTGATTCCTCGTCACTAAATCATGAAGGGTTCCTTTTAGGGTTTATTTTTTAGTAGTTAGATTATTAATGACATTTAGAACTAGAAACCTAAAATACAATAAGTTCAATGATAATTTTCCCACATTCTCTTCCATTGGAATTACTCTAGGCTAGTGGATTATGTTGAATCTAGAAAATACATGTTAGTTATCTTTATTTTATGACGAGTACGTTAAGAAATAATTATTAGATGAATCTATCCATGAATAGGTAAGAAAAGAGCTTTAAAATGGTTAAAATGTGTGTATTGTTTGAAATTTCTAATTTTTAGTATAGCTTTAAAATGGTTAAAACAATGTATGCTATCATACATCAATACAAACAATTAGAGACAAACTTGAATTGTTGCATTTGCAGTATGCATTGATAAATGTTTGGTTCTGTCTGATTATTAAAAAAATGCATAAAGTGGTTTAGGTAATTATGGGCTAAACTACATATTTGGTCCCTTACGTTTATTTTAGGTTTCAATTTGGTCCCTTACGTTTAAAAAGTTTCAATTTGGTCCCTTACGTTATCAAAGTTTGCATTAGTTGGTCCCTTCCGTCAGATTCCACTGTTACACTGTTTCAATTTGACACGTGTCGATGTGTCCATGTGTCCACGTGTCAATCCACGTGTGCAAACTGTTTGCCACGTAAGCAAACCGTCTGCCACATGTGCAAAAACTGACGGAAGGGACCAAATTGAAACCTAAAATAAACGTAAGGGACCAAATTGAAACTTTTTAAACGTAAAGGACCAAATTGAAACCTAAAATAAACGTAAGGGACTAAATGTATAGTTTAGCCGGTAATTATGTCACTTAGTGGAGTAGATTACTCCTCCGCTCATAATAATGTGGCAATGTTGCCAATGGATTCAATTTGATCATTTATAAATCCAGGATTTTAATTGTAAATCAGTAGTTTGTGCTTGATCTGCATTTAATATCAACCTAATTAGTCTGACGTCTGAGAAAACCTCAACTCAGAGTGTCCTTAAATTGATAATTGTGTTACATATTTTATTTATGAATGTTTAGATTATTTATGAAAATACTTTTCCCCCGCTCAACTAACCATGAAGTTCTTATTCCATGTTATTTGTTTTTCAGATAAACAAACATATATATCTGTGAAGCTGGATTTTGAAGGAGTCGCTTGGAGTTTATGCTGCTATTTGTAGTTTTATTTGAGATTGAATAACTAAGATTGAATAACTATGTTCAGTTTATGTATCAGACAACTGGTTGTCATGCTAAACTTAAAACAATATCTTGTAATTTTACTTTATTCAGGACTATTTATTGATATTCCGAATAATAGTCTTGGTATTTATTTGAGGTATTAGGATGATGGGGAAATAAAAAATACATGCGTTGGAAAGGGCTCTGCTAGGGCTAGCAAGGTTGTCAAAACCGGATCGGTCGAACTGGGAACCGGACCTGCATCCGGTCCGGTTAAGGTGCAAAACCGTTCTGCAAGGGAACCGGCGTTAAACCGTCAAAACCGGCCAAAAACCGGAAAACCCGGTGAACCGGACGGTCCATCCGGTTTTCCGGTCTGCACGTTTAATAAAAAAAATCTTTTGGTCCAAAACGACGTCGTTTCACATATATTTTTTTTAAAAAAAAAGGAATTGGAACAGTTAATGGCAATCAAAATCAGAAAAATAAGGAAATAAACAATCAAACAGAAACGCGCCCTCTGTTTCTCACTTTCTCTTTCACGCAAAAACAAAACAAACTCTTCTCCTTCCTCAATAAATCTTCTTCCTCCTCTTACGGTGGCCGGCGGCAGGATTGAAGTGTTACCATATACTTTCAAGTACCAACAATGTCTTCTATTCTTAATCAAGTGAGTTTTTTTTTCTTTCCCTCTATATTTTTTTCTCTTGTTTTGTTCATTTTTTTCCTTCTATTTATTCTTGTTTTCATCTTGACATCTTGTTGTTGTTCTTATTTTACTTTTTATTCTAACAAGTAACAATATTAGTAGTTTTGTTTTTTAGAGTTAATATAGGGTTAATGGTTGTTTGATCAAAATATTTGTTTGATTGTAGTTTGCATTAGCTTATTAGCTAGTAAGTTTGTTTTTTTATCAATTTTTTTTTTTTGGTAAACTAAGAGCATTAGAACATCAAAGAGGGCAGAAGACATCCCAACTAGGTTGGCACCTCCTGTGCTCTCTAATCCTCTGCCATATGCTCATAAATATATATATATATTTTTGGAAAAAAGGAAAAGTACAAAAATAAGGGGGGGCCGAACCAAACCCTTAGAACAGAAAAGATAAGCGACATAACAAAGGAAACGAAAAAGTCCCACCAAAGGAATCCCAGAATAAGGTGTCCGTGGTTCGCAAGCTTATCCGCACAACAGTTGCCTTCCCTGAATATATGCGAAAATAAGATATGCATATGATGTGAAAAACAGTTGCTCCATCTATTACGTAGATCCCAAGGAACAATCGTATGGTCTTTTGTAGCTCGAATTGCGACTTGAGAATCACTCTCCACCCAAATATGCAACCAACCCCTCGCCAAAGCATGCTCAGTAGCTAAAATAATAGCCATTAACTCTGCATGAAGGACGGTGTTATAGGCAAGCTTACACGAAAACCCTCCCATATACGTACCGAATTTGTCCGGGAAAATAGCTCCACACGTCGAACCCGAGTCCACTAAAGAGCCGTCCGTGTTAACCTTGCAAAACGGACCTGAAGGGGGCTGCCATTTGACTGGGATCAATTGAACATGCTGCAAAACCGGCTTGACACCGAAATTATGCAGCGACATGAGATTCGCACCAGCAGAAACCACTCCTTTTGACAAAGCTGCACTGAGATTGAATGCAATTTTAATCTTGGTAAAGGCTGCAGCAAGCGTGATTTTAGCATTATTAAAAACTATACCATTTCGGGCCATCCATATTGTGTGCACCGCGTGAATAATGCACGACAAACGGACGTCACGAATCAAGCTATGTTGACTGCCGCAGCAAAGCAACAATGATAAGGCTGAAGAGAGATCAATCGAGCAATCTAACAAACAGGCCACATATTTCCAAATACCTTGCGCAAACTGACATGACAGAAATAAATGGTCAGAGGTCTCATAAGCTTTTCTACACAGCGAACAAATTGAGACAACAGTGCAACCGCGCTCTCTTAAATTATCATCCGTCGGCACCTTGTTATGGATAAAGAGCTCGATGGAGGGATAAAATTCTGCCATATAATAGAAGCCCAATGTAACTTTTAATAATGTTTTGATTTGTAATTTAGTGATATCAATTATCAAAAGTTAACTTTTGTCTTGTAGTTTAATTAAATATTGATTATGTTATAATTTAATTTGTATGAGCATGTCTTAGTGACTTAGTTAATTTGTATGACTACACGACAACTAATTTGTATGAGCATGTCTTAGTTAACTTAGTTAATTAAATATTTATTCATTTTGATGGGTTGTTTGTTCACTGATTTTATAGTAATTAATTAAAATATTGGTTATGTTAATGTAGGAAACCACAAATGGCAACTCTCCTAATGTTACACAATCCGAAACCGAAGCACCATCTCTTAGTTGTCGTGGGAAAACAGATCCGGCATGGGAGCATGTTACTATAAAAATTGATGGTAAAACCAACAAACAGCTCCTCACTTATATCTATTGTCATAGGAGTTGGAAAGGAGGCGGTATACACAGAATGAAGGAACATCTTGCAAAGGACAAGGGTAACGTGATCGCTTGTGACAAAGTTCCCGCCGATGTTTGTCATCAAATGGTTCAATCATTAGTAAATAATGAGAAGAAAAAGAAAGATAAGGAGCTAAATGATGCATATGATCATCAAACTCAAACTAATGAGCATGTGGCTCCGGTTCAATCTCCTCAAATGGTGTCTAACAAAGGAAAACGAAAAGCTACCGATGATAGTACTTTTTTTGCTCCAACTTCAACTCAAGGCTCCCAACAAACTCTACAAAGTGCATACTCAAGCAAGAAAGCAGTACATGGAGCGAAGATGGCAATTGCTAGATGGTTTTTTTATTCCAACATTTCATTCAATGCAACTAAATCCCATATTTTCAAGAAGCTGTCAATGCAATTGCTTCCATTGGTTTCGGATTCAAAGTTCCTACATATCATGACTTAAGGGTTAATTTGTTGGGAGATTGCAAGAGAGAGTGCTCATTACTTGTTGAGAGTTATCGGTCCAAGTGGGCTAAAGATGGTTGCACGATAATGGCTGATGGGTGGAGTGACCAAAGACAACGAACTTTAATAAACTTTCTAGTTTATTGTCCTCAAGGGGTGGTGTTTGTGAAATTTGTTGATGCATCAGGGATTGTGAAAGATGCTGAAATGTTATGCAATTTGTTTTGCGGAGTTATTCAATGGGTTGGACATGAAAATGTTGTCCATGTAGTTACAGACAATGCAGCCAATTATGTAGCTGCCGGTAGAAAGATTCATGAAAAATATGATTCAATTTTTTGGTCTCCGTGTGCTGCTCATTGCTTGAATCTACTTTTGAAGGATATTTCTAGCATGCCTCATGTTGCAGAGCTTTCCTCAAAGGCTTCTAAGGTAACTGTCTTTGTGTACAATCACATTATTTTTTTATCTTGGCTGAGGAAGAGAGAAGGTTGGAAAGAAATTGTACGTCCAGGACTAACTCGATTTGCTACAACTTTTATTACACTAAAAAGCTTGTACGATCGTAAGAGTGATTTACAAGCTTTGATGGTTGATAGACATTTTACTACCCATAAGTTAGCAAAGTCTACAGCAGGAAAAACAGTAAGTGCCATTATATTGGACTTTACTTTTTGGAGTAATTGTTTCATGATTGCAAAAATTATGGCTCCTATCATAAAACTACTAAAAAATGTAGATGGGGATGAACGACCTTCTATGGGTTATGTTTATGATGGCATGCAAAGGGCAAAGAATGCAATAAAGGCAATGTTTAGGAAAATGAAGTCTTCTTATAAACCATACACTGATATCATCAAGACTAGATGGGATAAACACTTGAAACGTGAACTTCATTCAACGGCTTACTTTTTTAATCCTGCATTCCAATATATTGGTGACTTTAATGACAAGAGTAGGATTACAGAAGCACTTATTAAATTATTTGAAGTTAAATCTCTTTGTCCCGACGTATCCAAAGCCTTTCAAGAGATGCAAACATATCGTGATCGGAAAGACAGTTTTGATAAACCAAGTGCTGTTAAAGTGGCTGCCAATTTACAACCTGGTGAATAAATCATGGCTTTGTTGTTTTATATTTAAATAGTTATGCTTATGCATGTTTCTTGACTTATTTAATTTGTTGTTTTTTTGTTTGCTTTTTGTAGCGGAATGGTGGAAAATTTATGGAGGTAGTGCTCCAATATTGCGAAAGTGGGCAATAAATTGGAGCGTTTTTGAACGTATTCATACAAAGAGCAGGAATAGACTTGAACATCAAAGACTTAATGATCTTGTCTATGTTGCTTATAATTTGCGTTTGAAAATAGGTATAATTTTTCTTATGTCAAGTCATAATGTTTTTTGCTTATTATATATTGGGTTAATAGTTCTTTACCCCTGCAAAGTAGGCAAATTTTGCTTTACCCCCCTGTAATTATTTTTTTTAAGATTATACCCCTGCAAAATTTATTTTTTTGATTTATCGGTTATTCTGTTTTTTTTCCCTACCACGACAGCAAAAGGGGGGTAAATCAAAAAAATAAATTTTGCAGGGGGTAATCTCAAAAAAATAAATTACAGGGGGGTAACGGAAAACTCGCCTACTTTGCAGGGGGTTGATGACAGGAATTTCTATGGTATTTTTAGTATTATTATTAGTAGTAAAATGACCAAGACAGGCCCAAATAAGAAGGAAAACCTACAAAAGCAGGAAAAAGCATCAAGATAAGGTCCAAGATGCCAAAAGACAAGAAAAAGCCCAAAAAGTGAAGAAAATAAGCATTTCATCGCAGCACGATAACTTCCATCGTGCCACGATGGAAGCTGCTTGCTCGCCAAGCAAACAGAAGAATAAATTTGAAGAAAATATGTCCATCGCCCAAGCTGATGAAATGCACAGGATCAGTTATAAAATTGAACTGAATCTTCACATCGCAGTACGATGGCTTCATCGTGGTGCGATGCCTTGCTGAGGCCCATTACGAAAACTATAAATAGAGCCTCCCATTCATTGTTTTATTCATCCAGAAATAGTAGAACATTCTCTACTATAAGGAGAGGTTCAGAGGAGCTCAATTGGACATATTTTTCTCCCCTTACGGGAAAACTAACTCAGCAAGGTATGTTTTCTTTAGGCTTTTATGTTTAGGTTATAATTTCTTTATTCTAATTTAAATATGTAGTCTTTTGTAATAGATGTCTTAGGTTGTGGTGGAGAAGATGAACTCCCCGATGAATATTTGGAGTCTGTGACTAAGTCAAAGTTATAATAAATGATATTTAAGTATTATGTTTGTTATTTACTTTCATGCACTTTAATAATGTTTCTCGTAATCTGGCCGGATAAGCGGGAGCGCCCATAGAATTGATATTAGGTTTCTAACTTAATATGGTCCGGAACTAGTAGTAAATAACACCAGGTGTATAGAGACGGTAACGTCCTGAACTAGTCGTGAATGAGCGGTTAGAGGAGGAATCATGAACTAGGTGTGAACTGAGCACTTAGATGATGAATAGCCCGATACTAGGATCTAGAGGTTAATTGGTGAAGATAATAATGCATGTTTATAAACAACTCACTTAGTAATTTGGGTATGTGACTCATCGAGGTTGGGCTCTCGTAGGTACCTTAGTTATGAAAGTGAGGAAACTTTAATAGACATAGTGTAACAGTAAGGTGTTACTACAACAAGGAAAAGTCACCGCCGAACATTAATCTAAATAACTATGTTATACACCGGTCATGCCAAATATGAAGAAGGGAGAGAGTCCAACTACCATACCTATCCTCTATGTTTCTGAATCTATTATTATTTATTTATGCAAGCATTACGCTATTTTTATAAAACATTTTTCAAAACCCAAAGCGAATGCAAAACTATCCAAACTTAAATAACGCTAGTAAAGCTTCGGCACGATCCCTGTGGATACGAACTCATTCTAGACACCTAGAGTGTGAATTATTACTCGACGACAGAGTGGTGCACTTGCCAGACCGTAGTCAAGTTTTTGGCGCCGTTGCCGGGGATTGTGTTTACAAAGCATTACTAGATTTATTTAAGTTTATCAAAAAAAATATTTCAAAAATTAAAAAAAATTAAAAAGAATCAAAAAATCTTGTTGATGATTGTGGATTTTGATCTGTGGAAGTTCTGGCTAAAGATAAGTCTTGGTATTTAAGCGATCAGTTGTGATCCACCTCACTTACCTGGGAATTTTCATGGTGACAAAGACACATGAGACAAACCAAAAATAGTTTTACCATTTAATTTTCCAGTGCTACTGAAGGTATTCATTTGTTGTGCTTGATAATAGGTATCCTGGAGTTTGAGTACGACCCTGAACCAGAAAGAACGCTTTGGAAAAGAAGGCAAGCACAAAGGCTTGCAGAATCCAGTAGTCTCAAAACATAAGAAGAGCCTACCACCAAAGCCATGGGGGACGAACAAAGAATTACAATGGGAGACTACTGCAAGAGGACTGACACAGATCAGATCTCACTGGGATTCCAGCCAGCGAATCCAGCTAACTTTGATATTAAGGGTAATGTTCTTACAGGTTTGCGGGAGAACCAGTTCGATGGACGTGCCAACAATGATCCTTGGGATCATCTTGCAAAGTTTTCAGAGACATGTCAGATCCAGAAGGTGCCGGAAAGTGTTACTGATGACCAGAAGAAGCTGCATTTGTTTGCTTTTTCTCTTACAGGTCCAGCTAAAGATTGGCTTCAATGCTTGCCAAGGGGAACGATTACAACATGGAAGGAGCTTGAAGACAAGTTCCTGGAAAGATTCTTCACACACACACTATTCCAGAAAAGGAAGTCTGAGATTCTAAGTTTCAAACAGCATGAATCTGAAACGCTGTGCGAGGCTTATGAACATTTCAAGCTGCTTATGAGAAGGTGTCCTAACCACAGCATTAGTGCTATGGAGCAGATGCAACTATTCACTACTGGTATGAAAATGCAACATCGGATGATACTAGATGCCTCAGCTGGTGGGTCCATCAAAGTAAAGACCTATGCAGAGACTAAGGATCTGGTTGAGCATATGTGCCAGAATGAGTACAACATGAGCCATGATAGAGCTGAAAAGACTCCTGGAATTCTTAAGGTGGACCAGGAGATTTCCTACAAAGTAGAGATCGAGTTACTAAGGAGGCAACTTGCTGATAAGGAGAAAGCTGTGAAGGAAGCCAGTGTTAAACAGGTGGAGGGAGTTTGCGACTTCTGCCTAGAAGATCACCCTAATGGGCAATGTTTGCCAGGAGGAAGCGAGGAGCAGGTAAATTACATGGGGAACAACTACAACCCAGGTTGGAGCAAGCACCCAAATTTACGTTGGGACCAGACAGGGAACCAGGCTCAAGCTGCACCTCAACCAAGAAAGCCATCTCCATTGGAAGAGTTGCTCAATAAGTTTGCTAGCATGAGCAAAACTAACTTTGAAAACATCCAGACGACAGTAGCCAACCAGGGGGCGGCAATAAAAAGTCTTGAAACCCAGATTAGTCAACTCTCAAAACTGGTAAGTACTCATGTTTCTAAAGATATTGCAGATAACACGGTGGACAATCCAAAGGAGGAATGCAAAGCGCTAAAAGATATGAACACAGGGCGCATATACGATGAAAAGGAGCTGAAAGAGTTCGAAGAGTGGTTCGAAACGCTGGGAATGACACTAGAGGAAGTCTATGACGAGTACCTATGTGAACTAGAAGAATACAGAATAAAAGCAGAAACGAAACCGCGACTGTCAATCAAGAAGACAGGTCCTGGAAGCGTCGCCATACTTTGTCAGATTGAGGAAGCACACTACTAGAAAACAACAAAATAGAGTCCGATTTTAGCGTCGGATCCCGACACCAACGCTACTAGCGTCAAATTAGCGTCCGCCTAACCCACGCTATAGCTGAAACTAGATTTTATATTATTTTTTCGTTATTATATTGAGAAATACAAGGCTTAAAGTATGCACAGTAGATTTAGCCTCTGCATGGCCGAAGCTATGATTCTTATTTCTTTTCTATTTTATTTTGGGATTATTTCTTTTCTATTTTATATCATCATCATCATCATCATCATAATAATAATAATTTATATCATACAAATAATAATCATCAAAAAGAAAAGTTTTCTTCTTTCCTTTCTTAACATCAAACCCTAGTCCCTTTTTTCCTCTCCACCGAAACCCTCAAAATCCTTTCCATCTTTGAGAACCATTCTCTCTTACTCGTGAATTGGTTACCTGAGCATGTAAATCCCTAACTTCGCAGTCGCCGATAACACGGTAAAATCGGTCAGATCCAACAATTGGTCTTCGTTTCAAACTATCGCTATTCACGCCTCAGGTCGAATACTTCGTTTAGCTCCACCGGTACGCAATCTTCGATTTTTGTTTTTCAGTCAATCTTTTCCATAAGTTAGTTTCGCTAATTTGAGAACAACGCGTATCTTTAGTCGTGAGAGCACTTTGATTTTGAAAGCGGGAATAGGAGCAGCTCACAAAGTGGAAGCATCGATTGTAACTATCAGTACCAAAGCCTCCGTATTGGCCGAGCAAATGCGCAGATGTTAGGTGAAACAAATTGCAAGGTTAGTCTTTGCAAATTAATTATATGATTACATGTAAAATTGTGTAGTTTTACAATGGGTCCAAGGGTTTTACAATGGTGCTTTGATAACTCAAAGTTTTACCTCTAATTTGTTTGTTAATCAGCAAATCCACCATATGTGATGTTGATAATTATTTCATGATAATAACAGTTAATGATTAAAGTATGAAATTTTTGTAATAGAAATTTCATCTTAGTTTTTTTACTGCTTCTCTTGAGTAGCATTGATCTTTCAGATGTACCTTTCACTTGCTGAAGATAATCTATACATTTGTTATAAATTAGGTGAGAATGAGAAAGTGTAAAAGCTTAACAATATGGTTTGTTTGTGTTTGCTTTAGGTTGAGAAATTGTCTGCTGCACTTTGATGTGATGATGTTCCTTGTAGAAGCTGGTCATTTTTTCAAGTTGACGAATTATTTGGTTCACTTTGATTTTGGTGTGGGTATAAATGAATGTTGTAATAATTTATGTTTACACAAATCTTATTAACATTGTATATGTAAGCAGGTAAAACTCACTTGTATTGCTATGGTTGTTTCAAGTGAGCATGTCTTATGTAATATGACTTATGAATGATTCTTTTCTTTTTTGTTTTGAAATATCACTTTAAAATGATTCTTCATAATAATTTTTTTATGATTTAAAGCACATAACACACTATTGAGCACTTAATTGAAGGTGATAATTATTAAAAAAAGATTTAAGTTGATATAAATCGAAGGTGAGTAATATGCTCTGACAATATTATTCATGTTTTTTTTTTTTTTTCAGGTGGTTGTGAAGATTTTCTAAATTAACTTTGAAGATATGATTAAGGACTAATGTGGATCTATATATGTTATAGGAACGTGAGGATAAGATGCTAGTTGAGGATATGTTCTTTTCTGCAGGTAGAAGACACGATGAGGTATGCCTTATTTAGTCATTTATCCTTGTCTTTTCCTAAGTTTCTTAAAGGTTTCAAGTAAGGAAAGATAAATCACTTACTCAAGCTGTACAAAGGCTTCTCCCTTAATGAACTTTAGAAGTTTGTCCATTCTCTTCCATTTTAAGATGCATTTTATACTATGCTGCTCTGAGTTAATGGTATTAAGAAGTCAATTAGACCATTGTCCACTGCGCATTGAAGGGAAAGTTATAGGAAAAGAGTTGCTGAAAAAAAGCTCCATGATGTGGACCTATTTACAATGTTACATTGCTGATATGCATATTTTGTGTAATTTTATTCCATCCGGAATCATGTATTGAGTGGATGTATGAGCTGAATCTTGTGTGCCTTTGCTCTCTAATTGCTTACAATCTTTTGTGCCTTTTAATTGGCAATTCTATATATGTTTTCTTTAGAGTTTTTCTTGCTTTATAATTGTCTGGCCAGCTCCTCGCCTCTGTGTTGAGAACCTAAAAATCATGGTTGGTTTTTTGTTACAGAAGCATCCTTGGCTTCTATTTGCTGTAGAGTTTGCTAGGCTTTATGATTTTGGGATTCAGCGATCTTAACATTCTTTTCATTATTTGGTGTAATTGTTTGTAAGTTATGATTCGGGAGAAGAAACTTTGTGTGATTTGATTGCAGAATGTAGTGGACAAGATAAAGAAAAATCTTAAAGTGCTAAGATTACAAAAGTTGAAGCGCTCTATAAAGCCAATCCGACACTTCAAGAATGGACCAAGAAACTCAATAATGTGAGAGAATCAAAACAGGTCAAGTATTTCAAATACACTTTGCTCCTTTCTTAGTTAGGACCACATCATTCCTAAGAACCACCTGGTGAAAGATGAAATTAAATTTAGTGATAACTAATCCTATAATGTTTCACAAATCTTTTGTCTTGTATGTATATCTCCTTGACATATAATTTATAGTATTTATGAGGCAATAGGGGACAATACAAAGTTATACTATAGATGTTACCTAGTAGCTAGTATTTGTGAGGTATGGAATAATAGTTATACTATAGTTTATACGTAGTAGCTAGTAATTCTCACATCTACATTGACTTGCTTTTGATTAGGTACCTGGTACCTAATCAGCCTTCAGGGTCAGAACCTAGATTCTATTTTGGATTAGATTCAACACTTGGAATTCATATGCAAAGAAACAAGTAAAGTCCTTTTTTATTAGAACTAAAAGCAACTAACAACAATTCCGGATACCTCTGGATTGTCTGCATAATCATATGTGAAAAAGTTTGTTATTAGCTTAGGCACATGGAGACAATGAGAGCAGACTATGAGCATAACTCAACAGCTACCTAGTGATGATTGTATGCTAATTTTGTGTTTGTGTAGTAATTGTAGTTGATGTTACAATTACTTTGCTCTTTTTTGGATTGTCGTGTTTTATCTTGATTGCATCTCATGTAAAAATTTGCAGTGGAACCCCTTCCAGCTTCTATGTAAATTGAATTTATTTACATTGTGTGTCAGACCAATCATAATCTACTCATCTGGAAGTATATATAGAACACAAATCTCTTTGGCAAAGCAAAGGAAGTTTTCTTATCTTACTGGTAGTATTTAAACCCAACTAGAAATTGACAAAGCAAAGTTCATTTTCCATATTGAATTTCCTATAAGAGCTTCACACCCAACTAGATTATGGCTCTAAAATTCAATTCTATGTTTGAAATCTCACTTTAGTTATATAGACCTTTTGTAGGTTGATTTATATGCTATATCTTTTGAGCTATGTGGCCTTTATGATGTACATTTCTAATTTAGTAACTTGGTGTTAAATTATGAAGTTGGTGCTTTATATAACATGACGACCTTATCATTATAACTATTTTTGATATGTTGCACTTCACAGGCTGACAGAGGCGGATATCATGCTTCCTCTGTCTTGTCCATGCTCTCCGTTCATGTTTGTTGAGGTAACTCCAGTATTCACGTTTTGTTCTTTATGTTCGTCTCTTGTGAAGTAGTGTTTGTGATTTTACTTCCCCTATCGCTCCCTTTCTCACATGTTTGAACTTTGAATTTTTTGTCTCGTTTTTAACATGTTCAAAATCTGTATCTGCTGCCCTGTTTCTAGCTTTTTAGCTGACTATTCTTCCCTCGACGTTGGATCGTTTGTGAGTCCCCTGTCTGGGTGTTTCTCTTGTGGTGTTGTGGCTGCTTTTGTCCTCTTGCTACGTGCAGTAGCCTTGCATTTTTGGGTTATTTTGCATTAGCCATGGCAGCTATTGGGTTGTGTCTTAATTTCAGATTGGTGTCCTAATACTACTAGTTTAATAGAAATAGATGCACAAGTATAATATCTTAATAGAAATAGATGCACAAATATTGGAAGTATTTTTTTCCTGATATTGCAATAACCTTATTGAACCCCTACTATGTTTCAATGGTAACTGTAACCACATCTTCAGACATATTGTTCTTTTATTGTGGTATTTGGATATTGTATAGTAATGAACAAATATATTTTTTTCAATTATATTTGTTTTTATAGTGAATAAGTATGTTTCTTGTATAATGATATGGATCATTTCCTCTATAAATGAGTGATTTATTACTGTCATTATGTATAAGTAGGAACAAAGCTACATGACAAATTGTGTCCGTGGAAAAAGAAACTTGATGAAACAAAAAAAAAATTGTGATTTGTTGCTTTATTATTGTCTCTTAGTATCAGGTGCAACACAAACAAATCAGGGTGATATGTAATTCTTTTTTTTTATAAAAAATTCACATTTAGCGTCGGATAGGCCGACTCTAGCGTAAATGTTGACTTTTCATAAGTTGACTTTAGAGTCGGATAGGCCGAAGCTATGTGATTTTGCTGACTTTTCCAGGATGGACAAAATTAGAGTCGGATGCAAAGTAGAGTCGGAAATTGACTCGGCTAAGCCGACTCTAAGATAGCATCGGAGTCAAATTAGCCGACGCTACCGTTTAGCTTCGAATGTTTTAGCCTCAAACCCGACCCCGACGCTAATCGGACGCTAAATAGGTTTTAGCGTCGGTTTTTGCTCCTTTAGCGTCGGTTTTTGGCCGACTCTAAAAACTGTTTTTCTAGTAGTGGCAGAAGTCTGAGCACTATGTGATGTGGGCTCAAGTGTGAACGTAATGCCATTATCTTTGGCAGAGAAGTTTAAACTCACAACAGTAACTGCAGGTACAGAACGTGAACTTGTTTTAGCTAACCAAACAACCATTCACTCAACAGGTACAGTAGAAGATGTCTTGGTGAAAGTCGGAGACCTGGTATTTCCAGCAGACTTCATGATCCTGGATATCCTAGAAGATGAAGAACACCCTGTTATTCTTGGAAGACCATTCTTAGCAACCAGCAGGGCACTCATTGATGTGGAGTCCGCTGAGTTGACTCTAAGAAGTGGAGAGGAGAAAAGGACTATCAAAACTTCCAAAACAGAGAGGGACGTGTGCTTCATGCTTGAGTGGAAGGACAGAGAAGCTACACCACCGACTCCAACTCAAGAAGTACAGGTAAAGATAGAGATAGAGGAGCTGGAGAATGAAATGGTGCAGCTAAAGATAGAGACAGCTCAGGAAGAGGAGGTACCCGAACAACTAACTAACCAATTGAAGAGGCCAACGATTGAAGTGGACATCCGAGCAACCTGGGTCAAAGCATGGGGTAGAAACCGAAAGGTGGCCAGAAAATCTAAGTTTGGGGTTAATACGCCACCTCTGAAGAAGCTTGCTGCTGAGAGAAAAGAGGAAAGAAAGAAGAACAACTGGGTCAATACTCCAAAAGAACAAAAGAAGGAACATCCACCAAGAAGCAAGGGGAAGTCTATCATGAAAACAGTACCTTCAGAAGATGATGAACGATTCTGTTTTGCTACCTTCAAAGAAAAACAGAACCCAGAGAAGTATGAGAGAAGCAACAAGAAAGAGGGAGGAGCTAAGGCGAAAGCTTCTACATAAGAGAGAGACATGCGAACCTATCCTCTGTAATGGAGGAAATGCCTCAAGCTAATGAGAGGCTAAACAAGCGCTGCTTGGGAGGCAGCCCAAGGATGAGTAATTTTAATTTCAGTATTTTCAATTCAGTAATTTCAATTTAGTTTTTCAATTCAATAAAGTATGCCTAGAATTCTGCATGTCATCTTCATCTGTAAACAGCCCTTATTCAAACTTACAAAAAATTAAATAATTGTTTGCTGTTTATTATCTAGTGCATGATAAACTGTTATAGGTAAGATTGCGGCGAAGTAAGTTATAAATTCTGATGAGCCGAATTTCACGCCTTCATACATAAACCAAAGGTGATTGCTCCGAAGTGCGAAGTTCGGGAGACAGAGAGACAAGTGATGAAGCTGGTGTCCGTGAGACAAGTGTTCAACTTTCAGATACCTAAGCCATGTGAGGATTTGAGCCAAATATTTCCAAACGGTATTACCACTTTCTTTCGAATTACTATGAGAGTACCGTGCACTTGTTTATTTTCTAGAACTTGCTCTAATTCTCTGCTGACTAGTTGATTTGATATTATATGCATTGAGGCAATTGTTTGTTATAACCCAGAGCCTTTTCAAGCCACCCTTTAATATATTATCCTTTGCTAGCCAATTTTGAGCCGTAAAAAATAATTATCCCTTTTGTTTCGGTGACAAACCACGTTACAAGCCTATAGACCAGAAAAACAATGAAATTACCCTCTTTGGAGTTAAGGTAATAGTTCTCAAGTCTTGGCAACCTAATAAGTTTGGGGTTGCTCATGGAACTAGCAACGTTTAAGTTTGGGGTGGGTGTACGGAGAACTATCACTACAAAAAAGAAAAAAAATGAAAAAGAGACGGGAAAACATCAAAAAAAAATTCCCTAAAAAAAATAGTCTCTTCAAAAAAAAAATTAATGAAAAAGAAAGAGCCAAAGGGCAAAAGAAAGAGCCAAAGGGCAAAGATAGTGATAGAAAAGAACCACACAAAGACACATCCGGTTCTTAATCTCCAATACCAACACAAAAAGGCACCCTAAGGAACAAAGGTTGCGTACACAAAAAGGAACAAAAAAGTAGAACTTAACTCCAATGTTTAGCCTACAATTCCCAAAAATGTCCTACCTTGACCTAAGCCACGTTATAACCCTGAAAAGACCTCCAAAAATGCATGTATATTGAATTTTGACTGGTTGCTTAGAGTTCTTGCAAGCCTATGGTAAAATGGCAGGTTGCACGATGATTGAGAGATAACCCTTTCAATTATGAGCGAAAAACACAAATGTGAGAGAGAGAAAAAGTTGAGCATGGACTCTTGAAGGCATTTGTCCGATTTGCTACTATTGACGTCTCCTGAGCCTAGCAGGACTGAGCATGATCGCTGCGGTAAGAAATCAGCGGTACCATTGCTGAAATACAAGCAAGGTTGTGAAATTCCTATCATCTTTATTTATCTCTTATTTCTCTAACGATCTTGTCTGACATCATGTTACTTGAGGACAAGCAACAGTTTAAGTTTGGGGTTGTAATGACAGGAATTTCTATGGTATTTTTAGTATTATTATTAGTAGTAAAATGACCAAGACAGGCCCAAATACGAAGGAAAACCTAAAAAAGCAGGAAAAAGCATCAAGACAAGATCCAAGATGCTAAAAGACAAGAAAAAGCCCAAAAAGTGAAGAAAATGATCATTCCATCGCAGCACGATAACTTCCATCGTGCCACGATGGAAGCTGCTTGCTCGCCAAGAAAACAGAAGAATAAATCTGAAGAAAATCTGTCCATCGCAGCACGATATGGCACATCGCAGCACGATGACATAACTTGGCGCCCAAGCTGATGAAATGCACAGGATCAGTTATAAAATTGAACTGAATCTTCACATCGCAGTACGATGGCTTCATCGTGGTGCGATGCCTTGCTGAGGCCCATTACGAAAACTATAAATAGAGCCTCCCATTCATTGTTTTATTCATTCAGAAATAGTAGAACATTCTCTACTATAAGGAGAGGTTCAGAGGAGCTCTATTGGGCATAGTTTTCTCCCCTTACGGGAAAACTAACTCAGTAAGGTATGTTTTCTTTAGGCTTTTATGTTTAGGTTATAATTTCTTTATTGTAATTTAAATATGTAGTCTTTTGTAATAGATGTCTTAGGTTGTGGTGGAGAAGATGAACTCCCCGATGAATATTTGGAGTCTGTGACTAAGTCAAAGTTATAATAAATGATATTTAAGTATTATGTTTGTTATTTACTTTCATGCACTTTAATAACGTTTCTCGTAATCTGGCCGGATAAGCGGGAGCGCCCATAGAATTGATATTAGGTTTCTAACTTAATATGGTCCGGAACTAGTAGTAAATAACACTAGGTGTATAGAGACGGTAACGTCCTGAACTAGTCGTGAATGAGCGGTTAGAGGAGGAATCATGAACTAGGTGTGAACTGAGCACTTAGATGATGAATAGCCCGATACTAGGATCTAGAGGTTAATTGTTGAAGATAATAATGCATGTTTATAAACAACTCACTTAGTAATTAGGGTATGTGACACATCGAGGTTAGGCTCTCGTAGGTACCTTAGTTATGAAAGTAGGGTAACTTTAATAGACATAGTGTAACAGTAAGGTGTTACTACAACAAGGAAAAGTCACCGCCGAACATTAATCTAAATAACTATGTTATACAACGGTCATGCCAAATATGAAGAAGGGAGAGAGTCCAACCACCATATCTATCCTCTATGTTTCTGAATCTATTATTATTTATTTATTTATTTATGCAAGCATTATGCTATTTTTATAAAACCTTTTTCAAAACCCAAAGCGAATGCAAAACTATCCAAACTTAAATAACGCTAGTAAAGCTTCGGCACGATCCCTGTGGATACGAACTCATTCTAGACACCTAGAGTGCGAATTATTACTCGACGACAGACTGGTGCACTTGTCAGACCGTAGTCAGGGGTAAAAGCCTATTAACCCTTATAAGCTAGAGTCTCTCAATTTAAAGTTATGTTTTATTGTAGGGGGAATAGGAAGAAGATTTACTATGATCCCATTGATTACGAATCTATAGATGACATAGATTTTTGGGTAAATGAAGAAGCACCCCCCGAACTAGATATTAATGAGATTGAGAATCTCTTATATCATGAAGATGCAATTCCGATCGTTGAGAGTTCATTGAGAAACAATCAAGGTTACTATTTAGTTTAATTATATTATTATTGTGAACATATTGAATATGTAATGTTTAGTTTAGTTAATTTATTTTTCATTGTTTCTTATTTTATTAGATGATGATGAATTTGGCACTACACCGTTTCAAGTTGAAGAGGATAATGAAGTTGAAGTAAACCACGGTGGTTCAAATGGTGAAGATGCTTTCATTCCAAGTGTCATCTTTGATTATGGAGAAACAAGCTTTGATGAGTATAATGATGTTTGATAGTTTTCATTTAGATTATTATTAAGAAGTTGACACATGGAGATTTTAGTTTTTAGCTTTTTGATAAATATTTAGTTATTATGTATGAAGTTGGCACAATTTTTTGATAAACACCTATATTTTTATGTATGATGTCCATGGATGTTATGATACTATTTTGCGATATTGAACTTAGTTTAGTTATTATGTAATTTCTAATTTGGTTTGAATTAGAAATTTTATATCTAATGTACTAAAGTTTTAATTTTATATTGACTTTATGACATTTCATCTTGTTAATGTGTGAAATTAGGTAATAAATATTGAGTTATTATTATTTTTTATTTATATATTAATTAAAATATATATTTAATTAAAAACGGTCCGACCCCGGTCCGACCATTGAACCGTGAACCGGTAAGCTCATCGATTTGATGACCGATCCGGTTCTGACAACTTTGAGGGCTAGTATGAGCGCCACCTGTTCCAAATTGATTTTGTTCATTTCATTTCAATGTGTTCAACGTTTCTTCAATTCATTTGTTAATTCTTTGTTGCTGAATTTGTGAAGGGTGCAGATGCATGTTGGAATCTCGTTCAGCGTGTATCAACAACTCACAATATTTTAAGTAGCGAGGGGTATATTTTTAAAATTTCCAGAGACGAGTGAGAAAATCTAGAGGACACGACAAAAAGAACTCGACAAACTTAGGGGGTGATCTTTGAATCTTGCTCTTTAGGCCCCTCTATTTTACTCTCAGACCCCCCTTCATGACCAAAATGCCCTTTAAAACAGATTTCGCTTCCTATGAAACGAAATAACCATGTTTCGTAATGCAGGATACGAAATCCTGTGAAAGCGTAGTAAGTCTGGCCTTGGTAGCACGCCTGCGCACAAATTTTCATGATTTTGTTTCGTAGGTGGGAAAATTTATGTTTTTTGAAATTTTGTATCGTAGGTGGGGAAGTTTACGTTTTTTGAAATTTCGTTTTCTAGGAAACGAAATTGAGGCCAGCGTGCAAAATTTCGTTTCGTAGGTGGCAAAATGTGTCAAAACAGAACCTATTATATTTTTCTACAAATTTCTCAAGGTTTTTAAACCACGCCCAGACATATAGTCACACCTGTCATTATTTGTTCATATATGTTCATTCATAAACGTATTCATACTCATACAAACACTATAAATATCTGAATTTCATAACCAATGTTAATTCCAAAATACATAACCAAAACTAAGTTAATTCCAAAAATCTTTTGTAAACCACAATCATATCACTATTTTTTATGAGCATTTCAAATCTTGGTGTCTGATGACAGGAATTCGTACTGCATTTTTAGTATAATTTTAGTAATAAATTACAGCACTTTAGACCAATTACAAGGCAAATTCCCAGAGAAATGAAGTTACTTGCGCAAGAAGTCAAGAAATTCAAGAAAAAGCTAAAAGAAGCCAAAAAATGGACAAAAAGGGTGCGTTCATCGTAGAACGATGACTCCCATCATAGCACGATGAGAGATGCTTGCTGGCCAAGACAACGCAGGATATATTATTGAAGAAAATATGTTCATCGTGCCACGATGACATGTATCTTGGTACGATGGAGTGACTTGGTGATCAAGCTGATGAAAACTATAAATAGCACGATGGCTTACTGCAGCCCATTACGAAAACTATAAATAGAGCTCCCTTTTCCTCATTATATTCATGGAGAACAGAGAGCAATATTACTCTCTAAGGGAAAAGGAGGAGGAGCTCTAAGGTTAGGTTTTCTTTTATGCATTTTTATATTCTTGTAATTTAATTATGCATTTTAGTAGCTAAACCCCCTCTGGGTTGGGTGAGGAGATGAACTCCCTAAGGAATGCTGGAAACATGTAATTTGGTACTAAGTTTATATAATTGTTTATTCAATTTTATTATTCTATTGTATATGTCTTAATTATGTAACCTGATTGATGTACACAATTAGGGAACGCTCTTAGGGTTAGTGATACCTAGTATTGTGCCTCAAAGCCGGCAGCTAACCCCGATCAATAGATGATAGCTTAGTCACACTAGTGGTTAAGGGTAAAGAACTAATGAAACCAAGCTTAATTGAATACATATTTAGAGTTTAATCACTAGCATAGGGAAGTAACAACGTGTCTGACACGGGTTCCCTGTCTAATAATTAAGGTTCTTAATACTCGTAATTAGGGTAATTATCGTACGCGGTTATTACTACTTATATTAGTTAACCAATAGTAAAAAGGAATAGGCAACGATATAGCACCAACTACCCAGCAGGACTTAGGGAGGGATTCAAGACACTTAACCTACCTTCTCTCATATGAACTAAATCAACTCTACTTTTTTAATTATTTTCTTAAAAACAACCCAACCTTAAAATCAAAGCGGAGGCAATCTCAACAATTCCTAAGATAAGCTTAGTAACATAGGCGTTGTCCCTGTGGATACGAACCCATCCTAACTAGGGTGAGGATTATTACTGGACGACAGACTGGTACACTTGCCAGACCGTAGTCAGTGTCCAAAAAATTCATACTTGTTGAAAGAGCATTTTATGTACAGTTTGTAGCTTTATAAGCTTTGATACATTTGAGTTTAACATATTAAAAGTGCACAAGAGGTGAGTCTAGTTTTACAGTATCAAAGAACATCATAGCAGAATCAAACAACATCATAGCAGAAAAAATCAAACAACATAAGAAAAAAAATCAGATAATGCAATCAAAACCCTAAATCCCCAAATAATTTCAATCAAAACCCTAAACAGTTTTTAGCATGAAAATGAGTATCAAAATCAAACAACTGCTACAACTGGGAACAATCAGAAATTGCGGATTCAAAACCCCAAAATCATGAAATTGTGAAAATAGAGAGAAATCTTACTTGCAACTTTATTTCCTACATCTTGAAATCCCTTACCATGTTACTGAGAATGGAGAAAACGATTTCTGTTTGATTGATTAAACTAACTGAATAGTTGGATATGATGCTTGTTTAAATCGTCCCCTTTCGAACCCTATAACTCGCCCCTTTCATCTCAATCGATGTTTTATTGAAACTAATCAACGTATTCTCTTTGTTTGAAATATGGAAGTACTTCATTTTATGGGAAATGAAATTGAGCGCTTTCAGATCGTACGAAGCGAAGTTAAGCTTTTCATTGTGTAGAAAACAAAACCATAAGTTTTTAAGGGAAAGAAGTCACTAAGCCTACGTGTGTTCGCTGTTTTTGGGTTAAAACATTATTTCGTTTCCTACGAAGAAAAATAGTTCGTTGTTTTGATTTGTAATTTAGTGATATCAATTATCAAAAGTTAATTTTTGTCTTGTAGTTTAATTAAATATTGATTATGTTATAATTTAATTTGTATGAGCATGTCTTAGTGACTTAGTTAATTTGTATGACTGCACGACAACTAATTTGTATGAGCATGCGGCTCAGCCTGAGCCGGATCCAGAAGCATTTCCAGGAGGTCTATCAGATAAATTCGTATTGACTGAGTATGAGGACCACGTAGCAAGATGTATATACGAGAATGTTGTGGTTACTTAATTGTGTAAATATAAATGAATTTTTCATTTTTCTGTTTATGGTTTTAATTGTTTGATAAGTATGTTATGTTTATGGTTTTGTCGAATTGTGGGGTGTTACGCATTGTTAGCAACGGGAATAAGCACTAAATTATATATATATATATATATATAGGGAGAGATTAAATTATACACAAGTTCAATAACGCTTTAAACAATACAAATTTTACAAAATTCATCGTTGGATTGAAAGTTTATATCATATATATCATTTATTCTAAATTTTATAAAAATCAAAAATCATTTGATATGTTATTGAGACCGATCAAAGTTAACTGTTTATGTTTTTTTATTGAATATTGTTAATCTTGATTTGTCTCAATAACAACAAGCAATAACTAACTCTTTCAAGCCAATCAAATTGAAATCAATTGCTAGAGTGATATGAATAAAACAACACCGTAAAACCATCACCGTCAATACAGAAACATATTCACTAGCCAATAGCTCACTGATCAATAGTAAGCAATCACTATTATTTCCAACCAAACAGTTCGAGGCACCGATATGAGGATGATGAGGAAGCATCAACAACCCTTCAACCCTTTCTAGAAATCAGCACCTATTCGCCTCAAAATAAAACCAGGACATCAAAACGAAACCTTCAAAATATATTCACAGCGGTAGACCGATGCAAATTGTTACCATCAACAACAGCGACGCCGCCACTAACCTATGAATCGTTACCTCTTAAGCGCAGAGGAGAAGATAGAAACTGTGAAACTCGCCAGAAGGAGTGAGGGAATCGTGTGGCGCGGAGTATAGAAATTGTCTCCCCATCCACCACCGTGGCTACATCACTCACTAGTGATGGCGTGACGCAACCAAAGGAGTGGCGAAGCTGTGGCGGCGCGAGGTGGTGGGGCAAAGAGAGGCGGCGTGATCTAGATGTGTAGGGTCGTATAAAAAACTAATTAAGTTAAATATATTGTTTAGGGTTTAGATGACACTGCATTTTTAATAGTACTTTAATTGAAATTTGTTCCACGAAAATTGAAGAGATATTAACTAATAGGGTAAAATAGTGTTTACCTCCTTGTAATGTTAACGAATTTTGATTTACCCCCTGTAATGTTTTTTCGATTACCCCCTATAATTTCAAAATTTTGTCATTTTAGCCCCTTATGGAATATGTTGGCTTAAGTTTCCTCATAAAGGATTACGTGTCATGCTTAGTGTGATGGGGTAAACCAAAATTTGTTAACAGTACATGAGTAAAAAGACAGAATTTTAAGCCAAGATATTCAACGAGGGGCTAAAAGGACAGAATCTTGACATTATAGGTTGGGTAATCGAAAAAAAATATTACAGGGGGAAAACCAAATTTCTCTAACATTACAGGGAGGTAAACACTATTTAACCCTAATATAATAAAGCTTATACTTATTTTTGTTTTGTTTTTTTGTTATATCAAGTAGTCTAGTTGTTAGAATTTCACCTTTTAAGACGAATAAGTAGGAATATCAAGGTTCAAACCCTAATCACTGCATATTATATTCAATGTCCCTACCCACTGAGTTATGCTCACAGAGACTATACTCATTCTCTTCATAAATAAAAGTTAAAATGTCAAATATATTTGGTCCAATATTGACTAAATACATTTGACTTTTAAAATATATGTTTATAGACTTCTTTTTTTAATTATTTTAAATATAATGTTTAAAATATGAGAATGTATTATAACTATGCGATATTTTAGGAATTTCATCGTTAAATTGAGTAAAATTAATTATACCTAATTATATTGATACTATCAAATGAATATATATATTTTTTCTTTATTTTGAGACAGTAATATAAATACATCATTCTCTAAAAAAAAATTAGGTTATCCTCCCATCCTCTGATTTTCTTGGGGCAAAAGAGACAATAAAATTAGGTTTTTTTAGGTGAAGATGGACTTGTCAAGAAACATGGCCGATGCTCAACAAGACTGTAACAAATCAAAAAGAGCAAGCAAACGCCATTCTCCCATTCAAACAAGTAGACTGGAAGAGTAAGACAACTGATCCTTTATTAAATTCATTTTATTACCCTGAGAAAAAGTATTAATTTTCCATTATTGTTGAACCTCTAATCACCTTCATCCTATGCCTATAACTCAAAAATTTATTTTAAAAATAAAATAAAAATATATACAAGAGGAGGACTACACCTTAACCCCTTGTGATAGATCCAACCCTCATTAATAAAATTATGTTGAATTTTGCATCCTTTACTGTATTTTGACTAATGATTTTGAATCCAATCCATTATTAATTAGCTAGATCTTATCGATTTGGGTAAGGATGTTATTCATTTCCAAGATCCAATACCCCGACCGAGATAAATAAGCTTAGATCTCTGGTCTGGGGAGGATGGCGGCGCTCCTCTTTGTTACTAGGATTATTATGAAAAACCACACATGCATTTTTTCTCCATCAAGATTAAAATTAGGGGTGTTCAAATTCAAATTGGTCCAATTTAAAATGATCTAAAAAAATCGAATACCACATAAAACCAAATATTTATTAATATGTTTGGATGTAATTTTGCGAAAACCGCTAAATCGGATCGAATTTGAGATTGATTTTTCAAAGTCGATTCAAACCAAACCGCATACATATATTATAATGCTTATTTACCTTTTTATTACTAAGATATTTTCATTGCATTAACATATTATTTCATATATAATCGATAAATGTCATTCGGTAAAATTAATTTTTAACATATTATATTTCGCATTAAACCTATTATTTTACTGTATTTTTGTAATATTAATATTTAATAAAAAATATATTACAATTTGTAATTTGGGTCCTGATCCAAAATAAACCTCCACTAAATTGGATTGGATTGCACTTGATTTTTTTATTTAGTCATTCAAAATTGGACCGTATGTAACTTTATCTTTTAATAAGTTTTTACCACAAAACCAAAGCAACCCGAATTCCGAACGCCCCTAATAAAAATTTGGGTTCTCATCCCTGTTCTTATACATGACATTTCAAAAAACATATATTATTATTATTATTAAGTTTGTGGTTCATAACTTGTATGTGTCAATTTTTTTTTTCTTTCATGTCATTCAATATATCTTTCTATACTTTATCTCACATAATTGGGATTTTTTTCTTTCTTTGGAAATAAAGAATATTCATGACAGTTGAACATCCGACTGCGGACCAAAGATCTAACATTGCAAAAGAGATCGGACTTCAAGAAAGTCAGGTGAAGATCTGGTTTCAAAACAGACGGACACAAAAAAAGGTGAAATTTTTTTTCATTTTAATTAATATCATGCTTCATTTTAACGACAAAAATATTTCACAAAATTTATCATGTTATATATTATTTACACAATCTAATAATATTATTTTATTTAAATATTTTGGCATCTAGTCTAAAACGGAGAAAACTGTTCACAATGACCTTCGTGCTGAAAATGAAAGACTGAACAATGAGAACATCCAGATGAAGGAACAATTGAAGAATATTCTTTGCACAACATGTGGACGTCGATTTTGTAAGAATCATTCGGCGGAACAACTTCTGCTTGAAAATGCTCGTCTCAGAGAAGAGGTGAGTTAATATGACTAACTCTGGAACAACTTTTATAACGAACAAGTTATAGTCATTCCCTTTCCCTTCCCCTTGCAGCCACCGAACTCTCCCTATATGGTTATGGAACACAATAATTTTCACATCTCTTGTAGAAAGTTTTTCATGTATGTTTTTCCCCCACTCAAGAAAAATTAGATGTAATTTAGGAGATGAACATTGAGCAGGAATTAAAAGGACAAGAAGATTCAAAGTAGTTGAAGCCGCAAAGGGTTTTGAAAAAACTTGACATAATCTTAGCAAGTCCATCAAGTTCTTGATTCCTCGTCACTTAATCATGAAGGGTTCCTTTTAGAGTTTATTTTTTAGTAGTTTGTTTATTAATGACATTTAGAACTAGAAACCTAAAATACAATAAGTTCAATGATAATTTTCCCACATTCCCTTCCCTTGGAATTACTCTAGGCTAATGGATTATGTTGAATCTAGAAAATACATGTTAGTTCAATTCCCTTATAATCTTTATTTTATGACGAGTACGTTAAGAAATAATTATTAGATGAATCTATCCATGAATAGGTAAGAAAAGAGCTTTAAAATGGTTAAAATGTGTGTATTGTTTGAAATTTCTAATTTTTAGTATAGCTTTAAAATGGTTAAGGGACTAAATGTATAGTTTAGCCGGTAATTTTTAGTATAGCCGGTAATTATGTCACTTAGTGGAGTAGATTACTCCTCCGCTCATAATAATGTGGCAATGTTGCCAATGTATTCAATTTGATCATTTATAAATCCAGGATTTTAATTGTAAATCAGTAGTTTGTGCTTGATCTGCATTTAATATCATCCTAATTAGTCTGACGTCTGAGAAAACCTCAACTCAGAGTGTCCTTAAATTGATAATTGTGTTACATATTTTATTTATGAATGTTTACATTATTTATGAAAATACTTTTCCCCCGATCAACTAACCATGAAGGTCTTATTCCATGTTATTTGTTTTTCAGATAAACAAACAGATATATCTGTGAAGCTGGATTTTGAAGGAGTCGCTTGGAGTTTAAGCTGCTATTTGTAGTTTTATTTGAGATTGAATAACTAAGACTGAATAACTATGTTCAGTTTATGTATCAGACAACTGGTTGTCATGCTAAACTTAAAACAATATCTTGTAATTTTACTTTATTCAGTACTATTTATTGATATTCCGAATAATAGTCTTGGTATTTATTTGAGGTATTAGGATGATGGGGAAATAAAAAATACATGCGTTGGAAAGGGCTCTGCTAGGGCTAGCAAGGTTGTCAAAACCGGACTGGTCGAACCGGGAACCGGACCTGCATCCGGTCCGGTTAAGGTGCAAAACCGTTCCGCAAGGGAACCGGCGTTAAACCGTCAAAACCGGCTAAAAACCAGAAAAACCCGGTGAACCGGACGGTCCATCCGGTTTTCCGGTCTGCATGTTTAATAAAAAAAATCTTTTGGGCCAAAACGATGTCGTTTCACATATATTTTTTTAAAAAAAAAGGAATTGGAACGGTTAATGGCAATCAAAATCAGAAAAATAAGGAAATAAACAATCAAACAGAAACGCGCCCTCTGTTTCTCACTTTCTCTTTCACGCAAAAACAAAACAAACTCTTCTCCTTCCTCAATAAATCTTCTTCCTCCTCTTACGGTGGCCGGCGGCAGGATTGGAGTGTTACCATCTACTTTCAAGTTCCAACAATGTCTTCTATTCCTAATAGAGTGAGTTTTTTTTTTCTTTCCCTCTATATTTTTGTCTCTTGTTTTGTTCATTTTTTTCCTTCTATTTATTCTTGTTTTCATCTTGACATCTTCTTGTTGTTCTTATTTTACTTTTTCCTTCATTAGTAGTTTTTTTTTTAGAGTTAATATAGGGTTAATGGTTGTTTGATCAAAATATTTGTTTGATTGTAGTTTGTATTAGCCTATTAGCTAGTAAGTTTGTTTTTTTATCAAAATCATATACATGATCTTTAGTTTAAAAAGATTTTGCTTTTGTTTGATAATGACTACTACTTTTGTTATAACTTTTAATAATGTTTTGATTTGTAATTTAGTGATATCAATTATCAAAAGTTTTTTTTGTCTTGTAGTTTAATTAAATATTGATCATGTTGTAATTTAATTTGTATGAGCATGTCCTAGTGACTTAGTTAATTTGTATGACTGCACGACAACTAATTTGTATGAGCATGTCTTAGTTAACTTAGTTAATTAAATATTTATTCATTTTGATGGGTTGTTTGTTCACTGATTTTATAGTAATTAATTAAAATATTGGTTATGTTAATGTAGGAAACCACAAATGGCAACTCTCCTAATGTTACACAATCTGAAACCGAAGCACCATCTCTTAGTTGTCGTGGGAAAACAGATCCGGCATGGGAGCATGTTACTATAAAAATTGATGGTAAAACCAACAAACAGCTCCTCACTTGTATCTATTGTCATAGGAGTTGGAAAGGAGGCGGTATACACAGAATGAAGGAACATCTTGCAAAGGACAAGGGTAACGTGATCGCTTGTGACAAAGTTCCCGCCGATGTTTGTCATCAAATGGCTCAATCATTAGTAAATAATGAGAAGAAAAAGAAAGATAAGGTGCTAAATAATGCATATGATCATCAAACTCAAACTAATGAGCATGTGGCTCCGGTTCAATCTCCTCA
Source organism: Trifolium repens (assembly GCA_030408175.1). NCBI lineage: Eukaryota > Viridiplantae > Streptophyta > Magnoliopsida > Fabales > Fabaceae > Trifolium > Trifolium repens. The sequence goes on along the minus strand of CP125839.1, from coordinate 20,267,934 downwards.
AATGGTGTCTAACAAAGGAAAATGAAAAGCTACCGATGATAGTACTTTTTTTGCTCCAACTTCAACTCAAGGCTCCCAACAAACTCTACAAAGTGCATACTCAAGCAAGAAAGCAGTACATGGAGCGAAGATGGCAATTGCTAGATGGTTTTTTTATTCCAACATTCCATTCAATGCAACTAAATCCCATATTTTCAAGAAGCTGTCAATGCAATTGCTTCCATTGGTTTGGGATTCAAAGTTCCTACATATCATGACTTAAGGGTTAATTTGTTGGGAGATTGCAAGAGAGAGTGCTCATTAATTGTTGAGAGTTATCGGTCCAAGTGGGCTAAAGATGGTTGCACGATAATGGCTGATGGGTGGAGTGACCAAAGACAACGAACTTTAATAAACTTTCTAGTTTATTGTCCTCAAGGGGTGGTGTTTGTGAAATCTGTTGATGCATCAGGGATTGTGAAAGATGCTGAAATGTTAAGCAATTTGTTTTGCGAAGTTATTCAATGGGTTGGACATGAAAATGTTGTCCATGTAGTTACAGACAATGCAGCCAATTATGTAGCTACCGGTAGAAAGATTCATGAAAAATACGATTCAATTTTTTGGTCTCCGTGTGCTGCTCATTGCTTGAATCTACTTTTGAAGGATATTTCTAGCATGCCTCATGTTGCAGAGCTTTCCTCAAAGGCTTCTAGGGTAACTGTCTTTGTGTATAATCACATTATTTTTTATCTTGGCTGAGGAAGAGAGAAGGTTGGAAAGAAATTGTACGTCCAGGACTACTCGATTTGCTACAACTTTTATTACACTGAAAAGCTTGTACGATCGTAAGAGTGATTTACAAGTTTTGATGGTTGATAGACATTTTACTACCCATAAGTTAGCAAAGTCTACAGCAGGAAAAACAGTAAGTGCCATTATATTGGACTCTACTTTTTGGAGTAATTGTTTCATGATTGCAAAAATTATGGCTCCTATCATAAAACTACTAAAAATTGTAGATGGGGATGAACGACCTTCTATGGGTTATGTTTATGATGGCATGCTGACTACGGTCTGGCAAGTGCACCAGTCTGTCGTCGAGTAATAATTCACACTCTAGGTGTCTAGAATGAGTTCGTATCCACAGGGATCGTGCCGAAGCTTCACTAGCGTTATTTAAGTTTGTGATAGTTTGCATTCGCTTTGGTTTTTGAAAAGGTTTTTATAAAAGTAGCGTAATGCTTTGCAGAAATATAAATGCTGAATGTATAAATAATAGATTCAAGAAATATAGAGGCTAGGTATGGTGATTGGACTCCCTCCCTTCTTCATATTTGGCATGATCGGTGTATAACATAGTTACTTAGATTATGTTCGGCGGTGAATTGTCCTTGTTGTAGTAATACCTTATTATTACACTATGTCTATTAAAGTTTTCATACGTTAACAACTAAGGTACCTATGAGAGCCTAACCTCGATGTGTCACATACCCTAATTACTAAGTGAGTTGTTTATAAACATGCATTATAACCTTCACCAATTAACCTCTAGGTCCTAGTATCGGGCTGTTCATCTTCTAAGTGCTCAAATCACACCTAGTGCATGATTCCTCCTCTAACCGCTCAGTTCACGACTAGTGCAGGATGTTACCGTCTCTATACACCTAGCATTATTTACTACGAGTTCCGGACCATATCAAGTCAAAACCTAATATCAATTCTATGGGCGCTCCCGCTTATCCGGCCAGATTACGAGAATACGTTATTAAGTGCACGAAAGTAAATAACAAACATAACTACTAAATATCATTTATTATAACTTAGACTCAATCACAGACTCCAAATATTCATAGGGGAGTTCATCTTCTCCACCACAACCAAAGGCATAATTATAAAGACTACATATTTAAATTACAAGAATTATAACCTAAATACAAAAGCCTAAAGAAACATACCTTGCTGAGTTAGTTTTCCCGTAAGGGGAGAAAACTATACCCAATAGAGCTCCTCTGAACCTCTCCTTATAGTAGAGAGTGTTCTACTATTTCTGAATGAATAAAACAATGAATGGGAGGCTCTATTTATAGTTTTCGTAATGGGCCTCAGCAAGGCATCGCACCACGATGAAGCCATCGTGCTGCGATGTGAAGATTCAATTCAATTTTATAACTGATCCTGTGCATTTCATCAGCTTGGGCGCCAAGTTACTCCATCGTGCTGCGATAGCACACATCGTGCTGCGATAGCACACATCGTGCTGCGATGGACAGATTTTCTTCAGATTTATTTCTTCTGATTTCTTTGCAAACAAGCAGCTCCCAACGTGGCACGATGGGAGCCATCGTGCTGCGATGGAATGCTGATTTTCTTCACTTTTTGGGATTTTTCTTGTCTTTTTGCATCTTGGACTCTGTCTTGATGCTTTTTCTTGCTTTTGTAGGTTTTCCTTCGTATTTGGGCCTGCCTTGGTCATTTTACTACTAATAATAATACTAAAAATACTGTAGAAATTCCTGTCATCACAATCCCAAACTTAAATTGTTGCTTGTCCTCAAGTAACATGCTGTCAGACAAGATCGTTAGAGAAATAAGAGATAAATAAAGATGATAGGAATTTCACAACCTTGCTTGTTTTTCAGCAATGGTACCGCTGATTTCTTACCGCAGTGATCATGCTCAGTCCTGCTAGGCTCAAGAGACGTCAATAGTAGCAAATCGGACAAATGCCTGCAAGAGTCCATGTTCAACCTTTTCTCTCTCTCACATTTGTGTTTTTCGCTCATAATTGAAAGGGTTATCTCTCAATCATCGCACAACCTGCCATTTTACCATAGGCTTGCAAGAATTCTTAGCAACCAGTCAAAATTCAATATACATGCATTATTGGAGGTCTTTTCAGGGTTATAACGTGGCTTAGGTCAAGGTAGGACATTTTTGGGAATAGTAGGCTAAACATTGGAGTTAAGTTCTACTTTGTTGTTCCTTTTTGTGTACGCAACCTTTGTTCATTAGGGTGCCTTTTTGTGTTGGTATCGGAAATTAAGAACCGGATGTGTCTTTGTGTGGTTCTTTTCTATCACTGTTTTTACCCTTTGGCTCTTTTCTTTTGCCCTTTGGCTCTTTCTTTTGCCCTTTGGCTCTTTCTTTTGCCCTTTGGCTCTTTCCTTTTCATTCATTTTTTTTAAGAGACTATTTTTTTAGGGAATTTTTTGATGTTTTCTCGTCTCTTTTTCATTTTGTTTCTTTTTTGTAGTGATAGTTCTCCGTACACCCACCCCAAACTTAAACGTTGCTAGTTCCATGAGCAACCCCAAACTTATTTTGTTGCCAAGACTTTTGAGAACTATGACCTAACTCCAAAGAGGGTAAATCATTGTTTTTCTGGTCTATAGGCTTGTATTGTGGTTTGTCACCGAAACAAAAGGGATAATTTTTTTACGGCTCAAATTTGGCTAGCAAAGGATATAATATAATAAAGGGTGGCTTGAAAAGGCTCTGGGTTATAACAAACAATTGCCTCAATGCATATAATATCAAATCAACTAGTCAGCAGAGAATTAGAGCAAGTTTTAGAAAATAAACAAGTGCACGGTACTCTCATAGTAATTCGAAAGAAAGTGGTAATACCGTTTGGAAATATTTGGCTCAAATCCTCACATGGCTTAGGTATCTGAAAGTTGAACACTTGTCTCACAGACACCAGCTTCATCACTCGTTTCTCTGTCTCCCGAACTTCACACTTCGGAGCAATCACCTTTGGTTTCTGTATGAAGGCGTGAAATTCGGCTCATCAGAATTTATAACTTACTTCGCCGCAATCTTACCTATAACAGTTTATCATGCACTAGATAATAAATAGCAAACAGTTATTTAATTTTTTTGTAAGTTTGAATAAGGGGGTTAGATAGATGAAAGTGATATAACAAGAATTCCAAAAGTACATGCTATGAATTGAAAATACTGAATTAGAAATACTGAAATATAAATACTTATCCTTGGGTTGCCTCCCAAGCAGCGCTTGTTTAGCCTCTCATTAGCTTGAGGCATTTCCTCCATTACAGAGGATAGGTTCGCATGTCTCTCTATTGTGCTTCTTTGTTCCTGCTTGAAGCACTGACCATCTTCCTTTTTCATTAATTACTGTCAAGAAGGACTAGGTCTGTTTCACCATATCCTCAACTATCCGGTTGGCGACTAATTTACCAGTGCAGTTTCATAGAACATAGTGATTTCACCCCAAACTTATATTCGTGCATGTCTCTCTTTTTTATTCTTTCTTCAAGGAATAAGTTGTTCTCCTGAGGTGGCTTTGTAGACTGGTTTTCCTGACTGTAGTAGTTCATCCTTGATGGCCTTTCTCTATTCTCTTCTCATCTTTTCAATGGTTCCCGTGTATCCGATCCATTTCTGTAAACAGCCCTTTTTTTCTCTTGCTTCTTGTAGAAGCTTCAGTCAGATGATCCTCCTGACCATTGACTTTTTGGTTGCAGCTTTCTCTTCTTCAATTTGCTCCATCTCTCATCACTTTGAGAGTTTTCCTGCGAGAATGCGGTCTTTCATTTTTACTGTTGCCAGCCTTTGTAATCCTTAGCTCTTGAGTACTTGTCTGCATGCATTTTAAACAAATACCTCAGTAGCACTGGATAAATATTTTTCTGTGGAACTATTTTTGGTTTGTCTCATGTGTCTTTGTCACTATGAAAATTCCCAGGTAAGTGAGGTGGATCACAACAGATCGCTTAAATACCAAGACTTATCCTTAGCTAGAACTTTCACAGATCAAAATCCACAATCATCAACAAGATTTTTTTTGATTTTTTATTTTTTTTGTATTTTTGAAAATTTTTTGACAAACTTAAATAAATCTAGTAATGCTTTGTAAACACAATCCCCGGCAACGGCGCCAAAAACTTGACTACGGTCTGGCAAGTGCACCAGTCTGTCGTCGAGTAATAATTCACACTCTAGGTGTCTAGAATGAGTTCGTATCCACAGGGATAGTGCCGAAGCTTCACTAGCGTTATTTAAGTTTGTGATAGTTTGCATTCGCTTTGGTTTTTGAAAAGGTTTTTATAAAAGTAGCGTAATGCTTTGCAGAAATATAAATGTTGAATGTATAAATAATAGATTCAAGAAATATAGAGGCTGGGTATGGTGGTTGGACTCCCTCCCTTCTTCCTATTTGGCATGATCGGTGTATAATATAGTTACTTAGATTATGTTCGGCGGTGAATTATCCTTGTTGTAGTAATACCTTACTATTACACTATGTCTATTAAAGTTTCCCTACGTTAACAACTAAGGTACCTACGAGAGCCTAACCTCGATCTGTCACATACCCTAATTACTAAGTGAGTTGTTTATAAACATGCATTATAACCTTCACCAATTAACCTCTAGGTCCTAGTATCGGGCTGTTCATCTTCTAAGTGCTCAGATCACACCTAGTGCATGATTCCTCCTCTAACCGCTCAGTTCACGACTAGTGCAGGATGTTACCGTCTCTATACACCTAGCATTATTTACTACGAGTTCCGGACTAATAACAAGTCAAAACCTGATATCAATTCTATGGGCGCTCCCGCTTATCCGGCCAGATTACGAGAATACGTTATTAAAGTGCACGAAAGTAAATAACAAACATAATTACTAAATATCATTTATTATAACTTAGACTCAATCACATACTCCAAATATTCATAGGGGGGTTCATCTTCTCCACCACAACCTATGGCATAAATTATAAAGACTACATATTTAAATTACAAGAAATCATAACCTAAATACAAAAGCCTAAAGAAATCATACCTTGCTGAGTTTGTTTTCCCGTAAGGGGAGAAAACTATGCCCAATAGAGCTCCTCTGAACCTCTCCTTATAGTAGAGAGTGTTCTACTATTTCTGAATGAATAAAACAATGAATGGGAGGCTCTATTTATAGTTTTCGTAATGGGCCTCAGCAAGGCATCGCAGCACGATAAGGCCATCGTACTGCGATGTGAAGATTCAGTTCAAAATTATAACTGATCCTGTGCATTTCATCAGCTTGGGCGCCAAGTAACATCATCGTACTGCGTTGTATGGCATCGTACTGCGATGGAAGATTTTCTCAAGATTTATTTCTTCTGATTGCTTGGCGTGCAAGGAGCTTTCATCGTGGCACGATAGCACACATCGTGCTGCGATGGAATGCTGTATTTCTTCACTTTTTGGGCTTTTTCTTGTCTTTTTGCATCTTGGACTCTGTCTTGATGCTTTTTCTTGCTTTTGTAGGTTTTCCTTCGTATTTGGGCCTGTCTTGGTCATTTTACTACTAATAATAATACTAAAAATGACGTAGAAATTCCTGTCATCACAACCCCAAACTTAAACTGTTGTTTGTCCTCTAGTAACATGTTGTCAGACAAGATCGTTAGAGAAATAAGACATAAATAAGATGATAGGAATTTCACAACCTTGCTTAATATTTCAGCAATGGTACCGCTAATTTCTTACCGCAGCGATCATGCTCAGTCCTGCTAGGCTCAGGAGACGTCAATGGTAGCAAATCGGACAAATGTCTGCAAGAGTCTATGTTCAACTTTTTCCCTCTCTCACATTTGTATTTTTCGCTCATAATTGAAAGGGTTATCTCTCAATCATCGTACAACCTGCCATTTTACCATAGGCTTGCAAGAATTCTAAGCAACCAGTCAAAATTTAATATACATGCATTATTGGAGGTCTTTTCAGGGTTATAACGTGGCTTAGGTCAAGGTAGGACATTTTTGGGAATAGTATGCTAAACATTGGAGTTAAGTTCTACTTTGTTGTTCCTTTTTGTGTACGCAACCTTTGTTCCTTAGGGTGCATTTTTGTGTTGGTATCGGAAAATAAGAACCGGATGTGTCTTTGTATGGTTCTTTTCTATCACTATTTTTGCCCTTTGGCTCTTTCTTTTGCCCTTTGGCTCTTTTTTCCTTTTTTCTTTTTCATTCATTTTTTTTTAAGAGACTATTTTTTTAGGGATCTTTTTTGATGTTTTTCCCGTCTCTTTTTCATATATTTTTCTTTATTTTTCTTTTTTTGTAGTGATAGTTCACCGTATACCCACCCCAAACTTAGACGTTGCTAGTTCCATGAGCAACCCCAAACTTATTTTTTTGCCAAGACTTTGAGAACTATTACCTAACTCCAAAGAGGGTAAATCATTGTTTTTCTGGTCTATAGGCTTATATCGTGGTTTGTCACCGAAACAAAAGGGATAATAATAATTACGGCTCAAATTTGGCTAGCAAAGGATAATAATATATAAAGAGTGGCTTGAAAAGGCTCTGGGTTATAACAAACAATTGCCTCAATGCATATAATATCAAATCAACTAGTCAGCAGAGAATTAGAGCAAGTTCTAGAAAATAAACAAGTGCACGGTACTCTCATAGTAATTGGAAAGAAAGTGGTAATACCGTTTGGAAATATTTGGCTCAAATCCTCACATGGCTTAGGTATCTGAAAGTTGAACACTTGTCTCACGGACACCAGGTTCATCACTCGTCTCTCTGTCTCCCGAACTTCGCATTTCGGAGCAATCACCTTTGGTTTCTTTATGAAGGCGTGAAATTCGGCTCATCAGAATTTATAACTTACTTCGCCGCAATCTTACCTATAACAGTTTATCATGCACTAGATAATAAACAGCAAACAGTTATTTAATTTTTTGTAAGTTTGAATAAGGGCTGCTTACAGATGAAAATGACATGCAGAATTCTAGTCATATTTTATTGAATTAAAAACTGAAATGAAAATACTGAAATTGAAATACTGAATTCAAAATACTGAAATTAAAATACTCATCCTTGGGTTGCCTCCCAAGCAGCGCTTGTTTAGCCTCTCATTAGCTTGAGGCATTTCCTCTATTACAGAGGATAGGCTCGCATGTCTCTCTCATCTGTAGGAGCTTTCGCCTTAGCTCCTCCCTCCTTCTTGTTGCTTCTTTCATACTTCTCTGGGTTCTGTCTTTCTTTGAAGGTGGCATAGCAGAGTCGTCCATCATCATCTGTTGGTACTGTTTTTATATTGGACTTCCCTTTGCCTCTCGGTGGATGTTCCTTCTTTTGTTCTTTCTCAGCTTTGATCCTGTTATTCTTTCTTTCTTCAGCAGCAGGCTTCTTCAGAGGTGGCGTATTAACCCCAAACTTAGATCTTTTGGCCACTTTTCGGTATCTGCCCCATGCTTTGACCCATGTTGCTCGGACGTCCACCTCAATAGTTAGCCTCTTCATTTTATCAGTGAGTTCCTCGGGTACCTCCTCTTCCTGAGCTGTCTCTATCTCTAGCTGCGCCATTTCATTCTCCAGCTCCTCTATTTCTATCTTCACCTGTACTTCTTGAGTTGGAGTCGGTGGTGTAGCTTTCCTGTCTTTCCACTCGAGCATATAGCACTTCTCCTTTCCTGCATTGAAAGTTTTTACGGTTGTTGACTTACCTCCACCCCTTAGTGTTATTTCTCCAAGGTTCATGTCAATGAGGGCCTTGCAGGTGGCTAGGAATGGTCTTCCAAGAATTATAGGATGTTCTTCATCTTCTCCAATGTCTAGGATCATGAAGTCTACTAGAAATTCTAGGTTTTTGACTTTCACCAAGACGTCTCTGACTGTGCCTACTGAGTGGATGGATGACTGATTAGCTAGTACGAGTTCTCGAGCTGTCCCTGCACTGGGTAATGCGAGCTTGAACTTATCCGCCAAAGATAATGGTATTACGTTCACACTTGAGCCTACATCACAAAGTGCATTGACTCCTGCTTTCCCAATCTGACAGATGATGGTGACGCTTCCAGGATCTTCCTTCTTGGGTGGCAATTGTGATCTTTTTGCTACTCTTTCTTGGAACTCGCATTCAGTCTCTCTTTTGCGCTTCTTCTCTTTAAGTGCCATGCATTTTTCATTACCTTTTACCTCCATTTTCTTGATTAGATCTTCCACTTCTTTGTCTTTAGTGTAGTCTTCTTCGAAAATGCGGCGGGAACCGATCAGCCATTCACGGATCACATGTTTCTGGTATTCGATCTTCCGTGTCCTTCTCGCTGAGAATGGTCTTTTCGCATAGTGCCTGGATGTTGGTGCCACTTGCATCCATTTCTTCATCCATTTTGCATGTTCTGTCCACCGGGTGTCTAAAGGTATCATGGGCTTCCAACTGTCTTCCCTGGATGGTTTTGAGACATCAGAGAAATTGTCCCCTTGAGATTCAACTTCTATATCTTCCAGGTCGTCCCAAAATATTCCTTCAGAACCGTGGTTGTCGTGAGGTGGTGTCCAGTCTGGTTCTTGCTTAATGCTGACCTTCCCGCAGTAATCCCTTCCGTTTGGTTCGTCTTCCATGGCTTGGTGGTAGGCTTTTTCTTTTGTTTTGAGACTACTGGATGCTGCAAGCCCTTGTGCTTGCCTTCTTTTCCAAAGCGTTCTTTCGGGTTCAGGGTCGTACTTTAACTACAGAATACCTGTTATCAAGCACAACAAATGAATACCTTTAGTAGCACTGGAAAAGTAAATGTGAAACTATTTTTGGTTTGTCTCATGTGTCTTTGTCACTATGAAAATTCCCAGGTAAGTGAGGTGGATCACAACGAATCGCTTAAATACCAAGACTTATCCTTAGCCAGAACTTTCACAGATCAAAATCCACAATCATCAACAAGATTTTTTTGATTTTTTAATTTTTTTTGTATTTTTTGAAAATTTTTTTGACAAGCTTAAATAAATCTAGTAAGGCTTTGTAAACACAATCCCCGGCAACAGCGCCAAAAACTTGACTACGGTCTGGCAAGTGCACCAGTCTGTCGTCGAGTAATAATTCACACTCTAGGTGTCTAGAATGAGTTCGTATCCACAGGGATCGTGCCGCAGCTTCACTAGCGTTATTTAAGTTTGTGATAATTTGCATTCGCTTTGGTTTTTGAAAAGGTTTTTTATAAAAGTAGCGTAATGCTTTGCAGAAATATAAATGCGGAATGTATAAATAATAGATTCCAGAAATATAGAGGCTAGGTATGGTGGTTGGACTCCCTCCCTTCTTCATATTTGGCATGACCGGTGTATAACATAGTTACTTAGATTATGTTCGGCGGTGAATTATCCTTGTTGTAGTAATACCTTACTATTACACTATGTCTATTAAAGTTTCCCTACATTAACAACTAAGGTACCTACGAGAGCCTAACCTCGATGTGTCACATACCTTAATTACTAAGTGAGTTGTTTATAAACATGCATTATAACCTTCACCAATTAACCTCTAGGTCCTAGTATCGGGCTGTTCATCTTCTAAGTGCTCAGATCACACCTAGTGCATGATTCCTCCTCTAACCGCTCAGTTCACGACTAGTTCAGGATGTTACCGTCTCTATACACCTAGCATTATTTACTACGAGTTCCGGACTAATAACAAGTCAAAACCTGATATCAATTCTATGGGCGCTCCCGCTTATCCGGCCATATTACGAGAATACGTTATTAAAGTGCACGAAAGTAAATAACAAACATAATTACTAAATATCATTTATTATAACTTAGACTCAATCACAGACTCCAAATATTCATAGGGGAGTTCATCTTCTCCACCACAACCTAAGGCATAAATTATAAAGACTACATATTTAAATTACAAGAAATCATAACCTAAATACAAAAGCCTAAAGAAATCATACCTTGCTGAGTTAGTTTTCCCGTAAGGGGAGAAAACTATGCCCAATAGAGCTCCTCTGAACCTCTCCTTATAGTAGAGAGTGTTCTACTATTTCTGAATGAATAAAACAATGAATGAGAGGCTCTATTTATAGTTTTCGTAATGGGCCTCAGCAAGGCATCGCAGCACGATAAGGCCATCGTACTGCGATGTGAAGATTCAGTTCAAAATTATAACTGATCCTGTGCATTTCATCAGCTTGGGCGCCAAGTAACATCATCGTACTGCGTTGTATGGCATCGTACTGCGATGGAAGATTTTCTCAAGATTTATTTCTTCTGATTGCTTGGCGTGCAAGGAGCTTTCATCGTGGCACGATAGCACACATCGTGCTGCGATGGAATGCTGTATTTCTTCACTTTTTGGGCTTTTTCTTGTCTTTTTGCATCTTGGACTCTGTCTTGATGCTTTTTCTTGCTTTTGTAGGTTTTCCTTCGTATTTGGGTCTGTCTTGGTCATTTTACTACTAATAATAATACTAAAAATGACGTAGAAATTCCTGTCATCAACAACTCACAATATTTTAAGTAGCGAGGGGTATATATTTAAAATTTCTAGAGACGAGTGAGAAAATCTAGAGGACACGACAAAAAGAACTCGACAAACTTAGGGGGTGATCTTTGAATCTTGCTCTTTAGGCCCCTCTATTTTACTCTCAGGCCCCCCTTCATGACCAAAATGCCCTTTAAAACAGATTTCGCTTCCTATGAAACGAAATAACCATGTTTCGTAATGCAGGATACGAAATCCTGAGAAAGCGTAGTAAGTCTGGCCTTGGTAGCACGCATGCGCACAAATTTTCATGATTTCGTTTCGTAGGTGGGAAAATTTATGTTTTTTGAAATTTTGTTTCGTAGGTGGGGAAGTTTACGTTTTTTGAAATTTCGTTTTCTAGGAAACGAAATTGAGGCCAGCGTGCAAAATTTCGTTTCGTAGGTGGCAAAATGTGTCAAAACAGAACCTGTTATATTTTTCTGCAAATTTCTCAAGGTTTTAAAACCACGCCCAGACATATAGTCACACCTGTCATTATTTGTTCATATGTGTTCATTCATAAACGTATTCATACTCATACAAACACTATAAATATATGAATTTCATAACCAATGTTAATTCCAAAATACATAACCAAAACTAAGTTAATTCCAAAAATCTTTTGTAAACCACAATCATATCACTATTTTTTATGAGCATTTCAAATCTTGGTGTCTGATGACAAGAATTCGTACTGCATTTTTAGTATAATTTTAGTAATAAAATACAGCACTTTAGACCAATTACAAGGCAAATTCCCAGAGAAATGAAGTTACTTACGCAATAAGTCAAGAAATTCAAGAAAAAGCTAAAAGAAGCCAAAAAATGGACAAAAAGGGCGCGTTCATCGTAGCACGATGACTCTCATCGTAGCACGATGGGGGATGCTTGCTGGCCAAGACAACGCAGGATATATTTTTGAAGAAAATATGTTCATCGTGCCACGATGACATGTATCGTGGTACGATGGAGTGACTTGGTGATCAAGCTGATGAAACGCACAGGATCAGTTATAATTTTGAACTGAATCCTCATATCGCAGCACGATAGGCCCATCGCAGCACGATGGCTTACTGCATCCCATTACGAAAACTATAAATAGAGCTCCCTTTTCCTCATTATATTCATGGAGAACAGAGAGCAATACTACTCTCTAAGGGAAAAGGAGGAGGAGCTCTAAGGTTAGGTTTTCTTTTATGCATTTTTATATTCTTGTAATTTAATTATGCATTTTAGTAGCTAAACCCCCTCTGGGTTAGGTGAGGAGATGAACTCCCTTAGGAATGCTGGAAACATGTAATTTGGTACTAAGTTTATATAATTGTTTATTCAGTTTTATTATTGTATTGTATATGTCTTAATTACGTAACCTGATTGATGTACACAATTAGGGAACACTCTTAGGGTTAGTGATACCTAGTATTGTGCCTCAAAGCCGACAGCTAACCCCGATCAATAGATGATAGCTTAGTCACACTAGTGGTTAAGGGTAAAGAACTAATGAAACCAAGCTTAATTGACTACATATTTAGAGTCTAATCACTAGCATAGGGACGTGACAACGTGTCTGACACGGGTTCCCTGTCTAATAATTAAGGTTCTTAATACTCGTAATTAGGGTAATTATCGTACGCGGTTATTACTACTTATATTAGTTCACCAATAGTAAAAAGGAATAGGCAGCGATATAGCACCAACTTCCCAGCAAGACTTAGGGAGGGATTCAAGACACTTAACCTACCTTCTCTCATCTGAACAAAATCAACTCTACTTTCTTAATTATTTTCTTAAAAACAATCCAACCTTAAAATCAAAGCGGAGGCAATCTCAACAATTCCTATGATAATCTTAGTAACCTAGGCGCTGTCCCTGTGGATACGAACCCATCCTAACTAGGGTGCGGATTATTACTGGACGACAGACTGGTACACTTGCCAGACCGTAGTCAGTGTCCAAAAAATGCATACTTATTGAAAGAGCATTTTATGTACAGTTTGTAGCTTTATAAGCTTTGATACATTTGAGTTTAACATATTAAAAGTGCACAAGAGGTGAGTCTAGTTTTACAGTATCAAAGAACATCATAGCAGAATCAAACAACATCATAGCAGAAAAAAATCAAACAACATAAGAAAAAAAATCAGATAATGCAATCAAAACCCTAAATCCCCAAATAATTTCAATCAAAACCCTAAACAGTTTTTTAGCATGCAAATGAGTATCAAAATCAAACAACTGCTACGACTGGGAACAATCAGAAATTGCGGATTCAAAACCCCAAAATCATGAAATTGTGAAAATAGGGAGAAATCTTACCTGCAACTTCGTTTCCTACATCTTGAAATCCCTTACCATGTTACTGAGAATGGAGAAAACGATTTCTGTATGATTGATTAAACTAACTGAATGGTTGGATATGATGCTTGTTTAAATCGTCCCCTTTTGAACCCTATAACTCGCCCCTTTCATCTCAATCGATGTTTCATTGAAACTAATCAACGTATTCTCTTTGTTTGAAATATGGAAGTACTTCGTTTTATGGGAAATGAAATTGAGCGCTTTCAGATCGTATGAAGCGAAGTTAAGCTTTTTGTTGTGTAGAAAACAAAACCATAGTTTTTTAAGGGAAAGAAGTGGCGAAGCCCACGTGTGTTCGCTGTTTTTGGGTTAAAACATTATTTCGTTTCCTACGAAGCAAAAAAAATATAGATTTCGTTTCCTAGAAAGCAAATTAACTTGATCCAAAAGTAGGGGTATTTTGAGATTTATGGGGGCCTAAAAGCATGTAGGGGGACCTAAAAAGCAAAATTCGTGATCTTTTGTAGCAGCCCAAAAGCCTAGAGCCCACTCTAGAACCGGGCCTGGCCAACAAGTTTTATGACTATTATTAAAACCGTCAAAACACAAATTCACCCATCATAACCCTCTTCTTATTTTTGCATGACTACTTTATTTGAGTTTAATTATTAAATTAATAAAATGCAATGACTTGTTTTTGTAAGAAAGAAGAAAAAAAATATCTTCGCCTTTTGTTGAATTATTTTAGCCACTGTTATTATAATGAGATGTTTCTTTAATTTAACTTAATTTGACTCGATTACAAAAATAAGACTTGATCAAAGCTGAAGAAAACAAATGTAATGTATATTGTGTTCTTTTTCTCGCTCAAGGGTGTTTCAGCGTAGGTGCATTGCTTTCGAGATAGTACGAGACATCTTGTGCTAGCTCGCACTATGTGCTTCCCTCACATTGCTCATGTTTGTTGAATGTGTGGCTTCAACCATCCTTGCTGCATTTCAAATAGAAACTAAAAGTGATTATGAATCGAGTCGATTTTGAGGGTGATTGTCAAATTTTGGTAAACGTTATCACTAACAACAACACTTATGTGAACAAATTAGCCAGGGACCATTTTAAATAGGTGTATAGGTCCTTTATAATTACAATGCTAGTTACAATTTAGCTTTGGCTAAACTACATATTTGGTCCCTTACGTTTATTTTAGGTTTCAATTTGGTCCCTTATGTTTAAAAAGTTCCAATTTGGTCCCTTACGTTATCAAGGTTTGCATTAGTTGGTCCCTTCCGTCAGATTTCACTGTCCACTGTTTCAATTGGACACATGTCAACATGTCCAGGTATCCACGTGTCAATCCACATGTGCAAACCGTCTGCCACGTAAGCAAACCGTCTACCACATGTGCAAAAACTGACGGAAGGGACCAAATTGAAACCTAAAATAAACGTAAGGGACCAAATTGAAACTTTTTAAACGTAAGGGACCCTATTGAAACCTAAAATAAACGTAAGGGATCAAATGTGTAGTTTAGCCATTTAGCTTTTATGAGGTAAAAGTCGCAATAATCATGAAAAACATCTATATTTCAGCCTAGCTTAAGTGCCTTTTACAATCTACCTCATTGTATTGCTATTACTAATATTCTTGATTCTTGATTCTTGATTCTTGATTCAATGAATTAATTTATCTTTGTTTAAAAAAAATGTTCTTGAAGAGCTAGCACGTGTCTTACAGCCTTAACAAAAGGGAAGATCCTAAACCTATGTACTTAAAATTAAAATTCTACAATAAAGTACAAAGTTTAACAACTCATATTTATTTCTTGCACATGGTATGAATCATTGGATGTAACTCTTTTATATTGGTCCCCTTCTTCCCTTGGTGACATGATTGTGATCTCAGAAAAAAAGTTCAATGGGTTTTGGCTTAGCTCTCTAGGGTGATGCCATGAAAGATGAAACAGTAATAATGAATAGCTAGTGTACTAAAGGATAAAGAAAATAATGGGTCAAAAAGAGTAAGAGAGGATGGAGTAAGTACCAAGAAAATGGAAGGATGCTAGGGAAGCTTTTGGTGTAATGCAATATGCCACATTCAACTTACAAATTTTGGAGAGATTTTATTTGAACATAGAAAAATAACACTCCCTCAATCTCATTTTTGATGATTTTTTTACCATTTCATACCGTTTAAGAAAAATGTAATAATTAATGAGAATGAATATGACTTTTATTGATTGTCCTTAAAAATTTAATAACTTGTGAGTCGTGAAAATAAAAATGATTAGAGAATATGGTTGTAAAATATTGCTTGAAAGTTGAATAGGTCAAATGTTTTGGAATAAACTTTTATTTTATTTTGAGTCATTTATTTTGGGACGGCGGAAATATTGTATTGTTACCAAAAAACATATCTCAAGTATAACTATTGATATGAAGACTAGAAATTAGAAGAAAAAAAAATCAAATCAATTTTTTTGTCAAATAATCTAATAGATAAACTCAACACATCTTAATTACAAAGAAATGAGAAATTGTGAATTCAAATCTAAAATCTATATATCAATGTCTTTGTAACTAACAATTAAATTGTACTTTTGTAAAAAAAAATAAAATAAAATTGTACTTGCAGGACAAAAGTTCAAATCATATTTAATCAATATAAACCTAAGTGTTGGATAATATTTTTTTTGACCAACTTGCATTTTTGGAAATTGTTCTTTGAAAATTTTGGATCCAAATGTGGAAAGTTGGAAAGTATATATATATACTTGTGTAGGGTTGGAGCTTGAATAAAAATTAATAAGAAAATAATTTTTTTAAATAAAGGAAAATATAGTTTTCTTACATTATTAAGTGGACCTTATAACTATTGAGTGAATACACGTGGTTTATAATTATACATTCCTTTTGGCATATATACTTCCACACATATATACCACGTGACATTTTCTTTATTTTTGATAGTTCAATTTTGGAATATATGGTCTCCATATGATAATGAACAAGGTCCCATCCCAGCTAACTTAGTTTAATTAAATTACCGATTTGTCCTTTTTTGTGTATTTTGAACCTACAACGATGTAGTTCAGTGAGCATATAATTCCTATTTTGTTGACTTCATGTCTTTGACATTAATACCAATTTGATTCTTAAGGATTTTGCTGTTGGTGGTTGTCAAAATTAATATGTTAGGAAGTTTTCACAATCCCAATAATTCAAATAGGACAATAATTTGAAAAGAGGAGAGATGAATTATAATGGTAAAAGATTCATCTTTCCATAAATTGAACTATAATTGAGCTCGCTAGCTTGTAAAATTGACTTTTGATCTTCAAATTTGTGTATATATTTTTATTTTTTTTATCAAATAGTCTAATGACTAGAAATTTCAGCTTTAAAGTGGATAAGTAGGATGACTGTGGTTCGAACCCCGACCCTCTGCATATATAATGCATTGTCCTACCAACTGAGCTAAGCTCACGGGACGTGTATATTATTATTATTTTGGGTTTAAAATGATTAATATAATAAAAAAATGTAGAGACTAATGAATTACATCGGACATAATAATATAGGCAATCAAATTTTTTTTTTTTATTGTTGCTATATTATAGCGTTCAAATTTGGGCTATAGATCATTAGTTAAGCTACTAAAAAAATTGGTTTTTAGTAGTGATATATGTCGCTGAGAAAAATAAAAAGTTGTTGCAAAATATACTGTTAGATTTTGCAACAACTTTGTATTTTTTTCAATGACATAAGTTGTTGTCAAAAAAATCGTGTAATATTCGTTTTGGTTTATAATGAAGTTGAAGATCGAATTCAGAACCTCTAATATACTCCCTCCGTTTCTTTTTAATTGTCCTTTTAGAAAGATAACACCAAATTAAGGAAGTGTATTTTTGCACGTTATCTTCCTGTTATACCCTCCTTTTAATCCCCAATAAATTCCTATTTTTTTGCCCACACTTTCTCTTTCCAATAAATTTAATATATTATATACAAAAAAAAAAAACAAAATTTAATATGTTATGTACCAACAAAAAAAAATAGTTTTCCAAATATATAGCATTAATTGGTTTTATGGAAAAAGATAAGAGCAATTAACAAAGGGTATAATTGACAAATCATATCCATAAAATACAAAAAGGACAATTAAATAGAAACGTTAAATATGATAGTAAAAGACAATTAAAAAGAAACGGAGGGAGTATAACTTAATTCTCTCACTATTAGAACAAACCTAGTGACTTAAAATAATTGTGTAATCTTCTCAATATGCTCTTCAAGAATTTTCTTATTAGATAATCTTCATGATAAGTTTTGTAGTATATTTTTATTTTCCTTTTACGATAAATACGGAGGGATAAATAGAAAGTTGAATCTCTAAAAATAAAGCTAGAAAATGAATTTCCAACAACTTTAATCTGAGACAAATTATACGTAATACTAAAATCATCTAATCTCAAATCAATAGTTGAAATCTATTACGGTGAAAAACTCCATGAAAAACTTACAACTAGGAAGCAATATCAAAAAAACTACAACTTAATCATGCAAATAGCATAAATATTATTATTTACATTTTGACTTTAATTTATGGAATATCAAATCAAGAAAGGGCATTTTAACTTTAATTTTTTTTGGCTTTTCAGAAAAAACACTTATGAGAAGCGAATTTCATGTTGGCTTTTAAAATAGTATTTACTAAGGCACTGGCTAGCATGGGAAAGGGAGATAGGTCTCCCACCATGGGAGACCACTTTCCACCCTTAGATCATGAAGGCTTACAATAAGCCATAATAAAGTTCTTACATGGTATATTATTTTCATGAGTTTGACAGTGTTTTTTTATTTTTTTAAAAAATAGATTACAAAAATTCTAAATTTCAAATTGGTAGTTGAAACTTGGATCTATTTATTTAAGCGTTAAATATATTTTTGGTCCCGACAAAATGACGATCTTTTAAATTTAGTCCTTAGTTAATTTTTATTAAATTTTTAGTTCCAAAAAATTATCATGCATTCATTTTTAATCTTTATTGTTAAGTCAACATGTATTTTTAAATGATTTTTTCATATGTGTGTTTAGAACATCATAAAAAGTTCCTCCAGAAAATATGAACTCAAAATTTGATTTATAAGTCATGATTTTTGTTACTTTTATCTTAAAATTGTTCCGTTTAAAAAATTCATATTTAACTAGTGCTCTGAGCCAACTCGTAAATAGTTCGAAGTTCGATTCAATAATTGACTCGTAAACTTGGTTCATGAATCAAATGAGCTGAACTTGAGTCAAAAATTAAGTTCATTAAATAAATGAGCTGAACATAAATTATATATAGTTCGACTCGCTTGAGTCATGAACCAGCTCGAGTGTATATATATGCTTTCCAAATCTTTTTAACTTGACACATCAATGAACTTTTCAATTCCCCATGTACGGATATTACTCACGCTGCCTTTACCAAAAAAAAATTTACTCCTTTAAACTCTCTTTCTCAAAAGACTTTTCATTTTCCATTACCTTTTCTCTCGTTTATTTTAATTTAATATTTGTTTTTTCTTTTAAAAAAATAGTTTAAAAAGGATAAAGATCAAATTTTGGAAAAAATAATAATGTAAAATCATGTGATTTGATTTAATGAGTTGAACCTAAAGAGTCGAACCAAGTTGTTCGTGAACTTTAAACCAGTCGAACTCAAGCTAAAAAAAGAGTTCGTGTCGAATTCGAGCCGAATTTCAAGCTGAACCAATTCCTATCGAGTCGAATCGAGCTCAGACGTGTTCGACTCAGCTCGACTTATTTCCAGACCTAAGTGCTCGTAATATCAAAAACATGAGTGAATTTTGTTCAATATGGTTATGAACATTTTTTTTATTAATCACGTAAGTTGTTTTATATAATTGATTAATTACTTTCAATATGGTTAATTTTTTTTCATTAATATGCGTTGAATTGTTTTTATATAATTATGTTAAATATATTTTATTATGCTTAATTTTAAATATTTATAAATATTAATTTGATATAAATTTTATTATTAATTAAGATTATTCTTTTATGTCAATTTATATTTATCATCTAGTTAAACTGTCACTACTAGAAAACTTGCTTTTAGCAACCGATTTAGAGATCGAAAATTTTTGGTCACTATAGAGACCGATTTAGACATTGATATTTTGAACATAAACTTAAAAAAAAATTGGTCGCTATATTGGTTGCTACATAATTATAGAGACCGAATTAGAGACCAATAATTAGCAACCAATATTCCAGTTGCTATAGAGACCAAATTAGAGACTGATATTTTAAGGTCAAATCCAGAAACATTTCGGTCATTAAATCAGTCACTAGAGAGACCGAATTGGAGACCGATAAATAGCGATAAAAAATTCGACGCAAATATTAGTTTTTTTTTTGTACAAATCACTAAAAAAATTAATCAAATATTATTACTATTTTTCTTTACTAAAATTTAGTTGAATTCTTTATAGTTTGTTGAATTATTTTATATATTTTGTTGTTATCATTAACTATTATTATTATTATCAAAAATAAAAAACAGGGAGTAACACTGAGCTTTCTAAACTCGCGCTCAAATTACTCTCACTCTCGAATCGATCTCCATCACTCTCAAACTTCTCTCCATCGTTCCCCAAAACTTTCAATCAATCGTTCCTCAAATCTCACTCACAAATCGTTCGAAGTCGCCGTTCATTGTTCATCATTCCAACACAATCGGAATCGTTCACAACTGAAATTTGTTCAAAATTGCATGTTGTGAAGATTCAATAGATTCAAGTTGAGGTATTGCTCTAAATATGAAGCGATTCAATTTGTGTTTTTGTATCTAATGTTTATGATTTCAACGTTTAAGTTTAGGGATCAATGAGCTATTTTTACTTATTCCTTCCCTAGTCACTGCAAACTCAGAACCCAACACCTTCACCGCTCAAAATCGAATCCCTTCACTGCAAACTCAGAAAATCGAACACCCCACTGCCCAGAAATTGAACTCCTTCACTGAAAATTTGATTCCTTCACTGCAAACTTGAAACCCTAATTTCATCGAAATTGAACTCCTTCACCGAAACTTGAAAAATCAAACACTTCCCTTTGCTGCAAACATGGAGACTACTCATTCATATGTATGTAATCTTTAAACCCTAACTTTTATTTATTTGTTTTGAGATTTCAATTTCTGTTGCTATTTCTTTTTTGCATCATTATTATAATTATTTTTATGATTTATTAATACTCTGCCACTGGTATTTTGTGGTTTCCTGTTCATTGAGGATTCTAAAATTTTGCAGTCTATGTTCTTGCCTTTAATTCTATGAAATTGCAATGATTTTCTTTCTTGATTTATGTTTTAGGTGTGTCTCGTTTGAATTATTAACTAACTTGTCTTTGTGTGTTTAGTTATCTGTTTCGGTTCTTCTTAAAGTGAAACTCCACTTCCTTGAACTTTGCTTCACTAACCTATCCATGGTGGTGGTGGTGGTAAGAGTTTTCGATTCTAAACAGTTTCTTGTGATTTTTCATTATTATTTGAATTCCATCTCTTCACCAATTTTAAGGTGATTAGATTTTGTGAAGGTAGTTTTACTTTTGCGGTTGATGTTTTGCTCGGTATCCATGAGATAAATAATTAGGTTTTGGTTAGAATGTAGTGAATTTATGGTAGTAAAAGTGAAATGGGATGTGAAATTTGTAAGATTGTTTGTGTAATTTTATTCCAAAGGTAGATAGGTTGGTAATATGAGGCTCTACTAATACTTTCATTCATGAACTTACCCTGTTGATTTATTGTAAGTTGGATAGCTGATGATGCTGGATTTGCTGATCCATCATAGATTATGCTTCTGTCATCATTAGGATCGAAACTAGTGAAATTAAAAGTCAATGAGGATGTATATGGAATAATCAAGCTTAATAGTAAGAAAATAAAGAACACCATTGCTTTTGGTGCTGCAAAGGCCATTATTGGGAATTAAGGTTCAGCCGAAACTTGTAGGGATGGATTTAGATGAAACAACATTGCTTTTGATGCTGCAAAGTGGTTGTGAATATTTTTCTAATCCTATATTAATACTAGTTTTCAATTGGTTTATATCACAATCATGTTATACCTGTTTTTGGACTATATATGTGCCTTCAACTAATTAACTAGGTAGATCCTATTCATTAATTAATTTTATAATGCATAGAATGATTTTTCGTAATGGGAGAATAGTATTATTGTTGTGTCTTTGTGTTTCGTAATTTTTCTTAAAGCACTAATATGTATAACCAGCAAGTAATGATTTTTGTGTTGGATGGTAGTCTAAACTGTCAACCTGAAGAAACTTCACACCAGGATTAAGTTATTTTCAAACTCAAATAAGGTATTTTAGATGTCTCATATTTTTAAACTTGTGTATTAATTATGAATGTTTTAATTTTAAGTGTTTTATCTCATGCTCTAATTTTAGGCTCTTTGGTGTACGGCAGACACATCATGTTTTAGGAGGGTGATCTTTTCAAAAGGATGTGATTTTTGGAGTTGAGGATGAATCATTAAAATGGAGATGAGGATAAATCTTTACAGTGTTACACCATCTAATAAGACTAGATGTTGCTTTGTTGGAGTAAAGAAAACAATTCTATTTAATAAGACTAGTTGTTGCTCTCACACTGTCTGTATGTATTGACCATTACTATGTTACCAATTGTTTGATTCCTGATTTACTCTGTTTTTATTGTAATTTTTATTTATAAAATCTTTGATTAAACAAAGCTTTTGTAATTAGAATTTAATGTATTAATGTGTTTTGTTATATATATATATATATATATATATATATATATATGGCTACAATTTTTTTTATTTAAAAAAATCGAAATTAGTGACCGAATTAGCGACTGATTTATTTAAAAATTAAACAAATTTGGTTGCTAAAATTGGTCACTAAATCAGTCGTTAATAGAGACCGAAATAGAGACTGAATCCAACATACGACGTCACAAAATCAGTCGCTATAGTGTCGAAATATGTGTCGCAAAGTAAGTTTCTAAACTTGTTGCTAATTCAGTCGCTAAGTCAGTCGCTATTTCGGTCTCTGAATTCGGTTGCTCATTTGGTCTCTATCAAATCGGTTGCTAATTTGGTCACAACAGATCAGCGACCAAGGTATTTGCTACTGATTTTCATCGGTTGCCATTTCGGTCGCTAACGAATTTAGCGACCGATTTTCATCAAAATCGGTTGCTAATTCGGTGGCTAAACGCTGTTTTTTTAGTAGTGTGTTAATTTTACCAAACACTTCAACTAGTTTATCAGCCACCAACTATTAGCTATCAGTCATAAGTTATAAGCTATAAACTATTTTATCAGTATCCATTATTTTTATCAAACATAGTCTTGGACAAAAAAGAAATAAAAAAAGGAAAAGGAGAATAAATAATATAGTGTGGGCAAGAGTACCATGCACTTGCAAAAAAAGTGGTCTCCCATGGTGGGAGACCTATGTGTCTTTCCCATGCTAGCCTAAGCCATTTACTAATACTCTTAACTGTATATGCTGTATTGAAGATTGAAAATCCTGCCTAGGGCTGAGCAGAAAAACCGAAACCGGCCGAACCCGCTGTATCCGAATGCAAAAAAACCGAACCGGGCGGTTTTTTTCGGCTGAACCGGTTCACGGGTGAAAAAACCAGGTCCATATGGGTTTACACGGTCGGGCCCGGTTTTTGAAAATGTCAAACCGCTATGACCGAACCCGACCGGAATATGTTATATGTTACTCCGTATTGTTTTGTTTAGTTTAATGATAATGTATAATAATAATATAATAATAAGATAAAACCCTAAGTATATATAGTAACATAAACTTGGAGACACCAAGTTTCAGCAGCGCCGTTTCTCTTTTTTTCTAACACACAAACCCTAAAATCATGAAGCTCTCTTCTTCTTTCATCTCAAACTCAGAGAAACTAACTCAAACACAACAAACTTAGATTTCTCGATTATCTCACTAAATCCCTTCAATCTCCATCATATCATTCTCTCTTTTATTCCCTTTCGATCATCACCATCATCTCATAATCTCTTTGTGCATTCATCTCTTTGGTAAGAAGCAAATCTCTTCTTCTAGTTCGATTTTGTGAAACAATAAACTGTTGTCTTCATTTTTCTTCTACTATTTTGTTTGTAGTAGCTTAAACATCCCTTTATTTCAATTTTTCTTCTTATTATGTAATGGTGAAGTTAGACTTTATTTTTAGGGATTTTTTACTTCATGAGTTCAAAACAAGAACAATGTTGAAGCTAATTTTTTTACTCTTGAATGTTTAAGGAGAAAGAAGAAGAAAGATTTACAGTTTATTTTTTATTTTGTTAAACCAAAGGGTTTCAAAGTTTTTTCTTTTCTTTTTATTTTTTATGTAAAAATCAACCTTTTACATCTCTATGATATATCTTTTAGATATTATGGTTAATTTTTTTGTTTTGTTTCAGATCCCATGGCTGAAGAGACACACACTGGAGTTGAACAAATGGATACAGATGGAGCTGAAAATTGTACGTTATGTAAACACTGTATTTACAAAATTTGTTTATTTTCTTCTTATGCTTCCTTTCCCTTGTATTTTATTTTCTATTTCTATTTCTATTATTCCTTAATTTTAAAAGTGTGTATTTATTTATTTTTCAGTTTTATCATCCATTTTATGATTTCTATATTTTTATATGTTCTTATTTCTTTATTTTACAGATTTTTCTTTTTATTATTTTTTATTAAACTAGTTATTTGATATTTGAAAATAACAAACCATGTTTGCTTATTCCTTCATTCGTTCATTATGTTTACTTTTTTTTTTCACTTTGTTAAATAAGTTATTCATTCACTATAAGCTGTGATGTTAGTGTTGCTCCAGAGTTTGTGTGGTTGTTTTGTTTTCGATTTTAGATGTCCTCAAAATGTGTTTATGTTATTCTGTTTCTTTTTATGTACTCTTTATTTTGTTAATGTGTATGATTTCTTGCAGCAAATCAAGGAGGCCAGCCTCCTATTTTCACAACTCAGGAGAGTCAACCTCCTACTGCAGAATCTCAAGGAATTCAGCCCCTTATTGCTACTGAAAGTACTCCTATTGCTACTGAAAATACTACTACTGCTGATCCTGCTGCTCTTCCACCTCAACCGTCGAAGAAGAGGAAGCCTAATGCTAGTGGCCCCCGGAAAACATCACCAGCTTGGGACCATTTCACTAAACTACCTGATTCTGAAGTTGCCAATCCAACAGCTGCTTGCAATTATTGCGGTAAGAGGTATCTCTGTGACACTAAATCTCATGGCACTACAAACATCCTTGCTCACTCTAAAATTTGTCCTAAAAACCCCTATGTCTTAAGTAATGACCCAAATCAAACAGTCCTAACTTTGGGCCCTAATGGTGCTGGTGGGTTAGAGTTAGGAGCAGCAAGCCATAGGTTTAATGTTGAGTTTTGTCGGAGGGCTTTGGCTAAATTTGTTATCTTAGATGAACAACCATTCCGGGTAGTTGAGGGTGAGGGCTTCAGGAATTTGTTGAGAACCTTACAACCACAATTTGTTGTCCCTTCAAGGCACACAATACCGAGGGACTGTTTTAAACTATACCAAGAGGAAAATTTGTTCATTAAGTTTCTACTTTCTTCATATATAAATTTTAGTAGTTCAATATCATAATTTAATTTTATTCATTGTAGTTATATCTTTTTTGAGTTTTTTGGGAGTCATTGCAAAGACATGACTCAGTGGATTGTGGACCTGCTTGTTTTTTTGGAAGGACTTGAAATTTAAATCAAAAAGACACTATTTTGAATCTGGAATTGAACTCTAGTATTCATATTTTGCATCTGGAACTGAATCTGAACATGCTTTTATCATGCAATGTGAGTATCAATTAAACTTATTTCTTTTTTATAAGCAAATAATATGGTATGCTTATTTGAATTTATTGTCAATTACAACTTTCAGTATGGCTTTCTAGTGCTGGTTTCTACTGCTGCCTTCTACTACTGCTTTCTACTGATGCCTTCTACTACTGCTTGTACTGCTGCTTGCCATACATTCTCACTATTGTTTGTAAATTGTGAGTGTTTAATTGCATATAAAATTCTGGCATGCTTAATTAAATCCCATCTCAAATTTAAGTTATGGTTTATTGTGTCTATTTTGTCAATTGGAACTTTGAAGTCACCTTCAACAAATTGCTTCCTACCTACTGCTGCTTGCTATAAACACTCATTACTATTTGGAAATTGTGAGTATTTGTTGGAAACAAAATTGTTCTTTGTTATCAACTTGAAATTCATTGAAATTATATTATTCTATTCTATACAAACTTGTGTTTAAAATTCTGTTTTGTTGTATAGGTCAACTTTTTTATCCTAATTGTCTCTTGCTGCAATTCTGCAAACACTGCAGGTATAGATTGTTAAATTGGATCAGTTTAAAAATTCTGCAGTTTTTATTTTGATTGAGTTATGCAATCAAATTTATGCAATTTTGTTTTTATTACTATGCAGTTTTAATTACTATGCCTCAGATTATGAGATAGAAAGATGCAAGAAAGGAAGCTGCAATTGTGCAATTGTTGCCGACCATATTGGTATAACTTTTACTACTTAACTTACCATTAATTGACTATTTTAATAGTTATGTATTATGGTATTTGATTTTAGAAAATTAATGGTTGCATATGTTTTTTATTCATTACAGAAGGTGGAATTGTTGGTGAATTTGATGAGGCAAATCATGGACTATTTATGCCTTTATGGATTGCATTGAGCATGATGATTTACTAGATGTTCTCAACAAACTATGATGTCTTTTTAATTAAGAACTTGTAATATTTTAGTAATTACTCTTTATGTTTGTGTAACTAAAGTCCCCTAGAATGTGATCATGCACAAGCAGGTGTCCACACCACATCTTCCTGTGAAGGATTTGTATTAATCATGTACAATTAAAAATGATTATGACATTATGTAATCCTTAACTATTATTATGTTTTCATTTTTATCTTTGTTAAAATAGTTTATCAAATTTGCCAGGTTTGGGTTCAGCCCTTTTAAAATTTGATAGTAAAATAAATAATTATTTTACAACAGAAAACCGAGTCAACCCACCCGATTAACCCGCAAACCGTACAAACCGAAACCGATAAAACCGAGCCTATTGTTGGGCGGAATTGGGTTTGATATATGTATGTTCGGTTTCATATAGATGTGCAATATATGGCCCGAAACCGACCGAAACCGACCGACGCTCACCCCTAATCCTGCCATCCCCATTTTCTAATTTTGATCGAGTAGTTGCATATTATGAGTTGTCTTTGATAAGTGTTACTAAATAAGGGGGGTTTACCTTTGTCAGTTAGATACCACATAAGGCACTGAATTCCATGGCCAATGCTAGCATGCACAAGGGACTTAAGTCTCCCATGGTGCACAAGTTTGTTTAATGGTTAGATTATGATAGTCCACAAATTTTATTATGTTCTACACACACATGAACATTCTTATTTTAATTTTTCTTTCTCTTTCACCGTCCCTTTCTACCCATCTTCACTGCCAGACTTTGTCACTGTAAAATGACATAAAATGATATCTTTAATATTTATTTTTTTTACAAAATCAAATTAATATCATTTAAGATTCTTAAAATTTGTTAATTTAGTTTAATATTTTAAATTTGTTAATTTAATCAATATATCTTTTATATATTTTTATTATTATATTAATTTTTAAATGCTGTATTTTTTTTAAAAAAATTTCATTATATATCAAAGGCTTAAACATCATTTTCGTCCCTGTAAGTTCATAATTTTTTTGTTTTAGTCCCTATATCTTTTTTTATTGCAAATTAGTCCTTGCATGTACAAATCTTTTTGATTTTAGTCCCTAAAGCTAAAATCCGCAGGAAAATCTGTAGGAAAATTCGCTGGTTTCCTGCAGATTTTCTTGCGGATTTTAGTTTTAAGGGACTAAAACCAAAAGATTTGAACATACAGGGACTAATTTGCAACAAAAAAAGATACAGGGACTAAAACCAAAAAATTGCAAACTTACAAGGACGAAAATGATGATAAAGCCTATATCAAAAGTACTAAAAGAAAGTGACGATATGGATTGATTTTTATAACAAAATATATGACAAAACATTATATATAAATCAAAACGTACAACAACCTTTTTTTTTGACAAAACGTACAACAACATTTTAAAAAAAAGATATAACGACGAAAATAAAAAAAGGTACAACATATAGTAAGAAAAAAATGATATGGAAAAGCGTAAAAAAAATAGGTACAAATTTTTTTTTATTTTTTTTAAATTGTAATAAATTTTAAAGGATAAAAAAGAATTTAAGATAAATATATAAGGGTAAAATTGGAAGAAAAAATGATAAGTTATAAGCTATAAACTCATAGCGTCTGAAAAATAAACTATAAGTCATTAAAATAAGCTATAAGCTCATGATGAAAAGACTGTTACGAAATATGTCTTTTAGTTTATTAGCTATAAGTGATAAGTTATAAGTTAGTTTTTTGGTCTTGCCAAACAGACCCTAATATGGGATGAATACAATTAAAAATTAGCAAAATTACATTTTTGGTGCTTTATCTTTTTTTTTAACAGTTTGGTCTTTTATCTTTTATTTGTAACACTTATTTGATCCTTTATCTTTTATTTCTAACACTTTGGTCATTTATCTTTTATAACATTCACATATAAACCCCTTTTCTCAATTTTTTTTTATTAAAAAAATGCTGAATTTTATTTTTTAAATTACTTTTTTATTAAAATTAAATAAACTCATAATTTTGATCAATATGTTCATCATCTTCATCAATTATTTCTTATTTTTATCTTCTTTAAAGGACCAAAGTGTTACAAATAAAAGATAAAGGACCAAATTGTTAAAAAAAAATAAAGGATCGAATTGTTACAAATAAAAGATAAAGGATCAAAATGTTAAAAAAAAAAAGATAAAAATTAAAAGTGTTATTTTGCCTTAAAAATTATACAATGTAGGAAGTCCATAATGGTCTATGATAATCTAATGGATAATACTATTTGTGAACCAAGGGAGACCTAAATCCCTTGTGCATGCTAGCCTTAGCCGAATTCCATTATTCATTCATATAAATTAATCAATGTTTGTTGAGACAACTTTTCCAATAAAAAATTGTGTAAAAATTACAAGAGTTTGCATATGGACCCTACCAACCTGGCCTGATTAATATTGCAAAATGGTGCATGTGGACAGCAGTAGATTGCATACCACTCCACCACCAGTCCACCATTGCCCCTTACACTATAATCCAAGATAATCATCACTCACTGCTGACCATCCCTTTCCTTAGAGGACCTTTGTTCTTCCTACCTACTTATGGTCCCTCTCTATACCATTTTATTTTGTATGTGTCACTCACTCCATCTTATGTTCTACTACTTTCCCATTTCTCCCACCTACCTATCAATCACATAAACAAACTTTGAGTATATATAGTTTGTCTCAATAAAATTTTAACATTTTGTAATAAATGTGTATTGCATAACTTGATAGTCATTTCTTTTTGGTACATAGATAAAATGACAAAACCATTATAAACTCACACATATAATACAAGTGAGAAAATTGAAGTTCGAACTTCAATCATAATGTTCTGCCTAACAATTTCAACATTTTGTCAGTTGAGCTACGACTTATGGACACATAACTTGATAAACTTTTGCAAAACAAAATTTAGAGTGTACTCCCTCCATATTACTTTTTAAAATTTACTTTTTTAAATTCATTCAATAATTGGCGAATCAGATTTGTTAGTTATTCATAATTTAAAAAGTAAAAATTTTCGCTTATAATTAAAAAATTTCGCTTATAACTTTTGTATAATTAATATATTTATGTTTGATTGTAACTTTTGTATAAGCTTATAGCTTTTATTTTGAATTTAAACTCTTGTTCAACACTAATGAGAATAAAGAATAGAGCAAATAATAATGACAATCAAACAAAACAAATCAAATAATTAATCTAACAATTATGTGTAAAGTAAGACCATACAAACAATCAAAAGAACAAAGATATCGAAAATAGAAGAATAAACACATTAAGATTATTTACTCAGATTTTTCTCAAATTAACTACGTTTTTTATAAAGAGAATTTCTCCAATCCACTAATGAGTACTCTTTATAAGAGATATAAAAAGTTATAAGAAAATAGCTTTAAAAGTTCTCCAAGAAAAAAAAAACCCAATTTTCTACATTCTCCTCTTTCAAGAGATTACAAAAGTGACAAAGAAATTATCTCCAATTGCTCACTATGAGCAATCTCCAATTCCTCTCATTTCCTTTCAACATCTCACTTGATAGATTTTACTCAAGAACTCAATATAGAAAGCTTTGATGATTTCTTGCTACCCAATGTGTTTAGAATGTGTTTCCTATAACTGTAGAATATCACTTAAGAAAGTTCTCACACACAACAATTAATTCTTCACCTTGCATTCAAATAAGCGGTGATGTCAATTTATCTATCTATCAATCACCTTGTAAACCCTATTTATCAAGTCCAACTAAACTCGTGGTACAACCATGCACCAACCCAGAATCCCATTGTTCAACTATATGTCATGCGAGTCTTGACTAGCTAATGATCTATGACCAATAATAGATTCATCTAACATCTATAAGCCACATACTTTGGTACCTCTACCTATTATCTTTGCATCATGTGCGACTCAATTGTAGTGTAGTGTCATAGCCTAATCCAACAAACATGCTTATTAATTGTTAATCAAAATTTGCTTAAGTTCACAAACATATATACCTCACATTGTGCAAAAAGAACTCGCGGTTCAGAACAATATCCTAAGACAAATTAGCTTCATACCTTGAACCTTAGAAGCTTTGCCATTTCTAAGTTGAACAACTTCACCTTCTTCCAAGTTTTTGAGTCTAAAAGTATTTTTTTCCTTAGACACATACTATAAATTGAATTGTGTTTGTTTTATGTATAGCAATTTTTTATACTCCTTCCATCCCAAATTTTTGTCCTTTTAAAGTTTTGCACATAGATTAAGAAATGATAAATATTAATTAGTTAAGTCATTTTTATTTTTTGTCTAATTAGTTAAGTCATTTTTACCCCTACTTTATTAATAAAAAAATAAATTTTCATATAATAGATATTTTTATTTTTGTAAGGATACAAATGATAAAACATCATTAATTATACATTGTTTTCTTAAAAAAAAACTACTTATTGAACAAATTTTTATGGACTAAAAGTTGAAAGAAAATTTTATATTGGCTATAATTAGAGGTATTTTATAAAAATTAGGGGGCTAATAGTTAGGCAATAATCAACCTGAAAAGGTTACTGATGGTGCAATATGAACCGCTATTAAACACTTAATGGGTCCGTTGCTATTGTTTGACTTCTCATCATATAATGTGGGTTCCCTTTTATTTCCACAATCGGAAGTGGGTATAATTCAAATATGACATTAATGGATAAATCCACTTCTAATAGAGTAGTTCTATTTTTGTCATCATAATTCAAATACTACTAAACACATATAATTGAAGTTTAGTTTAGTGATAAACATATAATTATTGTAAAAACGATCACACTCAATAAAGTGATTATGAGTTTAAATGTTTCAATTAATGAATTGTTTTCAAGAAAATTTAAATTCAAATTGAACAATATTATATTAAACTTTATAGAAAATATTGACACATGTCTTATAAGAGAACAAGTTTTTAAGGAAGCAATGTATAGATTATTTTTTGAAACTTTTACAATTTCACTTTTTAAATATTAAATTTCTTATATCAAAATATCTTATAACATGTATTCTCAAGACACATGCTAACATAACTCAAACTTTATTGGGTTATGCTAACATGTATCCTAAGGTCACATATTAAGAATCTAAAAGTAGAAACATTTTTTAAAATTTTGTGTAATTAATTTGTGATCAAATTTAAAATGTAAATTAGATGTATGAATTATATAAAGCCCATACATGTTAGTTTTTCCCAACTTTATTTTATTCGAACTCAACTTATCATAGCTTCCTTGCTCTAAATATTAGAAGATTAAATATATCAAAAAAAGTATATTAGAAGATTATGACAATTAAAAATACTCAAACTACTTACATTCAAATTGTACTTTGTTGATTAATTAAAATTTATATTCACTTTATTAACCGATAAAATCATCCTAAAGTTCTGCTTTTTGTCCATTATTATAAAGTGATGTCTTTTAGTTCCATATTTTCCACTTATATGCACCAAAGTGTACTTCTAATCATATATGACATTTAATTTATTTATATCATTTCTTTCAATTTAATTTCCTTCTGTTTCAATATGTGAGAGATGATGAATTGAGGATGAATAAGTCACTTTCTCAATTCTAATTATTTTCATTGAAATCATGGTCTTTATTTATACACACAAATACTATAAGGATTGATTAATTAATCCATTGCTTTTTTCCTAAACTAACTTAAACATAGACCCTATTATAGCTATTAACTTAATTGATAAACATTTATTATTATGTGTTTCGCAAGTCAATTAACCATAAATAATATGAGGAAGTTTTCTTTCCCCACCCCCGGGTTGCTTTTCCACCCCTGTGCTGCCCTTTATGCCCCTGACAAAAAAGTTCGGTAAACGCGGGCCGAACTTTTTCACCCCCTACGTTGAATCGAACTTTTTTTTTTAGTGTAAAACTTACACTAAAAAAAAGTTCAGTTTACGTAAACCGAACTTTGAAAGGTAAAATTGGATTTTAGAGATACAGGGGTGGGAAGAGAAATCTTCTAATATGAGATCATGTGGGATGATTGATGAGGTATCAGAATCAAGATCTTGACACGTGGCATACCTTGTATGTTACCTATAAATCATTTTCTCAAGATGGCCAACAAGACCTGCCAAAAGAAAGTAGAAAAGCAACTAGGCAACTTCCATTAAACTAAAAATTAAACAAAGTTTGGTAATTATCCTCTATTGACACCAACTCATAAATCTACTAGTTTGGTGTAAATATATTTCTTCCCTTGAATCTATTATTATAATAGTAAATTAAATTAGCAAATGTGTTATATATACTATGACCTTTGATATTTGTTTGCTTCTTTTACAAGAGAATTTTTTATGATCTATACATAGAAAATTTCAATTTTGATTATCTAGCAAACAATATGTATTGTTAACAAGTTTATTAATATTATTATTAATTGAAAATTAACTACAAATTTTAATACTTGTGAAGATACAAACTCGATGCACGAAAGTAACTTGAACAATCATATCTAAATATATCTAAATATGCACAAGAATAATCACATAATGAATCATTTAAAGTCTTAAATTAGATCATACTTTTCAAATCATCCACTTTTTGTTCTCCAAATTTAACAATAGAGAATTTAAATTCATTCATGTATTAATGAAAAAGTTTAGACGAATTGGATTATATTGCTCAAAGTCGGAGCAAACTTCGAAATTCAAAGATATATATAGAAATATTACTCACCAAAAAGATCTTTACATTTTCACCGCGCCCTTGCATTTCAATTTTTTACCAACTGAATCAATATTCATTATAATAATTCTTAAATAACTAACTTACTAATTACACCTATATTATATAATATGATACACCATATAATATAATAATATATATAACTACACTGTTGTGTTCCTGAGGCTCTCTGTCCCACTCCAAGTGCCTCTCTCTCTCTGAGAAAGAGAAGAGGTCTGTCTGTTAATTCACTTTCTCCATTCTTGAGTTTCCTTCAAGTGTCAATGAATTCTATAACACACAAAAACTTCACAATTTTTCATTTTTCCACTACAAATTTTTTAACCTTGATCTTCAAAACTATAATTTTTAACTTTCTTTTTCTACCATGGAACTCACAAAGTTTTGTTTCTACCAAATTTTGAACTCATATTCTCAATACACACTTGTTTTTTCTCTTACCCATTTCATCAAACACTTTGCAGGCAATTTTGATAACCTTCTTTTTCATACTTTTTGTGTCACTATATGAAGAAGTTCTTCAATTTAATCTTTACTTGTTCTTTTGCTTCAAGTTATCAACTTCTAAATCTGTAATTTATTCACCTAATTATTAGTTTGTTAATTTTTTTAATCACTTTTGAGGTGGTTGTGTTTTGAGATTGATTTGAAGATGGGGGTGGTTTTGCATATTATTATGCTGCTTTTTGTTATTGGTTTTGTTGTTGCAGCTCAAGGATCTGAAGGTAGGTACTTAATCTTCAAAAACTCTGTGTTCAAGTTTAATTTTTTTATAAATTTGTCAGTTTGTTAGAGATTACGATTGTGATTATGGTGATGCTTTGAAGAAATTGATCTTTTAAATTGTTGTTGTGATTAGTTATTATAATCACAAAAATATAATACCACAAAGATCCTAAACATTATTGTTTAGTTTTCAATTAATTATAATTGCTTTGTATGAAGAATTATCATATGATATGTATAGAAATTGGTTGATGCTTATAGGTTTCATGTCTGTTTGGTGACACAAATAAGCTAGCTTATAGCTTATTAGATTAGCTTATGAGTTTGTTTGATAAAATAAAATGTGTTTGGCACTAAAAAGCTTTTCTTAGTGGCTTATGCTTTTTCTGGTTAGGGTTCTTTTTGCATGTGATTTGATTTCTTATCCCTCATTGAATCAAACATTAAAGGAAGCTAAGTTGTGTGCAATATTTGAATTTGTAGATGTAGAAAACCTAAATTCTTCCAAAAAATTTCCTACAATATACCAAGATTCAAAACATATTGCTAATTTGAGCTCATATGTTAGTCTGATTGATCAGTCCTAGTTATATGATTTGATAATTTTGATCTTGCTGATATAAAAATTTCAATAACTTGTTCCTTTTCTTTCATTGATTTTTGGATTTTTAACTGATAATGTCTTCTTTAAGGGTCTATTATATCCCCATCTCCGGCATTTCTTCCTGCTGTTCAGCCTAATGGAGAAGCACCTGATGGTCTTATCCATAATGGACAGACATCGAGAAGCAGTGCATCAAGCCCTTCAGATCCAGATGGTACATCTAATCTAAGAGCCAATGTTTCATGTTTCCTGTTTATATTTTCACTTCAACTAATAAAAATAAGAAAATATAGATAAAATTGAACACAGTTTTTTAAAAATGAAAACGGAATGTTTTTGGAGAATGTACTGAAATTGAATTATGAGCTTTTAAACTTCAATTATTCACTTTTGTTTCTTCTCCCAGGGTCTGTCATATCGCCATCTCCATCAACATTACCTACGGATCCTTCCCCGAGTAAAGCGCCAAGTCTATTACATCCAAATGGTAATTCAACTCCCTTAGTCCAGTAGGCCACATTCGGACCTATAGAATTGAGAAATAATTTTCAAAGTTGTAAATAGAGTTCAGATTGTAATATGCTTAAATAGGACCAACAACAATTATTACATAATAAATAAGTGCCATATACAACAGGATCATCTGACAAAAAAATTTGGGTTTTCATCATTCAGGATCTTTCTTGCAACTTCCAGTTGCATTACCACCTTCTACATCAGGTCCAACTCCTCAGAAGATTAAAGGAATTGAATCATCCATATCGCCCAGTCCTAGTCCAAACACCAAATCCTTATCGCCGCCACCGTATAAGTCTGTTTTGGCACCATCAACTGCTGAAATGAATTTTCCACCATCCCTGCAACCAATTCCACCTCAAAGGAAAACACCCATTGTTAGGCCTCCTATATCAACACCAACTGCTTCAGGTACATGACTGAAAAGTGAAAAGTTTTTTTATTGGGAAAGTTTCATATTGATATTGACCAAAGTTCTTCTCTTCTATTCCTTCTTGAACAGCTCCTGTTGCAATACCTCCTGGAAATTTTCCTAAAACTTCACCTATCAGCCAACCAATTAAACATGGAAGTGTGCCTCCTGAGGTTGATAAGAGGAATGAAAGTAAGAGTCACAACCTACAGCCAGTTTCACCAGGTATGTGATTAAAATGAGTAAAAATTCCTTCTGTTACAAATAAATAAATGTGACTTTCGTTAGTCAATTAGGCCCTCAAATGTTTCTCTCCATATAATTTGTTAACAGAAGATACACTTAGGAATGTTTTTGTAATATCGATACAGTCAGGGACTATTGACAATGTCTCACATTTAGGAATTAAAATATCTGTTTTCCCAATTATAATTTTTGCAGAGTTGTTTTCCATTTCATCATTCAGGGACTTCTGTGTTTGGTTCTATTCTATAGTAGCAAAAATTTATTTTGATTGAATTAATTTAGTAAAAACAATCTTAGTTAAATGTGAGTTTAAGACTTCAAGGTAAAATGGTTTGTGTTTGGAAAAATTCACATGAAAGTGAATTGAACAAAAAATTTGATTTTTTTTTTTTACTCCACAAAAAATTTGAGTGTTAAGATCATGTTTAGAGGCAAAACCAACATATCTTAGCTTCAATTTAGAATCAATTCTGCAAGCAATATCAATTCTAGTCAAGAACTCCCAAGCATACTAAAATCAATTTTATGTCTTCAGAAGTGATTACCAACATCTATTAAGCCACATTAGAATCATCTGACATAAAATTGGATTTTCAACGTCCAGGTTTTTTGTTGCACCCTCCAGTTGCATTACCACCTCCTACATCAGCTCCAATTCCTCAGAAGATTAAAGGAAATGAATCATCCGTATCACCTAGTCCAAGCACCATATCGTTATCGCCACCATATAAGGCTGTTCCAGAGCCATCAACTGTTGAAAGGAATTTTCCACCATCCGTGCAACCAATTCCACCTCAAAAGACAATACCTATTGTTACGCCTCCTATATCCACACCAACTGCTCCAGGTACATAACTGAAAAGTGAAACGCTTCTTT
Source organism: Trifolium repens (assembly GCA_030408175.1). Taxonomy (NCBI): domain Eukaryota; kingdom Viridiplantae; phylum Streptophyta; class Magnoliopsida; order Fabales; family Fabaceae; genus Trifolium; species Trifolium repens. The sequence continues at coordinate 20,231,403 of CP125839.1, read as the reverse complement.
TATTGGGGGAACTTTCATATTGATATTGACCAAGATTCTTCTCTTCAATTGCTCCTTGGTCAGCTCCTGTTGCAATAACTCCTGGAAATGTGCCTAAAACTTCTCCTATCAGCCAACCAATTGAACATGGAAATTTGCCTCCTAACGTTGATAGGAGGAATGAAAGTAAGAGTCATAACCTAGAGCCAGTTTCACCAGGTATGTGATTAAAATGAGTAAAGAGTCACGTTGGTCCTTAAATGTGTGAGGCATTGTTTCAATTGTCTCTAAATGCATCAAAATTACAAAATTAAAAATAAATGCATCTTTCATTAGTCAATTAGGTCATCGAATGTTTCTTTCATTATTATAGTATTATAGAGTTTTGTTGGTCCATTTAATTGTTAACAAAAGACACACATAGGAATGCTTTTGTAATTTCAATACATTTAGGACTATTCTGACAATGTCTCACACATTTAGGAATTAAAGTATCTGTTTACTCAATTATAATTCTTGCAGATTTGTTTTCCATTTCATCATTCAGGGACTTTGTGTTTTGTTCTATAGTAGCAAAAATTGATTTTGATTGAATTAATTTAGTAAAAATGAATAATGATCTAAGTTAAATGTGAGTTTAATTAAGACTTAATATAAAATGATTTGTGTTTGGATACTTTCACTTGAAAGTCAATTGAACAAAACTGAGTATTTTTTTGACTAGACAAAAAATATGAGTGTTAAAATCACGTTTAGAGGCAAAAGCAACAAATCTTAGCTTCAATTTAGAATCAATCCTACAGGCATTATCAATTCTAGTAGAGAACTCGCATACTAAAATCAATTTTAAGTTTTCAGAATCACTTTTGGCTCTCCCAAAAGCGAAACCGAACATCTATTATGCTACATTAGGATCATCTGACGTAAAAATTTGGTTTTCATCATCCAGGGTCTTTCTTGCACACTCCAGTTGCATTGCCACCTCCTACTTCAGCTCCAATTCCTCAGAAGATTAAAGGAAATGAATCATCCATATCACCTAGTCCTAGTCCAAGCACCAAATCGTTATCGCCGCCATATAAGGCTGTTCCAGAGCCATCAACTGCTGAAAGGAATTTCCCACCATCTATGCAACCAATTCCACCTCAAAAGGAAATACCTATTGTTAGGCCTCCTATATCCACACCAACTGCTCCAGGTACATGACTGAAAAGTGAGAAGTTTCTTTTATTGGGGGAACTTTCATATTGATATTGACCAAAGTTCTTCTCTTCTATTCCTTCTTGAACAGCTCCTGTTGCAATACCTCCTGGAAATTTTCCTAAAACTTCACCTATCAGCCAACCAATTAAACATGGAAGTGTGCCTCCTGAGGTTGATAAGAGGAATGAAAGTAAGAGTCACAACCTACAGCCAGTTTCACCAGGTATGTGATTAAAATGAGTAAAAATTCCTTCTGTTACAAATAAATAAATGTGACTTTCGTTAGTCAATTAGGCCCTCAAATGTTTCTCTCCATATAATTTGTTAACAGAAGATACACTTAGGAATGTTTTTGTAATATCGATACAGTCAGGGACTATTGACAATGTCTCACATTTAGGAATTAAAATATCTGTTTTCCCAATTATAATTTTTGCAGAGTTGTTTTCCATTTCATCATTCAGGGACTTCTGTGTTTGGTTCTATTCTATAGTAGCAAAAATTTATTTTGATTGAATTAATTTAGTAAAAACAATCTTAGTTAAATGTGAGTTTAAGACTTCAAGGTAAAATGGTTTGTGTTTGGAAAAATTCACATGAAAGTGAATTGAACAAAAAATTTGATTTTTTTTTTTTACTCCACAAAAAATTTGAGTGTTAAGATCATGTTTAGAGGCAAAACCAACATATCTTAGCTTCAATTTAGAATCAATTCTGCAAGCAATATCAATTCTAGTCAAGAACTCCCAAGCATACTAAAATCAATTTTATGTCTTCAGAAGTGATTACCAACATCTATTAAGCCACATTAGAATCATCTGACATAAAATTGGATTTTCAACGTCCAGGTTTTTTGTTGCACCCTCCAGTTGCATTACCACCTCCTACATCAGCTCCAATTCCTCAGAAGATTAAAGGAAATGAATCATCCGTATCACCTAGTCCAAGCACCATATCGTTATCGCCACCATATAAGGCTGTTCCAGAGCCATCAACTGTTGAAAGGAATTTTCCACCATCCGTGCAACCAATTCCACCTCAAAAGACAATACCTATTGTTACGCCTCCTATATCCACACCAACTGCTCCAGGTACATAACTGAAAAGTGAAACGCTTCTTTTATTGGGGGAACTTTCATATTGATATTGACCAAGATTCTTCTCTTCAATTGCTCCTTGGTCAGCTCCTGTTGCAATAACTCCTGGAAATGTGCCTAAAACTTCTCCTATCAGCCAACCAATTGAACATGGAAATTTGCCTCCTAACGTTGATAGGAGGAATGAAAGTAAGAGTCATAACCTAGAGCCAGTTTCACCAGGTATGTGATTAAAATGAGTAAAGAGTCACGTTGGTCCTTAAATGTGTGAGGCATTGTTTCAATTGTCTCTAAATGCATCAAAATTACAAAATTAAAAATAAATGCATCTTTCATTAGTCAATTAGGTCATCGAATGTTTCTTTCATTATTATAGTATTATAGAGTTTTGTTGGTCCATTTAATTGTTAACAAAAGACACACATAGGAATGCTTTTGTAATTTCAATACATTTAGGACTATTCTGACAATGTCTCACACATTTAGGAATTAAAGTATCTGTTTACTCAATTATAATTCTTGCAGATTTGTTTTCCATTTCATCATTCAGGGACTTTGTGTTTTGTTCTATAGTAGCAAAAATTGATTTTGATTGAATTAATTTAGTAAAAATGAATAATGATCTAAGTTAAATGTGAGTTTAATTAAGACTTAATATAAAATGATTTGTGTTTGGATACTTTCACTTGAAAGTCAATTGAACAAAACTGAGTATTTTTTTGACTAGACAAAAAATATGAGTGTTAAAATCACGTTTAGAGGCAAAAGCAACAAATCTTAGCTTCAATTTAGAATCAATCCTACAGGCATTATCAATTCTAGTAGAGAACTCGCATACTAAAATCAATTTTAAGTTTTCAGAATCACTTTTGGCTCTCCCAAAAGCGAAACCGAACATCTATTATGCTACATTAGGATCATCTGACGTAAAAATTTGGTTTTCATCATCCAGGGTCTTTCTTGCACACTCCAGTTGCATTGCCACCTCCTACTTCAGCTCCAATTCCTCAGAAGATTAAAGGAAATGAATCATCCATATCACCTAGTCCTAGTCCAAGCACCAAATCGTTATCGCCGCCATATAAGGCTGTTCCAGAGCCATCAACTGCTGAAAGGAATTTCCCACCATCTATGCAACCAATTCCACCTCAAAAGGAAATACCTATTGTTAGGCCTCCTATATCCACACCAACTGCTCCAGGTACATGACTGAAAAGTGAGAAGTTTCTTTTATTGGGGGAACTTTCATATTGATATTGACCAAAGTTCTTCTCTTCTATTCCTTCTTGAACAGCTCCTGTTGCAATACCTCCTGGAAATTTTCCTAAAACTTCACCTATCAGCCAACCAATTAAACATGGAAGTGTGCCTCCTGAGGTTGATAAGAGGAATGAAAGTAAGAGTCACAACCTACAGCCAGTTTCACCAGGTATGTGATTAAAATGAGTAAAAATTCCTTCTGTTACAAATAAATAAATGTGACTTTCGTTAGTCAATTAGGCCCTCAAATGTTTCTCTCCATATAATTTGTTAACAGAAGATACACTTAGGAATGTTTTTGTAATATCGATACAGTCAGGGACTATTGACAATGTCTCACATTTAGGAATTAAAATATCTGTTTTCCCAATTATAATTTTTGCAGAGTTGTTTTCCATTTCATCATTCAGGGACTTCTGTGTTTGGTTCTATTCTATAGTAGCAAAAATTTATTTTGATTGAATTAATTTAGTAAAAACAATCTTAGTTAAATGTGAGTTTAAGACTTCAAGGTAAAATGGTTTGTGTTTGGAAAAATTCACATGAAAGTGAATTGAACAAAAAATTTGATTTTTTTTTTTACTCCACAAAAAATTTGAGTGTTAAGATCATGTTTAGAGGCAAAACCAACATATCTTAGCTTCAATTTAGAATCAATTCTGCAAGCAATATCAATTCTAGTCAAGAACTCCCAAGCATACTAAAATCAATTTTATGTCTTCAGAAGTGATTACCAACATCTATTAAGCCACATTAGAATCATCTGACATAAAATTGGATTTTCAACGTCCAGGTTTTTTGTTGCACCCTCCAGTTGCATTACCACCTCCTACATCAGCTCCAATTCCTCAGAAGATTAAAGGAAATGAATCATCCGTATCACCTAGTCCAAGCACCATATCGTTATCGCCACCATATAAGGCTGTTCCAGAGCCATCAACTGTTGAAAGGAATTTTCCACCATCCGTGCAACCAATTCCACCTCAAAAGACAATACCTATTGTTACGCCTCCTATATCCACACCAACTGCTCCAGGTACATAACTGAAAAGTGAAACGCTTCTTTTATTGGGGGAACTTTCATATTGATATTGACCAAGATTCTTCTCTTCAATTGCTCCTTGGTCAGCTCCTTGGTCAGCTCCTGTTGCAATAACTCCTGGAAATGTGCCTAAAACTTCTCCTATCAGCCAACCAATTGAACATGGAAATTTGCCTCCTAACGTTGATAGGAGGAATGAAAGTAAGAGTCATAACCTAGAGCCAGTTTCACCAGGTATGTGATTAAAATGAGTAAAGAGTCACGTTGGTCCTTAAATGTGTGAGGCATTGTTTCAATTGTCTCTAAATGCATCAAAATTACAAAATTAAAAATAAATGCATCTTTCATTAGTCAATTAGGTCATCGAATGTTTCTTTCATTATTATAGTATTATAGAGTTTTGTTGGTCCATTTAATTGTTAACAAAAGACACACATAGGAATGCTTTTGTAATTTCAATACATTTAGGACTATTCTGACAATGTCTCACACATTTAGGAATTAAAGTATCTGTTTACTCAATTATAATTCTTGCAGATTTGTTTTCCATTTCATCATTCAGGGACTTTGTGTTTTGTTCTATAGTAGCAAAAATTGATTTTGATTGAATTAATTTAGTAAAAATGAATAATGATCTAAGTTAAATGTGAGTTTAATTAAGACTTAATATAAAATGATTTGTGTTTGGATACTTTCACTTGAAAGTCAATTGAACAAAACTGAGTATTTTTTTGACTAGACAAAAAATATGAGTGTTAAAATCACGTTTAGAGGCAAAAGCAACAAATCTTAGCTTCAATTTAGAATCAATCCTACAGGCATTATCAATTCTAGTAGAGAACTCGCATACTAAAATCAATTTTAAGTTTTCAGAATCACTTTTGGCTCTCCCAAAAGCGAAACCGAACATCTATTATGCTACATTAGGATCATCTGACGTAAAAATTTGGTTTTCATCATCCAGGGTCTTTCTTGCACACTCCAGTTGCATTGCCACCTCCTACTTCAGCTCCAATTCCTCAGAAGATTAAAGGAAATGAATCATCCATATCACCTAGTCCTAGTCCAAGCACCAAATCGTTATCGCCGCCATATAAGGCTGTTCCAGAGCCATCAACTGCTGAAAGGAATTTCCCACCATCTATGCAACCAATTCCACCTCAAAAGGAAATACCTATTGTTAGGCCTCCTATATCCACACCAACTGCTCCAGGTACATGACTGAAAAGTGAGAAGTTTCTTTTATTGGGGGAACTTTCATATTGATATTGACCAAGATTCTTCTCTTCAATTGCTTCTTGAGCAGCTCCTCTAACAATACCTCCTGGAAATTTGCCTAGAACTTCTCCTATCAGCCAACCAATTGAACATGGAAGTTTGCCTCCTAAGGTTGGTAGGAGGAATGAAAGTCGGAATCACAACCTAGAGCCACTTTCACCAGGTATGTGATTAAAATTATTAAAGAGTCGTGTTGGTCCTTAAATGTGTGAGATGTTGTTACAATAGAGTCTGAATGTGTCAAAATTACAACATAGGTAAATGCGTCTTTTGTTATTCAGTTTGGTTCTCGAATGTTTCTTTCACTATTGGTTAATTTTTTCCTCGAATGTGTCTTCTATTAGTCAATTTGGTCCATATAATTACTAACAAAAGACACTCTTGGGGATATTTTGGTAATTTTGATACAATCAAGAAATATAGTGATAGCGCCTAACATAGTTAGGGATTAAGATTACTGTTTACTCAGTTAAAATTCTTCTAGAATTGTTTTCCATTTTATCCTCTCCACCTTCCAGTTGTTATTGACCCAAAGATATGCTCTTCTATTGAAATATTGGAACAGCCCCAGTTGCAACACCTTCTACCAATGAGCCCAAAATTTCACCAATAAGCCATTCAACTAATAATGGAAGTTTGCCGCCTAATGCTCATAGTAATGGTACAAATACAAATAAACCTCACCTCCCAGAGCCAATTTCACCAGGTATGTGCTAAAAGTTGACTGCTAAATTTTACTTTTCGCTTCTCCAACTTCTAATTGTTATTGACAAAAAATGATGCTATTTATTTTAAACACAGCCCCTGCATTGAATTTGCCAAAATATTCGCCAGTGAGTCAGCCAACTGAACCTGGAAGTTTGCCTCCTACTGTCCATAGAAGGAATTCCAGTATCAGGCACACACTGGAGCCCGTTTCACAAGGTAAGTCTAATTGATGGTTCTAACTCTTCTTCCTGAATTCCTAATTTCTTTCTTGATATTGACCTTAAACATGCTTTTTATTTCATTTTGAACAGCCCCGGTTGCAGAACCTCCTAAAAAATTTCCAAAAAATTCACCAGTCAACCAACCAACTCGTCTTGGAAGTTTTCCACCTAATGTTCATAATAGAACTGTACATAAGGGACACACTCCAGAGCCAGTAATGCCACGTATGTCGCATCTCTTGTCAAATCATCTCTATAATTCAACTATATGATACTAAAATTCCTACTTTTCATTAAAGCACATTTGAACTGGTTAATCTTATTACGCCATTTAATGAAAGCTGGGAGAAGGGTGCAATATCTCTAATTTTTATCATATTTTTTGTGTATGTTTGTTTCATTGTTATCTTCTTTATTGTACTCTGCAGCACCAAGTACATTTCCAGCAGATCCGCCATTGGCCCACCCAGTCAATACAGCAGCATCTCCACATGAATTACCAGGTGCAAATTTTGAGAAATGATTTTGTTTTTGTATCACTTTATATGAGATATTTAATAGTACTTTCTGTTACATCATTTAATTTCTTCATTTCCACATTTATAATTCCCACATTTGTTGCCTGTCTATATAAGGCCAATGATGTAGGTTTAAAACACAATATTATGCATTATTGGATAATCTGTTACTGGCTTGAAACTTTGAATTACTATTTCTGTTTATAATCCAGAAAGACATATGATTGAACTGTATTTCTCTCATTTCAATATCACATGATAACATGACAGTGAGTTTATAAATTTGGATTAGATGATATCTTAATTATTCAATTGAGATTAAAAATGACAATCATGAGTGGTGTATCCTTAACATGCCTAATTGTTGTTCTATGCAAATTGGAATATATATATATATATATATATATATATATATATATATATATATATATATATATAAGGATGATTATAATTTGAGTCTGTTTAGCAGATAAAATGTTGTCTGATTAGTTATGCCTGTAAACTATCAAATATAACCTAAGAAACAAAAATTTTCACCAAAAAGAAGTAGAACTGAAGAAACAAAGCTGCTAGAGAACATTCAAAAGAATATGTAACCACTATAATGTCTACTCGTAATTTAATTTTAGTTACAACTATAGCATTCACACTTTTCAGATAGTAGTTTTACAATCTAAATATTTTTTTTTTCCATTGTAATTATATTTTCTCAGTATACTTAAAGATGTTCTTCATTAACTACCATTCTAGAGTGTTAAGTTTGTATCTGCTTGTTATAATTTATTTTACATTGTTAATGCTATTGTGCAATCATTCCTTAATTCCTAATCATGTGGTGCAGCACCTGCCATCTCTCCCTCATTAACACCTTCAAGAAGATTCAATGGGAAAAACGGTGGAGAACCTGTTTCTGCGCCCTTGTACAAAACACCAAAGTCACCACCAGCTATAGTTCATTCCCCTGCTCAAGGTACATCTGGTAACATTAAATTTCTTTTGATGAGATGCATATTCTTAACTAGGACGAGGACCAAATATGGTTTTGTATCTCTAACACAAGATTAAAGGAGATGGGTAGGATTGAACTCACGAGCAAATAGTCATAAGCGTACATAATTGACATCAGGCTTGAACTCTTGGAAATTCGGTGTTTAAATTTTAAAATGGTCATATGCACAACCATTATTTTTTATCATGTTCAATAATTGAATATCCAAAACCCTAAGTTCTAGCTGATGGAAAATTGTGTCAATAAGGAATGTAAACATTAATACTATTACAAAAACATCATACTAAAGAAATATATGTTTATACTCATGCATGCAGTTAATTTATTTATATTTTATTTTCTGTTGTAGCTCCTTCTGTACATAAAGCAAGGCCATTACACCATGCTCCTGAGCCATTGATTTCACCTCCTAAATCTCCTTTCAACAAAGATCATTCTCCTGCATCTTCACCTTCTACAGCATTTTATAAGCATCACCATACAAGGAACACGATAACCAACCCAGCTCCTGCATCATCATATATTGTTTCTCCTCCCACTTCAAAGCACCAAGGTTTTTGTTCTTAGCTAATCCATCAAATTATGTCACAATTTAAGCTTCTTTTTATCACTGGAATTAATTGAATATATATTACTGTAGGTTCTGCAGACTCTCCATTTACCTTTCCTATTCAATCACCAGCGAGCCAGGTTTCGCCTGCTCCTTCTCCATCATTCGTGACTTTCCCTCACTCCACCAAAAGTAAGAAAGTTTGCAATTCCAAATTTATTACAAATACTTCAAAATAAACTTGTCTTTTTTCATCATCTACTTATCTGTTTGTATCTATTCATTGTGTTTGTTGCAAGTTCCATTTCATCCTCCTGAAGAATCTCCTTTGCGGCCTTTTTTGAGGAACCCTAAGAAGCCAATCCAAGCATTACCACCTCCACCTCCCAATGAAGGTTAGCACACATAAATATTGCTTTTAAGAAATTAATTGATACAAATTTTTACATAAAAGATCAAAATTTCTCACATTTGAGATCGAAAACTCAAATTAAATATATAAAATTGGATTTTTATGACTATATGATTCATCATACTGAAGTATTTACTTTCATTCTTCATTCTTCAGATTGTTTATCATTTATTTGCTCGGAGCCTTTAACAAATTCACCACCCGGGGTGCCCTGCATGTGTGTCTGGCCAATGAGAGTAGGCCTTCGCCTCAGTGTTCCTCTGTATACCTTCTTCCCTTTAGTTTCAGAGCTTGCTTCTGAAATAGCCACCGGAGTTTTCATGAAACCAAGTCAAGTTCGTATTATGGGGGCCAATACAGCAACTGACCTGCCAGATAAAACTGATGCCCTCATTGATTTGGTACCGCTTGTGGAAGAATTTGACAACACTACAGCCTTTATAGCTTCTGAGAGGTTTTGGCATAAACAAGTTGCTATAAAAAATTCTTACTTTGGAGATTATGAAGTGTTATATGTAAGCTATCCAGGTATGTATATGTAAATTCTCAATTTTCTTTGTACTCTCTCTTCATGACTTTGTTGGATAAAAAATTATGGGTCCTCTAAATATGCAGGTTTACCTCCATCTCCTCCATTACCACCTTCAAGTGTTAACATGATAGATGGTGGTCCTTATTCAAATAATGGCAATAATGGTAGGACAATAAAGCCTCTTGGGGTTGACATACAGAAGAAGCAGCATAAAAGTGGACTTAGCAAGGGCATTATAGCTATTATTGCTCTTTCGGCTTTTCTAGCAATTGTTTTATGCTCTGCTGCTGTTTTTGCCTTATCCAAATTCAGAGGTCGTGTGCCTGAGTCTCAACCAACATCAACCCCACGGGCTTTTCCTCCGTCTCTTGTCAAAGCACCAGGTAACTCGGGAGAATGTATAGTATACTACCACTGTCCTTAATTATAGGCCCCTTTTGGGAATAAAATTTGTCCCCAAATATAAGTCTCATTTCAAATTACTAGATACATTTATTTATTTATTTATTTTCAAATATACCCCTAATTAATACTACCAAGTGTCTTAAAAGATGAAAAGTCAAAGTTGAAGGGTGTTAAATACACTGCATATTTAACATCTATAAACAAAACTGACATATTAAATACACTACACATTTTTCTTAATATTTTGAAAATTGTGAAGGGTGTTTATGAAAAGGTATGGAGGTAGTATAAATAATATGGTAATTTAGTGGACTTTACCTTGCTAGAATATTACTATTAATCTTGTAATGGTTAATCAATAAAATGAACACTATATAGTCTACCAAAAAAATATTAACGGAATAAGAAAAACACTTCATTTCAAATTACAAGCAGTTGCATCATCTGCTGCAGCATCGTGTATTTTAGCAGTATAATCCCTAGAATCTAAATTTCCTTCTCACAAACCAGGTTTTTTTTAGAATTTTGATATGAAGACAAAATGGTAGTCAGAATGCTAGGCATAGAAGAGAAAAGTTTAGTTGCAGAAATTTCAATAAATAGTATAATTTTTAAAATTATGGTGTTTTATATTTTGAAACTAAATAATTGCAGTCCTTCAATTCTGAATGTTTTTTTACCACCCAATTATTTTGTCAATTTGATTGGTTTATATTTATCTGCCTTTTTTATTAAGAAACAAACACGTTATTCACAGGTACTGCTGGACCATCAGTTGCTTCAGCTTCAACATCATTTCGATCTAGCATTGCTGCATATGCAGGATCTGCCAAGACTTTCAGTATGAACGAAATAGAAAAAGCAACTGATAATTTCCACCCTTCTAGAATACTTGGAGAAGGAGGTTTTGGGCTTGTTTATAGCGGTAACCTTGAAGATGGGTCAAAAGTAGCATTCAAAGTTCTAAAGAGGGAGGATCATCACGGCGATCGTGAATTCTTATCTGAAGTTGAGATGCTTAGTCGCCTTCACCATAGAAATTTGGTAAAGTTGATCGGTATATGTACAGAACTCAGCTTCCGCTGTCTGGTTTATGAACTCATTCCAAATGGAAGTGTGGAATCCCATTTACATGGTACTTAAATTTTCTTGCTTCAGCCTCATGCGCAACGTCAATTGTTTAGTTCTTCAAGATAATGGTTTTCTTATGGATTTAATTCATATATTCCGTCAATTAAAGTTTTTTATACCGCTGATCATTCATAATCGGCATATCATTAAAAACATTTGACTTTAAACACAATTGCTTCTAAAGTCACACATATAAGTGATTGTGATTTGTTTACGCTACAGTGTAAACTTTTTACACCGACAGTGCATCAAAAGTTAATTCTTTTCTTACTTTTGGTCTACTGGTAGGAGTTGATAGGGAAAAAAGCCCACTTGATTGGAGTACTCGGATAAAGATAGCACTTGGTGCTGCTCGTGGTCTCGCTTATCTGCATGAAGATTCAAGTCCACATGTCATACATAGGGACTTCAAATCGAGCAATATCTTACTGGAAAATGATTTTACCCCAAAAGTTTCTGATTTTGGATTGGCTCGAACGGCAGCTGATGAGGATAATAGGCACATATCGACACGTGTCATGGGAACTTTCGGGTACACAGTTTTCTTACCCAAAATATTTGTGCCACAAGTAGCCTTTGGAAAACTATCTTAATTCCTTATTTATTATTACTATTATAATATTATTATTGTATTACTGATTGACTGACATGGTATTTTCTTTCATATTTGAAAAATTAATTCAGTTATGTTGCTCCTGAGTACGCAATGACTGGACATCTTCTCGTGAAAAGTGATGTATACAGCTACGGTGTTGTTCTTCTTGAGCTTTTGACAGGAAGAAAACCTGTGGATTTTTCACAACCGCCTGGTCAAGAGAATCTCGTTGCATGGGCTCGTCCTCTCCTAACAAGTAGAGAAGGACTGGAAGCGTTAATCGACCCATCTCTAGGAACCAATATCCCTTTTGATAGTGTGGCTAAAGTTGCAGCCATTGCTTCAATGTGTGTACAACCAGAGGTTTCGGACCGTCCTTTCATGGGTGAGGTTGTTCAGGCTTTGAAACTTGTTTGTAATGAATGTGATGAAGCAAAAGAAGCAGGTTCAACAAATTCAAGCCAGGAAGAGTTATCTTCTGATTTCATTACTGCTTCTGAACAACAACCAGATAGTTTCCGAGGCCATTTCGCAGCTGCTAATTACGATTACGGAGTTGATATCGAAAATGGATTGGCAGCATCAGAGTTATTCAGCTCATCAGCAAGATTTGGAAGACAAGTATCTGGATCATTTAGAAGACATTCATATTCAGGTCCTCTAAGAACAGGAAGAAGCAAGCAGTTATGGCAGATAATTCGAAACCTTTCTGGCGGTAGTGTAAGTGAACACGGAGTTATGTTCAAGTAACAACCAAGTATCGATTCATCCATCAAATTTTCTCTGTGCATATTGCTCTCCCTCAAATTGTTAATCTGCAGTTCACAAATCACAACTGTACCTTGAAGTTTGACAAGAGAATAGAAGCAAGATGTAAATATGGTGTGACATGTTTTTTCTTTTTTTGCTAACATGCAAAATCATATCTGATTGGTACTAACTCTATGAAGAGAAGAAGCAATGTGAATCTAGCTTTGATATTAGAATATGACTGGAAAAAAACTGGCCTTTACTAGTCAGAGAGAATTGTGTAATGTTCAAATCATACACATACTTGTATTTAGATGAGTAGGGAATGGAATATGGTTAATTAGTTCTAAAGAATTTGATGTAACTTGAATACATTTCTGACTTTTTCATGCTGCACATTTTGTAAATAATTTTATGCTGATAATTATGTGTAACTGTATTAGAACTAAGTAACTTAGTGGCATGGAAACTTGAATGAGACAGAAATGCCATTTAGACGATTTTGATTGCAATATTCTTTCACTTGGTGAAAATTTCTTCTGCTAATTCTTGCAGATAGTTCTCTTCCTTATTTTGGTTATATCCATATCTTTTTGTTTTCATGTGTTTCGTTTGGCTATCGATGATGTTGACTTTTCTTATAGAAACTCTTGTACTCTGTGTTTCAATATCTCTTTATTTGCGATTTAAAATTATAGCTCAAAGCCTCAAACATTCGCAAAATTAACATTTTTTATAAATTTAGTCACAATTAAGTTTTTTTTTTTGGCGAGTAGTTACAATTGAGTTACATAACAGCATAATGATTTAAATTAAAACAGCAAGATTAACAAAATAATATAACATAAAACCATAGTACTTCACATTGTTTATCATAGTATAGATTAGACATTGAGTAAGATAGAGTCCATGTTTTTACTTCACATGAATGGGATACAATATACACATGCATCTTGTTTTCATGAAGACCCCTCTCCTATACCACCTCCCCAAAAATTTATATTATCTTCTCTTCCTCCATTATATTCTTTTCCTTTGCCTTTTTTACCTTTTTTACCTCTATTTTGTTCAACTTTTCCTTGTGCACCTCTTTTACTATCATTTCTTTCTGAGCCCAATACACTTGAGCCATGTTCACCTTTTTTGTTTCCTTTACCTCCATTTCCAAACCAGCTTCCCCACCATCCTCCCCAAACTGTCCAATCATCTAGTCCAATTTTTGTTTTGGATTCTTCTATTGTACTAACTGCAAATCAACAAATATTTTTTATATTAAAAATAATAAAAGAAGAAAAAAATTGTGTGTTCAATTTATATATACATTGTTTTTCATCTTTGGACGGCTCAATTGCCACAACAGAGAGAAGAATTAATGCACAAATAAAGAACATAAAGATAAAAGGTTTGATTTTTATCATTTTTACTCTGAGATATTTTAATGCACGGAGAAGAATTTATATATATATATATATATATATATATATATATATATATAATTTGGCTGATCGTGATTATAATAGGTCATTAAAAGATAAAACATTTTTTCTACTTCATTAAAAGATAAAACATATTGAGGCCTTAAAGGGTTAAATTGGGACATATTTATTACACAAGGTAAGAAGGTTTTTTACATAATAATGAAATCTAACAAGTAATTATGATGTTTGATTATTTATTTAATCTTAAATATAGTTATAGCCGTCTAGGTATTTGTAAAAACATAATACTCCATCCGTTCCACAATGAGTGATCCAGTTGACTAGTTTACGCATGTCAATGCATAACTTTGAAGATTAATATCTTTAATTGTATAATAGTAAAAATTATAAAAAGTTGATATTTTGAAAATACTTATCGAGACGAATCCAATAACATCTTATATGCTAATGTTTATTTTTATCTATTAGTAGAAAAATATAGTCAAACTAAAAAGTAGGCATGGCAATGGGGTGGGGCGGGGACGGATTTTGCCTTCCCCAAACCCATATAGTTCGGGTTTTCCCCAAACCCATCCCAATTCCAAGCGGGGATAAAAAGTATAACCCCAAACCAAAACCCAACGGGGATCGGGTATCCCAACAGGGTTCGGGTATCCCCGTTATACCTCTTCCAACATAAATTTGGATTGCATTTTAATATTTTTTTATTAAAAAAAGAAGTTAAAGGCCCAAAAATTATTTTGTTTCAACGATATTTTTTTAAATATAGAAAAGAAATAGAGAAAATAGTTTGTTTAATACTCAAATCAAGGATTAAAGATAAACATATGAATGTAATTTAAGAGATTGTTTAAGGATTTCTAATTTAAAAGAGGTAAAATCTAATTTTAATATAAGCGGGGCGGGTTCGAGGTGGGTATCAATGTCCCCATTACCCGCCCCAACCCCGTCTTTTGAAATCGGGGAAAACCCAAACCCGTACCCAAACCCAATCAACTCGGGTTTTCCCCATCAAAGCGGGTATGATTTGGGCAGGTACCCGCGGATATGAGTTTTATTGCCATGCCTACTAAAAAGTATGAATAGTGTGTATTGTGTAACAGTCAATTTAGGACGGAGGGAGTAGTAATTATCAGTAGCCACTATTGTCAAACTTCCGAGGTAATCTTAACTACATGTGTAAAGGTTTTAAAGAAAACAATTCTTTCTACCTAATTATAGCCCTTAGCCCCAATCTTGCTTTGTACCTCTCAATAATAGTGTCATATGCCTTGTGCTTCACGTTATACATATAGATTTGATATTTGGAGGTAAATCCACAAATATCCAAGTTTTATTCCACTGCAAGGCTTGAAGCTCATAATTCATTACTTGAACCCAACAAGCTTGTTTATAGCTAAAAAGCTCTTCATCAGTATATTGAGGAGCAATGCAATCTAGCTATGTGAAGTTAAGAGGTTAGCACATGAATGACAATGAGAGATAGGGTGAAAAATAGCTGAAGGATTAGATGAAGCTAGATCCAATGAGAAATTGCATACTGTATATATATGTAGTTAGACAAATGGTTAGGTTTGTGTTTGGTTATAGTCAGGGTGGAGACAAGGCCCGGCCACGGCATTTGTCCCGGTCCAAAATTTTGGTATTTTAGAGGTTTATGAAGTACGGATTCTGACACGGACATCAACACATGGACACTGATAATTTAAAAAATATAAGACACCAACACCACTGCATATATTTATTTATTATAATTAAATAAAATGATAATATCACTTATAAAAGATCTAAATTGATATCCGTTTCAAAAACCACATCATTGATTAACATTATTTTGACACATCTTTGATGTGTGAGATGTTTCCGATTGTGCCTAAAATGTGTTGAAGCAAAGATAATATAAATTATTTTGAAACACTTGTCTGAGTTGTCCGACATGTGTTATATGAGTATTATACAAGTATCGGACACCGGTCCAAGTAGTGTCGAAGCAAAGAAAAAAACAATCTTTTTAAGACACTTGTATGAGTCTTCCGACACTTGTCCGACATCGCGACATATTTAATCATAGAGGTGTCCGTGCTTCATAGTTAGGGTTAGTTTAGGGGAAAATTGGAATTTTTATGGATTAATTTAGGGTAAAACTTTCAAAACTGAGATTTTTCAATGCAAAACTGATATTTTTGTTTAAAATTGAGATTTAGCCCGGGCATTATAAATTTTCTGGCTCCGCCATTGTTTAGTTGATCTTCTAGGGCTCAAATATGTTAAGATCGGAGATACAAAGTAGAGTAATGAACAATGGAGGCTAGGGTTTTATAGAATACCAATAGCTTAACATAATGAAAGTTAACTGCAAATATATAGTAAAATCTAATGGATTATCCTAAAGGGTCTAATAACATAAGTCCAATAACATGATAAATCAACAAGGAGTATTATGAGTTTGTCAAACAGAAAACATTACTCGAAAATATAAACTTGAAACACTACTCCTCAAGCTAAAGCTTACTGAGCTTTAAACTTGTTGCAAAATTAACCCTAAAAAATTAAACTAAACCAACTAATATTATTGCCAACGAATTGAAGCAACCAAAGATGCAGCCAAAGCGAAAAACCGTCAAAAGGGGTACCAAAGCCAAACCAATCATATCAAATCCAACTCAACCGAACTAAAAAGATTGCAAGTATTCGCTCATCAGACCAATTGCGAGCATTCGCTCTCCAAACAAATTGCAAGCTTTTGCTGACCAATTAGATTATGAGAATTCACTCACCAGACAGATTGCGAGTTTTGGCTCACCAGACAAAACACAAACAAACAAAACCCGACATAACAAAACAAACCAAAGTGCAACTGAAATGAACCAAACTAAACGAAACAAACCCAAACAAATCAAAACCAAACCAACATAAACCAAACCAACATAAACCAAACAAACCAAATCAAACCATAAACAACAAGCACAAATTGTTGCATTCAGTCCAGTAATTCATGCTTATTAAGGCAAAGTTTAGATACAAAGAACAAGTTTAAATTGACGCCAGGTACAAATAGCACATGAAATATGGTTAAGCCAGGAGAAAATTGAATTGTGCCAACATATTTTGTTATAGATATATGATCATTAGGCATTCTAACATGAATAGGGATAACGCATTGATATGAACTGAAGCATTTCAAAGATTAATACATATGATCACTTGAACCAATAAATGTCAACAATGTGACCAATTTTCCCACGGTTCAACACTCTTTGTTCTTATGATCATAATTGTTCGACCTATTTCCTGGATTGAGTGATGCACCACATGACCCATGGCCTTTACCTTCAACTATGTGTGCCTCATTAGCATTAATAAGCACCTTGGATTGCTTATTAGTAATTCCAGATCCACAAACACATCGATGTGAACATGAACATAAAATCTTGAATCTTACTTTAACCCAAAAATTTTACATTGTAATTCATAAATATGAATGTAATCGCCTTAAGAAAAACGTTCTTTAAGCTCATTCCATACATCAATCGCATTTTCAAGAAAAACGATACTCGAGTCTGAGTAATGGATTCGGTCACTGAATTCATGATCCATGAATGCACTAACATATTACAACAATTCCAAGCCTTGAAATTTGGATCAAATTTAGTAGGAACATGAATTGATCCATCTATTGAGTATTGAGTTATTTATAGAGTTCCACTTCTAACTACCTTGCCAACCGACATAACTACCTCTAACAAGCTAAACTAACCTACTATGTATACACATTAACTAATGTACAATATGTAGTTGGATCATACAATGAAGGTGCACTAGTTTCTTGTTACATAAGAACCTTTTGGTGCAAGCTACAAGTTTAGCAAAAGATTTTAAAGAGTTTGATTAGATAATATATATTATACAATAAAAAGGTATTTTATATTATTTGATTGATTGTGAGGATTAAAGAGTTAAACTAGGGCATGCTATTCAAATAAGGTAAGAAGATTTTTCATAGAATGACAACTAACAAGTGATTAAGATGTTTGACAAAAAATTTAATATTAAATATAGTTCTAGCTATTCATAGAACCATAATAGTCATATCAAGAAAGAACAAATTATTCTTCATATAGCTACGCTATATATTATCAATAAAGAAACATTTATATTTTATTTTTTAAAAAATAAAACATATAAAAGAACCATGAATATTGTGTAATTTCTAATAGTGTAAAACCATGAATATTGTATTTTTTATTATTTTATACATTATTTGAAAATATAAAAATATATTTAATTAAAATGGTCTATCCCGGTTGAACTTTGAGCTGATTGGTTGAACACTGAACCACTAAGTGTCTTGGTTGTTCAACGATCATTCTAGATCCAATTACCTTGCTATTGAGGGAAATATGTTCATCATATTATAGACTAAACATGGAGTAAGATAGAGTCAGTGATTTTTTCTTACTTATTAAATGATACAATTCACACATACATGAGCCTAATTTTCATGGACTTCCCTTGTGCCCTCCGTTATTGTTACCTGAGCCACCTCCTAAACCTTTATAGCGTCCCCAAGTTCTCCAACCTCCACCGGAAAATTTACTTCTTTTATTTCTTTCACTTTCATTTTGTTTACCTTCTCCTTGTGCACCTCCACCTTGTCCACCTTCTTTATCTCCTCCACCACCATTTCCTCCTCTTCCCCAACTTGTCCAATCTCTCCAACTCCAACCATCTATCCGAATTTTGATTTTGGGTTCTTCTATTACACCTACTACAAATCAATAAATTTTCTTTTTATTAAATATAATAAAAGAAGAAATTAATTATGCATACAATTTATACATACATTGATTCTCATCTTTGGATGACTCAATTGACACAATAGAGAAAAGAATTAGTTCCCAAAGAAAGAAAGTGAAGATAAATGGCTTGGTTTTCATCCTTTATAAACTAAGATTACAATGTAATCAAATATTGATACAATCAACAACTATTTATAGTGATCCTCGTACAAAATACTCTCTTCATCTCATAAGTATCAAATTAACGCATGCCAACGTATAATTTTAAAGAGTAATATATTTAGTTATTTATTATTAAATATTATAAAAAATGATATTTTAAAAATATTTATTGAGATAAATTAAAAACACATGCTATCATTTGTCTTTATATACTCCATTAGTAAAATAATATGGTCAAAGTAGGTTATGTGAAAAATGCACATAGTCAAACTGCAACACTTATTTTGGGACGGAGAGAGTATATAAAAGAAGATTTAAAAGAGCTTGATGAGATGATATATATTAGGATTAAATATATTTTTGTTCCTTTGTCATTTTATAAGACGAAGAATATCTACACATCAGGGGACAAAATAGGCTTTGCCCCCATCCTTTGCTTATATCTCCTTATTGTATTAATAAAATAGAAAAAGAAATATATACAACAATTGGGAGGACATAAACTTAACCCGGTGAGTCCACATAAAAGTGCGTAGGATAATGAAATATACCAACTATTGAACTTTGTTTCTAAAAATATATCGAATTTTGATTTTAATCACTAAAAATAAAAATGTGATATTTTTGTTTTCCCAAAATTTTATGTTTTGTTTTTAGTCCCCAATAAACATAATTTTAACATGTTCTTGAAATTTTTTTGAACATAATATGCACATATCAAAAAAAAGATGTTCAGCATAATAGATGGACATAACATGAACACACCTTAATTAATATAAAAGAATCTTAACATTGACATTAAAATGAACATAAACTGGTCAGTACGGAACAATAATGAAAAAATCTTTGAGAACAAAACATCCCTTTTTATTTTTAGAGACTGAAATCAAAATTTTCAATATTTTTAGAGACAAAAAACTTATTTAATCTTAAATGTTATACAATAAAATATATATATATATATATATAATTCGGTTGATTTTGAGAATAATATAGGTCATCAACATTTATTGAACCATTGAAGAGTTAAATTGGGACATGCTCTTCTAATGAGGTAGGAAAGTTTTTCACACAATGACAACTAACAAGTGATTAAGATGTTGATAAATTTTTGTATTAAAAAATGTTTGATAAAGTTTTTTAATTTTAAACTAATGTTTTTCTCTATCACACATTTAGAGAGGGGAATAAATGTGCAGATTTCTTTGCTAAACTCGGAGCATCTTTAGATGTCGACTTCTTGACTCATGCTTTTCCTCCAGAAAGCGTCCGCGATCTTCTTAGAAATGATGCAATGGGATCTTTCTTTCTTCGTGAATAGTTTTTCTTTTTAATTTTTTTTTCGTCTTTCTTTAGCTTCCTTAAAAAAAACTAATAAAAAATCCACGCATTCACATAGATTGAGTAACATTGCGATAATTATTTATTCCAAACTAAAATTTAAGAAATCAATTGGAATGATACCAAGAACAAAAATTAGAAATATCATCCGAAATATCACCAAAATTACTTGTCAATTATTGTTAAAATAACATCGAAAGGTACTATAAATATAATTCAAAGATAAAAACATTAAAATAATTTTTTTTTAAAATATGTGTTTAGTCCCTACATTTTGCCCTATAGTAAAAGATAGTCACTACATTTTTTTTAATGATGAAAAAAAAATCATACAATTCTTTCTGTTATCAAAATTGGTCCCTAACATTAATTTTGCAAACGGAATGCTGACGTGGCACAATGCTGGCCCGTTATTTTTAGCGTTAAATATGTTTTTAGTCCCTATATTTTGCTTTATATTTAAGAATAGTCTCTACATTTTAAAATATGCGTAAAAAAAAACATATAATTTATTAGCCCAATCCATATGAGCTGCTATATAAGGAGACCTAAAGCTCAGGTTTTTGAGAGGTTGGAAACCCTAAGAGAGAATTTGGTAGCCTCCAACTCCATCTCTTTCACAAATTCTCATTCCACCATTGATGTCCAGTAAAGCCGTCATCCAGAGGCGTGACAGTGAGGATCATTAGGTATTGAAAGATAATTCTTGGTTTTAGGTTTCGTTTCTAATCTCTATTTGATGTGTAAACTTATATCCTTTGTATGTTTTACTAAGCTCACCATGAGTTAAGAATCTTGTTGTTGAAATTATGTGATATTCAATGAAAGTCTAGTATTTTTCATGTGAATGATTGTGATGTTGTTTATTGCATTTTTAGTTCTTATGATTTTATGATATATGTTTGATTCAGGGTCTGGCTAACTTAGCATTGAATGCAAGTTTATTATTATGAGACATCTAGTCATAAATGAAACTTAAGAACTAATATGGTTAAGTAGAGGATTGACATATACTTCTTACTTAAGGACTTAGACATTAGCCTTAAGGCCATAGTGAGAATACAAAGCAAGCTTTTCTGAACTGGAACGAATTAAGCGAACCTAGACATATGACTCCTTATCTGCCGTTTCACATTTAACGTTGTAGACATACACCACAAGGTATAGCTTTGCTCACAGATGTCACGACACCACTTATGAGTCACAAATACTAGATTACTAGTTGAATGGATCATGCTTCTAACATGACTACCAAATTTGATCTTTAAATCCTTTTTAATTATTTTGTTTGCAAACTCTGAAACTATGATGTTATTTGGTTACCTTCTTGCTCATGAATTAGAATCTGATTTTGTGTGTTTAATAAAAAGGTTCCTTTAGACAAGCCATGTGGGTACGATACTCTTTCTTATCACTTGCTATAGTTGAATGGATCATATCCCAAAGATCATCATCATAACCAAGAAACAAGCTTTCAATTCTATCTTTCCAGTATTCAAATTTGTCTCCATTAAAAGTGGGAGGTTTAATGGAGTACTGATCTTTGTTGTTGTTGTTAGACATTGTGTTTCAAGAAAAAAAGAAAACCGACTAGATCTTTTTAGGAATGAAGATGAGTTTGATGAAGATTTGAATGATGAGAAATTTTGGTGGTTGTGGTGGAGAAATGGTGGTGTTGTGGTGGTGGTGGAGAAATGATGGTTGTGGTGATGAAGATGATGAATGAAGAAAATTTATAGGGGGTATCACAAAACTCGCTAACATTGCAGGGGTGTATAAGCCTATTAACCCAAAAGTTAATAAGATAAAAGTTCAATAACTCGTGAGTATTTCCAAAATATCAAATATTAATATAGTATTTGATGAAATAATTATTTATATTATATGCAAAATATGTTAAATATTTATATTGCGCCTGTT
This sequence comes from Trifolium repens, assembly GCA_030408175.1. Lineage (NCBI taxonomy): Eukaryota > Viridiplantae > Streptophyta > Magnoliopsida > Fabales > Fabaceae > Trifolium > Trifolium repens. The sequence goes on along the minus strand of CP125839.1, from coordinate 20,209,052 downwards.
AAGGACTAATTTTACGTGCATCTGGGGAAAAAATTATGTCTCGATACCACCACTATAACCCATTGGAGGCCTATACCACATTGAAATTTTGCGGTTGATAAAAATAAAATGGGGTATTTTGAGAAGTGTTACTAGGAAGGTGTGGTCGTTGGGTTTGAGAAAAATTCATGTAAGTTTGGTAATTATGTTGTGAGGGATCCATTGAATATAAACTACAGAGTTATGGTTTGATTTTAAAAAAATTGTGCACAAAATGATTTGAGTTTGAAACATCGTTTCATATTTATACATAAGTTACAATATAGCAGTTTATGATCGTTCAACAACAAATGTCAAAACACTAACTCATTGAATTCATTATGATCCAATCAACCGTAGGACACAAAAAAATTTAAAAAATCACCATCACTTGAAACACGTTCATCCACCCACTCTCACTCTTTCATAAGAATGGAAACATTTGATGATCAATGGAACAATCTAACTGACAAGAATATTTTTATTCTAACAGTCATATCACACAAATCATGGATAGTACAAGAAAGTGATCCTTTGACTATGAAACATTCTTCAGCTGCACAAAATGACAAAAATAATATGAGGTATTCATCCTTATCATCAACAATTGTACTATGAGCAACAACGACTATTACAATGGCTCCTTCTTTATTCATCTATAAATAGACAAGTTTTTTATAATATGCGAAAAAAAAGAGTAATGTGAGAAAATGTGTGAAAGGTTAGAAAAATATGTGTAGAATACACATACACCGAGTGAATCGAAATCACTAGTGAATTCACCATGGTTACTTAACTTGGTCATTTGTGTAAGTAAACCGCATATGATAGCTTCCATCCTTTGCATCTACAACTTCAACGTGCCGAGAATAATGTGCAAATCATGACAAATCAACAACTGAATTTCATGACCTTCTATGCAAATGAAAATGCACCAAAGTATTTATGCCTTGAGCTTTTTAGATGGGAAGTATACATCTATGCATCTTACGATGATGACATAACTAACGCACTTAGAAAGATATTAGAGGCATTGGAAAGAATACTTCAATATTAATCTTAGAGTGTGTTTGGATGAGGGATTTTAATGAGGGAAAGTAATGTTTTGAGGGAATTAAAATGATTTGAGTTAAAATTCATTGTTTGGATAATAATTTAAAGGATTTGTGATATTCCAAGTATTTTGAAAATGATCTGTTCGTTCTTAAAATGAGGAATTTTAACATGATACCTAATTAGAGAGAATTGACAATTCACTTGTGTTTCTAATTTGATTTTTTTTTTTTGGTAAGGATGTTTCTAATTTGATTTAAATATAATATTTTTACATTTGAAAAAAAAATTAATTTTTAAATGATTTAATGAAAAAAACAGAAAAATTGTATTTTTAAAAAAGTCAACATTGGAGCTCTGAATTTGGTCAAAAATTCTAAAATCGGCCGAAAATCCTAAAATCTACACTAAATCCAACTAGAACCCAAAAATCGGTAGAAAAATCTAAAATCGACCCTAAACCCGAACTTGAACCTTAAAATCGGTCAAAAACATAAAATCGGCCGAAAACCCAAAAATCAGCCGAAAAACCTAAATTCGAAAAAAAAACCTAATATCGGCCGAAAACACTAAAATTGACCTTAAACCCGACCTGAACCTTAAAACCGGTCAAAACACCTAAAATCGGCCGAAAAACCTAAAATCAGCAAAAATCCCTAAAATCGGCCAAAAACACTAAAATCGACCCTAAACCCGACCTGAACCTTAAAACCGGTCAAAAACCTAAAATTGGCAGAAAACCCAAAAAATCGGCCGAAAAACCTAAAATCAACAAAAAAAAACACTAAAATTGACTACAAACCCTAAAATCAGCCGAAAGCCCAAAAAATTGGCCGAAAACACTACAATCGACCCTAAACCCGACACGAACCCAAAAATCAGTAGAAAAAACTATAATCGACCTGAAACACTAAAATCGATCCTAAACCATTACCTGAACCTTAAAACTGGGCAAAAAACCTAAAATCGACCATAAACCAAAAAAATCAGCCGAAAAATCCAAAATCGGCCAAAAACTCCAAAATCGACTATAACCCGGATTGAATCTCTTGTGATATGTAAAAGGAAGATTCTTATAAAGCCAACAACAAAAATGATATAAAAGTTTTAGTTTTATCCTCTTTGTTAAAGAGTAACTTAGATCTATACAATCAACTAGGTATTGTTATCAATACATGCTTAGACTAATTATATGGATAAAGAGAAAAATCACTTTAAAAAGATTTCAGTAGTGAATCAATATAAAAATTATTGCGTTTTGTCTCATCTTATGTATTTCTTCTATTTTACTTTATTTATATTCTTTATGGTTTAACTTCAACTCTTAAAGTGTTTGTTTTCAGAAGTTAAATGTTTTGATAAAGAATATTTTATTAATTGTGCTAATAAGAAAAAAAATAATTTAAAAAAACTGTGAAACACAATTCAAATCCCTCATTTCTTGTGTTTCATCACAAATTCATGTTCTCATTTTGAACCTTTATAATAGTGCAGAATCTATTTAATTTGAAGAGCATTGTTTTATTTTTATTTTTTTGTATAGTTATCATAATTTTTCATCTGAATTAAGTTTATCTCCAATTTATTTTTCTTACATAAATCTTATTAGATTATAAAAAATAATTTTTACCAAAAAGAAGTTATAAAAAAGAAATGAAATCCTCTATATTTACTCGAACATGCATTCAATACATAGAAAACCATCTGATCCCAATTCAAAAATTTAAAATAAAAGAGTTTTTTTTTTTCTTTTCTTTTTTCAAGTATATCTATTTTTTTATTTATAATACAAATTAACAAACTTAAATCTAAACCGTCAAATATTAATCGAACGATTACCAATAACTTAAATTCCATAAATTCCCATTAATGCATAGCATAGAACACCTATTTCTATAAAAAAAAGAACTCACCCATAATTTTAAAGTCTAAATAAATAGAGGGAGAGAGAGAGAGAGTAACAGCAACAACAGTATCATAGAGAGTGAGTGAGAAAAAATGGAGACTCCTCCTTCAACACAAGGTGCTGCTGCAGTGAAGAAGAAAGAAACAAGAGGTAGAAAACCTAAGCCAAAGGAAGACAAAAAAGAAGAACAACAACAAAATGTCAAATCACCAAAAGAATCGAAAAAATCACAACAACATCAACAAAATCAACAACAGCAACAACAACAACAAGCTTCTGTTGATGAGAAATACACTCAATGGAAATCTCTTGTTCCTGTTCTTTATGATTGGCTCGCTAATCATAACCTTGTTTGGCCTTCTCTCTCTTGCCGGTTCGTTTTTTTCTCTCTCTAGGGTTTATGAAATTTTAGGTTTTATTTTGATTTTGATTTAATTTGATGAATGTTGTGATTTTTTTTGTTATAGGTGGGGTCCTCAGCTTGAACAAGCTACTTATAAGAATCGACAGCGGTTGTATCTTTCTGAGCAGGTGAAAGATTGAATTTTTATTTTTTTTGTTGCTGAAATTGGTTTAAAGATTGAATTTTTTTATTGATTTTGTTGTTGTTGAAATTGGGTTTTGGTGTAATGTGGATTTGTTGATGTGGGTAATGAAATGTGAAGAAACCCATTTTGATTTCTTGATTTTTTTTTTGTTAGACTGATGGTAGTGTTCCCAATACTTTGGTGATTGCGAATTGTGAGGTTGTGAAGACTAGGGTTGCAGCTGCAGAGCATATTTCACAGGTGATTTGTTTTTTTTTTTTGATTTATTGTTATTTGAATGTGATGTGATATGGTGTTTCTTACCTTTTTCCGTGGCTTTTGTTTATATTGTTTAAAATTTATGAAGTACTGACATAAACACTAGACACGTCATTAACACATTGACACGTGCCATAAGTTGTGGAAATGGAATGATTGGATTGTGCCACACATGTTGGTGTTGTCGGTTATGTGTCGGCTGTTGGACAATCTTTCAATCTGAAGTGTTTGTGCTACATAGTTTAAAATCTATGAAGTACCGACATAGACACTAGACACATCATTAACACATTGACACGTGCCATAAGTTGTGGAAATGGAATGATTGGATTGTGCCACACATGTTGGTGTTGTCGGTTATGTGTCGGCTGTCGGACAATCTTTCAATCTGAAGTGTTTGTGCTACATAGTTTAAAATCTATGAAGTACCGACATAGACACTAGACACGTCATTAACACATTGGCACGTGTCATAAGTTGTGGAAATTGAATGATTGAATGGTGCCACACACGTTGGTGTTGTCGGTTATGTGTTGGCTATCGGACAATCTTTCAATCTGAAGTGTTGGTGCTACATAGTTTAAAATCTATGAAGTGTTGACATAAAGACACGTCATTAACACATTGACACACGTAATAAGTTGAATAAATGGAACGATTGAATGGAGCCACATGTGTTGGTGTTGTTGGTTGGTCGGATGTCAGACTACATTTCGATCTGCATTGTTGGTGCTACATAGTTTAAAATTCAATTAATGTGCTAATGTTTTTTATCTTGTTTTTTAGTTTAATGAAGAGGCCCGCTCTCCATTTGTGAAGAAGTACAAGACTATCATACATCCAGGGGAGGTATAAATTTCAAATTTGATGCATTTGAAAGTGTTGTTAATTAGAAGCCATAGGTGCTATATAGCTATAGCATAGCGGAATTTAGACAAACCGCTATTGGTCTGCGATACATTATTTAGTACAAAATGTTTTCAAATAGAGGGTATAGTGGCGCTATAGCACTATTGTGTAGCGTAATTTTACAATCCACTATTTTCTGCTATCCGAGATTGACAATACTGTTTAAAGATGAATGAATAATCACTTTGCTACTTAATCATTTATATTTGGTTTTTTGTCAAAAAAAAAATAGTTTATATTTGGTTTGATTTGAATATATCGTTATGCTGGTGATCTGTGTATTCGTGTTTGCTGATCTGATCTTTATGCTTTGTAGGTGAACAGAATTAGAGAATTGCCACAAAATTCTAAGATTGTGGCTACTCACACAGACAGCCCTGATGTAAGAACTTTACAGTTTTCGTTTCGGTTGTTTTTATTATTTCGAACTGGTTTGTTTTGTGGCTAATTTGTTCCTTAATTGCGATCAGGTTCTCATTTGGGATGTTGAAAGTCAACCTAACCGTCATGCTGTCCTTGGAGCTACAAATTCTCGTCCTGATTTGGTATGCCTATTTGACTGTGCAGTGTGCAATAATAATTCGTAACATTCTTCCTTCTAGAAAAGTTCAATCCAATTTGTAATATGAAATCGAAATCGCAAAATGAAGCAGAAGCTACACCTTATGTTGCTGCTTAGTTAGTGGTTGATGCTTCTTGGTATATTCACAGAACTTCTTTTGCAGGTATTGACCGGACACCAAGATAATGCCGAGTTTGCTCTTGCAATGTGCCCAACTGAGCCCTATGTGCTTTCAGGAGGTTGGCAAACTTGTTTTTTTCGCTCTAAAATATTATGGTTTGAAATCCCGGTTCATTCATTGTTGTCGACGTGGTTATTCTGTATCTGAAAATCCAAGTTGCATTGCAGGAAAGGATAAAACAGTGGTGCTGTGGAGCATTGAAGACCATGTAACTTCTGCTGCTACAGACTCCAAATCTGGTGGATCCATTATCAAACAAAACTCTAAATCTGGGGAAGGCAATGACAAAAATGCTGATAGCCCTTCTGTCGGACCAAGAGGTATCTACTCTGGCCATGATGATACTGTTGAAGATGTCGCTTTTTGCCCTTCTAGGTATGTTGTTTTACACTACTAAGTAGTTTCTTATTTATGTGCTTTTTCTTAATTGAAGTGGCTATTCTCATTTTGTTTTTCACCTTATTATGAACTTTGCTCCTTTTTCAAGTATATCTTGAAAGGGGAGAGCTGAACAAAATTATTCTCTTTATTATATACTTATTGGCATGACCGTATCTTTCTGACATCAATATGATCATGCTGAAGTGCGCAGGAATTCTGTAGTGTTGGAGACGATTCTTGTCTCATATTATGGGACGCACGTGTTGGCTCAAGTCCTGTTGTTAAGGTATATGATTTATACTTAACTCATGTATTTGAATTTGCTTTTCTTTATTGTTATTTTTATACAACGTAAAACTTAGTTGAATCTTTATGGCAGTGATTGGCGATGTAATAATGGGCAACATAAAACTTAGTTGATTTTCAATGTACTGTTAGGCCGTTGCCAGTAGGCAACATGCTGTATGACTTGAGTACAATGTCAACTAAGAATCGTTGCATTGACAGCGTGTAGAACGAAAGGAGAATGGGTTCTCGTGTTGTGAATGAGTGTCATAAAGCATGGATAATTGCAACAGAAGATAGAAGTTATTACTTAGTAGTGTCATAAATCGTGGTTCTTATGTAAAAATGTTAGGAGAATGGAAGTTATTACTTAGGAAGAGACAACTTGCATTTTGGATTACCATTTGTAGTGTGTAAAATCACATTTGAAATTGTAAATGAGATTTGGTATTTGTGTTAACATGTTTACTAATTTTATATCAAAATTGAGTTTGCATCAAATTCATGGTTCTGTTGTCCAAATCACATTTGCCAGGAGCGACAGAAGATTTAATTAGATTTGGATCGACAATATTTTTGTCCTAACTTGATGTTATGTTACATTTTTAACACCACTTGCATACTCATTAATAGTTCCACTTACACATTTGAACCATGTTTTTCATACTGTTACTGTGTAACAAAATAATGGGTCATTATATTATTGTATGATTTTTCATTATTTTTATTATGTAAATTTGGCAACAGGTTGAAAAAGCTCACAATGCTGATCTTCACTGTGTTGACTGGAGTCCCCATGATGATAATCTGATTCTTACTGGGTACGCTCTTCCATTCTATAAGTCTAAATATCACTAATCCGTTGTTTAACAGCCTTAGGTTGTACGAGTTGTTTTCCTCAATGCAGTTTTATATTTCAATATCTGTTTGGCTCCTATCATATCACGTCTGTGTTTGACTTATAACCATGTCACTTCAGGTCGGCGGATAATTCTGTTCGCTTGTTCGATCGTCGTAATCTCACCTCCAATGGGGTTGGTTCTCCCATCCATATATTTGAGGCTCACAAAGCTGCTGTTCTCTGTGTTCAGGTGATTTCAGACGTGCTTTTAGTCTTCGGATAATACTCCATGCCTTCCGGCACTATATATATTTTGATAATGCCGCAAAATATGCTAATAACAGTTTGTTTAATTCAGTGGTCTCCAGACAAAGCATCTGTATTTGGAAGTTCAGCAGAAGACGGTCTCTTGAACATTTGGGATTATGAGAAGGTGCGGTTTCAAAATTGGATAGTATTTACTATTTTGCCGTGTTTTTTTGCCACAACAATAATGATTTACTGCTAAGTATCAATTTCTTCCGCTTTTGTTGTGACCAGGTTGGTAAAAAGATAGAGCGAGCTGGAAAAACAATAAATTCTCCTCGAGGGCTGTTTTTCCAACATGCTGGTCATAGGTACGAACCTACTGTCACTATGGTAAACTTAGCCTATGTTTGATATCATGTTGGATATATCATAATCACGGTGACCCACCATGATTTTCCAAAAGCTACACTCAATAACTCGCAACATCACGGTGGATTGCTGTGATTCTGGCATACTCACCGTGATACCAAACATACACTTAATTATACTTTAGTTGTTATTTTTTTTCATCATCTGATGTTGCTCCTAGGTTTCTTACACCTGTTAGGTTTCTCTGTCTCTTATGTTGTCTGATTCTCTATATTTAATATGTTCATCTGTAATTCTCCACCACATTTCGATATCAACTTCATATGAAATCCGAGCATCAATTATAATTGCATAAAATTTAGTCTTTTCAAAATCTGTACCCGTGATTTGCTCTAAACATAGTCTTGCTAGAAACATCATATTCAAAATGTACCGGTCAGAGGCTTGCAATACCAGTTTGATGAATACCAGTAGAACATATCTCTTTAAGATAGCATCGACGTAGTGGTTTTCTTGTATAGCATTTTTTATCATCCTTCCTCAGATTGCATTTTGTGTCATGCTGTGAAATCTCAAAAAACTGGATTTGTTGGACCTTTTTTTACACGAACTTCTGATTTACATGCAGAGACAAAGTTGTTGACTTCCACTGGAATGCATACGATCCGTGGACAATTGTTAGTGTGTCCGATGACTGTGAAAGTACTGGCGGAGGAGGAACATTGCAGGTATGTTAAATAATTTTCCATGTTTGAAGTATAGATAGTAATTATCCAATTTTCAAATAATTGAAGTCGCTATTGCCTACTCGTAGCAACACCAACTTCAATTAAATTAGAAAATGCACCTGTGTTTAAATATCCATGTTTGGTTACTTGTTCCTCCCTTTAAAAACGTGAATTAACTCCAACAATGTCATCCAAACATTCATATTCAAACTTGAAGTGTGTTGGATAAAATTTTATTAGCATTTTCCATTATGAAAATGTATTTTTGACCGTGTCAACATAAATTATTTCGGTTGATTCATTCAAATTCTTCTTTGCAGATATGGCGCATGAGTGATTTGCTCTACAGACCAGAGGACGAGGTTTTGGAAGAGCTGGAGAAATTCAAAGCTCATGTGGTGGCTTGTGCTGCAAAGACCGAAAAGGCCGAAAAATAATTTACTTCTTAAACAATGAATTGTGTAAACTTATGGTGTGGATGTGTTTCATAACCATTTTAGAGAACAAAACATGTAATTCTTAGCTCATGTGACTCTATTCTCAGACAGAACATGAAGGTTGGAGATTGGAAATGCTTTGGCTCATGAAACATGAGACATTTATCTTTTGTAAGCAAATGATATTAGCTTATTAGCTTATTTATCGTTGTCAAAGCTCATGTTTGTTAGGGGTGTGTTTGTTACAGTTTTTTTTTTTTTAGAAAAAGTCTTGATTTTTCTTAAAAAAAAAAAGCCCTTGTTTTTTTAGCTTTTTGATGTCATTATGTTTGTTTCATAAAAAAAAAAAATTTACTTTTATCTTTTTAATAGTTTGATTTAGATTTTTTAATTTAGCCTTCAAATGAAAAGTTAATCTTAATAACTTTTCTAATTTTTTTTTTTTAAAAAAAAACACAACTTATGTGTAGGAGGCTCACACATTTTTTTAAAATTGATATATATTTTGGGGGCTTTCACTACCAGTTTAATCTGATTTGAGGGTTAGTTCTGGTATTAAGTGGTTTCAGTCCCCTCCTGATCGTAGTTGGAAATTGATTGTTTAGATAGTAAGCAAGATAGTAACTTTAATTTTTTTTCTAAACAAACTTATTCAAATCAAATTTCTTTATAAAAAAGTTTAAACAAACGACGCATTAGCGAAAAAAAACCTTCAAAATTGAGCGAGTAAAAAATCATAAAACTTGTAAAATAGGGGGATAATTAAGGATTTTCAATTTTCACAATATTTTTCCTTGGACTTTTATTACAAGAAATTTTTTTATTAAAAATTTTAAAATTAAAAAAAATTATTCAAATAATTGTGAGTGGGGAATTATAGTTGGTTAATAGTTATCTTTTATTTCTATGGGAATGTATGATTTTAACCACCATGAAAAATTGATGACTAAATCACATTCCTTGAATAAAAGGAGTGGACATATAATGTAACATTTTTTACCATACATTCTCGAGAATGCTCTCCGCCCCAATTTATAATAATTATTTTTTGGGTTAATAGGCTTTTACCCTCTGCAAAATAGACGAGTTTTGTTTTACTCCCTGTATTTTATTTTTTTGGTGAGATACCCCCTGTAATTTTTTTTGGTGAGATACCCCCTGTAATGTTCAAAAAAAAATTTCTAGTTCATTTTTACCCCTCTGCCGTTTTTTTGTTTTTTTTGTTTTTTTTGAGGGAGGTAAAAATGAACTAGAAAAAAATTCTTGAACATTAGAGGGGGTAATCTCAACAAAAAAAAATTACAGGGGGGTAAAACAAAACTCGTCTACTTTGCAGGGGGTAAAAGCCTATTAACCCTTATTTTTTTTTTCAAATTATAAGCAAAAAATAAAAACTTTTATCTTTTTTAAAATTTTATTTTATTTACTTTCATGAAATGGAAATTGTATTTAACTTTACTCTCTTTTCTTTTTCTATAATCAATAGTCTATAAAAATTCATTTTTCTATAAAACTAATTTTAAGAAACAGAAAAAAATCATACTTCAAATTATTGTATTTCATTTTTTTAATAAATATAACTTTTTTACTTATAATTTAGAATAGATTGAGTAAAGTTTTGAATTCACACCTAAATAATTTAGGCAAAATATGAAGTTCAAACGTGTTAAATCAATTCAACATTTATAGTGAATTATTAAGCAGATGTATCTCTTTAATTTTTAAGTTATCAAACACAATGGTGTGACATCTTAACAATTTATACTGTTAAATAACCTTTTCCCGACATTACACGCACATTATCTCTCTAAATTTTTACGTAAATCTAAAATTATTTAATTTAATATACTACTCCCTCCGTCCCTTTTTATAAGAGCTAATTTGACAAAAAGTTTGTCCCTTTTTATAAGACCATTTTACAATTATCAATGACATTAATTATTATTTTTCCAAACTTACCCTTATTTACTTTGCATAATTTTTTTAATAGCATTAAATTCTCTTTTGTTTGATACAAAGTACTACAATTAATTGTAAGGGTAAATATGTAAAATCAATATAATTTGTCAATCAATTTAATACTAAAATCCACTTTCTTAATATCCGTGTTTTGTCAAACTAATTCCTATAAAAAGGGACAGAGGGAGTATTGAATATGTTAAGGCTAACATTATTTAATAAATAAGACATAAATGTTGACCTACCACATTGTTAAAAATGCAGCTTAGAAACATATTCCTTTTCTCAACATAATTGAGAACTATTATTAATTTCATGTAATCTAATAGCAGCAAACAAATGACTAATCTACGTACTAAGCATCAAATTATGACAAAAAGAGGAGGGTTTAGTTTTTACTTTTATACCATGTTATATGTAAGAAGGGATTGAAAACAAAAGATGATATATTTATAAGGATTAAAAATTTATATTGTCATCTTTCAGTTGTAGTTCCTTTGTATAATGTCACATTGCAAAACCTTTAACAATGAGGATCAAATTTGCCGAGAAAAACATGAGAGACTAATGTTTGAATAATTTTTTTAGAGGACTAAAAATGATAGATTAATAATATATTTATAGAAACCAAAATCTGATTAATATAATTTTTTCAAAAGTTCTTACATATAAGGACTAAAATAGTAATAGGGTTACCAAAAACGCTTAAATGAGATTACACGATTTTTTTTTAGTTTATATAATGTCCTTACCAAATGATGTTTTGATTTGGCCTAGTGAGAAAAATGGTGTTTACTCAATTCGATCGGCATATCACTATCTTGGTAATGAAAAATCCTTTCACATTCCGGAAGCAACAACATCCAATCTTGCTAATATCTGAAAATTTGTTTGGGTTGTCCTTTACCCAATAAAATCCGCCACTTCATGTGGAGGTTAGCCTGAAACATTTTACCGTTTGGTGTTCCAGTCTTTACAGGCTGTCGCGAGCAATGTCTGGTGTTTGCGTCTTTATAGGCTGTCGCGAGCAATATCGGATGTTGCTATCTCTCGGAGTGAGCCCTATTATTTATTGTTCGGGACTAATCCTAAAATCGTATTTACTCTATCCGACCAGACATTGAAAATACGGAATTAAAGCGTAAATAATAGAAAACAATTCATTCTAAAATAAGTGTCTATTATGACTTTTATTGTACCAGATATATGTCCAAGCATTCATTGGGGAGTTCATCTCTCCACCTACCCTAAGGTTTCTAGCTAGTAATTTACATAATAAAATATTACAAGAATATAAGATTATGCATACCAAAGGCGTAGATGCCTTGCTGAGGAAGTTACATTTTTCGTTGAAGGGGGAAAGTTATTCCCGTAGAGAGCTCTCTTGCCCTCCTTGCTCCTCCTCCTTGAGTACTAGAGAGTGCTCTAGGTTGTTGAATTTTTGAATGAATAATTGTGAAGAAGGGGATCTCTATTTATAGTTTTTCTTAACGGGCCTCGCTTCCATCGTGGTTACGATGGATCCCATCGTGCCACGATGAAGTCAGATTTACTTCAAATTTTCAGAAGATACGCATGTCTGCCTTGGGCGCCAAGTTGTTCCCATCGTGGCACGATGGGAGTCATGGTGGCCACGATGGCGCGCATATTTGTGCAAATATGCTTTTTGCTCTCTTTTTGGCATTTTTCTTGTATTCTTGTCTTTTTCTGCAAGTAACTTCGTATCTTTGGATTTTTGCTTGTTTCTGGTCTTCAAAGTCATACTCTATCTACTAAATAAATACAATATAAATTCATGTTATTAGGGATGTCAATTTGTATCTGATAATGGATTATCCGTGGGGATTATCTATACGGTGATCCGAAATCGCGGATTTTTTTTCCCGTGGGGACGGGGATGGAGGGAGAAATTCCCCCGTGGATAATTTGAGGCGGGGAACGGGGAAGGTCCCTCCGGCACCGCAGATTCCCCGACCCCGGCCATATTATTTAAATTATATATACAATATATAATTATATAACTTTATATGTTGTTTTTAATAAAAAATAATAATTAATACATTATAAAGATTATGATTATGTATGGTGGCAACAAGTTCAATTGGATATTTAATTTTTTTGACAAAAAGAAATATTAGAATGTGTTTTTGCAGTTTTTGTTATTGATGCAAATGTACTTTTATTTTAAAAAAATGAAAGATACAAAATATGTATTTTTTTTAGAAAAAAGGAAGAAAAAACAAGATATTAATGTCGTGCTTTTGATTAAAATGTATAACAATTTTGTTAATTTTTTATGTCCGTGGAGATCTGTTGATACTGTGGGGATCCGTGGGTATGGGGATGGAGGAAGAAATCTCTCCGTGAGGATGGGGGTGGAGGAAGAAATGTCCCCGAAGCGGGAAATGGGGCAAGGAGTGGTAAAATACCCTCCGCTCAATCCCCGCCCCGTTGACATCCCTACCTGTTATCAGTTTGCTTATTCTCTGGGTGTTTGTCCTCCTCCCCATATTGATCTTAACCTCTGATTGGTGCATTGGCAAAACCGATTGTGTCATAACTGTTTTATATATATGTGGAAAATCTAGTTTTTTAGAAATCAATTAATCTTTAAAAACTCAACTTTTGATCCGATGAGCGTGGCTTTAGTTGCTCAAGTGTTTGTGGGGGAGTTTAATATTGCTAATCTAGTGTTGGAGGTTCATTTCAATGAGCAAAGCTTAACATAATGAAAGTTACAAGCAAATATATAGTAAAACCTATTAGACTATACTACTTAAAACCATAAAGATCCCAATAACATAAGCCCAATATTTTATATGCAATGCATCCCTCAAACCCATGATGCAAACGAAAAACAAAAAACATCACTCAAAAATAAAGTAGTAAAACTATTTTGGTCCATGAATGTGCATCTCGCTGTCACTCTAGTCTTTGAATCAATAAAAAACACAAAACAATCTTTGATTCTACAATCTGTTAATCAGTTTAATCCCCGACATTAATTAGAAACGTTAACTTAGTCAAAAGTGATGATGTGGCTATTGACTAGAACAAATAGACTGACGACGTGTCCAATTGTCTTTATATCAAGTTGAAATGTGTTAAGAAAATGATTCAATAGTTCATATTAAATGTTTAATTAAAAATAAATAAAAATTCATAACTCCCCTCTCTCCCCAATTTCTACAAAGAAAATGACAACACAACACTTCTTCCCCATCATCTCTATCTCCAACAAGTACCATAAAATTAGATTTGTGACTTTGTAATTGCATAGTAAGTACTCCTCCGGTCCTTTTTATAAGAGACAATTCCCTTTTTAGATTCATTCAATAATTGATGTATTTCGTCTATATTATAGCTTAGATTCATTAATAATTGAATGAATCTAAAAAGTCAACTGTCTCTTATAAAAAGAACCGGAGAGAGTACCATACAACTTCATCAACAAATAAAAATGTCCCTTAATAAATTTAAAAGCACTATTTAACAAAAATAATAATAAAGGAAATCAGATCTAGAGTAGAGAGTGTTGTGAATTCGTAAATATCACACCAGTATCCTTGATGTGTGGAGCAAATAGAATTGAAGCAACCAAATAAAGCAAGAATATCAATTAATCATGAACAAAAGATAAACAACGATAAAGTAAACGAACACAAAATATTGTTTACCCAGTTCGGTCAAAATGACCTACTCTAGGGGAGAGAGCAGCTCTCCGTTCCACTATCAAATAGAAGTACTTGTTTACAAAGAAACTCTCCAAAGAGATTACAAAAATTAGCATATCTTAGGAAAAGTTGTAGCATGTAAGTCGATTTATATACCTCTTATTTATATTGTAGTTATTTATTATTCGAACATGAGATTTTGCATTCTCTTAACCATATATATTTTCAACATTTGTCAGATATGTACATAATTGAATTTTAGAAAAGAGGATTGCCTCATGCTCATATACTTATCTTTTTACATCCATTGAGAAAATACTCTTCTCCTGATGACATTGACAACATCATCTCTGCAGAAATTCTTGATTCATATAGTGAATCTGAATTGTATGACTTTGTCAACTGCACACACACAATTGTGGACCAAGATGGATATCCAATTTATAGAAGAAGGTCAAAGGGAATAACAATTGAAAAAAATGGTATAACTCTTGACAACCGGAATGTCGTACCTTACAATAAAAAACTTTTGTTAAAGTATCAAGCTCACATAAATATGGAGTGGTGTAATCAAACTACTTCAATCAAGTATTTATTTAAGTACATCAAAAAAGGTTATGATCGAATTACTGCAACAATAACAAGATCACAAGACTAGACACAACAACCAGGTTCAACAAGTTGATGAAAGCAAACAATATCTTAATTGTAGATATGTTTCTCCATGTGAGGCATGTTGGAGGACACAAAAGAAAACCCGCTGTTGAACGACTTTATTTTCACTTATTAGGAGAACATTCAATTTACTTTTCAGATGATGATCACATAGACGATGTGCTTCTTAAACGAAATGTCACAGAGTCTATGTTCACAGCTTGGTTAGAAGCGAATAAAAAATATGCAGAAGCAAGGACTTTGACTTACAGCCAATTTGATAGAAAATTTGTGTACGTCAAAAAGAAAAGACTATGCAGAAGTGAATAACACTTTCCCACTACTCACTTTGTCTAATCCCTTTCACACAAAACTCTCTGGATTTGGCAAAGGTTACTTTTCTCAAATCAATGGCTGGAAGAACAAGGTATTAATCCTTTTCACTTTTTCGATTACAAACCTTTCGATTATGCCGTTTTACTTTCCTTTAAATTTCTAACATTATTCCAACCTTAGGAACCATGTTCACGAGGTTATCCATATCAAGGATGAAGATAAAGAGAATGATCCATCTATTATCATTATTTTTGAATCCGAATTTGATGATTCCATCAATTACAATAACAACAACAACAACAACACAACAACAGGATTTAGTAGTATCTTGATGTAACAATTGTTGTGGCTAATCCAAAAAATAGATAAGTCTTGGTAAACCCTAAAACCTTTATTCTACCAATTGTTTTCTAAATGTATGCTAATGACTAAATACATGTATTTTTGTATATTCATGTTTTGTTTAAACCCTAATTAAATATATATTCAAATGTTTACTAAACCCTCAATCAGAAGAAAAAATTAATCAACTATTTGTTATACTTTTCATCATTTCTTATTTTTCATTTTGTTATACTGTTATCATAGTTTCAAAGTACGATAGATGAATTATAAATTATTTTATACTATTATACTCCTTTGTCAACATGTTAGAGATTGTTTGCCAAACACAGATTAGTTAGAGACATGTTAACATGTTAGACACTCTTTTATGCCTAATCTGTAATACTAAATAACAAATTTTTTTTATTACTTTTATACTATTATAGTCCTTAGATACAATGTTAAATATTGTTTCCCAAACTAAGAATCATAAAAACATGTTAATTAGATTCTACATTATTTTTTCTAAGTTTTCATACCAGCACATTCCTAAAGAACACACAAGAAATCACTTCAAGAACATTACCGATATTACATTTGCGGACATGACTACTGATTTTGAGCTTCCAGCCAAAATAATCACATCAGAAAGAAGTATCAAGAACAAAAAATTCGATGAAAAATATATCGGAGAGACATGGTTTAAATACTTGAAGCGACACAAGGTGCGTTCCGGAGACTTACTCCTATTTGAAGTTGAAGAAAATTATTTCGTTTACGTGACACATAAAAAAAAAGAAAAAAAAAAGAATGGATGATGAATTTGTAAGTGTTCTGAAACATTGTCTTGACTGATACTTATTAACAAACCTGACTATGTAATATTAACAATTATGCACCTTGACTCTTGTTACTTTTGAAATGTAGTTTACTTAACTACTTTTGTTATGTTTTTAACCTAGGTTATTGTACTGTTTTTAACTTAAGTACCTTATGTTCTGATTTGAACTTATGTTGTTTGTAACCGACTTTATGACTTATTCTTATTATACTTTTAACTTACGTTATTTTGTTATTATTTCTTATTTCTATTACTTACATTTTGCATAATATGCTGCTTCGACGATCACAAATACACAACGACTAAGAACGTGCAGAACGTGCGTCCCATGCGAATGCACGGGTAAGTTACTAGTTTAATGTAAAGGAATAAAGTTCCTAGTTTTATAAGTCTTAGTGTATATTTTAAGTTTAATGAATTTCAAAGCGTCTTTAGATACATCTTAATTGAACTAGGGTGTTACACAATCTCATCGGTATATGTGATTAGAAAGTCAAAGACTCATAGAGTAAACTTGCAATTTGTTCATTACAATGTTATAATCACTTGATGACATATGAAATATAGAATTTATACAGCAGAAGAGTAGGTCTATATGTAATCTATGGTAATCGGTCTGCCAAATAGATATACATTTGTCCCATAGCTCCAGTGTGAAAGCCACTTTTATATCTTGTTTCTGCAGTCACAATTTCACCATCTTTAATCTTGATTGAACCAAACTCTGGATAACTTCCTGACATCCCGACAACATAGCCTTTCTCATTTCCCGGTTCCTTTCCTTTTCCATATGTTGGTTTTGAAGTATACAAAGTTCTTCCATCCTTAATTTAATCAAAATATTATCATATTTAGAAGTGATCAAGAATGATAAAGTATATGACTTCTTACCCTAATACAGAGAGAATAAAATTTAATGCTTAAGGAACATGACAAGCACACATAGTTTAATGAAACATATACAAACATCGAAATAATAAATATTATATATTGAGATAAAAAAATGATAGAATTATTTATATATAATTAATGAACTTACTTGTCCATATAAAGTTGCGTTAATGGCACCAGTATGCATATGAGTTGTGCCGTATATGAGATAACCACATCTTTCCATTGGGATGCTTGCTTTCTGAATATGAGGAGGTGAGTTCTTTCTTCCATTATTTGGAGGAACTGTAAACTCTACCTATAACCAACGAATTCAATAAAAATGTACATATAAATTATGTTTTAAAATTTATTATACAAAAAGAAAATATTTTTTATTAAAGAGGCGTTAGTGATTATTTTACAACTGCTCCCGAAGGAATTTGAATTTCATCCCTTGAAGTCACGGGGGAAAAACTCTTACCACTGCTCTGACAATTCATGGACAACTTATGTATTTTGAGCACTGCATTATGATTTTTTTGATGTATGAATACATTTCTTTTTTCATTTTTATCTTTAAAATTACATTAGTAATTATATTATAAAAATTATCTATAAATAAAAGTAAGAAATAAATTAAGCAAAAATGTGAAGAAAAAATATCATAAACTTGTTTACCTTACAATCATGAATAACTTGGGAACCATTTCTTGTAACTCGATCAGTTGAATCAAGTACATAAAATCTTACAGGAATTTGTTGTTGGTGTTGAGGTTTTTAATTGTTGGCTTCATTTTGGTAAAATAAGCCTTTGTCCAAGATGTTGAATCAAATGTTACAACATTGGAACCTGTCGTGTGCGCGCGAGCTGGTGCGAGCTGGCGTATCTTTTGTGCACATTTTATTTTAAGAGAAGATCTTTTCTATTTCTTCAGTCCTTGTGTGTGCATTAAGAAAGGATTTATTTTCTAAACTGATCTTTTATTTAAAGATTGTTTTAGGAATTATTGTGAAGATTTATTTCCAAAACATATCTAATCTTTTAAGATATGATTTATTTTTAATGTGTGAGCTGGATATATTCTTGGATTAAATCTTCTGAAGCCCATGTTACCGGCTATTTAAAGGAAGGAGCTAAACCTAGTTTCTTCACCGAAACCAATATACCAAAATGTAGACTTTTAGGGTTTCGTGTCTTTGTAAGCCTTGTGCTTTATTTGTGAGCCTCTCTAGTATCATCTTGATACTTTTGTAGGACTGTTTTATTGAGTTGTAACTCTGTATGTTCTCCAAAGCTTTTAAGAATGGAGTATGATTGTTTCTTGTGTATCACTCAAAGCCTTTAGGTAAGAGTGGTCTAGTGTTTAGGAGAGTGTCTCCACCATAGTGTTTGTCTTAATAACAGTGCTGGTTGTACTGTTGAAATTAAGGAGTGAGTTGGGAACTCATACCAAGGAGTTCCTAGGTAGAAGGACATAAGGATAGTTGCTAGGTGATAAGTTGTAAACGAGGAGTTTGCTGTAAGACTTTGAACTAGGGCTATTAGTGGATTTCCTCCTGGATTGGTATCCCCCAGATTAGGTTGCGGTTGGCGCCGAACTGGGTTAACAAATACTCTGTGTTGTTTACCTTACTGCTGCTTATTGTTTATATTGTCCATTGTGTTTTACGTTGGCACGATGTTGGAACATCATATACCACATCTGTTGACCAGCGCG
This sequence comes from Trifolium repens, assembly GCA_030408175.1. NCBI lineage: Eukaryota > Viridiplantae > Streptophyta > Magnoliopsida > Fabales > Fabaceae > Trifolium > Trifolium repens. Next base: position 20,189,948 of record CP125839.1, on the reverse strand, counting down.
CCAGAATTTCAGTTGGTTCCAATCAACCCATGTTATTTTGTATCTCAAGGCAAGCTTTCTGGTAGGTGCTTCAAAACCCTTTTTCAATTTGCACTGTAAATTATCTTGGCAGCAAAAGAGTCCTCCTTTATAACTTGAGCCCAATGGTTTGCCATCAATGCCAGTTGTGACATTATAAAAATTCTTTGGCAAATTAAAATGATTACACCTACATTCAGTGCAACATTTTCTATCTTTTGTTCCACGTGTATCAATGACCAAGGTATTTAGGAGCCACTTTTCTTGGTATCCAGATGGAATAGTTGAAGGGTTACCATGCTCCACAGCATAAGGATCTGGAATTTTTGATTTTGTTCCTCGTGCTTCACCTCCCATACCCCAATAATATGGCAGAATATAAGAACCACATGTTCCATCATTTCTAATATAAATGTTACCTTCCAAAGGATTCTTAGGGATTATTTTTGACATATTCCAATCTATTGCATGATATTTAATAGCAAAAAAATGATGTAGGTATGCTTCATATAATGGCACAAAATTTCCTTCTTCATCAACTAATTCAGCATCAAAACTCTTTATTCCAACATGACCCTTTGGAAATTCAATATCAAAAAAAGTTTTAGCTGCGACTTTTCCGGGTCCCACTTCAAATATTTTAGAAATAAAAGTAGCCGATTTTAAATTTTTATTTTCAAATTCAGCCCCTGGATAAATTGCGCATGTTGCGGTTGATAAAAACACTAGTATTGATGAAAAAAGTATTGTCCCTTTACATATAAATCCCATGGTGGAGATCTTTTTCTTTGTTCTTGTGATGAAGTTGTACTTTTGTGCAAATGAAGGTTGATTTTGTTTCTTTTTATAATATAGAAAGGTTCAACAATATGTGAATCTGGCATGACTTGGTGCCAATAAATCCAAATGGATATTGAATGTCTATATTTCTATTGGGTGGTTAAGGGTGTAATTTGTTTATAATAAGTGGCTTGAACTATTATATAACTATTTATAGATATTAATGAATTTTGTAATATCTAGTATCTTACACAATGTTGTTGTTCAATAATATATATATATATATATATATATATATATATATATATATATAATATCACACCAGTCAATAACATGTGTGTATTTAAATAAGTAATATTTTATTTTAAATTAGTGATTTTTTTAGGTACAATTATGAGTATATCATATTAAAATAATGATGATAAGTTAATTTCTTAAAAAAAGACAAGTCCAAAGATTTTGTCTAGTGGTAAAAAAGGCATGCTTTAAAACTAGAGATTTTCCGCTCGAGCCACACTAGTGCCCCTAAAACCCTAACATATTCCTTATAATGCACTGGAGTACCAATCCCTCGCTCTAAATATTTTATATAAAATTATTTTATCGAAAATGAATAGGTAAATAAAACATTATTTAATATATTCTACTATTTTTTTATAAAGCTAGTATTTCATTATATAAGGTTATTGAGAGACCCTTGGTTCTAAAATGATTGATTTATTATTAGTTACAAATGATTTTAAAACGCTTAACATAAAAAATGAAAAATAAATGATCCTAAATTGTGCAATTTTTTGTTCTCTTCCTGTAACCTAATTATCCCACTTTTTTTTATTCTTTACATATATTTAAGTTTTTATTTCGTTTTTTAATTACTTTGTTATCTAAACACAAAGTTGTTTGTTTTGATTTTTCGTCTTTGTGCATTTCTCTCTCTCTTGGTGCAGTGTATATTTGATTCATGTTGAAAGATAAGTTTTCATTCATTGCAGATCCAATCAATGACTTTGGCGTCATCAACATTACTAATTCGGAGGCACAAGTATTCTCGTCACATGAATATAATAATTGATGACAGGAATTTAGGTAGTACATATAACATTTAATTTAATATTAGTTTAGGACTTTGAAGACCAATTACAGAGCAAAAGCCTGAAGAAATGAAGCTACGACAAAAAGAAGACAAAAATTAAGAAAATGTCAAAAAGAGAGCAAAAAGTAGATAAACTCAGCACTCCATCGTGGCCACGATGAATCCCATCATAGCCACGATGGGATAAACTTGGCGCCCAAAGAAGACGTGCAAATCTGATTTTAATTTGAAGAAAATCTACTCCATCGTGGTCACGATGCAAGCCTGAAGTCACATTAGGAAAATTATAAATAGAGCTCCCCTCACTTATTATTTCTCATTCAGAAAATCTAGACGCATTCAACAGTTTAAAGTTCTAAGAGAGACACTTCTCTCTAGAGTGAGGAGGAGCAAGGAGAGCAGAGGCGCTCTCTACGGGAAGAACTTTCCCTCATCAAGGGAGAGGTAACTTCCTCAGCAGGCATTTACACTATTGGTATGTATTGTTATATTCTTGTAATTTAATTATGCAAATTAATAGCTAGGTTCTTTTAGGCTTAGGTGGGGAAGATGAACTCCCCTAATGAATGCTTGGTATAAATATGTAATCGGTTGATAAGTTAATAATGTTTTACAATTCATGACTCTGTTTTCTATATATTTATGCATTTAAATAACGTACACTCAACCTTTAGTCACTGTTTGAGATAACGATCATAGGGATAGTACTTAGTCACAAATTTGACTGCTATTTACGGAACTAATAAATTATAGTGTCAGCCGCATGTAACTCGGACACTCTAGGCCGGTGACCAATAGGATTAACTGAACGTATTAATTGCATGTATGTTAACCCGATCTTTTAGTTTAGACACGTGACAACATAGGATTAGGCCCCTGTGGATTGTCTAGCTAACATGCTCAATGGTAACTTAATTTGTATTAGGGTAATATCAAAATATTACCATAAAAGATAAAAGTTAATCTGCCGAACTGTAGTTTGGATTAGTATTGTTATTATACCGGTTATACAAGCAGGAGTTAAGGGAGGAATTCGATCTACCTAGCCTAATCTTCATCTATCTTTATTTTTCTGTCAAGCATATCGCTATTTGTCAAACCAAAACCTTTTTCAAAACCAAAGCAAATGCATATCAACAAACTTAAATAAAACTAGTAGCATTTGGCATGATCCCTGTGGATACGAACTCATTCTACTTAGTAGAGTATGAATTATTATTCGACGACTGACTGGTTTACTTGTCAGACCGTAGTCAATAATATATGGGAGGAGTCAAATTACAGATGTGTGTTTCCTTTGGTAATGTTGTGCTACTCAACAACATTTTACTGTGTAAAAAAAACATTTTACCGAATACAAATTTATAAAATCAGCAGTTGGATTGAAATTTTATATCACATATATCAACCCAATTTTTTTACTAAAATCTTTTGATATGTTACTAATGAAACCAAACAAGACTTATGTCTTGCAGGCTTTTATTATACGGCGGTAATCTTAATATTTGCCAAAAAAATATCAAATTATTTTAGATTTTAGGAAAAAATTTAAAAATGATTTATATAATATAAACTTTCACTTCAAATGTAAATTTTGTATTCCTTAACTGCTATTTAGCGGTTTAACATTGCCAAAATGTTACACTAATTTAATTTGATCTCTCCCCGTAACCTTCATATTTGGAGTGAATTTTTGCCTATATCTCGCACATGGTTACGATTATTGATCGGCAGGGCCTAGAGGTCGGGGTTCTAGATGGTAACATTTTGACGATTAAGTAAGTAAGCACTGTGAGTGAGAGGTATAAGGTTAGAACATTTCATGTATCCCTCGTCCTAGACCATGAGTTATGCATTATATGAGTATGATTAGGATTTAAAGGGCCTAGAGCCTTCAGTGAGACATAATTCACTTTGATAGATATTGTTTGATTGTCTGAAACATTAAATCCATCGGTTACGAGTGGTCCTACAGACTCATTCTCATCCGCCTTTAGGGCGCATCCATATGATAGTCCCTTTTAGAACTAAAGGCTTTGGGTGACCCAGTTCAGAGTAGTAATGAGAATTGACCTATCCGAAAAGAAAAAAAACACACACACACACAATACAATGTATGCGTAGATATTTTACATTTGTGTATCTAACGTCTTTATTTTTTAAGAGGATTTATGCCTATATCTTGCACATGGTTAATGCTAGAAACATCTTAAATGATTTTTTTGACATTTTATTTACCGAAATTCATTGAAAAAGTCATTATGATCCTTTATTTTGTTAGGTAGTGGATATTTTGAAGATTAGAAGTCTAGAATAACGTTTCAGAACATCAATAATAAAGTCTTATATAAAATAGAGCCAAATTACAATCACTGTTTATTTTGAGTCCTATAGTTAATAGTTAAGTAAGCTTAGGTGATTTGTAGTTTGTTTTGAGTTTATTAATGTATCAATGTATCAAATAATTGAAAGATTTTTTTTTTTTAAGTTGTATGATATGAATTTTGCATATTTAATGTAAAGGAATAAAGTTTCTAGTTATATAAGTCTTTGCGTGTATTTTAAGTTTAATGAATGTAAAGCATCTTAAGATGCATCCTAATTGAACTAGGGTGTTACACAATCTCATCAGTATATGTGATTAGAAAGTGAAAGACTCATAAAGTAAATTTGCAATTATTGACTTTTTCTCTTGATTAATAACTTGTTTATTTCAATGTTATAATCACTTGATGACATATAAAATCTAGAATTTATACACCAAGGTAGGTCTATATATAATCTATGGTAATCGGTTTGCCAAATATATATACATATGCCTTATAGCTCCAGTGGAAAGCCACTTTTAAATCTTGTTTCTGCAGTCACAATTTAAACATCTTTAATCTTGATTAAACCAAACTTTGGATAGCTTCCTGACATCCTGAAAACACAGCCTTTCTCATTTCCCGGTTCCTTTCCTTTTCCATATGTTGGTTTTGAAGTATACAAAGTTCTTCCATCGCTAATTAATCAAAATATTATCATATTTAGAAGTGATCACGAATGATATAAAGTATATGACTTCTTACCGTAATATAGAGATAGTAAAATTTATTGTTTAAGGAACATGACAAGCACGCATATTTTAATGAAACATATACATACATCGAAATAATAAATATTATATATTGAGATAAAAAAAAGGATAGAATTATTTATTTATAATTAATGAACTTACTTGTCCATATAAAGTTGCGTTAATGGCACCAATATGCATAGGGTTGTTCCGTATATGAGATAATCATCTCCTTCCATTGGGATGCTTGCTTTCTGAATATGAGGAGGTGAGTTCTTTCTTCCAATATTTGGAGGAACTGTAAACTCTACCTGTAACCATCGAGTTTAACAAAAATGTACATATAAATTATGTTTTAAAATTTATTATAGAAAGTTTAAAAATTTTAAAAAATATATTGAAAAAGAAATTATTTTTTATCAAAGTGGCGTTAGTGATTATTTTACAACCATTCCCGAAGGAATTTGAATTTCCTCCCTTGAAGTCACGGGAAAAAACTATTAACATTGCCCTAACAATTCATGGATAACTTATGTGTTTTGAGCACTGCTTTATCAGTTTTTTGATGTATGAATACATTTTTGTTTTTTCATTTTTATCTTTAAAATTACATTAGTAATTATATTATAAAAATTATCTTTAAATAACTGTAAGAAATAAATTAAGCAAAAATGTGAAGAAAAAATATCATAATTAAACTTGTTTACCTTACAATCATGAATAACTTGGGAACCATTTCGTGTAACTCGATCAGTTGAATCAAATACATAAAATCTTACAGGAATTTGTTGTTGGTTTCAATAAACCCGTATTATTTTGTAGCTCAAGGCAAGCTTTCTGGTAGGTGCTTCAAAACCCTTTTTTTCAATTTGCACTGTAAATTATCTTGACAAACAATTTAAATTAAAACATGATTGTATTAAAAAAAATGATTGTAAGATTGCACCGATGAGTAGGTTTGAGCATCAGTAAGTTTCATTGGGTTTGGGTCTAAAATCATAAAACCGATAAAACTTGCAACCATTTAATTTGGACCCAATTTGACCGACTACATCTTCGGTTTGTTCAAGTGTTGAGTAGAACGGGTCGGTTATTACGGGTTTGATTGAAACTTTGTTTACATCTAAAGCTCTATTATCTAAAATTTCCTAATTAATTTTCAAATAGTGTAATACCTCATACATAAAGTGATTGAAAAACTAAATAATAAACAGAGGGTGAGATGCAGTTATTTTATTTCAAATATCTAGATCAAGAAACAATAATATATCAAATAGAAGAGAAATAAAAGTTAAAATATATCTAGAATACTTTCCACACTTTCTTCATCAGCATATTATAGTTTATAAAATATAACATTTATCTCATATATCAAAGATGGATAAAAACAATAAAGCGAAGAGTATACAGAGAGAGAAGGAAATAATTTAATTTTAATGGTTGTTCGGTCGCTTTCGGTTAAAAATAGATAGATCGCGAATTTTATAGACTCTTACCCACCCTATGCTTGTTCATGCCCGAATTTTTGTAATTGTTAACCTGAAATGCGACTCACATCCGATCGACCAAATACTTCAATATATTGTCGATTATATCGATTTCAAGTCAAGTCCTGATCCCTACCAATGAGAATGACATGTGTCACTGCTAAATATTTCATCATTTATGATTTTCGATGCACGTTTATGTTTTTGATATTTAGAATTGATTTTTTTTCCCTTTTGTAATATTCTCATCGTCTAGTTGAAAATACAAGCGTAAAGGTTGAAGTTTCATATGATAAGAAATAAAATAGTTATTACAACCGACAAGATACAAATTAGTTCAAATTAAGCTATTAAGATTAGGATATATATATATATATATATATATATAATATGTAATAATATTTCATGTATGTTTTTTGTATAGAGCATAATCTTATATTTTGTCCCTTAGTCAATTGCCTTAATAAGAAATCAATGACAAAACTAGTGCACTTAATTGATTATTATAGCCAATATGGATGAATATACTTTGGCAATGTTCGAAAAAATAAAGTTATGAGAGTATCATCGATCATGTCATTGTTCTTTTTTGCAAAGGGAGCACTATCACATGATCATCAAGGCTAGTTAACTAGCTAGCTAGCAAGTCTACAAGAATTAGCAATTAGAATAGAACAAGAATTCTTGGACCACTTTGACAATAGATAGACATACATATCAATTTAGTAGTACTATAGACACTAGTACCTTACCTTGAATATTTGGTCTCTAGAGATGTGGCACAAAAGGGGTTAATTAGAAAAATCATTAGATTTGTTCACTAAACTCCAAAAGAAAACTTGAAGAGTGGAGTTTGTGGCTCGAGAATCCTATGTCTATGACTTGCTCCTCTACACACCAAAGCCTCACATCAATGTCATGATCACTTTAAATTTTCCATGAGTGTTTTTATCTAATTGTACTTTGCTTTTAATTTTAACTCAAATCACTAGATTGGTAACTAAATTACAAAACTATAGACCTACTATGGTCAATAAGACAATTACTAGGGTGAGTAAGTGTTCCATGTGTGAATAGATGTGTTCCATGTGTGAATAGATGTTTTAAAAATCTTCCAAGACTTTGACAACGACCGACATTAATACTTTTAGATGGGAAGTTAAAATTATCTTTATCTTTATGGTTAAAATAGCGACCTTATAATTTTTTTTGGACAGAATTATAAATATTTATATAAAAAATACAAAATAAAACAAATATAAATTGAATTTTGAAGAATTATTAACAGCTTTCTATGATTTTTAGTATGACGACCTTCTATAATTATGGAGAAATTTATCAATTGTTATTACATTTTTGAGCAACTATACCACACATATGCATGTACCACATATACAATATAGGGGAAACCATCATTTTGGTCCCTGAATGTGCTTCTCGCTGTCATAATAGTCCCCGATTCACATAAAAATACAAAATAGTCTCCGATTCTTCAATCCGTTAGTCAAATTAGTCCCTACCGTTAAGTTGTGACGTTAACTCTGAAAAAAAAAGCTGACATGTGAGGTTTTTTTATATTTATATTTTATTAAAAATTCAGAAAAACTCCTGTTCATCATCTTCAACATTTTGTTCATCAATATCTTCATCAATCTTCTTGAAAAATTCAGAAAATAAAAAAGTTCTCTCACTCTTTCACCCACGCACAACAACAACAATCTAACTGGAAACTAGATTTGGATCTCTGTCCAACTCTAACCAATCAAGAATTTTTATTGCAATACAACGGATTTAGATCCAAAAAAGCTTATTTATACTTCAAAGTCATCAAAACTAAACAATGGAAGATGTTAGAGAAGGAATCATTCACAGCTTATTATATACAACTTATATCCATTTGATAAGAAATCATGTCTGATTTTTCTTTTTTTTTTATAAAAAAAAACCCTTAATGATATCAATGGGGAAAGAATATGTCATCAAAAGAGATTAGTTATAGATTTAAGACTCAGCTCATCGTCTCACTCATATTGTTTATAGATCTAAGACTCCAGATTATCGATTTAATTTTTTCGTTTTTCTTTAGTGTAAAATCATCTCTTGAGAAAGTGTTGCGGAAGAAACAAAAAATGATTTTTGACAAACTTTGTTCTACAAAGTCTATTATCCATATCAGCAAATTTTCCCAGCCCAAATCAAGCCATGCCAATATTGTGGGTAGTGTGAAGGAGAATTTGTTAGATTGTTGTTGTTGTTGTGTGTGGGTGAGAGAGGGGGAATTTTTTATTGTCTGAATTTTTCAATAAGATTGATGAAGATGTTGTTGTTGATGATGATGAAGATTGATGAATAAAATGTTGAAGATGAATTTTTCTGAATATTTTAATATAAAAAATCTGATACATCATCTTATTTTCACAGTTAACATTATAAATTAATGGTAAGGACTAATTTGACTGACGGATTGAAGAGTCGAGGACTATTTTGTATTTTCATGCGAGTCTGGGACTATTATGACAGCGAGATGCACATTCAGAGACTAAAATGATGGTTTCCCCTACAATATATTACACTTCTCTATCTCTTTATTATACATTCATTTTAATTAAGTTATTTGATTAAATATTAAATAATATTAAAAGTTTAAAAAAATTTCTACTCGATTAGAATTTTTAATTTGATATTCGTTTGGATTCGGTTTATTTTTGAACTTATAAAAATAATTTATACAAATAAATAAAGTTTTATATTAATTTATAGGTTTTCACTAACAAAATTTGTATTTTTATAATCTATTTTTTCATAAACTATCTTAAAAAATTTATAATAATGCATAAAAACTTATTTATTTGCATAAGTTGAAAAATAAATCAATCCGAACGAGCCTTAAATTGATAAAATATAATATTGATGATGAATCATTAAACAAAATAACTCTACTGAGTACTGAGACTTGTTTCTAAAGTAATTAATTTAATTTTCACCTCAAATATATAATTTGACTAAGATGTAAGACTTGGAAATTATTTTCTTAATTTTCACTTCATAAGAAATTGGAAATCACCCAAAAAGATAAAGAAATTTAGGACGAAATTGGATTTTTGTCAGTAATATTTTTTATCAGTCATATAATTATGATGTTGAAATGAACGTTCAAATTTGATCAAACGGTAAATTAAAATGATGCAATTTTTATTTTCTAATAATTCTAAAAATATTTAACTTGAATTGGGCCGTACGATTTTATTTTAATTAAAATGTGACTGAAATCACTACAAAAAAAAAATGTGAGTGAAATATTGTAAGTTTGTAACTGCAGGGATTCGTTCACTGGGTCAATTTAGGACATTGATATGTGTAAAGCTAAATTGGTGATGTACTAATGAACAAGAAAGTGAGACCCAGCAACAATTGAGCTATGATTTCAATCCTATACATACTTTCACTTTTGTAACTATTCTCGACACAATCATTCTCAGATGAACAGTTGCATGTCAAATTGAAGTGAAATTACGTCTCAATCATTTACCTCCTCCGGCCTTGTAAATACTATTCACTTTTGAGCTATGATTTTTTCATTATCCAAGTGATAGCTATTGAATACAATTGCTTCATTAAACATCCTACCTGTAAATTTCATAGGAAAAATTAGATGAAAGGAAAATAAATGCACTACTCCAAATAAGATTAAAAAAATTTATATTCCTTAAAACTAAATCTATTTCCAATAAAAGTATAACTTATACTATTTGGTATCATGTCCTATCATTGAGAGTCTTGAATTTGCAATCCAAAAGTAGCAATACTATCAACACACATATTGTCTTCTCTATAAATATGCGAGATAATGAAAAATATATGCTTTGTGAGGTCAACTCAATTTAACCAACAATTATGATAGATCCAAGAATCATAGAATGATTCTTAAAAGCAAGAATAACCGTAATAGAATCAGCCTCAATTCAGAGTAAGTTTCAACTCTTCCTGTTCTGGACTAAACTAGATTCCATTAAGCATGGCAGCCCAATACATCCTAAAACTCATGACAGCTCACCCACATTTTACAACAGGTTTGGTTATTATGCATAAGTTTATCCTTATGCACCATGCATAAGTTACTTAGTGCACCCTCCAAATTACTTGTGCACCCCCAAATTACTTATGCACCCCCCAAATTTCTCGCGCACCCCCACATTTCTCATGCACCTCTCAAATTTCTCGCACACCCCCATATGACTTTTGCCCCCCAATTTTTTATTTTTTTTCTCCCCTCCACATTTCTATCCTAAACCATTTTGTTGTGGGAATGGTTTCAGAGATATGCACTCAAAAACCATTAAGTGCATAAGATGGTTTTAGAGTACAACCCTATAATTAGAATAGAAACAATAATTGTGGTTTAATGGTTTCGATTGTCTTATATGAGAAACCAAAATTATTGTTAAATAGTTTTAAATAATGATTATAATTGTACCAAAAAAATAAAAAATAATTATTATAATAAAAAACCATTAAACCATTTTGCTGTGGGATTGGTTTCAGATGGTTGTAATAAAAAACCATTAGGTGCATAAAATGGTTTTGGAGTACAACCCTATAATTAGAATAGAAACAATAATTGTGATTTAATGGTTTAGATTGTCTTATATGAGAAACCAAAATTATTGTTAAATAATTTTAAATAATGATTATAATTGTACCCAAAAAAAAATAAAAAATAATGATTCTAATTATAGGTTGTACTTCAAAACCATCTTATGCACTTAATGGTTTTGAAGTGTATATATCTGAAACCATTCCCACAGCAAAATCGTTTAGGCTAGAAATGTGGGGGGACAAAAAAAAGAAATTGGGGGCACAAGTCATCTGGGGGTGCGTGAGAAATTTGGGGGTGCACGAGAAATTTAGGGGGTGCACGAGAAATTTGGGGGGGTGTGCGAGAAATTTGGGGGGTGTGAGATTAGGTGTGAGTGTGTGAGTTGAGATTGACTATGATTATTACACGTGGATGCTCAATCTAATGAGTGTTATTGACTTATGTACCATGCATAAGGATTACACTTATGTATAATAACTTCCCCTTTTACAACAAGGCACACCGTACTCTATATATACTACACCACCCATATATAGCGTATAAATGACATCTGAATGAATGTGAATTTCACAATTCCACTCAGATATTGGGATCTACAAGGTTATTATACATATCCTCATGCATATCCACTTCTATAAATATGCACATACATTCGCTCTCAATGTACACACAATTCTGAGTCAAAAAAAAAAAAAACGATACACACAATTACTTAATTCATACACACTCATCTTGCACTGTTACTGACTTGAGCGTTGGAGTACTAATATTTTTCAGATACCATTTCTGCATCGTGCCTAAAGCTCATAACCACTGTCAGCAACCACATATCTCATCGAAGGAACCATCTAGTTCTTATTGCTCATATCACTTCCTATTAGAAATCTCTATATATAGCCAACATCATCAAGGCAACAATATCAGTCTGAAAAGCATATGTAACACCAAAAAATACCACTACATGCAGCCAAAGCCTTTAGTGAGTACCAAAAAATTTCTTTGATTTTAGGTGCATTAGGGGGATACAACTTAGTCAAAAAAGCTTTAGAATTTAAAATTTGTGAATAGAAGAAGCAGCCGAGTTTGAAAAATTCCAACTTATATTGGCATAAATATAATTCACCGCAGTATGAAAATTAACAATTTTATTTTGGAATTGAGCTTAATTACGACAATGCCAAATATTATCAACAATTAATGATTCATACAAGCACAACCTCATCACATTATTTAGCTCAATTACAATTACATAAATTATTAGTAAAATTAGATGTTTGCATTTTAAAATAGAGCCGAACCATTATCAAAGTAATCTAACAAAGCTACAATCAATAAAAAGTATTAAATATTATTTATGCTCGAACCACATAAATTATGAGCAAATTTAGATATATTAAAAAAGTTTTGCTAAACGATGTTCCCGGGATATTCTTTAAGAATTTTATTTAAAGAAATAATTTATTTAAAAAGTTGAACATATCAATTCCCAGTGTATAGACTTACATGTTTTCATAATTTTTTTTTATAAAATCATACTATTTAAAGATATTTTTTTTTGTTAGCCTACTATTTAAAGATTTAAAGAGTGCCTGAAATAATATTTAGCATTTATCATATTAAAAAGTTTAAAACAATAAATTAAATGTGCAAATTTGCACATAAATCATGTGCATCGTGGCATTCCCACCCGTATGATACTATTTCTTCTTTAGACTGATTTTCTCATTTTCACCACGTTGAGATATTACCTGCAATGACGACACAGTACGTATTCATCAAAGCAAGGACATGACATTTATGGTACTTTTGTACACAGTTGTTAATTACTTGAACAAGTATATTTTAACAATTTTTGGGCAACAAAAAATACAGAGTAATCTGAGAGTATTGACAAAAAAACCAAGAAAAGTAAAAAATTATTAAAAAAGTTAAAATGGCTTTTTCATGAAAGATTTGTCAACTAAGTTGTCTCAAATAAAAGTCAAAATATCATTTCTCTAATTATAAATGAATATTTATTTTTATCTTTAATTAAATAATTAATGTATTTTATCTACTATATTATAAGTGAAATATTCACTTTGACGTACGAAAACTCAAATCGATTGAATATTGATTTAGGTTTAAATTTCCTGATTTTAAAATATGGTAACAAGGATGATAATTAACCGAGATATAATAACATTCATCCCAAACTTATTTTATTTGTGTCTCTTAAAATTGAGAGTTTGATTTAACTCAACCTTATAAAACTGATTTGTAACGTATTGTATTTCTTAACACACATCTTCACGCCATGAACTATTGGGCTTGATGCATGAAAATAAATGGTAGATGACACGATAGCGAGTGACCAACGGATCTTAGAGATGCTATCATACCATCTTATAATTCAAAGTTTGACCTAACTCAACCTAACAAAATCAGCTTATAAAGTGATGATTGCCTTGGAATTTTTTTAATAGTGTCAAAATTATATTTTTATTTCTTTTAACTTAAAAACTCTTAAACAAATTTTTAAATCACATATATTCATATGTTTATTTATTTTATTTTTTTTAAAGGGATTTTAATCAAATATAAATCATATTGTTAAAACTGCATTAAACTTTTTGCTCTTGTTTTAAGAACCGCGTAGTCTTAATTTTTTTACTCTTATTTTAATAAACAGTACGCAGTACAAGTTATATGAATATGATGCAGATATAGTGGTAATGACCCGAGCCAACTCATAAATAGTTTGAAATTCGATTTGATAATTTAATCGTGGATTTGGTTCATGAACCAAATAAGCTGAACTTGAGTAAAAAATTAAGTTCGTTAAATAAATGAGTTGAACATAAATTATATATATAGTTCGACTCGTTTGACTCATGAACTAGCTCAGTTGTGTATATATATCTTTACAAATCTTTTTAACTTGACACATTAATGAACTTTTCAGTTCCCCATGTACGGATAAAACTCTCACCGCCTTTACCAAATATTTTTTTTACTCTTTTAAACTGTCTTTCTTAAAAGACTTTTCATTTTCCATTTTTCATTACCTTTCATCTCCTTTATTTTAATTTAATATTTATTCTTTTTTTTTAAAAAATAGTTTAAAAGGTAAAAGATCAAATTTGGAAATTTTGATAAAAAAATTGACTTTAAAATCATATGATTTAATTTAACGAGTTGAACCTAACGAATCGAACTGAACTGTTCGTGAACTTTAAATGAGCCGAACTTGAGCTGAAAAAAGAGTTCGTGTCGAAATTGATCCGAACCAATTCCTATTAGGTTGAGTCGAGCTCAGACGAGTTCGACTCAGCTCGACTCATTTCCATCCCTAGATACAGAGATACCCGAACCTGATAAAAAATAGGGTGTTTCTACATTTCAACCTAGTTGAAAATCATGGCCGCTATAAAAATACTCAAACCTAGGGTTGGAAATGAGTCGAGTCGAGTCAAAACTGTCTGAGCTCGATTCGATAAGAATTGGTTTGACTCAAAACCCAGCTCGAGTTCGACATGAACTTTTTTCAGCTTGAGTTCGGCTCATTTAGAGTTCGGGAGCAGTTTAATTTGACTCGGTAAGTTCAGTTCATTTTCAACTCGAAACTCAACTCAAGATCATTCAACGTGGATTTTTTCCTATTTATTCTCTATTTTTTATATATATTCCAATGTGAGATTATTTATTTAATTTATAAAATCCGTAAAAACATATCATTGTGCATGATGTTGTCTATCAATTTATTGTTATCCATTTTTATTCTATTATTGTTAAGTGTTTGTCTTAGTTTCTTTAAAGTATTATATATTAATAATTATCTAAATGTATAAAATCAAGGGTTAATAGGCTTTTACCCCCTGCAAAGTAGGCGACTTTTGCGTTACCCCCTGTAATTTTTTTTCTTGAGATTACCCCCTGCAAAATTTATTTTTTTGATTTACCCCCTTTTTGTTGACGTGGCAGGCAAAAAGTCAAGTTTTTTGCTGACGTGGCAGTGAACTTTGCTGACGTGGCAGTTGACTTTTGCTTGCCACGTCAGCAAAAATGGGGTAAATCAAAAAAATAAATTTTGCAGGGGGTAATCTCAAGAATAAAAATTACAGGGGGGTAACGCAAAACTCGCCTACTTTGCAGGGGGGTAAAAGCCTATTAACCCTAAAATCAATTACATATCTGTCAAAAAAATCAATTATGTAAATATAAATGTATAAAATCAAATATATAAATTTAAAATTATTTTTGAAGTGTTATTTAAAAATGTAACACCCCAAATCTTACTCCATCCGTTTCTTTTTAATTGCCTTTTTAGAAAGATAATACCAAATTAAGGAAGTGTATTTTTGCACGTTATCTTCCTATTATACCCTCGTTTTAATCCCCAATAAATTCCTATTTTTTTGCCCACACTTTCTCTTTCCAATAAATTTAATATATTATGTAAAAAAAAAACAAAATTTAATATGTTATGTACCAACAAAAAATAAAAAAAATAAAGATTTAGTTTTCCAAATATATAGCATTAATTGGTTTTATTGAAAAAGATAAGAGCAATTGACAAATGGTACAATTGACAAATCATACCCATAAAATACAAAAAGGACAATTAAATAGAAACACTAAATATGATAATAAAAGACAATTAAAAAGAAACGGAGGGAGTATATTTTATTATATTTGATTAATTGATGTTATTTAATCAATTGCGTATGATAATTGACATTGTAGTTCTTCTGAGATTGGCTGCATCATAAGGCTAAAACAACTTGGTTAGAGTGACTTAACTGAAGCACCAATGCTAAAGTAATTAAGTCTAAACCACTTGTGCATATTGAAGATGTGCAGATGCAACATGTTGAACAAGATGTCCTAGACATCTTGTCACTGGGTTCAGAGCATGTTAAGGCAACATGTCGAACAAGATGTCCCAAGACATGTGGGTAGGACATCTTAACCCAGTTCAGCTTAAAAGATAATGTTTATCCATTAAGCACGCGTGTTTGTTTAAATTTGAATGAAGCGCGAATCTTTAAGTAACAAGCTGAGATTAGGATTAATGATAAAGTTTGTTATTAATTCTAAGTGTTAGATACGATCGGATTCGTATTTAATTTGTGGATAAAGATTAATTCTTTTATCTTATGGAGTTTGTTTTTAAAATAAGTCTGTTTTAAAACTAACTCTTAATTGTAGTGCATCTGAAAGACTGAATATTATCTGAAGACTTGCACGCCTATATAAAGGACTCAACATAGAGCTTAAAACTCAACCCACAATAACTGAAGATTGTGAGTCCAAAGCTTTGTGCCTACTGTGCAAAGCATTAGTGGTTCCTCGTATTGTTTTTTATACTTGGTAACTTTGAGTCGTTGAATGTTGTCATTCAACTTAGTCTTTTAAACTGTGAAGTTTAAAGTTGTCGTCACTTGGGATTAGTGATTAGAGGGAGTTGGGTAGGTTTTCATATTCTGGGGGAGTTAGCCCTTGAGTAGAAGATTACTAGGATTAAGAAAAGGCATACATGCCAATAGGTGTTTGGTGTGGTTGTAAGA
This sequence comes from Trifolium repens, assembly GCA_030408175.1. Lineage (NCBI taxonomy): Eukaryota > Viridiplantae > Streptophyta > Magnoliopsida > Fabales > Fabaceae > Trifolium > Trifolium repens. The sequence goes on along the minus strand of CP125839.1, from coordinate 20,173,366 downwards.
CTAAGTATTAATTCAGAGTAGTAGTGTTCACTTCCTGGATTGGTATCCTCCAGAGTAGGGCTATTTGGCGCCGAACTGGGTTAACAAATCACTGGTGTTATTTATTGCTTTTATTTATTTACTTCAGTACTGCAATAAATCGTGATCCTCATAACCAGTTGTCGAACCAGTTGTCTAAGACATCTGGACTATAGACACATTGTCCTAGACATTGTGTACGACATCTGTCCTGCCAGAGAACAGAATTTCAATTGGCATCAGAGCAGGCACCCTAACCTGCTGGGTAAGCTCCAGGGAGACAAAATCTTGTTCAAAGATGGACAGGAATGAAGGATCAATAAACAGACCACCAGTTCTGAATGGATCAAACTATGACTATTGGAAAGCAAGAATGATTGCCTTCATCAAATCCATGGATCAAAAAGCATGGAGACCAATTATTACAGGTTGGAATCACCCAATAGTCTCTGCAGAAGATGGTTCTTCAATGTTAAAAGGTGAAGGAGATTTGACCTCAGAAGAAGAAACAGAGGCCAATGGCAACTCTAAAGCACTAAATGCTATCTTCAATGGTGTTGATGAAAATATATTCAAGCTAATCAACACATGTACAGAAACCAAACAAGCCAGGGAAATTCTTCAAACTGCTCATGAAGGAACTTCCAAGGTTAGATTGTCAAAACTACAGCTCCTCTCCACAAAGTTTGAAAACCTGAAGATGAAAGATGATGAGACTATATCAGAATTTAGAAACAGAATTCGTGATATAGCTAACTCGTCTTTTGCTCTAGGAGAAAGGATACCTGAAGAAAAGCTGACAAGAAAAATCCTTAGATCATTACCTAAGAGATTTGACATGAAGGTAACGGCGATTGAAGAATCTCAAGACTTGAGAACAATGAAGATGGATGAACTTATTGGCTCATTACAAGCCTTTGACGAAGAGAAAGTCAAAAGCATAGCTTTTCTATCCAAAGAAGACTCTGACGAAGACAGCCTATCCAGAGCCATAGCCCTCATAAGCAGCGACTTCAACAGATCCTTGGCAAAGCTAGGAAACCACAAGAAAACAGATGTCCCAGACATCCGGTCAGACATCAAGCCTCAGAAGAAAAGCAGTGATCAGTACAAGACGTGCCAAGAAAGTAGATGTTCCGAATGCAAAGGATATGGACATAACACACTTACACACATGAATGCGCTAATCATCTCAAAAAACAGCAGAAGGGTATGAGTAGCACTCTATCTAAAGAAGACCTTGACACAGAAATCAATCTTGCATTTACTAGCAAATGCATGACAAAGGAGGATCCTTCCAAAAAACTCTCACCACGGAATGAAGAAGAAAAAACATGTGAGATACTACAACAGAAAAGAATCATAGATGCTCTTCTTCAGAAGAATAATGAAGCACTGGTCAACACTGATCTCAAGGAGGAAATCTCTCTGCTTAATACAAAACTTACGGAGATTGCTCTATCAATAAAACTGCAGAGCAACAATCCTAATCCATCAAGGAAACAGAGAAAAAAGTACATGTCGAACCACATGTCCCACCATTCTGTTCAGAACCAAAGATCAACCAAAGACAAAATTCAATCTAGAAGGAGAAAGAAGGTTTGTCATCACTGTGGGACAGAAGGACACATAAGGACCTTTTGCTTTGAGCTATATGGGTTCCCCAAGTTTCATGAACAATTCTGGAACAGACACACAAGACAAGCAAAAAACGCTCAAAGCAAGCTTACTTGTCTAATAGCCCATACATCACTCAGAGTATCCTCCAAAGATGATTGGTACTTTGATAGTGGATGTTTGACTACGGTCTGGCAAGTGTACCAGTCTGTCGTCGAGTAATAACTCACACTCTAGGTGTCTAGAATGAGTTCGTATCCACAGGGATCGTGCCGCAGCTTTACTAGCGTTATTTAAGTTTGTGATAGTTTGCATTCGCTTTGGTTTTTGAAAAGGTTTTTATAAAATAAGCGTAATGCTTTGCAGAAATATAAATGCAGAATGTATAAATATAGATTCAAGAAATATAGAGGCTAGGCATGGTGGTTGGACTCCCTCCCTTCTTCATATTTGGCATGACCGGTGTATAACATAGTTACTTAGATTATGTTCGGCGGTGAATTATCCTTGTTGTAGTAATACCTTACTATTACACTATGTCTATTAAAGTTTCCCTACATTAACAACTAAGGTACCTACGAGAGCCTAACCTCGATGTGTCACATACCTTAATTACTAAGTGAGTTGTTTATAAACATGCATTATAACCTTCACCAATTAACCTCTAGGTCCTAGTATCGGGCTGTTCATCTTCTAAGTTCTCAGATCACACCTAGTGCATGATTCCTCCTCTAACCGCTCAGTTCACGACTAGTTCAGGATGTTACCGTCTCTATACACCTAGCATTATTTACTACGAGTACCGGACTATACCAAGTCGAAACCTGATATTAATTCTATGGGCGCTCCCGCTTATCCGGCCAGATTACGAGAATACGTTATTAAAGTGCACGAAAGTAAATACAAACATAATTACTGAATATCATTTATTATAACTTAGACTCAATCACAGACTCCAAATATTCAGAGGGGAGTTCATCTTCTCCACCACAACCTAAGGCATAAATTATAAAGACTACATATTTATATTACAAGAAATTATAACCTAAATACAAAAGCCTAAAGAAATCATTCCTTGCTGAGTTAGTTTTTCCGTAAGGGGAGAAAACTATGCCCAATAGAGCTCCTCTGAACCTCTCCTTGTAGTAGAGAGTGTTCTACTATTTCTGAATGAATAAAACAATGAATGGGAGGCTCTATTTATAGTTTTCGTAATGGGCCTCAGCAAGGTCATCGCAGTACGATGAGGCCATTGTGCTGCGATGTGAAGATTCAGTTTATTTTTATAACTGATCCTGTGCATTTCATCAGCTTGGGCGCCAAGTTACTCCATCGTGCTGCGATAGCACACATCGTACTACGATGGAAGATTTTCTTCAGATTTATTGCTTCAGATTTCTTGGCGAACAAGCAGCTCCCATCGTGGCACGATGGGAGCCATCGTGCTGCAATGGAATGCTGATTTTCTTCACTTTTTGGGTTTTTTCTTGTCTTTTAGCATCTTGGACTCTGTCTTGATGCTTCTTCTTGATTTTGTAGGTTTTCCTTCGTATTTAGGTTTGTCTTGGTCATTTTACTACTAATAATAATACTGAAAATGACGTAGAAATTCCTGTCATCAATGTTCAAAGCACATGACTGGAGAAAAGGCCTATCTTCAAGAGATAAAAAATTATTCCAACAACTATGTTACCTTCGGGGATGGAGCTAAAGGAAAAATAAAGGGGATAGGAAAGCTTAATGGACTTGAATTACCAAACCTTGATAATGTCCTCCTAGTAGAAGGACTCACTACTAACTTGATAAGTATAAGTCAGCTATGTGACCAAGGATTAAGAGTCAGCTTCAACAACTCTGAATGCATTGTGACCAACAAAGATCAAGAAGTCATGAAAGGGTCAAGGTCCAAAGATAACTGCTATCTATGGCAATCTCAACACAAGAGTCAGGGCATCTCATGCATGATATCTAAGGAAGATGAGACCAAACTATGGCATCAAAAGTTGGGACATCTCAATCTTAAGAGCATGAGAAAACTCATCATAGAAGAAGCAATCAGAGGTTTGCCTAAACTCAAAATAGAAGAAGGCAAAATATGTGGAGAGTGTCAGATTGGGAAGCAAACCAAGATGTCACACAAGAAGGTTCAGCATATGGTCACCACAAGAAACCTAGAACTACTTCATATGGATCTTATGGGACCTATGCATGTTGAAAGCTTGAATGGAAAAAGATATGTTCTAGTATACGTAGATGACTACTCAAGATACACATGGGTCAGATTTATCAGAGAAAAATCTGATGCATTTGATGTGTTCAAAGAGTTGTGCTATCTTATTGAGAAAGAGCAGGGCAGTGAGGTAATCAGAATAAGAAGTGATCATGGGAAAGAATTTGAAAACTCAAAATTTTCAGAATTTTGTGCTACCAAAGGCATTGAACAAGAATTCTCAGCTCCTATCACACCACAACAAAACGGAATGGTGGAAAGGAAAAATAGAACTTTGCAAGAATGCACTAGAGCCATGCTACACCCCCAAAAACTACCTTATCACTTCTGGGCTGAAGCTATGCACACATCATGTAACATTCACAACAGGGTGACTCTAAGAAAAGGGACAAAAGCAACTCAGTATGAATTATGGAAAGGAAAAAAGCCAACAGTCAAGTACTTCCATGTATTTGGAACTGTGTGCTATGTCCTAGTTGATCGAGAGCAAAGAAGAAAACTGGATCCCAAAAGTGATGAAGGCATCTTTATGGGATATTCAGCAAACAATAGAGCATACAGAGTATACAACAAACGCACCAAGACAATCATAGAATCCATCAATGTTGTGTTCAATGATACTCCTGAAGAACCAGTCACTGAAGAAGAAGAAGAAGAAGAAGAAGATAACTCTCCTCAGCCACTAAGTGATCAACCAAATGTCCCAAACAACATGCCAGACATTCCAACAAATGAGCTAAGTACTATATCTCCCAGGTTCAAGGGATCATCCACAAGATTTCTGAAGATGCATCCAGTTGACAACATCATAGGGAATCCAAGTGAAGGAGTCATCACCAGATCCAGAGATCAAATTGCTAACTCGTGCTTCATATCCTCAATAGAACCTAAAAATATCAAAGAGGCACTAAGTGATGAGTTCTGGATCAATGCCATGCAAGAAGAATTGGAACAATTCACTAGGAATCAAGTATGGGAACTAGTTCCAAGACCTGAAGAAATCAATGTGATAGGAACCAAATGGGTGTTCAAGAACAAGTCAGATGAGAATGGAACTGTTACAAGAAACAAAGCTCGTCTAGTTGCTCAAGGGTATACACAAGTAGAAGGGGTGGACTTTGATGAAACATTTGCACCAGTTGCTAGGCTCGAATCTATAAGACTACTACTAAGCATCTCGTGCACAATGAGGTTCAAACTTCATCAAATGGATGTTAAAAGTGCCTTTCTAAATGGATACCTACATGAAGAAGTTTACGTAGAGCAACCAAAAGGATTTGTAGACTCCAGCTTCCCAGAACATGTTTACAAATTGAAAAAAGGCTCTGTATGGATTAAAACAGGCACCAAGAGCATGGTACGAAAGATTGACTGAGTTTTTGATCAATAATGGGTATGTCAGAGGAGGTATAGATCAGACACTGTATGTGAAGAAGAATCTAAAAGAGATTATGATCGCACAAATCTATGTGGATGACATAGTCTTTGGAGGCACGTCAGACCAAATGGTGGAACAATTTGTTCAACATTTGAGGTCTGAATTTGAGATGAGGTCTAGTAGGAGAACTAACCTACTTCCTTGGTCTTCAAGTCAAACAGTCAGAAGACACTGTCTTCATATCACAAAGCAAATATGCCAAAAGCATTGTGAAGAAGTTTGGACTAGAGAGTGCCACACACAAAAGAACTCCAGCTGTTACTCACATCAAATTGAGCAAAGATGAGAATGGAGCTGATGTAGATCAATTCCTCTATAGAAGTATGATAGGAAGTCTTCTATACCTCACTGCAAGCAGACCAGACATAGCCTTGACAGTAGGAGTGTGTGCTCGATATCAAGCAAATCCAAAGACTAGTCACCTACTACAAGTGAAGAGAATCATCAAATATGTCAGTGGTACATGTAATTATGGAATGCTCTACTCATACAATGCAAGTCCTACTCTCATTGGATATTGTAATGCAAATTGGGCTGGAAGTGATGATGACAGAAAAAGCACCTCAGGAGGATGCTTCTTCCTTGGTGATAATCTCATCTCATGGTTCAGCAAGAAGCAAAACTGTGTGTCACTATCCACTGCTGAAGCTGAATACATAGCTGCACGAAGTGGTTGTTCACAGTTACTCTGGATGAAGCAAATGTTGAAAGAATACAATGTCCAACAAGATGTAATGACACTATTCTGCGACAACGTCAGTGCCATCAACATATCAAAAAACCCTGTTCAACACAGCAGAACAAAACACATTGATATCCGCCATCACTTCATCAGAGAACTTGTTGAAAAGAAAGTGGTTACTCTAGAACACATAGCCATAGAAGAACAACTAGCAGATATCTTCACAAAACCTCTTGATGCAGTCCGATTTGAAAGATTAAGGAGTGCATTAGGCGTCTGCATTCATGAAGGTCTGTAGATCACTACAGACCAAAAGGTCGTGCAACCATCAGAAGATCTAAAGCACGCCTCCAGCACGAGACAGAAACAAGACAACAGTCCAACACTACCTGTCTCTTGTAAGGATTGTGGCCTACTGACTACGGTCTGGCAAGTGCACCAGTCTGTCGTCGAGTAATAAATTACACTCTAGGTGTCTAGAATGAGTTCGTATCCACAGGGATCGTGCCGCATCTTTACTAGCGTTATTTAAGTTTGTGATAGTTTGCATTCGCTTTGGTTTTTGAAAAGGTTTTTATAAAAATAGCGTAATGCTTTGCAGAAATATAAATTGCAGAATGTAAAAATAATAGATTCAAGAAATATAGAGGCTAGGTATGGTGGTTGGACTCCCTCCCTTCTTCATATTTGGGATGACCGGTGTATAACATAGTTACTTAGATTATGTTCGGCGGTGAATTCTCCTTGTTGTAGTAATACCTTACTATTACACTATGTCTATTAAAGTTTCCCTACATTAAAAACTAAGGTACCTACGAGAGCCTAACCTCGATGTGTCACATACCTTAACTACTAAGTGAGTTGTTTATAAACATGCATTATAACCTTCACCAATAAACGTCTAGGTCCTAGTATCGGGCTGTTCATCTTCTTAGTGCTCAGATCACACCTAGTGCATGATTCCTCCTCTAACCGCTCAGTTCACGACTAGTTCAGGATGTTACCGTCTCTATACACCTAGCATTATTTACTACGAGTTCCGGACTAATACCAAGTCAAAACCTGATATCAATTCTATGGGCGCTCCCGCTTATCCGGCCAGATTACGAGAATACGTTATTAAAGTGCACGAAAGTAAATAACAAACATAATTACTAAATATCATTTATTATAACTTAGACTCAATCACAGACTCCAAATATTCATAGGGGAGTTCATCTTCTCCACCACAACCTAAGGCATAAATTATAAAGACTACATATTTAAATTACAAGAATTATAACCTAAATACAAAAGCCTAAAGAAATCATACCTTGCTGAGTTAGTTTTCCCGTAAGGGGAGAAAACTATGCCCAATAGAGCTCCTCTGAACCTCTCCTTATAGTAGAGAGTGTTCTACTATTTCTGAATGAATAAAACAATGAATGGGAGGCTCTATTTATAGTTTTCATAATGGGCCTCAACAAGGCATCGCAGCACGATAAGGCTATCGTACTGCGATATGAAGATTCAGTTCAAAATTATAACTGATCCTGTTCATTTCATCAGCTTGGGCGCCAAGTAACATCATCGTACTGCGTTGTATGGCATCGTACTGCGATGGAAGATTTTCTCAAGATTTATTTCTTCTGATTGCTTGGTGTGCAAGGAGCTTTCATCGTGGCACGATAGCACACATCGTGCTGCGATGGAATGCTGTATTTCTTCACTTTTTGGGCCTTTTCTTGTCTTTTTGCATCTTGGACTCTGTCTTGATGCTTTTTCTTGCTTTTGTAGGTTTTCCTTCATATTTGGGCATGTCTTGGTCATTTTACTACTAATAATAATACTAAAAATGACGTAGAAATTCCTGTCATCACAACCCCAAACTTAAACTGTTGCTTGTCCTCAAGTAACATGCTGTCAGACAAGATCGTTAGAGAAATAAGAGATAAATAAGATGATAGGAATTTCACAACCTTGCTTAATATTTCAGCAATGGTACCGCTGATTTCTTACCACAGCGATCATGCTCAGTCCTGCTAGGCTCAGGAGACGTCAATGGTAGCAAATCGGACAAATGTCTGCAAGAGTCTATGTTCAACTTTTTCCCTCTCTCACATTTGTATTTTTCGCTCATAATTGAAAGGGTTATCTCTCAATCATCGTACAACCTGCCATTTTACCATAGGCTTGCAAGAACTCTAAGTAACCAGTCAAAATTTAATATACATGCATTATTGGAGGTCTTTTCAGGGTTATAACGTGGTTTAGGTCAAGGTAGGACATTTTTGGGAATAGTAGGCTAAACATTGGAGTTAAGTTCTACTTTGTTGTTCCTTTTTGTGTACCCAACCTTTGTTCCTTAGGGTGCCTTTTTGTGTTGGTATCGGAAAATAAGAACCGTATGTGTCTTTGTATGGTTCTTTGCTATCACTATTTTTGCCCTTTGGCTCTTTCTTTTGCCCTTTGGCTCTTTTTTCCTTTTTTCTTTTTCATTCATTTTTTTTTTGAAGAGACTATTTTTTTAGGGATCATTTTTGATGTTTTTCCCGTCTCTTTTTCATTTATTTTTCTTTATTTTTCTTTTTTTGTAGTGATAGTTCACCGTATACCCACCCCAAACTTAGACATTGCTAGTTCCATGAGCAACCCCAAACTTATTTTGTTGCCAAGACTTTGAGAACTATTACCTAACTCCAACGAGGGTAAATCATTGTTTTTCTGGTCTATAGGCTTATATCGTGGTTTATCACCGAAACAAAAGGGATAATAATAATTACGGCTCAAATTTGGCTAGCAAAGGATAATAATATATAAAGGGTGGCTTGAAAAGGCTCTGGGTTATAACAAACAATTGCCTCAATGCATATAATATCAAATCAACTAGTCAGCAGAGAATTAGAGCAAGTTCAAGAAAATAAACAAGTGCACGGTACTGTCATAGTAATTCGAAAGAAAGTGGTAATACCGTTTGGAAATATTTGGCTCAAATCCTCACATGGCTTAGATATCTGAAAGTTGAACACTTGTCCCACAGACACCAGCTTCATTACTCGTCTCTCTGTCTCCCGAACTTCGCATTTCGGAGCAATCACCTTTGGTTTCTTTATGAAGGCGTGAAATTCGGCTCATCAGAATTTATAACTTACTTCGCCGCAATCTTACCTATAACAGTGTATCATGCACTAGATAATAAACAGCAAACAGTTATTTAATTTTTTTGTAAGTTTGAATAAGGGTTAAATAGATGAAATGATTAAACAGGAAATTCAAATTACAATAATTATAAAATAAAATAAAAAAAAACATAAAACAAAAGTACATAATAGAAAGACTAAAATATAACTGCGGAGCTACTGTCCGCCCTCATCATCACTGGCCATCTCCTCCTCAAGCTCGGCCGCCAACTCCTCCGCCGCTGCCTGATCCCATCTATCCTGAACCTGCTGCTGATGCTGTAGCATGTTCTGGGTCTGCCTGTTGAAGTGCTGCGTCAAATCCGGCTGCTCCGGATACTGCTGGCGGTAGGGAGGCAGAGGATGATGTGCTCTGTAGCTCTGAACAGCGTCCATCAGGTGGGGGGAGTATCTGGGTAATCCCCAGTCCATCAGGACATGCATATCATACTGAGTGACCGCCATCCCCAGCTCATACTCTAAGAACTGGTGGTGCTGAGGTGGCGGCTGGTGTACCTGCTGCTGCTGTGGTGGCTGTTGTTGCTGCTACTGCCCCAGCTGGGCTCTCTCAAGGTCCCGCTGGGCTCGGGAAAGGAACCGCGCTCCTAAAGGAATCTCCGGCCCTATAATGTCGTCATCATCCTCCTCCTCTGGCACCCCAGCTAGGGAACAGAGGTGTGAGATGACAAAGGGGTGGCCAATGGTGGCCTCAGAAGAGGTGATCATGCGCCTGATACTCTGCGCAATCACACGGCCAACCTGGATGGGCTCCCCCATCAAGATAGAGTAGATACCCAAGCACCTGGAAGTGATGATCTCCGTCTCGTTGGAGCACGCCTCAAAGTTGTGGATCCACCATTTGGCCCACGACTTTGCCAGAGGCATCATATCTGTGCCATGCAGTCTCTGCCTCGCCCCCTGTCTCGAGTAGCGCCAATCCTTGCCTGGAATAGCCAGGGCTTCTCGGATCTGGTCGTACTCGGCGTCGGTGATAGCTCCCTCTCTCCAGGAAGCACGCCTAGTCTGGACCCCGCACTGACCCTCCGGGCGGAATCCAAAAGTAGAATCAATAACGTCCGGGGAGTAGCTGACATAAACCCCCCGGACATAGGTCCTGTAATCTCCATTGGCAAAGGCCATGCCATTGCCATAAAACTCCTGCACGATGGTCTTGTTGCACTCCCCCAACATGTTGTTGAAGGGTGCCCATCCGTATCCCGTAAGAATCTCCCGAACTCGTGGGACTGAGTCGAAAGCATGGATCTCGATACCAATCTCCTGAACCAGCCCCTTCTCCCCAACAATAGCATGTTGCTTCTGAGTAACTCTACTCAAGAAGCGGGGAGGGGCAGACTGTGAAGCGGATCCTGATGTTCTGGATCGTTTTGGTGCCATAGATGTGAAAGTGAAAAAGGTTTGATTTTTATGAAAAAGTTTGGTTTTTTGTTGGGAAATTTGGTTGATGGAAGGTTTAGAAAGTGTAGAAGAAGAAGAAGAATATGAGTTTTGGAGTTTTCTGAGAGTTAGGATTATTGGTAAGTTTCTGGGTAAATTTGAGCAGAGTAACGGCGTGAAATTTTGATGTAAAAAGTGAAAAATTCGTGCTTTTATTTATAGGCAACGTTCACTCATCGCAGCACGATGCATCGTATCGTACTGCGATGGTTTGCTGTTGAATTTTGAAAATTTGGCCGTTCACATCGCAGCACGATACGATATATCGTACTGCGATGGAATACCGTTGGTTTTGAAAAATTGAACGTTGTTCATCGTAGCACGATGGGGTGCATCGTGCTGCGATGGACTGCCTTATTTTTATAAAAATTTGATTTTTCAACTTTTTTTCTCAAAAATTATTTTTCTAAGTCTTTTCTCTAAAAATGTGGTACTTTTATTAAATAAAAAGTGCAGAAAATAAAGCAATAAGTTATACCTTGGGTTGCCTCCCAAGCAGCGCTTGTTTAGCCTCTCATTAGCTTGAGGCATTTCCCCCATTACAGAGGATAGGTTCGCATGTCTCTCTGTTGTGCTTCTTCGTTCCTGCTGGAAGCACTGGCCATTTTCCTTTGATTACAATCTTGGTAGGACCAGGTCTATTTCACCATATTTTCAACTATCCGGTTGGCGACTTATTTACCGGTGCAGTTTCATAAAACACAGTAGTTTTTACCCCAAACTTATATTTGTGCATGTCTTTCTCTTTTGCGCTTTCTTCATGCGGAAGAAATTGTTCTTAGATGTGATTTTACAGCCTGATTCTCTTGATTGAATTATTCTTTGATGGCCTTTCTCTCCTTTTCTTTGTCACCTTTGCCAATGGTTCCTGTGTTTCTGAACCATTTCTGTAAACAACCCCTTTTACTTTGTTACTTTCCTATAGAAGTCTCGGTGAAATGATCCTCCTGACCATTGACTTTTTGGTTGCAGCTTCTCTTTTTCAATTTGCTCCATCCCTCATCACTTTGAGAGTTTTCCTGTGAGAATGCTGTCTTTGATTTTTGCTGTTGCTAGCCTTTGTAATCCTTAGCTTTGAGTACCTGTCTGCATGCACTTTAAACAAATACCTCAGTAGCACTGGATAAATATTTTTCGTGTGGAACTATTTTTGGTTTGTCTCATGTGTCTTTATCACTATGAAAATTCCCAGGTAAGTGAGGTGGATCACAACGGATCGCTTAAATACCAAGACTTATCCTTAGCCAGAACTTTCACAGATCAAAATCCACAATCATCAACAAGATTTTTTCGATTTTTTAATTTTTTGTATTTTTGAAATTTTTTTTGACAAGCTTAAATAAATCTAGTAAGGCTTTGTAAACACAATCCCCGACAACGGCGCCAAAAACTTGACTACGGTCTGGCAAGTGCACCAGTCTGTCGTCGAGTAATAATTCACACTCTAGGTATCTAGAATGAGTTCGTATCCACAGGGATCGTGCCGCAGCTTTACTAGCGTTATTTAAGTTTGTGATAGTTTGCATTCGCTTTGGTTTTTGAAAAGGTTTTTATAAAAATAGCGTAATGCTTTGCAGAAATATAAATTGCAGAATGTATAAATACTAGATTCAAGAAATATAGAGGCTAGGTATGGTGGTTGGACTCCCTCCCTTCTTCATATTTGGCATGACCGGTGTATAACATAGTTACTTAGATTATGTTCGGCGGTGAATTCTCCTTGTTGTAGTAATACCTTACTATTACACTATGTCTATTAAAGTTTCCCTACATTAACAACTAAGGTACCTACGAGAGCCTAACCTCGATGTGTCACATACCTTAACTACTAAGTGAGTTGTTTATAAACATGCATTATAACCTTCACCAATTAACCTCTAGGTCCTAGTATCGGGCTGTTCATCGTCTAAGTGCTCAGATCACACCTAGTGCAAGATTCCTCCTCTAACCGCTCAGTTCACGACTAGTTCAGGATGTTACTGTCTCTATACACCTAGCATTATTTACTACGAGTTCCGGACTAATACCAAGTCAAAACCTGATATCAATTCTATGGACGCTCCCGCTTATCCGGCCAGATTACGAGAATACGTTATTAAAGTGCACGAAAGTAAATAACAAACATAATTACTAAATATCATTTATTATAACTTAGACTCGATCACAGACTCCAAATATTCATAGGGGAGTTCATCTTCTCCACCACAACCTAAGGCATAAATTATAAAGACTACATATTTAAATTACAAGAATTATAACCTAAATACAAAAGCCTAAAGAAATCATACCTTGCTGAGTTAGTTTTCCCGTAAGGGGAGAAAACTATGCCCAATAGAGCTCCTCTGAACCTCTCCTTATAGTAGAAAGTGTTCTACTATTTCTGAATGAATAAAACAATGAATGGGAGGCTCTATTTATAGTTTTCATAATGGGCCTCAGCAAGGCATCGCAGCACGATAAGGCTATCATACTGCGATGCGAAGATTCAGTTCAAAATTATAACTGATCCTGTGCATTTCATCAGCTTGGGCGCCAAGTAACATCATCGTACTGCGTTGTATGGCATCGTACTGCGATGGAAGATTTTCTCAAGATTTATTTCTTCTGATTGCTTGGCGTGCAAGGAGCTTTCATCGTGTCACGATAGCACACATCGTGCTGCGATGGAATGCTGAATTTCTTCACTTTTTGGGCTTTTTCTTGTCTTTTTGCATCTTGGACTCTGTCTTGATGCTTTTTCTTGCTTTTGTAGGTTTTCCTTCGTATTTGGGTCTGTCTTGGTCATTTTACTACTAATAATAATACTAAAAATGACGTAGAAATTCCCGTCATCACCTACCAAATGTCCTAGACATTGGAGGCTTTGACATCCGGCACTTATGTTAGTGCACTTTTCTAGCTGTTCCGTTTCTCTTTTAATCAATGAAGTATTTTCCTTTAAACCTTTGTCAAATTATGGTAAAAAGGGGGAGAAAAAATTGATGATAAGAACAGCTCTTTGGCTAGTAGAATCTTCTCTTGCTTTACGGATGAATATGGCAAGCTTTAAAAAAATTTTAAAAAAAAAAGCTATGCTTAATAAGTGTGTCCAGAAGCATAATTAAAATGCTAAAATAGAACCTCTAAAAAGTCTAGTAAGTCTTGATCACTCTGATTAAGTACTTTCCGCTGCAACTCAAGACTTTGGTTCACTAAGTCACTAGGTATCTCATCTCTGGACTTAGAAAATTTATTGTAATGGATCATATGAAGACAAGACTAAGACTGTCTCATACTAGAATAGGTTCATCACACAGTCAAGATTGAAGAAGTCTTGAAAATTGAAGACACACAAGTTTCTGAAGATCAAAGACCTCGAAGACCTGAAGATTTCAGAACAGAAGACTGCATCAACAGAGATCAATTTGAAGATTGAAGAATTTGAAGATTGAAGACTGAAGAGTGCACATTCAACAAAGTGGTTTGTGGTTGTTTTAGCCATAATTTGCCAAAGGGGGAGATTGTAGTTCTTCTGAGATTGGCTGCATCATAAGGCTAAAACAACATGGTTAGAGTGACCTAACTGAAGCACCAATGCTAAAGTAATTAAGTCTACACCACTTGTGCATATTGAAGATGTGCAGATGCAACATGTTGAACAAGATGTCCTAGACATCTTGTCACTGTGTTCAGAGCATGTTAAGGCAACATGTCGAACAAGATGTCCCAAGACATGTGGGTAGAACATCTTAACCCAATTCAGCTTAAAAGATAATGCTTATCAATTAAGCACGCGTGTTTGTTTAAATTTGAATGAAGCGCGAATCTTTAAGTAACAAGCTGAGATTAGGATTAATGATAAAGTTTGTTATTAATTCTAAGTGTTAGATACGATCGGATTCGTATTTAATTTGTGGATAAAGATTAATTCTTTTATCTTATGGAGTTTGTTTTTAAAATAAGTTTGTTTTAAAACTAACTCTTAATTGTAGTGCATCTGAAAGACTGAAGATTATCTAAAGAATTGCACGCCTATATAAAGGACTCAACATAGAGCTTAAAACTCAACCCACAATAACTGAAGATTGTGAGTCCAAAGCTTTGTGCCTACTGTGCAAAGCATTAGTGGTTCCTCGTATTGTTTTTTATACTTGGTAACTTTGAGTCGTTGAATGTTGTCATTCAACTTAGTCTTTTAAACTGTGAAGTTTAAAGTTGTCGTCACTTGGGATTAGTGATTAGAGGGAGTTGGGTAGGTTCTCATATTCAGGGGGAGTTAGCCCTTGAGTAGAAGATTACTAGGATTAAGAAAAGGCATACATGCCAATAGGTGTTTGGTGTGGTTGTAAGACTAAGTATTAATTCAGAGTAGTAATGTTCACTTCCTGGATTGGTATCCTCTGAAGGTGGAAAAACACAAGAAAGGGGGGGTTGAATTGTGTTTTTAGAATTAAAACTTTTTCGAAATAAAACCAAGTTTGCAGCGGATGAAACACAAAATAAAAGAGATGCTGAGAGAAAGAGAGAAAGAAGGACACAGAATTTATCCTGGTTCCCCTCACAAATCGAGAGTACTCCAGTCCCCTTGTTACTAACAAGAGATTTTCACTATAATCTACTAAAGATTACAAATTGCTCAAGCACACTTGCAAGAGACTTCTCAGGTGCTCAAGTTTCACTAAACAAGAGACTTCTCAAATGCTCAAGTTAAACTTAACAAGAGACTTCTCAAACAAACTTAAGAATAAGAATGAATGTTAAGGAACACTTGATATACTATCAGAGGTGTTTACAAAATACAACTCAAATTGTTCTAAGACTTAGAATGACAGATTTAAAATATGATGTCAGAATGCTTCTTAGTCTTTGAACGTAGTAGTAGAACAGTCGTTAGAACAGTAGTCATTTCTTCCATTTGAGTCTTCTATTTATACTTGGAGGAAGATGATGACCGTTGCAGAGAGAGAGGTGCCAGCTGGAATTTACTCGTACAATTGATAGCTGTATATTGCCTTCTTTGGTAAGGAATTCCAATTCCACTACCTAGCTATTCAATTTATCACTCATCCATTTTGAGTAATAATAGTACGATAGTACAATCCTCAAATGCGCTCCACTTATGGATAAGGTTAACGTTGTACCAACGAATATTCCTTCCTGTGGATGTGACAGAGCCTTGAAGTGGATTGTTCTTCAATCATTGGTTCTGTATAGGTCAGCTCTTGAGTGACGTAAATTCCTTTTGCTTCTGATGTTCTTGTCATAGCTTCTTAAGATCTTCAGCTTCTGAACTTCATCAGAGCCTAGCTTTTGGTCTTCAGAAGTGCTATCTTCAGCACGCAAAAATTAAGCTTCTGATGAACAGTGATACTCTTTCAGAGCTTGTCTTGACTGGCTTCTCTGCTACTATTCATAGTGCTTCTGCATGAATTTTAACTTGTAATTCTGCACACTAGAATAATCATTAGTAATACCAATTGTAATTTTAATACTTTGTTATCATCAAAACCACTTAAAACATTAGAGGTTCATGTCAGACCCACTTTGTTCCAACAATCTCCCCCTTTTTGATGATGACAAACCAAAGCATTAAAATTCAATTGTTGTTGATTTAATTTAATTATGATGACTTCAGGTTTCAAAGGTTTGCAATCTCCCCCTGAGTCTGATAATCCATAAGGGTAGGTTTGTAAGCTCCCCCTAAGTTTTATCCATAATTAATTAAAACAGTTTAAGAGTTGATTTATTAACTTAAAATAAATTTTCATATTTAACTCTCAGAAGCATAGTTTTGCAAGCTTTGCTTCTTAGAGTTTGATAATGCTCAGAAGCGGTTTGCAAGCTCTTCTGACATTGTCTATGAATTTTATTTTAGGTTCTTAAATTTTCTCCCCTTTCAATAATCGTTCAGAATGAGAAAGAATTCTAAGAGATAAATATTGATTCATAATGCTTTTAACATTACAGTTTCAGATTGAGCAGTATATGAATGAATCAACATTAATTTTAACGCTACTCTTACTCCCCCTTTTGGCATCAGTCAAAAAGACACAGAAAACCAAGCAGTCAAATGCGTCATAACAAGGCAGTCAAGTCAAAAAGTGATGACAACTAAATTCATTTAATGAATTGTGTTGAAAACCGTCCTGACAAGAGAGGTTGATGACACTATAAAAAGGGATGATTCCTCTCATTTTACTCATCCAGAGTAATCAAGTAACATCAAAAGAAAAACAAACAATGGAAAGGCAGGTTACCAAGGATGCTTCAGGCTCAAAAGGAGAGAGCAAGAAGGGAGCAGAGCCCTGGCGCTGCGAAGAAAACAAGCTACGCTACGAAAGGAACAAGCAAGAACTGATTTTGACAGAGTCAGAGGAAGAGGAAATGGGCTCTGATCTGGAAGAATTTTTATGGACATACAATGATGATACTCCATACGAAGAGTACGAGGCTGCTGTTCATAAGAACACTGAAGAACTAGTGCAAAAAGCCACTGCCAACTTGCTTGCTTACATTAAGGAGAAACATAAGAAGCTAGATGCAGAGTCTTCTGAAGTTAAGCCTAGCTCTAAGTAGAGTCTTATCATTCTATGTAATAGAAATTCTTCAATAATATTAATAAAGAAGTTTATGCTATTAATTCCCTTTGTTTTGAGCAAGTTTCTTATATATATATACCTCATTCCTATTGTCAGAAAACCAGTTACCAGACACGCCTCATTCGGTATTGGTGCCCCGTTGTTAAACAGGCTTTAATACTAAGAAGCTATTTCATGAGTAAACAGGAGTACTGATGAGAGGGACTCTTAGGTTTTGAAAATCCTAGGCTTATTAGTTTAAAAACTAAGATGCTCTTCAGCATCTTTCACTAGAGTCAGAATTCTCAAGAGTACCAGACAATATCATGGTATATAGAAAAGTTAAATTTTGAAAAAACAAATATAAAACAGACATATAAGCAAATAACAAACACACAAATATGGATAATATAGATATGAATTAAAAAAAATTATCCAAAAATTACACAAGAACTAATAACAAATAAGTGCTCAGACATAAAGATTAAGGTTTGGGTTGCTGTTGAGTAAGCTTTAGAAGAAGTTCCATCATTGCATCTATCTTCTTGTTAGTAGCTTCACCAGATCTGTTCATGTCTTCTCTTATATCGGCCCTGAATTCATCCATTTCATTTCTTAGTTCCTCTCTTAAGTCATGCTTGATTACATCCAGAGCTTCTTGCATAACAGAGGGTATAGCAGATGAAGAAGAGCCTTGGACAAGTACTGGTGGAGATCTAGGAGGAGATGAAGCAACAATGGGAGCTTTACCTTTATCAGAATCTGGTTCACTAAGGTTCTGATCATTCATAACAATATCTTCTGCAGCTCCTTGATTCTCAATAATCTTATTAGTCTCAATGACAGCAATGTGAACAGCTCTATCAACCAATAACTTGAAGGCTTCTTGTTCAGCAAGCCTCTGACGTTCCATTTCAGCAGTTATCCTAGCCTGCTCATCATCCAGAGATCTTGTGATACTTTCATTCACAGCAGCTAAAAATGCTAACCTCTGACATTCTTCTTCATGGTTGAAAGATGCGAGCCTTGGAGCGTTTAGCTTCTCAACAATCTCAAACAGTTCCTGTACAGTGTTTGCTCCTCTACCCTTAATCTTATCCTTCAGATGAGTACTGAGAATCCTTAAAGATTTACCAAACAAGTACTCTAATTCCCTGACATCAGCATCCATATCAGAGGGGAAGATAAGAGCTTCTTCCTCTCTTTGTTTGAACCTCTTAAGTCTAATACCTATAGCATTATTTAGCAGCTCAAGGTTTGGTTCAGAGTCAGAATTGAAAAAGGGTAAGGATGGGTCAAAGGGAATGGTTGGTTCAGGTTCCTTTCTTTTGAGTTCAATGATTTTGATTTTGCTGAGATTTGGAGGTATGATATCATCATCAAGATTGATGGAATCCTTGAATATTTGATGTTCAGCTTTAGTTAGGTGTTGGTAAAGCTCAAGAACCTCTTCTAAAACTAGAGGTTTGTTGAGTGGGTCAGAGACAGGTTGTGGTGATTGATGTTGTTGTTCAGTCATGATTTTATTTGGTGATTGATAAGGGGATTGTTGGGCTTCAGAATGAGCAATTGACTCATCCTGAACAGGTGTAAAGGTAGGTGGATTTTCTTGTGAGATATGATCAAGTGAGGGAGGGGGTGTGTGAATGACCTGTGTGTTTTGTGTTTTATGGACGGGTGAATCATTTGTGAGATTCATGGATGGAAATTGAAGTGGTGAATTTGGATTTGAGTTGGTAAATGCAACACCACACATGTGTTGTTCAAGATGTTCTATGACAGAATCTTGATTTGTGGATTGATTGAGAATGGTGGTGTCTTTATTGATAGTAGGTTCTTCATCAGAAGAGAGATGAATGGGCTTTATGGTGGTTTTCTTTGTGGTTTTCTTGAAAGAGGTTCTCTTTGGTGTAAGAGTTTTCTTTTGTTTTGTGTTGGATTCTCTGATGAGTGTAGCAATTAACTCATCCGAGGCAGTGCTGGTATCTGATGAAGATGATGATGATATAGCTTTATGATCAGGTAAGACTACACTAATAGGTACAGTGAAGTCTATGGGTTGAGGTTGAGTGGTAGATGATGGAGGTTGAGAAATAGATGGTTTAGCAATAGAGGGTTGAGGTTCAGAACCAATAACCTGAGCTACAGGAATGCTAGAAGTATTAGATTCAGAGATCTTACCTTTTGGTTTAGAAGCTCTGGTCTTTAATCTCTTTGCAGGTTTAGCAGGGTTCTGATCTTCCTCAGAAGCTGAAGGCCTATCATGCCTTTTCTTTGTCCGCTTTTCCTTCTGAACAGCTTCAGTCATCATATTTTCAGCACCTTCCTCAATCTCATCAGCACTAGCATGTCCTTGATCATCAGAGCCTTCATCAATCATTTCTTGCTCAGTAGTTCTTGGCTTTCTTCTGCTCCTTGTAATATCTCTTGGTCCCTTGAAGATATCCCAATTAGGAACACTTACAACCATTTTCCTGGGCACACTGACCCCAGTATCTCTTCTTACTGATTCAAGAAAGTTCTTGATGACCTCATCATTATCATGTTCTGATATGGTGGGAAACCCATCACACCAGAAGTACTTTTCGTACACTTGCTGTAGAGGTGTTTTCACTTGAATGATTTCTTCCTTGGTTTTTCTCTTCATGTTGACCAGAACTGATGCATCATACTTAGCAGTTTGGAAAACTCTAAGTTTTTCTTTGGCACTCACAATGTCTGTGAGTTTGGTTTGCCTTATCAGTTCTGAAATTAATCTTGGGTGATGAATGACTGATGGTATTTTAGTTCTACCCTCATTGATGGTAAGGCACATGTGATCAAAAAGAATCTTAGCCAAATTAACTTTTACCCTCTTGTATAAGAACCAGATGAGATGTTTGTGTGGAATGGAGATGGTATCCAATCCACCTTTTCTGGTGAAGATAGTAGACAAACACATTCTGAAAGCAAATTCAAATGTGTTCTTCATGTGCATTACTTTTCCAAAATCCTTTTGTGTGCAACCAGATTTAAAGAAGTCCTGATGAATTGAATCCAAATGCTTGCTTTTCTTATCATACACTTCTATATCTTCTCCTTTGTTGTCTAAACCCAGAATCTTAGCAATGTGTGCCTGAGTTATCACAACATTGATTCCCAAAATATTTGACCTAATTTCCCTTTCTCTATAAGGTTTAAGACCAAGTTCCTTTCTTGTTTTCCCTCGTAATTCCTTGTTCTTCTCAACCATATCCTTGTATTCTTTATCAGCACTTGCTCTATCGTACACTTTAGCCTTCTGCCAGAAATACTTCACTATGTCGTAGTATACGAAGCCATTAAGCATCTCAAAATAATTTTGCCATTGTTGGTTGTAGAACAAGTATTGAATGTCAATCCCATTCGCTTTCAAACTTTCAAAATCCACGAACTTCTCAGTGAAGAAATCATAAGCATCTGGTCCAGCGTCAGTTTGATGATGTTCGTAGACTAGGTTATCTTTTGAATTAAGATCGATGATGGGTGGTAACGTAGGGTTAAAGGGTTCTTGAATGATTTCGTTTGAAGAACGAGCAGCCATAGTTGCAGAGAATTAAGAAGATGAAGATTGGGAATTCCTGTAAGGTCTAGGGTTGTGTAGGTAGTGATTTTGTGTAAAAAATTGTGCAAGTGAGTGAAGTGACTTATGAACAGTAACTAGCACACATACACAGAGAAAATAAACATTGGGAGGGAGCGCGAGCAGTTTTAAAAATTAAATAATATACTTAACTGCCATAATCATCATTAACTGTTCTCTGCCCGTCAGGATCTAGACACGTGTTGTAAAAGTTTAATCATAGCTGACGCGTGTATAGACAACTGTTGTACACTTACTCGTACTGAACGTTTCATTTCTAAAAGGTTCAGAGCCTCACTCATTTGTATCTGACATCTCATCAGAACCTGTTACTCTTCAGAGCCTAAATTATTCAGAGCTTCCCAAGGGATACTCTAAATTATAAGAGGTTCTGATAGAGCTTCAGATGCTAATTCTATTCTACTTCTCAGAGCTAATTTTCTTCAGAGATATAGTGCATGTTCAAATTCTTTTTGATAAAATCAAATCTTTCAATAGCTAAAGGTTTAGTAAATATGTCAGCCCATTGATGTTCAGTATCAATGAATTGAATATCTATTGTACCTTTCTGAACATGATCCCTTATAAAATGGTGTTTTATTTCAATATGTTTAGCTCTAGAGTGTAGAATAAGGTTCTTAGACAAATGAATAGCAGCAGTATTGTCACAATATAGTGGAATACTGCTTTCAGCTATGTTATAATCTTCCAACTGATATTTCATCCAGAGAAGCTGTGTGCAGCATTTAGCAGCTGAGATGTATTCTGCTTCTGCTGTAGACAAAGCAATAGTTGTTTGTCTCTTGCTGGCCCAAGATATGAGATTTTCACCAATGAATTGGCAATTTCCACTAGTGGATTTCCTCTCAATCTTATCACCAGCATAGTCAGCATCACAGAATCCAACTAGCTTACTATCTAGGGATTTTTTATAAAGAAGTCCTAGATTAGTAGTTCCTTTCAGATATCTAAAGATCCTCTTAACAGCAGTTAAGTGAGGTTCTCTAGGATCTGACTGGAATCTTGCACACAAGCATACACTATATAGAATATCAGGTCTAGATGCTGTAAGGTAGAGTAAAGAACCAATCATACCTCGATACAGCTTCTGATCTACTTTGCTTCCTATCTCTTCTTTGCTTAAGCTGCTGGTAGGATGCATGGGTGTAGACATTATCTTGCAGTCATCAAGGTTGAACTTCTTCAGAAGCTCTTTTGTATACTTGCTTTGATGAATGTAAGTGCCATCTTTTCCTTGATTAATTTGGATTCCAAGGAAGAACTTCAATTCACCCATCATACTCATCTCGAATTCATCCTGCATAAGCTTAGAGAAATTCTTGCAAAGAGAAGCATTAGTAGAACCAAAAATGATGTCATCAACGTATATTTGAATGATTAAGATATCTTTCTTAGATGTCTTTCTGAATAATGTATTGTCAATTTGACCTTTTTGAAAACCATTTTCTAAAAGGAAATTACTCAGTCTTTCATACCAAGCTCTTGGAGCTTGTTTGAGACCATAGAGTGATTTCTTAAGTTTATAAACATAATTAGGATTTTTCAAATCCTCAAAACCTGGGGGTTGTTTGACATATACTTCTTCAGAAATAACACCATTAAGAAAGGCACTCTTAACGTCCATTTGGTACAATGTGATTCCATTGTTAACAGCATATGAAAGAAGTAACCTGATTGCTTCCAGTCTTGCTACTGGAGCAAATGTTTCAGTGAAGTCTATACCTTCTTGCTGACTGTAGCCTTGTGCTACCAGTCTAGCTTTATTTCTTACCACTTCACCTTGTTCATTCATTTTGTTTCTAAATACCCACTTGGTTCCAATGATGTTCTTATGTGCTGGTCTTGGCACTAAGTCCCATACATCATTTCTTTGAAACTGATTGAGCTCATCTTGCATAGCTACAATCCATCCATCGTCAGTAAGTGCTTCATCAACATTCTTTGGTTCTATCATTGAGATTAGTCCCAGAAGTGAATCAAGTTGTTGATAGTCTGATCTTGTCTTTCTTGGACTTTCTTTGTTTCCAAGAATTAAATCTTCTGGATGTGATGATCTATATTTGAACTTCCTTCTTGGAGCTTCATCAACATCAGCACTTGGTTGAGTGTCTTCTTCTGAAGTGTCATCATGTTCTTGTGATGCTTCTAATTGAGATGCTTCTTCAGCATCTTCTTCCAATACAGCTTCTGAAGCTTCAACAGCTTCTGATGCTTTTTCAGGTTCTGAACTGATGTATTGGTATTGAACACCTGCATAACTATTATCTTGCTCTGACATTTTACTGTCAGGCTCTTTATCATCAAATCTAACATGTATAGATTCTTCCACTGTGTTAGTTTCAGAATTATACACTCTGTATGCCTTTGAGCGTTCAGAGTAACCTATAAAGATTCCCTTACAAGCTTTGGCATCAAATTTTCTTTTGTAGGCCTTGTTGTTTAGAATGTAACATGTACATCCAAACTGATGAAAGTAAGAGATGTTGGGCTTTCTTCCTTTGAAGAGTTCATATGTTGTTAGATTCAATAGAGGTCTTATATAGATCCTATTTTGAATGTAACAAGCTGTGTTTACAGCTTCTGCCCAGAAGTGCTTAGCAAGTTTTGTCTCATGCATCATGGTTCTTGCCATTTCTTGTAAAGACCTGTTCTTTCTCTCTACAACACCATTTTGTTGTGGTGTTCTAGGAGCAGAGAACTCATGGACAATGCCATGATCTTCACAAAAAGTTGCAAATGGTTCGTTTTCAAATTCACCACCATGATCACTTCTAACCTTTAAGATTTTGAGACTTTTCTCATTTTGCACTTGAGTGCAGAAGATGCTGAACACATCATATGCATCATCTTTCACTCTTAGAAACTTTACCCAAGTCCATCTACTGTAATCATCAACAATGACTAATCCATATTTCTTCCCATTGATTGAGGCAGTACTTACTGGACCAAACAAATCAATGTGAAGTAGTTCTAAGGGTCTTGAGGTAGAGACAATGTTTTTAGGTTTAAAAGAAGTTTTTGAAATTTTGCCAATCTGACAAGGACCACACAGAGCATCTGAATGATATTTAAGATTTGGCAGGCCTTTAACCAACTTTAGTTTGCTAAGCTTAGAGATTAATCTCCAGTTAGCATGACCTAAGCGTTGGTGCCAGACCCACTTTTCATCATTCAGAGATAGAAGACAAACTATCTTCTGCTCAGTGAGTTCTGACAGATTCACCTTATAAACATTACCTCTTCTTAATCCTTTAAACAATATGGACTTGTCAGAATCATTGATTACTGTACATGCCTCTTTATCAAATTTAACAATAAATCCGCTATCACAAAATTGACTAATGCTAAGCAGATTATGTTTGAGGCCATCAACTAACCAAACATTTTTAATTGAAAGAGAAGAGTTACCAACTATACCTGTACCAATGATCTTCCCTTTTTGGTTTCCTCCAAACCCCACAGTACCTCCCTCTTTCAGAGTCAGGGTTTGGAACATATGCCTTTCTCCCGTCATATGTCGTGAGCAGCCACTGTCCAGGTACCAGCATTGCTGCTTTGGCCTTCTTAGTGTGCAAACCTGAAGCAAATATTATTTGAGATTTTGGTACCCATATCTTTATGGGTCCTTTTGTGTTAGTCTTTACAGGTCCAGGTGGTCTTTGTTTGAAGGACCTATCAGAGCTTCTAGAGTTAATCACCCTTGTTGAAAAGTTTTTGGGTTTAGTATAGCTCTTGAGCTTTGTTCTTGAATGTGTCAGAGCTTCTTTAGATTTAACATTAGCTTGAGGCTTAACAATCTTAGGTTCTGAGGTTTTATCCTTCAGAGTCTTTGACTTTTGAGCCTCTGGCTTTGATGTTCTATTAGAAGCTGACTCATTTAGAACTTCTGATTGACTCTTTACAAAGACAACCTTAGGTTTTGATTTATCTATATTAGAGGATTTTGAAGATAATGGATTATCTTTAAAACGTGAGAATCCAAGACCTTCTCCTCTATTTCTACTTACATGATAAATCAAAGAGGCTATTTTACTTCTTTTCATTCCATTGATAAGGAATTCCTGAAGAGCAAATTCATGTTCTGGAGGAACCTTATCATCAAGAACATAATGAGTTTCCATAAATTCATTTCTTGATTTTAGAGACTCATTTTGTTCAATTATTTCATTTGCCTTTTCGGTCAGGTTGTTATAGGCCTTTTTAAGGACCTTACACTCACCTGCCTTTTTGGTTAAAAGTTTTAAGGCATCTTTTAAGGAATCTATTAATTCAGAACGAGAAAGTTTAGCAAGTACCTCATCTTCATCTTCTGAATCTGAGTCAGCTTCGTGCTCAGAGTTCTCTTGGTCAGAAGCGGTTGCCATCAAGGCTAGGTTTGCTTCTTCTTCCCCATCAGAATCTGATTCCTGATCCAAATCATCCCAAGTGGCAAGGAACCCCTTCTTGAGCTTACTTTTGTATCTTTCTTTGTTAGAGGTTCTCTTGGATGTTTTACTCAGGTTCTCTGGGCAGTCAGCAATGAAGTGTCCTGGTTTGTTGCACTTAAAGCATTTGTTTTGTTCTTCCTTTTTATCCTTAGAAGCACTAACCTTCTTGGAAGAACCTCCAAACTTACCAGCATACTTCTTGCTTCTTTTAGCCCATTGCGATACTCTTGCAGCCATCAGAACCATTTCTTCTTCTTCATCAGAGTCCATTTCGTGACCTTCTTCAGAAGCTTCTTCATCATATACTATAACCTTCGCCTTCAGAGCCTTAGAGGAACTCTTGGTGCTCAGGGCTATCCCTTTTAGCTTCTTAGTCGATTCGTCAGTCATAAGTTCCATCTCATGACTCTTTAGAGAACTAACCAAGCTTTCAAGAGACACAGTATCTAAATCCTTAGATTCCTGAAACGCTGTCACTTTTGGTCTCCACTTTGGCGGCAAGCTTCTGAGTACTTTCCTTCCATGATCAGCTTCAGTATAGCTCTTATCTAAAACTTGAAGTCCAGAAACAAGAATTTGAAACCTAGAGAACATTGTCTCAATGTCCTCTCCGTCCTTCATTTTAAATAATTCATACTGATGTACTAACAAGTTGGCCTTAGCCTCTTAACTTGTTTATTTCCTTCATACTTGGATTTAAGAGAATCCCAGATAGACTTAGCCGTTCTCTTATCTCTAATTTTCAAGTACTCATCATGAGAGATGGCATTTGTCATCATCCCTTTTACACTGTGATGCTTCTTATATTCCAGCTTTTGAGTAGGTGTAAAAGCCTTTCTGTCTTTAGAGCTAACAACACCTTCTAAGTCCATGTTTTCAAAGTTCACTCCATCTTCTACCAAGTCCCACAGATCACAATCAATCGCCATGATGTGACTGTACATCTTGGTTTTCCAGAATGGATAACCAGTCTCAGTTCCATTGAAAAGGGGAATTTTGTCAGAAGACCTTCTGTCTTTAGAGTTAGAATCATAGTCAAACGGAACTTCATTGAGATTCTTCTCAGCAGACATGTTTTTCCTCCCTGAATCTTAACTGTTTCACTGATAGGTGAGAGTTAGGCAACAGCCCAGCTCCTGATACCAATTGAAGGTGGAAAAACACAAGAAGGGGGGGGGGTTGAATTGTGTTTTTAGAATTAAAACTTTTTCGAAATAAAACCAAGTTTGCAGCGGATGAAACACAAAATAAAAGAGATGCTGAGAGAAAGAGAGAAAGAAGGACACAGAATTTATCCTGGTTCCCCTCACAAATCGAGAGTACTCCAGTCCCCTTGTTACTAACAAGAGATTTTCACTATAATCTACTAAAGATTACAAATTGCTCAAGCACACTTGCAAGAGACTTCTCAGGTGCTCAAGTTTCACTAAACAAGAGACTTCTCAAATGCTCAAGTTAAACTTAACAAGAGACTTCTCAAACAAACTTAAGAATAAGAATGAATGTTAAGGAACACTTGATATACTATCAGAGGTGTTTACAAAATACAACTCAAATTGTTCTAAGACTTAGAATGACAGATTTAAAATATGATGTCAGAATGCTTCTTAGTCTTTGAACGTAGTAGTAGAACAGTCGTTAGAACAGTAGTCATTTCTTCCATTTGAGTCTTCTATTTATACTTGGAGGAAGATGATGACTGTTGCAGAGAGAGAGGTGCCAGCTGGAATTTACTCGTACAATTGATAGCTGTATATTGCCTTCTTTGGTAAGGAATTCCAATTCCACTACCTAGCTATTCAATTTATCACTCATCCATTTTGAGTAATAATAGTACGATAGTACAATCCTCAAATGCGCTCCACTTATGGATAAGGTTAACGTTGTACCAACGAATATTCCTTCCTGTGGATGTGACAGAGCCTTGAAGTGGATTGTTCTTCAATCATTGGTTCTGTATAGGTCAGCTCTTGAGTGACGTAAATTCCTTTTGCTTCTGATGTTCTTGTCATAGCTTCTTAAGATCTTCAGCTTCTGAACTTCATCAGAGCCTAGCTTTTGGTCTTCAGAAGTGCTATCTTCAGCACGCAAAAATTAAGCTTCTGATGAACAGTGATACTCTTTCAGAGCTTGTCTTGACTGGCTTCTCTGCTACTATTCATAGTGCTTCTGCATGAATTTTAACTTGTAATTCTGCACACTAGAATAATCATTAGTAATACCAATTGTAATTTTAATACTTTGTTATCATCAAAACCACTTAAAACATTAGAGGTTCATGTCAGACCCACTTTGTTCCAACATCCTCCAGAGTAGGGCTATTTGGCGCCGAACTGGGTTAACAAATCACTGGTGTTATTTATTGCTTTTATTTATTTACTTCAGTACTGCAATAAATCGTGATCCTCATAACCAGTTGTCGAACCAGTTGTCTAAGACATCTGGACTATAGACACATTGTCCTAGACATTGTGTACGACATATGTCCTGCCAGAGAACAGAATTTCGAGCATGTTTTATATGTATTAATTAGTTGTTACATTTATGTTTGTTAATAATGGGCTTTTATGAGTATTGGGCTTAATTAGAATGAATAAGAGTTTGTGGTAGAATTAAGGGTAATATAGTAATCTAGTGTGAGTTAGTGGATTGTGTAGAGATAAGAGTGACATTTTGGTTATTATCTTAAAGGATAGAGTATCTTGGAGAGGAAGTAGTGTCAATTGTGTAAGTAGTACGAGAATTGGTGGTAAGAGTAAAGTTGAGATTGTGAGTGCAAATTGTAGTGTAATTGAGGATAGAGTGGGGATTTAGCAAAAACCTAAGAAAGGGTTATATAAAGGGGTGATTTTTATGAGAGGTAGTGTTGTTGTTGTTTGTCATAAAAATTGAGAGAAAGAAAGGTTGAGAGATAGAGAGGTAGAGAGAGGGAGCTCATAAAAGAGAAAAGAAGAGAAAAAGGGTTTGAGAAAGAAAGAAGAGAAAGAAGCTTAGAAAGATGAAGAGAGAAAGAGAAGAAAAACCATAGATAGAATTGAAGATTTGGAATTCTAGAAGTGTAGTGTAACATCCCGATTTTCGTAACTCGATATATTTTACTTTACTTAAAATCTCGATATTTTATTTCTTTATAATTTGGTCGTTTTTGCCGTGATTAATATATTTTTGATTTTGAAAATTTTTCATTTAAATTTTTAAAGGGTTTGAAAAGGGGTAATTATTTATAAGAAAAATAATAATTATTTTATCTCAAACTATGAAGAAATATTTATACTATTTTATGAGATCAATATCTTAAATTAATTGAGCTTTGTATTCTTGATAAATGAGAGGGGTCTATACGTAAATTAATTGAGCTTTGTATTCTTGATAAATGAGAGGGATCTATATTTATTTTGAGATACAAAATATTTATTATTATATTATATTTTCATATAAAAATTGGTAGTTCTATATGTATATATACACATTAGTTCTTATGTGAATATATCTATGTAATTGTAAACTAACTTATTAATTTATATATTCATAGTAAAGTATATAAATAATTGATAGTCACATATTTGCATATACTTGTATATATAGAGCAAAACGTACCATATTTTTAATATACCTATATATGCATGCATGTTACCAAGTTAACAATAATATGGGAATTGATATTAAGTTACTACACACTATCTATATGAATGGTGATACACCATGTACGATATATCACAAGTATAAATATAAATTATGGAAAAATTAGTAAGTATGAATAATAAGTCTAGTAACCTATATTCTTTTATGTTGGACCAATTAAATTTAACCACACTTATAAGTAAATGAGTCATACTCCTAAAGTTACATGAGTCATACCTATATTTTTCATGATAAATTACAAACCGTAAATAAATAGTATGTATGTTAGATGAATTCCATCACATGGTGTATTAATAAGATGAAACACAAGGCCACCTCATCTAATTCTACATGATTCCAAACTTTCCAACACATAATCCTAAAGCTAAAAATGGTGTGTTGGTATATCTATGCATAGGTTAGTAATCATATCATATAGAAGGAAAATTTAGTATAAATAGAGGAGTTCATGCGTTCATTTCCTCCATCACAAGAATCAAATCTCTCTTAAAAATTTCTTCTTACTCGTAGTCTAAATTTTGGAAACTTTTAGTGGAAGCTTTGCCACTTTGGTTCCGTCTCGGAAGATTTACAAAGGTATTTTCTAGTAATCTAAATATTTTCTTAATATTATAAGATATCAGGATTATATCCAAATTAACTCATTTTCTTTCAATTATATTTTATATATAATATAATGAAGTACTTATAATAATGATCTATACGATAAAGATTTTTACGCCGCTATTAGGCGTGTACTATAATTTTATTTGAAAGACATTTATAAGCTTCTAGTCTAAATTTTTATTTAATTACATATTTTAACTACTAGCAAAATTATCGGCAATTACGCTGTTAGCAGGATTACCACCGGAGGAGCCGTTTTTCAAGAGTTTTATCAAAAGCTAAGGTGGGGGCAAGATTTCGTACACGTTGGGACGGTTAGCGTAAAATAGCTTAATATATATGTGTAGTGGTGTACCCACAGCCACTACATCCGATAAATAACTAAGGAGAACTTATTCTCTTTTAGTGATTTTCTGGAATTACTAAAAGAGGTTATGCCAGCCTTAATTATTTATCATAAAATGATCTATGATAATATGTGTTTGTATTGTGTTTGCATTACTTGATTAATTGTCTAAATGTTTACTTGATTATTTGAATGATTGTGATTGTTAGACTAAGAATGAGATATACTCTTTAAAGTTAGAAACAATAACATCGTTAGTGTAAGATTCCCAATAACATAAAGGCAGTTTGTAACTTTGACTAGTTGTATTCGGTTGGGTTCTGGCTAAGGAAAGACTTGGTAGACTACGCTTCTTACGGTTACCTCTCTTTCCTGGGAAGTCAACCATACACTATTCATTGTAAGAATTGAACTTTTGTGTAGAAGGGAAGTTTGTGTGAGCAAAGGATGATAAGAGATACCTTGAGGTTGTTGGTTTGTGTGAGGAAATAATGATAAGAGATACTTTGAGGTTGTTGATGGTAATTGGCACTCAACTTATGTGACTAGAGTATGTTATAACTAGATGAATTGATGTGATGAATTCTCGAGGATTGTATTAGTACATATGGTTTGAGTTGCCATGATCTTATTGAGAGTGCATATAGAATTGCATTCAGGAATGTGTAAGTCCACTACCGTGTGTATGGGCGCACGAGGTTGATCAGCTGCCTGAATCCTGACGAGGATTTTTCTGCGCGCTTGGCAAGATAGTGAGATCTTGGCCTGTTTTCTTAGGGGCGATCGACTTATAACACTTGGACTCCACGTGAAGTCAAGTGGCGTAGCTCTTGGTAAATGGGAGTACGTTGGTGGCAAGTGGTCTTGTGATATCTGATCTCGGTAATTGGGAGGATATCTTTGACAGCGTCTTAAGGCCTGAGTCGACATGTAGTTTAGGAATGCATTTGGATAGATAGAGGCTATTTTGAGAGAAAAATAATAGAGGATAAATAGAGTATATTTTTGGAGATAAACACGAGAGGATAAGACGCCTGATTGATTACTTGTGTTTGACATATATATTCCTATTTTACACCCCATCCCCACTTTCTAAACTTGTACGTATGTCTTAGCCCTGTGTTTGTTTTGTCTTGTATTTTTATCTATATATTAAGGTTCCATTGAAGATGAGCTTAAGACTGAAGATGGTGCAGTTCTTTCTACTCTTTATACGGTTTGCGATATAGATGTCAGTATCGCACAATGATAATCGAGGTCTTGTTTGGACAGCCAGTGTGTCTTTTGTAGTCTTGTATTTTAGGTCTCTTTAAATATGATGTATTCTTTATTTCACATGTAATACACAATATTAGATAGAGTCGCAGACACCTTTGTCTTTATGATATAAATAAAATAAGTTTTGACTTTTATCTGTTATTTATTTCTTATCTATTTAAATTTTAACTTCTCTGTATTTCCACGATAGAAACTGATTAGAATAGTATTTCGGTCTCACCGAGACGTTGGGGCGTCTCATGTAGAGCTTAAAGGATTCATCTATCATGAGGTAAGAGACTTAGATAATATAATTTTGAGTGATCAAAGAGAGGGGAGTTTGTCTATGACTCCACACCCAAACTCTCTTCACTCTTTTTGGGTTTTGGTAAGAAATGGTTTTTGGGAATGTGTTTATAATTGAAACTTGATAATGATTCATGTATAATATGCTTCTACTTATGATTGTTGTGTAAAATCCATGATAAATTCGATTACTTGAACTTTGATTTTGATTGATTATGAGATAAATGGGTTTTATGAATTAATACATGAAAATCATTACTTTTGGATGAAATGATGTTTGATGATGTTATAAGTTGTACTTCTATGCCTAGTATGATTATACATAATTAAAGATGCTTCCTTTATGTATTTGTAAGCCTTAGATGATGATTTTTGCATGAAATGGACCAAAACCCGAGCCAAGCCCTGGTGAGGTCGCTGCGGCGAGCTGGTGGCAAGCTGCCCTGACGCTCCCTGCCTCAGCATGCCCTGGCGAGGGCAAGGCGTGTGCAGAGCGAGCCAAGCCCTGGTGAGGTCGCTGCGGGGAGCTGGTGGCGAGCTGCCCTGACGCTTCCTGCCTTAGCGCGCCCTGGCGAGGGCTCAGCGCGCTAAGCGGGCTTGACAGCCCCGAACATCAACTTTTCTTGAAAAATATGATGTTTATGCTTATACTATGATTGTATTATGATCCTATAATGATTATATGGTATATATGACTTTAAATTGAGTCGTGGATGATGAATTGAGTTGCGATATTGTACATGCTAATTAACTATGATTAATGTGTATGTTGAGATGAGATTATGTTTATGACGATGATAGATAATAGTTGATGATAATATGATTATGTATTTGTCCGAATGAAGAATATATGTATGTGTATATATGACTTGATAAATTATGATAGATTATGGTGAAGGTTATTATTTAGTGATTAATAATAATAATAATTGTATGCCTAATTGAGTTGAGATAAATGAATTACTTTATGATATGTGTGCTTGAATGTATACCTTAATGATGATATGATGATGTGACTTTGATGCGAATTGAGAAGGAATAATAGGGATGAGTGGCCTATTATTCATGAGTAGATGTATAGTGTTATCATCATTATGTGGTATGTGTACATTCATGCATTCATGAATCAACTTGATGAAGAGTCCCTCATGACTTAAAGCTGAATATGATGCGGTGTCCCTCATGACTTAAAACTGAACATGATGCGGAAGGATATAATTTTATCCTAAAACTTGATGCGGGTACCACATGCATTTAGTTATGTCTAGGGTGACATGACATGAGATTTGTGACATTAGTTTGCATTAGGGTAATTGTGCACTCTAATTGGTATTTGGTAATTGTCATTGTTTTACATTATGATTGTGAATGGTTGAATAATGTGATACTTATGATTGAGCGTATTATGAGATGTGTAATATTGATTGATAATTGATGATGATGTGTATACTTGTCAATTGATTGAGAATGTGATATTATTATGATACATTGTACTTTATATGAATATGAAATATGAATAATATGAGATTGATATTTGTTTATGGAGTGAGTTGTTAGACATGACCATGCTATGTCCTAAGTATTAAGTGTGTTCTTATACTTAGTTTCTTTTATGGTTATATTATCTAACTCCCCGTTTTGTGTATGTGCTGAACCTTTAGGGGTTCAGGTTCTCAGGTTATGACCGAGTTGTCAGTGAAGCTCCGCTCTGATGTGACACGGGGTTGGGATTTTATTTCTATAATGTATATTTAGAGTCTTGCTTCTTATTTCCGATGTATTTAAAGATGTATTTTTCTTAGAAACTTGTTTTGTACAATATTGTTTTACTAATTAAGTTATTGGTAAGCTTTTATGTGTACGATGTAATACTCGAACCATTCATTTTATAAACCCAACTTTTATTTTCCGCTGTGTATTATGAGAAGTATTTTATTAAGGTAGTATTTTATTAAATACGGGTTTGGGTGTTACAAAAAATATATCTTGAAGTATTATATACATAATCGAGTCAGCTTGTGAACAAAACGAGTCGAACTATATATAACTCAAGTTCAACTCATTTAATCAACGAACTTAATATTTAGCTCAAGTTCGGCTCATTTGGTTCATGAACGTAACAAGGTTCAATGAATCAATTGTCAAATCTAGTCTCGAACTTTGTTCGAGTTGGTTCAGTTCATTGTCAGCACTACCCAAACTCTTTCGAGTAAGGCAAAAATTGTCTCTATTGCCATTCCTAATTATGCAATATTTCTTTTCAAATTGTTTGTCCTTAAAAATACCAATGTAATATTTATTAATTTTTAACTCACTTTTTTGTTTGTTAAAGAGTTTAGTGACTCGAAATTTAACCATTAAGATGAATAATTGGGTTGTCTGGGTTTGAATCTCGACCTACATATATAATATTATGATGACTTCACGTCATTACAATGTTTTGCACCACTCTAACAAGCATTATTAGGTAGTTTTATTATGTTTTCCGCAAGAAATAAAGAGAAACTTGAATTGTTACAAGATTGCTTGAAGCACAAGAAAAGAAGAAAAAGTGAAGAAAACAAGTGAACTGCGCCGGGGCGCAGGCATATGTGGCGCCGGGGCGCATTCAAGTCACAGAAACTGGTACCTACTGACATATGGCGCTGGGGCGCAAGGTACAACTGCGCCGGGGCGCAAGGAACAACTGCGCTGGGGCGCAGGGGAAGGCTGCGCCGGGGCGCAGGGTCGTGACTCAGGTCTATAAATTGGGTTTTCTTTCACAATTAGGAGGACAGAATTTTACAGCGAAAAATGCAACTTTTGACGACGAATCCAGAGGTGCTCGAGCAAGGTTTCTAGTGTGGAAATACATCAATTCCTTACTTGTAATGAATTCTATTACTCTATTTTGTTTTATTAATTCAATTATGAGTAGCTAAATTCCCATGATTGGATCTTAGGGGATTCTAATTGCTATTACTCTTGAACCATGTAGTTTCATATGATATTTTAATGAATTACGAAGTTAGTTTCAGTTAATTATTCCTTGTGCTTAATGCTTTACATAAATTGATCATTTATGTGATGAATCCAATTGTTTGTTTGACTATGAGAGTAGGAATAAATTTATCGATCTAGGAATAATTATTCAATTAACTGTTACTTAAGAGATTTCGAATTGTTAATTGAGAATTCAAAGATTAAAGTGCCAAAACCTCAATTGATCATAAATCACCTAAGAGATTAGGGAGTTATGATCAAGAGAGAGGATTATGTTATCAAGAGATTGAGCATAATTACTTTTTTTAATCGAATCGTGAAACTAAATTTGTAATTTGTTAACATGCATGAACTACCAAAATGATAGTAATTAGATGAACCGAAAGGATCCAATCGCCTTCTCTTTCTAAGTCAAATCCTAATTTCTTGCCGTTATTTTCTTCAAACCCTAATAAAAAAAAAACCCCCTTTTAATTAATGCAATTTTACTATCATGTGATTTCAATTATTTTCGTTTGATTCGGAACAATCCCTACGGAATCGATAATTTTTATACTTACTTTGATACTTCATCAAATGGCGCCGTTGCCGGGGATTGTTGATTGAATCAACAAGGCAATTGAACCATACGTAGTTTATTTTTCAGTTATATTATTCCAAAAATACAAAAATATATATATTCTGAAGTCTTGCTTATTTTGTGTAGTGCAGTTGCTTTTAAAGGTATTTGTTGTTTGTGTGCATGCGCAGTAAACCAGACGAAGACCTTAAATACGATCCTGAGATCGAAAAGACAGCAAAAGCACTCAGAAAGCAAGCTCGACTTGAGCGTGAAGCGGTATTAGCCGCAATTATCACTCAGAGGCTCAGTGACGGAGAAATCAATTTCTCAGACTCCGAAACTGAGAGCATGGGTGACGTTAATCCTCCTCCTCCTCCTCCAGAAAGGACATTGGGTGACTATGGGCAAACAAATAATGCAGGGGATGCCAATCTGGGTTTCCAACCGATCAACCCCGTGTCATTCAATATCAAAAACACGGTGCTACACGCTCTAAAGGAGAATCAGTACACCGGGGCTGAGGTACAATGCCCAAACCTCCATCCGAAGCACTTTCATGAAGCATGTGGATACACTGATCCACCAAATATTTCTGACTCTGATAAGAAGTTGAGGCTCTTCAAGCTATCTCTCGTCGGGGGAGCAAGAGATTAGATAGATACCTTACCTCCCAACACCATTGGAACTTGGGATGAACTTGCTAAGAAATTCAAAGATAGGTACTTTCCAATTCACAAGTTCCTTGAAAGAAGGAATAATATCATTACTTTTGAGCAAGGAGATGCTGAATCACTACATGATGCATGGGAACGATTCAAACTATGCTTGAAAAAGTGCCAAAATCATGGGCTCGATAATCATACTCAGATGCAACACTTCACTCAAGGGTTGAGACCTCAAACTAGAATGTTATTGGATGCATCAGCTGGTGGATCAATAATAAACAAGGTGGAACGTGAAGCTAGGGCCCTGATTGAAGCTATGGCACAGAATGAGTATAGAGTGCAACATGACCGGGGAGCGAAAAAGAAAAGCAGAATGTTGGATCTAGATACAGGAACATCACTTCTAGCCCAACAAACCAAGATGAACAACAACATTGAGTCTCTGCTAAAGGCGTTCATAAGTCAAACAACTCTGACTCCTCCAGCACCTGTCAATGCAGCCCAACGGGTGCAATGTGATTTATGTGGCCAAGGCCATGCTAACGGTGAATGTTTCCCTGCAGGTTCTAAACAAGCAAACTACTTAGCCAACTACAGGAGAAACCCCAACAATGATCCATTCTCGGCTACTTACAATCCGGGATGGAGAAATCATCCAAACTTTGGTTGGGGCGGTAACCAAAATCAATCTCAACAACAAGCTCCTCAGCATCAAAACCAACAAAGATCATCCTCTAATCTAGAGGACTCTCTTGCATAATTCATCAAGGCCACTTTGGGACAATTTGACTCGATTAAAGCTAGCCAAGAACTTGCCAACAAAAATCATGAAGCCTCAATTAAAAACTTAGAGACTCAAATTGGACAACTGTCAAGGCAATTCTCTGTTTCTCAAAATCATGGTTTCGAAGGGTCCACCAAAGACAACCCAAGGAATGGAAGTTGCAAAGCCATTCACTTGCGGAACAGAACTGTTCCTTCGCCGGAAGTAGTGTCGAAGAAAAAGGAAGAAAAAAATGATGAGGGAGTGAGAGAAAAAGAAGATGTTGAGAGCGAAAACAAAGTTGGGAATGAGGGAGAAGTTGAAAAAGAGTGGGAGATAATACAGGGAGATTGGAGTGATGACGAGGTGTTAGTTGAAAATCAGAGGGAGAAAAAAATTGAAGAAACGAGTGATGAGAGCTTAGTGGAAGATAGGAAAGGCAAGGGTGAGGAAGAGAAAGCAAGTTCAGCCCCTCCTAAACTACCATATTCACAGCGAAGGAAGAAACCAAAGGCAAAGGATCACCAAAACTTCAAAAAGTTCATGAAGATGTTCCACAGTCTCCAAGTGAATATCCCATTTGCCGAGGCATTACAACAAATGCCGGCTTATGCAAAATTCATGAAAGAACTCTTGACTAAAAAGCGGAAGCCCCTTGATGATGATACTGTTGACATGACTGAAGAGTGTAGTGCTATAATCCAACAAAAGCTTCCACAAAAGAAAAAAGATCCGGGGAGTTTCACTATACCTTGTTCTATAGGTAACATCACCGTGGGGAGAGCTTTATGTGATTTAGGGGCTAACATCAACTTAATGACCTTATCAATGATGAAAAGAATACCCGGAGCTGTGGCAAAGCCAACAAAAATGCAGTTGTCCTTAGCAGATCGATCTATTTTGCATCCTTACGGCATACTTCATGATGTGTTGGTAAGAGTGGCTGAGTTTGTGTTCCCAGCCGATTTCGTTATTCTTGACATGGACGAAGACGCCGGATCGAAACCACTACTTTCAGGTAGACCCTTCTTGGCTACCGGAAAAGCTTTAATAGATGTTGAGATGGGAGAGCTGATGTTGAGGACTCACGGCGAACAGGTTATGTTTAATGTGTTTCAAGCCATGAAGCACACAAATGATGAGCCTCAATGCTTCAAAGTTGATGTGATCGAGGAAGCGGTTAAGGATGTTTTTGTTGAAGAAACCCCTTCTCCTCCACTAGAACGAGTCATAGCTAATTCCATTGATGATTTGGAGGAGGAGTGGGAAAAAGAAATTGAAATCTGCCTCCGTCATCTTGATGCTTGTAAGGAAGAAACAGAACCACATGTAATTGAAGGTGTTCTTGCTTTGGAAGGCCAGGAAGATGGTAAAAAGGAAACAAAGGCTGTCATCCCGGAATTGAAGGAACTCCCCTCTCATCTAAAATATGTATTCTTAGGAGGGGATTCTTCACATCCGGCCATAATAAGCAGCGGGTTGAGTACACTAGAAGAAGAAAAGCTTGTTCGAGTTTTGCAAGATAACAAAGAAGCTATGGGTTGGAGCATTGACGATTTAAAAGGGATTAGTCCCGGATTTTGTATGCATAAGATAAAAATGGAAGATAACTACAAACCAGTGGTCCAACCTCAACGAAGACTCAACCCCACCATGCAAGAAGTTGTGAAGAAGGAAGTCCTTAAACTACTTAAAGCCGGCATGATTTATCCTATTTCAGATAGTGCTTGGGTAAGTCCGGTTCATGTGGTTCCAAAGAAAGGAGGTATGACGGTTGTGAGGAATGAAAAAAATGAATTAATCCCTACTCGCACCGTCACCAGTTGGAGAATGTGCATTGACTACCGGAGATTGAATTCTGCAACACGAAAAGACCACTTCCCTCTTCCGTTCATGGATCAGATGTTAGAAAGGCTTGCGGGGCAGGCCTACTATTGCTTTCTAGATGGTTATTCCGGGTACAATCAGATTGTTGTTGACCCGGCGGATCAAGAGAAAACGGCATTCACATGCCCTTTTGGGGTCTTTGCCTATCGAAGGATGCCCTTCGGTCTATGTAACGCACCAGCTACTTTTCAGCGGTGCATGTTATCGATCTTTGCAGACATGATGGAAGACAAAATTGAGGTATTTATGGATGATTTCTCTGTTTTTGGTAAGTCTTATGATCATTGCTTGAATAACTTGAATGCCGTATTGAAGAGATGCATAAGTACCAATCTTGTTTTAAATTGGGAAAAATGTAATTTTATGGTTAAAGAAGGAATTGTGCTTGGTCACAAAATCTCATCAAAGGGCATACAAGTTGATCAAGCAATGATAGAGGTTATTAAGGATTTGCCTCCTCCTGTTAATGTTAAAGGAGTGCGAAGTTTTTTGGGTCATGCCGGTTTCTATCGGCGTTTTATTAAAGATTTTTCTAAAATAGCAAAGCCCTTAAGTAACCTCCTTGTCAAAGAGAATGAATTTAAATTTGATAATGATTGTTTAAATGCTTTTGTGACTATTAAAGAGAAGTTGGTCACCACGCCCATAATTGTTGCACCTAATTGGGATCTCCCATTTGAATTAATGTGTGATGCAAGCGATTATGCGGTTGGAGCGGTACTTGGCCAACGACATGCGAAGTTTTTCCATGCCATATATTATGCGAGCAAAGTTTTGAATGAAAATCAAGTGAATTACACAACAACTGAAAAAGAATTGCTCGCAGTGGTATTTGCCTTGGAAAAATTTCGCCAATATCTAATTGGTTCAAAAGTGATTGTCTTTACAGATCATGCAGCACTCATGTACCTCCTCACAAAACCAGAGTCAAAGCCTAGACTCTTGAGGTGGGTACTACTTCTACAAGAGTACGACTTGGAAATCAAGGACAAGAAAGGAGTGGAAAATGTAGTGGCAGACCACTTATCAAGGTTGGACAACCCTATGGTGACCAAAAAGGAGAAGCGCATCAATGAAGAATTTCCGGATGAACAACTTCTTACAGTATCTAAAAGGCCGTGGTTTGCTGACATGGCTAATTTCAAAGTAGGCAAAGAAGTTCCGGAAGATTTTTCATACCAACAAAAACAAAAATTTGAGAGAGATGCCAAATTCTATTTTTGGGATGACCCATATATGTTCAAGGTTGGTGAAGACGGTCTGATAAGGAGATGTGTGGACGAAGAGGAAGCACAAAAGATCATGTGGGACTGTCACAATTCCCCATACGGAGGACACCACAGTGGGCCAAGGTCCTCCAAAGCGGTTTCTT
Organism: Trifolium repens; assembly: GCA_030408175.1. Classification (NCBI taxonomy): domain Eukaryota; kingdom Viridiplantae; phylum Streptophyta; class Magnoliopsida; order Fabales; family Fabaceae; genus Trifolium; species Trifolium repens. The sequence continues at coordinate 20,133,774 of CP125839.1, read as the reverse complement.
TTGGCCGACGTTGTTTAAAGACTGTGTGGAGTTTGTAAAGCGATGTGACAGTTGCCAGAGGACCGGCAATGTTTCAAAGCGGGATGAGATGCCCCTCAATAACATGATTGTAGTGGAACCATTTGACTGTTGGGGGATAGACTTTATGGGACCATTCCCATCTTCAAAGTCAAATCTCCATATTCTAGTATGCGTAGACTACGTGACTAAGTGGGTTGAAGCGATTGCTTGTCCAGCTAATGATTCCCACACAGTGGTTAAATTTTTGAAGAAACACATTTTTACCAGGTTTGGGGTGCCAAGAGTTCTCATAAGTGATAGAGGAAAGCACTTTTGTAACAAGTATCTTGAGAATCTTTTGGCCAAGTACAATGTCAAACACAAAGTGGCCACTCCATATCATCCACAAACGAGCGGTCAAGTTGAAGTATCCAACCGCCAATTGAAACAAATTTTAGAGAAAACAGTGTCTGCTTCAAGAAAAGACTGGTCTATGAAGCTGGATGATGCTTTGTGGGCATACAGGACTGCGTTTAAGACGCACCTCGGGTTTTCTCCATATCAACTGGTCTATGACAAAGCATGCCATTTACCAGTTGAGTTGGAACATAAAGCGTATTGGGCTACTAAATTTTTAAATTTTGACGCAGGTCTAGTAGGTGAGAAGAGATTGCTGAAGCTGAATGAGCTTGAAGAGTGGAGATTAAGGGCGTACGAAAACGTCGTGATTTATAAAGCTAGAACAAAGAAGTACCATGATAGAGGGTTGGTGCTTAAGGAGTTTTGTAAGGGACAACAAGTCTTGTTGTTCAACTCTCGGTTGAACTTATTTCCAGGAAAGCTGAAGTCCCGTTGGTCGGGTCCATTTGTTATAAAGGAAGTCTTTCCACATGGGGCTGTGGAAATATTTAAACCAGGAGAGGAAGAAAGTTCGTTTAAGGTGAATGGCCAAAGCTTGAAGGCTTACAAAGGAGGAGAGTTTGACTGCCACAAGGTGGGACTGCTATTTCATGACCCTTGAGGTTATGGAGCGTCAAGCATTGGGACGTTAAACAAGCGCATGGCCATTCGGCCATGGACCGTCAAGCTATTGACGTTAAACAAGCGCTGCTTGGGAGGCAACCCAAGGTTTTTATTTACTAACGCCTATTAGTGTGTCTTTTATGTGGTTGCAGGTTAAGCGAAGGAAGTAAAAAACGGCGAAAATCAAAAGGAAAATGTTGAGTTGAACTGCGCCGGGGCGCAGGCTATCGCTGCGCCGGGGCGTGAGAAGTCAGTGGTCTCGGCCTTGTGAAATTTTATTGCGCCGGGGCGCGAGAAACAATTGCGCTGGGGCGCAGGCAACAGCTGCGCCGGAGCGCAGGGTCTGAAGCAAGAAAATTAAAAAGCATGAATTTCACTTCTTCTTCCCCAAATTCAAACCCTAAACACGGCCTCCAACCCCCAAAATTCAAATTCCTCCATTACCCACTCAAATTTCACCAAAAACCTTCACAACCAACAACCCCAATCACAAAAGTTCACAAAAACCAACCAAATTCCTTCACCTCTAACCCAATCCTTCTCAAAAATCTCTCAAAAACCTCCATTAACCCAAAAACCCAAAACCTTCAAAAAGTCCATTAAACCACCTCCAACTCTTAACCCACTCCAAAAACTCAACCTATTCCTCATTACCCACTACAAACCAACTCGAAAAACACAACCAATCACCCAAAAAAATCGAAAAAAAAATCTCACCTCCACTACCAACCAAGCCACACGAAAATCTCCATAAAACCTTCAAATTCACCATAACCCACAATGTTTGGAAGAGGGAAGAAGAAAGTTGCTTCAACTCAGGCGGAGAAACCGGCAAAGAAATCGAGAACATCTCGCGGGAGTTCGAAATCGGTTCCGGGAGGCACTTCACAAGATGATCAACCACCTCCACCACAACCTTCGGTGCAACATGATCAAAGGTTTGTCTCTGAAATTGCTGTTTTTAGATATGCACAGATTAGAAGATGTAAATTTGTGCCAGAAAAAGGTTTTGTTGTTGATTTGTTAAGTGTTGTGCCGGAAATTAACCGGGAATTGAAACGAAGGAAATGGGTCACATTCAATGAAATATTGAGGAAAGTAGAAAAGAGACCAGGGAACGAGTCGTGGGCAAGAGAATTCTTTGCCAACGCATCAGAGCATAAGAGTGCAGGGGAACCGGGAACCTTTAAAGCACTGGTGAGCGGAGTAAAGATAGATTTCTCTCCTATAGCATTGAACACATTTTTGGGGACGAAAGTATATGATACCCCATGTCCCCTCTACCTTGAAACCCTAAAGATGGCAGAACAATTGGAGCCCGCACGTAGAGAGGTAAGAGATGCAGTGAGTCTGCCCGGTACACCATGGTTGAAAGGTGCGGGTTGCCAAAAACCCACCAAAATTCAGATGACACGTTTCAAACCGGTGGCTCGTGCCTGGACAGAGCTATTCGTGAAATCAATTGAGGCTTGCTCTAACTCGTCTGAAATTCAGCTTGATGTCGCATTGGCAGCAAAAATGATTGTTGAAAAGGTTGATTTTGACCTTGGTAACACCCTTTCGGCAAGTTTAGAAAAAATGATTGAAAATCCACTAAACGTCTTCTCCTTGGGTCACTGAAACCTGATCACAGAACTCTGCAGAGCAAAGAAGGTCCCGTGGTATGATGATGATATTAAGTTGTACCATATTCGGGCACTTAACGTGCAACAGTTCGAAAAGTTTGGTAGAGTTGAAAACCCACTAAACGAGGAAGAAGAAGAGGAAGAGTTGCGGGAAATCGACCAATATGAGAGTGGGGTGCATCCAACTCAACAACAACCAGAGATGCAGCCTCACCGTCATACTGAAGATGATATCGCCGCATTGATGACCCAGTTGGCAATTGCCGAAGCCAGTCATGTGCCTTACACTTACTACAGACCTGAGTCGAGTCTATACCAGGCAGCTGTGGCACGGAGAGCTGCATTCCAGCCAGGTCCTATGTACCCGACTTATGCCATTTCAGAGTTGCTTGATGAGCACCATTACTATGAGATGGCTCAGATAGCAGTCCGGCATCGTCAGGAATCTGAGAGGTGGAGAAATGAGTATGAGGCACGGCACCCAGAGGAGTTCTTGGATGAGACAGAATTGGGTCTCGATGGTCAGAGAGGTGAGGGCGGATCGCCTCATCAGTAAAAAAAAATCAGCCGGTATTTGCTTAATTCCTTAAACTTGGATTTTATTTTGTCTTTGATGAATGTTTGTGTCTTTTAGAAAACTTGTGCACTATTAAGATTTTCTTGTTGACTGTATTGTGTGCATTGAATGTTATTAGAAAAGCTGAGGAAATTTTTCAAACATTGACCACTCGATAATCCGGCCCAGCCGTGAGGATTCGAGCTTAAACACTTAATTTTTTTTCTTGTTATGAGAGATTCCACGGCTTAGTTAATTCTCTAGAATTTGCTTATGTTCTCTTTCTTGATTGATCGTTATAAATTACACACCGAGGCAAGTTGTTTGTACCTTGAGCCTTTTTGAAGCCACCTTTTATAATAAATCATTTGTTAACCCCTTTTGAGCTGAAAGAAAAAATGTTATTACTTGTTGAACCCAACATTTTTCAAAAGAAATGAAAAACAAAAAAAAAGATGATTTTCTTGGAGTTCAGACACTTAACTAATAAATTGAGCACATTGCTCATTATAAGTTTGGGGTTGCTTTTGGAATTAGCAACTGAATAAGTTTGGGGTGAGGTACTAGAGAAATGAAAAAAAAAATGATGAATGAAAAAGAAAGAGGTATCTCATGTAAACCTCTCAAAAAAAAAAGTGAAATAAATGAGTTGAAAAATAAGTTCTCTAGTATGACAATGCTAAAGTAGGAAGAAGAAAAAAAATAATAATAACTTCAAAGTTTGAAAAGAAAAGGTGATTGACTACGGTCTGGCAAGTGCATCAGTCTGTCGTCGAGTAATAATTCACACTCTAGGTGTCTAGAATGAGTTCGTATCCACAAGGATCGTGCCGCAGCTTTACTAGCGTTATTTAAGCTTGTGATAATTTGCATTCGCTTTGGTTTTTGAAAAGGTTTTTATAAAAATAGCGTAATGCTTTGCAGAAATATAAATTGCAGAATGTATAAATAATAGATTCAAGAAATATAGAGGCTAGGTATGGTGGTTGGACTCCCTCCCTTCTTCATATTTGGCATGATCGGTGTATAACATAGTTACTTAGATTATGTTCGGCGGTGAATTATCCTTGTTGTAGTAATACCTTACTATTACACTATGTCTATTAAAGTTTCCCTACATTAACAACTAAGGTACCTACGAGAGCCTAACCTCGATGTGTCACATACCTTAATTACTAAGTGAGTTGTTTATAAACATGCATTATGACCTTCACCAATTAACCTCTAGGTCCTAGTATCGGGCAGTTCATCTTCTAAGTGCTAAGATCTCACCTAGTGCATGATTCCTCCTCTAACCGCGCAGTTCACGACTAGTTCAGGACGTTACCGTCTCTATACACCTAGCATTATTTACTACGTGTTCCGGACTAATACCAAGTCAAAACCTGATATCAATTCTATGGGCGCTGCCGCTTATCCGGCCAGATTACGTTATTAAAGTGAACGAAAGTAAATAACAAACATAATTACTAAATATCATACCTTGCTGAGTTAGTTTTCCCGTAATGGGAGAAAACTATGCCCAATAGAGCTCCTATGAATCTCTCCTTATAGTAGAGAATGTTCTACTATTTCTGAATGAATAAAACAATGAATGGGAGGCTCTATTTATAGTTTTCGTAATGGGCCTCAGCAAGGCATCGCAGCACGATAAGGCCATCGTACTGCGATGTGAAGATTCAGTTCAAAATTATAACTGATCCTGTGCATTTCATCAGCTTGGGCGCCAAGTTACTCCATTGTGCTGCGATAGCACACATCGTACTGCGATGGAAGATTTTCTTCAGATTTATTGCTTCTGATTTCTTGGCGAACAAGCAGCTCCCTTTGTGGCACGATGGGAGCCATCGTGCTGCAATGGAATGCTGATTTTCTTCACTTTTTGGGCTTTTTCTTGTCTTTTCGCATATTGGACTCTGTCTTGATGCTTTTTCTTGCTTTTGTAGGTTTTCCTTCGTATTTGGGTCTGTCTTGGTCATTTTACTACTAATAATAATACTAAAAATGACGTAGAAATTCCTGTCATCACAACCCCAAACTTAAACTGTTGCTTGCCCTCAAGTAACATGCTGTCAGACAAGATCGTTAGAGAAATAAGAGATAAATAAGATGATAGGAATTTCACAATCTTGCTTAATATTTCAGCAATGGTACCGCTGATTTCTTACTGCCGCGATCATGCTCAGTCCTGCTAGGCTCAGGAGACGTCGATAGTAGCAAATCGGACAAATGTCTGCAAGAGTCCATGTTCAACTTTTTCTCTCTCTCACATTTGTGTTTTTCGCTCATAATTGAAAGGGTTTTCTCTCAATCATCGCACAACCTGCCATTTTACCATAGGCTTGCAAGAATTCTAAGCAACCAGTTAAAATTCAATATACATGCATTTTTTGGAGGTCTTTTCAGGGTTATAACGTGGCTTAGGTCAAGGTAGGACATTTTTGGAAATAGTAGGCTAAACATTGGAGTTAAGTTCTACTTTGTTGTTCCTTTTTGTGTACGCAACCTTTGTTCCTTAGGGTGCCTTTTTGTATTGGCATCGGAAAATAAGAACCGGATGTGTCTTTGTATGGTTCTTTTCTATCACTATTTTTGCCCTTTGGCTCTTTTTTTTTTTCTTTTTCATTCATTTTTTTTTAAGAGACTATTTTTTTAGGGATATTTTTTGATGTTTTTCCTGTCTCTTTTTCATTTATTTTTCTTTATTTTTCTTTTTTTGTAGTGATAGTTCACCGTATACCCACCCCAAACTTAGACGTTGCTAGTTCCATGAGAAACCCCAAACTTATTTTGTTGCCAAGACTTTGAGAATTATTACCTAACTCCAAAGAGGGTAAATCATTGTTTTTCTGGTCTATAGGCTTATATCGTGGTTTGTCACCGAAACAAAAGGGATAATTATTTTTTTAAGGCTCAAATTTGGCTAGCAAAGGATAATAATATATAAAGGGTGGCTTGAAAAGGCTTTGGGTTATAACAAACAATTGCCTCAATGCATCTAATATCAAATCAACTAGTCAGCAGAGAATTAGAGCAAGTTCTAGAAAATAAGCAAGTGCACGGTACTCTCATAGTAATTCGAAAGAAAGTGGTAATACCGTTTGGAAATATTTGGCTCAAATCCTCACATGGCTTAGGTATCTGAAAGTTGAACACTTGCCCCACAGACAACAGCTTCATCACTCGTCTCTCTGTCTCCCAAACTTCGCATTTCGGAGCAATCACCTTTGGTTTCTTTATGAAGGCGTGAAATTCGGCTCATCAAAATTTATAACTCACTTCGCCGCAATCTTACCTATAACAGTGTATCATGCACTAGATAATAAACAGCAAACAGTTATTTAATTTTTTGTAAGTTTGAATAAGGGCTGCTTACAGATGAAAATGACATGCAGAATTCTAGTCATATTTTATTGAATTGAAAACTGAAATGAAAATACTGAAATTGAAATACTGAATTCAAAATTCTGAAATTAAAATACTCATCCTTGGGTTGCCTCCCAAGCAGCGCTTGTTTAGCCTCTCATTAGCTTGAGGCATTTCCTCCATTACAGAGGATAGGTTCGCATGTCTCTCTCATCTGTAGGAGCTTTCGCTTTAGCTCCTCCCTCTTTCTTGTTGCTTCTTTCATACTTCTCTGGGTTCTGTTTTTCTTTGAAGGTGGCAAAGCAGAGTTGTTCATCATCTTCTGAAGGTACTGTTTTCGTGATGGACTTCCCCTTGCTTCGTGGTGGATGTTCCTTCTTTTGTTCTTTTGGAGTATTGACCCAGTTGTTCTTCTTTCTTTCCTCAACAGCAGGCTTCTTCAGAGGTGGCGTATTAACCCCAAACTTAGATCTTTTGGCCACTTTTCGGTATCTGCCCCATGCTTTGACCCATGTTGCTCGGACGTCCACTTCAATAGTTAACCTCTTCATTTTATCAGTGAGTTCCTCGGGTACCTCCTCTTCCTGAGCTGTCTCTATCTCTAGCTGCGCCATTTCATTCTCCAGCTCCTCTATTTCTATCTTCACATGTACTTCTTGAGTTGGAGTCAGTGGTGTAGCTTTCATGTCTTTCCACTCGAGCATGAAGCAGTCAACCCTCTCTGTTTTGGAAGTTTTGATAGTTCTTTCCTCCTCTCCACTCCTTAGAGTCAACTCAGTGACCTCCACATTAATGAGTGCCCTGCTAGTTGCTAGGAATGGTCTTCCAAGAATGATCGGATGCTCTTCATCTTCCTGGATATCTAGGATCATGAAGTCTGCTGGAAATACCAGGTCTTCGACTTTTACCAAGACATCCTCGATTGTACCTGCTGAGTGAATTGTTGTCTGGTTAGCTAAAACGAGTTCACGTTCTGTACCTGCAATTATTGTTGTGAGTTTTAACTTTTCTGCCAGAGATAATGGCATAACGTTAACACTTGAACCCACATCACATAAGGCTCGAATTTCTGCTTCCTCAATCTGACAGAGTATGGTGACGCTTCCAGGATCTGTCTTCTTGATTGGCAAATGTGGTTTTATCGTTGGGTTGATTTTGTATTCTTCTAGCTCACTTAAATACTCATCATAGTAATCTTCCATTCTAACTCCCAACGTATCTTTGAACCACTCCTCGAATTGTTTTAGCTTCTCTTCATCGTATACGCGCCCTGTTTTCATGTCCTTTATCGCTTTGCATTCCTCCTTTGGATTGTCCACCGTGTTACCTGCAATATCTTTAGAAACATGAGTGTTTACCAGTTTTGAAAGTTGACCAATCTGGGTCTCAAGACTTTTTATCGTCGTCCCCTGGTTGGCTACTGTCGTCTGGATATTTTCAAAGTTAGTTTTGCTCATGCTAGCAAATTTATTGAGTAACTCTTACAATGGAGATGGCTTCCTTGGTTGAGATGAAGCTTGAGCCTGGTTTCTGGTCTGGTCCCATCGTAAATTTGGGTGTTTGCTCCAACCTGGGTTGTAGTTGTTCCCCATATAATTTACCTGCTCCTCGCTTCCTCCTGGCAAACACTGCCCATTAGGGTGATCTTCGAGGCAGAAGTCGCAAACTCCCTCTACCTGTTTAACACTAGCTTCCTTCACAGCTTTCTCCTTATCAGCAAGTTGCCTCTTTAGTAATTCGATCTCTACCTTGTAGGCAATCTCCTGGTCCACTTTAAGAACTCCAAGAGTCTTCTCAACTCGATCATGACTCATGTTGTACTCATTCTGGCACATCTGCTCAACCAGATCCTTAGTCTCTGCATAGGTTTTTACTTTGATGGACCCACCAGCTGAGGCATCTAGTATCATCCGGTGTTGCATTTTCATACCAGCAGTGAATAATTGCATCTGCTCCATAGCACTAATGCTGTGGTTAGGACACCTCCTCATAAGCAGTTTGAACCGTTCATAAGCTTCACACAGCGTTTCAGATTCATGTTGTTTGAAACTTAGAATCTCAGACTTCCTTTTCTGGAATAATGTGTGTGTGAAGAATCTCTCCAGTAACTTGTCTTCAAGCTCCTTCCATGTTGCAATCGTTCCCCTTGGCAAGCATTGAAGCCAATCTTTAGCTGGACCTGTAAGAGAAAAAGCAAACAAACGTAGCTTCTTCTGGTCATCAGTAACACTTTCCGGCACCTTCTGGATCTGACATGTCTCTGAAAACTTTGCAAGATGATCCCAAAGATCGTTGTTGGCACGTCCATCGAACTGGTTCTCCCGCAAACCTGTAAGAACATTGCCCTTAATATCAAAGTTAGCTGGATTCGCCGGCTGGAATCCCAGTGAGATCTGATCTGTGTCAGTCCTCTTGCAGTAATCTCCCATTGTAACTCTTGGCTCGTCCCCCATGGCTTTGGTGGTAGACTCTTCTTCTGTTTTGAGACTACTGGATTTTGCAAGCTTTTGTGCTCGCCTTCTTTTCCAAAGCGTTCTTTCAGGTTCAGGGTCGTACTTTAACTCCAGAATACCTGTTATCAAGCACAACAAATGAATACCTTCAGTAGCACTGGAAAAGTAAATGTGAAACTCTCTTTGGTTTGTCTCATGTGTCTTTTGTCACTATGAAAATTCCCAGGTAAGTGAGGTGGATCACAACGGATCGCTTAAATACCAAGACTTATCCTTAGCCAGAACTTTCACAGATCAAAATCCACAATCATCAACAAGATTTTTTTTATTTTTAATTTTTTTTGAAAATTTTTTTTGACAAGCTTAAATAAATCTAGTAAGGCTTTGTAAACACAATCCCCGGCAACGGCGCCAAAAAGTGACTACGGTCTGGCAAGTGCACCAGTCTGTCGTCGAGTAATAATTCACACTCTAGGTGTCTAGAATGAGTTCGTATCCACAGGGATCGTGCCGCAGCTTTACTAGCGTTATTTAAGCTTGTGATAATTTGCATTCGATTTGGTTTTTGAAAAGGTTTTTATAAAAATAGCGTAATGCTTTGCAGAAATATAAATTGCAGAATGTATAAATAATAGATTCAAGAAATATAGAGGCTAGGTATGGTGGTTGGACTCCCTCCCTTCTTCATATTTGGCATGATCGGTGTATAACATAGTTACTTAGATTATGTTCGGCGGTGAATTATCCTTGTTGTAGTAATACCTTACTATTACATTATGTCTATTAAAGTTTCCCTACATTAACAACTAAGGTACATACGAGAGCCTAACCTCGATGTGTCACATACCTTAGTTACTAAGTGAGTTGTTTATAAACATGCATTATGACCTTCACCAATTAACCTCTAGGTCCTAGTATCGGGTTGTTCATCTTCTAAGTGCTCAGATCACACCTAGTGCATGATTCCTCCTCTAACCGCTCAGTTCACGACTAGTTCCGGACGTTACCGTCTCGATACACCTAGCATTATTTACTACGAGTTCCGGACTAATACCAAGTCAAAACCTGATATCAATTCTATGGGCGCTCCCGCTTATCCGGCCAGATTACGAGAATACGTTATTAAAGTGCACGAAAGTAAATAACAAACATAATTACTAAATATCATTTATTATAACTTAGACTCAATCACAGACTCCAAATATTCATAGGGGAGTTCATCTTCTCCACCACAACCTAAGGCATAATAATAAAGACTACATATTTAAATTACAAGAAATTATAACCTAAATACAAAAGCCTAAAGAAATCATACCTTGCTGAGTTAGTTTTCCCGTAATGGGAGAAAACTATGCCCAATAGAGCTCCTCTGAACCTCTCCTTATAGTAGAGAGTGTTCTACTATTTCTGAATGAATAAAACAATGAATGGGAGGCTCTATTTATAGTTTTCGTAATGGGCCTCAGCAAGGCATCGCAGCACGATAAGGCCATCGTACTGCGATGTGAAGATTCAGTTCAAAATTATAACTGATCCTGTGCATTTCATCAGCTTGGGCGCCAAGTTACTCCATCGTGCTGCGATAGCACACATCGTACTGCGAATGTTTGCAAGCATATGGTTGAATGACTATGACTGTGTCGATTGAGTGAAATTGAACAAATAAACAGGAGAGAAAGTGAGTGAGTGAAGAGATTATGTTTGGTCAATGTTTGCAAAAGGTTCTTGTTATTCTAATAAGTATTCAGTATGCATGTGTATTCATAATAGGAATGATCATAGGAGTGTTGATTATGATGTTTGACTTGACTGACTTTGCTGATGTGGATTAAACTGTTGAGATAGTGTCGGTTTTCCGATAGATGCAGGTATTCCTTGAGGACAAGGAAAGATTCAAGTTTGGGGTTGTGATGACTTCACGTCATTACAATGTTTTGCACCACTCTAACAAGCATTATTAGGTAGTTTTATTATGTTTTCCGCAAGAAATAAAGAGAAAATTGAATTGTTACAAGATTGCTTGAAGCACAAGAAAAGAAGAAAAAGTGAAGAAATCAAGTGAACTGCGCCGGGGCGCAAGCATATGTGGCGCCGGGGCGCAATCAAGTCACAGAAACTGGTACCTACTGACATATGGCGTTGGGGCGCAAGGTACAACTGCGCCGGGGCGCAAGGAACAACTGCGCTGGGGCGCAGGGGAAGGCTGCGTCGGGGCGCAGGGTCGCGACTCAGGTCTATAAATTGGGTTTTCTTTCACAATTAGGAGGACATAATTTTACGGCGAAAAAGGCAACTTTTGACGACGAATCCAGAGGTGCTCGAGCAAGGTTTCTAGTGTGGAAACACATCAATTCCTTACTTGTAATGAATTCTATTACTCTATTTTGTTTTATTAATTCAATTATGAGTAGCTAAATACCCATGATTGGATGTTAGGGGATTCTAATTGCTATTACTCTTGAACCATGTAGTTTCATATGATATTTTAATAAATTACGAAGTTAGTTTCAGTTAATTATTCCTTGTGCTTAATGCTTTACATAAATTGATCACTTATGTGATGAATCCAATTGTTTGTTTGACTATGAGAGTAGGAATAAATTTATCGATCTAAGAATAATTATTCAATTAACCGTTACTTAAGAGATTTCGAATTGTTAATTGAGAATTCAAAGATTAAAGTGCCAAAACCTCAATTGATCATAAATCACCTAAGAGATTAGGGAGTTATGATCAAGAGAGAGGATTATGTTATCAGGAGATTGAGCATAATTACTTTTTTTAATCGAATCGTAAAACTAAATTTGTAATTTGTTAACATGCATGAACTACCAATATGATAGTAATTAGATGAACCGAAGGGATCCAATCGCCTTCTCTTTCTAAGTCAAATCCTAATTTCTTGCCGTTATTTTCTTCAAACCCTAATCCAAAAAAACCCCCCTTTTAATTAATGCAATTTTACTATCGTGTGATTTCAATTATTTTCGTTTGATTCGGAACAATCCCTGCGGAATCGGTAATTTTTATACTTACTTTGATACTTCATCATATTACATTGAACTGAATTAAATTCATGAAAACATTAACTAATACACCAATATATTATATTTCAACTCATTATAACTACTATATTTTAATAAATAAAATTTATTTAATCTTAAAAATCAACAGAATAAATTATTCTATTTATTCTATCTAAATATGTGGAAACCCTCCCTAAGTCCTGCTGGGTAGTTAGTGCTATATCGTTGCCTATTCCTTTTTACTAATGGTGAACTAATATAAGTAGTAATAACAGCGTACGATCATTACCCTAATTACGAGTATTGAGAACCTTAATTATTAGACAGGTAACCCGTGTAGGACACGTTGTCACGTCCCTATTCTAGTGATTAGACTCTAAATATGTAGTCAATTAAGCATGGTTTCATTAGTTCCTTTACCCTTAGTGAGACTAAGCTATTATCTATTGGTCGGGGGTGGCTGCCGGTTTTGAGGCACAATACTAGATCACTAACCATAGAAGTTAGTTGCCAGCCAGTGTTAAACACTGGCCCTAAGGCGCAATACTAGATATCAACATCCCTAAAAGCGTCCCCTAATTGTGCGCATCAATCAGGTTACGTAATTAAAACATAGACAATAGAAAAAATAAAACTGAATAGACAATTATATAAACTTAGTACCAAATTACATGATTCCAGCATTCCTAAGGGAGTTCATCTCCCACCTAATCCAGAAGGGGTTTAGCAACTAAAATGCATAATTAAATTACAAGAATATAAAAATGCATAAAAGAAAACCTAACCTTAGAGCTCTTCCTCCTTTTCCTCTAGAGAGTAGTAGTTCTCTTGTTTCTGAATGAATATTTTGAGGAAAAGGGAGCTCTATTTATAGTTTTCGTAATGGGCTGCAGAATCCCATCGTGCTGCGATGGCAAGATTCAGTTCAAAATTATAACTGATCTTGTGCATTTCATCAGCTTGGTCGCCAAGTAAGGTCATCGTACCACGATGAGGAGCATCGCAGTACGGTGTACGTATTTCTTGCCTTAGCCAACAAGCATATCCCATCGTGCTACGATGGGAGTTGTCGTGCTACGATGAACGCGCCCCTTTTTGCTCATTTTTGGCTTGTTTTAGCTTTTTTCTTGAATTTCTTGACTTCTTGAGCAAGTAACTTCATTTCTCTAGGATTTTGCCTTGTAATTGGTCTAAAGTGCTGTAATTTATTACTAAAACTATACTAAAAATGCAGTACGAATTCCTGTCATCATGTATCAATTGTGAGTAATTTGATGTTGATGATATGTGATTGCTATTTGTATATCATTTGTGAATGACTTGATGATACGTGGACTATATGATTTACATGAAACTTGATTTATGAGTTATAGATGTATCTTAATTGTATAATCTTGCATCTTTATGGTGCGAATGTTAGTAGAATTTATTATATTGTTTTAAGCGTATAGTATTCGATATACTTACATTTATTTTGGGATTCCTTACTAACTCTCTGTTTTGTGTACTTGCTGGACCTTTGGGGGTCCAGGTTCTCAGGTTTTGGTTATGATCAAGTTGTTGGTGATGCTCCGCTCTGATTAGGACACGGGAAAGGGTTTACCTTCTTATGTATACATAGAGTCTTGTGTTTCTTATTTTGATTTATTAAGGTTGTATTATTTTCAAAAGGATTTTGTATAAGTGTTATCTTACTAATTAAGTTATTAATAGTGTTTTGATGAAGCATGTAATACTCAAACATTTGTTTTATATAATTCAAACTTCATTTTCCGTTGCGCATTTTGAAAAAGATTTTATAAAACTAGAAATAGTTGGATATTAAGTTTGGGTGTTACAACAAAGAAGTGAATGCCGATGAAGATCACGACGACAGGAAACTTTCTCTCTTAGGCATAAACCCTTTTCTTTCTCTTCAAAGAAGCTACACGGTGTAATAATGAGAATTATTTCTTTTTCTTTTAATTTTTTTTTACAAAAGTTTAAAATTTAAATGTGATATTTTTTCAATTGAGCATGAGAGTTTCCTAGTAAAATTTCATTGTCATTTTACAATTATAGGAATGGTTTCCCAATGATAATGAGATTGTTGAGAGAAAAACAACTTATTAGAAGGATTTAAATTAGTTGTTATTATAAAAAAATTAATAAGTTAAATTTATTGAAATTAATATAATGTACTTCTACTCTACTAACAATATATTAAAAGGAACTACTGTTAAAAAATCTAATTTGTCCTCATCAAGTATGTTAATATTGAAGTAGCAAAGTTTTACAAAAGAAATGGGGGGGGGGGGGGGGGGGTTGAATTGTGTACCTTTAAAAATTTTACTTTAATGAAAATCAGACTATGTTAATGAAAGAATTTAGAATAGCAGAATTTCAAGATCAATCTGAGAATGATCTTGAAAAGCAGATTAACTTATAATAGTTTGAATTTAAAGAGTTAGGGAGTAAGAGAATTAACACCAAAGATTTTATACTGGTTCACCCTTAAATCTTGGGTTACGTCCAGTCCCCACCACCTGTTAGGGAGTAAGAGAATTAACACCAAAGATTTTACAAATCCAAGATTACTGAGACTTTAATCCTTGATCTAGACCTAAGATCAAATTCTTGCAAGCACTTACAGCTTGATCACACCTTAGTCACACCTGACTAAATACTCAATCAATAAGCACTTATTGACTTGAGATTACAATTGATAAGGATTTTGGTTCTAAGTTGTGTTACAAATCTCAACACAAAGTGAGAAGCTTAAAACAGTTTGTTCTCTATTCTATGAGTTGGATTTTTCTAAACTCTTTTGAATTGAATAACAGAGAATGAGAATGATTAAAATTGATCAGATCTGATAATGTGATAACTTTTAAATGTTTGCTTGATTGCTTGATAGAACTGATAATTTTAGATCTTGTGCTCTTGCCCTTTTATAGATGTAGTTTGATATCTGGTCTTGGCCTTGAGGATGTATCCGTTGGAGATAAAAATCAGCCGTTACACTCAGCTTAGTTTACCAAGCTAGATCCTTAGCATAGGTCTTACAATCTCTGCATAATCTCAATTCATTCTTGCCTTGAGTTTTGTCATGATCAGATCTGAGTATCTTAGTTTATAGGCTATATGAGTTGTCATTTGCTGTAGCAAGCTTGTTTCCCAAGTTTAGAGTACATAAAATAGCCGTTTGAACTGCTAAGAAAGTACACAGAACAGTTGGAGCAGTTTTGTAAAAATCTGTGTGTTGCCTGTTACTGTTCATTCTTGAATCATTCTTAACTCATTCTTGAATTTTAGCAGGAGCGTGTCTTATGTCTTCCCTTTGATCCTTATCCATAAGTAGCTGTTTTAAGAGAGTTGTAAACAACTGTAGTAATCTGGTTTTGCAGCTGGAAATGTACTTTAGGGAATAAACTTATTTGTACTTGCCTAGTTTGCCTTATAAAGAATGTTTTCTTTTGTCTTTGTCAAGTACAATTTTAACCATGAGTTAAGGCTTGTTGTGAAGCTGTGATTGGTCTAGGTATACATGAACTGTGTTTATGATATCAGTTTCCATCTTTAAAGACCATGTGCTTTGCAAATCTTTGGCTTTTCCCAAAAGCTCAAAGTGGTAAGTCTTATGTTTTCAATTTTGTGATTGAAACTGAATTCTTTACTCAAATTGGATTAATTCTTGTATAGATTTGATTCTATATTCCATGGAAAAGTGCTTATGGTTCTGGACTCATTTGATAAGTAATAAATTATGTAGAATAGTAACTATCTGCCAGAAAGAATGATCTCAGATTGATCTTGTTTTATAATTTCCTGTCAAACTTTAGCATTTGTTTCCGTGGATCTATTTTAGCTTATAACCACTCAAAAGCACTTGTTAGACAACAAAATGTTCATAATCAATTTGGAATTTAATTAAAGATGTTTGTAATCTTTAAGACATCAAAAGTGGATTTTGTCTCAACAAATATTTTAAATTTGCTATCCTTAAATGTAATTTTATCTCTAAAGAGTAAAAAAAAAAAGAAGATAAAAATATTAAAATAGAAAAAAAAGATAATAATTTTAAGTTAAAAGAAATCTATAGGAACATAAACCACGATAAAAGATACGCATGAAAAATAGTAATTATGTTGTTTCCAAGCGACTTTACAAGATTGTTACAAAAAATTACTATTAGCGGCAACACTAATCTACTAACAATATATTACTCCCTCGGTTCCTTTTTATTTGTCTTTTTAGAATAGTAACAATAACAAAGTGTATTTTGCATATTATTTTTCTATTATTCCCTTATTTTAATATTCCTATTTTTTTGAACACACTTTCTCTTTCCAATAATTTTAATATATTATGTTAAAAAAATTAATATGTTATGTACAAAAAAACTTTAGTTTTTTAAATATATAACAATAATTATACCCTTAAAATATTATTGAAAAAGATAAGAGTAATTGACGATGGGTATAATTGACAAATCATACCCTTAAAATATAAAAAAGACAGTTAAATAGGAACGCTAAATCCGACATTAAAGGACAAATAAAAATGAACGGAGGGAATTAAAAAGACTACTACTAAAAAAATTAATTTGTCCTCATCAAGTATGATAATATTACAAATCTTCTACCTTTAAAAAAAAAAATTGAAATTAAGAAAAATCTACGCATAAAAGATATGCATAAAAAAATAGTAGTAGCGGCAACAATAATTATTGTTGGGATAAGTAATTTTTCTCAGTGATAATGTAATTGTTGAAAAAAAACTAACTTATAACAACAACTTAAATTAATTGCTGCTATATATATATATATATTGTTGTTATTTAAATGTTGCTGCGAAAAAGGCGTTGTCAAAAATCATATTTCTGCTACATAAATTTAAGAAATTAATTTACCTATGTTTTTAACATTTTTATAATAAAGTCCACCGTGAACTATGTACATAATTGAATTTACCTAAAAATAATTTAAAATATATCAAACATTAGTAAAATTTATCACACAATAAGTTTCTACTACCATGTCAGCTTGGCATCGATCGTATGAATGAAATTAATTAACAATAAAGGGGAATTTTTTGAAGTTAATCCACCTGACTTAGAACTAGTCAAACACTCAAGATTAAATATGCAGAAATAAAGGCTTGTTTATCTTATTGAAACAAACAATATATTTATATAAAAAAGTAATTTTTCAAAAAAAAATTGAATAAAAAGTTTTTCATTATAGAAACTCAACTTGACATGTCATATTTCATATAGTGTCAGAGTAAAGAAAATCAAGTTTAAAAAATGTGATCATGGAAGCTCCAACATGGCTGCTATAAAAGCAAAAGTCAATAGGGATACCCTAAAAATGATAGTGTATGAAGGTGAGGGAATGGTGGTATGCAACAATTTGATTATAATTGTTAAATTTGTATGGTTTCCACCTTATGACTGATCTAAGGACAGGCCATCGGTTGATCAGGACCATTGACTTATTTTGGTAGGGAGTCCCAAATCTCAATTTACATGTGAGATTGGTGAAAGGAACTGTCAACCTTTTATTTATTTGATTATTTAATTTTATTTTTTCACATTTTTTTATTATTATTAATTTTCTGGTTCCTAGAGAAATAGAATCCAATAATCTAAAATTCAACTGCGAGATAAATAATTAAGTCTGGTAAATAATTGTTATATCAAAAAATAAACACAGATTTTTTTGAATGATTCATTAACCATTTATATTATATTGGGGTCGAACTCTAAACATTTTACTTATTCACCTTTAAAGTGGAATTTTTAACCACTAAAATATTTGTTCTAATAAAAAAGTATATGTTTATATTTAAAACAATTTTTTATTTTTTTTCTACATTTCTCCTATGCTATACCTGGTCTAGATCTTTGTCAAGATCACTATTCACTAGTCTTATAGCTTAGTGCTCAGTGATTGTCTGTGAATTATTTACTCACTCGTGGGCATTTATGGGTGTGGGCCGGGGTATAGTTCCATTTTTCAAGTGAATCATTTTTGGTCTTGATTGTGTGTGTAAGTTGAGTTGTCTAGGGCTAAAAGAGAAGGGAATTGGATTTCACAAAGCATCTACACAGAGATTAAATATTTTGTTCATTAATATATAAAAAATAGTAACTTGATTGATTGTACAATCAATAATAAATAGTTGAGATCAAATACTTTTTTCCATTAATATATAGGCACCGATTAAATTAGAGCCCTTTAATTATAAACATAGGGCTGCAATCGTCTATTTGTTTGTAACTATGCCAATCAGCTACAACAGACAATTCAAGTCCATATATTAGGTGCGCTAAAAACTATATCAAGTGTGAATTAGTGAAATATCATTTTTGTTTGGATTTAAAAAAGAAAAAAAAAGAAAGTGAAGTTGTATATGGATTTATATCTCCATATACAAATTGACCAAAATTTAGGTTAAAATTGTGAGACGTGTCAAGGGTGGTGTTGGGTGTGATGTGGGTATTATGAGAGAAGAAAATGATAGAATGAAAAGTAACTTCATTGATTAGTTTCTATTATTACATCACATATATATATACAATTTGATGTACATGGTAACTAAGATGTACTATCTGCACTAGATTCTAACTATGGTAACTACCTAGAGAGTTAGTTATAACTGTTTTGTTGACTTCTGCTGCAAGGCATCATTATTCTTCTTTGTATTTTCAATATCAACTTGTAATAGCCTCCCACAAGGTTAAACATGGTAGATATCTAGCAAGTTCAACTTGGGTAAAAGAAAATGAAATGGCTGTGGCAATAGAGGCTTCATGAAGAAGTCTGCAATCTGATTTTGTGAGGATACTGGTAGTAGCTTCATAAGGCCTGCTTGAAGTTTTTCACGCACTAAGTGGCAATCAATTTCCAAGTGTTTTGTGCGTTCGTGGAAAACCGGATTGGCTGCAATGTGTATGGCACTGAGGTTATCGCAATAAAGAACAGGAGTCTTAGTACAAGTAACATGTAGATCATTTAAGAGATAGATAATCCACTGTAATTCACAAGTTGCAGCAGCAAGTGCACGATACTCCGCCTCGGATGATGAACGAGAAATGGTTAATTGCTTTTTGGTACGCCAAGAAATGAGAGACTTGCCAAGGAAGAAACATTGGCCTGAAACAGAACGTCTTGTGTCAACACACCCCGCCCAATCAGCATCAGAAAAACCTGATATGTGAAGGTAAGAATTGCGTGGGAAAAATAAACCACGACCAGGATTGTTTTTGAGATATCTCAGAACACGTGTAGCTGCATTGTAGTGAGTAATAGTAGGCTTGGCTAAGAATTGACTCAATTGTTGAGTGATGAAGGTGATATCTGGTCTGGTGGTATTGAGATAAAGCAATCTACCAATGAGGCGACGATAAGAAGGGATATCCGGATACAGGGCACTAGAATCATTGCACAACTTGATAGAAGGGTCAGAAGGTGTGGAAACAGGTTTGGTGCCTAGGAAACCTGAATCAGAGAGCAAGTCAAGACAATATTTGCGCTGACATAAGGAGATACCTTTTGTAGAATGAGAAACCTCAAGTCCAAGAAAGTACTTCAACACACCTAAATCCTTAATTTGAAATGAATTATGAAGGACAGACTTGATATGTTGGAATTCAACTAAATAGTTACCAGTTAAGATCACATCATCAACATAAACAAGTAAGGCAGTGAAAGTAGTGTCAGATTTCTTGATGAACAAGGAATGATCTGAGGAAGCTTGAACATACTGATGTTGAAGAAGCAGTGAGGTGAGTTTCTCATACCATTTGCGACTTGCTTGTTTGAGACCATATAATGACTTTTTTTAACTTGCATACTTGGTTAGGTTTAGTGACTGTAACTCCTGGAGGGATAACCATGTAACATCTTCTTGGAGATCTCCATGCAAAAAGGCATTATTAACATCTAATTGATGGAGAAACCAATTATTGATTGATGCTAAAGCAATAATGAGACGAACAGAAGTAACCTTAGCAACTGGTGAATAAGTCTCAAAATAGTCTAACCCTTCAATTTGATTATAGCCCTTGGCCACTAATATGGCTTTGTATCGTTCTACTGTACCATCAGCATGCAACTTTACCTTATAGACCCATCTACAACCAATAGGAGTAACATTCGGAGGGATATCAACAACCTGCCAAGTACCAGTTCGTTCAAGAGCAAGAAGCTCAGTTTGCATAGCTTGTTTCCAACATTCAAACTTGTTAGCTTCAGCAAAAGACTTGGGTTCATGATGTGTAGAAAGAGACAAAGAAAAACGACATTGAGAAGAGGACAGATTAGTATAAGACACAAAATTAGAAATGGAATGTGGATTACCTGATGATGGAGTGGATGTATCAATGAATGTACTACAGACATAATCCTTAAGATGTGAAGGAGTAGTTTTAGGTCTGGTGGATTTTCTAGGAGAACTAGAAGGAGGTGGAATGGTAGGAGATGTGATGTTAGTAGAAGTAGTAATGGTGTCTGGATTAGGGGATGATGAGGTAGGGGAAGGAAGAGGAGAATCAACATCATCTATGTTAGTGGATGATGGTGGAGGAGAATGAGAAACATAAGTCCACTGATGTGTAGGATTAGAGGCATTAGCACTGTAAGGCAAAATATGATCATAAAAGGTTACATGTCTAGAAACAAAAATATGGTGAGAATGTAAATCATACAATACATAACCTTTCATTCCAGGGGGTAACCCAAAAATATAGCTTTTCTAGCACGAGAATCAAGTTTGCTTCTGAGAGAAGTAAGAGTAGAAGCAAAACATAAAGAGCCAAAGACTTTAAATTGAGATATATCAGGTGTTTGATTGTATAAGACCTAATAAGGAGACTGGTTATGTAAAAGATGAGTGGAAACTCTATTGATTAAAAAGGTGGCATGAAGCAAAGCATAAGACCAAAAATGCTTAGGGAGTTTAGATTGAAACAACAAAGCTCTGCCTACATTTAAAATATGTTGGTGTTTGCGCTCAACCCTCCCATTTTGTTGGGGAGTTTCTACACAAGATTTTTGATGCACAATACCCTTTTAAGCAAAAAAATCAGTAAGGAAAAATTCTGGGCCATTATCACTTCGAATAATTTTGGGAGTGATATGAAATTGGTTTTCAATAAGGGTAATAAAATTATGAACATGTGAGGAAACTGAAGCTTTGGATTTTAATAATACAATCCAAACAAAACGACTATGATCATCTAAAATTGTTAAGAAATATCTATGACCATGTATTGAAGCAGTGGACAATGGTCCCCATATGTCAAAGTGTAAAAGTTCAAAATTGGTTTTAGCAATAGAATGACTTGTATTAAAGGGTAATTTTCGTTGTTTGGCAAAGTGGCATACATCACACACAGCTTTATTATCAACAGAAATATTTGGATACAAATGTGTCATATCAGACAATCTAGAGTTGGATAAGTGTCCAAAATGAAAATGCCAAAGGGCAGATACAGGAATTATTGTGGAATTGAAATTACATGAGGTAACATGATTATTATTGGAAACAGAATGACTAAAAATAGTATGAGGTTTAGCAGCAGAAGCAATGTTGGATTTGGGGATGATGAGTCTGTAGAGTCCATTGATACGATCACCCAAACCAATCATCTTCTGGGATGTTGTGTCCTGTATAATACATTTGTTAGAGACAAAATGAACACAACATTTAAGAGATTGACACATTTTAGAGATGGAAATGAGATTAATAGTAAAGTTTGGAGAATAGAGGACATTATGAAGAGAGATCTTATCAGTAAGGTGGATAGTACCAGCAGTTTTGACAGAAATTGAAGCACCATTAGGTAAACTAACATTAATGGGATCAATAGAATGTAATGAGTAAAACCAATGGGGTGAAGAACAGATATGTTCATTAGCACCAGAATCTAGAATCCAATAACTAGGTGTAAAAATGGAATTTAATAAGGAATGATTACCTGAAGTGGAAGAATCATGTGGTGAAAAACCATCATGAATTACATTAGAGACACTAGCATTGTTAGAAGGAGGATTAGATGGAGACTGTGCTGAAGCAAACAAATTGACCTGTTGAAGCAGAGATACAAGCTGATCATATTGAACTTGAGACAAACCAGTATTGGTGCTTGAGCTACCCTCCTCAGCAACACTATTAGCAGGTCTAGATCCATTAGATTCATGATGAGAGCTATTCCCCTTGTTGACATTAGGATGTCCATGTTTAGCATAACAAAACTCCACTTGTGATTGTTCTTGCCACAAAAAGTACAAACACGATTGGAATTCTTACCAGAAGCAATACCTTTACCACGATTAGGTTGCTTTCTTGCATCAGCAGCATTAGCAAGAAGGGGAGAATCATCAGTTTCAGCAACGATCAAAGACTTGTGGTTACTCTCTTCTTGTACAACCAATGAATACACCTTGTTAAGCGTTGGAAGTGGATCCATAAGGAGAATTTGAGTTTTAACAACAGAGAACTCAAAATTCAAACCAGTCAAAAACTGAATCACCTGATCTTCCAAGAAAAAATTTCTAGCAGCACGCATAGCATCACACCTACATTGGTGAACACATGTACACGAAGGAATAGGACGATGAGAGTGCAATTCCTCCCATAACGCCTTCATCTCAATGAAGTAATCGAGAACATATTTCGTTCCTTGCTTCAGATTGTTAATGGAAGAACGAATAGTAGCAATTCGAATCCGATCGATCTTGGAGAATCGCACTTGAAGATCTTGCCAAACATCATAACAATTCTCATGAAACACCAAAGTTTAAGCGATTTGTTCAGTTACCGAGTTGATGATCCAAGAATGAATAAGGTGATTGCACCGTTCCCAAGCCGAACGATTGAGATCATCAAAATTAGGAATCGGAAGTTGTCCATTAACGAACACAAGCTTGTTCTTCGCGCCTAAAGCTCGACGCATCGATTACTCCAAGCAAGGTAATTCGAACCATTCAAAAGAGGTGTAACCACAACAGAGTTAGGTCCTTCACTCGGATGCACGTAGTAGAAGGAATCAGTGTTAGCCGGAGCTTGATTCACCGGTGCAGCGCGTGGAGGCATGGCGAATCAACGAAGAAGAAACAGAGAAAATGCGAGAAAGAGAAGGAAAGTGAAAGAAAATTCGCAACGGAATCGTAACAAACTTTTTGGATCGTAACTAACTCCAAGAAGGAGTGAATATTACTGATACCATATTATGAGAGAAGAAAATGATAGAATGAAAAGTAAGTTCATTGATTAGTTTCTGTTATTACATCACATATATATATACAATTTGATGTACATGGTAACTAAGATGTACTATCTGCACTAGATTCTAACTATGGTAACTACCTAGAGAGTTAGTTATAACTGTTTTGTTGACTTCTGCTGCAAGGCATCATTATTCTTCTTTGTATCTTCAATATCAACTTGTAATAGTGGGTTAGTCAGAGGATGGTGGTTCGAGTGGATTTTGGTTGGAGTGGGAAGGTTTTGTGATGAGATGTTTGGATTGACGAGTAGCGTGGTGAGTGGTGACGAAGTTGTCTAGATGGTGGAGCGAGACATCGTAAAGGGCTAGGCCAATGGTGATTTGTTATAATTGCAAAATAATACATCATTTTCATACCCAACTAAGAAAAAATACATTAGTCTTTTGTTAGAGATTAAGTAAACCACAACAACATGAAATTAGTCACTAGTAAAAATGTTTAGTCACTAAATTAAGTGTATCTTTGTTTTCAAGTATATCCTAATGTAACTTTCTGAACGATAAAAAGAAAGATAAAATTTATTGTTTTAGTTTATATTTAGAATAATTGATGAAACGTAGACTAACATGATTTTGACAAAAACTATACTTTATCGCTTTAACAAAATCATGTTACGACTATAATTTTATTAAACTCACCTTCAATATAGTCTCAAGTGCTTAATAGTCTCATTATCAATTATCAACCGAACACTAAGTGGTTATGAATGTGAGAGAGGGTTATCTCCCGTGAAATATCTACTAGAGATAGTCCAGTGTAAATCTTCACCATCCAAATTACTTTCAATAAACTTTGACCTCAGACAATAAACATAATAAATAGTTGAGATCTTACTCCAGAGTAATATGGATGCAGAGGGTCCAATTTGCTAGTACTACATCTCATCTTGAAAAGACACAGTAAGCAACCACAACCACACAAAACAAATCAGACAATTCTGATCTGTTTGATTTGTTTTATATAAAAATTAATCTCGCCAACTTATTTTTAATCGGACGGTTAGAATAGTTACTACGTTAATGCAGTAACTACATCAAATCCATTTCGTCAAAAGACATAATTTTCACTTTCTTATAGACAAATAAATTCATGAAAATCAGTAACTAGTTGTTCATATTTACTGTTTTAAGTAGGGGACTTTCAATAGTATCTCTTATTTTTTTCACTTGTATAATGTGTAGTATTAAATATTTTTGTCCTACTTATAATAATTTACATTAAAGGAGCAAGTTGGCATCACACACTTCACCCTAAAATAAAAAAGGTACCATAAAAAAGGCCATTCTCATTCAATCCACAAAGCATAAAACCAGTTATAAATTCATTGTCAGTAACTCAAATCTCATTTTCACATTTCTTCACACACTCTTTCTAGCTTCTTCTTCTTCTTCTTCTTTACATATGTAACTATATCTTGTATCTTGAGATAGAGTCACAAAAAAACAAAAAAAGCTATTACAAAAGTGATTAACAATGGTAGTGAAAAAACCAAAGATTGTGATAATTGGAGCTGGAATGGCAGGCTTAACAGCTGCAAATAAGCTCTATACTTCAACAGCTTCAAAGGACTTATTTGAACTTATTGTTGTTGAAGGTGGAACAAGAATTGGTGGAAGAATCAACACATCAGAATTTGGTGGTGACAAAATAGAGATGGGAGCAACATGGATCCATGGAATTGGTAATAGCCCAATTCATAAAATAGCTCAACAAACAAATTCACTTCAATCTACACAACCTTGGGAATGCATGGATGGTAATAACAATGATGAATCTATCATAACTATTGCTGAAGGTGGTTTTCATCTTCAACCTTTCATTGTTGATCCTATTACAAAACTCTTCAAATATCTCATGGATTATTCACAAGGAAAACTCACCAAAGAATCTGCAAAAGGTGAAATTTTGAACTACTATAACATGGCTTCAAAAGCTTCTTCAAGAACTTCTTCAAGTTCAAACTTTGTCTCTAAAAAGAATCATCTTAGTATTGGTTCTTTCTTGAAACAAGGTCTTGATGCTTACTTTGAAACAATGAAAGAACAAGAAGAAGTAAAAGGGTGTGAAGAAGATATGAACAATTGGAACAAAAAGTTGCTTCAAGAAGCTGTTTTTGCAATGTATGAGAATACAGAAAGGACTTATACATCAGCAGGTGATTTAGAGAGTTTAGATTATGAAGCTGAAAGTGAGTATAGAATGTTTCCTGGTGAAGAAATCACAATTGCAAAAGGGTATTTAAGTATAATTGAAAATATAGCTTCTGTTTTACCAAATGGTTTAGTTCAATTAGGTAGAAAAGTGAAAAAAATTGAATGGCAAACTCAAAAAAAAAGTGATGATGATCATAGTTTTAGACCTGTTAAGCTACATTTCTATGATGGATCTGTTATGTATGCAGATCATGTTATTGTTACTGTTTCACTAGGTGTTTTAAAAGCTTCTATTACTCATAATCATGATGATGATGATGATGATGATGATGATGATGATGATGATGAAAAAGGTATGTTTTTTTGTCCTAAGTTACCATCTTTCAAAGTTGAAGCAATTTCAAGACTTGGTTTTGGTGTTGTAAACAAGTTATTTATACAAATGAATAAACCAAAAACAAAAAAGAATGATGAAAATTCAAAAGGGTTATTTCCATTTCTTCAAATGGTGTTTCATTCAACACAAAATGAAACAAGGGATAAGAAAATACCATGGTGGATGAGGAAAACAGCAACACTTTTTCCTATTTATAATAATTCAAGTGTTCTCTTATCTTGGTTTGCTGGTGAAGAAGCATTAGAACTTGAATCACTTAAAGATGAAGAAATAATCAATGGTGTTTCAGCAACAGTTTCTAACTTTTTACCTCATTCAAGTTCAATTAGTAAAGTTTTGAAGAGTAAATGGGGAACAGATCCTTTGTTTTTAGGATCATACAGTTATGTTGCAGTTGGTTCAAGTGGTGAAGATTTAGATACAATGGCTGAACCGTTGCCATTGATGAAAGATAGCAATAGCAACAGTTTTTCATATCCACTTCAAATTTTGTTTGCAGGGGAAGCAACTCATAGAACTCATTATTCAACAACTCATGGTGCTTACTTCAGTGGTCTTAGGGAAGCTAATAGGCTTCTTCAACATTATCATTGTGTTGGGATTTTTAATAATTAGTATTATTTTATTTTTGTTTTTTTGAATTTTTGAATATTATTATTATTATTATTAATCACTATCTCTATGATATTATTATTATTCCCATTTTCAACTTAAAAAAGGTCTTTGTTGTTTCTGTATAAGAAAAGTAGTAGTGAGTGATTGGGGAAAAAAAATCAATATTAGAAGGGTCAAGATGAATAGTGAAAAAATGGAGACATTAAGCTTGATTGTACTATTTGAATTAAAGTTTCTCCAAATATTTATTTATCTCTTCATTTATGAGTGTACTTTTCTTTGCTTTAATTACAAAATCTCTATCAATCTTTCAAAGATTCCATCTCAATCTTGAATTCTCTAGAATAAAAATATCATACAGATACATGCAGTAGTTAATCCTGATTACTGATTTGAGATTGCGGAAAATACAAAGTATAATTATACAATTGTTAAATTAATTTTAAACAATTTTTATAATTGATTTGAGATCAGACGATCGAAATCTGTATCTGAGTGACAATAGAGAATCTATTTCCATTTTACTTTCTCCATGTGTGTTTTCTGGTTTCACTTCTCTCAAGGCAAAGGACATGATCCACCAAACACGGTTATTCATTCATTCATCTATGAAATGAAATATGGCTTGTCAACTACTCAAGCTTACGTGTAATTCTTTGTCATTTTATTCAACTCTACTCAAAATTTTGATGCTACCCTACCTCTCTATTTGAGAATTGGTCCCTTGATAGAGTATATTATATATGGGTTATGCTAAACAGTGCCTCCGGGGCACTTGTTAAGCATGCCAAAAATAAAAATAAAAAATAAAATTAATAGTGATAAAACAACTTTTTACAATTTCAAGGCATGCTTAACCAATGTCCCGGGGGCACTCTTTAGCATTTTTCATTATATATATATATAGCTTGTAGGTAATTGATAAGGTGCTTCATGTTGTTATTATGTATCAATATCAAAAACTGTAGTTATAGTGTGATTGATTATTAGTCAATGCTCTTAGTTTTGAGATCATTGTAATTGTATATTTTGAATATGCTTAAAGCCTTATAAGTGATTGTTTTCAAAAACACTTAAAATAATTGTGGATATAAATTACATATTGGAGTTGTTTAAAAATTACAATAACAGAGTACTAAACTCACCACAAGTCATAATAGTTCGAAGTTTTAAAATGTAGTTTTTGTAAAAGTGGTAAACCATAATTCTACGGAACTCACTGATATTTGAAATGTGCACGTAATTTTACCGCAATATTTTTTGTTAAATAGTCTAATGGTTAAAAAATTTACCTTTTAAATTGAATAAATTGGAGTACCAGGGTTTGAATCCTAGTCTATGGATATTTCATGCAATGTCCTACTATCTGAATTATGCTCACGGAGACATTTTACCGCAATTTTTAATACACTAAAAAAAGATGGTTCTCTATGACTTTATAACTAAATAAATACTTATTTGGTTTCAAACAAACTAAGCATTAACCTAAGGAACTACAATACAAAAGCATTGATTGTTTTTGAGTGATATTAGAGGAATGAGAAATTGAGACAATAAATGTGAGCTGGCCAAAACTGTAAAATTAGAATCACATGAAAATGGGAAAGAAAGAAACCAATGATGGGGTCCCATGACTAGTTGTAGTGTCTATCAGAGAAAAATAACCAAAATGTCCTTTAACAATGAGACAGAATTTGTTGATGATTATAGCCATTTGATTGTAGTGATCTTTTGTGTAGAAGCTCTCATGGTTAGGATTCATGAAAATGAAATGACTTGGTCCCATTCCCTCTCTGCCTAAGTATAGTACATATACAATGAAAAAGGACAAACATTTATACATGTACACCATTTTGCTCTAAGTAACAATATGGTCTTACCTACCAATTGTATCATTAGTGTTGTGTTGGATCTATTCAAAGTAAATCTACCTTACTTTTTAGTTTTACTCCCTGCCCTTTTTTCTTGCTTGAATTTTCCTGTCCACAAGCACATCCTAGTAGAAGCCTATTTTATAAAGATACTTGTATTTTTCTCCTCAACAAAGTAGGATCCGGATTTGCTACGGTAGGAAAAGTATGTGTTGACGGAAGGAAATCATATTGGCCATTAATTTGCGATCAGACGACTTAAATTAAACAATAACAAAATAAACTTTAAATGATATTCACCATTAATCGCAGACTTGATTTATTGAGATTAAAAACGGTGTGACAGAGTTACTGCACCAAATTTAAATCTAATAAAGTGGTAGCTAGAAGGAAGAAATAAGACACCCGATGGTACTACTTAGATTTTGCGTCTAATTCCATAATATGACATTATCTCCTTCTTTATACACTTTTTTCAAGCATTGTCAATTGTTAGTAGCTAACATAGAATTTAGTTTTTCAATAGATCTAAGATAGAATTTGAGATTGTATTAAGTTTTAGGCTTAATACAATCCCACAAAGGTGTGTCCATTCTTGATAAACTCTTTTCCGGTCATATGTCTACTTAAAAGTGAGACGTGTTTTTTTCTAATAATTGAAGAGTGTTAATGATTTACTATGCCTCTCACTAGAGATCCAACCTAAGGTGTGATTTGAACCTAGATAGGTTCATAGCAAACAATATCACCAAATCGCGAACTACAACTCTAATAGCACGAGGATCTCTCTGAGTACGGTTGTTGAGCGAGGGATTTTTAGTGATCTCAAGAGGGACCAAGCCCTCACCCATGAACAAAGGGTGAGTTAGTCCCATAATTATTAACCCATGAGCTAGCATATTTGTTTTCACACTAAGTATTAGCTAGACATGCGTTTTTCTAAAGCTACACTTTATAGCTTCTTAGTTTTCTTAGTACAAAGAATGTTGAACGCAACACTGCGGTAGATCAACGCAAAACCAAACACAACATAACTTTGTAAAGATACACGTCTTTTTTATATTCGTAGGTCCAAATTTCACTAGTCTTTCATATTAACGAAGATCGTCCATTCTCGTGTCACCGATATGATTATGCTCCATGTTTAATATCATCCATCTAATATTGCAAAGCATAATAGAATCAAATTTAAAAGGGTCCATCTATGTTGATCATCCTTCATTTTCATACCACAAAACACAAAGCAAACATCACATGGAATAACAACCTGTGTCATTCAATCACTAAAAGAGTCTACCAATTGAGTATGATATATTAGCTTGATATAAATGACAAAGATTATCTTAGAATATATGCTTGGTGACTGTATGGTCAAATCAAGTGCAATGTAAAGTGACTCTCAATTATTGTAACATTTCTCATCTTCTAATTAATTAACTCATACTTTTAAAAGATAAAATAAGGAAAAAAAAAGAAAAGAAAAAAAAAAAAACAAATATGGCCCACATGCTATCTCTTTTAGCCTCTTGTGGGCTTCAATCACCCTTTGATGATTGCATATCACATAACAATCTGTCATCTAGTCTTTGTCTCATAGATAAACTACCAAATGAGAATCTAACTTCCTTTACCCTCTTACCTACTAATCCAGCATTTTTTTTTTCTTTTGCACCGGTTCTGACCCACTAAAGGTGAGCGACTACCAATAAAATTGGCCCTCTTTGCCTTTAATATTTATCATTGTGGTTACCTTCACTTGCAATTCTCCCTGATCACTACAATATTTAATTGCATAAAATCAAAATGATGTGACAATTATGGGATTATATTATCCATAGATGTGACTTAATTGATTATTGGATCAAGATTTATTGTTGTTAGAGTTTCTTACAGTAATTAATTTAGCCATTCAATTCAGATTGGACGGTCCAGATAAAATATATTGTTAAATAATCTGATCCATTGATTAAATCAGATGATCCACAGCTATAACTGCGTGACGTAGTTATAATAGGAGATCCATTTCCTTGATTATGTATAGAGTGAACACCAAAATTCGAAAGTAACTTATATAATCTGAAATATTAATCACATTATTTGATGATCATACTCATATTTTTATTAGATCATACTAATATCTGAATGAAGATAGAAAGAAAAATAAATTAAATAATCTGTATTTTTAATTTAATTAAATGATAAATAATATATTGTGAATGTGACCAAATAATATGTCTAAATAGTTGTGGTCTCTTAAATCAATTTCAGATAGTGATTTATAGTTAATATTATTTTTTTCACAATATTTTAGTCATTTTCTATA
The DNA here is from genome assembly GCA_030408175.1 of Trifolium repens. Classification (NCBI taxonomy): domain Eukaryota; kingdom Viridiplantae; phylum Streptophyta; class Magnoliopsida; order Fabales; family Fabaceae; genus Trifolium; species Trifolium repens. The sequence continues at coordinate 20,103,090 of CP125839.1, read as the reverse complement.
TTTGGATATGGATTGCAAGTTTTATATACCATATAAATCATAGATTTGAAGCTTAAAAAATCATATCCTAATATGAACGAATGGCAAAAAAACTAAAATGACATAAAAAAAGAAATATTACCGAAGATTAAGTTAAAGAACTTATTTTACCATGTACCAAAAAATAAAAAAGTTATTTTACCTATAAACAATATAATATAAGATGTTATACAAGTGTGTTCATTTAATATATGTATCACTAAACCTCAATATTGCTTTTCTGTTTATTCAGTTAAATGGATGTACTTTAATCATTATGATTCTCAAAAATTATTCTTCCTATCATATTCACCTTTGGACAAACATTTCTTTAATTTTACGTGTCCAACTTCTTTATCATAATAATCCTGCTTTTCCTTTTTTGCAAATCTTAGATTAAAAGTTCAATGATAGATGATTAATTAAGAGGCCTCTAATCTATCCCTTTTATTCTTTTAAAAAATTAAGAATAAGGTTTTTCCATTCTCAAAGAGAGCCAATGATGACAAAGTGAAAGATGATACATTAAGTACCATATCACAATAAGGATATAGGTTTGATAAACATTACCCTAAAGTTTTTTCACTACTAAAAATCTCGCTCCGAAAATAAATAACTCTTCCCACCTTTTTTCGTGGGTACCAAATAATTCTCCATTTCATTTTTTTCTTTATAAAGAAGGTCTATGTAGAGATAGGTGTAGACCCTTTTGTTTAATAATAGTAAAGAAAGATCATGAAGTAGGCTACTTAAATCTTTGAGTATATGGAATCTTTAGGTATAGTCGTAGTCTTTGGCTAATAGGTATGTTTTTGAGGTTTTCCAAATTTCTTTTGGAGATTGCCATCACATATACTTCAAGGGCCCCTTCTAGCATGAGTGAGTACTATAGGTCTCCCAGAGTGAAAAATTACCTTCTATTGTAGGTAAAACAGGTAATAATAATATAATAATAATTTAAGCTATTTACACATCTACCACAAATGATATATTTATGAAAACTGCCCACAACAACCTTAAATTTTAATTTAAACACAACTGAAATTATAAATGTAATTTTTTTTGTTTGTTGCAATTTATTAGTATCAATTGAAACATCCAAACTCATAGTCTTTGCTATACGACTAAGACAAACAAATCAGCTTCCACTATAATTTCATTGTATTCTTTTGTACGTATGACACATGTCATTTTATTAAATATTAATATTATAAAAAAGTATAAGATAATAGTTTAATTATTTTGACAATATAAATATTAAGTTTGATTTAAAATATATCATATAATATATTGATAATTAATATTTTGGCATGACAACTATCAATTATATTTGCAACATGTCAAAAAGTAAAAAATAGATAATTAAACTAACAAATAATATTAGCAAAATTTAAATTGAACAAAAAATAAGTTAATGCAATATTTATATATATAACTAGCAGGCCTTCCGTGCCCGTTTGTGTGATCCGCGTTTTCTATTATGCTAACGTATATAAATGTAAACAATGGTTTATTATAAATTTGATTTTTGTTTAAATTAATTTGTGTATTTTTAGTTTTTCTTAAAATAAAAATTGTAATTTACGTGCATTAACCTGTCAATTGATGGCAGATGGGGTCTTGGAGCGGTTTATCGCGACTCTGAGGGAGCTCTCCTTGCAGCAGCGACGTGGGTGGTGCCGGGATGTAATGATCCGACCCTTGCCGAAGCTTTCGCCCTCTACAAAGCCGTCCTTCTAGCGATTGATTGTGGGTTCCATGAAGTGGCTTGTGAAAGTGACAATGCTGGTGTCATCGGGCTCATCAACAACGCAAGCAAAATCCCTAGATTGTATACTGGGAATTTGATTCAGGGTATTTTATGTAACAAAGGTAGTTTTAGGGGTAGCTCCTTTAGGCATATTGGACGTGAGGCTAATAGCGTGGCCCATTATTTAGCATCCTTAGCCCACCAAGAGCCCAACATAGTATGGTTGGAAGAAGCTCCCCCTAGTATTATACCCTTGTTAATCAGGGATTTGATTCATTAATATCATTCAGCTTACCTTAAAAAAAAAAACAAAAAAATAACACCTTGAGAAAAAGAAAAAAAAAGTAATACAATGAAAAAGTTGTCAACCCTCTTTGTCATGATAATAAAAACTCCAAACGACAATATACAATCCCAAAAACACATATCATTTTTATATATTGTTTTGTCATAGATTTGAGGAAAGTTGGTTACTACCTTCTAAATTGCAAAAGTCAGTGTGAGTTATTTGAGGAAAGTTGGTTACTATAATATAATATTATTTTTTAGTAAGGGACAGTTTTTAAAGGATAAAATTGGAATAATAAAAAAGTTATCCCAAAAACACATATTTGTTTATATATTGTTATAGATAATAAAAAGATTAATAATTAAGTATTAAAATATATGTATGCGGTTTGATTCGGTTTAGATTGGTTTTGAAAAATCAATCCAAATTTCGATCCGATCCAGCGATTTTCACAAAAGAACATCAAAACACATTCAAAAAAATTCAATTTTTTACAGTTTTCATTTTTTTTTTGGATCAATTTGCGATATTTATTTGGCTTTAGTTTGGATTTCCCTATTCATACATCATTGTGGTCAGAACGACTATATAAATTTTAAAATATTTATAAGAAAAACACATAAAGGATTATACGTTCAAATGGTTAATGGATTGTAGTAGATAAGACTATTAAATAGATACTCAAAAAATAATTTTTTCTTTAAAATATTCTCTTCAAAATCTTTAAAAAATAGGCTTTAATGCAGTTTTGGTCCCCCTATTTTAAAAAACTTGAACTTTTGATCCCTCTATTTTAAAAGCCAGCTTTTTGATCCCCCTATTTTAATTTTTTCTAAATTTTAATCCCCCAACTCAATTTGGTCCAAAATCATAGAACCCTAAGTTCCTAATTCTGAAAACGCAGAAACGCTAGAATCTTTCTCCTCCTCTCAATGTGTCTTTCATCTTGATTGGACTGAACCATCCCTTGAAACACCCTTGGATTTGGATTCGCAATACCAGGTGAAGACATAGCAAATTTATCCTCCATTTCATTTCTACTTTTCTTTTGCATCACTTGAACAACAATTGAATTCACATTAACATTTGCATAAGCATTAATATTTGGAATTGAATTTGCCTTTGCCTTTGAATTTGTATTTAAAAGTTTCTGTTCAGTTTGTTGTAATTGTAAAACCAATTTCTTTTGTTTCTCTGCATTTTCTTCTTCAGCAATAGAATTCATAACATTTGTGTAACCTTTTTGAAGCAACCTATACAACAACATAGAAGCCATTCTTGCTTCATCCTTAACCGATTCAAATATCACGCAAAAATTAGCCAAAATTTGACCAAATTGAATTGGGGGACTAAAATTCAGAAAAAACTAAAATAGAGGGATCAAAAAGCTGACTTTTAAAATAAGGGATCAAAAGTTCAAATTTTTCAAAATAAGAGACCAAAACTGCATTAAAGCCTAAAAAATAAACGTTACTTTTTGTAAATATAGTTGCAATTTTTTTGGATCATAAAAATTCAAAAAATCTACAAAATAAGAAGTTCTATTTTAAATAGATTTCATTAAAAAAACATTTTTAAGATATACTACCTCCGTTCTTAATTATAAGACTCAATTGAGAAAATTGTGGAGATTAAGAAAGTTGGTTGTGACATTAAATTTGTTGACAATTAATTAGTATTATTTTTACAATTTTATCCTTCATAAAAGAGAATGAGATATTATTTTTTTAAGGTATTTATTATAGATTATAGAAAATATGCACTTTAAATAGGGGTATGTTGGTAAAGAAATAATTAATTCCTTTGAAAATGATCTTATAAAAAGGGACAAAGAAAAATCCAAAGATGATTTTATATTTAGGAACGGATGTAGTATCTTTTATTTATTTTTTTTAAAAGTGATTTTTATTAAGCTAAAACCTTTAACATGAATATTTAAGTTATTGAATATCAAAATTACTCTTTTAATTTATAAAAAAGATAAATTTAAAATAACGTTTAATATTTTAATTAAATTTATCATAAATTTTTTTAAAAAAATATTTATAAAAAAAACAAATATTTTTTTTTGACAAAAAAAAACAAATATTTTAAAGGTAAAACAAACAGGACATAAATGAAGTGAAAAAAATTAGTTTGGCTCACACAAAATAGAATCCTAATTAATTTATAGAAAAGGAAGAGGCAAGTGGAGTGCTTGTTAGTTTGCATCACTAAACTAATAGATCACAATTAATTCTTTTTTAAAAGATTCAAAAAAAAGAAAAAGGAAAAGGGCAAAAATAGGAAACTGAAGAGTTAAGTTTGGGTCACAGTGTATTAAGCTGGCAGGATGATGCATAATTAGGCAACAAATGTGTTTTTTCATTTATTTTTAAAAGATTGGGATGAAACTTCAATAAAAGAAAATCCTGGGGTTATATTGGTCATGGACTAATTCTAATTACTTAAAAATAAGTGGGCATTACTACAAATTAAATTTAACCTAGAGAACATTGCACCTTCAAGTTGTAAGTCATTCATCCTATCCATTGATTACTTTAATAATAAATCTAATGGTAAAAAAGCACTTTCCCATGATGGGAGATCTATATCACTTACCCATGCTAGACTTGGTCTGGGTCTGTTTGGTTCAACCGAGGGGAAGGGAGGTGAGGGGAGACAATGTAAAACATAATTGATTATGTTGACAAAATTACCCTCAGTTTTTTATTAAAATTCTAAATTATCCTTGTTGGAATATTAAAATTTTAGGTTTTATTTTTTTTTTACAACAAAAAAAATTTAGGGTTTCTACTCATTAGATTTTTTTTTTGATTATATATCCATTAGATTTTTTTTGACGTAATATATCCATTAAAATTTAATCCTTATTTTGAGTTTATAAGGTTAAGGCAAAAAAGTAAATTACTTCTCGCTTTACCTCCCATCCCCTCGTTAAAAAGTTGAACCAAACATAAAAATTTAAGGGTGTGTTTGGTTGGAGGTTTTTGGAGGGGAAAGGAGGAAAGGTGAGGTAATATTTTAAATTTTTTGTGTTTAGTTCAATTTTTAAAAGAGGAAAGGAGGGGAGGGGAGGGGAGGTGAGCCAAATCCTTCCAAAGACCACTTTTTGCTTCCCCCCAAATTGGGGGGATTTGGAGGGGAGGGGAGGTATTCAATTATAATTATAATTATGTTGACCAAATTACCCCTAATTTTATTTTAAAATTTAAAAAATATCTATGTTATTAGAATTTTAAATGTTAAATTGTCTCTCTTATTATTCATAATATGATTGATGTATATTATATATATATATATATATATATATATATATATGGGGAGATATCAAATTACACCGGTGTAACATTTGAGTAATGTTACACCGCTCAATAACGCTTTAACGAATTCAAATTTTACAAAATCCACCGTTGGATTGAAAGTTTATATCGTATAGATCATCAATGTTGAGTTTTACAAAAATCTAAAAACGTTTGACATGTTTTTTAGACACATAAAGATTAACGGTATTCAATAAAAATGCATAAACCGTTAATCTTTATGTGTCTCAATAACATATCAAACGATTTTAGATTTTTGTAAAACTTAACATAGATGATCTATACGATATAAACTTTCAATCCAACGGTGGATTTTGTAAAATTTGAATTCGTTGAAGTGTTATTGAGCGGTGTAACATTACTCAAATGTTACACCGGTGTAATTTGATCCCTCCCCATATATATATATATATATATATATATATATATATATATATATATATATATATATATATGTTCACGTCACAGTTGTTATATCAATTTTTTCATATACATTCTATTCTTCTTTTTCTTTATAAATCTTACATACTGATGAAGAGATATCAATCCTCCATATACCCATCTTTATTTCTTCATCTGTTATTTTTTTTTTTTACGCTGTGTTAATTTCTTTTTGTTTCCATTTTTTATTTTCATTTATTTTGTTTTCATATTATTCTCTATTATGTTACAATATAGTTAAATAGTTCAAATTACGTGCGGTTTATAATTATGATGTAAATAGTTTTTTTTTTTAAACAGTGAGATAAATAATTTTTTTTTGTCAAGTGAGATAAATAATTTTAAAATCATGAGTATGTTATAAAACTTTAAGGATAGAAACGTAATTTAATTTTAAAATCACTCCCCTCCTCTCGTTAACCAAACATATTTACATTAAAATCTCTCCCCTCCCCTCTTCTCTTTTGAACCAAACATAAATGTTTTTAAAATTTCTCCCCTCCCCTCCCCTCCCCTCCATTAAAATCCCTCACCTCCCCTCCCTCTCTGTTGAACCAAACAGACCCTAAAATATCACCTTCCTTCCCCTCCCCTTCCCTCCAAAACCCCCGAACCAAACAGACCCTTAAAGTGGGAGATCAAACAAGTTACCATCTTTTTGTAAATATATATTCTTTTTCATGATGATTAATTGAACCAAAGATAGCAAAGCATAATATTTTAGCTGGACATGTCCATGACATGATAATGACATCCCTCCTTAAATACATTATTTGTTCTTATATTTATTTTAAATTTTAAATTGGTCTTTTTATACTTTATTTTTTTGACAAAGTTGGTCTTTTTATACTTAAAAAATTTTAAGTCTTTTTCTTATATTATTGATATCAACACAAATTTGTTCTTTCCATGAAATTTTGGGTTAATATTATATAATTTTATGTTATATTTTGAATTAATTTCCACATGGCACATGAAGGTGAATAAAAAACACAAGCGGGCTGGGGGGTGTTAAAAATAGTTTGAAAGAAAGACTTACGTATAAAAGAGATAGAGAAAGAGAGACACAAGTTTTTTTTACTAGTTCACCCTTATCTTAGAGCTATGCCTAGGGATGGCAATGAACTGAACCAACTCGAATAAAGTTCGAGACTCGATTCGATAATTGATTTGTTGAACTTGGTTCATGAACCAAATGAACCGAACTTGAGCTAAATATTAAGTTCGTTAATTAAATGAGCTGAACTTGAGCTATATAGTTCGGCTCGTTTGGTTCACGAGCTGACTCGAGATATATATATATATATATAACACTTCAAAAATAATTTTAAATTTATATATTTGATATTATACATTTATATATATATATAATTGAATTTTTGCAGATATATAATTGATTTTATACATTTAGTTCATTAATAATATATAACAGTTTTAATAAACTAAGACAAATGTGTCGAACTCGAGCTGAAATACGAGTTGAATATCGATTTGAAAATGAACTGAACCTAACGAGCCGAACTGAACTGCTCGCGAACTTTAAACGAGCCGAACTCGAGCTGAGAAAATAGTTCGTGTCAAACTCGAGTCGAGTCGAACTCAGACAGGTTCGACTCGACTCATTTCCAGCCCTAAAACCTAAGAGCTTATCCACCATAATCACACAATATTACAATTGCTCAAACACCAAGTCCAAGACAGACAAGTTAAAAGATTTTCCTTACTCAAGATACACAGATCAAGATACTTCCTCTGCCTTACAACTAAGGACTCTTAATTAGAATTTAATGCGTTGTTGTGTTTACACTTGAGGATAAAAGAGTGGTAAACTTCAATAGTGTGTAGTGTTTCTAAATTGCTTAGATATTATAACATACAAAGTTTGTAAGAATATTTCTAAGTATTTTGTGTTGTTTTCCTTAAAAAAAATATCAGAGTTTGTGAACTTGAGTTGTTGTGTTGTAATCGTGCAAGTCTTCAAATGCTTAGAGTCCTATAAATTAAAGAGATAAGAGAAAGAGAGACACAAAAATTTATACTCGTTCACCCCTTAATCTTAGAGCTACGTCCAGTCCCTCACACCTAAGAACTTATCCTCTATAATCACACATGATTACAATTGCTCGGACACCAAGACCAAAACTTCCTGCTCAAGACACACAAGTTAAGAGACTTCCCTTACTCAAGATACATAGATCAAGAGACTTCATCGGCCTTACAACTAAGGACTTCTTAATTAGAGTTTAATAAAACGATCATTGTTGTGTTTACACTTGAGACGCAATGATTGGTAAACTTCAATAATGTGCAGTGTTTCTAAACTACATAAATATTCTAAGATACAAAGTTTGTAAGAATATTTATAAGTGTTTTGTGTTGTTTTCTACACAAAATATTCCAGAGTTTGTGAGCTTGAGTTGTTGTGTTGTAATCTTGCAAATCTTCAAATGCTCAGAGTCCCATATATATACAAGAGTTGAATAGGGCCGTTTTTTTTAAGAGATGCCAACAGATAAAAGATTCGTTGAAAGCTAATGTTCAAGCTGAATTCTTTTCCTCTTATGACCAGTTCAGTTGCATAAGAATTTTTTTCTCAACCCCAATGTTTGCATCTATGACGCCCCTCACGAAAATATTATTAAAAACACAGTTTGCTTCCCAGAATGCGAATTCAAATACTATTCGCTACTTAAAGTGTTAACACGAACCCAGTTTGCTATGTAAAGTGAGAACTCAAACTCAATTCACTACTTAGAGTGCGAACACAATTTACACTTGTCACTGAAGTGGTTGTGACACAAATACACAATATTTATAATACAAATATGAATATGAATTATATTGATAAAGTTGATGGACCCTCTCTTTACAGGGTAAGATTTCCATGTACATTAAAGTGATGTGATATGCACCAGTAACACAAATTACATACATAAGAAAATAAATAAATAAAATATACATCAATGCTAATTGTTATCACAAAGAAAAAAAAAAAGAACTGATATGTGATCATTTGTAATTATATGCGTGATCTTTTGATTTGCTCCATGAAAAATATAGGATGAAAGAAACCCCATTTATGTAGTCAAACCCCCTCCGATGAAGACAACCTGAGACGGGCCAGCCCATCTGATATATAACTCTAAAATGACTAGTGTCATCTTCGTAAAGTCAATTCAAATTAAACCTTATCGTTTTTTCTAAGCAGGACTTGGATTTTGATAATTACACACATTACATAGATAGTTTTGTTTAATAGGAAAATTGGAGTAAGCTTTGAGGCTAAGAGACTTAAGTATAGTACTCTCCTGATTAATTGGTAATGTGTTTTCCTAAGAAAAATTCAATCATACAGGCACTTATCTTATGACAAGAGGTTTAGATGTTGTGTATGAAACTATGTCTTAACAATGACCTCAATTCAATCTAAGGTATTGTTTGGACTGACTTTTTTAGGTTTTAAAAGCTATCAGAAAGCTAAAAGTGATAATATGAGCTTTTAGAAAAAAGCTAAAACTGTTTGGTCATTATTATATTTTTTGACTTCAAAATTTTTTTTCTCTATATTTTACATATGAAAATTAAGCAACTCTTTTTTATCAAGAACTTATTAAAAATCTGTTTGACCTAACTTCTCCTTTTATTGAGTAAAAAAGTTTGAAATAAACGGCCAAACGGTACCTAATTTATACATGTACCTTTTAACAACTTCTTATTCCTAAAATTTTCTTATTATTTTTTTGCTCAATTAATCATTATTTTCATTTACTTTATATATTATGATCCAAGCAGATTGAAGTTTGTGATTTTGCATAGCCCACCTATAGTTTAACTAAGATTTCTAAGAAGCAGCAAAGTGTGTGAAAAGAATAGTATGATAAAGGACATAACAAGATAATATATTTTATATTGATTAGTATCTTAATCCAATAATTTATCATCTAAACTACTATATTCTAATGGAAAAATGATAGTGAAATGACCCCGAATATCTTCTTTTTTTCATATTTCTTGTTGAGTGGTAAGAAAGGTGGTAATTTATATAAAGTTAAGCTTAAATTGCACTAATGAAGTTTTCCTTTCTTTCAACTCACACCAAAAACAAAAGGAAACGAGCTTTGAAGAAAGTGGTACACAAATCCCTCGATTGATGATGATTGTGATTTTGAGGGATGAAAACTTAAAAGGCAATGGAATTATGCTTATCGCTTGTGATTTTGTCTTTAATGAATGTTGCCACACTTAGTACTAATTGAGAGTGAATTCAAGAGGTAAATAAAATCTGAGAAAAATTATTTTTAAAAAATTAAATTTAAATTCTTTTAAATAATCCATTTTTAATAGGAACTCTTCAACCATTTAAATTCAATTACCTAATCGTTTCTCACTAAATTTAGTTTAAGGGGAATGTATTGGATTGAAATTTCAAAGGATTTTAAAAGATTTTTTATAATAAAAAAATCTTGTGGTATTCAATCGAGATTTTATTTACGCTAATTATCATCGAGTACGCTACACTAATTTTTAAAAGAATAAAACTTTATTTACTAAAGTACTCTCTTTTTAATATAATAAGCTGTGAAGTAATTAGATGTTTTGGGGATACAATAAATAATACTCCATCCATGACTGATCCATTTGAAAAAACAAATTTGTCCAAAAATGAATGACTCCGTTCAATTTTTTATTTTTTTTTGGGTTTACAATGTTGCCAATGAGGATCGAACGTAGAACTTCATGGATACTATCCAAACCCCTCACCACTCGATTCCTTTCAATTTTTAATACAACATTAATTTTTTTTAATTATGCCCTCTAATTAATATTATTTGCATTGCTCTTAATTTAATATGAATTACAATAATATATCATAAATGTATTTTAGTAAAAGTATCATTCTATCTCTTTCATACTTTATAACTAATTGTTATAATATAGTTTTGTCAAAGGAAGAGATGTGTGATAAAGATTATCTTGTTTATCAAATATTTTTGGGTTAAATATATTTAGTCCCTACATTTTGCGACATTGTCAAGAATGGTCACTACATTTTAAAAAATGGTCAAAAAAATTCCATAAGTTTTTCTGTTATCATTATTCCGTCTGTTTTTTCAAGGTCATCTAATGGAATACTTATTTGTGGACCCCACCATTAAAATTTTAGTTCTTATATTTTAAAAAATTATGAGATTTTTTTACCTTTTTTAAAATATAGAGACCATTCTTGTCTATTTCACAAAATGTAGGGACTAAAATTTAAATGTGGGGTCCATTAATAATCATTTTGTTAGCTGATGTGGAAAAAAACAGAGGGAATGGACCATTCTTGATAACGAAAAAATTTATTGGATTTTTTTGAAAATTTTTAAATTGTAGGGACCATTCTTGACAATTTCACAAAATGTAGAAAAAATATATTTAACCCAACATTATATTTGTGAAAAAAATGATTATCTTTTAGTATTATTAATATTATTTGTAATTTAAATCGATGACAATTTCTTAAAAAAAATTTCCACTTTATTTTTTTAATAAGATCTATTTTAAATAATCCCACAGAACTTCAAAAAGTCGGAGACCGAGTGTTGTGAAATAATTAAATGGTCAGGTGTATAGAGGGTTTTCGTAATAAAGTACTCTTATATTATATTTATCAATTTAGAGAATTACTGGTTCGGTTTTTGAATTTGAAACATAGCTTTCATGTTTTTTTGTTGACAAAAATTTATATACTTAGGAAAACCCGAAATAATAGTTTTTTTTAAGGATTCGATTGTGATTAGTGATCGAATAGTATAAAGATTCATGTATGGTGAAGTTTAAAAAAATTTATTGTGCTTTTTAATCCTGCTATACCAAGCATTCTGACAGTCCGATCACGATCCATCGACTTAGATTAAATACAATAAAAAGCAACCACTATAAATATGATCCGTTGGATCGTGGTCGGACGGTTGGAATATAGTACAGCGTGAAACCGCGTGCTTTTTATACAGCAGGAAATCCAAACGCTTGGTATAGTAGGATTGAAAAGCACAATTAAAAACTAAAAATTCAGTAGGACCAAAAATAAAAGTTGATATATTTACAGTATTAAAAATATATTTAACCAGTTTTTTTTTGTCATTTCATGGGTTTATGGGGTAGGAGGATTAATTTGGCCTATGTGTAATTTTTTCTTAATTAATTATCCATCCATTTCTGCTCTATTCTAATTTTCGATAAATTCTCTTCTCCCCCCTCCCCCTCCCAATACTCTTTTATTCTCCCTAAAAAAAACTCTTTTGCCCTTGCAAAAATTTTCGGAACGTATTTTTCGAACTTTTTCTGGTTTAAATATTATTTTAATGGCAAATATAATATAGAACATATGTTCCAAACTTTTTTTGTAAGGCAAAAAAGTAATTTCAAAAAGGATGAAAGAGTATTGAGGGGGGTGACTGAGAGTGGGGGAGGGGTGGAGAGAATCTTTCATGATTCTCCAATGGACTGCTATTCAATTGGGCCTTCAACTAATGAGAATCCTTCTTTCCATCCGTCTTACCGCATTAAACGGTTTAAGTATATCTTATTAAAGAAGACTTTTTTACACCATAGCATATATTAATGACAATTATTTTTTCCATCATACATTTTTTCTCACACGCCCTATGATTTTATTAGAATACTCATGTCCGTTACTTAAGTAGCGGAAACCCCAAAAGATACCCTACAATTATAACGTCTGCTACTATCCGCTATTTAAGTAGCGGACGTCATTTTTCAAAAATTACTTATTTTATGCCACCCGCTACTTAAGTAGTGGAAGGGTAAAATGGGAAACACGTAAAGCGCGCGAGTAATATGTAGGATGACAAAAGTAATTGTCAATATTAATGCAAATACCATAAATATGTTTCATATAATTGTCAATATGTTTCATAGAGTAAATATTCATTTTGACTTAAATATGTTTTTTATATTTATAAAAGTAGCAAATTTTAATTTTCGTTCCTATAGAAAAATTATATGTTTTCCTCCCTAAAAATATTTTTGTCATGTTTTTAATCTTTAATCGACAAAATTTGACACATTTTTTAAATTTTTAACATAATACGGACTTATATTTGTTTAATATATTATTACATTCGTAAAAAAAATACTATATACATAAAATAGTCAAATCTTGAACATAAAAGAGTTATAACTTTGACATTAAAATGAACATAAATTAGTCATTAGAAACTAAAAACAAAATAGGAAATTTTTAAGGATGAAAACATATGATTTTATTTTATAGGGATGAAAATCAAAATTCGTTGACTTTATAAGGACAAAAAACATATTTTACCCTTTATTTTGTAAGGTAGTCTAACGACTAGAATTTCATTTCAAGGTAAACAAGTGGATTGTCTGAAATTTGAACTTCAATCTATGGATATAAAATACGATATTCCAACCAATTGAGATAAACTTACAAGAATATAAGATGAATATTTTATTAATGCTATTCATATTTTGACATCGTTAAATAAATAAATTTTGTATGGTCTCATAATTTTGCTAAACCCATTATCTAACAATAATAACAAATGTTTTAACAAAAAAACTACACGTTTGTAGATTTGTAATTGGGATATTATTTTAGAATCTTATTTTTTATTATTACAACAGCATCCATGAAGGAGAAACTATATATAAAAAACTGAATACTCTCTCTCTCTCTCAATTTTACTTAGGGTTGTACGTGGGTTAGACCGGATTTGGCCTAATTCGTTACCCAATCTGTTCATCAATATTCAACGGGTTAGGTTGGGTTGTGTTCGCGGGTTGTTTATAAAATTAAAAATAATTTTTTGATAGACAAAAAACACATTTTATAAAAAATTCTAAAAAAAATCTATAATAAAATTTGACACAATTGTGATACATTTCTAGTTAAATTGAATAAAGCACACTCATTTAACTTCAAATAAAAATTCATCCATAATCATTACCCTTAATAAACTAAATAAGAGTTGCAAATTCCCACAAAAGACATCAATTCCATTGGATCTATAATTTGAAAATGACGTGTAGCAACAAAAGCAAAGTGGAAAATGCAAATTACATAAGTTCCAATAGGTAGTAGCAACAAATTAAATAAACTAGAGATAAACCAGTGCGTTGCACGGGTTCGATTAAATGTATACTTAAAATATTTTCATAAATGAAAATAATAATTATGATAAATATAATTTATATAGTTAAATGATTGATGGATATTATTTTAAAACATGATTATATTTAAAATTAATGTATGTTAAACATAAAAAAGTTGTTTAGAAATATGAGATTTGTATTGGTTTGTATCACATATTTGTTTATTTTTTATTTTGTTATATACCAAAGGTATTCTCCGCGCGCAACTATGGAAATTAATTCCTTCGAGGTAACTGAGATTCATTTAAGGGGTTAATCTCTTCCAATAAATGTATCACTTTAAAAATAAATAATATAGTTTGTAATGGATATATATATATATATATATATATATATATATATATATATAGTGGTTCTTCCTTTTTTTTAATCATGTGACATCATTCTTTAAAAATTATGTGTCAGATAATTTAACTACATACTTTTCTCCAAGAAATTTAAGGTCACTTATATTTAACGAAAATGCAATTTTTATGTGGATATATTGATTTCTTTTAAAGTTTCGTTTTACATATTTACTTTGTAACAACCCGTTTTTTTTAAGGCCAGAAAAGGCATTCTTTTTTTTTTTTTTTGTACACATCAGAGTTACGCATAAAAGATTTTAAATGAGCCGGCATTCAAATATACAAAAGAACTCATTACCATAAGGTGCTTCGACAAGCAAAGTGTATTCCTGAATAATTACAATCCAAGTCTAAGTATTCGAATACTTACAACAAAACAAGTTAGAATTCTATGCCTAAACCCAAAAAGCACGGTGTACAACCCACACCGGCGCATAGTCTAACTAAGCTAAAGCTCCAACATCTCACTGGGGCCTGGAACAGCCACCGTCGTCACCACGACCTAACCCATCATCTGGGTGGGATGAGCCCGCAAATGAAAGAAAGGGTCACCACAAAATAAAAGGTATATATATATATAACCGGTGCGAAAGATGTACACATAACAAATTTCCACATACACAAGAGAAAGCTCTTTAACACAAAAGCAATTCCCACCAACGGGCTTATATATATAATGCACACATAGCCTACCAATGCAGACACTACATGATCGTGACACCAATCACTGGCTGCCACATGCATGAATTCCGGAATTTAACCTCTCCGCAGAGAGTTGTAGGTCCAACCCCTACTAAACCCCGTAGGGCAGGTGAAGCCACACAGACTATAACACCAAGGTGAAGCCACACAGACTCTAACACCAACTCAATAAAATCCCGCAGGATTAGGTGAAGCCACACAGACTCTAACACCCGGTGCTTAGGTGAAGCCACACAGACTCTAACACCTGTACACGCAACTATGAAATGCATGAGCATATTTTATATTTCAGCATATATAGGGCAGTCACACAGACAAATCCCTGGTGAAGTCACACAGACACACACCCGTGTAGTCTCCACTGACATACACGTTCCATACATGCTCATGCAACAAATCAATATACATACACATGTGTAATCATCCTCATATACCAATACATATATTCGCAAATCATATGTAAAGCATACACATGTAATTTAAACACGTTCTCGTCTCGAGAATACATAATACACAATTACCAACCACACAAACACATCACAGAACCAAGCATACACACATGTCATTAAAGATATAAGACAGAGATCAAGGTGCCCTTACCTCGGCAAGCTTCCACTAACTTTTCTCGTACAACTCTACAATACGCGCTACCTAAAAGTTAAGCAGCGTACAATCAATAAAATACTCCTCGTATATCCTATCGAAACGAAACTTGCTCTCAAAAATCTAGAGGGGTTTAAGGCACTTTCTAACACTCTCACTTTGTGATTCCGAGTTCTTCCCATGGTGATAAAAATTCACGAAGTTAAAGACACTATTTTCGCTACACGAGATTCATTTTGTTTTCAAAGCATACCAAGAACTACTATTGTTTTCAACCTTAAAGAAATCATTTTCACACTACAAAAACATTTGAAAACAAACCAAAAAACTCTTCAAAAATAATTTAAAGAAAACCAGAGTTTACTTGCGTCGCAAGTTACAAGTTTTCTCTCCAACTAAAAATTCTATAATCATTCTTTTAAAGCCTATGATCATTCACCAATACAAGGATCATTTTCTTATCAATGTGGACTTAGAAAATTTTGAAATCCCATAACCATTTTCTCTTAATGTGCCTCGGCCAAAAATAAACAAAACATGCTACCACTCAATTTTTTTCATTTTCAAAAGCATAGTAATATCCCACAATCTCCCGAAATCAATTATCCTAGCAATCAAAACCAATTCAAACAAACCCACACTTTTGACAATTTTTAAACTTGTTTTCTTAAGACATAATCAATTAATTTCCTTCCCCAACCAAGACCATAATTGATCATTCTTCTAAACCATGATTAAGTCCTCCTAAAAATGACTCAACAAAATTTGAAAACTCTTCCTCCTCCCTTTATATGGTGCCACGGCCCAACTAGGAAACATAAGGCCAACACCTAAAATTTTTCATTACAAAACCCTAGTAATCATCTACTAGTTCTTAAAGTCATTGAATTGATCAATCACACTACTTTAAGAATCAAATCAAAAGTTTCTAAAATTTGTTCATCAATTCCTCAAGAACACACAAAATATTTTTTTTTCTTGTTTTCTCAAATAGATTCATTATCCACATATCCATTTTACCTCAAAGCTCATAAACAACTTCAAAAATAAAATCACAAAACAAACACTCATGCTTATGATCATTTTAAAATTTCACAACAAAATCCTAACTCAAAATTTTGTGAGAACTCAATCACCATGGAAATCAACACATACTTAACTTAAACAAGTTAGTCTACTACTCATGAACCCTTCTATGAAACCAAAAACTAATTAAAACTAAATTCTAGGATTTTTTTGTGCTCAAGAACACCATGATCATATATTTAATCTAAAAGGAATTTAAGCAACAACAAGAAGAAATAAGCTAGTTACCTTAAGAGAAGAGATGATCCTTGGCAAATTCTATGATCCAATCACAAGAAAATCTAAAGCTTGGTGATGAAAGAATGAAAATTTGAATGGAGAGTGAAGGGGTGGAAGAGTCGGCCGAGTGAGAGAGAGAAGAGAGAGTTTTTTTTTTGATTTTGTTTTCCTTGATGCCATGAGACATAAGCCCCCTAT
Source organism: Trifolium repens (assembly GCA_030408175.1). Lineage (NCBI taxonomy): Eukaryota > Viridiplantae > Streptophyta > Magnoliopsida > Fabales > Fabaceae > Trifolium > Trifolium repens. The sequence goes on along the minus strand of CP125839.1, from coordinate 20,085,933 downwards.
ATTTTGGTCTTGGAAAATTAGTAGCCCTTGGATCAACTAGTAAAGAGATAAGTTTTTTTTTGCTTTACGCTACTCAGCTCTCGCGCTCGCTCACAGGCGAGTCGTACTCGGCTAACGGTCCAATTTTGCGAAAAATAGAAAATCTATGGGGTAATTACTCGTCGTAAAACATTTCTAAAACTTATCGCCGAATCTTTTTCCGCGACTGTAATTTTCTTCCACACCTTGGAAAATTAATCTCAGAACATATCCTAACTCACGCAGATATATAAAACTCCCATCCGAAACCTCACTTAAAACAGGCGCAGTAAAATTTTACCTCAGCGGGTAAATTCCTACTCGTTTTTCCAAAAACGAGAATAATCCAAAACTCGTTATTCTGACTACACATAAACCCTCTTATACTCAAAAGAAGACTACGACCCAAAAGTCTGTGCCTTTCCGGCGCACGAGCACAAAACAGGCTCCATTTCAGCAAACAGCCGTTATGGCGACAATACTCACAAAACCACTTAACAAAAACTCTAATATTCTTAGTCATTACTTATTTTATTCACACAAAAGGTACAGTGAAATTACGGGTCTTACATTACTTGGTGGGACTTTATCCCAAATTTACCAATCTCAATTTTTTTAGTTTGTTGTTTGGTGTGCATTTTTTTATTCGCGTCATCTTTTTTTGTTTCTTTTTTCTTGTGAGGTTTATGTCCCTTTAAATTTTTTGTTAGTTTTTGTCTCTCTTATTTATCAAATAGTATAATTGTTTTTTCTCCTCTATACAATTTAAAGTCTCTAACTCATCATGATCAAAAACCATAATTTAAACTACAAATATTTAGCACCGTGCACAAAATCATATAATATTTGTGTACAAACTAAAATGAGCATGAATTTGATTTTAGATGGCATGCATGTTGATTTGATGATACTAAATAACAACCAAGATCAATAAATAAATGCAAAAATAAGAATTTATTTTTTTTACACTAAAACCTATTTGATGCTATATGTTTATTATTGAACTATTTGAAAATTCTTCAAACATAATCTATTTCATTCCTCTAAATCTTCCTTGATGTTCTTGTTGTATATATTACTTGATCACCTGTGATTAGATACAACCCGAGAAGAGAATTAGTCACATTTTTGTCACAAATTGATCTAACAATCTGTAATTTCCAATCATACAATCTCCTCCTCTTTTGCTATATGTGGCTATGTTGCTAGATTTGTCTTCTTTCTCAACCTGAAATTTGTAAATCCATATAACTTGTTGGTAAATAAAGATAAACATCTTATATTAAAGACTAACTTCACTCTTAGGTTCACAATCTTACTCATTATGAAAATTTGTCTTCCACAATTCTTTGAAAGTAAGATCTCATACTTTGTGTATTCAAACTGATGACCCTATTTTCTATAACTTTTTCCATCAACCACTAGTACAAATATGACTTATTAATAAGTATTTTACTACAGTGAAAAATATCCCAGATGTAAAAAGGATTACGAAGTACTTTTTACAACTGGTTTCAATTTTATAAGTAGTGAAAAATACATCAATATAACATTTTACATCTGAGAATAATAGTCCCAGAAGCAAATAAAAACGCGCGGTGGCAATCTTGTAATTATTACGAAAATTGTGTAACTTAAATTTACATCTGAGTATATTATCGCAGTAGTAAAAGGTCTATTTTTATTTTTGATAGAAATTAATATTCATCAGTCTTTCATTCTCACGCGTAAACTCATTCCTGAACCCTAAGCTCCCAAATCGATTTCTCCCTTGTCAATCGCTTTCTCCGCTCGTCATGCTCCCAAATCGATTTCTCCCTCGTCAAAGTCCCAAATCGATTTCTCCGCTCGCTGCTTAATTGATTCGTTCTTGCTCTCTCGTCAATCTCTCTCGCTCTTCCTCTCCCACGCGTGATTGAACCATAATCGCTCTTCCTCTCCCACGCGTGATTGCTCTCACTGAAGGTACAATTGCTCTTTAGTTCGATTTCTCTCACTGAATCTCTCTTGCTCCCTCACTCGACTCGATTACTCTCACACTCTCACTCGATTGCAGGCTCAGTCAAACGAATTTAAGGCTCACAGAGCTCACTGTTACAATTCGAATCGAAGCACTCGTTCCTCTTCCTCCGACTGAAAAGACAAAGGTACTGATATTCTCAAATTTGTTTATTTATAAAGTTTGTAAAGTGCTGCTAATTTAGAGTTTGTAGACTGAACCACTCGTTACTCACTATTATTTGTAAAGTTTGTGGTTCTACTGATTTATAAAGTGCTGCTAATTTAGAGTGCTAGTATATGAATAAAGTTTGTTGGGTTTGCCTTTGAATTAATTTTGATTCTGAGTTTGTGATTCTCTACTTCATGGAAATATTGAGTTTTCTAAAACTGGTTTTGATTACCCTTCTGATACATTGTTACCAGGAATGAAAATTGGTTGGAACTTCAAAACTGGTTTGAACATTCATTTGAGTTCTTGGAGAAACAGTGATGATCCTTCTTCAAGTGAATATAGTTATAGCGTTGATCCGCGTGGACTTCCTCAGCTTTTTCTTCAAAAGGGAAAGAAGAAAATTTTCAGAAGTGGACCATGGTATGTGGAAAAATACAAAAGTGATCCAGTTCTAAGAGAAAATCTAGTTTTCAAACCGGTTTTCGTTTTTGATTCTGATGAAGTGTAGTATTCTTATGAGACAAAAGACAACATTGTTTCAATGTTTGTGCTTAGTGAATCTGGTTTGATTCAGCATTTCACATGGAACGATCATCGTTCGAGTTGGTTTTCTGAATTCAATATTCAAGGTGACCAATGTGATGATTATGGTCTTTGTGGCGCTTATGGAACTTGTAATATTAAAAGCTCTTTTATTTGTAAGTGTTTGGAGGGTTTTGATCCAAGGATTATGCATGAATGGAAAATGCTTGATTGGTCTAGTGGATGTGTTAGGAAGAATTCAAAAGTTTGTAGAAACGCGATGTATTTAAGAAGTTCACAGGAATGAAACTACCAGATGCTGTTGAGTTTCATGTGAACTATAGCATTAATACTGATCAATGTGAAGTAGAATGCTCTAAGAACTGTTCCTGTGTTGCATATGCAAAACTTGATATAAATGCTAGTGGTAATGGTTGTATTGCTTGGTTTGGGGATTTATTTGATATAAGAGAGGATTCTTTTAATGGCCAAGATTTTTATGTGAGAGTTTCAGCTTCAAAACTAGGTATGAATATTCAAGGTTTATGGCACCAATAATAGTACATTTATCACATTAATGATTCTTTGTTGCTCAATAATTAATATAGTCATGATTTACCTAAAGTATGTTATATACATTGTATGTAATAGTTTTTTTCTTTTATGGAGTTAGATTCAAATGTTGACAGAAACAAAAGGAAGATACTCATAATACTTCCTATGAGTATATCAGTAGCCTCAACTATCATCGTCTTGACATTGTGGTTGATAATTAAGAAATGGAGAAGAAATAGAGGTAAACTAAAGATATCTTGTTGGTCAAGTGGTAAAAGATTCTATGTTCTTTTAATTTAATTATAGTCTCATTTGATTAGTATCACTAATTAATCATTGCCTCTTTGCTTAAGTAGCCGAAGAGACAATTATTCAATTAAGTGTTGGCAGAACTAAGAATGAGTTTGAACTCCCATTTTTTGAGATTGCTATTATTGAAGATGCAACAAGGAATTTCTCTTTTAACAATAAGATTGGAGAAGGTGGATTTGGTCCTGTATACAAAGTAAATTTCTATCCCTCTTTGTGGTTAATTATGGAAATATGTTATCTCATACAATGCTACAAACATTATTAGTCTATAACAATTGTCTTTCATAATGCATGGTAGGAAAATATTCAACAACTACCTTTTATTTAATCTAAATTGTTTACCTTATATTTATATTTATATTTATTACCACCATCTTTTAGTAGTTGTAGTTAGTTGATCCAAATCCAATTATTCAAAGTGACAGTGAAGCTTTTTGACACTGTAAAACATGTTTACAAGAAAAGTAATTTTAGTTCATTTTTCCTTCAAGAAAAGATATTTACAAGTAATTCTGGCTCATTTCTCTTTGCTTCTGTTGTAACTTGTAGGGCCAGCTTCCATCAGGACGCGAAATAGCGGTGAAAAGACTCTGAGAGAATTCTGGACAAGGCCTGCAAGAATTCAAGAATGAGGTTATTTTCGTCTCTCAACTTCAACATCGAAATCTCGTCAAGCTTGATGGGTGATAAATGGCTTGATTTTTCAATTCTACAGCTTTGGTGCACGTAAGTGTTATTTCACGTGTACAGCGGGCATTGACAATTAATAATTATGTGTCCTAAGGACAATGTTATAGTTTGCCTTTGTTCATTACATAAAAAGATTGATGAAACATCGAAGAAGTTTTTTACTGAGTAAGTTTTTATTTTATAAGTTTTTAATTTTATAAGTTTTTATTTTATAAGTGATCATCAATAAATAAGTTTGTATTTTTTCTAGTGCTTTCACGGTTCATCAATTAGCTTGTGGTAATAGAAAGAAGCCTACATGGTTATTTCCCAAAGTAAGCATGGGTTAAATTTTAATATTTATTTATGTTCATAATACATGGTTTTTTTTTTAATATGTATTAACAAAATGTCATTTATATGTAGACAAGAGTACAACCCAACGGCAACGATTGTGGATATTATGTGATGAAGAATATGATTGACATTGTCTCTACTAGTATTACAAAGAATTGGAATGAGGTATTAATATTTTTTTTGCTGTCTTGGTTGTTCTGTTTTGGTTTTAGTTGTGTGCTTATTTTAGAAAAACCAAAACTATATATGCAGCATAGAAGTAAAGAAAAGGTAGTACTGCATATTGCTTATCAAAGTTTTGGTAGTATATGCAGCATAGAAGTAACCAAAACTATATATTGCTTAAAGAAAAGGTTTTGGTCTGCATGTAATTAGAAATAAAACTATATAGGCTTTCCTGATTTGTACATATTATATTTCATTGTCTTTTCAAATCCAAAGAACAAACTCAATCATAGGTAGTACTGATTATTCAATCATTTTATATATTTGAATTCAACCAAGATACAATACAGCTATTAATAGTGCATATTTTGCACTATTAAACGTATCAAAGTACTATTATATTATCAGTGGCGCGTTTAATTAAATTATTTACATATTGTAGGTGTTCAATGATTCTACGGCATTAACAGAGGATGACCTATATGAGCTGCGAAACTGCTGGGCAACTTGTTTTCTTGACCTATTTAATCCTAAGAATGATTATGACGATGTTGCTGAGGAAGGGAGTTAGGTTTGTGTGTGTGAAGTTACTTCGTATTTGGACTTATTTTGATTTGTATTAATGTGATGATATTGTCACAAGTTATTATGTGACTTGTTTTGATTTTGGCTTTTGGATGTTGAATGATTATGACTTGTAATGACATTACTATTTTAGTTAATTTGGATGTTGAATGCGGTGGAATTTGCATAATGTTATCAATTTATAATTTTGGATGGCGTTTAGTAGTTATACTTTTGATGCTAGCATATGAGTAAAAAAAGAAATTAAGGATTTGAAAAAAAAATGCAGGATTTTTTTTAAAAAAAAGCAGGATTTTTATTTTAAAAAAAAAAAACGTTGAGCTTTTACATCTGTGGATAATTTGGACGGATGTGAAAACGGATGCTTTTACATCTGAGAAAATGGCACGTCAGTAGTAAAAAGTCCAATTTAATTTAAAAAAAATTGAAACTTGCGCCTTTTACATCTGACGGAAATAAGAAACAGATTTAAAACGTGCACTTTTTACTACTGACAGAGCCAGTAGTAAAAAGTGTCCAACTTACTATGACTCGTGCGTTTATGACTGACCGGAGCCAGATGTAAAAGGTGCATTTGGACAGTAGTAAAAAGTGTTTTCTGCACTAGTGAACATTGCCATTGGTTGCAATCTTTAACCAACTTTTAGGCCAGCATTGTAACTTATTTTTACAACCCATTATATTATGATATATATGATTCTCATGAGAAATTCCTCAATTTGTAATCCATTAGTTTTGTTCATCTACATCAAAATGAAGCTTCTAATGAATAGTTTAGGCTGTGATTGCTATTATATACATAATTAATCAATGAGAGTAATAATTTAAAATATTCAACTCAAAATTTAATTAATCGTTGAACAAAACACCAGTTGATATAAAAATAATATACATCCTGAAAAAACAAAGTAATTGAAGAGATGTTGTAAGCTTAGAGTCAAAGCAATAGAATAATTTATATAAATTACAAACTTCAATAACAGGTTAAATAATCTTATATATGCATATAAATTTCTTAACAAAACACATACCTGACATTCTAAGAGATTGAGCACCACCACCATCTACCATTCACAAAAACCCCTGCTTGAAATGTAATTATATATATGCCACAAAATAAAAATGTGTTGTAACTATCACGTATGGAAGGTGAATATACATAACCCAAAAAAAATGTGTTTTAATAAGAATTGATTTCATTAGTTAGAGCTTAAACAGTTTTTTTTAATCTATTATGCTTCATTACACATTAAATTATTCTATTTCATTCTTATATTGATTGAAAGGAATTCTAACAATCATGTGCTTTATGTGTGGTAATATAATTGCATCATATTAGTTACACATCTTCCTATTTAATTGGTCTTGAACCAAAAGTCATAACCATTGCTTTGGAGATGAATGGATAAACAAACAATAAATCCTTGGGTCATGTTTAAATAGAGACTTAGAAATAATGTTTATTTATTATTATATATTATTATTATTATTATCATTATTATTATTTATATTTATTTATTTAGAATAAGAATTATTTATTATTTATTGCATAGAATTGTAGAATTGTATGAAGCTTTTTTAGAGTGCCATGTAAGCATAATGCTTGTTTATGAGCTATATAGGAGCTTCCTTTTATAAGTAAAAGATTCTAGTAGTAAATTACATAAATTCAACAAAAACAAAGTGTATAGTATTGTACGACAACACCTTTCAAATATACATTTAATGAGCGGGTTGAGCTCACGGGTGGACGGATTCAAAAACTCAAATTCAATACCCGAACCAATTACTTGTGGATTTGACGGGTTGGGCCGAGTTCTACCCGCAAGTGAACGGGTTCGGGTAAATAATGGGTTGGGTTGGTTTGGATTGGATTGGTGGGTTCGCGGATTAACCCGTACCCATGAACACCCCTAATTTTACCCTCTCTCTTAATTGTTTTATTAATTTTTAATGAATATAGAATGTTACCCTCTCACATATCTCTCTCTTAATTGTTTTATTAATTTTTAATGAAGATAGAATGAAATTAAAAGAGAAATAGAGAGTTAGGACAAAGATGTAGAAACTAGAAATACCAACACTTTAACTCCAAAGGGATTGAAACCACATTCGAGAATTGGTATTGTTTTGTATTTTTTTTTGTTCTAAATAATAATGATATTATATTAAATATGGTGTGGAAACCTTTTTTTCTCAAAAATGAATTTCAATATTTTGTTTCCCGAAATAACTTTTATTTTCCATAAAGAAGTTCTTAAAGTATTTTTGCAAATCTTTTTTGGATATCTATGAAAAAAAAATCATAAATGAAAAATGTCGTGGCCATTTTTATTCAAAGAGACTTCAACGGGTTACATTTAGGGCATATATAAAAGAGTGTTCACTTAGATTTAGTATTTTCTCTCTGATCATTTTTTTTTGGTAAAAAACAGGGCCGAAGCCCAATTTTTTCTTTGGTCTTTATTATAAGCTATAAATAAGTTTATCTGTTCGTTGAATAATATATGTATCTAAATTTTAATATAGATTAAATATATTCATTATTTGATGAATTTAATTTTTTTTAATTATTAGGACCAAAAGGAGTAGCATTTTGGAGGAAATTTTCTCTTCCCACTCCCCATGTCTCTTTTTCACCTCCCGGGTTTTCATTTTTGCCCTTGAATTAAAACTTCGGAACGTGTTTTCTGAATTTTTTTTCCTTTGAATGAAAACTTTGGAACATATTTTCCGAATTTGCACTAGAAAACTTCGAAAAATGCGTTCCGAAATTTTTGTTCAAAGTAAAAATGGAATTTTGGGGGTTAAAAAAGTAACATGGGGGTGGGATTTTCATTTTGGACTCTCTTCATTTCGAGCTGACCCTAAATTTCTTGGGCCCATGGAATTGACACCTCTAGTTGAAATAAGAGACATCAACATGAAAGAAGTTGAAGCTATCCACAAACAACCCCCTTCGAATCCAGCTCAGTCACCATTGTTTATTTGAAGTCATCAACATACCATATAGTGTCTCCCCTCAACCATAGAGCATACATTAGACATCCAACCTATTTGAGAAAGAACAAAGTTATAAACCCTGATTTAATGTTTGTCTCAAAATAAAGTTAATCAATTTCCTCTTCTTTGAGTTAATTGATGGAAAAGAGTGAAAATATCATGCAATTTTACATTTTAGGATTAAACTTAGCAAATTTTTGTGTGAAAATACCATGCAATTTAACATTTTAATCGCTTCAATATTTTGACCATAACTCAAGTTAAGTTTGTCCGATTTAGAGGTATTTTACCATTTTCTTAAAAGTACACTCTTGATTTGACATAATATTTTATTTCAGTATGATGGTCCCGCTTTATTCAAAATCGGCCAAATTTCACTATGCGCAAATTCGAGAGCGGGCTGAACTTGGTAGGGAGGACACGCGGTTCGATCCCATGCAACTGCAAACGGGAGGGGGCTGGAATCACTTGATGCCAGGACTAACCTCCAAACCAGATTAAACTGGTGGTGAAAGCAAAAAAAAAAAAATTGAGATATTGTTGTAAAAAAATAGCTTACTATTATCCCTTTTCACAGGGAGGAGCCATCTTAGAAACTTATGTTGCCTAGGTACGAGGACGGTACCGATACCCGGTACGGATATTGGTACGGGATATGGGTTTGTAAAAAATTTAAAGTATGAGTACGTTAATATAAAATATTAAAAAAAATTTATTTTTATGTGAATTATTATCATCATGATTTTGAAATTTACTATTTTTGTCCACCATCTCAACACTTTTCATAAAAATAAAAAATATTTTAAGATATTTTTCAACTGCTAATATATTTTTTTCGTATTCATCATCCCAAATCAACCAAATAAAAATGGGTATGGATCGTTGTGTATCATACGAGTACCATGGCGTATCCGGTACTGGTACGTAATCGATACGAGTACTTTACCATTTTAGAAGTACCCATATGATCCATATTTTGAGTTGGAGCTGGAGAGTGGAGTTCGGGTGTAGTTGTTTCTCTTGACAAATGACTCTTTTTACTATTGTTCATTATGAGTAGCTAATACGGAGTATCTTTTTTCTAGGATTTTCGATGGATTAGGTAATATGAAAAAATCTATAATGTTTGAGTTTTATTTTATTTCAAATTTTTATTTGTTTATTCCAAGTAAATAATCATATTTTTTATTTAGATGTTTCGGGTGACAAAATTTTGCATGCTTATAAACAATCAATTGAAGATGGACAAAATGATGATGTGGTTGTTGTTGGAACTTGGAAGTGCTTATAAACAATCAATTGAAGATGGCAATGCACCATCTAATTTCAATGAAAAATGTTTATTTGCAATGAGAGTAATTTTGTGTTTGATTTAATGGAGTTTTTTTTATTCTTTCTTCTGGTGATGTGTTCAGTTTGGCCAATACATTTATTGGTGCTAGAATTGTGGTCTCTTGACTGCAAACGGCAAGCAGGATAAGTAAAACGGCAAGAAGATGTTGTCGACGGGAGGATGTCGACGTTGGTAGGGTAATGGGGGCGTAAACAAGAGTGGTTTGTTGTTGGAACTTGGAAGTGCTTATAAACAATCAAGTAAACATTCATATTTTTTACCCCCCATTACCCTACCAACGTCGACATCCTCCTGTCGGCAACATCTTCTTGCCGTTTTATTTATCCTGCTTGCCGTTAGCAGTCAAGAGACCACAATTCTAGCACCAATAAATGTATTGGCCAAACCAGGGCCGGCCCAAAGCCCGTGCAACCAGGCCCATATCACTGGGCCTCCAAATTTTGGGGGCCTCAATTTTTTTTTCAAGTCCAACATACAAAGAATTGGTTAAGTAATAGTTTTGTGACACATATGCACGAAAACGCGTTTGGTATGGTGGATTGGGAGTCTGTCCAGTTTACAAAGGGTGTGGGTTCAAGTCTCACCCAAGACAGTTTTTTAAAATTTCATTTTATAAGATATTTGATAATCTTTTTTTGACAAAAGATATTTGATAATCTTAATAATATACAAAAAGCAATAAAATAATAAATTTTCTCTATAAACAAATAAAATAACTTTACAACTTATAATAAGTTTTTAATTTATTATATTTAAAAAAAATTACATTTTGTAATTTCTTTGAAAATAAAGAATTAATTTCTTCTTTAAAAAAAATAGAAAAATAATTTTTACAATTAAGTTGCATTTTTTATTAAAAACATTCATTTTTTAAGATATCAATTTGGAAGTGTATTTTGCTATTATTAATTATAATATGACTATTTTTTAATGTTATTAATATTGTTATTGTATTTTAAATAAAAGATTGTTCTTTCTAATTATTATTTTTTTAATTAAAAAACATATTAATTTACTAAATTTATTTTATTTAAAGGGCCTTTTTATCTAATTTGTTCGGGGCCTCTAGATGTATAGGGACGGCCCTGGGCCAAACTGAACACATCACCAGAAGAAAGAATAGAAAGAAAAAAAAAGCTCCATTAAATCAAACACAAAATTACTCTCATTGCAAATAAACATTTTTCATTGAAATTAGATGGTGCATTGCCATTAACAACTGTTTTTTCTTGATTTCTTCTTCTCTTTCTTAGGTGCTACTGCTACTAATTTGTCATTTTTTAGTTTTTTAATTTCCATCCTTGAAAAAGCTACTAACTGTAAGTTCACGGCGGTGGGTTAATAGTGTGTCGAGGCTGAACGGCGTATGGAGGTTTGACGACGTGCTAAGGTCCGACAGTGTGCAGAGATTCGACGCGACGGGAACCGACGAGACGATGGTTCCATTTTTGTCCGCTGTTAGATTGCTTCAACTTTTTTGCTTAAAGTTTTCCTTGATCCTTCAAGTGCTTTCTAATTTTTTTAAATTTTTTTTTATTAATAATTAGGTGGCATGAGATGCTGACATGGCACGTGAGTAATGCCCACATCAACGTTGACATGATCAAAATTGAGGTTTTGCAAAAGGGGCTAAACATAGGCGGCCAAAAGTGCTATTATGGAAATTAGGGAGCTAAAATTGCAACTTTGTGAAAGTTAGGGGACCAAAAAAGCAATTTAAAAAAATAGTTATATTGTGGAATTATTCAGCAATTGTGCGCAGAAATATTTTGATTTATAACATAACAATAGTTTCTTTAAATATAAATTTAAGAGCTAAATATATTTTTAGTCCCTAAAAATTTAGTTTTTTCAAGTTCAATGTCTATTAAATTTTAATGGTAATTCTATTTCTTTATAATATGGCAATTTATAAAAATAATCTCTATTTTAAAAACTTTTTACAAAATAGGATACTTTTAATCCTCATAATAGTTCTTATAAAATACGAATGCGGATTAAAAGTGAATAATTTTTTTTTGAAGAATTAAACTTATATATTTATAATTTTATAGGAACAAAAAAAATATATTTAATCCTAAATTCATAATATAAGTAAAAAATAAGAAAGTTCATGTGGGAGAGAGCTGTGGGACTCATACAGTGTACTAACTACTTGGTGTCTATCAAAACATCTTGCACATATTTTTCTTAGCAAGGTTGGTTGGACAATCTTTTTCTTGATCAAGTTTATCAAGTCATCAATTCAATTTTTACTTCCTTTAATATGAGCCAAAGTGGTCCATAAAAATCAAAATTTGGATTCTCTAAGGTAGGTCCTTTATAATAAATGTTATAGTATATCTTATCTTATACTCCAAGAAAATGCTTGTTTTTTGAGAGAGAGGATCTTATTCTCAATATTTAAAAAAAAAAAAAAAAGGATCTTATTCTTATAAATCTTTAAGCAAGATTTTTTAATTCATTTATACCTTTTCTTTAGAAAAAGTTTAATATCAATGTATAAGTGGAGAACATATAACTAAAACTTATGATATAAATAAAAAATTCAAAGCCATTTAACTTTAATCACTTTCAATTTCTCTTCAAAGGAGCATCAATGTAAAAACAAACAAATTTATTTCTGGAAAAAATGTGTAACAATAGTGACAATAACACACATTTTTGTGTGTCCAAATCTCAAATTTTTATGATTCTTTGTATGATGGGCTCAACATTCATCTAACAAGACTTCTAATACATGGAACAATATTCAAATTTGGCTATATACAGTATACACTATACATGTATATATATGTAAATATATATTTTATTTTTGGCCATGTTGTTGATTATTAGGCCTTGGCAATCTTTTGGTGTAAACTTGAACTATGGAATATCAATGTTGAACTTGAAATATTTTATCTACTGAATCTTATAAGATATGAATCACATTTATTTGATACTTTGCTGCAGCAGAGAATCCTAGTTGCATAGGGACTTATCTGAGAGCTTCTTTGAGGTTCCTAGACATGAGTCACTACACATTTTTTGTTCTGTAGAAAGACCAAAAGGATAATAAGCAGCAGAGAAAATTATAATGAGGAACTCCCTCCGGTCTCAAATATAAGTAAAGATTCTTTTCAGGCTCATTGAATAACTGATGTATCTGGTTAGATACATCAGTTATTCAATGAACCTTGAGACAGAGGGAGTATATGATAGAAAAAAATGGTGAGGATATATAATGTGAATATGCAAGGTTTCAAGCTGAGGATTTCATTAGGAAAATATTGGAAAGGAGATATTAATCGAGGGAAGCTCGGGATAAAGAGGAGAATTACGGTCAAATACTGCTGATGTGACCACAATTGCAGTTTCAACTTTCAAAGACATAAAAAAACATTGATGTCACGCAAAAATTGTGGACGTAGACCGTGTTTTAAAACGACGGTTGCAATACCTTTCTGATAAAATCAAATAGCACACTTTATGTTCTTTTCACCAATGAAATTCCGGTAGGGTCGCCTCCCCATTCTTCCAACACAACCAAGATGTTCCCACTTGGGTTCAACCACGAGCGAGGAATATGATACCTGTCCAAATACAAAAATAGGATCTCATGATATCCGAGTACTTACATGATTTGTTTTGAGGTAAATTGTATGGATTCTTACCATTTTTGGGTAGGTTGTCCACAACTTGTTCGGCATTTTTTATCGGTAAATGTTCCGGCATAATTACATTCACCGCAATTACCACGTGCTATATATGCAGGCCAATGACGACCAATGCTATGACCGTTTACCCATATTTCACCCTTTCCCATGCTACCCACATCTAGAGCCAATGGATCATTGCCGGCCGGCGCGCTGAAAGTTGTCTAACAACATTGAAACACAGAAGTACTCAGAATTTATGCAGAAACATGTAATCAGGATTGATGTAACATTAACAAAATTGCAACAATTTATAGAAAATTTATTCTTACCTTGTACCATGTCAAAGGTTGTTTTTTAGACAATGATGGCCCTTGTGCCCATCTAACAGCGGAACTACCGGATACGGTATTAAGGTTCAAGGCTTCACCTTTCAGTCCAATCTGTCGAATAACATAAATTTTACTGATGTGCCGCTAAATATGATAGAAAGAACACATAAAATATGCTAAACAATGTACAACGGAACAAACCTTGTAAGACCATTTTTGTCGAGACAAGTCTCTTGTCCCCTCGTTCAAACCTGTCAATGTTACCGGGCCTAACACGCCAACATTCCATGTTTCATAGTGGATGCCAACATTCTGGTATTAATTTGAAAAAAGAAAATGATTAAAAACATAATTTTTATTAGCGAATAAAAATGTCACATACGACATAAACATGAGAAAACAGACAACTAACCGAGAGACCGACGGCAACACTAAGTAGAGAAATTTTGTTATTGCCAACCCACAACTTCACATTACCATTAAATGTTAATTTAGGATTCTCCAATGATCCATATGCAGTGCCTACATTCATACAAGAGATCAATATGTTACGAGAGCTTATATTTAGAACGATAAATTTTTTAACGATAAATGTGAATACTGATGTAGCGCATTTTTCGTTTCGTACTAATAAGTACTTCTCATGTATAATTGGACTTTCTCTCGAATAAAAGGTGCTAAGCAAAAGAGGCGTGCTCACCATAAAATTGACCGTTAACAAAAACATGCAGAACATGGCCGGCCGACATTGCAGTGAGAACAAGAGATTGACCATTCTTTAAAAAAGCTTCATTAGGACTAATGTTGACACTAAACAAGGACAAAAAGAATTTAGTATCAATAAATACTCGAGCGATTAATATTCCAATACTTATTGTTTTGAAGAAGTTTCTGAAGTTGAAAGATTCTTACTCTGTCATATACCACAGATAATCTGATTTATCCCAAGTCACTTTGATTTGCTCCAAAAGTGAATTTGCTGTGAAGGAATCACTTCCACCGGAGGCAGCAGGTTGTTCGTTGTACGACTGCCAAGCAAATGCGCTGTTCACCGGAGTCATCTTTCTATGAAACTTTGGTGCACGGACCTAGATAAAATTGGTAAATGTTTGTGAATATTTACACATCGAAAAACCTTGACATGGAAGAAACTATCATAATTGACATATTCAATAATCTCGTGTTACCTTTGCGGTGTTATAAACCTCGGTTTTGCAGTCAGGAAGAATACTGATAGACCAAGGCGGTAGGTCGTATATGCCATTTCCAAATGGAACTTTAGCCCACGTTCCGGTGTTGTAATTTGCAAGGAATGCAGCACAGGCACCAAAGCTTGTCTTGTAAACGTGTACCTACGAACGATTACATTAACATAAGAAATCAAATAAATCTTCAACACAATATTAATTCTGCACCTTTTATAATGAACTATCTCATTATGGAATTTACCTCGAGGTTTTTTCCAGGCCATGACACCGTCGGATCCACAGACACTAAAGCCGATTCACATTGCTTTATTGCTTTGTGTAAATCTCTTAGATGTGTGTATTTTGGTTCATTTGTAAGTCCTGATATAGTAGCAGATTTGAACAAACATAATATGTGTATAAATTATTATCATTCAAAGCGCGTAAATAACTTCAACCTTATTACTGCATACCGTATTCATCAAGAGGTGCATCATAGTCGTAACTCGTGGCGATGAAAAGGCCACTAGATGTCCTTCCAAAATTAGTTCCTCCATGGTACTGGACTCGAAAATAAGATATTATTAGAGTCGATCGAAGTTTCTAGAACAATTTCAACCTTATAAGTATTATCAACATCGAATAAATCTAACTAAAAATACCATATAGTAATTAACATATGAGCCGCGATTTTGTATGAATCTAGCAACTGAGAATGCTAAGTCTTCTGCTGGTCTATAAGGGACAGCACTACCAAAATCAGTGTACCTAAAAATCAAGAATCACAAAACTAAGGACCTTAAATGAAAAAATTTCAGACTTAAGGTAGCATTTATATGACATTACATACCAGCCGGACCAATTTTCAGTCCACATTTTCGGTTTGTAGTTCTTGTTGGGAAAGAAGTTTTCACAATAATATCCATTGCAGGTATCGATCTACAAAACACAGTCCGTAAAAATAAAGATCAGATAGTATTAAAATTGCTAATCGAGTTCAAAATAATAAAGATGCAAAAAAACGAAAACAATGAACACACGATATTAGGTAACTAAGTTCGGTCAATTATGTCTATGTCTCTGGGTGCATTCCTTTCTATATTTTCAAACTTAGGATTTACGGTTCAAATTACAACACTACCCCTGATTTGTTCCCAGCCGAACAAATGTCTGTGCCTGGCCTAGAGGTAGTCGCTCTTTTTTTGCTATAGAGCGATCTGCCCACTTATCAGTAACTGCGAGTCATACTTAACATATACAAAAAGACGCAAGACAGAAGAACATCAAAATATCATGGCATAGTAAAGGAAACAACCTTAAAAAAAACAAAATAACCATAACACTGTCATAAACCTCAGCATTAAACTTTTTTAAGGCATAGAATAAGGATAAGAATTTGATAATGAAAAAGACAACTCCATAGCTACACATCACAAAAAAAAAAATTATATCTTTATCAAATTTACAAAAATGGAAGAATAGCTTACAATAGGATCAGGAGCATCTTCTTGCTTACACATAATCCACGGTACACCGGTATCTAATCCTACCGCCATTTGAGAAAACCAATTTGTATAAGCTTTTCCAGGAGCACCAATTTCCCATTCTACTGGTCCATACTCATTCTCAATCTGTCATCAATTCAAGTTTCGTTCAAGTGGTTAACGAACTTCAGTTAAAGACGAATCATCAAAGAATCTAAGTTCAAATCCATACTAAAACAATATCTGACCAGATTTTACTTACCTCTCGGTCAAAATCCTGATTACAAGGTTACAAAATAAATTTGAACTATTTCATTTTTTAACACTAAAGTAAACATCACAGTTTATTATAAATAACTTACTGCATAAAAACTTTATAGTAAAAAAAAATGTTACCTAAGATAACAGAAATAAGAGAAAATATTTAAATAACATTTTATTTATTTATTTATTAATTTACCTGAGACAAAATGATTGGACCACCTTGGTTTTGAAACAACTTCTCTGATTTCATAAGAGTAACAATTTTAGAAGTGAATTTTTGCATAGCCACCTAACAAACATAATGACAAAAAGTTAGGACGGTTAGTTAGAAAATCAATTTAATAACCACAACAAACCAATAATTAACAAATAATTAGAGTTAATTAAATAATTAATTCATGAACCACCAAATAGAAAAAGTTCTAACCTTGAACGGTTCATTGTCTGTTCTGAAAGCAACACCTGGAACATACTTTAGCCAAACAGGGAATCCTCTGTATACAAAAACAGAACATGTGATTTTTTTTAGTAATTTCTAAAAAAAATTCTATTAATAATTTTTTTCTATTGTTATGAATATGATTAAATTCATTACCCAAAATTCCATTCAGCACAGACATAAGGACCAATACGTAAATGAACATATAGTCCTGCTTGTTGAACCACTTTGATAAATTTCACCAAATCAAATCTATCTTCAAAATAATACTGAAAAATAAATAAATAAAAAAATTCAACATTTTTATAAAACTTGAATTAGTGAAAAATCATAAAACAAAAAAAAAAAATTATATAAAATTTTTTAAATTTTTTTTATTACTTTTCCTTGTTCAGGTTCATGTCCATTCCAGAATACATATGTTTCAATGACATCTACACCTCCATCTTTGGCCTTCTGAATTAAATCGGGCCACATCTGCATTAACAAACAATTTTTTATCAGACTTTATTTTTATCTGATCATTGATATTAATCCGAATTAATCCAAGCGGATCAAACCAATGCAAATGGATAATCTCTACTCTTATCTAATCATTGATATTAATCCGAATTCACAAGACTCGAACCTGAGACTCGTTATTCATAACTCCATAAGACGAATGAAAAAAAAATAAAAAAATTTGATGCAAGTTGCAACATGTTGGATGAAGTGTACCTGAGGTGTGCTTCTTGGATAATGGATAGAACCAGAAATCAAAATTCTTCTCTGACCATTAATCACAATTGCTTTATGATCATAAGTCACAGAACTTGTGACAGAACAAACACATAAACACAAAAACAATAACACCAACATCATATAAAAATTTCTCATCTTTATTAAACTCTCAAACCAAAAACAACAATGGTGTTCTTGTAGTTTGAAACATGAAAAAGAGAAAAACTTTCTCCTTCTAATTTTTGTTTATGAATTCAATAACTTTTATACTTTTTTGTTATAAGGTAAGGTGTATTGTTTTGATGGGTGAGTTGAAATAAAAATCCAACTGCTTTATATAGATTTTGAGAAAGATAGGAAGAGGAAAGAGTAATGTATGGGACCCATTACACTTTTTTTTTTTCTTCACACGTAACTAACTAAAGACATTATTGCAACATCACATTGCATGTTTCTTAAATTTTAAGAATGTCTAACAAATGTTTTTATTTTCATATATGATTGGAGCAAAATGAGTTTTAATCTCTACATGTAAGAATAAGTTGTAAGAGTGGAGTGGTTGTTAATAGATTAAATAATAATTTTTTGTTGAAGTATTGAATATGTGAAGTCATTTGTAGACCCATGCATTAGAATAAATTAAAAACCAAAATTTTGTTCTTTCTTTGGAGTGAGTGCAAATGGGTAGATATACATTATACTTAAATTGCAAGTGGGAATTGTGGGTCAATGAAAAAAAAAATATGGATAATGAACATCTCTCCGGCTGTACGGTACATCGACTATAAAAACCATTTAATTTTTTTATTTTTTTTTGCGCTAAATTCGACAGTTTTTATAGTTGTGTGTACCGCATAAAAATTAAATGTTAATATTATGCAATCATTAAATGAGTGCAGTTATATAAATAGTTTGTGGTTCTCTAATTGAGATTGAACGACCTTAAATTAAAATGTATTATGATTAACTTTTAAAATTAAAATTACTATTTTAACCTCTAAATTGTCATGTGCTGTACATTGACAATACAAACTAAATTTTTTTTTATTTTTTTTATTTTTTCACTAAATTCGATGATTTTTATAACTGTTGTATTGCTTAGAAGTTGGAAGTGAATATTGTACAATCATTTTGGTTGTCCAATTGAGATTAAACGGCCTTAAATAAAAATGTATTTTAATTTTTTCTAAATTAAATTTACTATTTTAACCTCTAAACTATCTAATTTTAATCTCACAGGCACAAATCTCTAATTTAGTGACTAGACTCCACATCTCTCATTCTATAAACTATAGGTGATCTAAATCCACTTAATTTAAAGTACAAATTTTTAAGAAAAGACAAAATGTTATCATGGATCACATCTAAAGGTGGTCCATGGTGTACTACACTTTTAAACCCTTGGATTGATCTACACCTTAATAATGTTATAGTACACCTCCACAATATACCCACAAAAAATGAATATCCCTGCAAGGGAGAGATACAAGGTGAAAGTTAAGAATAGATGTGAAAGTGAAATGTGCATAAAAAATGAATAACTTAATTTCATGTTTAATATATCAAAAATTAGAGTGAAATTGATTCTTTATCTGAGAAAACAAGGAGTGAAAGGAAGAAAGAGTACCCTTTTTAGTGTCATGTCCCTAAAAATGAGTTACTTGACATGGAGGTGATGCTAATGAGAATGACACTGTGATGTTGCCGCATAGAGGCTGCAGCGGCGCGGTGTTTTCAAAGTCCGGTGGCAGATGGGTTTCTCAAATTTGGAAGAATAATTTAGTGGAGGTAGGTACACCATGTTACAATGAAAACCAATGAATCTATAAACCGATAAATATAGTTAGGAAAATGCTAACTAGTGCTCCAATATTTGTTAAGTATATCAAAAAAGGAAATAAAAGACAAGATTATTAGCTATAAAGCAACTTTTTATAAAGAGTGAATTCTCTCTATTGAAATTTTCACAATTTTTCTCCATTGTTACGTACCCTCCCTTAAACATGAGAGGGAAAAAGAAAACTAAAATTATAAAAATATAGGAAATTGAATTGAATGGTGGATGTGTAACAATTGAAAAAATTGAGGAAATTTCAATAGAGAGAATTATTCTCTCTCTTTCTACTTTTAATGCATTAAATGCATAATCTTTGAGACAAACTTTTCATATTAATATGTATAACTATTGTCGCGGGGTATTGTTTAGCATTTTCCGAGTCCAGATCCACTCCATTTCCTTAAGTTCCATTTACCTCCGGTTCCTCCTCTGATGAATGACACGTGGCAGTGAAAAAATTTAATGGGTGACATTAAAACCCCCCAACTTATGCAAGCTACACAGAAACAGAAAACACTTGTAAACGAACAACAGCAGCAGCAATCCTTACTTCGATCTAAAACACCGTTGCTGTAATGGTTTTGTTATGAACTAAAACACAAAGCCATTACCGCCGCCGCCGTTACTTCGATCTCCCAAACGTAAAAGCAAAGCTCTTGTAAAGCCATGAACTCAAACACAAAACCATTACAATTGTTGTTGTTTAGATTGAACAAATTCTTGTTGTTTCTATTATTAAATTCGTCGAAGCACATATAATACTATTTCATCTTCTTTTCTTTTATTTTTTCTTGAGATATTTTCATCTAATTTTTCTATCACCTTGAAGCTTTTCAACTTTAAATCTGAAACCTAAAATTGGTTAACCCCAATCTTCAATTTCAATTGAACAATTTTCAATTTCAAACTGAAAAAGGGGATTGGTGAATAATCTATGACGAGCCTGAGAAATAACAAAGGAGAGATTGAGAGTTGTTTTGGTTAGACAGAGAAGAGGGGGATTAAAAGGGAGAAGAAGAGTTATTGTGTATTTTGTGTTTTTTATCTGATTTTGGTTTTGAACCATTGATTTGTTTTTTATCCATGTGGCAATCATCTGCTTAAGGGACTGGAGAACTGGAGCATAAAGGGACTGGAGGTGATCTCAACTCGCATTTTCCATATATCATAGTGTACCATAGACTACTACATATGTGGTCTATGTTATTAGCCCATGTCTCCATTTAGGGATTTGGCAAACCAAATAAGGAAAGTTTTGCAATTAATACAAGATTTCATTTGAGCTCAACGGATGCGCGTAAATCATGGCAATCAAGCTTTGAAGAAGACGACGTTTTAAATCAACACTCCAACGGTACTATTCCTCATCAGCTATAAAAGAAGTACAAAGAAGAAGACAAAGTGTAGAAGTACATATGCAGAAAAAATACAAACACTTGCACATACATTCTTTCATTCTTCTGTAAATCTTTGTACATAACATTTAGTGTGTAAATAGTCTAAGTGTCTGAGCTTAAATTACATTGTGTAACCTGCTTACTAGAAACATCAACTAAAACGCAAAGAAAATTGTAATCAACAGTTGGTTGAATTCCTTGAGAGACTAAGGTTAGTCAGCTGTCTCAAGAAGTCATTGGCAGTTGGCCAATGAAGTTGTTGTAATAATCTTTCTAGATTATTAGATTAAGTCCTTGATGTGCAAGGCAAACTCACTCAGGTGGAGTAGACTGGAGCAGCATCGTTAACGATGAACTAGTATAAAAATCATCGTGTCATCTCTACTCCCTTAATCTTTTATTTGTTGTTGTTATCCTCTCGTTGTTTACTTTTGTTATTAAGTTTAATATATTCTTGATAAATAACATTTCGTTAAAGAGTATTTGAAATTGGTAAAAAGAATTAAAGTTTTTAAACATATAGAAATTCAATTCAAACCTCCCTTTTTTTGTGTTTCTTAAACCTTCAGTTTCCTCTGCGTGTGGGGGCATATTTCGCAACCAATTTGCCAACCATTTATGAAGCTACGCAGCTCGGTTAGAACTTGGGTCCGTGCTTCATACGGAAGTTATGGCAATGATCATGGCATTGGAGGCAGCAGCTAGCAAAGGTTGGTGTAATATTTGGTTAGAAAGCGATTCAAAAACCGCTTTGGAGGCTTTTGCCAATCCTAACATGGTGCCGTTGGATTTGAGAAATCATTGGAGTAATTGTCGTTCCTTAGGTCTCAATATTAAATACTCTCATATCTTTAGGGAATGTAACTGATGTGCGGATAAACAGACCAATGAGGGTCATGCGTGTAACAACCCGTTTTTCAAAGGCCTGAAAAGGCACTATATTTTTTTTTTTCTTTTTCAACTAACACTCAGAGTGCGCATAGAATATTTTTCAATGAGCCGGCATTCAAATATACAAAAGAACTCATTACCATAAGGTGCTTCGACAAGCAAAGTGTATTCCTGAATAATTACAATCCAAGTCTAAGTATTCAAATACTTACAACAGAACAAGTTAGAATCCTATGCCTAAACCCAAAAAAACACGGTGTACAACCCACACCGGCGCATAGTCTAACTAAGCTAAAGCTCCAGCACCTCACTGGGGCCTGGAACAACCACCGTCGTCACCACGACCTAACCCATCATCTGGGTGGGATGAGCCCGCAAATGAAAGAAAGGGTCACCACAAAATAAAAGGTATATATATATATAACCGGTGCGAGAGAGTATACAAATACCAAGCATACAAATACCAACAGAGAAAGTTCTATAAACACATAGACAATCTCCCACCAACGGGTTCATATAAGCAATGCACACCAAGCCTAATGCAGACTTCTACAATGAGCGTGACAACCAATCACTGGTTCGCCACATGCACGAATTCCGGAATTTAACCTCTCCGCAGAGAGTCGTAGGTCCAACCCACTAAAGCCACGAGGGTAGGTGATGCCACACAGACGCTATCACCGGGTGAAAATAGCCACACAGATGCTACCAGCCACACAGATGCTGTCAGCCACACAGATGCTGTCACCAGGCGAAAATAGCCACACAGATGCTACCAGCCACACAGATGCTGTCGCCCAACCCACTAAAGCCACGAGGTTCAGGTGATGCCACACAGACGCTATCACCGGGTGAAAATAGCCACACAGATGCTACCAGCCACACAGATGCTGTCAGCCACACAGATGCTGTCACCCCCTCAAAAGTGTAGCCACACAGATGCTAACACCAGGCGAACATAGCCACACAGATGCTATCGCCAACTAAGAAACGCATACACATAGGGCAGTCACACAGACACAGCCCCGGCGGAGTCACATAGACACATCCGCCCGTGCAGTCCCAACTGACATACACGTTCCATCCATGCTCATGCAACAATTACACATCACACAAATATATGTAAATCAAACACAACGACATACATACATTTCCAACCATATGTACTCCAACAACCTGTTCATACATACATTCTCATAATCATATGTAAACAGCGTAAGTATTTTAAACACTTTCTCATCACGAGAATACATAATACAAACATGCCAAAGCACACAGCAAAACAAAACATGTCGTAACCATTTCGAAAGACGGAAATAAAGTGGAGCCCTTACCTCGGCAAGCTTCCGTTACTCTTTTTCGCGAAATTCTACAATTCACGCTACCTAAACAAAATGTAGCGTACAATCAATAAAATACTCTTCGTACATCCTATCGAAACGAAACTTGCTCTCAAAAGTCTAGGGGGGTTTAAGGTACTTTCTAACTCTCCCACCTAGCGATTCCAAGTTCTTTCCATGGCGATAAAAATTCACGAAATTAAAGACATTATTTTAGTCACACGAAATTCATTTTGTTTTCAAAGCATACCAAGAACCACTATTGTTTTCAACCTCAAGAAAACACTTTCACACATTCCAAACCATTTGAAAACAAACCAAACACTCTTCAAAATATTTTCAACGAAAAATCAGAGTTTTCTTGCGTCGCAAGTTACACATTTTTTTCTTCCTAACAACCTTTCCTACACTCATTTTTCTTCAAAACTAAGATCACCCAACACATACAAAATTTTCACACAATTGTGGACTTAGAAAAATTTTGGAATTTGCCCCTTCCCCACAAGAAGGCCACGGCCAAATTTTTAGAAATCACCCCTCCACACAAAATTTTTCACTTCTAAAAGCATGGTAATATCCCATAATACCTAACTAGCACTTATCAAAACGATTTAGAAATTATAGAGTCGAATCGCAAATTTTCGAGAAATCTCAAATAAGGTTTTTCTTAAGGCAAGTGATCCTTTTCTTTTCAAAACATCCCATAACCAATCAAACAATTAAACAATGATTATGGGAAGCTATTTGCCTCTAAACAATTTTCGAAATTCGATTGCTCGAACCCTATATGTGTGCCACGGCCATTTGAGGCAAAAAGGGCAACCCTACACATTTTTTTTCATTTGAAACCCTAGTCCACATTCATTAGTTCGTAATGCTATTCGATCGTGTATCCGACTCCTTTTGAAACTCGAAATAAATTTTTTCTAAATTGTGTTCTTCGAGTCGCTCAAGAACACGAGAATAATTTTTTTCTCATTTTTCGAAACTAATTTCATATTCACCAATCCATTTTGTCACAAAGCTTGAAACTAACTTCAAAAACCAAAATCATACAACACACTCAAAGATATGATCATTTTAAGGAATTTTCTTCAAAACCTCACCAACAAAATTGTGAAATTTGAAATCACCATGAGAATCACTTACATGCTTCACTAATATATCCTACTTAAAACTCTTAAACACTACTATGGAATCAAAACTAATCAAAACTAAATTCTCAAAATTTTCTCTCAAGAACATAATCATAAAACTCAAGAATTCATGAGGTTTTTCATGGAGAAAAAGGAAGAGAATTGTTAGTTACCTTGAGGAGATGATGATTCTTGAAACTCAAGGATTCTAGCAAGCCAAAACTCAAAGCTTTGTGAAGAAGATGAAATTTTTGAATGGATGATGAGAGTGAGAGAGAGTTTGCCGTGAGAATGAAGAGAGGAAGGAGAGTTTGTGTGATTTTTTTGCTTCTAAGTCCAAGCCTAAACCTCCTTACTATTACATCCACTCTTGTGCAATCTAGGCCATTGGATCAAAATGACTTTTGCAAGACTAAACCCTAGCCTTTGGATCCAATTAACTCATGATTGCTTTTTGAACAAATATCCACTTTACGCTACTCAGCTCATCCCGTTTGCTCTCGGCGAGTCGCACCTCGCTAACGGACGGAAATCACAAAAATATAAAATCTATCCAATAAACGTCCGTCGTAAACCGTTTCCAAATATTATCGCTAAACTTTATTCTCCGACTGAAATTTATTTCCTTAGCTCCCAAAAATATTCTGAAACTAGATTCCAACTCGCGCCGATATATAAAGTCTCCAATTAAAATTCGACGGAAAACAGAAACCGTAAAATTTAACATCAGCGGGTAAAATCCTACTCGTTTTTCCAAAAACCAGAATAATCCAAATCTCGTCATTCTGATTTCACAGAAATCTCCTCATACATAAAAGAAGACCACGACCCGAAAGTCTGTGCCTTTCCAGCGCACGAGCACAAAACAGGCTCCGTTTCAGCAAAAATCTCATTAATGCGACGATACTCACAAAACCGCTTCACCAAAAACCCTAAAACTCGTAGCCGTTACTTATTTTATTCACCAAAAGGTACAGTGGAATTACGGGTCTTACATTACTACCCTCCAAAAAGAAGTTTCGTCCTCGAAACTAGAGGTAAGAGTAACAACTCAACTAATCATTACTAAAACCAACACAACAAAATCCCACAGGATTAGGTGTAGCCACAAAGATGCTAACACCGGGTGAAGTCACACAGATACTCTCACCAACACACTGACACAACCGTGCACCAACCGCAACTCTCAACGAGTTCACCACTCAGAATTAACCTCACAACAGAGGTTCACAACCTCGAGTTCCTCAAATTTCCTAGGGTCCACACACAAAATTTCCAAAGTCACCTCTTTCGCCTCCGCGACATAGCCAATTTTCCTAGGTTCACGCGAAGCAGTTACTGGCTACCCTCCAAAAAGAAACACCGAAGCTTTCTGCGCACCAGCAAAACCGGCAAAACTAGTCATTTCCAGTCAACACAACTCCGTCTATTATCAACAAGAGATTAAGGATGATCAGTTCCTCAATTTGCCAATAAATAGTCGACAATCATGATGGTGGTTTAGACCATCTTTACCCAACTTAAACGATGCTTCATTCCGCTTATGCTCAATGTCCTCCGAGTCACAAGGGTTCCACAAATCCTTCGAGGTTTTTCTTAATGTTTCCCTCGATCTCTTACGAATACACGTCCAAACGCAAGACACAACGCTCAAGACACGTAGCTTAAGCTATCATGCTTCCTTTCTTGAAGCACCCGTGGAGTATCATCCAATAGTAGTACAGTGCCACTACGGCAAGTACCACCCAAAACCATTACATTCCACAAAAGTTGTCCTTTCTATCGAAGAACTTCACACCATATCCCTGAGTCTGCAACTCAATGAATATGCCGAACCGTATGTTCACATTCGAATCTCGTTCCAAACACGACTTAAATAATACCATCCCAACCTCCGGTTGGTGATTACAGCTCCTCATAGTCTGGCCACTTGCCAAACTATACCATCTATTTCTCTTGTACTCCCTTTATCCAAATCCCCAATTCCCCAGAATCGGTCCCTTATATGTTCACATTACTTCCAAAACGACACTTAGATGAATCTCGCGTGCCTTAAACAAACGTTTATCCTCGTCGACGGCCATCGTCGGCGCACATCCTCTTTACAACGTATTCTCATTCTATTCCTGAACTCTCCTGAGTTCCTTTTTCTCTTACAATTAAATCCTCTCTTACTCAAAAGAGCTTGTCACCCTGACCATTCTTAATTATTCCCGACATCACCCTTTCTGTCGAGATACCTTCTTCCAAAACAAATCTTAAGGTACTCATCACATCACTATTGTTCCACGGTCCATGTAGACCATATCCGCATTCCTTTACTTACTCAATACAGATTTCCATTATGCTACGTCCCTCTTCATTGTAACCACTACAATGAATCGAAGCTCTACCAGCTTCCACCAAACTTTGCCACTAGACAATGGCTTACCCTTTATTATTACTGCATACAACACATGCACCGCCATGACATCCATTCAGGTGGTGCTTTCGCATCCGTACTATACCCGCACCGCCATGATTTTTCCAACTAGGTGTGAGGCAATTCTTTCCGCCAATCCTCTATTGACATAAGCCACATCATCATGTGCTTTTCTCTTACTCATTCTCAGCGACTCTTTCCCAACGACTAACATTCCTTCGCGGCTAACTAATCGATCTACTAGATCCCACACGCTTACCTCAACCCTTAAGGTATCCACTATTCGCATACTCGTTATCAATGACACTGGGTCCACTGACCCTTGACGCGGGACACACGTAATTCCAACTTACCACTAACAGCGCAACCTGCTACAGCTACTACTAAGTCCTTTACATAGTAGAACATTCAAAACAAAAGTAATGACCAAACAAATAATCACAGGCAAACAGCACACACCAAGATACGTAAGAGTGGGTTGCCCCAACAGAAATCAATGCAGTAAGTGTTACCTGCAATCTGGCAATCCCGCTGTATGGCCTTACCAGTCTGACCACTCACTCCAGTGCCCATACAGTAGGCACGTCCTCTAGCCGCGGGTCGAGTTCCCTGCGTCACATCCGCCGACGACCCGGCCTTTGGGGCTTTGCAATCCCTAGCAAAATGACCCGGTTTCCGACAATTGAAACAAACGGTTCCTTCCTTTAGTTTCGACACCCCACACTCATTAGCAAAATGACCCTCTTGTCCACAGTTGTAACAAGTTCGCTTCCATCCACCCTGACTCCCTTGAGTCCCTTGGTTCACAGAGCGAGTTGGTCCTTGATTATCCTGGGAACGGTTATAAGGCTTATTCCCCTGCCTCCTCTGATTCTGACTCGAACTCTGAGTCTGACCACTTGAATTACTAGGTCCTCCAGCACTAAAACTTCCTTGGCGGTTCACCCACTTGTTTCTCATCTCCTCTATCTCTTGGCACTTCTCTACCAAGACCTGAAATTGTCGAATGTCCAATGGCACCACTGCATCTTGCAGTTCATACCTCAGTCCATCCTGAAACCGACGGCACATATAATTCTCATCTATCTCATCCCTAAAGAAGCGGAAGTAACGGGATAGTGATTCAAATTTCTTGGCATAAGCCTCAACATTCATGCCCCCCTGACGCAACTGAAGGAATTCCTCCCCATACCTCTCCCTAGCAGTCTCGGGAAAGTACCTGGCTAAAAACCTCCTCTTGAAGTTCTCCCAATTTATTTCCTCATAGGCGGCCTCCATAATGAGCCTGGTGTTTCCCCACCAGTATTCAGAACTACCCTGCAACTGATAGGTAGCCAAGGTTACCTTTTCTCCTTCCGGGCAATGGATTGCCCCAAAGATCCTTTCAATCGCCTGGAGCCACAAATCCGCAGTATCAGGACCTCCCTCCCCACTAAACTTAGGAGGAGCCTGATGGTTGAAACTAGTGAGAAGCCTAAATCCAGCAGCAATGATCTCCCTCTCACGCTTTTCCAAATCCGTCTGCGCCTTAGCATGGCTCTGCGCAGTCACAGCCGCTGCCATCGTATGCATGGCATAAGCCATCTGGTTCACATCAACCTCTAGTACTACAGGAACTGGATTCGCCCTTCTTGGCGGCATGATTTCCTGTACATACCAATCCTTTTGATTAGATCCTTAATCAAACAATTCTGAATCCAAACAGAATATCTCACTAAACGGATTTCTAACTCATAACCCGACACAGAACAACCACTAGAACTAACTCAACACTAGTTACGTTCTGACCGACTCTGGACTAACGACTCAAGCATACACTTTCCCTTTGAAGATTTAAAGCCGTGCTCTGATACCAATTGTAACAACCCGTTTTTCAAAGGCCTGAAAAGGCACTATATTTTTTTTTTCTTTTTCAACTAACACTCAGAGTGCGCATAGAATATTTTTCAATGAGCCGGCATTCAAATATACAAAAGAACTCATTACCATAAGGTGCTTCGACAAGCAAAGTGTATTCCTGAATAATTACAATCCAAGTATAAGTATTCAAATACTTACAACAGAACAAGTTAGAATCCTATGCCTAAACCCAAAAAAACACGGTGTACAACCCACACCGGCGCATAGTCTAACTAGGCTAAAGCTCCAACACCTCACTGGGGCCTGGAACAGCCACCGTCGTCACCACGACCTAACCCATCATCTGGGTGGGATGAGCCCGCAAATGAAAGAAAGGGTCACCACAAAATAAACGGTATATATATATATATAACCGGTGCGAGAGAGTATACAAATACCAAGCATACAAATACCAACAGAGAAAGTTCTATAAACACATAGACAATCTCCCACCAACGGGTTCATATAAGCAATGCACATCAAGCCTAATGCAGACTTCTACAATGAGCGTGACAACCAATCACTGGTTCGCCACATGCATGAATTCCGGAATTTAACCTCTCCGCAGAGAGTCGTAGGTCCAACCCACTAAAGCCACGAGGGTAGGTGATGCCACACAGACGCTATCACCGGGTGAAAATAGCCACACAGATGCTACCAGCCACACAGATGCTGTCAGCCACACATATGCTGTCACCAGGCGAAAATAGCCACACAGATGCTACCAGCCACACAGATGCTGTCGCCCAACCCACTAAAGCCACGAGGTTCAGGTGATGCCACACAGACGCTATCACCGGGTGAAAATAGCCACACAGATGCTACCAGCCACACAGATGCTGTCAGCCACACAGATGCTGTCACCCCCTCAAAAGTGTAGCCACACAGATGCTAACACCAGGCGAACATAGCCACACAGATGCTATCGCCAACTAAGAAACGCATACACATAGGGCAGTCACACAGACACAGCCCCGGCGGAGTCACATAGACACATCCGCCCGTGCAGTCCCAACTGACATACACGTTCCATCCATGCTCATGCAACAATTACACATCACACAGATATATGTAAATCAAACACAACGACATACATACATTTCCAACCATATGTACTCCAACAACCTGTTCATACATACATTCTCATAATCATATGTAAACAGCGTAAGTATTTTAAACACTTTCTCATCACGAGAATACATAATACAAACATGCCAAAGCACACAGCAAAACAAAACATGTCGTAACCATTTCGAAAGACGGAAATAAAGTGGAGCCCTTACCTCGGCAAGCTTCCGTTACTCTTTTTCGCGAAATTCTACAATTCACGCTACCTAAACAAAATGTAGCGTACAATCAATAAAATACTCTTCGTACATCCTATCGAAACGAAACTTGCTCTCAAAAGTCTAGGGGGGTTTAAGGTACTTTCTAACTCTCCCACCTAGCGATTCCAAGTTCTTTCCATGGCGATAAAAATTCACGAAATTAAAGACATTATTTTAGTCACACGAAATTCATTTTGTTTTCAAAGCATACCAAGAACCACTATTGTTTTCAACCTCAAGAAAACACTTTCACACATTCCAAACCATTTGAAAACAAACCAAACACTCTTCAAAATATTTTCAACGAAAAATCAGAGTTTTCTTGCGTCGCAAGTTACACATTTTTTTTCTTCCTAACAACCTTTCCTATACTCATTTTTCTTCAAAACTAAGATCACCCAACACATACAAAATTTTCACACAATTGTGGACTTAGAAAAATTTTGGAATTTGCCCCTTCCCCACAAGAAGGCCACGGCCAAATTTTTAGAAATCACCCCTCCACACAAAATTTTTCACTTCTAAAAGCATGGTAATATCCCATAATACCTAACTAGCACTTATCAAAACGATTTAGAAATTATAGAGTCGAATCGCAAATTTTCGAGAAATCTCAAATAAGGTTTTTCTTAAGGCAAGTGATCCTTTTCTATTCAAAACATCCCATAACCAATCAAACAATTAAACAATGATCATGGGAAGCTATTTGCCTCTAAACAATTTTCGAAATTCGATTGCTCGAACCCTATATGTGTGCCACGGCCATTTGAGGCAAAAAGGGCAACCCTACACATTTTTTTTCATTTGAAACCCTAGTCCACATTCATTAGTTCGTAATGCTATTCGATCGTGTATCCGACTCCTTTTGAAACTCGAAATAAATTTTTTCTAAATTGTGTTCTTCGAGTCGCTCAAGAACACGAGAATAATTTTTTTCTCATTTTTCGAAACTAATTTCATATTCACCAATCCATTTTGTCACAAAGCTTGAAACTAACTTCAAAAACCAAAATCATACAACACACTCAAAGATATGATCATTTTAAGGAATTTTCTTCAAAACCTCACCAACAAAATTGTGAAATTTGAAATCACCATGAGAATCACTTACATGCTTCACTAATATATCCTACTTAACACTCTTAAACACTACTATGGAATCAAAACTAATCAAAACTAAATTCTCAAAATTTTCTCTCAAGAATATAATCATAAAACTCAAGAATTCATGAGGTTTTTCATGGAGAAAAAGGAAGAGAATTGTTAGTTACCTTAAGGAGATGATGATTCTTGAAACTCAAGGATTCTAGCAAGCCAAAACTCAAAGCTTTGTGAAGAAGATGAAATTTTTGAATGGATGATGAGAGTGAGAGAGAGTTTGCCGTGAGAATGAAGAGAGGAAGGAGAGTTTGTGTGATTTTTTTGCTTCTAAGTCCAAGCCTAAACCTCCTTACTATTACATCCACTCTTGTGCAATCTAGGCCATTGGATCAAAATGACTTTTGCAAGACTAAACCCTAGCCTTTGGATCCAATTAACTCATGATTGCTTTTTGAACAAATATCCACTTTACGCTACTCAGCTCATCCCGTTTGCTCTCGGCGAGTCGCACCTCGCTAACGGACGGAAATCACAAAAATATAAAATATATCCAATAAACGTCCGTCGTAAACCGTTTCCAAATATTATCGCTAAACTTTATTCTCCGACTGAAATTTATTTCCTTAGCTCCCAAAAATATTCTGAAACTAGATTCCAACTCGCGCCGATATATAAAGTCTCCAATTAAAATTCGACGGAAAACAGAAACCGTAAAATTTAACATCAGCGGGTAAAATCCTACTCGTTTTTCCAAAAACAAGAATAATCCAAATCTCGTCATTCTGACTTCACAGAAATCTCCTCATACTTAAAAGAAGACCACGACCCGAAAGTCTGTGCCTTTCCAGCGCACGAGCACAAAACAGGCTCCGTTTCAGCAAAAATCTCATTAATGCGACGATACTCACAAAACCGCTTCACCAAAAACCCTAAAACTCGTAGCCGTTACTTATTTTATTCACCAAAAGGTACAGTGGAATTACGGGTCTTACAATGCGCTAACTGACTATATGTGGTGGGCATCCATCCCCGCATGTATTAGAGATGATTTTTTACATGATAAATTGGGGTTACCGAGCTATCGAATAGCTTAGTCTTTGCTCTTTGTCTCATGTTTCTTTTTTAGGGTAAGCCCCCCTCTTTGTACATATTTTTTTCTTTCAATTATATATATATATGAGATATAGGCAGATGAGGGAGAATGTCAGGGGTGCCAACATAGTTGGGATGTCTGACTTTCTCTTAATATCTAGATGCTCTTAATTTATCTAAAAATAAATAAATAAAGTACATTTAAATAATTATTTTATTTGAAAATATTTTAATTTAAATATCATTTAAAAAATTAATTATTTGTATTTTTTAAACATGGTGTCTGGATTTGGGAACCGTACGCGTACGCTACTCTGGGACTAATAATTCTTCAATTTCACAGCAAACTAGGCGCCAAAGATAATGTTAGATTTAAAACCGGCTTTGATGTCTTACTATACTGTCCTATATATGTTTAACAAACAATGTGAATCCCATAAATTAAACCGACTTTTGAATTATTGAGATCTTATGTTATTTTAGAATGTATGCATTTTGATTTTGTCTTAGCCTTTTGGTTTTCAGTAGAAAAAAAAGCCTCAAGTGATTTTAGTTATGAACTATTTCCTCCATCCTAAAATATAAGCAAAAATGAGTAAAAAAACTTGATGTATTTGGTTAAAGATTTGGACCAAATATATTTACTTTTGTTGACTAACTTTTGCTTATATTTTGAGACGGAGAGAGTAATATTTTTGGTCAATTTGAGAATGAATGTATTGAGGAAATGGATTCAATCAAGTTGCTATGGTGCTGTTAAGCTGAAGTCAATAAATTGTAGCGATCTAACTAACATCGGACGGATCAAATTTCATACAATTTCAATTTTTTTTGTTGACTCAATACAATTTCAATTTTCTAAAATATATAAATTCTAACTCTCAAATTTAAATTGACCGATCTTAATCAAACAATTATGATCTTGTTGATTGCATATAGTCAAGGGGTGCAAACTGCACCCAATCCAGATCCGTGTATTTATGAGCCAAAGCTTTTGTTTATGTTGATAGAGTAATCAAAGAAAATCTTACTAGGAATAAAAATAAAATAAAAAACAACAGATAGAACTTAAATTGTAATTTTTGCACAGAAAAATCACAAACATTCTCAAGACACATAACCTCCTTAGATCCAATATATTCTCTCATACAATTTTGTGTGGAAAAATTGAAAACTCTCTCAACTACTCATGCCGTCTCAATATAAGTGTAATAGTTTGACCATTTGTAATATTCACATAATCTACTTTTATTATATATTTTAAAATAAGGGTCATGTTAATCGGTGCCCCCAGGGCATTAGTTAAAGAACTAAAAAAAAAATTTTTGCATTGAAAATAACACTTTATTCACTTTTAAAAAGTTGTTAAATAGTGCACCCGGTGCACTAGTTAACCACATAAATAAGAAAATTTTATCTTAAAATTCGTGCATTCAATATATTGAAAGTATAAAAAGTTGTCTTTATCAACATTAATTATATATTTTATTTCTATTTTTTATATGTGCACGGGATACACTGTTTAGCATGACCCTTATTATTATAAGAGTTTGGTTGCATACATATTAAATGTCCGAGAATCGAAGAAGCCTAACGGAGAAGATATAAATCTTGAAGAGTTCTACAAATGCGGTTAGTTATGAGGATACCATTTTTCATTGTGAGAATGAAGTTATTAACAAAGATAAGATATACAAAACTTAAGATTGAGGAAATGTTGTATGTAAATATCGGTATCTCGTCTAAGTTTCATATTGAGCATTTTGAAAAAGGAAAAAAGAAATACATAGTTATTATAAATGTAGAGAATTAGTTTGACTATTCTCCGCTACAACACTAGTTACGACGATATACCTCACGATTTTCTCTACCCTCTTTCTAGTAGAGTTTTTGTCTTACATGGAAATCGAAACATGTACCATGGAGTTCAAGTATATGTTTAATTCATTCTCACTACCAATTGGGCTAGTTCTTTTTGTAACAGCCCGGACCCCTTTTCTATGTATTTAGTAGGCAATCCTGGCGTTGTACCTCATGATCTTCTTTGTCCCTCTCTCTAGTAGAGTTTTTGCATTTCGTGTGATAATGTACTTGAACCCCGTGACACATGGTACGATTTCCACGGAAGACATAAACTCTACAGAGAGTGGAGTCGAGAAGATCGTGAGGTACATCATCAAAATTGCTTACTAAATATGTAGAAAATGGACCCGAGCTATTACAACTTTAATTATATATCTATTAGCAAAAATTATAAAGTTGATAGTTTAAAAATATTCATTGAGAAAATCAAACATTTATCTTTATATTTCATAAAAAAAATTATCTTTATATATTTATTTTAAGGAAAATGCTAAATAGTGTCCCTGGGACACTAGTTAAGAATTCCAACTAAAGTAAAAGTTTATTGAAACTTGTGCAGTCAACTTCTTAAAAGTAAATAAAATGTTATTTTCAATGCAAAAGTTTCCTCTTTTAGTTCCTTAACTAGTGCCCTGAGGGCACCGATTAGAGGTGGGAATAGGCCAGGCCGGCCTACGAGGCCTTAAGGCCTAGCCTATATAGGCTCAGGCCAGCCTATTTCTTTAAATAGGGCAGGTCTAGGCTTTTTCATAAGCCTATTTAGTTAAATAGGCCAGGCTGCAGGCTATTAAAAAAGCCTTTTAAGCCTACTAGGCCGGCCTATTTAAATTAATATGAATAATATTTTTAATACTATTATTATTTATATATTAAAATTTGTACTTTGATTAAATTATATATTTATTAACTTTTTCAATAATTTAAGTTTATTAATCTACATTAGTTTTTCACATATATAAATGTATTATTATAAACTAGAATTGAAATATAATGACATATATAATCAAATTCTGTAAAATATCATGTTAAATAACAAAAGAACGTTGGTTTATTAGTTCATAAGTAATTTTAAAAATAAATATAATTTTTTATTTAAATATTTTCATGAAAAATAGGCTTTTAAACAGGCTAATAGGCTACAACAGGCTTTCAAAAAGCCAGGCTCAGGCCTAAAAGATAAGCCTATGATAGGCTACAGGCCAGACTTAGGCTTTCGATTTTTATGACAGGCCAGGCTCAGGCTTGGCAAAGCCTAGCTCGGCCTAGCCTATTCCCACCACTAGCACCGATTAGCATGACCCTTTTCCTAATAGTAATATTTTTTCCTTGAAATTTTTTACGATAAAAATCACCATAAATCTTTCTTTGTCCATTTTTAATGAGTCATTAATATTTGATTGTTTTTTAGAAGATTGATCAACATCCATCATTTATCAACACTTCTTCAACAATCTCTTAACACTAGTGATTTGTAGGATTAGTGAAACCAATAATCCTACAAGTGTTAATCGAATTGTAGTACCCACCATCAGTTATTATGTTGTTTTTATTATTCTTTATTTCAAATAAAATAAAGGGTTTGTTAATAAGTGTTTTAAAACAATACTCAAGTAAACAAAAATTAAAAATTTTGTATTAAAAATGACAATTTATTTATAAAAAAATAACAATCCATTTATTATAGATTAGATATTTAAGTTATTTTTGTAGAAAATAAGATTATTTAAGTTATTCAATAGATAGATTTAAAAAATAATAATATTTACTTATAATTAAAAGTTGGAGGAACAACAAACTACTTTTTTAACTCAAACTTTTTATTGTTTATTTATCACAGGTGTCACGCATGTCTAACCTTATACAAACACTCAACCACTTCATAACCCATTCATTATCAGTCCATGTCCAACTTGTGAATCAATGTTTAATGGTTCATTCTTTTACTGATCAATCAATGTTGATTCACTTTTTTCTAAAAAAAAGTTAGTGTTGTTTTCTTTTGTTGGGTAAAGGGTGATGCTAACTAGTATCTTGGGGCACTAGTTAAGGATACAAAAATGGTAATTTCTACATTGAAAATAATACTTTTTATATTTTATAAATGTTGATTACACAATTTTCAAGATAACTTTACTATAATGAGTATCCTTACTATAAGAAACTTAGCATTTTCCAAGAAATTATATGAGTTGAGTTTCAAAAATACCAGAAATAGAAAGACCGGTTTAAATAAAAAGACACGTAAAAATTATGTTTAGAATAAAAAATTATTGAGAATTAATTTTAGGACAATTATTTTCATTTTTTAGTCAAGAAGTTTACCGACTAGAATTTTACCTTTTAGGATTAATAAGCGGAAGTATTAGAGTTCGAATCTCAATTTCTACATATTACATTTAATATTTCTACTAATTGAACGATGTTCAAAAGACAAAAATATAATTATTAATTACACTGAAAGAACAATCAAATATACTCCTTAGAAGTAAACATAAAATTATTCATTAGCTCTCATCTTATTGATTGACATTTATATTTCTTTGTGTACAATAATAATGATACTATGGTTCTTATCAAAAAAAGTGCTAAGAAACTTAGAAGTCATAACCGTAGGATTCGTTTCTGCTGGAGGTGGGAATAGGCTAGGCCGAACTAGGCTTTGCTAAACCTGAGCCTGACCTGTCAAAAAAATCGAAGGCCTGAGTCTGGTCTGTGGCTTATCATAGGCTTATATTTTAGGTCTGAGCATGGACTTTTGAAAGCCTAATGTGGCTTGTTAAACTGTTTAAAAGCCTACTTGACATGAAGATATTTAAATAAATTATTCTATTTATTTTTAAAAATATTTATGAATTAATAAACCAACGTCCTTTCGATATTTAATATGATATTTTAGAGAATTTGACTATATATGTCATCATATTTCAATTCTACTTTATAATAATACATTTATATATGTAAAAAACTAATGTAGATTAATAAACTTAATCTACTGAAAAAGTTAATAAATTTATAATTTAATCAAAGTACAAATTTTAATATATAAATAATAATAATAGTATTAATAATATTATTCATATTAACTTAAGTAGGCCGGCCTAATAGGCTAAAAGGCTTTTTTAATGGCCTATGGCCTGACATATTTATCTAAATAAGCTTATAAAAAAGCTTTGGTCTGCTCTATTTAAAAAAATAAGCCGGTCTGACCTGAGCTTATATAGGCTAGGCCTTAAGGCCGCATAGGCCGGCCCAGC
The DNA here is from genome assembly GCA_030408175.1 of Trifolium repens. Classification (NCBI taxonomy): domain Eukaryota; kingdom Viridiplantae; phylum Streptophyta; class Magnoliopsida; order Fabales; family Fabaceae; genus Trifolium; species Trifolium repens. Next base: position 20,048,596 of record CP125839.1, on the reverse strand, counting down.
GTATTTCCACCTCTAGTTTCTACCAAACCATGTTTATCAACAACTACAATATCACATTCATATCTTTTCTAAAAGCTTTGGTACTTAATCATTTTTTTTTTGTGGACTGCTTAACTAAATTAAAAAATATGATGATGTAATAGTTTGTAACTGTATTCTATTTAGATTTAAATATTAAGTATAATTGAAGCCCATGATTTTATTTAATAAATTGAACTCTTGACCTCCTTATAATTTAATTAACCAATTAAAGTAATTGAATTTAAGTGATTAATAAATTACTTCTAAGTCGAATCGTTCAAGAAAATAGAAAGTTAATATTTTAAAAAATTATCTAATTTGGAATCAGTGTGAGTGTGGTCAAACTGCAACCAATAACTATTCGATTTATCCGATCATAATTTAACAACTCCAATTTTAATATAGTTTTACATTTTAAAAATATTAAAATTCCGACTTTAAAATTTAAATGATCTAATTTCGATTGGATAGTCACGATCTACATCCTTTCGAAGTTTCAATTGTAAAGAATAGTATTGTAGCACAAGTATGCCATGAACAAGAGCTTGCAATCTGCAAGATGAAGAAGATGAATAGCTTGAAGAAGAAGAAAACAGATTAAGGGAAAATGTAGAGGAATTCTTTATTCATCAACTTGATTCTACAATTGGGTATTCCTTACAATATATAGAATATAGCTATAACTAACTAGAGGTTACAACTAACTCTATCAACCCTTAACTAATAACAGAAATAACTAACAAGTGGTTAGCTTGTAGTCCAAGTAATAACAGAAAGAATGAAATCTAATTGCTATTAACATGCCCCCTCAAGCTAGAATACACATCAATGATTCCAAGCTTGGTTTGAGAAATGTGGAAGGGTCCTGGATGCAAAGATTTGGTGAAGATATCTGCAATCTGATCTTTGGATGCAACTGGCAACAAGTGAATATTGTTGGCTTGAATCTTATCTTGTATAACATGGCAGTCTATCTCTATATGTTTGGTTCTCTCATGGAAGACAGGGTTAGCTGCAATGTGCATTGCTGACTTATTGTCACAATAAATGAGAATAGGAGATTCATGTGGTATAAGGAAATCATGCAGAAGATACAACAGCCATTGACCTTCACAAGCTGCTTGAGCTAAGGCTCGATACTCAGCTTCTGATGAAGATCTAGAAACAACAGATTGTTTCTTGCTTTTCCAGCTGATTAATGATGAACCAAGGAAGAAACAAAGACCTGTAGTAGATCTTCTAGTGTCTGGACATGCCCCCCAATCAGAGTCAGAAAATCCCTTAAGGATTAGTGATGATGATGAGCTAAAAAACAAGCCTTGACCAGGATTGTTCTTAAGGAATTTGAGAACATGGAGTCCAGCTAACATGTGTTCATCAGTAGGTGAATCTAAGAACTGGCTAAGCTTACTTACAGCATAAGAAATCTCAGGTCTAGAATGTGTTAAGTATAATAGTCTTCCAATGAGTCTTCTATATGTAGTGGGGTCAGAGATAAGCTTACCAGATGCTTTATGAAGTTGTAACTGAGGTTGCATAGGAGTAGGACAAGGTTTAGCTGCAAGTAAACCAGTGTCTTGTAACAAATCCAAAGTATATTTTCTTTGACATAGAGAAATACCATTGCTAGATCTAGCAACTTCAAAACCAAGGAAGTACTTTAGAGACCCTAAGTCTTTGATGCTGAATTTTTGATCAAGAAGTGCCTTTAAATGGTTGATTTCATTAATGTTTGTTCCCCCTAACACCAAATCATCTACATAGACTAGAATAGCAGTGAAGCCAGTAGTAGTCTTCTTGGTGAACAGAGAATAATCAGCTTTGGATTGTTTGTAATCTGATGCAAGGAGTGTCTCAGTTAACTTTGCATTCCACTGTCTGCTGGCTTGCTTCAACCCATATAGTGATCTTTGTAGCTTGCACACCAAGTCAGGTTGATCAAGAGTAAGGCCAGGTGGTGGTTGCATGTAAACCTCTCATGGGGATCGCCATGAAGGAATGCTATATTCACATCAAGCTGAAAGAGAGGCCAATTTTGAATTGCAGCTATGGCCATAAATGTTCTAACTGTTGTCATTTTCACTACAGGACTGAAAGTGTCTATGTAATCAATGCCTTCAGTCTGAGTATAACCCTTGGCCACTAGTCTGGCTTTGTGTCTCTCAATGGATCCATCTGCATGTAACTTCAATTTAAAGACCCATTTACACCCAATAGCCTTCTTGTGAAGAGGTAACTTGGTCAGAGTCCAAGTCTTGTTCTTTACGAGTGCAGTCAGTTCAGTATTGATAGCATTTTTCCAATGCTCATCACTCATTGCCTCCTCATAGGATGTTGGTTCAGTAAGGGTGGATAAATTTAAAGTAAAGTGTTTGTGTGCAGCAGAAACATGTTGATAAGAAACAAAATCAGATAAAGGATACTTACATTGAGAGGATGATGTAGACATAGCTGTGTGAGAATCATGAAGTGTTTCAGTGACAAGATTACAGTGGTAATCTTGGAGGTATGTTGGTGGTTTAGATTGTCTAAGAGACTTTCTTGGAGGATTAATAACGGGAGAAGGATCAGGAGTGTTAGTGTTGGAGATATGAGTAGGAAGGGATGAGTGATTTTGATTGTCAGGAGATGTAGTAGGTAGTTGAGTAGGAGAATTATGGTTAGCTTCTGAAACTGAGGGAAGAGAGGGATTATGAGATGTAGTGTGATGATTTTGATTTTGTGTGGTGGATGAAGTAGTAAGATGTTTACAGAAATCTAAATCATCATAGGAAATCTGATTGTATGTAGAATAAGAAGAGGATGGTTTACCATTTTCTGAAGTTTTTAAAATATAAGGAAAAACATTTTCAAAGAAAATAACATCTCTAGATAGAAAAATTTCTCTGGATTTTAGATCAAACAAGATATGACCCTTAACACCAGGTTTGAAGCCAAGTGAAACACATTTCCTTGATCTAGAATCCAGTTTATGTCTGTGAGATTGTAAGGTAGAAGCAAACACTAAGCAACCAAATACCTTTAAATTGTCAATGTCAGGCAAAGTGTCATATAAAATTTGATAAGGGGATTTTTGATTCAAAAAGGGAGTAGGCAATCTATTAATGATATGTGTAGCATGACCAACAGCATGACACCAAAAAATTTTAGGTAAGCCAGATTGAAATAACAATGCACGAGCTATTCCTAAAATATGTTGGTGTTTTCTCTCAACTATACCATTTTGCTGAGGTGTAGCTACACAAGAGCATTGATGCAAAATACCATTTTTAGAGTAAAAATCTTTGAGTAAGAATTCAGGGCCATTGTCACTTCTAATGCTTTTGATATTAGCATTAAATTGAGTTTTGACCATAGCATGAAAAGATTGAATATGTATGGAAACTTCAGATTTTAATTTCATGAAATAAAGCCATGTAAATCTGGATTTGTCATCAACAATAGTAAGAAAATATCTATATCCTAGCATGGAGGGAATAGACAAGGGTCCCCATATATCCATGTGGACAAGATCAAAAATATGAGATGAAATATGAGAACTATTATGAAATGGTAATCTTTTCTGTTTTGCAAAGAAACATATATCACAAGGCAAATGAGATTTAGACAGTTTAACAAAAGGAAACATTTTATTGATTTCAATGAGTTTTACATCAGATGGATGGCCAAATCTCTTATGCCACAGATTACAATCATCATTCCTATGTGTTTCTAAAGCATTAACAGAATTGATACAAGCAGATATAGGTGTATTTGGTGTCTGTCCTAAGCTAACAGTTGGTGTTTTGAGGATGTAAAGTCCATGATTCAATTCAGCTATACCAATCATCCTCTTTGAGCAACTGTCCTGTATCATACATTTGTTTTTATCAAAAGTCAAATTACAGTGCAAATGAGAGGTTAGCTTAGGCACAGATATCAAATTGAAAGAAAAATTAGGAAAATACAATGCATCAGTTAAGTATAGATTTTGATCAAACACTATGGTGCCAGCATAGCATGTAGTGACTATGGTTCCATTTGGTAATTTCAAATTGATGGGAGGAATTTGTTTGATGCATTGAAAAAATTTGAGTGAAAAACAAATATGATCAGTAGCTCCTGTATCAAGAATGAAACTATCTGAATCACTAGAATGAGGAATGGTACATAATATACCTGTATTTGTGGTTACATGGTTTAAGCTATGTGAGGGCAATGATTGAGAACCTTGAAGAAGTGCAAGCAATGCTTTGTGCTGAGCTGGTGTAAAAGACAATTTCCCAGCCTCTAACTCAGTGTTATCCTCATCATAGTTGACTGATTGAGCCTCATCATCATCACCATTGGCAATGTTATTCACAGCTCCATTGCCATTCTGTAAATGCTGCAAGTGTGGTGGATATCCATGCTTCTTCCAACATGAATCAACAACATGGTTAGTTTGTCCACAGTAAGTACATAGTTTTGAACCTTTACCTCGACCACTATTAGATCTACCACCTCTAGTACCTCTTCCTCTACTAGATTGGCCCCTTCCTGCATAATCTTTCTGACCATAAGCAGCTAACAATTTGGATTCATCAATTGAAATAACTGCCTGTCTTTGTTGTTGCACAAGCAAGGAGTAAACTTTACCCATTTTTGGAAGGGGGTCCATTAACATTATCTGTGATCTAACAGCTGAATATTGTTCATTGAGACCCTTAAGAAATCTAATAACTTGGTCATTTTCTTTATATTCTTTCATTTTTGCAGCAGCATTACAGTTATCAACACAATTAGAAATTGGAATAGGTCTAAAGTTATCCAATTCTTGCCAAAGCTTCTTCATCTTTGTATAGTAAGCAGAGATAGAACTATGACCTTGTTTGAGAGTATATATTTCTTCTTGGATATCAGAGATCCTGAAGATGTCACCTTGATAGAATCTTTCTTTCAAGTCTTGCCAAATTTCTGAAGCCGAATCCATCCAAAGAACACTTTGGGAAATATCTGCATCAACAGCATTACTGATCCAGGACATAATCATGGTGTTGCACCTGTCCCAAGCTATAGAATCATGATCATCATCATCTGGCCTAGGAAGAGAACCATTGATGAAATGTAGCTTGTGTTTGGACCTAAGTGCCATAGTCATAGCTCGAGACCATGAGTGATAATTCGGACCTGAAAGAGGAGGAGTGACTAAAACCAGACCAGGGTTTTCATTAGGATGGAGAAAGTAGGGATTGAGGGTATCTGTTTGATAACCTTTATTGTGATTGTGAGAACCACCAGAGTGACCCCCACCATTGACACTACCCGAGCTCTCCACAGACATGATGAAGAAGGATAAAGAAGAGAGTTATAGTGGAGAGAAAGAAAATGCAATCTTGATTGCAGGAAAGAAGAGAAAAAAAAAAACCAGAAAGAAAAACTGGGATAAGAGCAGAAAGCAATTTCAAGAAGAAATTGCAGAGAGAAAAACGATTAGAAATGGAGAGAAAGCAATGGCATACCTCTAGAAGAGGCCTGATACCATGTAAAGAATAGTATTGTAGCACAAGTATGCCATGAACAAGAGCTTGCAATCTGCAAGATGAAGAAGATGAATAGCTTGAAGAAGAAGAAAACAGATTAAGGGAAAATGTAGAGGAATTCTTTATTCATCAACTTGATTCTACAATTGGGTATTCCTTACAATATATAGAATATAACTATAACTAACTAGAGGTTACAACTAACTCTATCAACCCTTAACTAATAACAGAAATAACTAACAAGTGGTTAGCTTGTAGTCCAAGTAATAACAGAAAGAATGAAATCTAATTGCTATTAACATCAATTATTATTTTTTTGCTTTCACCACCAAATTTAACCTGATTTGGAGATCATTTCTGACATCAAATGGCTTCAGCCCCCGCTCAAAAGTTTCAAAATTTTAAGCCAAAGGACATCTAGAAAGCCTTGATGTACAAAGTCTTGTCCATTGATTTTATAATTTTAAATTTTTTTAATTGAAACGTGAAGATCTGGTTTACTACGTACGAACCTTCACACAAGCCTTTAATATTCCCGGTTCAATGATTAATGTTGAAGAAATTAAACAATAGCAAATATATTTATAGTTTTTTGGGACTGAAGCTTTCTGCATTTACAGCATGCTTTACTTGACATATATACAAATTCTACAAAGGATTTTATTTTTTTTATCAAATAGGTTTTGTCAAGATTTAGCGGCGCAGTTTCCTGTGGAATTTCCTGCGGATTTTGGTTCCCAGCTAAAACCTTTGTAGGTAATCGTTTCCTGCGGTTTTTGAAATCCGCAGGAAACTTTCCTGTGGAATTTTCTGCCGAAAACGACTATGAAGCTGTAGCAAACGTTCCTGCGAATAATCCGCAGGTAATTCCGCATTAAAGTCCGCATGAAATTCCGCAGGAAACTTTATTCCGCAGATAAAATCACATGAAACTCCGCAGGAAATATATTTCCGCAGGTAAATCCGCAGGAAATCACACTTGATATTTTTTTAAGCACCGAATGTTTTTTGCTAAATGAATATTAAAAATAAAAAATCCCGAAATTAATATTAAAATGTCCCAAAATGTTCATGTATGTCATATCTATTTTAAGACACAATTCTATAATAAAAAATTAGTGTCTAAATATAAAAACTCAATCGATAGTATGTCTTACATCTATAAGTTCATCAAATACCGAAAGCATATAACAAAATTACAGAACGATTATACAAATAAATACATAAAGAGTGTCACATGACATAACGATGATAGATTAAAATCATAAGATTTTAGACAGTGTAGTGCCCATTCATGGTCTCAACATCCAAACCCCTTAGCCTGGCAAAAGATTCCACTCTTCCTTTCAGAGTGTGAAGCGCTCTCAACCTGCATCATGAGGAAGATAATTAGTGTAAAGGAATTCATGGTTGGATAAAATAAAACTATGAAAAAGTTTGAAGATGAACAAAGACCTTGCTAACTCTGCTCGCCTCTTAGCCTCGTCTGCCATTGTATTTATTTCCCTATGGTTGTGCTTCTCTACAAACCCTTTAGACTCAGCAGAGCGAAGACCATGCAAGGTTCTCTGCTCAGCAGCCCATGCAGCCTCACGGGATTCTTTACCAAAATCATTTTTGTTGGTGAATGCAGTCTGTTAATTTTCAGAAACAAGAAGTCATATTAGTACACTATCATTCTTTGAGTCTTGAAGACCAAATACACTGACAGTGTATTTTTAAATAGATTTTACATATAGTCCAACCGTATTTTATCCTCTTTAAGTTTATTTAAGTTCAGTCGTAGTAGTACTCACTCTTTGGTTTACCACCAGATTCCAAGCCCTTCCGCTTTGTTGATAAGCCACAGCCCACAACAAACTTTTTTTTTTTTTTTTGGTTTGCACCACCAGTTGAATCTGGTTCGGGGGTCAGTTCTGGCATCAAGTGGTTCCAGCCCCCTCCCGATCGCAGTTAGCCCACAGCAAACTTTAAAGGATCAAGAAAAACATAAGTTACAATGTTGAACAACCAAATGACTGCTGCCCAGCCCAAACCTATGGCTCTGATTCCAGCAATTTCCCAATTGGCATATGCTGATATAAAAGTTGCAACCTGGAAATACAGTGAAATGAGATAATGACGCTTTCCACATTGAAAAGTCCGCTTGATTTTCTAATCAAGTTTGAACAATGCAACAAGGTTAGAGAAAAGCAGTACCAGCTGAGCAATAACAAAGGCAAAAACAAGCAAAAGACCAGGTCTTTCTGTGTAGGACCAACCCCTGGACCGTGTCACAAAGATTAAGGCTTGACTAATTGTACTGACTTGAAGATAGACAGCAGAAACAAACATCGCTTTCATTTCATCAGTGACAGAATCTGGTGTGGTTCAAAACCTTACTATTGGTATATCTTTCACATTAAATGTGAGCACACAACTAGAAAAAGGGGTAGAAGGAGTACCTCGAAGGCCATGATTGCATCAAATTTTCTTCCTTCTTCAACTAGTTTCTCTAATCAATCATTTTGAAAAACTATTTAAAATTGTGAGTTAAAAAATACTACGCATAACACCTAAAAACAAAAGGACGACTCTAAATAAACTAGATGTATGTAAAATATATCTACAAATAATAGCCAAGGCCATAACCAGTGTCAAATAATATTTCTACAAGTAACTCACAGAAATGCCCTATAGCTTGTTCTATCTTTCAAATTGTTAATAGCCTTGTGTTCTTCCCATCTCAACTGTCCAAAAGAATGCCATAAATAAATAATCACAACAAAGAGAATAATAATAAGTTACAATGTACTCAGACGAATGTCTTTCCATACATTTAGTGAAAAAGCTATACTAGCTACTATTAAAAAATTTGTCTAACTTTAATGACATTATTTCTATTGGGTTTTAATTTTAACTGTCCCTGTCTTAAAAGCACATAAGAAAATAAGAATAGACTGAGTTGTGAACTGAACAACTATTATCTTGTCACGAGATTGAGATTTCAGCCGACTAGCAATATAGAGATCAGTTCTTGCATTTCTTTATTCATAGGAATTGGGCACTGTAAGGTACAAAACAGAAGCAAGATACATAAGCTATACAGTTAATCCCATAGCAATATAAAGAACATTATTAATCATTTTCACTCCATTTCTTATGTTTTCATTAATCCTAAGAGCTACTTATGCAGTTAAATCAAATTTTCAATAACTACTTGGTTACCTCTGCCAAAGACAGATTAATTAAGATCCTTCCTGATAGCATCTTGAGTTGGAGATCCTGGAAAATGCTCATTCTTTGTATAAAATTCTCCTGTTACTAAAGCTGAAACCTTACACACACAGACATAGTCAATATGTATCAATTGACTTATGACTAATGCTTGAGGAAATAATTAAATTCAAAAGAATCTTATGATACCTGATCTCATCTATAGATCAACTAAACCAATTCATCTAAGAACTATATTGAATAAGGTCATGTTATTGTCGATAAACGCATGCTATATTGAACTTTTGGAACTTTTTAAGCTTCAATGAAAGTTCATAAAAAGCACTTCATGTCATCTGAGAACTAACCACATAATTTGACAGCACAAAAATATGATCAGCTTAATTAAAAGTGAACCAAAAGAAAGATTGATTTACACTAAAACCAACATGCATCATTGTTATAAACTAGAAGTACAAATCAATGAAATGGAAGATGTATAAACTAGAAGTACAAACCAATTATGCCAATAAAAAAAAAAATAGCAGCTGTATAACTCGTGCTAATTCATGCAATAGATGGATCTTTTCTTTTGAAGAAGGATTGTTTCCTCCATCTCTCAGTAACCGGTGGAAACAAAGAAAACAATTTATATTAGTAATGAAAATAGTAACTAAATGTGATTTAGTAAAGGCTATAATTAACAGTGGAGTATTGATGGCTAATTTACCTCTTTACTTGTAAGGTTCATAGTTGCAGCTAATGCAGATTGAAGTAAAGAGATAGAAACTCCAAATATTTAAATTGGTTAATGTACCCAACACCTAATTATAAATGTTACAAATTACAAACTTAAAAGACCTATTTGTTATTTAAAAAACTTAAAGGATTTATTTGTTACTTAAAAAACTTAAAGGACCAATCTGTTACAAACGTAAAACTTAAAGGACCTATGAATACATTTGTTTTATATTTATCCCAATTATGTCATGACAAGGATAAATATCAAAAGTGTTCTATTATTTTCCTAATAATTCAACATATACATGTTAGACGGAATTACGTGTTATTACCGTTGAAACTTATTCATATTTCATCCGATAAAAATGTCAAAATTATTAGGTTGAATGTTATGATAAGAGTTCAAACTCTGGTTTCATTCAAGTATCAGGAAGATTTATGCATTCCGATTTGTAAGGTTAATAATGCCAAAATTATTGATTGATTTTGCACTAGATCGAAGATAATCCTCTAATCTAAACTAAATCACATTAAGACGAAAAAACAAAAAACACTACACCAAAACAAAAAATCAAAACAAATAACATCATACTAAAACGATGAAATAGAAAAGAAAAAAAACACTAAATACAAAATAAAATGATTATGGTGAAGCCCTTGTTACTCAACTTAAACAATAAATAAATAATGTTTATTTTGAGCTAGATTTTAAATTATTGTTGATAGTTTTAATTAAGGGCTATGTGAAGGATGTAACTAAATTTGGATCAATTATTCAGAACTATAGACAACTACTTTGATTTTATTGTTTGACTCTCATGTTGAATTCACTAGAAAACATGTTTGTGCGCATGTATCTTTGCCAAGACAATCATTCATATTGTTTGTTTCATGTTTTCTTTGATTTCTACCATATAATGATCTTTTAAATATAAAATGTACTAGTTTGCTTCTATAAAACAAACTAGACAAATGGTTTAAGATGTCTTGTAGCGAAAGGAACAGATTCTACAGCTTGGACACTATATTTCTTTTCTCAAAAAAATGACTTTTTTATGAGAAAGATAAATGCAAACAAGGGTGTAGAATTAGAGTTAGGATCTTGAACTTTCTTTTGAACAGTTTTCTCTAAACAAAAATGTAGTCAAATTGTCCATATAGAAAAATATGACGATCCGAGAGTAAACTTTTTAATCCGATTCTATGCATTTTTAAGATATACTCCCTCCGTTACAATATATAAGCAAAAATTCACTTTCTAGGTTCATTGTATAACTAATGTATCTGGACAATTTATTGTCCAGATGCATTAATTATACAATGAACCTAAAAAATGCATTTTTGCTTATATATTGTAGCGGAGGGAGTATTTATATGTTACTCTGCGTAACATAATCAATTATCAAATGTACAGATTGCAAATGAGTTGCAAATGAGTCTTACCTGTTGATTGCAATAAAAGTCTCATATTGCTAATAAAGGAAAAAAGATCAAGGAAATTATATTAGAGAAGTCTCATAATACTTAGAGAAGTGAAGAGAGGGGAAACTTCATGCTATATATAGAGACCTCAAGTTTCTCGTTTCAACACACCAAACAGTGACACTTGTAAACACTTTAAATTTATATTTGTGTTTGTTTCTTTTTTCTTATGCTTTTCTTTCAGAATATTTGAGATGTAGTTCAAATATTTATTTTGGAGAGTGTGGGTGTCATGGGGTCGTTGAGAGTGAAGTCAATATGTTGTAACAATTTTCATATAGTGTTTATTCTTTGGTTGTCGGTTTAGACAACAGCCGTGGTTTTTTCTCCGGTTTTGGAGTTTTCACGTTATATTCCTGTGTTGTTGATTGTGTTCGTTTGTTTTCTCTATGCCGGTTTTCCAACAACTGGTATTGGAGCCTTTTGGTTTGATTCAGGGAGGAGGGATTTCCGCTGTGAAGTTTAGGCTAGAGAAAATTGGTGGAAGAATCGTGTTTGGCTTGTGGAAAATCAAGTCAAGATGTGTTGATGCAATCAGGGTTACACAAGGTCAGCCTGGAGAGGCGGTGGTAAGAATACTCAACATCAGTCTGGAGAGGCGGTGGTAATAATACTCGGGGTTACATTTTGAAACAACAACTTTATTATGGGGATTCGAAGGCACTAGTAGGGTTAATTTGGGAATCAGAGGAGAGTTGGGTCATGAACTCTTGATGCTCCTATTACATGTGTTCAAAGTAGGAATACTTTGAGACTCTAAAGCTAGTTGAAGGTGGAGTTGTTCATCTTGGAGACAGGAAAGCTTGTAAGGATCAAGGTGTGAATGAGGTTCTTTTGTACATGATGTGAGGTATGTTCCTGAACTTAATCGGAATTTATTGTCTATAATTATGTTTGGTGATCTAGGGTGTGGGACTAGATTTGAGCATGGAATTATAGAAATTCCGTCTGATACAAAAATAGTTGGTTTTACTATTGGTCAAGCATTTGTTACTAGTGGTGATTCTCATGATGTGGTTGAGTTGTGGGTCTTCGGGTGAGTACTTGTTAGTGACATGAGTTTAGTTGGACTAGTGAACCAAGATTTACTAGGTGATGGAACTAAACTGGAATTGTTGGACCTAACAATGGCCTGAATGTGGTTTCAGAGCAGTGTGAATCTGTTCAAGTGGCACACGGACATCGGTTGACATGGATGCAAGGTGTGTGATGATAGCGTGCGGGCATTGGTTGGCATTGATGCAAGGTACGCAGTTATCTCCATGGCTGATGAACTTCCGGAGAAAGCCAACATGGAAGTTGCACCATAAATTTTCAGCAAAGTTTCGAGATGAAATTCTTGGGATGGCTTGGTTCCAAGTGAAGGAAATTCTTGGGATGATTTAGTTTCAAGTGAAGAAAATTCTTGGTATAATTTAGTTCCAAGTGCAGTGTACTCTTTATGGTGGAGTATGATAATTAAATTTGTCGGTATAGACAATGAGAATTATGATTGTCGGTGAAGACAATGATTGTCGGTGTTGACAATGAAGATTGAAGACCATTACAATCAAGGTGGAGATTGTTGGGGTTGATTGCAATGTAAGTCTCACATTGCTAATGAAGAAAAAAATGTCAAGGAAATTATATTGGAGAAGTCTCTCATTGCTTAGAGAAGTGAAGAGGGGGGAAGCTCCATGCTGTATATAGAGACCTCAAGTTTCTTGTTCAACACACCAAACAGTAGCACTTGTAAACACTTTAAGTTTATATTTGTATTTGTTTCTTTTTCTCTTATGCTCTTGTTTTAGAGTATTTGAGATGTAGTTCAAATATTTATTTTGCAGAGTGTGGGTGTATTGGGGTTATGGGGTGGTTGAGAGGGAAGTCTATATGTTATAACAATTTTCATATAGTGTTTATTGTTTGGTTATCGGTTTAGACAACAGCCATAGTTTTTTCTCCGATTTTGGAATTTACACGTTATATTATTGTATTGTTGATTGTGTTCTTTTATTTTCTCTATTTCAGTTTTCCAACATTACCTCTGTCTAAAACAAGATTGATATGTGTTTAAATTAACATTAGGATTAAGACTTAGACAATGAAGAATTTTTCATCTTATTTAATCTCATTCTAATAAATGTAATGGGTCAGAGGCCTGCACACCCCTGCCACCAACTTCTTAAACTTTTGATCAAATACCATTTATTTGTAGCAATATGACAAAATCACAATTGTAGTTTGTATTATTTATTGGAGGGAGATAATGGATTAGAATGAGAGATTTTGTATATTTTCAAAACATAAACAATTAGCTATGCTTAATAGTTGGCAAAACAAATTAAAGTTGGTAAGAAAAAGACAAATTTGATAGTGACGATACATATTTGGCTGATAAGCTGATTGCATGCACTTATATTAATTAAAGTTCTAATATCATTGACTTGCTTGCATACTTTATTACGTATTACTAGTTAAATATGCATTTATCACCATTTGAGGGATTTGTTAAGAATGTGCAATTTTTTTAAAATTAAATATGTATCGGTTCATATTTAAATAAATATGTATAGAAAAATTCAACTTCTTTAAGATATGATTGCCATTAACAATGGCTAATTTTCATAAGAGAATCAATGAAATATATAAAATAAATACTTCTTTCATATGCAAAGTTAGAAATTGAATCTTTTTAAAGAAAAGAATGGGCCATTTTATTTTATTTTGGTGAGTTTTTTATGATGAATACTTTACTTGACTCCGAAACTATACAAGTGGCATATATTTTCCTTTTTCAACCATCAGCACCACTCACCTCATTCACATACAAAAGTTTAAGTTCTCAACTAATATCTTAACTTGACTCATAAAATATTCCTCCAAACTTTGTCACAAATTTTTACATTAATTTGTTACACACCCACCACGACATATCTTACCAAAATATGAATAATTTCCCTTGTGAGATAAGTTGAAAATAGTTCAAAGCTGAAGTGAAAAAAAAAAAAAAAAAAAAAACAATTCAAAGCTAAATTGTGGGACCATGGCACTAGTTTTCAATTCATATCTCAAGTTAATTGTCAACTCATAGGTCCGGCCCAATCCACAAGGAAGTAGGGATGACAATTTACCCATACTCAGTGGGTACCCACAAAAAATATCCACAACGGGTAGGGTAAAAACCCGCATTTTGGGTATGGGCATGGGTATGAATAATTACCCACAAAATTGAACGGGTATGGGTGCGGGTACGAGTACCTTAGTACCCACCTCATATACCCACATAGTATATATTTATTTTAATTATATTATTATATAATAATATATGTAAATAAATTTTAAAATATACAACATTATTATACTATTACACATTTGTAATAAAAATGTTTATTTATAACATAATCCAAATATGTCAATATATAGATAAATGAACTTTAGCATGATATTACTAATAATTTTGTTCATAATTTTCATGAGTCAACATTAAAATCTTTAAAAAATTTTAATTATATTAAACTGATATGATATTTTATAATTGATGAATTTATTTTTAGCAAAAATGCAGGTAACGGGTACGAGTATGGGTATTTAGGTACCCATAGGGTATGAGGACGGGACAAAGAGTGTCACCCACGCGGGTATGAGGATGGGTACGAGCATTTTTTCAAATCGCGGGTATGGAGATGGGGACTGTAGTACCCTACCCATACCCTACCCATTGCCATCCCTACAAGGAAGCTTAAAATAAATGTAATGACAAGGTCGATCTTTTTAAATTAAAATGCACGGTAGTGTTTTAGTAAAATAATTAAGTTTTAAAAATTATTATTTTTTGTACGTTTTAAAATATAAATCATGGTAGTATAATATTGGCAATATAAATAATAGAATGATTTTATTTTACATTTTTTAATAGATAATATAGTCAATTAATTTAATTATTATTGAGATAATATTAATTATTGATAGATTTATTAATCTTAAATTTAAAATAGTAAAATATAACTAGACATTTTTCGTGAAGTAATTGTTTAAAATTTTGCTGGACCATATACCATGGTGGGCTACCCTTACATTAATGATCCTGCAAGTTAGTAGTAAGAGTTTGATTTTATAATCTTAAAAAAAAATTATGTTTTGCAGTTGCAATTTTTTTTTGACAAATGAAGTCACAATTTTTGAAATCTAACATGTATAAACATATATAGGTTAATTAGATATTCTTTTTTTTTTTGTCTTACCTCAATTAAAAAATTATTAACTTGTGGTGTATTTTATAAGGAATTGATATGAGGTTGGTTTTTTCTTGGTTTTGATGGTTAAAAGATTGACCATTGCTTTGAAATGTCTTGAGTTTGTGTCTCGCTAGTCTCTTTGAATTGAGGTAAATATAAATACCTATATTTATAAGTGTTCAATGAGTATTAAACTCTTCTCTATTTTAATCTGAGCCACCATCTCCCAACCCTAAATTTATTGCATAAAAGGGGCAAACACTACTACAAATTTGACTTATTAATAAGAGTTTTACATCAGTGGAAGAGATACCAGATGTCAAAAGTAACATGGAGTCCGTTTTACATCTGATTTTGAATTTTACTTGATGTGAAAAATACATTGACACAACTTTTTACATCTGGCTTGACTTTATCAGAAGCAAAATTAAACGCGGTGGCAATTCTGTAATAATGGTGAAAATTGTCTAAAACAATATCACATCTGACCATAATATCCTCAGATGTAAAAGGTCTTCAGGTGAAATTTTTTTCTTTTTACAATGACCTCTCGCTATCTCTCTTAGTAAAAAAAAATCGTTGTCACGCTATCTCTCTCACACAGTCGCGAACCCTAGCCATGGCTGACCTCTCACACTGACCACGAACTCGATCATTCTCTCACTCACTTGCAGAATCGTGAACTCACCTCTCTCGTCTCTTTCGTCAAGCTGGCTCACTGAACCACAAATTCCATCAAATTAGAATCCCTAATTGCAGATTCAAGGCTCACTGAAAACGCAAACAGGGGTACTGATTCTATTTCTCAATTTTTATTCTTAAAATTTGTTCTTAGTTTGGAACTATGTCAGATCTATTCATGTTTTCTTAATTTTTATTTCATTTAAAGTTTCAGTGATTTTTTTTGGAATAGTGGAAATTATAAAGGTAAATTATAGGGGAAATTGCATTATTGTGTGTTGGATTGCTTCAACATGATGGTTATAGTAGCTCTTGTGAATTTTTAAAGGTCAATCCTCAGTGTACTTCTGAAGGGTATATTGATTACATGAGATTTTTTTATTGTAAATGTCAAAATTTTAGGGTTCTTGGTTATCGTATTGGGTGTTTGGCTTGCTGCTTTGTTAGATTTGAAAAAACACTTACCTCCCCTTAGTTCCTCTTATTTTAGGGTGAAGTTTCTCTTTAATTTACTTGACATGGAACATTATTGTTTTCCTATAGTCATTGAAGTTATTATTTTGACTTATCTCTACAAAGATTCTTACCTATAACATGTTCATGTGGTAAACAAAATCACAGGGTTTGGTACTCCTTAATCTATCATGGTTCTTACCAAGTTTAAAGCCATGTGATCACACTAACATATGCAATGAACCAAGGAAAATTCATGAAGTGGTTTTCTTCCTAGCAATCTACTTAATCTCTATAGGAACTGGAGGCCACAAACCCTCTTTAGAGAGCTTTGGAGCTGATCAATTTGATGAAGATCACATTGAAGAAAGGAAGCAAAAAATGTCATTTTTCAATTGGTGGAATTGTGCTCTATGTAGTGGACTTATTCTAGGAGTAACCCTTATCGTTTATATACAGGATAACATAAATTGGGGTGCTGCTGATATTATTTTCACATTAGTTATGGATCTTTCACTTATCATCTTCATTATTGGAAGGCCTTTCTATAGGTATAGGATACCATGTGGGAGTTCTTGTTGCTGCTATCTCTAAAAGGAAGGTTCCATATCCTTCAAATCCTGATCAATTGTATGAGGTTCCTAAGTTTCATGGCAACAATAGAAAATTTCTTTGCCGCACTTAAAAACTGAGGTATGTTCTATATTTATCACAAAGCTACATTGACAAGTCGACACCAACAAATAATTTGAAAAAATGAACAATTTGATATAATCACATGTGTCGGTGTCTGTTGGATTTCAAGTGAGTGGTTAGTCTATTAGTCACAGGTACTGTTATTCTGGAACTCTATTAGTTTCTGTTTTCCATTAGTCCTTTTCTTAAGTCCTTTATATGGATTTTTTATAAAATTAAAATTTTTTATAAAAAAAATGTTAGGAAGAGTGTCAAATGGTTTCAACCTAAAGCTTGTAATAAAAGAATCCTGATGCCATTTTTGAGTAAATTTCAAGCTTAAGAAAAGGTTGTTAGGTGGTGCTGGTAGTGTATATGAGGAATTTCTTCCTTAGTTATTTATCTATGATTTGGAAAGCTAGGAATGCGAAGATCATTTTGTGTTTCGTTGTAGGTCCTGTCGGCAGAGGTTGCAAAGTGCTATTCGAGTCTGTTCAGGCCTTATTGAGTGTCACATGGTCTTCCAGCTGCAGCTGGATTGCATCTCTAAAATCCGTGTCCAAATGTGAAGGTTTGATTGTTGTTTATTGTATCATTCTCTTCGTCTTTCCGCGGCTTATTTGCGATTCAGGCATAGATCCCAAGTTGTTAGCTGTGAATCTTTAAGTTGTTTATGTTGGTTTGATTTCATCTAACTAGATTAATATTAATAAACATGCCTATAATTTTTAGATTTGAAGACAAATCTTTGAATAGCAGTGCTCTCTTTGTACTAGAAAAATTAGGAGTCTAAATTTGAAATTTTGATCAAGCGATGTTATCTTTATAATTTTCCGAATTATTTTTGTTGGCTCAAAATCTTGCTTCCTTCTCATATGATATTGGGTGGACAAATCTTGGTAGCAGAAACTTTAAACATTGCCTCTTCAGTGATTTTTCTGACAAGACATGATCTCTTTGTGTCTACAACTATAAGCTAAATACTCATTAAAGAGCAAAATTAGGTGGTGCATGGATACACCAGATGGTTAAAGTGGTAAAATCAAGACACTTAAATTAAGCTATTTCACAGTGGATGACAACTTCAGTCTCGCATAGAATCTGTCAAATGAAGGGTGATAATGTCATAGATGTGCTTCAAATTTTGTGTTTCATTGTAGGTCTTGTCGATAGAGGTTGCAAGGTGCTATGCGAGTCTGTTCAGGCCTTGTCGTTAGAAGTGCTTGAAGTGGATATATATATATATATATATATATATATATATATATATATATATTCATCGATTTTGGATTTACTTTGGTAACTAGCATATTGTACTTTGTGGACTTTGTGATTATCAATGATATATGCCATTTTGATCAATTTTAGGAAATTGTATTGCCTATTAATTAGTTTGCCAAGGTGCCAGATCCACATTTTCTCTATACTATCAATACATTTGTTATAATGAAGAACATGTTTCAAAGATGAGTATTTTCGGTGGTTGCATTTAATTTTGAAACTTTATATGCCATAGGTCAATTTCTTCTAACATTATATTTATTTCTTATAGGTCAATTTCTTATATTACCTCCACACAAAAAGTGAACAATGAATCTCCAAAGAAGATAGTGAAAGTGAACCAAACTCCCAGCCCGTCAAATGAAGGAAAGAAACCACAAATGAAGGTCATATGATGAAAGAGTTAAGTGATTCTTTGAATTAATCAATGTCTCTCTTTTATCATTCCTTTAGTATTGGTGTTTATTGGTGCTGCATTTTAGGAAAGGAATGTATGGTGCTATTGTACATTGTAATTTTAATTTAGTAAGTATTAGGCTTTGGCGTTTTAGTCATGTTAGTGTGGTGAACTATCTTGATTTAGAAAGAGAGTTAGGTTTGTGTGAAGTTGTTGTATGGGTGAATATTGTTTTGATTTTAATTTTGCATGTGGAATGATTGTATTTGTTTTAATGATATTACTATTAGCCTTTTGATGTTGAATTAATGTTGTGGAATTGGTAGTATGTTGTCATGTTATTGATTTTTAATTTTGGATGGTGTTTGTTGCGAAGTTATATTTATATGTCCAAATTATGTTTTGGATGCTGACCTTTGGGTTAGATTTAAAAAAAAATAAATGCAGGATTTTAAAAACAAAAATGCAGGATTTTTAAAATAAAAAAATGTTAAGATTTTACATCTGTGGAAAGTTTGGGCGGATGTGAAAAGTGATTCTTTTACATCTGTGAAAATATCATGTCAAATGTAACAAGTCCAATTTAATTTTAAAAAAATAGTTGATAAAATGGTTTTCACATCAGCGGAAGAACGAAACAGATGTAAAACGTGTACTTTTTACATCTGACGGAGTCAGTTGTACGTCAGTTGTAAAAAGTGTCTAACTTACTATAACTCGTAGGCTTACAACTGACAGAAGTCAGATGTAAAAGGTGTTTTCGCCAGATGTAAAAAGTATTTTCTGCACTAGTGAAAACACCATTATGTATAAGATTTTACATATTCTTTTGTTTTTGGCATTAATCCTTCGATATCTAAAGGTAGAAAACTCTAGTAAATCGAAATATAAAGTATATATAAAGTCTTATTAAAAGTTTTTTCACTTAAAATCGAACATAAATTCTCTTGAATAGCACTTTTTTTGGTGGTGGCATTTAATAATCACTTGAAATTAATATATTTTTATTTTTAGATAAATAAAGTTATAGAGTAGTCATCGATATTTAATACCATTTTGATATTAAAAAATAATTTCTGCATCAATATATATTTTTTAAGCACGTCAATATTTTATAAAACTTAAAAAAATCTGTTTCATTTAAAGTACAGTTTCGCTAGCTTGATACAATGGACCAATAAGGTAGAGACAGTTTCAGTGTATTGCTTGAGGTACAAAATGTTGTTGCGTAACGAACTCATCCTAGTTGGATAAAGCCACTACTTTTAACCATTCTTTTTGGATAATGTTTGCCTTTGTTTGATTCAAAGATTTAATGAGGGTTTTGGATAAATATCTTTTCCTTGCTTGGTTGGTTGATTAAATACTACTTCCTCCGTCCCTTTTTATAAGAGATAGTTTGGCAAAACACGAGTATTTAGAAAGTGGATGTTAGTATTAAATTTATTGACAAATTATATTGATTTTACATGTTTACCCTTACAATTAATTGTAGTGCTTTGTATCAAACAAAAGAGAATTTAATGCTATTAAAAAAACTATGCAAAGTAAATAAGGGTAAATTTGGAAAAAAAATTAATGTCATTGATAATTGTAAAAGGGTCTTATAAAAAGGGACAAAAATTTTGTCAAACTAGCTTTTATAAAAAGCGACGGAGGGAGTAATACTATAAGGAAAATGCTTAATACAGCGAAGACCAGTCTCACGAATATATTGCGAATGATGTGTTGCTGACATGTCATATTGCAATTGGTTTCTCTTACTCATGGTTTTCATTTTCCAAAAGTAGATGTGTTGCTGACATGTCATATTAATTTTTTTTAATATATTATAAAATAATATGATTTTTTTGAACAACAAAATCTCAACGAACTAAAATCACAGAATTCCAGACCTCTAAAATAAAGAAAAAAATTTAAGTTCAATTTCTATTGTTACTTCTATCATGAGATTCATAACTTAATATTTGCAAAATTTGACGACTTAGATAAAGGCATCATTTTATTTAGATATTTATGTATAGAGACTAAAACTGTTGACAAAAAAATTACCTGAACTAAAAATCTAATTTTTTTCTATAGAAACAAAAAATAAAAAAATTAAATTTTGTAAAAATAAAAACATAATTAATCCTTGATTTTTGTTTGAGACTCTTTAACTTAATTTCTGACCAGGTTGAGGTTTATTCGGGTAGTGGCCTATTTGGGTTTATCAAGCTTTCAAGTTTCAATATCATATGATATGATTTTTCATTTTTCAACTTGATCTCGATAAGAAATTAAAAAGAATGACCCTTAATTTAATATACATTTATTTGGATGCAGAAACTAGAGACAATAAGGTGGCTTTCCTTGAACAAATTGTCGTTGAAGATGTGCTTATCCTAAATGACTCAATTCATAGTCCAATGAACCGCACAAATTAAGATATGGGGAAAGTATTTTGCTGTCACCTTTGAAAAAATTCAAAAATAACCTTAGTTGTTGGCTATCACTGGGACCATGGTTCCACATCATTATGGTGTTACGTTATGTTTATCTTTATATCCCTAACTAATCATCAACATCAACATCTTATAATAATTAGTAGTAGTAGAGCAGTCAAATAAGACATAAAAAATTGATTTTTTAACAAATTCACGCAAATTTGATTTTCAACACTTCATATTGTTTAGATATTTTAGATGAAAAATACTTTCAGACATTTTTTTTTTTGACAGATGAAAAATACTTTCAGACATGTGTGACTACAAAAGGGGTTCTACTATTCTACATGTATTTAAATTTTAAATGATACAAATTTAATTAATCAAATTTAAGTAGTTAATAAATTCTATTTAGTCCCGTGAATTTAGTTCAATTGGTAAGATATTACATTTATTTATTATAAGGGTGAAATTCATAGTTACTAACTATTTCAAAAAAAAAATTAAAAATTTAGAATATTTTGTCAGTTTAGAAATTAGTCAGTTTCTAGTTTTATTTAATTGCTTGATGTGTGGGCGTGTGGTGTATGTTATTTGATTATTTTGATTTGATAAATAATTTAATTAGGACTAGAGGACTTTAATAAATTAAATGAATGGAGGAAAATAAAGAAATATGAAATTAGAAAGAAAAAGAGAAGGGAGGTACACTTTAAGTAATAATAGAAAGGGGGGATTTGAACTAGTAAAAAAGTAGAGAATGTGAAATTAGTGAATTTGGGCCTAGAGGTGTTGTAAAGATGAGAAGGAGGGTTGAACTGGAAATCTGTATAGAAAACCAAAAAAATAATAAAACAAAATTTTTCATTTGACTTGGGGAGAAAGTGTCATAAGCTATTAATCCGTTGTCGCAAACGGGTCAAAAACAAGTTTTTAAAAATGTAGTTTAGGAAAAGCGACACTCGAGTATCGTCTCATAAGGACTCACGATCAGTTTAACAATATTAGAATCAACAAGAAAAAAACTGTAAACTATGGGGGTTTAAGGTTCTGAACTTAAATTGGAAAAAGTGATTAAAAATAAGTAATTATAAAATAAGCTGAAGCGGCTAATCAACCGATCTCGGTTCCGACTTATCACTGATTATGATTCCAATCTCCTATCTATTCCTATTCGATTATAAAACTCATTGACAAGCGCAACTGGTTTTATGTGATGTAAGTTCCTATTATCCGAATTAAGCAAACGGATTAAATTTAAGCTCTTCGCGAATTAAGCAAACGCGAATTAATCAAACACGATAACGAAGAAGCTACGCTAACGTGATCACAAAATAGGAACATACAACAATCGAATTGAATCAATACTACTATATGATAATTGAATTAAGCAAACAATAATCACATAACAACATTGAAAGGAATAGAAACTTGATTGAAATTATTATAACCTCAAAGCATGATGGAACCTATGATCAGTAGAAATTGCCTTGGATTAGTTCTCCATGAAGGCAGCAACCATTGTGTTTTTCATTGTTAATTTTCGTGAATAGAGCATAGAGATTGACCATACATTCTGATTTTGAGTTTAAGTAAAGAGAAGAAATTAAATCCAAAGGTCATAGGCCAAAATTAAGTCTCCACCAAGTAGAATTAAGTCTGCCACTTTCCACGAATTATTAAGGACTTATGCAATCCGAAACAGATCTTCCATTCAACATTAAACTTGTAGCTCTGTCAAAATGCCTAAGTACAATAGTAGAAGAATGTGCATCAAAATGCACTGATCAAATAGTAAAAATAATAAAAACAAACTAGAGAAATGCCTAAGTACAATAGTAGAAGAATGTGCATCAAAATGCACTGATCAAATTCCCCCACACTTGAACTTTTGCACTCCTGAGCAAAATCAAGATTAAAGACTTCAAAAAGATGGAAGAAAAAGAGAACGAGGCATAATGCAAAGTCACAAGCAATCAACACATTCCAAGATTCAAGGAGTATAACAATTATGAACAACATCTTAAAACATGTGTAATGAACAAGGTGGCTTTTAGACTAAAAAGTGCTTCAAAAATGATAGAACCTCACGGAATATTTGTATAAAGAGCACTCAATCACTCAAAAATGGAGTGCCAGAGATAGTATTTACGCTCAAAGCACATCATCAAAGTTAGCACTGTCATAGGCTTGACAAACCTCTTCCGTCCACAAAGATGGAGGACATCCACACAATGAAGCACATGCATGCAAAGATCAAAAGGTCTTTATTCAGGTTGTAATGGGGCCAAGGCAAAGGTGGGATAAACCTAAGGAACTAGGCTATAAAATCAAGAGGATAAAGAAGCATGAAAATCATTTGGATACTAAGCATGACATGAGGGCCAGTTTAGCTCAACAAAACATAGGTCTCAATAAGATATTGCAACTAAATCCGAGACATTGAACCCACAAAATCACTTCTTCACATCCCAAGACAACTTTCTTTATACACACCTTCATATCAGAATTGCTCATAGTACAACTTTTCACAACTCTTTTTTTTCTTTTCTTTTTTTCTGAATATTTTTCTTCTTCTCATTTTTTTCTCTCTTTTTTTTGCTATTTATTTTTTTCATTTTCTTTTTTTTTTCTTTTCTCTTTCTTGCCAAACAAACTGAGCATCAAAACATGGTATAACATTTAGATACATCTGAGCTTAAGCAAAATGATTCATTTTCCCATATCAGATCAACATTAAAAACACATTGAGCACCCCCACACTTATCCAAAATTAAAATCCAAGCTCCTTCAACCTCTTGATTTGGGACATCATTGTTTTTCACTTTCAGGCTTGTAATGAGTTTATAAACAAAGAATGGGATAAATAGGCTCAAAGGGGCTTAACAAAGGGATAAAACATCAGGGCCGGCTTTTTTGGCTAAAAGTAGTTTATAGAAAAAACAAATGCCTAGATCATTTCATATACATGCATGTGAACAAGTGCTTCAAGAGTCAAGTCAAGTTCTAGAAATAACTAACAGTATGAGTGAAACCACACAAGAAACAAGGAATTGTTGGAGGCTCAAAATCTCACAAAGTTTCATGTTCTATCACAAACGATGCACAATCTAGTATCAAGTCAACTTATCGCACTACAAAAGCAAAAATGTTATCCAAATCATGACATACACCTCTAGGCCTAGAACAATGAAACTACTCATAACAGTTGCATGCATGCCAAAAATGATTTTTTGATTTTTTATTATTATTTTTTTTTTTTGTTTTTTTTAAAGGAAAACTAAAATTAAAAACAACTAAATGTAAAACCAAATGTAAATTGTTCCCCCCCCCCACCCACACTTAAATCAGACATTGTCCGCAATGTAAAAATAAGCATACAGTGAGAAAAAGGAAGGAACACACCCGAGGGTTTAAGTTGTAGCTACGGGTGGGTAGGACGGCTTCTCCAAAGAGAGCTCTTCAATAGTTTCTTCTCCAGGCATCAAACTTTCATGGAATAGCTTCAGCCGCTGTTCATTAACCTTAAAGGTTTTGTCAGTACCTGCACTTTTTATTTCAACTGCACCGTGAGGGAAAACATTAGTAACAACAAAAGGGCCAATCCACTTGGATCGAAGTTTCCCAGCCATCACTTTTAGGCGGGAGTTAAACAATAAAACCTGTTGGCCCACAGAGAATTCCTTTCTATAAATCATTTTATCATGAAAGTGCTTAGTTTTCTCTTTATAAATTCTAGAGTTTTCATAGGCTTCTAGCCTAAGCTATTCAAGCTGCTGTAATTGAAGTTTTCTTTCCATACCTGATTTTTGCATTTCCAAATTACAGCTTTTGACCGCCCAATAAGCACGGTGCTCAATTTCTACAGGGAGGTGACATGCCTTACCAAACACAAGTCTATAGGGAGACATCTCAATTGGTGTCTTGAAAGCTGTTCTTTGAGCCCAAAGTGCGTCTTCTAGACGGCGGCTACAATCCTTGCTATTTGGCTGCACCATTTTCTCTAAAATTTGTTTAATCTCCCTGTTTGAGATCTCAGCTTGCCCATTAGTTTGGGGATGATATGCAGTAGAAACTCTGTGCACAACTCCATACTTTCAGAGTAAACCTTCCATAGTGCGGTTACAGAAATGTGTGCCTTGGTCACTTATGATAGCTCGAGGTATTCCAAACCTGCAAAAAATATTGGACCTGACAAAATCTGCAACAACTCTAGAATCATTAGTCCTAGTGGCGATAACTTCCACCCACTTTGAAACATAATCAACATCAAGTAAAATGTAGAGAAAACCAAATGATACAGGAAAAGGACCCATGAAGTCAATTCCCCACACATCAAATACCTCACAAAAAAAGCATAGATTGCTGAGGCATTTCACTCTTACGAGTGATGGTTGTACCTGCTAACTGACACTCTTTACAAGTGCGGTAAGTCTCATAAGCATCCTTGAAAATAGTGGGCCAATAGAAACCTGAATCTAAGACTTTTCTTGCAGTCCTTTGAGGACCAAAATGTCCCCCTACCTAAGAAGCATGCGAATGATGCAAAATAGATTCAATCTCATAGTCGGGGACACATCTCCTAATTACCTGATCACTACCAAATTTCCAAAGATATGGATCATCCCAAACATAATATTTTGCATCACTCTTGAGTTTGTGAATTTGTGTCCTAGATGCACCTGTAGGAAAAACACCAGCAACAAGATAATTTACAATATCAGCAAACCAAGGAGTTACCCCATGTAAGAGTAAAAGATGTTCGTCAGGAAAGTTATCCTGAATGGGGTAAGGATCTTCATCACGCTCTATTCTGCTTAAGTGATCGGCCACTAAATTCTCAGCTCCACTTTTGTCTTTGATCTCGACATTGAACTCTTGGAGCAACAACATCCACCGAATCAGCCTCGGCTTTGCTTCTGGCTTCTTTAACAAATACTTTAAAGCTGCATGGTCAGTAAAAACAATAACCTTGGAACCTAGCAAATATGATCTGAATTTATCAAGAGCAAAAACAATAGCTAAAAGTTCCTTTTCAGTAGTGGTATAATTAGACTGTGCAGAATCTAAAGTTCTAGAAGCATAATAAATAACATGGGCAGCCTTGTCGACTCTTTGTGCAAGGACCGCCCCAACAACATAGTTTGAAGCATCACACATAATTTCAAAAGGAAGGGTCCAGTCAGGAGGCTGGATGATGGGAGCGGAGGTTAATGCTTTCTTCAAGAAGTTAAACGCCTTTTTGCATTTTTCATCAAAATCAAATGTGACATAATTCTTCAACAAATTTGACAGCGAAAGAGCTATCTTGCTGAAATCCTTTATGAGGCGCCTGTAAAAACCTGCATGGCCAAGAAAAGAACGAATCTCGCGAATACAAGATGGGTAAGGCAGTGTAGAAATCACATCAATTTTAGCAGGATCAACTGAAATTCCTTTTTCTGAAATTATGTGACCCAAAACAATTCCCTGCTCAACCATAAAATGACATTTCTCATAATTTAAAACAAGGTCAGTTTCAATGCATCTTTCTAAAACCCTATTCAAATTATTAAAACATGCATCAAAAGAAGAACCATAAACAGTGAAATCATCCAAAACACTTCCATGCAATTTTCAATAAATTCAGAAAAAATACTAATCATGCAACGCTGGAACGTGCCAGGAGCATTGCACAGACCAAATGGCATTCTCCTGTAAGCAAATGTTCCGAATGGACACGTGAAAGTGGTTTTTTCCTGATCTTCAAGTGCAATATGAATCTGAAAGTAACCTGAAAAACCATCAAGAAAGCCATAATGTGATTTACCAGCTAGCTGTTCAAGCATTTGATCAATGAACGGCAAAGGAAAGTGATCCTTTCTAGTAGCCTGGTTCAACCTCCTATAATCAATACAAACTCTCCAGCTATTCTGAACTCTAGTGGGAACAAGTTCATTTTTTTTCATTTTTTACCACTATTAGACCATATTTCTTAGGTATAACCTGCACTGGGCTTACCCATTTACTGTCAGAGATAGGATATATGATACCTGCTTGCAAAAGTTTGGTTACCTCTTTCTTCACAACATCAAGAATCAAAGGATTAAGCCTCCTTTGGGGCTGCCTTACTGTTTTCGCTCCATCCTCAAGTAAAATCCTGTGCATACACATGGAGGGACTTATACCCAGAATATCAGCCAATGTCCACCCAATAGCCTTCTTATGCTTCCTCAAAATCTGCAAAAGCTTATTTTCTTGATCAAAATCAAGGTTAGAAGAAATTATAACCGGGAGTTTTTTATCGCACTCCAAATAAGCATATTTCAGATTTTCAGGGAGTGGCTTAAGCTCAAGGGAAGGTGGCTTCAATGGATGGTTTGGCGGGGGCAGCCGCGATGTCAAGGGCTTTAACTACATCATCAACAACTTCACCTGTAGGAAAATTGTCATCTAACAAGAAAGCATCAATTTCAGCTCAAGCAACACAAAGGTTAGTGTCGGTACAATCATCACATGAATAATCATCATCAAAACCAGATAAAGATGGATCAGCAGAGAACAAGTCTAAATTAAATTCATCAACAATTTCAGAAAGCAACTCCATTTGAAAAATTGAGTGCTCTTCGGAGGGATGTTTCATAGCATCGAAAATGTTAAACTTCGCGACAATGTCACCAAATTCCATGGACATGGTTCCATCGTCAACATCAACTTTCGTCTTTGTTGTTTTCATGAATGGTCTGCCAAAAATGATTGGTGATCTGCTTGATTCTGTTTCTCCAGCCATGTCAAGAATGTAAAAATCTGCAGGAAAAATCAAGTCATTAACCTGAACAAGAACATCTTCCACTACTCCAACAGGGCGAGCATTGCTCCTGTTTGCTAGCTGAATAGTGAGACCTGTAGGCTGCAAGGGACCAAGATCAAGATTATTAAAAATAGAAGTAGGCATAACATTAATAGAAGCTCCTAAGTCTAACATGCAATTTTCGAATTTACTATCCCCAATGGTACATGGAATAGAAAAAGTTCCTAGATCTTTGCATTTTTGTGGCATAGCCTGATTGAGAGATGAAACAGTAACCCTCTCAGGTGAGGGCTCAGGTGAAAGCTTAGGCTGAATAAGGACAGAAACATTTCGCCCTAAATTGACTCGCTCATTTCCCTTCAACCTTCTCTTGCGGGTGCATAAATCTTTCAGAAACTTTGCATATTTCGGAATCTGCTTGACCACATCAAGAAGCGGAATGTTTACCGCCACTTTTTTGAATACATCGAGAATCTCTCTCTCTTTGTCCTCCTCATCAATTTTTTATTTTTTTTGTACTCTGTGAGGGAAAGGAATTTCTGGAACATACTCTTTTTCAGCCTCGACAACAACGGAAGGTTCAACAACGGGAGCTTCAACAGGTTCAGGTTCAACAGGTTCAGGTGTTACCTCAAGAACTTTTTTTTGAATTTTTTTATTTTTTTCGGGGGCTGGTTGTGTCACCCTTCTAGATCTCAAGGCAATTGCACTCACATTAGGATTAGGAACATTAGGATTCACCACTGTTTGAGCAGGTAGTTGGTTCGATCCTTGAGCTTTGATGACTTCACGTCATTACGATGTTCCTAACCGTAATTCAAGGCATTTGAGGTAGCTTTATAATGTTTTCCGCAATGAAATAAAGAGAAAATAACATCGTTACAAGTTGGCTTGAAGCACAAGAAAACGAAGAAAAATCAGCACAATTTGCATCATGATGTATGTCCGGTATTTTGACCATATCTGGAGTTCCGTAACTCGGAATGACACGGGACTTACGGCAAATGAAAGCTAAGATCAAGAGCTACAACTTTCATGAAGACAAAAAATGGATTTGACGCTTCTAAAACTGCGCCGGGGCGCAGGCAAAGCTAGCGCCGGGGCGCAAATACTGGACGAAAAACCTAACATTCTGACTTGCTGCGCCCGGGCGCGAGATAAGCCTGCGCTGGGGCTCAGGCAAAGCCTGCGCCCGAGCGCAGGAGCGTAACCTAATTCTATAAATTGAGATTTCCAGTCAGAATTAGGGGACAAAATTTTACGGCGAAAAAGGCAACTTTTGAAAGTGAATCCAGAGGTGTTCAAGCAAGGTTTCTTGTGTGGAAACACATCAAAACCAAACTTGTAATGAATTCTATTACTCTATTTTGTTTTATTAATTCAATTATGAGTAGCTAAATTCCCTTGGTTGGATCCAATGGGGATTCTAATTGTTATTACTCTTGAATCATGTAGTCTCATATGATATTTGGGTTAATAGGCTTTTACCCCCCTGCAAAGTAGGCGAGTTTTGCGTTACCCCCCTGTAATTTTTTTTCTTGAGATTACCCCCCTGCAAAATTTATTTTTTTGATTTACCCCCTTTTTGCTGACGTGGCAGGCAAAAGTCAACTGCCACGTCAGCAAAATTCACTGCCACGTCAGCAAAAAACTTGACTTTTTGCCTGCCACATCAGCAAAAAGGGGGTAAATCAAAAAAATAAATTTTGCAGGGGGGTAATCTCAAGAAAAAAAATTACAGGGGGGTAACGCAAAACTCGCCTACTTTGCAGGGGGGTAAAAGCCTATTAACCCATGATATTTTAATGAATTACGAAGTTAGTAAGTCAGAATGTTAGTAAGTCATATGATAGTAATTAGATGAACCGAAAGGATCCAATCGCCTTCTCTTTCTAAGTCAAATCCTAATTTCTTGCCGTTATTTTCTTCAAACCCTAATCCAAAAAAACCCCCCTTTTAATTAATGCAATTTTACTATCGTGTGATTTCAATTATTTTCGTTTGATTCGGAACAATCCCTGCGGAATCGATAATTTTTATACTTACTTTGATACTTCATCAAATGGCGCCGTTGCCGGGGATTGTTGATTGAATCAACAAGGCAATTGAACCATACATAGTTTATTTTACTGTTATTTATTTTTCTGTTATTATTATCATCCCAAAAATACAAACAAACAAAAAAGTTCTAAATTTTTCTTGTGTAGTGCAGTTGCTTCTAAAGGTATTTGTTGTTTGTGTGCATGCGCAGTAAACCGTACGAAGAACTCAAATACGATCCTGAAATAGAAAAGACAGCGAAAGCACTCAAGAAGAAAGCTCGACTGGAGCGTGAGGCGGCTCTCGCCGCAACCATCACACAAGGACTCAGTGACGGGGAAATCAGTTTCTCAAACTCCGAAACTGAGAATATGGGTGACCTCAATCCACCTCCAGAAAGGACATTGGGTGACTACGGGCAAAGAAACAATGCAGGGAATGCTAATCTGGGCTTCCAACCAATCAACCCAGTGTCATTCGATATCAAAAATACGGTGCTCAACGCCCTCAAGGAAAATCAGTACACTGGGGCGGAAACTCAATGCCCAAATCTCCATCTGGAACACTTTTATGAAGCATGTGGATACACCGATCCACCAAATGTGACTGACTCTAATAAGAAGTTGAAACTCTTCAAGCTATCTCTCGCCGGGGGAGCAAGAGATTGGATCGACACCTTACCTCCCAACACCATCGGAATTTGGGATGATCTGGCTGACAAATTCAGGAATCGATACTTCCCAATTCACAAGTTCCTTGAAAGGAGGAATGAAATCACCACCTTTGAACAAGGAGATGCTGAATCATTACATGATGCATGGGAAAGATTCAAATTGTGCTTGAAGAAGTGCCCAAATCATGGGCTTGACAATCATACTCAGATGCAACACTTCACCCAAGGATTGAGACCTCAGACTAGAATGTTATTGGATGCATCAGCTGGTGGATCGATAACAAACAAAGTGGAACGTGAAGCTAGGACATTCATTGAAGCCATGGCACAAAATGAGTATAGAGTGCAAAATGACCGGGGAGCGAAAAAGAAAGCTGGAATGTTAGATTTAGATACAGGAACAGCACTTCTAGCCCAACAAGCTAAGATGAACAACAACATCGAGTCTCTACTGAAAGTGTTCATTAATCAAACAACTCCTCCAGCCCCAGTTAATGCAGCTCAAGGCGTGCAATGTGATTTTTGTGGCCAAGGCCATGCTAACGGTGGATGTTTCCCTGCAGGTTCTGAACAAGCAAACTATTTAGCCAACTACAGGAGAAACCCCCCCAACAATGATCCATTCTCGGCTACTTACAATTCGGGATGGAGAGACCATCCAAATTTTGGTTGGGGTGGAAACAAAAATCAGAACTCCAACCAGTCTCAACAGCAAGCTCCTCAGCAAAATAACCAACAAAGAAGTTCCTCCGCCTTAGAGGATACACTCTCTCAATTCATCAAGGTGACCCAAGGAAATTTCGAGTCGATGAAGATTAGCCAAGATCAGAGGGAGAAAAATCAAGACCTTGCCAACAAAAATCATGAAGCCTCAATCAGGAATTTAGAGACTCAAATTGGCCAACTGTCAAGGCAATTCTCTGCTGCTCAGAACAATGGTTTCGAAGGGTCAACTAAAAACAACCCAAGGAATGAAACTTGCAATGCTATAAATTTGAGAAGTGGAGTAGTTCCTTCATCGGAGGTTGTGATGAAGAAAAAGAGAGAACCTAGTGGTGAGGGAGTGAATAAAAAGGGAAATATTGAGGAGGAAGAAAAAAATGAGAGTAAGGGAGAAGTCGAAAAAGAGTGGGAAGTAGTAGAAGTGAGTAAGAGTGATGAAGAGGAGTTAGTCGAAAATCAGAGGGAGAAAATAAGTGAAAAAAGTGAGAGGGATAAGGAGAGAGCAGTTTTAAGGAAGGAAATTCAAAATCGGAGGAGGCAAGCTAAGAAGGACCTCATGAACAATTCGGGTCCTAAAGAAGTATCTCCATATGCCAAGTTACCTTATTCTCGTGCACCAAAGAAAGAAAAAAGCCAAGAGAAGGTAAAAAGCGAAGAGAACACTTTCCGGAAATTCATGGAAATGTTCAATAGCTTACAAATCGACATTCCTTTTGCCGAAGTATTGGAGCAAATGCCGTTGTATGCTAAATTCATGAAGGAATTGTTGACTAAGAAGCGGAAGCCTAAGGAAGATGTGTCGGTATTAATGAATGAGGAGTGTAGTGCTATCATCCAAGCCAAGCTCCCATAAAAGAAGAAAGACCCCGGTAGTTTCACTTTACCCATCTCTATCGGGAATATGCACGTGGGGAAAGCTTTTTGTGACTTGGGTGCAAGTATAAATTTAATGCCGCTTAGCATGATGAAGCGCATACCAGGTGCGGTAGCCAAGCCCACAAAAATGCAACTCACTCTTGCCGACCGATCTATCACATACCCTTATGGAATCTTGGAAGATGTATTGGTGAGATGTTCCGAGTTTGTTTTTCCGGCCGACTTTGTGATCCTTGACATGGAGGAGTGTGTGGAAGTCCCTGTTTTGTTGGGAAGGCCCTTCTTAGCAACCGGTAGGGCGCTAATTGATGTAGAGATGGGTGACTTAATGTTGAGGCTCAATGATGAAAGTGTGAATTTCAAAGTCTTTGAAAGCATGGAGCCATATGACAAGAAGAAACCTCAATCTTTCCAAGTGGAGGCAAGCGAAAGTGTTGTGAAGGATAGCACTAAAGATGAGGCAACTAAGCCTATTGTTCCGGAGTTGAAACAACTTCCCTCTCAATGGAAGTATGTGTTTATAGGTGAGAATTCCAAAAATCCGGTCATCATTAGTAGCTCTCTCACTCCTTTGGAAGAAGAGGAATTGTTGAAAGATTTTAAGAAAGACCAAGGTACTACGGGCTTCAACTTTGAAGGTACTATTCCATTCATTTACTTGCATAAGGTGAAGCATGAAGAAGAGTCCATAACGGGCGATACGCCATTGGAACCCCATGTTCCAACTTTGGAGGATTTGGTAAAGAAAGAAGTAAGGAAACTAGTTGAGTCCGGAATGGTGATTCCAACTCCAATTAGCCGTAAGAAAGAAGGTAGTGTGAAAATGCACAAGAAGGTTCTTCCCAAAGTAAAGAAAAAGGTTAAAAACAAAGGGAAGAACAAGTGGAAGGAGTTCATGAGTCAGCCGGTTCTAGAAAAATCGTTGATGGTCGATCACAATGTAATGACTATGCCAGAGCAAAAAAGGAGCCGAGTTGAATCAAATTTGAAGTATCCCCCGTAACTTGGGGTGTTGGACGTCAAGCATTGGGACGTTAAACAAGCGCGTGACCTTTTTGGTCACGGACCGTCAAGATATTGACGTTAAAGGAGCGCTGCTTGGGAGGCAACCCAAGGTTTTTATTTACTAATTTGTACTTTTAGTGTGCCTTGTTTGTGTTTGCAGGTTAAGCAAAAGAGTAGAGTCAAGACTTTTAGTCATAGAGACGGGCTCAAGACTTTGAGGCCTATTAACACCGGGCGCATTCCTATGAGGCGGACTTTGGCCTCGGAGAGAGACGAGATGAGAGCAGATCTTCTCATCAGTGACTCTACAGTTGGTATTTGCTTAATCCCTTGAACTTGCATGTTATCTTGTCTTTTCTGAATGTCTATGTCTGTTTGAAAACTTGTGCACTATTAATACTGGTTTGTTTGAAAAATAAAAATATGAGGTATGTTAGGTTAGCATTGATTTGATGCATCGATTTGTGATTCCCTTGTTGGTTGCTTGTTATGTTTGAATTCTATTAGAAAAGCTGAGGAAATTTCTCAAACATTGACCACTCGATAATCCGGCCAAGCCGTGAGATTTCGAGCCTAAACACTTAATTTTTTTCTTGTTATGAGAGATTCCACAGCTTATCTAATTCTCTAGAACTTGCGTATGTTCTTTTTCTTGATTGATTGTTATGAATATCACACCGAGGCAAGTTGTTTTTACCTTGAGCCTTTTGAAGCCAACATTTATAATAAATCCTTTGTTAACCCCTTTGAGCCGAAAGAAAAATGTTGTTGTTTGCTGAACTCAAAATTTTCAAAATATGAAAGAAAAAAAAAAGATGATTTTCTTGGAGTTTAGAAACTTAACTAATAAATTGAGCACATAGCTCATCATTAAGTTTGGGGTTGCTTTTGGTATTGGCAACCGAATAAGTTTGGGGTGGGGTACTAGAGAACTGAAAAAGAAAAAAATGATGAATGAAAAGAAAAAAAAAAATATATGATACAAAGAAAGAGGTATCTCATACACCTCTCAAAAAAAAAAGTGATTGAAAATTTTTAAGTTCTCTAGTATAAACCGCTAAATGTAAAGGGGAGAAGAAAATAAATAAATAATAGCTTCAATGTTTGGAAAGAAAATGTGATCTTGAAAACTCCAAGTTTTTCTGCTTACCATCCAAAAACATCCACCCTTAAACCTTAGCCTCGTTATAACCCTCAAGTCCTCTAAAGGTGTGAATTTGTTTGTGTGTCGATCGATTGTAGAATGTTTGCAAGCCTATGGTTGAATGGCTATGACTGTGTCGATTGAGCGAAAGGAACAAATAAACAAGAGAGAAAGTGAGGGAGTGAAGTGATTATGTTTGGTCAATATTTGCAAAAGGTTCTTGCTTTTCTAATGTAATTCGGTGTGCAAGTAGATTCATGATGGGGATGATCTTTGAAATGTTGATTGAAATGTTTGACTTGGCTGACCTTGTTGATTTGAATAAACTGTTGCGATAGTGTCAAGATTTCCGATAGATGCAGGTATTCCTTGAGGACAGGGAAATATTCAAGTTTGGGGTTGTGATGACTTCACGTCATTACGATGTTCCTAACCGTAAATCAAGGCATTTGAGGTAGCTTTATAATGTTTTCCGCAATGAAATAAAGAGAAAATAGCATCGTTACAAGTTGGCTTGAAGCACAAGAAAAAGAAGAAAAATCAGCACAATTTGCATCATGACGTATGTCCGGTATTTTGACCATATCTGGAGTTTCGTAACTCGGAATGACACGGGACTTGCGGAAAATGAAAGCTAAAATCAAGAGCTACAACTTTCATGAAGACAAAAAATGGATTTGACTCTTCTAAAACTGCACCGGGGCGCAGGCAAAGCTGGCGCCGGGGCGCAAATACTGGACGAAAAACCTAACATTTTGACTTGCTGCGCCCGGGCGCGAGATAAGCCTGCGCTGGGGCGCGAGATAAGCCTGCGCTGGGGCTCAGGCAAAGCCTGCGCCCGGGCGCAGGAGCGTAACCTAATTCTATAAATTGAGATTTCCAGGCAGAATTAGGGGATAGAATTTTACGGCGAAAAATGCAACTTTTGAAAGTGAATCCAGAGGTGTTCAAGCAAGGTTTCTAGTGTGGAAACACATCAAAACCAAACTTGTAATGAATTCTATTACTCTATTTTGTTTTATTAATTCAATTATGAGTAGCTAAATTCCCTTGATTGGATCCAATGTGGATTCTAATTGTTATTACTCTTGAATCATGTAGTCTCATATGATATTTTAATGAATTACGAAGTTAGTTTCAGTTAATTATTCCTTGTGTTTAATGCTTTACATAAATTGATCACTTATGTGATGAACCCAATTGTTTGTTTGACTATTAGAGTAGGAATAAATTTATCGATCTAGGAATAATTATTCAATTAACCGTTACTTAAGAGATTTCGAATTGTTAATTGAGAATTCAAAGATTAAAGTGCCAAAACCTCAATTGATCATAAATCACCTCAGAGATTAGGGAGTTATGATCAAGAGAGAGGATTATGTTATCAAGAGATTGAGCATAATTACTTTTTTTAATCGAATCGTGAAACTAAATTTGTAATTTGTTAACATGCATGAACTACCAAGATGATAGTAATTAGATGAACCGAAAGGATCCAATCGCCTTCTCTTTCTAAGTCAAATCCTAATTTCTTGCCGTTATTTTCTTCAAACCCTAATCCAAAAAAACCCCCTTTTAATTAATGCAATTTTACTATCGTGTGATTTCAATTATTTTCGTTTGATTCGAAACAATCCCTGCGGAATCGATAATTTTTATACTTACTTTGATACTTCATCAAGCTTGCTGCAAGACATTAATTGAAGTAGCAAGCTGTCCAATCTGTGTCTGCATATTCTGCATAGCAGAATCTGTTCGCTGATGGTATTGTGTATTGCTTGCAATCATTTGCTTCATGAGATCCTCGAATGAAAGTCCGGAGGCAGCAGCTGGTGGTGGCATGTTTTGTTGCGCTGTTGGGTTCCCATACCGCAGAAGTGGATGATTTGCCCAACTGGGATGATACTTGTTTGTGGAAAGATCAGGAATGTTGTACCTGTTCTGATTGTTGCCTCGGTTATAAAGGGTTGCTGCATATGCTTGGGGCAATTCAGTGACCGACTCGTCTTGAAGAATGGGACAAGTATCAGTTGGATGTTCAGTAGAAGTACAGATACCACACAAATTTGTTTGAGCTTTACTCAATGCCAGTTGTTTCACTAAAGAAGTAAGTTCATCAACTCTGGTCTCTAGAGCCTTGTTGGAAGAAGAAGAGGAAGCACTACTACAAAAATAGGCCTTTAATAGCACTTATTTTGACTTTTGATAGCACTTTAAAACGCTATTACTGATACCGCTATTATAAGTCTGGGTACCTATAATAGCGTTTTAAAATGCTATCAAAAGTTGACATTTAATAGCGGTTTACCACAAAAGCGCTGTAGTATGTAACTGGGCGCGACCAACGTAGCTTACGGAAACAAGTTTTTATAGCGGTTTTCTATAAAAGCGCTGTTAAATGTTAGCTATAATAGCGATCGTACTTACAAAACGCTATTATAATTTCCTATATGGACCAACCTTTAATAGTACCCGTGGAAAAACGCTATTGTATGTCCTGTCCTTTTTTTTTTTACACTAAACATGTCTGTTTTTTTAAAATTGCTTTTTTTTTACTAAACCTGATATTTTTATTACAATAAATTGCTCTTCTTTATAGATAGACTTTCAAAACATATATTATTAATTTTTTTTAATAATTCACAACAACATATCTGCTAAAATCAAGCAGTTAACAACACAAAGAAAAACATAAAGAGGAAAAATTGATTGAACAATATGGTATGGACTTTGCAGCACTCAAATTCATCATATACAGGACCTCTGCTTCTTTATGTTCTTGTCTACATAATAGGTGCACCTGTTCTTTTTCTTGCCCATATGACTACATCATCCCTGAAAGCATCACAAAAACATCTCAAAATATAAATATTTCAATTGATTCAAGCAAAGACTTTCACTAACAGGAACCAAAGCAAGAGGCTTAGCCAAAGCAAATACAAGACAAAAAAACAATAACAGAAGTCTTACAAATGGTGTCTACGCTTTGTGCATTTGGAAGTACTCCAATGGTAGATACATGTTAAGAAACTAAAATCAAACAGTTATCAAGAAAGACCACAACACAACATAATTGCAAGTGCCCAATTTAACAGGATTATGCATGGTAAGCTATGCAGCAATAATATATCAAAGAGATCAAATGGTTCACTTTGACTTCCAAAGGTTTGGGATAATACCAAACCTAATAAACCAAAAAATGCAACATCAAATTTGAAAACCCAAATATAATAATATTCAAATAGTAATAGAATTTAGATTTTCACCTTCAGTTTGTGCTATCTCTTGGTGTGTAAATCACTCTTCTGCATTATCAAATAGTAATAGGATTCATATTTTCCAACAAAGCACAATATCAAGTGAAATTTCGATTAAACAAATCCAATTGAAATAAAATGTAGTTAAAATAGAAACCTTAGATTTTCAACACAAGAACTCATTCTGAAATGACAAACCATTCCAAAGTCGTGATTTCGCTTTAATTGATTGATGTATAATCCCAATTAATTGGAATGTTTTTCAACCTAGTGCACTACTGACTAAAACAAAGAAATGGTCTGAATACACATCCAAGAATAGAGGAGGAAAGTATATAACAAACAACCATTAAAGTGACAAATAAATTCTTTAAAGGTCAAAAGTAGTAGTAACCTATATGCACTGAACCATTCAGAACTTGTAGAAACATGCATTTCCAAAAACAAGTACATATTCATAAAGTGCACATGTTGTATAAGCTGATGATCATGTGCATCTCAATTCTCTTTGCATCATCTATATCAACAAAAAAAAAAATTTAAATTAAAACCATATAAAACAAAACACAAACTTCCTCATTTTTAACATGTATGACTTTAAATTTGTCGCACTAACATGTAACATATATATCTATAATCTAGTTCAGTACATATCCATTTTGGTTTATTTTATTAGCCCGATAGCAACAAACATTTTTGTATCATGTTTAATTTTTGGACACTAATTATTATGTTTAAACTACAAAGGAATGGTCATAACTACTTTTAAAAAGCAACGAAGGGAATGAAGATGAGCAGACCTAAATAGAGCTTCCCAAAAGAGCCATGTCTTACCTAAACCTTTGTAATTTCAATAAATTAGAAGAAATTGAAATGAAAGATATGTTACAAACAAGATACATCGACAACAAAGTCATTGAAAATTTACCTCAAAAGTATTTCCTTTCCATCTTACAAAACTGCACCTTGGCATGGGCGTGAAGAAGGATTCATGAGAAAATCATCTCACTAGTATAGAGTAATTGAAATATGATCTAACATACAACAGTTCAACTTGATGCCACTTCATGCATGCATGGTTTTGAACATGAATTAATTAGCCAAGGGAAACCAAGTCATCTAAGTCTGTAATCAGCATCCCATTTACAACATGTTACCTTGAATGCATGAATAATAAGAACCCTGGATCATTAATTTGATGAACTCCCAAAAGAAAACCAAATCAAATAGAGTATACTATCAAATTGAATTAGGAAATTCTTTAATACATAGGACCAAATAAAATTCAATACCCTAAAATTAGTTCTTTAATACAAGGGTCCAAATGAAATTAAGCTCTACAAAACTCTCTAGTATTAGCCAAAGCCCAAACTGTCAATACATCAAGGTGTCCTTCCATATATCAGTTAGCCTATAATTTAATACACATACTGACATACATATCAAAGAAACAGTTAGTATAATTATGGAAAGCCAAAAAAATAATATGATAAAAAGTACACACTTTATTCAAAGCAATTTTGAACTGTGAATTTGTACCCTCCTCCCCCCAAATGAACTCTGAACATCACTAATCTTACTTCAATCGACATACATATAGGCCGCAAAATATAAGACGTTAAATGTAGAAATAAGATATTTAAATCCATTTAAAATTGATGTTATAATTATTATTTACCTGTGTTACAATGGTCCATTGCAAATCTGGGGGAAGTCTAACCAAATCATTAAACTTCTTTTTTTTGTGAGAAGAACCAAATCATTAAACTTGATTCCTATTAGAATGGGAATTGCAGCTTGCAAGTGAATGTAATATGGTCATCACAAACTCCATACTTTGGATGTTAATTATTTATCAGGTTAACTTTCTTGATGATGTATAACTAGAACCAATTTGCATACAAATATATAGGATGGTTCAAAACACAAATAATTATTTCTACCACTGTAGTCCTTTAAAACTAATTATAGCAAAAAAAAAAAAGAAAAATTAAAGCACCTGCAACATCTCATATACAAAACAAAGCACACACCTTCAACTTTTAGCAAGAAAGAAAGTTACTCAACTAGTGATTAACAAAGATGAACAAAAACAAACAAGAAAAATAACAATATCAAACTCTTAAACGTATGCATATTTTTCTATATTATTATTATAGTACCATCAATTGATACAAGAAGAAAGGCCACAAAACCAGTACATGGCACAAACCAATGAAGTTTAAAATACATGGCTTAACAATTGGGTTTCAATTTGCAGAAATTTTCAAAGCCTTCTAGTCAAGGAATGGTTCCACAACAATCTTAATTCAAACACATGTGATGTAACTAAATCTGATAACAATATATAAAAAAACAAAAGAAGCATGAAGTTACTAAATCACTATCTTAAGTTTGTGGACATTTACTTTCTCCAAAATTTGAAACAAAACATTGCGACAATAATGAGTAGTCTCTTTTAAATCAACTCCTTGTTAATCAATGACTTCTTTAGTTTTCTATTAAAAAAATAAAATCAACCATAGACTTTGCATATCTCATATGCTTGTTTAATTTCTTTTTTTTCTTCATACATTACAAATTAAAGTATCAATGGGTATGAAAACAAAGATGCAGAGAAACATTCCCATGAAGGGCTTAATCATGACTATACATCTATTCGCAAATGAACACAAATGAACACAAAAATCAAATTCAAAGTTACATATATACAACCTTCAAAGTATGGTTTTCCTATAACCCAACTACCATAAAAACTTACCCTTTATTTATTTCTCACAAAACCTTCCCAAAAAAAGACTAGTAACAAAGTGATTCAAGGTGGAAGAACACACTATAGCAATATCTATTAATAACAACCATATTATTCTAATCTCAAAAGGCAACGACGGTATTCTAATGCCCGATTAAACACCCAAAATCATCTTACCCTTAATTTCATATAGCTATTATAAACATGTGTACTACCTCAAAGTGAAGAAATTCACACCAAATAAAAAACGCTGCTACAATAGACCCTCAATCATTTGAAATCTTCTCAGGCACAACAAAACCCATGATCAATTGAAATATCACCTCACAGCAAAACCGAAACAATTTTTGTGACTCACTTACCTCAATTTTGAAAGGAATGCGATTGAGACAGCAAAGTAGGACGACAATCGAGATAACGAAGGAGGATGGAAAGCTAACCTGGGCACTATACTGGCTGGTGAAGGTTTCTTTCTGTGTGGTTTTGGGTTAGTTCGTACGGGTTTCAACCTGTACTGGGTTTCGTTCGTGAGTGAGTAGGAAGAAGAAGAAACCCGTTCGTGTTGATGGAGCGTTCAGCAATTTAGGGTTCATGGTGTGAGTGTGTGAGAAGAAGAAGGAAAATTTGGGGGTTAATTTAGGGTTCTTGGCGTGAGTGTGTGTGAGAAGAAGAACAATTTCAACGAGTTAGGGTTCTTGGCGTTGAATCTGTGTGAGTGATATTCAGAGTGTAGGGAGTGTGAATTGGAAACACAAGTAAATAATGGTGTGTAGTTTAATTTTTTTTCGTGAAACAAATATAATAGCACTTTCTGTAAAGCGCTATAATTGACCAGTATTCAATAACAGCGCTTGGGGCAAAAACGCTATCATACATGCCGCGTTTTTTTAATTTTATTTCGTTAATAACTTATTATATCGTTTCTTAAAAAATAACTATTGAAAAGTGAAACCTATAATAGCGCCCGACCAAAAAGCGCTATTATAAGTGCCAGTGTCAACATTTTAATAGCGCTTTGTAAATAAGCGCTATTAAATAGGCGCTATTATATATCAAAATTGTAGTAGTGAAGCCTGAATCTCATTCACAGAATTATTTCTGGTTGTGAATTGTTGAGAGTTGAGTGACATGTTTTCAATCAAGGCCTTTGCAGCAGCTGGAGTTTTATCAACAAGTGCTCCACCACTAGCCGCATCCAAAATGTTTCTATCCATTGGTAGCAATCCCTCATAGAAATACTGAATAAGCAACTGTTCGGTAATCTGGTGTTGAGGGCAGCTGGAGATCAATTGTTTGAACCTCTCCCAATATTCAGTCAATGATTCATTTCCCTGTCTAATGCCGCAAATTTCTTTTCTGATTGATGCAGCTCTGGAGGCGGGAAAGTATCTTTCTAGAAAGACTTTCTTCAAATCATTCCAAGTTGTGACAGAATTCGGTTCAAGATAGTATAACCAATCTTTTGCAGCACCCTGGAGCGAAAATGGAAAGGCTCTGAGTTTGATGTGATCTTCTGTTATTCCTTCAGGCCTCAAAGGTGTAGAACAAACAACCTGAAATTCCTTCAAATGCTTGTGCGGATCTTCACATGCAAGACCACTAAACTTTGGAAGCAAGTGAATCAAACCATATTTCAATTCAAATGGAGTAGCAACTTCACCATATTCGATACATAAACCATTGTAATTCACATCAGGAGCAGCAAGCTGCCTTAGTGTTCTTTGTTCAGCCATGTTATTAAAAACAACTTCAGAATCACAATCAAATAAATTGCACAAAGAAATAGGATCGATAACAGGTGGTGAACTAGTGCTAGCCTGATTTGCTCTACGGGGTGTGTGCAACGTTCTCTCTATCTCAGGATCAAAATCAAAAAGATTATGATGACCAGACCTAGTAGCCAGGACTGCGAAAATGACAACAATGTCCCTATTAGACAGAAACAAGTGGAAAGAAGGAATATGATTAAAATAAATTCAGAAAAATATAAAAACACGAAATTTAATCTAATTAAGACAAATAAAAATTTTGAGAATTTTTTTGGAATTTTCTGAAACTACGAAAACAGTAAATAATTCATAAAAAATAGAAAAACAATGAATTTGGGAATTTGAGGCTGCCATCACCTATTTTGAGGGATTCGGAACTGTGATTTTTTTCTAATGAAATATGACAGTAAGCACTCAATTCAAAGAAAATTTTTCAGAAAACTGATTTTCAACGAAAATTGATTATTAGAGCGCGTAAAGGCCAGAGAACACAGGAAAGCAAGGCCAGAACGCAAGAGCACAGAACTGAGTCTAATATTGGCTAAAATCAATTGAGAGTCCCCGGCAACGGCGCCAATTTAATCCGCTGTCGCACACGGGTCAAAAACGAGTTTTTAAAAATGTAGTTTAGGAAAAGCGACACTCGAGTATCGTCTCACAAGGACTCACGATCAGTTTAACAATATTAGAATCAACAAGAAAAAAACTGTAAACTATGGGGGTTTAAGGTTCTGAACTTAAATTGGAAAAAGTGATTAAAAATAAGTAATTATAAAATAAGCTGAAGCGGCTAATCCACCGAACTCGGTTCCGACTTATCACTGATTATGATTCCAATCTCCTATCTATTCCTATTCGATTATAAAACTCATTGACAAGCGCAACTGGTTTTATGTGATGTAAGTTCCTATTATCCGAATTAAGCAAAC
This sequence comes from Trifolium repens, assembly GCA_030408175.1. Lineage (NCBI taxonomy): Eukaryota > Viridiplantae > Streptophyta > Magnoliopsida > Fabales > Fabaceae > Trifolium > Trifolium repens. The sequence goes on along the minus strand of CP125839.1, from coordinate 20,005,568 downwards.
GGATTAAATTTAAGCTCTTCACGAATTAAGCAAACGCGAATTAATCAAACACGATAACGAAGAAGCTACGCTAACGTGATCACAAAATAGGAACATACAACAATCGAATTGAATCAATACTACTATATGATAATGGAATTAAGCAAACAATAATCACATAACAACATTGAAAGGAATAGAAACTTGATTGAAATTATTATAACCTCAAAGCATGATGGAACCTATGATCGGTAGAAATTGCCTTGGATTAGTTCTCCATGAAGGCAGCAACCATTGTGTTTTTCATTGTTAATTTTCGTGAATAGAGCATAGAGAGTGACCATACATTCTGATTTTGAGTTTAAGTAAAGAGAAGAAACTAAATCCAAAGGTCATAGGCCAAAATTAAGTCTCCACCAAGTAGAATTAAGTCTGCCACTTTCCACGAATTATTAAGGACTGATGCAATCCGAAACAGATCTTCCATTCAACATTAAACTTGTAGCTCTGTCTCTTAGCTTTCCAACGCATATTCCCGCGCCTCAATCCGATACCCGGAGCTCAAGTTATGATCTGCACAGCGAACATGTATCAAATAGCCACTAATGCTGAAAATTAAATACGAAAATAAAATAAATGCAAAAATAAACTTAAATCTAAAAACACAATAAAATAGTAAAAATAATAAAACAATCTAGAGAAATGCCTAAGTACAATAGTAGAAGAATGTGCATCAAAATGCACTGATCAGCTATCTATCTATAAATAGGTAAGCCGTAGCTAGGCTAAATTTAGGATTAGACACAATTAAAAAAAAAAAAAAAAATTGCAAAGTGAGCAAAAGAGAGCTCGTGAGAGAACAAGGGAGGAGGTGACTAAAATCAGAACTTCAAATTCTTAGGAAGATTAATGCAACTTCAGGTAAGGGGGTTAACTAACTCATTCAAGATCAATGCTGATTTTATAGTAATATCGTAACCCTCGATTGTTCTTTATATATATATAGGTTGTGTCCTATTGTCGTTGATAAAATCCTCACATAACAATGGTCCCTACAAGAAATATGATTTTTGGCAGCGATTTTTTCGCAGTTACATTCAAATTACCACACAATTATTATTTTTTTATGCATATCTTTTATTGTAGTTTTTGTTCCTATTTTTTTTTTTGCGTAAATTTCTTTTAACTTAATTTTTTTTCTTCGTATTTTTATGTTTCATATCCTTTCTTTCTTTTGAAGTTATTTCTTAGGTTTCTTACTGTAATTTAGAGAATTTCTCTTTTTTTATCTTTAGAGGTAAAATTACATTTAAAGATAGAAGATTTGCAATATTAGTATACTTGATGAGGACAAATTAAATTTTTTAGTAGTAGTTCTTTTTAATATATTTTAATAGAAATACATTATATTAATTTCAATAAATTTAACTTATTGATTGTTTTTTATAATAACAACTAATTTAAATCCTTATAATTAATTGTTTTTTCTAAACAATCTCATTATCGCTGGGATACCGTTCCTATAATTGTAAAATGAAATACGAAATTCTCATGCTCAATTGAAAAAAATATCACACATAAATTTTAAAACTTTTGTAAAAAAAATATTAAAAGAAAAAGGAATAATCACAATTACAATGTGTAGCTTCCTCTTTGAAGAAAAAGAAAAGAGTTTATGCATAAGAAAAAAAAATTAACTTACTGATTTTTTTATAATAAATTTAATTTATTGATTAGTGATAAATATATGTCTCGTGTATATTTTTATAATAAGTTGTTTTAATCTTTTTTTTTATGTAAATTGGTCTAATCTTTTTTTTCCCACGTATCTTTTTTAATTAGGTTTTTCTATTATTTTTTAAGTTGTTATGACCATTTTTTTTTCGATATAAGTTGTTATATATTAGATTGACTTACTATTCTTGATTCGTACATATCTTTTATCGTGGTTTATGTTCCTATTTTTATCTGTTGGTTTCTTTTAACTTAAAATTAATATATTTTTTTGTTCCTACTTTTATGTTTTTTTTATCTTTTATAGCTAAAATTACATTCAAGGGTAGAAGATTTGCAATATTATTATACTTGGTGAGGACAAAGTAGATCACTAATTGATTTGCAATATTATTATACTTGAGTAGAAGATTTCCTATTTTTATGTTACTTGTATTATATTATGATAATTATTTATGCATTTTTCTTTTTTTATGATGTTCAACTTGTGTCTGTTTTAGATCACTGATTGATTCCTTGTTTGTGCTCCAGATTGTTTAAGCAGATGGTTAAAACCGAGGCTTTTTGGTAGTGTTGACGATTAAGGGTAAATGATGTTGTTGTTGTTGTTGTTATTATTATTATCATCATCATCATCATCATATTAATATTCAATAATGTTTTGGTTGAAAACAAATATCTGAACTCTTGTGGTAATGATGACATTAATGGTGCTGCAGAGACTGATCAGAGATTTTTTCAAGATCCTTAACTAAGTGAAAACAAGGGAAATTTCAGCTGATCAATCTAAAGCTTTCAGATTCCTTTGATAAACTTATTTCCGATATGCAAACCAATCAATATGATGCAAAAACTTTTGGGAGAGGAGATAATATTAAAGATAAGTACAATTTAAGATGGTCTAAAGAGTCTAGATCTTAAACTATGCTTATCTTCAATTCCATTAACGTCATCATTACCACAAGAGTTCAGATATTTGTTTTTAAGCAAAACATTATTGAATATTAATATGATATGATAATAATAATAATAATAATAATAATAATAATAATGCAATAATAACATCATTTATCCCTTAATCGTCAATCCTACCAAGAAGTCTCGGTCCTAACCATCTGCCTAGACAATCTGGAGCACAAACAAGGAATCAATTAGTGATCTAAAACAGCCACAAGTTGAACATCATAAAAAAGAAAAAGACACAAATAATTATCAGAATATATTCCAAGTAACGTAAAAAATATGCTAGAGACAGCCGAAGTTTCAAAAATAGATAAATCAAAACTGAAATCAAGCACAAGCACAACAAAAGTTGAAGCAATAAAACCAATTTAAACATGTCTCTTTAACTAAGTAATTGTGTACGTGGTCACTATGAATGTTAGTTTGGCTTAAATATATTTAACTAAGTTTTGTTTTTTCTTTTCTTCTTTCTATTTTGGATATATCTCTCAACAAACTACAAGTAATTCAATTAATTAAAATATATCTACTAACAATAGATCAAAAGGAATTAGTACTAAAAAAATCTAATTTGTCCTCATCAAGTATAATAATATTGCAAATTATCTACCTTAAATATAATTTTACCTCTAAAGATAAAAAAATAAAAAATACAAAACATAAAAGTACAGCTTCTGGACCGAGTCAAGATGTTCTCCTATAGGTGGTTGCGAATGACAGATGTTACTTTAGTTTCAAATTTTCATTGTTGGTGGTCGAGCCCTTTGCTCTGTTTGGGCATCGACGTACTAGTTGTTGTTTCTTTTCCTTGTTGCTCTTTCGGATACTTTTGTAAACTTTCGTAGTCCCTCCCGGTACACCTTATGCTGAGGGGGCTACATTTTCCTCTAGTTATATATATATATATATATATATATATATATCCCTTTTTTATGTGTTAAAAAAAAAGATAATAATTTAAGTTAAAAGAAATCAACACATAAAAATAGGAACAAAAATCACAATAAGAGTTACATATGCATCAAAAATAGTAATTCAATCTAACATATAACAACTTATATCGAAAAAAAGTCATAACAACTAAAAAATAATAGAAAAACCTAATAAAAAAAGATACATGGGAAATAAAAAATTAGACTAACTTATATAAAAAAATATGATGTCACATGAAAAAAAGATTAGGTCAACTTATTATAAAATTTAAAAATATACACGAGACATATATCTACTAACAATATATTAAAATGAACTACCACAAAAAATCTACTTTGTCCTCATCAAGTATAATAATATTGCAAATTTTCTAATGTAATTTTACCTCTATAAAGATATTAAGAATAAAATTTAAGTTAAAAGAAATCAACGCATAAAAATAGATAAAGGATATGTATGCATCAACAATAGTAATTCAATCTAACATATAACAAATTATATCGAAAAAATATTATAACAGCTTAAAAAAATAGTAGAAGAACCTAATAAAAAAATATACATGGGGAAAAAATTAGACCAACTTATATAAAAATAAATGATGTCGCATAAAAAAAGATTATATCAACTTATTATAAAAATATACACAAAATATATATTTATCACTAATCAATAAATTAAATTTATTATAAGTTATTTTTTTCTCTTATGCATAAACTCTTTTCTTTTTGTTCGAAGAGGAAGTTCCACATTGTAATGATGATTCTTCCTTTTTCTTTTAATTTTTTTTTCACAAAAGTTTTAAAATTTAAGTGTGATATTTTTTTTCGATTGAGGATGAAAATTTCATTGTCATTTTACAATTATAGGAACAGTATCCCAGTGATAATGAGATTGTTGAGAAAAAACAACTAATTATAAAGACTTAAATTAGTTGTTATTTTAAAAAAATCAATAAGTTCTACCAAAAAAAATATCAATAAGTTAAATTTATTGAAATTAATATAATGTATTTCTATAAAAATATATAAAAAGAACTACTACTACTAAAAAATCTAATTTGTCCTTATCAAGTATAGTAATAATGCAAATCTTCTATTCTTAAGTGTAATTTTACCTCTAAAAATAAAATAAAAAGATACGAAACATAAAAATAGGAGGAAAAATAATTTAAGTTAAAAGAAATATACGCAAAAAAATAGGAATATAAAGTACAATAAAAGATATGCGTAAAAAAATAGTAATGGTGTGGTTTCCCAACGACTTTACAAGGTTGTTGTAAAATACTGTACTATTAACAGCAACAATAATTATTGTTGGGACAAGTAATTTTTCTTAGCCATAATGTAATTGTTGAGAAAAATACTAATTTATAACAACAACTTAAATTAGTTGTCACTATATGTATGTATTTGTCATTAATTTGAATGTCGCTGCAAAAAAGTCGTTAACAAAAATCATATTTTTGTAGTGAATGAGAAAAAAAATGAATCGGGTCGGGAAATTGGATTACAAGACCCATTTTACAAGAACCGCGCCGGGCGAAGAAGGTGATGAATAGTGGCTCATCTTGCCGGCAGCACGCCTGGCCCATGGCATGCCCAAAAAATTCCAAATTTTTAAATTATTTTTCAAAGAAAATATAAAATATTTTTTGATCAGTTTAATACTCCATTTGAAATTTTGGACACCTGTGTAGCTATTTATCCTTAATTTATTGAAATTAAATAGTGATTAAAAATAGTAAACTCTCATAAAATTCACCCAAAATCTACTATTAATCTAAGATAATAATATACCACCAAAAATACTTGATTGCCCCTCATTATTTTATTTTTTGGTTTTTTCTCTTCTCAAAACTGGGGCTATTCTTGTCATATTTGTGCCAAATTGCTCTCATTCATCCTCCAGAATGTTTTGTACCGGGGGTCAATTTTACCCTTGCCTTTTTTACTGACTCATCATCATCCCTTGTGTAATGGACAAGGACAATAATGTCTAATTACTATCCAAAAATTGGGGCAAAACACTTTATTTTGAATTTTCAATCTCTTTTCCCAATATATCTCTGATCTCTCTCTTTCTTCTCACTTCATCTTTTCTTTTTCTCTCTCCCACGCTCAAACAACACAACACAGAGAAAGAAAAGAACAAACGGGAGAATGGGAGACAGTAGAAAGAAAGAAGATCCATAGAAGAACTGGTTAGTGATTTTCTCTATAATCATCTTTACATCTATCTTTCTCTGTTACAGAATTGTGGTTTTTTCTTTGTTTACAAAATCTCACCAGAGAAGAAGATTGCACAGCAGGAAGAAGAACTACATAGGTTGGTGATGACTGATTCTTTTCTCTACAACCATCTCTATCAAATCTGGACCATATGACAATTAGAGTTTCTTCTTCTTCTTCTTCTTCTTCTTTGTTTTCACATTCTCACTCTATTTACCGTAAAGTATTCTTGTACTGTAAAAATCTTATATTTCTTCTTTGATTTCTGACTTTTATTTATTTGCTTTGTTTCTTTGTCGGAAATATGTAGTGGTTGGGTTGGTGGAGAGAAACATAAAGTATTTAGTAGTTGTAGGAATTGTATGTTGTTTTATTTCAGTTTAATATATGCACATCATGTGTTGGATAAAATGTTGTTGTGGATTCTCATAAATTTTATGTTGTTTTATTTCAATTTTATATATGCACACCATGTGTTTGATAAAATGTTGTTGATTCTGATTAATTTTATATTGTTCTATTTTTGGTTTACAGCCTTCTTATCTTTCAAAGCGGAAACGGGAAATAGGAAAAATGAAAAAGAATTGAAACTGGATCGAATAACAAAATACTCCTTGGATTAGTCCTAATTGTTATTCTTTTCTTGCTGCTGAAGCTCTGCCATTGTTGTTGTTACCGCTCACCTGTTCTTTGAATGCCCAATAGCTTTTACAGTTTGGTCGGATTTGTTTAGGTGGTTGGGAGTGATATCAGTTTTACATAATGATAGTATATGTAATTTTAATGCTTTTTCTGGAGTAGTGCAGGGAAATAAAGGACATAAAATTGGTTTAAGCACAGTGTGGTTCGCTTGTCTGTGGAGCATTTGGAAGGCTAGAAATGCTAAGGTTTTCTAAGGATGGTAGATTTCATACAAGAAGTATTGTTTCTGAGAGAAACATAAAGTATTTAGTAGTTGTAGGAATTGTATGTTGTTTTATTTCAGTTTAATATATGCACATCATGTGTTGGATAAAATGTTGTTGTGGATTCTCATAAATTTTATGTTGTTTTATTTCAATTTTATATATGCACACCATGTGTTTGATAAAATGTTGTTGATTCTGATTAATTTTATATTGTTCTATTTTTGGTTTACAGCCTTCTTATCTTTCAAAGCGGAAACGGGAAATAGGAAAAATGAAAAAGAATTGAAACTGGATCGAATAACAAAATACTCCTTGGATTAGTCCTAATTGTTATTCTTTTCTTGCTGCTGAAGCTCTGCCATTGTTGTTGTTACCGCTCACCTGTTCTTTGAATGCCCAATAGCTTTTACAGTTTGGTCGGATTTGTTTAGGTGGTTGGGAGTGATATCAGTTTTACATAATGATAGTATATGTAATTTTAATGCTTTTTCTGGAGTAGTGCAGGGAAATAAAGGACATAAAATTGGTTTAAGCACAGTGTGGTTCGCTTGTCTGTGGAGCATTTGGAAGGCTAGAAATGCTAAGGTTTTCTAAGGATGGTAGATTTCATACAAGAAGTATTGTTTCTGAGATGGATTTTGGGAAATGGAAAAATGGAGTAGCAAGTGAATTTGGTGGTTATATTGAAGAAGTCAAAGTTGTTATAATATGGATTCTTCTCAATCTAGAGCACCTTCTTTTGCTAGAAGAACATTGCTTTGGCTTACTGGAAGATAGAATAAGGTTGTTCATTCATCATATCTACTTCCACCACCCTTTAATTTTTCTCTCTTTTTTACTTTTGAACTATATTCCTTTTAGCTTCAATTCTAGGATATAGATTTATTAAAGTAGATTTTTAGTGGCAGAAAGGTGCAGGAGAATTTTTTTTTTTTAAGTTATGAGATTTGGATACATTATTTCTGCATGAATTTTGATGTTGTTCCATTGGATGAGTCCACCTTAGTGAATGTGAAAGAATTGTTTAGAAATTCTTTTGTTCACTTAGCCCGTGTTTGTGTGTATGTTTCTGCGGTGGATTAGGGTTATTACGGTACGCGTTCAATGGAATCCCCAATTGGGAGCTTTGAAATATCACAGTGAAAACTTTTACGGCGCTAGATTTTAGTTTTTAATTGATACCAAAGTTTTATACTTCGTTTGCGCCATAATTCTTATTATTATGTATTACGTAGAGTTGCCGTCAAATACAAGTAACTATATAATTGATTCAGTGCATGTTTAATTGACCATTAGTTTGACATAATTATGATATGTCGTTTGGTCAACTCTACACGTTTTTTAACTTCAATAAAATTACAGTGTCACAATGATTTCTTCAAATTCACCGGCAATACAAACATGCAGCGCAAATATGCAAATACTGAAACATGGATTTCAAAGGAAGTATATTTTGGACAGGTACTATAAACTAGAAGAGAAATATTCAATATTATATGTTTACTTTGCATGATACCATACCTCTGCAATCCATGCGATAACTCCATGGCTAAAGCTACTTGAGCAGAATTTCACTTATTAAGATAAGTAAACACAAAATATTATTGACACTTATTATTTCTTATAACAAATCACGTCCAACCTCTCAATATAGTTTATTTGTCTCATATTTTGGCAACAATAAATTCTTCACTTGCATTGTTAGGAGTTTATTATCCTCAAATCAATTTCATGGTTTTCATAGTCATAGCACGACCAAGACTCACCGCCTATTATGAGATCGTTTTAACTAATTACGATTCAATTGTTTCACAATTGGTTAGTTAGTTATCAATTAAATTTTTCTTTGACACTACAACACAAACTAAAATTGGCCCTGAGTAAAGAGAATCGGAAGGAATGTATTCCGATGTGGCAATAAAATTTGATTCAAACATTAAACTCTCAAAATTATCAATATTATTGAATACAATTAGTATTTGTATGTAAATAATTTCAATTGCATTCTTAATATGATTAATTCCAAATTTGGTTGTTATTGTGGCAATTTTCCTACTCATGCAATTTTTTATGATTTTCATTTCACCTTCTCACATATATTCAATTAAACAAAATTAAGAGTTCTGCATATGTACTTTAAAATAAAACCAGTACTCTGTCCAGCTATTCCTACTACACTCATTTTTTCAATAGAGAATGTGTGATATGTAGAATCCCTTTTTCAAGTGAATTAAATATTTGATTTTCTGACACTGTACATTAGCTTTACTATCATATTAGTACTACTACTATAGTAGATTTGGTTCAACTTTGATCATCACAAGTACCCTATGAGAAAAGACATTGCTTCAAATATAATGACTGTGATATTTATTGAAGTGTCAAACTATATTACCTTTACAAAATGGAAGTAGGTATAATCCAAAAGTAAGACTATATTTTATTTCAATAATAGTATTAACAGGTTCACTATGTCCTAACAAAATAATAAATTAAGTAATAATAAAGAAATTATGCTCTTTCCCTCCACGTTTTTTCCCACCACACAATTATCAAAATTATTCTATCTATTATACCTATTACACAATAGCTGATGAGTTACCTCATTTTTCAAAATTTCAAATTTCAATTTCCAAAAATGTCGAGGGAAAGACAAGAATTGAAAAATTACTACTATACATGAAACATGTTGATAAAATTTAAAATGAACTAATTTACACACTAGAGAAAAGAAAAATTACTATAATATATAGGAACCAGGATTGTGCGACTTTTCGAATAACTATTGAATTAATGTTTCTTATTGATGCATAAAATGAGAAAAACATTGAACTAATGTTTCTCATTGATGCAATGAGAAGTAATTGTTTTTTTAAAAATTCAAATGTGTAAATAATGAGAAGTAAGAACAATCTCAAAGTTATTGAAAAAATTTATGGGAAACAAAAATTCATCTTTATACAAAATACATATTTGTCCCAAAAGAATTAGTTAAAATATAGTCATCACAAGTAAATTAGTTTTAGTTTGGAACCAACACGAGACTAATCCAAACATTGAACTAATGTTTCTCATTGATGCATAAAATGAGAAGCAATTATTTTCATAAAAATTCAAATGTGTAAATGAGAAGTAAGAACAGTCCCAAAGTGATTGACAAATTAAATTCATGGGAAACAAATATTCATCTTTATACTCCCTCCGTTTTTTTTAAGTGTCTGTTTTGAATAGTAACACCAAATTAAGAAAGTGTATTTTTGTAACACCCCGTTTTTCAAAAGCCAAAAAGGGCATTATATTTTTTTTTTCTTTTTCAACTAACACTCAAAGTGCGCATAATAGTTTTATAAATGAACCGGCATTCAAATATACAAAAGAACTCATTAGCAAAAGGTGCTTCGACAAGCAAAGTGTATTTCCTGAATAATTACAATCCAAGTCTAAGTATCAAAACAAGTTAGAGATCCTATGCTAACCAAAAAGCACGGTGCACAAAACACACCGGCGCATAGTCTAACTACTCTAAGAAAACTCCAACCGCTCACTGGGGTCTGGAACAGCCACCGTCGTCGCCACGACCTAACCCATCATCTGGGTGGGATGAGCCCGCAAATGAAAGAAAGGGTCACCACAAAATACAAGTATATATATATATATATATCCGGTGCGAAAAATTGTACACATAACAAATATTTCCACAAACACAAGAGAAAGCTCTTAATCTCAAAAGTAGTTCCCACCAACGGGCTTATATAAATAAATGCACACCAAGCTTAATGCAGACTTCTACGATGAGTGTGACACCAATCTCTGGCTGCCACATGCATGATTTAATTCCGGAATTCAACCTCTCTATAGAAGGCGTAGGTCTCTGGTGGGATAACACCTCCTACTATTGGTGGGATAACACCAGGTAGAGTCACACAAGACAATACCAAAACAATCACGGTGGGATAACACCGGGTGAGTCACACAAGACAACCACCAACTCAATAAAATCCAGTGGGATTTGGCGAAGTCGCACAGACAACCGCCTGGTACGAAGGCAAGTCACACAAGACATACACCTAGGCACGCAACTATGAAATGCATGGCATATATTCTCTTCGGCATATACGGGATAGTCACACAAGACACAATCCTCGCGTAGTCCTATCTGACGCACGCATTCATATATGCTCATGCAAACAAACACATAGCCTAAAGCCTATGTACAAAGCATCTCAGCATACATACATTTTCTCAATCATATGTAATTTGCACACATTTTTATAAACACGTTCTCATCAACGAGAATACATAAGTACAAACATGCTAAAGCACCCAGCAATTGCACACACATCAAAACAAAGCATGTCGTAACCGTTTTAAAGACAGAAATAAAGTGGAGCCCTTACCTCGGCAAACTTCCGTCAACAACACACGCTCAAACACACAACGCGCTTCCTAAAACAAGCAGCGTACCATCAATACATTGTTCTCTAACCAATAGTATTGAAACTAAACCAAGAACCCCAAAAACTTAAAGGTTTCTAAGGAAAATCCACTCTTTCGGATACCATACCAAAATCTATCGTATTGATCGACCACCATGAGTTATTTATACTATTTTTAGGACCCAAAACAATTGTCAAAAGTCTTAAATAATTTGAAATGCCAAATGGCCGTTTTCTTGCGTTATAAGCTACGTACTTTCCGAGTACCCGAAAAACTCGTTTCCAATCCCCACCACTTCCATAAATTAATAAAAAGGGATTAGAAAGTTAAAAACCAAGTTTAGAAATCAGAATTCAAAATTTTAGGTCCCAGAGCTCGCCCTGGCGAGTTGGCAGCGAGTGGAGGCAGAGAGTACTGGTCTTACTCGCTCTGGAGCTCGCCCTGGCGTGTTGTCAGGACCTGTGACACTCGCCCTGGCGAGTAACAACTCGCTCAGCGAGTTGCACCTGTCATGACAGCACAAGACATCAACTCACACCACCTTTTCCACCCCAGCCTAGTTTGATTCTATTAGTTCCCAACACTTTTTCAAGGCATAAAAGCAAACCATTTTCATAAGCAAGCAACACATTTTCGAAAGCATGTTGGTTGCTTCGAGTGCAAGTTATTTGATTTTCATTTCCAAAATCAAAACCAAACCCAAGCACAAGTTTTATTACGGGCCTTAACCGTCCGGTAATCATTTTCAAACATGTTTTCAAAGTACAAAGCGACACCACATGTCACAATAGTTTTAAACCATTTTGGCCCCAAAACACTACCCAAAACACTTAGGAAATATTTTCATAAACCTCAAAATATTTTTCATCGGATTTTCCAAAACAAAACCATACAACGCATTTCCCTTTTGCTCAAAGGTTCAAAGACCACTTTTCTTTTCAAAACCTTACAACATAACCTCATGTAATTGATCAATACATAAACTAACCAAAACCCTAACTTTTCTCATGAGATTCTCACAAACTCATGGAAAAATTGAAACAACAAAGCCTAGCATGCTTACTAAACTCTCATGAACAACTTTCATGAAACAAGAACTAGCAAGAACAACCTTTCTCACCAAACCCTCTTAAGAACATAAACCCAAAAACCTCACAACTCTAAAAATCTACCAACCTAGGAGATAAGAAGAGAGGGTTACCTTTAGAAAGTGATTCTCTACAACTTTCCTCAAAGCTCCAAAGCTTGAAATGGAGTGAAATGGTGAAGAATGGAAATTTAGTGAAGGTTAGGGTATGAGAAATGGAGTTCCACGTGAAAGAGAGAAAGAATGAGATGATTTGGTGATGTTTTTCTAAGTGACCAAGTGACCAAACCTCCTTACTATGCCATAGCTCTTGCTCACTCATGGCCATTGGATCAAAAACAAAATGCCAAGACAAAACCCTAGCCATTGGATCAAACCAAACCAAATCCACTTGAGATAAAACTCAATACCTCATAGAAACGCTCACACGTTCAGTTCTCGCGCGCCGCGACGAACGTAAATCACAAAAACATAAAACCTACGGAAAGAACGTCTAACGTTTAACATTTCCAAAACTTATCGCCGAATCTTTTTTCCGCGACTGTAATTTTCTTCCATACCTTAGAAAATTAATCTCAGAATATATCCTAACTCGCGCAGATATATAAAACTTCCATCCGAAACCTCACTCAAAACAGACGCAATAAGATTTTACAACGACGGTAAAATCCTACTCGTTTTTCCAAAAACAAGAATAATCCAAAACTTATTATTCTGAAACCACATATAACTTCTTATACAAGAAACAGGATCACAGGACCAAAGTCTGTACAAAAATAGTGCACGAGCACTAAACAGACTCGATTACAGCAAAACCTCAAATTACACGATGTTTCATCACACGAACCCATCGAAACCCTAATAATTCCTTAAACCAACTATACAATGAAATCTTGGGTCTTACAATACTACCCCCCTAAAAGAAGTTTCGTCCTCGAAACTTAGACATCGTCGAACAAACTGGGGTATAGTTCTTTCATCTTACTCTCGAGCTCCCAGGTGGTATCTCCCGTAGCTTCGTTCCATATTACCTTCACCAAGGGTATCTCTTTCGTTCTCAAACGTTTCATCTTCTTATCCGCAATCTTGATCGGCGGAACCTCGAATGACAAATTATCCCTCAACTGGATGTCATCTGGTGTGATCACATGTGATGGATCCGGTGTATACTTCCGCAATTGCGACACATGGAACACGTCATGAATCAAAGATAGTACCGGTGGCAACGCGATCCGGTATGCTACCTTCCCAATCCGCTCCGTAATCTGATAAGGTCCTATAAACTTCGGAGTCAACTTCTTCGCTTTCAAAGCCCTTCCAACACCCGTTGTTGGAGTAACACGGAGAAATACGTGATCTCCCTCCTCAAACTCTAAAGGCCTCCGACGCCTATCCGCATAACTTTTCTGTCGATCTTGAGCAACCTTCATCATTGCCCTTATCTTTCGGACCTTGTCCGTCGTCTGTTGTACCATTTCCGGTCCTACTAACATACTCTCCCCATCTTGGTACCAACACAAAGGAGTCTGACATCTCCTCCCATACAAAGCCTCGTATGGTGCCATTCCAATACTCGCGTGGAAACTGTTGTTGTATGTGAATTCTATCAAAGGTAATACATCATCCCAACTTCCACGATCATCCAAAACACAAGCTCTCAACAAATCTTCCAAAGATTGATTTGTTCTCTCGGTCTGCCCATCGGTCTGAGGATGGTAGGCGGAACTCAATCTCAGTTTCGTCCCCAACGCCTCATGCAAAGTCTTCCAAAAGTGTGAAGTAAACTTTGGGTCTCGATCAGACACTATACTCGACGGAATCCCATGTAACCTCACAATCTCAGCAATGTAAATATCGGTCAACTTTGCTGCTGTATCTGTAATCCTTACCGGTAGAAAATATCGGTCAACTTTACACAAAATAAACATTTGTCCCAAATAAATTAGTTTTTTTTACACAACCCAAATAAATTAGTTAAAATATTGTCATCACGAGTAAATTAGTTTTTGTTTGGAATCAACACGTGACTAATCCAAACATAGAGCTAATATTTTCTCATTGATGCATAAAACTTAGAAGTAATTATTTTCATAAAAATCGTATGTGTAAATGAAACGTAAGAATAGTCCTAAAGTTATTGAAAAAAAAAATTCACCCCAAGTATTTATTTTTCCGCGAAATAAATATTTCTACCAAATCACTTGGTTAAAAGATCATCATGTGTAAATTAGGTTTTGTTTGGTACCAACAAGAGACAAATCCAAACATTGAATTAATGTTTCTCATTAATGCATAAATTTAGGAGTAATTAGTTTTTTCTTCTTTTCTAAAAATTTGTATGTGTAAATGAAATGTAAGAATAGTCCCAAAGTCATTGAAAGAAGTCATGGGAAACAAATATTAATCTTTACACAAAATAAATATTTGTTCCAAATGAATTAGTTAAAATAGTCATCACAAGTAAAATTATTTTTGTTTGGAACCAACACGAGACTAATGCAACTATTGAACTAATGTTTTTTATTGATGAATAAAATGAGAAGTAATTGCTTTATAAAAATCCGTATGTGTATTTGAAAAGTAAGAAAAGTCTCAAAGTTATTTAAAAATTCACGGGAAACAAGTATTCATCTTTACACAATAGATATTTGGCCAAATACTTTTTTATTTGTATCACACCTCTCCAACCCAACACCCCCACGAACCAACGACCCTGACGAAATCAAACGTGCGGAACGCGCATCCCGTGCGTATGCACCCCCACATTAAGAACAAAATTTAATTATATTTACACGGGAGACCAAGTTGTTGGTGTTTGAAAAGTTAAATAACTACTATACACGTGGAATAAGTTATTGTTGATTAAAAGTTTAAATTAATTGTTTTACACGGGCCTAAATCCTTGAAATTGAAACTTTTAAATTAACTATTATACATGTGGAATAAGTTGTTGCTGATGAAATTTTTTTATTAACTATACTATATACGGGGGAACAAGTTGCTGCTGAAAAAATTTAATTCACTATAATACATTAAGAACAAAATTTAATTATATTTACACGGGAGACCAAGTTTTTGGTGTTTGAAAAATTAAATAACTACTGTACACGTGAAATAAGTTATTGTTGATTAAAAGTTTAAATTAATTGTTTTACACGGGCCTAAATCCTTGAAATTGAAACTTTTAAATTAACTATTATACATGTGGAATAAGTTGTTGCTGATGAAATTTTTTAATTAACAATTATATATGAAGAACAAATCATTGTTGATGAATTTTTTTTATTAACTATATTATATATGGAGAACAAGTTGTTGCTGAAAAAATTTAATTAATTATAATACATTAAGAACAAAATTTAATTATATATTAATTTTTTTCTCTCACCAAACATTTTTTTCGGTATCACACGAACACCAACACCCCCCTCCCCCCCACACACGCACAAACCAACGACCCCCACGAAATAGAACGCGCGGAACGCGCGTCCCGTGCGTATGCACGGGTATGTTCCTAGTTTTGTATATAATTTTCTGGTTATTCTGGGACCCTCTAAGAGTTGATTTTTATTCTCATGATCTTTTTGTTAATTAAATTGGCTCAAATTTAATTAAGAGGGAATCAAGTGATGAGAGTAAGCTGCATTTTTTAAAAGAAAATTAGTACTCAGATTATAACTTTTCTTTAAACAAATTAAGGAAATTTTCTTGCAATTTTGAGAAATAATTTCGATTTAAATACTTTCGTGTCGGAGCTGTTGTTAGGAAGTTTTAGTTGTTGTCCAGAAATTGTAATGGGTTCATTTAATTAGTTTAGAGTTGCTAATTGGAGGGATAGAGACGTCAAATAATAGTAGTTAATTAGTTGTTAACTAAGCCGTCAATGATTGTTGTTGTCGATTTTAAGCCGTAGTTTTTGGTTGGATAATTAAAATAGCGTTGTTAATGATGTTGATAAAATGACGTTATTAATGATGTTTAATTTAAGTCACTATCTTCGGTTTTTTTGTTGTTGTTGTGGTTGTTGAGTTTCAATACATAATCATGCATTCATCTATGTGTCTAATGAAGTCAAAAAATGAAGTTGAAATGATGTCGAAATGAAGTTGAAATTAATGAAGCCAAAAATGAAGCCAATCTTGGTATCACATGTATCTAAAGAGTCTAGATCGCTTTGCATCCATTATTTAATTGAGTGGAATTTAAATAATTTATTGTGTTGCTATGTTTATGGTTTGTGTTTGCTTGTGTGTTTGATCGTTCCAAAGAACGACATTTTGTTTATTATTGCGTATTTTGCTATTAATTCATTTGCTATTGTTTGACTATTTTGTATTATCTTTTACTCTCCCCTTCTGGTTTAACCCAACGATGTGCAATCGTAAATTTTCAGACAAATAATGATGCTTAGTTAAGAGTCCAGAGACGACATTATGAGTTGTCTTCCATTCCGCTTTTAATAAAACTGAGTCGCTCTGATTAGGAAGCCCATGAGAAAACTCATACTCCCTTCGTTCCTTTTTGTTTGTCATTTTAGGAAAAAAATTGTTTTAAATTGTTTGTCGTTTTGATAATTTAAGGTAATATTTTGTTTATTATACTCTCAATTTTTTGTTTTGAAGCCATACTTGAGGAGTTCTAAATTTTGTGAACTTACAAAATTAAAGTAAGAGAAAAATTTCACTATGAACTCGATTTCGGGAATGACATCACATTCTATATTTGATTATATTGATTCTATTTGTATCCTGCTGATTTTGAAGCTTGCCTGCCCAACCACTCAAAGTATATCTTGTCAAAAAACTGATTTTTTTTTTTGAAAAGGCAAAAAAAAATTGTTTGTTACGATCCACCTTTAATTCTTTTGGTGGTTTTAATTTTTAGAAAAGAGAAAGCGTGTGAAAAAAAATAGGATTTTTTTTGTGGATTAAAATTAGAGTATAATATATTCCAAGAAAAAGAGGGTATAATAGGAAAATAAGGTGCAAAAATACACTTTTTAATTTGACATTTTTTTTCTCAAACGACAAACAAAAATGAACGGAGGGAGGAATTTTTTTAAATTTCTATTTGTTTATTTCTTTCAAGACTATTACATTATGTTGATTTGATGTTAGCAATTTCAGTTCAGACGTTTAGTTTATGGTTTTTTAGAATTTTTAATTCTGCTGCATTATTATGCTATTTGCTAGTTAAACGGAAGTAGGATAACACTCTTTAAAGAATGAAGCGTTCAATTTTTACAAATAAAATCAAGAGATATTAAAGGGTGTTATATGTGTCATGGTTGAGTGGTTGAACTGTAGTATATGTAATTTGTATTGATTGTACGTCTCACATTAGTTAAACATAAATAATTTAATTTTGCTTTTAAAATTGAACATTCTTGTAACAACTCAAATCATCAACATAAAAGCAAACAAATCAAATCAAATAATCTAATAAAGTTGATTGGCAAAACATCTCACAAATTGTTCTATCAATTTGCTTAACGTTTGTTACAACAACATGTCACCAATTAGGTAACTAGACATTAGAGTCATAGTCATAACTGAGTGAAAGTTGCCTAAAAAAATCACCAATACACATAATAAGTAAATTAATCACCAATAACTTTTCATTAAAAGAAATCCATAACAAATATATAAAATGAAAAAATTAGTAAATTAAAAAAAAAACAAAAAATAATAATGTATTAGTAAAAAAAATGCATTTTTTATACCAAGTACACATAATAATTTTTTATTATGTAATTAATCACCAATAACTTTTCATTAAAAGAAATCCATAACAAATATATAAAATGAAAAAATTACTAAATTAAAAAAAAAAACAAAAAATAATAATGCATTAGTAAAAAAATGCATTTTTTTTTCTTGATGCTATAATGATATTATTTTTTTTTCTGAATAAAGAATTGTTAAGAAAAAGAAAAACATGCCTAAAAAAAAAGATACTGGACATGGATAGTAAAAGTCAATAGTTTGACTTTAAAAGGCAATAACCCTAATTTATGAAAATTTATCTTCCAACCCCCATGTTTCTTTTTGACCATCAAAATTCCATTTTTGCCCTTGAACAAAAGCTTCGGAATCCGTTTTTCGAAGATTCTCTAGTTCGAATTAAAAAAAAGTTGGAAAGTATGTTTCGAAGTTTTCATTCAAGGCAAAAAAAATTGGAAAATGTGTTTTGAAGTTTTAATTCATAGGCTGGCAAAAGTGAAAACTCAGGGGTTGAAAAAGAGACATGGGGGTGGGAAGAGAAATTTGCACAATGCTTCCAACAACAATTTTGTGTCATTCCGTGTGGTTGGACAGTGGAATTGAGAAAAAAAATTATAAAAAAAGAATTAAAATGATATAAATTATTGTGATAAATTTATTTTTCTATTATTTTTTATTTATTTGTGTGAATGCGATAAGCCTCGGCACACTCCCTGTTAATAATGATAGTGGAATTTTTTAGCACATGTTATACATCAAAACATAAATTCCACGGTCAAGATTTGTCACTAAAGTAGAGGTTATTTAATTTCCTTTCTCTATAAATAAATAAACAAGAGTTCTCACAATGTAGCCACGACATCTCCAATGCTGGTTGCTTAAGAGGTTTTTTAGAAGTGATTTGGTATATCTTAACTTTTCAAGCATTGGAGTTGTTGGTTGCTTGTCTACGTGGAGCTGTTTGGTTGCTTATTTTTTTTTAGAGTTGCTTCAAGATGTAACTCTAAACTTCTGTTGCTTATCATTAAAAAATAATAAAAGTTAAGCAACATCATTGGAATAAAATTGAATGAAATTGCTTAAACCATATGTGGCATTTGAAATCCCACACAAAATAGTTAAGTAACTCAAATTAGTTCTATGCATTGGAGATGCCCGTGTTGCAGATTATATGACCATTTTAGAGGCAATAATATGTGGAGGAAAGTTAAGATTTGGAACAAGTAAATAGCGATCCGTGGTCAAAGTGCAATTAGCAAAATTGGAAAATAACCGGTCAACAAATATATGTAATGAGAGAGATTATAGGCATATCAATTTACAAGTAAAATATATATATATATATATATATATATATATATATATATATATATATATATATATATATATAAATAAGTTACAAGTAAAACAAATATGTATTATAACATGAAAAAACTGAGGTGAGGATACATGGAATGGCAGGTAGCAATTTTGCACCTCTTTATTAATTTATTCTTTTGGTATTCTTTGCATTTTCTTTTAACTATTTTTTCTTTTGGATTTTGTTATTCTCTTCAGAGATCATTTTTTTCAAATCAGAAACTTATAGATAAAGGGAGTCATAGAAAGTGAAAGAGTCAGTATGTCATTTATTTCCACAGGTGTTAAGGTATTTTTACTAAGCTAGCTATAACATTTCTTTTCTTAATTGTATAGTCTAGAATGATTTAAATAAATACGTGGGCACAACACTCTTTTTCCAACATTTTCTCTAACAATCACTCTCCATCTTATTGAGGAAAATCAATGTGGATTTCACACTTTACGATGAGTTTTATATAAAGAAGTGGTGGGATGCACATTGATTTTACTTAATAAAAGAGCGAAGGTTGGAAAAAGTATTCTTAACACTCCTTCATGGCTAAAATATTGATCAATATTAATGTTTCCATTAGTTTATTGAATTAGTTACGATTTAATCATGATATTTTTAATTTGTCGCTCCGTTATCCTTCGTCCGATTATCCTCCCTTCTAGTTGGGTGTCAATATTTAGGGCCTCACGGTTCACATTAGATTGAGCCTCAAATTTTTTATCACTAACATTAAAATTAACGGTCACATAAATGTTTTTGCTAACAACTTAGAAATTTAAAGACATATTTATTATGTGAAAAACTTAAAGACCTAACTGTTACAAACACAAAACTTATAAAACCCATTTAATACATTTCACCTTTACTTAGTTTTTATTTTAGTCACCATAATTTTTGTATAGTTTTCTGGGAATAGGGAAGGGAGTTGAATTTTGAATTTTGTTTTTGTGGCTTCATTTGAATTGCTTCTATTCTATGTATTTATATTTTGATCCTAGTGACTTAACTGATTAGATTATGCGACTCAATGAAAAGATTATTAATAGAAACATCGCAACTAGTGAATATTCGTAAGAAATAAGTAACATAAAAACTTGCATTATGGATACGGGCACATATATCTACAAAAATACTCCATTTCTACCATTTATCTATTCCAATGTTATGCATTAATTACAGTAACATATTCCCTATGCATTAATTATACAAGGTTAGTTTTGGAATAGATTATAAAATTTTAGAATTTTTAATAAAAAAAATAAGATTCCTTGGTTTGTGTGTTTTTTCCAAATTGTTCCTTATAAAAAGGAACGGAGGGAGTAAATGTGTATGGGTGCATACAGGTACTTTAGTATCTACTCCACCTTATACACACGTGATATATATATATATATATATATATATTTACATTTATTTATTTATTTATATAAAAATATATGTAGATCAATTTTAAAAAATATAACACCGTTAAATTATTACACATATTTAATAAAAAATGTTTATTTTTAAAATAATGCAAACATAATATGTTGATATGTTAACAAATATATGAACTTTAGCATGAGTAATAATAGTAAGTTTTAATTGCAGTTTTGGTGCTCCTATTTTTACCATTTTACATAATTGATCCTCCATTTTAAAATTTGATAGTTTAGGTCCCGCAACACATATTTTTTCTAAAATATGATAATACAACATGTTTTAAATTAACTTTATGAAAGATTTTTCGTACAATTTCATCGATGTTGCTATTTTCTCATCATCAAATCATATACCACGTCGTTTAAAACATATGACATCATCAATTTATTGTTAAAAATTATGATAGGGGGACCAAAACTGTCGTATTTTAAAATAGAGAGACCAAATACGCAAAATGATAAAAATAGGGGGACCAAATTGCAATTAAACCAAATAGTGATTTTGTTTATAATTTTCATGAGTCAATATTAAAATCCTTGAAAACTTTTTAATTCTATTAAAATGATATCATATATTTTTTTAGTTGATAGATTTATTCTTAATGGAATTGCGGGTAATGAGTATAAGTACTTAGGTATCCAAAAGATACAGGTACAAAAAGTATTACCCACACAAATATAAATCTGCATACGAATATTTTTTTTTTCTTTTAAATTGTGGATACGAGGTATACACTATAATACCCGTTATCCCTAATTATTAAACTTTGCTTATAAAATTGAAAAGTATTGGTTTCATAGTGATTTTAAAGGAAATTTCATTTAGTACTCATTATCAAAACATTGAGCCAATAAAAAGCACCACAATTTGTCAAAATAAAAAAACTCAACACTTTGTACCAATAAAAAAGATTTCACATTATAAAAAAAGAAAGAAGAAAGAATTCACACCATGCATCTTAGCTCGAAGCTTGTTAATCGGCCCAATGGTTTTGTGACCCAATGTTAATTCGATGACACACGCAAATTGTTACACATTCCTTGTCATTTCTTTTGTCTGAATATTCGATTTTTATTGCCTTTTCTTTCTTTGAGGTTGTATTTGGCAAGCTTGCTTCTGATGAAACCATTGAGTACTTCAAAACAAAACTCAACGAGGATATGCTAAACAAGTTGAAGAGCACACTTCTTGCCATCAATGTTGTTGTTGATGATGCTGAACACCGCCAAATTGAAAGCTTTCATGTGAAAAAATGGCTTCATAACGTTCAAGATATGGTTTTTGATGCTGAGGATGTTCTTGAGAGAATTGAATTTCATAACTTACGATGCAAATTGGAAGCTGAATCTCAGAGTAGGACTAGCAAGGTATTGACTCTCTTCAATGCTTCTTTGAATTCATTTGACAAGAAAATTGGGGAAAATGTCCAAGAAATTCATCAAAAACTTTCTTCTCTTTTAACTCAAAAAGGCATACTTCAATTGAAAGATCCAAATGCGATTGAAAGATCAATAAAGAAATTGCTTTCAACTTTTTTACCTCTTGAACCTTTTATATATGGTAGAGATGATGACAAAAGTATGATCTTTGATTCGCTCGAGTGTGTCACTAAGGATAAGCTTTATGTATTTTCATTTGTGGGAATGGCGGGTATAGGCAAGATTGCTCTAGCGCAACATTTATACAATGATCCGGGGATTATGGAGATTTTTTATCTTACAACTTAGGTATATGTCTCGGAGGAGTTTGACATTTGTAGGATAACAAGGGCTGCTCATGCAGAAATTACCGGTACAACTTTTCATGGTGCAGAGTTGATCTATCTTCAAGTAAAGTTGAAGGAAAGTCTCAATGGAAAGAAATTTTTTCTGGTTTTGGATGACGTTTGGAGCGAGGACCGTGAAAATGGGATGATTTGCTTGCTCCTTTTATCTACGGGGCTCCGGGAAGCAAAATTCTCGTCACTACACGCAACAAAAAAGCTGCTTTAGTTATGAATTCTAAAATGGTGCATCAGTTAGAGCAATTAGGAGAAGAACACTGCTGGAAATTGTTTACTAGACACACTTTCACAAACGCTTTTGGCGTACCCTAAATTTTGCCCGCACTTTTTATTATCGACTTCTGTTGCATTTTCTTTCAAATATGTGAATTAGCCTGTTTGGTATAGAGTTGAGTATACAAAGAGTAACACGTGCAAGGTCAAGGTTTCGAATCCCACTTTCGTTATTTTTATTTGTTTTCACCAATTTTGCTTTTTATTGTTATTAGTACTATTTTTGTACAAAATCATAAAAAAACAAAAATCATATTTTTAATTGTAATTTTCGTTGTTATTAGTTTTTTATTTTAAACAACTAACTTTGTGCCTAAGAAACAAAAGTCAAACAAAAAATAAAAAAGGGAAAGAATCTGAAAATTGAAAGCAAATCAAACTCAAAGAGGAACATCTTCATTCAATCATACAATTTTGTCCCAATTTAAATCAATCAAAATTTAATGCTCCTAAACCTAATTTTTCACTTATAAATAACAAAGAATTTTTACAACAAGAGAGGACTCAGACACACACACATACAAACACCAACTCCTAACCAACACAAGAGAAACAAAAAACAAAAGACAAAAAAAAAAAAAAAGAACAACCATACGGTTGTTGTTACAGCAACCATCTCTTCTCCTTATTCATTTCAGTCACTACCATAATTCCTCATCACAATGTTGCTAAACACCATACAAATCACATAATCACCAACATCTTCCTCTTTCACACAAACACCATTAAACTACTACCATACCAATACCAAGCCGCCATCTTCCATTATCATAAACAAAAAAACCACTTCAATCCTTAACTCATCATCAACCTTCAATATCATCTTCCACCATTATTAACCACCACAACCTTCATCATTAACCACACCACCACATTCAATCTCAACCATCACATAGCCAATTAGCCACTATTAAATCAATTCAAAACCATCGTACAACAACAATCATCATCATCATTAATCATCACTACCACACCATAACCATAATCAACCTTTACCTCTACCAATCCAAAATAACCATCAAAATCCTCCAAAAAATCAAAAGAGAAAGCAAAACAAAAAGGAATAGAAAACAGAACCAAAGAACAAAACCGCAAGAAATAGAGGAAGAAGAAAATGATCGAACAACGAAAATAGGAGCAGAGTTTCGCCGCCGTCAAATCCAATCACCATCACCGTAATTGCCTCTTGCTGGAATCACTACCAGCACTGCCGCACACCCCCTCCGGCCGAAACCGCAGCACCTCTCTCCCTCACGGTCACTCACTTTCTCTCTCGATGTTGAGTTTGTTTGCTGTTCTGTTTCCATCTTTTATTTGTTTTTGAATTTATCATTCATTTATTTATTTGCCCCATTCTTTTATTTATTTGCTTATTTTATTAATTCATTCATTTCTTTATTTGTGTATTTTATTTTATTAATTGGACTGCTGTTTGTTATGAGACCTTAATCCTGTTTGATTGATTTGCACCCTCTTAATCTACTCTTAACAAAAACACAAAAAATAAGAATTACAAAAAATAAGCATTTTTTTTATGAGTTTAATTGAATGTAGAAAAACTTTTTGACAAAGTAAATGGGGACTAAAAAAGAGATGGCCGAATGTACTTCCGCCTGTCTCTCGAGTGATCGAGGACTAAGCGTTCGCTTACTCTTACCGATTATTCGTCTTCCATATCTAAAAAAAAACTTCAATTCATCAAACTAACTTTTTTGCCCCCGCGCAATAAAAATAATAAAGTCCTTTTCATAAACGACCAATGTTCTATCCGTTCTATCGTAATACAAACAACGCTTAAGCCTCCATCGTGCGAGTATACAAGCAGCGTTTAACTACTAGAATGTGATCCAAACAATGTTCTCTAAAATCAACTCAACTCATCAAATCAACCTTTTTCTTGCCCCCGTGCAATTCAAATCAAAAAAATCTTTTTCACAAATAAAATCAACCAACCAACAAACATTTTCTACAAAGAACTACGTAGCTTTGATTTTCCCATTGCACTCGGGAATACGTAGGAGCGGGATCCAATAACCGTCAAGCACACTTATAAAAAATTAACTTTTTTCTCCTTTTGTAAATACTTTAATAATAATAATAATAATAATAATAATAGTAATATGTAAATAAAAGCAACAATTAATAATAAAAGCAAGCAAAATAACTTTTAAAACTTTAAACCCTTTAACTAATTAGGAGGTTCCCGTTGAGTACAACGGATGTGAGGGGTGCTAATACCTTCCCCTCACATAGCCAACTCCCGAACCCGAAAGTTTGGTTGCGATGACCATCCCATTCCATCACTCAAGGGTTTTATCGGTGGCGACTCTGTAGTCATTCCGAGTGTCAATACGCCCGGACATTTTTCGCGGCGCGACAGCTTTCAAAGAGGCTTTCAAAGATAAAAGTGGTAGTAGTGACATTTATACCGACTTTGAGGAGATTGGTAAGAAAGTAATTCAAAAGTGTCAAGGATTACCTCTTGCCTTGAAAGCAATTGGAGGTCACTTGTCCATGGAGACATCCTTGTTGAAATGGGAGAGCATATTGAGAAGTGAGATATGGAAAATACCAAACTCAAGCAATATTATCCTTGCTTTGATGTTAAGCTACCAAGACCTTCCGTCTCATCTGAAGAAATATTTTGCATATTGTGACTTATTCCCAAAAGGTTATATCTTTGAAATGGATCATTTAATTTTATTATGGATTGCTGAATTTTATTTGAAATGTCCTCAAGAGAGGGAGAGCACGCAAAACATTAGTGAATGGTGTTTCAATGATCTATTGTTGAGATCGTTTTTTCAGCCATCAATAAAGTATAAAATGCAGTTCGTTATGCATGATCTTCTCCATGATTTAGAAAAATATGTATGTGGAAATTTTTGCTTCACTTTGAAAGTTGGGGACATGCAAAACATATCCGAAATGACTAGGTATTTTTCCTTTTTAGTTGATAAGCTTGAATCCTCCAAAGGATTCGAGAGAAAGGGTTCAAGCCCTTATTCCTTGCTAAACGGCTTCGCACCTTTCTACCGTTATCTATGAACTCTTGTCAACATTCATAGTCTTTGCGCTTGCCTTTGGAGTTTTTCTCCAACCTCTCCAATCTCAAGTTTTTGCGTGTCTTGTCTATGTATGGTTGTTTGGATTTGGTTGAATTGCCGGATACAATAGACAATGTCAAACAACTCTGTCACCTCGACCTTTCTCGGACTAGAATAAAAATCTGCATACGAGTATGTTTTTTTCTTTCAAATTGTGGATACGAGGTATACACTATAATACCCGCTATCCCTAATTATTAAACCTTGCTTATAAAATTGAAAAGTATTGGTTTCATAATGATTTTAAAGGAAATTTCATTTAGTACTCATTATCAAAAAATTGAGCCAATAAAAACCACCACAATTTGTCAAAATAAAAAAACTAACAACACTTTGTACCAATAAAAAAGATTTCACATTATAAAAAATAGAGAGAAAGAATTCACACCATGCATCTTAGCTCGAAGCTTGTTAATCGGCCCAATGGTTTTGTGACCCAATGTTAATTCGATGACACACGCAAATTGTTACACATTCCTTGTCATTTCTTTTGTCTGAATATTCGATTTTTATTGTCTTTTCTTTCTTAGAGGTTGTATTTGGCAAGCTTGCTTCTGATGAAACCATTGAGTACTTCAAAACAAAACTCAACGAGGATATGCTAAACAAGTTGAAGAACACACTTCTTGCCATCAATGTTGTTGTTGATGATGCTGAACACCGGCAAATAGCAGGTGCTATGAGGAAAGCATGTGATGTGATGATGAGTGCATGAGAATTGTGTGATGTGAGCACTATATAAGGAGTAATAATAGGAAGGAATAATCAGCTAGAAATTCTGTTAGTTTCTTGTGGGGTCACCTCTTGGTGATTTGGGAAGCACTGCGTGCTTAGGGGCTGGTATTCACTACCAGTTTGTTATGCTATTTTGTTCTTGCACTTTTACGGCCATTGTGAAACTTCACCATAATTCCATTACAATTTCATTCATCTATTACACTGTTTTATCCATTTGTTCATTATTATTACTTAATTTGAGTTCCATCATACAATGTTTATATATCTATGAATTTATTGTAATTTATTTGATCCCTATGAATTTCCTACTTTATCATAGAATCCTTAAATTAGTACATAGGTACTAGGAATGTTGATAATTAACTTAATATTAATGAAATGTATTTTGTGGATTTCTGGACTGATGTCAATATTTGCATATCCTCTTTGCATCTATTAATAAATTTCTAAAGGGTTAAATAGTTGTTACCCCTGCAATATAAGCGAGTTTTGCAATACCCCCCTGCAATTTTTTTTTTTGAGAATGGCCCCGATGCCAATCAATTTTCTGTATTTCTAAGTCCTAACCCAACAACAACATCATCATCTTCATCGCAGAAAATTGATTGGCAAGGGGCAATTCTCAAAAAAAAAATTTGCAGGGGGTATTGCAAAACTCGCCTATATTGCAGGGGGGTAACAACTATTTAACCCATTTCTAAATTATTGTAGTCAAGCCTCTACACACAAATCAACTTTGTTTTGGAAGAATAAAGTTATAACTATAAAGAAAACCGGAGTTTGAATTGGTGATTCCCTGATACAACTTAAGATTACTTTTGAGTCATTCTCAAATTTTATTTTCTGAGTTCTAAGTTATAGAATGGGAGGGTTTGTGATTATGGTGACAGAATCTGTATACATCAATTGTCCAGTAGTCTTGATGTGGGGCTTTTTCTTATAGTGTGTTTTTGGGACTCTTTATTTATGGACTATCAATTAAAAATTAACTTATTGAATGCCTCAACTTTTGTGCAGGGAGTGTAGTACTCATGGTACCAAGAAGAATGTTATCATGGACCATGTGGATTAGAGGCTTCTAGTATGATACATGATGTAAAGCTTTGATGAACCAATATTATAATTTATTATATAGGAGATTTATGTACTAAGGACTTTGAAGAAAAAAGCATTAGTTAAAAGCCTTATTTAATACTGTATTATGCTATGTTAGTCTAGGTATACATTTAATGTAAGAACCGATACTTTTTATGTATGATAATTATTTATACTAATTTTTAGTTTAAAGGATTATATATTTTATTATTTAATTTTTTTTTGCCATAAAACAAGTTAGAGACCGATTTAGTGACCGAATATTTAAAATCGGTTGCTAATTTGGTCGCAATGAACAAAGAAAATAATTACAAATCGGTCACTATTTCAGTCGCAAATATGAGTCACCAATTCGGTCGCTACTAGCGTCGCAAAATCAGTTGCTAATGTAGTCGCTATAGAATCAGTTGCTAATTCGGTCGCTTCGAAATCAGTCGCTAATTCGGTCTCTTCGAAATCAGTCGCTAATTCGGTCACAACAAATCAGCGACCAGACATTTTGCTACTGATTTTATTTGGTTGCTATATCCGTCGCTAATGCATTTAGCAACCGATTTTTATCAAAATCGGTCGCTAAATCGGTTGCTAAACGCGAGTTTTTTAGTAGTGGCTCTAGATGCTGTAGCATGGGAAAGGGTGAAATATGGGTAAATGGTCGGAGCATTAGTTGTCATTGGCCTGGATTTATAGCATGTGGGAATTACAGTTGTTGTAATTATGCCGGAACATTCACCGATAAAAGATGCCGAACAAATTGTGGACAACCTACCCAAAAATGTAAGAACTAAGAAATAAGAATCTATACAATTTGATTTACAAGAATGATGTAAGTACTTGATGATCATGAGATCCTATTTCGTCTTTGGATAGGCATCACATTCCTCGCTTGTGGCTGAACCCAAGCGGGAACTTCTTGGTTGTGTCGGAAGAATGGGGAGGCGACCCGGCCCTATCGAAATTTCATTGGTGAAAAGAACATGAACAAGAGAAGTTCGATGCAAAGAAGTTGAATAGTGTATATGTACTATACATATAGCAGAATTTGAATATTGTTTCATGTATTATAGATTTTGCTAAAATGAATATTGAGTCCACCATACAAAGAATCATAAAATTTGATATCTGAACATACAAAATGTGTCATTGTTGCTACTGTTACACATTCTTCAAGAAATAAGTTTTTATCTTTTTATCTTTATTTTTACATTGGAGTTCCTTTGAATTAAAATTGAAAGTGATAGTTAATTTCAAATGGCTTATTATTATTATTATTATTATTATTATTATTATTATTATTATTATTATTATTGTTGTTATTGTTGTCAATGAACTTAATATCAAAAGTCCCTTTTTGAACATACATTGGTCTGTTTGTTTTGGATTTTTTAAGAAAAAATCTATTTTTTTCTTAAAAAAATCCATTTTATAATTTAGTCGCTTTTGAAAGATAGATTGTAGATAAATTCAATTTTATAAAAGAAAATTTGAATATGCTTTCATGCTAGCTTTTGAGTGATTGTTCTAATTCTGATGACATAAGAAACATTATATAAGAATGAACTCAGCCTAACAATAGCAGGGAATTTTTTTATTTTTATTTTTTTGAAACAGCAAAAAGATTCATTAAAAACTTAGCACAAGAAGTGCTTGAGAACATACAAGGAAATACACATCACACCAGATCAGTAGCAGCAAGTATTTAAAAACCACTACCTATCCATTGCTTACACTATAACTCCACAACATGACAAGACCAAATAACAAACACAGACCAATACAAAAAGCAACACAGGTAAGCTAAGAAAAGACACACACTTCCTATTAACAAGGGGCAACTTCATCACCCAAATCCAAATAAATAACCTCATCATACAGCTTGTTGAAAAATCAGGTAATCATGTGACAGAGATGAAGACACCAACTAAGAGCAGCATGGGAGGGCAGCTTCGAACCTCCTCGCATCTTAGGATCTCGCGCCCCGCCACTAATGGATTTCGGGATCAAGAATGCAAAACCGCGTCCGACCCGAATTTATGAGCAGGGGCCTTAAGAGATGCAACCAAGAGCAGCGATAAGAAGAGAATGCTGACACAGATTGGTTTAGCTCAGCAATATACACCACCTGCACACAAAGACAAGAAGCAAAAACCAGCCCCCATAGATTGCACAGCACTACTACAGCCAGAAAATAAGCACGGATTCGGATAAAACATCAGACAGCTCCTACGCAAACCAAAGGTTCAGTGTGCCACATGCTTAAGTCATATGAGAATCCTTTTGAGCGAGCTCTAAGAATTCTCCACGATAGGATCTTGATTTCTTCAAATAATTTTTCCCAATCATATCCGGTATGGTTAAAAATCATGTCGTTTCTAGTTCTCCATATACTTGAAATCGTTGAAAACCAAATCACCGCAATCTTATCTCGAATCTTAATGTTGCAAGGGACTATATTTTTTAGAAGAGTTAAGTGTATATATCCCCCTTCCGGTAGAACCAGCGGAACTCCAAGCCAATTTACTATCTTTCTCCAGACCTAACCTAACATGGGACAATTAAAAAATAAATGTTCTTCCGTTTCCGGATTCCCACATCCCCCCACACACAGGGCAGAAGAGTTAAGCATAATTCCTCTTCTAACCAAATTTTCCTTAGTCGGTAATCTCTTAAGAAATAGTCTCCAAGCTAAAGTTGACATATTTGACGGAATTAATTGATTCCACACATCTTTATACCACTCGCACTTAGTCTCTCCTTCCTCATCCCCTTCTTTTATTACACGGTATGCCTCCTTAACCGAACAGTTCTCATCTCTCCACTTCCAGCAATCCTCTTCACCATCCCTCCTCTTAACATTAAGCACAACCCCTTCACATACTTCCACCATCTCCTTTTCCCACTCAAATAAATTCCTCCTCCATCTCCAATTTATCTTTTTAACTCCCTCTTCCTCAACTAACATATCCGCCACTTTCACCTCTTTATCCAGGGATAAGTCAAAGAGTCTCCTAAAAATACTACAAAGCGAGTCCCCCTCTACCCAAGGATCTTCCCAAAAGTATGTGTTCTTACCGTCTCCGACTTCTCTCCTAATATTTTCCTCAAACCAATCTTCCCTCCCTCTCCCTTGTAAATTCTTAATAGATATCAAATCCCTCCACCATTGTGATCTACATCTATTCCACTCGTCTACCTTATCGCCATATTTTTGTTCCAAGACTTTATACCAAAGGGCTTCCTTCTCGGTTCTAATCCTCCACCACCATTTTCCTAGAAGAGCGTTATTAAAGGCTCTCAAGTCTCTAACACCTAAACCCCCTCTATCTTTAGGCATACATATTCTATCCCACTTTACCCAATGGATCTTTTTAGCTTCTTCACTCCCTCCCCAAAGAAAACTTTTAAAAAGAGATTCAGTTAGAGAAATAATACCTGATGGCGCTTTAAAGAACGACAAAAAGTAGATCGGCAGGGCAGTCAAGACGGACTTTAAAAGAACAAGTCGACCTCCCATTGAAAGAGCCCGATTCTTCCAAGACAAGAGTCTCCTACGCAAAGATTTGATCACAGGTTCCCAAGTTCGAAGCTTTCTAGGATCAGCCCCGATTGGAAGGCCCAAATAGTTAAACGGTAGACTTCCCACTTTGCAGTTTAGAGCTGATGCTGCATCTTTCAGCCAAGACTCCTCAATATTTATTCCAATCAGCTCACTCTTGTAGAAATTTACCTTTAAACCCGAGATAAGCTCAAAAAGTTGTAATATCGCTTTCAAGGTGAATATATTTGACCATCTCTTTTTGCCAATAACCAGCGTGTCATCCGCAAATTGAAGATGTGATATTGTAAGCTCCTCGTCACTACCGACACCGTATCCCAACAATTCTTTATCCATTACAGCCCTGCTCATCAAGCAATTGAAACCCTCTGCTACCATAAGAAAAAGAAAGGGGGATAACGGATTCCCTTGTCTCAATCCCCTTTCCATTTTGAATTGCTTTGTCGGACTCCCGTTAATGAGGACAGATATCATTGCTGAACTTAAACTCTCTCTGATCCACTTTCGCAACTTGCTAGGAAAATTCATTTTGCTCATGACAAACTCCAAGAAATCCCAATCCACAGAATCATAAGCTTTTTCAAAATCGACCTTTAGGAAGATAACCTCTCTTTTTAATCTTCTCGCCTCCTCTATCACTTCATTAGCAATAAGAACACCATCCAAAATTTGTCTACCTTTCACAAACGCTGTTTGAACACCAGAAATGATTTTGTGCATTACCTTCTTCAGTCTGTTCGCTAACACTTTAGATAGGATTTTATAAGCACAACCCACCAAAGATATTGGTCTGAAGTCATTCAACTTTGATGGGTTATCTTTTTTAGGAATGAGAGTGATGAATGTGCCATTAATTCCTTTCACAAGCTTTCCATTTTCATGGAATTCCTTCATGAATCTAAAAATGTCGCCTTTCAGCTCCTCCCAAAAGTCCTTAATGAAGCCTAAGGATACACCGTCAGGACCCGGACTCTTCATACTTTCACACTCCCACACAGCATTTTTTATTTCCTCCTCCGTAAAATTCTCCACCAGCATGTTTGAATCAGCCTCATCAATTTGCTTGAAGCTAAAATTCTCCATCTTAGGTCGCTTCAGCCCTTTGCTTTGAAACTGAGTTTTAAAGTGGTTGAAAATCTCCTCTTTAATTTCCTTCATGTCTTCAACTACGACACCATCCTTCTCAATGCAATGAATAGCATTTTTTCTTCTTCTACTATTAACACAATTGTGGAAAAATCTGGAGTTAGCATCCCCTTCCTTTATCCAGTGCAATCGAGCTTTTTGCCAATTTAGACTGCAATTTAGATCAGAGAGTTTAAAGAGATTCTCCATCACTTCAGCCCTTTCCTGGATGTCGCTTTCATCAACATCTGTATCCTGGCACTTTACATCCAGCATGTTCAGCTTCTCTTTCATCTTCCTGATCTTTTCATCTAGGTTGCTACAATGATTCTTATGCCACTCTTTAAGCTCCTTTTTGACTGCCTTGAACTTT
Source organism: Trifolium repens (assembly GCA_030408175.1). NCBI lineage: Eukaryota > Viridiplantae > Streptophyta > Magnoliopsida > Fabales > Fabaceae > Trifolium > Trifolium repens. The sequence continues at coordinate 19,972,750 of CP125839.1, read as the reverse complement.
TCCTAGAGAACATATCCACCCCACCCTTCAACCTTGAAACCCTTCCACTTTTCTCTAACAAAATCTTGATACCCCTCCACATCCCTCCAGCATTTTAACATCCTGAAAGGTTTGGGTCCCCAGTCTAACACTTTGTGGATGAGCATAATCGGACAATGATCGGAAAGGGATCTATCCAACCCCCACACCGCACAATCCGGCCACTTGTCTAACCAATTCTCAGAAAAGAGAAATCTATCAATCCTACTCATAGAGCGACCATTACTTCTCCACCACGTAAATCTTTTACCCGCCATTGGAAGATCAACAAAACCTCCGCTTGTAATGAAATTGTTGAAAGCTTCTATATCTGTATTTCTTGTGTTTCCCTCTGCCCCCTTCCGTTCTGATTCGGATCTGATAGAGTTGAAGTCCCCCATAAGACAAATTAAGCCGTCGTTGTACGCATTTAAAGCATGTAATATTTCATTCCAGCACTCCATTTTAAGTTTAGGGTCACACGGAGCGTAAACGTTAACGAAGACCACCAGAACGTTATCCTTTAACCAAATTCCAGTCGTGATCTGAGCATGATTAAGGCACACAGACGAAATAAGCTTGAAGGATTTTAAGCCCCATATAGTTAGTAGGCCTCCGGATCTCCCGTCAGCTTCTATAAATACAAAATCAAACTCATATGAGCCCCAAAGAGAAGTACAAGTTCTTCGATCTAACTTTTCTGCTTTAGTTTCTTGAATGCACACTAAATCAGGACTATTTTGCACACTAAACAATAGCAGGGAATGACTTTGAGAGTTTGGAAACAAAGGGAATGACTTTGAGGAAGGAAATTAGCTAAAGAAAAAAATAAATAAAGAATTGTATTTCTTCACAATGCAAAATCTCTCTAATTTGCAAGAACACAAAAATTCTATTGGAGTGGTTTTTAGAGAGTTTACATGAATTCTTTAAATTTAATTTATCTTGTTATAATATTTTCAAAATTAAAAATGGGGTTAATTAAGTTACACTAAAAAATTTCAGCAAGTTTTGGTCCCTCAATTAATTTCCATCATGATTTTATTTTGATCCTTTTATTTTATATCAACTCACGAGATTCTGTATTCATGTTTATACTATTATAAGAATATTTCAAACCAAAATTCAGAATTTTTTAACAAAATATGATTTATTAAGCACAAAAAATATTCATACTTAATTCATCCCTTCTTAAAAAACATTAAACTTTTGAAAGACATATTTCTATAATACACTAAACATGATTACAAAAATATTTCACAATTTAGAAAAATACACACAAATTAACTTAAAAGCAAGATTCAAAATTCTGACAACAAATTTGGTGGAGCAGAAGATAGTAAAATTGTTTAAAAGGATTAAAAATGTAATTTGAGAACAAAAAACTTATTTGGTCCTTGAAAATATATTAAATATAATAATTTATTTATCATTCGCATCAAATATATCCTCTCAAAAAATATAAAAGATTTATTTATTTTTTCAACTATTTTCCTCCCTCCAAAGCCCTCCCCTCTCACTCAAACACACAAATAAAGCCTTTAAAAAATTATTTAAGAAAAGTAAGAGTCTATGCATATATCTTCATCTTCATCTTTATTATAATAAAACGAGAGTAACTAGAGGCACCCTAAACCCGAACCCTAATATGAATGGTCTAGATTTTGACAAGTGGAAAAAATATATTATATCAACGGCTACAATAAAAATTTGAATAATTAAATCTTTATTTTTATAACTACAAATCCCTAATTAATGGTTTTCCTAAATTCCCTATAAAACATCTTAATTATCCCACTTATGGTTTGTTTTTATTTAAAGTTATGGTTTGTTTTAATAGAATTTATGATTTGTTTTTACCTAAATTTTGTTGCTCTCTTTCATCTCTCACTCTTTCGGTTCTAAATTTATTTTTTCTCTCAACATTTTTCTCTGAATTTAGCATGATTTTGCAGGGAATTTCTATGAAGATTGATTTAATATCAAGTTTAACATCGTATGGTTTGTTTTTATCTAAATTTATGGTTTGTTTTGATAGGGTTTATGAATTGTTTTTACCTAAATTTTGTTGCTCTCTTTCATCTTTCACTCTCTTAGTTCTGAATTTAATTTTTCTTTCTCTTTATTTTTTCTCTCAACCTTTTTCTCTGAATTTAGCATGGTTTTGTATGGAATTTCTATAAACATTAATTTAATGTCAAGTTTAACATCGTATGCATTTCCTATCGATGTTCAGGTACTATAAGATGTTGCTTAAAGCTTCAATATTGTTTTTCTACTACTTCCTAATTATTTCCATAGACTTTTGTGGACTGATATTTGTGTTTTAACAAATGTCAATACAGGTATTTTGGAAATTATATTCACAGGTTTGCAGTAAATTTCATTCTTCGATATGTATTCTATTTATTTTTATTCGGTGTTGTTTCTCATGTATACAACAAGTTTTCTTAATTTATTTGTGTTCTAGAGTTTTTGTTATGACTATCTATGTTCACGTATTATAACATGATTTGTGAAAAAAAAGGTACTATAAGATGTTGCTTAAAACTTCAATATTAACTTTTTTTTACTTCTTAATTAGTTTCAATTTATCTATATTTTCTTAACATTTTTATTTACAATTTTTTATTGTAAGAAATTAAATTATACACATTATATTCTACATAATCCGTGCATCGCACGGGTAGTAGTCTAGTTATAATAAAACGAGAGTAACTAAAGACGCACTTAACCCTAATTTTAATCCAATAATATGATGTCACATCAATTAATGAATGTGACACGTCATTTTAATCTTAAAAGTTACATTTTGATTGATTTTAAATTCTAATTTTGCTTACCACTTAACCCTAATTTTTCCATCCTAATCCTCCACTCTTAATGATCACCCCAACCATTTATTTACGATGATATCCTTATTTCTCACCTATTTTTCCCATTTTAAAGCCACTAAAAAAAGGTACGCAACAGTTTTTTTGGGAATGAAAATTAAAAATACCACGCTTTTTTTTTTATTTTTAAAAAGCACGCTTCTTTTCTCTCTCTCTCTCTCTCTCTCTCTCTCTCTCTCTCAACCTATTTTATTTTTCTCTTTTGATTTGTTAAGGTGTTATTGCTCATCTGGGTTGATGGTGTTATAAGTTTTTATTTTTTTTTTACACAACCTCCATCACTTTTGTTATGCTAATTAGATTTTGCTATTGTTAGAGAATTGAAAAAAAAAACCTATTAATGGCCATAAAGTTGTTATTATCAAGTAAGTTTTAAACTTTATGCAACTTTATTTATTTATTTATTTATTTGTTTATTTACTTTTTTTTTCTATTTCACTCTTCTACTTAATGATTTATTGTTCTCTTTTTTATATATTTTGTTTTTGTTTTGATTTGATTTATTTGTAAAGATAGGTGGATACATTTGTTATTGTAGATTTTATTAAGTTTCATAAAGGCTTTAAATATATTGATTTGCGCAAGTACCGTTTTCACTTGGTAATTTAAAGTCATCAAAATTATCATAGTTTTATAGACTATATTTTATAGTTTGTAGCTTATCTATCTTTCTTCTGGCATGTTTGCTTCAACCAGCTAATATGAATGTTCCGTAAAAAAAAGAAGCTAATATGAATGTTAATTATCAAAATTCTGAAAAGATATTCAACGCGACAAAAAATCATAAAAGAATGACCATGTTTATTCTATGCGGCAATGTTTATTTCTAGCCAATTGCAAAGCATAATTTAATTTTTTATTTGGTTATTATAATTTGTTCATACTAGAAATACCAAAAGGCTTATAACTCAATGCTTATTGTAATTTGGTCATGCTACCAAATTTATTGTTCATATTAGTTTCAAAAGAAATATTTATGTTCATATATCATATATGTGTGTTGTACTATAGTATAAATTTTCTCTACATTTAATAACTTTCATTGTTTGTGTGCTTTTTAAAAATTACTACAGGTACTTAAAAGTCAAACCATTGGTTGAGGACATTAAGACCAAATCATTTTCGTGAAAGCATGCTTACATCTGTAGGTTTATGCTTATGTTTTGATTTGTCATTATGTTATTGCTTTAATGAATTGTTTGTGAATAACATGAGCATCTTCAATGTGTCAAAAAAAAAATGAGCATCTCCAATGGTCAATTTCTACAAAGGTAATTTTATTATTTACTATTATGTAATGCTTTTTATCAATATTTATTTCGAATGCCGTAAACATTCAGTTTCAATCTATTTATATTTTTAATTCATTTTAGTTTTAAATTGCAATTTTAATTAAACCAATTTATACCAACTCAACTTAAATGAGAGAAAAAATCTATATTATTGTAAGTTTTTTATGAGATATTTTTTATTTTGTTGATTGGTAGTTTATCTTTTTAATTAGCATTTTTCTTAATTTCTACTAATTAAGTCTAAGTTTTAAATTTTTTTTCGATCATTTGTACAAGCAAGCTAATCGTCAATGGTCTCAGTGTATGATCTCACAATAAACAAGTTTATTAAACAAGTTCATTCTAAACTAAAGCTTATATGATGCAATTAGCCAACAAATTTGGTGGCTATATGACTAACTTGACAATAAAGATGTTGGATATTGTTGTGTGTGTGTTCTTTCAGGGCCATTTAAAAGAGAAAAATATGGAGCATGCTTGGATGTACGTATAAGATATGTAGTATATCATATGATAAAAAGGAAAGAAATAAGATGAATTTATGCGCTTTGAATTTTAAATTGCGAGTCGTACTTCTTTCTTTGATATGCAGCCCAAAAGAAAATTGTCGGGTTGCTTTGTCAACAATTACAGGTTGAAGCTTTAAGACAATGAATGTGAAGATTCAAATACAACTGAAAATGTGGTTTACAGAGATGTGTTCCATAATGGTCGATAGTTAACAATGAATCATTATAAAGACCACTTTATCTGTTTTTTATGTAATTTTACCATTACTTTTATGATTTTAATTATTCAATGTTGTTCTATATGTATTGCATAATTTCAATTTCAATTTATTTATATTATCTATATTGCATAACTTTTTTATTTGTAATTTTTTACTATAAAAAATTAAATTATACACATAATATTCAACATAACCCGTGCATCGCACGGGTCGTAGTCTAGTATATATATATATTAACTAATTTTTAAAGAAAAAATTAATTATTGAAAAAAATAAATAAATCACATATTTTTATGCTTTATTAACTAAATGTTACCTTGCTTCATCATTAGAAGAAAAGAAAAGGGGACCATCCTTAAAATTAATTCAAGATGAGGCATAAGATACTCTCATATATGAAAATAAAAGAGATATATCCTACTGAGAGTTGATGTGAAAAGTTGGAAAATTCAGAAAATCTTGTGCTGGTGATTCCGGGACCATTTTAGATTTTAATGCCTTTTTGGCAACGGTAAGGTTATAGGATCTAGGAGTTGTCATGCCCCTCTGTCTCTCTCAGCCTTACCCACAACGAGCAGAGAAGACAATGCAGTATACAACATTGCTAGCTAGCTCTACTAATATACTTGGTAAAAATGACTCAACTCAAACATTCTTTAGATAGCTTCAATAGTATTTAATGCATATTTGTCTTGTGCATAGGATAGATGTGGATATTTATCTCCTTAATATAGGCAGGATGAGTCAATTAAGATGTAATGTATGAATCAAGTAATGTAAGTGTCATATAATTCAAAAGCGCTCAGATGATATGACGCAAATGCATTTTTATTTAATTAAGGTCTTGTGTTTGATTTTAAACTTTTAGAGATGCAAACATCGTTTTTTGCAGTTCATTTGGATCCCACAAAATTCAAGAGATCAAATCTTTGCAGTTGCACGTAGAAGATACATAATTTTCGATCTCCAAAAATAAAATAAAGTGTCATAAAAATCTACTCGTATTTAGAGACCTAAAATGTTAAGTCGGTTGCTAACATTAACAACAAGTGGTTTCGCGACTTGAAAACAAGTCTTTAATTTAATCATAAACTTATAGCCAAGCAATTTATAGACCAATTTAGAGACTGTTGGGTATAATTATGAATCATAATTTCCTGTTAATTGAACAGTTTCTCCTGCAATACAATTTAGAGGTAATATTGTTAAATGTATTGTAGTATTTAAGTAATATATAAACTCTAAACTTGATTAATAGAAAGGTTGAGTTAAATAAATTTGTTGTCTCTATAATTATCTTTACTTTCTATTTACACAATAAAAAATTTCAGCAACTTTTAATTCTTCAAATATTTTCTGTCAAAACTTTTGATCCCTGCTTTAATTAAATTCTTGTGTACTTTTACATTTTTAAATAATTTTTTTATTCATGTTTATATTATTATAAGAACCTTTCCCAAAAAAATTAGAATTTTTTAACATAACATGAATAATTTATGATTTCTATGCGTAAAAAACTAAAAAATTCATATTAAATTCATCCCTTATTAAAAAAATTAAACTATTGCAAGAGAAAATAGGCTTTTATCCCCTGCAAATTAGGCGAGTTTTGTTTTACCCCCCTGTAATTTTTTTTTGTTGAGATTACCCCCCTGTAATGTTCAAGAATTTTTTTCTAGTTCATTTTTACCCCCCTGCCGTTTTTTTTAGGGGGGTAAAAATGAACTAGAGAGGGGGGTAAAAATGAACTAGAAAAAAATTCTTGAACATTACAAGGGGTAATCTCAACAAAATAATTTACAGGGGGATAAAACAAAACCCGCTTACTTTGCAGGGGGTAAAAGCGTATTAACCCATGGATAAAAATTTCTCATTTTTAGGTCCCAAATGGAACAATCCCCGCAGGAATCCCCATTTACAGATAAATTGATATCCCTACTACAAACCCTTACTTAGAATCATACGAAAAATTGAAAGGAAAAAATATACGACAAATCTCTGTGAATATGATAATACAAATACTTAAATAGTTCTATTGATTGTTATCGAACAATCTAACCAAAGAATATCTCTCTGGGAACATGAGATAAGTTTGCAGACTTTGACAAGAATTTTTAAGAACGACAGATACAAGATCGACATATTGTAAAACACTGAATTAAGAAGCACAATTCTCCCTCTCGATATTCACATACCTATTTTACCAAGATCCCAATATGGTTTAACATTCCTATAAACGGCTCCCAAGTAAGCCATGCTCTTTGGGTTAACACCCATAGACAAGCCCAAATATTTGAAAGAGATTGACCCAATATAATAGTACAAGAGATGAGTCCCCAACTCCAAAATATGCTCCATAATGAGTTTTTTTTTTCGCCCCCCAAGATTTCTCATCGCCTCCTAAAATGAGAAAAATACACCTCTAGCTATCTGGATGGCAAATTCAGTTTGCACTCTAGGTAATGAGTGACAATTCTTTACTTTTTTAATCAAACCAACCTTCAACCACAAGTAATGTGAGAAATTGTATGTGCAAGCGTTTCCCTTGTTTAAGACCCCTTTTTTTTAATGACAAAAATATTATTAATCATATCTCTACATAAGACGAACAAAAACCGATAACAAAAAAATGAACTAATAACAAAGGCGCCATATATAGGCAGTCTACCTCTAAAAACCATAAATTTGTGCAAAGTGTTTCCCTTGTTTGAGACCCATTTGAATGTTAATGTTCTCCATAGTTTACTTTAAGAAAAAGAAATTAGTATACCTAAATATTTTCTCTTAATTAAACATGTGAACGAATACAAGGGATTATTTTGCCTCTTTTCTTTGTCACATTCTCTTAACCAAACAAAAAATATAATTCAAACATTTTCCCTCCTTTTTCTTGACTTTCCCTCTAATCAAATGTACTAGCTTCTAGCTTATCAAAAAAAAAAATGTACTAGCTTCTATATATATCCAATCCAACTTTTTTGAAATAATTTTAGATGAATACTAGTATTACATATATGGCGGAAAAGAATATGACCCACAAAATGACAAAGATTAATCTCGTGACAAAATTATTGGTTTTTATAGATGTGTGTACATTATCTTTGTCATATGTGGCTACAATCAAATCCAATCTCTTCCACCGTTTCTAGTTTTAATTAGCAAGGATTATAAGTTTATAATATTTCTTTGGTGTTACAAAACTAGGGTTAGGACTTTTTTTTTTGTCAAACTATATATATATTTGATCCCTACGTTTATTTTAGGTTTTAAATTGGTCCCTTACGTTTAAAAAATTTTAATTTGGCCCCTTATGTTATCAACGTTTGCATTAGTTGGTTCTTTCCGTCAATTTTGATGATTTCACTGTTTCAATTGGACATGTGTCAACGTGTCCAGGTGTCAATCCACATATGCAAACCGGTTGCCACGTATAAAAATTGTCTGCTACATGTGCAAACCGAATTGAAATCTAAAATAAACCTAAAACGTTCACCGTAAAACTGACGGAAAGGACTAATGTGTAATTTAGTTTGTTTTTTTATTTTGACTCCTAGGGTTAGGACTTATATATGTAGAAGAAGATCATATATATGCAAAATGAAATAGGTAGTGTCATTGTGGTAGAAATATCTATCTACAAATAAGGTTTTAATTTGTCATATGTATGGGGCCTGAGTAGTAGCATTCCACACTCTCCTGAATCGTTTTGTCTTTTTAATTTGTCATTTTTTGGTGTCTCGAAGGAACTCACGTGAATGTCTATATGTGTGTTATTAGGCTGTAATCTCTCTTTAAGGTGTGGACTTGTGTGGACCACTTAAATAATGCTTCAAGTAGAAGAGTATAAATATTAAATTGATTGTAGTTAAAAAAAAATATTAAATTGGTTCAAGTGGTAATAGACTTTTATTTTACAATAAAGTGGTAATAGACTTGAACACTATAATTTAATGGATATATATTAGTTTGATATATGACTTTTGTTTATGGTGAAAATTTGATTAATTAATGTAATAAAAAAAATTGATTAATTGATATGAAGAAATCACCTTCGATGCTAACGAATCCCCACAAATTTCTATATTGTAAATTAATTTACGCTAAACGTGTTGACAATTTTGTATCTATAACATGGTAATAAAAGAAAAAGAAAAATATATCAAAAAGGAAAAAGTATGAAATCAATCAAATTTATGTGGTTGTCTAATATGAAACCGTTCAAAATATGCTTTCAATTTAGCGATGTTAGGCAAGCAGGGCTGGAAACTCCAGACAGACACCGACTCTCTTGTTTCGCGTCTCTTCCGGGCTCGGTATTTCCCCCAGGGTACTTATTTGTCCGCTTCCTTGGGACACAATCCCAGTTATGTGTGGCGCAGTATTCTCCAGGCTCGCTTTATTGTGAGGGGCGGGGCCCGGTGGTGCATTGGCTTTGGTGCGTCTATCCCAGTTTTACGAGAGCCATGGCTCTCAAATGGGGATTGTATAGAAGGAAATCATGATATTTCGCTTCTTTCGACGGGTCCTTCAGTTCAAAGTCTTATCAATACCACTTCTAAGACATGGAACTTGGGGGTCATTCAACAGGTTTTTAACCCCGATACTGCTAAATTGATTCTGAATACTCCGTTGGTTGAATCAGTTGTTGACGATAGACTGGTGTGGAAAGGGGAGAAAACTGGCTTCTACTCGGTTAAAAGTGCGTACAGGCTGTGTGTTGAGGTTCTCACTGATTCATCCCATCTTCGTCGGGAAGGCTTATGGCAGGGTATTTGGCGATTAAAAGTCCCTCCTAAGATCAGGAACCTGGTTTGGCGTATCTGCAGGAATGTAGTTCCGACCCGGCGAAGACTACAGGATAAGGGCGTCCAATGTCCAGTGTTGCGTGTTACTTGTAATGACTCGGAGGAGGACCTTGACCATATTTGCTTTAATTGTCGTTTCTCTATGCAGGTTTGGCAGCGGTTAGGCCTCTGGACTATTATTCAGCAGACCCGTGATAATACAGATTCAGTGGCAGATTGTGTCTTCGCTCTCCTGCAACACCTAAATGCAGACATCTCTCAGCGCTTTGTTGTCACGCTTTGGAGCATCTGGAAACACCGCAACCTCAAACTTTGGCAAAGTGTTGACGAAACAGTAGCTCAAGTGATCGACAGAGCACATCACTTGATTGAAGATTGGATCTCTGCGAACTCCGTCACTCAGGATACGACACCCCCCATAGCTCCCAATCATGGGCTGCAGCACGGTTTAGTCATGTCCCCCCCAGCTAACACGGCATGGCAGCGCCCCCCTCGAGGCCGTCTGAAGTGCAACATCGACGCTTCGTTCTCCGAGTCCTTAAATTGCATCGGCATTGGGATGTGTATCCGAGACGAGGAAGGTACTTTCGTTTTGGCTAAAACTCTAAATTTTTCCCCCAAATGCTCGGTACCCCTTGGCGAGGTGATGGGCTTATTCTTCGCTATTCAGTGGCTTCGTGACTTGAAACTTGATCACATCGATTTTGCCTTAGATTCTGAGATTGTCACTAAAGCTTTCCATCATCACCAGCCGGATATTACTGAGTTTGGCCAGGTCATGGCAGATGCTAGAAGACTTTTTACTTCATCTTTTACAAACTCTCGGGTTGAGTTCAACAGGAGACAAGCCAATGAGGTAGCTCACGCTTTAGCGCGGGTTGCCCTGTTCTCTGCTAGTCCCACTATTTATATTGATGTACCCCATTGTATTGAACATGTTATTGCTAATGAAATGCTATAAGCATCTTTCCCTCAAAAAAAAAAAATAAATATTTTGGTTAATTTTAATTAAATATTATTTTTTATTCTCCATGTTTAATTAAAGTTCATTTTTTACTAAAAAATAGTAAAAGTCCGCCTTTAGACTATTTTTTAGACATCTACATTAGACAAACCTAAAGTTTATAATGGCAATCGACCGTTGTTCTTTGAAGTTAAAAAGTAGAAGCTTAATTTTTGATACAAGTCGAAGCTTAATATTCTAATCATATTCTTTTATTATTTTAAATCAAAATAATTTCTGCACGTAATTGCATGGATCAGCTCATTGTCAAAATCATAGAAATCAAGATTGTTTTAAATTTCTACCGCTAAAAAAGTTGATTGTTGTTATTGGAGATATATTTGAATGATTTCACATTTTGATCGAATGAAATAGTAATTTGTAATTTTCTCTATATATGTTTGGATCCCTTTTTTAAAAAAATAATAAAGGGGGTTTTGCGTAATACATGTTTACGTCCAGTTTTAAATTAAATGAAATAAAATTAATTTTAAAGATATAAAATTAATTTTGACATATTTGGATAAATATAATTATTTTCCTTTTACAATTATTCCCAAATTTTTTCTTAATCAATTTTTACATAGTTGATTAACAATTCTACTCAATAAATTATTGGGTTAATAGGTGTTTATTGCAATGTAGACGAGTTTTGATTTACCTTCCTATAATATTTTTTTTCCAATTATCCTCCTAAAATATGTGAAGATTTCGCCTTTTAACCCCTCATTGTATATGTGAGCTTAAAATTCCGTTGTTTTTCTCCCTATAATATTAGCAAATTTTCGTTTATGACATGCCACTTCATCACTTATATAGAATCTTAAGTCAACAAATATATTACAAAAGGTAAATCAAAACTCTACATATTGCAGACGATCTCCACCTATTAACCCTAAATTATTTTATACTCAAAACATTTTTATAGGTGCATAATAAAACACCAATTCAAAATTTTGTCTTTTTTATTCTCTTTTTTCAACCTGAATTCTTTTACCGAACAAAAGGTAGACACTATTGCAGCTCTATATACTGATCCACACCTCAGTCTACAGTCACACCTTTGTCTCTCCCTTTCCTCTCTCGGTTTGTGTGTTACCTGTATTTGTCCTTGATACCAACTTATCGTTATTCAATATCTTCTCCTATGTCTTTTGATCTTAATAATGAATTAGATCACAATCACCACCATCTCTTTAATTCAAATATTCATCAACCCTCTTCTTCATATTCCATACTCTTTAACCAAAATCAAGATCAAGGTAGATCTTATTCTTTGGAATCAAACCACATACAAAGTGGTCATCATTTAGAGGTATCATATAGCACATATATCATATATTATATAAAAAAATATGTTGCAACCTTTTTTATTTTTAGTTATTATCATATACAATTTTTTTCTTTAACATATTTGATCATGCATAAATTTGTGTTTTATTGGTAAGTTTTATATAGATTGGGGTCTATGAAGGTGTAGCCCAGTATTAATGGATTGAGTTACTGAATAAATTTAAGAAAGATATTTCGAGTTCAATTTTTTTTTTTTTTGTGGTTAATGATTATAGAATTTGATCCGCTAACTCAAACTAACAACTAATATTTTTCTTTAAAAATTGTATATAGATTGGAGTACCTCTTGTGTTTATGTTTTAATATATTATAAATGTAGAAAATTATATTTGTAGTTTTAAAAAAATTGAACAAGGATTTTATTGTGATCTTTTAGGTTGAGAAGTTTGTTTCTTCTAATGGATCATGGGATTATCAAGAAATGAAGAAAGAAGATGGAAGTGAAGATTATAAAGCTGAGGATAGTACTTCATTGAAATGGATGCCATCAAAGAAGAGAATTATTCATAAAATGATGGAAGATCAAAGGAGTTCTAAGCACAAGTTTGAAAAAGAAAAGCTATTAGGATTTGATAAAAGTAGCAACAACAATTCTTCAAACAACAACATCACTATTAGGGTTTGCAGTGATTGCCACACAACTAAGACCCCTCTCTGGAGAAGTGGACCAACAGGTCCTAAGGTACATATTGCTCACGGATTCATTATTTTATGACATTATTTTTTCTTTCAAGATATAAATAATTTAATTCTTAAATAGTGCTTTTAATATGAACTTTTTAGATAATGTTTAAAGATGGATCTTGAGGTTAATTTGGTATAGTAAATTAATCCAATTTTTTTTTATTATCATTAAGAAAACTTATATTATTATATCTAATCGAATCATAATTAAATGAAACGTGTTTTAACAAGTCGTAAATAAAGTCTACCATGGGATCAAGACCGTAATATGTGGTATCGATTGATTGCAAACAATTATTTTTAATCATGTTCAAAATTCGTGGTTATAACCATCGGATATAGGTTTGATGTTGCAAAGAATCGCAGTCAAATACAACTTCAATAACAATAAGAAAACATAGTCTAGATGTCGCGACCTTAGAGAAAACTATGTGTGAGTAGATTAGGAACTAATTAAGCACTTTTATTGCATATACTAGGATCTCATTATCATTATTACAATTTGGAAATGTGTTTGATGAGTAGAAATAATTTGAAAAAATTGAATCATGTCATATTTATAAACTAAATCTTAATAAAAAATGTTGTAACAATCACTATGCAATGCATGCGGTATTCGACAAAGGAAAGCACGACGCGCCCTTGCAGCGGCAGCATCTGAAAATGGTGAAACTCTTGTAGCGGCTGAGAAACCTAATGTGAAGGCAAAGAAGCTACAAATCAAAAGGAAAAGGTCAAAAATTGATCAATGTGCACCAAAGTTAAAAAGCAAGGGTAAAATTGGAAATAAATGTTTAACTTTTGAAGATTTGATAGCAAGTTTGAGTAATTTGAGTAACTGTTGTAATATTGGACCTAAAATCAATTCAGAATAATAAACAATTATAAATATAATCATCAAATTAATATGAGAATAAAATAGAATAGAGTCAGTAGTAAACTTATCTTAATTTTGTAGTGATTCATGTCGTCAACACCACCAACTATGGATATCTTCCAAATATAGTGAACCATAAAATAACCGGAGGCGTGTCGTGACACTGAACTAAGGAATTATCCGCAATATTATTGCGCAACTCCCCCAGAGTACAACCGGTTCTTCTCGGTGATAAACGTACCGAGGCTATCAAGTCACAAGAATTTCAACTAGGTAGGTACTCGGGCATTTGGTTTGTATTTCTCTGTATATCAAAAAATTCACGCTCACTATATATAGAATATATAGATATATACTGACTTTTTATTATGCAAAGCCAATCAATCCAATTAATTGTGTTTTCCAAAACTGTTACAAAGTAAATGTGTATGTTATGTTGTTACAGAAAGAATACACGCAGGCTAGTGAAAGGAAGAAGATTATATGAAAATTATATCTCTACTACCGTTATAAAATAAAGAGCAATATCTCAAGTTAATAATAATAATAATAAGGTGAGAGATTTAAGGAAACGACCAGTCCAGATTTAGAATAAAAATCAACAATTAAATATCCTATTAATTAGGTGCATAATAGGATATAAGTTACGGTCAAAACAAAATTAAATATGATCATTCACAAATAAAATTATTTAAATAAACACTACAAGAAAATAAGCACTTCGCGACGGTTAAAATTGCAGTTTGCGACAGTTCAAAGTGTCACAATTGCACATCTGCGACGGTTCTCCAACCGTTGATGATTTCAGTGTCGCAAGAGAACATTGCGACAGTTTTAAAAACCGTTGTAACAATTGTTTCAAACCGTCACAGTGTTTTTCCAGAAAAATACTAGATTTAACAGCAGAACTTTGCGACAGTTTTGAAAACCGTCCCAATGTATTTTCCTGAATTTAAGAGTAGAGGTTGCAATGGTTACAAAACCGTCGCAAACTTGTTTTGTTTTAAAAATATATAAATTAATTTAAAAAATTTATTTATTTATTTTGATGGCTTATTAAATAAGTGTTACAATATCCATATAAAAGTAACAAAATTAAAATGCACTAGTATATAAATATAAATAACTTCATCTCATTCATATAATTCATTCAAAAGTGACAATATCTATACATAAAAAATCCAATTAAAGTACTTGAAACTCTAAAAGAAAAAAACTAGCATAGTTCAAACATTCAAAAACATAAACATTAGTAGAGTGGCTAACCATAGAAAACATTATGTCAAAATAAGTTCAAAAAATATCTAAATATTCCTTTGTGCGTGATGTTGCTTCATGATCCTTAATTATTGCCGGCCCCTACCATCTCTCTTGACTCTTGTATTCTGTTACATGAAAAGACATAAGTATATATTAGGAAAACTAATGAAATTGTACATGGCATAATTCCACAAGATAATGGTTCCTTCAAACATAACATAACAAAAACTCTTTTATCAGTACATCAAATAAATGAACTCATAACAGAACATAATTATTTTTCAAGGAATAATTTATTAATTTAAGATAGACATTAGGTATCCCAAAGAAACACTCAAAAACAGACAAACACAAATGATTACAATGCCAAAGTGCCTCAACCATTAACGATCCTAGACCTAAGACATGATTGCAATACAAATTAAGCTACAAAAAGGAAGAGACAATCTGCAATCATTTAACTCCTAGACCTCTTTTCAAAGAGCAAAGCTGTTTAGTAAGCACAAGTCGTGTCTCATAACAGAAAAACAAGACAACAACATAAAAACTGGACAGCAATACACTACCAATGCACTATCATAACAGAAAAAAGACATCAATACCAAGTCTAAAAACTGGACAGCAATACAATAGCAGTGCACTCGTAAATTATGTTCATTTAGCATATAAATGAACCGAAGCAGTCGAGCATACAAGACAACAAGACAAGAAACACCACCCAAACAGCCTACACCCAAATCAAAGCATAAAAACACCTAAACATAAGCACTGAAATATTAAAAAAAAAACACTTACTAAACCAGAAGTGCCAGAAAGCAGAATTTGAAATCAGTCCATGGAACCATAAGAACTCCGCTCTTGAATTGAGATCATATTTAACTCCATGAGATGATACTATAGAAATGTCTTTTTTAACCCTCCTAGCACCACATTTGTCAACGTCAAACCATTATTATTGTTCTAACCATGTCATTGTAAACAAAGCATTGTAACAGTTGGTACAGGAGTTTGTGCTTCAAAATCTAAACTTGAGTTGAGAGACTATGAGTTTATTTTTTTTTTTGACAATGAGTTAAGAGTATATTAGTCCTGATTTTATTATTTTGCTAAGACTACTAGTTGTATCATAAAACTAAAAAAGTTCACTTTTTTAATGTGATAAGATGGTTATAAGGAATATAGATATTAAATCTCATTTGTTTATTAAGAAAAAAATATTCTATAGAGAATCAATGAAGAAGATTAATACATAGCTACTTCTGCATTGAATGATTCTCATTTGCAAATCACAAGGCTTTGTCATAGCTACTTCTGCATTGAATGAAAACAGGAACAATTTTTTTTGCTTATGTGTATGTAAACCTTTGAAAATGAATTTGCTTTTAGATGAAGTGATATCATATTATCATTTATCATAGTCTATGGCCAGGTTATATGGAATAGGTATGCATCATTCTTAATCTAATAATGAAAAAAATATGTTTATACAATTATGCATTGCCTCTACATAACAAGATTCAAAAGGACATACCAGTTGATAGTATCAATGTCTCTGCAGCAGCTTGAGTAGTGATATAAGACATTACCACCCCATTAACGATGAGGCTACATTCACCATGATAACAAGTTATAATGCATTCAGAGTAAATATTCTTATATTTGAACCAAAAAGAAGTATCAGCAAAACACTCTTTTTAACAAACTTCTTGAATGATTCATTTCTTAATAAGTCAATATCTTTTTCAAAAGAAATGGATCTCAATTATTATAATTTTATGTGTAAAAGTACATAACTTATTATGTGAGGGGTGAGACAGTCACTTCGCCCCAGTGATTCCATTTACCTAGAGTTAGTAACTAAGAAGAACTAATTAACAGTTGATCATTTCATAAGTATCATCACATTTATTCATAAATTACATAGCATATAAATAAGTGTGTCACACAATAATTATCTTGATTCTTTTTACATAGATAATCTGAGTTGAGTTAGGCTCAGAATATCTATCTAGTCGGCTAAACTCCCTATCGAAGGATAAAGCACGACTCCTTGACTCATCTTGTCGTTATGTGGGACCCCGTCTCAAAATCCCAACCAAATTATCCAACCACTATATCTAGTGGTCTTTGGTACCACTAGGGTCACAACTTAAACATACAATTACTTATACATACATGGCTCAAAGTCCATCGAAATCATGATCATCTTTATTTAAAATTAACATACATACAAGTCTACCGTTAGTACTAGTCTTAAGTTAGTAGTTCCTCTATTTTTATATTAATTAATTACTACATTTATCCTAATCATAATTTTGTCTCATTATGCTGTCCTATGTGAGTTAAAGCCATTATTATGATAGCAACCCAATCCCCAATTGTGCAGGAAATTAGAAGTAAACCAGTCTAAAATCCTGTAGGAAACTAAGAGTAAAACAGCAAAACAGTATTGTATTTTCTGCAGGAACTAACAGCAGAAACAGCAGAAAAATTAAGGGCAGAAACAGTAGAATTTAATAGCAGGACAGCGCAATAGTTCAACAGCTTTCTGCAGGAACTATAGCAGAAACAGCAGAAAAATGAATAGCAGAAACAGCATAGCAAAAACCTGATTTTATGCAGAAAACTAACAACAGAAGCAGCGGAATAGTCCCATTATTAAGCAATTTCGCCGAGATTCAGAACTAATACTTATGTCCAATTTTCAACCTATTAAACCAACATCTTCACAAGGGAAAAAGGTTCCTAACTATCACTACCTCTGAACAATTATTTTAAGTATCAAGTGTCATTATCATAAAGAAACAAAATAGGAATTTCTAATTTTCTCTCTATAATTTATAGTCTAATATATAGTTTCAATTAGTACACTACTAACAATGTTAGTTTCAGCCATTAAAGAATAATGAACCTGTTTCTAACCTAGGGAACTCACCTTAATTCTTTGAGACTTTCTTCAACTCCTCACCACTTTTAGCTTCAACTTTTGTACCCATAAACTTGAGTTCTTGATTCCTCAACTTGTTCCTTATGCTTCAAAGAAAGGGAATTTCTAATTTTCTCTCTATAATTTATAGTCTAATAATGGTTGGAGTGTTGGATTTCATACTTCACACAGATGGTTGATCACTCGTATAACCAGAACCAGATCAAAATAAATCCATAATTAATTATGCAGCAAGGTGTTTTTAAAGCTAAAAATAAGGATTGATTTATAAACCAACCCAAATTTGATAGCAGAGAACAATTCACAAGAAAAAAGAATTAAGCATACCTTCTCTTATTAGAATAACATCAGCTATGGCAGCTGTAGAATTAAGCACATGTTGTCTATACTTAACCCAACTCACCTTGTGAATAACACCATTTTTAATAATAGAAATGTTCAACTTCCTATAGAGTTCGTATGAAGCACTGTTGCCCTCATAGAAACTGTAAAGAAAGAAAGTTTAATTAGCTTTCAAACTTAAATATTGGTCTCATGAATGAAAAATCATAACTTAGTAGGTTTCTACAAATAGTAATGTACACACCTTAAGACTTGAAGGCAGAACTTGAAATCAGTCCATGAAACAATAAGAACTCTGCTCTTGAGTTGAGATCATATTTAACTCCACAAGAGAACTCTCTACCTTCAAATATCACATGGAAATAGGTTATAATTTTCAATAACACAAGCACATTAAATTCAAAATCAAATGAAATTTAACTTCCAACACATATTGGCATGGCACCAACCACCAAGTACTTAAAGCCTCATAATCCAGAACACAAATCTCATAACAGAACCAAAATTTAAGACAGCAGTGAACCAAAGGCACTTAGACCTTAGTTAAAGCACAATCAAAACTCAAAACAGATATCTCTTAACACAGAACAACAACAGAACAGCAGCATGTCATATACTACAGTAGTCCAAAAACAAAGACAAAGTATTCTTTAGGATAGTGATTCAGCCATTGTTAAAATATGTTATCAAGCTATCTTATCCTCAACATGAATAAATAGAAAAACCATTTCACCGTTTGGAGAAAAATAATAGGAAACAATGAGCTCTGCACATAGAGAAAACAACAAACTCAGAAGGAATTTACCAAAAATCAAATCGAACCTGAACCTGAGATGAACAATAAAATCTTCTCAACGGGAGAAACGAGAGCAACGAACCAGTCACTATTTAGCGATTCAGGGAATGAAGAACACGATTTAGGGATTAGGGTTGATGAAGAAAACGAGTTAGGGATTTAGCGCTTGTGATAGGTAACTTCGATGAATAAACGAGTTAGGGTCATGGTCGATGAAGGAACGGCGGTGATGGAGGAAGCGGCGGTGAAGTGCGATGGAGGAAGCCGCAATGAAGGAAACGAGCGTTTGGCTTTTTTTTTTGTGTTTTTCTATTTTTTTGGTAACAAAGAGAGATGGCAAGTGTGTGTATGAATATATTTGTTTTAATAAATTTTCCCACTCATAGGAACAAAACATTGCGACAGTTTTAGAAACCGTCGTATAGACCGTTGCAAATGTTTTACAAAATTCACATTGCGACAGTTATATTCAAATGGTCGCAATAGAAGTGTCGCAAAACACTTATTTTCTTGTAGTGAAATCAACATAAAATATGAACCAAAATACTTTTGAAATATCTCAAATATCCAACAGTAACAACTTGGATGATCCTAATAAAGTTTTCCCTCAAGATGAGAAAGAGGCTGCAATTCTACTCATGGCTTTATCTTGTGGCTTACTTCATGGATTTCCTTCTAATGGTTACTTAGATTAATTATGAGATAATTATATTATATATGTTAGAAGATTTTGTTTTGTGAAATCATAATTTGTTGTATGAGATCAATATGTTTCATACATTGGGGAAAGAGGGTATTGAAAATAAATTTTGTTAGGGAAATTGATAATAGGGACAATAAATAAAGTATTAGATGGGTACGTGTGTGGTTTTATTTAAATTTTACACGTTGGATTTGAGCATGTAGACAAAACACAAAACGTGAGTGTCTTGGTCGTATCATCGTACAATCTTATAATAGCCATTCAATAAAATTATTTATTACAAGGGTTTTATATTGTACTATTATTCTCAATAGTCACTATTACATTTGTGTCATTATATTATACTTTAATACATACATATGGCTTGTTAATTATTATATTGGAATAAGTTTCTAGATTATCATTCTTTTTAGAAGTAAAAATAGTAAATAGTTCGTTGTTAATATTATTATTTTTTCTAAATTATCATTTTAATTTGTGGTAGCAAATTGTGTTAACAGTGTGGCATAAGCAGTTGCACTAAGTTGTAATTATAGGTACTGTTTGACCTAGTTTATTTTAAATTTTTTGTCAAATAAAAGATGAAGTTAGGTTAAAAAAAATTTTAAGAAGTTCTTAATAGATAAAAGTTGCTTAATTTGTATTAGTAAAATATATAGATAAAATATTTTTTAAGCTAAAAAAGTAATCACCAAACAACTTTAGTTTTTTCTAAAAAGTTTTTATTTTCACTTTTAGCTTTTAGATAGCTTCTAAGAGCATCTCCAATGGTGATACCACTTTGAGTATTATACATTACTAAAAAGTGGTCCTTACAATATTATGTAATATTTATGCAATTCATACCTATTTTGCTCCAATGGTGATATCACTCTAAGTATCATACATTATTAACAAGTTTTTAATTCTATTTAATTTTATATACAAAAAAAAGTAATATTAAATTGATGATACGGTACCTTAAATAAGGTACTGGTATCATCAATTTTGATACCGTCTGTGTCACGTCATGAAACTCCTATAATAAAAAAAAATAAAGTACGGATCATTAGTCTATGATACTCTTTTTGATACCCTTATTGGAGATGCTCTAAGACCTAAAAAGATAAGGTCAAACAATACCATAATAGTAACAATTGTTACGACACATATTGCGGCTTTTGATATGTGAAATAGTTTTAAATTTTCATAAATTATATAAAGTGGCACAATCGTCTTACTACATTTTTACCCACTATATATATAAAGTATGATCACAAATAAATTGCCAATTACAAAACTAATTAACTAGAGTCTGGATCAAATGACATAAACTAGTTTGACATCAAATATTACACCTCTTAATAATGTTTTAACCGATATAAATTTTATAAGATTCATCATTGGATTGAAAGTTTATATCATATAGATCATTTATTTAAACCTTCAGACAAATCCAAAATCATTTGATATGTTATTGAAATACATCAAAATTAACGGTTTCACTACAAGAAAAACCTTATTTAGTGGCTGCAAAAATCCCTCAATAAGTATCTATTTCCGCCAAGAAGTAATAATTTACTGGCGGAATCAATCTGCCAATAAATCATATGCCAGTAAATTTATTGGCGGAAATTTCCGCCAATAGATTCGTCCAGAAGCATAAAGCTGATTGCTTACATTTTGTGGCAGAAAATTCCGCCATAAACTACTATGACAGATTCCCACACTTTGTGGCAGAATATTCCGCCAATAACTTTTATATATTTTTTTTAAAAAAAATAAATTATTTTGACTAAAAACCATTTTATTTGTTTCTAAATTAATATTAATTACATAAAATTAATTAAATTTGATATAAAAATAATTAACTCTTTTTTTTACGGGAAAAATAATTAACTCTTATCCCTCTCTTTTTCTCGTTTTCACCTTTTTTATTATTATTTATTTACATTAAATAACACATTAGAATTAGAATACCATACATTAGAATATCACACTAACCCATTATTACATCAAAAGTAAAATATCAAATGGTTAATGATTTTATTTTTTTTTTGTCTTTTAATTTATTCGATGGATCTGGGAAATAAAGTGTCATAGATGGCGATGAACACAAAACAAACAATAAAAAAACTATAGAGATAACAAATTCAGCGATACAGAATATGGTTTAAAATAATTGGGAAAAATCAATTTTAAAGAGGAACAGAGGGAAAAAAATGAAATAGATCTAAAAACACATAAGCATGAATCAATAATTTTGTTGTTGAATGTATTAGAAAAGTGAAGAAGAAGTAGAAGATGCCGATCAGTTAGAATGTCAGACCATGAACTGGTTCGGAATCTTGCCGCGGCGTTATCTGTTGAGACAAAATCCATTTTGATGTTTTAAAGATAACAAACCCTTAATTAAATTTTAATTTGATTCTGATCATTTTGTTATATAACAAGTGTTTTTGAGTGTTTTAATCTAAGACAGCCTTTAAGGATTAAATTCAATAAGTTTCACTCACAAGATACAAACAAAACATCATTTGAAGATTCTGCCCAGTAGAACGTTCTCAGAATGACACTGAACCATGTTCTAAAGTTCACGTGCTTAAAAGAATAATCACTTTTCTCAAGTCAACTTGGTAGAAACAGGAAAGAACTTTTTCATGGAAGTAAATGCAAGATCATAACAGTGTATAAGTCATTTAAAGCAAGGAATCATTTTTTAACAAGGCATCTAGTTCAAATAAGCACTTTTAAGGAATCATAAGTTCAATTGTTCATGACAAGGCTTCATGTTATTAAAGTGATTCCTTCAGAATTAATCTAGTCCAATGAAAATGATACAACACAACTGAAATGGGACTGAAGACAGCAATCCATGTTTTAAGGAACAAGGACAAGGAGTTGCTACATTCTCCCATAAAGTCTTACAAGGACAAAGACTTTATGAACCAGCAAGGACAAGTGAATAGTTCTCAATAGTTGCTCTATCTTCATAGACTGAAGCTCTCCAGCTGCAAGACAACTATCAACAGCTCATTTAATCACATGTGATATTTTCCATGAGCTTAGAGAATGATCAGAGAATGATCAGAGAACGATCTCCCAGTTTTGCCAGCAAGTGTTAAATCTGTTTGATATTTGTCCAGCCATTTGATGAGCTGTTTTAATTCAAACTTAACACCTTTGCAACGGCTATATGATCAGAAATCTCTCAATCAAGTTCCAAGAACTCAGATCATCATTGTACGTTCTGTCCCATGTCAGGAAGCAATGAGAGAACGTTCTGGGAAGTTCACTTTTATGAGACAGATTTTCTCTTTCATCTCATATGTCTCTCAACTGCTATTTCTTCACTCACAACGGTCATACTTGGAGCTCAAGACATCAAGGAGCCTCCTCATCTATAAATAGCAGGTTGATATCATTTGAAGAGCAAGAGTTTCAAATTGCAAAAAGCCATACATACTTTTGTGACCTCCATATCACTTTAAGCTCTTCTTTATACACTCATACTCCAAGCTCTAGAACTTAGGATCTTAATCCATTTGAGCATTTCTGAGTGTATTTCATTTGTAAGCTATACAACTAGTTTAGGTTGATATAGGCTTGTTAGATTCAACAACCACTTCTTAAATTGTAAGATCTTGCTCAAGTCAATTGGGTTAGAATTGATTGAGTGTTCAAATCAGTTGGTGATAACTGATTTGTGAAGTGTTTCAAATCAGTAGGTGATTACTGGTTTGTGAATTGATTCAGATTAGTTGGTGATAACTAATCTATGACTTAACCTCGGTTTTAGGTTAAGGGACTCATTGTAATCTCGGACTAGATTATAGTGGATAATCTCACGCAAGTGGAGACTGGAATAGCCCATTCTGTTAAGGGGTGAACCAGGATAAATTGATATGTTTTATCTTCTCTTTCCCTACTCTTTTATTTGAAGCAAACACATCACACACAAATCACTTTACATTTTCTTATCGCTAACTGGTTTCGTTCTCAGAACGTTCTCACAAGTTTTCTGTGTTAAGTTATTTGTGTTGATCATAACTTGCAGCCAAATTTTTAAAGGTCACAATTCAAACCCCCCCTTTCTTGTGACAAACTTTGTTACTTCAATTGGCATCAGAGTTCTGCCTCTCAAGGTTGAGCATTTAACAAGTGCTAGAGGAAAAGATTCAGGAAGGAAGTAATGGCCAAAGCTGCAAAATTCATTTCAGAAGGAGGTTCTTCAAATAGACCACCTCTCTTTGAAGGAGATTATTACTACTATTGGAAAGACAAGATGGAACTGTTCTTAAGATCACAAGACAACCACATGTGGTCTGTTATAGAAAATGGAGAATATGTTCCATACATCAAAGATACCTCCACTCCAAAGCCTCAAGCTGAATGGCTCTCTGATGAAGCTAATAGGGTACTCCTAAACTCTAAAGCTAAATTATTTATTAAGTGTGCTTTGTGCAGGGAAGAATATGACAGGATTATGGAATGCAAAACTGCACAAGAAATGTGGAACACACTTCAAACTCACCATGAAGGAACTAGTCGTATCAAGGAGACTAGAATTGACATTGGTGTCAGAAAGTTTGAGCTGTTTGAGATGCAAGAAGATGAAACTGTAGATCAAATGTATGGAAGATTTACAGTTATCATAAATGAGTTAAACTCTCTTGGAAAGAGTTATACCATACATGAAAGGATCAAAAAGTTACTAAGATGTTTACCAAAGCATTGGAGACACATAGTAACTGCTATTACTGAATCCAAAGTCTTATCTGAGATGAAGCTAGAAGACTTCATTGGTTCTCTAAAAGCCCATGAAGCAATTCTTCAAGAAGATAAACCTCAGAAGAAAAAGATGATTGCTCTTGAGTCTCAAACTAAAGAACATTCTGAGAATGAACAGACAGAAGGTGATAATGTCTTTCATGAAAATGATGAAGAAGAGCTAGCCTTTCTGTCAAGGAGAATTCAGAAGCTGATGTTGAGAAGAAATCAACTCAAAAAATCCTTTCCAGCAAGAAGAAGTGATCCAAAGCCTGAAACTGACATGAGTCAAATAAGATGCTATGGATGCAATCAACTAGGTCACTTCAAGACAGAATGTCCAAAGCTAAAGCAAAGCAAACCATCCTTCAAAAGAAAGTCTATGATGGCTACATGGGATGACTTGGAAGAACTGTCAGAAATGGAGGAAGAAGAAGCAAATGTTTGTCTAATGACAAAATCAGACAATGAAGAGGTAACCCTTGAACCTTGTTCATCATGCATTAGAACTGAACATTTTTGTGACAATTTGTTATATGACTGTCAAATTACAACTCAGAAAAATAATGAACTAAGAGAAGAAGTCATAAAGATAACTCATGAAAGAGACTTGTATAAAAATGAAGTAGAAACCTTAAAGGAAGCTCTCAAAAATATGCAAGTCAGTCTTAAGAGTTCATCTAAACAAATCACAGATTTTAGCATACAAGAGGAAAATGCTAAGTTAAAAAAGGATGTGTCTGTTTTAGAAAAAGATCTTTCTAGATTCTTAACATCTACAAAAACTTTTGAAAAGATCAATGGATCATGTTTAGACATCATTAGTGCATCTGGTTTAGGTTTTGGACCTCATCAAAAAGAAGAGATATGCAAAAAATCTTTTATTCCTCATAAGGAAAAATATGTCCGAAAACTCTTTTGTTCCTTCTGTCATAGACATGGTCATGTTAAATTTTTCTGTTTCAAAAGAAAAGCTTTGAACAAGAAAAAATATGATTCTCAGAACATTCTCCAAAACAGGTTTCAGAAAAATGTTCCATATAGGAAACCAAATGTTATGAGAAATCAAAACAGGTTTCAGAAAAATGTTTTATATAAGAAACCTACTGTTATGAGAAACACTAACTCTCAAGGACCCAAATCAGTATGGGTACCAAAAGTCTTACTAAACTCTCATGCAGGAATGTCTCCTAACAAAGAAGAGCAAGCCATGGTACTTGGACAGTGGTTGCTCAAGGCATATGACTGGAGACAGACATAGCTTTCTTTCTTTTGAGAAGAAAGAAGGAGGACTTGTTACCTTTGGAAATAATGAAAAAGCTAGTATCAAAGGTAAAGGTATTATTGGTAAGATTAATTCTGCTAAAATTGAAAATGTTCACTATGTTGAGGGTCTTGAACATAACTTAATAAGCATCAGTCAATTATGTGACAATGGCCTTGAAGTTATTTTCAAAACCAACACTTGTGAAGTTAGACAAATATCTTCTGGAAAAATTCTGTTTAATGGATCAAGAATGAAAAATGTGTATGTTTTATACTTAGATGAATTGTCTGCTGAATCTTGTTTTGTGTCTCTTGAAAAAGATAAATGGATTTGGCACAAAAGGGCAGGACATGTAAGTATGAGAACAATGGCTAAAAATCTAGTAAGAGGATTACCTAAGATAAGTTTTGACAAAGACAAACTATGTGAAAGTTGTACAAGAGGAAAACAAGCTAAAAGCAGTTTTAAACCAAAAGATTTTATTTCATCAAAAAGACCTCTTGAATTACTTCACATAGATTTATTTGGACCTGTCAAAACTACTAGTCTAGGAGGTAAGAATTATGGTTTTGTCATTGTAGATGATTATTCAAGATTCACTTGGGTCTTATTTCTTAAACACAAAGATGAATCTTTTGAATCATTTAAAAGCTTTTGTAAAAAGGTTCAAAATGAAAAAGGTACCAATATCATTTCTGTGAGAAGTGATCATGGTGGAGAATTTGAAAACTTCCACTTTGAATCATTCTTTACTGATAATGGCATCTCTCATAATTTTTCTTGTCCAAGAACTCCACAACAAAATGGAGTTGTTGAAAGGAAAAATAGAACCTTGCAGGAAATGGCTAGAACAATGATTGATGAATCAAATGTTGAAAAATATTTTTGGGCTGAAGCCATTAACACTGCATGTTACATTTTAAATAGGGTTTCAATAAGAAAATTTTTGAACAAAACCCCTTATGAGCTTTGGAAAGATAGGAAACCAAATATTTCTTACTTTCATATTTTTGGATGTTATTGTTACATTTTGAATATCAAAGATAATCTAGGAAAGTTTGATGCAAAGTCAGACAAAGGAATATTCTTAGGTTATTCTCTAACATCCAAAGCCTATAGAGTTTTCAATTTGACTTCTAACAACATGAAAGAAAGCATGCATGTCAAGTTTGATGAATTTGAGGAACAGCCTAGTCAAGCTAACATTGATGAAGATGAAGTTCAACCTTCAACACAAGATCAAGCTGTTGCAGAACCTTTAACTCCATCTCAACAACCTCCTAGGACTTGGAGAATAGTTGGATATCATCCACAAGATCAGATTATAGGAGAAACTGCTGATGGCATAAGAACCAGAAGATCATTTCAAGTTCATGAGAACGTTCTGGCAATGATCTCTCAAATTGAACCAAAATCTATTGATGAAGCTATCATTGATAAATCATGGGTTGAAGCCATGAAAGAAGAGCTACTGCAATTTGAGAAGAATGAAGTCTGGAAGCTTGTGCCTTGTCCTCCAGATCACTCCATCATTGGTACAAGATGGGTCTTTAGAAACAAGCTTGATGAAGAAGGTAAGGTAATTCGCAACAAAGCAAGACTTGTTGCTCAAGGCTATAACCAACAAGAAGGTATAGACTATGATGAGACTTTTGCACCAGTGGCAAGGTTAGAAGCCATTAGAATTTTCCTTGCATATGCATCTCATAAATGCTTTAAGCTTTTTCAAATGGATGTGAAAAGTACTTTTTTAAATGGTTTTCTAAATGAGGAAGTTTATGTACATCAACCTCCTGGTTTTGAGAATGAACATAAACCTAATCATGTTTTCAAACTAACCAAAGCTCTTTATGGACTTAAGCAAGCTCCTAGAGCTTGGTATGAAAGGTTAAGCACATTTTTACTTGACAATGGTTTTTCAAGAGGTAAAATTGATACAACTCTTTTTAGAAAAACAAATGATCAAGATTTATTAATTGTGCAAGTTTATGTTGATGATATTATATTTGGTGCTACTAATGAGAAAATGTGTGAAGAGTTTTCTAATCTCATGCAAAGTGAATTTGAGATGAGTATGATGGGAGAGCTCAGATTCTTTCTTGGCTTGCAAATCAAGCAACAAGATGATGGGATCTTCATTTGTCAAAAAAAATATATCAGAGATCTACTCAAGAAGTATAAGATGAATGAAGCAAATATCATGTCAACTCCTATGCATCCATCAACCAGTTTAGACAAGGATGAAAATGGAAAACTTGTCTCAGAAAAGGAATATAGAGGAATGATTGGATCACTCCTTTATCTAACTGCAAGTAGACCTGATATTGTCTTCTCAGTTGGTATTTGTGCAAGATTTCAATCTTCTCCAAGAGAATCACACCTCACAGCAGTCAAAAGAATCTTCAGATATTTAGTAGGCACTCCTGATGTTGGTCTCTGGTACAAGAAGGGATCACATTTTGACCTCAAAGCATATTGTGATGCTGACTATGCTGGTGATAAGCTTGAAAGAAAAAGCACAAGTGGAGCTTGCCAATTTCTTGGTGAAGCACTTGTAAGTTGGAGTTGCAGAAAGCAAAACACCATAGCACTTTCAACAACAGAAGCTAAATATGTCTCAGCTGCAAATTGTTGCTCTCAAGTGATATGGATCAAAAACCAATTTGAAGATTACTCACTAAGGTACACAAATATTAAAATTCTTTGTGATAATACTAGTGCCATAAATTTATCAAAGAATCCCATTCAACATTCTAGATCAAAGCATATAGAAATTAAGCATCATTTTATACGTGATCATGTTTGCAAAAAGGATGTTGAATTGATATTTATTGATACTGATTTTTAGCTTGCTGATATTTTTACAAAACCCTTAGTTGAGGATAGGTTTAATTTTCTCAAAGAAAATTTGAAAATCATGAAAAATCCCAACTGATCATTGTTGAACAAAATCTGAGAACAGTCTGAGAACGTTCTCTCTGCTCTGCGAACAGCAGGACTTGTGACTTTCTCATGAAGTCATTTTATTGTTCATTTATGTGTCTTAGTTTTTAATTGTTTATTCATATATTTTTAAGACAAACTTTTACTCTCCCTATGTCACATTTCAACTTGACTATCTCTCTCCCTCTTGTCATAACTTTTTACTTTACCCAAAGTACACATTAGCACTATTACTAATTAGTACCTATTACCTAACCTACTCCTCCAATTCCAATTCTCAACACTCTATCATCATTTCATCTACTTAACCAAAGCTAATCCTTTCAGTTCAAATCAATCCACTACTCCACTCTCTTTCTCACTCTAGTAACCGTCATCTCTCTCTCCCTCACCGTTACTATTCAACCATTTTTCTCTTCTTCATTCTTCAAAACAATCTCACCAATGGCTAGAACCAAAAACCCAGCAAGAAGATCAGAATACTCCTCTGATTCTCCATCTTCAACTCGTTCTCCTTCTCCGCCGTCTCCTCCATCACCTCCTACAAAAAACCCTGTCTCTGAAGCCTCAAATGCTCTAGAATTTCAACCTCAAACTGTACCCATTCCCACCATTAACATCACTCAAATGGTAATGGAAGCCATTGAAGCCTTAAGCAAGCAAACCAGCATGCAACCCTCTATTCCTCAAAATCAAATCCTTGTTGGAACCATACCCATTTCTATTCCAACCATTGTTCCTACAGTTACACCAACTCTGAAAAAACCACCCACCACACATGAAAACCGCTCACAATCTGTAACCGTCTCAAAGGCCTCAAAAACTCCAAAAACCAAGCCCTCTACCACCAAGAAATCCAAACATATTGATCGTTCCAAAATTAGAAGATCAAACAGGATTGCTTCAGGTTCTGGGAAGAAACCAACCATTGATCCAACCATCTACTCATTTTCAGACAGTGATTCTGAGAACACTCTCTCAGCCAACACACCAGTTTCCAAACACCAAAATCCAAAATCATCTTCCTCTGTTTCACCCTCCTCATCCTCAGAGAAACCCTCCTCAGAAAAATCATCATCAGAACCTATTTCTTCACCCTCTTCTGATGCTTTGGTCAAGGATAGAATTCCAGGAGGTCGTAAAATTTCTGTTCCTTTAATTCATCAAAATGCTCAAGTAACCTTTGATGAATTTTGGAAAGACAAACCAGTTGCAGCAGGAAGAACCTACAACTTTGCTGAACTTGCAAACAAAGGTATTGATCTAACCCAATACACTCACCCTTTAGGTTGGACAAACTTTTTCAACATCAAAGAATGTAACAGCCCGTTTTTCAAAGGCCAAAAAGTCAAGATTTTTTTTTTCTTTTTCAACTAACACTCAGAGTGCGCATAGAATATTTTTCAATGAGCCGGCATTCAAATATACAAAAGAACTCATTACCATAAGGTGCTTCGACAAGCAAAGTGTACTCCTGAATAATTACAATCCAAGTCTAAGTATTCAAATACTTACAACAAAACAAGTTAGAAAACCCTATGCTAACCAAAAAGCACGGTGCACAAAACACACCGGCGCATAGTCTAACTATACTAAACTTCACCACGTGCTCACTATGGCCTAGAACAGCCACCGTCGTCGCCACGACCTAACCCATCATCTGGGTGGGATGAGCCCGCAAATGAAAGAAAGGGTCACCACAAAATAAAAGTATGTATATATATAACCGGTGCGAAAGATGTACACATAACAAATTTCCACATACACAAGAGAAAGCTCTTTAACACGATAGCAATTCCCACCAACGGGTTCATATTTATAATGCACACATAGCCTATCAATGCAGACTCTAAATGATTGTGATCACCCTAGCCGGGTCTTTTTCACATGCATGAATTCCGGAATCAACCTCTCTATAGAAGGCGTAGGTCTTAGGTGGGATAACACCTCCTACTAGTGGTGGGATAACACCAGGTAGAGTCACACAGACAATACCAAAACAATCACGGTGGGATAACACCGGGTGAGTCACACAGACAACCACCAACTCAATAAAATCCAGTAGGATTTGGCGAAGTCACACAGTCAACGCCCGGTACGTAGGCAAAGTCACACAGACATACACCTAGGCACGCAACTATGAAATGCATGGCATATATTCTCTTTGGCATATACAGGATAGTCACACAGACAAAATCCTTGCGTAGTCCTATCTGACGCACGCATTCATATATGCTCATGCAAACATTCACATAGCCCAAAGCCTATGTACAAAGCATCACAACATACATATATTTTCTCAATCATATGTAAATTGCACACGTATTTATAAACACGTTCTCATCAACGAGAATACATAAGTACAAACATGCCAAAGCACACAGCAATTGCACACACAGCAAAACAAAGCATGTCGTAACCGTTTTAAAAGACGGAAATAAAGTGGAGCCCTTACCTCAGCAAGCTTCCGTTAACTTTTCTCGCATAATTCTACAACTCGCGCTTCCTAAAATTAAGCAGCGTACAATCAATAAAATACTCCCAACGTATCCTATCAAAACGAAACTTGTTCTCTAAAAACTAGGGGGTTTAAGGTACTTTCTCACACTCTCGGATAGTGATTTCGAGTCCCCCTTATAGCGATTAAAAATTCCCAAAGTTAATTGCACTATTTCTCGCCACGCGAAAATATTTTCGTTTCAAAACAAACTAAGAAACACTTTGATTCCTAACTCCAAGGCAATCAATTTTCACATACTAAAACCATTTGAAAACAACCCAAAAACTCTTTGAAAATTTTCACAAAAATAAAAGTTTACTTGCGCCACAAGTTACAAGTTTTTCCTTTCAAATAAAATCACCATAACTCATTCAATTCTAATCCGATCGAGACGAGCCATAAACCGAAATCTTCGTCTCAAAAAGACGGATCAAATTGTTAACTTTCTAGGACACGAAAACAATTTTAAAATGACCAGAATACCCTTCTAAATTTTCGGCCAGAACCAAAATAACAAGCTAACTTCCAAAAGTTTCCTTTTCAAATCCATAGTCTAAATCAATTAGCTCCCAATTTCATTAAATTGCTCAAGACAATCATTTCAAAACACAACTCACAAATCATGATAGTTTTCTCAAAAAAAATCTCATGAACACCAACAAATATATTTCCATGTTTTTCAAAACAAAACCATTTTTCATAAATCCATTTCTCTAAAAAGTCTTAAAACAACATCATTAACACAAACACTACACAAAACTCATGTTCTTGATTCATATAAAATTTTCATGAAAACCCTAGTAACAAGCTTGAAAGGAGCTTAGTTACCTTAGTAGATGATTCCTTGCAACTTTCCTTTGATCTAACAAGCTTGAAACCCTTAGCTTTGGTGAAGAAATGAGAAATTTATGAAGGTGAAGAACAAAAAGGGTGGTTTGCCGTGAGAGAGGAGTGAGGGAGTGTTATGTGATTTTCCTACTCATGATTCAAGTAACATAAAGCTTCCCAAAATTTGTCTTGTTTAATTATAACCCTTGGATCAAATAGTAAAAGCTTCCAAGACAAATCCCTAGCCCTTGGATCAAAACCAAGTCTATCCTCACAAGATATTTCCCACAACCTCTTACAACAAAACGCACGTTCAGTTCTCGCGCATCGCGACGAACGTAAAACAAAAAAACAGAAAACCTACATAAAGAACGTCTATCGTTTTTCCATTCCAAAACTTATCGCCGAATCTTTTTCCGCGACTGTAATTTTCTTCCACACCTTGGAAAATTAATCTCAGAACATATCCTAACTCGCGCAGATATATAAAACTTCCAACCGAAATCTCACTTAAAACAGACGCAGTAAGATTTTCCATCAGCGGGTAAAATCCTACTCGTTTTTTCCAAAAACAAGAATAATCCAAAACTCGTCATTCTGACTTCACAGAAATCTCCTCATACTTAAAAGAGGATCACGACCCGAGAGTCTGTGCCTTTCCAGCGTACGAGCACAAAACAGGCTCCGTTTCAGCAAAAATCTCATTAATGTGACGATACTCACAAAACCGCCTCACCAAAAACCCTAAAACTCGTAGCCGACACTAGAGTTCCTTAGAAAAACTGTACAGTGGAATCTTGGGTCTTACAAAGAAACCCATTATCCTAGCCTAGTTTCAGCATTTTACTTTAATGCTGTAGTCTATCAAGAAGAAGAGACAATTGTTTCTTATCTTAAGGGAGTCAAAGTAATTGTCACAACCAAGCTTTTAAGCCAACTCCTAGACCTACCCAATGAAGGTGACACTCTTTATGGACCAAGTTGGTATTCCATGGCTCTAGTGAACAAAACCCAACTTTTTAGAGAAATGTTTGAACCTGGTGTTGATCTCAAAGAACCCCCAGCTTCTAAGCTTTTACCTAGCTACAAATTACTCCACAACATGTGTCTTCATGCTGTTTTTCCTAGGACAGGAAGCATGCACAAGGTCACTGACAATGATGCTATGGTCATGTATCATATGTTCAACAAAATCCCTCTGAACCTACCTTATGCCATCCTCCATCATATGATCAATGTTGTAGAATCAGGTGCTAAGAAGAAGACCTTACCATATGGAATGATTCTCACAAAGGTTTTCAGAAAGTTTAATGTGAGTTTCAAAAAGGAAGAGCCTAGAAACACTTCTAAAGTGCTTTCTGTAACGCCCTAAATTTTATAAACTAGTATCTTTCTTTATATTATTAATTTAAGTATTTTTATAAAATGAATTTGATTATTTATTTATATTTTTCATAATATTTTGAGAAAATAATATTATCATCGTGTATAGAATATTATGTAAGTAATTATTTTCTAGGAAATGAACTTTAGATATAGAAAATTATAGATCTAGTATATTGAATTAACTTAAGCTATATTTTAAAATTTAATTTTTGTGTGTGTTCTGGTAGTATTTTTACTTTGTATAGACAGATAACTAATATATCATTTTGAAAGTAGATTTATGAAAAATAATTTAAGAAATCAATCATGAAATATTTTATTAGGTTATAGTAAAATTCTTGACTTCAAATTCTACCGGATTTTGGACAATGATTTACTCGACAGTATAAATTTTTGTCACAGAAAAAGAAAAGAAAAA
Organism: Trifolium repens; assembly: GCA_030408175.1. Lineage (NCBI taxonomy): Eukaryota > Viridiplantae > Streptophyta > Magnoliopsida > Fabales > Fabaceae > Trifolium > Trifolium repens. Next base: position 19,938,955 of record CP125839.1, on the reverse strand, counting down.
TATTTTTGAAATCACTAAAATATTTAGATGAAGATAGTGTCATTAACTTTATCATTTATGTTATTAAAATAAAATTAAAAATTAAATGAAAGCTAAGAGATAAGAATGAATTAGTATGATAAGAATGAACCGTGAGAATTACCATGTGCATATGTCAACGTGGTTTAACTTTCTTCACACATGAGAGTGAAAACGTGTTCTTCTAATTTTCCACACAAATCCTCCAAACTCTTCTATAAATAGAACCTTAAACTTTCTCCATCACTCACAACAATCACTCTCACAGGAAGCTAAGAATTTAAGGTCCGAACCTCTTCCTTCTTTTCATTCTTCTTATATTCTTATATTCTCTGATTTTGTTTGTTTTGTTCTTTTAAAAGCTAGTGTCTTTCATTCACTTTAAAATCTTTAGTTACTTTTACTATACTTTCATAGTTTTCAAGTTTAAGTTCTTTAATTTCTTCTTTTCTATTCTCTTATTTATTAGTTTATACATTTGACTTCTAGATTTGTTCCACGATCTTCAAGTTTAAGATTCTGTTGGTCTTTCTTTCGAACTTCTAAAAGAGTCCAGTATATTCAAATGTTGGTTATGTCATTAGTTATCTATTTCTTTTAGTTTTGAACTTTGACAATTAACTCAATGAAACTAAAAGTTTTTCTTTCAAGATTTCTAAAAACAATCAGGGTATTGATTTGAATACTTTTAGTCACTAGTTTTGTCTACTTTTCCTTGGTTTGAGTTTAGATATTTGAAGCATGATTACTATTCTATATTAGTTCCTAAGTTTTAACTAAGCAACATTTATTTTATTGTTTAGAAATTAAAGAAAAAACAAAAGAAGAAAGGAAATGAAAATAGGATAACAGCGTCATATCATTCTTAACATTAGGAGTATAAGTTATAATTATGATTTGTTTCATGAACTGAAATTACATACACATATGTACATAGGAAACCATGACATGCATTATTCGTAATCAATATTACAGTGGTGGGTTTTCATATTTTTGGAGTATTAAGTTTTTAGATTCACTTTAATACATTAATAATGTTAGAATTTAGCTATAATGATCCTTGGTTAAGAGATAGTTGTTTTAATGAGTGAATAGGTGTTCTACCAGAAGGTGATTACTCAAGTTATATTGGAAAGCTTTGAGGTAAGGGGAATTGCTAATAATAAGTTTCAATGAGCACAAGAAATGTGTTACTTGTATATATATTATTAGCTATTATTAGGGGAGTTGTGTTCTAATTTTAAATATGTTAAGGTATATGCAAAATGATAAGTGATTGATTTAGTTTGATTATATGTGTGAATACATCTTCGTCAATATATGATATGAAAATGTTTTTAATTGATTTGACAATTGAAAATGTTATTATCAATATTTTATGAAGAAAAACAAATAAAGTATCTATGTCTTTAATTTGTTTAATGATAATGATATCTATATGTTTGAGTGTTTATGGTGAGAGTTTGAGGTGGTTTCTCATAAGTTGCATTATTAGTTTTGAGGATTAATATGTCAAGCTGGATGTTGACAAAGATAATTTAAGTTGAGGAATTATATAACTGATCACCTTGGGTTGGTGAGGAGCAAAACAGGATGTTTCTTACAGTACTATAATGTATGTAAGACTGAGGATAGGTTCGGCTGGGTCGCCTACAGACCTCCTGGGGATCACCTACGTTTTGAACTCCTACCAATAGTCAGTAATGGCCTCTCTGACTGGAGGAAATCATAAAACCCGACGTGGTGAAACCTGACTGTGCAGGACTATCTATAATAAGGTGCAGCGCTCGGGCCAGAATGGTTGAGACATATTTGATATATGCTCGTTGCAAACGACCATGTTATGGCAGTTGAAACGGCCTTACGCTTATATTAGTGTCTCCATGGAGTAGGTTGAAGAAAGATATTACTAACTAAGTTAGAAGACTAACTTTGAGTGAAGAGTTTGGTTTGGATGTTATATTTATCCTAAATGACTAAATTTTGATGATTGATATATTTGATAAAGTATATTATATTTGCTTTTGACTAATTGTTGATTTGTGACGTTGATTAATGTTTTGTGTAATTGATATCTTTGTGCTTATTTGATTATATGTGACCATTTGATTATTTGATTCTATTTGAGTTGAAATACATGATTAGGTAATCAGGTATGTATATATACTAGTTAAATAAAAATGTATATAGTTGTATAATATTATGTGTAGCCTTGTGACATCATCACGATGGTAACTTGTGTACGAGTAATTCACCCCTTACAACAGTTAGTGCAGGATACTATGACCTAAAGTTAAAGTTCATTGGAAAGAGGAAAACGGCATTGTGAGAGACATCAATATCAAGACAGTTAGTGTTGATTAGAGATCTAGTTTTATTTTTGGAGACCGAGGAGAAAGATCTCTTTGAGATTAAGGTATTGATGGTGTCATTGGAGTACTCTCTCGATGGCATCTTTAGTGTTTGACCAGCTCGTGATCAATTGTGGGTTAGAGTCTTTTGTAGATATTATCTTTTGATTATTTTCAATTGGAAGATTGTAAGATACTTATGTGCAATAAAAATATATATTTTATGTTTGCAAATCTTTTAGTTATAAATGATGCATATTATTCATGGGCTTACTTTAACTTTGAATTTATATAAAGAGAATTTTGAAAAGTTTTTATAGACAAAAATATAGTATATTATTTCTCACTTGTAATTTTCCTTTCACAAAAATAAATCAACATAATTGCAATTGCTTGTATTTAAGCATTTAAATTTGGGTAGAGAACTGTGACGCTCTTCTTTTCAGTCTCTGAAAAGGGGGTGTTACAATAGTGGTATCAGAGCTGGTCGAGTCTTTCGGGAGTCTTTGGGAAATAGGTTTACTAGGCTTGTGTTGTGTTTGTGTTGTGTGATCTTTGTTTAACTTTTTGGATTGTTTCTATATGTGTTTTCCTTCTAAATTTGTTTAATAACATATGGGGATATAAGGAGTGTCTAATCATAGCGTAAATTTGTGAGTCATTTAAGTGTAGATGATGACGACATGGATATATGTCGAGAATGAGTAGAACTCTTGATGGTTAGTCAATTATTGTTTCCACGCAGACTAAGGAACTATTGAAAGATGTTGATACCTTTAAATTATTGAGAATAGTTGGTCTATTAACATAGATTATAATGGGAGCTACTGATTTTTCTATAAGCATAACTAGTTTGTAGAGAATGAGGAATGATCGAGAATCAAAGAAAGATCTTAGAATGTTTAAGAAAAAAAAAATTATACGATTAATAAGTAGGATGATGCTTTGTAAAAAAAAAAAATGAAGTAAGAGAATGCTATGATGAAAAACTTAGAGTAAGGTTTTGCTTGTTTTCTTATAGATTGAAATTTTATTTCACTAAAAGAATCAATGGTCATAAGTGTAGGTGAATTTGTAATTAGCTATTAGTATTGGAAATTTAAAAATTAATTGTGTTAAAGCTTTGTTAATTGATTATGTGAGCATGAAGATTAGTTAATTTTACTTTTCGGATACCAATTTTTAGAATTAGGATAGAAAAAATAATAATAAACAAAAAATTTCATTGTGAATCCTAATGATATTTTAATTTTAGGGACAAGATTTTGTTTTGCTAATCTTTGTTTTTGGTGATAGTATATTGTTTTTGTTTCACTGTTTTTCAAATTGTAGGGCAGGCTGTTTGTTTGCTCGGCTTTGTGGTTGGGTAAGCACATCTTGGTTGTTTGGTTTCTAGAGTAAGGTGTATTTATTTTGCATTGTTTTGTTTCCCTACTATAAGCTTAAGTAATTTATGTTTCGTGTTGTGTTCCTCTTATTAGCTAGGCATCTTTTGTATTTAAGTAGGAATTATTATAAATTAAATTGTGTTGTTTCAAAAATAAATAAACCAAGACTCATATTTAAGGTTAAATTGTGTTAAAGTTAGAAGAAAGTTAGAGAGTGTCTAAAGTCAATTTTACTTTGGAGTAAATTAGGTAAACTAGTTCTTGAATGAAAAAAAAAATTGCAAGAGTAAATTTTAGAATTGGTGAGTTATAAGATTTAGATTAAGCATGATTGTTTTGATAGAAAAATTAAAATGAATATATTTTACCATGAGTTTGAGATATCTTGTTGTGGTGCATTGTAGAGAGAGTTTAATTACACTTATTAAGAATATGATTAAATAGGTAGCAAAAAAAAAAAAAACAAAAGAAGGACACTTACTGCAAGTATAAGTAGATATTTTATTAAAAAAGAAAAAGAAAAGTATGATTAGATTTAGAGTTAGTTGTAACAACTATAGTTTGATAAAAGTATTTTTATTGGATAGTATGGATAAGAGCAGTATCTAAGTTGGAGTGTCCATTGTAAGTAAGTTTGAAGACTTAACTTTAAATACTAATGTAGTAAATAATAAGTTTTGAAGAGAGTGAAACAATATAAGTGGAGGTTTAATATATAAATGGTATCGTGATTTAAGATGAGTAATTGACTTTGGAATACTGGAGATGGTATAATAGGTATATTAATCTTATGATCCTTTTAGAAGAAGACTCTTTATTTTATAAAATTTTTAGATGAAACTTTAATTTCCACTAAGAAGAAAATGTACATAGTTGAAAACATGAATAATATTTTGATTTATCCTTGAATATGTAAAATGAACTTTTGTGGTATCTAAGTTTGAAAATTTAGCTTTATTTCCTCTCACTGACGAACTACAGATCCGCCGCCCATCTTTCTTTCCCTTCTCAATCCAAAGTTTCATTTCAAGATGTAGATATGGTAGCTAGTGGTGGTACGATGAGGGTTGCTTAGAGACTCTCCGCATCATCTTCTTCGGTCGCACTATTCCTCGACGGTGGTGGTGGGCTCGTCGTCTTCGACGGCAGTTGGTTCGTCGCCAACAGTGGGTTTCGTTGTTGGAGCTTCGTAGTGTTTGATTCTCTTTGTTCGTGGTATTTTCTTTCTGTTCGTGGTGTTCTGTCATCTTCTCAGTTCGCGGTTGTTCGCTTCTTTTGGGTCTGTTCATGATGTGGATCGATTTGTTTTTGTTTTAGTCACCACTGCATTCCTTGTGGTGGTAGTCGGTGGCTCATATGGTGGCTCTAGCATCCATGGGTATCAAGGCGTCAGGTCTACCTTTACTCCAGCACCGTCTTCTTTTCCGTCTTAGTCCCTGTGGCTGTTTGGATTGTTTTGCTCGAAAGAGCTTTATGCCTGCTGCTTAGTTCAGGGAGTTGTTGGTACGTGGATCATTTTTCTGTGTTGGCTTCATTCGTTAGTCTCAAACTTTTTGGATCCTCACTGATTCTCACTTTTCATATTTTTTGTAACTTGGTTTCGCGCCCGTACGCGGGTTCGTTTGGTTGTGCTCGTGATTAGTGCTAATTTTGTTAGGATTCATTAGGGTAGTTTTCACCAGGTATGCATGGTCACAATGTATTTGGTTGTAGCTGGGTCAGATTTTATGTCCCCTGGTCTTTGTATCTCTTCTTTTTAGTTAATATATTTCAATGTTTGTTTTTAAAAAAAATAATAATAAATCTAGCTTTATATAAGAAAGATAAAATAGTTGAAAGTGTATTAATTGGACTAGGAATTTCGATTTTTAGATTAGAAATTTGCAAATATTAGAATTGTGTTTAGGATATGAATCCATATTTTTAGAGATATGTGTCACTACAACATTTACAGCCTCTAACAACAATTCAAAAATGTTGCCAGAACCGTGAAAAATGTCCCCTAAAAGAATAGGGGACGTTTTTCACGTGTCTTCTATGCGAGCGTTGCCTATTGTCTTAGGGGACGTTTTTTTTCGCTCTCTGGGCACACTTTTTATAATCGTTGCCTATACTATGATAAAAGGGACGTTTTTTCCAAAGCACATGAGGGGACGTTTTGTAATTGTTGGCATATCTGGCAACAATTGATAAGTGTTGCCTAAAAGTAAAACAATAAGAACAAATGCAAAATGTCCCCAAAGCTTATAGTCAGCATGTTTTTTATAAATATAATACATGTGAATGTATTTATTTTAAACGACGGTTGAAATATAAGAGACAAATATATGAACTATTTTATTCAAATGTTTGTAATATTACACAAATGTACATATTTCAATCATATAGGACAACTTTACATGAAACTTGGAGACATACACTACAACAATAATATATACACAAGATTTTTTAAAATGAAAGTGTTACAAAGGGGCTGATCCTCCCTCATCAATATTAAGTAGTATTAAATTTTGTATATTCTTCTAGTTCCACCAAAGTTTATGCAGATCCTTTTCCTAATCATGTTGAGAAGCAACTAGCTATTCCTCAAGCTCTACCAAAGTTTATACAATTCTCTGAAATGATTTCAAAATCAAATGTTAGCAATTAGCAATAATATGTGCATGAACTAACTATAAGTGCAGTCATATAAGTGTAGGAATTCCAATGATAGCTTCATTTAAAATCTATTAATATTAAACAATAGTAGTATATATGCATGCCTCACGGCCATGGATAAGCTGGATGTCAAGTTGTTAACACAAATTCCAAGTGAAATACTCACCATGACCATGTCATAACATTATCAAAACACTAATTGATAATCTTTGAAGTAAACATCATACATGCTTTACTTCCTTTTCTTTGCAGGAGGTACTTAAAAGTTAACACAATTAAATGCTTAAAAGTAAAAGTGGATTGGATTGGAGAGTGAGCGCAACACAATTAGTAACTCGTACATAAAATAAATTTCTAGTCCACACATATTTACATAGTAGTGAGAAGAACACAATTAGTACCTCATAAACATGACTCCACTAAACAATCATAATTTTACATCAAAGGAAGCATCCCTATCACCCTTGTTTGAAAAGAAAGACATATTGAAGCAGTAGCTTCAAGTTTACATCCGCAATTTTTCATTTGTATGCACCACTAGTTCAAAATTCTATGACTTTATTTGTATGAAAAATAAACTGTCAAATGAAGCACATATATTTCTATATAAGTAAAAACCCCATTTACTCAATAATTAGAAAAGTTATCAAGAATAAATAAATATCAAAGGATCAAACTTATGATTCATTAAAAGAACAGAGGAGAAAAGAAAATAGCAGAGAATAAACAAATGAAAGTCCCAGATACAAATAACATAACCAAAACAATGAAAGGTAAAAAGGAAATAGCAGCAAAACAGAGCCAACTCAAGGGAAAAACCAGAAAAAATCAAGGCTGCAGATGCAGAACCACCACAAACAATACCGAAACTACAACATAGCAGGCCGAAATAACTAGAAAAAATCAAAATATCAGGACACTAAGGAGTATGCCTTGTATTAGAAAGAATCACAGAAGCAACATGAGCAAGAGGATCAAAGATTAGTAAACACAAACCTTAACAAATCAGTAGCTTCAATCAGGTTGATATTTGCATGATCTGCATAATAACCACAAGTTCAGTATATTCATATTAATCATATACGATTAAATTACTAGTAATGAAACCAAATTATTGTAAACTATTACACAGAGCAAGGAGTGATATTGCTTGGCTTTGGCTAAAACAATTTCAACCTTGCTTCTTTAGCCTTAGTAATCGCTCTTTCAAGCTTCTATATCCTGTTTTATAGATCATATATCATGTCTGAGAACTAACACTTTCCCCTTGTATTTCATTGACACCATTTGTGTCCCGAAATGGATTCTAGGTATTTTTGTTACCCTAAAGATTAGCCAAACTTTGATTAACCAATTATGGAATGGAATAGATAAATCCTTATAGAGTAAAGAAAAAGGTAACCACCAACCTTCTACATTGTTAGAAGCTTTAAGTACCAAATCGAACACCAAAGTTGCCACAAAATGATAGAAGCTTTAGATGAAGTCACTCACTCCATGTTTGTTCATAAGTAACTGCAACTGACTCCCTGATAACAAACAGACCCTCACTTGTTCTACATGATACAAATCATCACAGGTGAGTAAAAAAAGGGTCCAAAACTCCATTGGAAAGAAAACTCGAACAACAACACAATGTAAAACCCTAAATGAAAAACCAAGAGACATTTAATCAGTGGATATAAAATATAGAGGTGAGAATGACCTGAGATTTGTCCTTGGCCCTGATGAGTTGCTCGCCGTATTCGTACAACTTCTCGATTTAAGCAGTTTCTTTTTAAGGGATTAAGTGGTATGTGTAACGCTCGATTTGTTAGAAATAGAAGAAGCAGAGAGCATAGGAGAAGACGAACAAGTGGTGTGAAGCTGATCGAAGGAGACCCACGAAAAACGAAGGCAGAGAGCGTAGGAGAAGATGACCCGCAGACACATTGGTGAGAAGCAGAGCGTACTAGGGTTTTCTTTTGGGGGGTTCCAAACAAAAAAACAAAAATAATTTAAGAAAAAACTGATTGCCTCGATAAAAACAAAAGAAACTTATTAAGAAAACAAATAAGTTTAGGATAAATTGTACTAAGATACTATTATAAAAAACAAATATTTTTTTATAAATTATAATAAAAAATATAATTAATTAATAATTATCATAATTTTTTGAATGAATTTATCTATACTAATACTAATATATAAAGGGGATACAAATTTTTGGGATGGCTTTTTCATTATTCCAATTTTATCCTTAAAAAAAACTAAGCACAACTTCCACATAAAAGTAGGTTTTCAGTTTTTTTATTGTAAAAAAAAATATATCTTTTTCTTCTTAATAACTAGCCACAACAAAAAAGGAGGTTAAATAGTTATCAATTAACTAAGTCCAATAAAAAAGGAGATTAAGTAGTTATTTATATTTGCACAATAGAGAATATCGATCACACAAACGGGCACGGTGCCCGTTTGGCGGCTAGTTATCATAATCATTACTGTATTAAATTAATCAATAATTTTATTTGGATGGCAATCTCTACGCAAAAAAATTCAATAGTTAATTTTGATATTTCTTCAAAATAATGCAACATTTGAAAACTGTCCCCAAATATAGCTAAGGGGACAATTACTAGCTATTGCCAAAAAACATTGGTGGTCACGCTTAAAAAACGTCCTCTATTATATTTTAGGGGACGATTTGACACTGTTGCAAAAATTTACCTGGCAACGTGCATAAAGCGTAGCCTATATGAATTTTAGGGGACAATTTTTACATGTTGCATAAAAAAGTGTTGCTAGAGACCAAAAATGTTGTAGTGTGTGAACTCAAAGTTAGTTATGAAAATATAGACTTATAGAAATGAATTTAAAGTAGCATAGAGAGTAGTTATAGTTAAGTTTTGATTAAATTATATGTGTTTGAAAGACTTATATCTAATGTTAAAATAGTAAATAGTACTATATTTGTTGATATTCAATGTAAAAAAAAAAAAATCATGGTAATATGATTTTAGTGATAAGATGAATGATTATTTTTGAATGATTATAAATAGTTGAATAGTAGAGTCAATTATTGATAGTGATTCGTTCATTTGTTAGGTATTGCTTTATTTGAACAAAATTAATTACATATTTTGGAGTATGTTTAGATTTTGAGCTAGTATAAGGAAATTTTTAAGCTTTAATTGTAGCTTTAGCATGGTTATAAAATTATAGGTACATGATATCTATTAAGTCCATTAACCATATAAAAGATTTCTCAAAGAAGTATCTATTCTATTAAGTATACTAAAATGTTTATGTATATAGTTATGATAGAATTTGTATAAATAACCAAATTTCTTAGTATAAGATAGTGGTCTTAAGTTTCTTTACTAACGAATTTCGAGGACGAAATTTTTTTAAGAGGGATAGTAATGTTACGCCCTAAATTTTATAAACTAGTATCTTTCTTTATATTATTAATTTAAGTATTTTTATAAAATGAATTTGATTATTTATTTATATTTTTCATAATATTTTGAGAAAATAATATTATCATCGTGTATAGAATATTATGTAAGTAATTATTTTCTAGGAAATGAACTTTAGATATAGAAAATTATAGATCTAGTATATTGAATTAACTTAAGCTATATTTTAAAATTTAATTTTTGTGTGTGTTCTGGTAGTATTTTTACTTTGTATAGACAGATAACTAATATATCATTTTGAAAGTAGATTTATGAAAAATAATTTAAGAAATCAATCATGAAATATTTTATTAGGTTATAGTAAAATTCTTGACTTCAAATTCTACCGGATTTTGGACAATGATTTACTCGACAGTATAAATTTTTGTCACAGAAAAAGAAAAGAAAAATATTTTTGAAATCACTAAAATATTTAGATGAAGATAGTGTCATTAACTTTATCATTTATGTTATTAAAATAAAATTAAAAATTAAATGAAAGCTAAGAGATAAGAATGAATTAGTATGATAAGAATGAACCGTGAGAATTACCATGTGCATATGTCAACGTGGTTTAACTTTCTTCACACATGAGAGTGAAAACGTGTTCTTCTAATTTTCCACACAAATCCTCCAAACTCTTCTATAAATAGAACCTTAAACTTTCTCCATCACTCACAACAATCACTCTCACAGGAAGCTAAGAATTTAAGGTCCGAACCTCTTCCTTCTTTTCATTCTTCTTATATTCTTATATTCTCTGATTTTGTTTGTTTTGTTCTTTTAAAAGCTAGTGTCTTTCATTCACTTTAAAATCTTTAGTTACTTTTACTATACTTTCATAGTTTTCAAGTTTAAGTTCTTTAATTTCTTCTTTTCTATTCTCTTATTTATTAGTTTATACATTTGACTTCTAGATTTGTTCCACGATCTTCAAGTTTAAGATTCTGTTGGTCTTTCTTTCGAACTTCTAAAAGAGTCCAGTATATTCAAATGTTGGTTATGTCATTAGTTATCTATTTCTTTTAGTTTTGAACTTTGACAATTAACTCAATGAAACTAAAAGTTTTTCTTTCAAGATTTCTAAAAACAATCAGGGTATTGATTTGAATACTTTTAGTCACTAGTTTTGTCTACTTTTCCTTGGTTTGAGTTTAGATATTTGAAGCATGATTACTATTCTATATTAGTTCCTAAGTTTTAACTAAGCAACATTTATTTTATTGTTTAGAAATTAAAGAAAAAACAAAAGAAGAAAGGAAATGAAAATAGGATAACAGCGTCATATCATTCTTAACATTAGGAGTATAAGTTATAATTATGATTTGTTTCATGAACTGAAATTACATACACATATGTACATAGGAAACCATGACATGCATTATTCGTAATCAATATTACAGTGGTGGGTTTTCATATTTTTGGAGTATTAAGTTTTTAGATTCACTTTAATACATTAATAATGTTAGAATTTAGCTATAATGATCCTTGGTTAAGAGATAGTTGTTTTAATGAGTGAATAGGTGTTCTACCAGAAGGTGATTACTCAAGTTATATTGGAAAGCTTTGAGGTAAGGGGAATTGCTAATAATAAGTTTCAATGAGCACAAGAAATGTGTTACTTGTATATATATTATTAGCTATTATTAGGGGAGTTGTGTTCTAATTTTAAATATGTTAAGGTATATGCAAAATGATAAGTGATTGATTTAGTTTGATTATATGTGTGAATACATCTTCGTCAATATATGATTTGAAAATGTTTTTAATTGATTTGACAATTGAAAATGTTATTATCAATATTTTATGAAGAAAAACAAATAAAGTATCTATGTCTTTAATTTGTTTAATGATAATGATATCTATATGTTTGAGTGTTTATGGTGAGAGTTTGAGGTGGTTTCTCATAAGTTGCATTATTAGTTTTGAGGATTAATATGTCAAGCTGGATGTTGACAAAGATAATTTAAGTTGAGGAATTATATAACTGATCACCTTGGGTTGGTGAGGAGCAAAACAGGATGTTTCTTACAGTACTATAATGTATGTAAGACTGAGGATAGGTTCGGCTGGGTCGCCTACAGACCTCCTGGGGATCACCTACGTTTTGAACTCCTACCAATAGTCAGTAATGGCCTCTCTGACTGGAGGAAATCATAAAACCCGACGTGGTGAAACCTGACTGTGCAGGACTATCTATAATAAGGTGCAGCGCTCGGGCCAGAATGGTTGAGACATATTTGATATATGCTCGTTGCAAACGACCATGTTATGGCAGTTGAAACGGCCTTACGCTCATATTAGTGTCTCCATGGAGTAGGTTGAAGAAAGATATTACTAACTAAGTTAGAAGACTAACTTTGAGTGAAGAGTTTGGTTTGGATGTTATATTTATCCTAAATGACTAAATTTTGATGATTGATATATTTGATAAAGTATATTATATTTGCTTTTGACTAATTGTTGATTTGTGACGTTGATTAATGTTTTGTGTAATTGATATCTTTGTGCTTATTTGATTATATGTGACCATTTGATTATTTGATTCTATTTGAGTTGAAATACATGATTAGGTAATCAGGTATGTATATATACTAGTTAAATAAAAATGTATATAGTTGTATAATATTATGTGTAGCCTTGTGACATCATCACGATGGTAACTTGTGTACGAGTAATTCACCCCTTACAACAGTTAGTGCAGGATACTATGACCTAAAGTTAAAGTTCATTGGAAAGAGGAAAACGGCATTGTGAGAGACATCAATATCAAGACAGTTAGTGTTGATTAGAGATCTAGTTTTATTTTTGGAGACCGAGGAGAAAGATCTCTTTGAGATTAAGGTATTGATGGTGTCATTGGAGTACTCTCTCGATGGCATCTTTAGTGTTTGACCAGCTCGTGATCAATTGTGGGTTAGAGTCTTTTGTAGATATTATCTTTTGATTATTTTCAATTGGAAGATTGTAAGATACTTATGTGCAATAAAAATATATATTTTATGTTTGCAAATCTTTTAGTTATAAATGATGCATATTATTCATGGGCTTACTTTAACTTTGAATTTATATAAAGAGAATTTTGAAAAGTTTTTATAGACAAAAATATAGTATATTATTTCTCACTTGTAATTTTCCTTTCACAAAAATAAATCAACATAATTGCAATTGCTTGTATTTAAGCATTTAAATTTGGGTAGAGAACTGTGACGCTCTTCTTTTCAGTCTCTGAAAAGGGGGTGTTACACTTTCTATGAAGAATGTGAAGAAAATGCTCAGTGATTTTGGTATTTCATCCTCTCAAGATCAAGGATTGAAGAGAAAAAGACAAGAAGATGAGCCTGCAGGAAGTTTGGAAATCCTAGCAGAAGCTGTTACCAGTCAACAGGATCAATCTCAGAACGTTCTCCCTGCCAGTTCAAGAGGCAAAGAAGTTCTGCAAGAAGGAAATCTCTCTGATTCAAGAGATTTAGGTGTGTCATTAGAGTTTGATTCCACTCCAGGTGCTAGCCTAGGACCACCCATTTTCAATCAAACCTTGCTTGATGGTTTCTCAACCATAGACAACCCTGTTAACACCTCTTTGTTCTCACCATTAATGACCTCTCCTCCAAGTTCTATTGGAACCTTTCACTCCACTGAAGCTATGAGACATTGGCTCAACACTGCACCACCTAAACTCTCAAACATTCATGCTCCCATTTTTAATGATGCTGGTACATCTTTACCCTCCTTTCCCCAAAACTTTGCTTCTCTAAGCTCTTTTAGCATGACCTCTACAAATCAAGCAGCTGTAGGCTTAGATTCTGAGAACATTTTCCACTTTGATCCTAGACCTCCTAAGAAATCAAAGTTTGAGAAGGAAGTCACTAGGACTAGGGGAAGATATGGGGAAGATTTTTAAAGCTTTAACCATCACCAACAACATTCAGACCTACAACATGAAGGAAAATAGCATTCTTAGGACTTGGCTAGTCAATGAATTTTGCCCTGCTATGCGTGTTACTCCTCCACCAGAGAATCCAGAAATTCCTCCCATCACAGAGCTTCCATCCTTTGATGATTCCAGCTCTGATGATTCCACCCCTGATGCACCTCATTGATCATTCCCTTTACCTCCCAAGCCTTTTTGCTGTTGACAAAAGGGGGAGAAGATTAAGAAGAAGAATTGTGCTTTTGGGGAGATTAGAAGATTTTAATTCTCTTGTTTGTTTGTTTTTAAGATCAGAATAGATTAGATATGATGAGAAGTTCTTTTTGCTTCATTAGAAAACTTCTCTTTTTATGTTTAAATTCTGAATCTTGTACTTTGAACTTTAATCCTTTGTTTTGAATCACTTTTGATCATTAATCTTGTATGAATGATGTTTATGCTCTTATATGAGCTTTGATTAATGAATGTTTTATTTGATTCAACATTGTGTGATTTTACTTACTCAATTAAGCATATGCATATTTTGAACATTGATTAAAGAATGCATAAATTGAGGCGAAGCTCTTTGATTAAATCACTTAGTATTATTACTCATTTTGGTTTAATCAGAATCACATTTTAAAATCTAATCAAGGTTTTGTCATCATCAAAAAGGGGGAGATTGTTGAGACAAAATCCATTTTGATGTTTTAAAGATAACAAACCCTTAATTAAATTTTAATTTGATTCTGATCATTTTGTTATCTAACAAGTGCTTTTGAGTGTTTTAATCTAAGACAGCCTTTAAGGATTAAATTCAATAAGTTTCACTCACAAGATACAAACAAAACATCATTTGAAGATTCTGCCCAGTAGAACGTTCTCAGAATGACACTGAACCATGTTCTAAAGTTCACGTGCTTAAAAGAATAATCACTTTTCTCAAGTCAACTTGGTAGAAACAAGAAAGAACTTTTTCATGGAAGTAAATGCAAGATCATAACAGTGTATAAGTCATTTAAAGCAAGGAATCATTTTTTAACAAGGCATCTAGTTCAAATAAGCACTTTTAAGGAATCATAAGTTCAATTGTTCATGACAAGGCTTCATGTTATTAAAGTGATTCCTTCAGAATTAATCTAGTCCAATGAAAATGATACAACACAACTGAAATGGGACTGAAGACAGCAATCCACGTTTTAAGGAACAAGGACAAGGAGTTGCTACATTCTCCCATAAAGTCTTACAAGGACAAAGACTTTATGAACCAGCAAGGACAAGTGAATAGTTCTCAATAGTTGCTCTATCTTCATAGACTGAAGCTCTCCAGCTGCAAGACAACTATCAACAGCTCATTTAATCACATGTGATATTTTCCATGAGCTTAGAGAATGATCAGAGAATGATCAGAGAACGATCTCCCAGTTTTGCCAGCAAGTGTTAAATCTGTTTGATATTTGTCCAGCCATTTGATGAGCTGTATTAATTCAAACTTAACACCTTTGCAACGGCTATATGATCAGAAATCTCTCAATCAAGTTCCAAGAACTCAGATCATCATTGTACGTTCTGTCCCATGTCAGGAAGCAATGGGAGAACGTTCTGGGAAGTTCACTTTTATGAGACAGATTTTCTCTTTCATCTCATATGTCTCTCAACTGCTATTTCTTCACTCACAACGGTTATACTTGGAGCTCAAGACATCAAGGAGTCTCCTCATCTATAAATAGCAGGTTGATATCATTTGAAGAGCAAGAGTTTCAAATTGCAAAAAGCGATACATACTTTTGTGACCTCCATATCACTTTAAGCTCTTCTTTATACACTCATACTCCAAGCTCTAGAACTTAGGATCTTAATCCATTTGAGCACTTCTGAGTGTATTTCATTTGTAAGCTATACAACTAGTTTAGGTTGATATAGGCTTGTTAGTTTCAACAACCACTTCTTAAATTGTAATATCTTGCTCAAGTCAATTGGTTAGAATTGATTGAGTGTTCAAATCAGTTGGTGATAACTGATTTGTGAAGTGTTTCAAATCAGTAGGTGATTACTGGTTTGTGAATTGATTCAGATTAGTTGGTGATAACTAATCTGTGACTTAACCTCGGTTTTAGGTTAAGGGACTCATTGTAATCTCGGACTAGATTATAGTGGATAATCTCACGCAAGTGGGGACTGGAGTAGCTCATTCTGTTAAGGGGTGAACCAGGATAAATTGTTGTGTTTTATCTTCTCTTTCCCTACTCTTTTATTTGAAGCAAACACATCACACACAAATCACTTTACATTTTCTTATCGCTAACTGGTTTCGTTCTCAGAACGTTCTCACAAGTTTTCTGTGTTAAGTTATTTGTGTTGATCATAACTTGCAGCCAAATTTTTAAAGGTCACAATTCAAACCCCCCCTTTCTTGTGACAAACTTTGTTACTTCATTATCTCTGTAGAAGGAAGAGAAACAATCGAAATCAGATCTGGTGGTGTTATCTCTGTTGAAGAAAGAGAGAAACAACCGGATCTGAAACGCAAAAACTTGGTTCGGATCTGACGGCACAATATTTCTCATGTCTCTTAAAGTCGAATTCGAGATGCTATGGAGAAGACAGCAGAACTATTGGTGTTGTGGCTTCTTGAGAGTTGCAATGGAGAAGACAAACGGTGGAAGAAATTTGTGCACAAGCTATGAGATGAAAACAAAAAAACAAATGAAGCAAGATTTTTTTTATGGTAAGTTGATAAATGATAATGGGTCATTTAATGTAAATTAAAAATACAAAGGAGTAAAAGGTTTTTTTTTCAGGAAAGAGAGGCAATATAATTTAATGCTGCCAGCTTTGCATTCCGCCAACAAATGTAATAGTACATTTTTTTAATCTCTAGACAATTTATTGGCGGAAATTTCCTCCACAAACCTTTTCATATATTTATTTATTTTTATTTAAAATTTGCTGGCGGATAAATCCGCCAATAAATATACTATGCTTTATTTTTTATTATTTTTATCTCTTGATAAATTTATTGGCAGTTTTTCCTTACTTTGTGGTGGATTTTTCCGCCAATAACTTATTGAGGGTTAAATCCGCCAATAACTTATTTTCAATTCTGTTTGTAAATCAAGGTTTTCTTGTAGTGTTTGCTATATTTTTTAAATGTCGTTAATCTTTATGTATCTCAATAGCATATCAAACGATTTTAGATTTGTCTGAAATTTTATACAAATGATCTATATGATATAAACTTTCAATCAAATTGTGGGTTTTATAAAATTTATATAGGTTAAAACATTATTCATGAGAGGTGTAACATTTGATGTCAAACTAGTTGGTGTCATTTAATCATGACTCAATTAAGTATATCTATATATATATAGCTAATATATTAGTAAAAAGAAACTATATCTTTAATATATAATATGTAATAGTTCTTACTCTACATGACAATAAAAATTTAATTTAGAATTAATTCAAGCAAAATTTGAAGCCAATAAATATAACTTTTTATGCATCCATCTTCTAAGAAATCACATAAATGAATTGAATGTCAAATTAACATTATATTTTTCTGGCCATAATTACAAGTAAATTTCATTTTTAGATTTATTGAATAATTGATATACTATAAGAAATAGAGCAAATTGTGGCCGGTGTATTTGTTAATTGCGGTATTTGCCGCGGGTGTGCACCTGCCGCAATTTTAAGCGTCGTAAGACATTTAGCGACGGATAAAACCAACCGCTGGAATAGGCGCCCTTTCAATCCGGAGCGTCGCAATGATCAAAGGGTTGTGATCAAAAGGATCTAACGGCTCTGATTTACTCCCAGAAGAAACGTTGCGCCGATCCAACGGCCCAAAAACGTCCTCGTAAAACGCAGCAATAATGACCCATATTCACAGGCCATCATTTCGTCTGTTCGTAGGTTTGGCACGTGGCAACTGCGAGTGAGGCAGTTCGTCTTGAGCATGAACGTCGCGAGCACATCTATTAATCACGAGCGAAGTATATCCTTGTGCACTCCAATTTCGCAAGCACAAACAAAGGTTCTCATGAACACAATCTTGCGAGCAGGGGTTGGAGGAACCTTGTGAACATTAGTTTCATTCACGAGCACAAATCGATAGCAGAAAACTAGAGTCTTGCGAACACAACTCCCGCGAGCATAAATGAAAGCGCTTCACGAACACAAATTTAGCGAGCATACTCCTACAGTCACGTATAAGGATTTTCGTGAACACAATCTCGTGAGCAGAAAATATAACTTCTTGACGAAATCAACGTTTCGCCCAATAGGCCTCCTCGACTGGAAAACTGACTCTTAAGTCATTACTCTTATGCCTAGGAGCAACGACTTGGGGGGATCCTGTTTCGAACTGGGCCAAGAACCAGCCAAAATCCCCTTCTCTAGGGATGTCGAGGACGACCCAATGAGGAGTAGCCTCGTCGGCCACGTCAGCAAGGCATGTGTCACATGTGCTCCTCATCACGCGGACATGTGCCCATTTGAGCCTATCCATTATCCCTGATACGCGGAGCAGCTTACCCAGGATAAGGACCTATAACGGTTCCTTGCTCCATCTCAGAAGAGATCCTGTCAGTCGCTCTTAATAGCCTGCCCTACGAGGCCCCATTAAAGGGACATTTGGCCCAGCGCTGGGGGACAACTATAAAAACCCTCCTCTATAGGAGGGTCATGTATTCTATTCTCATTCTTAACCTAGCAAACTTGTACCTTTGAACTTTGAACTGACTTAAGCATCGGAGCGTCTGCAGATACAAACTCTCCCTCCAGGGGCGGAGCCAGGAATTTAATATAGGGGGGACTAAGTCTAAGAAGTACTATAATTTAGTATATATAATTTTTTTATTTCTTTATAAAGCCTACTACATATATAAGAAATTTAAGAACATATAAATAATATCTAAAGTCAATATATATATATATATATATGCAAGTCTTTTAAGTATAAATAATAATCAAAAGGTTTGACACACAACATGTTTTATGTTCCAAGTTAAAAATCAATATATAAAGTCCATTTTAGCACTATGGACTAGTTCTAACACTACGAAAAAAATAACAGACAGACTTCACACACCAAAATAGCCAACAAAGGCAAGCAACCACAATTACTAACCAAGTTATATAAACACATTAACTCAAGAGCCTCATTTCCACTTCAAACATACCTCATGTTTGTACACTTTTTTTACTATAAAAGACAAAGACCCAATATATATCTATATAGCACTTTCTTTGGTCCTTTTTATAAGAGACAATTGAGTCGTAAAAATTAATTTATCTAAATTTTATTATAAATCAAATACATCAACTTTTATTGACTCAATTGTTACTTATAAAAAGAACCGATAATTTTATTACTAGTACTATAAAAAAAATTCAAAGAGGTGGGGGGGACCATAGCCACCCCCTGTCCCCCCTCTCCCTCCGCCCCTGCCTCCCTCCGTGGATTGCTCAACTTCAGACGCTCTCACTGGCCATCACTCTTCCCTGATCTCCATGTAAGATCACTCCTCTCTAAAAATATAAGTGACATTAAAATGCATTTAGGGCCCATTTGGTGCACAGGATAAGAGATATGATATGATAATTGTATCATATCCCGTCTTAATCCAGTGTTTAGTGAACCAGCAGGATATGATAACTTAATCCTGGAACTTATTCTATCCTGTCTCTCTAGTTCAAATTCGTATTTTGAATTTGAGCTGGGTTACCGCCAGGATAAGATATGAAGATAATTTACCCATTTATTTGATAAAATATATTTTAAAATAAAAAATGAAAATTAATAAAATATTAATAATAAAATAAATTAATAGTAAATAAAAAATAAAATAAATAATTTTTAAATATATACACAATTTTCTCACAAGGGTAATTTTGTAATTTATATAATTTTAAAATTCAAAATTCTACTAAAATAACAATATTTTACAGTAAAATAATTATTAAAAATTGCAAAATAGGGATATTACCTTATCTAACATATATAATCAAGTTATTTATTTAATCATGTTCATATAAAAATTTAACATGTTTATTTGCTCATTATTTTTATTTAAAATTATATGAATATATTTGATTGCTTATTTAAATTTTTTATTTATAAAATTTAAAGTATTACAAAATAATTTTTTAAAAAATAATTATTGTACAATGTTAATTTTGTAATTAAAGTATGATATATATCTTATACATTTATTATGAGCGAGATATATATTAAAAACATGATATGATAGTTATCATGTTTGTTATTCTGTGTGCACCAAACACATGATTGGATAACTGTTATCCTACTTATATCATATCATATTCTTATCCTATTTTATACCCTATCATATCACTATCGTATATCAGGTTTTCTCAGAAGCATTGTGTATCAGGTTTCTATTCCTCTTGAGCATTGTCCTGACAAGCTTCTCTGGAAACACACTATTGATAGTGACTTGCAGTTGAAGGAAGCATATGTATTCAAATCACACATTTGGCAGGATCTGCATTGGGCCAAACTCATCTGGTGTGCTCACATACCTCCCTCTAAGTCTCTCTTTGTTTTGGAGATTAATGAATGAAAAGGTGCCAACTGATGAGAATTTAAAGTATAGAGGCTGATTTTGTTCCATCTATGTGCAATTTGTGCAACAGTCATGAAGAATCATCTTTTCATATTTTCTTTGACTGTAAGTTTGCTATCAGACTTTGGTCTTGGCTAGCAGGTTGTCTGAATATGACTTTACAATTCACTTATATGGATGATATCTGGAAGCTTTGTGATTTGAATTGGGCTCCTCAAAGTAAGGTTACTTTAATTGTTGCAATCATTAATTTAATCAATACAATTTGGTTTGTAAGAAATTAAGCTAGGTTTAATGATGCAATCATTTCTTGGAGAACTGTTATTTCCTCTATTATAACCAGTACCTCATTGACTGGTAACAACACATGTAAACCTTCTTCAAATTCCATTCGAGATTTCATTTTTTTTGAAGAAGTTCAACATTTGCATTCATTAGCCCAAGATACCTATTGTCAGAAAAATCTTGTAGCAACCTCCCCTGCAGAATTGGTTGAAATGTAACATAGATGGAGCTTCTAATGCAGAAAAATCTTGTCGTGGTGTGTTTAGGGATGCTAATGCTGATTTTCTTTATGCTTTTGTTGAGCCTCTAGGTATCTAAAATGCTTACTATGCTTAGCTTTGTGGAGCAATGAATGCAATTGAGATAGCTTATCATAAGAGCTGGTTGAATCTGTGGTTGTAGACTGATTCCTCATTAGTGGTTGCAGCTTTCAAAAATCCATCAAAATTGAAATTCCTGGCACGCTGAGCACGATGCTCTACCCGATGCTCCAACACTGAGTCCGGTCTAACGCGTAGTAGTTCAAAGCGTATAAACGAAAATCAAATAAAGAAGACAAGTTGTTTGTTAACCCAGTTCGGCGAACCTACGTCTGGGGGATACCAATCCAGGAAGGAATATCACTATAATAGCCCTAGTTCTAAGTTACCAGCAAACGCCCCGTTTACAACTTATAACCTAGGCACTACCAATGACTCTTCTACCTAGGAACTCCTAGATATGAGATCCCATCTCACTCCCTTACAACCTTACAGAACAGCAAGGATTTAACTAACATAAACACAAAAGAGTTTTGGAGACACACTCCTAAAACTACACACTCGTGCCTAAAGGCTTTGAGTGTTAAACACACCAAAAATCCTAACTCCGTACTTCAAAGCTTAGGAGAAGGATCACACAATACAACTCAAGAACACACGTCCTAAGCTTGCATCAAGGTGACACAAGAAAGGCTCACAATAATAAACACACGCAAAACCTAGTTCTAGACTCAAACACAATAACGGCGTGAACAACTACTGAATTAGGGTTTTGCAGCTCCTTTAAATACTTCAGACAACTACACATGCATGGGCTTGGTTTGTTTGGCCCAAGCATTTACTCCATATTAATTAAATGAGATTCTCTAAAAATATGTTCTTCAAAGAGATACTCTTCAGAAATATTCTTGAACAGGATCTGAAGCATTAAACAACCTTCCTTATGTAAAACCTTATAAAACGCGCCATGCAAGATTCATGAGAGAGAAACCAACATTCCATAAATGGAACTTGTCATGAGCGCTCCTCCTGAGCCATTTCAATGCTCTACACAATGCCTGAGGCATCAGATCGCACATCTTGCACAAAGTTTATTTTACCAAAAATGCAGCCAATACCAAAGACTCAACAAACTCCCCCTTTGGCAAATTTTTGGCTAAAACAAATTATGACCATACAGATACTACTTAAACAGATACTTCAACTACATTTCTTTTTCTCAACATAAACACACAAGCATAAAGATCTGTAGAGGCTATCCTTCAAAACAGTTACCATACTACTCCTTCATGGAGAACAGTAGAAAAGAATAAGATGTATCTTTTAAGATTATCAGAGAGGCATGCAACAGCGGAACACAAAATAACTACTTCGCCTTAAATGGTCAGGAAAATAAACTTGATAGAATGTGGGATAGAATGCTTCAGCATTTTCACAACACTACTCCCCTTGCACACATACATGGGATGTTGGAGCATTGTATCCAACATCTCCCCCTGCAAAATACAAATCAGCTCCCCCTCAACACCTGCATATATCAGATCATGCACACAACCACACAACTACATACTCCATCCAAAACTACACTACTAGTTACACTGCACACATATCATAACCAGAGCATATGCAGACAGAAAACAACCAGCAGACTGATCAATTCATAACCAGAATATATCCAAAGCATACCAGGATGTAAGATGTATTTTACTCCCCCTTTTTCCACAAATTTGACAACTACACACCAGCAGAGAGTACAGAAGTAAATGACTTTAATGCACACCAACAGACGGGATACATAACTCACCAGCTCCCCCTCACTACCAACATGCAGAGAAAAATAGATTCTCGCACATAAGGAGCACATACAAGAATAGTAATAATCACCACCAACTATCACAAGAGTTACTCCTCCCCTCACTACTCAATCTCATGCACATAGGCCAGACAGGCTATATGCAACCACACCACAACTACAAATGCACATGGGGCAGACAAGCCATGTGTAACCATCATAACATACGCATGCTTCTATAGGCAAACATGCAACAACTGATCTACAACTACCAACATCAGAGCAATCATGAATCAGCAGACAAATGCAAACATATAGATAACACACACCTGAGGTTAGGACACATGATATCATATACCACATGTAATGAGAAGAAAGAATTTGATCTGATTCTCCTATGATAGCGTGCAAGCATAAGTTGGAGAAAAAAATGACAGTTGCACGCCTCAAGCTCATTGACTGCTATAACTCCTCATAGAGGCAAATTCCTAACTTGCCCCTTAGCTTCTCAAATTGCACAGCATCAAGAGCCTTAGTGAAAATATCTGCCACTTGCTCTTTTGTACCCACATGCTCCAATGTGACAATTTTATTCTCAAAAAGATCTCTGATGAAATGATGGCGAATATCAATATGCTTGATCTTGCTATGCTGAACTGGATGCTTTGAGATGTTTATTGCGCTCATGTTGTCACAGTACAATGTTAGAGCATCCTGTTCAACATTGTATTCCTTCAGCATTTGTTTCATCCACACAAGTTGAGAGCAACTACTCCCAACTGCTATATACTCAGCCTCAGCTGTAGATAAGGCCACACAATTTTGCTTCTTGCTGAACCAAGATATTAGATTAGTCCCCAAAAAGAAACAACCTCCTGAAGTACTTTTTCTATTATCAGCACTTCCAGCCCAATCAGCATCACAATATCCATATAAGATAGAATTTTCACAATGGGAATACATTATCCCATAATCACTAGTTCCATTCACATACTTCAAAATTCTCTTAACTTGAGTCAAGTGACTTACCTTAGGATCTGCTTGATATCTAGCACACACTCCAACAGCATAAGTTATGTCAGGTCTACTTGCAGTCAAGTACAACAAGCTCCCAATCATGCTTCTATAGAGACTTTGATCTACACTTACTCCCTTCTCATCTTTGGTAAGTTTCAAATGGGTAGGTGTTGGTGTTCTCTTGTGTGTAGCATTGTCCATCCCAAATTTCTTGACTATGTTTCTGGCATACTTGCTTTGAGATATAAAGATGGTGTCTTCCATTTGTTTAATCTGAAGACCAAGAAAATAAGTCAATTCCCCAACAAGACTCATTTCAAACTCTGACTGCATTTGCTTGACAAAATGATGGACCATCGTGTTCGACAATCCACCAAACACAATGTCATCAACATAGATTTGGGCTATTATAAATTTTCCTTTTTCTTCTTTTACAAACAGGGTTTTGTCTGATCCTCCCTTTCTGTAACCTTGCTCTTCCAAGAATTGAGTCAACCTTTCATACCAGGCCCTAGGTGCTTGTTTTAGACCATATAGGGCTTTCTTCAGTTTGTAGACATAGTTAGGATGTTCTGGGTCCACAAACCCTTTAGGTTGCTCAACATACACCTCTTCCTGTAGGTATCCATTTAGAAATGCACTCTTCACGTCCATTTGGTATAATTTGAACTTGAGAATGCAGGCCACTCCTAGAAGCAATCTGATGGATTCTAGTCTGGCCACAGGTGCAAAAGTTTCATCAAAGTCAAGCCCTTCAATCTGGGTATATCCTTGTGCCACAAGCCTTGCTTTATTTCTGGTAACCGTACCATTCTCATCTGACTTGTTTTTATACACCCATTTTGTTCCAATTACATTCACATCTTCAGGCCTTGGAACCAAGTCCCATACTTCACTTCTCTCAAATTGGTTAAGCTCTTCTTGCATAGCCTCAATCCAGGCTTCATCAGTCAAAGCTTCTTTGACATTCTTTGGCTCAAACAAGGACACAAAGCAAGAGTTTGCAATTACATCATTTGTCCTCCTAGTGGTTATTCCTTGTTCAGGATTCCCAATAATGAGATCTTTGGGATGATTTTTCTGAACACGAACTGGGGGACCTTTGTTTTGGACTTGAGGTTCAGTACTTGTCTCAGCATCTTCTTCAAGAGTCTTTTCATCAGATTTTTCTTTACTGGGATGTTCTAATGCTTCAGCATCTTGTTCAGCATTGACACTAACAGGATCACCTTGATCTATGCCATCATTTTCTTTCAAAGGAGAGTCCTTTACAACAACATTTACAGATTCCATCACAACTTGAGTCTTTGAGTTATAGACCCTGTAAGCTCTACTGTTGGTGGAGTACCCAAGGAAGATTCCCTCATCACTTTTAGGGTCAAGTTTCCTTCTTGGTTCTCTATCAGCTAGGATGTAGCACTTACTTCCAAATATATGAAAGTGTTTGACAGTTGGCTTTCTATCTTTCCATAGTTCATATAGAGTAGAGGTTGTACCTTTTCTCAGAGTGACTCTATTGTGTACATAACAGGCAGTATTCATAGCTTCAGCCCAAAAGTGATAAGGAATGTTTTTGGCATGAAGCATGACTCTAGCTGATTCTTGAATCGTTCTGTTCTTCCTTTCTACTATGCCATTCTGTTGAGGGGTTATTGGAGAAGAGTACTCATGCTTAATTCCTTCAGTGGAACAGAATTCATTAAACTTGGAGTTCTCGAACTCTCTACCATGATCACTCCTTATTCTTACAACATTGCTTCCCTTTTCTCTTTGGATCTGAATGCACAGCTCTTTGAAAACATCAAAAGCATCTGATTTTTCTCTAATGAAATTCACCCATGTGTACCTAGAGTAATCATCCACCACTACAAGAGCATACCTTTTTCCTCCCAAGCTTTCAACCTGCATGGGTCCCATGAGATCCATGTGTAGTAATTCAAGAACCTTGGAGGTTGTCTGATGCTCCAGCATTGGGTGCGACATCCTGATTTGCTTTCCAATTTGACATTCACCACACACCTTTCCTTCAACGATCTTGAGTTTGGGAAGGCCTCTAATGGCTTCAACTGAAATAGCTTTCTTCATTCCTTTCAAATTGAGGTGTCCCAGTTTCTGGTGCCATAGTTGAACTTCATCTTCTGTGGTGATTAGGCAGGTGGATGTGAGAGCTTCTTCTCGAGGCATCCACAAGTAACAATTGTCTTTAGATCTAGTACCTCTCAGTATTAGTTGTCCTTCCTCATTGTTAACTAGACATTCAGATTTAGTGAAGTTAACTTTCATGCCTTGATCACACAGCTGGCTAATGCTAATCAGATTTGCTGTAAGGCCTTTAACTAAAAGTACATTCTCCAGGTTGGGCAATCCATGGCTGACCAGATCCCCAATCCCTACTATTTCTCCTTTTGCACCATCTCCAAAAGTTACAAAGCTGGCCTTGTAGGATCTTACATTTCTGAGATACTTTTCTTCACCAGTCATATGTCTAGAACACCCGCTATCAAAATACCAATCTTCCCTAGAAGAAGCTCTTAGGGATGTGTGAGCAATTAACCCAACATTTTCTTCTTTATGTAATTCAGCATTCTCTTCTTTAGGTCTCCATTCCCTCTTAATAACATTCTCTTCCTGTACCACATTTGGTTTAGGCTCCTGGTTGGGGTATCCATACAACTTGTAGCAGAAAGGTCTGATGTGTCCTCTTTTTCCACAATGGTGACACACCCACCTACGATATCTCCTTTGGTTTTTAGGCCTTTGCTGAACAAAAGGTCTTGGTCTTTGATGAACTGAAGATTTTGGATCAAGAGCGAACTTTGGAACTGGGTATGCTTTAGAATGTCGAGTCTGATGCTCCAGCATTACCTTTCCAGTACAAGGATCAAAGACATTTTCTCCTGATGTGAACTTGGTTTCAGGGTCCTGTTGGTACTGATTCAGACTTGAGTAGTTGTATCCAACAGACCTAAGCTTCCCACTTGGCACATTATCCAGAATTTCTTCAAGAAGATCTGCTCCTGAGTTCAGCTGACTTACACGTTTCCTTAGATCATCCATTTGAGCATTCACTTGGATGACTTTTTCTTCTGCCTGTGTAGCCTTTTCAACTTGCATGTTCACTTCAGCTTGAAGTTTGTTAATGGTCTTCTTTTGTTTCTCAAGAATTCTACACATCTCTTCATATCTAGTGACCAATTCTTTGTAGGTGCTGGCAAGTTCTTCCTAAGACACATCCCCATCTTCATCAGATTCCCAATCCTCAACATTAACACATGTTCCAGTGAGGGCAGTCGCATGTCTTGCTGATTCACTTTCTTCATCAGTGTCTTCATCTGACCAAGAAACAGTTAGCCCTTTCTTTTGTCTTTTCTGATATGTTCCACATTCTGACCTTATGTGTCCATAACCTTCACACTCATGACACTGGACCCCCTTGCCTTGACTGCTTTTATCTTCAGGCTTGGTTTTCTTAAGACTATTCTGCTGTTTGTTGATGTCGAACCGGATGCTCTGCCCATTCTGTCGATTCCTACCTCCAACTCTTTTCAGCACTTTGTTGAATTGTCTACCAAGCATGGCAATAGCATCAGCTATGCTATCTTCCTCTTCATCCTCACTTTGGTCATTGCTTTCATCAGTGTTTGAAACAAAGGCAATGCTTTTGTTCTTCTTGTCACCTCGTTCATTCAAATCAATTTCAAAAGTTTGGAGGGATCCAACAAGTTCATCCATCTTCATAGTGGAGACATCATGTGCTTCCTCAATTGCCGTTACCTTCATATCGAACCTTTTGGGAAGGGACCTGAGAAGTTTCCTTGATAATTTTTCATCAGAAATTTTTTCTCCTAAGGCTTCAAAAGAATTTGCAATGTCAAGAAGACTCAAATGAAAATCTTGGATGCTCTCATCATCTTTCATTCTTAAGGATTCAAATTTGGATGTGAGGTGTTGAATCTTTGACTGTTTTACCTTGGTAGTCCCTTCATAGCACTTTTCTAGTATCTCCCATGCTTCTTTGGCTGACACACAGTTTTTGATGAGTTTGAAAACACTAGCGTCTACTCCATTAAAGAGAGCATAAATGGCTTTGTGATTGTAATGCACTGCAGTTTCCTCTTCTGGAGTCCATTCTACTTCAGGTTTCTTTACCCACTTTGAGGTACCTTCCTTGCTAGTATAGACAGGATGTTCCCATCCAGTTAGCACAACTTTCCACACTTTACTATCAATTGACCGCAAAAAGGCCGTCATTTTGGATTTCCACGGGTCATAGTTGCTGGATCCATTGAGCAATGGTGGTCTGTTCATGTAGCCTCCCTCTTTTTCCATGATGCCAGAGAATTCAGGTCCTGAATCTCACCCTAGAAACAGGCAGGGTGCCTGCTCTGATACCAATTGAAATTCCTGGCACGCTGAGCACGATGCTCTACCCGATGCTCCAACACTGAGTCCGGTCTAACGCGTAGTAGTTCAAAGCGTATAAACGAAAATCAAATAAAGAAGACAAGTTGTTTGTTAACCCAGTTCGGCGAACCTACGTCTGGGGGATACCAATCCAGGAAGGAATATCACTATAATATCCCTAGTTCTAAGTTACCAGCAAACGCCCCGTTTACAACTTATAACCTAGGCACTACCAATGACTCTTCTACCTAGGAACTCCTAGATATGAGATCCCATCTCACTCCCTTACAACCTTACAGAACAGCAAGGATTTAACTAACATAAACACAAAAGAGTTTTGGAGACACACTCCTAAAACTACACACTCGTGCCTAAAGGCTTTGAGTGTTAAACACACCAAAAATCCTAAGTCCGTACTTCAAAGCTTAGGAGAAGGATCACACAATACAACTCAAGAACACACGTCCTAAGCTTGCATCAAGGTGACACAAGAAAGGCTCACAATAATAAACACACGCAAAACCTAGTTCTAGACTCAAACACAATAACGGCGTGAACAACTACTGAATTAGGGTTTTGCAGCTCCTTTAAATACTTCAGACAACTACACATGCATGGGCTTGGTTTTTTTGGCCCAAGCATTTACCCCATATTAATTAAATGAGATTCTCTAAAAATATGTTCTTCAAAGAGATACTCTTCAGAAATATTCTTGAACAGGATCTGAAGCATTAAACAACCTTCCTTATATAAAACCTTATAAAACGCGCCATGCAAGATTCATGAGAGAGAAACCAACATTCCATAAATGGAACTTGTCATGAGTGCTCCTCCTGAGCCATTTCAATGCTCTACGCAATGCCTGAGGCATCGGATCGCACATCTTGCACAAAGTTTATTTTACCAAAAATGCAGCCAATACCAAAGACTCAACAAAAATAAGTTCCTTGGCCCTTAAGAAATCGATGGAAAAATGTTCTGGTGTTGGTTAGAAGTTTCAATTCATTATATCTCACATATGCAGGGACGGTAACAAAGTGGCTGACCTTTTTGCTAACCAAGGCTTGTCCCTTGCCTCTTTCACTTGTTGGTTTGATCCTCCCTCTTTTTCCCTTGACTGTTTGCACAAAAACAAGTTAGGCATGCCTAACTTTAGATATTGTTCCTCTTAATGGAAATTATGTTTGGTCCCCTCCATTTGTAATGCTTCTC
Organism: Trifolium repens; assembly: GCA_030408175.1. Taxonomy (NCBI): domain Eukaryota; kingdom Viridiplantae; phylum Streptophyta; class Magnoliopsida; order Fabales; family Fabaceae; genus Trifolium; species Trifolium repens. The sequence goes on along the minus strand of CP125839.1, from coordinate 19,909,627 downwards.
TTTTCCTTTATATATATTATCTTTTGGGTGGGTAGCACTTAGCTCCCACCTTTTGGCTTTTTCAAAAAAAAAAATCACTATCATATTGTTTACTGTGAAATTTGGTAAACAACGCTAGTTTGATTATTACAAGAGAGATCAACTAGTAAATCTCGGGACATAGTGCTCTTGTTCATATTTCCAGAGTAATTAGTGTTCATTATTGTTCTTATGTATTTAAAGTTGTTTTTACGTTACTTGAAATGCAAGAAAGAATGTTTATTCTAATGAACAAACAGAATGGAAGAAAGAGTCGAAATAAATGTTAAAGAAAGAATGCTTATTCTATTGAACAAACAGAATGGAAGAAAGAGTCGAAATAAAGATTGATTTGGATAGAAATACAAGACTGTAAATTTGCATTCAAAGGTAAATGATTACAGAAAAAGTAATGGTGCACATAACATACATTTTCCCTTTCGAACTCGTTTCTCTCGTTAGCATGGGTACTTTGAGTTTTGTAAGGATTTTGTATAATGATTGTGACCTTTTGCTCGATCACAGAACTAGACTATTTATAGACACTAATTCCTAACTGCTAATAACGTTTACGTTAACTGAAGAGAGGACGCGTGTCTTGACACGTATTTTGAATTTGAATTCTCCTTTATCCTTTGATCTAGCCGTTGTATCCATCGAAGTCGAAACAGCAATGCTTCTCCTGAATAATTTGCTAAGTCCACACTTTTCTTCTTCACAGCCAGCGCTTCGACCGTATGGACGTTTCGACTAAGTCGAAAGAAACCTGAAGAAAACAACGTTAAGATTAATGCTCCAGATAGAACATTTGATGATATGTTCATACATGAATATTCATTAAATTTATTGGCTCTAAAAACCAAACTTATTTAATGACTCTTTAAAATAGTAAAATAATCAAATGCAATTATGTTTATTATTTTAATCATGTCTTTTAGAACATATTTTTCACTTGGTGAAAATATGGGCTAACAAATTGCCCCCAAAATGCCTGTTTCGATCAAGTGATTCGAACGATAATAGAAAAAGGCATTTTAATCCCACGTGCTTGGCACTCTTAATAATGACGGCGCTGGCGTAATGTACAGTAATAACTGTCACCTTGATTCCCACAATCCATCATTTCTCCTAGATTTTAGACATAGTGGATGACGTGGCGCTCATAGAAGTTGAAAAGGGGTGGTGTTAGTTGATTCCTTAGGAGAATTTCTACAAGCCCATAACACTTGATCCAAGGTTTTATGCCAATTCCTTGGTTTTTGGGCTATGTGTTTCTTTATTAAATTAATAATAACTTTATTGGCTGCTTCAACCTGTCCATTTGCTTGTGCATAATATGGTGTTGAAGTTAGAAGTCTAAAGCCAATTTCTTGAGCAAATTCCTGCATCTTTCGTCCAGTAAAAACTGATCCTTGATCAGTTGTAATTGTTTCAGGAATTCCAAATCTATAAATTATATGATTTTGTATGAAACTAATTACTGCCTCTTGATCAACATTTGGCAAAGGAATAGCTTCTATCCACTTTGTGAAATAATCTATTCCCACCAGGATATAACGTTGATTTTTTGATGAAGCAGGCTTAATTTCACCAATAAGGTCTAGAGCCCAACCCCTAAAGGGACATGGTTTCACTATTGAATGAAGTTCACTTGCAGGCACATGCTGAATTCCTGAATGCCTTTGGCATTCTTGGCAGCCTTTGGCATATTCTATGCAGCCTTTTAGCATAGAAGGCCAATACAAGCCTTGTCGAAACAAAAGCCATTTCATTTTGTTTCCTGCTTGATGGGAACCACAGGTACCACTATGAACATCAGAGATTGCTATATATGCTTCTGTTTCATTTAGACATTTTAATAAGATTCCTTCAGAAGTCTTTTTGAAAAGGTCATTTTCAAAAATTATATAGCTTAAGGCTCTATATTTTATCTTTCGATCCACATTTCCTGTTGGGTTCCTAAGATATTCTACAATGGGCTTTCTCCAATCATCATCTGACAGATTGTCAATGGCAAAAATTGGTTCTTGTAAAACCATTTTTTCTTTGATTTCGATTAATGGTGTCAACTTTTCCTTTGACACTTTGTATCCTGAAGCAATTTGAGCTAAGTCATTTGCCTCTTGGTTTTCTAATCGAGGTACATGTTCAATATCTATATGATCGAAACCATTTAATAAAGAACTAGCTATCACAAAGTATTTTGCTAAATGTTCCCTAACACATTTATACTCTTGAGTTAGTTGTTTCAATACTAATTCAGAATCACCTCTTATCTTAATGTTCTTTGCCCCCAAGTCTTTTAATATTTCCAAACCTGTGATTAAAGCTTCATATTCAGCTTCATTATTCGAGCAAAGTCCCTTGATCTTATATTTAAACTTAGTTGGAACTTTAGTTGGTGAAATGATTAGAATCCCAATCCCAGTTCCATGTTTATGCTTGGATCCATCAAAATAAAGGATCCATGGCTGGATATCCACATACTCTTGTGGCATTTCGACCAAAGAATGATCCACTATGAAATCAGCCACGATTTGACCTTTAACAGCTTTCAAAGGTTTGTATGTGAGTGAATACTCAGTTAATGCTAAAGCCCATTTTCCAATTCTACTATGAAGTATTGGTTTAGTTAACATATGTTTAATGACATCAAAGTGAGAATAGACATAAACATCAACAGGCTTTATATAATGCTTAAGTTTAGTACAAGAGAAATATAAACAAAGACAAAGTTTTTCTATGGCAGTATATCTAGTTTCCGCATCATTTAGAACTCTGCTAAGGTAATAAACTGCATTTTCTATGCCATTATCATCTTCTTGAGCCAACATACTTCCTATTGTCTTTTCAGACGCAGCAATATACAACTTCATAGCTTTGTTTCTGCTAGGAGGCATTAAAACTGGAGGCTTTATCAAGTAATCTTTAATATCGTCAAAAGCCTTTTGATGCTCTTCATTCCATTTGAATGGATCATCTTTCTTGAGTCGAAGTAGTGGAGAGAATGCTTGAGCTTTTCCACTTAGATTCGAAATGAATCTCCTCAAAAAGTTGATCTTACCTAACAGAGATTGAAGTTGCTTTTTTGTCGAAGGAGGTTTTGTCTCTAAAATGGCCTTTGTCTTGTTTTGGTTTATTTCAATGCCTTTTTTATGCACCACAAAACCAAGGAAATCTCCTGCATGCACACAAAAAGCACATTTTAATGGATTCATTTTTAATCCTTGTCTCCTCATTCTTTCAAAAGATTGCCTGAGGTATAGCAAATGGCTATCTTCAGAAGAGGATTTAATGATGATATCATCAATATAAACTTGCATGAAGGTATCTATAAAATCATGAAACATAGAATTCATGGCCCTTTGATAAGTGGCACCAGCATTTTTTAAACCAAAAGGCACAACAACCCATTCATAAGTGCCCAAAGCACCAGGGCATCTAAATGCTGTTTTAGATACGTCTTCTTCAGCAATAAATATTTGGTTATATCCAAAATAACCATCTAACATACTTAAAAACTCGAAACCTGCTGCTGAATCCACTAACATTTCTGCCACAGGCATGGCATATTCATCTTTAGGCGTAGCATTATTTAAATCCCTAAAATCTATGCATACTCTAAGTGTACCATTCTTTTTAATGACAGGAACTATATTTGCTAACCATTCAACATACCTGGCAGTTCTGATGAATTTACTCTTCAGCAGCCTTTCGATCTCTTCCTTGATCTTGGACATAATTTCTGGTGCAAACCTTCTTGGTAATTGTTTCACTGGTTTTTTACCTGCCTTGATTGGTAGTTTGAGTTCGACCATTTCTCGACTGAGCCCAGGCATTTCATTATAATCCCAAGCAAAACAATCACTGAATTCCTTGAGCAGCTGCACCAATTTTTCTTTCAAATCAGGACTAATATTGGCACTAATGTAAGTTGGCCTTTTCACTGAGCCATTTCCAATGTCAATTTCCTCCAAAGGATCTTGAGCCTGCATCTTAGGAGTTTCATTTATAGGATCTCTTTCGAACCCCAAGGGTTCATCATCATAGATGCAGTCAAGCCTTTGAGTTGGTGACATATTGATGCCATCTTTTTCGACCTTGGCTTCAACAGCCAAATTTTGTTGAACCTCAGCTTCCAAAGCCGTATTTAATCTACTTTCGGCCATATAAGCCGTTATTCTGGCCCATGCATTGGACTCAGTCATAGTAATCTTCGTAGATGTTCCACCCGGTTGGGCGTATGACTCCATCTTCTGAGGATGCAGCATTTATTTCCTCTCTTTCCCATATAAAACCATGGGTTGGGTGGAGTTTGAAAGAATGAATCACATTGTCAGAAGGTGTGAATGCATTCTCTCTATCATAACATGGCGCAATGTTCGCCAAATTTTTGTCAAAGGTTTGTTGGTTTATAGTATCTACCTCTGACATATAGAAACTCTGATCAGCTTCTATATTTTCTACACAACCGTCTTCCCTCCAAAGTATCAACTTCTGGTGAAGGGTAGAAGGAACAGCTCCCACTCCATGAATCCACTTCCTTCCTAGGAGCAAATTGAAGTTTGCCTTGGATTCCACTACCAAGAACAAGGTGGGTCGAACTATGCTGCCTACTGCAACATCCACTTGAATTGCCCCCCTGGAATATCCTGTTTTGCCTTCATAGTTCGACAAAACGATATTGTGGGCTGATAAATCACAGTCATATTTGCCAATCTTTGGCAGCATTGATAAGGGCATTAGGTTCACAGCAGCACCCCCATCTATCAATACTTTATTAATTCCAACCCCTTCGACCTTTGCCCTGATGAAGAGTGGTTTGAGGTGGTTTTTCATGCCCAAGTCTGGCCTTTCGAATGTAGCCTGTTGCTCCTCGATGCAGCCATTATTCAAGACATAATAACATTTTGGCTTTGGATCAGCCATGCTTAACTGGTCGAAGTCAGTTTCGAGCTCAGTTACTTCTGATTGAACATCATACTCTGATGGTAATATGGAAACAACACATATCACATCAAAATCTGGTTCAGAATCTAGCAAATCATCTTCTTCCATTTGGTTCTCATTTATTGGCGGAAGGATTCTTTCTTTTGCTGGCCTTCTAGCCACTTCTTTGTATTGGCTTGGTTGAGAATTTTCTGCAGCCATTCTCTTTTGGCGTTGAAACCTACGCCATTGAGTCCTAGTCATTGGATGTTTACCCTTATAGTTGTTTTTGTAAGAGTACTTATTAACATCCTCTGCATAGCTCATTTTGGTACCACTGGGACCACCAACTTCGATTGCACCTTTATTGAACTTCATTGTTCCCTTGTGCACCCAGCGCTCTATTGGGATCGAACCAGATGGTCGAAAGGTAGGCCTTCGATCGTATTGAGCAGGATTGTTTGGTCGAGTCAGGATACCTTTTCCTTTTTCTTGGTGAGGTTTTGGGTTTGCCCCCAGCCTACTTGCCATAGGTTGAAACTTCATGAGGCCTGCAGTAGCCTCTTTGTCGCATACAGCACTACAACGGGCACAAAGCATTACATTTTTATTTTCCAGCTTGCACCTGTTCAGAAAATCTATTAAATCCTCTTCAGCACGAGGGTAGACCACTTTCATTTTCTCCATGTACTCTTCTTCAGAGATCTTTTATGTCTGGCCCTCTGTAACCTCCATGGCTTCGACCATCATGATTTCTTGTGGTTCAGCATAGAGAGTATCAGCACTTTGCAGAGGCTCAGCATCAATCTGCATGGCTTTGGGTTTTTCACCAAACTTGAGTCTTCCCTCATTCGGCGCCTTCTGGACTAAATCCCTGAAAAGTACACATTGTGAGGTTCTATGTCCAAGGAAATTATGATATTTACAATAACCTCTTTTCTTTCTCATGTCTAATGGAGGTATTTTAACACCTTTTGGAACCACAATTTGGCCATCAGTAACCAATAAATCAAAAATCTCATCACATTTTGTTATATCAAAAGTGTAAGTTTTTGACACAAATCTATCATTCTTTGGTTCAACAGGGTTTTTTCCATTAGATGGTTTCAAAAGTTTACAAGTATAAGGGGGACCAGGTTTCAATTCTGCTAGGTCTATCTCCCCTTGCTCAACATCTTCATAAGATATTTCATATTCTTGGTCACTATCCTGTGTTTCCACGTAAGCAACCTTTTCCTTATGATATTTAGAATTTCTGGCCTTTTCTGCTTTCAAGCGTTCGACCTGTCGAACTCTATCAGCCAATTGGGCCATATCCCTTAGATGTTGAGTGTCTAATTTCTTTCTGATCGAATAATCAAGGCCACCAGCAGCCATTTCGACCAATTCATGTTCAGGCACCTGAGTAAAGCATCTAGCTTTGAGTAAACGGAATCTATTCAAATAATCATCCACAGACTCAGGGGTTTTGCGCCTCACGCTTGCCAATTCTTTGAGACTTATTTTAGATTGTCCCATATAGAATTGTTCATGGAAAACCCTCTCCAATTGATTCCAATTAAAGATTGAATGTGGAGGGAGAGTGGTAAACCAAGTGAAAGCGTTTTTTGTTAGAGAATTAGGGAAATATTTCATCCTTAAATTCTCATTGTTTGCTAAATCCCCTGCCTCAGTTAGATACCTTGATATGTGTTCGACTGTTGATTCACTGGTATCACCAGCAAACTTAGTGAATTTTGGGATCTTCCATCCCCTAGGTAATTCAGTTTGAAGCACATATTCTGACAAGGCAGAGACAAAATGAGGCCTATGCATGCCTATGTTTAAACCATTTTGTGCCAAAATTGTTTCGACCAAATTTGCTATGTTATTTTGCCCAGCAAAATTATTGTTCTGGACATTTCTAACTACATCATCAGCATTTTGGTTCCCGTTTACCAAGACAATTCCAGGATTTTGTTCGATCTGAGGCAAACCCTGTGGCTGAGCCTGCAATTGTACTTGTGGTTCGACCACTGGTACAGGTTGTTGGACTTGGTTTATTGGATTTGCCACATGGTTTTGTGCAGGCACAATGGCATTATTTGGTGCTTGTGCAATTTGCAAAGGCACAACATTTTGGATTTGGGGAACTTGTTGATTAGGGACTTGAGGAGCCCCAAAGAAATCAGCAATTCTACCCATTTGATTGGCCAGTAATTGGTAACTTTGATTAGTATTTTGTATCAATGGATTAAACACTGTACCAATTTGTTGTGTTAACATATTGACCATATCATGATTACTCTCATCCATTTGTTGCCTCAAGGAATTCAAGGCAGTGTTAGTTAATGAAGGAAAGGCATTTCGAGTAGCAGAACCAGAGACTATTTGATTGTTGGGAACAAACACGCCTGGTGCTGTCTCTGTGAACAATGATGCACTAGTCTGCAAACCTTGCATCATGCTGGTAGGCATGCCATAAGGGTAATTTCTACTAGCGCCTTGACCCATGTATTGGGAAAAGGGTAATGAAAACGTGGATGAACTAGCGCCACCCCCATTAGTATTTGATCTATTTGGGGAAAAATTTCCCTCCATAGCATGAGACAAAGTCAAAATGGATTCTGTAGTGGTCGAAGGCATTGTAGTAGATATTGGCATTGCCATGGTTGCAGTTACTACGGAAGATGTTGGGGCAGAAACTGTTGTCCCTGTCACATTAGGCATAACCTCACTAATTACAGGAGAGATTATGGTGTCTGAGACACTCGTAACGGTTGATGGATTCGAACCGTTGTTAGGATTGCTTCCATTAGGATTTTCCATGTTTTGTCTAGGGTTATTTCTGGGTGGTGGTCTAACCATTTCAGGGAGTGATTTCCCGTTTCTCAGAAGCATACACTATGCACCAAACTTTTTTGGAAACAAAATCACACAAAGAACGAAATAAAAATACTAAAATTCGAGAAAATTTAAACACAGAGCACACCGTCCCACTGGGCGTGCCAATTTGTTTACTGTGAAATTTGGTAAACAACGCTAGTTTGATTATTACAAGAGAGATCAACTAGTAAATCTCGGGACATAGTGCTCTTGTTCATATTTCCAGAGTAATTAGTGTTCATTATTGTTCTTATGTATTTAAAGTTGTTTTTACGTTACTTGAAATGCAAGAAAGAATGTTTATTCTAATGAACAAACAGAATGGAAGAAAGAGTCGAAATAAATGTTAAAGAAAGAATGCTTATTCTATTGAACAAACAGAATGGAAGAAAGAGTCGAAATAAAGATTGATTTGGATAGAAATACAAGACTGTAAATTTGCATTCAAAGGTAAATGATTACAGAAAAAGTAATGGTGCACATAACATACATTTTCCCTTTCGAACTCGTTTCTCTCGTTAGCATGGGTACTTTGAGTTTTGTAAGGATTTTGTATAATGATTGTGACCTTTTACTCGATCACAGAACTAGACTATTTATAGACACTAATTCCTAACTGCTAATAACGTTTACGTTAACTGAAGAGAGGACGCGTGTCTTGACACGTATTTTGAATTTGAATTCTCCTTTATCCTTTGATCTAGCCGTTGTATCCATCGAAGTCGAAACAGCAATGCTTCTCCTGAATAATTTGCTAAGTCCACACTTTTCTTCTTCACAGCCAGCGCTTCGACCGTATGGACGTTTCGACTAAATCGAAAGAAACCTGAAGAAAACAACGTTAAGATTAATGCTCCAGATAGAACATTTGATGATATGTTCATACATGAATATTCATTAAATTTATTGGCTCTAAAAACCAAACTTATTTAATGACTCTTTAAAATAGTAAAATAATCAAATGCAATTATGTTTATTATTTTAATCATGTCTTTTAGAACATATTTTTCACTTGGTGAAAATATGGGCTAACACATATAATGCGCACCAAACGGACCCTTAAGGAACAAGATGCAAACAATTTCTCTCTATAATATTACCTCTGGTTCTTTTTATTAGAAACACTTGAATTTTTAGATTCAAGTATTTAGTATATATTATAAATCAGATATATTAATTATTAAATAATTTTAAAAAGTGAATTTTTCTTATAAAAAATATCGGAGGAGTTATATTTTTATTTGTACTATTCAACAATTTAATTATATATCACCAATCACTAATTGTTATGTGTAATTTGCGTACGAGAGGATAAATTGTAATCTCTCCATTTAAAGAAACACATTAAATTATATAAGATGACACATTATTCTCTCCCGAAATCACACTTGAGAGAACCTATTTGGCCAATCATATAATAGTAGGACTTGGATTCTCTGTATTTAAAAAGCACACAGTTTTCCACGATATAATTAATGTGAGTCGTTGATCATAAATCAAACAGTTATAATTACATATCATCAAAATTAATTAAAAATCATTTGTTCCATCAATTTCAGATCGAACGGTTCCGCTGCGTCACCGCACCGAATACATTTCCCATGATAGTCACATATATGCTGTATGACAAAGTCATTATTACAATTTTACAAATGAGACAAACTGGGGAAATTTCCAATCAAACTTTTATGGCTAATAAATATCTATATAGTTAGAAGGACCACACAAGAGCTGGTTTCATTGGATTCACCTTCTAACCATATCCATTCTTCCCCCATCCCATCCAAATTTTCCACCTTTCAACCACTTAAACAAAATGAGTAACAAATATTGTATGCTATTATGCTAGAGATTTGAATAATAATATATACATATACACATATATAGTAACTTGTTTGGCCAAATTGTTAAGTTCTCTAATCTTTTTTTGATTTCTGCACCCCCTGCAATGCCAGGAACAATCATGGTTTCAGGTATTAAATTTTATATAGCATATACAAATATATAATTAAACTATATTAGCCACTTAGATGATTTTTTGTTCTTAATTACTTGTCTTTGATCATTTTTTAACAGTACTTGAATTCATGGATCTTCCATTTTCATCATCAACATCCATAAGGGGTATGTAAAAATTGTTCTTGCTTTATAAATTTATCCTTGCTCTTCATTTCTATGAATTTCTTATGTGGCTATTGTAACATAGTGGTAATTGAATGCAGCTTCTTTGGGCAAAATTGAGTACCAAGTCAGTGACAAAGGAAACTTTTCCTTGTAAGATTATTATATCATGAGAGCCTACATTATTAATTTCGTGGTATTGCGTCATTTCTTGTGGAACACTGACGCGTAGACACTGATAATAATTTAAGAAAATTGAATTGGTTGAAATTAATTAACCATTGTGTCGGTGTTGGATGTTTGTCGGTGTGTCTGATACACCTTCAATCTGAAATGTCAGTACGTGCTACTTTGGTCATAATAATTTCTATGTTGTAATCTGTTTGTTGTCGTGTTTCAGCCCCTTAACTAGTCTACGTGATGATTTGATTTTTAAAATTCAGGATGCTGAGGGGAAAGAAATATCGCGTGCAGGTTAATGTCGATATCATCTCATTTGATAAAGTGGTTTTATTTTTTCAAATTTGATTGAAGATTAAATGTGTCTAACATGATGCAGTAAATAACTGGCAGGAGTACATATAAGGATGATATTAGAGAAAGGTGTTTGGGAAGACATGTTTCCACTTGGGGAAGGACAGTTGCATTTGAAGCTGCAAGTTGTACTTAGTGATGAAGAACGCGACAGAATTCGTATGATGGTACTAATTTCTTTACGCAATTTTTTTTGTAGTACTAGCTGCATTTGTGCTTCTGAATTTAAACACTGCAAATTAAATTATTGGTAAGTTTTTGTAGCGTAATCGAAGATATTAAGATATTCTGTATAGGATTAGTCATAAGAAAGTTTGGTGCGTGGAACAAAATTCAAGCATGTATCGATTAAAACTGCAGACGAGTGAATCTTAGACTATTGAGAGGCCGAAAACTCTCCACTTCAAATTTTATACATCAATTACATTCTTTCTCATTGATCGCGGTAGGCTTAGCTCAATTACTAACTTTATATTCTGACGAGGAAGGTTTGGTGCGATATCACCTCATTTGAACGTTTGGTTGCGTTTAAGTCTACAATTTCTCATGTAAGAATCGTAGTGTCGTTAAGTCAAAGGACTACTTCACTACGGTCGCTATAAGAAAAGTTTATTACACTTACCTAACTATCATGTGGTGTTCTCATAGTGGATCGAAGCAGTAACAATATTACTCTTAATGTTTATACCTAGAAGAACGATAAATTGATACAATAAAAATCGTAATCTTTTAATTTCATCTTTGATTTGGCAGAGACAATCTGCATTAAAGAAAAAGCAAGATGAACTTCTTAGTATCAGTCAAAGAGATGCAGAAAGTAACAGAAATAGCATAATTATTCGCAATGCAGCATTACCTTTCAACGCTTCTGATGAGGTCTCAGGTTTGATCTTACTTAGCTGATTATAGAAACAATGAACACTTAAATCACAAATAAATAATAGCTATGAATTTGGTCCTACATACATTCCCTCAAAGGCTTTTTCCTGATGTGTTTAAGTGCTCCGTCTTCTCAAGAATCATCACCAAAGCAATACCTTCAACGTGAAGAGGATTCCCAAATACAAAGTCCGGTTGCTTCCTCCAACGACGACAAAGAAAGTTCCTCTGGAAATGTTGTTGAGGCTCAGCCTGAACCGCAACAACAGATAAACTCAGTTAAGGATTAATTAATTTGCAGCATTGTCTCTTTCTATGTAGCATCGTCACTTCAGATTAAAGATGTATCGTGTCTGGTGTCTGCTGTCAGACATATGTCAGTATCTGACATGATACTGACACTACTCACGTGCATTTTGTTAAATATTTACTATAGTGTCTATACGTCAGTGCCATGTCTGGTGTGTGTCGGTACTTAATAGGTTACTTTCCATCCCAACAAGAACACATTGGAAAATGCAAGACGTATCATGTTGGGTGTCTGACATGACACTGACATCATTCACTTTCATTTTCTTAAATGATTACTGATGTCAATGTGTCAGTGTCCGATGTCAGTGTTTGTGCTTTATAGGTCTTTTTTCATTCCAACAAGAAGACATTGGAAATGTACTATTGTTTGTTTAATGGTCATTTTACATGTTTTAGAACATTGCAGATCAATATAAGAAGACCTCAACAACAAAACCTGTGTCAGAAGCAGTTAGTATCACACAATTACAGAACATAGGTAAGAAGCCTGCCAATCAATCACCACCTAAGAAACAACCTCAGAGAGTTACTAGCTCAGAAGAATTGGTGAATTTGTTGAGCTCAGAAAAAATTAAGGTTGTGAGAAATAATCTAGAGGATGATGGTCTTCAAATCACTGAGAAGAAAGTTCCACCAAGAAGAACTCCTAGCAATGTGATGAAAATGATAAGTGCTTTTGAAAGTGGTATGCCTAAGGTATAGTAAGTGTTGTGCATTCATGTTTTTAAAGTATTGCACTGGCATTTCAGATTAAAATATGTCGAATGTCCGACATGTGTCAAACACTGACACAACACTGATACATGTGGTTATATTTCACCACTTCCATTTTGTTAAATTATTATCGGTGTTTACGTGTCAGTGTCAGTGTCGTGGTCAGTGTTCATGTCAGTGTCCGTTCTCTATCATTGGTACATCGTTGCAAGTTTCTCAACAAATAACTTTTTACACAGGATATGAGGCCTCATATTAAACCACCTCCAACAAAATATCAAGTGAATCCAATCGAAAAGAAAGATTCTTCCGAGACGCAGAACTCGGAGCAAGGTACATTGAACATAGAACCAAAAGGCATCTTCCAAGAAAAGGCGAAAAGTGCCTCTTTGGTAAGAAATATGCAACAGGTTCCAGAACATATTGAAGAAAGTAAAGAGCAAATTAATACACTGAACAGAAAAACAGATTCAAATGCCAGAAATACAGATCAAGAAGAAGAGACCAATAACGAAGTATCATCATGTAGTAGAGATCAAGAGGAAGAGAAAAATAAAAGAAATTTGATGGCAAAATCTACATTTGAAACAGTTACAGTTTCAGGAAAGATGCCATTAAAAGAAGAGAAAAGAAGGGACAAAGACTCTGAAGTTTCATGTATTGAGAAGGACTTATATAACAACTATTACAAATTTGGAAGTTCTGAGGCAATGATATTACAAAAAATGAAAAATATGGAGAAGGTATAAAACTAGTTTTAGAGATTTGCATTCGATTCACAAAACAGTAAGTACCGGACAGAACAGTACATGACAGCACAAGATAGTACAAAACACGACAAAACAGTACTAGAAAAAGACAAAGATAATATTTTCTATAGTTGTACTATGAACAAAAAATTGTCCTGAATTTTTACAGAACAACTTTTTGTTCATAGTACAACTATAAAAAATATTGTCCCGTAAAATTTTTTATTTTTGTCCTGTCTCTTACTACCTATTTTATCCAGTCTCATAACCAGTTTTTAAATCAAACAGGATACAACAAAAATTGTTGAGTTCAGTCTTTTATTTTTAGCAAATTAAACGCACAAACTTTGATTTTATTTTCTAAACCAGATTTATTTTTGGCATTATCTTACTGTTCAAATTATGTATTTTTTTATTTTATTTTTGTGTAACAGAATGCAGCATATATTGAAACTGGAATTGAGGGGAGCAAGTATGAGAGAATTCAGAACATTGAAGAATCAAAAACCAATACTTCTTCTGATGATAATGGAGATGAAAACTCTGGTGGTCCATTTAATCAGGTTATATCATCAACTTTTAATGAAGTATCCGATTTCTCGTCCCGATTTTTATTTGATGAATCAAGAGCATGCAAAAACATTATTATGAATTTATGGCATCTCAACTATGTTGGCACTCCAGAAGCTCAACACGACACTGCACATAAAGTTGGTATGAGTGTCACACTCGCACGCGCCTTCAATTGTCAGTGTCGTGTTGGTATGACTCACACACTCGCACGCGCCTTCAATATAAAGTTCCGGTGCTACATAATTATTAACATCCGACTCTCGGCTATTGTTGAAGAATGCTTATTTTCCCTGTCCTACATTTTTGCCTCTCAGGTAATAAGAGTTGCAATCATTATAGGCTTTGGATTACTTGTTCTCCTTACAAGACAAAGAAAAAAGAGGTATGAAAATTATACTACTTGCTAATTCAATGAACTTCAAAGTTTTTTTCAGTTTTGAAGATATGTCTATAAGTTGTTTTCAGCTTATTTTCTTACGCTCTCTAGTAAAGCTTATGAAAATAAGTTATAGCTTATATAAAAACAGTTAGACTTTTTTTATCTTTTATTATAGAAATAACTTATAAATAAGTACTTATGTGATAAGAGATTATGCTATGCTTAATTAAGTTTATATCCAAACATGGCCTTATAGAACTAGTGTCTCTCTAAGTATGTATACTAATAACTAATAATATGTATTTACTTTCTGAATATACAAAAAGGAAGGAGAAGAGTGCTTGAGAATGAGTTCCACAAACCTCAAATTATTCGCCTTTTGAAGAAAAAAACATCTGCAGGATTACTTGTTGAACAAGGTTGCATGAGTTGAAACCATGAGATTGCTGAGATAATTGCATCCTACAAAAAGAAGAAGCACAAACATTAATTTCCAGCAATGTTGAAAGCACAAAGATAAATTTTGTAACATTTTTCTTTATTGCATGGAGAATAATACTTGACCCTTACCAAAAAAAAGGCCATTTTCATCGTAGCTTTTGAGTTTAAATTACAATAATATCATTTAGTCGTTATTTTGTAATTCTTTTTGTAAGTCAGTTCTTTCGATCAAGGTTATTGAATCGAGATTCAAATTGTAAATCGGAAGCTTTATTTTTCAAATAGGTAATCAAATCTTATTATAAATTGTAGGATACATGATCAATAAATATAACAGAGGACAATAATAATGTTATATTTTGTAAAAGAGTGACCATTATTATCTTACAAAATAATTTTTCCACAAAAATGAAATGGAAGATCAAGAGTGAAAGACATGTATATATCCACCATTTCATAGAAAATGAAGAGGAACAATTGTTTTATGCAGAATGCACAATGTCACATAGAAAAACGTAAGGTGTCGGTAAAGAGAAGGAACGTTGCACAAGAGTTCTAACATATAATTTCTCTATATTTGATAGTTTCAAATATTTTATTTCACAATCAGGCACGGATCCACGGTCGTGGCAGGTCAGCTGACCCCACTTGCCTATTTTATTTTTAGTTAATACTTATATATTTATGCAATGTGATCCAACTTATATAATACTATTTTTTTGTTTACAATAGAACCAATGACGATCAGACCACTTGATAATTAGCGCTGAACTTGGTAGGGAGGACCACGGTTCGATCCCCCGCAACTGCGATCGGGAGGGGGCTGAAACCACTTTGATGCCAGAACTGACCCCCGAACCAGATTAAACTGGTGGTGAAAACCAAAAAAAAATAACCAATGACGATCGAACCTGGATCTCATGTATTCTACCTAAACCTCTAACCATTGGATCAAATCCATTGGCTTACTTATATGATACTATTGTCTCCATATAGTGAATGACAATCGTTTCAAAAAAAAAATTGCTAGTATCTTCTATATTTAGTTAGAGATTATTTAGGTTCAACTCAACATCATCATCGCTATTAGCAACCCTCATAACCCAACAACTAACCCCCAACCTTATCTAGCTATCAGCATTACCACTACAATAACCCTCGCCCAACCTCATCATGTCTGATTTCGAAGCCCCACCGATTCCAAAATCAAAGCCACCACCTGAAACCACACTATATATCACCACCATCACCACCACCAATGCATCTATTTGTCCTTCCCTCACTCTCAACAATATCACAAACCTGCGAATTGTGTTTCTTTCAAAACATTTTCATGGAGTGAAGGTACAAAAAAGTTTGATTTTTATGAGGTTCGCTTCTGAAATTAAAATGTGAATTTAGTTCGCTGCGTGTTTTTTCAAAATATTTTCATGGGGAGTGTGGCGGGTGTAAACACGGGGTTGGAATAAAAAAAACCATTCACTACTTAAGTAGCGAGCTGAGTATTTTCAAAAATTAGAAGAGAGCGGGGGTACTTATTGAAGGCACGAAAAGAAATTCGCTCAAGAAAATCATATCCATCAAAACCCATTTCTCTTTCATTTACCGCCCAGCCCACCAGAGAAATAGGTACAGCCCATGAATTAAGTGAAGAGCCAAATGTGTACAAAAGCATTTTAATCTCAAACCAATTTATATATTTGAACAAAATAATATACAATTTCACCACTTTATTGCTATCAATCTCACGGAAGCCTTTTCTTTGCACAAACAATGTAGAAATGCACAATATATACACAATCAATCCTATAGTTTCATTTACAAATTTACACAAGAAAATTATAAATTGACAGGAAAAAAAAATCACGTATATATCACACGTCCAATATGTGCTTTTTATGCATAGGGATTCTCTATGGTCATTACATGATGCGGCTTCTAGAACCATTAGATCCAAAGTGTGAAAGTTTCACTCTCAAAATCTAATGACTCTAGAAGTCATTGCATTATGCAACCGTCATAGAGGATCTAAATATGAATATCTATAATGCAATTCGTAATAATTTTTAGGCAATACATTCAATAGGGCGACCTTGCGGGAAACGCTTAGTATCAGTGCAATAATTATAAATCATGTAATTCTTTTGCACCCATTGAATTTTGGCTATTCCATTTGAGTCAAGGGACTCTCTTAACCAAGATTGAGTTGATGATGATGATGATGGAGATTTGTTGGAAGAACAAGAAGAGCCTGAAGAAGTCCAAACACAAGCTTGTACATTGAAGTTTTTATATGTTGCAATGAATGGGGCTTGGGCCCAATCTGTTTTTACAAGCCCACCTCTTGTGGCCCAATTTTCAGCATCCCATAGGCTAGAATATATCCTCATGGCTTGGTTCTTTGGATAATCAACCCCTTTTGATTCTAAATTTTTGAATTCCCTTATTGGTGTCCCATCCACTGAGAATCTATGCAAAAAAAAATAATTAAAAATTATTTTAAGAATAAAGATGATAGTTAAATTTTTAATTTTATAAAATAAATAAGAACATTTTTATTATCAAAATAAATAAATGAATAATTAAGAGTATGTAATATACATGATGCTTTGAGGATTCCAAAGAAGGGAATATGTATGGAAGGCCTTGGTGGGATCAAACCACAAATAGAATTGTTGCTCTCTATTTCCTTTCCCTTGTGTGAATACATTTGTATGAAGAATATATGGATCACCACTCAAGTTACCAAGAAATTCAAAGTCTATTTCATCATGAGTAGACCCTATTGAAGATAACTGCAGCAATCACAATTAAACATGCATATTTAGTATAAAAGAAATCCAAATTAAATTAAAAAATATTAATTAGAAAAAAACCATTATTAAATATGAAACTATTATGTATCAAAAAGCATTCATGGATTGGGGATTATTTTAATTTAAAAAATTGACCGTAATAATAACTTCAAAAGTTTTTGCCTGAATTCTCTCCCGTAAATATTTCACCGGTGGTAATTTAGTGCGCATCTAGACCTTACAATTTCTTATGTTCTAATCGGTCTACAAAATAAAAGAATCAAAAGTGCTCCAACGATAGTCGTTAGCAAGACGTACTCTTTAATTATTAAAAGCATTTCCATGTAATAAAATTTATATAAAAATTCAATTTAATCTCACCATGCATGATTTTCTAAAAGAATATTTATTTGACAAGCGTTGACCGTTTAAATTTTTTTTAAACTTTCAATGATTGAATCATTACCAATTTTACTTTTTATAAATACCTAATAACTAATTTTTTTAATAAATACTCACTCCTTCCCCTAAATATAAAATCATCTTAAAAAAATTACGGGTATTAAAAAAAATTGTTGCATTAATATATTTGTATAAATTTATGTGACTATTATTAAATTATATCATCTATGTTAAATGTATCTAATGTTAATTTTTCATATTTTAATGTATATTAGTGATATTAATGAGAAATATATCTAAAAAAGTGTAATAAACTAACTTATTTTATAAAATGATCCAATAATTCGGGACAAAAGGAGTACTTTAAAAATCCGAGAAACACTTTCATAGACACAAACACAAACTATTTGGATTTAGGCGCACACACAAAGTTAATTAAAATTTAAAGATAAAAGAATTGATTGATATAAATTGATTTGACTAAATTATTAATGATTTAATTTTTATCATTTACGCATGTGTGTGTTCTAAATCCAAATTGTTTGTGTTTAAGCTTAGGAAAAATTTCTCTAAAAATCCTACAAAATTTCTCTAAAAAGCTTGTGATTCCTTGACTACGCACAATAAAAGTTTTACATCCATACATCAAAACTATACTATTATTTTTTTTTTGGGTTTAAAACTAAACTATTTTTAAAAAATGTACAAATATGTATATTATAAGATATTTGTGTAAGACTTTGTTACACTATTTAGAAATATAAATTATGAGTTTCAAGGACATGCACTGTCAGTGTAAATTAGTTTTACACTGACAATTAATAAGAATTGTTCAATGTTTCATATCATATCAAAAAGGTGGGATTAAGTGAGGTGACGTGGCGGAAAAAATGATTGTGATTGGTTGACAGTGTGAAATTATTTTACACTGTAAATACATTTCTTTTAATCATAAATTATGGAAATATGATTGGATATTATTAAAAAAAAAAACTATAATTATGTTACATCAAAATAAAACTATAATAAGTATATAAAGCAATAGAGGATTCTTACATAATATGTCGTGACAGTGCCAGCAGAGTTACCGGGCACAAGTTTGAGTTGCATATCAATTTTTCCAAATAAATATTCATTTTTGGAACGAAAGCCAGAGCCAGAAGCTTTATCTAAGGAGAGGCTAAGACTTTGTCCATTTTCAAGGATTTTGGCACGATTATCACCCCATGTTATTTCAAAGTCTTGGTAAAAATTACCAGCGGATGAAACCACAAAAAAAGTGGCTACAAAAAGAGAAAGAAACACAATAGAACCCTTAAATTTCATTTCAAAACAACTTTTCCAAACAATGAGTTTGGTTGGTTGATTAGAATATTTGTGCAACCAATGTTATAGAAAGGGAGATTAAGAAGAGAGGACACAAGATGCCAAGTGAAGTATTTGATGAATGCATGCAAAGTTTTGAATGTATTTATAGAGTTTAGTGTATGAAAATTGATATTCTGTATGTCCCACAACAATTGTTATAGTAGATATATAATTTCACACAAATTAAATTGAAGTTAATTAAGGAAAAAGATCAATTGTTATATATATTTTGAAAAATAATAACTTAGTGATGCATGTAATAGCAATAATTAGATGGAATTAATTATTAGAAAAACTAATTAATATTATATTGAGCATATTAAATAAAAAGTACTATACAATATTCGTCCTAAATATAGGATTTCGTTGGCTAAACAACGGGAATTAAAAAAGAGAGAGGTTTTGTTTGTCTTTTATCATAGTATTTATTGTAAGATGTAGAATAAAAGTTAAAATAATTAGGATTATGTTAGTAAAGAAATAATAAATGTGATTGTAAATCGATTCAGCGTCTTATTAAAAGAGGCATTTTTTTAAGAGAATCGTATATTTAGAGACGAAAGCAATGTTTTTTATAAAAGTAACGATTATTATGTGACAGATGGAGTAATAATTATTATAATGTAAGAGGGATGTTATTCCAATTGAAAAGAAATTGTTTATGCATGTATATCAAAGATGATATTCAACTCCGGTCCTTATATCAATATGAAAACCTTTTATTTCCTGGTAATGATAATATGTCAATACAGGGGAATTCTTACTTAGGCACAAATAATATAGGCACAACTTAGGCACACTCACATAAATTTACAAAATTAAAAAAAAAAATAGTCAAATCAATCAACATCATTTTAATTAGTTTATCTTTAATATTTTACATTTATTGTGAGTGTGCCTAAAATAAAATTATTTGGGTTTGTACCCATATTAGAATTTTCCGTCAATACACTCCCTCAAACTCTGAAAGCCTAGTCAGGCTTCGGTGAGTCTTCAGTCTTCACGATTCAACTCACCTAAATTTTTTTTATATAAAAAAATAGTTGGATTTGAATGTGGTGCAAGTAGTTGGGAAATATTTTTACATGGGTGTAAAGTAGAAGAGAAGAAGAAGGATCATATTGGTTGACATTGCTAGTTGAGTGTGGGGACCGTGCCAGCTAGCTAATTAAAGATAATATCAAAGTTTTCTCGAATCATTTTGGTTCTCAATTTTTAACAAAATTGTTTGGCTCTATGTGTGCTTCTAAATGTATACATGGCTTTCAATTTTCCAACATCAAATCAAATTGGCTGCTGTCTAACTCTTGTGGTTATGATAGTAATCTTAGTTAATTGTTTCATAATCAACACATTATTAGTTCCTATTCTAGATAAACATCACTTATTTGTTTATAATGTGGGACTAACAAACAATATCCATTAACTACAATTATACATATCCATCAAGCGTGTGATACTTGAATTCTTTTATTATTTGGTCCAGAATTAATTTCTATTTGGTGCATGAAATAAATTATTTATTGGAAAAAAAATCATTCTTAAAATGAAGCTTAATTAGTTGTCTCTTATAATTAATCTCTGCAATTGCACAGAAAAACACATTAGCTTACAAGAACACATTCAATTAAGTGTGTGTTTAATCTACTACAATAAAAAAATGGAAGAACAACTTCAGTTATATTGTGTTTGATTTTAAAATTATACCTATGATCACTAAGGCTGATGAGCATCGGTCAATTTCAGTCAATTTCCCGCCAAAAATCATCAAGCTGTCAAAAATCACAACCACTTAATTTGAACTCAATTCCGACAGTCTACATGCAGATGAATGATGATGGGTATAACAGGCTGTTGTTATGGGTTTAACTAAAACCTTCTTGCTACATTCAAAATTAAAGTTTATTGATCATGAAATTTAAATTATTCAAATAGTTTAGTATTTCGTACACAATGCAATAAATAATAGAATAGCTAAATGAACAACAAAGAGGGGTGATATGTAGTTATTTTGTTTCAAATTTTGTAGATCTATGGACAATAATAGATCAAGTAGATGAGAAGTAGAAATTAAAATATATGTAAAATATTAGAGTTTTTTTTCGCATCCCCTTTATCAACATATTACAAGCTTAAGCTTGTAAACTATAACATTTCTCTCCTTTATCAAAGATGAATAAAAGCAACAAAGCAAAAAAAGTATAAGAATTGATTTAGAGAGAGAGAGAGAGAGAGAGAGAGAGAGAGAGAGAGAGAGAGAGAGAGAGAGAGAGAGTAGAAGTGCGTGAAATTGAAGATATTAAAAAAAATTAATTTTCATCGTAGGAATTATTCGGTTAGTTTCATTTACGAAGGTACACAATTTTAGAGAGTCGCCCATTCATATACCACCGTTCATGATCAGTTTTCTCACAATTATTGACATGAGACCTTGATCCGCACACGACTGGATACTTCCATTCGTTGGTGATTATTTCGGTTTGGAGTTGGGTTACGGGACCGTTCTCAATCCTACGTAGGACTGAATAAATTTGAGAGCAAGAGATCAAACAAAAACTGAGATTTTTGTCTCTGAACGAATCAAATGAGAATTTTTTATTTTAAATACAACTTATTTAAAAAACAAAAATAATTTGCGGTGAAAATTACCACCACTTATAAACAAATTTTTAGGTCATTTCTCATCCGATGTGAAACTCTTAGCAAAAAAAATAAATAAAAAAGATGGATATATCACCTATAACAAAGTTTCTTTTTACTGAAGTTATAACAAAATAAAATATGATTTTGATATCCAATAATTAAAAAACTTTGAATAAAATCAAATTAATCCTTCAAACGTCATCGACTATATGAACTACTTAACACCTTCTTGAAACAATTGAAAAACTAATCAACATACTAATTGTCATTTTCCATTACAAATAAAATGATTGACAATTTAACAACCCATAATAGAGATATGGTCTACAACTTCCTTTGGCAAAAAATCGTTTTCAATAAGAAACATGTATCCACTCCACTAATTATAGTAGATCACCACTCAATTATAATAAAGATTCCACATCTTTTGTGTGCCATAAATTTTTTTACGGAGATTAATTATTGTTAATGACGGCAAATTTTTTTTTACTTATACTATGCATATGGTAACAAAAAAATGCAATCATTTCACAAGCTACGATAAATTACATTGTTTTCATTTATGTCATGGAAAATGTTAAACAGTGTATCAGATCTACTAGTTAAACATATTAATATAATTTTTTTTATTGAAATTTGTGCATTTAATATGTTAAAGATGTAAAAAATTATCTTTCTACCATTAATTTTATATTTCCATTTTCTTTTTTGGGTATGCTTAACTAGTGCACCGAGTTCAATGTTTAGCATGACACGTATGTCATTTATGGTGCAGTGACATAAATGATACATTTCTAGATCGTAAATTCATTCAATTAAGTTTAAAACCGATCCCAAATCAACTACGATAAACGTTTCGGAGGTGTGAGAATCTTGCATAACTTTCCCAATAGAAAAACCTCATGACTAGACCAATCAATCGGTTGTTGATAATCAGTAGTTGATAGAGAAGCATATCTCAAACTAAGTGTATGTTTGGTTCCACTTCTGGAGCAGCCAGAATTGATTCTGGACGTGTAGAATTGATTCTGACTTGTTTGGTTTCTCAAAAGTAGAATTGATTCTGCCTCCAGAATTGATTCTACTTGAAGCTAGAAATCGTAGCTTCTGATTCTAGAATTGATTTTTACACTCAAAATTTTTGTTCAACTCACTTTTACATGAATATATCCAAACATAAACCACTTTAACTTAACTCTTTAGAAAAAACTCAAGTTCCCACATTCAAAATAGATATAAGACCTGAAATAAAGATAGTCACAATTCTTGTCTTACAGGTTTTGGAATTATAAATTAGACCAAAAATAAAAACGACTTTATTGAAATAATATTATTTTTATATAAGTTTTTAGTTTTAAAATTAGTAGAATACAAGTATACAACGTCTTCTTATAAAGTAACTTTTTATATTTTAGGTTCCTTGGCATGTCTTGTGCTGAGGGGCTGCTACTTTCTCGTGGTATATATATATTCCATTTTCGCTTGTTCAAAAAAAAAAACTTTTTATATTTTAGTAAATCTGTGACGATTTTGGTTAATGCTTTTATCCTTGGATAATTATTTATATATAGGAGATGTATCAAATGAAAGATAAATACTTATATATAAACGAAAAATATTTTGTTCCAAATCTCAATATCCAGGTTGTGCTAAATTTAATCGAATCCACAAATTAGTATCGTTAATTTGTAGTGCTCAAGTATGCATCCATGCCATGGCCACCTGTTCTAATAATAGTCAAAATCTTATATAATTAATAAATTAAGAAACAAAAAATCATAGTTTTCAAGAGCATAAAAACATAGATTATGAGTTTTACATAAAAACTTTCAATTAATTTTTAGAAACACAGCAACGATGAATGATGTTGTTGGAGTTTTTAGTTTTCAACCCCTAAATTGTTCAATCTGGGGTTTTAGTTAGTTCATTAATCTATACCTATATATAAAGGGGATATATAACTTTGAGTTGACTTTTTTGTTATTCTCAATTTATCCTTTACACTACACTCCCATTGAAGTAGCCACTCCCATTAAAGTAATCGCTCTTTCAAAAAATGAAATTAAGTCCCCAAAAAGCGGGAATAACTAACAAACAGTTTTCTAAACATCAACCATTACCATTTGAACTCTCATCTATTTCATCGATTTGCTTTTAAAAGAAGTACCCCTTAATAATTAATGGAAGGTCACTTTGTGAGAGAAATCTAAATAAAAAAAATGCACCTGAAAAAATGCATATAAATACGATAGAGATTACTTTGTTTATCAAATTTTTTTTTGGTCAAGTAGTGTAGTGGCTTGAAATTCCACCCTTAAGGTGGATAAGTGGGATGACCGGGGTTCGAACCCCGGCCCCCTGCATATAATATGCAATTGTCCTACATATTGAACTAAGCTCACGGGACATTAGTGAAAAAATATTATTTTTTAATGTTATTTGTAATTTAAATCGATGATATTTTTTTAAAATTTTTTGGTCTTTTTTCTTTTATTAGGGTCTATTTTTAATTTTTAATAATCTCACAAACCTCCAAAAAGTCGGAGACGACATTGCTTAGATCGATGTTGTAACAGCCCGGGCCCTTTTCTACGTATATAGTAGGCCACCCCCTCTTCTCCACCCCCTCTCTAGTGGAGTTTTTGCCTTCCGTGGGAATCGAACCATGTACCATGGGGATAAGTACATGTTCAATCCATTCCCACTACCAATTGGGCTAGTAGCGCAATTGGTAGTGGGAATGGATTGAACATGTACTTATCCCCATGGTACATGGTTCGATTCCCACGGAAGGCAAAAACTCCACTAGAGAGGGGGTGGAGAAGATCGTGATGTACAGCGCCGGGGTGGCCTACTATATACGTAGAAAAGGGCCCGGGCTGTTACAGATGTGGATAAGTGGGATGATCGGTGTTCGAATTCCGACCACTTTACATATATAATATCTCTACCAACTGAGCTAAGGTCACGATATCAAATACACTTGATTTATTAATTTGTTAAAATTGATCGCCCTATTCATTTTGAAGTTTCAAACATGACGTGTGAGCATGCATTGAATATAAATATAAATCGAAACATAAATTAATATATTTTACATAACATCTATATTCTCAATTTTGGAAACGTTTGTGGAACTTATTGTAGAATGATGATTGGATAATTTTGTATGTCATATAATAATATTTTGGGAAATTTTATTTGGACAACCAATAAGTTGTCTACACCGTATAACAATACGGTCCCACCAGCTTTTTCAAATTTTTAATCATATTATTTCTACCTTGATTTGCGTGCGAGCTCTATTTTATCTTGATTGGTATACGGTGTGCATACCAGACAACCACTTTAGGTTGTCCAAATAACAGATCTCTAATATTTTTTGGGGGGTATAGTTAGAGAAGTTTTGTCGTTGCATGTGTTTACTTTCTGCCAAAAATTAGTTAGTGTTTTCTAATAAAAAAATAAAATAAAAATTAGTTAGTGTTTACATTGGTCAAATGTTACTTTCAATCAAAGTTGGATGCGATTCCTCACCAGTTGTAATATGTAAGATCGTTCTTCTTTGGTACTTTAGCTAATGTAAGGTAACCTTTGAATAGACTTGTCTCCTTTGTGTTTTTGGATTTAAGTTTTATGCATTAAAGAGTTTGTTGTTACATATTATTTAAAAAGGTGAGGCATGTAGTAATTTATCTACTATTTAATTTAAGAAAGAAATGTTCCGTCAAAATGTCTTGATTGACCCTCTACTTTTTTTTTATGTATATATTTTCAGGGACTGAACTGTCATATTTGGACTAAAATTCTCATATTCATCCTCACCAAATTTAAATTGATAGGACTTTTATGCCCTTGCTCCATTGCACTGCTTTTTCAAATTTTAAACATAAAGGTGGGGTTATGTTTGTCCTAGCACACTTTCTTAACACACTGTCTTATGACAGGACTAAGGAAGATATTGCATACTTATACTCTATCTCTTGCAGCAGAAATAGGCTAAATAATGAAGCAAAAATATCACACTAGTTGAAAACGAAAATATTATATTAAATCAAGCAGTAGGTTCATATCACACGAAAATATTATTATATTATTTTTGGTACAATTTATGAAATTTACTCCTCTTTTGTCTAAGCAAACTATTACCTCTAAAAGATTATAATCTCCAAAACTACCAAATATTGTATTATTGACTTAACTTTTCTTATACCTCTTCCACATAGTACTTTATTTGATTGATAGATGCATAGTTTCATGCATTAACACTATTATTACATAAGATATCACACGGTGGCAATATTATTTTTGCGCCACAAGTATATGAAGAATCGGTACAATTTATGTAATTATTTCCCATTTTGTCTGAGCAGACAACCACCTCTAAAAGGTTATTGACAAGTAAGTTGTTGAGGATATCCATAAAGCTTACCAAATATTGTATCATTGACCATACTTTTTAAATGCATACCGGCCCCTGGAAACATAGAATTGAGTTTGATATTGTTCTTAATTCCTATAGCAAGGGTTATTGTTCTTAATTCATATAGCAAGAGTTAAATAAGCCACAGGACTGTTTTCTTCTGATGAGTTTAACGTAAAAATAATAATTAGGAACTCTTCAATGTAAACAACACACACAAGTATGCATGCTGTCTGTGAAGAAAAATTTAATATGAAAAATAAACAAAACAAAACATAGCATTTTGTGTTGCGTCAGAAAAAAAAATTGCATTTTGTGTATGAGAAACAAGTGACGCCGAAATTTTTTTTAGCAAGAATCAGGACAAATTAACAACTGATAATAAGAAGTTATATTTTATTAGTAGAGAAATTAACTAGATAAATTATTGTTTAGGATAATGTAATCAAAGAAATTAACATTTTTACATGTAAAAAATAACAAATAGAAATAACCTGATGTTGATGTTAAAATTTTTAATAAGGTTAGTTTTGGAATTTTTATATTTAATTGAGGATAATTTAGTGAATGTAATAAAAATATGAACATCTTCCCGTCCCTCCAAATCCCCCCAATTTGGGGTGAGCAAAAAATGACATTTGAAGGGATTTTGTCCCCTTCTCTCCCCCTCCATTCCCTCCTAAAAATTGAACCAAACACAAATACTTAAATATATTCCCTCACCTCCCCTCCCCTCCATCTATCCCGAACCAAACATATCCTTAGAATTTTTTAAGAGGTGTTGGGTTGGAGAGATTGAATGTTCATTAGATACTATTATCAAAAAATTATAAATTTGTAATGTGTACACGTGTGACCTATTTAAGTACTAGAAAATGGAGAGCTTCATTGTAGATGTTTTTTGCTTAAATTAATATATTAATATCAATACTAATGTAGAATATATGCAAAAACTTAAGTGGTTTTTTTTTTAATCTATAAGAAAGTTAAGTGGATTTAACAATATATCCATCTCCATAAAATCTACTAAAACTAAAGAAAAATATTAATGTAAGACCCAAGATTTCATTGTATAGTTGGTTTAAGGAATAGTAGGGTTTCGATGTGTTCATGAGGTGAAACATCGTGTAATTATAGGAATTTGCTGTAATTGAGTCTGTTTTGTGCTCGTGCACTGTAATTGTACAGACTTTTGTCTTGTGATCCTGTTGCTTGAATAAGAAGTTATATGTGAATTCAGAATAGCGAGTTTTGGATTATTCTTGATTTTGGAAAAACGAGTAGGATTTTACCCGCGGATGTAAAATTTTACTGCGTCTGTTTTAAGTGAGGTTTCGGATGGGAGTTTTATATATCTGCGCGAGTTAAGATATATTCTGAGATTAATTTTCCAAGGTGTGGAATAAAATTACAGTCGCGGAAAAAGATTCGACGATAAGTTTTGGAAATGTTTAACGTTAGACGTTCTTTCCGTAGGTTTCATGCTTTTGTGTTTTCCGTTCGTCGCGACGCGCGAGAGCTGAACACGTGACTTGTTATGGAAGAGTTGATAAAATCTTATGATTTATCCTTAAAGCAAATTGATCCAATGGCTAGGGTTTAAGCTTGGACTTTTGACTTTGATCCAAGGGTGGATTGGCTAACAAGAGCTTTTGTCATAGTAAGGAGGTTTGATGACTTTGGCACTTAAGAAAATCACAAATCATCTCCTTTTCTTTCTCTCTTTCACGTGAGACTCCATTACTTTCTAACCTTCACAAATTTTCCATTCCTCACCATTTCAATCCTTTTCAAGCTTTGGAGCTTAGAAGAAAGTTGTAGAGAATCTCTTTCTAAAGGTAACCCTCTCTTCTCATCTCTTAGGTTGGTATACTTATAGAGTTTAGGAGTTTTTGGGTTTATGTTCTCATGAGGGTTTGTTAAGAAATGTTGCTTTTCATGGTTTTTGTTTCATGGGAGTTGTTCATGAGGTTTAGAGAAGCATGTGTAGGCTTTGTTATTTTTGTTTTCCATGAGTTGGTGAAAATCTCATGAGAAAAGTTAGGGTTTTGGGTTGGTTATGTATTGATCAATAACATGTGGTTAGGTTGTAAGGTTTTGAAAAGAAACGTTGTCTTTGAACCTTTGGGCAAAAGGGAAATGTGTTGTATGGTTTTGTTTTAGAAAATCCGATGAAAAATATTTTGGAGTTTATGAAAATATTTACTAAGTGTTTTGTGTGGTGTTTTTGGTATTCCAAGTGGTTTAAAACTCTTGAGTTATGTGGCGTTGCTTTTGCTTTGAAACCATGTTTGAAAATAGTTACAGGTCGATTAAGGCCCGTAATGAAACTTGTGCTTGAGTTTGGTTTTGATTTTGGAAATGAAAACCAAATAACTTGCACTCGAAGCAACCAACATACTTTCGGAAATGTAATGCTTTGTTGTGAAAACGGTTGTTGGGAACCAATCCTATGCGTATGTGGTGTGTTGCGTGAAAAGTTGTTTTGGGTGAAAATTGAGTAAACCAAGTTTTGTTGTTGCTGTCATGAAGAAAACCAGTTCTGTCCTGGTGTGGTCGCCCAGCGACCAGATGGTAGCTCAGCGACGAGTTGGCCGCTAGCCTTCGCCCTGGGCGTGGAAGTTCTGACTTGCCATCGCCAGGTGGTCGCCCAGCGATCTCTAGCGACCCCTGGGACCTAAAATTTTGGATTCTGATGTCCTAACTTGGGTTTTAACTTTCTAATCCCTTTTTATTTATTTTTGGAAGTGGTTGGGATTGGAAACGAGTTTTTCGGGTACTCGGAAAGTACGTAACTTATAACGCAAGAAAACGGCCATTTTGCATTTCAAATTATTTAAGACTTTTGCCTATTGTTTTGGGTCGTAAAAATAGTACAAATAACACATGGGGGTTGATCAATACGGTAGTTTTTGGTATAGTATCCGAAAGAGTTGTTTTGCCTTAGAAAACATTAGGTTTTTGGGGTTTTGGAATCCAATTATTTGAGAATTGATTGGATATGGTTTTGATTGTGTACTTTGCTTGTTTTAGGAAGCGAGTAAGTGTTGTGTGATCGTTTGACTATTTGAGTGTTTGCCGAGGTAAGGGCTCCACTTTATTTCCGTCTTTTAAAACGGTTACGACATGCTTTGTTTTGCTGTTTATGCATTTGCTGTGTGCTTGGCATGTTTGTACTTATCTATTCTCGTTGATGAGAACGTGGTTATAAATACGTGTGCAATTTACATATGATTAGGAAAATGTATGTAGGTTGTGATGGCTTGTGCATAGGCTTTAGGCTATATGATTGTTTGCATGAGCATATATGAATGCGTGCGTCGGATAGGACTACGCGGGGATTTTGTCTGTGTGACTATCCTGTATATGCCAAAGAGAATATATGCCATGCATTTCATAGTTGCGTGCCTAGGTGTATGTCTGTGTGACTTTGCCTACGTACCGGGCGTTTGACTGTGTGGCTTCGCCAAATCCTTCTGGATTTATATTGAGTTGGTTTGTCTGAGTGACTTCGCCTGGTGTTTGTCTGTGTGACTTCACCTGCCTTGTGTGGCTTTTAGTGCGGGTACGTATATTTCTGTGTGGTTTTACCTACCCCACGACTCTTCGAGGAGAGGTTAATTTCCGGAAATTATGCATGTGGCGAACCAGTGATCGGTTGTCACCCCCATTGTAGAAGTCTGCATTAGGATTGGTGATTTATTTATATTAAACCCGTTGGTGGGAATTACTTTTGAGATTAAGAGCTTTCTCTTGTGTTCGTGGAATTATTGTTATGTGTACAATCTTTCGCACCGGTTATATATATACATACTTGTATTTTGTGGTGACCCTTTCTTTCATTTGCGGGCTCATCCCACCCCAGATGACGATGTAGGTCGAGAGGATGGTGTTGGCAGCTATAGGCCTTAGTGAGCTTGTGTTGAAGCTTAGAGTAGTTAGACTATGCGCCGGTGTGTTTTGTGCACCGTGCTTTTGGGTTAGCATAAGGTTTTCTAATTTGTTTTGAATACTTAGACTTGGATTGTAATTATTCAGGAATACACTTTGCTTGTCGAAGCACCTTATGGTAATGAGTTCTTTTGTATATTTGAATGCCGACTCATTTAAAATCTTTTATGCGTAACTCTGATGTGGTATAAAAAAAAGAAAAAAAAAAAAATAATGCCTTTTCTGGCATTTGAAAAACGGGTTGTTACAATTAACAAGTGTTCCTCTAATATTACAAGTTACAGAATTAAAAGTGAAAAAATTTTATTTTGTATTAATGTGTACTTTAAATTCTCAAGACTCAAGAGTGTAAATATTAACTATTGTAATAAATATTGACTATTTCAGTTCTCTCTAAATAAGTAGAAAATAGTGTAAAATATTAAAATTTCATGTATAATAGTATTTGTAAATTAAGTAGCAGAAGGAGTATTTTGACAATTATATAGATTATTAATATTTGCCCTAATTCCCCAGATTATATTTTAAAATAAAACATATAATTATTAGATAACACGTATGGTGTCACACATTCAACGGCTTAACGATAATTAAATATTATTTGTAGCAGAATTAATTTAAAACAGCAAATAAAAACTTCAAACGTTAATAATTTACAACTTCAAAGGGAAAAACATTATCCTTAAGTTGAAAATAAATGCAGCGGAAATTAATTAAATTCGCCCTCCAATGTTACACTATCAGAGTGACTCAATAACTAAATATCTGAATTGAAAGAGACGAAGACGGCTAACTACGTCATCTTCCGCAACCAAGTAGCTTAGCTTATTTGTCTACTTGAGTATCTGCACATGAAACAAGATGCACACACAAAACAAAAGAGGGGTGAGAATATATTCACACAAGGAAACAATGCATAAGAGTATGCAGATAACTCGTATTCAATCACATAAAGAAACACACCACAAGAACACCATCACAGGAATACAACAACACAACAAACAATTCGACAATTTATACACATAAGAAAAGTAAGACACAATATATGCAATGTATTCCTAGACTCTAAGTGCATGTGGTACCAAATGTCAGATATCAGAGTTATTTTACTCAACAATAGAGGTGGGAATAGGCCAGGCCGGCCTACGAGGCCTTAAGGCCTAGCCTACATAGGCTCAGGTCATGCTGACCTATTTCTTTAAATAGAGCAGGCCAATGCTTTTTTATAAGCCTATTTAGTTAAATAGGCCAGGCCGCAGGCCATTAAAAATGCCTTTTAGGCTACTAGGCCGGCCTATTTAAGTTAATATGGATAATATTTTTAATACTATTATTATTTATATATTAAAAATTGTACTTTGATTAAATTATATAATTATTAAATTTTTCAGTAGTTTAAGTTTATTAATCTACATTAGTTTTTCATATATATATAAATGTATTATTATAAACTAGAATTGAAATATGATAAGATATATATAGTCAAATTCTCTAAAATATCATGTTAAATATCAAAAGACGTTGGTTTATTAGTTTTTTTTTTGAACAAGCCAAAATGGAATATAAATATAAAACAAGAAAAAAAGTCGTCTCCTCAGCACAAGGTGTGCCCAGAAGAACTACAACAGTGTTACAACGGTATCAATACGAATACAAAAGATTAGTCGATTCCCAGACAAAGCAGTGGGTTCGACCACCAAGTATGATAATTAGTAGTAAGAGTTACATGCATAGTCTTCAACCACCTAAAAGAGAACATCTTGACTTTCTCCAGCAGATGAGTGACGGGACTCACCGCGTTTCTGAACAAACGATGGTTTCGTTTATTCCACAGGACCCAAACGCAGGCTAGCCAAATGATAAGTATTTTTAAAAATAAATATAATTATTTATTTAAATATGTTCATGTGAAATAGACTTTTAAACCGGCTAACAGACCACATCAGGCTTTCAAAAGGCCAGACTCAGACCTAAAAGATAAGCCTATGACATGCCACATGTCAGGCTCAGGCCTTCGTTTTTTTGACAGGCCAGGCTCAGGTTTGGCAAAGCCTATCTCGACCTAGCCTATTCCCACCTCTACTCAACAATCCTCTTGCAAAAGTATAATTTTTTTAACAAGAGATGAATGACTGAGACCCTGACAAGTGTACCAGTTTTGTCGTGGCATAATAATATTTATAAAAGATTCGTCTCAACAGTGATCGTGTCAAAGTAACTAGTTTCACTTAAGAAATATTATCTAATTAAAAAATATTACAAAGGTCAGATGTCAGAGTTAAAAAATATTATCTAATTAAAAAATATCAATAATAACTTGTGTAATAAATTTGTCCAATTTGGTGCCGCCGCTTCATCAATGACAATGCCACATCAATAAATTTGATTCTAAACCTAAAAAAAAATTAAAAATTAAAATTGGGGATCAAAAACTTGAATTTTAAATTAGAGGACTAAAATTTCATTATTTTTAAAATAAGGTGACAAAAATTGCATTTTAGAAAAGAAAAAAAAAATATGTAAATTGAGTTGATATATGTGTTTTGAAAAGAAAAAAAAAAGAATTAAAATTAAAACTAGCACTACAAGAATTTAGCCATTTTGTGACGGCCAAAAGCCCTCACTAAGTGGGAAAATCCGTCACAAAGTCAAAATTTAGTGACGACTTTGTGACGGCAAAAATCCGTCAGTAAATAGCTCGTGGAAAAATTTTTGACGGCTCAGGTCGTCACAAACTTAGTGACGAAACTTTGTGACGGCTTAGGTCGTCACTAAGTGACAACTGCCACTTTTCTGACCAAAATTTAGTGACAGCCCAAGCCGTCAGTAACTAATATATTATTTTAAAAAAAAATGAAATTGTTTATTTATTAATTAATAAAATAGAATCATTAAATAATTTTAAAAATCCCATCTGCACCTAAATCTCCTTCTCCAGATTTCTTCTGCAACGAAGAAGTTGTTCTTCAGATCTAGTCTTCAACCAAAAAGCCAACAAAGAAGCTACATACAAGATCTACAAAATTCTAAGAGAAACAAGAAAAAGAAGCAGGAGAGAAGAGAAATAAGAGGAAGGTGACATACAATATCTGTAAAATTGAACAACATAAATTCATACTCATCTTCAAGTTGAAAGTTCAAACAACATAGATTTAGATCCATCATCATATTCAAATTCGAACTCTTATTTTTCAAGATTCAAGTTCGGATTTGATGTCAAAATTGATTTTGCAATTGAAGAAAAATTGATGTTGTGATAAGTTTGTTTTTTAAAAGAATTTGTGTGATGAAGGAGAACAAATTGGATGGTGATAGAAGAGGAAATTGAAAAAAATGAGTGAGATTAGAGAAAGAGAAGCTGGTACGGTTAATTTGTGAGCTTGTGATGATTTTTTTTTTTGTGTTGCAAGGGAAAAGTGATGCAAAAAAGGGAACCAAAACGGTGAGAGAACGAGAATTTGTGTGATGATTTTTTTTTATCTTTTTTGTTTTTAATTTCTATTGTTGTTATCAAGGATGCAGCTTTTTTATTTTTTAATCCTTATAATTTTATGGCAGCCAAAGCCGTCACTAATTTCTCACGCTGGCACACATATAGACGGCTTAGGCCGTCAATAAATTTAAGACGGCTTAGGCCGTCAATAAGTTATAAGACTTGTTCGAAAAATATTATTTTTTAATGTTTTGACGTATTTTTATCTTTTATTGACGGCTTAGGCCGTCAATAACTTTTTGAGGACTTAAACCGTCAGTAAGTGTATAATAAATCCGTCAAAAAAATCAAGTATTCTTGTAGTGTAGGTTAAATATATTTTTGATCGCTCTAAATATGTAAAATTTCATTTTTAGTCCTTATAAAATTTCCTTCGAACTTTAATCCTCTAAAGTTTCAATTTTTATTTTTAGTCCCTGCGTTTTTAGTCCCTCTAAATAATCATTAGTTTAACAATTTAATCCTTTTTCTAAAATACAAGTATTAAAATTGAAAACTGAAATTTTAGAGTACTAAAATTCGAAGAAAAACTTATTTAGGGGGACTAAAAAGTAAAAACTTATTTAACGCTCAAAACTATTCTCTCCGTACCACAATATAAATCACTTTACATTACCATTGAAGTAATTAATGCTATTTTTCCTATTATATCCTTAACTATTTATTATTCTCTATTATTTCAATTCTTCAATTTATTTTTATTTTTTTTGGTTTTCAATACTATTAATAAATGACAAATGTGTAAACTAATTCATAATTTCTCTTTTTTATTTTTGATAGAGCAAAATTTTTCTTTTTTATATAACATTAATTATATTTGTATATATTTTGGTCAAAACGATTTATATATTACGGTAAAATGAAAGTAATAAATAAAGCAAAAGAAAAGCCCCAAAATCCAAACACTCACAATTTCGAAAGTCGCCACCACGCCCGCCGAGTTGAGACCACCACCGTACTCGTTCTGCCGCCGCCGCGCTTAGACCACCGATACTCATCGTTCAACCGCGCTACATTTCTGTAGAATTCAGAGTTTTCAAGGTTAGTTGAATGGGCTTCTGATCTTGTTTTACCCTTAAATCTCATATTTCCCTTTCATTTCTGGTTTTCTTCTATTCATTTAATTGATTCTGATTCTGTATGTTAAATTGATAGGGTTTTTTTTTTGGATTGAATTGTCTCTTAGAGTTTTATTTTGGGAATTTGATTTTGAGCCATGTGTGACATTGTTATAATGAAGTTACATTCTCTCTGTCTTTTGATATGAACATACACAAAACAATTTGAGAAATAAAAAAAAAATCCTATAATATCTTAATTCTGTTTAATTTATTCCATTTAATATTGATGAAATTTTGATCCATTCACTGAGACATATATTGGCATGTGCAAATTGATTCTGGTTCCTGTAAGACCCAAGATTTCTTTGTATAGTTGGTTTGAGGAATATTAGGGTTCGATGTGTTCGTGTGACGAAACATCGTGTAATTATTAGCTTTTGCTGTAATTGAGCCTGTTTAGTGCTCGTGCACTGTAATTGTACAGACTTTTGTCTTGTGGTCCTGTTGCTTGAATAAGAAGTTACTTGTGGTTTCAGAATAATAAGTTTTGGATTATTCTTGTTTTTGGAAAAACGAGTAGGATTTTACCCGTCGTTGTAAAATCTTATTGCGTCTGTTTTGAGTGAGGTTTCGGGTGGAAGTTTTATATATCTGCGCGAGTTAGGATATATTCTGAGATTTATTTTCTAAGGTATGGAAGAAAATTACAGTCGCGGAAAAAGATTCGGCGATAAGTTTTGGAAATGTTAAACGTTAGACGTTCTTTCCGTAGGTTTTATGTTTTTGTGAGTTTCGTTCGTCGCGACGCGCGAGAGCTGAACGTGTGAGTGTTTCTAAGAGGTATTGAATTTTATCTCAAGTGGATTTGGTTTGGTTTGATCCAATGGCTAGGGTTTTGTCTTGGCATTTTGTCTTTTGATCCAATGGCCATGAGTGAGCAAGAGCATTGGCATAGTAAGGAGGTTTGTTGATTGTGGACTTAAGAAAATCATAAACTTCACTCCTTTCTTTCTCTCTTCCACATGAAACTCCATTTCATTTTCTAACCTTCACTAAATTTTCCATTCTTCACCATTTCACTCCATTTCAAGCTTGGAAGCTTTGAGGAAAAGTGTAGAGAATCACTTTCTAAAGGTACCCCTCTCTTCTCATCTCCTAGGTTGGTAGATTTTTAGAGTTGTGAGATTTTTGAGTTTATGTTCTTAAGAGGGTTTGGTGAGAAAGGTTGTTCTTGCTAGTTCTTGTTTCATGAAAGTTGTTCATGAGAGGTTAGTAAGCATGCTAGGCTTTGTTGTTTTTGTTTTCCATGAGTTGGTGAAAAATCTCATGAGAAAAGTTAGGGTTTTGGTTGGTTTATGTATTGATCAATTACATGAGGTTATGTTGTAAGGTTTTGAAAAGAAAAGTTGTCTTTGAACCTTTGGGCGAAAGGGATATGCGTTGTATGGTTTTGTTTTGGAAAATCCGATGAAAAATATTTTGAGGTTTATGAAAATATTTTCCTAAGTGTTTTTGGGTAGTGTTTTGGGGGTCAAAATGGTTTAAAACTATTGTGACATGTGGTGTCGCTTTTTATCTTGAAAACATGTTTGAAAATGATTACCGGACGGTTAAGGCCCGTAATAAAACTTGTGTTTAGATTTGGTTTTGATTTTGGAAGTGAAAACCAAATAACTTGCACTCGAAGCAACCTACAAGCTTTCGGAAATGAATTGCTTGCTTATGAAAATGGTTTGTTTTTATGCCTTGAAAAAGTGTTGGGAACTAATAGAATCAAACTAGGCTTGGGTGGAAAAAGGTGGTGTGAGTTGCTGTCTTTTGCTGTCATGACAGGTGCAACTCGCTGAGCGAGTGGTTACTCGCCAGGGCGAGTATCACAGGTCTGGACAACTCGCCAGGGCGAGCTCCAGAGCGAGTAAGACCAGTACTCTCTGCCTTTACTCGCCACCAACTCGCCAGGGCGAGCTCTGGAACATAAAATTTTGGATTCTGATTTCTAAACTTGGTTTTTATCTTTCTAATCCCTTTTTATTAATTTATGGAAGTGGTGGGGATTGGAAACGAGTTTTTCGGGTACTCGGAAAGTACGTAACTTATAACGCAAGAAAACGGCCATTTTGCATTTCAAATTTTTTAAGACTTTTGGCAATTGTTTTGGGTCCTAAAAATAGTACAAATAACTCATGGGGGTTGATCAATACGATAGGTTTTGGTATAGTATCCGAAAGAGGGATTTTACCTTAGAAAACCTTTGGTTTTTGGGGTTCTAGAGTCCAAATCATTAAGGATTGATTGGTTATGGTTTTGATTGAATACTTTGCTTGTTTTAGGAAGCAAGTAAGTGTTGTGCGATCGTGTGATAGTTGAGTGCTTGACGAGGTAAGGGCTCCACTTTATTTCCGTCTTTTAAAACGGTTACGACATGCTTGTTTTTGCTGTTTATGCATTTGCTGTGTGCTTGGCATGTTGGTACTTATGTATTCTCGTTGATGAGAACGTGTTTATAAATACGTGTGCAATTTACATATGATTGAGAAAATGTATGTATGTTGTGATGCTTTGTGCATAGGCTTTAGGCTATGTGAATGTTTGCATGAGCATATATGAATGCGTGCGTCGGATGGGACTACGCGAGGATTTTGTCTCGTGTGACTATCCTGTATATGCCAAAGAGAATATATGCCATGCATTTCATAGTTGCGTGCCTAGGTATATGTCTGTGTGACTTTGCCTACGTACCGGGCGTTTGACTGTGTGGCTTCGCCAAATCCTCTGGATTTATATTGAGTTGGTGTATGTCTGTGTGACTTCGCCTGGTGTTTGTCTGTGTGACTTCACCTGCCTTGTGTGGCATTTTTAGTGCGGGTACGTATATTTCTGTGTGGCTTTGCCTACCCCACGACTCTTCGAGGAGAGGTTAATTTTCCGGAAAATCATGCATGTGACGAACCAGTAATCGGTTGTCACACCCATTGTAGAAGTCTGCATTAGGCTTGGTGATTTATTTATATAAACCCGTTGGTGGGAAGTACTTTTGAGTTAAAGAGCTTTCTCTTGTGTTTGTGGAATTATTGTTATGTGTACAATCTTTCGAACCGGTTATATATATACATACTATATATTTTGTGGTGACCCTTTCTTTCATTTGCGGGCTCAT
Source organism: Trifolium repens (assembly GCA_030408175.1). Lineage (NCBI taxonomy): Eukaryota > Viridiplantae > Streptophyta > Magnoliopsida > Fabales > Fabaceae > Trifolium > Trifolium repens. The sequence goes on along the minus strand of CP125839.1, from coordinate 19,871,820 downwards.
CCCACCCAGATGATGGGTTAGGTCGTGGTGACGACGGTGGCTGTTCCAGGCCCCAGTGAGCGGTTGGAGCTGTAGCCTAGGATAGTTAGACTATGCGCCGGTGTGTTTTGTGCACCGTGCTTTTTGGTTAGCATAGGATTTCTAACTTGTTTTGGTACTTAGACTTGGATTGTAATTATTCAGGAAATACACTTTGCTTGTCGAAGCACCTTTTAGTAATAAGTTCTTTTGTATATTTGAATGCCGGTTCATTTAAAAACTATTATGCGCACTCTGAGTGTTAGTTGAAAAAGAAAAAAAAAAAAATATAATGCCCTTTTTGGCTTATGAAAAACGGGGTGTTACAATTTGGTATCAGAGCACGGCTTTAAATCTTCAAAGGGAAAGTGTATACTTGAGTCGTTAGTTCAGAGTCGGTTAGAACGTAACTAGTGTTGAGTTAGTTCTAGTGGTTGTTCGGTGTCGGGTTATGTGCTAGTAACAGTTGTATGAGATTTCTGTTGAGACTCAGAAATGTTTGGATAAGGAATCTAATCAGAATTGGTATTGTGCAGAATAGAATGCCTCCAAGAAGGGCACCTACAGCACCTATGACGGATAATGTTGATATAAACCAGATGGCTTATGCCATGCATACGATGACAGCGGCTGTGACTGCCCAGAGCCATGCTAAGGCGCAGAGGGATCTGGAAAAGCGCGAAAGGGAAATACTTGCTGCTGGTTCTAGACTTCTTTCGAATTTCAACCATCAAACTCCTCCTAAGTTTAATGGGGAGGGAGGTCCGGAAACTGCTGATTTATGGCTCCAATCTGTGGAGAGGATATTCGGGGCAATTCATTGTCCGGAAGGAGAGAAGGTGGTCTTAGCTACCTATCAATTACTCGGGGGTTCTGAGTATTGGTGGAGGAACACCCGACTGATCATGGAGAATGTTCATGAAGAGTTAAGTTGGGAGAACTTCAAAAGGAGGTTCTTGGCCAAATACTTCCCTGAGACAGCTAGGGAAAGGTATGGTGAAGAGTTCCTGAGGCTGAGGCAAGCGGGCATGAATGTTGAAGCATATGCCAAGAAGTTCGAATCGCTATCCCGTTTCTTCCGCTTCTTTAGGGATGGGATAGATGAAGTTTATATGTGCCGTAGATTCCAAGATGGATTGAGGTACGAGCTGCAGGATGCGGTTGTGCCGTTGGGTATTCGACAATTCCAGGTCTTGGTTGAAAAGTGCCAGGAGGTGGAAGACATGAAGAATAAGCGGGTGAACCGCCAAGGGAATTCTAATGCCGGAGGACCAAGTCGCACCAATGATCGTGGTTCTACTCAGAATAGTGGGAGGCAAGGGAGTAAGCCTTATAATCGTCCTCAACACAGTAAAGGACCGGGCCGATCGGTGAATCAGGGAACTCAGGGAAAACCTGAGGGTAGTAAGGGGACTTGCTACAACTGTGGAGAAGCGGGGCATTTTTCTAATGAGTGCACGCAACCGAAGGTGGGAAACACCTGCTACAATTGCAAGAAGCCGGAACACTTTGCTAGAGATTGCAGAGCCCCGAAGACTGGGCCGTCGGCAAATGTGGCACAAGGTTCACAGGGTGTCAGACCTGCGGCAAAGGCACGTGCTTACTGTTTGGGCACTGAACTGAGTGGGCAGGCTAGGAATGCCATCCACGAGAGCTGTCACATCGCAGGTAATTCTTTAACTGCTTTGATTGACACGGGGGCAACCCACTCATTCATATCTTTGGCATGTGCAAATCGTTTGAGTTTGAATGTTTCTGTGCTTCCGTTTGATTTGAATGTTTTGACTCCTGCTAAGGATTTGGTAGTGAATACTGCATGTTTGCATTGTTTGGTAGTAATCCAGAATAGGGATTTTCTGGTCAATTTGGTTTGTCTACCGCTTTTATCTCTCGAGATCATCCTCGGGATGGATTGGTTGTCTTATCATTATGTGATTCTAGACTGTGCTCGGAAATTGGTTTTCTTTCCCGAGCCAGGTGTGCGAAGGTACTTGTCTGCAAATCGGCTTTCTGTGGTTATGTGTAATGGAGAACCGGAGATAGTTTCACTTGCTAGCTTAGGAGTGACGTCGGAGATCCGAATTGAGGAAATTCGAGTGGTTCAGGATTTCCAAGATGTGTTTCCATCGGAGATTCCAGCTTTTCCTCCGTGTAGAGAGGTGGAATTCTTTATTGATTTGCAACCGGGTACGGGTCCGATTTCGGAATCAGCTTATCGGATGGCTCCAGCTGAGTTAGTAGAGTTGAAAAGTCAGATTGAGGACTTGTTAGAGAAGGGTTTCATAAGGCCTAGTGTGTCGCCTTGGGGAGCACCGGTCTTATTGGTTAAGAAGAAGGATGGTAAATCTCGTTTGTGTGTGGATTATCGGAAGCTTAATAAGGTGACTATCAAGAACCGATATCCATTGCCGCGTATTGATGATCTGATGGATCAGTTGAGGGGAGCCTCAGTGTTTTCCAAGATCGACTTGAAATCTGGTTATCACCAGATAAGGGTACGAGATGAGGATATTCAGAAAACGGCGTTTAGGACGCGTTATGGGCATTATGAGTTCTTAGTGATGCCGTTCGGAGTGACGAATGCACCGGCTATCTTTATGGCCTACATGAATCGGATATTCAATTCATTTTTGGACAAGTTTGTGGTGGTGTTCATTGATGACATTTTGGTGTATTCGAAGAGTGAAGAGGAACATGGAGAGCATCTTCGCTTGGTATTGCAAGTTTTGCGGGAAAGTAAGTTGTATGCAAACCCGTCAAAGTGTGACTTTTGGTTGGAAGAGGTGAATTTCCTTGGCCATGTTATATCAAAAGAGGGAATAGCCGTGGATCCAGCCAATATTGATACGGTACTTTCATGGAAGCAGCCTCAAACCGTGACTGATGTGAGGAGTTTTGTGGGTTTGGCCGGTTATTACCGAAGGTTCATTGAAGGTTTTGCTAAGATTGTGGCACCGATGACACAACTTACGCGAAAAGATCAACCTTTTGCTTGGACAGAGAGGTGTGAGTTGAGTTTTCAGTTGTTGAAGGAGCGTTTGACGACTTCACCAGTTTTGATGTTACCCCAGTCGGATGAACCGTATGAGGTTTATTGTGATGCTTCTCATCAAGGGTTGGGTTGTGTGTTGATGCAACACAAGAGAGCAGTGGCTTATGCGTCAAGACAGTTGAAAGTGCATGAAAAGAATTATCCTACGCACGATTTAGAGCTTGCGGCCGTTGTTTTTGCATTGAAGATTTGGAGACATCATCTTTATGGTTGCACTTTTGTCGTGTTTAGTGACCATAAAAGTCTTAAGTATCTGTTCGATCAGAAAGAGCTTAATATGAGGCAACGGAGATGGATGGAAACTTTGAAGGACTTCGACTTTACGTTAGAATACCATCCGGGAAAGGCTAATGTGGTAGCCGATGCTTTGAGTAGGAAGAGTGTGTCGGTTTGTTCGGCACAAATGGCTAGTCAACAAGAGTTGTTGAGAGAGTTCCGTGATTTGCACCTAGAGGTAGAGTTTGCTTTAGGGATTATGAGACTAGGTATGATTACCATCTCAAGCGGGTTGTTGGAAGATATTGCTAATTGTCAAGGTGACAAGTTTCTCATGGAGAAAAGAGCTTTGATTGTTCGAGGAACCAACCGAGATTTCAAGGTGGGATCGGACAATATCTTGAGGTGTCAAGGTAGGGTGTGTGTACCCGATGCTATGAACTTGAAAAACATCATTCTAGGGGAGGCACACAAGAGTAAACTTAGTATACATCCCGGAGCAACAAAGATGTATCAAGACCTGAGGCATGATTTCTGGTGGCCGGGTATGAAAAAGGATGTGGCTGAGTATGTGGCGTCGTGTCTGACTTGTCAGAAGGCGAAGGTTGAGCATCAGAGACCAGCAGGGATGCTGCAGTCGTTAGATATCCCCGAGTGGAAGTGGGATAGTATTTCTATGGATTTCATCACTGGTTTACCTAAGACCAGGAGGAAGCATGATTCCATTTGGGTGATAGTGGATCGTTTGACGAAGTCCGCTCATTTTCTACCGGTAAGGACTACGGATACAGCGGCGAAGTTGACCGATATTTACATTGCTGAGATTGTGAGGTTACATGGGATTCCGTCAAGTATAGTGTCGGATCGAGACCCCAAGTTTACTTCACACTTTTGGAAGACTTTGCATGAGGCGTTGGGGACGAAACTGAGATTGAGTTCCGCCTACCATCCTCAGACAGATGGACAGACCGAGAGAACAAATCAATCTTTAGAAGATTTGTTGAGAGCTTGTGTATTGGATGATCGTGGGAGTTGGGATGATGTATTACCTTTGATAGAATTCACATACAACAACAGTTTCCACGCGAGTATTGGAATGGCACCATACGAGGCTTTGTATGGGAGGAGATGTCAGACTCCTTTGTGTTGGTATCAAGATGGGGAGAGTATGATAGTAGGACCGGAAATGGTACAACAGACGACGGACAAGGTCCGAAAGATAAGGGCAATGATGAAAGTTGCTCAAGATCGACAAAAGAGTTATGCGGATAGGCGTCGGAGGCCTTTAGAGTTTGAAGAGGGAGATCACGTATTTCTCCGTGTTACTCCAACGACTGGTGTTGGAAGGGCTTTGAAAGCAAGGAAGTTGACTCCGAAGTTTATAGGGCCTTATCAGATTACGGAGCGGATTGGGAAGGTAGCATACCGGATCGCGTTGCCACCGGTACTATCTTTGATTCATGACGTGTTCCATGTGTCGCAATTGCGGAAATATACACCGGATCCATCACATGTGATCACACCAGATGATATCCAGTTGAGGGATAACTTGTCATTTGAAGTTCCGCCGATCAAGATTGCGGATAGGAAGATGAAGCGTCTGAGAACGAAAGAGATACCTTTGGTGAAGGTAATATGGAACGAAGCTACAGGAGATACCACCTGGGAGCTCGAGAGTAAGATGAAAGAGTTATACCCCAGTTTGTTTGACGACGTCTAAGTTTCGAGGACGAAACTTCTTTTACGGGGGTAGTATTGTAAGACCCAAGATTTCTTTGTATAGTTGGTTTGAGGAATATTAGGGTTCGATGTGTTCGTGTGACGAAACATCGTGTAATTATTAGCTTTTGCTGTAATTGAGCCTGTTTAGTGCTCGTGGACTGTAATTGTACAGACTTTTGTCTTGTGGTCCTGTTGCTTGAATAAAAAGTTACTTGTGGTTTCAGAATAATAAGTTTTGGATTATTCTTGTTTTTGGAAAAACGAGTAGGATTTTACCCGTCGTTGTAAAATCTTATTGCGTCTGTTTTGAGTGAGGTTTCGGGTGGAAGTTTTATATATCTGCGCGAGTTAGGATATATTCTGAGATTTATTTTCTAAGGTATGGAAGAAAATTACAGTCGCGGAAAAAGATTCGGCGATAAGTTTTGGAAATGTTAAACGTTAGACGTTCTTTCCGTAGGTTTTATGTTTTTGTGAGTTTCGTTCGTCGCGACGCGCGAGAGCTGAACGTGTGAGTGTTTCTAAGAGGTATTGAGTTTTATCTCAAGTGGATTTGGTTTGGTTTGATCCAATGGCTAGGGTTTTGTCTTGGCATTTTGTCTTTTGATCCAATGGCCATGAGTGAGCAAGAGCATTGGCATAGTAAGGAGGTTTGTTGATTGTGGACTTAAGAAAATCATAAACTTCACTCCTTTCTTTCTCTCTTCCACGTGAAACTCCATTTCATTTTCTAACCTTCACTAAATTTTCCATTCTTCACCATTTCACTCCATTTCAAGCTTGGAAGCTTTGAGGAAAAGTGTAGAGAATCACTTTCTAAAGGTACCCCTCTCTTCTCATCTCCTAGGTTGGTAGATTTTTAGAGTTGTGAGATTTTTGAGTTTATGTTCTTAAGAGGGTTTGGTGAGAAAGGTTGTTCTTGCTAGTTCTTGTTTCATGAAAGTTGTTCATGAGAGGTTAGTAAGCATGCTAGGCTTTGTTGTTTTTGTTTTCCATGAGTTGGTGAAAAATCTCATGAGAAAAGTTAGGGTTTTGGTTGGTTTATGTATTGATCAATTACATGAGGTTATGTTGTAAGGTTTTGAAAAGAAAAGTTGTCTTTGAACCTTTGGGCGAAAGGGATATGCGTTGTATGGTTTTGTTTTGGAAAATCCGATGAAAAATATTTTGAGGTTTATGAAAATATTTTCCTAAGTGTTTTTGGGTAGTGTTTTGGGGGTCAAAATGGTTTAAAACTATTGTGACATGTGGTGTCGCTTTTTATCTTGAAAACATGTTTGAAAATGATTACCGGACGGTTAAGGCCCGTAATAAAACTTGTGTTTAGATTTGGTTTTGATTTTGGAAGTGAAAACCAAATAACTTGCACTCGAAGCAACCTACAAGCTTTCGGAAATGAATTGCTTGCTTATGAAAATGGTTTGTTTTTATGCCTTGAAAAAGTGTTGGGAACTAATAGAATCAAACTAGGCTTGGGTGGAAAAAGGTGGTGTGAGTTGCTGTCTTTTGCTGTCATGACAGGTGCAACTCGCTGAGCGAGTGGTTACTCGCCAGGGCGAGTATCACAGGTCTGGACAACTCGCCAGGGCGAGCTCCAGAGCGAGTAAGACCAGTACTCTCTGCCTTTACTCGCCACCAACTCGCCAGGGCGAGCTCTGGAACATAAAATTTTGGATTCTGATTTCTAAACTTGGTTTTTATCTTTCTAATCCCTTTTTATTAATTTATGGAAGTGGTGGGGATTGGAAACGAGTTTTTCGGGTACTCGGAAAGTACGTAACTTATAACGCAAGAAAACGGCCATTTTGCATTTCAAATTTTTTAAGACTTTTGGCAATTGTTTTGGGTCCTAAAAATAGTACAAATAACTCATGGGGGTTGATCAATACGATAGGTTTTGGTATAGTATCCGAAAGAGGGATTTTACCTTAGAAAACCTTTGGTTTTTGGGGTTCTAGAGTCCAAATCATTAAGGATTGATTGGTTATGGTTTTGATTGAATACTTTGCTTGTTTTAGGAAGCAAGTAAGTGTTGTGCGATCGTGTGATAGTTGAGTGCTTGACGAGGTAAGGGCTCCACTTTATTTCCGTCTTTTAAAACGGTTACGACATGCTTGTTTTTGCTGTTTATGCATTTGCTGTGTGCTTGGCATGTTGGTACTTATGTATTCTCGTTGATGAGAACGTGTTTATAAATACGTGTGCAATTTACATATGATTGAGAAAATGTATGTATGTTGTGATGCTTTGTGCATAGGCTTTAGGCTATGTGAATGTTTGCATGAGCATATATGAATGCGTGCGTCGGATGGGACTACGCGAGGATTTTGTCTCGTGTGACTATCCTGTATATGCCAAAGAGAATATATGCCATGCATTTCATAGTTGCGTGCCTAGGTATATGTCTGTGTGACTTTGCCTACGTACCGGGCGTTTGACTGTGTGGCTTCGCCAAATCCTCTGGATTTATATTGAGTTGGTGTATGTCTGTGTGACTTCGCCTGGTGTTTGTCTGTGTGACTTCACCTGCCTTGTGTGGCATTTTTAGTGCGGGTACGTATATTTCTGTGTGGCTTTGCCTACCCCACGACTCTTCGAGGAGAGGTTAATTTTCCGGAAAATCATGCATGTGACGAACCAGTAATCGGTTGTCACACCCATTGTAGAAGTCTGCATTAGGCTTGGTGATTTATTTATATAAACCCGTTGGTGGGAAGTACTTTTGAGTTAAAGAGCTTTCTCTTGTGTTTGTGGAATTATTGTTATGTGTACAATCTTTCGAACCGGTTATATATATACATACTATATATTTTGTGGTGACCCTTTCTTTCATTTGCGAGCTCATCCCACCCAGATGATGGGTTAGGTCGTGGTGACGACGGTGGCTGTTCCAGGCCCCAGTGAGCGGTTGGAGCTGTAGCCTAGGATAGTTAGACTATGCGCCGGTGTGTTTTGTGCACCGTGCTTTTTGGTTAGCATAGGATTTCTAACTTGTTTTGGTACTTAGACTTGGATTGTAATTATTCAGGAAATACACTTTGCTTGTCGAAGCACCTTTTAGTAATAAGTTCTTTTGTATATTTGAATGCCGGTTCATTTAAAAACTATTATGCGCACTCTGAGTGTTAGTTGAAAAAGAAAAAAAAGAAAAAAAAAAAAAAAAAAAAAAAAAAATATATATAATGCCCTTTTTGGCTTATGAAAAACGGGGTGTTACAGTTCCCCTATCAGTAGAATCCATTCACTGATCTATTTTATGTATAATTGAAATGAGGGCTGAGCAGAAATAGAAAAACCGACCGAAACCGAAGTAACCGCAAAGGTGGAAACCGAAATAGGCGAGTTGGTCGGATAAATTGGGTCACGGGTCAAAAAATTTGGGTCTTTGTCGGTGTATTCGGGCGGGCCTGGTTTTGGTGAAATGCAACCCGGCTAGGCCGAACCCGACCGTATTACTTACGCTAGTACCTTGCTTAGTATTAGTCTTATTATTATTATTATTATTATTATTATTATTATATCAGTACTTTTAACTTAGGATCAATCTCAAACTATCCAATTAAACCCTAGGTATATAAACTCATTTGCTCACACTTCACTCAAACTAACCCTAATTTACTTAAAAGAAAGAAGCAACTGCGCTATGATATCTCTCTCTCACTGAAGAACATGAACTCACACTCACTGATTGGACAATCATACTAGATCTAGTATAATTTGTACACTTGCAAATAGTCTATCAAGATTGAACTAGGATAAATATTGGTTTTGTTGTAAACAATTAGCAGTAATAGTTCTCAGTTGATCAAATAGATAGAGTAAGGATGGATACTCAGATCTTTTGTCAATCATTGGTTTGGCTAGTACAGTATTAGCCATAAATGCTAATTGATTCCACAGTTATATTGGAATCGCACATAATTGTCAATCATTCGTATCGACTAGTTCCACTCCAGCTATTAGCTATGATTCTGTTGTTATATTGGAATCGCAGATAATTGCAGCTATTAGCTATTAGTGCTAATTGATTCCACAATTATATTGGAATTGCAAATAATTGTGAGTTCATTTGTGTCTGATCTACATTTATATTAGCCAGACTATGGTTGACCTTCTGAGACAGCTCACCTCAAATTGTTCTGTAAGCTAAAATGGACAAGATAAATTAATTGTGTGTTACACCATTAGTTATGCTTTTATGAATGACTATATTTGAAATGAAAATATTATTTCCTCCGATCAACTGATAAGTTAAGTATTAGACTTACTAACATCAATGAATGTAATAAGGACTCACTGAGACAAGTAGGTCTCATTCCTTACTATTTGATTTCAGGTAGACATGGGTATTAGAGTGCGCAACAGGACTTCGCCATGTGTAGATTTAGTTTTCTTTTCTTGTACATTAGAATTATTTGTACTTAAGAAAGAAGTTGTAATCAATGTTGTGAAACACGTAAATCGGATTAGGATAGGGAGGAGGGTAATAGTTCGTAACTCGGATAATCGTAACACGAATCGTAAGATCCTACCAAAATAGTGGATCATAGATCGGAAAAGGATCGTAATACAATATCGTATCGTAAGTTCGTAACCTCTAAAATCATAACCAAATTCATAATCATGACAGATAACTCAACCTAAAAATTAAGACAAACAAAGAAGTGGTAACTGGTATGATACCACAAGTGACAGAGAGGGAGAGATATTGGTTTTATATTGAGAAGTGTTGAGGGAAAAGTTTGTACACTTGGAGGGGGAAAATTAGTCCACAAGTGAGAATGAGTAGGGGAAGTTTCTTCACCTGTGTGTTGAAGTGGTTGTCAACTGCTATCTTCTAAAATATATGCGTGTTTTCAATAGCAGAAAAGAAAAGGAAGAAACTTGATTTAAAAAATAGGGTTTTCTTCAACCGGGTCGTTTTTCTCAATCGGGTCGCGAAGCTCGTTAAGACATGGAGAGATCGCTAAATCGTCCGATTCAACGATTTGAATCGCGATTTCGATAACATTGGTTGTAATAATACAATGTAAATAATTAGATTATTCATTGTAATCTAGTATAAAAATTAGAATTCTGTATTAATACTCTAGAAATTAATAAGGCATGTTATATTTGGTATCAGAGCACGGTCGAACCCAATCGTGCTTGGGTAATAGGGATTATAGGATAAAAGTTTCCTTAAATTTTAAATATATATTCCAATATTAACATTTTAAAGGGAATAAATTGCTTTTTGTTAAGTAGTTTAGTGGCTGGAATTTAGCCTTTTAAAGGGAATAAATGATTCAAACTCCAACTCCTGTATAGTACAAATGTCTCTACCAACTATGCTCTCATGTACTTAATTTTGTTTTACCAATTTAACGTTTTACAATGTGATACTTGCAACAGGCTTGAGTGGGCTCCATCAATCTCATTCTCGTTAAGATTGCAAGAAAAATCTCGTTGTATGATTTGGAAATGGAGAAATATGTGGATGCCACAAATGTAAAGGTTAGCAACCATATTTCTGAAGATCTTGCCTTCTCTATCCTGTCAAAATTGCCTGTAAAATCTTTGAAGCGATTTGGATGCGTAAAAAATTCATGGACCCGTCTTGTTAGAAAATCTTCATTTCCTAAGCATGTATCGAAACTACTTGCTTCTTAATAATCAGTCTAATAACGATGATATGTCTATCCTCCTAAACCAGAGAAACGAGGAATGTCACTCTACGTTGTATATACTTTCTGGTGAGAGATTTGAGAATAGGGTGAAATTGGATTGGCCACCTCCTTTTCATGTGAATGATACTTCAATTTATATAGTGGGTAAAACTAGTGTCCGTGGGACGCTTTGTATTGTTCAAGAGGTTGGCTACTACCCAAAATGTGTATTTTGGAATCCTACTATAGATGAATTCAAGGTCATTCCAGCCCTTTCGTGCCTAAACCTATAGTAGTTTCTAACGGTTTTGGTTATGATCATGTTGGAGATGATTATAAGGTGATTCGATGGTTAAGTGCCGACGAATATGTTGACCCCATATGGGAGATATATAGTCTAAGAAGTAATTCTTGGAGAAAACTTGATATTGAAATGCCTTATGGTTATCTAAAAGAGCAACTTTACGTTGATGGAGTGTGTCATTGGTTGACTATATGTAATGACGATAATAGTGCTCATCAAAATGAGTCACGTTTGGTGTCATTTGACTTACACAATGAGGTGTTCCTTACAACACCTTTGCCCACTGACATGATTAAATTTTGGGCGTTCCATTTGATGTTGTTAAATGGATCAATTGCTTGCATAATATATGATCAAAACACTACTTTTAGTGTAATAATATTGGGTGAACTTGGCGTGAAGAAATCATGGACTAAAATCTTTATTGTTGAGCCTTTGCCTTGCATTGAGCAGTTTATCGGAACAGGTAACAAAGGTGATATATTTTTCAGGAAATATGATGATGAACTAGTCTTGTTTAATTTGAGTACCCAAAAGATTGAAGAGGTTGGTGTTAAAGTATGGGACTATTTTTTCCATATAGTAACTTATAAGGGCAATCTTCTCCCATTTGGAAGCTTTTGATGTAAAAATAGATTTGTTTGTCTTGTGTCATTTAAATAAATCAACCACCTACCTATTGAAATCAAAACACATATTTAAGGTTGTAACTTTTTGTTATCCTCGCCCTATAATCTATAATGGTTGATCAGAAGATAATTGATAGGGTTTACAATAAGTCTTTGTGAGTCATTAAATATTTTGATTTATTTTCTCTATTCATCATAGACAATGTTTTTTAAAAATAATATATTTTTTCTACTTTGTTTGCGATTTTCATTTACTCCAAAGTACAATGTGATAGTTTTCTCGTTGTAGACTCTGTTTTAACTTCCATAATCTCTACTTTATGCTTCGATGTCACAGTCTAGTTCACTCCGACACATCGGTCATATGGGAGTGAGGGCGCAAATTGCGGTGGATCTCTACGATCATTACTAGAAAAAAAACCCACCGAATTCAATGACAAAATGAAGGGGAATACTTGTTCGTAAGAAATATTTGTTTTCTCATCCCTAAAACCATTATCTTGTTATTATATTCACTCTTCCAAGGTTTGAGTCGACTCTCTCTCTCTGAGTTCATATTTCAATTCCATTGTTCTTCTCATCTGTCAGTCTAATTTCAAGCTTCTATTGGTGATCAAACGTTTGATTTCTTACATCCTTTGACTAATGTGGATTTTCATTTATGATTAGGATGAGTTTTTGGTTTAGTCATTTTTTTATCAAATTGGGGAAATATAAACCTTTCTATGCATGCTTTATCAATTCCCTCCTTCACATTGCAAATTGCAATTCATGATATCTCAAAATGTAGAAATTTTTGTAAATAGTGATTGCTGATTTTGTGCTCAAATTCATTGACAAATTTGACACTATATTTAGGAGATTTTAAACCAGTTCAAAAGTGTGTGCATGACAAACTACAGGTATATGATTTTGCATGCTATGGTGGTGTAAGATGATGGAAGTTAATAAATATTTTCTGTTCAGTGGCTCTCCATTTGAAGTAGGTGAGAATTCACAATGTTATATAAGTGCAAGTTAGGTAATAAGACCAAATAATTATCACACATACGCTGTAACATAACACATCACAAACAATACATAACTTCAAGAATCAAAACACAGCAAAGCAATTCATAATCATTGTACAAACAATCTTGCTTGAAGTTTTGATGTATCTTGTTTGCACCTATTTTTCTAGCAATGTATATCAATATAGAATATAGTCAATGACAATGAGGTGAGATAATGTGCTGTGTTACTATTTATATGTAGTTAAGAAACAAAGGCTCATACGCATCTAACTTATATTGAATTTACAGTAATAAGTGAAGTTAAAAAACGAAGCCTCACACATAGGACCTCAAACATATATTGATGTTTATATATAAGTGAAGTTAAAAAACGAAGCCTCACACATTGTTAGAAATAACAATAGTTAGTTAGTTTGTTGATGTTAGTTAGTTAGTTGAGAATAGTTGGTTATTCACTAGTTGATGTAATTAGATCCTATAAATAGGATTACTTTGTACACTTTTCATTATTCTTTTATCAATCTATATTCATTCAATATGAATTTCTATGAGTATCTTCCTTATGAATACTCTTAGGCTCTCTCTATCTTGCTTATGAGTTTGATCTTCATCCCTATGATTCCATAATTTCTAACACACATAGTTAGAGCATGTATTGCTTGATACCATAAGTATATATTGAAAATGGCAGCTCTTATGGTGGATTTAGGTGTATTTCTTGAGGACTATTTTAGAGCCTCTGTTTGGATTTGGCGAGGTGTGGATTCCGTTTTAGCTAACATCGTCTCTCGTGCGGTGGTGGTCGGCGGCTCAGGTGGTGGTTAGGGATTTGGGTGATAGAGGTGATGGTTGATGTCGTGTGTGGTTGGTCTTCTTTGATACTTGATTTTCTGACCGTTTTTCAAATCTGTTGAGATTTGCAGGACTCTTTTTGAGTCGCTGAGGGGTTTCCAAATCTGTTGAGATTTGCAGGTGTCATTATCTGGTTGATCTCGACCGCATCTGCGTTGACTGTTAGTTCTTTTCTACTGGTGTCCACCAACTTTCGACTTAAGGAACTGCTTTTTGGATTCTGATGGGTCGAACACTTTTGATTCGAGTTCGGAAGTTAGTCTCTAGAGGCATCTCTACGGGTTGAGTTGGTGTCTTCTCTGTTGGTTTTTTTAATTAATGTTATTGTAAGGGGTGAATTGGGGTGATGTTTTGATGTACTTTTTGATTGGTTAAAGTGTTTTCATCACTTTGTCTTTCATTGTATGATCCAACAATTCCTTTTACTTCTTATTTAATGAATAGTCTATTAATAAAATTTTGCCGATTCAAAAAAAAAAAAAAAAATTGAAAATGGCAGTTTATACGACGGGTTATTTTCAAGCCGACATTTCAATCTTAGCGGCATAATTTATTGTTCGTTTAACTTTTGTTTATGTGTAATTATTTTATCTATATATAAAAACTAATTGATAAATCCTAGCGGCAGCCAGATTTACAAAAAGTTAAACAGTAGTGAGTGGATAAATATATAATAGTACTCTCCAAAGACATTTTTGTTTTTGTGAAGGCATGAGTCTGAATACATCCACCCTAAATTGCAGTCATATCCGCAAAAGAGATGAGTCTATATAATTATGCACATAAAATATCTGATTTACACTATAAAAATACTATAAAAGGTTAATTATTAAATCTAATAACGAACTAATTTCGAGTTGATAACCTAAATTAGTCCTAATGTGATGCGACAATACTTGCAATTATAATACAAATATGCATAAAACCTCGAGATATACAATAACAACTGAAAGAGATTGAAGCCAAGAATGGAAAACACAATGGTTGATGCAAAAGGTAGGATTTGGTCAGATAGAAAGAGGAAGAAAAAAGACAAACGCAAAACGACAGCATTTGTGTATATATGTGTTTAAACCCTTGCCATTAGATTATAATAGTAGTGCATGCATGGCAGAGATATCCCATAGGTATCACATTCAATTCTTCCCCGACATGCATTCAATGCCGTTTATTTATTTATTTATTTATTTATTTACTAATATGTTCTATTTTTGGGCAATTCTATGGTAAAGTTGCCTAATTGACTGCATTGAAAAAGTCATTTGACTGGCCAATCAGATTGCAGCATTGACTTTTCCTTTTCCACGTCAGATTATATAGTGCGGACCACTTGTTGTGCATAGTATATGTACCCTCGTATATCAACTGAGTGTTCATAGATCTTAGTGTGTAGTAGCTACACCTGATGATATCTCTTCTTCTTTTTTTGACAATCGACCCTTCTCATTGCATCTTCTCTCTCCCTTCTCAGTTCTAACTATATCCCAAATTAACCAGATTTTTTTATAAAAAATAAAATAATTAATCATCTATTTTCTCAAATTTTTCAGATCTGAATTGCAAAGTTTCAAACTAAGAAATCTAAACCCAAAAATTGGAAGAGTGGTTGAATGATTCCCAAAGAGTTGAAATTAAAAGGCGTTTGCTTTTCGCAACTTCCATTGCTGAACCTTTTGTTGTCAATTTTCGTTGATGAACAACCGAAGAAGCAACAACTTGATGTTGGAATTTGATGAGTGACAACAAATTCATGAGTTTTTTATAACAAAATCATGAGTTTCAGATTTTTTAGTCTTGTTTGATTAATTTATTTTTTTTTAATGTTTGCTCAATGTTGCTATATATGTAATTTCTGAGTTTAATTTCTCAGATCTAGTTTTTAGAATTTTTGGTTTTTAGAATGTTGTTATGAACATTCTCAGATTTTATTTATATTTTTATTTATAAACAATCAAAATTTATTTTATTTTCATTGAAACCTTCAAAGTTTTATTTTAAACGATTATGTGAACGGCGACAATGGGTGGACAGCGGCTAGGACAGCGAGACATTGTGTGAAGAAGAATGGAAGTAGGACATCGCCGCTTTGCCGGAAGGATATGGCGGAGGTGGAGAGGTAAAATACGGTGGTGCTGTAAAAAATGAAAAATAAGAGGCACAAAGGAAAGGAAGAAGACGACACATTCTCTCTCTATGATTTCTCTTTTTAATTTTTATATAATGTGGCTAATAAATGCCTAATTGTTTGCACATAATGTGGCTGCAATTGACCAACTTAATTGATAAAATCAAAAGTTCATTAAATACCATTTTTATTTCTTAATACCAATACCAAAAAAAAAATGAAAAATGCACACTAACCTTTGCAGTGGTGTGGTCACGTATTTTTTTTAAGTTTAAATATGTAAAAGGTCCCTGCACTTAGGGGTCGTTTGAGTTTTAATCCCTGCTTTTCAAAAAACTTTCATTTTGCCACTGCACTTACAGTCAACTTTAAAAATGGTCCCTCGTTTGACTTTTTTGCTGATATGTCACCAATTTTGCCACATGTCACTATTGATTAGGTATCTCACTTGATGACTCATTTAATTGTGTTATGGATGGACAAAAATACCCTTATGTCAAAATGAAACTTGTTAACCTTTCTCAAATCCCTAAAATATGAAATTCTCAAATTCATAAAAAGAAAAACCCATATTTTACAGTGTCAAAATTTGTTCTTCTTTAATCTTGTTAACCTTCTCATCTTCATCCTCTTGGAAATTTGTTCTTCTTTAATCTTCTTCAACTGTTCCTTACACGTTTTTCTTCAAACCCACAAAGGAAAATCGAAGATTTGTGGCATGAATGATTTAAATTTTGGATTGAAGCTATGAATGTTGTTATCAAAACAGAACAACAGCAGCAACCCAGAACAACAACATCCATTTCATGGCACAAACACTTATCTGAGTAACTCGATTTTCCAAAGAACAATTCATCCAAGTTCTAAAATTCGATTTCTGTGATTCAATAAAATCACTTATCTGAGTAATAAATTTTAATTTTTTTTACCAAAAATCAAAAACCCCAAACACAAAGGAGAATAAAGCAACGATGGAATTGGAAGTAGAGGAGAACGACTTGAAAGCTGCCGGCACCGAAATCTTCATCGGCGGTGGCCAAAGAGGTATTCACATCCACGATTGGTTGTTGTCTCTGTTCCATGAATCACGAATCTATGAATATAAGTTTGCTGTTGTGAAGAAGAAGAGGCATTTAAAGAACACAAACATCATCATCTTCCAACATCATCATCATGGAACAACACAAAACCCACGTAACAACAACAAAGGAAATTTAGCAATTAAAAAAAAAAGTGGATCTGGGATTTGGGTTTAAGAGGGTTTTTATATTTTAGATTTGGAATTTGGGTTACAAAAGAGTCTTTTTAGATTTTTGATTTGGAATTTGGGGTTTTTGTTTTTAAATTTGAATTTTTTTTAGATTTGATGATGGTGATGAATCTGATGTTGTTGATGATGGTGAAGAAATGAGCCTTTTTTGAATTTGATGATTGTGATGAATCTAAAACATTGATGATGGTGAAGAAAGGAGTCATTAACGGCATTTTCATCCATTCATGGTGTTATTGGTATGACTCAACATTCAACAAGCCTAATCATCAGTGACATATGACAAAATTGGTGACACATCAGTAAAAAAGTCAAGCGAGGGACTATTTTTAAAGTTGACTGAAAGTGTAGGGCAAATTTGAAAGGTTTTTGAAATGTAGGGACTGAAAATCAAATGACCCCTAAGTGCAGGGACTTTTTACATATTTAAGCCTTTTTTTTATATATAGACATCATAATAATAATAAGAATACAACTTAATTGTATTTTTGATTTCCTATTTTACAAGATCCGCGATTTTAGTCTCCCTGTCTTAAAATCAAACTTTCATGCCTTTCTATTTTGATTTTGTTTGCACTTTTGGTCCCTCTTCCCATTTTTAAATTAATTTGCAAAAAATATTGATGGGCAAATTATGTTTACACGTCAACAAAGTTAATATTTTCTAATAACAAATATAATTTAAAACATTTAAGTAGTTAATTAAAAAACAAATAAAATAAATTTTCAAATAGTTATTTAGTCCCAATTTGATTTATAATTATTTAAAAGTTTATTTTATTTATATTTTTATTAATTACTCAAATGTTTTAAAATTGTATTTGTTATTTTAAAAAAAATAACTTTGCTAACGTGAAATCCTAATTTGTCACATCAATATTTTTTATGTCAATTGGTTAAAAAAATGGGGTGGGGGACCAAAAATGTAAAAAAAATTAAAATATGGGGCAAAAAAGTTTGATTTTAAAATAGAGGATCAAAATCACAGATCTTTCAAAATAAGGGGATTAAAAGTACAATTAAGCCTAATAATAATAATACCATAAATTTATCTTTTTCAATACACTCCATCAGGTTATAAATATAAAAAATAAGTTACTTTTAAAATTAATTGAACAACTAATATATTTGGTCTATATAATAAGTTAGTCACAATAGTTATTCAATAAATTTAAAAAGTAACTTGTTTTTTGTATTTAGAATAGGTGGGAGTAACAATTTTATTAACAAAATCATTTTAGATTTCTTTTAATAAAACAAAACAGTGGGAACTGTTGACAAGTGATCGTGAAATTTCAAAATTTTAGATACGTACAGGTTAATTAAATTTTGAACCAGATTAAAAATTTATGGTTAATGGAATTTCAGTTGAACCAGATTATAAGTTTCAGTTAAAATATAAATTAATAGTCCAAAATAAAATTTTAAAATTTAAAGTCAAAAATCTAATTTTAATAAATTTTACTTTACTTTTAAAATTTTTAGTTCATTACTTCGTCCGAATTACAAATATCGATCAAAACATAATTTAACCGTACAAAATATATTTTTAAAGTTTAATAGTAAGAAATATGATTTTATTAAATTTTACCCTCAATATAAGACAAGAGTTAATAACAGTCTCATCGAAAACCTAATTTTAATGAAAGGGTCATGAAATTTGATTAAAACTACTGATTTTGACCGAAAATTTTGAATTTTATCTATGAGACCGTTCAATATCACCTAATTGGTCTAGCAAACGAATGAGAATGAAAATTTTGATGATCGGACTCCGAATCTATAGACCGATTGTAATAAAAGTCTCATCGTAGACCTGGTTTTAATGAAAGGGCTGTGAAGTTTGATTAAAACTACTGATTTTGACTGGAGATTTTAAATTTTATCAATCCGACCGTTCAATGTCACCTAATTGGACTTACAATCGGTCTACACAGTCGGAGTCTAATCATCAAAATTTTTATTCTCATTTGTTTATTAGTCCAATTATGTGATATTTAACGGTGGTAAAATTTGAAATCTCTAGTTAAAATCGGTAGTTTTAGTCAAATTTCAAACCCTTTCATTAAAATTAGATTTTCGATGAAACTGTTATTACAATCGATCTATACATACAGATCAAAATTTTCATTCTCATTAAAATATTTAATAATCTATAAATTACAAAGAATATGAAAGAAAAATTCATCTTAACAATCTCCTAAAAATTACCCAAAATGCATATTTAAATGAGTTTAAAAAGTACCCAAAATGCATATTTAAATGAGTTTAATTTCTATGCACCGTCTTCAATAATGTGTTACCACATCATTTAATGAACGTGACATATCATGAGTTTATAAATATATTACATGATATGTCATTATATTATTGAATGCATGTGTAAAATTCTTTTATACTAACAGTGTATATAAATTAAATTCTATTTCCAAAGAGCAAAGAGGTTTTATTCATGGTAGGAATATTAAAGACTGTCCGTGCCTTGCTTCTGAAGCAACCAACTTACTTCATTCAAAAGTGTTTGGTGGTAATCTGGCCTTAAAAATTGATGTCACCAAAGCTTTTGATACATTAGAATGGTCTTTTCTCATTAAAGTGCTAAGATCTTTTGGCTTTTCTGATACCTTTTGTAGATGGATTGACATGATTCTAAAATCTGCCACTCTCTCCATTTCTATTAATGGCAAATTACATGGTTATTTCTCTTGTAAGAGGGGGGTTAGACAAGGTGACCCTCTTTCACCTTTACTTTTTTGCATTGCTGAGGATGTGTTGAGTAGGAATATATCTAAACTGGTGGCTGATTGCAAGTTACTTCTCAGCAAAGGTTCTAGAAATGTGCATATCCCTTCCCATTGCTTGTATGCTGATGACATTATGGTATATTGTACTGGTAGGCAATCTAACTTGATAGCTCTTAAGGAGCTATTTACTAGATATGCCTTTGTTTCTGGTCAAGTGGTTAACCCTAGTAAGTCTACTATTTATTCTGGTGGTATAGCTCAATACTCAGATTTCTGATTTAATTGGTTTCAAAATTGGTTCTCTGCCCTTCATCTACTTGGGAGTACCTATTTTCAAGGGTAGACCTAAAGTAGCTCATTTACAGCCTGTTGCAGACAAAATTAAAGCTAAATTATCTGCCTGGAAAGCTTCTCTTTTATCAATTGCTGGTAGAATTCAATTGGTGAAATCAGTTGTCCAAAGCATGTTGGTTTATTCTATTTCTGTCTATTCTTGGCCTGTGTCTTTGCTTAGAAGCTTGGAGAAGTGGATTAAGAATTTCATTTGGTCAGGTGACATTAATCAAAGGAAGATTGTAACTGTTGCTTGGAAGAAAGTTTGTAAACCCTATTCTCAAGGTGGGCTAGGTCTCAGATCTTTGTTGACTCTTAATGAAGCTAGTAATCTTAAGCTTTGTTGGGATCTTTTTAACTCTTCTGAAGATTGGGCTGTGATTTTGAGAAGTAGAGCCTTCAGATCCAGATCTTGCATTAATCATCATATTCATTCTTCTTTATGGAGCTCTGTGAAACAAGACTACCAGGTTATTCTGGACAACACTCATTTTATTATTGGAGATGGTTCTAGAGTTAGTTTTTGGAATGATATTTGGTGTGGAGATCAACCTCTAGCTCTGTCTTTAAATGTTCCTGAAATGCATGCTTGTCCTTTAAAAGTCAGTGAAGTTATTCACAACCATCAATGGCACTTAACTCTTGAGCTTGAAGCAAATTTTCCTACTCTGAAGAATTCTCTGGAGCAGATCATTATCCCCTTGGAGGGCAAAGATGATTTTTTAGCTTGGAATGGCTCAGATTCTGGTACCTTGTACCTCAAGCAAGCTTATCTGTTTAAAGACCACCCCTTACCTCAGCTGCATTGGGCAAAGTTATTATGGAGTAAGGATATTCCTCCATCAAAGTCATTAGTTGCCTGGAGATTGATGCATAACAAGCTGCCAACTGATGAGAATTTGATTTTGAGAGGGTGTAACATGCCTTCAGTTTGTAATCTTTGCTTCAAAGAAGGTGAAACTTCTTTCCATTTGTTTTTTCAATGTCCTTATGCTATTTGTATATGGAATTGGTTTGCTGGAATAGTTAATCTAAATCTGCATTTCAATTATGTGGAGGAGATCTGGTCTTTATGTGACAGAAGCTGGCAGCCTCAATGCAAAGTGGTTATCCTTGCCTCTTTAGTCAATATTATCAGCACTATTTGGTATGTTAGGAACCAAATTAGATTTCAGAACAAGATTATTCCTTGGGAAAATGCTATTGCTTTGATTAGTGCTAATGTGTCTTTGTCTTGAAATCTCACTTGTCACACTTATCATTCTTCTATGAGAGATTTTAGCATTTTAAAGAAATTCAGCATCATTTTACATCCTCCCAAGGCTCCATCAATTAAAGAAATGTTATGGGCTCCTCCTCCTTTGGGGTGGTTGAAGTGCAATACTGATGGTGCTCTTAATGCTACTGCAGCCTCTTGTGGTGGTGTGTTTAGAAACCATCATTCTCTCTTTGTTGTTGCTTTTGCTGAAAAATTATCTTATCCTTCATCTTTCATTGTTGAGTTATGTGGTGTGATGAGAGCTATTGAATTTGCCTGTGATCATAATTGGTTAAACCTTTGGATTGAGAGTGACTCTAGGCTTGTTGTGTTGGCTTTCTCATCCAATGCATTGGTTCCTTGGGCTGTTAGAAACCGTTGGCATAATTGTATGCTATTAACTAGAAGAATGAATTTCATCATCACTCATATATATAGGGAAGGGAATGACATAGCTGACTCCCTTGCCAATCTTGGATCCAGCATTGATAATGTAACTTATTTTTGGGTTCCTCCTCCTTGTATTACTAATAGTTTGTATAGGAACAGACTTGGTTTACCAAGCTTTAGGTTCACTACTTATTGAGAGGGTTTGGTCTGGCTCCCCCTCTTGGTCTTTTTGTATCCTGCTTTATCTTGGTTAATGAAGGTTTTGTGGTGCTAGCATCTTAGCTGCATCACTTTTTTTTTTTTTTAAAAAAAGTATTATTGTGTTTTATAATTATGGTAATTTTTTATTTAAACTGGTATGGAAACCACCATTTTTTAAGTCATTAAATTTTAAATTTGATTATAGCTGGCTAAGGCTAAGGGTGGAACAAAAACAATTGATGGTAGTGAATCATTTGAGGACATTTGTCAGGTTTTGGTTGGTGGGCCAAACTTTAGAAGGGTTGTGCTTTGCTTGAACGACCATGATTCATTTTGAGAAGCAATGTTTTGATCTGATGGTGTAAAATTATTCTGGGATTCACTTGCAAAACAAAGCTCAAGATGCAAAAAGTTTCTACCATTCAAAGTGAAAAAATGGTGGTTTCCAAAGGTACTCATCAGAACTGCAGACCAAGGCTTTGTGATGGGACTGTCACGCCATCCATAACAACAGGAAAATAGAAATTGAAATCAAATTACAAATTTAAATTAAAACTTAAATTGACACTCAAATTCAATCATAGATCCATGTCACCCACCATCTTGCTTTTTTTATTTGTTTTTACCAAGATCTGTTTACTGAGAGAAGAACTGAAAGAGTAGAGTACTAGGAATGAGAACAATAGCGTGGAGGGATGAAGACGATGGATGGATCAGGAGGGATGAAGAACATCGCCACTGGAGTGGCCGGAGAAGGGTGGTGGTGGTGAGAGGTAAAGGAAAGATAGTTGAATGATGGGAGGAAGAAGATTTGTGTTCCTATTTTCTTTTCTTTTTTTTATTTTATTAAAATAAAATACTTAATCCATCCATTAAATCATACCCATTTGATTATTTTTTTACACATGTCATTCATCTACCAACTGAACAAGGATAAATGGAGTTCCATGGAGCAAAACTGCACTCTACCTTTAGATTAATCCAAAAGAATGAGAATGATACACCCTCCTACACCATATAATGCTGACGTGGCTGTGGCAAATTAAGACTTTGCTCTCATTGGTCAATTGGAGTGACTTTTCCAATAAAGTCAATTAGCCAACTTCACCATAGAATCTCCCTCTATTTTTTCTTTACTATGTGCAGTAGTACATAATTTTTTTTAATAAATCTCTAGTTCTTAAGAGAAGGTATAATGATGATTTAGAACTGAGTTAAATAAAATTTGGCAAATCTATAAACACTAAACAAAATTCTCTAAAAGAATTGTGTTGAAACGGGGGCTTATTGGAATATCGATGATTATAGCAAAATTATGGAAGTGTTGTCTTGAAATTGTAAAGTGCAATTTTATGAAAAAAAAATCATGAACAGATTAAATTCATTGTCAATTCAAATATGCACGTAATATTGATTAGTTTTACTGACGTGGAAGCAAATTAAATAACTATGCATTAATTAATATGGTTTTAAATTCATAATTTGAGGTCCCATAAGTGGCTCAAATGGTAGTCACTCACCGGAGACATTATTGGAGTGGCCAAAGTTCGAATCTCGGATTCCATATTTCTTCACATTTAAATATGTGAGTCTAGTCACTAGTCTTCCTTACAAAAAAAATTCATAATTTGAGAAAAGAAAAATATAATAATTTGGTTTACATTATTCAACATAAGGGTTTGGGTTTACATTACTAAGCCTTTCAATGTAATTATAACTTGTAAACAACAAATGCAATTAGAACTATTTAGAATATTTCTTATCACACATTTGCCTATTGGAGTTTAATCACATGTTTCAAATACCTTAGTGTAATAAAATGTTGTAATTAAATAAGATATTGAGGTTAAATGGTTAATAAACTCTTTCTATGACGAATAGTTCCAAAGAATTTAAGTTCAATTTATGGTGAAAACAATTTTTTGTCATACTTTCCTAATTTTGCAGCCGAACTCTAGATTATCAGACCTCATTTTCCTAAAAACCAGAGACTAATGCCCATAGGAAATTGCATGTAACTTGCTCTAAAAGAAAATATGCTTGTAACTTACTACTATCTTTTTGTTATTCAACATGGTAAATGAAATATAACAAGTCACATAATAACAAAGAGAATTAATTACGAAGGGGAAAATTCAGAATTGAGAAACTAATCTAGAAGAAAGTGTATCATTACATTTCTTCTCTAAAAAAACATTAAAATAGAGAGACAAAAATTAAATACATTACTCAAGCAACAAAAAAAAAAACATGTTATGAATGAAACTACCTATTGTGTAATGGATTTGGACCTGTTGGAACAAGTCTCTTATCATCTGAATTTGTGTTCTTCTTATTATAGCATGACAAATAAGGACCAAATTTGTGTCTCTTTGTGTTGCACTTGTGGACATGGAATGTTTGATCACTTATCTTCTTGGTCTTCTTTGCTCCATCAAACAAATTTCTAACAATCAAAGATTTTCTATTAATCATGTTGGAACAAACACAAGAAGAGAACAAAAGGAACAACATAACTATCAATATCAACTTGGATAATTTCATTGTACCAAACTTGATTCAAAAATAGCAAGCAAAAAATTAAATAAATAAAACTTTAGAAGTATAGCAATAGCACAAAATAAATAAGGCAAAAAAGTGATTGAGATAGAGACAGTGAGAAAGGGGAAGATCATGAAGTGAGAGAGTGGAGACAAAGCAGAAGGAATTGGTGATGATATTAGTGAAAAGGATATAAGGGGTTGAGTTGAGAAAAATAGTGAGTTTATTAAAAGAATAGTGTGACATTAACTATGGTACCTCGGATATGAAGATAAAGAGACCTTGATACATCACAATTTGGTCAGAAATTTTTACCAAACCTCATTAATTGACTTCAATTCAATTCAAATTATTTTTTTTTAGCAAGACTTCACTTCAACTTGACCAATGAAAATTTATTTATAAATTACATTAAAAAAGTATACATTTCTATAAAAATTGGTTTCATTTTAATTTGTAATTCAATTTTCTCAAAACACAATAAATGTCTTGTGAAGTATTCTCTTTTTAAATTTGAAAAATGAATATTTGGTTATAGTTAAAGCCGTAGAAAGTATGATTAGTTAGTGGACCTAAATTGCACATAAGATTCTAAAAAATAGTCTGGTAGTACGAAAAAGACCGTGATAAAATAGTATTATGATAGATTGATAGTGTTTGTTACTGTTATCTTCATTTTAATAGAGTGATTGAAATCACAGAACAGACCGCAACGAAATACCGTAATGCTATACTACGACGAACTTTGTTACAGCCGTGAAATGAATTTATTATTGGTTAATTTGTATTTTCGAAGAAACAAATTCTTTAAGAAGTTAAGAGAAATTAAGAGTCCGTTTATTATATAGATTAAAAAATAGTGATTAAAAAAAATCAATTATTTGATAAGCTATTCTTAACAGCTTCTCATTTTTAATTGTTTATCATTACTTTTAGATTCTGATTTTCTTAATCATCTATAAGAAACACATGTAATATTTCTAAAAGTGATTAATTTTATTAAAAATAAAAACGTGTTTTTTTCTAAAAAAAAGTTGTGACAAACGGCCTCTAAGTTACTATACATAATAGTACAAATAATTTTAATAAGATATGCAATGTTGTGATTAATTCACACTACGACGATCGCAATTCACGACGCGTCAGACGAAACCGTCGAAATCGTAAAATTCTTAACGCGACCGCAACCTTGATTGTGACTGCTATTAATTAAAATCTTTCACATCACAAAATAAACTACTCTATCTAATTTTAAATATATTAAAGATAAATTAATCAAAACAAAAGTTAATGTATCAAAATTATTCGATAATAATTGGTCAATGAAAAGAATATACTCCTATATGACATGGTAGTGGAGCCAAAGAGCAACATTCTGTACCTGAGGGTCATTAGCATAGCTGATGAGAGCCTAGCTAAGAAACCAGAACCATCCATTTTCATTAATTATCTGAAACCAACTTATTTAGTTCATCAATGGAACATCAAAACGTGCTTTTTGATAAAAGGACCAAACATGAAAAAGCTGACACTCATTGAGGAGAAGGTAATGCATGCAGGGAGAATTAATTGTATGTTTTTTTTTTCACTAATGTAACGTGCATGCATTGAATTCAAATCAGAGTTTTTTCATAAGAATTGAAATTGAAAACACTTGCTTGCTAAGAAAGTATTGATTGAATGAATGATGATTTGTGTTCATATATGTAGAAGAATTTACTATAACATAAAGAACATTGTAGCATTTGTATGAAACATTTATAGAGAGACAACCTGGGAATAGTCTAAATTCTAATTCAGTTACAACAGTGTGGCTAGTACTTACCTAGCTACTTCTGTTTTCTCTACAAAAAAAGGAAGCATAAATGAAACACAGGAGAATTTGACCTATCATAGGGGAAAAAGTCAAGTACATTCTCCCTCTAGTAGCTTATACTACTACCCAACATTTTATTTTTTAATTCATTGAATATACTTTCTCAGATTTAAAATGATTGATCAATTGAATAATTTTACATAAATAAACGGGTCAAGTATGTTTTGGAAAATGCTAACTAGTGCCTCCGGGGCACTAGTTAAGGATACTAATTATAGTATAGTAACTTAGAAATTTGTGTAGTCAACACATTTAAAATATGAACAATGATGTTTTCAATGTAAAACTTACTACTTTTGGCTCCTTAACTAGTGCCCCCGAGTGCCCCGGGGGCACTAGTTAGCATGACTCATATGTTTTTAGTCCTTACATTTTGCAAAATTGTCAAAAATGGTCCCTACATTATAAAAATGGTCAAAAAAAAATCTCATAAGTTTTTCCGTTATCAAGAATGGTTCATTCCCCGCTGCAAATTTGGTCCATGATATGTGATAGTGGTGGTTTGTAACCGGATTTCTCGCTGGTTTGGTACTACGGTGGTGAGATTCGATGGAGTGGTGGAGGTGGAGATGGTGTTGTTGTGGTGGTGGAGATGGTGTTGTGGTGGTGAGGTGTTGAGTTGCTGACATATTGGATTTGACTCAGTCGATCGGTGTGTGGTTGATATGGTGCGTGTTTGATTTTCCTTGATATTTGATTATCTGACCGTTTTCAAATCTATTGAGATTTGCAGGACTCTTTTTGAGTAGCTGATAGTTTCCAAATCTGTTGAGATTTGCAGATTTCTTTATATCTGGTTGAATTCTACCGTATCGGTGTTGACTGTTTTAGAGGCAGTCTGCAAGCTAAGACTTATCTGCCTAGTTATCTTTTCACCAGTATCCACCAACTTTTGATTCATGGAACTGCTTGTTGGATTCTGATGGGCCGAGTAATTTTGATTCGAGTTCGGGAGTTAGTGTCTATGGGTCTCTCTACGGGTTGGGTTGGTGTCTTCTCTGGTGGTCTGATAGCGGAGGAGTGTCTAAGTATGAGATTAGAAGTTGACCTCTATTTGGTATTTCATTGGTGTTCCGCATATATACGAAGCCTTTGTTTTGTAACTCCTCGTTTACGGGTCTCTGTTCATCTTGTGCAGAGACCTGATTAATTATTATTAATAATATATTTGCCGTTAAAAAAAAATGGTCCATTCCGTCTATTTTTTAAAAATAGTAAAAAAAAAATCTCATAATTTTTAAAAATATAGGGATCATTCTTACCTATTTGGCCAAATGTAGGGACTAAAATTCAAATGTTGGGATCCACTAATAAGCATTCTGTGATGGAATGGACCGTTCTTGATAACGGAAAATTAAAATTTATAGGATTTTTTTTACCATTTTTAAAATATAGGACCATTCTTGACAATTTCGCAAAATGTAAGGACTAAAAACATATTTAACCGTAAAATATAATATAGCGTGAATATTAATCATTCGTTGTTTTGTTTTATTTTATTTTGAAAATAATTATATATTTTTTAAATTAAAATGAGTTAAAAAAAACTTAATTATATTTGTTAGTTTTAGAAAGAAATAAACCTATTATATTAGAACAAAAAAAATGAGTTTTTTTTTTCTATCACCTGGCTAAAATCAATAACAACGTAATTTATTTGTTTGTTTTTTAATCACCTAATTATATTTTTTCAAGTAAAATGAGTTAAAAAAAACTTAATTATATTTGTTAGTTTTAGAAAGAAAAAACATATTATATTAGAACTAAAAAAACGAGTTTTTTTAATCACCTAAAACAAAGAACAACGTAATTTCTTTGTTTGTTTTTTAATAACCTAATTATATATTTTTCAATTAAAATGAGTTTAAAAAGTTTAATTATATTTGTTAGTTTTAGAAAGAATAAAACATATTATAACCAAAAAAATAATGAGTTTTTTGTTATCAATAGTAAAAATTTGAGTTATAACATAGGAGCAGAAAAGTTTTAAAATAATGAATTTATATTGTATCCTTAAGTTTTGTTTGTTCTAAAACTAATAACAATAGTAAAAAACTTTGAAACATAAGATTAGTCAATTACAACAATTATTACACTAATAAAATTTGTTTTAAAGTTCAAAACATAAAGTTTACACAAATTAAGTTATATTACTTACTTGGTATGCCGAGTAGAGTCTAACTTCGCGCTTTACCAAATAATATTTTAGGGAAGTCAATTTCTTCTGTAAATGGGATCCCTGGGAGATTTTCCCGTTTGGGGACCCGAACTTGGAGAATTTTTTTCTCTTGGAGATGAGGATGGGGATGGAGGAGAAAGTCCCCCCGGAAGAGGTTTGGGGATGGAGACGGTATTTTACACCCCTTTCCGTGGAGACTCCGTCCCTGAAAATAATAGAAATTAAGCTTTACTATTTTTTTAGACCTAGTTTGAATGAAAATAATAGAAATTTGATAATTTTTTTAAGGTGTGTGGATCTTCGCGGGAACTGTTGCGATCCACGGGGATGAGGATGAAGGAAGAATACTCCCAAAAGTGGGGAAAGGGGACACTTTAGATGGTGGGGCAAAGAGTGACTCTTTGAGTTCCTGGCGGAAAAAATGACAGTAAAGATTCGGTCAAATTAAGTTTCTGGTGAAAATTTCGTCCACTAAATCAGTCAAACTGACAACTTTTTTTCACTACACAGGAAACAGGGTCTTGGCGAATCATTCCGTCGCAAAATTCTAGCTGCTGGTTTTGAATTTCCTGCAAAAATTTCTGCCAGTAAATGTGCCAGGAAGTTTCGTCTTTCAAGACCTTGGCTGTAAATTCCGTCATTATGTTTTTGTTTTATTTTTTTATTTTTCTGATAAATATTGTGGCGGAATCTTTTATTTTGTGGCAATTTTTTTTCCGCCAATAACTTCCTGAGCGAAAATTTCGCCACAAACTGATTTAAAAATGTTTTTAAATGAGGGTTATCTTGTATTGGCAGCGTAGGGCTGGTTTGGCCTCGTGGGGCGCGGCAGGTTGGCGCGGGGAGCACCTATCGATGCTGTGTGGCTTCTTTAATTTCGTCCATTTAATGTCATTTTCGAGGATTTCTTGGAGACCTATATATAGATAAGTGTATAGAGAGTTTAGAGTTTTTGAAAAACAAGAATAGAAGATAGAGAGAGAGGCTCTAGGGTTTGGAGAGGTTGAAGTTTCTTCGAGAGGAAGAACTCAAGCTTTAGGAGTCATTTATTTTCTTATCAAATCTCCATTTTCTTAAGGTAAGGGGAAATTATGTTATGAGTATCGATTTGTTCATGGAAGCATGGAGTGATGCTTGAAGGTGTGAAAAACACAAGAAGGGGGGGTTGAATTGTGTTTTTGTAGATTAAAAATTTCTTCTAAGTTAGACAACTTATCAGATTTTGCAGCGGATAAAAGATAACAAAAATCACACACACAAGAGTAAGAGCAAGAGAGAAAGAGAGAGACAGGGATTTATACTGGTTCCCCTCACAAAACGAGAGTACTCTAGTCCCCTTGCACTTCCAAGGGAGTTCACTATAATCACAAAAGATTACACTTGCTCAAGCACACAGGCAAGAGACTTCCTATGCTCAAGTAATCCTTACAAGAGACTTCCTATGCTCAAGCACACAAGCAAGAGACTTCAAACAACTTTACAAAAAGAATAACAAAGTGTATGAACACTTGATACAAAATCAATGTTCAAAGAATATAAATACAACTCTAAAGCAAGACTTAACTTAGAATTCTAACAAAAGAAAACTAAGGCTCGGCTACTGTAATGATCAGAAGTTGAAGCTTGAGTCTTGGATGTTCAAATGAGTTCAAGTTGTATTCAAGTTGTTTTTGTGCTTTAGATGATTTTGACAGAGTAACAGCTCGTTTCAAAATTGTTCAAATGTGTGTACACAAAAACTTCAATTCATCTCCTATTTATAGTGGAGGGTGGAGCGTATGAATTGAATCCGTTGTAGTGAGTGAATAGCCAGCTGGAGATCGCACGCTTCCTTCACATGGTATTTTAACCAAATCAAGTAACCTTTGTACAATTCCATTCTTGTGAGAGAAGATTCGCCCATATCAGGTAATAAGTTCGTACAATAGTACTAACGTCATTGTTTCTGAGGATAAGGTTGATTCTCCAATTTGAATTGTCAGAAGATGATGAATTCTAATCATTGTAGCAGAGAATGTTCTTCTGACAAAACGGCTAACACTGCTCTTATTAGAATCTGGTGTCTTCTTACACAGCTTCTGATGGGTAGCTTCTGAAATGTAGCTTATGATGAGTCTTTAACTTGTATCTTTTGATGAGTAGCTTTCAATCAGAATTTGCTAGTAACGTTTCAGAGCTTCAATTGTACTCATAGTATACATAAAATTTTAGCTTATATATCTGCACACTTAGAGTAAATTATCAATGTACCCTATTGTATATTAATACTCTTTGTTATCATCAAAACTCAATATGGTCATGTCAGAACCTCTTTTGTTCCAACAATCTCCCCATTTTTGATTGATGACAAACCAAGTATTAATTTACAATGGTTGTTGATTTAATTTATCATGCTTCTCTCAGGTTTATGAGTTTTGCAAGCTCCCCCTGATTTCAGTAATGATTAATTAAAACAGTTTAAAAATTATTATTTAAATTCTGAACTAAGCTTATACACTAGACTCTCAGAGGCTAGGTTTGCAAGCTCTCCCCCTAAGTCTGATACCCATAAGAGAAAATTGCACTCTTCTCTTGTACGTACCATGTATAAGAAGTTCAAATTTTAAATAGAAATTTTCCTTAATAAATGAATTAGTAAGATCAAATAAAGTGACAACTGAAAAAAAAATTTGGCATTTTGGCTTCAGTTAGTGTTCTATAAATTAATTTACTCTTACTCCCCCTTTTGTCATTAAGCAAAAAGAGTAAAAACATAATAGTAATGAATGACAAGTTTAAAAAAGTAGTCAAAATATAGAGTTTCAAAACAGTCAGGTCAAACGAAAAGTGGTTACAACTATATCAATTAAATGATTTGTCGTAAAACCATAAAGTTGTCTGTTTTGAAGAACTATATAAGGACCATAGATCTTTGTCATTTCACTCAACACTTCCATTGTATTGTTAAAAATACAGAGATGGATAAGGATAGAAGAGTGATCAAAAGCAAAAAGTCACAGGAGAAGAAGAAGAAGAAGAAGATGAAGATTCAACAAAGTTCAGAAGCTAAGAATAATCCTCAGAAGATAAAAGCATATACTTCTGCTCCTGTCAGAGGCAACTATCAAACAAGATCCAAGACAAGACAATCACAGACTTTATCTGAGTCAGAATCTGAATGGGATTCTGACTGGAAGGAATTCTTAAGTACATATGTTCCACCCAAAGAAGATAACTCGTCTTCTTCCTTTGGTTCCAATCAACTAGATTTAGGACTAGTTGTTTCTGATGAGGATCCAAGAGAAAAGTTGGATTAGAACTTATGTAGTCAACAATTTCTTTTGAATAAAACTCTGTATTTTGGTTTTGATATCTTAGTTTGATATTTGACTCTAAAAACATGTGTTTGATGAAATAAATAAATAAGTAAATAAATAATAAATTACAGAAGACAAAACACACATAGAATAAATAACAAAATACTTTAAAAAAAACTTTAATAAAAGGATCCAACAGAACATTGTTATAAATAAACATTACAAAAGAAACAAATAAAAGTGCATAAGGATCCTAAGGTTGAGGAGGAGGAGGAGGAGGTAACCTTGCTTCAATGCTCTGAAGAGTAGCAAACATCTGTTTCAACAAGATTGAGTGTTCAGAGACTGTTTGCCTCAGAACATCCTGATCTTCCCTCATCTGTAAAGCAAATGCTGGAGCATTCCGAGCAAAATCTGCTAGCCTAGCCTGTTCAGCAGCTATTCTAGCTTCCTCTGCTAGTCTTGCTTGCTCTCTTTCTTCAGCCTCTTTCCTTTCCTTTTCAATCCTCTCATCTTCCAATCTCTTCCTTTCACGCTCTTCAGCTTCTTTCTTCTCTTTTTCCAGCCTCTCAGCTTCTAATCTTGCCAGTTCCTTCCTAAACTCAAGATCCTTCTTATAAGCTGCTCTGACAGCTTCAAGCATATCATGAAGACCACTTTGCATAATATCAACTTCTTGATCAATATGAGCAGATTCAAGAGACATTTTAGGAATAGCAATGTTAAGCCTCCTAATATTTTTGTTAACAGCTTGCAGTAAAAGTTCAATGTCATCTTGAGTGGTGTTAATGGGTTGGTTTAGGATCTTGGCAGGTAGGTGAGGAGGGACATAGATACACTCATGAGAATAATCATTCATGATGTTATTGAAAGCAGAAGAGTGAGAAGGCGATTTGTCAGCTTGGTTTAACTCCAAGGTTTTAGAAATTTCTTGGAGGTGTTGGTTGTGTGGTTGGTTTAGAATGAGGGTATTATCCATAGCAACATGATGAGATTCATCTGTAGGATCAGGTTTATGAATAATAATGGGAGAGTTTGGTTCAGGGTTTGGTTGTTGTCTAGGTTGTGGTTCAGGTTCTGGTGTGGGTTGATTTTCTGATGGAGTTTTAGTAACTGATGGGGGTGGTGATGCAGGTTTGGATTGATCAGTTTCTGGTTGAGCTACCAGTTTTAAAGTATTTGGGCTAATATAGAAAATGGATTTTTCAGGTGAGGTTCTTTTTCGTGGAGATGGAGTGTGAGGTGGAGGGGTTGCTTCAGAATCTTCATCATCATTCACCTTGTGAATATTAGATGCATCACCTGTTGCATTGTCCATATCCTTGTATATCTTCTGAAGCTCCAGAGTCTGTTGAGCATCCTTCTTGGGAAGTTTATCATACATGTTATCAAATTCCTTAGGATCAATAGTGCATTCCCAGCTGTTTTCCTTTTCTTTTTCCTTCTTCTCAAATTCAACCACTAGTCTCAAGTTTTCTTCTTCATCATCTTCTTTCTTTTCTTCCTCTGTTACCTCCACAAGTAACTTCCTTTGCCTCTTAGGCTTTCTTGCACCAGTTTTTACTTTAGCAGCCTTAGCTTGACGAGGTCCTGAAGGACTCTTCATAGCTTTTCTCTTTAGAAAGACTCTGGATGTTGTTCCTAGCAGTCTCTTTTGCCTTACTGTTAGGCCCTTCATCTCTTCACTTTCTATATCTGCTCCATAATTTTTCTTCAGAAAATCTACATGAGCTTCCACCACATTCTTAGCATCTCTTTCACTGACATGTACCAGACGACATTCTTCTATACCATCTTCTGTTTCTCTAATCAGCAGGGGATTTTTTGGATGAACTATCTTGTCATTCTTTATCAACTTTAAGTACCTCAGACTTGTACTATTGACCATTTGAGCACTAGTCATATAAGTACCCATACCAGGAATGAATGGTTTGACAGCATCCAACAAACCACTTTGAGCAAACATGTGACTCAAGAGTCTACCATGATGAATAATCGCTTTCTTAGAGTCTATAGCATCCATAAGGTGAACAAAAATGAGTTTTGCAATGTTTACCAAATTGCCTTTTCCAACGTGAAACATAAATAGCTTCTGAACCATTGAGACTTGATCAGTACCTCCCAACTTGGGTGCTATACTATCAATGAAGATTTTGTAGATAACCTTGCTGGTATTGGTCAGATCAGTGTTGGATTTTGACTCAGATTCTTTTCCATAAATGAAACGCTGAACATCTGGGTCAACAGAATCTGCTGTCTTGAGATAGATTTCATTAGAGGTTGGCTTCAGAGCCTCGTAGATATGTTCCAATCTGATCGATACTCTTAACCCAGCCACGTAGGATTCGATCTCTATTCCAACGAAAGGTCTTAAACCCATATCTGCAGGAGATTTTCCTCTAAACTCTGGTTTCTCCTTGATCAAACTCTTAACAGCATTACTGTAGGATTCTCTTGTGATTATGGAAGCCTTCATCCAAAATTCCTTGACCAACTCAGTGTAAGTAGGTCCATTCAGAATATCCAAGTAGTAAGTCAAATCCTGCTTTTTGAATAGTCCTTTAACACCAGGAAATCCATTCACTTTGAGACTTTCAAAATCCACTGGTTTCTCAACAGCGAACTGAAGTTCTTCGTACTTGTAGGGACGTTGATCTTTTGCAAACTGATTTGGAATGGAGTATTCGATGTCAATCATGTAGGCGTTAACTTTTAGTGAAGAAGAAGAAGCCATTGATGAAGTTATGGTTTAGGGTTTGCTAGTTTGAGAGAGAGAGAAAATTGCTCTGAGTTTTAGAAGAACAAAAGTGTAGGTAGTGAGAGTGCAAAAAGTGAGAATGTGAACAGTTATGTGTTTAAATAGAAAGTTTCGCGCAAAAACAATACAGATACATAGGGGTAGTAGAGTCTTTTACCTATCAAAATAGGGATTAGAACACTAATCATCACTAACCAACTTCTCTAACCAATTACGACAAGATGCGTGTATTAGAAGTTTATTTAAATAACTGACACGTAAGTGGAAGGGAATTGAAACGGTTTTTGTAAACATTTCCACTACGCGCCAGAACCATTCTTTCTTAAGAGATTCTGATAATACATCAGAAGATGTTCTCATCACAACTTCTGATACAGAAGGTTCTGAAGACTTCAACTTCTGATTATCATTAGATTTTTATAAAAACAAGGGTTAATAGGTCTTTAGCCCCCTGCAAAGTAGGCGAGTTTTGTTTTACCCCCTGTAATTTTTTTTGTTGAGATTACCCCCCTGTAATGTTCAAGAATTTTTTTCTAGTTCATTTTTACCCCCCTGCCGTTTTTTTTTTTTTGAGGGGGGTAAAAATGAACTAGAAAAAAATTCTTGAACATTACAGGGGGGTAATCTCAACAAAAAAAATTACAGGGGGGTAAAACAAAACTCGCCTACTTTGCAGGGGGGTAAAGACCTATTAACCCTAAAAACAAATTTTACTTCAGAGTTTTAGCTAATCAGAGATTTCCATCATATTCAAATTCTTTTTGATAAAATCAAAACGTTCAACAACTAGGGGTTTTGTAAAGATATCAGCCCATTGATTTTCAGTTTCAATGAACTTGAGATCAATTACACCCTTTTGAACATAGTCTCTTATGAAATGATGTTTAATCTCGATATGCTTAGCTCTTGAATGTAAAATAGGATTTTTAGAAAGATGAATGGCTGCAGTATTATCACAATATAAAGGAATGTTGTGACTGCTTATTTGTTAATCTTCTAATTGATATTTCATCCAAAGTAGTTGTGTGCAACATTTTGCTGCTGATATGTATTCTGCTTCTGCTGTTGACATAGCAATGGTAGTTTGCCTTTTACCGGCCCATGAAATCAAATTTTCACCGATGAACTGACAATTGCCACTGGTGGATTTTCTTTCAATTTTATCACCAGCATAGTCAGCATTTTCACCTTATTCAATAAACAAGAACAATTTCAGTCACTTTAGAATTTGTGTCTACATTTTCACCTGATTATTTGCAAGTGTCGACTTGAAAATAGTCCGATTAGCTCAATTGGTGTTGAGTGCTAATCTCTTTGTTAGGCTATTGGTGTAGTTTAACATTGCCTATCCCTTGCTGTTCTCACTAAAACAAAGTAACCAAATACCCAAAACACTTAATAGAATTCGACTAATAAGGGTGGTACCTAGTACCTTCGTTATTGGTTGTTTGCTTCCGCTCTCCTTACGAATTAAAGCACTCTATGTAGTACTTTAGTCTTATTATTATTTTGTAACTCGAGTCAACTCTGATACTTGTAACATTAGGGTGGGAGTACTTTATTCTCATTATTATTACTATGCTTATGTATGAGACATGTCAATAGCGAAGCAGGTTTTGCCAGTGGGCTTTTTTTTATACTTAAAATGAAAATTGGGTAGTGCATTTGGGGAGCACAATCCACTAATTTTTTTTCTCTTTATTGGTAAAAAACTGATATGTCCCTCTTTCTTATATAAATATATGTATTCCATATACTTTCAAAACTAGATTAAATAATATACTTAAAATTGGGTAGTGCATTTATGGAGCACAATCCACTAATTTCTTGTCTTCATGCACAAGAACAACACAAGATTTCAATTTACATTAAATAGTAAACTTAAAAATTAAGATTACCTTTTGTTATTTTTTCCTTTCTGTTTCTGACTCATATTTTGTTATTTATTTTCTTCATTGGAAGTTCATTTCATTTTTTCTAATGTGATAGCTCAATTAAAAATGTTGTTTTTTTTTTCGATTTTACACGTGATAGTTAATGTGTTTTGCTTATTTGATGTGTTATTTTTTTGTTATTTATTTTGATATGTTGTAAATGAAATTGTTAAAAAAAAATAAAAAATTGACGGCCCAGCCCGGCAAGCCGCCAACCCGGCAATAAACCGGGCGGGGTTGAGTTTTGAGCCCGCACACCTAAGTTGGCCCGCCCTGCCCCACACCATTTTTGGATGGGCTTTAGGTGGGTCGGGCCTAAACGGGGCGGACCGCCCGCTTTGCCATCCCTAAGGAAAGTATTCGTTAAAAAAAAAAAGAATTTTATGTGTGATTTGAAAGAATTTTTCTGGTTCAAATAAGTACTTTAGAAATTTTGGCAATATTTTAGTAGAATAGTTTATTCTCGCTAATCTATGTTTTTCAAAAACATGATTTGTCTGGATTTCAGAATTTGGACGCGAAATTGGAGGTGGGGTATTTTTTGCACGTCTGAATTATGTAATATAAACAAATCACGATATTTGAAAAATGTAGAGCGATAACTTATCCAAAAAAAAATGTAGAGCGATAAAGTTTTTATTTAATAGTGAGTGCGAGGAAAGAAGTACTCATATTCTTGTTTTAGTAATGGGCTTTGAAATGGCCCAATTCTCATTTGACATTGTTTTCATAAGTTTTTTTTGCACCCTCAAGACCCTTGCGCTCCCCCAACCTTTCAAATTTACCCCATCACTACTGAAAATATGAGTGTATTAAGTGATAAAAATATGGAAAACCTTCGCATACTGCATAGCGAACATGTAAGGAGTGTTCGCATTCTACAGTGCATTTAGTATGAAAATTACTTTTGGCGCTCTACAGGTTACTTTTGAAAAATGTCGTCCACTACTTAAATAGCGGACGTTATAATTGTAAGGTGTTTTTGGAGATATCCGCTACTTAAATAGTGGACAGAGGTATTTTGATAAAATTATAGGGCACGCGAGAAAAAGCGTAGGGTGGCAAAAGTGGATATCATTTAGCATCGACTACATTTCTATAAATCTAATTTGGGTTAACCCCTAAAACACTCTTATCAAGATTTTCCGGTTAATTTTCTACATGTTCTTCCTAATGATTTCTCAAATTTGAGCACTTACTAGGAAGATGCTAGGAATGTGTCTTACTATGCTCTTGTGACAATGGGTGGCCCAATATGATTTGTGACCAATTGTTTTGTGGGTCGGTGGTCATTGACCCAATTAAAAGCAGTCAACTGAAGAAGTGTTGATGTTTGTTCACTTGTTGTTGATTTAACTTATAAATCTCTTAGGATTCTCATCTTCCAAGTTCCAACTACAATTGACTTGCAAATCTTAATTGTTTGATTTTGATAATATAAAACTAAGTGACGGTCATACGAGTTAATAGTTGATAACACGATAATGATATTCTATGTCCAATTTCTCTCTTAATTTTACCATTCGTCTCTATGTTTATTCCAAAAACACCTATTAAAAAACTAAGATATTGAGTTTAAATGGTTAATGAATTCTACCTACAATAGCTGTTTGGGAAAACTTAAGTTTAATTTTTGGTGAAAACGATATTTAGTCATACTTAATTACATTGTAGTCAAATTCTAAATTATCAGACTCTTTTTCGTAAAAATCAGAGGATTAGTAACAAAAAAAACATGGCATTAAGCAAAGTTTAGAGAAATAAACACCACAATTACGTGTACTGTAGTATTGAATTTTATTAAAATAATCCAATTCATTTATTAAACATAAAAATAACAAATCCAACAATTATGATATTTTAAATGGATGAATATCCATAAAAAATATCACAAAGCAACCAATAGATTTATAAAATCATGTTATATGTTATTAAAAAAAAATTAACAGACAAAACAATTTAGAAAAACCAAAAAAAAAATTAAAAAAAGGAAAAAAAGGAAAAGAAAAAGTTTTTATAGGCAGAATTTTTTTAATAAAAGTAGAATTACCTTTCAAGAAAATTCCTATTTATTTAAATAAATTTATATTTATAAATGTATTAAATAATTCAAAATTGATGTGGAGGGCAGTACGTCAATGTTGAACTCATTGGTAGTATATTTAATATTTTAAATTAATAAAAAATTATTATAAATATATTTTTAATTTATGTGAATATTTTAAATAATTATTATAACTTTTCTATTTAATAATTTTAATATATTTTTTTTTAAATAATTGTGTTTCCTTTAAAAACAATTCCTTTTCTTTTCTTGAAAAAAATCTGATATTTTCAAAATATGTTTTCAACATAATTTTTATATATTAAGAAAAATGTAAAAATGAAATATAATCCTCTACTTTATCATTAAAAGAATTAAATCTGTTTTATTTTTTTTAGAAGTCCAAAAAATGAGTTAAAATTTGGATTTCATCCAAAAGAAGAAAAAAATAGTTCTTTGAATTTAAAAAATGGTTAGATGGATTTGATTCATCTATGTTATTAAGTGGATGGATTGGATCCAATGAATTAATAATTTTATTGTGTAGGGGTGAATTGAATGAATTTATAGGTAGATGATTCATCTATATAATTAATTTTTGAGTTCTTGTATTAGTGGTGGAAAAAAATTTAGAGGCATATTTGCATTTCTCTAAGTTTTGAATCCTCATATGGGCTAGAACCGCGCCTATAAATTTTGGTGATAAAAGATTTAAATTTTTTAGAGGAAATAATTATTGTCTTAAAGACTTTTTTGGTTTCACTTTGATCCCTTAAAGAAAATAAGTTCCAATTTGGTCCTTATCGATGTGCAATTCACTTTTATTTTAATCTTTTATTGAAGAAAAACTATTAAATAGTCTCTGAATTCATATTCCATTTATCAGTTTAGTTTCTAGTATTATTTTTGGCCATTAACTCAACAAAAAACTGACCTGACATTATTTTGGACACACGTCAGTTTACTGAGTTCGCACGAGCTAAAGAATATTCTTTAACTTGTTCTCGAGAGACAAGGAAACAACTAATTTAATTTTTGAATGTGCAACTTGTTGTTGTTATATTCTTTAACTCATTGGGTTAGGGATAATAACAGCAAGTTACATATTCAGAAACTAAAATAATTGTTTATCCAATTTTCAAACAAACAAAAATTCTATTAAGATGGAAAGAATCCACTATATCGACGTTGGAAACTTTGTAATAGAAAAACAAACGAAAGAGAGGTTTTTTTTCTTTTCTTTTTCATATTTTTTAATTCCTACCATTAATTAATAAATTAAGTTAAAAAACGCGTCTTCATTTATATTACACTCATGTCTCATTCCTTATCAACGTGTCCAGAAATTTGTTTTTTGTGTTAAGTTGAAGATTCAAACAAAAAATGTTAAGAGTAAAACAATGGTGAATAAGTATATGTTTAGCATCACAAATATATATATATATATATATATATATATATATATATATATATATATATATATATATATATATATATATATTTCTTTTTTTCCTTTCATCACCAATTTAATCTGGTTCGAGGGTCAGATCTGGTATCAAGTGGTTTCAGCACCCTCCCGATCGCAATTGCGGGAGATCGAACCGTGATTTCCCCTACCAAGTTCAGCGCCAATCACTACTGAACCAACTAACGGTTGATTTAACATCACAAATTTGCTAAAACTAAAATGAGTTACCGTAATTATTAATGTATCTATGATGGGTTTGATCTATTAAAACAGAAGGGATTGAACATGATAACTTCAACTGTACAAACTGGGGGTTAATGGACTGAACAAAAATAGCAATTTTTGTCTTCCACTGAACCAAGGGACAACTTCTTGTGCTCTGCATAAGTTGTCTAAAATATCAAAATAATATTTTGACCATCAAACATCATATAAGACAAAATTAGTTTAATGCCTTAAATGTTTATTGTTCTATCTTATACTGGGTGTGGTTATTGTCCATAAGGGGTCCTTATGGACCGTCCATAAGCTTCAGCCCATTAGCGCTTACACAATTCATTGCTACCTACACCATACTTTTTCTTCATACACCCCCCATAAGTGAAGGAAAATTTTTCACGCACCCCCCAAGTAATTCGCGCGCCCCCCAATTTCTCACGCGCCCCCCAAATTTCTCACGCACCCCCCAAATGTCGTGCGCCCCCCCCCCCCCCAATTTATTTTTTTTCCTTCCTCCCCAAATTTCTAGCCAAAATCATTATGTTGTTGGAATGGTTTCCAGGAGTTATACTCCAAAACCATTAAGTGCATAAAATGGTTTTGGAGTATAACTCTATAATTATGCACTTAAATTTTTTTTCCCTCCCCTCCAAATTTCTAATGCACCCCCCAAATTTCTCGCGCGCCCCCAGTAGCGCGCGCCCCCCAAATTTCTCGCGCGCCCCCAAATCATGCTAAAACCATTTTGCATTGGGAATGATTTCAGATATTTGCACTCTAAAACCATTAAGCGCATAAAATGGTTTTGGAGTACAATGCTATAATTATGCACTTAACATTTTATTTCCCTCCCCACAGATTTCTAGCCAAAACCATTTTATGCACTTAACACTTACAATACTAGCCTTGACCATTTCCAATAATTTTCAACATGACAAAATTATGAAAGTAGTTATAATTTATGAGTTGAGTTATGACTCAATCATAGAAGACAATCAACAATCCTTACCCAAATGCACTTAATGGTTTTGGCTAGAAATTTGGGGGGAGGGAAAAAAAATTTAAGTGCATAATTATAGCGTTGTACTCCAAAACCATTTTATGCACTTAATGGTTTTGGAGTACAACTCCTGGAAACCATTCCAACAACAAAATGGTTTTTGCTAAAAATTTGGGGAGGAAAGAACAAAAAAAAAAAAAAATTTGAGGGCTGCACGACATTTTGGGGCGCGTGAGAAATTTGGGGGGTGCCGAGAAATATGGGGGGCGCGTGAGAAATTTGGGAGGTGCACGAGAAATATGGGGGGCGCTAGTCAATTGGGGGCGCGCGAGAAATTTGGGGGTGTGTGAGTAATATG
This sequence comes from Trifolium repens, assembly GCA_030408175.1. Taxonomy (NCBI): domain Eukaryota; kingdom Viridiplantae; phylum Streptophyta; class Magnoliopsida; order Fabales; family Fabaceae; genus Trifolium; species Trifolium repens. The sequence goes on along the minus strand of CP125839.1, from coordinate 19,830,372 downwards.
GGGGGCGCGCGAGTAGAATGAGGGGGGCTTGTGAGTAAAGCTGTTGTGTTTTGATTGGCTTATGGACCATCCATAAGGATTGTCCTTATGGACAATAACTTTTGCCTCTTATACTATCATGTATTGTTCTGTCCAATATTTATATTTTGAAGATCAAACAAACTCTTAATTCATATTATGAACTAGATGAATTAATAATTGAATTAATCTAAAAAGTGAAATGTTTGTTATATATAAGACTGGATGATGTATTATAGAGTTTTTATAATATCATTGTTGCTCACTTTAGCTTTGTCAAATCAATTCAAATTTAAACATACACTTAACTAATAGAACCGATATTATTATTATTCCCTTCGATCTTAAATATAAGAAAAAACTTATTTTTTAAATTCATTGTTAATTTAACGTATTTGGTTCATAATATGGTCCAAATACATTAGATTTTCGATGAATCTATAAAAAGTAAACTTCCTTTTCTTTCTATTTTTTATGAGCACACATCATAGATCCTTAACTAGTTTCAAACTTCCCCACCAAAATCTAGTTTCAAATTATTGGACTGAGCCAAAGAGAGTGGTCATATAATTTGTCTCATCTTCCATATTTCAATTCAACCATCAAACAAACACACGTACTCATGTCCGTACCATTTTGACTAAAATTGCATCTCATATTATTAATTTATTTATATACATTTACAAAGCAATTCATAAACCATAAAACAAAATAAACAAATTGTACCCAATAATAATATAATCTAAATATCTTTAGCTAACCTATAGCAGTCCTATACATCATAATTTGATGTACGGACTAATGTTTGATAATGACACTAATAATAATAATAATATTCCAATTTAATTAATTAATTAATTAATTAATTAATCAATCAATTAATTATATATCCTTATAGCCCTCTAATCTATCTCTATGGTGCTATAGCTGCTCTTTCTAACCACATCATCATCATCTTCATTGTTGTGTCCTTCATTTGGCTTCCATATTTTCTTGCATGATGAACAAATGGTCCAATTTGCAGCTTTGTTTGATTGAGTAATGTTTGATGGTCCAACTTTTAATGCACGCAATTCTTCTAATTCTTTCTTCAAAATAAGATTCTCTTCACTTAGTTTATCATGACATTTCTTCAAGAACATGTAGTTTACCTCTGTTTGTTTCAGCTTAGTCCTAAATATAAGTCAAAAGAAGGAAAAATAAAAAAAAAGCTTAGTCATGAAAAGTCAATTCTAATTAATATTACTACTTAAAAAGTATAGTCAAAAGTCAACAAAAAAAACAAGTTTGAAAAATATTCAATTGTTAAGTCTCAAAATTTTTGTGATTTACAATCTAATCCAACAAAAAAAATATATAATTTACATGCGCAAAAAATTTTACATAACTATTTGTCTCATTTTATATGATCTTTTTGAAATTATTGACCGGAATAAATTGTTACATTAGACTATTTTGAACAGACTAAAAATGACGATTTTATTAAATTGCTCTTATCAATAATTGATATATTTTCATGATCATAAATTCAAAGTGAAAAGTTTGTTCAACTAAAAAAGTTCAAAGTGAAAAATAATAACATAGTATAATATTAATTAGATATTATAATTGGAGAAAAATATCAATTCAAATTACATTGAAAATTTGAAAGTGAAACTCCTTTGTAATAAAAAGCCTCTTTTTGGTCAACAAATAATAAATTGGATAATTTACCAATAAAATTCTTTTTTGAAAAGACAATTTTGTTAATGAATTTTTCAAGGGGTGGACATGATAATTAAAATTATGGAACACATCAATCAAAAAGAAGAATAATGGAACCTAAGTGATCAAAAGTGAAAACTTGATGAAGACAAATACTGTGTTAGATTAAGATCAAACTAAAATTGAAAAACCCATGAATCAAAAATCATAAAAGATTGAAAATTGAAAACAATATACCTTGCTCTTCTGTTCTGGAACCAAACTTCAACCTGTCTTTGCTTTAAATTCAATTTCTCAGCAAGTGCCCGTTTTTGAGCCTGCATGTGAAACCGAAACCGAAACCAAAAAAATAAAAATAAAAATTAATTCCCTTAAATTTCCCTTAAACATGAAAACATAACTAATGATATAAAACAGTAATTAATAAAAATAAACATGATAAATTGTTTCATAAAAAACGTGATAAATTGTAAACCATCATATAAAATTAGCTAACATAAAATTAATAAAAAAAATTATAATGAATAAAAAAACTATTTTAAAAAAATAAAATATATGAATGAAAAAAATAAAAGAATAATAAATATATTACGGTGTTAATGGTGTTATGAAGCTTGAAGGCATCCTCAAGCATGGTTGATTGCTCCTTAGTAAGCCTCAATTTCTTTGTACACCCGTTATTATCATTGGTGGTGTCAATAGCAATTTCTTCATCAATTGTGTGTGCTTCTTGTTCTTCATGCACTCTTTTCAAACTCAATTCATTTCCCTTATCATGATGATTCAAACCAATGGTTAATTCATCTTTTGAACTAGCCAATGATTTGTTCACATTCTCTTGCACATAAGATCCTAATCCAAGTCCAAGATTAAGATCCAACGTGAAAGATTTGTGATGATCATCATCCATGGTGGAAAAATGAAAGAATGAAGAGAGGAAAAAAAAATGAGTTGAAGTTTTTGTGAATTAGTCAAAGGGGAAAGTGGGGGGTTTATGAAGGGGGTGCATTTAATAATATTGGAAATTATTAATGGGGTTCTGGTCTTATTCTTTGTGGTTAATTTTCAATCAGTTATTATTGGCTTCTTGTCTATTTATCATGAAAAAAAGAAGTTGTGCATGTAGAAATAATTATAATAATAATTAATAATGATGACTTGTACATTAAATGAATAATAAAATGAGGGGAAAAGGAGTAAAAGCATGCGTTAGAATTCTGACTCCTTTTAGGAAACCAAAACTTCCTTAATGACATAAATTGTTTGACTTTTTGATTTTTTTAATTCGAGACATAGTTCGATTCAGTCACTAGAACATATATATCTTTCTCACCACTTTCGGTTTATATTTCCTCATTTTTTAATTATTAAGTATTTTTTAATTTATCAAATAATTGATGTAATTAATTTTTAATATAAATTAAATATATTAAATTTTTTAGGTTAATTTTTTAATGAATTACAAATTTTTAGGTTATTTTTTAGGTTATCAACAAGTGCAAATTTATTTTTGGTAGGTTGATATATTAGTATATTGAATGAATTTGAAAAGTGTATCTTTATTTATAATTAAGATCGGAGGGAGTAATTCTCTTTAATATCATACATGATTATGAGACGGGGTTGAATTCGACCGAGAAATAAGTCAAGTTTGATTAGATATTATTTCGGTCAAAATTAACTCTCTTTTTTTTAAAGAATTGATTTAACTTTTAATGGTCAAATTGTGGTTGAATTGTTGCAATAATTAAAAAAATAGTTTGACAATTTTTAATGCATTATATTTAAATTTAATGTATTGTTTTTTTTAAAGGGTCGTGTAAACAGTACATCCGGTGCACTTGTTAAGCATACCAAAATAGAAATAAAATATAAATTTAATGTTGATAAAGATAACTTTTTACACTTTCAATGTACTGAATGCATGGATTTTAAGACATAATTTCTTTATTTATATGCTTAACTAGTGCACCAGGCGCACTATTTAACATTTTCCTTTTTTTTTTTTTTAATTACAAGAAATGTATTGTTTTTCTGGTTTTTGAAACTTAATGTATTTTGTTTACTAGAAGGTTTGAATATATTTTTGGTCTTATACCTTTATCAAATATTCATTTTTATCATTTAGATTCTCCATATTAGCTTTTTCATATAATAATATATTATTTGTTTTTAGTAAATAGTTATAAATGATAATAATTAAAAAAATTAATATAAGATATTAATTAAAATAAAAAGTTATCTTGACCTAAGTCAAAAATTGAAAATAAGTTATCTTGACCAAAAAAAAAATTATTGAGGAAAAAAGTTATAATGCTGACTGAATTTATGATTCATGAATGAAATTAAACCAAAACTTTTAATTTAAAATTACAATAATAATAATGTTTGACCAAACAAATAATAATAATGAAATTTGTTTTTAGTAAATAAATTACTACTTTCGGTCTTTTTTATAAGAGACAAATGAGTCAACAAAAGTTATGTATTTGGTTTATAATATAGTCTAGATACATCAATATTTATTGACACAGTTGTCACTTATATAAAATATCGGTGGGAGTATTAAGTTTTTTAGTAAATACTCTTTTTTCAAGTTCATTGAATTATTAATCTATCTGATGTCAAATACAAGCAAATATTCCTTTTTCAGATTCATTGAATTATTAATGTATATGGTCTATATTATAGACCAGATACATTAGTAATTCACTAAGTCTAAAAAAAAAGGTAATATTTGCTTATATTTGAGACCTGAATAATATATTTTTTGAATAATAATTGTACTTTTTTATAATAACAAATTTAGGGTGAGAAAATGGTGTCCAATCCAAGGCAATGAAGACTTTAATTAGGATTCGGTGAGCACTTACAAAAGATACTTACATTTACGGTCGTGCTAACTAGTATCCCTGAGGCACTATTTAAGAAAACCAAAAACATAAGTTTTGCATTGGAAAAAACATTTTTTATATTTTTAAAAGGGTCTTGTTAAATAGTGCCCCTGGGGCACTCTTTAAGGATTCTATTTAAGGAAATAATTTATTCCAAAAGTTGAACATTTCAATTTTCAATGCGTTGACTTTACACATTTTCATAATATTTTTTATAAAGCATTACTATTTAAAAACTTAAAGAGTGTCCCGAAAACATTATTTACCATTTGTCTTTTTAAAAAGTAGACTACACTTGTGTCAAGAAAAAAATGAGATTACACAAATTTCAAGAATTTGTTATCATATTCGCCTATGGGACACTAACTAGCATTTTCTTTATCATGCCTTCAAGTGTACTAACAGGAATTGAAAATATATCTTTTTACCACTAGATCAACCTATTTTAAGTTATATAATAATTGTATTTATGCATGTGTATATTTAAGTACTTTAAGAAAATAATTTGAAATATATTGTAAATGGTACTAAACATTTATGCGACCAAGTGAGTGTTCTAGTTCTAAAGATCAGCCCAAGGTTAAAGCAGCCACAAGAACTTTATTTACCACAAAAAAATAAATATTTTTATCGAGAAAAAAAGGATTCTCCTAAATCGTAAGCTCATTAGTACACAATTAAAAAAAGAGCCTCAAAGAGAAAAGGCTCCAAGAAAAGAAAAATGTCTCTCATTGTATCGAAAGACTCTTTGTATTTTGTTTGACACTTTGATTCTTTCTCTAAATCATTTAATCATGATTTTAACAACTCAGATTTTTAATAAAAAAATCATTTTAAAAAAAATTTATTTACAAAATAATTGAAATAAAATGGTTGTCTCAATGGACTATTCATTACATAAAATTTCAATGAGTTTAAAAAATAAATATTTATTTATAATTAAGGTCGAAGGGAGTAGTTCTCCTTACTATCCTCCATGTGATTATGAGAAGGGATTGAATTTAACCGAGAAATAAGTCCAGTTAGATATTAACATTCAACATTTTAAAAAGTAAAAAAAAAAATACTCCTTTTAAAAAAAATAAAAGACTAAAATAAATAAATAAATAAATAAATAAAAGGAACAAAATAAAGGTACAAAAAAGATAAAGGACGAAAATTATATTTTAGCTTAAATAACAATTAGACTTTGTTTTTTGATATAATAATATATTATTTGTTTTTAGTAAATAATTATAAATGATAATAATTAAGAAAATTAATATAACATATTATGTAAAATAATAAGTTATCTTGACCTTAGTCAAAAATTGAAAATAAGTTATCTTGACAAAAAAAATATTTATTGACCAAAAAAGTTATAGTGCTGAATTTATGATTCATGAACGAATTAAACCAAAAAAATTTATTTAAAATAATAATGTTTGACCAAACAAATAGTAATAATGAAATAAATTGCTATCTCCGCTAAGAGACTATTGAGTCAACAAAAGTTAATGTATTTGGTTTATAATATAGTCCAAATACATCAATTTGTATTGATCCAGTTGTCTCTTATAAAAAGGTTCGGTGAAAGTATTAAGTTTTTTAGTTAATATATTTTTTGAATATTAATTATTGTACTATCTTTTGTAATAACAAATTTAGGGTGAGAGAATGGTGTCCATACCAAGGTAATGAAGACTTTAATTAGGATTTGATGAGCACTTACATAAGTTTTGCATTGGAAAAAAGCTTTTTTTTTTATATCTTTAAAAAGTAGATTACACAACATTCAATATTTTTTTACCATATTTTGTTCCTTGAGAAGTGTCTATGAGGCACTAATTAGTATTTTCTTTATATTTGTCTCGCCTAAAGGGTACTAACAGGAAATGAAAATCAATCTTTTTACCACTAAACTCTTTTGAGTTATATAATAATTGTACCTATGCATGTGTATATTTAATTATTTTAAGAAAATAATTTGAAAATATATTTTAAATAGTAAACATTTATGCGACCAAGTTAGAGTTCTCAGGGTCGGCTCAAGGTTAAAGCAACTAAAGTAAGGACCTTTTTTACACTAAAAATAAATGTTTTTATCGTGGAAAAAAAGATTCTCCTAAATCGTAAGCTCAAAAGTACACAATTAAAAAAAAGCCTTAAAGAAAAAAGGTCCCGAGAAAAGAAAAATGTCTCCCATTGTATCGAAAGACTCTTTGTATTGTTTGTTTTTAAACTGAGTGCTTATATGAGAATATTCTTCTGGTGGTGATGAATGGTAAGATCTATATGAGGTAGGTGGTGATATGATCTTCAAGTACCAATGGAAAAAATGTACTTGCAACAATGTTAGCACTTCAACACTCAAGTTAGTATATGAATGAGGTGAGAAAAAGTGCTAAATTGGGGCAGAATGTGTGAACCTTGGGAATGAGTGCATGCATGCATATATAGTGGGATTTGAGAAATATCTGTATGGTGAGGTCTTTCATGTGCAGGTAATTAGTCACAAATATCTCATGGAGTGTCATTTATCCAGTATTTGGCACATGTATTGGAACAATAGACCTTCATTATGTGGACGTGGATGGTCCCGTAGTCATTTGAGACTACATGTAAATCTTATCCATGAATGTTGGGCCTTTAATATATTGGGCTTTAGTCAGCCCAAAAAAAATTCTCATTTGACACTTTGACTCTTTCTCTAAATCGTGACTTCATAGTTTATCTCATATTCCAATTTATTTGCCTTCTATTTTTTCACACTTTTGGGGTTGTTTACTTTGTGAAAAACATTTTATGTTTCCATTTTCTAAAATGTGTTCATTTTAACTTGGTAATAAAAATATATGATACTTATAAAATGAACAATTGTGATTGGATAGAAGAAGAAAAACTAGTTAGCGATGATGCATTTTTTAAAATAATGATAACAATATTTTGGCATTTTCATTATTTCCTAAAATTGCACACAATTATTCACTTCAAGAGTTTAGTATCTTTTTTGTTTTTGGTAAATTGTTTGGAGTCGGTCTGCAAGCTGAGATTTATCTGCCTAGGTTCTCATTCTACCGTTGCCCCATCAACTTTTGACTCAATGAGCTGTTTTTTGGATTATAATGGGCCGACCACTTTTGATTCGAGATCGGGAGTTGGTTTCTAGTGGCATCTTTATATATAGTCGGGTTGATGTCTTCTCTGATGGTCTGGAAGTTGAAGAGTGTCTTGCTAATAATGAGATTAGAAGTGGACCTCTATTAGGTGGTGTCTGTTTTGGTATTTTCATTGGTGTTCCACTTATATACGGCTTCTTTGTTTTGTAGTTCATCTTTTACCGATCTCTGTTCGTCTTGTGCAGAGATTTATTTTAAATAATAATATATTTGTCGTTAAAAAAAATTCAAAAAGCTCAAAAAATAAAATTTAAATTAAAAAAAAGAACTTAAATTAATTAAAGTAAAAGATTTAATTCTAGAGTTGGGAGTTGGCTTTAAACCTTGTTTAGTGTTGTACCAATCCTCATAGTTCTATTCAATCGTTACACAAAACTTGTCATCGTAACTAAAACAGTGGAAATGAAAACCATAATCCCCAAGTGTATGGTCCCAATTTCAATGAAAGAATTCCCCCTATATTCTGGCACAATTCTTGTGTATACTAGGGGGCATCTTAGTCAATTAAATTGATATTAATTCGATGTTAATGATATTGCAACTGATTAGTTGACACAAACCCAAATACTAGTTAATTAGGTTGTAGGTAATTAGGGTACTGTTTCAAAAATTTAGTAGTATGGCTTTGAGACTTGAGTATCAATTAATAATTTGTTGTTAAATTTTTTACTTATTGAAGTTGGACCAGACTATGTTTAGCGTTTCCCTAGTTAATTAGTATTATTGAATATTAAAAAATAAACGGCTTTTTTAACTAAAAAATTAAAAATAAACGGCTTGATGAATGATGATGTTTGATGATATTGGCCAAGGCAAAGGCAAGATGTAATATTGAAATTACTCATTTGATTTGTTCCAACCTTTTGTGCCTAAAGTATGGGATGATACAAATTGACATATGATTTTTTGACAAAGTATTGGTGGTGCCTTAATCATATGATTTTTTGACTTAGGGTCTAAAACAAATTTTGTAGTAAGATTTTTTAGAAATGAGAATTAAGGAAAAATGTTTCTAAAAGTTCCATGAAGTAAACAAAACTCTGCTCGAGTCCAAGGTTTGTACCTAGGTCAAGTTAACCTTGAAGCCCTCAACTTGTCCAACTAATTAAATTAAACAAACATCTATATTAATTTATCATTATACCTTTAATCCAAACTCCTTTTTAAAAATGTAGCACCACATGTGGTGGTGCTTATTCCAATTCTCCGGCGACATTAACTGTGTGAGGTGGGTTTTTTGCGGCGGATCTAGAGAGTTTTGGGGTTGCTAGGAGCTCCGGTCAGTGGTCATGGTGTTGTACCGTGTACTCCGGCGGTGGTTAATTATGGTGTGTTATGTGTGTCTCGGTTCTTGGTGGTTTGTTTTGGATCTGGAGGTATTGGACTATTTCAGAGCTCCGGTGGTGGTTTGATGTCGTACCATGTACTGTTCCGACAAGGCAGGAGGTGGTGGCTTCCGGTGAGGGAGGTGGTGGTCTCTACAGTGGAGGTGGTGAGGTGATGCAGTGGAGGTGGTGAGGTGATGTGCTGGTGGTGTTGTTGTTGTGGTCAAGATGGGTGGTGTTTTGGTGCTGTGTTGGGGTGATGGTGGTGGTGGTGGTTGGAGGTGATGAGATGGTGTAGTGGTGGTGAGGTGCTGTTGTGGTGGCGTTTGGATATGGTGTCGCTGGTGTGTGGTTGATGTCGTGTATGAGTGATTTTTTTACGATACTGGATCGGGAGTTAGTCTAGTGGTGTCTTTTTGGGTCGTGTTGAGGTATTCTCTGGTGGTCTAGAAGCTGCGAAGTGTCTTTCTAAGAATGAGATTAGAAGTGGACCTCCATTAGGTGGTGTTTGTTTTGGTATTTTCATTGGTGTTCCACTTATATACGGTGCCTTTGTTTTGTAGACCTCTCTTTTACCGGTCTCTGTTCGTCTTGTGCAGAGATCTTTATTAATAATATATTTGCCGTTCAATTTTTTTTATAATTATATTATATTATATTTTTCTTAGACATTTTTTTGTCCCCAAATTTCAAAACCTTAAGCCTCAGCTTGGACTGCTAGGCCTTTAGACGGGCCAATTTGGCCCATAACATTTTTTGTCGATTATCGGGATGTGTCTCCCAGTAACATTTATAGTATCGAAAAATATTTTTAGTAAAATTTGTTTTGTTATATGTTTTTCGATAAAATATGTTCTACCAAAAAAAGTCTATTTTTTTATTTGGCTTTCACCACAAGTTGAATCTGGTTCGGGGGTCAGTTCTGGCATCAAGTGGTTCTAGCCCTCTCCCGATCGCAGTTGCAGGGGATCGAACCGTGATCTTCCTCACCAAGTTCAGCGTCAATCACCACTGAGTGAATTTAACGATTGGTACCAAAAAAGTCTTCTAATACATAAGAAAATATAAGTGAATGCTGACCAATTTAAAGGAAGTAAAGAGCAACTATCAAAATTTCTAGGAAAAGTCATGATAAGGGAAAATTAGATGATGACAATATCAAAAACGTGTGTAGCCACGTTTTTAGCCACGTTTTTAATCTTATGTCAAATTAACACTAAGAAACGTTATTTGGTTCATGGGAGTACAAATAGCAATTTTGGTGAAGAAAATGAGCAATGAGTAGAATAATTCAAAAAACGTGTACCATCAATGATATGCGTTCTACATTTGACATTTATCAAGGGTGATAACATGTTTATCAAGGGTTACATAACCACAGGTTATGTCAAAGAAAGTTGAATTTATCGTTTTAAAAAGTTTTATTATTCAATTATTTTTGTTAAATTTTTTTTTTTTTTTAAATTCAATTGTCCTACCAATTGAGCTAAGTTCACGGGACAAACATAGCAATTTAAATTATGGATTTGTTTAATTTGCCAAAGATAAGTACTAGACAGAGTACAAGAACATAAGGATGTAGGCTTAATTAGTTCGTTAATTCTTAAAGATATTTTTAGTTTCACATTAGTCTCATAAAAAAAGAGTTCCACATTGGCTCCTTAAAGATATATCTGTTTATCATTTTGGTCTCTTTCGTTAATTTTGGGCAAAAAATGTTAAATGATGCACAAGTGGCACTGTTCATATTTTACATCTCTCTTGTACCTAGAAAATGAAGAAAAAAAATCCAAAAAAATCATTTTTATCCCTAACAATGACTTCGAAATAGATTCATCTTCTTCCTCAATTTTTCATCATCATCTTCATAAATCCATTATTTAAATCCAGAATTTTAAAACAAATAAAAACCCAAAATTACAAAAAAATGTTAACTTTTATCAAAATCACTCAAAACAGGTAGGGATTTTGGAAGAAAAAAACAAGAAGAAGAATTATGGGTCGGAGCTTTGCAAAAATGGAAGGAGTGAGGGGGTTTGATTATGGGTGGTTTAATTGGGATTTAGAGTTTTTGTTTTGAGATTTGGAATTTATATAAAAATTAAAATTTTTGCAATTTGAAATTTAGTCCATTTAAAAAACGCTGAGTTTTAGTTCCTGCCGTCTTCAAATGGCATCCATCAACTCCTATACAGGGTCTACAAGCTGATACGAACCCTTTCTTAACGCCATCAAGGAAAAAATAGAAACTACCAAACTTTGGCTGCAGTGAAGATCCAATCTTGTTAACATTGATCTTGCAAGTGTTTCCCTTATTAACCCTCTTCAATTCTTCAGAGTAACTCCACCGTAAATTGTACTGTTTTGCAGCATCACCATCAACAAATTTTGAACGGTAGCAGACGGCAGAGACTAAAACCAATAAATTTTGAACATTCAGAGACTTATTTGCAACAAAAAAGATACAGGGACCAAAACCAAAAAATCATGAACTTACAGGAACAAAAATGATATTTAATAATCTCACATCGGAGTATATATAAAAAATAGAGAATAAGGGAACAACATATCAGAGGTACGTTCTCATTAAAAATTGGTATAAGTTCCAATTTATTTATGGATCTAAAATTTAATTTCTTTTTACTTTTGAGTTAATGAGCAAAATCAAGTTGTTTGTGAACTCAAATGGAGTCGAGTTCGAACTAAAAAAAAATATGTCGAACTCTTGAGTTGAGTTTCGAGTTGAAAACAAATTGAACCTAACGAGTCGAATCAAACTGTTCGTGAACTTTAAACGAGTCAAACTCTAGCTGAAAAAAGAGTTTGGGTTGAACTTGAACCTTATTTCGAACCGAATCAATTCTTATCGAGTCAAGCTCAATTAGCAATGTTTGAGTCGCGTCACACCGGATAAACCTACCATAGTTTGGCAGGAGTGAAGGGTGGTTCAAGACGGCTCACGGGAAGCTCTTCCTAATCCACATGGAATTTCTAATTCACTTCATAGCTTTGCAGCAAACAGTTAGCAATGTTCTCAGGTTGGGATACGTCACGCTGTCCTAGCTTGCAATTCTCCGAAAGGAGGTTCACACATCCGGGGAAGGGAATGTACTTAGCGACTCTACCGTACCTAATCCATTGATGATTAACATTAACAATATCATATGTCCCAAAGCATACAATGCATGGACATGCATAGGTAGGTTTTACGCCCGAATGACCTAGCTTCGAGTTCGCCTTGTCTCGATCCTCTACCTTTTAGGCCCGAATGACCTAGCTTCGAGTTCGTCTTGTCTCAATCCTCAAACATGAACTCCATTTCATTCTACCAAGATCTCTCTCTACACTACAGCACACATAGACAAAGGCGACATCTTGACAAGTACAGAAAGATGAATGAGATAGGAATATGCGATGTCATAATGAAAAAGAAGATTAATTAATATACACATTGATCGGCATACGTTCAAACACATAATAAATATTTTCCAAATTATCCTCTTAATTTATGCACCTAACAATATATGCTATGACCACATTCAAATAATGTTGTCACCAAGACAAGGGAACAAGATAAAGGGACAACTATGCCAAAGTTCCCCCACAATGAAACATGAAGTCAGTGTCCAAAAACCTTATATCAACCATTTTGAAAAATAAGAGTACCTTTCCACAACCAATGTTTCTTAAAGGTGTGATACTATAGAGTTTGGACATGATAAATGCACGACCTCAGACATAAACGACACATATATCAAGCAAACTATTGGTTGCATGTAGAATATTGTTTGTGTCTTATCATATTCTCAAAATCAAAAGAGATTAACTCTATCAATATCAATATCATATCATATCATACATATACAATAATTCAGCTCATATGTCTCAGATATATGATAATGGATAACATATATCCACTACTAAGTGCTATATCTCAAAGTCATATCACACTCTCAGTAGTAAGTACTAGCCTACCATACTCTTTTTTTTAAGCGGATATCCTCTGTGCGCCACTGCAAAGACTAATTCATCAAGCCTTATGGGGCTCAAATTGGCGGTATACTCTCCCCAAGAGTTTTAACGTTACTGCATGCTCATGTCATCTAAGAGACTCGTGTCATCTCATCTAAGCACTCTTGGGTTATTCTTAATTAGAAATAACCAAAAGCACATTATAAAATAATAAAAGCACATCATAAATATGATTCACTTATTCCTAAGTTATCCTTTAAGCATCAGAACATATCAAACTTATCATGATCATTATAGCCACAAAAAATCAAATTTTCATAAAATTAAAAAATATGATTGAACATATGTAGAAAGGCAAAATGCATTTATAGGTCCTTTAAGTTTTACGTTTATAACAAATTGGTCCTTTAAGTTTTTTAAGTAACAAATAAGTCCTTTAAGTTTTTTAAATAACAAATAGGTCCTTTAAGTTTGTAATTTGTAACATTTAGGTCCTCCAATTACTTAAAAAAAAGGACCTAGATGTTACAAATTATAAACTTAAAGGACCTATTTGTTACTTAAAAAACTTAAAGGACTTATTTGTTACATAAAAAACTTAAAGGACCTATTTGTTACAAACGTAAAACTTAAAGGACCTCTGGATGCATTTTGCCTATGTAGAAACAATAAAACCATTTGCTATCTATATAAAATGAATTTTCTATATATCTAAAAGAATTAACTTTTTGGGCAACAATGTAAAGTTTCCACTGATAAATGTAAATGTGCAAAATGACACACCAAATAGCATCAACATTAAACTTGGCAACAAAACTGACAGACAACTATCATCACCTCAAACAAATCATTCAATACCAATCAGGACATGTTACTATTGCAAGATTAAGATTAAGGCACAAAAAGTACTTAAAAAGACTAAGAACAAAGATCACACAACCATCTCTACGTATCGAAAATATCATAGTTCCACATATCGAAAAAGTAGTAACCCTGCTATCGAAAATACTGCTACCTCATTAGCGTTTCCAATGTGCACAAACAAAGGCTAAATTCGCCTGTTTCTTCTTCTATGTTTGCTTCACGACTTTTCAAAATCGCTGTGCCGTGCCATTATCGCAACCTCCAAGGTTGGGGTAGGATTATTGGCAGAGTTATGAACAAAGAAATAACTATAGCATTTCTAACAGGTGTTGCATCATCATCAACAATTGAAAGCAAGTAAATTTGGGGCCAAACCAGTTCTTAGAAACTTTGGCACCAAAAATAGAGGTTTTGTCGAAGAGATGTGAATGGTTTGTGCTTCAAGAAAGGCTCCAAGAACCAGAGTTGAATCCGAGGAAGAAGCACGGTAAAGAAAATTGAAGGCCAAAAAACGATTTTCTCATTATAAGATATATTTTTCATGAGATGAATTTCATATTATTGTTAGCATTGCTTGCCAATGTAATGAAATTATCATATGGTTTGAATTCATATCAACTGCCCTGATCAATTTCTTCTTTCCAATCTCAGTGACTCAATAATTATTTCATATTATCATACTCGGTAAATATGTTGAAAAAACAGTAAGATAAAATAGAGGGAGATGTATAATATAAACTATTGTATCGAATAATAAAGGAAAAGTTTAGCTGTGCCAAAAATCTAATCTTATCATGCCCTTTATCTGTAAAAACATCACATTGTCACAAAATACAATCACAGCGCCGCGAGAGAGTTTCCCTTTATGAATAATCTGATTCAGAGATCATCAGGATGATCCTCTGTCTCAATTCCTAGAAGTTTAGCCAGAAGCCCACTTTCATAAGCTTCGACAGTATCTGAAAATTAATCAACGAACAAGTGCTTGAGGGAATATCAAGGAGATTCATATTTTGCTTAAACGCGTTTCTAACTAAAAAAAATACTTACCATCTGATCCTCCAAGGTGTTTTCCATTGATGAAAACTTGTGGCACGGTACGCTTCCCAACAATATTAACCAAAATATCCTGAATCTTCGAACCATCATCTGCAAAGAAAATGTTTTACTATCTCTGTAATAGCAATAACCCCTTAACATCTATCGAAAAAATAGTATTTTTATAAAAGAAACAAACTATCTTCTTTCAGAGCTTATAACACTTTAATTAATTTTCCCCCCACAAAGCTTTCTTTTCAAGAAATCGGACGCTAACATAGCCATTTTTTGATAAACATTGATTATGAATTATTCATTAGATTCTTTTTGTCAGAACAGGAATCAATTCTCGCAAAAATTGTGTAAACTATTCAGTTGAATCTCATGAAATAGATCAAGTCCCTCTCTCTCACTGTGTTTGTGTGTGTGTGTGTAAATCTAAAGCAAGCTGAAGTTTTCGGTATACCTCTCTCATCAAGCTCGACAACATGTGGTACTTGGTTCAACTCTTTGAAAACAGCTTTTGCTCTTCTACAATACCTATATCAACAACAAATAAATCAGGAAAAACAGAACAATGAATACTCATACATCAACTCATGAGCTTTTTTTATGTTGAAAAGTTACAAGTTTTGTGCTAAGTTAAGAAACACTTGATAGTAATCAACAAAGCTCATGAGTATTCGTATTGCGCAGAGGCCAGCCAAGAACAAAAGGAGAATGAGACGAAAAAAAGACAAAAATGTACGGTTTTTATATTTTCATTTTAGGGTATAAAGACTGTTTTAAACAGCATATAACCATGATCACAATATATATATAATGAGATACAAATATGAACAATTATAATGTAGTCCAAAAAAAATTTATACGTCCAGTCATATTCAAAACATAAACAACATGAAATGATCTAAACATAAATCCATTCCAATTCTCCAAACACCAAACAATTGAAGCTTCGAAGATGCCACGAATAACATTTACAGATATAATCTATTAAGTCCAGAAGAACAACGGGAGTACGAATTCAGAAATAGTGCGGCAGAAGTTAATATTTCACAACACAAACATGAATGGCATCAGATTAGAACTTATAATGCTTCACTTGGCCTTGGCCATTTGAAATTGTAAATTATATTTAATGCGCATTATATAAAATGGGCAAATACAGAGAAGTTAGGTACATATATTTAAGATTTACAATGGGTGAGAAAAAACTGCAAGACCCCTTGAGTGAGGAAAGACTAATACATAACTCAACCATTAAAAACCGGATCAACATAATTGAAGATGACTTTATTCCCAAAAAAAGAAAAGAACATGTTGTATTAAAAAATCCAATTCTACAGTAAACAGATAAATAAACCAGTGTTGTTAAATAGCCGTGCTAAATTTGGACAAATTGCTATTTCCTGAAACACAATACTAAATTGGTGCCACTGAAAGTCTCTTTATTTGCTTGGAGGTTGCTTTCTAATCGCACTCGGACAAAAGTCAATTTGTTTCTCCGCGGGATTTTGCCTAAGAATTTGGACAAAAGGCTTGTGTGTCAACAAATGCGGTTTTGAAGAATCTTTAAATCCTCTCTTCTTTGATTGCAATGTGTTCTATAATGTTTGGTTTGAGGTTTTGAATAGTTAGGTGTTTATTCTCATGTTCAACAATTTTGTTGGCTTCAGGTGCGAACTTTGAAGCCAAAAGATAGCTTTAATATCATTTGGATTGCTTCTATTTGGTTGATCTAGAAATTGTACAACAATCGTCTGTTTGGTACTAAGAAGTTATTCACTGAGGAGGTATTGAATCAAATTAAGACTCGTACTTGTGGCTAAGAGTTAAGGTTAAAGATTTTCTCTTTGGTGGTGCAATCCTTTACGGTGTCTTGGGATGTAATTTTTTTTATCTTTCTTGTACTTGTGGCTCTTTAGCCAACTCTTCTATACTTTTTGCTCTCTTTTACGTGCACAACTTGTGCACAAATTGCGTTTTTTAATTTATCATTTTTTAACCATTCCAAAAAAAAGTATTTAGTACACAATGCTATCAAATAGCGGCTATAGCAATGCTAGCAGGATTTGAACAAACTACTATTTTCCAGAATCTACAATCGAGAACACTGAAATAAACACACAAGAACACAATGATTGATCACAGAGATCTACCAATTGTGCCTATGGTTACAACATTAGAGTGTCTATTGCAATTTTCTATCGTGCAATTGCATTTTCAGCTCTACTACATTGCGCTGGAGTGCCTGCCTACTTATCGATATACTCCCTCCGGTTTCATATATAAGCAAAGATTCTTGTATCAGGTTCGCTAAATAACTGATGTATCTGGTTCATAATTATGGACCAAATACATCAGTTATTCAATGAACCAGTATATAATTCATACTCACTACGTTGTGCTGAAATGCCTGTCTACTTATCGATATGTATATGAGTCATACTCAACAAATGGATGTAATGTATATACTTACGGACAATAGGTCTTGGAAAAGATGACAATCGTGTGGGAATTAATGGTCTTGTCAACAAATTCACCCACAGATGAAGCTGAAGCTGAAGCTGAAGCTGAATCCCAATAAAATGAGATTGCTAAAGCTATCATCACCATCATCACTGTCACATTGATTCTTGCAGATGCAGCCATGATTCAAATAACTATATAAAGAAAAATTAATCAAATCAGGTTAAGAATTTGTCAACTAAACATCATAAGAAAATAAAAAGAAAAGTCAAATTTTATGCAAACCAAACATCATAAGAAAAACAACAACAAAAAACTGTCTCTGAATTATGAAGTTACATAGTACTAGTAGTAGTGAATTAGGATCTAAAAGAAACAAGAAATGAAATTGAAAATGAAATTGAGAATGAAAGAAAAAGACAACATTTTTGATAAAATTCGTGGAAATTAATGAAAATGGAAGAGACATATGCTTACGAAGGTGATCTGCTCTCTGCGATTTAGCGGCAAGGTGAGCTGGAGATTGTGAGATACGGATCTGATGTCTGCACTCACAAATTCTGATATACTCAATAGAGGTTTTGGTTGATTTGGGTGCTTGAAACGACCACGTATCAATACAATTGATTTTCTTGACTAGTAAAAATAATAGATCAAGCATTGACCTGAATTTTATTTTATATTTTACTAAAAATAATAATATTTATTCCTTCAGATCAATAGAGTACTAGTATGTTAGCCCGTGCCGTGCACGGAATTTTTTTCTTTTCTAATATTATTTATATGTTTACTTTGATATATTATTTGATTATTTTGGTTTAAAATTCTAAGGTAAAATTGAGATAGATTTTGCATGATATAGATTTACCGATGTTATTGAATAAAGTGAGATTAAGAGTATTACTTCGCTTCTCATTTTACACTATTATGAGATAGATTATTTATCTCACCTTCATTCCCGAAACTATATAGTAATCCTATAAACATAAAATAATTATAAACTTCATTCTCAAAGGAAAATATGCTGTGATTTTTCATGGTCTTAAGATTTTTTGGAACCGTAACCATAAAATTAAAATATATCATGATTTTTTTTTCATCTCGTGCCGACTCTATAGAAAATTTACATTAGGTTTATTGTCAAACACGGGATCATTTTTATTTTTTTCAATAATATTTATTTTCATATGTTATTTAGACTTTTTATTTTTTTCAATAATGTTAATTTCCATATGTTTTTTTTTCATTTTATATTATTTAGAAGGTTATCTACGTTTTTTCAATTGTCTATGAGATTGATTTCTTTTAATTTATTTGAGTATGAAAATACGATATATCTTTAACACGGGACTCTGTATGACTTCATCAACAAAAAATAATTGTAAATTTTATACTAATTTTTAAATGAATTGTAACATACTTTGACATTGTTTCTATTCTCAAAAAATTTCTTGTCACCGTACCACAAATAAGCAATCTTCACGTGTGAGCGTCAAATGGGAAACCCTATGTGTGAATCTCTCCACTCACATTAATAAATTAAGGTTCTTAAAAAAGTTCGAACGAAGGTTATGGAAAGTTTAAAAAGTTCGAACGAAGGTTATGGAAAGTTTAAAATAGCATACATTACAAAAAACTAAAATTATATTTATTTATTTTAGATTTTCCATAGATTTCATCAGTTATATGTAATCTAATGAAAGTGCGATGGATACATAATAAGGAAAAACACCCTTAGTTGAAATTAAAATTTTAATTAGTCAATGTGTATTTTTAATAGTGGGGTGGGAAATGTTACCAGTTTCCTATTATATTATACCACTGAGAGATTCTTTTTCTCTCCCGTCTCCGTCGCAATACTCTATAGGAGCTCCATCAACAATAAAATAATTGTTAATTCTATATTATTTTTTTAATGAATATCAATAAAATTCTCGTGTTAAGTTATCACTATCTTCTACATACATTTTTCATCATGGAGGATCACTTTTTATCGTGCTAAATAAAATTTTTAATAAATGATCCCCGTGATAAAATATTAAATATGAAAATATGAATAACCCCCGCAGTCGGAATTCAAAATTTAATTAGTCAATGTGTATTTTTAATAGTCGGGTGGAAAGTGCTCCCCGTTTTCTATTCTACACCACTAAGAGATTTATCTCTCTCTCTCTCTCTCTATTTATATCTCTCTTTTGTCTTCATTATATGATTCTATATAGTCTTCATCAACAAAAAAATATTTGTTAATTCTATATTATTTTTTTTAATGAATATCAATTAAGTTTTCGTGTTTAGTTCTCACTATGATCTACATACACTTTTCATCATGAGGACCACGTTTCTTCGTGCTAGATAAAATTTTGAATAAGTTTTTCCTATGAAAGTATATGAAATATGAAAATAAGGATAATTATCGCAGTTGGAATTCAAATTTTAATTCGTCAATGTGTAGTTTTAATAGTGGGGTGAGAATATGGATGACAACAATATTCATACCCACGGATATCTGCGGATAAAATCCGTCATGGATACGGAGCGGATAACTTAATGGATATCCACGGATAAAATAAATGGATATTTCAATTATCCGCATTTAATGAATATTATTCACGCCCCCGGATATCCATACCCGCTAAATAATTAGTAAAATAACTTAAATATCTCTACTTACATATAAATTCTAGTATTTTTATATACAAAAAATTGTTTTTTTATATTTTATCTTTTGCAGTTTGGCTATTTTATATAAATTCTAGCTTTGTTTGACTGTAGATTTGGTGTTTTCATTAAAAATAGAGAGCAAAATTTATAAATATTATGTGTTAATGTTTTGTCTTTTAAAAAAACTAATTTTTTTCAATATTAGTTCTTTTTTTAATAAAAAAATATCATCCATGAATATCTGTTAATATTTGCGGATACTTCAATATTCGTAGATTACCCACTTAGCGGATATCCGCACGGATATGGAGCGGACACAGATATCATATATGTATGACGGAGCGGATACGGATATCACACTATCCGCGTCCATGGATATCCATTGACATCTCTAAGTGGAAAGTACTTGTCGTTTCTCATTTTCCAACAGTGAAAGTTTTCTCTCTCTCTCTCTCTCTCTCTCTCTCTTCAAAATTTTCTATTTTGTTTTTGTCTCTAATGAACATAATTTTTTCTCCAAAATAAAATAAAAAAAATGTTTTTACGTAAAAAAAGTTTACAGATATATCATAAGCTATTTTTTAGGTTCAAGACTTCAATCCTTCGAGTGATCTTATCCATGAAAAAAATAGTGTACTTTCTTATTTCAATTTGTTTCAAAGTAATCTAAATATAAATGTTCCTTCATTTTACAAAATTAAAATATTAAAAATGTACCAAGATAGTGTCACACAAGATAGAATCATTTCTTAGGTGAGGTCAATCCCTTAAATAGATCTCAGTTAAATCGAGGGGATTAATCTCTGCATTTGCGCACAGATGATACCTTTGGTTTACCAAAAAAAAAAGTGTATATATATATATATATATATATATATATATATATAATTTTTAGAGATTCTATAAAAAAATATAATATTTCTGAGAGTTTGTAAAAAAGAAAAAAGGGTCTCTAAAACATAGATAGTATATAATATTTGAGAGAGTTTTCACAAAAAAATAAAAATAAAAAAATTGATAGTTAAAAAAAATTTGAAAAAGTTTCTACAAAAAGAAAACAGAAAAAATATAATATTTGAAAGAGTTTTTACAAAAAAAAAAAATATTATAAAAATTCAATTATTGTTGTCAATGAGATTCGAACAACATACCTTTGTTAGTAATTATAAGGTAATTTTCTCTACAAAAAGAAAGGTAGTTTTCCTTAAAATATAATAAAAATTAAATTATTGTTGCCAGTGGGATTCGAACAACATACCTTAAGCTAAAAACTCTGAATGACACCTAAGCAAGAGAAGCTCTAGTTGAATGCCACATAAGCAATTACTATTGAGAATGCACGAGAAAGCTCCATGGGAATCTCGTAATGTATATAATAGAGATATCAATCCAGATCTTTACATATTCAAATTTGATAAATATTGAAAAGGGTGAATCTGCGAAAAAGCTCGCAGCATCCGAGTTAATAGCATATAATGGTTTGATGTCTACAAATGTGAGTATCTGACAATGCCTACAATTGATTTGAGAAAATTTCAATGTCCTGAATGGTCATGTTTCTGGATCTGCAATGTTGACGACGCTACAATCATTGAATCTGCCCTGGATTTGGATGACACAAATCTGCAAATCTGAATATAACAAACATCGTACTGAGACAGGAAATCAAATAACTCCGCACGTAGACGGGAATAAAACAATCACTTATTTAAACAAAAAATAATAAAAAAATTTATGAAACCTGAATTAATTAATATTTTTAATCCTACTAGTATATTTTTTTTATGCTTAAATGTAATTTTCACCTTCAAGTTTAAAAGTTTTTAATGTTAGTCTTTCAAGTTTTAATTATTTAATTTTAATTCTCTTAAATTTACAGGGGGCTTCTTTTGGCGTCCTCTGAATTTCTCGCGCACTTTTCTTATTTTCAATTTTGTCAATTTGCTACTTATAATATGGATGCTATAATAATAAGAAATTTTGCAAAAACATATTTTGTTACTAACTAGCGGATTGATTAGTGGTCAAGTCTGTTACATCAGTCAAAGATCTGTCAAGTAATCAATTTTAATGGGTCATTTGTACTACCATGATGACATGATATTGGTCAATATGAAGTCCTGAAAAATTCTATAAATATTTGTCCACTTCTCTTTTGTTTTTGTTTCCTCTCGTTGTTATTTTATTTAGTTTTGGTCATTTCGTTTGTAAATGGCCGCACACTCCATTGTTGGTTAGTCGTAACGATCTTATCGGTGTTTTATAAAGATGATGCTTGAGATCGTTATGCTAATCAACGAGGGATTTTTGTGGTCAAAATGGAAACGTTATGAATATAAGATATGTCATGGTTAGGGATGGCAAAAATATCCATACCCGCGGATATCTGCGGATAAAACCCGTCATGGATACAGAGCGGATAACTTAATGGATATCCACAGATAAAATAAATAGATATTTCAATTATCCGCATTTAATGGATACGGATGTGGGTTTAATATTATTCGCGCCCCCGGATATCCATACCCGCTAAATAATTAGTAAAATTACTTAAATATCCCTACTTACATATAGATTCTAGTATTTTTCTTATATAACAAAATTATATTTTTATATTTTATCTTTCCTTTTTAATTTTTGAGAAAAAGTAATTTTTCTTTCAATAATTTGTTTTGTCTTTAAGAAAAACTATTTTTTTTTTTCAAAATTAGTTTTTTTTACCTGTTAATATCCGCACAGATATGGAGCGAATACGTATATCATATTTGTTTGATGGAGCAGACACGGATATCACATTATCCACGTCCATGAATATCCATTAACATCCTAAGTTCCGGTCAATTGTGGAAGATATTGATTCCACTGTAACCTTCTTATTCTGGAAGGAGATGCCGATGGTGGATCCACATGTGGAACATTGGCCTGCAAATGGGACCACATAGTGGAAGGTGTGCTTCCAAAGTTGAAATTGGGTCTGCAGTTGCTTGAAAATATGTGCATGTGTACACAGTCAAACTATAGTAAGTGTACAGAGAGAGTATCATACCTTAAGAGATTGTTTAAAAGAACTTCATTCGATTTAGCATACAAAGTAGTTCTTGCTTTATGAGTAAAAAGGTAACCAAATAAAATTTAGAGTTTTAACAGAAAAAGGAAAATTAAATGTAAAGGAGTTTGAAAAAAAGAAGTTGGAAATGTGTCGGAACAATGATTCATTCAACTAGGGGTTAATGCATGTGACTGATAAGTGGTGTCATGACATTTGTGAGCAACATTATACTTTGTGTTGTATTTCTACAACGTGTGGAAATATAAAATGGCTGATAACTTGATAAGTTGTTCTTATGTCTATGTTGGCTTAATTCATTTCACTTCAATTAAAACTTGTTTTGTATTCTCATTATGACCTTAAAACTTATATCTAAGTCATTAAGTAAGAAGCATGTGTACATCCTCTATTTAACCATATTAGTTCTTGATTTCCATTTATTATTATACGTCTCATAATAATAAACTTGTGTTCAGATCTAAGTTGATCACTACAAGATATAAACCTGTATCCATAAATCAAAAGAACTAAATATGCACAAACCCACATAATCATATCACATAAATAACCTTAAACTTTCATTGAACTTCACATTTTTCCAACAACAAAAGTTTTAGCTCATAGTGAGCTTAACAACCGGAATAATAGATTTACACAACATTGAAGAGTGAGAGATGTAAGCCTAAGAAGCACAATAAGGAATAATCGTTCAACCACCAAAGTCAAGAGTGTCGTGCTTCCGGTTATCAAAATTACAACAAGAATTGGATTGAGAGGTTGGTGTGACGGCGCAACCAAGTTGTAGCTCTTTCTTCCTTCTATTGTACACTAAATTAGGATTTTTAAGGCTCTTTAAATATACATCAACCTTGGATCATTGATCAATCCTAATGTAGATAATGACGGCCCAAAAGAATAAGGCATATTCTCCCTATTTGGATAGTATTATGATAGTACTCCTAAGTGAAGGTGAAAAAAATATAACAGGGGTTAAATTGGGTTTTTTTATTTTAAAAACTTTTTTCTAAAGAAAAGAAACACATGGATAAGAAAGTAAAGAGAAATAGAAAGCAAGAGAAATACATATGAGATTTATTCTAGTTCACACTACAAACTAGTGTTAATCCAGTTCCTTCACACTTGATGGATTTTCACAATAATGACATTGGTCACACACTAAGACAACTTAGTCATAGGTTTCCTACTTTAACTCTGTAAGGACTTTCTAACACTCAAAACAAATTCTTTAAACAGAAGAGACACAATCAAATGATTTGTTTACAAAAAATCGGAGATATAAACTTAATATAAGCTCAAATACACACTACAAGAAAAATTAAATTTTCTAACAAAATTTGTTGAAGGTTTAAGCCCTCAACAAGTAAGAAAAACTCTCAACAAAAAGACAAAAGACTTCTTGGTGGTTGGGCCGCCAACAAGTTTGGCCCAATGAATTAGCGAGGACTTGGCCGCCAACAAGTGTCCAAAGTGCAACAACGGTTATATTTCTATCCTTCTATGTATTAGCTGACTCATTTTTATTAATCTCCATATGATGGTGAATGAATATAATAAAACAATATGATGGGGAATCAGGATAACAATGGCATAAATCATGAGATAAAATGAAGAAATGGTGAATCAGGATAACAAATGGCCGTGATAAATCATAGAACTTATAATGTTTTAGTCCGTGGAAGAGGAGATTGGATTCTCTGCAGTGAATTTTTTTAGTGAAGGCAGTCCCCGATGTTAATCTCAACCATTCAAGATTTTTTGGTTGATATAAACAATACAACACAAAATAAAATGAGTGGTTGTGATGTTACCGGAGAAAAATCACACACGAGAGGATTTCCTCTTGTGAAATTGTGATATAAATTAAAGAAATTAACAGTTAATTATGCTGATGAAGAAAAATCAGGGAGCAGATAACGCGACTAATGACCACAATTTTTGGAAATCTTAATTAAGGAAATAAATAGTGCTCCTTGCATAAAAAAAGGAAATAATTTTGACATCAATTTTGATATTATATATTAAGCAATTTATGATACTTATCGAATTTTTTTTAATGACAAATATATTAATAAAGAAGAATTTAAGGAATACAAAGAGTATCATAAGTACTCAAACAAAAAAACAATAGGGGAGAGGAGGCAGATTAAAAGCGAAAATACAAAGGAAATAACAAAATAGAAATCCCTTATAGAGGGACAAACGACAATTAGTACAGACGATGATCAAAAGAAAAATATACAACGAAGAACCTGTTAGCCACCAAACCAAACACATACTAGTCGTGCTCAATCAACCACACAAAACTCTATCGACCCAAAAACAGAATAGGTTCCACCACCCAATCGTAGTACCGACTATGTCACCTTCATTGAAAGTTCTTCCTGAAGGAACATTTTGAACACCATAGGGCAAACTTTGCCAATCACCAACATATGTGTCTGCATGTATCATCATAGAATGAAACACCATCATACATAATAGTAACATTAGAAAAATACTTGCAATTTTGCCTTCTTTCTCACCCATCTTTTAATTGAACTAGCAATTTGCGTTGATTGATTTTGAACACTCACAAGAGAGAGCTGAATATGATTTTATAGCCTAGGGAAATTTTGATACTATACTGCATTTATTTTCTATTAATTAGTGTCACTTATTGAATTACTCCCTTCCAAACATAGATAAAAGTCAAATTACGTTTGATCAAATTTTAAGTAAAATTCATTTATGGAAATTTTAATCTCTATAGAGTAAAGTTACAAAAAAAACAATTAATGTGTGGTCATAGAGTAAAGTTACTAAACAAAATAATAAATGTGAGATCATATTAGTTTTAATGCATTTCCTTTTAGAAAAATAAAATCAAAACGAAAATAAGACAAATTTCTTTTAGATAGTTGGTTGATAATAATAGCAGCCCTTTTAAGGAAATAATATATTCTCTTTTAATGAAAATAAGCCAGCCTTAATTTCTCTTTTAGTGAATAAGTTTAATTTGCATCTTTAATGCAAATAAGTATTTTTTTTTTACAATTTAACCATCTTATCTCTTGTATTATTTCTATTCATATGAATTAAATTTATTTTATTGTAAAAAATAAATAAAGTTACAACCCTTTTAGGGAAGTAATATATTCAAATATTTTTTACATTAAAATATTAATGATCAATAAGAATAAAGTGTTAAATGTTACCACATAAGATTCTTTTCTTTCTTGCATCAAAAAATTCTTACTAAATAACATTTTTCTTAAATAAAACGATTCTTTTAGATAGTTTTTTTTTTACTAAATCTTTTAGAGTTTAGATAGTTGGTAACAGCTCTTTAAGGCCACCAAATATATTAAAATATTTATATTTTTATAAAAATTATTAATCTTTTAATATCAACGTGAACAAAACAATATTAAAATATTAATGATTAATAAAAATAGTAAAGTATAATGATTTTTTTTACGTAAATAAGATATCATCTTCATGCAACTGCTGAGACTAATCCCTTAAATCTTATGGAACTGTTGATTTTTTTTGTTTTTTCCTTTCGCACCGGTTTCCGACCCACCAAATGTGAGTGACTACTCCGACTCATGCGTAGAGGTATGCGCACTGACCAAGCGTTATTCGGGACTATTGAATTTACTTTTGCATCAAAGATAGTCATTGACAAATGCTTTAAATGTTAAAATTATCGTTGATTTTCACGGTCAAAAAGATATGTTCTCAAGGTTTTAGTTCAAGTGGTTGAGTTGAAGAATTTCGAATAATTTGAGGAGATAAGGTGCAAATCTTGTTTTCTTCAAAATTTTATGGTAATTTACTTATCAAAAAAAAAAATTCATGGTAAATTTTTCTTACAAAAACTTTAGCTGAACATTACACGTTAAATAAAGAGAAATGTTTTACAGAAACAAATTTGACACATACATTATGATTTTATACAAAATCAAATTAAATCTTGTTTTTTGCATCTTTCATCGGGTGCGTTTGTTTGCTCATCTTGGGTCTCATGTCCACACTATAGTTTATACAGCATCGATATTCGATGATGAGGGTAGTAGATGTTCGAGAATCAATGGTTCAGTATCATATTCAGATTCTATGATGGACAACTATGATAGACAATCCACCATTTGCCGGTCCTTGAAAATAATCTAAAACATCAACAACGAAGGATGGCGCCTTTAAGAAGTAGAAATTTGCAGTCTTGTTCATACTCATGACTTAAGGCATTGATCTAAGTGGTGTCAATTTGACAAAATCAAGGAAAATTGATGAGTCTAGTTTCCAAATACACAAGTATATTTTCTTGTTTTTTGGCAAAATTACATCGATCAAAACATTATTTCAAATCTTACAACAAAAGGACGGCGAGTTTATACTTCCAAAAAAATGACTTTAGTCCTTGTTGAAGTTTTCGACGATTTTCAAGTATTGATCCACAGAAGACGACTTATCCACAATCCACATGGTACACAGTAGAATTTGAGTCAATATCATATTCTATTGCTTATTGCAAACTTCAAAGATAAACTTTGCTAAGTCACCTATTTACACACCTCAGCAAAGCATGGCTGTATGAAGCACCCAATAAGGCAAAAGTATCATCACTTCAATCAAGTAAAGTGATGTCATCATCACTTGTTCCTAGGATCAAATATGGCACTAGGAATCGGACGGTTAAGATTTTAAGTTCAGATTTTTGTTATTTTTAAATGTAAAATTTAGTTTAAACCTGACTGTCCGGTCTTTCATTGGACGGCTCAGATGTGGCCGAATCCAGTGTAGTCAGGACCGACTGCACCCAAACCTAGTCTTATGGCGCACTACTATTATCATATATGCTAAAATACAAAGACTCTTTCCCAAATGAAACTGCTATAATTAACTCATCTAATCTTAAAATCATTGATCATTAGACATTTTCTTATATAATTGAAATCACTGATATGAACTTCCTGAATAATACATCCTAGATCAGATCTGATAAACTAACATATCTACTATTTGAGATAAAACTTAATATGTATACTTAACTATCTGTTTGATTGTTAGTTCATTCAGTAACAATCTTCGCCTTGCAGATCAGATCTGTTCGATTGATGTTATAAACAATTTTAAAAACTTAAAACAGTATAGCTGACAAAGATTCTGTTAACCTATCTTAATACAAAGCCAGCATCGAAATTGAGGTCCATAATATATGGCTAGATAAAATTGATCATGACCAGTTACAAGTATACAGTACCTCCCTACCCGCAGAAGAAAATGAGTCGAATCCTCTCCCAATTTCCCAACATATAGCCATGTTTGAATTGAGAAAAAATAGCAATGATGCATGCATGAAATGAATCAGAGATTGCAAAACAAATAAGTAAGCATAGGTTGGCTCTTGGAACTGTATCAAATGAGATAAGATGCCGCAAAATCCTATTTAAAGAGAACCAAAAGAAGAGAAGAAAAAACCGGACAAAGGTGCCAGAACTGACCCCCGAACCAGATTCAACTGATGGTGAAAGCCAAAAAAAATAAAAAAAATTCTATAACTCACTTAAAGACCAGTAGACATGGCAAGTACATAGCAATGCAATGCAACAAACATCAAGTATCTAGTATAAGAAGAAAAATGGAAATAAGCGTGCTTCTATTATTAAAATCCTAAAAGAAATGCGGAGCACAAGCTATTCAACAATAGATTGGGAGCATGACAATTACCACTAAACAACAAAATCTTAACAGCAGTTGTAAGTTGTAGTAGTATATATTAAGAGCAATTACATATTACAATCTAAACCTAAGCACTCATTTTACATCAGGCAAGACAAGTTAAAAAGAATAAAATACATGAAAGAAAGAAAGGAAGGGATAGAGTGGAGTACAAGTACAACAAGTGAAGATCTGTACATAATGAAGCCGAGCGAGAGACTGAAATTATGATCAGCTAAACAGGAGGAATGTTAGAGAAAGAGAACCCTTTGTATCCCTTGTAAGCATAATATGCAATCCGTGTGTAGTAGAAACCCGGTATGAACACTAACATTCCGAGTATTGCAAAGAATAGTCCTATCAAATCAACCATTCACACAAATTTCAAAATCAGCAACAAACAAAAATAATAGAGAACCATCTAATTAGTTATACTCTTGTCATGTGCCAGCTGAATTCACAACTTTAGCAAATAACATTGCTAAACAAGCAATTTTTACGGATGGGCATGGTTTGGTTTTGGAGGAAAACTGAACCGAACTGAACCAAACTGTTTTCAAAATTTAGAATAACCGAACTGAACTGAACTGTTTGTCTTTAAAACTGAACCGAACCGAACTGTTAAAGTGGTTCGGTTTTATGGTTTTAAACCAAACCATAACTAAATTTGCATTAAAAAAACCAAACCATTAAACTGAACTGAACCGAACCGAACTGTTAATCATGAACTGAACTGTTAATCATGAACTGAACTGAACTGTTTCAGTTTGGTTTCAAAACTGTTGGTTATGGTTCAGTTTTTTTTGGTTCGGTTCGGTTTAGCTTAGCAGTTCAATTTGGCTTTTTGGTTTTTTTGCCCACCCCTAGCA
This sequence comes from Trifolium repens, assembly GCA_030408175.1. Classification (NCBI taxonomy): domain Eukaryota; kingdom Viridiplantae; phylum Streptophyta; class Magnoliopsida; order Fabales; family Fabaceae; genus Trifolium; species Trifolium repens. The sequence continues at coordinate 19,800,621 of CP125839.1, read as the reverse complement.
ATTTGGTTGATGAATTTAGGAACGTCAAAAAGAGTTCCAATTAAAAGGTCTATTGTTCAAGCACCATAACCTAATATAATCACTAATTTACCAAAAATAACTTTTTGGTCCTTAACTTATTTTCGAGGTGCAAGTTGGTTTCTTAACCGTTAAAGCTAAGTGCCAGTTTCGTCTCTTAACTTGACAACATTACTACAAGTTGGTTCATTCCGTCAAAATACACATTAACGGTATTAATTTGTGTGATGTGGAAAATCCAATCTGACATGGGGATAACGGTTGCTGGTCTTCCTTTCTTCTTCCCCAAATCAAAATATTTTTCCTTATTTAACTTAGGGTGGGTACATAACACAATCAAACAAACACCGACATCTGTGTTTTCGAGTAAAAACATACACATTCAAAGAAAACCATAAACTGAAATTGCAAACTATCTGTATAAGAACATGCACACAATGTGGAGGTCAACAAATGCTTTGCCTCTACCAGGCACCAGCAGTTGATTTCCTCTTTGTCTTACGCGGTTTTTCCGCACACAATATAATGAACAAGCCCTCTTTGTACTGCTCTTTCTATGTTTTCGTTTTGTTTTTCTCTTCTTTCTTTTAATCCTACTTCTTTTTTAAAAAAATGTTTCCATTTTACATTTTCCACATCATGTCGATGTATGATAAAAATAACCAAATTGGATCCACATTGGCAAGAGTAAACCATCAAATTAGTCCGGCCACTCTCAAATAGGTCTTTGACTTTGTCAAATTTTACTCATATTAATCATTTTTAGAGTATGCTAGAGACTAAATTGATAGTAAGTGAATAAAGTTAGGGACAAAATTATATCAAGTTGTTTAAATGCAGGAACTTGGTTGATAGTAAGTAATTAACGCAGGGACTAACTTGACAGTTTAATAGAGTCAGAAACATTTTTGAAATATTCATAAAGTCATGGATCTATTGAGAGTGCCCGCAAAGTCAGAGACTAATTTGGTAGTTTACTAAATTAGATTCATAAAGTAAAAAACATTACATTTGCAAATATAATGAGTTGGATTAACGAAATGTGACGAAAAGGACCAACTTACATTAACATTGTCAAGTTAAGGAACCAAGTTAAGAGACCAAACCAACACTTACAAAAACCAAGGGACCAACTTGCAACTCAAAAATAAATTAAGGAACACAAAAATTAATTAAGCCAAAATAATTTAGCAATCCAAAGTGATCGGAAGCTAAGTTGGTGAGCTCAAGAACACCAAAAGAGTACTAAACCTAGAAATTAACATAACTCACTAATTTTATTTTATTCGTTTTTATCCAGTATCCTAGTGGCTAGACTCACACTCTGTCTATAAGTGTGGAGAAGTGGCGAATGCCGGGTTCGAACCCAGCCCCTCCAATAATGTCTATGGTAGTTATCAACTGAACTACCCTTATGGGACATAACCCACTAATTTACCATAATACTAACCTACAAACATAAAAAAATATTAAAAATAAAAATTAGCAGCAATTAGTAATTTTGCAACTACCCAATTAACAATTAGTACTCTTTAATCAAAAGTAATCAGAAATTAAACATATTTGTCAAATTAAAAATTCAATGATGAAAAGATGGTGTTAGTTACCATGAGCAATGTCACCACCGACATGATTATAAGCCATGAGGAAACCGATGATGATACTGAGAAAACCGAATACAAGAAGAGAAACAGCGAGGGCAATCTCTTTGATTGGGGGTTTGTTGTTGACACTGTAGGAGGTTCCAATCATGATATCCTCGTCTGAAATCGAAAACGCATGATCTACGTATGCCATTGTTTTGTTTTGTTGGTAGCTAGGTTTGTGTTTTTGTGTGTGTGTTTTGAATTTTGATTCTTTGTTTGTAGATTTGGATGTGGGAGAGAGGTTGGTGGAAGTGGAGAGGGTTTTGGGTGGGGTTGAGTTTAGATGAATTTTTAGCTTTTGCTTCTTCTTTAAGATGTGTTTGGGACTTTGGTGTATATATCGAGAAATTTTAGTTTGACTATTAAATGAATTTTCTAACTGATTTGGACATGGCTGAGTCTATGAAGCCCCGATATTCTAAAATTTGTGAAGTATCGTGTCCGATACGTTCTCGATATTGATACTTGTCTGATATGTTCTGATACTTGTATCGGAAAAGTATCGGTTAAATCTTTATTTTTAAATAAAAAAATAATATCTGATATTCGTCTGATACTTCCCGATACTCGTATCGGTTAAATCTTTATTTTTAAATAAAAAAATAATATCCGATACAATCCATGTTTCCTAGTGAATGTCAAACTATTATGTTGTTACATGGTGTTTTTTGGGATAATACTAATGATGTTCTTTTTGTATAATACTTAACTTAAGATGTATAACTTAAAATATATCGGTGATCATTATTTTTTAGGACAATATTAATGATGTTAATTTATTATAATTAATATTTTTTGTCTTTGTCACTGTTCTGAAGTTACTGTGGTTGTCCCTTCTAGTATAAGAATGGATGCTTTATGCTTTTAATTGATCAGCTGGAGAACCTATATAATTGTCTGATATTGCTACAAGATGGGCTTGTTAAAGAGGCTTGATGTCATGACTATTATATATTTTTTGAGCTATTATATGTCTTTAGTTAGGACCGAGGAACTCTTGTATGTTGAGCCTCAAATTGTTTTGCTCTTGTGCAAGCTTATTGGCTTGTTTTTACTCCTTGTACGATGAACTATTGGCTTTTATAATAATAATAATAACAATAACAATAATAATAATAATAATAATAAAAATTTGTCTTTAAAAAAAATATCATTATTAATATTATTGATTTTAGTCATGTTTATATATTGTGCATTTATATATTTAATTTTAAAATTAATTTTTAAATAATGTATCGCGCCAGTATCGGATATGAATTTTTTAAAATTTTCACGTATCGGTGTATCGGTATCGTATCATATCCGTATCGTGTCGCGTATCGGGGCTTCATTGGGCTGAGTCGATAGCATATTCTTTTCAGTCAATTCTCTCCAATCAAATTCACCTTCTGTTACATCTCAACCATCCAATCCATTTTTATTGTGCACTGTTCGTTGAAATACAAAATATTGAAGGGTGGAGATCAAACTGGACCCCTCCAATAGAGAGAGGATCTGTTTCCGGCTGAGTCTAGTATGGGAGAGCTTGATGGGTCTCCCACCGTGGGAGAGTATTATTCACCATTAGATTATAAAATTCTATGGAAGTTATGATGCACCACCAATACCCTATACTATACATATCATTTCTTGTTGTCTCTATTCCTAGAATCCCAGATGTAACACCCAATCTGACCTCCCCTTATAACTAGGGGTGGGTGATGGGCGGGTATGAACGGGTTCGGGCTCAAAGTCGTCACCCGGTCTAAACCGCAGAGTCAAAAAGTAAGGCCCAATTCACCCGAAAATGAAGAGCGGTTTCCACGGGTTCGGGCTTGCGGTTTAAGCAGGTTATTGGGCGGTTTGAAGCGGTTAAACATAAAATAAAAAATAATAATAAATCCAAAATTTGGAGTTTAGATCAAGAAAATATGCAACCAGAGATGAGAGAATCATAAATCAAACACAAAAGGAAAGTCTTCGAAAGACTAAATTGACATAAAAAGTAAGAAAAAATTAAAATCTCAAATAAAATTAAAAATATATCATTTGATTTCAATGAAGTTAGACAAATAAGATGAAGAATGACGAAGTTTTGCGTTTTAAAATGTTTCATGATTGTTTCAGTTTACATGGGTTTGAGGTGAAGTGAAAAAGTGTGAAATGAGACGTGGGAAGAATTTAGATTCAGCGTTTTAATTTACTCGTACGGGCGGGTTCGGGCACCGTCAGTCCAATTTCCTCTATCCGGACTTATCTGTACCAACCCAATTCAAACCGAGTTTTTCAACCCGCTAACCCGCGACCCATTATAAACCGCCCAAATCTCTAATTTTTGGGCGGGTTTTGTCGGGTTCAGACGGGCTTCGGTTTTTTACCCACCCCTACTTATAACCACCATCTCACAACACCGATCTACAATATTACTCCCTCCGTCCCTAATTATAAACTCCTCATCAAAGATAAAGTTTGTCCCTAAATATAAGCTCATTTTTAAATTCCTAGACACATTTATTAATATTTTTCCAAACATAGTCTATTTTACATTGGAATCCGAAAAGTCAACTACAAACATATATTTTCACCAAAGACAATTTAGTAATTGGAACATACAAAAAATACATATTAATTACACTATTAATTTTTCTTAATATGCGACAAAAATCCTTATGGGGGCTTATAATAAGGGACCGAGGGAGTATTACAATCTCCATTTCCCTCAATTGAAAACCACACAACCCAAATCTAAAAATTCTAAATTCCCAATTAATTTTTCTATATTAGATTGTGTGTTACATTTTGAGGAAAAACCAAATTAAAATTCAAATCTCCAGATCCTAAATGTTATACCCAATCTAATATAACAAAAACATCTTGTTGAAACTGTTAATTGATTTTGGTAGCTTTTAAAGAATTTGTCACCCAATTTGTATGTTTGGATTAATCGAGTTCATCACAAAACATGAATTCATGATATGATAAATTTGTCTTCATGTAATTTCTTTCTTCACTTCAAAAATTGGTTTCAATAATCAATAACTAAAATAATTATATGATTATTTTATAAAAGAAAAAGTATAAATTATATGAAAAAGAGAATGAGTTTGTTAGAAGATTATAGAAAGGAAAGCATATTAACTGAACATGAGATTATTTCCATTTTATAGATTTTTCTTCGGTTCACAATTTGCATTTCTAGATTCTCTAAATAATTTTAATATTTTTTATGAGTTCATTATTTCCATTAGAGTTGTATGTGTTGTTGCAACAAGAGACAGACAGGCAGTGAGGCAAATGGAAGATGAAAAAATGGGTGAGAGAGGAGAAAATTAAGGTGCAAACAGGTGTACCATGCACTTGCAACTTTTTCACTTACCCACCCTAGAAGGGGCCTTTGGATATTTACGTGTTGGAATCTTATAGGTTATCTTATCAAGAAAAAGAAAAATGCTTGTTTCAAAAAAGAAAAATGCTAACTATCAATAGTAATGATGTTAACAGTATAAAGTTCAGAGAGAAACATAAGCTGACGGCTAGGGTTTCAATAATATCAGAATGGCATAACAACTCAAAAGAATTACATGACAATATATAATAATACCTAATGACTGAACTACTAACGTAAGGCCCAATAACATAAGCCCACTAATATTATTATCTAACACTTCCCCTCAAACTCATGATGCATCAACAAGAAACATTATGAGTTTGTCAAACAAAATACGAAAAACAAATAAACTTCTGATTAACACTACCCCTCAAGCTAAAGCTTACTAAGCTTTCAGCTTGTTACAAAAATAACCCGACAAATAAACTAAATTAACCGAAATGGAGGAACCAGATTCAGACTTCGGATTCATACTTCATACTTCAGATTCAGATTTCGGATTCAGACTTCAGATTCAGATTTCAGATTCAGACTTCAGATTCAGATTTCAGACTGTGAGTATCATCTTGACTCACCAAACAGAACAAAGAGAACAACTAAAACATAATATAACTACGGCATGTCCCAATCAGCCTCCCGGATAACAGACGAGGCAGTCATGGCACGTGATTGGGTGGCAAGAAGCTTTTGCAATTGCTCTGTAATCTCAAATATTTGAGAAGTAGTCTCAGATGAGTATACATGATTATTGCCAAAATCAGTGGTAGAAGGAGCAGCCATAGTAGCAACATTGGATGGTGGACTCTTTAAATTATTCTTACCTCCTCTCAACTTTTTGGGACATTCTGCTTTCCAATGACCTTTCTCCTTACAAAAAGCGCATTCATCAATATCATGTCTAAACCTCCCTTGAGGTTTTCCTTTGTGAACCGGAGTAGCAAAAACAGAGGGAGGAGTGGAGAGAGTTCCTTTATCTGAAATTATATTGGAGTGGGATTTTAGTCTGGCTTCTTCTGCCAACAATTCATTAACAACTGAATCAACTTTGGGAAGAGGATTACGATGTAGAATAGCTCCACGAAGTCCCTCAAAATCATCACGAAGTGCCATCAGAAGTTGAACCAAACATTGTTCTTCTCTATGGTCAGTGTATGCTTTGACAACTTTCAGTTCAGGTGATTCCATAAGAGCCAACTGATCCCATAAATTAGTCATGGATGAATAGAATTCATGAACTGTCATATTATTCTGCTTAAGGTCCCTAATATCACTCTCTAGTTTATACCGTTTTGCAAAATTGGACTGCTCATACAAACGTTTCAAATGCTCCCAAACCTCCTGAGCAGTATCAAATTTTGCTAGTTGCATACCTATCGACTGAGAGACTGAATTATTTATCCAAGTAATAACCTTTGAATTATTCCTATTCCATGTTTTCAAAATTTCTGCATATTTATCAGCATCCTTCTTATCGGTGGGCTTCATAGAAGTTCCATCAATATAACTCCACATATCTTTTCCTATCAGAAAATTCTTCATTACATAGCTCCAATAAGGATAATTTTCTCCATTCAATTGGACACTTATAGAATGAAGAGAATCATCTTTTTCATTGGCCATTCTAATACTCTCAGGTGATTAACAAAAGATAGTAACAAATACTACCACCAAATCCAAATGCCAAAGACAATAGTAGCAGACAATGGAAAAACAAGATGATATCGGTGCAAACAAATCCAAATACCAAACAAATCCAAATACCAAAGTAACAAAACCAAACAAATCTCACAACCACCAATATCAATCGGTGCAAACAAATCAAATAAAGGGACTGATGAACTTACTAACCGAAACAAAATTGATGCACCGCGTAGCCACAATATAGCAACAAAGCACAAATACCACTTTAGCAAATCAACGGGAGCCGTCCAACCAAAATCTGTATGAAAGCAAAATCAAACGGCACGGTTCAACCAAAAAATTTCCGATTGAAATAGCACAAATAAAATTCCTTCTTCAGACGCTGCAAAATCTGTATGCCACTTTACGGATTCAGAAATCAAACCAAGCTCTGATACCATGTTAACAGTATAAAGTTCAGAGAGAAACATAAGCTGACGGCTAGGGTTTCAATAATATCAGAATGGCATAACAACTCAAAAGAATTACATGACAATATATAATAATACCTAATGACTGAACTACTAACGTAATGCCCAATAACATAAGCCCACTAATATTATTATCTAACAAATGAAATAAAAAATAAAATATTGTCTTACAAAATGTGTAATTAATATATTTAAAATATAAATAATGTTATTTTTAATGTAAAATATAGTATTATTTTTTTTTTTTAATTTGTGTCTTGAAAACACTAGTTAGTATAATCCTAAAAAAAATTAAATTCATTTAGTTGTAAGCGTCCAAAATATTTGTCGCATTTAATCGTTTTACAAGAATATTTTGGATAGTTAGTTATATTTTAGATTACTCATATTAATTAGCAGAAACTAATTGAGATCCACATCTTGTAATTTTTTTTTTCTTCAGAAGTTTGTACGTTTTTATTAAACATTGTTAATCTTAATGATTGTCAATATCATATCAAATGGGGTGGGTAGCCAAATTTTGTAAAAGGACACGAGTTCAAATCAGAGTGGAGAAGAAAAATACTAACTATAACGCCCCAACTAAATTGTCTAGAATATTTAGTCGAGACATAAATAATTGAATCAGATTACATTAAAATTACAAAATAATTATATTCATTAGGGCTGAGCATTGGGCGGTTACGGGCGGTTTCGGGCCGGAAAAGCTAAAACCGACGAACCACCGATGGCTATAATATTGGCCCATTTCCGACCATATAATGTGTGCGGGTTTGTCGGATTGGGTTGTGTCGGATGACGGGTTTACAGGTCGGTTTACACGGATCACATAGAGAGAGAGAGAGAGGGGAATATATAGTAACTCAAAGAGATAAAGACAGAGTATTCCCAACCAAAAATTGTAGACTTATTTGCAGAAAATAAGCGAAGAAGATGAAGTTAAGAGAGAGAAAGCAAACAAAATTAATAAACAAATAAATAATAAAATGGGCAAGGCAACTTATACACGTGACTTCTTATTTACTATGTGATAGGTGTAGTACTAATATAATAAAATAAGCTTACCAATTGAATTAAAAAAGAAATAAAAGTCTCTACAACACTTTTCAAAGTTCAGTAAATGACAGACAACTCACAATTTTCTTTCACTACATCATACTTAAAAAAACGCGTGTCCCAATAAAGTAAAATGCAGTGTCAATTCTGCACAGACTTCTGTCACTTCTTGCTGTTTGAATATCAAGAGTACTAGTTATGTATAAGCATCGGTCGGATTCAGTTATAGAAAAATAAAATTATGGAAACCGAGCTCGCCCACTTACACCCATGTGAACCTGATTTTAACAGTTTGAAGACCCAAGACCCGACTCGTCCGACCCGTAAGTGTGTTTTTGAGTACGGGTTTTTCGGTTCTCGGTCGGGTCAATATGATATGCTCACCCCTAATATTCATTACAACAATTCCACGATTCAACGTGGCAAACTGATACAATACAGTGGATAGAGAGATAACATTCTAAATAAACAGATTAAAGATGAAACAAGAAGAAGACTAAAATCTTCTAGTATGACAATCCAAGCTCAGCTCGAACTGTCAGTCTCCACCTGGTCCTTGCTCCGGTTAATCTGTCTACTAAAAACAAATTGAATGGAGTGGAGTGAGACTACTAAGCTTCAGTGAGTCCTACTACCCGCCTAAAGGTGACTACACCGGGGGGAAGTAGTATGTGTAATAATCTAAGTCATAATTGATTTGTAAGTTTGAGAATGCAATCTAAGAGATGGATGAATTAGGTTCTTATGATTTTTTCGGTTATTTTAGAGATGTTTATGGTTCTTTTATTTTTCCGGAAAGTTATGATGAAACTATGAACAATATGTAGAAAATAAAAAAGAGAAGGGAAAGAAGAAAAGACACACAAGTTTATCCTGGTTCCCCTTCTAATCTAAGGGTACTCCAGTCCCCTCACACCCCGTGAGAGATTTTCCACTATTAGAATACTTGTTACAAGACAACCTTACCCCAAGGTTTCCCTAACAAAATCCTAATACAACACAAGATAGCAACCCCACTATCTTTAACAACAAGAATCTTCACCAAACCCTTTGATGAAATTCTCATACAACACAAAGAGAAAGCACCTCACTTTCTCTCAATAATTTCCACCACCACCAACAATGGTGAGAAAATTTACAACAAAAGAAATGAAGAATAATATTGTATGGTTGTTATCAAATCAATATCACTTTAATATTATATACAACTTTAATGCTCAGAAACCTTTTTGGATATGAAAATATAATCAAGGTTTCATAAAATGATGTTTTGAAAGTTTTAGTGAGAAAGTGATATTTTGATCTTAGAATATTGGAATATGAAAGTTGTTCTTAATTGTAATGATCATAAACATATTTATAGAGGCTTTAGAAAATGTCCATGAAGCAACACAACTCTTCAAAAAATCTTATAATAAAAAGTTGTGATTGAAAAATCATAATGGTTCAAAAAATAAAATTTTGTCCAGGACTTATTACATCAGGCATGACGGACATGCGATTTAAAAAGTCCTGCTTTCAAAATATTTCCAAACGTTGCACTGTTTGAAAAATGCCAACAGCAACAGACCTTTTACATCGGTTGGACGAAACCTCTGATGTAAAAAGTGCTGACAGCTTTTCTTAAAAATAAACTTTTTATATTTTTAAAAGCTTGCTTCATATGAACTTTTATATTTAACTTAGAAATTTATTTGTAATTAATTTTTAAAATATTTTCTGAGCATTCTAAGTTATATAATTATGAAGACACTATGCCAAAAAAGACTTTAGACAGCTTTTTTTTTTGCCTTAAAAAGCGTTTTATAAGCGCTGTCTATTTTGGCGCTGCTAAAAGTTTAGACAGCGCTTAATAATCAAGTAAAAGCGCTGTCTAATGTCACCTTTAGACAACGCTTTCGTATACAACCGATGTCTAATGTCATCTTTAGATAGCACTTTTGTATACAAGCGCTGTCTAATTTCATCTTTAGACAACGCTTTTGTATACAAGCGCTGTCTAATGACATCTTTAGACAGCACTTGTGTACACAAGCGCTGTCTTATCTTACCTTTAGACAACGCTTTCGTATACAAGCACTGTCTTATCTTACCTTTAGACAACACTTTCGTATACAAGCGCCGTCTTATCTTACCTTTAGACAGCGCTTTCGTACACAAGCGCTGTTACACGTTATATTTAAATTCCACTTCTATCATTAGTTATATTTTAAGTGCTTTATATTTATAAGCATTGTTACATGTCATCGGCACTGTTCTCTAAAACTTCAAGTTGAATACAAAAACAAAATGTGATAATCTCTAACACAAGCTCAATACAAAAACAAAATCAAAATCCACTATTCGATAAAATTTGAAAGGATATGCTAAGACTCAATACATATGAGTAAGAAATCAAAATTTACTTAATATGTTGCTCACGTACCCAACCAAGTAAATCCCACACTGTCATAAAAATTCATACAAAAACAAAATCAAAATCCACTATTCATTCCAATATGATATCTTCCTCCAGCAGCTCATTGAAGTACTTGAAATCATATGATAATAGCTCAAAATTATAAAGCCCACTAATCATTACTGCAACATTGGACAACATAGGATCATGAGACTGATGAAAATTAAATATATCTTTTGCAAAGTATTGGATTGTGTTTTTGTATTATTATAACATGAAATCTTGTAATGATATATGAAACTTTTAAATATCTTAAATTTACATGATATTGTTAATCTCTCTCATATAAAGTACATATCCAAAGTAGCCATCTGAGATGGCATCTATTCAGTTGCAATACCAAGAACCTGTAGTGTTGCTAGGTGTATATCCTTATTCCTTACTGCTCTATTTTATACTAAGCACATGACAAGAAATATAAGTACACATGATTTGGTTATAATATCTATTAATGTGAAGCATTCTTAGAAACAATACATGATCAAGCTTGTAATAAGTACACATGATTAGGTGATAATACCTATTAAAAATTACCTCATAATCGTCAGGACATTTTATACGCCTTCGAATGTGTAGATCAAATCCCTCTCTTCCATGATCACCTCCAAACCAAAAGACAATCAGATCACCTCCAGCAGTAGGCACCAAGATAGCTGCATAACAAAACCTAACGAAAACCACCACCCTATGCCAGAAAGTTGAAGCCTCTGTTATTGATACAAAACCTGAATTCTGCCACAGATGGAATGCCAATCAAAATAGTTACAAGTAGAGACGGAAACCAGGGGCAAGAAGTAGAAAAGGCAACTAGTGCAGTAAACAATCAAATGGTTTCACAAGACCATTAGTAATAGAGACACGAGGAAAATACTACAAAAAGATCAAGAAGCTGACCTTAAGTGGATCGAAGGTGAAAAATTGATATCATTTGATAATAAGCAAACATGGAAATGCATGGAGGAGGTTGTTGTGAATACACATTTGTTCACTTGCTTCATATCCAATCATATAGCTTATAAAAAAAATTCAATCAAATAAGAACTATTAGATAAATTTTATTGATCTTTAAAGTAGAGAAAACTTGAAGTAAAAAGAATCAACCAAACAAAAAAAGACACAAATGACCAACAATCAATAATACAATAGATGCATAAAGAATAAAAAAAGGAGAAAAACATGATTATATATTGAATTAAAATAGAAGCAGTGTCAATAATAAGCATCACAATAGAAGCAAAGACGATAATAAGAATGCATTTCACAAGGACAAGTAACTGCAGAGAACAATGAGTACCTATCTATGAAGTACATAAATTTGGTATGCTATACTATAGCAGGATATGAGGGAATTGAGATCTTACTTCACAAAAGTCACAACCAACTCCAATGTCAACTATCGAGTCGGGATATAATAGACAACCATTCGCTATTTTCTCCTTTGTTATTATTGTCCAATAACTTTGTTATTGTTATTCGATAAATCTGATAAAGAAGAAAATAATTAGTAGCAAGAAAAATGCCAAAAGATAGAAAACTAGTAACAAATTAAGAGACATCAATGTGCAACTATAAATATAGAGAATTTAAGATCGACTTGAAATCAATATCTTAAAACACCAAAAATCCTAATCTTGTTTATCCAATGAACCTAAATTTGTAACAATTTGATAGCAACAAGGTCTCATTCTAAACCAAATTAAAATTAACAATATTAAAACACCAAAAACCCTAATCTTGTTTATAAGGAACTTCACAGTTGATGTAGCACACACAATCGAAGAATAAAAACAAGCAGAAAAAAAATACCAATTAGGTTTGGTTGGTGCACAGATCGGTGAACGTGGTTTCGACGGAGGCTATGGAAGTTCAGAGGGTGAAAACAACACGGTGTCTGCCAGATCCTGTAACAGAATCAGATGAGAGTGAGACAAGGGAATATGAAGAGAGAGAAAGGGAAGAAGGAACGAACCTTAGTTGAATGATCGAGACAGAGAGCTCAGTAAGACGCAGCAAGGTCGTGACGGAGACGGCGCGCTCAATGTGAGGATTGGCAGCAAGGTTGTGACTCGTGAGGGAGAGAGATCTCTGTGAGAGAATCATTGTGTGATTATCGTTCAAGAAATTAAGAACTCTAGGGTTTACGAATTCAATTCAGGAACAAGGGACGGAATTTTCTTTTCGTTTAGGGTTTTCAGAAACTTTGAATTTGTGCTTAGAGAAGATGAGAGTTTATTTCTTTCTTTTTTTATGATACATGAGAAAAGGTAATTTTTGTTTTTGATGTTAAGTTTTTCTTGTATTGCAATAAACCGTAGTGTATATATATCTTTAATCTTTAAGTTTATTATATATTTTTTATTTTTTATTATTAATATAATTTTTAATGTATTAATCTTTAGAAGCGCTGTTTTAATGATAGACTTTAGACGGTGTTTTTTATAAAGCGTTGTCTAAAGTGACACATAAAATATTTTTAGGTTTTAAAATTTTTTTTAAAATTTATAAAAGCGCTTTTACAAAAAAGCGCTGTAAAATGGTAGTACTTTAGACAACGCTTTCGACGATAAATGCTATCTAAGGGTTTCGTGTTTTCATTAAAAGCGCTTATGTAAATAAGCGCTGTCTAAAGTGCGCTGTCTATTCAACTTTTTGTTGTAGTGAGAGTGATAAATCAAAGATAAGGACCATACTTACAATTAATTTAAATAATAAGCCTAAATATTAGTCTTCATCTTGATTTCTCATCTTAAGCCTTCATAAGCTTTCTGCTTTTGTGATGTGAGTTTGTTATGATCAAAACCCAGCCAAGTTCAAGAAGGAAATCTTCTTCACAATCTCCCCCTTTTTGATGATGACAAACCATATCTTTTTGACATTGTTGCTCAATGAATCTCCCCCATCTTGTATGTCTCCCCCTTTGTTTTGCAAATGAATATCCTGAAAATTTTTAACCACAAAACAAAAGCACACAAATATATACTCCTTCTCCCCATTTTGACATCATCAAAAAGAAGAAAGGGTAAAATAAAAAAATACTAATATAAGGGAAAAGATAAACAAGATATATGAAAAATTACTTATCTTCTTCACAATGATTTGATGTTATCAATATTGAAGTTCTTCAAATCATCTTTAATTCAAAGACAAATTTAATCTAACCATATTAAATGGTCTTGTATTTTGAAGAAACCAATCTTAATATGACAATTTTAGCATATGGTCTTCAAGTACCTACAAAACAATTAATAGTCATTTCTAGGTACCCATTTTTCTTTGGGTCCTTGTGAGTTAATACCTTTTTCTATCCAAATAAATTCACCATTTGGTACACAAACATTTTTAATATAACATGCATTAGGAGTATGACCTATAATGTTGCAATAAAAGCATGTTGATTTATGATATGAATTAAAATTGTTAGAATTATTTTTAGCATTAGAATAATTTTTGTTGTAAGAGTTATTTCTAATGTTAGAATAATTTCTACTTTTAGAAATATTTCTAAAATTTGATCTTTTAGAGGAATTTACAATATGCACTTTCTTTTGTTCCAATTTGTTGGAAGGTGTGCTTTCTTCGACAAATATTGTTTTATTTTTACTTGGTTTATCAAACATAGAAAATCCAAGTCCATTTTTGTTATTAGAATATCTTTGTCTTCTAAGCACATCTTCTTAACCAAAATGTCCTTTTTCATATTTCGTGATTACTTGGTTTAATTCAACAATATTAGATTGAAGAGATTGACATTTAGTACATGCTGAATTTTTTACTTGGTCTAATTCCATTTTCATGTTATTAGCCTCACTTTCTAGAGATAAAAGTAATTTATTTTGATTTGAATATTTTCTAGAAAGTTTCAAAAGTTCTTCATATAATTCATTAAAAGCATTTTGTAATTCATCATATGATGGTTTATCATTTGAGTCAAAGTTACTAACCTCATCATCATCGGAGTTATGTGATGCCATTAATGCAAGATTTACATATTCATCGCTTTCCGAGTCGGATGATGAACTTATCTCATTGTCATCCCATGCAATGTATGCCTTGTTTGGTTTTTTGAATTTCTTGCTTTTGAAACCATTCTTCTTTTGGAGAGAAGGACACTCATTTTTAATATGCCCTTGATTTCCACATTCAAAGCAAGTGACTTTTTGTTTTGAAGTGGATTCACCATTAAATTTCTTTCCTTGATCAACTTTCTTTATTTTGTCTCTTTTCAAGAATTCTTTAAATTTCTTGACAAGTGCTTCTACATCATCTTCACTTTCCAATTGAGACTCTTCATCATCACTATCATAATCTCTTGCTTTAGTTTTTAAGGCAAGACTTTTGTTTTTCTTCTCTTGCACTTCATGCTTTTCTAATCTTCCAAATTCAATTTCATGTTCTTGGAGTTTACCAAATAATGCTGCAGAAGTCATCTTGGAGAGACTTTTCTTTTCTGATATTGCAGTTACTTTCGGTTGTCATTCTCTTGTCAATGATCTAAGAATTTTGAGATTTAATTCATCATTAGAGAATGTTTTTCCAAGGGCCATCAAATGGTTTGTTAAATGTGAGAATCTTTTTTGTAAATCAAGTATTTTTTCTCCGGGCTGCATTCTAAACATTTCATATTCTTGTGATAAAGTGTTTAGTTTTGATCTTTTCACTTCAACGGTGCCTTCATGAGTTACTTCCAAAGTATCCCAATTTTCTTTTGCGGTTTTACAATGGGATATACGAAAGAATTCATCCATTCCTAAGGCTGATTGAAGAATGTTGATTGCCTTCTTATCAAAGAGTACTTTTTTCTTGTCATCATCGGTCCATGATCCTTTCACTTTTATTTCTTCAACTTTGTTAGTGACTATATATTGTAGGAATAAATGGACCATTCTCAATAGCATCCCTTATTTCTTCTCCTTGTGCTTCTAAATAGGCTTTCATGCGTATTTTCCAAAAATCATAGTATTCACCAACAAAGCATGGGGGTTTGTTGTTACTACCACCATCTCTAAAAATATGTTGTGCGGAAGCCATTCTAGATCTTCAAGAACAAGTTACTTGAACCTGCTCTGATGCCAATTGTAAGTTTGAGAATGCAATCTAAGAGATGGATGAATTAGGTTCTTATGATTTTTTCGGTTATTTTAGAGATGTTTATGGTTCTTTTATTTTTCCGGAAAGTTATGATGAAACTATGAACAATATGTAGAAAAATAAAAGAGAGAAAGGAAAGAAGAA
This sequence comes from Trifolium repens, assembly GCA_030408175.1. Taxonomy (NCBI): domain Eukaryota; kingdom Viridiplantae; phylum Streptophyta; class Magnoliopsida; order Fabales; family Fabaceae; genus Trifolium; species Trifolium repens. The sequence goes on along the minus strand of CP125839.1, from coordinate 19,784,733 downwards.
AAGACACACAAGTTTATCCTAGTTCCCCTTCTAATCTAAGGGTACTACAGTCCCCTCACACCCCGTGAGAGATTTTCCACTATTAGAATACTTGTTACAAGACAACCTTACCCCAAGGTTTCCCAAACAAAATCCTAATACAACACAAGATAGCAACCCCACTATCTTTAACAACAAGAATCTTCACCAAACCCTTTGATGAAATTCAACACAAAGAGAAAGCACCCCACTTTCTCTCAACAATTTCCACCACCACCAACAATGGTGAGAAAATTTACAACAAAAGAAATGAAGAATAATATTGTATGGCTATTATCAAATCAATATCACTTTAATGTTATATACAATTTTAATGCTCAGAAACCTTTTTGGATATGAAAATATAATCAAGGTTTCATAAAATGATGTTTTGAAAGTTTTAGTGAGAAAGTGATATTTTGATCTTAGAATATTGGAATATGAAAGTTGTTCTTAATTGTAATGATCATAAACATATTTATAGAGGCTTTAGAAAATGTCCATGAAGCAAGACAACTCTTCAAAAAATCTTATAATAAAAAGTTCTCCAGGACGTATTACATCAGGCGTGACGGACATGCGATTTAAAAAGTCCTGCTTTCAAAATATTTCCAAACGTTGCACTGTTTGGAAAATGCCAACAGCAACAGACCTTTTACATCGGTTGGACGGAACCTCTGATGTAAAAAGTGCTGACAGCTTTTCTTAAAAGTAAAGTTTTTATATTTTTAAAAGCTTGTTTCATATGAACTTTTATATTTAACTTAAAAATTTATTTGTAATTTATTTTTAAAATATTCTCTGAGCATTCTAAGTTATATAATTATGAAGAGTGATAAATCAAAGATAAGGAACATACTTACAATTAATTTAAATAATAAGCTTAAATATTAGTCTTCATCTTGATTTCTCATCTTAAACCGAATACAGAAGATCGGATTCCGACGTTGGCTCACATAATAATTAATCAGAATTCAAAATGAATTCTTTAAGATGGTTTATAATTACCATTTAATTAATGAGTATAAAAAATTCTAACCAATATATCCCTCCCAAGGTATCCTAAGCATATTATATATACATATTGTATTCTGATCATATAATTAAATTAGTAATGTTAACTGTTTATAAGAGCCAAGTTGCATTCGGACATAAAACGAGTGATTTGTAAATTTTCTGAAATTATGCAGGTTCTGTTTCTAGTGTACTCGCTATAGGAGTAGGAATTGGGAATTATTCCTGCTCATTCAATAATTTGAATCCTAATCCTAGTGTTTGCATGCAATACATATTTTGGGGAAATTCTAGGTTACTAAAATAATTCTAAGGTCAAGGAACCTAAGAACCCACCTGAAATGAAGCTTGAACTGTGCTAGTGGCATGTTCGAAACTCGCCAAAAACCAGAATTTGCGGCCACAAAACTATAAACTCGCAGTCCCTCAAACAGAATTTGACAACATCAACACTCTATTTTCAGAAATTCGCCCCGACCTCGTTACAGAGCCAAAAATTATGAAACCTATATCAAAATGACCGGAACTGAGTTATCTAACTACAACAAAAAGAATCGTTTCGATCGGAGTTACAGGGAGAGATAATTTATGGTTTGAATGCAGATCTGTTCCAAACATTTCCTGCACAATTTCTGTGTTGAACCTCCAACTTCAAAAATTCGTATAAAACTCAATACTGGACCAAAATTAGGGAAACTTATGTCAAAACGACCGGAATTTCAATAGCAAACTATTCCAAAAAGAATCAACGCAATCGGAGTGTAACATCCCAAATTAATTAATAGAAGGTTATTAATTAAAAGAGCATTATTGGAGATAATTTTAGAAATTTGTGAGCTAGTGTGGAGAAATAATTGATTTACACTAGTAAATAGGTTGTGAAGTGGAAGAACCAAGTGGGACCCACGTTTGTACTACTTAAGCTCAAGACTTGGGTGTAAACCATTCATTTTCTGTTTTCACTTCCTGAAGCATCAGGCCAAGTAAAACCCCTTTCCTCTTGCTCTCTCTCTCTTGGCCGAACCAACAACAACAACAACACACACTCCTTAGCTTCAATCTTTGATTTTACATCACCAATCTAGCATGCAATCAACACTTGATCTTGAGCCCCAATCCCTTCTCACCCTCATTCCTCCTCACGCCATCTATCTCTTGCAAACCATGGATAGCATGCATGTTCAACATCTCACTTGAATACAAGTTCTGAAATGGAGTATTAAGAACCTAAGAAGTCTCAGAAATTGAAGATTAAGTTTTGGGTAGTAAGAATTAAGGTATGGTGATGGTTCTTAAACTTTCCTTTTTTTAATCCAATCCAAAACCCAAAACCTAATCCTTGCTGTATGGTGATGCATGTGGGTGGTTAACCTTCGTGGATGGCTAGAAGAAGCATTAGGAAACAAGGAATGAAGGATGGGTTGCTGCAATAAACAAACAGAACGTTTTGCTGCTGAATCGCGCTACTCGCTCAGCGAGTGCGTACTCGCTGTAGCGAGTATGTCAGAAAACTTACCTGCTATTCTGTGATGCTCCTCCCAGGACTGCAGCCTCTTTTCAATCCTTGGTAAACTATTTCTAATCCTTCAGCACTCTTTCAGCTGTGGTGATGTCTGAATCATTTCCTTAACCCCTTGTAATTGTTCAAACACCTATTAAGTAATGCATTCCTTCCTTTTGGCTCATGAACACAAAGTGGGAGCTTCAAGTGAGTCCTGGACAAAGAGCTTTGATGCTGTGGCAGAGCTAGAATGCATGTTAAAGCTTCATTACAGGTGGGTTCTTTAGGATAGTGTAGATAGTTTCCCCAAAATTATGAATTTGCATGTTCACTTAGGAAAAATTAGGAAAAGTGGTGTGAGGGGAATTAACTCCCAAATTTCCCTCCATTCTGTTTTATATTATGTGTTTTTACATTACTGCACTGGCTTAAATGAGGATTGCAGGTGTTTCTTTTGAAAATTATGATTTTTGGCAAAACAGGGTATTTTCTGCATGAACTCGCCATAGCGAGTAGCTGGCGAGTATTCATGGCGAGCTGGGTTCTGGGCTGATGATACATGCCATGGCGAGCTTCTGCTCGCCACAGCGAGTTGATTTAGGCCAGGACCTATAATCTCGCCATGGCGAGCTGGTGACTCGCCATAGCGAGTTTGTACAGGACTGACCTACACTTTCCATTTTCTAACAATGTCTCACACACTCGTTTTATATCCTCATCAGAGTCAGATAATTTGCAGTAATATAATTAATATAATGTCGAACAGAATGTTAATCACAGATGATCGTTAGGGTATAACGTAGTATGTAATTAGGTTTGTATGCTCCCCGGGTTTTGGGAAATTATGGTAGTGAGAACTAATTTAGTGTCAGTCAATTATGAGCGATTTGTGATGTCACGTTATGGACTCCCAATGGGACAATCCATTAGGATATGTTATTGTGAGCTGCATGCCGTGACCGAATCGGTTGACGGATATGACAGGCCTCTGAGACTCGCTCACCTCAGAGTGTCCTAGTGGTTAAAATGAATAAGAGTTTATTAATCTGTGTTACACCTTATATTATTCTATTTATGTTATGTTATTTATGTTAGTATGCTATGACTGATTAGGACTCCCCCGGTGTAGTCACCTCTAGGAGGGTAGTAGGACTCATTGAGGCTTAGTAGTCTCACCCCACTCCAAACCAATTTTTTTTAGGTAGACAGGTTAACTGAAGCAAGGACCAAGAGGGAGCTGATGATTGGAGCCGAGCTTGGATCATCGGACTAGAAGACTTTAGTCTTCCTCTTTGTTTTAGTTTTATTCTGTTTATCTTAGAATCTTATTTGTTTCCGCTGTATTCTTTAAATGCATCAATTGATGTAAGAAATTCTTGTAATTCAGTTGTTAAAACTCGTTAATTTTATGTACTCGGAACCACTTATTTATATCTTGACTAAATATTCTAGATATTTTAGTTGGGGCGTTATACGGAGTTATGAGCAGAGATTTATTACCGTTTTACTTAGGCCTCTGATTCCATTACGGGTTTGACCAACATCCTCCAACTTCTTCTTATTTTCTTCTACAACCACCATGTATAATTTCTCAATCCATCACATGAAATCAAAGTCAGAATTGAAGCCAATAGAATAATGGAAATAGAGCACGATTGAGAGGAATTAAAGGAGGATTAGACAAGTTAACTTACCAAATCTTGAAGCATAGGACCTAAGGATCATGAATACCAACTTGCATGTGGGCAGGCCCGGCCTGCACACATGTGCAGGGTGTGCGCCGGTGCCGGGTCTCCAAAATTTCTAGGCCTCAATTTAAAATTTTGAGGTTTTATAATATTAGTTATATATTATTTGTACTCATAAAATATCAGATGTGTATTAATAGATTAATTTTAAAACCCTAAAATAATAGTTATATATTGTTAATGTTCATAAAAGATCATATGAGTATCAATAGATTAGTTATCCATACTCATAAATATCGTTCTAGTACATTTTCATTTTAAATTAGGATGTCTTTTTTTGACATTATATATAATGATAATTATTTTTTTATGTGTTTCTTATATATAATTTAAATAGAGAATAAATTTTAATTATTTTATATTTTTTTATTAGGGCCGATTTTTAATATTTAAACAGGGCCTCCAAATAGTCAGGGACGGCCCTGCATGTGGGTTTTGGTGATTTCTTTGATGAAGGTTGGTTGATGTTGATGAAGAATGATGATGCGTGAAAGGGAAAGAGAGAAAGGAGTAGCTTCCTGAATTTTTGTTTTGGTTTCTAATAACATGAGTCTAGTTACTTTACCTATTTGTATACACATGTTCCAAATCAAATGACCGATATACCCTCCCCTCTTCAAGGCACATGGTCATGTGGTTAATATTCTCAAACACTACTATTTTCCAATTGGTCTCCAATAAAGTTTCTAATTAATATTCTTCTATTAATTAAAATTGGGATGTTACATAGCGGATAAATGACCATTGTCATGATATATTCATTCTTCATTTCACTCAAACAATGAGACCCACAAGCTCAATGATGTTTTAGACATAACATAATACATGCATACATATATTGTTCGGGACATTATTAATCATAAACATACCCTTAGTCAGGGTCGATTCTTCAGGATCAGCACTTGTCGCCGCCTTTTAAGCCAACACAACAAGATTTAATGATGTTTTAGACATAACAAAATACATGTATATACATATGTAAAAAAAATGCATTTAGGCGCCGCATATGTTTTATACAATCACCTTTTCGGTAGGATTGGATTGAGTAACATTCAATTTCCACATCTTCATAAACCCTTTCGAACCAAGAGCTAGAAGATCAGTTCCAAGTTTTGTGTATCGAAGACAAACCTTGGTAAAAGATAAAAAAAATTTAGGATCATGAAATTAATGACAGAAAAACAGAAATATAATAATTAAACATCTTTTGCATAAAAGAAAAGCTATAAAATTGCAGAGGGAATACCTTGTTACTAGGACCTATACTCTCTAGCATAGTAACTCTTTGACACTGAGTCTAATGAACAATTTCTTTCAACTTCCAAGGTTTCAAAACATCATTTGAATTTCTTCTGTTCTCAATACTTCTAGCAATAGCAATATCTTCGTCCCTCTAGAATAGATAAATAACAAAATGCATAAATTGTAAGTTAGATTCATGCTAATATATTCAACATCACAACTACTTTGCAAGTACCTCTTCGAAAGTTTGTGGTAACATAAGCCCTCTTATTTCTTGATCATTCATCGACGGATGAGTAATCGGTGTTCTTGTATTCCTCGGAATGTTGGCTGGCAGAAATTAAATAACACATGAGTTTAATTGTTTAAACAAAGATTATAAGTTATGTAATTAGCATTGACTACTTCTCTAAAGCTTTTGTCGAGAAAAGGGCCACATGACTACTGGTGTAAACTATTTTTACACTGACATCTAATAAAAATCCAATATTTTACGGTATTTTTTTATAAAAATATTGAAGTTACAAAGTATGTTTATGTGGCAATATGAAAAATTCTTATTGAATGTCAGTATAAAAATATTTTACATCGATAGTGTTTCCATTAAATGTTTATGGGACAAAAACTGATAAAGATATATACCTCGATTCGAAGGACCAGGCAATGCAGAAGCTGTCAGCGCAACAAGTGGTTGAGAAGGTGAGGTAGGATTTCCATTCAGCATCCATGCCGGTAAAGCATTAGCACTAGGAGCTACAGGGGCTGATGGAAAAGGCTGCATAAAATTAAGTAATATTAATAAGAGAAAATGCAGCAATACAATGTTATAGAAAACAGAAAATAACAATTTTATCAATAGACATTAAAATAAATAGAAAGACTTTCATACTATAATTGCAGAAGATGGATGATTTGCAGCATTTGGTGGTGCAGGAAGCATAGATGAAATCTGCATGCCATGTTCTCGATGAGGCGGATCACATGTATGATCAGATAAAATCGTTGTGATGTCTGGACTTTCCTTCGGATTCTTACATAGAACATGCTGCCAATTCAATCTGTGGATAGAAAACATTGAAAACATTTAGCCAAGAAAAATATTAACAAAAAGGTACTACAGTCGCTCTGCAATCAGAGAGGTAGGCATAATTAGCTTAACTATGTAATCAAATCACGTGTGTTTATGTTTGCATTTTCTTAACAAAAAATATTTACCCTTGATTAACTAAGTGTCGAAGCCGTGACTCGCTCAATGTTGGAAGCTTAAGCTTATTATTGAGTCTATTGTTAACATTAATCAAATTTTTCAGCTCACTCATCAATAAGACTCTAGCTGATCTCACATCTTGATATTGTGATAGTTGAATATTCTCCCTACATTTAAACCAAATCCATATTTAAAATCCAATTTTTTTTTAATATTAAACCAAAAAAAAAGAGATCACTGTATGTTGAAAGCAAAGATTTACCTAAGATTGTCAAGCGTTATAAGATTTGTTAATTGCTTGTACAATGCTTCACTATATGTTGCAAAGATTTTCAAATCATTCTTCAGTATTTCAACAGCCTTTGTTTTATCATTTCTGAGCAAAAATGAGATCATTTAAACATTAGAAAAAACAATAGCAACCAAAAAATATAAAGACTATAATTATGAAGACTATGATTATAACAAAAGTTATTCTAATAATGATAAATATAATTATGAACCTTTGTTTTATTATTTAAATAGATTTTATAAACAAAAGTTCACTTTTTAGATTCATTGAATAACTGATGTATCTGATCTATATTATAGTCCAGATACATTAGTTATTCAGTGATCTGCTACTGTGCTAAATCACACAATTTTCACACAGTTTTAAATTTGAACCATGTAGATCAGGCGGTACACATTAAAACTGTGATAAAATCTCTCAAAATAATCTCGACCGTACATTATAGATCTGACGGTCATGATAAAATACTGTGTGAAAATCCACAGCAGCAAATCTGTTTCATGAACAATGGCCACATTTGATTGTGATTCTTCACAATATCAATAATCAAGGAACAATCACAATGATTATTCTAACTACTAAATCCGATCCTTATTAGAAGAAAAAGTTTGTTTTCTAGATTCATAGAATGTTTGATGTATCTAGTTCATAATATGATCTAGATACATAAAACATTCCATGAATGTAAAACCCTAAAGGTAATGATGTCATGGTGATGATAAATACTAGTATAAAGATAAAGAATAATACCTATCTAAAGCTTCATAATATTTTTGTTTTTTTATCTCAAAATACATTTTCATTGAGAAAGCATTGTCGTTGATATGTGTAAATCCCTGAAGGTATTTTTCACACTCGTCCCAGGCACCATCAAGTACTTTCTTTTCAAAATATTTTAGATTAAATAAAATGCCGGTTTCTTGTTCCATCCTAAACAAACAAACAAAAAACACATTTTTCCAATTTCAATATACCATTCAAGTTAATTACTCACCATCTAAAAAAAACTTTTTAAATAATAAATAAAAGACTTTTACTTGTGCAATGTCTCCTTCAAATTCTCTTCATCAAGAAATTGAAGAACGAGCACCATCATTTCCTGGTTCAAAGACGAAAATGCCATTTTTCTAGCTCCAAGTAAGTGATAAGAATCAAAACACCTTCAAAAGAAAAAAAGAAAAGATCAGATTTTTTAAATCACAAAGTTAAAAAATGTGATCTTTTGCTTAGTGATGATATTTTTTTTTTGGTGTGCTTATATGAAAATAGAAGAGGAAAAAATGGTGTCAATGAGTGATGAAAGAAAAAAAAACCTGACACAAATAGAGAGAATGAACTTCACGTTTTTCAAGATTTGTTCGTAGGTTGTCTCTTTCATATCATCGTATTTATATACATAAATTGTTAAGTAATTGTGCTTATCATTCTAGAAAAGGAAAAAAAGAAAAAGGATAAAAAAATTCTCATAGAAAAAGGAAAATAAGGATAAAAAATTTCATTGACGGGAATAAATTATTTTACATAATTTTTATATTATCCTTACCAAAAATAAACATAATTTTAATATTATTATTGGCAGGGATAAAGTAACTCTGCTTATGTCCCGTGAACTTAGCTCAGTTGGTATGACATTGCATTATATATGTAGAGGGCCAATGTTCGAGTCCAAATCATCCCACTTATCCACCTTAAGGCTGAAATTTCTAGCCACATGACAAAAAAAAAACGTGCTTACCACGTTACTTTCACATGCTTTCAAAAAATTTAATATTATTATTTTGACAGAAATTTATTATTTTATATAACTTTTATTTTTGACAGAAATTAATTTTATGTATGTAGATACTTTCTTTTCCTTCTTTGAGGCTTGTATCTATCTCAAAATCTAATCTATTATGGTAAATTACGTCGAAAGAAAATAAATAAAAAATCTATTATAGTAAATGCTTTTCTCCCTTCTTCATATAAAAATTGACTTTAAAAAATATCAAAATAAAAAATGACTATTATTTTTTTGACAAATCAAAATAAAAAAGAAACTTTTTCTTTTGACAAATCAAAATAAAAAACAACTTAATGAATAAGGTGCTAAAAACAATAATTTTAGAAAAAAAAAATAAGAATGGGTATTGCTTTTACAAATATTTATATTAGAAGTGTTACAAACACTATTATAAAAAATGTGTTAGAAATTCAAGTGATTCTCACTAGTTTTAAGAAAAAAAATCATAGATACCGCATTTGAGCCCCAATAATATTTTTGAAAAATATTATGCAAATAATTTTGTAAGTATTCTATATGTCTTAAGATCTGTTTGGTCTTGTGTAAAAAAAGATATTTTTAGTCTTGGACTCCTAATTACTTTTCTCATAAAAATATTATAATGTGTATTTTAATTTATTCTTTTATTAAATTTGTGTGAAAATACGAAATGATTAAATATATTATTCATGTATTATAATATGAAAGCATTAAATATATTATTAAAAATCATCAAATATGGTAGGTTATAAAGTACTCCCTTCGGTCTTTTTTATAAGAGACAATTCAATTTTTAGATTCATTCAATAATGAATGTATCCAAGCTACAATATAGACCAAATACATCAATTATTGAATGAATCTAAAAAGTGAATTGACTCTTATAAAAAGGACCAGATGAAGTAGTACCCTAATAAATTAAAGGATTATGTCCCGTGAACTTAGATCAATTGGTACACTGCATTATATATGCAAGGGACTGAGGTTTGAACCTTAGTCATCCCATTTATCCACCTTAAAGGTGAAATTTTCACTAGGATAATTGACAATTTTTTTTTTAAAAGGTTCCATATAATTATTTTAATAAATATGTAAATATTACCGTCAAAGAAAATTAACCAGCATCACTGGATCCACAAGAGAAACCATCTCTTTTTGCTAAGCGAAGAGCATCTAGACATCGAGGGACAAAACAGACTTCACCACAATCCTCTAATTAATCCCTAACAGACAAAATAGAAGTCCTAAAAATTCACGGCGAATGAACTAACTGTCAAAATGGAAATAATTCACGTGCCACCAACTCCCTGCAACAGACGGCAACAAGCAATATATGACCCTTTTGAGTCCATCAATTCTAAATCAATAATGTAGACTGATACGAAGAATAACAAAGAACCTTCAATCTTGAGACAGATCCGACAATAAGACCCAAGACCATTTAACAAAAGAAACCATCTAGTTCTACTTCTTGAGAGCAATATATAAAGTGGAGAATAATAACTTAAAAGATCGGCACATTCCGTCAAAAAAAGAAAAAGATCGGCACATAACATTAGATACAACAATTGGAATATAAACAATTAGTTAATAATATTAAATTAAAAATTAAAAGTGACAATGTTTTCATATAAATACAATTCAGTTGGTAGTTACAATAACATTGATATGTAGTTGATTGAATTCAAACTTGAGATTTTTCATTTATTCATAAAGTAAGTGAGTTTGGGTAACCCAAAAAAAAAAAGTGAGTTTGGATTACATGATAAAAAAAAGTGATAATTTTTTTACAATTATGACAATTATTATGCGACATATTCCCAAGCGAATGAAACTCTAATAATCTAGAGTTCGACCATAATGTAATTATAGTCTGACCAATAATTATTTCTCCCAATAATTAAACTTGAATTTCCTAACAATTTACGATTTGTAATAATGCGCAAGATCAACTTGGCGTGGTGATGATAATAATAATAATAATAAAAATAAGACCTGAAGTGGAAGAAATAGTCACAAGAAAGGGGGGGTTTGAATTGTGACCCTTTTAAAAATTAATCCTGCACTATACAAAGTTAATCTCAAGTGTATACTTGGATAAATGTTAGTGAAATATAAAACAGCTAGTTCTGAGAATGTTCTCTACTGTGTGAGAATCAAAGTGATTGTAAAACAGCTTGTGCTGAGAATGTTCTCTGCTGCGTGAAAATTCAAGTTAAATGTAAATGAAGTGGTATGTGTGATGTGTGTAGTAGTAAATAAAGAGTTAAAGGTAAGAGAGATGCACACACAAAAGTTATACTGGTTCACCCGAATCCTGGGCTAGTCCAGTCCCCACGCCTGTGAGTTTTCCACTATGATCTTTGAGATACTACCGATCTCAAATACAAATCTTCTTTGATCTAAACCGAGATCAAAAACCTTAAGCCCTACAAGCTTAAATCTACCCCAGCCCTACAAGTTAGTAAGGGTGTCACTCAATCAATAGTTACGTATTGACTTGAGTCAATCTTTCTTTTACAAAGAGTTTCTTTCGGATCTTTAAGCTTACAAATAAAATCAACCTAGTTGAGAAGCTTATACATAAACTACACTCAGTACACTCAATAATATTTGATCCAAGAGTTGATAGAGAGCTGGAGTGTGAGTGGTAAAATGAAGAGACAAAGATGCAACCACTTGAAAGTAGGTTGTGTTGAAAAGTGGTCTCTTAAAATATTTGCTTGTAGAAACTCAAAGGTTAGTTTGAGAAGCAAATAAAAAACACTCAGTAAACTCAAAAGTATGATGGAAATGAAGAGCTTGAGTATGAGTGATAAAAGAAGAGTTTTGTGACTTGTTGACAAAAACAAGTGTTTGATGATTTGTAGCTTCAACCCTTACTCTTCAAAATAATATCAATGTGCTATTTATAGATGAGGAGGCTCCTTGGTGTCTTGGGCTCCAAGTATGACCGCTGTGAGTGAGGAAATAGCCGTTGTGAGACATGTAGGATGATAGAGAAAAATTTGTCTCAAAAGTGATCTTCCTAGAACGTTCTCCCATTGTTCTCTGACAGAAGGGAAGAACGTACAATGATGATCTGAGTTCTTGGAACTTGATTGAGATATTCCTGATCATATAGCCGTTGCAAAAGTGTTGAATTTGAATTAAAACAGCTCATCAAATGGTTGGACAAATATCAAACAGTTTGGACACTTTGCTGGAAAAACTGAGAAATCGTTCTCTGATCATTCTCCAAGCTCATGGATAAATTCAAACGTGATAAAATGAGCTGTTGATAGTTGTCTTGCAGCTAGAAAGCTTCAGTCTATGGAGATAGAGCAACTATTCAAAACTATTCACTTGTCCTTGCAAGTACAAAAAGTCTTAGTCATTGTAAGACTTTGTGGGATAATGTAGCAACCCCTTGTCCTTGTTTCCTTAAAACGTGGGTTGATGTCTTCAGCATCACTTCAATGTGTTGTATCATTTTCATTGGTCTAATTAACACCATCAGCTGTCCATGAGAGAATCACAAGTCTTTGCAAAAGATGTGTTCATGTAACTCCTTGAATATGACTATGAGAGAATGTTCTCCAGTCATATTTCATTTTTTGCCTTAAGTGACTTATTCCACTGTTATGATTCTTGAAATAAATCTCATATAAAAGTTCATTCAGTTGGAACAAAGTGGGTCTGACATAAACCTCTAAGTATTTAATTGGTTTTGATGATAACAAAGTATTGAAATTGCAATTGGTATTACTAATGATTGTTCTAGTGTGCAGAATTATAAGTTAAAATTCATTCAGAAGCACTACGAACAAAAGCAGAGAAGCCAAACTAAGAAGCTCTGAAAGCATATCGCTGATCATCGGAAGCTTAAAATTCAAGTTCTGAAGTTAGTGGCTCTAAAGACAAAAGCCAGACTTTGAGATGCTCAGAAGCTGAAGACCCTAAGAAGCTACGACAACAGACTCTGAAACAAAAGGAATTTGCGTCACTCAAGAACTGACAGAATCAGAATCAATGATTGAAGAACAATCTACTTAAGGACTCTGTCATATCCACATGAAGGAATATTCGTTGGTATAATGTTAAACTTATCCATAAGTGGAGCGCATTTGAGGATTGTACAATCGTACTATTATTACTCAAAATGGTTGAGTGATATTTCAAATTGCAAGGTAGTGGAATTGGATTTCTGTACCAAAGAAGGCAATATACAGCTATCAAATTGTACGAGCAAATTCCAGCTGGCACCTTATCTCTCTGCAACGGTCATTACCATTCCATTCAAGTATAAATAGAAGACTCAAATGGAAGAAATGACTACCATTCTATCACTGCGTTTAAGACTCTGAAATATTCTGACATTACAGCTTCTATCTGTCATTCTTAGTCTTAAGGCAAATCTGTGTTGTATTTTGTAAACACCTCTGATAGTATATCAAGTGTTCATTAACATTCATTCTTACTCTTAAGTTTGTTTGAGAAGTCTCTTGTTAGTTGTAACTTGAGCATTTGAGAAGTCTCTTGTTAGTTGTAACTTGAGCATTAGAGAAGTCTCTTGCTATTGTGCTTGAGCATCTTGTAATCTTGTGAGATTTTAGTTAGAAGCCCTTGGAAGTGCAAGGGGACTGGACGTACTCTCGTTTTGTGAGAGGAACCAGTATAAATTTCTGTGTCTTTCTTTCTCTCTCTCTGTCTCATTATTGTTTTGTGTTTAATCCGCTGCAAACTTAGTTTTTATTTAAGAAAAAGTTTTAACTTTTAAAACACAATTCAACCCCCCCCCTCTTGTGTTTTTCCACCTTCAATTGGTATCAGAGCCTGGTTTGTTGCCTAACTCACCTTACAGTGAAACAGTAAAAGATCCAAAGGAAAAACATGACTGACGCTGCTGGAAATGATGGAGGAAAGAAAACTGAGATTCCATTTGATTATGACACAAGCTCAAATGATAAGAAGTCTTCTGACAGGATTCCATTTTTTAATGGAAATCCTACTTCTTACCCATTCTGGAAAACAAGGATGTATAGTTATATCATAGGTATAGATGTTGATTTGTGGGATTTGGTAGAAGAAGGCGTCGTCTTTGACAACATGGATAAAGAAGGAGTGGTTAGCCATCTACATAGAAAATCTGAAATTCTGTTCCTAGGCAGGACAGATGTCGTACACAATGTCTAGGACAATGTGTCTGTAGTCCAGATGTCTCAGACAACTGGTTCGACAATTGGTTATGAGGATCACAGATATTATTGCAGTACTGAAGTAAATAAAAGCAATAAAGAACACCAGTAATTGTTAACCCAGTTCGGCGCAAACCAGCCCTACTCTGGGGGATACCAATCCAGGAAGTGAACACTACTAATCCGAATTAATACTTAGTCTTACAACCATACCAAAAACCCTATTGGCATGTATGCCTTTTCTTAATCCTAGCAATCTTCTACTCAAGGGCTAACTCCCCCTGAATATGAGAACCTACCCAACTCCCTCTAATCACTAATCCCAAGTGACGACAACTTTAAACTACAAAGTTTAAAGACTTAGTTGAATGGCAACATTCAACAACAAAGCTACAAAGTATTAAAACCAATACTAAGAGCCACAAAGCTGCAAAGTATCAAACAACGATACTAAGAGCCACTAATGCTTTGCACAGTAGGCACAAAGCTTTGAACTCACAATCTTCAGTTCTTGTGGGTTGAGTTTTAAGCTCTATGTTGAGTTCTATTTATAGGCGTGCAAGTCTTCAGATTATCTTCAGTCTTTCATATGCACTACAATTAAGAGTTAGTTTTAAAACAAACTTGTTTAAAAACAAACTCCAGAAGATAAAGAAATTAATCTTTATCCACAAATTAAACACGATTCCAAATCGTATCTAACACTTAAGATTAATAACAAACTTTATCATTAATCCTAATCTCAGCTTGTAACTTAAAGATTCGCGCTTTATTCAAATTTAAACAAACACGCGTGCTTAATGGATAAGCATTATCTTTTAAGCTGAACTGGGTTCAGATGTCCTACCCACATGTCTTGGGACATCTTGTTCGACATGTTGCTTTAACATGCTCTGAACCCAGTGACAAGATGTCTAGGACATCTTGTTCAACATGTTGCATCTGCACATCTTCAATATGCACAAGTGGTTTAGACTTAATTACTTTAGCATTGGTGCTTCAGTTAAGTCACTCTGACCAAGTTGTTTTAGCCTTATGATGCAGCCAATCTCAGAAGAACTACAATCTCCCCCTTTGGCAAATTATGGCTAAAACAACCACAAACCACTTTGTTGAGTGTGCACTCTTCAATCTTCAAATTCTTCAATCTTCAAATTGATCTCTGTTGATGCAATCTTCTGTTCTGAGATCTTTAGATCTTCAATGTCTTTGATCTTCAGAATCTTGTGTGTCTTCAATATTCAAGACTTCTTTTAATCTTGAATGTGTGATGAACCTATTCTAGTATGAGACAGTCTTAGTCTTGTCTTCATATGATCCATTACAAAATTTTAAGTCTAGAGATGAGATACCTAGTGACTTAGTGAACCAAAGTCTTGAGTTGCAGCGGAAAGTACTTAATCAGAGTGATCAAGACTTACTAGACCTTTTAGAGGTTCAATTTGAGCATTTAAATTATGCTTCTGGACACACTTATTAAGCATAGCTTTTAGTTTTTGATTTTTTTCTAAAGCTTGCCATATACATCCGTAAAGCAAGAGAATGATTCTACTTGCCAAAGAGCTGTTCTTAGCATCAATTATTTCTCCCCCTTTTTACCATAATTTGTCAAAGGTTGAAGGAAAATTTTCATTGATTGAAGAGAACGGAACAGCATAAGTGCCGGATGTCAAAGCCTCCAATGTCTAGGACATTTGGTAGGCCACAATTACAAGAAGTAGAACAGAGAGGAAAAATACAAAAGTACTTATTTTCCTACATTACTCAGGGTCTGTTCTTCAAACTTCTTCTTCTTCTTCTTCTTCTTGCTCAGCCTCTGTTTGAGCATCTCCTTCATTCTCAGCAAGATTCTTTGTCAGTTGTAGTATCAAGTGATCCACACAGGTTTTTCTGATAGTACTTGATTTGATAGTTTCCTCCAGCTCTTTAGATACTTGAATAAGCTCGGCAAGCACCTTTTTCTGTGAGCTTTTGTCTAGTGGAGCTGAGGTCTCAACTGCTTCTTTTTCTTTGAACTCAATGTCTGGGACATGTGGTTCAGCAAACAGCTTGCGATTGAAGGATATTGGTAGAGGTCTTCTACTTTCATATTCCTCAGGATGCAGAATGCTTGGCTGCTGACTAAGAATTATCTCAGTAATCAAGCTTGGAAAGGCTATTGGCAGTTTTGTTGCATTGGTTTCCACATGTTTCATGGTCTGTTCGAAGACATGTTTCCCAAAGTCTACCTTCTTTCCTGTTCCAATGAGGTATATGAGTTTAGCCAGATTTAAAGTTATACCTGAGCTGTGATTTGTTGGGACCCAATTAGCTGTGCCAATCCTGTTGAGAATTGCATACTTGACTGTTAGCTTGGACGTTGGAAGTAGTCCTTTCTTGGGCCAATTTTTAGCTTGACCAGCAGTGATTTTCTCAGCAACCTTGTCCATTGAGAGGATTTCGTTGCTTTCAGCTTCAACACTCCTTCCCAGAACTTTGTTGATTGTTGTTGAAGAGAAATCAATGTTCTTTTCTCTCAGCTGAACTTTGTGATAGCTATCACTTCCTTCTTCAGCACATTCTCCGGTGAGATTTGTGATGAACTCTCTCACAAGCCTTTCATAGCACTTGCCAACTCCTAGCACAGTCTTCATGAGTTTGGCTTCTTCAAGGAGTGTAGTGATTTCCTTGTAGGAGAGTGCTTCACTGCTTAGTTCCCTCCCAGTAGCCATTCTTCTCTGACTTACTATCCTCCACCTTTGTTCATTCTCCTTAGTGTGGAAGGATGTTGAGGTTGCAGCTTTTCTCTTCTTTGAGATGATGTCTGGGACATCGTCTTCGACATCAGGTTCAAACTCACTTGAGGACTCTGGCTTCCTCTTCCTCTTCCGAGACTTCTCTTCTAAGTAGGATTTGGGAATCTCCACCTTCTTTCCCCTATTCCTCCTTATTCTATCAGCAATTGACTGAGATCTTCTGGGAGCGATCTCTTCACTTTCTGTTTCTTCCCCAATCTCTATGACTTCCAGGGTCTCAGAGATTTCTGCTTCTTCTTCGGAGAGAGGTGTCTCTTGTGTATCCTTTTAATCATCTTCCATTGGATGCTCTTTGGATGTCGTGTCTTTTGATGTTGAGACATTTGCTTCGACATCCTTGATGTTGAGGTCGGATGTCATGACATTGTCTTCACCATTCTTCTCTTTCTCTGTTTGAGGCTCAAGGTTCTGGTTTTGAGTAGCCTCTTCAGAGATGATTCATCAGGATTTTGTTCTTCAGCCCTCCTTGGTGACGATTGAGCTTTTAGCGGAGATACTTCTATGTTTTCTTCACTGAATGTTGAATTTGTGAAGGGCCCGACCAATGTGTTGCTTCTCTTTTTCCTTGTCGTCGTTCTTCTTCCTCTGGGAATGATCAATTTGTCAAGATCAACCTCTTGTTTGTTGATGGTTGAGTCTGAAACCCTAGCTTGATCACTAGGTCCTTCGCTTTTGTTGATTGCTTCGTTGTTTGAACTCATTGTGATTTCTTGACTTATGTTTGTTCAGAGTTTCTTTGAAGAAGATTTCTTTTGAGAAGGTTTTGAGAGATGTTGTACCAGATGTTGAAGCGTGTGTGATAGCACATGTGATGATCTTGGTGGCTTTTTATAGACGGAACTTAGGTAGTATGTTACCTTGTTTATTGTGCAGAAGTAATGATGATTAACGTTATAATCTTTCTGCACGCCACCCCGTCACTTAATGTTCTACACGCTTTTGGACGTGTGGAACTCCAGAGCTCCTTTTCCACGTTCAGGTTGAAGTGATTCAACTTCCTGACGAGTGTACAGATGTTGGGACATCTGGTAGCACATCTGGTCATTCTCTTCCTTGACTGTCAAGCAAGCTATTTTTGGACTAATGTTGGGAGGAGTCCATTTATAGCACTTGTTCGTTGTCTTGACACCTTTCATCACTACCTTTTGATCGTCAGCAATAAGGCACCCAGAATTGTTGAAGTACACATCTAGTCCTTGTTCACATAGTTGACTAATGCTTATCAAGTTTGTAGTGAGTCCTTCAACTAGTAGAACCTTGTCTAGGTATGGTAAGCTGGGATCTCTTAGCTTGCCTATTCCTTTGATTATACCTTTAGCACCATCACCAAAAGTGACACTTCCTTTGGAGCAAGGCCTTAATTCCTTAAGGTATTTTTTATCTCCAGTCATGTGTTTGGAGCATCCACTGTCAAAGTACCAGTCTTCATATGAGGATAGCCTGATACAAGTATGAGCCTTTAGTTTTGAATCTTCTTTTGGCCTCCATACTTTCTTGCCTTGAGTCTCTTGGTTCTTTTCTTGTTGAACAAGAATCTTCTTCTCATTCTTCCTTGGTGATCTTGGTCTTTGAGGATAGCCATGAATTTTAAAGCATTCCTTCATAACATGCCCTGACCTACCACAGTGATCACATCTATTGAAAGCTCTTCTATTTTGGGAGTATAGCTTCTTGAGATGTGGTCTAGGTGTGTGCTTTTTCTGCTGCTTGTGGAGCTGTCCTATGTTCTCATTCCTTTTGTGTTGAGCAGGGTGTTGAGACATGTGGCTTGACATCTTCCTTTTGATTTGGACAGATTTTTGAGACTTGTAGTCTATGATATTTTCTTTGTGCTTAACAGAATGTTGAGACATTTGGCTTGACATCTCTTTCTTGGTATGATCATAGTGCTGAGATGTGTGGTCTATGATCCTGTCTATGTGTTGAACAGGATGTTGAGACATTTGGCTTGTCATCTCTTTCTTGGTATGATCATAGTGCTGAGATGTGTGGTCTATGATCCTGTCTATGTGCTGTACAGGATGTTGAGACTTTTGGCTTGACATCTGGTCCTTAGGCTTCTATAGAGGAGGAGTTACCTTTTCTGGAGCAGATTCAGCCTTTTTGAAGGGATGATCAAATCCTAATCCAATCATGTCTACAGCTATTTTCTCAGTTTCAAGGAACTCATCTTCTGAGTCAGATTCATAGTTCAGGCTCCTCAAGGTCTCAGTCATGCTTATGAGTCTAGACTTTAAGAAGTAATATTCTTCTTCCAGAGATGCTCGCTCCTTGTAGAGAAGTTCTTCATTATCATCACTGTCTTCAGTGTCTGTGAAGCTTTTGCACATACCTGAGAATGCATTGTTTGTGTCTTCATCTTCACTTTCATTCTCAGAGTCGGAGTGAGTTGCAGCTAATCCCTTTTTCTGTTTTCTGAGAAAGTTGGGACATTGTTTTCTGATATGCCCAAAACCTTCACATTCGTAGCACTGTACCTCTGTTTCTTCTTCAGAGTTTTCTTCTTTTGACATGCCTTGTGCCTTGTTGTTGGACATCTTGTCTGGGACATTTGTCCTCCACTTAGCACGGATCCTGTTCACAGATTCATTGAACTTCTTGGTCAATAGAGCTATTGCTTCTGATAGACAATCTTCACTCTGGCTTTCCTCAGATTTGAAAGCCAAATTCTTCATCTTCCTTTCAGGTCTATCTTCAAAGGTCATCTCAAAAGTTTGTAATGAGCCAATGAGTTCATCAACCTTCATCGTGCTCAATTCTTGTGATTCTTCAATAGCAGTTACCTTCATAGAGAATCTCTTAGGCAGTGATCTAAGGATCTTTCTGGCTAGTTTCTCTTCAGGTGTCTTCTCTCCTAGAGCAAAGCATGAATTTGCTATGTCTCGAACTCTAGTGTTGAATTCTGAGATGGTCTCATCATCCTCCATTCTTAGATTTTCGAACTTTGATGTGAGAAGTTGTAGCTTTGACATTCTAACCTTGGAAGTTCCTTCATGTGCAATTTGCAGAATTTCCCAGGCTTGCTTGGCTTCTGTGCATGTGTTGATCAGTTTGAATGTGTTTTCATCAACACCATTGAAGATAGCATTGAGTGCTTTAGAGTTGTTACTGGACGCAGTCTCCTCTTCTGGGGTCCAATCTCTTTCATCTTTTAATATTGAAGAACCATCTTCTGCTGAAACTATTGGGTGATTCCAACCTGTAACAATTGCCTTCCATACTTTTGAATCCATGGATTTGATGAAGGCAATCATTCTTGCTTTCCAATAGTCATAGTTTGATCCATTTAGAATTGGTGGTCTGTTTATTGATCCTCCATTCCTGTCCATCTTGAACAAGATTTTGTCTCCCTGGAGCTCACCCAGCAGGTTAGGGTGCCTGCTCTGATGCCAATTGAAATTCTGTTCCTAGGCAGGACAGATGTCGTACACAATGTCTAGGACAATGTGTCTGTAGTCCAGATGTCTCAGACAACTGGTTCGACAACTGGTTATGAGGATCACAGATATTATTGCAGTACTGAAGTAAATAAAAGCAATAAAGAACACCAGTAATTGTTAACCCAGTTCGGCGCAAACCAGCCCTACTCTGGGGGATACCAATCCAGGAAGTGAACACTACTAATCCGAATTAATACTTAGTCTTACAACCATACCAAAAACCCTATTCAAGGGCTAACTCCCCCTGAATATGAGAACCTACCCAACTCCCTCTAATCACTAATCCCAAGTGACGACAACTTTAAACTACAAAGTTTAAAGACTTAGTTGAATGGCAACATTCAACAACAAAGCTACAAAGTATTAAAACCAATACTAAGAGCCACAAAGCTGCAAAGTATCAAACAACGATACTAAGAGCCACTAATGCTTTGCACAGTAGGCACAAAGCTTTGAACTCACAATCTTCAGTTCTTGTGGGTTGAGTTTTAAGCTCTATGTTGAGTTCTATTTATAGGCGTGCAAGTCTTCAGATTATCTTCAGTCTTTCATATGCACTACAATTAAGAGTTAGTTTTAAAACAAACTTGTTTAAAAACAAACTCCAGAAGATAAAGAAATTAATCTTTATCCACAAATTAAACACGATTCCAAATCGTATCTAACACTTAAGATTAATAACAAACTTTATCATTAATCCTAATCTCAGCTTGTAACTTAAAGATTCGCGCTTTATTCAAATTTAAACAAACACGCGTGCTTAATGGATAAGCATTATCTTTTAAGCTGAACTGGGTTCAGATGTCCTACCCACATGTCTTGGGACATCTTGTTCGACATGTTGAAGGTGGAAAAACACAAGAAGGGGGGGGTTGAATTGTGTTTTAAAAATTAAAACTTTTTGCCTAATAGCGACTAAGAATGCAGCGGATAAAAACACAAATTAACGAGAGGGTGCTGAGAGAGAGAAAGAAAGACACAGAATTTATCCTGGTTCCCCTCACAAATCGAGAGTACTCCAGTCCCCTTGTTACTAACAAGAGATTTTCACTATAATCTACTAAAGATTACAAATTGCTCAAGCACACTTGCAAGAGACTTCTCAGGTGCTCAAGTTTCACTAAACAAGAGACTTCTCAAATGCTCAAGTTAAACTTAACAAGAGACTTCTCAAACAAACTTAAGAATAAGAATGAATGTTAAGGAACACTTGATATACTATCAGAGGTGTTTACAAAATACAACTCAATTTGTTCTAAGACTTAGAATGACAGATTTAAAATATGATGTCAGAATGCTTCTTAGTCTTTGAACACAGTAATAGAACAGTAGTAGGAACGGTAGTAGTAACAGTAGTCATTTCTTCCATTTGAGTCTTCTATTTATACTTGGAGGAAGATGATGACCGTTGCAGAGAGAGAGGTGCCAGCTGGAATTTACTCGTACAATTGATAGCTGTATATTGCCTTCTTTGGTAAGGAATTCCAATTCCACTACCTAGCTATTCAATTTATCACTCATCCATTTTGAGTAATAATAGTACGATAGTACAATCCTCAAATGCGCTCCACTTATGGATAAGGTTAACGTTGTACCAACGAATATTCCTTCCTGTGGATGTGACAGAGCCTTGAAGTGGATTGTTCTTCAATCATTGGTTCTATATAGGTCAGCTCTTGAGTGACGTAAATTCCTTTTGCTTCTGATGCTGTTGCCATAGCTTCTTGAGGTCTTTTAGCTTCTGAGTCCTTCAGAGCCTTGTTTTATCCTCAGAGTCACTTTCTTCAGCATTCAAAATTCAAGCTTCTGATGAACAGTGTCGTGCTTTCAGAGCTTGTTTTGACTGGCTTCTCTGCTACTATTCATAGTGCTTCTGAATGAATTTTGACTTATAATTCTGCACACTAGAATAATCATTAGTAATACCAATTGCAATTTTAATACTTTGTTATCATCAAAACTACTTAAAAACATTAGAGGTTCATGTCAGACCCACTTTGTTCCAACAATCTCCCCCTTTTTGATGATGACAAACCAAAGCATTAAAATTCAATTGTTGTTGATTTAATTTAATTATGATGACTTCAGGTTTCAAAGGTTTGCAATCTCCCCCTGAGTCTGATAATCCATAAGGGTAGGTTTGTAAGCTCCCCCTAAGTTTTATCCATAATTAATTAAAACAGTTTAAGAGTTGATTTATTAACTTAAAATAAATTTTCATATTTAACTCTCAGAAGCATAGTTTTGCAAGCTTTGCTTCTTAGAGTTTGATAATGCTCAGAAGCGGTTTGCAAGCTCTTCTGACATTGTCTATGAATTTTATTTTAGGTTCTTAAATTTTCTCCCCTTTCAATAATCGTACAGAATGAGAAAGAATCATAAGAGATAAATATTGATTCATAATGTATTTAACATAACAGTTTCAGATTGAGCAGTATATGAATGAATCAACATTAATTTTAACGCTACTCTTACTCCCCCTTTTGGCATCAGTCAAAAAGACACAGAAAACCAAGCAGTCAAACGCGTCATAACAAGGCAGTCAAGTCAAAAAGTGATGACAACTAAATTCATTTAATGAATTGTGTTGAAAACTGTCCTGACAAGAGAGCTTGATGACACTATAAAAAGGGATGATTCCTCTCATTTTACTCATCCAGAGTAATCAAGTAACATCAAAAGAAAAACATACAATGGAAAGGCAGGTTACCAAGGATGCTTCAGGCTCAAAAGAAGAGAGCAAGAAGGGAGCAGAGCCCTGGCGCTGCGAAGAAAACAAGCTTCGCTACGAAAGGAACAAGCAAGAACTGATTTTGACAGAGTCAGAGGAAGAGGAATTGGGCTCTGATCTGGAAGAATTTTTATGGACATACAATGATGATACTCCATACGAAGAGTACGAGGCCGCTGTTCAGAAGAACACTGAAGAACTAGTGCAAAAGGCTACTGCCAACTTGCTTTCTTACATTAAGGAGAAACATAAGAAGCTAGATGCAGAGTCTGCTGAAGTTAAGCCTAGCTCTAAGTAGAGTCTTATCATTCTATGTAATAGAAATTCTTCAATAATATTAATAAAGAAGTTTATGCTGTTAATTCCCTTTGTTTTGAGCAAGTTTCT
The DNA here is from genome assembly GCA_030408175.1 of Trifolium repens. Taxonomy (NCBI): domain Eukaryota; kingdom Viridiplantae; phylum Streptophyta; class Magnoliopsida; order Fabales; family Fabaceae; genus Trifolium; species Trifolium repens. The sequence goes on along the minus strand of CP125839.1, from coordinate 19,761,419 downwards.
TATATATATATACCTCATTTCTATTGTCAGAAAACCAGTTACCAGACACGCCTCATTCGGTATTGGTGCCCCGTTGTTAAACAGGCTTTAATACTATGAAGCTATTTCATGAGTAAACAGGAGTACTGATGAGAGGGACTCTTAGGTTTTGAAAATCCTAGGCTTATTAGTTTAAAAACTAAGATGCTCTTCAGCATCTTTCACTAGAGTCAGAATTCTCAAGAGTACCAGACAATATTATGGTATATAGAAAAGTTAAATTTTGAAAAACAAATATAAAACAAACATATAAGCAAATAACAGACACACAAATATGGATAATATAGATATGAATTAAAGAAAAATTATCCAAAAATTACATAAACATGATTACAAATAAGTGCTCAGACATGAGGGTTAAGGTTTGGGTTGCTGTTGAGTAAGCTTCAGAAGAAGTTCCATCATTGCATCTATCTTCTTGTTAGTAGCTTCACCAGATCTGTTCATGTCTTCTCTTATATCTGCCCTGAATTCATCCATTTCATTTCTTAGTTCCTCTCTTATGTCATGCTTGATTACATCCAGAGCTTCTTGCATAACAGAGGGTATAGCAGATGAAGAAGAGCCTTGGACAAGTACTGGTGGAGATCTTGGAGTAGATGAAGCAACAATGGGAGCTTTTCCTTTATCAGAATCTGGTTTACTAAGGTTCTGATCATTCATAACAGTATCTTCTGCAGCTCTTTGATTCTCAAAAATCTTATTAGTCTCAATGGTAGCAATGTGAACAGCTCTATCAACCAATAAGTTTAAGGCTTCTTGTTCAGCAAGCCTCTGACGTTCCATTTCAGCAGCTATCCTAGCCTGCTCTTCATCAAAAGATCTTATCATACTTTCATCAACAGCAGCTAAAAAGGCTAACCTCTGACATTCTTCTTCATGGTTGAAGAATGTGAGCCTTGGAGCACATGTCCTCTCAGCAATCTCAAATAGTTCACGTACAGTGTTTGCTCCTCTGCCCTTAATCTTATCCTTCATATGAGTACTGAGAATCCTTAAGGATTTACCAAACAAGTACTCTAATTCCCTGACCTCAGCATCCATATCAGAGGGGAAGATAAGAGCTTCTTCCTCTCTTTGTTTGAACCTCTTAAGTCTAATACCTATAGCATTATTTAGCAGCTCAAGGTTTGGTTCAGAGTCAGAATTGAAAAAGGATAAGGATGGGTCAAAGGGAATGGTTGGTTCAGGTTCCTTTCTTTTGAGTTCAATAATTTTGATTTTGCTGAGATTTGGAGGTATGATATCATCATCAAGATTGATGGAATCCTTGAATATTTTATGTTCAGCTTTAGTTAGGTGTTGGTAAAGCTCAAGAACCTCTTCTAAAACTAGAGGTCTGTTGAGTGGGTCAGGGACAGGTTGTGGTGATTGTTGTTGTTGTTCAGTCATGACATTTATTGGTGATGAGTGAGGTGATTTTTGTTGTTCTTCAGAATGAGCAAATGGCTCATTCTGAACAGGGGTGAATGTAGGTGGGTTTACTCGAGAGATGTGATCAAGTGAGGGAGGGGGTGTGTGAATGACCTGTGTGTTTTGTGTTTTATGGACGGGTGAATCATTTGTGAGATTCATGGATGGAAATTGATGTGGTGAATTTGGATTTGAGTTGGTAAATGCAACACCACACATGTGTTGTTCAAGATGTTCTATGACAGAACCTTGATTTGTGGATTGATTGAGAATGGTGGTGTCTACATTAATAGTAGGTTCTTCATCAGAAGAAAGATGAATGGGCTTTATGGTGGTTTTCTTTGTGGTTTTCTTGAAAGAGGTTCTCTTTGGTGTAAGAGTTTTCTTTTGTTTTGGGTTGGATTCTCTGATGAGTGTAGCAATTAACTCATCCGAGGCAGTGCTGGTATCTGATGAAGATGATGATGATATAGCTTTATGATCAGGTAAGACTACACTAATAGGTACAGTGAAGTCTATGGGTTGAGGTTGATTGGTAGATAATGGAGGTTGAGAAATAGATGGTTTAGCAATAGAGGGTTGAGGTTCAGAACCAATAACCTGAGCTACAGGAATGCTAGAAGTATTAGATTCAGAGATCTTACCTTTTGGTTTAGAAGCTCTGGTCTTTAATCTCTTTGCAGGTTTATCAGGGTTCTGATCTTCCTCAGAAGCTGAAGGCCTATCATGCCTTTTCTTTGTCCGTTTTTCCTTCTGAACAGCTTCAGTCATCATACCTTCAGCACCTTCTTCAGTCTCATCAGCACTAGCATGTCCTTGATCATCAGAGCCTTCATCAATCATTTCTTGCTCAGTAGTTCTTGGCTTTCTTCTATTCCTTGTAATATCTCTTGGTCCCTTGAAGATATCCCAATTAGGAACACTTACAACCATTTTCCTGGGCACACTAACCCCAGTATCTCTTCTTACTGATTCAAGAAAGTTCTTGATGACCTCCTCATTATCATGTTCTGATATGGTGGGAAACCCATCACACCAGAAGTACTTTTCGTACACTTGCTGTAGAGGTGTTTTCACTTGAATGATTTCTTCCTTGGTTTTTCTCTTCATGTTGACCAGAACTGATGCATCATACTTAGCAGTTTGGAAAACTCTAAGTCTTTCTTTGGCACTCACAATGTCTGTGAGTTTGGTTTGCCTTATCAGTTCAGAGATTAACCTAGGGTGATGAATGACTGATGGTATTTTGGTTCTACCCTCATTGATGGTAAGACACATGTGATCAAAAAGAATCTTAGCCAAATTAACTTTTACCCTCTTGTATAAGAACCAGATGAGATGTTTGTGTGGAATAGAGATGGTATCCAATCCACCTTTTCTGGTGAAGATAGTAGATAAACACATTCTGAAAGCAAATTCAAATGAATTCTTCATGTGCATTACTTTTCCAAAATCCTTTTGTGTGCATCCAGATTTAAAGAGGTCCTGATGAATTGAATCCAAATGCTTGCTTTTCTTATCATACACTTCTATATCTTCTCCTTTGTTGTCTAAACCCAGAATCTTAGCAATGTGTGCCTGAGTTATCACAACATTGATTCCCAAAATATTTGACCTAATTTCCCTTTCTCTATAAGGTTTAAGACCAAGTTCCTTTCTTGTTTTCCCTCGTAATTCCTGGTTTTCTCAACCATATCCTTGTATTCTTTATCAGCACTTGCTCTATCGTACACTTTAGCCTTCTGCCAGAAATACTTCACTATGTCGTAGTATACGAAGCCATTAAGCATCTCAAAATAATTTTGCCATTGTTGGTTGTAGAACAAGTATTGAATGTCAATTCCATTCGCTTTCAAACTTTCAAAATCCACGAACTTCTCAGTGAAGAAATCATAAGCATCTGGTCCAGCGTCAGTTTGATGATGTTCGTAGACTAGATTATCTTTTGAATTAAGATCGATGATGGGTGGTAATGTAGGGTTAAAGGGTTCTTGAACGATTTCGTTTGATGAACGAGCAGCCATAGTTGCAGAGAATTAAGAAGATGAAGGTTGGGAATTTCTGTAAGGTCTAGGTTTGTGTAGGTAGTGATTTTGTGTAAAAAGTTGTGCAAAGTGAGTGAAGTGACTTATAAATAGTAACTAGCACACATACACAGAGAAAGTAAACATTGGGAGGGAGCGCGAGCAGTTTTAAAAATTAAATAATATACTTAACTGCCATAATCATCATTAACTGTTCTCTGCCCGTCAGGATCTAGACACGTGTTGAAAAAGTTTAATCATAGCTGACGCGTGTATAGACAACTGTTGTACACTTACACGTACTGAACGTTTCATTTCTAAATGGTTCAGAGCCTCACTCATTTGTATCTGACACCTCATCAGAACCTGTTACTCTTCAGAGCCTAAATTATTCAGAGCTTCCCAAGGGATACTCTAAATTATAAGAGGTTCTGATAGAGCTTCAGATGCTAATTCTATTCTACTTCTCAGAGCTAATTTTCTTCAGAGATATAGTGCATGTTCAAATTCTTTTTGATAAAATCAAATCTTTCAATAGCTAAAGGTTTAGTAAATATATCAGCCCATTGATGTTCAGTATCAATGAATTGAATATCTATTGTACCTTTCTGAACATGATCCCTTATAAAATGATGTTTTATTTCAATATGTTTAGCTCTTGAGTGTAGAATAGGGTTCTTAGACAAATGAATAGCAGCAGTATTGTCACAATATAGTGGAATACTCCTTTCAGCTATGTTATAATCTTCCAACTGATACTTCATCCAGAGAAGCTGTGTGCAGCATTTAGCAGCTGAGATGTATTCTGCTTCTGCTGTAGACAAAGCAATAGTTGTTTGTCTCTTACTGGCCCAAGATATGAGATTCTCACCAATGAATTGGCAATTTCCACTAAGGGATTTCCTCTCAATCTTATCACCAGCATAGTCAGCATCACAGAATCCAACTAGCTTACTATCTAGGGATTTTTTATAAAGAAGTCCTAGATTAGTAGTTCCTTTCAGATATCTAAAGATCCTCTTAACAGCAGTTAAGTGAGGTTCTCTAGGATCTGACTGGAATCTTGCACACAAGCATACACTATATAGAATATCAGGTCTAGATGCTGTCAGGTAGAGTAAAGAACCAATCATACCTCGATACAGCTTCTGATCTACTTTGCTTCCTATCTCTTCTTTGCTTAAGCTGCTGGTAGGATGCATGGGTGTAGACATTATCTTGCAGTCATCAAGGTTGAACTTCTTCAGAAGCTCTTTTGTATACTTGCTTTGATGAATGTAAGTGCCATCTTTTCCTTGATTAATTTGGATTCCAAGGAAGAACTTCAATTCACCCATCATACTCATTTCAAATTCATCCTGCATAAGCTTAGAGAAATTCTTGCAAAGAGAAGCATTAGTTGAACCAAAAATTATATCATCTACATAAATTTGAATGATTAAGATATCCTTCTTAGATGTCTTTCTGAATAATGTATTGTCAATTTGACCTTTTTGAAAACCATTTTCTAAAAGGAAATTACTCAGTCTTTCATACCAAGCTCTTGGAGCTTGTTTGAGACCATAGAGTGATTTCTTAAGTTTATAAACATAATTAGGATTTTTCAAATCCTCAAAACCTGGGGGTTGTTTGACATATACTTCTTCAGAAATAACACCATTAAGAAAGGCGCTCTTAACATCCATTTGGTACAATGTGATTCCATTGTTAACAGCATATGAAAGAAGTAACCTGATTGCTTCCAGTCTTGCTACTGGAGCAAATGTTTCAGTGAAGTCTATACCTTCTTGCTGACTGTAGCCTTGTGCTACCAGTCTAGCTTTATTTCTTACCACTTCACCTTGTTCATTCATCTTGTTTCTAAATACCCACTTAGTTCCAATGATGTTCTTATGTGCTGGTCTTGGCACTAAGTCCCATACATCATTTCTTTGAAACTGATTGAGCTCATCCTGCATAGCTACAATCCATCCATCGTCCGTAAGTGCTTCATCAACATTCTTTGGTTCTATCATTGAGATTAGTCCCAGAAGAGAATCAAGTTGTTGATAGTCTGATCTTGTCTTTCTTGGACTTTCTTTGTTTCCAAGAATTAAGTCTTCTGGATGTGATGATCTATATTTGAACTTCCTTCTTGGAGCTTCATCATCATCAGCACTTGGTTGAGTGTCTTCTTCTGAAGTGTCATCATGTTCTTGTGATGCTTCTAATTGAGATGCTTCTTCAGCATCTTCTTCCAATACAGCTTCTGAAGCTTCAACAGCTTCTGATGCTTTTTCAGGTTCTGAATCGATGTATTGGTATGGAACACCTGCATAACTATTATCTTGCTCTGACATTTTACTGTCAGGCTCTTTATCATCAAATCTAACATGTATAGATTCTTCCACTGTGTTGGTTTCAGAATTATACACTCTGTATGCCTTTGAGCGTTCAGAGTAACCTATAAAGATTCCCTTACAAGCTTTGGCATCAAATTTTCTTTTGTAGGCCTTGTTGTTTAGAATGTAACATGTACATCCAAACTGATGAAAGTAAGAGATGTTGGGCTTTCTTCCTTTGAAGAGTTCATATGTTGTTAGATTCAATAGAGGTCTTATATAGATCCTATTTTGAATATAACAAGCTGTGTTTACAGCTTCTGCCCAGAAGTGCTTAGCAAGTTTTGTCTCATGCATCATGGTTCTTGCCATTTCTTGTAAAGACCTGTTCTTTCTCTCTACAACACCATTTTGTTGTGGTGTTCTAGGAGCAGAGAACTCATGGACAATGCCATGATCTTCACAAAAAGTTGCAAATGATTCATTTTCAAATTCACCACCATGATCACTTCTAACTTTTAAGATTTTGAGACTTTTCTCATTTTGCACTTGAGTGCAGAAGATGCTGAACACATCATATGCATCATCTTTCACTCTTAGAAACTTCACCCAAGTCCATCTACTGTAATCATCAACAATGACTAATCCATATTTCTTCCCATTGATTGAGGCAGTACTTACTGGACCAAACAAATCAATGTGAAGTAGTTCTAAGGGTCTTGAGGTAGAGACAATGTTTTTAGGTTTAAAAGAAGTTTTTGAAATTTTGTCAATCTGACAAGGACCACACAGAGCATCTGAATGATATTTAAGATTTGGCAGGCCTTTAACCAACTTTAGTTTGCTAAGCTTAGAGATTAATCTCCAGTTAGCATGACCTAAGCGTTGGTGCCAGACCCACTTTTCATCATTCAGAGATAGAAGACAAACTATCTTCTGCTCAGTGAGTTCTGACAGATTCACCTTATAAACATTACCTCTTCTTAATCCTTTAAACAATATGGACTTGTCAGAATCATTGATTACTGTACATGCCTCTTTATCAAATTTAACAATAAATCCGCTGTCACAAAATTGACTAATGCTAAGCAGATTATGTTTGAGGCCATCAACTAACCAAACATTTTTAATTGAAAGAGAAGAGTTACCAACTATACCTGTACCAATGATCTTCCCTTTTTGGTTTCCTCCAAACCCCACAGTACCTCCCTCTTTCAGAGTCAGGGTTTGGAACATATGCCTTTCTCCCGTCATATGTCGTGAGCAGCCACTGTCCAGGTACCAGCATTGCTGCTTTGGCCTTCTTAGTGTGCAAACCTGAAGCAAATATTATTTGAGATTTTGGTACCCATATCTTTATGGGTCCTTTTGTGTTAGTCTTTACAGGTCCAGGTGGTCTTTGTTTGAAGGACCTATCAGAGCTTCTAGAGTTAACCACCCTTGTTGAAAAGTTTTTGGGTTTAGTATAGCTCTTGAGCTTTGTTCTTGAATGTGTCAGAGCTTCTTTAGATTTAACATTAGCTTGAGGCTTAACAATCTTAGGTTCTGAGGTTTTATCCTTCAGAGTCTTTGATTTTTGAGCCTCTGGCTTTGATGTTCTATTAGAAGCTGACTCATTTAGAACTTCTGATTGACTCTTTACAAAGACAACCTTAGGTTTTGATTTATCTATATTAGAGGACTTTGAAGATAATGGATTATCTTTAAAACGTGAGAATCCAAGACCTTCTCCTCTATTTCTACTTACATGATAAATCAAAGAGGCTATTTTACTTCTTTTCATTCCATTGATAAGGAATTCCTGAAGAGCAAATTCATGTTCTGGAGGAACCTTATCATCAAGAACATAATGAGTTTCCATAAATTCATTTCTTGATTTTAGAGACTCATTTTGTTCAATTATTTCATTTGCCTTTTCGGTCAGGTTGTTATAGGCCTTTTTAAGGACCTTACACTCACCTGCCTTTTTGGTTAAAAGTTTTAAGGCATCTTTTAAGGAATCTATTAATTCAGAACGAGAAAGTTTAGCAAGTACCTCATCTTCATCTTCTGAATCTGAGTCATCTTCGTGCTCAGAGTTCTCTTGGTCAGAAGCGGTTGCCATCAAGGCTAGGTTTGCTTCTTCTTCCCCATCAGAATCTGATTCCTGATCCAAATCATCCCAAGTGGAAAGGAACCCCTTTTTGAGCTTACTTTTGTATCTTTCTTTGTTAGAGGTTCTCTTGGATGATTTACTCAGGTTCTCTGGGCAGTCAGCAATGAAGTGTCCTGGTTTGTTGCACTTAAAGCATTTGTTTTGTTCTTCCTTTTTATCCTTAGAAGTACCAACCTTCTTGGAAGAACCTCCAAACTTACCAGCATACTTCTTGCTTCTCTTAGCCCATTGCGATACTCTTGCAGCCATCAGAACCATTTCTTCTTCTTCATCAGAGTCCATCTCGTGACCTTCTTCAGAAGCTTCTTCATCAGATACTATAACCTTCGCCTTCAGAGCCTTAGAGGAACTCTTGGTGCTTAGTGCTATCCCTTTTAGCTTCTTAGTCGATTCATCAGTCATGAGTTCCATCTCATGACTCTTTAAAGAACTAACCAAGCTTTCAAGAGACACAGTATCTAAATCCTTAGATTCCTGAACCGCTGTCACTTTTGGTCTCCACTTTGGCGGCAAGCTTCTGAGTACTTTCCTTACATGATCAGCCTCAGTATAGCTCTTATCTAAAACTTGAAGTCCAGAAACAAGAATTTGAAACCTAGAGAACATTGTCTCAATGTCCTCTCCGTCCTTCATTTTAAATAATTCATACTGATGTACTAACAAGTTGGCCTTAGCCTCCTTAACTTGTTTATTTCCTTCATACTTGGATTTAAGAGAATCCCAGATAGACTTAGCCGTTCTCTTATCTCCAATTTTCAAGTACTCATCATGAGAGATGGCATTTGTCATCATCCCTTTTACACTGTGGTGCTTCTTATATTCCAGCTTTTGAGTGGGTGTAAAAGCCTTCCTGTCTTTAGAGCTAACAACGCCTTCTAGGTCCATATTTTCAAAGTTCACTCCATCTTCTACCAAATCCCACAGATCACAATCAATCGCCATGATGTGACTGTACATCTTGGTTTTCCAGAACGGATAACCAGTCTCAGTTCCATTGAAAAAGGGAATTTTGTCAGAAGACCTTCTGTCTTTAGAATTAGAATCATAGTCAAATGGAACTTCATTGAGATTCTTCTCAGCAGACATGTTTTTCCTCCCTGAATCTTAACTGTTTCACTGATAGGTGAGAGTTAGGCAACAGCCCAGCTCCTGATACCAATTGAAGGTGGAAAAACACAAGAAGGGGGGGGGGTTGAATTGTGTTTTAAAAATTAAAACTTTTTGCCTAATAGCGACTAAGAATGCAGCGGATAAAAACACAAATTAACGAGAGGGTGCTGAGAGAGAGAAAGAAAGACACAGAATTTATCCTGGTTCCCCTCACAAATCGAGAGTACTCCAGTCCCCTTGTTACTAACAAGAGATTTTCACTATAATCTACTAAAGATTACAAATTGCTCAAGCACACTTGCAAGAGACTTCTCAGGTGCTCAAGTTTCACTAAACAAGAGACTTCTCAAATGCTCAAGTTAAACTTAACAAGAGACTTCTCAAACAAACTTAAGAATAAGAATGAATGTTAAGGAACACTTGATATACTATCAGAGGTGTTTACAAAATACAACTCAATTTGTTCTAAGACTTAGAATGACAGATTTAAAATATGATGTCAGAATGCTTCTTAGTCTTTGAACACAGTAATAGAACAGTAGTAGGAACGGTAGTAGTAACAGTAGTCATTTCTTCCATTTGAGTCTTCTATTTATACTTGGAGGAAGATGATGACCGTTGCAGAGAGAGAGGTGCCAGCTGGAATTTACTCGTACAATTGATAGCTGTGTATTGCCTTCTTTGGTAAGGAATTCCAATTCCACTACCTAGCTATTCAATTTATCACTCATCCATTTTGAGTAATAATAGTACGATAGTACAATCCTCAAATGCGCTCCACTTATGGATAAGGTTAACGTTGTACCAACGAATATTCCTTCCTGTGGATGTGACAGAGCCTTGAAGTGGATTGTTCTTCAATCATTGGTTCTATATAGGTCAGCTCTTGAGTGACGTAAATTCCTTTTGCTTCTGATGCTGTTGCCATAGCTTCTTGAGGTCTTTTAGCTTCTGAGTCCTTCAGAGCCTTGTTTTATCCTCAGAGTCACTTTCTTCAGCATTCAAAATTCAAGCTTCTGATGAACAGTGTCGTGCTTTCAGAGCTTGTTTTGACTGGCTTCTCTGCTACTATTCATAGTGCTTCTGAATGAATTTTGACTTATAATTCTGCACACTAGAATAATCATTAGTAATACCAATTGCAATTTTAATACTTTGTTATCATCAAAACTACTTAAAAACATTAGAGGTTCATGTCAGACCCACTTTGTTCCAACACATGTTGCTTTAACATGCTCTGAACCCAGTGACAAGATGTCTAGGACATCTTGTTCAAAATGTTGCATCTGCACATCTTCAATATGCACAAGTGGTTTAGACTTAATTACTTTAGCATTGGTGCTTCAGTTAAGTCATTCTGACCAAGTTGTTTTAGCCTTATGATGCAGCCAATCTCAGAAGAACTACAAAATCTTTCACACCTTCTCAGAAGCTAGAGTACAAGAAGCATCACAATGTAAAAGGTATGATGACTAATTCGATTTCGCATGATGAGTATCTCAAGATTGTGGACAAAAGAACTGCTAAGTCTATTTGGGAGTCTCTGAAATCTAAATATGAAGGAAACAAACAAGTTAGAGAGGCTAAAGCAAACTTGTTAGTTCATCAGTATGGGTTGTTCAAGATGAAGGATGGAGAGGATATTGAAGCTATGTTTTCTAGGTTTCAAGTTTTGGTCTCTGGACTTCAAGTACAGGACAAGAGTTATACTACTACTGATCATGTTAGAAAGATTCTCAGAAGCCTACCCCCAAAGTGGAGACCTATGGTGACTGCTTTTCAAGAAGCCAAGGATTTGGATCTAGTATCTCTTGAAGATCTGATTAGTTCATTAAAAACTCATGAAATGGAGTTAATGACTGACGAGTCAACCAAGAAAATAAAAGGGATAGCCTTAAGCTCTAAGAGTTCATCAAAGGCTCTAAAAGCTAAGGTTATAGAATCTGAAGATGAAGCTTCTGAAGAAAGTCATGAGGTTGAGTCTGAAGATGAAGAAGAAATGGTGCTGATGGCTGCTAAGGTATCTCAATGGGCAAAACGAAGCAAGAAATATGAAGGAAAGTTTGGAAGTTCTTCCAAGAAAGTTGGTGCTACCAAAGAGAAAAAGGAAGAACAAAACAAGTGCTTTAAATGCAACAAGCCTGGGCATTTCATTGTTGACTGTCCAGAAAATCAGAATAGATCATCCAAGAAAACTTCTAGCAAGGAAAAATATAAAAGTAAACTCAAAAGGGATTTCTTGCAACTTGGGAAGATCTAGATAAAGACTCAGACTCTGATGGAGATGAAGAAGCCAATCTGGCTTTGATGACAACTACCTCTGATAAAGAAAACTCTGAGCATGAAGCAGATTCAGACTCAGAAGATGAAGATGAGGTACTTGCTCAACTCTCTAGAACTGAATTAATAGATTCTTTAAAAGATGCCTTAAAACTTCTTACAAAAAAGGTAGGGGAATGTAAGGTCCTTAAAAAGGCCTATAACAACCTCACTGAAAAAGCAAACATAATAGTTAAAGAAAATGAGTCTCTTAAAAGTAGAAACACATTTCTTGAAACTCATTATGTTTATGATGATAAAGTTCCTCCAGAGCATGAATTTTCTCTTCAAGAACTTCTTATCAATGGCATGCAAAGAAGTAAGATAGCATCTTTAATTTATCATGTAAGTAGAAATAGAGGTGAAGGTCTTGGATTTTCACGTTTTAAAGATAATCCATTATTTTCTAAACCCTCTAACATTGATAAAACTAAACCTAAGGTTGTCTTTGTTAAAAGTCAATCAGAAGTCAAAAGTGTATCAGACTCTGAAGAGACATCTAAGTCAGAAGTAAAGAAGTCAGAGGTTCTGAATGTTAAAATCTCAGAACCAAAGACTTCCAAACCTCAGACTAATGTCAGATCAAAAGAGACTCTGATACATACCAGAGCTAAGTCTAAGAGTTATCCAAAGCCCAAAACATTTTCAAAAAGACTTGATAACTCCAGAACTTCTGAAAGATCTTTCAAACAAAGATCACCTAAGGCAATTAAGACTAACTCCAAAGGACCCATAAAAGTATGGGTACCAAAGTCTGAGATTGTATTTGCTTCAGATCTGCACTCCAAGAAAGCCAAAGCAGCAGTCCTGGTACCTGGACAGCGGTTGCTCATGACATATGACAGGAGAAAGGCATATGTTCCAAACCCTAACTCTGAAAGAGGGAGGCACTGTGGGGTTTGGAGGAAAGCAAAAAGGGAAGATCATTGGGACAGGTACAGTTGGTAATTCATCTTTATCTATTAATAATGTATGGCTTGTTGATGGCCTTAAACACAATCTACTGAGCATTAGTCAATTTTGGGACAATGGATTTATGGTGATGTTTGATAAAGATGCATGTACTGTAACTAGAAACTCTGATAAGTCTGTAGTATTCAGAGGCCTAAGGAAAGGCAATGTTTATAAGGTCAATCTGTCAGAACTCACAGAGCAAAAGATAGTATGTCTACTATCTCTGAGTGATGAGAAATGGGTTTGACACCAACGCTTAGGTCATGCTAACTGGAGATTAATCTCTAAGCTCAGAAAACTAAGTTTGGTTAAATGTCTACCCAATCTCAACTATCACTCAGATGCTCTGTGTGGTCCTTGTCAGATTGGGAAAATTTCTAAAACTTCTTTTAAACCCAAAAACATTGTCTCCACCTCAAGACCTCTTGAATTGCTTCACATTGATTTGTTTGGGCCTGTTAGTACAGCCTCAATCAATGGGAAAAAATATGGACTTGTCATAGTTGATGATTACAGTAGATGGACATGAGTTAAATTCTTGCGAGTAAAAGATGATGCATATGATGTGTTCAACATCTTTTGCACACAAGTACAGAGTGAGAAAAGTCTTAAGATCCTAAGGATCAGAAGTGATCATGGTGGTGAATTTGAAAACGAACCATTTGCAACTTTCTGTGAAGATCATGGAATTATCCATGAGTTCTCTGCTCCTAGAACACCACAACAAAATGGTGTTGTAGAGAGAAAGAACAGATCTTTACAAGAGATGGCAAGAACCATGATGCATGAAACTAAGCTTGCTAAGTACTTCTTGGCAGAAGCTGTAAATACAGCTTGTTATATTCAAAATAGGATCTACATCAGACCTATGTTGAATAAAACAACATATGAACTCTTTAAAGGAATAAAACCCAACATCTCTTACTTTCATCAGTTTGGATGTACTTGTTACATCTTAAACAATAAGGTCTATAAAAAGAAATTTGATGCCAAAGCTTGTAAGGGAATCTTTATAGGTTACTCTGAACGCTCAAAGGCATACAGAGTGTATAATTCTGAAACTAACACAGTTGAAGAATCTATACATGTAAGATTTGATGACAAAGAGCCTGACAATAAAATGTCAGAGCAAGATGATAGTTATGCAGGAGTTCCATATCAATACAACTATCCAGAAGCTGAGAAAACATCAGAAGCTAATGAAACTTCAGAAGCTGAAATGGAAGTAATCTCTGAAGAAGCATCTCCCATAGAAGCATCTGAAGAACATGATGATATCTCAGAAGATGAAATGCAAGAAAATGCTGAAGCTCCAAAAAGGAAATTCAAATATAAATCATCACATCCAGAGGATCTCATACTTGGAAACAAAGAAAGTCCAAGAAAAACAAGATCAGCTTATCAACAAAGTGATTCATTATTAAGACTCATATCTATGATTGAACCTAAGAATGTTGATGAAGCATTAACTGATGATGGATGGATTGTGGCAATGCAAGATGAGCTCAACCAATTCCAAAGAAATGATGTGTGGGATCTAGTGCCACGACCAACACATAAGAACATTATTGGAACCAAGTGGGTATTCAGAAATAAACTCAATGAACAAGGTGAAGTTGTGAGAAACAAAGCCAGACTTGTAGCACAAGGCTATAGTCAGCAAGAAGGCATTGACTTCACTGAAACTTTTGCTCCAGTAGCAAGACTGGAAGCAATCAGGTTATTGCTATCTTATGCAGTGAATAATGGAAATAACCTTATATCAAATGGATGTTAAGAGTGCTTTTCTAAATGGTGTTATTTCTGAAGAAGTGTATGTCAAACAACCCCCAGGTTTTGAGGACTTAAAAAATCCTGAACATGTTTTTAAACTTAAGAAATCACTCTATGGTCTCAAGCAAGCTCCAAGAGCTTGGTATGAAAGACTGAGTAATTTCCTTTTAGAAAATGGTTTTCAAAAAGGTCAAATTGACAATACACTATTCAGAAAGACAACTAAGAAAGACATCTTAATTATTCAAATATATGTGGATGATATAATTTTTGGTTCAACTAATGCTTCTCTATGCAAGAATTTCTCCAAGCTTATGCAGGATGAATTTGAAATGAGTATGATGGGTGAGCTTAAATTCTTTCTTGGAATCCAAATCAACCAAGGAAAAGATGGTACTTACATTCATCAAAGCAAGTATACAAAAGAGCTTCTGAAGAAATTTAATCTTGAAGATTGTAAGATAATGTCAACACCCATGCATCCTACAAGCAGCTTAAGCAAGGAAGAAATTGGTAGCAAAGTGGATCAGAAGCTATATAGAGGTATGATTGGTTCTTTACTCTATCTAACAACTTCTAGACCTGACATTTTATACAGTGTATGTCTATGTGCAAGATTTCAATCAGATTCTAGAGAACCTCATCTAACTGCTGTTAAGAGGATCTTTAGATATTTGAAAGGAACAACTAATCTAGGACTTCTTTATAAAAAATCCCTAGATAGTAAGCTAGTTGGATTCTGTGATGCTGACTATGCTGGAGACAAGATTGAGAGAAAATCCACTAGTGGAAATTGCCAATTTATTGGTGAGAATCTCATATCTTGGGCCAGCAAGAGACAAACAACTATTGCTTTGTCTACAGCAGAAGCAGAATACATCTCAGCTGCTAAATGTTGCACACAGCTTCTCTGGATGAAATATCAGTTAGAAGATTATAACATAACTGAAAGTAGTATTCCACTCTATTGTGATAATACTGCTGCCATTCATTTATCTAAAAATCCAATTTTACATTCCAGGGCTAAGCATATTGAAATTAAGCATCATTTTATAAGAGATCATGTTCAAAAAGGTACAATAAATATTCAATTCATTGATACTGACCATCAATGGGCTGATATATTTACTAAACCTTTAGCTATTGAACGATTTGATTTTATTAAAAAGAATTTGAACATGCATTTTATCTCTGAAGAAAACTAGCTCTGAGATGTAAAATAGAATCAGGGTCTGAAACTTCTTCAGAGTCTCTAACGTTCAGAGCCTCTAATGAGAAACTCTGAATGAAGGAAGTTCTGAAGAATAACAGGTTCTGATGAGGTGTAAGATACTAATGAGTCAGGCACTGAGTTAAGCGAAAGTGAAACGTTTTGTACTATTAAGTGTAAAACAGTTGTCCTTACGCGTGTCAGTTTGTTATCTTCTCTCGAGCACGTGTCTGGATTCTGATTGGATGGAGAGCAGTTAATGATGAATTTACAGTTATATACAATTTAATTTTAATTTTAAACTGTTCGCGCTCCCTCCTTTAGTTTGTTTTCTCTGTGTATGTGTGCTACCTGCTATATATAGTCACTTCACTCACATAGCACAATTTTTTACACAAATCACTACCTACACGAACCCTAAAACTCAGAATCCCAAATTCTCTCAATATTCTCAAAATTTCTGCAACAATGACTGCTCAACCGTCTCGCAACATTGTTCAACGACCTTTCAACCCTGAGTTACCACCAGTGATCGACTTAAATTCTCAAGCCTCATTCGAAGAACCACCAAATTCAAATGACTGTGGTAGAGAGGGTATGGAATTTCTCACTGAAAAGTTTGTAGATTTCGAAAGTCTGAAGTTAAATGATATTGATATTCAGAAGCTATTCTATGATCAACAATGGGGTAATTATTTTGACATGTTAAATGGGTTTGTATACTACGACATCGTCAAAAATTTCTGGAACAAGGCAACTATCTTTGATGAGTTTAATGCTGAAGAGGAAGTTAGAAAAATGGTTGCAAAGGATAAGAGTCTTAAAGGAAAGACAAGAGTTCAATTGGGGTTAAGACCCTTCAAAGGAAAAGAAATTAGGTCTAATCTTCTGGGTATCAATGTATTGATCACTCAAGAGCACGTGGCAAAGGTCCTAGGATTGGATAATGAGGGTGAAAACGTTAATCTGTACAAGGTAAAAAGTAAATATGTTGACTCTATCAGAGAAGATCTCTACCCTACTGGAACAAGAGATGCTGAACTTGGAAAGGCTAAGTTCATGAAGAAAGAGTTTAACTTTGCCTTCAAAGTTTTTCTTGCTTCAATTATTACAAGAGAATGAGGTAAAGATACAATCTCTTGGCCTCACAGGCATTTCATATGGTTTATGCATAGAAGAGTTAAGATTAATCTGGCTGGTCTGTTGTTTGAGCATCTCTGTTGGGCCATCAATGAAAGTCATCATAAAGCAACAGCAACAATTCATCATCTAAGGTTGATCTCATAGATAATTCGACAAACAAAACTGATAGAGATTCTGAGGACCAAGGAAAAGCTAAGAGTCTTCTGCACTGCAAAGTTTGATGCAACCATCTTAGTGAATATGCAGCTGGTTAAGAAAGAAGGTTTAAAGAAGCCAGAACATCCTCTCAAGAAGGTCTGGGAGAAGTACTTCTGGTGTGATGGATTTCCAACCATCTCAGAACATGACAATGATGAGGTCATTGAAAATTTTCTGCAAATGGTTAGAGAAGACAGTGGAGAATATGTGGATAGAAGCATGGTAGTCGATGTACCAGATTGGGATATCTTCAATGGTCCCAAGGATATCACAAGATCAAGGAAGAAGCCAATAGTATTTGAGCAAGCTATGATTGAGGAAGATGCTGAGAATCCAAATGAAGAGCATGGTGAATACTCTGAGCAGGAAAATGTTGATGAGCTGGTGGACAATACTGAGAGGGTAGATGCTGCTAAGAAGGAAAGGAGATCTAAGAAGAGAAATGAAAGACCTCCACCTTCTCAAGAAGGAGAAAAGACTTTGCCTGTTAGACCTGCTAAGAGGACAAAGATCATGGCTAAAAGACCTCCAAGAAAGCATGTGCAAGATACTCAAGGTAAGACTTCTGAGACTAATACTTTTAGCACTGCTGAAGCTCAACATGCACCCTCACCAAACCCTGATATAGACACGTCCAAACCTATATCTATGATTTTACCTAACCAAACTCAACCAACAATACCAATATCATCTGATTCATCATCATCATCATCATCATCTGAAGGTACTCTCACTGACTCTAGCAGTGAAACCATTTCAGAAATCATCAAGAGGGCACCAAAACCAAAACCAAAATCAAAGCCCAAACACAAAACCAAAACTCATTCACTCAAAGAAACTGTCTCTGAAGATACTTCCTTCTTAGACCATCTTACACCACATCTTTCAGGTGATGCCTTTACCACCTCAAACCTAAACTCTCCAAATCACCCCATAAACAAATTCGTGAATGCTACCACTGAAGCATTCCAAGAACCACCCATAATCACTGTTCAAACACCTCCTTTGAATTTTGCTGCTCCTGAACAAGAAAATCCAAACACAACCATCACTTCTGAACCTGACAATCAACCACCCCCTCAGAATGATGATATTCCACAACCTGAACCACACACTCCTAAACCAGAACAGAACATTACTGAACCACATTCTGAACATATTCAAAATCCACCCTCTGACAATCACGAGCATCACATCTCTACACCACCCACTCTTTCTGAAACCTTTGAAAATACACTCCCATCATCACCCCTATCTTATGGTCCAAATTATAAACCTCTGACCATAGATGAACTAAACCTACCCATTGATTTTGCTCTACCAATTCTTGAGGCTCTGTTAAAAGCAGATATAAATGTTAATGATGACATAATAACAACCTCTAAGAACCCCTTTGAAGAACTGAGAAAAATAAAAATCATTCCTCTCAAAAGAAAGAGACCTGAACCCATCATTCCCTTCAACAGAAATCAGCCCTTCTTTAATCCAAATTATGAACCAAACCTTGAGCTTTTAGACAATGCTATTAGTATTAGTCTTAAGAAATTTAAGAGCATGGAAGAAGAAGTACTGATATTTCCCTCAGATATTGA
Source organism: Trifolium repens (assembly GCA_030408175.1). Lineage (NCBI taxonomy): Eukaryota > Viridiplantae > Streptophyta > Magnoliopsida > Fabales > Fabaceae > Trifolium > Trifolium repens. The sequence goes on along the minus strand of CP125839.1, from coordinate 19,743,168 downwards.
TGCTAAGATCAGGGAATTGGAGTATAATTTTAGTCAGTCTCTGAGGCTCTTGGGAGGATATGTGAAGAGCAAAATTCAAGGTAGAGGGATGAATGCTGTTACATAGATTATGGATGCTGCTGAACGATCTCATGCTGCAAGACTCACTTTCTTTAACCATGAAGAAGAGTGTCAACGTTTAGAATTGCTAGCTGCTGTGAATGAGAGCATCAGAACATCACTGGAAGCAGCTAAGAGATTAACAGAGGAGGAAGTTGCATATGTTAACAGAGTATTTGATGCTGAGCAGGCTAGGATAGCTGCTGAAGCTGAGACAAAGAGGTTGGCTGAGCAAGAGGCTCTAAAGTTGTTGGTTGAAAGAGCTACTCGAATTGCTGAAGTTGAAACTCAGAAGCTTCTTGAAGCTCAAGAAATGGGTCTACAACAGGGTGAGGACACCATAATGCTTGATCAGATGTTAGATGAGCGAGCTTCTGATAGGGGCAAACATATTGTTATTGACACTACCCCTCCAACCTCTCCAGTCAGACTCACCAGAGACTCTGGATCTTCATCTATTCCTCCAGCTGTTCAAACAGCATTAGATGAGATAAAAGAAGAGATGAAGAATGAAATAGATGAACTCAGGGCGGATATGAGGTCTGATATGAATGCATCCACTGAAGCCACCAACAAGAAGCTTGATGAGATGATGGATTTTTTGAAGAATCTGGCCAGCCAAATACGAAAACCTTACTCTTTATATTTGAGCACAAATCTTATTTGTTAATGATTTGGTTATGTAATTTCTGGATAATTTTATTTTGTTTATTTAATCTTTGATTATCCATGCTTATTTGGTTGCGTATCTGAATGTTTGTTTATTTTATTTTGTTTTCAAAAATTAAAATTTATATTCACTTATTATGTCTGATACTCTTGTGGCTTCTGAACCTAGAGTAAGGTGTTGAAGAACATCTTGTTTTTAAACTTATATAGGCTTTTGAAAACCTAAGGTTCCCCCACATGGATAATGAGAAAACTACTTAGACTCTACATCAGATTCAGCCTCTGACTCCTCTTTCTTGGGCACTTCTGGCTTCTCAGCTGAGCTTGCATCAGAAAGAGTCAAGAATGGCCTTGTGGATCTTAGGGTCTGAGTACTCTTCCTCAGGATCATATGTTCTAAGGAACTCTGCATAATCAGAATCTATTTCATCAGAATCTGATATCTCAATCACTTGCTTGGTTGTTTCTTTTGGTTGCTTGTTTCTTCTCAAGCGTGAAGATGTTGCTTCCTTCTTGATCTCCTTCTTGGATCCTGAAGCTTTCTTCATTGCTTGACTTTCCTGTGTATGTTGGATATTATATTCTTTAATTATTCGTTGTGAATAAAATGAGAAGAATCACCTCCTTTTATAATGCTCTCAAACAATGGTTATCAACACAGTTCATTTAATTGAACATAGTTGTAATCAATTCTTGACTTGACTGTCTTGAGATATGCGTTATTTGACTCATTTATTTTTGTTTTTCGTTACTTTTTGAATAATGACAAAAGGGGGAGTAAGAATAGCGTTAAAATTAATGTTAATTGATTTCTTAACTACTAAAGACCTGAAACTGTTATACTCATATATTATGAATCAATTTCTATCCCTTCTGAACTAACGATAATATGATTCATTCTGGACTTTATTGAAAGGTGAGAAAATTTAAGAATTTGAAATACATTTTCATAGATAAAATGAGAAGAAGATTGCAAACCTTCTCTGAATATTATCAGACTCTGAAGGAAGAGCTTACAAACCTCTGCCTCTGAGAGTCAAATATGAAAATTTATTTCAAGTTAATAAATTAACTCCTAAACTGTTTTAATTAATTATGGATAGGACTTAGGGGGAGCTTACAAACCAAACCCTATGGATTATCAGACTCAGGGGGAGATTGCAAACCTCTAAAACCTGAAGTCAACATAAATAATTAAATCAACAACAATTGAATTTTAATGCTTTAGTTTGTCATCATCAAAAAGGGGGAGATTGTTGGAACAAAGTGGGTCTGACATAAACCTCCAAGTATTTAATTGGTTTTGATGATAACAAAGTATTAAAATTGCAATTGGTATTACTAATGATTGTTCTTGTGTGCAGAATTATAAGTTAAAATTCATTCAGAAGCACTACGAACAAAAGCAGAGAAGCCAAACTAAGAAGCTCTGAAAGCATATCGTTGATCATCAGAAGCTTAAAATTCAAGTTCTGAAGTTAGTGACTCTAAAGACAAAAGCCAGACTCTGAGAAGCTCAGAAGCTGAAGATCCTAAGAAGCTACGACAACAGACTCTGAAGCAAAAAGAATTTGCGTCACTCAAGAACTGACAGAATCAGAATCAATGATTGAAGAACAATCTACTTAAGGACTCTGTCATATCCACAGGAAGGAATATTCGTTGGTATAATGTTAACCTTATCCATAAGTGGAGCGCATTTGAGGATTGTACAATCGTACTATTATTACTCAAAATGGTTGAGTGATATTTCAAATTGCAAGGTGGTGGAATTGGATTTTTGTACCAAAGAAGGCAATATACAGCTATCAAATTGTACGAGCAAATTCCAGCTGGCACCTTATCTCTCTGCAACAGTCATTACCATTCCATTCAAGTATAAATAGAAGACTCAAATGGAAGAAATGACTATCATTCTATCACTGCGTTTAAGACTCTGAAATATTCTGACATTACAGCTTCTATCTGTCATTCTTAGTCTTAAGGCAAATCTGTGTTGTATTTTGTAAACACCTCTGATAGTATATCAAGTGTTCATTAACATTCATTCTTATTCTTTAGTTTGTTTGAGAAGTCTCTTGTTAGTTGTAACTTGAGCATTTGAGAAGTCTCTTGCTATTGTGCTTGAGCATCTTGTAATCTTGTGAGATTTTAGTTAGAAGCCCTTGGAAGTGCAAGGGGACTGGACGTACTCTCGTTTTGTGAGAGGAACCAGTATAAATTTCTGTGTCTTTCTTTCTCTCTCTCTGTCTCATTATTGTTTTGTGTTTAATCCGCTGCAAACTTAGTTTTTATTTAAGAAAAAGTTTTAACTTTTAAAACACAATTCAACCCCCCCCCCCCCCCCTTCTTGTGTTTTTCCACCTTCACATTCTTATCTTGTATCAAGTTAACTGATGAAAAGTGATTATCTTTGAACACACAAACTTGGGAAACCGTCCTGAGAACGTCCTACTGACTCATAAATAATTCAACCTATGAAATGATTTCTTCTTCAAAGTTGATTCTTGCCATTATGCTGATCTGATATGAAAGCTCTGGATGGAAATGAACATGTTCATGATGAGAACATTATTTCATAAGAGTAGATAATGTTTCTTTTCTATATGAGAAGATAATATCTTCTTTGGTTAATCAACTTTGAAATCTCTTGTTGTTGCAAAACTTTCCATAATTCCTCTTTGATGTTTTGCACACATTGTTGCTTGTTCATTGAGTATCTTTGATATCATATAGTGGAGGCGTGAGAGTACTGATCATGAGGATTATCATTTTCTAGTTTAGAGAATGATAAAACATTTATGCCATGTGCATAATCTCCTTTGAAAACTCATGGAAGATCATTCTCAAACTTTCTCATCTTGAGAAGCTTTGGTAAGATAAAACTTTGAATAGGTTTTGACGATCTTCAACATATGCATCATTCCAATTGATGTTAATTGTAGTAGTAAATCTTCAAAGCATGTAACAAAACTCAATGTGAGTTTTGACATAATAACGTCAAATATATTCTTGTCTAGCTTGTGATGCAAGTTTTTCCATCTTGATTCTTCAACTATGATCTTCATATTCTTCCTGGAATCTTCAATACTCATTGTGAACCTTGTGATGATAAGGAAGACTATGAACCAGAAAAAACACTTTGTTGTTTAAACCTTCCGACGAAACCTTTATGCTTCAAACAACATCCTTTAAAAATCTCCATGAAGCTTGTGATGCTACTTTTGTTATCTTCTGATGCTACTCCAATTCTTTCATTGTTTGAGTATATAAAATGCACTTGTTGATGTGAGTGGCCTCTAGCTCATCCACTTTTGCCATTATCTATCTTTCAACAAAAACTCAAGTGCAAACTTAACATTTATTCCATAAGGTTTGTTGTCTTTAAAACACATATCAAAACGGGTTTTACCTCAACAAGACCATCTTGGAGAGACAATGATAATAATACATGTGATCAAGTTTGAGAGACGGTGATAAGAATACTCAAGATTAACCTAATGTAGTGATAAAAATACTCAAGATTAGCGCCGGGAAAAACAGGGCTAAGAATACCATCATAAATATGGAGAGTAACGCTAAAAATACATAGGTTATGAGATTATAGAATTTTCTTTTGATACAAAAGGTGTATTTAGTAACACAAATAAGCTAGATTATAACTTATTATACACTACAAAAAAATTGCCGTATAACTACGGACGCCTTTAGCTACGGCTGTTCAATTCGTGGGTATAGGCATTATTATACCTACAAATGTTTAAAAAACCATGGGTATAGGAGTGACACCTTTTTTTATACGCTACCACCATATTTTTTCCACTCATGCCACAATCAGAAATCGCTTTTTTCCATTCCATCTAAACAGAGAACCCTAACATCATAGAAATCCCTTTCCATTATTCCTCTTCTCTTGTTGATTTCATGGACTCCTCTCACCGGCTTCTCTCTCTCTCTCTCTCACACACACATACTCATTCACTCGCGAAGGGAAGGGAAATCGTTGGCGGAAGCAGCGATGCAGACGACGATGGCAAGAATGTCAAGCTGCTTGATGAGCGTTTTTCTATATATTGATGTAGGTCAAATTTATTCTCTTCTTCATCTTCCCATAACCCTAAACCCCTAAATTTTTGGATTATTAGATGTTTGGCTGATTTTATTTTATTTTTTTCAATTAATTATCATAATTGTGTTGTTCGCATTAACAGGAATTGGAAATAAAACATAATATAACATTGCATAACATAGTCAAGGTATGAGATTCTTCCTATTTAATGTTTCAGTTTACTGTTTACCCAATCAAGCGAGACTTTTTTTTCTTTCTTCAAATTCCAGCAATTGTTTGAAAACAATTTTAAATGGTTTTGTTCAGGAGGGTGCTAATGGAATTCTAGTTCCAGGAGGTTTTAGTGAGGGTGATAGCAGGGTGCTATACTTTGTTGGTATAATATTCGTCATATTTTTTTATTGATATTCTCTAATCTTATAGGTTATTTAGAATTGTGCATTTGTTTATTTATGTCGTAGTTTGTTGCCGACAAAGTTTTCTTTGCCAAACTTTAAGAGGTTCGTACCTGTTAACTCGCTGAAGATGGTTACTCTGATGTGGTTGTTGAAGGTCTGTAACCTATGGAAGGTAATTTGATTTTTCAGTTTGATTTCTTGGAACCAATGCAATGCTTGTTGTTGGAGAAATTAATTTGAGTGTGTGAATTTTTATCATATTGATTGAATTTGGAGATTTAGGTTTTCTGCTGAATCAATTTCATGTAATGCTTTTGTTATTGGAGAGCTAAGTGGATGAATGTGTGAAATGACAAGGGGTTAATTTAATTTAAGGGGATTTGATACTTTTAATTTTTGTTTATTGTTTTGTGTAATTGAGCAATGGTTTTGCCACCACCGTGCTTCTACCGATACATTCATTCCTCTGATGTGCTACAGTGTGTTTAGTTTTCAAATTAGAACGTAGAATGTAAGGTTAGTTCGACTTAAATCTCATTTTTCCCTTTTGTTTCTTGTCTTCTCCTATTTATTGAATCCTTTAAAGAGTCAATCCTTTATGAACAAGAGAAGATAGTGCTTGTGTGGTTTGATATCCCATATAACCAAGCTGTATATGGCCTCTTAGATAATTTTGGTATTTATATGGTTTGAATAATTTGTTCTACAAAGCTTAAATGATGTGTGTCTATATCTTCTAATTGCATATGGCCTAAACTGTTCACTCTTATACACATGTAGCCTTATTCATTTTCCACTTGTTTGAACTAATTGAGATTTTGTATTTATAGCCTTATTCATTTTCCACTTCTATAAAAAATTGAGATGCAAGAGTTGTCTTGTGTTTTGTTCATGTATAGCCTTATTCATTTTCCAAGCTAAGTCGAAAAGGTCCTCGTATGAAAGATATGTTTGATATAACGGCATTCAGGATTGTTTTTTTTGTAGTGACTCCCTTTCTTATTTCTAGGCTATCTATATACAAATATATATATATATATATATATATTTGGTTTTATTGGCTAGATTTTATTTCCTATAATTCTTTTAATGTGTATAGATAGAGAAAGGTACATACTATTTAAAAGTTTCAAGAATCCAATAATTTGTCATGAGAAGGATGTCAGCCTTGAAATTCTATACCAATGTAATGGCACATTTCAACATTTAGAGAATGTATCACTTGAATGTTTTTCATCTTTTTCATTTTTTATTTTGGCAGGATCTTATCACCAGGGATCAATATATTTGTTCCTGCATTATAGAGTTGGTGCGTGTCAGGTTTTTTTCCTCCTGCTGTTACGGTTTTAATGTTTATGGTTTTTCAATGTTAGCGCTTGTGAAGGTGATGACAGAGAGCATTCATCACTTTTTCATAATCCCTGGGTTCAATTGTAATTGCATTGAGTTCATTTTATGTATTTCATTCTAATTTGACCAAGTAGAATGTGTTGGCATGGTCTAAGATGCATCATCTCATTCTTATCAAAGATTTGTTATTATGGTTGACAATTTTTTCTTCTTCTAGTGGCTGATACAATAGTAGAGAAACATCTACCTACACTAATTAACTATGATATTTGATCAATCTAAGACAGTTCAATTTGAATTCATCAATCTGCTACATATTCCCTCTTATGTTCAATGTGTATTAGTTGTTATGATTAATTCTTCCCTTTTCTCATTCCTCCAATATAGTTATGTATTGAAATTGTGCTATTTCTCATTCCAGTTCCATTTTTTGAGGTACACAAAGTTGCTTCCAATTGCTTGGTTGTTATCTTCCTCAAAGTTATATTGAACTGACATGTCACTGATTTTGCAAACAGTTCAGCAGCATGTGTTATGTATCTGGAAATTTTGTATTTTCACTTGCAATGCTTCTTCTATTGTTGGGCACAAATTTCTTTTGCATTAAACTACAAGAGGCAATACTGATTTATCTGTTTTTGTTTGTAGAAAAAAATCTAGCCATGTACTCTTAGGTCAGGACAAGGTATAAAATTTTGTCCATATACTCTGTCTAAAGTTACAATTTACAAGATGTTTTGTCCAAACAACTGAACATATCCCTGAGAAGTGCCAGGCAGTTAGTGTCTGAAATCTGAATACTTGTGTTTTCTTTTACAGATTCGTCCCTTGTGGAGGCACTACTTCCAGAACACTCAGGGTCTTATATTTGTAGTTGACAGCAATGACAGGGATAGAGTTGTTGAGGCCAGAGATGAGTTATATAGGATGTTGAATGAGGTACTTAAATTTAGTTGATTTATTTTCGCCTTTTATACCACTACTTTCTTGCTGTAGATTATATGATTTTTATTATGAGAAGCTTATTGCCAAACAATTCAACTTCTTTGATAAGATGTTAGTAGGTTTTCTCAAACTAGGATTTATAGTATTATTAGAAGCTTATTGCCCCCTGTATGTATGTGCCAAGTTTACTCTTGTGTCTGTCCATAATGTCTTGCTTTCTATACTAGGCTTTTGTGTAGTATTTTGTCTTGCTTGCCTGGACTTATTTTTTCTAGTACATAAGCTAACTATGCATGCAAGTTGTGCTTGAGAGATTCTCATTTTTTCACATAAGAAGGTAAATAGTTGAGCTTTGAAGTTTGAACCAATAATTTATTTCTTGTTGTAAATCCTAATAGTCCAACTTCTTTGATAAGATGTTGTTGTTGGAACGGGAGCAAATGAAAAAACACCATCAGAAAGGGTATTGTCAGTGCTCTTGTGAAAGGTTAGTTACAGTTCCACAAAATTGCACCAAATTGTATCTTATATTACTTTGTTAAGTATTTATTCAATGCATATAATGGATAATCATTTAGTAAAGATTCAATACTTAAGACCTTTTATGTGATACAGATCTTGCTGCTGTCTTTGATTGGAGGCCAAAGTTGAGAGAGTTGAAGGACAAATATAGGTCAATTCTTCAGAGGATGGTTATCAGTAATCGGTTCAAAAGTTGTATTTACTTTATGGTGTAGTTTGAAATTGTCTACTGTGTAGTTTAGCTTGTGTTGATTGAACTTTGGAGGAGATTTTAAATTAATATATATTCATGATTTATTTACATTTTTTTGTCTTGTTTGTTACAATTCTTGTTCATGATTTAATGCATCACACGTGGGTGTATATTAAAAATACTATTAAGAAATATAGGCCAAAAATATATTTGTTGAGTAAACAAATAGAAAAACAAATTAAAAAGAATATTCAAAACATTATACCAACGGAATAATACTGTGTGTATAGCCATTCACTGAGTGTCATATTGGCCGTGGGTAAAGACCTATGTATTATTCCAACACCAAAACTGCCGTGGGTAAAGACCTATTGCTACGGAGAAAATCCATGGGTACAGCGAAATAAAGACCACGGAACAATATGTCCGTCGGTATAGGTTTTTTTACATATACCTACGGTTTTTTAACCATTAGCTACGAATTTTTTCCGTCACTAAATGTCAAATTTCTTGTAGTGATATCAATTTATAAGTTTTTTTTTTATAAAATTAGAGGTGTTTGGTAACAAATATTTTTTATTAGCTTATAGTTTTTTCTGATACTATTTCAAGTTTAGTGACTAAAATTTTCCTTTTTTTAAAGTTACTAAATAGAAGCAATATATTTTAAACGAGTCAGATCAAATAACACCAATGTGTCAAACTTATAATATGACATATCAAATAATTCTTTACCGGATAATCATATTACAAAATTGACTGTTTGATTGAAAGATACTATAACATAGATTATGTCTATAAAATATAACATTAATTGGAAATTATTTGATACGCTAATGAGATACATCAAAATGAACTCATTTTTTGAAAGTTCGTCAGACGTTAATTTTGATGTATCTCATCGACATATCAAATAATTTCTAATTAATGTTATATTTTATAGACATGATCTATGTTATAGTATCTTTCAATCCAATAGTCGATTTTGTAATACAATTATCCGATAAAAAGTTATCGGAGGTCATATTATTAAGTTTGACACCTTGATGTCATTCGATCGTATCTCATTTTAAATATAATCCCAAAAAGAAATCAACAATAAAAAAAATTCTAAGTATAGAATTGCTCACTTATCAAGTCTAAAGTGTTTACCATACATACCACCTCCAAAACAAAACACAGTACAAGACAAGGGATTGCGCTGAGTCAGTGACGGAGAAAATGCATCCTCCTACGACGGTAAGGTAGAAGGATTTGTCTCAATCATCACTAACCGCGAAAGGTATATTTCTCATTTCTCAGTTCAATTTCATTTTTCCCTCCAAATTCCCTCATACAGGCCTAAGAATACTTTTTCCAAAACATGACAAAGATAATTTTTTTTATGTTGAAAATAAAAAGGGTATTTTTGTTAGTTTGTACTGTTGAAAAGTTATTGTGTGATTTTCTGGGTGTGTTTGGTAACAGCTTATAGTTTATTGTATTAGTTTATAAGCTTGTTTCAAAAAATTGGAGGTGTATGGTAACTAGCTTTTTTTTCCTAGCTTATAGCTTTTTTTCAGATGCTATTTCAAGTAGTGTTTGAGCTTATATCTTACGGTATAGCTTTTTACTTTTTGTTCTAATTTTACCCTTATTTTTTTTTTATTACTTTTTTTAATTGAAAAACTACCCACTCAAAAAAATAACTACCCACTCACGTAATACTTTTATGTCATTTTATAATTACAACAGCTAAATTTACCAAACACTTTAATTTCATTCTACTAACTTTTCAGCCATCAGCTATAAGCTAGCTTTTCAGCTATCAGCTAGCTTATAGCTTAATTTTACCAAAAAGAGCCCTAAGTTAAAAAATCCTATAATCGCTTACTTTTAGGGTAAATATGCTGGGAGAGAGAATGAAGAGAGATAGTATGATATGAGGTAATGACAAAATTGACCTAAGAAATAAATTAAATGCAGGTGAATCTAGGATTTTTGGAATGTAGAGAATCCAAATCCTATGGACAAATTTTTTTGTTTTTATCCGGTCATTTGCTACTTGTTTTGTCTAGTCTTATGACCAGTTTCTACCGGTTTCTAACTCTACAGGATACAAAAAAAGTTGTCCTGTCCACAATTTGTTTAGCAGATCAAACGAACCTTGAGAAAATGAAGAGACTACGAAGGCGGTGTAATGATGGTGGAAGCAAGAAGAAGAATAAAGACATGTTCGATGACTTGCCTGATTGCATTTTACTTCACATTCTGTCTTTTCTCGACACCAAACGCGCAGTTCGAACTTGCTTACTGTCCACAAGATGGAAGGATCTCTGGAAGCGTGTTCCCACACTTACATTAATTTATCCTCCAGACCCCTATTTTGTGAGTAGGAAGAATCTCAAGGGTTTCAGTAGATTCGTGTCTTGGATTTTGTCTAATCGTGATGCCTCAACCGCACTGCATGCTGTTGATTTTGAACGTACAGGACTTGTGGAGCCTAACTTACTCAAAAGGATTGTGAAATACGCTGTTTCACATAATGTCCAGCGGTTACGAATTTGTGTCAAATGTGATATTCAGCACTTTCCTTCATGTTTCTTTTCATGTCACACTTTAACATCTCTTGATCTTTATGTTGGTTCTAGGATTTACGATCAAACAACAGTATTTCCAAATTCTCTAAAGTTGCCGGCATTAACCAGTTTGTCTCTACATTACTTTACCTTTCCTGTCGGTGATAATGGCCGTGCTGAGCCTTTTTCAACATTTAACCGGTTGAATAGTTTGATCATTGACAATTGTATACTTCTTGATGCACAGATACTATGCATATCAAGTGCCACACTTGCCAATTTAACAATACAATCAATATCTAGACGCGTGAACTTCCCCGAAATCGAACTATCTACTCCAAGTCTTTGTACTTTTGCTTTTTATGGTATTCCTTTTACAAAACTTTCTGGGAACCATCTTTGTTCTATTAAACATGTAAACATTGATACAGATACATATTTTAATTGCTCAAAGGTAGAGCTTACTGGTATTCCTCCTTCAATTCTACTCAGCTGGCTCATTGATCTTACTCATATCAGATCATTGAGAGTCTCTTCAACTATTCTTCAGGTATACATTAATAGAGTATGTAAGTATGGTAGAAGATATTAGTTAAACATGCTTCAAAATGTTAGTTTTGAGGCTTTAATTTTGCTTTATTTTTAAAATGATTGCTTTATTTTATTTATTGATTTATTTCTACGTTTTATTAAAAAGAATGACTTGCATTACACTGATCATGATTTACCATCACCTTTCATTGCTTAGGTTCTCTCCCTTGTTCCTGATTTATTGAAGCTTAAACTCCCTTCTTTGTGTAACTTGAAGACACTGAAAGTAAAAATGAGATATGTTTCATATGATTTATTCAAAGCACTGATAGATGCCGAATTAGCGCAGCTGCCTACCAGGTCACATGAAGAAGTTGCCAAGTTACAAGAAGCTTTTAAAGTAGGATCTTCATCCATACCTGATGGAATAGTTGACTTTTTGCTTCAAAACTCACCTTCAGCAGAAGTTCATATAGAGTACAATGAATGATCTTACAGTAATATATATTGGCCATGAATGAATGATTCAAAAGGTGAAATGTGGATTCTACTTTTGAAAGTTTCATTATTTTTTTAGCATTGGATACGGTTGGTTGCTTGAAATTTTAATAATTATAGAGTACAATGAATGATCTTACAGTAATATATATTGGCCATTGAACTATTACTTGAAGCCCTTAATTTTAAGATTTCTTTCAATTAGTTAACATGTTTGCCTCATACATTAAATGATACATACAAGTTATGTATAAATTTCTCTCAGGGAATTGTTTCTTTAGAAATAGAGCTTTGAGAACTAATTTATCAGCAAAAATGCAGATGTTTAGTGTTTTGGTATAATGATAAAGTGCTAATTTGTTTGTTTCATGTTTTACAGTGTGCACCCTTTGCCAAAAATCAAGAAGATGCTGTGACTAAATTTTTGAAGAAGTTGTTTTCAGGTCCCTAATGGAATTGTATATATCAACCTTAATGATCTCCTTGACCTTCCTGTCATTAATGCAGAACAAATTTTCTATGCAACTCATGAATGCAACTCTATCTTTCCTCATTTTGCTAATTACACATTTATAGGTTATCTTAATCGACTATTGTTAATTGATGTTGCGATCAATATGTTTTTTCCATACTGCAAGTGGTGTTTTTCCATGACTATCGCGGAAATGGCAGGTTTGATTTTGCTTGGGTCTGCAAATCCTTATGGCATGTGTACAGTGTACTAGGTTGTAACAAAGAATGTAATCATATTTACATGTTCAAGTATCACTTATTCTCCCAAATTACTTATGTTAATGCTTTGTGGCTTAAGTATGTTCTTAGTTACCATTCCCCCTTATTCTTCTGGTTGTTCTACCATGGTTCCTAATTCTGTTTTTATTATCTTCTTTTAGAATTCTAAACTCTTTCAAAACTATCATGTACAATTTTATGTTCTTTAATTTCAAGAGGGTTAACCGAATAACATGATGCAAGGTTTGAAACAAGTTTATTAAAGGGAGTTCAAGGGGTACTTTAACCCTTACATGAATGGCGTGTTTGTGTGTTTGACCGTAGCACTTCTCTATAACTAATTGATTTAGTGTAAAACACAATATTGTAGGGTTTATACAATAAATTACAAACCACTTTCCTAGTTTGCCGCAATTTTTTTGTATTGTAGGGCGAGTATTATATAGTCCGAAATTAATCCCGTTATAAAATTATTCTTCATTGCAGGTATTTTTGTCTGGTGTATGATAGTTATAGAGTAAGGTAAGATTATTTGTGATAATATAACCGAAAACTATTTTTCTTTCACTTTGAAATGGATGGAGTAATAATTTGGGTTCTTACTAACTTGTGGTTATTTCAGGCATCATTATTTAAATTAATAAATATCCTGCATTTTTGTTGTGTTGTTTTAATAAAATTCATTTGTTGATCAAAAAAAAAAAAAATCCTGCATTTTTTTATTGCGTGTTTATTTGAATTATAAATATTACTGAATATTAAATTTGACAAATTTGATTAAAAAATATTTTTGTTTATAATTAAAAAATCAATACATTAGTTACTTAAATTTTTCACCAACAACTTATTTTTCATGTATAGTAATTATTTAAATTTTTCATCAACAAAAACTTATTCCTTAGGTACAATAGTTATTTAATTTTATTAGTTATATTTTAGAGTATTCATATTAACTATATCTATCGATGCATTTTTATTACTATAAATATAAAGTGGAGTTATAATATATGAGGAAAGATCAAATTACACCAATATAACATTTGAGTAATGTTACATTGCTTTTTTTTTTTTTTTTGAGATGAAAACAACTTTCAATAACTAAAGAGCTGGTGGAACATCAGCCAAATTACAAAGAGCAACAAATGTGGAATTTGGAACAAAACCCATCCATGTTTTAGTACCTACAGCATTTGAAAATCCTACTAATCCATGGGCAACAACATTTAGGTGACGCCTAACATGTGTCACAACCACCCTATCTAATTGTTCAATAAGTAACTTACAATCTTGAATTACTAAATCTATGACAGCAACTGAGTTGTTTGAATTAAAACAGTTAACCACAATGGCAGCATCAGATACAATAACAATGTCTTTAAAATTCAATTCAATAGCTTTTTGGAGACACCATCTCACACCTAATGCCTCTGCCAAGACAGGCTCAACATCAATGATCTCTTTTCTGCAAGCGGAGAGAACAACATGGCCTGATTGGTTATAAATAACCATTCCCCATCCGGTAGCATCACCTGTAAAACAACCAGCATCAACATAGAATACATTTGGGGCAGTAGGCAGTGACTGTGAAGCAACATCAGTATCTAACATGGGAGTGTCAATGTTATTATGGGAATGGGAAGACAATTCATTCACAAAACTCATAGCATCATGAGCTATAGCAATTGGATCTACAATTTTATTGTTAAAAATCAAATTGTTTCTTGCATTCCAAATTTTCCACATTAACACACAAAATAGTTGTGCTCCTCTAGTATCATCACAAGTTAGCCCCTGTAATAACCAAAGGTGGATGGGCATAGATTGAGGGACATGAACACCTAATTGAGAAGAAAACCATGTGAGTTGTGATAAGTGACAGTGAAGAAAAAGGTGATCTGCTGTTTCGGGAGCACTTTGGCATTGAGGACAAAGGTTTTCAATTTGAACACCTTTTTTTTCTAAGTTTGCACGGGTGGGGAGAATATTCTTTCCGAGCCTCCACAAAAAATTCCTCACTCTATTTGGAACCGGAGCTTTCCAAATTTCCTTCCAAAGACTATTCATTTGTTGACCAGAAGATGCTGCGTCATCTCTCGAGTTATGTTGTTTCACCAAATGGTGTGCCGATCTCACGGAGTATTCACCATCTCTTTCATAATGCCATATCATCTTATCCGCTGGAAGCCTTTGTGAAATTGGGATACTAAGAATTTGCTTGGCTTCATGGGGGTAGAAAGATCGGACCACTAATTCACGGTTCCATTGTTTTGTGTCAGAATCAATGAGAGTACTAACAAGAGCTCCATTCTCTAACATTTCACATCGACTCCACACTTTGAACCCCACTTGATTTGGTAGCCACCTGTCTTCCTTAATCTTCACTTGTTCACCATTTCCAATTCTCCACCTTGAACCCAATTTTATGACATCAGTAGCACTTTGAATGCTTCTCCATGCATAACTTGGTTGGAAGCCAATTTTTGCTTCTAAGAAGGATGTTCTAGGATAATACCGACTCTTAAAAACCCTCCCCATGAGAGACTCTTCACCTGTCATCAATCTCCAACAATGCTTTCCAAGAAGTGCCTTATTGAAGTTTTTTATTCCTCTGAATCCCATACCACCAGCTTTTTTTGTCTTTGAGAGCCTCTCCCAACTCATCCAGTGAATCTTTCTCTTTCCAACTTTAGATCCCCACCAGAATTTTGCTAACATGGCTTCAATTTCTTGACAAACACTATCAGGTAATTTGTAGCAACTCATTATGTAGTTCGGAATTGCTTGGGCAACCGCTTTGATGAGGATTTCCTTTCCAGCTCTTGACAAGCATTGTTCTTTCCATCCCTTTAACTTCTTCCAGACACGGTCAATGACAAGTGAGAAGATAATCTTCTTTGATCTTCCAAACACCACCGAGAGACCAAGGTATTTAGAATGAGTATCCACAGTCTTTACACCCATCCTGTTACGGATCATATCTTTGTCTTCATGACGCACATTTTGACTAAAGGATACTTCGGACTTGTCAAGATTAACCACCTGTCCTGAAGCGTTTTGGTACTCAGCAAGGACATCAAGAATCACATCTGCCTCGGCAGTGTTTGCCCGGGCAAACAATAGGCTATCGTCTGCAAAAAACAAATGAGATATCTTTGGTGCTTGCCTCGCAATTTGTATCCCATGCATACTCCTTGTTTCAGCTTTTTTCTTCACCAAACCAGACAAAACATCAGCACAAAGAATAAAAATATAGGGAGAAAGGGGATCACCTTGCCTAAGCCCTCTTTCGGGGGTGAAGAGCTTACTAGGTTGGCCATTTATGAGGATTTGGTAAGAAACAGTAGATATGCATTTTAGGATCAAGTCCACCAACTTGCACGGGAACCCCATGGAGTTTAGAGTGGCCCTGACAAAAGGCCATTCAATCCGATCATACGCCTTTGACATGTCTAACTTTAGAGCCATTGTGCCTTTCTTTCCTCTTTTCTTCTTTTTCATCCAATGAAAACATTCCATTGCAATTAGAGCATTATCCGTTATGAGTCTTCCTTGGACAAAAGCAGATTATTCTTCATCAATGATATCTGGAAGGATCGGTTTAATTCTATTTGCAATCACTTTGGTAACTATCTTCATTACAACATTGCAAAGACTAATGGGTCTATAATCTTTTGGGGCTTGAGGATTCTTGATCTTTGGTATTAAAGCAATAAAGGTCCTATTTATATCTTCCGGGGATCTTTCATTGTTCAAAATTTGTAAGACCAGACTTTGAACATCTCTGCCTATTATGTGCCAGAATTTTTGGAAGAAGAGTGCAGGTAATCCATCGGGGCCCGGGGCTTTTAAAGGATGCATCTGAAAAATTGCATCTTTGACTTCATCAGCTGAGAATTGATTTGAGCAAAGTTCTTTATGTTCTTCAGTAAGTTTACTACGAACCACATCACAAGTACTATCAATGTTCACAGGGTCAGATGTTGAAAAGATATCCTCAAAGTAATTAATGAGTAATCTCTCCACATTATGCTCTCCATGCCACCACACTCCTTGGGGATCCTTCAATTTTTTTATGTGGTTTACTTTCTTTCTTTGAGAAGCTTTCCCATGGAAGAATTTTGTGTTTCGGTCACCTTCTTTTAGCCAAACTGCTCTACTTCTTTGTCGCCAAATAACTTCTTCAGCTTTTAGAAGCTCATCATGCCTTCTTTCTCTATCTTTGTATCTTGTTATTTCTTCCGGGTTAGCAGCCCAAGCATTGAACTCTTTTAGCTCCTCTTCAATAGACTTGATTTCTTTTCTCACATTACTTATTTGATAATCTTCAAAAACATTATCTAGCTGGTTCATAGCTCCAAGTTTGGCCACACACATAGTCTCAGCCCCACACCACGCACGCCTGACTTCATCTTCACATTTGTTATCCTTCGTCCACACTTGCTCAAATCTAAACAATCTTGGTCTCTTCTTTTTATATGAATTTTCATGATTTTCAAGAAGGATCATCATTGCAGCATGGTCAGACCCGTATCTAGGCAAGTGAACAACACTAATTGGCGAGAATCTATTCTGGAAATCAGTTGTTACCAAAGTTCTATCTAGTCTACACTGGATGTTTTCCTCATTTTGTCGGCCATTTGACCAAGTAAACGAATATCCTTCAAAGCCCGGGTCAAGGAGACCACAATCAGCAACACATTGTCTCCCAAGACCCATTTGATTTTGAGTTCTGGCTACACCCCCTATTTTTTCATTTGAACTAAGAATGTCATTAAAATCACCGAAACAGACCCAATGATTCTCAACCTGAGTTGAGAGTTGGTTAACTAGTTGCCAAGTTTTCCATTTATTAAATTCCTCCGGGAATCCGTAAATTCCAGAGAGAAACCAGTTTGCCCCATCATCCCCAGCATCACAAGAACATATGATTAATAGAGTAAGAGATCACAGATAAAGATACCTGGTCAGACCATAAGAGGCTAATACCACCAGCACGCTCACGTCCGGACCTCGTACAATCAACTGAGAATCCTGAGCTGAAACCACATCTTCTCTTTATTTTTTCCATTTCGTCTTCTTTGAGTCTAGTCTCCATCAAGAACACCACTTGAGGATTTTCAATACGGATGAGCCTCAACAAGGCTCGAACTGCTAAGGGATTCCCCAACCCCCGACAATTCCAACTTATTATTTTCATTGGGCTAGGCGGTGTTGGTTTTCCAACACCACCTCTGGTTCAGTTGTAGCTATATCCTCCATGACAATGTCTTGTCTCCTCTTCTTTTCACCTCCTAAGATGTCTTCTGGATTTCCTTCTGAAACCACTACCTCCACTAGTTGCCTCTTTCCCAATTCAATCTCCTTTTGCGTAGGTTTTGAGCATTTTTTACGCGCACCACTTTTCTTCCTTGTCCACTTACGACTAGAACTTTGACCCTTTGAAGTGTCATGCTGCCCGATTTCAAAGTTTTGAGATAAGGCCACTGTGCCGAGAGTTTCCGCAACACTCTCTACCTCCTTGAATGTTATCTCTTTGTCGTTAAGTACCACAACAGTTTTTGGGACTTCATCTTGTGCAGGTTTTTTCTGTTGCTCCACCTCCACTTCATTAGTTTTTCCTTTTTCAGTGCCTTCATTCTTGCTTGTGCTAGTTGAATCAAAGAGGTTTTTGCTGTAAGCACCTGAGCTACTTTCTTTCCGTGGTTCATAACTCGGTTTTGGGAGAGGAGATGCCCTCAGCCAAGGTCCAAAACCAAGCTCTTTCTCTTCTAATTCTTTATACCCTGCCTCCTCTAAATCACTAGCTTCCTCACACTCTTTTAATTGGTGCCCAATTCTACCACATACAAAACAGAAAGTAGGCAATCTCTCATACTTGAAATAAACCTTTAAATTTATGTCTTGAGACTTTATCACTGTGCCCCTCTTCAAAGGCTTCCTGAGATCAATTGACGCCTTCAACCTTAGGAATCTACCGGTCCGGTTGCGTTCCAAAGGGTCTGTTTCCTCAAATTGGCCAATGATATTTCCCAGCTTCTTTGCCATTGAGTCCGATCGGACCTTCAGTGGGAGTTCGTAAACTCGAACCCAAAAAGCAACTTTATTCATTTCAAGATCAGCAGGTTGTTCCTCGCCTGAGACACGGTTCAATATAAGCAAATTCCGGTCAAAGCTCCAAGGCCCATTTTTGAGAACTAGATCTGCATCCTTCTTGGTAGCAAAACGAAAAAGGAACAAATTTTTCTTCAAATCTTCAACCTGATTCTTCAGTCTCCAAGCTTGAATCATAGTTTGTTTAAAGGCACGAACATTGAACGGAGAGTCCGTCCACAGCTTGCCGGCGAGAGTGCGACGAAACAGATCTTCACCATAAGTATCCTCTTCTTCCCACACGACGCCTTCCTCTTCTTCTTTCGAGAGATTGACAGCCTTCCAATTTTCCATAGCTCAAAAATTGCAGAGGAGTAGAGCCAACACCGACAGAGGTTGGATTGAGCTAGGAGAGCCTAGAAGAAACCGACACAAGGAAGGATAGATACCAAGAAAGACTTGGGTTTGACCGCCACTATATAATGTTACATTGCTTAATATCGTGTTAATGAATATAAATTTTACAAAATTCACACCGTTAGATTGAACCTTTACATTATATAGATCATCTATGTAAAAAAATCACAAATCCAAAATCATTCGATATGTTACAGACACCCATAAAATTAACGGTTTTTGCATTTTTATTGAACACTTTTAATTTTAATGGTTATCAATAACATATCAAATGTGGTGGGTGGGTACCCAACTGATTTGAGTTTAGAGCTATGAAGCCCAAATACCTGATACAAACCGATACGGAGATATACGTTATTTAAAAAATTAAATTTATATATATATATATGCACAATATATAACATAACTAAAATCGACAATGATAATAAATTAACATTCAAATTACTCAAAATAAGAAAACAAGTGACAATTACATATCTTAAGTTAAGTACTACCCAAAAAGGACATGATTAGTATTATCCAAAAAAACATCTTAGTACTATCCAAAAAAGACATAGTTGATTATCCATAAAGAACATCATACTTTATCATTCACTACTTAAGAGGAAACACGAATTGTATCAGTCTTCTCTCATTCGTTTCCATCATCAAAGAACATTAACTGTCCAATATTTCTCTGGTACACGTATCGAAGAAGTATCTGATATGTATCAGTCATTTATTTTTTAAAAAATAATATTAATTGTGCGATACTTCTCTGATACGAGTATCGGCAAGTATCGGTATCGAATACCATACTTGGCCATTTTTGGAGTATCGGAGAGTTAAGAGTTAAAGGTGTTAAGGTGCAAAAGGATCTAATTTTAAATTCCGATGAAGGAGAAAAATGCTAACAATAACAACTTTTTGCATGAATGATTAAAATTATATAAAATTTCAATCCAGTAATGAATTTTGTAAAATTTGTATTCATTAAACAGCGCTTCCGTCATCATTGCTAAGTCGTATCGCTCTCATGGTGCACCACCCATAGCGGATAAATGACCCCTGCATGATATATTTGTTCCCGATTTCACTCACATAGTGGAGCTTACAACTTAAAGTATGCACATCTCATCCATTCCATATATACTCATCTTGAATTGCTACTGATTTGGGCATTTATGTGCTAACATTATTGCGCTAACATTCTTGCAGGTATCTTTCCCCGTTACACATGAGCTCATCACTAACATCACTAGATCCACAGAGGAACCATCTAGTTCTATCCATTCAAAGCAATAATAACTTGAAAATTGTGCACATAATATTAATTAGATGCACAATTGGAATATAAACAAATAATTAAAATTATATATTAAATTAAAATTTAAAAGTGACGATCTTGTCCTGTAAATACAATTCAGCTAGTAGTTACAAAAACCTTGATATGCAGTGTATTGCATTCGAACTTGAGATTTTTTACTTATTCATACTTCAAGGTTAAAGTAAGTGAGTTTGAGCTACTTAAAAGAACGTGATCATCTTTTTATAACTATGACATGATAATTATTATGCGACATATTTTGAAGCAAATAAGACTCTAATAATCTAGAGTTCGGCCATAGTGTAATTAAAATTTGACCAATATTTATTCCTCTCAATAATTGAACTCAAATTTTCCTAAACTATTTACGATTCGTAAAATTTACTCAACATCAACTTGGAGTGGTGATTAGTTGGTCCAGTGGTGATTGTCGTTGGATTTGGTAGAGACAACCACTGTTCGATCCTCTTCAACTGCATTTAGGAAGGGACTTGAACCATTTGATACTACAACTCTCGCCGAACTCTAGACTACTAGGGTCTCCTTTTCCTATGAACAAAAGGGTGGAAACCAAAAATAAAACTTGGAGTAATTATTATGGTTTGTCTAACATGTGCAACATTACCTATGTTAAAGTAACCAAAAATAATATTTTTTTTATTAAAATCAACAATTATTTATTAAAATTTTATATATTTAATATAAAATACATAAGTTCCAATATCAATTTACTATTTTAAATTTCTTAACATGTGCAACTTTGCATATGATACAAAAATTCTTATAATAATAATATTCAAGATTAGTTTGGAGAGGCATTGATGATAAGACTTATGATTAGAGAGGTGGTGATAATAACACCCACATCAGCTATAAGAGGCAGGGATAAATATCAACTTATGATTAATCTAAAGGTCAAAATCAACTTGACCATGGTTAATAGATACTCCATCCGATATTATTTTAAACAAAAAATCACTTTTTAGGTTATTAAAAAATTAGTGTATTTACTGTCAAAAAAAAAGTAGTGTATTTAGTCTATAATATATGTCCAATATATTAGTTTTTTAATAAATCTAAAAAGTATTTTTTTGCTCATAATAGTGACCGGTATCTAAAAATAAAATTTGATTTGATTGGATTAACACATCAATCCATAAACAAAAAAGGAAAAATTATGTTTTTAAATAATAACAAAATTTGTTTTAATAATCAATTAATAAATATTTTTTAATAAAAATGTTTTTAAATAAATAAAATATAAAAATTGTTTAGTAGATGGATTAGATGGGTATCCATCCATTAAAAAGATGATAATGGATGGATTAGATGGATTTTATCTCTAAATGGATGGATTGGATTGGATTTTTTGAATGAATTTTAATGGATTGTTAATGGATAAATGGATTACTTTGATCCATCCATTAACAATCCAATCCAAATCCATCCAATCCATCCATTTTGACAACCTTTATTAGACCTACCAACTTAACAAAGTAACAATAAAAAAAATCTCAAGTACTTTAGAATGATCTGATAGACATCTAGTTGACCTGTAAAAAAAAAAGGAAAATGATTGTTGTTACAAGAAGTTAAAGAGAAGAAAAATAAGAAGGCAAAATTAAGGGAGTAATTTCAATACCAATTTATCCATGATTTCCTCAAAAAGGGAGTTACATTTTGACCCACCACTAATAACATTACATGTAAGCATTCTTGTCTTTCTTGCTCAAATTCTCTCGTAACAAATAACAATGCTAAAAAAAAAGAGCATTGCTATTTAGTAAGAATTATTTTAGAAAAGAAATGCAAGAATAACACATGGTATTATCTTATAGGATCATGTAATTTTAACCTCATCTTTTAGTGGAAATCATGAGGTAGTTGATGTAAACAAGGATGAAGATTATTCTTGCAATTCTTCTCCATAGATTTTCTTAATAAATAGCATTTTCAAAAAAAAAAAACATATATAGTTGAGTAAATTATACCTGAGGTCCTAAACCAAATAAAAAAGAATAAAAAAATGATACCTGAGGTCCAAGTCTTTACCAAACTGGCATTGCCTCCAAAAACAAAACAGTGTACAAGACAAGACGGGATTGCGCTGCTGAGTCGCTGACGGAGAAAATGCATCGTCCTAACTCCTACGACGGAAGGATTTGTCTCAATCATCACAAACAACAATTATCGATCATAATCACTTCACTAATCGCTTAAGGTATTTCTCATTTCTCAGTTCAATTTTATTTTTCCTCTAAAAATCCCTCATACCTAAGAATATTTGTTTCATTTGTCGGTAATAGTGTATAATCACATTTTCGCAAAACCGAAGTGCATAACAACTTAGACAAAACATAACTATACCGGAGAGAAAGATAATATTTTTTTATATTGAAATATAAAAAGGGTATTTTTTTAGTTTGTACTGTGGATCACTTATGTTTAGGGTAAATATGCTAGGAGAGATAATATGATATGTGGTAATGACAAAATTGACCTAAAAAATAAATTAAATGCAGGTGAATCTAGAATTTTTTAATGTAGAGAATTCAAATCCCAGGAATAAAATTTCTTGTTTTTATTCATTCCTTTCTACTTGTTTTGTCTAGTCTTACAACCCGTTTCCAAATCAAACAGGGTAAAAAAAAGCTGTAAAGTACAGAATTTTTTAGCAGATCAAAAGTATCCTGAGACAATGAAGAGACTACGAAGACAACGTAACGACGGTGGAAACAAGAAGAAGAGGAATAAAGACATGTTCGATGACTTGCCTGATTGCATTTTACTTCACATTTTATCTTTTCTCGACACAAAACGTGCAGTTCGAACTTGCATACTGTCCACAAGATGGAAGGATCTCTGGAAGCGTGTTCCCACCCTTACATTAAGATCTCGAGACCCCAATTTTAGGTGTAGTATGAATCTCAAAGGTTTCAGTAGATTCGTGTCTCGGATTTTGTCTAAACGTGATGCCTCAATCTCACTGCATGCTGTTGATTTTGAACGCAGAGGACTTGTGGAGCCTCACTTACTCAAAAGGATTGTGAAATACGCTGTTTCACATAATGTCCAGCGGTTACGAATCCATGAATTGTGATATTCAGGACTTTCCTTCATGTTTTTTTTCATGCCACACTTTAACATCTCTTAATCTTTATGTTGGTTCTAGGATTTATGATCAAACAACATTATTTCCAAATTCTCTAAAGTTGCCGGCATTAACCAGTTTGTCTCTACATCACTTTACCTTTCATGTTGGTGATAATGGCCGTGTTGAGCCTTTTTCAACATTTAACCGGTTGAATAGTTTGATCATTAACAATTGTATTGTTCTTGATGCACAAAACCTATGCATATCAAGTGCCACACTTGCCAATTTAACAATACAATCAATATCTAGACCTATGAACTACCCCGAAATCGAACTATCTACTCCAAGTCTTTGTACTTTTGCTTTTACTGGTCTACCTTTTCCAAAACTTTCTGGGAACCATCATTGTTCTGTTAAACATGTAAACATTGATGCAGATTCATATATGAATTACGCAAAGGTAGAATTTAATGGTATTCTTCCTTCAGTTCTACTCAGCTGGCTCATAGAGCTTACTCATATCAGATCATTGATAGTCTCTTCAACTATTCTTCAGGTATACATTAATAGAGTATGTAAGTATGGTAAAAGATATTAGTTAAATGTGCTTCAAAATGTTAGTTTGGCTCGGTAGCTTACTGTTCAACATGTGTGCTTCTTGAAATTCGGTTTTATCTCGACTTGCCATGTTTTGAGGCTTTATTTTTGCTTTATTCTTAAGATGCTTGCTTTATTTTATTTATTGATTTATTTTGAAGTTTTATCAAAAAACATAAATATGACTTGCATTACACTGATCATGATTTACCATCACCTTTAATTGCTTAGGTTCTCTCCTTTGTTCCTGATTTATTGAAGCTTAAACTCCCTTCTTTGTGTAACTTGAAGTCACTAAAAGTAAAAATGAGACATGTTTCACATGGATTATCCAAAGCACTGATAGACGCCAAATTAGCGCAGCTGCCTACCAGGTCACATGAAGAAGTTGCCAAGTTACAAGAAGCTTTTAAAGTAGGATCTTCATCCATACCTGATGGAATAGTTGACTTTTTGCTTCAAAATTCACCTTCAGCAGAAGTTCATATAATTAAGTAGATTCAAAAGGTGAAATGTGCATTCTACTTTTGAAATATATATTCTTCAGTTTGATTTTTGCCTCACCTATTTCCATTAGTCTCTATAGTTATAAACTTGTTATCATGGATACTAACATGATTGTATCCGATCTTAACTTTGTGTGTGTGGATGCTAATCATGCTATATAGCAATGATTTGATTGCTTGTTTTTAATGAATGAAGGTTAATGGTGGTTGATTCAGAAAAACACATTTTTTTTGGGGCCAATGATGATTATATTAGATGGACTGCTTGTTTATAAGAATGGTGCTGGTCTTCTTTTTTGCTTTTGATTGGAAATTCACAATGTACATTCTTCTTTTTTTAGCATAGGATAGGGTTAGTTGCTTGAATTTTTAACATGGTGACAATTATAGAGTACAGTGCATGGTTTTAACGGTTGCGGTTGTTGCAATTGTGACCACTGTGGTTGCTACAACGTGCAATGCGGCATGAAATCATTTTGAATTTTCACAAACTATACAAAATGACACCACTATGTCACCACACTATTTACCCACCATTGCATAGTCTTAGTTTATTCCATAAACACTGATTCAAATGTGCTTAAAATACGCTGTCGAGAGATTGTTAAAAATAAGATTTTTCATTAGTTTTGACGCAAATTAGGATTTGATGTTCATAAATTATATTTTTTGGTGAGAAAATTTGAACGATCATGGCCGAAATCGTCTGATGTGGCTTCTAATGCAGTTCCGATGCAGTTGTACACATGAATGAAAATCACACCACAATTCCGGTGCAATGCAGCTGTGTAGGCTATCACATCAGCAATACTACGGCCGTAATTGCAGATGTGGTCTGTAATATTAAACTATGTACAGTGAAGTGATCTTACTTGAAGCCCTTAAATTTAAGATTTCTTTCGGTCCATAACAGGAGTTTGAACTCCGGTCCCTCATACATTAAATGATAGTTTGATATTGAGGATCTGAACATTTGTATGGTCTTTTATTGTCTTGATAATTTGAATAAGCAATAGAGAGAGGAGTTAAATAATATGTGTAATTTAACCGATGTGGGACTTGGTTTTTTTTTTCCAAATTACACATTAGTATTATCTATTATACGATGTGAGACTAGAGTTTTTTATTTTTAATTCACGCAATGATGTGCTCTTTGCTCCACCACATATGACAACAATAGATCTAAGCTTTGGTAGGATCTGTAATGATACTATCAGTGCACTTTCTAACATGTAAAGAATTGGGTGACTTTAGTATTTTGATTGGCGTCGGTATTTGAAGTTTCTGCGTCTTTTTATATATTGTTATAGATGAGAACATTAAGTCATGATACTTGTTTGCCTTCAAAACTTTGAACACGTTATGTATATATTTCTCTTATGGAATTGTTTCTTTAGAATTAGAGCTTTGAGAATTAATTTATCAGCAAAAATGCGGATGTTTATAGAGTTTTTAGTATTATGCAAAAAGTACTAATTTGTTTTATGTTTGTTTCATGTTATACAGTGTGCACCTTTCCACAAATAAAGATGTTGTGACTAAATTTATGAAGAAGTTGCTTATATCAACCTTTATATGATTAAAAAGTAGTTACTTTTGGTTAAAGTGTGACACAAATGTATATCATTATGGCTGTAGAAGGTGATGTAGACTTTACAACATTAAATATGAAGGAATGTAAATGATAAGAAGAAATGTAATAGAGACAAGTTTTAATATATGGAAGATCATATTTATGTTTATCATATTGCATTAGGGTAATGATAGTTAATTAAAAAATCATACCAACTATTAATATTCCTCACTTCACATTTTTAAAGTAAATTCTTCTTTTTAGAAGAGTTATATCTCAGTCCCGTGAGCTTAACTCAATTGGTAAGACATTGCCATTAGACTACTTGATAAAAAACAAAGAGTCGGATCTCAAAAGATTGGTTTCACATTAGGACTGTGACACTTGTTCCCTCTAATCTTTGATACATTAATGCAAGTGAATGAAGGCCACAAATTTTTCTCCCTAGATTACAATATTTTTCCAAGAAAATACAATGTATCAAAGTGTCCTACGGCTCCATGTTTTCAACTTATATTGCCCTACCCATCTCACTCCTTTGGGTCTAATTCACTCTTCCAAAACTACTTCTAGATCCTAGTTACAATATTTACAATCCAATATTGAGTTATATAAGTTGTGTTTAAATCATATCTTTGATTTTTCTTCAATACTTTTCTTTATATATAAAAAGAAAAACGATTAAACTCAAATGGTTAATGAACTCCATCAAAAGCGAATCATTCAGAAGAATCTATGTTGATTTCTGGTGAAATAATTTTTGGTTAGATATTAATTATATTTACCTCCAGATCAAACTCCAAATGATTCGCTTTTGATGGAGTTCACTAACACCAAAATCTAAAGTTTATTTTATTTCATTTTTTGGTGTTGGTCATCTAGTTCATAAGAGAAAAAACTAAAATAAAATATTAGATTATTTTGTTTTTTGACTTATACTGTCGACATACAGTTCTGAGACCTCTCTCATTGACTTATATTGTCTTCTAATTTCCTGGAAGATACAAGGAACTTGTCTCCAAACTGCTACTTGAACTCTAAATTCTAAGATGTCATGCTGCAGTTTTTAACTTCAAAGTCAAAGTCAACTGCAACTTCTTCTATACTATCCTCATTCTTCTTCTTAAGTTGATAGTAGCAGTGTTTAACTTTAATACTAGATCTCTATTATTGAACCAAATGGGTTATATATAATCAGAAAAAAAATTCTTGGTTGTGAAAAAAAGCAACAATTTTGCAAGATGGCAAAATCAATAGTAGATTTCACAGTACAAAAAATCAGTGATTTACTCATTGATGAATCTGTGTTCTTATATGGTGTTAAAGACAAAGTGCAGAATCTGAAAACTGAGTTAAGGATGATGGAATCTTACTTACAAGATGCAGACAGAAAGCAAGAAGAAAATGAAACACTCAAGAATTGGATTTCTGAAATAAGAGAAGCTGCTTATGATTCTGATGATGTAATTGAAGCATATGCTTTGAAAAGTGCTTCAAGAAGAAACAACATGACAGGTACCTTAAACAGAATCAAAAACTATGTTTCAATTATCAATAGGTTAATAGAAATTCATCATGTTGGTTATCATGTTAATGAGATTATTTCTAGGATAACTAGTCTTAGAAGAAGTTTAGAAACTTTTGGCATAAAAAAAAGTGAAAGTGGAGAAGCTTCAAATTCAATACATGGTAGAAACAAAGCTTTGAGAAGATCTTATTCTCATGTTATTGAAGAAGACATAATTGGTTTTGAAGATAATGTTAAGATTTTGGAGTCATGTTTGGTTAATAACAACAATAATGGATACAAAATTGTTGCTATTTGGGGTATGGGAGGTTTAGGAAAAACAACATTGGCTAAGAAGGTTTATCATAGTACTAATGTTAGGCAAAATTTTGAGAGCTTAGCTTGGGCTTATATATCACAACATTGTCAAGCAAGGGATGTTTGGGAAGGAATTTTGTTAAAGCTTTTATCGCCTTCTAAGGAGTTACGCGAAGAACTTGTGAATATGAAAGACGATGAGGTTGCGAAAAAACTTTATCAAGTACAAGTGAAGAAGAAGTGTTTGGTAGTTCTCGATGATATTTGGAGTGTTGATACTTGGAATAATTTGAGTCCTGGTTTTCCAATCGGGATATCTTCGTCTGGTGTTGGTAGTCAAATATTGCTTACTACGAGAAATACTAATGTTGCGTTGTTTATGGATCCTACTTGTTATCTTCATAAACCAAGGTGTTTAGGTGAAGATGATAGCTGGGAGTTGTTTCAGAAAAAGGCTTTTCCAAAATATGATGATCCAGGTATGTAGATTTTGTTATCCTCTTTCAATAACACAGTCACTGAATTGTAGAATCTGGTTTACTTTTCCGAATAATAAACTTCGGATTTTTAGTTATTTTCTACTTATGCGTGTGCTTTATGTACTTTATTTTTGTGTAAGTTTTTTGGAAGTGAAACTAACTCATTTTTACAAAACTGTCTTGTAAGGCGAGACATATCCCTGACTTATAAGTTATAAACACAATATTCAGGTCGTATCACTAGACGGTATGGCGCTAAACTAAAACTATTCTCTTACACTTAACTTAGTGAATTGCTGGCGGTTGCGACCAATGCAGCAAGGGTAGACAGCGTAATTAAGGCAAAATTTTCGACACACTGCATCACGCCTAGGCTCAATGAGCCTGAAGCATGAGGCAACCAAACAAAGAATCGAAGATAGACTTTGAATACCATCTTAAAATTTAGGTTAGGCCTAACTAAACTACATAAAACCGGCTTGTAAGATGATGAGTACCCATCACTTACATGTTACAAATCCCTTACACTCAAGAACACAGTGAAGGCGCTGGAGGCTGCAATGAAGGCAGGCAGCGTGGACCACACAATTAAGGCAGCTTTTCACATATTTTCCCCCGAGGTGTGGTTCAGGGGTATATATATATAGTTGTAATCTGAACCGCAGCTTTATATATATATATAGCTTGTAACACTGAAAACCCTAATTCATTCAAGTAATAGTATGAAACTACAACTGCTCTGTAGTCGCAGACGTAGACACACTTTGCCGAAACAATGTCTTGTGGTTTCTTTTCTTGCTGAAAGTTAAACAATATCATATTCATATATATGGTTAATAGTTACCATTATGTTTTCTTTTTGCTTTTCACAGACTCAAGAATCAGCACAGAGATGGAGAAATTGGGAAAGGAAATGGTTGGAAGATGTGGAGGTTTACCTCTAGCCATAATAGTCCTTGGAGGACTATTAGCATCAAAGCCAACATTCTATGAATGGGACACAGTGAGACAAAACATCAATTCATACCTAAGAAAAGCAAAAGGTAAAGAACAACATTTAGGAGTATCAGAAGTACTAGCTTTAAGCTATTATGAATTACCCTACCAATTAAAACCATGTTTCCTACATTTAGCACATTTCCCTCAAAACCAAGAGATACAAACAAAGAAACTAACAAGAACATGGGTGGCAGAAGGTATCATATCACTAGTCCAAAACGCCGGAGACGACGAGGAAGCTCTCGAGGATGTTGCGCAACGTTACTTGACGGAACTCGTTGAAAGGTGTATGATTCAGGTAGTTGAAAAGAGTTCAACAGGAAGAATTAGAACAGTTCAAATGCATAACCTCATGAGGGACTTATGTGTGTCTAAGGCTTATCAAGAAAACTTTCTTGACATGATTGATTCGCGGAATATGGACCAAGCTAGTACCTCGAAAGTGAGACCAACCGGTGAAGTTCGAAGAGTCGCATTGTATCTTGATCAAGAGGTTGATAGTTTCTTGCTTAACAAGTTAAAAAGCCATAAACATCTTAGGTCTATACTTTGCTACCATGATAAAACAGCTAGGTTAAGCGAATGGAGTTCGATGAAATCGGTTTTCAAAAAATGCAAGTTACTTAGGGTTTTGAATTTGGAAGGTATTCAATGTCAAATGGGAAAATTACCTAAAGAAATTGGTTACTTAATCCATTTAAGGTTTCTAAGTCTAAGAAACACGAAAATCGACGAGTTACCAAATTCAATAGGAAATTTAAAGTGCTTACAAACCTTAGATCTTCTCACAGGAAACTCAACTGTTCAAATACCAAATGTCATAACAAACATGGAAAAGTTAAGACATTTATATCTACCTGAATCATGCGGCAACGACGTCGAGAAATGGCAACTATCAAATCTGAAAAACTTGCAAACATTGGTTAACTTTCCTGCAGAGAAATGTGATGTAAAAGATCTCATGAAACTAACCAATTTAAGAAAATTGGTAATAGATGATCCTAACTATGGCGAAATCTTCAAAAGTACTAATGTAACCTTTAACCATCTTGAGTCATTGTTTTATGTTAGTTCGGAGGAAATATCAATTCTAGAAGTTTCTAGAGGGTGTCCTAATCTATACAAGCTTCATATTGAAGGACCTATAAGTAATTTCCCTCAACCAAACCAAATTTCATCAAAACTTGCTAAACTTAAATTACAAGGTTCTTGTCTTGTTAGTGATCCAATGACAATATTAGAGAAGCTTCCAAATTTAAGGTTACTTGAGTTACAACTTGATTCATTTTTAGGGAAGAAAATGGTTTGTTCTAGTTATGGTTTTCCTCAGTTAAGGTCACTTGTTTTGAGCGATTTGTCGAATCTCGAAGAGTGGAAATTGGAGAAAGGTGCTATGGCTTGTCTTGGAAAACTTGAGATTTCTAATTGTACTAAGCTTGAGGTTGTTCCTGAAGGGATTAGATTTGTTAATAGTCTTAAGGATTTGGAGATTAGATCAATGTTTGCAGCATTTAGAATTAAACTTGAGAAAGGTGGTGATGAACATTACAAAGTTCAACATGTTCCATCTTTGGTTTTTCGTTATTGTGATTATTAGTATGGTTTGTATGTGAAAATTGAAATACTTGTTAAATGATTTCATTTTTTTTTTTTTGTGTTATAACTTTTTGTTACATTATTCTCATGAATTTACTAAACTTAGAAACAGATTTTGTCGGCGCTCACCTGTCTTAGCCTTGGGTCAATGTTTAGTCACTCAGGTACCAAAATGACTTTGGGCCCGTTTGGAATGACTTATTTTTGAGTTTATACGAAACAACTTATGCAAATAAATAAATTTTTATGTATTATTATAAACTTTTCAAGGTAGTTTATGATAAAACAACTTATAAAAATACAATTTTTGTCGATGAAAACTTATGAATCAACATAAAACTTTATTTATTTGCATAAGCTATTTTCATAAGCTCAAAAATAAAGCAAATCCAAACAGACTCTTTGTTATCATGTGTCATATATGTATCATTCAGGTGTATCTTGTGTCGTATCAGTGCCATTCAGCTGTATCCCAAAAATATTGGCCATTTTTTATAAAAAATAAAATTTAATTGTCGAATACTTCCCATATACGTATCGGAAAGTATCAGTACCAAATACCTACTAATACTTTAATAAATTTGAACTATCGGAGTTTCATAGCTTAAACTATTTGATTTGATTACCAATTCTCATTAACATAACTCAAATGAACTAACTCCGTTACTGGATCATTTTCCAAGCAAAATTAAAATTAACAACTCAATTAAACTCTACATTTTACCGTCCAAAAGTTAAAATCGGAACACATTACATGCATAATCACAAACAATTCCATAGATTTGAGCACCAAATAATATTAAAATTGGTGTTTATGGATAAATAATCCTACCATAAACAAATAAATAATCATAACGGTAATTGGTTCTAATAGAAGATGCTAGATTCCTTTAATGTGATAAGCTAATGTTCCAAGTTTTGGGAGATGTGCCTACAGTGTCCACATCAATTGCAATGTGATACGGTTGCAGAAATTACTACGTCAGCAATAATACAGTTGAAATTATAGAACAGACCACAATTTAAAAGCATAAAGAATAACATTCGTTAGATTAAAAATTATAGGTTTATGGCCGGAGTTTGAACTCTGATTCCTCCACTTCATATGCGTGTGTTTCAAAAACTTTTCATTTTGTCTATCTCAAAAATGTCTTTATTACTAGTATTAATACCCGTGCAACGCACGGGAAACATTGTGTTTTTGTAATTTCGTACAAAAAATTTAGTTTGCAAATTATAATGCATTATCATAATTTCATAAATAATGTCTATGTAGGATATAATAGAAAGCAAAACCCTATCATTGTTCCACTTCACCTATAACATTTAAGCCACAGTTTTTGGATATAGGATTGTACCTACTAAAGTAGCTTATTGACCAACACTTGGATATAGGATTGTTTTTCACTCTATATTAGATCCTAACCAAACAAACACCCAATTTATAAATGCTTCTGCTAATGATACATTCGAGTCCCACAACAATACTTCATATCTAACACATTCGAATAAAAGCAGTAACAAAATGAGGTGCCATTAGAGTACAATCTTATTGTTGCTATATAGAATATATGATGAATTTGTACATTAAAAAACACATCTATCAGCAGCTGTAGCAGATCTTTATAGTCTTCGAAGGGAAGCCAATCTCTTTTCAAGTTCTTCAACATCTTGAGATTCTGATCTGCAAGTACAAAGAAACACTGAAGTGAGAAACCAATAGAAGAAACAACGTTCAGCATGAATAAGGTTGAAGTTTACCTTGGAACAACATCCAAGCAAACCTTTATAACAATAACAATAGTTTTGATCCAAGCAACAAATAGAATGCTTTACCCTCACACCAGTGCATCAATATCAGCATATTTCAAGCAACAAAAACAAAATCCAAGCAAACAAACAAAAATCAGAAATCTCATAAAGTATGTTCTACCTGTTACAAAAGTCAGAAATCTCACCATTGTCATATTAGTGTTTCTCTTTACATTGTGGTGAAATCATAAAAACCACTGCATCTCTCAAAACTTGTGGTGCTCCTCCGAGTAAAGGGCAAACAGATCTCAAAAAAGGAAAAAAAATGAACCTATTACACTCACAGGCATAAGTAGAGGATTAATTAGTTAGTTCATTCTGCAATGAACACTCATTTGAGAGAGAGATTTAAATATGCATTATGCAGTGAACACTTATTAGGCATCTATTCAAATACTTTCAAAGCTCCATTTTGGTTATAGAACTTACAAAGCTAGATTTGAAATTAACAACTTATGTGTCAATATAAGGAAAACTCCGTGGATTCAATATATTCAATAGATGATGATTATAATCATAATCATAAAGAAAAGAAGTAAAAATAAAATACCTCATAAGAAAATGTTATGCTCTTTGTCATATAGTTATAAATAATTCTAAATAACTCCTTTCTTTTCTTCTCAAGCTCCTGTTACCAAAAGAATGATTACAAAATTGAATAACCAACATTCATTATTTTACCAATGCAAAACCAATTTAGTATAATCTATTAACAAATTCAAAATAAAGTAAACTAAAAAAATAAGATGTATCTTACTTAAGAGCATTTGGAACAACCATTGTCTTGCTCATGTGAGATTTTTTCATAAACCTTCAACCAAACAACATATACCCAAATATGAAAATTTGTTAGGCCTATAATTTACAGAACAATGAAACTAAAAACAACTAAAACATTCAAAAAACCTTCCATCAAACCAAACTTCATAAAAGTTTTTACAGTTCCAACTAAAACATTCTTTCATTAACTTCATTAAAATTCACAAAGATTCAAGAAGCTCAATATCATAATATAAGTACAATATTAGTACAATATGAGTAGAATAGCTTTGGGAGTCAAGTGACTTATTCTTGCATATAATTTTAGCATCTACAAATATAAATGTGCAAAGATGACAATTTTTCATCAATGAAGAACAAAACTAAAAACAAAAAAATAATTCAATTGCAAAGAGAAACAACATAGAAAAGAAATTTTCACCTCCCATAGCAGCTTTCTTCCAATTTTTTCCTGTTGTGGAACAGAGAGAAAGAGAACAATGAATGAGAGGAAAAAAAAAACAGAAATCAAATGAGAATAAAAGCAAGAAAGTGAAGAATATTTTCTATCTCTCTCACCTAATTGTGTGGTGATTCCTCCGTTGGGGTTTGAGGATTGAAAATGTTACCCTGTCGTGAGAGTATCTGCAAAAGGACATAGAAAGAGGGATTAGAAAAATAGGGGTTAGAAATACGGTTGAAGCAAATTAAAGATTTCGAAAAAAGAATGAAATTGAAATTAAGTGTTACCAGTAAAGAATAGTTGGCATCTTCTTCATAGTTCATGGTTGTCAGTTTTAGTGATGGGAGAAGGAAGAGAGAAGAAGGTTGAAGGAAGTTGAAAAGAGATTGAAAATTTGAGGGAATTGAAATTTGAGAGAGTGATGATAAAAGACATCAAAGGGGCTGGTCTTCTGCTACTCTGAAAGTGAAATATGAGAGGAGCGTGTTTTTGTTTTAGATAAAAGCCAACAAATTCACTGGGGGTGTACTGATAAGAGTCTGAATTTTTGGACTTTTGCTGGTAGGGATTACTCAGTTTTTGTAGTGGACTGGATTTGAATTTAAATTGGATTTTGTTTGTTTGTGAATTGGTCTCTTGACTGTTTTATGGGTTAGTTTTTGGTGGGCCTATTTCTTTTTTGTTTGTTTGTGGTAAGAAGAGGGAAATTTGAAATTTGAATTTCTCTTCCATGTCACACAATCTAGTTGGAACCAAAGCTAAAAGTGGTATGAAAAAAATATTTTAAATTGATGATGTGGCAAGAAGGTGGTTAGAGGTGGACAACTCAGCAAAATTTCCCTAACATGTGTTTGCATTTGTATACTATTAAGATTTGAGCCACAGGGTTCCGCTAGATAGCAAGAGATTAGATTTGGATTTGGTGTTGTAGAAAACTCATGCGGTTTCACGCTGTTTTCAATCTCAACCGTCCATTTTTTATCGGATGGTTAAGATTTAATAGAGAAAAAAGCAACCAGTAAAGATCTGATCTGTCAAATTGTAATCGAAGGATGCAGGAAGGAAATCTAAATCCCAAAAGATTCGATCTTCCAAAAAAACAAAAGTTATAGGCCAGTAACTAATGTCACACAGACAGCCAAATTATGGTACCAACTTTGGAGTTACTGTTGTGGGGGCCGGGCATTTTACTTCACCTTCTTAAATGCATAAAGTTGTCTATGGCACACCATTTGCTGAATTCAACAACCAACAACTTCATAAAGCAAAATTGTTCGTTCAACTAGCTCAATTCAAACAACTCTAATCACTTGCATGCCGTATGATATAGAATAATAACTCTAAGATCTAAATCAAAGCATGTTGTTACATATATTTAGATCATGTTATTAAATCCCTTTTTTAATAATTAAAGTATGTTGTTACATATATTATTTGAGGGAAAATATTTGATTAGACACGATTATAAATTTGATGTGTTAGACACACATATATAGAAAAAAGGTAAATAGGTCTTTATCTCCTGTAAAGTAGGCCATTTTTGCTTTACCCCTTGCAAAAAATTCCTTTGGGATTCCACCTTGCAAAATATATT
Source organism: Trifolium repens (assembly GCA_030408175.1). Taxonomy (NCBI): domain Eukaryota; kingdom Viridiplantae; phylum Streptophyta; class Magnoliopsida; order Fabales; family Fabaceae; genus Trifolium; species Trifolium repens. Next base: position 19,707,494 of record CP125839.1, on the reverse strand, counting down.
TTTTTGGTTTCTCCTCTTGTGTGCAAGGAATTTGCACTTTTTAAATCGGTTGAACAAAATAACCAATTTAAAAGTAGCACTTTTTAAATCGGTTGAACAAAATAACCGATTTAAAAAGTGTATCCAAAGGGGTGACAAAAAAATTTACTTTGCAAGGGGGGATCTTAAAGACATTTTTTTGCAGAGGTAAAACAAAACTCGCCTACTTTACAGGGTGGTAGAGACCTATTTACCCAAAAAAAAAAATTAAAGAGAAAATGATTAAAATAATATTATTTGATATGATTATTTTATTTTCATTTTAATTTTTTTGATTGATGTGTATGTGCTTAAATATAGCGTCTATATTACTGTGCCCATGTAAGAATGTCTTTTATTTTAGAGTAAAATCCATTTTTTAATAATTAAAGCCTGTTGTTAAAATAAAGAGGTGTCTTCAGTAGCTTCTGAAAGAGGAATAAAAACTGATTTTATAAATGTGTTTGGTACATGAAAGATGAGAAAGTTTTGTATGGTCTTGATAAATTAAGAAATTTATTTTAACAAAATTAATTCAAAATTTTGATTTATTTATAAAATAATTAAATATAAAAAAGATATATTTTAGTATTAAACTAATGATCAGATAATGGATACGGATAAAACTAAAGGAAAATTAACTGTGCATAATTATTTTTAGGTGCACTTCAATATATATTTTATTTAGATATGTATCGGTATATAGTTGAGATGAATAATTCTGATAAGTTTAAAAATAAATAAATATTATTTGTAAACCTATCGTAATTATTCACTTTAACGGTGTACCGGTACATATTAAAAATATAAAGTATACCAAAAAAATCCCCTTATTTTTTTATATAATTCAACTTTTTTTGGAGTAGTATTTATCCTACCAAAATCAACCATCATAAAAAAGAAGGAAAACATTATTATTTATTTGAAACTACAAACAATGGCTAAACAAAACTATAATGGATAAACTTTCATAAAATGATATATATATATATATATATATATATATATATATATAATATATATATATATATATATATGTCGGCACAATTTAAAACCATGTATTTTTCCATATATCACACCTAGTAGATATTCAATAATATGACAAATCAAGTACTATTCAACAAGGAATTGAACAAGAAAAATTAACAATAAGAATAATTTTCATTCATATATATACCATTGCCATTGCTAGCTAGCTTAAGAATAATGGGAACTATAACATGCCTTGCTAGCTAAGCTAAGAACTATATATTTCAGATCTTCTTGCAAGTTTTGTCGCCGATCGAAACACAAAAACAGAAGCAAGATCATGAGGAACTTGGAAGAAACCTTGAGATGGTGGAGGTGAATTAATTCTTCTTGTTACTCTTGCTTTCTTAGGAGCTGGTGGACAAACAAAAAAATTGTTATTTTGAAATTTTGATGAAGTTGGTGTGAGACATTCTTGTTCATCATCATCTTTAAGAATCTTTTTTGTTGTGTCTTGTTGAGATACATGATGTTTCAATGTTTTTGTCATAGGAACAATATTTGTTCTTATGGGAGTAATTGGTCGAAACTCATCAAAGATTTCTAGACCCATTGCCTATAACACTTCTATTACAATTGAGGGAATTTGCTTAAAATAGAAGCAATTTTTTTTTTTTTTGGTAGAATAATTTGTGTATGTGAGAGACAAAATGAGAGAGATAAGGTTGGCGTGCAAAGTGAAATTGAGAAGGTGATTATGATTAGAGGTGCTGAAAGAGAGACAGATGTATGAGAGAGACAAGGTGTGAATAAATTGGTGGATGAATGTTGGGTTGTGGGGTACACACTACACATGGAATGATTATGGTATCGAATTGATTAATATAACATAATACTTCGATACATGTCTTATTTAAATATTACCGATACATTGTTAATTAGGTGATTAGATGAATAAATATTATGAGTATCTGATAGAATTATTCACTTTAGTGGTATAACAGATACACAGATACATATATGAGTATTGTAGAATTCACTATGATATAAGAGAATAGTAAGAGAATAGAAATGAAACAGAAGAGAAGGATATAAAGTAAAAATTGATAAAGGGAAAAGGGAAAAGGGAAAAGGGAAATATGATTGTACTCATTGAGTAAGCATCAACAAAAAATTCAGTAAAAAAGACTTTTATGACATGTATATTAAACATTCTCATAAGAATTATAAAACCAACTAATTAAACACAAAAGAGTAGGCAACATGACACACTCTTTTTTTAAGAAAATAATTTTAGTTCAATTATATTTCTAGAGTCGTTTATTTAGAAGATAACTTAATTGTGATAAAAAATATAAACCTAACCAATGATTTAAAGAAGGGTCCGTGAGAATGGATATCTTGGAGCACCTACTAAGATACTAAAATTTTGATTACAATGGCTTAGAAACAGATGAAATGTATGAATTGGTCCAAATAGTAAAGGATTTGGTTTTCTTAAGCATGTGGTCAGAGATTCGATTCATGACTCATTCGTACCAAAAAAATTCGATTAGAAGAGGAGAACCCACTTTACGTGCCTCACAGATTCCAAATCAGAGATTAATCATGACCCAATATCATGGTAACCCAATCCACAAATAACTTTTTTTCAAATAAAATAAATGGATTTTAAACAAAATTGTTAAAAATTATATATCCCGATAAATGTGATTTCATATTTCTTTTATATTAATTGTTAATGTATTTTTTTTAACAAAAATGTACACAATATTTATTTGTTCTTTTAGAAAATCATCCAAAAATGAATTCATGAATAATTATTTTCATATCTTCACACACAATATAATAGAAACTAATCATTAATAGAAGTAACAAATATTTATATAAGACAATGTACAATGGCAAAAAATATTCAACACCCTACTTTTCCACTTTTTACACTCCACATCATCTTCTCTCTCTTCCACCTAATAATTCAACACCCCATTCAATTTTTACTTTCTCCAATAGTTTTTTCATTCAACACCCTACCCCACCACCTTCTCTACCCCACCACTTTTTATTTCATATTCTTATTTAAATTTAAATTTAAATTTTTGTTTTTTATGATTAAATAAAATTATAATTATCGATTAAAATTAAATTAAAATAATAAACACTTAACAAATTTTTTTTAAATATTCTTAATTTAAAATGCAATACATCACACAAATAACGTAATTAATACGATACAAATTAACTTAAAATGCAATACAACACACAAGTAACATAATTAATACGATGCAAATTAACTTAAAATGCAAAACAACACACAAACATAATTAATACGAAACAAATCATCTTCAATTCGGAAACATTCCAAACTTTGTCCATATGTGTTTCACTAGATCTGCTTGCAATTCGTGATAAACAAGATTAAGATAGTGAAAAACTTAGTTTTTTTTTCTGTGTCCAAATCAAATGAACCAAGTCTCTATTTATAGAGAAAAAAAAATTACGAATTTTGGTGAAAAAATAAATAAAAAATAAATTAATTTGCATTGAAATAATTGAGTTTAAAGATAAGATGAGGTAAAAATCTCGTGAGCCAATCAGAAGCTGCCACCTGTCCCCCTGCGCAGCAATTAAACATGTTAACTGGATTCATCTTTTCTTTAAATTCAACATGTTACTCCAATGGTCCATTTTCATTCAACAGCCAGTCAACACTCATTAAACACCCTCATTGCACTTGGTCTAAGAGTATGACATCTTCCAACATTCTCTCCCTCCGTCCCAAAATATAAGAAAAAATTAATTAAAAAAATTTAATATATTTGATTAAAAATTTAAACTAAATACATCAATTTTTTTTAATCAATTTTCATTTATATTTTGAGACAGGAGAAATATTTTTTTACATATGCACTTGTAATGTTTGATTCTTAAATCAAATAGTTAAAAAATTCAAAAACATATAACAATATGTTGCACTACCATGTTAGTTTGAGAGAGACTCTTATCTAGGCACAAATATTTGGACACCAAGTTTAGACACACACCCATAAACTAAAAAAATTAAAAGAAAAATAAATTTGTCGCATCAATCAATATCACTTTAATAAGTTTATTTTTAATTTTTTTAACTTTTTGTGAGAATACCTAACAAATAAACATTTGAGTTTGTATCTATATTAGCATTTCTCGTTAGTTTGATTATTATACATTAAATTTCATACATTTGTGTTGCTAGTAATATTTCTATTTTTAGTCTAGAAAAAAGTCATGAAAACATTAATCGATCTGACACAAGTCACATGATGAGTTAGCTGCTGATCATGTGGTCTCTTGCTCCCAATATTGCCGGGGTTTGTCTTTTTCTGATCCATTCTTTATTTTCTACAGTCTCATTCCATTTGCCTTTGCTTCGTTGTTCACCTTCAATCAACCACGTTCTTCTTTCTTTTATACTTTCCCTTTTTTCCCTTAATTTCAAGTCAACTAATTACTATTACTATTACTTTTCAGTTAGCACGTTGTTGTCTCACTTTTGTCCTCACAATAATTCCTTTTGATTTTTCTTTATTGTTTTCAGATCTCATCATAATGTTTATTTCATCTATTTATAAAAGAAATGGTTCTTCTTGAATTAAAATTCCGATATAAGTGTGTATAAGTTCTAGAAAATAGTCCCATGAGCTTAGCTCAATTGGTTGAGACATCGCATTATATGTGCAGGAGCCGGGGTTCGAACCCCATACACTCCACTTATCCATCTTTAAGGTGGAATTTCAAGCCACTAGACTATCTACAAAAAAAAATTCTAGAAAATAAAAACTAAAATATATAAAGAGACTCTCTTGTTGTCTATCCCAAATTATAAGGGAAAAAACAAAAATTACATTTATGAAGAAAAATCAAAATATAATAATTTGTTATATACATGTTTTTGTATTTTTCTTTAAATAAGTATCATAGGAAGATGTACAAATAATTTTCATTGATTATTGCTTATTGTTAAAAGTGTGGAGAAAGAGAAAATTAAATGCAATTTACATTTAATTTTATGAGAATAAATAAATATAATTTTTAAAAAATAGAAATTTTGATTTTTTTTCTCTTATAATTTAAGAAAAAAAAATTTAGAACAGAGAAAATATATGCAGTGTTTATATTTTGATTGTTGTGAGTTAGAATAAAACACAACAAATAAAGTGAGAGTTTTGTTCTAGGTTCATAATCTCAACAACCAATTGTTTCAAAAAAGTGGCTTATAGTTTTATTAGAGATTTCTCTATTCTCAAGCAGTTCAATATTACAATTCATAATCCAAAGTATCCTTTTGTTAAAGAAATTTTATGGCAGCCTCCTTTGATTAACTGGGTTAAATGTAATATAGATGGAGCATCTAAAGGCAATATCCAATTCTTTCATCTTGTGGTGGGATTTTTAGAATCAATGATGCAGATTTCATGCTTTGTTTTGCTGAGCCTATTGGTTTTGCTTCTTCTTATCATGCTGAGTTCCAGGGAGCTTTGAGAGCAATTGAAGTGGCTCATCAAATGAATTGGAGGAATTTGTGGTTGGAAACTGATTCAACTCTGGTTCTGTTAGCTTTCACTAATCCTGACTTTCATGTTGCTTGGTTTCTAAGGAATAGGTGGCAGAATGCTTTGGTCTTGCTTAGACAAATGAATTTCATAGTGTCTCATATTTTCAGGGAAGGTAATCAAGTAGCTGATCTTTTTGGCTAACTATGGTCTAGTTTTGAATTCTATTAAGTTTTGGAATGATATGCCTATGTTTATTAAGGATAGTTTTGATAAGAACAAGCTTGGCTTTGCCAATTATAGGGTCTCTTTTGTTTGATTGAGTTTTAGTTTTAGTTTGGCCCCCTCTATCTTGTAATATTTCTCTTTGGTAATATATTTTGTGGTTGATTCTCTTGATTTCAACCTCCAAAATGATGCTCCAAGACCCTTTTTCCTTCCAAATTCGTAACCCCCTTCAAATGGGTCAAGTTTTCCTTTTATAGTGTCAAAAATGGGTCAAAAATGAGTCCCCATCTGCCAAGTTCGTCTCCCTGTTCGCTTGGCCTTCGCTTGGGCGAAATTGGAAAAACAGCCCACTAAAAGACAAAAAAACAGCATTTTCAGCATTTCTTCCTTTTCAAGCTACCTTTCATTCTATGTCTTTTCCACCTCAAATATGATGAAAACCACTTCAAAACACCTCTAAAACACCATTGAAATGATCTTAGAATGTAGAAATGACAAGAGTCATCAGTGGTGTTTAGTTCTTTGCTAACACCTTTTGGTTTAAAAAAAATAAAAAACAACCAATCATTTCACAAGACTCATATAGACATGAGTTAAGTGTTCGTTGGTATCTTCACATTTTTTTTGGGAAAATTATTAATCTTTGAGAGTGGAGAGAACGAAATTCTTTATGTCAAAAGATACTGAGTTTACGATTGAAATTCAAGATTAACCTAATTTTCCATATTTGTTCTTTCGTAGTCACCCAAAGTATATGTCTTGGGCTATTCTCTCATGGAAGATCAATCTCGACTGCTCTTCTAGTGTATTTTGCTTGTTTCCCTAACTAGACAAGACAACTATCCAATTTGCTCTAGCTATCATTTTGATATCAAGGTTAGGGATGGATCCAAAAAATTATCTAATGGGGGAATGTCACTACTGACTTGAAGTGGAATGTTACAATTACTACGTCATTAAAACTCATTCTTGAAATGAGACATTTTATCATAGTTCGAGAAGGTTTTTTTCTAGCTATGTGATGTATTACAATAATCGAGAAATCTCCTACAAACATAACAAGTTAATGGAGAGGAACAAGTTGCGAACACAATGTATATTATAACTCATTAATTTTCAAAATTTAAAGATTCAAATAAAAAAAATTGGACATTTTTCGTATTTTAAGTCTTGAGTTTATGTTTATTTGATTCAGGAAGCAAAAATCTCTAAAATGAAAATCAAGACCCAAGTTTGAGACAAAAAAATGTTACTCCAAAGACATAAAATCACTGCAATTGTAAATATTCAAAACGCTTCCAACCTTTATTGTTTGTGAGAATACTCTGTGAGACGATAGGAATTTTGGCTTGAAAGGAAATTGGAGATAGGAGTAATGATGAGATTGGTGAGTGTATTGAACAATAATTGATGACAGGAATTTATATGATGTTTTTAGGATAATTTTTATATTTATTTGATCTAATTTCAATAGTTTAGTAGTCAAATAAGGGCAAAATGCCTAAGGAATGAAGTTACTTGAAGAAGAAGAAGAAAGGAATAAAAAAAATTACACAAAAAGGAGGAAAAATGAGCAAAAATTGAAGAAAATCAGCTCTCACATCGTATTACAATGGAAGCCATTGTACTACGATACAACATTTTTAAAAAGAAACAAATCTCAGCACCCATTGTACTACGATCGAAGACATCGTACGATGCAGAAAAACAGACACATCATACTACAATCGAGTGTATCATAGTACGATGTAGCACGAGATTCAACCCAAGAAACTCTATAAATCGAGTCATTCACCACCATAATTCACATCATCTCAGAAAGGAACTTCCAAGTGAAGTTGAGAGATCAAGGATCACTCAAGGAAAAAAACTCTCAACCATTGGGAAGAGTTTTTCCATTGTTTTTCTAAGGTTATAATTTATGTGTACTCTTCTAATTTCTTTTATAGTTAATTACAAATTATGAGTAGCTAATTTCCTTAGGTTAGGTTAAGTAGATAAACTCTCTTACAACTATTTGACAGGTTATTTGATTATTAAATTGATTGCAATTCGATTTATTATCATTCGATTATCTCTATCCTTCATGAAATAATTATAAATAAATGGCCGTATTTATGAATTGTTTTCAGGAATTTAACTGTCTACTAGAGTACGTAGCTCTTAAAATTCAATCTAAGATAATCATTCAACCAACACCCGCGAGCACGTGTGAGGTTGTGACGAGATTAGAAAATAATAAGGCTTTTCCGATTTCACTGAACTAAGGAATACTAAATTAATGCTTTCATAAATTGCACTTTGCACGAGAGTAGCGGGTGTGTTCAGTGAATATGGTAATAGTGGAGACTAGAGATAGCTCATTAATATATTAGGGTTAATTTGTCTTGATAATTGAATTAATTGCAAAGGATTGTTTGGTGAACACTCCGGTACACATATTATGTGGCGGTGTACCGGTACATTGTTAATATGGATTATTATGATTGGTTTATATAAAATACAAATTTAACACATCATTTTATACCATATTTAATTTATAAAAATTGCAAAATGATACATATTGAAGTTATTACAATTTATAAACTTTAAAACATGTTTTAATAATTAAAATAAAAAATTCATTCACAAACATTTCCCTTTCTCTCCAATTTCCATGGTGTCTTCTCACTTCCGTGTTCTTCATTCACCATCCAATCCGGCGCCGCCGCTCTCCGCGTTGTCGTTCTTCTTCAAACATCTTCCTCCTTCCTGAACACTTCTATTTCTCTGTCGCGTCTCTCTCTCCATCTCTCTCGCTATCTCTCTCTCTCTTTCGTGAAATTCAACTTTAGAGCCACCGACACCACCTGTGTTTTCACGTACAACCACCATCGTGTAGCCTCCATAACCTGAGTTCTCATTGCAATTTGATTCCTTTCTTGCCTGTTATATTCGTTTTCACGACGCCGCTACTGCCGTCACCGACTTTGAGTAAGTATTCAAAACTTTACCTTTTCTTCTAACTGTAATCGCAATTGTGCTTATAGTTATGATAAGTAAGAACCCTTCTCACACTGTCATTATTCCTCTTCTTGTATCAAGGTTCTCCTACTGTCAAATATGTTATGTAGTTGATAGTAACATTAAGGTTCAGGAATCTATTTTGCTGTTAAATATGCTATGTATCGTTAAATATATTGCTCGTTAATGGTGTGGTGGTGCTGTCGTGGTGTTCACGCGTTAAGCATAGAATTTAGACTCTAATCTCTGTTTGATTTCATGTGTCTTCTGTTCTAGTAGCAGCTATTGGTGAAATCATGTAGATTATTATCATTTTAACTAAATTCAGTACTTGTATATGCCTATTATCATGCCTAAATTCAGTACTTGTAAATTAAGTACTTGTATATGCCTAGGACCGTTCATGGTTCAGTTCGATTAAAGAACCGAACCGAACTGAACCACAACAATGGTTCGAAAAACTGAACTGAACCATTAAGGTATATACCCGAACCGAACTGTACTTATGGTTCGGTTAACCAGTTAACTGAACCGAACCGTTAAGCACAAATTGAACTTATGATTTACTGAATTTTTTTTTAAAATTTCAGGATTAACTCATCACTTATTATGTAACTCATCACTTATTATGTTTAGCAATGTATAGCTTAAATACTTTATAAAACAAATTCAACTACTTGTACAAAAATTAATAAATTCAACTACAATATAAGAAGCATATTCCAAACAAGTTGAGTGAAACTATCAGCAAAAATAGTTTGAATTCATTGGCATTACAATGCAAGATATGAGAGCTATTCATTGGCAACACAAGTTCCTGAACTAACAGCATGTTACTATAACACAAGGTTTTGGTTTCTTAGGAGCTGATATGAAGTTTTTCATGTTAATTTTGTTGTCTTAGGAGCTGATATGAAATATGGGCAGTTGGGCTTATTGAATCTATTTTGTGGATTGTGATTATTTCTAGCTGAAATTGCTGCCTGGCCTAGTCTTATTGTGCTTATCTCTTGTTATACAGGGGCCTAGTCAAAATGTATTTTTCTCTGGTTGTATTGGGGTCTCTAGCTTTTGTTGTCTGTTCTGGTGTATCTTGAACTTATTTGTATTTCTCGTGGCATATCTTATGCCATGTTTAATACATATCTTTCTTTGTCTTTGCAAAAATAAAAACTATAACACAAGGTTAAATGATTTCTATTCAACACTTGTAAATTAAGTACTTGTATATGCCTATTGCTTAAATTCAGTACTTGTAAATTCATTGCTTAAATTCAGTACTTGTAAATTCAGTACTAGTAAATTCATGTATATGCCTATTGCTTAAACTCAGTACTTGTATATGCTTACTGCTTATCATGCCTATTGCTTAAATTCAGTACTTGTATATGCCTATTATCATGCCTAGGGGTGTGCAAAAAATCTGGTTAACCATAACCAAAATACTAACCAAACCAAATCCAATTTTAATAACCAAATCCATTTTATAAGAAAACCACACCAATCCAATAAAAAAAAACCAATTGTAAACCATATCCATTTTTTTATAATTGGTTTGTAAACCATATCCATTTATTCGATATTTCAGATAAATACAATTCCGAAAAAACTTTCAATATTTTATTCGAAAAAAAGTTCTCGATTTTCAGCGGGAATTTTTTCTTCAGATTTTCCCGGAAAAAAAGTTAGCGATTTTTCAGGAAAAAAGTTTCCTATTTTTTCCGGAAAAAAAGTTTTCGATTTTTCCGGAAACAAGTTCTTGATTTTTTGCCGGGACAAAAAGTTCCCGATTTTTCCGGAAAAAAGTTTCCGGTTTTTCCGGAAAAAAAGTTTCCGATTTTTTCCGGAAAAAAAGTTCTCGATTTTTTGCCGGGAAAAAAGTTCCCGATTTTTCCGGAAAAAAAGTTCTCGATTTTTTGCCGGGAAAATGTTCCCGGTTTTTTGGAAAAAAGTTTCCGATTTTTCCGGAAAAAAAGTTTCCGATTTTTCCGGAAAAAAGTTCCCGTTTTTTTCCGAAAAAAAAAATCCGATTTTTTCCGGAAAAAAAGTTCTCGACTTTTTTCCGTGATAATTTCTAATATTTTTTCGGAAAAAAGTTCTGATTTTTTTTTTTGAAAAAAATTCCTGATTTTTTAGAAAAAAAGTTGGTTCAATTGAATAATCCAATTTTTATTACTAACCGGTTATGAATTGGTTTCTAACCGGTTATGAACCATATCCAAATTGATTTTATAAAATAACCGGTTTGTCATTGAAATGGTTTTGGTTATAAACCATATCCTAATTTATGGTTTGGTGTGGTGTGGTTTCAAACCATTGCACACCCCTAATCATGCCTAAATTCAGTACTTGTATATGCCTATTATCATGCCTGTTATGTATATGCCTATTATATGTTAACTAAATTCAGTACTTGTATATGCCTATTGCTTATGATTTCACCATTACATTGTATTGATGTGTTTGGTGTTTGTTTTGAACTTGTTACTACTATAATATATGTCATATTTTTCATATGGAGGGACACATTGACATGATAATGAGGGTGTAAAGCATGCTAGCTAGATATCTTTGATCAGTTCTTCCTAAGCTTGTGATCCAAATTATACTTTCTAAATCAAAAAGAAAAGGGGGGTTATGTTTCTTGTGTGTTCATAAAAGGTTTATGCATAAGAATTGTTAGTATTCAATTAATTATAGCAAGTGTTGTAGAACATTTTGAAGGCCCTCAAGGGTCCTCTCTTTTAACAAGTGGAGTGTAGTGTGCTTATTTCATGTCCAATTAATATATATTGGGTCTTTGATTATCATTTGGTTGAGCTTGTATGGAGTATAGATTGTTATTATATGCAATTTTAAAATACTAAAATTAGTAGAACTTATAGGAGTTTAGTGATAATTAATTTATTGTGGTGCAGACAATAAACATAGCAGGATTAATTGTGCAGCGATGGATAATGGCGGAGATGCTAATAATGTTGAAATGAACGGTGGTAATGATATGCATAATGAGGAAGGAGAAGAGGAGTGGGATGGTTACACAACTATAGATCAATTCACCGTATTTTGTTGTGTGAATTTGCAAGAATGATACATGACTATATATAGAAGGGTTGTATTTTTGAAGAAAATCGAAATCGAAAAATTTTATTAATTTTAATTTAGAGAGGTAGTATTTTCGAAGAAAATCAAAGTAGAAAGATCTTGTTGATTTTTGTTTACAAGAGAAGTATTTTTAAAGAAAATCGAAGTTGACGATCTTGTTGGTTTTTGTTTAGAAGAGTAGTATTTTTGAAGAAAATCAAGTTCAAAATCGTGTTTTCCTATTCACTGTGCGCGACGGCGGAATTAGGTTGAGAAGATTTAGGTGTTTACGCTCAATTTTTTTTTTTTAACAATATAAAACAAAAGATTATTATAAAATAATAACAAACAATTTAATTAACAAAAGGATCACTAGTCTTGTTGATATGTTGTATGCTTTGCTAAAGGTCATGGGTTCAATTCTCTCATGGGTAAATTTTTAATATTTACAAAATGATTTTTTAAGGGCAAGTTTGGATTAACTTATTTTTGAACTTATAAAAAATAACTTATGCAAGTAAATAATGAATAAATCTCATGGGTTAATTTTTATATTTTACCTTTTTTTAAATAAATTTCTAATCTTTACGCAATGATCTTTTAAGGGCATGTTTGGATTAACATATTTTTTAACTTATAAAAAATAACTTATGCAAGTAAATAATGATTAAATATCAACTAATTGAACTAACAGTTACTGAATAATCCTTCACGAACCAAATTCTATTTTTTTTAGCTTATATTTATCTCAAACAATTAACTTATTTCTGATAACTTAATGGTAACTGAACTAACAATTAATTAAGAATCACTTCCTATGAAAGGACAATTAAGTCTCAACAAATTCTACCGACCGTGATTTCTCAAAACAATAGTTTTGCCGATTGTGACAAAAGAAACCAAATTTTCTCTCAAATAATTCAATACCACTTAATTGGAATGACACACATACTCAAAAACCTAGTTATCAGAAACGAATTACTATGTCTCTACCAATTCTCCCGATAAGAACCAAGGAAATAAATTGACCAAATTAAATAGAAAACACTTTACAGTTTAAATGTCGACAATCTAACATTTCAACATCAACTAATTAGATTAATTACGACTCAAGAAACCTAGTTCATATCAAATGACTGTTAAGTCTCAACTAATTTTCTCAATTGTGACTATGAGAATCAATTCATCTCGGTTATTCTACTCTACTTGACCTAATTGGAATAATGAACACTTAAGAAGCTGAATTTCAACAGTCTAATGGTTCAATCTCATTGTTGGACTAATATTGCTCAAGAAACCTAGTTATTATGAAATTATTGTTAAGTCAACCAACTAGATTGAAATGGACTAAGAAGATCAAATATCCCCAGTCTAACTGTTCAACTTGACCAAATTGAAATGAGAAACACTTAAGAATTCAAATTTCGACAATCAAACAGTTAAGCCTGAACTAGCTAGATTAAATATGAAACTAGTTCATAAGAAAACCTAGTTAAATCTCAAGTAATAATATCGATTGTGACTAAAGAAATCAAAATTTCTAGATCAAACCCTAACAATGCTCTCTACATATTTAAATTTGCAAAATAATCATAAATACACATCAACTTAATAACATGACTAAAATTGCTGCATAAAAATTTAGTACGAATGAAAAAACTTATGAAGATGGAAAATTAAATTTAGTAATTTTGCAGAGACAAAACACTTATTTAACTCTATAAATTATTATGAATCACTAAAAATTAACAATATTATGATAAAATATATACACATATTAAAAAAAATTAAAAATGTGCAAAAAAATAAATTTATGGTTAAATGGTAAATAATTTTAAACTTTTTAAACTAATAATATTTAAAAAATAAATTTGAAGGATACACATTTTATTAACTTAAAAATTAAAATATTTGAAAAGTACAAAAAAAAAAAGGAGAAAAGAATTAAAACATTTGAAGGATACATAAGGGCGAACAATTTTTTATTTTTGGTGCTATAAGGGTGAATATTTTAATCAAACGGTAAAAAAAATTAAGGATTCACATTTTAATAATTTATGAATTAAAATATTTTTCTACCAAAAAAACTAGTTGAATCTTGTTCAAAAAAAAAACTAGGTTAAAAGATTTGATTGATACTTTGATTTATTGTGGAACATTATTGATAGTTATATTTATGCCAAAGATACATTTGCAAATATTAAAAAGTAGTGTTTAAAATAGAAAATCAATAAAAGAAACAAAATCTGCATTTATTGCTTGCCATTTGTTAACCACGTCAACAATGTACCGGTACACCGCCACATAATATGTGTACCAAAGAATTTCCCTTGTAGTAACCAAATTATCAAATAGTGCTAAGGATGGATTCGAAATAACCTAACCACATTTCACTATCTTTATTTTATTTGTTATTATTGTTTCACTTATCTTAAAGATTCATACAATCTTATCTATCTTCCTAAATTCTTGGTAATTACTTTGCTACACAATCCATGTGGAGACGATCTTACTTACTACATGATTATTTGTGATGATTTGGTGCACTTGTCAACCGTCCATCAATAACATAACTCTGACGTATAAAATTGGTGAGTAGATTTCGGATCATTGTATCTCATATAGGGTGTACGTAGTGGTGGTCACATAGTGATAGACGTTTATGCTACGACTTAGAAGGAGGGTGAATAAGTCGAGGTACACTTTTCAAAGTTTTTCAAAATAAATTTTTACCAAAAAGAGTACGGTGCTGAAGCGGTCACGTCTAACCCAAACATATTGGATAAGAGAAACAATGCGGATAAATCAAAAAATGCATAAATTTGATTAACAATAGGATACTAAAGATTATAGTTGATTAATTTGAGGACCAATTAATCAAATATATGATCTCTATGAATTAATTCGATTAGGCAAGTTAACGATAAACAAGTTTTCAACAAAGTGAAGAATCGAAAACTCGTTAAGAACTTTCGCTGTTGAGGTTTTACTTTGAAAATATTGAATCAAATGTTTTCACAAACACTTGATATGCGTAAATCTCAACAACAAAAGCAACAAGTTGTCAACTAGAATTCTAAAGTGAATTCGAAGCAATTAATTAAAAGTGATAAAGAAAGTAAAGAAACACATGACTTGATTAGGAAGTTCCCGGATTTTCTTTTGTCCTTGCTAGTGGACGTCTCCCTCCCAATTTCCAATCGGGAAATTGAGAATTTATCTCTTCAAAAAATTGTTACGAAATGAGTAAGAAAGTTTAGGAATACAACACGACAATAGCTAGTCCTAATCTCAAACGATCTTGCACACCAAGATCACGATCCCAATCATCATTCTTCAATTTCCTCCAATCCTTTATTGGTCTTCAATCCTCCACAAGAACAAGTCGCTAATCCTCGATCTTTGGCCAATTTCGTCGATCCTTCGATTGTGATCACCAATTTAATCACCGATTGAATTTCCGTTGCTTAGCTCTCCCTTGACGAAGTTCTTCAAACCGTAATCAAACTCGACGACCAAAGCCTCTTGATCTTAGAACTTTATCTTCAACTCTTTTAAGAAGGTGAATAATTCTCTCAAGAAATCTCTTAGAATACTCGCTAAGCTCTTTTAGAATTACTCATAATTGCAATTCCAAAAGTTACTAACAAAAGTCTATTTAAGTGCTATTTATAGGCAAAGGTTATAATGAAGTGACACATAAGCAAGAGTTAGAAAAGAAACGGCGCTTAAACCGGTTCTCAGAAAATGTGTGCATTGGTTATGCATATGCAATAAAAAACAAAACAAAAAGTTCATCTGAAGGATGCACCGATTCATACGAATTCCAGAAATAGTTTGTATTGGTTCATTATAACATGTACCTATACAAATATCTTATCGGCATATTTATTCACTTGTTCATGCACGTAGATGCACCGATTCAAGAATTCATGTTCCGATAGATATATCTCACTGATCACATCCATGCTTCCATGGAGTTCATATATTCCTTATGCATCGGTTCATTACCCTAGTTGCACTGATTCATGATTTCGAGAAACCATGCACCGGTCCATCCTATTGCATGCACTGATTCAAGTAACTAGATTTTGAAAATATACGATAGATGAACCTTTTGCAAAAAAGATTTTTTACAAAAATCTTTTTGCCAACTTTTGCTTACTTCAAATCAATATTAATTTGCCTAATTTTTACATCACTCAAAACAATGGAAAAACTTATTGCATTTACACATACTATATCATACATCATATGAACAAAAAGGTTTTGAACAATAAATGAATTATATCTTTTTGAAATTTGTTGATTGGTGAAGTGTTTTGTTATTATTCTATGGCATTCTTCTTAAGGTGAGTATGATTCAATTTGTATTAGGAAATTGACCCTTTACAATTAAAATTTTAGGTACTCAAGGATATAGCCATGGTCGGTGTTTTTGCTTGATGCGTCATGGAGAAAAACCGGGGTTTTGTAAATTGAGAATTTTATGTAACGAATAGTCCGTTGAGACACATTTTATTTTAATTATTTTGTAAATAAAGTTTTTCAAAATAACTTCTTTATTAAAAATTTGACTGTTACACTTAAAGTTGTGAGCAAAATCTTCTCTCACTTTCTCTTTGCACTTGTAACATTTAATGATTTGTGCAGATATTGCGACTGTTTTACATCGGGAATATTATATGATGGTTGCAACTGTGTAAATTGTTTTAACACTGATGACAATCAAGACGCTAGATAAGAAGATGTTGAAGCAACTTAAGAACGCAATCCAAATGCCTTTAGGCCGAAAATTGAGAGCAGCCTTCAGGGAATATGTGATAACAAGGTATGCTGGCTTAGTATTTTGTAATGGTTGGTATTGTATGTCATGTTTTGAACTTTTAATGTTAAGATATGTTCAAGATATAATATTTATTAACCATATCCCTTATTGAAGATTTTTGTTGAAAAGGGATATCCGACCCTTCTATTAGATGCAACTTCCATATTGACATCGTTTGAATGATGGAGAGAACATCTTTTGTCGTTAAACATTGCTACTTGGTGCATTAGTTGTTTTTGCCTCCTACCTATCATTATGTTGATATTTTCTTAATTAATCGGGTGGAAGAATTGACAAAAAGAAAGAGTTGTAAGAAAACAATCGATTTTGAATGTTGGGAAATGAAGTTGGAAGTGAGGAGTCTGTAAGAGAGTTTGGAGGTCATTCTTGTGCACAATGTGTTTTTAGCGCACAATATTTGAATTTGTATGTGGAGGAGCTGGTGACTTCAAATTCCAGTGAAAAGGTGGTTGTTGCATTACTTGGCCACATTTTCCTGTTATAGTAAATTGACGGGGAGAATAAAATATGCATAATTTTTTAATTGGAGAACAATATGTACAAGGCTTAATCAACGTACAATACCTAAGTTTTTTCGATTTATAATATAATAATACATATTAGTAAATTAGAAAGTGTTGAACGAAATGTTATTCAACATAAAATTAGCCAATAAATATAAATATTGATAATTTTAGTGTCAATTTAAAATAAGAACAAATTGTTATAATTAAAGGGATAAAATTTGCAATTTATTATGTTAACCTTCCATCTCTTATTGAAATGGTTTACTGGAACTTTAATGATAGGTTGATCAAAAGAGATTGAGTTGTTTCTCATAATCACGTATTATGAGTAATATTATTAAGTCAAATGGAATATTACTATACATTTTATGATTTAGAACTGATTCTTGTTTTAAATAAATGGAATAGCAAAAATAATTATAGTATGCTTTCAATAAAATAATTATAATATGATTTCAATAATTTATAAAACGGTTATGCTAGTAAGTGTATTTAAGTAATAAAAAAAGGAAATTTTATGCTGAAAAAAGTATTTTTGTTAGACTCTTACAGAATTGACTACACAATTCAAAGACATTCTTCATTTAAGATAGAAAGAAATACTTTTGACATGAAAAATTGAATGAAAATATCATGAGCTATCTTCTCATATTCTCTTAATATTGTGTTGTTCAAAAATACTAGTAATAGTGTGTCTAGGTTGATATTTGGAGTAGTTGAAACGTCCATTGAGATCAATGATCATATAACTGTACTGGAGGGAGAAGCTTTGGCGTTGCTTGAGGCGACTCAACTTGCTGCATTGAGATCAATGATCATATAACTGTACTGGAGGGAGAAGCTTTGGCGTTGCTTGAGGCGACTCAACTTGCTGTTCGTCATGGGTGGGATCGTGTAGTCTTTGAAAGCGACCCTCATACCCTTGTTCACTCTACTGTTACTAATAATCTTGGGTACTCTGAATTTAGTGCAATTGTCTCTAGTATTAAGAATAATTTATCATTATTGTCTAACTTTGAGGTAAAGTTTGTAAGGCGACAAGCGAATATGGTTGCTCACTCCCTCGCGAGAGCGGCCGTTTCTTAGGCTAGTCACCGCTTTTTTAATGTTATTCCTCCTTGTATTGAACCTTTGGTGATTAATGAAATGTGTTAAGTTTGTTTGAGTAAAAAAAAAAAACTATTTTTGTTTTTCGTTGTTAGACATATATTTTGGAATGCTACTGAACTTAAACCAGATCAAACACATAAAAAATGAAGATAACTTTTATTTTATTTTTTGACAAGTTGAATTTATGGAGAAATACAATGGTGAAAAACAAATAATGAGTTCTTTCAACTTTTATTTATTATACTTGCGCTATACTCTATTTTTGTCTAACTAAAAATAATATTCTTCAAATTGATAAAATATATCATACAATATAAATTAAAATCGCTAAAAATTACAAATGATCAATCTACAAACAAACTTACATCACCCATCATGTTCATAGCATAATACAATGGAAAAATGCCTACAAATATGACTAAAGTGTCCAAAATATTCATATTTCCGGATCAACAAATTACGTTGAGGACGCCAAGCCAAAGTCATATTGATTAAATATGCACATGATCAAATCTAATATGTCAATCTGAGCCGAACAAACACATTAATAAGACGAAAAGCAAAACAATGACATACAAGACAATGAAACTATGAAAGAAAAAAAAAATATATGTGAAAAATTATTTATTTGAATAAAAGGAAAAAAATAGTTAAAGAGGTGATTTCAGGTCAAAAGTTAATCCTAAAGCATCCCTCTTTGGTGGATGATGAAGATGGAAAAACTAGGTTAAAAGAGGGAGGGGTGGCTGCTTTGTAAGAATAGGCGCAAGGTTTGTGATATAAATTTTATATATCTGAGTTGCATCACTATTTTATATATGGGATTTGAATTCTGAACTCTTTTTAGAAAATTTCGACTTTGCAAATAAGAGTACTATAATATATCAACACAAAAAAATTTGGAGAACTAACAACTTACTCTTTAATACACATTTTTAACACACTTGGCTCATGTCGTTCGGGAAAACCACAGTTCAATTTCTGGTGGGAACAATTATTGACCAAACTTTACTTAATAAAAAAAATCAAATGAAAAAGACACTAAATTATATTCATTCCACATAAATTCCATGGGACCTTTACAAATTTCAACCAATAAACATTATATGATAGTGTTAGAGATTGTGGTGCAAATTATTAATTAAAAAAAGGTAATATTTTCCTATTTTTATTTGGTGTAAAATAAATAGTATTTTATTCATATTGCAAGATGTGTCAAAATTAAAATGCTTATCCAAATCTAAAATAAAATAATTCTTTTGTTTTGTAATTCTTGTGAAAATGAAAAATGATAACATATATCATCTTAAAAGTGTATATGTATTCAGGAAATCACCTATTTGGCATGCCCTATTGAAGTTTCATTCTTTATTTGGAAACTAGTAAAAGACTTGTGTATATTCGTATGAGCCGTCGTGTAACATTATGTAATTATTAGTTTCTAACCAAAATTAAAGAAATGACACAAATTGTTTTTGAGAAGTCACTTAGTTGAGGATTCCATTCGACCATTCCTCAACTTTGAGGTATTCGGTTCGAGATCCGGCATCGAGGAAAACAATGTTGAATTAACTTTAAATAGTACCATAAATCAAGGTTGTGAAAACTGGACCGGCCGGTTCGACCGGGAACCGGGCCTGCCTCCAGTCCGAGTCGGCCGCAAAACCGGTCTGCGCATGAATCGGTCATTGAACCGGAAAATTGGAAAAAATCGGCGGTTCAAAACCTGAACCGGTTTAAAAAAAATTACTTATTTTTTTATGGACCAAACTTACATGCATTGCTTTATGTGCAGTTTTTGCTGTTCCACTCACAAAGAAGTGGTTTTTTGTGTTTTTTAATTAAAAAAAAAAAGAAAACTGTTTTTCAATTAAAATAACTACTTTGTGAGAGGAAAAGTAAGAACTGCATGTATAGCAATGCTGGTAAGTTTTGTCCTTTTTTTAATTGAAAAAATTAAAAAAAATCCACAAATTAAGTGGGGTCAATCTCATACCACTAAAAGTCACATTAAATGATGACCAATCAAGTGAGAGACTTCAAATGCACTAAGAAACAGCTGTTCAAAATAAAAATGCACTAAGAAACGTCATAATAAAGACTTATTTATAACCAAGTGGGAGACTTCAAGTATGAGATTTCTCCATTGTGGGACTTCATAGAGTAGTTCATATATAAAGACACTCTATTTTTATTTACAAAACACATTTAACTTTATTTTTTATCAATAATTTGTAATGAAATTAAAAAAGACATATTTATTTTATTTTATAAAACATACTTAAATTTATATTTGTTGTAAATTACCAACAAATTTAAAATAAATATAAAGAAAAAAGCAACCAACTTTCTCAATAACTAATTTTTTTTTTTAATTTAAATTATACAATTATAAGCTTTTAAATGGACTTCAATTTTTAATAGTGCAAAATTATATATATTGTCTAAATTTTAGTTTATTATTATTATTATATATTATTTAAAATATAAGAATTATATATTTAATTAAAAACAGTCCGACCCCGGTCCGACCTCAGTCCGATCATTAAACCTTGAACCGGTAAACTCACCGGTTTGATGACCGGTCCGGTTCTGACAACCTTGCCATAAATGTTATACAAAGACTAAAAATTAAAAATAACATAGAAATTGTTAAACAACTTAGGTAATAACATAGAAATGTGCTTAAACTTCATACGTTTTTTTTAATAATTGATATAATATAGGTAATAGGTAATTGATTATTAATTACAATACAATTTAATTTGTTTCTATTTATGTGGATATATACATTAATAAAGAGGTGTGGAAACTAATTAAAGATGGAGCCATTCTTGCTAAAACATGAGCCGTTTTATTGGTTTGTCTTCCGATAAACTCGACACAAATTTCTAAAATAAGAGTTTCATCAACATCGACGTTAGTAGTTGGAGATAATCACTTTATTGGATTCAGCTGTTTTGGCCTTGTCAAGACTGAGTGTATGTTTGGTACTGCGATGTCGAGAATTAATTTTGACATAATTGATTCTGTAAAATTGATTCTGGCCAAAATTGATTTTAAATTAAAGTGGTTTATGTTTGGATATATTCATGTAAAAGTGAGTTGAACAAAAATTTTGAGTGTAAAAATCAATTCTAGAATCAGAAGCTACGATTTCTAGCTTAAAGTAGAATCAATTCTGGAGGCAAAATCAATTCTACTTTTGAGAAACCAAACAAGTCAGAATCAATTCTATACGTCCAGAATCAATTCTGACTGCTTCAGAAGTGAAACCAAACCTACACTGAACCATCTGAAGTTCATCTATTATCTCAAACCAGAATACAGGTACATGTTCAAATGCTCCACTTATAGACACCACGAACAATAAACTTTATACTCCAAATGCTCCTCCAAACTTAACTCAAGTTGAATCTAATACTTGAACTAAGGAAATCACCTTTGGAAAAATATTTAGCTTTGAATAGTCTAGAGATTAAATTACCTGAAATCAGGGTCACTCCTGACTAATTGAAGATCTGACCACAAAAGTTGAAGATAAAATTCTTCTTAAAAAATTGCTTATTATAAAGTATAATCCTCATTTAAATTATAAATAATTGAAAAAATATAAAAGTTAGTCATCCTTGTAGCTAACATACAAAATATTTTTATTCTTGCATAATTTGTTTTCTTCTTTTCCTAATCAATAACAATTAAAATATCTTCTAGCTACTTAAAAAAGTCTTCATTCTAGCAGTTTTCGAAACAAATTTGTTGATTAAGTCATCATATATATTTTTCAAATGATGATCAATGCCAATTGCTATTAATACTAATTCATTAACTCTTGTTTGTAATATAATAGAGCATAAATAAAACTTCAAATTAAAATCTACTACTATTTTTATTTTTTAAAATCAACCTCTTAATTTTTTGAGAGACTTACTACCATATTTTTTTAGGCCACCAAAAAATGGTGGCCCGGCCTTGCCTGAATTAGATAGAAGTTGTCAGACTTACTTACCAAGCATTGTATAATTAAAAGTTTGGATGCTTTTAAATTCCAAGCCTCATGTATTTATATATATATATACCAAAATAATCTCTTCAGCATAAGGCGTGCCGAAAAGACTTCAAAAAATTACAAAAAACCAATACATAGAAACAATGTGAAACTAAACGATGTCCAAGCAAGTAAAAGGGTTGGACCACCAACTATAGTTCGTAACTATCGAAATGTTCAAAGTCTTCATCTATCGGTAAGACCACAGTTTGACATTGTCCAACAATTGAGCTAGTGTACATTCTGAGTTTCGGAACAGGTGTCGATTTCTCTCATTCCATACAACCCACACACTACAACAAAAGTGGTGTTTAGCTTCAAAAATTTAGCGTCAGCCCCGACACTGACGCTAGTAGCGTCTGGTTTATGTTTGCTCAGCGGACGCTAAAGGCATTTTTCAAGCAATTTTATTTTTTTAACAATTTATTAATCTTAGCGTCAGCCTTGGCTGACATTACGTAGACATTTGATTTTAATGTCCGTCTTTTTGGAGTTTAATCATATTCATTTTTTTTATTAAGAATTAAAATATTAATTAGGTAGACGCTAATGTGACGTTAATGTAAAATTAAAAATTACAGTAATAATAATAATTGGTCTTACCCAAACCTAACTTTATACTCATCTCCCCCAAATTCACTCATCTCACGTTCTCACTCCCACCGTCCACCACTGCGCCTCCCAGCCGTCATCAACCTTGGAGTGTCGCCGACCTTCTCTCCAATAACTGCATCGTCGCCGAACTATGCTGCTAAGCAATCTTCTCCGTCCACACCATAGTCTACTTCCACTCTCAATTTTACACTTGTTCCTCCAACGACGCTCCTCTCCAACAGTTTGTTGTCCTCAACTGTTCTGCCACCATACATCTCCTCAATTTACTGGTTAGTAGCTACATTTTAAGGTTTTTCTCAAATGAAATTTAGGGTTTTGTTATTGTTTGGTTAAATGATGATGTTGTTTGATTCTTCAATGTTAATTTCCTTTGTGGAAATTTAGGGATTTGTTCTTGTTTCGGTGTTCGTTAGAGTAATGAATTTTGAGTTAGTCAATTGCTTATATATTTCCACCCTTTCCCTTTAGTTTGAACACATGTATATGTATCTTTGAATGTGTTTCTTCATTCTAAAATTCAAGCCTCTGCTTGAGAAACTGCTTCGATGTTTCCTTTTCTTTGTAGACAGTTCCAATCCCAAGTCCAATTTTTGAATCAACGGACTAAAATAGAAGCTAACAAAGTATTGAACCATTTGCCTCTTTTTGCAAAGAACATGTATTGAATTATCTCTATCGACTCAAACATCAACTCAAGTAGACCACATAAATTAATATGCTGTTATTGATCGCAATGATACTATGCAGTACACCACTCCCTAATTGATTGACAAACTTGTCGTGTAGCATGTGCCTCAAATTGGAGAAAACCACTTTAAAAGGAGACGTACAAAAGGTGTATGTAGGAAAAGCATGCTGAAAAAGTGCTAATAAGATTTAAAGTTTGCATTCATAGGAGGTGATAATGAGCGATATTGGTGTTGATCAATTACTTAGATCCTTTGTTGCGGCCATAGTTTGGGATTATGTTGTTGTTTGGAATTATGGAAATGACCAACTAGGTGCTATCCTATTTATTATTGCATAATAACCCATTTTGTTATTCATTTATAGTTGTCTTTTTTATCCAATTTTTCTCTTGTGTAGGTTTATTGAGTGGATGGATTGTTGATGTTTTGGTGAAAACATGAATTGCAAAATGTAACTGGATGAAGAATACCGCTTGGCTCCCATTTGTAAGGATGCCTTTTTTCATCATTTAGTTGTGAGGCTATTGCCAAACTTCATTTTCCAATGTCTCTCTATTCAAGGTTTATCTCTTTTTTTCCTTCTCATTGTGTATTAGATTTTTTTAATATATTAATTTGGTAAAAATAAGCTTAATTACTACTACTAGGTCAAATATGTCTCCTACTATGTTGTGATGTGCTGTAATTGATTTAGAATTGCCTAGTGTCATGTTTTAGACCAAAGCTTGTTTTGTAGAATAACTTTGGTGTTTTTTTGTTGTAAATAAGTGCATTTGACCCTAGTGTCATGTTTTTTTATTTTATGATAAGGTAACTAAATACAGGATGAGTAAAGTTTGATTTAATTTATGTAATTCGCTAGTTTTTGGTCTTGTAGTTGTGTTGTATCCATAATTGTTATTAACATTGTGGAATTGATTGTTTTGATGAATCCTCGTTGTGGATATTGATGCCAAGCTTGTGCAGAACATCGTGAAAAGAGGATTACATTGCTTCTTCTTTGATTCTTTTGATGCATCCTAGTTGTGGTTTTTTATCTCAAAAATATTAGGTATGGATCTTTGGCTCTGCTTCTTTTTTTACTATCATGATTTTATGTTTCATGGATTTAGTTAATGATTCTAGCCTCTAGGTTTTAAGTTTTCTTTTATTTCCTTTTTGGATGTTTTGTTTTAATTCTTATTTCGGTTTGTTTGATTTAATCAATTTGTTACTGTGATAGATCTATGTGTTCACGAATGAATTGAAATTGTCGCAGATTCTTTAGAGGTGACGAAATTCTTAGACAGCTAGTGGTGTTGAAGCTTACTAGTGTTTTGTGAACAAGTATGAGTAGCAAGCTCTCCTTCATGTCACCAACTATAGAGGAAACAATGAATATTAGAAGTAATTTATAATAAATTAATTATCATGGTTGTTATATGATATATTTGGTTATATATTATAATGTGTTTTGAATATTAGTTTGATGTTTGATTGATCACATGACTGATTAGATATTTAGTTTTAAGTACTAAGGTACTAGTTAGCTTTGAACTTCAAGTCTCAGAAGCATAACATATATGCTTTGGTCTACGCCAGTTTTTGAGTATAATTATGCAGAGGTTATATCTAAACATTAGTCATATAGTCATTGGGGTGTTTTGTTAGTACTTAGATATTTTAGAAAGAGATTGATACAGTTTAGTTTTATTGCACCGTTGAGTTCTGTTTGTGTTTTACGCAATACTGGTTTAAACTGACACAATATCGACTTCTAGATTCCTGGTTTGCCGCATATTCTCTGCTTCAACAGTTTCTGCTTTATGTGATTTGAGTTTTTTGTCCTGAAACTTTTCTCTTTACATCTCAGAATATGCACATGGGATATTCTACTGAAATATTAGTGTGGTTTCTCAAAACTAGGGACGCGAATGTTGCTAAAGCTCATGAAAAATGGTTAGTTAAATCTTTTAGATGGAATTTCAATCAGATTGATTGCTCTCTTTGTGATCTTCTTGCTTATTTGAAAATTTTATTTTACCAATCAGCCACAAAGAAGCTCATAGAGTGCATAGTACTCTTTCCTAAGACTTGTTGATTTGTTTCTATGCAGTTCTAAAGAAGCACATAGATCAAGAGGTATAAACAGATCCCCCTCCACTTAAGTATTTTATGTCTAGCATTTACAAGGTATGATTTATTGCGCATCTTAAGCACTAATTATTGACATCTTTATCACATGCAAGGTTGCTAATGCACATAATAATTGATAGCAATTGTGATAACTGATATCTTGTTACTCCTTTGTACATGGAAGAAAGAAGTAGCAAGGGTTTTTTATATATAAGAGAATGCAGTAAGAAATTAAAATGTGAATGACCATTATTCAGTCCCTGTTGTTGAGATGCATATGTTGTGAGATAGACCTTACAAATGGAATGGAGACTTGTAATGCTTTGATTCTTAATTTTTGGAAGAATTTTCTTTCAAAACGTGTTGAAATAATATTTAAGCTATTTTTGGTACATATGTTTTGTTTGACGAAATCTCAATATGATGAACAAATAGTTATTTAAAGCTTTTTGTTTCCTCTATGGTACCTTGTGAAATAATTTGTCTTCGTGTGTCTGATTGTTTTGGTTTTGTAATTTACTTGCTCAGTTTGGAGACTGCTCATCACGTTTCAATGATCACAATTATCCGATCAAACTAAAGAGCAAAGTCCGTCCTCCAAAGGGTAAGACCTTTAATGATATTGTAGGACATGTATATAAGTTATGATGCTAGATGCTTTCTCTTTTAATAGGCTTAGTTATTTTTAAGCAAACTACATGATCACTAGTTAAGATTGTCTTAGTTAGTCTATGTAGATAGTGTTATATGTTTTTGGCGTTTGATTGCAAGTCTGTTTTCAGTTTAATGGTTAGACCCTTTAATGTCATTCTCATTATGTTTGGTTTAAATGGTTTTTTGTGTGTAAACTTTGAGACATATATACATTTGGTTTGGTTATGTTTTTACTAGTTTGATTATTGTATGACATTATATTTGTAACTTTGTATGAGTACTGGTTTTATATTGCTTAATTTGTGATTGGGAGGTCATTTGGTGAATGCATTTTTTTTTTTAAAAATGTTTATATTAGCGTCGGATTAGGTAGACGTTAAGGTAGCGTCCGCCAAGCAGACTCTAAATCAACATTAAACCATATTTATAGCGTCAACCAAAGACTGATGCTAGTAGCGTCAGCCATTTATACATGTCACCAGCTTCAGTGTAGCGTCTACTAGGACAGACGCTAAAGTAGCGTCTACTAGACGCAACTGTTAGCTTCAGGCAATTAAGCGTCCACCACGACACAGACTCTAGGTCGACGCTAAATACCTTATAGCGTCCGTTTTTTAGTATTTAGCGTCTGTTTTGGGCGGACGCTCCAAAGCAGTTTTCTTGTAGTGACACACATAAGAGCCATATATATGAGCTGAAGAAAAGATCGACACGTGCAAAGACCTCCTGATGAGAAGGTAAATTGAAGAAAGTGATCAGACAAAATTTGTGATATGAGTAAACTAACGAGCAAAGCAAACTAAAGAAGTTGCATGATAGGAATAAATGTTGAGCTGATTCAAGACGGCCGCAACTAAATACACAAGGATGACCTTACTTTGGTGAGTGACCTAACTTTCTATTCCTTCCATAAATGTATTAAGCTCTCTTTTTAATTTTGGTGAGTGACATAACTTTTATGATTAAACTTATATGTATTAAACTATTATTTTGGTGAGTGACCTAACTTTCTATTCATTCCATAAAAAAAAAAGTAGTTTCTCTGCTTAAAATTAAATGTGTTTTTTAAAAAATCCAAAGGTGTTCTTTACGAGTAATTACATATTAATCATTTCAAGATAACTATGATCTATTTAAGGAGTTAATCTCTTCCAACAAATATTTCTTAATACGCACCGGTCGGAGATCGAATTCGAGATCAAATGGTTAAGGAGTCCAAGTATCTACCCATCGTACCACTGGTAACTTAGACGAATTTGTTATCTAGAAAAAATCTAAGAACTATTTAAAATAAATTTTTTTTTAGTAGTTTCTCTAAAGAATCATTTTTTATATCTGATTTTTTTTTAAAAAAAAATATTGTTGTTATGGTAAACAAACACAAAATACTAGTTTAATTTGTTTTATAAAAATCCATAAAATAAAGCTAAAAAGTTTTGTTTGACCAAAATATTTTTTTTCTTTTTTTGGTACAAGTTTGACCAAAAAATTTCTAAATTATAAATATCAATAACTTTCTTTATATAATTTGTGACAAACACAGCCTC
Source organism: Trifolium repens (assembly GCA_030408175.1). NCBI lineage: Eukaryota > Viridiplantae > Streptophyta > Magnoliopsida > Fabales > Fabaceae > Trifolium > Trifolium repens. Next base: position 19,679,527 of record CP125839.1, on the reverse strand, counting down.
TATATACTCCTCACGTTATTTGTTAATATATACTTTCATTTTCAGATTAAACACCATCATCATCACATTTCACAATCACAATCTCTTACATTTTCACATCATACAAAAATATTCCCTACACTAGTTTTTTTTTTTCTTCTCTTTTTGGATAATTCCATACACAAGTTTTAAACCATGATCAAAGGTAAAGATGTATACAATATTCTTGAGAGTATCATGCCCCTATATGTAGCCATGCTATTAGGGTATGGTTCAATTAAATGGTGGAAAATCTTCACACCTGCCCAATGTGTTGGTATAAACCGTTTTGTGGCAATGTTTGCAGTTCCTAAACTTACTTTTGTTTACATATCTCCAATTAATCCTTACCATATGAATTGGAGATTAATAGTTGCTGACACACTTCAAAAAATTGTGACATTGGTTTGTCTAATTTTATGGAACATTTTCACAAAACGTGGTGGTTTTGATTGGTCTATAACCATTTTTTCACTTATTAATTTGCCAAACACACTTGTTCTAGGGATCCCTATTTTAAATGCTATGTATGGAGAATTTACCACATCACTTTTGATCCAAATTTTGGTTATGCAATGTGTTTTATGGTTTAGTGTTGTATTATTAATGTATGAATATAGAGCTGCTAAGCTTTTTATTTCACAACAATTTATTGAGACTAATGAAGGGTCACACAAGGTTGAAATTGAATCAAATGTTGATGTAGAATTGGGAGAAATTGGTAATAATAGTGTCAAGTCATCTAATTCAACATCTAAAGTGCCAAATCTTACTAGGGTTGAGGTAAATTCAAGTTACACAAATAGTCCACAAAATAATGATTTTGAAGACATGTTAGATATATGGAAAAGATTTCAGAAGAGTAAGAGTTGCACTAGTTTGGGTGGTATGAAGATTTCTCCATACCCAAATCTAAAATCAAATTCAGAAAAAATCATTGGCAAAACAAAGATAAATTTTAGTGGTCGCTTTGGCATGCCACAAGAAATTGAAGCATCAAAAGGTACTCTCATAATACACATGACATATCACAAGTCAATCATATATATTGCATACATTATTTGTACCCAAAAAAGTTATTAGTATATATTATTAATTATTTCTCGCTATTTTGACTTTTCTATATTTTTTGTCGTTTAGTTTTTATTTTCACTTTTAATGTTTGAGAGGGTTTTGGTCTATATCTCTTTTCTTCTTTTTTGTTCTTACTTCATTTTATATTTATTTAGGGTGTTGTCGGTGGCTTGCCATCTGCTCCCCATTTTATATTTATTTAGGGTGTTGGTGGTGGCTCGCCATCTTACTTTATGTTTTTTGACTTAGACATTTACTTATGAATTCTGTTCTCCAAAATATTTGAAATTTGGATTGTCTGCGGTCACTAACTCAATCGGGACACCGTGACAGTCCAATCTAAATCAGATGGTCCAGATCTCAAGTTTTGTAATTTTAGTTTTTAAAGAAAAAAATTAAAAAATTGTTTGAGAACTGTACCATTCGATCTTGGTCGAATGGTTACTGTCTCCATCATTGCGTGCATTTAGTGACAACAAGCAACCGGGTTCAAAATACTTGCATATTTTCACTCGAGTGTGAACCGGCTCATTGATTATCTTATGAAATTTGATTTTTACATGTAGGTGTTAATGACTTGATTGACAAGAGTTCTAATGAAAAAGTAAGTGGAGAGGAAGAACATGAGAACGAGGAGATGCAAGAAGAAGGAAGTGTAAACAATGAACAACTAATGCTACCTAGTCGTGGCATGATGACAAAACTTATTCTTTTTAGGGTGTGGAGGAGGCTCTCAAGAAATCCTAATCTCCATGCTGCAGTTCTTGGCATTGTTTGGGCTCTAATATCATCAAGGTATTTTAAAATTTGTGAATCCTAAATTCTTTTAATCCTCCTATTTCTTGATCAAGCGGTTCTTGATACACCAAAATAGTCCTACATCGCTTGGTACTCGAGGCAAATAGTAGTTTATATACAACACCCACACCTTTCAAAGCAACTGAGTCGCCTTTTCTACAAAGGACAAAACCGTGACGGGTTAACCCCAAAGCGGACAATATCTCGGAGATATGGACTTGAGGTCGAATCTGAACAGTGGCGCCGTCTGTGGGAAGCGACTCGTGGGTCGACACCCTTCAGCCCTTTAGCCTCGACTGGGGGGCTTCTATTCTGGATACACCAAAATAGTCCTACATCGCTTGGTACTCGAGGCAAATGATAGTTTATATACAACACCCATGAAATTCTGTTCTCTGGCAGGACAGATGTCTTACATGATGTCTGGGACAACTGTGTATTTGACCAGATGTCTCAGACAACTGGTTAGACAATTGGTCGATAGGATCAATATATATAACTTTGTAGAATCGTAAAGGAATGCAGTAAACGACACAGCTGTTTGTTAACCCAGTTCGATGTAAAAGCACCTACTCTGGGGGATACCAATCCAGGAAAGGAAATTCACTAACAATAGTTCTTAGCTTCCCGGTCTTATTTGAATAACACCTTTATTCAAAGCCTACTACTAAAACTATCCGATGACTTTCTACCTAAGAGGCTACTCCCCCTAGATATGAGAACCCACTCACCTTCCTCTAATCGAGATCCTTCTTCTTTGTCGTTCATTGTCGTTTAACAATATTGTTGAATATAAATTCAACAATTATACCTTACTCTAAACCTTAGCACCTAAGACTTAAAGAAAGAACAAACTTGTGCAAATACACAAGTAATCAAGGTTGGAAAACAACTCCAATCCTTAACATGGTTGAATGCAAATTCAACCGACTCAAACCAACCACTATGTGTTAATTAACATAGGGTGGTGACTCGAGCTAAACCCTAAGTTTATATGTGATCTTCAATCCTTGCTCTCGTACTTGAAAACGTAGTCTTGAGTCTTCTTATATAGGGATGCAACTCCTGAGATATTCTTGAGTTTTAGTTGCATCATGATAGGATTTTTGCAACAAACTTTATAAGATTAAATCCTTTAAGAGTTAGTTATAATAATATTTGTTTTAAATCTTCCAAACAAATCTCAACTAACTCTACTCATAGATACGATTTGTTTTTAACCATATAATTAGATTTGATCTTATCTAATTATTCCAAACAAATCTCAACTAGAAGATATAAGTTGTTTTTAAATCTTCAAGAGTTAGTTAAGATCTCAAATCATATCTATCACATAGGATTAATAACAAACTTTGTTGTTAATCCTAATCACAGCTGGTACTTGAAGATTCGCGCCTTTATGCATATATGAAGGATACGCGCGCTAATGGATAAACATTATCTTCAAAGCTGTAACTGGGTCAAGATGTCCTACCCGCATGTTTTAGGACATCTTGTTCGACATGTTGCTTCAACATGCTCTGAACCCAGTGACAAGATGTCTAGGACATCTTGTTCAATATGTTGCATCTGCACATCTTCAATATGCACAAGTGGTTTAGACTTAATTACTTTAGCATTGGTGCTTCAGTTAAGTCACTTTGACCAAGTTGTTTTAGCCTTATGATGCAGCCAATCTCAGAAGAACTACAATCCCCCCCCTTTGGCAAATTATGGCTAAAACAACCACAAACCACTTTGTTGAATGTGCACTCTTCAGTCTTCAATCTTCAAATTCTTCAATCTTCAAATTGATCTCTGTTGATGCAATCTTCTGTTCTGAAATCTTTAGGTCTTCAATGTCTTTGATCTTCAGAATCTTGTGTGTCTTCAATTTTCAAGACTTCTTCAATCTTGAATGTGTGATGAACCTAATCTAGTATGAGACAATCTTAGTCTTGTCTTCATATGATTCATTACAATGAATTTTCAAAGTCTAGAGATGAGATACCTAGTGACTTAGTGGACCAAAGTCTTGAGTTGCAGCGGAAAGTACTTAATCAGAGTGATCAAGACTCACTAGACCTTTCAGAGGTTCAATCTTAGCATTTTAATTATGCTCTGGACACACTTTATTTAAGCATAGCTTTTAGTTTTTATTGTTTTCTAAAGCTTGCCATATACATCCAAAAGCAAGAGAATGATTCTTCTTGCCAAAGTGCTGTTCTTAGCATCAATTATTTCTCCCCCTTTTTACCATAGTTTGACAAAGGTTTAAAGGAAAATACTTCATTGATTTAAGAGAGAACGAACAGCTTACAAAAATGCACTATTATGAGTGCCGGATGTCAAAGCCTCCAATGTCTACGACATTTGGTAGGCCACAATACTTACAAGAAGTAGAACAGAACTAAAAGGAAAAAATACATCAGTACTTATTTTCTTCAATTACCCAGTTGCTGTTCTTCAAACTTCTTCTTCTTCTTGCTTAGCCTCAGGTTGAGCATCTCCAACTTCATCTTCACCTTGACCTTCCTCCATGATGGACCTGATCAGATTGTCCACATAGGTCTTCCTTGTTGTGCTGGTCTTGATGGTTTGTTCCAAGGTCTTGGATATTTACATCAGTTCAGCAAGTACATCCTCCTTGTTTGCTCTAGGCATAGAGCCCGATGCTTCAGCAGCTTCCTTCATCTTTGGGAACACAATGTTTGGGACATGTGTACCAACAAAGAGTTTGTAGTCAAAACTCAGAACTTGGGGCTTCTTGGTTGGAGCTTCATCAAGGTACAGGATGTTTGGATACTACCTTAAGATCATTCCAGTTATCAGACAAGGGAATGCTATAGGTAGCTTCACTGCATATGTGTCAGCATTCTTCATGGTTTGGTAAAAGACGTGATCACCAAAGTTGAGCTTCTTCTTTGTTCCTATGAGGGAGATCATCTTAGCTAGCATAGGGGTGATCCCAGAACCATGGTTGGTTGGTGCCCAGTTTGCAGCTCCAATTCTGTTGAGGATGGCATACTTTACACTAAGGGTGCCAGTGGATGATAACCCTTTCATAGGCCATTCACTTACTTGACCTCCTGTGATTTCCTTGGTCACCTCCTTGACTAACTCAGCTTCGTCACCTTCAGTCAATGGATTTCTTCCAAGATATTTATTGATGGTTGTAGGAGAGAACTTTACATCTTTTCCTCTTACTCTGACTTTTCTGAACTCTTCACTCCCACCCTTTTCTTTCCAAAGGTCGTGATGTCTTGGACATCTGGTTCGACATCTTCTTCTGACTCACTAGCAGCATTCAATTGCTTCTCTTGAGTTTCCCTTTCAGTTGGAGGAACCATGCTGATTGGTACAGCATTGACAGCGATTCCTTGTTAATCAATTTCTCTATCAGAAACGCTGGGGATTTGGAGAGATGCCTCTTCTGCGTGTGCCTTTGAATCATCAAGATTTAAGTTGTTGATCTTTGATGATTGTTGAGACATTGTTGCAAAGCTTTTTCGGAAGGGATGAATCTCTGATTTTGGAGAGGGTGTTTGACAAGATGTTGAGACGTTTGGTAGTGTCACATATAAGGTATTTGTAGCCTTTTATAGATTGTTTGAGTACATAAGGCTACCTCTTTTTACGTGCAGATGATTAATGTCACTTTAATCTACACGTTACCTCTATAGTGCCTATTACACGCTGTTGGGCGTGTGAATACTGAGAGGCACTCTAACACTTCCAACCATAATTGCTTCCACTTCATGTCCGTTGTACAGATGTTGTAACATCTTGTGGGACATCTTGATTTTTTTTTTTTTTTGGCTGACAAGAAAGCTATTTCTGGACTGTTGTTCTGAGGAGTCCATTGATAACACTTGTCTTTTGACTTTGTCCCTTTCATCACCACTTCTTGATCTTTGAGAATGGTGCATTCTAAGTTGTTGAAATGCACATTCAAGGCTTTTTCACATAATTGGTTTATGCTAATCAAGTTTGTAGTCAGACCTTCCACTAGTAGAACATCGTCTAGGCAGGAGGAGCTTGAACCAGCTAATTTTATTATGCCTTTGGTTCTACCTTTAACACCGTCGCCGAATGTAACACAACCTTCTGAATAAGATCTTTTAGGATTTCTCTTATCTTCAGTCATGTGATTAGGGAATCCACTGTTAAGGTAACAATCTCCATGTGAGAATATTCTGAGAGGAGTATGAGCCTTTTGTTTTGAATTTATTTTTTGCTTCCATACTTTCTTAGTTTGAACATCCTTGTTTTTCACCCTTTGAGTTTGGATTGTCTTCTTGTTCAGCCTTGGTGATTTAGGCCTTTGAGGATAGCCATGAAGTTTGAAGCATTTTTTCATAGCATGTCCAGACCTACCACAATGATCACATCTATTGAAAGCTCTTCTATTTTGGGAGAATAACTTTTTAAGATGTGTTCTAGGTATGTACTTCTTCTGCTGCTTGTGAAGCTGACCTATGTTCCTATCCTTCCTTTGTTGAACAGGATGTTGAGACATGTGGCTTGTCATCTGCTTCTTTGTTTGAACAGATTGTTGAGACTTGTAGTCTATGATCCTGTCTTCATGTTGAACAGGATGTTGAGACATGTGGCTTGACATCTGCTTCTTCAGTTGAGCTGGGAGCTGAGGCTTGGTTGCTGACTTCCTGTGTTTGTGTTGAACAGGATGTTGAGACATGTGGTTTGACATCTGGTACTGAGACTTCTTCATAGGGGGAATCATCTTCTCAGGAGCAGATTTGACTTCCTTCTTGGAACAATAGTCAAACCCTAATCCACCCATGTTTCTGGTCATCTTCCCAACTTCAAGGAGTTCATCTAATATGTCAGATCCCTTGTTTAACATTCTCACTATTTTTGTTATGTTTGTGAGTTTTGATTTTAACAAGGTGACTTCTTCTTCTAGATGAGTAACAGTAGAGATTAATTGCTCTTGAATGAGACCTTTGATTATTCTCTTTTGTTCTTCCACCAATGGACTTGATTCTTCCCACTTTGTGGTCATCTTTCTATATGTCTCATTTAATTCCTCCTCAGTCTGATCTTCATCACCAAAGCTATCAATTTCAGATTTGCCAATGAGAGCTCTTATCATATTGGTTGTTTCTCCTTCACTCTCATCATCAGAATTTGTCCAAGAGATTGACAATTCCTTTTTCTGTTTCGTTAAGAATGTAGGGCATTCAGCTTTAATGTGGCCAAATCCTTCACACTCAAAACACCTTATGTTTCTTTCAAGATAAGATGTGTCTTCTTCTTTACCTCTTCTGATGTTGGACATCTTGTCTGGGACATCTCTGACTTTGCCGTGTGCACTGCTGTTGACTATCTTGTCTAAGACATTTGTTCCCCACTGTCTTTTCAACTTGTTCAAGGATTTGTTGAACTTTTTGTCAATGAGGGTTATTGCTTCTGATAGATTGTCTTCTCCAAGATTTCTCCTTTGAGAATTGTTGTTGGACAACTTGTTTGAGACGTTTCTCCTCCAATTTCTGTCCAATTTCTTCAACTCTTTCTTTAACTTTCTAAGAAGAGCCATATCATTTGATAACCTTTCTTCTTTTTCTAGTTTCTCATTGATGGCCATCTCAAAGGTTTGTAATGAACCAATAAGTTCATCAACTTTCATCGTGCTCAAGTCTTGCGATTCCTCGATAGTAGTTACCTTTATGTTGAATCTTTTAGGCAGTGATCTGAGGATTTTTCTTGCTATCTTCTCTTCAGATATCTTCTCACCTAAGGCAAATGATGAATTGACTATATCACGGAGTCTAGTGTTGAATTCCGATATAGTTTCATCTTCATCCATCCTTAGGTTTTCAAACTTTGTTGTGAGAAGTTGTAGCTTTGACATACGAACCTTAGAAGTTCCTTCATGAGCAGTTTGGAGAATTTCCCAGGCTTGCTTGGCTTCAGTACATGTGTTGATTAATTTGAACATATTTTGATCAACACCATAGAATATAGCGTTTAATGCTTTTGAATTAGCATTAGCTATTGTTTCTTCTTCTGCACTCCAATCTGCTACTCCTTTTAGGCTTGTAGAGCCATCTTCTGCTGTGACCATTGGATGATTCCACCCTGTAACAATTGCCCTCCATGCTCTTTGATCCATGGATTTGATGAAGGCAATCATTCTTGCTTTCCAATAGTCGTAATTAGATCCATCCAGAATTGGTGGTCTATTTATTGATCCTCTATTCTTGCCCATCTTGAACAAATTTAGTCTCCCTGGAGCTCACCCAGTAGGTTAGGGTGCCCGCTCTGATGCCAATTGAAATTCTGTTCTCTGGCAGGACAGATGTCTTACACGATGTCTAGGACAACTGTGTATTTGACCAGATGTCTCAGACAACTGGTTAGACAATTGGTCGATAGGATCAATATATATAACTTTGCAGAATCGTAAAGGAATGCAGTAAACGACACAACTGTTTGTTAACCCAGTTCGATGTAAAAGCACCTACTCTGGGGGATACCAATCCAGGAAAGGAAATTCACTAACAATAGTTCTTAGCTTCCCGGTCTTATTTGAATAACACATTTATTCAAAGCCTACTACTAAAACTATCCGATGACTTTCTACCTAAGAGGCTACTCCCCCTAGATATGAGAACTCACTCACCTTCCTCTAATCGAGATCCTTCTTCTTTGTCGTTCATTGTCGTTTAACAATATTGTTGAATATAAATTCAACAATTATACCTTACTCTAAACCTTAGCACCTAACACTTAAAGAAAGAACAAACTTGTGCAAATACACAAGTAATCAAGGTTGGAAAACAACTCCAATCCTTAACATGGTTGAATGTAAATTCAACCGACTCAAACCAACCACTATGTGTTAATTAACATAGGGTACTAGTGACTCGAGCTAAACCCTAAGTTTATATGTGATCTTCAATCCTTGCTCTCGTACTTGAAAACGTAGTCTTGAGTCTTCTTATATAGGGATGCAACTCCTGAGATATGCTTGAGTTTTAGTTGCATCATGATAGGATTTTTGCAACAAACTTTATAAGATTAAATCCTTTAAGAGTTAGTTATAATAAGATTTGTTTTAAATCTTCCAAACAAATCTCAACTAACTCTACTCATAGATACGATTTATTTTTAACCATATAATTAGATTTGATCTTATCTAATTATTCCAAACAAATCTCAACTAACTCAACTAGAAGATATAAGTTGTTTTTAAATCTTCAAGAGTTAGTTATGATCTCAAATCATATCTATCACATAGGATTAATAACAAACTTTGTTGTTAATCCTAATCACAGCTGGTACTTGAAGATTCGCGCCTTTATGCATATATGAAGGATACGCGCGTTAATGGATAAACATTATCTTCAAAGCTGTAACTGGGTCAAGATGTCCTACCCGTATGTTTTAGGACATCTTGTTCGACATGTTGCTTCAACATGCTCTGAATCCAGTGACAAGATGTCTAGGACATCTTGTTCAATATGTTGCATCTGCACGTCTTCAATATGTACAAGTGGTTTAGACTTAATTACTTTAGCATTGGTGCTTCAGTTAAGTCACTCTGACCAAGTTGTTTTAGCCTTATGATGCAGTCAATCTCAGAAGAACTACAACCCACACCTTTCAAACCAACCGAGATGCCTTTCCTACAAAAGACAAAACTGTGACGGGTCAACCCCAAAGTGAACAATCTCTCGAAGATGTGGACTTAAGGTCGGATCTGAATACAAGCCAAAATATATATATATATTTAATTATTGGCTAAACTATATATTTGGTCCCTTACGTTTATTTTAGGTTTCAATTTGGTGCCTTACGTTTAAAAAGTTTCAATTTGGTCCCTTACGTTATCAACGTTTGCATTAATTGGTCCTTTCCGTCAGATTCCACTGTTCCACTGTTTCAATTGGACACGTGTCAACGTGTCCAGGTGTCCACGTGTCAATCCACGTGTGCAAACCGTCTGCCACGTAAGCAAATCGTCTGCCACATGTGCAAAAACTGACGGAAGGGACCAAATTGAAACCTAAAATAAACGTAAGGGACCAAATTGAAACTTTTTAAACGTAAGAGACCAAATTAAAACCTAAAATAAACGTAAGGGATCAAATGTGTAGTTTAGCCTTAATTATTAAATTAATCTAACGGTTGAGATACGGTCATTTTTTTTTTTAACCTTCTAGTTCCTAAGAAAAGGGTTCTTATAGTAGTCAGAGTTTGCTCTCAAGGTAAATAAAGTTTGATTAAAAAATTATTCCACCAAAAAATCAAAGTGGTGCTCACTCATATATTCGTTTTTGAATGTTTGTTTTCTTAGACAAAATAATTATGGGATTGAGTGTTGTTTTTTGTTCTCAATCTACAATAAATGTATTTTAGATTTTAATTGTATCCTCCACGATTTTAAACTAACGATGTATTCATCTATTAATCTTTTTTTTTTAGTACAATTCATCTATTAATCTTATTTAATCAAATAAATTACAGAGACAAATTGACAACATTATTTCTAAATATTTTGTACACAAACCTTAAATGAAAATTATTTATTGATACTATAAAAGTGACATTTAGTGTTTTTTTTTTGTCTTGATCTTAATAAGTTGTTGTTTGTGTACAATTGCAGGTGGAACATCAAAATGCCATCAATCATACATGATTCTATTACAATAATTTCTCACACTGGACTTGGAATGGCCATGTTTAGTCTAGGTATGTATCATCTTCATATTTTATTTTTCCTTTTAGATTTATGCCAAATAAATTATATTCTTTTTTTTTATGAACATTTTAGAACATAGTTTAATTTGATATTGAATATTAATCCTATTTGCATTTTTATTAAATTTTCTTTTAATATTATTGTTGTAAATATTGTATAATTATTATTATAGATTTTATCCAGGTTTACTTAGTCTGTTAGTTAGGCCCATCAGGTATAGCATAGTCAATTTAAACTCTTCAGTAATTGTACTCATTGATACTATTCTAATATTACACATATTTCATTCAGTTTAACATGGTATCAGAGCCTATATGACTAAATGGTCTAGAGTTCGATCCTCGCTCCCCTCACTTTCTAATTAAAAAAATGGAATTTAAGCATATGGTAGGTGGGCCTATGCGTGAAGGGGCGTGTTAGAAATAATATAAAACCATTGATATGGCATATCCTAAAAGCTTAAGGTTTTGAGATAATCGGTTATTTGACAATTATTGCAAACTAGTAACAAGAATGAAACTTGTTGTAGCATGGAATTGATTGGGATTTGCTACAGCAAATTTACATAGTTTTAAATCTCGACTATTAATTATAGATCTGACAATTTAGATTAATACAGTTATAAAATCACTTAATTTATTAATTTATATATTTTAATTCGGACGATCCTAATATAAAGCTGTATGCAAATTTACAGGAAGTAATTTGTCACCACTCACCAGCATATGATCTATGAGGTCCACCATTGGATACAATAAACATACATAGACATTCCTTGTGTCTAGTATAAGACATTATTGAAATATGTCTTATTATTTAACTATAGTACCATATGGCATGTCCATAGACAACAATTTCAATACCATGATTCTATTTCAAATTTCAATAATGTCTAATGTCACATAGTGGTGGGACTAGGAATGTTATACATGATTCCAATACATTACTACTATGTTTTTTTTGTCTCATTCTTTAATTATTAATATTAATGTGTCCTTAAAATATAGGCATATTCATGGCATTACAAACCAAAATCATTGCTTGTGGAAAAACTTCAGCAGCAATATCTATGGTACTCAAATTTTTTGTTGGTCCATTATTGTTTGCTGCAACATCTGCAGCTGTTGGTATTCGTGGAGTTGTTTTTAAAGTAGGAATTATTCAGGTAAATAAAAAATAAAAATAAAAATCATGTAGCTACATACTATATGATAATAATATGACTCCATATTTAATTTTGCAGGCTGCTCTTCCACAAGGTATTGTTCCCTTTGTTTTCGCCAGAGAGTACAATGTCCATGCTGAAATATTTAACACAGCGTAAGTATGTGTGCGCGCGTGCGTTATTTTAATTGTTATTACTATTTATTAAAATTAATATACGAAAGTACATTTTAAAATTTGTGCATATTATTTCGTGTGCTCGAATTTTGTACATTGTTAAATAATGTGACATCAACATAATTTCTATAAACCTTATAAATTTTGCAGGGTTTCTCTTGGATTGGCACTTGCATTCCCTATAACAATACTCTACTATGTGATTCTTGGTGCTTGACACTTCTTTTTAACAAGAGAAAAAGAAACAGAGTTTGCTACATTCGATATTTGACAAGATTTTTGCGAGTTTGTGTGGTACTTGTGGGAGGGACAAAAATGTATGAGCAATTGCATGAGTTAGTATTTAGATTTTTTTGTTTGTTATCGTATTATAGGTTAAAATATAAGAGGATAAATTAGTTTTTTAGAGCTAAAAACTTATCTCATTTCGTTCAATATAATATTATTAATACATGTTATAATATCGATAAAAATGTGGAAATTAACTAAAGATGGAGCCACCCTAACAAAACTATGAACAATTTCATTGGTTTATCTTCTAATGAACTTAATATGAGAATTCACAAGACTGGTAGCTAACAAATTTCTACAGTCGTTAATGATAGAGCCATGATCTGAGATTTAAGTTTCTTTTTAACTGTAAAGGCTATTTACCACCCGTTTGCAATCCATCTCAAAATCTATGGTTAATAGGCTTTTACCCCCTGCAAAGTAAGCGAGTTTTATTTTACCCCCTGTAATTTTTTTTGTTGAGATTACCCCCTGTAATGTTCAAGAATTTTTTTCTAGTTCATTTTTCCCTCAAAAAATGAACTAGAAAAAAATTCTTGAACATTACAGGGGATAATCTCAACAAAAAAAATTACAGAGGGTAAAACAAAACTCGCCTATTTTGCAGGGGGTAAAAGCCTATTAAGCCTATTAACCCCAAAATCTATATTCAACAGTTTTAAATCATTAACGCAATTTTGTGAAAAAAAAAATCATTAACGCAAATAAGTGCAGTCAATAGACCTATAGCTTCCCCGACTTCAACATCTAGAATAGGTGAGATCCACTCCGTCCTTGCTAACACAAACCAACCTTGATCATCTCTTGTACAAATATCAATTCCCATTTTGTTAAGAGCATTTGAAAATGAAACATCCACATTACATTTGTATCTACGGACCTAAATTTGATTTCAAACAAGCCAGAGTCAGAGGGTCCGACAACATAGGGATGGTTAAATTTCATTACTGTTGACCAGTCCTCCAACTCGCGAGGAAGTTGATGGCTCTGTCAGACACAACCTGGTTCGTTTCAAAATCACGACACTACACAACCATAATTTTGTCGAAACTCTAAAGTGTAACTTTTGTTAAAATCACCACCAAATTCATCAATCCAAACATGTACATAATCAATTCCTAAGGCTAATACATTTATATGTCTTCCTCCTCAACAACGAAAGAGTAAAATGCTGCTCAGTAACAAATTTCAGCAAAATGGTGACAACCATAAAAAGTTTAGTACAAAACAATTTTTGTTTTCTATTACAACAGAATGCAGATGTAGCTCCTATTACAAAATCCGAAGAAAAAAAAAATCAATTTCCAACAGGAATCCACCAAATCATTCATATACAAATGGTGTTCCAAGTTTACAAGATCAAGTAGCTATCATGTCGAATAGATTCATCGGTCAGTGTCTATTTTGTTTCGGATAATATATTAGAGTTGACACATCACTATCTAACACCTCAAAATGGTTAGATGAGAATCGAGAAACACGAGAAAAAAGTTAAAAATGTTTGGTTAATTAGTAATAGGTTCAACCATTAAGTTAGACGGACTCTACCCCGTAATGTCCGTCGTTGCCATTGGTGCTGCCGTTTTCTTTGCCAAGTTTTGATTTAGGTAACACGGAGGGTTGTCGAGTAGAAACCTTGTTTGGTTGCTGCTTCAAATTAAGGTAAGTGTAAATAGACGTACCGCCTATGGCTGTGAATGCACCGCAGATACTGATTGTGCCGGGATTGGATCCAAAGAGATAATAGTTTCCTAGAAGCAGGATGCATGTCTTAAACTGCCCAAGGACTACGTGCGAGACGGCAGATGTAGCACTGTAAATTGCAAGGTGGAAGAAACAAAGTATTAAAGAAAATCATCAAATGATAAGAACACATGTACATAGTCAAACAAAAGCGTGTCAACATATTGTTCCGACTCCTGAATAACTTTACAGTTAACAAGGTTTCACCTGAATGACTCATAGAAATAGCATCGAAATCATAGTACTGGTTTTCGTCAAAAAAAAATAAAAAATCATAGTATTCAATGTGATGTCCTGAATTTAGTGAAAGAACCAAGTCAATGATACTCCTCCGAGCATTCATACTACTCGATGTAGGACTTGGAAACCACATAACGCCCAAGTCCCTATCAAGGCTCTTAAAAGCACAGTACTCTCTGCGATATTTTACTAAGCCTTTTCGGTCAGTATCTTCATAGGTAGCCCTTTGCGAGCCACCGAAAACTAGGTGTCAACCAGCTCTGATACCAATTGATGAGCATCCAAGCACTTAAAGACGTCTCCCTTGAAAGCTGATTTTACGTCCAGACCTTTTAAACTCGACTAATAAAGCAAATTCATTCTACTCATTTTTAATAAAAAAAAAAGCCTAGTTCCGCTTCCACCAATGCGTCGAATTATAGAGAAAATCATAAGTTTGTCTGTATTAATGTTTCTTTCGATATATAATACTAGAACAAGAGTGGCCGCTTTATGTTTGTCCTCACTCAGGTCAGTTTATGGCTAAACAACAGAAACTTTATCGAGTTCTACATCGACACAGCTCTTAAAATGATCAAAGACAAGAAATGCCACTTACCCTAGTGCCAAAGCACCCGACCACTGCAGCAAGAATCCAAGAATGGCTGATCCGAAAATCACCAGAGTATTGCTCAAGTTCCAATCAAAGGAGAGTACACCTGGAGGGTCTAAGCATGGTAACATAGCAGCCAGGAAAATTAAAGTAATAGGCGTTGTTTTCCACATCAACCTGTTGATCAATCCACAAATTAAACAAGATAGACGATGAAATGCACTGATACAATTTCAAGCAAAATCGGGATAGGAAATAAGGGTCGTAAAATGTTAAGATGTAATAAATTACTCACGACAAAGCTGTCCAGTTCTCTTGCTGCTGCAGTCTAGACCAGAGGATCTTGTTCACAGCACTCGGCACAATCCATGCCAATGCTACACAAGCACCGAATAAATGGAACTGCAGATCAGTCACTGTCGCAACCGCAACGCCAATAGATACCACTGTCAATGCTAACACCTGTAAAGCTTCAAATATTATAGTAAGCATTTAAACCTTAAAAGTTGCACATATTAATAAACAACGCATCGCAAAATTTCCTAGGCGTATGTGAGGATGGCATCGACAATTTGATCAATGCTGTTTTAATTTAATAAAACTTCATAACATAAAAGTTGCACACATACATACTATTTGTGCTAGATGAAACATCGCCGTTTACAATTAATCTAAAATACGAGTACAAACAAGTTGAGTGCATATAATATACCTTGGGCAAAGATACTTTCTTCCTATACAATACAAATTCAGCAAAAACTATTGATGGCGTCACTGCAATCTTTGCCATCTGATAGAAACCAATGCTGAAGACATGGAAATTAATTTAAGAGTACGAAAAGAAATAGTTTAAATATAAATGTGAGTAGTTTGGTTACCTATTATACTTCAAGCTAACATTAGCGAAGCCAGTAGATAGAGACATAACAAATCCAAGAGTAAATAAAGTTGACATTCGAGTTGATTTCGTGGAAGGAGATGGAGGAAGGAGCGAAAATGCTTTTAGTACTGCCATTAAAAACCAACTCACTACATAGTGGATTAGTGTGAGAAGTATAGGGAATTTGAATTTAACAGTTTGAAGCACCTGAAACAAACAAGAAAAATCGAAACATAGGGAAGTTAGCAACTATGAACCAGCCACGATACATCAAAATTTCAACACAGTAAAGCTATAGAAAGATAGAAGAAATGACAGGAAACGAACCATTTTGTTTACGAAAATAATACCAACTGCAACCACAAAATTGAATGTAAGTGCAGTAGCTGGACCACATATACGCCGCTGTTGACGTTTTGCACCATCGGAGAAATTAAATTGATTAAAGAGAGAGGCTCTTAAATCTTCCAAAGCCCTTCCTGCAAAAGATAACAGAAAGTATGAGGACTATTAATACTAACTTGTGGCTATCTATGTATATAAGTTCAAATTTTACAGTCAGATATATCTACCCCTACAAGCCTTTGATGGAATAACACAGATTCTACTAAAAAACTAAACACTTTTCTGAAACTTCAACATGGACAGGTTAAAAGAGTAAAAAAATTAAACACACGACTAAAATCTATATAGCACCGACACTTCATATTGAAAGTGTTCGAGATGTCAAACATGTGTCAATCTACCAAAACACTGACACATGTAGTTATATTCAATAGTTCCATTTTCTCAAACTATTATTTTTCTTCTCAAGTAGCCTAGTGGTCAGACTCAGAAGCAAATCCCAGGTTGAAATTCAAACCCTACAAATCAATGTCTCTCACAACTACCAACTGAGATACACTTACAGAACACATTTTCTCAAACTTTTATCGGTATTGATGTGTGACTATGTGTCCAGTGTGCATGTCAGTGTCTCAATTCTCAAAGCTAAAACCATTAAAGTCTTTATCATATCTTCATAGAGAACATAAAGAAACTTTTGAAATAAATTCCAAACACCTCATTCCACAAGAAATCCCAAAAATAGAAATAAAAATAAAATAAAAAAGTCAATTTTTTGCATAAAAGAGAACATAAACAAAAGTATAACATCCCTTGCATGTACCAAGATTATCAAATTCAAAACATAAGAGACACAAGCAATGCATCAAAAAGGTAAAAAAAATTAAAAAATCAATCATCTAGAACAATCTAGAAGCTCCAATATACAAAAAAGAAAATTTCACAGATCAATAAACAGAACCATTACCAAACCATAAAAAATAAAATAAAAACCCAAATGACAAAAATATCCTAAATGCAGACATAAACAAACACTCAAATCCAAATCCAAGCAAAATCATCAAAAGGGTATATAAAAAAAAATGAAAAAAGAGTACCTTTTTCACCAGCATCACTATCTTTGCGTTTGAGAATCTTTCTAGCATCTTTCCTAATTAAAAAGTTGAACATTGTAGTGTACTGGAGTCGAAAACAAAACCCTAAAGTAAAAAAAAAAAAAATTGAAAGAAAATTGAAAGAGTAGTGAATGTGTGAAGTGTGTGTTGTAGCTGAAGTTATTTGTGTTAGAAAGAAGAGAAGAACAGAAACAAATGAAGCTTTGGTTGAATTCAAAACGCAATTCAAGAGACTGAGACAAAAACAAACACACGACAAAAAATGAGGAAAACAAAATGTGTAAAAGGGAAATGACACGTGGCATCAATATCGGTGATGGCTAGGTAGACTTATATATACTTGCAGCTGTATGGAACTCAAGATTGATTTTTTTTTTATTAATATGAAAATTATTATTTACTAATGCTTTGTTTGGATGAAAAAAGAAACTTAAAGGAAAGAAAGTAAGAGGAAAGAATGTTGGAGGAATGAAAGTGGGTAGAAAGTAAATGGAAAGTGAGATGATTATTTAGTTGTTTGATTTGAATGAAAGTGAATAGAAAGTGAGAGGAAAGAAAGATAAACATTTATTAAATGACATAAATGTCCTTTATATTAAAAATAAAAATAAAATATATATTTAAAGTAATAGAAAATGGCCGTATAATTTTTATTTGTGGAACAACATATGACATACACTAGTCTTTGGCGTGGGACCCTTTTCTGAAGCCTAATTGAAGAAAAAACAAGAGCATGCATGATAATTGATAAAAACTGCATGCTTCACAAGTGAGGGCGTTTTAGTCATTTTATCATATTAGATGGCCATAACAAGTTTTCTTCGCAACATTGAGCGGAAAGTTTTTACGCGTGGGACCCACCAAAATAAAACTTCCCTTCCTCTTTGACACGGATACCAAACGATGGAAGCACGTTTTTCAACAAATTTTCAATCCTTCCGTCTTTCCATCCCTTCACATTCCCTTGAAACAAACAATACCTTAAAGTAAAAAAGAGAATGTGATACTATAGTATAATTTTATTTTAAACTATTATTTTAATGAAAATCTGATATTATCATATTATACTCTCTTTGTCTAGAAATTTTCATCATTTTACATAAACTAAGTACAGTAATCTGGAAAGTGAAATTGTGAGTTATTTTATAATATTATTCTTAATTAATATATGAAAAAGATAAATTAAGAAATTAAAGAAAGAGAATGTGATAAATACTTAAATAATTGATCTTACCTAGTTAAAAGGGTTATGATAGGCACCATGTATGGACGGTGTTTGGTGAAAGGATGGTGTACCTGTAAGATACTCTGACGCTTAAATAAGTATTTGCGTAAAGTGAGAGGTTAAAGAGCAGCATAATAGATATTTGATCCTTTTGCGCAAAAAGTATATATATATCCCCCATTGTCGAGCCACGACCATTCATGTTTGTGCGATTGTTGTGGGTGTGGGAGGAGTATATGTTGAGAGAGTGTCAGGATTTACTTCACCATATTTTTTTGCAGGCTCAGTTTCCTGATACTTGGTTGTGGCGGCCTGACCCCGATCATGTTTACCCTGTGCGGGGTGCATATTAGCTATTGACTACTCAGTAACTTGTCACTTTGGATGCAGCTAAAGATCTTATTTGGCAGAGACAGATCCCCTTGAATATATCTATTTTTGCATGGAGACTTTTGCGAGACAGGTTACCAAAAAAAAAAAAAAAAACCTGGTGACTCGAGGGCATCATTACCCCAGACTCTCATTTTTGTGTGACCGGTAGCACTTATTCTTATTTTGTAGCACGTTTGGTTCCCTTTGGTCGTTAGTCCGGTCTTGGATTGATTTCTCGGCGGTCGACTTTCACAATATATCAGATCATTTTCTTCAGTTTACCTACTCCATGAGGGACTTTTTGATTAATATATGCATTTCATTTTTGTCGCTTCGGAAAAAAAAATGTTGTGTAATATTTATGGTATTGTTTTTAATGGGATCTACTTGACAATTTTACATTCTAATTACAATTTAAATTTAAAGAGAATAAGAGATGAAGTTTGTCTTAATAATAGGTTTTAATATATTTATTTTTTTAATTTGTACATTAATAATAATGTTTTATTTTATTTTTCAAAGAGATATTCTTTTGTTTTCAGGACCCATTTAAATTAGCTTACTTTTGAGCTTATACAAAACAACTTATGCAAATAAATAATTATTTATGTATTAATATAAGCTTTTCAAGGTAGTTTATCAGAAAAACAACTTATAAATATATAATTTTTGTTAATAAAAACTTATAAATTAACATAAAAAATTATTTATTTTCATAAGTTTAAAAATAAGTCAAATTCAAACGGGTCCTAAGAGGAGAAGAAAAAAGAGACCAAGCATGCCCTTGGTCTTGGAGTATTTTGATCACTTTGTTTAACAATTTGTAAGATTAAATAAATTTTTATTGTTAATTATATTATTATGTTTATTTTCATTAATGTGGTAAATGTGAGGTGAGTTAAATTTTATATTTGATAAAAAAAAAAGTGCTCTTGAATATTTTATAAAACAAAAAGCTTCGGCTTGGACACATGATGAACATGTCTTAAAGCCAACTGCATGTCGAGCATTTGAATGGAGAATTTTGTAAGTGAATGAATTCATAAATTTAATGTTTTAAAATTTTAGTTAGTATATGATTTTCAATTGACTTTCCTCTTTTTTTATTTTGTCAAATATACTAATGATTAAAATTTTCCACTCAAAATAAATAAATAAGAGATTCAAAGTTCGATTAACAATCCATTTATATATATGTGCACTATTTAACATGACCATTTTATTAACAGAGTTAAATTTGCGTTGCTCTTTGGCCGGAATTCTTTAATGACCGAATATTGATAAATATAAGATGGATGACTTGAGTAAAAAATAGTTAAAACGATTGTTGTTGTTGTTGTTGAGTTAAAATCATTTTTATTAAAATACATAATCAATCAATTAATGACAATGATAAACATGTTATGGTTACCGACAAAGAAACAATATGCCAAAAGGACAAAAGATGGGTTTATGACCGTCCGTCACGCAGGAAGGAGTGTGTGTTTTTAGCGCACCATTTATTACGGAAAATGCTGCCGCGTTTATAGGGTATACTACCTGACTCCGTGAGTGAGTAGTGACCTCTACATTTGAATAAAACACACTATAATCTAGTGTGATAGAGACTCTTCCTCACCTCCATGTGATTGATGCCTTTGTCTTTATTTATTTGTACAAAATGTAGGCTCTAATTAGGGATGACAAAAATATCTATACCTGCACATATTTGCTGATAAAATCCGCCATAGATATATAGCGGATAGCTTAATGGATATCCGCGAATAAAATAAATGGATATTTCAATTATCCGCATTTGATGGATACGGGTGCAGGTTTAATACTATCTGCGCCCGCAGATATCAATATCCGCTAAATAATTAATAAACTACTTAAATATCCCTACTTACATATAAATTCTAGTATTTTTCTTATATAAAAAAAAAATGTATTTTTATATTTTATCTTTCCTTTTTAATTTTTGAGAAAAAAAAAACTTTTCAACTTCTTACAATTGACAAAAAAAGAGAGCAAAATTTATGAATATTATGCGTTAATATTTTGTCTTTAAGAAAACTATTTTTTTCAATAATTAGTTCTTTTTTTAATAAAAAAATATCATTCATGGATATCTGTTAATATTCGCGGATACTTCAATATTCGTGGATTACCCGCTTAGTGGATATCCGCACGGATATGGAGCGAACACGAATATCATATTTGTCTGATGGAGCGGAAACGGATATCATAATATCCGCGTCCATGGATATCCATCGACATCCCTAGCTCTAATAGATAGTAGGGATAGTCTATATAAGATAGCTTAGAGCGGATAAGTACGTAGCGAATAAATTATAAACTAGCTTTTAGCTTATAGCAAATAAGTTTGTTGATTAAATTTGTAGTGTTTAATAAAATTGGCGGTTGAACTAGTTTATAATTATTATGGTTAAATATGTTTTTAGTCCCTACATTTTACCCTATATTCAAAAATAGTCCCTACATTTTTTTGATGGTGCAAACAAACCCTACACTTTTTTCTATCATCAAGTTTGGTCCCCATTATTAATTTTTTTTAACAGAGTGCTAATGTGGCACAATTAGCCAATAATACAGTGTCACGTGTTGGTTTCCACCTTATTTATTGTGCACCTTTTCACACCATATCTTTCCTTCTATCTCTCTTCCTCTAACCCAACCACCATCTTTAGCCGCACATCAATGACAACAACGACCCAGAATCCAACCCTCCAAATCCCTAATCTTATTCAACTTCTCCAACCTCCACTTCACAGTTCACACTAACACATAACTTAAAATCCCAAAATCAAAATCCAATTCAACAAATTTCATACCAAATCAAAGCCAACCCACCACAATCCCAAATGAAATTGATTAAATTCCTGAAAACCCAAATCATGAATCAACATCTAAATCCATAAAAATTTAAAACGAAGTGAAAGATGAGAGAAAGATAAAAGGAAGCTTGATGAGATGAAATTGTTGGAGCTAATGTTTGAGATGAAGATGGTGAACGAGATAGAACATTATGCAACAATTGCAAAACCTTAAGTTCCATAATGTTTTAATTAAGCAAAAAACACAACAAAAAACAAACAAGAACAAGGAATCAAAATATGAGAGTTTTTTTTTCTTTCCCAAAAGATGAAACTTTTAAAAACTTTGAGGAAAAATTGGAAAATTTATAACAACCCATGAAAAAAATTCTTCCTTTTAAAATATAAAAAGAAAAAGAAAAAAGAAGGAGATGAAACATATTTTGACGGAAGTTTTTCTATTTTTAACATTTTGGTTAATAAAAACTTACTCAAAGGGTTGTGGATGTATAGTGGTGTGGTTTCATGGTTTCATGAATGTATAGTGGTTGTTCTTGCGGTTTTGCTTGAGTTTCTAGTGATGAAGGTGGTGGTTTGTGTTAGAGGAAGAGCGATAGAAGAAAAGATTTAGTGTGATAAGGTGCACAATAAATTTGGTAAAAAATGACATATGTCATCGTATTATTGGCTAATTGTGCCACATCAACACTATTAAAAAATAAAATAACTGTGAGGACCAAACTTGATGATAGAAAAAAGTGTAGGGTTTTTTTACACCATAAAAAAAATGTAAGGACTATTTTTGACTATAGAGTAAAATGTAGGGACTAAAAACATATTTAACCCTAATTATTAAATTATATAAAAAAAATATTTAATTAATATTTAATTTTTTTCAAATAAGATGACAGAGATAAAGTTGGAAGAAAATATGATAAGCTATAAACTCATAAGCTATAATAGCGTTTGAAAAATAAACTATAAGCTAGAAAAATAAATTATAAGCTCTTTTTGACAAATTATTACTAAACATGTCTTTTTTTAGCCAACTGGACTTATAAGCTATAAGCTAGTTTTTGTTCTTCCAAATAGAACCTTAATGTCTTTTTTTAGTAGTCTAGTAGTTATATTCATAAGTGTAGAAAATGTGTTAATCTAAAATTCCAAGAACAGTCACTTCAATAATATTTCTAGCAGTTAACAATCGAGCAACTTTTTTTGTTAGAGAAAAAAAGGAAAAAAGAAGAAGAGAGACTACAACCTAATAAAGAGTACCCATACAACATCCGCTAACATTGCTAGAGAGAGAGAAGAGATTTGGTGAGATGAGATCCATTAAAATTAACGACATTAAATAAAAATATATTAACATTTAATCTTGGTGAATCTCAATCACATATCAAATTATATTAAATATGTGTAAAATTGTACATATTATATAATATAGATTTTTTAAAATTTGTATTCATCAAGGCGCTATTAAGCAGTGTAATATATTACACCATATATACATGCGGTAATAATAACATTATGAACTATAGTTTTTTTTTTTATTTTTTACGTATATTGTTCATTGAATTGACAACTTAATGATGTAAATTTGTCTATAGAGAGACCCTGAAACTCAAAAAGAACCCAACTATCAAGACTTATGGTGAATGACTCACACAAATAGCAATGGAAAATGGATAAATGATGCTTCTAAGGAAGTTCACGTAAGTCATATTTAAGTGCGAAGTAATTTGTAAAATATATATAATTGTGTTTAATTTGTTATTTCTAATTATAAAATATTTTTAATAGACAAAGGTTCAAGAACGTTGTTCAGAGCTTCTAGAACTCGGATATATGGACGAAGATAAAGACAAACTTACAAATACTTCTTTTGAAGCAGTTGTAGGAGTGAGATCTGGATATAGTCATGGGTTAGGAGATGGAATTAAACCACAAAAGGGAAAAAATGTTGCAGGTTTACATGAAGAATTGAAAAAGGAGCGTGAATAGAGGCATGACATCGAAAAGAAACTAAAAGATGTAGAGACTCAACGCCAACAAGAACGGATAATGATGGAAGAAATGACAGCAAAGATTGAAGAGAGTCAAAGACAATTTGGAGAAAAAGTGGACAAACAAGTTGAAGCAAAAGTGGCAACTATACTTCGTCAAATGTTGAATATTCCGGTAAGTATATAAATAGTTCTTGTTGGTACAAAATATAATAAATTAGTAGTTCATATTATAAAATTCTATTAGTTTATTATATTGAATTAATATCTTATTGGTGCTATTTGAAATATTTATATAGGGTGGACAATCTTCTAGTGCACTGGATAGAGTCAGCTGAATCTAATCACAAAGTTAACAAAAAAGAATTGATGTTGTCGCCTCCGGAGCCTTTGGTTTGTCTGTCAGTAACGGTGTTTTGTGTTTCGCTACTTTTATTTGGGTGTTAATTTTTAGTTGTTTTTATTAGAACAAGATAATTTATAATATTTTTTTCATTTTTGATGTTGACGTGCAATGATAATTTACGACATTTTATATTTTAAAGTTACAATAATTTGTGTTTATGTTTCTTGATTAAAAACATTACAATGTGAAAGAATTTATTTATGCATAGTTATGACAATTGAAATTCAGTGATTCATGCTAATTTCTGATAAAAAAAATAATAAAACTATATAATGACATTTATAGTTGGGAAATTTAATTTATTCCAACAATTTTTATTGTTGAGGTATAAAAGATATAATAATAATTTATATCGTTGAAAAAAATAATTTTTTCGCTACAAAAAACACTATTTATGCCAACGACATTAATTGTTGCTGCAAAAGACTAGTTATGGCAGCGACATTAATTGTCCTTGTAAATTTTTTCGCAACGGCACTTATGCCAACGGTATGCAGCAAAAACAAATTTGCTGCGAAAAACACATTTTTTGCCAGCGACAATAATATTTGTCGCAAAAAATACTAGTTATGGCAGCGACAATAGTTGTTGCTAAAAACACTAGTTATGGCAGCAACATTAATTGTTGCTGCAAAACACTAGTTATGGCAGCGACATTAATTGTCCTTGCAAAACTTTTCGCAACGGCACTTATGGCAGCGACATGCAGCAACAATTTTTTTACTGCGAAAAACAGTTTTTACAGCAACTTTGCATTTTTGGCAACGACATTTGTCGCTGCCAAAAACGATATTTTTTGTATGATGGCTCCCATAAAAAAATTCAAACTCGTAATGGCCCACCCCAAGATTTTATCTTAGCTCCACCGCTGACCGTATCATAAAAAAATAATCCTAAAGTGAGATGAATGACCAAAATTACAAAACAAAAAATTAGTGGATGAACTAGGACCGTGCGATTAAAGTGTGTTTAATGACTTGAATAAATCTTATAATCGCGACTTCACCCTACATTGTAGATGATCGTTCTTGAACAATGATACCTGGTCGGGTTGATCGTACGGTATATTCTTGCATACGACTCAACATAAACAAAAATTATGATGCCAAAAAATACTACTACCTTCGTCCCTAAATATAAGACCCTCTTTAGATTTTTCTTTGTATCTTTTTCTAAGACTCTTTTCAAATTTTCAAAGGCATTACTTATTTCATTGCAAACATAACCCTAATTAAAGTGTATATTTTTCTACAAACTGTAATAAATACTTTAGAAAAATAAAAACTAATTCTCCTTCTTATAGGATAAAATTGTAAAAATAATACAAATTGTCAACAAATTTAATACCAAAACTCACTTTCTTAATCTCTGCAAGTTTTTCAACGGGGTCTTATAATTAGGAACGAAGGTAGTATTATAAATGCTTAAATATGATTTTAGTCTCTGCAATTATGCTCCATTTTGAAAACAGCCCCTGTAAAAAAAAAGTTTTATTTTAGCCCCTGCAAAATTTGAAAACTTTTAAAATAGCCCCTGAGTAGAATTCTCTGATGTCATGTCACAATTTTTTTGACATGGCAGATGTTGATTGAGTTTTAAAGATAACATGTCCAATTTGTGCTAACTGTATTAGCCAAAAAATGACTGTATTAGTTAACGTCACAACAAATTGGACAAATTGACCACATCATCTGCCACGGCAAAAAAAATGTTACTTGACATCAGAGAATCTTGCTCAGAGGCTATTTTAAAAGTTTTCAAATTTTGCAAGGGCTAAAATGAGACTTTGTTTTTTTACAGGACTGTTTTCAAAATGAGACATGTAAGACCCAAGATTTCATTGTATAGTTGGTTTAAGGAATTATTAGGGTTTCGATGTGTTCGTGTGATGAAACATCGTGTAATTATGAGGTTTTGCTGTAATTGAGTCTGTTTTGTGCTCGTGCACTGTAATTGTACAGACTTTTGTCTTGTGATCCTGTTTCTTGTATAAGAAGTTACTTGTGGTTTCAGAATAATAAGTTTTGGATTATTCTTGTTTTTGGAAAAACGAGTAGGATTTTACCCGTCGTTGTAAAATCTTATTGCGTCTGTTTTGAGTGAGGTTTCGGATGGAAGTTTTATATATCTGCGCGAGTTAGGATATATTCTGAGATTAATTTTCTGAAGTATGGAAGAAAATTACAGTCGCGGAAAAAGATTCGGCGATAAGTTTTGGAAATGTTAGACGATAGACGTTCTTTCCGTAGGTCTTACGTTTTTGTGATTTACGTTCGTCGCGGCGCGCGAGAGCTGAACGTGCGAGTGTTTCTATGAGATATTAAGTTTTATCTCAAGTGGGTTGAATTGGTTTGATCCAATGGCTATGGTTTGGTCTTGGCATTGTGTTTTTGATCCAATGGCCATGAGTTAACAAGAGCTTTGTCATAGTAAGGAGGTTTGATGACCTTGGCACTTAGAAAAACATCACAAAACATCTCCATTCTTTCTCTCTTGTACGTGAAACTCCATTTCACTTTCCAACCTTCACAAATTTCATTTCCTCACCATTTCACTCCATTTCAAGCTTGGGAACTTTGAGGAAAGTTGTAGAGAATCACTTTCTAAAGGTAATCCTCTCTTCTCATCTCCTAGGTTGGTAGATTTTTAGAGTTTTGAGGTTTTTGGGTTTATGTTCTTAAGAGGGTTTGGTGAGAAAGGTTGTTCTTGCTAGTTCTTGTTTCATGAAAGTTGTTCATGAGGGTTTAGTAAGCATGCTAGGCTTTGTTGTTTTGTTTTCCATGAGTTGGTGAAAAAACCTCATGAGAAAAGTTAGGGTTTTGGTTTGGTTATGTATTGATCAATAACATGAGGCTATGTTGTAAGGTTTTGAAAAGAAAAGTTGTCTTGGAACCTTTGGGCGAAAGGGAAATGCGTTGTATGGTTTTGTTTTAGAAAATCCGATGAAAAATATTTTGAGGTTTATGAAAATATTCCTAAGTGTTTTGGGTAGTGTTTTGGGGTCAAAAATGGTTTAAAACTATTGTGACATGTGGTGTCGCTATTTACCTTGAAAACATGTTTGAAAATGATTACCGGACGGTTAAGGCCCGTAATAAAACTTGTGCTTGGATTTGGTTTTGATTTTGGAAATGAAAATCAAATAACTTGCACTCGAAGCAACCAACATGCTTTCGGAAATGTGTTGCTTGCTTATGAAAATGGTTTGCTTTTATGCCTTGAAAAAGTGTTGGGAACTAATAGAATCAAACTAGGCTTGGGTGGAAAAAGGTGGTGTGAGTTGCTGTCTTTTGCTGTCATGACAGGTGCAACTCGCTGGGCGAGTGGTAACTCGCCAGGGCGAGTGTCACAGGTCATGACAACACGCCAGGGCGAGCTCCAGGGCGAGTAAGACCAGTACTCCCTGCCTTCACTCGCCACCAACTCGCCAGGGCGAGCTCTGGGAGTTGAGATTTTGGATTTTGATTTCTAAACTTGGTTTTTAACATTCTAATCCCTTTTTATTAATTTATGGAAGTGGTGGGGATTGGAAACGAGTTTTTCGGGTACTCGGAAAGTACGTAGCTTATAACGCAAGAAAATAGCCATTTTGCAATTCAAATTATTTAAGACTTTTGGCAATTGTTTTGGGTCCTAAAAATAGTACAAATAACTCATGGGGGTTGATCAATCCGGTAGTTTTTGGTTCGATGTCCGAAAGAGTGGTTTTTCCTTAGGAACCATTAGGTTTTTGGGGTTTTGTTGTAGTTTCAATACGATTGGTTAGAGAACAATGTATTGATTGTTACGCTGCTTGTTTTAGGAAGCGCGTTGTGTTGTCTAAGCGTGTGTTGTTGACGGGAGCTTGCCGAGGTAAGGGCTCCACTTTATTTCTGTCTTTTAAAACGGTTTGACGTGCTTGGAATTCGCTGCGACGCAATTGTTTGTGTGTTGACATGTTTGTGTTATGTATGCTCGTTGATGAGAACGTGTTTACATTACTTGTGCAATTTACATATGATTTGGAAAATATATGTATGAATTGCTATGATTTAGTTACATATGCTTGAGAGGTATGTATGTGTGGCATTAGCATATGTAGGGAATCGTATGCTCATGCATTCATTGTGCGTAGTTGCGTGAGTGGACTACGGGGTGTTGGTTGCGTGAGTGGACCCACCCAAAATCCTACGGGATCTTATTGAGTATAATAAGTGGTTGCGTGAGTGGACCACGGGGTGTGATTGCGTGAGTGGATCCACCTTAACCCTTTTGCGGTTTTATTGGTTATGATTAGTAATTCCGGAATTCATTTGCATGTGGTAGCTCTGGCAGTACCACACTCATTGTAGAAGTCTGCATTAGGCTTGTTGTGCATTATATATATAAGCCCGTTAGCGGGAATTGTTGAATGTTTTAAGAGCTTTCTCTTGTGTTTTGTGGAAATTTTGTTAAGTGTACAATCTTTCGCACCGGTTATATATATATATACTTTTATTTTGTGGTGACCCTTTCTTTCATTTGCGGGCTCATCCCACCCCAGATGACGATGTAGGTCGAGAGGATGGTGTTGGCAGCTCTAGGCCTTAGTGAGCTCGTGTTGTAGCTGGAGTGGTAGTTTTAGTTAGACTATGCGCCGTTGTGTTTGTGCACTGTGCTTTTTGATTAGCATAGGACATTCTAACTTCTTTTGGTTAGTTAGTGCTTGTAAGCACATAGACTTATGGATTGTAATTATTCAGGTTTACACTTAGCATTTTCGAATACAATATATATATATGGTGTGATATATATATATGGTTCGTTTGTAATATTTAATGTCGGCTCAATAAAAAAATGTTTTGCGCACTCTGAGCGTTTGTTGAAAAAAAAAAAAAATAATGCCCTTTTTGCGTTATGAAAACGGGGTGTTACAATTGTGGTATCAGAGCCCGGCTTTAAATCTTCAAAGGGAAAGTGTATACTTGAGTCGTTAGTTCAGAGTCGGTTAGAACGTAACTAGTGTTGGGTTAGTTCTAGTGTTTGTTCAGTGTCGGGTTATGGGTTAATAATCCGTTGAGTGAGGTTTTCTGTTGGAATTCAGAAATGTTTGGATAAGGATCTAATCGAAGAGAATTGGTATGTGCAGGAAGTGATGCCTCCAAGAAGGGCACCTGCTAGAGATGATGATGATGTGGACATTCATCAGATGGCTTATGCCATGAATACAATGGCAGCAGCGGTGACTGCGCAAACTCATGCTAAGGCGCAGAGAGACCTTGAAAAGCGCGACAGGGAGATCCTGGCCGCTGGGTCTAGGGTTCTCGCAAGTTTTAATCAGCAGGCCCCTCCAAAGTTTAATGGGGAGGGAGGTCCAGAAACAGCGGATCTATGGCTCCATGCTATGGAGAGGATATTTGGGGCAATTCATTGTCCGGAGGGGGAGAAGGTAGTTCTAGCTACCTATCAGCTGCTTGGGGGTTCCGAATTTTGGTGGAGGAACACCCGTCTGATTATGGAAAATGCATATGAGGAGATTAACTGGGAGAACTTCAAGAGGAGGTTCCTGGCTAAGTATTTCCCTGAGACTGCAAGGGAAAGGTATGGTGAGGAGTTTCTGAGACTACGTCAGGGGAGTATGAATGTGGAGGCATATTCCAAGAAGTTTGAATCATTATCCCGTTTCTTCCGCTTCTTTAGGGATGGGATAGATGAGGTCTATATGTGTCGTCGCTTCCAAGATGGGCTTAGGTACGAACTGCAGGATGCGGTTGTGCCATTGGGTATTCGGCAATTTCAAGTCTTGGTTGAAAAGTGCCAAGAGGTTGAAGATATGAGAAACAAAAGGGTGAACCGTCAGGGTGGTTTTAGTGCTGGGGGACCAAGTCGTTCTGGTGGTCCGAATCAAAGTCAGAACCGTGGAAAACAAGGCAGTAAGCCATATGACCGTCCACAGTATAACAAGGGACAGGGTCGATCGGTGAATCAGAACAGTCATAATACCGGGAAGCAGGGCTGTTTTAAGTGTGGTGAAGTGGGCCACTATGCGAATGAATGCCGGAATCAGGGGCATGTTTGTTTTAATTGCAAGAAGCCGGGACACTTTGCTAGAGATTGCAAAGCCCCGAAGGCCGGGCCGTCGGCTAATGTGGCACAAGGCTCACAAGGTACCAGACCTGCGGCAAAGGCACGTGCTTACTGTATGGGCACAGAAGTGAGTGGGCAGGCTAGCAATGCCATTCACGAGAGCTGTCACATTGCAGGTAATTCTTTAACTGCTTTGATTGACACGGGGGCAACCCACTCATTCATTTCTTTGGCATGTGCAAATCGGTTGAGTTTGAATGTTTCTGTTCTTCCATTTGATTTGAATGTTTTGACTCCTGCTAAGGATTTGGTAGTAAATACTGCATGCTTGCATTGTTTGGTAGTAATTCAGAATAGAGAGTTTCTGGTCAATTTGGTGTGTTTACCGCTTACATCTCTCGAGATCATTCTCGGGATGGATTGGCTATCTTATCATTATGTTATTCTGGACTGTGCTCGGAAATTGGTTTTCTTTCCCGAGCCAGGTGTGCGAAGGTACTTGTCTGCAAATCGACTTTCGGTGGTTATGTGTAATGGAGAGCCGGAGATAGTTTCACTTGCTAGCTTAGGAGTGATGTCGGAGATCCGAATTGAGGAAATTCGTGTGGTTCAGGATTTCCAAGATATGTTTCCATCAGAGATTCCAGCTTTTCCTCCGTGTAGAGAGGTGGAATTCTTTATTGATTTACAACCGGGTACGGGTCCGATTTCAGAATCAGCTTATCGGATGGCTCCAGCCGAGTTGGTAGAGTTGAAAGGTCAGATCGAGGACTTGTTAGAGAAGGGTTTCATAAGGCCTAGTGTGTCGCCTTGGGGAGCACCGGTCTTATTGGTTAAGAAGAAGGATGGTAAATCTCGTTTGTGTGTGGACTATCGGAAGCTTAATAAGGTAACTATCAAGAACCGGTATCCATTGCCGCGTATTGATGATTTGATGGATCAGTTGAGGGGAGCCTCAGTGTTTTCCAAGATTGACTTGAAATCTGGTTATCACCAGATAAGGGTACGAGATGAGGATATTCAGAAAACGGCGTTTAGGACGCGGTATGGGCATTATGAGTTTTTGGTGATGCCGTTTGGAGTGACGAATGCACCTGCTATCTTTATGGCTTACATGAATCGGATATTCAATTCATTTTTGGACAAGTTTGTGGTGGTGTTCATTGATGACATTCTAGTGTATTCGAAGAGTGAGGAGGAACATGTAGAGCATCTTCGCTTGGTTTTGCAAGTTTTGCGGGAGAAAAGGTTGTATGCTAACCCGTCAAAGTGTGACTTTTGGTTGGAAGAGGTGAATTTCCTCGGTCATGTTATATCAAAAGAGGGAATTGCCGTGGATCCGGCCAAGATTGACACAGTACTTGCATGGAAGCAGCCTCAAACAGTGACTGATGTGAGAAGTTTTGTTGGTTTGGCCGGTTATTACCGGAGGTTCATAGAAGGATTCGCTAAAATTGTGGCACCAATGACGCAACTTACGAGAAAAGATCAACCGTTTGCGTGGACTGAGCAGTGTGAACTTAGTTTTAAATTGTTGAAGGAGCGGTTGACGACTTCACCGGTGTTGGTGTTACCTCAGTCAGATGAACCTTATGAGGTTTATTGTGATGCGTCTCATCAGGGTTTGGGTTGTGTGTTGATGCAGCACAAGAGAGCAGTGGCTTATGCATCACGGCAGTTGAAGGTGCATGAAAAGAATTATCCTACGCACGATTTGGAGCTTGCGGCCGTGGTTTTTGCATTGAAGATTTGGAGACACTATCTTTATGGTTGCACTTTCGTTGTGTTTAGTGACCATAAAAGCCTCAAGTATCTGTTCGACCAGAAGGAGTTGAATATGAGGCAAAGGAGGTGGATGGAAACATTGAAAGACTTTGACTTTACCTTAGAATACCATCCGGGGAAGGCTAATGTGGTAGCCGATGCTTTGAGTAGAAAGAGTGTGTCAGCGTGTTCGGCACAAATGGCTAGTCAACAAGAGTTGTTGAAAGAATTTCGAGACTTGCACCTGGAAGTGGAGTTTGCGTTAGGGAATATGAGATTGGGTATGATCACCATCTCGAATGGTTTGTTAGAGGACATTGCTAATTGTCAAGGTGACGAGTTTCTCATGGAGAAAAGGGCTTTGATTGTTCGAGGAACCAACCGAGATTTCAAGGTGGGACCGGACAACATTCTGAGATGTAATGGTAGGATGTGTGTGCCCGATGCGATGGACTTGAGAAACACCATTCTAAGGGAGGCACACAAGAGTAAGCTTAGTATGCATCCCGGGGGAACAAAAATGTATCAGGACCTGAGGCAAGATTTCTGGTGGCCGGGTATGAAGAGGGATGTGGCCGAGTTTGTGGCGTCGTGTTTGACTTGTCAGAAGGCGAAGATTGAACATCAGAGACCAGCAGGGATGTTGCAGTCTTTAGATATTCCCGAGTGGAAGTGGGATAGCATTTCTATGGATTTCATCACTGGTTTACCCAAGACCAGGAGGAAGCATGATTCCATTTGGGTGATAGTGGATCGTTTGACGAAGTCCGCTCATTTTCTACCGGTAAGGATTACGGATACGGCGGCAAAGTTGACCGATGTGTATATTGCTGAGATTGTGAGGTTACATGGGATTCCGTCAAGTATAGTGTCGGATAGAGATCCAAAGTTCACTTCACATTTTTGGAAGACTTTGCATGAGGCGTTGGGGACGAAATTGAGATTGAGTTCCGCCTATCATCCCCAGACCGATGGGCAAACTGAGAGAACAAATCAGTCACTAGAGGACTTATTGAGAGCATGTGTGCTGGATGATCGTGGGAGTTGGGACGACGTGTTGCCGTTGATAGAGTTCACGTACAACAATAGTTACCATTCGACCATCGGAATGGCACCATATGAGGCTGTGTATGGGAGGAGATGTCAGACTCCTTTGTGTTGGTACCAAGATGGGGAAAGCACCATAGTAGGGCCGGAAATGGTACAACAAACGACGGACAAGGTCCGAAAGATAAGGGCAAGGATGAAAGTTGCTCAAGATCGTCAAAAGAGTTATGCGGATAAACGTCGGAGGCCGCTAGAGTTTGAAACGGGAGATCATGTATTTCTCCGTGTTACCCCAACAACTGGTGTTGGAAGGGCTTTGAAAGCAAAGAAGTTGACTCCGAAGTTTATAGGGCCTTATCAGATTTTAGAACGGGTTGGGAAGGTAGCATATCGGATCGCGTTGCCACCGGTACTATCTTTGATTCATGACGTGTTCCATGTGTCGCAATTGCGGAAATATACACCGGATCCATCACATGTGATCACACCAGATGACATCCAGTTGAGGGATAACTTGTCATTTGAAGTTCCGCCGATCAAGATTGCGGATAGGAAGATGAAGCGTTTGAGAACGAAAGAGATACCTTTAGTGAAGGTAATATGGAATGAAGCTACGGGAGATACCACCTGGGAGCTCGAGAGTAAGATGAAGGAATTATACCCCGGTTTGTTTGACGACGTCTAAGTTTCGAGGACGAAACTTCTTTTAGGGGGGTAGTATTGTAAGACCCAAGATTTCATTGTATAGTTGGTTTAAGGAATTATTAGGGTTTCGATGTGTTCGTGTGATGAAACATCGTGTAATTATGAGGTTTTGCTGTAATTGAGTCTGTTTTGTGCTCGTGCACTGTAATTGTACAGACTTTTGTCTTGTGATCCTGTTTCTTGTATAAGAAGTTACTTGTGGTTTCAGAATAATAAGTTTTGGATTATTCTTGTTTTTGGAAAAACGAGTAGGATTTTACCCGTCGTTGTAAAATCTTATTGCGTCTGTTTTGAGTGAGGTTTCGGATGGAAGTTTTATATATCTGCGCGAGTTAGGATATATTCTGAGATTAATTTTCTGAAGTATGGAA
The DNA here is from genome assembly GCA_030408175.1 of Trifolium repens. Taxonomy (NCBI): domain Eukaryota; kingdom Viridiplantae; phylum Streptophyta; class Magnoliopsida; order Fabales; family Fabaceae; genus Trifolium; species Trifolium repens. The sequence continues at coordinate 19,645,626 of CP125839.1, read as the reverse complement.
GAAAATTACAGTCGCGGAAAAAGATTCGGCGATAAGTTTTGGAAATGTTAGACGATAGACGTTCTTTCCGTAGGTCTTACGTTTTTGTGATTTACGTTCGTCGCGGCGCGCGAGAGCTGAACGTGCGAGTGTTTCTATGAGATATTAAGTTTTATCTCAAGTGGGTTGAATTGGTTTGATCCAATGGCTATGGTTTGGTCTTGGCATTGTGTTTTTGATCCAATGGCCATGAGTTAACAAGAGCTTTGTCATAGTAAGGAGGTTTGATGACCTTGGCACTTAGAAAAACATCACAAAACATCTCCATTCTTTCTCTCTTGTACGTGAAACTCCATTTCACTTTCCAACCTTCACAAATTTCATTTCCTCACCATTTCACTCCATTTCAAGCTTGGGAACTTTGAGGAAAGTTGTAGAGAATCACTTTCTAAAGGTAATCCTCTCTTCTCATCTCCTAGGTTGGTAGATTTTTAGAGTTTTGAGGTTTTTGGGTTTATGTTCTTAAGAGGGTTTGGTGAGAAAGGTTGTTCTTGCTAGTTCTTGTTTCATGAAAGTTGTTCATGAGGGTTTAGTAAGCATGCTAGGCTTTGTTGTTTTGTTTTCCATGAGTTGGTGAAAAAACCTCATGAGAAAAGTTAGGGTTTTGGTTTGGTTATGTATTGATCAATAACATGAGGCTATGTTGTAAGGTTTTGAAAAGAAAAGTTGTCTTGGAACCTTTGGGCGAAAGGGAAATGCGTTGTATGGTTTTGTTTTAGAAAATCCGATGAAAAATATTTTGAGGTTTATGAAAATATTCCTAAGTGTTTTGGGTAGTGTTTTGGGGTCAAAAATGGTTTAAAACTATTGTGACATGTGGTGTCGCTATTTACCTTGAAAACATGTTTGAAAATGATTACCGGACGGTTAAGGCCCGTAATAAAACTTGTGCTTGGATTTGGTTTTGATTTTGGAAATGAAAATCAAATAACTTGCACTCGAAGCAACCAACATGCTTTCGGAAATGTGTTGCTTGCTTATGAAAATGGTTTGCTTTTATGCCTTGAAAAAGTGTTGGGAACTAATAGAATCAAACTAGGCTTGGGTGGAAAAAGGTGGTGTGAGTTGCTGTCTTTTGCTGTCATGACAGGTGCAACTCGCTGGGCGAGTGGTAACTCGCCAGGGCGAGTGTCACAGGTCATGACAACACGCCAGGGCGAGCTCCAGGGCGAGTAAGACCAGTACTCCCTGCCTTCACTCGCCACCAACTCGCCAGGGCGAGCTCTGGGAGTTGAGATTTTGGATTTTGATTTCTAAACTTGGTTTTTAACATTCTAATCCCTTTTTATTAATTTATGGAAGTGGTGGGGATTGGAAACGAGTTTTTCGGGTACTCGGAAAGTACGTAGCTTATAACGCAAGAAAATAGCCATTTTGCAATTCAAATTATTTAAGACTTTTGGCAATTGTTTTGGGTCCTAAAAATAGTACAAATAACTCATGGGGGTTGATCAATCCGGTAGTTTTTGGTTCGATGTCCGAAAGAGTGGTTTTTCCTTAGGAACCATTAGGTTTTTGGGGTTTTGTTGTAGTTTCAATACGATTGGTTAGAGAACAATGTATTGATTGTTACGCTGCTTGTTTTAGGAAGCGCGTTGTGTTGTCTAAGCGTGTGTTGTTGACGGGAGCTTGCCGAGGTAAGGGCTCCACTTTATTTCTGTCTTTTAAAACGGTTTGACGTGCTTGGAATTCGCTGCGACGCAATTGTTTGTGTGTTGACATGTTTGTGTTATGTATGCTCGTTGATGAGAACGTGTTTACATTACTTGTGCAATTTACATATGATTTGGAAAATATATGTATGAATTGCTATGATTTAGTTACATATGCTTGAGAGGTATGTATGTGTGGCATTAGCATATGTAGGGAATCGTATGCTCATGCATTCATTGTGCGTAGTTGCGTGAGTGGACTACGGGGTGTTGGTTGCGTGAGTGGACCCACCCAAAATCCTACGGGATCTTATTGAGTACAATAAGTGGTTGCGTGAGTGGACCACGGGGTGTGATTGCGTGAGTGGATCCACCTTAACCCTTTTGCGGTTTTATTGGTTATGATTAGTAATTCCGGAATTCATTTGCATGTGGTAGCTCTGGCAGTACCACACTCATTGTAGAAGTCTGCATTAGGCTTGTTGTGCATTATATATATAAGCCTGTTAGCGGGAATTGTTGAATGTTTTAAGAGCTTTCTCTTGTGTTTTGTGGAAATTTTGTTAAGTGTACAATCTTTCGCACCGGTTATATATATATATACTTTTATTTTGTGGTGACCCTTTCTTTCATTTGCGGGCTCATCCCACCCCAGATGACGATGTAGGTCGAGAGGATGGTGTTGGCAGCTCTAGGCCTTAGTGAGCTCGTGTTGTAGCTGGAGTGGTAGTTTTAGTTAGACTATGCGCCGTTGTGTTTGTGCACTGTGCTTTTTGATTAGCATAGGACATTCTAACTTCTTTTGGTTAGTTAGTGCTTGTAAGCACATAGACTTATGGATTGTAATTATTCAGGTTTACACTTAGCATTTTCGAATACAATATATATATATGGTGTGATATATATATATGGTTCGTTTGTAATATTTAATGTCGGCTCAATAAAAAAATGTTTTGCGCACTCTGAGCGTTTGTTGAAAAAAAAAAAAAAATAATGCCCTTTTTGCGTTATGAAAACGGGGTGTTACAAGACATAATTGCAGGGATTTAAATCATATTTAGACCTATTATAAATATACCCATATGCAAGTGACAGACTTCATAAGTAATTAAATGGGTCTTAATTCTTGTCATTGGGTTAATTGGAAGAACTTAACTAAGCCTAAATCTCATGGGGGTCTAGGTATTCGCACTGCTAGGAACTCAAATGTTTCCCTTCTTGGAAAACACATTTGGGATATGTTGCACCAACCGCAAAAACTTTGGATTCAGATGTTGAGGAATAAATATATGGCTGACACTCACATTCTACATACTCCTTTTAAACCTGGAGATTCTTGCATTTGGCGCGCCATCGTGAAGGTTGTGGAAATATTGGGGTCGGGTTTTATCTGCAGAATTGGGAGAGGTCATATATCTGTTTGGTACGATAAATGGATAAGTAATATCTATCTTTGTAATGTTGTGCCCTATGTTGACATTAGTGATACTAGCCTACGTATATGTGACTTGTTAGAAAATGGGGATTGGAACTTAAATAAAATTTATACTAATCTTCCTTCTTTTTACAAAGATTATATTCGTAGCATTACAATTGATCACGACACAGATGATAAACTCATTTGGAGTGGTTCCCCTAACGGTGTCTATTCGGCAAGTTATGGTTATCGGTGGTTGAATCTATCTTCAATTCAACATGATGCTCCCTCAACATCATGGAGTTGGATTTGGCGATTACCAATTGCCGAAAACCTAAGGCATTTTTGTTGGCTAGTGATGCATGGTTGTCTTCCTACTAATGCCTTTAGAGGTTTCCGTCATCTTACCACTAATACTTCTTGTCATAGGTGCAGTGCACATATGGAAACTGAAATGCATACTCTTCGTGATTGTCCCAATGCAATGTCTATTTGGAGGTATTTTCGTCCCATTAATCCAAATGATTTTTATATGCAAGACTGTCAGAGCTGGTTCAAGCACCATGCTACTACTAAAGCAGGTTCTATGTTTGTAGTAACTTGCTTTGAGATTTGGCGAAATAGAAATGAAGAGGTTTTTCAAAATGTGAAAAAGGATAATTGGGCTTCAGTTAATGATATATACTTGTATCATTCCTCTATGGTCCATGCCCTTGGTCCTACAAATAAGCAACATGTAATTCGTCAAATTCGCTGGCATCCCCCTCCTGAAGGCTATATTAAAATTAATGTGGATGGCTCTTCTCTTGGTAATCCTGGTAATGCAGGTTTTGGAGGCCTTTTGAGAAACGATAGAGGTAGCTGGATTCATGGTTTTTCGGGATCTTGTGGTAGTGCTTCTAATTTAGTGGCTGAACTTTCAGCTATTTGGAAAGGACTTCAATTGGCTTGGGATCTTGGTTATAAATCGATTATCATGGAATCTGACTCTCAAGCAGCTTTGGATCTTATTGCTAATACTCAGCAGAACGAATTTCATCCTCATGCAACTTTACTCTCACTTATTAGAAAGCTCACTTCTCTTCCTTGGGTGATCTCCTTTGCTCATACCTTGAGAGAAGGGAACGAATGTGTTAATTGGTTGGCCAAATTTGGTGCTACTAATGTTGACTCCTTCAAGATTTGGATTGCTCCTCCTCCACAATTGGATAATATTCTTTTTGCTGATACATCCGGAGTGTATAGGCAAAGGATGACTTAGTCTGTTGTTTTCCTTTTTGTTTTTGTTTATTTTCCTCATAATCAAAAAAAAAATGGGTCTTAAATCTTAACCATTGATTTCTAATTTCTAATATTAGATAAACTTTGAAAACTTCTCTTCTCACCCCAATTTTCTTTTCTGACTCAGAAATCTTCAAGAAAGGTTTTTCGAAATTTTTTTACATGGAAAGAAACATTTAAGAAGGGAAAAGTGAAATCCTCGTAAACTTTTGCTTCACCGTGTTAAGTGGCCTCAAGCCTCGGACCCAATTTCATCACATGACGGGCCTGTTTGTTTTGGATTTTTTTGAAAATAGATTTTATAGTGTTATACAATTTTGTGTAAAAAAAAATTTACAAAGAATTTTTTTATAAAAGTTTCAAATGAAAATTTGGTTTGAATAGTTATTCTTAAAATGTGATTTTAGGCATTTCATCATTTTATTGAAATTTTTTTGGATATCAAAATTTCAAAAAAATCATTTAATTTGAAGCTATTTCAAATAGATTTTCATCAAAATCATTTTTGAAATGCAACTTTTTCAAAAAATTGTGATTTTGACTATGTTTTGTTCTTCAATAATGTATGTTTATGTTATATGATGTCAAAATTAGTGTTTTAATTTAGAAAAAATGAATATAAAAAAACTTATAATATTTTGAAAAACGGTTTTACAAAATCCATTTTCAAAAATACAAAGAAAAAATCTATTTTTTTAAATCTAAAACAAAGGCACCCGACATTTCCTCAAATTAATCCAAAGTTTGGTTGTCTTTTTTTTTTTTTGACAAACCAAAGTTTGGTTGTCTAGCCTGCAGAATAAAGCAAAAGTTTAGCTAACACAAATCTTAAGCATCCATAAAATTTCAATTAAAAGACCATTTTACAACTCTACTATATGTTAGCTAGTGATATAGAAGTGAGATAAACGCCTCAATGTTAGCTAGTGATGTTAATTCGAAGACATTGAACTTTTATTTTACACATTTCTTGTGATATATATATAAGAGTTGCTAATTTATACCTATTTAAAAATATATAAATGTAAATTAATAATGCGTATTTTTTCACTTTGGACAAAAATTCCTTGATATTTACTTATTTTACACTAAGATATTGAAGGATAGTTTCGTAATTTTTTTTTTGGGTTGCCATGATATTGGATTAAAAAAAAGGTTGTGTGATTGAAACTCTTCGTACTCACCAATCAAAAGGTGAGTTTCCCATAGGTTTAACACAATTATTTAATTAGTTAGTTATTGAATTTACCGCCCGTTTGGTGCGCAGGATAAGAGACAGAATATGATAACTGTATCATATCATGTCTTAATCCAGTGTTTGGTGAACCAACAAGATATGATAAGTTAATCCTGCAACTTATCCTATCCTATCTCTCTAGTTAAAATTCTTATCCTGAGTTTAAGCTGGGTTACGGGCAGGATAGGATAATAAAATAATTTACCCATTTATTTGATAAAATATATTTTAAAATAAAAAATGAAAATTAATAAAATATTAATAATAAAATAATTTGATAGTAAATTTTTAAAAAAAATTAATTTTTAAATATATACACGATTTTCTCAGAAGGGTAATTTTATAATTTACATAATTTAAAAAATCAAAATTATACTGTAATTACAATATTTAAAAGTAAAATAATTATTAAAAATTGCAAAATAGGGATATTAATTTAAATTTTATAACAAATTAAATATAATTCTCTTGCAATGGTAGTTTTATTATTTACATATAAAATATATGATATATTTATTTACCTTATCTAACATATATAATTAAGTTATTTATTTGATCATATTCATATAAAAATTTAACATGTTTATTTTCTCATTATTTTATTTAAATTTATATGAAAATATATATTTGATTGCTTATTTAAATTTTTTATTTATAAAATTCAAAGTATTACAAAATAATTTTTTTTTAAATAATTATTTTACAATGTTAATTTTGTAATTAGAATATGATATATATATATATATATATATATATAGAATCAGGATCCGTTAACACCAAATTGTTTGACACCAAATCTTACACCTCTTAATAACGTCTTAACCGATATAAATTTTATAAAATCCACCGTTGGATTGAAAGTTTATATCATATAGATCATTTATGTAAAGTTTCAGAAAAATTCAAAATCATTTGATATGCTATTGAGACATATAAAGATCAATGACATTTAAAAAATGATGCAAACCGTTAACTTTGATGTACCTCAATAACATATCAAATGATTTTGGATTTTTCTGAAACTTTACATAAATGATCTATATGATATAAACTTTCAATCTAACGGTGGATTTTATAAAATTTATATCGGTTAAGACGTTATTAAGAGGTGTAAGATTTGGTGTCAAACTATTTGGTGTCAACGGATCCTGACTCATATATATATATATATATATATATATATATATATATCTTATTATATTATTATGAGCGAGATATATATTAAAAACATTATACGATTGTTATCATGTCTGCACCAAACATATGATAAGATAACTGTGGATAACTATTATCCTGCTTATGTCATATCCTATTCTTATCCTGTTTTATATTCCATCCTGACACTATCGTATCCTGCGCACCAAACGGTTATAGTCTATATATCATGACATGCAAAGAATTTCTAAGTCTTTTATACAAATATTGGAACCAAATAGTGAACTAAAACCTTTCCCAATGATCATTTCTTTGGTTAGGATTCTTGCATGTGAATTTTTTGTCTTACTCTATGACAATTGATGGTTAAAATTGGTTGAATTGTGATGGAAACATGTTTTTAGTCTTGGGGTTTAGAGGAAGGGAAGGGACTTGGGGTTTAGAGGAGTTTAGCTTTAGGATTCAAAGTTACAGGTTTAAGAGTTCAGGATCCATAGTTCGAGGTTCAAAGATTTAAAGGTTGAGTGTTTAGGTTTTATGGTATAATAAGATTTAGGGTTTAGCTATAATTTGTGGTAAAAATTTGAGATGTTTGTCGTGTGATAACAAAGATTAAATATAAGAAAATTATTTAATGAATTTAAAAAGTGATTTGTCTTTTATAATATTTATTCTGCGAATATAGATCAACTGTTAATAAGAACTATATATTATACTCTCTTCGTCCCAAAATATAAGCAAAAATGAGTCAAAAAAATTTAATGTATTTAGTTAAGGATTTGGACCAAATACATTCATTTTTGTTGACCAACTTTAGCTAATATTTTGGGACGGAGGGAGTATATGCAAATGGAGCAATTTATGTTTTTTTTTTTTAAGATGTTTCACTTGTTAATCTCAAGAGTGCACTACTTGAAAAAAAAAATCTTAATTGTATTTTTGGTCCTCTTATTTCACCAAACTCACAAAAATAGTTCCGTTATTTTAAAATTGAACTTTTTGGTTCCCTATTTTCACATTTGTTGCAATTTTGGTCAAAGCTAATATTGACAACTTTTAATGTCAAAAAAGATATTTTGATATCAAATGTGATATTTCATCTTAAAATTCAATGTTTGAGATAATAAATTACCATTTTTTACACACAATTTTTAGAGTAAAAAGAGAAAAATTAGTCTTTGGTAAAAAAAAAAAATAGAAAAACAGAAAAAAAAAAAATCAGTTTGCACTTGCAGTTCCATTTCCATTTTTCTACTTCAAAGCAGCACTCACGCACTGACAAATAAATTCATCACTCTTCAATTCCACATTAACCCGACCCGAAAATGCGATCCAAATCGGAGAACCCGGTTCAAAACACCACATCCGCCACCTTAACCGACTCATCCTCCACCGCATCAATGGATCCAATCTTCCACCTCATTCGCATCCTCCCCTTCAGCTTCCTCCGTCCACCACGTCTCCGCTTAAAGCTTCCATCAATTTCCCTCCCTTCATCCAACGTCGTCTTCGCCCTCGTCCTCCTCACCTACTTCATGGTCGTCTCCGGCATCGTCTACGACATCATCGTCGAACCTCCCGGTATCGGTTCATCTCAGGATCCATACACCGGCGCTGTACGACCTGTTGTTTTCATGTCCGGCCGTGTTAACGGTCAGTATATCATTGAAGGTCTTTCTTCTGGATTCATGTTCGTTCTCGGTGGAATTGGTATCATAATGTTGGATCTTGCTCTTGATCGGAATCGTGATAGATCTGTTAAGGTTTCTTATGCTTCTGCTGGTATTTCGTCGATTGTTCTTGCTTATGTTATGAGTATGCTCTTCATTCGTATCAAGATTCCTGCTTATCTTAGATGAATTTGGTTCTGTTTTATGAATTTTTGTTGAATTTGTAGTTTTATTGTATCTGAGATTATGGCATTTTATGGCTCCCGATTATGATGATAGTTTAGGGTTGCTGAATTGAAATGCCTGTAGTTATTGGATTTGATTCTGTCATAATTATATTCTAAGTACTTTAGATGGTTTGGCATAATTGAAATTGGGGGTAAAATTTTTAGCATAAGATTGCTGTCGATGATGTATTACATGCTATGAAGCACGGACACCGGACATGACACAGACACTGACACGTCGACATCGAAAATAATTTGAGAAAATGACACAATTCAATATAATTATAGGTGTCAGTGTCCGACACCGGGACACGCCTAATCCGAGAAGTGTCCGTGCTTCATAATATATGTGGCTTTTGATGTTCGATGATTTATCTGCGATTGAATTATTGTTTGTTTCAATGTCGTAATATAGAAGCTATAGCGGTGGTACAGCGTTTTAGCATAGTGAAATTTGAACAAACCATTATTGTTCTGTGTAGCTTATTTGCTACAATGTGTTGTCAAATTGCGGCTATAGCAAATTGGAATTTGAACAAACTTTTATATTCTGCGATACGCGTTTGACAACATTGGTTTGTGTTATTTGTTGTGGATTAAAGGATGTTTGCCAAGTGGAATGGTGCTTGGTGTGCTATGGCTTCTTTTTGTATGCGTGTATGGATGCATGCTGTACTTGGATGTTTTGGTTCGTTACCGATTGTGTTTGATGCGTAAGTATTTCTTGTGGTGGTTCATACTATCAGACTATAGGTTACAAGCAGTTTTGGTGAATTAAGGATTAGGCATGAAAAGGGTTGTGCAGATTTGTTTTTGGATATGTTGATTGTGTTTTGTTTATGTGATTTTCTAAATATGTTTTCCTTGATTACTTGAGTGATGATCCCACTTTTGCACTGTCCCGAGTACGGCATTATACATCTGTATCTAATCCCTTTCCTGAGGTCCTGCTGCTCTCTTCAAAATTAAAGTTCTTTGTATTAATGTAAAGGCATATGTCCTAGAAACATAGACATAGCAGTTCTCTAAAATGTACCATATTCATTGCCAAATCTCCCTATGACATCCATTCTTCCATCATAAACATAAATATGCTTGATAAATTGCACAACTTTGCCTTAACTGTTGAAGCTTAAAGCAAAGTAGGCTTTGATATCACTTGATGTAAAGGATAACTCACTCCTAAAAGCCCGACAAATACGAGGTGACAGAATCCACTTTTAGATGGGAGATGAATGTCTTACCCTAGTAATATTTCCTAAAACATAGAATAGAATTCTACGAGTGGTAGCATACTTTTTTCTTTTTCTAATTTTACTTGGATAAAATAAATTGATTTTTGGTAGTTCGTTTCATTTATTAATAATTTGTTAACATAGCCTTGGCTCACATGGCACCAAGTCTCTAGGAGACAACTTGATCTCAGGATCGATCCCCATTGAGGCTACTTTGCCTCTTGTTTATATTTATTATACATTGGTACTTTGACTAAAATTGAATAGTTTCTTTCTCTAAGAAAAACTTCATTTTAAATGCCATATTGAAGTTGCAAATCCACAATGTGGTTCACGTGTGTCAAACGAATTGCATAATTACCCTTAAAAATAATCCACATTGGACATACAAGATGGACTTGTAAATTTGTTTTAAAAATAGAAAAGAACCCAGAGGGGCACTTGAGCAGTTAAATATAGTTAAGGTCATCGTTGTTGGTGTCGGTGCTTCAGATCTCTTTCCCACCAATTGTCTTTGACAGGGAGGCCAAGAGCTTGGGAGAGAAGCTAGGAAAGGTTGCCTTTTGACCACCGTTTCCTCCTTTGAGGATGACAGTTTCAAGGAGTTCAGTGCCCCTAACACAAGAGCCATTTTCAGTTTTTTTTTGTGTGTTTTGCTTACAAGTTTTTATTTTTAATATTATATAGTTGTTGGTTTTGTGAAACAATGGGAACTTGCAGCTATAAAACACTCACATTAGAGTGGGTCTAGGAAAGGGTTAGCCTCATTGTGAATTTTGAAGATTTTTTATACTTTGCTTTTGCTAGATACCAACTCCACACCATTGAACCCACAACCTTTAGTCATTTGGTAACAATTCTGTCCACCTCAGACGAAATGCTAGGCATCCCTTATAAGTTGTAACCCCAAAAAGATTGAAAGATTTTTGGTCTATATTCTAGATTAGCTTAGGTGTTTGGTGGGTGATAGAACAGGAATCAAATGTGATATTATTTACTGAACTTTGGTTACTGATATGGGTATATATCAGTAGTAGAGAACTATACAAAAGGGTAAGTTCAGAAACCTGAAGGACCGGAGAATATGTGTAGTTGTTTGCAGCTTGGGTTTCGAGTGTTTTGTATTTTGGCATCATGTGCTGGGTATTGTTGCTAGCCGGCTGTTGGGGCCTTTTGTTTTTATTTTTCAAGGATTAGCCTCTTGTGTTATATTCCCATGTGTTGGTTTTGTTTTGCTATTGTTCCTTTGGGTTCTCTGTACTTGAACTTTCTCTTAATAAAATTAGCTGATTCAAAAAAAATAAAAAAAATACTTGTCCCAGGAATTTGAGAGGTCTGGTTTACTCTCACTCTTTCTCAACCCACCTCTTTGTCTCTACTTCTATAGCTCTGTTACCTCCCCTTGTCTTCCCTCATCCCAACCGATTCTGTCCCTCCATTCTGTGTTTATTGCTTACATGAATTTCCTCATATCTTTGTCTTTGTTCTCTTAAAGACTGAAGCTGCACTTTTGGTATACTTCTATAGCAAGATACTCTGTCATATCTTATACACCTTAGCTGTTTAATGCTTGATATGATATATGATACTCAAAGGGCGAATAGCAAGAAACTTGGCAGCATTATATTTGAAGTGCTACTGATAGGTTTGCTTCATGGGAAAGTGTTTCCATATTTTTAATCTTGTTGATCTTTTTTTTGTGGTTTGAATGGCATGCCCTGTGCTCTGTTTGTGCTTAATAAAGTTGAAATACTATATTTTTTTAACTAATGGTGAGATTGGTTTTTCATTCTGGTGGTATGCTTGCTTTGCTTTTACTGATCATCTTTCTACTAGTGTGTTAATCCCTTAACCCATTTTCCAGCCTTCCTAGAAATACAATCAAAGTTTAGCCATTTTGTGATGATTGTTGTTCACTATTTAGAAATCCTACGAGTAAGTGAACAGATCCCAAATTTTCGGAAGCTTGTCTTATGTTTGTTCGCATGGGTTTAAATGTATATGAACTGCTATATATTTACTGAGTTTTTCTCATACACTATATCTGCAACTCATCAATTTATGTGCAGTTAGAGTTTCTCGTTCCATAATGGATGATTTTATCTGCAGTAAAATACTTACCTTCATCATTCAATTGCAAAATAGCAATGCATTAAAAAATCAAGTACTAGGCATATATCAAATGGTAAATATGAAAGAACAATAAAGTAATCGTTATGAGCTAGAATTAGTTTACATGAGAAGAACGACAATATTTACATAAACAGGCTTTCGAAGTTTTTACAAACCCACCATTTTCAAATCCATGATACACACAATATTCTGCATACACACACCCTAACCAGCAATTATTCTCATTCACAGTAGCCATATCCTAATTGTTGTAATTCAAAACCAATACAGCTATTAATTTTTTTTTTGAAGCTATTAAAATTATTTAACAGCCTAGGATTTTTTACAGATATTTACAAAAATATTTTTGAGGCTTCTCAACCGATGGAATGGCGGGGTGAGAAGATGCGAAGAGGTGAGAACCTCCCCATGAAGCCTGGTGAAGCAAGACCGTTCATGGGTTGATACTGAAGCATTCTGAAACCCTTATGTTCTGGTCGTTTCCCACTTTTCATGTGTCCATTGAAGGTTCCACATTTCACCATCCACCATCTCTTCTTGGTTGGGATATGATGACTTGTGTTCATTTTGTCACACATATACTCTTTCACCACATGCAATCCCTGCTCCACCACCTCCGGTGGAGGTGAAACAAGCGGGTTCCCCTCCACACTTAGCTTCTGAAGCTTCTGGAGGCACCCAATTGAGTCGGGCAAATTCTTAATATTGTTGTAGCTAACGTCCAATTCGACCAGGGATAAGAGGAGACCTATGGAGTAGGGTAAGGACTCCAAATATTGGAAGTTCTGACTCACATTTAGGGTCTCAAGGTTAATGAGGTTCTCAAGGTCATCAGGGAGACTCCTGAGACAGTTTAGGCGCACATCGAGAACCCTTAGAGCTGTTAGATGAGAGGTGGAGCTAGGAAGAAACACCAGCTTGTTGGAATTGACTGAAAGTTTCATAAGTTTTATGAGTTCAAAGCCAATTGTGTCTGGTAACTTGCTCAAGTTGTTGAAGTTGACATTAAGTTCTTCTAAGTCTCTGGTGAGTCAAAAATCAAGATGCATACACATGCATGTTAGAATATTGATCTATGTAATCAATTACACATACACATGCATATCTAGCTAGTTTTTACAATTTTTTAGCACAATTTTACTCCAATTGATTGAGGATTGAGCTTAGAAACGCGGGGCAGGGATTATTCGATTAATATCAAATTAGTAGAAGAATTTAGAAATATCAAATATGGAATATAGTACGTTGAAGATGTTATATTTTGACAAGAATATGAAATTTTTATTGTTGTTGACTACATATATTTAGTTGTACGTACATAAAGTCATTATAACTTCAAAACAAATTGAAAAGATATATCCGCGACTTATTATAATTTAGGGTAAATAGGTCTTTACCCCTGCAAAGTAGGCGAGTTTTGTTTTACCCCTTGCAAAAAATTCCTTTAAGATTTTCCCCTTGCAAATTTTTTTTTTTCCCCCCCTTGAGTGCACTTTTTAAATCGGTTGAACAGAAAAAACCAATTTAAAAAACAACACTTTTTAAATCGGTTGAACAAAATAACCGATTTAAAAAGTGCACCCAAGGGGGTAAACCAAAAAAAATATTTTGCAAGGGGGAAATCTTAAAGGAATTTTTTGCAGGCGAGTAAAACAAAACTCGTCTACTTTGCAGGAGGTAAAAACCTATTTACCCTATAATTTATGAACATTTTGTTTGTTTAATTTTCTCACAGATTACAAAAGTACTTAATTGATTTGTGTGTGTATGTGTGTGCGCGCGTCAGAGTTCTGACGTGGTGTAAAAATATTTCTGCATGGTTGTTTTAGTTATTTTTGTTCACTTTGTTGAAATAGATTTAATTGCAGTTTTAATCTTTCTATTTTAAATTCTAAGAGATTAAAAGTCTTCCTATTTTAAGCTTTGACAGATTTGGTCTCTATCATATTTTAAAACTAAAAAATTGGTTATGTGATATGTTTTAATGATGTGGTATATGATCGAATGATTGAAAAAAAATCAAATTCGATAAAATTGTTAGAATTGTTTTTTAGAAACTTTATTTAAAATATGTCATATAATTATATTTTAGACCAAATATTTAATAAAGGGACTAAAACTGTCAAATTTTAAAATAGAGTAACTATTTTTGCGAACGGGTAAAAATAAGAGGACCACGACTGCTATTACATCTTTACTTAATTATATGAAAAGAAAAAAAAAAGGAGAGAAATTAAGATAATAAACCTGCAATTCTCAATGGTTGAGGGAAGGGATTCAATGAAGTTGCCAGAGACATTCAAAACTTTGAGTTTAGAGAGACAGCCAATGGAGTTGGGTAGGGATCTGAGGTGGTTGGAGTGCACATCCAACATCTCCAAGTTCAGTAATCTTGCCGTTAAGGACTCAGGAATATTCTGTCATAGTTTAAGAAAAAATATTGCATATAATTAAAAATTTGTATAATATAAGAAATTGAATGCAATTTGGAAGAAAATTAAAAGTGTTGAAGCCAACTATTCAACGAATAAATAGTTGCCGACCACATCCTCTTATTTATTTATTTATTTATTTTGAAGTATATAATCATGTCATTTTCATGTGACAGGATAAAAAATATCTTGTTGAATCTAACATATTCACATTAATTAATTTACCAATACTATAATGAAATGGAAATTATTAGTATTTTATAAAGTGAAACTAATTATTATTTTACAATTGTAATTGAAGATATTTTAACTACAATCCTTAATATTATAAGATCAAATTCTTACTATTAATTAGTTGACACTTGATAAACATTTATACGTGAAGTATGTATACTACGATCAATTAATTGTGAAATTAAGAATATATTTGTGTTATATATATATATATATATAGAGGAGGGATATATTGACTCCAAGAGTAACTCTTTTGAGTTACTCCACATCCCAACCCTTTATTTTGTTTTGATCTAATGAACCAATATTAATTACCATTAGTAATCATATGACCTCATCTTTCATAACTATTCTCACAATATTTATGGATTCTTTTAATTACTCTATATTTATCTTTCCTTTTATTCTATATTAAAGATCACCAAAAGTATTTCCATAAAATAAAGACCAAAAGTAAAAAAAAAAATTATAAATTTTTTTCTCTAATTAATATAAAGCAAAATCGTTAACTATTTCTTCTTATTTATATAAAAAAAAAATCAAGATTTCGTCTTTTCCAAATCAAACATTCTATTAACCATTGCTATAGGTCTCTATGTAGGATCAAAATTATTTGGAATAGAAAAATATTTGATTTATAAAAAATAAAAAAAGGAAGATAACCATCAACAATTTCAAACTTGATTATAGAGATATTATGTCATTTAATTATTTTTACTTTTTTTGTTGGAAAATATACATAAAAAAAAATCATTTTTGTATAAGGATTTGTTCTCTTTCGGTTTTTCGTTTTTTTTTTTTTTTACTAATAACTAATTTTGGATTCTTGTATCAATATAATTTAGGAACGAGTGAATTATATAGAGTAATAAATGAAAACCATAATTAAATATTGGAAGAATAGTTATGAAAGATTGAGGTCACATGATTACTAATAATAATTAATATTGATCCATTAGATTAAAACAAAATGAAGGGTGAGGATGTGGAGTAACTCAAAAGACTTACTCTTGGAGTCAATATATCCCTCCTCATATATATATATATCAAAGCAAACATTAATTTAATCTTAAAATTTTTCAAAATATTTTTTCAGAAGGAAATGAATATAGTATAATTTGTATATATCTAAGGAGTTTCAACCTTTTGTGCAAACTATAAGACTAATTCAAATTGTCATTGAGATATGCTTATAACTTGAATGATAATATATACTTGCATTTCAACCAAAATAAAAGAGAAATATATACTGTTTCAAAACAAAAAAGAGAAATATATATACATGTATGTGCTGTTAAGAAGATATATATACCTGGAGATTGTTATTAGATAGATCAAGCTTAGTAATGATAGCTAAATGAACCGAAGATTTGGGAAGCGACTCCAAGGACATACCACTCAGGTCGACAACATGACGCTTCTCTCCTTCCTCCGTGACTTTTTTCCGCTCTCTCTTCTTTGTCATATCAATCTTCACCGTCAACTGATTATCATGCTGACGTTGAAGTTGAAACTGTTGCATTTTATACATGAAAATTATTTGCAACGAACCTAGTTACGATATAAGAAGAAGAAGAAAAAAATAATAATAAACCCTAGTTACTCTATAAGAAGAAGTTAAAGAGATATATAGCTATAGATTTTGTGAAAGAGATAGAAGAGAGTAATGGAAATTTATAGAGAGGATGAAGAATATATGAAGGTTGCAAGTTGCAATGAAGTGGGGGAGGTGTAGAAAAAGTAAACGATGTATCATGTGTGTGTGTAGAGGATATTGTACGGATGAGAATTGAGGAATAGTATAGTGACGTATTGATGAAAGTACAAAGAACCGTATAGTCAGGGTTTGCGTGCTATGCCACGTTCATCATATTTTGATTTTATCGACCTAACCATATTTGATTATTGGGTTTTGCTAAACAGTTTCTCGGGCACTATTTAAGATTCCATGTAAGAAAATAATTTATTCAAAAGATTAAACATTTTAATTCTCAATGTGTTAACTTCACACACATTTATAAATTTTTTTATAAAACATTACTATTTAAAGGCTTAAAGAGTGTCCAGACTCCAGAGCACTATTTAGTATTTGCCTTGATTATTTATATTTAATAAAAAACATATATTAACTTCCATTAAAATAAGCAAAAAAATGTTTATAATAAGATAAAGTCAGAAAACTGTTCTTCCAAGTGAAACAAAAAAAATAAAAAAGTCAATGGCTGCGTTGGCTGCGTATTTGTTACACATGCTCATGATAAACACTACACTGGTTTATCTAAAAAACAACCTAAAATAATTAATGAAGTTTGCTAAAAAAAATAAAAAATATTCAGGAAGCGGAAGTTTTTCTAAAGATATAAACAAAATGAGAAGTTATAAAGTGGAGATCATGACGGCTCAATAATCTCTACAACAGAAGATTTTTGGTGTTGGAAACACGATCCAAGTGGTTATTATTCAGTTAAGTCAATTTTTTTTGCGCTTAGTCGTTCCACAGTTGATGAGGTGAGCTTCTCTGAAGAAGAAGAAGAAAGGTTGCTTCCAAAAGTGTGGAAAACTTGGGCCCCTTCAAAAGTGGCGGCTTTTAATTTTCTTGGCAATTTTTTCAGGACAGGTTACCGACTCGTCAAAATCTCTGGCATCAGGTGTCATTGGGGATGCAATTGCTTCTACGTGTGTGCTTTGTGGACTAGGGCCTGAATCAGCTAATCACTTATTCGGTTCTTGTAATCAAATCTCACCAATTTGGTATAGTATTCTTCATTGGTTAGGTGTGGAGTTTGTGCCCCCTCATAGTGTTTTAGGGTTTTTTGAGGCGTTCTCGGGCTTGGGCATGGGTAGAAAAGATAGATTTTGGGGTGGTTGTTAATTTGACATACTATTGTGTGGACTATTTGGAAATCTCGTAATGACATATACTTTTCGGAAGGAACTTTTTCTGTCGAGTGTCTGGTAGATAAGGAGAAACTTCTATCTTGGAACGAAGTGGTTTCTAGGTAAAAATCCTAACTTCCCCTGTTCCTTTTATGAGTGGGGCATCCACCCTATTTTATGTTGGAACCAATAAAGTTTGTTGTGGTGTCGTGTTGGGTCTCGATGGGCTAGGAGGATGACAGGCTCTCTTGTTGCTTTGTCCTACATGTACTTGATTCTTGTCTCTCTCTTTTTGGGGATTTTCTTATTCTCGTGGTGGTGCTTTGAGTGTCTGGTAGATAAGGTGAAACTTTTATCTTGGAACGAAGTGGTTTCTAGGTAAAAATCCTAACTTCCCTTGTTCCTTTTATGAGTGGGGCATCCACCCTATTTTATGTTGGAACCAATAAAGTTTGTTGTGGTGTCATGTTGAGTCTCAATGGGTCAGGAGGATGGGAAGCTCTCTTGTTGCTTTGTCCTACCTATGGTTGATCTTTGTCTCTCTCTTCTTGGGGATTTTCTTCTTCTCGTGGTGGTGCTTTGAGGAGCTTTAGTTTTGGTGGTGGTGTGCCTCCTTTTTCTTTGTTTTTTATTTGCTTTCAATTTTACTTTAGAAATTGTTAGGTATTGATGGAGTGTACTTCAAACACTTTTTTTTTTTTTTTGAACTTTCTCTTGTACTTTGTTCATTTTCATATTTATATATAATATATTTGTCACTAAAAAAAATAAAGTGGAGATCAGGATTCAAATTCATGTCATGACATCTAACAATTTCAGCAATTCTAATATTTAAAATTTGTGAACAACGGTCATTTTACATTTGTCTTTAGGTGAATATAAACACAATACCTTAATATTACACAAGTACATTAGACTAAAAGTATCTCCAATAAGAGCATGTATCATTGAGTTTCAGCGCAACACCATATTTTAGTTTCATTGGAGCACATCTATGTGGCAATACGAGTTTCATATTAAAGTTATAGAATATCTTATTTAAGGTATGATTCCATACAAATAAGGTGGGTTATGTTTAGTTTATGATTTTGTCCGTGTTTGTATAGAGACAATTGAAGATTAATATAAAATTTCCAATAACATATTGTTGTTTACTGTATACTAACTCATTTAACTATTAATTATCATTTCACGAACGTATTAACACGCGCACTAGCTAGGAATTGCAACCTTTTTTGTTTGTCAATACTCTTTTACTCACAAAGCCACACAAATAATTATGAATTATTGCTTTTTTTTTTTTGTATAAAAAGAAATTAAGGCTAAACTGCACATTTGGTCTCTTAGGTTTATTTTAGGTTTCAATCAAGTCTCTTACGTTTTAAAAGTTTCAATTTGATCTTTCACGTTATCAACGTTTGCATTAGTTAGTCCCTTCCGTCAAAATTTTGACTAACGCCGTTTCAATTTTACACGTGGCTGACGGTTGGAACACGTGGACATAATTTTGGACACGTTCGATAATATATATAAATTTTTTTGGGGCCAATTCCATTATTATAAGTAATATATATTAATTTTAATTATTAATTTTTTATTTAGTTAGCATCCCATATAGTACCGAATGTGTCCAAAATAACGTTTATGTGTCCAAATTATCAGTCACGTGTAAGATCATGTTCTAAGGTCTATGCCATGGAAAGATATATTTTTTTTTTGTTTGACAAAGGAGGTGGGATTTAACATGGGAAAGTGTTAAACTTTCCCACCATGGACAAGTTATTTTTAGCCATTAGATCAAATAAAGAACACAATCTTATCATAGTCACTCATCACTAAATTTTTTTCTTACACTATCTTTACCATCATTCTCTCTCCTCCATGTTCCACCCACTACCGCCGGCAATACGAAGCTCATTGTCCAAGTTCCAACACCTTATCACATCTCATAATACTCATTCTCTCCTCCGTGTCCCCACACCACTACCACCACCATCACCGGAACATCAAACAACCTTCCACTTTTTTCTCTGTTATTTTTCCTTCTTTGGTTAACACATAGAAACATGATAATAAAAATACCAACACAAAGAAGATAGAGAATGGGAGTGATAGATTAGCATTGCAGCATATGGCAAACGAAGAAACAAAAACACTTACCTTAATTACCAACAAGAAGTAAACAGTGAAATGTTTTATACTTATTATTTTTTATTTGATTTTATTCACAAAACAAAACCACAGTATAAACTTTGAAATCATTAATCTCTCACAGTGGAACTCATAAAACTGTGAAATTTGTAAAATTAAGAGATTAAACCTACACTAATCAAGTTGAGACTTTTTTCTGGGTTGAGTTCATGTTCCCATTTTTTTAATGGGTTTCTTTCTTTTTGTTTTTTTCTTTTTCGTTTTTGACAAATCATGGTTTCTTTCTTGTATTTCATTTTTCTTAGATTTTTCGGATTTAGGAGTTTGATGATGATATATGTTAGCAGTGGGTTTGATGGTTGTGATGGTGGGTGAGCGGCTATGAATGAGAGAGAACAACGGTGAAGATAGTGTGAGAAGAAAAAATCTAATACAGAGTCTCTATGATAAGAGTATAGTCTTTGTTTGATCTGACGGTTAAAAATTAACTGCACCATGGTGGGAAAGTATTCTACTTTCCCATGTTAAACTCCACCGACAAGGAAGGTATGAAATATTGAAAACAGTAATATTGGTGACAGTAATTGTAGAGAGAGAAACGTAGGAGAGAGAAACGAGTTGCCACGTCCTTTCGCAATATGTTCGTGAAGTTATTCTTTGCTATAATAAGCATTTTCCATTAATTATTACTTCACTAAATATACTATCTACATTTCTACATTGGGTTGGTTAGCTTTCAGCTACCACCTTTTGTTTAAAAAAAAAAAGATTCTCTTCAAAATTAAAGATGAATTAATTAAATTTTTGCAAAAATATTTCTAATTAAATAAAAAATTGAAAGATAAATCATTTATCACTCTTAATAATTAAATGATAATTTCAGAAAAAAATATATTTATTATTAACAAATTTAATACCAAAACTATTTTCTTTAAATATTATGTTTTTATCAAAGGGCCTTATATTTACCGATAAGGTAAGTAATATTAACAAAGGTGTTTCATTTGTAAAAAAAAAAAACAAAGGTGTTTCATTAAAATTAATAAAACTAATTATTTGAAACACTAATTACCTCAAAAAGAGGTTATAATATTATCTTAAGAAATGTACAAAAGGCATTTGAAACATGTCAAATGGGATGATGGAGTAATATTTTTCTACCAAGGTCATCATGGGGTGAGAATGATGACACATAATAAAACACGGGGCCGCCGAGTACGGAAGTTAAGGGGTATTTTGAATTTGGATTTAACGCAGTTACTGCATCGATGTAGTAATTGTTGTTAGCCGTCTGATTAATATTGAATGGTTAAGATTAAATATTGGGTTTAACTGTGAAATTAGTAGTATTGAATAAATTTGAACCGTTTGACCAAAAGTGTGCTGCCGATATGAACTACTGCGTTAAACTGCGATGACAATTCTTTGACTTAAATTCTCCATTGACACTCGCACATAAAAGGTAAAATTACGCTAACAATTCTTTAACTTAAGTTGAAATTTCCTATTAGTACTTTATCTTCTTTTTCAAATTAGTTTTTTACGATACAAACATCGACCTTTTTTAAAACTTGGTAACTTTTCATTAAGAAAAATAAACTAGAACAAGGCTCATATCATCAGCTTTGTCAATTATTAAATTTAGTGTTCTTCCTAAAATTTTGGATTTGGGAAAGAAAAAAAATGGGATCTCCATTCCAACATAAAAAAATGGGATCTCAATTCCAAGTTTCCAACACAAAAAAAAAATGAAAATAAGTGGTTCCTTTTCAAAGAAAATAAATACTAAGTGGTTCCTTTTCAAAGCTCATAAATGGTTCTTCAAAACCAAAAAGTTGTTATATTCGTGACACTCATGCGCTTAATGGTTCATGTTTAAAATAGAAAAGTTATATTTTTCAACGGTTTTTAATAGTTCACCTTCAAAAGAGAATTGAGTTATTTCTCGATTATGATTTCAAAAGATGAGATTAAACTTCTTGCTATTTATTTTTGGAAAATGCTATATAGTGAACTCCAGTGCACTAGTTAAACACATAAATAAGGAAATACTGTTTTAAAACTCGTGTATTCAATACATTGAAAGTGTATAAAGTTGTCTTTATTATCATTAATTTTATATTTTATTGCTATTTTTGGTATGCTTAACAAGTGCACCGGATGCACTGTTTAGCATGACCCTTTATTTTTTTAATTTTTTTGTATGGACATGAGGCCTAAGCCCGCACTTCTTGTCTTGCCTATTAAAACAAGCATAATGACTGCTAGGTTGAAACACTACAAATTTTCCATCTAATTATCTTGATACAGTTAGAGAGCTTTTATTGATGCCGTTTTAATAAGACAGATTTAAAACTGTCCATTTCAAAAAAAAACTTTAAAAAATGAATTAAAAAACACTCCCTCCATTTTATTATAAGAAACAAATCATAAAAATCACAAAGATCAATAAAACATATTGTAAATAGTAAATAGTAATTTATAGATAATACTATTTTAAGTTTAAGTTTATTCCATAGATACCCTGTTTAATTACTTGTAATTCTGTTAACTTACTTTTAATATTGGTCAAAGTTTCTTATAAAAAAATTAAAGAATTGCCATTTTTTATTTCTTATAAAAAGGATCGAAAAAAATACCACTTTTATGAAGGAAAAAAAATCCAAGAATGAAATAAAAGAACATGAATTTTTTGTGACTTTTAAAACACTTTCAATTATTTATTTATTTATTTTGTTTGAAAAAATGTATAAAAATGTATAAATTGGGATATCCTAACAACTTAAACTTTTGGGATAATCGGTTATTTAACATTGTGCATCTAAAAAATGTATAAATTGATTAAGAAAAGTATAAACAAAAAATATTTAAATTAAATTAAAAGTGATACTCTAACTACTAATGCAAGGGAAAAAAAATAATAAATCACAAGTGTTACTCTAACTAATGTTCGTGTGGAGCACCATAGTTAAAAACGAAAATTTGGTTTTGAAAAAAACTTTGATGCACATCTTATTTATCTATGTATCAGTATACCACTGGGATAGATAAATTTGATAAGTCGACAAATAATGTTTAATATAGAAAATTTAATAAACACTAATTCACATTTTTTTTACCATATTATGTTCAAATGTAATAAGACTATCGAAAAATTTAGCATTTTTTTTATACTTTTGAAAACGTTGACTTCACATATTCCAATTTTTTTACCATATTATGTTCATAATTAGTTCTCCCGTGGTAGGAGTTGATATATTTTCCTATTAATTATATTGGGTGTTTGAATGATATGAGTATTTTTTTTTTTTACCAAAACGATAATATGAGTATATTAACGTGTGAATTGAAAAATGTTAGAAGTCCCACAGGAAAAAAAATCACATAATACTAGTGTGTATATAGTGTGTATATGGTGGAGTTATGATACTTGGGGAGTGCCCTAAGCGATACCTGATTTTTTTTAACCATGAGATGGCGCAATCAACATGCCACCGCATGTCTGCTTCCGACTAGCTGTGTGTGGGCAAAAACTAAAACAAAAATTATTATTATTATTGAAATTTTTTAATTTGAACCATGTCACATTTCTACATGAGTAATTGCGCATTTGACACACGCTAACATGTGTCAGGCACAAGCCCGCGTACAACCACTACGATTTAGCATATTTAATTCCAACACACTCCAATTTTTTCTTTCATGTTATCTCTCATTTTCTTCATCCAATAGTTGGTAAATCATAAAAAAACAAAAATGAATTTAAGAAGAGAGACAAGAAAAGTGAATCAATGGTTAAAATTACTGCCATATGACTAACATGAGAGAAAAAATTGAAGAGGATCCAAATCCGTTTATTACGAGGGAGGGTAAAAATTCCGTTTTTCCGATTTTCTTGTTGACTCAACAATTCTGTCCAATTTTGTCCATTGTTTGAAATTCACCTAATGACATTTGTATATTGGGTTGGATCGAGCACCTATTTGTACTTCTTCAATAGATTTTGCTCATATAAGCTTCAAGAAAAATGTTGAGTCTAAAATCTAGCTACTATCATAAAATATGATAAACTTGTAATAAATCGTATGTATTTTTTATCATTTTATTTCCAAGAATTTACAAAGATAATTGTAAACAATATACACTCTATCAAAGGCGTGTTTTCACAACCTAATAAAACTTTACTTTTAAAAATAAAAGGGTTACGTTAATATGTGCCTTTAAAACATATGTTAAAATTATCAAAATAGTAGATATTAATTGCAAAAGTTAATATTTACACTTTTGACGCTTTACAAGGTGAAATATCTACTTTTGATTCTTTAACATATACCCCAAGGCCTGTTTATTGCATACACACAATTAAGGTATGTTTGATTCTTTAAAATTTATTTTTTAATTCTTAAAAATAATTTTCTAAAACTTTTTTATAAAATACATTTTAAAAGCTAAAATTAAAATTGTTTCAAACAGACCTAAGTTCCTAAAATTTGTAGGGACAGAGAAGTTTATCAATGTTGGGTCAACATGTTGCCACAATTATAAATTATAAACAAAAAATAATCATCAAGTTGTAATGAAAGAGGCATTTATGCTCTGTACTTAACTACCAGCGAATCTAGGACAGCTTATCCTATTTTTATTTTTTATAATTTTGGTTTACTACCCTATCCTATTATTCTAAGGTCAAAACTTTATTGTAATTTATTTATATAATAATTGTAATTTACTTTTCAATCATAATTTTTCTTTAAAATTAAATTGATAAAGGAGAAAAAAAATAATTAATTAAAGTGACATTAATTATTATTTTACAACCATTTTCTAAGATATTAGAATTCAACATCTTAAAATTATAAAACTAAGCTCTTATCATTGAGTTAACATCTCAAATATTTTTTCAATCGTAATTTAAAATATGGAATATCTATCTAATAATATAAATAGTATATCTTTGCCTCTTTCAAAAAAAATAGTACCTATAAAACAGCACAAAATTTTCTCTTATAAACAATACAAGTGAAATACATCTCCAAATGTTATTGAAGTACGGGCTTGACCAATTAATTTATTGAAATTTGGTTGTTTAGTTAAGTAGTTTAGTCACTCATGAAGGGTCTGTGGTGAGAATTCAAATCTCATGTGACAATTGTAAAATATTTATTAATCTCTTGATTATAATAATTATTATTTTATTTTTAAAATTGTTTTTAAGATAAATAAGTGACAAAAATCATACACTTTAAATGTGAAGAATTAAGGAATGTTGTTTAAACTTTAAATCCACACCTTCTCACACATAAATGTTTCTGCAAATATGTATTAATTACGTTGTACTTATACTTCTTCATTTTTTATTTTTAAACTTTAAATGTGGTTTAGTGATATTTTAGTATATTTTTTGAAATAAAAATTTAAAGTTAAGTTTATTAGGAAAAAATCAAGTCCAAACCCTTGCTACTACACTTTGGGTAACATTATTGATTTTCTTGGTAATATCATTGATTACAAATGAAATGATTTTTTAGTAAAAAAAATAAAGTAAAATTTAAGGAGTTCTTTTTTTTTATAAAAATATTTAAGGAGTTCCTATAATCCGTTAAAATCCTAGGATCATGTTCGATCAAACTCTAGGATCATGTTCTTACCATTTTTTGACATTGTATAATTTTTTGTGGTTTTTTCGGCACACTTGACCTTGTGTTGAGGGAACATTGTGATTAATATATGCATTTTGTTTTTACCTCTTCAAAAAATAAATAAAAACAAAAAAAGTTAAAAAATATCATATCGTACAACGTACAAAACCTTACGAATGTCATTACGTTTTTTAATTGAATATATGTCAACTATATGATGCCAAGCTTGAAATAAATAATACAGTAACAAATTTTGTTTTCTTATGTTTCACGTCAACGATTTTTTAATTTTTTTTTTTTTGACAAAATGAGTTTTTTAATTTTAGTACGCAAGATATTTGTAATATAGAAAAAGTTCACATGTACTTTTTTTTTTGACGCAGTTTACATGTACCTTAAGCGCACATGGGGGAGATAGCTGTGGTAGGCATGGCAACGGGGCGGGGCGGGGCGGGGACGGATTTTGCCCTCCCCAAACCCAAACCCATATTAGTTTGGGTTTCCCCAAACCCGTCCCAATTTCGAGCGGGGATAAAAAGTATAACCCCAAACCCTAACCCAACGGGGATCGGGTATCCCGACGGGGTTCGGGTATCCCTGTTACGTCTCTTCCTACATGAATTTGGATTGCATTTTAGTATTTTTTTATTAAAAAAAAGAAGTTAAAAGCCCAAAATTATTTGTTTCAACGATATATCTTTAAATAAATAAAAGAAATAGAGAAAATAGTTTGAAGTAAAATCTAATTTTAATATCAGCGGGGCGGGTTCGGGGACGGGTTCGGGGTGGGTATCAATGTCCCCATTACCTGTAACAACTCGTTTTTCAAAGGCCAAAAAGGCATTTAATATTTTTTTTTTTTGTACACATCAGAGTTACGCATAAAAGATTTTAAATGAGCCGGCATTCAAATATACAAAAGAACTCATTACCAAAAGGTGCTTCGACAAGCAAAGTGTTTTCCTGAATAATTACAATCCAAGTCTAAGTATTCAAATACTTACAACAAAACAAGTTAGAATCCTATGCCGAAACCCAAAAAGCACGGTGTACAACCCACACCGGCGCATAGTCTAACTAAGCTAAAGCTCCAACATCTCACTGGGGCCTGGAACAGCCACCGTCGTCACCACGACCTAACCCATCATCTGGGTGGGATGAGCCCGCAAATGAAAGAAAGGGTCACCACAAAATAAAAGTATATATATATATATAACCGGTGCGAAAGATTGTACACATAACAATAATTCCACAAACACAAGAGAAAGCTCTTAACCACCAAAGCAATTCCTACCAACGGGTTCATATAAGCAATGCACACATAGCCTATAATGCAACCTCTACAATGCGTGGTACTAACCCTAGCTACCACAATGCATGAGTTCCGGAATCGTAGGTCCAACCCACTAAAGCCACAAGGGCAGGTGATGCCACACAGACGCTATCACCAGGTGAAAATAGCCACACAGATGCTGTCACCAGGCGAAAATAGCCACACAGATGCTACCAGCCACACAGATGCTGTCGCCAACTATGAAATGCATGAGCATACTTTATAATTAAGCATATATAGGGCAGTCACACAGACACGGCCCCGGCGGAGTCACACAGACACATCCACCCGTGTAGTCCCAGCTGACTTACACGTTCCATACATGCTCATGCAACAATTACATATCACACAGATATATGTAAACCAAACACAACGACATACATACATTTCCAATCATATGTATTCCAACAACCTGTTCATACATATATTCTCATAATCATATGTAAACAGCGCAAGTATTTTAAACACGTTCTCATCACGAGAATACATCAACCAGACATGCCAAACACACAGCAAAGCATTACAGCAGAAAACCAAGCATGTCATAACCAGTTGAAAAGACGGAAATAAAGTGGAGCCCTTACCTCAGCAAGCTTCCGTTAACTTTTCTCGCATAATTCTACAACTCGCGCTTCCTAAAAGTTAAGCAGCGTACAATCAATAAGATATTCCTCGTTTATCCTATCGAAACGAAACTTGTTCTCAAAGCTCTAGAGGGGTCTAAGGTACTTTCTAAAACTATCCCATAGTGATTTCGAGTTCTTCTCATAGTGATTAAAAATTCCCAAAGTTAATTGCACTATTTCTCGCTACGCGAAAATATTTTCGTTTCAAAACAAACTAAGAAACACTTTGATTCCTAACTCCAAGGCAATCAATTTTCACATACTAAAACCATTTGAAAACAACCCAAAAACTCTTTGAAAATTTTCACAAAAATAAAAGTTTGCTTGCGCTACAAGTTACAAGTTTTTCCTTTCAAATAAAATAACCCCATAATCAATCCTTTCAAAAGCTTAGATCATCCACCAATGCAATGATCATTTACTCATCAATTTGGACTTAGAAAATTTTGAAATCTCATGGCCATATACATCTATATGCCACGGCCAAAACAACAAAACATCAAGCTAGCTCCCAAAATTTTCCTTTTCAAAACCATAGTCTAAATCAATTAGCTCCCAATTTCATTAAATTGCTCAAGACAATCATTTCAAAACACAACTCACAAATCATGATAGTTTTCTCAAAAATTCTTCAAACCCTAGATTCATAACTCATAAAAATTGGGGCTTTTGCTCTAGTATCTTTTCTTTCAAAAATTGAACTATTAAAACAATTAAGGCTAGCTTCAATTGCAAGAAAATGAATTCAATTGATTAAAATCATAACTCACAAAATATTTCCTCCAAATCATTTTCTAAAACTCGTGAACTTGAACATCAACAAATTCCTTCTAGATCTACATCCAACTAGTATGGATAATCACTGACTATCATGGATCTAATATATTAGCATAGGAAAAATTCAAAACTCACACTACTCCAACAAAAGGCCACACGGCCAAGAGGCATAAAAGAGGGAGAATAATTTTCCTTACCAAAATAAAATGGATGGAAAGCACCATGGTGATGAGAGGAGCAACTTTGATCTTCAACACTTCTCCTAATTCATCTTAGATCTCTCACAATCTCTAGATTTTCTACACTTAATAATTTTGGAAATGAAGAATGAGAGGGAGTTTCACGTGAGAGAGGAAAAGGAAAGGAAGGGAATGAGTCTCACAACTTTCTACTTATAGATCTCTCATTTAATCCTAGCCATTAGATTGCATAGTATAACGTTGCAAGATTAACTCCTAACTATTGATCAAATCTTGGTCACCAAGTAACTTAACATAAATATCTAGATATTATGTGACAAAAGTCATCTCACTCAGTCCCCGCGCTCGCGCTTAAACAAGTCGCACCTCGCTAATGGACGAAAAATCGCAAAAATAGAAAAACTACGGAATAAACGTCCGTCGTAAACCGCTTCTAAAAATTATCGCTAAAACTTTTTCCTCGACTGTGATTTTCTTCCTCACCCTCGAAAAATAATCTGAAGATATATTCTAACTCACGCCGATATATAAAACTCCCATCTAAATTTCTACGGAATTCAGAAACCGTAAAAATTCCTAACAGCGGGTAAGATTCCTACTCGTTTTTTCAAAAACAAGAGAAAACCAAAACCCGCATTTCTTACTTCACAGAAATCTTCTCATACTTAAAAGAGGACTACGACCCAAAAGTCTGTGCCTTTCCAGCGCACGAGCACAAAACAGGCTCAATTTCAGCAAAATTCTATTACCGCGACAGTACTCACAAAAACACTTCACCAAAAACCCTAAAACTCGTAGCCATTACTAGAGTTCCTTAGAAAAACTGTACAGTGGAATCTTGGGTCTTACATTACTACCCTCCAAAAAGAAGTTTCGTCCTCGAAACTAAAGGTAAGAGTAACAACTCAACTAATTATTACCATCACCAACACAACAAAATCCCTCAGGATTAGGTGCAGCCACACAGATGCTAACACCGGGTGAAGTCACACAGATACTCTCACCAACACACTGGCACAACCGTGCACCAACCGCAACTCTCAACGAGTTCACCACTCAAAAATTAACCTCACAACAGAGGTTCACAACCTCTAGTTCCCAAAGATCCTCGTGCCCACAAACAAAAATTTCCAAAGTCACCTCTTTCGCCTCCGCGACATAGCCAATTTCCCTAGGTTCACGCGAAGCAGTTACTGGCTACCCTCCAAAAAGAAATACCGAAACTTTCTGCGCACCAGCAAAACCGGCAAAACTAGTCGTTTCCAGTCAACACGACTCCGTCTATTATCAACAAGAGATTAAGGATGATCAGTTCCTCAATTTGTCAATAAATAGTCGACAATCATGATGGTGGTTTAGACCATCTTTACCCAACTTAAACGATGCTTCATTCCACTTATGCTCAATGTCCTCCGAGTCACAAGGGTTCCACAAATCTTTCGAGGTTTTTCTTAATGTTTCCCTCGACCTCTTACGAATACAAGGTCGAAGTCGTAAGACACAACACTCAAAACACATCGTTCAAGCTCTCATGATTCCACTCATGAAACATCCGTTGAACATCATTCAACAGTAATACAATGCCACCACGGCAGGTACCACCAAAACCATTACATTCCGAACAAGTTGTCTTCTCTATAGAAGAATTTTCCGCTCTACCAATATCCATAAGTCCGCAACTCAGTGAATACGCCGAACCGTCTACTCACATACGAATCTCTTTCCAAACACGACTTAAATAATACCATCCCAACCTCCGGTTGGTGATTACAACTCCTCATAGTCTTGTCACTTGCCAACTATACCATCTATTTCTCTTGTACTCCCTTTATCCAAACATTTCTGAGTCTCAACAGAAAATCTCATCCAACGGTTACTAACTCGAAACCCGACACAGAACAAACACTAGAACTGACACTACTCTAGCTATGTTCTAACCGACTCTGGACTAACGACTCAAGTATACACTTTCCCTTTGAAGATTTAAAGCCGTGCTCTGATACCAATTGTAACAACCCGTTTTTCAAAGGCCAAAAAGGCATTTAATTTTTTTTTTTGTACACATCAGAGTTACGCATAAAAGATTTTAAATGAGCCGGCATTCAAATATACAAAAGAACTTATTACCAAAAGGTGCTTCGACAAGCAAAGTGTTTTCCTGAATAATTACAATCCAAGTCTAAGTATTCAAATACTTACAACAAAACAAGTTAGAATCCTATGCCTAAACCCAAAAAGCACGGTGTACAACCCACACCGGCGCATAGTCTAACTAAGCTAAAGCTCCAACATCTCACTGGGGCCTGGAACAGCCACCGTCGTCACCACGACCTAACCCATCATCTGGGTGGGATGAGCCCGCAAATGAAAGAAAGGGTCACCACAAAATAAAAGTATATATATATATATAACCGGTGCGAAAGATTGTACACATAACAATAATTCCACAACACAAGAGAAAGCTCTTAACCACCAAAGCAATTCCCACCAACGGGTTCAAATAAGCAATGCACACATAGCCTATAATGCAACCTCTACAATGCGTGGTACTAACCCTAGCTACCACAATGCATGAGTTCCGGAATCGTAGGTCCAACCCACTAAAGCCACAAGGGCAGGTGATGCCACACAGACGCTATCACCAGGTGAAAATAGCCACACAGATGCTACCAGCCACACAGATGCTGTCAGCCACACAGATGCTGTCACCAGGCGAAAATAGCCACACAGATGCTACCAGCCACACAGATGCTGTCGCCAACTATGAAATGCATGAGCATACTTTATAATTAAGCATATATAGGGCAGTCACACAGACACGGCCCCGGCGGAGTCACACAGACACATCCACCCGTGTAGTCCCAGCTGACTTACACGTTCCATACATGCTCATGCAACAATTACATATCACACAGATATATGTAAACCAAACACAACGACATACATACATTTCCAATCATATGTATTCCAACAACCTGTTCATACATATATTCTCATAATCATATGTGAACAGCGCAAGTATTTTAAACACGTTCTCATCACGAGAATACATCAACCAGACATGCCAAACACACAGCAAAGCATTACAGCAGAAAACCAAGCATGTCATAACCAGTTGAAAAGACGGAAATAAAGTGGAGCCCTTACCTCAGCAAGCTTCCGTTAACTTTTCTCGCATAATTCTACAACTCGCGCTTCCTAAAAGTTAAGCAGCGTACAATCAATAAGATATTCCTCGTTTATCCTATCGAAACGAAACTTGTTCTCAAAGCTCTAGAGGGGTCTAAGGTACTTTCTAAAACTATCCCATAGTGATTTCGAGTTCTTCTCATAGTGATTAAAAATTCCCAAAGTTAATTGCACTATTTCTCGCTACGCGGAAATATTTTCGTTTCAAAACAAACTAAGAAACACTTTGATTCCTAACTCCAAGGCAATCAATTTTCACATACTAAAACCATTTGAAAACAACCCAAAAACTCTTTGAAAATTTTCACAAAAATAAAAGTTTGCTTGCGCTACAAGTTACAAGTTTTTCCTTTCAAATAAAATAACCCCATAATCAATCCTTTCAAAAGCTTAGATCATCCACCAATGCAATGATCATTTACTCATCAATTTGGACTTAGAAAATTTTGAAATCTCATGGCCATATACATCTATATGCCACGGCCAAAACAACAAAACATCAAGCTAGCTCCCAAAATTTTCCTTTTCAAAACCATAGTCTAAATCAATTAGCTCCCAATTTCATTAAATTGCTCAAGACAATCATTTCAAAACACAACTCACAAATCATGATAGTTTTCTCAAAAATTCTTCAAACCCTAGATTCATAACTCATAAAAATTGGGGCTTTTGCTCTAGTATCTTTTCTTTCAAAAATTGAACTATTAAAACAATTAAGGCTAGCTTCAATTGCAAGAAAATGAATTCAATTGAATAAAATCATAACTCACAAAATATTTCCTCCAAATCATTTTCTAAAACTCATGAACTTGAACATCAACAAATTCCTTCTAGATCTACATCCAACTAGTATGGATAATCACTGACTATCATGGATCTAATATATTAGCATAGGAAAAATTCAAAACTCACACTACTCCAGCAAAAGGCCACACGGCCAAGAGGCATAAAAGAGGGAGAATAATTTTCCTTACCAAAATAAAATGGATGGAAAGCACCATGGTGATGAGAGGAGCAACTTTGATCTTCAACACTTCTCCTAATTCATCTTAGATCTCTCACAATCTCTAGATTTTCTACACTTAATAATTTTGGAAATGAAGAATGAGAGGGAGTTTCACGTGAGAGAGGAAAAGGAAAGGAAGGGAATGAGTCTCACAACTTTCTACTTATAGATCTCTCATTTAATCCTAGCCATTAGATTGCATAGTATAAAGTTGCAAGATTAACTCCTAACTATTGATCAAATCTTGGTCACCGAGTAACTTAACATAAATATCTAGATATTATGTGACAAAAGTCATCTCACTCAGTCCCCGCGCTCGCGCTTAAACGAGTCGCACCTCGCTAATGGACGAAAAATCGCAAAAATAGAAAAACTACGGAATAAACGTCCGTCGTAAACCGCTTCTAAAAATTATCGCTAAAACTTTTTCCTCGACTGTGATTTTCTTCCTCACCCTCGAAAAATAATCTGAAGATATATTCTAACTCACGCCGATATATAAAACTCCCATCTAAATTTCTACGGAATTCAGAAACCGTAAAAATTCCTAACAGCGGGTAAGATTCCTACTCGTTTTTTCAAAAACAAGAGAAAACCAAAACCCGCATTTCTTACTTCACAGAAATCTTCTCATACTTAAAAGAGGACTACGACCCAAAAGTCTGTGCCTTTCCAGCGCACGAGCACAAAACAGGCTCAATTTCAGCAAAATTCTATTACCGCGACAGTACTCACAAAAACACTTCACCAAAAACCCTAAAACTCGTAGCCATTACTAGAGTTCCTTAGAAAAACTGTACAGTGGAATCTTGGGTCTTACATTACCCGCCCCAACCCCATCTTTTGAAATCGGGGAAAACCCAAACCCGAACCCAAACCCAGTCAACTCGGGTTTTCCCCGTCAAAACGGGTATGGTTTGGGCGGGTACCCGCGAGTATGGGTTTTATTGCCATGCCTAGGTGTGGGAGGAGGAGATGTTGGGGGAGTGTCAAATTTTACTTCTTCCAGTGACTTTGCAGGTTGAGTCCCCTGACAGGTGGCAGTGGCGGCCAGATCCAATTACAGACTATTCTGTTCGTGATGCTTACCAGATTTTGACCTCTCAGGATTCAGTGGTTTTAGGGGCAGCTGAGGATCTCTTATGGCACAAACAGGTTCCCTTGAAGGTGTCTATTCTAGCATGGCGCCTCTTGCGTGATCGGTTGCTTACGAAGACAAACTTGGTGTAACACCCAAACCCGTCTTTAATAAAATACTACCTTAATAAAATACTTTTCATAATACACATCGGAAAATAAAAGTTGGATTTATAAAATGAATGGTTCGAGTATTACATCGTACACATAAAAGCTTACCAATAACTTAATTAGTAAAACAATTATTGTACAAATAAGTTTCTAAGAAAAATACATCTTTAAATACATTAGAAATAAGAAGCAAGACTCTAGATATACATTATAGAAATGATCCCATCCCCGTGTCACATCAGAGCGAAGCTTCACCGACAACTCGGACACAAACATAACCTGAGAATCTGAACCCCCAAAGGTTCAACACATACACAAAACGGAGGGTTAGATAATATAACCATAAAAGAAACTAAGTATAAGAACACACTTAATACTAGGGGTGGACAGGTTTCTCCGACCCGACCCGAAACTGAAGAAACCGATTTTTAAAAAGGACGTTGGGTGGTAATGGATCGGGTCACAGGTTAAACGGGTTGAAAAAAGTGGGTTTAAAGGGGTTTAAGCGGTCGGGCTCGGATTTGAAATTTAGGCCCATAGGAATCCAAATCCGACCGTGTAGATTTTTTACTAGTACCTGGTATATTTTCTCCCTTGGTGACTTATTGGGCTTATGATTTGGATGTAAGTGGAAGTCCAACTCACAACATATCCATTCATATTCTCTCATATATATTGAACATTTTCCATTCTAAAAACCCTAACTTTGCGCCGCTGAAAGAGAAAGAGAGTAGGAGCGCTTGCATCGGCTCTGCCATCGACGACTACCTCACCTCTCTTTCGATCTCTTTCATTTTTAAAATCAGAATAGGAGTTTCATTGTGTAATCCTTCTCTCATTTTCTTTGATTCCTCTAATTTTATTTTACTTTGCAGGTTAGGTCAACAGAACTTTGAGATTAATTGATCCTAAGAAATATATTGTTTGTATTTACTATTTTGGCATGAGTTTGAGTTTTTTCACTCATAGAGTTTTAATAAAGTTTTTTTTTTTACTTTGTATATACATTATTTGTTACCCGAAGAAGACAAAGGAGCTCGATTTAACATAAGGTATGTGTTTGTCTTCACTAGAGTTTTTTTAGCTATGGTTTTTAGTTTTTTTCCTTATAGATCTGAGTTTTAATGATTTTGTCTTGCTTTGTATGTTTTTTTTTTTTTTTTACTTTGAAGAAGAGAAAGAAGTTTGATTTCAAGGTTACTATTCAAGAGTTTAGTGTTTCTACTTATTTAAAGTTTTAATCTTTAACTGTTGTGAAGGTATGTTGTTTGATTTAGTTTTACAACATGAATGCTTTTAGTATGTATATTTATGTGTATGTGCACTACAAGTTTGTATCTTGTACCAATTGCTTTTTATTTGTTTTTTCCTCCATTTTGAACAATTTTAATTGAAGTTATCATTGTTTGCTTTATATGTTGTTTGATTTAGTTTTACAACATGAATGTTAGTGATTTTTTGTTTGTTTGATATGCTGTCAGTTGATGGTTTATATATGGTTGTTTATGTTATTTACATTAAGCTAGTTATTATATTTATTTTCAGGTTAATATTTTTTTGAGTCATTAATGATAATGACTGGCTGCTACTTTTTGGAGAATCTACTTCATTTTGGAATTAAATATGTAGAATATATCCATTATCCACAACAACTCATTTTTGGATCAAAACAACTTGCTTGTTGGACTATTGGAGTGTGGTGAATGAACCTGTGATATGAACATTCTCTAGGTAAATTTAGACATGTAATTTTTGTTAATTTTAATACAATTTAGTAGTTGTGGTTGTTTTTTTTATTAATAATAATCTATTTGAAGGATATGTAGAAGTCTATAAGAAGGAGGTGGAAGTGAAGTTGAGGGCTGAAACTTGGAAGCTTGTGGAGGTGAAGTTGAAGAATGATTTACTGCATGTCAATGGTGTGTGCATCTAATATTCATTATATTTTTTAATAGTGTCAAATTTTAAAACATTATTTACTCTCTTATTTGTTGTATGGTTGGTCATGGGAACCTCCACATTGCTTTGTGAGATAATTTCTTGGTTTTGTTCCTTGCTGCTGTGTTGTTTTGAGTGATTGGCTCCTGCTGCTATGTTGTTATGTTGTGTTGTTCCTTGTTGTTGTGTTGCTCTACTGTTATGATTGTCTCTAATTTTGTTTATTAATATATGTAGATAATTCTAATGTGCTATGGTGATGAATTGTTGATGATTTAAGATGCTTAAGACATGGAGAGGATGGATTACTATGCAGCTGTCTGTTGCTAATGATGTTAGTGCCATTGAGCTTGTTGTGGATTGGATTAAATATTAGTTGGATCTGTAATTTAGTTGAAGTAGGTTCATATTTTACTTTCAAAACTTCAAGCAAAGCAGCTTTTAATTAATTTTAAGACTTGGTAATGTAATATGTAATACGTAATATGTTGATGCCTTATCATCACATGGATGATGTAGAAACTGTACTAAAACAGGGCTGAACAAATCGTGAACCATTAAATGGTGTGTTTAGGCTTTTCTAAGCCAGCTTAATTACATGGAAGAATCATGAATGATCCATGAATTTAGGATTTTCTAAGTAAATTAGTCTTATATATTTTGGCAAGTATATATATGTCTAATTTGGTTATTTCATTACATATAACGATGAAAAATTTTGATGAATTGAAATCTAGAAATGGTTCAATGGTGGTTCTAAACCGAATTAACCCAACCACTTTGTCCGATCAAACTGCTAAACCGAAATCCGATCAAACCGAAATCTAACTTGGGGTGAAATTGGGTCTTATTTTTTCATCCGTGGGTTTGTTCGGTTTTGATTTTTTGGGCCCGAACCCACCCATAACCGACCGTTGTCCACTCCTACTTAATACTTAGGACATAGCATGGTCATGTCTCACAATTCATTCCATAAACAAATATCAACTTCATATCATTCATATTTCATATTCATATAAAGTACAATGCATCATAATAATATCACATTCTCAATCAATTGACAAGTACACATCATCTGGTACTACATCATGCACTTTCTCTTCAGGACAGTCATCAATAACAACATTGATTGATTCCATCATTGTTCTGGTC
Source organism: Trifolium repens (assembly GCA_030408175.1). Classification (NCBI taxonomy): domain Eukaryota; kingdom Viridiplantae; phylum Streptophyta; class Magnoliopsida; order Fabales; family Fabaceae; genus Trifolium; species Trifolium repens. The sequence goes on along the minus strand of CP125839.1, from coordinate 19,608,778 downwards.
CTGTTGTTAAAGACTCTGTAGGCTCTGATGTTTGTGGAGTAACCAAGAAAAATTCCTTCATCACTCTTGGGGTCCAACTTTCTTCTTTGTTCTCTGTCAGCCAAGATGTAGCACTTGCTTCCAAAGACATGGAAGTATTTGACACTGGGTTTTCTTCCTTTCCAGATCTCATACAGAGTGGTAGAGGTGCCTTTTCTTAGAGTAACACGATTATGAACATAGCATGCTGTGTTCATTGCCTCTGCCCAGAAGTAGTAAGGTAGTTTCTTAGCATGTAGCATGACTCTTGCTGCTTCTTGTATGGTTCTGTTCTTCCTTTCAACAACACCATTTTGTTGTGGTGTGATTGGGGAGGAGAACTCATGTGCTATTCCTTCAGTTGAGCAGAACTCAGCAAACCTTGAGTTTTCAAACTCCTTGCCATGATCACTCCTAATTCTGATGATTGAGCTGTCTTTCTCCCTTGGAAGTCTAACGCACAGATCCTTGAACTCTTCAAATGTGTCTGATTTTTCTTTGAGAAAGCTTATCCAAGTGTATCTTGAAAAATCATCCACAACAACAAAGGCATACCTTCTTCCACCAAGACTTTCAACTTGCATGGGTCCCATTAAGTCCATGTGGAGGAGTTCTAAAACTCTAGATGATCCTTGATGTGGCAACATTGGGTGTGACATCTGGATCTGCTTGCCTATCTGACATTCTCCACAGATATTCTTTTCTTCAATGGTGAGCTTTGGCAGACCTCTGATGGCTTCTTTGGAGATGAGCTTCATCATTCCTCTCAAGTGTAGATGCCCAAGTTTTTGGTGCCATAGTTTTGCTTCATCTGTTTGACTAACAAGGCATGTAGAAGAATGAGCTGTTTCTGGAGGAATCCATAAGTAGCAATTGTCTTTTGACCTTTCTCCTTTCATCAGCAGCTCTCCTTTGTTGGTGGTTACAAGGCATTCATTCTTTGTAAAATTAACTTTAAATCCTTGATCACAGAGTTGACTAATACTGATCAAGTTTGCCTTTAACCCTTTCACAAGCAAAACATTATCAAGTTTTGGTAGACCACTGTTGTGTAGTTTCCCAATTCCCTTGATTTCTCCTTTAGCTCCATCACCAAAGGTCACATAACTGGTGGTATATGACTTTATGTCTCTCAAGAATTTTTCTACACCTGTCATATGCCTGGAGCAGCCACTATCAAAGTACCAATCTTCTCTTGATGAGGCTCTGAGGGATGTATGAGCTATGTGAGCAGCTGCTTTGGCTTTTGGCTTCCACTCTTTCTTGATCATGTCCTTTGCATGAAAAGCTCTGGGTTGAGTTTGAGATTTCTTCTTTGGGTAACCATAGAGCTTATAGCAGGAGGGTTTGCTATGACCATTCTTTCCACAATAGTGACACTCTTCTGTAGTGAACTTCTTTTTGTGTACGTGTGTCTGATGTGGTGCAGGATGTGGCAACATCATCTCAATGTCAAATCCTTTTTGAGTAGGAACAAAGTTTGACTGTAGAGTTTCTTTACTATAAGTTTTCCCATAACCTACTCCAGTTGGATCATCAAGATGATTTCTTATGCTGAGGACTTCATTGAGCTTCTTCGTTCCAGTGCCTAGCATTCTAACAGACTTTTTGAGCAGGAACAAAGTTTGACTGTAGAGTTTCTTTGCTATAAGTTTTCCCATAACCTACTCCAGTTGGATCATCAAGATGATTTCTTATGTTGAGGACTTCATTGAGCTTCTTCGTTCCAGTGCCTAGCATTCTAACAGACTTAGTCATGCTTTCAAGTTTTGATGATACAAGCTTGATTTCATCTTGAAGGCTGGTTACTTTAGCTTGTAGCTCCTGCTTTTCATGCTTGAGTTGCTCAATGTGAATTTTCTGTTCTACAACAGTTCTGCACACTTCTTCTTATTTGAGGTACAGATCTTTGTACATAGAGGCTAGTTTTTCATAAGTGAATTCATCATCACATGAGTCATTATCAGAGGAGCACACACCAGTCATTGCACTTACATGATTTGCAGCTACATTCTCTAACTCACTGTCAGAGTTATCTTCATCAGACCAAGTTGCTGCCAGACCCTTCTTCTGTTTCTTCAGATAGTTGGCACATTCAGTTCTAATGTGACCATAACCTTCACATTCATAGCATTGAACACATTTGTCTTGATTTGTCTTGTCATCTGCCTTGATTTTTGCTGAGGTGTTTCCTTGTTTGCTGATGTTTTGCTGGATGTGCTGCACATTCCTCCTTGGTCTTCTATCCACCCTCTTAGGGATCTTGTTAAATTGTCTCCCAAGTAACATTATATCTTCTGAAAGGTCTTCACTTGGGTCACCATCAACTTTCTCACTTTCAGTAAAGGCTATATTTTTCCCTTTCTTATCAACTTTATCACTGAAGTTCATCTCAAAGGTTTGAAGAGAGCCTACAACTTCTTCTACTTTCATGCTAGCAATGTCTTGAGCTTCTTCAATTGCTGTGACCTTCATGTCAAACCTCTTGGGTAGGGATCTGAGAATTTTCCTTACCAACTTCTCATCAGACAACCTTTCTCCCAAGGAATCAAAGGAGTTTGCTAGGTCAAGAACACTCATGTGAAAGTCATAGATGGTTTCTTCTTCCTTCATTCTGAGACTCTCAAATTTTGAGTGGAGAAGTTGAAGTCTTGAGCTTTTTACCTTGGAGGTCCCTTCATGGGTTGTCTTGAGTATCTCCCAACCATCTTTGGCAACAGTACATTGTTTGATGAGTCTGAACATGTTCTTGTCCACTCCATTGAATAATGCATTTAAAGCTTTATTGTTGCCAAGAGCAAGTGTATCTTCTGCTGGAGTCCAATCTTCTTCTGGTTTGAGCTCTTCAGTATCAACTCCATTAGCATCCTTGACTTTGGGATGTTCCCAACCTCTTAGCACTGCTTTCCAAGTTCTACTATCAATGGATTTCAAGAAAGCAGCCATGCGAGACTTCCAATAGTCATAGTTTGTGCCATCCAGAAGAGGTGGTTTGCTGACCAAAGTTCCATCCTTGTCCATTGTTCTAGAAAGTATCTTCCCTGGAGCTCACCTTAAAACAGAACAGGGTGCCTGCTCTGATGCCAATTGAAATTCCGGTAGCAAGTCACAGATGTGCAGCGTGATGTGGAGCACGTTAGGGTTATGATATACGATGTGGTGCCTAATGTGCTAACATCATGGACATGCAAAAACTTGATGAACAAGGAAAATAAAGTGCAGAAGATAAAGAACACAATGAGTTTGTTAACCCAGTTCAGCGCAACTCGCAACCTACTCTGGGGGATACCAATCCAGGAATTAATCCACTATGATAGTTCCAATTCTAAGCAAAACAATCCCAGTTTACAACTTATCACTTAGACACTACCCGTGCTAATTCTACCTAGGTCCTCCCTAGATATGACAACCTCTGGTCACTTCCTATAACTACCTTACAACACCGTAAGGATTTAAATAACAAACTCAATGATGGAGACACACTCCTATCCTAAAGAATCAACTCGTGCTTCAAAGCTTTGAGTGATTCAAAACAACTCTTTGCTTAAAAGCTTAAGAGTGACAACAACTCTGTGCTTAAAAGCTTAAGAGCTAAATACAACCGTTGTTCAAGTCTCAATGGAAACAAGAAACAAAAGGGACAAAGACTGAAAATCCTAATGACTAGAAATATTAATTTCGATTTCAGTGAATAAAACTTATCTTCAGTCTTCCTTTATATAGAACGAGCTTCATGGGCTTGGATCCCTGATTTGATAGCTGGCCATCGTGATCTCCAAGAAACAAACTCAATGTTTTGAAAAGATTTATTTGTTTTAAATCTTTTTAAATCTTCTAGTTAAACTGGCCTTCTTTTAAGTCTTTCTGAATCTTTTTCAATCTTTCAGCTCGTTCCTTGGCGCGCAAGTGATGACAGGAATTTCTACGTCATTTTTAGTATTATTATTTGAAATTCTGTTCCTAGGCAGAACAGATGTCGTACACAATGTCTAGGACAATGTGTCTGTAGTCCAGATGTCTCAGACAACTGGTTCGACAATTGGTTATGAGGATCACAGATATTATTGCAGTACTGAAGTAAATAAAAGCAATAAAGAACACCAGTAATTGTTAACCCAGTTCGGCGCAAACCAGCCCTACTCTGGGGGATACCAATCCAGGAAGTGAACACTACTAATCCGAATTAATACTTAGTCTTACAACCATACCAAAAACCCTATTGGCATGTATGCCTTTTCTTAATCCTAGCAATCTTCTACTCAAGGGCTAACTCCCCCTGAATATGAGAACCTACCCAACTCCCTCTAATCACTAATCCCAAGTGACGACAACTTTAAACTCCAAAGTTTAAAGACTTAGTTGAATGGCAACATTCAACAACAAAGCTACAAAGTATTAAAACCAATACTAAGAGCCACAAAGCTGCAAAGTATCAAACAACGATACTAAGAGCCACTAATGCTTTGCACAGTAGGCACAAAGCTTTGAACTCACAATCTTCAGTTCTTGTGGGTTGAGTTTTAAGCTCTATGTTGAGTTCTATTTATAGGCGTGCAAATCTTCAGATCGTCTTCAGTCTTTCAGATGCACTACAATTAAGAGTTAGTTTTAAAACAAACTTGTTTAAAAACAAACTCCAAAAGATAAAGAAATTAATCTTTATCCACAAATTAAATACGAATCCTAATCGTATCTAACACTTAAGATTAATAACAAACTTTATCATTAATCCTAATCTCAGCTTGTTACTTAAAGATTCGCGCTTCATTCAAATATAAACAAACACGCGTGCTTAATGGATAAGCATTATCTTTTAAGCTGAACTGGGTTCAGATGTCCTACCCACATGTCTTGGGACATCTTGTTCGACATGTTGCTTTAACATGTTCTGAACCCAGTGACAAGATGTCTAGGACATCTTGTTCAACATATTGCATCTGCACATCTTCAATATGCACAAGTGGTTTAGACTTAATTACTTTAGCATTGGTGCTTCAGTTAAGTCACTCTGACCAAGTTGTTTTAGCCTTATGATGCAGCCAATCTCAGAAGAACTACAATATTAGTAGTAAAATGACCAGGACAGGCCCAAATACGAAGGAAAACCTACAAAAGCAAGAAAAAGCATCAAGACGGAGTCCAAGATGCAAAAAAAAAAAAAATCCCAAAAAGTAAAGAAAATCAGCATTCCATCGCAGCACGATGGCTCCCATCGTGCCACGATGGGAGCTGCTTGTTCGCCAAGAAATCAGAAGCAATAAATCTGAAGAAAATCTTCCATCGCAGTACGATGTGTGCTATCACAGCACGATGGAGTAACTTGGCGCCCAAGCTGATGAAATGCACAGGATTAGTTATAAAAATAAACTGAATCTTCACATCGCAGCACGATGGCCTCATCGTACTGCGATGACCTTGCTGAGGCCCATTACGAAAACTATAAATAGAGCCTCCCATTCATTGTTAAAATCATTCAGAAATAGTATAACACTCTCTACTATAAGGAGAGGTTCAGAGGAGCTCTATTGGGCATAGTTTTCTCCCCTTACGGGAAAACTAACTCAACAAGGTATGATTTCTTTAGGCTTTTGTATTTAGGTTATAATTTATTGTAATTTAAATATGTAGTCTTTATTATTTATGCCTTAGGTTGTGGTGGAGAAGATGAACTCCCATATGAATATTTGGAGTTTGTGATTGAGTCTAAGATATAATAAATGATATTTAGTAATTATGTTTGTTATTTACTTTCGTGCACTTTAATAACGTATTCTCGTAATCTGGCCGGATAAGCAGGAGCGCCCATAGAATTAATATCAGGTTTTGACTTGGTATAGTCTGGAACTCGTAGTAAATAATGCTAGGTGTATAGAGACGGTAACATCCTGAACTAGTCGTGATCTGAGCGGTTAGAGGAGGAATCATGCACTAGGTGTGATCTGAGCACTTAGAAGATGAACAGCCCGATACTAGGACCTAGAGGTTAATTGGTGAAGGTTATAATCCATCTTTATAAACAACTCACTTAGTAATTAAGGTATGTGACACATCGAGGTTAGGCTCTCGTAGGTACCTTAGTTGTTAACGTAGGGAAACTTTAATAGACATAGTGTAATAGTAAGGTATTACTACAACAAGGATAATTCACCGCCGAACATAATCTAAGTAACTATGTTATACACCGGTCATGCCAAATATGAAGAAGGGAGGGAGTCCAACCACCATACCTAGCCTCTATATTTCTTGAATCTATTATTTATACATTCTGCATTTATATTTCTGCAAAGCATTACGCTTATTTTATAAAAACCTTTTCAAAAACCAAAGCGAATGCAAACTATCACAAACTTAAATAACGCTAGTAAAGCTGCGGCACGATCCCTGTGGATACGAACTCAATCTAGACACCTAGAGTGTGAATTATTACTCGACGACAGACTGGTGCACTTGACAGACCGTAGTCAAGTTTTTGGCGCCGTTGCCGGGGATTGTGTTTACAAAGCCTTACTAGATTTATTTAAGTTTGTCAAAAAAAAAAATTCAAAAATACAAAAAAATTAAAAAAATCAAAAAATCTTGTTGATGATTGTGGATTTTGATCTGTGAAAGTTCTGGCTAAGGATAAGTCTTGGTATTTAAGCGATCCGTTGTGATCCACCTCACTTACCTGGGAATTTTCATAGTGACAAAGACACATGAGACAAACCAAAAATAGTTCCACAAGAAAAATATTTATCCAGTGCTACTGAGGTATTTGTTTAAAGTGCATGCAGACAGGTACTCAAGAGCTAAGGATTACAAAGGCTGGCAACAGCAAAAATCAAAGACAGCGTTCTTACAAGAAAACTCTCAAAGTGATGAGAGATGGATCAAATTGAGAAAGAGAAGCTGCAACAAAAAGTCAATGGTCAGGAGGATCATTTGACTAAAGCTTCCACAGGAAGCAAGAGAAGAAAAGGGTTGTTTACAGAAATGGTTCGGAAACACTGGAACCATTGGCAAAGGTGACAAAGAAAGGAGAGAAAGGCCATCAAGGAAAGAGATAATTCAATCAGGAGAATCAAGCTGTAAAATCACCTCTAAAGAACAATTTCTTCCTCAAGAAGAAAGCGCAAAAGAGAGAGACATGCACGAATATAAGTTTGGGGTGAAGTCACTGTGTTTTATGAAACTGCACCGGTAAATAAGTCGCCAACCGGATAGTTGAAAATATGGTGAAACAGACCTGGTCCCACCAAAGATTGTAAGAATTGAAGGAAGATGGCCAGTGCTTCAAGCTGGAACAAAGAAGCACAAGAAAGAGACATGCGAACCTATCCTCTGTAATGGAGGAAATGCCTCAAGCTAATGAGAGGCTAAACAAGCGCTGCTTGGGAGGCAACCCAAGGATAAGTATTTAAGTATTTAATTTCAGTATTTTATTTTCAGTATTTTGTTTTTCAATTAAACTATTGTACTTTTGAATTCCTGTATGTCATTTTCATCTATTTACCCCTTATTCAAACTTACAAAAAATTAAAAGACTAAAAATAAAAGAAAATTTTAACATATGTTAAAATTTTAACATAATAAGTTCTTTTATTTTTAGTCTTTGATGGATAAAATTTTAACATTTTGTTGACATTTTTTAACATAATATGAATTTATATAGGTTTAACATGATATATACATACATTTTGAACATAAAAAATGTAGTAATATTAGCATTAAAATGAACCAAAGTTAGCCACTAGAGTCTAAAAACAAAAGAAAAAAATTTGTAGGAAAGAAACCAATTTTTATTTTTTTTTGAAAATTCGATATCTGGCCAAAAACTGATTAATCCGAGAGGACCAATCCCACCGTTTTCACTTGTGGGGGCTCCGTTTAAAGCCAAAGTTTTTTTTTACTTTGTATGGACTAGACCACCGAAATTGACACTAAGAGAAATCCAACCGAGATTTTGAAAGAAATAATTTTATTTTACCGGAACAAAAACTCGCTATAATTAGGGACTAAAGCTGTATTTGGACTCTAAACAAAAATCAAAACAAAGAATTACTTTTATTAATTATATGACTATATGCATAATCACGAGTACCAGCATGAGCAAAGATCTGAACTAAGAGGCGTATAATGAATGGTTATTATTTATTCGTCGGATTCAACGACATAATATGTCGTACTAAGAAGCATTTTCCAAAGATGTATAACCGCTGCAGTAAGTGAGGTCGTGCAATTAGACGACAATTTGTGTCGTACCTCTAAGCATTTTCCATCTATTTCAGCCTTGAGAGAACGGGGATGTGGCATTCAATGCAAGCCACCAATTAGCAAGAAGGTCATTATTCATCCTATTGGTAACGGGTAAGATTATAATTTGATTTTCAAATTAATAATCAAACCACCATAATTTGATTTTCAAATTAATAATCAAACCATTTTATATGTGTTTTTAGGTTTACTACAGCCGATATCGCTACTACAGCGGTTAGGCGCGTTATTGAGATGACTTTTTCAGATAATATCTCTCGATATGGTGAAGTCAAAGGAGAAGAGAGAAAAATTTGGTTTCAAAGATTTGTAGTAAGAAAATTAAATTTTGTAATGATATTTATGATTTGCTGAGACAATTAATTCTGTAACGATTTTTATTATTTCAGAAGTTCGTTTCATGGGAACCCCACTATGAGGACAAAATTAAAACAAATTTTCATAAGCATTGCGGGAAGCGTTTGACTGACATTCTTACCGCGGCAAGGAATAAGAATGAAAAACCCACATGGATGAACGAAGATGGGTGGAAGTTTATTACCGACTGTTGGGAGGAAGGAGAATTAAAGAAACGCTCCCAACAAAATAAGAAGAACCGAGTTTCAAGGAAAGGTGGGACACTGCATACCACGGGCCGTACAACATGTTGAGGACAAATGTTGAGGACAAATGTGCCAGTACAACATGTTGAACAAGATGTCATAGCTTGAGTAGGACGTCTTGTACAGGCAGATTATAAATGACTGTCTGCTATTATAAAGGTTTGATATCAAAGTTTGTTATCAAACATATATGTTAGAGATCATAACTAACTTTGGAAGATTAAAAACAAATCATATTTCATAATGAGTTAGTTAAGATTTGTTTGAAAAGATTAGATAAGATCAAAACTAATATGATCATATCTTTGGGAGAAGTTAGTTAGATATGTTTGAAAGATTTAAAACAAATCTTAATGTAACTAACTTTGAAGGATTTAAACATTATCATAGAAAGTTTGTTTTAAAACAATGTTTGTTTTAAAACAATGTTTGTTTTAAAACAAAATTCTATTAGAATGCGACTCAACTCAAGCAAATCATCAAAATATGTATCTCTATATAAGAAAACTCGACAAAACATTTTAAAGCACGAGAGTAAGGATTGAAGATCATAAACATAATTCCTTTATATTATTAACACATAGATGTTGGTTTAGCTCGAGTCATTCTTTCTACCACTCTATGTTAATTAACACATAGATATTGGTTTGTGTCAGTTGAATTTTCATTCAACCTTATCTTGGTTTGGAATATGTTCCAACTTTGATTAACAAATACTTGTGAGTTTACACAAGTAGTCACTTGTGCAGTTGCGTAAGGGTGACCTTATTCTGTAGGTTTAGAGCTAGGTAATGTTGAATTAGTTTAATTCAACATCTCTTCGTTATAAAAGAGTTACGATCACTCATGCCGGGTGATTGTAAAGAAGTGGATAGGTCTCATACTTAGAGGGAGTGAACCTCTAAGTATTAGGAGCACTAGGATTAAGAAAAGGCATAAACAACACTAGATTTTGTTGCCCTTTGTAAGACTAAGTATTAATTTGATGTAGTGGTACAATGTTCCTGGATTGGTATCTCCCAGAGTATGTGCAGTTTCACCGAACTGGGTTAACAATTACTTGTGTCTTTTACTTGCTTCCGTTATTATCATCTTGCATCACAATTGTATACAAAAGAAACAATTGTCCAAGACAACGTGTAAGATATATGTCCCCTGAAAAAACAGAATTCCAAAGGTGGTAGGACGCCTTCTTTCTTTTATGTATGTTATTTTGCTTCAATGGAAGTTTCAATTGTAAATTTTACCTGTGTTCTGTATATATATATATATCCTTTATATTTTTTAATTAGTACATCTTTTTTAAACCAAAAAAAAAACTTACACAAAACTTTATCACATGAAGAAATTATTTTAATGACATACAGAAGCTAAAAATAAAAACTAAAATTCGTCGAATTCTTATTGGACCGGTCGAGAAAATGGAAGCGACAAAAAATTCCGAAACTTTATGACATGCGACATAAAAGGTAGTCACTGAACAATTTATTAATACCTTTTCCGAAATTAATGACATTTAAACTATTTATACAAGAATTAAAAAAAAATTAAAATAGAAATAAGTATTACAATTTTATAACAACTATTGTTAATTTTTTTCATCAATAAAAGTATATTTAAGAAATAATTATATTTTTTGATAGAAAAATTAATAATTATTTAGGAGATACACATTCTATATACCTGGAAATACAACTTTTTTATATTAAAAAGAAAAACAAAACAAAATTGTAAAGGGAAATTTTTTTAATAATTAAAGTCACACCAATAATAATTTTATGACTGTCTTCGAAAAAAATTGAGCTTTATATCTTAAAAATACAACCAAAAATAACACAATAAAAAATAACCCAATCAATATTTAATTTATTATAATACAACATATCACTTTAAAATTATTTTTAATCAAAAGATCACAAGTTAATATGGAACTAAAGGAGTACTTCACCTTTTTTTTTTTAAACAAGAAGGAGTACTTCACTTAAAATATTAAAATAAATGAAAAAGTTATCTAATTTTAAAGTATTGATGACGTTTAAGTTTGAATTTTCTCCCCTCAATTATCCAACAAACTAATCAATGAAGATAACTAAAGAGAGAGATTAGTACAAGCAAGGTGAGGTTTAGAGGTTGCAAATGAAACCAAAATACAGATGCATGTGTGAACAAAAAAGATTGTTGAGTTTAACTAGCTTATACTACATGTCTACATGAAACTAATTAATTAAAATGTGCCTCTTGATTATAACAAAGTAATTAAGCAAAATGGCATCACTATTTTCCAACGTGTCACATCCACCAAAGTGCATTAGAATTTAGAAATTAAGAAGCCTCTTCTTTTGAGTGAATCATGCTCAAGCAACCTTGAGCTTATAAAGGGTATTAATACAAATGAATGTATTTTACAGCAAAAGGGTAATGATTCAAGAATTAGCTTATTTATTTCTTCTTTTTATTTGGCTATATCTCCAACAATATTTCCTTGTATTCATATATCTTTCCATTTCATCATACTAGCTTTATTGTGATGTTGTTTTCCTCTTGAGTCGGTGAAAGAGGTCTTTTTATAGAGACTTTGTGATTCTATAGAGGACTCAAGTTTTTGAGAGTTGGTGAGAGGTTTGTGATTGAAGAAAAAAAATGAATTCAATGGACTTGAGACAAGCTTTTGCTGGCCTTCTCACTCTCTCAATGTTCATAATGCTTGGTAATATGATCAAGAAGGACCATTTTGATTATTCAATTGATGATGTAAGTCACTCACATCCGTCACCTTTATCATAAGCTTGATTTCATTATTCTTTTCAAATTATGCATATTATATGGTGTGATGAGTTTTCATTCTTTCATTGTCAATTATATTTGATTCTTTGAAATATTGATAACATATTTTACTTCTTTTTGAAAGTATGACTTGGATTGATTGGTGATTCATTTTAAGTATGCAAAAGGTTTGGTTATTTATATTTTGATTTGAATTTATATATATTTGATTTGATTGATTGGGAAAGTCTTTTACTTTCCTTTCTTGGAAATTATTAGTGCGGCATCAATGAATTGAGATTCCCTGCATTCGCGTGATCGATTTCACATTTGCAAAATCAATCGCTCGATTATCATTACATTTGTGTATCCCACACTCTTAGTTCATGATTTTCTTTATAAAAATAAATAATTACAAATAGGGAGAGATGGAGGAACCGAAATTTACTGCAGTTCAAGAAGAACACAGTAACATGCAGTAATTGTTCACATTAGACGACTTAAAATACACATACATCAAAATGATCTGGGCCGTTCATTAAGATCGAACGGCTGATATTGTAACTGCGTCAACCTGTTACAATAGACAGTCTGTTTCTGAGATGGAGAGATGAATGATGTAAGATACTCGATTGCCATTTTTCAAATAGTGAAATCTTGTCTAATTATAAGTTAACTAAAATAGCACAGGAAATTCACTTAAAATATTGTATAAGAGTAGTGGATATTGTTATCTACTTTGAAACTTCGTTGAAATTGTCTTGACCGCATAGGTCATGTAATATAACTTTGATCCTCCGACATGATGAAAGAAATTAACATCGCAGTTTCAAACTCGCAATAAGGATATCAACTCAAATCTGGACCAGGATTTGCTGCTGTCCAAAATTACACAGTTTCACACTGTTTTATATCTCAGCTATTGATTATCAGATAGGACGGTTCAAATAACCCACTTACAAATTAATTAGAACTGATCCCAACCACACGATTCTTATCGGACGGCCTGTATCTGTTATAGCGTCCTGCTGTAACAGCAGTAAATCCTCCCCTCAAATCTAGTTATGGTCAAACTGTAAATTTAGATATGGTGGAATTCGCTATAGACATTGAAATTTTAACACAAAAAGTGTACATCAAATTTTGATATCAAATTGAACGGTTAACACATTTTAAATATGTAATTAATTACATTCGGTAGATGGTTAATGAATATTGACAATTTGTCATTATTCATTGGTCATCTATTGAACACAGATAATTGTAATTTTGTACATTATTAACTACAATTTTCTTTTAATGACAACTATAATACATTTAAATTGCGTTAACCATTCAGTTTGATGTCGGCTTTGATTTCAAATTATATACGAGTACCAAATGTGTTTTCAAGATTTGAAGATAACTCTTGCAAGAGGGTTTTATTTGTTATGCACACTTTTACAAGAGGAGAGCTGTTTTAAAGTTGGTAGATGAGTATATACTCCTTACATAGTGTGAAAAATAGGGCAAGGTATAAGCTATGGTGTAGACAATTAATCTTCTTCACTAGCGTGACTTTATTCGACGCTATTAGTGTTGGTGTCGGAGGCCAACACTAATATTCGAAGTTGAATGAAAGATTTTTACCAATTTAGTATTCAATTAAACGATTAAGTAGTACCAAATATTTTCATCAATATTTAGTTTTTAATTTCATGATTATGGATTAAATACAAATAAAAAAATTTCTAAAATTATCAAATTAAATAATTTAGTGGCTAGAATTTATCTCTGGAGGTGAATAAGTAGGTAATTTTGGATTTGAATCCCAGTTTCTACATATATAATGCGATATATATTCCAACCAATTGAATTATATCTACAGAATTAATTTTTCGATCCTAATCGTCAAGTTTTAATGAAAAAAATGGTCTTAATAATTTGAAGTTGTGTTGAAACTTGAAAAATAAATAAAATCTTATCGATAATTATAATTATTTTAGCTAGAAATCAATCTTTGGTACTCCCAATTACTACTAAGGATTACATATTGATATAAAATTTTTATGGGGAATATATTTAATATGATACGATGATATTTTAAAAGTGTGATTTATGAGTAATATATACTCCCTCCTCTCGTTTTTGGATTTATTAAAAAATTAATGTATTTAATTTATAATATATTAAATACATTAGTTTTTCAATGTAATTTTTAACTTATAATTATAATAGGTAAAAGTATAGTCCTGTGAGCTTACCTCAGTTGGCAATGACAATATATTATATATGCTGGGGTCGGAGTTCGAATCTCGGTCATCCCATTTATTCACTTTAAGGTGGAATTTCTAACTATTAAGCTACTTAACAAAAAAAATTAAATAAAAAATAATTGGTACGAGTATAATAAATCACTTGTGTATTGATCAATTGATCATAGATCTTAGTTATGTCACCGTTACACCACATGGATATAGCTTGATAATGATTCCCATCTCTTTGTAGAGACTTAATTGATTGGAAAGATAAAAATATCAACAACTTCACTAATTTCAAATGAATATCACAACTAAAATCTTATCTTAATATTGAAAAACTCAAAATATTAAATGTCATTACATGCTACTAGAATAGAGTTGCTAAAATGAGTTAAATAATATTCAACGTCACTCCAATATGTCAAAATAGATGACAATATGTGCTGTTGTTTTTTTATGAGAAATAAAGTGAACTAGATAGCCAAATTAAAAGAATTTTAAAAACTTAAGAAAATAAATAATCAAACATTAATTATTTATTTTCATTCCCTTTAAAACTCTTGGGCATGTATGGATTAGCTTATGAAAAAGAGTTTATGCAAATAAATAAATTTTTATGTTAATTTATAAGTTCTAAGTAATAAAAATTGTATTTTTATAAGTTGTTTTTTCATAAACTATCTTTGCAAATTTATAATAATACATAAAAACTTATTCATTTCCATAAACAGTTTCACATAAGCTCAAAAATAAGTAAATTTAAACAGGTCCTTATTCATTTAAGTTAGAGTTTTAAAATTTTTATGATTTAAGAATAAGTTTTTTTAATCTTACTACATATATTACTTTAGTATATAAGTAAATTTATTAAACTCAAATGTTGGATTATGTGAAGGTTGAAATTCAAGCAACACATGTTTCCCAACATGACTCTGTAACAGTTACTCCACAAAGTTTGACCACAGTTTCACATCTAAGCAAAAAGCATTTGAAGCAAAATGTTGAAGGACTAAAACCATGTTGGAGCCCTCCTGCTCCTACACTAAGTAAGTTTTCAACCTTCATGATCTATCTTGGTTAATTAATTTGTTGCTTATTGATTAATCATTGAAAGCACGAACATTACTCGAATTAGGCGAGTTCCAGTGTTGGACACGCTCGGTGTCCGACACCAACACTTGCCATTACATTGAATTATCGGTGTCCACGTGCCATGACTGGTATCCATGTTTGTGTCTGTGTTTCAGTGAAAATCAAAATCAAATAAGCCAGCCATGGTTCTAAATTGCGGCCGTACTTCAAATGTGACAAATATGGCCGCAGTTGCAATTAAGATGTCATTCTAGAAACCTTGAAAAAAATTATATTGCGGCCGAAATTGCAGTTAAAGATTGCAATTTAGAATTTGTGAAGTACCAAAAAATTTGATGTTGCGGCCACAATCGCACTCGTGGACCGTTTTTTAAAAATTCTTATACAAGAACTATTATTTGTGACACTTTTTATGTAACCTGCAGAGGAAGTAGAACAATCTAATGGTTTCATCATATTTTCCTTAACAAATGGTCCTGAGTATCATATCTTACAGGTTTGTTGCACCACTTTCATTTTCTAATTGAAGTTTATACATGACTAAGGTTTTAATTTTACCATTTCATGAAATGATTTAAACAGATTGCAGATGCAGTGATGGTAGCCAAATACCTAGAAGCCACTCTAGTGCTTCCTGACATCAAGAGTAGCAAATCAGGAAATAGCATGTGTGTGCTTTATATGGCATGATAAGTTTTAGTTTTGTTTTTTTATATTTTTTTTGTTTTTTTAGTAATTAAGAATTTTAATTTATGCATATATGACCCTTACATGGTAGATAGCGATGCTAAAATGGCACATATACCCCTCTACTTTTTTAAAATAGAAGAAATGTGAGTGTATTTGAGTTGAGATAAATATTTTTTTTGTGATGAATAAAAATTTAGGTAAGTTGAATTTCAGAGGTTCATCATATCAATATTTTTTACAAAATAGAGAATGTGTGTTTATTATTTATAGACGTATCTTAGGAGACAAGTGTAATATCACATGCAAATCATCCCTACAAAGCTTGTTTACCCTTTTAACAAATTACCAAAGCATAATTTTTATGAGATTTTCTCAAAGGAGTGACTAGGAAGAATGAGTCACTTATGTTCATATGAATCAATCAAGTCATTTCTCATTCTCTCAAATTGCTTTTTCTTCTTAGATTCTCAATGTGATGGAGAATTTGACTCATAAATGGGGCCATATTTTAGGCACACCTGTTGATTTCATTTCTTATATTTTCTAGTTATTTTCATCATTTCAAAAGATTAATTAAGATTAGCTAATTGAGTTTATTTATTGATATATGTACTTCTGAGATTGTTTGAAAAAATTTATGAAAATAGCTTATAACATGTCTATAAGTTGTTTTCAGCTTATTTCAAAAAGCTCTATAAAATAGTTAATGAAAACAACTTATAACATGTATGAAAACAGTTTGATTTTAAAATAGCTTACACACAAGCACTTATATAATAAGCGCTTATGCTATAATAAACACAGAAATAAGTTGTTTATTCAAACATGCTCAGATGCTCTTAAAAATAGTACTGAATTAATTTTTTGTTATATCTAAAGTTGACATATATGATTTCATTTCAGGAACGTTGGAGATATTTATGATGTTGAAAATATTTCAAATAAGCTAAATGGGTTAGTGAGAGTAACAAAAGCACTTCCACCTCATGTGTCTACTAGAAACACACCTATAGTAAGATTACCAAACAAGATTTCACAAGATTACATTATCAAGAAAATTAAACCAATCTACAAAGCAAAAGGGATTATTAAGATTGAATCATCCTTTCCCTCATCAATCAACACAACAATTTCAAGAAATACCAACAACTTAGACTCACTTGCATGCCAAGCAATGTTTGGAACACTTGAATTGAAATCAGAGATACAAGAAGTAGCTGAGTCTATAGTACAAAATCTACAAACATGGAGCCAAGAATCAAATGGACAATTTGTTGCAGTGGATTTGAGAACTGAAGTATTGAAAAATGAGTGTAATGGAAAAGATGGAAAGGGAAGAAAACAATGTTATCAAGGAAATGAGATTGGTGAGTTTCTTAAGAAAATTGGGTTTGGTCAAGAAACTGTTGTTTATGTCACTCAGACTAAATGGAGTCCTGATCTTAATTCACTCAGATATATGTTTCCTAAAACATATACCAAGGTAATTTTTCTATGATCAAATTCTAATTCTCTTGTTAATTTTTTTTGGTTTGTAACTTCCTCCATTCTAAATCTTTGGTAGTTTTAGCATTTTAATTTTGTTTTGAAATAATTGGTGTTTAGAAATCCAATATATAATTGACATTTATTTTTAAACTATACCCTTAGAGTATTTAGGAATTGGATTGCCTAAGGTCAAGAATTCCATGACGTCGACACATTGGTGGTCGTAAAATTAAGATTGGACGGTGCAGATTTTGATTAATTTTTTTTTAATGAAAATATCAAACTCAAATTTTCAACCGGCTGATCTCTACCCAACGGCCACCATTAGGCTGACTGAATGAATGTTTGGATTGTTGACTGGAGACAATCTAAATCCGAGTGTTTATAGACTCTGCGTTAAAAAGTAAGAGTTTATAAAAACAAGGAAATTTGGGGGAAAATGGAGAATAGACATCATTTAAATGATTTCTTAATCTATGAGCAAAAGGCTTAAATTACCAAAGATATATAATGGAGGGAATAACTCTGAATTTTTTTTCCTTGAAGTTCAGTTTTTTAATGTCATATTGCTGAATGAATATTGCATATATTATGTTGCAACAGGAAAACATAATGTCAGCAATTAATAAAGAAAAGCTTCTAAGCTCAGAAAGCATTGAATTTGAGAAAGCAATTGATTTCTACATATGTTCTCAGAGTGATATCTTTGTGCCATCAATTCCTAACATCTTCTATGAAAATGTTGCTGGGATGAGAATTGTGTCAGGGAAAAATCAAATCCTTGTTCCAAGTGAAATAGTAAGTCCATCAGCTTCAGCCTCAGAATTCATGTCTCCTTATGTGACCAAGAAGAATCATTTTGCTTATAAATGCTTTTGTTGAATTAAACTTGCTATAAGTTTGGCTATGTATAATATTTGTATGTATAATATGTTTGAATCAACTCAACTAGAGCTTTATGTTTAAAATGATGGTAATGATGGTTATTGTTATAATAATAAGACAGTGACTACCAATGTGTTTTTATAGTTTCGCTTTGTCAGAGGAAATTGTATGGAAGTAAATTCACTTTAAGCTATGCGTTCTAAAAATCTCTTAATGTGTTGTCTGAAAAAATAAATTTTGTACACATTCAATCAAATTATATCATTATGTTTGTTGCTACAAAATCGTGAGAATTATCTTTATAATAATTAGTAACATCTAATTAGATGAGTATATAAAAAAGTTTACCCTGTTCTATACATTTAAATACTAATAATAATGTGCTAAAACTAGTCAAAAGTATTGTAAAAATCGTCACTAGGTCAATCTGATTTTGGCACTAGGTTTAAGGGGATGATCAATTGCAGTTCAAATTACCCGATCCAGTCATTTTCTTCAAAAGAGGACAAACAAATTTAAATAAATGTATCGTATAACATTGAGTTTAAGTCCCATAGTTTGATACCTAGAACTCTTAATTTTTCATTTGTAACATGCAAGCCTATTTTTAAGTCCCATATGATTCCTAGACTCTAATTTTCCATTTGTAACATACAAACCTACTTTTAAGTCCCACAGTTTGACAAAATACAATATGACTATTAAATTCTGATCGAATTTCAGTGAAAATAAACTTGGACTTATAATATACCTCCACTAAACTCCCCAAGTAACTGAATTTAATATTTAATTAAGCCTCAATTTAATTGAATTAACTTTGAAAGCAATTTGTCTTTTTCAATATTATCTCTTTTTCCATAAATCGACATCATCTATTAAGAGAGCAAACCAACATTAATAAGGGCCATACTATAAGTTTTGGGGTCAATCCCCACCTAGGTAAGTGACCCAATAGTTTTCGCAGCCTGAGCAACAAGATGTAAAGCTTCATTACAGACTCTGCTAACAAACTAAACGCAATCAAACTACGAGAAGACAAATCCTTACAATCAAGGATAACAAGAGTAATCAAAATCAAAACACACAATCAATCAATAACCAGGCACCAATTTTGAAGTGATAACCACAATATTTTCTCAACTTACCAAATCAGCAAAAAGTATTGATGTCGAACATATACAATCGACAAAAACCAAAACTACCTGAAAATTTTGTATATTTGTTAGAACCTAGGAGTAAGACAAATCCAAATTTCTCCAGAAATTAGCAGGTTAATGTTGGCCAGTAGCAAAAGAAACATGTTTTGTCGTGGTATACTATTTTCCTTTACAAACCATCAGTAAGAAAACAGATGAATCTGCAGTCTCTGAAACAGAATGCCTATGTACGGATGACACGACTATTAAGAAGCCTCAGTTTCCTTCTTTTTTTCAGTTCTTCGAATTCTAGAGAAAACGTTATTGATGGGAGTTTCTGGTACTGGTATCAATTTCCCAACCACAGCAAGGGGCCAACTGAAAAATAGGAAAAAAAGACAGCAGGAGGGGGGGAAATTCTGTTAGCTCTTGGAACAAATTAAAAAACCAGAAGACACGACAAAAAAAAATAACGCAAACTGTAAGTTAAAATAGGATTTCAGTTTGTATCATCAACTGACCCAATGACTCCAATAACGACAGAAATGACCCACTGCTTCCAATTAAGCCTAGTAGTTGTAGTGAACTTCCCAAGAAATTCAACAATGATAACCTGAAGAACAGTAGCGATTATATGGCGGCGCTAAAAACATATTACAGAGAAAGCTAAAAAACGAGAAAAGAACTGAAACAACTAACCTGAAGGACAACAGTAAATCCCACTATTCCCATAAAGAGGAAGTTTTTGGTGACTCCTTTAAAAATGTTGAATTCATCTGGCTTACGTGCATTAAATTCATTGAAGATCTGCAGTTTGAAAGCATACTTCTTTTGTCATCAATGATAAAATAACCGAGAGAAAACAGTAGTAGTACAACATCCCACATGATGACAATCATAACATGCAAAATGAATTGAGCATTATAATATCCCATGCCATAACCTTTTTTATGTGAAAGTGAATTTAGCATCAATAAAAAGAGGAAGGTAATAACTTACCTGACAGAGAACAAATGCATTGAAGATCAAAGTGTTCTTTACTTTGATTGCATGATCATGCCGTTGATGCTCCAGACCCAATATGCTTATACCTCGGAAATTGAGAACAAGCAAGACAGACACTTGATACATCGCCTGAAAAATTCCAATTATTATTTTGATGAGTTAGATCCAAAAGAATGTTTCACATCAACAGCAATAATAATGATACAAAGACTTTTTTCAAATCATTTAGCAGGCGGCTTGTGGATAAACCAACATACAAGTTCCTACCATAACCAACAAAATATAAACAAGAATACTAATAAATGAGAAACAGAATCCACCTGTATCAGCAAATTCCTCCACATAATATTTGTTATGAGAGGTTCTCTGAAAAGCATAGAAGACATGTCAATTACAGCTCATGAAAAAAATAAAAAATCAAAGCAAATAGCCAACACATCTATTATTTTGATGCAAGAACAGCAAACAAAAAAAAATATTGGAAATTATTTACGGTTACATGATGTAAACACATGTTTGTACATACGAAATTCACTGTCTAGAAGAATCTACATGCTTCACCACAAGCGTTTTTCATTTGATCATATATCCCCATGCTCTTGTATTTGCTGTAGAGCATCTCTTCTATGGTTTTGCAAAATACCCTCACCGTCTATCTATTGCATAGATTATAAACCCAGAATGAAATTGTCCTATAATTCACAGATGCATTCAGCAGATGCGTGGACAAACAAATTCAGCCCTCACTAGCTAGAAGCTCTGTGGCTATGGGAAATTTCATTTTTCTGGAGATTGTGTAACAACAACAAATTGATTGTGCTTCAAATGGTCATGATTATACCAACAGTAGTTCTATTCCATGGGCAGATATTTCCAAATTTATTTCTGCTACTAAAGTGACCCAAAAATTTGAAACAGAACAAGAATCAGATTCCTAATCTTTCCAAATCACTTGCCCAAATTTTCAAAGCACTGTGCAACCCAAGAATAATATGATCCAGAGTACAGAGTAATCAGTGTTGTTAAATAGCGGATCGCGGAAAATAGAGGATTCCCAAAAACCGATATGAGAAATATCGGATAGCGTAGCGGGCAAATAGCGGAAGCCGCGAAGCGGTTAAAATAAATAATTATATAAAAAATAAAATATAAAACACAAATAAAAGCTACATGATATTAAAAGAAATTGACTGGCATTAATCCAAAATCTAAAATTCAAACAACTAATAAGCAAAAAACAGAAATTAAAAACAACTTAAAACTCAAAAACAAAGTAGTTCAAACTTCAAAACAACTAGTAATTGGTAGTTCTAGCTCTAACTAGTGATATGAGATCTAATTATCCCTATATTTGTATCTCCTGAGCCAGGTTTGATTATATTTGACATACACCAAGTTGTGTAGTCTCTTATGCTCTAGCCTATTCCTTTATAGTATAAGTGTGGAGGGAAAAACTTGTTCACTTGGAGGGAAAAAGGTAAATCAAAAGAAAGGAAAAGGTAAGTCAAAAGAAAGGAAACAGTGGAAAAGGTAATAGTGAAACGGTGGAAAAGCAAACAATGTGTTTTGTATTTAAAACAAAAAGGAAACAGTGCATTTTGTACCGGGCAAAACCGATATCCAGGCAAATCGTTTATACCGGTATATCAGAAAAGCGGCGATATTTTCAGCATAGCGGAGTCAAGATTTCATACCGGCTTTCGTATCGGATGGCCAAAATTCCGATACGCAATACCGGTATACCGGCGCTATACCGGATATTTAACAACACTGAGAGTAATAATCAGAAAAATAAAAATTCTGACCTTCGGCCCACAGGAGTCCGATCCATCAGGTGATCAGTTGGCGGTTCAGTAGCCAAGGCTAGTGCTCCCAGAGTATCCATGATAAGATTCACCCAGAGAAGCTGTAAAGAAAGCAACAGATATTAAAAAACAAAGGTATAAGAATGTCCGAAATACGTCAGCAAGAACAACACACACACACACAGAGAGGGAAAGAGAGAGAGAGAGAGAGAGAGAGAGAGAGAGAGAGAGAACCTGCACTGCGTTCAGTGGAACATCACCAGAGGAAACCGCAGCAACAACATTTATAACAAGAGCTGCCACATTGACTGTCAGCTGAAACTGGATAAATTTCTGAATATTCGCATAAACAGACCGACCCCATCTGACAACCTAAATTTGCAGAGAACCATAAAAGTTGTTAATAGTTATGCTTCAAATATCAATTTATAACCAACATTACCAAATATCCAAAAGTATGCAAATATGGCGTCAGTTCACAACAAACCCTACATTTCCAGTTGATATTAAAAAATGTTTGTCCTTCTATTAATAATATAAATAGCATTTCAATATGCTATGAAGAGCCAACATTCATGATTCATTAAGAATAAACTAAATCAAGTGTGTCTGTGCATGCACACAAATTCAGAAGGACTCACCTTCACAACTGAAGCAAAGTTGTCATCTAAAATAATGATATCAGAGCTCTCTTTGGCAACTTCTGTACCAGCAATACCCATTGCAAGACCAATATCCGCCTATATGCCAAAAGATAGATAATTACAAACAAAAAATAAAATCTAGCTAATTCATCAGAACAAAACATACCTTCCATGGAATGCAGTATTACTATATGTCATTAGAACTAACTATTCCAAAAGCTCAAGCTTTCAAATGAAAGCACAACAAAGGTTTGAAGCTTGAGCTATTTCATTAAGCATGTACCCTCAACCAACTATCCTTTGGGTTTGAAATTTACCATACATTGTACGAAAATTTAATGTCTTATATAAAAGAATGGGGCAACTAGGATCAAACCCATGACCACTTGGCCTTAGAGATTTGGAATGGATAACACATAATGAGCCAGCTATCTGAAAAGTTTAAGCCTTGGGGAAAAAGAACATGAATGGTTCTACATTTAACAATACAGTCAAACTTGAAATTTGGAAGGAAAAAAAACAAAAACAATGTGATGTGTTTGCATTCTAAGATAGAAAGAGCAGTTACATACTCATTTGATGTAACATTTTGGTTTTGATTATCATTGTAATGTGTATTATAAATAGACATAACAACCAAATAAAAGGCCAGAAAAATAAGTTAGACAAACCTCATGAAGTGCAGGAGCATCATTTGTTCCATCACCGGTTACAGCCACAACATGACCCTTCCTCCTTAATGCTTGTACTAACAATAGTTTGTCATTGGGAGATGACCTTCCCATAACCTGAAAGATATTATTCGTTAATAATGTATATCACAAAAAGCACAAGAATAAGGATGCCATGGTATATAGACTCTACCGATATCGAGTCCGCAATTTCTTCTCTCTCTGAATCTGACAAGGCCCGAAATGTTTTTCCTTCAATGACAGTTCTCTCTGTAGCATCAGCAAGTGAACTAAGTATTCCACATTCCACAGCAATTGCCTTCGCAGTCTTGACATTGTCACCCGTGACCATCTTTACCTAGGATTAGAAATCCAAACAGTGAAATTAAAAAACGATATATTAAAACTACATAAGGAATCTTTCCATATTTCAGATGATCAATTTGCAAGCCATTGAAAACCAAATGAGTTTAATAATATGAAATTGGACCGTTATAATCTTTGGGATCAAATTAGAATGAAAAAAAAATACACATGTTGACACGGTCCATCAAATGATGATCCACAGGATCAATGACCTCACAAATACCCTAAATTGACAGTTTTCAATTTAAGTGGATAGAGTTAGTTGTAGTATGCAAGTCTTATTGTACGTTTCAGAATTTTAACATAACTTGCATATGTCTACAATCACTGCACCAGCATCATGGTAACGATCATAGTAGTCAATCGCGTGGGATCCCGGCGGGATCCCGGTGTCTCGGCGCGGCGCGGAGGCCTACCGCTACGGGAAGGGTTGGAGCGGAGCAGCTAGGGTTCGCGGCCGCTCCAGGCGGGTTCTCGGTGGATTGGTGCGGCGCGGGTCGCGGATCCCCTTCCCGGGTCAGGAACGCGTTTTTGTTTTCATGGGTTTTAAGGGTATTTTTGAAATTTTATTGATTTTAGTAAGGGTATATTTGGTTTTTTAACTTTCCTTTGATGTTAACAAAAACCCTAGCCGCACAAACCATTCTCATCATCGTATTCTCCCTTGCTTCATCGTCTGTTTCTGTTTCTTCTCAAAGCTTCACCTCTGCTACAAGCTCTGTTTCTTCTCGTTTCTTCTTTAATTCTCCAAGCTCTGTTTCTGTTATTCTTTTTTTGTCTAGAATCAAATTATCTTTTTGCTCTAGTTTAGAATTTGTGAACTATGGCATCATCATCTGCAACAGTACCATCATCAAACTCGGAATTGAGTTTTAATTTTTAGTTACTTTGTTAATCTAAGTGTTGAAGACTTGACTTTTCCTTCTTTATTTTGCCTGACTTTTGTTGGTAATTTGGATGTAATGTTTAAGACTTGAGATTTGTGTTTTGAATTTTTTATTTATGAATGTTTTGTGGATTTTGAGATGTTTATTTAATTTTATATTAACTATATATTTATATTTTATAGTATTATTTATGTAATTTATTAAAAAAAAAAATAGCGGCATCCCGGCCATCCCGCTCTCCGGGATGCCGCTATCCCAATTTTGAGGCTGGCCGCTCCGCTCCGGGATCCGGGATTAACTACTATGGTAACGATGACACTTTGAAATGAAAAACTAAACATGTTCATTGAACAATAAGAGCATTTTGGGACACTAAAAAACATTCAAAACCAGAGATTTATAATACCTTAACACCGGCTTTTTGGCAAAGCTGTACTGAATCTTTGACACCAGGTCGACAAGGGTCCTGTATTTCAACACAAAAAATATTGAAAAAAAGTTACTGAAAAGCCATGTAAATTTAACCAGTGGAAGCATATTCCAGAGACAGATGCTGTCAGGAACTACTATAATTTTCAACGTTTCTTTGTGTGAAGTCTAAAGATAGACAACCCCTTCATAAATTATAGGTAGAAAATTTCCAAGTATATAGTAATGTCAAGTGCAAGGAGAAAGGCACAACACAAATTCCCTGCAGCCTCCCCAAGTCCCAAGTACAGAAATTATGCAACAAGAGTGTGTAAACGCCAATCAGGAATGAATGAACGGTAGGGATCTTCAACTTTAAGTTAGAGAAAAACAAAACCACGAGTATCTCATACATAAATTTTAAGAAAAATAAATTATGACAATGATAGGCATGTTTTTAAAGAAAATACGAACCTTGATACCAACAATAGCTAGTAAAACAAGGTCATCATCTGGCAAAGACCAGTGAGCAAGTTGTTCCTCACTATCTGGAACTTTCTCCTTCTCATACGATCTATATGCAATGGCAACACAACGTAGACTTTCAGCAGCCATGTCTTCAATAGCTTTTTTGAAAAAAGTCATCTGCATGCCCAGAAAATTATACTCAATCCTTTAGCAAAAATAAAAGCGCATCAAAACATCTTAATATACACTAATTTGTTTATGCTTGTTTCCTGTGCTATAAATGTGAACTTTCAAAATTCTCTGGTCACAGAAAAAGATACTAAAACAGAAGACTATGTACTGATAGAATCAATGAAACAGAAAAAGATACAAAAAACAGGACAGAAGATCGGGTGGAACTTATTGGCTATTTTGATGAGAGAGAGAGATTGAAAGGGTGAAACTTATTGGCTATTTTGAATCTGATTTTGTAGTGAGAAGCTCATATATTGGGGTTCAACCTCAGAGATAACTATCACTAACTGATTGTGTTTCAGTTAAGTTTTTCTAAAAGCATCTGGTGTCACTCGTAAAAATGACCAACTAAACAGAAAATCAGATGTACAATGTTGTGAAATACAGACAGGAGAAATTGCAGTAACCAAATAACAATATTCAATATACACAAATAATGTGAAATTAGTTTGTCAAACCTTCTCCTCGCTCATCTCCACCAACTGGTCATTTGCATCAATATACCCTGTACAGCAAGCGAGAACAATCTCAGCAGCACCTTTCCAATGTATATGAACATCGGAATCAGTCTGCAACGAAGTATAAAACTATATCATTTGGCAGAGAGTGTATCATTAAGCAACGAATTAGCTTGCCTAATAGTGTACCAGTGTATCTTCAAAGGAACTAAAATATCAACATAAATGAATTAAAATGTCAATAAGACAGTACCGTCTGTACTGCAACTCCGCCTCTTTTTTTTTCAGAGTTAAATGGAAAGACATGTATAATTGATGACTCTGACCGATCAGTCGCAAAATTCATCCCAACCTAAGATTCCAATACAACAGTCACAAGTAGTTGTAAGCACAAAAATCACCCCGACAAAAACAGAAAGAAACTGATTTTCCAAAACAGACCTTAATTCCCCAATGCAAAATTGCCTTTTCTGTTGGTGATCCAGAAACCTCGACATCATTAGCACCCTATACAGGACAATATTATGCGATAAGTAATTGAACCGGCTAACTTTCTGCAAAGACGAATATTTCTTGGGGGGGGAAGACAGCTCGTGAAAACCAATTCAAGCATACCTCGGGGACATAAACACTGCCATTAGTGTTTTGTGCAACACCTTCAATGAGTAGAGAGCGTAGCTTAGGAGAGCTCTCCAACTGGTGAGGAGGATTAATCTTACTTCCCCCGGCATAAACCTCGACCACAGTCATCTGTCACAATTCATAAAAATCAAGAATCTGTAAGAACCTTCTGTACACACACAAATATATGCCAACCAAAGCTAACGTAAAGGAACCACCTCAAGATTTAACCAAAGTTTTATTGGATATTACATCATCATATTGATAAAATAGTTGACAAGTAAAACTCTTCATTTATTGTGATTCATAGTATAAGATGGCAAGCAAGCCATTAAAGTGAAAAACATTTGCAAGAAGTACCCTCCAACAGGTTTAAGTGACTTATCATAAAACATTATCATGTAAATCAATGGCTCAAATACTGCACCACAACCAACCTGATTCATAGTCAATGTGCCAGTCTTATCACTGCATATGGTTGTAGCAGAGCCCATTGTCTCACAGGCAGAAAGCCTCCTCACCTATAATTCAGTGTTATGTTACTCATATAATCATATCAAAAGTCTCTGTCAAAGCACAAACATCAATTCGCATACCAAAGCTTTATCTGCCATCATTTTTCTCATCGAGTAGGCCAGTCTATATAACAAAATTGACAAGAAAATGTGTAAGTATAGATTAAAAATATGAAAGGAGGATTGAGGAAGAATAAAAAACAAATATATTACAGATCTGAAAGAGTGTGTATATATTATAAGATGAATGCAGATCACAATTGATAGAAGAATAAGAAAATAAAACTCTACTGAAGATATTAAGCAGCAACCATATAGTCTATATATTGGACCCAGCGTTGGCTGTTGGGTTATTGTTTACCAAAATACCACTGAAACAATTAACAGACCAGATTCAAATCATAATGAAGGACAAGAACCATGGCAAAATTATCACAAACTGCAATGGCGGCAAGGTTAAAACACAGACTGGTAAGACTTCACAACAACAAACGAAGTAAAAGTAGATGTTTGGACAAGAACTAGATTACTTACGTTAAAGTGACTGCAAGTGGAAGCCCCTCAGGCACTGCAACAACTACAATGGTGACCTAAATATTCATATTCAATGGGTTACAAATTACAATCATAATATACTTAAACTTGAAAACCAATCAACAAATAAATATGGGTGTGCAACTTTCACTTCATCATTCATACTCTGGTAATCTAGTATTTATCAAGACACCTACCGCAACAGTTATTATCTTAATTGCTCCATCAACAGCATCCCCAACTTTAGTCCTGCCTGCTGTAAATTGTTTTGACCCATCAGCATTCTTCGTATGCCCGGAGAAATATCTGATCACAATTTCCCACTTCAGAAGCATGCAAAACAACACTATTGATGACTCGCACTAAGAAAAATATGGCAAACATGAGTCATCCACTAATTACCTGGCTAGTAGCACAATCAGGACAACAACAGCAACAGTGAGTCCGACTATACCAATGAAGGTGGCTACGCCATTCAAGCGGACCTGTAATGAGAATTTATAAGGGTAATTGATTTATATATATAAGAAACAGAAGAACACAGCCAGAAACCACAGCTAAGAAGAAAACCTGCAAAGGTGTTTCTTCACCAGTATCTTCTGAAATGCTAGCCATTAGAAGGCCCCACTCGGTATTAATTCCAACACCCGTTACCTGCAAAAGCATAGAAACAAGTGAGGGAAAAGGCACCAACATGTTATTTTTAATAAATAAAACAGATTGAACAAGAAAATATATACAATTCAATTGTTTTCACATTAGAATTCAAATCATGGCTATAAATTCTTACAGACAATCAGCATAATTAACACAAAAATTACTGTATTCACAATTAACGAATGAATAAGCTGTTATAAATCAAGTCAGATATACTTCGTCCGTTAGTACACAATTGTTTTGCCCTTTGAAAATTACCACCTAAAATTCTAGCAAGGTAACTATTACATGCCCATAACTACCTAAACCTAAACGATCCTTTCAAAACTGACATAAATTAAATTAGGACAGCATGAAATTGAAGAGAAACTAAAAATTAAGTCTAACTTACCAGCATAGTGCCACTGCCATCTGCAACCTTACAACCAGACATCATAAAGGGATCCTTGGAATCCTTATGGACCTGCAAAAACAAAATTCATTACAATAAAGGAATATTTTAAAATTCTGACAATGTTGAAAGAAGTACTTACAATTTTGCTCTCCCCTGTCATGCTTGATTCATCAATTGAAAGAGAGTGACCAGTAATCACAATTCCATCAGCAGGGACCTAGAAAGAACAGAAAACTTAAAAACAAAAAGATTGCCAGGAATAGAAAGCAAAACACCATATGAAAATATCATGTACCTGGTTACCAATATTAAGAGGTATGACATCCCCAACAACAAGGTCGTATATTGAGATCTCAACCCTTCTACCACCTCTAACAACCTTCTCATGCACAATTTCAGATATGAAGTTAAAAATGTGACAAGAAATTGTAAGAAACATATATAGATATACAAAATCTGACCAAACATCTAAAAAAATAAGTCTCAAAAACGACAAACCTCCAGATGTATATTTCTCTTCTCTTCATTTAGGTCTCGAAACTGAAGAGACTGCTTATAATCACTTACAGCTACAAAATAAGGGAGATATGATTTAATGAAATTAGAGAGATAAGGTGGTTTGGTGGTTTAGGAGGGAACATAGGGGTTGGAGTGATAAGGAGGTCAAGTGTTTAACTCCCCCACTAACAAAAAAAAAACACCTAGCATTTGCCATTTCAAATTGGGTGAGGGGGGGCTATTCAATGGGGAAATTACAAAACATCTAATTATAACAAATTTCACACTGACAAAGTTGAAAGTGGATTGTGACATGTGGCAACACCAAAGACCTCGTATCAAATCAAATAGGAAGTTATAGAACAGTCTAAAATTTGAAAAATACACACACACATTTGTGCATTGTGAATTTGGCACCTCTCAAATGATTCATGCACTTTTGAGGGGAAAGAAAAAATCCATCTTGATAAAAAAAAAACCAACTGTTGATATTTCAACATGTCAATGATTTGTTACATGTGTATGTAAATATCAACCAATGAGATTGTCACCAACAACTGAATTACATTATTTTCCCCTCTAAAGTGAAGGCTCGTCTTAAGAGATCCAAATCCATGTTCCATCCATCATAACCCTTAGTACCCAAAAAAGATAATATGATACCTGTAACAACAATAACAAGAACAACCGCAAAAGCAATGCTGCCCCCATCATACCACCCTTCCTTAATACCCTGCAACAGAATTTTTTTTGGAAGGTATGAAGCAGAACTTTCAAAATTAATACAAATTTACCACTAATCCTAAATTATAAATGGAAGCAAAAAATGTCACTGTCTGTGCCAAACTAAGTGCCAAGAATTGTGCTATACTGTCTTAGTCAACCTCACCTCAGATTTTATCCCCAGTGCCAATGAAGCTGCTGCAGCTACCATTAAAATAACCAAGGTCAGGTCCTTGCAAGCATCCCACATAAACATCTGTTAAGGCATAAGAAGGCAAAGAGGTCGGTACAATATTCCCCTAGTAAAACATAATGAGATCGCTACAATGCAAGTTGACTTGCCCCACTCGGCCCCTTCCAACCAATAAAAATTGGCAGGTGTACTGTTTAGAAATAAGTTGGCAATATCAACCCATGCTATTTTATAATGGGCTGGCTGGTCAACCTGCCTAAATATTAAAAACAGAAAACGGAGAAATTAAATTGGATAAAATGAACATGTTGAGAGGTAAAAAGGTGAACAGGGTTACGAATAGGGTTTGGTCATAGGAATTTGATATTACAAAGTTTCATATAAAAAAAAAATTTAAAAATGTCAACCCACTCCACTTCCCACCCACAGTTAGGCAAGTTAATATATATAATGTAACCCAATCCCCCAAAAGTATTGAACGGATGAGTCAAACTTGGTTACCATAAAACTTCTTCCTTTCTTTCTAGGGTAATTGTTGGAACCAAATGCATTCCTCCGTCTTAGCAAGTCGGCATCATCACCACTAATTCCCTTCTCTAAATCGGTTTTCAATAAATTTGATACCCCTGCAACCTGATAGTGATTCGGAAAAAACACATGAATTTTATGACTTTCATTGATAATATTACACAGTTGAAAAAAAAAAATTGGCAAACATACCCCTCCATATTGCAGCAAAGAAGCAGTATCATGCTCCCTTGAAATCGAAGCAAGTTGCTCTGGTCCAATTGGA
Organism: Trifolium repens; assembly: GCA_030408175.1. Taxonomy (NCBI): domain Eukaryota; kingdom Viridiplantae; phylum Streptophyta; class Magnoliopsida; order Fabales; family Fabaceae; genus Trifolium; species Trifolium repens. Next base: position 19,577,737 of record CP125839.1, on the reverse strand, counting down.
AATTCACCAGTAGAGGTTGAAGTGGGTTTTATAGCTTCTAAAAGTTAAAGGAATTGATTATTAATATCAAATAAGGAAAAACAGAAAAAGTTATGAAGTTAGAGATACTAATTCAATATAATATTTCTATTTTACATATTTCCTGCAGAAACAATGTGCCTCTTTGTTTGGAGCAATGGAAATTTATTGGGCCACAAATGTTGTGGACAGACACTCAACTTCAGCCTTTTGCATTTTCTTTGGCCAAATTTGGTGTCTTTGTGAACACGAAAACAGGACATTGTTGTTCATTTTTGTGCAATGAAGAGTTTCGTAGTCTTGCTCTCATGGCTATAAATCTTATTGGAATTCAGTCTCTTTTTTCTGAATTGCAAATTTAGTGCACAGCTCATGTAGCCTACTGTGACAATAAAAGTGCAGTTGCAATCAGTATACAACTCAGTGCTTCACTCTAGGAAAAAACACATGAAGCTAGACCTTTACTTTGTTCAAGAACGACTTCTAACTAAGTCACTCATTGTCCTGTACTTGCCAGCAAATTATCAACTTGCAGATGCTATCACTCACCAGGCCTCTGTTCACTCTCTGGTTCACTCTATTCTTATCAAAATCAAGGTGATGCTATCATCATCATCACTCTGAGTTTGAGGGGGGAATGATAACATTATCAATACTTACACGTGAAGTCTCAGAATACTGAAGATGATAAGTGATTGAATGTAATCTTCTCAACCAACAGCGACACAAACATCAATAAGAGAAAATAGAAGTGATTGAATGTAATCACGTTCACGTGTAAAGGTAGTACAAGTGTTGGACTTTGACGTGTGTGAGACACACCTTCAACCTAAGTATCAGTGCTAAACAGGTTATAAATAGTTGCTAAGTAGCTATCAGTTAGTTATGAGTAGGTGTTTTAGTAAACATCGGCAATTTTATAATCTTCACTGCTTAGCACAATACCTATTTCAGTAACATACAGCCAGGTAATGAAAATTAAGTTATCATAAACTCTCTCGAATTCTGTTTCTCTCAAACTTTATCAGTCAAAAACATAGCAATAATTCATAAGCCGAAAATATTAACAAATAAAAGAGATAATAACATTGGTTACGGAATGACTAATTATTCCAAATAGTAAAGCAAATATATTTACAAACGAGCATCATCAAATTACTCACCATTCACTTGCCCTTGCCCAGGTTCTTGCGCTTGCACCCCAGCTGCTTTGAAACGATATGCTGCCTGTTAGAGCAAAATGAATAAGTAGTGCACTTCACATATGCAATAAATCATAACAAAGAAAATCCAATGAAGGAACTGTACTCTAATGGCTTGTGCATGCGCTCTAATCTTTCTCAGTGTTTGCTTCTTCTCTTCTTCTTTCTTCAAGTCCAAGGTATAACGAAATCGACGGGAAGCATTCAGCACAAGCGCCGCTTGCTAAAGACATAAAAGGGATTGCTCCCAAGTCAATAATAGCAATACAGAATAATCAAATGAAATCAACTATTGTCTGAAATCAGTAAATAAGAGAACAACATTCGTAGGGCCGAAAAAATAAATAAAGTTGTACTATTAGGAAACAAAATAGGTTTTTCCAATCTATTATTTATTATCTTACTATTTCACTTATTTATTGAATATTATAATTTTAGAGTTTAACTTTGTCAACAAAAATAATAATAATTTTAGAGTTTAACATTTAAACTAAATTTTATTAGTGTCAAGATGAAAAAATATTAAAATTCAAATTGCACATACAGAATATTTCCTTTTTCATTTCAATACTAAAATGTGGTTAGAGTCAATTACAAATTATTTGATAAATAAGTTTAACAAGAGTGTTATGTCAAAAAAAAGTTTAACAACAATGTACATACAATGTAAATTAGGAAATTACTTTACAATTTAGTTATGAACTTTTTTTCTATAATGTTTGCTTCAACATTAAAGAAAATATTAAATTATTTAACATTTTTATTTTGACCTTTTAATTTTGTTCTCATTTTTCCCCTCACCATTAACTCACTTCATCCTCAACCACAACAAAAATTCTTATCCAGAAACCAACATTATTTCATCGAAACTTCCTCCACAACACTGAAACTAAATTCCATAAATGAAGAAAATATCCATGAACCGCTTGAGTTTCTTCAATAAACTTCATTCTTATCCAAAAACCAACACTAATTTCATCTATTTCATACATTAATATCAATATTATTCATCACTCAAACACATTACACTATTCCATTGTTTCCTCAAAACGAAACTAAAAATAAAACCCTAAGCAACAAATTGTTAACACAAAATACAAAAAATCAGTCTCATAAACCCTAAATCTTCCATAAATAGAAACAACAACAACGTCAACAACAAAAATCAGTAAAATCAGTAAAACCAGTGAACAAACACTTCAAAAACAAGCAAACAGATAAAGATAAACAAAAAAAAAAAAAGCAAAACAACAACAACAAAAAAATCATGAGTGTGAGAAAGAAGAGAAAACATACTCTCCAACGGCGAAGTCGATCAATAGAAGCGTGCTTTGTTCTAGCAATATCAAACGGATCGGAAAAATTACCGTCGTCATCAACGTCAGAAGAACGGCGAGACAACGGACCAGCTTCAATATCAGTATTCTCCGGCGTCGGAGTCCGGCGAGGTGAAGAACCGTTCAGAAAACTCATCGGAAAAATAACTGTCGCAGGAGAGATGAAACCGTCACTCACACTACTGTAGTAAAGCTTCTTCGTACCAAATCATAAAATAATCACTCAAAATTTTTTTAACCCTATCACACACCTCTTATATATATTACATAGAAATAAAAAATAAAAAATAAAAAATAAATAAAAAAGGAAAAAGTTTGAAAAGTTAACCCTGGGACATGTTTGGGAAGAAAGTAATTAGTCGAGTTTTTTAGTTCATTTTAACTATTTAACCAATCACGGAATAATTGCCTCGCTAAACTACAACGCGATTTTCTGTTAAAAAATGATTTTCTTGAAATTATTTTCAAAAAGAAAAGAAAAAGGGAGAAAAAGTAATGAAGAGAAATAAAATATCTCACCGTCAAAAAATAAAAAGATTTTTTTATAAGTGAAATAATTGCCGTGTGATCAGGGAAAGAATCAAAGAGGCACAGTGAGCGTGAAAGAGTAACTTACCAAGAAATGAAAAGAAACAAAATCCGTATTTCTTGTTTGTCTCCTGAATTAAATCCTAAAAACCTGCAAAAATAATTAAGAGAGTAGGGATGAGTATATATAAGTGTGAAAGTTCCCGGAAGTAGCTAGAAAATGAAACCATTTTTATTTAGGTAGCAAAGTGGTTCCGATGCTGAACATTGAATATTCTATTTATTTATTTTAAAGGTACAATTTTTAATCAATATACTACAATTAAAAAAAAATAAGTAGTCCCGTGAGCTTAACTCAATTGGCGGACATTGCATTATATATGTAGAGGGATCGGGGTTTTTTGAAAGAAAAAAAAAAAGTAAAATGTGCGGAGTTGGGGACATATTAAAATCACAATTACGTAATATTTAGTTAACTAATAGTAATATAGTAGTTTAATATTTAGGTAATTAATTAATAGAAATATACTAGTGCGTGCAAGAAAACATAACATTCAATTTCATTAGTAAGGATTTTTAAAGAGATTGTATTTTATACTAAGAAGTCATAGTTCGAATTTTAGGCATTTATTTATTTATTTTAAGGGTGAAATTTTTATCCATTAAATTACTTAATAAAAAAATAGTAAGAATTTTATCATAGGCAATGAACCTGAGTTTAATTTCTAATGAAGATAATTTTTAATTAAATTTTACTTATTTTGCGGCCGAATTTCACTCCCTTATTGGGTTTCTTTTCTTAAAAATTAGAGGATCAATATCAAGTAAAAAAATATGTATTTGATGTCATATTCCACAAAAGCATAAATTCAACTCTTATCATTAAAGAATTGTTTGAATGAACTTATTTTTGAGCTAATGAAACAACTTATATAAATAAATAAATTTTTATGTATTATTTATAAATTTGTTATTGTATTTTATAAAATGATAGCTTATGAAAATATACATTTTTTGCTAATAAAAACTTACAAATTAATACAAAATCTTATTTATTTAAGTAAACTATTTTTCATAAGCTAATTTTTAAACATATTTAAGGTATCGTTTGGCCTGATTTTTTTAAGTTTAGAAACTATCTGAAAGCTAAAAGTGAAGCTAAAAGTGAAAATAAATGATATCAGAAAAATGTTAAAGTTGTTTGGTAATTGTTGTTTGTTTAGCTTCAAAAGTCTTTTATTTATGTATTTTATTTATAAAAATTAAGTAAGCAACTTTTTTCTATCAAGAAGTTTTTGAAAATCTGTTTGATCCAATTTCTCCTTTATAGATATATTGTATAGTAATGTGAACTCCAAAACAATTTATAGCTGATTTTTTTTTTTACCCTTACTACCAAAATCCAAATTATAAGATGTTAAAATATGTAGATTAATTTAAAAATAAAATCCGTGTGCGATTTGATTTTGATTTTAAGTGTGAAAATAGAAGTGGAACAACAGTAACCGAAGGGTGGGTTTCGTGTCCTATATATTGGACGGGTGTAACGTGCTTTTTAATTGCTTCTATGTGTTGGCTTCCTTTCTTTGCTTCTTTGTATAGTATCATTTTTTGTTTATTTAAATAAGTGCTTATTTGCTTTATTCTTCTACTATAGCTTTCCAACGGTTTTAATTTTTATGTCGACTGTCGACATGGATCGAAGTTGTTTTTGTATATGTAGCTAACAAAGTATAAGATGTGATTTCTTACTTTTGATAATAATCACTATAATAATCATAATTTGTAAGATAAGTCAAGAGATTTCTTTTGTTACAAGTGACCTTAACTTTTGACTAATTAAAGTGTATCAATAATACCTGAGATGATTGTGAGGAAATGAATATATTGAAAAGTGAAAGATTCATTTGGTCTAACAAGAGCAAATGTGAAAGTATAATTTAGGAGCTTTTAGAGTGGCATATATTTTAGTTCATAAAAAATAGTTTATACAAATAAATAAATTTATAGGTTAATTTATAAGGTTTTTATTAGCTAAATTTATAAGTTGTCTGTGTATAAATTATTTTGACAAGCATATGAAAACATTGATTTTGATGAATTGATAAAAGTGATTTAGATTGAATATATTAGGTATATATAATGGTAATTTGTGTTTACTCATTTTCAAATGAGGTGCTAGAACATGTTCTAATTGAAGTTCTATGAAAATTTTCTTATAAATTTCATTGATGTTAATATTTTTTCATCATTAGACTATATATGAATCATTTAAAACAAATTGCATCACCAAATTTTTTTTTGGTTACATCACCAATTTTGAGTTCAAAAATATGATGAAAGAGCACAAAATAAAAATTGTTAATAAGTTTCACCTGCAAATTGTTCAAAATAACACAAATTTATTCTTATCAAAATCTATTTAATCTTCTTCTAAAAAACGAAGAATTAACGCAAAAGTTCATAGAAAAAAAATTCTCAAAAACAGGTCTGTACTTTTTTTCGGGGGGGGGGGGGGGGGGGAGTTTTAAATTTTAATCCTCCAACTTATAGAAAATAAAGTATAGAGTAAATAAAATCTTTTACAGAAAATTGTTCTAAATTGAATTCGGGTTTTTTCTAACTCTAATAAAAAAAAATGTTAAAATCCATTTACCTTGATTCAGAAGTAATAATCAAATTTACTATAGCTTAGAATAAGTAATTCACTTGTTAAGTGATTACATTAGTTTTAGCTTTAGTTTACAGTTTCAGTACAGGAGGTGCATACTTAGTTCATATGCTACTCTTCCTATATATAGTCGTTGGCTTGTAATAATGAGACTCATGTAATCATAATCATGATTCTTCAATTAAGTTCAATCTCTTTTCTCTCTATTATTTTACAATTCTAACATGGTATCACCGCCTTTCCGATCCAATCCGCTGCCGTAACCGTTTTCTGTTACATCTCTAACTACCTTCTCCGGCGACAATGCCGCCACGAATTGCTCCTCCTCCTCCTTTGGATCCTTCTTCCGATCCTTCTTCTCCATACTACGTTCATTCTTCCGATGGACCTTCATCTGTTAAGGTCGTTCCTGTTCTTAATGGTTCGAATTATCACGCGTGGTCACGTTCCATGCGTCGTGCTCTAGGTGGAAAACTCAAGCTTGAGTTCATCGATGGTACCATTCCCGTTCCGTTGGATGATTTTGATCCTTCGTTCCGATCATGGAATCGGTGTAATATGCTAGTTCAATCATGGATTATGAATTCTGTCTCGGATTCCATTGCTCAATCGATCGTGTTTATGGAAAATGTGCTCGATGTTTGGCTCGATTTGAAGGAGCGTTTTGCTCAAGCTGATCTCGTTCGTGTTGCTGAGCTTCAACAAGAGATGTCAGCGCTAAAACAAGAATCTCGCTCTGTTACTGAGTTCTACTCCGAGCTCAAACTTCTTCGTGAAGAACTTGAGATCTATTTACCAATGCCTAATTGCAGTTGCAGAAATCGTTGCACGTGCGAGGCTATGCGCACGGCTCGTGCTAATCACCACATTCTTCATGTTATTCGCTTCCTTACAGGTCTCAATGATAACTTCTCTGTAGTCAAATCACAAATTCTGCTTATGGATCTGTTACCTCCTATGAATAAGGTGTTTTCACTAGTTCTTCAACATGAACGGCAAGGAAATCACCACATTACTGATGAATCCAAGGCTCTTCTCAATGCGGCTCGATCCAAAGCTTCGTTTCACCAAAAATCTGCTACTCGTGTGTGTACCTATTGTGGCAAGGACAATCACACCGTGGAGAATTGCTTCAAAAAGCATGGCTTACCTCCACACCTACGCAAATCTTCTACTAGTAATGTTGCACTTGAGGGAGGAATTGATGAGTCTAATACAAGTGCATCAGAGAATAACATGAACAATGCTTCAAATGCTTCAATGATCACTCAGGAACAAGCTCTTCAGCTAATCTCTCTGCTTCAGAATTCATTCCCTAGCCAAGACTCAAACAATGCATCTTCTAATCAGGTTGGCTCTGTTGGTCTCACTGGTCATACATCAGTGAATCAAGGTATGGTTTCTAATTCTTTTCAATCATGTAGCTTAGGCAAATGGATAATTGATTCTGGAGCAAGCCATCATATGTGTAGCTCCATCCAATGGTTTCACTCTTACAGTGAAATTGTTCCTATCAAGGTCAAATTGCCAAATGGTAGTATAGTTTTAGCAAAACACTCAGGCATAGTCAAGTTCACACCAAGTTTCATTATTACTGGAGTGTTATATGTCCCTAATTTTTCTGTTAACCTCATTTTTGTGTCACAATTATGTAAATCACCTAAATATGCAGTTCAATTCACAAGTTCTCAATGTATAATCCAGGATCAACTTACCAAGAAGATGATTGGTTCTGCTGAACTACTAGATGGATTGTACTACATTAGTTTTCCAGAGACTGAAGTGAATGCTTATACTGCCAGTGACACTGCTCAAACCAATATACCAGCTCAAGCCATTTGGCACTTTAGACTAGGGCATATTTCACTAAACATAATGATTTTGTTAAAAACTATATTTCCTTTCATTACTGTTGATAGTAGTGGAGTTTGTGATGTGTGTCATCTTTCTAGACACAAGAAATTACCTTACAATGTTAGTTTGAATAAAGCTACCGTACCTTTTGAACTAATACATTTTGATATATGGGGACCAATTTCTACAAAATCTATGCATAATCATGCTTTCTTTTTAACTGCTGTTGATGACTATAGTAGATTTACTTGGATTACTCTTATGAAACATAAATCTGAGACTAGACAGCATATCATAGATTTTGTTAAAATGATAGAAGTTCAACACAAATCACAAGTAAAGACAATCAGAAGTGATAATGGAGTTGAATTTTTAATGCCACAATTTTACTCTTCTAAGGGTATAATTCATCAAACTTCATGTGTTGAAACCCCTGAACAAAATGGTAGAGTAGAAAGGAAACACCAACATTTGCTTAACATAGGTAGAGCTCTTCTGTTCCAAGCTAATTTACCTAAAACTTTCTGGTCTTATGCTGTTCAACATGCAACATACATAATTAACCGTATACCATCTTCTGTTTTGAAAAATAAATCTCCATATGAATTGTTGCATAATGAAAAACCTGAAATTGAACATTTAAAAGTTTTTGGTTCCTTAGCTTATGCATCAACCTTAGTTGCACACAGAACTAAGCTTGATCCTAGATGTAGAAAATGTGTTTTCTTGGGATATAAGCAAGGTGTTAAGGGTACTGTTTTATATGATCTGCATAGTAAGGAAATATTCTTGTCTAGAAATGTGACTCATCATGACCATATCTTACCTTACAAATCCACTTCATATCCTCACCACTGGAACTACTATACTGAATCTTCACCAGTCACTACTCCCATCATTGACAATACATCATCTCCAGAACCTACTATCACCCAACACATTTCACATGATCCCACCATGCCTGATCTGGACTTACCCTTACCTACAGCTATTGATTCCCCATCTCCACATATTCAACCTACTGTCAGTGATTTCTCATAACAACACCAGCAACCTGATCCCATTTCATCTCCTGATGAGTGTCCTAATACACTTAATCCTGTATCTGACCTACATGCTACATCCCAAAGACCTACTAAAGATAAGCATTTACCTTCATATTTGTCAGACTATGTATGCAATCAATCTAATACTTCACCAGTTTCCTCTACATCAGGTAGCTTGTACCCTATCTCTCATTATCATTCTTTTTCTCACTTGTCATCTCTTCATCGTGCATACACTGTTTCTCTCACACACAACACAGAGCCACACTCTTATTCAGAAGCTTGTAAGTATGATTGTTGGCAGAAGGCAATTGACAATGAACTAGAAGCTTTAGCTAAGACATGTACTTGGGAGATTGTTGATTTACCACCTCACACCATGCCCATAGGCAGTAAATGGGTTTATAAAGTCAAACACAGGGCAGATGGGACAATAGAGAGATATAAAGCAAGACTAGTAGCCAAGGGTTATAGTCAGATAGAAGGTTTGGATTTCTTTGATACTTTTTCCCCAGTGGCTAAGTTGACTACAGTTAGACTCTTGTTGGCCATTGCTTCCACTCAGAAATGGCATTTGCATCAACTAGATGTGAACAATGCATTTCTACATGGGGACTTAAAAGAAGATGTGTACATGATGATTCCTGATGGTGTTCACACATCCAAACCTAATCAAGTTTGCAAGCTGCTCAAGAGTCTTTATGGTCTTAAACAGGCTAGTAGAAAGTGGTATGAAAAATTAACCTCTTTGCTTATTGCAGAAGGTTACACACAATCAACAGCTGATCACACTTTATTCACTATTAAGACTGGCTCTGACTTTACTGCCCTGTTGGTGTATGTGGATGATATAATTCTGTCAGGCACTAGTTTGGTTGAAATTGATAGGATCAAACTCATTCTTGATAATCATTTTAAAATCAAGGATCTAGGTACTTTGAAGTATTTTCTTGGCTTAGAGGTGGCACAATCAAGAGAGGGGATTACTATATCACAGAAAGTATTGTCTGGATCTTCTCAAAGATTCTGGTATGTTAGGCAGCAAACCAGCTTCCACTCCACTTGATCCAGCAGTGAAACTACATAATGATGATAGCAAACCTTATGCTGACATCTCACAGTATAGAAGACTTATAGGCAAGTTGTTGTATCTGACCAACACAAGGCCAGACATATGTTTTGCTACACAACAACTCAGTCAGTTTTTGAGTAAGCCAACTGTTAATCATTACAATGCAGCTTGCAGGGTCATAAGATACCTCAAACATAATCCTGGTAGAGGGTTATTATTCCCTAGGCATTCTGATCTTCAAATTCTTGGGTTTACAGATGCTGACTGGGCAGGGTGTTTAGACACCAGAAAATCCACAACAGGTTATTGCTTCTTCATTGGTTCATCTTTAGTTTCATGGAAGGCCAAGAAACAAACCACTGTGTCCAGATCATCCTCAGAAGTAGAGTACAGAGCTTTGTCCAGTGCCACTTGTGAACTTATTTGGCTGTTATATTTGATGAGTGACTTGAAGATTCAGTGTAGCAAGCCCCCTGTGATATACTGTGATAGCCAGAGTGCATTGCATATTGCTTCAAATCCTGTTTTTCATGAAAGGACAAAGCACCTAGAAATTGACTGCCACTTGGTAAGGGAAAAATTGCAGCAAGGTTTGTTGAGATTGCTTCCCATTTCCACTGAAGATCAGTTAGCAGATTGCTTAACCAAGCCTTTGGGTGTTGCCAAGTTCAATGGATTCATAGACAAGCTAGGCTTAATTGACATATACAAGCCTTAGCTTGAGAGGGGCTGTTAAAATCCATTTACCTTGATTCAGAAGTAATAATCAAATTTACTATAGCTTAGAATAAGTAATTCACTTGTTAAGTGATTACATTAGTTTTAGCTTTAGTTTACAGTTTCAGTACAGGAGGTGCATACTTAGTTCATATGCTACTCTTCCTATATATAGCCGTTGGCTTGTAATAATGAGACTCATGTAATCATAATCATGATTCTTCAATTAAGTTCAATCTCTTTTCTCTCTATTATTTTACAATTCTAACAAAAAATGAGAATGCGGTGCAAATGCAAGTCCCTACGTGGGTACATGTGTCTTGTGAATGATTTTTTTATTTTGACTCAATGTCTTGTGATGAATGATATAGCATCAAAATTGACCAGATGCATGAATTAGACTTAATAATGTGAATCAATCTGCTAGATTAGAAGAAATTAAATAATGTGAAATCAATCAATATCAATATATCAACATTTCACACCAACAAATACAACCTGCAAATACAACCTGATATAAGTCCAAAAAAGAAACTAATAGATTCAAAACAAAGTGTCCAATAAAAATTTTAAAAAATTGTCCCGATGATTAGTTTATAGTTGGCAAGGACGTTGTATTTTATATGAAGGGGCCGAGATTTAAACCCGGATCATCCTACTTAATCATCTTAAGGACATAATTTCTAACTAATAGACTACTTGACAAATTTATTTATTTAATTTATTTAATTATATAATAAAACAAGATAACATGGAAATATAAAGACCCGTGAATATGATGATTGTACTATTTTGGAGTAAAAAACAAAAGGTAGAAGATGTTGATAACTCACCTCTTTCAGTAACGTGGTGGGAAAACTTTTGAATCGATTATGTGCAAAGCAATCCCAGAAGGAAGACCTATAAGTTCTGATTAAATATCCTCTTTAACTCCCAACATTCATGTCCTACAATGTTTGCTGTTTAGATCAATTTATAGCATGTGCAATATAATGGTGATGGCCACCAAGGAGGCCGTGAACAAAAAAACAAACAAAATCAAAACAAAACAAAATAAACTTATGGTAAGTATTCAATGAAAAAGTAAATGTTTTATAAAACAAAAGTTCATTCTAGTAATTGTTTTATTCAATAAAATGAGAAGTAATAATAGTCTTAAAGGTCACGGTGATCATAATTTTTAACACTGGGCTAATTTACAAAAAAAAAGTCTCAAAGTTATTGAAAAATCTAATATTTTATTACTCATAATTTTATTTTTCTATTCAACCAAATAATAGTTTATTACATACTATTTTTTTCTTCTAAAGAGTAGTTTCTTTCGGTATCTCACGCACCTCTCCAATTCAACGCCCTCAACAAAACAATAACCCTAACAAAATCAAATGTTTGGAATGCGCGCCATGGATATGTTTTTAGTTGTTTTTTAAGAAGGACAGAGAGAAAAAAAAAACTTTTCTCTTGTAACTTTATACAGTAAACTAGGAACTTACCCGTGCATCCGCACGGGCGCGCGTTCCGCGCGTTCGATTTCGTAGGGGTCATTGGTTCGTGGGAGACGTTGGGTCGAATAGGTGTATGAGATACAGATAAAAAATAATTGTTTAGAAGGAAAAAAAATAGTATATAATACTCTTTTGTTTGGTTGAATAGAAAAATAAAATTATGAAAGTGAAATTAGTAAATTTTTCAATAATTTTGAGACTAATCTTACTTCTCATTTCCGTATACGAATTTTTATCAAAGTAAGAAAATGTAGAATACCAAGTAAGAAAATGTGTAATTGCACTGCATGGGCCACCCCACGGACCGACCCACGATTAAATAATGAAAATTTTCCCTTTGTAGACAACCAACAACAAGCAACTACATTGACTCCGATGCATTGTGTGTTTCAAATGTTAAAGTTTACATTATAGTATTATAGTATCAATTTATAAGTTAATGTTACGGTGGACCATCTTCACAAATAGTTTATTATAGATAAGTGATCTACCAAATATGAATTTTATAAAATTTATTGATAGGTTGAATGTTTATATCATATAGATCATTCATAAAAAAAATTAGAAAAATTGAATATCATTTGATATTTTATTGGGATTTATTAAGATTTATAGTATTTAATAAACCGTTAATCTTGATGGGTCTCAATAACATATCAAATAATTTTCAATTTTTCTAAAATTTTCTATAGATGATCTATATGATATAAACTTTTAATCCAACGGTGAATTTTGTAAAATTCATATTCATTATAATATTATTCATAACTGGTCTACCATGAACCACTTGATGAGGTGGTATATATTATAATTTATCTCAATTTATATATATGCAGTTTGAAAAGTATTCGTATATGGAACTATACTCGTATATATAACAACATTTGTACATGTATTTGTATTTTTTGGTACTTAAATACCCATACCTATACCCAAATACCTATAATTCTAGTAAGAATAAATTGATCGATTAAATAAATACTCCCTCCGTTCTTTTTTATAAGAAACAAAAGTGAAATTTTTTTTGTTCCTTTTTATAAGAAACTTTGACTAATTTTCAAATGTTTTAAATATTGAATTTCACTTATGCCCTTATTTATTATGAAAGAGAATATTAAAAATAAATAAGTTAATTGAATTTAGAGAAATTAAATAAGGATATAAATGGAATAAGTTTAAATTTATAAGAGTATTATATGAAAAAAAACTATTTACAATGTGTTTTATTGGTATGTGTAATTTTTTCAAACTGTTTCTTATAAAACGGCACGGAGATAGTATGATATTTATAGAATTAAATTGTTTACAAAGATTTTAGTGTTAACTTATAAAAATTATAAAAAAAAAAATTATTAATCATGCTAAAGTTCATATATTTATTAACATATTCAGACAGTGTTTGCATGATTTTTTATATAACTATTTTTTTTCATAAAAATGTGCAATGGTTTAATAGTGTTAAATTTTTTAAAATTGATATACATATATTTTTATATAATAACGGAACCTCCATTTTCCCCATGTAGATGCAGCAATGAGTGGTACGATGATTAGTGTTGTCCATTTGTACCACTCGGACGACAACTACCAGCTGGGGTTGTTCAAGAAGAGGGCGCGACTGCCGCAAACTTCTTTGCCTTTCAATCGCGTCAACTTGTGGTGGGTTTTCGCTCTTTTGCAAGGATCGATTGCTCTAAACGACAATCGGTGGCTCACCTTTGTGGATATGTAGTTATTGATGGTTTTCGAACGATTTTTCATATGTTTCTTCAACCCGCATGGGTATGAGGTTGCTTCTGGCTGGCTTTCTTGTTCCTAAATTTTTTTTATTTTTGTCCAGATTTGTTGAGATTTGCAGATTTTGAGCTTTTGAGTTTGTCTCCAATGCGCAGTGCCACTTAATATTCGGATCATCATTGATTTCAAATTGTTTTTGTTATCTCGTCATTTTCCCGTTTGATGCTTGACTGATTGACTCGAATGAGTGATTTGCTTCTTGTTGTTCTTGCAAATAGTTGTTGGTTATTGGACTCATTTCGTGTTGATGGTCAGTCCATTTACCGGTTGGCATATCTCTTATTAGTGTTAGGCTTAACTAGAGGTTGGACCCATTTATGTTGTTTTAAATGTTGTATTACCCATTTAGGTTGGCCTATACTTGTGTGCTCTTACTGAGTTAGGTTTTATGTCCCCCAATTTTTGTTTCTTTTGTCATTTTTTTCCCTTTTATATATGGGTCTTGCTAAATGGTGTCCTTGGAGAACTCTTTAAGGATTCCATTTAAGAAAATAATTTATTCAAAAAAGTTGAACATTTTAATTTCCAATGCGATGACTTCACACATTTTCATGATTTTTTTTATAACACTTTACTATTTAAAGGCTTAAAGAGTACCCGAGAGTACTATTTAACATTTGCCTTTATATATTATATTATATATGTATTATTATGAGAATATGGTAGAGCATGATGGTCTTCGAACATACCAATCTAGCTGGTATCTCTAAAGATTCTTTGATATCCGCTATTCTCTTAGTTTATTAAAAAAATTATATAATAATATAAATAAAAAAATGTCAATATATATTATACGGATATGGGGCAGGGTGCATATTAAGGTACCCATATCTGAACTCATATTCGCTTATTTTTGCGGATATTTATCCATGTTCATACTCGTACTTATAATGAGGATTTTTTTACCCTATCTTTTGTGGATATTTTTTGCGGATATCCACTTGTTATGAGTCAAATTGTCATCACTATTAGCATTTGTTCATTTCATCAAGTAGCATTATATCTCATACCTCTATGTATATGTTCGTAAATTTATTTAAGATGTGATTTATACTATCGCTTAATAATTTAGAGGTATTTATCAATAAAGGTGTGTATATGAATTATGTTATTAATTAAAAAGGTTATCTATCACGGCATTAGGCACGGTTGGTCTTAAAAATATGTGATACACCATTGCTCTAATTTTGTAAGTAACAAAAACTTATTTAATCTAAAAAAAAATAAAGGGTTTAAATATATTTTTGTTCTCTATAAATATCTTAAATTTCGTTTTTAGTTCCCATAAAAAAGTTCAGCAAGTTTTAGTCCTCAAATATTTCTTGCCATGATTAGCGGTTGTAAAAGCAGCACACAGTCCCACATTCCCGACCATTAAAAAATGATCAAACAGTTATGATTCATTCAGTACAATTTTACACGGTTTCAATCTCAACCGTTCATTTATGATCAGACGGTCGAAAACGATTACTGTGTTAATGGCGGAAACGTGTATAATTTGTTTTGGACAAGAACATAGTAAAAGAAGAGTTAAGAGTCAAGACAAGAGATGACTAACCTTGATAATTAATTGTCTTTGCAGAAGCCACGAAGATATATTGCTTCAAGCTATATATCTTTCTTAACTTCCTCGATATATGTCTGGAAAACTAGCAATATTTGAGATACATGAATGAATGCTATATGAAATTAAGTTGATTTCTTATCATGAAAGACATATACACACATATAATTATGGTGCGTTATTTGGTGCAAAATATCATACCAAATATCTTGTTGTATCCTCTTGAAAGTTGAATGTAACAAAAATGAATGATGGTTATTGGAGAGATATAAATATGTAAATGTCGTGGAAACAGAGCAAGAATATGTAATAGTAGTTGAGGTAGCTATGCTTGATTCTTAACTTAAAGCTGAATTCATCTAAAAGTCGATTGATCTTTTGACTGTATGGTAATCCAATAAATGAAGAATATATGTGTTTTTATTTTTGACTAAAGGAAGAATATATGTTTTGAAAAAGAAAAACAGTGTTTACTTTTTAAATTTAACCATCCAATTTTTAGAGAGTAAACCATGAGTTCCCGACTTTGTAAGATCTTTAACTTTATGAATATTTTAAAATGTCTCTGACTCTTACTGTTAAATTATATTCGAGTTTAGGTTCCCTCCATTTATTATCTATCCATTTATTCTCCATTTGAAGAGAGATAGATACAAGAAAAAATTAGTGGGGTCCACAAATTAGTGGGACCCACTTTTAATGGGTCCCATTAATTTATAATGTGTCTATCTCTCTCCAAATGGAGAATAAATAGAGGGATAATAAATGGAGGGAACCCAAGCTCATTATATTCAGATTAGTTTTCCAAAAAATATGTTATAAACTAAATTGAAAATAAATGGATAAACTTAAGAACTAAATTGATAGTAAGTTGTAAAATTAAATATATGAACTTAATTGATATTAAGTGGTTAAATAATTGACTAACTTTACAATTTACTAGAATCGCAGATCTTTTTTTAAATATTCATAAAATCATAGATTTATTTAAGGATATCTTACAAAGCCAGAGATTAATTTGGTAGTTTATTCAATTTTAAGGAAAAAGTGGTTCAAATAATAGGAAATATTCGGAATTCATCGACTAATTAACCACATAGATTGGATTGAGAAATTTTTTAAAAAATTTTGCTTTGAAAATATTTTTTTTTAAATTTTTTAAAAAGTTGACTACACAAATTTCATAATAATTTTATTATATAATAAAATTATTTTGAAAAGACATGAGACATCTCTATAAAACTATTTATTAGCTAGTACTCTAGAGACACTAATTAGCATAGTTTTATAGAAATGTCTCATATCTTTGCAAAAAAGAAATTACTTTTATTTTACTTTTTCCTTTTTATTTTCTTATGAACTATATATGAATTTTTTAGAATCTCTCATCACTCATCTCTCATCACGCATATATGTTTATATATATCACTCATAAATATGAATTTTTTATGAACATGAATATATGTTTTATGGACAATGGAAATATTATTGTGAAATAAAATGGGGTAGAAAAACACTTCTTAGAGAGCATTCAATATCATGAAAGAAAGTAAAGGATAAACTATTTTAATTAAAATTCTCTCAAAAGAGGAATAGACTGACCTAAATTTAGAAGAAAATCTACACAACGACTTGCCTCAATGAATGATACAAGCTCTCCAATCTGAAAGTTAGACAAGATAAATTGTCTCTTGAAGAAGAGGGGGTGAAAGCATTCTTGGAAGACTTATATACCATATCCACTATAATTTTTTAGTTAAGTTCAAATGGAGCAACTTGAATTTCAATTGTAAGAGCTCATAACTCTGCCTACAAAGTATTGTAAAATCAAGTTTCCTTGTATGAGTTGACCATATAAATAGTTTTATTTAAAAATTTGTATTTAATTGACCATATAGTTTTTCTTTTTATGTAATTGACCATATAGTTTTGTTTATCTACATTATTAATATGGACTTTTACTTCCATACTATTTGTCTCTACTCTTTTCCGGATTCAAATTCACTGATGTAATAAATACACGCAGTTTGACGCTGTTTTCAATCGTGGCCGTCGATTTGAAATCAAACGGTAGTTTACGTTAAAACTGTGTGTTTTCCAATAAAATCATGTCAACCATTAATATATGATCGGATAGTTGGTATTGATTACTTCGTGTTACAACGTGTTGCTGCAGGAAATCTTTTTCCCTCTTTTTCCATACTGAAGGCTCGTGGCCGTCGATTTGAAATCAAACGGTAGTTTAAATTAAAACTGTGTGTTTTCCAATAAAATCATGTCAACCATTAATATATGATCAGATAGTTGGTATTGATTACTCCGTGTTACAACGTGCTGCTGCAGGAAATCTTTTTCCCTTTTTTCCATACTACAGGCTCTTAAATAATATAATATTTAATTAATATTTAGTGACAATTAATCTTAGGAACATAGGTTACAATATAAGTACATATTTTTTAATGTGAATAAAAAATATCTTTTTTATATTAAAAATATAAATTTTTACTGGCGTTTAGTGGTAATTAATATAACACACAGGATAGATTATTTTCTTTTGATCAATTGAATTATTTTTATATACAAAAGTCATATATCAAACTCATAACTATTTCCCTCAAATCTTTTACATTTGCATATTGATCGTTGGTGTTAACATATTATTTTTTCTTTTTTGATAATGGGTGTTAACTTAACATATTATTATTATTATCCTAATAAAAGCAGTGACTATGCATTATAGATTATTAAATATACAAAATGACATAACCATATGCATGGGGCCAGTTTTAACTTTGTTTGTTGGCTCCACTGTGCTAGCGGATCAAGCAAGGAATTTACAACGACTTCTCTTGACATGAAAATGCAAAGGAACGTACCTGTAAGTTCACTTTCAATTATTATATGATCATAAGGTCTAGTAATGAGTAGTTGGTTGCTTGGTAAGAATTGCGAGAGAACTTTTGTTGGGGTCTGCTGCAAATACTTAAACAAAAGAAGATGATGAAAAACATGATGAGCATTGCACATAAATTTCAAAGCGTGTGTATCACACTAAACTTTAGGTTCGATTTACCCCACCAGTTTATGCAAACCGGATTCAAATGGATTATAATAATCGGCGAATCCCCTTCAGGATACATCGAAAATCTTGACATAGTTTATACACTCACATCAAACATATCGATCAATGATAATTTATAGAAAAAAAAAATAAATGGCAATTATCAAACTAATCTTTACGAGTCATATTAGTTTATAAATTATCAACAATAAATAAGCTTATTGTTCTGCCAAATAGAGTCTTAGGTTTTATTTCCCTCTTTAATCCTACTTGTTTATTATATAATAGTCACTAGAAAATATAAAATACAAAGCCATTTTGCATCACCATTATATTAGTCTAAGTGGAAATGAACTTGAATCTTTTAAACATGGTCTCGGGTCGAATTGTATGTAAACATTGTGGTTGATAGAGACAAGTCCAACCACAATATATGTGTCGGGTGTGCGATGGTATCGAGCCCAAAAAATTTATGGCAAATTTTATGGTCTTAAAATTTTGAGGTCGTATAGTAATATTTATATATTATTAATGTTCATAAAATATCAAATGTATGTGTATCAATAAATTAGTGATAGACTATGTATGCAAGGTCTAGGTTTAAATCCAACATTGCTATTTTTTTGCATAATTTTTGTTATAGTCACGTCAAATTAAATTAAAACCGAGAAAAATTTAAAAAATCTAAGAATTGAAACCATTTACAATTATTTTTGGTCTTTTTTATGTTACTTATATTTTAAATAGAGGATGATTTTTTAAACAAAATTATTTTTTATTAGGCTCATTATTTTTAATATTTAAACAAGGTCTCCATATACTCGGGGCCGTTCCTAGAAAGAGAAGATCCTATTAAAGTGATAGGTCAAATATTTAGTGGATATATTATTCATGCATGGACAAAATCAATAAATACTTCACACCAATGACAATTAAAAAAGTCATTGTAGCAGAAAATAATACATAACACATGAGTTATAAACATGTTAATGTATATCTTGTTAGTGTTTTTTTTCAAGCAGTCTAGTTAGTGGGTAGAGTTGCACCCATGTAAATAAGTAATGTGATTGAAACTTCAATCCTTACACATAAAATGTAATATTCTTATCAACTAAACTAAACTTATGAAAACTAATTTATCTATAACAATATATAAAAAGGATATGTGTTACTTTTATTTTTTTCAAGGTGTTACTTTAACTATGGTGCGGACCAATGCACATAAATTACAATTTTTATTTTGAGAAAAATTAAAAATACACAAATTAATTTAAATAAAACTCAAATTTATAATAAATCACTGTTTACAATTTATATACGTTAGCATAATAGAAAACGCGGATCATACAAGCGGACACGGCACACTAGTCTATTTATTATCATGATTAACTTTATTATAGTTTTTTTTTACAAGATTAACTTTATTATAGTTGAGAAAAAGTATGATGGTTAATCTACAGAGCTTGCTTTTTCAATAATTAATTGACTTAAGTGTCATCCCTGGAAAAATTTACTCGTAAATCTTTAATTATAAAAGAGAATTAATACTAGTAATTAGCTTGTTAGCCACGTTAGGGGTAGTCTTCTTGGAAGTTATGGACTATATGGTGTGCATAATTTCATATATATATATATATAGTACGTCATAGGCACACCACTATAAAGAGAAAATAGATATGTGACCACTGAACAACCATGACCAACGCCATTATTAAAGCTTTAAATCAAATACTACAGATCCACATCAATGGGTTTGTTATTACCATTTGCTAAAGTTTAGAATATATCCTTATGTAAATGTAAATACTATAAATATTGATGATGCATTAACGCGTAAATGTCGACGTTATTACTCCACTCATAAGGGAGACACGGACATAACATGTAAGTACAACAAGTAGTACAAGTAATGAAAAGTTTTGGTAGCACGAAATTTCGTGGAAACTCATTCTGTTACACCCAATATCGAATCTAATATCATTTGTGATATATGACATAGTATCTTTAAGAAAAAATGTGCCCTGAATTAGAGAACTAGTTAAGAAATACAAATGTAGTAAAAAGTATATTAAAAAAGCGAATTGAAGAAAGTATAAAAGGTACTCAATCCACCTCCGTAGAAATAGTACAAAAAGTACTCTATCCAATCCGGAAAAGTATAACCAAAACTACCTAGCTATCTATTACTATATATAAAGATGATACAAATTTTTGGGATGACTTTTTCTTTATACCTATTTTACCCTTAAAAAAACTAAAAAAAAAACTAAATATTTGTATATGTTGAAAAATAACTTCCACATAAAAATAGATTTTCAGTTTTTTTTTAGTAAATAATTTTTTTTCCCTTAATAACTAAGGACAACTTCCACATAAAAGTATGTTTTCAGTTTTTTTATAGTAAAAAAACATATTTTTTTTCTTCTTAATAACTAGCCACAACAAAAAAAGATGTTAAGTAGTTATCAATTAACTAAATCCGGCTGATCTCTGTTACTCCTCTCCTTGCTCTTTCGTTTCAAGGTTAGTGAAGATATTTGTTTCACGTTCTCAGTAACGGTTTCGTTTCCCCTCGTGTGGTTGCATTTTGTTTCTTTCCTCCTCGTTCTTGGCCCTTCTCTGTTTACCTTTTTTCCACCATGGATACTACTATGAATTCCCTCCCCAATGGTCAAAACCCCCAGAATTACCAAACCACAACTCAATCTTTCCCCATTGAATCTTCATCTTCCCGCCCTAACAAACTACATAAAACTACTCCACATAACTACACTATCAACATCCCTGAATTCATGGGGCCTAGGCCAACCATCACCCACTACTCAGAAAGCACATACACACCCTACAGTCAGTCTTACATACAACCTGAAAAAGATCATGCACAAACACCCACAAGCCCCAACCAAGATCAGCCAAGAACACAAGATTCTCCTCCAAGAAGATAAAGGAATGCTGATCCTCACAACCACACCATGCCCACTAGTCCAAAGGAAGATCCTTTCTGCATGTACAAAGAAGAACACATCAGGGAAGGAGTTAGCCACTGCAAAAACAGCATAATAGGTAAAATTCTGTCTAACAAACTATCTTGAAATCCATTCTGCAAAATTCTCTGTTGGGTATGTGGGGAAATCCCCAAGGCTTCACCATTACAGAGATTGAAGGTGGGTTGTTTCACATTACTATGGAATCTGAAATTGACATTCAAAGAGTTATGAAGGGGAACCCTTGGACTTTCAGAAACTGCTGGTTCACTGTTCACTACTGGGATAGAAGTATCAATCCCAAGAACATAGATTTTAATCAAGTCCCTACATGGATTCAGATCTGGGGTTTACCGATCCACTGTAAAACCACTACAATGGGCAACCACCTAGGGTCACAGCTTGGAAAAGTGGAAGAATCAGCTCTCTATGATTACCCTCGGAAGGCCAGGATTGTCAGGGTCACCTATGTTGGATATGATGGCCAGAATGAAGCTTGAAGAAGAAAGGGAGGAGGCTCAACATACAGAAGGCAATCCTCACTCTTCTCCTGTAGTTGGGAAACAAGACAAGGCCACTACTACTAGCTCTGTAAATCCATACAATCAATCTCCCACCATGTCTAAAAGGAAATTCCTAAAGACCCAAGGATACTCCCAGATAACTACTGATGCTGCAGTTTCAGATAACACTCAACACACAAAGGCTAGCCTTGATAATAAGGCCAGCCAGGACCAATGAAGATCCTTTCCTAGAACTGCAGAGGCCTTGGGAAGCCCTCTGCAGTCAGAGCCCTTAGGCAACTCATTCTGACCCATCACCCTGATATTGTATTCTTAACTGAAACCAAGCTTCAAAAATCTGAAATTGTGCCTAAAATCAATGCTTTTGGTAATAGGCTGCCTAATAGTTTTTGTGTAGATTGTACTCTATCTAGTAGTAATAGGAGGGGAGGTTTAGCTATGATTTGGTCTGGCAATGTAAATCTATCTGTTACTGGTTTTAATGAAAGAATGATTGACTGTTATGTGGATTGTGGCAATAATGATGATAGTTGGAGAGCCACTGGTATCTATGGCTTCTCTAGTCACCAACAGAAGCCAAGGACTTGTGACCTTATCTCTGATCTCTCTAACTCCAATCATCATGAGAATTGGCTTCTATTCGGGGACTTTAATTTGATTCTTAATTCTAATGAGAAGTTTGGTGGCAGGCATAACTTTGATAATATTGCTAGCCTATTTCATAATACTCTTAACTCTTGCAGCTTGACTGATCTGGGGTTTCATGGTGAGATCTTCACCTGGTCCAACAACCAAGAAGGCATTGATCATATAAAGGAAAGGCTTGACCGTTTTTGTGCCTCCACTAGTTGGATTACCAAATTTCCTAGATTTACTAATTATCATCTGCTTAATTATACTTCTGACCATAGTCCTATATTATTAGTGTTTGGTACTAACCTGGATTTCAGGAATGACTCCCACTCCAAGAAGATAACTAAAAGATTTGAGAATATTTGGATTCAGGATCAAGCTTGTGGCCAGATCATCAAAGAGACTTGGGACCAGACTAGGGGTGAAACCCATAATAAACTTCAGCTAGTAATGGACAACCTAGCTACTTGGGGCAAAACTAATTATGGTAGTATCCCCAAAGACATAAAAACAGCTCAAACCACCCTTCAGGAACTCAAGTCTCACACTCTTAACAGAGAAACTATTAACAAAATCCAGAGCTTGGAAGCCAAATTGGATGGTCTGCTCCTCAAAGAAGAACAATGGTGGGCTCAAAGGGCAAAAACCAGCTGGTTACAACATGGTGACAAGAATTCCAAATTCTTTCATTTCAAAGCATCCCAGAGACACAGGAAAAATAAGATTAATTTCATTCAAAACCCTGATGGCATTGTCAGCACTCATAATAAAGACATTCAGGAAGTCTTCCAACAGTATTTCACAAACTTGTTTACCTCTACTAACCCCACTAATATGCAGGATACTATTAATGTTGTGGCTAACAGGGTGACCTCTCAAATGAAAGACTATCTTAACCAAGAGTTTACTGCAGCAGAAGTTTCTTTTGCCACTCACCAACTTAAAGGCAATGCAGCTCCTGGACCTGATGGCCTTAATGCCAATTTTTTCCAGACCTATTGGGACACTATAGGAGGGGAAATCACTCAGACTGTCCTCAACATCCTCAATAATGGTGGTAATCCTGACTCTTATAATGATACCTATATATGCCTTATCCCCAAAAACAATAAGCCTATCTCCCCTGCTGATTATAGGCCTATTGCCCTGTGTAATGTTATGTTAAAAATCATCACTAAAACAATAGCTAATAGAATTAAAAGTATTCTCCCAGAGGTTATTAGCCCTCAACAAAGTGCCTTTCTCCCTGGTCGCCTTATATCTGATAATACTCTTATTGCCTTTGAAACCTTCCATTACCTTAAACACAATCAAAACAAGACCAAGGGCTATGTGGGCATGAAATTGGACATGGCTAAGGCATATGATAGACTAGAATGGTGCTTTATTGACTCTACTCTTACTACTATGGGTTTTCCTAGAAACTTGGTTCAAACCATTATGAAATGTGTGTCTTCTGTTACCTTCTCTATCTTAATTAATGGCCAACCTTCTCCTAAATTTAAACCAAACAGGAGAATCAGACAAGGGGATCCCCTCTCCCCTTATCTTTTTATATTGTGTGCTGATGTTTTCTCTAGAATGATTACCTCTAAACAAGACCAATCTCTTATAGATGGTATTTCTATAGCTCAAAATGCTCCTAAGGTGTCACATCAATTTTTGCATATGACAGCTTAATTTTCTGCAAAGCCTAGAAAGAAGAAGCTTCTCATCTTAAAGAAATTTTTGAAGAATATCAAAGAGTGTCTGGGCAACTTATAAACATGGAAAAGTCAGAAATGACTTTCAGCCCTAGGATTAACCAAAGTACCAAAGAAGCTTTCTCTGCAATCCTCCCTTTCTCCATCACCCCCAACATCACCAAGTACTTAGGAATGCCTACTCAGATTGGTCACTCTAAACAAGCGGTTTTTGACTTCATCATGGACAGGATCAGAAGCAAACTCAAAGGTTGGAAGGAGAAACACCTTTCCTTTGCAGGAAAGGGCATTTTAATCAGTGCAGTAATTCAAGCTCTGCCCACTTATCTTATGAGCTGTTTTATGTTGCCTAAATCCATGTGTGAAAAAATTGAAAAAGCTATATGTAGATTCTGGTGGGGAAGTAAAGAGGGTCATCACAAAGTTCATTGGAAGGCCAGAAAGGATCTATTCAAATCTAAGTTCCATGGGGGGCTTGGTTTTAGAGATATGCACACCTTCAACAAGGCTCTGCTGGCTAAACAAGTCTGGCGTCTCCACACTAACCCTCTCTCTCTGCTTAGTCTTTGCCTCAAAGCCAAGTACTACCCTACTACTGACATCCTTCAAGCTACCCAAGGAAGTCAACCTAGCTATGCGTGGCAAAGTATCCATCAAGCTATAGAGGTCATAAAAAAAGGAAGCTGTTGGAGGATAGGGAATGGGCAAAATATCAAAATATGGGAGGATAACTGGCTGATCTCTCAAAGTTCTCACCCCCCAGGGGGGCCACAACACTATAACCAGAGTTAGTGAGATTATCACTCTCCAACCCTCAAAAAGCTGGCACACTGATCTCATTACCCAAGTGTTCTTCCCTTTTGAAAGGGATCAAATTCAACAAATTCCCTTGATTATGGAACAAAATGAGGACCAACTAATGTGGCCTCATACCAAGGAAGGCTCCTACACGGTAAAATCAGGGTATAATATGATTAAACTCTGGCAAGACAATGCTAATCTAGCATCTACTAGTGCTAACAGCCTCAACAATAAGCTGTGGAAAACTCTCTGGTCTCTACACACAATACCCAGGCATAAAGTTTTGCTCTGGAGAATAATGCAACAAGCTATCCCAGTCAAGCAAGCCCTCAGTAATCGGGGAATTCAAGGTCAAACCCTTTGCCCTAGGTGTCTTCAGAAAGAAGAGACAATTGAGCATGTTTTTAAAGATTGTCAACATGCAGACAGAATCTGGTTCGGTTCTAAGCTAGGGATACGCTTCAGCAGTGTCCAAAGTAGCTTCAGGGATTGGCTTATCTACGCTTTCCACAATCTCAATAACGAAGATCTAAGCTATGTGGCAGCTATCTGTTATGGAATCTGGTATGCTAGGAATCAACAAGTCTTTGAACACAGACACATTGAAGAGCACAAGACTATTAGCAAAGCCCAAATCAGTCTCCAAGAGTTTACCCTAGCCCAACTCACTACCCACAACAACACTTCTGGGAATACCCTTAATCAGGATTCCAGATCTAGCAACAATCAGAGCTATACGAGGCGATCTAATGCTCCCAAAAAATGGAAAAAACCTAGACCTGACACTATTAAAATTAACTGTGATGCTAACCTGGCTCGACCTGGTCGATGGGGTTTTGGAGCAATGTATCGAGATTCTGATGGAGAACTCCTTGCAGCTGCTACTTGGGAACGGCCGGGTAGTGATGACGCTGAGCTTGCCGAAGCATGTGCGCTGTACTATGCGATTTTGCTAGCGATAGATTGCTGTTTTCAAAATATTGAAGTGGAGAGTGACAATGCTTCAGTTATCGGTCTCCTCAAATCGAGCGATTTCTACCCTAGGTCTTATGTGGGAAACTATGTTTGGGGGATTCATTGTAATAGTCACAGATTTAGAGCGTGGTCTTTCAACCACATTAGTCGGAATGTTAACAAAGCGGCCCACTGTCTTGCTGCTTTAGCCCATTTAGAACCCAATATGATATGGTTGGAAGAAACTCCTTCCTCTCTTGTATCCATCTTATGCTCTGACTTACTTTAATAATATAACTCTTTTACTTTCAAAAAAAAAATTTAACTAAATCCAATAAAAAAGGAGATTAAATAATTATTTATATTTGTACAATAGACAATTTCGATCACATCAAATAAAAAAAAAGAAAATATCGATCACACAAACGGGCACGACCGTTTGGCGGCTAGTATATAATAAAAAAGATCGATACACCATTCATAAAACAAATGTGGTGAAGTAACCTTTTCTAACAAAAGCCATTTCCAAGATACAAGTTTAATTCTATCAACAATCTCCTCTAACTCAACAATTTTACCCAAAAAAATTCTATAATTCCTCGTGCCCCACAAAGTCGAAAGGACCGCATGTCAAACCATCAGAGTCCTTTTCTTCCTTGCTTCCTATTCCAACACATAGCCCGGAAGGTCTATCAAACACAACCAAATCAAATAGAACCAACTCAAACCAAACGGAACTGAATCAAAAAGGAATAGAACCAATTCATACAAAACCAAATGAATCTGAATCGAACAAAGTCAAATTAAACTAAACAAACAAATTGTGAGTATTACCTCACCAAACAACCAAAAGAAACACCACAATATGGTGCTTTACAAACAAATTTTGAGCATCGACTCACCAAACAAACAAATTGAGAACAATATTTTAACTCACCAAACAAATCCAAATAAAATCAAACTAAATGAAACCAAACAAAACTGAACCAAATCAAATGGAATCAGACTAAACCAAATGATACTAAACAAAATAGAGGCAAACCAAATGGAATTAAAACTAAACAAAACAAATCAAATGAAAACAAATTGAAATCAAACGGAGTCAAAAAAAACAAATGAAACAAATCAAATTGAATAAAAATGAACGAAACCAAAATGAGTCTCTTCAAACCATAAACAAACACATAAACAATTGCTTTCGATATCGAATAATTCCAAAACAAAAACTTCAAATAAATTTATGTTTTCAGTGACTAACGGTGACTTTTATTCCTTCAACCTACGGTGCCTTTTATCCTCCAAGTACATCAACAACAACTAAACACGTAGCTCATAAAAAAATAACTCCGAAATTGTATTTAACTGAAATCGAACCTTTTTTTTTGAAAAAAAATCGAAAATTGTTTCCTGAAAAAGATCGAAAAGTTTTTTCTCGGAAAAATCAGGAATTTTCGCGAGAAAAGATCGGAAACTTTTTTCCAAAAAAAAATCCAAATAGAATCAAACTAAACGAAACTAAACAAAATCGAACCAAATCAAATGGAATCAGACTAAACCAAATGATGCTAAACAGAACAGAGGCAAACCAAATGGAATTGAAACTAAACAAAACAAATCAAATGAAAATCAATTGAAATCAAACGGAGTCAAACAAAACAAGTGAAACAAATCAAATTGAATAAAAATGAACGAAACACGCATACATTGCAGGGTGTAAAAACAAAACATGCCTACATTGCAAGGGGGGGTCACAAAAAAAAATTTACAGGGAAAAACAAAACACGCCCACATTGCAGGGTGTAAAGACTCATTTACCCTTTTTTAGATCATCTTTAGTGGGAGTTAACTAAGTGGGTAAACTAAGTTACTTTTCGTGGGTCCAAAGTGATTTGTAGGATTTAAAAAATTTATAGTTGATTTCAGTAGTTTTTACTTTAGTGGTGGTTATTTATAAAGAACCAAAACTTGACCCCACATGTTTTTATTTTTTTAATTTGTAATGTTTTAATCCAAAGTTAACATTAATTTAATTATTTTAACTAAAATGCATAAAGTGTCAAAAAAAAAAAAAATTAAAATGCATAAAAATATTAATTATGTTTTTGACAAAAAACAATTAATTATTAAAGTGGCAAAAGATGTATTAAAAATGATACATGTGAGGAAACATTTTTTTTATATGGTAATGCCGTTGGTTTTAATGTTGTTGGATGATTATGATTTTTTTTTGAAGCAGTTGGGTATATTATGATTATTTTGAATGAATTAAAATAATAGTATTTTATGTTAAATTGAAAGATAGCTCACGTTATTTATATAGTTAGCGGTAACTAAGTTTTAGTTCATCCAACTGTCATGTCATGCCCACTATAAAGCAAATTGCTTATAAACAACGTAAGCTATAAAGAATTTGGCCTTAATGCACCTGCACTAAAGATGCTCTAAGAGCATCTTTAGTGGGAGTAAACTAAGTGGATGAACTAAATTATTTTTTGTGGGTCCAAAATGATTTGTAGGATTTAAGAAATCTATAGTTGATTTGAGTAGTTTTTACTGTAATGGTGGTTGGTTATAAAGAACCAAATATTAACCCCACATATTTATATTTTATTTATTTGTAATTAATTTTGAATATATTGTCATTGGCTTTGAAAGAATTTGATTAATAAAATAATAATATTTTAACTTTGGAAATATGTAACTGCCGTTCACTATGTAGCTGCCGTGAACTAGTTTTACTTCACCCACTTGCCAAGTCATATATACTATAGTGTAGGTTTTGTATAGTTGCTGTGTTTTATAAGGAATTTAAGACTTAGCTAACCAGCACTAAAGTTGCTCTTATGTATTATTTTAAAATATATATTCAATTAAAAACAATCAAACCAAGTTGAACCTTGATTCAACCATTTAAACCTTGAACCGGTAAACATATTAGTTTAATCGTCGGTCCAAGTCTAATTACCTTGATTGCAATCACTTCTCTTATATTATTGTTGTAAATGCACATAAGAGGGGATGCGAATAGTAGAAAAGGAGTATCCTACAATTGATTCATAAAAGCCCAATATAAAACCCAAAAACAAAAAGCCCACAACACAAATCCATAAGAATAACAAAACCCTAAAACCATAAATCACTCCAATTTCATTCTTCGTTCATCTTCCTCCGCCGTTCACCATCACAACAACCAGTAATCTCTCTCTCTCTCTCAATATCCGATCGATTTGCATTTTCATTTTCCGTTTTAATTTCGTTAATCAAAATCAATTTCATTGTTTATGTAGAATGGCCAAAGAGGAAGTGAAAACCGTTGTTCCTGAATCCGTTTTGAAGAAGCAGAAAAGAAATGAGGAATGGGCTTTGGTGAAGAAACAGGAACAAGAATCAGCTAAGAAGAAGAGATCTGAAACAAGGAAACTCATTTGGAGTAGAGCTAAGCAATATGCTAAGGAATATGATGATCAGGTTTTGTAATTTTAATCATATTAATTTAATTTGATTAAGTTTAATCACTTATTTGCTTAGTTAATTGTTTTTGTTTAATATGTTTTCAGCAAAAGGAGTTGATTAGGTTGAAGCGTGAAGCTAAGCTTAAGGGTGGATTTTATGTTGATCCTGAAGCTAAGCTTTTGTTCATTATCAGGATCAGAGGGTAATTTATCAAATTTATCTATTTAATATTTTGAATTTTATTTTATAATATACTACTTGGCGATTTATTATGTTTTAAGTTCATTGGAAATTTCATTAAGGACTGAAAAATGTTACAAAACTTTGGTAGGTTTAGTTTTTGAATTGAATTTAATCTATACATGGAGTAAAAAACATGTGATTTTTTTGTTAGAAAACAGTTTGTAATACTATTACTTGTTATTGTTGTTTTTATTAATGGGAATTTTGTAATTTTTTAAATTGCAGTATCAATGGTATGGACCCAAAATCAAGGAAGATTTTGCAGCTTTTGCGTCTGAGACAGGTAAACTTCAGATGGTTTTTTTATTGGTCACTCAATGAGTTGTTTTGTTCCTATTGGTTTTGTTCTTGATGGGTGTTGATTAGTAACTTCATTTTTGGTTGAGGAATTTGTCAAGGGTTATTTGTGTACCATTTACTATAATCATATGCTGGTTAATAGGAAATGCATACACATGTTTTGTTACTTTGAAATAGAATGTGCTGTAATTAACTAATTATGGATACACTTTGAATATCATGCAATGCATCTCTGATTAAGGGATTGTTTAATGAATTGTTCTTGGAAGCATGTAACCACAAATATATAAGTTATAATGTCATGCTTTTTGAATTAGACTTTCAGCTGATGGCTTAGTCTATCCAACAATGTATTATTGTTTATTTGATGTGATAAGCCAGTGAATATAAGCTTTGCAAAATTACTCCTCTAACTAAACCTAAATGTTTAATACATGAGAGTTTAAAGTTGTCTTGCTTATTTGTGGTGTTTTGGTTGTATATGTTTTTATGATATATATTATTCAAATGAGTATAATTTAATACAATGGCATAGATCTTATGTATTGACTTATGTTCTTTTATCTATGGTTTTTGGTGTCTATACTAATTATTTGAGACTAGGTAGGATTTGGATTTATGATAACCTTGCACTTAACTAGTAAAGCTTTTTGTTGAAATGACCCTTGCTGACCCATTATAATGTATGATAACCTTGCACTTGACCACTTAAGCTTGTTCGAACCATCTATGTCATCATCATTTTAACCTTATTCTTACTTTATTTCATC
This sequence comes from Trifolium repens, assembly GCA_030408175.1. Classification (NCBI taxonomy): domain Eukaryota; kingdom Viridiplantae; phylum Streptophyta; class Magnoliopsida; order Fabales; family Fabaceae; genus Trifolium; species Trifolium repens. Next base: position 19,547,000 of record CP125839.1, on the reverse strand, counting down.
AAAGATTCTTATCTCCTAGACTCTATGCAATATGAGTGTAGCCTTATTCCATCATTTCTTTTGACGGCAGGTCTTCAATGGTGTGTTTCTCAAAGTCAACAAAGCCACCGTGAATATGCTCCACAGGGTAGAGCCATATGTTACATACGGGTATACTAAATCTCAAATTATAAGTTCACATTATCACTGATCATTTATACACTGCTCGGGTTCTGAATCTTTGCTGATTTATCTCAGGTATCCTAATCTGAAGAGTGTCAGGGAATTGATCTATAAGAGAGGCTATGGAAAGGTTGATAGACAGAGAAGTCCTTTGACAGACAACTCTATCATTGAACAGGTCTGCCTTTCATTAATCACTCAATAACACAGTCACTTAATTCTGAATTTGTATTTTACTCAATTTGCTAAAGTCAGAATGCGAGTTGTTTAAACTTGACAGACAGTCCAGATTGCATCACTATTTCTATTGTGTGATTTTTTGTGCGTCTAAAATTTTGATGTCCCGTTTAGTGTTTTTCATCTTCATTTTATTGTTGTTGACTGTTTGAGTTACTTTGGTTTTTTTACTGACATTGTTCAACTGCAGGTTCTTGGGAAACATGGCATTATTTGCATTGAAGATCTGATTCACGAGATCTTGACTGTTGGACCTCACTTCAGAGAGGCAAACAACTTCCTATGGCCTTTCAAGCTCAAAGCTCCTTTGGGTGGTTTGAAGAAGAAAAGAAACCATTATGTTGAAGGTGGTGATGCTGGAAACAGGGAAGAGAAAATCAATGAACTCATTAGAAGGATGAATTAGTTTTTTGAATCTCAAGTTCTTTAAGATTATTATCCAGCTTAAGACATTGTATTTGTTAATTCCAGTTTTGTTTTACAAGATTTTTATGGTGTTATTTTGAATGGTGAGCCGATCTGAGATATTTATTTAGTTCACTGGCTGCATTGCAGTGAAAGGTTTTAATTATTCTGAGTTTTGTTGTTTATTTGCTTCATGTATGACCCTTAGTTATAATGTCTCTTAAACCACCCTTCACTGTTATATTGTTTTGCAATGATAACACAACTTAGATAACTAATGGCACATATGTTCTATCTTTGCAATATTACTTCCTGATTTCACAATGTTAATTATTTTCTACCTTGTTAAACCTTTTCCTTGTGAGTCAATTTTTCCTCAGTCAGTGTCAAAGGGTCAAGCCTAGAGCTGTAAAAATGGGCCGGGCTATCGGGCCGGCCCAGTAGCCCTATAGTTTTATACGGGCCGGGCCGGGCTTTCCAAAAAATGTTATTGGGCCTTATTGGGCTGGGCTGTCGGGCCTATGGGCCATCATGGGCTGGGCCAGCGGGCTTTTGGGCCGGCCCAATAAAGAATTAAAAAAAAATTCTAAAAAAAAAATTTACCTAAAAATAAGGAATTTTAGTTAGTATAAAATCTTTAGATAAAGTAAGTAACAAAAGATGAGATTTGTTTTTTTTTTAAGGAAAAAGATGAGATTTTGTTAGTTAGGAGATAATTATTAAACCAAATTTGTTATGATTATCTTTATTTAAAAAAAAATAACAACTTAATCATTCATTATAAATAGAGAAGTATAAGAAGGAAATTATAAGTTTTATCTTATCTAAAGCACAAAGATATAGATTATAGTGCTACTATTCTCAACAAGGTATATGTCTTCTACTACTTTTCATCTAACTAGTTTCTTGCTCAATAATGGTATTTGTATGTCTGTATGTCAATTTATATGTCTCGAATATTTTATAACTGTATGTTTTATTTTTAACTTTGTTTTAGTAGGTTTCTTAGAAGACATATTCAATATATACCGCAATATTGAAAATCTCGCAAGTATAATCAGCCAAATAATTGGCTTCAAACTTGGTTAACAAGGGAGAGAATCATTAGAGCTCCAGAGGTAAGGTAATGTATTAATACTTAGTGGTTCGGTTCATTCAGGGACGAACCCAAAAATTTTGAGAAGTGGGGGCAATATGTATATTATACTATAGTCTATAATATAAGTAAAAATTAGTCAATTTTTTAAAGAGGGGCACATGTTAGTGAACTCAATATAGAAAAATCATCTTAAGAGATGTGTATTTAATTTTTTAAAAGTCTTTTTTTTTTCAATGTCAAATTTCTACTTTTGTGTTCTTAACACGTGAAAACCTTTTTTAAGGGTCATATGCTAACTAGTATCCTATTTGATACTTAAAAAACTTAAGAGACCTATCTGATGCTTAAAAAATTTAAAGGACCTATCTGATACTTATAAAATTTAAAGGATCTATTTGATACAAACGTAAAATTTAAGGATACCAAAAGAAGGAATTTTTGTATTAAAAAAAACATTATTTATATTTTCAAAAAGTAGATTACACATTCTAATCCTTTCATACTTTATTATAAGAGTTTTAAGTCTGTGTTGATTGCTTCGTTATGTGAACAGTATGAGCTACATAAAATTTGACTATCTTATCTTATATACATAATGTTATAATTATATGTCCAATGTAAATTGACCATGATTTATATATGTTTGATATAGTGATATTGTCATGTTCGGTTGAGTGTATTATAAGCCAACAAGATAGAAAGAAACAAACATGACACTTGATTTATATATGTTAGATATTGTCATCTTATATAGTTATATACCTCCTTAACATTTGATTGCCTCTTGTTTCTTTCTTGTGTATAACTTATAAGTACTTCTTGTGCTTATCTTTTATAATATAATTTAAATGCTCAATTTAATTTTAATGTGTTTGTACTTTGTAATGTAGTCATGGAAGATGTTGATCCAATTTTGCAAACTATTAATGAAGATGGTGATTTGGTAATGTCACAATCTCCTACGGCTGCTAATACGAAAAATGTTATTGAGGGAGACACTGTTGAAAAAAATACTAATAACAAAAGGGTAAGGAGATCTAATGTTTGGAAACATTTTACAAAGATTGGTAAAGTTGATGGGGGGCAAAAATGTACATGTAATGGTTGTAGGGGTATGTTTTCATGTGGTGGAAGCACTTCTCACTTAAAGCGTCATATAAAGCTGTGTCATAAAATTCCAAACAGTGATGATGAGGAACTCATGTTGGATGATGAAGAAACATTATTGAAGAAGTGGCAATTTGATGATAAGGCTTACAGAGATTCACTTGCTAGAAGCATTATACGACATGATCTTCCATTTAGCTACGCCGAGTATGATGCAGTTTTGGCTACAAACAAGATATTGAATCCTGATTTTGTTCCCATTTGTAGAAACACTGCAAAAACCGATTGCATGCTTGTGTTTTCAAGTGAAAAGGAAAGGCTAAAGAGTGTGTTAGCATCCATTCCAGGTAGAGTTTGTCTAACTTCTGATGTATGGACAGCTGTAACAACACAAGGTTATATGACTGTCACTGCTCATTATGTTGATCAAGATTGGAAGTTAAATAGTAAATTGCTTTCATTTTGTCACTTGGATAATGCACATACAGGGGTCGAATTATCTGGAAAATTGTTTGGTGCTCTTAAGGATTGGGGAATAGATCGTAAAATATTTTCACTCACATTGGACAATGCCTCTTCAAATGATAACATGATAAAAAAATTGAAACAGAGGCTTAATTTGCAAGATGCGTTGTTATGTAAAGGTAAATATTTTCATGTCCGTTGTTGCGCCCACATCTTGAATCTCATTGTTCAAGATGGTTTGAAGGCGGCGGGTGATGCTTTGCATAAAATTCGAGAGAGTGTCAAATATGTGAAGGCCTCAGAGGGGAGATTGAGGGAGTTTAGAAAATGCATCCAAGAAGTGCATCTAGATAATGTAGAAGGTGGATTCTTAAGGTTGGATGTTTGCACTAGATGGAATGCCACATATATGATGCTTGAAAGTGCTATTAGGTATCGACCTGCATTCATTAGCTTGAGCGATAATGATAAGAACTACACGATTTGTCCAAGCACTGAGGAGTGGGAAAGAGCACAAACTATTTGTAATATCTTGGCTCCATTTTATAATATTACATGCTTAATTTCTGGGTCATCTTACACAACTTCAAACTTATACTTCATGCAAGTTGCATTTATAGAGATGGCTTTGAATAAAAATTTGAATAGTGAAGATGAAGTGATCAAAGATATGACCAAGAGGATGAAGGATAAGTTTGACAAGTATTGGAGTGAATATTCGGTTACTCTTTCACTTGGAAATGTTCTTGATCCAACATCAAAGTTAGAATTTTTGAAGTTTTGCTTTAAGAAACTTTACCCAAATAATTATGAAGACAAGATAAAAAAAGTGAAGGATGGTTTGCATGATCTCTTTGATGAATATAAAAAAGACATGGTTCCAACAAGCTCATCTTTAGATAGTTCATCAAGAAACACTCAATCTCACTCAGTTGGTCAATCATTGAAGAATACATCGTTTTTTAAGGTAAGATTTATAAATTGTTTCAAATTTTTATGAAAGTACTTATAGTTATTTCTATTGATGTAAGTCAAATAATAAAAGTTTAAATAATAGTGCATGTGCTAATTCTTTAATTAAAGTCTAAGTAGTAGTAAATGTGTCAAATAATTATTGTGTTGCTGTCATTAATATGTTAATATGGTCCCCTTAGAAAAGTTAAAATAAGGTAATATAAGTTAATTCCACTGTTATACTTATTTCTATTGTTGTTGTCAAATAATTGTTGTGTTTCCCTCTTAGTACTGCTTGCATTTATTTGTTTGCATGAATGGGGCTGATTATATTCTATTCAAGCTTAATTTAAATAGTTTTTGTTTGTCGAATTCTAGGAATACCGTCAAGAAATGATACAAAAAATGTCAAATGATGGTAAGTCTGAACTTGAAATATACTTGGATGAAAAATGTCTTCCGAATGATGATGTGGATATTCTTCAATATTGGAAGTTAAATAGTGTTCGATTTCCTCAACTTGCAATAATGGCGTGTGACATTTTAAGCATTCCAATCACAACAGTGGCTTCTGAATCTTCTTTTAGTATCGGAGGTCGTATCTTAAATAAGTATAGGAATTGCTTACTCCCAGAAACTGTGCAAGCTCTTATTTGTACACGTAATTGGTTGCATGATTTTAAAGAAATCGGACCTTCTGGTAAGTTTAATTAATAATCCTTTTGTTTTATTTGCAATTTGAATTTGCTTTTTAGTTGATGACTTATCAAATTATCGTGTATTATGAATTGCAGATATACCTGAAGTAGAGGAGATACAATTGTATGAAAAATCAAGTGGTCAAGATCAAGAAGAGACTTAGGCCGAGAAGTTACCTAATTTATAATTTACTTTTTTTTATAATTTATAATTTAATTTATGTATTTTGAATGATTATGTTAAAAGTTTAGTGTCTGATGTAAGCTTGAAATTTATTAACTTTGAGGATGCACTTTATGAATCATCATCCACAGATCTCTCGACTTTTGCGTGGATATTTTGAAGTATTTATTATTTCATGAAATCATGACACTCACTTTTTTATGGATATTAATTTTTGTGCGATGCATATGTAGTTTTATTGTCCATTGATTTTTTTTTTATAAAAAATTTGTCAATATTTTATAAAAAAAAAAAATTAAAAAATTTGTCGGGCCTGGGCCGGCCCATCGGCCCATACATATTGGGCTGGGCTAAGCGGGTCGGGCCTTGGGCCTTAATGGGCCGGGCCACTTGAGCCCAATAGATGTCTTGGCCCTATGGGCCCGGGCCGGGCTGGGCTGGCCCATTTGACTCAAGCCATTGCGATATAACCGATGGCTACCTTGACTCTATGGTTTCAAACAGGACTAAGCTATTGTAAGCCATTGCGATATAACCCTAAAATGGTCACTGACAACTAAACTGATATGAAACCCACAATGCAAATCTGTTCTTGTTCCTCTAGCATTCCTTGAGAGTTGTTTGATATATGAGAATTTTAATGTCAAAGCAAAACAACGGTATTATAAGAATTTTACGAAGAAAATCTCTAAAAGTTTGGACCTTATAACTAAGATATGCAAATGCATCAATACTTCAAAACTTTCAAGTACTCATGGTTTTTTTGGCTCTTTGAATTGTTTAAGGATTGTCTTTTGTATGCTTAAATTCTAACGCACTGGTCATGTATTCTCCCGTTGATGAATGAAAAGATTGGAAGTATCAGTCACATGTTGTGTTTTAATTCAAGGTGTTCTGCATGACTATTAGAATTAATTTATCATAATAACTGATATTTATTTAAGCGATTAATTTGTTTAAGTACCATAAGCGATTAATTCAAGGGTACTGTGGAACAACCGCAACAACAGTGTCTGGAATGAGGCTAAAGAAGCAAGTCGCAACTTGGGGATTAAAGCACGACACATCTGGGATGAGTGGAGATCGGTTCAAAACTGCCAGCATGACAACCCGAGTACAGCCATTCAGCAGCAACAATTAAACTGGCAAAAACCACCTTGGGGATGGCACAAATGCAATGTTGATGCCGAATTCTACAATGCGTTGAACAAAACCGATGCAGGGTGGTGTGTAAGAAACCACACAGACACATGTAATTTTGTGTTGGCACTTGGCAGGAACCTCTTGGAAGATAGGAAAGTGCTTTATAACAAAAGGGGAAGCAATCGCATTGCTTGAAGCTATGAAATAATTGGAGCAACGAGGTATCACACATGTAACATTTGAAACGGATTCAAAGAGCGTTGTAGATGCTATTCATGCGTTATGTGATGGAGCCTCCAAGTTTAGTTCACTCATATGTAATATTAAAAATGTTTTGATGTTGAATCCTAACTTTGTGGTAAAGTTTGTCAAGCGACAAGCGAATATGGTCACTCATATACTTGCTAGAGCTTCCATTTCATGGGCTAGTCGCAATGTTAGTGAGTTGATACCTCTTTGTATTGCTACTTTAATGAATAATGAAATGATGTATTGCTACTTGTTAGAGATTGAATCATATGAATCAAATAGTTAAAAATTCAAATATAAACTGTTTACGTCACACCATATTGATAGATGAATTCCAACTGACTGCTTTTCCTATTGTGTTAACATTACTATGTTGAAAAATATTATGTAAAATTATAGGTTATTAAAGAATTAATATATGAAATTATACAAGTCTTATGAAAAAGATTTTGGAAATACAAACCGAAGATAAAATTGAAACCTCACGTAAAGCCGTGATTAGGGGTGGCAAAACATATGGATTGAGTGAATTTGGATACTAACGATTTAATAACTATCTTTGTTGCTCTAGAATGTTTCAGTTTATGCTCCTATCTACTATCTGGGTATACAAAGAAAGATGTTCGGTCTAATGAGGAATCAAAATAATCCATTAGCAATTCATTAAAATTCATTCAAAGAATCCAATCCAGGGCCGTCTCCGAGTATTTGGAGGCTTCGGGAAAATTCGACAAAAAGACCTTTTGAAGATGAAATAAATTTTATTAAATAAAAATGTTTTTATCAAAAAAATATACAATTTTTAAAAAATAGTCATCTTTTATTTACAATGCAACTAGCATCAATAATGTAAAAATTAATCACATTTAAATCGAGAATAGCAAAATACTGTGGAATATATGGAAAAACAGCGTATGGGACGAGTCAAGGGAATCGGGTCGAAGCATTGGTATTAAAGCATGGCAAATGTGGTTTGAATATCATTTTGTGCAACTGCTACAGCAGGAAACAAGCAGAATACAACAACCCTTAATGTGGCAAAAACCCAATATGGGATGTATAAGTGCAACGTCGATGCCAGGTTTCACAATGAGATAAATAAAATTAGTGTTGGGTGGTGTTTGCAGGACTGTAGCGGCAGTTCTGTGCTAGGTGGAACGATATGGAACGATGAAATTTGCTCTATTGTGGTAGGTGAATCCTTAGCCATTCTCGAAGCAATGAAAGTCATAGAACAAAGAGGCATTTCAAATGTCATATTTGAAACGGATTCTAAGAGCACGGTAGATGCAATTCATGCCTTACCGGTGGAACTTCAGAGTTTAGTTCTTTCATTTATAATATCCAAAAGTATGTTATTATGTAATTGAAACTTTATGGTGAAGTTTATTTAGCGACTAGCGAATATGGTTGCCCACACGCTTGCTAGAGCGGCCATTGCTTGGGCTAGTCTCTGTACTTTTGAGTCATTACCACCAAGGTTGTTAAAATCGCGATTTAAAACATAAAAACTATAGATTTTACGTTTCTAGGTAGCGATTTCGAGTTAAATCGCAGGTAGAATCGTTTTCTGGTTAAATCGTGATCTGAAACGATATTAAACGATTTAAATTAGTAAAATCTCCTAAATCCTGTAAAATCGTTGGTTTTAACTCTTTGAGACGATTTTACCTTTTTTTTCAAAAAAAAAAATTGACAATTTTTTTTGAAAAGCCCAATTTTTATGAATATTACATTTTACTATGGTGATTTTAGTATATTTTAGCTCCAAAATCAAAACTTCTACCAAAATGATTACCTCCTTACAAGATGGTGAACATGTTCTTACTCACCAAAGCCAAATATCCCATCATGTGGTAAACTTTTATAAAAATCTTTTTTGTACTAACACTGTTTTGCAGGATCCTTTGCTTGCAGAGGAAGTTATTCCTAAATTGATTACTGATGACATCAATGCTCTGATGACTATGTTGCCCTCACATCAAGAAATCAAAGCAGCCGTTTTTGCCCTAAACAAAGACAGTGCTCCTGGCCCAGATGGATTTGGAGCTTTCTTTTTTCAACATTATTGGGAGATTGTGAAGACTGATGTCTTCATTGCTATTTTGGAGTTTTTCACCACCAACTGGATTTTACCAGGTTTCAATTCAAACATTATAGCTCTTTTGCCTAAGACTTCCAATGCTACCTCTATTGATCAATATAGGCCTATAGCCATGGCTAATTTCAAATTCAAAGTTATTTCTAAAATAGTTGCTGATAGGTTAGCAAATGTCATGCCTTCTATTATTTCTGAGGAACAAATGGGTTTTATTCATGATAGAAATATTAAAGACTGCCTTTGTTTTGCCTCCGAAGCTGCTAATCTTCTTCACAATAAATCCTTTTGGGGCAACTTAGCTCTAAAGACTGACATTTCTAAAGCTTTTGACACATTAGAATGGTCTTTCTTGTTGAAGGTTCTAAAGTGCTTTGGCTTTAATGAAGTTTTTTGTAACTGGATCCATGTTATCCTTAAATCAATTTTCCTATCCATTTCTATAAATGGCAAGTCAGAGGGATACTTTAATTGTTCTAGAGGGGTGAGACAAGGTGATCCCCTATCTCATCTTCTTTTCTGCATAGCTGAAGATGTCTTGAGTCGATGCATTTCTAAGCTTGTTAATGAAGGTAAACTAGATCTTATCAAGGGCACTTGGCACATAAGGGTTCCTTCTCACACTTTCTATGCTGATGATTTAATGATTTTCTGCAAAGGGTAAGCTAGCTGGTCTTATTTCTCTTCAGGATTTATTTACTAACTATGCTCTTCAGTCTGGGCAAACCATTAATACAGCTAAATCCACCATATACTCTGGCTCCATAACTCAAGGCAGACTTAATATAATTGTGAACTTGTTGAAGTTTAAATTAGGTAATTTACCTTTTAACTACCTAGGTGTACCTATTTTCAAAGGTAAGCCTAAGGCTAGTTGGTTACAGCCTATTGCAGATAAAATTCATGCCAAACTTTCAGGTTGGAAGGCATCTTTACTGTCCATGGCTGGTAGAGTTCAATTAGTTAGATCAGTTATCCAAAGTATGCTAATTTATAGCATTACACTTTACTCTTGGCCTGCCTCTATGATAAAAAAGATTGAAAAAGATGTGAAGAATTTCATATGGAGTGGGGATGTTGATAAAAGAAAATTAGTCACGGTTGCTTTGAAAAAGATTTGCAGGACCTTTTCTCAAGGGGGTTTGAATCTAAGGTCTCTGTCTAATTTGAATAAAGCTTCAAATCTAAAGCTCTGTTGAGCCTTGTTCAACTCTCAGACCTCTTGGGCTAAGCTCCTTCAAGCTAGAGTTATGAGGGGTAAGAAATTCATCCATCATCACATTTTCTCTTCAATATGGAGTAGCATCAAAGAGGAAGTCTCTCTTATTCTTGACAATTCTGTCTGGCTGCTTTGGACTAGTACAAACATCAACTTTTGGAATGATAATTGGTGTGGTTCCATTCTCTCTAAAGTGTTTAATTTTCCTTCTCACATCAGTCAAGTTCTCACTTCTACTGTTAGTGATTACATTTACAATGCTCAGTGGAATATTCCCCTTCAATTGTCTCACCATTACAATGCTCTCAGATTTCTTGTTGAACAAGTTACTATCCCTACTGTGCCATCTCAGGACAAATTACTTTGGAAGCATACTGATTCAGGTGAGTTACAATTGTCAGTTGCTTATAGTTTCAAATTGCAGCCTCTCCAAGACTTACTTTGGGCCAAATTTATCTGGTGTCTTGACATACCTCCCTCTAAATCTATTTTTGCTTGGAGACTAATGCATAACAAAGTCCCTACGGACGAAAATCTTAAAATTAGAGGTTGTGCTATGCCTTCTATGTGTAGTCTTTGTTGCAAATCTGAGGAGTCTACCTTTCACATTTTCTTTGAATGTGAATTTGCTATCAAAATTTGGTCTTGGTTTGCAAATTGTTTGGATATGGTTCTGCAGTTCACCTCTATGGAGGATATGTGGAAACTTTGTGATTTTAATTGGTCTCCTCAATGTAAGACTGTAGTTTCTCCAACTTTGGTCAATTTAATTAGCTCCATTTGGACTGCTAGGAATCAAGCCAGGTTCAATAATAAGCCCACTAGCTGGAAATCTTCCATATCCTTGATTATACCCAATACTTCTCTTTCAGGTAACAACTCTAAAAACGCATCTTCTAACTCTATTAGAGATTTTATCATTTTGAAACATTTTAATGTGACCACTCATCATCCAAGAACACCTGTCATCAAAGAAATTCTTTGGCAGCCTCCTTTGATCAATTGGGTAAAATACAATATTGATGGTGCTTCTAAAGGAAATCCTGGTTTAGTTGGTTGTGGAGGTGCTTTTAGAAACCATGATGCAGATTTGTTGTATTGTTTTGCTGAACTTTTAGGTATTGCTTCATCCTTCCAAGCTGAATTATGTGCAGCAATGTCAACAATTGAAGTTGCATACAAGATGAATTGGAAAAACATATGGATTGAGACTGACTCAACACTTGTGGTCCTAGCTTTCCAAAATTCTAACACCGTGGTTCCTTGGAATCTAAGAAACAGATGGAGTAACATCTTGCTTCTCTTCAGGAATTTAAATGGCATAGTGACACATATCCAAAGAGAAGGGAATCACATTGCAGACACACTTGCAAATCATGGTTGTACTTTATCTTCTGCTTCTTTTTGGCTTCAAGCTTCTGTATTTATTAGTGATAGGTTAGCTCAAAACAAACTAGGTATCCCTAGTTTTAGATATTGCACTTGATGGAGTTTTGGTTTTATGTCCCCTCCATTTTTGTATTCTATTCCCTCTTTTAATATATTTGTGGGTGGTTAGCTCTTTGCTACCACCTTTTTGCAAAAAAAAAAGCTTTGAAATTAAGTTGAAATTTTAAATTATTAATGCATTGTAGTATTATATAAGTATATATATACATGTCATATAGAAATGCTATCGTCACACTCACTATCACACTCTACTAACACTCACCATCAAAATTGGCCATGTCATCCCTCTATTTTATTTTTTCACTAGTTAACCGGTAGTCCAAGTTGCTATATGCAATTTTCAGACATAAATAAAAAACGCTGGGTACCGATTCCATCATCCTTCCAATTTTTCTCACACCGATTATGCCATTGTTGAGTCCAAAGAACCCTCACACTGATAGTGTTTTTTTTATAATAAAATTGCAATTTAATTTTAGGAATTAATTCTTTATTTTCAAAGAAAATTTTCAAACCCTTACAAAAAAAAGAAGAAATTTTTCAAAGAAATAACAAAATGTAATTTGTTTTTATAAATAAAGTAGTAAAGTTATTTATAAGTTATAAAGTGATTTTACTTATAGAAAAAATTCATCATTTTGTAAAAGAAAATATTTTTTGAAATAGTTTGATTTATAATTTTTAGGGTGGTATGATGATGTCATTTGTTGAAATTAAACATGATCTATATAAATAAAATGAAACAAACCAAAAAAGAGCCACATGCGGGAGTTGAACACACTCCCCCTTGATTCTAATATTATTGCACAAACGTGCACACCATTGGAGCACATCACATCTCGTAAAAACAAAATCAACACATATACTTAACCACTTTTAGTATGATGGCCCCAAAAAAATATATTTAAGTCCCCTAAAATATGGAGGCCTTGGGCTGTGGGCCTGCTTGCCATTCCTCTGAGCCGGCCCTGATCCAATGCATCAATTATAGATAAAAATTCATCCAATCCATCTATTGTCATATTTCCAATGGATGAATATCTAATCTGTTGGAACAAAGTGGGTCTGACATAAACCTCAAAGTTTTTAATTGATTTTGATGATAACAAAGTATTAAAATTGCAATTGGTATTACTAATGATTGTTCTAGTGTGCAGAATTATAAGTTAAAATTCATTCAGAAGCACTACGAACAAAAGCAGAGAAGCCAAGCTAAGAAGCTCTGAAAGCTTATTGCTGATCATCAGAAGCTCAATATCCAAGATCAGAAGTCAGTAGCTCTGAAGATAAAAGCCAGACTCTGATAAGCTCAGAAGCTGAAGACCTTAAGAAGCTACACTACAGACTCTGAAACAAAAGGAATTTGCGTCACTCAAGAACTGACAGAATCAGAACCAATGATTGTAGAACAATCTTCTTTAGGACTCTGTCATATCCACAGGAAGGAATATTCGTTGGTACAACGTTAACCTTATCCATAAGTGGAGCGCATTTGAGAGTTGTACGACTGTACTATTATTACTCAAAATGGTTGAGTGATATTTCAAATTGCAAGGTAGTGGAATTGGATTTCCTTACCAAAGAAGGCAATGTACAGCTATCAAGTGTACGAGCAAATTCCAGCTGGCACCTTATCTCTCTGCAACGGTCATCACTCTCCATTGTAGTATAAATAGAAGACTCAAATGGAAGAAATGACTACTGTTCTATTACTGCGTTTAAGACTTTGAAACATTCTGACATTACGTTTCCTATCTGTCATTCTTAGTCTTAAGGCAAAACTGCGTTGTATTTTGTAAACACCTCTGATAGTATATCAAGTGTTCCTTAACATTCATTCTTATTCTTAAGTTTGTTTGAGAAGTCTCTTGTTAATTGTAACTTGAGCATTAGAGAAGTCTCTTGCTATTGTGCTTGAGCATTAGAGAAGTCTCTTGCTATTGTGCTTGAGCATTAGAGAAGTCTCTTGCTATTGTGCTTGAGCATCTTGTAATCTTATAAGATTCTAGTTAGAAGCCCTTGGAAGTACAAGGGGACTGGACGTACTCTCGATTTGTGAGAGGAACCAGTATAAATTTCTGTGTCTTTCTTTCTCTCTCTCTGTCTCTTAACCTGTTTTGTGTTTAATCCGCTGCAAACTTAGTTTTATTTGAGAAAAAGTTTTAACTTTTAAAAACACAATTCAACCCCCCCTTCTTGTGTTTTTCCACCTTCAATTGGTATCAGGAGCTAGGTCTGTTGCCTAACTCACCTTACAGTGAAACAGTAAAAGATCCAAAGGAAAAACATGACTGACGCTGTTGGAAATGATGGAGGAAAGAAAGCTGAGATCCCATTTGATTATGACACCAATGATTAGAAGTCTTCTGATAGGATTCCATTTTTTAATGGAAATCCTACTTCTTACCCTTTTTGGAAAACAAGGATGTATAGTTATATCATAGGTGTTGATGTTGATCTGTGGGATTTGGTAGAAGAAGGTGTTGTCTTTGACAACATGGATAAAGAAGGAGTGGTTAGCCATCTACATAGAAAATCTTTCACACCTTCTCAGAAGCTAGAGTACAAGAAGCATCATAATGTAAAAGGTATGATGACCAATGCGATTTCGCATGATGAGTATCTCAAGATTGTGGACAAAAGAACTGCTAAATCTATTTGGGAGTCTCTGAGATCTAAATATGAAGGAAACAAACAAGTTAGAGAGGCTAAAGCAAACTTGTTAGTTCATTGGTATGAGTTGTTCAAGATGAAGGATGGAGAGGATATTGAAGCTATGTTTTCTAGGTTTTAAGTTTTGGTCTCTGGACTTCAAGTACTGGACAAAAGTTATACTACTACTGATCATGTTAGAAAGATTCTCAGAAGCCTACCCCCAAAGTGGAGACCTAAGGTGACTGCTTTTCAAGAAGCTAAGGACTTGGATCTAGTATCTCTTGAAGATCTGATTAGTTCATTAAAAACTCATGAAATGGAGTTAATGACTGATGAGTCAACCAAGAAAATAAAAGGAATAGCCTTAAGCTCTAAGAGTTCATCAAAGGCTCTGAAAGCCAAGGTTATGGAATCTGAAGATGAAGCTTCTGAAGAGAGTCATGAAGTTGAGTCTGAAGATGAAGAAGAAATGGTGCTGATGGCTGCTAAGGTATCTCAATGGGCAAAGCGAAGCAAGAAATATGCAGGAAAGTTTGGAAGTTCTTCTAAGAAAGTTGGTGCTGCCAAAGAAAAAAAAGGAAGAACAAAACAAGTGCTTTAAATGCAACAAGGCTGGGCACTTCATTGCTGATTGTCCAGAAAATCAGAATAGATCATCCAAGAAAACTTCTAGCAAGGAAAAATACAAAAGTAAACTCAAAAAAGGATTTCTTGCAACTTGGGAAGATCTAGATAAAGACTCAGACTCTGATGGAGATGAAGAAGCCAATCTGGCTCTGATGGCAACTACCCCTAATAAAGAAAACTCTGAGCATGAAGCAGATTCAAACTCAGAAGATGAAGATGAGGTACTTGCTACACTCTCTAGAACTGAATTAATAAATTCTTTAAAAGATGCTTTAAAACTTGTTACAAAAAAGGCATGAGAATGTAAAGTCCTTAAATAGGTCTATAACAATCTTACTGAAAAGACAAACATAATAGTTGAAGAAAATGAGTCTCTTAAAAGTAGAAACACATTTCTTGAAACTCATTATGTTTATGATGATAAAGTTCCTCCAGAGCATGAATTTGCTCTTCAAGAACTTCTTATCAATGGCATGCAAAGAAGTAAGATAGCATCTTTAATTTATCATGTTAGTAGAAATAGAGGTGAAGGTCTTGGATTCTCACGTTTTAAAGATAATCCATTATTTTCTAAACCCTCTAACATTGATAAAACTAAACCTAAGGCTATCTTTGTTAAAAGTCAATCAGAAGTCAAAAGTGTATCAGACTCTGAAGAGACATCTAAGTCAGAAGAAAAGAAGTCAGAGGTTCTGAATGTTAAAACCTCAGAACCAAAGACTTCCAAACCTCAGACTAATGTCAGATCAAAAGAAACTCTGATACACACTAGAGCTAAGTCTAAGAGTTATCCAAAGCCCAAAACATTTTCAAAAAGACCTGATAACTCTAGAACTTCTGAAAGATCTTTCAAACAAAGATCACCTAAGGCAATTAAGACTAACTCCAAAGGACCCATAAAAGTATGGGTACCAAAGTCTGAGATTGTATTTGCTTCAGATCTGCACTCTAAGAAAGCCAAAGCAGCAGTCCTGGTATCTGGACAGTGGTTGCTCACGACATATGACAGGAGAAAGGCATATGTTCCAAACCCTAACTCTGAAAGAGGGAGGCACTGTGGGGTTTGGAGGAAAGCAAAAAGGGAAGATCATTGGGACAGGTACAATTGGTAATTCTTCTTTATCTATCAATAATGTTTGGCTAGTTGACGGCCTTAAACACAATCTACTGAGCATTAGTCAATTTTGTGACAGTGGATTTGTGGTGATGTTTGATAAAGATGCATGTACTGTAACTAGAGATTCTGATAAGTCTGTAGTATTTAGAGGCCTAAGGAAAGGCAATGTTTATAAGGTAAATCTGTCGGAACTCACAGAGCAAAAGATAGTGTGTCTACTGTCTCTGAGTGATGAGAAATGAGTTTGGCACCAACGCTTAAGACATGCTAACTGGAGATTAATTTCTAAACTCAGCAAACTAAGTTTGGTTAAAGGCCTACCCAATCTCAACTATCACTCAGATGCTCTGTGTGGTCCTTGTCAGATTGGGAAAATATCTAAAACCTCCTTTAAACCTAAAAACATTGTCTCTACCTCAAGACCTCTTGAATTGCTTCACATTGATTTGTTTGGTCCTGTAAGTACAGCCTCAATCAATGGGAAGAAATATGGACTTGTCATTGTTGATGATTACAGTAGATGTACATGGGTTAAATTCTTACGTGTAAAAGATGATGCATATGATGTGTTTAACATCTTCTGCACACAAGTACAGAGTGAGAAAAGTCTTAAGATTCTAAAAATCAGAAGTGATCATGGTGGTGAGTTTGAAAACGAACCATTTGCAACTTTTTGTGAAGACCATGGAATTATCCATGAATTCTCTGCTCCTAGAACACCACAACAGAATGATGTTGTAGAGAGAAAGAACAGGTCTTTACAAGAGATGGCAAGAACCATGATGCATGAGACTAAACTTGCTAAGTACTTCTGGGCAGAAGCTGTGAATACAGCTTGTTATATTCAAAATAGGATCTATATCAGACCTATGTTGAATAAAACAACATATGAACTCTTTAAAGGAAGAAAACCCAACATCTCTTACTTTCATCAGTTTGGTTGTACTTGTTACATCTTAAACAATAAGGTCTATAAAAAGAAATTTGATGCCAAAGCTTGTAAGGGAATCTTTATAGGTTACTCTGAACGCTCAAAGGCATACAGAGTGTATAATTCTGAAACTAACACAGTGGAAGAATCTATACATGTAAGATTTGATGACAAAGAGCCTGACAATAAAATGTCAGAGCAAGATGATAGTTATGTAGGAGTTCCATATCAATACAACTATCCAGAAGCTGAGAAAACATCAGAAGCAAATGAAACTTCAGAAGCTGAAATAGAAGTAATTTCTGAAGAAGCATCTCCCATAGAAGCATCTGAAGAACATGATAATATTTCAGAAGATGAAATGCAAGGAAATGCTGAAGCCCCAAAAAGGAAGTTCAAATACAAATCATCACATCCAGAAGATCTTATTCTTGGAAACAAAGAAAGTACAAGAAAAACAAGATCAGCTTATCAACAAAGTGATTCTCTTATGGGACTTATATCTATGATTGAACCCAAGAATGTTGATGAAGCCTTAACTGATGATGGATGGATAGTAGCAATGCAAGATGAACTTAATCAATTCCAAAGAAATGATGTATGGGACTTAGTACCAAGACCAACACACAAGAACATCATTGGAACCAAGTGGGTATTCAGAAATAAACTAAATGAACAAGGTGAAATTGTTAGAAACAAAGCTAGACTTGTAGCACAAGGCTACAGTCAGCAAGAAGGCATTGACTTCACTGAAACATTTGCTCCAGTTGCAAGACTGGAAGCAATCAGGTTACTGCTATCTTATGCTGTTAATAATGGAATTACATTATATCAAATGGATGTTAAGAGTGCCTTTCTAAATGGTGTTATCACTGAAGAAGTGTATGTCAAACAACCACCAGATTTTGAGGATCTAAAAAATCCTGAACATGTTTTTAAACTTAAGAAATCACTCTATGGTCTCAAACAAGCTCCAAGAGCTTGGTATGAAAGACTGAGTAATTTCCTTTTAGAAAATGGTTTTCAAAAAGGTCAGATTGACAATACACTATTCAGAAAGACAACTAAGAAAGACATCTTAATTATTCAAATATATGTAGATGATATAATTTTTGGTTCAACTAATGCTTCTCTTTGCAAGAATTTCTCCAAGCTCATGCAGGATGAATTTGAAATGAGCATGATGGGTGAGCTAAAATTCTTTCTTGGAATCCAAATCAACAAAGGAAAAGATGGCACTTACATTCATCAAAGCAAGTATACAAAAGAGCTTCTGAAGAAGTTTAATCTTGAAGACTGTAAGATAATGTCAACACCCATGCATCCTACAAGCAGCTTAAGCAAGGAAGAAATTGGTAGCAAAGTGGATCAGAAGCTATATAGAGGTATGATTGGTTCTTTACTCTATCTAACAGCTTCTAGACCTGATATTTTATACAGTGTATGTCTATGTGCAAGATTTCAATCAGATCCTAGAGAACCTCATCTAACTGCTGTTAAGAGGATCTTTAGATATTTGAAAGGAACAACCAATCTAGGACTTCTTTATAAAAAATCCCTAGATAGTAAGCTAGTTGGATTCTGTGATGCTGACTATGCTGGAGACAAGATTGAGAGAAAATCCACTAGTGGAAATTGCCAATTTATTGGTGAGAATCTCATATCTTGGGCCAGCAAGAGACAAACTACTATTGCTTTGTCTACAGCAGAAGCAGAATACATCTTAGCTGCTAAATGTTGCACACAGCTTCTCTGGATGAAATATCAGTTAGAAGATTATAACATAACTGAAAGTAGTATTCCACTCTATTGTGACAATACTGCTAGGGGTGCTCAAATCCAAACCAATCCAAATAAAAACCGCAAACCGATCCAAAAAAACCGAAAACCGCAAAAAACCGAATATTTTTGGATGTGTTTGGATGACCTTTTTGTGAGAACCGCCGGATCGGATCGGATTTTGGATTGATTTTTCAAAACCGAACCAAACCACATACATATTTTTTAATACTTATTTAACTTTTTATTAGTATGATGTATTGCATTATAATATATTAATTATTGATTTTCAATTTTCTCAATAATACTTATTAGTTCAATTCAATGTATTTCTTTTTACTATATCATAGATTTCAAATATAATTGATAATTTTCATTGCAAAATATTAATTTTTAACATATTATATATTGTATTTTACATCAAATCTATTATTTTACCGTGTCATTGTAATATTAATATTTAATTAAAAAAATTTAATTAGTAATTTGGATATCCAAAAACCGATCCAAATTAAACCGCATAAAATTGGATCGGATTGGATCGGATTTCTTTTAATTAGTCATCCAAAACCGAACCAAACCGCAAGTAATATTAACTTTGGATCGGATGGATTTTTGCCTCAAAACCGATCCAAACCGAACCACGAGCACCCCTAAATACTGCTGCCATTCATTTATCTAAGAATCCAATTTTACATTCCAGAGCTAAGCATATTGAAATTAAGCATCATTTTATAAGAGATCATGTTCAAAAAGGTACAATAAATATTCAATTCATTGATACTGATCATCAATGGGCTGATATATTTACTAAACCTTTAGCTATTGAACAATTTGATTTTATTAAAAAGAATTTGAACATGCATTTTATCTCTGAAGAAAACTAGCTCTGAGATGTAAAATAGAATCAGGGTCTGAAACTTCTTCAGAGTCTATAACGCTCAGAGCCTCTAATAAGAAACTCTGAGTGAAGGACGTTCTGAAAAATAACAGGTTCTGATGAGGAGTAAGATACGAATGAGTCAGGCACTGAAATAAGCGAAAGTGAAACGTTTTGTACTAGTAAGTGTAAAACAGTTGTCCTTACGCGTGTCAGTTTGTTATCTTCTCTCTTGCACGTGTCTAGTTTCTGATTGGATGGAGAACAGTTAATGATGAATTTACAGTTATTTCAATTTAAAATTTAATTTTAAAATGTTCGCGCTCCCTCCTTTTGGTTTGTCTTCTTTGTGTATGTGTACTAGTTGCTATATATTGTCACTTCACTCACAAAGCACAACTTTTACACAAAATCACTTCCTACACGAACCCTAAACTTAGAAATCCTAAATTCTCTCTTCTTCTCAAAATCTACTGCGATCATGGCTGCTCAACCTTCTCGCACCATTGTTCAACGTCCTTTCAACCCAGTACTACCACCAGTTATCGACCTTACTTCTCAGGCAACGCTGGTAGTTCCTGACAATACAACCGACTGTGGTACGGAAGCCATGGAATTCCTTACGGAGAAGTTAGTCGACTTTGAAAGCTTAAGGATTAATGGCATTGACGTTCAGAGCCTGTTCCTTGATCAACAGTGGGGTAACTACTTTGACATGCTGAATGAGTTTGTTTACTATGATATTGTCAAGTACTTCTGGAACAAAGCAACAATCTTTGATAAGTTTAGCGCTGACGAAGAAGTCAAAGAGATGGTTGCTAAAGATAAAACTCTGAAAGGGAAGTCAAGAGTTCAACTGGGTTTAAGACCCTACAAAGGAAAAGAGATCAGGTCCAACATAATGGGTATCAATGTCTTGATCACTCAAGAACATATAGCCAAGGTTCTAGGTTTGGACAATGAGGGTGAAAATGTGAATCTGTAAAAGGTAAAAAGCAAGCACATAGAAGCTATCAAGAAAGATCTTTTCCCTCCTGGTATTACTGAAGCTGAATTTGGAAAGGCAAAGTTTATGAAGAAAGAATTCAACTTTGCTTTCAAGGTCTTTCTTGCTTCAATCATCACAAGAGAAGGAGGAAAAGATACGATTTCCTTGCCTCACAGGCACTTTAACTGGTTCATGCATAAGAAAGTCAAGATTAATTTGGCAGAACTTCTGTTTGAACATCTATGCTCAACCATCACTGAGAGCCGTCATAAAGCAACAGCTGTTATTCATCATCCAAGATTAATTTCAGAGATCATTCGTCAGACCAAGCTGATTGAGATTCTTAGGACAAGGGAAAGTCTAAGAGTCTTTCAGACTGCAAAATATGATGCAACTATTTTGGTCAACATGAAGCTGATAAAGAAAGAGGATCTGATAAAGCCAGAAAATCCACTCAAGACGATCTATGAAACATATTTCTGGTGTGATGGTTTCCCAACCATTTCAGAACATGATAATGAAGAGGTGATCAAGAACTTCTTGAAAATGGTAAGAAAAGAAACTGGAGTAAAAGTGGACAGAAGTATGGTAGTTGGAGTACCAGACTGGGATATATTCAAAGGACCTAAGGAAGTTACAAGGTCAAGAAAGAAGCCCATGGTAGTTGAACAAGCAATTCTAGAGGAAGGATCTCAGAATGCAAGTGAAGGACAAGATGAGCATTCTGAGAACAACAGTGTGGATAAGGTGATTGACAACGATGCTGATGCTACAGTTGCTGAGGGTAAAACTGCTGAAAAGGAGAGGAGGACAAAGAAAAGAAATGAAAGACCATCATCCTCTGGAGATGATGACAATGTTCCTCTATCTGCTAAGATCCCCATCAAGAGGCAGAAGACGGTAGCCTCTAAACCTCCTTTGAAAGCTGCTGGAATCTCCAAAGGTAATGTTTCTGAGCCTAATACTTGTAGCAATTCTGAAGCTCAAACTCAAAACCAACCCCTTCTAGCACTTCAATAGACTTTACCAAACCACTCAGAATGATTATTCCTACCCCAATATCATCTGATTCATCATCATCATCATCATCATCTGATGGTACCCTCACCGACTCTAGCAGTGAAACCATTTCAGAAGTCATTAAGAGGGCACCAAAACCTAAACCAAAATCAAAGCCCAATTCCAAAATCTCTACACCCAAGGAAGCTGTTGCTGAAGACACTTCCTTCTTAGATCACCTTACACCACATCTTTCTGGTGATGCATTCACACATTCAAATCTCAACTCACCAAACCATCCAATAAACAAGTTCTTGAATGTGACTGCTGAAACACCTAAAAAACCAGTAGTTCAAGAACCTCCCATTATCACTGTTGAAACACCACCCCCACACTCTGCTGCTCCTGAACTAAATAATCCAAACACTATCAACACTTCTGAACCTGAGAAGCAAACACCTCAGATGCCACAATCTAAACCACACACTCCTCCACCCTCTGACCAATGTGATGACATTCCCTCTGATAATCAAGAGCATCACATTTCTACATCATCCACACCTTCTGAAACTCTTGACAATACACTCCCTTCATCAACCCTCTCGTATGGTCCAAACTATAAACCTCTGACCATAGATGAACTAAACCTACCCACTGACTTTGCCTTACCCATTCTTGAGGATCTGCTAAAAGCAGAAATAAATGTTGATGATGATATAATAACAACCTCCAAGAACCCTTTTGATGAAATTAGAAAAATCAAAATCATTCCTCTCAAAAGAAAAAGACCTGAACCCACCATTCCCTTCAACAGAAATCAGCCCTTCTTTAATCCCAATTCTGAACTAAACCTTGAGCTGTTAGATAATGCTATAAGTATTAGTCTTAAGAAATTCAAAGGAATGGAGGAAGAAGTTCTGATTTTTCCTTCAGATATTGATGCCAAGGTCAGGGAATTGGAAAATGAGTTCAGACAGTCTCTAAGGCTCTTGGGAGGTTATGTAAAGAGAAAAATTCAAGGAAGAGGAATGAATGCTCTGTCTCAGATTATGGAAGCTGCTGAACGATCTCATGCTCCAAGGCTCACTTTCTTTAACCACGAAGAAGAGCTTCAACGGTTAGAATTTCAAGCTGCTGTGAATGAAAGCATAAGAAGATCACTGGAAGCAGCTAAGAGATTGACAGCTGAGGAGATTCATTATGTTAGCAGGGTTTCTGATGCTGAGCAGGCTAGGATAGCTGCTGAAGCTGAAATAAAGAGATTGGCTGAGCAAGAGGCTCTAAGGATACTGGTAGAAAGGGCTACTAGAATAGCTGAAGTGGAAACTCAGAAGCTACGGGAAGCTCAAGAAATGGGTCTACATTCGGGTGAGGACACCATAATGCTTGATCAGAATTTAGATGAGCAAGCTTCTGATAAGGGCAAACATACAGTTGTTGACACTACCCCTCCAAGCTCTCCAGTCAGAACATTCAGAGACTCTGGATCTCCATCTTGTGCTATACCTCCAGCAGTACAACTAGCATTAGATGAGATGAAATCTGAGATGTAGAATGAATTATCAGAAATAAAGGAAGATATGAAGAATGAAATGGATGAACTACGAGCTGATATGAGAACTGATATGAATGCATCTACTGCAGCTACCAACAAAAAGCTCGATGAGATGATGGATTTCTTGAAGAGTCTGGCTAGCCAGATGAAGAAACCGTAACCCTTATGTTTGAGCACTTGATTGTATTCATGTTTTTATGTAATTTGTTTTGGATAATTTCTCCTTGTTTAATTAAACTTCATATTATCCTTATTTGCGTATCTGAATGTGTGTTATTTTTACTTTTGTTTTACAAAATTAAAAATATATTCACTTATTATGTCTGATACTCTTGTGGATTCTGAACCTAGAGTAAGGTGTTGGAGAACATCTTGTTTTTAAACTTATATAGGTTTTTGAAAACCTAAGGTTCCCCCACATCAGTATTCCTGTTTACTCATGAAATAGCTTCTTAGTATTATAGCCTGTTTATAAACGGGGCACCAATACCGAATGAGGCGTGTCATGGTAACTGGTGTTCTGACGTTTTAAGTTGAATATAAGAAATATGCAAGCAAAATAAACAATTTAAAAAGCAAGAATTTTTTTAATTGATGCAAAGTCTTATTACATGGATAGTGAGAAAAATACTTAGACTCTACATCAGATTCAGCCTCTGACTCTTCTTTCTTGGGCACTTCTGGCTTCTCAGCAGAGCTTGCATCAGAAAGAGAATCAAGAATGGCTCTGTAGATCTCAGGGTCTGAGTACTCTTCCTCAGGATCATATGTTTTAAGGAACTCTGCATAATCAGAATCTATTTCATCAGAATCTGATATCTCAATCACTTGCTTGATTGTTTCTTTTGGCTGCTTGTTTCTTCTTGAGCGTGAAGATGTTGCTTCCTTCTTGATCTCCTTCTTTGATCCTGAAGCTTTCTTCATTGCTTGATTTTCAATTATATGCTTGAAAATATATTCTTTGATTATTCGTTGTGAATAAAATGAGAAGAATCATCTCCTTTTATAATGCCTTCAAACTCTCATGTCTACTTGGTAATCAGCAAAGTTCATTCAATTGAACATAGTTGTAACCACCCATTGACTTGACTGTCTTGAGGAATGCGTTATTTTGACTTGATTCTTTTGTTTTTCGTTACTTTTTGATTAATGACAAAAGGGGGAGTAAGAATAACGTTAAAATTAATGTTAATTGATTTTTTTTAACTGCTAAAGAACTGAAACTGTTATACTCATATCAATTTCTATCCCTTCTGGACTTTATTGAAAGGGGAGAAAATTTTAGATTTGAAATACGTTTTCATAGATAAAATGAGAAAAGCTTGCAAACCTTCTCTGAATATTATCAGACTCTGAAGGAAGAGCTTACAAAACTCGGCCTCTGAGAGTCAAATATGAAAATTTATTTCAAATTAATAAATTAACTCTTAAACTGTTTTAATTAATTATGGATAAGACTTAGGGGAAGCTTACAAACCTAACCCTATGGATTATCAGACTCAGGGGGAGATTGCAAACCTCTGAAACCTGAAGTCAACATAAATAATTAAATCAACAACAATTGAATTTTAATGCTTTAGTTTGTCATCATCAAAAAGGGGGAGATTGTTGGAACAAAGTGGGTCTGACATAAACCTCAAAGTTTTTAATTGATTTTGATGATAACAAAGTATGAAAATTCCAATTGGTATTACTAATGATTGTTCTAGTGTGCAGAATTATAAGTTAAAATTCATTCAGAAGCACTACGAACAAAAGCAGAGAAGCCAAGCTAAGAAGCTCTCAAAGCTTATCGCTGATCATCAGAAGCTCAATATCCAAGATCAGAAGTCAGTAGCTCTGAAGATAAAAGCCAGACTCTGAGAAGCTCATAAGCTGAAGACCTTAAGAAGCTACACTACAGACTCTGAAACAAAAGGAATTTGCGTCACTCAAGAACTGACAGAATAAGAACCAATGATTGAAGAACAATCTTCTTTAGGACTCTGTCATATCCACAGGAAGGAATATTCGTTGGTACAACATTAACCTTATCCATAAGTGGAGCGCATTTGAGAGTTGTACGACTGTACTATTATTACTCAAAATGGTTGAGTGATATTTCAAATTGCAAGGTAGTGGAATTGGATTTCCTTACCAAAGAAGGCAATGTACAGCTATCAAGTGTACGAGCAAATTCCAGCTGGCACCTTATCTCTCTGCAACGGTCATCACTCTCCATTGTAGTATAAATAGAAGACTCAAATGGAAGAAATGACTACTGTTCTATTACTGCGTTTAAGACTCTGAAACATTCTGACATTACGTTTCCTATCTGTCATTCTTAGTCTTAAGGCAAAACTGCGTTGTATTTTGTAAACACCTCTGATAGTATATCAAGTGTTCCTTAACATTCATTCTTATTCTTAAGTTTGTTTGAGAAGTCTCTTGTTAATTGTAACTTGAGCATTAGAGAAGTCTCTTGCTATTGTGCTTGAGCATTAGAGAAGTCTCTTGCTAGTGTACTTGAGCATTAGAGAAGTCTCTTGCTATTGTGCTTGAGCATTAGAGAAGTCTCTTGCTATTGTGCTTGAGCATCTTGTAATCTTATAAGATTCTAGTTAGAAGCCCTTGGAAGTACAAGGGGACTGGACGTACTCTCGATTTGTGAGAGGAACCAGTATAAATTTCTGTGTCTTTCTTTCTCTCTCTCTGCCTCTTAACCTGTTTTGTGTTTAATCCGCTGCAAACTTAGTTTTATTTGAGAAAAAGTTTTAACTTTTAAAAACACAATTCAACCCCCCCTTCTTGTGTTTTTCCACCTTCATAATCCATCTAACAAAATTAATTTAAATATTATTTTTTAATTTCATAAGAAACTACTAACTGGAATTTGTAATTAACAAAAGCCGGGACATCGGTGCTGCCCGACCCCTGCCCGACGCTCAGTTGTTGGAATTAAATGAAAATTAGGTACTCTCTCCGTCCCACAATGAGCGAGTTAGTTTACTGTTTCACACATGCCAATGCATAACTTTGACGATGAATATATTTAATTGTACGATAGTAAAAATTATAAAAAGTTGATATGATTAGGTGCCACGAGCCACAATTACAGAGTACAAGTTCCTAGCTCAAGATGAGTCAAGACCCGATCCATGAAATGCACAAACAAGATGTCTATATGCTGTGGTGTTGTGCCAATAGGAACGAAGTGATGTGGAGGCCTCATAATGGTCTGCACATAAACAAACTGGCGGAGGACCCTCTCCGGGAGGTAGCAAACCTTTATATGTCCACATTTGGTACATGTGGAGTACAAATTGATCGGCTGAAGAGGGAAATTTGTCGGTGCTCCTCATAATAGGCCCAGTCCACATTGTGTGGAAGTTGATATTAGTAGTGTTCTTAAAGAGAATGTAATACTCGAACCAATATTTCTATAATTTAATTTTAATTTCCGTTGCGTATTTTGTAAAATATTTTTATAAAGGTAGGAATATTTGAATAATGGGTTTTGGGTGTTACATCCAGCATCTCGAACTGTAATGGCTCAAGATTCAATGGTTCATCTTCGTCAACCTCGGGCACAACCTCAGCTTAGTGCTGACGCCGAGTCCTAGTAGGACGTTCTGCATCCCGGTCTCTCATAGCAGAGGAGCTACTACCTCTAACACATCTAGCGAAATTATACAAACGATTCATGTCTGCACAATAACATTACAGTAACTCAATACAATTGCATAGAATATTAAATCAAATGAATAAGACAAAAATCAACCAAACAAAAGTATCATACATGTTCGCTTTCTAGGAAGCGAACACCTTATACACCGTTCACCTACAGGTACAAATGAGGGGGAAGAAGGTGAAGTCACTTACTTTATATAGGACAAGTGTTCGCTTTGTAGGCAGCGAACCTTTCACCTACAGTTCGCGTCACAGAAAGCGAACGGTGTTTAAAGGACCAACTTAAAACCTAAAATAAGGATAATGGATCAAATATGCAATTAAGCCTACAAAATAAGAGATACAATCACCCACGAATACAATCTACAGGATCCCTAAGCAAAATATATGAAATGAAATGATAAATATTTAAGCATATTTTTGAAAAAAGAAAAATAATTTCTACTAGAGTAATACAATTTTTTTTTTGAATTATGATAAATAACATTAAAATGACAATTAAAAAATGAAGGCATAACACCAAAGAAGAAATAGGGACATAAAATGAATTTTATTTTATTTTTGGCTAGACTTTCACATCTTAAATTTCAAGAAATAGAGAATCTCAAATTTGAACTTAAACCCTTGATATTAAGATTGTTGCAACTATATCAATTTGGATAGAATTACGGGAGAGTGCATTTTTAATAGTACTTTGATGGAAATTTGTTCCACAAAAGGTAAAGAGATATATTAATTAATGAAATTATACCTATTCTTGTTTTAAATATAATTATTTTTTGAATAAAAATATGTGTTAAATGTCAAATGTATTTGACCCGAAATTGAACTAAATACATTTGACTTTTTAATTATATTTTTTTATGAGACTTTATTAATTATTTTAAATATAATTTTTTAATTATAGATAAAACTAGAGGATGTATTATAAATGTATGATGTTTTAGGAATTTCATCTTTAATTGAGTAAAATTAATTATACCATTGACTATAAAATAAAAATATTTTTATTTATATTTGAGACAGTAAATTCTCTATAAATAATCAACCTTACGCACACAAAAGTCATTCTCCCATTCACTGTTTTTTTAGGTCAAAAGAGAAGAAAAAAAGTCAAAATTTTTAAGGTGAAGATGGATTTGTCAAGAAACATGGCTGCTCCTCAACAAGAAGACTGTAAGAAACAAAAAAGAGCAGACAAACGTCATTCTCCCATTCCGACAAGTAGATTGGAAGAGTAAGACAATTGATCCTTTAGTTGAAAAAATTTCATAAATTATTATTTTTATCAAATTCATTTGATTAGCCTATGAAATAGTATTATAATTTGCATTATTGTTGAAGTATATTAATTAAATTTTCAATCCACCAATTAACAATATATACCTCAATTATTTGAAAAAGATTTTTTTCTAATATAATCATTTTATTGGATTTTTTTGGTGAACCAACAAATCTCCTTATTATGATGATTATTTCGAAATTTTTTCAAGCAAGCACTAAATATGAGTTTAATCTCTTGTGATATTTTTTTAAATATAATTTGAAAGCATCTAGATATTAAAAAAATTAGAGGTTTTAACTATGTTGGAACATCTAATGAACCTCATCATATGCCTATATCTCACAAATTTATTAAAATAACAAAAGAAAAATATATACAAAGGGGAATTACGTCTTTGCCCTTTGTGGTAGATCCAACTTCCATTAATATAATTTTGTTTCATTTTACATCCCTTGTTATATTTTGACTAATGATTCTGCATCAAATTCATTATTAATTAGCTAGATCCTATCAATTTGGCTGAGGATGTTTTTCATGTCCAAAATTCAATACCTTGCTGATATTTTTAAGCTTAGATATTTGGTTTGGGGAGGATGACAGCGCTCCTTTTTGGTACAAGGATCATTATGAAAAACCACGTATGCCCCTATGCTTCGTTGAGATTGAAATTTGGGTCATCATCTCTGTCCTTATATATGAAATTAAAAAACCATTTTGTTATAATTAATATAATAAAATTATTATTAAATTATAAATAAAATGAGCAAGTGTGTGTATATATTACTATATAATAAGATTTCAAAATAATAATATTATAATTACTTTAATAAAAATATTATTATCAAATAAAAAATCACAATATATTATTATTATTATTAATATTAGTACATTAGTGCTTTATAACTTGTATGTGTTAATTTTTTCCTGCATGTTATTCAATAGATCTTTCTTTACTTTTTCACTTAATTAGGATTTTTTTTTTGAAATAAAGAATATTCACGACACTCGAACATCCGACCGAGATCCAAAGAAGTGAGATAGCCAAAGAACTTGGACTTCAACCAAGACAAGTTCAGTTTTGGTTTCAAAATCGACGGACTGTAAAAAAGGTGATAATTTTTCATTTTAATTTATATGATAGTTCATTTTAACGACAAAAGTATTTTACATTATTTACCAATTGATATGATATTTATACAAACTAATAATTTTATTTTAATTATATATTATGACATCTAGGCTCAAAATGAGAAAGCAACTTGTAAGACCCAAGATTCCACTGTACAGTTTTACTATGGAACTCTAGTGTCGGCTACGAGTTTTAGGGTTTTGGTGAGGCGGTTGTGCGAATATCGTCACATTAATGAGATTTTTGCTGAAACGGAGCCTGTTTTGTGCTCGTGCGCTGGAAAGACACAGACTTTCGGGTCGTGATCCTCTTTTAAGTATGAGGAGATTTCTGTGGTCTTAGAATAACGAGTTTTGGATTATTCTTGTTTTTGGAAAAACGAGTAGGATTTTACCCGCGGATGGAAAATCTTACTGCGTCTGTTTTGAGTGAGGTTTCGGATGGGAGTTTTATATATCTGCGCGAGTTAGGATATATTCTGAGATTAATTTTCTGAGGTATGGAAGAAAATTACAGTCGCGGAAAAAGATTCGGCGATAAGTTTTGGAAATGTGAAACGTTAGACGTTCTTTCCGTAGGTTTTACGTTTTTGTGATTTACGTTCGTCGCGATGCGCGAGAACTGAGCGTGCGTTTTGTTGTGAGAGGTTGTGAGAAATATCTCGTGAGGATAGACTTGCTTTTGATCCAAGGGCTAGGGATTAGTCTAGAAAACTTTTTACTATTTGATCCAATGGTGGTTGGCAAGCAAGACAAGTGGTAATAGTAAGGAGGTTTATGTTTTGTTGACTTAGGAAGGAAATTGATCACAAGACTCTCATTCTCTCTTCTCTTAACCGTGGCCTTCCTTCTTCTTCCCTTCCTTGAGCAAATTTCATTTCTTCACCATTTCCTTGGATTTCAAGCTTGGAAGCTCTAAGGGAAATTGTAGAGAAGCTTTTTCTAAGGTAACTTGATCCATTCCTTTCTCTTTACTAGCCAAGCTCATGTAGTTTAGTGGAATTTTTATGATTTTGTTCTTGAGAGAAATTTCATAAAATTTGGTGTTGGTTGATTCTTGCTTCATGAAAGTTGTTCATGAGAGTTAGTAAGCATGTGTAGGCTTTGTTATTTCAATTTTTCCATGAGTTTGTGAGAATCTCATGAAAAAAGTTAGGGTTTTGAGTTGGTTATGTATTGATCAATTACATGAGGTTATGTTGTAAGGTTTTGAAAAGAAAAGTTGTCTTTGAACCTTTGGGCGAAAGGGAAATGCGTTGTATGGTTTTGTTTTGGAAAATCCGATGAAAAATATTTTGAGGTTTATGAAAATATTTCCTAAGTGTTTTTGGGTAGTGTTTTTGGGGTCAAAATGGTTTAAAACTATTGTGACATGTGGTGTCGCTTTGTAATTTGAAAACATGTTTGAAAATGATTACCGGACGGTTAAGGCCCGTAATAAAACTTGTGCTTGGAATTGGTTTTGATTTTGGAAATGAAAATCAAATAACTTGCACTCGAAGCAACCAACATGCTTTCGGAAATGTGTTGCTTGCTTATGAAAATGGTTTGCTTTTATGCCTTGAAAAAGATGTTGGGAACTAATAGAATCAAACTAGGCTTGGGGGGGGAAAAAGGAGGTGTGAGTTGCTGTCTTGTGCTGTCATGACAGGTGCAACTCACTGAGCGAGTTGTTACTCGCCAGGGCGAGTGTCTCAGGTCATGAACACGCCAGGGCGAGCTCCAGAGCGAGTAAGACCAGTACTCTCTGCCTTCACTCGCCACCAACTCGCCAGGGCGAGCTCTAGGAGTTGAAATTTTGGAATATGATTTCTAAACTTGGGTTTTAACTTTCTAATCCCTTTTTATTAATTTATGGAAGTGGTTGGGATTGGAAACGAGTTTTTCGGGTACTCGGAAAGTGCGTAGCTTGTAACGCAAGAAAACGGCCTTTTTGCATTTCAAATTATTTAAGACTTTTGACTATTGTTTTGGGTCCTAAAAATAGTACATATAACTCATGAGTGTTGATCAATACGATAGATTTTGGTATGGTATCCGAAAGAGGGATTTTCCTTAGGAACCTTTAGGTTTTTGGGGTTCTTGGGTTAGTTTCGATACTTTTGGTTAGAGAACAAAGTATTGATTGTTGCGCTGCTTGTTTTAGGAAGCGCGTTGTGTTGTTTGAGCGTGTGTTGTTGACGGAAGCTTGCCGAGGTAAGGGCATCACTTTATTTCTGTCTTTTCACTGAGTTATAAAATGTTTGTTGGTTATTTTCGGTGATGCGTGTTTGTGTGTTTGGCATGTATGTGTTATGTATTCTCGTGATGAGAAAGTATTTACAATACGTGCGTTGTTTTACATATGATTGGAGATGTATGTATGAACATGTGGGTGAATACATATGATTGGAAATGTATGTATGTTTGTTGTGGTTTGTTACATATGATTGGATATGTATGTATGTTGTTGGGATGGTTTACATATGCTAGGGAGGTATGTATTTGTTGCATTAGTATACATGGGGAATCGTATGCTCATGCATTGTTAGTGCGTAGTGGCGGGAGTGGATTACGAGGTGTGGTTGCGGGAGGGGACCCACCTGATTCTTATAGGGTTTTATTGAGTTCAACACATGGTTGCGGGAGTGGACCATGGGGTGTGATTGCGGGAGTGGATCCACCTAAATCTTGTGTGATTTAGTTGAGTTCGATACATGGTTGCGGGAGTGGACCATGGGGTGTGATTGCGGGAGTGGATCCACCTTAATCCTTGTGATTTTGTTGAGTTCGATACATGGTTGCGGGAGTGGACCACGGGGTGTGATTGCGGGAGTGGATCCACCTTAACCTTGCGATTTCGTTGGTGTTTTAGTAGGGGATGGACCTACGTTTCCGGAACTCATGCATTGTGGTAGCTAGGGTTAGTACCACGCATTGTAGAGGTTGCATTATAGGCTATGTGTGCATTGCTTATATGAACCCGTTGGTGGGAATGGCTGGTTGGTTAAGAGCTTTCTCTTGTGTTTTGTGGAATTATTGTTATGTGTACAATCTTTCGCACCGGTTATATATATACATACTATATATTTTGTGGTGACCCTTGCAATATTTCATTTGCGGGCTCCTCCCACCCTAGATGTTGGCGATCCTATCAGTTGCAGTAGGCCGTGAGGATGGAGGTGGATGTTCGGAGCCACAGGGATCGAGTGGAGCTTTGTTTAGTTAGTCTATGCGTCGGTGTGGTTTGTACACCGTGCCCTTTTGTGTAGGCATAGTTTCTAACTCTTTTGGTTTGTTGGTGCTTGTGAGCACATGAGACTTTTGGGATTGTAAGCACTCAAGATGTACACTTTGCTTAGCTGAAGCACCTTATTGTAAATAATGATTCGTTTGTAAATTTACTGTCGGCTCGTTGAAAATGTTTTATGCGCACTCTGAGTGTTTGTTAAGAAAAAAAAAAATAAATAATGCCCCTTTTTAGGCCCTTTTTAGGCTTTGAAAAACGGGCTGTTACAATTGGTATCAGAGCACGGCTTTAAATCTTCAAAGGGAAAGTGTATACTTGAGTCGTTAGTCCAGAGTCGGTTAGAACATAACTAGAGTCGTGTTAGTTCTAGTGTATGTTTGGTGTCGGGTCTTGAGTTAGTAATCCGTTGAGTGAGTTTTCTGTTGAGATTCAGAATTGTTTGATTAAGGATCTAATCAAAAGGATTGGTATGTACAGGGAATCATGCCGCCAAGAAGGGCGAATCCAGTTCCTGTAGTACCAGAGGTTGATGTGAATCAGATGGCTTATGCCATGCATACCATAGCAGCTGCTGTGACTGCGCAAACTCATGCTAAGGCGCAGAGGGATGCAGAGAAGCGTGAGAGGGAGATTATAGCTGCTGCATCTCGGGTTCTTACGAGTTTCAATCAGCAGACTCCTCCAAAGTTTAATGGGGAGGGAGGTTCGGAAACTGCTGACTTGTGGCTCCAAACTGTGGAGAGAATATTCGGGGCAATTCATTGTCCAGAAGGAGAGAAGGTGGTGTTAGCTACCTATCAGTTGCAGGGTAGTTCTGAATATTGGTGGGGGAACACCAGGCTCATTATGGGAAATGCTGATGAGGAGGTAAATTGGGAGAACTTCAAGAGGAGGTTCTTAGCTAAGTATTTTCCCGAGACTGCGAGGGAGAGGTACGGAGAGGAATTCCTGCAGCTGCGGCAGGGGGGCATGAAAGTGGAAGCCTATGCCAAAAAGTTTGAATCACTGTCCCGTTACTTCCGCTTCTTTAGGGATGGGATAGATGAGACCTATATGTGTCGTCGCTTCCAGGATGGTTTGAGATATGAACTGCAGGATGCAGTGGTGCCATTGGGTATTCGTCAGTTTCAAGTCTTGGTAGAGAAATGCCAAGAGGTGGAGGATATGAGGAAGAAGCGGGAGAACCGTCAGAGTGATTTTAGTGTTGGAGGACCTAGAAATTCAAGTGGTCAGAATCCGAGTTCGGGTCAAAATAAGAGGAAGCAAGGGGATATGTCTGGTAACCGTTCCCAAAATAATAGAGGACCGGGTCGCTCTGAGAATCAAGAGACTCAGGGGAGTCGGGGTGGAGAGAAGCAAGGTTGCTTCAGATGTGGGCAAGCGGGGCATTATGCAAACGAATGTCCGAGTCCGGGGAATATTTGTTTCAACTGTCGGAAACCGGGTCATTTTGCTAGGGATTGCAAAGCCCCAAAGGCCGGGACGTCGGCAGATGTGGCACAAGGAGTTCGACCCGCTGCTAGAGGGGGTGCTTACTGTATGGGCACTGGAGTGAACGGTCAGACCGGTAGTGCCATGCTTGAGGATTACTAGTTGCAGGTAACACTTTACTGCATTGATTATTGTTTGAGGGCAACCCACTCTTGTATGTTTGGATGTATGCTGTTTGTTTGGGTCTTGTTTATAAGTCGTGTTGTTTGGAATTGACTAGTTTTGCTAACCTTAGTGGTGCACAGAGAGTGCTGTGTTTCTTTTTGGAGGGTAGCTAGTCACTACTTCGCGTGAACCTAGTGGTTTAGGCTACGTCGCGGAGGCAAAAGAATGGATTTTGGAAAATTTTTGTGTGAACCTTTGGACTTTTGAGGAACTAGAGGTTGAGAACCTCTGTTGTGAGGTTAATTTTGAGGGGTGAACTCGTTGAGAGTTGCGGTTGGTGCACGGTTGCGCCAGTGTGTTGGTGAGAGTATCTGTGTGACTTCACCCGGTGTTAGCATCTGTGTGGCTGCACCTAATCCTGAGGGATTTTGTTGTGTTGGAGAGGGTAATAATTAGTTGAGTTGTTACTCTTATCTTTAGTTTCGAGGACGAAACTTCTTTTTGGAGGGTAGTAATGTAAGACCCAAGATTCCACTGTACAGTTTTACTATGGAACTCTAGTGTCGGCTACGAGTTTTAGGGTTTTGGTGAGGCGGTTGTTCGAATATCGTCACATTAATGAGATTTTTGCTGAAACGGAGCCTGTTTTGTGCTCGTGCGCTGGAAAGGCACAGACTTTCGGGTCGTGATCCTCTTTTAAGTATGAGGAGATTTCTGTGGTCTTAGAATAACGAGTTTTGGATTATTCTTGTTTTTGGAAAAACGAGTAGGATTTTACCCGCGGATGGAAAATCTTACTGCGTCTGTTTTGAGTGAGGTTTCGGATGGGAGTTTTATATATCTGCGCGAGTTAGGATATATTCTGAGATTAATTTTCTGAGGTATGGAAGAAAATTACAGTCGCGGAAAAAGATTCGGCGATAAGTTTTGGAAATGTGAAACGTTAGACGTTCTTTCCGTAGGTTTTACGTTTTTGTGATTTACGTTCGTCGCGATGCGCGAGAACTGAGCGTGCGTTTTGTTGTGAGAGGTTGTGAGAAATATCTCGTGAGGATAGACTTGCTTTTGATCCAAGGGCTAGGGATTAGTCTAGAAAACTTTTTACTATTTGATCCAATGGTGGTTGGCAAGCAAGACAAGTGGTAATAGTAAGGAGGTTTATGTTTTGTTGACTTAGGAAGGAAATTGATCACAAGACTCTCATTCTCTCTTCTCTTAACCGTGGCCTTCCTTCTTCTTCCCTTCCTTGAGCAAATTTCATTTCTTCACCATTTCCTTGGATTTCAAGCTTGGAAGCTCTAAGGGAAATTGTAGAGAAGCTTTTTCTAAGGTAACTTGATCCATTCCTTTCTCTTTACTAGCCAAGCTCATGTAGTTTAGTGGAATTTTTATGATTTTGTTCTTGAGAGAAATTTCATAAAATTTGGTGTTGGTTGATTCTTGCTTCATGAAAGTTGTTCATGAGAGTTAGTAAGCATGTGTAGGCTTTGTTATTTCAATTTTTCCATGAGTTTGTGAGAATCTCATGAGAAAAGTTAGGGTTTTGAGTTGGTTATGTATTGATCAATTACATGAGGTTATGTTGTAAGGTTTTGAAAAGAAAAGTTGTCTTTGAACCTTTGGGCGAAAGGGAAATGCGTTGTATGGTTTTGTTTTGGAAAATCCGATGAAAAATATTTTGAGGTTTATGAAAATATTTCCTAAGTGTTTTTGGGTAGTGTTTTTGGGGTCAAA
The DNA here is from genome assembly GCA_030408175.1 of Trifolium repens. Taxonomy (NCBI): domain Eukaryota; kingdom Viridiplantae; phylum Streptophyta; class Magnoliopsida; order Fabales; family Fabaceae; genus Trifolium; species Trifolium repens. The sequence continues at coordinate 19,511,359 of CP125839.1, read as the reverse complement.
ATGGTTTAAAACTATTGTGACATGTGGTGTCGCTTTGTACTTTGAAAACATGTTTGAAAATGATTACCGGACGGTTAAGGCCCGTAATAAAACTTGTGCTTGGAATTGGTTTTGATTTTGGAAATGAAAATCAAATAACTTGCACTCGAAGCAACCAACATGCTTTCGGAAATGTGTTGCTTGCTTATGAAAATGGTTTGCTTTTATGCCTTGAAAAAGATGTTGGGAACTAATAGAATCAAACTAGGCTTGGGGGGGGGGGGAAAAAGGAGGTGTGAGTTGCTGTCTTGTGCTGTCATGACAGGTGCAACTCGCTGAGCGAGTTGTTACTCGCCAGGGCGAGTGTCTCAGGTCATGAACACGCCAGGGCGAGCTCCAGAGCGAGTAAGACCAGTACTCTCTGCCTTCACTCGCCACCAACTCGCCAGGGCGAGCTCTGGGAGTTGAAATTTTGGAATATGATTTCTAAACTTGGGTTTTAACTTTCTAATCCCTTTTTATTAATTTATGGAAGTGGTTGGGATTGGAAACGAGTTTTTCGGGTACTCGGAAAGTGCGTAGCTTGTAACGCAAGAAAACGGCCTTTTTGCATTTCAAATTATTTAAGACTTTTGACTATTGTTTTGGGTCCTAAAAAATAGTACATATAACTCATGAGTGTTGATCAATACGATAGATTTTGGTATGGTATCCGAAAGAGGGATTTTCCTTAGGAACCTTTAGGTTTTTGGGGTTCTTGGGTTAGTTTCGATACTTTTGGTTAGAGAACAAAGTATTGATTGTTGCGCTGCTTGTTTTAGGAAGCGCGTTGTGTTGTTTGAGCGTGTGTTGTTGACGGAAGCTTGCCGAGGTAAGGGCATCACTTTATTTCTGTCTTTTCACTGAGTTATAACATGTTTGTTGGTTATTTTCGGTGATGCGTGTTTGTGTGTTTGGCATGTATGTGTTATGTATTCTCGTGATGAGAAAGTATTTACAATACGTGCGTTGTTTTACATATGATTGGAGATGTATGTATGAACATGTGGGTGAATACATATGATTGGAAATGTATGTATGTTTGTTGTGGTTTGTTACATATGATTGGATATGTATGTATGTTGTTGGGATGGTTTACATATGCTAGGGAGGTATGTATTTGTTGCATTAGTATACATGGGGAATCGTATGCTCATGCATTGTTAGTGCGTAGTGGCGGGAGTGGATTACGAGGTGTGGTTGCGGGAGGGGACCCACCTGATTCTTATAGGGTTTTATTGAGTTCAACACATGGTTGCGGGAGTGGACCATGAGGTGTGATTGCGGGAGTGGATCCACCTAAATCTTGTGTGATTTAGTTGAGTTCGATACATGGTTGCGGGAGTGGACCATGGGGTGTGATTGCGGGAGTGGATCCACCTTAATCCTTGTGATTTTGTTGAGTTCGATACATGGTTGCGGGAGTGGACCATGGGGTGTGATTGCGGGAGTGGATCCACCTTAACCTTGCGATTTCGTTGGTGTTTTAGTAGGGGATGGACCTACGTTTCCGGAACTCATGCATTGTGGTAGCTAGGGTTAGTACCACGCATTGTAGAGGTTGCATTATAGGCTATGTGTGCATTGCTTATATGAACCCGTTGGTGGGAATGGCTGGTTGGTTAAGAGCTTTCTCTTGTGTTTTGTGGAATTATTGTTATGTGTACAATCTTTCGCACCGGTTATATATATACATACTATATATTTTGTGGTGACCCTTGCAATATTTCATTTGCGGGCTCCTCCCACCCTAGATGTTGGCGATCCTATCAGTTGCAGTAGGCCGTGAGGATGGAGGTGGATGTTCGGAGCCACAGGGATCGAGTGGAGCTTTGTTTAGTTAGTCTATGCGTCGGTGTGGTTTGTACACCGTGCCCTTTTGTGTAGGCATAGTTTCTAACTCTTTTGGTTTGTTGGTGCTTGTGAGCACATGAGACTTTTGGGATTGTAAGCACTCAAGATGTACACTTTGCTTAGCTGAAGCACCTTATTGTAAATAATGATTCGTTTGTAAATTTACTGTCGGCTCGTTGAAAATGTTTTATGCGCACTCTGAGTGTTTGTTAAGAAAAAAAAAAAATAAATAATGCCCCTTTTTAGGCCCTTTTTAGGCTTTGAAAAACGGGCTGTTACACAACTCGCAATGAACTTCGTGCTGAATATGAAAGACTTCACAATGAAAACATCCAGATGAAGGAGCAATTGAAGAATATTCTTTGCATAACATGTGGCCGTAGACTTTGTAAGAATCATGAGATGGAACAACTTCAGCTTGAAAATGCTCGTCTCAAAGAAGAGGTAAGTTAATATGACTAACTCTATGGAATAACTTTTTAATGGATAATGTACCTTGTGTATAAAAAAATAAATATTGTGCAACACACCGATTTTAATTAATAGAAATAATATTAATTATCCACCAAAAAAAGAAATAATATTAATTAGATTTGAAAATTTTAATTAAATTAAGAAAAACTAGAAAGATTTAATGAATAAATAGAATGAAGAAACACAACTGAAATTAGGAATTAGTGCAAGGACAAAATAATATCTTTTCCACGGGACTATATAAAAGAAATATTTATAAGGGAAGAAAAGTAAGTTGTTCCATTTCCCTTCTCCTTGCAGCCACTGAACTCTCCCTCTATGATCATGGAACACAATAATTTTCATATCTCTTGTAGAAAGTTTTACATATAAGTTTTTTTCCCACTCAAGAGAAATTTAGATGTAATTTAGGAGATAAACATTGAGTAGGAATTAAAAGAACAAGAAGATTCAAAGTAGATGAAAAGAGTACATCTTCTTAGCAAGTCTATCAAGTTCTTGGTTCCTCTATACTAAATCAAGAAGGGCTCCTTTTAGGCTTTAAGTTTTAGTAGTTAATTTATCAATGACATTTAGAACTTAGAAACCTAACATGCAATAAGTTCCATGAGAATTTTCTCCCATTACCTTCTCAGGGAATAACTCTAGGATAATGGATTAGGCTGAATTAAGAAAACATATGTAAGTTCGCTTATAATCTTAATATTATGATCAGTATGTTATGATATAATTATTAGATGATTCCCCATGAATAGGTAAGAAAATGGCTTTAAAATGATTAAAATGCATGAACTGTTTGAAATTTCTGGCTGAAAAAAGAGTACATACTAACTAAAGTATTAAGTTAGGGTAACTTTGGTATTATCCTAGAAATTAATTTTAGGTGTTCAGTTGATCATTAAAGAAATACATAAGTGGTTGAGGTTATGTAACTTGGTAGATAAGATTACTCCATTCATAATAATGTGGCAATTTTGCCAACAGATTCAATTTATTCATTTATAAATCCAGAATTTTAATCGTAAATCAGAAGTATGTGCTTGATCGATATTTAATATCAACCTGATTAATCTGGCCTATAGAAAAGCTCATCACCTCATAATATACTAAATTATAAAATTTGTTAAGATAATTAATAATTGAGTGTTACACCTTTTATTTATGAAAATATTTTTGCTCCTATGAACTGACAGTGAAGGTCTTATTCCATGTTTTTGGTTTTCAGATAGACATGCATAGATATTAATGCAGCTGGATTTAGAAGGAGTCACTTGGAGTTTATGTTGTTAGTTGTAGTTTTATTTAAGTTTAAGTTGGACTGAATATGTATTGATTGTACTAAGTTTCTATGATTGTATGTTTAGTTTATGTATAAGACAATTGGTTGTCATGCAAAACTTAAAATAGTATCTTTTAATTTCCATTTATTTAGTACTATTTATTGATATTCCGAATAATATTCTAGTTATTTATTTGGGGTATTATATATTGATTTTGCTCATTTTTAATATATTGATTTTGGGGTATCAGAGTGCGTGATTTTTAAATGGTCGTGTAACAACTCAGGCCCCACCAACTTAGATGGTCCCGCAACTGCCACCTCACGATCTTCTCCACCTCCCTCTTTAGTGGAGTTTTTGCCTTCCGTGGGAATCAAACCATGTACCCTGGAGTTCAAGTACATGTTCAATCCATTCTCACTACCAATTGAGCTAACATGTACCAACAATATCTAAAATTTCATTCAAGAGCATAATAATCTATATAACTACCAACAATAATAACAAAGCATAAGAGCACAAAAATATTGAAATAAAAACCTCATACCCATAAAATGTTCAAAAAAAAGATCTAAGGAGGAAAAGAGGGTAGAAATTACTTCCCCAAAAACAAAAAATCTATGGAGGAAATAATAAAAATTTGAAGATGAAGTGTATAAGGAAGAAGAGGCGGCTGCTAAGAAGAATATTTTCCAACAAATGAATTAGGGTTAGTACAATATATAGTACTATGAGACATTTCTCTTGGGTCATGACTTAAAGGCCCACTAACATTTAGACTCACCAACACTCTAAATAATTTTTAGATAAATTTTCCTTTCACCCCTATAATAATACTGAAGCGCCGCGAAAAACTCCCGAGCGTACAAACCCTCGAAATTACACAGAGTCGCCACCGAAGTTTATTTATTCCCGAAGGAAAGGGAAAATGTCGATAAAACCATAAAAGCAACGGAAAGATGGTCATCGCAACCATTTCCGGGTTCGGGAGTCGATTATGCGAGGGGAAGGTATTAGCATCCCTCACATCCGTTGTACTCAACGGGAACATTCTTATTAGCTTAGGGTTAAAAAGTGTCTTGAAATTATTTGCATGCTTTTTATTTAATATTAAAGTATTTTACAAAGGGGAAAAAATAGTTTTTTATTATTGTGCTTGACGGTTGTTGGATCCCGCTCCTACGTATCTCCTAGTGCAATGGAGAAATCAAAGCTACGTAGTTCTTTGTAAAAAAATGTTTGTTGGTTGGTTGATTTTATTTATGAAAATGGTTTGGTCGCGCTTGGGCGAAAAAGTTTGCTTGATTAAAAAATAAAGAGCGGACTCGCGCTTGGGCGATGATATCCATTTGAGAAAAAATTAAACGCACATGGGCGTGAAAAAGTTTGCTTGATTGAAAAAGACGGACTCGCACTTGGGCGATAGTATCCGTTTAGGAAAAATAAAATGCACACGGGCGTTGTAACAACCCGTTTTTCAAAGGCCAAAAAGGCATTTAATTTTTTTTTTTGTACACATCAGAGTTACGCATAAAAGATTTTAAATGAGCCGGCATTCAAATATACAAAAGAACTCATTACCATAAGGTGCTTCGACAAGCAAAGTGTATTCCTGAATAATTACAATCCAAGTCTAAGTATTCAAATACTTACAACAAAACAAGTTGGAATCCTATGCCTAAACCCAAAAAGCACGGTGTACAACCCACACCGGCGCATAGTCTAACTAAGCTAAAGCTCCAACATCTCACTGGGGACTGGAACAGCCACCGTCGTCACCACGACCTAACCCATCATCTGGGTGGGATGAGCCCGCAAATGAAAGAAAGGGTCACCACAAAATAAAAGGTATATATATATATAACCGGTGCGAAAGATTGTACACATAACAATAATTCCACAAACACAAGAGAAAGCTCTTAACCACCAAAGCAATTCCCACCAACGGGTTTATATAAATAATGCACACCAAGCCTAATGCAGACTTCTACAATGCGTGGTACTAACCCTAGCTACCACAAAATGCATGAGCTCCGGAATCGTAGGTCCATCCCCTACTAACAATATCAATAAAATCCCGTAGCTCTCCCGATCACCACACCCCTACCATAAGTATCAATAGAATCCCGTAGCTCTCCCGATCACCACACCCCGTAGCTCTCCCGATCACTACGTATTGATCTCAACAAAAATCTCGTAGCTCTCCCGATCACTACAAACCATTAGGGTGGGCTCTCCCGATCACCACACCGGGCACGCAACTACCAAATGCATGAGCATACGCTTCCCCATATATGCTAATGCAATGAATACATACCTCTCTAGCATATGTAAACCAAACATAACAACATACATACATTTCTCATCATATGTAACAAACCACAACAAACATACATACATTTCCAATCATATGTATTCACCCACATGTTCATACATACATCTCCAATCATATGTAAAACAACGCACGTATTGTAAACACTTTCTCATCACGAGAATACATAACACATACATGCCAAACACACAACCACGCATCACCGAAAATAACCAACAAACATGTTATAACTCAGTGAAAAGACAGAAATAAAGTGATGCCCTTACCTCAGCAAGCTTCCGTTAACTTTTCTCGCATAATTCTACAACTCGCGCTTCCTAAAATTAAGCAGCGTACAATCAATAAAATACTCCCAAAGTATCCTATCGAAACGAAACTTGTTCTCTATAAACTAGGGGGGTTTAAGGTACTTTCTCACACTCTCGGATAGTGATTACGAGTCCCCCTTATAGCGATTAAAAGTTCACAAAGTTAAATGCACTATTTCTCGCTACGCGAAAATATTTTCGTTTCAAAACAAACTAAGAAACACTTTGATTCCTAACTCCAAGGCAATCAACTTTCACATACTAAAACCATTTGAAAACAACCCAAAAACTCTTTGAAAATTTTCACAAAAATAAAAGTTTACTTGCGCCACAAGTTACAAGTTTTTCCTTTCAAATAAAATGGCCATAACTGGTTCATTCTTTATCTGATCGAGACGAGCCATACACTGAAATCTTCGTCTCGAAAAGACGGATCAAATTGTTAACTTTCTAGGACACGAAAACAATTTTAAAATGACCAGAATACCCTTCTAAATTTCGACCAGAATGAAACCACCCCAAAAACATTGTTTTCTAAAACCAAACATAATTAAAATACTTAAACCATTACTAACTTCTTAAAAACAACTCAAAAGTGATCAAGCTCTTATACCAAAACCATTTCAAATCAAAGCATAACACTTTTCAAAACTTTAGCAATTTAACTTGTTTTCTCAAAACACAAGTTACTAATTTTCATTTCCAAACAAAGCCACATTCAACATTTCTTTTGAAACCATGATCATGCCTTCCCAATTAGGGCTTAAAAAAAATTGAAACCCCTTGATCATGTACTCCTAAAGGCCACGGCCAAAATCAAGAAATAAGGCCAACTCCAAAAAGTTTCCTTTCCAAAACCCTAGTAATAATCTACTAGTTCCTAAAATCATTTAATTGAACACACAAAATATTTCTAAAACACAATCCACAAATCAAAAGCTTTTTCCTAAATTTCTCATGAACATCAACAAAATGATTTTCTTGTTTTTCAAAACAAAACCATTTTTCTCATATCCAATTCACTTAAAAGTCTAAAAACAACATCATTAACACAAATCACTAACTAAAAGTTCATGTTCATGATCAAGAGAATTTTTTCATCAAAACCCTAACAAGAAATTTTCATATATGTTCATCCATCCATGGAAATCCTCACAACTAAGCTTAAACACACTAGTTTATCACTCATGAACAACTTTCAAGCAAGAGAAATCATTCATCAACAATTTCTCACAAAATCCTCTCAAGAACATAATCTAACAATCCATCAAACTCTATGATTTTAGCTAGCTAAGAGATGAAAGAAGTCTAGTTACCTTAGAGGAGATGATTCCTTGCAAGTTCTATAATCCAACAAGCTTAAGATCAAGTGATTTGGTGAAGGATTGAAAATCTTCTCATGGAAGGAAATGGAAAATGAAGCTCACGGCCAAAGAGAGGAATGATGAGAGAGTTTTGTGATTTTTCTTAAGTCCACTAAATGATCAAAAGTCTCCCCTTAAGTCATGGTCTTGCTACATATCCACCATTGGATCAAATAGTAAAAAGGTTTCAAGACTTACTCCTAGCCATTGGATCAATTCTAAGCTTATCCTCACAAGATATTTTCTATGCTTCTAGAAGCCACCTCGCCTCACAGCTCTCGCGTTCGCTCGCAGACGAGTCGTACTTCGCTAATGGTCTAACTTGCAAAAAAAAGAAAATCTACGAAGTAATAGTTCGCCGTAAACCATTTCTAAAAATTATCGCTAAACTTGATTCTCCGGCTGAAATATTTATCCTAAGCTCCCAAAAATATTCTGAATCCAAATTATAACTCGCGCCGTTATATAAAGTCTCTACTTAAGATTCGACGGAAAACAGGAACCGTAAAATTTCCAACAGCGGGTACAGTTTTCTACTCGTTTTTCCAATAAACGGAGAAAGTCAAATTTTGAAATTCTGAAGACACAGGAACGTTCTCATAAATAAATAAAGACTAAGGAACAAAAGTCTGTGCATTTCCAGCACACGAGCACACGACAGGCTCCATCTCAGCAGAAATGTTGTTATTACGACGATACTCACAAAAACACTTAACCAAAAACCCTAAATTTCTTAGCCATTACTTATATTCCTCACACAAAAGGTACCGTGGAGTTACGGGTCTTACAGGCATGAAAAAAGAAACAAAGTTTGATGGGTTGAATTTATTATATATTTTTTATGTATGAAAAAAAATATATTTTAGGTGTGGAAGACGAACAACTGGTAGGCAAAGTGTAACACTACGCGTCGATTGTTCGAGAGACGAACGGATGCACATCCGCCGGTCTCCTTTTTAATCCACATTTATTATAAGAAAAGACAAATTGTTAGAAATAAACTAGGAGTATTAGAGAATAGAAATAGAGAATATGAGACTTGTATTATTCTCTTCATGTATGTATGTATTACATATAACAAAGGTCCTATTTATAGGACATAAAGAAGAAGTGAATGCACAAAGGTAATGACTATCCACTCACTAGTGGGAGTTATAGGAAAGGGAAAGGATAGGATGGACATCCACTAACTTTATACTAATTATTCATAACACTCCCCCTTGGATGTCCATCGAGGATGTGCCTCGTTAAAACCTTACTAGAAAAAAACCCAGTGGGAAAAAATTATAGTGAAGGAAAAAGAGTACAACATCCTTTTATATATATTTCTCCCCCTCAACTATACAACCATCTCTAAGACGACGGCGACCAATCTTTTGTATTAGTTGTCCAAAATTTCTACTTGGGAGCGGCTTTATGAAAAAGTCTGCTAGATTATCACACGAACGAATTTGATGAATGTTTATATCACCATTCTTCATACTGATTGTTGCATTAATTCTTCCGGCAGATAAATCACAATTTTCTTGTATGTTGAAACTCATAATCCTTAATAAAGAGCATTCTCTGCTTCCTTGATTACGTTGTTTCTCCAAGATACAAAACATATACTTGACTTTGTTCTGATACCTGTATTTACAAATATTGACAAAAACAAAATACCACGATACATATAATTAACAAAATACATTAATGTCCTCGTTTGAACTAAAACATGTACTTCAAGACCAATTCAAGTTGTTCATCATTTTCTTAAGGACATGATCTAAGTTAACGTCAAGTGACATCACAATTATTCTAGTATGCAATCAACTAAATTTGTCCATATCAAATTATTTTAATACATTTGCTATATAAGTTTCTTGATGCATAAAATTTCATTTAAATAATAAATTTGCAAATTCAAACAAACCTTTCGCATGCGACATATGTAATTTCAAATCTTTCTATAATCAACATATTTTACGATCTCTTCTAGAGATCTAATAATATCATCATAAAATCGTTTATAATAAAGTTACTTTCAATGGACATGTGATGTCATTTCTTAAATGTATCATAAAAATTAACTCTTTCAGAGAATTTCATATAATCATCAATTCAAGTGAGCCATACAAATGTATTGTAACATATATTTCATATAAATTTCCTTTCAAGTGCTACTAAACTTTATCAAACATGAAAAATTTCTTAAATTCACTTCAGGTGAATATGTCTCATCAGTATAAATTGTAGACACTTACCATCCACTTTTGGTGGACATATCAAACTCTATCCGTATGTATTATATCAATATAATTCTCTTTAGCGTAAAAAAATCATATATATCTAACTAACTTCACATCTTTAGATGTGTGGATTACAAGTCCAAACAATTCAGTTATATGAATAGAGTTTAATTTCACTGGAATTGTCTATTTCCACCTGCAGATATTTTCTTTATCCATAATCGTTAATAGACTTTGATTTATGATCCTCATTATTACTTATCTTATATAGCGCTATAGAAAAATATCGTCAATGTTGACTTTCATTTTGGTTCCATTTCATTCATAACTTATCGAGATCTCTTTATTTTCATAAATTTCAGGTACCTGGTCAGTTCTTCTGGAACTTAAAAATCAATCATATCAGACAACTCTTTAAGAGTTTCTACATCCTCATTTGAGTTATCTTTCCTTTTATCTCCTTTTCTTGTTCGAGGATTTTTATATTTGGAACCAATTGATCTACCACGCTTCATGCGCGGTTAAGGCTCATTTGCAATATTCTATTATCCGACAAGAATATCTATTTTCTTTGGAGCATAAGCAGCTTCTATTTTAATTTCTTAACTTTGCAAATGAGTTGTATTTTGAGGATCAAGATGAGACAATCATATTTATTTTCAAATAATTCATTTGAACTTCAGGTTCATATTTTTCAGCTGCTTCTTCTCTCCCCCTAATATTGGGAAATCTAATTCATCACTTGATAATCAGCCTTCTGGGCTGTGAACAAGTCTCCAATTTTTAACTCAAGATATTTTATAATAGATGGAGATTCATATCAAATATATTTTCCCAATATTCTTTAATAATTCATCTTAGTGCATTATATTGGAGCAATTGGAACATACCAACACATCCAAAAATGCGTATAAGAAAAATATTAGGTTATAAGCCTAAAATTAACTGAATAACAAGTTAAGGGGAGGACTTCCATATAATAACTTATTGGCTTGATGCGAAGCAAAACTCAATATAAATTATCTAATGTTCCCAAAGTAGAATTTTGTACTTATGATTTCATAAGTATCAATCACACATTTAACTTTAGACGTCTAAATAATGGATCTTCAAGTCCATTTTTCTTAATAAGCATATGCTACAAGATATTCAAATCAATTTTGGTCGACCAATTTCACAAACTTTTAGTTGTGAGTTGACTGGACATTTAGTTGATGCATCAATTAAAGTCGTATAATAACTAAATAGTAATTGGTGATTTCATTTACAAATATCACCTACTCTCAAAATTTGTGAGAGACTCAATTTTTCAATTTTTTCAACTTCCTTTGGGAACAAGGAATACGCAAATTATTTGATTGAAGAAACTTCTGGCTCTTCAATATATATATCTAATAATAAAATAATTATTTTTCGCATCATAATAGATCCGGGATAACCCAACCGGTCTTGCCAAAGGCAAACTTTAATATTATTTGTAAACATCCGATTTATAATATGAGACTTAAAGCAATAAAATATATTCTCAAAATAATCTTCTGTTTTTTGTGTAACAATATATCAGCTCTTCTGGAGCTTTCAATAATTTGTTGCCATACCAAAAATAATTCAAAATTAAAAAAATTCATGCAGAAAATATTTACAAATCAATCATATTAAAGCTCTATCAAGTCAATAACCGGAATAATAATAGTCAAAGTTCATGAAGGGGAAACAAATAAACTAAGAAATGCGTTAATATCATCTTAAAATAGCGAAAACAAAGAAACTGAACAATTCACACTTTCATATGAAATAACACAGTTATAGATAATCATGCAGTTAAAAGAAGTAAATAATATTGAAAATAACTTACCCCTTTTATGAATTTTTTTTTCTTAATAAATAAGTCACGAGAGGATAAATCATTGCGTAACTAATTTTCAAGAGTGACACTCGTCCTTGCATGGAGTCAATAAAATTTGATGACTTGAAAGTATCATAAAATCTTTTACAGTGTCATCTCATCTTTAAGTTCATATTAATAAAAATTTTATGACATTGACGTGTATCATCAATAAATCTATTATCATAACCATAACATTGATTATACAAATAAATGGTATAAACCATTCACTTCTGGGAACGACATTCAAATAACCACGGTATTCGATAGCATATTTGAGTAGTGTGGAAATACACATATTGTCTCTTAATTTTCTCTATTTTCTTTTTCAAGATCAATAGATCTTATTGTCATGCTATAAATGTAGTTCTTCAGGAACTCAAAATTAATCTTCTTAACCATAATTTTTTTTTATTTTCAAAATAATATAAATTATAAAGATCAAATAGATCTTATAAATTTTTGTGTAATTTTTCAAGAAGTAAATAACCAATCTAATCAGTTATTTGTACGATCCTTCTCGGATATATCATTACTAAGTTCTTCAGGAATTCATAGAGAATAAAAATCAAATTTTAAGTTCTTCAAGAACTATGCAATATATTTGAAAAATAAAATCAATTCTTCAGGGTTAACCATTTTGAATTCTTCAGGAATTCGAAAATAATAATATGAGTTCTTCAGGAACTGCTTTTGAATTCTTCTCGAATTCATACATAATAATAATCTCTATCAAGAGAAAAAGTATAAGAGTAACAATCAACACAAAATTAATAATCTTAACTTATACTATAATAGTATCTTTTAAAATTCAATAGAATTCCTAAAAGCATATTAATTAAATCTTAACTTAAATATCATTTTAATATTATCTGAAAAATTACCACCAAATTTACAGCAAGTTCGATCCAAAATAAATGTGATTTCCGTTATAAAATCCTTTCATGGAAAAGTATCAAATCATTTATTTGACCAAAATTGAATACGCTATATATATGATCCGCAAAATAAATAAAAGTTGCTTCTAGATTTGAATCATAACTATAATCCTTATTAATGACCACTCAAAATTTTATCTAGTAAAAGGAAATACTCCTATACATGTAGCTGACTCTACATATTATACACTAGGTCTTTTCAGTTTAAATTAGATGATAATCAAACCGAAAAATAAATAAATAGACTTACCTTCAAACTTCAAAGTTAATTATTATGCTATTTACCTGAAGCACTTTTGCATACTAGATTATCTTTTAAATCAATTCCAAACAAAAAAAAATGCAGATAACAATACACCATTGACAATTTTCATCAAACCGGTTAATGTACAACAAAGAACATCATGGCAGAAAAGAAATCGATCATAATTAATAACTTATTTACACGAACCCAAAAGAAATTCAATAATTAATATCAAGAACCAATAAATCTGCTTATATCATGTTCCAATCACTTGCAATAAAAAAATGTTTCAATCACTTGTATATTTTTCACTAAATCACTTGTATAAATATATGCGTACAAAAGTGAAACAATTAAAAGTTAACAAAAACATAAATAATCCAGATACAATTAAGAACCAAGGAGGCATTAACCTATGCAGAATTAAAATGCACTGTAAAAGAAAACTAACAAGTCATATGAATATATTCTTTTATTTATCTTGATTCACAAACACAAAGATATATTAGCATAGAAAGACATATATCAATCCGAAGAATACAAGCAAACTAAGCATACGATCAAATCATTTGCACAATTTTTAATTAATTAACCTTTAAAATAATATTCTAAATCATATAATAGTAGACAATTGTATGACAATCATTTTAACATACACAGTATATATAAACAACGAAATCTTTTTAGAGATCCTAATCCATGCTTCATTTTATGAACAAATAGTAATATAGCCATTAGAGGAAAACTCAACTACAGTGAATGCACATAGTAGAGCTAAATTACATAACTACACTTATTTAGAAAATACAAGCAATGACTTACAAACATACAACAATAATATTAAGAACAAGCATAGATCAATATTACCTCAAGTTATATTGTTAGAGCTTTGTGCTGATAACGTGTTAGAAATAAATTAGGAGTATTAGAGAATAGAAATAGAGAATATGAGACTTGTATTATGTAACAACCCGTTTTTCAAAGGCCAGAAAAGACATTAAAATTTTTTTTTTGTACACATCAGAGTTACGCATAAAAGATTTTAAATGAGCCGGCATTCAAATATACAAAAGAACTCATTACCATAAGGTGCTTCGACAAGCAAAGTGTATTCCTGAATAATTACAATCCAAGTCTAAGTATTCAAATACTTACAACCAAAACAAGTTAGAATCCTATGCCTAAACCCAAAAAGCACGGTGTACAACCCACACCGGCGCATAGTCTAACTAAGCTAAAGCTCCAACCGCTCACTGGGGCCTGGAACAGCCACCGTCGTCACCACGACCTAACCCCTCATCTGGGTGGGATGAGCCCGCAAATGAAAGAAAGGGTCACCACAAAATAGAAGTATGTGTATATATAATCGGTGCGAAAGATGTACACATAGCAATAATTTCACAAACACAAGAGAAAGCTCTTAATCTCAAAAGTAATTCCCACCAACGGGCTTATATAAATAAATCACCAATCCTAATGCAGACTTCTACAATGGGTGTGACAACCAATCACTGGTTCGCCACATGCATGATTTTCCGGAAATTAACCTCTCCTCGAAGAGTCGTGGGGTAGGCAAAGCCACACAGAAATATACGTACCCGCACTAACAAGCCACAAAGGGCAGGTGAAGCCACACAGACAAACACCAGGTGAAGTCACACAGACAAACACCAACTCAATAAAATCCAGTAGGATTTGGCGAAGCCACACAGTCAAACGCCCGGTACGTAGGAAAAGTCACACAGACATACACCTAGGCACGCAACTATGAAATGCATGGCATATATTCTCTTTGGCATATACAGGATAGTCACACAGACAAAATCCCCGCGTAGTCCTATCCGACGCACGCAATCATATATGCTCATGCAAACAATCACATAGCCTAAAGCCTATGCACAAACCATCACAACATACATACATTTTCCTAATCATATGTAAATTGCACACGTAATTATAACCACGTTCTCATCAACGAGAATACATAAGTACAAACATGCCAAAGCACACAACAAATGCATAAACAGCAAAACCAAGCATGTCGTAACCGTTTTAAAAGACGGAAATAAAGTGGAGCCCTTACCTCGGCAAGCTTCCGTTTACTAAAACTCGTTCAAACAACACAACGCGCTTCCTAAAACAAGCAGCGTAACAATCAATACATTGTTCTCCAACCAATAGTATTGAAACTACACCAAAACCCTAAAAACCTAATGCTTTCTAAGGTAAAATGTAAGACCCAAGATTTCATTGTATAGTTGGTTTAAGGAACATTAGGGTTTCGATGTGTTCATGTGGTGAAACATCGTGTAATTATAGGATTTTTGCTGTAATTGAGTCTGTTTTGTACTCGTGCGCTGTAAAGGCACAGACTTTCGTCTTGTAATCCTCTTTTGTGAATAAGAAGATTGATGTGGATTCAGAATAACGAGTTTTGGATTATTCGTGTTTTTGGAAAAACGAGTAGGAATTTTACCCGTCGTTGTAAAATTTTACTGCGTCTGTTTTAAGTGAGGTTTCGGATGGGAGTTTTATATATCTGCGTGAGTTAGGATATGTTCTGAGATTAATTTTCCAAGGTATGGAAGAAAATTACAGTCGCGGAAAAAGATTCGACGATAAGTTTTGGAAATGTTTAACGATAAACGTTCTTTCCGTAGGTTTTCTGTTTTTGTGAGTTCCGTTCGTCGCGACGCGCGAGAGCTGAATACGTGACTTGTCATGGAAGATTTGATTAAATCTTGTGAATTATCCTTAAAACAATTTGATCCAATGGCTAGGGTTTAAGCTTGGACTTTTGACTTTGATCCAAGGGTGGATTGGCTAACAAGAGCTTTTGTCATAGTAAGGAGGTTTGATGACTTTTGTCACTTAAGAAAATCACAAATCATCTCCTTTTCTTTCTCTCTTCCACGTGAGACTCCATTACTTTCTAACCTTCTCAAATTTTCCATTCTTCACCATTTGTGTCCATTTCAAGCTTGGGAGCTTTGTGGAATTGTTGTAGAGAATCACTTGCTTAAGGTAACCACCCTTTTCCTTTTCTTTTTGGTTGGTTAAAACTCTTGGAGTTATGAGTTTAGATTATGTTCATGAGATGAAAATGTTAGGAATTGATTCTTGTTTCATGAAAGTTGTTCATGAGAGTTTAGTAAGCATGCTAGGCTTTGTTATTTCATTTTCCATGAGTTTGTGAGAATCTCATGAGAGTGAGAGTTAGGGTTTTGGAAATAAATTATATTGATCAATTACTTGAGGTTATGTTGTTTGGTTTTGGAAAACGAGGTTGCTTTTGAGCCTTTGGGCAAAAGGGAAATGTGTTGTATGGTTTTGTTTTAGAAAATCCGATGAAAAATATTTTGGTGTTTATGAAAATATTTACTAAGTGTTTTGTGTGGTGTTTTTGGCATTCCAAGTAGTTTAAAACTCTTGAGTTATGTGGCGTTGCTTTTGCCTTGAAAACATGTTTGAAAATGGTTACCGGTCGGTTGAGGCCCGAAATAAAACTTGTGCTTGGGTTTGGTTTTGATTTTGGAGATGAAAACCAAATAACTTGCACTCGAAGCAACCAACATGCTTTCGGAAAAGTATTGCTTGCTTATGAAAATGGTTTGCTTTTGTGCCTTGAAAAGGTGTTGGGAACTAATAGAATCAAACTAGGCTTGGTTGGAAAAAGGTGGTGTGAGTTGCTGTTCTTGCTGTCATGACAGGTGCAACTCGCCGGGCGAGAGTTTACTCGCCAGGGCGAGCGTCACAGGCCATGAACACGCCAGGGCGAGCTCCACAGCGAGCGAGACCTGTTGTCTCTGCCTTCACTCGCCACCAACTCGCCAGGGCGAGTCCTGAGAGTTGAAATTTTGGATTCTGATTTCTAAACTTGGTTTTTAGCTTTCTAATCCCTTTTTATTAATTTATGGAAGTGGTTGGGATTGGAAACGGGTTTTTCGGGTACTCGGAAAGTACGTAACTTATAACGCAAGAAAACGGCCATTTTGCATTTCAAATTATTTAAGACTTTTGCCTATTGTTTTGGGTCCTAAAAATAGTACAAATAACTCATGGGGGTTGATCAATACAGTAGTTTTTGGTTTAGTATCCGAAAGAGTTGTTTTACCTTAGAAAGCATTAGGTTTTTAGGGTTTTGGTGTAGTTTCAATACTATTGGTTGGAGAACAATGTATTGATTGTTACGCTGCTTGTTTTAGGAAGCGCGTTGTGTTGTTTGAACGAGTTTTAGTAAACGGAAGCTTGCCGAGGTAAGGGCTCCACTTTATTTCCGTCTTTTAAAACGATTACGACATGCTTGGTTTTGCTGTTTACGCATTTGCTGTGTGCTTTGGCATGTTTGTACTTATGTATTCTCGTTGATGAGAACGTGGTTATAATTACGTGTGCAATTTACATATGATTAGGAAAATGTATGTATGTTGTGATGATTTGTGCATAGGTTTTACGCTATGTGATTGTTTGCATGAGCATATATGATTGCGTGCGTCGGATAGGACTACGCGGGGATTTTGTCTGTGTGACTATCCTGTATATGCCAAAGAGAATATATGCCATGCATTTCATAGTTGCGTGCCTAGGTGTATGTCTGTGTGACTTTGCCTACGTACCGGGCGTTTGACTGTGTGGCTTCGCCAAATCCTACTGGATTTTATTGAGTTGGTGTTTGTCTGTGTGACTTCACCTGGTGTTTGTCTGTGTGGCTTCACCTGCCCTTTGTGGCTTGTTAGTGCGGGTACGTATATTTCTGTGTGCCTTTGCCTACCCCACAACTCTTCGAGGAGAGGTTAATTTCCGGAAAATCATTCATGTGGCGAACCAGTGATTGGTTGTCACATCCATTGTAGAAGTCTGCATTAGGATTGGTGATTTATTTATATAAGCCCGTTGGTGGGAATTACTTTTGAGATTAAGAGCTTTCTCTTGTGTTTTTGAAATTATTGCTATGTGTACATCTTTCGCACCGATTATATATATACATACTTCTATTTTGTGGTGACCCTTTCTTTCATTTGCGGGCTCATCCCACCCAGATGAGGGGTTAGGTCGTGGTGACGACGGTGGCTGTTCCAGGCCCCAGTGAGCGGTTGGAGCTTTAGCTTAGTTAGACTATGCGCCGGTGTGGGTTGTACACCGTGCTTTTTGGGTTTAGGCATATGATTCTAACTTGTTTTGGTTGTAGGTATTTGAATACTTATACTTGGATTGTAATTATTCAGGAATACACTTTGCTTGTCAAAGCACCTTATGGTAATGAGTTCTTTTGTATATTTGAATGCCGGCTCATTTAAAATCTTTTATGCGTAACTCTGATGTGTACAAAAAAAAAAAATTTAATGCCTTTTCTGGCCTTTGAAAAACGGGTTGTTACATAAAACAACTCTTTCGGATACTAAACCAAAAACTACCGTATTGATCAACCCCCATGAGTTATTTGTACTATTTTTAGGACCCAAAACAATAGGCAAAAGTCTTAAATAATTTGAAATGCAAAATGGCCGTTTTCTTGCGTTATTAGTTACGTACTTTCCGAGTACCCGAAAAACCCGTTTCCAATCCCAACCACTTCCATAAATTAATAAAAAGGGATTAGAAAGCTAAAAACCAAGTTTAGAAATCAGAATCCAAAATTTCAACTCTCAGGACTCGCCCTGGCGAGTTGGTGGCGAGTGAAGGCAGAGACAATAGGTCTCGCTCGCTGTGGAGCTCTCCCTGGCGTGTTCATGGCCTGTGACTCTCGCCCTGGCGAGTAAACTCTCGCCCGGCGAGTTGCACCTGTCATGACAGCAAGAACAACAACTCACACCACCTTTTTCCAACCAAGCCTAGTTTGATTCTATTAGTTCCCAACACCTTTTCAAGGCACAAAAGCAAACCATTTTCATAAGCAAGCAATACTTTTCCGAAAGCATGTTGGTTGCTTCGAGTGCAAGTTATTTGGTTTTCATCTCCAAAATCAAAACCAAACCCAAGCACAAGTTTTATTTCGGGCCTCAACCGACCGGTAACCATTTTCAAACATGTTTTCAAGGCAAAAGCAACGCCACATAACTCAAGAGTTTTAAACTACTTGGAATGCCAAAAACACCACACAAAACACTTAGTAAATATTTTCATAAACACCAAAATATTTTTCATCGGATTTTCTAAAACAAAACCATACAACACATTTCCCTTTTGCCCAAAGGCTCAAAAGCAACCTCGTTTTCCAAAACCAAACAACATAACCTCAAGTAATTGATCAATATAATTTATTTCCAAAACCCTAACTCTCACTCTCATGAGATTCTCACAAACTCATGGAAAATGAAATAACAAAGCCTAGCATGCTTACTAAACTCTCATGAACAACTTTCATGAAACAAGAATCAATTCCTAACATTTTCATCTCATGAACATAATCTAAACTCATAACTCCAAGAGTTTTAACCAACCAAAAAGAAAAGGAAAATGGTGGTTACCTTAAGCAAGTGATTCTCTACAACAATTCCACAAAGCTCCCAAGCTTGAAATGGACACAAATGGTGAAGAATGGAAAATTTGAGAAGGTTAGAAAGTAATGGAGTCTCACGTGGAAGAGAGAAAGAAAAGGAGATGATTTGTGATTTTCTTAAGTGACAAAAGTCATCAAACCTCCTTACTATGACAAAAGCTCTTGTTAGCCAATCCACCCTTGGATCAAAGTCAAAAGTCCAAGCTTAAACCCTAGCCATTGGATCAAATTGTTTTAAGGATAATTCACAAGATTTAATCAAATCTTCCAGGACAAGTCACGTATTCAGCTCTCGCGCGTCGCGACGAACGGAACTCACAAAAACAGAAACCCTACGGAAAGAACGTTTATCGTTAAACATTTCCAAAACTTATCGTCGAATCTTTTTCCGCGACTGTAATTTTCTCCCATACCTTGGAAAATTAATCTCAGAACATATCCTAACTCACGCAGATATATAAAACTCCCATCCGAAACCTCACTTAAAACAGACGCAGTAAAATTTTACAACGACGGGTAAAATTCCTACTCGTTTTTCCAAAAACACGAATAATCCAAAACTCGTTATTCTGAATCCACATCAATCTTCTTATTCACAAAAGAGGATTACAAGACGAAAGTCTGTGCCTTTACAGCGCACGAGTACAAAACAGACTCAATTACAGCAAAAATCCTATAATTACACGATGTTTCACCACATGAACACATCGAAACCCTAATGTTCCTTAAACCAACTATACAATGAAATCTTGGGTCTTACAATACTACCCCCCTAAAAGAAGTTTCGTCCTCGAAACTTAGACGTCGTCAAACAATCCGGGGTACAACTCTTTCATCTTACTCTCGAGTTCCCAGGTGGTATCTCCTGTAGCTTCGTTCCATATTACCTTCACCAAAGGTATCTCTTTCGTTCTCAGACGCTTCATCTTTCTATCTGCAATCTTGATCGGCGGAACTTCAAATGACAAGTTATCCCTCAACTGGATGTCATCTGGTGTGATCACATGTGACGGATCCGGAGTATATTTCCGCAACTGCGACACATGGAACACGTCATGAATCAAAGATAGTACCGGTGGCAACGCGATCCGGTATGCTACCTTCCCAATCCGTTCCAAAATCTGATAAGGCCCTATAAACTTTGGAGTCAACTTCTTCGCTTTCAAAGCCCTTCCAACGCCAGTTGTTGGAGTAACTCGGAGAAATACGTGATCTCCCACCTCAAACTCTAAAGGCCTCCGACGCCTATCCGCATAACTCTTCTGGCGATCTTGAGCAACTTTCATCATTGCCCTTATCTTTCGGACCTTGTCCGTCGTCTGTTGTACCATTTCCGGCCCTACTATCATACTTTCCCAATCTTGATACCAACACAACGGAGTCTGACATCTTCTCCCATACAAAGCCTCGTATGGTGCCATTCCAATACTCGCGTGGAAACTGTTGTTGTATGTGAATTCTATCAAGGGTAATACATCATCCCAGCTTCCACGATCATCCAATACACATGCTCTCAACAAATCTTCCAAAGATTGATTTGTTCTCTCGGTCTGCCCATCTGTCTGAGGATGATAGGCGGAACTCAATCTCAGTTTCGTCCCCAACGCCTCATGCAAAGTCCTCCAAAAGTGTGAAGTAAACTTTGGGTCTCGATCCGACACTATACTTGACGGAATCCCATGTAACCTCACAATCTCAGCAATGTAAATATCGGTCAACTTTGCCGCTGTATCCGTAGTCCTTACCGGTAGAAAATGAGCGGACTTAGTCAAACGATCCACTATCACCCAAATGGAATCATGCTTCCTCCTGGTCTTAGGTAAACCAGTGATGAAATCCATAGAAATGCTATCCCACTTCCACTCGGGGATATCTAATGACTGCAGCATCCCTGCTGGTCTCTGATGCTCAATCTTCGCCTTCTGACAAGTCAGACACGATGCCACATACTCAGCCACATTCTTTTTCATACCCGGCCACCAGAAATCATGCCTCAGGTCTTGATACATCTTTGTTGCTCCGGGATGTATACTAAGTTTACTCTTGTGTGCCTCCCCTAGAATGGTGTTGTAACAGCCGTATTTTAATAAATAGGATTTTTGTGTGATTAATTATTTATTGTTTATTTGATTGAATATATGTGATTTTGTGATTTTATGAATAATTATGTTTTGGTTAAGTGAAGGGTATTTTAGTAATCTAATAGAATTAGTAATCTAGTTGAGAGCCTTTAATTAAGTTAGAAGGGGTTAATTAACTCTCTGTTTTGTGTACTTGCTGGACCTTTGGGGGTCCAGATTCTTAGGTTTTGGTTATGACCAAGTTGTCGGTGATGCTCTGCTCTGATTTAGGACACGGGAAAGGGTTTACTTTTTATGTATACATAGAGTCTTTTATTCTTATTTTTAATTTATTGAGGTTGTATCATTTTCAAAAGGATTTTGTACAAGTGATATTTTATTTAATTGAGTTAATTAGTAGTGTTTTGATGAAGCATGTAATACTCAAACCTTTATTTATAATTCAAACTTTATTTTCCGTTGCGCATTTTGAAAAAGATTTTTATAAAACTAGAAATAGTTAGATATTAAGTTTGGGTGTTATAATTTGGTATCAGAGCTCCGGTTGTCTTCGGACTGTGTGGGTTATGTGTGTCGATCAGAGGAAGTCTGTGCATTCAGACTAAGTGAGCATAGTGTCTTATGTGATTGTTGTGTCTTTGGTGATTTAATTGTTTTAGCTACACTTGCACCTTAGTCACTATTAAACTATTTTTCAAAAGTATGATTAGTTTCATGAATTTTGTCGCATGTTGATTTACTTAATTCTTGAGACTTGTGTTTTAATTGATGGTAACTTATGAATCTATTGTTTCATAAATGTTGAAAAGTTGTGATGTGTTTATTTTATGAATTTATTTGGTGATTGTTCATTCATGAACTATGAGTGATGTGAATTGAATTATGTTATTCATTCTTTTGGTGAGTAATTGATGATATTGATAATTATCTTAGTTGTAAGTTATCAAGTCAAGTAATAAGCATGTATTCTTTGATGTTGATTCATGACGAATGTTATTATTTATGATTATAATAGTTGTAGGTGCTTAAAGCTATAATCATCGTGTAGTTTTGACATGATTTTATTCATTTGTGATTCCATGATAAATGAGTGATGATAACATGATATAATTGTGCGCAATTGATAATGAATATGCATTCATCATTGTTGTTTTGAAATGTGACTTAATGATGATATTTGTTGTTGTTGATGTTTTCATTCGATAGAATGAGTGAATATTATTATTGTCACTAATTGTGTTTATTATTCAAACTCGAGAATACGATTGTTGTTTGATTTCAAGGTAATGACTTAAATGATAATGTCTTCTTGTTATTGCTCTATTTAAAATGATTATGTCCGTACATGAGTATAGATTTCCTTGTTGATGAAAATCAATGTTATATGAATTAAGTATGATTGTTTATGCATGTTTCGTAAATGAATGTTGTAATAATTTATTTATGATGATTGCTTTTGTAATATGATTGAATTAATTAAATGATGATATGTATGTATGTATCCGTGGAATTCCTTGAGAATTTATGAATATGAATGCAATAGTGAAATTACTTGAATGCTTTAACATAACGATTATTGGTAAATTTTCATAAAATGGTTGTGATCTATTAAGATGAACATGTATTGGTGAATTCTATGTATTCCAATAACTTATTGATTATGTGTGAGATTGATTTCATGAATTTTATTGTTAGTTCCTCGTTAGTATGTTGTTTTACTTGATTCTTGGAACGTGTGTTTTAATTTGGAAATGACTATAGCATCTATAATTTTTACTTCATGTTTGAAAGTTAATTCATGATTGTATGCTTAAATTAGTACATAATGTGATTGTATCCTTGTTGATTGATGATAATTGATGTTTTGCTCTAGATGCTAAAGTATGAGATTACTTGTGTTATATGCTATTTGTGATTTAAGTATATGCGAAAATTAATAATTGATTGTTGATTGTTATTAATTGAAAATGATGTAGGATATTAGAATTTATTCTATGCTATGATAATTCGGTTATAACTTGAGCATATTTGATATATCTATGCATATATGATTTATTGAGTTATAGTGAATAAGTATGCTATCTTTTAGAGGAATGAATTTGGAAAATGCATTGCGCATGTTTTGACTATTTTATTTTACCATGTTAATTGTCATGCTAAATTGATTATTATCTTTCGTGATGTGCTTATATAAATATGAATTGTTGTATTTATGATAAATGCATCGTTTTCTTCTTTTGATGTGATTCTTAATTCTTAGAAGATATATGCAATGTTTATGTAAATACAAATTGTTGAATTCTTAGGATATATTGTTGTGGAATATCTATCTTTCTCGTTTTGAGTTGATTCTTAACTATTAAGTTTAGAGACAATGTATGATAACTAAATGTGTATGCGAGATAATTGTGATATGCTTTGTATAATCATGTGTAAATGTTTTACATATTTATTCATTTATGCTACGTCAGTATTATGTTTGTTTATTGATGTTAATAAGTGCTTAGATATTGTATGTTGTATTTCGTAGTCTACCCTTCGCATGCGACATGTGTGTGGACACTGTCGATAGTAGTTTCCTTTTGGGAGGAATAAGTTTAGGACCGTAGGAACCTACAGTTAGGTGCGAGAATCGATAAATTTTAGATGAAGTTGCGAATGGGTTTGAGATAAGTGAGGGAGAAAGTTATAATCCTCGGATACGTTTGAGTGTACAAGAATGAGATAGATAGAGATGAATAAGTGGTATGAGGGAATAGTTAGAATTTCGAAGAATTCATATTTTTATGGATTGAGTAAACCACCCGAGTGAAGTTGATGTAGTAGCATTTACTTAGAGAAGTAAGTTTTGCAGATGTCGATGTTATGACGAAAGAGTTGGAGTTAAGCGAATGGTTCGGAAGTGTGAGAATGATATAAGAGATAACACTTAGAGGTGTAAGTTGAGTAGGATGAAGTTGGCAAATCGCATCCTTGAGGAAATTAGATAAGATCGAAAAGTGGATTGAATTAAATGGACCGATTGATGCAAATCAGTCAAAGTAAAGAGAAGGACGGATAATTAGTGTCGAAGTTGAATGAGTTTCTAGGGTAGAATTTATGAGTTAGATTTATCAAGTTCAAGGGAAACTTTAGGATAAGGTTGTCATTGGAATCAAACGATGAGGTAGTTAAGTAGAAGAGTATGTTGGAAATGTTGATGTGAGATTCTGGAAATCGAGATAAAGTTAGGTGTGAAGTGTCACTAATGGAAGATAAGAAATAAGGGAATTAGTTGTTGGAAAGATATGAGTAAGTAAGTTAACCATCGGAAGGATGTATTTTCTGGGATGAAGTTGGTGGGTTATTCTTGTGATAGTAGTTTGTTAGCATTCGACATAAGTATGAGGACTCGTGTGAAATGAATAGTTGTGTCATTAAGGAAGTAGTTTCAATGGTTATTAAGAAAATTTGGAGAACCTTATTGGCAAATGGATTGATAAGATTAAGACCGTAGTTGGATAAGATTTGGACGTGAGATATACGGATTAAGAAAAAATCAAACGACCTTAGATAAATATATGGATTTGTGGAAATTGTGAAGTTGTGAATGTCTCTTTGCAGATGAGAATTATTTTAGGGTATAGCGGATTGAAGGATACTTATGATGAAAATTTCTTATTAAGAAGACACATTTGAGGTTTGTTAAAAATAGTTTATGCTACCATCATGGTTATCGGCTACTTATTGACAAATTAAGGAATTGATCAACCTTAATCTCTTGTTAATGGTAAACGAAAATTGTGTTGACGGGATAAAACTAGTTTTGTCAAAATTGATAATGTGTGAGGTTTGGATTTTGTTGGAGAATGGATAAAGTGGTTTAATCGTGTTGTTTAGTCGGACAATTTTCGAGGGCGAAAATTATTTTAAGTGGGGGAGAGTTGTAACAGCCGTATTTTAATAAATAGGATTTTTGTGTGATTAATTATTTATTGTTTATTTGATTGAATATATGTGATTTTGTGATTTTATGAATAATTATGTTTTGGTTAAGTGAAGGGTATTTTAATAATCTAATAGAATTAGTAATCTAGTTGAGAGCCTTTAATTAAGTTAGAAGGAGTTAATTAATATTGGTTATGTGATGTTTAGCTATTAATAGAAAGAGTAGTAGAAGAATAGAGTTTATGAGATGTTGTGAGAATTGGGCTTTTAGGAATGGGAAGTATGATCCATTAAGGGTATTTTTGTAATTGGGGAGTGGTTAGAGAATTAATGGCAATTTGGTAATATCATAGAAGGAGGTTGGTGTTTTGTAGAAGAATTAATGGCAATTTTGTAATAACTTAGGATTGGTGAATGGTGTGTAGAGAAAATAAGGGTAATGTAGGAATTTGACCATAACCTAAGTGAGGAATATATAAATGAATTGTTTTATGAGAAGTAGTGTTGAGAATTCATTTGTCACAAAATTAAGAGAAAAGGAGGTAGAGAGAGAAGAGAGAAAAGAGAAGAAAGAAAAGAAGAGAAGAGAAATGGGTTAGAGAAGAAGATGAAGAACAATTAGAGGAAAGCCATGATAGATTAAGAGGTTGAAGAGAAGGAGTAAAGATTCCATCAAAATAAGGTATGAGAGTAGTATGTGTATCCTAGGGTGATCAAGAGAGGAGGAGAAAGTCTATCTCTCTCCATCCCAATCCTCTCTCACTCTTTTTCTTTTGAGTTTTTGGGGTGGATTCATGGGAATGTGTTTATGTTATTAAGTGATGATGATTGATGAATTCTCATGTCTTGATATGACTATTGAATGAATTTGTATGATTAGAATCCATGATTTATGTTTCAATTGATGAATTGTAAAAATGAGTTTTTGATGAAAATGGGTTGTTGTTCAAAAATGGGTTTATGTGATTATCATGAGTTTTGATGAATGAACCTTGTATGAGTAATGTCGAAATATTGTTGAAAAGATGTTTGTTAAAGTTCAAATAGCGTGGATAACGATTTAAGAACTTTTGAGTTAATGGGTTTTAACTTGTATTTTGGAAAATCAAAGATTGTATCTTTTATGTGTAAGAAAAACTGTCTTTTATAAAATCTGAAGAAAGATAGTCATTTTTGACCACTTTGAACTTCGAATTGGAATTT
This sequence comes from Trifolium repens, assembly GCA_030408175.1. Classification (NCBI taxonomy): domain Eukaryota; kingdom Viridiplantae; phylum Streptophyta; class Magnoliopsida; order Fabales; family Fabaceae; genus Trifolium; species Trifolium repens. The sequence continues at coordinate 19,484,724 of CP125839.1, read as the reverse complement.
TTGTTAAACATGAAAGTTGTAGGTCTCGTTCTTAGCTTTCCAACGCATATTCACCCATTGCATTTGGATCAACGTAGCCCGAGTTATGTTCATTTTGGTGAAACAGACCTGTCAAGCTCGCCCCAGCGAGTTGGTAGCGAGTGCAGGGCGAGTTCCCCTGTTACTCCCTGCCTTAACTCGCCCTGAGCTCGCCCTGAGCTCGCCCGGCGAGTTTAGTAACCCTGAAACTCAACTTTTCTTGAAAAGTATGATGTTTATGCTTATACTATGATTGTATTATGATCCTATGATGATTATATGGTATATATGACTTTAAATTGAGTCGTGGATGATGAATTGAGTTGCGATATTGTACATGCTAATTAACTATGATTAATGAGTTGTTAAGATGAGATTATGTTTATGATGATGATAAATTGTTGATGATTAGTGATGATGTTAATATGATTATGTATATGTTTGAATGAAGAATATACGTATATGTATATATGACTTGATAAATGATGATTGATTATGGTGAAAGTTATTATTTAGTGATTGATAATAATAATTGTATACCTAATTGAGTTGAGATAAATGAATTACTTTATGATATGTGTGCTTGAATGTATGACCATAATGATGATGTGTTGAGATGAGTTGATGAGAACTTGAGAAGGAATATTTAGGTAGAGATATCCTAATATTCATGAGAAGATGTGAAGAGTATCATCATAAGTGGTAATTGTACATTCATGCATTCATGAGTCAAAGTCCCCCATGACTTAAAACTGACTTGAGACGAAGTCCCCCATGACTTAAAACTGACTTGAGACGAAATTGGATATAATCCTATCCTAAAATGAGTTGAGGGTACCACATGCATTTAGTTGTGTCTAGGGTGACATAACATTGTTGATGGCATTAGTTGCATTAGGAACTTGTGCATTCCTAATTGATACTTGGTAATTGATACTATTATGTGCATTAATCGTTATTTGTGTATCAGTTGTGAATCATTTGATGTTGATGATACATGATTGATAATTGTATAATCATTATGATTAACTTGATGATATGTGGATTATATGATTTACATGATACTTGATTTATAAATTATAGATGTATCTTAATTGTATAATCTTGCATCTTATGGTGCGAATGTTAGTGGGATTTGTTATAGTATTATTAAGTGTATAGTATTCGATATGCTTACATTTATTTTGGGATTCCTTACTAACTCTCTGTTTTGTGTACTTGCTGGACCTTTGGGGGTCCAGATTCTTAGGTTTTGGTTATGACCAAGTTGTCGGTGATGCTCTGCTCTGATTTAGGACACGGGAAAGGGTTTACTTTTTATGTATACATAGAGTCTTTTATTCTTATTTTTAATTTATTGAGGTTGTATCATTTTCAAAAGGATTTTGTACAAGTGATATTTTATTTAATTGAGTTAATTAGTAGTGTTTTGATGAAGCATGTAATACTCAAACCTTTATTTATAATTCAAACTTTATTTTCCGTTGCGCATTTTGAAAAAGATTTTTATAAAACTAGAAATAGTTAGATATTAAGTTTGGGTGTTATAGGTGTTTCTCAAGTCCATAGCTTCGGGCACACACACCCTACCTTGGCACCTCAAGATGTTGTCCGATCCCACCTTGAAATCTCGGTTGGTTCCTCGAACAATCAAAGCTCTTTTCTCCATGAGAAACTTGTCATCTTGACAATTTGCAATGTCCTCCAATAACCCGCTTGAGATGGTAATCATACCCAGTCTCATATTCCCTAAAGCAAACTCTACCTCTAGGTGCAGATCACGAAACTCTCTCAACAACTCTTGTTGACTAGCCATTTGTGCCGAACAAACCGACACACTCTTTCTACTCAAAGCATCGGCTACTACATTAGCCTTCCCCGGATGGTATTCTAAGGTGAAATCAAAATCCTTCAATGTTTCCATCCATCTCCTTTGCCTCATATTAAGCTCTTTCTGATCAAACAAGTACTTGAGACTTTTATGGTCACTAAACACGACAAAAGTGCAACCATAAAGATGATGTCTCCAAATCTTCAATGCAAAAACAACGGCCGCAAGCTCCAAATCGTGCGTAGGATAATTCTTCTCATGCACTTTCAGCTGTCTTGACGCATAAGCCACTGCTCTCTTGTGTTGCATCAACACACAACCCAACCCTTGATGAGAAGCATCACAATAAACCTCATACGGTTCATCCGACTGTGGTAACACCAAGACTGGTGAAGTCGTCAACCGTTCTTTCAACAACTGGAAACTCGACTCACACTTCTCAGTCCAAGCAAAAGGTTGGTCTTTTCGCATAAGTTGTGTCATTGGTGCCACAATCTTAGCAAAACCTTCAATGAATCTCCGGTAATAACCGGCCAAACCCACAAAACTCCTCACATCAGTCACTGTTTGAGGCTGCTTCCATGAAAGTACCGTATCAATCTTGGCTGGATCCACGGCTATTCCCTCTTTGGATATAACATGGCCAAGGAAATTCACCTCTTCCAACCAAAAGTCACACTTTGACGGGTTTGCATACAGCTTACTTTCCCGCAAAACTTGCAATACTAGACGAAGATGCTCTACATGTTCCTCTTCATTCTTCGAATACACTAGAATGTCATCAATAAATACCACCACGAACTTGTCCAAGAAAGAGTGGAATATCCGATTCATGTAGGCCATAAAGATAGCAGGTGCATTCGTCACTCCAAACGGCATCACTAGAAACTCATAATGCCCATACCGCGTCCTAAACGCCGTTTTCTGAATATCCTCATCACGTACTCTTATATGGTGATAACCAGATTTCAAGTCAATCTTGGAAAACACTGAGGCTCCCCTCAACTGATCCATCAAATCATCAATTCGTGGCAATGGATATCGGTTCTTGATAGTCACCTTATTAAGCTTCCGATAATCCACACACAGACGAGATTTCCCATCCTTCTTCTTAACCAATAAGACCGGTGCACCCCAAGGCGACACACTAGGGCTTATGAAACCTTTCTCTAACAAGTCCTCAATCTGACTTTTCAACTCTACCAACTCGGCTGGAGCCATCCGATAAGCTGATTCCGAAATCGGACCCGTACCCGGTTGTAGATCAATAAAGAATTCCACCTCTCTACACGGAGGAAAAGCTGGAATCTCCGATGGAAATACATCTTGGAAATCTTGGACCACTCGAAATTCACCAATTCGAATCTCCGACGTCACTCCTAAACTAGCAAGTGAAACTATCTCAGGTTCTCCATTACACATAACCACAGAAAGCCGATTTGCAGATAAGTACCTTCGCACATCTGGCTCGGGAAAGAAAACCAATTTCCGAGCACAGTCCAGAATAACATAGTGATAGGACAACCAATCCATCCCGAGGATGATCTCGAGAGATAAGAGCGGTAGACACACCAAATTGACCAGAAAATCCCTATTCTGGATTACTACCAAACAATGCAAACATGCAGTATTTACCACCAAATCCTTAGCAGGAGTCAAAACATTCAAATCAAACGGAAGCATAGAAACATTCAAACTCAAACGATTTGCACAAGCCAAAGATATGAATGAGTGGGTTGCCCCCGTGTCAATCAAAGCAGTTAAAGAATTACCTGCGATGTGACAGCTCTCGTGGATGGCATTGCTAGCCTGCCCACTCAACTCAGTGCCCATACAATAAGCACGTGCCTTTGCCGCAGGTCTGGCACCCTGTGAGCCTTGTGCCACATTGGCCGACGGCCCGGTCTTCGGGGCTCTGCAATCTCTAGCAAAGTGTCCCGGCTTCTTGCAGTTGTAGCAGGTGTTTCCCCCCTTCGGTTGCGTGCACTCATTAGCAAAATGCCTCGCTTCTCCACAGTTGTAGCAAGTCCCCTTACTACCATCAGATTTTCCCCGGGTCCCTTGATTCACCGATCGGCCCGGTCCCCTGCTATTCTGAGGACGGTCGTAAGGCTTACTACTTTGTTTCCCACGATTCTGACGTTGACTCGGACCACTTGAACGACTTGGTCCCCCAGCACTAAAATTCCCTTGGCGGTTCACCCGCTTATTCTTCATGTCTTCCACCTCTTGACATTTTTCCACTAACACTTGGAACTGTCGGATACCCAATGGCACAACCGCATCCTGCAGTTCGTACGTCAGCCCATCTTGGAAGCGACGGCACATATAAACCTCATCTATCCCATCCCTAAAGAAGTGGAAGAAACGGGATAGTGATTCAAACTTCTTGGCATATGCTTCAACATTCATGCCCGCTTGCCTTAGCCTCAGAAACTCTTCCCCATACCTTTCCCTAGCTGTCTCAGGGAAATATTTGGCCAAGAACCTCCTTTTGAAGTTCTCCCAACTTAACTCTTCATGAACATTCTCCATGATCAGTCGGGTGTTCCTCCACCAATACTCAGAACCCCCTAGTAACTGATAGGTAGCTAAGACTACCTTCTCCCCTTCTGGACAATGAATTGCCCCGAATATTCTCTCCACTGATTGGAGCCATAAGTCAGCAGTTTTCGGACCTCCCTCCCCATTAAACTTTGGAGGAGTCTGGTGGTTGAAACTTGAAAGAAGTCTAGATCCAGCAGCAAGTATTTCCCTTTCGCGCTTTTCCAGATCCCTCTGCGCCTTAGCATGGCTCTGAGCCGTCACAGCCGCTGCCATTGTATTCATGGCATAAGCCATTTGATATATATCAGCATTGTCCGCCACAGGTGCTGTAGGTGCCCTTCTTGGAGGCATTCTATTTCTACACAATACCAATTCTGATTAGATTCCTTATCCAAACATTTCTGAGTCTCAACAGAAAATCTCATACAACGGCTACTAACTCATAACCCGACACAGAACAAACACTAGAACTGCCACTACTCTAGCTATGTTCTAACCGACTCTGGACTAACGACTCAAGTATACACTTTCCCTTTGAAGATTTAAAGCCGTGCTCTGATACCAATTGTAACAACCCGTTTTTCAAAGGTCAGAAAAGGCATTAAATTTTTTTTTTGTACACATCAGAGTTACGCATAAAAGATTTTAAATGAGCCGGCATTCAAATATACAAAAGAACTCATTACCATAAGGTGCTTCGACAAGCAAAGTGTATTCCTGAATAATTACAATCCAAGTCTAAGTATTCAAATACTTACAACCAAAACAAGTTAGAATCCTATGCCTAAACCCAAAAAGCACGGTGTACAACCCACACCGGCGCATAGTCTAACTAAGCTAAAGCTCCAACCGCTCACTGGGGCCTGGAACAGCCACCGTCGTCACCACGACCTAACCCCTCATCTGGGTGGGATGAGCCCGCAAATGAAAGAAAGGGTCACCACAAAATAGAAGTATGTGTATATATAATCGGTGCGAAAGATGTACACATAGCAATAATTTCACAAACACAAGAGAAAGCTCTTAATCTCAAAAGTAATTCCCACCAACGGGCTTATATAAATAAATCACCAATCCTAATGCAGACTTCTACAATGGGTGTGACAACCAATCACTGGTTCGCCACATGCATGATTTTCCGGAAATTAACCTCTCGTCGAAGAGTCGTGGGGTAGGCAAAGCCACACAGAAATATACGTACCCGCAATTACAAGCCACAAAGGGCAGGTGAAGCCACACAGACAAACACCAGGTGAAGTCACACAGACAAACACCAACTCAATAAAATCCAGTAGGATTTTGCGAAGCCACACAGTCAAACGCCCGGTACGTAGGCAAAGTCACACAGACATACACCTAGGCACGCAACTATGAAATGCATGGCATATATTCTCTTTGGCATATACAGGATAGTCACACAGACAAAATCCCCGCGTAGTCCTATCCGACGCACGCAATCATATATGCTCATGCAAACAATCACATAGCCTAAAGCCTATGCACAAACCATCACAACATACATACATTTTCCTAATCATATGTAAATTGCACACGTAATTATAACCACGTTCTCATCAACGGGAATACATAAGTACAAACATGCCAAAGCACACAACAAATGCATAAACAGCAAAACCAAGCATATCGTAACCGTTTTAAAAGACGGAAATAAAGTGGAGCCCTTACCTCGGCAAGCTTCCGTTTACTAAAACTCGTTCAAACAACACAACGCGCTTCCTAAAACAAGCAGCGTAACAATCAATACATTGTTCTCCAACCAATAGTATTGAAACTACACCAAAACCCTAAAAACCTAATGCTTTCTAAGGTAAAACAACTCTTTCGGATACTAAACCAAAAACTACCGTATTGATCAACCCCCATGAGTTATTTGTACTATTTTTAGGACCCAAAACAATAGGCAAAAGTCTTAAATCATTTGAAATGCAAAATGGCCGTTTTCTTGCGTTATAAGTTACGTACTTTCCGAGTACCCGAAAAACCCGTTTCCAATCCCAACCACTTCCATAAATTAATAAAAAGGGATTAGAAAGCTAAAAACCAAGTTTAGAAATCAGAATCCAAAATTTCAACTCTCAGGACTCGCCCTGGCGAGTTGGTGGCGAGTGAAGGCAGAGACAACAGGTCTCGCTCGCTGTGGAGCTCGCCCTGGCGTGTTCATGGCCTGTGACGCTCGCCCTGGCGAGTAAACTCTCGCCCGGCGAGTTGCACCTGTCATGACAGCAAGAACAGCAACTCACACCACCTTTTTCCAACCAAGCCTAGTTTGATTCTATTAGTTCCCAACACCTTTTCAAGGAACAAAAGCAAACCATTTTCATAAGCAAGCAATACTTTTCCGAAAGCATGTTGGTTGCTTCGAGTGCAAGTTATTTGGTTTTCATCTCCAAAATCAAAACCAAACCCAAGCACAAGTTTTATTTCGGGCCTCAAACGACCGGTAACCATTTTCAAACATGTTTTCAAGGCAAAAGCAACGCCACATAACTCAAGAGTTTTAAACTACTTGGAATGCCAAAAACACCACACAAAACACTTAGTAAATATTTTCATAAACACCAAAATATTTTTCATCGGATTTTCTAAAACAAAACCATACAACACATTTCCCTTTTGCCCAAAGGCTCAAAAGCAACCTCGTTTTCCAAAACCAAACAACATAACCTCAAGTAATTGATCAATATAATTTATTTCCAAAACCCTAACTCTCACTCTCATGAGATTCTCACAAACTCATGGAAAATGAAATAACAAAGCCTAGCATGCTTACTAAACTCTCATGAACAACTTTCATGAAACAAGAATCAATTCCTAACATTTTCATCTCATGAACATAATCTAAACTCATAACTCCAAGAGTTTTAACCAACCAAAAAGAAAAGGAAAAGGGTGGTTACCTTAAGCAAGTGATTCTCTACAACAATTCCACAAAGCTCCCAAGCTTGAAATGGACACAAATGGTGAAGAATGGAAAATTTGAGAAGGTTAGAAAGTAATGGAGTCTCACGTGGAAGAGAGAAAGAAAAGGAGATGATTTGTGATTTTCTTAAGTGACAAAAGTCATCAAACCTCCTTACTATGACAAAAGCTCTTGTTAGCCAATCCACCATTGGATCAAAGTCAAAAGTCCAAGCTTAAACCCTAGCCATTGGATCAAATTGTTTTAAGGGTAATTCACAAGATTTAATCAAATCTTCCATGACAAGTCACGTATTCAGCTCTCGCGCGTCGCGACGAACGGAACTCACAAAAACAGAAAACCTACGGAAAGAACGTTTATCGTTAAACATTTCCAAAACTTATCGTCGAATCTTTTTCCGCGGCTGTAATTTTCTCCCATACCTTGGAAAATTAATCTCAGAACATATCCTAACTCACGCAGATATATAAAACTCCCATCCGAAACCTCACTTAAAACAGACGCAGTAAAATTTTACAACGACGGATAAAATTCCTACCCGTTTTTCCAAAAACACGAATAATCCAAAACTCGTTATTCTGAATCCACATCAATCTTCTTATTCACAAAAGAGGATTACAAGACGAAAGTCTGTGCCTTTACAGCGCACGAGTACAAAACAGACTCAATTACAGCAAAAATCTTATAATTACACGATGTTTCACCACATGAACACATCGAAACCCTAATGTTCCTTAAACCAACTATACAATGAAATCTTGGGTCTTACATATTATTCTCTTCATGTATGTATGTATTACATATAACAAAGGTCCTATTTATAGGACATAAAGAAGAAGTGAATGCACAAAGGTAATGACTATCCACTCACTAGTGGGAGTTATAGGAAAGGGAAAGGATAGGATGAACATCCACTAACTTTATACTAATTATTCATAACACAAATTTTATTTTCTACATTAAATTAACTCATAAGGAAAAAATGGTTGTTTTTTAGTACTTATGTTTACTTGTTTTCTCGTTAAATGTAGATTTATGGGGTGCAAATAAATTGGGTTTAGAACCCACAGCAAACATCAGCCCAATCAATTAAAATAGATAAATAAATAAATATGAACAAGATGGAAACAGAATGGGAAAACGCAGAAACAGAGAGAGGAAAAGATGGACCGAGAGAGAGAAAGTGGACGGTCGGGAGAGAGAGCGGTGGTGGTTTCGGCCGGCGGCGATGGTTGGGCAGCGATCTTCTTGTTTCACTCTTCTCTCTTCTGCTTCTGTTTATTCCTGTTTCTTGTTTCCTTTTTTGTTGATTTTTGGGTTATGGGTTTATTGATTGAAAGTGGTTTTGATGATGTTCTTTATTTTGTTTTTCTGCTTCTCTTGCTTTTTGGTTTTGATTTGGTCTTGATAATGGTTAAATGAGGGATTGAAAGATGAATGTTGTTTGGGATTTTGATGGAAGTGGTTGTTGGAATTGAGATGGTGATGAATGAATTTCCAAAATTTCTACATCTTTGCTATTGAGTTTTTTTTTGTTCCGTTCTCCTTCTTCCCCCTTTGTTCTGATTTTTTGCTCTAATTTATAGAGTTTATTGATGAAGGTTTATAACCATGAGATAAAATTAAGTTTCGATAGTTGAATGCTTTGGCAGAAAAAATAGATTTTCTAAGATTAAAGGAGAATGAAGTGATTGGAGCTTTTGGATTGCTTGCATTGTTAGTGAAGATTCATGCCATTTTATGGGAAAAGTTTAAAAAAGGCAAGAAACTTAAAACATGGGGGAAAGGGGCGCATCACAGGGCTGTTGTTGTTGCTGTTGTTGTTGTTGCGTGTTGTTCCTCTTCTTTTCCTACTTTTTTTTGGTTTTTTGTTATATAATAATAATAATAATAATAATAATAATAATAATAATAATAATAATAATAATAATAATAATAAAAAGAAAAGAAAGAAAGGTGAGGAGAAGGGGAGGGGGAGCACGTGATGTGCTCTCTTTTTTAATTTATTTTTAATTTATTAATTAATTATAACATTAACTAATGATAATAATCATAATAATAGGTTCAAGACTAGTAGCTTAACAAATTAACTCTAATTTAGATTTTTTTGATAAAATAAAGATACAAAAAATAAAAACTTATGCAATTTGATATTTTTGGAAATAAATGCATATTTTTTGGATTTTATGAAGAAATTAAAAAAGGTAACAAATTATGTGCAATAAAACAAAACAAAATTTAAAATTCACGAAATGATTAAAAATACATGAAATTACAAAAATAAAATTCTACTATTTTTAAACACAAATTGAATGCGAAAAAAAAAGTTGGGACAAAATTGGGGTGCTACAAATACCTTCACCCTTACAAACATTACAAAATTTCAATTTTACCTTTTTTGTTATTTGATTTCACCCCTTCAAAAAATAATTCCGGTATGTAAAACTTTTCCGAAATTGAATGAATATACTTTTCCGAAAATAATTCCGGTATTTATACAAAAAAGTAGAAAAATAAATTGAAGATCCCCACCAATAGCTTTGAAATTGAGAAGGAACATGCGTGGAAAGCGACAAATGATAAGAGATAATAGGAAAAAAAAAAGAAAACGAGAGAAATCAAATTGAAGGAGTTAGTTTAATATATCATATTGCAAGTTTCGAAAATACATTGTAAATTGTTCCGGTTTGAAATTTTTTTGTTGCATTTTTGGATTTACCAAATTTGTTCCACATTTTAACAAATTTTACTTTTGGGTTTAATAAAATTAGCTATGGAAATCTTTGTACACTGTTATGGTTTATGAATTTTAGATTATCTTTTGAATCTTCAGATTTCAAATTTTAACCATGGCTAACCTTTTTCTTTTGGAAAACTAAGTTAATATTTTAGGTAGCAAAATTTTTAAACCAAAATATTTGAAAAAGGGTTTTCACAATTTAGCTAAAACTGAATAAAATTTTAGAATTTAGTTTTCCAGTAGCAACTTTAATTTAGACCTAAAAAGTTTGCTGATGTAAAACCCAAGATTTCTTTGCATAGTTGGTTTAAGGAATATTAGGGTTTCGATGTGTTCGTGTGATGAAACATCGTGTAATTATTAGGTTTTGCTGTAATCGAGTCTGTTTTGTGCTCGTGCACTGTAATTGTACAGACTTTTGTCTTGTGATCCTGTTGTTAGAATAAGAAGTAATTTGTGGTTTCAGAATAACGAGTTTTGGATTATTCTTGTTTTTGGAAAAACGATTAGGATTTTACCCGTCGTTGTAAAATCTTACTGCGTCTGTTTTAAGTGAGGTTTCGGATGGGAGTTTTATATATCTGCGCGAGTTAGGATATATTCTGAGAATAATTTTCTAAGGTATGGAAGAAAATTACAGTCGCGGAAAAAGATTCGGCGATAAGTTTTGGAAATGTTAAACGTTAGACGTTCTTTCCGTAGGTTTTATGTTTTGGTGAGTTTCGTTCGTCGCGGCGCGCGAGAGCTGAACGTGAGAGTGTTTCTAAGAGGTGTTGAGTGTTATCTCAAGTGGATTTGGTTTGGTTTGATCCAATGGCTAGGGTTTTGTCTTGGCATTTTGTCTTTTGATCCAATGGCCATGAGTTAGCAAGAGGCTTTGTAATAGTAAGGAGGTCATGACTTTGTGGACTTAGGAAAATCACAAACTTCACTCCATTCTTTCTCTCTTTCACGTGAAACTCCATTCTTACTTTCCAACCTTCACTAAATTTTTCATTCCTCACCATTTGTGTCCATTTCAAGCTTGGGAGCTTTGTGGAATTGTTATAGGGAATCACTTTCTTAAGGTAACCACTCTTTTCCTTTTCATTTTGGTTGATTAAAACTCTTGGAGTTATGAGTTTTAGATTATGTTCATGAGATGGAAAGGTTAGGAATTGATTCTTGTTTCATGAATGTTGTTCATGAGGGTGTAGTAAGCATGCTAGGCTTTGTTGTTTTTGTTTTCCACGAGTTGGTGAAAAATCTCATGAGAAAAGTTAGGGTTTTGGTTTGGTTTATGTATTGATCAATAACATGTGGTTAAGTTGTAAGGTTTTGAAAAGAAAAGTTGTCTTTGAACCTTTGGGCAAAAGGGAAATGCGTTGTATGGTTTTGTTTTAGAAAATCTGATGAAAAATATTTTGGGGTTTATGAAAATATTTCCTAAGTGTTTTGTGTAGTGTTTTGGGGTCCAAGTGGGTTAAAACTCTTGTGACATGTGGTGTTGCTTTTTACTTTGAAAACATGTTTGAAAATGATTACCGGTCGGTTGAGGCCCGTAATAAAACTTGTGCTTGGGTTTGGTTTTGTTTTTGGAAATGAAAACCAAATAACTTGCACTCGAAGCAACCAACAAGCTTTCGGAAATGAATTGCTTGCTTATGAAAATGGTTTGCTTTTGTGCCTTGAAAAGGTGTTGGGAACTAATAGAATCAAACTAGGTTTGGTTGGGGAAAAAGGTGGTGTGAGTTGCTGTTTTTGCTGTCATGACAGGTGCAACTCGCCGGGCGAGCGTTTACTCGCCAGGGCGAGTGTCACAGGTCATGACAACATGCCAGGGCGAGCTAGACCTGTCCTCACTGCCTTCACTCGCCACCAACTCGCCAGGGCGAGCTCTGGGACCTAAAATTTTGGATTCTGATTTCTAAACTTGGTTTTTAACTTTCTAATCCCTTTTTATTAATTTATGGAAGTGGTGGGGATTGGAAACGAGTTTTTCGGGTACTCGGAAAGTACGTAACTTATAACGCAAGAAAACGGCCATTTTGCATTTCAAATTATTTAAGACTTTTGACAATTGTTTTGGGTCCTAAAAATAGTATAAATAACTCATGGGTGTTGATCAATATGGTGGTTTTTGGTATGATAACCGAAAGAGGTTTTTTTCCTTAGAAAGCCTTTGGTTTTTGGGGTTTTAGAGTCCAATTCATTAAGGATTGATTGGATATGGTTTTGATTGAATACTTTGCTTGTTTTAGGAAGCGAGTAAGTGTTGTGTGATCGTGTGATAGTTGAGTGCTTGACGAGGTAAGGGCTCCACTTTATTTCCGTCTTTTAAAACGGTTACGACTTGCTTTGTTTTGTTGTGTATGCAATTGTGGTGTGCTTGGCATGTTGTTGTGATGTATTCTCGATATGAGATCGTGGTAAATACATGATTCGTTGTCTTACATATGTTTGGTGAAATATGTGTATGAACAGGTGATTAAATACATATGACTAGATGTATATGTATGTGTTGTTGTGGTGTGATTACATATGCGTGTACGATATGTATGTGTTGCATTAACATATAAGGGGAATCGTATGCTCATGCATTCATAGTACGTGGTTATCGGGAATGGATCACGGGGTGCGATTATCGGGAATGGATCCACCTTACTCCTACGGGAATTATTGAGTCCAATAAGCGGTTATCGGGAATGGACTGCGGGGTGCGATTATCGGGAATGGATCCATCCTAACCCTTTGTGGTTTTATTGATTATGATTACTGACTTCCGGAATTCATATGCATGTGGTAATGGGGAATCTACCACACTCATTGTAGAAGTCTGCATTAGGCTTGGTGTGCATTATATTTTAAGCCCGTTGGTGGGAATTACTTTTGTGTTAAAGAGCTTTCTCTTGTGTATGTGGAAATTTGTTATGTGTACATCTTTCGCACCGGTTATATGTAAGACCCAAGATTTCACTGTACAGTTTTCCTAGAGAACTTTAGTGTCGGCTAAGTTTTTAGGGTTTTTGGTGAAGCGTTTTCATGAGTATTGTCGCGATTATAGGATTTTGCTGTAATTGAGCCTGTTTTGTGCTCGTGCGCTGTAAAGGCACAGACTTTTGTCTTGTAATCCTCTTTTGTGAATAAGAAGGTTGATGTGGATTCAGAATAACGAGATTTGGATTATTCTTGTTTTTGGAAAAACGAGTAGGATTTTACCCGTTGTTGTAAAATTTTACTGCGTCTGTTTTAAGTGAGGTTTCAGATGGGAGTTATATATATCTGTGCGAGTTAGGATATGTTCTGAGATTAATTTTCCATGGTGTGGAAGAAAATTACAGTCGCGGAAAAAGATTCGGCGATAAGTTTTGGAATGGAAAAACGATAGACGTTCTTTCTGTAGGTTTTCTGTTTTTGCGAGTTTCGTTCGTCGCGATGCGCGAGAACTGAACGTGCGGTTTGTTGTAAGAGTTGTGGGAAATATCTTGTGAGGATAGACTTGGATTTGATCCAAAGGCTAGATTTGAATCTTAGAACTTTATCCTATTTGATCTAATGGCTAGGAATTAAATGTGATATCTACAAGTAGCAAAGTCATGAGATTTCCTTCCATTCCTTTCTCCATTGCCGTGAACCACCCTTTGTCCTTCACCATTCCATAATTTTCTCATTTCTTCACCAAAGCTAAGGATTTCAAGCTTGTTAGATCAAAGGATAGTTGCAAGGAATCATCTACTAAGGTAACTAAGCTCCTTTCATCTCTTAGTTGGCCAAACTCTTAGAGTTTTATGGATTTGTAGATTGTGTTCATGAGGGATTAACAAGCATGGCTAGGCTTAGTTGTTTTGGTTTCCATGGAGTGATGAGATTTTCATGAGATTTTGGGTTAGGATTTTCATGAAAATTTCTATTGATCAAGAACATGAGTTTTTGTGTAGTGTTTGTGAAATTGATGTTGTTTTTGAACCTTTTAGAGAAATGGATATATGAAAAATGGTTTTGTTTTGAAAAACATGGAAATATATTTGTTGGTGTTCATGAGTTTTTTTTGAGAAAACTCATGTGATTTGTGGATTATGTTTGGAAATGTTTTGTTTGATCAATTAAATGATTTTGGGAGCTAATTGATTTAGACTATGGACTTGAAAAGGAAAATTTTGGGAGTTAGCTTGTTATTTTGGTTCTGGCCGAAATTTAGAAGGGTATTCTGGTCATTTTAAAATTGTTTTTGTGACCTAGAAACTTAACTATTTGATTCGTCTTTTCGAGACGAAGATTTCGGCGTATGGCTCGTCTCGATTGGATAAAGAATGAGCGAGTTATGGCCATTTTATTTGAAAGGAAAAACTTGTAACTTGTGGCGCACGTAAACTTTTATTTTTGTGAAAATTTTCAAAGAGTTTATGGGTTGTTTTCAAATGGTTTTGGGTGTGTGAAATTGATTACTTTGGGATTGGAAACAAAAGTGTTTCATAGTATGTTTTGAAACGAAAAATATTTTCGTGTAGCGAAAATAGTGCATTTAACTTCGTGAATTTTTAATCACTAGTGGGAGAACTCGAAATCACTATCCGAGAGTGTTAGAAAGTACCTTAAACCCCCCTAGTTTTTAGAGAACAAGTTTCGTTTCGATAGGATACGTTGAGAGTATTTTATTGATTGTACGCTGCTTAATTTTAGGAAGCGCGAATTGTAGAATTTCGTGAGAAAAGTTAACGGAAGCTTGCCGAGGTAAGGGCATCACTTTATTTCTGTCTTTTCACTGAGTTATAACATGTTTGTTGGTTATTTTCGGTGATGCGTGTTTGTGTGTTTGGCATGTATGTGTTATGTATTCTCGTGATGAGAAAGTGTTTACAATACGTGCGTTGTTTTACATATGATTGGAGATGTATGTATGAACATGTGGGTGAATACATATGATTGGAAATGTATGTATGTTTGTTGTGGTTTGTTACATATGATTGGATATGTATGTATGTTGTTGGGATGGTTTACATATGCTAGGGAGGTATGTATTTGTTGCATTAGTATACATGGGGAATCGTATGCTCATGCATTGTTAGTGCGTAGTGGCGGGAGTGGACTACGAGGTGTGGTTGCGGGAGTGGACCCACCTGATTCTTATAGGGTTTTATTGAGTTCAATACATGGTTGCGGGAGTGGACCATGGGGTGTGATTGCGGGAGTGGATCCACCTAAATCCTTTGTGATTTTGTTGAGTTCGATACATGGTTGCGGGAGTGGACCATGGGGTGTGATTGCGGGAGTGGATCCACCTTAACCTTGTGATTTCGTTGGTGTTTTAGTAGGGGTTGGACCTACAGTTCTGGAACTCATGCATTGTGGTAGCTAGGGTTAGTACCACACATTGTAGAAGTCTGCATTAGGCTTGGTGTGCATTATATATATAAACCCGTTGGTGGGAATTGCTTTGGTGGTTAAGAGCTTTCTCTTGTGTTTGTGGAATTATTGTTATGTGTACAATCTCTCGCACCGGTTATATATATATATACCTTTTATTTTGTGGTGACCCTTTCTTTCATTTGCGGGCTCATCCCACCCAGATGATGGGTTAGGTCGTGGTGATGACGGTGGCTGTTCCAGGCCCCAGTGAGATGCTAGAGTTTTAGTATAGTTAGACTATGCGCCGGTGTGGGATGTACACCGTGCTTTTTGGTTAGCATAGGGTTTTCTAACTTGTTTTGTTGTAAGTATTTGAATACTTAGACTTGGATTGTAATTATTCAGGAATACACTTTGCTTGTCGAAGCACCTTATGGTAATGAGTTCTTTTGCATATTTGAATGCCGGCTCATTGAAAAATATTCTATGCGCACTCTGAGTGTTAGTTGAAAAAGAAAAAAAAAATATACTGCCTTTTCAGGCCTTTGAAAAACGGGTTGTTACAATTGGTATCAGAGCACGGCTTTAAATCTTCAAAGGGAAAGTGTATACTTGAGTCGTTAGTCCAGAGTCGGTTAGAACATAGCTAGAGTAGTGACAGTTTTAGTGTTTGTTCTGTGTCGGGTTATGAGTTAGTAACCGTTGAGGGGAATAAGTAGATGGTATAGTTTGGCAAGTGTCAAGACTATG
The DNA here is from genome assembly GCA_030408175.1 of Trifolium repens. NCBI lineage: Eukaryota > Viridiplantae > Streptophyta > Magnoliopsida > Fabales > Fabaceae > Trifolium > Trifolium repens. The sequence goes on along the minus strand of CP125839.1, from coordinate 19,468,572 downwards.
AGGAGTGTAATCACCAACTGGAGGTTGGGATTGTTTTATGTAAGTCGTGTTGATTGGAATTGACTAGTTTTGCTAACTTTGGTGGTGCACAGAGAGTGCTGTGTTTCTTTTTGGAGTGACGACCTTGTTAAGGGTTGCGGGATAGGGCACGGGTATGCCTGTGTGTTGGTGATAGCATGTGTGTGGCTTCACCCGGTGTTAGCTATGGTGCGGCTACACCTAATCGTGAGGGATTTTGTTGTGTTGGTGATGGTAATAATTAGTTGAGTTGTTACTCTTACCTTTAGTTTCGAGGACGAAACTTCTTTTTGGAGGGTAGTAATGTAAGACCCAAGATTTCACTGTACAGTTTTCCTAAAGAACTTTAGTGTCGGCTAAGTTTTTAGGGTTTTTGGTGAAGCGTTTTCATGAGTATTGTCGCGATTATAGGATTTTGCTGTAATTGAGCCTGTTTTGTGCTCGTGCGCTGTAAAGGCACAGACTTTTGTCTTGTAATACTCTTTTGTGAATAAGAAGGTTGATGTGGATTCAGAATAACGAGATTTGGATTATTCTTGTTTTTGGAAAAACGAGTAGGATTTTACCCGTTGTTGTAAAATTTTACTGCGTCTGTTTTAAGTGAGGTTTCGGATGGGAGTTATATATATCTGTGCGAGTTAGGATATGTTCTGAGATTAATTTTCCATGGTGTGGAAGAAAATTACAGTCGCGGAAAAAGATTCGGCGATAAGTTTTGGAATGGAAAAACGATGGACGTTCTTTCTGTAGGTTTTCTGTTTTTGCGAGTTTCGTTCGTCGCGATGCGCGAGAACTGAACGTGCGGTTTGTTGTAAGAGTTGTGGGAAATATCTTGTGAGGATAGACTTGGATTTGATCCAAAGGCTATATTTGAATCTTAGAACTTTATCCTATTTGATCTAATGGCTAGGAATTAAATGTGATATCTACAAGTAGCAAAGTCATGAGATTTCCTTCCATTCCTTTCTCCATTGCCGTGAACCACCCTTTGTCCTTCACCATTCCATAATTTTCTCATTTCTTCACCAAAGCTAAGGATTTCAAGCTTGTTAGATCAAAGGATAGTTGCAAGGAATCATCTACTAAGGTAACTAAGCTCCTTTCATCTCTTAGTTGGCCAAACTCTTAGAGTTTTATGGATTTGTAGATTGTGTTCATGAGGGATTAACAAGCATGGCTAGGCTTAGTTGTTTTGGTTTCCATGGAGTGATGAGATTTTCATGAGATTTTGGGTTAGGATTTTCATGAAAATTTCTATTGATCAAGAACATGAGTTTTTGTGTAGTGTTTGTGAAATTGATGTTGTTTTTGAACCTTTTAGAGAAATGGATATATGAAAAATGGTTTTGTTTTGAAAAACATGGAAATATATTTGTTGGTGTTCATGAGTTTTTTTTGAGAAAACTCATGTGATTTGTGGATTATGTTTGGAAATGTTTTGTTTGATCAATTAAATGATTTTGGGAGCTAATTGATTTAGACTATGGACTTGAAAAGGAAAATTTTGGGAGTTAGCTTGTTATTTTAGTTCTGGCCGAAATTTAGAAGAGTATTCTGGTCATTTTAAAATTGTTTTTGTGACCTAGAAACTTAACTATTTGATTCGTCTTTTCGAGACGAAGATTTCGGCGTATGGCTCGTCTCGATTGGATAAAGAATGAGCGAGTTATGGCCATTTTATTTGAAAGGAAAAACTTGTAACTTGTGGCGCAAGTAAACTTTTATTTTTGTGAAAATTTTCAAAGAGTTTATGGGTTGTTTTCAAATGGTTTTGGGTGTGTGAAATTGATTACTTTGGGATTGGAAACAAAAGTGTTTCATAGTATGTTTTGAAACGAAAAATATTTTCGTGTAGCGAAAATAGTGCATTTAACTTCGTGAATTTTTAATCACTTGTGGGAGAACTCGAAATCACTATCCGAGAGTGTTAGAAAGTACCTTAAACCCCCCTAGTTTTTAGAGAACAAGTTTCGTTTCGATAGGATACGTTGAGAGTATTTTATTGATTGTACGCTGCTTAATTTTAGGAAGCGCGAATTGTAGAATTTCGTGAGAAAAGTTAACGGAAGCTTGCCGAGGTAAGGGCATCACTTTATTTCTGTCTTTTCACTGAGTTATAACATGTTTGTTGGTTATTTTCGGTGATGCGTGTTTGTGTGTTTGGCATGTATGTGTTATGTATTCTCGTGATGAGAAAGTGTTTACAATACGTGCGTTGTTTTACATATGATTGGAGATGTATGTATGAACATGTGGGTGAATACATATGATTGGAAATGTATGTATGTTTGTTGTGGTTTGTTACATATGATTGGATATGTATGTATGTTGTTGGGATGGTTTACATATGCTAGGGAGGTATGTATTTGTTGCATTAGTATACATGGGGAATCGTATGCTCATGCATTGTTAGTGCGTAGTGGCGGGAGTGGACTACGAGGTGTGGTTGCGGGAGTGGACCCACCTGATTCTTATAGGGTTTTATTGAGTTCAATACATGGTTGCGGGAGTGGACCATGGGGTGTGATTGCGGGAGTGGATCCACCTAAATCCTTTGTGATTTTGTTGAGTTCGATACATGGTTGCGGGAGTGGACCATGGGGTGTGATTGCGGGAGTGGATCCACCTTAACCTTGTGATTTCGTTGGTGTTTTAGTAGGGGTTGGACCTACAGTTCTGGAACTCATGCATTGTGGTAGCTAGGGTTAGTACCACACATTGTAGAAGTCTGCATTAGGCTTGGTGTGCATTATATATATAAACCCGTTGGTGGGAATTGCTTTGGTGGTTAAGAGCTTTCTCTTGTGTTTGTGGAATTATTGTTATGTGTACAATCTCTCGCACCGGTTATATATATATATATACCTTTTATTTTGTGGTGACCCTTTCTTTCATTTGCGGGCTCATCCCACCCAGATGATGGGTTAGGTCGTGGTGATGACGGTGGCTGTTCCAGGCCCCAGTGAGATGCTGGAGTTTTAGTATAGTTAGACTATGCGCCGGTGTGGGATGTACACCGTGCTTTTTGGTTAGCATAGGGTTTTCTAACTTGTTTTGTTGTAAGTATTTGAATACTTAGACTTGGATTGTAATTATTCAGGAATACACTTTGCTTGTCGAAGCACCTTATGGTAATGAGTTCTTTTGCATATTTGAATGCCGGCTCATTGAAAAATATTCTATGCGCACTCTGAGTGTTAGTTGAAAAAGAAAAAAAAAAAATACTGCCTTTTCAGGCCTTTGAAAAACGGGTTGTTACATTATATATACATACTATATATTTTGTGGTGACCCTTTCTTTCATTTGCGGGCTCATCCCACCCAGATGATGGGTTAGGTCGTGGTGACGACGGTGGCTGTTCTAGGCCATAGTGAGCACGTGGTGAAGCTTAGGATAGTTAGACTATGCGCCGGTGTGTTTTGTGCACCGTGCTTTTTGGTTAGCATAGGGTTTTCTAACTTGTTTTGTTGTAAGTATTTGAATACTTAGACTTGGATTGTAATTATTCAGGAATACACTTTGCTTGTCGAAGCACCTTATGGTAATGAGTTCTTTTGTATATTTGAATGCCGGCTCATTTAAAATCTTTTATGCGTAACTCTGATGTGTACAAAAAAAAAAATATATAACGCCTTTTCTGGCCTTTGAAAAACGGGTTGTTACAAAATCCATGTCAAAACTCAACTTTTGATTTAACAATTGAAGATTCATATTTTAAGTATAGTTATTTTTCTTTTTATAACTTAGACAACACCATGGATAAACTCCACAAAACTCACTCAGAATTCAGCAACAAATAAGGCATGATTTTATCTAAATGACAAAGCACATCATCATCATCATCATCATAGTAAAAATCAGAATTTCAAATTCAAGTTTCATTACAACGACAATAATAACAACACAGCACAACAACAAAGCAGTCCACAATATTGGAAATTCTAAAAGTAGATGAAAGAATTAAACCCCCTTACTTGTTTCGTAGTGATTTCCCTAAGATTGAGGTTTGAGACTTCCCTTCCTTCTCCTCTCTTCTTCTCCTATGTGCTTTCTCTATTATCACACTATTTTTTGTTTGTTTGTTTTGTTCATTATACAGACATATCCCTAGACTTCCTTTTTAAATTAATCACAAGGGACAATGAGATTATTGTAATTAAATTGGTTTAATGAGAATTAAAAAGATGTTTATTCTCTATTATCATTATCTCTACTATTTTCTCGTCTACACCCCCTCTATACTCCCAACACCTCTTTCATTTATTTTCTACTTCTTTTTATTTTTAACTATTATTTATCAATTATTTAATTATTCGGCACAAAATAATTAAATAAACACCATCAATCAACACCACAACAACTAAATAATTAAATAATATAAATTCTAAATTTTGGGGCGTTACAACTCTCCCCCACTTATAGAATTTTCGTCCTCGAAAATTAGTTACCTGCAGAAAATTATTGTTGATACGGGTCAGAGTTCTCCTCGCCCATAAGAGCGAAGACTCTCCCTTTCGCTGGAGCGGCATCTTTGTTCTTCTTGGGCTTGTCACAATGGATACTTTTGTGTCCAGATTCACCACAGTTAAAACAGGTCACACCATTCGTGCATTCATTTGCGTAATGACCCGGTTGGCCGCATCGGAAACACCTCTGAGCGTCAGCCTTGCACTCTGCTATCTTGTGTTTGGTGCTACCACATCTAAAACAATGAGAAAGGTTAGAGTTTCCTCCCCCACTTTTCTCTCTCCCGGGGTTGTCCTTCTGCTTGTCTCTTCGGTCACCTCTCTGAATCTCGTACGGCTCGCTACGGTTTCGCCCAACATTTCTCTTGTCTCCTCGAGCCTTGTAGTAATCTGAACTAGCCTTGGAGTCCCCTTCATAAATTCTGCTTTTGTTGACCAGCATAGCAAAGTTACGAATCTCCTAATAACCAATAGCCTTCCTGATATCTGGGCGCAGGCCGCCCTCAAACTTAACACACTTAGAACCTTCTGCTCCCGCCGCTTTGATGTGAGGACAGAATCGGGACAGTTCTTCAAACTTCCTTGCATATTCAGCTACAATCATACTACCCTGCTCCAATTTCAGGAACTCAATCTCCTTCTTGGTCATTACATCCGCTGGGAAATACTTTGCCAGGAATTCAGTCCTAAAGTTGTTCCAGGTCATAATGGTACCAGCAACTATCATCCTCTGACGTGTATTGCCCCACCAAAAGTCAGCTTCATCAGTTAATCGGTGAGTAGCCATCATCACCTTCTGCGCCTCGGTTGCCTCCATGACCCGAAAGATCCTTTCAATTTCTTGCAACCACTTGTAAGCATCATCAGGTTTGTGGCCTCCATCAAATTTGGGAGGCTCTTGCTTCATGAACCGATCCAGTCTGCGCTCATCATTACTTCCCTGCTGATTCTGATTTCCTTGAAAAGCCTGTGCTACAGTAATCAATGCGTTTGCAATCGCTTGGTCATTACGTCCTGTCATTTCTGCACAAGTTTTTAGAAATTATTAACAACACGACATGGTCCGACTAGACCGACCTGCTCTGATACCAACTTTGTAACACCCAATTATACTCCCTTTATTTTATTTGTAAAAACATCGTCCTTTTTTTGTAACAGCCCGGGCCTTCGGCGCTCCCGGCACTGCTACCTCACGATCTTCTCCAACCCCCTTCACTATTGGAGTTTTTGCCTTCCGTGGGAATCGAACCCAATTGGTAGTGGGAATGGATTGAACATGTACTTATCCCCATGGTACATGGTTCGATTCCCACGGAAGGCAAAAACTCCAATAGAGAAGGGGGTTGGAGAAGATCGTGAGGTAGCAGTGCCGGGAACGCCGAAGGCTCGGGCTGTTATAGCTTGGATCTATTCTTACCGTAAATAAACAAATAAATAAATAAAAACAATTTTTTTTATAAGGAATAAAAACAAGTTAATTTCTATATTAGTGCATGGAGTAATAACGATTAAGGACCTTTCCAAAATAATAGCAAGTGGTATGGTGATAGTTGAAGGGAAAATGAGACAATAAGCTCTAAGTACTTGGATGCTCATTGCTAACAGCAGGTTTGTAGAGCACATTCATGGAAGCCATTACAATCTTAGGGTTGGGTCAATATATCCTTGCACTATATTCTCTTATTCATATCTCTTATGTCAAGCCATTACAATCTTAGGGTTGGGTCAATATATCCTTACAATCTTAGGGTTGGGTCAATAATAGTAAGTATGTTTATAAAAAAAATGCACTGAGTCGTCCTTCCGGTCCAACTTATGTCAAGTTTAGGTCATCCGAATCTTCTAAAATTTTGCTTATTTATAGGAAAAATGTGACTTTAGATCATCCAAATCAATCAAGTTTTCACATTTCACTTCACATATACAAGACACACGGCATAAAAATCCAAGGGTTGAGATTAAAACTTCAAGAAGTCAATATTTTTTTTCTTTTGAGACTAAAATTGGCAAAAAAAAAAAGTCAAATTGTTTGATAAACACAAACACCTTCCCTCATTAACAAGGTAAAAGAGTCCATAATGTTGTGAAAAAAAAATCAAAATTTGGAGGAAGTATCAAATGATAATGCAAGTAAAAAAGTCATTCACAAATATTTCACTATTTTCCACGGCGCAATGGTTATAAACAGGTATCATTTACACACCTTAATTATTTAATCAAAGAAATTACGGTCGATATTTTAAACAAAGCCAGCAAGCATGTCATCCTCTTAACAATTACTAGAATCTGAAATGTTTAAAGGGAAAAATAATCACATGTGATCGACATTGGACAATATTGAAAAAGCAAATCAGTCTCTACGAAAAAGTTAGAAATAAAAATCAACTCAACATAAAGGAATTTGGATTCCCATTAAAACTAGATAAATTCAATTGATTGAAAAAATGCACAGGGCCGGCCCAAGCCATAGGCAGCCCACACCCTAACTTTAGGCCGAAAATTGCTCTTTAGGCCCTCCTTCATTACTCTCAGGCCCTCCATCGTGACAAAAATACCCTTATGAAGGGTTTTGTAAGCTAGGATACGAAATAATCCAATTTCGTATCTTAGGATAAGAAACAATGTTAAACACCTCAATGTCTGATAAGCTTGTCTTGTTGTGCGTAAAAAAACACCAATTCGTATCCTAGAGTACGAAATAGATATTTTTTTAAAAAAAAATTTAAGTTTCAGTCCGTAGAATATGAATTACACATTTTTTTGAAAATGCTACAAATTCATATTCTAGAATACGAAAATTCTTAATTTCGTATCCTATGATACAAAAATGCTTAACTTCGTATTCTAGGATACGAAGTCGACCTATATATGTAGTGGCTGCCCTAGCTTTACATTCATAACCACTTCAACACTCAACCTTCAAAATACGATCTTAGACGATTTTTTGACGTTTAGAAGGCTTCAAATCAACGTTTCTTCATTCATTGAATGTTCCCACAATCATTTGCAGTCATAGAACATGTAATGTTCCCACACGCATTATGCATTTGTTTATGTATTATGTTTGTGATGATTTTGATTGTATTATTTGATATATGAAGGTGTTTAGATGGCCGAACCTTCGGTTGAATTCAAACAAGAAATTGATGAAGCCGATATTTCTAAAGATGTGGATGTTGCAGCCGACATTACTCAAGCTATTTATGTTGCACCGGGAATTGCTCAACCAAATGTTGTTGAACCTGGTATTGATCAACCTAACATTTCCGTTAACGCCGCCAAATATTTTTTTAACGCCGAAAAGTATAAGGTTCGAAATGACTTGATTGATTGGTGTAAACGTGAGGCTGCAAAAGCCGGGTTTACTATTGTGATTGAGAAATCTGATAACAGTGCTGATCGAAGGAAAAAGTATTTCGTATTGGGTTGCGAAATAGGCGGTTTGTACAAAGAACCGAAAAGAAAGTTAAAGAAAGAAGACACAGCAACAAGGAAATGTCAGTGTCCGTTCAGAAACTATAATACGAAAGACATTAATTTCAGACCGTAGAATACGAATGATATCTATTTCAGATCATAGAATATGAAATGTGCGTTTTCATATCGTAGAATACGAAATCATGGTTTTTTGGTTTCGTATACTACAATACGAATTTTTTTTGATTTCGTATCCTAGAACCCGAAGTGTCCTCAGTCTAAAAATTGGGGTATTTTGCGATTTTTGGGGGGTCTGGGAGCACCAAGGGGGGGTGACTACGGTCTGGCAAGTGCACCAGTCTGTCGTCGAGTAATAATTCACACTCTAGGTGTCTAGAATGAGTTCGTATCCACAGGGATCGTGCCGAAGCTTTACTAGCATTATTTAAGTTTGTGATAGTTTGCATTCGCTTTGGTTTTGAAAAGGTTTTTATAAAAATAGCGTAATGCTTTGCAGAAATATAAATGCGGAATGTATAAATAATAGATTCAAGAAATATAGAGGCTAGGTATGGTGGTTGGACTCCCTCCCTTCTTCATATTTGGCATGATCGGTGTATAACATAGTTACTTAGATTATGTTCGGCGGTGAATTATCCTTGTTGTAGTAATACCTTACTATTACACTATGTCTATTAAAGTTTCCCTACGTTAACAACTAAGGTACCTACGAGAGCCTAACCTCGATGTGTCACATACCCTAATTACTAAGTGAGTTGTTTATAAACATGCATTATAACCTTCACCAATTAACCTCTAGGTCCTAGTATCGGGCTGTTCATCTTCTAAGTGCTCAGATCACACCTAGTGCATGATTCCTCCTCTAACCGGTCAGTTCACGACTAGTGCAGGATGTTACCGTCTCTATACACCTAGCATTATTTACTACGAGTTCTGGACCATATCAAGTCAAAACCTAATATCAATTCTATGGGCGCTCCCGCTTATCCGGCCAGATTACGAGAATACGTTATTAAAGTGCACGAAAGTAAATAACAAACATAATTACTGAATATCATTTATTATAACTTAGACTCAATCACAGACTCCAAATATTCATAGGGGAGTTCATCTTCTCCACCACTACCTAAGGCATAATTATAAAGACTACATATTTAAATTACAAGAATTATAACCTAAATAGAAAAGCCTAAAGAAACATACCTTGCTGAGTTAGTTTTCCCGTAAGGGGAGAAAACTATGCCCAATAGAGCTCCTCTGAACCTCTCCTTATAGTAGAGAGTGTTCTACTATTTCTTAATGAATAAAACAATGAAAGGGAGGCTCTATTTATAGTTTTCGTAATGGGCCTCAGCAAGGCATCGCACCACGATGAAGCCATCGTGCTGCGATGTGAAGATTCAGTTCAATTTTATAACTGATCCTGTGCATTTCATCAGCTTGGGCGCCAAGTTACTCCATCGTGCTGCGATATGATGCATCGTGCTGCGATGAGAAGGTTTTCTTCAGATTTATTGCTTCCGATTTCTTGGCGAACAAGCAGCTCCCATCGTGGCACGATGGGAGCCATCGTGCTGCGATGGAATGCTGATTTTCTTCACTTTTTGGGCTTTTTCTTGTCTTTTTGCATCTTGGACTCTGTCTTGATGCTTTTTCCTGCTTTTGTAGGTTTTCCTTCCTATTTGGGCATGTCTTGGTCATTTTACTACTAATAATAATACTAAAAATACCGTAGAAATTCCTGTCATCAGGGGGCTAAAAAGCAAATTTCCTTTAGGCCACACAAAAAACTAGATTTTTTTTAAAAAGTTTATTACACATCCGAATAATTTTATTTGTATTATATATAGACCTCGCATCCAAATATATCATAATATTTTTGTGGCTCATTTGGTGTGCATGAACATAATGTTACAAGAGGTCTTTTGCTTGAATCAATCATGCAACAAATTTTGTTCAATTTTTCTTATTTTTTTCCTTTTCAATCTAACTGTTTTAGAAGGCCAACACTTGGCAAATGTTGTTGATTATAATATAAGTTTCCTATAGTTTTGGCAGATGATAGACACAATATCTAAGAGATTGTAAACTCTTAGTTAGCTTTAAGTAGTCATTTGCTGTCAGTTATTATCTAATTGGAGAGTTTGTTAATTCTGTTTTATAAAGCTGTAGACTATTAGTTAGTTGCTTAGAGCATAAGTAACACATTGTAGTGTATAAATATATTTGTAATTCTCCAATTATCAATAGAACAACAAGCTATCCCCTTTCAATTTTCTAATTCATTTTTTAGATTTTCTTCATTCGACTTCTCTACATTTTCTTCTCTTTTTATTTTCACTCTTTACAACTTTCTTCCTCACTCTGATTTATTTCTTCCTATATATATATATACTCCAAAATGATGATGCAACTAAAACTAATCACAATATAATGATGATGTATCTACTAGTACCAGAATTTACTTTATTTTTATGATGTATGTAGCCAACTACTACCCACGAGATGAGAAGAGCCATTGACGTTAGCTACGCATGAATTTGGCCACCGAAAAAGATAACACATAGAAAGAGCTTTTCACTTGCGTGCCCTTTTTGTTAAAATTATAAGGTATCATTTGGCCTATTTTTTTTAGTTTTTAGAAGTTATCTGAAAGTTAAAAGTAACAATAAAAGTTTTTAGAAAATAGTTTAATTTTTGGTAATTGTTATTTTTTTTAAATACGGCGAATTTGCACACATATTCAAATAATTAAGTAAATAAATAAATAATCACATAAAATCCTATTTATTTAAATACGGCTGTTACAACTCTACCCCCCTAAAAGATTTTTTTCCCTCGAAAATTACCTGGAAACAATTCCGGATACGACTTCCTCATCTCATCCTCTAGCTCCCAAGTAGCACTTTCACCGGCCGGTCCTCCCCAAACCACTTTAACCGACGCGATCTCCTTATTCCTTAGCTTCTTCACTTCTCTTCCATCAATCCTCAAAGGCATGGTTTCAACCGTGAGATTCTCTCTCACTTGGATATCGTCCACTTCTATCACATGGGTTGGATCGGGAACATACTTTCTCAATTGTGATATATGAAAAACATTATGTAGGTTTGACAATGATGGTGGCAAGGCAATCCGATAAGCCACTCCCCCTACTCTTCCAAGAATCTCATAAGGCCCAATAAACCTTGGCGTCAATTTCCTTGACCTCAAAGCACGTCCAATACCGATAGTTGGTGAAACTCTTAGAAACACATGATCACCTTCTTTGAATTCTACATTCTTTCTCTTTTTTATCATAATAGCTCTTTTGTCTACTTTGAGATGCCCTCATCTTCTCTTGTATCATCCAAATTTTCTCCGTTGTTTGTTGAACTATTTCCGGTCCAAGTACAACACTTTCTCCCGCTTCATATCAACACAAGGGAGTTCTACATCTTCTACCATACAATGCTTCAAAAGGTGTCATTCCAATACTAGTGTGGAAACTATTATTATAGGTAAACTCTATCAATGGTAGATTACCATCCCAACTACCTCCTCCTTCCAATACGCAAGCCCTCAACCAATCTTCTAGTGATTGAATTGTTCTTTCCGATTGCCCGGCCCGTCCGTTTGAGGTGGGTAAGCGGAACTCAATCTTAGCTTGGTTCCCAAGGCCTCTTGCAAGCTCTCCCAAAATCTCGAAGTAAATCTCGGGTCTCTATCCGACACAATGCTAGAAGGAATACCGTGCAACTTCACAATTTGCTCCACATAAATCTCCACTAACTTTGGTACTTGATGACAGGAATTTCTACGGTATTTTTAGTATTGTTATTAGTAGTAAAATGACCAAGACATGCCCAAATACGAAGGAAAACCTACAAAAGCAAGAAAAAGCATCAAGACAGAGTCCAAGATGCAAAAAGACAAGAAAAAGCCCAAAAAGTGATGAAAATCAGCATTCCATCGCAGCACGATGACTCCCATCGTGCCACGATGGGAACTGCTTGTTCGCCAAGAAATCAGAAGCAATAAATCTGAAGAGAATCTGTCCATCGCAGCACGATGTGTGCTATCGCAGCACAATGGAGTAACTTGGCGCCCAAGCTGATGAAATGCATAGGGTCAGTTATAAAATTGAACTGAATCTTCACATCGCAGCACAATGGCTTCATCGTACTGCGATGCCTTGCTGAGGCCCATTACGAAAACTATAAATAGAGCCTCCCATTCATTGTTTTATTCATTCAGAAATAGTAGAACACTCTCTACTATAAGGAGAGGTTTAGAGGAGCTCTATTGGGCATAGTTTTCCCCCCTTACGGGAAAACTAACTCAACAAGGTATGCTTTCTTTAGGCTTTTGTATTTAGGTTATAATTTATTGTAATTTAAATATGTAGTCTTTATTATTTATGCCTTAGGTTGTGGTGGAGAAGATGAACTCCCCTATGAATATTTGGAGTCTGTGATTGAGTCTAAGTTATAATAAATGATATTCAGTAATTATGTTTGTTATTTACTTTCGTGCACTTTAATAACGTATTCTCGTAATCTGGCCGGATAAGCGGAGCGCCCATAGAATTGATATTAGGTTTTGACTTGGTATGGTCCGGAACTCGTAGTAAATAATGCTAGGTGTATAGAGACGGTAACATCCTGAACTAGTCGTGAACTGAGCGGTTAGAGGAGGAATCATGCACTAGGTGTGATCTGAGCACTTAGAAGATGAACTGCCCGATACTAGGACCTAGAGGTTAATTGGTGAAGGTTATAATGCGTGTTTATAAACAACTCACTTAGTAATGAAGGTATGTGACACATCGAGGTTAGGCTCTCGTAGGTACCTTGGTTGTTAACGTAGGGAAACTTTAATAAACATAGTGTAATAGTAAGGTATTACTACAACAAGGATAATTCACCGCCGAACATAATCTAAGTAACTATGTTATACACCGGTCATGCCAAATATGAAGAAGGGAGGGAGTCCAACCACCATACCTAGCCTCTATATTTCTTGAATCTATTATTTATACATTCTGCAATTTATATTTCTGCAAAGCATTACGCTTATTTTATAAAAACCTTTTCAGAAACCAAAGCGAATGCAAACTATCACAAACTTAAATAACGCTAGTGAAGCTTCGGCACGATCCCTGTGGATACGAACTCATTCTAGACACCTAGAGTGTGAATTATTACTCGACGACAGACTGGTGCACTTGCCAGACCGTAGTCAAGTTTTTGGCGCCGTTGCCGGGGATTGTGTTTACAAAGCATTACTAGATTTATTTAAGTTTGTCAAAAAATTTTCAAAAATACAAAAAAATTAAAAAATCAAAAAAATCTTGTTGATGATTGTGGATTTTGATCTGTGAAAGTTCTGGCTAAGGATAAGTCTTGGTATTTAAGCGATCCGTTGTGATCCACCTCACTTACCTGGGAATTTTCATAGTGACAAAGACACATGAGACCAACCAAAAATAGTTCCAAAGAAAAATATTTATCCAGTGTTACTGAGGTATTTGTTTAAAGTGCATGCAGACAGGTACTCAAGAGCTAAGGATTACAAAGGCTGGCAACAGCAAAAACCAAAGACAGCATTCTCGCAGGAAAACTCTCAAAGTGATGAGAGATGGAGCAAATTGAAGAAGAGAAAGCTGCAACCAAAAAGTCAATGGTCAGGAGGATCATCTGATTGAAGCTTCTACAGGAAGCAAGAGAAAAAAAGGGCTGTTTACAGAAATGGTTCGGATACACGGGAACCATTGAAAGATGAGAAGAGAATAGAGAAAGGCCATAAAGGATTAACTACTACAGTCAGGAAAACCAGTCTGCAAAGTCACCTCAGGAGAACAACTTCTTCCTTGAAGAAAGAATAAAAAAGAGAGACATGCATGAATATAAGTTTGGGGTGAAATCACTGTGTTCTATGAAACTGCACTGGTAAATTAGTCGCCAACCGGATAGTTGAGGATATGGTGAAACAGACCTAGTCCTTCTTGACAGTAATTAATGAAAAGGAAGATGGTCAGTGCTTCAAGCAGGAACGAAGAAGCACATTAGAGAGACATGCGAACCTATCCTCTGTAATGGAGGAAATGCCTCAAGCTAATGAGAGGCTAAACAAGCGCTGCTTGGGAGGCAACCCAAGGTACAATTTACTGTTTTATTTTAATTTTCAGCAAATTTTAAATTTTAATTTTAGAAAAATAAAAGTACCACATTTTTAGAGAAAGACTTAGAAAAATAATTTCAGAGAAAAAAAAAAAGGTGAAAAATCAAATTTTTAGCAAAAACATGCAGTCCATCGCAGTACGATGCACCCCATCGTGCTACGATGCACAACGTTCAATTTTTCAAAAATAACGGACATCCATCGCAGTACGATGTATCGTATCGTGCTGCGATGTGAACGGCCAAATTTTCAAAATTCAACAGCAAACCATCGCAGTACGATACGATGCATCGTGCTGCGATGAATGAACGTTGCCTATAAATAAAGCACGAATTTTTCACTTTTCACATCAAAATTTTACGCCGTTACTCTGCTCAAATTTATCCAGAGACTTCTCAACATCCTTACCTCTTAGAAAACTCCAAAACCTATATTCTTCTTCTTCTTCTACACTTTCTAAACCTTCCATCAACCAAATTTCCCAACAAAAAACTAAACTTTTTCATAAAAATCAAACCTTTTTTCACTTTCACAACTATGGCACCAAACGATCCAGAACATCAGGATCCGCTTCACAGTCTGCCCCTCCCCGCTTCTTGAGTAGAGTTACTCAGAAGCAGCATGGTATTGTTGGGGAGAAGGGGCTGGTTCAAGAGATTGGTATCGAGATCCCTGCTTTCGACTCAGTTCCACGAGTTCGGGAGATTCTTACGGGATACGGATGGATGCCCTTCAACAACATGTTGGGGGAGTGCAACAAGACCATCGTGGAGGAATTTTTTGGCAATGGTATGGCATTTGCCAATGGAGATTATAGGTCTTATGTCCGGGGGGTTTATGTCAGTTACTCCCCGGACGTTATTGATTCTACTTTTGGATTCCGCCAGGAGGGTCAGTGCGGGGTCCAGACTAGGCGTGCTTCCTGGAGAGAGGGAGTTATTACCGACGCCGAGTACGACCAGATCCGAGAAGCCCTGGCTATGCCAGGCAAGGATTGGTGCTACTCGAGACAGGGAGCGAGGCAGAGACTGCAGGGCACAGATATGTTGCCTCTGGCAAAGTTGTGGGCCAAATGGTGGATGCACAACTTTGAGGCGTGCTCCAACGCGACAGAGATCATCACTTCCAGGTGCTTGGGCATCTACTCTATCTTGATGGGGGAACCCATCCAGGATGGCCGTGTGATTGCGCAGAGTATCAGGCGCATGATCACCTCTTCTGAGGCCACCATTGGCCACCCTTTTGTCATCTCACACCTCTGTTCCCTAGCTGGGGTACCAGAGGAGGATGATGACGATATTATTGGGCCAGAGATTCCTTTAGGAGCGAGGTTCCTTTCCCGAGCCCAGCGGGACTTTGAGAGAGCCCAGCAGGGGCAGCAGCCAGAGTAGCCACCACAGCAGCAGCAGGTACACCAGCCGCCACCTCAGCACCACCAGTTCTCGGAGTATGAGCTGGGGATGGCAGCCACTCAGTATGATATGCATGTCCTGATGGATTGGGGGTTACCCAGATACTCCCCCCACATGATGGACGCTGTTCAGGGGTACAGAGCACAACATCTTCTGCCTTCCTACCGCCAGCAGTATCCGGAGCAGGCGGATTTGACGCAGCACTTCAACAGGCAGACCCAGAACATGCTGCAGCATCAGCAGCAGGTTCAGGATAGATGGGATCAGGCAGCGGCTGAGGAGTTGGCAGCCGAGATTGAGGAGGAGATGGCCAGTGAGGATGAGGGCGGACAGTAGCTCCGCATTTATATTTTTTAGTCTTTCTATTATTTATGTACTTTTATTTTATGTACTTTTCATTTTCAACTATTGTACTTTGAATTTCCTGTTTAATCATTTCATCTATTTAACCGTTATTCAAACTTACAAAAAAATTGAATAACTGTTTGTTGTTTATTATCTAGTGCATGATAAACTGTTATAGGTAAGATTGCGGCGAAGTAAGTTATAAATTCTGATGAGCCGAATTTCACACCTTCATACAGAAACCAAAGGTGATTGCCCCGAAGTGCGAAGTTCGGGAGACAGAGAGACGAGTAATGAAGCTGGTGTCTGTGGGACAAGTGTTCAACTTTCAGATACCTAAGCCATGTGAGGATTTGAGCCAAATATTTCCAAACGGTATTACCACTTTCTTTCGAATTACTATGAGAGTACCGTGCACTTGTTTATTTTCTAGAACTTGCTCTAATTCTCTGCTGACTAGTTGATTTGATATTATATGCATTGAGGCAATTGTTTGTTATAACCCAGAGCCTTTTCAAGCCACCCTTTATTATATTATATCCTTTGCTAGCCAAATTTGAGCCGTAAAAAATTATCCCTTTTTGTTTCGGTGACAAACCACGATACAAGCCTATAGACCAGAAAAACAATGATTTACCCTCTTTGGAGTTAGGTAATAGTTCTCAAAGTCTTGGCAACAAAATAAGTTTGGGGTTGCTCATGGAACTAGCAACGTCTAAGTTTGGGGTGGATATACGGAGAACTATCACTACAAAAAAAGAAAAAATGAAAAAGAGACGGGAAAAACATCAAAAATTCCCTAAAAGAAAATATAGTCTCTTCAAAAAAAAAATGAATGAAAAAAGAAAGAGCCAAAGGGCAAAAGAAAGAGCCAAAGGGCAAAAATAGTGATAGAAAAGAACCACACAAAGACACATCCGGTTCTTATTTCCCGATACCAACACAAAAAGGCACCCTAAGGAACAAAGGTTGCGTACACAAAAAGGAACAACAAAGTAGAACTTAACTCCAATGTTTAGCCTACTATTCCCAAAAATGTCCTACCTTGACCTAAGCCACGTTATAACCCTGAAAAGACCTCTAATAATGCATGAATATTAAATTTTGACTGGTTGCTTAGAATTCTTGCAAGCCTATGGTAAAATGGCAGGTTGTGCGATGATTGAGAGATAACCTGGACTGGACTAAGGCCCAAAATTAAATAGCATTGGCCCAATAGCAAGATGGCCCAATTATTCAACTCGTGGAATTCAAAAGATAACTTGGCGGCAAAGACACTCAGTAGCGACGTGACATATGGGTGGCGCCCTCGCCCCAGGCATAACTGATTAAACACAGTGAGTCAGCATCTGACCGGGTGCGTGGATGAAGGCAACCACCTCCTATCACCATGATCACCACCGGAACCAGCAAGTAACCGTCCACCACCACGTGGGAGCGGCGGAGGAAGGAAGAAACCACCACGATCATGGGGTATACATGATCGTGGTCCTTAGCAACCGTCATCTGTAAAATCTATAAATAGGAGCTTATGTTTCATTGTAAAGTGTTCATAATTTTTCAATAAACAAGGAATTATTCATTTCTTACCTATGGTTCATTAATTTATCACCCCCCTATTTGTTCACTAGAACATTTTGGCGCCCACCGTGGGGCTGCGGTAAAACGATTCCCAGCCTACCACTCATTGAAGACAGGAATCCCCCCAAATGGTAGGGGAAACTCCGAATCATGGCACTCACGGCTCAGGGATGACCCTGACTGAAGCCGTCAATGAACTTAGGCGACTTCAAGCCCAGATAACAACCCTGAACCAAGAGAAAGCCAACAAAGATGACGATCAAGATGAGGATCAAGTCAACGATTCTCAACCCCTCTCACAAGCCTTGTGGGACACTAGAGTCCCAGAGAATTTCAAAACACCACATCTGCCGACGTTCGACCGAAAAACAGACCCTACCGAACACCTGATGGCAGTCGGAACACAAATCGCCATCATAGGCGCTGCAGAACACTTGAAGTGCAAACTACTCTCAGGAACTTTGAAGGAGGCAGCACTAAGATGGTACATGAACTTGCCAAAAAACTCCATCGAGACGTGGTTAGACTTCCAACGCAAATTCATTCAACAGTTCTCAGGATCAAAACACATCAAGGTTAGAACCACTAGCCTCTTCACTACTCGCCAGAACCACGCTGAGACTCTGCGTGAATACTTGGCCAGATTTTGCGAAGCAACCATCAAAATATCTAATCCTAACCAGGAAATGTTCGTAGCAGCATTCCATAACGGTTTAAAAGCCAGTCACTTCAATGAATCCCTGGCACAGAAGCCAGCGACCTCAATGCAGGAAATTATCAAGAGGGCTGAATGTTACATCAAAGGCGAAGAAAGTAACGCCGAGAAAAGATCCAGGGACGCAAGAGAAAGAGTGCCACTTAACAAGGGGAACATGGCCCCAGATTTTTATCCACAGAGACGACGTCAACCAAATCACAGAGGGTATGAACCCCAAAGGAAACCATATCACCAGCAAGTAAGGCGCGACGTTGACAGATTTCCGGAAAAAGAATACACGCCCCTAAACAGAGCCAGGGTCTATATTCTAGACGAAATTCTGGAGGCAGGACTCACCAGATTGCCCCCTCAGAGAGGAAAGGAATACCAGTTAGGGCAAAACATGAACGCGTGGTGCGCATATCATAGATGCAGAGGACACGACACTGAAAAATGTTTTAGACTAAGAGATCTCATTGAGGAGTTGATAAAGAGCGGCCATCTAAGGAAGTTTCTTGATGACGCCGCCAATGGGAAGGTCGTGGTCCCAAAGGTGCAAAGGGACCCACAAAGAGACCAAGGACAGGGCTCGGGAGGAGAGAAAGCGAGAATAGCAGTTAATACTATAGCAGGAGGATTCGCAGGAGGAGGCGAGTCGAGTAACGCCCGAAAACGCTACGTGAGACGAGCGGAGTTTCAAGCAATATTTGTGGGGCATACTTCTATCTCAACCACGCCGGATCTTTCTTTCACAAAGGAAGACAAGAAAGAGGTCATGCCACATGATGATGACCCGCTGGTAATACAAGTTCAAATTTTGAACTGTGATGTTAAGAGAGTGTTAATAGACTCCGACAGTTCAGCGGACATCATGTATTGGGAAGCATTCAAAGCCATGCAATTGTCCAATGAACACTTAATGCCTTATAATGGCACTTTGGTGGGCTTTGCAGGCGAACAGGTGGAGGTTATGGGATATACAACATTGCTCACAACCTTCGGTGATAGCGACAACGCCAAAACCATAAAGGTGCGATACTTGGTTGTAAAAACCCCATTTACTTCCTACAACATCATCATTGGAAGGCCAGCCTTCAACGCCTTAGAGGCTGCAATGTCAACACTGTACCTGTCCATAAAATACCCGTTGGAGGACGGAATAGTAGGAACGATCATGGGGGATCAAGCATTGGCGAGACGATGGTATGAATCAAGCTTGAAAATAAGACATCGAGCCCATACTACCTCAAACCCTACTCGCCCTGACAACCAAAAGGGCGGAGTTAACGTGATCAGCCCTCTAGATCTTGATCCAAGGGAAGAATTCCAAGACAGCAGAGTGAGTCCTATAGAGGAGCTTGAGCAGGTACAAATTGGAACAGAAACGCACCAGACCACAACATTGGCACTTCATTAAACCACGAGGAGAGGGAAAAAATCCTAGCGACACTGAAGCGAAACATAGATTTATTCGCATGGCATCCCTCAGACATGCCAGGGATCGACGAGTCAATAATCACCCATAAACTTTCGATCTCCCCGGAGACAAAACCGGTTTCGCAAAAGAAAAGGAAGGTTGACGAGGAAAGAAGAGCGGCGATCGTAGAGGAGGTGACGAAGTTAAAGGAGGCAGGATTCATCGAGGAGATCAAATACCCATCCTGGCTGGCAAACGTAGTGATGGTAAAGAAGGCAAATGGGAAGTGGAGGATGTGCGTAGATTTTATGGATTTGAAAAAAGCATGCCCAAAGGACCCCTATCCTCTGCCCAATATTGACATATTGATTGATGGAGCATCTGGGTATAAAACTCTCAGCTTTATGGATGCTTACTCAAGATACAATCAGATCAAAATGAATCCAACAGACGCTCCCCACACCGCATTTATGACCAACACCTGCAACTATATCTACAACGTCATGCCTTTCAGTCTAAAGAACGCAGGGGCCACATACCAAAGGTTGATGGACAGAGTATTCTCAGAGCAGATAGGAAAGAACCTAGAAGTCTACATTGATGACATGGTAGTGAAGACCACAGAGAACGGCGAGCATGACCAAGATCTGAGCGACATCCTCGCCTCTGTAAGGAAGTACAACATGAGATTGAATGCTACCAAATGCTCATTCGGGGTGCAGTCAGGAAAATTTTTAGGGTTCATGATAACCAACAGAGGAATAAAAGCCAACCCAGACAAGCGTCAAGCAATCATAGACATGAGGAGCCCCACTTCAGTCAAAGAAGTGCAACAGCTAACCGGAAGGATAGCGGCTCTATCAAGATTCCTATCATGCGCAGGAGAAAAAGCCTTTCATTTCTTTTCCACACTTAGGAAAAGCGAAAGGTTTGTGTGGAGCGCTCAATGCGAGGAAGCTTTTCAAAATCTGAAAACTTTTTTGGCCTCGCCCCCGATCTTGACTCGCCCAGAGAAGGGTAACACAATATTCCTATACCTCGCCGTCTCGGATAAAGCCCTAAGTTCTGCACTAGTACAAGAGATCAAAGGAGAGGAAAAGCCCATCTACTTCGTCAGCAGAACATTCAAGGGAGCAGAAGCCAAGTATCAGAAAATTGAAAAGCTCTCCCTAGCAGTCATAGTGACGGCAAGGAAGTTGAGACAATAGTTCCAAAGCCACAAAATCGTGGTGAAGACAGATTACCCCATCAAAAACGTTCTCAGGAAGCCAGACCTAGCGGGAAGAATGGTGGCCTGGTCGGTAGAGCTATCAGAGTTTGACATAACCTTCTCCCCAAGAGGCGCGATCAAATAACAAATATTAGCAGACTTTTTGCTGGAATTAACAACACCCCCGGAGGAAAGCAAAGAACTGCCTTGGACGCTCTCAGTGGATGGAGCCTCCAATGTAAGAGGAAGTGGAGCAGGAGTAGTTTTAGAAGGTCCATATGGAGTTATAATAGAAAAATCATTGAGGTTTGCCTTCAAGGCGAGCAATAACCAAGCAGAATATGAAGCTCTACTCGCCGGAATGAAGTTGGCAAAGGAAATGGATATAGCAGATCTCAAAGCCAAAAGCTACTCGCAACTAGTAACCAATCAAGTGTCAGGAGAATTCCAAGCAAAGGACCCCCAGCTGATCAAATATCTAGAAAGGGTACGTGCCATGTCAAGTCTTTTCAATTCCTTTGAGTTAGTTTATGTGCCCAGGGAGCAGAACGCAAGAGCAGACCTACTCTCAAAACTAGCAAGCACCAAGAAGCCAGGCAGCAACAAAACCTTCATTCAAGAAACAATAGCTAACCCAAGCATAACAGAGGAGCCGATCTTGATGATCGTTGAGTCGGAAGATTGGCGAGTACCGATCATAAGTATCTACAAAAAGATGAACTCCCGACAGCAAGAGAAAAAGCTTATAAGATAAGAAGAATGTCAGCGTGGTATTCAATGTTAGGAGACAAACTCTACAAAAGGGGTTTCTCAGGACCTCTCATGCTCTGTGTCAGCCCAAAAGAGGCGAAGGGAATACTGGAAGAGGTTCATGAAGGTTCATGTGGGAGTCATATTGGGGCAAGGGTCCTAGCAGGGAAGATTCTCAGAGCAGGATTTTATTGGCCAGAAGTGCACCGAGACGCCACCAGATACGTTCAAACGTGTGACAAATGCCAAAGATTTGCAAATTTACACTACGCCCCAGGGGAACCATTGAAGTCAGTCCTATCACCCTGGCCCTTCTTCATGTGGGGTACAGACATCCTGGGGCCTTTCCCGGCCTCGACGGGGCAAGCGAAGTGGACCATAGTGGCAATCGATTACTTCACCAAATGGATTGAGGCAGAAGCACTCTCAAACATATCAGCAGGCCAAGTCAAAAAGTTTTATTGGAGAAAAATCATTTGTAGGTTTGGATTGCCTAAGTATATAGTATCAGATAATGGAACCCAATTTGCAAGCGAGAAAGTAGTTCAATTCTGCAAGGATAAGGGAATTCAGAACACATTCATATCAGTTGAACACCCACAAGCCAACGGACAAGCAGAATCAGCCAACAAAGTCATCCTCAGAGCGATCAAGAGAAGAATAACAAGCAAAGGTGAAGGTTGGGTGGCTCATCTCCTACCAATTCTATGGTCATACCACACCACGCCCCAATCGTCAACAGGCGAAGCACCTTTCACAATGGTGTATGGAACTGATGTAATGATCCCTGCTGAAATAAACCCTCCAAGCTGGCGTAGGGACACCCTCACACTTCAAGAAAATTCTGAGGCATTGCAGGAAAATTTAGATTTGGTGCCGGAACTAAGGGACAACGCCCACTTCAGGGAGTTCGTCTCAAAGCAAAGAGCAGCAAGGAGGTACAACACCCGAGTCATATCTAGGAGATTCAGAGAGGGTGATTTAGTTCTCAAAAGGCCTATGGGAAAAGATAAAGGAGGAAAGTTAGCAGCAAACTGTGAAGGACCATTCAGAATCAACGAAGCCTTTGAAGGAGGTGCATACAGATTGGAGACAATGGAAGGAGAAGTGCTGCATAGAACATGGAATGTGGCCAACCTCAGGTTTTATTACAGTTAAACTGCCACAAGTAACAGGAGAGGCGACGCCCAGGCGCACGTCCAACAAATTTACAAAGTCATTTCTACAATTATTTTACTGCATGTTATTATCAAATGTACTGAATTTTTCATTCCAATTAATAAAACGCGGTGGGACACTCTTTTCTCCTATGAAAATAGGAGTTTTTAACGAGGCTCACCGTTCTAAATTTTGGGTTTGTGAAGAACTGATACATATGCATACAACATGACAGAGAAAGAAAAAATGAGGTTGAAACACCATGGCGTTACCCGTGAATCTTACGAGTAGGGAACGTCTAAAAAAGAAACGGCGCTATCCTTAAATCTTACGAGTCGGATACGACGGAAACAAGTTGAAACACCATGGCGTTACCCGTGAATCTTACGAGTAGGGAACGTCTAAAAAAGAAACGGCGCTATCCTTAAATCTTACGAGTCGGATACGACGGAAACGAGTTGAAACACCATGGTGTTACCCGTGAATCTTACGAGTAGGGAACGTCTAAAAAAGAAACGGCGCTATCCTTAAATCTTACTAGTCGGATACGACGGAAACGAGTTGAAATTCTGAGGCGTTACCCTTTAAACCTTTGCGTGGGGGGCGTCCAAAAAATTAAAATAAGGTTGAAATTCCGAGGCGTTACCCTTTAAACCTTTGCGTGGGGGGCGTCCAAAAAATTAAAATAAGATTGAAATTCCGAGGTGTTACCCTTTGAACCTTTGCGTGGGGGCGTCCAAAAAATTAAAATAAGGTTGAAATTCTGAGGCGTTGCCCTTTAAACCTTTGCATGGGGGGCGTCCAAAAAATTAAAATAAGGTTGAAATTCCGAGGCGTTACCCTTTAAACCTTTGCGTGGGGGGCGTCCAAAAAATTAAAATAAGGTTGAAATTCCTAGGCGTTACCCTTTAAACTTACAAGTGGGGGGCGTCCAAAAAATTGAAGCATGGTTGAAAGTCCAAAACGTTACCCGTAAATCTTACGAGTTGGGAACGAAGAAAAGAAAAAGAAAGACATATCAAAATATCAAGGTGCAACCTATTAAATGGGAGACGCCCAGAAGGAACATTGCAGAAAATATAAAAGGTAATTCAATATATATCACTTTGGTTATTTAATTAGTCTTAAAGACAAGTAGGGCTATTACCCAAAAGATCATAAAGAAAGAAAGCTCGCAAAACAAGTATGTTCAAAGGCGACAAGAGCAGTGACAAAGTCATTCAAAATCTGATTTCATTCATTGAAGATTTGGATACAAATTCAAAGAAAACTACATCAAATTTGGGTACAAATTCAAAGAAAACTACATCAGATTTGGACACAAATTCAAAGAAAACTACATCAAATTCAAAAGGATGTGCGAAGTGTTAATACAATAAAGTCCTACAACTACTACAATAAGCATCAACACTCGCATTATTCAAGAGGATCCCGCAGTTCCTGGCATTATATTTCCACTTTTGCCCAGGTGAGCCAGGAGATCCATCATCCTCATCCACGAGGCGTATCACTTGGAGGTTTTCACCTTCGAAGATGTCGGCGTCCTCGCCACAGATTCCATAGTGATTTGGGAACCTTCTTCCTCTCCGGGAGGAGATCCATAAGCATCAAACTCCTCAGGAACGTAAGTCTTCAAGAACTCAGTATAATCTTCGTCAATATCATCGGAACTTGAAGAGCTTGACTCCCGAGGGTCATACGTCTTCAAGAACTCGGCATAGTCTTCATCAGTATCATAAGAACTTGAAGAACTTGGCAAAACAACGACGGTTTTTGCCTTAATCTTTTTGGAGGCGATAGTACGCCTAGATTGGGAAGCAGACGCATCCAACTTCTTCTTCCCCTTATGAGATTTAGATTTCTCAGCAACATTGTTCTTGGAACTGTTCTTATCCATCTCAGGATGATTAAACGAAGAAGAAGAAGAGTTAATGATAGAAAGATGGTGGTTACGAAAGGAGAAGAAGAGTGGCTTTTATAACCAGAGGTTATGAAAAACCTAGCACGTGTAACTGCAATCCACAAATAAATGAGGAAGCAGTTTCAACCACCGCAATAAAGGGATTGACCAGTTCAACAGGCGGTTGCGAAAACCAAGGAAAACTCAACAGAAAAATTTGACTGGTCAAACATAGTAATTCACGCCGAGTAAACCGGGGCAATACCCCATACGACGCCACACAGCAAGAGTACACACAATCGAGACGACGGAATACAACATTCAATATCAAGACAGGACGAAGTAGAAGACATGGAAATAGAGAAAATATTCATACGATACAAACGGCCTCAGAAGGGCACAAAACATTGTCATTACAAAATATGCCAAGCCCATGCAGGGGCGATCATCAAAATAAGGCAGCAATAAAAAGAGTTAGTATAAAGGGAAGGAAGGCGAAGAACTATTCCTTGGCTGGTGGCTCCTCGGCCGTCTCGATGGGGGCATAGGACACCAGCTTATCACCATCAATCTTCAACATGGCGTCAGCTTTACCCAGGAGGTCACGATCAATATCAGGGAAGAGGACTTTCACCTGGTCCAAAGCATAAATGAAACCCTCATCATACTGCACGCCGATAGTCTCCTCCATCTGGTCCTTCTCCGACGCCCAAGTCTCCTTCTCCTTCCTCAAGATCGCCAGTTCACTCAAAGCTGCTTCATGATCCTTAGACAAGGTGGCAATTCGCGCATCTCTAGCGATAAGACTCTGTCGAGTAAACTCCAATTCCTTAGCCAAGAATTCATGGTTCTTCTTCACCTTCGCCAACTCCTCATCATGAGCTTTCACCAGCTTGGCGATCTCAGCCTCACACTTTTCCTTCAGGGCCTTCATCTCGCCCTCCAGCTTCACCTTGGTGGCTTTCAAATCCTCCTCCAGAGTAGCCAAATTTTTGTCAACCAAGACTTCCTTCTCCCTAGCAGCAGCAATCTCAGCCCTTTGGCGAGCAGCCAAGGCGTAATTGAGGAGAAGTCCTTTAAGCTCATGGCCAAAAGCCATCTTCAGCAACTCATCAGTGGAGGTGGCATTGAAACGAGAAGAATTCCCAGCCAAGTTCACCATCCTCTCCAAGAATAACTCAGGATTAAACATAGGATCCTAAGGTGAACTCCCCCCAGACTGGTCGACCACAGCAGTAACATTCTCGCCAGCAACAGGCGAGACCTCCTCCACGACATCATTCCCTTCCCTCACTTCCTCCTCCAGCAACGGAATTTCAGCGTCCTTCTTAGCCCTAATATAATGGGCGCAGATTTGACGAAGTTCTTTATAGTTCTTATAGTTAGACGCTCAACCCTAGTATAATGGGCGCATATTTGACGCTGCAAAGGAGTACCCATGGGGGAGCACGAGAAAGATCCCCCTCATTAGCATCACCAAGGTCTCTCAAAATCGCCATTACGACAGAAACCCTAAAAGCGTTTGATCGCAAAGTCAAAAATAGAAACTGAAAGAAAGAGAAACGGTTTATACCTGATTACGAAAGATGGTTAACACTTGAAGTAGTGGAGAACGTGGTGGAGAGAATCTCGCTAAAAGAGAGAAAGAAGCGGTTACGGTACGAGTTTCACGAAAAAAGATGAAGAACTTTTGCTTAAGAGTTTGATCAAAGTAAGGAAACAATGCGAAGAGAAACAACGTACATATATAGAGAACCAATCAACGGTAATTTTTTTTTTGAAGAGTTGAAACGTTTCAATGAAACAGAGTAATACGGCTCAGACGCGTGTCCAAGGGCGAGAGCTTACGTCGACAACACATATAAGGTAACGCCTTTAGGCGAGATAAATGCCGGAGACCAAATTTTTCATCAGAAATAAAAGCTTCATTAATATCGAAATGCAAATACAAGTTCGGGAAAGGACATAAAAGTACTGAATACATAGAAATCAAATACAAGTTCAACAACGCAAAGCAAACATCCTAAGCACTAGAAAGGAAACTAATCAGCAGTAGAATACGCCGCCGCAACGGCACGAGCCTGCAGGTCCTCGATCTCGCCTTTGTATGTTTTGGCAACGCTAAGGTCAATGCAGATTTTGTCCTGATCATCATGCAACCTGTCCATCTTCTCCATAGGACGGGCCAAGGAAGAACGAGTTCGGATAAGACGGGCGACATCGTATTGAATATCCATCTGAAGATTCCTTTTCCTTTTCACCAGAGGACGAAGTTCTTTCTCTAGGGTTTCGATACGGTTCTCCACAGCCTCTTCAGCAGACATGTTAAGATATAGGGACTCCTCTTGCAAATCAATATTGTCTTTGGTAGCAGCAATCTTTTGCTCTAAGGCCTCCTCCATCTCAGTATAGCAATCAAACACCGTCGTAGTAGTCTCAATGAAGGCTGCATCTTTCTCCAACCTCTTTGAAAGTTCCAGGGCTAACTCCAAAAAAGCTTTCTCATCTTCTGTCAGGCGCCACTTATAATCTTTTAGTTCGTCAACAGAGGTTTTGAATTCTTCCACAATATCCATCAGTTCATCAATATCTTCCTCAACTCAGCATTTCACTCGCCTAATTGCGGGCATAGCAGGAGATTCCAGCACGAGAATGTTGGTATCCATGCTTTGAACTACAAAAATGGGGAGATAGAAAAAATGTGAATGAGAACGAGATCGGTACGAGGAGTTATTTATAGAAAACAGGTAAAGCCTCAGAGACCAGACTTGGCGAAGGTAGTGGGCGGTTATTCCCCACGATCTCCATGACCATCACCGCCATTTTCATCACCACTTCGCCTCTTTGAGCCTCGTGCTTGGGGGGCTGTGGACTGGACTAAGGCCCAAAATCAAATAGCATAGGCCCAATAGCAAGATGTCCCAATTATTCAACCCGTGGAATTCAAAAGATAACTTGGCGGCAAAGACACTCAGTGGCGACGTGACATATGGGTGGCGCTCTCGCCCCAGGCATAACTGATTAAACACAGTGACTCAGCATCTGACCGGGTGCGTGGATGAAGGTAACCACCTCCTATCACCATGATCACCACCAGAACCAGCAAGTAACCGTCCACCACCACGTGGGAGCGGCGGAGGAAGGAAGAAACCACCACGATCATGGGGTATACATGATCGTGGTCCTTAGCAACCATCATCTGTAAAATCTATAAATAGGAGCTTATGCTTCATTGTAAACGGTTCAGAATTTTTCAATAAACAAGGAATTATTCATTTCTTACCTATGGTTCATTAATTTATCACCCCCCCTATTTGTTCACTAGAACATAACCCTTTCAATTATGAGCGAAAAACACAAATGTGAGAGAGAGAAAAAGTTGAACATGGACTCTTGCAGACATTTGTCCGATTTGCTACTATTGACGTCTCCTGAGCCTAGCAGGACAAAGCATGATCGCTGCGGTAAGAAATCAGCGGTACCATTGCTGAAATATAAAGCAAGGTTGTGAAATTCCTATCATCTTTATTTATCTCTTATTTCTCTAACGATCTTGTCTGACAGCATGTTACTTGAGGACAAGCAACAATTTAAGTTTGGGGTTGTGATGACATGAATTTCTACGGTATGTTTAGTATTATTATTTGTAGTAAAATGACCAAGACAGGCCCAAATACGAAGGAAAACCTACAAAAGCAAGAAAAAGCATCAAGACAGAGTCCAAGATGCAAAAAGACAAGAAAAAGCCCAAAAATGAAGAAAATCAGCATTCCATCGCAGCATGATGACTCACATCGTGCCACGATGGGAAAGGCTTGTTCGCCAAGAAATCAGAAGCAATAAATTTGAAGAGAATCTGTCCATCGCAGCACGATGTGTGCTATCGCAGCACGATGGAGTAACTTGGCGCCCAAGCTGATGAAATGCACAGGATCAGTTATAAAATTGAACTGAATCTTCACATCGCAGCACGATGGCTTCATCGTACTGCGATGCCTTGCTGAGGCCCATTACGAAAACTATAAATAGAGTCTAAGTTATAATAAATGATATTTGGAGTCCCCTATGAATATTTGGAGTCTGTGATTGAGTCTAAGTTATAATAAATGATATTCAGTAATTATGTTTGTTATTTACTTTCGTGCACTTTAATAACGTATTCTCGTAATCTGGCCGGATAAGCGGGAGCGCCCATAGAATTGATATCAGGTTTTGACTTGGTATGGTCCGGAACTCGTAGTAAATAATGCTAGGTGTATATAGGCGGTAACATCCTGAACTAGTCGTGAACTGAGCGGTTAGAGGAGGAATCATGCACTAGGTGTGATCTGAGCACTTAGAAGATGAACAGCCCGATACTAGGACCTAGACGTTAATTGGTGAAGGTTATAATGCGTGTTTATAAACAACTCACTTAGTAATTAAGGTATGTGACACATCGAGGTTAGGCTCTCGTAGGTACCTTGGTTGTTAACGTAGGGAAACTTTAATAAACATAGTGTAATAGTAAGGTATTACTACAACAAGGATAATTCACCGCCGAACATAATCTAAGTAACTATGTTATACACCGGTCATGCCAAATATGAAGAAGGGAGGGAGTTCAACCACCATACCTAGCCTCTATATTTCTTGAATCTATTATTTATACATTCTGCAATTTATATTTCTACAAAGCATTACGCTTATTTTATAAAAACCTTTTCAAAAACCAAAGCGAATGCAAACTATCACAAACTTAAATAACGCTAGTGAAGCTTCGGCACGATCCCTGTGGATACGAACTCATTCTAGACACCTAGAGTGTGAATTATTACTCGACGACAGACTGGTGCACTTGCCAGACCGTAGTCAGTACTAAAGTTCCGGTCTTAAAGGCAATAAAGTGGGCGGATTTTGTTAATCTATCCACAATCACCCAA
Organism: Trifolium repens; assembly: GCA_030408175.1. Classification (NCBI taxonomy): domain Eukaryota; kingdom Viridiplantae; phylum Streptophyta; class Magnoliopsida; order Fabales; family Fabaceae; genus Trifolium; species Trifolium repens. The sequence goes on along the minus strand of CP125839.1, from coordinate 19,439,095 downwards.
ACAGAATCATTTCCTTTTGTAGTCCTTGGAAAACCACTCACAAAGTCCATAGCAATGCTATCCCATTTCCACTCGGGTACAAACAAAGGTTGCAACAATTCGGAAGGTCTTTGATGCTCTACTTTAGATTTCTGACAAGTCAAATTCCGCAAACATAGGTTGCAACAAATTCCGCAACTTCTTTCTTCATACTAGGCCACCTAAACAACTTCTTTAAATCTTGGTACATCTTAGTAGCCCCAGGGTGAATACTTAATGTAACACCCAAACCCGTATTTAATAAAATACCATTTAAAAATGCGCAACGGAAATAAAGTTTGATTCATGAAAGACTTGGTTCGAGTATTACAACGTACACATAAAGGTTTACCAATAACTTAATTAGTAAAACAATTATTGTACAAATAAGTTTCTAAGAAAAATACATTATAAAATACATTGGAAATAAGAAACAAGATTCTAAATATACATTATAGAAATAATCCCATCCCCGTGTCACATCAGAGCGGAGCTTCACCGACGACTCGGACATCAATAACATATAACCTGAGGATCTGGAACCCAAATCCAGCACATACACAAAACAGAGGGTTAGATAATATAACCATAAAAGAAACTAAGTATAAGAACACACTTAATACTTAGGACATAGCATGGTCATGTCTAACATCTCATTCCATAAACAAATATCAATCTCATGTCATTCATATTTCATATTCATATAAAGTACAATGCATCACAATAACATCACAATCTCAATCAATTGACAAGTATGCACATCATCATCAATTATCAATAATTATTACACATGCTCAATCATGTTAATAAGGATTATCAATCAATGCCAAGTATCAAGTATCACATTATTCAACCATTCACAATCATAATGGAAAACAATGACAATTACCAAATACCAATTAGAGTGCACAATTACCCTAATGCAAACTAATGTCACCAATCTCATGTCATGTCACCCTAGACATAACTAAATGCATGTGGTACCATCGTCTTTATTAGAGTATCTCACCTATAATATCCTTCTTTATCAAATAACATAATTTGATATCCTTCTTTATTAGAATCAACATAATTCTAATATCCGACTCAATCATGAATGCATGTATGTTCATGATTCTTTATCAAACCTATGATAACAACTAACATCAACTCATCATCAATATGGATAACATAATCCAATATTCTTCTTTATTAGCTAACATAATCTAATATCCTTCTTTATTAGATAACACAATCTAATATTCTTCTTTATTAGGATAGTACAATCCTAATATCCTATATTCATAAGCTTCAACATTATAATCACCAATCAACAACACACTCATCATCATAAAACATCATCTTAATTTATCATCATAAAACATGAACATCATAACTCATCATCATTAATTAACTCCTAATCATCACACATCATTAGCTAATCAACATACATTATTAACTAATCCTCATACATCATTAATCATCACACGTCATTACTAATTATCTATCATCATCATAAACATAGCCTCATTTAATTTAAATATATCAACTTCACTTAACACATTAAGTAACATCAAAATTGGGTATACATCACTAACTAAACACAATCTCAGAAAACGAACACCGGAATTGGAATCTACACGAAAAATTATTGAAAATAGGTTCCGGATGCATAAACCGTCAAAAAGTCAAAAGTCAACGAAAAGTCAACAGTCAACGCTGTTGACCATTGACCTGCGCCACTGCGCAGGAATCCGAGGGTGTTGCGCCATTGCGCGGGATAGCTGCGCCATGGCGCAGGGACCTGATGAAAAATCGTTTTTTACGCGTTTCGAACCAAAAATCACTTATTTTCACCCAAAATCACCTATTTGAACCCAATAATACTTATAAACAGTTACCAAGCATGTTTATGGATAAAATCACTTATTTGAACACTCAAAATCACTTATCATAATTCAAATTTGAGAATCTATACCCATTTTAAGAAAAACCCAAAAATCATAAATAGAAGCATATTATACATGAATCATTATCAAGCTTCAATTATAAACACATTCCCAAAAATCTATTTCTTCCCAAAACCCAAAAGAGTGAAGAGAGTTTGGGTGTGGAGTCATAGACAAACTCCCCTCTCTTTGATCACTCAAAATTATATTATCTAAGCCTCTTACCTTGGATTAGTTGGATTCTCTAGTCCTCCTTTCCTCTCTTGATTTTAACTTGGCTTTTCTTCTCTTTCTCTCTTCACCTTTAAGCTTCTTTCTCTTCTTTCTTTCTCAAACCCTTTTTCTCTTGTTCTCTCTTTTATCTCTCTACCTCTCTTTCTCTACTATTTTTATGACAAACAACAACAACACACCTCTCATAAAAATCATCCCTTTATATAACCCCATTCTTAGGTTTATGTCAAATTCCCACTCTACCTTTCTTTTCTCTACAATTCCCACTCACAATTTTATCCTCACTTTAACCACCCACTTCTACATTTATTTACACAATTGCCACTACTTCCTCTCCAAGATATTCTATCCTTTAAGATAATAACTAAAATGCCACTCTTATCTCTACACAATCCACTAACTCACACTAGATTACTATATTACCCTTAATCCTACCACAAACTCTTATTCATTCTAATTAAGCTCAATACTCATAAAAGCCCATTATTACCAAACATAAATGTAACAACTAATTAATACATATAAAATATACCAATTAACATACACAATTAATTAAATAACATCAATTAATCAAATATAATAAAATATAAGATTTGGGGGGTTACAACTCTACCCCCCTTAAAGAATTTCCGTCCTCGAAAATTTCACGCAAAAGTTACAACTTCCAAGTTCAAGAATCATAGATCAATCAATAATAATCAACGGTTATAACCATACCAAATAAATGTAACATTCATCACCAATTGCATACAATACCAAAATGGACAAGACCTAATCATGGCACTACCTCATATTGTTACAAATTATATACACAGAATGATATGATATTTCAATCAACAAGATAACATGCCTCACAATCCAAGTTATGGCTTCAACATAATTTAAGACTAAGATTAACTCCACAAAATACAAACTCACATGCCATCGATGCGCACATAATAAAGTCATACAAAAATTACGAAACTAGCAGAACCCTAAACATATCATGAATTACCAAATAACTCAATCTCACAAAATCATTTATAATCATCACATATACATATTCATCGCAAAATTTCAAGTTCACAAAACACAGTCAATACATTCTATAAAAATCATTCTGTAAAGGCAAAGGAAGTTAAGTTGCAAATGAAGTAAATTGCATTCAAATGTAAAATTTACATGAAAGAAATGGTACACAGAACATACATTTTCCTTTGATCACTCGTTTCTCTCGTTAACATGGGTACTTTGAGTTTGTAAGGATTCTGTATTATGATTGTGACCCTTGACACGATCACATATAACTTATATTTATAGACAAATATAAATAACTGCTAATAACGCCTAAAAACTACTGGCTCGACGCGTGTCTTACCACGTATTTTGAATTTGAATCCTCCAGTGCCTTTGTTGTATCCGTTGCATGTGTCAAAGTCGAAGCAATAGAGGTTCTTGAATATTTGCTAAGTCCACAACTTCTCCTTTGTATAGAGAGAAGTGCTTCGATTTGCTATATACTTCGATTAGCTCGAAATGAACCTGAAGAAACCAAATTCTTTAATATGTTCGAAATGAGAACATTTATTGATGTTCATGCATGATTCTTTATTAAATCTTTTGGCTCTAAAACCAATTATACTTTTAATGATCTTTCAAATCAATAAATAATTAAATGGATATCATTTAATATTCTTCAATTATGCATTTAGAACATATTTTGACTTAGCCAAAATATTGGCTAACACATACATAATGAATGCATGTATGCAAAATTTACCAAACATGTGGTATAACCATCTCATCCCAAAAGGATATCACAATTCATGTACTTCAATATTACAAGTACATCTTCTCCATTAATTAAAACATATTTATTAATCATCTCAAGTTATCGTACACATACGGAAGTATCATAACTTATCATCTTTCATCTACATATAAGATATTCAAATTCAAACCATTTATCACCAAAAAGTTCATAGTTCAGTTTGCATACATTATTACATAATCATAAGATCATAATCCATGGTAATATAAACATGCATTTCATTTAAATTACCATATAACAAAATCCTGCACAGACAATTTCGCCCGGCGAGCTTTAGCGAAAATCAAGTCAGAAAGTTCCAGGTTAACCGGCGAGATCTGGCGAAAATTTCGCCGTACATCGCCCGGCGAATTTGCACGAACAGACACACTCTGCTATCGGGTTTTGAACTTCAAAACCCTTAGAAACTCGAAATTTCACTTCCAGAAGCAAAAAGATGATAAATTTAGGCATATATAAGTATGATAAACATGGAAGTACAACTCCTAACAAGTATTAATAACAATTCATACTAGAAATCATCAGTTTCATCATTTTTCATAAAAACTCATAAACTTCAAACATCTAACAAATTCCCACAAATTAAACCCCAAAGTTTGTGATTTCTTTTATCAATTCATGTGAGCAATCTATCTATGTCATAAAAATCATTACTTAAGAGGAATCAAACCCTAACTCAAAAGAAAAGAGTGAGAGAGGATTGGGTTGGAGAGAAATTGATTTTCTCCTCCTCTCTTGATCACTCTAGAAAACCATACTACTCTCATACCTTGTGAAATTCTGATTTCTCTAGTCCTTCCTTCACTTCTAGCACTTCCTCTTGTTCTCTTCTTCCTCAAGAAAATGAGTTCTTGCTCTATATTATCTTTCTACCTCCTTTTTCTTCACAAAATGTGACTTCTATTTCTTTTTTTTTTTCTAACTTAACCTGGTTTTTGTTAAAAAGTCCCTAATACCTTTCTTGTCTCTCATTCTCTATTGGGCTTAGCCCACTCACACCATAAGCCCATATAACTCTTCTCATAATTAATTAGTGACTATGACCACTATCTTATCTTATCTCTTCTCATAACTAACTAATTAATTCATTCTATCTTAATTAAAGATTCTCTACTAGATTAATAATTTTAATGGATTACTAAAATACCCTTTAGCCAAAACATAACTATTCATAAAATCATGAAAGCACACATATTCAAATAATTAAGTAAATAAATAAATAATCACATAAAATCCTATTTATTTAAATACGGTTGTTACACGTCACAAAAAGAGAACGGTGTTTAAAGGACCAACTTAAAACCTAAAATAAGGACAATGGATCAAATATGCAATTAAGCCTACAAAATAAGTGATACAATCACTCAAGAATACAATCTAGAGGATTCCCAAGCAAAATATATGAAATGAAATGATAAATATTTAAGTATATTTTTTAAAAAAGAAAAATAATTTCAACTAGAGTAATACAATTTTTTTTTGAATTATGATAAATAACATTAAAATGACAATTAAAAAATGAAGGCATAACACCAAAGAAGAAATAGGGACATAAAATGAATTTTATTTTATTTTTGGCTAGACTTGCACATCTTAAATTTCAAGAAATAGAGAATCTCAAATTGAACTTAAACCCTTGATATTAAGATTGTTGCAACTATATCAATTTGGATAGAATTACGGGAGAGTGCATTTTTAATAGTACTTTGATGGAAATTTGTTCCACAAAAGGTAAAGAGATATATTAATTAATGAAATTATACTTATTCCTGTTTTAAATATAATTATTTTTTGAATAAAAATATATGTTAAAATGTCAAATGTATTTGATCCGAAATTGAACTAAATACATTTGACTTTTTAATTATATTTTTTTATGAGACTTTATTAATTATTTTAAATATAATTTTTTAACTATAGATAACACTAGAGGATGTATTATAAATATATGATATTTTATGAATTTTATCTTTAATTGAGTAAAATTAATTATACTTAATTATACCATTGACTATAAAATAAAAATATTTTTATGGCTAAACTACACATTTGGTCCCTTACGTTTATTTTAGGTTTCAATTTGGTCCCTCACGTTTAAAAAGTTTCAATTTGATCCCTTACGTTTATTTTAGGTTTTAATTTGGTCCCTTCCGTCAGTTTTTGCACATGTGGCAGGCGGTTTGCTTACGTGGCAGACAGTTTGCACACGTGGATTGACACGTGGACACCTGAACATGTTGACACGTGTCCAATTGAAACAGTGGAACAGTTGAATCTAACGGAAGGGACCAACTAATGCAAACGTTGATAACGTAAGAGACCAAATTGAAACTTTTTAAAAGTAAGGGACCAAATTGAAACCTAAAATAAACGTAAGGGATCAAATATGTAGTTTAGCCTATTTTTATTTATATTTGAGACAGTAAATTCTCTATAAATAATCAATAATATCTACTAGAGTAATACAATTTTTATTTGAATTATGATAAATAACATTAAAATAACAATTAAAAAATGAAGGCATAACACCAAAGAAGAAATAGGGACATAAAATGAATTTTATTTTATTTTTGGCTAGACTTGCACATCTTAAATTTCAAGAAATAGAGAATCTCAAATTTGAACTTAAACCCTTGATATTAAGATTGTGGCAACTATATGATAAACTGTTAAGAGTAGCTTCTCAAATAATATATTTTTTTAGAGGAGAGAGAAAACAAGTATGGTTATTTTGTAACTAAAAAAAAAATCACTTTTACACGTTGTATCCAAACAAGCTAAAGATTATTTTACTAAAAAAAGTTATTTTTATTACAATAAACAAACACATAGTAAATTCTATTTTTCTATAAAATCTCTAGAAAATAATCTCTAAATTATTTAACATCAAAATCACTAATTTTTTAATCTATAACAAACGGACCCTATATCAATTTGGATAGAATTACGGGAGAGTGCATTTTTAATAGTACTTTGATGGAAATTTGTTCCACAAAAAGTAAAGAGATATATTAATTAATGAAATTATACTCATTCCTGTTTTAAATATAATTATTTTTTGAATAAAAATATATGTTAAAATGTCAAATGTATTTGATCCGAAATTGAACTAAATACATTTGACTTTTTAATTATATTTTTTATGAGACTTTATTAATTATTTTAAATATAATTTTTTAACTATAGATAAAACTAGAGGATGTATTATAAATGTATGATATTTTAGGAATTTCATCTTTAATCGAGTAAAATTATATATACTTAATTATACCATTGACTATAAAATTAAAATATTTTTATTTATATTTGAGATAGTAAAGCTCTATAAATAATCAACCTTACGCACACAAAGGTCATTCTCCAATTCATTGTTTTTTTAGGTCAAAAGAGAAGGAAAAAAGTCAAAATTTCTAAGGTGAAGATGGACTTGTCAAGAAACATGGCTGCTCCTCAACAAGAAGGCTGTAAGAAACAAAAAAGAGCAGACAAGACAAGTAGATTGGAAGAGTAAGACAATTTATCCTTTAGTTAAAAAAATTTCATAAATTATTATTTTTATCAAATTCATTTGATTAGCCTATGAAAAAGTATTATAATTTTGTATTATTGTTGAAGTATATTAATTAAATTTTCAATCCACCAATTAACAATATGACCTCAATTATTTGAAAAAGTTTTTTTTTTTTCTAATATAAGCATTTTATTGGATTTTTTGGTGAACTAACAAATCTCCTTATTATGATGATTATTTCGAGTTTTTCAAGCAAGCACTAAATATGAGTTTAATCTCTTGTGATATTTTTTTTAATATAATTTGAAAGCATCTAGATATTAAAATTTTTTAGAGGTTTTAACTATGTAATGAACCTCATCATATGCCTATAGCTCACAAATTTATTAAAATAACAAAAGAAAAATATATACAAAGGGGAAGGGGAATTACGTCTTTACCCTTTGTGATAGATCCAACTTCCATTAATATAATTTTGTTTCATTTTACATCCCTTGTTATATTTTGACTAATGATTCTGCATCAAATTCATTATTAATTAGCTAGATCCTATCAATTTGGTTTGGGGAGAATGTTATTCATGTCCAAAATTCAATACCCCGTTGATATTTTTAAGCTTAGATATCTGGTTTGGGGAGGATGACAATGCTCCTTTTTGGTACAAGGATCTTATGAAAAACCACGTATGCCCCTATGCTGCGTTGAGATTGAAATTTGGGTCATCATCTCTGTCCTTATATATGAAATTAAAAAATCATTTTGTTATAATTAATATAATAAAATTATTATTAAATTATAAATAAAATGAGCAAGTGTGTGTATATATTACTATATAATAAGATTTCAAAATAATAATATTATAATTACTTTAATAAAAATATTATTATCAAATAAAAAATCACAATATATTATTATTATTATTATTATTATTATTATTATTATTATTATTATTATTATTATTATTATTATTATTATTATTATTATTATTAACATTAGTGCTTTATAACTTGTATGTGTTAATTTTTTTCTTGCATGTTATTCAATAGATCTTTCTTTACTTTTTCACCTAATTAGGATTTATTTTTGATTTTTTTTTGAAATAAAGAATATTCACGACACTCGAACATCCGTCCGAGATCCAAAGAAGTGAGATAGCCAAAGAACTTGGACTTCAACCAAGACAAGTTCAGTTTTGGTTTCAAAATCGACGGACTGTAAAAAAGGTGACAATTTTTCATTTTAATTAATATGATAGTTCATTTTAACGACAAAAGTATTTTACATTATTTACCAAATGATATAATATTTTTACAAACTAATAATTTTATTTTAATTATATATTATGACATCTAGGCTCAAAATGAGAAAGCAACTCGCAATGAACTTCGTGCTGAATATGAAAGACTTCACAATGAAAACATCCAGATGAAGGAGCAATTGAAGAATATTCTTTGCATAACATGTGGCCGTAGACTTTGTAAGAATCATGAGATGGAACAACTTCAGCTTGAAAATGCTCGTCTCAAAGAAGAGGTAAGTTAAAATGACTAACTCTATGGAATAACTTTTTAATGGATAATGTACCTTGTGTATAAAAAAATAAATATTGTGCAACACACCGATTTTAATTAATAGAAATAATATTAATTATCCACCAAAAAAAGAAATAATATTAATTAGATTTGAAAATTTTAATTAAATTAAGAAAAACTAGAAAGATTTAATGAATAAATAGAATGAAGGAACACAACTGAAATTAGGAATTAGTGGAAGGACAAAATAATATCTTTTCCACGGGACTATATAAAAGAAATATTTATAAGGGAAGAAAAGTAAGTTGTTCCATTTCCCTTCTCCTTGCAGCCACTGAACTCTCCCTCTATGATCATGGAACACAATAATTTTCATATCTCTTGTAGAAAGTTTTACATATAAGTTTTTTTCCCACTCAAGAGAAATTTAGATGTAATTTAGGAGATAAACATTGAGTAGGAATTAAAAGAACAAGAAGATTCAAAGTAGATGAAAAGAGTACATCTTCTTAGCAAGTCTATCAAGTTCTTGATTCCTCTATACTAAATCAAGAAGGGCTCCTTTTAGGCTTTAAGTTTTAGTAGTTAATTAATCAATGACATTTAGAACTTAGAAACCTAACATGCAATAAGTTCCATGAGAATTTTCTCCCATTACCTTCTCAGGGAATAACTCTAAGATAATGGATTAGGTTGAATTAAGAAAACATATGTAAGTTCGCTTAAAATCTTAATATTATGATCAGTATGTTATGATATAATTATTAGATGATTCCCCATGAATAGGTAAGAAAATGGCTTTAAAATGATTAAAATGCATGAACTGTTTGAAATTTCTGGCTGAAAAAAGAGTACATACTAACTAAAGTATTAAGTTAGGGTAACTTTGGTATTATCCTAGAAATTAATTTTAGGTGTTCAGTTGATCATTATAGAACTACATAAGTGGTTGAGGTTATGTAACTTGGTAGATAAGATTACTCCATTCACAATAATGTGGCAATTTTGCCAACAGATTCAATTTATTCATTTACAAATCCAGAATTTTAATCGTAAATCAGAAGTATGTGCTTGATCGATATTTAATATCAACCTGATTAATCTGGCCTATAGAAAAGCTCATCACCTCATAATATACTAAATTATAAAATTTGTTAAGATAATTAATAATTGAGTGTTACACCTTTTATTTATGAAAATATTTTTGCTCCTATGAACTGACAGTGAAGGTCTTATTCCATGTTTTTGGTTTTCAGATAGACATGCATAAATATTAATGCAGCTGGATTTAGAAGGAGTCACTTGGAGTTTATGTTGTTATTTGTAGTTTTATTTAAGTTTAAGTTGGACTGAATATGTATTGATTGTACTAAGTTTCTATGATTGTATGTTTAGTTTATGTATAAGACAATTGGTTGTCATGCAAAACTTAAAATAGTATCTTTTAATTTCCATTTATTTAGTACTATTTATTGATATTCCGAATAATATTCTAGTTATTTATTTGGTGTATTATATATTGATTTTTGCTCATTTTTAATATATTGATTTTGGGGTATCAGAGTGCGTGATTTTTAAATGGTCGTGTAACAACTCAGGCCCCACCAACTTAGGTGGTCCCGCAACTGCCACCTCACGATCTTCTCCAACTCCCTCTTTAGTGGAGTTTTTGCCTTCCATGGGAATGAAAACCATGTACCCTGGAGTTCAAGTACATGTTCAATCCATTCTCACTACCAATTGAGCTAACATGTACCAACAATATCTAAAATGTTCAATATCTAAAATTTCATTCATGAGCATAATAATCTATATAACTACCAACAATAATAACAAAGCATAAGAGCACAAAAAAAAGATCTAAGGAGGAAAAGAGGGTAGAAATTACTTCCCCAAAAACAAAAAATCTATGGAGGAAATAATAAAAATTTGAAGATGAAGTGTATTAGGAAGAAGAGGCAGCTGCTAAGAAGAATATTTTCCAACAAATGAATTAGGGTTAGTACAATATATAGTACTATGAGACATTTCTCTTGGGTCATGACTTTAAGGCCCACTAACATTTAGACTCACCAACACTCTAAATAATTTTTAGATAAATTTTCCTTTCACCCCTATAATAATACCTTCACCCTTACAAACATTACAAAATTTCAATTTTACCTTTTTTGTTATTTGATTTCACCCCTTCAAAAAATAATTCCGGTATGTAAAAGAGAGATAATAGGAAAAAAAAGAAAAAGAGAGAAATCAAATTGAAGGAGTTAGTTTAATATATCATATTGCAAGTTTCGAAAATACATTGTAAATTGTTCCGGTTTGAAATTTTTTTGTTGCATTTTTGGATTTACCAAATTTGTTCCACATTTTAACAAATTTTACTTTTGGGTTTAATAAAATTAGTTATAGAAATCTTTGTACACTGTTCTGGTTTATGAGTTTTAGATTATCTTTTGAATCTTCAGATTTCAAATTTTAACCATGGCTAACCTTTTTTTTTTGGAAAACTAAGTTAATATTTTAGGTAGCAAAATTTTTAAACCAGAATATTTTAAAAAGGGTTTTCACAATGTAGCTAAAACTGAATAAAATTTTAGAATTTAGTTTTCCAGTAGCAACATTAATTTAGACCTAAAAAGTTTGCTGAAAATTTAGACCTAAATGCAGATCTTTTGTAGCAAAAATGTAGATTTTCGAAAAACTGTAGCTAAAGTCGTTGCTAATAAGCATATTTTTGGAATTTAAGGGGGTAAAATAATTTTCTCACTATGTCGGTATGTTTTGAAAACTTGTAGGAGAGGAGTAAAATGACAAAGGGGGTAAAATGGAAATATTTGATAGTTTGTAGGGGTGAAAGATTAAATATAGGGGTGAGAGAAAAAAAACTCAAATTTTTAATAAGTCATAATTCCATTTCTCACAAAATTATTTTGCCCTCAAATAAATCAAACCAACATAAAATAAAATAACAATTACTCAAGAAAAATAATAATACATAAAAGAATGCTATTTAAATTAACATATCACTTTTCGCAATAGATAAAATTTAACAATATTCATACATCAAATAATTAAACACAAATTCCACAAAACATTTAGCACACAATTATAATATTTCAAATACATAAATAAATATATAAAATTAAGGCAAGGTGCATTAGATTTGTAATCGGTTAGAAAACTACATATCGTTGTAACACCCCGTTTTCAAAAGCCAAAGAAGGGCATTAATTTTTTTTTTCTCAAACACTCAGAGTGCGCATAAAATATTTTTCAACGAGCCGGCATTGAATTACAAAAGAGACCATATATATATATATAACACGATATATATATTGCATTCAAAATGCAAAGTGAAATCCTGAATAATTACAATCCCAAAAAGTCTAAGCATCAAAACAAGTTAGAAACCCTATGCTACCCAAAAGCACGGTGCACAAAACACACCGGCGCATAGTCTAACTATACAAAGCTTCAACACGAGCTCACTATGGCCTAGAGCTGCCAACACCATCCTCTCGACCTACATCGTCATCTGGGGTGGGATGAGCCCGCAAATGAAAGAAAGGGTCACCACAAAATAAAAGTATGTATATATATAACCGGTGCGAAAGATTGTACGCATAACAATAATTCCACAAACACAAGAGAAAACTCTTAACCACCAAAGCAATTTCCACCAACGGGTTTATATATATAATGCACACCAAGCCTAATGCAGACTTCTACAATGACCGTGACAACCATTTCCAGTTCATCACATGCATGAGTTTAATTCCGGAATTCAACCTCTAAAAAGAGTCGTAGGGTAAGCGAAGCCACACAGTCAAACACTACCCTCACAAGGCCACAAAGGGCAGGTGAGCCACACAGACAAACACCAGGTGAGCCACAAAGACAAACACCAACTCAATAAAATCCAGTAGGATTTGGCGAAGCCACACAGTCAAACGCCCGGTGCGTAGGCAAAGTCACACATACATACACCTAGGCACGCAACTATGAAATGCATGGCATGAAGGTGGAAAAACAAAAGAAGGGGGGGGGGGGGTTGAATTGTGTTTTGAGAAATAAAACTTTTTCGAAATAAAAACAAGTTTGCAGTGGAAATAAACACAAGATAAAGAAGGGTGTTGAGAGAGAGAAAGAAAGACACAGAAATTTATGCTGGTTCCTCTCACAAAACGAGAGTACGTCCAGTCCCCTTGCACTTCCAAGGGCTTCTAACTAAATCTTATAAGATTACAAGATGCTCAAGCACAATAGCAAGAGACTTCTCTAATGCTCAAGCACAATAGCAAGAGACTTCTCTAATGCTCAAGTTACAATTAACAAGAGACTTCTCAAATGCTCAAGTTACACTTAACAAGAGACTTCTCAAATGCTCAAGTTACACTTAACAAGAGACTTCTCAAACAAACTTAAGAATAAGAATGAATGTTAAGGAACACTTGATATACTATCAGAGGTGTTTACAAAATACAACGCAAATTGCTTTAAGACTTGAATGACAGATAGAACAATAATGTCAGAATGCTTCAGAGCCTTAAACGCAGTAATGGAACAGTAGTCATTTCTTCCATATGAGTCTTCTATTTATACTTGAAGGAAGATGATGACCGTTGTAGAGAGATAAGGTGCCAGCTGGAATTTGCTCGTACAATTGCTAGTTGTAGATTGCCTTCTTTAGCAAAGAAATCCAATTCCACTACCTTGCAATTCAAATTATCACTCATCCATTTTGAGTAATAATAGTATGATAGTACGATCCTCAAATGCGCTCCACTTATGGATAAGATTAACGTTGTACCAACGAATATTCCTTTCTGTGGATGTGACAGAGCCTTGAAGTAGATTGTTCTTCAAACATTGGTTCTGATTCTGTCAGTTCTTGAGTGACGTAAATTCCTTTTGCTTCAGATGCTGTTGTCGTAGCTTCTTAAGGTCTTCAGCTTCTGAACTCCTCAGAGACTAGCTTTTGGTCCTCAGAAGCACTACCATCAGCACGCAAATTTTAAGCTTCTGATGAACAACGATATGCTTTCAGAGCTTCATAGCTTGGCTTCTCTCTTGTTATTCATAGTGCTTCTGAATGAATTTTAACTTATAATTCTGCACACTAGAATAATCATTAGTAATACCAATTGCAATTTTAATACTTTGTTATCATCAAAACCATTTAAAATCTTAGAGGTTCATGTCAGACCCACTTTGTTCCAACATGGCATATATTCTCTTTGGCATATACAGGGTAGTCACACAGACAAAATCCCCGCGTAGTCCTATCCGACGCACGCATTCATATATGCTCATGCAAACAATCACATAGCCTAAAGCCTATGTACAAACAATCACAACATACATACATTTTCCTAATCATATGTAAATTGCACACGTATTTATAACCACGTTTTCATCAACGAGAATACATAAGTACAAACATGCCAAAGCACACAGCAAATGCATAAACAGCAAAACCAAGCATGTCGTAACCGTTTTAAAAGACGGAAATAAAGTGGAGCCCTTACCTCGGCAAGCACTCAAACAATCAAACGATCACACAACACTTACTCGCTTCCTAAAACAAGCAAAGTACACAATCAAAACCATTTCCAATCAATCCCCAATGAATTGGACTCCAAAACCCCAAAAACCTAATGCTTTCTAAGGTAAAACCACTCTTTCGGATACTATACCAAAAACTACCGTATTGATCAACCCCCATGAGTTATTTGTACTATTTTTAGGACCCAAAACAATAGGCAAAAGTCTTAAATAATTTGAAATGCAAAATGGCCGTTTTCTTGCGTTACAAGTTACGTACTTTCCGAGTACCCGAAAAACCCGTTTCCAACCCCAACCATTACCAAAAATTAATAAAAAGGGATTAGAAAGCTAACAACAAGGTTTAGAAATCAGAAGCCAAAATTTCAACTCTCAGGGCTCGCCCTGGCGAGTTGGTGGCGAGTGAAGTCAGGGAAGACAGGTCTCGCTCGTTGTGGCGCTCGCCCTGGCGAGTTCATGGCCTGTGACGCTCGCCCTGGCGAGTTACACCAGTTTATGACAGCAAAAACAGCAACTCACACATAAATTTCCCAACCAAGCCAAGTTTGATTCTATTAGTTCCCAACACTTTTTCAAGGCACAAAAACAAACCATTTTCATAAGCAAGTTGGGTGATTCAATCACTAGCTCCTAGTTTTCATTTTCAATCCAAAAAAAACAACCAAAACACCAAGTTTTTCCTACAAACTTCCCACAACTCTAAAACATTTTCCGACATGTTTAAAATGCATAACACGACTACACAAAACCATTTTACTTGGCAAGCACAAGGCCGAACTTAAAAACACCATTTCAAGTTCCCAAAAACACTTAGGACTATACTTTTTCCAAGACTTTCCAAAACTCCAAATATTTTTTCATCACATTTTCTAAAACAAAACCCTAAACCACACATCCATTTTGCTAAAAACTTCAGAAGCAAGATCAATTTTACAAACACACAACCCTAACTCATGTTCATGATCAATATACTTTTCTCACAAAACCCTAACAAGGAAACAATCTCATGAAACTCATAAGCTCATGGAAAACAAAATAACAAGGCCTAACCATGCTAGTCTAACCCTCATGAACAACTTCCTTGGAACCAAAACCATTTATGAGCAACCTCTCACAAATTTCTCTCAAGAATCAAAATCATAAAACCCTAACATAAGGAGTTTTAAAGCAACAAGGAAAGGAGAAGGTTTACTACCTCAAGTGGAGATGAATTCCTTTCAAACACTATGATCCAACAATCCAAAAATCCAAGCTTTTGGTGATGAATTGAAATTTCTCCCAAGGTTGGAAAGAAGAAGATGGAGCACGGTTGAAGAAGAGAGAAAGAAAGTCTTAGGCAAATTTTTCTAAGTCCACAACACACAAACCTCCTTACTATGCAAAAGCTCTTGATAGCCAATCCACCCTTGGGTCAAAGTAAAGAAATCCCATGCTAAACCCTAGCCATTGGATCACTTTGTTTTATGATAAATCACAATATTAAATCAAACCTCTAGAAACTCCACTCATACTCAGTTCTCACGTGCCGCGACGAACAAAACTCACCAAAACAGAAAACCTACAGAAAGAACGTCTATCGTTTTTCCATTCCAAAACTTATCGCTGAAACTTTTTCCGCTACTGAAATTTCTTCCACACCTTGGAAAATTATTCTCAGAATATATCCTAACTCATGCAGATATATAAAACTTCCACCCGAAAACTCACTGAATTCGGACGCAGTAAAATTTTACAACGACGGGTAACATTCCTACTCGTTTTTCCAAAAACACGAATAATCCGAAACTCATTAAACTGAATTCACATATAACTTCTTATTCAAGAAACAGGATCCCAGGACGAAAGCCTGTTCAAATACAACATACGAGTGCGAAACAGACTCGTTCTCAGCAAAAACCTACTAAATACACGATGTTTCACAAACGAAACCATCAGAAACCCTACAACACCAAGTAAAACCCTAACATTCCTAGCCCAGCTATACAGTGGAATCCTAGGTCTTACAATCGTCATGTGTTGAAAAGGGGCACAAGATTTGATGTGTTGAAAACTACAATATTAAGAACAAAATTTTGCGCCTTTAAGAATAAAAATGAACACGAACAATTTTTGCATTAGGGTTTTATATCGTGATTTATGGTCTGTTTGAAAAAATAATTTTCAAACGAGGTTGTGGTTTACGGTCTCAAATTTATTTTCATTGCAGAAGAATTTCTTTTCTTCCTCATAAAAACTAGGATGTTATACATTAAAACACCCTTCAACCTAACTTTTACTCATATTTACTATATCAAATACATCTAAAACACATTTAATCTAACTTTATGTCAAGATCAATGAAAAATTCCTTTCACAAAAAATCGCTCTTTCACGATGTAGCCTATATACACAGAAGGTGGAGGTGTGTTCAACCACCATGGTTGCACCACTATCAAATACCCGTGTTGGGTAGGTCGGCGTCGGTATCTTCCACGATTTTGTAGACCTTTCGCCGCTTTGCGATGGTTTTGTTGGATGTTACGTTAATTGGTCGCCATCGATCTATGATTCAATATGTTCATTTGTGCCCTTTTGAGTTGTTGTTTATGACTTTTACTAGGTTAGACTTTATGTCCCTCCGGTCTTTAATAATATTTTTTTTAATCTAATCTACTTAGGGTGTTGTATATCCTTCCCACCCCAAATACTTTAAAAAAATGAAAAAGCCCTGGTTATGGTTTGACCAGGAGACGGAGGTTATGATATATGTGCATGATATTCGTGGTGAATTTGATAACAAAATCAAGTTGATGTGATCGTAGTTTAGTTTCCATTTTATAAGCATGTCAATAGTTAATTTGTAGAGATTCCGATATTTGTATTTATGTACTATATTCAACTTAGGTTAAAATAATTTGGTAAAAAAAAATCTTAGGTTAATAATTGTAAGACCCAAGATTTTACTGTGCGGTTTTTCTAAGGAACTCTAGTGTCGGCTACGAGTTTTTGGGTTTTTGGTGAAGCGGTTTTGTGAGTATCGTCGCATTAATGGAATTTTTGCTGATATGAAGCCTGTTTTGTGCTCGTGCGCTGGAAAGGCACAGACTTTCGGGTCGTGATCCTCTTTTAAGTATGAGGAGATTTCTGTGAAGTCAGAATGACGAGTTTTGGATTATTCTTGTTTTTGGAAAAACGAGTAGGATTTTACCCGCTGATGGAAAATCTTACTGCGTCTGTTTTAAGTGAGGTTTCGGATGGAAGTTTCATATATCTGCGTGAGTTAGGATATGTCCTGAGATTAATTTTCTAAGGTATGGAAGAAAATTACAGTCGCGGAAAAAGATTCGGCGATAAGTTTTGGAATGGAAAAACGATAGACGTTCTTTCTGTAGGTTTTCTGTTTTTGCGAGTTTCGTTCGTCGCGATGCGCGAGAACTGAGCGTGCGTTTCGTTGTATGAGGTTATGGGAAATATCTTGTGAGGATAGGCTTGGATTGATCCAATGGCTAGTTTTGAATCTTAGTGTAACACCCCGTTTTCATAACGCAAAAAGGGCATTATTTTTTTTTTTTTTTTTAAACAGACACTCCGAGTGCGCAAAACATTTTTAATTGAGCCGACATTAAATATTACAAACGAACCATATATATATCATACCATATATATGTTGTATTCGAAAAAGCTAAGTGTAAACCTGAATAATTACAATCCATAAGTCTGTGTGCTTACGAGCACTAACTAACCAAAAGAAGTTAGAATGTCCTATGCTAAACAAAAGCACAGTGCACAACCACACCGGCGCATAGTCTAACTAAAACTACCACTCCAGCTCCAACGCGAGCTCACGGAGGCTCTGAGCAACCACCGCCCTCAAGGCCTACTGATCCATCTGGGGTGGGATGAGCCCGCAAATGAAAGAAAGGGTCACCACAAAATAAAAGTATATATATATATATAACCGGTACGAAAGATTGTACACATAACAAATATTTCCACGAAGCACAAGAGAAAGCTCTTAAAACATTCAACAATTCCCTCCAACGGGCTTATATATATAATGCACAACAAGCCTAATGCAGACTTCTACAATGGGTGTGGTACTACCAGAGCTACCACATGCAAATGAATTCCGGAATTACTAATCATAACCAATAAAACCGCAAAGGGTTAGCGTGGATCCACTCACGCAATCACACCCCGTGGTCCACTCACGCAACCACTTATTGTACTCAATAAGATCCCGTAGGATTTTGGGTGGGTCCACTCACGCAACCAACACCCCGTAGTCCACTCACGCAACTACGCACAATGAATGCATGAGCATACGATTCCCTACATATGCTAATGCCACACATACATACCTCTCAAGCATATGTAACTAAATCATAGCAATTCATACATACATTTCTCATCATATGTATTCCAAACACCTGTTCATACATATATTCTCATAATCATATGTAAACAGCGCAAACAGTGTAACACTTTCTCATCACGAGAATACATAACACATACATGCCAAACACACAAACACGCATCACCGAAGATAACCAACAACATGTTATAACTCAGTGAAAAGACAGAAATAAAGTGGAGCCCTTACCTCGGCAAGCTCCCGTCAACAACACACGCTTAGACAACACAACGCGCTTCCTAAAACAAGCAGCGTAACAATCAATACATTGTTTCCAAACCCAATGTAATGAAACTACATCAAAACCCCAAAAACTCTAAAGGTTTCTAAGGAAAATTCACTCTTTCGGATACCATACCAAAAACTATCGTATTTGATCAACCACCATTAGTTATTTGTACTATTTTTAGGACCCAAAACAATAGTCAAAAGTCTTAAATAAATTGAATTGCAAAATGGCTATTTTCTTGCGTTATAAGTTACGTACTTTCCGAGTACCCGAAAAACTCGTTTCCAATCCCCACCACTTCCATAAATTAATAAAAAGGGATTAGAATGTTAAAAACCAAGTTTAGAAATCAAAATCCAAAATCTCAACTCCCAGAGCTCGCCCTGGCGAGTTGGTGGCGAGTGAAGGCAGGGAGTACTGGTCTTACTCGCCCTGGAGCTCGCTCTGGCGTGTTCATGACCTGTGACACTCGCCCTGGCGAGTAACCACTCGCTCAGCGAGTTGCACCTGTCATGACAGCAAAAGACAGCAACTCACACCACCTTTTTCCACCCCAAGCCTAGTTTGATTCTATTAGTTCCCAACATCTTTTCAAGGCATAAAAGCAAACCATTTTCATAAGCAAGCAACACATTCCCGAAAGCATGTTGGTTGCTTCGAGTGCAAGTTATTTGATTTTCATTTCCAAAATCAAAACCAAATCCAAGCACAAGTTTTATTACGGGCCTTAACCGTCCGGTAATCATTTTCAAACATGTTTTCAAGGTAAATAGCGACACCACATGTCACAATAGTTTTAAACCATTTTTGACCCCAAAACACTACCCAAAACACTTAGGAATATTTTCATAAACCTCAAAATATTTTTCATCGGATTTTCTAAAACAAAACCATACAACGCATTTCCCTTTCGCCCAAAGGTTCAAAGACAACTTTTCTTTTCAAAACCTTACAACATAGCCTCATGTTATTGATCAATACATAACCAAACCAAAACCCTAACTTTTCTCATGAGATTTTTCACCAACTCATGGAAAACAAAAACAACAAAGCCTAGCATGCTTACTAAACTCTCATGAACAACTTTCATGAAACAAGAACTAGCAAGAACAACCTTTCTCACCAAACCCTCTTAAGAACATAAACCCAAAAACCTCAAAACTCTAAAAATCTACCAACCTAGGAGATGAGAAGAGAGGGTTACCTTTAGAAAGTGATTCTCTACAACTTTCCTCAAAGCTCCAAAGCTTGAAATGGAGTGAAATGGTGAGGAATGGAAAATTTGTGAAGGTTGGAAATGAAAGTAATGGAGTTTCACGTACAAGAGAGAAAGAATGGAGATGTTTTGTGATGTTTTTCTAAGTGCCAAGGTCATCAAACCTCCTTACTATGACAAAGCTCTTGCTAACTCATGGCCATTGGATCAAAAACACAATGCCAAGACCAAACCATAGCCATTGGATCAAACCAATTCAACCCACTTGAGATAAAACTTAATATCTCATAGAAACACTCGCACGTTCAGCTCTCGCGCGCCGCGACGAACGTAAATCACAAAAACGTAAGACCTACGGAAAGAACGTCTATCGTCTAACATTTCCAAAACTTATCGCCGAATCTTTTTCCGCGACTGTAATTTTCTTCCATACTTCAGAAAATTAATCTCAGAATATATCCTAACTCGCGCAGATATATAGAACTTCCATCCGAAACCTCACTCAAAACAGACGCAATAAGATTTTACAACGACGGGTAAAATCCTACTCGTTTTTCCAAAAACAAGAATAATCCAAAACTTATTATTCTGAAACCACAAGTAACTTCTTATACAAGAAACAGGATCACAAGACAAAAGTCTGTACAATTACAGTGCACGAGCACAAAACAGACTCAATTACAGCAAAACCTCATAATTACACGATGTTTCATCACACGAACACATCGAAACCCTAATATTCCTTAAACCAACTATACAATGAAATCTTGGGTCTTACAATACTACCCCCCTAAAAGAAGTTTCGTCCTCGAAACTTAGACGTCGTCAAACAAACCGGGGTATAATTCCTTCATCTTACTCTCGAGCTCCCAGGTGGTATCTCCCGTAGCTTCATTCCATATTACCTTCACTAAAGGTATCTCTTTCGTTCTCAAACGCTTCATCTTCCTATCCGCAATCTTGATCGGCGGAACTTCAAATGACAAGTTATCCCTCAACTGGATGTCATCTGGTGTGATCACATGTGATGGATCCGGTGTATATTTCCGCAATTGCGACACATGGAACACGTCATGAATCAAAGATAGTACCGGTGGCAACGCGATCCGATATGCTACCTTCCCAACCCGTTCTAAAATCTGATAAGGCCCTATAAACTTCGGAGTCAACTTCTTTGCTTTCAAAGCCCTTCCAACACCAGTTGTTGGAGTAACACGGAGAAATACATGATCTCCCTCCTCAAACTCTAAAGGCCTCCGACGCCTATCCGCATAACTCTTTTGTCGATCTTGAGCAACCTTCATCATTGCCCTTATCTTTCGGACCTTGTCCGTCGTTTGTTGTACCATTTCCGGTCCTACTATCATACTCTCCCCATCTTGGTACCAACACAAAGGAGTCTGACATCTTCTCCCATACAAAGCCTCGTATGGTGCCATTCCAATACTCGCGTGGAAACTGTTGTTGTATGTGAATTCTATCAACGGTAAAACATCATCCCAACTTCCACGATCATCCAAAACACATGCTCTCAACAAATCTTCTAAAGATTGATTTGTTCTCTCGGTCTGCCCATCGGTCTGAGGATGATAGGCGGAACTCAATCTCAGTTTCGTCCCCAACGCCTCATGCAAAGTCCTCCAAAAGTGTGAAGTAAACTTTGGGTCTCGATCTGACACTATACTCGACGGAATCCCATGTAACCTCACAATCTCAGCAATGTAAATATCGGTCAACTTTGCTGCTGTATCCGTAATCCTTACCGGTAGAAAATGAGCGGACTTTGTCAAACGATCCACTATCACCCAAATGGAATCATGCTTCCTCCTGGTCTTAGGTAACCCAGTGATGAAATCCATAGAAATGCTATCCCACTTCCACTCGGGGATATCTAACGACTGCAGCATCCCTGCTGGTCTCTGATGTTCAATCTTCGCCTTCTGACAAGTCAAACACGACGCCACAAACTCGGCCACATCCCTCTTCATACCCGGCCACCAGAAATCTTGCCTCAGGTCCTGATACATCTTTGTCGCTCCGGGATGTATACTAAGCTTACTCTTGTGTGCCTCCCCTAGAATGGTGTTTCTCAAGTCCATCGCATCGGGCACACACACCCTACCATTACATCTCAGAACGTTGTCCGGTCCCACCTTGAAATCTCGGTTGGTTCCTCGAACAATCAAAGCCCTTTTCTCCATGAGGAACTTGTCATCTTGACAATTAGCAATATCCTCCAACAAACCGTTTGAGATGGTAATCATACCCAGTCTCATATTCCCTAAGGCAAACTCTACCTCTAGGTGCAAGTCACGAAACTCTCTCAACAGCTCTTGTTGACTAGCCATTTGTGCCGAACAAACCGACACACTCTCCCTACTCAAAGCATCGGCTACCACATTAGCCTTCCCCGGATGGTATTCTAAGGTAAAGTCAAAGTCCTTCAAGGTTTCCATCCATCTCCTCTGCCTCATATTTAGCTCTTTCTGATCAAACAGATACTTAAGACTTTTATGGTCACTAAACACGACAAAAGTGCAACCATAAAGATGATGTCTCCAAATCTTCAATGCAAAAACCACGGCCGCAAGCTCCAAATCGTGCGTCGGATAATTCTCCTCATGCACCTTCAACTGCCGTGATGCATAAGCCACTGCTCTCTTGTGTTGCATCAACACACAACCCAAACCCTGATGAGACGCATCACAATAAACCTCATACGGTTCATCTGACTGAGGTAACACCAACACCGGTGAAGTCGTCAACCGCTCCTTCAACAAATTAAAACTAAGTTCACACTGCTCAGTCCACGCAAACGGTTGATCTTTTCGCGTAAGTTGCGTCATTGGTGCCACAATCTTAGCGAATCCTTCTATGAACCTCCGGTAATAACCGGCCAAACCAACAAAACTCCTCACGTCCGTCACCGTCTGCGGTTGTTTCCATGCAAGTACTGTGTCAATCTTGGCTGGATCCACGGCAATTCCCTCTTTTGATATAACATGGCCAAGGAAATTCACCTCTTCCAACCAAAAGTCACACTTTGACGGATTTGCATACAGCTTACATTCCCGCAAAACTTGCAAAACCAAGCGAAGATGCTCTTCATGCTCCTCTTCACTCTTCGAATACACCAAAATGTCATCAATGAACACCACCACAAACTTGTCCAAAAATGAATTGAATATTCGATTCATGTAGGCCATAAAGATAGCAGGTGCATTCGTCACTCCAAACGGCATCACCAAAAACTCATAATGCCCATACCGCGTCTTAAACGCCGTTTTCTGAATATCCTCATCTCGTACCCTTATCTGGTGATAACCAGACTTCAAGTCAATCTTTGAAAACACTGAGGCTCCCCTCAACTGATCCATCAGATCATCAATACGCGGCAATGGATACCGGTTCTTGATAGTTACCTTATTAAGCTTCCGATAGTCCACACACAAACGAGATTTACCATCCTTCTTCTTAACCAATAAGACCGGTGCTCCCCAAGGCGACACACTAGGCCTTATGAAACCCTTCTCTAACAAGTCCTCGATCTGACCTTTCAACTCTACCAACTCGGCCGGAGCCATCCGATAAGCTGATTCCGAAATCGGACCCGTACCCGGTTGCAAGTCAATAAAGAATTCCACCTCTCTACACGGAGGAAAAGCTGGAATCTCCGACGGAAACACATCTTGGAAATTTTGAACTACTCGAATTTCCTCAATTCGGATCTCCGACGTCACTCCTAAACTAGCAAGTGAAACAATCTCTGGCTCTCCGTTACACATAATCACTGTAAGCTGATTGGCCGATAGGTATCTCCGCACACCTGGCTCGGGAAAGAAAACCAATTTCCGAGCACAATCTAGTATAACATAATGATAAGACAACCAATCCATCCCGAGGATGATCTCGAGAGATAAAAGCGGTAGACAAACCAAATTGACCAGAAAAATCCCTATTCTGAATTACTACCGAACAATGCAAGCATGCAGTATTTACTACCAAATCCTTAGCAGGAGTCAAAACATTCAAATCAAATGGAAGAACAGAAACATTCAAACTCAACCGATTTGCACAAGCCAAAGAAATGAATGAGTGGGTTGCCCCCATGTCAATCAAAGCAGTTAAAGAATTACCTGCAATGTGACAGCTCTCGTGAATGGCATTGCTAGCCTGCCCACTCACTTCTGTGCCCATACAGTAAGCACATGCCTTTGCCGCAGGTCTGGTACCTTGTGAGCCTTGTGCCACATTAGCCGATGGCCCGGCCTTCGGGGCTTTGCAATCTCTAGCAAAGTGTCCCGGCTTCTTGCAATTAAAACAAACATGTCCCTGATTCCGGCATTCATTCGCATAGTGGCCCACTTCACCACACTTAAAACAGCCCTGCTTCCCGGTATTCTGACTGTCCTGATTCACCGATCGACCCTGTCCCTTGTTATACGGTGGACGGTCATATGGCTTACTGCCTTGTTTTCCACGGTTCTGACTTTGATTCGGACCACCAGAACGACTTGGTCCCCCAGCACTAAAACCACCCTGACGGTTCACCCTTTTGTTTCTCATATCTTCAACCTCTTGGCACTTTTCAACCAAGACTTGAAATTGCCGAATACCCAACGGCACAACCGCATCCTGCAGTTCGTACCTCAGCCCATCTTGGAAACGACGACACATATAGACCTCATCTATCCCATCCCTAAAGAAGCGGAAGAAACGGGATAATGATTCAAACTTCTTGGAATATGCCTCCACATTCATACTCCCCTGACGTAGTCTCAGAAACTCCTCACCATACCTTTCCCTTGCGGTCTCAGGGAAATACTTAGCCAGGAACCTCCTCTTGAAGTTCTCCCAGTTAATCTCCTCATATGCATTTTCCATAATCAGACGGGTGTTCCTCCACCAAAATTCGGAACCCCCAAGCAGCTGATAGGTAGCTAGAACTACCTTCTCCCCCTCCGGACAATGAATTGCCCCAAAATATCCTCTCCATAGCATGGAGCCATAAATCCGCTGTTTCTGGACCTCCCTCCCCATTAAACTTTGGAGGGGCCTGCTGATTAAAACTTGCGAGAACCCTAGACCCAGCGGCCAGGATCTCCCTGTCGCGCTTTTCAAGGTCTCTCTGCGCCTTAGCATGAGTTTGCGCAGTCACCGCTGCTGCCATTGTATTCATGGCATAAGCCATCTGATGGATGTCCACCTCATCATCTTCTCTAGCAGGTGCCCTTCTTGGAGGCATCGTTTCCTGCACATACCAATTCTCTTCGATTAGATCCTTATCCAAACATTTCTGAATTCCAACAGAAAACCACACTCAACGGATTACTAACCCATAACCGACACAGAACAACCACTAGAACTAACTCAACACTAGTTACGTTCTAACCGACTCTGAACTAACGACTCAAGTATACACTTTCCCTTTGAAGATTTAAAGCCAGGCTCTGATACCACAAATGTAACACCCCGTTTTCATAACGCAAAAAGGGCATTATTTTTTTTATTTTTTTTTAAACAGACACTCAGAGTGCGCAAAACATTTTTAATTGAGCCGACATTAAATATTACAAACGAACCATATATATATCATACCATATATATGTTGTATTCGAAAAAGCTAAGTGTAAACCTGAATAATTACAATCCATAAGTCTGTGTGCTTACGAGCACTAACTAACCAAAAGAAGTTAGAATGTCCTATGCTAAACAAAAGCACAGTGCACAACCACACCGGCGCATAGTCTAACTAAAACTACCACTCCAGCTCCAACGCGAGCTCACGGAGGCTCTGAGCAACCACCGCCCTCAAGGCCTACTGATCCATCTGGGGTGGGATGAGCCCGCAAATGAAAGAAAGGGTCACCACAAAATAAAAGTATATATATATATAACCGGTACGAAAGATTGTACACATAACAAATATTTCCACGAAGCACAAGAGAAAGCTCTTAAAACATTCAACAATTCCCTCCAACGGGCTTATATATATAATGCACAACAAGCCTAATGCAGACTTCTACAATGGGTGTGGTACTACCAGAGCTACCACATGCAAATGAATTCCGGAATTACTAATCATAACCAATAAAACCGCAAAGGGTTAGGGTGGATCCACTCACGCAATCACACCCCGTGGTCCACTCACGCAACCACTTATTGTACTCAATAAGATCCCGTAGGATTTTGGGTGGGTCCACTCACGCAACCAACACCCCGTAGTCCACTCACGCAACTACGCACAATGAATGCATGAGCATACGATTCCCTACATATGCTAATGCCACACATACATACCTCTCAAGCATATGTAACTAAATCATAGCAATTCATACATACATTTCTCATCATATGTATTCCAAACACCTGTTCATACATATATTCTCATAATCATATGTAAACAGCGCAAACAGTGTAACACTTTCTCATCACGAGAATACATAACACATACATGCCAAACACACAAACACGCATCACCGAAGATAACCAACAACATGTTATAACTCAGTGAAAAGACAGAAATAAAGTGGAGCCCTTACCTCGGCAAGCTCCCGTCAACAACACACGCTTAGACAACACAACGCGCTTCCTAAAACAAGCAGCGTAACAATCAATACATCGTTTCCAAACCCAATGTAATGAAACTACATCAAAACCCCAAAAACTCTAAAGGTTTCTAAGGAAAATTCACTCTTTCGGATACCATACCAAAAACTATCGTATTTGATCAACCACCATTAGTTATTTGTACTATTTTTAGGACCCAAAACAATAGTCAAAAGTCTTAAATAAATTGAATTGCAAAATGGCTATTTTCTTGCGTTATAAGTTACGTACTTTCCGAGTACCCGAAAAACTCGTTTCCAATCCCCACCACTTCCATAAATTAATAAAAAGGGATTAGAATGTTAAAAACCAAGTTTAGAAATCAAAATCCAAAATCTCAACTCCCAGAGCTCGCCCTGGCGAGTTGGTGGCGAGTGAAGGCAGGGAGTACTGGTCTTACTCGCCCTGGAGCTCGCTCTGGCGTGTTCATGACCTGTGACACTCGCCCTGGCGAGTAACCACTTGCTCAGCGAGTTGCACCTGTCATGACAGCAAAAGACAGCAACTCACACCACCTTTTTCCACCCCAAGCCTAGTTTGATTCTATTAGTTCCCAACATCTTTTCAAGGCATAAAAGCAAACCATTTTCATAAGCAAGCAACACATTCCCGAAAGCATGTTGGTTGCTTCGAGTGCAAGTTATTTGATTTTCATTTCCAAAATCAAAACCAAATCCAAGCACAAGTTTTATTACGGGCCTTAACCGTCCGGTAATCATTTTCAAACATGTTTTCAAGGTAAATAGCGACACCACATGTCACAATAGTTTTAAACCATTTTTGACCCCAAAACACTACCCAAAACACTTAGGAATATTTTCATAAACCTCAAAATATTTTTCATCGGATTTTCTAAAACAAAACCATACAACGCATTTCCCTTTCGCCCAAAGGTTCAAAGACAACTTTTCTTTTCAAAACCTTACAACATAGCCTCATGTTATTGATCAATACATAACCAAACCAAAACCCTAACTTTTCTCATGAGATTTTTCACCAACTCATGGAAAACAAAAACAACAAAGCCTAGCATGCTTACTAAACTCTCATGAACAACTTTCATGAAACAAGAACTAGCAAGAACAACCTTTCTCACCAAACCCTCTTAAGAACATAAACCCAAAAACCTCAAAACTCTAAAAATCTACCAACCTAGGAGATGAGTGTTGAGATTTAAGCTTTGCAAATATTGTAAATAACTTAGCTTAGATAGTTTGTGTTAGGCTAATAACAAAATAGTCTTTAGTTAGAAAGCTTTTCCTCTTATAGTATATAAAGTTGTAAACAGAGCATTTTTCCTAATTCAATTAATGAGAATTCATTTTCATTTCTCTTAGATTCTCTTTCATTCATCTCTTCTAACAAACTCTGTAACTGATTTGTAACAAACTCAACATGGTATCCAGAGCTTAAGATTCGTTCGCTTCCGCTCTCTTCATCATGCCACCGCGCGCTGCTCCACCGCCACCGGCGGATCCTTCCTGTGATCCTTCGAGCCCCTATTATGTTCATTCCAGCGACGGCCCCTCCTCCGTCAAGGTTACTCCATTATTGACCGGTTCAAATTATCATTCTTGGGCGAGGTCGATGCGCCGAGCTCTCGGTGCAAAGCTCAAATTCGATTTCCTCGACGGCACGATTCCGATGCCGGTTGATTCATTCGATCCGTCTTTCCGAGCCTGGAATCGCTGCAACATGCTTATCCATAGTTGGATCATGAATTCGGTCGATCCTGCGATAGCTCAATCGATTGTATTCATGGAGAACGCATCTGATGTTTGGCTCGATTTGAAGGAGAGGTTTTCACGCGGTGATCTCGTTCGTGTTTCCGAGCTTCAACAGGAGATCTACGCCCTCACGCAAGAATCTAGATCGGTAACTTCTTTCTACTCTGATCTGAAAACACTTTGGGAGGAATTGGAGATTTACATGCCGATTCCAACTTGTACTTGCTTCAATCGCTGTTCTTGTGATGCGATGCGTGTTGCTCGCAATAATCATCATCTTCTTCATGCTATGCGTTTCTTGACTGGTTTGAACGATAGTTTCAACGTTGTTAGGTCTCAAATTCTCCTTTTAGATCCGTTGCCTTCCATGACTAAGATCTTTTCTATGGTGCTCCAATTCGAACGCCAAAATTGTCTTGTTAACCTTGATGATTCGAAGGCCTTGGTTAATGCCTCTGCTGGTAAATCTAATGCAAGATCAGGTTCTTCTTCTTCTAATTCCAAACGGTATTGCACTTATTGTCACAAGAACACTCACTTTGTTGAGAATTGCTTCAAGAAACACGGTGTTCCTCCTCACATGATGAAGCACTATCAGAATTCTGCCACTAGTGCTGCAGCTGAAGGGGGTGAATCCATTGATGAACATTCAGCTCCATCTATTGGTGACAAAAGCACTAACACAGCTCCATCTTTCACTCAGGAACAGTTTGACAAACTAATGAGTTTAATTCAACCTTCATCTGTTAATCATGCTTCAGGTACTACTTCCAATCAGGTTAGGTTTATCCAACCTGCTGGTCATTCATCAACAGGTATAATTTTCACAAATTTCTCTAATTCTTTGATTTGCCATAACACAACTCTTGGCACTTGGATCATAGATTCAGGTGCCAGCCATCACATATGTGCATCACTAAGTTGTTTTCACTCTTACAGTGAAATCACTCCAATGATTATCAAATTACCAAATGGTAATCATGTTACCACTAAACATGCTGGCACAATTGTGATTTCCCCCATTTTTACCCTAAAAGAAGTTTTATATGTTCCTGATTTCAATATCAACTTGATTTCTGTCTCCAATTTATGTCACAATGCACATTGTCTAGTTAAATTCACTGACACTTCTTGTCTTATTCAGGAGAAGAAATCACTGAGGACGATTGGTTCAGCTGAGAGGAAAGATGGATTATACTACTTAACTCAGACAATTTCTCCTTCAAGCCACCAACACATTTTACAATCTGTTTCTGCAAATAATGTGAGTCTACCTGCTAGTGCACTTTGGCACTTTAGGCTAGGCCACTTGTCAAACTCTAGGATAGATGCCTTACAGTCTATTTTTCCTTTTATTTTTCATGACTCTGGTGCTGTTTGTGATGTATGCCATTTTGCTAAACACAAAAGATTACCATTTGTAAACAGTTCCAACAAAGCAATAAAACCTTTTGATTTGATTCATTTTGACATTTGGGGTCCCATTTCAATTAAATCCATACATAATCATTCTTATTTTCTTACTGCTGTGGATGATCACACTAGATTCACTTGGCTTACCTTAATGAAAAATAAGTCAGAAGCTAGAAATCATGTTCAAAACTTTATCAAACTTATTGAAACCCAACATAACCATCTTGTTAAAACTGTAAGAACAGACAATGGGCCAGAATTTATCATGCCTTCCTTTTATGCCTCTAAAGGTATCATTCATCATACTAGTTGTGTAGAAACTCCCCAACAAAATGGGAGGGTTGAGAGAAAACACCAACAAATTCTTAACATTGGCAGAGCCCTTCTAATTCAATCCAATTTACCCAAAAATTTTTGGTCCTATGCTGTTACTCATGCTGTGTATATCATGAATAGAATTTCCATTCCTATTTTGAAAAATAAATCCCCTTACTCCTTACTATATAAAAGTGACCCTGATATGCATCTCTTAAAAGTGTTTGGTTCCCTTGCTTTTGCTTCCACCCTGTCAAATCACAGAACCAAATTAGAACCTAGAGCTAGAAAATGCATTTTTCTAGGCTATAAACCAGGAGTCAAAGGTGCTATTCTCTTTGATATTAACAATAAAGAAATTTTTCTGTCAAGAAATGTTACACATCATGAACACTTGTTCCCTTACCAGTCTCATTCACCCAAGTTACCTTGGGATTATCATCCTGTCATTCCACCATCTACTTTATCCAATGATGGTGACACTACCTTACACTTTAACACTCATCAGTCCCATGAAAATCTGCCAAATGATAGTGACTCTACCTCATCTCCTAACCAAAATCAGTCAACATTACCTCTTCCACACTCCACCAATACTGATACACCAGCTATCCCTCAACCAACTTCTCCTCCACCAATTCCCACATATTCTGACCCTATTTATTCAAATACTGATACTTACTCTAACACTGACCCACCAGACAATTCTTTTAATCCACCAGACAACCCCATTAACCCTGTTTCTCCCATTTCATCTCAAAGACCTGTCAGACAAAGGAGAGCACCATTACACTTGTCTGACTATGTATGCAATAATTCATCTTCACTTTCATCAGAAACAATCTCTTCAGGTACAAAATATCCTTTATCCTCTTTTCACTCACTAACACTATTGTCTCCTTCACACAAGGCTTTTAGCATGTCAATCACACACTGCACAGAACCTCAATCCTATGAGGAAGCTAGTCAATCTGAACAATGGATAACAGCTATGAATCTTGAATTAGATGCTTTAGCTAAAAACTGTACCTGGAAAATTGTGGAACTTCCCCCTCACATCAAGCCAATAGGATGTAGATGGGTTTACAAAGTGAAACATAAATCTGATGGATCAGTGGAGAGATATAAGGCTAGGCTGGTAGCCAAGGGTTATAATCAAGTAGAAGGGATTGATTATTTTGAAACTTTCTCTCCTGTTGCTAAACTGTCCACAGTGAGAACTCTTCTGGCCATAGCTGCAATTAAAAATTGGCATTTACATCAACTTGATGTAAATAATGCATTTTTGCATGGAGATTTGCAGGAGGATGTTTACATGAAAATACCAGAAGGAGTTGTGAGTGATAAGCCTAACCTGGTATGTAAGCTACAAAAGAGTCTGTATGGCCTAAAGCAGGCAAGTAGAAAATGGTATGAAAAATTGACTAATCTTCTCATCAAGGAAGGATACACACAATCAACCTCAGATTATTCCTTGTTTACACTTCAAAGAGAAGATACCTTTACTGCCCTACTTGTGTATGTGGATGATATCATCCTTGCAGGCAATTCCATGACTGAGTTTGACAGAATCAAACTTGTGCTTGACACAGCTTTTAAAATCAAAAATCTGGGCCAGTTGAAATATTTTCTTGGATTAGAGGTTGCACATTCCAAGAGAGGAATCACAATTTCTCAAAGGAAATACTGTTTAGACTTACTCAAGGATTCAGGCCTTCTTGGTTGTAAACCAGCTACTACCCCTCTTGATACATCCATCAAACTTCACAGTTCTGCAGGCACTCCACATAATGATGTATCAGCTTATAGAAGAATGGTGGGTAAGCTACTATATCTCAACACAACAAGGCCAGACATTGCCTTTGCAACACAACAACTCAGCCAGTTTATGCATGCACCTACCACTACACATTTTAGTGCTGCTTGTAGAGTGCTGAGGTACTTGAAAAATAACCCAGGTCAAGGATTGTTATTCAGCAGAGATTCAGAATTGCAGTTGATGGGGTACACTGATGCTGACTGGGCAGGTTGCATGGACACTAGGAGATCTATATCTGGGTACTGCTTCTTCATAGGAAAATCCCTAGTTTCATGGCGTGCTAAGAAGCAAACAACCGTTTCTAGATCATCTTCTGAGGCAGAATACAGAGCCTTGTCTTCAGCAACTTGTGAACTACAGTGGCTGCTTTATTTACTAGCAGATATGAAAGTGCAATTAGTCAAGAAACCTACACTATACTGTGATAATCAAAGTGCAATACATATTGCTACCAACCCTGTGTTTCATGAAAGAACCAAACACCTTGATATTGACTGTCACTTAGTTCGTGAAAAGGTTATGAAAGGCATTCTGCAACTTCTGCCTGTCTCCACAAATGATCAACTTGCTGACTTCCTAACTAAGGCTTTGGCACCACCCAAATTCCATGATTTTGTCTCCAAACTCAACATGATTAACATATATCATGATGAGCTTGAGGGAGGGTGTTGAGATTTAAGCTTTGCAAATATTGTAAATAACTTAGCTTAGATAGTTTGTGTTAGGCTAATAACAAAATAGTCTTTAGTTAGAAAGCTTTTCCTCTTATAGTATATAAAGTTGTAAACAGAGCATTTTTCCTAATTCAATTAATGAGAATTCATTTTCATTTCTCTTAGATTCTCTTTCATTCATCTCTTCTAACAAACTCTGTAACTGATTTGTAACAAACTCAACAATGAGAAGAGAGGGTTACCTTTAGAAAGTGATTCTCTACAACTTTCCTCAAAGCTCCAAAGCTTGAAATGGAGTGAAATGGTGAGGAATGGAAAATTTGTGAAGGTTGGAAATGAAAGTAATGGAGTTTCACGTACAAGAGAGAAAGAATGGAGATGTTTTGTGATGTTTTTCTAAGTGCCAAGGTCATCAAACCTCCTTACTATGACAAAGCTCTTGCTAACTCATGGCCATTG
The DNA here is from genome assembly GCA_030408175.1 of Trifolium repens. Classification (NCBI taxonomy): domain Eukaryota; kingdom Viridiplantae; phylum Streptophyta; class Magnoliopsida; order Fabales; family Fabaceae; genus Trifolium; species Trifolium repens. The sequence goes on along the minus strand of CP125839.1, from coordinate 19,405,643 downwards.
GATCAAAAACACAATGCCAAGACCAAACCATAGCCATTGGATCAAACCAATTCAACCCACTTGAGATAAAACTTAATATCTCATAGAAACACTCGCACGTTCAGCTCTCGCGCGCCGCGACGAACGTAAATCACAAAAACGTAAGACCTACGGAAAGAACGTCTATCGTCTAACATTTCCAAAACTTATCGCCGAATCTTTTTCCGCGACTGTAATTTTCTTCCATACTTCAAAAAATTAATCTCAGAATATATCCTAACTCGCGCAGATATATAGAACTTCCATCTGAAACCTCACTCAAAACAGACGCAATAAGATTTTACAACGACGGGTAAAATCCTACTCGTTTTTCCAAAAACAAGAATAATCCAAAACTTATTATTCTGAAACCACAAGTAACTTCTTATACAAGAAACAGGATCACAAGACAAAAGTCTGTACAATTACAGTGCACGAGCACAAAACAGACTCAATTACAGCAAAACCTCATAATTACACGATGTTTCATCACACGAACACATCGAAACCCTAATATTCCTTAAACCAACTATACAATGAAATCTTGGGTCTTACACTTAGAACTTTATCCTATTTGATCCAATGGCCATAAACTAGCAAGACTTTTATAAGTGGTGGACTTGGAAAAATCACAAATTCACTTCACTCTTCTTCTCTTTGCCGTGGCTTCTCCTCACCCTTGTGTTCTTCATCCAAATCCTTCATTTCTTCACCAAAAGCTTGGATTTTTAGTGTGTTGGATCATAGAGTTGGAAAGGAAATCATCTCCTCTAAGGTAACTAAACCTATTCCCTATCCTTGTTTGGCTAAGATTCTTAGGGAGTTAGGATTCTTATGTTATGTTCTTGGGAGAAATTTCATAAGAATTGGTTTTGAATGGTTTTGTTCCATGAAAGTTGTTCATGAGGGTGTAGTAAGCATGCTAGGCTTTGTTGTTTTTGTTTTCCATGAGTTGGTGAGAAATCTCATGAGAAAAGTTAGGGTTTTATGTTGGTTATGTATTGATCAATTACATGAGGTTATGTTGTAAGGTTTTGAAAAGAAACGTTGTCTTTGAACCTTTGGGCGAAAGGGAAATGCGTTGTATGGTTTTGTTTTAGAAAATCCGATGAAAAATATTTTGGAGTTTATGAAAATATTTACTAAGTGTTTTGTGTGGTATTTTGGGGTCCAAGTGGTTTAAAACTCTTGTGACATGTGGTGTTGCTTTTTACCTTGAAAACATGTTTGAAAATGATTACCGGACGGTTAAGGCCCGTAATAAGACTTGTGCTTGGATTTGGTTTTGATTTTTGGAAGTGAAAACCAAATAACTTGCACTCGAAGCAATCAACATGCTTTCGGAAATGTATTGCTTGCTTATTAAAATGGCTTGCTTTTGTGCCTTGAAAAGATGTTGGGAACTAATAGAATCAAACTAGGTTTGGTTGGGGAAAAAGGTGGTGTGAGTTGCTGATTTTGCTGTCATGACAGGTGCAACTCGCCGGGCGAGCGTTTACTCGCCAGGGCGAGTGTCACAGGTCTTGACAACACGCCAGGGCGAGCTCCAGAGCGAGTAAGACCAGTACTCACTGCCTTCACTCGCCATCAACTCGCCAGGGCGAGCTCTGAGAGTTGAAATTTTGGATTCTGATTTCTAAACTTGGTTTTTAACTTTCTAATCCCTTTTTATTAATTTATGGAAGTGGCGGGGATTGGAAACGAGTTTTTCGGGTACTCGGAAAGTATGTGGCTTGTAACGCAAGAAAACGGCCATTTTGCATTTCAAATTATTTAAGACTTTTGACAATTGTTTTGGGTCCTAAAAATAGTACAAATAACTCATGGGGGTTGATCAATACGATAGTTTTTGGTATGGTATCCGAAAGAGTGGATTTTCCTTAGAAACCTTTAGGTTTTTGGGGTTTTGGTGTAGTTTCAATACTATTGGTTAGAGAACGATGTATTGATTGTTGCGCTGCTTGTTTTAGGAAGCGCGTTGTGTTGTTTGGTCGAGTTTAGTAACGGAAGCTTGCCGAGGTAAGGGCTCCACTTTATTTCCTTCTTTTAAAACGGTTACGACATGCTTGGTTTGCTGGTATGCGTGTTTGTGTGTTTGGCATGTATGTGTTATGTATTCTCGTGATGAGAAAGTGTTTAGAATACGTGCGTTGTTTTACATATGATTGGAGATGTATGTATGAACATGTGGGTGAATACATATGATTGGAAATGTATGTATGTTTGTTGTGGTTTGTTACATATGATTGGATATGTATGTATGTTGTTGGGATGGTTTACATATGCTAGGGAGGTATGTATTTGTTGCATTAGTATACATGGGGAATCGTATGCTCATGCATTGTTAGTGCGTAGTGGCGGGAGTGGACTACGAGGTGTGGTTGCGGGAGTGGACCCACCTGATTCTTATAGGGTTTTATTGAGTTCAATACATGGTTTGCGGGAGTGGACCATGGGGTGTGATTGCGGGAGTGGATCCACCTTAATCCTTTGTGATTTTGTTGAGTTCGATACATGGTTGCGGGAGTGGACCATGGGGTGTGATTGCGGGAGTGGATCCACCTTAACCTTGTGATTTCGTTGGTGTTTTAGTAGGGGTTGGACCTACAGTTCTGGAGCTCATGCATTGTGGTAGCTAGGGTTAGTACAACGCATTGTAGAAGTCTGCATTAGGCTTGGTGTGCATTATATATATAAACCCGTTGGTGGGGATTTGCTTTGGTGGTTAAGAGCTTTCTCTCGTGTTTTGTGGAATTATTGTTATGTGTACAATCTTTCGCACCGGTTATATATATACATACTTTTATTTTGTGGTGACCCTTTCTTTCATTTGCGGGCTCATCCCACCCAGATGATGGGTTAGGTCGTGGTGACGACGGTGGCTGTTCCAGGCCCCAGTGAGTGGCTGGAGTTTTAGCTTAGTTAGACTATGCGCCGGTGTAGGTTGTACACCGTGCTTTTTGTGTTTAGGCATAGGATTCTAACTTGTTTTGTTATAAGTATTTTAATACTTAGACTTGGATTGTAATTATTCAGGAATACACTTTGCTTGTCGAAGCACCTTATGGTAATGAGTTCCTTGTATATTTGAATGCCGGCTCATTAAAAGTGTTTTATGCGTAACTCTGATTGTGTACAAAAAAAATAAAATTTATAGTGCCTTTTCTGGCCTTTGAAAAACGGGTTGTTACAATAATTATCCTGGCTAGATAAATATTAAAGTAACAAGTTCCTTGTAATGTATCAATTTATATGGTTGCAACATTTATGTATCAATGGAGAGTATATGTTCTTTATACTATGGTTTATGTACATGTATTTCTAATGCAAATAATTTTCTGGTGAAGAGGGTCACAAGATCATGTTCTATATTCTCCTTCAAAAGAAAATCTTGATGTTCGAAATTGGTGGCTGCTAGATCTAGTTTTTTCATTGAATAAAATTTAAATTATATGCAAGTTCAAAAAAGACCACCAATAATATTGATGATTTATTAATAAAATTTTGTTTATAATCTACCAATTGTGGTATTTGGGACTAGATCTAATCATATGTCTGGTGATGCAAAAGTGTATTTACATAACTATTCGTAGACATCTTTTTGAAGAGAGCTTTAATTAAGGTTTTACTCTTTTGGAATTAGAGAAACATGGCTTAAATGATACTAAGTCTAATTTCAATTTTAATATTTATCTATATTTTAAATTTAAAGGCTAACAAAATGAGTAGTTGGATTTTGTGTAATATATGGTAAAAAGATAGGTATGGTAAAAAGATAGGTCTGAAAATATATCGCTTAAAAAATATAAATACCTTTATAAATATTTTTTGATCCCATAAGGGCCTTCTCTGTCTTAAACTATGGTATCATCCTATTAGTATTACTCTAATGGATTAGTAATATGCACTTGATGAAATTCCCTTCTTCGAACAAAATCAATAAAATGCACTTAATTAAATTCAATTAGGAAATATATTTTTTGAAGAATTTATAACATAATTTATGCATAAATTAAATTATAAAATTTATATATAAAAGATTTGTTTTTAATTTTCTAATAAAAGAAAGGTTTAATTATTTTATACAAGTATTCATAATTTCATATTTTACATTCACTATTAATTTGATTTTCATGTATAGAAATATTAATTTAGTTTGAGAACTTTAATTATATTACGTTGAAAGTATAACTTTAAAGTTATATTAATTAATATAAATAAAAAATTTAATAATATAATTCAAGTGTATCTGGTCCAAATTAAGGACTTGATGTAATCAATACCTGATAGTAGATAAAAACAAATATTTAATGATATAATTCAAACGTATCTGGTCCAAATACAGGACAAATTAAGGATTTGATGTAATCTATATCTCGTAGTAGCTCATTATAAAAACCATAAGACATTGAAAAATAATGCAAAACATATTTTGATTCCTATTTTTCTTTCTCTACAATTGCACTGTAGGGCCATGACGAGGAAGAAGTTGAAACTTGTAAGACCCAAGATTTCACTGTACAGTTTTTCTAAGGAACTCTAGTAATGGCTACGAGTTTTAGGGTTTTTGGTGAAGTGTTTTTGTGAGTACTGTCGCGGTAATAGAATTTTGCTGAAATTGAGCCTGTTTTGTGCTCGTGCGCTGGAAAGGCACAGACTTTCGGGTCGTGGTCCTCTTTTAAGTATGAGGAGATTTCTGTGAAGCCAGAAATCCGAGTTTTGGGTTATTCTCGTCTTTGGAAAAACGAGTAGGAATTTTACCCGCTGTTGGAAATTTTTACGATGTTTGAATTCCGTAGAAATTTAGATGGGAGTTTTATATATCGGCGTGAGTTAGGATATGTTGTCAGAATAATTTTCAAGGGTGAGGAAGAAAATTACAGTCGGGGAAAAAGATTTAGCGATAATATTTGGAAACGGTTTACGACGGACGGTTATTTGGTAGATTTTATATTTTTGTGATTTCCGTCCGTTAGCGAGGTGCGACTCGTTTACGAGCGAACGCGAGAGCTGAGTAGCGTAAAATGAAAATATCTAGATATTTTGTAAGGTTACTTGGTGAACAAGATTGGATGATTGGTTAGGATTTGATCTTGGCTTTTAGACACTATTTGATCCAATGGTGGATATATAACAAGACCATATGTCTTAAGGATGACTTTAGTCACTAAGTGGACTTAAGAATAAAATCAGAAACACTCCCTTCCACTCTCCTTGGCCGTGACCTTCATCCACCCTTTTTCCACCATTGTTGATTTTGCATTTCTTCACCAAATCCACTCATTCTTGTCTTGTTGGATCTTAGAATTTGCAAGGAATCATCTCCTCTAAGGTAACTAGACTTCTTTCATCTCTTAGTTGGACAAACTCTTGGAGTTTGATAGGTTTTGGTTTATGATTCATGAGATGAAAATTCTTAGAACTTGTTTATAGTTGATTTTTGTTCTATGAAAGTTGTTCATGAGTGAATATCTAGGATGTTTAGGCTTAGATGTTTTGATTTCCATGGCTAGATGAGATTTTTGGATTAGGGTTTTGGAGAAAATTCTAATTGATCAAGAACATGGAAAATTGTTTTAGCTTTTGTGTTTAATGAATTGTGTCAAGACTTTTAGAGAAATGGATGTGTGAAAAATAGTTTTGTTTTGAAAAACAAGAAATTTGTTCTTGAGAGTTCAAGAGAAAACTTTTATGAATTTTAGTTTGTGTTTTGAAAAGTAATTGTTGTTCAAATAAATGATTTTGGGAACTAAGTGATCAATGCCATGGTTGTGCAATGAAAAATGTTTGAACTACCTTTGTTTTTGGATTCTGGCCGAAATGGACAGGGGTATTTTCGTCCTTTTAAAATTGTTTTTGTGACCTGAAAACTTAACTATTTGATCCGTCTTTTCGAGACGAAGATTTCGGCGTATGGCTCGTCTCGATTGGATAAAGATTGAATGAGTTATGACCATTTTATTTGAAAGGAAAAACTTGTAACTTGTGGCGCAAGTAAACTTTTATTTTTGTGAAAATTTTCAAAGAGTTTTTGGTTTGTTTTCAAATGGTTTTAGTATGTGAAAATTGATTGCCTTGGAGTTAGGAATCAAAGTGTTTCTTAGTTTGTTTTGGAAACGAAATTATATTCGCGTAGCGAGAAATAGTGCATTTAACTTCGTGAATTTTTAATCGTTATGGGGAGGACTTGGAATCACTAAGTGAGAGTGTGAGAAAGTACCTTAAAACCCCCTAGTTTTTAGAGAACAAGTTTTGTTTCGATAGGATACGTTGGGAGTATTTTATTGATTGTACGCTGCTTGTTTTAGGAAGCGCGTTGTGTTGTTTGGACGAGTTTTAGTAAACGGAAGCTTGCCGAGGTAAGGGCATCACTTTATTTCTGTCTTTTCACTGAGTTATAACATGTTTGTTGGTTATTTTCGGTGATGCGTGTTTGTGTGTTTGACATGTATGTGTTATGTATTCTCGTGATGAGAAAGTGTTTACAATACGTGCGTTGTTTTACATATGATTGGAGATGTATGTATGAACATGTGGGTGAATACATATGATTGGAAATGTATGTATGTTTGTTGTGGTTTGTTACATATGATGAGAAATGTATGTATGTTGTTATGTTTGGTTTACATATGCTAGAGAGGTATGTATTCATTGCATTAGCATATATGGGGAAGCGTATGCTCATGCATTCGGTGGTTGCGTGCCCGGTGTGGTGATCGGGAGAGCCCACCCTAATGGTTTGTAGTGATCGGGAGAGCTACGAGATTTTTGTTGAGATCGATACGTAGTGATCGGGAGAGCTACGGGGTGTGGTGATCGGGAGAGCCCACTCTAATCCTTGTAGTGATCGGGAGAGCTACGGGATTCTATTGATACTTATGGTAGGAGTGTGGTGATCGGGAGAGCCCACTCTAATGGTTTGTAGTGATCGGGAGAGCTACGGGGTTTTCATTGATATTGTTAGTGGGTTGGACCTACGATTCCGGAGCTCATGCATTGTGGTAGCTAGGGCTAGTACCACGCATTGTAGAAGTCTGCATTAGGCTTGGTGTGCATTATATATATAAACCCGTTGGTGGGAATTGCTTTGGTGGTTAAGAGCTTTCTCTTGTGTTTGTGGAATTATTGTTATGTGTACAATCTTTCGCACCGGTTATATATATATATATATACTTTTATTTTGTGGTGACCCTTTCTTTCATTTGCGGGCTCATCCCACCCAGATGATGGGTTAGGTCGTGGTGACGACGGTGGCTGTTCCAGGCCCCAGTGAGATGTTGGAACTTTAGCTTAGTTAGACTATGCGCCGGTGTGGGTTGTACACCGTGCTTTTTGGGTTCAGGCATAGGATTCTAACTTGTTTTGTTGTAAGTATTTGAATACTTAGACTTGGATTGTAATTATTCAGGAATACACTTTGCTTGTCGAAGCACCTTATGGTAATGAGTTTTTTGTATATTTGAATGCCGGCTCATTGAAAAATATTCTATGCGCACTCTGAGTGTTAGTTGAAAAAAAAAAAATATACTGCCTTTTCAGGCCTTTGAAAAATGGGCTGTTACAAAACTTGCCTTTTTGTCCGATGATAAAGCAAGGAAGGCAACTTATAAGAAAAGAATGAAGAGTATCATCAAGAAGGTGAGCGAACTCGCCATTCTTTGCAATATTCCAGCCTGTGCTATAATTTCTAATCCTTTTAATTCTAAACCAGAGGTGTGGCCGAATCTAGAGGGAGCCAAGCAGGTGATTAAGAGGTATCAAAATTCACCTATGATAGATGAAGCAAAAAATGTGACTTTAGAGAGCCTTCTCTTGCAGAAGATTACTAAAGCCAGAGAGAAACTTGAAAAGAAAAGGCAAGAGACTCGTGAGAAGGAGTTGACCATTCGTATGATTGAGTTCATGAAAAATAAAAATCTGCCTAATGATCTATCTGTTTCAGATTTGAAAGACTTAGATAAGCTAAGTGAGAAGCATCTCAAAGATATTGATAACAAGATTGTTGAGCTAAATGGATCCAATTAGTGTTGTCTTTTATGTTATGTAAAATCGATATTTCAATTGTTCTTCGATATGCATTACCTTTGTTGTTAGATGCACCCAAATAAAATTCGTGAATTTGAATAAATTTTATTATAAGCTTAATCGTTATTATTCTCTATTAAATAGATCTATTATCATTTAATAAATTCTCGAAACAAGTATGATGTAATTGTTATGGTGGTACTGCTCTTGTTTGTTGTTGTTTCTTTTGTGTAGTTTAATAAAATTCTTGGTTTGTCCTAAAAAAAATATACTATGAAATAAGAGACATATTTCATATAATTTAAGGACTAATTTGTCAAATTTCATATATTTTATAAACTAAATAGAAGACGTAGTCATACTTTTTTTTTATCAAAAGACGGAGTCAAGTCATACTAAATCGTCACTTTTGATAATAATGATTGGATTGTACAAGGTTTTGAGCAAATCTATTTTACACAAATGTTTTGCATTTTGAAGTGATAATGTGTCACTTTTTTATTAGTTTAGTGCACTCTGCGGTGGCCATTTGAACAATGAACACATTAATTTTTTTTTCCTAAAGCAATGAAATTCATGAGTAAAAAGTTCAACTTTTATACAAATTTGATTTGATATAAAATTAATTTACTTTGGTTTTTTTTTACTAACATTGAAAATTTTGAATTATATTAAAAGTAATTTTAAAAAGTTAAAATTAATTAACATAAAAAAAACAAATACTATTATCTTATTTTTTGACAAAACAAATATTATATTTCCAAACCTTACAAAAGAATCTCTAAATTTAAAGCAGTGGCAAGTAAAAAATGAATGTATGAAACTAATTTAGTTTTTAGCACTGCTCTTATCCCGTAATACCTTGTACAATCCAATCATTATTAGCACTATTTCAATTACACTATAAATATTTCAAAAATCAGATCATATATATAATTAAATTACTTGACATTAATCATATACCACACAAGTAATAAATTGAAAATGAAAACACATATTGTTGGTATCAACTACTCCATCCGTTTTTTAAGTGTTCATTTAGAATAGTAACACCAAATTAAGAAAGTGTATTTTTGCATATTATCTTCTAGTTAAATGCTTATTTTAATATTTCTATTATTTTTCACACACTTTCTCTTTCCATTAAATTTAATATATTATGTATAAAAAAACAAAATTTTAATTCGTTATGCACTAAAAAAAATTTAAAAAAACAAAACTTTAGTTTTTCAAATATATAACATTAATCAGTGTTATTGAAAAAATAAGAGTAATTAACAAAAGTGTACAATTGACAAATCGTACCCTTAAAATACCAAAATGGCAGTTAAATAAGAACATTAAATTTGATGTTATTGGACACTTAAAAAGAAACAGAGGGAATAGTATTTATTTTAAATAAAAATGTGGAAATAATTTTATATATATAGAATTTAATTGCACAGTAATATTTTGTTGTTATCTTTGAAATGTAGACAAAACATGCTTATGTGACAATATTACATGTCGGTGTAAAACTAATTTATTATAAGAGTGTATCTTTGTGTTTTTTTTTTTTAAAAAAAATCTCTATTACTCTAACATTAGGGAACCAACAATGGCCATAAACAAAATCTCATCCGAATAGACCATAAAGAAGAATGACACGAAAACAACTCTCCAAATCAGCTTGGATCTATTCTTACCGTAAATAAACAAATAAACAAATAAAAACAATTTTTTTTATAAGGAATAAAAACAAGTTAATTTCTATATTAGTGCATGGAGTAATAACGATTAAGGACCTTTCCAAAATAAGAGCAAGTGGTATGTTGATAGTTGAAGGGAAAATGAGATAATAAGCTCTGAGTACTTGGATGCTCATTGCTAACAGCAGGTTTGTAGAGCACATTCATGGAAGCCATTACAATCTTAGGGTTGGGTCAATATATCCTTGCACTATATTCTCTTATTCATATCTCTCATTTTTTTAACTTATTATTATTATTATTTAATTTTTTTTACAATTGTTTTAGGCATTCTACACTAATATTATTAAATTGTAGAAGTATGTTTATAAAAAAATGCACTGAGTCGTCCTTGCGATCTAACTTATGTCAAGTTTAGGTCATCCGAATCTCCTAAAATTTTTCTTATTTATAGGAAAAATGTGACTTTAGATCATCCAAATCAATCAAGTTTTCACATTTCACTTCACATATACAAGACACACGGCATAAAAATCCAAGGGTTGAGATTAAAACTTCAAGAAGTCAATATTTTTTTTTTCCTTTGAGACTAAAATTGGCAACAAAAAAAAAAGTCAAAGTGTTTGATAAACACAAACACCTTCCCTCATTAACAAGGTAAAAGAGTCCATAATGTTGTGAAAAAAAAAATTCAAAATTTGGAGGAAGTATCAAATGATAATGCAAGTAAAAAAGTCATTCACAAATATTTCACTATTTTCCACGGCGCAATGGTTATAAACAGGTATCATTTACACACCTTAATTATTTAATCAAAGAAATTACGGTCGATATTTTAAACAAAGCCAGGAAGGATGCCATCCTCTTAACAATTACTAGAATCTGAAATGTTTAAAGGGAAAAATAATCACATGTGATCGACATTGGACAATATTGAAAAAGCAAATCAGTCTCTACGAAAAAGTTAGAAATAAAAATCAACTCAACATAAAGGAATTTGGATTCCCATTAAAACTAGATAAATTCAATTGATTGAAAAAATGCAAAGGGCGGGCCCAAGCTATAGGCAGCCCACACCCTAACTTTAGGCCGAAAATTGCTCTTTAGGCCCCCCTTCATTACTCTCAGGCCCTCCATCGTGACAAAAATACCCTTATGAAGGGTTTTGTAAGCTAGGATACCAATTTCGTATCTGTAAGACCCAATATTTCATTGTATAGTTGGTTTAAGGGATATTAGGATTCCGATGTGTTCATTTGGTGAAGCATCGTGTAATTATAGGTTTTTGCTGTAATTGAGTCTGTTTTGTGCTCGTGCACTGTAATTGTACAGACTTTTGTCTTGTGATCCTGTTTCTTGTATAAGAAGTTATTTGTGGTTTTAGAATAACGAGTTTTGAATTATTCTTGTTTTTGGAAAAACGGGTAGGATTTTAACCGCCGATGTAAAATCTTATTGCGTCTGTTTTAAGTGAGGTTTCGGATGGAGGTTTTATATATTTGCGCGAGTCGGGATATATTCTGAGGTTAATTTTCCAAGGTGTGAAAGAAAATTACAGTCGCGGAAAAAGATTCGGCGATAAGTTTTGGAATTGTTAGACGATAGACATTCTTTCTGTAGGTTTTCTGTTTTGGTGAGTTTCGTTCGTCGCGGCGCGCGAGAGCTGAACGTGTGAGTGTTTCTAAGAGGTGTTGAGTTTTATCTCAAGTGGGTTTGGTTTGGTTTGATCCAATGGCTAGGGTTTTGTCTTGGCATTTTGTCTTTTGATCCAATGGCCATGAGTTAGCAAGAGCAATAGCATAGTAAGGAGGTTTGTTGATGTTGGGCTTAGAAAAAATTGCCCAAGACTTTCTTTCTTCTTCTTCTCAACCGTGCCATCACTTTCTTAACCTTAACCTTCACCAAATTTTCCATTCTTCACCATTTCACTCCATTTCAAGCTTGGAAGCTTTGAGGAAAATTGTAGAGAATCACTTTCTAAAGGTAACCCTCTCTTCTCATCTCCTAGGTTGGTAGACTTTTAAAGTTTACGAGTTTTTGGGTTTATGTTCTCATGGGGGTTTGTTAGTAAATGTTACTTTACATGGTTTGTGTTTCATGAATGTTGTTCATGAAGTTTAGAGAAGCATGTGTAGGCTTTGTTATTTTTGTTTTCCATGAGTTGGTGAAAAATCTCATGAGAAAAGTTAGGGTTTTGAGTTGGTTATGTATTGATCAATAACATGTGGTTAGGTTGTAAGGTTTTGAAAAGGAACGCTGTCTTTGAACCTTTGGGCAAAAGGGAAATGTGTTGTATGGTTTTGTTTTAGAAAATCCGATGAAAAATATTTTGGTGTTTATGAAACTATTTACTAAGTGTTTGTGTGGTGTTTTTGGTGTTCCAAATGGTTTAAAACTCTTGAGTTATGTGGCGTTGCTTTTGCTTTGAAAACAGGTTTGAAAATGATTACCGGTCGGCTAAGGCCCGTAATAAAACTTGTGCTTGGGTTTGGTTTTGATTTTGGAAATGAAAATCAAATAACTTGCACTCGAAGCAACCAACATGCTTTCGGAAATGTATTACTTGCTTATGAAAATGGTTTGCTTTTGTGCCTTGAAAAAGTGTTGGTAACTAATAGAATCAAACTAGGCTTGGTTGGAAAAAGGTGGTGTGAGTTGCTGTTTTTGGCTGTCATGACAGGTGCAACTCGCCGGGCGAGTGGTTACTCGCTGGGGCGAGCTTCACAGGTCAGGAACACGCTAGGGCGAGTTCCACAGCGAGCAAGACCTGTTGTCTCTGCCTTCACTCGCCACCAACTCGCCAGGGCGAGCTCTGAGACCTAAAATTTTGGATTCTGATTTCTAAACTCGGTTTTTAGCTTTCTAATCCCTTTTTATTAATTTATGGAAGTGGTTGGGATTGGAAACGAGTTTTTCGGGTACTCGGAAAGTACGTAACTTATAACGCAAGAAAACGGCCATTTTGCATTTCAAATTATTTAAGACTTTTGACAATTGTTTTGGGTCCTAAAAATAGTACAAATAACTCATCGTGGTTGGTCAATACGATAGATTTTGGTATGGTATCCGAAAGAGTGAATTTTCCTTAGAAACCTTTAGAGTTTTTGGGGTTTTGATGTAGTTTCAATACATTGGGTTTGGAAACGATATATTGATTGTCCGTTGCTTGTTTTAGGGAGCACGTAGTGTTGTGTGAACGTTGCTTGTTGTGAGTGCATGCCGAGGTAAGGGCTCCACTTTATTTCCGTCTTTTCAAACGGTTTTGTTAAACATGCTTTAAATTTTGCTGTGTTGCAATTGGTGGTGTGCTTGGCATGTTTTTGTGATGTATTCTCGATATGAGATCGTGGTAAATACATGATTCGTTGTCTTACATATGTTTGGTGAAATATGTGTATGAACAGGTGATTAAATACATATGATTAGATGTATATGTATGTGTTGTTGTGGTGTGATTACATATGCGTGTACGATATGTATGTGTTGCATTAGCATATAAGGGGAATCGTATGCTCATGCATTCATAGTACGTGATTATCGGGAATGGATCACGGGGTGCGATTATCGGGAATGGATCCACCTTACTCCTACGGGAATTATTGAGTCCAATAAGCGGTTATCGGGAATGGACTGCGGGGTGCGATTATCGGGAATGGATCCATCCTAACCCTTTGTGGTTTTATTGATTATGATTTACTGACTTCCGAAATTCATATGCATGTGGTAATGGGGAATCTACCACACTCATTGTAGAAGTCTGCATTAGGCTCGGTGTGCATTATATTTTAAGCCCGTTGGTGGGAATTGCTTTTGTGTTAAAGAGCTTTCTCTTGTGTATGTGGAAACTTGTTATGTGTACATCTTTCGCACTGGTTATATATATATATATATACTTTTATTTTGTGGTGACCCTTTCTTTCATTTGCGGGCTCATCCCACCCAGATGATGGGTTAGGTCGTGGTGACGACGGTGGCTGTTCCAGGCCCCAGTGAGTGGTTGGAGCTTTAGCTTAGTTAGACTATGCGCCGGTGTGGGTTGTACGCCGTGCTTTTTGGGTTTAGGCATAGGATTCTAACTTGTTTTGTTGTAAGTATTTGAATACTTAGACTTGGATTGTAATTATTCAGGAATACACTTTGCTTGTCGAAGCACCTTATGGTAATGAGTTCTTTTGTATATTTGAATGCCGGCTCATTTAAAATATTTTATGCGTAACTCTGATGTGTATAAAAAATAAAAATATAATGCCTTTTCTGGCCGTTGAAAAACGGGTTGTTACAATTGGTATCATAGCACGGCTTTAAATCTTCAAAGGGAAAGTGTATACTTGAGTCGTTAGTTCAGAGTCGGTTAGAACATAGCTAGTATCGTGTCAGTTCTAGTGTTTGTTCTGTGACGGGTTATGAGTTAGTAACCGTTGGATGAGATTTTCTGTTGAGACTCAGAAATGTTTGGATAAGGAATCTAATCGGAATTGGTATTGTGCAGAATAGAATGCCTCCAAGAAGGGCACCTACAGCACCTATGGCGGACAATGCTGATTTAAATCAGATGGCTTATGCCATGCATACGATGGCAGCGACTGTGACTGCTCAGAGCCATGCTAAGGCGCAGAGGGATCTGGAAAAGCGCGAAAGAGAAATACTCGCTGTTGGATCTAGACTCCTTTCAAATTTCAACCACCAAACTCCTCCAAAGTTTAATGGGGAGGGAGGTTCGGAAATTGCTGACTTATGGCTCCAATCTGTGGAGAGAATATTCGGGGCAATTCATTGTCCGAAAGGGGAGAAGGTAGTCTTAGCTACCTATCAGTTATTAGGAGGTTCAGAGTATTGGTGGAGGAACACCCGACTGATCATGGAAAATGGTCATGAAGAATTAAATTGGGAGAACTTCAAGAGGAGGTTTTTAGCCAAGTACTTTCCCGAGACTGCGAGGGAAAGGTACGGAGAAGAGTTCTTGAGACTGAGGCAGGGTAGCATGAATGTGGAGGCTTACTCCAAAAAGTTTGAGTCATTGTCCCGTTTCTTCCGTTTCTTTAGGGACGGGATAGATGAAGTGTATATGTGTCGGCGGTTTCAAGATGGACTGAGGTACGAGCTGCAGGATGCGGTTGTGCCGTTGGGTATTCGACAATTCCAGGTCTTGGTTGAAAAGTGCAAAGAGGTCGAAGACATGAGAAATAAGCGGGTGAACCGCCAAGGAAATTTTAGTGCTGGAGGACCAAGTCGTACCAATGATCGTGGTTCGACTCAGAATCGTGGGAAACAAGGTGGTAATCCGTATGATCGTCCACAAAACAGTAAGGGACAAGGAAGGTCGGTGAATCAAGGGAACCAAAATAGGGTGAAACAAGGTTGTTTCAAGTGTGGCGAGGTGGGCCACTATGCCAATGAATGCCCGACCGCGGCAAATGTTTGTTATAATTGTAAGAAGCCGGGGCATGTGGCTAGAGAGTGCAGGGCCCCAAAGGCCGGGCCGTCGGCAAATGCGGCGCAAGGCTCACAAGGTACTAGACAGGCGGAAAAGACACGTGCTTACTGTATGGGCACTGAACTAAGTGGGCAGGCTAGCAATGCCATCCACGAGAGCTGTCACATCGCCGGTAATTCTTTAATTGCTTTGATTGACACGGGGGCCACCCACTCATTCATATCTTTGGCTTGTGCAAATCGTTTGAGTTTGAATGTTTCTGTTCTTCCGTTTGATTTGAATGTTTTGACTCCTGCTAAGGATTTGGTGGTAAATACTGCATGTTTGCATTGTTTGGTAGTAATCCAAAATAGGGATTTTCTAGTCAATTTGGTGTGTCTACCGCTCTTATCTCTCGAGATCATTCTCGGGATGGATTGGTTGTCGTATCATTATGTGATTCTAGACTGTGCTCGGAAATTGGTTTTCTTTCCCGAGCCAGGTGTGCGAAGGTACTTGTCTGCGAATCGGCTTTCTGTGGTTATGTGTAATGGGGAACCGGAGATAGTTTCACTTGCTAGCTTAGGAGTGACGTCGGAGATCCGAATTGAGGAAATTCGAGTGGTTCAGGATTTCCAAGATGTGTTTCCATCGGAGATTCCAGCTTTTCCTCCGTGTAGAGAGGTGGAATTCTTTATTGATTTGCAACCGGGTACGAGTCCGATTTCGGAATCAGCTTATCGGATGGCTCCAGCCGAGTTGGTAGAGTTGAAAAGTCAGATTGAGGACTTGTTGGAGAAGGGTTTCATAAGGCCTAGTGTGTCGCCTTGGGGAGCACCGGTCTTATTGGTTAAAAAGAAGGATGGTAAGTCTCGTTTGTATGTGGATTATCGGAAGCTTAATAAGGTGAATGTCAAGAACCGATATCCACTGCCGCGTATTGATGATTTGATGGACCAATTGAAGGGAGCGTCTGTATTTTCCAAGATCGACTTGAAATCTGGATATCACCAGATAAGAGTGCGAGATGAGGATGTTCAGAAAACGGCGTTTCGGTCACGGTATGGGCATTATGAGTACTTGGTGATGCCGTTTGGAGTGACGAATGCACCTGCGATCTTCATGGCCTACATGAATCGGATATTCCATTTGTTTTTGGACAAGTTCGTAGTAGTGTCTATTGATGACATTTTGGTGTATTCGAAGAGTGAAAAGGAGCATGAAGAGCATCTTCGCTTGGTTTTGCAAGTTTTGAGGGAGAAAAAGTTGTATGCTAATCCGTCAAAGTGTGATTTTTGGTTGGAAGAGGTGAATTTCCTTGGCCATGTAATATCAAAAGAGGGAATAGCCGTGGATCCAGCCAAGATTGATGCGGTACTTGCATGGAAGCAACCTCAAACAGTGACGGATGTGAGAAGTTTTGTGGGTTTGGCCGGTTATTACCGAAGGTTTATAGAAGGTTTTGCTAAGATTGTGGCACCGATGACACAACTTACGCGGAAAGATCAACCGTTTGCGTGGACTGAGAAGTGTGAATTGAGTTTTCAGTTGTTGAAGGAGCGATTGACGACTTCACCAGTCTTGGTGTTACCACAGTCGGATGAACCGTATGAGGTTTTTTGTGATGCTTCTCATCAAGGGTTGGGTTGTGTGTTGATGCAACACAAGAGAGCAGTAGCTTATGCGTCAAGACAGCTGAAAGTGCATGAAAAGAATTATCCTACGCACGATTTAGAGCTTGCGGCCGTTGTTTTCGCATTGAAGATTTGGAGACATCATCTTTATGGTTGCACTTTTGTCGTGTTTAGTGACCATAAAAGTCTCAAGTACTTGTTTGATCAGAAATAGCTAAATATGCGACAGAGGAGATGGATGGAAACTTTGAAAGACTTCGACTTTACGTTAGAATACCATCCTGGAAAGGCTAATGTGGTAGCCGATGCTTTGAGTAGGAAGAGTGTGTCGGCATGTTCGGCACAAATGGCTAGTCAACAAGAGTTGTTGAGAGAGTTTCGTGACTTGCACCTAGAGGTAGAGTTTGCTTTAGGGAATATGAGACTGGGTATGATTACCATCTCGAACGGTTTGTTGGAGGATATTGCTAATTGTCAAGATGACAAGTTTCTCATGGAGAAAAGGGCTTTGATTGTTCGGGAAACCAACCGAGATTTCAAGGTGGGATCGGACAACATCTTGCGGTGTCAAGGTAGAGTGTGTGTACCCGATGCTATGAACTTGAGAAACACCATTCTAGGGGAGGTACACAAGAGTAAACTTAGTATACATCCCGGAGCAACAAAGATGTATCAAGACCTGAGGCATGATTTCTAGTGGCCAGGTATGAAGAAGGATGTGGCTGTGTATGTGGCGTCGTGTCTGATTTGTCAGAAGGCGAAGATTGAGCATCAGAGACCAACTGGGATGCTGCAGTCGTTAGATATCCCCGAGTGGAAGTGGGATAGCATTTCTATGGATTTCATCACTGGTTTACCCAAGACCAGGAGGAAGCATGATTCCATTTGGGTGATAGTGGATCGTTTGACGAAGTCCGCTCATTTTCTACCGGTAAGGACTACGGATACAGCGGCAAGGTTGACCGATATTTACATTGCGGAGATTGTGAGGTTACATGGGATTCCGTCAAGTATAGTGTCAGATCGAGATCCAAAGTTTACTTCACACTTTTGGAAGACTTTGCACGAGGCGTTGGGGACGAAATTGAGATTGAGTTCCGCCTATCATCCTCAGACAGATGGGCAGACTGAAAGAACAAATCAATCTTTGGAAGATTTGTTGAGAGCATGTGTATTGGATGATCGTGGAAGTGGGGATGATGTTTTACCCTTGATAGAATTCACGTACAACAACAGTTTCCACGCGAGTATTGGAATGGCACCATACGAGGCTTTGAATGGGAGGAGATGTCAGACTCCTTTGTGTTGGTACCAAGATGGGGAAAGTATGATAGTAGGGCCGGAAATGGTACGACAGACGACGGACAAGGTCTGAAAGATAAGGGCAATGATGAAGGTTGCTCAAGATCGCCAGAAAAGTTATGCGGATAGGCGTCGGAGGCCTTTAGAGTTTGAGGAGGGAGATCATGTATTTCTCCGTGTTACTCTAACAACTGGCGTTGGAAGGGCTTTGAAAGCGAAGAAGTTGACCCCGAAGTTTATAGGGCCTTATCAGATTTTGGAACGGGTTGGGAAGGTAGCATACCGGATCGCGTTGCCACCGGTACTATCTTTGTTACATGACGTGTTCCATGTGTCGCAATTGCGGAAGTATACACCGGATCCGTCACATGTGATCACACCAGATGACATCCAGCTGAGGGATAACTTGTCATTTGAGGTTCCGCCGATCAAGATTGCGGATAGGAAGATGAAACGTCTGAGGACGAAAGAGATACCTTTGGTGAAGGTAATATGGAATGAAGCTACGGGAGATACCACCTGGGAGCTAGAAAGTAAGATGAGGGAATTATATCCCGGTTTGTTCGACAATGTCTAAGTTTCGAGGACGAAACTTCTTTTAGGGGGATAGTATTGTAAGACCCAAGATTTCATTGTATAGTTGGTTTAAGGAATATTAGGATTCCGATGTGTTTATTTGGTGAAGCATCGTGTAATTATAGGTTTTTGCTGTAATTGAGTCTGTTTTGTGCTCGTGCACTGTAATTGTACAGACTTTTGTCTTGTGATCCTGTTTCTTGTATAAGAAGTTATTTGTGGTTTTAGAATAACGAGATTTGGATTATTCTTGTTTTTGGAAAAACGGGTAGGATTTTAACCGCCGATGTAAAATCTTATTGCGTATGTTTTAAGTGAGGTTTCGGATGAAGGTTTTATATATCTGCGCGAGTCGGGATATATTCTGAGGTTAATTTTCCAAGGTGTGAAAGAAAATTACAGTCGCGGAAAAAGATTCGGCGATAAGTTTTGGAATTGTTAGATGATAGACGTTCTTTCTGTAGGTTTTCTGTTTTGGTGAGTTTCGTTCGTCGCGGCGCGCGAGAGCTGAACGTGTGAGTGTTTCTAAGAGGTGTTGAGTTTTATCTCAAGTGGGTTTGGTTTGGTTTGATCCAATGGCTAGGGTTTTGTCTTGGCATTTTGTCTTTTGATCCAATGACCATGAGTTAGCAAGAGCAATAGCATAGTAAGGAGGTTTGTTGATGTTGGGCTTAGAAAAAATTGCCCAAGACTTTCTTTCTTCTTCTTCTCAACCGTGCCATCACTTTCTTAACCTTAACCTTCACCAAATTTTCCATTCTTCACCATTTCACTCCATTTCAAGCTTGGAAGCTTTGAGGAAAATTGTAGAGAATCACTTTCTAAAGGTAACCCTCTCTTCTCATCTCCTAGGTTGGTAGACTTTTAAAGTTTAGGAGTTTTTGGGTTTATGTTCTCATGGGGGTTTGTTAGGAAATGTTACTTTACATGGTTTGTGTTTCATGAATGTTGTTCATGAAGTTTAGAGAAGCATGTGTAGGCTTTGTTATTTTTGTTTTCCATGAGTTGGTGAAAAATCTCATGAGAAAAGTTAGGGTTTTGAGTTGGTTATGTATTGATCAATAACATGTGGTTAAGTTGTAAGGTTTTGAAAAGGAACGCTGTCTTTGAACCTTTGGGCAAAAGGGAAATGTGTTGTATGGTTTTGTTTTAGAAAATCCGATGAAAAATATTTTGGTGTTTATGAAAATATTTATTAAGTGTTTGTGTGGTGTTTTTGGTGTTCCAAATGGTTTAAAACTCTTGAGTTATGTGGCTTTGCTTTTGCTTTGAAAACAGGTTTGAAAATGATTACCGGTCGGCTAAGGCCCGTAATAAAACTTGTGCTTGGGTTTGGTTTTGATTTTGGAAATAAAAATCAAATAACTTGCACTCGAAGCAACCAACATGCTTTCGGAAATGTATTACTTGCTTATGAAAATGGTTTGCTTTTGTGCCTTGAAAAAGTGTTGGTAACTAATAGAATCAAACTAGGCTTGGTTGGAAAAAGGTGGTGTGAGTTGCTGTTTTTGGCTGTCATGACAGGTGCAACTCGCCGGGCGAGTGGTTACTCGCCGGGGCGAGCTTCACAGGTCAGGAACATGCCAGGGCGAGTTCCACAGCGAGCAAGACCTGTTGTCTCTGCCTTCACTCGCCACCAACTCGCCAGGGCGAGCTCTGAGACCTAAAATTTTGGATTCTGATTTCTAAACTCGGTTTTTAGCTTTCTAATCCCTTTTTATTAATTTATGGAAGTGGTTGGGATTGGAAACGAGTTTTTCGGGTACTCGGAAAGTACGTAACTTATAACGCAAGAAAACGGCCATTTTGCATTTCAAATTATTTAAGACTTTTGACAATTGTTTTGGGTCCTAAAAATAGTACAAATAACTCATCGTGGTTGGTCAATACGATAGATTTTGGTATGGTATCCGAAAGAGTGAATTTTCCTTAGAAACCTTTAGAGTTTTTGGGGTTTTGATGTAGTTTCAATACATTGGGTTTGGAAACGATGTATTGATTGTCCGTTGCTTGTTTTAGGGAGCACGTAGTGTTGTGTGAACGTTGCTTGTTGTGAGTGCTTGCCGAGGTAAGGGCTCCACTTTATTTCCGTCTTTTCAAACGGTTTTGTTAAACATGCTTTAGATTTTGCTGTGTTGCAATTGGTGGTGTGCTTGGCATGTTTTTGTGATGTATTCACGATATGAGATCGTGGTAAATACATGATTCGTTGTCTTACATATGTTTGGTGAAATATGTGTACGAACAGGTGATTAAATACATATGATTAGATGTATATGTATGTGTTGTTGTGGTGTGATTACATATGCGTGTACGATATATATGTGTTGCATTAGCATATAAGGGGAATCGTATGCTCATGCATTCATAGTACGTGATTATCGGGAATGGATCACGGGGTGCGATTATCGGGAATGGATCCACCTTACTCCTACGGGAATTATTGAGTCCAATAAGCGGTTATCGGGAATGGACTGCGGGGTGCGATTATCGGGAATGGATCCATCCTAACCCTTTGTGGTTTTATTGATTATGATTTACTGACTTCCGGAATTCATATGCATGTGGTAATGGGGAATCTACCACACTCATTGTAGAAGTCTGCATTAGGCTCGGTGTGCATTATATTTTAAGCCCGTTGGTGGGAATTGCTTTTGTGTTAAAGAGCTTTCTCTTGTGTATGTGGAAACTTGTTATGTGTACATCTTTCGCACTGGTTATATATATATATATATACTTTTATTTTGTGGTGACCCTTTCTTTCATTTGCGGGCTCATCCCACCCAGATGATGGGTTAGGTCGTGGTGACGACGGTGGCTGTTCCAGGCCCCAGTGAGTGGTTGGAGCTTTAGCTTAGTTAGACTATGCGCCGGTGTGGGTTGTACGCCGTGCTTTTTGGGTTTAGGCATAGGATTCTAACTTGTTTTGTTGTAAGTATTTGAATACTTAGACTTGGATTGTAATTATTCAGGAATACACTTTGCTTGTCGAAGCACCTTATGGTAATGAGTTCTTTTGTATATTTGAATGCCGGCTCATTTAAAATCTTTTATGCGTAACTCTGATGTGTATAAAAAAAAAAAAATATAATGCCTTTTCTGGCCGTTGAAAAACGGGTTGTTACAGTATCCTAGGATACGAAACAATGTTAAACACCTCAATGTCTGATAAGCTTGTCTTGTTGTGCGTAAAAAAACACCAATTCGTATCCTAGAGTACGAAATAGACATTTTTTTGAAAAAAAAATTTAAGTTTCAGCCCGTAGAATATGAATTACACATTTTTTTGAAAATGCTACAAATTCATATTCTAGAATACGAAAATTCTTAATTTCGTATCCTATGATACAAAAATGCTTAACTTCGTATTCTAGGATACGAAGTCGACCTATATATGTAGTGGCTGCCCTAGCTTTACATTCATAACCACTTCAACACTCAACCTTCAAAATACGATCTTAGACGATTTTTTTGACGTTTGGAAGGCTTCAAATCAACGTTTCTTCATTCATTGAAGGTTCCCACAATCATTTGCAGTCATAGAACAGGTAATGTTCCCACACGCATTGTAACATCCCAAAGAAAGATTAAATAAAATACAATTATTGGAGATTAATTGTGTAAATAGGTGACCTAGTGTGGAGAAGTAAATATAGAACACAATTACCTTTGGTTTTAAGTGAAAGGACAAAGTTGGAATTTTAAATAGATGCATGTGGTGACACTATATTAGACCAAACCAAACCATTACCATTCCATTTTTAATCACAACTACTGAAACAAAATCAGTAGCTCTCTTATCTCTCTCTCACGCCATTACCCACTCATCTCACACTAGTTCATCACTTTCCCCTCACACTTAACAAATCACTACTTTTTCCCAATTCTTCTTATCTCTCTCGTTG
The DNA here is from genome assembly GCA_030408175.1 of Trifolium repens. Classification (NCBI taxonomy): domain Eukaryota; kingdom Viridiplantae; phylum Streptophyta; class Magnoliopsida; order Fabales; family Fabaceae; genus Trifolium; species Trifolium repens. Next base: position 19,383,082 of record CP125839.1, on the reverse strand, counting down.
AGCAGCAAACAAAACACCTTCAACCATGGTTAAGCTTCATTGAAACCAATCCATTACTCTTAATCCACATGCAATCAACTTCTTAGACTCCTCATGTATTAAGCTCCAAAATAAGGGTAGTTACATTCCAATCTTTCTCTTAATTTCAACTTTGTATTCCACTTCAAGAATCTAATTCAGAATCCCCATGGCATTCAATAGGAGGCTACTATTCTCTAGTTCTTAAACTCTTGAATGAGGTAAGTAACATTACAATCCATCACCTAATCATTCTTTTCATACCCATTTTCAATTCCTCACTTGAAGTTGATCATTGCATGTGTGATTATCACCTCCAATACGAGTCTTAGGATGCGTGTAAGCTCATGGGTAAGGCTGGGAGTAATAAATCAGAAGTAACAGAGGCAGATTTAAGGAATTGGAGGATGTTGGTTAAACCCGTATTCTAGGTCAGGGTCTCACTAAAACGGTAATTACTCTCTCCTCGTAACTCCGTTTGAAACGATTCCTTTTCTTATGGATAGCTAACAAAATTCCCTTCGTTTTGAGTACAAGCTTCGTAGGTTTTGGCTTAGTATCGAAGTCTGTAGAGCCTTTTGAAGTTGGAGGTCTGAAGCTGGGTTTGTGCTGGAAAATCTGGTGTACTCGCCGTGGCGAGTAATTGAGCTCGCCCAGCGAGTTTCTCAGGGCAAAAACGTCCTGCAAGTGATAAAATTTGATGCTGGGGTGTTGGGGGCAATAGTGGGGACTCCTTGAAGCAACCGGAATTGATCTCAAAGTCGTAGGGAACACGCAGAGTCAAAATTAAGCTTCTTTTACAGGTGGGTTCTTTAGGATAGTTTAGTTAGTTTCCCCAATTAGGAAAAGTTGTGTGAGGGAAATTAACTCCCAAATTTCCCTCCATTTTGTTTTATTTTATGTGTTTTACATTACTGCACTGGCTTAAATGAGGATTGTAGGTGTTTCTTTTGAAAACTATGATTTTTGGCAAAACAGGGTATTTTCTGCATGAACTCGCCGTAGCGAGTAGCCGGCGAGTATTCATGGCGAGCTGGGTTCTGGGCTGATGATACTCGCCATGGCGAGCTTCTGCTCGCTACAGCGAGTTGATTTAGGTCAGGACCTATAATCTCGCCATGGCGAGCTGGTGACTCGCCATAGCGAGCTTGTACAGAACTTGCCTATACTTTCCATTTTTCTAACAAAGTTTCACACACTGGTTTTATATCCTCATCAAAGTCAGATAGATTGCAGTAATATAATTAATATAATGTCGAATCGAATGTTAATCACAGATAATCGTTAGGGTATGTCTTAGAATTAATTAGGTTTGTATGCTCCCCGGGTTTTGGGAAATTATGGTAGTAAGAACTAAATTAGTTTCAGTCACTTAGGAGCGATTCTGAATTGTCGCATATGGATTTCCCAATGGGAATATCCATCAGGTTATGTATTGTGAGCTGTATGCCGTGATCGGATCGATCGACGGACAAGGCGGACCTCCGAGATATGCTCACCTCGGAGAATCCTTGCGGTTAAAATGAATAAGAGTTAATTTTCTGTGTTACACCTTTACTTTCAGTTTTAAGTTATGATTATGTATATGTTAGCACGATATGACTGTTTAGGATCCCCCGGTGTAGTCACCTCTAGGAGGGTAGTAGGACTCACTGAGGCTTAGTAGTCTCACCCCACTCCAAAATAATTTTTTTTAGGTAAACAGGTTATTCGGAGCAAGAATCAGGTAGGAGACTGACAGTTGGAGCTGTGTTTGGATTGCCAGACTAGAATATTTTAGTCTTCTTCTTGTTTCCTAGTTAATCTGTTTATTTGTCGTTGTTTCACTTCCGCTGTATTTTATCAGATTGATCTCGTTGTATTCGTGAAGTTGTTGCAATACATTTAATTATTCTGTGATTTTAATGTACTCAGATCCATTTATTTATGTCTTGACTAATTATTCTAGATATTTTAGTTGGGGTGTTATACGCATTATACATTTGTTTATGTATTATGTTTGTGATGATTTTGATTGTATTATTTGATATATGAAGGTGTTTAGATGGCCGGACCTTCGATTGAATTGAAACAAAAAATTGATGAAGCCGATATTTCTAAAGATGTGGATGTTGCACCTGACATTACTCAAGCTATTGATGTTGCACCCGGAATTGTTCAACCAAATGTTGTTGAACCTGGTATTGATCAACCTAACATTTCCGTTAACGCCGCCAAATATTTTTTTAACGCCAAAAAATATAAGGTTCGAAATGACTTGATTGATTGGTGTAAATGTGAGGCTGCAAAAGCCGTATTTACTATTGTGATTGAGAAATCTGATAACAGTGCTGATCGAAGGAAAAAGTATTTCGTATTGGGTTGTGAAATAGGCGGTTTGTACAAAGAACCGAAAAGAAAGTTAAAGAAAGAAGACACGGAAACAAGGAAATGTCAGTGTCCGCTCAGAAACTATAATACGAAAGACAATAATTTCAGACCGTAGAATACGAATGATATCTATTTCAGATCATAGAATATGAAATGTGCGTTTTCATATCGTAGAATACGAAATCATGGTTTTTTGGTTTCGTATCCTACAATACGAATTTTTTTTTGATTTCGTATCCTAGAACCCGAAGTGTCCTCAGTCTAAAAATTGGGGTATTTTGCGATTTTTGGGGGGTCTGGGAGCATCAAGAGGGGGCTAAAAAGCAAATTTCCTTTAGGCCACACAAAAAACTAGATTTTTTTTAAAAAGTTTATTGGACTTCCGAATAATTTTATTTGTATTATATATAGACCTCGCATCCAAATATATCATAATATTTTTGTGGCTCATTTGGTGTGCATGAGCATAATGTTACAAGAGGTCTTTTGCTTGAATCAATCATGCAACAAATTTTGTTCAATTTTTCTTATTTATTTCCTTTTCAATCTAACTGTTTTAGAAGGCCAACGCTTGGCAAATGTTGTTGATTGTATAATGTAAGTTTCCTATAGTTTTGGCAGATGATAGACACAATATCTAAGAGATTGTAAACTCTTAGTTAGCTTTAAGTAGTCGTTTGCTGTCAGTTATGATCTAATTGGAGAGTTTGTTAATTCTGTTTTATAAAGCTGTAGACTATTAGTTAGTTGCTTAGAGCATAAGTAACACATTGAAATGTATAAATATATTTGTAATTCTCCAATTATCAATAGAACAATAAGCTATCCCCTTTCAATTTTCTAATTCATTTTTTAGATTTTCTTCATTCGACTTCTCTACATTTTCTTCTCTTTTTATTTTCACTCTTTACAACTTTCTTCCTCACTCTGATTTATTTCTTCATATATATATATATATATATATATATATATATATATATATATATATATATATATATATATATATATATACGCTAAACTACACATTTGGTCCCTTAAGTTTATTTTAGGTTTCAATTTGGTTCCTTACGTTTAAAAAGTTTCAATTTGGTCCCTTACGTTTATTTTAGGTTCCAATTTGGTCCCTTCCGTCAGTTTTTGCACATGTGGCAGACGGTTTGCTTACGTGGCAGACGGTTTGCACATGTGGATTGACACGTGGGCACCTGGACACTGTAAGACCCAAGATTTCACTGTACAGTTTTCCTTAGGAACCTTTAGGTTTTTGGGGTTTTGGTGTAGTTTCAATACTATTGGTTAGAGAACAATGTATTGATTGTTGCGCTGCTTGTTTTAGGAAGCGCGTTGGGTTGTTTGAGCGTGTATTGTTGACGGAAGCTTGTCGAGGTAAGGGCTCCACTTTATTTCCGTCTTTTGAAACGGTTACGACGTGTTTGGTTTGCTATTTATGCATTGCTGTGTGCTTTGGCATGTTTGTACTTATGTATTCTCGTGATGAGAACGTGTTTAAAATACTTGCGCTGTTTACATATGATTATGAGAATATATGTATGAACAGGTGTTTGGAATACATATGATGAGAAATGTATGTATGTTGTTATGTTTGGTTTACATTTGCTAGAGAGGTTTGTATTCATTGCATTAGCATATATGGGGAAGCGTATGCTCATGCATTTGGTAGTTGCGTGCCGGTGTGGTGATCGGGAGAGCCCACCCTAATGGTTTGTAGTGATCGGGAGAGCTACGAGATTTTTGTTGAGATCGATACGTAGTGATCGGGAGAGCTACGGGGTGTGGTGATCGGGAGAGCCCACTCTAATCCTTGTAGTGATCGGGAGAGCTACGGGATTCTATTGATACTTATGGTAGGGGTGTGGTGATCGGGAGAGCCCACTCTAATGGTTCGTAGTGATCGGGAGAGCTACGGGGTTTTCATTGATGTTGTTAGTGGGTTGGACCTACGATTCCGGAATTCATGCATGTGGTAGCTAGGGTTAGTACCACGCATTGTAGAGGTTGCATTATAGGCTATGTGTGCATTGCTTATATGAACCCGTTGGTGGGAATTGCTTTGGTGGTTAAGAGCTTTCTCTTTTGTTTGTGGAATTATTGTTATGTGTACAATCTTTCGCACCGGTTATATATATATATACTTTTATTTTGTGGTGACCATTTCTTTCATTTGCGGGCTCATCCCACCCAGATGATGGGTTAGGTCGTGGTGACGACGGTGGCTGTTCCAGGCCCCAGTGAGGTGTTGGAGCTTTGGCTTAGTTAGACTATGCGCCGGTGTGGGTTGTGCACCGTGCTTTTTTGGGTTTAGGCATAGGGTTCTAACTTGTTTTGTGTAAGTATTTGAATACTTAGACTTGGATTGTAATTATTCAGGGATACACTTTGCTTGTCGAAGCACCTTATGGTAATGAGTTCTTTTGTATATTTGAATGCCGGCTCATTTAAAATATTCTATGCGCACTCTGAGTGTTAGTTGAAAAGAAAAAAAAATATTGACTTTTCTGGCCCTTGAAAAACGGGCTGTTACAATTGGTATCAGAGCACAGCTTTAAATCTTCAAAGGAAAAGTGTATACTTGAGTCGTTAGTCCAGAGTCGGTTAGAACATAGCTAGAGTAGTGTCAGTTCTAGTGTTTGTTCTGTGTCGGGTTATGAGTTAGTAAACATTGGATGAGATTTTCTGTTGAGACTCAGAAATATTTGGATAAGGAATCTAATCGGAATTGGGGATTTGGATAAAAGGAGTACAAGAGAAATAGATGGTATAGTTGGCAAGTGACAAGACTATGTGGAGTTGTAATCACCAACCGGAGGTTGGGATGGTATTATTTAAGTCGTGTTTGGAAAGAGATTCGTATGTGAGTAGACGGTTCGGCGTATTCACTGAGTTGCGGACTTATGGATATTGGTAGAGCGGAAAATTCTTCTATAGAGAAGACAACTTGTTCGGAATGTAATGGTTTTGGTGGTACCTGCCGTGGTGGCATTGTATTACTGTTGAATGATGTTCAACGGATGTTTCATGAGTGGAATCATGAGAGCTTGAACGATGTGTTTTGAGTGTTGTGTCTTACGACTTCGACCTTGTATTCGTAAGAGATCGAGGGAAACATTAAGAAAAACCTCGAAAGATTTGTGGAACCCTTGTGACTCGGAGGACCTTGAGCACAAGTGGAATGAAGTATCACTTAAGTTGGGTAAAGATGGTCTAAACCACCATCAGGATTGTCGACTGTCTATTGACAAATTGAGGGACTGGCCGTCCTTAATTTATTGTTGATGGTAGGCGGGAATCGTGTTGATTGGAATTGACTAGTTTTTGCTAGCTTTGGTGATGCACAGAGAACTTCAGTGTTTCTTTTTGGAGGGTAGCCACTCACAACTTCGCGTGAACCTAGGGAAATTGGCTATGTCGCGGAGGCGAAAGAGGTGACTTTGGAAATTTTTTGTTTGTGGGCACGAGGATCTTTTGGAACTAGAGGTTGTGAACCTCTGTTGTGAGGTTAATTTTGAGTGGTGAACTCGTTGAGAGTTGCGGTTGGTGCACGGTTGTGCCAGTGTGTTGGTGAGAGTATCTGTGTGACTTCACCCGGTGTTAGCATCTGTGTGGCTGCACCAAATCCTGAGGGATTTTGTTGTGTTGGTGATGGTAATAATTAGTTGAGTTGTTACTCTTACCTTTAGTTTCGAGGACGAAACTTCTTTTTGGAGGGTAGTAATGTAAGACCCAAGATTTCACTGTACAGTTTTCCTTAGGAACCTTTAGGTTTTTGGGGTTTTGGTGTAGTTTCAATACTATTGGTTAGAGAACAATGTATTGATTGTTGTGCTGCTTGTTTTAGGAAGCGCGTTGGGTTGTTTGAGCGTGTATTGTTGACGGAAGCTTGCCGAGGTAAGGGCTCCACTTTATTTCCGTCTTTTGAAACGGTTACGACGTGTTTGGTTTGCTATTTATGCATTGCTGTGTGCTTTGGCATGTTTGTACTTATGTATTCTCGTGATGAGAACGTGTTTAAAATACTTGCGCTGTTTACATATGATTATGAGAATATATGTATGAACAGGTGTTTGGAATACATATGATGAGAAATGTATGTATGTTGTTATGTTTGGTTTACATATGCTAGAGAGGTTTGTATTCATTGCATTAGCATATATGGGGAAGCGTATGCTCATGCATTTGGTAGTTGCGTGCCGGTGTGGTGATCGGGAGAGCCCACCCTAATGGTTTGTAGTGATCGGGAGAGCTACGAGATTTTTGTTGAGATCGATACGTAGTGATCGGGAGAGCTACGGGGTGTGGTGATCGGGAGAGCCCACTCTAATCCTTGTAGTGATCGGGAGAGCTACGGGATTCTATTGATACTTATGGTAGGGGTGTGGTGATCGGGAGAGCCCACTCTAATGGTTCGTAGTGATCGGGAGAGCTACGGGGTTTTCATTGATGTTGTTAGTGGGTTGGACCTACGATTCCGGAATTCATGCATGTGGTAGCTAGGGTTAGTACCACGCATTGTAGAGGTTGCATTATAGGCTATGTGTGCATTGCTTATATGAACCCGTTGGTGGGAATTGCTTTGGTGGTTAAGAGCTTTCTCTTTTGTTTGTGGAATTATTGTTATGTGTACAATCTTTCGCACCGGTTATATATATATATATACTTTTATTTTGTGGTGACCATTTCTTTCATTTGCGGGCTCATCCCACCCAGATGATGGGTTAGGTCGTGGTGACGACGGTGGCTGTTCCAGGCCCCAGTGAGGTGTTGGAGCTTTGGCTTAGTTAGACTATGCGCCGGTGTGGGTTGTGCACCGTGCTTTTTTGGGTTTAGGCATAGGGTTCTAACTTGTTTTGTGTAAGTATTTGAATACTTAGACTTGGATTGTAATTATTCAGGGATACACTTTGCTTGTCGAAGCACCTTATGGTAATGAGTTCTTTTGTATATTTGAATGCCGGCTCATTTAAAATATTCTATGCGCACTCTGAGTGTTAGTTGAAAAGAAAAAAAAATATTGACTTTTCTGGCCCTTGAAAAACGGGCTGTTACAATTGGTATCAGAGCACAGCTTTAAATCTTCAAAGGAAAAGTGTATACTTGAGTCGTTAGTCCAGAGTCGGTTAGAACATAGCTAGAGTAGTGTCAGTTCTAGTGTTTGTTCTGTGTCGGGTTATGAGTTAGTAAACATTGGATGAGATTTTCTGTTGAGACTCAGAAATATTTGGATAAGGAATCTAATCGGAATTGGGGATTTGGATAAAAGGAGTACAAGAGAAATAGATGGTATAGTTGGCAAGTGACAAGACTATGTGGAGTTGTAATCACCAACCGGAGGTTGGGATGGTATTATTTAAGTCGTGTTTGGAAAGAGATTCGTATGTGAGTAGACGGTTCGGCGTATTCACTGAGTTGCGGACTTATGGATATTGGTAGAGCGGAAAATTCTTCTATAGAGAAGACAACTTGTTCGGAATGTAATGGTTTTGGTGGTACCTGCCGTGGTGGCATTGTATTACTGTTGAATGATGTTCAACGGATGTTTCATGAGTGGAATCATGAGAGCTTGAACGATGTGTTTTGAGTGTTGTGTCTTACGACTTCGACCTTGTATTCGTAAGAGATCGAGGGAAACATTAAGAAAAACCTCGAAAGATTTGTGGAACCCTTGTGACTCGGAGGACCTTGAGCACAAGTGGAATGAAGTATCACTTAAGTTGGGTAAAGATGGTCTAAACCACCATCAGGATTGTCGACTGTCTATTGACAAATTGAGGGACTGGCCGTCCTTAATTTATTGTTGATGGTAGGCGGGAATCGTGTTGATTGGAATTGACTAGTTTTTGCTAGCTTTGGTGATGCACAGAGAACTTCAGTGTTTCTTTTTGGAGGGTAGCCACTCACAACTTCGCGTGAACCTAGGGAAATTGGCTATGTCGCGGAGGCGAAAGAGGTGACTTTGGAAATTTTTTGTTTGTGGGCACGAGGATCTTTTGGAACTAGAGGTTGTGAACCTCTGTTGTGAGGTTAATTTTGAGTGGTGAACTCGTTGAGAGTTGCGGTTGGTGCACGGTTGTGCCAGTGTGTTGGTGAGAGTATCTGTGTGACTTCACCCGGTGTTAGCATCTGTGTGGCTGCACCTAATCCTGAGGGATTTTGTTGTGTTGGTGATGGTAATAATTAGTTGAGTTGTTACTCTTACCTTTAGTTTCGAGGACGAAACTTCTTTTTGGAGGGTAGTAATGTAAGACCCAAGATTTCACTGTACAGTTTTCCTTAGGAACCTTTAGGTTTTTGGGGTTTTGGTGTAGTTTCAATACTATTGGTTAGAGAACAATGTATTGATTGTTGCGCTGCTTGTTTTAGGAAGCGCGTTGGGTTGTTTGAGCGTGTATTGTTGACGGAAGCTTGCCGAGGTAAGGGCTCCACTTTATTTCCGTCTTTTGAAACGGTTACGACGTGTTTGGTTTGCTATTTATGCATTGCTGTGTGCTTTGGCATGTTTGTACTTATGTATTCTCGTGATGAGAACGTGTTTAAAATACTTGCGCTGTTTACATATGATTATGAGAATATATGTATGAACAGGTGTTTGGAATACATATGATGAGAAATGTATGTATGTTGTTATGTTTGGTTTACATATGCTAGAGAGGTTTGTATTCATTGCATTAGCATATATGGGGAAGCGTATGCTCATGCATTTGGTAGTTGCGTGCCGGTGTGGTGATCGGGAGAGCCCACCCTAATGGTTTGTAGTGATCGGGAGAGCTACGAGATTTTTGTTGAGATCGATACGTAGTGATCGGGAGAGCTACGGGGTGTGGTGATCGGGAGAGCCCACTCTAATCCTTGTAGTGATCGGGAGAGCTACGGGATTCTATTGATACTTATGGTAGGGGTGTGGTGATCGGGAGAGCCCACTCTAATGGTTCGTAGTGATCGGGAGAGCTACGGGGTTTTCATTGATGTTGTTAGTGGGTTGGACCTACGATTCCGGAATTCATGCATGTGGTAGCTAGGGTTAGTACCACGCATTGTAGAGGTTGCATTATAGGCTATGTGTGCATTGCTTATATGAACCCGTTGGTGGGAATTGCTTTGGTGGTTAAGAGCTTTCTCTTTTGTTTGTGGAATTATTGTTATGTGTACAATCTTTCGCACCGGTTATATATATATATACTTTTATTTTGTGGTGACCATTTCTTTCATTTGCGGGCTCATCCCACCCAGATGATGGGTTAGGTCGTGGTGACGACGGTGGCTGTTCCAGGCCCCAGTGAGGTGTTGGAGCTTTGGCTTAGTTAGACTATGCGCCGGTGTGGGTTGTGCACCGTGCTTTTTTGGGTTTAGGCATAGGGTTCTAACTTGTTTTGTGTAAGTATTTGAATACTTAGACTTGGATTGTAATTATTCAGGGATACACTTTGCTTGTCGAAGCACCTTATGGTAATGAGTTCTTTTGTATATTTGAATGCCGGCTCATTTAAAATATTCTATGCGCACTCTGAGTGTTAGTTGAAAAGAAAAAAAAATATTGACTTTTCTGGCCCTTGAAAAACGGGCTGTTACAATTGGTATCAGAGCACAGCTTTAAATCTTCAAAGGAAAAGTGTATACTTGAGTCATTAGTCCAGAGTCGGTTAGAACATAGCTAGAGTAGTGTCAGTTCTAGTGTTTGTTCTGTGTCGGGTTATGAGTTAGTAAACATTGGATGAGATTTTCTGTTGAGACTCAGAAATGTTTGGATAAGGAATCTAATCGGAATTGGGGATTTGGATAAAAGGAGTACAAGAGAAATAGATGGTATAGTTGGCAAGTGACAAGACTATGTGGAGTTGTAATCACCAACCGGAGGTTGGGATGGTATTATTTAAGTCGTGTTTGGAAAGAGATTCGTATGTGAGTAGACGGTTCGGCGTATTCACTGAGTTGCGGACTTATGGATATTGGTAGAGCGGAAAATTCTTCTATAGAGAAGACAACTTGTTCGGAATGTAATGGTTTTGGTGGTACCTGCCGTGGTGGCATTGTATTACTGTTGAATGATGTTCAACAGATGTTTCATGAGTGGAATCATGAGAGCTTGAACGATGTGTTTTGAGTGTTGTGTCTTACGACTTCGACCTTGTATTCGTAAGAGATCGAGGGAAACATTAAGAAAAACCTCGAAAGATTTGTGGAACCCTTGTGACTCGGAGGACCTTGAGCACAAGTGGAATGAAGTATCACTTAAGTTGGGTAAAGATGGTCTAAACCACCATCAGGATTGTCGACTGTCTATTGACAAATTGAGGGACTGGCCGTCCTTAATTTATTGTTGATGGTAGGCGGGAATCGTGTTGATTGGAATTGACTAGTTTTTGCTAGCTTTGGTGATGCACAGAGAACTTCAGTGTTTCTTTTTGGAGGGTAGCCACTCACAACTTCGCGTGAACCTAGGGAAATTGGCTATGTCGCGGAGGCGAAAGAGGTGACTTTGGAAATTTTTTGTTTGTGGGCACGAGGATCTTTTGGAACTAGAGGTTGTGAACCTCTGTTGTGAGGTTAATTTTGAGTGGTGAACTCGTTGAGAGTTGCGGTTGGTGCACGGTTGTGCCAGTGTGTTGGTGAGAGTATCTGTGTGACTTCACCCGGTGTTAGCATCTGTGTGGCTGCACCTAATCCTGAGGGATTTTGTTGTGTTGGTGATGGTAATAATTAGTTGAGTTGTTACTCTTACCTTTAGTTTCGAGGACGAAACTTCTTTTTGGAGGGTAGTAATGTAAGACCCAAGATTTCACTGTACAGTTTTCCTTAGGAACCTTTAGGTTTTTGGGGTTTTGGTGTAGTTTCAATACTATTGGTTAGAGAACAATGTATTGATTGTTGCGCTGCTTGTTTTAGGAAGCGCGTTGGGTTGTTTGAGCGTGTATTGTTGACGGAAGCTTGCCGAGGTAAGGGCTCCACTTTATTTCCGTCTTTTGAAACGGTTACGACGTGTTTGGTTTGCTATTTATGCATTGCTGTGTGCTTTGGCATGTTTGTACTTATGTATTCTCGTGATGAGAACATGTTTAAAATACTTGCGCTGTTTACATATGATTATGAGAATATATGTATGAACAGGTGTTTGGAATACATATGATGAGAAATGTATGTATGTTGTTATGTTTGGTTTACATATGCTAGAGAGGTTTGTATTCATTGCATTAGCATATATGGGGAAGCGTATGCTCATGCATTTGGTAGTTGCGTGCCGGTGTGGTGATCGGGAGAGCCCACCCTAATGGTTTGTAGTGATCGGGAGAGCTACGAGATTTTTGTTGAGATCGATACGTAGTGATTGGGAGAGCTACGGGGTGTGGTGATCGGGAGAGCCCACTCTAATCCTTGTAGTGATCGGGAGAGCTATGGGATTCTATTGATACTTATGGTAGGGGTGTGGTGATCGGGAGAGCCCACTCTAATGGTTCGTAGTGATCGGGAGAGCTACGGGGTTTTCATTGATGTTGTTAGTGGGTTGGACCTACGATTCCGGAATTCATGCATGTGGTAGCTAGGGTTAGTACCACGCATTGTAGAGGTTGCATTATAGGCTATGTGTGCATTGCTTATATGAACCCGTTGGTGGGAATTGCTTTGGTGGTTAAGAGCTTTCTCTTTTGTTTGTGGAATTATTGTTATGTGTACAATCTTTCGCACCGGTTATATATATATATATATACTTTTATTTTGTGGTGACCCTTTCTTTCATTTGCGGGCTCATCCCACCCAGATGATGGGTTAGGTCGTGGTGACGACGGTGGCTGTTCCAGGCCCCAGTGAGGTGTTGGAGCTTTGGCTTAGTTAGACTATGCGCCGGTGTGGGTTGTGCACCGTGCTTTTTTGGGTTTAGGCATAGGGTTCTAACTTGTTTTGTGTAAGTATTTGAATACTTAGACTTGGATTGTAATTATTCAGGGATACACTTTGCTTGTCGAAGCACCTTATGGTAATGAGTTCTTTTGTATATTTGAATGCCGGCTCATTTAAAATATTCTATGCGCACTCTGAGTGTAAGTTGAAAAGAAAAAAAAATATTGACTTTTCTGGCCCTTGAAAAACGGGCTGTTACAATTGGTATCAGAGCACAGCTTTAAATCTTCAAAGGGAAACTGTATACTTGAGTCGTTAGTCCAGAGTCGGTTAGAACATAGCTAGAGTAGTGTCAGTTCTAGTGTTTGTTCTGTGTCGGGTTATGAGTTAGTAAACATTGGATGAGATTTTCTGTTGAGACTCAGAAATGTTTGGATAAGGAATCTAATCGGAATTAGGGATTTGGATAAAAGGAGTACAAGAGAAATAGATGGTATAGTTGGCAAGTGACAAGACTATGAGGAGTTGTAATCACCAACCGGAGGTTGGGATGGTATTATTTAAGTCGTGTTTGGAAAGAGATTCGTATGTGAGTAGACGGTTCGGCGTATTCACTGAGTTGCGGACTTATGGATATTGGTAGAGCGGAAAATTCTTCTATAGAGAAGACAACTTGTTCGGAATGTAATGGTTTTGGTGGTACCTGCCGTGGTGGCATTGTATTACTGTTGAATGATGTTCAACGGATGTTTCATGAGTGGAATCATGAGAGCTTGAACGATGTGTTTTGAGTGTTGTGTCTTACGACTTCGACCTTGTATTCGTAAGAGATCGAGGGAAACATTAAGAAAAACCTCGAAAGATTTGTGGAACCCTTGTGACTCGGAGGACCTTGAGCACAAGTGGAATGAAGTATCACTTAAGTTGGGTAAAGATGGTCTAAACCACCATCAGGATTGTCGACTGTCTATTGACAAATTGAGGGACTGGCCGTCCTTAATTTATTGTTGATGGTAGGCGGGAATCGTGTTGATTGGAATTGACTAGTTTTTGCTAGCTTTGGTGATGCACAGAGAACTTCAGTGTTTCTTTTTGGAGGGTAGCCACTCACAACTTCGCGTGAACCTAGGGAAATTGGCTATGTCGCGGAGGCGAAAGAGGTGACTTTGGAAATTTTTTGTTTGTGGGCACGAGGATCTTTGGGAACTAGAGGTTGTGAACCTCTGTTGTGAGGTTAATTTTGAGTGGTGAACTCGTTGAGAGTTGCGGTTGGTGCACGGTTGTGCCAGTGTGTTGGTGAGAGTATCTGTGTGACTTCACCCGGTGTTAGCATCTGTGTGGCTGCACCTAATCCTGAGGGATTTTGTTGTGTTGGTGATGGTAATAATTAGTTGAGTTGTTACTCTTACCTTTAGTTTCAAAGACGAAACTTCTTTTTGGAGGGTAGTAATGTAAGACCCAAGATTTCACTGTACAGTTTTCCTTAAGAACCTTTAGGTTTTTGGGGTTTTGGTGTAGTTTCAATACTATTGGTTAGAGAACAATGTATTGATTGTTGCGCTGCTTGTTTTAGGAAGCGCGTTGGGTTGTTTGAGCGTGTATTGTTGACGGAAGCTTGCCGAGGTAAGGGCTCCACTTTATTTCCGTCTTTTGAAACGGTTACGACGTGTTTGGTTTGCTATTTATGCATTGCTGTGTGCTTTGGCATGTTTGTACTTATGTATTCTCGTGATGAGAACGTGTTTAAAATACTTGCGCTGTTTACATATGATTATGAGAATATATGTATGAACAGGTGTTTGGAATACATATGATGAGAAATGTATGTATGTTGTTATGTTTGGTTTACATATGCTAGAGAGGTATGTATTCATTGCATTAGCATATATGGGGAAGCGTATGCTCATGCATTTGGTAGTTGCGTGCCGGTGTGGTGATCGGGAGAGCCCACCCTAATGGTTTGTAGTGATCGGGAGAGCTACGAGATTTTTGTTGAGATCGATACGTAGTGATCGGGAGAGCTACGGGGTGTGGTGATCGGGAGAGCCCACTCTAATCCTTGTAGTGATCGGGAGAGCTACGGGATTCTATTGATACTTATGGTAGGGGTGTGGTGATCGGGAGAGCCCACTCTAATGGTTCGTAGTGATCGGGAGAGCTACGGGGTTTTCATTGATGTTGTTAGTGGGTTGGACCTACGATTCCGGAATTCATGCATGTGGTAGCTAGGGTTAGTACCACGCATTGTAGAGGTTGCATTATAGGCTATGTGTGCATTGCTTATATGAACCCGTTGGTGGGAATTGCTTTGGTGGTTAAGAGCTTTCTCTTTTGTTTGTGGAATTATTGTTATGTGTACAATCTTTCGCACCGGTTATATATATATATACTTTTATTTTGTGGTGACCCTTTCTTTCATTTACGGGCTCATCCCACCCAGATGATGGGTTAGGTCGTGGTGACGACGGTGGCTGTTCCAGGCCCCAGTGAGGTGTTGGAGCTTTGGCTTAGTTAGACTATGCGCCGGTGTGGGTTGTGCACCGTGCTTTTTTGGGTTTAGGCATAGGGTTCTAACTTGTTTTGTGTAAGTATTTGAATACTTAGACTTGGATTGTAATTATTCAGGGATACACTTTGCTTGTCGAAGCACCTTATGATAATGAGTTCTTTTGTATATTTGAATGCCGGCTCATTTAAAATATTCTATGCGCACTCTGAGTGTTAGTTGAAAAGAAAAAAAAATATTGACTTTTCTGGCCCTTGAAAAACGGGCTGTTACAGACACGTTGACACGTGTCCAATTGAAACAGTGGAACAGTGGAATCTGACGGAAGGGACCAACTAATGCAAACGTTGATAACGTAAGGGACCAAATTGAAACTTTTTAAACGTAAGGGACCAAATTGAAATCTAAAATAAACGTAAGGGACCAAATATGTAGTTTAGCCTATATATATATATACTCCAAAATGATGATGCAACTAAAACCAATCACAATATAATGATGATGTATCTACTAGTACCAGAATTTACTTTATTTTTATGATGTATGTAGCTAACTACTACCCACGAGACGAGAAGAGCCATTGACGTTAGCTTTGCATGAATTTGGCCACCGAAAAAGATAACACAAAGAAAGAGCTTTTCACTTGCGTGCCCTTTTTGTTAAAATTATAAGGTATCATTTGGCCTATTTTTTTTAGTTTTTAGAAGTTATCTGAAAGTTAAAATTAACAATAAAAGTTTTTAGAAAATAGTTTAATTTTTGGTAATTGTTATTTTTTTTAAATACGGCGAATTTGCACACATATTCAAATAATTAAGTAAATAAATAAATAATCACATAAAATCCTATTTATTTAAATACGGTTGTTACAACTCTACCCCCCTAAAAGAATTTTTTCCCTCGAAAATTACCTGGAAACAATTCCGGATACGACTTCCTCATCTCATCCTCTAGCTCCCAAGTAGCACTTTCACCGACCGGTCCTCCCCAAACCACTTTAACCGACACGATCTCCTTATTCCTTAGCTTCTTCACTTCTCTTCCATCAATCCTCAAAGGCATGGTTTCAACCGTGAGATTCTCCCTCACTTGGATATCGTCCACTTCTATCACATGGGTTGGATCGGGAACATACTTTCTCAATTGTGATATATGAAAAACATTATGTAGGTTTGACAATGATGGTGGCAAATCCGATAAGCCACTCCCCCTACTCTTCCAAGAATCTCATAAGGCCCAATAAACCTTGGCGTCAATTTCCTTGACCTCAAAGCACGTCCAATACCGATAGTTGGTGAAACTCTTAGAAACACATGATCACCTTCTTTGAATTCTACATTCTTTCTCTTTTTATCATAATAGCTCTTTTGTCTACTTTGAGATGCCCTCATCTTCTCTTGTATCATCCTAATTTTCTCCGTTGTTTGTTGAACTATTTTCGGTCCAAGTACAACACTTTCTCCCGCTTCATACCAACACAAGGGAGTTCTACATCTTCTACCATACAAAGCTTCAAAAGGTGTCATTCCAATACTAGTGTGGAAACTATTATTATAGGTAAACTCTATCAATGGTAGATAACCATCCCAACTATCTCCTCCTTCCAATACGCAAGCCCTCAACAAATCCTTTAGTGATTGAATTGTTCTTTCCGATTGCCCGACCCGTCTGTTTGAGGGTGGTAAGCGGAACTCAATCTTAGCTTGGTTCCCAAGGCCTCTTGCAAGCTCTCCCAAAATCTCGAAGTAAATCTCGGGTCTCTATCTGACACAATGCTAGAAGGAATACCGTGCAACTTCACAATTTGCTCCACATAAATCTCCACTAACTTTGGTACTAAAGTTCCGGTCTTAAAGGCAATAAAGTGTGCGGATTTTGTTAATCTATCCACAATCACCCAAATAGAATCATTTCCTTTTGTAGTCCTTGGAAAACCACTCACAAAGTCCATAGCAATGCTATCCCATTTCCACTCGGGTACAAACATAGGTTGCAACAATCCGGAAGGTCTTTGATGCTCTACATTAGATTTCTGACAAGTCAAATTCCGCAAACATAGGTTGCAACAAATTCCGCAACTTCTTTCTTCATACTAGGCCACCAAAACAACTTCTTTAAATATTGGTACATCTTAGTAGCCCCAGGGTGAATACTTAACCCACTTCGATGGCCTTCTTCTAGAATCTTTTTCTTCAATTCCGGTATGTCAGGTACACAAACTCTTTCACGAAATCTTATGATTCCATTCTCATCCACCTTGAAGTCGGTCTCTTTCCCTTGATTAATCAAAGTCAACCGGTTCACCAAACTCAAGTCTCCCTTTTGACCATCCTTTACTTCATCAAGAAAATCATTTGTAAGCTTCAACATTCCCAACTTGACACTATTTGGAGTTATTTCACAAACCAAACTGAGATCTCTGAATTGTTCAATCAAATCCAACTCCTTTGCCATGAGGGCCGACATATGCATAGATTTCCTACTCAAGGCATCCGCCACAACATTCGCTTTTCCGGGGTGATAACTCAACTCGAAGTCATAATCCTTTAAGAACTCTAACCATCTCCTTTGTCTCATATTCAATTCCTTTTGATCGAATAAATACTTCAAACTCTTATGGTCACTAAAAACTTCAAATCTAGAACCAAACAAATAATGTCTCCAAACCTTCAAACCAAATACAACGACGGCTAACTCAAGATCATGTGTTGGATAATTCTTCTCATGTATCTTTAATTGTCTAGAAGCATAAGCAATCACTTTACCCTTTTGCATAAGCACACCTCCTAACCCCATCAAAGAAGCATCACAATATACAACAAAAGGTTCATTCGCTTTTGGCAAAGTTAAAACTGGTGCCATTGTCAACCTTCTCTTCAATTCTTGAAAACTATTCTCACAAAGACTATCCCATACAAAAGCTTGACCTTTCCGAGTCAATTTGGTTAATGGTAAAGCTAAAAACACAAGCACCTACCAATTGGTCCATCAAGTCGTCGATTCTCGGAAGCAGGTATTTGTTCTTGATAGTCACTTTGTTCAATTGTCGGTAATCAATGCACAAACGCATACTTCCCTCTTTCTTCTTTACCAACAAAACAGGTGCTCCCCACGGTGACACGCTAGGTCGAATAAACTTCTTCTCAAGTAATTCTTCTAGTTGTTTCTTTAACTCACTCAACTCCGATGCCGACATCCGATATGGCGCCATAGATATAAGGCTCGTACCAGGCACCAAATCAATAGTAAACTCCACTTCTCTTTCAGGAGGCACATCTGTCACATCTTCCGGAAATACATCAGAAAACTCTTGTACAACCGGTAATTCATTAATTTCAACTCCACCTTCAAGTTTCAAAGATGCAAACATTGCAAACATTTCTCCATGCTCCTTCAAAGATTCTTTTACTTCCTTCCCACTCATCAATAGTTAACTCTCTTCCGATTTTGGAAACACAACAGTTTTCTCACAACAATTAATGTGGACTCGATTAAATATCAACCAATTCATGCCAAAAATTACATCTATATTACTAAGCGGGATACACACTAGATCCATACCAAAAGATCTACCAAACACATCAACAGGACATTTAAGACACACTAACTGAGTATATACAGAACCACTAGCAGGAGTTTCTATTTCCATATGACCAAGCATTTCAGAAACGGGAATATTAAGACGCTTTACACAATCAATAGATATAAAAGAGTGCGCTGCTCCAGTATCAATAATCGCAATTAAAAGAGTGCTAAAGATGAAACACGTACCTCTAATGAGATTGTCCACTTGGTCCGCACCATCTCCACTCAAAGCAAACACCTTTCCAACAACCTTCTTTGGCTTCTTGCATTCCGGACTCTTGTGACCCAACTCTCCACAATTGAAACAAGTAGCCGGCTCCTTGCACTTATAAGCCTTGTGACTCGGCTTCTTACATTTGAAGCATGTGATATTCTCTTTCTCATAGCCTCCAACCATCTTCTTTACACTACTTTCACCAAACTTCTTCTTTCCTTTGTTGTCATAAGGTTTTCCATGGTTCTCATCCTTTTCCTTCTTGTCATTTGCTAGCTTGTAGTAGTTTGACTTAGCCTTTGCATCTCTATCACAAATGCTACTTTTGTTGACCAAGGTGGCAAAGTTTCGGATTTCCGAAAAATCGATAAGCAACTTAATGTCAGGACGTAGTCCACTTTCAAACTTCACACACTTGTCCATTTCCGCTTCAACCGTGTTGTAGTGTGGGCTATACCTACACAGCTCCTCAAACTTTGCCGCATATTCCGCCACAAACATGTTTCCTTGCTTCAACTCCATAAACTCAACCACCTTCCTATTCCTTATATCCGATGGAAAGTACTTGACCAAGAATTCCCTCTTGAAGTTCTCCCAAGTAATCATGGTGTTGCCAAATCCCAACCTTTGACTTGCATTCTTCCACCAATAAGTAGCATCTTCATGAAGCATGTAAGTTCCCAAAGTCACCTTTTGTGTTTCCGAGCACCTCATTGCTCCAAAGATCCTCTCCATAGCTTCTAACCATTTGATAGCACCATCGGGGTCATGTCCACCCTTGAAAGCTTGTGGATTGTTCCTCAAGAACCGCTCTAATCTTGACTCATCTTCATTTCCTCGAAGGTTCTCTTGCGCAATCCTGTCGACATTCCTATTAGTCGCCTCTTGAGCCATGGCATTAGCCATCATGGTCAAGGCATCCGCAATCGCCCTTTGAGACATCACCTGGATAACCAACCAATCAACTATGATTAGAAACTAAAAGTACCAACAGTGTTTCCTACACATGTCGCACACACGGGTAATCTAAGCCTATTTGATCCGACATGAATCGACCTTGCTCTGATACCACTTATTGTAACACCCTAATCCCTTATATAAAATTTACTTAACTTAAAATAAATAAATACATAAAGCATTAAGGCATACAATTTAATAAACCATACATGCATCATCTGAGAATTAATCATATAGTAGCGGATATTAAATTAAACTCATAAAACTTAAACCATAAAGTATCATACTTAAACTTCAACTCAAGTTCTAGCAAAATAGACATATATGTCTCAACCTATCCATACACTCAAACATGGATATAAAATAGTAGCATAGTTTGAAGAACATAAAAACAAACATGCTCAAAACATTCGAATAAGGAAAATATCTACCCGACTCGATGTTACAAAATATTAGAGCATCTACTTATTACAAACCAACTAATAGATAAGTATAACTAGGAGAAGCATATAGCTTAACTCCTCACCACTAGTAACAAAAGCGCAGACAACACTAATCCGCCGAAGCTAAATCCTCACCCTGCACACCTGAACCCCCGAAAGGTTCAGCAATTACACAAAACAGAGAGTTAGTAAGGAATTCCAAAAAAAATTATGCAAGTATGTCGAATACTATACACTTTAATAAATAATAAAAGAACTATAACATTTACATCGTGAAATGTAAGTACACATACACTAAGGTACATATAAATCAAGTATCAATCATTTAATACATCATAAGATTATCATTTAGCATAATCAATTCACACACCATCTAGCACATAACAGCTCAATGCACAATTAATGATGTCATTTACCAAATAATTCACATAGTTAATCAACTTCATCTCCTAATGCAAATAATCATGAAATGCTCCCTAGCATTTACTAATGCATGTGGTACCATATCAATTCATTTGAAAACTTATTCCAATTATGTTTTAGTCAATCGCAGCTACTAAAACATCTGCTATACTTTGAGGCTCATCCAAAGTATTTGCTCATCATACTGTTTACAATGAAATTTGGTAAACAATCGCTAGTTAAAGTTATTACAAGAAAGATCAACTAGTAAATCTTGGGACATAGTGCTTTATTCACATTTGTTGTTTGTTTTTAATTAGTAATATTGAAAATAACTTGAATTGTAAGAAAAAGAATGTCCATTCGACAGAATGAACAGAAGGATAAGAAGAGTCGAATTGTAAAGGCAAAGGAAGTTAAGTTGCAAATGAAGTAAATTGCATTCAAATGTAAAATTTACATGACAGAAATGGTACACAGAACATACATTTTCCTTTGATCACTCGTTTCTCTCGTTAACATGGGTACTTTGAGTTTGTAAGGATTCTGTATTATGATTGTGACCCTTGACACGATCACATATAACTTATATTTATAGACAAATATAAATAACTGCTAATAACGCCTAAAAACTACTGGCTCGACGCGTGTCTTGCCACGTATTTTGAATTTGAATCCTCCAGTGCCTTTGTTGTATCCGTTGCATGTGTCAAAGTCGAAGCAATAGAGGTTCTTGAATATTTGCTAAGTCCACAACTTCTCCTTTGTATAGAGAGAAGTACTTCGATCTTGCTATATACTTCGATTAGCTCGAAATGAACCTGAAGAAACCAAATTCTTTAATATGTTCGAAATGAGAACATTTATTGATGTTCATGCATGATTCTTTATTAAATCTTTTGGCTCTAAAACCAATTATACTTTTAATGATCTTTCAAATCAATAAATAATTAAATGGATATCATTTAATATTCTTCAATTATGCATTTAGAACATATTTTGACTTAGCCAAAATATTGGCTAACACATACATAATGAATGCATGTATGCAAAATTTACCAAACATGTGGTATAACCATCTCATCCCAAAAGGATATCACAATTCATGTACTTCAATATTACAAGTACATCTTCTCCATTAATTAAAACATATTAATTAATCATCTCAAGTTATCGTACACATACGAAAGTATCATAACTTATCATCTTTCATCTACATATAAGATATTCACAATTCAAACCATTTATCACCAAAAAGTTCATAGTTCAGTTTGCATACATTATTACATAATCATAAGATCATAATCCATGGTAATATAAACATGCATTTCATTTAAATTACCATATAACAAAATCCTGCACAGACAATTTCGCCCGGCGAGCTTTAGCGAAAATCAAGTCAAAAAGTTCCAGGTTAACTGGCGAGATTTGGTGAAAATTTAGCCCGGCGAGATCTAGCGAAAATTTCGCCGTACATCGCCCGGCGAATTTGCACGAACAGACACACTCTGCTATCGGGTTTTGAACTTCAAAACCCTTAGAAACTCGAAATTTCACTCCAGAAGCAAAAAGATGATAAATTTAGGCATATATAAGTATGATAAACATGGAAGTACAACTCCTAACAAGTATTAATAACAATTCATACTAGAAATCATCAGTTTCATCATTTTTCATAAAAACTCATAAACTTCAAACATCTAACAAATTCCCACAAATTAAACCCCAAAGTTTGTGATTTCTTTTATCAATTCATGTGAGCAATCTATCTATGTCATAAAAATCATTACTTAAGAGGAATCAAACCCTAACTCAAAAGAAAAGAGTGAGAGAGGATTGGCTTGGAGAGAAATTGATTTTCTCCTCCTCTCTTGATCACTCTAGAAAACCATACTACTCTCATACCTTGTGAAATTCTGATTTCTCTAGTCCTTCCTTCACTTCTAGCTCTTCCTCTTGTTCTCTTCTTCCTCAAGAAAATGAGTTCTTGCTCTATATTATCTTTCTACCTCCTTTTTCTTCACAAAATGTGACTTCTATTTCTTCTTTTTTTCTAACTTAACCTGGTTTTTGTTAAAAAGTCCCTAATACCTTTCTTGTCTCTCATTCTCTATTGGGCTTAGCCCACTCACACCATAAGTCCATATAACTCTTCTCATAATTAATTAGTGACTATGACCACTATCTTATCTCTTCTCATAATTAACTAATTAATTCATTCTATCTTAATTAAAGATTCTCTACTAGATTAATAATTCTAATGGATTACTAAAATACCCTTTAGCCAAAACATAACTATTCATAAAATCATGAAAGCACACATATTCAAATAATTAAGTAAATAAATAAATAATCACATAAAATCCTATTTATTTAAATACGGTTGTTACACGTCACAGAAAGAGAACGGTGTTTAAAGGACCAACTTAAAACCTAAAATAAGGACAATGGATCAAATATGCAATTAAGCCTACAAAATAAGTGATACAATCACCCAAGAATACAATCTAGAGGATTCCCAAGCAAAATATATGAAATGAAATGATAAATATTTAAGTATATTTTTGAAAAAAGAAAAATAATTTCAACTAGAGTAATACAATTTTTTTTTGAATTATGATAAATAACATTAAAATGACAATTAAAAAATGAAGGCATAACACCAAAGAAGAAATAGGGACATAAAATGAATTTTATTTTATTTTTGGCTAGACTTGCACATCTTAAATTTCAAGAAATAGAGAATCTCAAATTGAACTTAAACCCTTGATATTAAGATTGTTGCAACTATATCAATTTGGATAGAATTACGGGAGAGTGCATTTTTAATAGTACTTTGATGGAAATTTGTTCCACAAAAGGTAAAGAGATATATTAATTAATGAAATTATACATATTCCTGTTTTAAATATAATTATTTTTTGAATAAAAATATATGTTAAAATGTCAAATGTATTTGATCCGAAATTGAACTAAATACATTTGTCTTTTTAATTATATTTTTTTATGAGACTTTATTAATTATTTTAAATATAATTTTTTAACTATAGATAACACTAGAGGATGTATTATAAATGTATGATATTTTAGGAATTTTATCTTTAATTGAGTAAAATTAATTATACTTAATTATGACTATAAATAAAAATATTTTTATGGCTAAACTACACATTTGGTCCCTTACGTTTATTTTAGGTTTCAATTTGGTCCCTCACGTTTAAAAAGTTTTAATTTGGTCCCTTACGTTTATTTTAGGTTTCAATTTGGTCCCTTCCGTCAGTTTTTGCACATGTGGCAGGCGGTTTGCTTACGTGGCAGACGGTTTGCTCACGTGGATTGACACGTGGACACCTGGACATGTTGACACGTGTCCAATTGAAACAGTGGAACAGTTGAATCTAACGGAAGGGACCAACTAATGCAAATGTTGATAACGTAAGAGACCAAATTGAAACTTTTTAAAAGTAAGGGACCAAATTGAAACCTAAAATAAACGTAAGGGACCAAACATGTAGTTTAGCCTATTTTTATTTATATTTGAGACAGTAAATTCTCTATAAATAATCAATAATATCTACTAGAGTAATACAATTTTTATTTGAATTATGATAAATGACATTAAAATAACAATTAAAAAATGAAGGCATAACACCAAAGAAGAAATAGGGACATAAAATGAATTTTATTTTATTTTTGGCTAGACTTGCACATCTTAAATTTCAAGAAATAGAGAATCTCAAATTTGAACTTAAACCCTTGATATTAAGATTGTGGCAACTATATGATAAGCTGTTAAGAGTAGCTTCTCAAATAATAGATTTTTTTAGAGGAGAGAGAAAACAAGTATGATTATTTTGTAACTAAAAAAAAAATCACTTTTACACGTTGTATCCAAACAAGCTAAAGATTATTTTACTAAAAAAAGTTATTTTTATTACAATAAACAAACACATAGTAAATTCTATTTTTCTATAAAATCTCTAGAAAATAATCTCTGAATTATTTAACATCAAAATTGTAAGACCCAAGATTTCGTTGTATAGTTGGATTAAGGAATATTAGGGTTTCGATGTGTTCGTGTTGTGAAACATCGTGTAATTATTAGGTTTTGCTGAAAGTTAGGCTGTTTTGTGCTCGTGCACTGTAATTGTACAGACTTTTGTCTTGTAATCCTCTTTTGTGAATAAGAAGATTGATGTGGATTCAGAATAACGAGTTTTGGATTATTTTTGTTTTTGGAAAAACGAGTAGGATTTTACCCGCGGATGGAAAATCTTACTGCGTCTGTTTTAAGTGAGGTTTCGGATGAGAGTTTTATATATCTGCACGAGTTAGGATATATTCTGAGAATAATTTTCTAAGGTATGGAAGAAAGTTACAGTTGCGGAAAAAGATTCGGCGATAAGTTTTGGAAATGTTAAACGTTAAACGTTCTTTCCGTAGGTTTTATGTTTTTGTGATTTACGTTCGTCGCGACGCGCGAGAGCTGAACACGTGACTTGTTATGGGAGAGTTGTTTTAAATCTTGTGACTTATTCATAAAACAAATTGATCCAATGGCTAGGGTTTAAGCTTGGACTTTTGACTTTGATCCAATGGTGGATTGGCTATCAAGAGCCTTTGTCATAGTAAGGAGGTTTGGTGACTTTGTGGACTTAGAAAAATCACAAACTTCACTCCATTCTTTCTCTCTTTCACGTGAACTCCATTACTTTCTTCTAACCTTCACCAAATTTTCCATTCTACACCATTTGTGTCCATTTCAAGCTTGGGAGCTTTGTGGAATTGTTGTAGAGCATCACTTTCTTAAGGTAACCACTCTTTTCCTTTTCATTTTGGTTGGTTAAAACTCTTAGGGGTATGAGTTTAGATTATGTTCATGAGAAGGAAAGGTTAGGAATTGATTCTTGTTTCATGAATGTTGTTCATGAGGTTTAGAGAAGCATGTGTAGGCTTTGTTATTTTGTTTTCCATGAGTTGGTGAAAAATCTCATGAGAAAAGTTAGGGTTTTAGGTTGGTTATGTATTGATCAATAACATGTGGTTAAGTTGTAAGGTTTTGAAAAGAAAAGTTGTCTTTGAACATTTGGGCAAAAGGGAAATGTGTTGTATGGTTTTGTTTTAGAAAATCCGATGAAAAATATTTTGGGGTTTATGAAAATATTCCCAAGTGTTTGTGTGGTGTTTTTGGGGTCCAAGTAGTTTAAAACTCTTGTGACATGTGGTGTTGCTTTTTGCTTTGAAAACATGTTTGAAAATGATTACCGGACTGTTAAGGCCTGTAATAAAACTTGTGCTTGGATTTGGTTTTGATGTTGGAAATGAAAATCAAATAACTTGCACTCGAAGCAACCAACAAGCTTTCGGAAATGAATTGCTTGCTTATGGAAATGGTTTGCTTTTGTGCCTTGAAAAAGTGTTGAGAACTAATCGAATCAAACTAGGTTTGGTTGGGGAAAAAGGTGGTGTGAGTTGCTGTTTTTGCTGTCATGACAGGTGCAACTCGCTGAGCGAGTGGTTACTCGCTGGGGCGAGTGTCACAGGCCATGAACATGCCAGGGCGAGCTCCAGAGCGAGTAAGACCAGTCTTCACTGCCTTCACTCGCTGCAAACTCGCCAGGGCGAGCTCTGAGACCTAAAATTTTGGATTCTGATTTCTAAACTTGGTTTTTAACTTTCTAATCCCTTTTTATTAATTTATGGAAGTGGCGGGGATTGGAAACGAGTTTTTCGGGTACTCGGAAAGTACGTAACTTGTAACGCAAGAAAACGGCCATTTTGCATTTCAAATTATTTAAGACTTTTGACTATTGTTTTGGGTCCTAAAAATAGTACAAATAACACATGGTGGTTGATCAATACGATAGTTTTTGGTATGATATCCGAAAGAGTGGATTTTCCTAAGGAACCTTTAGGTTTTTGGGGATTTTGGTTTAGTTTCAATACGATTGGTTGAGAAACAATGTATTGATGATACGCTGCTGGTTTTAGGAAGCGCGTGTGTTGTCTGGACGAGTTTTTTTAAAGGGAAACTTGCCGAGGTAAGGGCTCCACTTTATTTCCGTCTTTTAAAACGGTGACATCATGCTTGGTTTTGCTGTTATGCATTTGCTGTGTGCTTTGGCATGTTTGTACTTATGTATTCTCGTTGATGAGAACGTGTTTATAAATGCGTGTGCAATTTACCTATGATTGAGAAAATGTATGTATGTTGTGATGGTTTGTACATAGGCTTTAGGCCATGTGATTGTTTGCATGAGCATATATGAATGCGTTCGTCAGATGGAGACTACGCGGGGATTTTGTCTGTGTGACTATCCTGTATATGCCGAGGAGAATATATGCCATGCATTTCATAGTTGCGTACCTAGGTGTATGTCTGTGTGACTTTGCCTTCGTACCGGGCGTTCGTCTGTGCGACTTCGCCAAATCCTACTGGATTTTATTGAGTTGGTGGTTGTCTTGTGTGACTCACCCGGTGTTATCCCACCGTGATTGTTTTGGTATTGTCTTGTGTGACTCTACCTGGTGTTATCCCACCAATAGTAGGAGGTGTTATCCCACCAGAGACCTACGCCTTCTATAGAGAGGTTGGATTCCGGAATCAAAGCATGCATGTGGCTAACCAGAGTCGGTTAGAACATAGCTAGTATCGTGTCCGTTCTAGTGTTTGTTCTGTGTCGGGTTTTGAGTTAGTAACCGTTGAGTGGAATTTTCTGTTGAGACTCAGAAATGTTTGGATAAGGAATCTAATCAGAATTGGTATTGTGCAGAAATAGAATGCCGCCAAGAAGGGCGAATCCAGCTCCTGTGATACCAGATGCTGATATAAATCAGATGGCTTATGCCATGCATACGATGGCAGCGGCTGTGACTGCTCAGAGCCATGCTAAGGCGCAGAGGGATCTGGAAAAGCGCGAAAGAGAAATACTCGCTGTTGGATCTAGACTTCTTTCAAATTTCAACCACCAAACTCCTCCAAAGTTTAGTGGGGAGGGAGGTCCGGAAACTGCTGATTTATGGCTCCAATCTGTGGAGAGGATATTCGGGGCAATTCATTGTCCAGAAGGGGAGAAGGTAGTCTTAGCTACCTATCAGTTACTAGGAGGTCCAGAGTATTGGTGGAGGAACACCCGAATTATCATGGAGAATGGCCATGAAGAATTGAATTGGGAGAACTTCAAGAGGAGGTTTTTAGCCAAGTACTTTCCTGAGACGGCAAGGGAAAGGTATGGGGAGGAATTTCTGAGGTTACGTCAGGGGGGCACGAATGTTGAGGCATATGCCAAGAAGTTCGAATCACTATCCCGTTTCTTCCGCTTCTTTAGGGATGGGATAAATGAGGATTATATGTGCCGTCGCTTCCAAGATGGGTTGAGGTACGAACTGCAGGATGCGGTTGTGCCATTGGGTATCCGACAGTTTCAAGTGTTAGTGGAGAAATGTCAAGAGGTGGAAGACATGAAGAATAAGCGGGTGAACCGCCAAGGGAATTTTAGTGTTGGGGGACCAAGTCGTTCGAGTGGTCCGAATCAAAGTCAGAATCGTGGGAAACAAGGTAGTAAGCCGTATAACCGTCCTCAGAATAGTAAAGGACCGGGCCGATCGGTGAATCAAGGGACCCGGGGAAAATCAGATGGTAGTAAGGGGGCTTGCTACAACTGTGGAGAAGCGGGGCATTTTTCCAATGAGTGCACGCAACCGAAGGGGGGAAGCGCTTGCTTCAATTGCAAGAAGCCGGGACACTTTGCTATAGATTGCAGAGCCCCGAAGGCCGGGCCGTCGGCAAATGTGGCACAAGGCTCACAGGGTGCCAGACCTGTGGCGAAGGCACGTGCTTACTGTATGGGCACTGAGTTGAGTGGGCAGGCTAGCAATGCCATCCACGAGAGCTGTCACATCGCAGGTAATTCTTTAACTGCTTTGATTGACACGGGGGCAACCCACTCATTCATATCTTTGGCTTGTGCAAATCGTTTGAGTTTGAATGTTTCTGTTCTTCCGTTTGATTTGAATGTTTTGACTCCTGCTAAGGATTTGGTGGTAAATACTGCATGTTTGCATTGTTTGGTAGTAATCCAGAATAGGGATTTTCTGGTCAATTTGGTGTGTCTACCGCTCTTATCTCTCGAGATCATCCTCGGGATGGATTGGTTGTCCTACCATTATGTGATTCTAGACTGTGCTCGGAAATTGGTTTTCTTTCCCGAGCCAAGTGTGCGAAGGTACTTGTCTGCAAATCGGCTTTCTGTGGCTATGTGTAATGGAGAGCCGGAGATAGTTTCACTTGCTAGTTTAGGAGTGACGTCGGAGATCCGAATTGAGGAAATTCGAGTGGTTCAGGATTTCCAAGATGTGTTTCCATCAGAGATTCCAGCTTTTCCTCCGTGTAGAGAGGTGGAATTCTTTATTGATTTGCAACCGGGTACGGGTCCGATTTCGGAATCAGCTTATCGGATGGCTCCAGCCGAGTTGGTAGAGTTGAAAAGTCAGATTGAGGACTTGTTAGAGAAGGGTTTCATAAGGCCTAGTGTGTGGCCTTGGGGAGCACCGGTCTTATTAGTTAAGAAGAAGGATGGGAAGTCTCGTCTTTGTGTGGATTATCGGAAGCTTAATAAGGTGACTATCAAGAACCGATATCCATTGCCACGAATTGATGATTTGATGGATCAATTGAATGAAGCGTCTGTATTTTCCAAGATCGACTTGAAATCTGGTTATCACCAGATAAGAGTACGAGATGAAGATATTCAGAAAACGGCGTTTAGGACGCGGTATGGGCATTATGAGTACTTGATGATGCCGTTTGGAGTGACGAATGCACCTGCTATCTTTATGGCCTACATGAATCGGATATTCCACTCATTCTTGGACAAGTTTGTGGTGGTATTCATTGATGACATCCTAGTGTATTCGAAGAGTGAAGAGGAACATGTAGAGCATCTTCGTCTAGTATTGCAAGTTTTGCGGGAAAGTAAGCTGTATGCAAACCCGTCAAAGTGTGACTTTTGGTTGGAAGAGGTGAATTTCCTTGGTCATGTCATATCAAGAGAGGGAATAGCCGTGGATCCAGCCAAGATTGATACGGTACTTTCATGGAAGCAGCCTCAAACAGTGACTGATGTGAGGAGTTTTGTGGGTTTGGCCGGTTATTACCGGAGATTCATTGAAGGTTTTGCTAAGATTGTGGCACCGATGACACAACTTACGCGGAAAGATCAACCGTTTGCGTGGACTGAGAAGTGTGAATTGAGTTTTCAGTTGTTGAAGGAGCGATTGACGACTTCACCAGTCTTGGTGTTACCACAGTCGGATGAACCGTATGAGGTTTTTTGTGATGCTTCTCATCAAGGATTGGGTTGTGTGTTGATGCAACACAAGAGGGCAGTGGCTTATGCGTCAAGGCAGTTGAAAGTGCATGAAAAGAATTACCCTACGCACGATCTAGAGCTTGCGGCCGTTGTTTTCGCATTGAAGATTTGGAGACATCATCTTTATGGTTGCACTTTTGTCGTGTTTAGTGACCATAAAAGTCTCAAGTACTTGTTTGATCAGAAAGAGCTTAATATGAGGCAAAGGATGTGGATGGAAACATTGAAAGATTTTGATTTCACCTTAGAATACCATCATGGAAAGGCTAATGTGGTCGCCGATGCTTTGAGTAGGAAGAGTGTGTCGGTTTGTTCGGCACAAATGGCTAGTCAACAAGAGCTGTTGAGAGAGTTTCGTGACTTGCACTTGGAAGTAGAGTTTGCTTTAGGGAATATGAGACTGGGTATGATTACCATCTCAAGCGGGTTATTGGAGGACATTGCAAATTGTCAAGATGAAAAGTTACTCATGGAGAAAAGGGCTTTGATTGTTCGAGGAACCAACCGAGATTTCAAGGTAGGCTCGGACAATATTTTGAGGTGTCAAGGTAGGGTGTGTGTGCCCGAAGCTATGAACTTGAGAAACACCAATCTAGGGGAGGCACACAAGAGTAAACTTAGTATACATCCCGGAGCAACAAAGATGTATCAAGACCTGAGGCATGATTTCTGGTGGCCGGGTATGAAGAAGGATGTGGCTGAGTATGTGGCGTCGTGTCTGACTTGTCAGAAGGCGAAGATTGAACATCAGAGACCAGCAGGGATGCTGCAGTCATTAGATATCCCCGAGTGGAAGTGGGATAGCATTTCTATGGATTTCATCACTGGTTTGCCTAAGACCAGGAGGAAGCATGACTCCATTTGGGTGATAGTGGATCGTTTGACTAAGTCCGCTCATTTCCTACCGGTGAGGACTACGGATACAGCGGCAAGGTTGACCGATATTTACATTGCTGAGATTGTGAGGTTACATGGGATTCCGTCAAGTATAGTGTCGGATCGAGACCCAAAGTTTACTTCACACTTTTGGAGGACTTTGCATGAGGCGTTGGGGACGAAACTGAGATTGAGTTCCGCCTATCATCCTCAGACAGATGGGCAGACCGAGAGAACAAATCAATCGTTGGAAGATTTGTTAAGAGCATGTGTATTGGATGATCGTGGAAGTTGGGATGATGTGTTACCTTTGATAGAATTCACATACAACAACAGTTTCCACGCGAGTATTGGAATGGCACCATACGAGGCTTTGTATGGGAGGAGATGTCAGACTCCTTTGTGTTGGTACCAAGATGGGGAGAGTATGATAGTAGGACCGGAAATGGTACAACAGACGACGGAGAAGGTCCGAAAGATAAGGGCAATGATGAAAGTTGCTCAAGATCGCCAGAAAAGTTATGCGGATAAGCGTCGGAGGCCTCTAGAGTTTGAAGAGGGAGATCACGTATTTCTCCGAGTTACACCAACGACTGGCGTTGGAAGGGCTTTGAAAGCAAAGAAGTTGACTCCGAAGTTTATAGGGCCTTATCAGATTTTGGAACGGATTGGGAAGGTAGCATACCGGATAGCGTTACCACCGGTACTTTCTTTGATACATGACGTGTTCCATGTGTCGCAATTGCGGAAGTATACACCGGATCCGTCACATGTGATCACGCCAGATGACATACAGCTGAGGGATAACTTGTCATTTGAGGTTCCGCCGATCAAGATTGCGGATAGGAAGATGAAACGTCTGAGGACGAAAGAGATACCTTTGGTGAAGGTAATATGGAATGAAGCTACGGGAGATACCACCTGGGAGCTAGAAAGTAAGATGAGGGAATTATATCCCGGTTTGTTCGACGATGTCTAAGTTTCGAGGACGAAACTTCTTTTAGGGGGGTAGTATTGTAAGACCCAAGATTTCGTTGTATAGTTGGATTAAGGAATATTAGGGTTTCGATGTGTTCGTGTTGTGAAACATCGTGTAATTATTAGGTTTTGCTGAAAGTTAGGATGTTTTGTGCTCGTGCACTGTAATTGTACAGACTTTTGTCTTGTAATCCTCTTTTGTGAATAAGAAGATTGATGTGGATTCAGAATAACGAGTTTTGGATTATTCTTGTTTTTGGAAAAACGAGTAGGATTTTACCCGCGGATGGAAAATCTTACTGCGTCTGTTTTAAGTGAGGTTTCGGATGAGAGTTTTATATATCTGCGCGAGTTAGGATATATTCTGAGAATAATTTTCTAAGGTATGGAAGAAAGTTACAGTTGCGGAAAAAGATTCGGCGATAAGTTTTGGAAATGTTAAACGTTAGACGTTCTTTCCGTAGGTTTTATGTTTTTGTGATTTACGTTCGTCGCGACGCGCGAGAGCTGAACACGTGACTTGTTATGGGAGAGTTGTTTTAAATCTTGTGACTTATTCATAAAACAAATTGATCCAATGGCTAGGGTTTAAGCTTGGACTTTTGACTTTGATCCAATGGTGGATTGGCTATCAAGAGCCTTTGTCATAGTAAGGAGGTTTGGTGACTTTGTGGACTTAGAAAAATCACAAACTTCACTCCATTCTTTCTCTCTTTCACGTGAACTCCATTACTTTCTTCTAACCTTCACCAAATTTTCCATTCTACACCATTTGTGTCCATTTCAAGCTTGGGAGCTTTGTGGAATTGTTGTAGAGCATCACTTTCTTAAGGTAACCACTCTTTTCCTTTCCATTTTGGTTGGTTAAAACTCTTAGGGGTATGAGTTTAGATTATGTTCATGAGAAGGAAAGGTTAGGAATTGATTCTTGTTTCATGAATGTTGTTCATGAGGTTTAGAGAAGCATGTGTAGGCTTTGTTATTTTGTTTTCCATGAGTTGGTGAAAAATCTCATGAGAAAAGTTAGGGTTTTAGGTTGGTTATGTATTGATCAATAACATGTGGTTAAGTTGTAAGGTTTTGAAAAGAAAAGTTGTCTTTGAACCTTTGGGCAAAAGGGAAATGTGTTGTATGGTTTTGTTTTAGAAAATCCGATGAAAAATATTTTGGGGTTTATGAAAATATTCCTAAGTGTTTGTGTGGTGTTTTTGGGGTCCAAGTAGTTTAAAACTCTTGTGACATGTAGTGTTGCTTTTCGCTTTGAAAACATGTTTGAAAATGATTACCGGACGGTTAAGGCCTGTAATAAAACTTGTGCTTGGATTTGGTTTTGATGTTGGAAATGAAAATCAAATAACTTGCACTCGAAGCAACCAACAAGCTTTCGGAAATGAATTGCTTGCTTATGGAAATGGTTTGCTTTTGTGCCTTGAAAAAGTGTTGAGAACTAATCGAATCAAACTAGGTTTGGTTGGGGAAAAAGGTGGTGTGAGTTGCTGTTTTTGCTGTCATGACAGGTGCAACTCGCTGAGCGAGTGGTTACTCGCTGGGGCGAGTGTCACAGGCCATGAACACGCCAGGGCGAGCTCCAGAGCGAGTAAGACCAGTCTTCACTGCCTTCACTCGCTGCAAACTCGCCAGGGCGAGCTCTGAGACCTAAAATTTTGGATTCTGATTTCTAAACTTGGTTTTTAACTTTCTAATCCCTTTTTATTAATTTATGGAAGTGGCGGGGATTGGAAACGAGTTTTTCGGGTACTCGGAAAGTACGTAACTTGTAACGCAAGAAAACGGCCATTTTGCATTTCAAATTATTTAAGACTTTTGACTATTGTTTTGGGTCCTAAAAATAGTACAAATAACACATGGTGGTTGATCAATACGATAGTTTTTGGTATGATATCCGAAAGAGTGGATTTTCCTAAGGAACCTTTAGGTTTTTGGGGTTTTTGGTTTAGTTTCAATACGATTGGTTGGGAAACAATGTATTGATGATACGCTGCTTGTTTTAGGAAGCGCGTGTGTTGTCTGGACGAGTTTTTTTAAAGGGAAACTTGCCGAGGTAAGGGCTCCACTTTATTTCCGTCTTTTAAAACGGTGACATCATGCTTGGTTTTGCCGTTATGCATTTGCTGTGTGCTTTGGCATGTTTGTACTTATGTATTCTCGTTGATGAGAACGTGTTTATAAATGCGTGTACAATTTACCTATGATTGAGAAAATGTATGTATGTTGTGATGGTTTGTACATAGGCTTTAGGCTATGTGATTGTTTGCATGAGCATATATGAATGCGTTCGTCAGATGGAGACTACGCGGGGATTTTGTCTGTGTGACTATCCTGTATATGCCGAGGAGAATATATGCCATGCATTTCATAGTTGCGTGCCTAGGTGTATGTCTGTTTGACTTTGCCTTCGTACCGGGCGTTCGTCTGTGCGACTTCGCCAAATCCTACTGGATTTTATTGAGTTGGTGGTTGTCTTGTGTGACTCACCCGGTGTTATCCCACCGTGATTGTTTTGGTATTGTCTTGTGTGACTCTACCTGGTGTTATCCCACCAATAGTAGGAGGTGTTATCCCACCAGAGACCTACGCCTTCTATAGAGAGGTTGGATTCCGGAATCAAAGCATGCATGTGGCTAACCAGAGATCGGTTGTCACACCCATTGTAAAAGTCTGCATTAGGCTTGGTGATTTATTTACATAAGCCCGTTGGTGGGAACTACTTTTGAGATTTAGAGCTTTCTCTTGTGTTTGTGGAATTCTTGTTATGTGTACAATCTTTCGCACCGGATATATATATACATACTTTTATTTTGTGGTGACCCTTTCTTTCATTTGCGGGCTCATCCCACCCAGATGACGATGTAGGTCGAGAGGATGGTGTTGGCAGCTCTAGGCCATAGTGAGCTTGTGTTGAAGCTTAGAGTAGTTAGACTATGCGCCGGTGTGTTTTGTACACCGTGCTTTTTGGGTTTAGGCATAGGATTCTAACTTGTTTTGTTGTAAGTACTAGTATACTTAGACTTGGATTGTAATTATTCAGGAATACACTTTGTTTGTCGAAGCACCTTATGGTAATGAGTTCTTTTGTATATTTGAATGCCGGCTCATTTAAAATCTTTTATGCGTAACTCCGATGTGTACAAAACAAAAAAAAAAGTAATGCCCTTTCGGGCCTTTGAAAAACGGGTCGTTACAAAAATCACTAATTTTTTAATCAAACGGACCCTATATCAATTTGGATAGAATTACGGGAGAGTGCATTTTTAATAGTACTTTGATGGAAATTTGTTCCACAAAAGGTAAAGAGATATATTAATTAATGAAATTATACTCATTCCTGTTTTAAATATAATAAAAATATATGTCAAAATGTCAAATGTATTTGATCCGAAATTGAACTAAATACATTTGACTTTTTAATTATATTTTTTTATGAGACTTTATTAATTATTTTAAATATAATTTTTTAACTATAGATAAAACTAGAGGATGTATTATAAATGTATGATATTTTAGGAATTTCATCTTTTATCGAGTAAAATTATATATACTTAATTATACCATTGACTATAAAATTAAAATATTTATATTTATATTTGAGACAGTAAAGCTCTATAAATAATCAACCTTATGTAACGCCCCAAAATAAATAAATTAATTAAAATTCATTTTATTTAGTTATCTAGTTGTTGTGGTGTGTATTGACGATGTTTATTTAATTATTTTGTGACGAATAAATAAATAATTGATAGAATGACATGACTAGCTAGAAAATAAAATAAATCAAAGAGGTGTTGGGAGCATAGGGGGGTGTAGATGGGAAAATAGTAGAGATGAAAATAAAAGAGGATAAACATAATTTTAATTTTCATTAAAACCATTTTAATTGTAATAATATCATTGTCCCTTGGCATTAACTTAAAAAGGGAAGGCAAGAGAGAGATCGGGGTACTGAACAAAATTAGGATTTTCAAAACCTAAGAATTGGAGGCATAGTGAAAAGGAACTTGAAGAAGATTTCTGCAATTAGGAACACAGAGAATTCACCATTAGTAGAGGTAAGGGGTTTGATGAGTTGCAAACTAAAACTTGTGTTAGAGATGAGGATTTCCTTTCTTCTGTTCCTTTGAATATTTAGATTCCCGTATTGAATAATTAGTGATGCCATGTTTTTCTTTCATTACAAATTCCTAATATTGTCATGTCATGCCATGAATATTATATGTGTATGTCCTGGGATTACGATGCACTTGTTGTTTGAATTCAAAGTGTAAAGTATGTGTTGAGTAGGTGATGTGTAGTGATACTAATTGATGATCCTTGTGTTATTGTGGAGTGCAATTGTCTTATTATGATATTAGTATCTTGAGTATCGGCCAATCTATTCCAATCAGTAGTATGGTAAGTTAATTATAGATGATCAACTAATTTTATAAACCGGGTTAACTTACTGCCGTATACAAGTTGAGTCTTTTGGTGCCGTGTTTGAGTTGAGTCGGTTTAATTGCATTGAGTGAGTTAATTGAAAGTAACGTTGAGAAAATAACGTTGAGAAAAATAGCATTGAGAAAATAGCGTTGAGAAAAACAGTGTTGAGAAATTAGCGTTGAGAAAAATAGCGTTGAGAAAATAGCGTTGAGAGGAATGTTCAATGAAATAACTTTGACTTCCGCTACTTCAGGTAACCTATGCAGATAGAGAGTCTATGACTACATTCATACATTTTTAATTTTCTTGAGAACTATGAATTTTTAATTGTTGACTCTTGATGTGGTTTAAATGTGTTGTTGGCTAACACTTATACATATTTGATTGTCCGAGTGACAATGTTTATTGATGTTTTATTCTTATTGCGTTCTAATTTATTTTATTTTTGTGATTTCATCTCACCCTTGTTTTGGTTTGACCCTACGATGTGCAATCGTAGATTTTCAGGTAGACGAATAACTCGCATCGCTGGGTCTTAGAGATTGTTCATTCAGCATTTAATAAAGAGTCGCTCTGATAGGATAATGTCGGGAAAGCCATTTACTTTAAATTCAGTTTATTTTAAATAGCATGTTAAGACAATGTTTCTTCCGAAGTTGTTATTTATTTGAAAGGCTCGGTTGTTTAATTCGTCACATTTGAAACGAGAATTAATTTATTAAACTTCTTATTTACGTTGAAGTTATGAAACTTTATTTGAGACTTTTAGATGTTTTCGCTGCATATTCTTAGAGAGTCCTTAGATGAGAAAATGTGACACCTTTTTGGACTTACATTAACTAATTTTTATTTTTTTTTGAAAATAAAATCAATGGGAATTAGAGGGTGTTACAAGTTGGTATCAGAGCAAGTCGGTCTAGTCGGACCAAGTCGTGTCGTTACTAATTCTAAAAACTTGTACAGCAATGGCAGGACGTAATGACCAAGCGATCGCAGACGCATTGACTGTCGTAGCTCAGGCCCTTCATGGAAATCAGAATCCGCAGGGAGGTGGTGATGAGCGCAGATTGGATCGATTTATGAAGCAAGAGCCTCCCAAATTTGATGGAGGTCATCATCCTGATGATGCTTACAAGTGGTTGCAAGAGATTGAAAGGATCTTTCGGGTCATGCAGGCGACCGAGGCACAAAAAGTGATGATGGCTACTCACCGATTAACTGATGAAGCTGACTTTTGGTGGGGCAATACACGTCAGAGGATGATAGCTGCCGGTACCCTTATGACTTGGAATAACTTTAGGAACGAATTCCTATCAAAGTATTTCCCAGCTGACGTAATGACCAAGAAGGAGATTGAGTTCCTGAAACTGGAGCAAGGCAACATGACTGTAGCGGAATATGCTAGAAAGTTTGAAGAGCTATCCCGATTCTGTCCTCACATCAATGCAGTGGGAGCAGAAGGTTCCAAGTGTGTCAAGTTTGAGGGCGGCCTGCGCCCAGAGATCAAGAAGGCTGTCGGTTATCAGGAGATTCGTAATTTTGCTACGCTGGTCAACAAAAGCAGAATTTATGAAGAGGACTCCAAAGCTAGTTCAAATTACTACAAGGCTCAAAGAGACGAGAGAAATATTGGGCAAAACCGTAGCAAGCCATATGAGGTTCACAGAGGTGATCGAAAAAATAAGCAGAAGGGAAACACCGGGAAAGAGGCAAGTGGGGGAGGAGGCTCGAAACCTTTTAGGTGTTTTAAGTGTGGTGCAGTTGGACATCGTGCTAATGAGTGTAAGGCGGCTAATCCAACATGCTTCAAGTGCGGGAGGACAGGACACCTCGCTAACGAGTGTACCAATTCAACTGTAATTTGCTTCAATTGTAGAGAGCCAGGCCACCGCAGCATCCAGTGTCAGAAGCCTAAGCAAGGATAGTCAAGGGGAAGGTGAGACCACAGGTAATTTTCGAGGACGAAAATTTTTCTTTTAGTGGGGGAGAGTTGTAACGCCCCAAAATAAATAAATTAATTAAAATTCATTTTATTTAGTTATCTAGTTGTTGTGGTGTGTATTGACGATGTTTATTTAATTATTTTGTGACGAATAAATAAATAATTGATAGAATGACATGACTAGCTAGAAAATAAAATAAATCAAAGAGGTGTTGGGAGCATAGGGGGGTGTAGATGGGAAAATAGTAGAGATGAAAATAAAAGAGGATAAACATAATTTTAATTTTCATTAAAACCATTTTAATTGTAATAATATCATTGTCCCTTGGCATTAACTTAAAAAGGGAAGGCAAGAGAGAGATCGGGGTACTGAACAAAATTAGGATTTTCAAAACCTAAGAATTGGAGGCATAGTGAAAAGGAACTTGAAGAAGATTTCTGCAATTAGGAACACAGAGAATTCACCATTAGTAGAGGTAAGGGGTTTGATGAGTTGCAAACTAAAACTTGTGTTAGAGATGAGGATTTCCTTTCTTCTGTTCCTTTGAATATTTAGATTCCCGTATTGAATAATTAGTGATGCCATGTTTTTCTTTCATTACAAATTCCTAATATTGTCATGTCATGCCATGAATATTATATGTGTATGTCCTGGGATTACGATGCACTTGTTGTTTGAATTCAAAGTGTAAAGTATGTGTTGAGTAGGTGATGTGTAGTGATACTAATTGATGATCCTTGTGTTATTGTGGAGTGCAATTGTCTTATTATGATATTAGTATCTTGAGTATCGGCCAATCTATTCCAATCAGTAGTATGGTAAGTTAATTATAGATGATCAACTAATTTTATAAACCGGGTTAAATTACTGCCGTATACAAGTTGAGTCTTTTGGTGCCGTGTTTGAGTTGAGTCGGTTTAATTGCATTGAGTGAGTTAATTGAAAGTAACGTTGAGAAAATAACGTTGAGAAAAATAGCATTGAGAAAATAGCGTTGAGAAAAACAGTGTTGAGAAATTAGCGTTGAGAAAAATAGCGTTGAGAAAATAGCGTTGAGAGGAATGTTCAATGAAATAACTTTGACTTCCGCTACTTCAGGTAACCTATGCAGATAGAGAGTCTATGACTACATTCATACTTTTTTAATTTTCTTGAGAACTATGAATTTTTAATTGTTGACTCTTGATGTTGTTTAAATGAGTTGTTGGCTAACACTTATACATATTTGATTGTCCGAGTGACAATGTTTATTGATGTTTTATTCTTATTGCGTTCTAATTTATTTTATTTTTGTGATTTCATCTCACCCTTGTTTTGGTTTGACCCTACGATGTGCAATCGTAGATTTTCAGGTAGACGAATAACTCGCATCGCTGGGTCTTAGAGATTGTTCATTCAGCATTTAATAAAGAGTCGCTCTGATAGGATAATGTCGGGAAAGCCATTTACTTTAAATTCAGTTTATTTTAAATAGCATGTTAAGACAATGTTTCTTCCGA
This sequence comes from Trifolium repens, assembly GCA_030408175.1. Classification (NCBI taxonomy): domain Eukaryota; kingdom Viridiplantae; phylum Streptophyta; class Magnoliopsida; order Fabales; family Fabaceae; genus Trifolium; species Trifolium repens. The sequence goes on along the minus strand of CP125839.1, from coordinate 19,343,634 downwards.
AGTTGTTATTTATTTGAAAGGCTCGGTTGTTTAATTCGTCACATTTGAAACGAGAATTAATTTATTAAACTTCTTATTTACGTTGAAGTTATGAAACTTTATTTGAGACTTTTAGATGTTTTCGCTGCATATTCTTAGAGAGTCCTTAGATGAGAAAATGTGACACCTTTTTGGACTTACATTAACTAATTTTTATTTTTTTTTTGAAAATAAAATCAATGGGAATTAGAGGGTGTTACACCTTACGCACACAAAGGTCATTCTCCAATTCACTGTTTTTTTTTAGGTCAAAAGAGAAGGAAAAAAGTCAAAATTTCTAAGGTGAAGATGGACTTGTCAAGAAACATGGCTGCTCCTCAACAAGAAGGCTGTAAGAAACAAAAAAGAGCAGACAAGACAAGTAGATTGGAAGAGTAAGACAATTTATCCTTTAGTTGAAAATTTTTCATAAATTATTATTTTTATCAAATTCATTTGATTAGCCTATGAAAAAGTATTATAATTTTGTATTATTGTTGAAGTATATTAATTAAATTTTCAATCCACCAATTAACAATATGACCTCAATTATTTGAAAAAGATTTTTTTTTTCTAATATAAGCATTTTATTGGATTTTTTGGTGAACCAACAAATCTCCTTATTATGATGATTATTTCGAGTTTTTCAAGCAAGCACTAAATATGAGTTTAATCTCTTGTGATATTTTTTTTAATATAATTTGAAAGCATCTAGATATTAAAATTTTTTAGAGGTTTTAACTATGTTGGAACATCTAATGAACCTCATCATATGCCAATAGCTCATAAATTTATTAAAATAACAAAAGAAAAATATATACAAAGGGGAAGGGGAATTACGTCTTTACCCTTTGTGATAGATCCAACTTCCATTAATATAATTTTGTTTCATTTTACATCCCTTGTTATATTTTGACTAATGATTCTGCATCAAATTCATTATTATTCATTATACGGTTCATCCCTTGTTTCACAACTTATGCGAAAAGATCAACCTTTTGCGTGGACTGAGAAGTGTGAGTTGAGTTTTCAGTTGTTGAAGGAGCGATTGACGACTTCGCCAGTCTTGATGTTACCCCAGTCGGATGAACCGTATGAGGTTTATTGTGATGCTTCTCATCAACGGTTGGGTTGTGTGTTGATGCAACACAAGAGAGCAGTGGCTTATGCGTCGAGACAACTGAAAGTGCATGAGAAGAATTATCCTACGCACGATTTAGAGCTTGCGGCCGTTGTTTTTGCATTGAAGATTTGGAGACATCATCTTTATGGTTGCACTTTTGTCGTGTTTAGTGACCATAAAAGTCTTAAGTACTTGTTTGATCAGAAAGAGCTTAATATGCGACAGAGGAGATGGATGGAAACTTTGAAGGACTTCGACTTTACGTTAGAATACCATCCGGGAAAGGCTAATGTGGTAGCCGATGCTTTGAGTAGGAAGAGTGTGTCGGTTTGTTCGGCACAAATGGCTAGTCAACAAGAGTTGTTGAGAGAGTTCCGTGATTTGCACCTAGAGGTAGAGTTTGCTTTAGGGATTATGAGACTAGGTATGATTACCATCTCAAGCGGGTTGTTGGAGGATATTGCTAATTGTCAAGATGACAAGTTTCTCATGGAGAAAAGAGCTTTGATTGTTCGAGGAACCAACCGAGATTTCAAGGTGGGATCGGACAATATCTTGAGGTGTCAAGGTAGGGTGTGTGTACCCGATGCTATGAACTTGAAAAACATCATTCTAGGGGAGGCACACAAGAGTAAACTTAGTATACATCCCGGAGCGACAAAGATGTATCAAGACCTGAGGCATGATTTCTGGTGGCCGGGTATGAAAAAGGATGTGGCTGAGTATGTGGCGTCGTGTCTGACTTGTCAGAAGGCGAAGATTGAACATCAGAGACCGGCAGGGATGCTGCAGTCATTAGATATCCCCGAGTGGAAGTGGGATAGCATTTCTATGGATTTCATCACTGGTTTACCTAAGACCAGGAGGAAGCATGATTCCATTTGGGTGATAGTGGATCGTTTGACTAAGTCCGCTCATTTTCTACCGGTAAGGACTACGGATACAGCGGCGAAGTTGACCGATATTTACATTGCTGAGATTATGAGGTTACATGGGATTCCGTCAAGTATAGTGTCGTATCGAGACCCAAAGTTTACTTCACACTTTTGGAGGACTTTGCATGAGGCGTTGGGGACGAAATTGAGATTGAGTTCCGCCTACCATCCTCAGACAGATGGACAGACCGAGAGAACAAATCAATCTTTAGAAGATTTGTTGAGAGCTTGTGTATTGGATGATCGTGGGAGTTGGGATGATGTATTACCTTTGATAGAATTCACATACAACAACAGTTTTCACGCGAGTATTGGAATGGCACCATACGAGGCTTTGTATGGGAGAAGATGTCAGACTCCTTTGTGTTGGTACCAAGATGGGGAAAGTATGATAGTAGGACCGGAAATGGTACAACAGACGACGGACAAGGTCCGAAAGATAAGGGCAATGATGAAAGTTGCTCAAGATCGACAAAAGAGTTATGCGGATAGGCGTCGGAGGCCTTTAGAGTTTGAAGAGGGAGATCACGTATTTCTCCGTGTTACTCCAACGACTGGTGTTGGAAGGGCTTTGAAAGCAAGGAAGTTGACTTCGAAGTTTATAGGGCCTTATCAGATTACGGAGCGGATTGGGAAGGTAGCATACCGGATCGCGTTGCCACCGGTACTATCTTTGATACATGACGTGTTCCATGTGTCGCAATTGCGGAAATATACACCGGATCCATCACATGTGATTACACCAGATGACATCCAGTTGAGGGATAACTTGTCATTTGAAGTTCCGCCGATCAAGATTGCGGATAGGAAGATGAAGCGTCTGAGAACGAAAGAGATACATTTGGTGAAGGTAATATGGAACGAAGCTACAGGAGATACCACCTGGGAGCTCGAGAGTAAGATGAGGGAATTATACCCCAGTTTGTTTGACGATGTCTAAGTTTCGAGGACGAAACTTCTTTTAGGGGGATAGTATTGTAAGACCCAAGATTTCTTTGTATAGTTGGTTTAAGGAATATTAGGGTTCGATGTGTTCGTGTGACGAAACATCGTGTAATCATTAGCTTTTGCTGTAATTGAGCCTGTTTAGTGCTCGTGCACTGTAATTGTACAGACTTTGGTTTTGTGATCCTGTTGCTTGAATAAGAAGTTATATGTGGTTTTAGAATAATAAGTTTTGGATTATTCTTGTTTTTGGAAAAACGAGTAGGATTTTACCCGTCGTTGTAAAATCTTATTGCGTCTGTTTTGAGTGAGGTTTCGGATGGAAGTTTTATATATCTGCGCGAGTTAAGATATATTCTGAGATTAATTTTCTGAGGTATGGAAGAAAATTACAGTCGCGGAAAAAGATTCGGCGATAAGTCTTGGAAATGTTAAACGCTAGATGTTCTTTCCGTAGGTTTTAAGTTTTTGTGTTTTACGTTCGTCGCGACGTGCGATAGCTGATCGTGTGAGTGTTTCTATGAGGTGTTGAGTGTTATCTCAAGTGGATTTGTTTTGGTTTGATCCAATGGCTAGGGTTTGGTCTTGGCATTTTGTTTTTGATCCAATGGCCATGAGTTAGCAAGAGCTAATGCATAGTAAGGAGGTTTATGACTTGTGGACTTAAGAAAATCATAAAATCCACTCCATTCTTTCTCTCTTTCACGTGTGACTCCATTACTTTTCCAACCTTCACAAATTTTCATCTCTTCACCATTTTACTCCATTTCAAGCTTGGAAGCTTTGAGGAAGATTGTAGAGTATCACTTTCTTAAGGTAACCACTCTTTTCCTTCTCTTTTTTGGTTGGTTAAAACTCTTGGAGAGATGAGTTTTAGTTTATGTTCATGAGATGGAAAGGTTAGGAATTGATTCTTGTTTCATGAAAGTTGTTCATGAGAGCTTAGAAAGCATGCTAGACTTTGTTGTTTTTGTTTTCCATGAGTTGGTGAAAAATCTCATGAGAAAAGTTAGGGTTTTGGTTGGTTTATGTATTGATCAATAACATGTGGTTAAGTTGTAAGGTTTTGAAAAGAAAAGTTGTCTTTGAACCTTTGGGCGAAAGGGAAATGCGTTGTATGGTTTTGTTTTAGAAAATCCGATGAAAAATATTTTGTGGTTTACGAAAATATTTCCTAAGAGTTTTGGGTAGTGTTTTTGGGGTCAAAATGATTTAAAACTCTTGTGACATGTGGTGTCGCTTTTTACCTTGAAAACATGTTAGAAAAGGATTACCGGACGGTTAAGGCCCGTTATAAAACTTGTGCTTGGATTTGGTTTTGAGTTTGGAAATGAAAATCAAATAACTTGCACTCGAAGCAACCAACATGCTTTCGGAAATGTGTTGCTTGCTTATGAAAATGGGTTGCTTTTATGCCTTGAAAAAGTGTTGGGAACTAATAGGATCAAACTAGGCTTGGGGTGGAAAAAGGTGGTGTGAGTTGCTGTCCTGTGCTGTCATGACAGGTGCAACTCGTTGAGCGAGTTGTTACTCGCCAGGGCGAGTGTCACAGGTCCTGACAACACGCCAGGGCGAGCTCCAGGGCGAGTAAGACCAGTTCTCACTGCCTTCACTCGCCACCAACTCGCCAGGGCGAGCTCTGGAACCTAAAATTTTGGATTCTGATTTCTAAACTTGGTTTTTTAGCTTTCTAATCCCTTTTATTAATTTATGGAAGTGGTGGGGATTGGAAACGAGTTTTTCGGGTACTCGGAAAGTGTGTAGCTTGTAACGCAAGAAAACGGCCATTTTGCATTTCAAATTATTTAAGACTTTTGACAATTGTTTTGGGTCCTAAAAATAGTACAAATAACTCATGGTGGTTGATCAATACGATAGATTTTGGTATGGTATCCAAAAGAGTGAATTTCCCTTGGAAACCTTTAGAGTTTTTGGGGTTATGGTGTAGTTTCAATACATTGGGTTTGGAAACGATGTATTGATTGTCCGTTGCTTGTTTTAAGGAGCACGTAGTGTTGTGTGAACGTTTTGTTGACGGAAGCTTGCCGAGGTAAGGGCTCCACTTTATTTCCGTCTTTTCAAACGGTTTTGTTAAACATGCTTTAGATTTTGCTGTGTTGCAATTGGTGGTGTGCTTGGCATGTTTTTGTGATGTATTCTCGATATGAGATCGTGGTAAATACATGATTCGTTGTTTTACATATGATTGGAGATGTATGTATGAACATGTGATTAATTACATATGACTAGATGTATATGTATGTGTTGATGTGGTGTGATTACATATGCGTGTACGATATGTATGTGTTGCATTAGCATATAAGGGGAATCGTATGCTCATGCATTCATAGTACGTGGTTATCGGGAATGGATCACGGGGTGCGATTATCGGGAATGGATCCACCTTACTCCTACGGGAATTATTGAGTCCAATAAGCGGTTATCGGGAATGGACTGCGGGGTGCGATTACCGGGAATGGATCCATCCTAACCCTTTGTGGTTTTATTGATTTTGATTACTCTTCCGGAATTCATATGCATGTGGTAATGGGGAATCTACCACACTCATTGTAGAAGTCTGCATTAGGCTTGGTGTGCATTATATATATAAGCCCGTTGGTGGGAATTGCTTTTGTGTTAAAGAGCTTTCTCTTGTGTATGTGGAAATTTGTTATGTGTACATCTTTCGCACCGGTTATATATATATATATACCTTTTATTTTGTGGTGGCCCCTTTCTTTCATTTGCGGGCTCATCCCACCCCAGATGACGATGTAGGTCGAGAGGATGGTGTTGGCAGCTCTAGGCCATAGTGAGCTTGTGTTGAAGCTTAGAGTAGTTAGACTATGCGCCGGTGTGTTTTGTGCACCGTGCTTTTGGGTTAGCATAGAGTTTTCTAACTTGTTTTGAATACTTAGACTTGGGTTGTAATTATTCAGGAATACACTTTGCTTGTCGAAGCACCTTTTAGTAATGTGTTCTTTGTATTTTTGAATGCCGGTTCATTTAAAATCTTTTATGCGCACTCTGAGTGTTAGTTAAAAAAAAAAAAAAGAAAAAAAAAAAATAAATAATGCCCTTTTTGGCTTTTGAAAAACGGGGTGTTACATAAAAGAGAGATAATAGGAAAAAAAAAAGAAAAAGAGAGAAATCAAATTGAAGGAGTTAGTTTAATATATCATATTGCAAGTTTCGAAAATACATTGTAAATTGTTCCGGTTTGAAATTTTTTTGTTGCATTTTTGGATTTACCAAATTTGTTCCACATTTTAACAAATTTTACTTTTGGGTTTAATAAAATTAGTTATAGAAATCTTTGTACACTGTTCTGGTTTATGAGTTTTAGATTATCTTTTGAATCTTCAGATTTCAAATTTTAACCATGGCCAACCTTTTTTTTTTTGGAAAACTAAGTTAATATTTTAGGTATCAAAATTTATAAACCAGAATATTTTTAAAAGGGTTTTCACAATGTAGCTAAAACTGAATAAAATTTTAGAATTTAGTTTTCCTGTAGCAACTTTAATTTAGACCTAAAAAGTTTGCTGAAAATTAGACCTAAATGCAGATCTTTTGTAGCAAAAATGTAGATTTTCGAAAAAATGTAGCTAAAGTCGTTGCTAATAAGCATATTTTTGGAATTTAAGGGGGTAAAATAATTTTCTCACTATGTCGGTATGTTTTGAAAACTTGTAGGAGTGGAGTAAAATGACAAAGGGGGTAAAATGGAAATATTTGGTAGTTTGTAGGGGTGAAAGATTAAATATAGGGGTGGGAGAAAAAAAACTCAAATTTTTAATAAGTCATAATTCCATTTCTCACAAAATTATTTTTCCCTCAAATAAATCAAACCAACATAAAATAAAATAACAATTACTCAAGAAAAATAATAATACATAAAAGAATGCTATTTAAATTAACATATCACTTTTCGCAATAGATAAAATTTAACAATATTCATACATCAAATAATTAAACACAAATTCCACAAAACATTTAGCACACAATTATAATATTTCAAATACATAAATAAATATATAAAATTAAGGCAAGGTGCATTAGATTTGTAATCGGTTAGAAAACTACATATCGTCATGTGTTGAAAAGGGGCACAAGATTTGATGTGTTGAAAACTACAATATTAAGAACAAAATTTTGCGCCTTTAAGAATAAAAATGAACACGAACAATTTTTGCATTAGGGTTTAATATCGTGATTTATGGTCTGTTTGAAAAAATAATTTTCAAACGAGGTTGTGGTTTACGGTCTCAAATTTATTTTCATTGCAGAAGAATTTCTTTTCTTCCTCATAAAAACTAGGATGTTATACATTAAAACACCCTTCAACCTAACTTTTACTCATATTTACTATATCAAATAGATGCATCTAAAACACATTTAATCTAACTTTATGTCAAGATCAATGAAAAATTCCTTTCACAAAAAATTGCTCTTTCACGATGTAGCCTATATACACATAAGGTGGAGGTGTGTTCAACCACCATGGTTGCACCATGTAACACCCCGTTTTTCAAAAGCCAAAAAGGGCATTATTTTTTTTTTTTCTTTTCAACTAACACTCAGAGTGCGCATAAAAGATTTTAAATGAACCGGCATTCAAATATACAAAGAACACATTACTAAAAGGTGCTTCGACAAGCAAAGTGTATTCCTGATTAATTACAATCCAAGTCTAAGTATCAAAACAAGTTAGGAATCCTATGCTAACCAAAAAGCACGGTGCACCAAACACACCGGCGCATAGTCTAACTACTCTAAGCTAAAACTCCAACCGCTCACTAGGGCCTGGAGCAGCCACCGTCGTCACCACGACCTAACCCCTCATCTGGGTGGGATGAGCCCGCAAATGAAAGAAAGGGTCACCACAAAATATATAGTATGTATATATATAATCGGTGCGAAAGATGTACACATAGCAAATTTCCACGAAACACAAGAGAAAGCTCTTAATCTCAAAAGTAATTCCCACCAACGGGTTTATATAAATAAATCACCAATCCTAATGCAGACTTCTACAATGGGTGTGACAACCGATTACTGGTTCGTCACATGCATGATTTTTTTTCCGGAAATTAACCTCTCCTCGAAGAGTCGTGGGGTAGGCAAAGCCACACAGAAATATACGTACCCGCACTAAAATGCCACACAAGGCAGGTGAAGTCACACAGACAAACACCAGGCGAAGTCACACAGACATACACCAACTCAATATAAATCCAGAAGGATTTGGCGAAGCCACACAGTCAAACGCCCGGTACGTAGGCAAAGTCACACAGACATACACCTAGGCACACAACTATGAAATGCATGGCATATATTCTCTTTGGCATATACAGGATAGTCACACAGACAAAATCCCCGCGCAGTCCTATCCGACGCACGCAATCATATATGCTCATGCAAACATTCACATAACCTAATAGCATAGGTAACAAAACATATGTGAGTATAACCACCTTCTCATCAACGAGAATACATAAGTACAAACATGCCACAGCACACATCAAATGCATAAACAGCAAAACCAAGCATGTCGTAACCGTTTTAAAAGACGGAAATAAAGTGGAGCCCTTACCTCGTCAAGCACTCAACTATCACACGATCGCACAACACTTACTTGCTTCCTAAAACAAGCAAAGTATTCAATCAAAACCATATCCAATCAATCCTTAATGAATTGAACTCTAAAACCCCAAAAACCAAAGGCTTTCTAAGGAAAATTCACTCTTTCGGATACCATACCGAAATCTATCGTATTGATCAACCACCATGAGTTATTTGTACTATTTTTAGGACCCAAAACAATTGTCAAAAGTCTTAAATAATTTGAAATGCAAAATGGCCGTTTTCTTGCGTTATAAGTTACGTACTTTCCGAGTACCCGAAAAACTCGTTTCCAATCCCAACCACTTCCATAAAGGGTCGCTAGAGGTCGCTGGGCGACCACCTGGCGATGGCAAGTCAGAACTTCCACGCCCAGGGCGAAGGCTGGCGACCAACTGGTCGCTGAGCTACCATCTGGTCGCTGGGCGACCACACCAGGACAGAACTGGTTTTCTTCATGACAGCAACAGCAAAACTTGTTTTCTCAATTTTCACCCAAAACAACTTTTCACGCAACACACCACATACGCATAGTATTGGTTCCCAACAACCGTTTTCACAACAAAGCATTACATTTCCGAAAGTATGTTGGTTGCTTCGAGTGCAAGTTATTTGGTTTTCATTTCCAAAATCAAAACCAAATCCAAGCACAAGTTTCATTACGGGCCTGAATCGACCTGTAACCATTTTCAAACACGTTTTTAAAGTAAAAAGCGACACCACATGTCACAATAGTTTTAAACCACTTTGAGCCCAAAACACTACTCAAAACACTTAGAAAATATTTTCATAAACCACAAAATATTTTTCATCGGATTTTCTAAAACAAAACCATACAACGCATTTCCCTTTTACTCAAAGGTTCAAAGACAACTTTTCTTTCCAAAACCTTACAACCTAACCACATGTTATTGATCAATACACTAAACTTTCAAAACCCTAACTTTTCTCATGAGATTCTCACAAACTCATGGAAAAATTGAAATAACAAAGCCTAGCATGCTTACTAAACTCCCATGAACAACTTTCATGAACCAAGAATCAATTCCTAACTTATTCTTATGAAATTTCTCCCAAGAACATAACCATAAAAATCCTAACTCCAAGAGTTATAACCAACCAAAATGAAAAGGAAAAGAGTGGTTACCTTAAGAAAATGATTCTCTACAAAGTTCCTCAAAGCTTCCAAAGCTTGAAATGGAGTGAAATGGTGAAGAATGGAAAATTTAGTGAAGGTGTTAAAGAAGTAATGGAGTCTACGTGAAAGAGAGAAAGAATGGAGTAAAGGTTGTGATTTTCCTAAGTGACCAAAGTCATGAACCTCCTTACTATGCTAAAGCTCTTGCTAACTAGTGGCCATTGGATCAAAAACACAATGCCAAGACAAAACCCTAGCCATTGGATCAAACCAAACCAAATCCACTTGAGATAAAACTCAATACCTCATAGAAACACTCACACGTTCAGCTCTCGCGCGCCGCGACGAACGAAACTCACAAAAACCTAAAACCTACGGAAAGAATCTCAGAATATATCCTAACTCACGCAGATATATAAAACTTCCATCCGAAACCTCACTCAAAACAGACGCAATAAGATTTTACAACGACGGGTAAAATCCTACACGTTTTTCCAAAAACAAGAATAATCCAAAACTTATTATTCTAAAACCCCATGTATCTTCTTATTCAAGTAACAGGATCACAAGACAAAAGTCTGTACAATTACAGTGCACGAGCACAAAACAGACTCGATTACAGCAAAACCTAATAATTACACGATGTTTCATCACACGAACACATCGAAACCTTAATATCTCCTAAAACCAACTATACAATGAAATCTTGGGTCTTACACACCACTATCAAATACCTGTGTTGGGTAGGTCGGCGTCGGTATCTTCCACGATTTTGTAGACCTTTCGCCGCTTTGCGATGGTTTTGTTGGATGTTACGTTAATTGGTCGCCATCGATCTATGATTCAATATGTTAATTTGTGCCCTTTTGAGTTGTTGTTTATGACTTTTACTAGGTTAGACCAGTGTTTTAAAAACCGTACCGAACCGGCCGGTCGGACCGGTCAGACCGCGAACCGGAGGGGTGACCGGTCTGGTTCGAATGTTGGATCGGCCATGCAGTTAGACCGGTGGGAACCGCTCAAAACCGGAAAAACCGGTGAACCGGCGGTTTTTTCAAACCGCCGGTTTGATTGCACGCGCTTTTTTTTTTCTTTTTTTTCCAGCCAAAAGTCTCAAAACGACGTCATTTTGTATTTTTTTTTTAAATAGAAGAACCAAAAGAAATAAAAGAGAATCCAACATCTTCCACGATTTTGTAGACCTTTCGCCGCTTTGCGATGGTTTTGTTGGATGTTACGTTAATTGGTCGCCATCGATCTATGATTCAATATGTTCATTTGTGCCCTGTAAGACCCAAGATTTCACTGTACAGTTTTTCTAAGGAACTCTAGTGTCGGCTACGAGTTTTAGGGATTTTGGTGAAGCGGTTTTGTGAGTATCGTCGCATTAATGGAATTTTTGCTGAAATGGAGCCTGTTTTGTGCTCGTGCGCTGGAAAGGCACAGACTTTCGGGGTGTGATCCTCTTTTAAGTATGAGGAGATTTCTGTGAAGCCAGAAATCCGAGTTTTGGGTTATTCTCGTCTTTGGGAAAAACGAGTAAGATTTTACCCGCTGTTGTGAAATTTTACTGGTTCTGAATTCAGTAAGATTTCGGGTGGAGGTTTTATATATCTGCGTGAGTTAGGATATGTCCTGAGATTAATTTTCTAAGGTATGGAAGAAAATTACAGTCGCGGAAAAAGATTCGGCGATAAGTTTTGGAATGGAATAACGATAGACGTTCTTTCTGTAGGTTTTCTGTTTTTGCGAGTTTGGTTCGTCGCGATGCGCGAGAACTGAGCGTGCGTTTCGTTGTAAGAGGTTGTGGGAAATATCTTGTGAGGATAGACTTGGATTGATCCAAGGGCTAGGATTTTGTCTTGAATCTTTATACTATTTGATCCAAAGGCTATTATGGAACAAGACCAAGTCTTAAGGGAGACTTTTAGTCACTTTGTAGTCTTAAGAAAATTCACAAAACTTCACTCTTCCTTTCTCTTTGGCCGTGGCCTTCTTTTCCACCTTTCCATCTTGAGAAAATTTCCATTCCTTCACCAAAGCACTTGATCTTAAGCTTGTTGGAAAGCTTGGAGTTGTGAGATTCTTCTCCTAAGGTAACTAACCTCTTCCCTTCTATTGTTTGGCTAGGACTCATGGAGTTTAGTTAGGATTTTTATGATTATGTTCTTGGGAGAAATTTCATAAGTTTTGGTTTTGAATGGTTTTTTGTTCCATAGAAGTTGTTCATGAGGGATTAACAAGCATGTGTAGGCTTTGTTATTTTTGTTTTCCATGAGTTGGTGAAAAATCTCATGAGAAAAGTTAGGGTTTTGGGTTGGTTATGTATTGATCAATAACATGTGGTTAGGTTGTAAGGTTTTGAAAAGAAACGTTGTCTTTGAACCTTTGGGCAAAAGGGAAATGTGTTGTATGGTTTTGTTTTAGAAAATCCGATGAAAAATATTTTGGGGTTTATGAAAATATTTCCTAAGTGTTTGGTGTGGTGATTTTGGGGTCCAAGTGGTTTAAAACTCTTGTGACATGTGGTGTTGCTTTTCGCTTTGAAAACATGTTTGAAAATGATTACCGGTCGGTTAAGGCCCGTAATAAAACTTGTGCTTGGGTTTGGTTTTGATTTTGGAAATGATAATCAAATAACTTGCACTCGAAGCAACCAACATGCTTTCGGAAATGTATTACTTGCTTATGAAAATGGTTTGCTTTTGTGCCATGAAAAGGTGTTGGGAACTAATAGAATCAAACTAGGCTTGATTGGGGAAAAAGGTGGTGTGAGTTGTTTTTTTTGCTGTCATGACAGGTGCAACTCGTCGGGCGAGCGTTTACTCGCCAGGGCGAGTGTCACAGGTCATGAACACGCCAGGGCGAGCTCCACAGCGAGTGAGACCTGTCTTCACTGCCTTCACTCGCCACCAAATCGCCAGGGTGAGCTCTGGGAGTTGAAATTTTGGATTCTGATTTCTAAACTTGGTTTTTAGCTTTCTAATCCCTTTTTATTAATTTATGGAAGTGGCGGGGATTGGAAACGAGTTTTTCGGGTACTCGGAAAGTGTGTGGCTTGTAACGCAAGAAAACGGCCATTTTGCATTTCAAATTATCTAAGACTTTTGACAATTGTTTTGGGTCCTAAAAATAGTACAAATAACTCATGGTGGTTGATCGATACGATAGTTTTTGGTATGATATCCGAAAGAGTGGATTTTCCTTAGGAACCTTTAGGTTTTTGGGGTTTGGTGTAGTTTCAATACTATTGGTTAGAGAACAGTGTATTGATTGTTGCGCTGCTTGTTTTAGGAAGCGCGTTGTGTTGTTTTGAGCGTGTGTTGTTGACGGAAGCTTGCCGAGGTAAGGGCTCCACTTTATTTCTGTCTTTAAATGGTTACGACATGCTTGGATTTACTGTGTGTTTGACATGTATGTGTTATGTATTCTCGTGATGAGAAAGTGTTTATAATACGTGCGTTGTTTTACATATGATTGGAGATGTATGTATGAACATGTGGGTGAATACATATGATTGGAAATGTATGTATGTTTGTTGTGGTTTGTTACATATGATTGGATATGTATGTATGTTGTTGGGATGGTTTACATATGCTAGGGAGGTATGTATTTGTTGCATTAGTATACATGGGGAATCGTATGCTCATGCATTGTTAGTGCGTAGTGGCGGGAGTGGACTACGAGGTGTGGTTGCGGGAGTGGACCCACCTGATTCTTATAGGGTTTTGTTGAGTTCAATACATGGTTGTGGGAGTGGACCATGGGGTGTGATTGCGGGAGTGGATCCACCTTAATCCTTTGTGATTTTGTTGAGTTTGATACATGGTTGCGGGAGTGGACCATGGGGTATGATTGCGGGAGTGGATCCACCTTAACCTTGTGATTTCGTTGGTGTTTTAGTAGGGGTTGGACCTACAGTTCTGGAACTCATGCATTGTGGTAGCTATGGTTAGTACCACGCATTGTAGAGGTTGCATTATAGGCTATGTGTGCATTGCTTATATGAACCCGTTGGTGGGAATTGCTTTGGTGGTTAAGAGCTTTCTCTTGTGTTTGTGGAATTATTGTTATGTGTACAATCTTTCGCACCGATTATATATATACATACTATATATTTTGTGGTGACCCTTTCTTTCATTTGCGGGCTCATCCCACCCAGATGAGGGGTTAGGTCGTGGTGACGACGGTGGCTGTTCCAGGCCCCAGTGAGATGTTGGAGCTTTGGCTTAGTTAGACTATGCGCCGGTGTGGGTTGTGCACCGTGCTTTTTGGGTTAGGCATAGGATTCTAACTTGTTTTGTTGTAAGTATTTGAATACTTAGACTTGGACTGTAATTATTCAGGAATACACTTTGCTTGTCGAAGCACCTTTTGGTAATGAGTTCTTTTGTATATTTGAATGCCGGCTCATTTAAAATCTTTTATGCGTAACTCTGATGTGTACAAAAAAAAAAAAGCCTTTTCTGGCCTTTGAAAAACGGGTTGTTACATGCCCTTTTGAGTTGTTGTTTATGACTTTTACTAGGTTAGACTTTATGTCCCTCCGGTCTTTAATAATTTTTTTTAATCTAATCTACTTAGGGTGTTGTATATCCTTCCCACCCCAAATACTTTAAAAAAATGAAAAAGCCCTGGTTATGGTTTGACCAGGAGACGGAGGTTATGATATGTGCATGATATTCGTGGTGAATTTGATAACAAAATCAAGTTGATGTGATCGCAGTTTAGTTTCCATTTTATAAGCTTGTCAATAGTTAATTTATAGAGATTCCGATATTTGTATTTATGTACTATATTCAACTTAGGTTAAAATAATTTGGTAAAAAAAATCTTAGGTTAATAATTATCCTGGCTAGATAAATATTAAAGTAACAAGTTCCTTGTAATGTATCAATTTATATGGTTGCAACATTTATGTATCAGTGGAGAGTATATGTTCTTTATACTATGGTTTATGTACATGTATTTCTAATGCAAATAATTTTCTGGTGAAGAGGGTCACAAGATCATGTTCTATATTCTCCTTCAAAAGAAAATCTTGATGTTCGAAATTGGTGGCTGCTAGATCTAGTTTTTTCAATGAATAAAATTTAAATTATATGCAAGTTCAAAAAAGACCACCAATAATATTGATGATTTATTAATAAAATTTTGTTTATAATCTACCAATTGTGGTATTTGGGACTAGATCTAATCATATGTCTGGTGATGCAAAAGTGTATTTACATAACTATTCGTAGACATCTTTTTGAAGAGAGCTTTAATTAAGGTTTTACTCTTTTGGAATTAGAGAAACATGGCTTAAATGATACTAAGTCTAATTTCAATTTTAATATTTATCTATGTTTTAAATTTAAAGGCTACCAAAATGAGTAGTTGGATTTTGTGTAATATATGGTAAAAAGATAGGTATGGTAAAAAGATAGGTCTGAAAATATATCGCTTAAAAAATATAAATACCTTTATAAATATTTTTTGATCCCATAAGGGCCTTCTCTGTCTTAAACTATGGTATCATCCTATTAGTATTACTCTAATGGATTAGTAATATGCACTTGATGAAATTCCCTTCTTCGAACAAAATCAATAAAATGCACTTAATTAAATTCAATTAGGAAATATATTTTTTGAAGAATTTATAACATAATTTATGCATAAATTAAATTATAAAATTTATATATAAAAGATTTGTTTTTAATTTTCTAATAAAAGAAAGGTTTAATTATTTTATACAAGTATTCATAATTTCATATTTTACATTCACTATTAATTTGATTTTCATGTATAGAAATATTAATTTAGTTTGAGAACTTTAATTATATTACGTTGAAAGTATAACTTTAAAGTTATATTAATTAATATAAATAAAAAATTTAATAATATAATTCAAGTGTATCTGGTCCAAATTAAGGACTTGATGTAATCAATACCTGATAGTAGATAAAAACAAATATTTAATGATATAATTCAAACGTATCTGGTCCAAATACAGGACAAATTAAGGATTTGATGTAATCTATATCTCGTAGTAGCTCATTATAAAAACCATAAGACATTGAAAAATAATGCAAAACATATTTTGATTCCTATTTTTCTTTCTCTACAATTGCACTGTAGGGCCATGACGAGGAAGAAGTTGAAACTTGCCTTTTTGTCCGATGATAAAGCAAGGAAGGCAACTTATAAGAAAAGAATGAAGAGTATCATCAAGAAGGTGAGCGAACTCGCCATTCTTTGCAATATTCCAGCCTGTGCTATAATTTCAAATCCTTTTAATTCTAAACCAGAGGTGTGGCCGAATCTAGAGGGAGCCAAGCAGGTGATTAAGAGGTATCAAAATTCACCTATGATAGATGAAGCAAAAAATGTGAGTTCAGAGAGCCTTCTCTTGCAGAAGATTACTAAAGCCAGAGAGAAACTTGAAAAGAAAAGGCAAGAGACTCGTGAGAAGGAGTTGACCATTCGTATGATTGAGTTCATGAAAAATAAAAATTTGCCTAATGATCTATCTGTTTCAGATTTGAAAGACTTTGATAAGCTAAGTGAGAAGCATCTCAAAGATATTGATAACAAGATTGTTGAGCTAAATGGATCCAATTAGTGTTGTCTTTTATGTTATGTAAAATCGATATTTCAATTGTTCTTCGATATGCATTACCTTTGTTGTTAGATGCACCCAAATAAAATTCGTGAATTTGAATAAATTTTATTATAAGCTTAATCGTTATTATTCTCTATTAAAACCTTGCTTAAATTTGTTAATTTCATGGCCTAATGGACTTTATCGATAAAAATAATAACGAGTCCTTATGAATTTTGTCGCATTAGTCTCTTTTGTCATATATTGACAAGAAATGCTAAGAAATCGTATAATGCAGTAATGATGTAATTGTTCTAATATGGTGCTCTTATTTGATATTATTTTTTTGTGTGGGATTGAATACCGCTTATACTTCATATCTTAAATAGATCTATTATCATTTAATAAACTCTCGAAACTAGTATGATGTAATTGTTATGGTGGTGCTGCTCTTGTTTGTTGTTGTTTCTTTTGTGTAGTTTAATAAAATTCTTGGTTTGTCCTAAAAAAAATATACTATGAAATAAGAGACATATTTCATATAATTTAAGGACTAATTTGTCAAATTTCATATATTTTATAAACTAAATAGAAGACGTAGTCATACTTTTTTTTTATCAAAAGATGGAGTCAAGTCATACTAAATCGTCACTTTTGATAATAATGATTGGATTGTACAAGGTTTTGAGCCAATCTATTTTACACAAATGTTTTGCATTTTGAAGTGATAATGTGTCACTTTTTTATTAGTTTAGTGCACTCTGCGGTGGCCATTTGAACAATGAACACATTAATTTTTTTTTTCCTAAAGCAATGAAATTCATGAGTAAATAGTTCAACTTTTATACAAATTTGATTTGATATAAAATTAATTTACTTTGGGTTTTTTTGACTAACATTGAAAATTTTGAATTATATTAAAAGTAATTTTAAAAAGTTAAAATTAATTAACATAAAAAAAACAAATACTATTATCTTATTTTTTGACAAAACAAATATTATATTTCCAAACCTTACAAAAGAATCTCTAAATTTAAAGCAGTGGCAAGTAAAAAATGAATGTATGAAACTAATTTAGTTTTTAGCACTACTCTTATCCCGTAATACCTTGTACAATCCAATCATTATTAGCACTATTTCAATTACACTATAAATATTTCAAAAATCAGATCATATATATAATTAAATTACTTGACATTAATCATATACCACACAAGTAATAAATTGAAAATGGAAACACATATTGTTGGTATCAACTACTCCATCCGTTTTTTAAGTGTTCATTTAGAATAGTAACACCAAATTAAGAAAATGTATTTTTGCATATTCTCTTCCAGTTAAATGCTTATTTTAATATTTCTATTATTTTTCACACACTTTCTCTTTCCAATAAATTTAATATATTATGTATAAAAAAACAAAATTTTAATTTGTTATGCACTAAAAAAAATTTAAAAAAACAAAACTTTAGTTTTTCAAATATATAACATTAATCAGTGTTATTGAAAAAATAAGAGTAATTAACAAAAGTGTACAATTGACAAATCGTACCCTTAAAATACCAAAATGGCAGTTAAATAAAAACATTAAATTTGATGTTATTGGACACTTAAAAAGAAACAGAGGGAATAGTATTTATTTTAAATAAAAATGTGGAAATAATTTTATATATATAGAATTTAATTGCACAGTTTTGTTGTTATCTTTGAAATGTAGACAAAACATGCTTATGTGACAATATTACATGTCGGTGTAAAACTAACAAACAATCTCTATTACTCTAACATTAGGGAACCAACAATGACCATAAACAAAATCTCATCCGAATAGACCATAAAGAAGAATGACACAAAAACAACTCTCCAAATCAGCTTGGATCTATTCTTACCGTAAATAAACAAATAAATAAATAAAAACAATTTTTTTTATAAGGAATAAAAACAAGTTAATTTCTATATTAGTGCATGAAGTAATAACGATTAAGGACCTTTCCAAAATAAGAGCAAGTGGTATGGTGATAGTTGAAGGGAAAATGAGACAATAAGCTCTAAGTACTTGGATGCTCATTGCTAACAGCAGGTTTGTAGAGCATATTCATGGAAGCCATTACAATCTTAGGGTTGGGTCAATATATCCTTGCACTATATTCTCTTATTCATATCTCTCATTTTTTTAACTTATTATTATTATTATTTAATTTTTTTTACAATTGTTTTAGGCATTCTACACTAATATTATTAAATTGTAGAAGTATGTTTATAAAAAAAATGCACTGAGTCGTCCTTGCGGTCTAACTTATGTCAAGTTTAGGTCATCCGAATCTCCTAAAATTTTGCTTATTTATAGAAAAAATGTGACTTTAGATCATCCAAATCAATCAAGTTTTCACATTTCACTTCACATATACAAGACACACGGCATAAAAATCCAAGGGTTGAGATTAAAACTTCAACAAGTCAATATTTTTTTTTTCCTTTGAGACTAAAATTGGCAACAAAAAAAAAAAGTCAAATTGTTTGATAAACACAAACACCTTCCCTCATTAACAAGGTAAAAGAGTCCATAATGTTGTGAAAAAAAAAATTCAAAATTTTGAGGAAGTATCAAATGATAATGCAAGTAAAAAAGTCATTCACAAATATTTCACTATTTTCCACGGCGCAATGGTTATAAACAGGTATTATTTACACACCTTAATTGTAACAACCCGTTTTTCAAAGGCCCGAAAAGGCATTACTTTTTTTTTTTTTTGTACACATCAGAGTTACGCATAAACGATTTTAAATGAGCCGGCATTCAAATATACAAAAGAACTCATTACCATAAGGTGCTTCGACAAGCAAAGTGTATTCCTGAATAATTACAATCCAAGTCTAAGTATTCAAATACTTACAACAACCAAGTTAGAAACCTATGCCTAAACCCAAAAAGCACGGTGTACAACCCACACCGGCGCATAGTCTAACTAAGCTAAAGCTCCAACCGCTCACTAGGGCCTGGAACAGCCACCGTCGTCACCACGACCTAACCCATCATCTGGGTGGGATGAGCCCGCAAATGAAAGAAAGGGTCACCACAAAATAAAAGTATATATATATAACCAGTGCGAAAGATGTACACATAACAAATTTCCACATACACAAGAGAAAGCTCTTTAACACGAAAGCAATTCCCACCAACGGGCTTAAAATATAATGCGCACCGAGCCTAATGCAGACTTCTACAATGAGTGTGGTAGATTCCCCATTACCACATGCATATGAATTCCGGAAGTCAGTAATCATAATCAATAAAACCACAAAGGGTTAGGATGGATCCATTCCCGATAATCGCACCCCGCAGTCCATTCCCGATAACCGCTTATTGAACTCAATAATTCCCGTAGGAGTAAGGTGGATCCATTCCCGATAATCGCACCCCGTGATCCATTCCCGATAATCATGTACTATGAATGCATGAGCATACGATTCCCCTTATATGCTAATGCAACACATACATATCGTACACGCATATGTAATCACACCACAACAACACATACATATACATCTAATCATATGTACTTAATCACTTGTTCATACACATATTTCACCAAACATATGTAAGACAACGAATCATGTATTTACCACGATCTCATACCGAGAATACATCACAAAAACATGCCAAGCACACCACCAATTACAACACAGCAAAATCTAAAGCATGTTTACAAAACCGTTTGAAAAGACGGAAATAAAGTGGAGCCCTTACCTCGGCAAGCTTCCGATTACTAAAACTCGTCCAAACAACACAACGCGCTTCCTAAAACAAGCAGTGCAACAATCAATACATTGTTCTCTAACCAATAGTATTGAAACTACACCAAAACCCCAAAAACCTAAAGGTTTCTAAGGAAAATTCGCTCTTTCGGATACCATACCAAAATCTATCGTATTGATCAACCACCATGAGTTATTTGTACTATTTTTAGGACCCAAAACAATCGTCAAAAGTCTTAAATAATTTGAAATGCAAAATGGCCGTTTTCTTGCGTTATAAGTTACGTACTTTCCGAGTACCCGAAAAACTCGTTTCCAATCGCAACCACTTCCATAAATTAATAAAAAGGGATTAGAAAGCTAAAAACCAAGTTTAGAAATCAGAATCCAAAATTTTAGGTCTCAGAGCTCGCCCTGGCGAGTGAAGGCAGTGAGGACTGGTCTTACTCGCTCTGGAGCTCGCTCTGGCGTGTTCATGACCTGTGACACTCGCCCTGGCGAGTAAACACTCGCCCGGCGAGTTGCACTTGTCATGACAGCCAAAAACAGCAACTCACACCTCCTTTTTCCAACCCAAGCCTAATTTGATTCTATTAGTTCCCAACACTTTTTCAAGGCATAAAAGCAAACCATTTTCATAAGCAAGCAACACATTTCCGAAAGCATGTTGGTTGCTTTGAGTGCAAGTTATTTGATTTTCATTTCCAAAAATCAAAACCAAACTCAAGCACAAGTTTTATTACGGGCCTTAACCGTCCGGTAATCATTTTCAAACATGTTTTCAAAGTAAAAAGCAACACCACATGTCACAAGAGTTTTAACCCACTTGGACCCCAAAACACTACACAAAACACTTAGGAAATATTTTCATAAACCCCAAAATATTTTTCATCGGATTTTCTAAAACAAAACCATACAACGCATTTCCCTTTTGCCCAAAGGTTCAAAGACAACGTTTCTTTTCAAAACCTTACAACTTAACCACATGTTATTGATCAATACATAACCAAACCAAAACCCTAACTTTTCTCATGAGATTTTTCACCAACTCATGGAAAAATTGCAATAACAAAGCCTAGCATGCTTCCTAAACTCTCATGAACAACTTTCATGAAACAAGAATCGATTCCAAACATTTTCATCTCATGAACATAATCTAAAACTCATAACTCCAAGAGTTTTAATCAACCAAAATGAAAAGGAAAAAAGTGGTTACCTTAAGAAAGTGATTCTCTACAACAATTCCACAAAGCTCCCAAGCTTGAAATGGACACAAATGGTGAGGAATGGAAAATTTGTGAAGGTTGGAAGTAAGCAATGAAGTGCACGTGAAAGAGAGAAAGAATGGAGTGAATATGTGATGTTTTTCTAAGTCCACAATCAACAAACCTCCTTACTATGCTATTACTCTTGCTAACTCATGGCCATTGGATCAAAAGACAAAATGCCAAGACAAAACCCTAGCCATTGGATCAAACCAAACCAAACCCACTTGAGATAAAACTCAACACCTCTTAGAAACACTCACACGTTCAGCTCTCGCGCGCCGCGACGAACGAAACTCACCAAAACAGAAAACCTACAGAAAGAACGTCTATCGTCTAACAATTCCAAAACTTATCGCCGAATCTTTTTCCGCGACTGTAATTTTCTTCCCTACCTTAGAAAATTAATCTCAGAATATATCCTAACTCACGCAGATATATAAAACTCACATCCGAAACCTCACTCAAAACAGACGCAGTAAGATTTTCCATCCGCGGGTAAAATCCTACTCGTTTTTCCAAAAACAAGAATAATCCAAAACTCGTTATTCTGAATCCACATCAACCTTCTTATTCACAAAAGAGGATTACAAGACAAAAGTCTGTACAATTACAGTGCACGAGCACAAAACAGCATACTTTCAGCAAAACCTAATAATTACACGATGTTTCACAACACGAACACATCGAAACCCTAATATTCCTTAATCCAACTATACAACGAAATCTTGGGTCTTACATTAATTATTTAATCAATGAAATTATGGTCGATATTTTAAACAAAGCCAGCAAGCATGTCATCCTCTTAACAATTACTAGAATCTGAAATGTTTAAAGGGAAAAATAATCACATGTGATCGACATTGGACAATATTGAAAAAGCAAATCAGTCTCTACGAAAAAGTTAGAAATAAAAATCAACTCAACATAAAGGAATTTGGATTCCCATTAAAACTAGATAAATTCAATTGATTGAAAAAATGCAAAGGGCCGGCCCAAGCTATAGGCAGCCCACACCCTAACTTTAGGCCGAAAATTGCTCTTTAGGCCCCCCTTCATTACTCTCAGGCCCTCCATCGTGACAAAAATACCCTTATGAAGGGTTTTGTAAGCTAGGATACGAAATAATCCAATTTCGTATCCTAGGATACGAAACAATGTTAAACACCTCAATGTCTGATAAGCTTGTCTTGTTGTGCGTAAAAAAACACCAATTCGTATCCTAGAGTACGAAATAGACATTTTTTTGAAAAACAATTTAAGTTTCAGCTCGTAGAATATGAATTACACATTTTTTTTAAAATGCTACAAATTCATATTCTAGAATACGAAAATTCTTAATTTCGTATCCTATGATACAAAAATGCTTAACTTCGTATTCTAGGATACGAAGTCGACCTATATATGTAGTGGCTGCCCTAGCTTTACATTCATAACCACTTCAACACTCAACCTTCAAAATACGATCTTAGACGATTTTTTTGACGTTTGGAAGGCTTCAAATCAACGTTTCTTCATTCATTGAAGGTTCCCACAATCATTTGCAGTCATAGAACAGGTAATGTTCCCACACGCATTATGCATTTGTTTATGTATTATGTTTGTGATGATTTTGATTGTATTATTTGATATATGAAGGTGTTTAGATGGCCGAACCTTCGATTGAATTGAAACAAAAAATTGATGAAGCCAATATTTCTAAAGATGTGGATGTTGCACCTGACATTACTCAAGCTATTGATGTTGCACCCGGAATTGTTCAACCAAATGTTGTTGAACCTGGTATTGATCAACCTAACATTTTCGTTAACGCCGCCAAATATTTTTTTAACGCCGAAAAATATAAGGTTCGAAATGACTTGATTGATTGGTGTAAATGTGAGGCTGCAAAAGCCGTGTTTACTATTGTGATTGAGAAATCTGATAACAGTGCTGATCGAAGGAAAAAGTATTTCGTATTGGGTTGTGAAATAGGCGGTTTGTACAAAGAACCGAAAAGAAAGTTAAAGAAAGAAGACACGGAAACAAGGAAATGTCAGTGTCCGTTCAGAAACTATAATACAAAAGACATTAATTTCAGACCGTAGAATACGAATGATATCTATTTCAGATCATAGAATATGAAATGTGCATTTTCATATCGTAGAATACGAAATCATGGTTTTTTGGTTTCGTATCCTACAATACGAATTTTTTTTGATTTCGTATCCTAGAACCCGAAGTGTCCTCAGTCTAAAAATTGGGGTATTTTGCGATTTTTGGGGGGTCTGGGAGCATCAAGGGGGGGCTAAAAAGCAAATTTCCTTTAGGCCACACAAAAAACTAGATTTTTTTTAAAAAGTTTATTGGACTTCTGAATAATTTTATTTGTATTATATATAGACCTCGCATCCAAATATATCATAATATTTTTGTGGCTCATTTGGTGTGCATGAGCATAATGTTACAAGAGGTCTTTTGCTTGAATCAATCATGCAACAAATTTTGTTCAATTTTTCTTATTTATTTCCTTTTCAATCTAACTGTTTTAGAAGGCCAATGCTTGGCAAATGTTGTTGATTGTATAATGTAAGTTTCCTATAGTTTTGGCAGATGATAGACACAATATCTAAGAGATTGTAAACTCTTAGTTAGCTTTAAGTAGTCGTTTGCTGTCAGTTATGATCTAATTGGAGAGTTTGTTAAGTCTGTTTTATAAAGCTGTAGACTATTAGTTAGTTGCTTAGAGCATAAGTAACACATTGTAATGTATAAATATATTTGTAATTCTCCAATTATCAATAGAACAATAAGCTATCCCCTTTCAATTTTCTAATTCATTTTTTAGATTTTCTTCATTCGACTTCTCTACATTTTCTTCTCTTTTTATTTTCACTCTTTACAACTTTCTTCCTCACTCTGATTTATTTCTTCATATATATATATATATATATATATATATATATATATATATATATATATATATATATATATATATATATATATATATATATATATATACTCCAAAATGATGATGCAACTAAAACCAATCACAATATAATGATGATGTATCTACTAGTACCAGAATTTACTTTATTTTTATGATGTATGTAGCTAACTACTACCCACGAGACGAGAAGAGCCATTGACGTTAGCTTTGCATGAATTTGGCCACCGAAAAAGATAACACAAAGAAAGAGCTTTTCACTTGCGTGCCCTTTTTGTTAAAATTATAAGGTATCATTTGGCCTATTTTTTTTAGTTTTTAGAAGTTATCTGAAAGTTAAAAGTAACAATAAAAGTTTTTAGAAAATAGTTTAATTTTTGGTAATTGTTATTTTTTTTAAATATGGCGAATTTGCACACATATTCAAATAATTAAGTAAATAAATAAATAATCACATAAAATCCTATTTATTTAAATACGGCTGTTACAACTCTACCCCTCTAAAAGAATTTTTTCCCTCGAAAATTACCTGGAAACACTTCCTGATACGACTTCCTCATCTCATCCTCTAGCTCCCAAGTAGCACTTTCACCGACCGGTCCTCCCCAAACCACTTTAACCGACACGATCTCCTTATTCCTTAGCTTCTTCACTTCTCTTCCATCAATCCTCAAAGGCATGGTTTCAACCGTGAGATTCTCCCTCACTTGGATATCGTCCACTTCTATCACATGGGTTGGATCGGGAACATACTTTCTCAATTGTGATATATGAAAAACATTATGTAGGTTTGACAATGATGGTGGCAAGGCAATCCGATAAGCCACTCCCCCTACTCTTCCAAGAATCTCATAAGGCCCAATAAACCTTGGCGTCAATTTCCTTGACCTCAAAGCACGTCCAATACCGATAGTTGGTGAAACTCTTAGAAACACATGATCACCTTCTTTGAATTCTACATTCTTTCTCTTTTTATCATAATAGCTCTTTTGTCTACTTTGAGATGCCCTCATCTTCTCTTCTATCATCCTAATTTTCTCCGTTGTTTGTTGAACTATTTCCGGTCCAAGTACAACACTTTCTCCCGCTTCATACCAACACAAGGGAGTTCTACATCTTCTACCATACAAAGCTTCAAAAGGTGTCATTCCAATACTAGTGTGGAAACTATTATTATAGGTAAACTCTATCAATGGTAGATAACCATCCCAACTATCTCCTCCTTCCAATACGCAAGCCCTCAACAAATCCTCTAGTGATTGAATTGTTCTTTCCGATTGCCCGACCCGTCCGTTTGAGGGTGGTAAGCGGAACTCAATCTTAGCTTGGTTCCCAAGGCCTCTTGCAAGCTCTCCCAAAATCTCGAAGTAAATCTCGGGTCTCTATCTGACACAATATTAGAAGGAATACCGTGCAACTTCACAATTTGCTCCACATAAATCTCCACTAACTTTGGTACTAAAGTTCCGGTCTTAAAGGCAATAAAGTGTGCGGATTTTGTTAATCTATCCACAATCACCCAAATAGAATCATTTCCTTTTGTAGTCCTTGGAACAAATTCCGGAACTTCTTTCTTCATACTAGGCCACCAAAACAACTTCTTTAAATATTGGTACATCTTAGTAGCCCCAGGGTGAATACTTAACCCACTTCGATGGCCTTCTTCTAGAATCTTTTTCTTCAATTCCGGTATGTCAGGTACACAAACTCTTTCACAAAATCTTATGATTCCATTCTCATCCACCTTGAAGTCGGTCTCTTTCCCTTGATTAATCAAAGTCAACCGGTTCACCAAACTCAAGTCTCCCTTTTGACCATCTTTCACTTCATCAAGAAAATCATTTGTAAGCTTCAACATTCCCAACTTGACACTATTTGGAGTTATTTCACAAACCAAACTGAGATCTCTGAATTGTACAATCAAATCCAACTCCTTTGCCATGAGGGCCGACATATGCATAGATTTCCTACTCAAGGCATCCGCCACAACATTCGCTTTTCCGGGGTGATAACTCAACTCGAAGTCATAATCCTTTAAGAACTCTAACCATCTCCTTTGTCTCATATTCAATTCCTTTTGATCGAATAAATACTTCAAACTCTTATGGTCACTAAAAACTTCAAATCTAGAACCAAACAAATAATGTCTCCAAACCTTCAAACCAAATACAACGACGGCTAACTCAAGATCATGTGTTGGATAATTCTTCTCATGTATCTTTAATTGTCTAGAAGCATAAGCAATCACTTTACCCTTTTGCATAAGCACACCTCCTAACCCCATCAAAGAAGCATCACAATATACAACAAAAGGTTCATTCGCTTTTGGCAAAGTTAAAACTGGTGCCATTGTCAACCTTCTCTTCAATTCTTGAAAACTATTCTCACAAAGACTATCCCATACAAAAGCTTGACCTTTCCGAGTCAATTTGGTTAATGGTAAAGCTAACAACACAAGCACCTACCAATTGGTCCATCAAGTCGTCGATTCTCGGAAGCAGGTATTTGTTCTTGATAGTCACTTTGTTCAATTGTCGGTAATCAATGCACAAACGCATACTTCCCTCTTTCTTCTTTACCAACAAAACAGGTGCTCCCCACGGTGACACGCTAGGTCGAATAAACTTCTTCTCAAGTAATTCTTCTAGTTGTTTCTTTAACTCACTCAACTCCGATGCCGACATCCGATATGGCGCCATAGATATAAGGCTCGTACCAGGCACCAAATCAATAGTAAACTCCACTTCTCTTTCAGGAGGCACATCTGTCACATCTTCCGGAAATACATCAGAAAACTCTCGTACAACCGGTAATTCATTAATTTCAACTCCACCTTCAAGTTTCAAAGATGCAAACATTGCAAACATTTCTCCATGCTCCTTCAAAGATTCTTTTACTTCCTTCTCACTCATCAATAGTTAACTCTCTTCCGATTTTGGAAACACAACAGTTTTCTCACAACAATTAATGTGGACTCGATTAAATATCAACCAATTCATGCCAAAAATTACATCTATATTACTAAGCGGGATACACACTAGATCCATACCAAAAGATCTACCAAACACATCAACATGACATTTAAGACACACTAACTGAGTAGATACAGAACCACTAGCAGGAGTTTCTATTTCCATATGACCAAGCATTTCAGAAACGGGAATATTAAGACGCTTTACACAATCAATAGATCTAAAAGAGTGCGTTGCTCCAGTATCAATAATCGCAATTAAAAGAGTGCCAAAGATGAAACACGTACCTCTAATGAGATTGTCCACTTGGTCCGCACCATCTCCACTCAAAGCAAACACCTTTCCAACAACCTTCTTTGGCTTCTTGCATTCCGGACTCTTGTGACCCAACTCTCCACAATTGAAACAAGTAGCCGGCTCCTTGCACTTATAAGCCTTGTGACTCGGCTTCTTACATTTGAAGCATGTGACATTCTCTTTCTCATAGCCTCCAACCATCTTCTTTACACTACTTTCACCAAACTTCTTCTTTCCTTTGTTGTCATAAGGTTTTCCATTGGTTCTCATCCTTTTCCTTCTTGTCATTTGCTAGCTTGTAGTAGTTTGACTTAGCCTTTGCATCTCTATCACAAATGCTACTTTTGTTGACTAAGGTGGCAAACTTTCGGATTTCCGAAAAATCGATAAGCAACTTAATGTCAGGACGTAGTCCACTTTCAAACTTCACGCACTTGTCCATTTCCGCTTCAACCGTGTTGTAGTGTGGGCTATACCTACACAACTCCTCAAACTTTGCCGCATATTCCGCCACAAACATGTTTCCTTGCTTCAACTCCATAAACTCAACCACCTTCCTATTCCTTATATCCGATGGAAAGTACTTGACCAAGAATTCCCTCTTGAAGTTCTCCCAAGTAATCATGGTGTTGCCAAATCCCAACCTTTGACTTGCATTCTTCCACCAATAGCTAGCATCTTCATGAAGCATGTAAGTTCCCAAAGTCACCTTTTGTGTTTCCGAGCACCTCATTGCTCCAAAGATCCTCTCCATAGCTTCTAACCTGTCATACCCCAATTTTTGACCTAAGATCCCACTTCATATTCATTTGTCATACCATAAATTTTGTCCACTTTTATTTATTATCATATTAATTTTTGTCGCATTTGTTATCGATTGTGTGATGTAGCCCATTTGGTGGTGAGTAGAGTGTTCAAAGAATTACAAGTATATGGTCGTCATGGGTTCAAATCCTACTTTGGCTCTTTTTATTTGTTCTTTTCTCTTTTATTCACAAAAATCCCAAAAATGTGTCTAATTAGGTAAGTTTTTATTTTTATTCAAAATCCAAAAATATGTTAATTTATTTAAATTTGTTATTATTAGTAACTTTATTGAAAATCCAAAAATATGCCAAATTAGATAAGTTTTTTTTTATTATTGAAAACAATCCCAAAAATATGTTAAATATTTAATTTTCCCTTTTATCATTATTACTATTTTTATCATATTATTTCTTTCCTTTATTATTTTCTCCTTTTACCATTAGTGTCATTTATACACCATTATAAGTATTAATTACTTGCTAATTTCTTTTTCTATCATCATTATTTTTATCTTTTAAAACAAAACATAGGTATACATAAAAAAGTGACAACACATTGATGTCTATCCTTTTCCCTTTCTTCCTTCTTTTTCTCAACTTCTTTTACCTTTTATTTTTATTATTATTATTATTATTAATTTTAAAACAAAAAACTCAACAATACAAAACAAAAAAAATAATAAAAAAAGAACATGGTGGCTTAAACCACCGTATTCCCCCCTCCCCCTTTTTTTTTCTTTCTTTGTTTTCTTTTATTATTATTATTATTATTATTATTATTATTATTATTATTATAATTATACAAAAAAAAAAGCAAAAAGCAAAATAAAAAATGAAATGATGAGAAAAAGCAGTAGCCTGCACCTCCCTCCCACACCTTTTCAGTTCCTTTCTTCTTTCTACTATTTTTAATTAATAAAAGAAAACTAATAAAACAAAACAAACAGAAAAGGACAAAAAATTAAAAAAAGATCTCAACAAGCAGTGCAGCAGGAGCATGCTTTCTCCCTTTTCCTTTTCTTTTCAGAGCTTCTGCACAATACATCATTACATATCTTCTTGAGCCTTGCATAAATCAAATCCTCAGCAAAAGAAACAAAAAAGGTCTGATTTTTATTTCAACCAAAGAATAAAAAATTGCTTGCTTTGATCTATAAATAGGAGTGAAAATCAAAAAAAGAGGAGGCAACAAAAAAGAATCACAAATACCACGAAGAAAATTTTCAACAAAGAGAAAATTCCCAAAACCTTTTTTTCTTTCTCAAATCCCATAAATACACACACACAATCAGAATCAGAAACGAAAACAAAAGGAAACTAATCGAAATCGAAAAAGAAAGGTAGAAAGTTTGTTTTTTTTTTCTCTTCCAAAATTTAAAATCTAGATTTAGGATTACTCAAGCTTTTTTTTTTAAAAAACTAGTTTGAAATCCGAAATCTAGACAGAAAAAGGATTTAGAAAAAGGTTTCTTTTTAAAAAAAAGATGCTTTTTTGTTTCCGGTGATGGCGCCGCCACGCCGGCCGCCGTCACCACCACCGGAATCTTGAACGACTGGCCGGAACCTTCAAGGTGTTCTTGATGAAAATAAGAACATGAGAGAAAAGTGAGAGAGAGAGAGAGAGAGAAACATAAGAAAAAATGAAAAAAATCTGTGAAGGAAAACAAACATATACTATCTTACTCCGCGCACCCCCCAATTACTCCATGCACCCCCAGCTGTGAATTGCTTTCTGCACCCCCTTGGTTGCTCGACGCACCCCCCTCTGATTTCTACTTTTTTTTATTTCTATTTATTTCTTTTTTTGTTATTTGTGTGAGGACTAACTTTTTTCTTGCAGATTGGACTTGGGCTTAGCCCCATGTATTTTTGCTAGTGCATCTCATATCATTTTTTATTATCTACTATGACTTAGTTATTTTTATTGCATTTCTTTTATTTTTGCATCATTATTTATTTCATTGAAAATTAGAATGTATTTAGGATTAATGTAAATATAAATGAAAAATCTGCATTGCATGCATATTTATTTATTCCGCTTTATGTCAAAAAACGAAAACACCAAAAATAATAGTGTAGTAATTCCAAGGAAAGGGGGATTCTCATTTTGATCCAACGTCATTATGAAATCCATCGCGTTTATTTTATTACCTCTAGTTTATTTTATTCGCGCTTACCATTTTTTCTTTTAAATAACAAAAATCAAAAAAACATTCAAAAATTCAAAAATTCAAAACCATTTTCAAAAATAATCTCTTTCATAAAAAAGCTCGATATTCGTCGGGAGACTTTTTCAAAACATTTTTCATAATAAACATTTTAATTCATGTAAATATACTTAAACCTTTTTTTTCTCAAAAATTAAAATATACAAAAACAAATTCAAACCATTTTGCCGCTTGGCTTTTGACTTTAAAACTTTTTTCAAAGAGTTTAGACGTGAGTCATCTCTAGTTGAGAATTTCGATTATTCCCCATGACATATGGCAAGAAAAGGAAGTTAAACTTTTCAGTATGTTCGTCGCGGAGAAAAGGAGTTTAAACTTAAGATGACGACTCGTCTTTTCTCCTAAAATCAATCAACAAACCACTTTGCAATTTTTACCCCGAACTACGGGATTTTGATCCTTCACGGGTACGTAGTGCAAAAGTCTTCGTGTCTTCCCAAATCAAATAAAAAAAAAAACATTTTTCATTTTTCTTTTTATTCATCACCTTAACTTTTTCACATTTTTAAACTTTTTATTTACAAGTAAGCAAATAATTTTAGCGCAAAGATAAATAAAAACAAGAGGTTCCTATAGAGTACTATAGACGTTTAGGGTGCTAATACCTTCCCTTAACGTAACCAACCCCCGAACCTTTAATCTCTCAAAAAATAGGGTTTATTCGAACTTTTCCCCTTTTCCTTGGAAAAATAAAAGCTCGGTGATGAATCATAGATTTGCGAGTCAAACTAATCAATAGTTTGATATCCAAAAATCACCGCGACAGAAATGGCGACTTCACTGGGGACTCCCCTAAACGAGGGTTGAGCCTAACTTGTTTTCTTTTTATCTTCACGCTTTATTGTTTTGCTCTTATACTTGTATATTTGTGTATGTGTTCAAATTCTTGCAAACGTGAGTGGTGAGATAAGTCCTACACCCGGACTTGAGGGAACCATAAGATAGGATAATGGTAATGTTCATAATGCCTATCCGAGAGTGAATTTCGGGATTGGCATATATGATAACCACACTTTGTAACGCCCCAAAAATTAGAATTTATTTTATTTAATTATTTAGTTGTTGTGGTGTTGATTGATGGTGTTTATTTAATTATTTTGTGCCGAATAATTAAATAATTGATAAATAATAGTTAAAAAATAAAAGAAGTAGAAAATAAAATAAAATAAAATAAAATAAAATAAGGATTTAAAAACAGAATATTTCCTTGTCTTTGGGAAAAAGTTAACCTATCTGATTGCTATATATAGTAAAGAGTTACAAAAAAAATAGGATTGCCACTTTTCACAAAATAGAAAATAAAAACTTGAGAGAGAGTTCACGTGGGAATCAAAGGGAAGGAGAAGTTCATCACTAACTTTGGAATTCACTGCAAATCAGAGGTAAGGGGGTTTAACCACTCACTTTATAACTCTGAATGTAGATAGTACTAGGAACATAGCCTTTAATTCCTTTTACTCTATTGCCGCCAAGTTGTTGTTGTTGCTATTGTTGGATTTTTTATTATGATTATTAGTCTTTATGTTTTGTTACTGAATGTGTGAGCTGTTATTAAGACACTAATATATGTGTTCTTAAGTGTTGGTGGTGCAGTCACTGAGTTTCGTTTAGAACAAAAGCAAGAAAAGTATAACATTGCGGTTTGGGGTTGATAACTAAAAACACAAAGTTTCTATAATGATTTAGAAATTCTAGCTAGTTTGAAATTAATTCGGGGAAGTTATAGGCGTGCTGGGATTGATTTAGGATTGATTTAGGCGTGCTGGGATTGAAGCTTTGCCATGAACCGCGAGTTAAAGTTCAAACTTTTGTGTAAAACTCTACTTCTGTTTTGATCCTTGATTTTAAAACCCGATGCTAGAAATCATTCCAAAATTGAATGGGCATTACAAAGATATAAAAACCGTCATTTTTCGTCGAGTATCGAGAGAGAACAGGTCGGGTCAGGAAACCGGGTCGGTCGACCCAGTTGCAGGGGAAACGGGCGAAGAAGGAGCTGGTTCGACCAGCTGCGACGCCCAGTCGCACCTGCCGCGCGTGGGGGCGCGTGCGGGTCCTATATGAGTCCAATTGTTTTTAATTTTTTTCAGAAAAATCATAAATAATATTCTGAAAATTTTGGTACCTCTTTTGAAATTTTTGGACACCTGTAGCTATTTTTAGTTAATTATTTAAGATTAAAAGGGTGATTAAAAATATTAAAACTTCACAAAAATTTCCCAAAATTTTATACAGAGGATTATGAATAATTTACTACCCTCTAATGTGTTTCACTTCCCTGGGTTTAGACTCTAACAAGTAGTTGAATTTATTCCTCCGTTTATTTAATTAAAATTCGTATGTTTCGTCGGTGATCTAAATCAATTTAATTTGAATCGAGGTAGGTCTGGAGGGTGATACTGCACTGCTGTTTCGAGAGTTGTGAGTGACTAAGTGAAGCCTAAATATTTTAATTGTTGTACTGGTCGGTGTTGCTTATAGTCGTTGTGTGTTGGTGTTGTTGCGGTGTTGTTCATAACTATTGGTTGTATACTGTTTATTAATTGGTGTTGGTAAATTGTTGTTGATTGAGTTTTAAGTGTTGTCTAAGTAGGATCATGCACTCATACATGTGTCAATGAAGTTGCTTAATGAAGTTGAAAATGACGTTGTTTATCGATGTTGTATAAATGAGGTTGAAAATATGACGTTGCTATTGGTACCACATGCATTTAGGGAGTCTATGGGTCGCATTGCATCCTAGTTTGATTGAGTTGAATTTTGGTTATTCTATTGCGTTGATATGTTTAATAATTATACTTGATTATGTGTTTTACCGTCCCAGATGACAATGCATTATTTATTAACTCTTTATGTTTGGGCTATTATTGCACTATTGAATTCAGTTGTTTATGTGATGCCGTACTCACCCCTTCTGGTTTGACCCTACGATGTGAAATCGTAGATTTTCAGGTAAACGACCAGCATTAGCTTCGAGTTTTGGAGACGGCTTAGGAGCTGTCTATTTTATGTGCTTTCGATAAAGAGTCGCTCTGAATAGGATAATGGAGGGGAAACTCATATTTGAATTGTTGCATTAATACTTTGAGAAATTGAACCTTGTCATTTGTTTCGGTTGTTTTCAATTTTAAGTATTTAAGACTTATAACTGTTTTGTTTTATATTCCTATATTCCGCTGCTTTATAAATTCATACAGTAAATGTTGGAGTAGAATAACACTCTTCTAAAGGTAAAAATAAATCGATTTTTATCAAATAAAATTAAAGGGAATTAGAGGGTGTTACACACTTAGCTGAGGAACCTTGGAAGTAACAATGTCAACATAAGTAATTGTGATTGGCGTTCTATTTTCGAGGAACCGACGAAGCTTCGGACCTTTAGAGTTACATTTAATCCATGTTGGCTTTTAGGACGTAGTGCGGTGACTAATTAAGAGTAATCTTAAGTTGGTTGATACGCGATACTACACCCAAACGAGACTTTCCTATGGACGTTGTTGGAATCAGAAGTAATTATGTGACCAATGACTTATGAAAGAGGTTGATAACTTTGGGAACTTATTAGAATCCGTGATACAGGTACATGTGAAACCTTAGTCCTGACAAAAAGCGTGTTTACCCTCGACTCCAACATTATGGACTTAAATCCACCATGTTTTCACTATGTTTTTAGCATAATCATGCATGCATGCACTCATTCATAAACTTTCTTTTTCCATCCGATATCGAAGGACTTAAGTCATTATTTTGTAAACCTTGTAGATATGGATATTGTAGAAAGAAAGACCAAGAAGTACTTTTTCAAGGAGCCGGACTTGTCAAGATTAAGGGAATTAGGATCTCAAGTAGCTTCACCGGAAGACTTTCGCAAAAATCATGGAAACTTGCTTAGCCTCCTCAGAGTAAATATTGCAAAAGGAAGTTTGGGAACTTTGGTCCAATTTTATGATCCCCTCTACCATTGCTTTACCTTTCCCGATTTCCAACTCGTACCCACTCTTGAGGAATACTCCTACCTGGTCGGTTTGCCAATACTCGACAAAGTACCCTTCAGTGGCCTTGAACCCACTCCTAAACCTCAAACCATCGCAAATTCCCTCCATCTTAAAACCTCCATCATCCAAGCAAACCTCATATCTAGAGGAGGTCTCCTAGGCCTATCTACCAAATTCCTTTACCAACAAGCTTCCACCTTCGCCGAGATGGCAAGTAACGATGCCTTCTACTCCAACCTAGCTCTACTCATATATGGCCTTATCCTTTTCCCAAACATTGACGACTTTGTTGACATCAATACCATCCAAATCTTCCTCACTAAAAATCCCGTCCCAACCTTGCTAGCCGACACATACCATTCCATCCATGATCGAACCTCAGTTGGACGTGGAACCATCTTTTGTTGTACACCCCTACTATACAAATGGTTCATCTCACATCTACCCCAAACTCATTCCCGCAAAGCAAATCCTGAAAACCTTCCATGGTCTCAGATAATCATGTCTCTTTCCCCATCAGATATAGTTTGGTACCATCCAGCTTGTGACGTCGGAGAAATCATCCTTAGTTGTGGTGAATACCCTAATGTACCCCTTCTTGGTATGCATGGAGGAATCAGCTATAACCCTACCCTTGCTAAACGCCAGTTCGGATACCCGATAAAAACCAAGCCAGATAACATTACCTTAGCCAATGAATTCTACCTCAACCACGAGGATCCCTCAAACAAAAGGAGAAAATTCGTGCAAGCTTGGCATGCTATCCGAAGACTTGGTAGAGGCCAATTGGGAAGGAAATCTGATGTTGTGCATGAATCCTATCTTCAGTGGGTTATTGATAGAGCAAAGAACTTTGGTATGCCTTATGAAATGTCTAGGGGCGTGTCTGCAACCACCCCACCATCATCCTTACCTTTACCCTTTGACACCAAGGAGGAGTTCCAAGAGATTTTGGCCGAGCTAAGCCGTGAAAGAGACGCTTGGAAAACCAGATGCCAAGTAGCTGAACTCGAGAATGAGGCATTGAAAGGGAAGTTAGAACAAAAGGATCACATGATCCTTACCCAAAACCGACAAATTGTTGAGGGGAATGTCCTACTCCGACGGAAGGACGCTTTACTTAGGCATGACTCTAAAAGAAGGAAGTGAAATATGGATTTGTTTTTCGTTTCACAATCAAATTCAGATGATTCACCTGCTTCAAAAGTTTGAGGGTTTTTCTTTTTCTTATGTATTTTTTAGTTCATTCATTGCTGTCGTATGTAATGAAAAAGAAAAATGAGAATTGCTTTGTAGTGTTTTCAATTATCAAGTGTGTTAAATGTTCTCTATAATGTTTACAATCAATGTTAAGGTCCTTCGATGAAATAAAACTTTGCATATTTTAGCATAAACATATCATGCATCATACTTCATTCATAAAAGTTTCAAAACCAAGTCTCATGTCTTATTCTCTCTCTGCCTCAGTCAAGGAAAAAGTGACCTGACGACCTCGTCCAAAGCCAACTCGCATATACAATACTCGTGCAAACGAAAAAAGAGAATGGACTCAGTCGAGCAAGAGATCATTGAACTTCGTGGAGAAGTGGTAACACTTCGATCAGAGTTGGAACAGTTGGAGGCCATAGTAACTTCTCTGGTGGTTGCGCAGAATCAGCCACCAACTTCTCCTCATCTCAACCTTCAAGCTACACAACATGAGACATCATTTGTTAAGATGGTGTTTAGCCAATTCCAATGGGTCTCATTAGGCAATAAGAAGGCCAAGGAGAATATGGCATCTATTTCTTCCTTGAAGGATGCACAAAAGGTTGTTCAGAGTGGGTTGTCCACAGGTTGTGACC
Source organism: Trifolium repens (assembly GCA_030408175.1). Lineage (NCBI taxonomy): Eukaryota > Viridiplantae > Streptophyta > Magnoliopsida > Fabales > Fabaceae > Trifolium > Trifolium repens. The sequence continues at coordinate 19,307,179 of CP125839.1, read as the reverse complement.
CTGCCAGAGAACAATCATGTTGAAGGGTTGGGTTTCTCCCCTTCATCCGCAAAAGCTGCTGGGTCAAATGTTGCTATTAGGATTAATGATAAAGTTTGTTATTAATCTTAAGTGTTAGATACGATTAGGATTCGTATTTAATTTGTGGATAAAGATTAATTTCTTTATCTTTTGGAGTTTGTTTTTAAACAAGTTTGTTTTAAAACTAACTCTTAATTGTAGTGCATCTGAAAGACTGGAGACGATCTGAAGATTTGCACGCCTATAAATAGAACTCAACATAGAGCTTAAAACTCAACACACAAAAACTGAAGATTGTGAGTTCAAAGCTTTGTGCCTACTGTGCAAAGCATTAGTGGCTCTTATTATCGTTGTTTGATACTTTGCAGCTTTGTGGCTCTTAGTATTGGTTTTAATACTTTGTAGCTTTGTTGTTGAATGTTGCCTTTCAACTAAGTCTTTAAACTTTGGAGTTTAAAGTTGTCGTCACTTGGGATTAGTGATTAGAGGGAGTTGGGTAGGTTCTCATATTCAGGGGGAGTTAGCCCTTGAGTAGAAGATTTCTAGGATTAAGAAAAGGCATACATGCCAATAGGGTTTTTGGTATGGTTGTAAGACTAAGTATTAATTCGGATTAGTAGTGTTCACTTCCTGGATTGGTATCCCCCAGAGTAGGGCTGGTTTGCGCCGAACTGGGTTAACAATTACTGGTGTTCTTTATTGCTTTTATTTACTTCAGTACTGCAATAATATCTGTGATCCTCATAACCAATTGTCGAACCAGTTGTCTGAGACATCTGGACTACAGACACATTGTCCTAGACATCGTGTACGACATCTGTCCTGCCTAGGAACAGAATTTCAGCTGATATATGCTTTCATTAGTAAGACCCGGTTGATGATGTAAAGCATTGTTTCATTTCCCAAACACTGGAGATATAAGGAGATAATCCGTAGTCAACCCATTCGAGCCCGAAGTTGGCGTTCTTTCTACTTTTCAAAAACCCTTAATCTTAACCAGGGGCAGGGTAGTCTTTCAATTAATTCAATGATACATCCCAATACAAGAGGATCAATCCATCTAAAATGGAGAAGCTCGTGAGAGGACCAAACTCATAAATACCTATGGCAGTCACAATTCTCCTACATCAAAAGGCTCGCTAAGTAAAAAGACTTAGGCCAAATTTAGGGCATCTCGATGGACCACAAAATCCAAAAGAATTGGTCCATCCCAAAAAAAAAAAATTGAAATCAAACTTGTAAATGAAAAGAAGTGACTGCCACTTCAAGAATCTCATCAAAGCTTCGACGGGAGCGTCAACCTCAAACATCATTGTCGAAATTCTCTTGTCAACTAAGGCGTCAGCCGAATTAATTGAATCTAGGAATGGAAGACATCAAAGAAGAATGGGTGGGTTAAAACAAAACTTTGAGCATAACAATCTTTTTTTTTTTCAAAACCATGAACCAGGCCACGTTACAACCCTCAAAAGACCTAATTGAAACTAGGTTCACTAATGAAAGCATATTCACTAAAGTTGTCGTTAAAACTGACTCCACTTGTTTGTTGAGTAACTGTCTTTTACACACACCACACACGATTCCAAAACTTGCATGTGCATTGCATCAGAAACACTTTTCAAAATAAAACAATTTTGTTTGCAAATTTATATTTGGCATCAAGGAAATTTGAGCAAGTGGTCTAATCGAGGGCGAACCGATTCAAAACACTCCAAACTTGGGGCAAGTTACATCAAGATCCTGCCAATCAAGGGAAAGCCCTTACATCCAGGGGCATACCCTACAAAGATTCAAGTCAGTGGCTATGAGCTCCCGCGTCCTGTAAATGATGATGCAGTCAAAAAATACTTTGTCTAAAAAATAAAAGAATAGCTCGGTAAGTCGAAAACCCAAAAGGGCGGCTTAGGCAAAAATGAGCATCTCGGTGGGCTGCAAAACCGAAAGGGCGGCCCAAGCAAAAATTATAGACATAAACAGAAAATAATTGTCCTGATAGGTTGAAAACCCGAAAGGGCGATCTATTCAAAAGGTAAGGACTGTGACAAGTAACTGCATCGGATCAGACACCGCTCACTTGGGGCACCTCAGCTGTCGAAGTATCTCCGATTTGAAGCATCTTAAACAGTGGAATTCAAAGTCGTTAATCATGAGTCATAAAGGCATGCAACAACATTCATCCCGAGAACAGATAGTTTCTACAAAAACAAAAACAGTCATTGCTAAAAGAAAAAACCCGCTGAGTCGAAAACCTGAAAAGGCGGCTTAAGCAAAAAAAAAAAAGCGTCCCGGTGGATTGAAAACCCGAAAGGGCGGTCCAGACAAAAATTAGGGGCATATAAAAAAGGAAATATACTCCAAGTGGACTGAAAACCTGAAAAGGCGGTCCAGGCAAAAGTTATGGATTCTAAAAAAAAAAAAAACCAAAGCATGACTGCCGAAGCGCACGCCAATGGAAGAACACTCTTGTTCGGTTTACAAATGGCGACTTCTTATCTACCAGTGGACTTTAAGCCTGGTATCTCCATCTGAACTTTGATTCAGATTTCTGATTAATGTTGGGTCTTCTCCCCAGGAAGCATCTTCTTCCCTGCAAAGTTTGAGCCTCATAACCGGAACTTGTTCCGTCAGTGGCCTGATGTATACATCCAGTAATATCTTCACCATGTTAAGGATTGCGGAGTATTTGTGATGTGATGTCAATACACTTCAGTCTCACTTGTCCCGTCTGTTCGTCAGTACATCTGTCACATACATACATACATACATACATATACATTTAAAAACTTGTCTTGTTTGTCCCCAAAAATACGGATGGCGTGTCATTCTTTCCAATTAGAGTGTTAGTCATAAGCAGAAAAGTGCATATTCTTTCCAAATTCCCCACCGAGTTTAGTCCTCGTGGAAGAAGGTTGTTTCAGTTACTTCCATTCCCATTACACGGATGGAGAATCCCAGTTGAGTTCTTTCCTCATCGGGCATATAGTCTTATTTGATCGTATCACTCCGGTTCATTCCTGGATTGAATCCTGGTCCCAAACAGCAAGGGGCAGTCTCTTCATGTGAACAACTTGCACATACATATTCAAATTTCATCATAATGTCATCCCCAGTGTGTCTGGTCAAGAGATGTTACTAAACAAAAGCATACCTTCATGATAGTAGGTAATATCTATCATTTTCATTACCTTCATTAAGCTACCTATACGGTAGTAGGTAACACCTGTCATTTGCCTTTGTTAAGCTATCTATACGGTAGTAGGCAATATTTGTCACTTGTCTTCATTAAGCTATCCACTCATTGGTAGTAGACAGTATCTTTATTAAGCTACTATTGCAGTAGTAGGTAATATTTGTCATTGTCTTGTTTAAACTATCACCTCACTGATAGTAGATAATGTCTCACAATTTTTATTACCTTCTTTAAGCTACCATTACAGTAGTAGGTAACATCCGTCATTATCTTCTTTAAGCTATCACCACATTGATAAGTAGATAATGTCTTATCATTTTCATTACCTTCTTTAAGCTACCATTACAGTAGTAGGTATCATCTGTCATTGTCTTCTTTAAGCTATCACCACATTGATAGTAGATAATGTCTTATCATTTTCAATACCTTCATTAAGCTATCATTACGGTAGTAGGTAACATCTGTCTTTGTCTTATTTAAGTTGCCCTTTGTTGGCAGTAGACGATGTCTCATTATTTCTACATTTGTCTTATTTAAGTTGCCCCTTGTTGGCAGTAGACAATGTCTCATTATTTCAACATCTGTCTTCTTTAAGTTGCCGCTTTGTTGGCAGTAGACGATGTCTCATTATTTCAACATCTGTCTTCTTTAAGTTGCCGCTTTGTTGGCAGTAGACGATTTCTCGTTATTTCTACATTTGTCTTACTTAAGTTGCCTCTTTGTTGGCAGTAGACGATGTCTCGTTATTTCTACATCTGTCTTCTTTAAGTTGCCCCTTCGTTGGCAGTAGACGATGTCTCATTATTTCTACATTTGTCTTATTTAAGTTGCCCTTTGTTGGCAATAGACGATGTCTCATTATTTCTACATTTGTCTTATTTAAGTTGCCATTTGTTGGCAGTAGACAATGTCTCATTATTTCAACATCTGTCTTGTTTAAGTTGCCCCTTTGTTGGGAGTAGACGATATCTCATTATTTCTACATTTGTCTTATTTAAGTTGCCCCTTCGTTGGCAGTAGACGATGTCTCATTATTTCTACATATGTCTTCTTTAAGTTGCCCCTTTGTTGGCAATAGACAGTATTTCATTGGTTCTGCAATTGTCTTCTTTAGGCTATCATGTCGTTGGTAGTAGATAATGTCTCATCTTTCTGTGTTACCCAGTTAAGCTATCGTTTGTACGATAGTTGGTAATATTTGATTTCATTAAGCTATTACTTCATTGGGTAGTAGATGATGTTTCATCTTTTCATATTACATTGACATGCTATCACTTGCATGACAGTAAGCAGTCTCTTCCCCAGTGAAACTACTTTGTTTCCCCAGTGGAGTTGGATCCTTTTCCTCAATGGACTCGGGTATCCCTTTTATTGTTTTCTCTTCACCAGTCGGGTAATTTGTGTCATTCCTCTGTGAACGTCACTCTCTTCCCAGTAATAAAAATTTGTCTTTTGTGATCCCATTTTCCACAAGACTCAGAGTCTTGCATTCGCATTTGCACCAAAAGCATTCTCGGCATCTTAGGTCCAAAATTGGGTATTCTGTATTTAAGTCCCTTCATCCCGTACAGACAAAGATTTCATCTTCATCGTTCCGGATGAAGAAACTTAAATAGGGGCATCTGTCATACCCCAATTTTTGACCTAAGATCCCACTTCATATTCATTTGTCATACCATAAATTTTGTCCACTTTTATTTATTATCATATTAATTTTTGTCGCATTTATTATCGATTGTGTGAAGTAGCCCATTTGGTGGTGAGTAGAGTGTTCAAAGAATTACAAGTATATGGTCATGGGTTCAAATCCTACTTTGGCTCTTTTTATTTGTTCTTTTCTCTTTTATTCACAAAAATCCCAAAAATGTGTCTAATTAGGTAAGTTTTTATTTTTATTCAAAATCCAAAAATATGTTAATTTATTTAAATTTGTTATTATTAGTAACTTTATTGAAAATCCAAAAATATGCCAAATTAGATAAGTTTTTTTTTATTATTGAAAACAATCCCAAAAATATGTTAAATATTTAATTTTCCCTTTTATCATTATTACTATTTTTATCATATTATTTCTTTCCTTTATTATTTTCTCCTCTTACCATTAGTGTCATTTATACACCATTATTAGTATTAATTACTTGCTAATTTCTTTTTCTATCATCATTATTTTTATCTTTTAAAACAAAAATAGGTATACAAAAAAAAGTGACAACACATTGATGTCTATCCTTTTCCCTTTCTTCCTTCTTTTTCTCAACTTCTTTTACCTTTTATTTTTATTATTATTATTATTAATTTTAAAACAAAAAACTCAACAATAGAAAACAAAAAAAATAATAAAAAAAGAACATGGTGGCTTAAACCACCGTATTCCCCCCTCCCCCTTTTTTTTTTCTTTCTTTGTTTTCTTTTATTATTATTATTATACAAAATAAAAAGCAAAAAGCAAAATAAAAAATGAAATGATGAGAAAAAGCAGTAGCCTGAACAAGCAGTGCAGCAGGAGCATGCTTTCTCCCTTTTCCTTTTCTTTTCAGAACTTCTGCACAATACATCATTATATATCTTCTTGAGCCTTGCATAAATCAAATCCTCAGCAAAAGGAACAAAAAAGGTCTGATTTTTATTTCAACCAAGGAATAAAAAATTGCTTGCTTTGATCTATAAATAGGAGTGAAAATCAAAAAAAGAGGAGGCAACAAAAAAGAATCACAAATACCACAAAGAAAATTTTCAACAAAGAGAAAATTCCCAAAACCTTTTTTCTTTCTCAAATCCCATAAATACACACACACAATCAGAATCAAAAACGAAAATAAAAGGAAACTAATTGAAATCGAAAAAGAAAGGTAGAAAGTTTGTTTTTTTTCTCTTCCAAAATTTAAAATCTAGATTTAGGATTACTCAAGCTTTTTTTTAAAAAAAACTAGTTTGAAATCCGAAATCTAGATAGAAAAAGGATTTAGAAAAAGGTTTATTTTTAAAAAAAAGATGTTTTTTGTTTCCGGTGGTGGCGCCGCCGCGCCGGCCGCCGTCACCACCACCGGAATCTTGAACGACTGGCCGGAACCTTCAGGGTGTTCTTGATGAAAATAAGAACATGAGAGAAAAGTGAGAGAGAGAGAGAGAGAAACATAAGACAAAATGAAAAAAATCTGTGAAGGAAAACAAACATATACTGTCTTACTCCGCGCACCCCCAATTACTCCATGCACCCCCAACTGCGAATTGCTTTCTGCAGCCCCTTGGTTGCTCGACGCACCCCCCTCTGATTTCTACTTTTTTTTTTTTTATTTATTTCTTTTTTTGTTATTTGTGTGAGGACTAACTTTTTTCTTGCAGATTGGACTTGGGCTTAGCCCCATGTATTTTTGCTAGTGCATCTCATATCATTTTTTATTGTCTACTATGACTTAGTTATTTTTATTGCATTTCTTTTATTTTTGCATCATTATTTATTTCATTGAAAATTAGAATGTATTTAGGATTAATGTAAATATAAATGAAAAATCTGCATTGCATGCATATTTATTTATTCCGCTTTATGTCAAAAAACAAAAACACCAAAAATAATAGTGTAGTAATTCCAAGGAAATGGGGATTCTCATTTTGATCCAACGTCATTATGAAATCCGTCGCGTTTATTTTATTACCTTTAGTTTATTTTATTCGCGCTTACCATTTTTTCTTTTAAATAACAAAAATAAAAAAACATTCAAAAATTCAAAACCATTTTCAAAAATAATCTCTTTCATAAAAAAGCTCGATATTCGTCGGGAGACTTTTTCAAAACATTTTTCATAATAAACATTTTAATTCATGTAAATATACTTAAACCTTTTTTTTCTCAAAAATTAAAATATACAAAAACAAATTCAAACCATTTTGCCGCTTGACTTTTGACTTTAAAACTTTTTTCAAAGTGTTTAGACGTGAGTCATCTCTAGTTGAGAATTTAGATTATTTCCCATGACATATGGCAAGAAAAGGAAGTTAAACTTTTCAGTTTGTTCGTGGCGGAGAAAAGGAGTTTAAACTTAAGATGACGACTCGTCTTTTCTCCTAAAATCAATCAACAAACCACTTTGCAATTTTTACCCCGAACTACGGGATTTTGATCCTTCACGGGTACGTAGTGCAAAAGACTTCGTGTCTTCCCAAATCAAATAAAAAAAAAAACAAAAACATTTTCCATTTTTCTTTTTATTCATCACCTTAACTTTTTCACATTTTTAAACTTTTTATTTACAAGTAAGCAAATAATTTTAGCGCAAAGATAAATAAAAACAAGAGGTTCCTATAGAGTACTATAGACGTTTAGGGTGCTAATACCTTCCCTTAACGTAACCAACCCCCGAACCTTTAATCTCTCAAAAAATAGGGTTTATTCGAACTTTTCCCCTTTTCCTTGGAAAAATAAAGGCTCGGTGGTGAATCATAGATTTGCGAGTCAAACTAATCAATAGTTTGATATCCAAAAATCACCGCAACATAACCATTTGATAGCACCATCGGGGTCATGTCCACCCTTGAAAGCTTGTGGATTGTTCCTCAAGAACCGCTCCAATCTTGACTCATCTTCATTTCCTCGAAGGTTCTCTTGAGCAATCCTGTCGACATTCCTATTAGTCGCCTCTTGAGCCATGGCATTAGCCATCATGGTCAAGGCATCCGCAATCGCCCTTTGAGACATCACCTGGATAACCAACCAATCAACTATGATTAGAAACTAAAAGTACCAACAGTGTTTCCTACACATGTCGCACACACGGGTAATCTAAGCCTATTTGATCCGACATGAATCGACCTTGCTCTGATACCACTTATTGTAACACCCTAATCCCTTATATAAAATTTACTTAACTTAAAATAAATAAATACATAAAGCATTAAGGCATACAATTTAATAAACCACACATGCATCATCTGAGAATTAATCATGCATATAGTAGCAGATATTAAATTAAATTCATAAAACTTAAACCATAAAGTATCATACTTAAACTTCAACTCAAGTTCTAGCAAAATAGACATATATGTCTCAACCTATCCATACACTCAAACATGGATATAAAATAGTAGCATAGTTTGAAGAACATAAAAACAAACATGCTCAAAACATTCGAATAAGGAAAATATCTACCCGACTCGATGTTACAAAATATCAGAGCATCTACTTATTACAAACCAACTAATAGATAAGTATAACTAGGAGAAGCATAGAGCTTAACTCCTCACCCTGCACACCTGAACCCCCAAAGGTTCAGCAATTACACAAAACAGAGAGTTAGTAAGGAATTCCAAAAAAAATAATGCAAGTATGTCGAATACTATACACTTTAATAAATAATAAAAGAACTATACCATTTACATCGTGAAATGTAAGTACACATACACTAAGGTACATATAAATCAAGTATCAATCATTTAATACATCATAAGATTATCATTTAGCATAATCAATTCACACACCATCTAGCCAGGGGCGGAGCCAGGAATTAAATATAGGGGGGACTAAGTTTAAAATGCTGTATAATTTTTTTTAATAAAAAATGTCGTATAACTTAGTATATATAAAATGTTTTTTTTATATAAAAACTACTACATATATAAGAAATTTAAGAACATATAAGCAATATCCAAAATCAATATATGTAAGTTTTTTAAGTATAAAGAATACTCAAAAGGTAAGACAAAATACACAACATGGTTTATGTTACAAGTTAAAAATCAATACAAAGTCATTTTTAGCACTATGAACAAAACAATACATAAGTTTCACACACCAAAATAGCCAACAAAGACAAGCAACCACAATTACTAATCAAAGAGCCTCATTTCCAAAAAGTGTCTATAATAAATTTCACTCTAAACACATCACATGCCTTGCACACTTTTTTTTACCGTAAAAGACAAAGACCCAATATATATAAATATATAGTAGTACTTCCTCTTGTCCTTTTTATAAGAAACAAATTTTTTTTTTTTTTTTTCCAAGAAAAGTGGAGAGCAACGCGCTAACCACCCAAAAATTTATTTAAATGAGAGAGACGAACAAACTAGAAGGGGGGGACTAGGCCAAAACCCCAACTAAGAATTACATAATCTAAAAGCCGGAGAACCATGCTTATTTTTATCAAAACAATCATTAGCAAACAAAGGAAGAGTATTCCAATAAACAATGGAAGTGCAAGATAGACCAAAATTAGCCAACAAATCCGCAACTTGATTACCCTCCCTATAGATGTGAGATACCATGAAGTTCATATGACGGGTCATGAAAACCACATTGTTCCATCTATTCCGTAAACTCCAAGCAACCGGTTTGTCAGGATTACGAAAGGCACTCACCACAGTAGATGAATCAGACTCCAACCACAAATTAGTCCATTGATTGTTGTAAGCAATTTCTATTGCACGCATTGCACCACACATCTCAGCAAAGTAAGAGCTAGCAACTCCTAAGGGTTCAGCAAAGCTATAAACAAAGTTTGCATCGTGATCACGAAAAATACCTCCACAAGCTGCATTGCCTGGATTGCCACATGAAGCACCATCAATGTTACATTTCAACCAATTTATCAACGGGGGCTGCCAATAAACTTCTTTATAAGAGATAGCCTTAGGATGATGAATTTGAATGTTAAATTTCTTCAAGAACGTGAAGTCACGCATAGAATTTGAAGCCAATTTCTTGGTGTTATTTCCTGACAATGTAGTGTAGTTTATGATCATTGAGATAGCAGCCAACCATGAAGTAATCGTATCATTAAACCTTGCTCCGTTCCTCACAAGCCAAATGGTATGCAGAAGATTAATGATAGCAGCCGTGAGAGTGATCTTGCTCTGAGGAGACCAATTTGAATCACATATATTCCACATATCATCAATGGAACTGAATTGAAGAGTTGTGTTTAAACAACCCGCTAACCAAGACCATAATTTGACAGCAAAATGACATTGGAAGAAGATGTGAAAGGAAGATTCAACCTGCATGCGACAGAAAGTACACATGGAAGGAATGGCACAACCCCTTAACATCAAGTTTTCATCCGTAGGTAACTTATCATGCATTAATCTCCAAACAGTAAATGACCTAGATGGTGGAATATCAGCATTCCAAACCATCCGTGCCCATTTGAGATCCTGAACCCGTGGAAGCATGAAATTATAAGCCTGCTTCAACTCCAAATCTCCATTATCAGTGTGCTTCCAAATAAGAGTATCATGAGTACCTTCCAAAGGAATAGAAACATGAGAAATTAGAGAAAGCAAGTTGGGGAACATCTGGGAGAGATCATAAGGAACGAACCAGTGACCATTAACAATAAAATCCCTAACTTTTGATACAAGCAGACTTCGTGACTGGGTAGGAATACCAAGTTGATCTACCAAAGGATCACCACACCAACTGTCAAGCCAAAAATTAATATTGTCCCCATTTCCTACCAACCAAACCGTATTCTCCTTGAGCACATTAAACTCATCTCTGATGCTGCTCCAAACAGAAGAATAAATATGGTGTTGTATAACCTTGCCCTTCCTAAAGACCCGATCCTTGAGAAGTAAAGCCCATGAGGTTGTAGAATTAACCATAGTCCAACAAAGCTTTAAATTACAAGCTCTATTTAGATGAATCAAAGACCTGATGTTGAGCCCTCCTTGATCTAAAGGTCTACAAATTTTCTTCCAAGAAACAGTGACAAGTTTCCTCTTCTCTATATCTCCACTCCAAATGAAATTCCTGATACATCTCTCAATGTCTTTAAGTAATGAAACTGGCCAAGAATATAAAGAAATGCTATATGTGAGCATGCTTTGAATTACTGATTTGATCAGTTGTACTCTACCAGCCAATGAAAGCAAAGAAGCTTTCCAAGCAGATAGCTTCAATTTGATCTTGTCAGCAATAGGTTGGAGATGAATAACCTTTGGCTTACCCTTAAAAATAGGCACACCGAGGTAATTGAAAGGTAAAGTGCCAACCTTAAAATTGAGGAGATCAACAATAGAAAGCAATCTTCTATGAGTGATGGAACCAGAGAAAATGGTGGATTTAGCATTATTGATCACCTGACCTGATTCTAGGGCATATCTGTTAAACAAATCTTTTAACGCCCTCAATCCAGCAATGTTCCCTTTACAAAAAATCATCAAATCATCAGCATAAAAGGAATGAGAAGGAACACTGATATTTCTGGTGCCCTTGATCAAATTCAATCTTCCCTGAGACACAAGATTAGATATTCCTCTACTTAACACATCCTCAGCTAGACAAAAAAGCAAAGGTGATAGAGGATCACCTTGCCTAACACCTCTGCTGCACTGAAAATATCCATGAGCTTTGCCATTTATAGAAATAGAAAGAAAAGCAGATTGTAAAATTACATGAATCCAATTGCAAAAAGTCTCATTAAAACCATAAAGCTTAAGCACTTTTAAAAGAAAATTCCAATCAAGAGAATCAAAAGCCTTGGTTATGTCAATTTTAAGAGCAACATTACCACCAAAAGCTCTATTGTGAAGAAGATTGATTGCTTCTGAAGCTGTGCAAAGACAATCCTTGATATCTCTCCCATGTATAAATCCTTTTTGTTCAAGAGAAATGAGATTAGGCATAATGGATGCTAATCTGTCTGCAATGATCTTGGAAATGATTTTGAATTTAAAATTGGCCATTGCTATTGGTCTATACTGATCAATTGAAGATGCTTCAGGAAACTTAGGCAGCAAGGCAATGATATTGGAATTGAAACCAGGCAAAATCCAGCTAGATGTGAAAAATTGGAGAACAGCATTGAAAACATCATGCTTCACAATCTCCCAGTAGTGTTGAAAGAAGAATGCACTAAATCCATCAGGTCCAGGAGCACTGTCTTTGTTAAGGGCAAAGACAGCTGATTTGATCTCTGCATGTGAGGGCAGAACAGTCAAGAGAGCATTGATATCATTGGTGACAAGAGGTGGAATAACTTCCTCAGCAAGTAAGCTATCCTGCAAAACAGTGTTAGAACAAAATAAATTTTTATAAAAGTTGACAATGTGTTCAGAGATGAGCTTTTGATCAGTAATCACAGTTTCACCATCTTGTAAGGAGTGGATTTGTTTGGTTGAGGTTTTAATTTTGGCTAGTCTATGGAAAAACTTGGTGTTTCTATCCCCTTCCAGATGCCAGGTTAGACGGGCCTTTTCTTGCCAAAATAATTCTTGCTTGGATAAGGCATCTTCTAAACTCAAACTAGCCTGCTTTTCTTCAAACAATAATGCATCAGAGTGACCATGATGTTGGATATTCATTTGAATTTGAGCAAGCTTCATCTCAGCCGAGTTAACCAAATCATTAACATTACCAAAGCAATCCTTGTTCCAACCTTTAAGCCTTGCTTTCAACATTTTTAACTTAGCATTGAGAACAAACATAGGGCAACCCACTACAACTGTGTTCCAACATTCAGAAATCACATTCCAACAATCCGGATGCAAAGACCACATTCTCAGGAATTTGAATTGTGAAGCATGTGTATTGTTCGTCAATTGAAAATCAAACAGTAAAGGAAAATGATCCGATCTAAGCTTGATGAGACTAGTGACAGAAGAAGTAGAACATGTATCCAACCAAGCTTGGTTGCATATAACTCTGTCTAAACGACGTTCAGTGTGTCTAGTGCCACCCCTACCATTGCTCCATGTGAATTCAGCTCCTCTAGTAGGAAGGTGGATAAGGTTGAAAGAGTTTGTCCATTCTTGAAACTCTTCTATAGGTAGTCTAGCAGGAGAAGATCTACCTCTATGCTCATGAGCCCCCAAAATCACATTAAAGTCTCCTAAGAAGCACCAGGGTAAAGAATGTTGAGATTGTAAAGAATTCAAAGCACTCCATAAATTTCTTCTAGTGAGGTAGTTTGTAGATGCATATACGGCAGAAAAAGCAAGAACAGTGTTATTGTCACAAATGGTGAAGGTTACATGTTGCTCAGCTATGGCTAAAATGGTGGGTGAAATGGAGGGTTTACAAAGGCACCAAAGGTTTGGTAAGAGATTAGGTCTGGAATTAGAAGCAAAAAGTTTGAGGTTAAGAGTTTCTAACCATCTTCTAGGAAGATTAGAGAAATCCATCCAAGGTTCAGCAAGAATGATAATGTCAGGTTTATGGTCCTTAATGATTTTTTTCAAAGCTAATCTTGTTGGGGAGTTAGCTAGACCCCGTGCATTCCAAGCAATGCACTTCATTTAAAGGGCTTGGGGGGTACCCTTGAACGGGTTGCATATGAATCCCTACTAGAGTGTAACAACTTCTTTTGAGCTTTTTTCTTATTCTTTGATAAATGAATTTGAAAGCCATCTGCCTGCAAGGTTGTATCTTCCACCCTTTGATTATTGTCCTCTTCCTCCTCAACCATATTGGCCCAAGATTCCTTCAGGAAAGCCATATCTTTAGCTACTCTTTCTGGTGTAATCAAGGCTTCAGCAGGCCTGCTAGTGTCAGCAAAGGGGGGCACGAAAGTATTTGGTGTAGAGACCTCAGATATCTCTTTGTGTGTACCTCCTTCAACACAAGCATCTTCCACAAGAACCATGCCTCCAGCTTCAATTTGAGTATCTTTAACAACTGAATCTTGGGAATCAGAACTCCAATCCTCTTCATCATCATTCAAATCAGTTTCTAACTGCTTATCTTGACCTTTAAGCAAAGAATTAGGGCTCACCGGTTGTAAGATAGGCTCCAAATTTTTGTTTTGCTTTGATGTGGCTGCCTCCTGATCAATAGTGTTATTAACCTCCTCTATATTGTTAGCATCATTCAGGTGTGGAGATGCTTTGCTGCTTGAATCAGCTACGTTGATTATCTCTTTTACTGCATTGTTAGTATCCTTTGACTTATTAGTCTGCAACCTCCCATCAGAAATAGGTACATAGGTTTTCTTGTTTTCTGTAACCTTCTGCTTCATCATATTGTCCTTGTTAGCCTTGATTTCCTCTTCTTTGTTCCATCTATAGCAATTATCAATGCTATGGCCAATCATTTTACATTCAGAACAAAAGTCAGGAAGGTGCTCATATTCTAGATCCACAAAGAAAGCGAATCCCTTCCTTTCCACAAGCAAATTATATCGTAATGGCTGAAGCAAATCAATATCTATCAAAACCCTAGCAAACTGGCCAAACGTACGTTCATGCATGGGCTTGGCCGTCACTGCATCAATGCAAATAGGTGTGCCTAGACTACCCGCAATGGTAAATAGGATATTTTTATGCCAATACTCCTGAGATAAACCAAAGATTTTCACCCACACTTGAACTGAAGTGTTGTGTTGTGATCTAGGGTTAAAATCTTTAGTCCACGCAAAGAATTTGAGCATACCAGGATTAAGGTTCCATGAGGGAATTGATCTAACCCTTCTTACATCCTCCAGAGAAGAGAAAGTAAATTCGAAATATCCTTTACCAAGCGATATAACACCCCATCGAGATAGATCCTTCCAAATCAGTGCTAGCTTAGCCTTCAAGGCAACCACGGACAACGGTGTAGAACCCTTGGGCCACAGAATACGCCCATGAAGATTATGCTTACATGCTTCAAGACCAGCCTCGTATGCCTCTTCTGGGATTTCAATAGCAAGACGATCTCCTTTAACCACTGGTTGTTGAAATTGGGATAGGGGAATATCACAAAGGTTCGTTGGTGCAAGGGCTTGGGCAAAGGTTTTTTGGGGTTTAGACATCGGTTTCGAAGGTTCATTGAGGGCAATTTTTGGCTCGATCGTAAGATCTAGGCATTTCCAAGGAATCTGGAAGGTGGACATGTTGTTAGGGCAAGGTTAATGGCCGGTCTAGGTATGGATCGGTGCAAGAGGATGATGGCGAGGATGAAGGTGAAACAATGTTTACGTGATCGCCACTCTCTCTCTCTCTAAAAACATCTCTCTCTTCTTATAAGAAACAAATTGAGTCAAAAAAAATTGATTTATCTAAATTATATTATAAACTAAATACATCAATTTTTATTGACTCAATCGTCACTTATAAAAAAAACTAAGTATCATATTAGTAGTACTATATAAAAAAATTCAAAGAGGTAGGGGGGACCACAGCCACCCCCTGTCCCCCCTGTGCCTCCGCCCCTGCATCTAGCACATAACAACTCAATGCACAATTAATGATGTCATTTACCAAATAATTCACATAGTTAATCAACTTCATCTCCTAATGCAAATAATCATGAAATGCTCCCTAGCATTTACTAATGCATGTGGTACCATATCAATTCATTGGAAAACTTATTCCAATTATGTTTTAGTCAACCGCAGCTACTAAAACATCTGCTATACTTTGAGGCTCATCCAAAGTATTTGCTCATCATACTGTTTACTCTGAAATTTGGTAAACAATCGCTAGTTAAAGTTATTACAAGAAAGATCAACTAGTAAATCTTGGGACATAGTGCTTTATTCATATTCTTTTGATAATTAATGTTCATCATTGATTAATGCACATTTATTGTTTGTTTTTAATTAGTAATATTGAAAATAACTTGAATTGTAAGAAAAAGAATGTCCATTCGACAGAATGAACATAAGGATAAGAAGAGTCGAATTGTAAAGGCAAAGGAAGTTAAGTTGCAAATGAAGTAAACTGCTTTCAAATGTAAAATTTATGTAACAACCCGTTTTTCAAAGGCCAGAAAAGGCATTCATTTTTTTTTTTTTTGTACACATCAGAGTTACGCATAAAAGATTTTAAATGAGCCGGCATTCAAATATACAAAAGAACTCATTACCATAAGGTGCTTCGACAAGCAAAGTGTATTCCTGAATAATTACAATCCAAGTCTAAGTATTCAAATACTTACAACAAAACAAGTTAGAATCCTATGCCTAAACCCAAAAAAACACGGTGTACAACCCACACCGGCGCATAGTCTAACTAAGCTAAAGCTCCAACAACTCACTGGGGCCTGGAACAGCCACCGTCGTCACCACGACCTAACCCATCATCTGGGTGGGATGAGCCCGCAAATGAAAGAAAGGGCCACCACAAAATATAGGTATGTATATATATAACCGGTGCGAAAGATTGTACACATAACAATAATTCCACAAACACAAGAGAAAGCTCTTAACCACCAAAGCAATTCCCACCAACGGGTTTATATATATAATGCACACCAAGCCTAATGCAGACTTCTAAAATGCGTGGTACTAACCCTAGCTACCACAATGCATGAGTTCCAGAATCGTAGGTCCAACCCCTACTAAAACACCAACGAAATCACAAGGCTAAGGTGGATCCACTCCCGCAATCACACCCCATGGTCCACTCCCGCAACCATGTATCGAACTCAACAAAATCACAAAGGATTAAGGTGGATCCACTCCCGCAATCACACCCCATGGTCCACTCCCGCAACCATGTATTGAACTCAATAAAACCCTATAAGAATCAGGTGGGTCCACTCCCGCAACCACACCTCGTAGTCCACTCCCGCCACTACGCACTAACAATGCATGAGCATACGATTCCCCATGTATACTAATGCAACAAATACATACCTCCCTAGCATATGTAAACCATCCCAACAACATACATACATATCCAATCATATGTAACAAACCACAACAAACATACATACATTTCCAATCATATGTATTCACCCACATGTTCATACATACATCTCCAATCATATGTAAAACAACGCACGTATTGTAAACACTTTCTCGTCACGAGAATACATAACACATACATACCAAACACACAAACACGCATCACCGAAAATAACCAACAAACATGTTATAACTCAGTGAAAAAACAGAAATAAAGTGATGCCCTTACCTCGGCAAGCTTCCGTTTACTAAAACTCGTCCAAACAACACAACGCGCTTCCTAAAACAAGCAGCGTATTATCAATACATTGTTTTCCAACCAATCGTATTGAAACTAAACCAAAACCCTAAAAACCTAATGTTTTCTAAGGTAAAACAACTCTTTCGGATACTATACCAAAAACTACCATATTGATCAACACCCATGAGTTATTTATGCTATTTTTAGGACCCAGAACAATAGGCAAAAGTCTTAAATAATTTGAAATGCAAAACGGCCGTTTTCTTGCGTTACAAGCTACACACTTTCCGAATACCCGGAAAACCCGTTTCCAATCCCAACCACTTCCATAAATTAATAAAAAGGGATTAGAAAGCCTAAAACCAAGTTTAGAAAACAGAAGCCAAAAATTCAACTCTCAGGGCTCGCCCTGGCGAGTTGGTGGCGAGTGAAGGCAGAGACAACAGGTCTCGCTCGCTGTGGAGCTCGCCCTGGCGTGTTCATGGCCTGTGACGCTCGCCCCAGCGAGTTAACACTCGCTTAGCGAGTTGCACCTGTCACGACAGCAAAAACAGCAACTCACACCACCTTTTTTTCCAACCAAGCCTAGTTTGATTCTATTAGTTCCCAACACCTTTTCAAGGCACAAAAGCAAACCATTTTCATAAGCAAGCCATACATCTCCGAAAGCATGTTGGTTGCTTCGAGTGCAAGTTATTTGGTTTTCATTTCCAAAATCAAAACCAAACCCAAGCACAAGTTTTATTACGGGCCTTAACCGACCTGTAACCATTTTCAAACATGTTTTCAAAGCAAAAAGCAACACCACATGTCACAAGAGTTTTAAACCACTTGGACCCCAAAAACACCATACAAAACACTTAGGAAAATATTTTCATAAACCCCAAAATATTTTTCATCGGATTTTCTAAAACAAAACCATACAACGCATTTCCCTTTTGCCCAAGGGCTCAAAAGTAACTTCGTTTTCCAAAACCAAACAACATAACCTCATGTAATTGATCAATATAATTTATTTCCAAAACCCTAACTCTTCTCATGAGATTTTCACCAACTCATGGAAAACAAAAATAACAAGGCCTACACATGCTTCTCTAAAGCTCATGATCAACTTCTATGGAACAAAAAACCATTTATGAACCATTCCTAAAATTTCCATCTCATGAACATCAAATAATAATCCATCAAACTCCAAGAGTTTGGCTAGCAAAGAGAAAGGAAGAGGTTCTAGTTACCTTAGAAGAAGAATCTCACAACTCCAAGCTTTCCAACAAGCTTATGATCAAGTGCTTTGGTGAAGAAATGAAATTTCTATGAAGGAAGGAATGGGAAATATGGCTCACGGCCAAGAGAGGAGAAAGGAGTGAAATTTGTGATTTTTCCAAGTCCACTACTTATCAAAGTCTTGCTAGTTTATGGCCATTGGATCAAATAGTATAAAGATTCAAGACAAAATCCTAGCCCTTGGATCAATCCAAGTCTATCCTCACAAGATATTTCCCACAACCTCTTACAACAAAACGCACGTTCAGTTCTCGCGCATCGCGACGAACGAAACTCACAAAAACAGAAAACTTATGGAAAGAACGTCTATCGTTAAACATTTCCAAAACTTATCGTCGAATCTTTTTCCGCGACTGTAATTTTCTTCCATACCTTAGAAAATTAATCTCAGGACATATTCTAACTCACGCAGATATATGAAACTTCCATCTGAAACCTCACTTAAAACAGACGCAGTAAGATTTTTACATCAGCGGGTAAAATCCTACTCGTTTTTCCAAAAATAAGAATAACCCAAAACTCGGATTTCTGGCTTCACAGAAATCTCCCCATACTTAAAAGAGGATCACGACCCGAAAGTCTGTGCCTTTCCAGCGCACGAGCACAAAACAGGCTCCTTTTCAGCAAAAATTCCATTAATGCGACGATACTCACAAAACCGCATCACCAAAAACCCTAAAACTCGTAGCCAACACTAGAGTTCCTTAGAAAAACTGTACAGTGGAATCTTGGGTCTTACAATTTACATGAAAGAAATGGTACACAAAACATACATTTTCCTTTGATCACTCGTTTCTCTCGTTAACATGGGTACTTTGAGTTTGTAAGGATTCTGTATTATGATTGTGACCCTTGACACGATCACCTATAACTTATATTTATAGACAAATATAAATAACTGGTAATAACGCCTAAAAACTACTGGCTCGACGCGTGTCTTGCCACGTATTTTGAATTTGAATCCTCCAGTGCCTTTGTTGTATCTGTTGCATGTGTCGAAGTCGAAGCAATAGAGGTTCTTGAATATTTGCTATGTCCACAACTTCTCCTTTGTATAAAGAGAAGTACTTCGATCTTGCTATATACTTCGATTAGCTCGAAATGAACCTGAAGAAACCAAATTCTTTAATATGTTCGAAATGAGAACATTTATTGATGTTCATGCATGATTCTTTATTAAATCTTTTGGCTCTAAAACCAAATATACTTTTAATGATCATTCAAATCAATAAATAATTAAATGAATATCATTTAATATTCTTCAATTATGCATTTAGAACATATTTTGACTTAGCCAAAATATTGGCTAACACATACATAATGAATGCATGTATGCAAAATTTACCAAACATGTGGTATAACCATCTCATCCCAAAAGGATATCACAATTCATGTACTTCAATATTACAAGTACATCTTCTCCATTAATTAAAACATATTAATTAATCATCTCAAGTTATCGTACACATACGAAAGTATCATAACTTATCATCTTTCATCTACATATAAGATATTCACAATTCAAATCATTTATCACCAAAAAGTTCATAGTTCAGTTTGCATACATTATTACATAATTATAAGATCATAATCCATGGTAATATAAGCATGCATTTCATTTAAATTATCATATAACAAAATCCTGCACAGACAATTTTGCCCGGCGAGCTTTAGCGAAAATCAAGTCAGAAAGTTCCAGGTTAACTGGCGAGATTTGGCGAAAATTTAACCCGGCGAGATCTGGCGAAAATTTCGCCATACATCGCCCGGCGAATTTGCACGAACAAACACACTCTGCTATCGGGTTTTGAACTTCAAAACCCTTAGAAACTCGAAATTTCACTTCCAGAAGCAAAAAGATGATAAATTAGGCATATATAAGTATGATAAACATGGAAGTACAACTCCTAACAAGTATTAATAACAATTCATACTAGAAATCATCAGTTTCATCATTTTTCATAAAAACTCATAAACTTCAAACATCTAACAAATTCCCACAAATTAAACTCCAAAGTTTGTGATTTCTTTTATCAATTCATGTGAGCAATCTATCTATGTCATAAAAATCATTACTTAAGAGGAATCAAACCCTAACTCAAAAGAAAAGAGTGAGAGAGGATTGGGTTGGAGAGAAATGGATTTTCTCCTCCTCTCTTGATCACTCTAGAAAACCATACTACTCTCATACCTTGTGAAATTCTGATTTCTCTAGTCCTTCCTTCACTTCTAGCTCTTCCTCTTGTTCTCTTCTTCCTCAAGAAAATGAGTTCTTGCTCAATTATCTTTCTACCTCCTTTTTCTTCACAAAATGTGACTTCTATTTCTTCTTTTTTTCTAACTTAACCTGGTTTTTGTTAAAAAGTCCCTAATACCCTTCTTGTCTCTCATTCTCTATTGGGCTTAGCCCACTTACACCATAAGTCCATATAACTCTTCTCATAATTAATTAGTGACTATGACCACTATCTTATCTCTTCTCATAATTAACTAATTAATCCATTCTATGTTAATTAAAGATTCTCTACTAGATTAATAATTCTAATGGATTACTAAAATACCCTTTAGCCAAAACATAACTATTCATAAAATCATGAAAGCACACATATTCAAATAATTAAGTAAATAAATAAATAATCACATAAAATCCTATTTATTTAAATACGGTTGTTACACGTCATAGAAAGAGAACGGTGTTTAAAGGACCAACTTAAAACCTAAAATAAGGATAATGGATCAAATATGCAATTAAGCTTAGAAAATAAGTGATACAATCACCCAAGAATACAATCTAGAGGATTCCCAAGCAAAATATATGAAATGAAATGATAAATATTTAAGTATATTTTTGAAAAAAGAAAAATAATTTCAACTAGAGTAATACAATTTTTTTTTGAATTATGATAAATAACATTAAAATGACAATTAAAAAATGAAGGCATAACACCAAAGAAGAAATAGGGACATAAAATGAATTTTATTTTATTTTTGGCTAGACTTGCACATCTTAAATTTCAAGAAATAGAGAATCTCAAATTGAACTTAAACCCTTGATATTAAGATTGTTGCAACTATATCAATTTGGATAGAATTACGGGAGAGTGCATTTTTAATAGTACTTTGATGGAAATTTGTTCCACAAAAGGTAAAGAGATATATTAATTAATGAAATTATACCCATTCCTGTTTTAAATATAATTATTTTTTGAATAAAAATATATGTTAAAATGTCAAATGTATTTGATCTGAAATTGAACTAAATACATTTGAATTTTTAATTATATTTTTTTATGAGACTTTATTAATTATTTTAAATATAATTTTTTAACTATAGATAACACTAGAGGATGTATTATAAATGTATGATATTTTAGGAATTTTATCTTTAATTGAGTAAAATTAATTATACTTAATTATACCATTGACTATAAAATAAAAATATTTTTATTTATATTTGAGACAGTAAATTCTCTATAAATAATCAATAATTTCTACTAGAGTAATACATTTTTTCTTTTGAATTATGATAAATAACATTAAAATAACAATTAAAAAATGAATGCATAACACCAAAGAAGAAATAGGGACATAAAATGAATTTTATTTTATTTTTGGCTAGACTTGCACATCTTAAATTTCAAGAAATAGAGAATCTCAAATTTGAACTTAAACCCTTGATATTAAGATTGTGGCAACTATATGATAAGCTGTTAAGAGTAGCTTCTCAAATAATAGATTTTTTTTAGAGGAGAGAGAAAACAAGTATGGTTATTTTGTAACTAAAAAAAATCACTTTTACACGTTGTATCCAAACAAGCTAATGATTATTTTATTAAAAAAAATGATTTTTATTACAATAAACAAACACATAGTAAATTCTGTTTTTCTATAAAATCTCTAGAAAGTAATCTCTAAATTATTTAACATCAAAATCACTAATTTTTTAATCTATAACAAACGGACCCTATATCAATTTGGATAGAATTACGGGAGAGTGCATTTTTAATAGTACTTTGATGGAAATTTGTTCCACAAAAGGTAAAGAGATATATTAATTAATGAAATTATACTCATTCCTGTTTTAAATATAATCATTTTTTGAATAAAAATATATGTTAAAATGTCAAATGTATTTGATCCGAAATTGAACTAAATACATTTGACTTTTTAATTATATTTTTTTATGAGACTTTATTAATTATTTTAAATATAATTTTTTAACTATAGATAACACTAGAGGATGTATTATAAATGTATGATATTTTAGGAATTTTATCTTTAATTGAGTAAAATTATATATACTTAATTATACCATTGACTATAAAATAAAAATATTTTTATTTATATTTGAGACAATAAATCTCTATAAATAATCAACCTTACGCACACAAAGGTCATTCTCCAATTCACTGGTTTTTTTAGGTCAAAAGAGAAGGAAAAAAGTCAAAATTTCTAAGGTGAAGATGGACTTGTCAAGAAACATGGCTGCTCCTCAACAAGAAGGCTGTAAGAAACAAAAAAGAGCAGACAAGACAAGTAGATTGGAAGAGTAAGACAATTGATCCTTTAGTTGAAAATTTTTCATAAATTATTATTTTTATCAAATTCTTTGATTAGCCTATGAAAAAGTATTATAATTTTGTGTTATTGTTGAAGTATATTAATTAAATTTTCAATCCACCAATTAACAATATGACCTCAATTATTTGAAAAAGAATTTTTTTTTCTAATATAAGCATTTTATTGAATTTTTTGGTGAACCAACAAATCTCCTTATTATGATGATTATTTCGAGTTTTTCAAGCAAGCACTAAATATGAGTTTAATCTCTTGTGATATTTTTTTAATATAATTTGAAAGCATCTAGATATTAAAAAAAATTAGAGGTTTTAACTATGTTGAAACATCTAATGAACCTCATCATATGCCTATAGCTCACAAATTTATTAAAATAACAAAAGAAAAATATATACAAAGGGGAATTACGTCTTTACCCTTTGTGATAGATCCAACTTCCATTAATATAATTTTGTTTCATTTTACATCCCTTGTTATATTTTGACTAATGATTCTGCATCAAATTCATTATTAATCAGCTAGATCCTATCAATTTGGCTGAGGATGTTTTTCATGTCCAAAATTCAATACCTTGCTGATATTTTTAAGCTTAGATATTTGGTTTGGGGAGGATGACAGCGCTCCTTTTTGGTACAAGGATCATTATGAAAAACCACGTATGCCCCTATGCTTCGTTGAGATTGAAATTTGGGTCATCATCTCTGTCCTTATATATGAAATTAAAAAATCATTTTGTTATAATTAATATAATAAAATTATTATTAAATTATAAATAAAATGAGCAAGTGTGTGTATATATTACTATATAATAAGATTTCAAAATAATAAAATTATAATTACTTTAATAAAAATATTATTATCAAATAAAAAATCACAATATATTATTATTATTATTAATATTCGTACATTAGTGCTTTATAACTTGTATGTGTTAATTTTTTTCTTGCATGTTATTCAATAGATCTTTCTTTACTTTTTCGCTTAATTAGGATTTATTTTTTCATATTTTTTTTTGAAATAAAGAATATTCACGACACTCGAACATCCGACCTGTAAGACCCAAGATTTCGTTGTATAGTTGGTTTAAGGAATATTAGGGTTCCGATGTGTTCGTGTTGTGAAACATCGTGTTTTTATTAGGATTTTGCTGTAATCGAGTTTGTTTTGTGCTCGTGCACTGTAATTGTACAGACTTTTGTTTTGTGATCCTGTTGCTTGAATAAGAAGTTATATGTGTATTCAGAATAACGAGTTTTGGACTATTCTTGTTTTTGGAAAAATGAGTAGGATTTTACCCGCGGATGGAAAATCTTACTGCGTCTGTTTTAAGTGAGGTTTCGGATGGGAGGTTTATATATCTGCGTGAGTTAGGATATATTCTGAGAATAATTTTCTAAGGTATGGAAGAAAATTACAGTCGCGGAAAAACATTCGGCGATAAGTTTTGGAAATGTTAAACGTTAGACGTTCTTTCCGTAGGTTTTACGTTTTTGTGATTTACGTTCGTCGCGACGCGCGAGAGCTGGTTACGTGTCTTGTTATGGAAGAGTTGTTAATATCTTGTGACTTATTCATAAAGCAATTGATCCAATGGCTAGGGTTTAAGCTTGGACTTTTGACTTTGATCCAAGGGTGGATAGGTGACAAAGGCATGTAATAGTAAGGAGGTTTCATGACAATTGTGGACTTAAGGAAAATCACAAATCATCTCCATTCTTCTTCTCTTCCACGTGAAACTCCATTACTTTCTAACCTTCACCAAATTTTCCATTCTTCACCATTTGTGTCCATTTCAAGCTTGGGAGCTTTGTGGAATTGTTGTAGAGAATCACTTTCTTAAGGTAACCACTCTTTTCCTTTTCATTTTGGTTGATTAAAACTCTTGTAGTTATGAGTTTTAGATTATGTTCATGAGATGAAAATGTTTGGAATCGATTCTTGTTTCATGAAAGTTGTTCATGAGAGTTTAGGAAGCATGCTAGGCTTTGTTATTGCAATTTTTCCATGAGTTGGTGAAAAATCTCATGAGAAAAGTTAGGGTTTTGGGTTGGTTATGTATTGATCAATAACATGTGGTTAAGTTGTAAGGTTTTGAAAAGAAGAGTTATCTTTGAACCTTTGGGCAAAAGGGAAACGCGTTGTATGGTTTTGTTTTAGAAAATCCGATGAAAAATATTTTGGGGTTTATGAAAATATTTCCTAAGTGTTTTGAGTAGTGTTTTTGGGGTCAAAGTGGTTTAAAACTCTTGTGACATGTGGTGTTGCTTTTTACTTTGAAAACATGTTTGAAAATGATTACCGGTCGGTTAGGCCCGTAATAAAACTTGTGCTTGGGTTTGGTTTTGTTTTTGGAAATGAAAACCAAATAACTTGCACTCGAAGCAACCAACAAGCCTTCGGAAATGAATTGCTTGCTTATGAAAATGGTTTGCTTTTGTGCCTTGAAAAAGTGTTGGGAACTAATAGAATCAAACTAGGTTTGGTTGGGGAAAAAGGTGGTGTGAGTTGCTGTTTTTGCTGTCATGACAGGTGCAACTCGCCGGGCGAGTGTTTACTCGCCAGGGCGAGTGTCACAGGTCATGACAACACGCCAGGGCGAGCTCCAGAGCGAGTAAGACCAGTCCTCACTGCCTTCACTCGCCACCAACTCGCCAGGGCGAGCTCTGAGAGTTGAAATTTTGGATTCTGATTTCTAAACTTGGTTTTTTACTTTCTAATCCCTTTTTATTAATTTATGGAAGTGGCGGGGATTGGAAACGAGTTTTTCGGGTACTCGGAAAGTATGTGGCTTGTAACGCAAGAAAACGGCCATTTTGCATTTCAAATTATTTAAGACTTTTGACAATTGTTTTGGGCCCTAAAAATAGTACAAATAACACATGGTGGTTGATCAATACGATAGATTTTGGTATGGTATCCGAAAGAGTGAATTTTCCTTAGGAACCTTTAGGTTTTTAGGGTTTTGGTTTAGTTTCAATACGATTGGTTGGAAAACAATGTATTGATTGTTGCGCTGCTTGTTTTAGGAAGCGCGTTGTGTTGTTTTGAACGTGTGTTGTTGACGGAAGCTTGCCGAGGTAAGGGCTCCACTTTATTTCCGTCTTTAAAACGGTTATGACATGCTTTGTTTTGCTGTGTATGCAATTGTGGTGTGCTTGGCATGTTTTTGTGATGTATTCTCGATATGAGATCGTGGTAAATACATGATTCGTTGTCTTACATATGTTTGGTGAAATATGTGTATGAACAAGTGATTAAATACATATGATTAGATGTATATGTATGTGTTGTTGTGGTGTGATTACATATGCGTGTACGATATGTATGCGTTGCATTAGCATATAAGGGGAATCATATGCTCATGCATTCATAGTACGTGGTTATCGGGAATGGATCACGGGGTGCGATTATCGGGAATGGATCACGGGGTGCGATTATCGGGAATGGATCCACCTTACTCCTACGGGAATTATTGAGTCCAATAAGCGGTTATCGGGAATGGACTGCGGGGTGCGATTATCGGGAATGGATCCATCCTAACCCTTTGTGGTTTTATTGATTTTGATTACTGACTTCCGGAATTCATATGCATGTGGTAATGGGGAATCTACCACACTCATTGTAGAAGTCTGCATTAGGCTCGGTGTGCATTATATTTTAAGCCCGTTGGTGGGAATTGCTTTTGCGTTAAAGAGCTTTCTCTTGTGTATGTGGAAACTTGTTATGTGTACATCTTTCGCACTGGTTATATATATATACTTTTATTTTGTGGTGACCCTTTCTTTCATTTGCGGGCTCATCCCACCCAGATGATGGGTTAGGTCGTGGTGACGACGGTGGCTGTTCCAGGCCCCAGTGAGATGTGGGAGCTTTAGCTTAGTTAGACTATGCGCCGGTGTGGGTTGTACACCGTGCTTTTTGGGTTTAGGCATAGGATTCTAACTTGTTTTGTTGTAAGTATTTGAATACTTAGACTTGGATTGTAATTATTTAGGAATACACTTTGCTTGTCGAAGCACCTTATGGTAATGAGTTCTTTTGTATATTTGAATGCCGGCTCATTGAAAAATATTCTATGCGCACTCTGAGTGTTAGTTGAAAAAGAAAAAAAAAATATACTGCCTTTTCAGGCCTTTGAAAAACGGGTTGTTACAAGTTTCGTCCTCGAAACTTAGACATCGTCGAACAAACTGGGGTATAATTCTTTCATCTTACTCTCGAGCTCCCAGGTGGTATCTCTGGTAGTTTCGTTCCATATCCCTCAACTGGATGTTTTTCCATCGGAGATTCCAGCTTTTCCTCCGTGTAGAGAGGTGGAATTCTTTATTGATTTGCAACCGGGTACGGGTCCGATTTCGGAATCAGCTTATCGGATGGCTCCAGCTGAGTTGGTAGAGTTGAAAAGTCAGATTGAGGACTTGTTAGATAAAGGTTTCATAAGGCCTAGTGTGTCGCCTTGGGGAGCACCGGTCTTATTGGTTAAAAAGAAGGATGGTAAGTCTCGTTTGTGTGTGGATTATCGGAAGCTTAATAAGGTGACTGTCAAGAACCGATATCCACTGCCGCGTATTGATGATTTGATGGACCAATTGAAGGGAGCGTCTGTATTTTCCAAGATCGACTTGAAATCTGGATATCACCAGATAAGAGTGCGAGATGAGGATGTTCAGAAAACGGCGTTTCGGTCACGGTATGGGCATTATGAGTACTTGGCGATGCCGTTTGGAGTGACGAATGCACCTGCGATCTTCATGGCCTACATGAATCGGATATTCCATTCGTTTTTGGACAAGTTCGTAGTAGTGTTTATTGATGACATTTTGGTGTATTCGAAGAGTGAAGAGGAGCATGAAGAGCATCTTCGCTTGGTTTTGCAAGTTTTGAGGGAGAAAAAGTTGTATGCTAATCCGTCAAAGTGTGATTTTTGGTTGGAAGAGGTGAATTTCCTTGGCCATGTAATATCAAAAGAGGGAATAGCCGTGGATCCAGCCAAGATTGATGCGGTACTTGCATGGAAGCAACCTCAAACAGTGACGGATGTGAGAAGTTTTGTTGGTTTGGCCGGTTATTACCGAAGGTTTATAGAAGGTTTTGCTAAGATTGTGGCACCGATGACACAACTTACGCGGAAAGATCAACCATTTGCGTGGACTGAGAAGTGTGAATTGAGTTTTCAGTTGTTGAAGGAGCGATTGACGACTTCACCAGTCTTGGTGTTACCACAGTCGGATGAACCGTATGAGGTTTTTTGTGATGCTTCTCATCAAGGGTTGGGTTGTGTGTTGATGCAACACAAGAGAGCAGTGGCTTATGCGTCAAGGCAACTGAAAGTGCATGAAAAGAATTATCCTACGCACGATTTAGAGCTTGCGGCCGTTGTTTTTGCATTGAAGATTTGGAGACATCATCTTTATGGTTGCACTTTTGTCGTGTTTAGTGACCATAAAAGTCTTAAGTACTTGTTTGATCAGAAAGAGCTTAATATGCGACAGAGGAGATGGATGGAAACTTTGAAAGACTTCGACTTTGCGTTGGAATACCATCCTGGAAAGGCTAATGCTTTGAGTAGAAAGAGTGTGTCAGTTTGTTCGGCACAAATGGCTAGTCAACAAGAGTTGTTGAGAGAGTTTCGTGACTTGCACCTAGAGGTAGAGTTTGCTTTAGGGAATATGAGACTCGGTATGATTACCATCTCGAATGGTTTGTTGGAGGACATTGCAAATTGTCAAGATGACAAGTTTCTCATGGAGAAAAGAGCTTTGATTGTTCGAGGAACCAACCGAGATTTCAAGGTGGGATCGGACAACATTTTGAGGTGTCAAGGGAGAGTGTGTGTACCCGATACTGTGAACTTGAGAAACACCATTCTAGGGGAGGCACACAAGAGTAAGCTTAGTATACATCCCGGGGCAACAAAGATGTATCAAGACCTGAGGCATGATTTCTGGTGGCCGGGTATGAAGAAGGATGTGGCTGAGTATGTGGCATCGTGTCTGACTTGTCAGAAGGTGAAGATTGAACATCAGAGACCAGCAGGGATGCTGCAGTCATTAGATATCCCCGAGTGGAAGTGGGATAGCATTTCTATGGATTTCATCACTGGTTTACCTAAGACCAGGAGGAAGCATGATTCCATTTGGGTGATAGTGGATCGTTTGACTAAGTCCGCTCATTTTCTACCGGTAAGAACTACGGATACAGCGGCAAAGTTGACCGATATTTACATTGCTGAGATTGTGAGGTTACATGGGATTCCGTCAAGTATAGTGTCGGATCGAGACCCAAAGTTTACTTCACACTTTTGGAAGACTTTGCACGAGGCGTTGGGGACGAAACTGAGATTGAGTTCCGCCTATCATCCTCAGACAGATGGGCAGACCGAGAGGACAAATCAATCTTTGGAAGATTTGTTGAGAGCTTGTGTATTGGATGATCGTGGAAGTTGGGATGATGTGTTACCTTTGATAGAATTCACATACAACAACAGTTTCCACGCTAGTATTGGAATGGCACCATACGAGGCTTTGTATGGGAGAAGATGTCAGACTCCTTTGTGTTGGTACCAAGATGGGGAGAGTATGATAGTAGGACCGGAAATGGTACAACAGACGACGGACAAGGTCCGAAAGATAAGGGCAATGATGAAGGTTGCTCAAGATCGCCAGAAAAGTTATGCGGATAGGCGTCGGAGGCCTTTAGAGTTTGAGGAGGGAGATCACGTATTTCTCCGTGTTACTCCAACAACGGGTGTTGGAAGGGCTTTGAAAGCGAAGAAGTTGACTCCAAAGTTTATAGGGCCTTATCAGAAGTTGCCACCGGTACTATCTTTGATACATGACGTGTTCCATGTGTCGCAATTGCGGAAATATACACCGGATCCATCACATGTGATCACACCAGATGACATCCAGTTGAGGGATATGGAACGAAACTACCGGAGATACCACCTGGGAGCTCGAGAGTAAGATGAAAGAATTATACCCCAGTTTGTTCGACGATGTCTAAGTTTCGAGGACGAAACTTGTAACAACCCGTTTTTCAAAGGCCTGAAAAGGCAGTATATTTTATTTTTTTTTTCTTTTTCAACTAACACTCAGAGTGCGCATAGAATATTTTTCAATGAGCCGGCATTCAAATATACAAAAGAACTCATTACCATAAGGTGCTTCGACAAGCAAAGTGTATTCCTGAATAATTACAATCCAAGTCTAAGTATTCAAATACTTACAACAAAACAAGTTAGAATCCTATGCCTAAACCCAAAAAGCACGATGTACAAAACACACCAGCGCATAGTCTAACTAAGCTAAAGCTCCAGCAATCTCACTGGGGCCTGGAACAGCCACCGTCGTCACCACGACCTAACCCATCATCTGGGTGGGATGAGCCCGCAAATGAAAGAAAGGGTCACCACAAAAT
The DNA here is from genome assembly GCA_030408175.1 of Trifolium repens. Lineage (NCBI taxonomy): Eukaryota > Viridiplantae > Streptophyta > Magnoliopsida > Fabales > Fabaceae > Trifolium > Trifolium repens. Next base: position 19,276,845 of record CP125839.1, on the reverse strand, counting down.
ATATAGTATGTATATATATAACCGGCGCGAAAGATGTACACATAACAAATTTCCACATACACAAGATAAAGCTCTTAAACACCAAAGCAATTCCCACCAACGGGTTCATTTAAGCAATGCACACATAGCCTATAATGCAACCTCTACAATGCGTGGTACTAACCCTAGCTACCACCAAATGCATGAGTTCCGGAATCGTAGGTCCAACCCACTAAAGCCACAAAGGCAGGTGATGCCACACAGACGCTATCACCAGGTGAAAATAGCCACACAGATGCTACCAGCCACATAGATGCTGTCAGCCACACAGATGCTGTCACCAGGCGAAAATAGCCACACAGATGCTACCAGCCACACAGATGCTGTCGCCAACTATGAAATGCATGAGCATACTTTCTAATTAAGCATATATAGGGCAGTCACACAGACACAGCCCCGGCGGAGTCACACAGACACATCCACCCGTGTAGTCCCAGCTGACTTACACGTTCCATACATGCTCATGCAACAATTACATATCACACAGATATATGTAAACCAAACACAACGACATACATACATTTCCAATTATATGTATTCCAACAACCTGTTCATACATATATTCTCATAATCATATGTAAACAGCGCAAGCATTTTAAACACGTTCTCATCACGAGAATACATCAACCAGACATGCCAAACACACAGCAAAGCATTACAGCAGAAATCCAAGCATGTCGTAACCAGTTGAAAAGACAGAAATAAAGTGGAGCCCTTACCTCGGCAAGCTTCCGTCAACAACACACGCTCAAAACAACACAACGCGCTTCCTAAAACAAGCAGTGCAACAATCAATACATTGTTTTCCAACCAATCGTATTGAAACTAAACCAAAACCCTAAAAACCTAAAGGTTCCTAAGGAAAATTCACTCTTTCGGATACCATACCAAAATCTATCGTATTGATCAACCACCATGAGTTATTTGTAGTATTTTTAGGGCCCAAAACAATTGTCAAAAGTCTTAAATAATTTGAAATGCAAAATGGCCGTTTTCTTGCCTTACAAGCCACATACTTTCCGAGTACCCGAAAAACTCGTTTCCAATCCCCGCCACTTCCATAAATTAATAAAAAGGGATTAGAAAGTAAAAAACCAAGTTTAGAAATCAGAATCCAAAATTTCAACTCTCAGAGCTCGCCCTGGCGAGTTGGTGGCGAGTGAAGGCAGTGAGGACTGGTCTTACTCGCTCTGGAGCTCGCCCTGGCGTGTTGTCATGACCTGTGACACTCGCCCTGGCGAGTAAACACTCGCCCGGCGAGTTGCACCTGTCATGACAGCAAAAACAGCAACTCACACCACCTTTTTCCCCAACCAAACCTAGTTTGATTCTATTAGTTCCCAACACTTTTTCAAGGCACAAAAGCAAACCATTTTCATAAGCAAGCAATTCATTTTTAAACCACTTTGACCCCAAAAACACTACTCAAAACACTTAGGAAATATTTTCATAAACCCCAAAATATTTTTCATCGGATTTTCTAAAACAAAACCATACAACGCGTTTCCCTTTTGCCCAAAGGTTCAAAGATCAATACTTAACGAGTTCAAAACCTTACAACTTAACCACATGTTATTGATCAATACTTAACCAACACAAAACCCTAACTTTTCTCATGAGATTTTTCACCAACTCATGGAAAAGAAAAGTAACAAAGCCTAGACATGCTTACTAAACCCTCATGAACAACCTTCATGGAACAAAAACCATTCAAAACCAATTCTTATGAAATTTCTCCCAAGAACATAATCATAAAAATCCTAACTCCCTAAGAATCTTAGCCAAACAAGGATAGGGAATAGGTTTAGTTACCTTAGGAAGAAGAATCTCACAACTCCAAGCTTTCCAACAAGCTTAAGATCAAGTGCTTTGGTGAAGGAATGGAAATTTTCTCAAGATGGAAAGGTGGAAAGAAAGCCACGGCCAAAGAGAGAAAGAAGAAGTGAATTTGTGATTTTTTTCCAAGTCCACCACTTATAAAAGTCTTGCTAGTTTATGGCCATTGGATCAAATAGTGAAAGCTTCCAAGACTAATCCCTAGCCCTTGGATCAAAACCAAGTCTATCCTCACAAGATATTTCCCATAACCTCATACCACGAAACGCACGCTCAGTTCTCGCGCATCGCGACGAACGAAACTCGCAAAAACAGAAAACCTACAGAAAGAACGTCTATCGTTTTTCCATTCCAAAACTTATCGCCGAATCTTTTTCCGCGACTGTAATTTTCTTCCATACCTTAGAAAATTAATCTCAGGACATTTCCTAACTCACGCAGATATATGAAACTTCCATCCGAAACCTCACTTAAAACAGACGCAGTAAGATTTTACAACAACGGGTAAAATCCTACTCGTTTTTCCAAAAACAAGAATAATCCAAAACTCGCTATTCTGAATCCACAGAAATCTCCTCATGCTTAAAAGAGGATCACGGCCCGAAAGTCTGTGCCTTTCCAGCGCACCAGCACAAAACAGGCTCCATTTCAGCAAAAATCTCATTAATGCGACGATACTCACAAAACCGCTTCACCAAAAACCCTAAAACTCGTAGCCGACACTAGAGTTCCTTAGAAAATTGTACAGTAAAATCTTGGGTCTTACATTACTACCCTCCAAAAAGAAGTTTCGTCCTCGAAACTAAAGGTAAGAGTAACAACTCAACTAATTATTACCATCACCAACACAACAAAATCCCTCAGGATTAGGTGCAGCCACACAGATGCTAACACCGGGTGAAGTCACACAGATACTCTCACCAACACACTGGCACAACCGTGCACCAACCGCAACTCTCAACGAGTTCACCACTCAAAATTAACCTCACAACAGAGGTTCACAACCTCTAGTTCCCCAAAGATCCTCGTGCCCACAAACGAAAATTTCCAAAGTCACCTCTTTCGCCTCCGCGACATAGCCAATTTCCCTAGGTTCACGCGAAGCAGTTACTGGCTACCCTCCAAAAAGAAACACCGAAACTTTCTGCGCACCACCAAAATTAGCAAAACTAGTCAATTCCAATCAACACGATTCCCGTCTATCATCAACAATAAATTAAGGACGGCCAGTCACTCAATTTGTCAATAGACAATCGACAATCCTGATGGTGGTTTAGACCATCTTTACCCAACTTAAGTGATACTTCATTCCACTTGTGCTCAAGGCCCTCCGAGGCACAATGGTCCCACATGTTTCCCTCAATCTCTTACGAATACACGTCGAAATCGTAAGACACAACGCTCAAGACACGTAGCTTAAGTTATCATGCTTCCTTTCTTGAAGCACCCGTGGAGTATCATCCACTAATTGTACCGTGCCACTACGGCAAGTACCACCCAAACCATTACATTCCGAGCAAGCTATCTCCTCTTAGGAAGAACTTCACACCTTACCAATATCCATGAGTCCGCAACTCAATGAATACGCCGAAACCGCATGCTCACCCACGAATCTCAATCCAAACACGACTTACATAAAACAATCCCAACCTCTAGTTGGTGATTACACTCCTCATAGTCTTGACACTTGCCAAACTATACCATCTACTTCTCTTGGACTCCTTTTATCCAAATCCCCAATTCCCCAGAATCGGCTTCTTATGCGTTCAGATTACTTCCAAACGACACTTAGATAAATCTCGCGTGCCTTAAACAAAACGCTTATCCTCGTCGACTACCATCGTCGGCGCACATCCTCTTCACATCGTATTTCCATTCTAATTCTGAACTCTCTCTTGAGTTCCTTTCCTCTTGCAATTAAATCCTCTTTTACTCAAAAGAGTTGGTCACTCTGACCATTCTTAATTGCTTCGACATCACCACTCTCATCGAGGTACCTACCTTCAAAATAGCTCTTAGGGTATTCCTCACATTACTATTGTCCAACCATCCTTGTTGACAACCTCCGAATCCCTTATACTTACTCAATACCGATTTCCATCAACTTGCCATTAGACAATTTCTTATCCTTCGTATTCCCACATACAACACACGCACCGTCATGACATCCATTCAGGTGGTGCTTTTGAACCCGTACTATACCCGCACAACCATGATTTCCCAACTAGGTGTGAGGCAATTCTTTCCGCAAATCCTCCATTAACATAAGCCACATCATCATGTGCTTTTCTCTTACTCATTCTCAGCGACTCTTTCCAAACGACTAACATTCCTTCGCGGTTAACCCGTCGATCTACTAGATCTCACACGCTTACCTCAACCCTTAAGGTATCCACTATTCGCATACTCGTTATCTAACGACACTAGGTCCACTGACCCTCGACGCGTGACACACGTAATTCCAACTTACTACTAACAGGGCAACGTGCTATAACCACTACTAAGTCCTTTACCTAGTAGAACATTCGAAACAAAAGCAAAGACAAACAAACAATTCCTAGCAAAACGCACACCAAGACATGTAAGAGTGGGTTGCCCCAACAAAATCAATGCAGTAAGTGTTACCTGCAATCTGGCAATCCCGCTGTATGGCCTTACCAGTCTGACCGCTCACTCTCGTGCCCATACAGTAGGCACCTCCTCTAGCAGCGGGTCGAGCTCCTTGTGCCACATCCGCCGACGACCCGACCTTTGGGGCTTTGCAATCCCTAGCAAAATGACCCGGTTTCCGACAGTTGAAACAAACGGTTCCTTCCTTTGGTTTCGAAACCCCAGACTCATTAGCAAAATGACCCTCTTGTCCACAGTTGTAACAAGTTCGCTTCCATCCACCCTGACTCCCTTGAGTCCCTTGGTTCACAGAGCGAGTTGGTCCTTGATTATCCTGGGAACGGTTATAAGGCTTATTCCCCTGCCTCCTCTGATTATGACTCGAACTCTGAGTCTGACCACTTGAATTACTAGGTCCTCCTGCACTAAATCCACCTTGGCGGTTCACCCGCTTGTTTCTCATATCCTCAACCTCTTGACACTTCTCTACCAAGACCTGAAATTGTCAAATGCCCAATGGCACCACTGCATCTTGCAGTTCATACCTCAGTCCATCCTGAAACCGACGGCACATATAATTCTCATCTATCCCATCCCTGAAGAAGCGGAAGTAGCGGGATAGTGATTCAAATTTCTTGGCATAAGCCTCAACATTCATGCCCCCCTGACGTAGCTGCAGGAATTCCTCCCCATACCTTTCCCTAGCAGTCTCGGGAAAGTACTTGGCTAAAAACCTCCTCTTGAAGTTCTCCCAATTTATTTCCTCATAGGCGGCCTCCATAATGAGCCTGGTGTTTCCCCACCAGTATTCAGAACTACCCTGCAACTGATAGGTAGCCAAGGTTACCTTTTCTCCTTCCGGGCAATGGATTGCCCCAAAGATCCTCTCAATCGCCTGGAGCCACAAATCCGCAGTATCAGGACCTCCCTCCCCACTAAACTTAGGAGGAGCCTGATGGTTGAAACTGGTGAGAAGTCTAAATCCGGCAGCAATGATCTCCCTCTCACGCTTTTCCAAATCCCTCTGCGCCTTAGCATGGCTCTGAGCAGTCACAGCCGCTGCCATTGTATGCATGGCATAAGCCATCTGATTCACATCAACCTCTGGTATTACAGGAACTGGATTCGCCCTTCTTGGCGGCATTCTATTTCTGCACAATACCAATTCTGATAAGATTCCTTATCCAAACATTTCTGAGTCTCAACAGAGAATCTCATCCAACGGTTACTAACTCGAAACCCGACACAGAACAAGCACTAGAACTGACACTACTCTAGCTATGTTCTAACCGACTCTGGACTAACGACTCAAGTATACACTTTCCCTTTGAAGATTTAAAGCCGTGCTCTGATACCAATTGTAACAACCCATTTTTCAAAGGCCTGAAAAGGCAGTATATTTTTTTTTTTCTTTTTCAACTAACACTCAGAGTGCACATAGAATATTTTTCAATGAGCCGGCATTCAAATATACAAAAGACTCATTACCATAAGGTGCTTCGACAAGCAAAGTGTATTCCTGAATAATTACAATCCAAGTCTAAGTATTCAAATACTTACAACAAAACAAGTTAGAATCCTATGCCTAAACCCAAAAAGCACGATGTACAAAACACACCGGCGCATAGTCTAACTAAGCTAAAGCTCCAGCAATCTCACTGGGGCCTGGAACAGCCACCGTCGTCACCACGACCTAACCCATCATCTGGGTGGGATGAGCCCGCAAATGAAAGAAAGGGTCACCACAAAATATATAGTATGTATATATATAACCGGCGCGAAAGATGTACACATAACAAATTTCCACATACACAAGAGAAAGCTCTTAAACACCAAAGCAATTCCCACCAACGGGTTCATATAAGCAATGCACACATAGCCTATAATGCAACCTCTACAATGCGTGGTACTAACCCTAGCTACCACCAAATGCATGAGTTCCGGAATCGTAGGTCCAACCCACTAAAGCCACAAAGGCAGGTGATGCCACACAGACGCTATCACCAGGTGAAAATAGCCACACAGATGCTGTCAGCCACACAGATGCTGTCACCAGGCGAAAATAGCCACACAGATGCTACCAGCCACACAGATGCTGTCGCCAACTATGAAATGCATGAGCATACTTTCTAATTAAGCATATATAGGGCAGTCACACAGACACAGCCCCGGCGGAGTCACACAGACACATCCACCCGTGTAGTCCCAGCTGACTTACACGTTCCATACATGCTCATGCAACAATTACATATCACACAGATATATGTAAACCAAACACAACGACATACATACATTTCCAATCATATGTATTCCAACAACCTGTTCATACATATATTCTCATAATCATATGTAAACAGCGCAAGTATTTTAAACAAGTTCTCATCACGAGAATACATCAACCAGACATGCCAAACACACAGCAAAGCATTACAGCAGAAATCCAAGCATGTCGTAACCAGTTGAAAAGACAGAAATAAAGTGGAGCCCTTACCTCGGCAAGCTTCGTCAACAACACACGCTCAAAACAACACAACGCGCTTCCTAAAACAAGCAGCGCAACAATCAATACATTGTTTTCCAACCAATCGTATTGAAACTAAACCAAAACCCTAAAAACCTAAAGGTTCCTAAGGAAAATTCACTCTTTCGGATACCATACCAAAATCTATCGTATTGATCAACCACCATGAGTTATTTGTAGTATTTTTAGGGCCCAAAACAATTGTCAAAAGTCTTAAATAATTTGAAATGCAAAATGGCCGTTTTCTTGCGTTACAAGCCACATACTTTCCGAGTACCCGAAAAACTCGTTTCCAATCCCCGCCACTTCCATAAATTAATAAAAAGGGATTAGAAAGTAAAAAACCAAGTTTAGAAATCAGAATCCAAAATTTCAACTCTCAGAGCTCGCCCTGGCGAGTTGGTGGCGAGTGAAGGCAGTGAGGACTGGTCTTACTCGCTCTGGAGCTCGCCCTGGCGTGTTGTCATGACATGTGACACTCGCCCTGGCGAGTAAACACTCGCCCGGCGAGTTGCACCTGTCATGACAGCAAAAACAGCAACTCACACCACCTTTTTCCCCAACCAAACCTAGTTTGATTCTATTAGTTCCCAACACTTTTTCAAGGCACAAAAGCAAACCATTTTCATAAGCAAGCAATTCATTTCCGAAAGCTTGTTGGTTGCTTCGAGTGCAAGTTATTTGGTTTTCATTTCCAAAAACAAAACCAAACCCAAGCACAAGTTTTATTACGGGCCTCAACCGACCGGTAATCATTTTCAAACATGTTTTCAAAGTAAAAAGCAACACCACATGTCACAAGAGTTTTAAACCACTTTGACCCCAAAAACACTACTCAAAACACTTAGGAAATATTTTCATAAACCCCAAAATATTTTTCATCGGATTTTCTAAAACAAAACCATACAACGCGTTTCCCTTTTGCCCAAAGGTTCAAAGATAACTTTTCTTTTCAAAACCTTACAACTTAACCACATGTTATTGATCAATACTTAACCAACACAAAACCCTAACTTTTCTCATGAGATTTTTCACCAACTCATGGAAAAGAAAAGTAACAAAGCCTAGACATGCTTACTAAACCCTCATGAACAACCTTCATGGAACAAAAACCATTCAAAACCAATTCTTATGAAATTTCTCCCAAGAACATAATCATAAAAATCCTAACTCACTAAGAATCTTAGCCAAACAAGGATAGGGAATAGGTTTAGTTACCTTAGGAAGAAGAATCTCACAACTCCAAGCTTTCCAACAAGCTTAAGATCAAGTGCTTTGGTGAAGGAATGGAAATTTTCTCAAGATGGAAAGGTGGAAAGAAAGCCACGGCCAAAGAGAGAAAGAAGAAGTGAATTTGTGATTTTTTTCCAAGTCCACCACTTATAAAAGTCTTGCTAGTTTATGGCCATTGGATCAAATAGTGAAAGCTTCCAAGACTAATCCCTAGCCCTTGGATCAAAACCAAGTCTATCCTCACAAGATATTTCCCATAACCTCATACCACGAAACGCACGCTCAGTTCTCGCGCATCGCGACGAACGAAACTCGCAAAAACAGAAAACCTACAGAAAGAACGTATATCGTTTTTCCATTCCAAAACTTATCGCCGAATCTTTTTCCGCGACTGTAATTTTCTTCCATACCTTAGAAAATTAATCTCAGGACATTTCCTAACTCACGCAGATATATGAAACTTCCATCTGAAACCTCACTTAAAACAGACGCAGTAAGATTTTACAACAACGGATAAAATCCTACTCGTTTTTCCAAAAACAAGAATAATCCAAAACTCGCTATTCTGAATCCATAGAAATCTCCTCATGCTTAAAAGAGGATCACGGCCCAAAAGTATGTGCCTTTCCAGCGCACCATCACAAAACAGGCTCCATTTCAGCAAAAATCTCATTAATGCGACGATACTCACAAAACCGCTTCACCAAAAACCCTAAAACTCGTAGCCGACACTAGAGTTCCTTAGAAAATTGTACAGTAAAATCTTGGGTCTTACAAAACTTCTTTTAGGGGGGTAGTATTGTAAGACCCAAGATTTCGTTGTATAGTTGGTTTAAGGAATATTAGGGTTCCGATGTGTTCGTGTTGTGAAACATCGTGTTTTTATTAGGATTTTGCTGTAATCGAGTTTGTTTTGTGCTCGTGCACTGTAATTGTACAGACTTTTGTTTTGTGATCCTGTTGCTTGAATAAGAAGTTATATGTGTATTCAGAATAACGAGTTTTGGACTATTCTTGTTTTTGGAAAAACGAGTAGGATTTTACCCGCGGATGGAAAATCTTACTGCGTCTGTTTTAAGTGAGGTTTCGGATGGAAGGTTTATATATCTGCGTGAGTTAGGATATATTCTGAGAATAATTTTCTAAGGTATGGAAGAAAATTACAGTCGCGGAAAAAGATTCGGCGATAAGTTTTGGAAATGTTAAACGTTAGACGTTCTTTCCGTAGGTTTTACGTTTTTGTGATTTACGTTCGTCGCGACGCGCGAGAGCTGGTTACGTGTCTTGTTATGGAAGAGTTGTTAATATCTTGTGACTTATTCATAAAGCAATTGATCCAATGGCTAGGGTTTAAGCTTGGACTTTTGACTTTGATCCAAGGGTGGATAGGTGACCAAGGCATGTAATAGTAAGGAGGTTTCATGACAATTGTGGACTTAAGGAAAATCACAAATCATCTCCATTCTTCTTCTCTTCCACGTGAAACTCCATTACTTTCTAACCTTCACCAAATTTTCCATTCTTCACCATTTGTGTCCATTTCAAGCTTGGGAGCTTTGTGGAATTGTTGTAGAGAATCACTTTCTTAAGGTAACCACTCTTTTCCTTTTCATTTTGGTTGATTAAAACTCTTGTAGTTATGAGTTTTAGATTATGTTCATGAGATGAAAATGTTTGGAATCGATTCTTGTTTCATGAAAGTTGTTCATGAGAATTTAGGAAGCATGCTAGGCTTTGTTATTGCAATTTTTCCATGAGTTGGTGAAAAATCTCATGAGAAAAGTTAGGGTTTTGGGTTGGTTATGTATTGATCAATAACATGTGGTTAAGTTGTAAGGTTTTGAAAAGAAGAGTTATCTTTGAACCTTTGGGCAAAAGGGAAACGCGTTGTATGGTTTTGTTTTAGAAAATCCGATGAAAAATATTTTGGGGTTTATGATAATATTTCCTAAGTGTTTTGAGTAGTGTTTTTGGGGTCAAAGTGGTTTAAAACTCTTGTGACATGTGGTGTTGCTTTTTACTTTGAAAACATGTTTGAAAATGATTACCGGTCGGTTGAGGCCCGTAATAAAACTTGTGCTTAGGTTTGGTTTTGTTTTTGGAAATGAAAACCAAATAACTTGCACTCGAAGCAACCAACAAGCTTTCGGAAATGAATTGCTTGCTTATGAAAATGGTTTGCTTTTGTGCCTTGAAAAAGTGTTGGGAACTAATAGAATCATACTAGGTTTGGTTGGGGAAAAAGGTGGTGTGAGTTGCTGTTTTTGCTGTCATGACAGGTGCAACTCGCCGGGCGAGTGTTTACTCGCCAGGGCGAGTGTCACAGGTCATGACAACACGCCAGGGCGAGCTCCAGAGCGAGTAAGACCAGTCCTCACTGCCTTCACTCGCCACCAACTCGCCAGGGCGAGCTCTGAGAGTTGAAATTTTGGATTCTGATTTCTAAACTTGGTTTTTTACTTTCTAATCCCTTTTTATTAATTTATGGAAGTGGCGGGGATTGGAAACGAGTTTTTCGGGTACTCGGAAAGTATGTGGCTTGTAACGCAAGAAAACGGCCATTTTGCATTTCAAATTATTTAAGACTTTTGACAATTGTTTTGGGCCCTAAAAATAGTACAAATAACTCATGGTGGTTGATCAATACGATAGATTTTGGTATGGTATCCGAAAGAGTGAATTTTCCTTAGGAACCTTTAGGTTTTTAGGGTTTTGGTTTAGTTTCAATACGATTGGTTGGAAAACAATGTATTGATTGTTGCGCTGCTTGTTTTAGGAAGCGCGTTGTGTTGTTTTGAACGTGTGTTGTTGACGGAAGCTTGCCGAGGTAAGGGCTCCACTTTATTTCCGTCTTTAAAACGGTTACGACATGCTTTGTTTTGCTGTGTATGCAATTGTGGTGTGCTTGGCATGTTTTTGTGATGTATTCTCGATATGAGATCGTGGTAAATACATGATTCGTTGTCTTACATATGTTTGGTGAAATATGTGTATGAACAAGTGATTAAATACATATGATTAGATGTATATGTATGTGTTGTTGTGGTGTGATTACATATGCGTGTACGATATGTATGTGTTGCATTAGCATATAAGGGGAATCATATGCTCATGCATTCATAGTACGTGGTTATCGGGAATGGATCACGGGGTGCGATTATCGGGAATGGATCCACCTTACTCCTACGGGAATTATTGAGTCCAATAAGCGGTTATCGGGAATGGACTGCGGGGTGCGATTATCGGGAATGGATCCATCCTAACCCTTTGTGGTTTTATTGATTTTGATTACTGACTTCCGAAATTCATATGCATGTGGTAATGGGGAATCTACCACACTCATTGTAGAAGTCTGCATTAGGCTCGGTGTGCATTATATTTTAAGCCCGTTGGTGGGAATTGCTTTTGCGTTAAAGAGCTTTCTCTTGTGTATGTGGAAACTTGTTATGTGTACATCTTTCGCACTGGTTATATATATATACTTTTATTTTGTGGTGACCCTTTCTTTCATTTGCGGGCTCATCCCACCCAGATGATGGGTTAGGTCGTGGTGACGACGGTGGCTGTTCCAGGCCCCAGTGAGATGTGGGAGCTTTAGCTTAGTTAGACTATGCGCCGGTGTGGGTTGTACACCGTGCTTTTTGGGTTTAGGCATAGGATTCTAACTTGTTTTGTTGTAAGTATTTGAATACTTAGACTTGGATTGTAATTATTCAGGAATACACTTTGCTTGTCGAAGCACCTTATGGTAATGAGTTCTTTTGTATATTTGAATGCCGGCTCATTTAAAATCTTTTATGCGTAACTCTGATGTGTACAAAAAAAATATATATATAACGCCCTTTCTGGCCTTTGAAAAACGGGTTGTTACACGACCGAGATCCAAAGAAGTGAGATAGCCAAAGAACTTGGACTTTAACCAAGACAAGTTCAGTTTTGGTTTCAAAATCGACGGACTGTAAAAAAGGTGATAATTTTTCATTTTAATTAATATGATAGTTCATTTTAACGACAAAAGTATTTTACATTATTTACCAAATGATATAATATTTATACAAACTAATCATTTTATTTTAATTATATATTATGACATCTAGGCTCAAAATGAGAAAGCAACTCGCAATGAACTTCGTGCTGAATATGAAAGACTTCACAATGAAAACATCCAGATGAAGGAGCAATTGAAGAATATTCTTTGCATAACATGTGGCCGTAGACTTTGTAAGAATCATGAGATGGAACAACTTCAGCTTGAAAATGCTCGTCTCAAAGAAGAGGTAAGTTAATATGACTAACTCTATTAAATAACTTTTTAATGGATAATGTACCTTGTGTATAAAAAAATAAATATTGTGAAACACACCGATTTTAATTAATAGAAATTATATTAATTATCCACCAAAAAAAAATAATATTAATTAGATTTGAAAATTTTAATTAAATTAAGAAAAACTAGAAAGATTTAATGAATAAATAGAATGAAGGAACACAACTGAAATTAGAAATTAGTCCAAGGACAAAATAATAGCTTTTCCACGAGACTATATAAAAGAAATATTTATAAGGGAAGAAAAGTAAGTTGTCCCATGTCCCTTCTCCTTGCAGCCATTGAACTCTCCCTCTATGATCATGGAACACAATAATTTTCATATCTCTTGTAGAAAGTTTTACATATAAGTTTTTTTCCCACTCAAGAGAAATTTAGATGTAATTTAGGAGATAAACATTGAGTAGGAATGAAAAGAACAAGAAGATTCAAAGTAGTTGAAAAGAGTACATCTTCTTAGCAAATCCATCAAGTTCTTGATTCCTCTATACTAAATCAAGAAGGGCTCCTTTTACGCTTTAATTTTTAGTAGTTAATTTATTAATGACATTTAGAACTTAGAAACCTAACATGCAATAACTTCCATGAGAATTTTCTCCCATTACCATCTCAGGGAATAACTCTAGGATAATGGATTAGGTTGAATTAAGAAAACATATGTAAGTTCGCTTATAATCTTAATTTTATGATCAGTATGTTATGATATAATTATTAGATGGTTCCCCATGAATAGGTAATAAAATGGCTTTATAATGATTAAAATGCTTGAACTGTTTGAAATTTCTGGCTGAAAAAAAGAGTACATGTAACAGCCCGAGGCTTCGGCAATCCCGGCACTGCTACCTCACGATCTTCTCCAACCCCCTTCACTATTGGAGTTTGTGCCTTCCGTGGGAATCGAACCATGTACCATGGGGATAAGTACATGTTCAATCCATTCCCACTACCAATTGAACTACTAGCTCTGATACCAATTGTGCATCGTTTGACTAAGTCCGCTCATTTTCTACCGGTAAGGACTACGGATACAGCGGCAAAGTTGACCGATATTTACATTGCTGAGATTGTGAGGTTACATGGGATTCCATCAAGTATAGTGTCAGATCGAGATCCAAAGTTTACTTCACACTTTTGGAAGACTTTGCACGAGGCGTTGGGGACGAAATTGAGATTGAGTTCCGCCTATCATCCTCAGACAGATGGGCAGACCGAGAGAACAAATCAATCTTTGGAAGATTTGTTGAGAGCTTGTGTATTGGATGATCGTGGAAGTTGGGATGATGTATTACCATTGATAGAATTCACATACAACAACAGTTTCCACGCGAGTATTGGAATGGCACCATACGAGGCTTTGTATGGGAGAAGATGTCAGACTCCTTTGTGTTGGTACCAAGATGGGGAAAGTATGATAGTAGGGCCGGAAATGGTACAACAGACGACGGACAAGGTCCGAAAGATAAGGGCAATGATGAAAGTTGCTCAAGATCGTCAAAAGAGTTATGCGGATAGGCGTCGGAGGCCTCTAGAGTTTGAAGAGGGAGATCATGTATTTCTCCGAGTTACACCAACGACTGGCGTTGGAAGGGCTTTGAAAGCGAAGAAGTTGACTCCAAAGTTTATAGGGCCTTATCAGATTTTGGAACGGATTGGGAAGGTAGCATACCGGATCGCGTTGCCACCGGTACTATCTTTGATACATGACATGTTTCATGTGTCGCAATTGCGGAAGTATACACCGGATCCGTCACATGTGATCACACCAGATGACATCCAGCTGAGGGATAACTTGTCATTTGAGGTTCCGCCGATCAAGATTGCGGATAGGAAGATGAAACGTCTGAGGACGAAAGAGATACCTTTGGTGAAGGTAATATGGAATGAAGCTACGGGAGATACCACCTGGGAGCTAGAAAGTAAGATGAGGGAATTATATCCCGGTTTGTTCGACGATGTCTAAGTTTCGAGGACGAAACTTCTTTTAGGGGGGTAGTATTGTAAGACCCAAGATTTCATTGTATAGTTGGTTTAAGGAATATTAGGATTCCGATGTGTTCATTTGGTGAAGCATTGTGTAATTATAGGTTTTTGCTGTAATTGAGTCTGTTTTGTGCTCGTGCACTGTAATTGTACAGACTTTTGTCTTGTGATCCTGTTTCTTGTATAAGAAGTTATTTGTGGTTTTAGAATAACGAGTTTTGGATTATTCTTGTTTTTGGAAAAACGGGTAGGATTTTAACCGCCGATGTAAAATCTTATGGCGTCTGTTTTAAGTGAGGTTTCGGATGGGAGTTTTATATATCTGCGTGAGTGAGGTTATGTTCTGAGATTAATTTTCTAAGGTATGGAAGAAAATTACAGTCGCAGAAAAAGATTCGACGATAAATTTTGGAAATGGTTAAAGATAGACGTTCTTTCCGTAGGTTGTACGTTTTTGTGATTTACGTTCGTCGCGACGCGCGAGAGCTGGTTACGTGTCTTGTATGGAAGAGTTGTTAATATCTTGTGACTTATTCATAAAGCAATTGATCCAATGGCTAGGGTTTAGGCTTGGACTTTTGACTTTGATCCAAGGGTGGTTTGGCTATCAAGAGGCTTTGTCATAGTAAGGAGGTTTGGTGATTTGTGGACTTAGAAAAATCACAAACTTCACTCCATTCTTTCTCTCTTCCACGTGAACTCCATTACTTTTCCTAACCTTCACAAATTTTCCATTCTTCACCATTTCACTCCATTTCAAGCTTGGAAGCTTTGAGGAAAATTGTAGAGAATCACTTTCTAAAGGTAACCCTCTCTTCTCATCTCATAGGTTGGTAGACTTATAGAGTTTAGAAGTTTTTGGGTTTATGTTCTCATGAGGGTTTGTTAGGAAATGTTACTTTACATGGTTTGTGTTTCATGAATGTTGTTCATGAAGTTTAGAGAAGCATGTGTAGGCTTTGTTATTTTTGTTTTCCATGAGTTGGTGAAAAATCTCATGAGAAAAGTTAGGGTTTTGAGTTGGTTATGTATTGATCAATAACATGTGGTTAGGTTGTAAGGTTTTGAAAAGAAACGTTGTCTTTGAACCTTTGGGCAAAAGGGAAATGTGTTGTATGGTTTTGTTTTAGAAAATCCGATGAAAAATATTTTGGAGTTTATGAAAATATTTACTAAGTGTTTTGTGTGGTGTTTTGGGGTCCAAGTGATTTAAAACTCTTGTGACATGTGGTGTTGTTTTTCGCTTAGAAAACATGTTTGAAAATGATTACAAGTCGGTTAAGGCCCGTAATGAAACTTGTGCTTGGGTTTGGTTTTGATTTTGGAAATGAAAACCAAATAACTTGCACTCGAAGCAACCAACATGCTTTCGGAGATGTATTGCTTGCTTATGAAAATGGTTTGCTTTTGTACCTTGAAAAGGTGTTGGGAACTAATAGAATCAAACTAGGTTTGGTTGGGGAAAAAGGTGGTGTGAGTTGCTGTTTTTGCTGTCATGACAGGTGCAACTCGCGCGGGCGAGTGTTTACTCGCCAGGGCGAGCGTCACAGGCCATGAACACGCCAGGGCGAGCTCCACAACGAGTGAGACCTGTCTTCACTGCCTTCACTCGCTGCCAACTCGCCAGGGCGAGCTCTGAGACCTAAAATTTTGGATTCTAATTTCTAAACTTGGTTTTTAGCTTTCTAATCCCATTTTATTTATTAATGGAAGTGTCGGGGATTGGAAACGAGTTTTTCAGGTACTCGGAAAGTACGTAACTTATAACGCAAGAAAACGGCCATTTTGCATTTCAAATTATTTAAGACTTTTGACAATTGTTTTGGGTCCTAAAAATAGTACAAATAACTCATAGTGGTTGATCAATACGATAGATTTTGGTATGGTATCCGAAAGAGTGAATTTTCCTTAGAAACCTTTAGAGTTTTTGGGGTTTTGATGTAGTTTCAATACATTGGGTTTGGAAACGGTGTATTGATTGTCCGTTGCTTGTTTTAGGGAGCACGTAGTGTTGTGTGAACGTTGCTTGTTGTGAGTGCTTGCCGAGGTAAGGGCTCCACTTTATTTCCGTCTTTTCAAACGGTTTTGCTAAACATGCTTTAGATTTTGCTGTGTTGCAATTGGTGGTGTGCTTGGCATGTTTTTGTGATGTATTCTCGATATGAGATCGTGGTAAATACATGATTCGTTGTCTTACATATGTTTGGTGAAATATGTGTATGAACAGGTGATTAAATACATATGATTAGATGTATATGTATGTGTTGTTGTGGTGTGATTACATGTGCGTGTACGATATGTATGTGTTGCATTAGCATATAAGGGGAATCATATGCTCATGCATTCATAGTACGTGGTTATCGGGAATGGATCACGGGGTGCGATTATCGGGAATGGATCCACCTTACTCCTACGGGAATTATTGAGTCCAATAAGCGGTTATCGGGAATGGACTGCGGGGTGCGATTATCGGGAATGGATCCATCCTAACCCTTTGTGGTTTTATTGATTATGATTACTGACTTCCGGAATTCATATGCATGTGGTAATGGGGAATCTACCACACTCATTGTAGAAGTCTGCATTAGGCTCGGTGTGCATTATATTTTAAGCCCGTTGGTGGGAATTGCTTTTGTGTTAAAGAGCTTTCTCTTGTGTATGTGGAAATTTGTTATGTGTACATCTTTCGCACTGGTTATATATATATATACTTTTATTTTGTGGTGACCCTTTCTTTCATTTGCGGGCTCATCCCACCCAGATGATGGGTTAGGTCGTGGTGACGACGGTGGCTGTTCCAGGCTCCAGTGAGCGGTTGGAGCTTTAGCTTAGTTAGACTATGCGCCGGTGTGGGTTGTGCACCGTGCTTTTTGGGTTTAGGCATAGGATCCTAACTTGCTTTGTTGTAAGTATTTGAATACTTAGACTTGGATTGTAATTATTCTGGAATACACTTTGCTTGTCGAAGCACCTTATGGTAATGAGTTCTTTTGTATATTTGAATGTCGGCTCATTGAAAAATATTCTATGCGCACTCTGAGTGTTAGTTGAAAAAAAAAAATTTGCCTTTTTGGCCTTTGAAAAACGGGCTGTTACAGTAGTGGGAATGGATTGAACATGTACTTATCCCCATGGTACATGGTTCGATTCCCACGGAAGGCAAAAACTCCAATAGTGAAGGGGGTTGGAGAAGATCGTGAGGTAGCAGTGCCGGGATTGCCAAAGCCTCGGGCTGTTACATAAAAAGGCGCCTTTTTTATGTAACAGCCCGGGCCTTCGGCGCTCCCGGCCCTGCTACCTCACGATCTTCTCCAACCCCCTTCTCTATTGGAGTTTTTGCCTTCCGTGGGAAACGAACCCATGTACCTGGGGATAAGTACATTGTTCATTCCATTCCCACTACCAATTGAGCTAGTAGTTCAATTGGTAGTGGGAATGAAATGAACAATGTACTTATCCCCAGGTACATGGGTTCGATTCCCAAGGAAGGCAAAAACTCCATTAGTGAAGGGAGTTGGAGAAGATCGTGAGGTAGCAGTGTCGGGATCGCCTAAGGCTCGGGCTGTTACATTACATACTAACTAAAGTATTAAGTTAGGATAACTTTGGTATTGTAACAACCCGTTTTTCAAAGGCCAGAAAAGGCATTTAATTTTTATTTTTTTTTGTACACATCAGAGTTACGCATAAAAGATTTTAAATGAGCCGGCATTCAAATATACAAAAGAACTCATTACCAAAAGGTGCTTCGACAAGCAAAGTGTATTCCAGAATAATTACAATCCAAGTCTAAGTATTCAAATACTTACAACAGAACAAGTTAGAATCCTATGCCTAAACCCAAAAAGCACGGTGCACAACCCACACCGGCGCATAGTCTAACTAAGCCAAAGCTCCAACATCTCACTGGGGCCTGGAACAGCCACCGTCGTCACCACGACCTAACCCATCATCTGGGTGGGATGAGCCCGCAAATGAAAGAAAGGGTCACCACAAAATATAGGTATGTATATATATAATCGGTGCGAAAGATTGTACACATAACAATAATTCCACAAACACAAGAGAAAGCTCTTAATCTCAAAAGTAGTTCCCACCAACGGGGCTATATAAATAAATCACCAAGCCTAATGCAGACTTCTACAATGGGTGTGACAACCGATCACTGGTTCGCCACATGCATGATTTAATTCCGGAATTCAACCTCTCTATAGAAGGCGTAGGTCTCTGGTGGGATAACACCTCCTACTATTGGTGGGATAACACCAGGTAGAGTCGCACAGACAATACCAAAACAATCACGGTGGGATAACACCGGGTGAGTCGCACAGACAACACCAACTCAATAAAAATCCAGTAGGATTTGGCGAAGTCGCACAGACAAACGCCCGGTACGTAGGCAAAGTCACACAGACATACACCTAGGCACGCAACTATGAAATGCATGGCATATATTCTCTTTGGCATATACAGGATAGTCACACAGACAATATCCCCGTGTAGTCCTATCTGACGCACGCATTCATATATGCTCATGCAAACAATCACATAACCTAATAGCGTAGGTAACAAACATATGTGAATATAAACACCTTCTCATCTACGAGAATACATAATTCAGACATGCAAAACACACAGTAAATCCAAGCATGTCGTAACCATTTAAAGACATAAATAAAGTGGAGCCCTTACCTCGGCAAGCTTCCGTTTACTAAAACTCGTCCAAACAACACAACGCGCTTCCTAAAACAAGCAGCGTAACAATCAATACATGGTTTCCCAACCAATCGTATTGAAACTAAACCAAAAACCCCAAAAACCTAAAGGTTCCTAAGGAAAATCCACTCTTTCGGATATCCTACCAAATACTATCGTATTGATCAACCACCATGAGTTATTTGTACTATTTTTAGGACCCAAAACAATTGTCAAAAGTCTTAAATAATTTGAAATTCAAAATGGCCGTTTTCTTGCGTTACAAGTTACGTACTTTCCGAGTACCCGAAAAACTCGTTTCCAATCCCCGCCACTTCCATAAATTAATAAAAAGAGATTAGAAAGCTCAAAACCAAGTTTAGAAATCAGAATCCAAAATTTATCGTCGAATCTTTTTCCGCGACTGTAATTTTCTTCCATACCTTAGAAAATTATTCTCAGAACATAACTTCACTCACGCAGATATATAAAACTCCCATCCGAAACCTCACTTAAAACAGACGCAGTAAGATTTTACATCCGCGAGTAAAATCCTACTCGTTTTTCCAAAAACAAGAATAATCCAAAACTCGTTATTCTGAATCCACATCAACCTTCTTATTCACAAAAGAGGATTACAAGACAAAAGTCTGTACAATTACAGTGCACGAGCACAAAACATACTCGATTACAGCAGAAACCTATAATTACACGATGTTTCACCACATGAACACATCGAAACCCTAATGTTCCTTAAACCAACTATACAATGAAATCTTGGGTCTTACAGGTATTATCCTAGAAATTAATTTTAGGTGTACAGTTGATCATTAAAGAAATACATAAGTGGTTGAGGTTATGTAACTTGGTAGATAAGATTACTCCATTCATAATAATGTGGCAATTTTGCCAACAGATTCAATTTATTCATTTACAAATCCATAATCTTAATCATAAATCAGAAGTATGTGCTTGATCGATATTTCATATCAACCTGATTAATCTGGCCTATGAGAAAAGCTCATCACCTCAGAATATACGTAAATTATAAAATTTGTCAAGATAATTAATAATTGAGTGTTACACCTTTTATTTATGAAAATATTTTTGCTCCTATGAACTGACAGTGAATGTCTTATTCCATGTTTTTGGTTTTCAGATAGACATGCATAGATATCAATGCAGCTGAATTTAGAAGGAGTCACTTGGAGTTTATGTTGTTATTTGTAGTTTTATTTAAGTTTAAGTTGGACTGAATATGTATTGATTGTACTAAGTTTCTATGATTGTATGTTTAGTTTATGTATAAGACAATTGGTTGTCATGCAAAACTTAAAATAGTATCTTTTAATTTCCATTTATTTAGTACTATTTATTGATATTCTGAATAATATTCTAGTTATTTATTTGGGGTATTATATATTGATTTTGCTCATTTTTAATATATTGATTTTGGGGTATCAGAGTGCGTGATTTTTAAATGGTCGTGTAACAGCTCAGGCCCCACCAACTTAGGTGGTCCCGCAACTGCCACCTCACGATCTTCTCCACCTCCCTCTTTAGTGTAGTTTTTGTCTTCCGTGGGAATCGAACCATGTACCCTGGAGTTCAAGTACATATTCAATCCATTCTCACTACCAATTGAGCTAACATGTACCAACAATATCTAAAATTTCATTCATGAGCAAAATAATCTATATAACACTACCAACAATAATAACAGAGCATAAGAGCACAAAAATATTGAAATAAAAACCTCATACCCATAAAATGTTCAAAAAAAAGATCAAAGGAGGAAAAGAGGGTAGAAATTACTTCCCCAAAAACAAAAAAAATCTATGGAGGAAATAATAAAAATTTGAAGATGAAGTGTATTAGGAAGAAGAGGCAGCTGATAAGAAGAATATTTTCCAACAAATGGATTAGGGCTAGTATAATATATAGTACTATGAGACATTTCTCTTGGGTCATGACTTTAAGGCCCACTAACATTTAGATCACCAACGCTCTAAATAATTTTTAGAAAAATTTTCCTTTCACCCCTATAATAATACCTTCACCTTTACAAACATTACAAAATTTCAATTTTACCTTTTTTGTTATTTGATTTCACCCCCTCAAAAAATAATTCCGGTATGTAAAACTTTTCCGAAATTGAATGAATATATTTTTCAGCAAACTTAATCTAAAGTTGAGTTTTCCGGTAACATAATTTATACAAAAAAAGTTGAAAAATAATTCCGAAAGACTAAAATTGCCACAACACAGTATTTACAAACATGAACGGTTTATATAAATGATTTCCAGAATTATTTTGCTACAAACCAAGAACCTTTTTGTTGCACCTTATCATTCTTTGATTTCTTTTTCTTATGAAATAAATTGAAGATCCGCACCAATAGCTTTGAAATTGAGAAGGAACAGGCGTGGAAAGCGACAAAGGATAAGAGATAATAGGAAAAAAAGAAGAAGAGAGAAATCAAATTGAAGGAGTTAGTTTAATATATCATATTGCAAGTTTCGAAAATACATTGTAAATTGTTCCGGTTTGAAATTTTTTTGTTGCATTTTTGGATTTACCAAATTTGTTCCACATTTTAACAAATTTTACTTTTGGGTTTAATAAAATTAGTTATGGAAATCTTTGTACACTGCTCTGGCTTATGAGTTTTAGATTATCTTTTGAATCTTCATATTTCAAATTTTAACCATGGCTAACCTTTTTTTTTTGGAAAACTAAGTTAATATTTTAGGTAGCAAAATTTTTAAACCAGAATAATTGAAAAAGGGTTTCGCAATTTAGCTAAAACTGAATAAAATTTCATAATTTAGTTTTCCAATAGCAACTTAAATTTAGACCTAAAAAGTTTGCTGAAAATTTAGACCTAAATGCAGATCTTTTGTAGCAAAAATCTAGATTTTCGAGTGTAAGACCCAAGATTTATTTGTATAGTTAGTTTATGGAACATTAGGGTTTCGATGTGTTCGTGTGATGAAACATCGTGTAATTTATTAGGTTTTGCTGTAATCGAGTCTGTTTTGTGCTCGTGCACTGTAATTGTACAGACTTTTGTCTTGTGATCCTGTTGCTTGAATAAGAAGTTATATGTGGTTTTAGAATAATAAGTTTTGGATTATTCTTGTTTTTGGAAAAAACGAGTAGGATTTTACCCGTCGTTGTAAAATCTTATTGCGTCTGTTTTAAGTGAGGTTTCGGATGGGAGTTTTATATATCTGCGCGAGTTAGGATATATTCTGAGAATAATTTTCTAAGGTGTGGAAGAAAATTACAGTCGCGGAAAACGATTCGGCGATAAGTTTTGGAAATGTTAAACGTTAGACGTTCTTTCCGTAGGTTTTATGTTTTTGTGATTTACGTTCGTCGCGTCGCGCGAGAGCTGAGTAAGAGACTTATTATGGATGAGTTGATGATATCTTGTGATTTCTCATAAAGCAAATTGATCCAATGGCTAGGGTTTAAGCTTGGACTTTTAACTTTGATCCAATGGTGGATTGGCTATCAAGAGCATTGACATAGTAAGGAGGTTTAGTGACTTGTGGACTTAGGAAAATCACAAACTTCACTCTCATTCTTTCTCTCTTTCACGTAGACTCCATTACTTTCTTTCCAACCTTCACAAATTCTCCATTCCTCACCATTTGTGTCCATTTCAAGCATTGGAGCTTAGAGGAAAGTTGTAGAGAATCACTTTCTAAAGGTAACCCTCTCTTCTCATCTATTAGATTGGTAGACTTATGGAGTTTAGGAGTTTTTGGGTTTATGTTCTCATGAGGGTTTGTTAGGAAATGTTACTTTACATGGTTTTTGTTTCATGAATGTTGTTCATGAGGTTTAGAGGAGCATGTGTAGGCTTTGTTGTTTTTGTTTTCCATTAGTTGGTGAAAAATCTCATGAGAAAAGTTAGGGTTTTGTTTTGGTTATGTATTGATCAATAACATGTGGTTAAGTTGTAAGGTTTTGAAAAGAAACGTTGTCTTTGAACCTTTGGGCGAAAGGGAAATGCGTTGTATGGTTTTGTTTTAGAAAATCCGATGAAAAATATTTTGTGGTTTATGAAAATATTTCCTAAGTGTTTTGGGGGTCAAACTGGTTTAAAACTCTTGTGACATGTGGTGTCGCTTTTTACCTTGAAAACATGTTTGAAAAAGATTACCGGACGGTTGAGGCCCGTAATAAAACTTGTGCTTGGATTTGGTTTTGATTTTGGAAATGAAAATCAAATAACTTGCACTCGAAGCAACCAACATGCTTTCGGAAATGTGTTGCTTGCTTATGAAAATGGTTTGCTTTTATGCCTTGACAAAGTGTTGGGAACTAATAGAATCAAACTAGGCTTGGGTTGGAAAAAGGAGGTGTGAGTTGCTGTCTTTTGCTGTCATGACAGGTGCAACTCGCTGGGCGAGTGGTTACTCGCCAGGGCGAGTGTCACAGGTCATGACAACACGCCAGGGCGAGCTCCAGAGCGAGTAGGACCAGTACTCACTGCCTTCACTCGCCATCAACTCGCCAGGGCGAGCTCTGAGAGTTGAAATTTTGGATTTTGATTTCTATACTTGGTTTTTAACTTTCTAATCCCTTTTTATTAATTTATGGAAGTGGTGGGGATTGGAAACGAGTTTTTCGGGTACTCGGAAAGTACGTAACTTATAACGCAAGAAAACGGCCATTTTGCATTTCAAATTATTTAAGACTTTTGACAATTGTTTTGGGTCCTAAAAATAGTACAAATAACACATGGGGGTTGATCAATACGGTAGTTTTTGGTATAGTATCCGAAAGAGTAGTTTTACCTTAGAAAGCCTTTGGTTTTTGGGGTTTTAGAGTCCAATTCATTAAGGATTGATTGGATATGGTTTTGATTGAATACTTTGCTTGTTTTAGGAAGCGAGTAAGTGTTGTGCGATCGTGTGATAGTTGAGTGCTTGACGAGGTAAGGGCTCCACTTTATTTCAGTCTTTAAAACGGTTACGACATCTTTGGTTTGCTGTTTATGCATTGCTGTGTGCTTTGGGCATGTTTGTACTTATGTATTCTCGTTGATGAGAAAGTGGTTGTAATTATGCATGTTGTGATGGTTTGTGCATAGGCTTTAGGCTATGTGATTGTTGCATGAGCATATATGAATGCGTGCGTCGGATAGGACTACGCGGGGATTTTGTCTGTGTGACTATCCTGTATATGCAAAAGAGAATATATGCCATGCATTTCATAGTTGCGTGCCTAGGTGTATGTCTGTGTGACTTTGCCTACGTACCGGGCGTTTGACTGTGTGGCTTCGCCAAATCCTTCTGGATTTATATTGAGTTGGTGTATGTCTGTGTGACTTCGCCTGGTGTTTGTCTGTGTGACTTCACCTGCCTTGTGTGGCATTTTTAGTGCGGGTACGTATATTTCTGTGTGGCTTTGCCTACCCCACGACTCTTCGAGGAGAGGTTAATTTTCCGGAAAATCATGCATGTGACGAACCAGTAATCGGTTGTCACACCCATTGTAGAAGT
Source organism: Trifolium repens (assembly GCA_030408175.1). Classification (NCBI taxonomy): domain Eukaryota; kingdom Viridiplantae; phylum Streptophyta; class Magnoliopsida; order Fabales; family Fabaceae; genus Trifolium; species Trifolium repens. The sequence goes on along the minus strand of CP125839.1, from coordinate 19,252,084 downwards.
CTGCATTAGGATTGGTGTTTTATTTATATAAACCTGTTGGTGGGAATTACTTTTGAGATTAAGAGCTTTCTCTTGTGTTTTGTGGAATTATTGTTATGTGTACAATCTTTCGCACCGGTTATATATATACATACTATATATTTTGTGGTGACCCTTTCTTTCATTTGCGGGCTCATCCCACCCAGATGATGGGTTAGGTCGTGGTGACGACGGTGGCTGTTCCAGGCCCCAGTGAGCGGCTGGAGTTTTAGCTTAGTTAGACTATGCGCCGGTGTGGGTTGTACACCGTGCTTTTTGTGTTTAGGCATAGGATTCTAACTTGTTTTGTTATAAGTATTTTAATACTTAGACTTGGATTGTAATTATTCAGGAATACACTTTGCTTGTCGAAGCACCTTATGGTAATGAGTTCTTTTGTATATTTGAATGCCGGCTCATTTAAAAATCTTTTATGCGTAACTCTGATTGTGTACAAGAAAAAATATATATAGTGCCTTTTCTGGCCTTTGAAAAACGGGTTGTTACAATTGGTATCAGAGCACGGCTTTAAATCTTCAAAGGGAAAGTGTATACTTGAGTCGTTAGTCCAGAGTCGGTTAGAACATAGCTAGTATCGTGTCAGTTCTAGTGTTTGTTCTGTGTCGGGTTATGGGTTAGTAACCGTTGGATGAGATTTTCTGTTGAGATTCAGTAATGTTTGGATAAGGAATCTAATCAGAATTGGTATTGTGCAGAATAGAATGCCTCCAAGAAGGGCACCTACAGCACCTGTGACGGACAATGCTGATATATATGAAATGGCTTATGCCATGAACACAATGGCAGCGGCTGTGACTGCTCAGAGCCATGCTAAGGCGCAGAGGGATCTAGAAAAGCGCGAAAGGGAAATACTTGCTGCTGGATCTAGACTTCTTTCGAATTTCAACCACCAGACTCCTCCAAAGTTTAATGGGGAGGGAGGTCTGGAAACTGCTGATTTATGGCTCCAATCTGTGGAGAGGATATTCGGGGCAATTCATTGTCCCGAAGGAGAGAAGGTGGTCTTGGCTACCTATCAGTTACTCGGGGGTTCTGAGTATTGGTGGAGGAACACCCGACTGATCATGGAGAATGTTCATGAAGAGTTAAGTTGGGAGAACTTCAAAAGGAGGTTCTTGGCCAAATACTTCCCTGAGACAGCTAGGGAAAGGTATGGGGAAGAGTTTCTGAGGTTAAGGCAAGCGGGCATGAATGTTGAAGCATATGCCAAGAAGTTTGAATCACTATCCCGTTTCTTCCGCTTCTTTAGGGATGGGATAGATGAGGATTATATGTGCCGTCGCTTCCAAGATGGGTTGAGGTACGAGCTGCAGGATGCGGTTGTGCCGTTGGGTATTCGACAATTCCAGGTCTTGGTTGAAAAGTGCCAAGAGGTTGAGGACATGAAGAATAAGCGGGTGAACCGCCAAGGGAATTCTAGTGCTGGAGGACCAAGTCGTACCAATGATCGGGGTTCGACCCAGAATAGTGGGAGGCAAGGGAGTAAGCCTTATAACCGTCCTCAGCACAGTAAAGGACCGGGCCGATCGGTGAATCAGGGAACCCGGGGAAAACCTGAGGGTAGTAAGGGGACTTGCTACAACTGTGGAGAAGCGGGGCATTTTGCTAATGAGTGCACGCAACCGAAGGGGGGAAACACCTGCTACAATTGCAAGAAGCCGGGACACTTTGCTAGAGATTGCAGAGCCCCGAAGACTGGGCCGTCGGCAAATGTGGCACAAGGCTCACAGGGTGCCAGACCTGCTGCAAAGGCACGTGCTTACTGTATGGGCACTGAGTTGAGTGGGCAGGCTAGCAATGCCATTCATGAGAGCTGTCACATCGCAGGTAATTCTTTAACTGCTTTGATTGACACGGGGGCAACCCACTCATTCATATCTTTGGCTTGTGCAAATCGTTTGAGTTTGAATGTTTCTGTGCTTCCGTTTGATTTGAATGTTTTGACTCCTGCTAAGGATTTGGTAGTGAATACTGCATGTTTGCATTGTTTGGTAGTAATCCAGAATAGGGATTTTCTAGTCAATTTGGTTTGTCTACCGCTGTTATCTCTCGAGATCATCCTCGGGATGGATTGGTTGTCTTATCATTATGTTATTCTAGACTGTGCTCGGAAATTGGTTTTCTTTCCCGAGCCAGGTGTGCGAAGGTACTTATCTGCAAATCGACTTTCTGTGGTTATGTGTAATGGGGAGCCGGAGATAGTTTCACTTGCTAGCTTAGGAGTGACGTCGGGGATCCGAATTGAGGAAATTCGTGTGGTTCAAGATTTCCAAGATGTGTTTCCATCGGAAATTCCAGCTTTTCCTCCGTGTAGAGAGGTGGAATTCTTCATTGATTTGCAACCGGGTACGGGTCCGATTTCGGAATCAGCTTATCGGATGGCTCCAGTTGAGTTGGTAGAGTTGAAAAGTCAGATTGAAGACTTGTTGGTTAAAGGTTTCATAAGGCCTAGTGTGTCGCCTTGGGGAGCACCGGTCTTATTGGTTAAGAAGAAGGATGGGAAATCTCGTCTGTGTGTGGATTATCGGAAGCTTAATAAGGTGACTATCAAGAACCGATATCCATTGCCACGAATTGATGATTTGATGGATCAGTTGAGGGGAGCCTCAGTGTTTTCAAAGATTGACTTGAAATCTGGTTATCACCAGATAAGGGTACGAGATGAGGATATTCAGAAAACGGCGTTCAGGACGCGGTATGGGCATTATGAGTTTCTAGTGATGCCGTTTGGAGTGACGAATGCACCTGCTATCTTTATGGCCTACATGAATCGGATATTCCATTCATTTTTGGACAAGTTTGTAGTGGTGTTCATTGATGACATCCTAGTGTATTCGAAGAGTGAAGAGGAACATGTAGAGCATCTTCGTCTAGTATTGCAAGTTTTGCGAGAAAGTAAGTTGTACGCAAACCCGTCAAAGTGTGACTTTTGGTTGGAAGAGGTGAATTTCCTTGGTCATGTTATATCAAAAGAGGGAATAGCCGTGGATCCAGCCAAGATTGATACGATACTTTCATGGAAGCAGCCTCAAACAGTGACTGATGTGAGAAGTTTTGTTGGTTTGGCCGGTTTTTACCGAAGGTTTATAGAAGGATTTGCTAAGATTGTGGCACCAATGACACAACTTACGCGAAAGGATCAACCTTTTGCGTGGACTGAGAAGTGTGAGTTGAGTTTTCAGTTGTTGAAAGAACGGTTGACGACTTCACCAGTTTTGATGTTACCACAGTCGGAGGAACCATATGAGGTTTATTGCGATGCTTCTCATCAAGGGTTGGGTTGTGTGTTGATGCAACACAAGAGAGCAGTGGCTTATGCGTCAAGGCAACTGAAAGTGCATGAAAAGAATTATCCTACGCACGATTTAGAGCTTGCGGCCGTTGTTTTTGCATTGAAGATTTGGAGACATCATCTTTATGGTTGCACTTTTGTCGTGTTTAGTGACCATAAGAGTCTTAAGTATCTGTTCGATCAGAAAGAGCTTAATATGAGGCAACGGAGGTGGATGGAAACTTTGAAAGACTTCGACTTTACATTAGAATACCATCTTGGAAAGGCTAATGTGGTAGCCAATGCTTTGAGTAGAAAGAGTGTGTCAGTTTGTTCGGCACAAATGGCTAGTCAACAAGAGTTGTTGAGAGAGTTTCGTGACTTGCACCTAGAGGTAGAGTTTGCTTTAGGGAATATGAGACTGGGTATGATTACCATCTCGAACGGTTTGTTGGTGGATATTGCTAATTGTCAAGATGACAAGTTTCTCATGGAAAGAAGGGCTTTGATTGTTCGAGGAACCAACCGAGATTTCAAGGTGGGATCGGACAACATTTTGAGGTGTCAAGGGAGAGTGTGTGTACCCGATGCTATGAACTTGAGAAACACCATTCTAGGGGAGGCACACAAGAGTAAACTTAGTATACATCCCGGAGCAACAAAGATGTATCAAGACCTGAGGCATGATTTCTGGTGGCCGGGTATGAAAAAGGATGTGGCTGAGTATATGGCATCGTGTCTGACTTGTCAGAAGGCGAAGATTGAGCATCAGAGACCAGCAGGGATGCTGCAGTCGTTAGACATTCCCGAGTGGAAGTGGGATAGCATCTCTATGGATTTCATCACTGGTTTACCTAAGACCAGGAGGAAGCATGATTCCATTTGGGTGATAGTGGATCGTTTGACTAAGTCCGCTCATTTTCTACCGGTAAGAACTACGGATACGGCGGCAAAATTGACCGATATTTACATTGCTGAGATTGTGAGGTTACATGGGATTCCGTCAAGTATAGTGTCAGATCGAGACCCAAAGTTTACTTCACACTTTTGGAGGACTTTGCATGAGGCGTTGGGGACGAAACTGAGATTGAGTTCCGCCTACCATCCTCAGACAGATGGGCAGACCAAGAGAACAAATCAATCTTTGGAAGATTTGTTGAGAGCATGTGTATTGGATGATCGTGGGAGTTGGGATGATGTGTTACCTTTGATAGAATTCACATACAACAACAGTTTCCACACGAGTATTGGAATGGCACCATACGAGGCTTTGTATGGGAGGAGATGTCAGACTCCGTTGTGTTGGTACCAAGATGGGGAGAGTATGATAGTAGGACCTGAAATGGTACAACAGACGACGGACAAGGTCCGGAAGATAAGGGCAATGATGAAAGTTGCTCAAGATCGCCAGAAAAGTTATGCGGATAGGCGTCGGAGGCCTTTAGAGTTTGAGGAGGGGGATCACGTATTTCTCCGTGTTACTCCAACGACTGGCGTTGGAAGGGCTTTGAAAGCGAAGAAGTTGACTCCAAAGTTTATAGGGCCTTATCAGATTTTGGAACGGATCGGGAAGGTAGCATACCGGATCGCGTTGCCACCGGTACTATCTTTGATACATGACGTGTTCCATGTGTCGCAATTGCGGAAATATACACCGGATCCGTCACATGTGATCACACCAGATGACATCCAACTGAGGGATAACTTGTCATTTGAAGTTCCGCCGATCAAGATTGCGGATAGGAAGATGAAGCGTCTGAGAACGAAAGAGATACCTTTGGTGAAGGTAATATGGAACGAAGCTACAGGAGATACCACCTGGGAGCTCGAGAGTAAGATGAAAGAATTATACCCCAGTTTGTTTGACAATGCCTAAGTTTCGAGGATGAAACTTCTTTTGGGGGGGTAGTATTGTAAGACCCAAGATTTCTTTGTATAGTTAGTTTATGGAACATTAGGGTTTCGATGTGTTCGTGTGATGAAACATCGTGTAATTTATTAGGTTTTGCTGTAATCGAGTCTGTTTTGTGCTCGTGCACTGTAATTGTACAGACTTTTGTCTTGTGATCCTGTTGCTTGAATAAGAAGTTATATGTGGTTTTAGAATAATAAGTTTTGGATTATTCTTGTTTTTGGATAAAACAAGTAGGATTTTACCCGTCGTTGTAAAATCTTATTGCGTATATTTTAAGTGAGGTTTCGGATGGGAGTTTTATATATCTGCGCGAGTTAGGATATATTCTGAGAATAATTTTCTAAGGTGTGGAAGAAAATTACAGTCGCGGAAAAAGATTCGGCGATAAGTTTTGGAAATGTTAAACGTTAGACGTTCTTTCCGTAGGTTTTATGTTTTTGTGATTTACGTTCGTCGCGTCGCGCGAGAGCTGAGTAAGAGACTTATTATGGATGAGTTGATGATATCTTGTGATTTCTCATAAAGCAAATTGATCCAATGGCTAGGGTTTAAGCTTGGACTTTTGACTTTGATCCAATGGTGGATTGGCTATCAAGAGCATTGACATAGTAAGGAGGTTTAGTGACTTGTGGACTTAGGAAAATCACAAACTTCACTCTCATTCTTTCTCTCTTTCACGTAGACTCCATTACTTTCTTTCCAACCTTCACAAATTTTCCATTCCTCACCATTTGTGTCCATTTCAAGCTTTGGAGCTTAGAGGAAAGTTGTAGAGAATCACTTTCTAAAGGTAACCCTCTCTTCTCATCTCTTAGATTGGTAGACTTATGGAGTTTAGGAGTTTTTGGGTTTATGTTCTCATGAGGGTTTGTTAGGAAATGTTACTTTACATGGTTTTTGTTTCATGAATGTTGTTCATGAGGTTTAGAGGAGCATGTGTAGGCTTTGTTGTTTTTGTTTTCCATGAGTTGGTGAAAAATCTCATGAGAAAAGTTAGGGTTTTGTTTTGGTTATGTATTGATCAATAACATGTGGTTAAGTTGTAAGGTTTTGAAAAGAAACGTTGTCTTTGAACCTTTGGGCGAAAGGGAAATGCGTTGTATGGTTTTGTTTTAGAAAATCCGATGAAAAATATTTTGTGGTTTATGAAAATATTTCCTAAGTGTTTTTGGGTAGTGTTTTGGGGGTCAAAGTGGTTTAAACCTCTTGTGACATGTGGTGTCGCTTTTTACCTTGAAAACATGTTTGAAAAAGATTACCAGACGGTTGAGGCCCGTAATAAAACTTGTGCTTGGATTTGGTTTTGATTTTGGAAATGAAAATCAAATAACTTGCACTCGAAGCAACCAACATGCTTTCGGAAATGTGTTGCTTGCTTATGAAAATGGTTTGCTTTTATGCCTTGAAAAAGTGTTGGGAACTAATAGAATCAAACTAGGCTTGGGTTGGAAAAAGGAGGTGTGAGTTGCTGTCTTTTGCTGTCATGACAGGTGCAACTCGCTGGGCGAGTGGTTACTCGCCAGGGCGAGTGTCACAGGTCATGACAACACGCCAGGGCGAGCTCTAGAGCGAGTAGGACCAGTACTCACTGCCTTCACTCGCCATCAACTCGCCAGGGCGAGCTCTGAGAGTTGAAATTTTGGATTCTGATTTCTAAACTTGGTTTTTAACTTTCTAATCCCTTTTTATTAATTTATGGAAGTGGTGGGGATTGGAAACGAGTTTTTCGGGTACTCGGAAAGTACGTAACTTATAACGCAAGAAAACGGCCATTTTGCATTTCAAATTATTTAAGACTTTTGACAATTGTTTTGGGTCCTAAAAATAGTACAAATAACACATGGGGGTTGATCAATACGGTAGTTTTTGGTATAGTATCCGAAAGAGTAGTTTTACCTTAGAAAGCCTTTGGTTTTTGGGGTTTTAGAGTCCAATTCATTAAGGATTGATTGGATATGGTTTTGATTGAATACTTTGCTTGTTTTAGGAAGCGAGTAAGTGTTGTGCGATCGTGTGATAGTTGAGTGCTTGACGAGGTAAGGGCTCCACTTTATTTCGGTCTTTAAAACGGTTACGACATGTTTGGTTTGCTGTTTATGCATTGTTGTGTGCTTTGGGCATGTTTGTACATATGTATTCTCGTTGATGAGAAAGTGGTTGTAATTATGCATGTTGTGATGGTTTGTGCATAGGCTTTAGGCTATGTGATTGTTGCATGAGCATATATGAATGCGTGCGTCGGATAGGACTACGCGGGGATTTTGTCTGTGTGACTATCCTGTATATGCCAAAGAGAATATATGCCATGCATTTCATAGTTGCGTGCCTAGGTGTATGTCTGTGTGACTTTGCCTACGTACCGGGCGTTTGACTGTGTGGCTTCGCCAAATCCTTCTGGATTTATATTGAGTTGGTGTATGTCTGTGTGACTTCGCCTGGTGTTTGTCTGTGTGACTTCACCTGCCTTGTGTGGCATTTTTAGTGCAGGTACGTATATTTCTGTGTGGCTTTGCCTACCCCACGACTCTTCGAGGAGAGGTTAATTTTCCGGAAAATCATGCATGTGACAAACCAGTAATCGGTTGTCACACCCATTGTAGAAGTCTGCATTAGGATTGGTGTTTTATTTATATAAACCCGTTGGTGGGAATTACTTTTGAGATTAAGAGCTTTCTCTTGTGTTTTGTGGAATTATTGTTATGTGTACAATCTTTCGCACCGGTTATATATATACATACTATATATTTTGTGGTGACCCTTTCTTTCATTTGCGGGCTCATCCCACCCAGATGATGGGTTAGGTCGTGGTGACGACGGTGGCTGTTCCAGGCCCCAGTGAGCGGCTGGAGTTTTAGCTTAGTTAGACTATGCGCCGATGTGGGTTGTACACCGTGCTTTTTGTGTTTAGGCATAGGATTCTAACTTGTTTTGTTATAAGTATTTTAATACTTAGACTTGGATTGTAATTATTCAGGAATACACTTTGCTTGTCGAAGCACCTTATGGTAATGAGTTCTTTTGTATATTTGAATGCCGGCTCATTTAAAAATCTTTTATGCGTAACTCTGATTGTGTACAAAAAAAAAAAATATAGTGCCTTTTCTGGCCTTTCAAAAACGGGTTGTTACAATTGGTATCAGAGCACGGCTTTAAATCTTCAAAGGGAAAATGTATACTTGAGTCGTTAGTCCAGAGTCGGTTAGAACATAGCTAGTATCGTGTCAGTTCTAGTGTTTGTTCTGTGTCGGGTTATGGGTTATTAACCGTTGGATGAGATTTTCTGTTGAGATTCAGAAATGTTTGGATAAGGAATCTAATCAGAATTGGTATTGTGCAGAATAGAATGCCTCCAAGAAGGGCACCTACAGCACCTGTGACGGACAATGCTGATATATATGAAATGGCTTATGCCATGAACACAATGGCAGCGGCTGTGACTGCTCAGAGCCATGCTAAGGCGCAGAGGGATCTAGAAAAGCGCGAAAGGGAAATACTTGCTGCTGGATCTAGACTTCTTTCGAATTTCAACCACCAGACTCCTCCAAAGTTTAATGGGGAGGGAGGTCCGGAAACGGCTGATTTATGGCTCCAATCTGTGGAGAGGATATTCGGGGCAATTCATTGTCTAGAAGGAGAGAAGGTGGTCTTGGCTACCTATCCGTTACTCGGGGGTTCTGAGTATTGGTGGAGGAACACCCGACTGATCATGGAGAATGTTCATGAAGAGTTAAGTTGGGAGAACTTCAAAAGGAGGTTCTTGGCCAAATACTTCCCTGAGACAGCTAGGGAAAGGTATGGGGAAGAGTTTCTGAGGTTAAGGCAAGCGGGCATGAATGTTGAAGCATATGCCAAGAAGTTTGAATCACTATCCCGTTTCTTCCGCTTCTTTAGGGATGGGATAGATGAGGATTATATGTGCCGTCGCTTCCAAGATGGGTTGAGGTACGAGCTGCAGGATGCGGTTGTGCCGTTGGGTATTCGACAATTCCAGGTCTTGGTTGAAAAGTGCCAAGAGGTTGAGGACATGAAGAATAAGCGGGTGAACCGCCAAGGGAATTCTAGTGCTGGAGGACCAAGTCGTACCAATGATCGGGGTTCGACCCAGAATAGTGGGAGGCAAGGGAGTAAGCCTTATAACCGTCCTCAGCACAGTAAAGGACCGGGCCGATCGGTGAATCAGGGAACCCGGGGAAAACCTGAGGGTAGTAAGGGGACTTGCTACAACTGTGGAGAAGCGGGGCATTTTGCTAATGAGTGCACGCAACCGAAGGGGGGAAACACCTGCTACAATTGCAAGAAGCCGGGACACTTTGCTAGAGATTGCAGAGCCCCGAAGACTGGGCCGTCGGCAAATGTGGCACAAGGCTCACAGGGTGCCAGACCTGCTGCAAAGGCACGTGCTTACTGTATGGGCACTGAGTTGAGTGGGCAGGCTAGCAATGCCATTCATGAGAGCTGTCACATCGCAGGTAATTCTTTAACTGCTTTGATTGACACGGGGGCAACCCACTCATTCATATCTTTGGCTTGTGCAAATCGTTTGAGTTTGAATGTTTCTGTGCTTCCGTTTGATTTGAATGTTTTGACTCCTGCTAAGGATTTGGTAGTGAATACTGCATGTTTGCATTGTTTGGTAGTAATCCATAATAGGGATTTTCTAGTCAATTTGGTTTGTCTACCGCTGTTATCTCTCGAGATCATCCTCGGGATGGATTGGTTGTCTTATCATTATGTTATTCTAGACTGTGCTCGGAAATTGGTTTTCTTTCCCGAGCCAGGTGTGCGAAGGTACTTGTCTGCAAATCGACTTTCTGTGGTTATGTGTAATGGAGAGCCGGAGATAGTTTCACTTGCTAGCTTAGGAGTGACGTCGGGGATCCGAATTGAGGAAATTCGTGTGGTTCAGGATTTCCAAGATGTGTTTCCATCGGAAATTCCAGCTTTTCCTCTGTGTAGAGAGGTGGAATTCTTCATTGATTTGCAACCGGGTACGGGTCCGATTTCGGAATCAGCTTATCGGATGGCTCTGGTTGAGTTGGTAGAGTTGAAAAGTCAGATTGAAGACTTGTTGGTTAAAGGTTTCATAAGGCCTAGTGTGTCGCCTTGGGGAGCACCGGTCTTATTGGTTAAGAAGAAGGATGGGAAATCTCGTCTGTGTGTGGATTATCGAAAGCTTAATAAGGTGACTATCAAGAACCGATATCCATTGCCACGAATTGATGATTTGATGGATCAGTTGAGGGGAGCCTCAGTGTTTTCAAAGATTGAATTGAAATCTGGTTATCACCAGATAAGGGTACGAGATGAGGATATTCAGAAAACGGCGTTCAGGACGCGGTATGGGCATTATGAGTTTCTAGTGATGCCGTTTGGAGTGACGAATGCACCTGCTATCTTTATGGCCTACATGAATCGGATATTCCATTCATTTTTGGACAAGTTTGTGGTGGTGTTCATTGATGACATCCTAGTGTATTCGAAGAGTGAAGAGGAACATGTAGGGCATCTTCGTCTAGTATTGCAAGTTTTGCGAGAAAGTAAGCTGTACGCAAACCCGTCAAAGTGTGACTTTTGGTTGGAAGAGGTGAATTTCCTTGGCCATGTTATATCAAAAGAGGGAATAGCCGTGGATCCAGCCAAGATTGATACGGTACTTTCATGGAAGCAGCCTCAAACAGTGACTGATGTGAGAAGTTTTGTTGGTTTGGCCGGTTATTACCGAAGGTTTATAGAAGGATTTGCTAAGATTGTGGCACCAATGACACAACTTACGCGAAAGGATCAACCTTTTGCGTGGACTGAGAAGTGTGAGTTGAGTTTTCAGTTGTTGAAAGAACGGTTGACGACTTCACCAGTTTTGATGTTACCGCAGTCGGAGGAACCATATGAGGTTTATTGCGATGCTTCTCATCAAGGGTTGGGTTGTGTGTTGATGCAACACAAGAGAGCAGTGGCATATGCGTCAAGGCAACTGAAAGTGCATGAAAAGAATTATCCTACGCACGATTTAGAGCTTGCGGCCGTTGTTTTTGCATTGAAGATTTGGAGACATCATCTTTATGGTTGCACTTTTGTCGTGTTTAGTGACCATAAGAGTCTTAAGTATCTGTTCGATCAGAAAGAGCTTAATATGAGGCAACGGAGGTGGATGGAAACTTTGAAAGACTTCGACTTTACATTAGAATACCATCCTGGGAAGGCTAATGTGGTAGCCGATGCTTTGAGTAGAAAGAGTGTGTCAGTTTGTTCGGCACAAATGGCTAGTCAACAAGAGTTGTTGAGAGAGTTTCGTGACTTGCACCTAGAGGTAGAGTTTGCTTTAGGGAATATGAGACTGGGTATGATTACCATCTCGAACGGTTTGTTGGTGGATATTGTTAATTGTCAAGATGACAAGTTTCTCATGGAAAGAAGGGCTTTGATTGTTCGAGGAACCAACCGAGATTTCAAGGTGGGATCGGACAACATTTTGAGGTGTCAAGGGAGAGTGTGTGTACCCGATGCTATGAACTTGAGAAACACCATTCTAGGGGAAGCACACAAGAGTAAACTTAGTATACATCCCGGAGCAACAAAGATGTATCAAGACCTGAGGCATGATTTCTGGTGGCCGGGTATGAAAAAGGATGTGGCTAAGTATGTGGCATCGTGTCTGACTTGTCAGAAGGCGAAGATTGAGCATCAGAGACCAGCAGGGATGCTGCAGTCGTTAGACATTCCCGAGTGGAAGTGGGATAGCATCTCTATGGATTTCATCACTGGTTTACCTAAGACCAGGAGGAAGCATGATTCCATTTGGGTGATAGTGGATCATTTGACTAAGTCCGCTCATTTTCTACCGGTAAGAACTACGGATACGGCGGCAAAATTGACCGATATTTACATTGCTGAGATTGTGAGGTTACATGGGATTCCGTCAAGTATAGTGTCAGATCGAGACCCAAAGTTTACTTCACACTTTTGGAGGACTTTGCATGAGGCGTTGGGGACGAAACTGAGATTGAGTTCCGCCTACCATCCTCAGACAGATGGGCAGACCGAGAGAACAAATCAATCTTTGGAAGATTTGTTGAGAGCATGTGTATTGGATGATCGTGGGAGTTGGGATGATGTGTTACCTTTGATAGAATTCACATACAACAACAGTTTCCACGCGAGTATTGGAATGGCACCATACGAGGCTTTGTATGGGAGGAGATGTCAGACTCCTTTGTGTTGGTACCAAGATGGGGAGAGTATGATAGTAGGACCTGAAATGGTACAACAGACGACGGACAAGGTCCGGAAGATAAGGGCAATGATGAAAGTTGCTCAAGATCGCCAGAAAAGTTATGCGGATAGGCGTCGGAGGCCTTTAGAGTTTGAGGAGGGGGGTCACGTATTTCTCCGTGTTACTCCAACGACTGGCGTTGGAAGGGCTTTGAAAGCGAAGAAGTTGACTCCAAAGTTTATAGGGCCTTATCAGATTTTGGAACGGATCGGGAAGGTAGCATACCGGATCGCGTTGCCACCGGTACTATCTTTGATACATGACGTGTTCCATGTGTCGCAATTGCGGAAATATACACCGGATCCGTCACATGTGATCACACCAGATGACATCCAACTGAGGGATAACTTGTCATTTGAAGTTCCGCCGATCAAGATTGCGGATATGAAGATGAAGCGTCTGAGAACGAAAGAGATACCTTTGGTGAAGGTAATATGGAACGAAGCTACAGGAGATACCACCTGGGAGCTCGAGAGTAAGATGAAAGAATTATACCCCAGTTTGTTTGACGATGCCTAAGTTTCGAGGACGAAACTTCTTTTAGGGGGGTAGTATTGTAAGACCCAAGATTTCTTTGTATAGTTAGTTTATGGAACATTAGGGTTTCGATGTGTTCGTGTGATGAAACATCGTGTAATTTATTAGGTTTTGCTGTAATCGAGTCTGTTTTGTGCTCGTGCACTGTAATTGTACAGACTTTTGTCTTGTGATCCTGTTGCTTGAATAAGAAGTTATATGTGGTTTTAGAATAATAAGTTTTGGATTATTCTTGTTTTTGGAAAAAACGAGTAGGATTTTACCCGTCGTTGTAAAATCTTATTGCGTCTGTTTTAAGTGAGGTTTCGGATGGGAGTTTTATATATCTGCGCGAGTTAGGATATATTCTGAGAATAATTTTCTAAGGTGTGGAAGAAAATTACAGTCGCGGAAAAAGATTCGGCGATAAGTTTTGGAAATGTTAAACGTTAGACGTTCTTTCCGTAGGTTTTATGTTTTTGTGATTTACGTTCGTCGCGTCGCGCGAGAACTGAGTAAGAGACTTATTATGGATGAGTTGATGATATCTTGTGATTTCTCATAAAGCAAATTGATCCAATGGCTAGGGTTTAAGCTTGGACTTTTGACTTTGATCCAATGGTGGATTGGCTATCAAGAGCATTGACATAGTAAGGAGGTTTAGTGACTTGTGGACTTAGGAAAATCACAAACTTCACTCTCATTCTTTCTCTCTTTCACGTAGACTCCATTACTTTCTTTCCAACCTTCACAAATTTTCCATTCCTCACCATTTGTGTCCATTTCAAGCTTTGGAGCTTAGAGGAAAGTTGTAGAGAATCACTTTCTAAAGGTAACCCTCTCTTCTCATCTCTTAGATTGGTAGACTTATGGAGTTTAGGAGTTTTTGGGTTTATGTTCTCATGAGGGTTTGTTAGGAAATGTTACTTTACATGGTTTTTGTTTCATGAATGTTGTTCATGAGGTTTAGAGGAGCATGTGTAGGCTTTGTTGTTTTTGTTTTCCATGAGTTGGTGAAAAATCTCATGAGAAACGTTAGGGTTTTGTTTTGGTTATGTATTGATCAATAACATGTGGTTAAGTTGTAAGGTTTTGAAAAGAAATGTTGTCTTTGAACCTTTGGGCGAAAGGGAAATGCGTTGTATGGTTTTGTTTTAGAAAATCCGATGAAAAATATTTTGTGGTTTATGAAAATATTTCCTAAGTGTTTTTGGGTAGTGTTTTGGGGGTCAAAGTAGTTTAAAACTCTTGTGACATGTGGTGTCGCTTTTTACCTTGAAAACATGTTTGAAAAAGATTACCGGACGGTTGAGGCCCGTAATAAAACTTGTGCTTGGATTTGGTTTTGATTTTGGAAATGAAAATCAAATAACTTGCACTCGAAGCAACCAACATGCTTTCGGAAATGTGTTGCTTGCTTATGAAAATGGTTTGCTTTTATGCCTTGAAAAAGTGTTGGGAACTAATAGAATCAAACTAGGCTTGGGTTGGAAAAAGGAGGTGTGAGTTGCTGTCTTTTGCTGTCATGACAGGTGCAACTCGCTGGGCGAGTGGTTACTCGCCAGGGCGAGTGTCACAGGTCATGACAACACGCCAGGGCGAGCTCCAGAGCGAGTAGGACCAGTACTCACTGCCTTCACTCTCCAGGGCGAGCTCTGAGAGTTGAAATTTTGGATTCTGATTTCTAAACTTGGTTTTTAACTTTCTAATCCCTTTTTATTAATTTATGGAAGTGGTGGGGATTGGAAACGAGTTTTTCGGGTACTCGGAAAGTACGTAACTTATAACGCAAGAAAACGGCCATTTTGCATTTCAAATTATTTAAGACTTTTGACAATTGTTTTGGGTCCTAAAAATAGTACAAATAACACATGGGGGTTGATCAATACGGTAGTTTTTGGTATAGTATCCGAAAGAGTAGTTTTACCTTAGAAAGCCTTTGGTTTTTGGGGTTTTAGAGTCCAATTCATTAAGGATTGATTGGATATGGTTTTGATTGAATACTTTGCTTGTTTTAGGAAGCGAGTAAGTGTTGTGCGATCGTGTGATAGTTGAGTGCTTGACGAGGTAAGGGCTCCACTTTATTTCGGTCTTTAAAACGGTTACGACATGTTTGGTTTGCTGTTTATGCATTGTTGTGTGCTTTGGGCATGTTTGTACTTATGTATTCTCGTTGATGAGAAAGTGGTTGTAATTATGCATGTTGTGATGGTTTGTGCATAGGCTTTAGGCTATGTGATTGTTGCATGAGCATATATGAATGCGTGCGTCGGATAGGACTACGCGGGGATTTTGTCTGTGTGACTATCCTGTATATGCCAAAGAGAATATATGCCATGCATTTCATAGTTGCGTGCCTAGGTGTATGTCTGTGTGACTTTGCCTACGTACCGGGCGTTTGACTGTGTGGCTTCGCCAAATCCTTCTGGATTTATATTGAGTTGGTGTATGTCTGTGTGACTTCGCCTGGTGTTTGTCTGTGTGACTTCACCTGCCTTGTGTGGCATTTTTAGTGCGGGTACGTATATTTCTGTGTGGCTTTGCCTACCCCACGACTCTTCGAGGAGAGGTTAATTTTCCGGAAAATCATGCATGTGACGAACCAGTAATCGGTTGTCACACCCATTGTAGAAGTCTGCATTAGGATTGGTGTTTTATTTATATAAACCCGTTGGTGGGAATTACTTTTGAGATTAAGAGCTTTCTCTTGTGTTTTGTGGAATTATTGTTATGTGTACAATCTTTCGCACCGGTTATATATATACATACTATATATTTTGTGGTGACCCTTTCTTTCATTTGCGGGCTCATCCCACCCAGATGATGGGTTAGGTCGTGGTGACGACGGTGGCTGTTCCAGGCCCCAGTGAGCGGCTGGAGTTTTAGCTTAGTTAGACTATGCGCCGGTGTGGGTTGTACACCGTGCTTTTTGTGTTTAGGCATAGGATTCTAACTTGTTTTGTTATAAGTATTTTAATACTTAGACTTGGATTGTAATTATTCAGGAATACACTTTGCTTGTCGAAGCACCTTATGGTAATGAGTTCTTTTGTATATTTGAATACCGGCTCATTTAAAAATCTTTTATGCGTAACTCTGATTGTGTACAAAAAAAAAAAAATATAGTGCCTTTTCTGGCCTTTGAAAAACGGGTTGTTACATCGAGAAACTGTAGCTAAAGTCGTAGCTAAAAAGCATATTTCTGTAATTTAAGGGGGTAAAATCTTTTTCTCATTATGTCGGTTTGTTTTGAAATTTTGTAGGAGCGAAGTTAAATGATAAATGGGGTCAAATGGAAATATTGGATAGTTTGTAGGGGTGAAAGGTTAAATGCAGGGGTGAGAAAAAAAATTTCAAATTTTTAATAAGTCATAATAATTCCATTTCTCACAAAATTATTTTGCCTTCAAAATAAATCAAACCAACATAAAATAAAATAACAATTACTCAAGAAAACAATAATATATAAAAGAATGCTATTTAAATTAACAATCATACATAAACACAGATTCCAAAACATTTAGCACACAATTATAATATTTCAAATACATAAATAAATATATAAAATTAAGGTAAGCTGCATGCATTAGATTTGTAATCGGTTAGAAAACTACAATATCCTGATGTGTTTAAAAGGGGCACAACTTTTGATGTGTTGAAAACTTCAATATTAAGAACAAATAAGAATAAAAATGAACACATACAATTTTTGCATTAGAATTTCATATCGTGATTTATGGTCTGTTTGAAAAAATAATTTTCAAATGAGGTTGTAGTTTACGGTCTCAAATTTATTTTCATTGGAGAAGAATTTTTTTTCTTCCTCATAAAAACTAGGATGTTATACATCTAAAACACCCTTCAACCTAACTTTTACTCATATTTACTATATCAAATACATCTAAAACACATTTAATCTAACTTTATCTTAAGATCAATGAAAAATTCCTTTCACAAAAAATCGCTCTTTCACGATGTAGCCTATACGCAGAAGGTGGAGGTGTGTTCAACCACCATGGCGGCACCACTATCAAACACCCGTGTTGGGGTAGGTCGACGTCCGTTTCTTCCATGATTTTGTAGACCTTTCGCCGCTTTTGCGGTGGTTTTGTTGGATGTTACGTTGTTTTGTCGCCATCGATGTAACATCCTTAATTTTTAATCAATAAAAAGAATATTGATTAAAGCCATTTTTGGAACTAGGAGAAAACTACACCAAATTATCCAAGCCTAATCTATCAAATACATAAGTAATTCCTTACAAATCACAAGAGAAGAATTAAGTTAATTCCTCCCACTCCCACTAAATTCTTCCACGCCTCCCTTCACCTCTCCAACACCCCCATTAGAATGACTTCCTTTTATAAATAGGCATACAAGCAAGGAATCAGAACATTATTCATTTCATTTTTATCTTCCAACAACAACAACAAGTGTTAACTCTCCCTTCTCTCTCTCTGTACACGGAAACAACAACAACATTAGCATCTCAACCATTACTCTCTTCTATCCCTCAATTGGGGGCTGCATGTAAGAAATTGTGCTCCCAATCATCAACTTCTACTGCAACAATCTAAGGTAAGATTGAAGACTCACATTCCTTTCAATTTGTTCAAACCTCTCTCATTCTACCTAAACCCATTTCTCAATTTGTTCTTGACTGAGTTGCATGTGTGAGCAAAACCTCCGTGGATGACTGGAAGAGTTTTTAGAACCAAGGATTGGAGGTGGGTGATTGCAGCAACACGCAAACAGAGCCTTTCTCTGATTTTTGAGAAGCTCGCTTAGCGAGCTAAGCTTCTCGCCGCAGCGAGCTTAGCAGAACAGCTTATGTTGCTGCATGTGTTTTCCTTCCCCTGTGATCATTATCCAAACCATTGGTAAGTTATTTCTAACCTTCCTCTTTCCCTCTCAGTGTGTTGATGGCTGTACCGTTCTCTTGACCTTAGTGAGCTATCAAACACTCTTTAATCCATTTCCTTTCCATTCTATTCAAGAACACAAGTTGGGGTTTTCAAGTGAGTCTTGGACTAGGAAGCTTGATGCTGTAGCAGAGCTGGTATACAAGATAAAGCTTCATTATCAGGTGGGTTCTTTAGGCTAGTTTAGTTAGATTCCCCATTAATCTAAATTTGCATGATAACTTAGGAAAATTAGGAATTGTTGTGTGAGGGGAATTAAATCCCAAATTTCCCTCCATTCTGTTTTAATATTATGTATGTTATCTTGCTGCACTGGTTAAGTGAGGATTGTAGGTGTTATTTCTGAAAAACTATGATTTTAGCAAAACAGGGTAACTTCTGTATGAACTCGCTATAGCGAGTAGCTGGCGAGCATTCATGGCGAGCTGGGTTCTGGGCTGATGATACTCGCCATGGCGAGCTTCTGCTCGCCACAGCGAGTTGATTTAGGTCAGGACCTATAATCTCGCCATGGCGAGCTGGTGACTCGCCATAGCGAGCTTGTACAGAACTGATCTATATTTTTAATTTCTAAACAAAGTCTCATACACTCGTTTTACATCCTCATCAGAGTCAGATAGTTTGCAGTAATATAATTAATATAATGTCGAACAGAATGTTAATCACAGATTATCATTAGGGCATAACTTAGCATTTGATTAGGTTGTATGCTCCCCGGGTCTTGGGAAATTATGGTAGTAAGAACTAAACTAGTATCAGTCAATTAGGTGCGATTTGTGATGTCGCTTTATGGACTCCCAATGGGATAATCCATTAGGATATGTTATTGTGAGCTGCATACCGTGACCGAATCGGTTGACGGATATGGCAGGCCTCTGAGACCTGCTCACCTCAGAGTGACCTCGTGTTTAAAATGAATAAGAGTTACTTTCTGTGTTACACCTTTACTTTCAGCTTTAGGATATAATTATGTTTATGTTAGTATGATACGACTGATTAGGTACCCCGGTGTAGTCACCATTAGGAGGGTAGTAGGACTCACTGAGGCTTAGTAGTCTCACCCCACTCCAAACCAATTTTTTTTAGGTAGACAGGTTAACTGGAGCAAGGACCAGGATGGAGCTGATGATTGGAGCCGAGCTTGGATCATCGCATTAGACGATTTAGTCTTCCCTTGTTTTAGTTTAGCTGTGTACCTTGGATTCTATTCTATTTCCGCTGTATTGTTTAAGTTCACCAACTTATGTAAAGAATTATTTTGTAACCCATTTGTTTATCTCGTTGAATTTAATGTACTCAGATTCAATTATTTATGTCTCGACTAAATATTCTAGATATTTTAGTTGGGGCGTTATAATCGATCTACGATTCAATATGTTCATTTGTGCCCTTTTGAGTTGTTGTTGCAGATCCTTCCCACCCCATTTACTTTAAAAAAAATGAAAAAGCCCCGGTTATGGTTTGACCAGGAGACGGAGGTTATGATATATGTGCATGATGTTCGTGGTGAATTTGATAACAAAATCAAGTTGATGTGGTCACATTTTAGTTTCCATTTTATAAACTTGTCAATAATTAATTTGTAGAGATTCCGATATTTGTATTTATGTACTATATTCAACTTAGGTTAAAAATTTTGGTAAAAAAAAACTTAGGTTAAAAATTATCCTGGCTAGATAAATCTCAAAGTAACAAGTTCCTTGTAATGTATCAATGCAACATTTATGTATCAGTGGAGAGTATATGTTCTTTATACTATCGTTTATGTGTATTTCTAATATGCAAATAATTTTCTGGTGAAGAGGGTCATAAGATCATGTTCTATATTCTTCTTCAAAAGAAAATCTTGATGTTTGAAATTGGTGGCTGCTAGATCTAGTTTTTTCATTGAATAAAATTTAAATTCTATGCAAGGTCAAAAAAGACCACCAATAATATTGATGATTTATTAATAAAATTTTGTTTATAATCTACCAATTGTGGTATTTGGGACTAGATCTATGCATGTGTCTGGTGATGCAAAAGTTTATTTACATAACTATTCGTAGATATCTTTTTGAAGAGAGCTTTAAGATTTCACTCTTTTGGAATTAGAGAAACATGGATTTTTGCTTAAATGATACTAAGTCTAATTTCAATTTTAATATTTATCTAAGTTTTAAATTTAAAGGCTACCAAAATGAGTAGTTGGATTTTGTATAATGGTAAAACATAGGTCTGAAAATTTATCTCTTAAAAAATATAAATACCTTTATAAATATTTTTTGATCCCATAAGGGCCTTCTCTGTCTTAAACTATGGTATCATCCTATTAGTATTACTCTAATGGATTGCACTTGATGAAATTCCCTTCTTCGAACAAAATCAATAAAATGCACTTAATTAAATTCAATTAGGAAATATATTTTTTGAAGAGTTTATAACATAATTTATGCATAAATAAAATTATAAAATTTATATATAAAAGATTTGTTTTTAATTTTCTAACAAAAGATAGCTAGGTTTAATTATTTTATACAAGTATTCTTAACTTCATATTTTACATTCATTATTAATTTGATTTTCATGCATAGAAATATTAATTTACTTTGAAAACTTCATCATTGAATTATATTATGTTGAAAGTATAACTTTAAAGTTATATTAATTAATATAAATAAAAAAAATTAATAATATAATTCAAGTGTATCTGGTCCAAATTAAGGACTTGATGTAATCAATACCTGATAGTAGATAAAAACAAATATTTAATGATATAATTCAAATGTATCTGGTCCAAATACAGGACAAATTAAGGATTTGATGTAATCTATATCTCGTAGTAGCTCATTATAAATCTCATAAGACATTGAAAAATAATGCAAAACATATTTTGATTCCTATTTTTCTTTCTTTACAATTGCACTGTAGGGTCATGACGAGGAAGAAGGTGAAACTTTCCTTTTTGTCCGATGATAAAGCAAGGAAGGCAACTTATAAGAAAAGAATGAAGAGTATCATCAAGAAGGTGAGCGAACTCGCCATTCTTTGCAATATTTCAGCCTGTGCTATAATTTCAAATCCTTTTAATTCTAAACCAGAGGTGTGGCCGAATCTAGAGGGAGCCAAGCAGGGGATTAAGAGGTATCAAAATTCACCTATGATAGATGATATAACGCCCCAACTAAAATATCTAGAATATTTAGTCAAGACATAAATAAATGGATCCGAGTATAGTAAAATTTCTGAATATAATGAAATTACAACTTGTCAAGAATACAACGTATTAAAACTGATAAGATACAGCAGAATGGTACAGAATCTTTGAGTAAACAAGGTAATATAATAACAAGGAGAAGAATAAAATCTTCTAGGCTGACAATCCAAGCTCGGCTCCAACTGTCAGTCTCCTACCAGGTCCTTGCTCCGGATAACCTGTTTACCTAAAAAAATTGATTTGGAGTGGGGTGAGACTACTAAGCCTCAGTGAGTCCTACTACCCTCCTAATGGTGACTACACCGGGGGAACCTAGATAGTGTAATATTCTAAGTTCAACTGTTTTACATACCAATGCATTAATAATAATAAAGGTGTAACACAGTTATTATCTTGTCAAATTACTCTTCAAAGGTCACCCGAGGCAAGCCGGTCTCAGGTGCCTGACTCTGCATAATACCGAATATTGAGGTTCCGATTCCGCCTTTGGCTCACATAATAAAATAGTAGAATTCAGAGGAATTCTTTAATCATGGCATATAATTACCATTCAATTTAAATAATTATAACAGTTCTAACCAATATATCCCACCCAGGGTATCCTAAACATGTTACTGATACTTATAAATATACATATTATTCTCTGACTATATAATCTGTTAAACACTATTAAACAGGTTTAAGAAACCAAGTTGCATTCGGGTATAAAACGAGTGATGTAGTAAGTTTTAAAATTTGGTAGGTTCTGTTCCAGGTGTACTCGCTACAGCAAATTCTCACTCGCTACGGCGAGCTTTTAGGCCAACAGACCTGTAACTCTCGCCCTGGCGAGTCAAAGACTCGTCTGGCGAGTTATACAGGATGTTAGCACTCGCTGAGGCGTGTAATCACTCGATGCGGCGAGTGCATCAGCACAGACCCCTGTTTCTGCAAAAATGATGTTTTTCCAAAAATTCACCTACAACCTCTATGCAACTCGTTTTAAACGTGTCTTATAATATATAATAGATTACATAGGAGCAAGAATTGGGATTTATTCTTGCTCTATCATTTAATTACTTCCTAATCCTATGTTTGCATGCATTACATATTTGGGGAGACTAAGCTCTAAAGTAATACTAAGGTTAAGAACCTAGAGAACCCACCTGGATTGAGGTTAACTCAGAAGCTTTAGTGACGATAACTCTCGAGTTACAATCTAACTCCAAAATATAGCTCCATTCTCTAGTTTTCCCACACCATCTCTGAATCCAATTCTAACATCCACTCCAACACTTAGCTTCAGTTATTTGGAGTTGCTAGGTGACCATATGCTCAGATACAAGTAATAACATACGGTTAAAGAGGTTTGTGAATCTCTAATGTTAAGGTAATGGAATAATCCTCACAATAACTGAAAAGGGAAACCAGAGGAGTTCGAAATAACTTACCAAAGGTTTAGAAAAATGGTAGCAAGAGCAGGAAAGCACATGCAGCAGTACGTGCTGCTCTGCAGCACTCGCTGCGGCGAAGGTTCTGCTCGCTGAGCGAGCATACCAGTTTGGCAGGAAGCAGCTCTATTTGCATTCTACTGCAATACCCACTTCCTTCCTTGATTCTTAAAGGTCCTTACAGTCACCCACGATGGTTATAAACACACATGCAACACCAACACAGTATGGAAGCTCTTACGTATTGGAATCAATGGGCAACAATTAACGGCATGCTTCATGAAGAGCAGCAGCCCGCGTTTCAAACTGCAGCAACAACCAATATTGTGCAGTGGAATCCGCCCATGTTCGGCTTCTTGAAGTGTAATGTTGATTATCGAGGACAATCCGCCCACGTTCTTTAACACAGCTGGAGCTACAGGTTGCGGTTGGATCTTACGTGATTATCGAGGACAATTTCAACTTGCAGGTTCAAACATTATGCATGCATCACTAAGTGTATTGGAAGGAGAAGCTATGACCCTTATTGAAGCAATGGAAGAAGTGATTCATAGAGGCCTATCCTTTGGTGTATTTGAAAGTGATTCTAAACTTGTGGTGGATGCTATCTCATCTCGTCAAGCCGGCGTCTCGGACTTTAGTATTCTCATTTCTCACATCCAATCTTTATTAAGTCTGAATAATTACTTTGAGGTTAAGTATGTAAAGCGACAAGCGAACAAGGTTGCTCACTCATTATCTAGAGCGGCCTTTTCTATGTCTCGTCGCCGTGTTTTTGATTCGGTTCCTCCGTTTATTGACTCGCTTTTAAATAATGAATTACGTTAAGTTTTCTTCTGTCAAAAAAAAAAAGTCAGCTTGGGTCTATTCTTACCGTAAATAAACAAATAAATAAAAACAATATTTTTTATAAGGAATAAAAACAAGTTAATTTCTATATTAGTGCATGGAGTAATAACGATTAAGGACCTTTCCAAAATAAGAGCAAGTGGTATGGTGATAGTTGAAGGGAAAATGAGACAATAAGCTCTAAGTACTTGGATGCTCATTGCTAACAGCAGGTTTGTAGAGCACATTCATGGAAGCCATTACAATCTTAGGGTTGAGTCAATATATCCTTGCATTATTCTCTTATTCATATCTCTCATTTTTTTAACTTATTATTATTATTATTTACAATTGTTTTAGGCATTCTACACTAATATTATTAAATTGTAGAAGTATGTTTATAAAAAAAATGCTCTGAGTCGTCCCTCCTGTCCAACTTATGTCAACTGTAGGTTATTCGAATCTCCTAAAATTTTGCTTAACTGTAAAATTTATAGGAAAAATGTGACCTTAAATCATCCAAATCAACCAAGTTATTACATTTCACTTCACAAATTTTCAAGACGCACGGCATAAAAATCCAAGGGTTGAGATTAAAACTCCAAATTTTTTTTTGTCATATCCGAATTTTTGACCTAAGATCCCACCACATACTTATTGGTCGTATCATAAATTGTCCGGGACAATTTTGATTTTAAGAAAAATTCAACAAAAAAGTATTTTAAAATACCTCATTTTTTATTTTTATTTTTTTGTTGTTCGATCTTTTGTCCAGATTTTATTTTTAGTCCAAGGTCTATTCCATTTTGGTCCAATCTTTTTTTCCCATTTTTATTAATTGGTCATTTTTATTATTATTAGGTCCCATTTCTTTTTTTTATTAATTTTCATTTTAAAATAGTTTTTTCTTTTATATGGGGCGCTTGCCCCCCACCCTATGAAGCCCCGATACTCAAAAAATGGTGACGAATCGTGTCCGATACGTACTCGATACCGATACTCTTTCGATACGTCCCGATACTTGTATCGGAAGAGTATCGATTAAATCATTATTTTTAAATAAAAAATAATACCCGATACACGTATCCGATACGTCCCGATACATGTATCAGAAAAGTATCGATTATATCATTATATTTAAATAAACAAATAATACCCGATATGTGTCCGATACAAATATTATTTTTTGGATAGTATTTGTGATTTTGTTTGGATAGTATTAATGGTGTCCTTTTTGTATAATACACTACGATAAGACGTATAGCTTAAGATGTATCAGTAATCTTTATGTTCTGGGACTAACTTAAGATATTCTCATGTATCAGACCTTGGGAATTTCCAGTATTGATTGACTTTGGGTTATTATGATGCTCCTGTATCAGACATGTTTGTTTGTATCTTTAGCACTTCTTGTGTTTTTCATTTGTCAATATAATTTTTTATTTTTCAAAAAAAAAAAACTATGGTATCCAACTATATACTGTAACAGATTGTTAAGCGTTTGAACTTGTCCCAAAATTTTAGTATAAGAATAGATGCTTTCTGTTTTTAATTATTAATATTATTGATTTTAGGTATGTTTATATATTGTGTATTTATATATTTAATTTTAACTTTAATTTTTAAATAACATATCGCGGGGGAATTTTAAATAATTTTACGTATCGGCGTATCAGTATCGTATCCGTATTGTGTCCCGTATCAGGGCTTCATAGGCCCCACCTTTTTATGTTATTTTTTCTTTACTTTTATTTGACTTTTATTTTTAATTAAAAAATCAAAAAAAAAAATCAAAAAGGGAAATGTGAGAGTCAACACGGCCAACACTCAGCGTCAGCTCCTCCTCCGCTCATTCATCCCCAAATCACTCCCATGATTCCTGGTTTTCAATTTGTTTCCAATTCTGAGAATCAACCCTAATCCCTAGCTTATAAAATCAGAAAGAAAAAGGAGATGAAAAAGCCAAAAAATCCATCAGCCACACCAAAGAGAACAAATTTCTCAAATCCTAAATTTCTCAGATCGGTAATAAACAGCAAAAACCATCAGCAAAAAACCAATCATGAATCTAAAAACTCAGTAACCACAAACATCATCAACAATCTTCTCAAACCGATCATTACAACAAACCAACAACATCACAAAACTACCAATAACAACCGAATCCTCCACGCACACACCAAATCCGAAACCGGTCGAAGAGAAAGGTAGAAAGTTTGTTTTTTTTCTTCTTCCGAAATTTAAAATCTAGATTTAGATTTCTCAAGCTTTTTTTAAAAAATTAATTGGAAATCCGAAACCTAGGTAGAAAAAGGTTTTAGAAAAAGGTTTTCTTTTTTAAAAAAATGTGTTTTTTTGGTTTCCGGTGGTGGCGCCTCCGCTCCGGCCGCCGCACCACCACCGGGATCTTCATCAGAAAACTTCATGGTGTTCTTGAGTGAAATTAAGAACATTGGTGGGAGAGAGAAGAGAGAAACCGTGAGAGAAAAAGAAAGTAGAGAGAGAAAATTTTTTAAAGTGAAAGTGATCCTACCGTTCCAATCATATAAGGCTCTGGCGATCCTGCGCGCGCCGTTCACTGTACTCCTGTGCACCCTCACTTGGGAAAGCTGCCTGATCTGATCAGATGGCTCTGATCTCCTTCCCCTGTGATTGAATCCGGAGCGTACGATCTATATCAAACAGCCCTGGTCTGTTTACTCCGCGAACCCCCCATTACTCTACACACCCCCCATCTGATTTTTTTGTGAGGACTAATCACGCTTAGTTTATTTCATTCGTGCTTGATTTTTTTTCATTTTAATAACAAAAAACAAAAAAAAATCAAAAATTCAAAAACCATTTTCGAAAAAAAAAAGAATATCTTTCATAAAAAATTTCGACTTTCGTCGAGAGACTTTTTCAAAACATTTTTTATAATAAATATTTTAATTCATGTAAATATAATTAACCATATTTTTTTTCTCAAAAAAATTAAAAAAAATACAAAAACAAATTAACAAAAAAAAACATTTTTGCCACTTGGCTTTTATTTTAAAATATTTTCAAAAACTAAAAAACATCAACAAATCATTTTCACTCTTTTTACCCCGAACTACGAGATTTTGATCCCTCACAGATACGTAGTGCAAAAAACTTCGCATCTTCCCAAATGAAATAAAAAAACAAAAACATTTTCCCTTTTCTTTTTTTCAAATTATCACTTTAAGTTTTTACATTTCTAATTCTTATTTACAAGTAAACAAGTAATTTAGCACAAAGATAAATAAAAACAAGAGGTTCCTATAGAGTACTATAGACGTTTAGGGTCCTAGTACTTTCCCTTAACGTAACCAACCCCCGAACCTTTAATCTCTCAAAAAATAGAGTTTATTCGAACTTTTCCCCTTTTCCTTGGAAAAATAAAAGCTCGATGGTGAATCATAAATTTGTGAGTCAAACTAATCAATAGTTTTGATATCCGAAAATCACCGCGACATTTTTCTTTTTGAGACTAAAATAGGCAAAAAAAAAAGTTAAATTGTTTGATAAACACAAACACCTTCCCTCGTTAACATGGTAAAAAGTCTATAATGTTGTGAAAAAAAATCAAAATTTGGAGGAAGTATCAGATGATAATGCAAGTAACAAAATGTCACTTACAAATATTTCACTAGTTTCCACGGCGCAATGGTTATAAACAGGTATCATTTACACCCCTTAATTATTTAATCAAAGAAATTACGGTCGATATTTTAAACAAAGCAATCAAGCATGCCATCCTCTTAACAATTACTAGAATCCGAAATTTTTAAAGGGAAAAATAATCACATTTGATCGACATTGGACAATATTGAAAAAGCAAATCAGTCTCTACGAAAAAGTTAGAAATAAAAATGAACTCAACATAAAGGAATTTGGATTCCCATTAAAATTAGATAAATTCAATTGATTGAAAAAATGCACAGAGCCGGCCCAAGCTATATTTTCTTTAAAATAAGTTGTATACATATGAGAATATATAAAAATAATTTTTATTGGTTTTTTTTTGTTTGCGTAAACTGGATATTCTCTGCACGCAACCGCAGAGACTAATTCATTGAGCTTTGTAGATGGCAAATTCTTCCCAAGAATTTAACAATTGCATGCCAAAGTCAAAGAACGAACCCATAACATTAGTTAAGTTAGAAGAGACCAACGTAAAGTCAAGACAATCCAAGGCAGGGAAGACCTTAGGAATAATATATTTAGGAGGAGGAGATGTTGCCCTACTCCAAAGCAGGGAAGACTTTAGAGTTCAAAGAACACTTACAAAAATATTTACATTTACCTCCTTCCAAAAATACAAGTCACTTAAAATTATTTTGTACGGTGACTTTTGGAGAACTTCATTCCCTTGTTGTTAGAAAAAAAATAAAATATTTCCTATATAAAAAAAAATATATATTGAAAAACAATCATTAATGTGAATGCTAATGTACATTATAAAATAAAATTGGAACAAGGTTGGTTCAACAACTATTAACCTCAGGAGTTTTGATGATAACAAAGTTGTAGTAGAAAATAATTTTATGCACGGTTTGTTAAGTGTGCAGAAAATAATCAAAGAAAGCTGGCTCTGAGAAAGAAGAAAACAAAAGAAGATTATAGACTCTGAACACTTGGACTCTAAAGAAGCGAGACTCTGGACTCTGGACTAGGTGAAGACTCTGAACGAGTGAAATTCTGATTACTGTCACTAGTGCTAGCCTACAGACTCTGAAAGCAGAAGTTCAACATACAACATACAAATCACATCTCAAAAAAAAGAGGAATTAGATCAAGACCAGATCAAACATCAACTCAAGTCAATCAGTTATCTGAATTTAAAGATCAACAAAGAGACATTGGAGAAAATCAAGTGAAGTTAATACAAGGATCTCTTACGCTCAACAGACAATCAAAACAAATAAGGAAAGCTTCACAACGGTAGCGCGCAAATCATGGCAATCAGCAATGAATAAGATGACGCTACCAAATCAAATGACCAACGGTACAATTCCTCATCAGCTATAAAAGGAGTACAAAGAAGAAGACAAGTGCAACAACCAATCCACACATCTGCACATAAACGCACATATATACACATATACAGAAGTACATACTTAGAAAAATTCTTTCATTCATTCTTCTGTAAATCTTTGTACAAAACACTTAGAAACAAAAAGTATAATCTAAGTGTCCGAGCTCAGAAATCACTTTGTGAATCAACTTACTAGAAGCATCACCCTCACACAAAGATTGTAAATCAACTGTTGTTGAATTCCTAGAGAGACTAAGGTTAGTCAGCTGTCTCAAGAAGTCATTGGCAGGTAGCCTTTGAAGGTTGTAATAATCTGTCTAGATTATTGGATTAAGTCCTTGAGGTGCAAGGCAAGATCACTCAGGTGGAGTGGACTGGAGTAGCCTCGTTAACGGTGAACCAATATAAAAATCAAACGTGTCATCTCTCTCCCTTTCTCTTTTACTTGTTGTTATTATCTTGCCATCAACTTTTAATCCTTATTGATAAACAAAAATCTGAAAGTGTCTTTGAATTTGGGAAGAAAAAGAAAAAGTTTTTAAACATATAAAACCCAATTCAACCCCCCCCCCCCCCCCTTCTTGTGTTTCTTGAACCTTCTGTTGGCATCAGAGCTCTGGTTATGATATTGACAATCAGTGTCAAACACTTAATCGTGTCAGTAAAAGATCCAGTGTCAGTATCTTTTCTCTTGAAACACAAATGGAAAACAACAACAACAATGATCAGTACTCTATCAAACCTCCTACCTTCAATGGTGATAAGTTTGAATACTGGAAATATTCGAGGCCACCCACATCCCTAGAGATCAGAACACAAGGGAAGACGTCCTCGCCAGGTTGGCTAGCACTCACCCAACCAGAGTTACACACTCCTTTATTCAAGAAACACTAGAGCAACCCAGCATTGCCGAGAAGGAAATGGTGTCCTCAGCTGCGACCGTCCATGAAACAAAAACATGGATGGACCCCATCATAGAGTTCATCACCAAAGGGACACCCCCGGAAGATCACACAGAGGCCACTTTAATAAAAAGGAGAGCCATCAACCATACCGTTATCGAAGGGCGACTGTACAAGATAGGGATATCAACTCCCCTACTCAAATGCCTAGTAGACCAAGTGGCACGAACCGTCCTCTAAGAAGTCCATGACGGGATAGCAGGCCACCACCTGGGGGGAAAAGCCCTCACTAAGAAAATCCTGAGAGCGGGTTACTACTGGCCATCAATGGGCCAGGACGCCAGGGAATTCGTAAAGAAGTGCGAAGAGTGCCAAATCCACTGAGACGTACACAACGCTCCCCCTCGGAACTAAGCTCAATCACGATCCCATGGCCCTTCATGAGATTGGGGATGGATCTGCTAGGACCATTCAAAACAGCCCCCAACCAACTAAAATATCTCATCGTCGCTGTAGACTATTGCACCAAGTGGATATATGCAGAAGCACTCGCCAAAATTAAAGCAAATTTCATTAAATTATTCAAAAGAAACATACTAGCCAGATTTGGCGTGCTAGAGTTCGTGGTCCCTGACAACGGGACACAATTCATCGATGGAGGAAATCGCCAACTGATGGAGGACCTCAATATCAAGCAACAATTCGCCTCCGTCGAACACCCTCAAACAAGCGGATAAGCTGAAGAGGCAAATTGGGTAATCTTAAGAGGCTTGAAAAGAAGACTTGACGAGGCCAGAGGCAACTTGTCAGACGAATTACACAATGTGTTGTGGGCGTATAGAACTATGCTCCACTCAACTATGGGTGAAACTCCGTTACGTCTAACCTATGGGACCGAGGCCGTTATTCCGATAGAACTCGGCGAATTGAGTTGGAGAATAGCTCACCCGTTCACGGAGCGAGACAATTCTCAAGCGCTAAGGGAAGAGTTTGATGTTATCGATGAAACAAGGAGCCTCGCCACGATGACAGAGGCCGCTATAAAAGGGCTTGCATAGTTTGTGAGAGCAAAAATGAGTCATCTACCTCTGAAGGGTCACTAATGAGGATGAAGAAATGACAAATTCATGCTACATGACTAAAGGAAACATCATCACAATAGTAATGTAAGTGATTTTGATGCTAATTCTTCTAAACCTTCTTATAAAGATCTTCAAAAACCTTTTGAAAAGCTAAATTATGAAGCTCTTAAAGCTTTTCAGAATTATCCAATAAAAAAAAAATTAATTTCCATTTTGGAGGCTAAAGTCTCCGGAACTAAAGAAATAATTAGAAGCCTTGAAAGTGACCATAGTAGAAAAATAAAAAGATGTTATTGAAGATCAAAGCTATCTTAGTTTTGTTGTGAGATGTGTCACATTCAACAAGAGATGCGAGAACCCTCCAAGCCAAATTGGACAAGACTCTTGTTCCGAAAATAACTTTTGTGGTTGGTCCAAGTTTTTTTAATAAGCCTATGAATAGGCCTCATAAGAACCACAAGTTTTGTAAAAAGAAAGACGGTCGTAAAAGCAAACATTTCCATCACAAAATTCATCATTCAAACATCATTTGTCACTATTAGGGTCACACCATTGTTCCTGTAAGAACCAGAGAGAAGTGGAAAAAATAATCGCGGTCAAGTAATTCTCTTTCAAGATATGAAGATGAGAATCAACTATTGGATTCCTTAGACTATAGAACAAAGAGGCAAGAGTCAACAGTGGATGGTTTATAGGAATATTTACCCTCCAACAATGGATCACCACCTGAGAATAAGTTTGAATAGCTCGTCATCTGAGAATTCCTTCTCATCAACTAGCTTTCACATTAAGGAATCATCCCGCATTTTTGAGCCATCAAGAGAATCCCATACAAAAATTAAAAAAACAAAGAATATTCATCTTATTGTTGAATTTTGAATTACTGGGCTCATGTTTACCACACCACATTTTATAGATAATGAAAAAATTTCATCTCATTGATAGTTTCACGATTATGGTCATAAAAAGACAATAAATACCATCCACAATCAGGGCCATAATGCATTATACTTGGAGATCATTGAGGCATCCATTTGTTACAAAACTTATGAAACATTAGGGACTAAGGTCAATAAGATCATAACGCAAAATCACTTCTCTAAATGCAGTTGCAAAATTGAATTTAGGGAGTAAGGGTCATCAAAATCATATATACAACTAGATTTCACATTTTGACAAAATAGAGAACACCGATAGAGATAATTGCTTAAGTGGTAATTAAGACCACAACTAGCTTTCACATTCGAGGAGTAGGGTCACTAAGTTCATCCAGCATTTTACTCTATGGTCATTGAGAAATCTATGATCCATCCGTTAAAAAATTTATAAAACAAAGTATATTCATTAATTTCATCAGTCAAATTTTGGGTCACTAGGGCCTTTTTTCACATAATAAAGAAAGATTTTGTCACACAATGATTCACAGTTTTTTTTCTCAAGCAGAAGACTATGTTCTTAAATAATCAAGAATGAGAAAAATGGGAAGGTTCTATCTTTTTTCAAGCACTAAATTGAATGTTCATGAATAATCAAAAATAAAAATTGGGTACCCCAACAAGTATTATGAATGCAAATATATTGGAATGGAAGTTCCAAAATTATCGTAGCAAACTAAAAAGTTCTGTCTTTCAAAATATTGGTACCAAACATGGTTTATCTTTCAATGCAAATATGTGGAATGACAATAGAAAAATTACCATTGCAAACGAAGTTTATCTTTCAGCCTCAGGGTCTCGGCACAAAGCATATATGTTTCTTTTGAATGTTCTTGAAAAATTTGTGTTCGACTGTCTAATATCCCATAATTCCAAAATATTCTAATAGTTCAACCAAATAAGGTACAAATTATTTGTATACTAATTAACTCCTCCAGTTTAGGCACAGAACAGTTGTGAACTCTCAATTTCTTAGATATGAATTGCCTTGTAACAATTATGTGTGAATTTTGCATTCTCTATATTTGTATGATTAAGATTTTGTTGTAAACATATCCTACCATGAAATAGAAGTTGATCAAACAGAAGTTGATCAAGAAATAGAAACAGAAGCCACACACTTGTCAGAATCCACTACATGTGATACTTGAACATATGTTAAAGCATTGGTAGAAATAACACTAAAAGTCATGAATTTGGTTCTAGGGGTGAAATATATTCTCTGGTGGTCAAAATCTATTTTGGATAAAAAATTATAGCATTTTGAAGTTGAGTCTTTTTACACAATTTGGTGCACATATCCCACATTGTCATTTTGAGTTTTACTTGCATTATGAGCATGAGATTTTCATTACAACAACTAACTTATTCTCACTCAATTTCAAGGCCTAATCTCCAATTGATTCTTTGTGTACAAAGGTTGCTAACACTCATATTTAAGTATGACTTCTGCATAATTATGCAGAAAATATTTGTATACTAAAGTTGTCAGAATCTGAAGGTTTAAGTCTTGAAGTTCTAAGCCATCTTGCATCATGATCTATTGTTTTGTTAACTAATTACCATATACTTCAAAGATGACCTAAAAAACTTATCATTTTTGAAATTCCCCATTTTAGACTTATCAGAGCATAAACCAACTAAAGTGAGGTGCTATCAAACTTGAATGCCATCAAGTACAACTTACCACACTTCTAAGTTCTAATTCTCATGTAATTGATCAATTTTCAAACCAGCATTCAAAATATATTATAAAAGAACCTATATCATCACAAAGCAATCATCACGATCATAATCATATTTATGAAGGCATATATCATTTGTGACAACGTAACAAAGCTGATACGCAAAATCAAAACTGCACTATGATATAGCTCGAAATCTATCCTCATGTCCACCAATAATCAAAGGGGGGAGTTAAACTATACTAAAACATAGTACACTCACATTCTCATGTTTGACATTGATTTAAAAGAATTAACATACACCCAACACTACCACCTTATTTCATCTCCAATTAATCTGATGTTTACCAAGATTGCTAACACTAGTTAAATTTGATTTCTGCATAATTAAGTAGGAAATCTTTGTGTCAAATAACCGATTATCCCAAAAGCTTAAGCTGTTAGGATAGGCCACATCAATGGTTTTATATTATTTCTAGCACTTTGTATACTAGAGCAGACAAAATCTGAGGGTCGAGGTCTGAAATTATAAGCTCTCTTGCATCGTCACCAATGGTTTTGTTAACTAATTGTCCATATACTTATAGGGTCATGGTGACATGTGCCGGCACATGTTAGCATTTTCGGGTTGGTAACTTACCACAGCTGGGGTCTGCCTCACAACAATTTAACAGTTGATTGATGTCATACAAAAAATCATAAAGAGCAACTACAGAGCTGCAGTTACATAGAAACACAGTGAATGATATATTCAACAAACCAAAAAGTTTCCTTCAAAATATATGTGCCAATCAGGGTCTTGGGACAGAGCATGTTTACTAAATTAAGGGATTTTGTTTTTCTCGAGTAGAAGATTGAATGTTCTTGAATAATCAAGAATGAGAAAAATAGGCAAGGTTCTACCTCTTTTCCAACAGAAGATTGAATGTTCTTCAAAAATAAAAAATGATTCTTTTTTTTTCATCTCTCAGTGACGATTCATAATCCAAATTTGCATTGAGGGTCGTATAAAAATTCAATTGAAGGTCATCATCCAACTTATACATTATGAATAAAGAGTTCATAATGCATTATACTCGATCAACTCCAAAGTATATCCATCAATTCCGAAGGTCAGACTCTGGATTACTAGGTCCATATACTCCTCCCGTTTTTCCGATAATGAAAAAGAAATCAATGATTCAGCCTTATATAAAGGATTTAAGGCTATCTCACGGGCTTTCATTTTTATTGGACCAAGGGCCTCAACTCAATACCGGGTTAATTAATTATTCAAGACTTTTAACTAAATTTAAAGTGAATTTACCCTCCCTTCAAGAAATAATTTTTGAGATAGAGAGAGGTTTAGAATGGGACATACCTTGATAGATGACGATATGAGGCTGATATAGTTGAGAAGGCGGTGGTATTGCGCTTGGCCCACCTCAACAGTCCACTCTAGAACACAAAATATTTGAATTCATATCCTACACCATATCATCAATATTCCTGTCATGTCTCATATATTGAATCTAAAAGGATGTCAAATTAATCAACTTCAGTTTATTTAAACACAGAAACCAAATTAGAAAACATAAATTATGAGAATACCTCCAAAATCCAAATTACAAGAATTTAAATTTTTGGAGCTTAAAAAACTAAATGGCATTTTGGCTATTACCTCCAAACTACTTTGATAGTATAGTCACTAATTAAGATAGTATTATCATACAAAATTTGATCTGCTGTTTACCAGGATTGCTGACATCCATACTTAAATATGATTTATGCATAACTATGTAGAAAATCTATATATACTGGAGGTGACAAAATCTGAGGTCTAGGTCTGAAATTCTAAGCCCTCTTGCACATCATTGCTAATTGTTTTGTTAACTAATTATCCATATACTTATATGATGACATAAACCATTGTCATTTTTGAAATGACTCGTTTTTAAACTCATCGGAGCATAAACTTATTAAAGTCTGATTCGCCCATCTTGTAACCCTTTTCTAAAATCTGAAATCAACCATACATGACATCAAGTACCACTTACTCTACTACTTATTTTCATGTACTTGATAACTTTTTAAACAAGCATACAAAGCATATTATAACAGAACCTCCAGTCATACAACAACCATCATAATGTAATCTCGTTATCTCGATAATATGTGATCATTGAAGTCGACCTTTTTAACTCAAAAGTTCTCATGTTGGCCATGATACTTGAATTGTGTCCTTACAAACAAAAATTGTGTAAAAGCAGCAAGTATATATTCAAAAGTATCCAATGTTATAACCTCAATATAATTTAGTTAATAAGAATAAATCTATAGACTCCAGCACAAATTGTGGAAAAGCAGCATACCTTAAGATTTAAGCACCAAATCTCCCAAATACATAACATAGTAAAGAAGGTACTCTTGTTAAGCTAATTACAGAGGTATAGTTATATATCAACATTGAAAATTGCACGACGCATATGTAATTGACAGCAAGTGTTAATTGCACAAAGAAAAACACACATCT
Organism: Trifolium repens; assembly: GCA_030408175.1. Taxonomy (NCBI): domain Eukaryota; kingdom Viridiplantae; phylum Streptophyta; class Magnoliopsida; order Fabales; family Fabaceae; genus Trifolium; species Trifolium repens. The sequence goes on along the minus strand of CP125839.1, from coordinate 19,216,540 downwards.
ATGGGACAGTGGTCTCATAATGAACCTATAAGGATGACAGCCTGCTATTACAAAACAACACTACTACTGTTGAACAAGGTTCCTCTATAATAAGAATATGTTGTTATATGAATCTAAACAATTCAACTATGATTGAAATCATAAAGCCAATACAAAATATTATAATGAAATAAAAAGCATGCTTGAATAGCTCATCACCTGAGAGTTCCTTCTCATCAACTAGCTTTCACATTAAGGAATCATCCCGCACTTTCGGGCCATCAAGACAATCCTTTAGAAAAATTACAGAACAAAGTATATTCATCTTATTGTTAAATTTGGAGTTAGTGGGCTCATGTTTACCACACCATGCTTTATAGATAATGAAATAAAATTCATCTCAGCGATAGTTTCTGATTATGGTCATAAAAAGACAATAAATATTATCCAAGAATAGGGCCATAATGAATTTTACTTGGAGGTCATTGAGGCATCGATCTGTTACAAAACTTATGAAACATTAGGGACTAAGGTCATTAAGATCATAATGCAAAATCACTTCTAATTGCAGTTGCAAAATTTTATTTAGGGACTAAGGGTCATCAAAATCATATATACAGTAAGATCCCTACTACTAGCATATTATAACAAAACCTCTGGTCATATAGTAGTAACCACCATAATCGTATTTATGTAGGCATATATCAATTCTGCATACTTATAGTTATAGGGCATAACAAATCTTTGATACACAAAACCAAAGCTACATATCTCAATAATATGTTGAATTCAAATAGACATTTTTTTACTGGAATTCAGACAGACATTTAATTCAAGAAATTTTCCTGTTGAAAATGATATTTGGATTGCGTCCTTTGACAAAAAATAAAATCCTTAACTCAAGAATTCTCCCATTGAAAATGATATTTGAATTGTGTCCTTACAAACAGAAAATAAAATCACACACAAACCTTATGATGCAGATCAAGGGAAAGGAAATGAGCTTGAGTTGTTAAGAGATAAAAGGCTAGAGTTATTTATCTTTTATAATACTGCTAGTGCTAACAGTGCCTTACAACATCTTACTTTCCGGGTTTGTAATGTGCCACGGCTGGGGTCTGCCTCAACAATTTAACAGTTGATTAATGTCATACAAAAAATCATAAAAGAGTGTTAACAAGTATATATTCAAATGCATCCAATGTTATAATGTCTGTATTATATAGTTAATAAGCATAAAATCACTTAGAATTTGGCCAGAGCAAGTAACATAGAAACATCGTGAATTGGCCAGCGCTTGGGTTATTGGCAGCAAGTGTTAATTGCGTAAACAAAAACACACTGGTACAAGTGTCATTAAGTTCATAATGCAAAATCACTTCTAATTGCAGTTGCAAAATTGAATTTAGGGACAAAAGGTTATCAAAGCACAATTCACATCCATCCATGCATTATAATTAAAATTCATATTAAGGTTCACAATCAAGGTCTAGGGTCATTAACTTCATCCAGAATTTTTGGGCATAAAGACATTCAATCCCTTACAAAAATTTAAGGTTCACTTTTTTTTTCAATGTAGAAGATTGAAGGTTCTTGAATAATCAATAATGAGAAAATCGACTGCCCATCATTGTTCCATGTAGGTATCGATTATAAACGTGCGAAACTCCATTATCGTAACAAACCAAAAATTGCCTTCAAAATATATGTGCCAATCAAGGTCTTGGGACAAAGCATGTTAACTAAATTAAGGTTTTTTTTTTCTCAAGCAGAAGATTGAATGTTCTTGAAAATTCAAAAATGCGAAAAATAAGTAAGGTTCTACCTGTTTTCCAACGGAAGATTGAATTTTCTTCACAAATAAAAAATGATTTTTTTTTCATCCCTCGCTGACAATTCATAATCCAGATTTGCATTGAGAGTCATATAAAAATTGCATCGAAGGCCATCATCCAACTAATACATTATGAATAAAGAGTTCATAATGCATTTTACTCCATCAACCCCAAAGTATATTCATCAGTTCCAAGGGTCTCGGCTCAATACCAGGTTAATTAATTATTCAAGCTTTTAACTAAATTAAAAGTGAATTTATCCTCCCTTCAAGTAATATTTTTATTTCTTTGCTGTTAAATTTATGTCCTTCAAAATTTTGTGATAGAGAATAGTTTAGAATGAGGCATACCTTGATAGCTGATGATATGACACTTATAGTTAAGCCAGCTCAACAGTAATATCAATGTTCCATTCAAGTCTCTTATAATGAATCTAAAACGATGCCAAACTAATCAACTTCAGTTTGTTTAAACACAGAAACCAAATTAGAAAACATAAATTGTGAGAATAAAACTATATGGCATTTTGGCTATTATCTATTCCTTCTTTTGAAGAACTCCAACATCTACTTGATGACATAGTCACTAATTAAGTATATAGCCCCTCAATGTTACCTGCAATGAATGTCAATCATATCCAGTAACCACTTGTTGGCTCAACAAGTATAATATTTTCAACCAATAATTACAATAGATTTCTGAACAATTAAGTAGAAAATTTTTATATACTGGAGGAGACAAAATCTGAGGGTCTAGGTCTGAAATTCTAAATTCTCTTGGACATCATCACCAATGGTTTTGTTAACTAATTATATATATCCTTATATGATGACATAAACCATTGTCATTTTTTAAATGACTCATTTATAATTAAGCTAGGATTCTCAAGAAAGTTCTCAGCACCTGTTATTGTTTCCTAGTTTCTATCCTGCAACCAAATCTTCAATCATCTCTCCACATCTATGGAACAGTGGTTTCATAATGAATCTAAAAGATTGTCAGCCTTCTATTACAGAACTGCCCTACTATTGTTGACCAAGGTTCCACTATATATAAGAATATGTTGTTATATGAATAAACAACTCAACTACGATTGAAATCATACAGCCAATACAAAAAATTATAATGAAATAAAAAAAGCTTGAATAGCTAATCACCTGAGAATACTTCTCATCAACTAGCTTTCACATTAAGGCATCATCTCGCATTTTTGGGCCATCAAGAAAATCCCTTATAAAAATTACGGAACAAAGTATATTCATCTTATTGTTGAATTTGGAGTTAGTAGGCTCATGTTTACCACACAATGCTTTATAGATAATGAAAAAAACAAATCATCTCAGTGATGGTTTCATGATTATAGTCATAAAAAGACCATAAATACCATCCACGATTAGGGTCATAATGCATTTTAATCCGAGGTCATTGAGGCATCCATCTGTTACAAAACTTATGAAACATTAGGGACTAAGGTCATTAAGATCATAATGCAAAATCACTTTTAATTGAAGTTGCAAAATAGAATTTAGGGACTAAGGATCATCAAAGCACAATAGATATCCATTCATGCATTATGACTAAAATTTCATATATATGTTTTAACAAAAAAGAGGACACCGATAGAGACAATTGCTCAAGTGGCAATTAAGGCAACAACTAGCTTTCACATTTAGGGACTAGGGTCAGTAAGTTCATCCAACATTTTACTCTATGTCATTGAGGCATCTATCGTCCATCCGTTACAAAATTTATAAAACAAAGTGTATTCTTCGGTTCCTGCCACCATCATATTAGTACTTTCCTGCCACCATCATATATTTTGATATGCTTTACATAATTACATAATTATATGTTTAAAACTGGCTTACTTCAGTTGTACTACACTTTTGTTTCACTCAGAATATTAGTAAAGTTAGAGTTTGTATATATCATATGTTAAAAAGTCCCACATCGGATATGAGATGGCCTTGACAAGTGTTTATAAGCAAGTGGCAGTCCTCACTTTACAAGCCGGTTTTGTGAGGATGAGTTAGACCCATACTTATTTCTAATAATTTCTAACATCATATTATCCATGAGATATATTTTCTCTTTTCTTAAGGGGAACCAAACAAAATGATTTTTGCAAATGAAGGTTACAAATTTAGTAAAGAGGCATTTGCATCTAATGTTATAACTTCAACACTAATTATTTCATCTAGTACTTATTATGGTATGAGGTATCAAATATAAACACAGTACAAGCATAACCCAACAAACTCAGTGCTTACAAATTATGAAAATGGTAAGTTATGTTTTCAAAACTCAACATTTCAGGTATGGCAGGAGCAAGGAAGGAAAACTTTTAGGACAGTTTCTTGTATTGCTTCTGTATGGTGTTTTTAAATAGAAGATATGCACAAATTTGTAAAAGGAAAATTTCTCCCCTTTAAGGATGGTAAAAAAGTGGTTGATTTTATTGGCTACAATTTGTTGCTCAAAAGTTTCATGGAATATCCATGGTAGATTCTTCAAGGCAGAAGCCTTTTTATATCAATCGCTCAGTGGTATTGTGTTATGCCACAGAAGGAACCCATAATAAGAGGTCAATTAGACAGCAGTAGTCCTTTGTATAGATAGAAAAGTAGTTTATGAAATAGTGCAGGTCTGTAGCCAGCTACTCTCCTACTCTCAACTCTCAAGCATTCAAATCCTACGCATTCAAAGCTACTCTCCGTTGAATTTATGAAATAGTGCAGGTCTGCAGCCAGTTTATGGAATATTGAGGATTTGCCATATCAAAATTCTACTTCATTCTCCGTTGAATTTAACACAAAGCCGATCAAAACCTCAACCCATAAATTAACAAGTTCTGTCTAGTCACTACCTATTTTGTACCATTAATTCATCCAAGAAAACCTCTACCAATTAAAATCAAAATCCTTCCATTATCAGCATTGAAACAAAAAATAATGGCTCCTGGAAACATAAGCATACCTTATCCACATCAACTAAAGGAACATTCAGTTGAAAAGACGGATCCAACCATTGTTGTTGTGATGAGGTAACTGTGGTCTGAAATAAAGAAGGAAACAATAATTAAACCTATTAGAAGACAAAGTCTGTTTGATTCTAGATTTTGGTGGAAGCTATAAACCATTGCTTTGAGAAAAAGTGCATGGGCACACTAAACTTTTCCATTAGCTTTGGCCAAAATCTTAACTAAATGAGACATGATAAAAAAACACTACCAAGAATTGCTTGGCAGTTTTAACTTGACAGTTGATAAGTATATAGACAATTTTAACAAATCATCTTGTTTTGTGTATAATAGCAGTCAAACTAAAAGGTGAATTATTTTGTGCCCTGAAATGGATATACAAGAAGGAATCAAGACGAAAGAAAGCAAATAAAAATTATAGGAACTTATCAAAAACCAACCGGCCATAACGATTGTCATGCAATTAAATTCTGCCAGAACATTGAATAGCTCACCATGCCATTCCTTGACAGTGAACTCAAACATAATAAAACGATGGTGTGAAAGATTGAATAGCTCATCACCTGAGAATTCCTTCTCATCAACTAGCTTTCGCATTAAGGCATCATCCAGCATTTCGGGGCCATCAAGACTCCCTTACAAAAATTACAGAACAAAGTATATTCATCTTATTGTTGAATTTGGAGTTAGTGGGCTCATGTTTACCACACAATGCTTATGATCATAAAAAGACAATAAACACCATCCACGATTAGGGTCTTAATGCATTTTACTCTGAGGTCATTGAGGCATCCATTTGTTACAAAACATATGAAACATTAGGGACCAAGGCCATTAAGATCATAATGCAAAATCAGTTCTAATTGCATTTGCAAAATTGAATTTAGGGACTAAGGGTCATCAAAATCATATATACCTTTTGACAAAATAGAGGACACCGATAGAGACAACTGCTTAAGTGGTAATTAAGACAACAACTAGCTTTCACATTCAGGGATTAGGATCAGTAAGTTCATCCAACATTTTACTCCATGGTCAATGAGGCATCTATGATCCATCCGTTACAATATATTACAAAGTATATTCATTGATTCCGACGGCCAAATTTGGGGTTACCTAGGGCCATAAACTCCACCCTGTTTTTCACATAATGGAAAAAGATTCAGTCACACAATGATCCACAGTCTTGTAGGATTTTATACTCTTTTTAAAATTTTGATGTACAAAATTGAAGGTTCGCTTTTTTCTCAACCAGAAGATTGAATGTTCTTGAATAATCAATAATGAGAAAATTGGGAAGGTTCTACCTTATATCAAGCAGAAAATTGAATGTTCATGAATAATTAAAAATACAAAATGGGTACCGCAATAAGTATCAATTCTATCTTTCAAAATATTGATACCAAACATGGTCTTAGGACATAACACCTTTAGCTCAATTAGTAAAGTTATTTTGTTTTTATCAAGCAGAAAATTGAATGTTCAATAATCAAGAATGAGTAAATGAGTATATGAACATGCACCAATGCAAATATGTGAAATGAAAATAAAAAAATACCATGCTTTCAACTTCAGTTACAATTGCTCCTTTTATAACCGTTCCATGAGATTTCAGTTTCCAACTCACCGTTGAACCTTGGGAATTAACCACCTTATTAGCATGCTGAACCTGAACAATGCTATGTTCACCAATAGAAGGCTATCTATTTCTCAAGCAGAAGATTGAATTTTCTTGAATGATCGAGAATGATATAAATGGTAAGGTTCTACCTTTTTCAATTATTAAATCCAAGACTTGCATTTATAATCATTAACACAAGTCTAGTGCTATCTGATTCTTATACCAGCACTGACCATATTTCATCAGATTTCACAGTAGGTCTGCAGTAAAAAACACCGACAGATACAACATCATTGATCACAATGCAAACATCCAAAGAGTTGGTTTCCTTGTACTTTTCTTTAGTTGATTACTTTCTTCCTTAGAGTATTCATTTGAAACCCTTATCAGGAGGCTAATTAAATAAAACACAAGCACACACTCCATTTTGCATTTGCAAAATCACAATAGATATTGTTGCAAAATTGCATTTAGGAACTAGGGCCATCAAAGCACAAGAGATATTATCAATGCCTAATATTATGAATGAAATTTTATATTAACATTGCATTTAAGGCAACAATTAGCTTTCGCATTAAGGCATCATCCAACATTTTTAGGCCACCAAGACAATCCCTTACAAAAATCATATAACAAAGTATATCCATCTTATTATCCAATTTGGAGTTAGTGGCTCTTGTATATCGTACCACCAGCGACAGTTTCAAAACTAGGGTCATAAAAAGACAATATTAGGATATTTTTGGTATAGAAGTATAATATAAAAAAAGATACAAGAGAGATCACTTGGAGTCCTGCAGTATAATGTAAAAAAGAAAGATACTATCTAACAAGAGAGATCACAATACTTATGATGAAATAATAGGATATTTTTGGTATAGAAAACATGAAAAGGCAATTTAGCACCATTCATCTTAAATAAATTACCTACTACTGTCTAAACTGTAATTGTTAAAAATAACCAACAACCTTCTTAAGTAGTGGGATGAGACCCAACCAAAGCTATTCAAAGTTGATCCGAACTATTTAATCGAAAGCTTATTTTTCAATGAGGCCACACTCATTTGTTCTGAAAATAAGTCTTCCTAACCTTACATATTTTTTTTGGTTCAAAACCATAAATATTATCAGTGATCCTATTTCTATTCATTATTCCCTATTCATTCATGTTACAGCACAATCATTTGTCTTAAGCCCTGTCGAATGTAACTACTATACTTACAAGAGAATGATCTCATCAAGCAAACAAAACATCCAAACAAGCATAAAATCCATGCCACATTACAATACAAAGACTTATCAGTAGCATGGTTGCACCACCTTACCAAGTTTTGCACAAATTCAAGCCATTTAATTAGCCTATGGTTGAAGAATCACATATTAAATTATAAATTTAAATATTTTCCCTTCTTTTTAAAACTCACCAAATTTCCTTTCCTTCTTTCGCAGTCAAGTTCTATCGTTATCTATGTCTTGGAAACCACTTTAGTTAACTAGATTACTTTATAACTATATACATATGTTATATCCATATCAGCCTAAAATTTGTGTAATATCGGAGCTTTCTTGAAGCTTCTTTGTTCACATAAATGATCAAATTTGATGATACCACATAATATGCCATTCTTTCAAATATTTCATGCACTGCCATGACACATCATGAATTTATTCAATCTAATAAGCAAACACAAGTTTATTAAGATTGTGGAATTGCAATAGAAACATAAATCAGATAAATTATACAATTCCAACCAATAAATTTCAACACACATCATTTTAGTAATGCTAAAACTAAAGGCCCATTTGTAAGTAACATTACCTTACAAAAGAACATAAAGCAAACAACGTGCTTCACAAAGTATTACTGTTGGTATGTTTAAAATTAAAACCAAAGAGCCCCAAGAAAATAGCACCTGATTTCTTGTGAGTATGATACAAATTTCAACAACCAGACTAGAGAGCCCTTCTGTAAATTATGCAACACCATCTTTCCTGTCTGTTCCAGCCAGCGCCATGCTTATCTAAAAAGTTCACAACATAGATGTCAAATTCAAATTGTGAAATCAAACCCTGACAATAAGCTGAAAAATATCTTACGATACAAAATAAAATAGCTTTTTCTTCTGACTTATATAAGTATGCTTATAGTTTCGTGGTATCAAAGTTACAATCGGCACAATACTGAAATTCAAACTCTCTAAAATCACAGAAAAACATAAGGTTCCCGATCCCTTATAGTTTCATGGTACCAAAATTACAATCAGCACAATACTGAAATTCAAACTCTCTAAAAACACAGAAAAACATAAGGTTCCCTTAGTTGAAGAGCATTTATCTCAGAATGAAGCCTATAATAATAAACTCAGTGGTGAACCAGAAGCCTATAATGAGTGTCCCAGAGGGTGATTTTTATCCCTCAACTGGGCCTCCAAACTGTCACCATAAGCAACATCATCATGCCCTGCCATTGCACCCCCAGCAATAACCAACTCGAATTGCTTATTAGCAATAAACTTGTCTTCAAGAGAGTAAATGTGAGACCCGCAGTTGCCTTAATTCACCTAACATTACAAAATTTTGTCTCATTGCGTAATGTGTAAGCTAAGTCTTTTCCAACAGTCTGCATATCAAAACCTAACGATGTTGCTTTCCCTTCTCCATACTTAACTGAACTTGCCATTTCCATCTGAACGTTAGCATCCTTTTTATCCTTGGTAACTTGACCACTAAAAGACAAGGGTATCTTGTTTTTAAGAACAAACAACCTTTCTACATTTAAGCCTTCATAACCCACATCACGATCCCATCCATGAGTTTCTAGGACAGGTCTTACAAGCCACTGGTTGGATGAATCAAGAAAACATACCGGTGAATGGGGGTATCAAAATCAAAGGAAGCAGGCAAGGACATAGATGGCATGGGAAAAATTAGGATCACAGTATCCTAATTTAATATGTCCTTGAAATACTAATAGATAAAACATCACTGACAGATACCATCCACATTTTGAATAAAATTTCATATCAAAATAGCTTTGAAGGCAACCATCAAACTTTTCCATTATGAATAGAGTTCATAATGCATATTTCTCAAAGATAATTTGAGGCAACAATTTAACATTAAGGGACGAGGGTCATTAAGTTCATAAGGCAACAATTTCACATTAAGGCAACAACTATTTCACATTAAGGCAACAACTATTTCACATTAGGGTCATCCAAAATTTCATATTAAAATAGCTTTGAAGGCAACCATGCAACTTTTCCATTATGAATAGAGTTCATAATGCATATTTCTCAAAGATCATTCGAGGAAACAATTTCACATTAAGGGACGAGGGTAATTAAGTTCATAAGGCAACAATTTCACATTAAGGCAACAACAATTTCACATTAAGGCAACAACTATTTCACATTAAGGCAGCGACTGTTTCACATTAGGGTCATTAGAGATTTCATATTAAAATAGCTTTGAAGGCAACCATCCAACTTTTCCATTATGAATAGAGTTCATAATGCATATTTCTCAAAGATCATTCAAGGAAACAATTTTACATTAAGGGACAACGGTCATTAAGTTCATAAGGCAACAATTTCACATTAAGGCAACAACTATTTCACAATAAGCTAGGCAACAATTTCACATTAGGGTCATTGAGTGATTCATCCAGCATTTTTTGTATCACGACATTTTCAATCCCTTACAAAATTTGAAGTTTTAGTTTTTTCCAAAACAGAAGATTGAATGTTTCCGAATAATCAAGAATGATAAAATCAGCATCTTTCCAACAGATATCAATTCCAAAATTTGTCTTTTAAAATATTGATACCAAATAGGATCTTGGGACATAAAAAGCACGTGTTAATAGAATGAGGTTAATACGAGATAAACGCTCCAACAAAATGACGCCAACCATCCATATAGGTTTATCCAATACAAAATATCATGACATAACACCACAGCTATTTAAAAGTAAACCGCTATAGAACATGTGCACTTAGAGAAGCCTCCTAATGACTATTCCTAACTATTGTATGACAAGTACAAGAAATCATTTGTAGAGTATATCATATGATCATATCAACAGACACACACATAAGAGAAACATGATCCAAATCTCTGTATATACTCTATATAGTAACTGATCATTTCTATCAAGGAATAAGATGAAAGAAAATAACTGATCCAAATTTCATGATTACTAATTTTGATTACAATCAATAGATACAATTCTCAAGACCATTCCATCCCGTGGTATCCAAAAGACTCGGTCTCTCCTTCCAATTTCTCAGTCTTAAATCATAAAACTGATTTCATCTTTCTCTTATTGATACCAAATAGGATCTTGGGACATAACATCTTTTGTACAATTAAAGGTTCTTTTGTTTTTCTCAAGCAGAATATTGAATATTCTTGAATAATCAAGAATGAAAAAAATGGGTAAGACTCTACCTTTTTTCATGCAAAAGATTGAATATTCTTGACTAAATCAAAAATGAAAAATGGGTATTGAATTATATTATAAGTTCCAAAATTACCCTACCAAATGAAAAAGTTAATCTTTCAAAACATTGATACCAAACAAACATGGTCTTAGGACAAAAAGAAGACCTTTCCTCAATTAGGGTTATTTTATATAAAGCAGAAGATTGAATAATGTTTAATAATCAAATATATGAAAAGAAAGTTGAAAAATTACCGTAGAGAACAAAAGAGATTATCTTTTAGGGTTACCGACACGTTCTTGATCAAGAAACTATAAATTCCACAATGCTTCATTCATTTGAATTGAAGAAGACAAAAGAATATGACAGTGAAACTAACCCAAGCACACACATAGCGTAAAATTGAAGCGCAGAATACGTTTGCGTTGTTTCATTGTTTTTTCGTCGAAGAAGAAGAAGAAAGCTTATAGCTTGTTCAAAAAATTAAACCAAACACAGCGTAATATTGAATCTGTTGTGTAACAGTCTATTTCATGGGCTTTTTATATTTTATTGGACTTAAGGCTTTGACCCAATATTAATTAATCACTCAAGGCTTTTAACTAAGTTTTTTTTTTGACTAAAGGCTTTTAACTAAGTTAAAAGTGTTTTTCTCCTCCGTTTTTTAATGTTTCTTTTTTTTTTTTAATGTTTCTTGTCTCTACTTTAAATTAGTTTTTTTTTTTGACATAAAAATTCTTATAGCGATTAATAATAATACGGTCAATACAGTGGGATACATCAATATAAATAGTGGAACTAGCTGAAAAGGGGGCAACCCACGCAAGAGCATGAGTTACCTCATTAGCTTGTCGCCTGCTGAACTCAACCCGAGAGTTTGTAAAAGACGAAGTGAAAATGTCTTTCAAACTTTTAAATGACCTTTTGCATTTGTATTTAATTTTAGAATATATCATTTGTAAGAAAATCATTTGTAAAATTTTAGAATTTTAACATTGAATGAATTAATCATGAAATTTTAAACTATGATATTTAAATATTCATATTCAATTTATCTTTTATTATTTAAAAATTCTAAATTTTTGTTGAGGAGATTTAAATAATATAATAAACATGTCTAAGAAAGTCAATCAAAAATGTGAAAGGTTACTCATGAGTAGACTTAAAATTAGGATGAAAAGTGTTTGGTAGAAAATATCTGAAAGATCGCTGCTTAAAAGAATATTTTAGAGGGACCAAAAATAAAATATGATATATTTATTTCAATTAAAAACTGTCTTGTAGCTCAATTGATAGGATATTGCATTTTATATACAGGGGGCCGGGGTTCGAACACCGGTCATCCCACTTATTCACCTTATAGGTGGAATTTCAAGCCACTAGGCTACATGACCAAAAAAAAATTAAAAACTTGTTGTAGTCTCCTATAAAAAAAACTTGTAGTCAAATCTCATGCAATTTTTAAAATACAGACTTATTGTATTTTTGAGATTTCAAAGTGAATTAAAGAACAGAGGCCAAATATTGTCATCTAATTTTTATAACGTCCACTACTTAAATAACGGAAGTGTAAAATGAAAAACACGTAGGGCGCGCAAGTAACATGTATGGCGGCAAAAGTAATTTTCATTTCCAAAAGTCAATAAAACTTGGTTAAGTGTGAAGAAAAAGAAGAAAAAAAAACTAACTTTGAGAAATAAGAAAACAAAAGAAGATTCTGGACTTTGAACATTTGGACTCTGAAGAAGCGAGACTCCGGACTCTGGACTAGGTGAAGACTCTGAACGAGTAAAGTTCTGATTACTGTCACTAGTGCTAGCCTACACACTCTGAAAGCAAAAGTTCAACATACGACATACAGAATCACATCTCATAAGAAAAAAGGAATTAGATCAAGACCAGATCAAGAATCAACTCAATTCAATCAATTATCTGAAGTAAAATATCAACAAAGAGACGTTGGAGAAAATTAAGTGAAGTTCATACAATGATTTCCTTACACTCAACAGACAAGCAAAACAAATAAGGAAAGCTTCACAACGGTAGCGCGCATATCATGGCAATCAGCAATGAAGAAGAGGACGCTCCCAAATCAAATGACCAACAGTACAATTCCTCATCAGCTATAAAAGGAGTACAAAAAAGAAGACAAGTGCAATAACCAATAAACACACCTGCACATAAACTTACATATATACACATAATCAGAAGTACATACTTAGAAAAATTCTTTCATTCATTTTTCTGTAAATCTTTGTACAAAACATTAGAAACAAAAGTATAATCTAAGTGTGTGAGCTCATAAATCACTTTGTGAATCAACTTGAAGCATCACCTCACACAAAGATTGTAAATCAACAGTTGTTGAATTCCTTGAGAGACTAAGGTTAGTCAGCTGTCTCAAGAAGTCATTGGCAGATAGCATTTGAATGTTGTGATAATCTGTCTAGATTATTGGATTAAGTCCTTGAGGTGCAACGCAAACTCACTCGATCAGGTGGAGTGGACGGGAGTAGCCTCGTTAACGGTGAACCAGTATAAAAATCAAACGTGTCATCTCTCTCCCTTTCTCTTTTACTTGTTGTTATTATCTTACCATCATGGTTTTTCCTGTTTATATTCATCATCAACTTTTAACGGTGTTAAAGTGAATAGTCATTAAGATATTTCATATTGAGTAGTTGCAATTTTTTGTGCGAAAAATGTAGTTAAAAAAGTTTGCAATTTTAATCATATAAAAAATTGTAATTGTGTAAGAGTTTTAGAGGTTTGGAAAAAATACACTCACATCCCCTCAACTCTATCTATACATAACAAATATCCCCTCTATTTTCTCACATTACATAAACCTCCCTTATGCTAACCACCGTTAGCCGCTACCGTTAAATGAAAAAAACAATAATCCTTTTTCTATTTTAACACTTAGGCTTTGTTTGCGAGTTTGGAGGGGAGGGGAGGGAATGGTTTTGAAAAAAAGGAAGAAACAAGGGGAAGGAATAGAAAAGTTTGGGAGGGAAGAAGTTTGGAGGGTTATTTTTTCTTCATAACACAAAAACCCCCCAATTTGGGGGAACTCGAAAATTGTATTGGATGAGGGTTTCGAGGGGGGTTTGGATGGTTTATATGAATTCTTCAAATTTAATTAATGTTGTTATAATGTTCTTAAATTCATAATATATTAATCATAAGTATTTATTTGTCATTCTCTATAAAAAATACTTTCTCAAAAAATGTAAAAGATTTTTCTAATTTTCTCTCTATTTCTCTCCCTCCAAAGCCCTCCCCTTCATTCCCCTCCAAACTCGCAAACAAATCCTTAAAATTCATACTCAATTATTGGTATGTTAACCATCGCTGGTCCATTATCACCATGGCCTAACACTTAAAACTAGTTATCCTTTGTCACTTCTTTTTCGTCGCTATCAGTAACTATAATTTGTTCTTGTTGTGCTTTCGGTTACGAATAATTAGTTATCGCCCGCTCATGGTTACATTGTTTTTGTGGTAGAGTGATCGAGTATAGGAGTAATGGTGTTAATTATGGGATGATTAATTAGTTGGATCCTCACATTGCTTATTTGCACTGTCCTAGCTTGGTGTCTGGTTTTCTTTTGTTGGATGGATATTTTACAGCAAAAGTAAAATGCAAGATCTGAGCGGTGTGTTTAATAGTTTTTTTTTTGCAAAGGGTGTTTAACAGACTTTTTAACAATGTCAAGTTATAAGGAAGGTTTTAATCATTTTTAAGAAATTTTAGGGGAGGTAAATGTCTACTACAAAATTAGAAGAGGTGTATGTGTCATTTAAAGGGACCTTAGGGGAGGTGAATGTAATTTCCCCTAAAAAAATTTATAGTTTGACCTTTTGAGAATTGTAGATGTAATAATAAATTATTATTTTTCAATTGATTTTTTTTCTTCATTGTATATAAATAAAGTTAATTTATTTATTATGTAGAAATTTCCTCTTGTTTTTCTAATTTAGGGATGTCAATGGATATTCATGGACGCGGATGATGTGATATTAGAGTCAATTCTTTTGAACAAATAGATATCCGTGTCCACTCTATATCTTTGATATCCGCGGATATTAGCATATATTCATGGATGACATTATTTTATTAAAAAAAAACTAATTATTGAAAAAAAAGTTAGTTTTTTTTAAGACAAAATATTAACACGTATATAATATCCATACATTTTGCTCTTTGTTTTTTTAACTGTAAGAAGGAATTTTATTAAAAAGAAGATTAGATATATATAAAAATCTGAAAAGTTTTCCCTCAAAAATGAAAAAGGAATATGAAAAGAAAACATCAAAATATAAAAAAGACTATTTTTTATATAAGAAAAATACTATAATTTATATTTAAATAATTTTACTAATTATTTAACAGGTATATATATCCGCGTGTAAAGATAGTATTAAATCCACATTTGTATCTATTAAATATGAGTAATTGGAATATCTATTTATTTTATCCGTGAATATTTATTAAGCTATCCATTTTGTATCCATTGTGAATTTTATCCACAAATCTCTACGGATATAGATTTTTTTTTCGTCCCTAATTACGGTTTCTGTGATTTTTACTATTTTTAATACAGAGACACCTGAGATTTTATATGTGTTGCCTAAGTGCAGGTACGGTATCAGTACCTGATACGAGTACTGATATGAGATACGGTATTTTTAGAAAATAAATGTACGTGTATGAGCATAAATTAAGGTACCGATATATATCCAATACCAATACGGGTACGTACCTCATACCGTTACTCTCTCTCAAATGGAGTATCCGTATATCATAGATTTTATCTGCTTTGGCATAGTTTATCCTGCTCTTACTTGAGATTTTCTATTTTTGATGTCAATTGACTAATCTCTACGCCTTTGCTTGGTAGAGGAGAAAAAGGGAGGAGAGAAATTAAAAACGGAAACCAATGCATGTATTTGGACTATTAGTCCAAATACATGCATTGGTTTCCGTGTTTTAATTTCTCTCCTCCCTTTTTCTCCTCTACCAAGCACACCCTACACGTGTGGTTTTCCCCTCTAACGATAAAACAGGAAGAGACACGTTGTGGTTAACATTGAAGTCTTGACATGTGTACCATACTGTATATTGTCCTTTCACAGCCCAACAAAGAGCAATTTTTATTGGTTACCTTATTTGATCACACTTTTTTTTTTAATGGAATTTGATCACACTTTTAAAAAACATCATATCATACCATTATTTAAAAATTATTTATTTTATTTAATCATTATAATCATCTAATAAATATTTTCCAACAAATATATAGAGTCTGTTTGGCCTGACTTTTTTAGGTTTTAAAAGTTATCTCAAAGATAAAAGTAAAAATAAGAGCTTTAAAAAAAAAAGGTAAAACTGTTGATAATTTTTATTTTTTTTAGCTTCAAAAATCTTTTATTTATATATTTTACCCATAAAATTAAACAACTTTTTACCATCAAGAACTTATTAAAAATTTATTTGACTGAACTTCTTTTTTTTTTAATAAAATAGTTTGAAATAAGCTAAGCCAAATGATACTATAAAATGGGTATGAATCAACTTAGTTTTCAACTTAAAAAAAAAATTGTAAAAAAAATTCTATTTCATAAATTTTCACCAATGAAAATTATATTTTTATAATTTATTTTCTCCTAAATCAGCTTAAAAAATTTATAATACATGAAAATATATTTATTTACCTAAATTTTTCAAAATAAGTTATTCAACCATATTCATACGTGAATTGTACGATCGGGAGGAGGCAGGAACCACTTGATGCCAGAACTGACCCCCAAACCAGATTAAACTGGTGGTGAAAACAAAAAATACGTGAATTGTACGCACGATCATATGCACAAGATGTGTAACCATGTTAAAAAACAAACGATAGACACGTTGCAATACTTAGTTCAAACAATCGACAGGTGTACATATAAACATTGATATAAAACTATAGAACATGCATTATATAAATACAATGGCTTGATAACTATTTTGATGTTTGTTATTTGTTGTGTAATATTTTAATTAACAAGGGTTAAAGTTTATGGAGGCACATAAAGAAAAGAAAGAGCAAGTAGAAAAACAAGAAGATAACAAAAGAGGATCAAGGATGAAGAAGATTAGTGACCAAATCAATGATGATGTTAAGTGTAAAAGGGAATTAGAGAGTGACACAATGATTAAAAGAATCATTCGTGACAACATAATTTCAAATGGTGAAACAGCTCAAGCTCCTAATGATATATTGGCTTTCTCAAGATCAGTTCATAATGTTGATTCTTCACTTGAATGATCTATGATTTTGTTTAGTTTAATTGCTAAATGTTACAATTATATTATATGTCTCTAATGTTCTTACTAATGAGAAAATTAGTGACATTTTATTTTTCTTTAATTTCGGTCATATTTTTCTAACTTATTATATTTCTTGAGGGCCAAGTCTAGCATGGGAAAGACATGTAGGTCTCCCATGGTGGGAAACAAATTTTAACTTTTAGATTACAAAGACCTACCATAAACTATAATAAAGTGTTCACACCATATTCTATCCTCTTTTATCAAAATTATTTTTTAATTTATACATTATTATTATTAAATTAATTATATGTTATTATTAAATTAATTTTATATGCCGAAATTAATCTTTTTTTATCTTTCAAAGATTATATTGTGTATGCAATTTTTAATCTTTATCGATATTATTTTCATTTCTTAATCCTTTTTATTTTATTAGTAATTGTATTTGTTGTTATCTATGAAGCCCCGAGACACGATACTGATACGATACCGATACGCCGATACGTGAAAATTTTTAAAATTCTCAATTCGATACTGTCGCGATACATTATTTAAAAATTAAATTTAAAATTAAATATATAAATACACAGTATATAAACATGACTGAAATCAACAATATTAATAATTAAAAGCAGAAAATATCTAGTCTTATATCAGAATTTTGGGATAAGCTCAAATTTTTAACAACCTGTTATATAGTAGGACACCATAGTTTTTCTTTTGAAAATTAAAAAATTATATTGACAAAGGAAAACCACAAGAAGTGCTAAAGTACAAACAAACATCGGGTACCGGGACGTATCAGACATACCAGGTATTACTTTTTTATTTAAAAATAATGATTTAACCGATACTTTTCCAATATGAGTATCGAGACGTGTCAGAAGAGTGTCGGGTATTATTTTTTTATTTAAAAATAATGATGTAACCGATACTTTACCGATACGAGTATCAGGACGTATCGGAAGAGTATCGGTATCGAGTACGTATCGGACACGATACGTAACCACTTTTTGAGTATCGGGGCTTCAGAGGTTGTTACCCTCATTTTTTTATGTATGACCAAATATCAAGAGTAAGGGGAAAATGGAATTCTTGTAAGACCCAAGATTTCACTGTACAGTTTTCTAAGGAACTCTAGTGTCGGCTACGAGTTTTAGGGTTTTTGGTGAAGCGGTTTTGTGAGTATCGTCGCATTAATGAGATTTTTGCTGTAACGGAGCCTGTTTTGTGCTCGTGCGCTCGAAAGGCACAGACTTTCGGGTCGTGGTCCTCTTTTAAGTATGAGGAGATTTCTGTGAAGTCAGAATGACGAGTTGTGGGTTATTCTTATTTTTGGAAAAACGAGTAGGATTTTACCCGCGGATGGAAAATCTTACTGCGTCTGTTTTAAGTGAGGTTTCGGATGGGAGTTTTATATATCTGCGTGAGTTAGGATATATTCTGAGAATAATTTTCTAAGGTATGGAAGAAAATTACAGTCGCGGAAAAAGATTCGACGATAAGTTTTGGAAATGTTAAACGTTAGACGTTCTTTCCGTAGGTTTTATGTTTTTGTGGTTTACGTTCGTCGCGTCGCGCGAGAGCTGAGTACGAGACTTGTTATGGATGAGTTGATGATATCTTGTGATTTCTCATAAAGCAAATTGATCCAATGGCTAGGGTTTAAGCTTGGACTTTTGACTTTGATCCAAGGGTGAATTGGCTATCAAGAGCCTTTGTAATAGTAAGGAGGTTCATGACTTTGGTCACTTAGAAACATCACATATTCACTCCATTCTTTCTCTCTTCCACGTGAAAACTCCATTACTTTCTCAACTTCACAAATTTTCCATTCTTCACCATTTCACTCCATTTCAAGCTTGGAAGCTTTGAGGAAAATTGTAGAGAATCACTTTCTTAAGGTAACCACTCTTTTCCTTCTCTTTTTGGTTGGTTAAAACTCTTAGGGTTATGAGTTTAGATTATGTTCATGAGTTGAACATGTTAGGAATTGATTCTTGCTCCATGAATGTTGTTCATGAGGGTTAGTAAGCATGTGTAGGCTTTGTTATGTTTGTTTTCCATGAGTTGGTGAAAAATCTCATGAGAAAAGTTAGGGTTTTGGTTTGGTTATGTATTGATCAATAACATGAGGTTAAGTTGTAAGGTTTTGAAAAGAAACGTTGTTTTTGAACCTTTGGGCAAAAGGGAAATGCGTTGTATGGTTTTGTTTTAGAAAATCCGATGAAAAATATTTTGGGGTTTATGAAAATATTTCCTAAGTGTTTTGTGTGGTATTTTGGGGTCCAAGTGGTTTAAAACTCTTGTGACATGTGGTGTTGTTTTTCGCCTAGAAAACATGTTTGAAAATGATTTCAAGTCGGTTAAGGCCCGTAATAAAACTTGTGCTTGGGTTTGGTTTTGATTTTGGAAATGAAAATCAAATAACTTGCACTCGAAGCAACCAACATGCTTTCGGAGATGTATTGCTTGCTTATGAAAATGGTTTGCTTACGTGCCATGAAAAAGTGTTGGGAACTAATAGAATCAAACTAGGCTTGGTTGGAAAAGGTGGTGTGAGTTGCTGTCTTTTGCTGTCATGACAGGTGCAACTCGCTGAGCGAGTGTTTACTCGCCAGGGCGAGTGTCACAGGTCATGACAACACGCCAGGGCGAGCTCCAGAGCGAGCTAGACCTGTCTTCACTGCCTTCACTCGCCACCAACTCGCCAGGGCGAGCTCTGGGAGTTGAAATTTTGGATTCTGATTTCTAAACTTGGTTTTTAACTTTCTAATCCCTTTTTATTTATTTATGGAAGTGGCGGGGATTGGAAACGAGTTTTTCGGGTACTCGGAAAGTGTGTGGCTTGTAACGCAAGAAAACGGCCATTTTGCATTTCAAATTATTTAAGACTTTTGACTATTGTTTTGGGTCCTAAAAATAGTACAAATAACTCATGGGTGTTGATCAATATGGTGGAATTTGGTATGGTATCCGAAAGAGTGGATTTTCCTTAGGAACCTTTAGGTTTTTGGGGTTTTGGTGTAGTTTCAATACTATTGGTTAGAGAACAATGTATTGATTGTTGCGCTGCTTGTTGTAGGAAGCGCGTTGTGTTGTTTTGAGCGTGTGTTGTTGACGGAAGCTTGCCGAGGTAAGGGCTCCACTTTATTTCTGTCTTTTCACTGAGTTATAACATGTTTGTTGGTTATTTTCGGTGATGCGTGTTTGTGTGTTTGGCATGTATGTGTTATGTATTCTCGTGATGAGAAAGTGTTTACAATACGTGCGTTGTTTTACATATGATTAGGGATGTATGTATGAACATGTGGGTGAATACATATGATTGGAAATGTATGTATGTTTGTTATGGTTTGTTACATATGATTGGATATGTATGTATGTTGTTGGGATGGTTTACATATGCTAGGGAGGTATGTATTTGTTGCATTAGTATACATGGGGAATCGTATGCTCATGCATTGTTAGTGCGTAGTGGCGGAAGTGGACTACGAGGTGTGGTTGCGGGAGTGGACCCACCTGATTCTTATAGGGTTTTATTGAGTTCAATACATGGTTGCGGGAGTAGACCATGGGGTGTGATTGCGGGAATGGATCCACCTTAATCCTTTGTGATTTTGTTGAGTTCGATACATGGTTGCGGGAGTGGACCATGGGGTGTGATTGCGGGAGTGGATCCACCTTAACCTTGTGATTTCGTTGGTGTTTTAGTAGGGGTTGGACCTACAGTTCTGGAACTCATGCATTGTGGTAGCTAGGGTTAGTACCACGCATTGTAGAAGTCTGCATTAGGCTTGGTGTGCATTATATATATAAACCCGTTGGTGGGAATTGCTTTGGTGGTTAAGAGCTTTCTCTTGTGTTTGTGGAATTATTATTATGTGTACAATCTTTCGCACCGGTTATATATATATATACTTGTATTTTGTGGTGACCCTTTCTTTCATTTGCGGGCTCATCCCACCCAGATGATGGGTTAGGTCGAGGTGACGACGGTGGCTGTTCCAGGCCCCAGTGAGCGGTTGGAGCTTTAGCTTAGAGTAGTTAGACTATGCGCCGGTGTGTTTTGTGCACCGTGCTTTTTGGTTAGCATAGGATTCCTAACTTGTTTTGATACTTAGACTTGGATTGTAATTATTCAGGAATACACTTTGCTTGTCGAAACACCTTATGGTAATGAGTTCTTTTGTATATTTGAATGCCGGCTCATTGAAAATATTCTATGCGCACTCTGAGTGTTAGTTGAAAAAGAAAAAAAAAAAATAATATACTGCCTTTTCAGGCCTAAGAAAAACGGGTTGTTACAATTGGTATCAGAGCACGGCTTTAAATCTTCAAAGGGAAAGTGTATACTTGAGTCGTTAGTCCTGAGTCGGTTAGAACGTAACTAGAGTCGTGTTAGTTCTAGTGTATGTTTGGTGTCGGGTCCTGTGTTAGTAATCCGTTGAGTGAGTTTTTCTGTTGAGATTCAGAATTGTTTGATTAAGGATCTAATCAAAAGGATTGGTATGTACAGGAAATCATGCCGCCAAGAAGGGCGAATCCAGTTCCTGTAGTATCAGAGGTTGATGTGAATCAGATGGCTTATGCCATGCATACCATGGCAGCTGCTGTGACTGCGCAAACTCATGCTAAGGCGCAGAGGGATGTAGAGAAGCGTGAGATGGAGATTATAGCTGCTGCATCTCGGGTTCTTACGAGTTTCAATCAGCAGACTCCTCCAAAGTTTAATGGGGAGGGAGGTCCGGAAACTGCTGACTTGTGGCTCCAAGCTGTGGAGAGAATATTTGGGGCAATTCATTGTCCCGAAGGAGAAAAGGTGACCTTGGCTACCTATCAGTTGCAGGGTAGTTCTGAATATTGGTGGGGGAACACCAGGCTCCTTATGGGAAATGCTGATGAGGAGGTAAATTGGGAGAACTTCAAGAGGAGGTTCTTAGCTAAGTACTTTCCCGAGACTGCGAGGGAAAGGTATGGGGAGGAATTCCTGCAACTACGTCAGGGGGGCATGAAAGTGGAAGCCTATGCCAAAAAGTTTGAGTCACTATCCCGTTACTTCCGTTTCTTTAGAGACGGGATAGATGAGACCTATATGTGTCGTCGCTTCCAGGATGGTTTGAGGTATGAACTGCAAGATGCAGTGGTGCCATTGGGCATTCGTCAGTTTCAGGTCTTGGTAGAGAAGTGCCAAGAGGTGGAGGATATGAGGAAGAAGCGGGAGAACCGCCAGGGTGATTTTAGTGTTGGAGGACCTAGTAATTCAAGTGGTCAGAATCCGAGTTCGGGTCATAATAAGAGGAAGCAAGGGAATAAGTCTGATAACCGTTCCCAAAATAATAGAGGACCGGGTCGCTCTGAGAATCAAGAGACTCAGGGGAGTCGGGGTGGAGAGAAGCAAGGTTGCTTCAGATGTGGGCAAGCGGGGCATTATGCAAATGAATGTCCGAGTCCGGGGAATATTTGTTTCAACTGTCGGAAACCGGATCATTTTGCTAGGGATTGCAAAGCCCCAAAGGCCGGGTCGTCGGCAGATGTGGCACAAGGAGCACGACCCGCTGCTAGAGGAGGTGCCTACTGTATGGGCACTGGAGCGAGAGGTCAGACCGGTAATGCCATGCATGAGGATTACTAGTTGCAGGTAACACTTTACTGCATTGATTATGGTTTGGGGGCAACCCACTCTTGCATGTCTGGATGTATGCTGTTTTGATTGGGTTTTGTTTGTTCGTCATGGCTTTTATGCTGTTTGAATGTTCTACTATGTAAAGGACTTAGTAGTCATAGTTATAGCATGTTGTGCTGTTAGTGGTAAGTGGAAATAAGAAGGATAAGAAATTGCCTATTGACAAATTGAGGGACTGGCCGTCCTTAATTTATTGTTGATGGTAGACGGGAATCGTGTTGATTAGAATTGACTAGTTTTTGCTAGCTTTGGTGATGCACAGAGAACTTCAGTGTTTCTTTTTGGAGGGTAGCCAGTCACTACTTCGCGTGAACCTAGGGGTTTAGGCTACGTCGCGGAGGTAAAAGAAGGGATTTTGGAAAATTTTTGTGTGAACCTTTGGACTTTTGAGGAACTAGAGGTTGTGAACCTCTGTTGAGAGGTTAATTTTTGAGTGGTGAACTCGTTGAGTGTTGCGGTTGGTGCACGGTTGTGCCAGCGTGTTGGTGAGAGTATCTGTGTGACTTCGCCTGGTGTTAGCATCTTTGTGGCTACACCTAATCCTAAGGGATTTTGTTGTGTTGGTGATGGTAATAATTAGTTGAGTTGTTACTCTTACCTTTAGTTTCGGGGACGAAACATCTTTTTGGAGGGTAGTAATGTAAGACCCAAGATTTCACTGTACAGTTTTCTAAGGAACTCTAGTGTCGGCTACGAGTTTTAGGGTTTTTGGTGAAGCGGTTTTGTGAGTATCGTCACATTAATGAGATTTTTGCTGTAACGGAGCCTGTTTTGTGCTCGTGCGCTCGAAAGGCACAGACTTTCGGGTCGTGGTCCTCTTTTAAGTATGAGGAGATTTCTGTGAAGTCAGAATGACGAGTTGTGGGTTATTCTTGTTTTTGGAAAAACGAGTAGGATTTTACCCGCGGATGGAAAATCTTACTGCGTCTGTTTTAAGTGAGGTTTCGGATGGGAGTTTTATATATCTGCGTGAGTTAGGATATATTCTGAGAATAATTTTCTAAGGTATGGAAGAAAATTACAGTCGCGGAAAAAGATTCGACGATAAGTTTTGGAAATGTTAAACGTTAGACGTTCTTTCCGTAGGTTTTATGTTTTTGTGGTTTACGTTCGTCGCGTCGCGCGAGAGCTGAGTACGAGGCTTGTTATGGATGAGTTGATGATATCTTGTGATTTCTCATAAAGCAAATTGATCCAATGGCTAGGGTTTAAGCTTGGACTTTTGACTTTGATCCAAGGGTGGATTGGCTATCAAGAGCCTTTGTAATAGTAAGGAGGTTCATGACTTTGGTCACTTAGAAACATCACATATTCACTCCATTCTTTCTCTCTTCCACGTGAAAACTCCATTACTTTCTCAACTTCACAAATTTTCCATTCTTCACCATTTCACTCCATTTCAAGCTTGGAAGCTTTGAGGAAAATTGTAGAGAATCACTTTCTTAAGGTAACCACTCTTTTCCTTCTCTTTTTGGTTGGTTAAAACTCTTAGGGTTATGAGTTTAGATTATGTTCATTAGTTGAACATGTTAGGAATTGATTCTTGCTCCATGAATGTTGTTCATGAGGGTTAGTAAGCATGTGTAGGCTTTGTTATGTTTGTTTTCCATGAGTTGGTGAAAAATCTCATGAGAAAAGTTAGGGTTTTGGTTTGGTTATGTATTGATCAATAACATGAGGTTAAGTTGTAAGGTTTTGAAAAGAAACGTTGTTTTTGAACCTTTGGGCAAAAGGGAAATGCGTTGTATGGTTTTGTTTTAGAAAATCCGATGAAAAATATTTTGGGGTTTATGAAAATATTTCCTAAGTGTTTTGTGTGGTATTTTGGGGTCCAAGTGGTTTAAAACTCTTGTGACATGTGGTGTTGTTTTTCGCCTAGAAAACATGTTTGAAAATGATTTCAAGTCGGTTAAGGTCCGTAATAAAACTTGTGCTTGGGTTTGGTTTTGATTTTGGAAATGAAAATCAAATAACTTGCACTCGAAGCAACCAACATGCTTTCGGAGATGTATTGCTTGCTTATGAAAATGGTTTGCTTACGTGCCATGAAAAAGTGTTGGGAACTAATAGAATCAAACTAGGCTTGGTTGGAAAAGGTGGTGTGAGTTGCTGTCTTTTGCTGTCATGACAGGTGCAACTCGCTGAGCGAGTGTTTACTCGCCAGGGCGAGTGTCACAGGTCATGACAACACGCCAGGGCGAGCTCCAGAGCGAGCTAGACCTGTCTTCACTGCCTTCACTCGCCACCAACTCGCCAGGGCGAGCTCTGGGAGTTGAAATTTTGGATTCTGATTTCTAAACTTGGTTTTTAACTTTCTAATCCCTTTTTATTTATTTATGGAAGTGGCGGGGATTGGAAACGAGTTTTTCGGGTACTCGGAAAGTGTGTGGCTTGTAACGCAAGAAAACGGCCATTTTGCATTTCAAATTATTTAAGACTTTTGACTATTGTTTTGGGTCCTAAAAATAGTACAAATAACTCATGGGTGTTGATCAATATGGTGGAATTTGGTATGGTATCCGAAAGAGTGGATTTTCCTTAGGAACCTTTAGGTTTTTGGGGTTTTGGTGTAGTTTCAATACTATTGGTTAGAGAACAATGTATTGATTGTTGCGCTGCTTGTTGTAGGAAGCGCGTTGTGTTGTTTTGAGCGTGTGTTGTTGACGGAAGCTTGCCGAGGTAAGGGCTCCACTTTATTTCTGTCTTTTCACTGAGTTATAACATGTTTGTTGGTTATTTTCGGTGATGCGTGTTTGTGTGTTTGGCATGTATGTGTTATGTATTCTCGTGATGAGAAAGTGTTTACAATACGTGCGTTGTTTTACATATGATTAGGGATGTATGTATGAACATGTGGGTGAATACATATGATTGGAAATGTATGTATGTTTGTTATGGTTTGTTACATATGATTGGATATGTATGTATGTTGTTGGGATGGTTTACATATGCTAGGGAGGTATGTATTTGTTGCATTAGTATACATGGGGAATCGTATGCTCATGCATTGTTAGTGCGTAGTGGCGGAAGTGGACTACGAGGTGTGGTTGCGGGAGTGGACCCACCTGATTCTTATAGGGTTTTATTGAGTTCAATACATGGTTGCGGGAGTAGACCATGGGGTGTGATTGCGGGAATGGATCCACCTTAATCCTTTGTGATTTTGTTGAGTTCGATACATGGTTGCGGGAGTGGACCATGGGGTGTGATTGCGGGAGTGGATCCACCTTAACCTTGTGATTTCGTTGGTGTTTTAGTAGGGGTTGGACCTACAGTTCTGGAACTCATGCATTGTGGTAGCTAGGGTTAGTACCACGCATTGTAGAAGTCTGCATTAGGCTTGGTGTGCATTATATATATAAACCCGTTGGTGGGAATTGCTTTGGTGGTTAAGAGCTTTCTCTTGTGTTTGTGGAATTATTATTATGTGTACAATCTTTCGCACCGGTTATATATATATATACTTGTATTTTGTGGTGACCCTTTCTTTCATTTGCGGGCTCATCCCACCCAGATGATGGGTTAGGTCGAGGTGACGACGGTGGCTGTTCCAGGCCCCAGTGAGCGGTTGGAGCTTTAGCTTAGAGTAGTTAGACTATGCGCCGGTGTGTTTTGTGCACCGTGCTTTTTGGTTAGCATAGGATTCCTAACTTGTTTTGATACTTAGACTTGGATTGTAATTATTCAGGAATACACTTTGCTTGTCGAAACACCTTATGGTAATGAGTTCTTTTGTATATTTGAATGCCGGCTCATTGAAAATATTCTATGCGCACTCTGAGTGTTAGTTGAAAAAGAAAAAAAAATAATAATATACTGCCTTTTCAGGCCTAAGAAAAACGGGTTGTTACAATTCTCCATGTTAATTTATTTTTTATCTGTTCAACTCACTAAATTAACATTTTTTACATATTAGTTGAGAGAAAAATCAACATTTTTAATATTTTTATTTGTGTTTCTTTAGGTTTTGAAACAATTACTAGTTTAAAAATATATTTTTCTCATTATAATAGAAATTAGTTTATTATTTTAATAATTATTGTAAATGAGAGAGAATATTTAAAAAAGTCACTATTAGGAGGTTCATTCCCCTGCAACTGTTATCGGAGAGGGCTGAAACCACTTGATGTCAGAACTGACTAACGAACCATTAGGTGATCCAGTGGGCCGGATACTTATGGTGGGGAAAAAATCACTATTATATAGACAAAAACAAATCAACTTAAAAATGAGATATTTAGTACAGTGAGACTTACTCTTATGTGTGTTTAGTCTCTCAACCTTCTTTATTTATAAGTTCGATTTTTAGATTTTTTTTCACCTTTGTTATTGTACATATACACTTTGACGTGAAATATATACTACATTAAAATAAAATTTTGGCATATAAAAATTATTTTAATAATAAGATATAATTAATTTTTAATAATAATATATAAATTAAAAAAATAATTTTGATGAAAGATGATAGAATATGGTGTGGACACTTTATTATAGTCTATGATAGACCTTTGTAATCTAAAGGTGAAAATTTATTTCCCACCATAGAAGACCTACATGTCTTTCCCATGCTAGACTTGGCCTTCTTGAGAGGCCAAAAGCCTTTGCGTTGTTCTTAAAGAAACAAAAACTGCTTATTTGGGTTGTTTATAATATGATCATGCCGACCAAATCCTAAATTGTTTCGAAGTTTTCAAAATTTATTTCGTTCCATTATTATTTTTATTTTTTTTTGGGTCTTAGTTGAAGTGGTAATCCACCGGAAATTTTTTTTTTTGACAAAGTAATCCACCGGAAATTAAACTCACATAACTGTGAGAACCCGGGTTCGAACCCGGGTCACGACGTCCAGCCTAACAATTTCGCCATATTTTGTCAGTTGAGCTAGGACTTATGGGACATTTCGTTCCATTATTTATTTATGAAGAATGTTAACATGTGTCCTTGAGCCACATGTTAAGAAAATAAATTTAGAAAGTATTTATTGAAATTAATTGTGCATTTTATGTCTTAAGCATTAAATTTCTTACATCATTAAATGTAGAATTTCTATATTGAGGTATCTTAACATATGCTCTTAAGGCACAAGTTAGCATAATCCTTTATTTATATGGGTCTTACTAACTAGTATCCGGGGGCACTAATTAGCATTTACTTATTTATATTCATCCGCAAAATTTTCTCTCATTTTTTGTGTCTATTTTTTTTCTTCTCTTAACCTTGTATTGGTTTGGTTTGATTGATGTGTATATGATTAATTTACTCTTAATTCTAAAAATACATCATCGATATCTACAAAATATGATTAGTGACATGTTGTTGAGGAGTATGAGGCAACTCTTGGAGCAACAAAGGGTCAAGAAACATTAAAACTGCCTATTTGATATAGAATCAAATAAAAATATTTTAATATGGAGAATTTTTTAAAAGTATAAATATGGTCCAAAAATATATCCTAAGTTTTTTTTTAAGGCAAAAGAAGATAACTTAACAAGAAAAGTAAAGACATTTCTAATATGATGGATTAACCGGCAATTTGGAGACTCTACATTGAATATTAAAAATGAATCTTTTAATAAAAAAACACAAAATTCAAATATAAAATAATCACATTCTTATTAGTGGAAGAGATAATAAGAAGATATAAAGTTTTGGTTTATCTTTGAGACAAGACATAGCCACTTTAAATTGGAAAAAAAAAATATAAAAAAATTAATTTTTATTTTTTGAATGATTTTTAAGAGATTTACCACATAATATTCTTTTTAGGCCCCTCGTGGCCGCTCATGGCTTCTCGTGCAAATAAATTACCTCTCAAATTTATTTAAAAGAGAAAAAAAAGAGATACAAAAGAATTTGGGGGATTAA
The DNA here is from genome assembly GCA_030408175.1 of Trifolium repens. Taxonomy (NCBI): domain Eukaryota; kingdom Viridiplantae; phylum Streptophyta; class Magnoliopsida; order Fabales; family Fabaceae; genus Trifolium; species Trifolium repens. The sequence continues at coordinate 19,187,807 of CP125839.1, read as the reverse complement.
ACCAATACTTAAGTTGGAGCGATAAAAAAACAACTGCCGCATTGAAAAACCTTACTTATAAAAGTCGTACGAAAAATCAGGAGAAAGGAAAAAGATTATAGTGCTTCAAAAAAATTAACAAAATCTATACTAAGAGAAACTAAATCTATTTCTAGGAAAATTTTGATTATACTATTAGAAATTATGTTCCACCATTAAATTTATGAATTTACAATCCAAAAATAGCAATACCACAAATATACTGATTTTCTTCTATTTTGAGTGACAATAGCAAAAAAAAAAATTTGTGTGAATATTCACCTAATAATTACTTCCTCCGATTTGTGGGTTCATAAAAAAAAAACATATTCTTGTTTTTAAATACTCATTATTTCCAACGTTAATATTCATCACCAAACTTTAGACACACAAGCTTATAACATAGAAATCATTCAAAAGTATATATATTGATAAACAGTTCAGCAAAGAATAGTTTTTTTTTTAACAAGCTAAAATGAAATATATATTAAAAAACAGTCTCTTTAGCACAAGATGTGCAAAGGTAGACTACCAGCATTTACAAAGAGTCATAAAAGGATAAAAAACAAAAACAAGACAGTTCATGCAAGGCCCAAACAAGGCAAAAGACTAGACCACCAGTTATGGCAGTTGGAAGCTAAAGTAACACTCGCGCCTTCAACCACCGAAAAGAGAAGAGCTTGATCTTGTCCAACAATTGAGGAATAGTGCTTCCAGAGCCTCATAACAATCTATGGTTCCTCTCCGTCCATATAGCTCAAACACAAGCAAGCCAAATGAGCTGCAAAAAGGAGCGACGTGCCCGGGAACCACCTGCTGATTATGTAAACTAGACAAAATGATCACGTATAGAAGTGAAATCCACCACCGGAATGCCAATCCACAATCGCAGTAATGCCCAGAGAGAACCAAAAGTGCCACAGGAGAAAAATAAATGATGAGCTGACTCCGCCTCTCCACAACCAGAAACGCACAGATGAGATGTAGTAGATAAGATGCCTCGAGTGACTAGGTCCGCCTTTGTGGGCAACCTGTCACGCAATAGACGCCATGCAAAAACAGAGACCTTCAGCGGAACCTGCGAGTGCCAAATGAGTTTTGCCGCGTCATCCATAGGGGCCAAAACCTGAGAAGTCAAAATTTGATAAGCTCCCCGGACAGTGTACCCGCTATCAATGTCAGGCTGCCACTGCCACCTATTTGGAGACTGGTCCTGCAATGAAAGGGTAAGAAGTATGAAGGTGGAAAAACACAAGAAGGGGGGGTTGAATTGTGTTTTAAAAATTAAAACTTTTTACCAAATAAAACTAAGTTTGCAGCGGATATAAACACAAAATAAAAAGGGGTGCTGAGAGAGAGAGAGAGAAAGACACAAAATTTATCATGGTTCCTCTCACAAATCGAGAGTACTCCAGTCCCCTTGTTACTAACAAGAGATTTTCACTATAATCTACTTAAGATTACAAATTGCTCAAGCACACTTGCAAGAGACTTCTCAGGTGCTCAAGTTTCACTAAACAAGAGACTTCTCAAATGCTCAAGTTAAACTTAACAAGAGACTTCTCAAACAAACTTAAGAATAAGAATGAATGTTAAGGAACACTTGATATACTATCAGAGGTGTTTACAAAATACAACGCAAATTGTTTTTAAGACTTGAATGACAGATGGAACACTAATGTCAGAATGCTTCAGAGTCTTAAACGCAGTAATGGAACGGTAGAATAGTAGTCATTTCTTCCATTTGAGTCTTCTATTTATACTTGAAGGAAGATGATGACCGTTGTAGAGAGATAAGGTGCCAGCTGGAATTTGCTCGTACAATTGCTCGCTGTAGATTGCCTTCTTTAGCAAAGAAATCCAATTCCACTACCTTGCAATTCAAATTATCACTCATCCATTTTGAGTAATAATAGTACGATAGTACGATCCTCAAATGCGCTCCACTTATGGATAAGATTAACGTTGTACCAACGAATATTCCTTCCTGTGGATGTGACAGAGCCTTGAAGTAGATTGTTCTTCAAACATTGGTTCTGGTTCTGTCAGTTCTTGAGTGACGTAAATTCATTTTTCTTCAGATGCTGTTGTCGTAGCTTCTTAAGGTCTTCAGCTTCTGAACTCCTCAGAGTCTAGCTTTGGTCCTCAGAAGCATTATCTTCAGCACGCAAAATTTAAGCTTCTGATGAACAGCGATACGCTTTCAGAGCTTCATAGCTTGGCTTCTCTCTTGTTATTCATAGTGCTTCTGAATGAATTTTAACTTATAATTCTGCACACTAGAATAATCATTAGTAATACCAATTGCAATTTTAATACTTTGTTATCATCAAAACCACTTAAAATTTTAGAGGTTCATGTCAGACCCACTTTGTTCCAACAATCTCCCCCTTTTTGATGATGACAAACTAAAGCATTAAAATTCAATTGTTGTTGATTTAATTTAATTATGTTGACTTCAGGTTTCAAAGGTTTGCAATCTCCCCCTGAGTCTGATAATCCATAGGGTTAGGTTTGTAAGCTCCCCCTAAGTCTTATCCATAATTAATTAAAACAGTTTAAGAGTTATTTTATCAACTTAAATTAGATTTTCATATTTGACTCTCAGAAGCATAGTTTTGTAAGCTTTGCTTCTTAGAGACAGATAATGGTCAGAGGAGGTTTGCAAGCTTCTCTTATATTATCTATGGAAATCAATTTTAGGTTCTTAAATTTTCTCCCCTTTCAATAATGGTTCAGAATAAAACACAACGATAGTTCAGAAGGGATAGAAATTGATATGAGTATAACAGTTTCAGTTCTTTAGCAGTAAAAGAAATCAATTATCATCAATTTTAACGCTGTTCTTACTCCCCCTTTTGTCATCAGTCAAAAAGCTCAGAAAACAAGACATTCAAGTCAAAAAATGGTTACAACTATATTCATTAAATGAATTGTGTTGATTCCCAGGTAGACAAGAAAGCTTGAGAGCACTATAAAAAGAGATGATTCTTCTCATTTTATTCATACAAAATAATCAAAGAGCATCATAAGAAACACACAATGGAAAAGCAAGCTACGAAGGATGCTTCAGGATCTAAAGAAGTGATCAAGAAGGAAGCAGAGCCCTGGCGCTGCGAAGAAAACAGGCATCGTTATGAAAGAAACAAGCGAGAATTGGTTCTGACAGAGTCAGAGCTTGAAACAATAGGCTCTGACCTGGAAGAATTCTTATGGACATATGATGATGACAAGCCATACGAAGAGTATCAAGCTGAAGCTCAGCAAGCCCTGCGTGACCTACTTTCTTATGTTGATGAGAAGCATAAGAAGAATAAGCCAGAGGCTGCTGACGTTGATTCTAAGTAGGATCTCATTATCTTATGTAATAAAAAATTTCTTCAATAAATTTAATAAAGAGTTTCTGCTATAAATTTCTTTCTTTTTGAGCATGTTTCTTTTATATACTCTTGTCAAACATCAGAAAACCAGTTACCAGACACGCCTCATACGGTATTGTTGCCCCGCTTATAAACAGGCTATAATACTAAGAAGCTATTTCATGAGTAAACAGGAATACTGATGTGGGGGAACCTTAGGTTTTCAAAATCCTATATAAGTTAAAAACAAGATGTTCTCCAACACCTTACACTAGGTTCAGAATCCACAAGATTATCAGGGTATATGATTTTCATTTTGAAAAACAAAGTAAAATAAGCACACCAGCACAAGCACATGAATATGAATAAATAACTTGGAATTAAAAAAAAAATCCAAAGATTACATAAGAGATAATGTGAAAACAAAATAAACTGGTGCACAAACATAAGGTTTAGGGTTTGGATTGTTGTTGTTGAGTAAGCTTCAGAAGTAACTCCATCATAGCATCTATCTTCTTGTTAGTAGCTTCACCAGATATGTTCATGTCTTCTCTTATATCGGCCCTGAACTCATCCATTTCATTTCTTAGCTCCTCTCTTAAGTCATTCTTGATTACATCCAGAGCTTCTTGCATAGCTGAAGGTATAGCAGATGAAGAAGAGCCTTGGACAAGTACTGGTGGAGATCTAAGAGGAGATGGAGCAACAATGGGAGTTTTACCTTTATCAGAATCTGGTTCACTGAGGTTCTGATTATGCATAACAATATCTTCTGCAGCTGCTTGATTCTCAATAATCTTATTAGTCTCAATAACAGCAATGTGAACAGCTCTATCAACCAACAACTTGAAGGCTTCTTGTTCAGCAAGCCTCTGACGTTCCATTTCAGCAGCTATCCTAGCCTGCTCAGCATCAAGAGATCTTCTTATACTTTCATTTACAGCAGCTAAAAATGCTAATCTCTGACATTCTTCTTCATGGTTGAAAAATGTAAGTCTCAGAGCATGAGAGCGATCAGCAGCACTCATTATTTGAGACAACACTTCCATTCCTCTTCCTTCAATCTTCCTTTTCACATAACCTCCTAAGAGCCTTAAAGACTGACTGAATTTCTGTTCTAATTCCCTGATCTTAGCATCAACATCTGAGGGAAATATCAGTACTTCTTCCATGCTCTTAAATTTCTTTAGACTAATACTAATAGCATTATCTAGCAGCTCAAGGTTTGGTTCAGAGTTGTGATTGAAGAAGGGTTGGTTTTTGTTGAAGGGAATGGTGGGTTCAGGTCTTTTTCTTTTAAGAGGGATGATTTTGATTTTTCTGATTTCATCAAAGGGGTCTTTGAGGGTTGTTATTAAATCATCATCAACATTAATTTCTGCTTTTAGCAGATCCTCCAGAATGGGTAGGGCGAAGTCAGAAGGTAGACTAAGTTCATCTATGGTTAAGGGTTTGTAAGATGGACCATAGATGGGTTCTGATTGTGATGTATGTGGTTCAGGTGATGGTTCAGGTGTGGAAGGTTCAGGTTGTGGTGTGGATGGTTCAGCAGTGATATGTTCAGAATGATTCATAACATCATCCTGAGCTGGTGTGAAGATGGGTGGATCTTCTTGTTCAATGTCAACAAGGGAGGATGGTGATGTTTGAATTGGTGGTTCTGGAATTGGTTGATCAATAGGTAAGTTAGAAGATGTATTCACAAAGTGAAATTGATCAGGTGAGTTTGTGTTGGAGTGGGTAAAGGCATCACCAGATAAGTGAGTGGAGAGGTGTTCAAGAATTGTAGGTGATTTTCTTGTTGTGTTGGTGGGTTGGTCAAGAATAGAAGTGTCAATGAAAATATTTTCCTCTTCTGATGAGGTGTTTTTGGGTTTCTTGAGGGTTCTTTTTGCAGGGATCTTTTTCTTAGATTGTTCCTTCTGAATTTTATCTAATTTTTCAATAAGCTCTGAAGAATCAGTGCTTGCATAAGAAGAAGTCCCTTCAGATGAGGATGATGAGGATGAGGAGGGTTGTGGAGATGGTGGAATCATGTTTAAAGGCTTTGTAAAGTCTATAGGAGGTGATTGGGTAGGAGGTTGAGCACTAGAAATGCTATCAGTATTAGGCTTAGAATTTTTACCTTTGGAAGAGTCAGCAGCTTTCTGTTTGGAAACAACTGTCTTTTTCCTTTTTGGGGCTCTGACAGGTTGATCCTCTTCTGCATCTGCAGGCCTTTCATTCCTCCTTTTTGATCTTCTCTACTTCTGAACAGCTTTTCTCTGAGCCATCTTAGCCACTTGCTCATCAGTGACTCCTTCATTTTCTTCAGTGGCCAACCTTTCAGCACCACTTTCTGCTTGATCAGTAACCTCAGCAGCATCATCCTTATCTCCAGATTGTTCTTTGGAGCTTTCCTCAACAATTTCTTGTTCAATTGGTTGAGGTTTTCTTTTAGACTTGGTGATCTGCTTTGGTCCTTTGAAAATGTCCCAGTTTGGTACACCAACTACCATACTCCTGGGCACTCTTACTCCAGAATCTAATCTAACCAGCTCCAAGAAGTTCTTGATAACATCATCATTATCAAATTCTGATATGGTTGGAAAACCATCACACCAGAAGTACTTTTCATAAACCTGCTCCAGAGGGCTCTTGGCTGTCTTCAGCTCTTCTTTTGTCTTCAGCTTCATATTTACCAGAACACTTGCATCATACTTAGCAGTATTGAAAACTCTAAGTTTCTCCTTGGTACTGACAATCTGAATAAGCTTTGTTTGGCGAATGATTTCTGAAATCAACCTTGGATGATGAATAATGGAAGGTGATTTGTTCTGCTCTTGGATATAGTAAAGCATAGGTGATCAAACAGAAGCTTTGCCAGATTTATCTTTACCTTCTTGTACATAAACCAGATGAAGTGTCTGTGTGGTAGAGAAATAGTATCATATCCTCCTTCTCTGGTGATGATGGAGGCCAGAAACACTTTGAAAGCAAAGATGAAGTTTTGCTTCATGAATTTTGCTTTGCCAAAATCATTGTTTGCACAACCAGGAAGAAATAAATCCTTCTTAATGGATTCAATATGCTTACTCTTCTCACCATATTCATCCACGTTTTCTCCTTCATTGTCCAGACCCAAAATTTTGGCAATATGTTCTTGAGTGATAAGAACATTGATTCCCATGATGTTTGACCTAATCTCTTTTCCTTTATTGGGTCTCAAACCCAGTTGACTCCTTGTTTTTCCTTTCAAGGAACTATCCTTCTCAACCATCTTTCTAACCTCTTCATCAACACAGAACTTGTCAAAGATGGTTGCTTTTTGCCAGAAGTACTTGACAATATCATAGTAGACAAACCCGTTTAGCATCTCAAAGTAATTATTCCATTGTTGATCGTAGAATAAACTTTGAATGTCAATCCCATTAACTTTGAAACTCTCAAAATCAACAAATTTCTCCGTAACGAATTCAAACGATTCCGGACCAGCGTCGGTTACATTATCTTTGAAGACGAGTCTTGCTTGAGACGAAAGATCAATAACCGGTGGTAGAACAGGGTTGAATGGACGTTGAACAATTTCGTTTGAAGGACGAGCAGCCATGATTGCGAAAGATTAAGAAGCAGGGAGATTTGGGAATATCTGAGGTTTAGGGTTTGTGTAGGAAGTGATTATGTGAAAAAGTTGTGCTTTGTGAGTGAAGTGACAATTTATATCAAATAGAATAAACACTCAGAAAATAGGCACAAAGGAGGGAGCGCGAACAGTTTAAAATTCATTTTAAATTGCATAACTGCATTTTCATCATTAACTGTTCTCTACCCATCAGGATCTAGACACGTGCAGGAGAGGCTTAATCAAGCTGACGTGTGTACAGACAACTGTTGTACACTAACTAGTACTAAACGTTTCATTTCCGTCTAGTTCAGAGCCAAACTCATTAATATCTGTCACCTCATCAGAACCTATTATCCTTCAGATCCCATATTATTCAGAGCTTCCAAAAAGAGACTCTGAATTAATGTAGGCTCTGAAAGAGCTTCAGATTCTAATTCTATTTTGCATCTCAGAGCTAGTTTTCTTCAGAGATAAAATGCATGTTCAGATTCTTTTTAATAAAGTCAAATCTTTCAATAGCTAAAGGCTTAGTAAATATATCAGCCCATTAATGATCAGTATCAATGAATTGAATATTTATTGTCTCTTTTTGAACATGATCTCTTATAAAATGATGCTTAATTTCAATATGCTTGGCTCTGGAATGCAAAATTGGATTCTTAGATAAATGAATAGCAGCAGTATTATCACAATATAGTGGAATACTACTTTCAGCTATGTTATAGTCCTCTAACTGATATTTCATCCAGAGAAGTTGTGTGCAGCATTTAGCAGCTGAGATGTATTCTGCTTCTGCTGTAGACAAAGCAATAGTTGTTTGTCTCTTGCTGGCCCAAGATATGAGATTTTCACCAATAAATTGGCAATTTCCACTAGTGGATTTTCTCTCTATCTTGTCACCAGCATAGTCAGCATCACAAAATCCAACTAGCTTACTATCTAGGATTTTTTATAAAGAAGTCCTAGATTAGTAGTTCCTTTCAGATATCTAAAGATCCTCTTAACTGCAATTAAGTGAGGTTCTCTAGGATCTGACTGGAATCTTGCACACAAGCATACACTATATAAAATACCAGGTCTAGAAGCTGTTAGATAGAGCAAAGAACCAATCATACCTCTATACAGCTTCTGATCTACTTTGCTTCCAATTTCTTCCTTGCTTAAGCTGCTTGAAGGATGCATGGGAGTTGACATTATCTTACAGTCTTCAAGATTAAACTTCTTCAGAAGCTCTTTTGTATACTTGCTTTGATGAATGTAAGTGCCATCTTTTCCTTGATTGATTTGAATTCCAAGGAAAAACTTTAGTTCACCCATCATGCTCATTTCAAATTCATCCTGCATCAGCTTTGAAAAACTCTTGCACAAGGAAGCATTAGTTGAACCAAATATTATATCATCGACATAGATTTGAATAATTAAGATGTCTTTCTTAGTTGTCTTTCTGAATAGTGTATTGTCAATTTGACCTTTTTGAAAACCATTTTCTAAAAGGAAATTACTCAGTCTTTCATACCAAGCTCTTGGAGCTTGTTTGAGACCATAGAGTGATTTCTTAAGTTTATAAACATAATCAGGGTTTTTCAAATCCTCAAAACCTGGGGGTTGTTTGACATATACTTCTTCAGAAATGACACCGTTTAGAAAGGCACTCTTAACATCCATTTGGTATAAGGTTATTCCATTATTAACTGCATATGATAATAATAACCTGATTGCTTCCAGTCTTGCCACTGGAGCAAATGTTTCAGTGAAGTCAATGCCTTCTTGCTGACTGTAGCCTTGTGCTACTAGTCTAGCTTTGTTTCTTACCACTTCACCTTGTTCATTCAGTTTGTTCCTAAATACCCACTTGGTTCCAATGATGTTCTTGTTTGTTGGTCTTGGTACCAAATCCCACACATCATTTCTTTGAAACTGATTGAGCTCATCTTGCATTGCTACAATTCATCCATCATCAGAAAGAGCTTCATCAACATTCTTAGGTTCTATCATAGATATGAGTCCTAGAAGTGAAGCTTGTTGTTGATAATCTGATCTTGTTTTTCTTGGACTCTCTTTGTTTCCAAGAATAAGATCTTCTGGATGTGATGATCTGTATTTGAATTTTCTCTTTGGAGCTTCATTAGTTTCAGCACTTGTTTGGGTATCATCTTCTGAGATATCATCATGTTCTTCAGATGCTTCTATTGGGGATGCTTCTTCAGAGACTTCTTCCAATACAGCTTCTGAAGATTCATTTGCATCTGATGCTTTCTCAGGTTCTGGATTGTTATATTGATAAGGAACACCTGCATAGCTATCATCTTGCTCTGACATTTTACTGTCAGGCTCTTTGTCATCAAATCTAACATGTATAGATTCTTCCACTGTGTTAGTTTCAGAATTATACACTCTGTATGCCTTTGAGCGTTCAGAGTAACCTATAAAGATTCCCTTACAAGCTTTGGCATCAAATTTTCTTTTGTAGGCCTTATTGTTCAGAATGTAACAGGTACATCCAAACTGATGAAAATAAGAGATGTTGGGCTTTCTTCCTTTAAAGAGTTCATATGTTGTTTTATTCAATATAGGTCTGATATAGATCCTATTTTGAATATAACAAGCTGTGTTCACAGCTTCTGCCCAGAAGTGCTTAGCAAGTTTAGTCTCATGCATCATGGTTCTTGCCATCTCTTGTAAAGACCTGTTCTTTCTCTCTACAACACCATTTTGCTGTGGTGTTCTAGGAGCTGAGAACTCATGGACAATTCCATGGTCTTCACAATAGGTTGCAAAGGGTTCGTTTTCAAACTCACCCCCATGATCACTTCTGATCTTTAAGATCTTGAGACTCTTCTCATTTTGCACTTGCGTGCAGAAGATGGTAAACACATCATATGCATCATCTTTCACTCTAAGAAATTTAACCCAAGTCCATCTACTGTAATCATCAACAATAACAAGTCCATATTTCTTTCCATTGATTGAGGCTGTACTTACAGGACCAAACAAATCAATGTGAAGCAGTTCAAGAGGTCTTGAGGTAGAGACAATGTTTTTAGGTTTAAAAGAGGTTTTTGAAATCTTTCCAATTTGACAAGGACCACACAGAGCATCTGAATGATAGTTAAGATTGGGTAGTCCTTTAACCAAGCTTAGTTTGCTAAGCTTAGAGATTAATCTCCAGTTAGCATGACCTAAGCGTTGGTGCCAGACCCATTTCTCATCATTCAAAGATAGAAGACAAACTATCTTTTGCTCTGAGAGTTCTGACAGATTAATTTTATAAACATTGCATTTCCTTAAGCCTCTGAACACTACAGACTCATCAGACTCTCTGATTACAGTACATGCATCTTTATTAAATTTAACAACAAATCCACCATCACAAAATTGGCTAATGCTTAGTAGATTATGTTTGAGGCCATCAACTAACCAAACATCTTTGATAGAGAGAGAAGAATTACCAACTGTACCAGTACCAGTGATCTTCCCTTTTTGGTTTCCTCCAAATCCCACAGTTCCTCCCTCTTTCAGAGTCAGGGTTTGGAACATATGCTTGTCTCCTGTCATATGACGCGAGCAGCCACTGTCCAGGTACCAAGAATGCTGCTCTGGCCTTCTTAGAGTGCAGATCTCTTCCTCATCTTCAGAGTCTGAACCTGCTTCAGAGTCTTCTCTGTCAGAGGTAGTTGCCATCAGTGCTAGATTTGCTTCCTCATCACCATCTGAGTCTGAGTCTTTGTCAAGATCTTCCCATGTTGCCAGAAAGCTCTTCTTGACTTTACTCTTATATCTTTCCTTGCTAGAGCTTTGCTTTGATGATCTACTTTTGTTTTCTGGACAATCAGCAATGAAATGACCAGGCTTGTTGCATTTGAAAAACTTGTTTTGATCTTCCTTCTCGTCTTTAGCAGTACTAAGTCTCTTGGAAGATCCTCCAAATTTGCCTGCATATTTCTTGCTTCGTTTTGCCCATTGTGAAACCTTAGCAGCCATCAGCACCATCTCTTCTTCATCATCAGACCCAACTTCTTGACCCTCTTCAGAAGCCTCATCTTCAGATTCTACAATTTTAGCTTTCAGAGCCTTTGATGAACTTTTAGAGCTTAAGGCTATCCCTTTCATCTTCTTGGTTGATTCATCAGTCATTAGTTCCATTTCATGACTCTTTAATGAACTAATCAAGCTTTCAAGGGATACAGTATCCAAATCCTTAGACTCTTGAAAAGCAGTCACCTTGGGTCTCCATTTTGGTGGTAGGCTTCTGAGTACCTTTCTCACATGATCAGCTTCAGTATAACTCTTGTCTAATACTTGAAGTCCAGATACTAGAATTTGAAACCGTGAAAACATAGTTTCAATGTCCTCTCCGTCCTTCATCTTAAACAGCTCATACTGATGCACCAACAAGTTAGCCTTTGCCTCCTTAACTTGTTTGTTACCCTCATACTTGGATTTTAAGGAGTCCCAAATAGATTTTGCAGTTCTTTTATCTCCAATTTTAAGGTACTCATCATGTGAGATAGCATTAGTCATCATTCCTTTTACAGAGTGATGCTTCTTGTATTCTAGCTTTTGAGTAGGTGTAAAGGCTTTCCTGTTCTGAGAACTGACAACACCTTCTAAGTCCATGTTTTCAAAGTTAACTCCATCCTCTACCATGTCCCATAAATCACAATCAATACTCATGATATAGCTGTACATATTAGTTTTCCAGAAAGGGTAGCTAGTCTCAGTTCCATTGAAGAAAGGAACTTTATCAGATGACCTCCTTTGTCGAGAGTTTGAGTCATAGTCAAAAGGAACTTCATTTAGGTTTTTCTAAGCAGACATGTTTTTCCTCCTGGATCTTTACTGTTTCACTGTAAGGTGAGTTAGGCAACAGACCTAGCTCCTGATACCAATTGAAGGTGGAAAAACACAAGAAGGGGGGGTTGAATTGTGTTTTAAAAATTAAAACTTTTTACCAAATAAAACTAAGTTTGCAGCGGATATAAACACAAAATAAAAAGGGGTGCTGAGAGAGAGAGAGAGAAAGACACAAAATTTATCCTGGTTCCTCTCACAAATCGAGAGTACTCCAGTCCCCTTGTTACTAACAAGAGATTTTCACTATAATCTACTTAAGATTACAAATTGCTCAAGCACACTTGCAAGAGACTTCTCAGGTGCTCAAGTTTCACTAAACAAGAGACTTCTCAAATGCTCAAGTTAAACTTAACAAGAGACTTCTCAAACAAACTTAAGAATAAGAATGAATGTTAAGGAACACTTGATATACTATCAGAGGTGTTTACAAAATACAACGCAAATTGTTTTTAAGACTTGAATGACAGATGGAACACTAATGTCAGAATGCTTCAGAGTCTTAAACGCAGTAATGGAACGGTAGAATAGTAGTCATTTCTTCCATTTGAGTCTTCTATTTATACTTGAAGGAAGAAGATGACCGTTGTAGAGAGATAAGGTGCCAGCTGGAATTTGCTCGTACAATTGCTAGCTGTAGATTGCCTTCTTTAGCAAAGAAATCCAATTCCACTACCTTGCAATTCAAATTATCACTCATCCATTTTGAGTAATAATAGTACGATAGTACGATCCTCAAATGCGCTCCACTTATGGATAAGATTAACGTTGTACCAACGAATATTCCTTCCTGTGGATGTGACAGAGCCTTGAAGTAGATTGTTCTTCAAACATTGGTTCTGGTTCTGTCAGTTCTTGAGTGACGTAAATTCCTTTTGCTTCAGATGCTGTTGTCGTAGCTTTTTAAGGTCTTCAGCTTCTTAACTCCTCAGAGTCTAGCTTTGGTCCTCAGAAGCATTATCTTCAGCACGCAAAATTTAAGCTTCTGATGAACAGCGATACGCTTTCAGAGCTTCATAGCTTGGCTTCTCTCTTGTTATTCATAGTGCTTCTGAATGAATTTTAACTTATAATTCTGCACACTAGAATAATCATTAGTAATACCAATTGCAATTTTAATACTTTGTTATCATCAAAACCACTTAAAATTTTAGAGGTTCATGTCAGACCCACTTTGTTCCAACAAAGTAAAGACTGACACTCCCTCAACTCCTCCTCCTCCCACCCCCTCAGCTGTCGCCGCCACTCCCAGGCCCCCCTCTGCTCCCCACCCTAACAAGAACATCTCATCCACCTTACAGCGTTTGGTCTCCGCCAAATCAAACAGGCGGCCAAACCGCTCACACAAAGGCATCCCCTCAACCCAAGGATCAGTCCAGAAAAAGGTATCTGACTCGTCCCCCACCCTCCTCGTGACATGCTCCTCAAACCATCTGCCCCTAGCTCTCCGCCCTCCCTAATCCACGCTATCTCTTTCCACCACAAAGACCCTCTCAACCTCCATCTCGAAGCCTGCCTCCCTCCACCCCGTAACGGGCTGCCAACACTCTGAACCACAGTCCTTCTCTGTTCACTAGCATCCTCCAACACCATTTGCCTAAAAGAGACAAATTAAACTCCTGCAGCCGCCTAACCCCCAGCCCTCCACACTCCTTTTGTAAGCAAACATATTTCCAAGTAACCCAAGAGATTTTCCTAGAATCCTCACATCCCCCCCAAAAAAAATTAATTAAAAGAGATTCAATAGAGGAAATGATACCTGAGGGAGCTTTGAAGAAGGAAAGAGCATAGACAGGAAGGGAGGTCAAGACAGACTTAAGCAAAATTAGACGACCACCTAAAGAAAGGAAACGACTCTTCCACCCAGACAATCTATTCTTCAGCCGAGCCACCACCGGATCCCAAAAAACCAGACGACGAGGATCACCCCCAATAGGGAGTCCCAAATAGATGCAGCTTCGCCTAACCAGGACTCAAGAATATTAACCCCAACCAGCATGCTTTTGTTGAAGTTAACTTTCAGACCCGATAAAGTTTCAAACAACACTACAACAGCTCGAAGAGCACGTACATTCGCCCAACTTTTGGCCCCCAGCAGAAGCGTATCGTCAGCAAACTGGAGATGGGACACCGTAACAGAATCCTGCTCGCCAATACTATAACCCGTGAACTTGTTTCGCGCTACCTCAGCCTCCATCAACACATTAAGCCCCACGGCTGCCAAAAGAAAGAGGAATGGAGATAACGGATCCCCTTGCCTAAGACCCCGCTCGAGCGGAAATTCCTCCGTTGGACTACCATTAACTAGGACCGACGCAGTAGCCGTACACACGCACTCTTTAATCCATTTCCTCCACAGGACCGGGAAGGACATCTTCCCCACAACATCGTCCAAGTATCTCCAATCGACTGAATCATAAGCTTTTTCAAAATCCACCTTAAAAAGCATCAGTTCCTTTTTAGACCTCCGTGCCTCATCCACCACCTCATTAGCGATGAGAACACCATCGAGTATCTGTCTATCCTTCACGAACGCAGTCTGAGACTCAAAGATCACGCTTCCAATGACAAGGCGTAACCTGTTTGCTAAAAACTTCGCTAGGATTTTATAAAGGCTTACCACGAGCGAGATAGGTCGAAAGTCATTAAGCCGTTGAGGACTGTCTATCTTAGGAATCAACGCGATGAAGGTGGAGTTTATACCTTTAGTCAACCTACTGTTCCGATGAAACTCGGAAATAAAGCGCATAACGTCGCCCCTAAGCTCCTCCAAGAAGTCTTTGTAGAAACCAAAATTAATCTCATCCGGGCCTGGGCTCTTGTAGCTATCACAATCCCACACAGCTGCCTTCACTTCAGCCTCAGACAAAGGTTTGGTCAAGCTTCCACTCTCAACATGGCTAAGCTGCTTGAAATTTAGATTCCCAACTCCGGGCCTCCCCATATTTAAGGCCTTAAAGTGAGACGCGAAATGCGAGAAGACTGCCTGCCGAATAGGACTCACACCCTCAAGAGTGACCCCATCCGCTTGTATAACTGAAATAGCATTCCCACGACGGCGGCTCGCAAGGACCGAATGAAAATACTTGGAGTTTGCATCTCCCTCCTTGAGCCACATCGAACGGGATTGTTGCCAGCTAATACTAGCATTCAGTCGAGAAAGCGAATGAATGTCAAACGTAACCCCAAAGAACTCAGCTACCTCGGCCTCTGAAAGGGCCTCCTCCTCCCCCTTCTAGTCAAATGTCGATAACGAACTTTCAGGGATTCTATACGGCTCGACAGATTCTGAGCATGAGCCTGATGCCAATCTTTTAGTGCCGCCCTGATCAACTTGAGCTTTTCCTTTAGCACATAGCCACCCCAGCCAGTAACCTAGAAAGATTTCCACTTATCTCTCACAAATAAATGATAACCCGGAATGTCTCTCCAGCATTTGAGCATCCTCGAGGGACGAGGCCCCCACTCTTCCTCATTAGCAGACATAACCAGCGCACAATGATCAGAATACCCCCTCATACGCGCCACCTGCTTGCAGTTGGGCCATTTGAGGCACCACTCCTCTGAAAGCAGAAACCTATTGATGACAAGAATTTCTATGATTTTTTTAGTATTAGTTTTAGTAGTAAAATGACCAAGACAAGCCCAAACACGAAGAAAAACCTACAGAATCCAAGAAAATCATCAAGACGAAGTCAAGAATGCAAAAAGACAAGAAAAAGCCCAAAAAGTGAAGAAAATGTGCTGATCATCGTAGCATGATGGCTCCCATCGTACCACGATGGGAGCTGCTTGTTGGCCAAGAAAACAGAAGAAATAAATCTGGAAAATATTTGTTCATCGCAGCACGATGGCCTATATCGCAGCACGATGACATTACTTGGCGACCAAGCTGATGAAATGCACAGGATCAGTTATAAAATTGAATTGAATCTTCCCATCGTACTGCGATGGACCTATCGCATCATGATGGCTTGCTGAGGCCCATTACGAAAACTATAAATAGAGCTCTCCTCCCATTGTTTAAATCATTCAGAAATAGCAGAACACTCTCTACTATAAAGGAGGTGTTCGGAGGAGCTCTAAGGGCATAGTTTTCTCCCCTTAGGGGAAAACTAACTCAGCAAGGTATGTTTTCTTTAGGCTTTTGTATTTAGGTTATGATTTCTTTTGTAATTTAAATATGTAGTCTTTTGTATTAGATGCCTTAGGTTGTGGTGGTGAAGATGAACTCCCCTATGAATATTTGGAGTCTGTGATTGAGTCAAAGTTATAATAAATATTATTCAGTATTATGTTTGTTATTTACTTTCTTACACTTTAATAACGTATCTCGTAATCTGGCCGGATAAGCGGGAGCGCCCATAGAATTGATATTAGGTATTAACTTAATATGGTCCGGAACTAGTAGTAAATAATGCTAGGTGTATAGAGACGGTAACATCCTGAACTAGTCGTGAACTGAGCGGTTAGAGGAGGAATCGGGAACTAGGTGTGAACTGAGCACTTAGAAGCTGAACAGCCCGATACTAGGACCTAGAGGCAATTGGTGAAGATAATAATGCATGTGTAATGAATAACTCACCTAGTAATTAGGGTATGTGACACATCGAGGTTAGGCTCTCGTAGGTACCTTAGTTGTTACCGTAGGGAAACTTCAATATACATAGTGTAACAGTAAGGTGTTACTACAATGAAGGAAAAGTCACCGCCGAACAATAATCTGAATAACTATGTTATACACCCTTCATGCCAAATAGGAAGAAGGGAGTGAGTCCAACCACCATACCTAGCCTCTATATTTCTTGAATCATTTATCTTTATTTTCTGCAAGCATATCGTTATTTTCATAAAACCCTTTTTAAAAACCAAAGCGAATGCAAAACCAGCAGCTTAAATAACGCTAACGAAACTTTGGCACGATCCCTGTGGATACGAACTCATTCTAGACACCTAGAGTGTGAATTATTACTCGACGACAGACTGGTACACTTGCCAGACCGTAGTCATCTATCAAGGCGACTCATCGAGAGGCCATCCCCTTTGAACCAAGTAAACCTGCGGCCGTTCAAGGGAAGATCCACCAAATTGTTGTCCTCAATGAAACGATTAAAGGGAATATGATCCAAAGAGCGAGGTCTATCCCGGGAAGAGCGTCGTTCATCCACGTGTTTAACAGCGTTGAAATCACCGCAGACGCACACCCGACTCCTCCCCAGTGATTGAAGCCGCGCAGAAAGAGAATTCCACAACCCTTGCTTTGCCCCCTCATCACAGGGTGCGTAAACATTAGCCAGAAAAAACTCCTCTCCAGACGTAATAAAGCGGCCATGACACCAAAGAACATGATCTCGACTTTCAGACGACCACACTTCCACCTCTAAGGAATCCCATATCGTCAGATGCCCTCCTGACGCCCCAACCGAAGGACGATAGGAAAAGGCATGTGGGGAATTCCCCTTCTTTCCTTCACCCGCCCTAGATAGGACGTTAAACATATTCTCTTTATCTCCCCTAAACATTAACCCAATGGTTTTCCCTATCCCCCATACATCATCCACAACCATCTGGTTGTTGCCATGCACCACCACCCAATTTTTCCAATCATTAGTATTAGTACCTGACATTGAAGAAGCTTCAGATGTAGCTTGGTCACACGCAGGGTTCGATTCATTAGCTTGGTCCCCATTACGACGTCTGCGAGCACACTTCCCTAAGGCCTTTAATGCCTCACCGCGATCCTTGCTTGTTAGTCTAGCTATTTTTTTAAGACTGTGAACCGGGTGACAGAGCACCCCTCCAACTTTCCTACTATTTGTGACTGGCGGTCCCAGCCTCATCTGGCAGACCCCGTGAGAGCCCCCCTTCTTCACCCTCTTGCTTGCAAAAAAGATCACACCTGCCGCCTCGTGATTATGATCCTCTAGCCATTCCCAGCTCCAAGGCCCTTGGAAGACGCGGCGGTTCTCCGACGGAGGACAGGAAGTAGCATGCGTAATTGGAGGAAATTTAGCGACACCTGACCCAGCGTCCCCTGAGTCAATCGGGATAATACGACTATCCTGAGTAGCTGACACGTGGGACGAGTCGCCTGTCCTTGGATACTGATCACGGGCTGGACTGAGGACCTCGTCAGTTCACCCGTCCACCTCCACACTATTCCTTTCATCAGAACGATAGTTAGAAACATTTTAGTTTACTAAAAAAAGTTTCAAGAGATCCTTGTGAAAAACCATGACAAACAAATTCAAAGAACAAAATTTCAAGGTCATTGCTCATTGTCCAATGATGACACTCAATTTCATTATGTAATGCCCTGATTTTTAAAAATATTTATTTTATTCGAATTTATGGTTCTTGTCCAAGTTGACAATGTAGCTTTGCTTTGGTTATCAAAGGTATATTTCCACCTTAGCAAAGCATTTACTTCACTAACATCAACAAAAGTCAAAACATACAATTTGAGAAAAAAATTATTATTCCAAGTACTCCAAATATGAAATTTTGGTCTTTGAATTGGGTTTTCATGGTTTTTCACAAGGATTTTTTGAATGGTTTATTTTTTATAGTAAACTAACCTGTTTCTGACTATTTTTTGATGAACTGTTTATCAGTACACTTTTGAATGATTTGTTTGTTCTAAGATTGTGTGTCTAGAGTTGGACTAATGGCGATGAATATTTAATGTTGAAGGTAATAGGTATTTTTTTTTTACAAAGGAGGTAATGAGTATTTAAAAACAAAAGAATCTATGAATTTTTTTACAAACCCACGAATCAGAGGGAGTAATTATTATGTTGATATTTGCACAAATTTTTTTCTTTTTTTAAAATGGTTAACTAATTTTGTGAGTGAGTAAAAAACTAAAAATAGAAGGATTGATAAAACTGTAATTAAACCATAAATAAATCAATATTTTGATTTCCTGCATACTAAAATTATCTGCCTATTAACATATTAATCCTATTTCTTCTTTGATTTTTTTCTCTCTTGTTCAACCATTAGAGAGGGGTGATTTATGATCAATTTTGTTCCAGAATCACCCCTCTTGATCGTTTTTTATTTCTTTTTTGTTCAAATAAGTGATTTTTCACATATTTTTAGGTTCCGTTTGAGTTTTTTGTTTTGTGATCTTTTTGTTTGGTATTTTTTTATTTCCGTCTTCGTGCGGAGTTATTTGATTTCCCGTCTTAGTGCGGTGTTTGTGTTGATTTCCTGTCTTGGTACGGTGTTTGTTTTATTCATATTTGCGTCAATCCAAGTCTAGTGCAAATTCAATGACTCTAACGTTGTCAACGTTGCAGATCCGAAAGCATGACTATTCTGGACATTGGAATTTTCTCAAATCAACTGTAAGCATTGTCACATTTGTAGACATCAAGCAATTTTATGCTAGTAACTCGGATGTTGTGAGCTTGTTCGCAAATTCATCCTTTTTAGTTTTTAGCGAATTTGAATATATAAAAGTCTCGATTGATGTACTCTACTTATTTGAATGAATGAATATTGTTATTTTTAGTAAAAAAATAATATTTGCCTATTATATGCATTTTTTCAAAAATTGCATACTCAAACAAACTATTACATTATGGTTTTCAAACAACTTCACAATACCTCCATCAAATTAATAGTTCCCCATAGATACATCCATCAAATAAAATTATTCTCTACTCTTTGTTTTTAAACAACTTCACAATATATATTCATACTACATCGAATACAAATGCATCCATCTTAGAATTAAATAAATTCATACTACATAATTCATCCATCCTAAAATTCTAAATACATCCAGGGCCGACCTTATAATCTTCAAAATTGAGTGAGGTTTAAAGCAAATTTTATTGTATGAGGCCTTTTATTATGTATGTGTATGAGACTATTTCGTATATATATAGGACCTTTTTGTGTATTAAAAAATATTTTTTTGTTGGAGACCTAAAGCTAGGGCTTTTGTAGCCTTATCCTTGGACCGACCCTGAATACATCTAAATTAAAATCATTTTCTAGATTAAAATTTTAGTTCACTGATTCTCAAAATGGGAAATCAAGAACCAAACTGATTCAATTCAATTTTATTTTGTGTCAAAAAATAAAAAATTCAATTTTATTTAATTCAATTAAATTTTTATTTAATCATTTTCTAGATTAAAACATTATTAGTAAGAGTATCAGTTTGGTTCATTAATTAATTCACCGATTCTCAAAATGGAAAATCAAGTACCCAGCTGATTCAATTCAATTTTATCTTGCGTCAAAAAATAAAATATTTTATTTTATGTCATAAAAAAAATCAATTTTATTCATTTCCTTTTTTGAATTATTAACTTGTGCCATAATATCAATTCAAACAATTTTACCCGAATGTTTATATCCTAAACTGGGGTTCGAGATTCTCTACCATCACATAGACTGTCCAGTGAGATATAAACCATCAAATTATAAAATAAAGAATTCAAAGTAAAGAGATATATATATATGGAGTTTTAAAGGTGGATATGAGCATTGCTCTCTTTAGTCAGATAGGGAATCCTTCTACCCAGGCTGGGGAAAGGTTTCTTTCAATGGTGATCGGAAATATTGGCCGATGTGCTATTGTGATCACATGAATCCTCCTAGACGGGTTTGGATTACATGCAATAAATGTGTCAAGTAGTTTCTTATTCTGACTATCCGATCTGCAAACAATGTTCGATATTGTTTATAGTTAATTTATTAGTGTAAAATTTGAGCTGTCCGATTTCAGATCAATATTCCAAATGAAAAATTGTGATGTAGAACTGCGAGTTGTTTCTATGGCAGCAGATCCCGGTCCCTCCTAGATCGTCCCCTGATTCATTGATAAGTGCAAAAAAATAGTAAAATTACATATTCAATTAAGACATTTATTAACTTATTTTGCTTTATTTGATTAATCCCAACCATTGTTGTAGGAATTAATACAAGGGGATGTTTCTGAACAAAAAAGAATGAAGTGGAGCTTTCATCAGCTCGCTAATCGAGCTCAAGGCGAAGGTGAAAACGAGCACAAAGAGAGCTTCAAGCCAAACCAAAGCGAAACAAGTCAGAATGCCAAGTTCTTCCAAAATCAGAGCGAGAAGCGAGAAGGCTTAGCGAGGTCAACCAGTTGGCTTAGCGAGAAGGCTCGCTAAGCGAGCATATGGCTCGCTAAGCAAGCTCAGACAGTCAAAAACCGACGTGGCAGAAACCCTCTGGTGAAGAAAGGGCAGCTCGGAAAGCAAGATTATGTTTTTAAGATGGGTAAATAGCCCCAACAAATAGAGAAAAACGTATCTTTTATCATTTTATGTACTGAAACAACAGAGAGAACCCTTGGAGACCAAATTTAAAAGAAAATTGAAGGTGGATACACAACAAATATTGAGGAATCAATTCTTGATGTTTGTTCATCTCTTTGCTTCCTATATTTGTAAGATTACCATGACTACATGTAACTATTTTTTCCTTTGTTAGGATTAGATATAATTAACTCTATTAGTATGTATTTCTTTTGATTATGAGGTTATATATGATTTTAGTT
This sequence comes from Trifolium repens, assembly GCA_030408175.1. Taxonomy (NCBI): domain Eukaryota; kingdom Viridiplantae; phylum Streptophyta; class Magnoliopsida; order Fabales; family Fabaceae; genus Trifolium; species Trifolium repens. Next base: position 19,166,434 of record CP125839.1, on the reverse strand, counting down.
ATTCATCAATATTGATGTTATCATTGTTTTCAATGTCGTAATCTTTGGATTTGAAATGATATAGGAATGTACGTTTTGAATGTAAGAACTAGGATAACATCTGTTAAATGCTAATCTCTGGGAATAGATTTAGGTTTAACCTTCGCTCAAAATATTGGATTTTAGTGTTAATGTATTAATTAAGCGCTCGAGGATTCGGGGGTTGATAGGTTACTGTAACAGCCCGTTTTTCCGGGGCCAGAAAAGTCAATATTTTTTTTTTCTTTTCAACTAACACTCAGAGTGCGCATAGAATATTTTTCAATGAGCCGGCATTCAAATATACAAAAGAACTCATTACCATAAGGTGCTTCGACAAGCAAAGTGTATTCCTGAATAATTACAATCCAAGTCTAAGTATTCAAAACAAGTTAGAAACCCTATGCTAACCAAAAAGCACGGTGCACAAAACACACCGGCGCATAGTCTAACTATACTCAGCTTCAACACGAGCCCACTATGGCCTAGAACTGCCAACACCATCCTCTCGACCTACATCGTCATCTGGGGTGGGATGAGCCCGCAAATGAAAGAAAGGGTCACCACAAAATAAAAGTATATATATATATATAACCAGTGCGAAAGATGTACACATAACAAGTTTCCACATACACAAGAGAAAGCTCTTTAACACAAAAGCAATTCCCACCAACGGGTTTATATATATAATGCACACCAAGCCTAATGCAAACTTCTACAATGCGTGGTACTAACCCTAGCTACCACAATGCATGAGTTCCGGAATCGTAGGTCCAACCCACTAAAACAGCAACGAAATCACAAGGTTAAGGTGGATCCACTCCCGCAATCACACCCCATGGTCCACTCCCGCAACCATGTATCGAACTCAGCAAAATCACAAAGGATTAAAGTGGATCCACTCCCGCAATCACACTCCATGGTCCACTCCCGCAACCATGTATTGAACTCAATAAAACCCTATAAGAATCAGGTGGGTCCACTCCCGCAACCACACCTCGTAGTCCACTCCCGCCACTACGCACTAACAATGCATGAGCATATGATTCCCCATGTATACTAATGCAACAAATACATACCTCCCTAGCATATGTAAACCATCCCAACAGCATACATACATATCCAATCATATGTAACAAACCACAACAAACATACATACATTTCCAATCATATGTATTCACCCACATGTTCATACATACATCTCCAATCATATGTAAAACAACGCACGTATTGTAAACACTTTCTCATCACAAGAATACATAACACATACATGCCAAACACACAAACACGCATCACCGAAAATAACCAACAAACATGTTATAACTCAGTGAAAAGACATAAATAAAGTGATGCCCTTACCTCGGCAAGCTTCCCTTTAATAAAACTCGTCCAAACAACACACGCGCTTCCTAAAACAAGCAGCGTATCATCAATACATTGTTTTCCAACCAATCGTATTGAAACTAAACCAAAACCCTAAAAACCTACAGGTTCCTAAGGAAAATCCATTCTTTCGGATATCATACCAAAAACTATCGTATTGATCAACCTCCATGAGTTATTTGTACTATTTTTAGGACCCAAAACAATTGTCAAAAGTCTTAAATAATTTGAAATGCAAAATGGCCGTTTTCTTGCGTTACAAGCCACACACTTTCCGAGTACCCGAAAAACTCGTTTCCAATCCCAACCACTTCCATAAATTAATAAAAAGGGATTAGAAAGTTAAAACCCAAGTTAGGACATCAGAATCCAAAATTTTAGGTCCCAAGGGTCGCTAGAGGTCGCTGGGCGACCACCTGGCGATGGCAAGTCAGAACTTCCACGCCCAGGGCGAAGGCTGGCGACCAACTTGTCGCTGAGCTACCATCTGGTCGCTGGGCGACCACACCAGCACAGAACTGGTTTTCTTCATGACAGCAACAGCAAAACTTGGTTTACTCAATTTTCACCCAAAACAACTTTTCACGCAACACACCACATACGCATAGTATTGGTTCCCAACAACCGTTTTCACAACAAAGCATTACATTTCCGAAAGTATGTTGGTTGCTTCGAGTGCAAGTTATTTGGTTTTCATTTCCAAAATCAAAACCAAACCCAAGCACAAGTTTCATTACGGGCCTTAATCGACCTGTAACCATTTTCAAACATGGTTTTCAAAGCAAAAGCAACGCCACATAACTCAAGAGTTTTAAACCACTTGGAATACCAAAAACACCACACAAAACACTTAGTAAATATTTTCATAAACACCAAAATATTTTTCATCGGATTTTCTAAAACGAAACCATGCAACACCATTCCCTTTCGCCTAAAGGTTCAAAAACAACGTTTCTTTTCAAAACCTTACAACTTAACCACATGTTATTGATCAATACACTAAACTTTCAAAACCCTAACTTTTCTCATGAGATTCTCACAAACTCATGGAAAAATTGCAATAACAAAGTCTAGCATGCTTACTAAACTTTCATGAACAACCTTCATGAAACAAGAATCAATTCCTAACTTTTCCATCTCATGAACATAATCTAAAACTCATAACCCTAAGAGTTTGAACCAACAATAAGGGAAGGAAAAGAGTGGTTACCTTAAGCAAGTGATTCTCTACAACAATTCCACAAAGCTCCCAAGCTTGAAATGGACACAAATGGTGAGAAATGGAAAATTTGTGAAGGTTAGAAAGTAATGGAGTTCTCACGTGAAAGAGAGAAAGAATGGAGTGAATATGTGATGTTTTCTAAGTGACCAAAGTCACCAAACCTCCTTACTATGACAAAGGCTCTTGATAGCCAATCCACCATTGGATCAAAGTCAAAAGTCCAAGCTTAAACCCTAGCCATTGGATCAATTTGCTTTATGAGAAATCACAAGATATCATCAACTCATCCATAACAAGTCTCGTATTCAGCTCCCGCGCGACGCGACGAACGTAAATCACAAAAACATAAAACCTACGGAAAGAACGTCTAACGTTAAACATTTCCAAAACTTATCGCCGAATCTTTTTCCGCGACTGTAATTTTCTTCCATACCTTAGAAAATTAATCTCAGGACATATCCTAACTCACGCAGATATATGAAACTTCCATCCGAAACCTCACTTAAAACAGACGCAGTAAGATTTTCCATCAGCGGGTAAAATCCTACTCGTTTTTCCAAAAACAAGAATAATCCAAAACTCGTCATTCTGACTTCACATAAATCTCCTCATACTTAAAAGAGGACCATGAGACAAAAGTCTGTGCCTTTACAGCGCACGAGCACAAAACAGGATCCTTTTCAGCAAAAATTCCATTAATGCGACGATACTCACAAAACCGCTTTACTAAAAACCCTAAAACTCGTAGCCGACACTAGAGTTCCTTAGAAAATTGTACAGTAAAATCTTGGGTCTTACAGTTACAATAGATCTCTCGTCGTTACCTGAGAACGAAAACATATGATGAGCAATACGTGATAATATTTATTAATAGCCAACATTTATATAACTGATTAGGGAAATATGTATGAATGAGGTAATGAAGTCTAATCCCAACAATCCCATTCCTCTAATATTTTTAATCATCTTTACCGCACTTTCGTTATTACATTTTCGCAAGCTTTCGTAAACAAATACTTTTAATCACTTCACCTAAAACCGTATCAAATATTGAACGACATTAATATCACACTAGTCCCTGTAGATACAATATTACAAAAATACTTCTTTTGATACTACATCATTTGTTCGTACTGCCTTTATTATAGCCATGCTTGGGATCACATGCTAGAGTAGACTATATCATTTCTTGCTCTATAATATATTGACAATTCAAACCTCTATCTCATCAATTTCCAACCTTCATCCGATCTTCCAATTAAATAGATTAGTGGATAAGAAAAATTTACAAGAGATTTTATCCTAGTTATCAAAAAGAATGAAAGAAGTATCACCTATATATACAATTTATTATAATGATAAAAAATATTTTGAATGAAGGTGTTTTGTTATTTGTTTGAATTGGTGTGGATAAATTGTCTCTTTGCTAGGAAATATGTTTTTTTTATTGTAACAAGCTTGAAGCAAGATGCAACAGAGTTGCATTCATCATCTGCCAAAGCAATTGTCACAGAGTTTGCTACACAAGTAACCGAAGCAGTAGACTAGTTTTGTGTTAGTTTGTAATCTTGTATTAATCTTAGTTGCTTCCTCTCATTAGTTAGTAGTGCCACGTCAGATTGCCAGCTGTATGCCAGCTAAGAGACGGTTGTGATAGCTGGCAAGTTAGTTACAAAAGTGGTTAGAATAGCTTAACTAGCTTCCTTAATATATAAGGAACAATCACTCTTTGTAAGCTTCATGATTTTCAATTTCTATGATACAATTCAGTTTCTATTCAATGAAATCTCTAGATTCATCTTCTTCTTTCTACCATCTTATTATGAAATTGTATTAATAGGATAAAACTTGATCAATATGAGTGTTGCTATAAGTCACTTTTTGCACCATGCATGGTCATACTTTCAAAGGCAAAAGAAGAAAGAAGGATTCTCATTTGGTTGGCACAAAAGATAATTGTATTTATTTTATTTAGTTGGAATACTTTTGTACTCACTTTAATAAATATTGTTATGGTAAGTCAATTCGAGTCGAGTTTGGTCCATTTAAACGTCGAGTTCAGCTCAATAGCACGCTAGTGACCAAGGCCACACATTCATATTCAACTATCAAAAATTGACATTTCTGTAACGGTCGACATCATAATAATTGACATTTACTATTAATCATGTCGTTTCAGCCGTTTTTTTCGACAACTATTAATGTCGAGATGCGAGATTCATCCCCACATTGATGCTCTTGACTCCACGCTGGGGTTATATATATATATATATTTTCTCAAGCGTAAGGATCAGATATTTTATTTCTTACTCTCAATCGTCTCACTTCACGCATACATTACCTTAAACTTGAAGTGTTTTATAATTACACCCTCTTTCACCACCATCATATTGAAGACGTTTTGTCAGCTACGGCTCTTATGATTAGTTATATGCATTGATATTTTAAGGTGTAACACTTTTTGTGATGTTGTTTTTTTGTCTATGCGAGGATGTATATACGTGTGACACAATGTTGATGTTTTTGACTTGTGATTGTTCATTACAACAAGCCAACAGCTAGGGAAGGAGTACAATGGTCAAAATAGGCATTGCAAGGAATAGTCTCATGCATTTTCTTTTGAATTCCATAAATGGATTAATGTGTTGTCAAAATTTGAAGTTTCTACCAATCAACATATGGAAATAGACATTACGAAGCTATAATATTACAACATCCACACCCTCCTAATTTTTTAATGGAAATTAAATGTAATAAAAAAAAAGAATGAATGGGGTATTTCACATGAGAGAAATGTCATGGGAAAGAATTTCCTCCCAAATATTAGTCCCTAAACCTCGATTCGATTGAGATACGTACTATTTTGAGCACTAATGTCTAATATATTTATCACTTTAATAAGTTCCTTTTTACAATACATAATACTCCATACATCTTGAAGAAAAGGATTTGGATGAGGAGGGATTGAGGGCGGGGATCTGGATTTGGAACTAGAGAGAAGGCAGAGGATTTTCTCTCTCTAAAATTTGAACTTTGCTATCATAATGTTCCAAACAACGTTTTAACCGTCTCTTAGGTGGCATACAGCTGGCAAAATTTGAACGTTTTATAGTACGGACATAGATTGTGTTTGTGTCTATGTCCGTACTGCCTTTATTATAGCCATGCTTGGGATCACATGCTAGAGTAGACTATATCATTTCTTGCTCTATAATATATTGACAATTCAAACCTCTATCTGATCAATTTCCAACCTTCATCTGATCTTCCAATTAAATAGATAAGTGGATAAGAAAAATTTACAAGAGATTTTATCCTAGTTATCATAAAGAATGAAAGAAGTATCACCTATATATACGATTTATTCTAATGATAAAAAATATTTTGAATGAAGGTGTTTTGTTATTTATTTGAATTGGTATGGATAAATTGTCTCTTTGCTAGGAAATATGTTTATTTTATTGTAACAAGCTTGAAGCAAGATGCAACAGAGTTGCATTCATCATCAGCCAAAGCAATTGTCATAGAGTTCCTTACTACACAAGTAACCGAAGCAGTAGACTAGTTTTGTGTTAGTTTGTAATCTTGTATTAATCTTAGTTGCTTCCTCTCATTAGTTAGTAGTGCCACGTCAGATTGCCAGCTGTATGCCAGCTAAGAGACGGTTGTGATAGCTGGCAAGTTAGTTACAAAAGTGGTTAGAATAGCTTAACTAGCTTCCTTAATATATAAGGAACAATCACTCTTTGTAAGCTTCATGATTTTCATTTTCTATGATACAATTCAGTTTCTATTCAATGAAATCTCTAGATTCATCTTCTTCTTTCTACCATCTTATTATGAAATTGTATTAATAGGATAAAACTTGATCAATATGAGTGTTGCTATAAGTCACTTTTTGCACCATGCATGGTCATACTTTCAAAGGCAAAAGAAGAAAGAAGGATTCTCATTTGGGTGGCACAAAAGATAATTGTATTTATTTTATTTAGTTGGAATACTTTTGTACTCACTTTAATAAATATTGTTATGGTAAGTCAATTCGAGTCGAGTTTGGTCCATTTAAACGTCGAGTTCAGCTCAATAGCACGCTAGTGACCAAGGCCACACATTCATATTCAACTATCAAAAATTGACATTTCTGTAACGGTCGACATCATAATAATTGACATTTACTATTAATCATGTCGTTTCAGCCGTTTTTTTCGACAACTATTAATGTCGAGATGCGAGATTCATCCCCACATTGATGCTCTTGACTCCACGCTGGGGTTATATATATATATATATATATTTTCTCAAGCGTAAGGATCAGATATTTTATTTCTTACTCTCAATCGTCTCACTTCACGCATACATTACCTTAAACTTGAAGTGTTTTATAATTACACCCTCTTTCACCACCATCATATTGAAGACGTTTTGTCAGCTACGGCTCTTATGATTAGTTATATGCATTGATATTTTAAGGTGTAACACTTTTTGTGATGTTGTTTTTTTGTCTATGCGAGGATGTATATACGTGTGACACAATGTTGATGTTTTTGACTTGTGATTGTTCATTACAACAAGCCAACAGCTAGGGAAGGAGTACAATGGTCAAAATAGGCATTGCAAGGAATAGTCTCATGCATTTTCTTTTGAATTCCATAAATGGATTAAAGTGTTGTCAAAATTTGAAGTTTCTACCAACCAACATATGGAAATAGACATTACGAAGCTCTAATATTACAACATCCACACCCTCCTAATTTTTTAATGGAAATTAAATGTAATAAAAAAAAAGAATGAATGGGGTATTTCACATGAGAGAAATGTCATGGGAAAGAATTTCCTCCCAAATATTAGTCCCTAAACCTCGATTCGATTGAGATACGTACTATTTTGAGCACTAATGTCTAATATATTTATCACTTTAATAAGTTCCTTTTTATAATACATAATACTCCATACATCTTGAAGAAAAGGATTTGGATGAGGAGGGATTGAGGGCGGGGATCTGGATTTGGAACTAGAGAGAAGGCAGAGGATTTTCTCTCTCTAAAATTTGAACTTTGCTATCATAATGTTCCAAACAACGTTTTAACCGTCTCTTAGGTGGCATACAGCTGGCAAAATTTGAACGTTTTATAGTACGGACATAGATTGTGTTTGTGTCTATGTCCGTACTGCCTTTATTATAGCCATGCTTGGGATCACATGCTAGAGTAGACTATATCATTTCTTGCTCTATAATATATTGACAATTCAAACCTCTATCTGATCAATTTCCAACCTTCATCTGATCTTCCAATTAAATAGATAAGTGGATAAGAAAAATTTACAAGAGATTTTATCCTAGTTATCATAAAGAATGAAAGAAGTATCACCTATATATACGATTTATTCTAATGATAAAAAATATTTTGAATGAAGGTGTTTTGTTATTTATTTGAATTGGTATGGATAAATTGTCTCTTTGCTAGGAAATATGTTTATTTTATTGTAACAAGCTTGAAGCAAGATGCAACAGAGTTGCATTCATCATCAGCCAAAGCAATTGTCATAGAGTTCCTTACTACACAAGAAACCGAAGCAGTAGACTAGTTTTGTGTTAGTTTGTAATCTTGTATTAGTCTTAGTTGCTTCCTCTCATTAGTTAGTAGTGCCACGTCAGATTGTCAACTGTATGCCAACCAAGAGACAGTTATGACAGTTGGCAAGTTAGTTACATAAGTGGGTAGAATAGCTTAACTAGCTTCCTTAATATATAAGGAACAATCACTCTTTGTAAGCTTCAGCTTTTCATTTTCTATGATACAATTCAGTTTCTATTCAATGAATTCTCTAGATTCATCTTCTTCTTTCTACCATTTTATGAAATTGTATTAGTAGGATAAAACTTGATCAATATAAGTGTTGCTATAAGTCACTTTTTGCACCATGCATGGTCATACTTTCAAAGGCAAAAGAAAAAAGAAGGATTGTCATTTGGTTGGCACAAAATATAATTGTATTTATTTTATTTAGTTGGAATACTTTTGTACTCACTTTAATAAATATTGTTATGGTAAGTCAATTTGAGTCGAGTTTGGTCCATTTAAACGTCGAGTTCAGCTCAATAGCACGCTAGTGACCAAGGCCACACATTCATATTCAGCCGTTTACAATTAATCATAATAATTGACATTTACAATTAATCATGTCGTTTCAGCCGTTTTTTCGACAACTATTAATATCGAGATGCGAGATTCATCCCCACATTGATGATCTTGACTCCACATTGATATTTTATTTCTTACTCTCAATCGTCTCACTTCACACATACATTACCTTAAACTTGAAGTGTTTTGTAATTACACCCTCTTTCACCACCATCATATTGAAGACGTTTTGTCAGCTGCGGCTCTTATGATCAGTTATATGCATTGATATTTTAAGGTGTAACACTTTTTGTGATGTTGTTTTTTTGTCTATGCGAGGATGTATATATGTGTGACACAATGTTGATGATTTTGACTTGTGATTGTTCATTACAACAAGCCAACATCTAGGGAAGGAGTACAATTATCAAAATAGGCATTGCAATTTGCAAGGAATAGTCTCATTTTCTTTTGAATTCCATAAATGGATTAATGTGTTGTCAAAATTTGAAGTTTCTAGCTACCAACCAACATATGGAAATAGACATTACGAAGCTCTAATAATACAACATCCACACCCTCCATAATTTTTTAATAATGGAAATTAAATGTAATTAAAAATAAAAAAATGAATCGGATTTCACATGAGAGAAATGTCATGGGAGAGAATTTCCTCCCAAATATTAGTCCCTAAACCTCGATTCAATTGAGATACGTACTATTCTGATACAGCAATAGAGCTCACATAAGATTTAAAATACACAATACCTATAAAAATTGGTGCAACATATTTGCGGTCTAAATTATAAATCTTTCATTAAAAATTGTTAGAACCTAGAATCAATCATGTTAATCATCAATAAACTATATAATTATAAATCAAAAGCGTATTTGAATGTATGTGATTAAATAATGTTGTGGTTTGGTCAGGGGATGTCAACAAAAAATGCTAGGAATTGTGTGTCAAGGAAACTACTAATCTCTTTATATATAGAATCCAAATTAGAATTAACTATCGATATTTTTATTTTACCTCATCACAAAATAGAATTAACTTTTAGTCTCTACACATTAAAGGTTAACATCTTATTAGATACTCAAAAACAAAAACTTATTAAATTAACTTTAATTGGTCTTAACATAAGTTACAATACATAATACTCCATACGTTCCTTTTTAAGTATCACAATTGATCACTGCACATATGTCAATGCATATTTTTGAGCACTAATATATTTAATTATGTATTATATATAAAAATTTGTTAAAAAAAATATATTTTGAAAGTATTCGTCAAGACAAATTGAACAACATCTTATACGCTAATATTTGTTTTTATATATCAATAATAAAATATGGTCAAAGTATGTTATATGAATAGTACACATGATTCTCAAACGACATTTAAAAAGGAACGGAGTGAGTTCATTTTTATTCGCACTAAAAGGTCATTGTTTAATGGCTAAACTGTTCATTTGGTCCCTTACCCTTATTTTAGGTTTGAATCAGGTCCCTTACGTTTTAAAAGTTTGAATTTGGTCCCTCATGTTATCAACATTTGCATTAGTTAGTCCCTTCCGTCAAATTTTTCACTAATTCTGTTTGATCCTTACACGTGGCTGGCGGTTTACACATATGGAAGTGATTTTGGACACGTGGAATGCCATATAATAAACCGAACATTCGCAAATAAAAAAAATACGACAAAGACATTTGCACATACTAACTCTTTTTTTCTATTTGTGAAGGTTCTGTTTATTATATGGCTGTCAACGTGTCCAAAATCACTTCCACCTATCCAAACCGTCAGCCACGTGTAAGGATCAAACGAAATTAGTGAAAAATTTGACGGAAGGGACTAACTAATGCAAACACTGATAACGTGAGGGATCAAATTCAAACTTTTAAAACGTAAGGGACCTGATTCAAACCTAAAATAAACGTAAGGGACCAAATGAATAGTTTAGCCTTGTTTAATTAATGATCCAATATTAAATACTTATAATTATGAGGTCATTTATTATAGCTTTTTTTGGCTTTTTTTGGCTTTTTTTAAGGACCAAATGAATAAACGTAAGGGACCAAATGGATTAATGTGTTGTCAAAATTTTAAGTTTCTACCAACCAACATATGGAAATAGACATTACGAAGCTCTAATATTACAACATCCACACCCTCCATAATTTTTGTAAGACCCAAGATTCCACGGTACAGTTTTCTAAGGAACTCTAGTGTCGGCTACGAGTTTTAGGGTTTTTGGCGAAGCGGTTTTGTGAGTATCGTCGCATTAATGGAATTTTTGCTGTAATTGAGCCTGTTTTGTGCTCGTGCACTGTAATGGTACAGACTTTTGTCTTGTGATCCTGTTTCTTGTATAAGAAGTTATTTGTGGTTTTAGAATAACGAGTTTTGGATTATTCTTGTTTTTGGAAAAACGAGTAGGATTTTACCCGCGGATGGAAAATCTTACTGCGTCTGTTTTGAGTGAGGTTTCGGATGGGAGTTTTATATATCTGCACGAGTTAGGTTATATTCTGAGAATAATTTTCTAAGGTATGGAAGAAAATTACAGTCGCGGAAAAAGATTCGGCGATAAGTTTTGGAAATGTTTAACGTTAGACGTTCTTTCCGTGGGTTTTATGTTTTTGTGATTTACGTTCGTCGCGTCGCGCGAGAGCTGAATACGAGACTTGTTGTGGATGAGTTGATGATATCTTGTGATTTCTCATAAAGCAAATTGATCCAATGGCTAGGGTTTAAGCTTGGACTTTTGACTTTGATCCAATGGTGGATTGGCTATCAAGAGCAATAGCATAGTAAGGAGGTTTGGTGACTTTGGTCACTTAGAAAACATCACATATTCACTCCATTCTTTCTCTCTTCCACGTGAAGACTCCATTACTTTCTCAACTTCACAAATTTTCCATTCTTCACCATTTGTGTCCATTTCAAGCTTGGGAGCTTTGTGGAATTGTTGTAGAGAATCACTTTCTTAAGGTAACCACTCTTTTCCTTTTCATTTTGGTTGATTAAAACTCTTGGAGTTAAGAGTTTTAGATTATGTTCATGAGATGAAAATGTTAGGAATTGATTCTTGTTTCATGAAAGTTGTTCATGAGGTTTAGAGAAGCATGTGTAGGCTTTGTTATTTCAATTTTCCATGAGTTGGTGAAAAATCTCATGAGAAAAGTTAGGGTTTTGAAAGTTTAGTGTATTGATCAATTACATGAGCTTATGTTGTTTGGTTTTGGAAAACAAGGTTGTTTTTTAGCCTTTGGGCAAAAGGGAAATGTGTTGTATGGTTTTGTTTTAGAAAATCCGATGAAAAATATTTTGGAGTTTATGAAAATATTTCCTAAGTGTGTTGTGTAGTGTTTTTGGGGTCAAAGTGGTTTAAAACTCTTGTGACATGTGGTGTTACTTTTTACCTTGAAAACATGTTTGAAAATGATTACCGGTCGGTTGAGGCCCGTAATAAAACTTGTGCTTGGGTTTGGTTTTGTTTTTGGAAATGAAAATCAAATAACTTGCACTCGAAGCAACCAACAAGCTTTCGGAAATGAATTGCTTGCTTATGAAAATGGTTTGCTTTTGTGCCTTGAAAAAGTGTTGGGAACTAATAGAATCAAACTAGGCTTGGGTGGAAAAAGGTGGTGTGAGTTGCTGTCTTTTGCTGTCATGACAGGTGCAACTCGCTGAGCGAGTGTTTACTCGCCAGGGCGAGTGTCACAGGTCATGACAACACGCCAGGGCGAGCTCCAGAGCGAGTAAGACCAGTCCTCACTGCCTTCACTCGCCACCAACTCGCCAGGGCGAGCTCTGGGAGTTGAAATTTTGGATTCTGATTTCTAAACTTGGTTTTTAGCTTTCTAATCCCTTTTTATTAATTTATGGAAGTGGTTGGGATTGGAAACGAGTTTTTCGGGTACTCGGAAAGTGTGTGGCTTGTAACGCAAGAAAACGGCCATTTTGCATTTCAAATTATTTAAGACTTTGGCTAATTGTTTTGGGTCCTAAAAATAGTACAAATAACTCATGGGGGTTGATCAATACGGTAGTTTTTGGTATGGTATCCGAAAGAGTGGATTGTCCTTAGGAACCTTTAGGTTTTTGGGGTTTTGGTGTAGTTTCAATACGATTGGTTAGAGAACAATGTATTGATTGTTGCGCTGCTTGTTTTAGGAAGCGCGTTGTGTTGTTTGAGTGTGTGTTGTTGACGGAAGCTTGCCGAGGTAAGGGCTCCACTTTATTTCTGTCTTTTCACTGAGTTATAACATGTTTGTTGGTTATTTTCGGTGATGCGTGTTTGTGTGTTTGGCATGTATGTGTTATGTATTCTCGAGATGAGAAAGTGTTTACAATACGTGCGTTGTTTTACATATGATTGGAGATGTATGTATGAACATGTGGGTGAATACATATGATTGGAAATGTATGTATGTTTGTTGTGGTTTGTTACATATGATTGGATATGTATGTATGTTGTTGGGATGGTTTACATATGCTAGGGAGGTATGTATTTGTTGCATTAGTATACATGGGGAATCGTATGCTCATGCATTGTTAGTGCGTAGTGGCGGGAGTGGACTACGAGGTGTGGTTGCGGGAGTGGACCCACCTGATTCTTATAGGGTTTTATTGAGTTCAATACATGGTTGCGGGAGTGGACCATGGGGTGTGATTGCGGGAGTGGATCCACCTTAATCCTTTGTGATTTTGTTGAGTTCGATACATGGTTGCGGGAGTGGACCATGGGGTGTGATTGCGGGAGTGGATCCACCTTAGCCTTGTGATTTCGTTGGTGTTTTAGTGGGTTGGACCTACAGTTCTGGAACTCATGCATTGTGGTAGCTAGGGTTAGTACCACGCATTGTAGAAGTCTGCATTAGGCTTGGTGTGCATTATATATATATAAACCCGTTGGTGGGAATTGCTTGGTGGTTAAGAGCTTTCTCTTGTGTTTTGTGGAATTATTGTTATGTGTACAATCTTTCGCACCGGTTATATATATATATACTTTTATTTTGTGGTGACCCTTTCTTTCATTTGCGGGCTCATCCCACCCAGATGATGGGTTAGGTCGTGGTGACGACGGTGGCTGTTCCAGGCCCCAGTGAGCGGCTGGAGCTTTAGCTTAGAGTAGTTAGACTATGCGCCGGTGTGGGTTGTACACCGTGCTTTTTGATTAGCATAGGGTTTCTAACTTGTTTTGTTGTAAGTATTTGAATACTTAGACTTGGATTGTAATTATTCAGGAATACACTTTGCTTGTCGAAGCACCTTTTGGTAATGAGTTCTTTTGTATATTTGAATGCCGGCTCATTTAAAATCTTTTATGCGTAACTCTGATTGTGTACAAAAAAAAAAAAAATATATAGTGCCTTTTCTGGCCTTTGAAAAAACGGGTTGTTACAATTTTTTAATAATGGAAATTAAATGTAATAATAAAAAAAATGAATGGGATTTCACATGAGAGAAATGTCATGGGAGAGAATTTCCTCCAAAATATTAGTCCCTAAACCTCGATTCGATTGAGATACTATTCTGATACAGCAATAGAGCTCACATAAGATTTAAAATACACAATATATACCTATAAAAATTGGTGCAACATATTTGTGGTCTAAATTATAAATCTTTCATTAAATTTTAATTTCTCTCTAAACTTTTAAATGTTAGAACCAAAGTTAATCCTAGAATCAATCATGTTAATCATTAATAAACAATATAATTATAAATCAAAAGCGTATTTGAATGTATGTGATTAAATAATGTTGTGGATAAATAATGTATGTAATTAAATCCAATTCGGTCCAATTTTATACGGTTTAATTTGGATCGGTTTTTGGATATCCAAACTACAAATTATTATCTTTTTTATTAAATATTAATATAATAAAAAACACTATAAAATAATAGTTTGACTTTTTTGACAAAATAAATATTAAGTTTGATGTCAAATATAACATATAATATATTAAAAATTAATATTTTAAAATGACAATTATCAATTATATTTGAATGATATCAAAAAGTAAAAAGTTGGTTAAATTAAACTAAAATATAGTAATAACAAAATTTAAAATGAACAAAAAGTAGTTTAATACAATATATATTCATACTAATAAAAAGATAAATAAGTATTAAGATATAGGTATGCGGTTTTGTTCGATTTTGATCAGTTTTGAAAAATCAATCCGAAATCCAATCCGATTCGGCGGTTTTCACAAAAAAGAAATCCAAACACATAAAAAAATATTCAATTTTTTGCAGTTTTCGATATTTTTAATCGATTTGCGGTTTTTATTTAGATTGGTTTGGATTTGAATACCCCTAGTTGTGGTTTGGTCTTATCATAGTGGGATGTCAACAAAAAATGCTAGGAATCGTGTGTCATGGAAACTATTAATCTCTTTATATATAGAATCCAAATTAGAATTAACTATCGATATTTTTATTTTACCTCATCACAAAATAGAATTAACTTTTAGTCTCTATATATTAAAGGTTAACATTTTATTAGATACTCAAAAACCAAAACTTATTAAATTAACTTTAATTGGTCTTAACATAAGTTACAATACATAATACTTCATACGTTCCCTTTTAAGTGTCATAATTGATCGCTACACATATGTCAATGCATATTTTTAAGCACTAATATATTTAATTACCCCATCCGTTCCTTTTTATTAGTCTTTTGTCGTTAGATTTATTATTCCTTTTTATTGGTCTTTTTTGTATTTTAATGATACGATTTGTCAATTATACCCTTTTGTCATTTGCTTTTATCCTTTTCAATAAAATTAATTAATGCTATATATTTGGAAAACTAAATTCTTTTTTAAAACTTTTTTTTGGTACATAACATATTAAATTTTGTTTTTTTTGTACATAATATATTAAATGTATTGGAAAGAGAAAATCAGTGCAAAAAAATAGGAATTTATTGGTGGATTAAAACGAGGGTATAATAGGAAGATAATGTGCAAAAATTCACTTCCTTAATTTGGTGTTACTATTCTAAAAAGAACGGAGGTAGTATGTATTATATATAAAAAATTGTAAAAAAATTATATTTTGAAAATATTCTTCTAGACAAATTGAACAACATCTTATACGCTAATATTTGTTTTTATATATCAATAAAAAAAAATATGGTCAAAATATGTTTGTTGAATAGTGCACATGATTCTCAAACGACATTTAAAAAGGAACATCATTATTCGCACTAAAAGGTCATTGTTTAATTAATGATCAAATATTAAATACTTATAATTATGAGGTTGTTTATTATAGTTTTTTTAAAAAAAAAATTACTTTTTTATAAAAATAATCACTTTTAAAAATATTATTGTTAGAACTTTTTAAAATAATCAGAATCTAAAAATAATCAGAAAACGGCTAAAAATGAGATGCTGTTAAGAGTAGCTTCTCAAATAATAGATTTTTGGCTTAAATAGTGTTTTAGCCCCTGCAATTGTCTCTTGTTTTGAAAAGAGCCCCTGTTAAAAAAAAAATTGATTTTAGTCCCTGCAAAATTTAAAAGTTTTGAAAAGAGCCCCTGAGCAGGAATCCTTGATGCCATATCACCATTTTATTGCCAAAATTTAGTCCACATCTTAAGCCTGCAACATCACAGTTTAAACCCCCATCCAAAGTTAAATTTGTTGCTGCAACAACTTCAAAATCCCCCAAAAAAAAGTAAAGAATTATGATTTCAACAAGCTAAGAACGAGTGGTAGGACTTGCTATTTTGGACCACAACCTAAAGTTGGTGCACCAGGGACTTTATCTGACAAGCCCTTTGGTGTACCTGACAATAAAATGGTGACATGACATCAAAGATTCATGTTCAGGGACTCTTTTCAAAACTTTCAAATTTTGCAGGGACTAAAATCAAAGTTTTTTTTTAACAGGGGCTCTTTTCAAAACAAGAGACAATTGCAGAGGCTAAAACACTATTTAAGCCTAGATTTTTTTAGATGAGAGAGAAAATAAGTGTGGTTATTTTGTAATTAAAAAAATCACTTTCACATGTTGTATCCAAAAAAGTTAAAGATTATTTTATTTAAAAAAAGTGATTTTTATTACAATAAACAAAATGAAGCATGTGTACTCCACCCCTAGACTTGTTTGCTTGTAGTCTTTTCCTTTGGGCATTAGCCCTCTACTTCATCAAAAAAAAAAAATGAAGCATGTGTACTCCATTTTAGGGAGAGTACCGGTAACAGGTACGTACCGGATATCGGTAGGCGTACGATACTCCATTATACGAACGTAACCTTAGTTTTTCTATAAATGTCGTACCCCGTACCAGTACCGGTACCGTACCCGCACCTAGACAACATAGCCAAACACATAATAAATAAATTATATTTTCTATAAAATCTCTAAAAACTAATTTCTAAATTATTTAACATCAAAATCATTAATTTTTTAATCTATAACAAACGGATCATAACAAAAAAAAATGTGGGAATATTTAAGTCTCTAAATTTTTAAATAATTTATAATTGACCACTATTTTTTTTTTATTTTTGTAGATTATAATTGACCACTATAATTTTGGATAAGCTCCTTTTCTAACACTTCATAGATAAACAATAAAAGTTTATGAGATGTGGTTGTACATTTTTGGTTTTTCTGCATAAAAAAATAAACAAGTGTAAGATATGATCCATGAGTACCCAAAGGTGTTCAATCACAAGAGACAGATACTCTTTTAATTTGTAAATGACTGAATATTATTATATTGTCCACTGTCCACAAATGTTTTTTTTTCCGTGCACATGTGATATAATTAAATAATTGTTTATCAAACATTAATAAGAATTAGTTTAGTAGACAAAAAAAAATACAAGATATAAAAAAAAATATAAGGAAAGGGAAAATCAGAGGAGGCTAGCTATAATTGTTTTAAGCCATCAACATCCAATTTTAGATAAAATAAATATAGTGTAGTATTTTAATAATAGTGCTGATTAGGCTTTCAATTTCAAATCGATCTTTGCTTATAATTTTACGGATAACATTTATTCCTCTCTCGAAGACAGTTACACACCCTTCATATCTCTCCAGACAATTTTTAGTATTATAGAAACCTTGCTTTGGCGGAGACAAAATAAAGTTTTATAGTCATGAGGTTTGGTTTAATGGCGAAGGATTTAGGTAATATATTAGAGGTTTTGGTGTCGATTCTCAGTTATATTGTAAATAAAAGAAAAACTCGCATGAGGTAGAGGGAAACTGTTGCAACAACCCATAAATGTGAAATAAGTTTAATCCTATTTTATTTAAAATAGAGAGAGGGAAACTGTTGCAACAACTGATAAATGTGAAGTAAGTTTAGTCCTATTTTATTTAAAATAGAAGGTTTAGATGCATCTTTAGATGCATGTCTCAAATCAAAGTGAAAATGGGGTAAAGGTGTATCCATGGGTAAAATTGGGTTTTTATTAAAATAATAAAGGTAAAAATGGAAGAAAAGATGATAAGCTAATTGAAATAGCGTCTGGAAAATAAGCTATAAGTCAGTAAAATAAGCTATAAGTCAGTGTTGAAAAGACTGCTACCAAACAGATCTTTTAGCTTATAAGTTATAAGACATAAACTATAAGTCAGTTTTAGAGGCTTGCCAAACAGACCCTAATAAGAGACTATTATAAAAAAAATTCCTAGTCCAATATGATAGAGCGGAAGTTTAAACGAACAATTTCTCACGTATCAACATTTAGTTTTTATTTTTATTTAAAAAAGCTCAACATTTAGTTAGAATCTGATTCGGGCGTCAGTTTCGACATCAAGTGGTTTCAAATTCCTTCCGATCATTCATATCAAGTCAAACATCAATCACCACTAGACCAATCTTTTTTTTGCATGCTCTCAATCGAACATAATAAATTAATACCCCCGATTGATTGTATTTCATTTCTTGCTCTTATCAATTAAAAATTTCTCCCCATTTTTTGAACCAAACACATTGATCCCTATTTTGAACTAAAGACATGCATCCTTACTTCAACATATATATCTCCTTCAAAGTACTAACTAGAAACATAGAAAGGCCAAAGCTGAATTCAAAGAATAAAATTCAAATTCAAACTCTCCATCAAGAATTCAAAAAAGAATAAAATAAACAAACAATTAACAAATCCCACTTTTAATTTCCATTCCATTTACACAAAAATCTTCCACCCACAAAATTAAACAAAAAAATAAAAAACAAAAGAAGATGAAGATGAAGAAGAAAAAAAACCAAGAACATATCAAAAAACAAAGAACCTAGGAATTAATTAGTAAAACTGCAATTCTAAACGTCTAGCACATAAAGTACAAAAATATTTTCTTTTAATCTTAAAACACATAGGCAAAAAACAAAATTTCCATTGCATCTCAACATCCATAGCTTCAACTTTACCACCACAATAAGGACAACAACCTGATGCTTTTTGTCTACCTAATTCCTTCTCTTCTTCATCACAAATATACACAAACCACATTTTTCTCCTGTTGTTACAAGATTTCTTCTTCGATTTCACCGATGTTGTTGTTGTTGTTGTTGTCGTGTTCCTTTGTTTAGCTTTAGCTTGTGAAGTGTTGTTATTGTTGTTAATTTTGATATAGAATGACCCATCAATTGCACTTTATTTATATCACTACAAAAATGTGTTGTGGTTGTTGTTGGTTAAATAATACTTTAGTATAGAATATTCACTTTGATTATTTCAACTATCATTTTATTCCTTTTTTTTTTTTTTTCTTTTAGATCACTAATTTTTTTAAGGTTCTTTTACTTTACCGATATTATACTCCATTTGGTCCAAAATAGAATATAAAATGTTTCATAAATGTAGTTCAGTTGATAGATGTTGGCTACACGAGGAGGCAGCCGAAAGGATACGCCGTCTGACCATCTCATTGTCAGAAAGACTTTCGATATAAGGAGCTGGTTTGAATCGTTCTTCGTTGAACCATCGAATTTGATACCACTGTTGGTCACGAATTAATGGTGTGCTGGTGGATCATCCACATTGAATTTAGACCAACTATATTAGTGAGTTGAACACCACATTTTTACCGAAAAACTTAAGACTTTAGGTTTATGGATCATCTCACTTATAAAGTTTTCAACCTCCAGTTTTTAAAGTAATCTGAGACTTAACTCATCACACTTACTACAACAGTAGTCAGATATATTCACTACTAGAAAAAGTTGAAATACCGAAGAAATTTAGAGACGGAATATATTTCTTCTTTAATAGAGAGGAAATTAGAGACAGAAAAAGCAGTTAGAGACAGATATATTTATTTTAGAGATAAATATTTTCATTTTAGAGATAGATTTTGTCCGGCTCTAATAGTTCAGAGACGAGGAAATTACCGACGGCATAAAATCCGTCTCTAGCATGCTTAATGACAAAATATTTGCATTTTAGAGACATATTTTGTCCATCGGTATTTAAAATTTTTTTAGTAGGGATTATTAGAAGAGAACGTGTTGAAAATATATAAGATAAGTTCTCCTTTGATTAACATTTGTTTATTGTCCGTAAAAAAAAACATTTTTTATTTTTGAGTAAGAGTAGGATACTTAAGCTAAAGTGTCTAAAAACTTTGCATCGAAATTTTTTAATGATAATGTCGGCTTGAATATATATAATTTCTTAATGAAAAATTAAAGGTGCTTGTAACGCGCCGTATATTTGGACCATCTTCGAGTGTACTGCAATTGGAATTTTGGAAATATATTGTCTCAAGTCAATAAAATATTTTTATTTTAACACAGAAGTGATTAAAAAGATTTTATAAATGTTGTTTTTTTGCCAATGTACAAAAAATATAATTTGACGAAAAAATATTTTATAAATGTCAATGAATATTTTTTTATAGAATAAACGTTAATTAATGTTTTTATAACATGTTATTAAATTACATGATATTTAGATAAATAAATATTGTTAGTCTGTTCGGAAGGAACGTAACAATCGTATTTTTATGGTTAAAGTTTTGTCTAAGGATCAACTGGTGGAGAGTATTAAAATATGTCTCTTGGTGGTGGTTTAAAGCTAGAAACAAAAAATAGTTATGATTGTCATCAGTAGTGGTTGAATTCTGTTGTTTGTTTGAATATTTAGTTGCTGGTTCTTAGTGGGCTGAGAAGGGATGATAGTATCATTGGGGATTTTTTCTTCTATGCTCTTGATCTTGGTGCGAAGAAATTGTTGTATTCTTTCTTCAAAAATCAAGATGGTTTGTGGCATGACTAGAGATTTCTCTTAGATCCTACCATCTTCCTTCTTCACTTCTTCTTTAGAGATGTATGATACCTTGACTTATGATCCGGTTTGAATTACGAACTTTGTAATTTCTTTTATGGCATATATCATGTGCCTTTTTTAATGTTATTCTTTGATTTCTTAAAATAAATTGATGTTTAATGAAACAAATTTACTTTTTTTTTTATGATAAATTGTTAATATGTTAATTGTAGTTTTTTTTCTCTTTTTATGACTTTCAACTTCTTAACTCTTAACTCAACCAATGATGAAGCAAAAATCAAATAACTAACCATACAACTGTTTAACAGATCCAACGTCCTAACCATGACTTAATTCAACTTCTACCCGCGACAAGTTTGACCAAAGACAATATAATGTTTGATTTGAGAGAGCATCTTTGATTACAAATTTATAACCACGTGAAAAATTGCATCAACATAAAAAATTTAGACGAACGTCAATCCTCTAATAATAGTGACTAGTTGGGACCATATTACACTTTTTTTATAAGTTTGAAATTTAAATGACACATAATGTATAGCCAAATTCCAACTCCACGGAAGGTTGAGATAGTCTTACTTTAACGACCGAGATCCAAAATTGCGTGCAAAAAGCACAGCCGGAAAAGAGAGATACATAATTTTTTACTTTTTTTAAAAAAGCAAAGAATTATATTAAATTAATTAAGCACAAGATGTGCCTAAAGTTAAGAGTTCATATACAAAGAAAAAATAAAGTACAAGATCAATCTCTAAGCTTCATACAAACTTTTGAATTTAACATTCAATAATTTAGATTGAAGCAAAAGTCTTTATTTCTTATCTTAATCCACCCCCAAACTTAAATTTTGGTGGTAAAAATTAACTTATCAATAGTAATTGTCTTGCCATTAAAAAGTCTATCATTTCCAACTTTCCAAATAGACCAGATTGAGGCTAATCCAAATTATTTGTAAACTGGTCTTAGTTTTTTGCAAAAATTATGAGCCCCACAAAATTGAGATGCCAATGAAATTGCATTATCAGGAAGAAAAAACGTGATACCCAACCAGGAAATGTTGTCACTCCAAACCGATCAAAAAATGGGGTAATTCAGAAATAGATGATGGATATCCTCAATAGCATCACAACCAGCTGAACATAACAGAGAATCATTACATAAACATCCACGCATAAAAAGATTAAACTTTGTGGGTAACCGGTCATTAATAAACCGCCAAGCAAAAGTGGAAACCTTTGTTGGTACAAAAGCTTATTTCAATTAAGATCGTTGTGAGGAGACGTCTCTCGTGGATTGGGTGCCCACACCCACTCATCAGAAGAATCAACCTGCAACACAACATTAGCCACAATAGTACAACAAATTGCCCCACTATTGTTCCCTCAAAACAAACAAATGCCTACACCACCACCACAAAACATTCCCTCGTAACTCCCACCCGAGCCTACACATATCCGCTACTGTCACCTCCATATCTAGGCACAAATCAAACAATCTACCAAATTTAGACTTCAACGAAATCCCATCCATCCAATTATCCTTCTAATTTCTTATAATACTCATTAATTTGATTTTTTTAATCTAACAAACTTAATTCATTTCATTAACTAGTAAACGATCAATACATACGAGAATAATCTCACATCTATGGAACTAGTCCAAGAATTTACCGTCCGAGCAAGAGTATGATCAACCATATTTACTTGTTTCCTAATAAACTTAACTTCAAAGCTTACACAAGATGACATAAATTGGTAATATCAGCAACAGTTATACTAAATTCCGAGTTACCACTACACCTGGTTCGAATAACTTGAGTCAACACGTGTGAGTCGCTTTAAAATTGAATTCTATCCAAATCTCTATGTTTGGCTTCCTTCATGGAATCATGGGATGCAAGAGAGCTCATGTTTCGCCTTCTATCGTTGACTGGATGACCTGTTGTCTCTGCGTGAAACCAGCCACAACATTACCAACATGATCCCGAAAACAAGTTCTCATCGTTATTACCCCGGCTTCATAAAAAAAAAACATCAACGTTATATTTTACTCAACCAATGCGGGGTTTTTCCCATCTACTAGTAGTAAGACTAAGAGGCACATAATGATGAACAACAAACAATTCCTTAGTTTGATAAACTGAGACCGTCATTCCAAACTACATCATTTCGGTGATGCCATATGCTACAAATTTTAACTCATTAATTTGATTTAATATATAATTTCTTGCTATTTTCTAGATTTCAAATTACACAAATAATATGTATTGCTATTAATGTTTAATATGATATTTTTTTCCTTGATATCATATTTACAATATTAATATGTTAAATTTTATACTTGCTTATATAAATCCATATGAACTTTATGGATTTACACTAATTTAGTGGCTTATAGCCTTGCACACAAAATCATATATTTTCCTTTTAATACTTGTAGCCCAAGTCTACATGAATGTTAGCCACCATTGCCATTTTTTTTTATCAGCAGCCAAGCAGAGTTCTATCTATCCTATTGGTCAATGCATGTTCAAATTTTCCAACTTTCTCCCTTTTGGTTTTTACGTGACCAAAGGGATTTTAGTCATCACCCACTCATCTCCACATAAAATTTCAATGTATTTATATAATCAACTACTTTCCAATTTCTTTTAGTATTTTAGTATAATTATATTATATAAGACATGTAATATATATAAGAAATCATTTAATATCAAAATTCAATAAAATCGACCTTCCACCAAATGACAAAAAGGGTTTATCCACAAATCTAATTTGCCTTTTTCTTCAATCATGAGCCGCCAAATAGACATCTTTGTGGAATTTGACCTTATAATAAGTATGCTGGCATATTCCCCCTTTTTATTGATGAAACTATTTTAGACGAGGCCTAATAATGTTTTAGGTTGCTTTGGAGTATTGATTATTCTGAGGGTCCGTTTGGCCTAACTTATTTTTGAGCTTATGTAAACGGCTTATGCAATATAAATTAAGTTTTATGCTATTTTATAAGTTCAAACTAGTGAAAATTGAATTTTTATAAGCTATTTTATCATAAACTACCTTGAAAAACTTATAATAATACATAAAAATTGCATAAGCTGTTTGCATAAGCTCAAAAATAAGCTAGGTCAAATGGGCCCTGAGTCTTTTTCACTCAAAAAAGCTTATTTATCTTTGACAAATAAGAGGAGGAAGTTATTGAGGAAGGTCATGCCGATTTGGTTAGGATCAAAAGAATTTCTTTGAAGGTTTCAATTTTTGTTTGACAATTTTTGGCGAATCGAATTCCAACAAAAGATAATTTATTTAGGAGGGGAATTGTGAACATTGGTTCTCAACTTTGTAGTCTAGGTTGCGGTTTTGTTGAATCCTTATTACATACTTTCTTTGTTTGTGAATGCTCTTACAAGGTGTGGTGTGGTGTGCGGAACTGGCTGGGTATACAAGGTGCTTCGTCCAACAATACTTTTTCTCATGCTCTTTCTTTCAGTGGTCTACATATTTGTTTCTTGAAGGTTAAAGATAGCTTTAAAGTCATTTGGTTAGCGACAATTTGAAATATTTGGAAGACTAGAAATGATTGGATTTTTAATTATAAATCATTTGAAGTGGGTTATGTGATTCTTAATATTCAACTTCAGGTGTGGTGGTGGTTTAAAAGGAAATTTAAGGTTTTCGCTTGTAGTTTTTATATGTGGTATTCAATCCCCGTACTTTGTTTGGCGGTACATGATATGTTTCTCTCTTTAGCACGGTGGCTTTTTAGTTTGTTAATTTTCTTGTAATTTGACTTTGCTTATCCTCTACATTGTGCACACCTTGTGCTAATGGTGAGCGCTTTATGTTTTGTTAATATAATTGGTTCTTTGGTTGCTTAAAAAAAAAAATCTAAACCTATAAGCCACTAATTTGGCATGCATAAATCAACACATTATTAGAAAGAGTACTCTTCACACTAACTAATTTAGTAAATTGCATCACAGCTTATGAGAGAAATACATTCAAAAAATAAAATGAGATAGAGACTCCTCGATACCACACCGGTAAAACATAATTGAGATTCATTTTATAAAATCCTTCTCTTAAAAAGACTATCCTTCGTTGGCATCCTTTGAATAATTATTTTTAAAATTCAACTTATTAAATTTTATTTTTGGTCAAAAATTGATTTTATTTGAGTTTAATGTTGTTACTTGTTAGTGGAAGGGTCAAACTTGACAACACGACGAACTAATGTTTTTATTTTGGCTAGAAGAGAAATCTATGTTTAGTACTCGCTTGATGATTAAGATAAGAGACATGATATGATAATTGTATCTTATCATATCTCTAGGACCGCCTTAAACATTTTGTAGGTTATGTTCTAATTTTGAAAAATTGTACTCTTAATAAGAAAAAAAAGGTATTTTTGATAATTAGAAATTATTTCAATTTTTTTAAAAAAAATGGTGTACAATAAACTCAAGGAAGGAGAGATTAGTCGATGATGTGTCTCGATGAGAATGAAAAAGATGAATTTTTTTTCTTCATGTAAGTGAGTTAGTTGTATGAAATTTTTATCTAACTTATGTTATTTTGGATAAACAATTTTTATTGTTACTATAATGTTATTTAGGAAATTTAAGTTCTTTTTTTGTATGTTTAAAATTGTTTGGTACTGAAATGTTATGTTGTAAACCACAACCACCGAACCGATCCTAACCGCATTGGTTTGGACGACTTTTTAAAAACCAACTGAATCAAACCGAACCGCATGTATTTTTTGGTAAATAAAAAGCTTTCTAAACTTTTACCATTCAACTTCTCCATTTTATCAAAATCTTACCCGGTCGCTAAGAATACAACACATAGTGTGAAAAATACATCTCCTGCTCAGGAGGTAGACATTGTAAATTCACAAAAGAAGACAAATAATATCTTAATAAAGATAGTCTTCCCTTGCAAAGCCCCAAGCACATCAACATTTTGTCATGTCTTTTGAAATTGGGAGGAGAAATAGAAATAGGAAATCGTAATAAAAAAAAAAGCTAACAGCAGAGAAGATGGTGGAACACCATTGATTGTTGAACGACGGTGAATAGACACGATGGTGGTTGGAGAAAGGCGAGGAGATTTCTTAGAAAAGAAGGGAAGAAGATGAGAAAGCAAGATAGAGAGAAATGTTTTAACATGAAACATAATACAAAACCATTAACAATTAAAATCCTATTTTTTGATTGAGTTTTAGGGTAAAAGTGTCTTCAAATTAAGCGAAGAATCAGCTTACCCAAACGCATTTTGTTTTCAAAATTAACTTTGAAAAAAAAGAAGCAAAAACTCACAACCACACTAAATTAAATCTCAATCGATGTCTAACTTTCCTCTCTATATAGATAGGATATGGACATGCATCCAATACCATATAAGAATGTTGTTGTATTTGAAAAAGATATAAATGTTCTTACTTCAAATGATGCCGTATGTCATAAATGAGGGTATTTGGTGTACAAAAAATTACAAACTGAACTAGAAGCAGGTAACTGAGCCGATGGAAACTTTAACCAAGCCACCAACTTTCTTTGTGAGACAACTATCACTTTTTTAATATCTCACGGTTCCAATGTAATTCACAAAGTTGGAGTTCAATTGAAAACTTTTTGCAAAAAGTACAAATGTCCATTTCAAATTTGCTTTTTGACTCCACACTTTTGATAAAACCATTTTCTCTATCTATCATTTCCTTTACTGCAAAGTTCATTTGACAATTTTTTCAAAAACTCATTTTGCAAACTTATTCATCTTTGAGCTTCCAAGATTCATTTTCTCTCATCTTGTTTTATTTTTCAAAACTCATTTTACTAACTTCTTCATCTTTACAAACTCATTTAACACGGTTAATGATAATCTGAACTTAGTCATGAATGTTTAATGTCTATTTTTTTTTTTTGCTCGATCTGTGGTTTGCTAACATCTTTGATTTTAACGCTTTCAATGGTTACCAGTTTTACTTTTCAACGTTGTAGATGGTTAACATTTTAGTTTATTTGCAAAGAAAAATATCAAGAAATTTCGAGTTCATCAAAGATATTAATATTAACCAAAAAAATCTTTGGAAAGGGAACATTTAGAGATGAAGAAATGCAACCATAGATTATTTGTTTAAAGCAGGTATGAAGATCAAACTTATTTTTTATTTTATTTTTCTTTCATATCATGTTTACTAAATGATTTTTTTCTTGAACTTCATCAAAGCCAAATAAATATTGGAAGATCAATCTCAGGTATGAAAATCAAACTCATTTTTGCTATATATTACTATTTTTTTGTCATAGTATTCTTTATCTTCCACTTCTATTGCTTTGTAACAAAACTTACTATTTTGAAGAGAAAACAAAAATTAACAACTGGTTTTTGTTTAAATTTGTTGCAGGAGAAAACTAAAGAAAAAACAAAGACGAGTTAAGAAATAAAGAATGAAGATCATAAATATTTCGTTGAATATCTTGCTATTTTAAAAAAAAAAATCTTTTTATTTATCAGATCTAAAAAAATATATCATACAAGTAGTTGAAGAGAAAAGATGAAACTTGCAGTCAATGAAAGCTAAGGCACTGAGATGAAGGTTGCTGTCAAAGAACAGTTTAATTTCATAAATTCTTTTGAGAAATTGTGTTTTTTTGCTTTTTAGAAACAAAATCAGAAAATAAAACTTCAGATCTAGATAAAAAAAATTAGAAACAAAATCAAAAAATAAAACATAATATTGTAATCAAAATTTTAGATCTAAGACTTTAGATCTAGAAAAAATTATAAAACTATATATATATATATATATATATATATATATATATATATATATATATATGGGGAGGGATCAAATTACACCGGTGTAACATTTGAGTAATGTTACACCGCTCAATAACGCTTCAACGAATTCAAATTTTACAAAATCCACCGTTTGATTGAAAGTTTATATCGTATAGATCATATATGTTGAGTTTTACAAAAATCTAAAATCGTTTGATATGTTATTGAGACACATCAAGATTAACGGTTTATGCGTTTTTATTGAATACCGTTAATCTTTATGTGTCTCAAAAATATGCCAAACGATTTTAGATTTTTGTAAAACTCAACATAGATGATCTATACGATATAAACTTTCAATCCAACGGTGGATTTTGTAAAATTTGAATTCATTGAAGCGTTATTGAGCGGTGTAACATTACTCAAATGTTACACCGGTGTAATTTAATCCCCCTATATATATATATATATATATATATATATAAAATAAAAAATAAAAACTGAATCAACCCACCGATTCAAATGTTACATGATTTTTTTCTTTTCATGTCTTTAATGTTGTTATTCTTGCATGTATTTTCGGAACAGTTGTTACATGATTCAAATGGAGATGACGAATTCACACAGTATTTTCGGGACGGTTGTTTCACTTACCGGTGCGGTGGTTATGTAGAGAAGATGGAAAAAGCCTCTTTGTGGTGATGATTTTTCAAAAAAGGTTTGTGGTGTTCGAGATCTAAAACAGAAAGTGGTGGTTGGGCTGTTTAATAATCTCCCTGATTTGAAAATAAACATGGTAAATAGATAGTAAATGGTCAAGATTTGATGGTAGCACAACCAAATGGGGTTGGAGATAGAGACAGAACGGTTATGGTTTGTTTGTGACACAAAGAGCTTCTTTTGGTGTAGAGAGAGATATGTTAGTGAAATGACTAAAGAGAAAAATAATAGTAACATAACTTTTTTTGTGGGTGTCTGAAAAATAATAGTAACATAACTTTTTTTGTGATTAGTATTAATGTCACGTGGGAGAGAGATGACAAAGGAAAAGAATTATTATTTTTTTTCTGATGGTAAAAGACAATTTAGGGTAAGAAAAATAGGAGCGGTCTTTGATCGAGAGTCAAAATTTAGGGTTTGGATAATAATAATAAGGCTTTAATGCACTTTTGGTCCCTCTATTTTGAAAAACCTGAACTTTTGATCCCCCTATTTTAAAAGCCAACTTTTTGGTCCCCCTATTTTAGTTTTTTTAGAATTTTGATCCCCCATCTTAATTTGGTCAAATTTGTGCTGATGTGTCAGGTACATTAATGATGTGGCAATACAATCCCTTTTCCATGTCATTATTTATTTTTTAAAATTAAATATTTTGTTTTTAATATATTAAAACAATAAAATAAATAATTAAATAATTAAAATTAATAAATTATACACTGGACAAATAACGAGACTTCATTCTACTTAATAAATTATACACTGGACAAAATATACTATCAAATACGGAAAAAAATTATAAGTGATACAATTTTAAAAATAACTAACATATAAATAATCATGCACTACTATGGGAGACATATAACTATTTAATACAATATAAGAAAGTTGTAGTAAAGTGAGTCAAGTAACCGAGCCAACCAAGCCGTTTTTAACTGTTGTGAGAGTAAAAGTCACTTTTTGAACTAAGCCATATAGCAAAACGGCTCTGCCCAGTTAAAAAGGAAAGATTCAGTTTGGAAAGAAGACACATGTGACATATTTTCACTTCTTCCAAGACTGATTAAGCTCCATCACTCTTTTTTTCTTCTCCCAATGTCTCACCAAATTTCAAATTTGTTTTCCCTCTCTCCTCTTATTCAAAATTCTATACAATCTTCATTCATTTTCATTTTCATTTCATTCACTTCCCTTTCTTTCTCTCATTTTTTCTTTCTAATATGCATTTTTATCCTATTCATTTTCTTTTTGTCTAACTATATGATCTTTTTTCTGTTTCAGGAAATTTGAAAGATCATTTACACTCTCAAGCAAATAAATTAATGAGACCGGGTGAATAAAATATAAGGAAAGAAGATGAAGAATTTGATTTTAGTAACTTCTTTTGCATGATTCTACAACAGGTATACCAAAAAACATGTTATTTTACAATTCTCTATAATAAACTTCCATCTTTCATCAAGCTTAAGATCAAAATTACATATATTTTTTATTTTTGCACATAAAATATCACATTTTTATTTTCCAACAAAATTGAAGAAAAATATGAAAAGCTTTTGAAAAATATAGCTAGGAAAAGTGGATGAAAAAAACATCATAAACATACATTTTATCTTCAACTTTCTAACCAGGTGGACATGTATTTTTGCAGAAAAGTTTAATGATCTTTCCTTTCCAATAAATAATGATGAGTTTATATTTTTTGTCATTCTATTCTTATCTCTAACTATTTGTTCTATCTTTATATATTGAAAGGAATTTAAACAATGAAAAATCCACTTTTGCTATTCATTAACTTATTTTGTTCTTCATATCAGAAAAAAATAAATGGAGAAAAGATGAAAAGAACAAGTGCTCTATTTTTTTTTTATCTTTCACCAACTTATTTTCTTCACAAAGTTTTGATATAGTTTGCTTTATTTTTTACAGAACAAAAACATGCAAGATGAGAAGAGATTGAAAACAATGGGATACGAGGAGATAGAGGCCAAAAAAATATATATATTCTTCATACAAACAAAGTTGAGTTTCTAGCGATATGAACAGATCTAAGAAATTAACAGCTACAAGAAGCAAAAGTTAATTTTCTAAATCTAAACTTAAATCATGAATAACCAATTGGTCACTTCTTTCTACTTCAAGAAAGAAAATAAATAACCTGTAGTATGAACTTCGGCACGAGGATTATTTTCAACAAGTTGTCTTCAGCAAAACTGTTCTAATCGTGATTTTATTTTCGGGTATATATGGTGATGAGCATTTTCCGGCACGGTGGTTGTATTTTCCGGCGCGGTGTTCAAATCTTAATTTTTCTGTGTGGGTTTTGTAGAGATGATGGAGGAGAGTCTAAAAACAATTTTTTTGGTGAAGTGAGAGAATGAAAATAGCAGTTGAAGTTAAAAGTTAAAAACAAAAAATAGGCCCCTTGGTTGGTCTGTCAAAATAAAAAGTTACCGAGAGAGAGAGAAATTGTAGCATAATGATTTTTTAAAATAAAAAGAAGGGTGTAAAATATTGAAGGTCTCTTATTATTAAAAAAATAAAATTGAATGTCTCTTTTTTTTTATAAAAAAATTGAATGTCTATAAAAAATAAAATGTCTCTAAAAATTGAATGTCTCTTTTTTTTTTATATAAAAAAATTGAATGTCTATAAAAAATAAGGGTGTAAAAAAATTGAATGTCTCTTATGATTAATTTTGTGTAAAAAAAAAGAAAATGATTAACTTGATTATCAAAATTTTAGAAATAATATTAATTGAAATAAATCAAACGCCGACAAAGTATGTGACTGATTCAAATACGGGAAAGAATACGAATAATTTACTAATAAGTCATGCATTGGACAAAAATATGCTATCACATACCGCACAAATTATAACTTATAAAAACTGTCAAATTAGTTTCACATACGGGAAACATTTAACAAATACAAGAAATCACCAATCTTCCATATCATATGAAGAAAGTGGGATAAAGTGGGGTGACGTGGCGGAATACATGGTTGTTATTGGTTGACAGTGTAAAATTATTTTACACTGTCGGTGCATACAAATTAAATCCTTAACTATAATGTACTAAATAAATTATATACTAGACAAAATATACTGTCACATACGGGGGGGAAATTATAAGTGGAATTTTTTTTCAAAATAACTATAATATAAATAAATAATAAATTGATATGTCAGCATAAAAAAAAGACTTTGTCATGTATAAATTGATGTCATTGATTCATAGAACAAATAACAAATTAAAGTAACTATCATATATATTAAATAAATCAGGGACAAATTATGCTACTAATTCATAAAACTGGTAACGATTTCAAAATAGGGTTAATAGGCTTTTACCCCCTTGCAAAGTGGGCGAGTTTTGCATTACCCCCCTATAATATATTTTTTTGAGATTACCCCCCTGCAAAATTTATTTTTTTGATTTACCCCTTTCTGCTGACGTGGCAGGAAAAACAAAACAGAATAACCGATTTAAAAACAACACTTTTTAAATCGGTTGAACAAAATAACCGATTTAAAAAGTACATCCAAGGAGGTAAATCAAAAAAATAAATTTAGCAGGGGGAAATCGCAAAAAAAAATATTATAGGGGGATAACGCAAAACTCGTCTACTTTGCAGGGGGCTAAAGACCTATTAACCCTTCAAAATAACTATCATGTATTTTAAATAAATCACACATGAAACAAATTATGCTCCTGATTTATAAAACTGATCACAATTTAAAAATAACAGACATATATATTAAAAAATCATACATGGTATAATTTTTTTACTGATTCATAGTACTGATTAAATAAATTTAATTTTTTCTTCAATTTTATTTCGCAAAGTGTAACTTCTATAAATATAATCGTAACGTTACGACCCGTCCGATAGGACGGGTTACCTACTAGTAATATACTAAATAAATTATACACCGGACAAAATTTACTATCACATACGGCAAAAATTATAAGTGATACAATTTTAAAAACAACCATCTTATAAATAATAATGCACTAATACGGAAAACATTTAACTATATTGTACTAAATAAATTATGCACTGGATAAAATATATTATCACATATAGAAAAAATACTAAAAAAATATATAGGTTACATATAATTTTTTCATCAAGTTGTAACTTTAAAAATTGGTAACTAAAAAAATAACGCGTAACGTTACAATCCGTCCGACAAAATGGGTCTATTACAAATAAATTTTTTAGTTAAGATCTCTTTATCTTCTCTCTCAAATTGAGTTAAGATCAAAAGTTTTGAAGTGTATAGAAAATTACCTCAAAAATATAAAGTGTATAGAAAATAATATTGGACTCACAAAATATCACATATTATATTTATATATTTCTGAAACATTGGTATACTTATATATTTTTGAAACATTGGTAATGAAAAAAGTTGAGAAGATGTTGATATTTTAAATTTTTACTCCCTCCATTCCTTTAATAATTGTATTTGTAGAATTTTTTTGTTTCATTTACCTTGTTTTTTTCAATATTCAATATAACAATAACTATTATTTGCCAATTTAAGGATCGGTTTGGTTCGCAAAATATGATATAAATGCAATAGAGTAAAAAATTGAATGAGAATATACTATAATAATAATAACAAGATATATATTTATCTTATCATGTGTTTGGTGCACGCATGATAAAAAAATGATATCATTATTCACTTTTTTTTGTTTAAATATGTTAAATTTTTTCGTTTTTAACTATAAAAAGATATCCATAAAAAACTAATATATATATATATAGGGGTTGCTAATTTAGACCCACTTAAAAACATGTGGGTCTAAGGTTTAATGTATTTGGAAAACAAGAGTTTGGAAAGTGTTGGAATAATGATTCATTTAACTAAGGTTTAATGTTTGCGATTGATAAGTGCTGTCATGACATTTGTGAGCAAAGCTATACCTTGTGGTGTATGTCTACAACATTAAATATGAAACGAAGGATAAATTATTCCCATGTCTAGGTTGACTTAATTCGTTCTAGTTCAAATAAGCTTTCTTTTTATTCTCACTATGGTCTTAAGGTTTATGTCTAATTCCTTAAGTAAGAAATATGTGTCCATTCTCCACGTAACCATATTAATTCTTTAAATCCATTTTTTATTAGACGTCTCTTAACAATAAACTTGTATTTTAATTCTAAGTTGATCAGTCCTAAAACTAAACATATATCATAAAATCAAAAGAACTAAAGATGCATAATAACACAAATCACATGAATAACGTTAAACTTTCATTAAACCTCACATAATTCCAATAATGAACGTTTTAGTTCATGGCGAGCTTAACAATACAAGGTTAGTGTCTCCTGTTATCAGAATCGCAACAATGAAAGTTTTAGTACATGGTGAGCTTCACCTAGAGATGATGTCTCAACCTCTAAGGTTAGCAACGTCGTGTTTCCTGTTATCAGAATCGCAATATCTTGGTGAAACGGCGCAACCAAAGTGCAGCTATCTCCTTTTTATGTCACTTGTCAAATCTTGTACACTAAAATTAGGGTTAGAGGCTTCTTTATATAAGCATCCATCTTGGATCATGGGCCAACCCTACTTGGATAAAGACTGTCCAAAGGAATAAAGCATATTCCCACATTTGGATAGTACTAGGATAATACAATTCTGCACATGAGAGACGCCATCTGTCATATCTCTTCTTGACTGAATATCCTTCTACATTGCTAGCGCAGACAGTTTGACTGAGATTCTGACTCACCACCATTCATGGTTGATGTACGAATACTGATGTCTTGGCTCTAGTTATCCTTTTGAGCTCCTTGACCATTTCATCGTGGCTACATAAAAATGTCTTAAAACATTTAATGATCACCATTTTGACAGATAATAATCCAAGTATTAAAAAGCTAAAAACATCACATAAAATGAGTTATCAATCTTGTTGTGTTATTCAACACTTGATTGACAACACAATAAAAAGGAAAAAGATTGAGACACAATATGATAAGATAGACAATAATCTCTAATCAAGTGACCCCTAACCTATAACAAGATAACCGATTTGCGTGCGCCACTCCGTTAAAGCTTGATTTCAAGTTCAACTCTCTTTAAAAATCGAATCTCTGACCACTTATTTAAGAGACTCAAAATAGACGATATTTAAGTGAAGAGGTGGTGTGGATAGAATAAAAAATGAAGGTAGCATAGCATGTGTCCAATGATGTATTATTGGGTCATTGAAAGTTGATAGTATCATTTTGCATAAAAAAAAAAGGCATGTCCCTTCCTTGTTGCTGTTAATTAACTACTCATCATATACTCATCCTACTCAACACAACACCAGAACATTCATTTCATTCATCCATCCATATAACACATACACATGTTACATTGCGTCACTCTTCAACTTTCCTTCAAATTTTATATTTCGCTACCGATTGAGTCATCATCATCACCATCATTATTTTCAACTTCAACCTATTTCGTTATTTAATAATAATAATCAAAATCGAAAGTTTCGATTACACTCTCTCTCTTTCTCTCTCATCGCGATCTCTCTCGAAAACCCTACTCTCTCTCTCTGAAGCTGCTCGTGTAGAGGATCGAGCAGTTTCAATTTCGATTTCGATTCATGATGAACTTTCGTCACCTCAATTTCGCCTCTTGATTCTCATAATCATGTGGTTTTCATTCTGGAGATCCAAAGATCGTTTTTCCTTGGATCAACTCAGGTTTCAATTCTCAATTGCCTTCATTTTCCTCTTAATTTTCCTCATTGCTACATCATAATTGATAAATCGTTCAATAATTTTTGTTTTGCAATGTTGTAATTCATAATTAGATTTATTTAAGTATATAGTGAAATAGTGAAAAATTGGTAGATATATTGTGCTTAATGATAATATAGTGAATAATAATTGGGTAAACTAAATTCATATGGTAGATGTCAATAAGTCTTAGCTCAATTGGCAAGGCTGATATTGTTAGGTTGGACGCCTTCGCCCGGTTTAAAACCCGGGACCTTGCAGTGTGTGTGAGTTTCAGTGGTATTTACCATTTCGTCTAGGGGGAAAAATTGTGTGGTGGATATATGTGCTTAATGATAATATAGTTGTTAAGTTATGAACTGATTACTCAGGAGCTATAATGGCTCAGACACGTTCTCCATGAGTTGCGTTTTTGTAGAATAGGCAGTATGAGTTTCATTTGTGATAATCAACCAGTTTTAGATGTTGCCACTGATCAAGTTTTTTATGAGCAAATTAATCATATTGAGATTGACTGTCGTTTTATTTTCATGAGAAAATTGTGTCCGGTGAGATTGATACTTCATTTGTTGGTTATATGATAAGCTTGATGCATACAATATTAAGATATGCTTTTTCTTGTATATGATTATGATTTTGATTTTATTAGGATTTATGTATGATTGATTTAATCCAGATTTATTCTCTTAATTAAGGGACTCTCCTTGTACAATTTTCAAGCTGAGACTTAATCTCTCAAGCTATTCAGTACCAAAACCTTATTCTCAAGTTAGCGAGTAATTGGGTAAACTTCACTGATGTTCTGTTTTGTTTATTCACCGTGTTGTCCTGCTGTCTTGTGGTGCTTAGGTACTTAGCTGATCAGTTGACAAAAGTTCAAATAGTTAATGATGTTAATAAGGTAATCAAAACTCTATCTCGTGATTAGAATTTTCTTTGACTTGTTTTTCATGGTTTTCTCAATTTCTCTATTTCATTATGTGTGGAAGGATTTTGTTATTGAGGCACTGAGATCAATCGCGGAGTTGATAACATATGGCGACCAACATGATCCAAGCTTTTTTGAGTGAGATTTCGTTATTCTTATGTTCCTTGATATACATGTTTTTATGCTGGCAATTTATATATCATAGCTTGTGGCAGATTTTTCATGGAAAAGCAAGTTGTGGGGGATTTTGTACGTATTCTAAAACTTAGCAAGACTATTAGCATTCCACTTCAGTTACTACAAACTGTTAGCATTATGATCCAAAACCTACAGAGTGAACATGCTATATGTAAGTTGATTGTCAAATGATTTTCCCTTTTCTGCAGTTACATTATTTCCTACACTAGATGTACTTGATTTTCTCCTTTATTGTTACTTTTGCAGACTATATGTTTAGTAATGAACATATGAACTACCTAATTACATATTCATTTGATTTCCGCAATGATGAGCTGTTGTCATACTACATATCTTTTTTAAGGTTTGTTTTTTGTATCCTACTAGTGTACAACAGTTGATGATTACACTGCACAACCTCCATTTTTTGTTTCCCTTTGTATGATTTCGCTAACAAGTCCTTTAATGTCTTATGGGCATCAATGAAGAGCAATAGGTGGGAAATTGAACAAGAATACTATTTCTCTGCTTGTGAAGACTCGCAATGTAAGTTTTGTGCTTTCCTAGTCTTCTTGATTTGACCATTATTTAGATTATTAGCTTAACAGCGATTTGTAAGATATTTTCCGAACACTTGTACTTGGTTATAGACTTATGCTTGATCTCATGTTTATCGCTTAAAAATGGTAAAGGAGAGGATGCTTAGTTTAAAAGTTTTGATTATTTTTAGCTGTATTCCCGTGGCTACAGAAGGTGGGTAATATGGGTTTTATTGTACTTTGAGAGAAGATTTTGAAATTTTATTGCATCAGGAAAAAAGAAGAAATGAAAGATACGAGGAAAAGTTAACAGTTCTTTTTTATCACTAAATAGTTAACAGTTTAAATTCAACTAAACTCTGATATCTTATGCAGTCGAGGCTGCCTATTGAAAAATTGCTAGTCCTGTAAGACAGGCAGTCCAATCTTGTGAGATTTGTAATTTTATGGATCAATTAATAATTGAGCATACCGGTTTTTCAAGTATCATTAACTTTAAATAATGTCTTACTGGGTAGTTTTATCAAATAATTCTGCCTTTGTTTTTGAGATGCCCAAATGTATTTACTGTTCTTATTATGCATTTAGGACGAAGTAGTTTCATTTCCACTATATGTTGAGGCGATACGCTTTGCTTTTCACGAGGAGAACATGATTCGCGCCGCTGTACGTGCTGTAACCCTTAATGTTTATCATGGTGAGATTTTTGCTGTTTTTGGATGCCGTTATGCCTTTCCAATTTATTTCTTAACTCAGTTATCTTATGATTAAAATAATTTTTCCATACAATTTTCAGTTGGAGATGACTCTGTTAATAGATATATAACTAGCGCACCTCACACAGATTACTTCTCAAATCTGGTTTCCTTTTTTAAGAAGCAGTGTATGGATTTAAACAGACCGGTCTCAGAGACACTGAAGTAAGACATACATATTTCTTATTTTGCATATTATATACAGATTTCCTTGTTTCCTTAAAAAGAAATTATGGTTACTGAGACAGAAATCCGAGCCCAGATTCAAACTCTACCATTACTGCTGCTGTAGATGAAATTGAGGATAATTTATATTACTTCAGTGATGTGATCTCTGCCGGAATTCCGGATGTTGAAAGGTTAATAACAGATAGCATTCTGACACTTCTGATTTTTCCAGTACTTCTTCCTTCCCTGAGGATAGTGGCTGTTAATGTATGAAACTTCACTTTATAGCTTTCTCTGTTTACTTCTGATTTATGCTATTCAGCATGATCTTATTAATGTTTAGTAGCATGTTGGTCAGGATATGCAAAGTGATGTTGTCACTTCTCTCTACTTACTTTGTTGCATCTTGAGGATAGTCAAGATCAAAGATTTGGCAAATACAATAGTTGCTGCACTTTATTACCCCTTAGAATCCTTTACAAAATGTTCCGAGGGTCAAATCAATGGCTATATACCTGAGCATGGTTTTAAATCTGAAAGCGATGGGATAGATAATGATAATCTTGCCAATAATAATAAAGAACGCTTGGTGGTTAATGTTCCATGCTCGTCTGGTTCTTCAGATTTACATCCACAAAGTATAACCATGCTAAATAATGGTAGCAGTTCGAATGGGTCTTTAAGGTATTAGCCAAACTTTACACATACTGATTTAAACTTGTTTTTATGTTGATATTTTATGCTCTTCTGTTGATACTCTTATGCTCGATTGGGAACCATGATTTTCATATTTCTTTTATTTTGGTACAATGATCTTTCACATTTCTGCGCCCTTGGAACTGTGGCACTTTAGTAAATATATCATGCCAACTTCAATAATCCCCCCCATCACATTTTTTACTCAATTATTCAAGTGAAAATATTTAATTTCCATAGAAAAAGAAATTTAATAATTTTTCATTAGAATCTTGCATACATAGTCATAGCATTGATGGTATTTTTGGAAATGGAAATGTTTCACTAGAAAGAAATTTTCACTTATGACTTGAGTGTTTTGCATTGGGCCTTAATTTAAGGTTTTTCCTTATTTAAGGAATAGCTCTAGACTAATTGGCCTGTGATCAGCATGATCGCCACAAGCCTTACTTGACTAGATTATGGCCCTTGTAACTGTTACTACGAACTGTAACTACTGTAACTAACAAAACTGACAGGTATTAGTACTCCTCTACCCTTGCTCTTTTGGATGGTATTAGTACCCCTTAGTAAGTAGTGGCTAGTCACCATTCTTGCTTAGTAAGTGAGGCACATGGCTACAGATTGGCCACTAGTAGTTAAGGCTTTGTCTATTATATATGAGAGAAACAGAGAAGAGAGAATTAGAGAAAGAGCAGAGAAACACTAACTTTCGTTTGTTTGGTTTGCAAAGAAACACCGTAGATAGGGGATAAAATCAGTGGATCCCACTACTATATACAGTCTTCTCTCCTCCTAAGAAGAAAGGAAAAGTGATTAGCTATTTTTATTCACACTTTCCGTTTATGCCATGTGTTCCAAGTTTTTTGTGACCTTGGGTCTAGTTTTTCTTTGCCTTGAACACCTTTTACACATACGGAACCAAGATCAACCATAATGGAATAGATGTTTTGTTGGTTATAGTCACAATTATGATTGTTCTCTCTATTTATTATAGATGTTATATTTTCTTTAGTGTCCCATTTTTCCGAGATTCTCTTTGTATATATATTGTGTAATGCAATTCATTCATTCTAAATTTTCAAGTTGGTATCAAGAGCTAAGTTCAAAATCCCTAGTTTCAGGTATAGGCTCCGTCAATGGCCTACCCAATTTTCTGTTTCATTCTTGGGTGTCCAAGAGGACACCATTGTTTGAACTAGAG
The DNA here is from genome assembly GCA_030408175.1 of Trifolium repens. Taxonomy (NCBI): domain Eukaryota; kingdom Viridiplantae; phylum Streptophyta; class Magnoliopsida; order Fabales; family Fabaceae; genus Trifolium; species Trifolium repens. Next base: position 19,126,676 of record CP125839.1, on the reverse strand, counting down.
GCCGCCGATTGACAGTCCAACTATGCCTCATCGCCAGAGGATTGTTGCATTTTTTGTGTAACTGTCTCGCCAACGTGTGGTGTTCACGCGCCACCTTCCCACTACTGGTTCGCAATGCTACCGTTGCCGTTTGACTCGTTGGCTCATTCTGGTTTGTTTTGGACCACTTCCAGATGCGTCCCACTTTTGTGTCTGTTTAGAGGTTTTCAATTGCTGTTTTAGTCTTGCCTCTGTGACTGTTCCCTATGATCTGTCTGTTGTTCAGATTCCAGGCCTTGTGTGTCTCTGTTTTACGTTTCTTTGTTTTTCTTCTTGTGGGTCCCACTTTGAGGGTTTTTCCATGTTGTTTGACATTCCCCGTTTTGGTAGGCTCTGGTTCAGTTTTCTGGTTGCCCGCTTTACTTCAACACTGTTGAAGGTTATTTTTGTTCGTAGTTGATGGCTGTACAACATGCTTCTTTGGCCACTCTGACTCATTTTGGCAACTCTATTGTTTGCCTATTCACTCTGTGAGATCCTGGATTTTATATTTTGGTGCTTATAGATGGTAATCTCTCATCTCTAACTTGTCACCTAAAACACCTCGTCACATAACCCTTGCAATGGTTCTAAGGCATAGGCTACTGATATTGGTCAAGCTTTTCCTATTTCGTCTCTGGAGGAGTGCTAGGATCACACCCTCTAACACACTCATTTGGACACACTCCAATCTATTAATGACACATCATCCATTTTTATAATTATCACCTTGCAACCGGTTAAGCAAGTTCAGTAACTTCTCTTGTTTTTCTTTTTTTCATTTAAATTATTTGCTTTCTTTTTTTTCATTAAAAAAATTAAAAATTTGTCTTTTCTACTCGCCTTCTCAAGCTCCAATCATCTCCCATGGCCGTCGTCTCTAGATTTGCCACAAGCTCCGGCAACTACTTTCGTCTCTGTGGAGAGTGAAGAACAGATCTACTTTATATTTCTCTCTTACATATAATTTTTGTTTCATCGTTCTTGTCGTGAGATTTGGTTGTCGTTGCTACAGTTGCGTTCGAACGGAATCGATTTCTATGGATTTACTGGGTATTCATTAGTTTGCTGAGTATTAATATACAAGTTTTTTTCTTTACTATTATTTTACAATTCAATTGATTCTAAATTATTATGATATTTAAAAGAAAACCCCATTTGGGATTGCTGAGGATTGGAAGTAGAAGGTTCCGAGGTTGAGGAAGAGAGGGTCTCTTTCGTGTTCCAATTAATTGTTGTGCTGTTGAAATTAAAACTTAATAGATTATTTCCACACAAAAGCACGTTTCCACGTTCTGATATTTCTTTTGTAGTTCTACAATTGATTGGGGCTTTGCTTGTTGTTGCTGGTATGTGGAAGGTAAAAGTTACAGGATAACAGTCTGCAATTTGAAAGAAAGCATGAAGGTGGAAAATGAAAAATTTACAATTTAAATAATAAAATATATCAAAAAGAAAATGAAAAGGTAAAAACAACTCTCCAACTGGTTCATCCGGTTACAAGGTAAGAAATAATAAAATGGATGATGTGGCACTAATAGATTGGAGTGTGTCTAAAAGAGTGTGTTAGAGAGTGTGATACTAGCACTTCTCTTCGTCTCTGTCTCTTGCCCTTCAATTTTTTTGTAACATTTACTTTCGACTCCTTTATAGAGGACTGGAGTACAGGACACACGATTGGAACAAGATCTGAATCACGAGGTCTCTATTACCTTCAACCCCATTCATCCATCGTGTGTATTGTTGTTTCTGCATCTCTGGATATCTTTCATTGTCTGTTGTCTCATCCATGTCTAGATAAGTTTAAAGTGCTGGTTCCTTATCTTTCAAATATGAAGTCTTTGGCAAACATATTTGGGTATCTTTTCCCAATTGTGCCAATAAAAGATCAAAGTCTCCTTCTATATTGTGCATTCTGATATGAGTGTAGACATGTTGAAGCTCCAAAGATACTCCTAATGATGTTGTTGATCAGTTTAAGAGACCGTCCCTACTATTTCTTGTGATTTTCAACTCCTATTCCAATCCTTTCTCCCACTGCAGTCGCACCTGATCCTTCGGTTGGCTTACTCATTGCTCTTGTGAAGGTAAATGGTCAACCTCTAATCCTCATCCTATTTATAACTTTTTGGGCTATTACCTTTGTCTCTATCTCGTTTTGCTTTTGTTTCTACTATATCCTCTATCTCTATTCTCAAGATTGTCAAGGAAACATTAGCCCATCCAGGACGGCAACAAACAATGATTGATGGAACAACTGCATCGGAGTCCAGTGGTACATGGAAGCTTGTTCCATTCTTCCCATAATAATATCCGCTTTTTCTATTGTGCTTTGTTGCATATACATTATTATATTTTATTGTATACTATATGTATTAATTTAATTTAATTTGCTTGGGTTTCAATTTTATTATATCTAGGCTATCTAAATTTCAGATTCAATATGTTTTTAAATTTAAATCAGTATTTGATTTCTAAATTTCTATTCTCACTTTTTATCCAACCAAATAAAGGGAGAGAGAGTACATATCTTTTCTTCTCTATTTCTCTTGTACCAAATAATACACCAAATCTACTCTATTTCTCATCTCATCTCATATCTCTCTCTCTCTCTCTCTCTCTCTCTCTCTCTCTCTCTCTCTCTACATACTCATTCTTACCGTTTTCTCTCGTCTCATCTTTTTCACACATCCAATCAAAGCCTAAGGGTTCTTTTACCCTTTTAAAAATTAAGGGTGCTGAAGAAATCTTGTGTACTTTTTTGAGTTTTGATTTTAAACTTTGTTTCCTGGACATGTGCTTTGTAGGTTACGCCTTATAATGCTACAATGTACTTTGTTTATGTTATGTCATGATGTCTCTGATTGATGTAGGGAAGTTTTGCTTGAATATGTAACCGATGGGGCTGATGTACAAGTTTTGGGTTCCTTGAGTGTGCTTGCCACTCTGCTGCGAACTAAAGGTTGTGCAAGTTAATGTTTATTTGCTTCACCGTTGCACTTATTTCTGTTTTCTTAACATATCCCGTTTTGCAGAACTTGATGAGTCAATGCTAGATGGGCTTGGAATTCTTCCGCAACGCAAACAGCAAAAAAAGCTCCTATTGGTAAGTTGCATCAGCAATTTTGACCATTTTAAAATATGAATATTTGACTGTTGACTTTTGCTGCCATTGGTCAATACAGCAGATCCTTGTACGTACAACATACAAGTTTATATTGTTCTTGCTAGGATCCGATCCCGCATTCTATATTTTGAAATTTGCTATCCTTGTTAAGTGTGGAATTTTATTATTTGATTTATTCGATTAGCATTTTCTTTAGCGTAGTTGCTTTGTGAATACCATTGAAGATACCCGATACCTCCAAGTGCCATTATTACAAAAATAAAAAAAAACTGTCTAGAATTTCTGTTTACAGTCTTGATGGCACCGATTATTATCCACATAATTCTTGGATGTGATATTCTTTAAATTATGTTGAGGGTGGTGATGAAGGCTCAATCCATGGCTGTGTTTGCAGCAGAAAAGCTGTCTTTCAATTAGAACAAAAAAGGAACATTTGTTGATGGGATAGGAATAAAAATATGAAATGATTGTCGAAATTAATCTGTCTCATGTAAGTTTTTTTAAGGACATATTTGTTGATGGATAGGAATAAAAATATGAAATGATTGTCAAAATGAATTTTTTAAAGTAAATAAAGTTTGGATATGTGAGAACTTGGTTTATATAATGTTCACAATAAGATGGTATTCTGTTCTCTTTGCTTGCTGGAAGAAACAATTAAACGATTAGCGGAGACTTAAAACGGTTTTCTTAGAAAGGTTATCTTTGGATGGTTTATTAAAATAGATCATAGTTTTATTCTAGTGAAATGACTTGGTACTTACTCTGAATTTTGATAAAATCGGTCTACTTTTAATATGCTATTTGATTTCCATTGCATGGTTGTGCAGCAAGCTTTGGTTGGCTCGGCTTCAGGGGAAGAACAACTTTTTTCTTCTGAAAGTAGCTTGACAAGAGATGGCATTGCATGTGAGCTTGATGTTTATCTTGAAAAGATCAAGGTTTGCAATTTCCTCTGTTTTCCAGTGTTAGTTGATGCCTTTTTCCCCTGCCATATTTCACTTTTGCCTTCTTGAAGTCAAGCTTAGTTCTATCACGTTCACGATCATTAGTCTACTAGTTGGCTCGGTGATTTGATTTAAATAATATCCGATTATATTTTCTTCTCTTGGTTTATTTTATATGGAGGTATATAGATTCTGATATATCTAGATATAGTTTACGAAATGGGGGGCATATCTTGTGAGAAAGGGTCTCTTATGTGAGAGTGAGAGGAATTACTTATAACTATTGGATTGAAATAGATGGCTTAAGATTTAATTATGATTTAAATGACATCACGGGACTCTTCTTTAGGAGTAATGGAAGTCTTCCTCCTTGCCGGTGCCTTTTCCTTTCCAGCTTATATCTTAATATGAAGCGTCGCTTCTTTGTTACAAATGCTAAAACAATTAAACCTCAGCCAAATATAATTTTGCTAGCTATAGCAATGTTGTCCTAATAATAATAAATAATTAAAGTCTTCTCCGGCTCTATGATTCTCCATTTCGGTCTTCAATTAGAGCAAAATGGAAGTGGCTTTTTTAGGCATCTTACTTGAGCCTTGGTGGGACTGCAACAAAGGTTACATGATGACCTGCTCTTCTTTGATTTTCCCTCATAGATGGCTGCCAATTTTGGCGGTGCCCGCCGATGGATATGTATTAGAATTTGTGAGGCCTATACTCAACCACAAAAGCTAGCTTGAGAGTTGAGGTTTGCACTACACTTATAAAGGCTATCTTTGCCATATCTCTAGCCAACGTGGGACTTCTAACACACCCCCTCACGCTCAACACTATTGGGCTTGGTGCGTGGAATCAACAACAACGGGTGGCCCAAATATGGGAGGTCTCCACAACAAACAACAAATGGATCTAGGATAGGCTCTGATACCATATTAGAATTTGTGAGGCCTATACTCAACCACAAAAGCTAGCTTGAGAGTTGAGGTTTGCACTACACTTATAAAGGCTATCTTTGCCATATCTCTAGCCAACGTGGGACTTCTAACAATATGCCAACAAAATAAAACTGGGATAGGAGATTTGGGTGGGACCAGTGTTCACGTGAGTTTTATTTTGATGTTTTAATCTGGACAGTCTATTTTAATTCAATGGCTAAGATTAAATCCTCTCACTCTCACATAAGAGATGCCTTTCTTACTTGATATGTCCAATTATGAGTATATTCAAATTAAGATAGGAAAATTCATATATAAGAAACTACCTATCTAAATAAAACGGTAAAATAGAAGTTTTGTTGACATACTGGTACAAATACAATGCATAAATATGACAAAATTTTCAGGTACAGTTTTTACATCGTATTCATAGATAAATAATTTCTAATCGATTTTATCTGAAACTGTAGTAATAATTGAATAACTATTTCTATTGTAATAATTTCTCCCCTGTTATTATTTTAAAGATGTTTTGCTTGATGATAGCTTCCTTAGTTTTTGCTTACCATATTTTACAGGAGCAGTATGGGGTATCTTTTCAGTCTCCAAATTTTGTATCAAGCCCTCGCGTACCTAGATTTCAGGTACTTGCTTATATTTTAGAGTTTTGTTGACATACTTGTAGAAATAGTCAAATGGTTATATCTATACTATATGGAAGTCCCCGACTCTTTAATTGGTAGGAATAGCTTTTCATTTTTAGGTATTGGAAATGTAGCACCAACATATTTGACAATTACCATACCCACCTAAACGTCATTGTTGTCGGTTTTTCTTGTTACCTCTGAATCATACAAGTTTGCAACTTTAGGTATTGAGATCAAGTTAACTTCTTAGAAAGTCATTCCGTATGAAAAAATAACTTCCAAGAAAGCCGTTTGTGTAAACTTGGGTACACTTGCATAAACTTATAGTTCGTTGTATTGAGTAGTTGGATCATAGTCTCTCACCATAAAATTGGCTTCATGTGCTGCAGCACCAACTATGAAAAATGCTTGGTGTCGCTAATTTTATCATTTTGTTCATGTGATGATGTTCCATATTCTATAGGATAAAATTGCATTGCTCTAGTCAAATGGTCTTTATCATTTATGGTTTATCATTTTTCCGCTGTGACATTGCATTTTTCTAATGGAATGTCAACACAATCTTAATCTATATCTTGATGTTTGACTAGTAATATATTAATATATATGGGATGTATTTTTCAGGTGCTCGATGCATTAGTGAGCCTCCTTTGTCGTTCTAATATATCTGCAGAGACACTATGGGATGGTGGTTGGCTTTTACGCCAGTTGCTTCCCTACAGTCAGTCAGAATTCAACAAGCACCACCTCAAATTACTGAAAGTAAGAACATACGAGGCTTTAGTAGTGACACCAACACAAATGTTAATGCATGCCCTTATAATTGGATGTTGTTTACCCATGTAGGAAGTCCATTTCTTTAATATATATAACTTGCAAAAACTTGTTTTCCTGATATGAAATGATAGGGACTTGGGTGTTATGGGGTGCCTAAGTCCAACATTGAGTAGTTGAATTGCATTGTTCTTCCCCCTTGACAGCCAGATATTAAGGGGGTTATCCCTAAATTTTAGAAGGTTGACGTATAATATCTGGAAAAATGTTCTTTGATTTGCCAACATAGTAGGTATTCATGGCTTTTAAGATGATAGCTTGCAAAGAAGCATTTGTGCCAATGACAGACATTAAATAATTAATAGTCAATTAATACATTAAATATGAGGTTATAGACATTATCTTTACCATATTTCCTTTTGGTTATAGTCAATAATCAAATTATTCTAATATCTGCACTACGTGAATATCTTAATTTCAGTTGCATTTATTTTCCTATATTACAGATTTCATATGAGAATTCTGCTGGTGCTCTTGAAAAAGGAAATTAAAGGTTTCTGGCCTGACCTTCTTATTACTGTTCTCTGTGATGAGTGGAAAAAGTGCAAAAGAGGTGATTTTAAAATTTCTTGTTATTCCTAATTGATTTATATGTTCGTATGGCTTACTTATGTGCTTGAATTATATAATTTTCTACCTCCAGCAATGGAATCCTCATCCCCTCCAAAAGAACCAAAATCCATGCTTTTTCCACCTCGGAAGCTCTTTTCAGAAGGTAAGCTTGTAACCTTGTAGATTTTCCAATATTTATTTATTTCCTTTGGCTGGTTGTTATGTCAGGAATAAAAAGAAGGTTTTTAATTCTGTTTCTGTTCCTACAGAAGATATACCTGAGGGATCATCATTTACTGCTGGAGAAAGAATGCATGAGTTGGTGAAGGTCTGTCTACGCTTTTTAATTGCTTGTTGTATTCTTATAAAATTGCACTGTGCATAACATGCTCATACAGTTGGTTTACCGTCCACTCTGATTGCATACCTTTACAATATTAAACTATTCATTGGTTCCTGTTCTCTCTTGTAGGTATTTGTACTTCTGCACCAACTTCAAATATTCACTCACGGTAGAGCTTTGCCTGATCAACCTCTTATTTATCAACCTAGTGATCAGCGTACGAATTCTCGAGCCCAGACTTCTGGACTTGTGTCAGTCCCAAAGCCAGGCACTGAAATGAACCTTGGCAAGTGTTCTGAACTGTGAATTTGTGTATTCTCTAATGAACTATTTATATATTAAGGTTATTTTCCTAAATATTTATTTATAACTTTGCTTTGTATGCTATCAATGGCACATCAAGTACTGATAAATACACCTCACTTATGATATGTATCGTAATAAGAGTTGTCAATCCCAGATAGTGGCATGTAGAAGCTGACCTAAAAATGATACGGTGGGATAGAGCATAGTGGGATGACTGTTATTCCATTTTTCTTATTTCATATTTCCTTTGGTCCTATTTATTAGAAATAAAAGATTAAATCACAAAGATCAAAGAACATTCAAAAGAGTTAATGCTAACTTTTTTCCTTCAAATTTATCCGTATCACTCATTAAATGAAACCTACTTGCATAAGGAAGATGAATCTAGGTAGATTAATACTCACAATAAAATAGGGGATACAAAGGAAAATTCAATAATTAATACACTTATAAAATGTTTTGTGACTTATATTTAGGACAAAAGGTAACCTAATTGTCTCATATTTACCCCGTGCAGGTAATGCTGTGCCTTGTCGAATTGCTTTTGAGAGGGGAAAAGAGCGCCATTTTTGGTTTCTAGCAATCTCTGTAGGAACATCTGGTTGGCTTGTACTTGCAGAAGAATTGCCTATGAAGAAACCCTATGGAGTTGTTCGGGTTGCTGCACCTTTGGCTGGGTGCAATGTATGTATAGTTGTCTGCTACCCTTACTTCTTAATTTTGATTCAAGTAGTTTTATTAGCTGAAAGTTGTACAAATTTATGTCGGTTTTCATGCAGAAAGATTTCATGAATGTAATTTAAATAAATTAAATGTTAAATTATTTGTACTTTGATCATCAGTCAGTGTATAGTAATGTTACAATCATTTTTGTCCTCATTCTTTAGCCCAGGATTGATGATAAGCATTCAAAGTGGTTACACCTGCGGATCCGACCTTCCGCTTTACCTTTTCTGGATCCTGTCAAGTACAAACCCCATGGGAAGTTAAAGACCAAAGCTTTTGTTGATGGAAGATGGATATTGGCGTTCAGGGACGAGGAGTCTTGCAAAACTGCTTTTCTCATGATTCTTGAAGAGATTAACTATCTATGTGACGAGGTTCATAGACGAATAAAACCTTTGCTCACGCTTGGAACCGCACTAGACATATCAAACCTGTCTGATCCTATTTCAGAGGAATCCTCTTCACATACAACGCCTCCGGATTCGTTGTAAGTTTTTTGACTTAATTTATATTAATAGGCTGGTTGTTTTCTCCAGGGGTGGGATGTTATTAAGTCTGTCACCCTTTTGTATATGCTCCCAAAATACATACCAGATTTGTAGATTAGAAATTGTGGTTTAGTGTCATTCTTTTTGTATACTAGTCTTTCCTTTCTTGATTTGTAAATTTACCCTTTTGTCTCATTCTTTAGGAGCTCTAACCTAGGCCCCATAATTTTCATTTATATTTATACATTATTTGTAAGCTCTGTAACAAATGTAAATTTGAGGGAACTCCATAGAGTTTTTGTTTTCCTCCTTGCACAGACAAGTGCCATTTTCGCTGTTTTTACGCTTGTTATTTCTGATTATATGGATTATAGAATAATGAAAGTTTTTTTCTTTCTTTTCCTTCTATTGTTCTGTGTCTTTTCTTTACTTCCCCATAGTTATTATTTGTTGAGTGATGTAAACCAACAAAAACAAAACTCAAGCACATAACACACATTTGCATTGTTTTCATCATCCAATTACAGTTAGTTCTGCCTTGTTTTCTACAGCTATATTCTAATTTTGTCTTCTGGTGATATTATTTCAACCAAGTGTATGGAACAATTTCCATCCTTCTTTTTAATCATTTGTTCATTATATCATTCCCACACACCTGATATTTTATGTCATTAACAAAGAATTGCAATTTTGATCATTTACACGACTTGGTTTGGATTAATTTAATATGCCAGAAAGTTACTGTTCACCGGTGTTTTTTTAATTTTTTTTATTAATACATAGAAATTTTGTAACACAAAAATTTAGTTATGTTATTAATCAATTTTACTATTACATTAACCACACACAAAAAATTGTATCTTAATAAGTTGTGTTTTGATAAATTATCTTTTTTTTTTTGAAGCATTGATATTTGATAAACTATCTTGATTAACTAATACATAAAAGCTTATTTATTTATTTAAGTTGTTTTTCATAAGTTAAAAAATAAGCCAATTCAAACGGGCATAAAGTAAGTAATGAAATATGTTAACAAAAATTAGTTAACAGTGTATATTTTTGTAGTTAATGTAGTAGTGAAATTTATTAATGACACAATTCAATTTTTGTGTTATAAAAATTCTCCTCAATAATACAAAAAATTGGAAAAAAAAAAAAGAAGCTTTTTTTCAAGAGCAAATCTGCAATTCTATTAGAACACAATAGTAAATAAAATAGGGATATCATGTAATTGTCATTACAATGGCTAGGCTGCTTCACAGTTTTACATAATGAAGCAATGTCTCATCTGGATCAATTTGAAGGACTGGTCAGCAGCGGAAGAGTGGTTTCTTCAAAAGTCAGTGTTATCTGGTTTGCTGGAGTGTGGATTATATGGAAATCAAGAAATGAAAGGTTGTTTAAAAACAAGGATATTTGCTTGGAAAAGATGGTTGAAGAGGTGAAAAGATATTCATGGAATTGGTTAAAACTTAAATCAAATAGCATAGATTATGGCATTGCACAATGGTACTTGAGTCCTAGAGCATGTCTAGGGTGTGTGGCTGGTTGACAAACAACATACTGCTGTTTGAGAAAATTGTGAATCGGCTTAATCGGCTTGAAGTCGACGACGTATGCGAGATTTATAGTATGTACTGCTGGTGTAGTTTGGTTGTAGAGCAGATTTTTGTGAGCAACCGTCATGTCTTAATATCTCGTTTTGGTTGCATCTCATACGGAAGAAATTTGCTTTTTAGGCCCCCCTTAATGCTATCAGACCCCCCAAAAATCCCAAAATACTCCCACTTTTAGGCTAAGGACACTTCGGGTTCTAGGATACGAAATCAAAAAAATTTCGTATCGTAGGATACGAAACCAAAAAACCATGATTTCTTATTCTAGAAAAACCTATAGACGCTTGGTTTAGTGCGGAAAAAAAACTATTTTCGTTTTCCAGGATCCGAATCAATTAAATTCGCACACTATGATACAAAGATAACTAGTTTCGTATTCTAGAATCTGAAAACGTCTAATTTCGTATTCTAGAATCTGAAAATGCCTACTTTCGTACTCTACGTTCTAAACACGCGTTAAAAACAACAATTAATAAAGTATGAATTTTGTTTAAATTCAATAACAACTTCATTCATCATAAAATTTGAAAACATCAACTGCATTACATCAGAACACAACACATACATAAAATTGAAAAACAACGATAACATTAAAAAAAAGTCGATCACTTTACGACCACAAAATAAAGTCGGTCACATTACGACCACAAAAAAAAAAAGTTATCCATTCATACGTGTCGCTGCTCAACATATTACGATGGGGTCATCTACATTTGTCTTCTTCTTCGGCATACTAGCTTTTTTATTATCCATCAATTGTTGGAACTCAATCATCCGGTCCAAAAATTTATCCTCCCAAGATTCAGCCTCTGGCGCACAATAAATTTTCCATTCCTTAGAAGTAGGAGGCAGTGGACACCCAGACTTCAGTTTGACTTCAACAAAATGATTTGGAACTAAACCAACACACATAATTTTTTAAAATGGATCGCCTTGTGGACGACCACGCAGTGGGAAAAAAGTCTCAGAAAAACCAATGGTGTGGGTAGTCAACTCAACCACAACATGGTTGTAGGTGGTTGCAACGATATGCCCCATATCAGGAAAGGTAAACCATTTTTCTTTTGGTGCAACGCCACTCTTAGGCATCACCTTTGGACCGTACAAGCCACTCTTAGGCATTACCTGTTCTATGACTCCAAATGAGTGTGAGAACCTTCAATAACTGAAGAAACGTTGATCTGAAGCCTTCCAAATGTCAAAATTTCGTCTAAGATCGTATTTTGAAGGTTGAGGGTTTAAGTGGTTATGAAAGTAATGTTAGGGCATCTGACAGTTATATACGTCGACTTCGTATTCTACAATACGAAGTTAATCGTTTTCGTATCCTAGGATACGAAATGAAGCGCTTTCGTATTCTAGAATATGAATGTGGAGCGTTTTCAAAAATATGTGTGTTTCGTATTCTACGGGCTAAAACCTTGAATTTTTTTTAAAAAAAAGCACATTTCGTACCCTAGAATACGAATTTGTGTTTTATTTCGTATTCTACGTGCTGAAACCTTAATTTTTTTTTTAAAAAAAGCACATTTCGTACCCTAGGATACGAATTTGTGTTTTAACATTGTTTCATATTCTAGAATACAAAATTGGGTAATTTCGTATCCTAGCTTACAAAACCCTTCGTAAGGGTATTTTTGTCACAATGGGGGGCCTGAGAGTAATGATGGGGGGCCTAAATAGCAATTTTCTCTCATAAGGTCATTGTCCGGTATCTTGGGCTGGAAGTGATTCTGCTTTTTTAGCCCAAGCGTTATTAAGTGAAATGACGCGAGATCCCAAGCCGAGATATTGATGATGTGTCGGGTGCGGCAGCTAGTTTTCTTGTTATTCTGCTGGTATATGTTATGCTAGGGAGTAATTCAATTTGTGGGATATGTTTCATTAAAGAAGGCTTTAGATTAGAGATAATTTATAGCAGCTCTGGATCTGATGTGGAGGCGGATTACTCATGTTGTTTGCTAAGGAATTGGTGTCTGTATCAGTAGAATTGTTTTGAACTGGTGTTTGTTTTTGGTTTCCTCCAAAGCATGACTTTGTGCTTTGCTGGAGTATCTTTTATTTTTAATAATAATTCTCTTTGCTTTTTCAAAAAAAAAAAAAACAATCAAGATTGAGGCTTGGAGTTGGAGTATAGAGCATAAGTATCGCTGTATCTTTGTTGGTTGCATTGCCACATATTACCATGGATGTCAGAGTGTCTTGGATACTTGGGTATATATGCAATGTCCATCCTTAACCACGTATCCAAACACGGCAACGGTATCATTTGCTTTTCTTATTGCTTTTGAATTTTTTTTGGATTAAAATAATAGAAAGAAACCAATATCTAATTTTCTGTACATATGTTGTTAATTCCATGGGACCCATGCTAGAGTTATTAGATGAGTAGTATGAATTATTAGAAATATAGTTCAGTGGTTTAAATAATTAAAAAATGTGAAGTAATATATTATATTGAGTGGGACCAATTTATACCACCAATATGAGTAGTATGGATGTGGGTACTCTTCGTGAACTTAGTTTTTAGGGTTATTGAACTTCTAAATTTAAGGCTTGGAGTATCTAAAAGCACACCCACATCCATGCCACTCATGTGGGTGGTATAAATGGATCCCACATAATATTTTATACTATATTACATTTTCCAACTATTTAAACCACTCAACCATATTTCCTTAATATACATACCACTCATCCAAAACTCTAACATAGGCCCCACAAAATTCACAATATAATTTCAATTTATATTTTATATTAATATACAAAATGTATAATTGAAACAAATTAAATCAATTATATCAAAATGCATAAAAAAGAAAATAGCATATATATAAAATAAATTAAAATATTCAAAAAATAAATAAAAGCAAATTAAGAGCATATGAAAATATATTAAATAACATACTACATCGCACATAAGTTATACGAAAATACAAAAAAATCATAAACATTAAAATAAACTACTAGCGTAAAATATAATAAACGTTTAAAATAATTCTAATTGTGGTTATTCCCGTGTCCAAAACGTTCTCATATGTGTTCAATCAAGTCTTGTTGAAGGTGTCGATGAATTTGCTTATCGCGAACTTGATGTCTTCTACGTAGGAACTCTTGAAAGTTATTATTAAAATTGTTTGGTGGTGGAGTCGGGTCATTGCCCAAATGATCATATGAATAATCAACAGTGCCACCATATGTGGCACGTTAATCAAAAGTGCAATTTTCCTCTCTATCTCCATTTTTTTCACTCTCAATACGTGCATATTCACGTGCAAACCCCGACATTAATTCAACTTTTTTGTTTAAGTCATCTTACATAGCATCAAATTTGGGAGTAGGTTTTCCACAAATTTTTTTTTCCTTCCTTTTGGCCGCCTTTTGACCGATTGGACGACGTAACAAAGTCGGTGATGGTGGATTGTATTCGCTTGTTGGCGTTGGTGGGTCAGAAGATGTCGAATATGCTCCAGAAGCCGAACTCTTTGTTCTTTTTGCAGATGGTTCCTATGAACCTCCAAGCCATTTGTGTTCATCTCTCAATAATTTCCACGCACTCTGAAATGTGAACTTTTCATGTCCGTCTTGGTAATAAATATCACATGCGCCCGAAACGATGTCGGCCTCGGAGTTACCGTTTTTCTTTACGGCGACAACTTGTTTGTAGCACCCAACAAACTTTTGTACGGAGGGATTAATTGTTTTGTACCATCGACCTTTTAGTGCGGCCACTTTTCTCTCTGGAAAATTCTTATGGCGATGTTCGTTATAAGCATCACCAATCATCTTCCAAAAACTATCTCCTTTTTTATCATTCCCAACAATTAAATCCTTAGAAACGTTGAGCCATGATTGAATGAGAAGTTTATCCTCCTTTGGTTGAAATCTTATTTTCGATGTATTCACGAACGATGTTGTTCCAACTTCTTCACCAAGATTAATTGTTTCCAAGCCATCTTGAGTGCAAAATTGTGGTGTTTCAAGCTCTTGATCATTTAATTGCACATGACTATTATCCAATTGAACTCCATGAGACATAGTGGGATTAGTTGATTGAGATGAAAAGTGTTGATAATGATATGGGTAAGGTGGAGAATGATATGGGTAATTTCCAAAGTGTGAATTATTTTGTTGATTTGAGATAAAAGTATGATTTTGAAAATTTGAGTTAGGATGTGGGTTTGGGTTACTGGATGAATTTTCAAAGTATGAGGTATTTTGTTGATTTGGGATAAATGGTGGAAAAACACCATTTTGCATCAAATTGGACCAAAAATTGTGGTGGTTGGGGTTCATTGGCAAATGAAATGTATGGAAGAATTTTTTAAAAAAGAGATAAAATAAATGATTCAAATTTAGACTAAATGTGGATGAAAAATTGTGATAGATTGAAATGGTTGATCACTTATTTATTCTCAAACTAGATTTATAATAAATAAGCTCTTGTCAAAAAAAAAAAAAGCTGCTCAAAAAATTTACTGGCAAGTAGTTGAACGGTAATATGCTAACAGTACATTTTTTAAAATTGAAATTCATTTTACATTTTATTTAATTTAAAAAGCTGCTGTAAAATTACAGGTGGCAACCAAGACACAGTAGCATTGTTTGGAAACGGTTCCATGAAAAGCCACTATGCTTTTGGTCAAATATACCAACCACTCTGACACAGTGGTATGAATATAGCAAATGATACCAAGCTTGTGCTCTAAGGCTTCATGGACTTAGTTTTTAGGGTTATTAAACTTCTAACTTAAGGCAGTGAACTTTGTTGAGATCAGGGATGGACTATAACAACCCCGCCGCCGATTCACACCTTTACTTTATGTCTCAATCGAACCGGTTAGAGGTTTTGGGGCTTGTCGAGCATTTGACAAACTCACCCCATCCGACCAGGCAGCTCTTTTGCTAGGGATCGAGGTTACAGAGGAAGATGAAAGACAAAGAAAGACCTCACGGCACACATACTATATATGTTCATGCCAAATCCGAATCCGAAAGGCGAACAACCCGCTTTGCTAGCAAATAGATATCCCCGACAAGACCTGGGAAGACAACTCGACTAAGAGTCAGACGATCCTTAGTACGTGCAGGCTTGCAGACTTCATCATCATCATCATCATTTTTGCAGGGGAATGGACCGACTATCTTGTCGTTGCTGGGCTTACCCCAACTCTTATGTTTGACTAGAAATTATGACCGGCTTTGTGTAGATGGTTGACCGCCGCCCCCTTTTCCTGGAGGCTCTCCGGCCGAGGAGGGTGAACAATATTTTTTAAAAAAACTTTTTTCGATTAATTTTTTAATAGAAGATCATTTTGTAACACAAAGTTGAGTTATTGGTAAATTTTACTATTTTATTAACCACAAAAATATACGTTAACTTTTTTTAAATATATTCTTTTAATCATTACTTTTACTACATTAATCAATAAATGTAATTATTAATGGATTGTTTTACAAGTTGAAATATACATGTAACCTACGTTTGCAAATTTGAAATTTACTTTAGCCATCCTATTCTAGAACTGTTTTAATAATTTATTTACCAATACATTTTTAGGCAAATAAAAGTAGATTGAAAAAAGAAGATTACAAAACGACCAGAGGACATAAAATCAAGTCCAGTGAAATGGAAAACAAACCACCCAAAATATTAATTAAGGCAACAAACAAAAATCTGAATTCGAAGTAAACAGCCGCACAAAGTGAAATGGTAAGAAGAGAAATAGAAAGTGAACAATGCGTGTCTAATGAAGATGGGATGGGAACTAAAACAACACAATGACAATCTGTGGTGCAAGGTCTTACGAGGGAAATATGGGAGAGGACAACTCGAAAGAGGTAATGTTATAGCAAAAGTTTCCGATTCATTTATTTGGAAAGGTGTGGTTTCAGCCTGGAAAAATATTAATCTTTTTGAGGAGTGGTCCCTAGGAGATGGAAAATCTATAAATGTGTGGAATGACAAATGGTTGGGAGATCAATTAGTTCTAGCTACTGATATGGGAAACATTCCGGAATCAATTAGCAACTTGACAGTGGCTGATTTAGTTGATGACACGGGACAGTGGAAGCTGGACAGTTTCAGCGAATTGATTGACCAAGACATAGTGCGGAAGATTATGGCTATTCCCCCTCCGATGACAGAAGACGGTGATGATGTTAGAGTGTGGCCTTAATACCGATTACATTTGCCTTAATACCGATGGTGCTCTGTTGGGTGGTGTGGCTGCATGTGGAGGCGTATTCCGAGATTCTAATGGAGCATGGAAAGGAGGTTTTGTGAAAAATATTGGGATTGCTAGTGCTTATGTGGCGGAACTATGGAGTGCAGTGGCGGAGCTAGGCCTAAAGGCCGGGGAGAGTCGCTATGTTTTTTTTTTTAAATGACGAGCTAAAATTGCATAAATTGTTAATTTTAATTAATCACAATAACATATCAAATTATATAAAATCAAGTAAGATAAGACTTTTAGCTTACACTTTTATTCGAAATATAAAAACTATAAACACAAAAATACATAGACCATTAATATTGAACTGGAGATTTTTTTACAAAATAAATTCAATTTAAAAATACATAGACCATTAATATTTGAATAATATTACATCATTTAATAATTTAATATATTATTGAGACCTATTAAAATCAATTGTGTTTAATAACTATGTGATTTATTCTTGGGAATTGAACTCAGGACCTGTTGGTCTCAAAAAGACACCCTAACCACCACGCCATGTGAATCATTGTTACATATGACAGCGTTTACTTATATATATACAAAGACACTTAACAAATATGTACATATATACTATTAAAAATAAAAATTCTGGGGCGGGCCGCGGCCCTACCCGGCCCATACCCAGCTCCGCCCCTGATGGAGTGTGTATGAAGGATTGTGCTTGGCTCGACGACGAAACTTCAATAATATAGAATTACAAGTGGATTCTCTAGTGGTGGTCCGAGGTATAAAAGGGCAGAAAGTTGGGAGTGCTTGTGGACGTATTCTCCTTGATAGAATTCGACAGCTGATGAATATGGATTGGAATGTTCGAATTTCTCATGTTTACCGTGAAGCAAACAAGGTTGCCGATGCTATAGCTTCATTGGGATGTTCTATACAAGGCTTCTCTTATTTTGACACACCTCCGGCGAGTTTAAAACGTTTGTGTTTAGATGATGTTATGAGAGTTTCTACTCCCCGTGTTTTAACCTTGTAATCTTTTTTTTTTGGGCTTTGCCCCTATATATATTATGCAACAAAAAAAAAAGAAGAGAATAGAAAAGAAAGAATCAAAATTAAAATATTGACTGAAAAACCTATAAATATATTGACGTTGTTTATTAGTAAATTTAGTCAAAGAAAAATCTAATAGTAAAGTTTAGTAGAAAAAAGACTAATTAGTAAAGTGTTTTGGTTTGAAAACATTAACGAGAAAAGAAAAACAAATCAAGACTTTTACCTTTAAAATTTTAGGCTTAAATGCAGTTTTACCCCCCCTATTTTGAATAAATCGGAATTTTACCCCCTATTTCACTAAAGCGGCAATTACTCTCTCTATATAACTCCAAATTTAGTGGAGTTTGATTCTGTGGAAAGTTAACTCGATTACGGTCATTTTGGTACCTTTTTGGTGAATTATTGATCAAAATTGAGTTATCAAAATTGAGGTACCAGTTTGCTTCTGAGCTTCAACTTCAAAACTTCGCACATAAATCAATTTTGAAAATTTTCTATATATAGATTATATAATTTGACTCAGACTCTTTTGAAAATTAATTATAATGCTTTTTGCTTTGAATTCTTATACTTACACTTTTTATGGCTATAAATAAGGTCTTTACCAAAATTTAAAAGATCACAAAATAGAGAATTTTAATAGTAATTGATACAAGATACACATAAAAAAAAGTCATGGAAATGAGGTTGATAAAAAAATGTGCTGCGATGATACTAATAACTACGTTAGTTGTAACACAAGTTGAATGTGATGCTCCTAGTCCTTTTCAAGAACTTTGTGAAGCAAAGTGTGACATATCATGTACCTAATTTAAACAAATGGAAGAATTTCTTAAGTGTGTGCAAGATTGTGAACAAAAATGCACACCACCTGTCAAAACAAAAACAATGTCATGATCCTTAACGTTAACATTATCAATGGTATGGGTTGGTCTAGTGGTATTGGCTTGGAATTTGGGAGTGTGCTCCTCTTAAGATTTCAAGTTCGATTCTCTCTAGTACCAATTTGGGTGGGTTAATTTAGCTTCTTAAAAAAAAAAAACATTATCAATGGTATATTTTTACTTTCTCTTCATCTTTTTTTTTTAACAAATATAAATATTTATAATGATTTGTTTTTACTTTGTAGATGCTCATGCATTGATTCAAGCTCGAAGATTGCAACAATAAATAATAAATAATTTATGTTATGTGAGATTCCACATAATTAAATACACCACATATGAATTGACATTGTGTCAAACTTAAATAAATACATTTTATTTCACAATGCCTATTTATTTTCTATAATCCATTTTACAATTTTTTTATATTTCTTGTCTGTTTTCTATGATAGTTTATTCATATATTTGAGTGCATGCATAACATATTGTTATTAAACCTAAACTTATCCATAAAATAATTTTGGCCAGAAATTTATTTATTTTTGATTAATTTCTTTTTGAAAAGGTGTATTTTTTTTATTAATTCAAGTGTCCTTAATGGTCATTTTACAATTGTCATTGAGGAGATTCAAACTCGGCAAGTTAAAATTACAAAACTAAGCTCTTGAAATAGCACTTCAAACCTTTTGATAATTTGAATGAGATTTTAGATTTTTTATTATGAGTAGGAACCAAAATTTTCCAATATTCACAAACACAATCTAAATAAACTATCGGAAAGATATCTTCCGGTGGGAGTGGGGTTAGAAGTTTATGAGCAACACACAATGAGGTGGGAGAGAAGAGTAATATTTGTCAAAAAAATAATAAATTTAAAGGCCTAAAAAATAAAATTATTTAAGTATTCGTAAGAGGCCTAGCAAGATGCATCTCAAAAAAATAAAATTAGAAAAATTGTCAAAAAATATGTTTCTGTACTTGTTAAAATGACAAAGAGGTAATTAAGCCAATGCATGGTGGTAATTAACCGGAAGAATGAAGAAGACTTGGGTGAAAAGGCAATGGCTTGATTGTGATTAAGTAGAAACTTAAAGTTAAATAGTGAATATTGCCAGAATTTTCTAATAATCTTGAAAGAGAGAAAGAAAGAATAAATCACCAAATTAGTCCGTGACTTTGTATTGTAGAGCAAATTAGAGATCAAATTGATTGTAAGTTATTAAAATATAGGGACTTATTTGATAGTAAGTGGCTAAATACAGAGACTAACTTCATAGATTAATAAAGTCAGGTACCTTTTTGAGATATTCACAAAGTTAGAAACTTATTTGAGAGTATTTTACAAAGTCAGAGACCAAATTGGTGGTTTACTCGAGAAAGAATTCTCATTCCTTTTTCCGCTCCTTCATCACACGCCTTTAGCATCATCACCATAGAAGGATGATAGTCTTTTTTCTTTTTTTTTTTGAGAAGGATGAATGTCTTAATCAAGGAGGTAATTAACTCTGTGCATTTTAACACCCGATTTGTGAGAGGTTGAATTTTCTACTATAACTATATGATGCAGATATAAACTCAACCATCTGATTTAAATTGATACTTGAAGTTATTTTATTGTGTGAATAATCTATACTATTCAATCTCAAATCTACTGTTGAGATTTATTACTATGTGAATATTATGCAGTAGGCAATCCTAGTGGGATTTGTAGAAAAATTATCTTTAAGTTTGTAAATATACTCTAAGCCCCCTAAATTTCTAAAATATGTTGAGGGGACTACATAATTTTTTTTCCGATTTGTGACTAGGTCTACTCATCATATTTTTTTCTCCATTCATGTAAGCTGAAAATGGATCCTACGCGGTCAATGATTTTGGTACAGTCATGCAGTCACAATATTTGTAGCCATCTGATTAATATGAGACCGACTAAGAAAATATATTTATATTTTGTTCAATAATTTATAAATATTGTACTTAAATCAGGATTCTCTAATCTTAATCAAACAATCACCATTGTCTAACTGCATCATTGTATAAATAATAATATTTCAACTACACCCAATTCAGGTCATAAAAATTTCTTGCTGCTGTCCATTATTGATATGGGCCACATTGTAATTCATTTATTTATAATGAGGGGATATCTATCATTCAACTATGATGGAATAACTTTACATAATTAAAACAGCAAAACACTCGAGTGTTTTTTTTTTTCTAAAAAATATAATGTTACAATCATACTCTTAAATCTAACTCAAAAAATCAAAGCCATGATGGTGTTCTAAGATTGGAAGACATGACCCACACACGCCGTTCAATCATGTAAACTTTAAGGTCAAAGCAATTATAAAGAATTTTTGAAGAAATAAATTTGGAACCATAAAGTGTCTATGTCTTGTAGTGGAGTCTTGTTTTTGGCTTTCATTGGGTTGTTGGTGTATATATATATTTATGCATGGCCCAAGATAAGCATGATTATCAATTTAACTAACAAAAAATAAGCTATAAAAATTGAAATATAATTGAAGATTCAGAAGTAAGATAATTTTTAGAAAAATAAAAAAGGATAAGTGGATTTTCCATATGATTATCAAGTTGGAGAATGGGAGATATTATCAATTAAAGTGATACTAATGATCATTTTATAACTGTTTTTAAGAAACTTTGAATTCGGCACATTAAAATTACAAAGTTAAGTTCTTAGCATTGAACTATCATAAATTAATGGTATCTCCAAACTAACGAACTTGATATTTTTCCACAATCTACCAATTGATATGTAATCAGATATGGGACAATTGAAGCATAATAGAGTTGATTAATGATATTTTTTATATACATTTTTTCATAATAACAATATAAACAGCTTAAACTCATCCAAATTTGGATTAATATTCTATGGACAAAAATAGGAGAAGCATTGACCATATGAATGTTTAACTTATTAGGAACAACATATGAATAGCAGATTTTAGACATTAGTTTTTTTGTTGTAGTTGAAACCAAGTGTTGAAAGATGGCTCAAATTCTGTTCTTGTTCTATATGAATTGATTCATCAAATTGATGAAATATTGACTATGATATGATGCTTTCTAAATAGAGGATTAAAAATGGTGAGCAATGAATTAATAGTCCATTAAAAAGGACTCAAAGATATTTCACAATAATGTCACTCTTTTATATTTTTTTGGGTTAAATTTAATTTTAATCCCTATAAAATCACGAGTTTTTAAATTGAATCCTTTAAAAATATGTTTCACAATGACCAGATATTTGCATACATATATATACATACAAGCATAATCTTTAACTTCATGCGATTTGTTATTATACTTTATTTTAACTATTGCACCTTAACATTCACTACAATACGCAAATAGTTTGTGCACAGTGTGTATGAATGTCGTAAGCTCTGAAATATAAATTTTAATTCCTACTAATTAAAAATAAATCATAAATATCATAACAAGATGTTGTACTTGATTATAAAGAGTGAACAAAAAAAAGAGAAATTGCTTAGGAGAAATGGTAAAAAATTATTAACAAAAAAGGATTAATAAGCACAAGAAAACAAACACATTCTATAATGAAAATTAGCAATTACACAAAAGTACCTAATTACTTCCATTTTACACCTTTCAACCCCCACTCTACTAACCAAAGTTAGTGATATGATCAATCCATTAAGTAGTTAACAATTTGGATATTTTTAGGCAAACATGACCCCATAAACCCACTATCCCATTTTCTATCCTCTTTACCACCCCAACAAAGTGTAAAAACTATACCATTTTTACCCCCACCATTAACCCTCTCTAAACTTGCTTGAAAAATGTCTTTTAGCCATTTCTCAAACATGTTGTTAGTAAAAGAACCAATCCCCCCAACACCAATTTCCTCTATCACCTTATCTTTTACACTAAATTTTACTTTCCCAAAAACCTCCTCAAATGACTCTTTTACCCTTGACATAAACATCTTTGTCATTTCCTTCTTCTTAGCTTGACTTTGACTCAACTCAAACAAATTCTCAATTGAGTCAAATGACCCATTTGAAATCAAATGCTCTCCTACTATTTCTCTTGTCAAATCACTTGAAATTGGACTATTTTCTCCCTCATTATCTTCATCATCTTCTTCTTCATCAACTTTCATGTTCAAGTCAAGAGTGTTATTGAAGCTTAATTGTCTTGAAAATGAAAATTCTTTCTTTTTCTTCCCTTCATTTTCTTCAATCCTTGGATTTTTCATCTTGCTAAAAAACTCAAATTCAGCTCTTCTTTTATTACCTAAACAAGGTGATTTTGATGTGGATGAAGATGATGACAACTCCAAAGTTGATTTTTTTTCACTGTCACTAATCTTCAAAACCAACTTCATCACTGAATCCTTCTTCTGATCTTCAATGACCATATTGCCCCCATTGGTCAAAATGAATATTTTTTGGCCTAAAGTTCCAAACTTTGCACCCCGAAATTCATCTTCAACCATTTTCCTTAAAAGGGTATCACCAAAATCAACATTTTCAACCAAAAAAACAAACTTTTCATTGTTTTTCAATGGCCCAATAACCATTTCAGAAAAGGGTGTTTCTGAATTTTCTCTCTTCATCATATCCAAATGAAGTAACACATCAACTGATCCAAAAACTGATTCTGCAATTGCAAGTGCCAATCTTTTTTTCCCAACAATATCATTCCCTTGCAAAAACAACCAAGTTGCACTTTCCTTTGATGATTTTGATGAATCTACCAAAGCTTCTGCTATTGAACTAACTGTTTCATATTGCCATGGAACATTCTCTTGCAACACTTTACAAATATGTTCTCTTTGCAGTGTTAAATTTTCAACCTTTTTGTGCTCTAAATCATTGAATGTTGAATTTCCAAGAGCAAGAGTTGTCTTTACTACTTCTTTAAGAGAATCAAAGTTTGTTGTTGCTGTTGTTGTTTGGTTTTTGTGTGTTTTTTCATCATTGAAATTGAACTCAATGGTGGATGATTGCTGGCGCCGGAATCGGGGTATAGTGTTTGAGCTATAAGCTGGTTTGGTTATAGAATCAGCAAAAGAGATTGAACTTGATGAATCTGGCAAGATACTAGTAACTTGGTTTGGCCAATAAGGATATGATGAATTATAAGGGTAGATTTTTGCATTTGAATTATAAAGGTTGTTCCAATGGTTTTGAGGTTGTTTGTTTTGGTGGAGACATTGGCACAATCTGTTCCACTTTTTCTTCAATTGGGTTAATTCATCCTGAAAAAACATTGAATTGTTCATAAGCCACAAGTAACAAATTAGATTTTAATTTGGTGGTGCACTTAAAATATCACATGGTATAAATAGACCTAAATTGGACGATTCCGCCTATAATAAATCTTCGTCTGATTTTGATCTAATGACTAAGAACTATTGACTAGGATAATTGTGTGGTTTCTCAATTGGCCATAATCATATCCAAACAAGTGTGTGTTTATCGATGCATAAAATATGTGACACGTTAATTGATCAAGATCGGCTGATCTCAAATCAACTATGCATAGGATTAAAAATAATTTATAGAAAGTGTAATGTGAACTAACCAATTTGAAATCGATGACTGAAATCAATTAATGTGTGTATATTTTAATGCAAAGAATCTAGATCTATATGTGACAATAGTTATTATGTCATGGTTCATAAAAAAATAGTTATTATGTCATGATTATATGAGATAAATCTTTTTAGGAATTTGCTTTTTGTCTATTTTGTTCTTGAACAAGATAGAAAAAAAAAAGATAATATTTTGCTACCTTCTGATGAGCTTCTGTACTATGAGACTGAAGCCATGAAGGCAAAAGATTCTTCTGACTTGGTTTGAGCAATTGAGCTTCTTTTTCATAATTGGTGGCACATTCTTCACAACAATTAAGCTTATCATGTTCCTCCTTGTTACTAAAGAGCTTTGATTCCAACATAAGAGAAGGGTTTTGAGATATGCTTATTTTTGAATCATGCACACTGCAAATTTAGTAACAAATTTCAATTAGATCCAAAAGTAAACAAACAAGTACCGCACGAACACCAGATATGATGATGACACTGATATGCCGTCACAAATAATAATTGAATAAAATATTTAAATGTAGTATAAACACATGTGCCAGACACCAAACACGTCTTCGATTTGTAATCTCAGTGGTAAGCGGCTAGAAATTTTTATTTCATTCGTATAACTTAATTATCACACTATTAAACTTAATAAATTTTAAAAGGTTACAATAAATCCACACATACAAATTAGTAACAAACTTTAATTAGATCCAAAATCAAACAATCGAACACGACAATGACACTAATATAACACTTATAATAATTTAAGAAAATAAAATAATTAAATGTAATATAAACACATATATCGGACACCAAACCCACCTTCAAGATGTTACGTGGCTAGAAATTTTTACTTCATTCTTATAACTTAATTATCACACTATTTAACTTAATATATTTACAAGGTTAGGTTACAAAAATCATATTTGAGAAACTAAAATGAAACATTGGAAATAGAACCATATAAATATTTGTAAAAAATAGTAGTATAATGTATAGAGGCATGTTTTTACTTTATGATTTAGCTTTTGATAAAGTATAGTACCTTGTAAAAAACATCATGTGAATCCGTAATGTCTAAAGAGGTTTTTGTTTATATACTGACAAAACAAAGTGAAGCAGAAAGGCACTGCTTCACGTCTACCATACCTTACCAACCAACTATGCTTTTCACAGTGCATTCTGCTATTTTTCAGAATACCGTACATACTTAGCAACAAATTGCAAAACAAATTAACCTTTCACACATAAAGAACTATATCATGCTTCATTGATTAACTTTTCTATTTTCATATTTTTCTTTTCATCTACTTGTTTGTTTGTTTTCATATTTTGGATATAATCATAAAGTAATTAGTTAATTGAACTTAATCAAGATTACTTAGTATATTGTTCTTATTTTTGAAAATCGGGGTGAATCACCGTAATTCTGGTATATCTACCGTGATACCAAACATAGTATGATCTTTAAATGTTTTAAAATTACAAAAAATCCTTTAGTGTATGTTTAGATGTGCAGCATGTTTGTGAAAACCCTAGCAACACAAGTGTTTTATTTTGGAGTAAAAAAATCACGGAAACTTTATCTCGGTTAATCCAGAGACACGGGGTGACGGCAAAAAGAAGTTGATCCAAACATAGTCTTAGTATAATTTTTTCTAATATTTTCATGCCCAAATTGATTAACGAAAGACACACCCAAGGATTAAGCCAATCAATGAAATACAAATTAAATACCTTGAATATAGTACTTAAATGTATTAAAATTACAAAAATACCCTTGAATATATTTTGTTTTATAATTTCATAAATCAAACTGATTAACGAAAAACATCATGGTCAAACAAATCAACAAAAGTCTTACACCGAAACCATGCATACCGACTAACAAAAGACCGTGTTTGTAATTTTGATACATAAGGACTCATGCTCCAAAAATGTCCCTTGAGTATGTTTTGTGTTAATAGTTTTATAAATCAAACAAACTAACGAAAGACATCATAACCAAACTAACGAACAAAAGGCATAAACCGAGACCATACTTACGAATAAAAGACGGTATTTGTAATTTTGATACATGCATACATTAGAGTGCAAAGGACTCACATACTCCAAAAAAAAAAAGACTATTTAATTACTCCAAAAGATGATTAAGCTAATAAGAGAAAAATTAATGAATAATTAATTACCTTGAAGAATGAAGACTTAAACCAAGTCCACCAATTGGAACAGGAACAGCTTGAAGACACCATTGATTCTCAAAACTAGGTACCCTCATTTGACACCTCATATAACTTTGATAACTAGCTGTTGCAATAAGCCAAATCTTACCATTATTAATCTCTTCTCCACAAAACAACTTTCCAATTTCATCAACCAAATAATCAACATGATTATAAGTACTTTCATCACCAAAATCATCATCATTCACTATCCACTTCAAATCACCAACATAAAAAACAGCTCCAACACCTAATGCAACATAATCACTAATTTTCCTTTTCAACACTCTTAAAACATTAATTTCAACTTCTTCTCTTTTCATAAACTTCAAAGAAATAGAACCAAGATGAAACTTAACAAAATGAGTTTTTTTTAACTCATTAGGAACTTCATTTCTTTCAAATTTTTCCATTAACTCATCAACTAATCCTTCTGTTAATGAAACATTATCACCAACTATCACAACATTTTTTTTCTTCTTCCTCAAAAGAACATCAAAAACAAGCTTAACATCTTCTTTACAAGATTGTAAAGGAAAATGATTATTATAAACTTGTGATGGTTTTTTCTGAGGAGAAAATAAAACAGAACCATAACCATAAGAACTCAAAAAGTGATTATGATTATTATGACTTAGAGAATGAAAAACAGAATGGTTTGATAAAGATGAAGAATGATGATTTTCATGTTCTAAGTTATTTTTAACAGAAGTACTAGAAAAACCAGCTTCTCTCATAACTCTACTAACAGAAGGGTCATCAAGAATAGAAAGTATAAGCTGATCAAGTTCAACTTTAACACTCAAAAGTGGTTGTTGATGTTGTTGATGATTTTGCTCAATACACCCCCTTCTTTGATGAGCTTGAGCTCTTTTAAGCGCCGCAATAAGCGCATTCGAAAGCGAAGGAACAACATGTTGGTTTTGAATCAAAGGTGAAGTAGTAGTAGTTGTTGGAAGTCTATTAAGAGCAACATTGAAACAAAGTTCAAGAGCTCTACATTGAAGAGGATGATTATTTTGTTGTTGAGATTTAAGACATGCTTTTCTAAGAGAAGAAGCACTTAAACTCAACAATGTTGCAGCAACATGAAGAGGTGTGATTTGTGCATGACCTCTTCTACGTGCTAAGCCTAAAGAATGCTTCAAAATTGAAGCAGACTCGGCTGTTAAAGTCTCTTGTAATGTATAAACTCCTGAGCGCATCACAATTTACTATCCCCACCCCCCACACCACCCCCCTTTTTGAAACTTGTTTTTTTTTCTTCACTACTACAACACTTTTTTTATGTTCTCTTATGTTTTTTATACCTCTCTCCACCACCACACCCCCTTGTGTTTTTTTTTTTCTTAAGGTGAAGTTTGAAACTACTTTGTTTTGTGTTTTTCCTCTTTGAAGAATAGAGGAAAAGGGTTTGAAAGAAGAAAAAAATAAAGTTGAAGGGTTTGAAAGAGTGGAGAGAGAATGAGAAAAGAAGTGTAGTTGAGATTTAGAAATATAAGACTAGGACTCACCTCTTCTTTATACTTCTTTGTTGGTCATTATATTTTTTATTTTATTTTTTTATCTTTTTGTTTTAACTTTTACTTTTGCTTAATTCTCTTTTGGTTTTAGTTTAAAGATGTAGCTTTTTCTTAACTTTTTATTTCCACTTATTACTCTCTCTCTCTCTCTCATATTCTAGTTTAAATTAAGTTTATTATTATCTATAGAGACAATAAGTTCATTTCATACCAACTTTATTTTTTTTTTTGAAAATGTAGGTCATCTAAATATGTAAATTGTAATGATAGTGTCTAATCTAATAAAATACATTTATTTTTAAAATGGGAATGTAATTTTTTTCATAACAAAAAAAACAAATTGGGCTAATTAACAGACCTTAATTATATTAAAAACAAAAAAAAATGGGCTAGTTAATGGACCTTAATTTTATTAAAAAAAACAAATTCGTTTAATTAATGCACATTTTTGCAGAATTTGTATATATTATGCTTGTGTAATTTTTGTCCTAAATAATAATAATTATGTTTGTTTACGGAAGGGTGAAAAGCTGTAGATTGCAGTCACTCTGCAATAGAAATACATACATGCATGCATGTTGGTCATTATTCTCAAATACTAACAAAGAGAAAAATGAAATGAAAACTATTTTATTCTATTGATTAATTGTATGTTTGGTATCACGTTCTATTCCTGAAAGAGTTTTCGGGATTAAGCCACGTGGCGATACCCGCGAAAAACGAAAGACTCTTTTTTTTTCGCTTAGAGCTTCCCACGTTATGTTAGAATTACGGTGATCCATCCTGATTTTTCAAAATCTACACTTTGTGTGTTTTTGGTTCGGTGGATAAGTCAGAATTACGGTGATCCATCGTAATTTTTCAAAAGCTACACTCTATAGCTTCTATAAAATCATGGTGTGAGGCCGTGATTCTGACATACCTACCGTGATACCAAACATAAACTTTGTAACTTTTATAAAATTACTGTGAGTCATGTGATTCTGACTTACTTTCCGTAATACCAAAGATAGGTTAATTAAGTAGACGATTTAATTAGAGAACATATTACATATGTTGTAAATTTGTGACTACTGCAGATGAGGTTGGTTAAGAAATTAGAGAATAAAACAATGGGGTCCCCACAATTCAAAATTTTAACAAAGCTTCCTTCCCACCTTACATATCATTCTTTGAATAGGCAGACAAACACATCAGAGATTCAAACAAAGGTACAAAAGGAGAAAGGTGGAAAAGGTGAAACAAAAAACGGTGTGTGATCAAAGAGATCATAAGAAAGCAATTAAAGCAAAAAGCAACAAAACAAATAAATAGGACTGTTATTTACTCTTTTATCCTTAAATATTAACAAAAAAAATAAATCATGTTTATTTGACTTAGATATATAAGTAAATTGTAACTAATTTCAGTATAATTAATTAATGGTAAGATTTCAAAAATAATCTTCAATAATTATCACATTAAAAAAAATCGCAGTTTTTGTTTGGATCAATCTATTATTTTCTGTATGAAATTCGAAAGACTAATATTTTGAGTTAGGTACAATAATTTTAGACATTAAACATTTTTATCAAATTTTAATGTTGTTATACATTTTTTTCATTGAATTTAAATCCAGAATCGTTTGTTAAGTTGGAAGAGATTAATATCATTTCATGCAAACACTTTAGGTTTTTTTTGTCACACACGACGAGAAAAGAAAAAGAAAAGAAAATGAAGGAAAAGAAAAATTAAGTCCTAACAAAAGAAGCTCTCAAATGCATTTGTAAAAAGCATTAAGGAGAGACTAAAAGAAGGATCATGAAACATAATCAACAGATTTTAACTTACAACTCTTTTTTTAGATAATTTTTGAAGTATTATCTTTTTAAAGAGTGTTTAATAATTTAATAAAACTAACAACTCAATCTCTAGTTAAGTATACTCACAGATACTATTCAATGGTAATTTGTTAAGTATTAATATTAATATATTTTAATTTTTTTGTGTCAAAAAAAAATTAATTTTTTAAATACTTATTTTAAGTTATATATAGGACTATAGGACTATGTACATCAACAAAACATTAGCTTGTTTGTATTGTAAAAGAGTGATAAAGAAAAGCTCTCTCTCTCTCTCTCTCTCTCTCTCTCTCTCTCTCTCCACGCCAATCCTCGTAGAGAGACAGCATTTTATTCCCCAAGTACCCAAAAAGCAACACTCTGTCTCCTATCCTTCATAGCATTATTGGCTCTTTTTCCTCTCTCTTTCTTACAATCACTTTTTCTATTAATCTCTTATATTAATTTCCAACAATCTATTTTTAAAAACCTTTTGTGTTGCCAAATAAAGGAAACACAACTGATATATACTGTTAATATTAATCCATATTCTTTTTTGTTCCCATTTTATTTATACAAAACTGTTGCTTCATTTGTTTTTTTCTTGGTAGCCAGAAAACATTTTTGTAAGACATTAATTATTAATTTTTCAGTGTTTTAACTTTTTGACTAGCTACTTTCTCATCATGTTTTTTATTTTACCCCCTTCAAACATTATTTACCTAGCTAATACTACAAATATATAATTTTTTTTTTACTATATAGTTTTTTTTTTTTGCTTTTTCAATTCAATTTTCTTTTGGGATTTATGATGGAAATTTACTATATAGTTGTAAATTGTAACAGCAAACAAGCTGCTATAAGTTAGAGTAAGTAACTCAACTGATTTAAACTAATTAAAGATAAAAGATGTTTGAGGTTTTGAATTAAGGTCTAGACATTGGCCGGTTCAAAAAAGAAGAATACATATAAGTAGTTATTGTTGATCTTTTAAAAAAAAATTGAAACTTAGTATTGAGGGTCGACTAATTTATGAGATTAATTCCACGGTCAACTGGCAAGATCCCAATAAAAGTTAACAAAGTTTTGTATAGACTGCTCCAATATAAGAAGTGACATTGATAAAATTTAAATCTAAAATTTAAAAGACGAAAATACCCTAACGTTATACTACCGGGGCTACTTGTAGAAGTTTAATTTAGAGATGAGACAATTAATGTCCTCTCCTACAAATGAAAAAATTATGGATAGATAAAAGATAAACAATGAATAGTAGTACTATAATTAAGCTTTTTCATTTTGTACCACTTTATTGGAAAATCTAGTTGCCTTCATGTATTAAGTAACTTAAAGAATCGAAGAAGTGAAAATAACTAATAATACAAATATAGAGCCAGAAAATAGATTAAATGCAGTCCCTTAAAGGATCAAAGAAGTGTACAAATAATTCTTTATGTTTATTTTAAATTGGTTTCTAAATGTTTTAAAGTTATTCCTTTACCTTATGTTTTATATGAACGTTTTAAAGTTGTACCACTTTATGTTTTATATAAATGTTTTATACAAAAAATTTGAATTTATTAGTTCTAACTTAAAACATTTAAACATCAGAGACCGCCTTAAAATCTAAAATAAATATAAAGAACTAAATATGTAATTAAACGTCAGAATTTGGACAGCCATGGTGCAGTCAATATCTCGGTACCATTCAATTTAGATTAGATAATTTAAATCTCTAAGACAATTTTTATTTAACAATATGAAGATAAAAATAAACAAATTCGAATCGAGTAGTTTAGACTCTCCAAAACAATTATCTTTAAAAAAGAAAATTATTTCTTTTTGTAGTCTTTGAATGCAAAATAGTCCTCATGATAATTGAGAAAACACTATTTTTTTGTTTGACACATGAGAAAACACTATTGAAATAACTTTGACCAGATGAATAATAAGGAAGCATACGGGTCCTCACGTAGTCACATTAATCTTTATTTTTTTGTTGTTAATACTAGTTGTCACATTAATCTGACCCTTACAAAGATTCGAAGAATGATGAAAAATCAATGATTATAAACTTTACCTTTAATTTTATTATTTTTTAAAACAAATTGGAAGAGATAAAAATTTAAAAGGTATGGGGGAGAGCTTGATCTTGTTGGATGCATATTTGTAGCGTGGATTCCTAGGCTAGTATAGTATCGATATGTTAAAAGTTTAAGGTATATATTGAAGAAAAAGAAGGGGAAAATATTATAGAAAAAAAGGTACAGAATTATTCTAAATTATGCAAATGCATAAAAGGGACAAAAAGAATCTGCTATACTTAAGACCTACTCCCTCCGGCTTTTATTATAAGCCAAAATTCCATTTTACACATTTATTAAGGAGTTGTCTTTTTGTCTTGATTTTATGTGCAATTTCTATTATAATTCCTAAAATAACCTTCTAATATCATTGAGATTCTACAATCATGTAAAAAAGTTAAACAATTAATTAGGGGTACTTTTGGAATGATAGCATTTAATAAAGTTACTTTTGGTAACTTTTGCTTATATTTAAGGCCAAAATTTTTTGTTGACTTTTGCTTATAAATAAGGCCGGAGGGAGTATATACCAAAGAAATTCTTTGGTTGAAAATGTGTGGAAAGAAAGTTCAAATTATAAATTTTTAAACGTGTAATTAGAACTTTTGTTCAAAAAAGAAAAACATGTAACTAGAACGGTCCAATTTCTAATTAACAGTTGAGATTTTTTATTACTTCAAACTCTATATATCAAACATTTATTGCAGTCAATTTTAATCACTTGGTGGCTCTTACGGAGTGTAACACCCTAACCCAAATTATCTAAATAATTAAAGTAAATAATAATGTACATACATGTTAAGGTGTTACACATTAAATTCATTCAAACATACATGTTATATTAGACATGCTATTACATCACCAAATATATTAAGGGTCATATTCATTGATTAAAGTCATCATCAAGTTAAGTAAACATAGACATAGCTATTACATCACCAAATATATTAAGGGTTAAGATCATAGGACACCAACTAGTTTGACACCAAATGTTACATCGCTCAATAATGCCTTAACGAATTCAAATTTTACAAAATACACTGTTGGATTGAAAGATTATATCATATAGATCATACATGATAAATTTAATAAAATCTAAAACCGTTTAATATGTTATTGAGACAAGTCAAGATTAGCGGTATTCAATAAAAAAGCATAAACTGTTAATTTTGACGAGTCTCAATAACATAGCAAATGATTTTAGATTTTTATAAAATTAACATAGATGATCTATATGATATAATCTTCCGATCTAACGGTGAGTTTTGTAAAATTTGAATTCGTTAAAGCGTTATTGAACGGTGTAATATTTGGTGTCACACTAGTTGGTGTCATTTGATCCTGACCCATATATTAGAGCCTAATTAAGTTCAAATATCAATTAATAAGTTACAACCAACCCGGTGTTACAAGTATTAGATGACTTGAATAAACACTAAACAAAAGGATCCTAAGGTTAAATCTAAATAGAACACAATCCATTTTCCTTGCTAAGGTTCACCAAAAGCTATTCTAGATCTAAATGTGGGTCTGAACTCCCAAAACTCCAGCACATAACACAAAACAGGGTGAAAGATTATATTTATAAGCAATATTAAGCAACTAAACACAGTATGTAACATGCATGATAAATTCATACACTAATCATCCAAATCAATCACCAAGTTTATCATATACACAATACAAGCACAACTAATTAATACATATATCCACACTATATATTAGTTCCAAGTAAACATGCAATGAATTCCTAATGCAACTCTAATGCATGAGGAACCATTCATCGTCACCAAAATAGGATATCAACAACTTTAACTGAGGGATCCACATCATCACTAATACAAGCAATTGTATATTCGCATTATGTAACAACTTTGGAGAGATACACACGTTTTGAATAAACTTCGATCTTCATCTTGTAGCTCTGGGGAAAGATGTCCAACACCATGTTGAGACATCTTGTTCAACATGTTATTCTGAACTTGTTATTTTCCCAGAGGTAGGATGTCCTACCTCAAGCTGGGACATCTTGTTCAACATGTTGCACTTGCACATCTTTTCTTGCACATGTTGTTTTAGCTTAATAATGCAGTCAACAACAACTCTGTCAGTGCAACATAGTATTCAATCTATGATCTTCAAATCTTCATGTCTTCTTTTGATCTCAGATTTTGTGTGTCTTCAATCTTCAAGTACTCTCCAGTCTTGATTTGATTGTCTTTAATGCACGCGTGAGACAGTTTCAGTCTTGTCTTCAGTGCATGATCCAGGATAAGTAAACTAGTAACTTAACATTAGCACTAGTGAACTTTTATCTAAGTAAATCACAGCCTTGTAGCAGCAGAAACACTTAATCAGAGTGATCAAGGCTTAGTGGTTATACTGTTCTAAGCATATAAAAATGCTCTAGACAGACACACAGATTCTAAGCATATAAGAATGCTCTAATTCATCCAAAACAAGAAGAATAATAATTCATTCACATCCTATCCTACTCTATTAATATCAATCTCCCTTTTTACTAAAATTTGACAAAGGTAATTCAAATTAAGTACTATTTAATAAAGGGAAGCATACATTGTATAGGCACTCATAAGTGCATAATGTTTAAGAGGGTGTTTGAAACATGTTGTAGGACATTTTGCATTACACCAGGAAAAATAACTTGCTCATTTGCATCATTCATGTCCATCTTTATTCTGAAGAATTAGCTTCATCACTCTCTGCTTCTCCTTCCTCTTCTTGTTTATCTTCTTGTTCCTTGGTCATTAGCTTGATGAGTTTGTCCACATTCATCTTTTTGATGGTGCATGACCTGATGGTTTCACCAAGCGCTTTAGAGAATTCCATGAGCTCAGCTAGTACCTCATTCTTGGTGCTTTTGGTTAGAGAAGAAGAAGATGTTCAACATCATCCTGAGCCCTGGATATCACAAATGTCTGGGACATGTGATCCAACAAACAACCTGACCAATCATTTATGGGTGCCCTTTACTTTGTCAGCTAGAGTTGAAACATATTCTTTTGACATGCACTAATATTTGACCATCTTGTGGGACATCTTGATATCCCCTTTTCCTTGACTAACAAGCAAGCTATACCTTGACGTTTGTTCTGAGGTGTCCACATATAGCACTTGTCCTTGAATTTTGAGCCCCTCATTAATTCTTGATCGTGATTAGTAACTATGCATTCTGATTTATTGAAGTGCACATTAATTCAAGTCTTGTTCACATAGTTGACTTATACTAATCAAGATTGTAGTTAACCATTCTATTAGTAACAGTAACACATCCTTCTATTAGTAACTAGGAACTTACCCGTGCATCCGCACGGGCGCGCGTTCCGCGCGTTCGATTTCGTAGGGGTCATTGGTTCGTGGGGGACGTTGGGTCGATTAGGTGTATGAGATACAGATAAAAAATAATTGTTTAGAAGGAAAAAAAATAGTATGTAATACTCTTTTGTTTGGTTGAATAGAAAAATAAAATTATGAGAGTGAAATTAGTAAATTTTTCAATAATTTTGAGACTAATCTTACTTCTCATTTACGTATACGAATTTTTATCAAAACAATTACTTATCATTTTATGCATAAATGAGAAACATTAGTTCTATGTGGATAATAGTTAATTATTTTATTTAATTTTTTTATCAACAACAACTTGTTTCCAGTGTCATTTAAATTTGTCATTAGCAACAATTTGTTCTTGTATATAATAGTTAGTTAAAAATTTCATCATCAATACTTTTTTTTTGTGTATAATAGTTAAGTTAGTTAAAAAATTTCATCATCAATAAAGTTTTCTTGTGTATAATAGTTAATGAAAATTTTCATCTGGAATAGCTTGTTCCCCGTATATAATAGTTAAGCATTAGTTGTATGTGTATAATAGTTAATTATTTTGTTTAAACTTTTGATCAACAACAACTTGTTTCCGGTATCATTTAAATTTGTCATTAGCAACAATTTGTTCCTGTATATAATAGTTAGTTAAACAATTTTATCATCAATAACTTTTTCTTATGTATAATAGTTAATTAAAATTTTCACCAAAAATAGTTTGTTCCCCGTATATAATAGTTAATTTATTTTTTTCATCGGCAGTGCAAATTGGCATCTCCCCATTAACTTTTTTATCAGTAATAACATGTATTAGTAGGGGTGCTCGCGGTTCGGTTTGGATCGGTTTTGAGGTAAAAACTCATCCGATCCAAAAATAAATTTATTTGCGGTTTGGTTCGGTTTTGGATGACAAAAAAAAAATTCAATCCGATCCGATCCAATTTTATGCGGTTTAATTTGGATCGGTTTTTGGATATTTGATAAAAAATTATAACTTTTTTATGAAATATTTATATTATAAAAAAAGGTATAAAATAATAGTTTTAATTTTTTGACGAAATAAATATTAAGTTTGATTTTAAAATATAACATATAATATATTAATAATTAATATTTTAGAATGACAATTATCAATTATATTCGAAACATGTCAAAAAATAAAAAAATAGATTAAATTAAACTAACAAATAGTATTAACAAAATTTAAAATGAACAAAAAATAGATGAATGCAATTTATATTCATACTAACAAAAAAGATTAATAAGTATTAAAATATGTTTATGCGGTTTGGTTTGGTTTTGAAAAATCAATCTGAAATCCAATCCAGCGGTTTTAAAAAAAAAAGACATCCAAACACATCCAAAAAAATTCATTTTTTTGTGGTTTTCTGTTTTTTTTTATCGGTTTGCGGTTTTAATTTGGATTGGATTGAATTTGAGCACCCTTATGTATCAGCAAGTTTAACATTTTTATCAAAGATAATAATTGTAGTCTCCTCGTGAGATTTTGATCAGTAATAACTTGTAAAACTGATTTTAAATTTTTTATCAGTCATACAAATTGGCATCTCCCCGTTAATTTTTTTATCAGTAATAATTTGTATTAGTGTATTTAACACTTTTATCAGTGATAAAAATTGTAGTCTCCTCGTGAGATTTTTATTAGTAATAACTTGTAAAACTGATTTTAAAATTTTTATCAGCGATACAAATTGACATCTCCCCATTAATTTTTTTATCAGTAATAACTTGTATTGGTAATTTTAACACTTTTATCAGCGATAAAAATTGTAGTCTCCTTGTGAGATTTTTATCAGTAATAACTTGTAAAACTTGATTTTAAATTTTTTATCAGCGATACAAATTGCCATCTCCTTATTAATTTTTTAACAGTAATAATTTTAAAAGTAATATTAATTTTTTTTATCACAAAAGTTAAAAATTGACTTTCCGTTTGAATTTAATTTATATACACTGTCAGTGTAAAGTTATTTTACACATACGTCCAATAATATACCAACACATCATTGGATGCATGTGTAAAAAAATTTACATTAAGAATGCACAACAATTAAATTCATTGATTATAACATGATTTAATTAATTTAAGATAGTACACATATCCTTTCTTTCCCTTTTGCCTACATTTTCTCTCTCTCTCTCTCACGATTTTTTTTATCAGGTAATTTTATCATTAAAAAGTAGACTACACTCTCTCTCTCTCACGGTTGAGTGACTGTATTTGTTTATTTTATTTTTTACTTTAACCACAAACTACTTTCTTTCTCTTTCTCTTAAACATTTGAGAAGCCTTCTCCCCTAGCAAACCCTAGCCGTCCGCTGCTACCACAACCACCACCACAAGGGAAAAAAGATCAAAACTTTTGGGAAAATAAAAACAATATATTAGGTCAATAATGAAAATAAAAACAATATATTATGTTTCTTTATTTATTGTTAGATCTGTTCATCTACATAAATTTTTTAAAGATGAAGATATTATGCTTATTTATTGTGATTCAAATTTGAAATTTGAATTTTCACTTTAGTCTCATCATTGTACTTGAAGTTAGCTTATTTTAACATTGTTTTAAAGTAGAAAAAGTAAGTGTGGTTAGTCAAGATTGTCCTTAAGAAAGCTGACGTGGAAGGCTCAATTAGAAGGGTAGAAAAGATAAATCCTAAGTATCTTTCTTTCTTAAGTTAATAATAAATACATTCAAAATCTCATAAGTTCACTAATTTTTTTGAGTTGTCTTAGGCGACACACCAAAAAACTTAAAGGTTGCGTCGTAGCTCTCAACATTCTATAGTTGCACCGTCGATGTCACTTAAGAATTCCATCCCTTTGAACCTACATGATTTAACAAGTAGATCCCTGATATCTAGACCCCATTACATAAGGGGTTTGGATCCTCCCCGTGACAAGAGGTCCAATAGGATCCCAACCATCAAAACAAATGTTTTGATATTGAAAAATAGTGAGATATTATATTCAAGGGTGAAGATAAACATATGAGAGAACTTGACTTGTAATATCTACCTAAGGATGGAAAAAATATTCATACCCGCAGATATCTGCGGATAAAATCTGTCATGGATACAGAGTAGATAGCTTAATGGATATCCACGGATAAAATAAATTGATATTTCAATTATCCACATTTAATGGATACGGATGCGGGTTTAATATTATCCGCGCCCGTGAATATCCATATCCGCTAAATAATTAATAAAACTACTTAAATATTTCTACTTACATATAAATTCTAGTATTTTTATATAAAAAAAATTGTATTTTTATATTTTATCTTTTGCAGTTTGACTATTTTATATAAATTCTAACTTTGTTTGGCTCTTTTGCCATTCTGTGAGGTGATTTTTGTTTGTAGATTGAGTGTTTTCATTAAAAATAGAATGCAAAATTTATGAATATCATGTGTTAATGTTTTGTCTGTAAATTATTATTTTTTCAATAATTAGTTTTTTTTAATAAAAAAATATCATCCATGGATATCTGTTAATATCCGCGGATACGATCAATATCCGTGGATTACCCGCTAATTAGCGGATATCGGCACGGATATGGAGCGGACGCGGATATCATATTTGTCTGATAGAGCGGACATGAATATCATATTATCCGCGTCCATGGATATTCATTGACATCCCTATAACCGATAGTCTCCTAATTTCTTAAAAGCTTAAAAGATAAAAAAACAAAGCCACTTAATTTCTTAAAAGCTTATTAATTGAATAGATCATTTATTAAACACGCTCTTTCAAGCATAATCTCCTTTGTCGTTTACACTTCCCTAATGATTTTTTTTTTGAGGCAACACTTCCCCCTCTCATGATTAAAAGCTCCACATATACATGATGAGATTGTTTAGAGTGAAAAGATAAAAAGCTAAAACACTTATCTTTGTCATAATACACTTATATTTGTCATAATGTGTGATCAAGTGGGGGTACTTATGTTTGTTTGATTGAACACTCTTTTTTATCTTTTTCTCATAATTAAAATTATGAGCTTGCTCATTTTGGGGTCATAATTGCCACCCTTTAAGAAAGGATGAGGTTTTGATTGGAAGGAAGGGTGCTCCCAAAATCATTGGAACATTATATAAAAAGTAGTGAAGACAAAATAGGAGTTCTCTACTTAGAAGAAAAGGATCCCTTTGTGCATAAAATGTGAATGTAAAGTTTGCTTAATGTGACAAATATTAATCTTGATACAACTTTGGACTTAATCAAATGATTTGGTTTTCAAATTCCCTTACAAATTTTCAACAAAAGAAGGAAAGTGAGAACATGATGTTTTTCATTAGACTAATTAAAAATGCAATTAATTAAAAACGTTTTTACCATGTAAGACAAACATTAAGTAATTCAACATTTAATTTGGAAGCAATTAAATAACAGGCTCAATTGTGTGGAAAAAAGGTGGTGGAGGCATGATTCACATTTTTCAAAGAGGGAAAATAAAAAGTTACATTTTTGTGTGAAGAATACTTATCTTATTTAGAGCTTGTAACAATTATCTTAGAATTATTAGTATGATTAGGAAGACCAACTTAAAAAAGACATTACTTTGTTATTTTTTTTTGTGGGGTGTGTCAGATAATTACAACAGTGCAATGCAAAAACGACACTTAAGAGTACCAATAGCAAATTACTATGGTGGATTGTCCTCCTCGAGAATTATTTGTAGTATGCCAGTAACTTTAAATTACAATCTACACTTGTTTGTGCGACAACAATATACATGTTATAAATAGAGGTTTCTGCAACAACATTACAATTATAATTGTGGTATAATAGTTTAATGTGTAACTGTAACTGCGATCATAATTTAAAATCATGCATGCAGATCATATATATCAGACTCTTCATTCATTTATCAATGAGTGTCACTTTTGTAAAATGAAATTATTTTAAAATAAATGTAATTTTTAATTTAATATTAATTATTTTTCTTCAATTATACTTTCTAATTACTACCTGCATGTATATTACTTCCAAAATATTATATTTCACTTTGCATAATGCTCAAAAATTAATAAAAACTAATTGGTAAAAATATGTATTTTCTTTTTTCGTTTTATTACATTTCTTAGCATGTGTAGCCATTATTTAGGTAAAACCTTATTTATTTGGAATAATGAGGAAGTACTCAATTAAAAGCTAGTAGCTGATGACATTTTATATGACCACCAATGCCAAAAAGTCAAGTTTAATTCTCAAATGAAGATAAATAAATTGAAACTTGAAAGTACATGAAACATTTTAGCATAAACAAATTGGTAATTCTTCATTCTTTATTATTAACAGATCCTGCATGATCTTTAGATTTCCATAGTCAAAGGATGAAATCTTATGAAAAAGAAAAATGTAGAAAGCTCAAATATCAAGAGCAAATAGGATAAGCATTAAGCATGCATGGTTTGATTTCTAATTCTTTTTGACCGTTCCATATTAATTTAAATATGGAAAATGCTAAACAGTGCCCCCGGGGCAATGGTTAAGCATATTAAAATAGAAAATTTGTCTCGAAATACGTGCATTCAATTCAACACATTGGAAATGTAAAAAGTTGTTTTCTCAATATTAAATTTTTATTTTATTTCCTTTTTTGGTATGCTTAATCATTGCCCCGGGGACACTGTTTAGCATGACCCTTTAAATATTATGTCAGTCCACAAAAAAGACTCATCCTAGAATGAAAATTAAAATAAACAAAAATTGATTAATAAAGTTCAATTATATTAAGATTAAATAAAATTATTAATAAAAATTATTTTCACTTGGTTGTTGTTGAATGGAGTAAAAGTGTGTATCTTGAAATACATGCGCGTGAGAATAAGATCCGTACGCATTATATGGTAATCAGTTTAACTCTGAAAAGGTGAAAAATAAATCTTATATTGCTAATGTGACACGTTTATAAATATAAATAATATTGAAGCTTTTAATTTCTTCTTTGTATGACAAAAAGCTGAACTTAATTAACTACCCCGCAATCCCATCCTACACCAGAGAAAGAAGTTGGGAAGGGAAATGTTCAAGCCAAAAATCCCAATATTAGTACTTGATTAATATTTAATAGTATTAAAACAAATTTGTGAATGTACCTTAGCTTGGATAGTACTTCCAAATAATTATTGTAAACACCATGCCATATATATGTACAGGCCAATTCTAGGGTGGGAAAGCAAATCATATCTCTCACTGGTGAAGGGTACTTTTTCACCATTAGATGTGTTGAAAACCCAATGAATGGTATGGATGAAGTACAGGAGAATTGTTGCTACAGTTTCTTTGACTTTTTTTACCTCTACTTTTACCAATGATTTAACATAAAGTTTTTTTTTTTTTGACGGAAACATAAAGTTAATAGTAGTAGTTTGTTAATTTTTTTTAAGAAAATAAAAACTTATGTATGTTTTTATATTGTTACACAAAATACATAAATTTGTAAAAACAACACATTTTTTTATCAGTTTTTTTTACCCTAAAAAAAAGCCAAATTTTTTCACCCTTCAACAAACACACCACCATCAGGTGGTTGTTCTTCTTTGTTGCGTTAACTTTATTTAAAATAAAATTGCCCCTTTCTATTTTCTTTTCAATCTCTAAAACAATATCCATTAATAAAGAAATTGTCCCCATGAGTATAACTGAGTTGGTAGAATCATCACATATATTATGCAGAAGTTAGAATTCAAATTTCTGGCACTTCACTTATTCACCTTTAAAGTAAAATCTCTAATAAATTTTTTTTGGGTGGTGGCTATAAATGGAGTATCATAGTTCGAACCATGGGCGGACCTGCATGAGGCTTGGTGTGGCTATAGCCACACCAGCTCAGCCCAATTTATTTTTTAAAAAAATAATATTTATAAATAATTTTAAATTATTCTGCATACATATTCATACAAATATTAATATAAATATTAGTTTAGAGTTTATTATTGATGATTGTAAGTATTTCGATACATATATTAGTTTAAGTATTAGTACAAATGTTAATTTATAACCTATTATTTATTATTTGAAATCTTTCGTTACACGTAAAGTATTATAGTTTAAGTAATATAGTTTAATATTGGAATAATCAATTTTACTTTGTTTGTAAAAAAATAGGAGATAACTAATTGAATTTTTATAAGATTGGTTAAAAATAGAAATTGAACTGACATATAAATATGAAATAACATAAAAAATGATTTCTTTTCAAGTAAAATAATACGTGTAAAATTGGAATAAAAATTAATAAGTTATAAGCTAATTGAATTAGCTTATCAAAACAAATTATCAGTTGGTATAATTGTGGGTTCTATATATTTTGATTTAAAGTAGGATCTTGTGAAGCATCAATAGTTATATGCATTATTTAGAAGATATTCAATAAGTTATAATCCTTTTTTTTTCGAATAGAATATATTTTTTTAGTTTTTTGGATATAGTTTGTTGATTTTTCTTTTTGAATAGAAATTTTATGATTTGTTGGTTTATTATTGTTTTTTTTTTTAATATACATCTTGTATTAGTAGTAATCTTTGTTTGTTGTTTAATGAATTATCCGGATAAATTTTTTTTTATTAGTTCATAACTTTTTTAGCCCCACTAGTATTATATGTCCAGGTCCGCCCTTGGTTCGAACCTCGTTACCTACAATAAAATGCAATGTCTTTACCAACTGAGTTAAACTCATGAGAACATATATCAATCTATTTTATTGCTAGTTATTCTAAGTAATAGAGTATATATTTAGCTACCCCAAATAAATTTCTTTATTAAAAAATAAAAACTAATAGAAATAGAAAAGACAAAATTTTTTATTTTTTTTGTTTACAATGTTGGCGGTAATGATCGAACTTAAGACCTCATGCATACTGCTCAAAACACTCATCACTAGACTAAACCTAATGGTTTAAAATATTTTTTTTAACAGCATCATTACATTTCTTAATATGTGTGAAATAATCTTTAAAATAATCTTTTTTAAATGAAGGGAGTATAACTTTCTAGGTTGTTTTGAATGTGGTATATGAGTTTCATAAAATTTCTTCATATGTTTCTGGGATTGGCTGAGTTTTTTTAAAATAATTATCAAATAATAATTTCACCTGCCATATAAATGATTTTGTTCCAATTTATTTTTTAAAAAAATAAATATGTTTTATTTATATTCAAGAGTTTTTGGGTTAGTCAAACAAAAACCACCAAACCCAAAGTAAGAAAAAATAAAAAAACCCAATCCAAACCCAATCCAGTCACGGTCCCTCTCTCAAATGAAATCAACTGCACCTGTTCCACCATTTTTCTTCTTCCTCCATCTCTCAATGTTCTTCTTCCATTACACAAACCTTCTTCTCAGTTTTCCGTAAACATTTATCGTCCATATCTCGTTTCCCTCGGATCATAATCGATGTTTCTACTAAGCTATAATTGTGAATTTCAGAGGTAAAAGTCGTCATGCAATGGATGGATCTGGTTTTTGTAAAAAAGTGTTTGTTATTTAATGTGTAATAATAATTATGACAATATTTTATTCCTCTGGAAAAAAAAAAATAAAGAAAAATATTAGAACCGGAGCCACCTTCAATATCCGGTTAAATCACTCTCTCATGGGTGAGAGACATATTCTGGTGACTCACGCTAGCATCCACCATATGTACATACACAAGAATAGGTCAAAAATGAGTAAATTAGAATGTATTGTTTAAATTTGTAAAATTGTGCCTCAAGAATTTTGTATATATATATATATATATATATATATTTATTTATTTATTTCTAATTTGGTACTAATTTGGTGTTGATGTTGATTAAGTCTATGACCTTCCAACTTTCATTCCAGTTTATGGTTGTGTAAGTCTTACACAGCGATAAGATTTCATTCTTGCGATATCATGAAATAACTGAAGAGCCTAAATGGACATTCTTCGTTTTGGTCTCTTGAATTTTTCACTTCTTGTTGGTTGGTTTGCAATCCAACACAATTTTTTCAAAACGAACTATATTTGGATTTCGAATCCTCGATTACAACAGTAAATCCTAAATTTGCAGCTTCAACCCAGACTCAATTAATCAATGCATCTTAATTCTTATATTTTTTATACGAGGCACAATGACTACTTGTATAAACAACTTCCAACTCCAACTAAGCATTATTGAGCTTTTAATCAACATCTGAATATTTCGGGTTTAGCAACCTTCAATTTCAATTCATCGGACTATTTTGATTTGTTGGCCATAACTACAAATAAATGATAAAACATATAAACATAATCAAATAATGCATGTAAAAATACAAAACTTTCAAAAATGCATTACATCATTTTCCATATCCATTCTTTTTTGTTAGTACAAAAATGTAAATCATTTACACCAAAATATTCTATGACAAGTGATCATGTAGCAAAAAGGTTGATATACAGAGAACATTAATGCATTATTCATTCATTCATATATAAACTACTGTATAACATGACCTCCAACTTTCTAAAGTGTGA
This sequence comes from Trifolium repens, assembly GCA_030408175.1. NCBI lineage: Eukaryota > Viridiplantae > Streptophyta > Magnoliopsida > Fabales > Fabaceae > Trifolium > Trifolium repens. Next base: position 19,081,901 of record CP125839.1, on the reverse strand, counting down.
ATGTGAGAAAAAAAGATAAGGGAATGTTTGGTGGGTCCCACACATGTTAGTAGGACAATGGAACCCACAATCAAAGACCAATATTCATTCATAGGCAAGGTTTTAAAAAACGGTCGCGGTCGCGTCTCGGTTACGTAAAGGTTTTCGCGATTTCGGTCGGTACAGGTGTTACGACACTAATTGCGGTCGTCGCGGTGTGAATTAATCACAATTTGTTCTTTAATATAAAAACGGTGATACACAGTAACGGTATCGTCACCTACAAAAACCGTTTTGTCGCGGCCGTTTTCGCGGTCGCGGACCGTTATTTAAAACCTTGTTCATAGGCTTTGATTCTACATACATTCTCTTTCACTACAAATATATTTTCAACAATTTCCAAGTCATACCTCACTCAAAAAAGTTAAAATATAGGGAGATTTTTGGGGGAGAGTAAAGAAGGGTAGCGTGCTACTTTATACAATAAATGTCCCCAGAAACACATACTAATACTATGCTCTTTCTCACTTATTCATTCATTCAGTCCTTTGCTTTTCCAATTACAGTTCTCCACTCTTTTTTACGTACTCACACTCACACATTACATTCCAAACCATTTTGCTTGGGGAATGTGCTTTTATTATCAACCCTCCATTCATTTTAATTAATTTAATTAGACTAAATCACTAATTTATCAAGATTTAGTGCTTCTTTGTTGTACATAATTCATCGACTGTCTATGTTTGTTCTAGCTTATTAGTTGCTCTCTCAAATCTCATTTTGCATGATGTTTTAGGGACATATATATGTGTTTGTTAATATTATATGGTTTTGTTTAAGCAAGTAAAAATAGTAATTTTTTATTGAAAAATAATTACAGTATTATTTATTAAAAAGTTATTTATTTAGTATAAAATGCGTATGAAACTTTTTTTTTAATATATGCAAATTTGCACATGATAAAAAAAATTCAGTTTAAGGGGAATTCTAATTTGCCCTTTTATAATTTGAGGGTATTTGCCCTTCAACCAATGAGAACAAACCATTTTTATGTGGTCCCCATAAGTTTGTTACAATTTGTTGTGGGGACCACATACAAATCCACTTATGTGGCTTGTTCTCATTGGTTGAAGGGCAAATACCCTCAAATTATAAAAGGGTAGAGGAGTAGTCACCCCAGTTTAATAGTAGGAAACTTTTTCCTTATTTTTGGGTCGATACTGTTTTTATTAAGAGGATATAATCATGCACTTGTGAATCTACCAAGTTTTTTTTTTTGGCGCCTTTGTCGGGACTAATTAAAGATTTGAGGTTTTAGTCAATTTATTTTTTAAGAAGTTAGGTAAGTTTTTCTTCTATATTCTTTATATTAGAAAACCTTGTTTGTTTTTTCTTGTTTAGTTTTGCTCTTTTTATGTTTCTAACAATTATCAAAATCTCTAAATTTGAATTTTTAACTTGCTATATTCGATGCGAAGAACTCGAAGTCTTGGAGCAGTCGTAGAACCATTCCCCAAGATAAAAATGTTCTTCACACCACATAGAGGAATATCATTTAAAAATTAAGAATCACCATGGCTGAAGTTAAATCATTGAATGACTATGCAACCACAACCGTTTTGGAACCAAATTCTAGTATTATAAGGCCGGCGGTTAATGCTAATAATTTTAAACTAAAACCTTCTTTTCATGATCCAAAAAACCTAGTAATTTTTAGGGTTCAATTTGTATTTCTCAATTTTTCTTGAATATTGTGATACTTTGAAATTGAATGATGTTCCAAGTGATGCCATAAGACTTAACTTTTTCCCTTCCCTCAGATTATGCTTATGTCTAATGATAGCATTAATTAAATGATACCTAATATTTACTAGTATTTTACTTTATTTACGATTTTTAATAAGTTTATTTGCACTATTTACTTTTTTTTTTGTTTTGCAATTGTAGAACTTAAAACTTGAAATATGAAGAAAAGAGAGCATTTTATGCATTTAAGGCATTTTAGTGATCAAGACTTCAATTATGATAATGAAAACACTTCTTTAATGAAGAGAATTTGAATTTTCAATGCTAAAGCCAAGGAAAACCGTCACTAAAAGCTGAATAAAAAGTTCTGCCTTAGCAAAGCCTACCACACGACCGTGTGGGAGCTCACCACTGTCGTGTCAGGCAAGTCAGGAGCTCCATCTGCGTGCCTAAAAGTCAGTTTTTGCCTTTTCATTTCTCTTTTTAATGTCTATCATTTGTAATAAAATCTTAATGAATAAGGGTAGCTACGAAATCATGAGGCTTGTCACTATAAATAGGACCTTTATAGCCAAGCTCTCTATATTGTAAACATTTCCAAAAATCAAATAAATTTTTTTAGTTTAGTTCTTGTGTTCTAGTATTTTATTTTGAGTTGCAGTTGCTCATGACTATGTGTGAGTAGTTCACCTACATCTTGGATCGTGGAAAGTATTCCATAAAAAGCTCCCTAGATCATGTACTTTTGTTGATATCAAACAACGTATATCATATACGTATAGTTCTACATGAGTATTGCTTTATCTTAGCGCATGAAGGCGAAGGACCGAATGTAGAAGTTGATGTATGTCCAGACTGTAGACTATGATCAGGCGTAATGTGCTAACGTACTTTGAGGGTTGTTTGAGGAATTTCTACATGGTTAGGCGGAGCGTTCTGTTAATCCCCTCTAATTGGGGCCCTTTGTATCGTGGTTTTTCCGTCACTAATATCTTGTATATAAATTATTTTCTCATGATAATTGTTCATGTGATACGGTTACAATATAAACCATGCTTGTGATAAAATCTATCATCCTAGGATGATTTTATTAGAAATATATATTTTAGTTTATTTTGCTTTCATATCTCTCAAAAATCCAAACATAATCTTCTCCAATATTCTCTTATACTCCAATATTCTCTTATACTTTACTACTTTTCTTTCTAATCTTTTTATGTACAATATTTTACTTTGTTTCTTCATAGTCTTTATAGACCGATACTCTTTTTATTAAGAAGACAAACTCGCGCACTTGCGAGTTGTGAGGCTCTCATCAAGCACTTTTTAAATCAAATAATGAAATTCGTAGTTTTACGTTAGAAAAACCATAAGTGCAGGAATAAACTCATCAATATAATGAAACAAAACTCATATGTAACTAGTTAGACCAAGTTTCTACATCAAAATCATAAATAACTACACCTAATCCCAACAATAGTGAAGATAAGTTATACATGACAATCTTACAATACATGGCAAGAAGAGATGGAAATTAAAATAAATGATGTTGATTCCTCAAGATTCTTTAACCTAGTTTCTTCTCGCTTGGTCACCCTCTTCTCTCTATTCTATAACCAAAGAAATGGCAAAAGATATAAAAAAGTATGTTTTGTGCCCTACATATGATTGGAACAAGAGCTATATCTTGGTCATAAAAAAAGCAACCACTCTATCTACCACCGAAGCTTGCAGAGTTCATATGCTTGTCAAGGAGTGTGGCTCATGAAAATTTTGAATCAACTGGGTTATTAGCAAGAGAATGGTACTATAATTAATCTATAAAGTTCATTCATGCATGGAAGGAGCAAACATGTTGTCACATTTCATTTTTTGAGAAATTTAAGTAAAGGAGTTATTCAATTGGTGCACTGTAGCTAGCTCACAGGATCAAATAACAAATTTCATGACCAACCCCTTGAAGCCTAATTAGTATTTTAGTCATTGAGTTTGTTCTAAACAAATTACTTGGTTGGCAAGTAAATTGGTTAAGTGGTGTTAGCTTTAATTGTTATTTAGTTATTTTTTTTATAAGCAAAAATTAAATTATAAGAAGCACAAGGGGTACTCAACCCTTACAATTCAAAAAAGATTTCTAAAATCACTGAAAACAATCAAAGGGATTTTTACACCAATCGAAAAAGACTATAGAAACATTTGTTTTTTCCCTGCCTATTAGCCAAAACCAAACAATATACTTAAATTGTTCCACCAATGAAGAAACATTGACAAATTCACCTCGAAATAGTATATTGTTAGTTAGTTATTATTGGTTTTTAAATCGGTTATTTTGTTCAACCGATTTAAAAAGTGCTGCTTTTTAAATCGGTTATTCTGTTCAACCGATTTAAAGGAATTTTTAAAGGAATCTTAAAGAAATTTTTTGCAGGGGGTAAAGTAAAACTCTCCTACTTTACAGGGGTAAAAACATATAAACCCAAATTGATTTGTATCTACCAACTTATATTGTTCCTTAGCCTATCATGAATAAGATCATCACTTTTACCCTTATAAAAAAACATATGAAAATTTAAAAATGGTCTTATATTATTATGGAGAGCATACAACAAATGACATTACACAATAAATATTTTGATGTAAATTGAAATTAAATATCAACAAATCATAATTTAGTTTTGGAACATAGATGAAATAATAAAGTCATTATAAACGCACTCACACAAGTGAGGGAGTCGGAGTTCTAACCTCAGTCATAACATTCGGCCTAATAATTTCGACATATTTTTGTCAGTTGAACTAAGACTTATAAGCAATCATTTTTTGTTTTTGTTAGACATACACAATTCCCTTTCACATGATTACATTAAAAACACAAGAGTACACTATATCTTGCAAATAGTACTTCTTGTAGTAGAAAGAAGACAGAACAAGGGAGAGCAAAAGTAGGGTAAAAGAGAAAAAATAAGGAGTAAGCTTTTGTTACTGAAATCTAAAAGAGCGATTAAAGTAAAAGTATCAACAAAAAAAGAAAAGTTATGAAAGTAAGTTCTTTTCTTTCACTACCCATCTTTCTATATTACATGCAAAACGATGCCAACTTAACCCATCATTGCTTCCACTCTCTTTGTTCACTAATCCCCATAAAAATGTAGTCATTGATCCCTTTTTTCTCTTTAATAACATATGGATACCCCTTTTGTCAGGAACACATAGATCAATAATCAAAGTGATGTTATTTAATTAGAAAAGCTGTCCATAAAATAAGAATATAGAAAGAATATGGAGATTTCTTGGTGAGATGCAAAACTATATGGTGGGATAATACTTTCCTCTTTCCATTTTGTCTCTACGTCAGTGGTTAAAAATAATAATTAAACTATCAAAAGCATTTATATTTTATTGATCGAGATATAAAAAGATGTTCAATGTTTTCTTTCCATTAAATACAAAAAGGAGAAAAGATTACCTTTTTGAGGTAAGTTGAGTTTCATTAATCTTCGAAGAAAAATGCACAAGTGAATTTTTTGATAGACTCATAAGAAGAGAAATTGACATATTTTTTGATAGACTCGTAAGAAGGGAAATTGACATTTCAATCTGCGAATGTTAAGGTGTATTGATGGGTAGGAGGGAAACACGCTTGGTTAGATTTGACTGGAGTTTCCCCACTTATAAGGGTTTGAGATTTTACTGTGGGACATATAGCCTTCAAATCTACTTTAGATAAAATGGTCAAACATGGGAAAGCATTTTCCGACAATCAATACGTTTTTATAATATTTGCATTTGACACTTTTAGCTTTCCAGCACCTAATATTGTAAATCTTCTGAAAATAGTTTAAATGGTCATGCATAGTAATGTTGTGTCGTTTAAGTCTATAAATATAGTTTTCTAAATATTGAATTTTGCTATACAAAAAGATTTAGCTGCAACTTATTGCCCATATACCTTTTTCTCATGTGTAATTATTTTGAATATAATTTTAAATAAATAGTATAATGTTATCTTTACGATTTTGTTATATTAAATAATTCTAAGAGAAAAATAACACAAGTAATTCTTCCACAATTAGAAAGCCTTCTCAAACAACACCTCGTTTGGTTTTGGTTTTTTGGTTTTTTTTTTATAAGAACTAGCAGGCTAGAAAGGCATGTTTCGTGCCCGTCTGTGTAGTCCAATTTTTTGATGTTGTTAATGGTGTAAACATATCAAATCGAAAAGATTATTTTTTATTATTATTTTTACAAAAGAAGAGATTATTGGGTGAGAAGTCATTAAACAAAAGAGTGCAAAATACATAGCACATCCGCAAATAGATAATGTTGTGCTGCCTTTGTAGATGTTATTGCCTTGTAGATGTTATTTAGTTAGGGAAAATAGATAATGTTATTAGTTACCAACACTATATTTATGAAGAAGAGAATGAACATTAGAAAACTAATTAGAAAATATAAAATTAAATACAGGGAATCAAATTACAAAGAGGAATGATAAACATAAAATTAACATCTGTTTCGTTCCACGCTCCATCCCTAGTGGTAGTTAAGGAAAAAATATTAAAAGTAAACCGCATATAATGAGTAATTATATTAACATGTACTATTTGATATTTTTTTCCACCAAAAAGGAACCAGTTCGGAGAAAAAAAAATTATAATTTAATAGGAAGAATAATAGAGAAAAGAGAACTGTACATATATAGAACCACAAAAAATAAAATTAAATGAAGTAAAGATATAATAAACTAAGTAAAAGTCATATACAGAACCTCATTGCGACATGATGCACCGTCTTCCTCTTTGTATGATCATAGTTTTTCTCTCTTCACATTTTTGCAGTCCGAGACATGTGACATATTTTCTCATGTTATTTTTCTTCTGAAAGATAAATTATGATTTGTTGATATTTAATTTCAATTTACATCAAAATATTTATTGTGTAATGTCATTTGTTGTATGCTCTCCATAATATAAGACCATTTTTAAATTTTCATATGTTTTGTAAAAGTGATGATCTTATTCATGATAGGCTAAGGAACAATATAAGTTAGTAGATACAAATCAATTTGGGTTAATAGTTATTTATCCCTGTAAAGTAGGCGAGTTTTGCTTTACACCTATAAAAAATTCCTTTAAGATTTCTTCTTTGCAAAGTAAATATTTTTTATCCCCCCTTGGATGCATTTTTTAAATCGGTTATTTTGTTCAATCAATTTAAAAAGTGCTGTTTTTTAAATCGGTCCGATTTAAAAAATGCAAATTCCTTGCATCCAAGGGGGGAAACCAAAAAAATATATTTTGCAAGGGGAGAATTCCAAAAGAATTTTTTGCAGGAAATAAAACAAAAATGGTCTACTTTATAGAGGATAAAGACCTATTTACCCAAAAATTAATTTTATTCAACTTCTCCCTACTACGTCGTACGTCGTATGTCGACCAAATATAAGCAGAGCTCAAAAAATAGTGTCAAAGATGATATTTGCGTGCACCTATAGAAATTTGACTCATGGGAATTCATTTGTCACTAAAAGTCAATTTACATTAAAAATAATTAATAAAAAGAAAAAACTCAAAGTCCTAGCTTCCAACTACAATTTTACTTATTAGAAAACCGATAAGCCATTGGTGGCAGTGATGACTTACCCCATTTGTGTATTTTTTATTTAAAAATGACATTTGTTTGGTAAAACAAACTTGAAAAAATTAACCACTTTAGTAAAAGAATCGCCAATTTAATTTCTATTAAAAAGTTTAGTTTCTGTTGTTTATTTTAAGTTGACTATAAAATTAGAATCAAATTAATTTCATGCATCCAGATTTTAAATGGCAAATTAGACATCTTTTTATTTTTAAAAATCAAATATACTCCAATCATATACAATTAACGCTAACTATTGTACTTAAAGAAATAATTAAACTTAAGGTCTTCCTAATTAAACTTAAGTTTAGTGGTTTACTGATGACAAGAATTTCTATGGTATTTTTAGTATTAGTATTAGTAATAAAATGACCAAGACAGACCCAAATATGAAGGAAAACCTACAGAATCGAAGAAAAACATCAAGACAGAGCAAAGAATACAAAAAGACAAGAAAAAACCAAAAATGTGAAGATTTGTGCTGTTTATCGTGCCACGATGGTTTCCATCGTGCCACGATGGAAGCTACTTGCTCGCCAAGACATCAACAGAAGAAAATCTGAAGAGAATCTGTTCATCGTGCTACGATGGCCCTCATCGTGGTACGATGGCTTTACTTGGCGACCAAGCTGGTGAAACGCACAGGATCAGTTATAATTCTGAACTGAATCTTCCCATCGTGCTACGATGGACCCATCGCCGCACGATGACTTGCTGAGGCCCATTTATAAAACTATAAATAGAGCTCCAATTCCTCATTATTTTTCATTCAGAAATAGTAGAACATTCTCTACTATACTGGAGGTGTTCGGAGGAGCTCTAAGGGCATAACTTTCTCCCCTTACGGGAAAGTTATCTCAGCAAGGTATGTTTTCTTTAGACTTTTATGTTTAGATTATTATTTTTGTAATTTAAATTATGTAAGTCTTTTGTAATAGATGCCTTAGGTTGTGGTGAAGAAGATGAACTCCACTATGAATATTTGGAGTCTGTGATTGAGCCAAAGTTATAATAAATCGTTATTCGGTATTATGTTTGTTATTTACTGACTGCATTCTGGTAAGTGCACCAGTCTGTCGTCGAGTAATAATTCACACTCTAGGTGTCTAGAATGAGTTCGTATCCACATGGATTGTGCCAAAGCTTCGTTAGCGTTTTCTATGTTGATAGTTTTGCATTCGCTTTGGGTTTTGGAAAAAGGTTTTATAAAAAGAGTGATATGCTTGCAGAAAATAAAGATAGTGATTCAAGAAATATATATAGAGGATAGGTATAGTGGTTGGACTCACTCCCTTCTTCCTATTTGGCATGAACGGTGTATAACATAGTTATTCATATTATTATTCGGCGGTGACTTTATCCTTGTTGTGGTAATACCTTACTATTACCCTATGTATATTGAAGTTTCCCTACGTTAATAACTAAGGTACCTACGAGAGCCTAACCTCGATGTGTCACATACCCTAATTACTAGGCGAGTTGTTCGTTATACATGCATTATTACCTTCACCCATCCAATGCCGCTAGGTCCTAGTATCGGACTGTTCAGCTTCTAAGTGCTCAGTTCACACCTAGTTCTTGATTCCTCCTCTAATTGCTCAGTTCACAACTAGTTCAGGACGTTACCGTCTCTATTCACCTAGCATATTTACTAATAGTTCCAGACAAATATTAAAGCTTACTCTAATATGAATACTAAAGCTTACCCTAACATCTATTCTATGGGCGCTCCCGCTTATCCAACCAGATTACGAGAATGCGTTATTAAAGTGCAAGAAAGTAAATAACAAACATAATACTGAATATCATTTATTATAACTTTGACTCAATCACAGATTCCAAATATTCATAGGGGAGTTCATCTTCTCCACCACAACCTAAGGCATCTAATACAAAAGACTACATATTTAAATTACAAAAGAATAACCTAAATACAAAAGCCTAAACAAAACATACCTTGCTGAGTTAGTTTTCCCGTAAGGGGAGAAAACTATGCCCTTAGAGCTCCTCTGAACACCTCCTTTATAGTAGAGAATGTTCTACTATTTCTGAATGAATAGTTTATAGTTTTCATAATGGGCCTCAGCAAGCCATCGTGGCACGATAGGTCCATCGTGACACGATGGGAAGATTCAGTTCAAAATTATAACTGATCCTGTGCATTTCATCAGCTTGGTCGCCAAGTAATGCCATCGTGCCACGATAAAGGCCATCATAGCACGATGAACAGATATTTTCCAAATTTTCTTCTATTGTTGTCTTGGCGAACAAGTAGCTTCCATCGTGGCACAATGGAAGCCATTGTGGCACGATGAACAACACAAATCTTCACATTTTTGGCTTTTTCTTGTCTTTTTGTATTCTTTGCTTTGCTTTGATGCTTTTTATATTTGGGCCTGTCTTGCTCATTTTATTACTAAAACTAATACTCAAAATACCATATAAATTCCTGTCATCATTTACTTTCTTGCACTTTAACAACGCATTCTCGTAATCTGGCCGGATAAGCGGGAGCGCCCATATTGAAGGTGGAAAAACACAAGAAGGGGGGGGGGGGGTTGAATTGTGTTTTTAGAATAAAAACTTTTTTCGTAACTTAAAAACGTTTGCAGCGGATATAAACACAAAGTTAAAGAAGGGTGCAGAGAGAGAGAAAGAAAGACAAAATTTATCCTGGTTCCCCTCACAAATTGAGAGTACGTCCAGTCCCCTTGTTACTAACAAGAGCTTTTCACTATAATCTTCACAAGATTACAATTTGCTCAAGCACACTTGCAAGAGACTTCTCAGGTGCTCAAGTTTCACTAAACAAGAGACTTCACAAACAAACTTAAAATCTAAGAATGATTGTTAATGGACACTTGATATACTATCAGAGGTGTTTACAAAATACAACGCAAATTGCTTTAAGACTTGAATGACAGATTGAACAAATTATGTCAGAATATTTCAGAGCCTTAAACGCAGTAATAGAACAGTAGTCATTTCTTCCATTTGAGTCTTCTATTTATACTTGAAGGAAGATGATGACCGTTGCAGAGAGATAAGGTGCCAGCTTGGAATACATCGTACAATTGTGATAGCTGTAATCTTCCATCTTTGGTAAAGAAATCCAATTCCACTACCATGCAATTCAAATTATCACTCATCCATGGGTTCTGATTCTGTCAGTTCTTGAGTGATGAAAATTCCTTTTGCTTCAGATGCTGTTGTCGTAGCTTCATAAGGTCTTCAGCTTCTGAACTCCTCAGAGTCTAGCTTTTGGTCCTCAGAAGCACTATCTTCAGCACGCAAATTTTAAGCTTCTGATGAACAGCGATACGCTTTCAGAGCTTCATAGCTTGGCTTCTCTCTTGTTATTCATAGTGCTTCTGAATGAATTTTAACTTATAATTCTGGACACTAGAATAATCATTAGTAATACCAATTGCAATTTTAATACTTTGTTATCATCAAAACCACTTAAAATCTTAGAGGTTCATGTCAGACCCACTTCGTTCCAACAATCTCCCCCTTTTTGATGATGACAAACTAAAGCATTAAAATTCAATTGTTGTTGATTTAATTATTTATGTTGACTTCAGGTTTCAAAGGTTTGCAATCTCCCCCTGAGTCTGATAATCCATAGGGTTAGGTTTGTAAGCTCCCCCTAAGTCTTATCCATAATTAATTAAAACAGTTTAAGAGTTAATTTATTAACTTTAAAATAAATTTTCATATTTGACTCTCAGAAGCACAGTTTTGTAAGCTCTGCTTCTTAGGGTCTGATAATACTCAGAGGAGGTTTGCAACCTTCTCCTATATTATCTATGAAAATTAATTTTAGGTTCTTAAATTCTCTCCCCTTTCAATAAAGTTCAAAGTGAGAAGAAATCAGAAGGGATAGAAATTGATTCAGATGCATATACATAACAGTTTCAGGTCTTTAAGCAGTAATAGAATTAATCAACATTAATTTTAACGCTATCCTTACTCCCCCTTTTGGCATCAGTCAAAAAGCACAGAAAACGAGGCAGTCAAACGTGCAAGAAAACAAGACAGTCAAGTCAAAAAGTGGTTACAACTATATTCATTAAATGAACTGTGTTGATTCCCAGGTAGACAAGAATGCTTGAGAGCACTATAAAAAGGGATGATTCTTCTCATTTTATTCATACAGAATAATCAAAGAACATCGTAAGAAACACACAATGGAAAAGCAAGCTGCGAAAAGTGCTTCAGGATCAAAAGAAGTGATCAAGAAGGAAGCAGAGTCTTCACGCTCCGAAAGAAACAGGCAGCTGTATGAAAGAAACAAGCGAGAGGTAGTTTTGACAGAGTCTGAGCTTGAAGAAATAGGCTCTGACCTGGAAGAGTTCTTATGGACATATGATCCTGACAAGCCTTACGAAGAATATCAAGCTGAGGCTCAGCAAGCCCTGCGTGACTATCTTTCATATGCAAACACTGCTGAATCAAAGCCCAAGAAAGATGAGCCAGAGGCTGCTGACGTTGATTCTAAGTAGGATCTCACTATCATATGTAATAAAGAATTCTTCAATAATTTTAATAAAGGAGTTCCTGCTTTTAATTTCTTTCTTATGTCTAAACATGTTTCTTTTATATTCTCCTTCCAAACGTCAGAAAACCAGTTACCAGACACGCCTCATTCGGTATTGTTGTCCCGCTGTTAAACAGGCGATAATACTAGGAAGCTATTTCATGAGTAAACAGGAGTACCGATGTGGGGGACTCTTAGGTTTTTAAAATCCTAGAATATTAGTTTAAAAACTGAGATGCTCTGCAACACCTCACACTAGAGCCAGTAACCACAAGAGTACCAGACATTATCAGAGAATATGATGTAAAATTTTGAAAAACAAAGTAAAATAAACACACCAACACAAACACACAAATATGGAGAAAACAAACTTTTAATAAAACAAAAGATATTATCCAAAAGATTACAAAAGAACATGAAAAACAACAAGTACACAAACATAAGGCTAAGGCTTCTTAATCTCAGATATAGCAGACAGGAGAAGCTTCATCATGTCATCCATCTTCTTGTGAACAGTTTCTACAGAAGCATTCATGTCAGCCCTTATATCAGCCCTTAGTTCATCCATCTCTTGTTGCATTTCCTCAGATAACTCAGCTTTGATGTTGTCCAGAGCTGCTTGAACTGCTGGTGGTATAGGTGAAGAAGTAGAAGGTATATCTGTTTTCATTGGAGAGCTTGGAGGAGTAATATCTACAATAACACCTTTACCCCTATCAGAAGCTTGTTCATTAACAACCTGATCATGCATAGTGGTGTCCTCTCCTTGTTGAGAACCCACACTGGCAAGCTTCTGAGCTTCAGCTTCAACAGCTATCCGAGCCTGCTCTACTTCAGCAGCTATCCGAGCCTGCTCAGCAGTTAAAACCAAACTTTCATAAGCAGCTTCTTCCCTAACCAACCTGTCAGCTGCTTCACATGCAAACCTTGAGAGCCTCTTATACTCAGCATCTAGTGCTCTTAATCTTTGAAGTTCCTCTTCATGATTGTAGAAGGTGAGACGAGGAGCACATGATCTTTCAGCTATACCCATCAGTTCCCTAACAGCATTCATACCTCTATCCTGAATCTTGGACTTCAATTGATTACCCAAAATCCTCAAGGATTGACTGAACAAGTATTCCATTTCCCTTATCTCAGCATCTATATCAGATGGAAATACCAGAACCTCTTCATCCATTTTCTTAAATCTCTTGAGACTAAGACTGATAGCAGTACCTAATAGCTCAACATTGGGTTCAGATATGGGATTGAAGAATGGTTTTGTTGGGTCAAAAGGAATATTTGGTTTAGGTTTCTTTCTTTTCAGAGGAATGATTTTGATTTTGCTAAGGTCAGGGGGTAGTTCAGGTTCATCATCTATGTTGATTTGCTTCTTAAGATAGTCTTCAAGAATGGGTAGAGCAAAGTCAACAGGTAGAATTAGTTCTTCTACAGTCAAAGGTTTATAAGATGGACCATAGATGGGTTCTGGTTGTAGTGTTTGTGGTTCAGGTTCAGGTTCAGGTTCAGGTGTGGAAGGTTCAGGTTGTGGTGTGGAGGGTGGTTCTTGAATAGGTGAGAGAGTATGAGGTTCAGAGTGTGGAATGGTATCATTCTGAATAACTGGTGTAGGTGAATTTTCTTGTTCAGAGGCAACAAAAGTTGGAGGTGGTGTTTGAACAAGGATTATTGGTGGTTCTTGAACTGGTGGATCTTGAGGTAGTTCAGAGGTAGTATTTACAAATTGAAGGTGATTTGGTGAATTTGTGTTAGAGTGAGTAAAAGCATCATCAGTCAAGTGTGTGGGGAGGTGGTCAAGGATTGTAGTGTCAATGATAATAGTTTCCTCGGGTTGTTTGTTTTTGGTTTTCTTGGGGGTTTCTTTCTGAGCTTTCTTTAGGTTCTTAGCAGATTTTCTAAGAAGCTCAGATGAGTCAGTACTGTAATCAGAAGAGGTGCCTTCTGATGAAGATGATGATGATAAGGGTTGTGGAGAGGGTAGAATCACATTAAGAGGTTTGGTATAGTCTATAGGAGGTGATGGATTCAAGGGTTGAGCTTCAGAAGTGCTATCAGCATTAGGCTTAGAGATATTACCTTTTGAAGTGTCAGCAGCTTTCGTTTTAGAGACAACAGCCTTTTTCCTTTTAGAAGCTCTGACAGGTTGATCCTCTTCAGCATCTACAGGCCTCTCATTCCTCTTCTTTGATCTCCTTTCCTTTTCAACAGCTTTTCTTTGAACAATCTTAGCGACTTGTTCCTCAGTGACTCTTTCATCATCCTCAGTAGCACTGTTATCCTCAGATTGATCCTTGTGTTGTTCTTGAGATCCCTTCTCAACTAAGTCTTGTTCTATTGGTTGAGGTTTCCTTCTTGACCTAGTAATCTCCTTAGGTCCTTTGAAAATATCCCAGTTTGGTACACTGACTACCATGCTCCTGGGCATACTTACTCCAGTATCTCTTTTCACAATTTCTAAAAAATTCTTGATAACTTCCTCATTATCATGTTCTGATATGGTTGGAAAACCATCACACCAGAAGTAGTTTTCATATATTGTCTCTAGAGGATTTTTAGGCTTCTTCAGATCTTCTTTCTTGACTAGCTTCATGTTCACCAAGACACTAGCATCATACTTGGCAGTTTGAAAGACTCTTAATTTCTCTTTAGAGCTCAGAATATCAGTCAACCTCGTCTGACGAATGATTTCAGAAATCAACCTTGGGTGATGGATCATAGAAGGTGATTTGGTTCTGCTCTTGGAGATTGTAAAGCAGAGGTGGTCAAACAGAAGCTCTGCCAGATTGATCTTGACCTTCTTATACAAGAACCAGATGAAATGCCTGTGAGGTACTGAGATTGTATCAAATCCTCCTTCTGTAGTGATGATAGAGGCAAGGAATACTCTAAAAGCAAAGTTGAAATTCTGCTTCATGAATTTTGCTCTACCAAAATCAGCTTTTGAAATCTCAGAAAGGAATAAATCCTTCTTAATAGCTTCCAGATGCTTGCTCTTGTCATCATAGTCATCCACATTCTCCCCTTCATTATCCAAACCTAATACTTTCGCTACGTGTTCTTGAGTGATCGGAACATTAATTCCCATAATATTAGACCTAATCTCTTTTCCTTTGAAAGGTCTTAAACCCAGTTGAACTCTTGTTTTTCCTTTCAAAGAACTGTCCTTTTCTACCATCTTTCTAACTTCTTCATCAGCGCTAAACTTATCAAAGATTGTAGCTTTTTGCCAGAAATACTTCACAATATCATAGTAGACGAAACCATTCAGCATCTCAAAGTAGTTTCTCCATTGTTGATCATAGAATAAACTCTGAATATCAATACCGTTTTCTTTCAAACTATCAAAATCAACAAACTTCTCTGTAACAAACTCAAACGCTTCTGGACCAGCATCGGTTGTATTATCTTTAACAACGAGTTTTCCTTGAGAAGAGAGATCAATCACAGGAGGTAATTCAGGGTTGAAAGCACGTTGAACAATGTTGCGAGAGGGTTGAGCAGTCATGATCACAGACGATTTTGAGAAGCAGAGAGAATTTGGGAATTTGAGGTTTAGGGTTGTGTAGGAAGTGATTATGTGTAAAAGTTGTGCAATGTGAGTGAAGTGACATATAAGTAGCAAGTATCACACATACACAGAAAAAGCAAGCCAAAGGAGGGAGCGCGAACAGTTTAAAATTAAATTAAATAGAATTAACTGCAATACTCATCATTAACTGTCCCCCATCCAATCAGAATCTAGACACGTGCAAGAAGAAATATAACAAACTGACACGTGTAATGACAACTGTTTTACACTTACTAGTGCAAAACGTTTCATTTCCGTCTAGTTCAGAGCCACACTCATTTATATCTAACACCTCATCAGAACCTATTACCCTTCAGAACCTATTTTATTCAGAACTTCCCAAAGGAGACTCTGAATTATTAGAGGCTCTGAAGGAGCTTCAGATCCTAATTCTATTTTACATCTCAGAGCTAGTTTTCTTCAGAGATAAAATGCATGTTCAAATTCTTTTTAATAAAATCAAAACGTTCAATAGCCAAAGGTTTGGTAAATATATCAGCCCATTGATGATCAGTATCAATGAATTGAATATCTATTGTCCCTTTTTGAACATGATCTCTTATAAAATGATGCTTAATTTCAATATGCTTAGCTCTGGAATGCAAAATTGGATTCTTAGATAAATGAATAGCAGCAGTATTATCACAATATAGTGGAATACTACTTTCAGCTATCACTACAAGAAATATCGTTTTTCGCAGCGACTTTTTCGCAGCGAAATTTAAATTGATGAGAAAAACATACATATAGCAACAACTTATTTAAGTTGTTGTTATAAGTTAGTTTTTTCTCAACAACTACGTTATTGTTGGGAAAAATTATTTATCCTAACAATAATTATTGTTGCCGCTAATTGTGTGGTTTTTTTGCAACAAACCTTGTAAAGTCGCTGGGAAACCAACGATTACTATCTTTTGATGCGTATCTTTTACGTGTTTTTTGTTCCTATATTTATGCGTAGATTTGTTTTAACTTAACTTTTTTTTATCTTTTTTGTTTTTTTATCCTATTTTTATGTTTTGTATATTTTTTTATATCTTTAGATGTAAAATCTATAATATTAAGGGTAGAAAATTTACAATATTATTATACTACATTATTTTAATTTCAATAAATTTAATTTTTTTATAATAATAACTTTTTTTTTTACTCCCACTCAATTGAAAAATAAAATTTAACTTAATTACTAACCAAAAAAAAAGAAAAAAGTTAACCATCGTAAAAAAAAAAAAGCTGAGAAGTGAGAAGGAGAAAATGGAACAAGAAGCTGATTAAGGTAGAGTTCCCCCAGCAGTCCTTTTCTTGCTTTTGTGTTAAGAGTGGAATAAGAAAGAGTGTTGTGTAAAGGTAGAAAATGGTAATGAATTATGCAAAAATAAGAATTTTAACAAGAAAAAAAACTTTTTTTTTAAGAAAATATTTAACTCTCAAATAGATAAAGGTCGAACCCTCAAATAAATTAATCTTTTAACTCTCAAATAGATAAGAAACAAAACTCTAGATTTTTTTTTTGGACAAAAAAAAAACAAAAACTCTAGTTTAAATAGAAAATCAAGGAGATTCTATAAAGAAAGAAAAAAAGTGATAAGTTAGAAATAACTCAACAAACAAACTTATAAGATCAAACCTAAAAAAAAAAAAAACTGTTTTTTCATCTCTCCAACTATAAATCTTTAACTCATCTCTCTCACTTTAAATATTTAACTCTCTTGTAAATCGTCTGTGATCAAAGACTACAGGATAAATCACAAATTGTTCTATAATACTTCATTGAACAAGTAAGTGAATTTTTTTATTTTCTAAATAAATTCTATGTTTTCAATTTTATTATGGGTTCTAGATTTCTAGGAATCATACGTAAACTAAATTCACAAGGTTAGAGTTTATGTAACGAATAATTTCTTAAATCAAACTTCATCGATAATTAACAAAACCTTATTAGAAAATATAATAATCAACAAAATCCTTGCAAAATTGAATTTGTCTTGTTTCTTTGTTTTCAAACCGACTCTTTGAATTGTTGTCGTGCCTAGAGTTACATAGATGGTACTTTGTTGATGTCCTTATTTTTCTTTTTGTAACCGATTTTTTAAAAACAAATAACAAAAAAATCTGGATAATTTTAAAAGACAAAACTTATATAACCTAGATACTTGTGGTGCTGTTCACCAATTAGAACAAAACACGTGTATGCATCTTGCTAACTTCGAATTCGCATCGTTACTAATTTTTCTTTTCCATCTTCTTCTCCGCTAAATAAATAACATACACCCAAAACCACTGTGTTTGGTGGTTTTAGAGAGTAAAAACAACACAAAATTCAAACTTGTTTTGCAATGTTATGGAATCAATAAAAATTGCTATCCTTTATCAATCTCCATTTTCTTAGTCATCCCTATTTGTTTAATTATTTTTGAGTTCACGCACCCAAAGAGTCATAGACAACCACAACTCAGGGTACAACCCCAACAACATGTGTGATACCAAAATAGACATTGACCATTAGTACCTCTTTTTTCTAACATACTTCTATATTTGTTTTCTTTTAATAGCTATGGCAGCCTCAAATCATGGTTCAGGTTTACACTTTCAAATTCTTTAAATACTACTATAAATCAACAACAAGAAGGTACTATTTATCTGTGTTGTTTAACTTTAAATTTTCTTATTCATATACTATTTATTCTTATATTTTCATCTTAAAATTTCACTTTATATATACTTCTCATAAATTTCTCATTTAGGTCAAAATGCAATAGAATGTACAAATACAACGAAAAAAGGGAAGAGGAATAACTATTGGCTTAGGTGTCGCAAAAAAGAAAAAGAAGAGTGCTACCGGAAAATTACATGTTGATATTCCAATCGATAAAATGGTAGCAGTTGGACCAGGAGCTGCAAATTTTGTGACTGAGATCTCAATCATTGTCCTAAAGAATGCTCCTTTTAATGTCGAAAAGTGGAAAAACATACCAGAAGATATATTTAACAAGATAGTTTCCAAAGTTTTGGTAAATTTTAATCTTCTACAATTTTATTTTATTTTATTTCTTTTATGGAGAACTTACAATAGTTTTATTTTAATTTTTGGGTGTAGGATGTTTTTGACATTGATAATACAAAAAATGATGGAAGAAATGACAGCAAAGATTGAAGAGAGTCAAAGACAACTCGAAGAGAGTTAAAGACAACTTGGAGAAAAAGTGGACAAACAAGTTGAAGCAAAAGTGGCAACTATGCTTCGTCAAATGCTGAATATTCCGGTAAGTATATAAATAGTTCTTTTGGGTACAAAATATAATAAATTAGTTGTTCATATTATAAAATTCTATTAGTTTATTATATTGAATTAATATATCTTATGGGTGTTATTTGAAATATTTATATAGGGTGGAGAATCTTCTAGTGCACTGGATAGAGTCAGCTGAATCTAATCACAAAATTAATAAAGAAGAATTGATGTTGTCGCCTCCGGGACCTTTGGTTTGTCTGTCAGCAATGGTGTTTTGCGTTTCGCTACCTTTTATTTGGGTGTTAATTTTTAGTTGTTTTTATTAGAACAAGATAATTTAGAATATTTTTTCATTTTTGATGTTGACGTACAATGATAATTTACGACATTTTATATTTTAAAGTTACAATAATTTGTGCTTATGTTTCTTGATTAAAAACATTACAATGTAAAAGTATTTATTTATGCATAGTTATGACAATTAAAATTCAGTGGTTGATGCTAATTTCTGATAAAAAAAATGATAAAACTATATAAAGACATTTATAGTTGGGAAATTTAATTTATTCCAACAATTTTTATTGTTGAGATATAAAAGATATAACAACAATTTATATCGTTGACAAAAATAATTTTTTCGCTGCGAAAAACACTATTTATGCCAGCGACATTAATTGTTGCTGCAAAAGACAAGTTATGGCAGCGACATTAATTGTTCTTGTAAAAATTTTCGCAACGGCACTTATGCCAACGGTATGCAACAAAAAAAAATTTGCTGCGAAAAACACTTTTTTTGCCAACGACAATAATTGTTGTTGCAAAAAACATTAGTAATGACAACGCCAATAAAAGTTGTTGCAAAAAACCACTAGTTATCCCAGCGACATTAATTGTTGCTAAAAACACTAGTTTTGTCAGCGATATTAATTGTTGCTGCAAAACACTAGTTATGGCAGCGACATTAATTGTCCTTGCAAAACTTTTCGCAACGGCACTTATGGCAGCGACATGCAGCAACATTTTTTTTGCTGCGAAAAACACTTTTTGCAGCAACTTTGCGTTTTTGGCAGCGACATTTGTCGCTGCCAAAAACGATATTTCTTGTAGTGTATGTTATAGTCCTCTAACTGATATTTCATCCAGAGAAGCTGTGTGCAGCATTTAGCAGCTGAAATGTATTCTGCTTCTGCTGTAGACAAAGCGATAGTTGTTTGTCTCTTGCTGGCCCAAGATATGAGATTTTCACCAATAAATTGGCAATTTCCACTAGTGGATTTTCTCTCTATCTTGTCTCCAGCATAGTCAGCATCATAGAATCCAACTAGCTTACTATCTAGGGATTTTTTATAAAGAAGTCCTAGATTAGTAGTTCCTTTCAGATATCTAAAGATCCTCTTAACTGCAGTTAAGTGAGGTTCTCTAGGATCTGACTGGAATCTTGCACACAAGCATACACTATATAAAATATCAGGTCTAGAAGCTGTTAGATAGAGTAAAGAACCAATCATACCTCTATACAGCTTCTGATCTACTTTGCTTCCGATTTCTTCCTTGCTTAGGCTGCTTGTAGGATGTATGGGAGTTGACATTATCTTACAGTCTTCAAGATTAAACTTCTTCAGAAGCTCTTTTGTATACTTGCTTTGATGAATGTAAGTGCCATCTTTTCCTTGATTGATTTGAATTCCAAGGAAAAACTTTAGTTCACCCATCATGCTCATCTCAAATTCATCCTGCATTAGCTTGGAAAAATTCTTGCACAAGGAAGCATTAGTAGAACCAAATATTATATCATCAACATAGATTTGAATAACTAAGATGTCTTTCTTAGTTGTCTTTCTGAATAGAGTATTGTCAATTTGACCTTTTTGAAAACCATTTTCTAAAAGGAAATTACTCAGTCTTTCATACCAAGCTCTTGGAGCTTGTTTAAGACCATAGAGTGATTTCTTAAGTTTATAAACATAATCAGGATTTTTCAAATCCTCAAAACCTGGAGGTTGTTTGACATATACTTCTTCAGAAATGACACCATTTAGAAAGGCACTCTTAACATCCATTTGGTACAAGGTTATTCCATTATTAACTGCATATGATAATAATAACCTGATTGCTTCCAGTCTTGCCACTGGAGCAAATGTTTCAGTGAAGTCAATGCCTTCTTGCTGATTGTAGCCTTGTGCTACTAATCTAGCTTTGTTTCGTACCACTTCACCTTGTTCATTCAGTTTGTTCCTAAATACCCACTTGGTTCCAATGATGTTCTTGTGTGTTGGTCTTGGCACCAAATCCCACACATCATTTCTTTGAAACTGATTGAGCTCATCTTGCATTGCTACAATCCATCCATCATCAGAAAGAGCTTCATCAACATTTTTAGGTTCTATCATAGATATGAGTCCTAGAAGTGAATCATGTTGTTGATAATCTGATCTTGTTTTTCTTGGACATTCTTTGTTTCCAAGAATAAGATCTTCTGGATGTGATGATCTGTATTTGAATTTTCTCTTTGGAGCTTCATTAGTTTCAGCACTTGCTTGGGTATCATCTTCTGAGATATCATCATGTCCTTCAGATGCTTCTATTGGAGATGCTTCTTCAGAGACGTCTTCCAATACAGCTTCTGAAGTTTCATTGGCATCTGATGCTTTCACAGGTTCTGGATTGTTATATAGATATGGAACACCTGCATAGCTATCATCTTGCTCTGACATTTTACCGTCAGGCTCTTTGTCATCAAATCTAACATGTATAGATTCTTCCACTGTGTTAGTTTCAGAATTATACACTCTGTATGCCTTTGAGCGTTCAGAGTAACCTATAAAGATTCTCTTACAAGCTTTGGCATCAAATTTTCTTTTGTAGGCCTTATTGTTCAGAATGTAACAGGTACATCCAAACTGATGAAAATAAGAGATGTTAGGCTTTCTTCCTTTGAAGAGTTCATATGTTGTTTTATTCAATATAGGTCTGATATAGATCCTATTTTGAATATAACAAGCTGTGTTCACAGCTTCTGCCCAGAAGTGCTTAGCATGTTTAGTCTCATGCATCATGGTTCTTGCCATCTCTTGTAAAGACCTGTTATTTCTCTCTACAACACCATTTTGCTGTGGTGTTCTAGGAGCTGAGAACTCATGGACAATTCCATGGTCTTCACAATAAGTTGCAAAGGGTTCGTTTTCAAACTCACCCCCATGATCACTTCTGATCTTTAAGATCTTAAGACTCTTCTCACTTTGCACTTGTGTGCAGAAGATGGTAAACACATCATATGCATCATCTTTCACTCTAAGAAATTTAACCCAAGTCCATCTACTGTAATCATCAACAATGACAAGTCCATATTTCTTTCCATTGATTGAGGCTGTACTAACAGGGCCAAACAAATCAATGTGAAGCAGTTCAAGAGGTCTTGATGTAGAGACAATGTTTTTAGGTTTAAAAGTGGTTTTTGAAATCTTTCCAATCTGACAAGGACCACACAGAGCATCTGAATGATAGTTAAGATTGGGTAGGCCTTTAACCAAGCTTAGTTTGCTAAGCTTAGAGATTAATCTCCAGTTAGCATGTCCTAAGCGTTGGTGCCAGACCCATTTCTCATCATTCAAAGATAGAAGACATACTATCTTTTGCTCTGAGAGTTCTGACAGATTAATTTTATAAACATTGCCTTTTCTTAAGCCTCTGAACACTACAGACTCATCAGACTCTCTAATTACAGTACATGCATCTTTATTAAACTTAACAACAAATCCACTATCACAAAATTGGCTAATGCTAAGTAGATTATGTTTGAGGCCATCAACTAACCAAACATCTTTAATAGAAAGAGAAGAGTTACCAACTGTACTCGTACCAGTGATCTTCCCTTTTTGGTTTCCTCCAAATCCCACAGTTCCTCCCTCTTTCAGAGTCAGGGTTTGGAACATATGCTTGTCTCCTGTCATGTGACGCGAGCAGCCACTGTCCAGGTACCAAGAATGCTGCTCTGGCCTTCTTTGAGTGCAGATCTAATGCAAAGACAATCTCAGACTTTGGTACCCATACCTTTATGGGTCCTTTAGAGTTAGTCCTCATTACCTTAGATTGTTTTTGTTTATATGGCCTATCAGGAGCTCTAGAGTTATTGAAGCCTTTTGAAAAACTTTTAGGCTTTGTATAACTCTTGGGTTAGCTTTAGAATATACCAGAGTTTAATTTATTTTGACATTGGTCTGAGGTTTGGAGATCTTAGGCTCTGAAGGTTTCAGAGTCTGAGACTTCTTAGCCTTTGACACAATTATTTTTTCAGGTTCTGGTATAACTATTGCTTCTGATTGGCTTTTAACAAATACAGCCTTAGGTTTTGAATTATCACTTTTAGAGGGTTTAGAAAATAATGGATTATCTTTAAAACGTGAAAATCCAAGACCTTCACCTCTGTTTTTACTAACATGGTATATTAAGGAAGCTATCTTACTTCTCTTCATGTCATTGATAAGAAATTCTTGCAGAGCAAATTCATGCTTTGGAGGAACCTTATCATCATAAACATAATGAGTTTCCATAAATGAGTTTCTACTTTTTAGAGACTCATTTTCTTCAACTATTATGTTCATTTTCTCAGTCAGGTTATTATAAGCCTTTTTTAAAACCTTAAATTCACCTGCCTTTTTAGTGAGCATTTTTAAGGCATCTTTAAGAGAATCTACTAATTCAGTTCTAGATAGTTTAGCAATTACCTCTTCCTCATCTTCAGAGTCTGAACCTGCTTCAGAGTCTTCTCTGTCAGAGGTAGTTGCCATCAGTGCTAGATTTGCTTCCTCATCACCATCTGAGTCTGAGTCTTTGTCAAGATCTTCCCATGTTGCCAGAAAGTTCTTCTTGACTTTACTCTTATATCTTTCCTTGCTAGAGCTTTGCTTTGATGATCTACTTTTGTTTTCTGGACAATCAGCAATGAAATGACCAGGCTTGTTGCATTTGAAACACTTGCTTTGATCTTCCTTCTTGTCTTTAGCAGCACTAAGTCTCTTGGAAGATCCTCCAAACTTGCCTGCATATTTCTTGCTTCGTTTTGCCCATTGTGAAACATTAGCAGCCATCAGCACCATCTCTTCTTCATCATCAGACCCAACTTCTTGACCCTCTTCAGAAGCCTCATCTTCAGATTCTATAACCTTAGCTTTCAGAGCCTTTGATGAGCTCTTAGAGCTTAAGGCTATCCCTTTCATCTTCTTGGTTGATTCATCAGTCATTAGTTCCATCTCATGACTCTTCAATGAACTAACTAAGCTTTCAAGGGATACAGTATCCAAATCCTTAGACTCTTGAAAAGCAGTCACCTTGGGTCTCCATTTTGGTGGTAGGCTTCTGAGTACCTTTCTCACATGATCAGCTTCAGTATAACTCTTGTCTAATACTTGAAGTCCAGAGACTAGAATTTGAAACCGTGAAAACATAGTTTCAATGTCCTCTCCATCCTTCATCTTAAACAACTCATACTGATGCACCAACAAGTTAGCCTTTGCCTCCTTAACCTGTTTGTTGCCCTCATACTTGGATTTTAAAGAATCCCAAATTGACTTTGCAGTTCTTTTATCTCCAATTTTAAGGTACTCATCATGTGAGATTGCGTTAGTCATCATTCCTTTTACAGAGTGATGCTTCTTGTACTCTAGCTTTTGAGTAGGTGTAAAAGATTTCCTGTTCTGAGAACTAACTACTCCTTCTAAGTCCATATTTTCAAAGTTAACTCCATCTTCTACCAAGTCCCATAAATCACAATCAATACCCATGATGTGACTATACATCTTGGTTTTCCAGAAAGGGTAACCAGTCTCAGTTCCGTTGAAGAAAGGAACCTTATCAGATGACCTCCTTTCTCGTGAGTTTGAGTCATAGTCGAAATGAACCTCATTGTTGTTCTTCTCAGCAGACATGTTTTTCCTCCTGGATCTTTATTGTTTCACTGTAAGGTGAGTTAGGCAACAGACCTAGCTCCTGATACCAATTGAAGGTGGAAAAACACAAGAAGGGGGGGTTGAATTGTGTTTTTAGAATAAAAACTTTTTTCGTAACTTAAAAACGTTTGCAGCGGATATAAACACAAAGTTAAAGAAGGGTACAGAGAGAGAGAAAGAAAGACACAAAATTTATCCTGGTTCCCCTCACAAATTGAGAGTACGTCCAGTCTCCTTGTTACTAACAAGAGCTTTTCACTATAATCTTCACAAGATTACAATTTGCTCAAGCACACTTGCAAGAGACTTCTCAGGTGCTCAAGTTTCACTAAACAAGAGACTTCACAAACAAACTTAAAATCTAAGAATGATTGTTAATGGACACTTGATATACTATCAGAGGTGTTTACAAAATACAACGCAAATTGCTTTAAGACTTGAATGACAGATTGAACAAATTATGTCAGAATATTTCAGAGCCTTAAACGCAGTAATAGAACAGTAGTCATTTCTTCCATTTGAGTCTTCTATTTATACTTGAAGGAAGATGATGACCGTTGCAGAGAGATAAGGTGCCAGCTTGGAATACATCGTACAATTGTGATAGCTGTAATCTTCCATCTTTGGTAAAGAAATCCAATTCCACTACCTTGCTATTTGAATTATCACTCATCCATTTTGAGTAATAATAGTACGATAGTACGATCCTCAAATGCGCTCCACTTATGGATAAGATTAACGTTGTACCAACGAATATTCCTTCCTGTGGATGTGACAGAGCCTTGAAGTAGATTGTTCTTCAATCACTGGTTCTGATTCTGTCAGTTCTTGAGTGACGCAAATTCCTTTTGCTTCAGATGCTTTTGTCGTAGCTTCTTAAGGTCTTCAGCTTCTGAACTCCTCAGAGTCTAGCTTTTGGTCCTCAGAATCATTAACTTCAGCACGCAAATTTTAAGCTTCTGATGAACAGCGATACGCTTTCAGAGCTTCATAGCTTGGCTTCTCTCTTGTTATTCACAGTGCTTCTGAATGAATTTTAACTTATAATTTTGCACACTAGAATAATCATTAGTAATACCAATTGCAATTTTAATACTTTGTTATCATCAAAACCACTTAAAATCTTAGAGGTTCATGTCAGACCCACTTTGTTCCAACACATAGAATAGATGTTAAGGTTAGCTTTAGTATTTATATTAAGGTTTCTTTAAAATTTGTCCGGAACTAGTAGTAAATATGCTAGGTGAATAGAGACAGTAACGTCCTGAACTAGTTGTGAACTGAGCAATTAGAGGAGGAATCAGGAACTAGGTGTGAATTAAGCACTTAGAAGCTGAATAGCCCGAACCTAGGACCTAGAGGCATTGGATGGGTGAAGGTAATAATGCATGTATAATGAACAACTCACCTAGTAATTAGGGTATGTGACACATCGAGGTTAGGCTCTCGTAGGTACCTTAGTTATTAACGTAGGGAAACTTCACTATACATAGGGTAATAGTAAGGTATTACCACAACAAGGATAAAGTCACCGCCGAATAATAATCTGATTAACTATGTTATACACCGTTCATGTCAAATATGAAGAAGGAAGTGAGTCCAACCACCATACATATCCTCTATGTTTCTGAATCATTTATCTTTATATATTTTCTGCAAGCATATCGCTATTTTTATAAAACTTTTTTCCAAAGCGAATGCAAATCAGCGAACTTAAATAACGCTAGCGAAGCTTTGACACGATCCCTGTGGATACGAACTCATTCTAGACACCTAGAGTGTGAATTATTACTCGACGACAAATTGGTGCACTTGCCAGAATGCAGTCAAACGAGTAAGGAAGCAACCAAGAGAAGAAGAGAATACTTGTTCATTTTCGTCCTCTTAAAATATGATATTACAATTAGTAAAAAAAATGATATTACAATAATAAAAAGTAGTAAAATATGAATTTGGATTCTCTCCAATTTTTTCTCTCATGTTTTCTCTTCTTTTGTTGATCTAATGGTTGATAATTCATAAATAGCATAAAAACATGTAGGAAGAGAGAGAAATAAATTGAATGAATGGCTAAGATTACCATTGAAGAGAAAACATGAGAGAAAACATTGGAGATGATCCAAATCCGTAAAATATAGCATAAAGATGGTCACGCAAGTTAATGTCCACACATGATAATTGATGTGCAAAAGCTTTTATCTGGACTCAGTTAAGCACAACATGATTTGTTAGGATAAACAAATTAAAGCCTAGTGGCTCTATGCATCTATATAAGGTAGTACCACCAAAATAGGTCAGAAACTACTTAGAACAAAATAACTAGCATGCTTTTACACTACTAGCTAGGATGAAAATAGACCTTTCAAAATAGACAGTGTATGTTTGTTTCTTCAGAAATAATGCATTTTTGTGTTCTCTGAGTGCAGTGCTCTGTGTTGGTCATGGAATAGACCAATGAATATATATTGTATTCAGGGACACCATATAATATACCAACATGAGAATGGATTCAGCGTGCCCTTGTGCATAATTACGATTTACTAGTACTAAGTACTCTTTTGTTTTATTTCTCATATACTACTTCTTTGTCGGTTTCTTATTTTCATTTTTATTTTTTTATAAGCAAATATATATTTCCTCAAGTTTCTTAACCTAAAAAATTAATTTTTGTTTATATATGATAACGGAAAAAGTAATGAATATTATAAGAGGTGTAAAAAAAATGTATTCAACACTTACAACCAATAAAATTCGAACTCAGTGTATCAACTACCTACCTTTTATAAAGGGTTGTAGAGAATCTATCCAATCATATGCTTAAAAGTCAGATAGATATACTCCCTATTGAGAGAAAAACAATTTATTTGCTTGTTATAATTATTTTCTACTTACTTGATTTTGTTTGCTTGATTTACAAATCATTAGTTATATCCTTATTTATAGCTTTTAGGGAGAGTTTTACATACTTCAAGAGACTTTTACACACTTTTCTTAACTACATATACACTATAAAAAATATTATTTTATTTTTTGCAACAACTTTTTTTATTAAAAGTTGTTACAAGTCGTTGGTAAAACTATTTGATAGTTTTGCCAACGACTTATAACAAAAAAAGTTATTATAAAAAATAATATTTCTTGTAGTGATACTCCCTCCGTCCTTAAATGTAAGCAAAAAAAATATTAGCTTATTAAAAAACTCTAAATTTTACCAAAACAAACAATTGAATTTCCAAAATTACCCTTTAGTCATATTAAAAACAAGAAAAACTTGGAGTAATAATTACTCATCCTATGGTTATTGGAAACTAAAAAGTGCAGACCTAGTTAATTATACTACTCCTCCACGTAATAAAAAAACAATGTCATGAATTGAAGTGTAGGAATATGAACACGGGAGTGTAACATTGGAAACTGAAAAGTTCCTTTGAGAAAAAAAAATAGAGTATTCCGTACCAGTGACGGAGCCAGAAATTTTAGGTTGTGGGGGCGATAGAGTTAAACATAAAAAAAATGTTTTATAATATGACACTTGAACAAAAGTGAAAACATATTCACTCCTCTTCTGGAATAAAATGAAGGTTATATAGTGGTTGTTAATGTGTTATATATAACAATTTCTTTTAATTTAATTTAAAGAATATTTTCTCCAATTTTATATACAAGCAACTTTTCACTTTTTAGACTCATTAAATAGATGATGTATCAAGCTATATGAAGCACGAGCACTCATCGGATTAGTCGTGTCTGTGTCACACACGTGTCTGTGTCCGACACCGACACTTATGATTACAATGAATTATGTCTTTTTCTCAAATTATTATCAGTGTCTGTGTCATGTCTGATGTCCGTGTCTGTGTCCGTGCTTCATAGGTATCAAGTATATATAATATAGACTAGATACACCATTTATTGTATGAATATACATATAATATA
This sequence comes from Trifolium repens, assembly GCA_030408175.1. NCBI lineage: Eukaryota > Viridiplantae > Streptophyta > Magnoliopsida > Fabales > Fabaceae > Trifolium > Trifolium repens. The sequence continues at coordinate 19,053,315 of CP125839.1, read as the reverse complement.
GACTAAATACATTATCTATTAAATGAACCTAAAAAGTGAAAAATTATTTATATGTGAGACCAAAAGAGTTGATGCTTATATTTTAAAATTGGACAATGTTAATCGGTGCTCCCACTAGTTAAGGAAGCAAATATAGTAAAAATATCTTAAAATTTGTATAGTATAAAAAATATTATTCTCAATATAAATTTGACTTTTTTTATTTGCAAACACTAGTTAACCCTTTAATTTTTATCATTTAAAATTTTATATATTAGATTTATAAGTGGTAGTAATATGTTTAACTAGGATACATGTTGCACATTTCACGGACTGTGCATGTTGGGTGGTATTGGCATATAGGTATATACAAATTTTCAAAAAAAATTGTGTAGGCACATGCCCCCAAAGTGGTGCATGTAGCTCCGCCCCTGCTCCGTACAGTAATTACAAGAAGGGTATTTTTATAACAACACAAATAATTAAAAATGACTTCTTTTGGTTATATTTTGGGACAAAAAAAAGAGAGAATTTTTGCTTATATTATAGGAGGGAGTATTTAATACTATATATCTTTATATGCTACAGTATCAATCTACTTCTACACATCTCTAGAATCTTACTAAATTTAGCAAACTGAGTTTAACACTTGATTAGTCCAATGAGCCAAATTAAGCCCCCCCACCCACCCCATTTATCCATAAAATGTGTTTCTCACATTGTATACTATAAAGTTTTGGGTGGAGATGTGACATCTCTCTCTCGTGTAATCCTGAACTATTGCCCATTGTTTCTCTTGAGTTTCACTGGACTCCCCAACACCTGGTATCAATGTCGTGGTTCGGCTTGACTCATTAACCTATCACCTTAAGGTTTTGAGTCGAGATAATGTGGCAAGTGTCAGGTTAACTCCCACATTGCTTAAAAAAGTTGAAGTTTAACACTATAAGTTAGATGACCATAAACCTAATGCCTTAATCTTTTGGCTAAAAGTGTGGTGTCCAACTCACTTGCATAAGTTGTTTCATTAAATTGGATATGAAGGTATCCATACTTATTTATTACTGTAGATAATTAACCATGTTCATGTTTTTATCTATAATGTGGATTTTTATTTTATTAATTGTGGGTATTTAAGGTGGAGTTGAATTGTGTTTTGAAAGATTAAAACTTTTTTTTAAAAAAAATAAAGTGGTTTGTAGTGGATAAGAACTCAAAACACAATCAAGAGAGAGAGAGAGAGAGAGAGAGAGAGAGAGAGAGAGGCACACACAAACTATTTATACTGGTTCCCCTCATAAATCGAGAGTACTCCAGTCTCAAGCATACTTGCAAGAGATTTCTCCCTAACAAGAGACTTCTCAGAATACAAAGTATAAGAATGATGAGAATCAAACACTTGATATACTATGAGATATGTTTACAAAATACAGCTCAGATTACAAGACTCAAACTTTTAATCCTAAGATTCAAGAACAAAGAACTAAAAGAGTTTGACAGATTTTCTAAGTGTTAGAGCTTCAGAGTCTTGTATGCGTGTGTAGGTCAGTAGTCATTTCTTCAAATGAGGTCTTCTATTTATAGAGAAACATTTTATGATGAACATTGCAGAGAGTTAAGGTGTCAACTGTGGATTGTATTATATTTGTGTAGTGGAATTTGATTTCTTTCCAAGGAAGTTAATTCCACTACCTAGCGCATTTTCAATATTGCTCAACTATTTCGAGTAATAATAATACAATAGTACAATTCTTCCAAACGCTCCTTTTATGGATAAGTTTAACATTGTAATCCTAGGAATATTCCTTTAACGAGAACGACATAGTCCTTTTTATGATTATTCTTCAATCATTTGATCTTATCTGTCAGTTCTTGGAAGATGTACATTCCTTTTGTTTCAACAGCTTCTGAAGGTCTTCAGAGTCTGATAGCTATGCTTCTGAATGCTTCTCAGAGCTTGAAAATGAACACATTCATGGATACTCTCATAAGATATGAAAAAGAAATGGTAATACCGTGGAAATATTTGACTCAAATCCTTACTGGCTGCAGTATCTGAAAGTTGAATCGTTTACGTCACAAAACACTTCATTTCTTACTCGTCTCTCGGTCTCTCAAACTTTCGCGCTTGCATGAACAATCACCTCTAGTGTTTCTTTTTGAAGGTGTGCGAATTTCAGGTCATTCAAGTCAAGATGTTACCAAACTGAAAAATTGTTTAGACATAATAACATGCACTCAATAATAAACAAGCAAACAATTAATATTAATATCAAAAGGGGGTTGTCAGCAAATAACAGTTCTTTACATCATAAAATAAAAAGTACATAAACGAAAAGAAATAAAATTAAAATACTAATTTGAAAATGATAGTGGGGGGAGTAGCGAGAATGCTCGAAGTACTACTGCCTGCCCTGGTGAGATGTAGATCCATCACCAGGTGTTGAAAATCTAGGCTGATCAGACCCTAATAGATAAGCCTCCAACTAGCTGGCAAAATCTTCTGAAGCATTTCCTCATGGAGCCAGATATTGCTGCTGTGGATGCTGATGATAGTAAGCAGCCTGTTGTTGCTAGTCCCATATGCCCCTGACACTGGCCTGGTGCTCCAGTAACCGTTCAGCCTGTCTCTAAAAAATGGGCCTATAAGTCGCCCACTTGAGTGTAATGCTGAAATTTGGGTTGTGGAGGATGTTGAGTCTTGTACTCCTAGACTGCAGCTTTCACATATCGACTTTCCATCATCATCTCTAAAGTAGTTTCTTTCTCAACTCCATTCTTTGCTTGATTCGTTTCTTCTGTACCCCAAACTTGGATTTGGTTAGCTCTTTGTAGTTTTTCCCCCACCTTTTTAGCCATTGTTTATGTTCTTTTGACTTAGGCTTTGGTTTGAAGGTCAACAACTCAGGTGATTGTGTCTTGTGGCTCAAGTTTGGGTATAGTTCTCTTTTTGCCCCGGTAGTCAGTTGTGACATCTCTTCCGCCAACTCGCATAACTTCATAATTGCTTGTTTTTCTTGATTGACGGCGACGACACATCATTTGACTTCTTTTCAAGTACATCAATCTTGTAGCACTGATTGTGCTTTTCATGATAGACTTTCACTACCAAAAACTGGAAAGCGGCGACAGTTGGATTGAGTATGTGGCGCCGGTTATAACCGTCGTCGCATACTCAATTCAACCGCTACCTCTTTCCGGTTTTGTTGTAGTGTTTGATTGTTCGTTCCTCGTCTCCCACTCTTAGCAAGATAATTCCTAACTCTTATAAGCAAATCATAAATACGTCTACTTACAAATTGTAATTAATTCAGGAAAGACGACACATCATTTGACTTCTTTTCAAGTACATCAATCTTGTAGCACTGATTGTGCTTTTCATGATAGACTTTCACTACCAAAAAACTGGAAAGCGGCGACAGTTGGATTGAGTATGTGGCGCCGGTTATAACCGTCGTCGCATACTCAATTCAACCGCTACCTCTTTCCGGTTTTGTTGTAGTGTTTGATTGTTCGTTCCTCGTCTCCCACTCTTAGCAAGATAATTCCTAACTCTTATAAGCAAATCATAAATACGTCTACTTACAAATTGTAATTAATTCAGGAAAGTAATTATAATTGGAAATAATAGAATAAATTACCAGTAATAAAATCTTTTTCAAACCAATTACATGTCTCAGATATTTCTAGGGGATGTCATCTATACTAAATCTAACTTAAGGATTTCAGCTAATCATAATAGCATTTATCATAACAAAGAATTTAGAAAATTACATTAGAAATTAATCATAAAGCCTTGCTAATGAAGAGGTACACCCTATGGTGGGAGGTAGTCCTTCCCTTGAGAGCTCTTTGCTCTCCTTGGTCCTCATTAGTTGCTTATTTGCTTTGATTGTTGTCTTTTGATTTTATGATTCTTTTTATGTGGTGGAGCCTCCACTGTAGAGAAATGCTCTATTTATAGGTTTTTTGTGCTTGAATTTTACGCACCATCATGACACGATGTTTATTCATTTAGGCACGGAGAAAGTCTTAATTAGGAACAACCCCAACACATCATATTAGGCACACACTTACAAATGAAAAAAATTTAAAAGAAAAAAATTTAAAAGAAAAAAAATAGTCACATCAATTAATATTACTTTAATATTTTTTATTTAATTTTTTTAGTTTAATGTGAGTGTGTGCTTAAATATGATATGTTGGGTTTGTGCCCGACTAAGATTTTCTCTTGAGGCACGATGTCTCACATGCATGTATCGTGGCATGATGTGTCTCATCGTGACACGATGAGATCTGATATTGTCCTAAAATTTTGCAAATATGCATCAAATTTATAAATTGACATCGTGGGACGATTATATCCATTGTGTGACGAAGATTTATGTGTTTTTCCTTTTTTTTGCGTAGTTTTTTTTATGCATACTGAATACATAAGTCTAATTGTCATGCATATATTGTATCCATCTAAAATATTGTTTCCCTTGGGTCATATAGGCCCCGAAAACAATAATAGTTGTCATCATTACTGTTTTGTTGGTGATGCCTACATGATATTATAGCTCCAAAAGGTGTAAGTACGTTTCAAGACAGACCAATCACTATACACATCATTGCCGATCAGGTTTTATTTCCATCATTGATTTCATTTCATTAGTATTAATATATATTAATATATCCATTATAAATAAATGCACGACTAGATATGGTATTTATAATCTTGTCCAATTCATTAAGTCCCGTTAAAACAACATACATATGGTTAGAGAGATGTGAAAATGAGCTGGACCGAATAGGCCAATCTGAAAAACCCAAAAAAATTTCGGGTTTGGGCCTTAAAATTCCAGCACAAATTCTTTCTTCTAGGCTTTTTAGTCCAACACGATAAAGCCCATAAAAATTATGGGCTAGCTCGAAAAGCCTATTAGTAGCCCGCAACTCGAATAAATTAATATATTCTTTCTTAAATTTCCTCTATGCATATCTTAAAATCTCATATGTACATATATTACAATGTTAATATATTAATAAATTAATATATTACTATGTTATTCTTCAATTTATAGAGTATGAATTGACATAGTACATGAATCAAATTTATATCTTCCACTCCAAGTTGTTCGACTGAGAGATCTCAAGTCTTATTCCGTTGGACATAGACATCTCTGCAAAATTTACTTTATTTTGTATTATTAATTCTACTGTGTTGGACAAACTTTATTTTGGTTGTTTGGTTTCCATTAGTTTACTGATTAGAACTATAATAAAGTTCAATTATATATGTTGGATTAAAAGTTCAAACAACCTGGTTTGATTCAGTAAAGTAAGCTAATTGTTCGGACAAACTAGATTGTTTGGTTTCTATTAGGTTGTTCCACTATATGTCTATTTCAATCTCTTAGTTTGTTTGATGATTATCATAAAAATAGATTGTTTAATTGAGCACTAACAATTTTTTTTAAAAAAATAAAATGGGGTGGCCCGAAAGCTCGAAAACCCATACTGGGCTTGGGCACTGTTTTTACAGCCCATATTTTATCAGTGCTTTTTAGTTCGGCCCGACGAAGCCCAAAATCCGAATGGACGGTCCGAAATGGGCCGGGCAGCCCATTTTAACAGCTCTAGTTAGAGATCATCATAAATTATATATATTTTGGAGTAGAATATAATTACCTATTCACTTTATCTGCATTTATTTGATATATATGTTCCCTGCAATTAAGGCATCGAATTCAAAATGTTAATGTGCTACATTAAAAAATGACTTATTATATATATAAAAAAAAATTAATTATTGGAGAGAATTTGAATTTGATTTTAAGGTGAAACAATTTTTATGTCCATTTTTACTTATTTTATAGGTAAACTTCAAATTATTAAGACTCATCTCCTCTAGAAACTGGAGTTAATTAACACCAACAATTATTTAAAGAATTACGGATAATTTTACATATAATAAACTCGATCTTATATAAGGTCTAATTTGATACTCAATTTTTTAAAAGAATTTGAAGTCTAAAATCTTAACTTCAATAGTTTTTGGCTTGAGTCGGCCTTATGTTAATGATACTAGTAACGGACGAGTTTACACCTGCTCAAAAAATATGTATTCGGTTGAAAAATAATTAAAAATTTGTATTTAAAAATCATTTTGTCATCAAGTATTGAATTTTGTAATTATTAACTGAGTTTGTTATATAGTTATAATTTTTATGCATGAAAAGTGTGTTAATGCCAAAATTGATCTTAAAATTTTCAACTATTTTCGCAATCAAAGATAATGTTCGGTAAAAATAGCGGAATACTGATAAGATAATTGATAATTTATTGTTGGTGGTTAATAGTTTAGCTTATAGCTAATAAGTTATTTGAAGTGTCTGGTAAAATTAACAGTTCAGCGAATTGATAAATGTAAAATGACATATAAGGATATTCTTAATTAATAATAAAATTTAAGTTAAATTTATATTTAAGATAGTAATTTAAATTTATTAATATAATATATCTTTTATATATTATTATTAAATTAATTTTTATACGCTAAAATTTTATTTTAATTTTAATATAATATATGTTTCACATCAAAGTGTACATGGGCACTAAGAAAGGTAAAAAAAGAAACACAAGTTACTCAAATTCTACAAATAATAATCTATTGAAGTATAGCAAAAGAAATAAATAAAAATACTATAGTTGAAGTAAGATGAAGAAACCTAAAAATAGAGCGTGAAAATGGAGGAGGTTCGAGCGATAAAATGCGGAGAGGTAAGAGAATGTCTCTTTATACCGTAAATATATATATGATACATGAGATATTTTGTATTATAAAACATAATTATATTATTTTAAATTAAAATAAATTATAAAAGGTAAAAGTGGATTTTAGTTAAAATAATAATGCTAAAAATAGAAGAAGAAAAATGATAAGCTATAAGCTATTTGAAATACTGTTTAAAAAGTAAGCTATAAATCAGTAAAATATACAATAAATTTTTAATAAAAAAATTTAACAAACATAGCTTTTAATAAAAAAATTTAACAAACATAGCTTTTAATTTATAAACTACAAATCATAAAATACAAGTCAATTTTTTGATCTGGTTAAACATACAGAGTGTGAAAAAGTGGCACAACAAAAGGTTTTAGAAAAAAATAAATAAAGGCGAAATTTAGATCCAAGATCAAGCAAAGGGACATTCTTTCATTCCTACTAAAAAAGTACTTTATCAAACAATTAAAGTCTATATTAATTAAAGGCTTAAAGCAACATGCATGCCCACCAACGATAAGCTGAAATGATGACACTTAGTGGAACATGGAGGCTTCTTTTAAAGAGTAAAAAGCTTGTAAAAATAGAGTTCAATTTGCTCCATTTAGTTTTGTTCTATTTATTCAATTTTAATGCATATCTAATGTGTGATATGTGGTAAAAATGAATTTAAGGGTTGAAATTAAAAGGTAGAATTAAGTTTTTGTTAAATAAAAGAAAGGAGAAAGAAACACTCCCTTTTCTTCCATACAAAGTGTCTAAAGATCATTATTTAAAGAACTTGTTGAGGGAGTTTGAAAAAGCGTCAAGAGCAATAGTTGATCAATGTTTTATATGGCTATAACTTATAAGAGAACAAGATGTTATATTTTCAACAAAAATTTTAAGATATTGAATATGTGATCGACAAGGTGTAGAATTGATTTTAATAACAGTTAGAAATTATTAGAAATAAGTATGAACCTAAATCATCCTCACAAAACCGACTTGTAAAGCGAAGACTACCACTTGTTTATAAACACACAACCCCCATGTCCAGAACTGAACAAGTTGGAACGTGGACTCAACAATAATGCCCAAATAACAGGTAGTCCAATGGATCGAGATGCTCTGATACCATGTTAGAAATTATTAAAAATAAGTATGGGTTAACTCATCCTCACAAAATCGGCTTGTAAAGGTGAGAACTACCACTTGTTGGGGAGTCCGTGGAAGCTCGGGAGAAAAACTATGGGTCAATGTTCCAAGACCACAAGAGAGGGAGACGCCACATCTCCACCCAAAACCTTAAGGCGTTAGATTAATGGGTCACCTCTCTTATAAATCCAACGTTCTTCCCATACATAGTCGATGTGAGACTTAACTACTCAACACTTGAAACCCAACATTCTCCCCCTAAGTGTGAGTTCCCACATCCTATAATTTGATCCAGACCAGGATCCACTCTCACTCCCCCACCAAGCTGAACCACGACTCAATATAAGAAATATTATTTTTTGCAATAACTTTTTTTCTTACAAGTCGTTGGTAAAACTATCAAAGATAGTTTTGTCAACAACTTGTAGAAACTTTTAACAAAAAAATTGTTGCAAAAAATAATATTTTTTGTAGTGACTGATACCACTTGTTGGAGAGTCCGGAAAAGCTCGAGAGAAGCACAATAGCCAAATGTTCCAGAACCACAAGAAAGACAAACGCCACATAAATGATTTTATATTATTTCTAACAATAACTTTAAATGGTTGTACATTGAGTGTAATTGATTCTTATTTGATGCTAAAATTTGAAACTTTTATTTCTAGACTAAAATTTAATGTTTAGAACACTTTACAGTAATGTATTTAGACATACTCTTTCTTGTCTCAAATATAAACACAGATTCATTAAATAAACATATCCGATATATATTGATCAGATACATCGATCAATTTTACAAACTCAATTGTTTTAATATCAATTTTTATCACTGCAAAATTAAAATAATATTTAATTTCCTTGCAAATGTGAAGGCCGGGTGAACATGATGTACATATTCTCAATTGATGATCATATCATATATATCCCTTTAAGAATGTGCATATTAAAGATGACGATAGTTGTAAAAAGTGTGAAAGTAGAATCTAGTCCAATCTCTTGAGAGAAGTGATGGGTTTTACACACTACAAAGAGAATCCATGTTGGAGGAGAACTTGAAAAGGAGAGCCATGTGAGATAGAGAGGGTGAAGGTTATTGTGTGTCAGCTCCATAGGGCATGCGTTTTCTTCAAACTTCAAAGTAAGTAACTTGTTTGTTTTCTTCAAATAGACACATTATTGGCAAAAATTTAGTGGATGTGAATATTGGATTCATATTCCATTTGGCTTTTTCCCATGTTCTCCTTGATTTAGAGCTTATTATTCTTTTCTTTCTTTTCTATCAAGGGTCACTCCTCTCAATTATCTTACACAATATAAACCGTGATTCACATTATACGCAATCTCAATTATTGATTTCAGATCGATCAATTTAGATTATACTATTAGTTTCATATATAGGGTTAAAGTAAACATAATTCTATTCATAAGCATTCGTTGTGATTTAACTTGAGTTATTAATAAAATGTGGGGGTGATTTTGGGTCACTTTTGGCCTAGAATCACCCCCTCTACACCTTTTTTTCTTTTCTTTTAATTTAAATAAGTGATTTTCACATAGATTAAGTTTTTCTTTTGTGTTTTTTTATGATTTCGTCGTCTAAGTGCGGCGTTGTGTTGGTCGTCGTCTTGTGCGGCGTTATTTGATTTCCCGTTTTGTTGCGGTGTTCTTTGATTCTTCTCGAAAGATTATCTTCGGTCAATTACAGATTCAATCAATGATTTGGGCATCAACGTTGCAGATCCGGAAGCATGGATATTCCGGTGATTTTAATTTTATCATATTATTTGTTGTAGGCATTATGCCGTTGTATGCTATTAACTCGGATGTTGTGAGTTTGTTCGCAGATTCATCCTTTACGTTTTTAGCGAAGTTGAATATGTGGTTGTATTTGATGTATCTGTCGATTTGAATGAATGAATATCATTTTGTTTGTGTCAAAAAAAAAATGTGCCTTGTTTGTGTTCAACGCTCATAAAGTGGTTGGTGCGCAATATATTTTGAATTTTGAAATTGACCGGAGACTTATTATAGAGTTTAATAGAGATACACTGATGGTGTAAAATAGTTTTACACGATCATTCAATAAAGAATTATCAATTTGTCATGTCATATAAAAAAGTGGGGTATAGTGGAGTGATTTGGCTGAAAATATGGTTGACAGCGTAAAATTATTTTATACTATCAAAGCATATTCTTTTTTCTCCTTATTATATGAATTATTTTGATATTGTAAAAGTTAGAATGTTATTCTCCATTTAAATAAAATAAAAAAATTAAACTAAAAAAAATCATTTTGATTTTTATTGGAAATTAATTCACTTTTTTTTCTACATGTTCACTCCACGAGATAAATTTTAGTTTGTCACATTGTGTGCACATTTATAACAAAAAAAAAAATTCACGTTATTGAAACATGTATTAATTTAATTTATCATAAACTGTTTTGGTTAACTTGTTCACACTTAATGCTATACACCTATTTTGCATGTTTGAAATAAAATGCATAAAATTGCAAGCTAGCAACAACATGATTGAGTTATAATAGACAAAAGGGAGAGACAAATTGAAAACTGCATGTATCAACTCATCAATTGTTGTCAATGTCAGCCTAAATTGTCCCAGATGTATGAGACATATTTCAATGTTTTGTTCAGTGATATGAAATAGTTTTTGACATTCATTTGTACCATAGCTTATATATTCTTATTCTTCCTGTCGTATCGGTTATATATATTGAATGAATAAAAGAATTTATGGAATCTTTCAGATAATATTTCATTCTTATTCTGTGTCCTTTTAGTTTTATCTTGTGTTATTTTGTAGTATGCCCCACTTTTCTCTTTACAAATTTGGATTGAGATGAAAGAAAGTTACATAATATGCCAACGTTTATATCATAGCCTTTGGAAATGATTATTTCTTATGGAGGTGTTATGGGTGTGTTGTGGGTCTACCCACAACCTATAAGTGATCAAAACCGAACCACCCCGCTACATACTCGAATCCGTTTATATGCGGGTAAAATCCGACTCAACTCGTTGGCATCAGTGAATGATTGGTTCAGTCTTTGGGTTTGGATTTTCGAACTCGTGAATTTGTTGACCAAACATAGTGACATGGAATGTAAAATAAATTATTATTATTTTAAATAAAAAAAATTAAAAATATAGCCTGTAGTACATAATTTGGCAACAAAACAAATTTAAATTTATTAAACTGGAGTGTAAGGGAATCCTAATTTCATTTCATTGTTGGTCATCTATGAATCTCAAATATTTGATACGACATAGATACGGATCATATAGAGATATATGAGAAGTTTTTAAAATTCAAAATAAGTTACTGCCAAAATACTATATTCATAAATAAAAAATGTATGTGAGTTTATTAATACTGTATAGTATGTTGTTGTTGGAATTATCTTTTTTATTAAAAACATTTTATCAAACTTTAAAATTGTTATAAACTACTAATGAAAATGTTATGGCTCTTAATCGATCATTCTTAAAAAAAAGAAGAAAAAAAAAATAATAATGGCTCCAACTGCGCCTGAGCATGATATTTGTATAAACAAAAATACAAATACAGGAATACCAAAAAAAATACAAATACAGGCTATATGATCATGATAAGAAAATTAAGATTAACTATAATAAGGTGGGGTGCTTCGCAGCTGAAGCCTAATCTAATGGTGCGAAAACACTGGTAGTGAGCACGACAATAGAGAGGGGTGCAGATCTGGTGTTGTGTGCAGCTTGTGGACGAGACAGAGAGGGCCGAGTGGTGTGGATTCGGATTGGGATTCGTAGTTTCTCTTGAGTGTGACAATTTTCACAAAGCGAGTGAACAGCAAAGACAGGTTGCATAGTGTCCTTGTTTGCGACAAGTGAACGAGAGAGGTAAGAGCGATGGTGGTGAAAGCAAAGAGTATTTATGGTGAAGTCGAACTTGAACTAAATATGAAAACATTTTTGTGAGTGTTAAGCACTTAAACCTATAAACTTAACACATCAGTTTGAAAAGTAATCAATATAAAAATAAAAATAAATGAACTGATATAATAATTTAATTTTTAAGATTATAAATTGATTTCACATTTAACTGGTTTAAAAATATTTTTTGCATCAATTACTAAAATAATCATCTAAATATAAAATTTATATTTAATTTTGAAAACATTTTTTTAATGAATAGGCTGTCATGGAACTATTTGATCAGAGTAGTATGGCTATTTGATCAAATTGGTTTGTAATTTTCTTCCTATACTCCACAAAGATGACCAGTCCACAAAATTAATAATATTTATAACCAAGGAAGAAACTATATCAATATAAGATGTAACTACTGCAAGATTTAGTTTTTGTTGAAAGTGATCTTAATTAGGTGTTGCATTTGATATCATACGTCAACTGACAGAAAGTATGCTTTTATCAATCTTGTGTTAAGCAAATGTCCTATTGATGTTCTAAATTTATATGATTGATATTTTATACTTACCCTTTTTGCCTATACATCAACTTTAAACAGAAAGGCTTGGTTGCAATGCTTAGAAATTATGTATATCACTGTTAATATGGAATATGCCGCATCGCGAACTCGAATTGTTAATCTTGAGTTTTTCATCATTACTTGCCTTCTTCAATTTGAGAGAATTTTCTTTTCAGGACCTCGTTTTCTTTTCTTAGTTTCATGATTTTCTGCTTAAGTGTTTCCACCTGCCAATTTGATGTCATTTCTTGTTGTTGATCAACCACCTTTGCTTTAAAAAGCAGCACTGCGTCGAAACAAAAACATAATTACTCTACCGCTAATTTTATAAGCTGATAGAATATGAAAATGCTCAAACAAAACAATAAACTGGTTTTATCTAAATGCAATTGCAATGAATTGAATTTGAATCGAATGAGACTTCGAGCTTACATTCTTTTTCCAAATGCTGCACTTTTCTATTTAAGTCATTTTTCTCTTCCTGCTCAGCCATAAGACAATCTTTCAAATCCCGAATTTCAGAACTATCTGTCAAACCATGATGAGCAAAGTAAACTAATTTTCAACCAATACAGAATACAGATATCTTAAAACATTGTCTTAAAAGAAAAATCTATACTTCTAAAGATAAAATATTAATGAAGTGCCTCACATTTTGATTCCACTTCAAAATGGATTTGATCCAACTGGTTTGCTAGAACTTGCATATGATTTTTATGCGCTGCTATATCTCCATGGAGTTGATTTATGGTTGCCTCATAAGTTGCTTTCTCATGCAGAGATTCCCTAACATAATGTTCGAACAATTTGTTACTTGTTAGCTAGCTAGATTTGCAGCTTAAAAACCACAATTACTTCCATATATTAAATTTGACCTAAACCCGATATTTTCACTCAATTTTAAGATAATGATTTAATGAGAAATTGCACTAACCTCCAATATGTTATGCTTAATTGACACATACTAGTACATTCTCAATTATGTTAAAGACATTGATAACAGCTTACTTAGGCAAGGCCATGTTACTTTCGCATAAATAGAATTTAGCCGACTTGCCAGCGTTACCTATGTCGATACTAGTCATGTGTCAAGTATCGCTCCCTAGTTGTTGCGGGTTTGATCCTCGGCACGCTTCAAAGAATTTAGCTAACTTAGTTGTATGGTTTGCAACACAAATGAGTTATATGTAGGAGGTCCAGAGTTTGATATCTGCTACTAATATTTCCCACTTGCCCTAACAAACTAACCACTAACATTTTCCGATAATAAAAAGAACTGATGTGAATATAATTTTCTCGGTAAATAAGGCCAACAGGTATTCATGTAAAAGATAGAACAATCATTGAATCATAAATCTTAAATGAGGTGAGTACAATTTTGTAATGAAATTCATTCACAACTAACTAGAAATTTCACAATTCACATTGAATTTCCAATAGCATGACCATAATTTAAAAGAACAAAACATGAAAATTCTGTACATAAATGTTTATAGAATCATCAATACTCACTTAACTTGAGCTTCTAATCTAGCAATTTTTTCATTATATTCTTGCTCAAGCAATTTTAAATCCCTCCTATGTCCCTGCTCCAAAACACAAAAAATAAAAATAAAATCAAATATTTCCAACAATTAACAATGTTAATTAATTAGTATCAGTAATGTACATAACTCACATCTTCTTTAGAGATAATTTCCTTATTTGATTTTTCTAGCTCTTCTTTCAAATTCATGCATTTTGCTCGAAAATCAAGCTGTGTATCAATTAATTAAATCAATTTAACAAACATACTAAATAAATAAACAAGTGATTAATTGAAGAACCTGATCAGCAACATTCTTTAAGGACTCTGAATACAATTTTGCCAATTCTTCCTTTTCTGCATTTTTGCAAAATTAAATTCAGTTACAACAAATACTATACAAATTGAATTACAAAATCGTTGAATTCGAATCAATAATTTATCATCGCTGTTAATGATACCTTTTTTGAGGTTATTGCAAGTAATTTGGAGAGATTCACGCAATTTTAACTCTGAACTGTGTTTTGATTGAAGAGATTGGATTTCCGAAATCCCAATCTTCACATCCTGAATCAATAATTACATCATCAAAGCAAATTCATGACAAATTAACGATGAAAAAAATCAATAATTAGGTTTAATTGTTGATGATTAAATCTTAATTACGGTTTTGAGTACCTCGTAGATCTGATTGAAAGCTGAGAGTAGTGATTCCATTTCTTCGTCACTCGTTGCCGCCATTTTTCTCTGTTTTTTGTTTTTTGGAAAGTTCAAAAATTGTTATATAATAACGTGGCTTGCAACCATTTTTCAGGTTTGGGCCATGGCCCATTTCCAATCTTTAAAGAATTTTTTTTTTAAATTAATTTTACCACCCTATGGGTTACTCGCGCGCCTTACGAAATGATCAAAATATACTTCTGTGGCTTAAGTAGCAGCTGTAGGGATAATGAGTAACAATTGAGTAATTTCCACCAGTCGTTCGTGTCTTAAGTCCCGGATTCGTCGGTGGTCAGTAACTTTTGTTTCAATCAATGGTCTGCCACGTGGCCAATTTTAATTGGCCACATGTGCGACCAAATTGGCTATAAATGGAAGGCTTCATAATTTTTCAACTCACACCTCTCTTTCTCTTCCTCTTCCTCTGCTTCATTTTTTCTTTTTTTGGCAACGTTAGTTTGTTTAAGTTTTACCATTTCGTGTGTAATTGGCCGCATAGTCATTTGACAAGGGACTTTTTGTGTCCTGATTATTGGGTACGCTATGACTAACTTGGAAGTTGATCCAATGCTGCCAGTAGGACTGAAGCACAATCTGTAGACCCAGCTAAGCTTTTTGGTCCATACTTAAAATTGAAGCTAGGCATGCGTGGCTTTCGCGTACCTATTGAAAATTTCGACTGAACCGGCAATCTCTGCTTCGGCGACAAAATTTCACAAGAGTAGGCCGTTTAGTTTATTTAATTAGCTGTTGAGATTTTTTATGTAATATTTAAATCGATGTAATTTTTGTATCTAACGTGTTAATAAAAAAAATTATAGTCATACCACATTTTGTCTTTCTTACAGATTCTGCTGTTTTGAAGCTTCCTTTCACTTAGGCATCTGATGGAACACCCTAAGTAATTTTCATGCAATATGTGACTCAATTCACGGATATGGAGCGTGGGGTGTCCGTAGCTTAAGTCACGGATGGCTCTGTGACAGGAACTCAAAAACAGAAACCTGCAACAGAGTAAGTCCTTTGGACTTGTTTTCGTCGCCAACATTTTTATCGGTATTAATGCGCGTAATCATTGAAACATAATGTTGTCGATTTAATTTTTATCGATGTTAATAAGCGTAATTATCCAAACATAATGAAAACTTAAAAATTAATAAACCAAAAGTGAACAAATTATTTCATACAAAATATAAAATTATCCAAACAACAAAAAAATTATTCAAACATTCAACAAGAAACATAAACCATAAATACAAACAAAGGCTACTGCGTATCCCGTCCATCACCCCTCCTCTGATAACCATGTGAATAATGCGTAGTGAAAGCTATAATTTTCTTCACCTAAGCCAACACATGTGAATCCTCCGCTAACTCCTCACTCGCCAACAGTCCGTCTGCAATCCCCCGAATCATAGTCAATGTGATGTCAAGGTGTGTGGTCGGGGGTATTGCCATATAAGCTTCCTCCTCAATACTGGCCTCCCGCTCACATGGCCTCGGTGGATCTCCTTGCGGCAGAGGCAACCTGTATGGATGTGAGATCCGAAAATACAACTGCATGTAGTTGGACGCAGCATACCAAGGATATATAGCAAGCGGTCCCCTCTGAGCCGCCGTCGACACCCGGTCCCTGAAATTGGCAAACTGCACCGAAGCCGTAATTAGAGCAGTGGATGGGGGGCAGTGACTGGAACTGCAGACTAGGTAGGCAGACGAGGAATGCTATGCGTGTGAGCGAACTGCCTGAGGAACAAAAACAATTAACTAGAAAGTAATTACATAACAATTAAATAACAAGCGTTAACAATGAATTTATTAAATAACAATTAATTTAAAAATGAACAATTTATAAAATAAAGTTAGTTACCTGAAGTTGAGTCATATAACATGTGACAGTGCTGACCAAGGGTGCAGTGGTAGTAGAGACCCTTGTAAAGGCACATAAGCGCAGCTGGACACCACCATTCTCAGAGAGCGTCTCCAAGTAGTCAAAGTACTCCGGGTAGTAGAGGTGCACACAATTCTTGCTCGTGTCGGCAAAAATAATGTAGCCGATCAGCAACTCAGCGTTTTCAAGTACGAGCAATATTTGAATATCTTTACAATAATAGGTAGATAGCAAGCCAAATACTTGTGTTGTTTTGCACAAGTTAGTACTAGCTCTGAATCTTAGGTGCTAAGGTTTAGAGGCAGGATTTGTATGTTGAATTTGTAAGTGCACCAGTTCATCCTCATTTTTTAATAATTGTCAAAACACATGAAAATAGAGTAGAACATATTTTGGCAACATTACAAATGACTTGACAGCGAAAAACTATTTTTAAACTTTGAAAAATTGTTTTTTAGGTATTATGTATCGATACATAAACATGTGTATCGATACAAATGTCCTGAAATTACTTCAGACTGATTTTGTGCAATTTGTATCGATACATATATCACTTGTATCGATACAAAAGTGGTCTCTCAAAGGCAGAGAGTCACCTGTGTATCGAATCATGCTTGCATGTATTGATACACACCTATATCTCTCAGAAAACCAGAGAGTGCATGATGTATCGAATCATGTTTGCATGCTTCGATACATATCAGTCAAGATTTCAAGAAACTGATGTATGTATCGATACACATACGTGTTTGTATCGATACATAGGTCAAATTTTCATATTTGAACGCTGGTCAAAGGGTTTGTATCGATACAAACCATCATTTGTATCGATACATGTATGTTAAGTTTTGCCTAAATTTGCTCAATTCTATTTTCTCTATAAATAGCAATGTGCTTTGTTATTGTAAAAGAGAAAAACCTGTGAGAAAGTGAAATAGCTTTGATAAACTCTTTGGGATTCAAATTGGTTGAAGAATTTGGATCAAAGGGATATTCTTCACAAGATCATCATCTTCCATCAAATTGCAATTCATTGAAGAGTGAGTATGGGATCATTCGGATAAAAGTTGTACATTTGGTCGATAACGTTCGATACGGCTTGCGGTGAATCAGAGGCGTGATCGAGTTGATTTGTGAAGAAGGTTTGGGTTTTTCTTAAGGATTCAAGATTGTGCGATATCTTGAAGGATCAACAACGAAGAAGCGAGGTACTCAGCTGGACGATCGGTGCGAGGATTTGCGCATGGTTAGGATCGTTGGAATCAGAGGGAGAAAGCTTCATTACTTGTTGAGGTTATTACGCATAGTTTGCATTAGATTCGATATAGGGTTATTGGAGTCTTTTGTAAATTGTGCATTATAGTTCAATCGTTTTTAATCAATATACGCTCAAATAACCCGTTTGGTTATTTGGGGGGAGACGTACCCGGCCGACCGCGAGGACGACACGAAAGCCGGGGAACTCCCTAATCAATCGTTTGTGTCTTTCTCCCTTAATCTTTTACTTTACGCAATTGCCTTTAATTTTCGATTCAATTGAATTTTTGTGGTCGTACGTGTGCACCAAAATTCAATTGACATATATCTTGATTGTGATTGGATTAGCTCTATATTTTTGTAACTTGCTTGGACTGTGTTATTGGATCGTTTAATTCGAATATTTTGCACACGATCGTTTCTAGTTCTTTATCATCATACGTTCAAGGTTATACTACTTTTTCAGTGATCAATCGGGTGCAAAGAGACTACCGATCCGGTGGTGCTTCCGCGCGTACCTTTTAAACCAATTTTTTTTTAAAATCAACATTGTTTAAAAGGGCCACTTATTCAACCCCCCCTTCTAAGTGGTAGGCAAGTAGTCTAACAAGTGGTATCACGATCCCGGTTTAATTTTGTTCACAAAATTCGGTGGATTGTGCCAATTATTAGAAAACATGGCTTTTGCACCTAAAGGGGCTTATAATCGGGCACCTATATTCAATGGAGATCATTTTGATTATTGGAAAAGTAGTATGCGCATACACATCAATTCTTTTGATGGTGAAGTGTGGAATGCTATTGAGAACGGTCCGTTTGTTCCGACAAACATCGATCCTAATGGCATTGTCACCAATAAGCCTATGGCACAATGGACGGATGATGATAAGAAAAAGGTCAATTACGATGCAAAGGCACAAAACATACTTATTTCATCCCTTGGGATTGAACAATTTTATCATGTGTCGCATTAGTCAACGGCCAAAGAAATTTGGGATACATTAGTTACTCATTTTGAGGGTACTAATGAAGTCAAAATATCCAAGATAAACACCTTAACTCAAGAGTTCGAATTGTTTCATATGCAAGATGGTGAAACCATTGCGGATATGCAACAAAGGTTTGTAAAAATTACCAACAAGTTATATGGTCTAGGTAAACCAATCACTAATCAAGATGCTACTAATAAGATTTTGAGATGTCTTAATAGGTCATGGCAACCAAAGGTCACCGCAATCAAAGAAGCGAATGATCTTACAACTTTAAGCCTCACAACCTTATTTGGTAAGCTAACGGAACATGAACAAGTGCTTAATTTGTTGGAAAAGCATGAGAAAGGTGAGAAAAAGGAGAAACACAACGAAAAGGAAAAAGAAAAGGATAAGAGGTCCATTGCTCTAAAGGCCTCCAAATCCAAGTCCAAAAAGGTTGAGCAAGTGGAGAGTAGCTCAAGCGAAGACGATTCCGATGATGAGGAAATGAGGCTCTTCGTTCGACGCTATAATAGATATGTGAGAAAGAATGGGATAAGACATTCCGATGACAATCTTAAGAAGTTTCGGAAAGATAGTGGTTACCGCCGGAAGAATGAAGATGCTAGGTACTCCAAGAAAGGGGCATGCTATGAGTGTGGCCAAGTTGGTCATTTCAAACCGGATTGCCCTAAGCTCAAGAGAAAAGAGAAGGAGTCACCGTCATTCAAAAAGGGAAGCAAGGACAAGGGAAAGAAAGCATATGTTGCATGGGAAAGCCAAAGCTCATCTTCCTCTTCATCATCAAGCTCTAGCTCAAGTGGTGAAGATGTATTGGCAAATGTGTACTTGACATCCTATGATCGCAAGAAACTTGCTCCCAAAAAGGTAAATCAAAATCCCTCTAGCTCATATACGCTTTTAGAATATCATGAGTTGCAAGTCGCTTTTGAAAAGTTACACAAAGAAACTAAAGAGGCTTTTCAACGACTAAAAGGTTTGATGCAAGTTAATAAATACCTTGAGGCAAAAGTTTCGGAAACGGAGCTTGAGTTGAAAGCCCTCAAAGAGTCTATGATTCAAAAACCTCTTGTGATGGATGCTTTTACTTATATAGAGACTTGCGAAAGTTACAAGATAAGCTAAAAGAACCATCCAAGCCGGAGATTACTTTTGCGGTTGATCCATCTAAATTCAACAAATCATTAAAACCTAGAAATAAAAAGTATAAATTTGTTGAAAAGGATCCTAAGAAAAGTAATCCTCATATCGTTTGTCATTATTGTTGTGACAAGGGTCATACTATTGCAAAATGCCATGCTCGAAAAATCTTGGTACCAAAAGGCAAATTGCAATGGTTACCTAAGTTAGGCAATAATGGTGCTACTAACCAACTAGGACCCAACATGAGTTGGGGACCTATTTCAAATTTCTAAGTATGTAGGAAGGCGTCTTGAAACCATTGACAAAAGACACCGACAACAATGGAGTTCAAGACTTATGAACAAGGAAATCGATGAGAAAAGCTTCAACTCAACACTTACAATGGTGTGGAAATTGATCACTTCCTCCACCTAACACTCAAGGAAAGATTCTATTCTCTACCTTTACCTTTATATTTTTTTTACTTAGCATTTGTACATTGTTTCATATACATACAACTTTCACCTTAATATGATATTTGCTTTGATAGTTGTCTAATCCTCCATTTCCAAGAATTTTGCTCAAAAATATTAATAAGTTTTTTGAGACTCATACGTTTAAAATGAGGATTTGACAAAAATCATTACAATTGCCATATTAAGTTCATACTTGGTTTGTATATGTTTGTTTTTGTTCTCATATGTGACTTTGTGTGCATACATAGACATATATTTTCATATGATAAATTTTGGTACTTTGATTCATTTATGTGGATGCCTTATCATGCATATATGGTTTAACATGTGTTCTCATGTTATAATGTGCTTTGGTATTGTTTTTGCTCACATACATAAGTATGTACCTTGTTGATTATATGTGTTTCATACATACATGATTATTTGGAAGTCATGAATTTTTTTAAAAAACTTATAAGTTCATGTGTTTTTAGAAAAATTGAAAATAATGCATTTTGGATCGATACAAATAAACATTGTATGGATACATGTTAGTTATTCTGCAAATTTTCAAAATGAACTGATATGTATCGATACATATGATGATTGTATCGATACATAACTCTTCAGCGTGGACAGACACTGTCTCATGTATCGATACATGCTCGCATGCTTCGATACATGCTGCAGAAAACTGACTTGTATCGATACAAACACGAGTTTGTATCGATACATACGCGTAAAAACACCTTTTATGGATCAATTTTCATTCATTCATTCATCAAACACCAAAAACTTCTTCTTCTATACGAGCAAAACACTCAAAACCCTCATTCCCAAATTTTCAATCTCCCTCAGACTCAACCAAAACTCACAAAACTTGACCCTAAACCACTTCAAATTCATTACCCATTCACATTCCTTCATCAATTTCATGGTTCAAGCTTCATAATCTCCACATTCAAGAACAAGGGTTTCTTCAATTTGGGTTTGTGGATTCTTCAATTCTTCAAACATTCAACAAGGTAACATTACTCTAATCTTCACTTTAAGAATGGCTACTAGCAATAGAAGTAAGAATGGTGGTAGGACTAAGAAAATATGGGATAATGATCATGAAGAAAATTTTAGGCAAGAAAATTTTATTCATGAGAATTACTTAAACTTCTATGTTAGAACCTGTAAGGAAAAGAAGGTGATTCCTCAAAATGCTGTTGATGTTGAGAACCTTGAGGAATTACATTTAAGTGAGGTTGCTGAGATCATTAAGAGAGAAAATCTCATTACCTTTTGTAACTTGAAGAGACCTTACATAGAGGACCTTGTTAGGATTTTCTACTCCGGATTACAAGAACAGAATGGTGCTGAGTTTGAGCTCTGTATTGGAAAGAAGATTTACAAGTTCTCTAACAATCTTTGGTTCAAACTATTTGGCTTGGTAACTGATAACAACTTACAAAAGTTCACCGATGTTGATGGTCCTAAGTACAATATGACTGAGTTTGCAAGTAGTCTAACTAGGAACGGTAAAAGTCCAAATGGAAAGGCCGGTAGACTCAAGAAAGGTCCAAGAGTTTTACTTTGGATTGTGAATCACATTCTAAGGCCTAGAGGTGGTTCCTACTCTAGACTTGATTGGAAGGACATTGATCTTATGTACCTTATGATGGAAAGAAAGAAAATGGATTGGCCACACTACATCATAAGCCGTTTGTTTGCCTTGAGAGATTCTAAAAAGGATCATTGTTTCAGATATTCAAGTTGGATCGCCACTATTTTAGACCACTTCAAAATAACCTACAAAGTAGCGGGATCTTGGATTAACCCAAAAAGAGATCAAATCTTCAGCATGACTCAAATGAAAAAGATGGATTATAAGTGGAATGATGAGATTGAAGATTATGAGTTTTGTGGAAAGGAAGATGAAGATGAAGAACCGATTCCAGGTAATCAAGAAGAAAGGGGTAAGAGACAAAGGGTGGAAACTCATGGAAGTGAAAGCATGGAGAATGATCCCTCAGAAATTAGTAATGGTGCAATTATGGAAATGTTAAAAGAAATGAGCTTAAGACAAGTTAAGTTCCAAAATGAGGTCACCATTAGACTTGATGATATGCATGCTTATAACATCTCAAGGTTTGATCATCTACAAAACCAATTGGATGAATGCATCAAGCAACAAACTCCCATTGACCAATCCTTCAATTCCAACCTAAACCCGGATGGCATGAATGATGATAATACTTGACGTTGTTTTTATTGCATTTTATTTTCTTTTTCCGCATGAACAATTTTATCTCGTTATTTCTTATGACTTCGTTTATTTTCGATATGGTTGTACGGATAATTTTGGTGTTGTCATTTTTGGACAACATCCATTTTGGTTTTGTATGACTTGGTATGTTGGATAATTTTTGTTTGTATGGATAATCATGTTATGTTTATGCATTTGTTGCATTGTTTTGTTTATTTCGTCTCATATTTAGATATGTTACTTGCCTAAAATGTCGAAGTGTTACAATATTCATAAGTTGGTTTTGATTTGTTATTCTACATTCCATGCTTATCATGATATTTGGTATTCGTCATTGATATATTTTGGCATATCTTTGTATGTAATTATTTTGATTAGGAACTTTCATCATATAGTACATTTCGACAAATGTAAGTGCACGATATGACTATGGTTAAAATTGTTTGAACTTGATACTTCTAATGAGCTCTCTTATTCTTTTTGATATTGTCAAAGGGGGAGATATTTGGATTGCACAAGCTAAGGATGAATAGCTAAGAATTCTTGAATATTATCAACAATATCAAACGCATTATGGCATCAACTCAGGGGGAGCGTGCTTATTGTTTAGCCTTGGTGTAATTGCGTCTGTATATATATTGCTATTTTATTGCATATTAGGTATAGGCTTAGTTAGCTTATGCAAAGTTTTGACAATTATCAAAAAGGGGGAGAATGTAAGTGCACCAGTTCATCATCATGTTTTAATAATTGTCAAAACACATGAAAATAGAGTAGAACATATTTTGGCAACATTACAAATGACTTGACAGCGAAAAACTATTTTTAAACTTTGAAAAATTGATTTTTAGGTATTATGTATCGATACATAAACATGTGTATCGATACAAATGTCCTGAAATTACTTCAGACTGATTTTGTGCAATTTGTATCGATACATATATCACTTGTATCGATACAAAAGTGGTCTCTCAAAGGCAGAGAGTCACCTGTGTATCGAATCATGCTTGCATGTATCGATACACACCTATATCTCTCAGAAAACCAGAGAGTGCATGATGTATCGAATCATGCTTGCATGCTTCGATACATATCAGTCAAGATTTCAAGAAACTGATGTATGTATCGATACACATACGTGTTTGTATCGATACATAGGTCAAATTTTCATATTTGAACGCTGGTCAAAGGGTTTGTATCGATACAAACCATCATTTGTATCGATACATGTATGTTAAGTTTTGCCTAAATTTGCTCAATTCTATTTTCTCTATAAATAGCAATGTGCTTTGTTATTGTAAAAGAGAAAAACCTGTGAGAAAGTGAAATAGCTTTGATAAACTCTTTGGGATTCAAATTGGTTGAAGAATTTGGATCAAAGGGTTATTCTTCACAAGATCATCATCTTCCATCAAATTGCAATTCATTGAAGAGTGAGTATGGGATCATTCGGATAAAGGTTGTACATTTGGTCGATAACGTTCGATACGACTTGCGGTGAATCAGAGGCGTGATCGAGTTGATTTGTGAAGAAGGTTTGGGTTTTTCTTAAGGATTCAAGATTGTGCGATATCTTGAAGGATCAACAACGAAGAAGCGAGGTACTCAGCTGGACGATCGGTGCGAGGATTTGCGCATGGTTAGGATCGTTGGAATCAGAGGGAGAAGCTTCATTACTTGTTGAGGTTATTACGCATAGTTTGCATTAGATTCGATATAGGGTTATTGGAGTCTTTTGTAAATTGTGCACTATAGTTCAATCGTTTTTAATCAATATACGCTCAAATAACCCGTTTGGTTATTTGGGGGGAGACATACCCGGCCGACCGCGAGGACGACACGAAAGCCAGGGAACTCCCTAATCAATCGTTTGTGTCTGTCTCCCTTAATCTTTTACATTACGCAATTGTCTTTAATTTTCGATTCAATTGAATTTTTGTGGTCGTACGTGTGCACCAAAATTCAATTGACATATATCTTGATTGTGATTGGATTAGCTCTATATTTTTGTAACTTGCTTGGACTGTGTTATTGGATCGTTTAATTCGAATATTTTGCACACGATCGTTTCTAGTTCTTTATCATCATACGTTCAAGGCTATACTACTTTTTCAGTGATTAATCGGGTGCAAAGAGACTACCGATCCGGTGGTGCTTCCGCGCGTACCTTTTAAACCAAATTTTTTTTAAAATCAACATTGTTTAAAAGGGCCACTTATTCAACCCCCCCCCCCCCCCTTCCCCCCCCCCCTTCTAAGTGGTAGCCAAGTAGTCTAACAGAATTGTTGTTCAACATACCACTGTGTTATTGAAAAGTACTAATCACTTGGGACTAGTGATTTGGAGAATGTGGGAGGTATCTCATATTTAGGGGAAGTAGGCCCTTAGGTAGAAGGTGCATTAGGATTAAGAAAAGGAACAATAGTGTTTGTAGTTTGTTGTAAGACTAAGTATTGATCCGGCGTAGTTTCAACGAAATGGATAAACAACTTGCTTGTGTCTTTTACAACTTTCCTTTACTATTTTGCATATACATATATTCCTGCATCACTGATGACAGGAATTCATGTAGTATTTTTAGTATTTAATTTAGCACTAGATTAGGACTTTGAAGACCAATTACATAGCAAAAGCCTGAAGAAATGAAGCTACTTGAAGAAGAAGACAAGAATTCAAAACAATGCCAAAAAGAGATCAAAAAGTGAAGAAATTCAGCAACCCATCGTGTCACGATGGGACTACTTTGCGTCCAAGGAAGCTTAAGCAAATCTTCTGATTTTGTGAAGCAAATCCACTCCCATCGTGGCTACGATGGATCTATCGTGGCCACGATGGCGCGCCCGTTAGGAAAACTATAAATATAGCTCTCCTCACTCATTATTATTCATTCAGAAATCTAAATTCATTCAGCAATTTAGTAGTCTAAGAGAAACACTTCTCTCTAGAGTGGAGGAGGAGCAAGGAGGGCAAGAGGCGCTCTCTACGAGAAGAACTTTCCATCACCAAGGGAGAGGTAACTTCCTCAGCAAGGCATCTAGAAATAATAAATTATAGTGCTAGCCGCATAGATACGGTAACTCGGATATTCCAGGCTAGTGAATAATAGGATTAATTGAACAATAATGACTGCATGTATGTTAGCCGCATAGATACCGTAGTTAATCACATTGTCTTACAAGTTGTCCCAAACATCTTGCAAAATACACAGTTGCCCAGACATCGTGTAAGACATCTATCCTCTGAAGAACATAATTTCATCCATGAACTAGTTCAAAATCCTTTTCTAGAAACTCGGAGGTATTTTGTACCGTGACATAATTAACTTGTACTGATACAAGAGGTTTCTAGGAAGTTTGAACCCGATGGATTCCTCACATGAACCGGTTTAAAATTGTGCTGATGTATTTTTCTTCAATGAACCAATGCATACTTTTAGTATGAACTGGTTCATTGTTCTGTTAGATCAAAATTTGCCGACATGTCACTTCTTTTTAACTTTACCTATAAATAACACTTTGCACAAATTAGAGAAAAACAATTCTAGAAGGAATTAGAGAGAATCTATAAGTGAGTCATTGTGTGTTCTTTGAGAGAAATACATCAAGCCTTCATCATTCACCTTCCTCAATCTTCATCACTCTCACCGTTGTCAATTGTAACGATTGATTTGATATGAGTAGGTGATTCAAGTTTTGGGGATAACATCAATGGTGGTAAATGGTGATTGACTTTTGGGTTTGATTTTGGTTTGAAGATTCTAAAGGTAAAACCCTATATTTTCGCTACAATTAGGAATTGAAGGATTGTTCAATAGGATTGATCAAGATCGGGGTTGGAGATTGAAATCTTCGAGTGATTTGGTACTCGCCACAAGGGATCGTTGGAAGATTTGGGAGCAATCTTGGGGATCGATCTTTGATTGAAGATCAAGATTCATCGCTTAGAAGATTCACGTCAAGATTGGAGATTGGCTCAATTTGTGATTGTATAGTTTCTTCTAACCTTGTGTATAAACTCATTCAAATTTGTTTTTGAAATAAATATCTCAATTCCTTTTTTGGGAATTAAGGGTAGACATACCAGACAAGTGAGGACGAGAATCCCTTTTTTGGGAATTAAGGGTAGACATACCAGACAAGTGAGGACGAGAATCTTCGGATTTTGATTTTTAGTTATTGCTTTGTTTTGTTATTGATTAATTGCTTTGGAATTTGAGTGTTCAATTAGTGTACAACGTTGCATTGAAAAATGAGCTGTAAGTGTTTGATAAAAACACTTGGAGTGATTTTTAAAATTGTTTTCAAATAAAACTCTGTCAATTGCACCCCAAGTGTTTGTGAAAACACAGTGTGAATTGTAATTGAATTTTTATCATACTTAAAGTGAAATTCTCTCCCTCTTGCTGTCTTGGAGTATTGGCAAGTTCAGGAGGGATGTGTCACTTTTCAATTTAGAGCTAGTGCATGTGTATGAACTCTCATCACCAATCATGTAGGTAGCTGAGAATATGAGTTTATTTGGAATTATGGAGCTGGAAATGTGATGGAAGCTATGAATAATTCAATGCTTAAGAAATTTTCAACTTCCTCGCTCGACCAATTTGATGGATACTAATTAAGCAAAGTAAAAATAGCCTTCCAAAATTTCCTAGCTTTATAACAATTAAAAATACAAAAGGTTATGTGTTTCAATTTCTGCAAACAAAAAACACAACATCGTTGGTACAAATCTCTTATAACAACTCTGCCATAAATCCTCTCTTACTTGGGAGGCGACTTTGCAGTAGTCTCCAACCAAATACACTTTTGACGGTACGAAACAACATCAGATTCTGAAACATTTTAGTAGAAAAATCAACTCATTATAACCCGTTCTTACCGTGAACCCTACCTGCAAATCCGGCAGCAACTCGATGTTGTCTTCTACTTTACGGTCTGGTGCAATACTCAGGAACATGACAAACGATTTAAATGACCACAAATAGACTAGCTTCTAGTTTCATGAAATCATAGAATTTACGGATTCTAACATTCTCTACCATATCAATGAGTGTTAAGCATGATGTTGGGCCTAAACACTTCCATCAACCTTGATTGTAACTTCCAAGATGGTCACCAAATAAAAATGAACAAAAAATAAGCAGAAGTAGGAGGCACTATGTAGCACTAGCACTTTAAATTGGAGACGTGTCCGGGTGTCTGACATGTGTCATTGTCCGACACGACATTGACATTTGTACAATCATTTCTATTTTCAAAAATCATTATCGGTGGTCTGTGTCGGTATTTGGATTGTGTTCAGCATACGTGCCTTATGAGTGCTTCCAAAGGCAGCAGAGTAAGAGTGCCATGTTCATCTAGAAAGCAATCGATCCCATAGGATTTGTTCATCAATCTTGCTCAGTTTCTCATCATCAAGCCGTTTCCAAGTCATAATTCTCTGCACAGTTGTCCAAGACTTTTTTCCCTTCTGAAGTTCAGCCCGTATAATTCTTGCTCTCCTTGGCCACCCGGCTTTTCCATAGCCATGGTAACCGATGCCACCGCCGTAGCAAAACCATATCCCATCCAACTTTCCACAAAAGTCATTGGTGTGGTCGTGGCCTATGAACACGGCTTTCACATCTCCCATGGAGACAAAGGTTGGCAAGACTGCTGAGTTCACCCGAGAACAAGCTACACCCTCTTGAAATTGCCCTATAATCTCTTTATAAAACAGCTGCCGAATTTCTGGAATAGGAATATGGAAAAATGCAAGTGCCGGTGTTTTGATAGGATAAGTCGCATCAGCCTCTTGTCCCTGTTAGTGTGTGACCTGCAAGATGTTAATGGGATGTGGGAATTGGGAAACCTCCCTTGAGGGAAAGGAAACTACAAATAACAGAAGAAGTATAATAAAAATGACTGACATTAATTTCATATTCTCATTATGTTCAACAGATTCAACTGTTTTTTGGGATTTTAATTATTCTGAAGAGGTAGGTTAATAAAGGTGAAAGCCAAAAAGAAGAAGTAAAAAAAATTCAACTTAAGGAAACCACTACTATCTTCCCCACATAATATAGTCATTTCTTCTATGTACTGCAATTTTAAGTCAAAAATGGCTAGCTATTGAAAAACTCTGATGATTTCACCATATTTATTCATTTCAGAGCAAAAATAGCTTCTTTATCCAATATGCACAAGTTACTTTTTTTTTTCCATAAGGTCGGATATCATTTTCCCCACGTAGTTCACTCCACTCCACGAGGGCAATTTTTCTTTTATACAAATAAAGAAATACTACATAGTACCTAGATACCACAATTTATTTCGAACTTCCCATAGAAAATATAATCATAGCAAAAGTATAAAAACTCACTTCCTATAAAAGAAAAGGAAAAGGATTAAAAAAAATTTGTTTACAGAAACTAATTCACCAGTATAAGTCAATGAAGACAATCATGGTTAGGAAGCATATAAAAAATATAGTATCTGGAAAGAAATATTTTTAGCTTCTTCATAATCATCACCAAATTACTATGATTAACAAATCTTTAATTATAGCGTTAGTTTACTTACATGGATCAGACAAAGTCATGAATCCTTATCATGTACTATTAAATTTGAAGATACACCTTTTAGCATTTCTTATAATAAAAGAAGGGTGACAGTTTTAAAATTTTGTTATTACCTGGAGTTCCTGAGAAACATGACGCAACCAATGAAGTTGGGAGTCTTTGATCCATCCATAAGTTCGAATTCCCTGATAAACTACCCTGTCGCCACTGTCAAGAAAGAAAAGATTCAAAACACTGTTGTTTGCAAGCATTGAACCAGGGGCACCATAAACTCTTAGGTTATAATTTCCGAAGCCATCAATTTTAGAGATCATGCGCCCTTTAGCAGAATCAGTAAGACTATCAGCTGATGGATTGATCTGGGAGACTGAATAGTCCATAAGGGAGATTAAGGTCATTAATTCTTCACGATTCAAAGTTGATTCTTGGTCATGGTTTCCCAAAATTGCAGCCCAAGGAAGCCCTGATTCCATGGCAGGACCAAATGCTTTAAACATCGATTCTGCAGCATCAGGACTGCTTGACCCAAATATATTATCTCCTAATACCAAGAACTGAATCCATGTTAATGAGGCACATTCAGAAAACATAAAACACAACTATCATATAATAACCCCAGTCAAATATCACATCGCTAATAGACTTTAAAAATGCCAAGGATCCAACACAAGTACTACTCTAACGATTCAACCTTGACTAAAGCACGATAAATACTTGCACTCAACCACATAGATCGTAGTGGTATAGTTTCATTTATACAGAAATAAGCTGGAAGAATTTATTTTCAGTTCAAGAATGGTTTAAATGCTATTTCAAAGAAAAAAATGGGTCCATAAGGTGCAACTGCAAGAGCTTGAATTTAATAAGTATATCCTAAGCTAGAACCCATTTATATTCTATTTCATTTGGTCATTTATATTGTAGTTCAAGACAAATCTAATAGGTTGAATAAGAATTCTATGTTTATCTTTACTTCTATCTATAGTTAAGGAATATGATTTCCTAAGCAAGCAACTACAAATCTAATAGGTTCTCTAAATAACCTGCCTTTAGTGACCTGCTTTTAATTCACATTATTATGATTTCCAACTACAAATCTCATTTTAATGACCTGTTTTCCTAGATACAACTACATAATATGATTTCCAATGACCTGCTTTTAATTCACATAATTATCATTATAGTTCAATTTCTGAACAAATTCATTCTGTTGGTTAGGTTTTTCATCCTTTTTACATTTAATGCCTCAAAGAAATAGAGGTTTATTGAAAGTTCGAAACCTTCTTTAGATATTGTTATACCACAACTTTTGGTACAACAATTATGTTACTATATTATCCAAAGATAAAATCTCAAAAAAATAATATATACCCTCCACAAATATGCCGAAAACTGAAAATTCTCAAAAAAGGAAACAAAAAGCAGAACAAGCCAAAAAGAAATAATATCTGAACAAATTCCTCATCATGTCTCCCTCTATCTCACAGAAATAGAAGGTTTATCCAAACCTTCTTTACCCTCCTCATTCCTCAACATCCAAACTCAACTTTTTTGTACAGAGTACAAACAACAGCAAAGCGAAAAATATGACATTAGAATTATAGTTCAATTAGTTCAACCGGTGACTAATAAATAAGTTTTTATAAATATAAAAAAAAAAGGTTGAACCACAGTTCAAATCAGTTCGATCCAATTCTATGCACCACTTGTGGCTGAACCAACTGAAAGATTGGGCGGTTCTAGTTCCACCTGTTGAACCAGTCGGTCCAGTCCTTTCCAAAGAGTATGTAATATAACCTTGAACCCTTTCTTCACTTGTTTTAGTCTCTTTTCTATTATGGTCACACTATCCATTTATATACCATACTACCAGAACAGGATATACAATCACAAAAAATATAGCCATATGCCACTACTAATTAAGCCACTTTACTATCCATAAATAAAATCCCAAGAAAAGAAAATAAACACAATAAGTACCAAACTGAAAACTCACAAAAAAAAGAAACAAAAACCAGAACAAGCCAAAATCAAATAAATGAACTGAAATCATTAAGTACTCCAATAAATTACCAGTAAATGCAATCAAAGCAGAAAATTCAGCACCAATATGATCTGTTTGATAATACACATTTTTTACCTTATAGGTTATAAATAAACTCATGATTAAAAAATAATAACTATCATTTTCTCACGAGCTTATAGCTTATTTTTACTAATTATAGCTTATTTGATAAGCTAATTCAATTATCATAAAACTTATAGCTTATCATTTTTTTTCTCAACTTTGTCATTGTCATCTTACTTGAAAAAAATTAAATATCATTTAAAAATAGTTCAATCGCTAATTTTACCAAACACTACAAATTCAATCAGGTGGTTTATCTGCCATAAGCTCATTGACTACAAGTTAGTCCGCTATTTTTGTTTTTACCAAATACAGCCTAATTCAACAAATTGAATCAGACTTATCTTCTATAAGCTAACTTATAAGCTATTCACTATAAACTCATCTGCTCTAAACTATCTTATCAGCTATATGTTATTTTTTGCCAAATAAGGTCAAAATCTACAACTGAAAATTCAAAAAAAAAAAAACCAGAAATAAATGAACTTCGATCAATAATTAATTAATTAATTAATTAATTAACTAACTAATTACCTGTAAATGCAATAAAATCAGGATTTTCATCTTCAATAACACGCTTCAAAAATCGAGTAGTATTGAGATCAGAACAAAATTCAAATTCAGAAGCTAACACATCTCTACATCTCATTATTCCATTTCCATAATGCATATCAGCAACCTATAAATATAACCAAAATTGAAACAAAATTAATTATATTACAATCTGAATAATCGAGATTATGTCATTGAAGTAGAGGAAACGGACTTGGAGGATTTTGAAGGTACCGTCGGAACGGAACCGGAGAGGAAGTTCTGGATTCTTCTTGATACGCACCGTTTCGTTGCCGAGAATTAGTTTACGTGAGAAATTTGTTTGATTTGTAATGTGAAGAATGGAAATGATGAAGATTAGATAGAGAAGAGAGTGTTTCCAGTTTTTTTCTCTTGTTGTGTTATGAGAATCCATTTTCTTTCTTCTTCTTCTTCTTCTTCTTCTTCTTCTTCTTCTTCTTCTTCTGTTTTTGATTGTTATTGTTAACGACGATACTAACTACCTAGTTGGGCCTGGTGGGCCTCATATCTTGGGCTTACTTTTAATATATCCTTGTTACGTACGACAGTTACTCTTCCCATCCCTATGTTTCTTTTTGAACCCTCCAGCATGCAAAAAATTTTGGGAAACGTTTTCCGAAGTTTTTTTCTTGTGTAAATTCTTACTACCCTTAGTTTCTTTTTCACCCCTCTAGCATGCAAAAAATTTTGGGAAACGTTTTCCGAAGTTTTTTTCTTGTGTAAATTCTTACTACCCTTAGTTTCTTTTTCACCCCTCTAGCATGCAAAAAATTTTGGGAAACATTTTTGATTTTTTTTTAGTGTAAATTTTACTGAAATTTACATTAGAAAAAACTTCGAAACATATTTTCTGAAATTTTGTACGTGCTAGAGTGGTGAAAAAGAAACGTGGAAGATCCGAAGAGAAACGTTTGTTACCTGCACCATACAAAATTAATCTATCTCGCCTCTCTTCGTCTCTTTGTTCATTAGTTTCACTGTTGCATATAGCAATGCTTTTAATCTTTCATTTTCTTCTGTAGTTGAACAAACAAGTAACTGGTTTTGCAAAATTTTCTCATAACCAAAATTTCATAATCTTAAATTTAAACGCATGAATTTCAATAAAATTATTTTTTTTATTTAGATTCTTAGCATGTAATTTAGGATACAGTTAGCATTTTCCTGACTTATATTTGTAAAGAGTATTGATTTTTATTATTTATTGTCATTTACATGAGTATATCAACAAAGTTGGAGAGTGGAGATTCGAAGGAGATGATCAGAGAATGCATTTAAACTGTGATAATATTATCATCATATTTTTTAGCACCACTATTTTTAAATGACAAAAAAAAGTTGAAGAGTGGAGACTCGAAGGAGATGATTAAAGAATACATTAAAACTGTGATACATGTAAGAGTAATGCGTATGCCGTTTGAAATAAACACGCATACAACTTATCTATCTATATATCTATATATATTATAATTATTTGTCTTGTTCAAAGTAAATAGTACACTGTCATTCTCACGTTTCTTCTCAAGGAACAAATTCATATAAGTGACATTATTTTAATGACGTGGCGCCTATATGTCTTCTTTTTACGACCTAATGTACACGGTTCAGTTCTCAATAACAACAAAATAATAATTTTATGATTTTTTGGGCACAGATATTTCTTTTTCTGCCTTGACTTTTTTCCCCTTTATTGAATCTATTGTGAAACAAACAAAAAATAAATAAATAATAGCATTGCCATGAAAAGAATCTATTTTAAAAAAAATATGATTGCCTTGAATATTTTTTTTACCATTTATATTTTTAAAAAATATTGGGTGGTACCCATATTAAATTTATATTAACTCAAAAATAAAACAACAAAATAATAATATTATAATTTCAACTAAATTTTTTATCATACAAAACAATTTACTAAAAAAAAGTGGACGATTACCATAACTAAAAAACGATTTATCATAAATTTGGCTTAATTTGAATTAAATATATATAACTCAAAAAAAAGGATTAGCATCACTAAAAAAAAAGTGGTGATTGGTAGGGAGGACCACGGTTCGATTCCAAGAAAGAGTCATAGAGTATAGTGGCGCAAATCATTTGTATTTGGTTCATCTGAGATGTGGACCAAGTGAACTGCGGCGACACACAATCTTTCTCTCTTGACATGGTTCTAATGGATGCATCGGTGTGTATTTTAGATTTCTAATTGTAAATTCTTACGGAGTATTTTTTATTTGTTTTTTAGGGTAACAAAATTCATGCTATTATTCGAAGACACTAATATACAAGTTTGAGAAAGACTTGAAGGAGGAGATAAGGTGTATTAGTTCAGTAACTTTGGTGTTGCTGCAAACCTTGGATCTTATAGAACAACACGTCACAAATATAAAATCAATTTCCAATTCAACACAAAGGTAAAAGTTTGTGACGCTAAGAAGGTTCCTGAAAATGTTTATCCTCTGTCGAATCAAATTGACATATTTACTTCTGGATACAACACCGACTACTTAATTGGTACGTTATTTTTATTAAATAGATTGTTACTAAAATGCTTATTGCATTGCAGATGTTGTAGGGGTATGCAGATGTTGCAGGGGTATTGTCTGGAGTTGGTGTTCAAAAGGAATATGAATGCAATTGAGTGAAAACTAAAATGCTTGCGATTGAGTTGGATTATGATGGGTTAGTACATTGTTATTTTATAAAAAATAAATTATTTATATTAATATAAACTAATTATATATATATTTAATGATAATAATAGATATAGATATTCGCATAAAATATTGTAAAAATTATTAATATATTTTTATTTTCTCATACTATAACAGTTTCAAATAGTCAATATGCTGAAGAATTACTTCTTTTGTTGTTGCTGGAGAGACTAAAAATCTCATTGTAGTTCTGTTATTGGCTAAGGTGAAAATTTGGAAAGATATATAAGTTTATTATTTACCGACTAATCTCTCTGCCTATGGACACACATTTTTTCCCTTTAATTTATAAGTTTTTAATTGAGCATGTCGTAGATACATAATACAATTTATCATGCCATTGCCATGTATGTATATATGTATATCCCCATGTTTATCTCTTTGCCTCTAAATATTTGTTCCACTAACTTAGAGGATTTCATGGTGATTTAATAATAATAGTAATATCTCTTAGGAGAATAATAAAATCTAACAAAACATGATTTGTTCATATTTATTTATTTATATTTTGACAAAATCTTTTCAAATTTATTTTAGTTAAAGAGAATGATATAATATAATATAATATAATATAATATAATATAATATAATATAATATAATATAATATAATATAATATAATAAAGTAGTATTTGTTCATACTTTTTTTTATCGAATCTACAACGATACAGAATACAATTTATGCTACAAAGTTATTTTTCAATCCTAATTTTGATGCAGCTAATGACTTGAAGAAAAGATGAGTTCTGTAAATATTAAATATTTAATTTAATTTCAATTAATAATTAATAATATGATAATTTATATTTTGATATCATTTTGTATGACATAGGATGTTTGAAAAGAACCAAACCCCATCTGCTGCTGAAATTGTTTGATACAAGATGTGTCAAAGGTAAGCGATGAAGAGGATTTCTTAAAGCTTACGTCGAAGAATATCATTCAAGGTCTCAAAGAATGTAGCAAGATTAGTATATTAATGGTCACCTGTACTTCAAAATAATTTGCAAAAAAAAATAAATTTAAAAATTTCTCTTTGTATCTAGGACTTCTGTTTTGCTGTTTTGGCCACCATGAAATATATCGTTGATGCGGATGATTGGTGGTATACAACATGCTCATGCAATTAACACAAATTTACTTTTTTAGGTGTATGATAAAGATCCGCGTAATTGACACCACTGAATCAACTACTTTTGTGATATTTGATCACAGTGCTATTATGTTGTTCAAAAAATCTGCTGCTGAAATGATTTAGAGTATTGATGTATTGCATATTTATTTTTGTAAGAGTTATAATTAAGGTTAAATTGGACAATTGTGAAGGTGTGAAAAAACACAAGAAGGGGGGGTTGAATTGTGTTTTAGGAATTTAAAACTTTTTCAAACTCTTAAAGAATTACAGCGAATGAAAACACAAGACAGAGTAGGTAAAGATAGAGAGAGAGAAACACAGGCAAATTTATATTGGTTCATTTCACAAAACGAGAGACTTCTCAAACTTAGAAGGAAATAAGAATGAAAGAGTGATATCAAACACTTGATATACTATCAGTGGTGTTTACAAAATACAACACAATTACACAAAGACAATGAAAGACAGATTTTTCTAGGTGTCAGAGCTTCAGAGTCTTAGCGTAATATTATAGATCAGTAGTCATTTCTTCCAATGAGCTCTTCTATTTATAGAGGATTGATTGGAGATGACCGTTGCGGAGAGATATGGTGCCAGCTGTTGATTGTACTATTATGTGAGCTGTGAATTGCCTTCTATAGAAAGAAATCCAATTCCATTACCTTGCGCTTTTGAATATTACTCAACCATTTCGAGTAATAATAGTACAATAGTACAATCTTTAATACGCTCCACTTATGGATAAAGATAACATTGTCCAAACGAATATTCTTTTCCTCAGACTTGACAAAAACCTTCTTTAGATAATTTCTCAATCATTGGTTCTGGTCTTGTCAGTTCTTGGATGAAGTAAATTCTATTTGCTTCAGCTTCTGATCATAGTAGCTTCTGAGGATTCAGAGTCTGCTTCAATGCTTCAGAAGTAGGTTCTTTAGAACTTGAAGCTTTAGCTTCTGATGATCTTCTAATGATTTTCAGAGCTTCTTAGCTTGGCTTCTCTGTTTTTTCCCATAGTGCTTCTGATTGAATTTTAACTTATAATTCTTCACACTAGAACAAATATTAGTAACACCAATTGTAATTTTAACACTTTGTTATCATCAAAATCAATTTTCACTAGGAGACTTTTGCCAGACCCACTTTGTTCCAACAAATTGGTCCCTTAACTTATTTATTGGTTTCATATTGGTCTATATTATATTTAACTAATTATAGTTAAGGGACCAATATGAAACCAATAAATAAGTTAAAGGACCAATTGTCCAATTTAGCTTCTAATTAATCATTTCGAATTATTTTGTATGTAAATATAATATACTAATTTTTTGAAAATGTTTCATGCAGGATGAAGTTTCATCGGGTTCTGTGCCGAAAGAAATTTCTTCTTAAATTGATTCGATTTATCTATTTAAGGTTGAATCTAACACCAGTGTGGATACTAGATTAAAAAAGTCATACATAGTTTGCAAGATCTCAAGCGATGCCGATTTGATAGAAAAGTTCACTGAAATTTCTTTTGTACGTTATATGTTAAATTTTTTTATATACATATTTAATTCTTGGTATATATTTATTTAATTAAAATTTTTAATATTATATATATTAATCAAAAAATAATTTATTTGTTTGACAAAAATTTGTGGTGAATGGTCACTCACTTGAGATTAATCTCAATGACAAAGGTAGAATAATTGATAATGTGGATCAGGTAATATATATTATAGAATTGTACTTACTGATCCTGATTTTGTTTGATTGTTTGTTTTAAGAATACTATTATAATAAGTTAGATCGTTGTTGTGTGTTTTGCATTTATTCATAAAATTTATTTATTTTGTTGTTTTAAAATTGCAAGACCTTCTCGATAGTGATACCATCGCTAATGGATCTAAAGTTGAAGATGCTTTAAAAATTGTTGATATGATTGCTAATGGATCTAAAGATGTTGGTTCTTCAAATACTACTACGGTTAATCTGACAAAGAATTTAGTTGATATATATATCTACTAAGTGAATGTGTCATTCAAACGAGGAAGACAACAATGCACCTTACATCGTTTAAATTATCGAAAACTATCAAGATTGAGAAATATTAAAGATAGTGATAGTTTGAATATTCCAGATGATCTGTTAATACAAGATTCACCTGATCCATTGCTTTCCCTTATTGATTTTGTGTATTCAAGTTTTTTGGAAAATATGAAAAAACCTTTTTTTTCAAGAGCGTGGTATACTTTCTCCAACTTTGGAAGCAGTCGAGCATGTTAATGATTATCTACTATCGTTGATCCTCGGAAGTGAGCAAGAATATATTAGCTCTGATTTGGTTTGTAAATCAGATGCAAATAGTGAGATACACAGTGAATGGTCCACAACCGAAATTTTAAATGATATTAAGTGTTCCGGCATTCCAAATCACAATTTGACATTTAAAGTTGGATGTCCAATGATGTTGATTTGGAATATTGATCAGGCTGCTGGGTTGTCCAATGGGACTAGATTAATCGTCGATGTTCTTGGAAAATATTATATTGATGCAACTGCCATTACTGGAAAAAATGTGGGTGATAAAATCATTATTCCAAGATTGAATTTGATACCAAGTGACCCTGAATTACCTTTCAAGTTTTTGAGAAGACAATTCTCATTGACCTTATGTTTTTCAATGACAGTAAATAAGAGTCAGGGTCAATCGCTTTCTCATGTCGGCATAAATCTTCATAAACCTGTATTCACTCATGGACAATTATATGTAGCTTTGCCTAGAGTCACATCAAAGAATGATCTGAAGATTTTGATATTAGATGAAGAAAACTGAGTGTGTAATGAGACAACTAATGTAGTTTATCGTGAGGTTTTTAATAATGTATAATAGTGTTTCTTTTTCATTATAATAAAATTGACGGTCATCCCACTTTTTTTTTTTACTTTTTCAGCTAAAATATTATATTGAGTATAAAACCTACAAATGTTGTATGTTTGTCTAAATGTTAATTTTCTATAGTTAAAAAAAATACGGACAATATGTGACATTAATTAATACTTTATAGATAAAGATAATAAAATATGTGATGAGTTCAAATAATTTTAAATAACTAATTTAGACGATATTCTAGCTCGTGCTTGGCACGGGTGCACATTCTAGTTTTGGAAATTTGAGTATTGAATTTGTGGCTTTTCTCTTTAAATGATGGAGATACTTTAATAGTAATATGAAAATTATTTTTAAAAATCATAGCACCACCGATTCAGTGGGCCAAAAGATTTTGAGTTCGGGTTCAATTTTGCCCAAAACCATATTTTTTTTATGGATTTTTCATTTTAAGTATAATTATTATAATAATATTATTTTATTTTAATTTGATATGAAGCAACAAAGATAACCCAAATTTAATTAAGTGTCATTAAAAAAGAAATGTAGAGAAAGGATATTTTGGTAAAAACCATAGTATTTACTTTACCTGCTGATTTATGCTTATTTTTGGCGGATAAAATTGCTTGAAACGTTATTAAATATATATTATTGATGTGGCTAAATTAAATATAAATATATACCTACACATTTTGAGGATAAATAATTTTTTGAGATAATCAAGGCTATTCTATATTTCTTAGAGGCTACGCCGCGGTCTCTGACGTATAAGAGAGACAAGTTTTACACTATATACAAATTTATTTATTTTTATTGGATCAATATTAAAATTTATTAATCTAATAATGGAAACAAACTTTCATATGATATAATATTTGTCTCACTTGTAGGCATTAGGGTATCGTTTGGCCTCACTTTTTTTCCTCTTATTTAGAGCTTATGCAAACAACTTATGCAATTTTTATATATTATTATAAGTTTGTTAAGGTAGTTTATGATAAAATAGCTTATAAAATTACAATTTTCACTAGTGTGAACTTATAAAATAACATAAAACTTAATTTATATTGCATAAGCTATTTGCATAAGCTCAAAAAAAGCTAGGCCAAACGGACCCTAGATAAAACTAAAAAAAATAAAAATTAAAAAGAGAATAACTTATAATGAATTCATTGGGAACTTCTATAGTAAATGGAATATACAGGGTTGTAATTAATCAAATATTGCAAATAGGAACTGGAAGTGGGATGAAATGAATGATCCATGAAGATTGATGTGTATATTCCATACAAAAAAATAAAGAATAAAATCTATTTTAATTTTTGATGAATTTTGTTTCTTATTCGTTTGTTTTATCTCTTTTGTAAACAAGTTCACAACACGTGCAACAGATAATAAGATATTCTAGGTGCATTTTGTAACACCCTGATGACAGGAATTTCTACGTCATTTTTAGTATTATTATTAGTAGTAAAATGACCAAGACAGGCCCAAATACGAAGGAAAACCTACAAAAGCAAGAAAAAGCATCAAGACAGAGTCCAAGATGCAAAAACACAAGAAAAAACCCAAAAAGTGAAGAAAATCAGCATTCCATCGCAGCACGATGGCTCCCATCGTGCCACGATGGGAACTGCTTGTTCGCCAAGAAATCAGAAGTAATAAATCTGAAGAGAATATGTCCATCGCAGCACGATGTGTGCTATCGCAGCACGATGGAGTAACTTGGCGCCCAAGCTGATGAAATGCACAGGATCAGTTATAAAATTGAACTAAATCTTCATATCGCAGCACGATGGCCTCATCGTACTGCGATGCATTGCTGAGGCCCATTACGAAAACTATATATAGAGCCTCCCATTCATTGTTTTATTCATTCAGAAATAGTAGAACACTCTCTACTATAAGGAGAGGTTCAGAGGAGCTCTATTGGGCATAGTTTTCTCCCCTTATGGGAAAACTAACTCAGCAAGGTATGATTTCTTTAGGCTTTTGTATTTAGGTTATAATTTATTGTAATTTAAATATGTAGTCTTTATTATTTATGCCTTAGGTTGTGGTGGAGAAGATGAACTCGCCTATGAATATTTGGAGTGTGTGGTTGAGTCAAAGTTATAATAAATGATATTCAATAATTATGTTTGTTATTTACTTTCGTGCACTTTAATAACGTATTCTCATAATCTGGCCGGATAAGCGGGAGCGCCCATAGAATTGATATCAGGTTTTGACTTAGTATGGTCCGGAACTCGTAGTAAATAATGCTAGGTGTATAGAGACGGTAACATCCTGAACTAGTCGTGAACTGAGCGGTTAGAGGAGGAATCATGCACTAGGTGTGATATGAGCACTTAGAAGATGAACAGCCCGATACTAGGATCTAGAGGTTAATTGGTGAAGGTTATAATGCGTGTTTATAAACAACTCACTTAGTAATTAAGGTATGTGACACATCGAGGTTAGGCTCTCGTAGGTACCTTAGTTGTTAACGTAGGGAAACTTTAATAGACATAGTGTAATAGTAAGGGAGGGAGGGAGTCCAACCACCATACCTAGCCTCTATATTTCTTGAATCTATTATTTATACATTCTGTTATTTATATTTCTGCAAAGTATTACGCTTATTTTATAAAAACCTTTTCAAAAACCAAAGCGAATGCAAACTATCACAAACTTAAATAACGCTAGTGAAGCTTCCGCACGATCCCTGTGGATACGAACTCATTCTAGACACCTAGAGTGTGAATTATTACTCAACGACAGACTGGTGCACTTGTCAGACCGTAGTCACACACAAACCCATTATTGTACTATTTCTAGTTTTATAAAATCTTTTCAAAATGCACAACGGAAAATAAAGTTTGTAATTTAAAAAACAATGGTTTGAGTATCACATCTACTTTCAAAACACTACTAACTGACCTTATTAATAAGATAACATCTATACAAAATCCTTTTTGAAAATAATACAACCTTTAATAAATCAAAACAAGAAATAGAAGACTTTATGTATACATGAAAAGGTAAACCCCTTTCTCGTGTCCTAATCAGAGCAGAGCATCACCAACACTTGGTCATAACCAACACCTGACAACCTGGACCCCCAAAGGTCCAGCAAGTACACAAAACAGAGAGTTAGTAAGGAATCCCGCAAAATAATGCAAGTATATCGAATACTATACATTTAATAATAATAACATAATAAATCCTACTAACATTTGCACCATAAAGATGCAAGATTATACAATTAAGATACATTTATAATTCATAAATCAAGTATCAAGTAAATCATATAATCCACATATCCTCAAGTTACTCATAATTGACATACAACTAGTAATCACGTATCAATAACATTAAGTTACTTACAGTTGAGATACAAATAGCAACTAACGCACACCAATAGTATCAATTACCAAATAGTTCACATAATGATTTCACCTTCATCTCCTAATGCAAATTAATGCCAATTATTCATGAAATGCTCCCTAGCATTTACTAATGCATGAGGTACCTTATCAATTCATTGGAAACCTTATTCCAACTATATTTTAACCATCTCGTTAAAATATTACCATACTTTAGTCACCTTACCAAAGTATCTGCTCAACATACATATATGGATGCATGAATGTCAAATTACCAAACATATGGTTTAATCATCTCATCCTATAAAGGATATCACAATCGATGTACTTCAATCACCTTTTACAAGCACATCTCTATTAATTAAAAATTATGTACTTCAATCACCTTTTACAAGTACATCTTCTCCATTAAACTAAATAACATTAATTAGTCTATCATATACTTTAGTCACCTTACTAAAGTATCTACTCATCATAAAAGGATAACATAATCCATATATACATATTTCAACAACATTGTTAGAAACATACGTCATCTATTAATTAATTCACATTAATTAATCTTCTCAAGTTATTACTCATACACAAGAATATCATCATCATAAAATTCATTATCATAATTCATCCACATATCGGATATCATAAATCATAACATCACCTCAACATACATCATCATCATACAATTTCCTAATAATCATCATTTAACCAACATGTATGATATTATAACTCAATTCATCATTTAAGAGCTCATACAACAGTTACATATGTCATTACATAGCCATAGGATCATATCCCTAACATAGCATAAGCTTAGGTCTCATAATTTCAAGAAAAACACAAGTTTCAGCCCTGAGGTACTTGCTCAGCGAGCTCATAGCGCGCTACAGCGAGTTGAGGCAGAGAGCAGCAGGTAAACTCGCTGCCAGCTCGCCCTGCACTCGCTGCAGCGAGCTTGACAGCACCAGTTCACCCTGCTCTCGGGTTTTTGCTGTAATAGTTCAAAATCTTGTATTTTCAACATACCAATTCGAAAAGATGTCAACTTTATACATATATAATCATGCTAAACATACAAGTACAGCTCATTTCACCAATTAACAACATTTCATCCATTAAAGATATCATTTTCATCAATTTATCATAAAAACTCATAACCTACAAACATCTAACAAATTCCCATAATTAAACCCCAAAGTTTGTAGTTTTCTTTCATCAAATCATTTGAACAATTTATCCATAACATAAAAATCATTCATTTTTAGAAATCAAAACTCAATCCC
Organism: Trifolium repens; assembly: GCA_030408175.1. Classification (NCBI taxonomy): domain Eukaryota; kingdom Viridiplantae; phylum Streptophyta; class Magnoliopsida; order Fabales; family Fabaceae; genus Trifolium; species Trifolium repens. The sequence continues at coordinate 19,010,098 of CP125839.1, read as the reverse complement.
AAAGAGAAAAGAGTGAGGAAAGATTGGGATGGAGAGAAATAGATTTTCTCCTCTTTCCTTAATCACCCTAGAATTCAATACTACTCTCATACCTTGATTATGATGAAATCTCTAGTCCTCCTTTCCTCTCTTTGATTCTAACTTGGCTTTTCTTCTCTTTCTCTCTTCACCTTTCTAAGCTTCTTTCTCTTCTTTCTTTCTCAAACTCTTTTTCTTTTCTTTCTCTTTTCTCTCTCTACCTCTCTTTCTCTCAATTTTTATGACAAAACAACAACAACACTACCTCTCATAAAAACCACCCCTTTATATAACCCTTTCTTAGGTTTTGTTAAATCTCCACTCTACCCTCAATTACACTACAATTTCCACTCACAATCTCAACTTTACTCTTACCACCAATTCTCGTACTATTAACACAATTGTCACTACTTCCTCTCCAAGATACTCTATCCTTTAAGATAATAACCAAAATGTCACTCTTATCTCTACACAGTCCACTAACTCACACTAGATTACTATATTGCCCTTATTTCTATTACCAACTCTTATCCATTCTAATTAGGCCTAATACTTATAAAAGTTCATCTACTAACAAACATAAATGTAACAATTACTTAGTATATCCAAAAACATGAATATTCATAAAATCATGAGATCACATATATTCAAATAAATAAACAATAAATAACTAATCACACAAAAATCCTATTTATTTAAATTCGGCTGTTACACATTTTTGTTTTTGTTTAAGATTTTAACTCTTGCTTTGGTCTAGAATTTTAGTTTTTACCTACTTTTTATTAAAAAAAATTGTTCTTTTTTTAATGAACTAGATATTCTCTATGCAAGTAGATAATCCATCGAGTCGGGTATGATTGCAAACCGTGAAAAGCCGCCCCCAATAGAATTCAGGACCTCTAGTCAAACTAGATGAGATTTCTTATCTAGGGCTGTGCATGGTCGGTTATTTTGCCAAACCAAATCATATCCAAACCAAAACCAAATATATGGATTTGGATACATGACCATAACCATTATTTTTTATAAACCGGTTATATAACCAGTTATAAATTTGGATACAGATACATAACCGGATATTTTTATAAAACCGGTTTAAAAGCGGTTAATTTTTAAATCCAGTTTTAAACTGGTTATTTTTAGAAACTGGATTAATAAATGGTTAATTTGGTCAGGTTTTTATTTTATGCAGACGAAAAACATATTAAAAATCGTAAAAAAAATACTTTTTCTTTTTTTATTCTTTGCACCAAATTGCTTTTGATATGTGTTTGAAAGAGATGGAAAAAAAAACATGTGAAGAAGACCATTCACATTCATTCTTCTAGATTTCTTTTTTCCAATTCCAACGAGATAAGGGTATACAAATTATGAGTGTAAAGATAAGGGGTTTTTTATTTTCTAAAATTATTTTATGTTTTTTTTATCTGGAAGCAATTGGAGAGAATGAGTGTTGTTCGATTGGAAGAGAATATCGTCAATTAGGGTTCAATTTGAGAGATTATTGTAGATTTGGGATTTAGGGTTCATCGCAAATCACAATTGCAGAGATCACACGCACATGGTGAATCAGTGATGGTGTGTGCATGAATTAATTTTAATAAAAGGATATTTGTTTTTTTGTCAAAAAAAAAAAAATTGTTTTGTAAAAAAAAGGATATTTGTTTGTTTTGTAAAAATAAAAAGGATATTGTTTGTTTTTTTTTTTGTTGACAAAAATAAATTTAAAAAGGATATAATAATCGATTTAAACCAAATCCGAAAATTTAATTCGGTTGGATAACCGGCCAGATGAAAATGGTTTGGTTAATAACCATATACCAAAATTCGGATTTTTTGAAACGGATTTGGATCCGGTTATGAGTTTGGACCTTCTAACCGGATATTTTGCACACCCCTATTCTTATCTTATCCAAGTGTTTTTAAATAATTAATAAATTAACGTTTGACTCTTGACCCAAATATAACTTTTGACTTTTTTTGACCAATAAAAAATAACTTTTGACTTAGAATCAATAAAAAATATATTATTGGATTTTTTTTTCACTATAAGACACATAGACTAGTTATGAGCTCTCTCAATTAAACAATGCAAAATGGAGAAGTGCTAGTTTGAGAGAGTGTAAAAGAAAACAAATAGTGCCACCAAATTGAAAAAAATACTCAACTCGACTTCTTAATTCTTTGTTCAGAATTCGTAAATTTTTTTTTCCTTATCTCTTCTTCCTCTTTATCTTCTTTGGTTTTTTCCATAAAATTTAGGGCATATAAAATGATAGATAAAGGGCATGTGAGATTCATAACAAGGCAAAATATTAGTGCTTTTCTTTATTGATGTAATGTTATCGATCTTTGAATTTGGGTATGCAAATGAGTATTTAATTTTGAAAAATATCCATTTTATGACATTGTATCTCATGTCTAATTGTTATTTTGATTTTGATTATTGATCTGAGCTAGTATAGCATATTTGATGCTCGTCAGTTTATATCTATATGCAAATGTGTTATACCTTGAAAAAATTGTGTGATTTTGCATGTTTATTCATCCCAATATTTATTAAAAATATTTAATTAATAGAATTTTTTAACAATTTATGTTGAATGTAGTTCTTCAATTGACTTCCAGAATAACATGATATCAAAGAAGTAGAAGAATAGAAAGCTATGTCCAAAACGTCAAGTGAAATTCTAGACAATCCTAAGGAAGGGCGAAAGAAGAAGAAGAAGGTTGAAAATAATGGAGGTGACTCAAGTCTTCTTATCCCTCAACTTGATCGTGATTCATCAATTCATTGTCTACTTCGATTGTCAAGGTCTGGATATGGTTTAATTGCTGCATTGAACCAAAGTTTTCGGTCACTCATTAAGGATGGAGAACTATATCAACATGGGCGGAATATGGACATAATTGAACATTGGGTTTACTTTCGTTGTGAAGTCGGTCGTTGTGATGCCGTTAAATGGGAGGCCTTTGATCCAAATCGTGGTCGGTTGATGCAATTGCCAGAAATGAGTTCCGATATATGTTTTATGCATTCAGACAAGGAGTCATTAGCTGTTGGTACAGAGCTTCTTGTTTTTGGAAGGGAAATAACGAGTTTTGCCATCTATAAATACAGCTTTCTGATAAACTCATGGTCGAAGGGAATGAAAATGAATACTCCTAGATGTGTGTTTGGATCAGCCAGCCTCGGAGAAATAGCAATACTAGTAGGTGGTTGTGATCAACATGGGAACATATTGAGCTCTTCGGAGCTTTATAATTCAGATACCGGCACGTGGGAGATTCTTCCAGACATGAACACAGCGAGAAGAATGTGTTCAGCTGTGTTTATGGATGGAAAATTTTATGTCCTTGGTGGTGTTGGAGTTGATAATACAACACGGTTAACCTGTGGTGAGGAGTTTGATTTGGAGACAAGAATATGGCGCAAAATACCTAAGATGTGCCCTCCTCAAAATGGTGAAGATGGTGCCAATGAAACACCTGTTAGTGGTGCACCTCCTTTAATTGCAGTTGTAAACAATGTTTTATTTGCAGCTGATTATGCACAAAAATTAGTAAAAAGATATGTTAAAGATAAAAACTCATGGGTCACCATTGGTAGCCTTCCTGATCGAATAACCTCAGTTAATGGATGGGGAATTGGCTTTAGATCATGTGGAGATAAGATAGTTGTCATTGGAGGTCCTAGTGCTCATGGTCGAATGAAAACAGAAGTCAATGCTTGGGTAGTGGACGAAGGCGCACCAAAGTGGAATACGCTTGCCATAATTCAATCAGGAAGTTTTGTGCATAATTGTGCTGTGATGGGATGTTGAGGTGGTGTTGAGGTGGTTGTTTCTTATTTATGGATAGAATTAACAATCTTTACATGTTGGGTACATTTTATTTGAGGAAACTTCATATCCTTTAAAAACCATTGATTCAATCTTTAGAATTTCAAATTTCATTGATGTTATGTTATTTAGCTTTTGTTCATTGGATTGAGTCTTTTCGAATATTATATATGCATAGTTAAATAATTTGAGATTATGTTACATATTGGGTTATAATGCTCACATCTATAAGTTTAATTGAAATAATATAGTATTGTAATTGATCTAAATTCTATTTTTTTCTTTTTTACAGATCAATCAAATTCAAAATTATTTCTATAACTATGATGTTAAATAGATCAATAAAAAAGGAAAATCAATGTTTTGTAATACAAATTAGGTGAATTTATGTTTGTTGTAATCTAATTAGTCATCATTTAAAATTCTAACAAAATGAGAATTTTAAGATAATATCCTTTTTCTTTCCTATTTCGTTACAATTTTTATATCTATTTATATATAGAATAGATATTGAAGGTATTTGATAATATTAAAGAATCTATTTGTATATTCTAATCATTTAAATACCTCCTCACGGAATCCAAGTTGAGAGAGATAAATGGGGGAAAAGCATAGACGTCCCTTATTGGGATGTACTATTAAACCTAAATTGGGTTTATCCGCTAAGGATTACATGTAGAGCAGTTAATGATTGTCTACGCAGTCCAATTGATTTTACAAAAGATGATGAAAATGTGAACTCTCAACAATTTATGTGTTGAAGAGATTGTTTCATATATTGTGCCGAAGCTTTTTATATATCACAGGCCGAAACATGTGAAATCAAATGACATTATTTGAATTCTACTGCGCACATGTGAAGAAATCACCACTTAGCCGAGCCCCTCAAAGATTAGATATAAATGAATTGAAAAAAAAAATCTATTTTTAATATCATCTGCTCGACACAACGCATTATGTATACTAAAATCAAAGTTAATCCTGCATCAAACATTGGATTTCATGTCTTAACTAAGAGGAGTCATAGAAAGAACATACTCTAAATCTCAATCAATTTATTTACTTTACTTTAAATTTATTTTTTTACTATTGGCATTTATCATCGACTAACTCTCCTACAAGCTTAATATACTAATAGAATAGTTTTACTATATTTTTAATATGCCCCGGAGCTTAAAACAAGGATTCTTTGAAGTTGAATCACAAACAATGCACAATCCTATGCTACCATGAGTTGAAACAACAACAACAACAAAAACTACACTACTTCTAGATTCTTTCATATACAAAAAAAAAGGTTTAACTCTACTAGGGCAAGTTTCTTGAGAAGTAGAATAGTAGAATTTTAAGAAAAGATAAGATCACTTCTCATCATATTTCTTCATCTATCTGGAGTGGTATCAAGAACAAGCTTCAAACCATTTTGAATAACACTTGTTGGATTCTTGACAAAGGTAATAATATCAATTTCTGGAAGCATGACAGGTGTGGAGAAATCTTAGTTCAAAACTTCAATATTCTTGCTGCCTTACATAATCAGCTTAATGACAAAGTGCAAGATTTCATTGTTAACAATCAGTGGGAGATTCCACAAGAGATTCTTGATGCAAATTGCAATGTTAGCCCATATTTTTACTAAGTTAAAATATGTTCTAAAGGCATGACTGAAAATAATAAATATAATTCCATTTAATTATTTTACTATCTTAAAAATCATTAAAGAAGTTTGGTTTTCAGAGCCAATAAATTTAATGAATAATCATGCATGAACATATCATCAAATGTTCTATCTGGAGCATTAGTCTTAACGTTGTTTTCTTCAGGGTTCTTTCGACTTGGTCGAAATGTCTATAAGGTCGAAGCGTTCGCTGTGCAGAAGAAAAGTGTGGACTTAGCAAAATATTCAAGAGATGCATTGCTATTTCGACTTCGATGGATACAACGGCTAAATCAAAGGATAAAGGAGAATTCAAATTCAAAATACGTGTCAAGACACGCGTCCTCTCTTTAGTTAACTTAAACGTTATTAGCAGTTAGGAATTAGTGTCTATAAATAGTTTAGTTCTGTGATCGAGCAAAGGGTCACAATCATTATACAAAATCCTTACAAAACTCAAAGTACCCATGTCAACGCGAGAAACAAGTTCGAAAGGGAAAATGTATGCAATGTGTACCATTTACTTTTCTGTAAACATTTACCTTTGAATGCAAATTTACAGTTTCTTTCATTTTAATTCGAATTGTCTTTATTTCGACTCAATCTCCCTTTCTGTTTATTCCTTAGAATAAACATTCTTTATTGCAATTCAAGTTACATAAAAATCACATTTTAAGCATAAGAACAATGATGAACACTAATTATTTTGGAAATATAAACAAAAGCACTATGTCCCGATATTTACTAGTTGATCTCTCTTGTAATAACTCAAACTAGCGTTGTTTACCAAATTTCACAGTAAACATGCACATCCTACTCTTTTGCCCTTCATTCAATATGTCACCATTCCCATTGATGATAAAGAAGATCAAATCATCTGGAAGCACTCCTCCTCTGGTATCCTCTCTTTAAAAGATGCTTACAATTTTCAAAGAATTCCTAATCAACATTGTGTCTAGGCTGGTCTAATTTGGAATATTGCCATACCTCCCTCTAAATCTCTCTTGATTTGGAGATTAATTCATAATAGACTGCCAATTGATGAGAATCTTTCCTCGAGAGGTATATATGTATTCTTCCTTCAATGTACAACTTGTGCTGCAAGGATTCAGAGTCCTATATGCATCTGTTATTGAACTGCACTTTTGCTACCTCTATCTAGAATTTGCTTAGAGATATTATCAAAATAAACATCAATCTAAGCTCTATAATTGATGTGTTACATGTTATTAACAGAGGGTAGAGTCGTCTATGTAAATTGGTTATCACTTCGGCCATTATCAACATTATAAACTTTAGCTGGATTAGCAGGAAAAATTTGAGATTTAACAATACTAAGCCTACATGGACTTCTATCATTTTCTTGGTCATGGCTCATGTCTCTTTATAAGGAAATCTTACTGTTCTTGATGGAAACTATTGTGCCAACAAACTTACCAATCTAGGACTACAATTAAATTCCTTTACTTGATGGTCTTGTATTCCTAATGAAATCAAAATCGACTTTGATAGAAATAAAAATGGTCTTCCTTATTTTCATTTATGTTGACCTGTAGTGGGTTTTGGTTGTTGTCTCCCCATTTTATATTTTGTTTTTCTATTTAATGAATGTTAGTTTAAAATAAAGGCAAATGCTAACTAATGCCCTCGGGGCATTAGTTAAGGTAACCAAAGATAGTAATATTTTTTTGGAACTTGTGAAGTCAACATCTTAAATGTTTAAATTTTTTATTTTTCAATGCATAGTTTTTCTTTTCTTTCCTTTTTTAGTTCCTTAACTAGTGCTCTGAGAGCACTACTTAACAAGACCCTAAAATAAAATTATGTGTCTTAAAATAAACAACCCTGTTTTTTTATGACCAAACATGATTGAAGATTTGAGTACATATTAATAATAATGTTGAAAGTGATTAACAATTTAAATAAAACTCAATTAAGTCATGGTATATTAGAATAACAACTGTAGTTAGAGTATGTTACAATTCATCATTATATTAATTCACACCATGTCATATGACGCGGTATCATTGACCACCTATATATTTGAACGGTTTGGATCTTTCTAGGAAACAACAAACACCAAAAATTCCAAAGCTGAATAAAAGCATATAGTACATAAATAATTATTACTTATTTATTTTTATCCTAAGTTTTAATAACACGTGACTAAATTCCATCACACTCACACTATATATAAAAAGTAGCTAGGCAAAGCAAAAGACACCAAATAAATCAACCACCTTAAATTTCCTTCAATCAACAAAGTATCATATTCATAATCATCATATATAATATATATTCTCTTCTTCATTTTTCAACTTTAACAACCATGGAGAATATTGGTGATGAGTACAAGCATTACAAGCATTACTGGGAAACCAACATGTTCCTCCAAACCCAAGAACTTGACAGGTAATTTACAAAAAAAAAAAAAAAAATATTTCTTAATTAACAAGATCATTTATAGGTACAATTAGTGAAATTAAATTGATTAGAGCTAGATTTAAAATATTTCCTACTAATGATTGTGTTCGCGTTACAATCCTTATATTTCAAAGGATTGTCGTTTGTTTAATACAGTTGATTCGACCTCAATTGCAGTTAGTCACATAAACATTAAGTTAAATTGAGTTTTTTTTTAATTAACTTTCAATTAGGATCCGTTTGTTACAGATTAAGTAAAGTGATTAACTAGATTAACTAGTGTTGATAATTGAGATATGATTTTGTGGTGGCAGCTGGGGATTGGATGAAGCTTTTTCAGGATACTATGATTCAAGCTCTCCTGATGGTGCAGCTTCATCAGCAGCTTCATCTAAGAACATTGTTTCTGAAAGGAATAGAAGGAAGAAGCTTAATGAAAGACTCTTTGCACTTAGATCAGTGGTCCCCAACATTAGCAAGGTAAACATCACTAATTAATTTTATGGTCCATTAATTAATTATTAATTGCATATTTTACTATTATTTTTTTTTAAAAAAAATATATAAGTTGTTTGGATGATCGATACTATTCTCTTAATTAATAACAAAATATAAAATTCTTTTAAAAAAATATATGTATCTAGCTCATATTTATACCAGATACATTTTATTTTTTACTTATATTCATATTTTTTTTAAATTAAGTTGTTTGGGTGAGTGATCCTATTCCCTCGATAACAAAATATATATATATATATCATATTTTTATTTATTTATATTTTGTTATAGAGTTAGTAATTAATATAATATGACACGGTTGATAGATAGTTGAATTTCTTAAATATGTTGTTAGATATTCAATTTCAAATTTGATGTTAATAACATTTATTGGAAAATATCAACTCTCTAATGAGATTAGATAAGTATTTCAAGTGATTAGTCTCTGACACGAAGATTTCTTTGTAATGATAAATGAGTAATACAATTACTTTTTTTAGATGGATAAGGCTTCAATTATTAAGGATGCAATTGAGTACATACAACACTTACATGAGCAAGAGAAGATTATTCAAGCTGAAATAATGGAACTTGAATCAGGGATGCCAAATAATATTAATCCAAATTATGATTTTGATCAAGAGCTTCCTGTGTTGCTAAGGTCCAAGAAGAAGAGAACAGATCAATTGTATGATTCTGTCAATTCAAGAAACTTTCCTATTGAAGTCCTTGAGGTAATTGGCCCACTTTCTCTATCAACATTACTCTTACTTTTCTAGAAGAATCAAAATGAATGAATTTATTAAAAAACTATATTCCAACTTAAATATATGTTATACATGGCTGTCTAACATGAAACTTATTTAAAGATAGATTTTACTATTTTTAGTAAATTTTAATAAAATATTACATTTGTTCTACATATTTTATTACTGTAAAATTCTTTTATTTACTAAAAATTATAAGAATTATTTTTGTACTATTTTTAAAAATTTCATAGTAAATTGACCCAATCATAGTTCAAAAAGGAAAAACTATTTTTTTAATAAGCAAATAAAATTTTCATGATAAGAAGTTCATCTTATAATTTCGTATTAATTAATAATAAGTTTCCATTTTTTTTATTTTATTTTTAAAAATTATACTCCATCCATCCATAAATATAAATAAATAGGAGTGCAAGATGCAAAAGCACACATGCACCTAGGATGCTATAGCATAAAACTAAATAATGACTATTACCACAAACTAGATCTTACAAAAACAATATTAATTCAGATTTTATCTAATAAAAACTTCTTAAAAATAATTCAAAATTCGTTTCAATGGTTTTATATTATTTCTAACACACCCTCTCACGCAAGAGTCCATTTGGGCTTGAAGCGTGGATAATGCATATGACCACCTACCATATGCTTAATTCAACTTTTAATTAGAAAGTGAGGGGAGCGAGGATCGAACTCTAGACCATTTAGTCATAGAGGCTCTGATACCATGTCAAATAACCGATTATCCCAAAAGCTTAAGCTGTTAGAATAGGCCACATCAATGGTTTTATATTATTTCTAACAATCAGCTTCACATCGTGTACCCTAATGAGGAAAACATTCTATACTCATTTCCAAAATACTTAAATATCAAATATTGGAATTGTCTAGCACATATATTTTTTTACTATTGAATCAATAAATCACATCATATCTTATTTAATATAATGATAAATATTTATTGAACTAATGATAGAAACTATTGCATAATGTAAGACTTCTCTTAGTTGTAAACCATAAAATTGACCTCAAATATTAATATTCTGTTTTTGAATTTTGGCCCCTCTTTCAAATACCAAATCAAAGTCATCCACATTTTCTCTACCTATACCCCAAACAAGAAAATAAGTATTAAAGAATAGAGAGCTTACAAGGCATCACCTCATCACTCTTGTATTATTGATGCTAAAAAATTTGATGTGGGGTATTAACATTAATATTATTTTATAATTATCTTTGGATTTCTAAATAAAGTAATTGATCATGAGACTTTTTATATGGTGGAGTGCAGCTTAGGGTGACATATATGGGAGAGAATACAATTGTAGTGAGCTTGACATGTAGCAAAAGGACAGACACAATGGTAAAATTGTGTGAAGTGTTCGAATCTTTGAAGCTTAAGATTATTACAGCCAATATCACTTCCTTTTCAGGCAGGCTTTTGAAGACAGTCTTCATTGAGGTTATTTTCTATCCTTTAATTTCACTTTCTTAATTTTTTTTAAAATAATCATAATCCAACTTATTTACTCAAAAGTTATATATTCCCATTTAATTTATTTTGCTTTGGTATGGTGACATAATTTATTCCTTTTTCCCCCTCAAACAATATAAAACAACAAAATTAAATGTTATACCAAATTAATATTAAAAATTGTTTTCATATATTTTATGAGTATATGTAGTCAAAACTACATTTAAACTTATAATCATGTCAAATTTGATTGTTTGATATCAATATCAAATAATTTATAAAAATTTAATATAAAAAATAAATTTGTTTTAAATATGATCCCTCTGGATTGTCAAACTGCATAAAATTTTACATATATGCAATTCAAATCTGTATCGAATTAATGAGACATATATGTTATAATTCAACTATTATAAATTATTTTAAATTAGAACATAGAGAAAGAATCCTTTTAATTTATTTTTCATCAAATTTATTTAATTGTTACATCTTAATCGTTAACCAATTTTTTTTCATTTTATTTTAATTAAAATATTACCACAAACTTTTGATATGATTTAGATACTCATTGTTTTCTCAATTTTTTTTCAAATAGAGAGAATCCATAGTTGTTAAACCATTAATCCAGATGTATCAAATTAATGAGACATATAAGTCATAATAATTCAACTATTCTGAATTGTTAATTGTCTGTCCCGATTTGATTTTTTCAAATATTCAATATCAAGCAAATAAATTATGAATTATTATAAAAGACAAAATACAACATTACAGCTAGAATGAGGGCCCACATGCTCCAAAATCAATAGCCACTTTTACAAAAGGGAAAATTGTGTTGTGGATCACCCATTACTAGATAGTGAATAGTACTATTTTTTATATATAAAAGGTAATCATGAGGGTTCTAAATTACTAGCATAGTGAATATTTTTTTATATAAAATAAAAAAGGCAATCATGAGGGGGCTCTAAACCAGAATATTAGAATGCAGTCAAGTGAGATATAGTGACTTTTTTTAATGGTAAATGGATGGACATATTTTAAGGATGTATTTTTTATTTTTTAATTTTTATTTTTTTTACAGAAGAGGGTGTAAGCCCAAAGAAAAAACTTCCCATATGTTTTTTTTTATTTAAGATGTTTTTAATCCGTTAAAAAATAAAACTTTAAATATAATAACTCGAGTTTTATTATGTTTGATTTTAAAATAATTTTTGGATTGAAATTTTTTTTAAATTTATTATGTTTCAAGATTATATTTCTATTTTTGTTTTATTAACAAATGTCTTAGAGACATTATTTAACATTTTTCCTTTTTTTTAATATATATGTAAGATAATTACAATTAAATAAAATATTAACGGACAACAAGCTGCGTTGTTAACTATTTTGAATAGAAAAATCAATGTTCTTAAGCACTACATCTTGAAATCTGAGACACATCATTGCTATGTATCACTTTTTAAAATTTCTTAAAGATCCATAAAATTATCTTGAAAATACAAGTCAAACAGATACAAATATAAATACACAATTTTTTTAATATAAAAGTTGCTACTTTTAATTACTTAATAGTATATCTTATTGAAAAATATTAACATATGAGAACGTGTTAAGGAAGGTAATGTATTTGGATAGCTTAATATGTGTCCGATCTAACCAGGGGCGTCTCCGATTTTTCGGAGTCCTTATGGGATTATTAAAAATAGCCCCTCGGAAGCCTTGTAGAATTATTAAAAATAGGACTTAATAAAATAAAAATTTCAAAAAAATCAAATGAATTGTCATCAATTTAAATTACAAATATCATTTTTTTCACTATGATAAAAAAGTTTGGTAAACAAGACAATCCCTATCACACGCCTCTTCATTTAATAAAACTATAATATACAGTAACAATTAACTATAAAGCGTCTAAAAAATTTATTCACAAGGGCCTCTTGCTGGCCAAAAACATGAACATTGATGAACTGGTCTGCTACTCTGATTCTCTACACTGTGTCAAACTCATCAAAGATCCCCAAGTTAGATATCATATTCATGCTGTATTGATCCAAGATATAAAAGAGTTGCTCTCCCAGACCAATATTTCTCTCTATCACACACTTAGAGAGAGGAATCAATGTGTCGATTTCTACGCTAAACTTGGAGCTTCCTCAGATGCCGACTTCTTGACTCACGTTTCTCCTCCAGAAGCCGTCCGTGATCTTCTTAAGAACGACGCAATGGGAACCTTCTTTCTCCGCGAGTAGTTTTTTCCTTTTATTTTTTTCTTTTTTCCTTTTCTTTTAGCTTCATTACCAAAAAAAAAAAATCAATATCTTTTAGAACTTTTTGTAACTAATAAATCTTTGAATAAAGAGAATATTAAATATTTGGACTCCACAATCATCATTTTTTTAATCAAACAACGATATTCATTCATTCAAATTTATAGGGAATACATCAATCAAAATCATTACAAATTCAATTTCGCTAAAAACTAATAAGGATGAATCTGCAAACAGGCTCATAGCATCTGACTTAATAGCATAAAACGGCCTAATGTCTAAGACAAAGCCTACAATTGATGTGACAAACTTCAAATGTCCGGAATAATCATGTATCCGGATTTGTGACGTTGATGATGCTAAAGTCATTGAATCTGCACTAAGTTGAAATCGAAACAAACCTGCAAATCTGAACAAAAACAAACACCGTACTAAGACGGGACAACAGAGACTCCGCACTAAGACGGAATTAAACCAACACCAGATAAAAAATACAAAAGAGAAAACTCGAATAAAACCTAAAAAAAATGTGGCTATATCACTTATTTAAATAAAAAGAAATAAAAAACAATCAAAAGAGGTGATTCCAAATCAAAATTGATCCTAAACCACCACTCTCTAATTGATATACCAAGAAAAAATCAAACAAAGAAAAATGTTGCCGACGGCAAAGAGAGGAGAGAAAGAAATTAGGGTAGGAGAGAATTGTATTTCATCATCATTTGAAAGCATATAATACCTCATTTTATAAACCTCATTTACTAATACTGTTACCGTATAATTTTTTTTTTGAAGCCCTCATTTTTATAAGTCCTTATGCCATAGCTCATGTGACACATACATCAAATACACGTCTGAATCTAACTAGGGGACATGACATAAAATAAATGAGCAATAAATTTGACAACGTGTTACTCATTCTTTTGCACTAGTACTATGTACTACTACTATACTATAGTATGTCTATGTCTATATGCCTCATAAATTCGGCGTGACTTTGACCTTGTAGCACGGTGTGCCGCAGTTATATTTTTCACGCACGTTTTTCACTTTTTGTTACTATTTTTTTTTTCCAACTCTATTTCTAATTATAACAAAGCGTTGCGTCAAAAAAAGAAAAACCTCTAATTCTAATAATGGAAATTATTGTACTTACAACAATTATTGCATTTTGCAAAGTGTGAACCTTCCACCAAATCCACTCTTTCTCACACTGAGAACAAAATATCCTTTGACATTGTTGCATATATATAAACATTATTATGTTCAATTCAGCTAAAAAACAATTATCCTTTAGCTTATGTCTAATTCTAATTGAACAATCACAATCCTAATTAAATCACATAGAAGTTGATGATTACATTTTGTCAAAAAAAAATTTGATGATTACATGATTCACAATTTATCTGTAAAGTCTAGTGCAACTAATTATATAAATATTGTTAAGTTGTACACATCTTTATTCGAATTTAAATTTGAGATCTCACAGTATATATGTGTCATTATTATCGCTTTGTATACTTATTACATTAGTATAGTAGTAGTACACACCAACTCAGATAATTTAAAATATATATAAATATTTTGATTCTCATCAAATCATATGGATGGATTATACTATTAATATTCAATTTTTAAAATTCAACATTAAATACCATATGAATATTATAGTTGTAAATAAATGTCTAAACACCAATATATAGCTTGGAAAATGTCTTTGATTTACAAACCAAAAAAACATCTAAGTGTTAAAAGTTTATTAGGCACATATTTTTTACCATATAAATTATTTGGTATCCAATCTACATTGTTGAGAATCAGTGTATATCTAGACAAAATCCATTTAAATATGATTTTTTAAAATAGAGATTACTATAAAAATATAACATGACATTGAATTTTCTCTAAAGTGTATTAATACCCAACTATAGTGTTCATCTTCTCAAAATTTGGTGTTATCAATTGAATTACTATTTTCTAGTTTTCTAATTTAAAATTAAATACTTTATTTTATGATAAGACTTATAACAACCAAATCCGTAATAGGGATATTCTGATTTAAGAATTGAATATAAAACCATATTGATTGATTCTTTTCGCTAAATAAAACACTAGTTAGGGACAAAAAGTAAAAGCTTTCTAGAATGTAACATTTTTTTTTGCTTATCTATTTTTTGGATTTAATTTATATGCACTGTCAGTGTAAAGAGTTTTTACATTGACAGTGAATCATAACCATCTGATTTTTACAAATGTTTGACTTGTTTAATAACTACCTATAAAGTAGTGGGCATGAGTGGTTATGATATGCTGATGGTGTAAAATATTTTACACCGTCAGTGCATAACAATTAAACTCCTATTTTTTCTTTTGTCGAATTTTATATTTATCAGGTTCGCGTTTGCATGTTGTTAATATTATTTCAGTTTTTTGTATTGATAGAAAAGGAGATTTCTCATAGTATTATAAAATAAAAAAGAGATCTGTCATACTCTTACGTGTACGATGTTATTAGTTAATTAATGACAACTCTGAAAAAGTATTTACTAATCCATGATTTTATAATAAATACTACTTCTTACGTCTCACAATATCCTTACTCATCATCACAAATATTAAAAGGATCATGCTAACCAGTGTCCCTGTGGTAATGGTTAAAAAAAACAAAAATAGAAAATTTCAAATTGACAATAACAATTTTTAGACTTTTGAGGAGTTGGTTGCACAAACTCCAATGCTATATTACTATATTTGCTTCCTTAAACAGTATCTCGGCGGCACCGTTAGCATTTGTCATATAAAAATAGGTTATGAATGAAATAAAAATAACAGTAATAATATAGTTATTTTTTTATAGAATATTACTATTAATAATGAACAAATATTATTAATAAACTTTTTTCTATTTAAAATGTTGCCAATGAGGATCGGATCTAAGACCACATGTATATTATTTAAATATTATTAATAATTTGATTTGTTGATCGCCCATAGATACGAGATATCCTATTTATGAGTTTATTTATAAGAGGAAAAAAAATACTCACTTCGTTCCAAAAAAAAGTTAAAAAAAAAGTAAAAAAGTATGTTATATATTAAAATAATGTAAGCATAAGACGTGCTTAACTAAAGAGTTTACAAAAAGTTAAAAAAAAATGTGAAAACATCAACATTCAAAAAATCAATAAAATCCTAAACAATACAATGTATTTAACCGCCGTATATCCAAATCATAATCACGATATATTAAAGGTTATTTGGTGGGTGGAGTAAATGAATTAGAGGATGAAATAATAAATAATTTATTGGAAGTGCTGGATTGAAACCTCAAAGGAATTTGATGCTAATTAGGTAGTGCATTTAAAAATTATAAAATAAATAATGGATACAAATTTTCAAATGCAATTAACATCAATATAAGGTACCATGTACTATATATTACTAACATGTGCATTTTGTGTTGCTTTGTTTTTATCCTTTTCTAGGGAAATGAAGAAGAGAAAGATCTATTGCAGGTAAAGATCGGAACAGCTATTGCAGCTCTTAATGATCCTCTAAGCCCTATGAGCATCTAATGAAGTGCATTTAAATATTTATCATTTTCAAGCCACTAGTGTATAAGTATAGGGTTGAGGAACTGTGGCTTTTAGGTTTTGGTAGGAATCTCGTTATGTGTTCTAAATAGCTTTGTTATCAAGAAAAGTTTAAGACCCCCCACCCCCATCCATTTGTGGCGCTTCATGTTATGCTTAATACAATAAAGGTTCATGTCAAAGTATAATGAACCTATCTCGGTGTGGATGTTCCGTGGTCTCTATTAGAGTCCTACGTTGCTTTGATATCATGTTAAATGAGTTGTTGGATGTATGTGTATATATATGTGATTGGAATTGGATATTATCATCCTTTAGAGAAATTCGCCGTCGTAATTTAAACTAAATTTTGGGATGAAATCCTTAATTCTATTTAATATGGTATCAGAGTTGAATTAAATATGACAATGCGAGAATTTTACCCAAAACTTACTAGTTCTTGATTGCATATATGTGCTTGAACCACCCTCACACTTTAAGCTAATTTTTTAGATGAGATTTAAACTCATTTAACAATTCGAAACCTATGTCGCGTTCACATCAATATATTCACCTCATGTGCCTAGGGGTGGCAAAACGGGCCGAGCCCGCGGGGGCGACCTATTTGGCCCGCCATTTAGGGCGGGCCGGACTGAGGTTTTCAGCCCAGTAGTCTAAGTTGGCCCGCACCGTCTAACCCGCTTAAAAAATGAGTTGGGAGCGGGTCGGGCCGGGCATGCCTGCGGGCTTTGTTATATTTAGTTTTTTATTTTTTTAACATGAAAATTTGTCATCTTAAACTCAATCCAGTATATTTTTTTCTTCTTGTTTTTGATAAAAAAAAATATGATTGTTTATTATTACTTTATATCCTTTAAAAAGTTCATTCTTCCTTTAATACTAGGGTTCCATTTGTTTATTTCCTGTGACTTTATATGCATCTTCTTCCCGCCGTGTGTGCTACTGCATGCTGTGTACTCTACGTGGACTATCATGTTGTATATTTTTTTGGCTTCCTAGTACTACTTGTACTATGAAGTGCCTTATAATAAATCTATTTGCAGTACCAAAAGAAAAGTCTTTTAGAGTTTCATGTGAGTTTCATCTACCTTATAATAAGTCTGTGTTGTTTGCTTATTTTAGAGTTTCATGTGCAGTACCATTCTAAAACAAACTAAGCCACAAAAGCATCAAACGAAATTAAATAAGCCTTATGCACTTACAATTCTTTTCTAATTTGAATAGCTTGATATATATATATATATATATATATATATATATATATATATATATATATATAAGATTTAGTATATATTATTGTTGAGAAATTTAGTTGGGTAAATTTTTGAAGTCCAAATTTATATGGTTGGACAAATTTAAATGTGAAGTTATAATTCAAATTGTAAAAAAAAAAAGTATTTGGCGGGCATGCCCGCGAACCCGCCTCCCCGCCAATAAACGGGCGGGCTTGAGTTTTGAACCCGGACATCTAAGTTGGCCCGCCCCGCTCCGCCCCACTTTTGAGCGGGCTTAAATGGGGCGGGCCTAAACGGGCCGGGCATACCCACTTTGCCACCCCTACATGTGCCACATCCAGGGAAAATACACCAAACGCCACATTCTTTTATGAAATGAAACACTCTATAAATATCTTCAATTGGATATTATAATCAAACTATGTTTGTAAAAAGTGTGGTGAGGTTCAAGGACCCAATTGAGACTCATTGTGAAGTTGAAACATGATAAACCTAAATCGCACAATTGCAATAGACTCGTTTGAAAACACTAATTAACTATAATTAACAATTGAAATAATTACATAGATGAATAATCTTTATATTATCTCTAAAATAAATAAGTTCATGTAATAATTATGTAAAAAGAAATTATAACAATGCTTGATTAAAAACTTGGCAATTGAAGCTGCGAAAAATAAATGCACATCAATTAATAAAAACCTTCCTTAATTTCTTGTTAAAAAAAAAAACAACAACTTTAATTGATAGAGCAAGCAAAAAAAGGGCTAGAATCTCTTACATCTAGAGCAAGCATAAATGTAACTTACATCTAGAGCAAGCATAAATGTAACTTAGACCTAAGATTTGGAACAACTAGTTTAAATATGAACTTTTGAGCCATATATGCATAACTTAATAATCAATCTATAAGATGATGATGATCTACCAATCATTGAGCAGATCACCAGCGATGGCCTTGAGGCTAACTTTCTTTTTCTTTGTAGTCGGAGCCTCTTCGTTGGAGATTTCTGGTGGTTTTGAGATTTCTGATGGTTTCTCTTCCTCAACATGACGATTCGTAGGTTGCTCAACTTTGTTCATGGCAAGGCTAGGAATCATGTCAAGTAACATTGCCTGCACAGGATCAGTCATAATTTCAAGTTTCTCAGTCCCCTGACTACTATGGTCATTGCGCACATTCATTTCAATTTCGGGAACAAACATATGTTCATGTTGGTTGTCCTTGAAATCCTCTAGCTCGATTCCCATGTTTCGTTCAGAACTTTCTACTACTTCAGTACCTTGGACATTATGAGTTTTCTCAGTCTCATGTGGTCCCAAATGTTCATTGTGAAAATCAATATTTCCTTGTGTAATGTCAGCCTCTTGCTCATATGGTCTTTTATCAAGAGAATCACTTTCATCTGATTCATATTCACTTATTTTAGCACGTTTTTTTGTAATTTGCGATCGTGCTCTTCGAGCCTGGTTTCTGTCTGTTTTTATTTTTTTAATACCTGTGCCCGCAGGTCTTCCTCGTTTCCTTGGGCCACGCTGCTCTTGTGATGCTAAAGCCAAACTGTCTTCAGAAGCAGCTTTGGCACTACTCTTCTTACTTCCCTTTTTGGAAAAAGATTGATTTTGGTCTTCTACATTATCTTCAACCAGATGAGCATCTTCCGCCAAGTCATGTTCACTAAAACAGAGCAGAAAAAAAATATCAAATGCGAAGAAAAATATTGATAGAATACAAATGCATAGGTCCTGTAGAGAATCCTCCATGCCAATACCATTGAAATACCAATTGCTGCCTGGTGTGACATTTTAAACACCAGAGGGCTATCATCATCAAAGTTTTTAGCAACTACACTACAAAGCTGGAAAAATAATGTTTGTGCATAAACATTGAAGTCTGTTGTGCCTAATCTTTGTTTGAAATAAGAAAAGGGGTTTGTTAAATATATTTTATTTTTCGTTTGAAATTCTTAGTTTGTGTCAGATCTTGGTAGTCTACATAGATTGAAGATAGAGTATTAGTTCTTCAATTCAATTTCTCATTTTTCAAAGCCTATATATACAATTACGTTTAGGCCAAATTGTGGATTCTCAATACATCAGAACAGAGAACTCACATTCTCACAATAGTCAATATGGAATAAAAAAAATCAGTAAACTAAATTATAGGTAACAGAACTTGTGAAGAGAGTAAAATAAATTATAGGTAACAGAACTTGTGAAAAGCATGTAGTACATAACAATATCAAAGCATTTACATGCACTCAGATTGTCATCCAAATAAGTGGCACATTGTAAATGTTGCTCATGCATTAACTTACCAATCCTCAGCAGTTGATTCTTCTATTCCATAAGGCTTCAAGCTATAAGTGTCTTCTGATAATCTTTGGCAACTATTCAAACAATCTTCTAACCACTTGGAATTAACTATGTGCAACTTCTTGCTACAGAGAAGCTTTCTCTCAACTGAAGTAAAACTACTTAGTTGAAGTACCCCCGAATGAAACCAAAAATATAAGTGTTAAAGGCTATAAATAATAAATAAATTACATACAAATAATGAATATTCACCTTTTGCTTTCAAACCAAAGGTAAGTAGTCAATAATGAACATTCAACATGACAAGTTGCCAAGAAACAGATCGCTTACCTACTATGTATTTCTTCATCATAGTTGGTACGAAAACTTGGTACAAACAAGGCCACCACATGAGTTGCAGATTTAAGATTAGAGGTGACTTTTCCACCACCCATGAGAACTTCAAGCTTGAATCTCTTCGAAGAAAGTTCTAATAAAATTTGCCAATCTTCTTTCCTGTATAAAAATACAGAACAATTAGAAAGTTACAGAGCAAACTAGAAACAAATAATAATATCACATTTACTGTATCTTACAATGATGGCATTGTGGTGTGGAAATAAATGGAGCATCCATTAAAGACAGACCACTTATCCTTTGGGCAGTATTTTTTCCTGTAATGGTCGACAGTAGTGACATCTTCTGACCTATTAATATTGCTTAAGAGCTGCAAAATAATGAATGAAAGTTAACTCAATTTACTCAGAAATGAATTAAGTAGATTTTGGAAAATATTAAGAGGAAAAAGCCATGGCACATCAATGAAGTAGCTTCTAGTTGTAATGAAAACAACCCACCTTATAGTAGAAGGTCTATGGTACACAAAAGGAAAAGAGGATATGACTCACGTACACACACACACTAATGCTATTACCTGTTTTATGTCTCGAAGATCAAGATCCAAATAGTAAGAGTCTGAGAACTCGTCAATTTCT
This sequence comes from Trifolium repens, assembly GCA_030408175.1. Taxonomy (NCBI): domain Eukaryota; kingdom Viridiplantae; phylum Streptophyta; class Magnoliopsida; order Fabales; family Fabaceae; genus Trifolium; species Trifolium repens. The sequence continues at coordinate 18,989,030 of CP125839.1, read as the reverse complement.
TCTTGTAACTTCTTCTTGGTCAGTTCAGAAACAAAGAGGAAGTACCTTTCAAAGGAAACATAGAAAGCAATATACAATAAGAGTTTTACAGCATTAAATAAATCCATATTCAGTCGGAAACTCACTTTGATTGCAAGGGGATGAGCTTCTTTTGTGCATAGCAATCCAATACCCAAGTATAATGAATGACATCACCACGACGTTTGGCTGCTTCAAATTTAAACCCTACAGACAGCAGTCTTTATTAGATATGCAATGATATGTTCTATCATGCAGCCAAGAAAAAATTCCTTTTTCAAACAGTGTATTGTGTATCACAGAGAGAGAGAGAACCTTTGCTGTTTGCTGCAATACAATGGGTGACTGAGTTATTCAAATTCATTGAGAAAGTGCCGCCATTCTCAGCAACTAATTTGTGGAACGACTCGAGAGAATGTGATGGAGGGACATTAACAAAGTCTACACATGTCAAGGCAGACTATTTTTCAAAATTAATGATTTTCAGATCAGTCAGGATGATTAATATAATGAGTTATTTCTCTCATTTGCTATACTGTTAAAATCTTAAAGAAAAAAAAATAGGAGGAAAAAGGCTAAAGGAACATAAAACAACTTTGTAATGGAAAGAATTGCATTTCTTCGTCTCTGTTAGGAACCAATTTCTCTAACAAGGAATAAATGGATAAAACAGTAATGGAAATGTAATAATAGAGCTTTTATTGATTATAACAATGGAGAAAATTACAGATTAAGGGAAAATAGCTAACCCTAGATCTGACAAGAGCTAAGCTCCTAAAGGCCAGCTTAGAGGTGCCTCCTCATACTGCAAAATCAGGGATAGTCCAAGGTAAGGTTCTCCACCCTCTCTCCCACTCCTTATACAAAGGAAAAGCAGTTACAAGCTCTATTCTCTCAACACGTCACCACAATCTAGCAAACTCCTGTGACTCTTTTACCCCTTCTAGAATATACCTGCCATACTCTGGGTCCCACCCTCTCATGATTAACTAATGATTGCTCAGATGTACTTGACTGTGTACCGGTCCTAACAGTCTTTGTGGCAACAAAGGGGCCTTAAACTACGAGGAATACAAGTACCATGGAGCACGAAGGGATTGTCATTACATCTTGTGCATATGCAAATGCTTTCTTATGAAATAATTTTGGTTGTGTAGTGGGAAAATATGTTAACACATGGAAGCAAAAGAAATTCAAAAAAACAAAGACATCGATGTGTGTCTCCAAAGCATAACTCAGGTTGAGCTGGGGCATCGGGAGGTGTTTGAGGAGGTCTAGGGTTTAAACAATGAATATCAACATAATATACTAACAATCAACATTTTCTTAAAAAAAAGACACAAGGTATGAAAATGAGAGGGAATTTGGAATGTAGCGCCCCATAGGGATCCAGGCTACGTTATAGATTAAAATGGGCTAGTAAAGGGAAGTAGAATGGACTAAAATATGAATGAACATATGCTTAACACACTACTTTAACACGAAAAAGTAAGCACCACAAGTAGTACGATTTCACCAAAATGTGGCTCTGCGTTAGATCTGAAATAGCAGAGCACTCCTAACATAGTGAACTCGTATGATTTTGACTACCATGTAACACCCAAGCCTTATCCTAATAGTAAGGGTTGCAACATATATAACAACGCTGTAATTTGGAAATATAAGTATAAAAGCATATTTCTAAAGCAGTATATATAGAAAAAAAATTCTGCAGCTGGATAGATGATTGGTAGCTAGCAAGATTTTGCAGGATACAGAACATCATATTTGAAAACATTAAGGAACCTCCCTTAACACCGGAAACATCAGTTTGACTTAAATGAGAAGGAATAATGGACACGTTTTTCTTTTCTCCCTTTACAGAGGATTTCATGCGTTTTGATTTACTGTCCTTGCTCCCATATTCTGCATCCCTCTGTGTGGTACCATTGCTAGATTGCACCAATTCTATAAATGCTGCAAAGGGAATTAAATAAAGGAATTAACCTTGTAGCAAAATCAACAACGAGTATGCAAAAACATTGTTGGAAAATATTTAGTTTCCTAGTTTGATATTTCTAGGAGACTCTAAACTTATCTTTTATTTCCTTTTATTTCTCTTTATAATTATCTCCTCCTTAATTCATGGAGATCACTACTTGTACTCTTTCTATTTAAACCAGCCTTGAGCTGATGAATAAAGTAATATAGCATTCATCTTATTTTTTCTACATGGCATCAGAGCTCCCGATTGGGGGCCTCGCTTCCGCCTAAACCCTAAACCGCCGACATTGCGGTTTTTTTGTTTGAGATCCAACAAGCAAAACTGCGCATCAGAAAATACTGCGCACTTCGTATACTGTTCATACCGCGAACACTGTTCATTCCGAAAATACTGTTCATATTCGGCACTGTTCATCTGCGATTACTATTCACCCCGCGGCTACTGTTTATCCGGGCGCTGTTCGCATAAAAAAAAAAAACTGCCGATTTAAAGCTTGTTTCTATTTTTTTATCCAAAAAAGGATGAACCGATCGAAGTTCGAAAGAGGGAAGGCACGACAAAGAATCATGGTTGGTCGTACATTCCAAGCCAGTAATTCTAATCAAGAGCAACAAGTCTCTTCAATTCAGCTTTCTTTCACGATGGAACAACTAAACAGATTGTACAAAATCCTTGAATCTAACAGTTTGTCTTGCTCTATTGCCCCTAAAGGTAATTCTGCTCTTCTTTGTGTCAGTCCCAGTCATGCTTGGATAGTTGATTCAGGTGCCAGTGATCACATGACAGGTGATTCTACTTTGTTTTCTTCTTATAGTCCATGTGCAGGTAACCATAAAATAAAAATTGCAGATGGATCTTTTTCAGCCATTGCAGGCAAAGGTCCAGTTGTGTTGTCTCTAAGTCTAACCCTCAAAGATGTCCTTCATGTCCCAAATCTATCTTGTAGTCTCATGTCTGTCAGTAAATTAGCTCAAGATAAAAATTGTCAAACTAATTTTTTCCGTACTCATTGTGTCTTTCAGGATTTGAACTCGGGGAAGATGATTGGTACTGCTAAGGAGAGTGGAGGACTCTACTACTTTGACATTGAACCTCAATCACAACTACCTTCCAAACCAATAAGTTCCTGCTTTGAATCTTTTTTAGTTTTGAATAATAATGATGATGATGTTATGTTATGGCATTCACGATTAGGTCATCCTAGTTTTTCTTATTTAAAACACTTATTTCCTAAGTTATTTCGTAATAAGGATTTGTCTTTGTTAAAATGTGAAGCATGTGAATTTGCAAAACATCATCGTTCTCATTTTCCATTACAGCCCTACAAACCATCAAAACCTTTTTCTGTTATTCACAGTGATGTTTGGGGCCCTAACCGAACGAGTACACTTTCTCATAAAAAATGGTTTATCACATTTATAGATGATCACTCAAGAGTATGTTGGGTGTACTTGTTAAAGGGGAAATCTGATGTTTGTCAGGCTGTAAAGGATTTTTTTAAAATGGTGCAAAATCAATTTCAAACAAATATTCAAGTCTTTAGAAGTGATAACGGCAAGGAATATATTAACACAATGTTGAGTGATTTTTTTCGTGAAAATGGAATTGTGCATCAAAGTTCATGTCCTAACACTCCCCAACAAAATGGAGTTGCAGAAAGAAAAAATAGACACTTGTTGGAGGTGGCTAGAGCTTTACTTTTCTCAAGTAAAGTACCAAATTATTTGTGGGGTGAAGCAGTTTTAACTGCTGCATATTTAATTAATAGAGTGCCCTCCAAAATTCTTAATTTTCAAACTCCAATTCATAGTTTCAAAGAATGTTTTCCTATTGATCGTGTTTCAAACGATTTGACTTTAAAAATCTTTGGTTGCACTGCATTTGTTCATGAACATAAGAATATTAGCAAACTTGAACCGCGTGCTATAAAATGTGTTTTTGTTGGATACTCCCCAACCCAGAAGGGATATAAATGTTTTGATCCGAAAAACAAGAAAATGTATGTCACTATGGACGTTACATTCTTTGAAAACAAATATTTTTTTGATGACACTCATCTTCAAGGGGGGGATTTAAAGGAAGACTCGTTTCAAACCGAGGACTTGAGTTTTTTTAATAATTTATCTTTGCCTGAATCAGAAAGTTCCAAGACTTATAGTTTTGCACCAACAGAAAATGGCCAGGATTTTTTATCTGATCCTACTCCTGATATGAGTAAGGAACTTGGTGAATCTGAGCCTAAATTTCCTCATGAAGAAAACCATGAGAATTTTGAAAGTAATGGTAATGATGATCTAATTGAAATGCCACAAAGGAGTGAGTCATCTAAAGAGAATAGGTTTGAAGCAGGAAACAAAATTTGGAAAGGAAAGGTTTTTGTGAGAAAGAATCACAAAGAAAGTGATGAGTCCACATCTCAACAGTGTCATGAATCTGAACCGGGGAATGATCAGCCTCCTAAAAACAGAAAAGGTAAGTCTATCTCTGTTTCTGAGAGTCGTGTCTTGTATCCCGATATAGATGATCCTATTGCTGTTAGAAAACCTGTTAGATCTTGCACTAAACACCCCTTGTCCAATTTCATATCATATTCAAATTTGTCTTCATCATTTTCTGCTTTTACCTCAAAATTGTCTAGTGTAGAAATTCCAAAAAATGTACAGGTTGCTCTAGAAGTTCCAAAGTGGAGGGAAGCTGTACTTGAGGAGATGAAAGCCCTTGAAAAGAATAAAACTTGGAGTGTTATGACACTACCGGATGGGAAGAAGACAGTTGGATGCAAATGGGTGTTTACTGTGAAGTATAATTCAGATGGGTCAATTGAAAGGTATAAGGCTCGATTGGTGGCTAAGGGTTTTACTCAGACCTATGGTATAGACTACTCGGAGACATTTGCTCCTGTTGCAAAATTGAACACTGTCAGAATTCTCTTGTCTCTTGCTGCTAACTTGGATTGGCCCCTACATCAATTGGATGTTAAGAATGCCTTTCTCAATGGTGATCTAGAAGAAGAAGTATATATGGACATTCCTCCTGGCTTTGAAGATAGGTTTGGATCAAATGTATGCAAACTAAATAAGTCTTTGTATGGATTAAAGCAGTCTCCTAGAGTTTGGTTTGAAAAATTCACCCAGTCCATGAAGAAACAAGGATACATTCAAGGCCAGGATGATCACACCTTGTTCACAAAGTTCTCCAAAGATGGGAAAATAGTTGTCCTGATTGTTTATGTTGATGATATTGTTCTTACAGGGGATGATATAGTTGAAATGGGAAGAGTAAAAGAGAGATTAGCAGCAGACTTTGAAATCAAGGACTTGGGATCCATGAGATATTTTCTTGGTATGGAGGTTGCTCGATCAAATGATGGTATTGTCGTTTCCCAGCAGAAATACATTCTAGATTTATTGAAAGAAACAGGAATGAGTGGATGTCGACCGGCAGATACCTCCATGGACCCTAATGCAAAACTGTGGGAGAAAGGTAGTATTCCTGTTGATACCGGAAGATACCAGAGATTGGTTGGGAAACTGATTTATCTGTCACATACCAGACCTGACATTGCTTTCTCAGTCAGTGTAGTAAGTCAGTTTATGCATTCCCCTTTTGAGGAACATCTTGAGGCAGTTTATAGAATACTGAGATATTTAAAGGCAAATCCCGGAAAGGGATTATTTTTTAAGAAGACTAGTGAAAGAAATGTGTCTATATTCACCGATGCTGATTGGGCAGGTTCAATTACTGACAGAAGAACAACCTCGGGATATTGTACCTATGTTTGGGGTAATCTTGTGACATGGAGGAGTAAGAAACAAGGAGTTGTAGCAAAAAGTAGTGCATAAGCTGAGTTTAGAGCTATGGCTCAAGGTATTTGTGAAGGATTATGGATCCATAGAGTCTTAGAAGAACTTAAGATGAAAATTGAGCTTCCATTGAAATTATACTCTGACAGTAAAACTGCAATTAGCATAGCTCATAACCCCGTTCAACATGACAGAACCAAGCATATTGAGATTGATCGACATTTCATAAAAGAGAAGTTAGATGCCGGGATCATATGTCTACCTTTTGTAACTTCAAGTCAACAAACTGCAGATATCTTGACTAAAAGCTTGGCAAGGCCCTCCTTTGAGCATTTGATAGGCAAGTTGGGCATGATAGACATCTATGCACCAACTTGAGGGGGGGTGTTGGAAAATATTTAGTTTCCTAGTTTGATATTTCTAGGAGACTCTAAACTTATCTTTTATTTCCTTTTATTTGTCTTTATAATTATCTCCTCCTTAATTCATGGAGATTACTACTTGTACTCTTTCTATTTAAACCAGCCATGAGCTGATGAATAAAGTAATATAGCATTCATCTTATTTTATCTACAAACATATTGTGCAAATCCCTTACATTGGACATCAAGGCATTCATGCCAAGCCTTATCATATCTCACCCTGTCAATCCGAGGAAATCTCAGAGAGTAAGGTGCAGCAAATACCTGCAAATAAAATCATTCAGATTAAAACTGTGTAGTTCAAGAGACAAGGAAGATAGTGTAGACTGCAACCCTTCCAAACTCAGATAGAATTTTTATTTTCAAGGCCACACCTCAGATTCAATAGTTCGGATTTCACTGGTTATAGACAGAATAATTGATCTGCATAAACAGAACGGTAATTGTGGATCAACATTGAAAATGCAAGTGATGTATAATTCAGAGTTCAAACGTATGCTTAAAATACTCACTTTTCAGGGCTATCAACCCACACATCAGGTCTTTCTTTGGAATGATGAGTAACTTGATAAAAACTTGGTTGCATCTTCTTTGGATACTTTCTGAAAGAGAGGGAGAAAAAGAAGGCAGGCTTAAACTAAAAGTTGTAGATATTTGATTGAATACATCATTTAAATTTTTCTGCTTCAATACCAGAAAATAAAGACAACTAAGACACAATAAAACTAATGAGATATTACCTCATGAAAAAATTTGACACAAAACCTTTTAGGTTTTTATATTGTGCCTAACTCATCCTTACAAAATAGGTTTGTGCAATGACGAGTGGCCTCCTCTTTACAAATTATTTTCAAGTCTTAGCTCTTTTCAATTAAAAATTGAGCATTTCACAATATACCCCTCACGTCCAGCACAATTAGGCTTGATGTGTGGATACTTCGGTGGGTGGACCGAACAGATAGGCTTTTATGCCATATTAAGTTTTTATGTTAGGGCATAACTCATACTTACAAAAATGGTTTGTAAGGTGAGAGGTGGCTCCTATATATGAAACAATTTTCAGGCATTATCTTATTTCAATGTAGGCCTTGGGATTTTCCGAGTATAACCTACCTGAAGTAAGGTTTAAGTTTGGTTACTACTGCTTCAAGCTCGTCATCAGAAAGTCCAGTACCAACTCTACAAAAAGAGATAAATCTGCAAAGAAAAAAAAAAGACTATTAATAGAACTATGCATAAATATTGTTGGAACCCAGAAATACAAACATATGAAATAATATGTTTATTGACTGAAAATGGAGCAAAAGCTCTTACAATGGAAAATAGAAAAAATGAAAGATAAAAGAAGGAAATGAATTCCAATCTACCCTGGAGCTAAGCTCCTCAAAGAAAGAGAACGCTCTTTCTTTGCCTAACCATAATGGTTCCAACTAAAATCTTCCATAATCTCACACTTCCCTCACCTCACTATATTATATACTACTAAGGCATAACAAACATACCAACTAAGCAGCCTACCCCACCCCACTCATTATTTATCATATAACCTCACCATACTCTTTATTACAATAATAGCTCTTTTCCTTCATCCCTCATACTCGAGTCTCTATCAGATATATGCACATATGTTAAAACAAACTAGTCATAATTATATAAGGTTAGATTCTCTAAAATGTCATGCTAGACCTCCAAAAAGATTTATGCATTCAAATAAATAAGAGTTAGAACTTATAAAACTCGGTTCGTCCCATCTTTCTTTTATCTCTGTCTCATGCCTCTTAGTAGTACTAGTAGTGTTTTTAAATTTTATATTATATATAAATAAATAATTAAATAGAACTTAACCTCATTGGCCTATTAGCAAATTAGTCTATTTAAATATATGTCAAATGACGTAGTTTAAGACGTTGATAAGAAATAGCCCTTTAAATAACATGTCGTGATGTGGCAAATCTACTTGCCACATCAGCACTTGACATAATCATTTGAATATTAAGGACTAAAATTGGACACTTCTAAAGAACAAGAAACCGCAAGCTAAACCCAAACTATAGATAGAGCAAACCCAAAATTTGACACATTAAAAAGAACAAAAACATAATTACTCCCTAAAACATTTATACCGTTTGGGATGTGTATTTGGGGATGGACGCTCTGCAAGACCCACCAAAAATTGAGCAACCTGTAATGAAAAACATGCTGCTATAAGTCCCTTTAACAAATGAATAATTTGTTATAAAGTCAAATGCTAGGAAATAATGATGAAACCTCTCCTCCACGTCGTCCGGAACCATAGTAGCCACCTAGAAATCATCAAAAACAGGAGTTAAGACAACTATGTTAAACAAACTACTCCAAGATGGACATAAACTGCTAAATTTAAGAAGATAAATCATATGAACCTATGATAAGTACATCCAGATCAGAGCCAGCTTGAACATAATCAGGCTTCAGTTTTAGCCATTTTCCACTGCGGTCACTAGGTTCCCATTTGGAGCTGAGGTCTTTTACTACAATTCCCTCATCTCTAAGTAAAAGAGACAAATTAAATTCTTAAGAAACATATCCAATTTCTTCTTTTTCTGCTTGTATTAAGGATATCATAGTTTACAATCAAAGGAAATAAATCATCTTCACATAAAAATAATCCAAAGAGAAATGTAGTCAAGCTTGCTGAGACGTGAAAAAGGAAGACGCTAATGAGCCAGAACTGAGCCGCTAGTCTACTAAATCCATTTATTGCAAGATTATGAATATTCTTTTTTGGTTAATTTCTCATGCTTAAGACCGGAATCATTTAGCTGGAAATATAAAATAGCTATCAACTGTTTGAGGCATTCTAACCCTCCTAGATTACATTGTCATGAGACAAATCACAAGAAAATAAGTGTTGGATTAAATAAATAAAAAGATCTAGATATATTTTTTCTCACCTATTTTCGATGGTTTCTTTGAAAAATCTTTCAACTTCATCTGCATTATGAGCAATAAATGACCAACATGGTTCACCTGCATAACATCATAGGGGAGAGATTGTTCAATCAATTTAAATATGGAACATGGTCACCAATGTTATATGAGCATATGCTAACTCATTGCATCACTGGACAAAGAAATCTGTGAACAGATTTACACGAACAGATTTACACATGAAGTTTCCATTTCTACACATTTACACCCTTTTCATATGGTATTAGCATCATCCAACACCCATTTAAAATGGTTACCTCAAATTAAATGTCCAAAATCAAAATAATTGAGTATTTATTTTGAATCCTTTTTCCTGGAAATTAAATTAAACTCAACTATGAATGATAATAAATGTTAGCAATATCTTATCTCTTCATTTATTTATCATTTTTTAATGAAGATAAATTCATGAAAAGTTATAAATTATTGTTATTTCCAAAAGGAACCAATTTAAATTCTACAATAAAAAGACAAATCTAGCTCTGATGAGGTAACCATTTTACTAATTATAAGGAAGAAGAACCAAATCTAGCTTAGCCCACCTATTGCTAGATCAGAGAGCTGAGCCACCAACTAGACTAGATATCAACAGCGACAATATGATACCAAAACAAAACAATACTTAATCAATCAGTAACCACTATCCAATTTATGGATCAGAATGTTGAAGATTGCCTTTGAATTGCATGATCAAGGTACTAGTTGCTGCAGGAAGCTGATGTGCCCTGGTGAGGGCTCAGCAGGCAACAGGTGCAGGGCGTGCCCTGGTGAGGGCTCAACAGGCAGCAGGCAGCAGGCAACACGCAGGGGGTGGCGCCAGGCGCGGCCACGAGCCCTGGTGAGGGCGCCAGGCGCCCAGGAGAGGCCAGTTTGGCCTGTGGCTTCTGACGAGTTGGCGCGGGGCGCCGGTGGCTGGCGCTGGGCGCGGCTACGCTGATATATACCCCTGTTTCTGTTTTTTGCAGCCGAGAGAGAGGAAAAATGTAGGGTTTTGAAAGGGGGTTTCACCAATATGGAGGCTAGGGTTCAAGGGGGTTTCTCTTGGGTTAATCCTAGGGTTGGGTACTCTTTCTAACACCTTGTAATTGCTATCAATTGAAATCTCTTGGTCACGGGAAGAGATTTGGGAAAAGGGTAGAATTTAGGGATTGTCTAAATTCTTGTAACTCTTGTAAATCTCATTGTAATCAAGTTTGAGGAAGATGATTGATAGTGGAACGGAGATCTCTCTCCCCCAGATTAGGTTCATTAACACCGAACTGGGTAAACAATATCTTGTGTTCTTTATTGCTTTCATAGTTTTAGCTTTGTTTGGATTATTATTGCTTGGATATCCATCATTGTTATTGGTTGCTTTGTTTGTTTTGCCCCACACACTAGTTAAAGGATTATTGGTGTGTTTTTGGTTCGAATTCACAACAATTGGCGCCCACCGTGGGGCAAGGGTTTAAACAAATTAAGGCACCATGGGTGAGACTTTCCGGAAACAATTTTGAATTGTGGAAAGTGAAGATGGAAGCAATTTTAATGGTTGAGAAGATGGATAAAACATGGAGTGTGGTTATCCGGTGCCTCAAAGGTAAAAAGCTAAAGGAGATTGCGATGAAGGTCGGCCTGGAGAGGCGGTGGAATAATACTCGGGTGGCTCTTGAAACAACAACTTGGTTATGAGGATGCGGAAACTCTAGTGGTGTGAAGTTCGGAATCGGTGGAGTCTTAAGTCGTGGACTTTGATGCTCCTATCACATGTGTTGAGAGAAAGATTATTTTTGAAGCCCTAAAGCTAGTTGAAGGTGGAGTTGTTCATCTTGAAGACGGGAAAGCTTGTAAGGTTCAAGGTATCGGTGAGTCTCTTTTACATAATGTGAGGTATTTTCTTGAACTTAACATGCATAGATAGTTGGTTCTACTATTGGTTATGCATTTGTTACTAGTGGTGTTCCTCATATGGTGGAGTTGTGTGAAACTTCGGTTGGTAATTGTTAGTGACATAGGTTTAGTTGAACTAGTGAAATGAGATTTTACTAGGTGGTAGGACTAAACGGGAAGTGTTGGAAACTAACAATATCTTGAAGTATGTTTCGGAGTAGTTGAAAAGTTTTGCGTTACAAGGTGGGAAACATAGTGGATATACCGGTTTGAGACTTTGATGGAGGAATCTCGGTTTGAGGTGGAGTTTGTTACTAGTGGGACTAGAGGAAGACAAACAATCAACAATAGCTCTTGGCTATTTAATGAGAGATAGGGAGGAGAGCGGTATTGTTGCATCAAAGTGGTATGGCTATGGAAACTTTGTGGGTTATGTTCCGATTGTGGCTGAAGAAGTGCAAAACATGTTATAGAACTTCAGGGAGGCAATTGGAAGCAACGGTAATCAAATTCGGGAACTTGTAGGACTGCTGGAGGTAGTTGGAATACAAGGAGAATTTGAGGATTGCGGCTTGTGGAACTTACCTAAAATTCCAAGGTTAAGTTGAGAGGCAAGCTATTTCTTCGAGAGTACGGAAGACATTCTGGGGGTCGAAGGGTGGTGAAGGCTTGTAGGGTTGTCCTAAAAATCCAAGGACAATTGGAGGCAAGCGATTCTTCAGGAGGACGGAAAAGGCACAATCCGGGGGCTGAAGAGGGAAAGGTGGAGCTTGTTTAGCTATCTAAAAATCCATCATTGTTATTGGTTGCTTTGTTTGTTTTGCCCCACACACTAGTTAAAGGATTATTGGTGTGTTTTTGGTTCGAATTCACAACAATTGGCGCCCACCGTGGGGCAAGGGTTTAAACAAATTAAGGCACCATGGGTGAGACTTTCCGGAAACAATTTTGAATTGTGGAAAGTGAAGATGGAAGCAATTTTAATGGTTGAGAAGATGGATAAAACATGGAGTGTGGTTATCCGGTGCCTCAAAGGTAAAAAGCTAAAGGAGATTGCGATGAAGGTCGGCCTGGAGAGGCGGTGGAATAATACTCGGGTGGCTCTTGAAACAACAACTTGGTTATGAGGATGCGGAAACTCTAGTGGTGTGAAGTTCGGAATCGGTGGAGTCTTAAGTCGTGGACTTTGATGCTCCTATCACATGTGTTGAGAGAAAGATTATTTTTGAAGCCCTAAAGCTAGTTGAAGGTGGAGTTGTTCATCTTGAAGACGGGAAAGCTTGTAAGGTTCAAGGTATCGGTGAGTCTCTTTTACATGATGTGAGGTATTTTCTTGAACTTAACATGCATAGATAGTTGGTTCTACTATTGGTTATGCATTTGTTACTAGTGGTGTTCCTCATATGGTGGAGTTGTGTGAAACTTCGGTTGGTAATTGTTAGTGACATAGGTTTAGTTGAACTAGTGAAATGAGATTTTACTAGGTGGTAGGACTAAACGGGAAGTGTTGGAAACTAACAATATCTTGAAGTATGTTTCGAAGTAGTTGAAAAGTTTTGCGTTACAAGGTGGGAAACATAGTGGATATACCGGTTTGAGACTTTGATGGAGGAATCTCGGTTTGAGGTGGAGTTTGTTACTAGTGGGACTAGAGGAAGACAAACAATCAACAATAGCTCTTGGCTATTTAATGAGAGATAGGGAGGAGAGCGGTATTGTTGCATCAAAGTGGTATGGCTATGGAAACTTTGTGGGTTATGTTCCGATTGTGGCTGAAGAAGTGCAAAACATGTTATAGAACTTCAGGGAGGCAATTGGAAGCAACGGTAATCAAATTCGGGAACTTGTAGGACTGCTGGAGGTAGTTGGAATACAAGGAGAATTTGAGGATTGCGGCTTGTGGAACTTACCTAAAATTCCAAGGTTAAGTTGAGAGGCAAGCTATTTCTTCGAGAGTACGGAAGACATTCTGGGGGTCGAAGGGTGGTGAAGGCTTGTAGGGTTGTCCTAAAAATCCAAGGACAATTGGAGGCAAGCGATTCTTCAGGAGGACGGAAAAGGCACAATCCGGGGGCTGAAGAGGGAAAGGTGGAGCTTGTTTAGCTATCTAAAAATCCGACGATAGTTGGGAGCAAGCGTTTCTTCAGGAGGTACGGACTTGACCAGTTCGAAGGCTGAAGAGGGTGCGGTGAATCTTGTGGGGGCTACCTAAAATCCTATGGTAGTGGGATGCAAGATCTTCATGAGAGCGGAAGGTATTCCGAGGGATGAAGGGTTGAAGGTAATACTTGTGGTTCTAGCAAGTCTGTTGGAAACAGGTGGAGCATCATGATGGTTGATGGGAAGTTGACATCACCATGAATTTAAAGGCAAGGTGGAGATTGTTGAAGATTGCCTTTGAATTGCATGATCAAGGTACTAGTTGCTGCAGGAAGCTGATGTGCCCTGGTGAGGGCTCAGCAGGCAACAGGTGCAGGGCGTGCCCTGGTGAGGGCTCAACAGGCAGCAGGCAGCAGGCAACACGCAGGGGGTGGCGCCAGGCGCGGCCACGAGCCCTGGTGAGGGCGCCAGGCGCCCAGGAGAGGCCAGTTTGGCATGTGGCTTCTGACGAGTTGGCGCGGGGCGCCGGTGGCTGGCGCTGGGCGCGGCTACGCTGATATATACCCCTGTTTCTGTTTTTTGCAGCCGAGAGAGAGGAAAGATGTAGGGTTTTGAAAGGGGGTTTCACCAATATGGAGGCTAGGGTTCAAGGGGGTTTCTCTTGGGTTAATCCTAGGGTTGGGTACTCTTTCTAACACCTTGTAATTGCTATCAATTGAAATCTCTTGGTCACGGGAAGAGATTTGGGAAAAGGGTAGAATTTAGGGATTGTCTAAATTCTTGTAACTCTTGTAAATCTCATTGTAATCAAGTTTGAGGAAGATGATTGATAGTGGAACGGAGATCTCTCTCCCCCAGATTAGGTTCATTAACACCGAACTGGGTAAACAATATCTTGTGTTCTTTATTGCTTTCATAGTTTTAGCTTTGTTTGGATTATTATTGCTTGGATATCCATCATTGTTATTGGTTGCTTTGTTTGTTTTGCCCCACACACTAGTTGAAGGATTATTGGTGTGTTTTTGGTTCGAATTCACAACACAGAAGAATAACTGCTAACATGCAAGGAGAAGTCTTTCAACATAGTATGTATGCATGCAGGGCATATTGATCAAAAGGAAATCTTACCAGAAGACCAATGACTGTTGATACCACCATTAGGTAGTAAAATTTCCAAACGACCTTTTAATGGCTTCACAACTTTACGTAGAATCTCATGCCGCTCCTTCAATGTTTGGTGAATTACACTAGTATCTCCAAAATAAAGGATGTCAAATGCAACGTCTAACCATTCTTGAGTCAAGGCATTTGGATATAATCTTTCTTGCATTAGAAAATTTTCATAATATACAGAATTAGATACTCATTCTATCATTGAAAAAAAATCACATCACATTTGTTGATAGCTGAAATTAATAGTTGAACTGCTCGGAGACAAGGATACAGCATAACTGCAACAAGAAAAGACCAAAAAATGTTAGAATTACAGTTTCTCAACAAAAATAAGATAAAGAATATCCAAAATTGAGAACCTGTCTATTACTCTCAAGCCCATCCCTTGCTGCCTTGGCTGCCAAGAACATAAAATATTAAATGGTTGATACAACTGAAAATTAAGGCTCTATGGTTACTAAGACATTAAAAGTACATGCCTATTTCCTGATTAGAGCCAAACTCAGCAAAACGATTCAAGGATGTATCCCAGACCAACATTTCACCATCAAGTATGCATCTATATAAGATCATAAGGTCAAAAACAAAAACAAAAAATAGATAAGATTTTTCATACACACACTATAACGATACAATATTAATGTCATAAGAAATTTGCATAATGTATGAACTAAAAAAATAAAAACTTGGTAGAGGAATCCCCTTTAAAATAGTGAAGTCTGTCTCTGATTTTTTTAGCAAATGCATAAATTTTGTTAATAATTGTTGATTATAAATTTGTAGTGGGACAAGACACCTTTAATCGTTGATTAGTGTCAGAAGAACACATCAAAGTAAAGTTTTAGGCTTAATCTAGGAAATACCACTAGGGAAAAAAAGAATTTCTAAGAGGGGATCTGAATGGGCATGTAGGGAGGGTATCGAGAGGTTTGAGGGTATGCGTGTAGGGATGGGCATGATTTGGTTTTGGAGGAAAACCGAACCGAACTAAACCAAACTGTTTTCAAAATTTATAATAACCGAACCGAACTATTTGTCTTTAAAACCGAACCGAACTTTTAAAGTGGTTCGGTTTTATGGTTCTAAACCAAACCATAACTAACTTTTCACTAAAAAAACTGAATCATTAAACCGAACCGAACCAAGCCGAACTGTTAATCATGAACCGAACTGTTTCAGTTTGGTTTCAAAACTGTTGGTTATGGTTCAGTTTCTTTTGTTCGGTTCGGTTTAGTTTGGCGGTTCGGTTTGGTTTTTTGGTTCTTTTGCCCACCCCTAGCGTGGGTATGGCCTTAGGGAGGTAAATGAGGTGGGTAAATCTATGCTAGATTTTCGTCAGTTTTTTATCTTACTATAACGAAGCATGTAGAGGGAAAACCTGTAGTTAGTCAAATCACTAGAGGCATAAGAAAGCCTAGAAAAACTATAAGAGAAAGAGAAACTATTAAGAAAGATCTAGAAAAGCCTAGAAAAACAATAAGAGAAAGAGAAACAATTTTAGAAGCTTCCCCGGTCATAAATGGTGGTCGGAGATCTAATCAGACACTTTGTCGCCCATGACGATATTTTTAAAGCGACAACATGAGTCTAATGTCATAAAATCGCTCTTGATAGTGGATATTGTATGCTTGAGTATTCTTGAATCTGACCTTGTTGTTCCGATTTATTGATATATTTTCATATTTTATTAATTTTGAAATTAGAAACAAACCCACATCACCCTCGTTGCTATATGTTTAATGTCACACACACACCCCTCCAGATTATAATTACATTGCCTGTCAACAAATTGAAATCATTTGAAAGGAACATAACTATAATACATGAAACGTTCTCACCTATCCACAAGAATGTTTTGAATTATGACTTCCGACATGCCATGTGCATATTCAGAATGATCAATAAAGTTCCTGCAATCATGGGTGAAAAGGTATATAACAGACCACCTATTTGGGCAAAAATCGGTACAAAAATAAAAGTTTTAGACAGCAGTAAGACATTTTCAGAAATACCCAGGTATAAGGAACAGCCACAAAAGACAAAGAAATATTACCATGACATATTAATCCTGTAGCTTCTTGACTTTATAAGTAGCCATTTATTTGAAGTATAAAAAATTCACTAAGCATTTTTAACCTTTTTATGATCAGAAGTAACTGATCTTACACACATACAAACACACATATACAGACTGGGAAGGTGGTGTAAAAGCAAGAACCCTCCTGATATGAAAAGGCCACAGTCTAATGTAAAAATAATTACGTTACGAATACACAAGTGCAATTACCTTGAGAAGAAATGTATCTCTGTTCCATTTTTATGAATTTGAATGCGATCACCATCAAATTTGCACTCAGCAACCACTTCCTTACCATGAAGCTAAATAAGAGGAAACATACAAAAATTAAAGTAATAAATATCAAACTAATGAATTCCCTATGCATGAAATCATGCATTTTTTTTTTACCGAATAGTTTTAAAAATAAAGGTCACCAATCACCATCTTCAAGAAGTCAACTAATGTGTGGTCATTGAAGTTGAAATTATAGGGGGCTTTGGTATTGAGTAGGAAATGAAAGAAAAAGATTTTCAATTGTATTCTCTTCGATTGAAATAGGGAATAATGATGACATGATGTTATATAGAAGACAAACAGAAGCTCTAATTTATACCATGCATTAGGTTAAGTACTAGACTCCTAACACTTATCAAATAAGGGACAAACTCATTCAAGATAGGATAAAATCCCAAAGAATAAGATATGATTCCTAAAACGATAAGATCCATAAAAATAAAATAATACAACCTTACCTAAAATGAACAACAAAAAAGATCAATGTATCCAACAACATAATACATCATTCTTCCTCCCTGAGATTTTTGTACATATTCTAACGATTGAAAACTGGCTTACAGTCTTACACGTTTAAGACAAATAGATACCATTTACCATTTCGTTCCAGATATTCATAGTTCAGGATTCTATCATAGTCTAGGATCCAACCGTGAAAGTAGCAAAAATTTCCCATTTGCATTTAATAAGTGACTGGTTAAAAGGCTAACTGAAGCAAACCTTCTTCCATGCTTCAGCTGCGTTAGCAACTCTCTTAGCTAATTGAGGACGCACAGCTTTTCCAATTTCAATATCCTACAAAGAAAAAAAGAAATGCACATGCAAGAAGCAATTTTCGGTTAGGAACCTCTATATTTATATTTATATTTCTATTTTTATTTTCCATGGCAAATAATTCTGTCAAAAAAGTGAAAATAGATCAGGTAGCCTTATATAGCAGCTTAATTTAAAAGGCTGGATACCAACGCGTATTAAACAATATTTATATGACAGTTCTCAATGAGAACAGTTTTACCTACACTTTGCTGAGTTTAACAGAGGGGTGCTAGTATTCAAACATGACTTGTTTAGAGCCATGTTAAAAGAATAAAAGGACAACCTAGTTCTGTTTGTTCATGTGCAATGTTTTTTTCTTTAAGCTGTATAGAGTTCGAAAACTAATTTTAAATCACAACTAACCTGCCGCTTATGACGTTGGTTCCGATCCCTTAGCTTTTCACAAACTAATTTTAAGTCACACGTAACATTAAACAAGTCTTCAGCATCTGGATGGAATTCATGAAAAATGCTTTTTTCACTAAATCCCAGCTTTAAATCTGCGATGAAATTTAGTTACATGCCTGAGACACATTTAAGGTATTAAAGTGATCTACTGGTGCAAATGAAAAGCACCTTTCAGGATTATCATGATAATCCACTTCATTTCCTGTGCATTTGTCTTTTGGATAAGGGTTGAAAGAACCAAAGTCTTCTCACCCCTGTAACCATAGTCACCCCATACAAGAATCATGTTAAACAAAAACTACATAAAGAATGGAGAAGCCAGATAGTAAGAACTGTTTGAATATTTCAACTTCAACAATTAAGCTTGAATTACAATAGCAACATATTAGATACAAACGCGTGGAAATAAGGATTTCTGGTTCAACATACTGCAAAGTGTTTTCATGTTTTATACACAAACAATAACCGTTTACAAAACAGGGCATTTCTAAAACAGTAACCAGCAAACAAGGAAGCGCCATGAAAGTGTAAACAATCTTGTTCAATTTTCAATCATATCTGCAGGTTGTTAAGAACCTTCAAAAGTTCTGTCCAAAAAACAAAAAGAACCTACAAAATTATAGTAGATAATAGAAATGGTACAAATTGCTTTATCCCATTGGCACCACAAATTGCTTTATCCCATTGGCACCAACAATTAATAACATTTTCATAATTCTAATTCAGAGTCCAATTACACTGTTATCAAAGCTGCTACCAAAATTGATCACCTACTTTGTGCCTTTTTTTCGTTTTTATCCCTCCATTAGAACTTCAAATGAAAAAACATCATATAGTAAAAAACTGCATCACCAATCACATACTCAAGACCTTAGGCATGCAAATGGAACCACACACAGCAGAAACAATCAAAGCAAGTGTCTAACAACAAACATAGCACGTGGATAGCAAAGCGACAAAAAAAGCAAAGCAAAAACTGTGAACCTATTTTCACTCGAAGCCAATTGATCAAGCAAGTCATTCAACTCCTTTATTGTCAATCCACCGGAAGCAGTACCTTGCCTAAGCTGCAGCACCTGTTTCATAAACAACAACAACAATTACCAAAACAATAAACAACCATGATACAAAACCCCTAACTAAATACAAAATTCAACATAAACCTCACCACAAGAAAGTTATGTTGAATGAATGATAACAAAAGACAAAAGTAAAAAATAAAAAAATAAAAAAACTTAACCACCTACATCTCTAAATATAAGCCTCGTTTCAAATTATTAAATACAACTATTGTCCTTTTTTTGCACAGACTCACTAAAAGTGAGTTGAATGTAAAATGATTTATTTTTAGATACAATTACGTAAAAGTGGGTTAAACAATAAATTAAAAGCTAAAAATCAACTGTAGAGGTAAAAACTCCGAAGTTTAACTTCAAGCTAGAAACAATTTTGGTGACAAAATCAATTATACACGAGAACATCCACACATATCAAGATCAATTCTTCACCTCTACTCCCTCCTCCGACCACAATTATAAGCAAAAGTCAACTTTTCAAATACATCGGTTGTTCAAGACCAAATATATCAGTTATTCAATGAACCTGAAAAACCAACGTTTGCTTATGATTGTGGCCGGAGGGAGTAGTATCCAACTCACCTCCTCTAGTAATTTTAGGAACATTGAATATAAAACTTTTTAAGAAACATTTATACACTTAATAGACACATTAAATACACTACCATCTACCGTCACTACTCCTAGTACTTCAGTTAAAATTGTAAAATGAGCTAATAACAACGGATGAAGGTAGTAGAAGATAACCTCGGCGGCGACAAGGGCGAAATTACCGGCATTAGCACCGGTTTTCGAACCACCTTTCCGCCAATTGATAAGGCGAACAGCGTCGTGCGAGTCTTTGGACAAACCAAGAGCATCGATGAGTGAAGTAGCGAGAACGGATTCTTTGAGACCATAGGAACCACGTTCACGATCGAGATTAGGAAGAATGAGTCGAATTGCAGGGAAGTAGTTACGATCGGTGCAGAAAGAATCGAGAAACTTCCGGAACTTTGCGCGTTTCTTCGCTGGTGATTTGGTTCGTTGTGTCCATGTAAATAAGCTGCATAATACGCTGAACTTAATTCGTTCCGTCATTTTTTGAAACGCGCGTTTGAGAATTGGGTTTGAATTTGTAGAGAAGAGTAATGAAAATAATCGCTTAGTATGGGTTATTCGGTGAGTTGTTGGAACTGAGAAGTGAAAATGAAAATTAAACTGAGTGAATACTAACGACTTCTTCGGTACGTCTTGCTTTTCTTTTGATTTTCCGTGGCAAAATTGGAAAAAGGGTTTAAATAAATGATTTTTTTTACAACCGGTTTAATTTGATTTTGAGGTGAGTTCTGGCATAAGTGGTTCAGTCTTGTACCAAAAAAATAAGTGGTTCAGTCTCCTCCGATCGTAGTTGCGGGATCGTACCGTCGTCTTTTTTATAAAGTTCAACGCAAATCACTATTGAAACAATTAACTATTGATGGTTTAAATAAATGAATGAATAAGAAGATATGGTAGTAAAATATGTTTAATTCTAAAATTGTTTTTGAAACCGAATTGAATGGTAGTAAGAGATTAAATTAAAACTGAATTTTTGTTTTTCATTGAACTATAGATAATTTTTTGTCCCAATATAAATTGTTTAGAACATCAAATAATTTTTTTTGTCCATCAAACATCATATAAGATAGAAACTTGTTCAATAATTTCTAAATTCGTACTATATTGTTTTTTCTTGTATCGTTTGTCCAATATTTATCTTTTGTAAATCAAGCAGACCCTTGGTACTTTCGCGCCTATTTCGATCTCTACAATGTTTGTATGAAAACTAGAGAGAAAAAAAAATGAAAACGGGCGGTTGAGCCGATTTTACAAGTTGGACCAGATTTTTTTCTTACTTGACATGTATGTATATACAATACTATAGTTACAGTAAACTAACACACTTCCCATTTTTAGTTGTTTTTGTTTATTGCACGAGTTGTCAATGGGTGCATATGTTACTGTGTTGGGGATTGGATCACTAAGATGGATTTGCGACTCATCTCTAGTGTTTTGTTTTGATGCTTGTGTCATCTTAAGCATCATCATTTTTCTCCAATCTAGTTTTGGACTCTACGTTGGGTTTGCTTTATTGTGTTTTTGGTGTGTATTTGTCTATTTCGCATTTAGATTTATCTTATGGCTTTTAATTTGTTTGTGTCTTTATTACCACTTATGTGTAGGGGAAAATACTTACATGGACACATGTATTTAGTCTCTTTATATTTAGGCACACTCTCACATTTAGAAAAAGATAGAAAGTGAAAAAATTAAATAATTTATATTTTTAATATAATTAATATGTATTTTTATGCATGTGTGTCTAAATAGTGTGTCCAAATACTTATGATTATACAAGACTTCCTATGTATAGATTGATTATTACAACACCCTTTTAAAGTTGATTTACATTTTTATGTCTCCCAATTTTTTATACTTTCTTTTTTAAAAGAGTTGTTTGTGAGCCGTTAATATAGAGCATGTGAGGTTTGGGCTAGACTAATCTAATCAATTGAGATTAATATTTCTTCTGGTTCCATAAATAGAAACAAATTGCAGTATTTTTTAGTCTCAAATATAAGAAAAATTGCAAATTTTAAGATACAATCGCTTTAAAGACTTTTCTTTTGTCTTCTTATACATGGACCAAAGGAAGTATTGAGCTTGTCATTGCTTATATAGTTAAGTAAAATATAAATATTTAACAAAATAATATAAGATAAAAAAAACATATGACAAAGCTTAGAGCAACTTCAACGCTATAACTTTCCAATACTCCGCCAACGAGTCTAGAAAGAAAATTCAACTTTTTCCCACTTTCTCTATTGGAGTCTGCCAGCTAGATAAAATTGTTGCTTCAGAAGGTGTGTAACTTTCTGACAAAAGCCAATATATTTTAGACAACTTGGGCAGAAAATAAAAAAAAAAAAATTCTTATGGTTCAGTAGGGGACAAAAATTTTAGTTTTTGTCCAGTCTCTTGGCCTCAATTTGTCCGGCCCTAGTCACAATTTTAAAATCAAACACATTACAACTAAAATTGTCATGCCTTTTATTTTATAGTAGACCAAACGCACTCAAAGAATCAAGTCTAAATAGTTCTCATGAATGAATAAACCATCAATTTGGTCTCTAAACTATAAATCTCTCTCCAATTTAGTCTTTGAACTATAAATCTCTCTTCAATTTGGTCCCCCAATTCTTTTAAAAATATGAGAGAAAATAATAGTTCAGGGACTAAATTAATGATTATTAATAGTTTAGGGACTACTTAGTATATTTTATAGTTTATGGACCAAATTGAAAAGAGAAATTCATAGTTTAAGATAAAATTGAAAGTTTATTTGTCAATAGTTCATCGCATTTATTTATATTTCTCTAGTTAAGGTTTAGTAGTAGCTTTGTTCTTCAGTTTTTTGTCTTCCCTTTTATAGGTCTTACTCTAAACTTCATGGCCACTCCATCTCCTTTGTGGCGGACGAAACCGCATGTAAATTTTCCTAGAAAAAAATTGTATAAATTCAACATTATTCGGCAATAAATTTTCTATAAAAGCAACAATAAATTACCTAAAAAAGCAACAATTACTTTAAAAGAGTTTTTATATATACCATTTCCTCCATTTCATTTCTACAACATTATTCTGTTACTAACCTCTCTCAAACCTCTCTCTAAATTCATTCTAACTTCTCTCTAAACTCTCAAATTATTTTGTCATGTCTCCATAACTATTTCACTCCAACTTCTATTAAAATTTATCATTTCTTCATTTTCATTTCACTCCAACATCTCTTTAAACTTTTTCATTTCTCTATCATCATTTCACTCATATTCTTGTAAGTGTTTACTTTTTTATTTTTTAAAAGTTTAGTTATTATTCTAATATTTTGTTTATTAATTTTTTTCTATATTAAATTTAGATTTTTTTTTTTGTGAACAATTTATTTTATTTAATTATATATGATATTAAAAACAATAAAACTTTTTTTAAAAACCATATAAATATTTTTTAAAAAATAAATAAATGCACTTATTGGCGGAATACTATGCCAGTCATTATGCGTAAAAATAAATCACTTAGTGGTAGATTTTTTCGGCAAAAGATACGTGTAAAAAAATTCACTTAGTGGAGGATTATTCTGCCTATAATTATAAAATTTGTCGTTTTTACATTCTGGCGGTTCATTTCCACCAATAAGTTGGCTGATTTCGTCCGAACTACTTTGTGGCAAATTTTTCCGCTTATAAATTTACTGAAGTATAATTTATTGGTAGATTTATTCCAGCAATAAATTTGAACTTACTGACGGTTTTACTCACTTATTGAGAACTTTATTGAAGAAAAAAAATGGTTACAAAGAGAGCATGAATCACAGTGCAACAAAAATTTAAACACCATGTATATCTTGCCCAATGTCACCAAATTGAAATAAAATCAATTTAGTACCTTTAGAACAAAAATAATTGAACACACATATCACAACAAAAGCTATGCACCAATAAACAGTAAATAGATTGTACCACCGTTTTTAAATGAGAGGCAAAATATATATTCACTTTTAAACAAGATAGCTTTTGTATAAGAAAATCGAAATGCATAGACAAGACTATATATAAAGATCAAATCACAATTCATAATGATCAAAATATGATGATTAGTTATGACAATATTATTTCATTCTTTATTATTCATTCACACTACACAAATTTTGTAGGAAAATATATTGATGTAGTTATACATTAAGACTAACACTCTCTTCACCAAGTTGTCTCCCTTTTGGAACAACATTTTTATTCCAAGGAAAACAATCTACAATATAACCATTAACCCTACATGGTCCCGATTTATTTATTTTCCAATGACATTCTGAGTTACACATCTCTTCATCTCGTGTTTCTATGTAAATATCAAAGTAATGAAATTCATTAGGCCATGTAAACCTACAAAAATATAAGGTTGATTCAATAATAACTTTAGGCCTGAAAGTGAATGCATAACTCTGATTAAAGTTTAGTCTTTGAAACCCAATATCAGTGTTTTTGTCTTTACAATGAACACCAAGTTGAAGATTGGTTATGTTGTTGACAATGTAGACGGTTACTTTATCTTTATGGAACACATTGCTTTTACCACCTTTAAATTGTAAAGTAACAAGAATAGTGAGTAACATGGTGATTGATAACACAAATTTAGAGACAGAAGCCATTGTTCTTGCAAAATTGAATAATCGTTATATTGATATTGAAACGTATGAAATTCTTCTTGTTATATAGATTGTTGGACCAAATAAATTTTTATTTTAAAAATTAAAAATATTTATTAATCGTTTGACCATTTAATAAATTGTTGACCCAAATAAATTTTTATTTTAAAAATTAAAAATATTTATTAATCTATTGACCATGTATGTGGTATAATACCCCGGTCCTATATATAAGAAACATTTCACTTTTTAGATTCATTATAGAATTGATGTATTTAAACTATATTGTTGTCTAGATACATTAATTTTATAATGAATCTAAAAAATCAACTTTTTCTTATATATAGGTCCGGATGAAGTAATAAATTTAAAGAAGAATATATTATATATAAATGATTCTTTTCATTATAAAAAAATATAGTAATTTAATATTAAATGTTTTTAATTATTAATGTTTACAGATATTTTTGGGAAATTATCTGTAAAGACATTGTAATATTGAGAAACTATTTAATATTACCCAAAATTAGTGATATACTAATATTCTTATAATTTATTCATGAAAGTGCAACCAAAAAATATTTGACCGTGTACGTGTAAAACCAAAAATGACCAAAAAATTATTTTGACCAATAATTCAATTATTTTGACCATTGATTCACAAAAAAAAAGACATTGTAAGTAGTATAAGAATATAAATGTAAAGAAGAATATATGTTATATCACTTACTATTATGTTGGATAGTTATTTAGCGTGCGTTTGTTTAAACTTTAAAAAATTTGATTTTGTTTTGAAAAAATCTTAAGAATATGTGAAGTTACTTTGTTTTTTGATTTTTTTAATGTGAAGCTCCAACACCTAAGTTCTTTGTTCTATAAAAAAAAATATATAGATTTTAGAAAAGCTATTACGATTTCATTTCAAGGCTAAGAATGATTTTTTTTTTTAACAAAATAATTTCTAAAAAAATCTTAAACAAACACTATTAAAAAAATAAAAAGTAATTTTTTTAAGAAAAAATAGATGTTTTCCAAAAAAATATTGTAGCCAAAACACACCTTTAATATTAATTTTTTAATTAATAATGTTGACATTTTTTTTGGGTTTCAAATAATATTTTTTGACAATATCAGATAATATTGGTTTTACTGCTTGTTAGGGCACCTGAAATAGCTACAAATTCACGCTTCAGAATTCCTGAAAACACTGCTCTCGGGAATAATGGAGAATTGTTTCCATTGTCCTCTTTCGTAGAAGGAGCCCTAGGGAGCAGTAAGACCCAACCATCTAATAAAACTTGTCTAGTGGTAGCATAGTACATAAATTAGCATACCTACATAGACTTGGAAAAAGAAATTGGTTGTTTTGCATATAACAATTGATAATTGTGAAAATATCATATTGAAGAGTTGTGCTGGGATTAAATATCATTATATAATCACTTAATATATTTATATGATCGATTATATACTTCATATGTTTCAAAATATGTTTACACTTATCGCTCATCATACGTTTTTGTATGCGAAAAACTAAGAATTTTGTTATACCTATTAACCTCTAATGTCTCGCGGTTAACCAATATAACAACTTTACGAACCAATAGTGTTGTGACTGTGAAATTAACCCAATGTCTAGCAATTAACTTTCATAGATGAATCTATTCCTTATCATTTAAATAAAAAAAAAGTCTTTCTTGAGCACTTTCTAAATCAAAAGATCAATTTCAAGGTTTAAACTCGAAAAAACATTAAATACAAAAACAATTCATAAACATATCGAAATATACTTCATATATAACCAGTCTGATCACATATATTTACATTAATAACATATATAACTAACTTAATACCAACACAAGAAAGAGTTTAGTTACTCATAGTCATGAGAACTAACATACAAGTGACAAGCCCATAGTTGGATTTCTTGGACATTCTGACTTCTGAGCGCTTCTAGCCTGCTTCATGCTCGTCGTGAGACTGGACTTGATCAGAAATTCATGTTCTTTTTAGTCCAAATTCACAAAGCAGTCCATTTTCATATTAAAAAAAAACAGTTGGAATTAAATAGAAATGCTACAAAATGGCTGTTTTACTATTTCAAACCAATATTTACAAAATAGTTGGATTTTTTCATTGAATTACTTGTAAAACAAGTTATTAAGTTCATGAATTAAACATGCAAAATCACTGTTTTTTTTAGCACTTATCACCATTTCGGGGAAAAGAGGTCAAACAATCTACCGTAGAATGACCATATGGAGCTGATACAACAGCAACGCGAGTGGATGGTCAGAATCATGTGTCCACCACACACATCTCGTCAACAACATAGAACTTCTTACCTTACCTTATATAATTATCCTCTTTCAAAGATGCAACACAACATCGTCACCACCTACAAAACCTCGTTGGTCATGGGTCCACTTGAAGGCTTAACCGCTTGTGGCTCATCGACAAAATGTTCACTCTTGAAGAGTATCAAACAGCTGAAGGACATCCTATGCACCGCGCTAACCGAACATTCACTCTCTAATGATGTTGGGACTCCTAAAAGACATTAAAAATAAAATTTATGGATTGCCTCCCATGAAATGTTTTTGTTTAAAGTTATTGGCTCGACTTTTGCACCCTTATTATTCAACGTGGACGAAGGATCCACTTTTTCTTCCTATTCTTTAGAACTCAGTCTATCATTTTTAATATGTGTTGGAGAATTTTTTTTAAGCACTAAAACCTTCATATTCTTAAACCTATATATTTCTGTGACATCATTAAGTTCTTTTAACATAAAAATGTTTACATCCAACGACTTGTCATACTTTCAACTCCTTCATGAGTTTCTTCTTCAACTTTTGGTAGCACAAATCTATTTTGATAAGATGAATCAAAAGAACATTCTTCAACAACATAATCAACAAAGTTAGTCTTATAAGAAAATTGTTAAAAGAAGAATCAATGGATTAACTAATTTAAATTTAATTTCTTTTTCATCATTTTTGCCCCCTTTTTTATCTCATCTTCCTTCCTATATTTCTTGCATACTACAATATCATCAAATATTCTCTTGTGTGATAATCTTCTTTTGAAGACTAAAAAATTGACATTTGTTACAAATTTTACTGGAAGAAAAATTAACATTCAAATTACCAACAAAATAAAAACACTGATGGAATAATGCCAAGAAAGTATCAATAATAGGTATTGCAAATAACAGACTAATCAAACATCCACATGTTAGACAACAAAATCGTTAAAATGGCTAATATTTCGTTACATTTTCTACTATAATTTTTATCTATGACCTACCTCAAAATTATCCACCATACAAGATATCACATAACACAAATGTGTTTTTAGAGAGGCTTAATAATACATTCAAGCACTAATCCTCTCCAACATAAATGTTAACAACACTCACTTTAACACACTCTTTCCAATATTCTTTCTTTTATTAGATGAAATTCATGCAAATCTTTACCACTTTACCTGGGATCCATTCCCATAATGGTTAGACCTGCATGAATTTCGAACCAATAAGAGTGTGTTAGAAAGAGAGTATTATAGTGAGTGTTGCTAGCACCGTGGCTCTCTCTCTCCAATAAGACCCATTTAGAAATAAACTAGTCCAAGTGGAGTGCGCTTAAGGCCTTTGACTAAGAGAAATAGACTTAAAGCCTGAAAGTACTGTAGTCTCCTAAACCAGATGATCCATAACCTGTGTACGATTGTGAGGACAATGAAGAAGGTGGGATACGCGATGTATTGCCCAACTGAGAGTATGAAGATTGAGAATATGAAGACCTAGGACCCACATCTATTCTGCCTGCATCCAACCTCCCGTAGCTGTTGGCGACAGGTTCTCTGTGACTGCTTACAACTTCCTGCAACACAGAAATAAATTTGTGAGCAAAAGCAAAATTAATCAATTATTTCATAGGAATTATACCATCTACTAACTTGCAAGCAAAAAAGTCATATTGAAAGATGTTCAGTTGCATATATACAAAGAACTAACAGGGCTCTCGAAATCATCTTTTGTTTCTTAGATGAATTATGAAATTTCAAAAGTTCTGTCACCAAATTAGTCTCTAAAAAATGAAGGATGAATTTGCCAACATTTTATACCTTTGATGAATAGATTTGGTGACATTGTTCTAAAGGACTAATGTAGTGACGTATTTAACTTTGAAGGACCAACTTGAGTTTAACCGTTAAAAATCTAGGTGGTACAGTACAGGTTTTTATCAAAGAAGATGAGGATAACGATATCAGTGTTGTCGCTGGCGGGTGGTCCATGGCGGATAGCCAAAATCCCGCAATAACGCTGTTTTGTGGCGCAGCAATAGCAGATTATGGCAGAAAAATCTGCCATATCGGCCAATATTTACCATATCAGAGAGGCCTAAATCCACCACTGCTATCTGCCATGGCTGATATTCGATAGCACTGAACAATATTAAGTAGTAATGAATGTGATTACAGCATTCTAGCAAGTGCAGCATCAAGTATAACTTTATCCATTGAAAAAAAAAATGATTACTTTGTCCAAGTATGCAATATATGTATGCAAAACAATAAACATATGTGGCATAACCAGAGTCCAGAAACTATAACTTCCTTTTCAGATGAAATGGCGATCAAAAGTCTCCTACCTGAATCAATTGCTGAGCCGTTTGAACCTGGGATGAGGTTCCTTTTATTTCCACAACGATTTCATCAGGCACCCTGCTTTCCTGCACAGTCAAAATGGCTCCACTAGTGCGACGAATATAATCTATATTAGTCCCTTGAATGCCAATGATGTCCTCTGCATAGGATAGTGGTATTTGCATTGTTTGGATTACCTAATAAAAGAAACATTTAGGGAAGAGAGCAGTATAATGAATATCAACGAAAGAGACTAAACAATACTTCACAGTATGAGAAAACATTTAAATATTTTTAGCTCACTGCATAAGTTGAAAACATGCAGTATATGCTATGCCAATTTTTAAATACATAGATAATAACTTGGCCTTGGGCCAGATCATCATGTGAACATGAGGGTACAGGAAGAAAAGGACACAAATTCATGTCATTTGGAATCCCAAGTTCAGACCAATAAATTGTTTAAAATAATGCCTAATAAGAACCTGGAAAATAATTAAAATTTGAACCTGTCAAAAACCAACTGTCCAAAAAAAAAATTGTTATGTGAAAACTGGTACATAGTTTTAAAGGAAATTTCATGTAAAGCCATTGCATAGAAAAAATGCAAGTTCCACCAAAAAAAAAAATGCATGTGGTTGAAATAACTTACCGTAGTAACAATAGGAGCACCAACACGACCAAGAGTTGAAGAACGAACACCAGAAAGGGAAGAATCTTGCCCATAGAGAGACATAGTGGAGGAAGAGAGTAAGTCCAAATGACTTTCACGGTCAGCGAAGATAGAATCCCTTTTTGTTGGAAGATGAATATCAGAAAACATGCTATTTTGTGAAGTGGTATGCAGCGACGTCTTGTCGGACCAGGTTTCTGCTTGACGATCTTGTTGTGGGATAGATGCATTGTACTAAAAAACAGAGAGAAAACTTATAAATTATAATAATGTAAATACAAAGCGAAAATCAGAAGATAACCTAATTTTCATTTTCTCAAGGGATATTAATCTCGTAACAAAACAAAGTAGTGTTCCTACACACAAATGTAGTGTTTGGTAGATAGATTAGGATAGGACAACATATGATTTATGGTCTATGTTCAATGTCTAGTGCATATAAAATTAGAGCAAAACAAGACACCAGGTAAAAACAAAATAGCCATTTGGTTAAACTAAAAAAAGGATGAAATCAAAGAAAAGTAGAAAACAGAACAAAACAAGTTGTTCTTATCTGTTTTGTTTGTATCACAAACACTACCAAAAAAATAAAAACCAAACTATATAGTAAAACAAAGAAATATGTAAATGTAAGGTCACTGATTCGTCCTTAACAAGAACATGGATGGGTACATTGATCTCTGAAAGAAACATGTAAGAAGTCCGTGAAATATGCAACCGTGCAACATTTTATCCTTCCGTCATTTTGGCTTTGTTACATCACCTTCTTTGCTGTCCTCTGCATCCTCCACAGTGCAAGTTCAGCCTTATCACAGACGCACGACGAGCACAAAACATAGCATGGCACTTATGACCGAAGAAAGCAGTTCAAGGGGAAAATAGATACATGAACATCATCCACAACGATATAGGAAGCTATAATTTCAGAGAGGCATGGGGACAAGGTGAAGACTAAGGGGAATGCAAAAGCCACCTGGCTTGTGATATAACTTTTCCCCATATTTTTCTTGAAAGTGTTTATTAAGAAAGTTTTGGTGAATAAATGTGCTTCCCATAATTCATAATGCTGGAATGGATATGATGGCATTTTCTGCATCTTTGTTGTTTTATCACGGGAATATTTTGTTTTTTTTATCCACCATAAATTTGAAGGTTTAAGTCTTGATTACTTTGTTGAGGATTGAGACACATTTAATTTTAGTTGCTAAATGAATGTGTTAGAATTAGAAGTTGACTTTTAACATTAACACAGCTCGCCATTTGTCATAAGTGGTGAAATGATATTTCCAAAGTTAACATTTGGCATAGGAGATATATATTGGCCGGTTATTTCTAAGTAAGCAACCTAGTGTGTGAACATAAGTGTAAATTGCAAAATTGACGAAAGGGCAAACTGTCTTAGAGTTGCATTTTCAAGGACCTCGTAACATGTTCTTTCAAGAGACTGTGTACTGGGTTTTTGTCAGGTATCAGTTTGTGACTTTAATCAAGTGAAAATTTAGCAGAAAATAACATTAAAAGAACAAATATTCTTTTGCAGAGAAGCTACTCAATCTCAAATCTCAATGCATGTCTTGACTGAAAACTCCCTTGAAAGACAGGTCATCAGAACATCAAAAGAGAGGCCACTAACAAATCCTATGAGGGGTAAAGAGACAGCCTAAAATATATTGTTTTTAGCTAATTTGATAGTAGGAAAATTAATAATGAGCTTACAGTTTTCTCATATAGGGGAAGAATGCTGTGATCAACCAAAAACTTCCTCAGATGGCCAATCACGGCTTCCAGAGCTTTAAGGACCTTCAAGGTTTCTCCCTGCATGTCTACAATCCTCTCATCCGAAGTAGCAAAAGATTGAACCTCGTCTTCATGAAAATAATTTGGCATTGGCATTAAAATAATGTTTTCAAGATTAAATTGCTGCATCTATTATAGTATCATTGGCGTCACAACCTTAGGTAAATGATGTTTATTGTTATGAGTTATGCATAATTAATAATTACTGAGGACTGTGCTTTTTTTCCATGATTCTTGAGTAGTGTTGATGATAAATGTCACTTAATTTATAGCATGTTAGTTTTTTATTATAGATAACTTGTGTTGTATCTACCATTTCAGCACAGACAGCACTAACAATCCATTATACAGCTATAGCGTTTTTGAGGTCATCCACCAATATTTAACCAGGATTGATTATTATGCTTCACATATAATTTATATATAAGAGAATACACAAATAAACAGCACTTCCTCCGTCCTTTTTTATAAGCACTCGTTGCTTATTATATATATTAAGAAAAGTTGTTTTTGTAATTAATGTGTACATTTTGTGTATAACTATTATTAAATTACCCTTTGTGTATAGATGTATTCCATATTGAGTTTTCATATTTCAAAGCAAATTAGTAGTATTAACTACGGTTATGTTTGGGAAAAAAAATACATCTAGTAATTTGAAATGGAGCTTATATTTAGGGACAATTGTTTTTCTCAATAGGTGCTTATAATTAGAGACAGAGGGAGTCAGCGCCAGAAATAATTACAGGAAACATCATATATGTATAATTGGATAACATGACAGGAAGCATACCTCCAGACAGTACTCTAACAGAAGCACCAGAACTCTCCTGTATGGATCTGATTAGTGATCCTTGCTTTCCAATCAAACTGATAGCCTGTGTTGATGCCACCAATAATCGGACGGAACAAAGTGTAAGCCCAGCAGATCCTTTAATCTCACTGTCAGTTTCGGATAATCCAGTGACGCGTTTGAATATCCTTAATACAGCATCCATTGCAGGTGAAATAGCTGCCTCTAGCTCTTCCTTCCCTGATATAAGTATCTATAAAGAAAAAAAATTAACCACATTAAACACAAAAAGGAAATAAGTACACACATGTTTGATTTAGTGTATGTTTGGTTTCAATTCTGGAGACTTGTTTGGTTTCTCAAAAGTAGAATTGATTCTGCCTACATAATTGATTCTACTTGAAGCTAGAAATCGTAGCTTCTGATTCTAAAATTGATTTTTACACTCAAATTTTTTGTTCAACTCACTTTTGCATAAATATATCCAAACATAAACCACTTTAACATAAAATCAATTTTGCCCAGAATCAATTTTACAGAATCAATTCTGTCAAAATCAATTCTCGTCACCAGAGAACCAAACATACACTTACAATAGGTAAGTCCTAGACATAACAACACATGACATAACTGCACAAATTTTAAGATATTGAACAACTTATTGTTTGTACTATATTTGGTGGACAAAAGGTTATTTTAGTATTTTAGACAACTAGTATTTGGGACAAAAAGTTGCATGCGGCTTAGTGAGGGACAAAAAAAATCAGTTTTTGACCAGTCTCTTGCCCCCAGTTTGTCCAGTTACGGGACAATTTTAAAATCAAACACAATATAACTGAAATTGTCCTATTCGGCCCCCTTATTATTTAGTGGATCAAACGCACCCAGAGTCAATCAATCAACCAACTTGCATTCTATTTTAAACAATCAACTAACTTGCATTCTATTCTAAACCCTAAATTCTAAGAAAAAAACAATTTTATAAGCATATAATAATTAGTTAGATTCTAAGATAAACCCTAAGTTCTAAGGAATCAATGGCAAGAATGTAAAACCATGCCACAAAAACACAAAACTCAAAACCAAAACACAGTTTTAGTTGTAACATAAGCGTTAATCCTAAATGAAACTGATTAAGTAACGAAAAATAAAAATCAATATAAAGATTCATTAGAAACCCTAGAAAAAAAAATTGAATGAGTTTTGATTCAAATTGAAACAAAATTGAGACTTACAATTCGATCAGGAGTACCAGGAGAAGCATCAAGAACACGAACACGAGCTTTGGTTTCATCACAAAGCTTCTTGATGAGTTCTCCTTTGCGACCAATGATGCCACCAACTCTGGCAACAGGAACAATCAAACGGAACACGCAGTCTCCAGGCCAACCTGACCATCTCTTCTCCGGCGGAGTGATAACGGCGGCGGCGGTGTCTGTTTCGGTTTCGGTTAGGTTATAGGGGTCTTGAGTTGATTCGTTGGCGGTTGGGGATGTGTTGGCTTCGGAAGTGGTGAGTGGTTGGGTGGCGGAGGGGTTTTCTGGTGGGAGTGAGTTTGTGGCGGTGGTGGTGCCGTTTTGAGGTGGTTGAACGGTGGCCATAAGGTGAGGTGTTTTTAGAGTGTACGGGGGTGTGAGATGAAAGTAACTGGAGTGAGTGAGTATGCAACTACGTCTACAGTACTATCTTGTTTGTGTTATTTAGGAAATTTTGCGCACGTGTTCAGAGCATGATGATGATATATATATACAGGAGAAAAAATAGGGATTATTTTTTTTTTTTTTTTTAACAAGCCAAAAGAGATAATATATATAAATGATGAAACAAAAGTCTCCTCAGCACAAGGAGTGTCAAGAAGAACTGGTCACAAAAGTATCATTACAAGAGATATGTGTCAGAGTACAGTGCAAAAACATTAGTCAATTCCCAAACAAAGCAATGGGTTCGACCACCAGCTATGATAATTCGTAGCAAGAGTAACAAACGTCGTCTTCAGCCACCGAAAAGAGAACATCTTGATCTTGTCCAACAGAAGCGTCATGGGGCTTGCTGCGTTGTTAAACAAACGATGATTTCGTTCATTCCATATGATCCAAACGCAGGCAAGCCAAATAAGCTGCAGGAAAGACCGACGAGCTCGAAGACCCCCAGCTGAGTAGGTGAACTGGACAAAATGGTCAGTAATAGTGTGGGTGTCCACCGCCGAAAAGCCGATCCAAGAGCGAACTAGGGCCCACAGAGAACCAAAAGTGCCGCAAGAGAGGAATAAGTGTTGAGCCGATTCAATGTCGCCGCATCCTGCCATGCAGAAGTGGACCTCAGGAGAAATGATACCACGAGCGACCAAGTTTGTCTTCGTAGGCAGTCGGTCGCGCAGGAGGCGCCAGGCAAAGATGGAGACCTTCAGAGGAATCTGTTTGTGCCACACGAGGTCTTCAGCATCCCCAAGTGTAAGTGAATCCTGGGAGGTCAAGAGCTGATATGCACCTCGAACTGAGTAGCCCGTGTCAGGGTCAGGCTGCCACCTCCACACATCTAGGGTCTGCACCTGCACAACGAAAGGAAGAAGTAAAGTCTGGCACTCCCTCAGCATGTCCTCCTCCCACACCCACAACTGCCTCCTCCACACTCATGCCTCTCCGCCAACCTCCCACCCTAGTGAGAACATCTCAGCCACCGTGTTGGACTTATTATCTGCTAAGTCAAACAAGCGCCCAAACCTCTCACACAGTGGGACTCCTCCCAACCAAGGATCAAACCAGAAATAAGTGTCTGAACGATCCCCCACCTTTCTCGTAACACACTCCCCAAACCACCCACCCTCAATTCCTCCTGCTCCATCCCGGATTCTCACTATCTCCCTCCACCACGAGGACCCCCTCCTCCCTTCATCCCTCACTCTGCCTCTCTCCACCCCATAACGAGCTGCCAGTACTCGAAACCACAAGCCCCCTCGACCCACCAACAGCCGCCAACACCACTTACCCAGCAGAGCCAGGTTAAACTCTCTCAGCCGTCTCACCCCTAAACCGACATACTCCCTATGAAGGCAAATAGTGCTCCACGAAACTCAAGAGGTTTTCCTAAAATCCTCACATCCCCCCCAAAAAAAGTTAATCAAAAGAGAATCAATAGAGGAGATGATACCTGCCGAAGCTTTGAAGAAGGAAAGAGCATAGACAGGCAGAGAGGTCAAGACAGACTTGATTAGGATCGGGCGACCACCAAAGGACAAGAATCGACTTTTCCTCCCAGACAATCTATTCCTTATGCGAGTCAACACCGGTTCCCAAAAACCCAGGCGCCGCGGATCCCCACCAATCGGAAGACCCAGATAGAGGAACAACACCTTCCCTATTTTACAGTGCAGAGCAGACGCAGCCTCACGAAGCCAAGACTCAGAGATGTTCACCCCAACCAACATGCTTTTGTGAAAATTCACCTTCAGGCCAGACATTAACTCAAACAGAACCAGCGCAGCCCGCAGAGCCCTAACATTAGCCCAACTCTTCTCCCCCACCAGTAACGTATCATCGGCGAACTGAAGATGAGAGACCATAACCGACTCCTGCTCACCAAGACTATACCCTGTAAACATATTTCGTTCAACCATAGTTGTCATTAAGACGTTCAAACCCTCAGCTGCCAAAAGAAACAAAAAAGGAGACAAAGGGTCCCCTTGTCTCAAACCGCTTCGGAATGGGAATTCCTTGGTAGGGCTACCATTAACTAAGACCGAAGCAGTGGCCGTGCAGACGCATTCTCTCATCCACTTTCGCCATAGAGGTGGAAAAGCCATCTTCCCCATGACTGCATCCAGATACCCCCAGTCCACCGAATCATAGGCTTTCTCAAAATCCACCTTAAACAGCATGAGCTCTTTCTTAGACTTGCGCGCCTCGTCCACCACCTCATTTGCAATAAGGATACCATCGAGGATCTGTCTATCCTTAACAAAATCCGTCTGAGACTCAGAGATCACACCACCAATGACCAGACGCAGCCTGTTGGCCAACACCTTAGCCAAGATTTTATAAAGGCTGCCCACCAAGGAAATAGGCCTAAAATCATTCAGACGTTGAGGACTGTCTACTTTAGGGATAAGAGCAATAAAAGTAGAGTTTATGCCCTTAGTTAATTTACCATTCTGATGGAACTCCGAGATGAAACGCATAACATCACCCTTTAACTCCACCCAGAAGTCCTTGAAGAAGCCAAAATTGATCCCGTCAGGGCTAGGGCTCTTAAAACTGTCACAGTCCCAAACTGCAGCCTTGACATCCGCTTCCAGAAAAGGGCTAATCAGGCTTCCACACTGTAACGAAGTCAACTGTTTGAAGGGCAAATTGTCCACTCCTGGTCGTTCAACACGTCTGGCCCTAAAATGGGACTCAAAGTGCGAGAACACCGCCTGCCTGATGGGATGCACCCCCTCCAGCGTGATCCCATCCACCTGAATCGAAGATATAGCATTTTCCCGTCGTCGGCTCGCTAGGACTGAGTGAAAATACTTAGAATTAGCATCCCCTTCCCAGAGCCATTTCGAACGTGACTGCTGCCAGCAGATACTAGCATTCAACCGGGAAAGCGTGTGAATATCCGTCGTGATGTCGTGGAGATCCTCTAACTTAGTCTCTGACAGGTCCTCCTCCGCTCCCTTTGTATCAAGTGCTGATAACCGTGTTTTTAGGGAGTCTATCCTACTAGGTAAATTTTGGGAGTGAGCCACATGCCACTCTCTCAGCGCCCCTTTGATCAGTTTAAGCTTAACTTTTAGGACATGGCCCCCCCACCCGTCTACTTGCAACGTTGTCCATTTATCTCTCACAAACTTCTGATAACCAGGTACCTCCCTCCAGCATTTCAGCATCCTAAGGGGTCGAGGTCCCCAATTTTCCTCACTAGACAACAAGAGTAGAGGGCAATGATCTGAGATACCCCTTAACTGTGCCGTCTGAGTGCAATTAGGCCAAGTGAGGCACCACTCCTCAGAAAGTAGGAATCTGTCAAGGCGACTCATCGTAAGGCCATCCCCTTTATACCAAGTAAAACTACGTCCGCTCATCGGGAGGTCGACCAAGAATTTGTCATCAATAAAACGGTTGAACGGCCAATGATCCGAGGTGCTCGGCCCTGCCCTTGAGGACCGTCTCTCTTCGGGGTTCCGGACCGCGTTGAAATCACCACAAACACACACCCTCTGCCCGCCCAGCGACAGGATCCGTACCGACAATGAGTCCCACAGCCTTTGCCTTGCGCCAGCGTCACATGGCCCATAAACATTTGCCACGTGAAATTCCTCCCCTGAAGAAAGAAACCGTCCATGGCACCAGAGGACATGCTCTTGGCTAACCGACGACCAAACCTCCACCTCCGTTGTGTCCCAGATAGTAAGTAAGCCCCCAGACGCCCCTATCGAAGGCCGGTAAGAGAAAGCATGAGGTGAGTTTCCCCACAGGGATGAGCTAAGAAAGTCATCGTATAGTGCTAACTTTGTTTCTTGGAGACACAATATTAGGAAACTTTTCCCCGACCAGCTTCCCGACCTCTTTCCTCTTAACAATACCACCAAACCCTCTAATGTTCCACGATATAATCTTCATTGAACACACACCTTCTCGCTCGCGACCGCCACACTCTCCGAACTTACTGAGGTCGAATGCTTGCCTTTCCCAGCCTTAGATAGCACACTGAACATATTCGACGGATCAGCCTTAACAAAAACCCCAAGCGATTTCCCTACCTCCGCTACATCAGCTGCGGCCTTCTTTGCGCTGCCCTGCATGGCCATCCAGTTGTGCCAATCATTATTAACAGACGCGGAGGAGGTGTCCGCGACAGCCGAGGCTTTGGAGACTGCCTCACGTTGTGAACGATCAG
The DNA here is from genome assembly GCA_030408175.1 of Trifolium repens. Lineage (NCBI taxonomy): Eukaryota > Viridiplantae > Streptophyta > Magnoliopsida > Fabales > Fabaceae > Trifolium > Trifolium repens. Next base: position 18,951,021 of record CP125839.1, on the reverse strand, counting down.
CTCCCCGACCCTTGTCACGACGGGCATTCTTCTGTAAAATACGGAGCACCTCTTTACGATCCCTACCAGAAAGCCTAGCTATACGTTTCAGACTAAATACTGAGTGGGGCAAAAGACCACCCATTTTCCTTTTTTTGGATCCCTCATGCTCCTCTTGTCGCCTTTCCCCACCTGGGCGTCCCTGCTGTTGTGCCCCCTTCTTCAACGAACCACCAACCCATGCCTCCCCCTGTGATTTGCCCTGCAACCATGCCCTACTCCACGGCCCTGAGAAAGAAGGGTCCTTAGCCCCTGGAGGGCACGACCGCGCTCGCTGACTCCCTGACCCCTTCACCTTAGGGTCTTCAAAATTTTGACACACAGAGCGAGAGATTTTAGGTTTCTCAGACAATATGGGCTTGTCATAACACACAGTAACTTTGTTAGCGACCCCCTCCTGATGGAGAGCCGAGCCTGCCTCCTTTGTCAGCCTATCCGCGAAATCCTCAGCCAATTTCTCCGCATGGATGCTGGCCTCGGGATGACAATGATCCTCTTCATTATCTGAAAGAGGTGCCTCTAGTTCCAGATCTTCCATTAGTAGGCTCGCGTCATCACCCATATTGAAACCCCATTCCTCAATGACCTGCACATCTACCAAGACATCATCTACGAGCAACCTCTCAACTCGTTTGACCACTTCCAGAGACGACGTAGCAATCAAAACACGGGCAAAATCGAGTCTGTCCTTTTCCACAGTGTAGATGTCCGCCCTCAGGAATCTACCACAGTCGAAAACACACAGCTTAAAGAATTTCTCATTCCATGCGTGAAGCGGGATGCCATATAAACGAACCCACGCGCCCCATTGAAAAGGTGTCGCCTGTCTGTCCCACCTCTCCCAGTGAGAGAAAATCATATCAAAAAACTCTCGCGCATTCTCCAGGAGGCGCCACATCCAACCCTCTACATGTCTCACAAAGACTCTGTCTGCCCCCAGATGGAGGATGTCCACATCTGTGAACCCAGCATCCTTTACTCGACTCCGCACCACCGGTGTCACATCCCCACTAGCAATTGTAGCGACGACGTCGGTGCTTGCCCACTCCCTGTCGTCCTGCACCGACCGATATTTTCGCAAATAGACTCTTCGTCCCTTATGTTGACTGTTGTCAACAGCCTCAGCCACACCAGATGGATCTGCCTTGAGGCTATCAGCAGCACAAGCAGTCTTCACCTGGCCACCCCCAAGCTTCACCATGACGTTGCCTGTTAAAGTTCTTTAGCAAGTATTTTGATTATATCGTATCCACAGGGACTAGTGTGAAATTAAAAACCATTCAACAAATAACATCATTTTAAGTTTAAGTTGAAGTTGTTTTTTGTAAAAAGACTTGTAAACATAAATTTGCGATAAAAGATGATTTAAGATTTAGAGAGAAAAGGTTGTCGGGATTTAACTTCACTCATTCATTCGTATGTACGTTTCTAAATCAGTCACATATATTTTAGCTATTCATCAATATTATCACGTATTGCTCACATACGTTTCTGTGTCCAGATAACGACGAGGTTCACGTTGTACCTATCAATCCTCGATGTCTCGAGTGATTAATCAATACAACGATTATATTGTATTATTTAAACTTCCGATGTCTCGGATAATTTCAACGACACAATATCATTAAGTTCCAATACACAAAGTGACTATTAATCCTAATTCTATGTCTAGAATTTAAGGTTTTAATAAGTGTTCATCTTAGTTCCTTGATTCAAATATTATATGTCTATAAATTCCAATCAAAAGATAAAGCATGAAGATTAAAGATGACACTAACATTGATGAATAAACTAAAACATATATTAACATGATTAAGAGTTGTACATAGTCACAAATGAGCTACATATAATCCCAACAACAATGGATTTAGTTACTCATAGTAAAAATAAGCTTACAAAGAGTAGAAGAAGAAAAGATAATGAACATATCACTTGATGTCTCAAGCTTTTGTTGATCCACCTTCACCTTATCCTTAGATTTATGATTTCTCAGCTTTCTCTCTGTTTCTTAGTTCTATTACCAGTGAATTATTCAAGAAAAATAACAGAAACCTCTATATATAGTGATTCTAAAAGTTAGAACTCGCCGGGCGAGTTACAACACGCCCTGGCGAGTTCACCTTTCTTCATCAGAAGGTTTTGCCACGTCAGTATTGAACTAGTAAACCGCCTTCATGCGCTCTGGCGAGTTCCAACTCGCTCTGGCGAGTTGTTACTCGCCCTGGCGAGTTGGCCTTTTTTCCATTTTGATGCTCTCTGCCTCTACTCGCCCTGCACACGCTCTGGCGTGTTAGCATTGCTCGCCCTGGCGAGTTCTACACGCTCTGGCGAGTTAACTTGGCTTTTTCTTCATTTTTTTCATTTCCTGCATCAAAAGTTGGGATTTAGAAAAGCTTAACAAAATATAACTTAAAACAAATATTTACACTAAAGTGGGGAAAACCTAAAGGATATCTTACAAAATAAGTTAATAAGTGCTTAAAATATATATGACTTTTAACTACTTTTGAGCACTTATCAACTCTCCCCAACTTAGGACTTTGTTTGTCCTCAAACAAAAGTAAAATCAAAGTACTGACAAGATAAACTAGGTTCTCAAGATCAAGCTTATGATGAATCAAAGTTAAAAACATTTTTCTTTGGCATGAGTAAAGCATTTTCAAATCATGAGCAACCTTCAAAATATACAAAGAAATAAAGCATGATCATGAAGGGATTGCTATGCCTAAGTAAAATTCTCATCATTCTTATCAAACAATCAAATGCAAGTGCTATCACAAATTCCTTACAATTGTATCACTCAAGGGTAAGTGTTTCACTCAATCCAAACAATGTGCATGCAACAATTCAATTCAAGCATTCATCCAAGCAATATCATAAAATATGCCATTAATTGTGAATCACTAAGGACTTTATTAAGCTTGTAATGAGGTTTGGCTACAAGAAATTATTGTTTTTCTTTTGGATTCGAAGAGCCTTAAGGATAAGAGAGCATACTTCTTTTTCATTTGCATCAATCATTCACTCTCTTTCACTTTCCCTTTTTTGAGACATGGTGAGATTTTTCTTTTGACACTTGGTCTATATTTTTTTTTTTTCAGTTTCATGTTTTTCAATACATGATTTTCTCTTTTTCTTTTCTTTTCATGGTGTCAATTTTTCTTTTTCACTTACACTCACCATTTCAACCACTTTTCAAAATCACTTTCAAACTTTTTCTTTCTTTTAACCTACTTCTCCCCAACTTTGAATTTTTCACAACCCTTATTTGAATTACAATTGCTCTCCTATCCTTAGACTAGGGTAGAGTAGTTGTTTTTCTTTCTTTGATGGTTAAGGGTGTATAAAACAAACAAATTTTTCTTTTAGGCTCAAATGGGGACACAAGGGATCACACACTCACAATGTAGGTTAATTTGGCTAAAGTAGTTGTACTCAATTAGAAACATGGCCTTGATCATATTCACAACATCAAACACATCCATGATAGCAAGATTAAACTAAAATCAAATGAGCATACACAATTGCCGGCTCTCAAATATTTATGTAAACAATGGAAAGCTTCACACAGTCTCACCCGGCTAGGTTGGATAACACATGTCAAGTCATGCTTCACAAGAATAATGAGAATCATCTTAGGACAAACAACACAATTCAAAAGCATGTTGAATTCCTAAGCATATTTCAAAGATTGTTCATAATTTGACATAGCTTCACAAATTGAATCATGCTAAGTCATTGATTTGTCACAAACTTGTCTTAAGATCTTTAAAGCATCTACTTGTCTTCAAAATATTATTAATATATTTCACAAAAATTTTAACTACTAATCAACTTACTTAATATAGAATAAACCGAAATATAAAATATAGCAACAAAATTAACATTGACATTACTAAACATCATTGTTGTCCAAACATCACAAAATACTAAATAAAACACAAATCATAATCCAACTAACAAAGTTCCACAATTCAAACCAAAATACACAGAAGTAAATAAACAAACTAGCAAATAACTTTGACTGAAAGCTCTTAAAATATCACTCTTTTTAGGTAAGCTTTCAAGCCTTTGTCTTTTCTCTTTAGTCATCATCCTGATCCATTTCCTCCTCCTCTCCACTTGCATTGGCACTGAACACCTCATCATCATCATTTTCACCATCTCCTTCTCCCTGTCCTTGGTCAGCATCATCACCCTCTTGGCCATCACCTTGTGCACTACCCCCTCCATAATAAAAAGGCCTGACCCCAGGCCAAGCAACATGCGTCTGATACGCCTCTGGAGACATGACCTGCAAAGCGGCATCATCAGGCATTCCGGAATGCATTTGCATCCGGTACATTGAGTTCTGGAGGGCAGACATTGCCCGAAAACTTGCATCGTTTTGATCCCAAGTGTAAGAGTAACATGCTTGAAGCCTAGGATCAAAATTGGAAAAATCCAATGGTTGTGAAGCTTGTGGTGCACGTGGGGCACGTGAGGATGAAGGTCTAGATGCTTGTGGCCTCTGTTTTGTTTTCTTATCCATGTTGCGAGCAATAAAAGCATCATCAATGGGGTTAGCTATGGTTTCATGTACTTGAGGTGGGATAGGGATGCGGATACTTGAAACCAAACCCATGATTAAACCCGGTAGACCTAGAGGACAAGAAGGTGTGAATTTGCCGCTAAGGGCAATGTGCCTAAGTTCAGTGGCAATGATGCGTGCCACATCAACTTTGGTTCCATCTAGGATGGAACAAATAAGAGGTGTAACTTCGATGGTGGTGGAAGAGGTATGACTTTTGGGTCGGATATTATGGACAATAAGCTTAAGGATTACTTGAGCGGGAGTTGTCATGTCTCCCTTCAAAGCTCGGTATGGCCTTCCCGCGGCACTCACATCATATGTTCGTCCTTCCTTCAAAATGGTTCTTTGAATGAGATCATGATCCCAATTTCCTTGAGCTTGTTTTCGGTGGAAGGTACATAACTCGTCAGGGTGTCTTATAGGGAACGGGTTTCCAAGGTAGGTGTTGATGGCCTCACGATCAAATGAGAATTGACGACCCCTAACAAATGTGGTGTAATCAAAATGTTTCTCACTAGGATCACCATCTTCGTCCACCGGAAAGGCGTTGGCAAAGAATTCTTTGACAATGTCCGAGTTGATTTGAGTGTAAGGTGTGAGCAACTGACCCCATTTCCTCTTCTCAAAGATGTCCAAAATGCCTTTGTACTCTCCCGTCGGAGAGATTTTAAATTCTTTGTCATGCCACAACTTGCGGGGAGACAGCTCCTTAAATCTCTCATAATGCACTGCACTACGGAATCTATTGCCATCAAATTGTGCTGGGCGTGTTGGTCTTCGAGGTTGTGAGGATTCACCACCCTTTCTTTTTGAACCTTGAGTTTGTTTTAGTTTCGGTGCCATTCCTACAAAATAATCAGAAAAATCCAAGCAAGACTCTACAATTATGAGTGTAAGCATTAAAGAATAAACACCAATGAAACAAATTGAGAGGTGAAAATTTGAATATTTCAGGTTCTGTCACAACTCGCCCTGGCGAGTTGCAACACGCTGCAGCGAGTGTCTCAGTAAAAAAAAATTATTTTGACAGATGCAACTCGCCCTGGCGCACAACCACATGCTGCAGCGGGTTACTCAGAATCACAACTTTCATAATTGATGCAACATGCTCAAATTCAACAATAATGACATAGAATTGATGTAAAATCATAACTTGGCTAAGAGAAATCACAAGACCCATATTTATTTATTTACATCATGGGTTAATTTTCAAAAAGGGTGATTTTTCTTATCAAAACAAAACACAAATTATGATTTCATATCAAATCCAACATTCAAAACAAACATGTGCAAGATTATGTTCACTTTTCTAAACTTTCAATCCTACCTCTTTACTTAACAAATTCAAACCCTAAATTAACAAAGTTAAGAGCAATAATACAAGAAAAGAGAATCAAACCTGTTGAATTGATGTTGAAAAATGCAAAGATGAGTTTGATCTTCAATGGAGTGAAAAAGTTGCTTAGGGTTTGTGTTTGTGGTGAAAAAAAAGATGAAAAGTGATGTTTGTGAATGAATAAGGGTAAAAACGCGTGGAGAGAGAGTGGGTAGGTGAGGGGTAATTAAAATTTTTGAAAAAGTAACTGCCAGATTCGCACAACTCGCCCTGGCGCACACTAACTCGCTCTGGCGAGTGTTTTGGTTTTCAACACAGGTCAAAGGCCTGTAATACTCGCCCTGGCGTGTAACAACTCGCCCGGCGAGTTTGACAGTGCAGAAATTTTTCAATTTTTGACTTCTGTTTTGGAATTTTTGATGGTGCATTTTGGCTTATAGACTTAGACTACTAGAAAAACAGTAAAATACTTACAAAATTGGGTGGCCTCCCAACAAGCGCTTGTTTTACGTCATTAGCTCGACGCTTTTTCTTTGATTCAAGGATCGGAGAGTGGAATTTTAGTAGTGAATCTGTCAAATTCACCACCAAAATAGAGCTTTAGCCTCTGGCCATTCACAGTCCACCTGTCCTTTGTCATAGGGTCTTCCAATTCAATTGCACCATAAGGCTTGACCTCTTTGATTATAAATGGACCGGACCACTTAGACTTTAACTTACCGGGAAATAATTTCAGCCTTGAGTTGAACAATAGAACTTGCTGTCCCGGTTTGAAATTTTTGACTCGGATCCTTTTATCATGATAGTTTTTGACTTTCTCCTTGTATAATTTGGAAGATTCGTAAGCTTGAGCTCTCATTTCTTCCAATTCATGCAATTGTAACTTCCTTTCTTCTCCCGATAAAGATGGATCAAAGTTAAGAAATTTCAAAGCCCAATAAGCTTTGTGCTCCAACTCTACCGGAAGATGACATGACTTACCATAAACCATCTGAAAAGGAGTAAGGCCTATCGGAGATTTGAAAGCTGTCCTATATGCCCACAAAGCTTCATCAAGTTTCAATGACCAATCTTTCCTTGATGTTGAAACAGTTTTCTCGAGAATTCTCTTGATCTCCCGATTTGAAACTTCAGCTTGTCCATTAGTTTGCGGATGGTATGGTGATGCAACCTTGTGCTTAACTCCATAGTGTTCTAGGGCCTTTGCTAATTGCGAATTGCAAAAGTGTGACCCTCCATCACTAATAAGCACTCTTGGGGTTCCAAAGCGAGTAAAGATATTTTTCTTCAAAAATTTGATCACCGTTTTGCCGTCGGCCTTTGGTGATGCAATAGCCTCAACCCACTTTGACACATAATCCACTGCTACCAAGATGTATTCATTTGAAAATGACGAAGGAAATGGACCGACGAAATCAATACCCCAACAATCAAACACTTCCACTTCAAGAATATTTTGTAAAGGCATTTCATTCCGTTTGGAAATTCCTCCGGTTCTTTGACAGTTGTCGCATCTTTGAGCATGCTCATGTGCATCTTTGAACAAAGTTGGCCAATAGAATCCAGATTGTAAGACTTTGGCCGCAGTTCTTTCTCCATTGTAATGACCACCATATGGCGAGTTGTGACAATGCCATAGTATACTTGTGGCCTCCTCTCTAGTGACACACCTTCTCAGCAAATGATCAGCTCCGATTTTGAACAAATACGGATCATCCCAAACATAACGATCTGCTTCCCTAATGAATCTTTTCTTCTGGTGCCAATTAAAATCATCCGGTATTAATCCAGATACTTTGTAATTAGCCAAGTCAGCAAACCATGGCCTTTCTTGCACCATAAGCAATTTTTCATCAGGAAACTCTTCAAGAACTTCTCGTTCCTGTTCGGTCACCTCATTGTTCACCAATCTCGATAAGTGATCAGCCACCAAATTCTCAGTCCCTTTCTTGTCTCTGATTTCAAGATCAAACTCTTGAAGCAAGAGCATCCATCGGATGAGTCTCGGCTTGGAGTCAGACTTTGTTATCAAGTATTTGATAGCTGCATGGTCAGTGTACACAACAATCTTTGAACCAATTAGATAAGAACGAAATTTCTCAAGTGCATACACTATTGCAAGCAATTCTTTCTCTGTTGTTGCATAATTGGTTTGAGCATCATTTAAGACCTTGCTTGCATAGTGTATAGCATGAAAAATTTTGTTCTTTCTTTGACCAAGCACTGCACCCACAGCATAATCACTCGCATCGCACATAAGTTCAAAATCAATTGTCCAATCAGGTGCTATGATTATGGGTGCAGTTGTCAATCTTTCCTTCAAATCATTAAAAGCAGTTAAACAATCATGATCAAAATTAAATGACTTATCTTTGTTAAGCAAATTGCTTAACGGTTTTGCAATTTTGGAGAAGTCTTTGATGAATCGCCTGTAGAATCCAGCATGACCAAGGAAACTTCTGATGCCTTTGACATTTACTGGAGGTGGCAGCTTTTCAATAACATCCACCTTTGCTTTGTCAACTTCAATACCTCTGGAAGAAATCTTGTGGCCTAGAACAATGCCTTCGGTCACCATGAAATGACATTTCTCCCAATTCAGAACCAGGTTAGTCTCAACACACCGCTTCAGTACGGTGTCCAGATTATTCAAACAATGAGCAAATGATGGACCAAACACCGAGAAATCGTCCATGAACACTTCAATGCATTTTTCTATCAAATCAGAAAATATCGCTTGCATACACCGCTGAAATGTTGCTGGAGCGTTACATAAACCAAAAGGCATCCTTCTATACGCAAAGACACCAAAGGGACATGTGAATGCGGTCTTCTCGTGATCTTCAGGATTCACTGTGATTTGATTGTACCCCGAATAACCATCTAAAAAACAATAGAACTCCTGACCTGATAATCTCTCAAGCATCTGATCCATGAACGGTAATGGAAAATGATCCTTTCTGGTAGCTTTGTTGAGTCTCCGATAATCAATGCACATTCTCCATCCCGTAACTGTCCTTGACGGAATCAATTCATTCTTGTCATTGGTGATCACCGTCATTCCTCCTTTCTTTGGCACCACCTGAACTGGACTCACCCAAGTACTGTCTGAAATTGGATAGATCATTCCAGCTTCAAGTAACTTTACAACTTCTTTTCTCACAACCTCTTTCATTATCGGATTCAAACGACGTTGAGGCTGTGCCACAGGCTTGTAGTCATCTTCCATCATGATGTTATGCATACAATATGATGGACTAATACCTTTCAAATCGGATAACGTCCATCCTATCGCTTCCTTGTTTGCTTTTAACACTTGAATTAGACTTTTCTCTTCAGTCATTGACAATGAGCTGCTGATTATTACCGGTTTGCTATCACCTTCTTCAAGAAAAACATACTTAAGATGTGAAGGTAATGTTTTCAGTTCAAGCTTCACTTTGACCGGCTCGGATTCCTCTTTCAACTCTTCTATATTTGCTTCAAGAGGAGACACCTCTTCCAAAGCATCCAACTCTTTTAAACATTCTTCAATTTCTTTTTCTTTGTCAGAATCAAGTTCTTCAAATGCATCGGTTAATGCTTGTTCAAGAGATGAAGGGCTATGAGCTTGCTTTCTTGCATCTAAAATAGCTTCCTCCGTGGCATCTAATTTGAAACATGAATCTTTCTCTTTAGGGTGTTTCATAGCTTCCCACAAATTGAAGCTAACTTCCTCATCTTGAACTCGAACTTTCATTATTCCATCATCAATGTCTATCATCATACGGGCTGTTTTCATGAAACCTCTTCCTAGAATCAATGGAACGTCGTCATCCTCTTTAATATCCATCACCACGAAATCTATTGGGAACATGAATTTATCAACCTTCACAAGAACATCTTCAGCTATCCCTGAAGGATGTGTGATGGATTTGTCTGCTAGTTGCAATGTCATCCTGGTGCGGGTGATGTCGAGACCACCAATTCTTTCAACAACCGACAAGGGAATAAGATTGATACTTGACCCCAAATCAATGAGAGCTTTTCCAACATTTACATTGCCAATGGTGACAGGCAAAGTAACTCGTCCAGGATCTTTTTCTTTTGTTGGAAGAGTCCGTTGAATGACAGCACTGCAGCTTGCATCTAACTGGATAACCTCATCATCATTGTACTTTCTTTTCTTGGTTAAAATTTCTTTCATGAATTTTGCATATGTAGGCATCTGTTCTAAGGCTTCGGCAAAAGGAATGTTGATTTGTAATCTCTTGAAGATATCTAGAAACCGTACATATTGCCTGTCCTTGTCTTTCTTTGATTGAGCATGCGGATATGGCAAGTGTTGAACCGGAGGACTCTTCTGAATGTTTTTCTTTTCTTTTGACTTCAGATCACTACTCTCCCTTTCCTCACTTACTTCACCCTCACACTCATTTTTTTCTTTTTCGACTAATACTCCTTTATTCTTTTCTTCTTTTTCACACTTCTTTTCTTCTTTTTCTCTTGCTTCCACAACAGCCTTCTCCTTCACTAGATTATCACCAATACCCTTACCAATCTCTATACCACTTCTAGTCTTAATAGACTTACAATCTTTTGGATTAGCTTCGGTGTTTGCCGTGAATGATCCTCCTTGACTGTTGTTGTTGGCTATTTGCTTAGCCAATTGCCCCAACTGAGTCTCCAAGTTCCTTTGTGCAGCATCAGAATTTCTCTGGTATTGTTGATTTTGCTGCAGTTGAGTTTCCACGTTCCTTAACACAGCATCATTGCTTCTCTGATATTGCATGTTTTGTTGGCTGGATTCTTTCATCATCTCCATCAGCTTGCTTATACCCTCCCCCATTTTTGAAATTTGAGTTTGCATAGGCGATGGTTGAGTGTAACTTTCAAACTGTCTCTGCTTATTTGATGTGCCAACATCCTGCCTCCCACCCTGGCCATAATTTGAATTGTCTCCTCTTTGATAGCCAGTGTTGTTTTGGTATTGGCCTTGCCTTTGCTGATTTCCCATAAAGTTCACCTCTTCATTTGTCGGAGGGCAATGACCAGTTGGATGATCACCTGTACATAGTTCACAACATGCAACCTGCTTAGCCTTGCTTGACTCTTCTTGAAGGTTAATCATCCGAGACATTTGCTTTGAGAGTTGATCTACAGTGTTAGTGAGAAGCTTGTTCTGAGCTAAGACTGCATCTGAAGTATCAAGTTCAAGAACTCCCGGCTTCCTTTGCGAGGGATTCCTATTGTAATCACCGTGACCGTCACTAAGTGCCATTTTTTCGATTATTGCGGTAGCATCTTCAGCACTCAATGATAACAAAGAACCACCAGCTGTAGCATCTAGCAAAAGCTTTGTTTGTTGAAGAAGTCCGTTGCGAAAGATATGAATTTGAGTGAGTTCATCAAATCCGTGGTTAGGGCACTTCCGTAACATAGACTTGTAACGTTCCCAAGCTTCATTTAGAGTTTCAGTTGTACCTTGAGCGAACACGGCAATAGATGTTTTGGCCTCCATAAACTTGTGATGCGGAAAGAATCTTTCAAGAAATTTCTCCTCAAGAGTGTTCCAATTGGTCATAATTTGATTAGGTTGATCAAGATACCACTCCTTTGCTTTACCAATCAACGAATGTGGAAACCCTCTTCGGAACACCGATTCTTCTTCCGCTTCAGTGACTCCAAGTGAACCGGCTATCTCATAAAACTTGACAAGGTGATTGTAAGGGTCTTCATGTGGCAAACCTGCAAAAGGGTTAGCATATAACAGTTGCAAATAACCCGTTTTCATCTCAGTTTGTCTGGCTCCAGCTCTTGGTCTTGCCAAGTGAGCCAGGCGTCGTGGACTGTTGTGGCAGGGCATAGCATTGCCCTCGGGTGGGTTTACTTGCTCAGTCATTATCTCTTCGGCAATAGAAGATGTTGAAGAAATAGAAACAGAAGTTCCTTCTTGCTGCTGTCTCTGTTTGGCTTGTCTTTTCTTTCGTTTGTTTTTGCTGTTGTTCTTTCGAGCAGTTTTCTCGATTTCTGGATCAAAAAGTAAGTTCTCTACTGGAGTCTTACCTCGCATAAACAAAAGTCAACAATCTAACCAAACAAGTTAGCATGCACAAGGAATAGAAGTAGACAGAAAATTAAAAAGACAAAATTGCTTAAAAAGATAGAAATTGTCGCAATGTTTTAATTTCAAACGCCAGTCCCCGGCAACGGCGCCATTTTGTTAAAGTTCTTTAGCAAGTATTTTGATTATATCGTATCCACAGGGACTAGTGTGAAATTAAGAACCATTCAACAAATAACATCATTTTAAGTTTAAGTTGAAGTTGTTTTGTTGTAAAAAGACTTGTAAACATAAATTTGCGATAAAAGATGATTTAAGATTTAGAGAGAAAAGGTTGTCGGGATTTAACTTCACTCATTCATTCGTATGTACGTTTCTAAATCAGTCACATATATTTTAGCTATTCATCAATATTATCACGTATTGCTCACATACGTTTCTGTGTCCAGATAACGACGAGGTTCACGTTGTACCTATCAATCCTCGATGTCTCGAGTGATTAATAAATACAACGATTATATTGTATTATTTAAACTTCTGATGTCTCGGATAATTTCAACGACACAATATCATTAAGTTCCAATACACAAAGTGACTATTAATCCTAATTCTATGTCTAGAATTTAAGGTTTTAATAAGTGTTCATCTTAGTTCCTTGATTCAAATATTATATGTCTATAAATTCCAATCAAAAGATAAAGCATGAAGATTAAAGATGACACTAACATTGATGAATAAACTAAAACATATATTAACATGATTAAGAGTTGTACATAGTCACAAATGAGCTACATATAATCCCAACAACAATGGATTTAGTTACTCATAGTAAAAATAAGCTTACAAAGAGTAGGAGAAGAAAAGATAATGAACATATCACTTGATGTCTCAAGCTTTTGTTGATCCACCTTCACCTTATCCTTAGATTTATGATTTCTCAGCTTTCTCTCTGTTTCTTAGTTCTATTACCAGTGAATTATTCAAGAAAAATAACAGAAACCTCTATATATAGGGATTCTAAAAGTTAGAACTCGCCGGGCGAGTTACAACACGCCCTGGCGAGTTCACCTTTCTTCATCAGAAGGTTTTGCCACGTCAGTATTGAACTAGTAAACCGCCTTCATGCGCTCTGGCGAGTTCCAACTCGCTCTGGCGAGTTGTTACTCGCCCTGGCGAGTTGGCCTTTTTTCCATTTTGATGCTCTCTGCCTCTACTCGCCCTGCACACGCTCTGGCGTGTTAGCATTGCTCGCCCTGGCGAGTTCTACACGCTCTGGCGAGTTAACTTGGCTTTTTCTTCATTTTTTTCATTTCCTGCATCAAAAGTTGGGATTTAGAAAAGCTTAACAAAATATAACTTAAAACAAATATTTACACTAAAGTGGGGAAAACCTAAAGGATATCTTACAAAATAAGTTAATAAGTGCTTAAAATATATATGACTTTTAACTACTTTTGAGCACTTATCATTGCCCACCCTAATGCTGTCGGAGGGAGCTACCCCCTCCATCGTCGGGGTAACGTTGAAACCAACTTCAGTGCCTACATTTGCTTTCGGTCTCGCCTCCTGGGCAGGGATAGCAACATCTACTTTCACCGGCCCCCCGCTCTTCTGGGCCCCGGATTGTCTCTCGCGCTCCTCGGCTACCTTCGTGACGCTATCCTTCTCCTCCCCCATATTCCTCCCGGATGTACGATCGAATCTAGCCACACGGGCACTTACGCGAAAATGACCAAAACACACGGTATTCAAGGCCTTAGTCAATTTCGTGACATCCCTAACATTAGAGAATCTAACAAAACCATAGGGTTTACCATGTAAATTTCTCTTCTTGGCCACATAAACATCCTCCAGAACTCCACAAACTTTGAATCCCTTTCTAAGATAAAAAAGCGACAAATCAACCGGAAAGTTTGTGAAATAAAAGGAGACATACCTTTTAAGGGCAGTACCCGACTGCCCACCAACATCATAACCCATCCGATCGTACCCCTCGTCCCGACGTACACAGCATTCAGAGACTGCCTCCTCGCCGCACCATGGAAGCCTTCTCCCACCTTGTTGCTGCCGTCGGCCAGCTATCGTGTCGCCTCCGTCCACACCGCGCCGTGACAACCTCCTCCCACCTTCCTGTTGTTGTCGGTCAGAATTGGAAAGCATGAAAGCTTGGCGGTGATGATCAATGAAACAAGGTCTACGTGAGTTGCGTGATCCTGCAACTGGAAAATAAGATTGGTATCGCCCAAGACATGTGCGATCGCGTCCCAAGTGGGAATACCCTTGTTGCGTGCGTGAAGAAACAGAAACTCTGGAACGTGAAATCGTTCGACCTCTGTTGTACCGCCTGATGAATCTAAGTCTGTCAAAACCTCCATCATTCTGTCGCCGCGATTTTCGACTTCTCGGTCTCACAACAGTCCATTCATCCTCATCACCCCCCGTTTGTGGCACCCTGCCGAAGTCCCGCTCCCCCCAAGCACTCCTCATCGCCGGCGAGGAAGAATACTGGCGCGGCCGATGAGCCCTAGAGTTGTTGTTACGCTCTCTCTCTCTACCTCACATGCTCTCTCTCTCTCTACTCGTGACCATAGAAATTAAAAACTAAAGAGTTCTCTTTTTTTTTTTTACAATAGTGACGAATTAAATGTGGGTTTTAAAATATTTTTTCTTATATGAAAAGGGCAAAGTTCAAAAGAGAAAAAACAAACTACGAAATTAAATGTATATTTTTAGGCATGTACTTTAGACACTAACAAAAAAGATAGTAGTGTTAACAAATTTTATTGAAAAATATAAGAACAATTAACAAAGATTATAATTGACAAATTGTATTCTTAAAATAAAAAAATAAAAAAAAGAAACTACTAAGTACCGATCACTAACTCTCACATATATATATAGGTACTAGAAAGTACCAATCATTAACTCTCACTAACATTATCTTGTAACTACGTATATATCTCCAATAGTCTTTCACAAGCTAGAAGGCGTTCACAACATTTTTAGCTTGGGATAAACAATACAAAAATAATACATCAAATCATAAAAAAATACAATGAGAAATTCCAGAAATACTCGACCGAAAACAAAGTCATAAGATAAAATGTTTAACCATTAAACAAAAGTTAACATCAACAAAGCCAACAATGGCACAAAGCTTAACCATCAAGAGTACCAAACAATAAATACATGTACCACCAACCATAGGGGTGTGCATGGTTATGAATTAATCCAAACTGAACCAAATTTGTGGTTCATAAACCGAACCAAAACCACTTTAATCTAAAACAAAATTTATTTTGTAAAATTGGTTTGGTTCAGTTCAGAATTGGTTCAAAACCAGTTTATAAAAAAAAAAACTGGTTATTTATTAAAATTGGTTCTAAAACTGGTTATTTACTTAACCAACACATAGTTCCAATCTATATCTATGGATGAACTCATTCATTGAAACATGCTTTTGGAATTTCCATGCAAAACATTATTCACATGAACAAGTGTTAATAATGACTAATGTCTGACAACAAGTCTTAATCTGTAACAATTATGATATATAAAACCTACTAGTTAATCTGAAACAAAAGCAATACTGAAACAATTATGTTATGCCTACTAATATCGTATTCAATAAATTCAATTCTGAAACAATTATGTTATGCATGAATTAATCTGAAACAAAAGCAATTCTGAAACAATTAGTAGGCATAGCAAGCTAGATTATACGCATGCACACTGTTCGTGGAATTCAACAACATAAGCAATCACTGAAGAAAAAACTCCACTCTATAAATTCAACATCATAGATCGATCTGAAACTAGATCTGAAACAAAAACAAGCACAGAAAAAACATTAAAATGAAACTTATGGTGAAGAAACGAAGATTACGGGAAGGAAAAACGAAACTTACGGAAATCACATGAATATAGGAAATCGCATGAAGAAATTAAATCTAGAAATTGCATGTTGTGAATGAAATCAAAAGAATGGGGGAGTTGCAAGAAGAAATTGAATCTCGTTGTGAGAGCGGAGAAAATGCATTGCAAGAAGAAATTGAATCTGGTTCACAAATGAATACCCAAATAATTACAAATTGGTTACTGGTTTTTTTTTTAAAGTACAAATTGGTTACCGGTTTTTTTTTTCAACTTTGGTTTGGATTTTATAAACCAATACAAATTGGATACTACTTCAATTAGTATTATCCAAATAATTTGCACACCCCTAACCAACCATACTAGCATGACCAGCAACCTATCTTATACGATATAAGAAATTTACTTGATATTGAGAACACAAAAATATCATTGCTTAAGATGCTGTCCTGTGGCTAAAGCAAGGGTATTTGTGGTCAATAACATTTGTAACTGAACTAAATTTTTGCAAACCAAGCCAAATTCGGAGCCATTTGAGCCATATTCACTTTTGTGAGAGTAAAATTCACTTTTTTACAAGCCATATATTGGAAACAAACTAAGACATTTGAGAAAGAGAAAGTTACTTTTGGAAATATGTGAAAAGAGTACAAGTCAAATCACTTTCTCTTCCTCTTCCATTTCTCTTCCATATCCAAATCAAATTTTTTTTCTCTTACTCTTCCCACTTCTCATGCAACCCCAACACTCATTTCTCTTTCTCTTCCATTTCTCTTCCTCTTCCATATCCATTTCTCTTTACCTTCCATCGCATGCAGAGAGGAAAATCACCCTTCAAGGTACTCTTTTAGTTGCATATTTTCACTTCAACATTTTTTCAAATACATCTTTAACGCAAGTAATTTTTTTTTTTTACAATATTTTGAAAGGCAAAATGTCAAGGCCTGTTAAGCTGCTAACTGAGATCCACAGTCGTACAGAACTTTGGAAGATTGATGTCAAGGTCAAAGACATATGGAATGTATACAATGATGGTAAACAGAGCTTTGAAGTTTTGGTTGTTGACGCCAAGGTATAGTTGTTCTAAGCTTATGCAAATCTGTGAACATATTATGTTTTTGTCTTAAAGATACATTTATTTTCGAGTAACATAAATTTCAGAGTTATATGATAATGTTTGATGTTTATTTCTTCTGTTTGAGGTTTATGTTTATGTTATTGGTTCTAAATGTCCAGCCATTGTAAATGAAAATGTTTTTGTTAGACTTTTGAATAGACTTTGTTATTAGACCTTGGAGTATACTTTTTTATTAGACTTTGAGATTTTTCATTTTTGTGTTTGAGGTTAGTTAAACTACATTATTTCTCTATAACTTCATTTTAGGAGATTTCTTCATGTTTTAGTGTATGATTCAAAACTGTTTTTATGTATCAAAGTTGTGAGGCAAGTTTTTCTTTTTTTTGTAACCCTCCTTTGTTAAAGCAAAAAGATAGCACATTTTGTTAGAGACATGACAAATACCATATATTACTACACTTTTTCTATATATCTCCCACAATACAATTTCAAGTAAAGTCAGTGTAAATATACAATATCTTTACGAATCTTCGATTTATATCATCACAACAATACATAAAAATACACTACACAACAAATAAATCTATCAGTATACAACAATATATTGCATTTCATTCACTAATCATCGTCATATATATATATATATATATATATATATATATTAATTAAAAGCAAACTCATTCAAATATATGCAGGGAAATGACATTTTAGTCATAGTACCACATGAGTTAAATGCCAACTTCGACAAACAAATACTTGAGAACAACAGTTATTGCTTCGAAAACTTCCAAGTTCTCAAAAATGAAGATCAATTTAAGGTTTCACAAAATCAGTATAAATTGAGGTTCAATTGATCAACTTTGCTTTATGACGTTAATGTACACCAAATTCCAGACCCAACTACAAATTAAGTTTAAAGACTTTCTTGAGATCATCACTGAAAAATCGCTTGAAGATGTACTATATGGTAATATATCATTGTGGTACTTTTAACTTCTAAGAATATTAAGTCTTTTCTCTAAGTGAATATTCTGTCCACTCATGATTTGTCACCACATGTTATTTTTTTCCTTTATAAACCTATCAATATTCACAATACATATCACAACCTTCTAAACTTTAAACCTACTTCAAATCTTTACTTCAAAGTTATCAACATGAGTTCCAAGAAAGCTTTAATTGAAGGTCCAATTTTGGGAGGCTTTGCAACCATACATGTTGAAAATGAGGTAAGATATTTGTTGATTTTTTTTCATAATACTACAATTTTTTAAAATCTAACTTTTTTTTTTTCCTTTAGTGATATGGTGAAATAGATCCAGCTTTCTTTCAAAAGTTTGACAACTATCAATTTCAAAATACTTGGAAGTTGATAGATGATCAAGGAAAATGTCATCAAGTTCGATTCAATGAAGACTATTGTCATCCGTTATTGACAAATAGTTGGAATAAACTAAGAAAACATTATTCCATTGAAGGCCATACTAAAATTATCATATCGTACCATGGTGAAAATATATTTAAAATTTCAATTGGTACTAAAATAACATCTACCGAACAAATCTATGCTTTCCATAGTCGAAGTACCATTGTTGGTGAAACAATATATTTTGATCACTGCATTACTAACAAAAAATACTAGGTTAGTCACAAAATATTTAAACTTTTACTATTTTATATTATTTTTTAGACTTTTATTATGTCAACTGTCTACTTAATATTATAACTTTTTTCCCCAGATATTTGATTCCAAAATGAATGACTACATCAACAAAAATATAAGTAGTCGGTTTCTTGTGCTTTGTGGAAAACTAGGGAAAAAATAGATGCCACCATCTATAATGACTATTCCGGTGAAACATACAGCTATATTGGAGATGAATGGAAGCTTTTTTGCATCAACAACAACTTCAAAATTGGATATATGATTCGTTTAAAATTTGCACTGTGTCAATACAACTCATATGGTTCATATCTTTAAGTTTATTATATAACATGACTTGCATCCTTCTCTAACTTAGTCCTTATTGTAATGAAATTTGTCTTTCAAATTAACCATATGTTTAGGAATTTCAATTTCATCTACGTTGTAAGTGTTGTGGTTTTAAGCAATTACAATTTACAAATGTATTGTCTTTAACTATTGTATTGTTTTTTAAATATGTCATTTAATCATTCCTAATGACATTATATCTCTTTATATACCATGAAGCTTTAACTATTGTCCTTTTGATTAATTTACTTTTGTTTTTGTTCACATCCATTTTGTACTACACATATTTTTTCAAATCTACTTGGTTTATAAAAAAATAAATTAAAATGCAATTATTGTACTATCTACTATACAACAATTTTAAAATTATTCTTCCTAATATATATATATATATAACACCTCAACAATTTTAATCATTTTGCAATATCTTATTTCCCTTTATCAATGCCTTCTGTTATATTTTAAACTTCAATTAAACATACAATAAAACTTTAATTAACTTTATTCCTTAGATTAGCAAAAGAAATTATTAACAATAATTTAACCTAAATTTCAACTAATACATAAATGCGAACGCACGGGTCTGTTACTAGTTAAGAACGAAATACATGCACGACTTATAATTTTTTGTAATATAGTTATGGATTATGTTACGAAAAAGTGATTAGGGGCTATTTCTATTTTATGTGTTACATTATGTATTTTGTGTAATTATGTTTGTTGCAAATGTTTAAATGATTAATAAAAATATTTTCTTACAATTGGGGGCACCATTCCCACACCTTAATCTTATATTCTCGTAAAATAAGAATTCCTTTTCTACAATTAAATTGAATTTCGATATTAGTTTCTAACCAATATAGATAAGACTCTCCCAATATTGTTAACAATTGACTTAAGTTTTTCCATATATATGAAAAGATAAGTGAAACATTGGTCACCACATCATGAAACTAATAATAGAAACTAAAGGGTAAAATAAATAGTATAAAAAAGAAGAATAACTATCCCTACTAATTAAAATTTAACTCACATGGAAAAAGTAAATGAGTTTGACCATATATATATATATATATATATATATATATATACATATATATATATATCATCCTTCAAAATTGCTCCAAACTACAATTTTTAGTGAGGGTAAGTGATCCGCTGTCACACACGGGTCAAAAACGAGTTTTTAAAAATGTAGTTTAGGAAAAGCGACACTCGAGTATCGTCTCACAAGGACTCGTGATAGCTTTAACAATATTAGAATCAATAAGAAAAACTGTAAATTATGGGGGGTTTTCGGTTTCAAATTAGAAAAAAGATTAAAAATAAATAATTATAAAATAAGCTGAAGCGGCTAATCCACCGATCTCGGTTCCGACTTATCACTGATTATGATTCCAATCTCCTATCTATTCCTATTCGATTATAAAACTCACTGACAAGCGCAAATGGTTTTATGTGATGTAAGTTCCTATTATCCGAATTAAGCAAACGGATTTACTTTAAGTTCTTCGCGAATTAAGCAAACGCAAATTAATCAACACGATAACGAAGAAGCTACGCTAACGTGATCACGAAATAGGAACATACAGTAATCAAATTGAATCAATACTACTATATAATAATTGAATTAAGCAAACAATAATCACATAACAACATTGAAAGAAATAGAAACTTGATTGAAATTATTATAACCTCAAAGCATGATGGAACGAAACCTATGAACGGTAGAAATTGCCTTGAGATTAGGTCTCCATGAAAGGGCTGGTCATTTCTCTCTTTCTAATTTCTTGTAGCAGAATATGATCAGGCTCTACTGCCATTTTCGTTTTTATGATACAAGGAAACGGGCCTAAACAGAATTGGGCCGGAAAAGGAAAAGTTGAAATTATTTTTATTAAGTCTGGGAGAAAAACGTAATTGAACGACTACTTTGCGATCCAAATTTGCCTCCGACATCAACATGAAAGTTGTAGGACTTTGTCTCAGCTTTCCAACACATTTTCCCACGCCTCAATCCGATACTCGAAGCTCAAGTTATGGTCTGCACAGTAAACATGTATCAAATAACTACTAATGCTGAAAATAAATACGAAAATAAAATAAAGGCAAAAATAAACTTAAATCTAAAAACAAAATAAAATAGTAAAAATAGTAAAACAAACTATAGAAATGCCTAAGTACAATAGTAGAAGAATGTGCATTTAAATGCACTGATCAAATTCCCCCACACTTAAACTTTTGCACTCCTGAGCAAAATTTAGGATTAAAGACTCAAAGAAAAACTTCAAAAAGATAAAAGGAAAAGAAAACAAGGCATAATGCAAAGTCACAAGCAATCAACACATTCCAAGATTAAAGGAGCATGACAATCATGAACAACATCTTATAACTTGTGCAATGAACAAGGTGGCTATTCGACTAAAAAGTGCATCAAAAATGATAGAACCTCGCGGAATATATGTACGAAGTGCACTCAATCACTCGTAAGGTGTGTGCAATATGTGAAAAGTGGAGTGTCAGGGTAGTGTTTACGCTCAAAGCACATCATCAAAGTTAGCACTGCCATAGGCTTGACAAGCCTCTACCGTCCCCAAAGATGGAGGACATCCACACAAAGAAGCACATGCACGCAAAGATCAAAAGGTCTTTATTCCGGTTGTAACGGGGCCAAGGTATAGGTGAGATAAACCTAAGGGAATTAGGCTATAAAATCAAGAGGATAAAGAAGCATGAAAATCATTTGGATACTAAGCATGACATGAGGGTCAGTTTATCTCAACAAAGCATATGTCTCAATAAGATATTGCAACTAAATCCGAGACATTGAACCCACTAAATCACTTCTTCACATCCCAAGACAACTTTCTTTATACACACCTTCATATCAGAATTGCCCATAGTACAACTTTGGTTCTCTTCTTTTCTTTTTCTTTTTTTTATTTTTTGAATATTTTTCTTCTTCTCTTTTGATTTTTTTTTTCTTCTTTGCTATTTCTTTTTTTCATTTTCTTTTTTCTTTCTTTTTTTTTCTTCTCTTTTTTTTTTAAAATTTGATCCGCTGTCGCATACGGGTCAAAAACGAGTTTAAAAAAATGTAGTTTAGGAAAAGCGACACTCGAGTATCGTCTCACAAGGACTCGCGATAGGTTTAGCAATATTAGAATCAATAAGAAAAACTGTAAATTATGGGGGTTTTCGGTTTCAAATTAGAAAAAAGATTAAAAATAAATAATTATAAAATAAGCTGAAGCGGCTAATCCACCGATCTCGGTTCCGACTTATCACTGATTATGATTCCAATCTCCTATCTATTCCTATTCGATTATAAAACTCACTGACAAGCGCAAATGGTTTTATGTGATGTAAGTTCCTATTATCCGAATTAAGCAAACCGATTTAATTTAATCTCTTCGCGAATTAATCAAACACGATAACGAAGAAGCTACGCTAACGTGTTTGATTAATTCGCGTTTGCTTAATTCGCGAAGAGATTAAATTAAATCGGTTTGCTTAATTCGGATAATAGGAACTTACATCACATAAAACCATTGGCGCTTGTCAGTGAGTTTTATAATCGAATAGGAATAGATATGAGATTGGAATCATAATCAGTGATAAGTCGGAACCAAGATCGGTGGATTAGCCGCTTCAGCTTATTTTATAATTATTTATTTTTAATCTTTTTTCTAATTTGAAACCGAAAACCCCCATAATTTACAGTTTTTCTTATTGATTCTAATATTGCTAAACCTATCGCGAGTCCTTGTGAGACGATACTTGAGTGTCGCTTTTCCTAAACTACATTTTTTTAAACTCGTTTTTGGCCCGTATGCGACAGCGGATCAAATTGGCGCCGTTGCCGGGGAATAGCCAATACATATGGTGAACCTACAATAACAAAAGCATGAAAATCACAAAATCCACAGTTAGCTTGTGAGTCAAATAAAATAGGTGGAAGAGATGCACAAATTGTGAAAGACAACTGCTTGTTGCATTGCTTAATCGGAGGTTCCACTAACAATTTTTCTGCTATGGACAATGGTTGGTTATGGATAAAATCCACATTTTTGTTGTCAAATTCAAGAGTTGTTGAATTTCCTTGATTTTCTGCACAAGTGGTTGTCGGCATCAAAATATCATCACCTAAAATGGCCGCACTGATCTCATCACAAACACCACATTCACAAGAAAAAATTTCAAAAGATTTATCTACTTCAAGGGAAGCATATAATTCATCTAAATCATATTTCAAGGAATTTTGTGGTATAATCTCGTTCATGCATTCACTTGAATTTGTGTGTTCATCAGATGAAACAAACAATGTTTTAATGGACTCACTTGGAGTTTCATCAAGACTGGTATCACATTGCATTACCTTTAATAGTGCAACGGGTTGTACATCATCATGAGACATCTTGTTCTCTTCAATTTGATGAAAAGTGGAGACTAATTGCTCAATTTGGACTGTTATACTTTGAAGAGAAGATTGAACATGTTGTTGAAATTGCAAATTACTTTCAGCCATCTGCTTGATAATTTCTTCCAAATGAGATTGGGACTCAGCCTCCAATGATTCATTTTGCGGAAACTGCTGATGTGGCCATATAGCCTGCTCTTCAAGATATGAATTTTGTTCCCAATAGTATTGTCCTTGAGGATCCCCTGCAATTTGGCTCTAACCACAAAATTTAGTATCTAACATCATATGACATGCATCATTACCATGAAAACTTGAAGAACAAGTATTGCAATTTGCTAGTGGAATATGATTTTGAAAGCCTGCTTGTTGTTCTCTTGCTTCCATCAAATTGACAAGATAAGCCAACTGATCCAATGAGTCTCCCATTTTTTTTAAGTTTCAAGAAGTAAAAATAAAGAGAAAAATGAAAACTCGTGTCAAATAAAATCTAAAAAAAAATAAAAAATACCACCTAAAATCTCAAAATATCAAACATGTCTAAAAATAATTTATTTTTTTTGGATTTTTTTAAATATATGGAAAAAAAATTTAAAAAAATAAAAAGTGGTCTAAACGAAGGAATTTCGGATTTTCAGCCTAAATTTTCGTATCAAAGATACGAAAGTATTACTCCTTGATATTTTTTTTTTTGGATTTCGTGACCAAATTTTGGACACATCCGAGCTGTTGAACAGAAACCCGATTTTTTTCCAGCTTCAATGCAAAATTCAACGTCAAAACCTGAAACAAAGGAAAAACTCAAAAGAGAATGTTAGTAACGTAACAGCGCCAATTTGATCCGCTGTCGCACACGGGTCAAAAACGAGTTTTTAAAAATGTAGTTTAGTAAAAGCGACACTCGAGTATCGTCTCACAAGGACTCGTGATAGCTTTAACAATATTAGAATCAATAAGAAAAACTGTAAATTATGAGGGGTTTTCGGTTTCAAATTAGAAAAAAGATTAAAAATAAATAATTATAAAATAAGCTGAAGCGGCTAATCCACCGATCTCGGTTCCGACTTATCACTGATTATGATTCCAATCTCCTATCTATTCCTATTCGATTATAAAACTCACTGACAAGCGCAAATGGTTTTATGTGATGTAAGTTCCTATTATCCGAATTAAGCAAACGGATTTACTTTAAGCTCTTCGCGAATTAAGCAAACGCGAATTAATCAACACGATAACGAAGAAGCTACGCTAACGTGATCACGAAATAGGAACATACAGTAATCAAATTGAATCAATACTACTATATGATAATTGAATTAAGCAAACAATAATCACATAACAACATTGAAAGAAATAGAAACTTGATTGAAATTATTATAACCTCAAAGCATGATGGAACGGAACCTATGAACGGTAGAAATTGCCTTGAGATTAGGTCTCCATGAAAGGGCTGGTCATTTCTCTCTTTCTAATTTCTTGTAGCAGAATATGATCAGGCTCTACTGCCATTTTCGTTTTTATGATACAAGGAAACGGGCCTAAACAGAATTGGGCCGGAAAAGGAAAAGTTGAAATTATTTTTATTAAGTCTGGGAGAAAAACGTAATTGAACGACTACTTTGCGATCCAAATTTGCCTCCGACATCAACATGAAAGTTGTAGGACTTTGTCTCAGCTTTCCAACACATTTTCCCACGCCTCAATCCGATACTCGAAGCTCAAGTTATGGTCTGCACAGTAAACATGTATCAAATAACTACTAATGCTGAAAATAAATACGAAAATAAAATAAAGGCAAAAATAAACTTAAATCTAAAAACACAATAAAATAGTAAAAATAGTAAAACAAACTATAGAAATGCCTAAGTACAATAGTAGAAGAATGTGCATTTAAATGCACTGATCAAATTCCCCCACACTTAAACTTTTGCACTCCTGAGCAAAATTTAGGATTAAAGACTCAAAGAAAAACTTCAAAAAGATAAAAGGAAAAGAAAACAAGGCATAATGCAAAGTCACAAGCAATCAACACATTCCAAGATTAAAGGAGCATGACAATCATGAACAACATCTTATAACTTGTGCAATGAACAAGGTGGCTATTCGACTAAAAAGTGCATCAAAAATGATAGAACCTCGCGGAATATATGTACGAAGTGCACTCAATCACTCGTAAGGTGTGTGCAATATGTGAAAAGTGGAGTGTCAGGGTAGTGTTTACGCTCAAAGCACATCATCAAAGTTAGCACTGCCATAGGCTTGACAAGCCTCTACCGTCCCCAAAGATGGAGGACATCCACACAAAGAAGCACATGCACGCAAAGATCAAAATGTCTTTATTCCGGTTGTAACGGGGCCAAGGTATAGGTGAGATAAACCTAAGGGAATTAGGCTATAAAATCAAGAGGATAAAGAAGCATGAAAATCATTTGGATACTAAGCATGACATGAGGGTCAGTTTATCTCAACAAAGCATAGGTCTCAATAAGATATTGCAACTAAATCCGAGACATTGAACCCACAAAATCACTTCTTCACATCCCAAGACAACTTTCTTTATACACACCTTCATATCAGAATTGCCCATAGTACAACTTTGGTTCTCTTCTTTTCTTTTTTTTTTTTTTTTTTTTGAATATTTTTCTTCTTCTCTTTTGATTTTTTTTTCTTCTTTGCTATTTCTTTTTTTCATTTTCTTTTTTCTTTCTTTTTTTTTCTTCTCTTTTTTTTAAAAATTTGATCCGCTGTCGCATACGGGTCAAAAACGAGTTTAAAAAAATGTAGTTTAGGAAAAGCGACATTCGAGTATCGTCTCACAAGGACTCGCGATAGGTTTAGCAATATTAGAATCAATAAGAAAAACTGTAAATTATGGGGGTTTTCGGTTTCAAATTAGAAAAAAGATTAAAAATAAATAATTATAAAATAAGCTGAAGCGGCTAATCCACCGATCTCGGTTCCGACTTATCACTGATTATGATTCCAATCTCCTATCTATTCCTATTCGATTATAAAACTCACTGACAAGCGCAAATGGTTTTATGTGATGTAAGTTCCTATTATCCGAATTAAGCAAACCGATTTAATTTAATCTCTTCGCGAATTAATCAAACACGATAACGAAGAAGCTACGCTAACGTGTTTGATTAATTCGCGTTTGCTTAATTCGCGAAGAGATTAAATTAAATCGGTTTGCTTAATTCGGATAATAGGAACTTACATCACATAAAACCATTGGCGCTTGTCAGTGAGTTTTATAATCGAATAGGAATAGATATGAGATTGGAATCATAATCAGTGATAAGTCGGAACCAAGATCGGTGGATTAGCCGCTTCAGCTTATTTTATAATTATTTATTTTTAATCTTTTTTCTAATTTGAAACCGAAAACCCCCATAATTTACAGTTTTTCTTATTGATTCTAATATTGCTAAACCTATCGCGAGTCCTTGTGAGACGATACTTGAGTGTCGCTTTTCCTAAACTACATTTTTTTAAACTCGTTTTTGGCCCGTATGCGACAGCGGATCAAATTGGCGCCGTTGCCGGGGAATAGCCAATACATATGGTGAACCTACAATAACAAAAGCATGAAAATCACAAAATCCACAGTTAGCTTGTGAGTCAAATAAAATAGGTGGAAGAGATGCACAAATTGTGAAAGACAACTGCTTGTTGCATTGCTTAATCGGAGGTTCCACTAACAATTTTTCTGCTATGGACAATGGTTGGTTATGGATAAAATCCACATTTTTGTTGTCAAATTCAAGAGTTGTTGAATTTCCTTGATTTTCTGCACAAGTGGTTGTCGGCATCAAAATATCATCACCTAAAATGGCCGCACTGATCTCATCACAAACACCACATTCACAAGAAAAAATTTCAAAAGATTTATCTACTTCAAGGGAAGCATATAATTCATCTAAATCATATTTCAAGGAATTTTGTGGTATAATCTCGTTCATGCATTCACTTGAATTTGTGTGTTCATCAGATGAAACAAACAATGTTTTAATGGACTCACTTGGAGTTTCATCAAGACTGGTATCACATTGCATTACCTTTAATAGTGCAACGGGTTGTACATCATCATGAGACATCTTGTTCTCTTCAATTTGATGAAAAGTGGAGACTAATTGCTCAATTTGGACTGTTATACTTTGAAGAGAAGATTGAACATGTTGTTGAAATTGCAAATTACTTTCAGCCATCTGCTTGATAATTTCTTCCAAATGAGATTGGGACTCAGCCTCCAATGATTCATTTTGCGGAAACTGCTGATGTGGCCATATAGCCTGCTCTTCAAGATATGAATTTTGTTCCCAATAGTATTGTCCTTGAGGATCCCCTGCAATTTGGCTCTAACCACAAAATTTAGTATCTAACATCATATGACATGCATCATTACCATGAAAACTTGAAGAACAAGTATTGCAATTTGCTAGTGGAATATGATTTTGAAAGCCTGCTTGTTGTTCTCTTGCTTCCATCAAATTGACAAGATAAGCCAACTGATCCAATGAGTCTCCCATTTTTTTTAAGTTTCAAGAAGTAAAAATAAAGAGAAAAATGAAAACTCGTGTCAAATAAAATCTAAAAAAAAATAAAAAATACCACCTAAAATCTCAAAATATCAAACATGTCTAAAAATAATTTATTTTTTTTGGATTTTTTTAAATATATGGAAAAAAATTTAAAAAAAATAAAAAGTGGTCTAAACGAAGGAATTTCGGATTTTCAGCCTAAATTTTCGTATCAAAGATACGAAAGTATTACTCCTTGATATTTATTTTTTTTGGATTTCGTGACCAAATTTTGGACACATCCGAGCTGTTGAACAGAAACCCGATTTTTTTCCAGCTTCAATGCAAAATTCAACGTCAAAACCTGAAACAAAGGAAAAACTCAAAAGAGAATGTTAGTAACGTAACAGCGCCAATTTGATCCGCTGTCGCACACGGGTCAAAAACGAGTTTTTAAAAATGTAGTTTAGTAAAAGCGACACTCGAGTATCGTCTCACAAGGACTCGTGATAGCTTTAACAATATTAGAATCAATAAGAAAAACTGTAAATTATGGGGGGTTTTCGGTTTCAAATTAGAAAAAAGATTAAAAATAAATAATTATAAAATAAGCTGAAGCGGCTAATCCACCGATCTCGGTTCCGACTTATCACTGATTATGATTCCAATCTCCTATCTATTCCTATTCGATTATAAAACTCACTGACAAGCGCAAATGGTTTTATGTGATGTAAGTTCCTATTATCCGAATTAAGCAAACGGATTTACTTTAAGCTCTTCGCGAATTAAGCAAACGCGAATTAATCAACACGATAACGAAGAAGCTATGCTAACGTGATCACGAAATAGGAACATACAGTAATCAAATTGAATCAATACTACTATATAATAATTGAATTAAGCAAACAATAATCACATAACAACATTGAAAGAAATAGAAACTTGATTGAAATTATTATAACCTCAAAGCATGATGGAACGGAACCTATGAACGGTAGAAATTGCCTTGAGATTAGGTCTCCATGAAAGGGCTGGTCATTTCTCTCTTTCTAATTTCTTGTAGCAGAATATGATCAGGCTCTACTGCCATTTTCGTTTTTATGATACAAGGAAACGGGCCTAAACAGAATTGGGCCGGAAAAGGAAAAGTTGAAATTATTTTTATTAAGTCTGGGAGAAAAACGTAATTGAACGACTACTTTGCGATCCAAATTTGCCTCCGACATCAACATGAAAGTTGTAGGACTTTGTCTCAGCTTTCCAACACATTTTCCCACGCCTCAATCCGATACTCGAAGCTCAAGTTATGGTCTGCACAGTAAACATGTATCAAATAACTACTAATGCTGAAAATAAATACGAAAATAAAATAAAGGCAAAAATAAACTTAAATCTAAAAACACAATAAAATAGTAAAAATAGTAAAACAAACTATAGAAATGCCTAAGTACAATAGTAGAAGAATGTGCATTTAAATGCACTGATCAAATTCCCCCACACTTAAACTTTTGCACTCCTGAGCAAAATTTAGGATTAAAGACTCAAAGAAAAACTTCAAAAAGATAAAAGGAAAAGAAAACAAGGCATAATGCAAAGTCACAAGCAATCAACACATTCCAAGATTAAAGGAGCATGACAATCATGAACAACATCTTATAACTTGTGCAATGAACAAGGTGGCTATTCGACTAAAAAGTGCATCAAAAATGATAGAACCTCGTGGAATATATGTACGAAGTGCACTCAATCACTCGTAAGGTGTGTGCAATATGTGAAAAGTGGAGTGTCAGGGTAGTGTTTACGCTCAAAGCACATCATCAAAGTTAGCACTGCCATAGGCTTGACAAGCCTCTACCGTCCCCAAAGATGGAGGACATCCACACAAAGAAGCACATGCACGCAAAGATCAAAATGTCTTTATTCCGGTTGTAACGGGGCCAAGGTATAGGTGAGATAAACCTAAGGGAATTAGGCTATAAAATCAAGAGGATAAAGAAGCATGAAAATCATTTGGATACTAAGCATGACATGAGGGTCAGTTTATCTCAACAAAGCATAGGTCTCAATAAGATATTGCAACTAAATCCGAGACATTGAACCCACAAAATCACTTCTTCACATCCCAAGACAACTTTCTTTATACACACCTTCATATCAGAATTGCCCATAGTACAACTTTGGTTCTCTTCTTTTCTTTTTTTTTTTTTTTTGAATATTTTTCTTCTTCTCTTTTGATTTTTTTTTCTTCTTTGCTATTTCTTTTTTTCATTTTCTTTTTTCTTTCTTTTTTTTTCTTCTCTTTTTTTTAAAAATTTGATCCGCTGTCGCATACGGGTCAAAAACGAGTTTAAAAAAATGTAGTTTAGGAAAAGCGACACTCGAGTATCGTCTCACAAGGACTCGCGATAGGTTTAGCAATATTAGAATCAATAAGAAAAACTGTAAATTATGGGGGTTTTCGGTTTCAAATTAGAAAAAAGATTAAAAATAAATAATTATAAAATTAGCTGAAGCGGCTAATCCACCGATCTCGGTTCCGACTTATCACTGATTATGATTCCAATCTCCTATCTATTCCTATTCGATTATAAAATTCACTGACAAGCGCAAATGGTTTTATGTGATGTAAGTTCCTATTATCCGAATTAAGCAAACCGATTTAATTTAATCTCTTCGCGAATTAATCAAACACGATAACGAAGAAGCTACGCTAACGTGTTTGATTAATTCGCGTTTGCTTAATTCGCGAAGAGATTAAATTAAATCGGTTTGCTTAATTCGGATAATAGGAACTTACATCACATAAAACCATTGGCGCTTGTCAGTGAGTTTTATAATCGAATAGGAATAGATATGAGATTGGAATCATAATCAGTGATAAGTCGGAACCAAAATCGGTGGATTAGCCGCTTCAGCTTATTTTATAATTATTTATTTTTAATCTTTTTTCTAATTTGAAACCGAAAACCCCCATAATTTACAGTTTTTCTTATTGATTCTAATATTGCTAAACCTATCGCGAGTCCTTGTGAGACGATACTTGAGTGTCGCTTTTCCTAAACTACATTTTTTTAAACTCGTTTTTGGCCCGTATGCGACAGCGGATCAAATTGGCGCCGTTGCCGGGGAATAGCCAATACATATGGTGAACCTACAATAACAAAAGCATGAAAATCACAAAATCCACAGTTAGCTTGTGAGTCAAATAAAATAGGTGGAAGAGATGCACAAATTGTGAAAGACAACTGCTTGTTGCATTGCTTAATCGGAGGTTCCACTAACAATTTTTCTGCTATGGACAATGGTTGGTTATGGATAAAATCCACATTTTTGTTGTCAAATTCAAGAGTTGTTGAATTTCCTTGATTTTCTGCACAAGTGGTTGTCGGCATCAAAATATCATCACCTAAAATGGCCGCACTGATCTCATCACAAACACCACATTCACAAGAAAAAATTTCAAAAGATTTATCTACTTCAAGGGAAGCATATAATTCATCTAAATCATATTTCAAGGAATTTTGTGGTATAATCTCGTTCATGCATTCACTTGAATTTGTGTGTTCATCAGATGAAACAAACAATGTTTTAATGGACTCACTTGGAGTTTCATCAAGACTGGTATCACATTGCATTACCTTTAATAGTGCAACGGGTTGTACATCATCATGAGACATCTTGTTCTCTTCAATTTGATGAAAAGTGGAGACTAATTGCTCAATTTGGACTGTTATACTTTGAAGAGAAGATTGAACATGTTGTTGAAATTGCAAATTACTTTCAGCCATCTGCTTGATAATTTCTTCCAAATGAGATTGGGACTCAGCCTCCAATGATTCATTTTGCGGAAACTACTGATGTGGCCATATAGCCTGCTCTTCAAGATATGAATTTTGTTCCCAATAGTATTGTCCTTGAGGATCCCCTGCAATTTGGCTCTAACCACAAAATTTAGTATCTAACATCATATGACATGCATCATTACCATGAAAACTTGAAGAACAAGTATTGCAATTTGCTAGTGGAATATGATTTTGAAAGCCTGCTTGTTGTTCTCTTGCTTCCATCAAATTGACAAGATAAGCCAACTGATCCAATGAGTCTCCCATTTTTTTTAAGTTTCAAGAAGTAAAAATAAAGAGAAAAATGAAAACTCGTGTCAAATAAAATCTAAAAAAAAATAAAAAATACCACCTAAAATCTCAAAATATCAAACATGTCTAAAAATAATTTATTTTTTTTGGATTTTTTTAAATATATGGAAAAAAATTTTAAAAAAATAAAAAGTGGTCTAAACGAAGGAATTTCGGATTTTCAGCCTAAATTTTCGTATCAAAGATACGAAAGTATTACTCCTTGATATTTTTTTTTTTGGATTTCGTGACCAAATTTTGGACACATCCGAGCTGTTGAACAGAAACCCGATTTTTTTCCAGCTTCAATGCAAAATTCAACGTCAAAACCTGAAACAAAGGAAAAACTCAAAAGAGAATGTTAGTAACGTAACAGCGCCAATTTGATCCGCTGTCGCACACGGGTCAAAAACGAGTTTTTAAAAATGTAGTTTAGTAAAAGCGACACTCGAGTATCGTCTCACAAGGACTCGTGATAGCTTTAACAATATTAGAATCAATAAGAAAAACTGTAAATTATGGGGGGTTTTCGGTTTCAAATTAGAAAAAAGATTAAAAATAAATAATTATAAAATAAGCTGAAGCGGCTAATCCACCGATCTCGGTTCCGACTTATCACTGATTATGATTCCAATCTCCTATCTATTCCTATTCGATTATAAAACTCACTGACAAGCGCAAATGGTTTTATGTGATGTAAGTTCCTATTATCCGAATTAAGCAAACGGATTTACTTTAAGCTCTTCGCGAATTAAGCAAACGCGAATTAATCAACACGATAACGAAGAAGCTATGCTAACGTGATCACGAAATAGGAACATACAGTAATCAAATTGAATCAATACTACTATATAATAATTGAATTAAGCAAACAATAATCACATAACAACATTGAAAGAAATAGAAACTTGATTGAAATTATTATAACCTCAAAGCATGATGGAACGGAACCTATGAACGGTAGAAATTGCCTTGAGATTAGGTCTCCATGAAAGGGCTGGTCATTTCTCTCTTTCTAATTTCTTGTAGCAGAATATGATCAGGCTCTACTGCCATTTTCGTTTTTATGATACAAGGAAACGGGCCTAAACAGAATTGGGCCGGAAAAGGAAAAGTTGAAATTATTTTTATTAAGTCTGGGAGAAAAACGTAATTGAACGACTACTTTGCGATCCAAATTTGCCTCCGACATCAACATGAAAGTTGTAGGACTTTGTCTCAGCTTTCCAACACATTTTCCCACGCCTCAATCCGATACTCGAAGCTCAAGTTATGGTCTGCACAGTAAACATGTATCAAATAACTACTAATGCTGAAAATAAATACGAAAATAAAATAAAGGCAAAAATAAACTTAAATCTAAAAACACAATAAAATAGTAAAAATAGTAAAACAAACTATAGAAATGCCTAAGTACAATAGTAGAAGAATGTGCATTTAAATGCACTGATCAAATTCCCCCACACTTAAACTTTTGCACTCCTGAGCAAAATTTAGGATTAAAGACTCAAAGAAAAACTTCAAAAAGATAAAAGGAAAAGAAAACAAGGCATAATGCAAAGTCACAAGCAATCAACACATTCCAAGATTAAAGGAGCATGACAATCATGAACAACATCTTATAACTTGTGCAATGAACAAGGTGGCTATTCGACTAAAAAGTGCATCAAAAATGATAGAACCTCGTGGAATATATGTACGAAGTGCACTCAATCACTCGTAAGGTGTGTGCAATATGTGAAAAGTGGAGTGTCAGGGTAGTGTTTACGCTCAAAGCACATCATCAAAGTTAGCACTGCCATAGGCTTGACAAGCCTCTACCGTCCCCAAAGATGGAGGACATCCACACAAAGAAGCACATGCACGCAAAGATCAAAATGTCTTTATTCCGGTTGTAACGGGGCCAAGGTATAGGTGAGATAAACCTAAGGGAATTAGGCTATAAAATCAAGAGGATAAAGAAGCATGAAAATCATTTGGATACTAAGCATGACATGAGGGTCAGTTTATCTCAACAAAGCATAGGTCTCAATAAGATATTGCAACTAAATCCGAGACATTGAACCCACAAAATCACTTCTTCACATCCCAAGACAACTTTCTTTATACACACCTTCATATCAGAATTGCCCATAGTACAACTTTGGTTCTCTTCTTTTCTTTTTTTTTTTTTTTTTGAATATTTTTCTTCTTCTCTTTTGATTTTTTTTTCTTCTTTGCTATTTCTTTTTTTCATTTTCTTTTTTCTTTCTTTTTTTTTCTTCTCTTTTTTTTAAAAATTTGATCCGCTGTCGCATACGGGTCAAAAACGAGTTTAAAAAAATGTAGTTTAGGAAAAGCGACACTCGAGTATCGTCTCACAAGGACTCGCGATAGGTTTAGCAATATTAGAATCAATAAGAAAAACTGTAAATTATGGGGGTTTTCGGTTTCAAATTAGAAAAAAGATTAAAAATAAATAATTATAAAATTAGCTGAAGCGGCTAATCCACCGATCTCGGTTCCGACTTATCACTGATTATGATTCCAATCTCCTATCTATTCCTATTCGATTATAAAATTCACTGACAAGCGCAAATGGTTTTATGTGATGTAAGTTCCTATTATCCGAATTAAGCAAACCGATTTAATTTAATCTCTTCGCGAATTAATCAAACACGATAACGAAGAAGCTACGCTAACGTGTTTGATTAATTCGCGTTTGCTTAATTCGCGAAGAGATTAAATTAAATCGGTTTGCTTAATTCGGATAATAGGAACTTACATCACATAAAACCATTGGCGCTTGTCAGTGAGTTTTATAATCGAATAGGAATAGATATGAGATTGGAATCATAATCAGTGATAAGTCGGAACCAAGATCGGTGGATTAGCCGCTTCAGCTTATTTTATAATTATTTATTTTTAATCTTTTTTCTAATTTGAAACCGAAAACCCCCATAATTTACAGTTTTTCTTATTGATTCTAATATTGCTAAACCTATCGCGAGTCCTTGTGAGACGATACTTGAGTGTCGCTTTTCCTAAACTACATTTTTTTAAACTCGTTTTTGGCCCGTATGCGACAGCGGATCAAATTGGCGCCGTTGCCGGGGAATAGCCAATACATATGGTGAACCTACAATAACAAAAGCATGAAAATCACAAAATCCACAGTTAGCTTGTGAGTCAAATAAAATAGGTGGAAGAGATGCACAAATTGTGAAAGACAACTGCTTGTTGCATTGCTTAATCGGAGGTTCCACTAACAATTTTTCTGCTATGGACAATGGTTGGTTATGGATAAAATCCACATTTTTGTTGTCAAATTCAAGAGTTGTTGAATTTCCTTGATTTTCTGCACAAGTGGTTGTCGGCATCAAAATATCATCACCTAAAATGGCCGCACTGATCTCATCACAAACACCACATTCACAAGAAAAAATTTCAAAAGATTTATCTACTTCAAGGGAAGCATATAATTCATCTAAATCATATTTCAAGGAATTTTGTGGTATAATCTCGTTCATGCATTCACTTGAATTTGTGTGTTCATCAGATGAAACAAACAATGTTTTAATGGACTCACTTGGAGTTTCATCAAGACTGGTATCACATTGCATTACCTTTAATAGTGCAACGGGTTGTACATCATCATGAGACATCTTGTTCTCTTCAATTTGATGAAAAGTGGAGACTAATTGCTCAATTTGGACTGTTATACTTTGAAGAGAAGATTGAACATGTTGTTGAAATTGCAAATTACTTTCAGCCATCTGCTTGATAATTTCTTCCAAATGAGATTGGGACTCAGCCTCCAATGATTCATTTTGCGGAAACTGCTGATGTGGCCATATAGCCTGCTCTTCAAGATATGAATTTTGTTCCCAATAGTATTGTCCTTGAGGATCCCCTGCAATTTGGCTCTAACCACAAAATTTAGTATCTAACATCATATGACATGCATCATTACCATGAAAACTTGAAGAACAAGTATTGCAATTTGCTAGTGGAATATGATTTTGAAAGCCTGCTTGTTGTTCTCTTGCTTCCATCAAATTGACAAGATAAGCCAACTGATCCAATGAGTCTCCCATTTTTTTTAAGTTTCAAGAAGTAAAAATAAAGAGAAAAATGAAAACTCGTGTCAAATAAAATCTAAAAAAAAAAAAAAATACCACCTAAAATCTCAAAATATCAAACATGTCTAAAAATAATTTATTTTTTTTGGATTTTTTTAAATATATGGAAAAAAATTTAAAAAAAATAACAAGTGGTCTAAACGAAGGAATTTCGGATTTTCAGCCTAAATTTTCGTATCAAAGATACGAAAGTATTACTCCTTGATATTTTTTTTTTTTGGATTTCGTGACCAAATTTTGGACACATCCGAGCTGTTGAACAGAAACCCGATTTTTTTCCAGCTTCAATGCAAAATTCAACGTCAAAACCTGAAACAAAGGAAAAACTCAAAAGAGAATGTTAGTAACGTAACGGCGCCAATTTGATCCGCGGGTCAAAAACGAGTTTTTAAAAATGTAGTTTAGTAAAAGCGACACTCGAGTATCGTCTCACAAGGACTCGTGATAGCTTTAACAATATTAGAATCAATAAGAAAAACTGTAAATTATGGGGGGTTTTCGGTTTCAAATTAGAAAAAAGATTAAAAATAAATAATTATAAAATAAGCTGAAGCGGCTAATCCACCGATCTCGGTTCCGACTTATCACTGATTATGATTCCAATCTCCTATCTATTCCTATTCGATTATAAAACTCACTGACAAGCGCAAATGGTTTTATGTGATGTAAGTTCCTATTATCCGAATTAAGCAAACGGATTTACTTTAAGCTCTTCGCGAATTAAGCAAACGCGAATTAAGCAAACGCGAATTAATCAACACGATAACGAAGAAGCTACGCTAACGTGATCACGAAATAGGAACATACAGTAATCAAATTGAATCAATACTACTATATGATAATTGAATTAAGCAAACAATAATCACATAACAACATTGAAAGAAATAGAAACTTGATTGAAATTATTATAACCTCAAAGCACGATGGAACCTATGAACTGTACAAATTGCCTTTGAGATTAGGTCTCCATGAAAGGGCTGGTCATTTCTCTCTTTCTAATTTCTTGTAGCAGAATATGATCAGGCTCTACTTCCATTTTCGTTTTTATGATACAAGGAAACGGGCCTAAACAGAATTGGGCCGGAAAAGGAAAAGTTGAAATTATTTTTATTAAGTCTGGGAGAAAAACGTAATTGAACGACTACTTTGCGATCCAAATTTGCCTCCGACATCAACATGAAAGTTGTAGGACTTTGTCTCAGCATTCCAACACATTTTCCCACACCTCAATCCGATACTCGAAGCTCAAGTTATGGTCTGCACAGTAAACATGTATCAAATAACTACTAATGCTGAAAATAAATACGAAAATAAAATAAAGGCAAAAATAAACTTAAATCTAAAAACACAATAAAATAGTAAAAATAGTAAAACAAACTATAGAAATGCCTAAGTACAATAGTAGAAGAATGTGCATCTAAATGCACTGATCAGTAAGTTACAATTGCTGCGTTTATTTCAGCCGAAGCTGCGGATTTGGTCACTAGGTTACTCAGAACTAAGGTCGATCCAAACTGCTTACTGATTCACCCAACATTTTAGCCGAATACGGCCAAGGCGCAATTTATATGTACCGCACACGCTTCATCGAGGACTCTACCGCAAGATGATAAAGACCGAGTTGGTATTCTGGAGCTCTATAGTAAAAAAATCCAAGAAACTTAATGACCTTGATGCCTCAGAACCTGCTGCCGACTATAAACCCAAAGACTTTTACAAGTTACAGAAATTAGTCAGAGACGTTTTTCAGCACCTACAAACGTACAAGCATCTTGTTGGCGGATCAATGGATATTGCATATACGAGAATGACCTCTGGAATTCCTACTTTCCTCAATGAAATCTATAACTTTTTTGAAGGGTTTAAGGACACTAATCTCAGGCTTGGAGTCTTCTACTCCGGTGGCCTAGGGGAATTCCCTTCCACCTCAACTAAACATGTTTAAATTTGTTATCTTGCCTTTAAGTCTTGCCTTTATTTGTAGAATTTTCATTGGTCTCTATCTCATTTTACTATGAAATAACATACTATTGTAACACTGACACATTGGTATTATGATTTTGAACTGGAGGCCATTATTTTGATGAAAAATAATAATTTTCCTATGCAAACTTCAAATTTTTGTTATTGTTTAAATATGTATCGGACCACTTGTTTAGTGTCTCATTTCAACAGTGTTTAAATTTGTATCGCATTTTTTGTTTATTGCGCCTCCTTTAAATAATTTCAAATCTATCTCATGCCTCTTGTTTAGTGTCTCCTTTCATCAGTGTTTAAATTCATATTGCACCTCATATTTAGTACTTTCTTTCAACAGTGTTATCTAAATGAACATGACAAAAAACTTAAAAATATTTACCTTCAGATCTCCATCTTCACTTTTCTTTCAAGGATTACAAAACCAGCAAAAGAAACTACAATCATTAGCACAACATTAACGAGTGGTTCAGAGTTATGGTGTTGATTAAAATGAGAATAGTGAAGGACACGTGGTGTACTATAGGAACTTCTTGTTAGAGTTGATGGCTTCTTGTTCAAAGCTGTACTCATACACCATTGGTGTGAATATATTCCTCTCTAATGTAAAAATGTCTTATAGTACAAAGTATTTGTTGATGCCTAACTTTTCGAAATACATTTGTATGTAAAATTTCAACTTAGGTTTCTTCTCAAATCTCTCAAAAATATAAAAAATATTACTTCAATTACCAAAAATATAAATTATTTTATCCACATCCATAAAAAATAAGAATTCAATTACTAAATAATATATTACTTCGGTTTTTATCACAATATAGGTAAGACTCTCCCACAAACAATTGTTAACAATTAAGTTTTTCCATTTATAAAAATATAAGTGAAACATTAGTTACCACATCATGAAACTTGTTGTGAATTCGACTAATAACTCACACCAATAATAAACTGATGTGTGGGGCAAGTGCAACAAACAACCAAATATAAGGACGATAGAGATGATGATGCAATAATTCAAAGCAATAAATAGCGGAAGATAAAGAACACGATCAATTTATTTACCCAGTTCAGTGTTAATGAACCTACGTCTGGGGGAGAGAGCACCTCTCCGTTCCACTAGAATCAAATAGTCACTTTACAAGAAATCCCAATTGGGTACAAGGAATTAGCAAACCCTAATTCTACCCAAAACCCGAATCTTTTCCCATGGCCAAGAGACTCAATTTGACCTAGTCTACCCAAGGTGATCCCACATGATGATCCCAAGAATAGTTTGCCCTAGGATTCCAAACTCTAGCCTTTTGTGGTGGCAAACCCCGATTCCCTACATCTTGTCGCTCTCTCTCTGTCTCTCAATTTTTCTATGAATAAAATACTCCATATTTATAGAAAAATATATGCCTATTATTTTAAAAGCAATCTTTTAAAATAAAACCAAATCTCACATTATTTTTAAATATATCCAATTTAAAAACAAAACAGAATCCAAGTCAGATATTCTTCAAAAACATTTTTTTTCACAAAATCTGCAATATTCTGACTTCTAATCTTGAGATTTAAAGGCATATCCAACAAAACTAATGATAAAAATTAAAAGGTAAAATGAATAGTATAAAAAAGAAGAATAACTATCACAACTAATTAAAATTTAACTCACATGTTGTAAATAGGTTTGACCATATATCATCTTCAAAATTGGTGCAAACTACAATTTTGAGTAAAAGATTACATAAGGATATAATTTGATAGAAATATATATATTTGTTGTTATTTTTCCTTTGTCTATGCAAATTTCAAATTTTTGCTAGTGTTTAAATTTGTATCGCACCTCTTCTTTAGTGTCTCAAAAACGCTATATGTTAATTAGAGAAATTTGTTATCAAACACATTTTTTTTTTTTCAAACAAGCTTATAAGTTAGTCTAATAAGTTATAAGCTAACTTATTGAACTTATCAAACACACCCTTAATTTATGCGGCATTGGCATTTGATTGAATGTTAAAAAGTTTTACAAATTGTTAAAAAAAATTGCATACGAGTCTAATTTATTTATATTTTAAACCCACTTGGGTTGATCTAGTGGTATTGGTTTGGAGTGGAACTTTGCTCCATTTATAGGAGCTCCATTTATTCATGTTCCCTATTTAGATGGATGACATGTGGCTAAAAAAAATCAAATGGTTGAGGTTTAAAGGGCATATTTGTTTCTCTTATGCAGACCTTCCATCTTCCTCACTCCACCGCCTCTCCCATTTCATCTCATCATCGTCCCTTGCCGTAGCGCTGGCTTTCCATCTCGTCGTCGCAACATCGTCCTCCAAATCACGTTCTACATACAGACAAAACCAATCTTTTGATAAAATCAACCATCCACCCTTCTGCTCCCTTCTAACAAATTTCAATAAATTAAATTAAGAGTGTGTTTGGATGAGGGAATATTTTGAGGTAATGTAATTTTTTGAGGGAATTCAAATGCTTTGATCAAAATTTCTTGTTTGGATAATTAATTTGGAGAATTTTAAAAATGAAGGAAATTTGTGGAGTATTTTGTTTAAACTAAATTTAAGAAATTTCAAATGACACCTAAAAGCTAAGAATTTGAAATTCCTTCTTCTCTATAAACTTTTAAAAATTACTAGTTGATAAAAAAAACCTAAAATCAGGCAAAAAATTTAAATTCAACTATAAACCCTAAAAATCAGCCGAAAACCCCAAAAATCGGCCAAAACCCAAAAATCGGCCGAAAACCCCAAAAATCGGCCGAAAAACCTAAAATTGGCCGAAAAATAAAAAATCGACCAAAAACCCTAAAATCAACTATAAACCCTAAAATCGGCCGAAAAAACAAAAAATCGGCCGAAAAACCAAAAAACAACTATAAACCCTAAAATCGGCCGAAAACCTGAAAATCGGCCGAAAAATTTAAAATCGGCCGAAAATCCTAAAATCGGCCGAAAATTCTAAAATCGGCCAAAAACCCTAAAATCGGCCGAAAACCCTAAAATCGGCTGAAAACCCAAAAATCGGCCGAAAAACCAAAAATCGGCCGAAAACCTAAAAATCAGTCGAAAAACCTAAAATCGGCCAAAAAATCGGCCGAAAAACCCTAAAATCGGCTGAAAACCCTAAAATCGGCCAAAAAATCTAAAATCGGCCGAAAATAAAAAAAAAATCGGCAAAAAAACGAAAATCAGCCGAAAAATCTAAAATCGACTATAAACCCTAAAAATCGGCCGATTTTAGGGTTTTTGGCGATTTTTTGGGTTTTCGGCCGATTTTAGGGTTTTTGGCCGATTTTAGATTTTTCGGCCGATTTTTGGTTTTTCGACCGATTTTAGGGTTTTCAGCCGATTTTTTGATTTTCGGCCGATTTTAGATTTTTCGGCTGATTTTAGGTTTTTTGGCTGATTTTTAGGTTTACGGCCGATTTTTTGGGTTTACGGTGTTTTAGGTTTTTTGACCTGTTATATGGTTCAGGCCGAGTTTTTTTATTACAGTTATTCAAATAATATCGAAAAAAATGACAATTTTGAAAATGAATTACTTTGTAATTCATTACCTTTTTCAAACAAAGAATTTTGAAATGAATGAAATTCAAATGTATCATCCAAACAAAAAATTTTGAAATGAAGGGAATTCAAATGAAAGCATTTGAATTCCATGAAATGTCAAAATCCCTTAAATTTTAAAATGACTCATCCAAACACACTCTAAAGGAAATATTTTAGTGATAATTAACAATTTCAGAAACCCTTCTGTTATCAATCTATGATATGTGCTCTAATGTGAAAATTGTTGCTAACAGTGGAGCAGAGAAGAAAGTCGTTGTTGGGATGGCCAGAGAAGGGAATGGAGGTAGCGGCGGGAAGAAGAAACAGTCGTTGTTGTTTGGTAATGTGTTGAAAAGGAGAAAGCGCCGCCACTGTAACTAACGGGGAGCAGCGGTGGTTAGAGAACGTATATGGAACTTGCAAGTTGCATCTGAACAAGAGAACGATGAAGCAGAGTGTTTCTTTCTTGTTTTATTAAACCAACACTATTTTAACCTTTTTAATTCTCAGCCATTAGATTTAATTTTGACACATGTCAAACATCTA
Organism: Trifolium repens; assembly: GCA_030408175.1. Classification (NCBI taxonomy): domain Eukaryota; kingdom Viridiplantae; phylum Streptophyta; class Magnoliopsida; order Fabales; family Fabaceae; genus Trifolium; species Trifolium repens. The sequence goes on along the minus strand of CP125839.1, from coordinate 18,908,815 downwards.
TATACTGAAAAGGAATAAAATGAGCCTCCATAAATGGAGCAAAGCTGCACTCATTGGCTTGGGACCTAGGAGTGTGCTCCTCTTATGGTGTGTTTGGTTCGGGAGTTTTGGAGGGGAAAGGAGGTAATATTTTAAATTTTTATGTTTGATTCAATTTTTTATGAGGGGGAAAGGAGGGGAGGGGAGGGAATATAGAGTTATTTTTGCTTCCCAACAAATTGGGGAGATTTGGAGGGGAGGGGAGGGAAGCTAAAATATAATTTATTTTATAGACATAATTGCCCAGAATTATTTTGTTAAAATCCTAAATTATCCTTGTTGTAAAAGTTTAGGTTTTATTTTCATTGCTCTTACAACTTGTTGAACATTGATACTGTGTTCTCCATTCTTCCATTGCTTCTTGTCTATCTTCTTCTTAGACCATCTACAATGGTTTTTAGTTTCAACACCCTCCACATCATTTTCTCTTTCTTTCACCCACTCATTTAACTTTTACCCTCTCCAATGGTTTTTATTCAACACTCTACCCCACCACTTTTTATTTCATATTCTTATTTAAATTTTTATTTTTATTTTTATTTTTATGATTACATAAAAATACAATTATCGATTAAAATTAAATTAAAATTATACGATAGAAATCATCGATTAAAATTAAAATTACAATTATCGATTAAAATTAAATTAAACTCCTGATTACAATTATAATAAAACTTAATTTAAAATACGACACACAAGTAATTAGTACGATACAAATAATTTAAAATGCAATACAACACACAAACAACGTAAGAAATACGATACAAATCATCTTCAACCACGTCTCATTCCAAACTTTGTCCATACCTGCTTCACTAGATCTGCTTGCAATTCTTGATGACCTTTTGGTTCGCGGAACTCGGATCTAGCACGCACATGATTTGCAAAAGCGGGTAACACCTCGGTCGAGTATGGTTGCGGTGCACTAGATCCACTTTCCTCAGATTGCTCAAAATCGGTCCAACGTTGAGAATATGAATCTCGTTCATCCTCAACAATCATATTATGTAATATGATGCATGACCTCATGATGATACCCAAATCGTCTATGTCCCACAAGCGAGCTGGTTCACGAATGATTTTGAATCGAGCTTGCAGCACTCCAAATGCACGTTCGATGTCCTTCCGACATCCCTCCTGATATTGAGCAAATAAATTTTCGGGTTCACTTCGAGGAAGTCTAATTGATTTGACGAAAGTTGGATAAGAATGGTAGATACCATCAGCTAGATAGTATGCCATATCATAGCGACGTTGATTCACAAAGAAAGTCACACTTGGAGCCTTTCCCTGTTCCACGTCATCAAACACTGGTGACCGGTCTAGAACGTTTATATCGTTCAACGTTCCCGGACATCCAAAAAAGGCATGCCAGATCCATAGATCATGAGATGCAACTGCTTCAAGAATAACTGTTGTGGTTCCCTTATCCCCCTGTTAATTTGACCTTCCCATGCTTCAGGACAATTTTTCCACTTTCAGTACATGCAGTCAATACTCCCAATCATCCCTGGGAACCCCCGCATTTCATTCACATTCAGTATTTTTTGCAGGTCTTCTTCAGTTGGTGCTCTCATATACACTGGCTCATACAATCGTATGATTCCTTTACAGAATCTACGTTAGCACTCCAATGCTGTAGTACCTCCTATTTTGATGTACTCATCGACTGCATCTACTGACACACCATATGCTAACATTCGCATTTATGTGGTACATTTTGCTAAAGGTGATATACCTTCTTTGTTGGCTGCATCAACTCGCTGGGTGAAGTAGTTATCACTACTTGAAAGGTCCCCAACGATTCGAAGGAAAACATGTTTTTGCATCCGGTACCGATGACGAAACATTGCATCGTCGTATGTAGGCTCAGTGGCAAAGTAGTCGTCAATTAGTCTTTGGTTTGCCGCTGCATGATCTCTATTAATATATTTTCTACTACGAGGTGCATAAGCTTCCAATATTTTCTTTCGACGCTCTCTAAATTGATTGGTTATATAAGCTTCTTCAATTTCAAGATTTTGCTTATAAGCTTCGACATCAAAATCAAAATGATCTTCTGATGGATCCATTTTTTGTGATATTATAATTAGATTGGATGAGATTTGAGATATTGGTACATAAATGGATGTATGAGTCCCTATATATAAATCGACTTGAGTGGTGGACCACTGATGGATTCGAAATAATTTATTGTATATAGTTAATTATCAGATAAGGATTCGATTTGAGTGGTGGACCACTGACGGATTCGAAATAATTTCTTGTATATAGTTAATTATCAGATAAGGATTCGATTTGAGTGGTGGACCACTCACGGATTCGAAATAATTTATTGTATATAGTTAATTATCAGATAAGGATTCGAAATAATTAAAGCAAACACTACACTGACATATTGAAACAATACACTGACATATTCAAACACAATAATCAAACCAAACAATACACTAACATATTGAAACACAATAATTAATGCAAACAATACACCGACAAATATTTGCTTGAAATTAATTATCAAAAAGTTGTTGTTCCAACTTTTTCAACATCTCTTTCTTACGATCATTGAGATGTTCTTCGGAACTTAACTTTAAATACAGTTCCATTTTCCTCAATTGGTTAGCCTCTTGTTGCGTCGAGTTTATCTTGTCCAATCGTTCAAGCTCTTTCTCCTTGAATTGTCTGAAAGAAGACCAGTCGGTTTCCAAAGCCTCCAAGGCGGCTTCCTTGCTCTTCTTTTTACTCTTTTTTTTAGCTGCCTCCCTACTCATGGGACGAGCACTAGATACTACCTAGTATTTGAGCCACATGCATCACTCTCGTGAGATCTCTTAGATCCACTACTTTCCTGAGCCATTATTTCCTCCTACTTGACTACTATAACGTGGTTGTTCACGGAGAGCGTCCCATTCTTGCATTAAAGTAAATTGGGTAAAATAACTGATACCCCCCTGTAATGTGGACGTGTTTTGTTTTTCCCCCCTATAAAAATTTTTCGTGCAACTCGCCCCTTGCAAAATACTGACTCTTTGTTTTTGCCCCCTATGCACAAAACTTGGCAGCTGACTGTGCACTTTTGCCACGTGGCAAATCCACGTGGATTTATTATAATTTTTATTTAAATTTAATGACACGTGTCATGACACATGTCAAACCAATTATTAATTAAAAAAAATTAATAAACTGAATTAAAAAAAAGAACAAAAAATTGTGGAAAAGCTCTCCACATGGTTCAAACCCGTGACCTTCTCTCTCCAAGGCTCGCCTCTCAGCCAAGTGAGCTGCGTGCACACTAGTGTTATGAAAATAGCTTAAAATGTATTTGTATCAATTAAACACAGAGGAAGATCAACATGGTCATTTGAATCAATCATAAAATAATAATAATAATAATTTTTTTAACATTCTTTCCTTATTAAAAAATGTATTCTTTCATTATCTAAAAAAAATGTATTCTTTTGTTATTTTTTTGCTACACTATTTTATTTTTGACTAATATTCAATGTATTTAATTTTGAGAAAATAATAAAAATCATTTTTAAATATTAGAGAAAAAAAGAAGTGAAGATGAAATTTGTGTCTTGTTAATTTGGAATTGTATATTTGAAACTAAAAATTAAATTACTTTTAATAAAAAATTACTTTTGATATATGTTATACATTAAATGTGACTTATAAAATTAAGAAATATTAAAAAATTATTTTATGATGATAAATTTTTTCATATATGTAAATTTTGAATTTGAATTAAAAAATATAAAAATGAAAAGGTGAATACCGTAATTATTTTATATTAACTATATTAATAAAAAAATATGGAAATAGAAAGGTGAATATCTTAATTAAAAACGTGACAAAAAAATGTATCATCGGGTTAAGTTTTTTTAAAAAATAAATAAATTTATCATCATAATTTTTTTTTTAGTATTGAATAATTTAAATAGTAAAATTTTGGATTACTTAAAATTACTAATAATTAAAATTAATAAATTATACTGTTTGCATATTAATAAATTTTGTTTTATTGATTCAAATACATTTTAAGCTATCTCCATAACACCAGCGCGCATGCAGCTCACTTGGCTGAGAGGCGAGCCCTGGAGAGGGAAGGTCATGGGTTCGAACCTTGTGGAGAGCTTTTCTACAATTTTCTTTTCTTTTTTTTAATTCAGTTTATTAAATATTTTTTTAATTAATAATTAGTTTGACACGTGTCATGACACGTGTCATTAAATTTAAATAAAAATTATAATAAATCCACGTGGATTTGCCACGTGGCAAAAGTGCACAGTCAGCTGCAAGTTTTGTGCATAGGGGGCAAAAGCAAAGAGTCAGTATTTTGCAAGGGGCGAGTTGAACGAAAAAAATTTATAGGGGGGAAAAACAAAACACGCCCATATTACAGGGGGGTAACAGTTATTTTACCCAAGTAAATTGAACATTCTTCCCACACGCGTATAATTCCTGCGCTTTTGCCAAAACATCATTGTCCGACCAACCGTTTCCTTTCAAACGCTTAGCGTTATCATAAGCACCAATCCATTTATTAATTATTTTACTCATATAATTAAAGCAGTTTCGACATGCACCAACATCACGTGGAGGATCGAATGAGCAATGCTCATTACAGTAGTCAGCAATTTTACCCCAATATTGTTCACCTTTTTGGTTTTTACTGACAACACTGTTTGTTCCAAATTTAATCCACCCACTAATTAACATCAAATTTTGTTCAGTGTTCCATGCTGGAGTATAGCTTTTCCTGCTCTTAGGAGTTGAATCCTCTGAATTTGGAGTGACTTCATTAGCAGTTGTCATTCCACCAATGGTCATTTGTGTTGAAAATCCGGGAAATTCAGATGCACCACCACTCGGAAAATTTTCATTAACCATCGGCATATAACCATTAAACGGTGGTGTTTGAGATGGATTTCCCATCATAGATCCATAATATGGATGGAAGTTTGGAGGATGTTGGTTTGAAAATTGATTTGGATTTTGATACTAGTTAGGATTTTGATAATTGTTGGGATTTTGATAATTGTTTGGAGTATTAGAAGAATTTTTGGTGTTGAAATGATTATTGGGATCCATTTCATTAAACAAAGACTAAAACTTAAAAATAAAGACTAATAGAAAGATAATAATAAGATTAAGATAGTGAAAAATTTGTTTTTTTTTTCTGTGTCCAAATCAAATGAACCAAGTCTCTATTTATAGAGAAAAAAAAAATCATGAATTTTGGTATAAAAATAAAAAAATATAAAATTAATTTGCAATGAAATAATTGAGTTTAAAGATAAAATGAGATAAAAATCCCGCTGGCCAATCAGAGGCTGCCACGCCTCCCACATATTCTTCTCTCTCCGCCAAATGCACGTCCCACACGCCTTGTCTGCGCGTGTGCAGCACGCGCCTGTTGCCAGCAAATAAAACGCGGCTGCGTGTCCCTGTGCGCAGAGTTCAACTCTGTTGAAAATTTTCAACACTTCTTTCCGCCGCCAGCTCATCTTCAACACCCTCATTGCATGTGATTTGCTGTGTTGAAATGGGTTTCAACACCCCCATTGTAGATGTCTTATAGATATGCCTCTTGTAAGAACATTAATTTATTGTAACACGTGTTTTTTATTCTTTCTTGAACATCACCGTTTTCTATTGATCAATTGTATATATTCTTGCTGGAACATAGTACCTTGTTGCGTTACTCGATTATATATATTCATATGCGTTTCAACTTTGCTGCCTTGTTGCTGGAACATAGTATACCTTGTTGCTGATGTTGCGTTTCAACTTTGCTGCCTTGCCGGAAGCCTGGAACATCACGTTTTCAATTGTTATTCTTTTTTCAATTGCTTTCCATGTGTGTTGTTTGTAATATTGATCTTACTATAATGATATATATCAAGTTTTGATTACCAAAATATTATTAAACATCCATTTTTTTATGAAATCGAGTTTGAAGATGCAGACTCGCATTTGGGGCTTGCAAACGCAAAACCAAACAGATACTATATTTATTTATTTGATTGTTTTATAAGTTGTTGCATAATTGTCTAGAATTTAATTTTATAATATTTCATGGGATTAGATGGATCAACACGATCCAAAAATTGCTATTATTAGATGGTTTGATTTGCGCCCAAGAGTTGTAGCTCGACTTATGTACGCTATTGTTTACTGTTACAAGACTTTAAGGGTAAAAAAGTAAATTAGGTTTAAAATACCTCATCTCCCCTCCAATTCCCTCTTTTGAACCAAACATGTATTTAATTAAAATATTTTTCCTCCTCTCCCTTTCCCTTCCCTCCATTAAAAGCCATCCCCTCCCCTTCCCTCCGTTGAACCAAACATACCCAAGTAGGCTATGTTTGGGAGTTTTCACGGGAAGGAAATGATATGTTAAGGAGGAGAATGGAAGGAAAGGGAGGGAATGAAGAAAGGAGAGAAATTCTTCCCCTTATTTGAGAGTTGAAAAACCAACAAGGAATGAGATAGAGTACTTATGTGATAATTTTACTATTTTCCCCTTTTTTCTCTTAAAATAATACATTGGGTTATACTTTACAAAATTAATTCAAATATTATTATTTAATTTCATAAAAAACTAAATATTATTTTTTAATTTCATAAAAAACTAATGATCGGAATTTATAATTTTTATTTAACAAATGTAATTTTTAGTTGAAATAATAATTTAGTTACTCTTTTTTAATTTAGTTAATATTTATTTTTTTGACACAATTTAGTTATTATTTTTTTATTTAGTTATTATTTTAAAAACATCATTTTTCTTTTTTTTTCTTATGGATTGATATGTGATCCAATAAACCCAAATTTCTATTTTTGCTAAGCCCTAAAAGAATTTTGGTGAGCCCACTATCCCTTTAACACCTCCCAATATTTTTCCACTTAATTTTTTTTAATTCCATAATTAAAATAATAACATTTTAATAAATAAATTAATAATAAACTAGGTGGTGGTGGGTGGCCGGTCAACACCGGACCACCGGCAGAGCTCTGACGACAGGCGGCGGAGATCCAAATTTTCCGGCGGTCCAACGGCGGAGGGCGGCGGTGGTCCGACAGCCGGAGGTAGAGCTCCGGCATTGACCACCACCATATTATTTTAATATACTTGTATTAAAATATTAAATTATAATATATTTTAAATAACATAAAAATACTGGTACTTTTATATTTAAAAAAAACTAGTTTTTTTTAAAAAGAAAATCCTTTTTTTTTAATTAAAAAAATCCTTTTTTTTGAATAAAAAAAAACTGGAGTTTGGAATGAAATTAGGTTATAGCTAAAATTGGAATTTTGAATTATTGTAAGGGTAAAATAGTCAATTTATATAGTTAACCCTCCAAAATCCCCAATTTGGGAGAACTTTAAAATTGGATAAAATAAGTCCTCCAAAACCCCCTAAAACCTTTCCTTATTTTTTAAAAACTTCTAAACAAGGGTTTACCTCTTCCCAAGCCTTTCTTTCCCCTCCCTTCCCCTCCAAAACCCAACTCCCAAACAAAGCCTTAAGGTCTCATGTTCGATTCTCTCTGGTACCAATTTCCGTGGGTTAATTTAGCTTCTTTAAAATTTTTTTTTATATATTTTAACAGTATAAATCTAATTTATCTCTTTGACAAATGAATCTATTTATATATGATATATATTAGTTGCTATATTATTTCTCCAAATATTTATATAATAAATTATGATTATATATATGTGTAAAATATTATCATAATAAGGATATATAACATTTTTTTACAAAACAAACAATATTCATTCATTCAAATGGATAGAGTACATCGATATAATACAAATTCATAATCGTTAAAAACAAAAAAAATAAATCTGCGAACAAACTCACAATATCCATGTTAGTAGCATAAAATGGCAAATTACATGTAATAAAAAATATGATTTTTGACAACGACTTTTTTCGTTAAAAGACGTTACAAGTCGTTGGCAAAAATTATATTTTTTGTAATGATATGCCTACAAATATGACTATATTGAAGTGTCCGGAATATCCATGCATCCGGATTTGTAGCGTTGATGACACCAAAGTCGACATTGATTGGATCTGTACTAGATCAGAACTACTCCTTCAACTTCAAACAAATGAACACCGCACAAAGACGGAAAAACAAATACACAAAAATGAAGAATATAATTTCATAATATCTATACAAGTCAATATAAGAATTAACATATATATATATATATATATATATATATATATATATATATATATATATATATATATATATACATTAACAAGTTTGACGTTTATTGAGACCCGTCAAGATTAATACTCCCTCCGTTCCAAAATATAAGTCGTTTTGACCATATTACACAAATTAAAAAATGTAAGTAATGTTGTATGGAAAAGAGAAATTATGAGTTAGTTTATAAAATTGTCTTTCATTAATTGTATGGGAAAAATAAATTGAAGAATTAAAAAAAGAAAGAGAAATAAATAGTTAAGAGTATAATAGAAAAAAGAACAATAAATGTTTCATTGGTAATGTAAAGCGACTTATATTTTGGAACAATATTTTTTCTCAAAACGACTTATATTTTGGAACGGATGGAGTAATTTATAAGTTTTTATTGAATACCGTTAATCATGACGAGTCTCAATAACATATCAAATGATTTTCAATTTCTTTTAAAAAATTATGGATTATCTATATATTATAAACTTACAATCCAACAAAGAATTTTATAAAATTCATATTCGTTATAATGTTATTCACGACTGGTGCACCATGAAAGATCTAATGAGGTAAAATAATAGTTGGGCCACATGGTACAAGCCCAAAATTAAACACACAAATAAAAAAGAGTTTTACTTTTCCCACCCTATTTCATTTCTCGTGCGCCCTACATAATTATCAAAATACCCCTATCCACTACTTAAATAGAGGTTCTAAGTTTAAAATCTAAATAAATTCATGTTAGGATTATGTGGACTACTTAAATAGCAGATGTTATACTTTTTACTTTTGCCTGCATCTTCTCAACAATGGTTCTATTCTCTTTTTTCTTTATGCTCTAAACATAAACGTACTAATAGTCTCTGCTTCTCAATCTCTAAAATTTCAATCTCTGTTTTTCGTTCGTTTGTATTTCTGTTTTCTTTCTGCTGTATTTTAATTTATTTTTTTAAAAAAAAAAGCAAAACAGCATCATTTGCTTATCCGGTCCAACAATTATACTAGACCGTTGTACCCTGCAGTTCTCGGTTCAACCGGTCCGACCGACCATATTTTTTAAAACACAGCCTGTCCATACTCCGGTGATTTTTATTCCATGTAACTATTTAGTAAAAATCTTTCAAGTTGAAAAAATCAAACTAGTTATTAACTAACAGTGAGCAAGTATAAATTTATGAAACAAGTTATTAAAAAATATTTTAAAAACACAATTCAAAGTTTTTTTTAATATGTTCAGCACTTTGGAGACAAAATCTATATCAAATTCATTCAAACCAGGAATGATAATAAATCTAACTAACTCGAACAAAGTTTAAGACTCGATTCGAAACTTGAGCTAAATATTAAATTCGTTAATTAAATGAGCTAAACTTGAGCTATATATAATCCGGCTCGTTTGGTTCACGAGTTGACTCGATTATATATATAAAACTTCAAAAATAATTTTAAATTTATATATTTGATTTGATACATTTATATTTATATAATTAATTTTTTGACATATAATAAAATAAAAATGAGTAACATTAAAATTAATAGACAACGTTATGCACAATGATATATTTTTACGGATTTTTAAAATAAAGTCTCACATTGGAGTGTATTTAAAAAATGGAGAACAAATAGAAAAAAAATTCATGTCGAATTCTTGAGTTGAATTTCAAGTTGAAAATGAATTGAACCTAACGAGCCGAATCGAACTGCTCGCGAACTCTAAACAAGCCGAACTCGAACTGAAAAAGAAAATTGTGTTGAACTCGAACCGAGTTTCGAGCCGAATCAATTTTTATCAAGTTGAGTCGAACTCAAACAAGTTCGACTCAACTCATTTCTAGCCCTAATTCTAACTTAAACAATATAATTTTACATTTCAAAGTATGCTTGAAACTCCTCCAATGTAGCTTGACACGATGATAGTTCACATGTTATTTTGTGTTTACATGAGCAAAAGGGAAATAATCATGTAAAATTTAGGGTTGATTATTTAAAAAGATTTGAACTTCTTGTGTTTAAGCATGTAAATGATAGTTTGTATCCTTGTATATGCAAATCAACCTTGGCATCCACTTACCACTTATGATTGAGTCAAAAAAGAAGGCATTAGATATCACAGTAGGCAATTAATAAGGATTCAAACATACATAATTATTTTACACCCTCCCACTAATTTATTTTTTTGGTACAACACCCTCCCACTAATTTAGTATACATAAACAAAATGTGTTTCAGAAAGTAAAAAATTAATAAGGATTCAAACATACATAATTTTTTCACACCCTCCCACTAATTTAGTATACATAAACAAAATGTGTTTCAGAAAGTAAAAAAAAAAAAAGGTATACATAAACAAAATTAGATTTCTCATCAAAACATACTATTACAAAAATATTCTAATGCAACCCAAGAGCGCCTAGATTAGATAACTGGTCTCTTTTAACTTGACTAATGCCCGATTTCTTTTAACTTGACTAATGTCCGATTTACGCCAAAAAAACACTCAAATACAACTTAATACTCATTGTATTACTCCTTTTGAGAGCAAACAATATTCCTATCAACCGAATTATACTTACGGTAATAGCTGTTACAAAATATTTTAATCACATAGTTTGCAAAACAAGTATAATACTAACATAATTATAAAGTAGATATATAATGACAATATAAAACTCAATATATATAATTTGTGACAAACAGCATTTATCAAAATTTGTACTTCATAATTATCAAAAAGATAAAATTGTATTTCATAATTAACTACAATATGTTATATAGAGAAAATAATACTACAAATCTATTCATAAGAAGGATAATATATACATAGCACACCTAATTTGATGGTATATTTACTTCTTCAAATAGCCTAATTCATCCATCATCATCCATGCCTATTTGTAGCCACTAGCCATGAACCATAAATAAATTAGAACTAAATTTGAGTCTCAACTTTTGAGAAGTACAAAATCTGATGTTGTTTTGCCTTTGGAGTTGGACCTCTCTAATAGCCTCCTTCCAACCACAATTATAAATAGAAATCAACTTTTTCAACTTATCATATCTAAGTGTATATTTGATATCACGATAAATGCGCCAGATTTACAGTAGACATAGACACTGTAATTTTATCATTCCACCACCATACTAAACATAGGCATTAAGTAAACTTCTACTTAGCATTGTGGCAGAAGGGAATAGCAAAATTTTTACAAATTCATAAAAATATTAATAATACAAAACAAAAAAAATATTAATAGTACCATTAACAGTGACGTCATATACCGGCAAAGTTAGAATCGGAGAAATCACCGGCGAAACGGCAAGCCCCGTTCCGACCACAAATTCCGAACATTCGTGTAATTCAATTTCAACTGCAAAGGCAGAGCCAAACTCAAATTCCTCTCATCCACATTCACTTTCTTCCTCTGCTTCTTTTTCTCAGTCGCCGGCGGTGACGACGGCGGCAGAATCTTCTTCATCCCCGGCGAGATTTCAAGAATATCAACCATAGCGAAATTCAACAAGTTAACATCGCCGACATGACGAAGAGCTTTCAATTTCCCACCAAAACGTCCAAACCACGGATTCACTCTCCCGTCGCCGTAACACAAACCTTCTCCGCCGCTACTTCCACCGTCGTCAACCCTACTTCCGATGATACTATCAATTCCTTCCTCAATTTCATCTTCCAATATCGATTTACAATCAAATTCCTCTCCAGAATCACGTTCCAGTACTTCATCAGAATTCACCACTCTCTTTTCCAAATTCTCCTTTTCTCGAACGCTGAAAAACTCCGTTTGAGAATCGCTTTTATTTTTAAGCTGAAAAGTGTTTCCATTAAACGGTAACAACAACGGTTCAAGAAAATCGTTGTTATAACATTCCGTTATTAACGGTTTCGTGAATTTACACGGTGGTGGTAATTTTTTTAGGTTACGAAATAGGTTCGGATATGCTTCGGAAAGTAAAGTAGCAGCTTCGTTGTAGTTTTGGTTCGGTCTTTTTCGTGTGGTTCGGGGTCTTTTGGTTCGGATTGCGCTTTGGGATTGTGATATGTTATTGCTAGGTTCGGAGATTGTTAATGTTGATGAAGGAGAATTAGAAGAAGAATTAAGTGATGTTAATGTTGATGATTTTTTGACTACATTGAAATTCAATGCATTGGTTCCTCCGCTTAAACTTGAACTCATTTGAAAAAGATTGATGGAGTGAAGTTAAATAATCACTTAACCAAGAACAAAAAAGTGATTTTGTAAAGTAGAGTGCAAAACCCTAAAGTTGTTGAGAGAATGAATGTGTTTTTTTTTTAGTAAAGTAGAGAAAAGTAGAAATGAGTGACCTAGTTAGTGATTTGTTTGGGGGGCTATGAAAAGTAGATATAAGCAATAAGCCAATAATGAAGAGTGAGTGAGGGAGGTGAGAACAAAGCAAGAGACAATGTTGGTTTGTGGTGTTGCAGATACGGGCCACTAGGGTTTAATATTTGACTTGTTCTTTTTGTTTTTACTATAGTGTCCTTGTTCTACAAGTTTCTATTTTTTATTCCTCGGGGAATTTGTTGGATATAAATTATTAATGTAATTAATTAATGAGAGAAGGAAAGACAAACTTTATTTTGTTGTTCCAATGAATCTTATTGTTTTGTAAGACAAGATTCAATGCCAAATGAATTAGAGAGACCAGTTTAATTTAGTTTGGAGGTAAGTTCTGGTATCAAATGGTTTCAGTCTTCTCTCGATTGCAGTTGTGGGAGATCGAGCCGTGGTTCTCCCTATCAAGTTCAACGTCAATCACCAGTGAACCAACTAACGATTAGTTATATAATCTCAATTTGGTCTTTTATACTTTTTTTTATAAATAAAATTGAATTATAAGAAATACAAGGTGTATTCAATTCTTACAATTCAAAAACACCTTTAAATGTTATGTAAGCAAGCTAAAGGGTATACACCAATCACCATTACCATAAGGTGTATCAGTTCTAATTCTGCCAAGAAACCAAAACCACAAAATATACAGAATTTGATCAACAATAACAAGTATATTCGGCAAAACACCTCTAAACATAATATTATTCCGGAGACGCCAAAGACAACATATCGTAACAAGCCAGCCAAATCAAATGTTTAACCTTGAAGTCTTTCTTGCTTTCACCAAGTTACCAAACCGATTGAAATGACTACACTATTTTCAAAAACAATATTGTCCACTTGCATCCAATTGTAAATTTTCCTCCACACTTATTGCGAGAACCGACAAGTAAACATCACATGATGAATCTCTTCAACCTCTCTAAAACACAAAGCACATGAAAGTTCATTTGGATTAGTGATAATTCCCCTGCTTGCTAGTGCCGCGCGAATTGACAATCTTGATAACAAAAGCCTCCATCCAAAAATACCAACTTTAGATGGCACATCATTTAACCACATCCTCTGTAGTGTTGTTTTTTTTTTTTTTACAAAGGTGATACGCGACCGTTAAGGACCGTCTTGAAAACAGGATAGGAACTTGACCCTAACCGCGACCTGCTGGTAGAATCAACACTATAAAGTTCTTCTCTCAAGAACAAAGTTCTTATCACAAGAACAAAAGAAAAGTTCTCACAAGAGAAACTCTCAAATTATATTAAACTTCAAGTTGTTCTTTCAGATGTACATGAGAGTCCTATTTATAGTCTATCATTACACAGTAGGATTTATTGTCCACTATCATACATTCATCATGGGCACTAGAAAAATAGCACTAAACATGCTTATAAATTCGCATTAGCCACTATAATGACTTAGTGCACCACTGTGAAGGATCTAGAGAGGCTAGAATGAAGTTAAAGGTCATCTTAAAACCCTCCCAAATCCAAAAACGAAAATTATAAATAAAATAAAGAAAATTGGACTTAATTATTTATTATTTAGTCCAATATTATTAGACCACACATCAGCCCATGAATGCTTCCTATCATGTGAATTGAGCTTTAAGTTTGGTTCAAAGCATCTTCCTCCATAATATTTTAGTGCATTTTATTTATAAGTTTCCTTCCACATGTTTAGTGAACGTGAACTCATGATCTCATCAAAAAGTAATGCAGAGAGCATTACATGTATATTCATTGAAAGAAAAGGGAAGAAAAAAAAAACAAGGGAAGAAAAAGGGATCAAGTCAAAACCTCTTCAAAAGGATATAATTAATTAAACATGTAGTTAGACATTCCTAATCTATTTCTCACAACATAAGTTCTAATAAATATAACGCATGTTTGGATTAGCTTATTTTTGAGCTTATGTAAAACAATTTATGCAAATAAATAAAGTTTTATGTTAATTTATAAGTTCTCACTACAAAAAATTGTATTTCTATAAGATATTTTATCATAAACTACCTCGAAAAACTTATAATAACGCATAAAAAATTATTTATTTGCATAAGTTGTTTTGCATAATCTCAAAAATAAGTTAATCCAAATAGAGTCATAGACAATCAAACACCAAACAAAAGAAGAAAGTGAAAAGCCTAAATTAGCTAACTGTCTGCATAAGTACAACATGCTAAAGTTTTAGGTCTAGTTTACCTTGCAACAATATTTACTATTTTCATTTTCTAAAATATTTTATTTTCATTTTCTTAAATGTATTCATTTTCGAAAACAAAATCATTTAGGGTCCGTTTGGTTCGGGGGTTTTGGAGAGAAGGGGAGGGGAGGTGAGCTGATATTTTAAATTTTTATGTTTGGTTCAATTTTTTTATGAGGGGGAGGGGAGGGGAGGCGAGGGGAGGGAATATAGAGCTATTTTTGCTTCCCCCAAATTGGGGGGATTTGGAGGGGAGGGAAGGGAAACAAAAATATAATTTAATATCTATTACTATATATAAAAAGGATACAAATTTTTGGGATGACTTTTTTATTATTCCTATTTTACCCTTAAAAAAACTACAAAAAAAAAAAAGTAACCACAATTCCAAATTATTAGCACAATTGATGAATAAAATCACCAAATTAATAGAGATGATTTGTTATCTATTATCTATTATTATTATTATTATCTATACCAATATATAGAGAGAATATCCCTTTTCGCATGGACTTTTCTTATTGCCATTTTTGTCCTTCACTCTAATTAAATATTTGTATATGTTGAAAAATAACTTGCACGATAGAGAATATCGATCACACAAACGGGCACGTAGTATTGATATAATTACCCTCAATTAATTTGTTTTTTTTTAACAAACCCTCAATTAATTTGTTAAAATCCTAAATTATCTTTATTCGAATATTAAAAGTTTATCAACAAAAAAAAAACAGAATATTAAGAGTTTATGTTATATTTTCTTTGCTCTTATATATAACTTATATCGTATTAATATCTCACCTCCCCTCCCCTTTCCTCGTTTGAATCAAACACGTATTTAATTAAAATACCTCATCTCCTCTCCTCTCCTCTCCTCTCCCCTCCCCTCCCTTCAGTTTGAATCAAACAAACCCTTGAAATCAACACATATTTTAAAAAGTAAAAAAAACAAAACACATTTTTACAAAATAAATAGCCCCTTATTTTTTTAAGGGAAATGCTAACAACATATTGAAAATTTAAATATTTAACTTTTTGAACAAATAATTTCTTTAAATAAAATATTTGAAAAATTTCTCGGATACACTCGTTAGCAAGATCCATTTTAACATAAAATTTTCTCATTTAAGTTACTTAACAATTAATATTTTTTTGGACAGACTAAATGAATTATTATTTAATATTATATAAAATTGTAATGATATGTCATAGATCCTATGTCATTTGATAAAAATAATATAAAACAACTGCGTGTCTCAAAACTAAACTCGTCCGTTTTTTCTTCTTTTAGTCAAATCAACATCGATCAAGTCACGCCTTGGTTGTAAGAATAAATAAGACGATTAACTTTCTACTTTTAAAACGACCATAATGGTAATTAGTTGTAAGATTAAATTGACATCGATCAAATCACGGCTTAATCAAATCGACATACATTCATACTTATGCAGTAACAAAATGTATAGCTTCAAAACAGTTTATTCATTTCATTGCACACAAAACTAACAACCATATATTAATGTATTATTATCCTGCTATGCAAAAATGTTCTAAAAATTTATATATATTCTATAGTATATAGTTACTATTTAACCTTTTCCCTTAACTCAGCTACAGGCACATAAACAATAGATGGCTCATTCAAATAAACTTCATCTGAACCCTTTGATCTGTAATTTTGAACTTGACTTAATTTTTGTTTCAATCTATCTAATTTCATCTTTACTTTGCTGAGTCTTTCGAATTCCATCTCGGCTGCCTCATAGTCTCCTTCGAATGCAAAACTTACTTTCTTTTTCCTTTCTTTCAACAGTTTCATCAAGCTAACATCTTCGTTGAAATCATCGTTGACCTCCGTAGATTCCTGAAAATAAAACATTTAAGTGTGTCACGATTCGAATAAAAAATCATCACCATTTCCGCTCTATTCACAAAATGTTGAAGATTTTAATGTCTGATTTCTATCCTTGTATTCGTCTTTTTATACAAATATTCCTCCAACCAACTAACTTACTAACTAACTAACTTCTCTGACAACTCTTAACTAACTCCCAACATATCCGGAAAGGTTAGCTATTAGGTTAAAACATGTTAATAGTCTTCATTACATTTCTAATAGAAGGTGCAATAAATTATTGATAAAGCTTTCAGTAATGGACTCCACCTCTCGAGCAAGTTCTACGGTGGACCCGTACTTAGAAATCGCCAGAAAAACTAATGATGGCTGATGTCAATAGAAGTTACAGTCCTCCTTGTTATAACGTTTGAGACAGTGACTTGAACATTGTCGGTTTGACAAAATTAAAAGAAAGCAGATATGTGTCAAACCAACACCGATCAGGTTACCATCTCACTCGTGAAAACAAAGAGGATCGTAAGTTCTATTTCTAGAGGACACAAATCAGTGTGTTTTCAACAATTTTCAGGTACCGGTCCATGGTGAACCACCTATCAAGGTGGTCCACCATAGAACTTGCACACCTCTTATATCAATTTATGCAGAAATGTTCGTTTACACAAAATACAACATTTGAATTAGAAAAGCACCTTGTTGCCATTTTCACTCAACGGTGGAGGCATTTCGGGTCGCTTTCGCTTTTTCTTCAAGGGACTGCTGGATGTCTTTGTTTTCTCTTTGTCAGTGACATTTTCAATCTGCTTCTGGGAATGAACCACGGTGTCTTTTGACACCTCCGGTTTCAAAATCTCATCTTTCTGCACATGTTGTGACGTAGAATCCTTTGAGGTCTTAGAAGTTATACTCTGAAGCTGTTGCCCTCCTTCTCGATGCTGAACAAAATCCACTTATGTCAGAATTTATAGCAAATTCCGAGAACAAAACAATTTATGAATTTCTAACGTAAAAATACATCTCATTATAGGATTTAAAACCAGCATAAGTTTGTATCTAATTAAACAACTCGTACAAATGGTTACTATTTGAATAATAATAACTTAGAGAACAAAAGCATAGCGCCGAAGCTTACCTTTCTCGTTTTAAGTGCCATGTAACGTGCATTTTTGAACCATTTGTTAACCTGCGTTTTCAAAATGTTAATAAACATAAGTTTGAACAGAAAAAGAACTGTTTGATTCGAATAAAGAACAAAAAGCAATGCAAATAACTTGCAGTGACATATGCAAATGTTTACTAAATGGTGATGCACTTTAATACGAAAAATTCAGATTAAAATGGTAAAAAAATATGAGTCGATATTTTAATGTATAATAACCTTTGCCGCATCAAGTCCCAATTCTTTCGAAAGGGCATCCTTCACAGATTTTGGAGGAAGCTCATTCTCAGCAAAAACCTGGCGAAGCTTCTGGAACATTTCACAATGGACATGAATTAGCGCATATATAACTATTTATATATTATATTTTTTTTCAAATGGAACTTCGAGAGATAACAAGAAAGAGAGACGACAGCAGAGTAGTTATCAATTAATACCTCGACTGCATCATGTGGAAGCCTGAAACAAGGTCTTTTTATGCCTGAAGAATCCCCTCTTATTCTATCTTTCTTCTCATTATTCGGATGTTTATTTTCACTTTCATGCAGAGTCATAAGAGTATTAACTGCATCAGATTCCTTTTCTCTTCGCCGTCTTTTTCCAGGACCCCAATCTTCGTCTTCACTCACTTGTTCATATGGAAGAGCATCCTTCCCAAACATTTCCTGAAAAGATAGGAACTCAAATGAAACTTCGGCTCTATTTGCATTGAGTTATTTGAGCTTATCAACAGACACAAGTACTTGTGATACTGTTTGACGGAACTTCTAGAAATAGCTTATGACATGTCCATAAGCTGTTTTCAGCTTATTTTCACAAGCTTTCCAGATAGGTTATGAAAACAGCTTAAACATCTTATAAGCTTGTATGAAAACAATTTGAATTTATTTTATCTTTTGTTATACAAATAGCTTATAGCTTATACATAAGTACTTATACTCTAAGCGCTCAATTAAACTATTTATCCAAACATAACTTTATTTACATGGTCATATCATAACTATACTTCATATATGTTTTTTTAGTACTATACTAGTGAATTCTATGCTACCGCTAAATATGTCAATTTTAGATGATATACTCACATCATAAAGTTTCTTGTAGTCAACAGCTCTTCGCTGCCTACGACCGCAAGCTATTTCCCCGGATTCATCAGAATCTACATGGCCGTTAGCAGAATAATATTCAAGGTTGATGCCTTCATCTAACAGAGAACATTCGCCATTTAAAGACCACATACTGCCAGAACTACTTGAATCATTATCAGATGCGTTTTCATCATTTCCTTCTGTGTCGATGCCGCCGCTGCTGTCTTCTTTCCTGTCTGGATTATAGTCATCGTCTTCAGGATCATCTGACGGCCATTCTTCTTCTTGATTGAGTAATGCATCATCGCCGTCAGGAATAGCAGCCTCTTCCTTGAATACATCCTTCATTTTTATGAGAAAAAATCATTTGTTATTTTTGGACCAATTAAAGGATAAAAACCATTTTTTATAAATCGATAAAAACCTGCCAAGTACTGTCTAAGGAGAAATGAGTCCCGAGATGCGCATTTGTTGCCTCCAGTATTTCTATCTTACATTCACAAAATTTGCAAAACCAACCTTGGTCTCCAGGCGGAACTGAAATTTATAAATAAACAATAAATGTTTTCTAAATGGAAAGCCGGCACATTAAAGGTCGAACAACTTGAGAGACAAGAATAAATCGGAACTCACTGTTTTCAGTATCCAAAGGAGGATCAAGACATCTCTGGTGAAACGCACGATTACATGTGCCATCGCAGAGTATAATATCATTATCTGGAAAAGCTTCGTTCATCTTGCAATTTGCGCAGAATATCTAGAAGAGGTGAAAAAACAGAAAATTAATTGAGGTTTCAATGCGGTGAACCATCTCGTAAAAATTACATAATATTCAATGATAAGGTGCGAAACGTTATGACAAGGGTTGAACCGAAAATAACAATGCAGAGAAGCATTTATAGTTTCAATACTTGCTCACATGTTCATGAGAAACCGATCCATCGGTAGCAATGACAGAACCTTCAATGCTACCAACTGAACTAAGAGAATCCAGCTGGCGAATGGCATCGCGGATACTAAGCTTGCATTTCAAAATCTGCTTCTTTGCTCTTTGTAGCTCCATTTCTGGCCTAATCTTCTCTCGACTGTGCATGAATTTCGATATAAACAAAATAGAATAATGATCAGTTACAAACTATCTTTCAAGCGAACGTTTTGAGTTCTAAACTTGCAGTTATAAAAGTCAAATTTTGTATCCCCGTACCTTTGACCTTTCCAACCTTCTCCGGAGTAAGCATCGATAAGGTTCTGCTCTAGCTTCATTCTGATTAAGAGATTCCTTGTTCGTCTCTGGAGCCGTGAAGTATCATCAAGATCTACATTTTGTTTTTGTTTTTTCTTCTTTCTCCTTCTCTTCCGTTTTTGAATATTTTCCTCCTGATCAACATCTTTCTCACGTTTCCTACGATTATTAAGAGAAATTTTTTCTCCTTGTATCTTCGTTGACGGCTGAACCGGTGAAGAATTCCTATCAGTTTTATGAAGATTTTTTCTAATAATCAATCTTTTATTCGAAGAATCGTTCTTCTTGTTTGGTGCCTTGTTAGAAGAATCATTAGTAGCTATTCTCTCTGGCGCATTTGTGCAACCTCTGAGTTTATGAGATTTTGATTTCAGTTTTTGTTTCTTCCCTTCATCTTTTGTGCTACTTTTTTTGAGTCGCGGCGAATCTAACTTCGACTCAATATGTTCCTTTGAGTTATTGGATTTTGCAGATCCTTTGCTATTTAACTTCTCAGTATCCCGCATATTAATCTATTTACGTATCACCCCTGATAAAAGCATAATAGTAATACAATGATCAAGATATGCCGTTCAAAAAGATTTATAATTTGCATGTTTTAAAGCATTGATACTTGATATAATCATATGAAGTTATACGCGCATTTATACACGATTTTCATGAATTTTGTATAATCATATGAAGTTATACGCGCATTTATAAACGATTTTCATGAATTTTGTATAATCATATGTGATTCTACATTTCACAAATACACGTCCCCTTTCCGATATTGTGTAAAATCTCGACTCTAACTACTACGGTGATGGTAATCTAGTGACAACGACTCAATCTATAATCCCTCAAGAAATCAAGAAACAATCATAAATATCATAAAAATTGACAATTCTAACAAGTTTAGATCAAAGAAGAACACATCAAATCCAAAATGCAACATCACTAAGAACTCATAAGAAAACTGAATGAAGAATCACTTAACAAACTTAGTTAAGAACAAAACTTCAAAACACTATAAAATCACAACATAAGTTTCATCAATCTATTCAACAACAATGATTCAATTTCAAAATCAAGAACTATCATGATTAAAAAAAAACAACTAATTACTATAACAAATTGATAAAAACAATGATAAAAAAAAACAAAAACATTAATCATTCATATCCCAAAAGACCTTGACTTTGTTAAGCCCCACCCACAAAGATTAAAACCAAAACAAAACAAACCCACATGAGTATAACATCAATGAAAGAAAACTAACCTGAAATTGAAGAGAAAAAATGGTTAAAGATCTGAACTTTGAATAGTTCTGAAACTAGTATATATAATGAAGAAAAAAGCTATATTTATATACAAGCTTAAAACTTTATGAATGAATAAGTAACCCTTTTGATTGAACGATTTGAAATTGAAATTGGGTCTTAGATTCCCAATGTTGATGATAAATGTATCTTTTTCTCGAAACACAACAATCTTTAAGGTTCTTGTTATGTTTCTTCTTCTTGTTCTTGTGTTGTTGTTCTTTTACTCTTCTCTATTAGTCTTTTGTTGTGTGAAATCGAAAAGTGTTTGTTACCTTTGTTTTGTTTTTGTATTGTCTCCTTCTGATTTTAGTAAAAATTGCATCTTTACCACAAAATTAAACAATTTTGCAATTTGGGGTACTCAAGTTCTTGCTGAATCTTATGTTGTTGGTTGAGATTGCAATCTTTTTCCCTAATTATGATATAAATACTCAATTAAGTTAAGATTAGAAGGTCTATTTTGCAAGGTAAAAATTGTTGCTTGAGTTGAGGATATTGTAGTAACCAAATTTATTTTGGGAGGTTTTTTTTTTTGGTCCAAATATTTGAGGTTGTTTAGATGTAGAGAATAATTTCAAGATGGATTGATTCTTTGAGTGCTTTGCAAAAAAATAAAAAGAGATAGGGAAAATATAATTTAAATATTTGATATGAGATGGAATATGGTAGCACAATGTAGATTGTAGAATCAACTTAATCAACTTTATTATTTAATAAATAAGAGTCGGAGTTGGATTGAGATTCTACATGGAATTTCACGCAATTATAAGATGAGGTGTGACCGTACACTTTATCAAGGGAATGATTTGAGACTACTCACCTCGGATTATTCCATAAAATCAACTCAGATAATTAACTTTGTGTGTCACACTTTATTTACATTATACTGAAAATAATTGTGAAATGAATATGTATATGTCTATATAATTGATCAACTATCAGGACAAAGGATATTAGTACCACCCTTGAATATGTGGGACTCAATGAGGCTTTATGTCTCATCCCATTCCTTTTTATTTTTTTCTTCAAATAAGCAGATCGAGACAAGGGTAAGAAGAAATTGATGATTGAAGATTGAAGATTTTATTACATTAGTTTCTTCCTTGTTTTGTTAGATTAGTTTGATGAATATTTATCTTGTATAATGGAACTTTCATTCCTTGTATATGATATAGAATTTAAGTACTTGTTTCTTTTGAACAAGATATTATGTAAATTTTAATGTATCCGTATCTCAATTATGTATATAAAGTCAATATTCTAGACATTAACAAATTCATGAATGAGGAGCACACAATATAGATATTTCACTTAGTTATAAACAACTTTTTTCTTATTAGATTTGAAGTTTTATCTCTTTGTCATTGTACATATTTATATGGAGGAAAAGATAGTTACTCATATTTCTATAAATTTTTTTATTTCTAGTTTTATTTGTGTTTAAAAATTGCACTTTGAAAAAGGGGAACATATTTTTAACTTTAGAAGTCTTTTAATTTTTCGTTTTTCTATGTTCGTGTTTTATGTCTTGGGTCTTTCTATTGCTAAGGGCGGGATGTTTAATGAATAATCCTTCATAATCGCATACACATTCATGTCATAGTTTTGAAGATGTGATGAAAAGATACGAAAAACAAATCTTACTACTCATATAGATAGTATGGATGTTAAGTTTGAACAACTTGCTATTGGAATATATGAATAAAATTGGTAGAACAAATTTAAGCTTAAAATCTAATAGGCAACAAGAGGATATACACAAATTTCCTTCTCAATTGGACATACTATATACCTTTCTAAATATTAGTGACCCGATGTTCGAATAGACATGGAAGTATTATAATAGAGCGAATTAAGCTTAGCGATAAATTTATAATTCTCATGTCGGAAACTATAGAAAAAGCGAAAGAAAAAATTGGAATACATATCATATGCTATAAACATAAATCCTCTCTGAACCAACTTAACCACATGAGAGACAACTTCAATCCAAGGAAAGGAACGGCCACAGGACAGCCTAGATCAAGAGAATGTGATGCTTAGTAATTTAAGTATCTTTGACGAGTGCCGTTACTGACATTTTTAACTTTTTATTAAAAACAATAATTATTTATTAAAAATTTATACATTTAATATAAAATACACAAGTTCTAATACAAACTTACTATTTTAAACTTCTTAACATGTGCAAAGGTGCACATGATAGAAAAACCCTTTAAATAATAACCCTTAATTTTCCCACTTCAAAATTTACTCAATTTAGAGAGCCAAATTCAAAAAAATTATACAATCCTCCAACTTTAGAGAAGCCAAATTCAAAAAAATTATACAATCCTCCAACTTTAGAGAAGCAAAATTCAAAAAAATTATACAATCCCATTTAAACCATTTTTTTCTGTCTCCCCCCCTTACCATGATAGGTTTTTATTGGGTGAGTACCAAATTTAACAATTTTTTCTAAAACATAATCCAATACATATTTCCAGTTGTGTGGAACCTATGAACCACTTACCAACTATAGGCAAAAATGGTTCAAAAGAACGAATGCAGATCTTAAGAAACTAAAGACATTCAACTTTGATATGAAAAACGTTGATTTTTAACAGATTGTGTATATATGAAACCATCCAACTAAATAAGCAGTTGCAAGATGAAATTGCCAAATCAATAGGACAGAAGTGAACAAGTATGTTTTTCACACATTCAACAACATTTAAAGTGCAAGAAATTTGAATGTATGTATCATATATAACTTATTTTAGACGATGAAATACATTGAAGCTGACAGTAAAACTCTCTGCCTTCATTTTTCAATTTTAAAAACAAAAAGATCGAGCAAACCAACCATCTCCAAACAATCAGAATCCTGCCAACAAATGAAACAAAAAAATACACATCAACAACCATATGATGAAACACAATTTGAAACAGCAAAAATAAATAACATTAAGTAATTCCAAAGAGTTAAGAACTAGTACAATTATTTGCAATAACAACATCAGAGTCATGGTAATGTTACATTAGTCATCATTGACCTAAAATTTGCTTGCATAGAATGTCTTTTGAAAGAATAAGCGATACAAGTTTTGATGTTTGAAACGTGGAGACAATTTAAAATGAAAATAATTACAAAAATGTTTGAAAACTATACTTTAGGATGCAAGTCAATTTATATTTTATATGCCAGCATCCCACAAAAAAAAAACCAAAGAGGCCAAGACGTTCAAAAGTAAGAAACAGTTGTAATTATTAGTGAAAACAAAATTATAAAATAAAACACTTTCTTAAACCAAACATTTCTTTAGTTTCACTATCCCCTTTACAAAGATGTAAAATTGGGAACAACATAGATACTAAACAAACACCCTAAACACCACCTAAGTAAAGGGGATCATCCATTTTAAAATAACTGTTCAAGGTTATGGTGAAATACAAAACATGAATGACAAACTATGAAGTTATTAAAATCTACTCCATTGATTTTTTAATCAAATTTATACATACACCATATCCAATCCACTGTAACGCACCCCCTTCACATGGGAGATGCCAAGTCCTAGTGTGTTACTTATGCCCGACACCCTTTTGGAAAATTGTAGATACAAGAGTGCTAAATTGTTCTCAGAGCCCAATACTAATTATAACTTTTACCCGTATATCCAGACATGTCAAACAAAACAAAGGATATCTAACGTCAAATGATATAATTACAGAAACAATAAAAACATGTAGATCATGCTTTTCAATCCAACAAATAAATTAAATAATTTCATGCCTTCATCAGATGACAAAAAGATTCCAGTCAAAATGAGATCAGCAGAAAAATCAAATCCTTCATATTGTCATTTCAAAAATTGAAACAACCACATTCTTAGGATAAAACCTAAAGCACGGTAATCAGGAAGGGAAAACATAATTTATAATTAGTTTGCCTTCAATTTTAGTGTATTTGCAGCTAAGTTTTGAAATTGAGTCTGTGCAAATTAATGGCAAAACAAAGGATAAAAAACATCAATATTTTGCTTGAGTCAGATGCATCAAAATTACGGTATCCTAGTTGGAAGGTTACAGCAATCAAGATAATGTGTTTAAACAGATTTGTGGCAGCAATACATAGATTTAAACTGCCAAATTAAAGAAATATAAACTAGGAGAAGCATCATGTGAATCAAGGTTTTTCATTTCACCGTGACTGCATCACAACCACAATTGTGGCTCCATCAGTGGTAAAACGCTATTTTACACAATATCAAAGATCGCAATATCACAGTGCTAAGAAAACCTTGCTTTGATTATATAGAATTCCACAAAGATCTTTCAACAACAGTGTGTTAATTAAAAAAACAAGCGAAAACAAAAAGCACCGGAAGTTTAACATCAGGAAGTTGAAAAGGATGGCTTGTCATAGATCAATCGTAAAGATTAAATTCTTATACATACATAAAAATTAGGACCATTTAGCAATAGGATTAATCAATTCTAATCAGAAACCCAAACATACTAAAATCACTTTTGGCTCTCTCGAAATTGAATACAAATAGATAAACTTTGAGGTGCTTTTTGTTTGGGTTGGTATTATAGGGTGGAATAGAATGGATTAGGCTAGTTAGATTTTGAAAAATAGATGTTATCTCACTTCATTCAATTTCCATCCTATACTAACCACCTGACATCAATCCAAACATACCCTAAAACAATATGAACAACAAGAAGCATCTTGTCAATCAAGGTTTCGAAAAACAATCCGCAACCATGATTATTGCCGCAACTTTACATCAATGTCATTTCATTGCAATTTTTCGCAACATCAAGGATTGCAACTTTAAAATCTTACTCTGAATAACAAGAATTCCACAAGATTTTCAACCAAGGTTAATCAAAACACAAACAAAAATGAAAACCACCAGATTTCATTCCCTAAAAAAATGCTAGCCTACAGCAATTTCAATATTCACAGCCACAAACAAAACAAAACATGTTTCTAGAAGCTTGATTCAAATCAAATTCCTCGTCAAAACACTAACACCACATCAATCAACACAAAGCATCTTTAGCACAATACGATCAATCAAAAATGAAATTCCTATGCAAGCATAATAAAAAATGCAATTCACCATAATCCAATTCAAAAAATCAAATCACTAACATCAAAATTGAATACAAAGACCACATCAATCAATCCAAACATCTTCACCACAATAAGTAAAAATAAAAATTTCATTTTTATGAAACCATAATTAAAAATAAAATGCAATTTAACATAGGATTAATCCAATCCAATTCAATAAATCAAATCCCTAACACCAAAAAATGAATACAAACACCACATCAATCAATACAAGCATCTACACCACAATAAGAAAGAAAAAAAAAATCATTTTTATGAAACCATGATAGAAAAAATGCAATTTACCATAGGATTAATTCAATTCAATTCAATCAAATTAAATAAATCAAATCACAATTTGATTCTAATTAAATTACAAAATCAAAAGAGGGGTAAAGAAAAAACCCTAACCTGAATCAATGATGAGATTCAGCATGCTGTTTATGAGCAAGATGACGACGCTCATTAGGAAGAGCAACAAGGTAAGAGAAGATCATACCACCATAACAGACATGGAAGAGAGGTTGAGGAGAACCAGTTTCGATGTACTTTTCAGCGTAATTATCCAAACCTCTTTTGATTGAATTCTTGATGTAATCGAATGAAAGCATTGGTTTCACATGTTCAGGAACTTCTGTTACCTTTTTCCCCTTGATTTCGTTGTAGAATCTTCTCAATGCCATTGTTGATTTTCGATTCGATTGTGAATAGAGCAAACCCTAGAATTGAATTCTCACGCTGTTTTTCGATGGATATAGATTCGGGTATGGTTGAAAATGAAATGGTTTATAGAATATTGGATTTTACTATAATGCCCCCATTCATGTGACCCGGCCCGAATAAGATGACCCACTTACTCTTAACCAGGTAATTTTTTTGGATCCGGGCTCAAGAAATCGGTTGTTATTTGATAAATATATCGAATAATTTAGATTTAAATTTAGTATATTAAATTGTTAAGTAAAAGTTATAATTTAGGAGTATTTCTTGAATTTGTGGGGTGAAGGTAGAGAATCAAATTTCTAAGTTCTTGAGGATTTATTTATAAGTGATGATGACATATGGTTTTATTTTTCTATAAGAAAAATGAGATAAACTCAAAAAGAACGATACAAAAATAAGACGAGAAGTAGAAACTCTGTGAACATTAGTGATAAATAATTGCTCAACATTTAAAGGAGGGTGACCCATATTATTCAAACAATCCCATGTTAGCGAAACCATTTGCAACTCTTATTTAGCGAAACCAATTGCATTTGCATGTTGCGTGAGATGCAAGCAAATAATTGTTAGAAATTGTCGTACCAACTTAGTTACGATCTCTCTCCCTTTTTTTTTTGTCAAGTAGTCTAATGGTTAGACTCACACATTTAAATGTGAAGAAATGTGGAATCTGACGTTCGAATCCCGGTCACTCCAATAATGTCTTTGGTAGCTACACTTATAGGACAGGGTCTCTCCTCTTTACTGACATCGTTTTTTTTTTAATCGTGATTTGAAACACAAATAAAATTGTCAAATTGTATCTATATTTATACTTTTAACAATTTGCTTATAAAAAAAATAATTTTTTTTTTAACAATTTGATTTTTTTTAGTAAACATAACATTTTGAACTATATTTAATTTAATTTTATATGCAAAAAAGAAGAAGGTGATTTGGATTCAAATATTGGACCTTTCTTTACCAAGTTTCTAGACTTGTAGAGAGTGTCATCGGCATCTCAATTTCCATAGTAAGATTTTAAGATTGGAAGAGAATCAAGAGATTATGCTTCTCTATCATTTTGTTGGTAATAGATTATGCATCTCAACTTCCATAGGATCATCCATCAAAGGCCCCTTCCCAAGTTTTTCTAGCTTTGTCGAAAGTAAGCTTATACAAATGGTTAATTATCTTTAAGTTATTATTTTTATTAAAATGAGAGTGAATTCACCCACTAGTATGGAAAACATAGCAATAATCTTGGAGTTTTATGTAATACTAAGAATTTAGTAAGATGAGTGGAGGGTTTTTCATTAGTTATTACTTATTACTTGATTACAAGCATAATGATCTGGATTGGATACCTCACCTTTTAGACTATTTAAGTCTTGACAAGACCACTTCTCAAAGTATGCAGCGTTCTAAATTTTCCACATCTCGAACATACACGGACTACAACATCAGAGTATTAGCAGGTACACCCCATCATAAAGCGTCATCTCCGCCATAGAATCCTATCTGTACGAGAAGCATTTCTTCCACTAGCTAGTCAGTCATTATCATTGTGAACCCGCATCAGAACACATGACAAAAGCATACCAATAATAGTTAAATCTAGCATAATTGAATAGTCTCTCACAATGTGACAAACTTTAATTTGAATATCTACAAAGTGCATGTTTAATATCATAATTCTACACTAAATATACAATATAACTTTTGCAAAATTACGGTGATTCATATTGATTTTACAAAATCAACGTAATATCAAACATATGCTAAAAAAATATGTGAATTGATTCTTGAAGAGACTGACACATAATTTCTCCCAAATAATAAAAATATATTTGAGTCTCATTATCAAAGAAAATTTGATCACAATGTAATTCTAAAATCAAATCAATTGAATGATGAAATAAAGAAAAGGAAATGATTATACTTTTATTTTGAAATTCAATCTTACACTACAATCCATTTTACAAGGAATAGATTTTCAAATTCTATCAAGGTAAAATCTAATAATAGACATTTTGGTTAAACTTTAGTTGCAAAATAACAGAATCCGGCATTTACTATTCTTAGAAATCAACCATTTGATTCTAAAGAACCATTCATAGGATGTAACCTGATTCTCTCGTCAAAATTCATAAATTAGTTAAGATAAACACAATGTGAAAGTACCAAAATACCCTTTACATAGATAGAACAAAAAAAACAAAGACACAATTGTTTCTTCTTTCTCTCTTTCCTTCATCAAAATCATCATAAAAACAAATCACTTTTTATGGGAACATTTACAAGCTTTAGAAAAGCCTATGGAGCTCTCAAGGACTCCACCAAGGTTGGCCTTGCCAAAGTGAATAGTGAATACAAGGTGATTTCATTTCCCCATTTTCACATATACAATATGCATGCAAATATTGTTAAAGGTTTTAAATAAACGTTTGCGACGACGATCTGGGTCGTGACATCATAGTTTTCTTCATTTTCACATATACACATGCATGCAAATATTGTTAAGGTTTTAAATAAACATCTGCGACCACAATCTGTGTCATGACATCATAGTTTTTTTATGTTACCACGATCACAATTGAGGTTGTTTCGGTCGTATTTTGCCACAATTCTTTGACTGTGACCAATATTTAAAACAATGCATACATTTAATTTGTGTATGTATAGTATATGAATCTCTAGCTAATTTTTTAAGGATTTCAATTTCTTTTCTTATATTTCCATTATTTTTTTTCCATCATTTTTTGAAGGAATTGGATATTGCCATTGTGAAAGCTACCAATCATGTTGAATATCCTCCAAAGGAACGTCATGTTAGAAGTAAGTTGATATGAATATCACATTATTCATTCTCAATTTCTTTTATGAATATAAATGATGCTATTTTTTATTTATTTTTATATATTATCATGAAATTTGTTTGACAAAGTTTCAGAGTTTGGATCAACCTTCATGTATAAGATTGTAGCAAAAAATAAATACAATTTCCATATAATGTTAACTTTTAAGATATTGATCAAATTTGATTTTATATTGCAAAGTTTATTTTAACATATACAATGTGCCTCATGAATTGTTCATTGTTGCAGAAATTTTCTATGCGACATCGGCACACCAACCACGCGCGGATGTGGCCTACTGCATTCATAAACTTTCCAAGAGACTTGCAAAGACACGAAGTTGGATAGTAAGAACTTATTAAATGATATTAAGAACTCGATAATTTTAATGTCATGGTAGAAAATTTTATGTGTTTCAATATTTATGCCAATTTATGCCAAAGATTTTGTTACATATGCTTCTATTTTGTATATACAAACATCATCTTCCGCAATCATTCCGTTCATCCAATTGGTTGCGGTTCAAATGTTCAATCCAACGAATGAGATTTCACCGTAGACTACAAAGGATACGAGTTAGTTACTCGCCTAGTGTGAATCGTGCAAAACTAATTGAATATTACATGTTCATTAATTATCATATAACCCTATATGATTTCAAGAGAGATATTATACACAAAGTTTGCTTAGAGATTGAATATTCTTCACCTTATAACATTCATTTGTAACCGAATAACGAAATCTATAGGTTGCTATAAAGATATTGATAGTGATTCATAGGACTTTGAGAGAAGGCGATCCTACTTTTCGAGAAGAGCTTGTGAATTACGCGCGCAGAGGACATATTCTCCAAATATCAAATTTCAAAGATGACTCAAGCCCTCAAGGTAAATTAGTTCTTCGGAATTTTCATTGCAACTATTTTAACCGCTTCATTTCTTAATCGATTAAATTTCATTGTGCAGCATGGGATTGTTCTGCATGGGTTCGAACCTACGCACTATTTTTAGAAGAAAGACTCGAATGTTTTAGAGTCCTTAAATATGACATTGAATCAGAACGTTTAGTAAAATCATCGCCAGCTTCAACTAAAGTTTGTGCTTTACCTTATTAAATTTACATCCAAATTTTTCAAGAAATCATGTTTAGAATATCGCTAACTTTTCGGTTTGACAGGCACATAGCAGAACTCGATCGTTAGCTAATGACGATCTGTTGGAGCAGCTACCTGCTTTGCAACAACTTTTATTTCGTCTTATTGCTTGTCAGGTATGAGTCAATCAAAACAACTTGAATTTGGTAAATGCATTTTAATGTACTTACCACGCGTAATCTCTTAAAATTTAAATTATTATATTTTCTTGAATTTAAGGTAACATTTGATTTTATTTTCGCATTTTGCAGCCTGAGGGATGTGCTTATAACAATTATTTAGTACAATATGCATTGGCTTTGGTATGAATATTTAGTATTTTCACATAATAGTAATTTGAGTCTTATCATCACTTAATCTTCTGTTTAATTTTGTTAATATTTTTGTTGCTCTTGGCAATGTTATTTAGGTATTGAAAGAGAGCTTCAAAATATATTGTGCACTTAATGATGGAATCATCAATCTTGTGGACATGGTAATACAATGCTCTATTTCAGTTTAATTTTCTATTTGATTAATTAGTTTACTTGAATTTTGAAATTGTACTTATGAAAATTGCAGTTTTTTGAAACTTCAAGACATGAAGCAGTGAAGGCTTTAAATGTATATAAACGAGCCGGCCAACAGGTTCGTAATATTGATTTTCCTTAAACATAGGCTATGTTTGGATAAACAACTTTAATTTGCAGTTTATAGCATAATCACTTAACATGATAAACACTTTTGTATAAGCTATTTCTATAACAAAAAGGTCAAATAAGTTGTTTTCTTAAGTTATCTCAAATAGTCTTCCAAATGCATCCAAATAGGCTCATATTCTTATAGTTGTCCATTGTGGATTGAATCTTTTTTCTCAATAAGATTTTCTTATAGAATAATCCTTTGGTTGAACTTATGATTTTTCTCTCTTATGTTATGTAGGCTGAAAATCTTGCAGATTTTTATGAATACTGCAAAGGCTTGGACCTTGCTAGGAATTTCCAATTTCCAACCCTAAGACAGGTTCATTTTGTTCCTTATCGTTCATTTGATTTGCAAAAGAATAAGTACTAGATAAAACAGTACACGAAAAACCTTTAAGTTACTAGACAACGTAACTTTTGCCATGTCTAGTACCTTATTTTTTTGCGAATCAAATAGACTCTTAGCATATACTTCATGCGATATTGTGATCGGAAGAAACTCATGAAGCTCTTTAATTCAATTTACAGCCACCACCATCATTCCTTGCCACAATGGAAGAATATATCAAAGAAGCACCTCAATCAGGATCTATGAATAAGAGATTGGTAAGAAAAAAAGTGACGATCAAATCGATTTTCTTGTATAGTACTTGTTAATTATTGATTAACTCTAAGTAATCTTTCATAAATGCTCATAAAGTATTAGTATAATGTGTTTCTTAAAATAAATGTCATTTGATATAGGAGTATGAGCAAAATGATGAATCCGCTGAAGAAGAATCGGAGCCAAAAGAACCCGAAGAGCCACAAGAAAACGAGAAACAAGAAGAGGAAGTCAACGAGGAAGAAGAAACGCCCGAGGAGGAAACGCAACCTAGCGAGGACGAAGTTGAGCCTCCTCCTTTGATATCAACTGACGGCACCGATGACTTGCTGGTATGTTCTCTTATCGTCTTATACGACTAACGTGTTCACGCTTGTGATGTTATCTTGACGGAATATATATTTGGTCTATCATTTGTAGGGTTTGAATGAAATAAATCCTAGAGCCGTAGAATTGGAGGAAAACAATGCCATGGCTCTTGCAATTATACCGCCCGGTGGTAAGGCCTATAGTAACTATATTTCGTCGTATAGATGCTAATAGTTTTAAATTGCAGACTGCATCACGTGTTGCAACCACTATATCGTGGTTGTCGCAGTGTTGTCAATTACATCACAATGCAATTGCAATGTTTTGAAAAACACGTAAAAAGACCGCTACAAATTCATGATGCAATGACCTCGATACACATTGTAGCAACCACAATATTTTTTATTGCAACGATTGCAACTAAAATTTACAATTAATTACGGTATACTTATTATTTGATACTTGATTTAATTCTAAGGTTTTTGAAATTTTATGTAGGAAATAATAATTCGAACAATCTTGCTTTGAGTAACATTGATGGAACCACCGGTTGGGAACTGGCATTGGTTACGACACCAAGTAACCATACAAGTCAAGCACCGGATCGCAGAATGGTTTGTCTCTTAAATATACAAATTTCAATCACTTATCATCTTATAGTTTTCATAATAAGATTCAATTCACGATTCAGAAAAAATTTCTTCCGCGTCACAATTTCGATCTTACAATGACATTTTTTTTTACAATGTATTAGGCCGGTGGTTTTGACAAACTATTACTAGACAGCTTATACGAAGACGAAAGCGCGAGAAGACAACTTCAACTTCAAAATGCAGGATATGGACATGAAGAAATAACTGTACAAAATCCATTTGATCATTATAATCAAAATGATCCATTTGCAATGTCTAAGAACATAGCACCTCCAACAAATGTTCAATTAGCATTGTTGACTCAACAACAACAGCAACAACAAATGATGTTCCAACAACAACAACAACAACAAATGATGTATCCACAAAATC
Source organism: Trifolium repens (assembly GCA_030408175.1). Lineage (NCBI taxonomy): Eukaryota > Viridiplantae > Streptophyta > Magnoliopsida > Fabales > Fabaceae > Trifolium > Trifolium repens. The sequence continues at coordinate 18,874,889 of CP125839.1, read as the reverse complement.
AACAACAAAATTATAATATGGCTATGGTTCCTCATCAACAACAACCTAATTCTCAACAATTGCAAATTATGGGAAATCATAATCCATTTGGTGATCCTTTACCTGTGGCTAGTTATCCTCATAACTCTTTGCCTCAACAAGGAAATTACAATTTAATGTAGAGTTTATCTTTTTTTTTTACTCTTTGAAATTCTTTAATTCACTCTTGACTAGTGAATATAATATTTAAATTTTTTAGTTATGAATAATTTGTTTTAGATGAAATATTATTTACCTAGATATAGCATACTCCTAGAATACATAGGTTAAGTTTGAATTTTGTCTTAGATGAAGTATTCATTGTCACAAACCATTGTTCTAGTCTTGAATTTCCTTTGTACACTAGTCATATATAGTTTGGTGGATGATGTTGAGAATTTGAATGACACAAATCTTTAGGCTTTTATAATGTTTGTAAAAATCTTTTGAGCTTCTGGTTTTTATAGTTTTATTTTCTCAAAAGTGATTATGTGAGTGGTAATAATGGTGTTGCTTGGAAGAAAAGCAAAGTGACAATTGAAGTTATGCATAAGAACACTGAAAAATTACTGTGATCTTGTGTGGATCAAAAGTCCTGGCCGGAGTAATTCAAGACGGAAGAGCACGTGGAGCAAGAATCCCAGGCACAAAATGGTACCTGAAAACACTTCAAGGCTCAAGTCAGTTTATGTAAGAACGCGTACTTTTTCTTGAAGGGGGAGGTCATAATGTAGGGAATCATCTTTTCGAAAGTGCATTGATAACGCATAAAGCATACTGTAATCTTGTCAATGATAGGTACGATTTTCAAGCTGTTATTTAAATCCTTTTCTTAAATAAGCTTCGGAACGAGCTAGGGATGGTGTTTTACTAGGAAGTATTATATTAAGGCTACCATGCATAAAATGAGTAACAATGATAATTAAAATTAATGTTTTTATAGGCAAAAAATCCTCTATAGCGTGCATAAGATCATGCGGTGTAAACTGAGTATTTTTAATGCGCAACTGTAAAGACTAATTTTTCAAGTCTTGTGAGACCTAAATATGTGGCAAACTCTAAGAGTTTTAACTTTGTTACATGCCCAAGTTCGGAATCGAACTCAAGATTTTGGTTAAGCTAAAAGATATTTGTGTCATCTCATTTAAATGCTCTCGGGTAAAACAATTGTTTCTTTGCTATCAAAGTGGCTCTCTCTAAAGCTTATGATATATTGAGATGGACTTTAATTGCGAAAATTCTAAAAGAGTTATGACTTCCGGAGGACATTGTCAATTGCATTACTAAAACGGTGTTAAATGAGCTTGAATCTCACTTTCAAAATTTAGCTTACAAGATTAAGGGTATCCAAGCACCTATCCAACACCCCCGGAACCTTGGCAAAATGAAACTCTTCGATATAATATACCAAGATGTAGATAAAGATGTTTCGACGCCTCATTTTGCGAAAACGGGCCTCGGATTTCTCATCTAATGTTTGCTGACAATATTCTCAAATTTAGAAAAGAAACTCAGTAACTACATTCATAAAATCAAAGGCGTCCTAGATCAATTTTCCGCCATGTCATGTCAGATGGTTAGTGTGTGTGTGTATATATATATATATATATATATATATATATAGATAAAGCCAATGACTTGCTGAAGAAATGTTCTTGGTGCTGGTAAGAATGTTGATGTTTGGAAGGATAAATGAATTGACCTGAATACTATACTTTTGGATTTAGTGGAGCCTGTCATATGAAATCATGGAAGGCGTGTGACATGGTGGATAACAATGATGCTTAGAGAGTGAGTGATTTTGGTAGCTTTTTTTTTTTTGACAGTAAAACAAATTAATTAGATGAAAACAGTTTCCACAAGGATTACAAACTGATTGAACTTAAAATCTTTGAAACATCTCCAACAAGTGGAAAATGAACAACTAACATCAAAGCCTAACATGAAATAAACATTAGTAATAAAAGAGTGACTAGGAGCCAAATGAATACTATTAATCCAACATCTGCAAACAAACTTCCAAAGTTGCAAAAACTTTCGCCCACGGTCAATGACAATGAAGAGGAGAGAATACACAGTCTTTTTTTCCATCCAGTTATGGATTAAGTAGGCTACTGCTGCAAGCTCATTTCGACTATAAGTGATCTCAATGATGTCAAAATTGAACACCTGGTTGGAAGCAAATTGAAACAGAAAGTGGATGCAAATATTGGTATCAACAACACCAAGTAGACCTGCCAAACCCTTTTTATCCAAAAACATAAATCTTTGTTGAGGCATTTCAACAAACACCATCCAAGCAAGGTAGAAATAAGCCCAATACAGCCATGGTGGTTTTGGTGGAGGACGACAGGAACCACAATCAATAGCTAACAGTTCATCAATTGAGAAAGGATTAAGACAAAAACCTGTCGGAGGCGGCTCTGGTGGTGGGAGAATGGGTGGCTTCAGATTCATCGCAAGTTGGAAGGTCTTCTCAACTTGGTGGTGTGTTGCAGAGGCAGATCTGAGATTAAGAACACATGGTGTAGTCCACAATGACTGTCGTTTTGATAAACTCAGAGCACAATGAACCGGCGGCGGAGAGGAAGGACGCGGAGTTGCAAAACGGTGATGGAGAAAACGAACCGGCGGAAAAGAGGAACACGGAAGTGAAACCTTATCAGAGGTGAATAACCAAGAGGACTTGGAGAGAAAACCAGGATGAACCTGGAGAAAGCCAGGAGAGCCTGGGACAAGATCTCCATTAAACCCTAGCCGCAGCAAAGGTTGGGAGAAGCTTAGAGAGAAGTCAGAGCTTCTCTCTCTAGAAAACATTTCTCTTTAAGGTGAAACTTATTTTGTGATTTTGGTAGCTTGATTCCTAAAGAAAGATTAAAAATATCCTGGCTATTCTTGCTCATGAGATACAAGAATTTAACCTCTTTGAGGCCTTTGAAAGAAGCTTGGCTATCTTTGCTCTAAATGGAGGGCAGGGTCTGCTAAGTTCCCCCACTACCCTACCATTGAGGGGACTCAATCCTGTTCCGAGGGCTTTCACTTGGAGTGATAAGGTGGAACCTTGTTGGAAGAGTGAGTTTTTTCTTTGACTCTTAACATCACTTATTTAGTCTCAATGTTAACCAAACATGTTTCCTTTCTCTATATATCCTTTCAATGAGAAACTAACTCCTTAACACACATACACCATATCTAAAAATAGTGGAAATCAATCTAATACTCAAAATCAAATGTAGGAACAAGTAACCAAAGAAATGTTTATTAGTAATAGATATATTTACAACATAATATATGCACTAAACTGAGGGTGTGCTTGCTAGTTCCAAGGAATACTCCAATCCAACAAGCTTTAACTTTATTAGTTCGATAAAATACATACATTTCACCCTACAATGATTCAACATAATAACAACATTGCAAATATTCATATACTGATTAAACAGATCAAAGTCGAGACCATGTAGAGTGAGAAGGTTAATATTCCAGAACTATCACCAAGTGCTGCATCTGCACAAATTTCCATTTGCTTGCATTGCCCTTCTCAAATTCCAAACATCTTAGTTTTTTGTTTCCTTGCATTTTTTGGACTTCTCGTCGAGCTTAGGCTGCACCACAAAAATCCTACATAATTAGTTCTTAGAATTATGGTATTATAGATGGACATGCAAATATAGATCTCTTTCATTTTGAGTTGTCAGTCCCAAACAAAAAATTAGACATACTGATAACACAGAAATTTCTGATAACACAATCAAATGAAAATCCTACATAATTAGACATACTGATAACACAGAAATTCTGATAACGCAGTCAAATGAAAATCCTACATAATTAGTGCTTGAAAATCCTACACAGAAATTTCATCTATAGATGGTATTATAGATGAAATTTGAAATATGCTTGAAAGCAGAAATATTGATAACACAATCTTGAAAACATTACATTTGACACGTGACACGCAGTTGTTAACACTTTTTCAGTTTCTTATAATATTGTATTGTATTTTATCTATCTTATACTCCCTCCGTCCCAAAATATAAGGGAAAATTGGTCCAAAAAAATTGATGTATTTGGTTAAACATTTGGACTACATACATCAAATTTTTTTACCGGTTTTCCCTTATATTTTGGGACAGAGGGATTATTTCCCAAGATGTTCCTGATAAAATAGGCACACTTTTATCTGCCATCAAACTTGGAGTCATTTCACAGTAGTTTGGCAAAAGTGTTGAACCACTGGAAAAAGAAATACATCGCAACATCGTTACTGCTAACATTTGTAAATTTACAGAAAGACTTGTAACATCAATAGATACATCTGCTAAGATTGATAACACATGTTTCTGTTGTCCTATAATGCAAAATTATTAGTAGTAACATCCACATTTTACACCAGTATTGTGGATACGTGAAGATAACCATATACAATTGTGTATAATGGAACTAGGATTGTTTTTGTAAGATCTCGCAAATATGATCCAAGTTAGTAAATAAAATCACCATTCACAAGATTGAGTAGTAAAATTAAATTGCAAAGAAAGGAGGACAAAGTGACACATAATAGATTAGGAGTGCTTGGGTTGTTTCTGACCTGACAATTTGTTCATAATTTAGGATTTTGAAATCTTTCCGTATTTATGAATTTTCTCTGTACATTTGTTTTTAAGAAATTTAAATCTTATAAAGTTTATGTATCAATATGCTTTATCGGGAACTTCAACTTGTTAAGGATTGTTTGTTACCTTTAGGTTATATAATCATAAATAAATACTCGTTAGGTGTTATATGCTACCCAAAGTTTGGGCAATTTTCCTTCAAAAAGTATCTAAAACCCATGTTAGATGAGCAATGTGACTCGAATAAGTGCTCAGGGTTTATTGGAGAAAGGGATTTGAGTCCACTAGAGTGAACTATCACTTTAAACTTTAAAGGATAATATATTTTGACTGTTGATGAGATAAAAAAGGCTAATATTTTAGCACATCTAATTTTTAGTTCACAATAGAGGAACTGGATTCCTCGAGAGTAGTTCTCCTGGTTACCATTAGTTTACATAGTAACTATAAACAGAGGGACACAGGCCCTGTTTATCCAAACAGCTTAATTTACGACTTATAGCATAAGCGCATATGTATTAACCTATTTCTATTTCTATAACACAAGATAAAATAAAGTTAAATTGTTTTCATATAAGCTATGAGCTGTTTTCATAAGCTATATTGGAGAGCCTATGAAAATAAGCTTAAAACAACTTATGAACACGTCATAAGCTGTTTTCATAGTTCTCCCAAACTGTATCACAAACAAGGGCTTATGTCAGTAGATAAGTTCAAATAAGTCAATTCAAACAGGCTCATAAGCTAAGCAATATATTATGAAAGAATGAAGCCTATACACATTTTAAAATTATCATCATTTTTTGCATGATATTTAATCTCGTCACTCCCCTTTAGTTTTAGATACATATCTTTTCAAAAGCTGGCACCAAAGTTAGCAAAAAAGGCTAGTTGTAAATTAAGAGTATAAAGATATGAGTTAGAGAAGATTAGGAATTTTGATTTGAAATCGATTATCATTTTCTATATTGCCCGTCAACAAACAATGATTTCAGCTAGTATGATGTCGTCAGCAAACAAAGGCACACACAAACAATAAACTTCCAAGCTAAAGAATAAGCTGCCTCACCACAGCAACTGGGTGAGCTAAGTTATAGTTCATCCTTCCTCATCTTCGGAAGAAGCTAAATTTTCTGGAAACGTAAGAACCTTCACTTTCACTGGCCCCTCCATCCCTTCCGGGAAATTCAACTCCACACCACTATCCCCACCATGAGCATTCCCTGAAGTCACAAAGACAAGCACACAAAACAGTTTGAGCTCAAAAATCATTATATTTTCACCAAGCTCAAAAATGGATATTGTATCACTCATTGTCAACAATTTTTACACGTTTTTTAATAACAAATAATTGTATGCTAAAAAAAGTTAAATAATTATCCCCGAACTACAATAAAAGTGAACATACTGATCCATCCTATCACAAGTATACAATTAATAAAGGGGAAAGAATATTATAGAACACAAATTGCATTATTTTCAGATTCCAAGTTTCACGTTTTCCTCATGAAAATGACACAACCATACCCTACCAGCTAATCAAAACTTAACCCTAAACTAATTGCAGTAATATTATGAGTATTTTCTATTTAAAAGGTTGTATGCAATTAGAGATAGAGTTTGTTTGTTTGTTTGTTGATGTCTTTTTAACCCAAAAGTACAGTTTTTAAAGCTTTTCTGACAAACAGAAAGAGCAACCATATCATAAAATCTTGTTCCTTTTCAAAGCTTAAAAACAACCTTATTTTCTTACTTAAAACAAAAGTTAGCAGTTACCACTTTCAGCAAAGATTTTATCATCATAGAAGAAACATTGTACCAGATTCTTAACACCAAATAGCTAATGTCACTAACAGAACCCACCCACCAATTCCACCATCCTCCTAATTCAATCTAATTAATTCAGAAGAACAAATCTAACTCCACAACCCAAATAAAATAAAATTAAAAAAATCATCAATTTAAGCTTGCAATTAATTTTCTAATCAATATTAACAACAAACAACCAATCCTTATCTATATCATAAATCTATAGCCAGCCAAACCATTAACTTTCTAAGAGGAAGTTCAATAAATCATAATTTCTAAAATCTCAAATCTTCATTCTATATTTACCTTAATTCTCCCCCAAATCCCCAAATCCAATAAAAAATAAACTTTTAAATTTCAATTAACTTAAAATTAAAGCAAATTTATCTCCACTTATGAAACAATAAATCTTCATTCTTTTTACCCTAATTCCCCCACAAATCCCCAATTCCAACACCCAAAAAAAAAAACTTTTTAACTTAAATTAACTTAAAATTAAAGCAAAATTCTCATGACCTATGAAACAATAAAGCAAAATTGTCATGACCCATGAAACAATAAAGCAAAAAATTGAAATTAATTCCAAAAAATTATACCTTTGATGAAGTAATTGGAAGAAGGCCAACCACGAACAGAAGAAAGAGAAAGAGATTCATCATTAGAAAAAGGTAATTGATTTTCAGCATCAGTAATCTTATGAACCAAATGAACAACATTAGAATGAGTAGGTCTAGGTGGAACCCAAAAAGAAGATCCAGGAACAAAAGGTAACCAATCAGGAGTAGATTTTTTAACCAAAATTCGATGGATCAATTCATCAAACAGCTTCAGTGTCATCTCATGTTCACCCTCCATTGATAATGAATTAGTTGAAGATGTATCAATTTCGAATAATTGTCCTTTTGTGGCAGCGCGTGATGATCGATGACGGAGGGTTATTGACATGTAATTGGGAATTAGGGTTCTTGATTTTGAGATGAAACTGGCCATTTGGGAATTTGTTGTGGCGGTTGGGTTGGTTGGTTGGTGGGAGAGAAAATGGTGAGAGATGGGAGAGAGAAAGAGAAGAGAGGGTATTTGTTTGGAGTGGAAAAAGGCTTTCTAGAGAGAGAGAGAGATGCAGAGAAAACTGTGGATTGGATTACAGTGTACGGATCAAAATAATTTACCTTATATAATTAAGGTTACAAAAATTAAACTCAAGTAGATAATGAGTTTTTTCTGAAACAAATTATTTAAGAGAATTCAAGTTTAATTTTTGGTCGAAACAAACTCACATAGATAATATAGGATTTAATTTGTATATATCGATATTGTAACAAATTTTTACACGTGCATCCAATCAAATTACAATATGTAAGTATTTATTGAGATATTTTAGGAACAAACCTATTAAAGTGACACTATAATGTGATTTTAGAGCTGTAAAAATGGGCTGTGCTATCGGACCGGCCTATTAACCCTATAGTTTTACACGGACTGGGCTTCAAAAAAAATTATTGGGCCATATCAGGCTGGCCCGCATGCCTATCTTTTTCATGGGCCATCATTGGCTTGCCCCACGGGCTTTTGGGCCGGCCCCTTAAAGAATTAAAAAAAAATGGCAAATTCTAAGGTGAAGTCATAGTTTTAACTTCACCAATGAAGTCATCAATCTAGTGCATCTATTGCACAAAAATTTCTATATGTTAACTTTAGATCTAATGGCTGGAAATTATGAAGATCAATACTATAGATTTGGTAGCTAAATCCTAGGAGATTTGGTAGCTAAATTAATGGAAGTAGAACGATACGGAAAAAAGTTCTTAAGAAGCCCATCTGGGAAACTACTCTATCCAGTAATTACCCTGAGACCAAGATTTAATAATTTAAGTCTTTATAAAGCTCAAATTAGATGGTTTATACATCTTCATTATTGGTTTAGAAATTCTGGAGATAATTTCTTATCCAAAAAATATAAAGAATTAGCTGAAAATCTTCAGAAAAAATTACAGTCTATAGCAAGATGACTGAAGAAAGTATAACAAGTGTTTTACAAAAAGTTTTAGATAACTTAGAAAAACAAACATTATATTTAGAAAATTTACAATCTGAAGAAAGTAAAAATAAAACTCATGAAACTTGGAACTTTCATGAAGAAAATTTTGCCTGTTATGAAAAGGATGAATTATATATCCTCACATTTTTCATACAGCAAATCCCCAACTTAACAATATAGCATGTATGTTAACTTATATTCTAAAAAAATGTAGAAAATATCTGCATTAAATTAGAAGTTTTAGATGAGTTATTTAAATTTCTTAAAATAGGGGAAGATAAGGGAAAACAAATACCACAAAACCAACCTCAAGAAAAGATTTCTAAACTCGAAGAAACTTCTGAATCCACACAATTAAGAATTAAACCACCATTTAATTACTTTTAGATATGGATGATACAGAAGAAGCCCTCAATAGGCAATTAGAAAATTTAGAAAGACTAATGGTCTCTCTAGATATTAGTGGCAAAAGCCAGGAAACTTATGATGACAAATCAGAAGATAATAATCAGATTATTTATGACTTTAGCTCAGAAGAAGAAGCTAATGAAAATGAGATTGAAAATCCTCATTATGTAAAAATAGAAGAATATGGAGAAACTTCAGGAATTAAAAGACCTGCAGATTTTGAAAAAGAATTCACCAAACAAAAATTCCAAAAAGTACCTCATTATTATGTACCTTCACAAAATCCATTTCAAGGACAAGGAATTTTAGATATAGACTGCAGTGTTAATACAGAAAGAGATCTTAGAGACTGGTATAATACAAACAGTGTATTAATCCAGTTAAACGAAGATCTTAAACATTTAGGAGCATCTGACATTTTCAACTATCTCCAATATAAAACTAGAGGAAATGCTTACAAATACATTTCTACTTTACCATTAGAAGTTATGGGAGAATTACCTCTAACAGGAACCCTAGTAGTAGATTGGGTCTATGGTTTACTAATAAAAGAATTCAAAGGATGGAAAAACTCCATTCAATCAAAAATAGCATTTTCTGACCAAAACCTTTGGAAAATCACCAACCTAAAAATCTGCAATATGTGTTATGTGGATAACTTCATTTGTGAATTTCAGGACTATTACTATAACATAGATAATAGTACTAGAATCTCTAGAAACTTCTTAGAACTATTTTATGACAAGTTACCAGAAAAAGTATCGGTTCAAGTTAAGATGTTCTTTACTTCAGCGTTAGCAGAAGGAAAAGTAGACGATACTTTAGGAGGAAGAATAACTTCCTTAAAAATTTGGCTTCAAGAAATGTGTAGTCAAAAGATAGTCAAAAAGGAAGCTCAAATATCCCTTTGTTGTAACAAATTACAAGACAAAGTAGGAAATTATGGTTGTAACTCTAGAAAGAAACCTAGAAAGATAAGGACACACAAACCTTATAAAAGAAAGAAATTCAAGAAGGTCCCTTTTAGAAAATTCAGAAGAGGAGATAAAAAATTCTTTAGGAAAAAACAACCTTACCCTAAGAAGAAAACATGTCCACAAGGTAAAAAATCATGTACATGTTGGCTATGTCATGAAGAAGGTCACTATGCAAACGAGTGTCCTAAGAAGAAGAATCCTAAGAAAAATGTCTTACATGCAATATATGCAATAGGATATGAACCTATAGAATCAGACATAGAATCTGATGAAGACATTTACGAATACTGTACAGAAACAGATTCCGATGTCGAAGAAGATACTTGGTAAAGGAAATCCAAGTGCTACGTTTATTAAAATAGTACTAAAAAATAAAAATCTCTTAGCCTATATAGATACAGGTGCAACTCTTTGTTTTGGGAAAAAATCTATCTCTAGAAATTGGGAAAGATTAGTTAAACCAAAAGAAATAATAGTTGCAGATAAATCAAAACATCAGATATGGTTTAACCTTAGAGATGTATCTATAGAAATTGAAGGATATAAGTTTTTTATCCCAACAATATACCTCCATGATTCAGGATTAGACCTAATTATAGGAAATAACTTTTTAAAGTTATATGAACCTTTTACTCAAAGAAAGGATACTATATCACTTCAATGGAAGGACTTGGGAAATCCTAAGAATAGCAAAATAGTAACCACCAAAATAGTTACTAGAAATGAGATCTTAAATCTTATTAAGGGAAACCTTAGAGAGTTAAGAACGATGTGGGAAGAAAGAAGCTTCCATGTCAATATAGAAGAAAGATTAGATGAAGTTTGTTCAGATAACCCTCTAGACAGCCTTAAAAACACTAATCATGAACTTATAGTCATTAAACTTAAGAACCCGAATGACGAGATAAATGTTCCAAATAGGATTCCATATTCTATTAGAGATGTGGAAGAATTTCAACAAGAATGTAGAGATCTATTTGATAAGGACCTTATTAGACCCTCATCAAGCCCACATTCTGCACCAGCTTTTTATGTTGAAAATCACAACGAAATAAAAAGAGGAAAGAGAAGAATGGTAATTAATTATAAGAAACTTAATCTGGAAACAGTTGGAGATTCTTATAAATTACCAAGAAAAGATTTTATTCTAGAAAAAATAAAAGGATGTAATTGGTTTTCTTCCTTAGATGCAAAGTCTGGCTATTACCAGCTAAGACTAGCTGAAGAAACAAAACCATTAACAGCTTTTTCATGTCCACCACAACAACATTTCGAATGGAATGTTTTACCTTTTGGACTAAAACAAGCACCATCAATATATCAGAGATTTATGGATCAATCTCTTCAAGGATTGGACCATATATGTCTAGCATATATAGATGATATACTTATTTTCACAAAAGGAAGTAAGGAACAACATCTTCAAGATATAAAAACTGTTCTTTTAAGAATTAAAGAAAAAGGTATTGTGATTTCAAAAAAGAAATCAAAACTTTTACAAAAAGAAATAGAATACCTTGGTTTGATCCTAAAAGAAAATGGGGAACTGAGTTTAGCACCTCATACCCAAGAAAAAATACAAGCTTTTCCAAATGAGCTTTCTGATAGAAAGCAAATCCAAAGATTTCTTGGATGTTTAAATTATATTGCTAATGAAGGATTTTTCAAGGACTTGGCAGAAGAAAGAAAACATTTGCAAAAGAAAATTTCAGAAAAAATTCCATGGTCTTGGACCAAAACAGATTCTGATATTGTTAAAACAATTAGAGAAAAAATTCAAGTTTTACCTGAACTTTACAATCCAACGAAAGAAGATTTTTTAATTATAGAGACAGATGCATCACAAACAACCTGGGCAGGTTGTATGAGAGCCTTACCTAATGGTAAAGCAAAACTTTCTCTTAATGAGAAGGGATATAAAATTGAAGAATCTAAGGATCTTCAATCAAAAGAATCTGAAACTTCGAGGGAAGGGACAGATACTATAAAAGGCATTGATTACAGTGCTTCTATAATCCTGATAAAGGATACTGAAAAATTACATTTATGTAAATATATTTCTGGTACATTTACAGATACAGAATCTAGATACCATATCCAGGAACTAGAAACTCTGGCATGTGTAAAGATATTAGAAAAATGGAAGATTGATTTATTACCATCAAGGTTTCTTCTTCGTACAGACTCTAAATATCTTACAGGATTTTGGAAATATAAAATTAAAGCTGACCATAAACAAGGCAGACTAATAAGATGGCAGATGAAGTTACAACAATTCGAGCCATATATTCAATACATAAAATCTGAACAAAACAGTTTTGCAGATACACTAACGAGAGAATGGAGCAAGCAATAAAGCTACTTCAAAACAACATAAAGCAGAAGGATGAGCAGCTCGCTGCCATTGATTCTAGAAGAAAAAAGATCTCCGAGGAGAGGGGAGAGATGATTACAACACTCAAAAGTTTGCAAAACATGACAACAAATATAGACCAGTCTTCAACACCAACAGCAAGCTTAGACAAAGTTCTCAAAGATAAAGAAAACTGGGATTTGCTAGGACAACCTTCTGGAAAGTATGATTACTATGTAAAATATACAGCCCCAGAAAGTTCAGAAATTCCCATTGAAGCAGTAACACCTAGCGGATGGAAATCAAATTCAAATGAAGAACAGGAAGCCGAATCCTCAGGAACAACTTCAAACAGCAAAAAATCATGGGCTGAAGAAGTTGAGGAAGAAGATGAAGCAAGAAAAAATGGTGTACCAACTTTCCAACAAAGCGTTTCCGTAGATCCTATTGATCAGCAGATGGGAAAATGTGCAACATATGTCATCTTCGAAGGACCATTTAAAGGTATCTATCGAAGTTGGGCAATAGCAAAGCAGCACGTTATTGGTAAGAACATAAGGCACAAAGGTTACAAGACTATGGAGGAAGCAGAAATAGCTCTTTATGGATCATACAGAGAAATTGCAACTGCAAAAAACCTTCAAAGATCACCTACAATGGAATCCAAAAAGAATTTGTCAATTGACAAAATTCGTCAGCTTGAACATCAGAAAAATTTCCAGATAACTGATCCAACTTACATGGAATTCAGTCTCAGATGGAAATGGTTAAACCACTACAACGAAGTATTCACCACCGAATGCTTCTATCCAGTCAACAAGTTTAATTGCACTAGAGCAGTTTTACTTCCAGGTATAGACAGTCAAATCTGTTTATCGTTCTTTCAAAATGGACTAATCAACACCATATACTTGGAAGAGCAACCCGGAAAGGTATTTGGAGAACTTAAATATCTTCCCAAGGAACTCCAAAATTTAACACAAAAATTCAACAGTCTATTTGCAAAAGGAAAAGAGATATTCTTGCAGACCGACTCAACATATCCATGGTATGATGAGAACACCTTGGAACTAGTTACAAAACCACAATACCTCATTAAAATTGGGATCTCAAACAAACAATACCCAACAATGAGCAAAGAAAGTAGTGAATGGCACCCTTCCAGTTACATTGCACAAATCAAAAACTTTCATCAGAAAGTATCAAGATTATTTTCTCAAAACAACTACCTAATTATTTATGAAGATTCAACAATGGTTGTATACAGCGACTCAAGAAAGCCTGCAAAAGAGAAAGACATCAATGCAGTCAAAAATCTTGAAGCAAGAGTTGACCAACTCAAGGAAGACTATGAAAAATTACCTAGAGTAATTCAAGATGAATGCTGTAGAATTTTTTCATAGTATTACAAGGGACACATGTGCAAAAATTGTCCACCAAAATCGTCGGCACAAGAAGACAAAGAAGCCGACAGCACAAAGCTACACATCACAATGTAGACAATAATGTATAGTGGTACCTTATCACATCTGAGTCAGATGGGGACCATTTAGTAAGCCTCATAATAATTATGTACATTATTGTTTGATGTTTTTTCCTTAGTGCGTATTGCTTTAGTTAGTGCATGTTACTTTAATAAGTGCATGTCACTCTAGTGTGCTGTCATGGAAAGGGACGTGCTACCTAATATGTGAGCCCTTCTCCACTATAAATAAGAGCATTTAGCTCATTTGTAAACACAGTTGAAAAATATATGAAACTACTATCTAGTTTTCTGAAGAATTATTTCTTCTGTCCTTAGAATCGAAGTAGCTCTTGAGGTAATACTCTGGAAGGATCACTCATACCAACAATATAATCAATAGATTATATCCCAAAACACAAACATCTTTAAGACGAAGATTTCATTAACATCAAACAGAGAGTTCAATCAGGTATGATTATATCCCTTTTAAATTCAAAAGTTACATTTCAATACCATATTATTGGTATGATAAATGAAAAAATAGTACCAATTTTAATTGATACAGGAGCTGCATGGTCACATGTATCAAAAGAAATTTGTGATAATTTGGAAATATTATCAGAACCAAGAACTGTTTTAAAATTTGATGGTTCTTTAAAAATTATGTCACAAAGCACTATTATTCGTTTAAAACTCGGAGAATTGGAAGAGTCCCAATTAAAAATACTAATTGATGAACAACCAAATAAATTCTTGTTTGGTATAGATTTTTTAGAACAATTCGAATATTCAATTACTTCTGAATATTTATTGTTAGATGGTTCTGAACAACCAAGACATAAACTTCATGAAGAAACTATCAAGTCCTTTCTAAAAAATTATCATGTCTGAAATTTCACTTTTGGAAGATAAATCCAGTTATTTTGATGATGGCATAGTAGATCATAAAATAGAAGAAGCAGATTTATCCTTAACTGCAGAAGAAAACTTTAAACGAAAGTTTAATAAATTCAAGGAATTTTTCTCAAGAAAAAATATTTTGAAATTTGGAATAATGACTGGAGAAGAAGCAATTCCAATTGACTCTACCTTTGGAAATATAGTCGTATCTACTATAGATAGAACACAAATTAGAAGAAGAATTGAAAACCTATCTGAAAAAGAAAGAACTAAAATTGGTTATATTCACATATCAACCATTCAGATTTTGATTAAAAGTACTTTCATGAAAGGTATTGACTCGCCCCTAGAAATAATTTTAGAGGATTCTAGGATTATAGATAGAAGACAATCAATAACTGCACAAGGAAAATGCAATTTGAAATATGGAAAAATTAAGTTTGATATAAACTTACAAATGGGGTTATCTCTAAAAGATAAAGATCTAGACAGATTTATAGTTTTTCACTATAAATTGGAAAACCCAAATCTTATGAAAAAAGGTAATCATCCCTTTACAATCTGCTATAGGATTAATTATGCTCTAAGCAATTCACACCACAACATAGAATTTACAGGAAAAGATACAATTCATATTGATGAATTATTCACACCACTAGTAACATTAGAATCACCTATATTTAGAAATCCAGCAAGGAATAGTTGTTCTCTAATAGAAGTTGACAAAAATTTGTTTGAAGAAACAGAAGAAAGAACGTTATTTAAAAGTCAAAGCCTTATAATAACACCACCCAAAAGAGATTTTGAAATCTCAGAACAAAAGGAATTACATAAGCTACAAAGCTCAGTAGCAGGGCTGTCTTTGCAGCTCGAAAAATTGGACAAAAGAATCTAGATTTATCTATAAATTTTTTGATGAATTTAGGACCAAAACTCTGGTATCAGAGCATAACTCGATCTTAGAATAAAGAAGTTTAAATATACACCATTGATCTATAAAGGTGTACCATGTATCATAATAAAAAACACACATCATATAATAATGATATAATAATGATTTGGTGGGGAAAAGGAAATACTTTAATTCTATTGGGCCACATAAGCAGACTTCACCAAAGAAGTCATAAAGGCAACTTCACCATAGAAGCTCCCAAAAAAAATATATAAAAAAATATATAAAAATAAGGAATTTTCATAAAATCTTTAGATAAAATCAGTAAAAAAGATGAGATTTGTTAGTTATGAGATAATTATTAAGCCAAATTTGTTATGATTATCTTTATTTGAAAAAAAACAAATTTGTTATGATTATTTTTACTTGAAAAATAAATAATAACAACTAATTTGTGTACGATACATATGTGGTTTTATTGTCCATTGAATTTTTTAAAAAAAAAAAATAGTCAATTTTTTTTTTTAAAAAATTTAAAGTTTGTCGGGCCGGCCCATTGGGCCATGTAGGTCTTTGCTTATCTGGTCGGGCTAGGTGGGTCGGGCCTTGGGCCTTACCGGGCCGGCCCACTTAAGCCTCTTTATATGTCTTGGCCCTCTGAGCTGAGGCGGGCCAGGCCGACCCCTTTGACAGCTCTATGTAATTTGATTGGATGCATGTGTAAAAATATTTTACACTGTCAGTGCATAGCAATTAATCACAAAAGTTAATCTAAATTTATTCATCGATTTTCGCAATTTTTTTCCTCTCACTTTCTTTCCTTCAAAACAAACGGAGCCTTATAGATATTCTTGTGGGACAAATTATTTAACAGAATTCGAGTTTAATTTTTGGTTAAAACAATTTTTTGTCGGATTATATTTAAGAAATATGTTCTTCTTTTGCCAAGTAGATTTATTTCAAACAAAATAGATAAAAATTTGGCTTAATTAGTTCATTAGTCCCTTAGAGAAATTTTTGATTTCATATTGATTTCTTAAAATATAAAAGTTTCAATTTGGTCCCTTAAAGACATACTACCAAATTAAGAAAGTGTATTTTTGCATCTTATCTTCCAATAAATTC
The DNA here is from genome assembly GCA_030408175.1 of Trifolium repens. Taxonomy (NCBI): domain Eukaryota; kingdom Viridiplantae; phylum Streptophyta; class Magnoliopsida; order Fabales; family Fabaceae; genus Trifolium; species Trifolium repens. The sequence goes on along the minus strand of CP125839.1, from coordinate 18,858,288 downwards.
CTATTTTTTTGCATAAATTTTCTCTTTTCAATAAATTTAATATATTATGTACAACAAAAACAAAATTTAAAATGTTACTCCGTAACTACCAAAAAATTATTTTAAAAATAATATTTAGTTTTCCAAATATAGAGCATTAATTAGTTTTTTTTTTGTCAAACAGCCTAGTGGTTGGAAACTTCACCCTTAAGATGGATAAGTGGGATGACCGGGGTTCGAACCTCGTCCCCCTGCATATCTAATACAATTGTTCTGCCAATTGAGCTAAGCTCACAGAACAAATGGTACAATTGGCAAATTGTACCCTTAAAACATCAAATGGACAATTAAATACGAACGCTAAATCCGACGTTTTTGAACACTTAAAAAGGAACGGATGTAGTATATGTTAGTCAAAAATGTCATTTCTGTTAAATTTTAACTTTACATTACATGTATAAGGTAGACCAACATGGTAAATGGTCCGCCGTAGATTTCAGTAAAACTTTTATTGTTAATTTGATAACATAATAAGTCTTAAATGCATTTTCAAATTGTTGTATCCATTCTTTATTGTTAATTTAATTTGTAAGTTTATTCAATTTGATTTGTAGTTTGCAATTCTTGAATTGTATGCTTAAAGTTCATAAGTATGATTTAGTTTTCAATTCTTGAGTTATATGCTTCAAATTCGTGTGTATTCAAGTATGCATTATGTGTATTATTATAAAATTCTAAAAATGAATAATCTTTTAAAAAAATGAAAGTCAATAATGTTAACCAACATTTTAATAACTAAAACTGAATAAAATAATTAAAACTGGAACTAATTGCTATTTGGAATGGATACATTATTTCAGTTAGGGTCCAACCTACTCAAAACACACCTATTTTAGATTTAACTGAACCTCAAGCTACCGTGCCAATAACAACTCCCACTGCTAAAACAAAAGCTACTAATCTAGTTAATAAAAAAAGGAAATCTGATACAAATGGTCCTACGCAATCATCTGAAGTCTGGTTGGTTTTTAATAGAATACCTAGAGATGATTCTGAAAACAAAATAGCAGCTTGTAAGCAGTGGCAACTCAGGAATTTTAGAGAGTCTGAGCAAAATTCCTTATATATTGCTCATAAGCAATAGTTCTACCCTAGTTTACCAACAACATAGCCGCAACTTTTGTTGTTGTTGGTATCTACTATCAAATTTTTTCTTTCTACTTAATTCTTTCTATATATTTCTATTCCTTTTCCCATTTTTTTCTTAGATCATCTTCCATCTTTCTATTCCTTTTCACATAGCACATGTATTATATTCTTCTTCTCAATCTGATCCTTTCTCTTCCAATATTATTAATTTGTCCACAAAAATTCTTCTTATGTAGTCTCATTCTCACTGCTCAGCGCTCAATATCAAGCTTAAGCACACGTCCACACAACAAATATGAGCAGCAAAATGAAGCTTTAAAAGTGCAAAAACGGCTATCTTACTCTGATTAAAAGATCTAGATTAAGGGATTACAAATTACAAGTTTTTTATAAAAAAATAACAGCAAAAAGATTAGTGATTTTTTTTTTCTTTTCTATTTTCCTTTATTTAAAAAAGAAATTGGGTGGGTCAGCCCGGGTAAGTGCCCAGGCAAGCCGGGCAGCAGAATCGCCCCTGCTTGTAAGTACTGTCACAAAAAAAGTATCATTGTGGCACTCAGAAGCATGACATAAGTGACATGCTAATACACTTAGATAAGTGCCCTAGAAAACCACTCGTTGTGTCAGATAATCCTAACCAAACAATACTTACATTTTCAACTGTAGAGGGATATGGTATGGTTCTCGTGACCACCAAATATGACAATGCTTCTTGTAGAAAGGCGGTGTCTTTGTTTCTGGTTTCAGATGAACAACCATTCAAGGCCGTGGAAGGTGAAGGATTTAAGTATTTATGTAAAAAGGCGGTGTCTTTGTTTTCTGGTTTTAGATGAACAACCATTCAAGGCCGTGGAAGGTGAAGGATTTAAGTATTTATGTCAAACGTTTCAACCCCAATTTGTTTTCACTTCTAGAAGTACAATAGCTAAAGATTGTTTTCGATTCTTCATGGATGAAATACAAAAACTGAAAGCCTTCTTTAAGTCTGATTGCAATAGAGTGGCACTCACAACAGACTGTTAGACCTCAATACAAAACTTAAACTACATAGTTATTACAGCACACTTTGTGACCACAAGGGTGACACTATAGCTAATAAGATTGAAGAAGTTTTAAGGGATTGGGGGATTAGGAAAGTGTCAACAATCACCGCAGATAATGCATCAGTTAATGATGTAGCTGCAGGGTTGTTGAAGAGAAAGATTAAAACTATAAATGGATTGATGGGGGATGGATTGTTTTTTCATATGAGGTGTAATGCACATATTGAATTTTATTGTGAGTGATGGTTTGAAAGAGAAAAACTTTTCAATCTCTAGCATTAGGACTGAAATTAGGTTTATAAAGTCTTCGGCTCCTAAGGCTGCTAAATTCAAGGAATGCATCGGGTTTGCTGAAATTACTTGTAGAAAGGGTGTCTCTCTTGATGTTTCAACTCGTTGGAACTCTATATACTTGATGCTAGAATCTGCAGAGAAGTTTGAGACGGCATTTGAAAAGCTTGATGAGAGGCATATATAAATCATAGGGATTATTTTGGAGATATTGGTCCCCCTATTAGTTATGATTGGGACATAGGTAGGGCTTTTGCAACTTTTTTAAAGTTGTTCTATGAAGCCACTTTGGTCTTTTCATCCTCACAAGAAATGAGTATACATGCAGCATTTCACCAAATTGTTGATATACATTGTGAGTTGCAAGGAGCTAATTTGGATTTAAACTATGTTTTTGCAAGTGTGGGTAAGGATGTGTTGGAAAAGTATAACAAGTATTGGGGTAATATTTCAAACATGAACAAGTTGCTATATTTTGGTGTTATTTTGGATCCACAGTTCAAGATGAGAATTATTAGGTGGAAATTTAAGGACATGTATGAAGGGAGAGCTCAATTTGGTATCGATTTACTTGATTCTATTGAGGCTGCTTTGACCAAATTGTACAATTGGTATAAACAAAAGTATGGTAAGAAATCTACTCAACCAAGTCCCATGATTATTGATCATGTTGTTGTTGATACAACTGTACCTGTTGGGCATTTTTCACATCATGATAAGGCAAAAGCTTTTGACGCACATTTGGAAGAAGAGAATGCAGTTAATAGAAAAAAATGAGCTACAAACATATCTTACTGGTCCGTGTGAAAAAAAAGTGCTACGTTTGATCTTTTGAGTAGGTGGAAACTTAATGCAGTCATATACCCCATCTTATCTATTGTGGCCAGAGACATTTTTGCGATACCGATGTCAATGGTGGCTTCTGAAAGTGCATTCAACACGACTAATAGAGTTATTGAAACCATTAAGAGCTCTTTGAAGGAAGAAATGACTGAGGCATTAATCCGTGCACAACAGTGATTGAAGCCTATCATGAGCTAATTTAAAGATGTTAATCTTATAGAAGAAGTTGAGCTTTCTGAAGAAATTATATCAGATAAAATTTTTCTTTAATTTATTTTATTAATTTTTCTTAGGTAAATAGGGTTATACCCCCTGCAAAGTAGGCGTGTTTTGTTTTACCCCTATAAATTGTTTTTTTAAAGATTGTCCCCTTATAATATAAAGATTCTCTGCTTTTACCCCCTGGGTTTACAGCATGGCTTCTGACTGGGAAGAATCTCCAAGTGACATGTCTAAATGGAATTTTTTTTATTTTTATTTAATTTTAAAAGCCACGTGGCATGCCCACATGAATATTTTTTAAACACATCACTTAAATGAATTTTTTTCTTTAAATAAAAAAACAAAATAAGAAAAAAAAAACTTTGTTTTGTTTTAAAACAACATTCCAGTTGCATCAGAAACAACATTCCCGTATTCTTCTTCTCTATCGCACCAAGAACCAATTTTTCATATTCTTCCATTGCTTCACTTACTCAATCCCTTTTCCGATCATTCATTCTTTCTATTGCTTTGTCTCCTTCGTGTTCCTCAATTTTAACTGCTTGTTTGCTCAATTTCATTGTTTTGCGGACTATAGTTTTGGAAAATGGGAGGTAGTAAGTGTTCATCGATTGCAAATTCAAGTGGTTCCAATTTACCCATATGTGGGTGTGGTCTTCCATTGAAGTTGTGGCTTTCAACATAGGCCAAAATCCGAAGAGGAAATTTTGAATATGTCGAAATAATGGAGTAAAGTTATATGAATTGTAATTTTTTTGCTCATAAATTTGAAAAACTAAGTTGTTGATTAATTCTTTCTTTCAGTTTTATAGCTGTGATTTGTTTTTCTGGGATGATGAGCTGGATGAATTGGAAGTTGTGAATGGAAAACAAGGGCCTGCAACAAATTATAAAAACTGTAAATTGATGACGGACTTTGGCAAGGTAAACAGGGGCCTGCAACAAAATGCAAAAACTGTCAAATCGCTTAAAAATGTTTATGATCTTGTTAGTGTGGTTGTAAAATCATTTGAAGCATGTCCATCAGAGAAATCAAATCATATATTTTTGTCATTACAACTGTGCATGCTGGAAATCATGAAGTCAAGAGGTTCACAAAATTACAAGGTTCAACATATGAATAAAAAGACAATAGAACGAGAAGGAGAACTTCTCGAGCAAATCAAGTGTGATTTTGCATTATTGCAGGAAGTTGAAGATTATTTAAGTTAAATTTTGTACTTATAGTCCACATATATATGCGAGATAATGAGTGCATGTCGATTGCTTCATTTTGGACTTTTGTTGTTGTTACTAGAAGTACATTTCTTTTTGGTTACCTCCTCTTGTGTCTTGGGTCAAGTGCAATATTGATGGTGCTGCAATTGGTACCCCAAGTCAAGCCTCATATCCTGTGCCGGTGTGTTCAGAGACCATAATGTTCGTTTCTTAAGCTGTTTCACTAAGAATTTAGGTGCCTCTTTTGCTTTCCATGTCGAGCTTCTGGGTGTGATTAAGGCCATTGAGTTTGCTTTTCCCAAAGGTTGGTGGAATCTTTGGTTAGAAACTGATTCCATGTTGGTTACTCTAGCTTACAAATCTCCTACTATGATTCCTTGGATGTTAAGAAACAGATGGTCTAACTGTCTCCATAAGCTAAAGAACATGAATTTTATTTTATCTCATATTTATAGAAAAGGTAATGTATTGGCTGATAAGTTAGCTTCCTTAGGTTTAAGCTCTACGAGTCTTAATTTGTTTGATGTAATCCCTAGTGATGCTGTGCGGGCCTATAATCATAATAGATTAGGCATTCTTTTGTTTCGTTTCTCTTTGCTTTGAAGGGTTTGGTTTTGCACCCCCTTTTCTTTTGTATCTTTTTCTTATTTATATATTGGTGACTTGGTCACCTTTGCCTTAAAAAAAAATTCTATGCATGAGATTAGTTCCATGTGATGAAAGTTGCTTCACATAAAATAAAAAAAAATTTGCGTTCACCCTTCTTGATAAAACCAACGTTCCATTAAACAATGTTCCACAAAATCAATAAAAAAACCCATTTGAACTGACAAATTATAAATGCAAAACTACAAACTTTCTAATGAAAGTAAACTTCCCATGATAATAGTATGGCAAGCTTTTTAATAAAAGCTGGAGAGATAAATTTTTAAAGAAGCTCCAAGTGCTTTGTTGAACCCCTTCTCTTAATAAGTTTCTCCTTTTTCGTCAGTTGAAAATTTGTTGATATCAAATCAAATATCTGCAGGAGGATTCAAATCAATATCAGCAGGAGGAGTCAAATCAATATCTTAACTAATGTTGGACATAGCTGAATCTCCGAAATGAGATTCAAAAGAGTTTTCAACCCTCTCTTTAAAAGTGTCTTCAACCCTCCCTTCAAAAAAGTCTTCAACCCTCACTTTTCTTTTATCTTCCAACTTCATTTTTTTTATTTTCAGAATCAGATTCTTAGGGAGAATGTGTTAGTATCACATTTCTAACTATAGATCATTTTATGGGTGAAATGTGCGCTTTATCTCTCTTAGCCATTAAGTGTTTTCCATATATGCCAAGACTTGCGTGTGTTTCAATCAATAAACACCTAGTAAACATAAATTTGGTTTAATATTTTATTAAAAAAGACTCATTTAATAAATATAATTTAACTTTTATAAGCGTATAAATGAAAGTAAATGTGTAATTGTTTTTTGACTTTATGAAATAACTAAAGTTTTGAGACAAAATTAAAATTCTAAAATGATCAAAGTTCTAGGAGAAATGACAAGATAACAATCTACAAAGACGGGGACAATTTAATCTTAAAAAAAAAAAAAAAAAATGTAGTAACACTTACATATGGAAACACATTACACATAGTCATGAATCCTAGGTGTCATATGATCATTGGTTACTGCCACGAAACCAAACAACAATATATACAATTGAACCGAAAACAATAGAACATGTTCAATTCAATGAATTAACAAAATCCTCAAATCTCTAAAATTTCAAATTCCGCATTCAGAAAATCAAATCCCTAAAATCAAAATTGTGTAAATTAATCAAACTTTACAATGGCAGAAAATCATCCCCAAACGGTGCCGTTTAGTTCACAACCTTCTCCTCCTCCTTCTTCCTCTTCACAGAAATCGCCACAAGATCTATCTCAGGTAGGTTTCACAATCTACTTCAATTTCACTTCGCTTTCGAAGTTTTCACGTTTAATTGCTGTAATACCGTAAGCATGATACCCAATTTGATTTCATTGAACTGAAGCTAGGGTTTATTATTTTTTTTATTATGATTATCGTATTGTTTTTTTTTCCTTTTAAATTCTTGTTTTTTAATATGAAATTTATAGAAAAAAAGCTCATAGAACACCAATTTAATCGAAATAACAACCTAATTTAGTTTTTTCGGTGTTAAAAACCTAAGGGTGCGTTTGTTTTGGATTCTTTTGAGAAAAAATCTATTTTTTTTTTTTAAAAAAAAATCCATTTTATAATTTTGATTGTGTTTGTTATAGATTTTTTTTTTAAAAATCATTTTTAACCCCAAAATGATAATAGCTTTTCAAGAATCTATTTTTTTAACCCTAATTTAGCTCAAAATTGTGCTTGACTAACTCCAGATATACACTATGAAGCACAACACGAACACTGACACGTCGACACCAATAGTAATTTAAGAAAATGACATAATTCAATTTAATCTTAATGGTCGGTGTTGTGTTGTGTTGTGTCAGTGTTGAACACCGATGCTTGTCCGACACTAGGACACGCCTAATATGAGGAGTGTCGTGCTTTGTAGGTTATACATAGGGTTTTAAATAGATGATGTGGTTACAGTGACATTGTGATATTTGATACTATGGAGAATTGTGGTTAAAAGCGGTCTCAATGTAACATAAAATCTATTATGTTGCGGCCTAGATTGCAGTCGTGTACCTTTATTTAAAATCCTGTGATATACATTATGTGCTTGCTTTGTAAGTATCTGAATGGAAATGTGCCGAGAATTGTTTTTGTTGTTGTTCTAAATTCACGTGTTTATTTAAATGATAGGCATGATTTTTTCTTGGTGTTGTAGTCTCAGGTTCCGACATTTTCCGATTTACCGGCATATCCGGCTGGATATTATTATCAAATGTATCCTGGTATGCACCCTGCATTGATTCCAGGGTTGACTCCGCCACAAATTGAGGAACATGCGAACCGTGGAGCTGGCTTATATGCTGTTCCTGTTAATCCTTTTGATAGACATGTTACTGGACTTCCATACAACACTCTGATTCCATTGACTTACCGCACACCCACGTAAGTAGCTAATTATTTTGTTACTATGATATTCTGTTGTTGTATAAGAAGCTTGGTGATATCACAATTTAGAGGAATTTATACTCAATTTGATACTTAAGCATATTCCATATTACTTTGGAAATAAAGTAATATATTTATACTTTTCCATAAGGTTAGGTATAGCACACTTTAAAGGAATTTTCTATTGACACTCATATTTAAGCATGTTTTGTAACATGGATATATTTTAAAATACATTAGCATGCATATAACGTTCTATACCTTGTTTTTACTTTTAATTAAAATTAAAAAAAGAAACTGCCACGTTGCTTTCACTTTATTTCCTGCTTTCAAATATTCGCAATTTTGTACAAAAATAATGAAACAAGTTTGGAAACACGAAATAAGGTGGCAGTTTTGTTATAACAAAACAGACCAAGTTAAAATTATTTCTACATATTTCAATATCAACACGGTCAACAATAGTTGCTTTGAGGAAGAACTGTACTTATTTGGATTGTCAAAATGTAAAATAAAAAGTTATAAATAGTTGCTAGCAATGTGGCAAACAAAGGAGTTTGCTACGCAGTAGTAGTTCTATTTCCTCAGAGTTAGGTTTTATGGTGGTATCAAAATGACCATTCATGCCTTCCCTTCTTTACTCCATTCGACTGTAAAACCTGTTTAAGCATCATGTTGTTAAACTATAGTTCTTCTTTGGTAATTGGTAAAACAATGATTAGAAGTTCGTGTAGTATGAGAATGGGAATATTATAATATATCATCATTTTTATTTAAGTATACAATATAATGCATTCAAGTTAAATTGCAAAAAGCAGAAATAGATTTTGCTCACCAGAGGACTTCTAAAGGAGGCATAAACCCAAAGAAGAAACGATAGAGGTCCTGTTTTAAGTTTTCCTCCTGGAAAAAGCTTTTAATAGACCAAAAGATAAGAGACTAATAGATTATAGATTAATATATCATATTTGCACTTGGATTAATCATTTAATCATTCAAGGAAAATTGGCCTTGGGGGGGTTAAACCTTGGATGTCCTTCTTATATGATCATGCACTATGTTAAGAAGTCCCACATCGGTTGCGAGATGGCCTGAACATATGTTTATAAAGTAGAGGCAATCCTCACCTTAAAAGCCGGTTTTGTAAGGATGAGTGAGACCCAATACTCAAGTCTAAGATGGTATCAGAGCTTACAATAACACGGGGATTGAGTTGTGCATTTCGTGCAAGAATTAGGCATTATCCAGCACTTCTGTGTTGATTCACAGTTAGAGACAAAAAATTTACGTTGAACTTCTCTCTGATACCATCTTAGATTTGAGTATTGGTCCTAACTCATCCTTACAAAACCGGCTTTGATACCATCTTAGATTTCACTACCGCTAGCTTTTTAAGTTCTTGGTCATCTCTTTGATGGCCAAGTCTAACATTCACAAGTGACTTAAGTGTTTCGTGGTGCACAACATTTATTTACCATTGGATCAAGTTCATCATATTTAATGGTGCACTCTCCTCAGTTAATATTTTCTCCTTTCCTTTCCACTGTTCACCCTTGTTCTAAAGGGGGTCTATTGTCAAACGAAAGTCCAACACCACAGTGAGAGGAAGAAAGTCGCACATGGCACGACGAAGGTGCGGTGGAGTATGGGGCCCTAGCCCCCTCTTACCTATTTTTTGTGTTTTCTTCTTGCTCCCTTTAATGCTCTTAAGTCTCACTCCAATGTGTTTTTCCAAATCTGCATACTTTCTTCGTTTCTTCTTTCTTTCTACTTTTTTGTGTTAATCTTGTTTCTCTTCTATCACATAATAGTTGCAAGTCATTTTGCTATTGGATCTATAATTTGGGTTTATTTCCCAATTGAAATTTTTATTTTCGTTACTGAAGATGAGATAAAAATGTGGCAGTATGGTGAAAGCTGGGATAGATAATTGCACATGGAGAGAGAGATAATGGCTGGGTTGTGGAAATTTTCCAAGACCATGCATGTGATCAAATCTTGAATATTTTGAATGATTCCATTGTAGACGGAGAAAAAAATCAATCTTGATAATTGGGATAAATAAATCTTGGAAGTTTAAAATGATATCTTTTTTCTTTATTTTTTTGTTTTTAGTTCAACATTGTTGCATGTAATCTTGGAAAAAAAGTGAGTGTTTTAGGAAGTACATGATAAAATTTTGTGATGTAATTTGGTCCAACAATCCAAATAAGTATTGCACATGTAAAGCATGTGAAGGTCTTGCATGTTAGAAGAAACCCTCTTTGATATATATTTTTTTCTTTTCCACACTATCATTTAGAGCTTGACTAAATGTTCAAATCATTTGCTACCGACCAGATCTCAACGAAAGAAACAATAATGGACATTTTAAACAATGCAAATTTTTGGTGAAAATTTGATTTTAACATTTATTTTGTTTTTGGAAAAATATGTTCATTAATATAATATTAATGCTTTCTTTAACTGAATGGGCAACTTTAACAGTAGACCAAGTTCTGAAGCTGCCGCCGGTGGTGAAAATCAGGGGCAAGCAGGACAGCAACAACATCCTCAGCAGCAACAACCTGCACCGCAGAGACAAGTTGTTGTTAGAAGATTTCAAATTGCATTTCAAATTGATTTGCTACTTATGTTAAAGCTGGCAGCTGTGATCTTTTTGTTCAATCAAGATGGATCGAGGCAAAGGCTTGCCGTCCTAGTTGTATTTGCTGTGATTGTATATTTGTAAGTGTTCATCTGTTTTCTTTAAAAAAAATGTTTCTGCTTTCTAGTTATGCTGTGTGTGACTGTTATGTTTTAAAACTCAAACTCGGGATATGATTCTGATATAGATTCTTTCCCCTCATGTCTATTCAATTTTTTATATACTCCGTCAATATCAGTGTCATGTAATATCACTGAACTAGATAATAATTAGACTGTTGAATGTAAGCTCTAGTATTAATATTAATCAATTGAGATGTGTTACAGATACCAAACTGGAGCTCTGACACCGATTATAAGATGGCTTTCACAAAACATGCAAAGAGCTGCGGCACCTCCTCGTCCACCAAGACCTGCAGCCAGGGCTGAAAATGTACCTCCAGCAAGGCAGGAGGCTGACAATGCTGCTCCAGCAGGTATGATGTGCTTACTATTTTATTCAAATGATTTTGCATTTGCTTCTTTCGGGAAATATTAGTAATGAAAGAGAGCTTGATGTAAATGCAATATGTGATGTAATTTGGGGAGTATGTTTCATCGAAGCATATGAACTTCATTTTATCTATTTATTGGGATGGATTTCCTTTTCCCAATACATGCACCGGTTTCTCTATCGAAGTTACGATTTAAGCTTCAATCACATACTAACATATGTTTTACCGATGCTTGACTATTTGGCAGAGGGTCAACCTGATGCTGCCGTTGAGAATCAGCCTGCTAATGACGCCGACCGTGCAGTTGAGAATGAGAACGAGAATGTCCCAGAAGCTGCTGGCAGAGGCAATGGTGGCAACCAGTGGTGGGGCATTGTGAAAGAAATCCAGATGATTGTTTTTGGATTTATCACTTCCTTGCTCCCTGGATTCCACAATCATATGGATTAAAATGTGGACTATGGGACCATGCGAGAAAATAGCCGAGGGTTTTCTGAAATAAGATGTATAGCAACAGAAGTTTCAAGCGTCATAACTAATACATAGTTAGGTGCAACTATAATTCAGTGAAAATCAAAAGTATGGGGTGTCATTTTTGTATCATTACTTGGATTGTTGATAGAACAGTTTTTATGGCTTCCATGGCACAATGAAAGTGCTTTGTACTTCAGAGGGGTAAGTAGTTAATCCACCCCTGGGTCTATTTATGATCATTAGTGTTTGATAAGTTCTTTCTTTCCAAACTTAAAGATTTTTCAAACCAATGCCTTTTCAGCTTCTGTCAATTTTTTGGTAATATAATAGCTGGGGTTAATTCATAAGCAACCTAAGTGAGTACCTTTATCTTGCATCATGATGAGAGGAATTGAATTTTTTATGGTTACAGCAGGACGGTAATTGATTTCAGCTGTCCGATCTCAAATTTGCGATTGAAATTGTTTTACTTTATAAAATTAGTTTGGAATCTCAACCGTCCATGCGTATAATTCCTACAGCAGGTCCATCAAGAGATCTTTTCTTCTTTTCTTTTCGTATTAATTATATTGTTAAAAATTGCGAATTAATCTCCAATTGTTTCAGCGGTTAAAATCATAGACCGAGCATAAACAAACTTATATAACTCTACTCCTCAACCAATGTTGGAGTTCATAAATGGGGAAGAAATTTTGATCGAATTGGAGCATGGAAAAGCCAAGAGGAAGAGTGTTTGGATGAGATAATTAAAAAATTTTGGGAAATAATAATTTTAGGCAATTTAATTAATGCAATTGAATATTGTGAAAAAAATAATAATTCAATTGAATTTTCTTTGTTTCTAAATATTTTGGTTTAGAATAATATTCTTTACTTTTGAACTTTATTGGGCTATTTTAATAAATTTTGATATAATAGTATAAATAATGAAAATTCAAAATGGGAAAAACAAGGAACTAGTTTTGCAAATATTAAATTATAGGGATCAAATTGACTTTCTAATAATTTATTGGGCCCAACTTGTGACTTTTTGGATATTTTAGGAACTAATTTGCAAAATTTTAAAAATGTAGGTACTATTTTGCAAACTTTGAGTATAAGCACCAATTTGAGGTTCACATATATAATATGGAAAGAAGAATTTGAAAATTCTTTGTCGGTGATATTTGAAATTTCTTAAAATTAACTTTGACAAAATATTTTATAAAATATAACCGTTCTAAATTTATCATCAAAATTTATATTAAAGAATTTGAATTATCCTTTAAATTTACCTCCAATAAAAATTTATTCCAAACACACTAACATATTTATGAAGTTGAAGGCTGAAACGTGATTCAAATTAGTCATATTTGCTATATAAAAAAAGTTATATTTGCTTTCAAATTGATAAGCATTTTTTTTTGTCATAAGCGTTATTATTCCATGGCAATTTGAAGAATGATTTAATTTATATGCACCGATAGTGTAAAATAATTTTACACTGTCAACCAATGACAACCATGTATTCCGCCACGTCACCCCACTTTATCCCACTTTCTTCATATGACATGGAAGATTGGTGATTTCTTATTGGATGACCGTGTAAAATTATTTTACACCGTCAGTGCATATCAATTAAACTCTTTGAAACTCTTTGAAGAATAATAATATGATAATTGTTTATAATTTGACTAATAAAATAAGTTTTATGTTTTCTCACATTATTATGTCGAATACATGTGCAAATAAATTTGTCTCTTATCATTGTCAATTTTTTTGTCTCTCATGAAAGTACTAGGCAGAGCTTTCATTGATGGAACACAACACCTAATTTTATAGATCTTGGTTTCTTCAAGAATAGTAGGTTTACCTAATTATTGGTTCAAATAATATTTTTGCTTGGTTTGATTTAAAATATGTTCCCTTGCTCCCTTCTTTATATTATTTTTCTTGATATTAATTAGGGTTGTGCAAAATATCCGGTTAGAAGGTCCAAACTCATAACCGGATCTAAATCCGTTTCAAAAAATCCGAATTTTGGTATATGGTTATTAACCAAACCATTTTTATCTGGTTGGTTATGCAACCGAATTAAATTTTCGGATTTGATTTAAATTGGTTATTATATCCTTTTTAAATTTATTTTTGTCAACAAAAAAAAACAAACAATATCCTTTTTATTTTTACAAAACAAACAAATATCTTTTTTTTTTTACAAAACAAACAAATTTTTTTTTTTGACAAAAAAACAAATATCCTTTTATTAAAATTAATTCATGCACACACCATCACCGATTCACCATGTGCGTATGATCTCTGCAATTGTGATTTGCGATGAACCCTAAATCCCAAATCTACAATAATCTCTCAAATTGAACCCTAATTGACGATATTCTCTTCCAATCGAACCACACTCATTCTCTCCAATTGCTTCCAGATAAAAAAAACATAAAATATTTTTAGAAAATAAAAAACCCCTTATCTTTACACTCATAATTTGTATACCCTTAACTAGTTGGAATTGGAAAAAAGAAATCTAGAAGAATGAATGTGAATGGTCTTCTTCACATGTTTTTTTTCATCTCTTTTAAACACATATCAAAAGCAATTTGCTGCAAAGAATAAAAAAAAAGAAAAATGTATTTTTTTTACGATTTTTAATATGTTTTTCGTCTGCATAAAAAAAAACCTGACCAAATTAACTGTTTATTAATCCAGTTTTTAAAAATAACCAGTTTAAAACTGGATTTAAAAATTAACCGCTTTTAAACCGGTTTTATAAAAATATCCGGTTATGTATCCGTATCCAAATTTATAACTGATTATATAACCGGTTTATAAAAATAATGGTTATGGTCATGTATCCAAATCTATATATATGGTTTTGGTTTGGATATGATTTGGTTTGGCAAAATAACCGACCATGCACACCCCTAATATTAATAAATTTATTGGTGACTTCAAATTATTGGTGGTAGGCTGGTAGTTAGAATATTCAGCTATATATTTTTATTTACAAAAATCTATAAAATACATATACAAATACAATATCAAATATGATACGAACATTGAAACATTAATACTAATAAGAATTTAAAAAATGACATAAATCAATATAGAAAGGTGAATATTCCGATACACATATGGATATGGACCAATATATAGTTTAGATGAATGATTGTAATTGATCCACAAATAATATTTAATATAGAAAAATTAATAAATACTATTTATAAATTAATTAGAATCAATCACCTCAATAAATATACCAGTACATATCCACATGTATCGAAAAAATCACCACTTTAGAAATTAGATTTCAAACAATACTTTGAAAAGGTGCAAGGTGGCAAGGATAAGGTAGAACTTGGAATATGATAAGATAGAGTGACGTGTCTAGTGAGGCACTTTTTTTTTTTTTGATAGGCAATGTTAGTTGTTAGTATATTACAATGTTAGTTTTTCTCCTTTGCCAGGACTTGAACCCTGGACCTCCAACGTGTCTAGTGAGGCACTTTGATTACATTAGATCATATAAAGAGGAATAAAGGTACAACAATACAAAGTGGAACTTGCAAATGTGTTTCCATGTGAATTGTTAATTTATTATATGAAATTGTAGCAGCCAACCAATTTATAAAATTCATAAATTTCTGAAATTGTTTATGGAATTAAAATTTCTTGATTACTTGATAAATTTCAAAAACTAAATTAATCCACTAAACATGAATAATATGGTTGATTTTTTAGGCTAAATTACACTTTTATCACACTAATTTTACAAACTTGCAGCTTTTGTCTCCCTAATTTTAGCTCCTTTTGTAAAAGGTTAAATTCCATTGATTTTGACAAGATCAACGCACGCATGAACAGTGACTCATGCCACATCAACATAGATTATAACTTTGTAAAACTATTGCCTTGCGATATAAGCAACAATTGAGATCAAAACTGTGTGATACAATAACTGCACCAAATCTTCATCTAACGGGGCAAAATTCATGATAGAAAAACAAGTCAAGCCAATAAACAGAAATCAACCCACATGATTTTTCAATTTTGTGCTTTTAAACACCAAAACAATGTTATAAAATGCAAAATATGGTTTGCAACCAAACAGACCATAAGCATAAATAAGAACTATAGACTATCATAATTTATTGATTTATGTAAATCCGGATGCATATATATATATATATATATATATATATATATATATATATATATATATATATATATATATATATATATTTACATATTCATTCTCACTGAACATCTGCAAAACTTATGAAACTAAGAATGCAGAAACTCATTTCTTTATTACTGCAAAAGAATTGTAATTACAAAAATGTTATATACATGTCTAAACAAGATCCATCATCTCTCATCTCACATCTCAGACAAAAGATTGCTGATTTTCCGAAGCTCCTTGAGAGCTGTCATGGCAGTTACCTGCCCTTTTCCAACAAGAACATTCTTAGATAAATTATCCGATGATGCTCCCTGGCCCCGATCCTGCTGGAAAACAGATTCAATCACCTGCACCACAAATATAGTGTGCTTTTAGTCACGAGACTACAAATAAACACAATTTTTTACTAGTGTTCAAATTAGGCTACAACGTCAAGGTTTGAAGAAATTGCTATTCTTCTACGATACACTATGTAGTACAAAGTGTGTCGAATAGTAGCGCTATATCAAGGTAGCGTAGCGGAATTTGAACAAACCGCTGCAATCCGCAATTGACAACACTGATTAAACAGAATCGAAATAAACAGAAGACTGTGGTAGCGAGAAAGAATGTTACCTGAATATGGTCAAGCATAGACTGCCCAATGTTCTTCAAAGTGCCCATCACATTTTGGTCAACAGAATCTCCTCTGCAACTAACAGAACTACAATGTCCATCAGCAGCTGGTGAGGCTGACGGCGATGAATTACTTTGATTACTAACACTGTTGGCAGACTTTGTAGCCTCGGCAGCACCACCTCCAACTTTCTCGGAGATAGCCTCAACGGTGTTCCGTCCAAATTTCAAAAACCACTGGAATTTATTCTGTTTTCTCTCTTTAGGTTGCGTGGTTGAACTTCCTTCACCGTCATTATTGCTCCCTGATGTCTGAGGTAAGTTCTGGGAAGGATCAGAGATTGGCAATGGTAAGGGTGAATCATTGGGACTGGTATCACACACTGGCGTTTCATTATCCTGATTATTTCCTTGATCATCATTATCGCACACTGGCGTCAGATGCACATTCACAGGTGGATCAGAGATTGGAAGGGGAGGATCAATAGGACTAGTGTCTAAAATTTCATTACATTCATCTAGGGATAAAAAAGATGTAGCACTATTTTTTTCTGAGGTGATTTCATGATCATTGGCCTCATTAGGAGGACTAGTGGAGTCGGAATATATAGACGAATCTTCCTCATGTCCAGAATTTCCACTTGGACATTTATCATCAGAATTGTTGTCGCTGTTACAGCCACTATCTTGTTGCTCTATTTCAACTGCTTCAGAAATATTATCCTGCTCGCTTAAGATTTCATCATGATGCTGCTCATGTTCTGTGGTTTCCTCAGCACCAAGGGCTTTACGCAGATCTTCTAACAGACTACGCCTAAACGATGGCTTAGATCCCCTTTGTCCGCTTAGAATCCTTGATGGAGGCGGGTCAGATTCCGTTCTTCTCAAACGTAATTTCATCTTTTCTGTCCATCCTTTCTTCCGAGTTGGAACCTGATTTTCTACAACATCTTTCTTACGTTCTTCGGCCTTTTGAGCAACTCTCCACTTTTCTTCCCAGTAGCTATCAGGTACGAAATTCAGTGGAGTTTTTGGCGACACAGATTCAGATGGAGGGATCGCGGATCTCGTAGACGTCATTTTACTTTGGTAATCAGACCCTACAAGCAAAAGCGATGAGGACGAAATATCAATACTTAAAGCAAGATCCTGCAAGGATTTAGCCTTCTCTAGTAGTTTTTCGATGGTAATATTTTCGGGGAAGTTTAGTAGTCTTTGGAGACAGGTTGTAGGGTTTTCAGTTGCAAGTAGAGAAGATCTTAAATGAAGTAACATTGCTACAGCAATAGCTGATATAAATGCTCCACGAGGTGAATGTAAGATCCTGAACCCGTAATCTATGTTGTCATCAGAACTGTTTTCCACTTTGCTGTTATCCGATGCAAAGATCTCATCCCAAATGATTAATAGTTTGTCAAGTGAAAATTCTCGTCCAAATAAAACTCGCAACCATCGAAGATAAAAGTATTGCGGTTCAACCCCAAGATCCAAAAGGTGGCTATGAAGAGAAGAATCAGCAAGAGATAACAAATGATACAATGCCATAGAAGCTTCAATCACAGGAGGCAAGCCAGTATGGGAGCCAGCTACTGGAGAGGAAGAGAAGAAATCGGCCATTGCAACTGAACCATTGGCTCCCTTCATTAAAGCATCAAACATACAGTAAGCATCATGTTCCATGAATTTCTCGGATAATACAATGCCGAGTTCACCTTCAGCTCCATATGCATCACTTAGTAATACAATTGACTGAATCTCAGATTCAAGTTCGTCAGTACTATTGGCTTTCATTGCATTTCCGTGGGAGCCAATTTCATCCTCCATGTCAGGAGATTTCCTAAAATCAAAGCTGTAAGTAAGATCATTCTCTTGACATAAAAGACCATCAAATCTGTCTGTAAAGTGATCCTCATAAAGTTTCCGTACTTCTGAGAGACGCTCCAAATCAACTTGGAGAACATAAAGTAGAGGAGCAAGTAATTCATGCATTCCTATAAAATAAGATAATAAATGCAATCCGTTAATACAAAGTAAACTATATTCACGTCATATAACATGAAAGAAAAATTAGCTATTTGAAAGCACAGAAGCTAAGCAAATTGAATTTATATTTGACCATATCTAGGTTTCTCAAAAATTTAATCACTTAATTTTCGGCTCTCTTTTCTATACTTTTTCCTTTTAAATAACTAAACAAATCTGACAATATAACCGGAAAATTTTATGCTATGGTACACACACGTCTTTACAGATTTTGAAGAAGTAATAAATGCCTAATAGTTAAAAATACTTGGGAGCAACAAATAAGCAATAAAAAAAGTTACAAGCTAAAATCCATTACTCATAGTCATAGCTACATACAAGTATTTATGTATCTCTTTAACATTAAAACATGATACATATAATAATAGTTAAATACAATAAAATTCTTTTGATTGGTACAGTTTGACAAATTGGTTCCTCTAAAGTTGATTATGCAAAGTTGGAAGGAAAATTGACCAAAAACAACTAGGTGGCTATGAAAATAAGTTAGCTATGTTATGTATTTGGAGTTGGAAGGAAAATTGCAGCGCCCGTAAATGAGAGCATAAGCAAAATGGAGGTAAATTTAATTAAGAATGGTATATTGCTTGAAATTATTGCTTTGCTGAGAAATCTACCTTGTCGATAACCACATTCTGGGTACTTGAGACACCATAGCAATAAAATGCGTCTTAACATGCCTTGGCATCCTGGTGTTTGGAAAAAACTGCCATGTTCAGGGTATAAACGTGACAAATCCTGATCAACCAATCTCTCGAGCTCTGCATTGCGGAAAAAGCGACTCCATGTACTATCTGCATATAAGGGTCATATTATATCAATCACAGATAAATTCA
The DNA here is from genome assembly GCA_030408175.1 of Trifolium repens. Lineage (NCBI taxonomy): Eukaryota > Viridiplantae > Streptophyta > Magnoliopsida > Fabales > Fabaceae > Trifolium > Trifolium repens. The sequence goes on along the minus strand of CP125839.1, from coordinate 18,839,181 downwards.
AATTTTTCATACCGGCATGAGGCAGAGAATGCTATCTGATAGAAATATTCGTCTTTTAAATCCACCTTGTTTTTACCGTAAATGGGGGAAAATATCAAGGATTTACCTGGATTTTGTGAAAGTGGATTGTCCATTTCAAGATTCGATGAATTGGTTCCATTCTTTGGAACAGGTGGTTCAACAAGGAGGTGCCTTCTCAACCTGGCATACCTGACAAGACAGAAAACAGTTTGTGATTACTATTCGCATAAGCAATAAACACAATTAGCTTGCAAAGTGAAGTAATTGATAGTGTGCAGTTAAGACGCGTCAACAACTCCGGTATCAAACAAAAAAACTTTTCTTCAAAATACGAGGCAAACACTGAATTCATAAACTAAACAATCGATCTTCGATTCCAGAAGAATAAACAGCTTAATCTTCTTCCATTTTCTACCAATGAAATTTCATATGCCAATCTATAGTCCCAAAGGTAAATAATATTACTGCATTTAACCAAATTAATGCAACCAAAATACAAATTTTAAAATTTTCTTGGGAGAAAATCATCATAAAAATCAAAGTTAAACTATATTCTAACAAAATCAGCATATTATACTATATTGTTATGAACTTATGCATACTTACAATTTAGGCCTGTTTGGATGAACATTTTTTTGAGCTTATGAAAAATAGCTTATGCAAATAAATAGGCTTATATGTTAATTCATAAATTCTCACTAGCAAAAATTGCATCTTCACAAGCTGTTTTTTCATAAACTACCTTGACAAACTTATGAATAATACATAAAAACTTATTTATTTGCATAAGCTCAAAATTAAGTTAATCTCTCTATCAAAAAAAAATTAAGTTAATCCAAACCGGCCCTTTATACATTAGAAAAAAATAAGCTAACTACTTTATCATGATTCATCCATCAACATAAGCATTGAATTTTAAGGAATTCAATTTAAACATATTCATACCACAATTAAAATTAAACAAAAAAATTAATTAATTAAAAACACCAAAAAACTTGATTTTCAAGCTAATTTACCTTCTTCTACAATCAGCAGTAACTCGACGAAGATCATCAATGGAAGCTGCAGAAGAAGAAGGTAAAACCCCAAGATTTATACGCCACTGCAACCCTCTAAGATCACCAAATCTCCTTTTTTCTGGCTCCGATCTCCGAGAAACAGAATCTGAACTCAAAATCGGTGACAACAATGGATCCACCACAGCTCGATGCATGACCTTGAAGAAATTCCACGATAACCCAGATGCTCAAACGCAACGCAATTCCAGAAAAAACTAAAATTTACAGAAGATAAGAAAACCAGTAGAAAATGCCCAAATTTGAGTTGAGCTCAATTGAAATGAAGCAAAACCCTAATTTACTTGAAATTTTACCTTTTCTTTAAAAGGAAAGAAGAAGAAGAAGCTTGTTAAATTTGAGGTTGGAAAGTAAAAATGAGGTGAATTGAGAAATTTCCAATTTGTAGAGCAATTCAATTATGTGTTTATGTTGGAGAGAGAGAGAGAGAGAGAGAGAGAGAGAGAGAGATGGTAGTGTAATGAAATGAATAAGGGTGATGATATGTGTATATGTGGCTTGCTTGACCTATGGGAAAGTATGTTAAGTTGTCTTATTCATCTAAAATTCCACATCACTTTTGCTCATTATTATCTTCTTTCTTACTTGTCATGAATATTCCATGGTATAAATTTCACCAAAAAGAATTTTGCTTAATTTCTCTGTAAGTCCCTTAAAGATTTTTTTGATTTCACTTTAGTCCCGTATAGATATCTCCGACAGTCAATATGATCATTTTTGTCAATTTTTTTATCAAAAACCGTTAATTTTTATACATGTGGCAAAATAGTTTGTTTCGTGGCACATGTACAGAAATTAACGGTTTTTTTAAAAAATGGACGGAAATAACCAAATTGACTGATGGAGATATCGATAAGGACCAAAGTGGAACTTATTTTCTTTAAGGAACCAAAGTGAAACAAAAAAAGTCTTTAAGGGACCTACAGACTAATTAAACCATAAATCTACCTCATACAAAATTATAAGTTATTTTAAAGAAAAAAATTATATTAAATTATAAATTATTTTACATTAAATATTTAATATTATTTTTTTAATTATACCCTTAGTTATTTATTATTTCTTTCAATTCATCAATTTATACTTTTTATATTATTAATGAAGAATAATTTTGTAAACTAACTCATAATTTCTCTTTCTCATACATCATTAATTATATTTTCTAATTTGATCAAAACGACTTATAATGTGGTACAGAAAGAAAGACCGTCTCTTATTTCGTATATGTGAGCATAATTGATTGATAAGAATATTATGAAAGTTTGCATTTTGATACTTTCATTTATTCACTTTAGAAAGATGAAACTCTAATCATTAGATAACTTGATCCAAAAAAATACATCTAATTTCAAATATAAGTAACAATTTATGTATTTTGTCTAAATTTTGAATTACATATATCAATTCCTTTTCATTAAATTATTTTATATTTGAAACCGGAATAATATCTAATATTTTACAAAAGAATTTTTTATATTACAATGAACTAAAATTAAAATATCGACATAAAGAAGTGTTTAAATTTTTAGTGTAAAAAATAATTAATTTTTATAAAAAAATCTATTAAATACATAAGAAATATTTGGTTAGGCACAATATTAAATATTATATGTTACGTACATACAACAAATAAAAAAATTAAAAAGAAAATAAATAAACTAGTATAATTGATGTGATAATATTTTTTTTAATTCTTTTATATGTATCTAAATTATGTGCCTAAATGAATCTGGACCACTCTAAATTTAGTGTCTAAAACTCTAAATGATTATGCCTATGTAAGACTTCATCCTCCTCCCAAGTCCGATATTAATATTGTTTGGCTATTTTGTTGTATGATTGGTGAAAATTGATATATTTTGGGTCACTTTCTGGTCAATAATGGCTGCTTTATTTCTTGATTTTTTTAAAATAAAAAATAAATATTGATAGCTAATTTGGTCACTTGTGTTATCTATTTGGTATTTGCTTCTAATTTCCCAGCTGTTGGAAAAGAAAAGGGATAAATTTTATGTGATATATATTTTTTTGGAGAAAAAAAATGCTTGGATATTATATTGTTGGACAATAAATTATGTACAATTTTTAGTCAAAAAAAATAAATATAAATTATGCACAATATTTTTGGTCGGTTTGATATAAATTTTTATTTGCATATTAGTTTATTTATTATGACTTATTTTGTGTTAATTGTTTAGTTTTCATGAGAAGAAGTCAATATTAATATTAATTTAGAGTTCGTGAAAGATAAATAAAATCTAGTGATTTGATTTGATCTTTACTCATATCGAAAGTGAAAAAAATACAAGAAAATAGTTGAATTGTGTTGGCTTTTTCATATTTTTCTAACTATTTGTGCTAGTCAGATTTTGAACTAGTGCATAATCAAACTAAGTGTTCGAAAAGAGTTTATAGTGGATAAATTAAACACAAAGAGAAAAGAGAAAGTGAGAGACATAAAACAATTTTACATTGGTCCCTCTCACAAATCGAGAGTATCCAGTCCTCTTGCACTTTTAAGGGAGTTTCACTATAATCACTAAAGATTACAATTGTTTAAACACGCAACAAGAGACTTCCAATGTTCAGACACACAAGCAAGAGACTTTCACAATCCAACTTAATCAAATAAAGATAGTTTTTGTTCTACACGTGATGTACAAATCAGAGGTGTAGTCAGTACAATACTCTTTTTTTTTTTTGACAAAAGTACAATACTCTTAGAATTGAGTATTGTACCTAACTTATCCTTACAAAACCGACTTGTAATGTGAGGATTGTCTCTTATATATAAACACATATTCAGGCATCAAGCAACCGATGTGAGACTTCTAAACACACCCCCTCACACCTATCACTATTGAGATTGGTGCGTGGATATAAATGGCAGGTGACCAAATAGCTGGTGGCCCAACGAATCTTAAATAGGCTCTGATATTATCTTAAGAATAATAGGCCTTGCGTTTTCCATTCATTTGATAATGTTATATACAATAGGGGTTTTCATAAAGGTCTCCTATATAATTATTACAATTCTATAATTTCATAAAATAGATATATGTACAATCATAGTCTAACTGCAATAATAGTCTAATAAATACAATGAGTGACTCTTAAGACATAAGAATTTCTAAGATACAAAGTTGATATGAAATTCTAAGTTAAATTTGTGTTTTGATTTTGACAGAATTTCAGTTTAAATGTTCAGAGAGTTGTTGCTTCTCTTCAAGTTTTTGCTTCCTTATATAGAGGGAAATAAAGAGCTCTTGAAGAAAAGTTTTTCCACAAATTAGAGTCGTTGAGAAGCTTGATCATAGACGTTGGAATGTTTCTTGATATAGTTAATGTTGTTGAAAGACATTTGAATTTCCTTTGCTACAAAAGGAACTTATCGTTTAATTCCATTGGTATTTGACGAATTTGTTTGTTTCTTCACGTGATCAGAAGAAGACAAATAGGCTCTGATATTATCTTAAGAATAATAGGCCTTGCATTTTCCATTCATTTGATAATGTTATATACAATAGGGATTTTGATAAAGGTCTCCTATATAATTATTACAATTCCATAATTTCATAAAATAGATATATGTACGATCATAGTCTAACTGCAATAATAGTCTAATAAATACAATGAGCGACTCTTAAGACATAAAAATTTCTAAGATACAAAGTTATATGAAATTCTAAGTTAAATTTGTGTTTTGACTTTGACAGAGTTTCAGTTTAAATGTTCAGAGAGTTGTTGCTTCTCTTCAAGTTTTTGCTTCCTTATATAGAGGGAAATAAAGAGCTCTTGAAGAAAAGTTTTTCCACAAATTAGAGTCGTCAAGAAGCTTGATCATAGTCGTTGGAATGTTTCTTGATATAGTTAATGTCATTGAAAGACATTTGAATTTCCTTTGCTACAAAAGGAACTTATCGTTTCATTCCATTGGTATTTGACGAATTTGTTTGTTTCTTCACGTGATCAGAAGAAGATAAACCTAACTCTTATAGTCTGATAGTGACCCCTCAGAAGCTTCTGATGATGATGTGGTCTTTAGAAGTTGAATCTTCAAGTGGCTTCTGAGCCTTCAGAGTCTGAACCATTTCTTTAGCTTTTGACCCTTCAAAACCTGATGCTTTTACTTCCGATCCAAAATTTCAGTTTCTTTTTGATATTATAAATGCTCTTATATATGTTCATTTTGTTGGTGCAAGCCCTAGAGGCCAATAGTTTTATTAGAACTTGGTACTTGTATCGAATCATTTATTAATAATAATAATAATAATAATAATAATAATAAGACATTTCTTTATTATGTTTATTTTTCCAAAGTAATAAAGTCCCTAGAGATAGTCTGTTTAATGGAACTTTAAATGTGACTTAACAACGAGACCCCATTGTACTTAAAGATATTATTCTTAAAGTATTCGTTGTCAAGGCATTACTGTGAAGTGGGATAATAGTAAAGTATCATTAGTACATAAATTTAGTCCTTCAACTTCTTAAAAAACATGAAAGAAAATGATAGTTGAGGGACCAATTTGATGGATTATTAATAGTTCAGGGACTATTTAGTATATTTCTATAGTTTAGGGACCAAATTGGAGAGAGGTTAATAGTTTAGGGACTAAATTGAAGGTTTATTCAATTAAATATGATAAACTATATGAGAATATGATGCCTTTTGCCACATCTTTTCACTATTAGCTCAACCGCTTTTTGCAAATGTTATTCAACAATTGCCCTCTACAAACCAAAATATAAAACTACTTTTAGACCAATGTGAATTGCCCAAAATTCTACCAAATGTAGAAAACCCATAACTAAAACTCTGATATGGCTTACAACTCCACCACATGTCTCAAAACCACCATAGTCAATAACTGCACCATAATTAAATTGGTGCATAATTAAATTTTATCTCATTCATCATCATGATTCAAAAAAAAAAAAAAAAAACCATTCATCGTCATGTGCCTCCCACACACTACTACGAATTGTCAAAGAAATAAGGATATTGCGAGACAATAATATTTGAGATATCAAATTATATTGAATATCTTGCAGATGAGATTGAAAAAGTAAAAACATGTCTTGCACTAAAACAAAAACATTGTTAAACACTTTCATTTTTTAGCTCTCCATAACTTTTTCATAACTAAAATTAGGGATGAGCATAAAAACCAAAAAACTGAACCAAACGGTTAAACTGAACCAAACTAAACCATTTAAAATCAAAACTGTTTTTAAAAAAACTGAACCAAACTGTTTGTGAGACAACAGATCAATTAACTAGTTCTTTTAAATACAAAACCAGTTAACTGTAAACTGAACCAAAAACCAAAAATTATGAAAAAATGATATCTTGAATATATTCTTCGAGACGAATCCAAAAACATATTATAATAAAGAAATAGAGATTTTGATCTAATTCAAACACATAACTTTAACGATTAATATCTTTAATTGTATAATAATAAAAATTACAAAAAAATGATATCTTGAAAATACTCTTCGAGACGAATCCAAAAACATCTTATAATAAGAAAACGGAGATATTGATCTAATTCAAATATATAACTTTAACGATTAATATATTTAATTGTATAATAATAAAAATTATGAAAAAATGATATCTTGAATATATTCTTAGAGACGAATCGAAAAACATATTATAAAGAAATAGAGATTTTGATCTAATTCAAACACATAATTTTAACGATTAATATCTTTAATTGTATGATAATAAAAATTACAAAAAAATGATATCTTGAAAATACTCTTCGAGACGAATCTAAAAACATCTTATAATAAAAAAAGGAAGATACTGATCTAATTCAAATATATAACTTTAACGATTAATATATTTAATTGTATGATAATAAAAATTATAAAAAAATGATATCTTGAATATATTCTTAGAGACGAATCCAAAAACATATTATAATAAAGAAATAGAGATTTTGATTTAATTCAAACACATAACTTTAACGATTAATATCTTTAATTGTATGATAATAAAAATTATAAAAAAATGATATCTTGAAAATACTCTACGATACGAATCCAAAAACATCTTATAATAAAAAAACGGAGATACTGATCTAATTCAAATATATAATTTTAACAATTAATATATGTAATTGTATGATAATAAAAATTATAAAAAAATGATATCTTGAATATATTCTTAGAGGCAAATCCAAAAACATATTATAATAAAGAAATAGAGATTTTGATTTAATTCAAACACATAACTTTAACGATTAATATCTTTAATTGTATGATAATAAAAATTATAAAAAAATGATATTTTGAAAATACTCTTCGAGACAAATCCAAAAACATATTATAATAAGAAAACTGAGTTTAGTAGCAGCCTAAATATCAAGTTGTGTTTGGAACCATAATTTTCTACTAATATGTTATATTAGTAGCAGCTTAATTGGTTTCATTATCAATAATTTAGTAGCAGCATAATTTTTTATTAATATTATTTTGTCAATTTTTTATTTTTTTAATTTTTATTATTAATATTATTATTTTATTTATTTTTTATTATTGTTATATTATTTTTTTTGAAGCAATTATTGTTATATTATTATTAATATTGTTTTTTATTATTTTGTCAATTTTGAAAGATTATTTTTATTATTTTTTTATTATTTGAAAGAAACAGTTACGGTTAACTGATTAACTGAACCGGTTAGCCGGTTAACCAAACTCTTTGGTTCAGTTTATATTTCTACTAACAGTTCAGTTCAAAAAAATTGAACTGTAAAAACAGTTCAGTTCAATTTTTATGCAGTTTTAGTTTTTAACCAAACCATGCCCACTCCTAACTAAAATATCTTAATTCTCACTCCTTGTCGTTCTTCACAACTTATTAAGAAGCCCTGTTTAGTCATCATGAAATAAAAATTCACTAAGAGCATTAAAGATTGTAGTTGATAGTCCCCAAAGAATGTCCATTAAAGAATCTCCATTGCAAGCATCCATTTGACATATAAGGTTAATTGTCCTTCATTCTAATAAAAAAGATTGACATTTCACGGTTATTTATCATGTGTGTATTGCCACATCAGCTATTATAAAAAATTGGAGACATCGGTGTTTTTGGATGACAAAACGTGTTACTGACGTGTTCTTCCAGAGAATGTGTCTCTGACTTATTGACTTGTCCCAAAAGAATTTATCTTCACACTGATTTGTCTTCGGTTGAGTTGGTCTTCATGCAAATGTTTTCTTGTAGGATGTTTTGGCTCTTTTATCGCTTATTTTGACGTGATTGAGTCTAGTACTCCTCATCTTAGTCTTTTTTTTGGTAATTCCGTTCAATTATAAAAATAATGCAAGTTATTAATCATTTATATTTTATTAATTATCTGGTTCTCAGGATTATGAGACCTAGATAGTTCGAGCTCTTTTTTCAAACTCATACTATGGTCTTTTGAACGTGAAGCCACTTTGAAGCATGCTTTCGTCCTTGCCATGTTAAACGGTTATGAGTAGGTAATCTTTAAAAGTGATTGTCAAAAGTTTTAAGTGATTTGATTTATGATTGTTTGTATAAGAACGAACTAGAAATTCTACAATTCACTTGTAGGTGTCTTTCTTTCTTCTAATGCTTACAACAAAGTTTTTATTCATAAGCAAGCCAATAAAAGAAGTAATTTTTAATTGAAACCAACACTTTATATATCTCCATTAATAATTTATATAATTTGTACTATATAGAGTTGATTTCTAGAGGGACTATTGTTTTAGCATGTGACAATTTTATTTTACATTACTTGGCGGGTACGAGTCAATTTCTTCATGATCATTTTATTTAACACATTTTGACAATGATTGATTTTTAGAAAAGTAAACAGCACCTGCCACGAAGCAAGGGACAAAGAATTGGACACGAGAGAAAGTCTTATATAGGCATAAAATTTAGGTACATTCACATAAATTAATAAAATTAAATGAAAAATAAAATTGTCACATCAATTTATTTATTTTATTTTTTTGACTCAAACAACAATATTCATTCAAATTTATAGAAAATACATCAATCCAATCATTACATATTCAATTTCGCTAAAAACTAATAAGGATGAATCTGCAAACAGGCTCACAGCATCCGAGTTAATAGCATAAAACGGCCTAATGTCTATGACAAAGCCTACAATTGATATTACAATCTTCAAATGTCCGGAATAATCATGTATCCGGATCTGCAACGTTGATGATGCTAATTTCATTGAATCTGTGCTGAATTTGGATCGAAACAAACCTGCAAATTTGAACAAAAACAACACCGTACCAAGACGTGACAAACACCGTACTAAGACGGGACAAACAAAACAAAAACCCCGCACTAAGACAGGATTAAAACAATACCGAATGAAAAAATCACCAAAGAAAAAACCCTAATAAAACCAAACAAATATGTGGATATCACTTATTTAAATAAGAATAAATAAAAAACAATCAAGAGGGGTGATTCCGGATCAAAATTGATCCTAAACCACCCCTCTCTAATTGATAAACAAAAAAATAACAAAGAAAGCAAGCTCTGCCACCGCAAGAGGAAGAAGAGAAAGAAATAGTTGTCACATCAATTTATATCATTTCAACTTATTTTTCTTTAATTTTTTCCACTTCTTGTGAATGCGCCTAACATCTATTATATATTTATATTTATGCCTATATAAATATTTTCCTTGGACACGATAATAATACACACGGACATGCATATGACTCAACCTTTTGTTTAATTAATGTTCGTACAAGAAAATTACATGTCACCAACTTGTCAATCTTAGACGTTCATTCATAATGTTGGTTTTGATCAACTATCAATCCAACGGCTGATGTGGGTTACTCTATATAACATATATATGGCGTCAAAGATAAAGCCTAATCATTATCATTATTTATTATATGAACAAAAAGGCATGTATTATCCCATAATTAAGGAAAATTTTGACCACTACCCACCTTCTTCAAACAAAATATATGCTTATTATAATACTCCACCCGTCCCTTATAATAAGAACCTTTTATTTATAAAAAAATATGTGTATTAAAAATGGTTGTTGTGGAATAATAATTTTATCATGTATATAACTATTATTATAATATTACCTTTAATGCAATCATATTGACTTTTTAATTAAATTTTATGACAAATTGATAGTATTAATAAAGGGCATATTTGGAAAAGAGTAATAAATGCATCTAAAAAGCGTTAAGGGTCTTATATTTAAGGACAATTTTTTTTTATAAGAGTTTTATAATTGGGAAAAAAAAGTATGATACTATGTGGATGTGTAGCTATCTCATTTGAGTTAAGGGTGCATGTATTCATTTTGAGTTAAAAGTTGAAATGACAAAGGTTTATGTGTTTGGTTTGATTCTTGCAGATAGTAAACAAAAAAATGTCTATAACAACTTTATTAATTAAAGTTCAAATTTTGTCTTAATGATAAACTTACATTTATTGTCCCACAAGCAATATAATTATATCAAATAGAGAATCTATATGAATGTCCCATAAGTCATAGCTCAACTGGCAAAATATGCCAAAATTGTTAGGCCGGACGTCGTGACTCGGGTTCGAACCCGGGATCTCACAATTATGTGAGTTTAATTTCCAGTGGATTATCACTTCAACTAAGACAAAAAAAGAAAGAAAGAGAATCTATATGAATTAAAATAAAAACACTGCATTATGATTATATAAAAAAGCACTACAAAATAGTAGGGAGGCCCTGCAACTACAATTAGGAGAAGTTTGAAACAACTTAATATAAGAATTAACCTCCGATATAGATTAAGATCTAGTGGACGGAATACAGCTGATGGTTAAAAAAACACTACAAAAGAAACTAATTTTTTTTTTTAAGCAAACAAAAATATATTAAATAAAAAGGAAGTACAAAGAAAGCTAGGGGGGCAAGAACCAAACCCAACAATCACACAAAAAGCGTATATACAACCCGAAAAGGGTAAAACAAATCCAACCGGACCAAATCCAACCAGAACAAATCCAGTAAAAGATCCAAATGTGAAGCAATCGAAGACACATCAGACACAATTCAGCAAATCCAACGCGGGACCCGAAACTAAATTGCAAAAAAGAGATGTGTAACCATTACAAGTAAAGACAGACTAAAAAATTAATCTATCTCTTAGACAACGGTGAGTGAATCCGACCGTCAACACGGAAACAGAGACAACAACCCACAACTCGCTACAGCAGCAACGAGTACAAGGCCATTTCTAGCCAGAGTTGTCAGCCTTCCAAACTTCTCAAGCGTCGTGGATGCAAAATTGAAAGATTTGATCCCTGTAAATCTCAGCAGATCTGAAAACAAACCGGGAAACCAAAATCCAAAAAAGCAAACAAACAGTGCTAGAAAAAAGGAAAAAACCACGACAACAGAACATAAAACCAGCAACAACACGAAGCTGGTATTAGCAGAACCATAACTACCAACCAAACCGCAGTCAAGGTTGAACACATTCCAGCAGATCGAAACTGAGAGAACCCCAATACGAACCACCAAGCCAAGGGAGAGCAACTTCGGCGCCGATCTGGACGGAGGAGGAAGAGAATGTCGCCGCTCATCACACCAAAACCAAAACGTGACAGAAACGAAGCAGATCTGGAGCAACCAACAGCAACATAAAACAAGAACCAAATCTGTCAATTTGAAACACCCATCACCACCGCAAAACTCGAAAGAGAGAATCACGCAGAGCTGAGTTACAAACGCAGAGAGAACAACTACCCAATGCCGGCGGCATGGGTTTTAGACAGCACCTATGGGACTCAAGCCCAACAGAGTGAAAGATGGCGCCGCAGAGAAGCTGCGGGCGAACCACCAAAGTAGCCGAGGCTACATCTTGCAAACGGAAGTTTGGATTTTAGGGAGAAGGAGGGGTGATTGTACGGTGTGTGTGTTCTGTAGAGAGAGATGAGAGCGTATTCCAGAGCGTATTCCCCCTCCAAAAGAAACTAATTAATGGTTGGCTTAGTTGATAAGAGAATTTATTTATTTATTTATTTATACTCTATAAATATGTGAATTCCAGTGTAAGACTTACCTTTGTTAGCCGAATAGTCTTGATCAAACCCTACAAAAATACCAAATATAACTTTTTAATATTTCATATTTGAGTTTGTCAAAAAAAATTCATATTTGAGCTTTTTATTTTATAAGCAAATCAAAATTGTATTAAAAAAAATGAGTATAACGGATACTCAAACCAATAAAATAAAAACAATCTTATATATGATGTGTTAGCTAATTAGTACTAATAACTTAGCATTGTAAAATGACTATTAGTTTGATTGATAAGTGAAAAGTTTTCCTTACCAATTTAGTTTAAAAATATTTTTTCAATATTTCATAAACTAAACAAAACATTATTTAAACTAAACAAATGTTTTTTAAGACTAAAGTTGAAATAGACTACCAACAATTAATCACGTGTCCAATTAGTAAAAGTTTTGCGCTCCAGAAACAGGTGGTCAAGGGTTCTATCTTTTGCTCATATGTATGAAAAACATTTAGTTAAAAGAGTAAAATCGACCTTATATACCTCATAAATTTTTTGATAAAAATTAGTCATTATTAATGGTAAAAAATTTGTACTTATATACAAATCGTAGTAAAAAAAACTATCTTTGTTATTAAAAATTTGAAAGTGAGATTAGTATCGGTAATCAATTATGAAACAAAATAATTTACCATTCAATACCTCTTGAAGTTTTTGTTTGAAGCAATTAGTTACTCTTGAAGTTAACATATATATACTCTCTCGTACAGACATATTACAAAAAATTACACAATTCAATTAATTGAGATGTTGAATAAAAAAAGAAAATATATGGTGAATCCCCCATGAGAGTTTGCCAGCTATATGCAGTGGCCCTCTTTGTACCTCGCAGCATCTAATGGCCAATGCAAAGCCACAACAATTTATTGATTCATTTTTTTGTAAGTATATGTCCATCCAGTTCATATTTTAATAATTCATTATCCATCAATCAAATCAAATATCAAATATAATACAAAAAGAGGAATGAAGGAGGTGGAGCAGATCAATATCATCTTAAAAAAAAAAAATGGAGGTGGAAAAGAATATATGAAAAATTTGGCTGCATTCCAAAACATGCAATCACGGTGCAAGGTCTTCTATTGTGGATAGGGTGAAATTCTCCTCTTAAAAATAAATTTTAGGTAAAAATCTTGATAATCTTTACTCCCTCTACGAGAAAGAGGCGCAACCTTTTTTGTGCTGGTACAGTAAGATGAAGTGAGGATGTGGTTGCCTGATTGTTTCTAATTCAGGTTGAGTGATATCTCTTGAGGTGCTTCTCATATAGCTGGTTCTTCCTCTCTCTTCTTCGTGGTTGTTCTCAGTGGCGGGTCCAGGACCCTAGGTCAGGGGGTGCAGATTTTTATTTTATTTTTAATAAAAGAAATACAGATTTTCTAATATTTAAATAAAAATTAGGCTTAAATGCACTTTTGATCCCCCTATTTACATATTTTTGAACTTTTGGTCCCCCTATTTCTAAATCCAACTTTTTGGTTCCCCTATTTACAAAGTCAATATATTTTTTTTAGTCCCCCTCACATTTTGATGATATGGCCTTTTTATTTATGATGTGGCACTTAAGTGGCATTGGTGAGTTGGAAAAACTATTTTCCATGTAATTATTATAATTAATCTTATTATTTATTTTATGAATAAAAAAAAAACTTTATTCTTCTTCATCATCATTCATCAAGAATACCATATTCATCATCATCATGGAATCATCAACATCAACTCTAAAAACAAAATTCCAAATTTAAAAACATATAAACCCCAAATTGCAAATCCTAAATCAAAAAACACATTGAAACCCAAATCCAAAAAATGAATAAATTGAAATTATGAAGAATGTCTCCAAATACTCACACTTGTGTTATTCATCCTAATCAAACAAATCCAAAAGTTGTAAAGCAAATGATGCCGTTCAAAAATAAAGCAAACACATGATTAACAACAACATGTGACTTTTTTGCAGGACCATCACAAGTCACAACTCTTATGGTTTATATTTATTTCCTATTCAACAATGAACATGTGTATGGAAAATCACCGAGAACTATGAAGTTGGATTTTTCAAAAGAAAAGTGTGGCCGTGCTAAAACCTCAATTTCTTTGAATAGCAGTAGTGATTCGATTTTGAATTGGTGGCGCTGTCGCATTTGGAGGTTGGTTTTGTGTTGATGGTGGTTCAAAGAAGAATAGAGAAGAAAGTGCTTCTATTTTGCGTTTTAGTTTTAAACTCGGATCTGGTTAATTGATTTGAAATTTGGGGTTTGTGTTTTTAGAATTTAAACCCAGATCTGATTGATTATAATGATGATTTGGGATTTGGGGTTGAAAGAAGAAAAGAGAAGGAATTGCTTCTGTTTTTTGGATTTAGATTTGAGATTTGGGAATTGTGTTTATAGATTTGTGATTTTGTTTGTAGATTTTATGATGATGTTGCCACATTTTTTTTTGTTAAAGACCATTGTTGATAATCTGGTGTTGTTGATGCGAAGAAGAAAGAAACTTTTTTCTTAAATTTACTTTTAATATTTTAATTTGTAAATAAAATAAATAATAAAATTAGTTACAATAATCACATAGAAAATATTTTTTCCAACTCACCAATGCACCTAAGTGCCACATCATAAATGAGAAAGCCACATCATCAAAATGTGAGGGGGACTAAAAAAATATGTTGACTTTGTAAATAGGGGGACCAAAAAGTTGGTTTTAGAAATAGGGGGACCAAAAGTTCAAAAATATGTAAATAGGGGGACCAAAAGTGCATTTAAGCCAAAAAATTATAATATAAAAAAGCAAAATAATACTTATTTTGAACTATTTATAAAGATTAAACTATCTGATCAGTCACTGACTTTGCAAGATACTTCCAAATAGGTATCTTGACTCTATAAATACTTCAAAAAAGTTTCTAACTCTATTAAATTTTACTCATAATAGTCGTCGTTCAAAGAATATCTTAAAGATTAAATTAAGAATAAGTGAATTAACTTAGGGACTAAGTTAATTGATACTTGATAGTAAGTTGTAAAATATATTACTTAATTGATAATTCCTCCGGTCCTAATTATAAGAAAAGATTCACTTTTTAGACGCATTCAGAGTTTGATATATCTACCCTATATCATAGTCCAGATACATTAAATTTTTAATATATCTAAAGAGTGAATATTTTCTTATAATTAGGACCAGAGGTAATAGTAAGTTATCTTAATATAATAAAACGAGAGTAACTAGAGGCACTCTAAACCCTAACCCTAATATAAATGGTCTAGATTTTGACACTTGGAAAAAAAAATTATATCAACGGCTATGATAAAAACTTAAATAATCAATTTTCAAACCAATATTATGCTGCCACATCAATTAATGAACGTGACACGTAATATATTTAAAAAAAAAAATTGAGATCTATCAAAAAAGAGAAAATGGATAAACATTAATAAAACAAAAATAACTAATAATCAGTTACGAAAATTATGTATAGATGCAAAAAAAATTATTCATCACCACGTTTATCACACACAATATTCAATTACTCTTTTCCCGTTGCTACAGGTCCTAAATTCCTCTGTCTTTTTTTCTACATTTCTACTTATACCAACGGTTTTAACCGTCACGATGTTTCTTTCACTGTTATTTCCAACGGATTCACACTTCTTAAGGATTTTAATGCTTCATTAAACGCTGATGTTGAAGGTGTTGATACTTTGTTGAAAGAATATGTTATTAACGTTGGTGAGGATCAAAGGCTTGATTTGAGTTTCATTCCAAGTAATGGAAATTCTAATAACTATGCTTTCATCAATGGAATTGAAGTGTTATCCATGCCTAATGATCTCTATTACACACCACCTGAAGATAATGGTTTTTAAACTTTTATTTTAACTATTTTTTATTTTATTTTTGTCTTTTTATGTTTATGCATCTTATCTACACACTTCTATTTTTCTTTTTCTTTTTTGACAAAAACTTTCTGTTTTTCATTTAAGTTATTTTTTTTTTGTTTTTTTTGGTAACATAGCTTAATGGATTTTTTTTTACTTTATATATACTAGCCGCCTCCGTGCCCGTTTGTGTGATCGGTATTTTTTTTTGTTTGTTGTGATCGATATTCTCTATTGTGCAAATATAAATAACTACTTAATCTCATTTTTTATTGGACTTAGTTAATTGATAACTACTTAACCTCCTTTTTTGTTGTGGCAATTTATTAAGAAGAAAAAATATATATATATTTTTTTTTACTATACAAAATACTGAAAACCTACTTTTATGTGGAAGTTGTGCTTAGTTTTTTTTTTTTTAGTTTTTTTTAAGGGTAAAATAGGAATATTGAAAAAGCCATCCCAAAAATTTGTATCCTCTTTATATATTAACTAGCCGCCAAACGGGCACGTCCCGTTTGTGTGATCGATATTCTTTTTTTTTTTTGTTTGATGTGATCAATATTCTCTATTGTACAAATATAAATAACTACTTAATCTCATTTTTTATTGGACTTATTTAATTATAACTATTTAACCTACTTTTTTTTGTGGCTAATTATTAAGAATAAAAATATATATTTGTTTTTTACTATAAAAAAACTGAAAACCTATTTTTATGTGGAAGTTGTGTTTAGTTTTTTTTTTTTTGTAGTTTTTTAAGGGTAAAATAGGAATAATGAAAAAGCCATCTCAAAAATTTGTATCCCCTTTATATATTAGTATATATATATATATAATTATTATATTTTTAATCATGGTTTGATTTTTTAATTTTGTTTTTTGAAATTAAAATCATATTAACATTCTATATAAGTACTTTTTAATTTATATAAGTACTTTTTAGTGTACATATCCAAACACAAAAAGCTTATTGAGTATAAGAGTTTATGATGTAAGATCTCTCATACTATAAGCTCTAATGTTATAAGCACCTGTATAAGTTATTTATCCAAACGGGCCCTAAATGCTTATTACTATAAATAATCACACATTATCAATATTTCTATTATATAATTGATTTGAATGATTGAACCCGTGCGAGCACGGGTAAAAAGTCTAGTTGAATATAAAGATCAACTTAACATTTTAATAAAGATAACGATCTTTTAAAAATATTCACAAAGTAAAAAACCTATTTAAAAATGTTCTAGAAATATATTTTTTTGGTCAAGTAGACTTTAATTTGATGGTTTATTACATTTTTATATGCTAAATCAACAATTATTATAAAATTGAATAGTAGAATAGAAGAGTTGGTGTCTAGTTTAGATAAAAAATATGAACTATTCGGTAATATATCTATGATGTAAGATTTTTACTTACCAAAAAGAGAAACGAAACTTTGAGGCGTGGAGAGAATTTTTAATGCTTGTGTAGAGCTACGATTGGATGGATACTTTAACAATGATACTGTGAGAGCACATGGCAGGGTGCAAAATCTTTACATGATGGATTTCAAAGCATTTCAGGGGGTTCATTTTAGCATAATATAGAGTTCAAAGTAAAAAAAAACCAATAGCATCATTACTATCATCTTTAATTTTTAAATCCCAGAGGGTGCAACTGCACCCCCTCAGTCCAATGTAGCACCGCCACCGGTTGTTTTAGGTAGTCGTGGTGGTTTCTACCTTTTCGGAGTTTTTTTTATGGTATTTTTGTGGTGTATCTCTTTTTTCTTATTGTATTGTTGAGTATTACTGATATTCTTGATTCGTACTAAGATTCATGTTATTATATTTATATATTATACCTATTTGCCATTAAAAAAAGAAAAAAATGGTGCAAGGTCTTCTTGAGTTGTTTAGGGGAAATTTCACTATATAGATTGGATTGATATTGGAATGAGTAATTATACAAGTAATTTTTGACATCGTATTTTTAACAAAAGTTTTAAAACATTAAATTTAAGGTTAATGGGTATTTACTCCTTGTAATGTAGATAAATTTTGGTTTACTCTTCTATAATATTTTTTTCGATTACCCCATGTAATGTGAAGATTCTGTCGTTTACCCTTCTCATAGAATATGTTGACTTAAGATTCCACAAAAGTGATGACGTGACATGATCAATAGTAGGTAAACCAAAATTTACTAACATTACAGAGGGTTAAATGACGAATCATAAGTCAACATATTTCATGAGGGGGTAAACGACACAATCTTCACATTACAGGGGATAATCGAAAAAATTATTATAAGTAAACCAAAATTCGCCCAAATTGCAGGAGGTAAACATCTATTTACCCTTAAATTTATGGGTCATATCACTTAGGGTTAATAGGCTTTTACCTCTTGCAAAGTAGGTGAATTTTGCGTTACCCCCCTGTAATTTTTTTTTATTGATTACTCCCCAGCAATGTGATTTTACCCCCTGTAATGTTGTTTTTGTTTTACCCCCTGTATCACAGGGGGTAAAATACACTGCGAAAATAAAAAAAACACATTGCAGAGGGGTAACATAAAAAAAAACTTATAGGAGAGTAATGTAAAACTCGCTACTTTACAGGGGGTAAAAGCTTATTAATCATATCACTTAATTATATGTTATTCAATATTAACTATTTCGATCAATATGTAAGAGTTAGTTCATATTTGATATTCTCAACATCGACTCCCCTCTAGATTGAATCTCTCTGTATTTATAACCATCACTAGGAGAGCCTAATCACTAGGTTAGATTAACACATTAAACTAAAAGCAATCACACAATTAATTTTTGACATTGCACTTTTACACAAAAATTTAAATCTTAATTCATTGTGGTGACTTCTAAGCTCACTCTAGGACTATATGATTATGCAATATTATTGTCTAATTTCTAAAAAATTTCAAAAACTATTTAATTATAATTGGACACGGATGAAACTAAATATTTTAGACTTTACCCTAAGAAAAAGACCAAATGAGTGAAGTATATAATATACTAAATAAAAAATCAACCACGAGAAAATAAATGAATAAAGAAAACATGGCATCACGAACCGACCATTTTTTTCTAGCCACACAAGAAAACATAATATTACTCATTCCATGACTCACTTGAGACTCAATGTGGTGGTATGGGTAAGTAAAGACTAAAGAGTGTGTGGTGTGGAGGGACCCAAAGAAACTATATTCAATTAATTTGGTACTAACAATTGATGAAATATAAAAATTAATATTCCCAAAACATTAGTTAAAAAATTAAATATAGTAAAAAGTCTTAAAATTTGCATAATTTATTTTCTAAAAATATAAAAATTATTGTTTTTGAATTTACAGAATGTTCTAGGAATAGCCTTAAAGAAACATATAAAAATTATGGCATGAATGTTCTAGGAAATAGTCATTAGTAAGACGCTTAAAAATTTGATACATATATTAATTAGTTTAAGATTGATCCAGCCGACCCTAATTTACAGAATTTTCTTTTGTCTCCAAGCTCTCTTTGTTCATCATAGACGCGGGATTTTGGGTCATTTTTGGCCTAGAATCACCCCCTCTACACCTTTTTTTATCTTCTTTTAATATAAATAGGTGATTTTCACATAGATTAAGTATTTCTTTTGTGTTTTTTTTTGTGATTTCGTCATCTAAGTGCGGCGTTGTGTTGGTCGTCGTCTTGTGCGGCGTTATTTGATTTCCCGTATTGTTACGGTGTTCTTTTGATTCTTCTCGAAAGATTATCTTCAGTCAACTACAGATTCGATTAATAATTTGGGCATCAACGTTACATATACGGAAGCATGGATATTCCGGTGATTTTAATTTTATCATATTATTTGTTGTAGGCATTATGCCGTTGTATGCTATATATTAACTCGGATGCTGCGAGTTTGTTCGCAGATTCATCCTTCACGTTTTTAGCAAAGTTGAATATGTGGTTGTATTTGATGTATCTGTTGATTTGAATGAATGAATATTATTTTGTTTGTGTCGAAAAAAAAAAGATTCACTACTAGAAATACACTGTTTTCCTGCGGATTTTCTTGCAAATTTGGACAAAAAATTCGCAGAAAACACGTGTTTCCTGCGAATTCGGGTTCCCAGCTAAAACCTTCGTAGGTAATTGTTTCCTGCGGTTTTATGAATCCGCAGGAATTTCCTGCGGAATTTCCTACCAACAAATGAAACCTTTCTGCGAAAAATCCGCAGGTAATTCCACTGCAAATACCGCAGAAAACTCTCCAGGAAACATATTTTCGCAGATAAATCCGCAGGAAACGTGTAAATATGCAAAAAACAAAATATTTTTTTTATTTCATTTTTAAAAACTCAGAAATTAAAATTTAGAATAAATCAAAGTATTTTTTATTTTATTGAGTACAACCACTCAAAGTTCATATAGTTTACAAACATATACTGTAAATTAATGGAGATTTCAAGGACTGGTTCCTCTTAGCTTCCTCTTCTTGATCTTTCAACTCTTTGACCCTTTCCGATGTGAAAGGGTATCCTTCAGCTCCATAATCACGGATAATGTCAACTCCATCTTCGGTAACAACTTTCCCAGTTTCATCAAGCAATGCAAGATGAGTAATTCCATTTACATGAAACAATTCATCAAGGCTATTGCATGTCTCTGAATCAGAAAATGGTATAGACAACGATTGCCTTCTTTGTCAACTACAAGAACAAGAGTATAAATTTTCCATTCTACAAAAATGAGACTAAAAATATTTATCAAGTATTCAAACTTATGACATGAGATTTAAGAGGTACCTGCTTAAATTAATTTCGAGATGAGATTTTCCATAAAATGGGGAGGTGCACAGTTTATACCAAAGGCCTCTACTTTGTTACACTTATTTATAACTTCAAGTCAGTCTCGGAAACGTTCTCCTGAGGGAGCATTTTCACCATCTACTGATGTAAAACAGATCCAAGAAGGAATTTCGACATTTATTTCTTCAAGCAACTCAACGATAGCCTGCAATAAAAAAGGTTGCATATGAATACCAACAAAGCATAGGAGGCTATACATAAACATAATTGTTTCATCTCAACATTATCAAAGTGCTTTTAAATTTTGGTTTTGATTTCTTCTATATTATTGAAGTATTTATAAAGTGCGGCTTCTAAAATTTTGAGTGTGTATGTAGCTCCTTTAATTGGTCATGATGCAGCAAGGAGAACATAAATTACAATTGTTCCAAGGAGATTACACTACATGAATGAAATTGATCAAAGTTTAGAAGACCAAACAATGTGTATGTTTTCGGAAATAAAGTATCAAAACAGTAAGATAGATTATGATTGATTTCAAAATGGAAATACAACTAAAATTACTGCAAACCAATCGTATATAACTTTGCACGGTGTTGTTATAATTGTCGAACTAGGCTTCTTCTATTCTATAATGTTTCCTCAGCTTCTCTTACATTTCACTGGTATTACAGCTACAAGTGCTTATCTATCGAAGAAACAAGTTTAATGGCGCAAAAGAAAATATCCGAGCTTCAAGTTTGTTTGGAATAGTCTCAAAAGCAAGCAAATCTGGACCAGCTTCAACAAGAACTTGCAATCTGCGGCGATGAAAATCTTTCAACTTGTTCAAATTCACATCTGGTCCATACATCTGGTTCAAATTCAAGTTTGTTTGGGAACACATTCAAAAGCTGGTCACATGATGTGATTTCCATTTTTTTCAACTTGCAAAATGAGTTCTGAGTGAGTTGGTTGGGCCATATTGACTTGAAGTTGTCCATGTTAGAAATCACTAATGTCTCTAAGTTGGGGAAAATTGGAACCTATATCATAATGTTGATATCAATAACATTGTTCAGATTCAGACTTCACAATTAATTATACACAAAATGCTTATAAACAGCTTAATTAAGCGCTTTTAACACTTATTATATAGGTGTTTATCATATAAGTGCTTATGTATATCAGTTTGGCCCCTCTAAAAGTGGAACAAAACATACACCAAATGTTTATGTCAATAGCTAAGCTCAAATAAGTCAATCCAAACAAACCTGAAGTCTAACAACTAACAAAGAAAATCTAGAAAAATTATAAACAAAGGAAAAATTGAAGCAATTTGAAATGCTTACCATTTCAACATGTGAAGATTTTCTAATATGAGGAATGTGACTCATAATTTCATCAGGAACAAATATCTCCTCCACCAATTTGCATGAACTAATTGAAAGATGTTCAAGTTTGACAAGTCTTTCAGCCACTGAGTATGAAAATAGATATTTCAACATTTCACAACCATCTACTGTCAATTTGGTCAAATTTTCAAAGCAAGAATGTGGCGAAAGTTGGTCATCCCATATCCTCTAGACATTGATTGAGTGAAGCTTCAATGTCTCCAAACATGGAAATTCAACCTATCAAAAATTATTAAAGTTTCATTATCACTAACAAAACAAGCTTGTCATTACTTTATATGAACTGTTGAACTAGAGAGTATAGTGAATCACAGACATGGTTTGCAGACATTAGATAGGTCAATACTTGAAATTAAACTTTGCACTTTCTAAACATTCTCGATATGCGGAGAAGGACAAATACAATTACAGAGAAACAAGGTATAAGGCAGAAAAATATTTAAAAAGACATTGCAAAAAGAAATGTAAACAAGGTAGAAGAAAATTTATCAACAAAACTTCTTATCAGCTTACAATGATAGGCTTACAGCATCATCGTCGATCTATGCACTTGCAGGCTTTTGCTCTATCTATAGAAACCTCAATCCATTCAGCATCAACATCACGTTTAGGTTCAACTATTCAACAAAATTATCAATAGGATCAATCAAAAGCACTTTTCAAGCTTTCAGTACATGAACAAAAGCACCTATCAATAAAGGCACAATTCTTCCACTGACGAGTAAAAGATACAAAATTGGAGGTCTACAAAATTGGAACCCTAACTTGAATTGAACGACAAAATTGAATAATAATAAGCCTTAATTGGCAATCCTTCGTTGAGAAAACATCAATTCCGAATTTCAGATTTACCACAAGAACGTGCAAATTTAGATTACTGTAATAGCGTTCATTACCTTTGCAATCGAAAGACAAAATACCGAACCGCTGTGAAAACGAGTGAGGAGATGAAATCGAACTCATGACAGTTGATGAAAATGCGCGAAGGACTAAGAACGCTAATCGGTACACTGAACGGTGTTGAACGGCGCTGAACTCTGATTGTGACGGGGAAGCATCGCTCGAAGGAGATGGATCACTCAAAGGAGAGGGATCATCGACGAAGCAGGATCGACGACAGAGCAGGATCTGCAATGGAGCAGGACCGGCGACGGAGAAGGATCGATGAGGGTTAGATCGGTGAAACCTTGAAACGACGACGTTGGAAGAAAGAGCTGAGAGAGGGAGAGAGAAAGTTTTTGATCAATATTTGATATTTTGATTTTTTATTATATCTTATATCTTAATTATAATAATTCAAAAATATAATTTTAAAAGTTACCTGCGGAATACCGAAATCCGCAGGAAAATCCTTGGTAATACCTGCGGATTTTTCTTAAATAAAAGAATCCGCAGGAAACTGCTCTGTGTGCAAAAATCCGCAGGAAAATCCTTGGATATACCTGCGGAATTTCCTAAAACATAAAAATCCGCAGGAAACTATTCTAAATTGCAGAATCCGCAGGAAAAACCTTTGGAATACCTGCGGATTGTTTTCCGCAGGAACTTCCGCAGCAAATAAGCAGAATTTTAGTAGTGATTGATCATCGGCTGTCTGAAACTCATTCACGCGAGCAAACAACATGCTATAAGACAAAAGTATTATAAGGTGCTGTGTGAAAATATAAGTTTTGTTAAAACCAATTGTTGTTTTTTTTTTTTTCAAATAAATAAAAATGAAAAACCAATCGTTGAACTTAAAATCAATGAGAATATGTCTTTTGACATTTACTATTCTACTCTGATGAACACTTAACACCCAAGCTACATTATTAGGTAATGGTGCATTTAGATAAAATTCAATGGTGATTGTTGTGAATTGGTAAAAGTATTATTATTATGATGATGATGATGTGTGGAGCAAATTTAATGGCAATGAAAACTAAAATGAACATAATAATAATAATCACGAACTAAATTATAGACAAAGTGAATGAGAAGACGATGGGAGAAACATATGCAATATTGTTTATTTAGTTCGGTTCAACAATAACCGACGTATATATATGGGAGAGAACATTCCGCCATTCTTTTTTTTTTTTTTTTTTTGATAATAAGGAGGGCATAAGCTCGGAAAAAGAAGAAACTACAACGCGAAAAATCTAGGGGTAGAGAACACAATGGTCGAAAAACACAATGTTTCTATCCAAAGAACAACCGTAATTGGCTAACGCATCAGCACACATATTTGCCTCCCTGTAGGAATGAGACACAACAACCTCCCAGTTTAAATCCAACAGTCTTCGGATATGTTTAACCAAAGCATGGCCACTGAGACTTCTCGTCCAACCTCTGTGAATAGCTTGAACAACTGCAAGGGAATCAACATTCAAATCCACAAATTTATGGCTCATTCTTCTAGCATATCTCAACCCTTCCAACACCCCCCAAAGTTCTGCAACTAAGGCACTACAATTTCCTACATTTTTTGCAAAACCACCTAGCCATTGACCATCACTTCCACGAATCAAGCCACCACACCCAACATTACCACCAACTTTACGAGCACCATCCGTGTTCAACTTCACTATACCATCAATCGGCGGCTTCCAACAAAATAACCGAGTCTCCCATCCACTCCCCATGATCGATCTATTAATTACATTTGCTGCATAATATTCATTTGTGTCCCTCAAAATTTGATGTACAGGCTGGAGAGGTCTTTGATACGTGTCGTCATGCAATTCTTTATTCCGCCACATCCACAATCTATGACAAACAGTGGCCCAAAAATCTTTCCAAACAACCCCATTATTATTCCAACCAACATTCCGCCATTCTAGTGATTCAAGAGAGTAACGTTACTCAAAAGATTTCAAAGAAATTACAAGAATCAATTTTTAAACTTAATTGTACCCTACCTTAATTTTCTTGAATCTCTTCCAGTAACCAAAAAATTCAATTTGATATAGTATTCACGGTCAATTTAATTATGATTCAATCACAACGCTAATATTTTGCCAAGATAATTCTCTATGAGCCCTAATTTGAGTGTTGGCTAAAAATCCTTATTTTCCTACGTGTTTATATGCCTCATTATATAGAAAAAAACTTTCAAAGTAGGAACAAACCTGCATTAAAATGAAACATCACTAGAAGAAAATCAGTCTATACCCGTGACCATTTTTGCCATTACCCATGTCTATGGCATATTGCCTCATTGGTAACTGACGGCCTTTCCAACGTTATTATCCAAAACTTTGCCGTGAATAACTACTCATGGCAATACCATGAGTAGAGCTTACCCACGGCTTTGCCATTAAAAACGTTCTAAATACAGGAAAGTATTACCTAGTGTATTGCCGTGGGTAAGTCAATTTTTTATTTTTTTTTTGCATTCATAAGCTACTGGTAGCAATTTTATGCTACTATCATGTAACTTCATCCAATTTCATCTAACCAATATCAGACAAACACAAATTAACGATAACTAAATTTAAAACTAAGCAAATTGAGTAATGCCATCAAAAGATCAGTTACTCAAACTAAAGTGTAGAGTTAACAAAAATTATTGAAACTATTACAAGTGTCAGAATAAATAGATAAAACACTAACAATTTGGACAAAATATGTAGTCATTAGTACAATTTTCTCCCAGATGATTATGCATAATGTTGCACAATTTTGGTAAAAAAAAAAAGCATGCACCAATGATTCTTAACATGCACAAGATCATATTTTCTTCTGATTCCAGCTGACATGATCTTGAACTGGATCACTCAAAGATGCATCATTTCATACTTGTCTCTGACCCCCTCTGACTACGACATGCACCAGTTCATCATAAACATGCACCGATGCATCATAGAACTTGAAAATTTCCGAATTTCTGATTTTAAGTCATTCTTTACAATTCTCCACATTAACTTCAAATGTGATGTCAATTTAACTATCAACCACCTGTCTTCTCTCTCCATCCTCCATATACTCTTCAACAAAATTAATCAAGTCCAAGCAATGCTTGAACCTTGATCTCCTTTGATTCACTTTCTCTACCATGATTTCCTTTGATTCAATCATATCTCTAATAGAGTGTAATCAATTTCGATTTGCTTTGTCCTTTGGCGATTGACTACGGTCTGGCAAGTGTACCAGTCTGTCGTCGAGTAATAATTCACACTCTAGGTGTCTAGAATGAGTTCGTATCCGCAGGGATCGTGCCAAAGCTTCGTTAGCGTTATTTAAGTTGTTGGTTATGCATTTGCTTTGGGTTTTGGAAAAAGGTTTTATAAAAAGAAGCGTAATGCTTGCATAAATAAATAAATAGATAGATTCAGAAACATAGAGGATATGTATGGTGGTTGGACTCCCTCCCTTCTTCATATTTGGCATGAACGGTGTATAACATAGTTACTCAGATTATTGTTCGGCGGTGACTTTTCCTTTATTGTAGTAACACCTTACTGTTACACTATGTATATTAAAGTTTCCCTACGTTAATAACTAAGGTACCTACGAGAGCCAAACCTCGATGTGTCACATACCCTAATTACTAAGTGAGTTGTTTATTACACATGCATTATTACCTTCACCCATCCAATGCCTCTAGATCCTAGTATCGGGATGTTCATCTTCTAAGTGCTCAGTTCACATCTAGTGCATGATTCCTCCTCTAACCGCTCCGTTCGCGACTAGTTCAGGATGTTACCGTCTCTATACACCTAGCGTTATTTACTACTAGTTCTGGACCATATTAAGTTAATACCTAGTATCAATTCTATGAGCGCTCCCGCTTATCCGGCCAGATTACGAGATACGTTGTTAAAGTGCAAAAAGTAAATAACAAACATAATACTGAATAACGATTTATTATAACTTTGACTCAATCACAGACTCCAAATATTCATAGGGGAGTTCATCTTCTCCACCACAACCTAAGGCATCTATTACAAAAGACTACATATTTAAATTACAATAAAGGAATTATAACCTAAACATAAAAGCCTAAAGAAAACATACCTTGCTGAGTTAGTTTTCCCGTAAGGGGAGAAAACTATGCCCTTAGAGCTCATCTGAACACCTCCTTTATAGTAGAGAGTGTTCTACTATTTCTGAATGATTTAAACAATGGGATGAAAACTCTATTTATAGTTTTGGTAATGGGCCTCAATAAGCCATCGTGCCGCGATAGGTCCATCGCAGTACGATGAGAAGATTCAGTTCAAAATTATAACTGATCCTGTGCATTTCATCAGCTTGGTCGCCAAGTAATGTCATCGTACCACGATGAGGGGCATCGTAGCACGATGAGCAGATTTTCTTCATATTTTCTCTGTTGATTTCTTGGCCAACAAGTAGCTTCCATCGTGACACGATGGAAGCCATCGTGCTACGATGATCAGCACATTTTCTTCACTTTTTGGGCTTTTTCTTGTCTTTTTGCATCTTGAACTTGGTCTTGATGCTTTTCCTTGATTCTGTAGGTTTTTCTTCGTATTTGGGCCTGTCTTGGTCATTTTACTACTAAAACTAATACTAAAAATACCATAGAAATTCCTGTCATCACAACCTCAAACTTAAACTGTTGCCTGTCCTCAAGTAACATGCTGTCAGACAAGATCGTTAGAGAAATAAGAGATAAATAAAGATGATAGGAATTTCACAACCTTGCACTTCAACAATGGTACCGCTGATTCTTACCGCCGCGATCATGCCCAGTCCTGCTAGGCTCAGGAGACGTTGATAGTAGCAAATCAGACAAATGTCTGCAAGAGTCCGTGTTCAACCTTTTCTCTCTCTCACATTTGTGTTTTTCGCTCATAATTGAAAGAGTTATCTCTCAATCATCGTACAACCTGCCATTTTACCATAAGCTTGCAAGAACTCTAAGCAACCAGTCAAAATTTAATATACATGCATTTTTGGAGGTCTTTTCAGGGTTATAACGTGGCTAGGGTCAAGGTAGGACATTTTTGGGATAAGTAGGCTAAACATTGGAGTTAAGTTCTACTTTGTTTCCTTTTTGTGTACGCAACCTTATTGCTTAGGGTGCCTTTTTGTGTTGGTGTCAGAGATTAAGAACCGGATGTGTCTTTGTATGGTTCTTTTCTATCACTATTTTTGCCCTTTGGCTCTTTTTTTTTTTAAGAGACTTTTTTTTAGGGAATTTTTAATGTTTTCCCGTCTCTTTTTCATCATTTTTTTTCTTTTGTAGTGATAGTTCTCTGTATACCCACCCCAAACTTAGATGTTGCTAGTTCCATGAGCAACCCCAAACTTTGTTGTTGCCAAGACTTTTGAGAACTATTACCTAACTCCAAAGAGGGTAAATCATTGTTTTTCTGGTCTATAGGCTTATAATGTGGTTTGTCACCGAAACAAAAGGGATAAATTTTTTTACGGCTCAAAATTGGTTAGCAAAGGATAATAATAAAAGGGTGGCTCGAAAAGGCTCTGGGTTATAACAAACAATTGCCTCAATGCATATAATATTAAGTCAACTAGTCAGCAGAAAATTAGAGCAAGTTCTAGAAAATAAACAAATGCACGGTACTCTCATAGTAAATCGAAAGAAAGTGGTAATACCGTTTGGAAATATTTGGCTCAAATCCTCACATGGCTTAGGTATCTGAAGGAATGAACATTTATCTCACAGACACCAGCTTCATCACCCGTCTCATTGTCTCCCGAACTTCGCACTTCGGAGCAATCACCTTTGGTCTTTGTGTGAAGGTGTGAATTTCGTCTCATTAGAATTTATAACTCACTTCGCTGCAATCTTACCTATAACAGTTTCTCATGCACAAGATAATAAACAGCAGACAGTTATTTAATTTTTTGTAAGTTTGAAAAGGGTTGTTAACAGATGAAGATGACATGCGGAATTCTAGGCATACTTTATTGAATTGAAAAACTGAAATTAAATACTGAATTGAAATTACTGAATTGAAAATACTGAAATTAAATACTTATCCTTGGGTTGCCTCCCAAGCAGCGCTTGTTTAGCCTCTGATTAGCTTGAGGCATTTCCTCCATTACAGAGGATAGGTTCGCATGTCTCTCTCTTCTGTAGGAGCTTTCGCCTTAGCTCCTACCTTCTTGTTGTTCTTTCCATACTTCTCTGGGTCTTGTTGTTCTTTGAAGGTAGCAAAACAGAGTCGTCCATCATCTTCTGAAGATGCTGTTTTTATGATGGACTTTCCCTTGCTTTCTGGTGGATGTTCCTTCTTTTGTTCATTTGGAGCTCTGACCCAGTTGTTCTTCTTTCTTTCAGCAGCAGGCTTCTTCAGAGGTGGCGTATTAACCCCAAACTTAGATCTTCTGGCCACTTTTCGGTTTCTTCCCCATGCTTTGACCCATGGTGCTCGGATATCCACTTCAATAGTTAGCCTTTTCAATTTATCAGTGAGTCCCCCGGGTACCTCCTCTTCATGAGCTGTCTCTAACTCTAGCTGTGCCATTTCATTCTCCAGCTCCTCTATCTCTATTTTCACCTGTATCTCTTGAACTGGAGTCAGTGGTGCAGCTTTTTCCTGTTTCCACTCAAGCATGTAGCAGTCTACCCTCTCGGTTCTAGAAGCTTTGATTGTTCTTTCCCCATCTCCACTCCTTATAGTCAACTCAGCGAGCTCCACATTAATGAGTGCCCTGCTAGTTGCTAGGAATGGTCTTCCAAGAATGATCGGATGTTCCTCATCTTCTTGGATATCCAGGATCATGAAGTCTGCTGGAAATACCAGGTCTTCGACTTTCACCAAGACATCCTCTATTGTACCTGCTGAGTGAATTATTGATTGGTTAGCTAAAACAAGTTCCCGTTCTGTACCTGGAGTTGTTTTTGTGAGCTTAAACTTCTCTGCTAGAGATAATGGCATTACGTTCACACTTGAGCCCACATGACATAGTGCTCGGACTTCTGCTCCTTCAATCTGACAGAGTATGGTGACGCTTCCAGGATTTGTCTTCTTGATTAGCAGTCGTGGTTTCGCTTCTGGGCTTAGTTTGTATTCTTCCAGCTCACATAAGTACTCGTCACAGACTTCCTCTAGTGTTATTCCTATTGTTTCGAACCACTCTTCGAACTCTTTCAGCTCTTCTTCATCGTATACGCGCCCTGTATTCATATCCTTCAGCACTTTGCACTCCTCCTTTGGATTGTCCACCGTGTTACCTGCAATATCTTTAGAAACATGAGTGCTTACCAGTTTTGAGAGTTGACCAATTTAGGTTTCAAGACATTTGATCGTCGCCCCCTGGTTGGCTACTGTGGTCTGGATATTTTCAAAGTTCGTCTTGCTCATGTTAGCAAAATTATTGAGTAACTCTTCCAACGGAGATGGCTTTCTGGGTTGAGGTGCAGCTTGAGCTTGGTTCCCTGTCTGGTCCCAGCGTAGATTTGGGTGCTTGCTCCAACCTGGGTTGTAGCCATTTCCCATATACTTAGCCTGCTCTTCGCTTCCCTCTGGCAAACAATGCCCATTAGGGTGATCTTCTAGGCAGAAATCGCAAACTCCTTCTACCTGTTTCACACTGTCTTTCTTCACTGCTTTCTCTTTTTCAACAAGTTGCCTCTTCAGTAACTCTATCTCTACTTTGTAGGCAATCTCCTGATCCACCTTTAGAATTCCATGCGTCTTCTCATTTCGACCATGGCTCATGTTGTATTCATTCTGGCACATCTGCTCAACCAGATCCTTAGTCTTTGCATATGTCTTAACTTTGATAGACCCACCAGCTGAGGCATCTAGTATCATGCGATGCTGCATCTTCATACCAGCTGTGAATAGTTGCATCTGCTCCATTGCACTAATGTTGTGGTTAGGACAACTTCTCATGAGCAGCTTGAAGCGTTCATAAGCCTCGCACAATGTCTCTGATTCATGCTGCTTGAAGCTTAGGATCTCAGACTTCCTCTTCTGGAATAGTGTGTGAGTGAAGAATCTCTCCAGGAACTTATCTTCGAGCTCCTTCCATGTTGCAATTGATCCCCTTGGCAAACATTGAAGCCAATCTTTAGCTGGACCTGTAAGAGAAAAAGCAAATAAATGCAGCCTCTTCTGGTCCTCTGTGACGTTTTCCAGCACCTTCTGGATCTGACATGTCTCTGAAAACTTTGACGGATGATCCCAAGGATCATTGTTGGCACGTCCGTCGAACTGGTTCTCCCATTGTGATTCTTTGCTCGTCCCTGATGACAGTAATTTATATGATTTTTTTAGTATTATTTATTATTAGTTTAGTATTAGTTTTAGACCATTTACAAGGCAAAAACCTAAAGAAGTAAAGCTACTTGTCCAAGAAGTCAAGAATTGAAGAAAATGCATGAAAAGAGGCTAAAAGGAAGAAAATGCGCAACTTTCAGTCTACGGACCATAACTTGAGCTACGAGTGTCGGATTGAGACGCGGTCAGTTGCGTTGGAAAGATAGGACGAAGAGCTACAACTTTCGTGTTGAAGAAAAAACGTAATTTTGATGTCTCATCGCAGTATGATGGCATTCATCGCAGTATAATGGAGCTGCTTGTTGGCCAAGACAGCACAAGTTATATTTTTGAAGTAAATCTGTCCATCGTACCACGATGACATGTATCGTGGTACGATGGCATTTCTTGGTGAACAAGGTGATCAAACGCACAGGATCAGTTATAATTTTGAACTGAATCTTGGTATCGCAGCACGATGGGCCCATCGTAGCACGATGTGTCTTGCTGCCCAAGTCCGAAAAACTATAAATAGAGCTCTCCTCCTTCACAATTATTCATTCAGAAATTTAGAGAACTATTTCTCTATAAGGAGCAAAGGAGGAGGAGCTCTAGGGAAGGAACTTTCCCCCTTCAACGGGAAAGGTAACTTCCTCCGCAAGGTAGCAAGGTTATTGGTATGCATTTATTTAATTCTTGTAATTTAATTATGTCTATTAGTAGCTAAACTCCTTTAGGTTAGGTGGAGAAGATGAACTCCCTTAGGAATGCTGGAATCATGTAAATTGGTACTAAGTTTATATAATTGTCTGTTCAGTTTTATTATTCTATTGTTTATGTTTTAATTACGTAACCTGATTAAAGTACACAATTAGGGAACGCTCTTAGGGATGGTGATATCTAGCATTGTGCCTTAGGACCAGTGTTTAACACTGACTGGCAACTAACTTATAGGGTTAGTGATCTAGTATTGTGCCTCAAAACCGGCAGCCTGCCCCGATCAATAGATAATAGCTTAGTCACACTAGTGGTTAAAGGTAAAAGAACTAATGAAACCATGCTTAATTGACTACATATTCAGAGTCTAATCACTAGTTTAGGGACGTGACAACGTGTCTAACACGGGTTCCCTGTCTATTAATTAAGGTTCTTTATACTCGTAATTAGGGTAATTATCGTATGCGGTTTTTACTACTTATATTAGTTCACCAATAATAAAAAGGAATAGGCAACGATATAGCACCAACTACCCAGCAGGAATAAGGGAGGGATTCCAACTACTTATCCTATCTTCTTAAATTGTCTTTCTTTCTAGTTATATTCTCTGTTTCTTGAATCTAAAATTTTCCCAACTTATAAAGCGGAGGCAATCTCAACAAATCCTAGAATAAGCTTAGTAACCGAGGCGCTGTCCCTGTGGATATGAACTCATTCTACTCAGTAGAGTGTGAATTATTACTCGACGACAGACTGGTACACTTGTCAGACCGTAGTCAATCCCCCATGGCTTTGGTGGTAGGCTCTTTGAGATTACTGGATTCTGCTAGCTTTAGTGCTTGCCTCCTTTTCCTAAATGTTCTTTCTGGTTCAGGGTCGTACTCAAAATCTAGGATACCTGTTATCAAGCACAACAAATGAATACCTTAGTAGCATTGGAAAAGGTAATGTTGAAACTTACATTTTTTTGGTTTGTCTCATGTGTCTTTGTCACTATGAAAATTCCCAGGTAAGTGAGGTAGATCACAACGGATCGCTTAAATACCAAGACTTTGCCTTAGCCAGAACTTTCACAGATCAAAATTCACAATCATCAACAAGATTTTATTGATTTTTTAATTTTTTTGCTTTTTTGATTTTTTTTTTTGACAACTTAAATAAATCTATCGACGCTTTGTAGACACAATCCCCGGCAACGGCGCCAAAAACTTGACTACGGTCTGACAAGTGTACTAGTCTGTCGTCGAGTAATAATTCACACTCTAGGTGTCTAGAATGAGTTCGTATCCACAGGGATCGTGCCAAAGCTTCGTTAGCGTTATTTAAGCTGTTGGTTATGCATTCGCTTTGGGTTTTGAAAAAAAGTTTTATAAAAAGAAGCGTAATGCTTGCATAAATAAATAAATAAATAGATAGATTCAGAAACATAGAGGATATGTATGGTGGTTGGACTCCCTCCCTTCTTCATATTTGGCATGAACGGTGTATAACATATTTACTCAGATTATTGTTCGGCGGTGACTTTTCCTTTATTGTAGTAACACCTTACTGTTACACTATGTATATTAAAGTTTCCCTACGTTAATAACTAAGGTACCTACGAGAGCCTAACCTCGATGTGTCACATACCCTAATTACTAAGTGAGTTGTTTATTACACATGCATTATTACCTTCACTCATCCGATGCCTCTAGATCCTAGTATCGGGCTGTTCATCTTCTAAGTGCTCAGTTCACACCTAGTGCATGATTCCTCCTCTAACCGTTCAGTTCGCGACTAGTTCAGGATGTTACCGTCTCTATACACCTAGCGTTATTTACTACTAGTTCCGGACCATATTAAGTTAATACCTAATATCAATTCTATGAGCGCTCCCGCTTATCCGGCCAGATTACGAGATACGTTGTTAAAGTGCAAGAAAGTAAATAACAAACATAATAGTGAATAACGATTTATTATAACTTTGACTCAATCACAGACTCCAAATATTCATAGGGGAGTTCATCTTCTCCACCACAACTTAAGGCATATATTACAAAAGACTACATATTTAAATTACAATAAACACTAGTACAAATATGACATTTGGTTATTGGATTTCACTTCTGGTATTGGTATACCCGTAGTGAAATACAATTGAGAAAAGATTCTACTTCAGTTGAGGGAATTACATGAAGTGAAAAATTCTTTGATAATTCATTGATAAAGATTCCACTACGGTTGTTGAGTATAACAGTAGTGGAAAATAAACACGGTGGCAGTCTGGTAAATACTGCGAAATTTTGTTTTAAAGATTCCACTACAGTTTTTCTTTCCATAGTAGTGAAATCCTTACCTTGATATATTTTACAAAGGTTTTAACTTGTCTTCTAATAAGTCATTTTACACAGAAACGCGAAAATCAGAAACGCGAAACGCAGAATCCATCCTTTGAAATCCTTTCGTCCAGAAATCCTATCTCACTGTAATCCTAGTGTTCGAATAGAAACGCAGAACAAACTAGGTTCGAACAGACGGCGGCGATTCTAGGGTCACGACGGTGGCGATTCTAGGTTCGATTTAGGGTTCGATTTTGGATTTTGGATTTAGGTAAACAATTGCTTTAGATTTTCTGGATTTTCTTTTTTCGTTGGTTGGATATAAACTTTAACTAAAATTGATTTTTCATTAAGTTTTTTATGATACGATTTGATTTTTTTGATTTACACATTAATTGATTTTTTTCTTTTTCTTTTTTCGTTGGTTGGTTGGATTTTTTGCATTGGTATACAATTTCTGGATTCTGTATAATATTGGTACTAATTAGCTTCAGTGACTTTCCAATTTGCAGGTACTTCGTTCAGCAGGTCTCAGTTGCAACTTGTAACACCATTGCTGGAAGCTTTGCCTGGTTTGCTCTCTCCTGCCCTGCTTAACATTCTCAGTTTAACACCAGGTTTGATCATCTTGTTTGTATGAACTGTTTCTTCATGATCGATGTCATGTGTGATTGGGTCTAATTTCCATCTTGAAAGCTCTATATATCTTGAAAAATGTTGAGTGTTTTGTAGAAAAGGGACTACTCTTGAAACTTTGAAACACATTTCATTCATTAAGTGAAAAGGGAGGCAATACACATTTTCTAAAGTGATTTAGGTAAAAGGCCACTTCCTAAAAGAGGACAGATAAAATCAAAGATAGCTTCCAATGCTTTTAATTCCATTGTCTCCGTAATTTCGAGAGCATCAACTTCATCTGGTTTATATTCTCCAAGAAAAAACTAGTTGCTTCAAGCAAGGTTTATATGATATGTATCATTATAGCATAAGGACATTTTTGTTTGTATATTGTATCTAGTTTTTCATGTCTTCATCTATGGTAATAATAATAGTTTGAATTTGGTTTACAATGTGTTTATTCCATTCCACTTCCTTCTTTATCTCCCTGGCTTTGTATGTTTGCTTTCAGCCCCTGTTTGGTTCATCATGAGCGAACTTGTGTGGCCTTAATAAATTCATTTGCTATTTCATAAAAAAAAAATCTTGTGAGTATCAAATTAATATATATCAGTAGCTTATTTTAATTAAAGGGAGGGAATAGACTTATTGTTATAAAAGTCTATAGCCTTCTTTTGTTGATGACAACGTGGTTCGTTGAGAGTAGTAGCAGGGACGTTGAAGTTTTCTATTTGAAGTTCAATTGTAGTTTAGAAGCTTCAATCACAATTTCTACAGGTACTGATTCTATTTCAAAATAGTAATTTGTACCGATATTGCTTCTTTTATGTTAAACTTCTTTCAATTTGATATACACTTTTGAAATAATGTTAGAATTAACTTGGTTCATCGTAAGTCCTAACTAAAAACTTAAAAAGAGAAGTGTTTCACAATACCTAGTCATTTGCTATGAAAATTGAAATTCCTGGCACGCTGAGCACGATGCTCTAACACTGTGTCCGGTCTAACGCGTAGCAGTTCAAAGCATATAAAGGAAAACAAATAAAGAAGACAAGTATTTGTTAACCCAGTTCGGCGAACCTACGTCTGGGGGATACCAATCCGGGAAGGAATATCACTATAATAGTCCTAGTTACTAAGTCTACAGCAAACACCCCGTTTACAACTTATAACCTAGGCACTACCAATGACTCTTCTACCTAGGAACTCCTAGATATGAGATCCCATCTCACTCCCTTACAACCTTACAGCCAGCAAGGATTTCACTAACACAAGAACAAAACGTTTTTGGAGACACACTCCTAAAACTACACACTCGTACCTAAAGGCTTAGAGTGTTACACCAAAAGTCCTAACTCCGTACTTCAAAGCTTAGGAGAAGGATCACACAATACAACTCAAGAACACACGTCCTAAGCTTGCATCAAGGTGACACAAGAAAGGCTCACATTAACAAAACACACGTAAAACCTAGTTATAGATTCTAACACAATAACGGCGTGAACAACTACTGAATTAGGGTTTTGCAGCTCCTTTAAATACTTCAGACAATTACATATGCATGGGCTTGGTTTGTTTGGCCCAAGCATTTACTCCATATTAATTAAATGAGATTCTCTAAAAATATGTTCTTCAAAGAGATACTCTTCAGAAATATTCTTGAACAGGATCTGAAGCATTAAACAACCTTCCTTATATAAAACCTTATAAAACGCGCCATGCAAGATTCATGAGAGATAAACCAACATTCCATAAATAGCATCTGTTATGAGTGCTCCTCCTGAGCCGTTTCAATGCTCTACGCAATGCCTGAGGCATCGGATCGCACATCTTGCACAAAGTTTATTTTACCAAAAATGCAGCCAATACCAAAGACTCAACAAAAATTATAGGGCGAGTGGAGTGTTTCACAATACAGTATTATTTAATATGAAATCGTTACATTTTTTCTTCTGCAGATTGCACCTGACTGGAGGCATGCATTGACACTTAAGGAGGCGATTGAGGAGCGAATAACAAAAGGTTGTCATCAATTATTAATGTTTCCCAATGCATTTTATGCCCCTCTTATCATGTTGAAACCAATGGGAAGGGACTTGATTTAGGCTCTAAATAACACTAGCATTGTTTCTATTCCTCCATTGTAGATGGTGTCATTGGGATAGGAATTGTTGCAACTGCTGCTACAGCTGCTGTTGGACTGATTGCAACTGGGATTGCGACATCCGTTTCTCGTAAAAGGTTATAGAATCGTTTCTATTATGCAGTGTCTGTTCAGTATTCTGAATTTTTTATGAGTTAGTTAGTTTCAGCTGCCCCGAAATTTTAGCTGCTTACATTCCTGCTGGTACGGAACTTGCTAGTTGCTGTCTTTATCTATCAACAGTGGCTTTAGTGAGAAAAGGGCAGTCTTTTATTGTTAAACAGAGGTTCAAAATGTTGGTCTTTTGCATATTGTGGTTTGTATATTTGCAAGTCTTAAGTGTGCAGCATGTAGGAATGCATTTGCTGATACTTTTGTGTCTTCTTGGTTAGGATGGTTTTATGAAGATCAAGGTTTTCGATGATTTTGCATTGCTGCTTCAGAACTTAATTAGGAGCTTTTGTATTGGTCGGACTAAAGATTCGAGACGGAGGGAGTATATTACTTTTATTTGTTGGCCGGACTGAATATGACAAAACTTAGGATAACTTATGACAAAACTTTTGATAATTAAATATTTGTTTGTTATTGTCTAATAGCCTCTATGTGGTAGTAATTGGTATGACATTGTTGCGTACCTTAAAATATAACATTGTTACGTCCTTTGTTCACTACTTTTTTGATAATGCAATTGGTATGATATTGTTACGTACCTTAAAATATTTCCATGTATAATGTTCCTTGTGTTTGACTGCTTGTTATATGTATATTGTCCTTGTGTTGGGACTGGTTTGTAATTAGGTACCAAATGGCCCATTTAGTGATGCTAGAAAAATATTACTGGTAGCAAAAAAAAAAAGAAGAAGCAAGGATACCACTTCGGTTTTAGCATGCATCAGATGTGGAACATCGACTTTCCACGTCGGTTTTAAAATGCACCTGAAGTGGAATCCCCAGTTTTTTTGAATTAAAAAAATTGAAAGTCACTTTTCACTTCGGTTTTGAACTGCATCCGACGTGGAATCCCCACTTTCCACTTCGGTTGGGGACCCGACGTGGAATCCCTTCACTTACAACGTCAATGGTCTTTACGTTGGATCTGGAACCGACGTGGAATGTGTTTTCCACCCGAAGTGGAATCCCGGATTTGTACTAGTGAAAGGAATTATAACCTAAACATAAAAGCCTAAAGAAAACATACCTTGCTGAGTTAGTTTTTCCGTAAGGGGAGAAAACTATGCCCTTAGAGCTCCTCTGAACACCTCCTTTATAGTAGAGAGTGTTCTACTATTTCTGAATGATTTAAACAATGGGATGAGAGCTCTATTTATAGTTTTCGTCAGAGTAGTCGATCGCGCGCGATCCCGGCGGGATCCCGGCCTCCCGGAGCGGAGCGGCCTCCTGCCGCTACGGGTACTGTGGGAGCGGCGCACCTAAGCTTCTCGGGCGCGATACGTGAGATCCCGGTGGATCGGTGCGGAGCGGTTCTCGGTTCCCCCATCCCGGGTCAAAACTGGGATTTGATTATAAGGGTAGTTTTGAAATTTGATACATTTTAGTAAGGGCAAATTTGGGTTTTCAAGTGTTATTTGTTGTTAACACAAACAAACCCTAGCCTACGCGACTCAGAAACACGTACCTCGTTCCTCATCTCACCTCTTCAATCGTATTTTCATCGTATTCTCAGTTTCTCACCTCTTCAATCAAACTTCTCATCCGATCCAAGTTTCTTCTTCAAGTTTATGTTTCTTCTCTAAGCTTCACCTCTTCAATCAAGGTTAGTTTATACTTCTATTCATCTAGTTTCTTCACTTTCTTGTTTGTTCTGTTCTAGTTTCTTCTTCTTTTTTTTTTCTTCCTTTCATTGTTAGTTTATACTTCTATTCTTCATCTGTTTCTTCTAGTTTCTTTTTTTTTTTTTTAATTCTTACTCTGTTCTGTACACTAGTCTATGACTATGTTCTGATTTTTTTTTTTTTTTTAATTCTTACTCTGTGATTCTGTTCTATTTTTTTTTTTAATTCTTACTATATTTTCAGTTTTGTTTTTTTACTCTGTGACTGTGAGTCTGTTCTGTTTTTCAGTTCTGTTTTTTTTTTTTACTCTGTTTTTTTAATTCTTACCTTGTGAGTTTGTTCTGTTTTCAGTTCTGAGTCTGTTCTTACTCTTTTTTTTGTTATTTGATATATTATATGCTCTGTTCTGTGTTTGAATCAAATTCTCTTTTTTATTCTGTTTTAGAATTGTAAATGGCATCATCATCTGCAACTGTGCAATCTAGTTCTGTGCAATCTAGTTATGTGAGGCATACACCTGGTGGTGAGAATGAAGACATAGCTTGGAGATTCAACCATTGGAAGGACTTGAACAAAAAAAAAAAAGTGACATGTAATTTTTGTTTAAAAACTTTTACCGGAGGAATTAGTAGACAAAGAAAACATCAATTGGGAATACCGGGTGAAGTTATTGCCTGTAGGAAAACACCAGCAGATGCCAAGGCAATTTTGCAGGCAGATTTGGACGAAAAAAAGAGGAAAAAAGAAGCATTAGAAGAGGTGAATGTGCAATTAGATGATGATGTTCATTCTGACATAGCTGAAATTAGGAGGATTCGAAGTGGAAAAAGGCCAGCAGAGTCCGCTTTACCACCTTCTAGTACTAGTGCCAAGACCTCAAAAGGTCCCATGGATTTATATGTCATGGACGCAACTATTGGAAAAGAGTCAAGGCAAACTAGCATACAAGATTCTACTGCTGAAAAAGAAGCAAGGGCAAGAGTCATACAATATATGGCTCGATGTTTTTATAAAAATGGAATTGCTTTTAATGTTACAAGATCAAATGATTTCAAGTTGATGGTAGAAGCGATAGGAGTCTATGGTGCTCATTTGAAACCTATAACCTACCATGAAGTGAGAGTTTCTTGCCTTCAACAAGAGTTGGAATATACAAAGAATTTGTTGAAGAAACATGAAACAGCAAGGGCAAAGTTTGGATGCACAATTATGTCAGATGGTTGGACAGACAGAAAGGGTAGAACCTTGATAAATTTCTTGGTGAATTCTAATGAAGGAACTATGTTTGTGAAGAGTATTGATGCTACTGCATACACAAAGACTGGAGACAAGTTGTATGAGCTATTGGACACTTTTGTTGAGGAGATTGGTGAGCAAAATGTTGTGCAATTGGTTACTGACAATGGGAGTAATTATGTGTTAGCTGGTAAACTATTAACTGCAAAGAGACCACACATGTTTTGGACTCCATGCGCTGCTCATTGTCTAGACCTTATGTTGGAAGATATTGGAAAAATTCCGAAGGTTAAGAAGGTCATAGAAAGAGGGATTTCTCTTGTCGGCTACATTTATAACCACACATTTGCTCTAAACATGATGAGGAAGAACACCGGCAATGTTGAGTTGGTTAGGCATGGAGTCACAAGGTTTGCTACCTCGTTCCTCTGTTTGCAAAGATTGCACAAATTAAAAGCCAAGCTTAGAAATATGTTCACTTCTGAAGAGTGGTTGAGTTCCAAGGGTGCTAAGGATGCTAAAGGAAAGAAGGCAATGGGTATTGTACTTATGCCAACATTTTGGAATGATATCATCTACACTCTTAAGGTCATGGGACCAATTGTACATGTGATGAGGATTGTTGATAATGAGAAACAACCCGCAATGGGCTACATATATGCAGCAATGTTGGAAGCTAAGGAAGCAATTGAAAAATCTTTCGACTCCAATACAAGCAAGTTCATAGAAGTGTTTAAAATAATTGATAAAAGGTGGGAATGTCAACTTCATCATCCATTGCATGCTGCTGGTTACTATCTAAATCCCAAGTATTTTTTTAGCAAACCAGATATTGAAAGTGATCCCAAATTGGTGAGAGGTCTGCATAAATGCATTGAAACACTTTGTGAAAGCTATGAAGTTGAAGACATGGTTAGATCTCAGTTGGGGATATACACGAGTGCTGGAGGCCTCTTTGGCATACGTGGAGCAATAAGACAAAGGGGGACATTAGCTCCCGGTAAGTTTAAGTTCATTTATTACAATTTTAGCACTCTTAAGCTTGTATATATAATAATGAAAATAAGTTTTTCATTGCATTGCAGCTGCGTGGTGGAAGTTGTATGGAGTAGAGGTTCCAGATTTGCAACTATTGGCGATTAAAGTATTGGGTTTGACTTGCAGCGCTTCAGGATGTGAGCGCAACTGGAGTTTTTTTGAGCATGTAAGCATTCAAGTTAACCAACATTTTATGCTAACATACTAGGATATTATACTAACATTTTAAATTATAATATATAGATTCATTCCAAGAAGAGAAGTAAGCTTGAGCATAAAAGATTGGAAGACTTGGTTTTCATTAAGTATAATCAATCTTTGATAGACCGATTTAATATTCGTGATAAGATTGATCCCATGGTTTTGAATGATGTTAATTATCACACTGAATGGTTTTTGGGAGAGATGGGGATGGGAGAAGATGGTGAACCGGAAGAAGAATTGGTGTTTGAAAATGATGATTTAACTTGGGATCAAGTTGCCAATGCAAGTGGGGTTAATGAGCCACTAATTTACACTAGGAGGCAAAGAGCAAATGATTTGGCAGCTGCATGTGCATCTAAGGAAACGATGGCACGACAAGTGGAGGAGGAAGGTGTTGAAGAAATTGGAGAGGATGTTGAAGATAATGAGGTGGAGGCCGATGGGGATTATGATGAAGATGACTTTGAGGACGATTCTTAGACTTTGATGATGAACAAGCGTTTTAATTTTTAGTTATTTGCTTATTTTATTAATCTAAGTGTTGGAGACTTGACTTTTGCTTTATTTTGGATGAAATGTTTAAGACTTGAGATTTGTGTTTTTAATTTTTAATTTATGAATGTTTTATGGATTTTGATATGTTTATTTAATTTTAGAATTATATGTTTATATATAGTTATTATTTATGTAATTAAAAAAAATGTATAGCGGCATCCCGGCCATCCCGCTCCCCGGGATGCCGCTATCCCAGTTTTGGGGTTCGCCGCTCCGCTCCGGGATCCGGGATTAACTACTATGGTTTTCGTAATGGGCCTCAGCAAGCCATCGTGCTGCGATAGGTCCATCGCAGTACGATGGAAAGATTCAGTTCAAAATTATAACTGATCATGTGCATTTCATCAGCTTGGTCGCCAAGTAATGTCATCGTACCACGATGAGGGGCATCGTAGCACGATGAGCAGATTTTCTCTGTTGATTTCCTGGCCAACAAGTAGCTTCCATCGTGGCACGATGGAAGCCATCGTGC
Organism: Trifolium repens; assembly: GCA_030408175.1. Classification (NCBI taxonomy): domain Eukaryota; kingdom Viridiplantae; phylum Streptophyta; class Magnoliopsida; order Fabales; family Fabaceae; genus Trifolium; species Trifolium repens. Next base: position 18,796,624 of record CP125839.1, on the reverse strand, counting down.
TACGATGATCAGCACATTTTCTTCACTTTTTGGGCTTTTTCTTGTCTTTTGCATCTTGGACTTGGTCTTGATGCTTTTCCTTAATTCTGTAGGTTTTTCTTCGTATTTGGGCATGTCTTGGTCATTTTACTACTAAAACTAATATTAAAAATACCATAAAAATTTCTGTCATCAGCGATTTACCAAATAACCGTCACAATGTATCTTCATACAGTCTTGACTAATTTCGAGCTCCCCAATCATACTTTTTAACCATATGGCATCCTTGATCCCTTTAATATAATTGATCAATTAACCCAAATATTAATTATTATTTTAGTAATTAATCAATTAAAACATACTTGTTACAATATTTTTTTAGAGCAAAATAAACCACATACAGTAAAATATTTGTTTAATTATCGTTTCATATTCTTTTAGGCATCCAATTAGACTTATTTTCCGTAAAATAAAAAAAAAGTTTTTTAACTTTACTAATTTTTATGTTATACATTGTGATTAAAAAATATATAAGGTGTTCATGATGAATTAAGGCACTCGGTCATGGATATTGGGCCCGTTTGGATTATCTAATTTTTTATCTTATGCAAACAGCTTATGCAATATAAATTAGGTTTTATGCTGTTTTATAAGTTCTCAATAGTGAAAATTGTATTTTTATAAACTATTTTATCATAAACTACCTTGATAAACTTATAATCTATTACTATATATAAAAAGGATACAAATTTTTGGGATGATTTTTTCATTATACCTATTTAACCCTTACAAAAAAACTAGAAAAAAAAAACTAAATATTTGTATATGTTGAAAAATAACTTCCACATAAAAATAGATTTTCAGTTTTTTTTTTAGTAAAAAATTTTTTTTTCTTAATAACCGAGCACAACTTCCACATAAAAGTATGTTTTCAGTTTTTTTATAGTAATTTTTTTTTTCTTCTTAATAACTAGCCGCAACAAAAAATGATGTTAAGTAGTTATCAATTAACTAAGTCCAATAAAAAAGGAGATTAAGTAGTTATTTATATTTGCACAATAGAAAATTTCGATCACAACAAATAAAAAAAGAAAAGAGAATATCGATCACACAAACCGGAACGTGCCCGTTTGGTGGCTAGTAATACATAAAAATTGTATAAGTTGTTTGTATAAGCTCAAAAATAAGCTAATCTAAACAGACCCATTATGTTGACAAATAAATTGAAAAGAATGGCTTAAAAAGGAAAAGTTGTGATATTAGCGCTCTTTGTCATGTTTCTCACTATTATGAAGAGATAAAGGTGCGGTTTCGAGTCAAAATTTATTTGTCACCTCAATTTATTCGATGTTTCATGCAGGAGAATGTGTCTCTCTCTATTTTCTCTCTCATTGCTTTCTCTCTGTCTCGCATATGTTTATCTAGTTCCAATCAAGCTATAAAAGCTATATAACGAAAACAAACATTTATAGAAAAGTCTTCTTATTTATCATAGTGATAATTAACATATACTGGCGTCCAGACAGGCACTCTCTAGTGCATGTGTTTCTGCTTTTTCTATTGCTCTAACTTAGTTGAATTAAGTTTTGTGTATTTTTAGTTTTAATTTAAATAAAAATTGTATAAAATGCACATTATTTGTATGTTCTGGTTGCAGCATGCAATGAATATCAAATAACGACATACACTTATTAATCCCAAACATTTGCTAGAGATGCTACATGAGAGAAACATAACATTTTCAATCTGTAAAGAACTAAAATATGTCTAAATTTGAATTTAACAATAGATTATAAACATTTCTTAAAAGTTAAGTAAAAAGTAATAATGAGGGACGTGCATTTCTACAACAATAAGACAAAAATAAATAGGTTTGAAAACCTATAAGCTTATTTGTTGTGACTACTATCCCTTGTATTCCTTTTTCAACACGACTCTAGTATAACATGATCAAAACAAAAATTTAAACTATTCATGAGAAAGAGTTACATTTTGTTTTAAACTATGATAACCATCTTCAACTTCCACCCTTTGATTATTTTTTTTTTAATAATTGTAATAAGTGAAGGGTAATATAGGAAAACATAGTATATACCAAAAGAGTATTTTGCCTTTATATATTACTAGCGGCCAAACACGCACATTCTGTGCCCGTTTGTGTGATCGACATTCTCTATTGTGTTAATTTAGATAACTACTTAATCTCCTTTTTTGTTGTGTTTAGTTAAGTGATAACTACTGAACCTTCTTTTTGGCTGTGCTTAGTTATTAAAAAAAAGAATTTTTTTTAATAAATAAAAATAAATTGAAAATCAATTTTTGTTTGGAATTGAAGTTATTTTTTGACATATATACAAATATTTGAATTTGTGGCAAAAAAAAATATTTGAATAAGTGAAGGGCAAAAGTGGCAATAAAAAAAGTCCACACCAAAATGGGTATTCTCTTTATATATTGGTATAGATTGGTATATATTAATAGATGTTATTTAGGAAAAAAATATCATAAGTCCATCATAAAAATATTTTTTTGGTCAAATCAATAATAATATATTTAAATTATCAATTTTAACATAATTTATTTTTTTTCTTATATTATATTTTAACTAATCAAAACATGTTGGCTGTAATATGTACATACTAATAAATTTTAAAATTAGTAATAGTTAATTTTTAGTCAAAAGAAAATTACTCATAGTTATTTTATACTGTTTTTAAATTTATTGTTTATAATTATTTTTTAAAATCACCATAAAAGGTATTATAATTATAAATAAAGCATGATATATATTATCCCTAGTTCAAACATCAAGTTGTGTTCGATTGTGTATATGGATGCCCCAAAAAAACTTTCCTGTCAAATTAGCAATCTTACTCATTTTTTATATTTTTAGTTTATAATAATTTTTTAGATACATTTTTAAAATTAATATATAAACACTATTATAAAATATAAAACATGGAAGGCTAAACTATATATTTGGTCCCTTACGTTTATTTTAGGTTTCAATTTGGTCCCTTACGTTTAAAAAGTTTCAATTTGGTCCCTTACGTTATCAACGTTTGCATTAGTTGGTCCCTTCCGTCAGATTCCACTGTTCCACTATTTCAATTGGACACGTGTCAACGTGTCCAGGTGTCCACGTGTCAATCCACGTGTGCAAACCGTCTGCCACGTAAGCAAACCGTCTGCCACATGTGCAAAAACTGATGGAAGGGACCAAATTGAAACTTAAAATAAACGTAAGAGACCAAATTGAAACTTTTTAAACGTAAGGGACCAAATTGAAACCTAAAATAAACGTAAGGGACCAAATGTGTAGTTTAGCCAACATGGAATTACGTACACTACTACCACACTTATAAAAAAAAGTTATATTGTAAAAACAAACTTTTAGAACCTCCTTTTTAAAATTACGCACATTCTGTGTCCGTTTGTGTGATCGACATTTTCTATTGTGTTAATTTAGATAACTACTTAATCTCCTTTTTTGTTGTGTTTAGTTAATTGATAACTACTGAACCTCCTTTTTGGTTGTGCTTAGTTATTAAAAAAAAGAATTTTCACTACTAGAAAACTCTTAAATACCGACGGGCGAAATCTGTCTCTAAAATGCAAATATTCCGTCACTAAGCACGTTAGAGACCGATTTGATCCCGTCGGTAATTTCCTCGTCTCTAAACTATTAGAGACGGACAAAATCTATCTCTAAAATGAAAATTTCTGTATCTAAAATAAAAATATTTGTCTCTAATTGCTTTTTCCGTCTCTAATTCCATCTCTAGTAGAGACAAAATATATTCTGTCTCTAAATTCCGTCGGTATTTCAACTCTTTCTAGTAGTGTTTTTTTAATAAATAAAAATAAATTGAAAATCAATTTTTGTTTGGAATTGAAGTTATTTTTCGACATATATACAAATATTTGAATTTGTGTCAAAAAAAAATATTTGAATAAGTGAAGGGCAAAAGTGGCAATAAAAAAAGTCCACACCAAAATGGGTATTCTCTTTATATATTGGTATAGATTGGTATATATTAATAGATGTTATTTAGGAAAAAAATATCATAAGTCCATCATAAAAATATTTTTTGGTCAAATCAATAATAATATATTTAAATTATCAATTTTAACATAATTGATTTTTTTTCTTATATTATATTTTAACTAATCAAAACATGTTGGCTGTAATATGTACATACTAATAAATTTTAAAATTAGTAATAGTTAATTTTTAGTCAAAAGAAAATTACTCATAGTTATTTTATACTGTTTTTAAATTTATTGTTTATAATTATTTTTTAAAATCACCATAAAAGGTATTATAATTATAAATAAAGCATGATATATATTATCCCTAGTTCAAACATCAAGTTCTGTTCGATTGTGTATATGGATGCCCCAAAAAAACTTTCCTGTCAAATTAGCAATCTTACTCATTTTTTATATTTTTAGTTTATAATAATATTTTAGATACATTTTTAAAATTAATATATAAACACTATTATAAAATATAAAACATGGAATTACGTACACTACTACCACACTTATAAAAAAAAATTATATTGTAAAAAAAAACTTTTAGAACCCGTTTTGATTAGCTTATTTTTGAAATTATGCAAATAAATAAATTTTTATGTATTATTATAAGTTTGTCAAGGTAATTTTGGATAAAATAGCTTGTAAAAATACATTTTTTGTTAGTCGAATAAACATATAAATTAACCTAAAATTTTATTTATTTGTACAAGTTATTTTGTATAAGTTCAAAAATAAGTTAATCCAAACGAGCTCTTAATATATAACCGGAAACTTGTAACTAATGGCCTTGAGTAACAATAAGTTTGTCTCATCCGATACGCAATCAAGTGATTTTTTTTATGTAGAATACAATCAAATGATTTAATAATTCATCGACTTTGGTAGAGCGCAATCAAATGATTTAATAATGCATTAACTTGTTTCCCAAAAAAATTCAAATAGTTTATTCTAATTTAAGTGATTTAATAATGCATTAACTTGTTTCCAAAACAAAATTCAATTAGTTTAAATTTAAATGGTAACATTTATCTATAAATATTATATATTGTAGTGTTATCTCAAATAGTTTATCTATACAAGTTCATACCTCAAGTTTTCTTCAATCGTGAATATGAATTCCACAAAAAGTTCTGCTGTTAGATTAACAATTTTATTCATTTTTGTTATTGTTGCATCAGGTCAAAAACTATACTAACTCTTTTTTTTTATGACACAAATTTATGCTTTACTCTTAATCTCTTCCAAATTTCCTTGCTCATGAATGTATCAATGAATGATACTACGTCTCTGAATTTTATTTTGACAAAATATTTTATATCATCATCAAATATTTTTTGACAAAATATTTTATATTCTCATCTAATATTTCTATGATATTGTTTTTAATAATGATGGTTATATAATGCTTGTGTATGTAGATATGTGCAAGAAATCGGATGCAAGAGGAGGTACCCCTGTCACTCCATGTCGAAATGATGCTTATTGTGATTTTTTTCGTCCAAAAGCAGCTTGCAAATGCATTAACTCTGTGTGTAAATGTCCGCGAGATCCCCCCAAAATCAACCAACAAACAACACCAACACTTTATTAGCACTTAAGTTTAATACTAAGACATTGTCATATTAGTACGAATAATACAAAGATTAGTAATAAAGGAATGTTGAGTAGGGATTGTTGTGTGTGCGTCTTTACTTCAGTTTCTCTTAAACCACTTTTGTTGTAGTTCGATTGTCTTTGATACTGGTTTGAGCGGATTACTATATTTTGATGTGATTTGATTGAGTCAAATTTATCACCTTTAGTCTTTAATTTGTATTCTATTTAATTTATTTTAATAGTCTTTCAAAGAATTTCCAAAAAAAAAAAAGTAATATGATGATACAATTATATGTTTATTTTTTTCTGCGATCTACACTCCTAGAAATTTACTATTTTCCTGCGGATTTGAACAAAAAATCCGCAGGAAACGGATTCGGGTTCCCAGCTAAAACCTTCGTAGGTAATTGTTTCATGCGGAATTTTGAATCCGCAGGAAAATTCCTGCGGAATTTTCTGCCAAAAATAAGACCAAATCCACAGACATTGAAAATTTAGAATGAATTAAAGTCTTTTTATTGAGTACAATCATTCATCAAAACTCATTCACAAACATTGAAAAATATAAACCAAAACTACCAAAGTTTAAACTACTTTTACAACCAAGTTACAAATAAAATAAAAATTCAAGAATATATGTCTATTTAAACAACTCTATTGATCTAAACAAACTAATTCATTGCGTACGAAACTCAGAACCATCAAATAAATCCTTGTAAAATGATTGTTGTTATCATGATTGTACTCATCATCAATATCTTCATTGATAAACCAAGAACAGATCCTGCAAAAACCAATAAATATCCACATCAAAATCAATGACATTTAAGAAAGAGACACTATCTAAGTTACCTATTACTTGTAACTAAGCCAGGGATAATAAATATTTCAAATTTACACACAGGTGAACGTAACATCAGTTTGCAAAAGCAGATTTAACTAAATGGAGATTACCTAAAAGTGTTAGATATATTTGTTTCATTGTTAAACTTCTATAAGTATCAGACACTTTAAAAAATATAGAAGTGATGTAATGAGAACTCCTTTCTACAAATGGCCAGCTTCAGCATCCACATCTCATCCATCTAATAATATCATATATGATTGCATTGTTATGTATACTATTCCATATGATGAAATAATTTCTATAATATTGTAGCTGAAGCATTGGAGTAAAACTAGTACAGCAACAATTAACACTAATAAAATTTCTATCTATATCATATTCATATACAATCAAACATATAATCTCAATGGAGAATTCAGGTGCTATGGAGAATCAATCTAGAATCTAGGTCACACTCACACACAAATATGAGATATGGATGAGGATTAATCTAGGTTTTGATAGTATGAAATTGCTAAAAAATTTGCTATGATTCTAAAAAATTAGCACTAATGAGAATCACATGTAAATCTCAGAATCACATGCAAATCTCAAATGAAAATAAAAATTAATAAATCAAATGAAATTACTAAGGCACAAACTCTATTGATCGAAGGAGAAATGCGAACACGCCGAAGGTTCTGCAACAAGGAAACTCTGAGATTGAATCGGTTAGATCAGAGAAGCGAGAGATCGTTATCGGAATTGAGATTGTACGGTAACGAGGAAGCGCTAATCTGAGAGAATGCACGATGAGAACGTTGAACGGCGAGGAACCATGAACGGCGACGAGAATGGGAACGTAGTTGAGGGAGGAGAGCGGCGATGTAATTTTAGGGTTATGGTGTGAGAGAGAGAGGGGTAAATTTATTTTTGATTTGGACTATAGAGAGAAAAAAAATATTAGTTTTAATTTATTTTTATTATAAAAATATTAAAAAATTGAAATCCGCAGGAAAATCCTTGGGAATACCTGCGGATTTTTCTGAAACTCCAGATCTGCAGGAAATTCTTTTTAGTGAGGAAATCCGCAGGAAAATCCTTTGGAATACCTGCGGATTTTCCTGAACACCCCAAATCCGCAGGAAACTTTTCTTAGTGCTGAAATCCGCAGAAAAATCCTTAGAAATACCTGCGGATTTTTTTTTCTGCACCAAAATCCGCAGGAAAAAAGCAAATTTCTAGTAGTGCTATTCGGTTGAGTTGTTCGTATTTAAACCGATTCAAATTCAAAATGGCAACCGGTTTACAAAACTAACATTTGCATACAAAACTATTTTTGTGTTTCTTTTTAAACACCGAACTTATAAACCATATATTTAAATGTAATATTTCAATTTTTTATGAGTATAAGATATTGTATCTTTGATCGTCATCATCTAACATAATGCCACTTGATATGGAGTCTATGAAAACTTAATACTATACGTTGTAATAGCTGCAAATTTCCTGGTGGGTTCTTTAGGTTAGATAGATAGATTTCCCCAAAATCAATCTTTGCATGACAATATAGAAAATTATGATGAATTTGTGTGCGAGAGAGATTTGACCCTGAAATCTTTCTCCATTCTATCTAGGGCTGGCAATGACCCGAGCCAACTTATGAATAGTTCGCAGCTCGATTCGATATTTGACCCGTGAACTTGGTTCATGAACCAAATGAGTTGAGTTTGAGTTAAGAATTAAGCTCGTTAAATAAATGAGCTGAACATAAACTATATATAGTTCGACTCGTTTGACTCGTGAACTAGCTCGTTTATATATATATATATATATATATATATATATATATATATATATATATATATTTATATTTTGAGAATAATTGTGGGAGAACTATTGAAGTCAATTTTATCTTGAATGGGAGAACTATTGAAGTTTGGAATTAACAGAATATTTTGAGAATAATTGTGGAATTTTGTTGGTTTTTGCTTTGTAAATTTGTTACTTGTATTGGTTTATGCCGATTTGAATTTTGTATGTGTTTATCTATTATAACTTGGGATGACTTTTATTTTAATTTAATATTTGCATTTTCTTTTTAGAAAAATAGTTTAAAAGACTAAAGATCAAATTTTGAAATTTTGACAAAAAAAATTAACTTTAAAATTATGTAATTTAACTTAACGAGTTGAACCTAACGAGTCAAACCGAACTGTTCGTGAACTTTAAACGAGCTGAACTCGAGCTGAAAAAAGAGTTTGTGTCACAATTGAGTCGAGTTTTGAGCTGAACCAATTTCTAACAAGTCGAGCTCAGACGAGTTCGACTCAGCTCGACTCATTTCCAGCCCTAATTCTATCTTATTTATGTTAGAATTTTTAACATTTAAATCCTGCCACTCGGTTTAAATCCATATTCCTGCTAGTTTATGTTCATATGCATTAAATATACTTCACACCCTAGGAAAAACAATGATTAGGAAATTATGCATGTTAGTGCCCGAGAGGGATACTTTTGGGTAGATTTACAACTAGAGCTGACAATGACCCGAGCCAACTCATAAATAGTTCGAAGCTCGATTCGATATTTGACTCGTGAACTTGGTTCATGAACCAAATGAGCCGAACTTGAGTTAAAAATTAAGTTCGTTAAATAAATGAGCTGAACATAAACTATATATAGTTCGACTCGTTTAACTCATGAACTAGCTCGGTTATATATACATATATATATATATATACATATATATATATATATATATATATATATATATATATATATATATATATATATATATTCTCAAATCTTTTTAAGTGATGCAATTTTATCTTAAAGGGGAAACCTATTGGAGTATGAAATTGCAAGAATATTTTGAGAATAATTGTGGAATTTTGTTTATTTTTTATTTATAGTTTTATTACTTGTATCGGTTTATGTCGGTTTGAATTTTGTATGTGTTTATCCATTATACACTTAGGATGAATTTTATTTTAATTTAATATTTGCTTTTTCATTTAAAAAAATAGTTTAAAAGACTAAAGATCAAATTTTGACAAAAAATATTGATTTTAGAATCATGTGATTTAACTTAACGAGTTGAACCTAACGAGCCGAACCGAACTGTTCGTGAACTTTAAACGAGCTGAACTTGAGCTGAAAAAAGAGTTCGTGTTACAATTGAGCCGAGTTTTGAGCTGAACCAATTTCTGACGAGTCGAGTCGAGCTCAGACGAGTTCGACTCAGCTCGACTCATTTCCAGCCCTATTTACAACTTCTTAGGAATATTATGTTTCAGATCAGAGGGGTGGTATAATAACCATCTCAGAGGATTCATTTTAGAATCCAATTTATGTACTCTTGAACTTATGTATTCAACACCTATGCGTGCATTTGAACTCTTCCCCGTATTGTAACTTTAATGTACTTAGTACCATTATGTATGTTCAACTAATTATTTTAGACAAATTAGTTGCGACGTTATAGGTTCAAACCTTGGTATTTACACTTATTCACCATCAAAAGGTAAAATTTTAGTCACTTATTTGACAAAAAAACTTATTAATCATACTAAAGTAGATTTATGTACTTTTCTTTTATAAAAAAATTAATTAGTATTTATTTTACCACATTATAAAAAACACACATACACACACAAACTTTTTATATGACACATCCGATAATTCTTTATCCGATAATCGTATTATAAAATTGATCGTTGGATCGTGTATATAAGATATAAAATTAATACAAAATCATTTGATACATCAATGAGATCCATCAAAATTAACGTCTTACAAACCTTCAAAAAATGAGTTAATTTTGATGTATCTCATTGACATATAAAATGATTTTCGATTAATATCATATTTTGTAGATATGATCTATGTGATTATATATTTCAATCCAACGGTCAATTTTTTAAAACGATTTTTCGATAAAAAATTATCGAAGGTATCATATTTTTAAGTTTGACACCTTGATGTCATTTGATCCGGGCCCTATTTACACTTTAATGAAATGCAAACGAGCAACAAGCTGCGCCACTAACACTTTTTGTATAGCAAAACCAATCATTTTAAACTCTACATCTAAAAACCTAAGAGACACAATGTTTTTATGCATGACTCTTTGAACTCTTTTCATAATATCTACAACCTCTAGTGCTAGAAAACCAAAAGTGCCAAAAGCAAAAGGTACGCATGGTGATTGCTAGAACACGCTCTCTCATGTTATGCCACTTTGTTGAAGCAGTTTTGACGGTTGCCTGTCCTACCGTAAAACTCCAAGTCCTCAATCTCATAAGTGGTAAAACTTCAGTCAAGCGCACACATGTATGTCTTCCTCCCACCCACCCATACATCAGAACACCGACTGACCTCAAAGTAGTTTTTCCATCCAGTGGGTCAGTCAAGAAGTTTACAGACGTCTCTTTCTTCACAGATATTCATGCGCACTTAAAAACATTAAAAGGACATCTCACAAGGTCATGTCTGTATTTGAAGCTTGAAAATAAGGGAATCATCATAAGATATTTGAGGATATTGCGATACTCTATCGGGGACATATGTAGCCTAAACCATCAATTGGGATAGGTAGAAGAAAATCTTAAGCATGAGCAGCCTGCAAATAATCAAAAACTGGTTGACACGTCCTTAAGTCGAAAAAAAGTTCGATGATACTTATGCATGATCGAAGTTGAAGAAATTCACTTTTTGGGTCCCTCAACTGAGAAAGAAGATGCATTAACTCAAAAATTCTCATAGCTCTCTTCATGGCCTCCCCCTCGATAAAACTTTTATGTCGACTAACAGTCCCTCCGAACAATTTCACCCCTAATGCCAACCTCCAAATGTACTTTTGGTTTGTTAAAATGTTGGGTTGACCTTGATATGATGATCCATGTATACATGTCTTCTTCTTCTTCTTCTTCTTCTTCTTCTTCTTCTTCTTCTTCTTCTTCTTCTTCTTCTTCTTCTTCTTCTTCTTCTTCTTCTTCTTCTTCTTCTTCTTCTTCTTCTTCTTCTTCTTCTTTCTAGTAGCTAGGTTGTTTGTATTCAAGCAAATCAAAATTAAAATCGCATACCAGTCTACAAAACTAATATAACTCCACAAAACTGTTTTTGTGTCTCCTTTTGTGAAAATCACACGAATCAAATCAAATTTCAGATTTCCTTTTAAAACCAAACCAAACAACATATGTAAATTACTATATTTATTATTACTATTTTTTTATTGGTAAATAGCCTTTTTATATCTGTCATTTAGACAAAGTTTGGTTTTCTGTTGTAATTTGTATTTTGCAATTCCATCCTTGTATTTTGAAGATTTTTTTATTTTTAGTCTCTCTTAATACTTGGTACGAGGATGTTAGCCCACATTTTTACTAAGTAAAAATATGTTCTAAATGCATGAATGAAATAATTATATTTAATTATGTAATTATTTTATTAGTCATTAAATATGTTTGGTTTTCAAAGCCAATGAATTTAATGATCAATCATGCATGAATTTATAATAAATGTTCTAACTAGAGCATTATTTCTTAACTTTGCATTTCTTCAGGTTTCCTTTCGATTTGGTCGAAACGTCAGTAGGGTCGAAATGTCCCCTGTGCAGAAGAAGAGCGTGGACTTAGCAAAATATTCAAGGAAAGCATTGCTAGTTCGATTTCGATGGATACAACGGCTAAATTAAAGGATAAGGAGGAATTCAAATTCAAAATGCGTGTCAGGACACGCGTCTTCTTTTAGTTATTTAGGCGTTATTAGCAGTTAGGATTTAATGCTTATAAATAGGATAGTTCTATGATCGAAAAAGGGGTCACAATCATTATACAAAATCCACAGAAAAACTCAAAGTACCCATGTCAAAGCGAGAAACGAGTGCTCGAAGGAGAATGTATGTTATGTGAACCATTTTCATTCTGTAATCATTTACATTTGAATGCAATTTACAGCCTTTAACTTTATTCCAATTGCCTTTTACTTTCGACTCATTCTTTCATTCTATTTATTCAATTGAATAAATATTCTTTCTTGCATTTCAAGTTATATAAAAACATAAAAACAACACTTTATCAACATAAGAACAATAATGAAAACTAATAACTTTAAAAATATAAACAAAAGCCCTATGTCCCGAGATTTACTAGTTGATCTCTCTTGTAATAATCAAACTAGCGTTGTTTACCAAATTTCACAGTAAACAGAGGAATTCCATCCTTGTATTCTGAAGATTTTGAAACCAAAACCAACCCAAATGGCATGAGGAAAAAGTGCTATTAATCATTTTATTTTAGTTTTATTTTTTAAGAATTTATTGAGTTAGATATTAAATTTTTTGTCAAATCATTAAAAATTGTTGACATTGTTGCAACAAAGTGGGTCTCACAATACTTTTCTAGTGAAAATAAAGTTTTGATAATAACAAAGTATTAAAATGACAATTGATGTTATTAATAATTGTTTTAGTGTGCAAAATTATAAGTTAAAATTTCAGAAGATCACTATGAACAATGAAGAAGAGAAGCCAAGCTAGAAGCTCTGAGAAGTATCAGAAGATCTTCAAAAAGCTATTCAAGTTTCAAGCTCTGAGATGCATTCAGAAGGGAAGCTTTCAAACTCTGAAGACCTTCAGAAGCAGAAGTAATTCAAAAGAAGCTAGTTGGAACAAAAGAAATTTATATCTTCCAAAAGTGACAGATGAGATCATATGATTGAAGTATAATCAAAATAGAGTCTGTCATCATCGTTAAAGGAATATTCCTAGCATAACAACGTTAACCTATCCAAAAAGGAAGCGTTTGGAAGAATTGTACTATTATTACTTAAAATGGTTGAACAATATTCAAAACGTGCAAGGTAGTGGATTTACCTTCTTTGGAAAGAAATAAAAAATTCCACTACAAAAATAGTACAATCACCAGCTAACACCTTATCTCTCTACAACGATCATCCTCAAATATTTCTTTATAAATAGAAGACCTCGTTTGAAGAAATGACGACTGGTTATCACACATACAAGGCTCTAAACCTCTGTCACTTAGAAAAATTTGTCAAACACTTTTTGTTCTCTGTTCTCGTTTGAGTCTTGTAAAAGAGTTGTATTTTGTAAATACCTCTGATAGTATATCAAGTGTTTGATTCTTATCATTCTTATACTCTTTAGTTTGAGAAGTCTCTTGTTGTTGAACTTGACCATTGAAAAGTCTTTTGCAAGTGTGCTTGAGCAATTGTAATATAGTGAAATTATAGTGAAATCCCTTGGAAGTGGAAGGGGACTGGAGTACTCTCTATTTGTGAGGGGAACCAGTATAAAATTGCTTGTGTGTGCCCCTCTCTCTCTCTCTCTCTATATATATATATATATATATATATATATATATATATATATATATCTTTTGTTTGCGTTTTTGTGATTTTACCTGCTGCAAATCTCTTTGATTTAGAAAAAGTTTTAAACTTCCAAAAATAGAATTCAACCCCTCTTATTTTTCCACACCTTCAGACACAACATGCCACGTCCTTTTTAGTACATTCAAATGCTACGTGATATCATGAAAGACTAAAAACAATGAATCTTCACATTACAAGAGGGAAATCACAAAAAAAAATTACCGGAGAAAAATAAAAGCTCACCTAAATGGCAGTGGAAAAAGTGTTTATCTCTTTGTAATGTTAGCAAATTTCAATTTAGCACCTATAAGATTTGTTTTTTCATTCACCCCTTATAATGTGAAGATGTTGTCCTGTTAGCTCCTATAACTTTTTTTTTTCTTTTTGACAAAATCTACCATATAAGTACATTTAAAAAAGTTATACTTAAAAATTATAAATATGAACATAATTTATTTTTATTAAGTTTTATTTTCAATAATTAAAACATGAAGATTGTAAATTATGTACTTACTATTTATAAATTTTCAAATTAGTAAAATTTATTTTATACTATTTTTGTATTTTTAGTTTATAATAAATCTTTAGATACATTTTTAAAATTAATATATAAAAAATATTATAAAATATAAAACATGGAATTACGTACACTACTACTGCACTTATAAAAAAAACGTTTTTATATTGTAAGAAAAACTTTTAGGGTAAATTTGAATTAGTTGATTTTTTAGCTTATGTAAATAATTTTTTTATGTATTATTATAAGTTTATTCAGTTTATGATAAAATAACTTGTAAAAATATAATTTTTGTTAGTGAGAATGTATAAATTAACATAAAATCTTATTTATTTGCATAAATTATTTTGCATGAGTTCAAAAATAAGCTAATCTAAATGAGCCCTTATCGAAAAAATATAACTAATGGCCTTAAGTAACAATAAGTTCGTAACATACATCACGCAATCAAGTGATTTTTTTTTTATGTAGAGCACAATCAAATGATTTAATAACTCCAAAGGTTGATCTAGGTAAAAAGATAGGCCTTGAATTCAAGAGGTCCCGGATTCGAGCCTCACTAGTATCTTAAGAGAGTGGTAAATATAATTACTTTTGTAAGTGAGCTTTGAACCCTAAGATTTTCCCTATTTTAAATTGGGACATCATCATCTTATCCTAAATTTTTCTTAAAAAAAAAACAACAAATGATTTAATAACTCACTGACTTTGGTAAGAGTGCAATCAAATGATTTAATAACGCATTAACTTGTTTCCGAAAATAATTCAAATAGTTTATTCTGATTTAACACAACAAGACGTTTGACCTGTACCTACAGACAAAAACCATCACTAAATGTCTAAATTCCGTAGGTACAGACCCGTCTGACATCGACCGACGGCCATAGTCTCCGTCAATTATGTACGCCGATTAGCAACCGATTTTTGGCCGTCTGTCAATGTGCAATGGCCGTCGGTGAAGCTTTTGAACCTTTAGCTACGGTTTTGTCCGTAGGTATAACACATAACTAGTGTAAAAAAAATATACTTCTACCCACCGTTTTTACTGTCACTAGAAATAACCATTATTTTTATGATTTAATTTTGATACTATCACTACAAGAAAAAAGGAATATAGAGGCAGTCAATTTGCGGCGGTTGATCAATAACTGCCACCGCTCTATGTATTACCGGCAGTTCAAACGACGGTTCAAACTGTCGCTGGTAGCTTTTTGATGTTTCACTCTAAGAACAAATTTGTTGAATTGTTTTCCCTCATTTATTTTCACGTTTCCATCTTCCCAATTAGGGATTACTCTTTCACTTGTCAAAACCAACCATCGTGTCTCCCTTTTTCTGTCACGAGCAGCTCCGATTACCATCAACCGCTTTTCCCCTCGTAGGCACAGGTTCTTCTCTCTTCCCTTCTATCTCCATCTCTCTCTCTCTCCCCCTCTCTCTCTCTCTCTCGCTGTATCTCTCTGTATCTCTCATTACTCTTGTTAATTTGTTGTTAACTTGACTATGATGATTTCGAGTAATGATAATTTGTTAATTTCTTGATTCTTCTACAGTTTGATTTTAGGGTTTTTGACTTTAGTGGTTTAATTTATTGGATTCTTGTACAATTTGATTCTTAGGGTTTTGATATTTTGTTAATTCTTTTAGATTTCATATCTTTTTTGAATTAAAGCCTCAAATGAAAAATTAAACCTTTCAATACCTTCCCAAACTCTATCACTGAGAATCTGAATTTGGTTAGATACCAAATTATTTGTTTGATTTTTTATGTTTGTGGATTGTTGTTTGATATTTTTATGATGTTTATAATAATGTCCACCAATTGAAACATTAACATGGTTTTAATGCTTCAGTTTGATATGTTATCAATAATTTCACAAATCAGAGTGCAAATTGCACTTCATATCATTGATATAATCTACAGCAGCCATACAAACTTATGCACAACATTTTATTGTGATTCTGACACAATTTTAGTAATTCACTTTATTTTGTGTCCAGAATATTGTAATTCAATTAGTATCATAAGATTACGATGTACCTGAATCACAGTATGAAAAGGTTTTTCTTGCAAATACATCCGAGCAGTCACCAGTCTCAACATCAAGTCTTGAACAGCTGAAGTCAGGCCTCCAAGACTATGTACTTAAGCATGGAAATAATTTCAGTAGCAAATGCAATTCTTGCTTCACAAGTTGGTACATTCCCAATCTCAAGTCAGCACCATGTTTATCATTTAGAAACTTAATGTGTTTGTTCTGATCAGTAGTTTGGTTGCTTTCCCAAAGATAGGTTTCTCAGGATTTAGGAAGATATCTTTTCTACTATCCTATACTTCAAATATGATTGATGACATAATCTGCCGATTTTTTGGATATGTCGATTATTAGTCGAATAATAAAACTCCCTGTTTACAGTTTTCAGTATAATGCATAGTAGTTTTCAGCTATTTCTATTAATTCATAGTAGGTTTCAGTTCTTTGTAAGGAGTTTTAGTCAGTTACTTAGAAGACTAAAACACCAACATGTTACAGACACTTTTTGGTGTCTAGTATTCACAACTGTTGGCCAAATACATGTGATTTATAACATGTTATTATTAATTTGATCCATTAAATTGATGTATGTAACACTGCATACAAATTGTAAAAGAAAATGCATCATGTGTAGAAGTAAATGTGAGAACTTGGTTTTCCTGGTAAATCTGAGCCTTCGCCAATATTTACTTTTTTAGTGGATATATCCTGTTTAATAAATAGGGCCCAGAGATTCTCAAATTTATAGCACTAAAAAAATTTAAATTACCTATTTTTCGAATCTTTGTTAGGGAGGAACTCAAAGTTGGGAGTGGAGTGGCTTGCTGCACTGTAAACCGTCTACACACTGAACTGGTGATGGAAGCGGTCATAGTAATAAATAATATGTCAATTCAAAACACTATGTGCTTCAGGGAATATGGTGACAAAACTGAGGTTCCTGAACTGTCCCCTTAAAGTATATGCTTCAGTTTGTTTTGCTCCATAGATTTAACTTATGTGCTAATTAGTTTGGATGATAACAATATTTGTTATCAGGTTTTGTATTTCAAGGACTTTTCACCATGTGTAATGTCTCAATCATCTATGAAGGCATTGAAAAACATTGACTGGAAAGGATATGGTTTGCATTTAAGGGGTATAGTAGAGCTAGATGGCATTGCATTACTAGAATGGGAAAACTTGCCTACTGATACTCACATTGATATTGTCCTCCACTCATATCTCAAACAATATCCAGCGTTGGAGAGACCCTTTTTTGCTTTATCTTGGACAGTTAAACACTTTATTTTTAACTTTTTTTCTGTCTTTGATATTTTCTTGATACTTTGTTGCAACACATTTCTTTGGATTTTTTCTATTATATCTACTAACTAAATAAGTGATGATAAAGTGCAGTTCATACTAAAATTTTAGGAGATCTAGTTTATCATGAGATTTTGCCTTTTCTATTGACAGATAACCTTTTACATTTAGAACCAGTGCACAACTCTACATTTTAGTGTTAAAATTACATCTAATGTACTTCTAGGTATAACATACTTGTTTCTCTACATGAACACTGAGTATGATACGACCATTTGAATGTGAATATGATATGACAATTTCCATCAATCATGTATTATGTGCAAGTCTGTTAAAATTTATTGTTCTGTATGTCAAATTTACTTCCTTAACATATTGATAAGACCGTGATACCCACACCAAGGAAAATGACTCAACTTGATAGAAGCCTTCTTAAAAGAGCTGTTAAAATTTCTCTTGATGACTTGAAGGCTAAGCATTCTGGAGATTTTCTAAGTTCTCGCGCCGTCCAGGTAAATTCATATCTTATTATTTATCTTTCTCTCTCACACGCACATTTGTGATCTGTAGGCCTCTCGTACTGAGGTTTATACACCCACCACTACTTTTCAAAAGAATAAAAGCATCCACATCAAAGACAATAATCTGAAATGTCTTAGATCTTAACATAACATCTTGATTTCCCATTCAATGAACTGAATTTTCATCAGAGTTTGTTTAATGTATAACTGTCCAGTCTATCCTAGTATGGCCAGGTCCCTTCATGCTTAGCCATTACCAACCTTTCCTGGCTCGAGCTGAGTATGAGTGACAGACAGATCAAAGTAGTATTGCCTTATAAATTTTGCACTCTTCACCAAATTTTATAGGATTGTTAGTTTTCCTTCTTAGGGATGTTGAGGATTGAGAGTCGGCTGCAAAATCCTCGAATCTAAATCGGTCAATCACACTTGCATTCTTTGCAGACATATTTAAAATGAAGAAAACAAATCCATATTCTAACTAGTGTAGTAACTACACATTTTGCAGCTTCGTTTGGTGTAAGGTTTTTCATAAGTTCATAACATGTGATCATTGTATGGATTATCATCTACAATCTGACTTTATGTCTAGGAATACTATATAGTATAGCATTCACTATCATGTCTGTGCTGAATCCATCAGATAATTCAGATACATTTTTGCGTATGAGTAAGTAGGTTGTAATATTGTTTTGCATTTTCTGTATCTTCTAGTTGGTTTCACTTTCATTTAATATATTGACCAACTTTGCAGACTAATAATGGTCTTTTACTTTCAGATTCGCAATCATGCACCTGATCTTGCTCAAACAATTGCCGGACTCATCTTGTCTTCAAGTGAGTTAGATTTCCAGAGAGAGAATGCTTTTCAATTCTGAAGTTAAACTCATTGGAACTTCTCTCCCACTGCACCAGTAAGCTTCCAGATCTATCATTTCTTTCATTCAATTATTCATTCTTGCTTTTTTATAATGCATCCAACCATAGATCTTGTTTAAGCTTCCAGGCGGTACGAGAGTTTACTTGGTGTTTTCCTTTTCCTATGTCCTGATGCTACTTGTTTAACCGAGAGCATTGTGGAGACTTTGTTGAAGATGTGTGTTTCCTCGAACCATGGATTTATGTAAGGTAATCAATCATCCCTCTTTTTTAATATGAAGAAGTTTATTTGGTCAAGTACATTAAATATGCTATAGAGTTGATTCGCCTTTCCACACTTGTAAATTTAAATTATCTCTCAGTTTTGAATTTCCAATCAGTTATGTCTTGGACCAATTCTATGAAGTGAATTCAAGTACATTATATCATTGAAGATTTATTTTATCAAGTTTCTTTTCTTTTTCCAAGGCTGTCTCTTGGACTAATTTTATGAATATATGCAATTCTTGCACCACCATGGTGACTACTCTGAGACTTCAAATGGTGATTTTAACTTGAGTGCATTCTGAATGAACTTGATGGCATATAGACTTCTATGTTGAGATTTGCAAATATTTTTTTTAGTACTGTTATTTGACTATAAAACCTTTATGGTTCTGTAGGTTGCATTGAAGATCAAATTTGAGCTAAGAGAATTTCTCCAAACTGACACCATCAAGATTATAAAGAAAGATGTTAATTCAAGGAAAGTGTATTGGTTTAAATTCCATTTGCCCTTAATTTCTTTATCAGGTGTATAAGAAATTTTTTAATTCAAGTGGCTCAAGCTAAGAGAGTCTATTACTCCAAGTGACACCAATTCAATCCTTTTTCGATTCAAAATAGAAATTTAAATTTCATTTGTACTTATGTTGTTTATCTGGTTTGTAATCATAAGATAATTATAGAAATTTAAATTCCATTTGTAGTTAAGTTGTTTATCTGGTTTGTAATCATAAGATAATTATAGATACATTTGGGATAACTTGCTTTTATGTTAAAAATTTGGATTAATTTCTTTTGATTTGTTATAGAAGTTTATATTGGATTGATTTCTGTAGAAGTTTGAGTTGCATGTTTAATGTTTGTTCTTGAAAAATGTGGGCAACAAAAAAAAAGCATTTTAAAAAAATTGTGGGAAAAAAAAATAAAAATAAAAATTGTGGGAAAAAAAAAACTTTTTTTAAAAAAAAAAAAAAGCGTATAGCGGCGGTTCTAACCGACGCTAAAAGCTTAGAAAAATGTCAAAATTATGTACACCTAGCGACGGTTTGCAACCGCCGCAAAAAGCAACATAACTGACGCTAACGACCTAGCGGCGGTTATTCCGACGGTTCACTCGAACCGCCGCTGATTGACCTAGCGACGCCGCATATAGCGACGCTTGCCAACCGCCGCACATTGCATTTAGCGGCGGTTTGAACCGCCGCTAAATGCTGCTTCGAACCGCCGCTGGTGGCCTGTTTCAGCGTAGTGTATTACACATCCAAATAAATAAATTATTGAAATTATTACTATTAAAATATTTAATTGATTAAAAAATAACAACAAATAATTTTCATGCATATTTAATAACACAAAATATGACCAACAATTAATCAAACAAAACTTAAGTCATTAATTCTCTTAATAATATACAACATCCATAACTGTTGAACTAGGACAAATTTCTTACAAATTGATAATGAAATATTAAACTTGTTTTCCTATAAATCTATAACATATATGTAGCAACAATTTGAGTACCATAATCTTTGCTAGTGGCTTCATAAAGGTGTCTTGGAGAACTATATCATCAAGTCTAAATAATTAGAACGAATTGCATCATTTGGATAATAATACTCTTCAATTTAACATAATTATCAAAATAATTCAGTAGTGCTATTGAAATAAACACTTACCATTCATGATCAAAAACAAATGCTTCAGTATGAGCTGTGAGTAAACAGATGCGCCAGTATGAGCTGCGAGTAAATAGGGCGCCCAATCTGACATAAGTTCCTATATTCATAGACATCTAAATATGTAATTTTTATAATAAATTCTTGAAGTGACCTAACTAGAAATAATTCTCCCCAACTATGACCTATTATAAGTCTGTAAGTTTTATAGGGTTAATCTAAAATTTCTAGCAAATTCACATCTAAAAATCATATAATATATCTTGATAATCTCTAAGCCAAATAGGCAATCAATTCAAATCAAAATCAAATTGTCAAATCAATCTTTATATGGATATTGCTTGCACCAACCTTGTCAAGGGTCTCAATGGTAAGCACATGAAGTGGTGGAACAACAATTTTAACCTTCTGTAGTGATGGGTCACCATGGTGAACAACATTCAACTTTCTCCGCCTCCGCATGATACTTGCATTAATTAAGAGATCGAACAATTAGTTTAGTTGTTGGAAATGTGGAAATGTAAAACAAGAGTATGTAAAACAAGAATTAGTTGCTGGAAATGTAAAATAAGAGTATGTAAAACAATAATTACCTCCTCTCCAGTTGAAATAAAATGGTTTGAAACTAACAACACACACCTAAAAGGCAGAAAGATTGCATTGCTAAGCATAATTACTAACACCTTCAAGCTAAGAATTCCAAATTAATAATATTATTTTTTAGCATAATGTAAGCAAACAGTTACTTTAGAAGTCATCATTGAGTCATCTATCAGCATACAAAGTCACCACAATTAGTTAAAATCATTACTAAATGACCTTGCCACTGATTGAGTCATCTATCATGAACTTAAAATGGCTTCCCTTGCTCACCATGGACAAAATGAATCTAGAATCAACCACACAATTTTACAAATCAGACATAGATACATTCATGCTTCACATTCAAAAAATCAAATAATTCATGCATGAGACTCTATCTACAATTGAAGTTATCTAATTACATTCTGGAATTGAAATCCCTAATCTAAACAAATTAATTGAACAAAATTGATTATAACCTAATCTAAATGTCATAATATAGTTTAAGGGAAACATAGAAATCAATCAAAAACTCATTGAATTTGTTTGAGCAAATCAAAAGTCCAGAGATTCAAAAATTAAGAATCCAAAATCCGTGAACAAAAAAGCAAAGTAAACGCGAATCAAGATGAAAGGCGTTGTTCATAAATTGATCAGATCTGAGCAAAAACGAGAATCTTAAATCACGATCGTAAACGACAAGCTTGACAAAGAGATGAGAGTCTAGACAAACCTAAACGGGAAGAATGAAATGCGGCGGCGCCGATGGCTCCGAGGCGGCGCCGATGGCTCCGAGGCGGCGCCTAGGGTTTCACGATTGTGAACGAATCTTCAGTGGTGAACGATTGTGTGAGTGTGAACGATGAATCTTCAGTGCGATTGAACAGTGAGCGATTTTGAGAGTTGAAAGGTGCGATTGAACAATGAGCGATTTTGAGAGTTGAAAGGTGCGATTTACCTTTCTTTTTCTTTTTTTTATTTATTTATCTGATTTTGTGTTAATAACAATAACGGTAGAAATAATTAATAAATAAATAAAACTAACTTCTAGTGACGGTGTTTACCGTGTCTGTAGGTAAAACATCTCAACTAATGAAAAAACGTCGGTGGGAATAGGTCCCTTTTCTTGTAGTGTCAACTGTAGGCTACACTGATGACCAGTAACACACCATAAGAGTACAACACCACCCATAATACAATATAAATATAAAATACAATGTGATATATGATATGTAATCTAAAACTCATAGAACTTAAGGTTGTCAATCTAGTTTTCTGCTAGAGAGGTTTTGCAGCATATAAAGATAAAATAAACTAAGCTGACAATTTTGTATATTCAATTTTCAACAATATTTGCTTTGAATAGTGTTCCTAGCCTCCTTGAAATCTCACAACAGCGAAAAAACAATCATCACATAGCAGCAAAGTTAAAATACATGAATGAATCCAAAAACTTAGGTTTTCAAGTTTTAAAAAAGTTAAATCGATGTAATCTTGTATCTTTAACCGTAGATTGAACTTCAGCTAAGTTGTTCATCTTCATTTTCACCGACATCACATTATTCCTACACGGCGTCAAAGAAATTTTTTGAGCTCATGGATCTGATTCATTCCGCAGCGGCAATATGGTCATAAGGACTTTCCTTTGATTGATAATTCTCCGTCATTAAAGAAAATGATCTGCAATTGAGAGAAAAAATATTGAATAAGAAAGAAATTTAAACAGTAGCAAAAATTGAAAATTGAAAAGAAAACTTCACCTAAAATTGAACTTTCAAAATATAAATAAAGTATGAAATTAAGGTTTGAATAAAAATTGAAAAAAATCAATTTCAATGAGAAATAGAAAAGAAAACTCACCAAGATTTTTTTTTAAAAAAGTATAACCGTATAAGATACTGTAGCAGTTGAGGTTAGAACCAAAAATAAAAAAAACATATACAATTTTAACTGTAGAAATTATATAAAATCTCCAAATTATTCTCATGAACCAAATAAAATAAACACATGTAAACAAATCTGTATATAATTGTGGGAAAGGTGAAAGATGAAGAACATGAAGAGAAAAGGAAGGTGAACATTGAGGAGAATGGATCTTACTCAAAGAAACACATATCAATTGATTTGCAAAGACTGAAACTGTTACAGACCACTGCCAAGATGTCATGTCGTCACCGAAAAATCGAACCACACCGAGTTTTGTTACTGGAAACCATAGAATATGAGACCTTTGTTAGTTGTTGTAAGGTGAGAAAGGAAAGTAGAGAGAAGAGATCAGAGGTAAAGAGGGAGAAATAGAGAAAGAGTAAAATAAAAAAAACTCAAAATGTGAGGAGAGATGAGTGTGTAAAAGGTATAAGAAAAAATGAAATAAGAAGCGTATAGTAAAAAGAAAAACAGAGGGCGTATAACAAAAGGAAGAGAGAGATCAAATACTAATTAAATAGTATTAAATTTTGCCAACTAATTATGCTATTAGTTAGGGAATTGAGGTTATCAAATATAGTAAATCTTAAAATTCGCATGGAGCACTGTATACAATTAAATGCGCCGAATCTACATCATTAAAAGACATAAAAGATCATCTTTCCAAGATCATCTTCCCAGCATTAAATGCTCCGCGACTTCCAAGCATTTTTGCTAGCATGTGTGCTCTTTGAAAATCGCATAGCACAATTTTCATAGGATTAAAAACGGCAGCCATTAAAAGTGATGTTTAATAGGGAAATTAGTTGCAAATTAGGGTTAAGTGGCTTCAAAATTACTGATATTATATTATAAGAAGATGATAATGTAAGCAAACAGTTACTTTAGAAGTCATCATTGAGTCATCTATCAGCATACAAAGTCACCACAATTAGTTAAAATCATTACTAAATGACCTTGCCACTGATTGAGTCATCTATCATGAACTTGAAATGGCTTCCCTTGCTCACCATGGACAAAATGAATCTAGAATCAACCTCACAATTTTACAAATCAGACATAGATACATTAATGCTTCACATTCAAAAAATCAAATAATTCATGCATGAGAATCTATCTACAATTGAAGTTATCTAATTACATTCTGGAATTGAAATCCCTAATCTAAACAAATTAATTGAACAAAATTGATTATAACCTAATCTAAATGTCATAATATAGTTTAAGGGAAACATAGAAATCAATCAAAAACTCATTGAATTTGTTTGAGCAAATCAAAAGTCTAGAGATTCAAAAATTAAGAATCCAAAATCCGTGAACAAAAAAGCAAAGTAAACGCGAACCAAGATGAAAGGCGTTGTTCATAAATTGATCAGATCTGAGCAAAAATGAGAATCTTAAATCACGATCGTAAACGAAAAGCTTGACAAAGAGATGAGAGTCTATACAAACCTCAACTGGAAGAATGAAATGCGACGGCGCCGATGGCTCCGAGGCGGCGCCTAGGGTTTCACGATTGTGAACGAATCTTCAGTGGTGAACGATTGTGTGAGTGTGAACGATGAATCTTCAGTGCGATTGAACAGTGAGCGATTTTGAGAGTTGAAAGGTGCGATTGAACAATGAGCGATTTTGAGAGTTGAAAGGTGCGATTTACCTTTCTTTTTCCTTTTTTATTTATTTATCTGATTTTGTGTTAATAACAATAACGGTAGAAATAATTAATAAATAAATAAAACTAACTTCTAGTGTCGGTGTTTACCGTGTCCGTAGGTAAAACATCTCAACTAATGAAAAAACGTCGGTGGGAATAGGTCCCTTTTCTTGTAGTGTCAATTGTAGGCTACACTGATGACCAGGAACACACCATAAGAGTACAACACCACCCATAATACAATATAAATATAAAATACAATGTGATATAGAATATGTAATCTAAAACTCATAGAACTTAAGGTTGTCAATCTAGTTTTCTGCTAGAGAGGTTTTGCAGCATATAAAGATAAAATAAACTAAGCTGACAATTTTGTATATTCAATTTTCAACAATATTTGCTTTGAATAATGTTCCTAGCCTCCTTGAAATCTCACAACAGCGAAAAAACAATCATCACATAGCAGCAGAGTTAAAATACATGAATGAATCCCAAAACTTAGGTTTTCAAGTTTAAAAAATGTTAAATCGATGTAATCTTGTATCTTTAACAGTAGATTGAACTTCAGCTAAGTTGTTCATCTTCATTTTCACCGACATCACATTATTCCTACACGGCGTCAAAGAAATTTTTTGAGCTCATGGATCTGATTCATTCCGCAGCGGCAATATGGTCATAAGGACTTTCCTTTGATTGATAATTCTCCGTCATTAAAGAAAATGATCTGCAATTGAGAGAAAAAATATTGAATAAGAAAGAAATTTAAACAGTAGCAAAAATTGAAAATTGAAAAGAAAACTTCACCTAAAATTGAACTTTCAAAATATAAATAAAGTATGAAATTAAGGTTTGAATAAAAATTGAAAAAAATCAATTTCAATGAGAAATAGAAAAGAAAACTCACCAAGATTTTTTTAAAAAAAAGTATAACCGTATAAGATACTGTAGCTGTTGAGGTTAGAACCAAAAATAAAAAAAACATACACAATTTTAATTGTAGAAATTATATAAAATCTCCAAATTATTCTCATGAACCAAATAAAATAAGCACAGGTAAACAAATCTGTATATAATTGTGGGAAAGGTGAAAGATGAAGAACATGAAGAGAAAAGGAAGGTGAACATTGAGGAGAATGGATCTTACTCAAAGAAACACATATCAATTGATTTGCAAAGACTGAAACTGTTACAGACCACTGCCAAGATGTCGTGTCGTCACCGAAAAATCGAACCACACCGAGTTTTGTTACTGGAAACCATAGAATATGAGACCTTTGTTAGTTGTTGTAAGGTGAGAAAGGAAAGTAGAGAGAAGAGATCAGAGGTAAAGAGAGAGAAATAGAGAAAGAGTAAAATAAAAAAAAAAATCAAAATGTGAGGAGAGATGAGTGTGTATAATGTATAAGAAAAAATGAAATAAGAAGCGTATAGTAAAAAGAAAAACAGAGGGCGTATAACAAAAGGAAGAGAGAGATCAAATACTAATTAAATAGTATTAAATTTTGCCAACTAATTATGCTATTAGTTAGGGAATTGAGGTTATCAAATATGGTAAATCTTAAAATTCGCATGGAGCACTGTATACAATTAAATGCGCCGAATCTGCATCATTAAAAGACATAAAAGATCATCTTCCCAGCATTAAATGCTCCGCGCCTTCCAAGCATTTTTGCTAGCATGTTTGCTCTTTGAAAATCGCATAGCACAATTTTCATAGGATTAAAAAGGCAGCCATTAAATGTGATGTTTAGGAGGGAAATTAGTTGCAAATTAGGGTTAAGTGGCTGCAAAATTACAGATATTATATTATAAGAAGATGGTAAGTTGTGACACCTTTTTTGCTTACCACTTAACCCTAATTTTTTTCCTCCTAATCCCTCTCTTAATTATCACCCCAACTAACTCCTAAATAGTAGTAACTATTAATTACTTCCTAATCTCTCACCTAATTTTTGGCTCTACAATTGTTTTTTTCTCTCTCCCTCTCTATCTCTCACAGACAACACACTCACGTTTTTTTCTTTTCTTCTTCCAACCCACCACTTCTCCTTCCTCCCTAATCTCCTCCACTGTTCGCCTCCACCATCCTCCCTCAACACATCCACTTCCGACCACCGTCTTCTGAAGAGCACCGCCACAGATTATAAACTGTACAAACCTAACCAGTTTGAACAAATCAAATTCTAAATGGGTTTCATCATTCTGAAAATGACAACTGCAACATGAAGCGGCAACATTGGTGAATTATTTGTGAGCAATTTATTTTTTCGCTCTTGAATTTGTGAGATTCCCCTTGATTTTGCTTAAAAAAATTTAGAGATCCAAATGTTTGATTTTGATTTTGATTTTTATTGTTGCTATTTAGGTTCGAAGAGAAGTGACCGAGAGATGGAGAGGAATTGGATTGGTGTCGACGTAGAAGAAGTATTGGTGTTGTTTCGCTTTCTTTCTTCTCCATCGTTCTTCTCTTCAAGATGTAAAAATTTTTCCCCTTTCTTCTGTGTTCTTTTATGTTTTAGTTTTAGTATTTTTTTTTTTAGAGAAGCTTTTTTTTTATGTTGAAAAAGATCAAACATGATTTGTTACACTGTTGTGCTTGAATTTATGATTAGGGTGGAGGATTATGTTGCTTGCTGAGAAGAAGATTTGCAGGTAGTTTTTTAGTATGATTGGTGTTTAACCTTTGTACCCACAAAGGTCTTCGACCTATCTTGGTATGTGTAGTTGTAGAAAGAAATTTATGATATTTGATTTTTGCTTAAATTATTTGATTTTGGATAAAAAACAGTGGCATATATGAAAAATAGAGCATAATTTACACATTGTTTAATCATCATTTTTGTCCCTGTAAGTTCACGATTTTTTTGTTTTAGTCTCTGTATCTTTATTTTTTGCAAATTAGTCCCTATATGTTCTATTCTTTTGGTTTTAGTCTCTTAAAACTAAAATCCACAGAAAAATCCGCAAGAAACCATTGAATTTTCCTGCAAATTTTCCTACGGATTTTAGCTTTAGGGACTAAAATAAAAAAGATTTGCACATGTAGGGACTAATTTTCAACAAAAAAAGATACAGGGACAAAATGAATCTAGAATCAACCACACACACAATTTTACAAATCAGACATAGATACATTCATGCTTCACATTCAAAAAATCAAATAATTCATGCATGAGACTCTATCTACAATTGAAGTTATCTAAATCCCTAATCTAAACAAATTAATTGAACAAAATTGATTATAACCTAATCTAAATGTCATAATATAGTTTAAGGGAAACATAGAAATCAATCAAAAACTCATTGAATTTGTTTGAGCAAATCAAAAGTCCAGAGATTCAAAAATTAAGAATCCAAAATCCGTGAATAAAAAAGCAAAGTAAACGCGAATCAAGATGAAAGGCGTTGTTCATAAATTGATCAAATCTGAGCAAAAACGAGAATCTTAAATCACGATCGTAAACGACAAGCTTGACAAAGAGATGAGAGTCTAGACAAACCTAAACTGGAAGAATGAAATGCGGCGGCGCCGATGGCTCCGAGGCGGCGCCTAGGGTTTCACGATTGTGAACGAATCTTCAGTGGTGAACGATTGTGTGAGTGTGAACGATGAATCTTCAGTGCGATTGA
The DNA here is from genome assembly GCA_030408175.1 of Trifolium repens. Taxonomy (NCBI): domain Eukaryota; kingdom Viridiplantae; phylum Streptophyta; class Magnoliopsida; order Fabales; family Fabaceae; genus Trifolium; species Trifolium repens. The sequence goes on along the minus strand of CP125839.1, from coordinate 18,767,794 downwards.
ACAGTGAGCGATTTTGAGAGTTGAAATGTGCGATTGAACAATGAGCGATTTTGAGAGTTGAAAGGTGCGATTTACCTTTCTTTTTCTTTTATTTATTTATTTATCTTATTTTGTGTTAATAACAATAACGGTAGAAATAATAAATAAATAAATAAAACTAACTTCTAGTGATGGTGTTTACCGTGTCCGTAGGTAAAACATCTCAACTAATGAAAAAACGTCGGTGGGAATAGGTCCCTTTTCTTGTAGTGTCAATTGTAGGCTACACTGATGACCAGGAACACACCATAAGAGTACAACACCACCCATAATACAATATAAATATAAAATACAATGTGATATATGATATGTAATCTAAAACTCATAGAACTTAAGGTTGTCAATCTAGTTTTCTGCTAGAGAGGTTTTGCAGCATATAAAGATAAAATAAACTAAGCTGACAATTTTGTATATTCAATTTTCAACAATATTTGCTTTGAATAGTGTTCCTAGCCTCCTTGAAATCTCACAACAGCGAAAAAACAATCATCACATAGCAGCAGAGTTAAAATACATGAATGAATCCCAAAACTTAGGTTTTCAAGTTTAAAAAAAGTTAAATCGTTGTAATCTTGTATCTTTAACAGTAGATTGAACTTCAGCTAAGTTGTTCATCTTCATTTTCACCGACATCACATTATTCCTACACGGCGTCAAAGAAATTTTTTGAGCTCATGGATCTGATTCATTCCGCAGCGGCAATATGGTCATAAGGACTTTCCTTTGATTGATAATTCTCCGTCATTAAAGAAAATGATCTGCAATTGAGAGAAAAAATATTGAATAAGAAAGAAATTTAAACAGTAGCAAAAATTGAAAATTGAAAAGAAAACTTCACCTAAAATTGAACTTTCAAAATATAAATAAAGTATGAAATTAAGGTTTGAATAAAAATTGAAAAAAATCAATTTCAATGAGAAATAGAAAAGAAAACTCACCAAGATTTTTTTTAAAAAAAGTATAACCGTATAAGATACTGTAGCTGTTGAGGTTAGAACCAAAAATAAAAAAAACATACACAATTTTAACTGTAGAAATTATATAAAATCTCCAAATTATTCTCATGAACCAAATAAAATAAGCACAGGTAAACAAATCTGTATATAATTGTGGGAAAGGTGAAAGATGAAGAACATGAAGAGAAAAGGAAGGTGAACATTGAGGAGAATGGATCTTACTCAAAGAAACACATATCAATTGATTTGCAAAGACTGAAACTGTTACAGACCACTGCCAAGATGTCGTGTCGTCACCGAAAAATCGAACCACATCGAGTTTTGTTACTGGAAACCATAGAATATGAGACCTTTGTTAGTTGTTGTAAGGTGAGAAAGGAAAGTAGAGAGAAGAGATCAGAGGTAAAGAGAGAGAAATAGAGAAAGAGTAAAATAAAAAAAAACTCAAAATGTGAGGAGAGATGAGTGTGTATAATGTATAAGAAAAAATGAAATAAGAAGCGTATAGTAAAAAGAAAAACAGAGGGCGTATAACAAAAGGAAGAGAGAGATCAAATACTAATTAAATAGTATTAAATTTTGCCAACTAATTATGCTATTAGTTAGGGAATTGAGGTTATCAAATATTGTAAATCTTAAAATTCGCATGGAGCACTGTATACAATTAAATGCGCCGAATCTGCATCATTAAAAGACATAAAAGATCATCTTTCCAAGATCATCTTCCCAGCATTAAATGCTCCGCGCCTTCCTAGCATTTTTGCTAGCATGTGTGCTCTTTGAAAATCGCATAGCACAATTTTCATAGGATTAAAAAGGCAGCCATTAAATGTGATGTTTAGGAGGGAAATTTGTTGCAAATTAGGGTTAAGTGGCTGCAAAATTACTGATATTATATTATAAGAAGATAAGAAGATAAGAAGATAAGAAGATGGTAAGTTGTGACACCTTTTTTGCTTACCACTTAACCCTAATTTTTTTCCTCCTAATCCCTCTCTTAATTATCACCCCAACTAACTCCTAAATAGTAGTAACTATTAATTACTTCCTAATCTCTCATCTAATTTTTGGCTATACAATTGTTTTTTTCTCTCTCCCTCTCTATCTCTCACAGATAACACACTCACGTTTTTTTCTTTTCTTCTTCCAACCCACCACTTCTCCTTCCTCCCTAATCTCCTCCACTGTCCGCCTCCACCATCCTCCCTCAACACATCCACTTCCGACCACCGTCTTCTGAAGAGCACCGCCACAGATTATAAACTGTACAAACCTAACCAGTTTGAACAAATCAAATTCTAAATGGGTTTCGTCATTCTGAAAATGACAACTGCAACATGAAGCGGCAACATTGGTGAGTTATTTGTGAGCAATTTATTTTTTCGCTCTTGAATTTGTGAGATTCCCCTTGATTTTGCTTCAAAAAAATTTAGAGATCCAAATGTTTGATTTTGATTTTTATTGTTGCTATTTAGGTTCGAAGAGAAGTGACCGAGAGATGGAGAGGAATTGGATTGGTGTCGACGTAGAAGAAGTATTGGTGTTGTTTCGCTTTCTTTCTTCTCCATCGTTCTTCTCTTCAAGATGTAAAATTTTTTCCCCTTTCTTCTGTGTTCTTTTATGTTTTAGTTTTAGTATTTTTTTTTTTAGAGAAGCTTTTTTTTTATGTTGAAAAAGATCAAACATGATTTGTTACACTGTTGTGCTTGAATTTATGATTAGGGTGGAGGATTATGTTGCTTGCTGAGAAGAAGATTTGCAGGTAGTTTTTTAGTATGATTGGTGTTTAACCTTTGTACCCACAAAGGTCTTCGACCAATCTTGGTATGTGTAGTTGTAGAAAGAAATTTATGATATTTGATTTTTGCTTAAATTATTTGATTTTGGATAAAAAATAGTGGCATATATGAAAAATAGAGCATAATTTACACATTGTTTAATCATCATTTTTGTCCCTGTAAGTTCACGATTTTTTTATTTTAGTCTCTGTATATTTATTTTTTGCAAATTAGTCCCTATATGTTCTATTCTTTTGGTTTTAGTCCCTTACAACTAAAATCCACAGAAAAATCCGCAAGAAACCATTGAATTTTCCTGCAAATTTTCCTGCGGATTTTAACTTTAGGGACTAAAATAAAAAAGATTTGCACATGTACGGACTAATTTTCATGCAAAAAAGATACAGGGACTAAAACAAAAAATTTATGAACTTACAGAGGTGAAAATGTTGATTAAGCCTATAATTTAAAAGCAATGTATCTGATTTCTTTGTAATATTAAGCTTCATATTTCTCGGGGTAAGATTTTGATTAAGTGAGTAGTGGTTAGCTCTTTGATCATATTATTTTTATTCTTCTTTTTGTTATTCTTTGTTATATGAGCTTTGCTTAATTGGCACATGGTTTGATTGCATCAAAATAGTAACAATTATTTTTTGTGCAAAATAGTAACAATTTTTTTTTTTCTTCTTAACATGTATTTTATATACTGCTTTGAAATTCATATAAAGTTTGTTTGACTAATTATTATTATTTTTTTGTTGGTACAATAGAGGGGCTTTGGCAAAGCCCCGTTTGACTAATTATTTCTAAGTGTTTTTTTTTTTGCTTAAAAAAAGTGTTGTTTTTTATTTTAGTTTTTTAGTTTTATTAATTTGTTCTATTATTATTATTATTATTATTATCTTCTTATCACTTGGTTCTTTAAATCTGATTTTTTTTAGCCACTAAACCGCTCCATTTGCCTATAAATCACCCCACTAAATGTTAATTAAACCATAAAACCTTATTTCTCTCACCTAATTTTTTTATCATTAATTGTAAAACTGTTTTACAATGCGTTTTTCAATCTGCAATTAATAAACCTGATCCTTACTCTAGCCTTCATATGCACGGGAATGTGAAGAGAATCAACAAAAACAGCGAAATTAATGTTGTTTTTTTACCAATGTAAGTCATTAAGAAAGCTGATCCGTTTTGTTCATTGTGCCACGAAAATAGCATTAAGTTTGTTATTTTTTTATTATTACAGCATTAATCTTTTTCTTTCCTTTCCCCTACTCAGTCATTATCTTCTACCTAAACAACAAAAATCTAACCTCCAATTTCAAGAATTTTTTCGGTTAAACAACAATCTTATCACAAATATCTTCTTCCTTCTCAAAAAATTTTCTTTCTTTTTTTTTTGTTCATGTTCTTCTCCCTTACTTTTAGTATATTTTTATTTTTCTATTTTCTAATATGAGATTCTCTCTACCATTTCCATAGTTCTTTCCTGGCCCAATGTGGATGAATCTCACTAATGCAGGTTCAAGCTTCTGCTATTTTTTCTTCATCTTCGAATTAAACATTTTTTCGTTGTAACTTGAGTCTTATTTGATTTTCTTTTTGTGGATTCTCTATTTGTTTCCTTGAATATTGCAGATCAGAATGAAAATTGCATAACTTGATCAGGAATATATAGATTTTTTATTTATTTTAGGAATAGAGATTTTTCTAGCATATACATATATTTATGGGTTGCATGCTTTCAAAAATTAAAAATATATGAGATATTTTAAAATTTTGTTAAAAGATCTTTATCTGCCATATTAGTTCCTATTCCTATATCTGATACATATGAGTTGGTTTTACAGAGGCCCTTTTATAGCATATTTGATATATATGAGTTTGGTTATCAATTTTTCTTTTATATCTTTATATATATCATGGTGGGTTGTGCATTTTGTTTTGCTTCCAATGAGTTGTGTATTACGCACTGTAAAATTAATGACCGCAAGTGAGACTTCTTGGTAGGCACACGCCCAATTATATGTATATGGTATGAGTATAAATTGATCACTTATGCTTTCAAATGTGCATTATCATCTGCTAAAATATATTAAGACTGTATTTTGCAAAAATTCTGTTGAGACATGGCTTCAATCATAACTCCAATTTCTATTGTAGGTGGAAAGATCAATTTGCATTTGAATCTATGTAAGTTCAGTTTCTATTGTGTAAGTGCACCAGTTCACCCTCATGTTTTAATAATTGTCAAAACACATGAAAATAAAGTAGAACATATTTTGGCAACATTACAAATGACTTGACAGCGAAAAACTATATTTAAACTTTGAAAAATTGATTTTTAGGTATTATGTATCGATACATATACATGTGTATCGATACAAATGTCCTGAAATTACTTCAGACTGATTTTGTACAATTTGTATCGATACATATATCATTTGTATCGATACAAAAGTGGTCTCTCAGAGGCAGAGAGTCACCTGTGTATCGAATCATGCTTGCATGTATCGATACACACCTATATCTCTCAGAAAACCAGAGAGTGCATGATGTATCGAATCATGCTTGCATGCTTCGATACATATCAGTCAAGATTTCAAGAAACTGATGTATGTATCGATACACACACGTGTTTGTATCGATACATAGGTCAATTTTTCACATTTGAACGCTGGTCAAAGAGTTTGTATCGATACAAACCATCATTTGTATCGATACACGTATGTTAAGTTTTGCCTAAATTTGCTCAATTCTATTTTCTCTATAAATAGCAATGTGTTTTGTTATTGTAAGCAAGAGAGAACCTGTGAGAAAGTGAAAGAGCTTTGAAAAACACTTTGGATTCAAATTGGGTGAAAAATTTGGATCAAAGAGTTATTCTTCACAAGATCATCATCTTCCATCAAGTTGCAATTAATTGAAGATTGAGTATGGGATCATTCGAATAGAGATTGCACATTTGATCGATAACGTTCGATACGGCTTGCGGTGAATCAGAGACGTGATCGAGTTGATTTGTGAAGAAGGATTGGGTTTCTCTCTAGGGTTCAAGATTGTGCGATATCTTGAAGGATCAACAACGAAGAAGCGAAGGACTCGGCTGGACGATCGTTGCGAGGATCTTCGCACGGGAAGGATCGTTGGAATCAGAGGGCGAAGCTTCGTTTGTTGTTGAGGTTTATTCGCATAGTTTACTTTTGATTCAATATAGTGTTATTTGTAACACCCAAACCCATTATTGCCATTATCCTGGCTTTAAAATTTCTTTTTCAAAAACGACGCAACAGATGAAATAAAGATATAGACTTAAATCAATTGATTGATAAAATGTTGGTTCGAGATATTACACTCCTCGTAACAAAATAATACTATTGTATTTAATTTAATAAAATCTTGTTTATACAAATTATTTGATCAAATAATGTATTCTTTAACTATACAAAACAACCTAGATAAGTAGACTTTATATAAATATAAAACCCCTTTTTCCCGTGTCACAATCAGAGCGGAGCTTCACCGATGACTCATACGAAGATAACACACAACCTGAGAAATCTGGACCCAAACCAGTAAAACACACAAAAGGGAGAGTTAGATTACATAATCAAATAAAATCATAAGCATAAAGTACGCTTACTACCACATGAGTTTATCAAGTATAATCTAACCCTATCATACCAATCTATTCTTAATCAACACATATGAATTAAGATTTAATACATCAAGGTAGAATATAAGCATTCATAAACATTTATATTCACTCTAGTCTTATCAACAAAGACAATTAATCACACAAGAATATATTCTCAATCTTAGTTCAATTATGAAATTTATGAGGCATCAACACATAGAAGTATCATTTAGAGTTAATAAACATCTAACACTTCAATTAAGTCTTAACACATATAGACAATTCATCAACAAATCCGATTAATGTCACACATCAATTATCACACAATATGCACATCATCCTAATGCATCTAATGCCACAAATCATGCTATGTCACTCTAGACATATCTAATGCATGTGGTACCATTTGTTCATTTTTAAGTCATGACGGACTCTGCAAGGATAAACATACCCCAATGTTCATTTTTAAGTCATGACGGACTCTCTCCATGGGTAGACATATACCCATCTGCTCCTTGTTCATTTTTAAGTCATGACGGACTCTGCAAGGATAAACATATCCCAAATATATTCTAGTCAACCGCAGCTACTAAAATATCTACTATACTTTAAGGTTCACTTAAAGTATCTGCTCCACATACAAGTATGAATGCATGTATGTTCATGAATACAACACACATAGTCAATACACAAAGTATTAGACATCTCCATTTAATTTAAGTGGAACACAATCCAACTTACTTCTTTATTAAGATATCTCACGTAATCTTAATATTCTTCTTATTAGACTAACACAATTCTAATATCCTTCTTTATTAAGTTGATTAACACCTTAATATACTTCTTTGACATTTTAACAAACATCATCAACACAATCAACAACAATTATATTCCACAAATATAATCAACACAATCAACAACAATTATATTCCACAAATATAATCAACAATTCATCAACATATCATTATTCATCAACAAGCAATCAATCATAGTTACAAACACTTAATTGCATGTTAGGATACCATTAATCCATGTTACAAGTGCCTAATTACACTTTAAAACATCCATAAAATAAGTCAGGCCCAGTACTGGTCGCTGAGCGAAGACTAGCGAGCACAAGTCAGACAGAAACAGCTTCTAGCGAAAATCAGCGAGCTGGTCGCTAACGCTCGCTAAGCGAAGGCCTCCTGACAGCAATATTCAGCATCGCGATTTCTAACTCAAATCGACCCAAAAACCCATTTTTGATGTTCCAGATCCCAAAAGAAGTTGTTTTCAAGTGTAATACATACATATAAACACAAAAAGACAGTTCATTTCACCGATCTACAACATATACATCAAAAAAGTAATGATTTATCATTTTTACTCAAAAACCACAAAACTCATTGTTCTTGAACAAACATCTACAAATTCCCTCTTTAAACCCCACAAATTCTTTCATACTATTTGTTAAGAGTTTATCAAACATGCTTGGATCAACGATTTCACTTTTATTAAGAAAAATCACCCTAAAACCCAAAACGAAAACGAGTGTAAAGAGTTTGGGAACGGAGAAATCGACATTCTCCCCTCTTTAGAATCACTCGGAATTATATAATCTAACTCTCTTACCTTAATCCGACGAAGGCTCGACGATTGCTCTTGATCTCTCTTGCTCAAGCTTGCCCTAGCTCCCTCTCTTCTTCCTTCTCTCTTCTTTCTCTTCCAAGTCACAATTGTGACATTTTCTCTCTCTAAGGGCTTCATATAGCGCCCCCCTACCTTGTGCCAAGGCCCATTGGGCCTAAAGCCCACTAACACGGCCCAACTCGCGTAAACTCTCATAAACTCGTGCGTTAACTTAAGTTTCGCGATAAAATTAATTATCCGACACTATCGACTAATAAAATATTCTATCTCACTAACATAAATAATTAGACATAAAACGACGAATAAATAAATTGGGATGTTACAACTCTCCCCCACTTAAAAGATTTTCGCCCTCGAAAATTACTCGACTAAAACAAATCTGGATAAACTCCTTTATCTGATTCTTCAACAAACACCTAAAACTCCACACAAAACTAAGTTTGACAAAATTAGTTTATCCCAATCAACACAATTTCGTTCACTATCAACAAGAGATCAAGGACGGTCAGTTCCTCAATTTGTCGATAGATAGTCAATAATCATGATGATGATATAAACCATTCTTACCAAACCGCTAAAACGTTCTCTTAGCACGAACATCTACAACTCTCATCTTATGGGACTTTCAACGCTACCAAAAACAAGTACAACTAATCTAGTACACTACGGAAAGATGCTTCCGTGGAATACTTCCGCAACTCCACAAGTCCTATAAATCCTTAATTCCCTTTGAATCTCTTAATTGTGCTACCTCACTTATTCATATATGAATCTTATTCCAATCATTGAGTCGAATCCCAACACAACCACTCTGTTCCCAAGCAATCTCTTAACCAACCTTTGCATTCTTTAACGCAAACTTTTTCCAATACCACTCCTCCTTAATCTTTTAGTAATTCACTACTTCGAAATTAGGCCACCGCCTAAAATTGGTTCTCCAAGAAACCATAACTTCTATCTTGTTGGTTCCAAACGTCATCTTCAATCCACCTATCCACATTCCCCATCATCTTGCATCGCAATAAGCATGCTGTTTTCCGTTTATTCACTCATCGGTTCCTTATTCACTTCTAACCTTCACTAACCACCATCTCTTTATGGATAGTTATCTCTCAAACTCATCCTTAGTACATTCGATACCCAAATCAAATTCTTGAATTTATTCTACAAAGCTCCAAATACTCGTCATACGATCTAATTTTAAAATAGATATAGAACCTTTCCAACATCAACTTCTTGTCTTAGTATTCCTACTAATGACTCCTTGTCTACCCCTAACATGACATTCTAGAAAATGTCTAAAAATTCTCGTCCAGAATACATCTTATGTTACTCACCACATCATCATCGTCCCACTGTCCACGATGAAAATATCTAAAATCCTTTATTCCCTCATCACACAATGTGACTATACTACTTCAATAAATACGATGCATCTAACATCACTAGTCTCCACTGACTCTCAAATCCAAAAATTAACTTTTCCTAGTAAATACACACTCAACTCACTCCTACCTCCTAGGCACTACAAAATGTTCTCCGACACTTACTTTCGGTATCTCCTTAAACTCCTTACTCAAGCATCCATTACGATATTAGATCCACTCGGATGTCAACTTACTTCGAAATCACCATCCTCTCGAGAATCTTAATCACTTCCTCTTCTTCATATTCAACTTCTCCCAATCAAACATATATGCCAACTTTAGTCCATACAACAACGTCTACATACTTTTAGTAAAATAGTCAATCCTCAATAATCCCTAATGTTCTTCATCTTACTTAACCAATCTCACCGACGCTCTTGCAGCTAAACACTTGGTCTGACAACTTCTCCTCTAGTAGTTTCTCACAGCTTGTTGCTCTTACCCATTCGCTTCGAACAACGTCACCAATTCCTGAATATTCCACTTCAAGAACATCTCTACTCATCCCATCCTCTCACGTTCGAAACATCTCGGAGAGATGCAATCTTCTCCCCCACTTATCTCAAACCCACCTACACTCTCCCACTAGAATTCTCGGTGCTTACACCTAACCGTTCTATCATCTTCTACGGATATTCCTCCCAAGAAGAAAAACTAGTACCGACATCGTTTACACGCATGTCGCATACAAGGGTAAACGTAAAATACAATACCTAAACATCTATACAAACACCCTGGTGCAGTTCTCTTGACATACACATAACCACAAAAATACACAAGCAAACGGTTTCCCTTATATATAATCTTAACCACACGTCAATACATATATTTATAATCAAATAATATGTAAGACAACTACACATCATGTACAACAAGACATTAAATCAAGTACATGCATCTTCATTTCATATTATTCACACATACAAAATTCAACAACTACTTAAACATGTATAAAGTATAGCATGTTCTCAAATAAGTCCTCATCACGAGAATACATCTATATAGTTCAATTAAAGAACAAAACAAAGTCATCTACTATGACTCATACTAACAACCCAAGGTGCTAGTAATAATCTATCACATGTTATAAACAAACATATAACGACACACACTAGGATTGACCAACATCCTACTCCCTTCACCTTCTTAAAAAAAAAAAGAATTTCACTTACTCAAAAGAAAATAACTTTATATTTTCACCAAAATATTCATCATCAAGAAATAACATTAGTTTTTCTTTTAAACTTATCTCAAATCATTACCACATGCAGTTTTATATCATGCCGGATCATCACATGCAGTTTTATATCATGCCGGATCGTCAACAATCAACAATAAGCATCAACCAACCAAGTTTAAACTACACAAATGTTAAACTCTAAGCATATACAACTATTATAAACATAGAAGTATAGCACTCACACCATTACTCAACAAAGAACGGATCAATTAATCCGAACGGATCAATTAATCCAATTCGCACCACTCATAGTTCCTAAATGAACAACAATAATGGTTTCACAAAACACACACAACAAAATCGTTAGACAAACACGACTGACACACAATACTCACTTGGTCTGACTGCACAGACCTGCTCTGATCGACACACAACCCACACAGTCCGAAGACAACGGGGCTCTGATACCAATTGTAACACCCAAACCCATTATTGCCATTATCCTGGCTTTAAAATTTCTTTTTCAAAAACGACGCAACAGATGAAATAAAGATATAGACTTAAATCAATTGATTGATAAAATGTTGGTTCGAGATATTACACTCCTCGTAACAAAATAATACTATTGTATTTAATTTAATAAAATCTTGTTTATACAAATTATTTGATCAAATAATGTATTCTTTAACTATACAAAACAACCTAGATAAGTAGACTTTATAAAAATATAAAACCCCTTTTTCCCGTGTCACAATCAGAGCGGAGCTTCACCGATAACTCATACGAAGATAACACACAACCTGAGAAATCTGGACCCAAACCAGTAAAACACACAAAAGGGAGAGTTAGATTACATAATCAAATAAAATCATAAGCATAAAGTACGCTTACTACCACATGAGTTTATCAAGTATAATCTAACCCTATCATACCAATCTATTCTTAATCAACACACATGAATTAAGATTTAATACATCAAGGTAGAATATAAGCATTCATAAACATTTATATTCACTCTAGTCTTATCAACAAAGACAATTAATCACACAAGAATATATTCTCAATCTTAGTTCAATTATGAAATTTATGAGGCATCAACACATAGAAGTATCATTTAGAGTTAATAAACATCTAACACTTCAATTAAGTCTTAACACATATAGACAATTCATCAACAAATCCGATTAATGTCACACATCAATTATCACACAATATGCACATCATCCTAATGCATCTAATGCCACAAATCATGCTATGTCACTCTAGACATATCTAATGCATGTGGTACCATTTGTTCATTTTTAAGTCATGACGGACTCTGCAAGGATAAACATACCCCAATGTTCATTTTTAAGTCATGACGGACTCTCTCCATGGGTAGACATATACCCATCTGCTCCTTGTTCATTTTTAAGTCATGACGGACTCTGCAAGGATAAACATATCCCAAATATATTCTAGTCAACCGCAGCTACTAAAATATCTACTATACTTTAAGATTCACTTAAAGTATCTGCTCCACATACAAGTATGAATGCATGTATGTTCATGAATACAACACACATAGTCAATACACAAAGTATTAGACATCTCCATTTAATTTAAGTGGAACACAATCCAACTTACTTCTTTATTAAGATATCTCACGTAATCTTAATATTCTTCTTATTAGACTAACACAATTCTAATATCCTTCTTTATTAAGTTGATTAACACCTTAATATACTTCTTTGACATTTTAACAAACATCATCAACACAATCAACAACAATTATATTCCACAAATATAATCAACACAATCAACAACAATTATATTCCACAAATATAATCAACAATTCATCAACATATCATTATTCATCAACAAGCAATCAATCATAGTTACAAACACTTAATTGCATGTTAGGATACCATTAATCCATGTTACAAGTGCCTAATTACACTTTAAAACATCCATAAAATAAGTCAGGCCCAGTACTGGTCGCTGAGCGAAGACTAGCGAGCACTGGCGAGCACAAGTCAGACAGAAACAGCTTCTAGTGAAAATCAGCGAGCTGGTCGCTAACGCTCGCTAAGTGTAACACCCCGTTTTTCGCAAGCCAAAAAGGGCATTATTTTTTTTTTTCCTTTTTCAACTAACACTCAGAGTGCGCATAAAAGATTTTAAATGAACCGGCATTCAAATATACAAAGAACTCATTACTAAAAGGTGCTTCGACAAGCAAAGTGTATATCCTGAATAATTACAATCCAAGTCTAAGTATCAAAACAAGTTAGAAATCCTATGCTAACCAAAAAGCACGGTGCACAACACACACCGGCGCATAGTCTAACTACTCTAAGCTAAAACTCCAACCGCTCACTGGGGTCTGGAACAGCCACCGTCGTCACCACGACCTAACCCATCATCTGGGTGGGATGAGCCCGCAAATGAAAGAAAGGGTCACCACAAAATACAAGTATATATATATATATCCGGTGCGAAAAATTGTACACATAACAAATATTTCCACAAACACAAGAGAAAGCTCTTAATCTCAAAAGTAGTTCCCACCAACGGGCTTATATAAATAAATGCACACCAAGCCTAATGCAGACTTCTACAATGAGTGTGACACCAATCACTGGCTGCCACATGCATGATTTTCCGGAAAATTAACCTCTCCTCGAAGAGTCGTGGGGTAGGCAAAGCCACACAGAAATATACGTACCCGCACTAAAATGCCACACAAGGCAGGTGAAGTCACACAGACAAACACCAGGCGAAGTCACACAGACATACACCAACTCAATATAAATCCAGAGGGATTTGGCGAAGCCACACAGTCAAACGCCCGGTACGTAGGCAAAGTCACACAGACATACACCTAGGCACGCAACTATGAAATGCATGGCATATATTCTCTTTGGCATATACAGGATAGTCACACAAGACAAAATCCTCGCGTAGTCCCATCAGACGCACGCATTCATATATGCTCATGCAAACAATCACATAGCCTAAAGCCTATGCACAAGTCGTCACAACATGCATACATTTTCCTAATCATATGTAAGTTGCACTTTTAATTTATAACCACGATCTCATCAACGAGAATACATAAGTACAAACATGCCAAGCACACAGCAAATGCATAACAGCAAAACAAAGCATGTCGTAACCATTTCGAAAGACGGAAATAAAGTGGAGCCCTTACCTCGTCAAGCACTCAACTATCACACGATCACACAACACTTACTCGCTTCCTAAAACAAGCAAAGTATTCAATCAAAACCATATCCAATCAATCCTTAATGAATTGGACTCTAAAACCCCAAAAACTCTAAAGGTTTCTAAGGAAAATTCACTCTTTCGGATACCATACCAAAAACTATCGTATTGATCGACCACCATGAGTTATTTATACTATTTTTAGGACCCAAAACAATTGTCAAAAGTCTTAAATAATTTGAAATGCAAAATGGCCGTTTTCTTGCGTTATAAGCTACGTACTTTCCGAGTACCCGAAAAACTCGTTTCCAATCCCCACCACTTCCATAAATTAATAAAAAGGGATTAGAAAGTTAAAAACCAAGTTTAGAAATCAGAATCCAAAATTTCAACTCTCAGAGCTCGCCCTGGCGAGTTGATGGCGAGTGAAGGCAGAGAGTACTGGTCTTACTCGCCCTGGAGCTCGCCCTGGCGTGTTGTCAGGACCTGTGACACTCGCCCTGGCGAGTAACAACTCGCTCAGCGAGTTGCACCTGTCATGACAGCACAAGACAGCAACTCACACCACCTTTTCCACCCCAAGCCTAGTTTGATTCTATTAATTCCCAACATCTTTTCAAGGCATAAAAGCAAACCATTTTCATAAGCAAGCAACACATTTCCGAAAGCATGTTGGTTGCTTCGAGTGCAAGTTATTTAATTTTCATTTCCAAAATCAAAACCAAACCCAAGCACAAGTTTTATTACGGGCCTTAACCGTCCGGTAATCATTTTCAAACATGTTTTCAAAGTACAAAGCGACACCACATGTCACAATAGTTTTAAACCATTTTGACCCCAAAACACTACCCAAAAACACTTAGGAAATATTTTCATAAACCTCAAAATATTTTTCATCGGATTTTCCAAAACAAAACCATACAACGCATTTCCCTTTCGCCCAAAGGTTCAAAGACAACTTTTCTTTTCAAAACCTTACAACATAACCTCATGTAATTGATCAATACATAAACCAACCAAAACCCTAACTTTTCTCATGAGATTTTTCACCAACTCATGGAAAACAAACAACAAAGCCTAAACATGCTTCTCTAGACCTCATGAACAACATTCATGGAACAAAACCATGTAAAGTAACATTTTCTAACAAACCCTCATGAGAACATAAACCCAAAAACTCTTAAACTCTATAAGTCTACCAACCTAAGAGATGAGAAGAGAGGGTTACCTTTAGAAAGTGATTCTCTACAACTTTCTTCAAAGCTCCAAAGCTTGAAATGGAGTGAAAAGGTGAGGAATGGAAATTTGTGAAGGTTGGAAATGAAAGTAATGGAGTCTACGTGAAAGAGAGAAAGAATGAGATGATTTGGTGATGTTTTTCTAAGTGACCAAGTGACCAAACCTCCTTACTATGCCATAGCTCTTGCTCACTCATGGCCATTGGATCAAAAACAAAATGCCAAGACAAAACCCTAGCCATTGGATCAAACCAAACCAAATCCACTTGAGATAAAACTCAATACCTCATAGAAATACTCACACGTTCAGCTCTCGCACGCCGCGACGAACGAAACTCACCAAAACAGAAAACCTACGGAAAGAACGTCTAACGTTTCACATTTCCAAAACTTATCGCCGAATCTTTTTCCGCGACTGTAATTTTCTTCCATACCTCAGAAAATTAATCTCAGAATATATCCTCACTCGCGCAGATATATAAAACTTCCATCCGAAACCTCACTCAAAACAGACGCAATAAGATTTTACAACGACGGGTAAAATCCTACTCGTTTTTCCAAAAACAAGAATAATCCAAAACTTATTATTCTACAACCACATATAACTTCTTATACAAGAAACAGGATCACAAGACAAAAGTCTGTACATTTACAGTGCATGAGCACAAAACCGGCTCAATTACAGCAAAAGCTAATAATTACACGATGTTTCATCACACGAACACATCGAAACCCTAATATTCCTTAAACCAACTATACAATGAAATCTTGGGTCTTACACTAAGCGAAGGCCTCCTGACAGCAATATTCAGCATCGCGATTTCTAACTCAAATCGACCCAAAAACCCATTTTTGATGTTCCAGATCCCAAAAGAAGTTGTTTTCAAGTGTAATACATACATATAAACACAAAAAGACAGTTCATTTCACCGATCTACAACATATACATAAAAAAAGTAATGATTTATCATTTTTACTCAAAAACCACAAAACTCATTGTTCTTGAACAAACATCTACAAATTCCCTCTTTAAACCCCACAAATTCTTTCATACTATTTGTTAAGATTTTATCAAACATGCTTGGATCAACGATTTCACTTTTATTAAGAAAAATCACCCTAAAACCCAAAACGAAAACGAGTGTAAAGAGTTTGGGAACGGAGAAATCGGCATTCTCCCCTCTTTAGAATCACTCGGAATTATATAATCTAACTCCCTTACCTTAATCCGACGAAGGCTCGACGATTGCTCTTGTTCTCTCTTGCTCAAGCTTGCCCTAGCTCCCTCTCTTCTTCCTTCTCTCTTCTTTCTCTTCCAAGTCACAATTGTGACACTTTCTCTCTCTAAGGGCTTCATATAGCGCCCCCCTACCTTGTGCCAAGGCCCATTGGGCCTAAAGCCCACTAACACGGCCCAACTCGCGTAAACTCTCATAAACTCGTGCGTTAACTTAAGTTTCGCGATAAAATTAATTATCCGACACTATCGACTAATAAAATATTCTATCTCACTAACATAAATAATTAGACATAAAACGACGAATAAATAAATTGGGATGTTACATTATTAGAGTCGATTGTAAATTGTGCACTTGTGTTCATCTTTTTTAATCAATATACGCTCAAATAACCCATTTGGTTATTTGTGGGGAGACGTACCCGGCCGGCTGTAGCGGGCTGGAAAATCACTTCCATTTTTCATACAATGAAGTTGCCATCGACGTTTATTTATCCCGTGAGGGGAAAGGAAAATATCTCGAAAACCTTGTTTTAGTTTCGGGAGTTGGTTATGCGAGAGGAAGGTATTAGCACCCCTCGCATCCATCGTACTCGATGGGAACCGTTTAGGTGGTTTAAGGTTTGTCTGCGCAGGTTTGAATTAAATTACTCTATCGTTGGCTAATCTCTACTTCGTTTCCGCTTTAACAAAAAAAGTTTTATTATTTGAGTTTGACGGTTGTAGGAGCCCGCTCCTACGTATTCCCTGGTACAATGGGAAACTCACAACTCACGTAGTTCTGATAGAAAATGTTTGTGTGGTTGGTTGATTTTAGTGGGTAACGTTTATTTCGTATTCCGCTGATACACGACGCTTGTATGCTCTACTTAGAGGCTTAAGCTGTGTGTGTATCAGAGGAATAGATAAAATGCGTATCCATTGTAAAAAGAGAGTTTGAATAACGGATGTTGCTTATTTCGCATTCCGCTGATACAACGACGCTTGTGTGCTCTACTTTAGAGGCGTAAGCTGTGTATGTGTCAGAGGAATGGATAAAGTGTATATCCATTGTAAAGAAGAAAGTTTGAATAACGGATGTTGCTTATTTCGCATTCCGCTGATACAACGACGCTTGTATGCTCTACTTAGAGGCGTAAGCTGTGTATGTGTCAGAGGAATGGATAAAGCGTATATCCATTGTAAAAAAGAAAGTTTGAATAACGGATGTGGCTTATTTCACATTCCGCTGATACAATGACGCTTGTGTGCTCTACTTTAGAGGCGTAAGCTGTGTATGTGTCAGAGGAATGGATAAAGCGTATATCCATTGTAAAAAAGAAAGTTTGAATAACGGATGTTGCTTATTTCGCATTCCGCTGATACAACGACGCTTGTATGATCTACTTAGAGGCGTAAACTGTGTATGTGTCAGAGGAATGGATAAAGCGTATATCCATTGTAAAAAAGAAAGTTTGAATAACGGATGTGTCTTATTTCACATTCCGCTGATACAACGACGCTTGTATGCTCTACTTAGAGGCGTAAGCTGTGTATGTGTCAGAGGAATGGATAAAGCGTATATCCGTTGTAAAAAAGAAAGTTTGAATAACGGATGTGGCTTATTTCACATTCCGCTGATACAACGACGCTTGTGTGCTCTACTTTAGAGGCGTAAGCTGTGTATGTGTCAGAGGAATGGATAAAGCGTATATCCATTGTAAAAAAGAAAGTTTGAATAACGGATGTTGCTTATTTCGCATTCCGCTGATACAACGACGCTTGTATGCTCTACTTAGAGGCGTAAGCTGTGTATGTGTCAGAGGAATGGATAAAGCGTATATCCATTGTAAAAAAGAAAGTTTGAATAACGGATGTGTCTTATTTCGCATTCCGCTGATACAACGACGCTTGTATGCTCTACTTAGAGGCGTAAGCTGTGTATGTGTCAGAGGAATGGATAAAGCGTATATCCATTGTAAAAAAGAAAGTTTGAATAACGTATGTTGCTTATTTCGCATTCCGCTGATACAACGACGCTTGTATGCTCTACTTAGAGGCGTAAGCTGTGTATGTGTCAGAGGAATGGATAAAGCGTATATCCATTGTAAAAAAGAAAGTTTGAATAACGGATGTGTCTTATTTCGCATTCCGCTGATACAACGACGCTTGTATGCTCTACTTAGAGGCGTAAGCTGTGTATGTGTCAGAGGAATGGATAAAGCGTATATCCATGTTTTCCGAAAAGAAGTTTGAGTGTGTAAGGGTTAACTTTTAACGCTTGTTTTTGGAATGAGAGTAGCTCGAGTAAACTAGTCAGCTGACCGGCTACCAAGACAACTCGGGGAAGAAAGAAACAGTTGCCAGATTCTCCCTTTTTCATTCATCGATTTGTTACGAAAACCTTTAGTTAAGTTTACTTAAGAAATAGTGTCTAAAAGAAAAGACGAGTGTTGGTTGGTTTTAATGCTCATTTTAGAATGAGAGCAGCTTGAGTAAACTAGTCAGATGACCGGCTACCAAGACAACTCAGGGAAGAAAGAAGCAGCTGCCAGATTCTCCCTTTTTCATTCATTATTTGTTATGAAAATCTTTGTTATTTTGATTATGAAAACAAAAGTCCAAAAGAAAAGAGCAAGAGAACCAGAGCAGACAGAATAGCAAAAACAAGTAATAATAATGATGAGATAAATCACAAAATAGGCAAAGTATAAATGCAAATGCATGAATCAATATGATATAAATGAATAATGCAAGTATGCAATACTAAATAATCATGTATGAAACAATAAATTAAATATAGTGCAAAAATAATGTTACGAGCAATTAAATGAATACATGAGTATGAATAATTAAACTAATAAGCAAACATGGTTATCATAAGCTAACTAGAGTTGAACAAAATATTGTGCAAGAGAAAATGACCCAAAAGTACTTAGAAAAGTAATTTGGATCACTTAAGCACTTATTGAAATAAGCTGAAAAGCACTTAAGTCATAAATGGACTTATGAAAATAAATTAAGAAAGTTAGACAAAGTTCAAATACAATGGCTACTGTGCTTGAATCAAAGTAGTGCAAAAAATTAGAGTCAAATAAGCTAAGAAGCTCTTTGGAACCCTAAATAAGCACTTATGCGCAAAACGGCTTAATTGAAAAAACACTTATGAAAATAAGTTGGAAAAAATTGTATACAGTGACTACTGTATATGAATTAATGTTGTGCAAGAATTAGGGTCAAATTAGCTAAAGAGCTTTTTGAAACCCTAAATAAGCACTTATTGCCAAAACAACTTAATTGAGAATCACTTATGAAAATTAGTTGAAAAAGTTTGGAAATGATTTGTATACAGTGACTACTGTGTTTAAATCAATGTTGTGCAAAAATTTGGATCAAATAAGCTAAAGAGCTTAATGAAATCCCAAATAAGCACTTATGAACAAAATAGCTTAATTGAAAAATCACTTATGAAAATAAGTGGAAAAAGTTTGGAAAAGTTAAAAGTGACTTACATGATTTTAGCATAAACCTGTGAACAATAAGCTTAAATAAGCTAAAGTTCACAAAAGTGCTTTTACAAATAAGCTAAAAAAATTAAGTCAAAAAAAAGGGGGTGCAAATAGCATGCAAACAGTGGTACGAATAGCAAGTCTGCAGAAGAAAAAAAAAGTCGATAAAAAAAGATTCATTGTTACGCTGGAAGTAAGGAACACGGTGGAACGCACGTTGTGGCACGTCAGATCTCCTCATTAATTGATCCAACGCTCATGACTTAAGCTGTGGATCCAACGGACGCGATATAAACAAACGATCCAACGCGTGATGAACGATCTGGCAAACTGAGGGTGCATCGTGAGTCTTCTTCTTCCTTGAGAAGAGCACGATGAAGAACAACAACAACATGAGTTCGGCCAATTTTATGGATCATCAAATCTTGACCAAATCGCGCGAAACGAAACTCTATCTTGCTCGATTTTTAATGTAGATCATGAATCCATCATTACTTTTTCCTGAAAGCGTCTCGAACTCGAGATATATGGAGGTAAAGTTTGAGTGTAAAATTTGGAAAACACGATTTAAGCAAGATTAAGCACGATTATTGATTGGAAAAGGTTCATGGTGTCATTTGATGATGAATGGTGTTGAAAAATGTCTGAAAAGGTGGCTAGAAGTTTAAGTTCCATTATCACATTTTTTGGAGTTTTTGAGTTTTGAATTCAAGCAAATTTATGGAAGGAAGCTTGTGTTTTATGATTGTTTTGTGCTACTGGAAGTTATTAGAAGCTTATTTGATCAATAATTTGAAGTTTGAAAGAGGTTTCAAGGGATTTCGAATTTTGAGAAAAGAGAGAAAAAGTTCATGAATTTTTTGGGTGATTTCTGATCTAGGGTTCCTGGCCGCGCAAATGCTTATGATCGGGCTTTATATATGAGTGGAATTAGGTTAACAAAGGGTGAATTGGTGGATAAGAAAGGGTAAATTGGAGAATGTAAATTGTGATATTTTGTGTACTATTTTTTGGTTCCTTTTATTCCAAACAAAAAATGGTGATGAGGTGTTAAGAAAAGGAACATTCTAGGCTTATGATGATGTGTTAATGATTGGGGATTTTTTTGGCATTTCTTTGATTTTTGGGATAAATAACAAATTAAAAATAAAACATAAAATAATAAGATAAAAATAAATATGCAAAATAAAAATATGCATGATGATGAAATGTGATTGTGCAAAATGATTATGGATAAAAAATGAGAGGAAAAAGGATTTAAATTTGATGTATAAAAAGGTTTCTTGAAATACAAGTAACCAACTAAAATAATTAATAAATAAGAAATAAAATTAGTGGAAGGGCAAAATGGTAAAAAATTATCATTTATGATCATACCATGCAAAATCATGCAAGAAAAATAATTCCATGTGTTTTTTTTGTGCCAACATTGATTTTTTAGTTAAAAATTGACTATGTTGACTTTTAGGTCAAAGTTTGGACTTTGTTGACTTTTTCTAACAAATGCAAAAAGTGTGAAAAATATCATGGGGCAAAATTAGGGTATGACAGCTGCCCCTATTTAATTAGCTTAAACCGTAAGAATGCGAATAACCCTGGTATTCGTATTCTTTTGGTGAAAGATAATTAAATACAGAATGCCCTAATTTTGCATGGGCATAGAGTATACCTGTTGTTATTCCTTTAGGGGAACCGGGCAAACTCGAAGGCAAAATAAATGACACCAACCTTAACCAGCCATCTATGCTGAAAATACTTGGTGAAATTGAGTAGATCTTATCCAGCCGCTCTCGCTGAAGGTCAATCTGAAGTTGAGGAGATTTTATCCAGCCGCTCTCACTGAAGGTCAATCTGAAGTTGAGGAGATTTTATCCAGCCGCTCTCACTGAAGGTCAATCTGAAATTGAGGAGATTTTATCCAGCCGCTCTCACTGAAGGTCAATCTGAAGTTGAGTAGATCTTTTCCAGCTCTCACTGAAGATCCCTCTGAAGTTGATTAGATCTTATCCAGCTCTTACTGAAGATCCCTCTGAAGTTGAGTAGATCTTATCCAGCTCTCACTGAAGATCCCTCTGAAGTTAAGTAGATCTTATCCAGCTCTCACTGAAGATCCCTCTGAAGTTGAGTAGATCTTATCCAGCTCTCACTGAAGATCCCTCTGAAGTTGAGTAGATTTTATCCAGTTCTCACTGAAAGTCAATCTGTGGTTGAAGAGATTTTGTCCAGCTCTCGCTGAAAGTCAATCTGTGGTTGAAGAGATTTTGTCCAGCTCTCGTTGAAGGTCAATCTGTAGTTGAAGAGATTTTGTCCAGTTCTCACTGAAGGTCAATCTGTAGTTGAAGAGATTTTGTCCAGCTCTCGCTGAAAGTCAATCTGTAATTGAGTAGATCTTATCCAGCTCTCGCTGAAGATCTCCCTGAAGTTGAGTAGATCTTTTCCAGCTCTCACTGAAGATCCCTCTGAAGTTGATTAGATCTTATCCAGCCGCTCTCACTGAAGGTCAATCTGTAGTTGAAGAGATTTTATCCAGTTCTCACTGAAAGTCAATCTGTGGTTGAAGAGATTTTGTCCAGCTCTCGCTGAAGGTCAATCTGTAGTTGAAGAGATTTTATCTAGTTCTCACTGAAAGTCAATCTGTGGTTGAAGAGATTTTGTCCAGCTCTCGCTGAAAGTCAATCTGTAGTTGAAGAGATTTTATCCAGCTCTCGCTGAAGGTCAATCTGTAATTGAGTAGATCTTATCCAGCTCTCACTGAAGATCTCCCTGAAGTTGAGTAGATCTTTTCCAGCTCTCACTGAAGATCCCTCTGAAGTTGATTAGATCTTATCCAGCTCTTACTGAAGATCCCTCTGAAATTGAGTAGATTTTATCCAGCCGCTCTCACTGAAGGTCAATCTGAAGTTTGAGTAGATTTTATCCAGCCGCTCTCACTGAAGGTCAATCTGAAGTTTTGTTGTAAGGGTGTGCTTATGCAAACTGTTGTGGTTATCCTGTAGAAGAAATTTTCCAGAGGGTTTGCAATTCACTGGGGAGGAGATTGGATATGGTTCCTCAACTAATCTGCTGGGGAGACAATTTACCAACCGACTTACTAGAAAAGAGGTCAAACTGCCTTTCTTGTGATTAAGTGACCAAAAGCTGCATTCTTTGAGGAGAAACTTTCGAGCCTGCTTTATGAATGCATGTTTACCATGATTATTTATGCATGAAATGAAATGCATGGTTAATGTATATGATGACACGAAATGATTGTGTGCTATTGGAAATCGGGTTTCAACATGGATATTAATGAACACTGGGTTTTATTTTGGTTCCAATGAATATTGGATTTTGAGGAGGTGCCAATAACGATTGGACTTGGAGGCGATGCCAATAATGATTGGTCTTTGGGGGTGTGCCAACAATGATTGGACTTTGAGGGTGTGCCAACAATGATTGGACTTTGAAGGGTGTGCCAATAATCATTGGACTTTGAAGGTGTGCCAATAATGATTGGACTTTGAGGGTGTGCCAACAATGATTGGACTTTGAAGGATTATCAATACAAGGTTAGGTTCTTGATTGTGGATGTTTATTTGGCTATTTGGTTATGAGGTTATTGGATATGTGGTATGGGGCATACCTAATGCTTGAATGAAATGACGTGATCAATGCATGTTAATGATTTACATGAATGAAATGACATGACTAATGCATGACGCTTATTTGCATGAATGAAATGACATGACTAATGCATGACGATGACTGATGCCCCTATGGAGGGTGGGAGTGTTTCGGGTATCAAGGCTTTTTGTGGAATGATGGCTTGATGTTGATCCCCGACACCAGTTCCGGACTTAATGGTTGCAGATATATATCAGGTTTTGCTTGAGTAGCTTGAAGATATAGGGAGAACCTGCCCCTGTGTATATTGTCTTGCCCCAGTCTGTTGGGCATTTGAAGTATTTTGCTTTTTCCTTTGATTTTTGCTAACTTACTGATATTGGTTCTCTCTCTCTGAGAGGTATGCCCCTAGATTGAGCCATTCTGAAACATGATTGGCGGGGCCAACAGGGTCCTCATGTGATCTGCCCCATGGTCATAAGAGTTTGCATTTGATTGGCAGAACCCCAAGGTGGTTTGCCCCTAATCAAGAGTGCCTTGAACTGATTTATTAGGTCCTTGAAATCTGGGTTTCGATACCGCTTTCCATGATGCGGTCTTAGGACACTCTGTCCATGCCGAATGACCTTTCTAAGGGATATGCCCCATGATTAGGTGAAGTTCTGAGATAGTTGTCCCAGATTAGTCCAATGTTCTTCTTGATTGCTCGGTATCAACTCAGAGTTGGAACTTCTTTATTGTCAGGTGATGACTTGCAGATAAACCTGTTTGCTTGAAATAGTAATTCTAATGCCATTTTAACGCAAGTTTTGAAATTGAAATTGAGATGACATTTATGTACATTGGATGTACATGGTGGAAGATGGTGTGAGAGTATGATATTAACAAAAGATTTTTGGGAGTCAGGTTAACGCAACCTTGCTACCGTATGCTTTCAAAATAAACCTTGCTTCAATTAGGTCTTTTGAAGGTTGTAACGTGGCCTGGTTCACGGTTTCTGAATAAAAGGATATAAGGCTCAAAGTTTAATTTTAACCCACCCTCTTCTTCGTGATGATCTTCAGTCCTAAGTTCAATTAACTCCACTCATGTATTCAAGTCTCAAGAGGTTTTTTGAGATTGTGATGGTGAGTATATGATGGCTTGGGAGCCGAGGACGTGTTCCTTTTTTTGTGTGGCAGTCACATTGCCTTTTCTTTGGTCACATGACTTTGTTTTGTCATGAATCTTGGTGACCTTCGCTTTTTGTATTTTTTTCAATTTTTTTCAATCCCTAACTTTTGCCTAGACTATTCTTTTTTTTGCATTTTTAGTCTAGCAGGATACCCTAATTTTTGCCTAAGCCATTTTGAGGTTTTGACTTAGCGGACTTTTCTTTCTTCTCTTTTTTTTTTATTTTGTTTGGCGAATTGTGACTGCCTTGATGATGGGTGATGAGGTACACCTTATTGATTTTTGCTTTACTCTTGAAACTCGAACGCATGGTCGAATTAACTGAACACTACCCTGCCCCGGGTTAAAAATTGCGGTTTTTTCGTATAGAAAGAAACACCAACTTCTAGGCTCAAAGGGGGTGACTACGGATTATCTTCCTTTTTTCTCCGGTGTTTGGGGATTTGAAACAA
Organism: Trifolium repens; assembly: GCA_030408175.1. NCBI lineage: Eukaryota > Viridiplantae > Streptophyta > Magnoliopsida > Fabales > Fabaceae > Trifolium > Trifolium repens. Next base: position 18,742,741 of record CP125839.1, on the reverse strand, counting down.
TGCCTTACATCATCAGCAAAGTTTGATTCGAAAGCATACTGTAGCAACTTGTTTTTTTTTCGTTTTTTCATCATCCTCTCTCCAATCTTTGTTCACACAGAAATGATAAAGAAAGAAATAAAATGAGAAGTATATATATTTTTTTGCTTTTGTGAAATAGAAGAGAGAAGATTGAATGGACATGAAAGAATGGATTCAAAACATGCATTATTATTTCATTAAGATTACTATTGCAAGCAAACAAAGTTTAAATGCTAATAAAACTTAACAACAAGGAGATTAAAATATGACAGCCTCAAGATAGTTTCATGGCTTGATTCACTTCTTGAATTCTTGATTAGCATCCCCAAATGGGTTTGCATGACCGGACAACAGACTATCCTTCACAATTGGGCTCTCCTACTTTGAAAGTCAACAGTTTCTGATCAATGAGCTCTTAAACCTTGTATTTAAAGGCTATGCACTTATCAATAGTATGTCCTTCTGCCCCAAGATGGAAAGCACATTTTGCTTTGGGATCATACCAAGCCGGAAATGACGCGATCATTGACTTTAAAGCTTTTGGGGTCAGCATCCCATTGTGCACCAGAAATGGCAAAAGTTGACTGTAGGGTATCGGGATGGGGTCAAAGACTTTTTAGCTCGCTGCTGAGTCTGTTGTACTTGCTGAGTTCTTTGTGGCACAAGATTCACAGGCACTTGGAAAGAGTACCCCTGAGGTTGCTGATGTTGTGCAGCTGCCAGATACGGGTACTGGAGGTATGAGTTTTGAGTTGGTGATGTCGGACCATTTTGGGAAATGACGGCATTTGCCCCATCTTCCTTGAAAGTCAATAGTTTCTGATCAATGAGCTCTTGAACCTTGTGTTTGAAACCCCTATAGTTCTCAGTGTTGTGTCCGGGTGACCCATTATGATAGTCACATCTAGCATTCTCATCAAAACCAGGTGGATATGGTGGTGACACGGGGTCAAGGGGTTTTAGCTGAACCAACCCTTTACAGAGTAAGCGTGGAAGGATTTGCCCATATGGCATGGGTATACGATCATAGTGCACATTTCTCCTTTCCCTTCGGGGCCCTTGTTGGTTCTGCTGATGTCCCAAGTTCTGTGTGAACTGTCCTGGCTGGGAATGATTCAAAGGCGTCTGTATTGCCTGTTTTGGAAACCCTTGGGGTTGTTGAGGTTGAACAACTGTTGGATACTGATGATTGAAGCATGAGGCGCGAGCTGGCACCGTTGAGCGAGAGTGAGAGTGAGGTGGGCTGACATTGTTGGGCAAGAATGATTCCATCATCCTTAGCTTGTCCTCTATTGCCTTGAACCTTTGGCGAGTCTCCTCACTCGGGGATACAACAGATTTCCCCTTAAAGTTATTACCTTGATGGGCGTTCTTGGGGTCCTCTAGACTTTGAGGCATAGCAAGCCTGGGTTGGACCTGATGAGTTCTTGGCTGGCCAATTGGAAATTCAGTGTTGGTACCCATTGACTCTTTGGGTACTTGAGCAACCATAGAAGTATATCCAGATGATGAACCGAATGAAGGCCATACCACCTTTGACAATGAGGGGTCAATTGAAGGATTTGCCCCTACGGTTGCGTCATCCACTCTTATAACTTGATGTGAAGGCAAGCCAAGACTAGCTAGCATTTCCAAAACACGGTCCAACTTGTCGGTCACTTGGTCCACATCACCTCTCAAGGCATCAATCTGCTTCTGCATATTTTCCATGATTTCCTCGAAATGCTTTGAGGCCGTTGTCGGTGTCAGGGATATGATTTCGTAGCAGAGTCTGCCGCGCTGAAGCAAAGGCTTAAATATTATTTCTGAGGTCGAGAGGCTCAAAGTTACCTGCAACCCATCCCTCTCACATGTTGTTCTACGTTTAATATGGTTAAATCACGGATCACCCTTTGGAAACGATGCCATTATTGCACGGCAAACGCGTCCAAAAAGGAATCTCTCGGGTTCTAAACAGAGGTCCCTAATAACAAGGTTTGGTTCTAGACCGGTTTACAAAAAGTCCCTAGAGTCACGGACCCAACGAGAAAACATCAGAGACACTAGTCAGCTGTCCGGTGTCCTGACATCTCCAAGAGGATCTACTCTAGGCGAGGTGATTATGTCGGAGTCACTAGTCAGCTGTCCGGTGACCTAACATAAAGACCTCTAGCTTAACTTAAGCTCTTCTCAAGCTCGGGTGCAGAGCTTCTCACAATAACCACGCCTCAAGGGCAAAAGAAAAATAAAAGAAGGAGTAGAAGAAGAGAAACAGCCAACCAAGCAGATAATCGACAGAAAATAAAAGATAGAGTAAGATACTGCAAACCTGGAAATAGCAGACAAATATAGTAAACAGCCTAAACTAGGCTTAACTCTCAAGAGTCCCCAGTGAAGTCGCCAGCTGTAGCGGGCTGGAAAATCACTTCCATTTTTCATACAATGAAGTCGCCATCGACGTTTATTTATCCCGTGAGGGGAAAGGAAAATATCTCGAAAACCTTGTTTTAGGTTCGGGAGTTGGTTATGCGAGAGGAAGGTATTAGCACCCCTCGCATCCATCGTACTCGATGGGAACCGTTTAGGTGGTTTAAGGTTTGTCTGCGCAGGTTTGAATTAAATTACTCTATCGTTGGCTAAACTCTACTTCGTTTCCGCTTTAACAAAAAAAGTTTTATTTTTTGAGTTTGACGGTTGTAGGAGCCCGCTCCTACGTATTCCCTGGTGCAATGGGAAACTCAAAACTCACGTAGTTCTGATAAAAAATGTTTGTGTGGTTGGTTGATTTTAGTGGGTAACGTTTATTTCGTATTCCGCTGATACACGACGCTTGTATGCTCTACTTAGAGGCTTAAGCTGTGTGTGTATCAGAGGAATAGATAAAACGCGTATCCATTGTAAAAAGAGAGTTTCAATAACGGATGTTGCTTATTTCGCATTCCGCTGATACAACGACGCTTGTGTGCTCTACTTTAGAGGCGTAAGCTGTGTATGTGTCAGAGGAATGGATAAAGCGTATATCCATTGTAAAGAAGAAAGTTTGAATAACGGATGTTGCTTATTTCGCATTCCGCTGATACAACGACGCTTGTATGCTCTACTTAGAGGCGTAAGCTGTGTATGTGTCAGAGGTATGGATAAAGCGTATATCCATTGTAAAAAAGAAAGTTTGAATAACGGATGTGGCTTATTTCACATTCCGCTGATACAACGACGCTTGTGTGCTCTACTTTAGAGGCGTAAGCTGTGTATGTGTCAGAGGAATGGATAAAGCGTATATCCATTGTAAAAAAGAAAGTTTGAATAACGGATGTTGCTTATTTCGCATTCCGCTGATACAACGACGCTTGTATGCTCTACTTAGAGGCGTAAGCTGTGTATGTGTCAGAGGAATGGATAAAGCGTATATCCATTGTAAAAAAGAAAGTTTGAATAACGGATGTGTCTTATTTCACATTCCGCTGATACAACGACGCTTGTATGCTCTACTTAGAGGCGTAAGCTGTGTATGTGTCAGAGGAATGGATAAAGCGTATATCCATTGTAAAAAAGAAAGTTTGAATAACGGATGTTGCTTATTTCGCATTCCGCTGATACAACGACGCTTGTATGCTCTACTTAGAGGCGTAAGCTGTGTATGTGTCAGAGGAATGGATAAAGCGTATATCCATTGTAAAAAAGAAAGTTTGAATAACGGATGTGGCTTATTTCACATTCCGCTGATACAACGACGCTTGTGTGCTCTACTTTAGAGGCGTAAGCTTTGTATGTGTCAGAGGAATGGATAAAGCGTATATCCATTGTAAAAAAGAAAGTTTGAATAACGGATGTTGCTTATTTCGCATTCCGCTGATACAACGACGCTTGTATGCTCTACTTAGAGGCGTAAGCTGTGTATGTGTCAGAGGAATGGATAAAGCGTATATCCATTGTAAAAAAGAAAGTTTGAATAACGGATGTGTCTTATTTCGCATTCCGCTGATACAACGACGCTTGTATGCTCTACTTAGAGGCGTAAGCTGTGTATGTGTCAGAGTAATGGATAAAGCGTATATCCATTGTAAAAAAGAAAGTTTGAATAACGGATGTTGCTTATTTCGCATTCCGCTGATACAACGACGCTTGTATGCTCTACTTAGAGGCGTAAGCTGTGTATGTGTCAGAGGAATGGATAAAGCGTATATCCATTGTAAAAAAGAAAGTTTGAATAACGGATGTGTCTTATTTCGCATTCCGCTGATACAACGACGCTTGTATGCTCTACTTAGAGGCGTAAGCTGTGTATGTGTCAGAGGAATGGATAAAGCGTATATCCATGTTTTCCGAAAAGAAGTTTGAGTGTGTAAGGGTTAACTTTTAACGCTTGTTTTTGGAATGAGAGTAGCTCGAGTAAACTAGTCAGCTGACCGGCTACCAAGACAACTCGGGGAAGAAAGAAACAGTTGCCAGATTCTCCCTTTTTCATTCATCGATTTGTTACGAAAACCTTTAGTTAAGTTTACTTAAGAAATAGTGTCTAAAAGAAAAGACGAGTGTTGGTTGGTTTTAATGCTCATTTTAGAATGAGAGCAGCTTGAGTAAACTAGTCAGATGACCGGCTACCAAGACAACTCAGGGAAGAAAGAAGCAGCTGCCAGATTCTCCCTTTTTCATTCATTATTTGTTATGAAAATCTTTGTTATTTTGATTATGAAAACAAAAGTCCAAAAGAAAAGAGCAAGAGAACCAGAGCAGACAGAATAGCAAAAACAAGTAATAATAATGATGAGATAAATCACAAAATAGGCAAAGTATAAATGCAAATGCATGAATCAATATGATATAAATGAATAATGCAAGTATGCAATACTAAATAATCATGTATGAAACAATAAATTAAATATAGTGCAAAAATAATGTTACGAGCAATTAAATGAATACATGAGTATGAATAATTAAACTAATAAGCAAACATGGTTATCATAAGCTAACTAGAGTTGAACAAAATATTGTGCAAGAGAAAATGACCCAAAAGTACTTAGAAAAGTAATTTGGATCACTTAAGCACTTATTGAAATAAGCTGAAAAGCACTTAAGTCATAAATGGACTTATGAAAATAAATTAAGAAAGTTAGACAAAGTTCAAATACAATGGCTACTGTGCTTGAATCAAAGTAGTGCAAAAAATTAGAGTCAAATAAGCTAAGAAGCTCTTTGGAACCCTAAATAAGCACTTATGCGCAAAACGGCTTAATTGAAAAAACACTTATGAAAAAAAGTTGGAAAAAATTGTATACAGTGACTACTGTATATGAATTAATGTTGTGCAAGAATTAGGGTCAAATAAGCTAAAGAGCTTTTTGAAACCCTAAATAAGCACTTAGGCACAAAACAACTTAATTGAGAATCACTTATGAAAATAAGTTGAAAAAGTTTGGAAATGATTTGTATACAGTGACTACTGTGTTTAAATCAATGTTGTGCAAAAATTTGGATCAAATAAGCTAAAGAGCTTAATGAAATCCCAAATAAGCACTTATGAACAAAATAGCTTAATTGAAAAATCACTTATGAAAATAAGTGGAAAAAGTTTGGAAAAGTTAAAAGTGACTTACATGATTTTAGCATAAACCTGTGAACAATAAGCTTAAATAAGCTAAAGTTCACAAAAGTGCTTTTACAAATAAGCTAAAAAAATTAAGTCAAAAAAAAGGGGGTGCAAATAGCATGCAAACAGTGGTACGAATAGCAAGTCTGCAGAAGAAAAAAAAAGTCGATAAAAAACATTTAGTGTTACGCTGGAAGTAAGGAACACCGTGGAACGCACGTTGTGGCACGTCAGATTTCCTCATTAATTGATCCAACACTCATGACTTAAGATGTGGATCCAACGGACGCGATATAAACAAACGATCCAACGCGTGATGAACGATCTGGCAAACTGAGGGTGCATCGTGAGTCTTCTTCTTCCTTGAGAAGAGCACGATGAAGAACAACAACAACATGAGTTCGGCCAATTTTATGGATCATCAAATCTTGACCAAATCGCGCGAAACGAAACTCTATCTTGCTCGATTTTTAATGTAGATCATGAATCCATCATTACTTTTTCCTGAAAGCGTCTCGAACTCGAGATATATGGAGGTAAAGTTTGAGTGTAAAATTTGGAAAACACGATTTAAGCAAGATTAAGCACGATTATTGATTGGAAAAGGTTCATGGTGTCATTTGATGATGAATGGTGTTGAAAAATGTCTGAAAAGGTGGCTAGAAGTTTAAGTTCCATTATCACATTTTTTGGAGTTTTTGAGTTTTGAATTCAAGCAAATTTATGGAAGGAAGCTTGTGTTTTATGATTGTTTTGTGCTAATGGAAGTTATTAGAAGCTTATTTGATCAAGAATTTGAAGTTTGAAAGAGGTTTCAAGGGATTTCGAATTTTGAGAAAAGAGAGAAAAAGTTCATGAATTTTTTGGGTGATTTCTGATCTAGGGTTCCTGGCCGCGCAAATGCTTATGATCGGGCTTTATATATGAGTGGAATGAGGTTAACAAAGGGTGAATTGGTGGATAAGAAAGGGTAAATTGGAGAATGTAAATTGTGATATTTTGTGTACTATTTTTTGGTTCCTTTTATTCCAAACAAAAAATGGTGATGAGGTGTTAAGAAAAGGAACATTCTAGGCTTATGATGATGTGTTAATGATTGGGGATTTTTTTGGCATTTCTTTGATTTTTGGGATAAATAACAAATTAAAAATAAAACATAAAATAATAAGATAAAAATAAATATGCAAAATAAAAATATGCATGATGATGAAATGTGATTGTGCAAAATGATTATGGATAAAAAATGAGAGGAAAAAGGATTTAAATTTGATGTATAAAAAGGTTTCTTGAAATACAAGTAACCAACTAAAATAATTAATAAATAAGAAATAAAATTAGTGGAAGGGCAAAATGGTAAAAAATTATCATTTATGATCATACCATGCAAAATCATGCAAGAAAAATAATTCCATGTGTTTTTTTTGTGCCAACATTGATTTTTTAGTTAAAAATTGACTATGTTGACTTTTAGGTCAAAGTTTGGACTTTGTTGACTTTTTCTAACAAATGCAAAAAGTGTGAAAAATATCATGGGGCAAAATTAGGGTATGACACCGACCGCGAGGACGACACGAAAGCCGGGGAACTCCCTAATCATCTCTTGTGTCTTTCTCTCCTAATCTTTTACTTTACATAATTGTTTTAAATTGTTAATCAATTGAATTTTCATGTTCGTACGTGTGCACCGAAATTCAATTGATACTCATCTTGATTGTGATTGGATTCATATACCTAATAACTTGCTTGGGCTGTTTTAAGTGAATAGTTTAATTTGAGTATTTTGCACACGAACATTTCTAAGTCTGTTCATACGTCCAAGGCTATACTACATTTCCAGTGATCAATCGGGTGCAAAGAGACTACCGATCCGGTGGGGCTTCCGCGCATTCCTTTTAAACGAAATATTTTTTAAAATCGACATTGTTTAAAAGGGGCCACTTATTCAAACCCTCCCCCTTCTAAGTGGTAGCCAAGTAGTCTAACAAGTGGTATCAGAGCCTGGTTCGATTTTAAACGATTAAACCGAGTAATTTGTGCCTATTATTAGAGAACATGGCGTTTGCACCCAAAGGGGCTTATAATAGGGCTCCTATATTCAATGGAGACCATTTCGATTATTGGAAAAGTAGTATGGGCATACACATCAATTCTTTTGACGGTGAAGTGTGGAATGCTATTGAGAACGGTCCGTTTGTTCCGACAAACACCGATCCTAATGGCATTGTCACCAATAAGCCTATGGCACAATGGACGGAGGATGATAAGAAAAAGGTCAATTACGATGCAAAGGCACAAAACATACTTATTTCATCCCTTGGGATTGAACAATTTTATCATGTGTCGCATTGCTCAACGGCCAAAGAAATGTGGGATACATTAGTTACTCATTTTGAGGGTACTAATGAAGTCAAAATATCTAAGATAAACACCTTAACTCAAGAGTTCGTATTGTTTCATATGCAAGATGGTGAAACCATTGCGGATATGCAACAAAGATTTGTAAAAATTACCAACAAGTTACATGGTCTAGGTAAACTAATCACAAATCAAGATGCTACTAATAAGATTTTGAGATATCTTAATAGGTCATGGCAACCAAAGGTCACCGCAATCAAAGAAGCCAATGATCTTACAACTTTGAGTCTCACAACCTTATTTGGTAAGCTAACGGAACATGAACAAGTGCTTAATTTGTTGGAAAAGCATGAGAAAGGTGAGAAAAAGGAGAAACACAACGAAAACGAAAAAGAAAAGGATAAGAGGTCCATTGCTCTAAAGGCCTCCAAATCCAAGTCCAAAAAGGTAGAGCAAGAGGAAAGTAGCTTAAGTGATAAAGAGTGGGAAGACTATGAAATGGAAATATTTGTTCGAAGATTTTACAAGTATGCAAAGGTACATGGTATAAAGTTTTCGAACCGGAATGTCCATTCTATAACAAAAGAAAGGGAAAGTCCTCCGAGAAAAATCACAAAGGTAAAAGAGCTTATGTTGCTTGTGCAAGCGAAGATGGATCTAGGTCCAAGAGCTCAAGTGAAGAGGATGAAGAACGCGCTCATGTGGTACTCATGACCGGTTCACCTAGTAAAGGCAAGAAACATCACAAATGTCAAGTAAGTGATTCTAGCTCTATCTCTAATGATAGTCCCTCATATGATGAACTTCAAAACGCTTTTGAAAAACTATATGGTGAAGCCACTAATACATTTAAGAAATTGGCTAAAAGGAAGAAAGTGATTTCGCTTTTAGAGTCACAAATTGTAAAATTACAAGATGAATTAGAGGCATTAAAACTTACCATGGTTAATTCAAAAGATGATTTTGAAGATGATAATTCATCAAAGCATGATTGTGATTCTTGTTGTATTTGGCAAGGAGAAGTGAAAAACCTTCAAGCCAAATTAGATAAGGCTCATAAGTCATCTAGGAATGATTGTGATGCTTGTTGTGTTTGGCAAGGAGAGGTGAAAACCCTTCAAGCCAAACTAGATGAAGCCCTTGTATCAAAAGTTACTTTTGTGGATATACCAAAGAATTTTAAAAAGCCTAAGATTAGGCCTTCTAAAAATGACAAATTTGTTAAAAAGAAATTGAATCCCAAAAGTAAAATTTTGGGTCACACGGATCATTCCAATGTTATATGTTATTATTGTTGTACTAAGGGACATACTATTGCAAAGTGTCAAACAAGAAAAGTTTTGATACCAAAAGGCATAATGCAATGGATTCCTAAGTCCAACATAGTTTGCACTAACCACATAGGACCCAATGAAGATTGGGGACCTCTTTCAAATGATTAAAGTATTAGGAAAACGTCTTGAACCATTGACGAGAGACACTGACAACAATGGAGTTCAAGACATACAAAGGTGTAAAGGGATGAGAAAAGATTTGACTCAATACTCATGAAAGTTGTGGAGCTTGATCACCTCCTAATGCTTAAATACTTAAGGGAAGATTCCTATCTCAACTTTATTCCTTATTCCTTACTTTGCATTTATGTTTTCTTTTGTGTGGTTCTTTGCTCATATACATATATTCCAAATTTAATATGAAATTTGGTATGATATTTGTCTAATCCTCTATTTCCAAAAATTTCGCTCAATGATATTGATAAGTTGTTGAGACTCATATGTAAAACTAGGGATTTGACAAAAATCATGCCAAATGACATATTAAGTTCATATCCATGTTTGTATATGTTTGTTTATAATTATAATATATTGTTGTGCATAAAATGTAAATGCTTTGTCTTGGTACCTTGATTGAACAATGTGAATTTTTGCTTTGATAGTTTTCGTCACATTCATAATATTTGTACCTTGGTAAATAGATGTGTTTCATACATACATATTTGTATAGGGTCATAAAGATTTTTTTTGAACATCTCTGTGTTTGTTGTAACTCTATGACTTTAATACTTATTTTGGTTGTATGACTATTATTGATATCTTGTTTCATGTATGAATGGTTTATGCATGATAGTTCTTAAATATATCGTCTCGTATCTTGATGTGATAATTCGTTCATAATGTCGATGTTTTCAATATTCATGCTTTGGTTTTGGTTTGTTGTTCTACATTCCATATGTGTCATGATATTTGGTTTTCGTCATTAGATTACTATTGCATATCTTGTACGTATTTATTTTGATTAGGAAATTTCATCATAAAGTGCATTTCGACAAATGTAAGTGCACGATATGACTATGGTTAAAATTGTTTGAACTTGATACTTCTAATGAGCTCTCTTCTTCTTTTTGATATTGTCAAAGGGGGAGAGATTTGTATTGCACAAGCTAAGGATGAATAGCTAAAGATTCTTGAATACTATCAACAAATAGCAAACGCATTATGGCATCAACTCAGGGGGAGTGTGCTTATTGTTAGCCTTGGTGTAATTGCGTCTGTATGTATACATATTGCTATGTTATTTGCATATTAGGTATAGGCTTAGTTAGCTTATGCAAAGTTTTGACAATTATCAAAAAGGGGGAGAATGTAAGTGCACCAGTTCACCCTCATGTTTTAATAATTGTCAAAACACATGAAAATAAAGTAGAACATATTTTGGCAACATTACAAATGACTTGACAGCGAAAAACTATTTTTAAACTTTGAAAAATTGATTTTTAGGTATTATGTATCGATACATATACATGTTTATCGATACAAATGTCCTGAAATTACTTCAGACTGATTTTGTACAATTTGTATCGATACATATATCATTTGTATCGATACAAAAGTGGTCTCTCAGAGGCAGAGAGTCACCTGTGTATCGAATCATGCTTGCATGTATCGATACACAACTATATCTCTCAGAAAACCAGAGAGTGCATGATGTATCGAATCATGCTTGCATGCTTCGATACATATCAGTCAAGATTTCAAGAAACTGATGTATGTATCGATACACACACGTGTTTGTATCGATACATAGGTCAATTTTTCACATTTGAACGCTGGTCAAAGAGTTTGTATCGATACAAACCATCATTTGTATCGATACACGTATGTTAAGTTTTGCCTAAATTTGCTCAATTCTATTTTCTCTATAAATAGCAATGTGCTTTGTTATTGTAAGCAAGAGAGAACCTGTGAGAAAGTGAAAGAGCTTTGAAAAACACTTTGGATTCAAATTGGGTGAAAAATTTGGATCAAAGAGTTATTCTTCACAAGATCATCATCTTCCATCAAGTTGCAATTAATTGAAGATTGAGTATGGGATCATTCGAATAGAGATTGCACATTTGATTGATAACGTTCGATACGGCTTGCGGTGAATCAGAGACGTGATCGAGTTGATTTGTGAAGAAGGATTTGGTTTCTCTCTAGGGTTCAAGATTGTGCGATATCTTGAAGGATCAACAACGAAGAAGCGAAGGACTCGGCTGGACGATCGTTGCGAGGATCTTCGCACGGGAAGGATCGTTGGAATCAGAGGGCGAAGCTTCGTTTGTTGTTGAGGTTTATTCGCATAGTTTACTTTTGATTCAATATAGTGTTATTAGAGTCGATTGTAAATTGTGCACTTGTGTTCATCTTTTTTAATCAATATACGCTCAAATAACCCGTTTGGTTATTTGGGGGGAGACGTACCCGACCGACCGCGAGGACGACACGAAAGCCGGGGAACTCGCTAATCATCTCTTGTGTCTTTCTCTCCTAATCTTTTACTTTACATAATTGTTTTAAATTGTTAATCAATTGAATTTTCGTGTTCGTACGTGTGCACCGAAATTCAATTGATACTCATCTTGATTGTGATTGGATTAGATTCATATACCTAATAACTTGCTTGGGCTGTTTTAAGTGAATAGTTTAATTTGAGTATTTTGCACACGAACATTTCTAAGTCTTTTCATACGTCCAAGGCTATACTACATTTCCAGTGATCAATCGGGTGCAAAGAGACTACTGATCCGGTGGTGCTTCCGCGCATTCCTTTTAAACGAAATATTTTTTAAAATCGACATTGTTTAAAAGGGGCCACTTATTCAACCCCCCTTCTAAGTGGTAGCCAAGTAGTCTAACATATTGACCTATGTAAGTTTATATGCATTTGGATTCGATCAATTAATGTATGATATGCTATACATCAAAGAATTACTTATTATAATATTCAGCCTAAGATTATCCTTATATGGTTTTGCAGATCCCGTGTGCATGGGACTTAAGGTTATATTGGGTGTAAAGCTTAAACAAGGAGTATGCTTCAATCTGAATTGAATGTAATATTATTTTTCAGTTTTTGTACGACGTTGTTTTGCAGAGTTGTGTATGTGTGTGAAGGTTTTGAGGTGTAGTGGGTTATGTTGCATCATATGGGCTATTGGTGCAGCAGAGAAGGTAGTGCAATTGAGGCATTAAAGAGTATTCATTTCAGTCTTTTTTCCTACATAATGCAAATTTTTTTGGAGCATATTGGTTTCGTGCTGGGAGTGTGCTGCTGCTGATGCATCAGGAGGCAAATGTTATCTTAATTTCTATGCCATAAGCTATTTAACTTTGGAGGCATTTCATGATATTTTTTAAAGAATTTCTCCATTTTAATATGTCCATTTAGTGCGCGCGTGTATATCGACTGCTCAATAGAGTAGTTATTGCTACATGCATTCATTTTAAGTTTTAGTATATTTATATGTTGATTTCATTTTATATTTTTATTATAGCAATTTAAGACATATATCTATCCCTCAACAAAATTCGTGCAATGCAAGGGTCAAAGTCTAGTAGCAACAAAAAAAACATACCCTAGTTTGCGTTTGGCTATGGGAGTGTATGTGGTTTTACGTATTTACCCTTGGCTCCATACCCCACATTATGGTATGGGTCAAACCGCCATATGATTTGAGAAAACAGAAATGGAAAATGCTAACGAGTGCTCGGACCACTCTTTAAGACTTGTTTGGTTCAACTGAGGAGGAGGGGAGGTGTGGGGAGCGATTTTTAAGGAGGGGAGGTAAGGTAAAATATAATTTATTATGTTGACAAAATTACTCTCACTTTTTTATTAAAATTCTAAATTATCCTTGTGTTTACTGTGAAATTTAGTAAACAACGCTAGTTTGAGTTATTATAAGAGAGATCAACTAGTAAATCTCGGGACATAGTGCTTTTGTTTATATTTTCAAAGCAATGAGTGTTCATTATTGTTCTTATGCTTTAAATTTTGTTTTTGTGTTTTTTATGTTACTTGAAATGCAAGAAAGAATGTTTATTCAAATGAATAAACAGAAGGAAAGATGAGTCGAAATTAAAGAAACAGTTGGAGTAAATGAAAAGGCTGTAAATTGCATTCAAATGTAAATGTTTACAGAAAGATAATGGTTCACATTACATACATTCTCCATCGATCACTCGTTTCTCTCGTTGACATTGGTACTTTGAGTTTTCTGTGGATTTTGTATAATGATTGTGACCCCTTATTCGATCACAGAACTATTCTATTTATAAGCACTAATTCCTAACTGCTAATAACGCCTAAATAACTATAGAGAGGACGCGTGTCTTGACACGTATTTTGAATTTGAATTCCTCCTTATCATTTGAATTAGCCGTTATATCCATCGAAGTCGAAATAGCAAAGCTTTTCCTGAATCTTTTGCTAAGTCCATACTTTTCTTCTGCACAGCGAATGCTTCGACCCTATTGACGTTTCAACCAAATCGAAAGGATCCTGAAGAAAGCAAAGTTAAGAATAATGCTCGAGATAGAACATTTAAAGATTTGTTCATGCATGGTTATTCATTAAATTCATTGGCTCTGAAAACCAAACATCTTTTAATGACTTTTGAAATAATAAAATAATTAAATGGAATTATTTTAATCATGCATTTAGAACATATTTTGACTTAGTAAAAATATGGGCTAACAAATTGCCCCCAAAATGCCTGTTTCGATCGAGTAGGTCGAACGAGAAAGGAAAAGGCATTTTTAAACCCACGTGCTTGACACTTTTATCAATGACAGCGCTGATGTCATGCACAGGAGTAACTGTCACCTTGATCCCCACAATCCATCATTTCTCCTAGGTTTTAGGCATAGTGGATGACGTGGCGCTCGTAGAAGTTGAAAAGAAACTGTTTGAATTTCTTTTTGATTTATTTTTTGAAGCTAGACACGTTTCCCTATAAATAGTAGTGGAAAAACAAAGGAACACTTTTTACCAACTTCCATTTCTGAGTTTCTTTGCGAAAAAACTCCATTCTTGATTTTCTGCAAAATCAAACTTCAAACTTCAAGAAATCAGTGATTACGAACCGTTTAAACGATTCTAAACTAGATTCCGCTTTGATTCATCACTGATTTAACCCAGAAAACTTCACTTTTCTCAGATTTTACAAAAAACCCATTTTCATTTCTTTAAACTTCATCGATGTTCATCAATGGCTTCGAATCAAGATTACGAGGTACCATCTGCTGGGAAATGGAAGGATTTACTGACTCTTGAAGATGGTGAGGAAGTTGTTCCCGAACCAGCTGGTAGTGAGCCTGAGAGGAAGATTTGGACGACTCAGCTTATGATTCCTTTCTCTGTGAAGAAGGACAATTACGCCTTCTGTGGCCCTTATCCACCACACTTAGAGATCATATCGAAAGAGGTAAATGATCTTTTCCCTAAATTTGTAACATGTGGGCCTAGGATATTCGAAGTAGATCCATATAACTTTGGATATCTTAAGAATTCCATTAAGTTATTTCGAGCTGCCCCTTACACTGCCCATAAAGATTACATCCCTTGGTTGAATAGGGTCGAAAAGGAATACAAGGGGGTTTGGGAAACTTATGGGATTTATCCCATGATTCCATTTAGTCGAACCGGTCCCAAATATAAACCTGAGCTCCTTATAGCTGCCCTCCATTTCTATGAAAAATCCACAAACACTTTTCAATTTAGATGTGGTATGTTAACCCCCACTCTCTTGGACGTAGCTGCTATCACAGGCCTTAGGCCTAATGGTGATCATTTCGATCCAACCAAAACTGGTGACAAGATCGAACTCAATTACAAGGAGAACACTTTCTCCAAGTATATTGCTGAGAATATGGGCAAGGCAGGAGAAGAAGTATCACATGAGGAGCATGTGGCCTTCTTGACATTATGGTTATCCCATTTTGTCTTTTGCTCGAAGTCCCTCCAGGTTGCAAGAATGTTTATCCCAATGGCCCAGCAAATTCATGAAGGTAGACTTTTTAGCTTGGGGCGCTTATTGCTGGCAACTCTTTATGAAGCCATGGGCAATGCAAGTGATGCTATCAAGGCATCGAAAGATGGGTCGAAGTTTTCTGTTGCTGGACCCATGTGGTTGCTACAATTATGGCTGAATGCAACATTTGAGACGGAGCTTGGATTGATAGTCCCTTCTGACTATCAAAAGGAAGTAGATGAAAGAGAGATCAAAGGGCAAAGGTTGGTTAGATTAGCCCCTCGATCTTTGGATCAAGATAGCAGGAGACTTTTCATGAGGCACATAAAAATGTTTTTAAACTTCAACCAATTTTTACCACGCCATGCCCCCTTTGTTGAGCGCAAGTACGGCGCTGCATGGTTCGTTGAGGAATTCCCTGCATTCGACCCAGATAACGAAGATGAAGTTAATGAGGTATGGAGAGCTTACTTAGAGCAAACTGTGCTGTCCTGCAGGATTGGGGACAAATCGAACCAGTTTGGCCTAGTAGGGTACCAGCCTAACTGTGTCTCTAGACAGTTTGGCATGTCTCAGATTAGGCCCAAGAGTTTCTTTGAGAAGGCAGATCGAATGGTGATGGGCACTGGTATTTCAGAGAAGATTTACAAGAAATACTTGAGGATGATAGAGAATTATGAGTATACCCTTAAACCATTCGAGTTCAAGCCATCTTTTTACTGCACTGATGGGTTTAGTGCTTAGTGGCAAGATTACTATTCGCGCTTCTCGATTGGTAATGCAGAGCATATGCTGGGCATGGTGGAGAATGGCTTTATTGTGCCAACTCTAGGGAAGAAAGTTACTGTCTCAGGTCGAGGTAAAAATCTTAATCTCCATTTTCCTTTATATTAATACCACACGTTATACCTTTATCAATAACTAATGCAATATTTCTTAGGCAAAGCTGTAAAAAAGGATGCTGGGTCTTCACAAGCTTCACTCGAAGTAAAGAAACCCACTGGAGTGAAAATAAAGACTGAGGTTGAACCTCCCAAACCAAAGGTACATAGAATTTTATTTCAAATCCCTTTTTGACTTTTACCTTTGAATATTTGTGCTTAGCTTGTTGTTGTGTTCTCAGAGTGGAAAAAGGAAAAGTAGCACTGAGACTGTGTCTAATACTTCAAAGAAGTCGAAGGACACTGTTATAGTGGATATAGAGGTAAGTATTGGTGTTTTTCTACCTCAATTTTTTGGCTCTTTTTAAAATAGTATTCTTTAGCCAAAATTTTTTTTTTTTTTTTTACATCTCTTATCATTCACTATGTTCGTTATTTCAGGATGATGAAGATGAAGAGGAGGAGGAAGTTCCCCTTGTTAGGAAAAGGAAGCAGCCATCTGCTTCGACTTCACACAAAGGTGAAGGGGGACCCTCTACCAAAGAAGACACGGCTGCGGAAGTTAAGAAGAAAAAGAAGAAACAACCAGAGCCTGAAACTCAAGGAACCCCATCGAAGGATCAGGGAGAGAAGGATGAAAGAAGGAAGAAGAAGAAACATGAAGAAAAAGCACCTGTGATCACTGTGAGGGAGAAAGCTGTAATAAAAAAGACTAAGGTGCACAAAGCCCTTAAGATTCGCACCTCCAGTGATAGTGGCGAGACTCCTATGCCCAAAGAAACCCCTGCACAAGAGAAAGAAGTATTGGTCGAAAAGGACCAAAATACTAATGCTGAAGGAGATAATGTTTCTGGGCCCAAGGAAGATCCATTGCCACGACAAGAGCCATTGGTCGAAGACCAAAATGTTAATGATGAGGGGAAGCAAGATGATGTGCAGCAGGATGGCATGACTCTCAAGACAAATGCCCCCAACACTGAGAAGAAGGAAAATGATTCTCTTACCAACACTGAGGTCAAAGATAAGGAGGTAAATTTCATTCTCTTTTCTCAACTTTATTCTTTCTTCAAACCTTTAACTGTTTTAACTCATCTTTCTTTCTTGCACTTGTAGGATGAGTCGAAAGAGGAGACTCCCAAAGAACAAAATCAGCAAAGTCCAAAGGAAATGCCACTCTCTTCTCCAAACAATGATAAAGCTGATGAAAACAAGAACTTTGGAGATGATGGGCCCAACAAAGCTGAAGGTGACAGGGTCGAAACAGACAAAACCCATGACCCATGAGGAGTCAAATGAAGGAAAGGGAGATGAGCTTAAGGTGGGCACTGATAGTGGCAATGCTAAAGTTTTACCAATCATTTCAAGCATCAACTACACTCTACCCAGTAATTCCACCAAGTCTGGACAAGCCAGTTCGACACAAGAATCTATGCATGATTTTGAAGGCATGCCTGAAGCTGAGGCTGGTGGTCCAGATCTAGCATCAGTTTCTTCGACCTCAAGGCTGTCTGCAACTTTGGATTGCAAGAAGAAGAGTTTGCAAACATGCACAAATTTGACCCTGCAGGAACTCTTCGACTACTACTTTCAAAGAGGCAAAGCCAAGCTACCACTTCCAGTGAACATACTACCAGTGACTCCGATCCTTCGAACACTGATATAAATTCAATGGTGCGTCAAGATTCGCTGCTTTTGAGACTCACCACTGACTTCATCCAACGGGATGTGTTAAAGCAGCTCGAAGAAAACCCTACTTGTGCCTACAACCATTTGGCATTCTTAAAGAAGTTGCACAACCCCTTGACTGATGAAACAACTTTGGGTAAGGTTATTCAACTTAGTTCGATCATTGACGAGTTCGCCAAAGCTGTGCAAAAAAGGAATGATAATGATACAAGGCTGGCTACTCAACAACAGGCTCAAGCCATGTTCTATGAGAAGGCTCAAAAAGCACAAGCTGAAGGGGATAGGCTGTCTTCCCAAGCCAACGAAGGGAATCCAAAACTTGAAAACTGTGACAAGAATATTGCTTTTTATCAGCAACAAATTGGATTCCTGGAAGAGCAGATCGAAGGGTATAAGCGCAAAATCTCTGAGGAAGAAACTTTGAAAACTCAAATTCGAGAAGAAATGAAGGCTGCGACTCAGGAGTTGATCGATGCTCAAGGCAGGGAAGGGATTAAAGCTTTCAGCGCAGCAGAGGTGGTTGCTAAAGAAATCAAGTCTTTGGAGAGCTCAAATCTAGTGGTCGAAAAGGAACTTGCAACCTTGAAGAGGATTTATGCTGATTGCACCAAAGACCTATGATTAGTTTATTTCATTGTCCTTTCGAACAATTTTTTATGTTTAATCCTGTTTGGATTTTTATTTGTAACCTTGAACAAAGTCCCAATTTGTGGCAACATTTAATTTACAATTGCCATTTTGCTTTTATGTTTAAGCACTATTCTGCACTTATTTTTACTTCGAGTAAAACAGGTTTATATTTTTTCAAATACTTTCCATTTATACCCAAAGTACATTTTTCAGGAGTTAATTCCTCGATTTCATAAGCACCATTTGAATAAACTTGAACAATTTTAAATGGTCCTTCCCAATTTGGGGACAACTTGCCTAGGAGTCTATCTTTCTTATCCATAGGCAAAATCACTTTCCAAACTAATTCTCCAATATTAAAAGATTTAGACTTAACTTTCTTATTGTAAGCTTTAGATACTCTTTCTTTTTGTTTTGTTAAAACTTCTAAAGCATTAAGTCTTTCTTCATCTAAATCAACTAATTCATCTAACATCATTTGCCAATAATGGTCCAAAGGTATTTCCATTTGTCTTTGCACCCTTGCTGACTGTAAATGTATTTCGACTGGTAATACAGCATCATGACCATAAGTTAGTCGAAATGGAGTAGTGTTAGTTGATTCCTTAGGAGAATTTCTGCAAGCTCATAACACTTGGTCTAAAGTTTTATGCCAATTTCTTGGTTTTTGGGCTATGTGTTTCTTTATCAAATTAATGATGATTTTATTGGCTGCTTCAACTTGACCATTTGCTTGTGCATAATATGGTGTTGAGGTTAATAGCCTAAAGCCAATTTCTTGGGCAAATTCCTGCATTTTTCGTCCAACAAAAACTGAACCTTGATCAGTAGTAATCGTTTCAGGAATTCCAAACCTATAGATTATATGATTTTGAATAAAATTAATCACTGCCTCTTGATCAATATTTGGTAATGGAATTGCTTCAATCCATTTTGTGAAATAATCTATTCCAACTAAAATGTAACGTTGATTCTTTGATGAAGCAGGTTTAATTTCACCAATCAAATCTATAGCCCAACCCTTAAAGGGCCATGGTTTTACTATGGAGTGTAGTTCACTTGCAGGCACATGCTAGATTCCTGAATGTCTTTGGCATTCTTGGAACCCCTTGGCATATTCTATGCAGTCTTTCAACATAGAAGGCCAATATAGGCCTTGTCTAAACAAAAGTCATTTCATTTTATGTCCTGCTTGATGAGAACCACAAGTACCACTATGAACATCAGAGATTGCTATGTAAGCTTCTGTTTCATTAAGCCATTTTAACAAAATCCCTTCAGAAGTCTTTTTGAAAAGATCATTTTCAAAAATTATATAGCTTAATGCCCTATATTTTATCTTTCGATCCACATTTCCTGTTGGATTCCTAAGATATTCCACAATAGGCTTTCTCCATTCATCATCTGAGAGATTGTCAATGGCAAAAATTTCAAAATTATCATGGAAATTTTCAATCTCATTATTGATTTGTGGTATAGCATCTGCCCCCACAAGTTTTGGCATTGACAATTGTTCAGAAATTGGTTCTTGTAAAACCATCTTTTCTTTGATTTCAATCAATTGTGTCAACTTCTCTTTTGACATTTTGTATCCTGAAGCAATTTGAGCTAAGTCATTTTCTTCCTGATTTTCCAGTCGAGGCACATGTTCAATATCCACATGATCGAAACAATCTAACAAAGAACTAGCTATAACAAAGTATTTTGCTAAGTGTTCTTTAACACATTTATATTCTTGTGTTAATTGTTTCAATACTAATTCAGAGTCACCTCTTATTTTAATGTTCTTTGCCCCCAAATCTTTTAATATTTCCAAACCTGTGATTAAGGCTTCATATTCAGCTTCATTGTTAGAGCAAAGTCCATTTATTTTATATTTGAATTTAGTTGGAACCTTAGTAGGTGAAATTATTAGGATTCCAATCCCAGTTCCATGTTTATGTTTGGATCCATCAAAGTAGAGAATCCAAGGTTGAATATCCACATAATCTTGTGGCATTTTGACCAAAGAATGATCAACTATGAAATCAGCCACAATTTGACCTTTAACAGCTTTCAAAGGTTTACAAGTAAGTGAATATTCAGTTAATGCTAATGCCCATTTTCCAATTCTACTATGTAATATAGGTTTAGTCAACATATGCTTAATAACATCGAAATGGGAATAGACATAAATATCAACATGCTTTATATAATGCTTAAGTTTTGTACAAGAGAAATACAAACAAAGACAAAGTTTTTCTATGGCAGTATATCTAGTTTCTGCATCATTTAAAACTCTACTAAGGTAATAAACTGCATTTTCCATGCCATTATCATCTTCTTGAGCCAACATGCTTCCTATTGTCTTATCAGACGCAGCAATGTACAACTTCATAGTTTTGTTCCTGCTAGGAGGCATTAAAACTGGAGGCTTTATCAAATAATCCTTTATGTCATCAAAAGCCTTTTGATGCTCTTCATTCCATTTGAATGGATCATCCTTCTTGAGTCGAAGTAGTGGTGGGAAAGCTTGAGCCTTTCCATTTAGATTCGAAATGAATCGCCTCAAAAAGTTAATTTTTCCTAAAAGAGATTGAAGTTGTTTTTTGGTCGAAGGAGGCTTTGTCTCTAAGATAGCCTTTGTCTTGTTTTGGTTTATTTCGATGCCTTTTTTATGCACCACAAAACCAAGGAAATCTTCTGCATGCACACAAAAAGCACACTTTAATGGATTCATTTTTAATCCATGTTTCCTCATTCTTTCAAAAGATTGCCTAAGATACAGCAAATGGCTATCTTCAGAAGAGGATTTGATGATGATATCATCAATATAAACTTGCATGAATGTATCTATAAAATCATGAAACATAGAATTCATGGCCCTTTGATAAGTGGCCCCAGCATTCTTTAACCCAAAGGGCATAACAACCTATTCATAAGTGCCTAAAGCACCAGGGCATCTAAATGCTGTTTTAGATACATCCTCTTCGGCAATAAATATTTGGTTATAACCAGAATAACCATCTAACATGCTTCAAAATTCGAAGCCTGCTGCTGAATCTATTAACATTTCTGCTACAGACATGACATATTCATCTTTAGGTGTAGCATTGTCTAAGTCCCTAAAATCTATGCATACTCTAAGTGTACCATTCTTTTTAATAACAGGAACTATATTTGCTAACCATTCTACATACCTGGCAGTTCTGATGAATTTACTCTTCAGCAGCCTTTCGATCTCTTCCTTCATCTTGGACATGATTTCTGGTGCAAATCTCCTTGGCAATTGTTTCACTGGTTTTTTACCTGCCTTGATTGGTAGTCTTAGTTCGACCATTTCTCTACTCAGTCCAGGCATTTCATTATAATCCCAAGCAAAACAATCACTAAATTCCTTAAGAAGTAGCACCAATTTTCCTTTGAGATCAGGATTGATATTAGCACTAATATAAGTTGGCCTTTTCACTGAGCCATTTCCAATGTCAATTTCCTCCAAAGGATCTTGAGCATGCATCTTTGAGGTTTCATTTAATGGATCCCTTTCGAACCCTAGGGGCTCTTCATCATAGATACAGTCAAGCCTTTGAACCTGTGGCATAGGAGTGCCATCACTTTCGACCTTGGCTTTTGTAGCCATATTTTGTTGGATATCAGCTTCCAAAGCCGTAGTTAATTTACTTTCGGCCATATAAGCCGTAATTCTGGCCCATGCATTGGACTCAGTCATAATAATCTTCGTAGATATTCCACCCAGATGGTGGTATAACTCCATCTTCTGAGGATGCATCATCTATTTCCTCAGTCATAATAGCAAATTGGCTTTGGGTCAGCCATTTCTAACTGGTCAAAACCAGTTTCGAGCTCAGTTACCTCTAATTGTACATCATATTCTGATGGCAATATGGAAACCACACATATGACATAAAAATCTGGTTCAGAGTCCAGCAGATCATCATCTTCCATTTTATTTTCATCTATTGGAGGAAGGATCCTTTCTTTAGCTGGCCTTCTAGCCACTTCTTTGTATTGGCTTGGTTGAGGATTTTTTGCAGCCAATTTCTTTTGGCGTTGGAATCTACGCCACTGAGTTCTAGTCATTGGATGCTTACCCTTATAGTTATTTTTGTAAGAGTATTTGTTAGCATCTTCTGAATAGTTTGGTTTGGTACCACTGGAGCCACCAACTTCCATTGCACCGTTGTTGAATCTAATCATTCCTTGGTGCATCCAGCGCTCCACAGGGATCGAACCAGATGGTAGAAAAGTTGGCCTTCGACCAATTTGAACAGGATTATTTGGTCGAGTCAGGATGTCTTTTCCCTTGTCCTGATACTGTTTTGGTTTTGCCCCCTGCCTATTTGTTGCAGGTTGGAACTTCATAAGGCCTGCAGTAGCCTCTTTATGACAAACAGCACTGCAACGGGCACAAAGGATAACTCCTTTGTTCTCAAGTTTGCACATGTTTAGAAAGTCAATTAAATCCTCTTCAGCACGAGAATAAACTACTTTCATTTTCTCGAAATACTCCTTTTCAGGGATTTCTTCTGCTTGCACCTCTGTAACCTCCATGGCTTCGACCATCATTATTTCTTGTGGTTCAGCATAGAGAGTATCAGCATTCTGCAAAGGTTCAACATCAATCTTCATGGCTTTATGCTTTTCACCAAATTCGAGTCTTCCCTCATTCAAAGCCTTTTGGACCAAGTCCCTGAAAAGTACACATTGTGAGGTTCTATGTCAAAGAAAATTATGATATTTACAGTAACCTCTTTTCTTTCTCATATTTAATGGGGGTATTTTGACACCCTTAGGAACCACAATTTGGCCATCAATAACCAATAAATCAAAAATCTCATCACATTTTGTTATATCAAAAGTGTAAGTCTTTGACACATATTTATCATTTTTTGGTTCAACAAGATTTTTCCCATTTGAAGGTTTCAAAAGTTTGCAAGTATAAGGGGGACCAGGTTTTAATTATGCTAAGTCTATTTTCCCTTGTTCAACATCTTCATAAGAGATATCATATTCTTGGTCACTATCATGTGTTTCAACATAAGCAACCTTTTCTTTCTTATGATACTTAGAGTTTCTAGTCTTTTCTGCTTTCAAGCATTCGACCTGTCGAACCCTATCAGCCAATTGGGCCATGTCTCTTAAATGTTGAGTATCTAATTTCTTTCTGATCGAATAATCTAGGCCACCAGCAGCCATTTCGACCAATTCATGTTCAGGCACCTGAGTAAAGCATCTAGCCTTAAGCAAACAGAATCTATTCAAATAATCATCCACAGACTCAGGAGTTTTGCGCCTAACACTTGCCAATTCTTTGAGACTTATTTTAGATTGTCCCATGTAGAATTGTTCATGGAAAACCCTCTCCAATTGGTTCCAATTGAAAATTGAATGTGGAGGGAGAGTAGTAAACCATGTGAAAGCATTTTTTGTTAAATAATTTGGGAAATATTTCATCCTTAAATTCTCATTGTTTGCTAAATCCCCTGCCTCAGTCAAATATCTTGCTATGTGTTCAACAGTGGATTCACTAGTATCACCAGCAAATTTGGTGAATTTTGGGATTTTCCAACCCCTTGGTAATTCTGTTTGAAGCACATATTCTGATAAGGCAGAGACAAAATGAGGCCTATGCATGCCTATATTTAAACCATTTTGTGCCAAGATTGTTTCGACCAAATTTGCTATGTTGTTTTGTCCACCAAAGTTATTGTTTTGGACATTTCTAACTACATCATCATCATTTTGGTTCCTATTTACCAAGACAATTCCAGGGTTTGGTTCGACCTGGGGCAAAGCCTGTGGCTGTGCCTGAGGCTACGCTTGTGGTTCTACCACTGGCAAATGTTGTAGGACTTGGTTTACAGGATTTGCTATATTGTTCTGTGCAGGCACAATGGCATTATTTGGTGCTTGCGCAATTTGCAAAGGCACTACATTTTGAATTTGGGGAACTTGTTGATTAGGGACTTGAGGAGCCCCAAAGAAGTCAGCAATTCTTCCCATTTGATTGGCTAACAATTGGTAACTTTGGTTAGTATTCTGAATTAAAGGATTAAACATTGTACCAATTTGTTGTGTTAACATGTTAACCATGTCATGATTACTATCATCCATTTGTTGCCTCATTGCTGCCAAGGCAGTATTGGTTAATGCAGGCGTATTATTTCGCGTAGCAGAACCAAATATCCCTGGGTTATTAGGGACATAAACGCCTGGCACTGTCTCTGTAAATAATGAGGCACTTGTTTGCAAGCCCTGCATCATAGTAGTAGGCATACCATAGGGGTAATTCCTACTGGTGCCTTGAGTCATATATTGAGAAAAAGGTAATTGAAATGCAGATGAACCCGCGCCACCCCCATTGACATTTGACTTATTTGGAGAAAAGTTACTCTCCATATTGTGAACCAAAGTTAATATAGGTTCTGTAGTGGTCGAGGGCGCTATTGTGGATGATGGCATTGCCATTGTGGCAGTCATTATCGAAGATGTTGGGGCAGAGACTGTTGCCCCAGTAACATTGGGTATATTCTCACTTATTACAGGAGAAACTATAGCCCCTGAAGTACTCGAAACGGTTGAAGGATTCGAACCGCCATTATTATTGTTTCCACTTGAACTTTCCATGTTTGATCTTGTGTTATTTCTGGGTGGTGGTCTAACCATTTCAGGGAGTAATTTCCCGTTTCTTAAAAGCATACACTAACAAACAATTTCTGGAAACAAAGATTACAGAACAAACAAAGATACACTAAATTTTTGAAGAAAAATTTTAACACAAAGCACACAGTCCCACTGGACGTGCCAATTTGTTTACTTTGAAATTTAGTAAACAACGCTAGTTTGAGTTATTACAAGAGAGATCAACTAGTAAATCTCGGGACATAGTGCTTTTGTTTATATTTTCAAAGCAATGAGTGTTCATTATTGTTCTTATGCTTTAAATGTTGTTTTTGTGTTTTTTATGTTACTTGAAATGCAAGAAAGAATGTTTATTCAAATGAATAAACAGAAGGAAAGATGAGTCGAAATTAAAGAAACAATTGGAGTAAATGAAAAGGCTGTAAATTGCATTCAAATGTAAATGTTTACAGAAAGATAATGGTCCACATTACATACATTCTCCTTCGATCACTCGTTTCTCTCGTTGACACGGGTACTTTGAGTTTTCTGTGGATTTTGTATAATGATTGTGACCCCTTATTCGATCACAGAACTATTCTATTTATAAGCACTAATTCCTAACTGCTAATAACGCCTAAATAACTATAGAGAGGACGCGTGTCTTGACACGTATTTTGAATTTGAATTCCTCGTTATCCTTTGAATTAGCCGTTATATCCATCGAAGTCGAAATAGCAAAGCTTTTCCTGAATCTTTTGCTAAGTCCATACTTTTCTTCTGCACAGCGAACGCTTCGACCCTATTGACGTTTCGACCAAATCGAAAGGATCCTGAAGAAAGCAAAGTTAAGAATAATGCTCGAGATAGAACATTTAAAGATTTGTTCATGCATGGTTATTCATTAAATTCATTGGCTCTGAAAACCAAACATCTTTTAATGACTTTTGAAATAATAAAATAATTAAATGGAATTATTTTAATCATGCATTTAGAACATATTTTGACTTAGTAAAAATATGGGCTAACACCTTGTTGAAATATTAAAATTATAGGTTTTATTTTTTTTACAACAAAAAAAATTTAGGTTTTATACTCATTACATTTTTTTTTGGTTATATATCCATTAAATTTAGGATCCAAAATGCATTACAATTTGTAAGCAAGAAAGACCTTTCATTACATGGAGCACATACTTGAAATATAAATTAGGATTTTAGAGATATAGCTACAGAACAGAAACAATATAGACACATCACTGAAACAGTTACAGCTCAACTACAAAACTATTATCTAATAACTTGTTAAGCAAGTATCAATCCTACTCATACTGAATCTAGAATCTAGATTCAAAAGTGGAATTCATAGTAGATGAATCTAGAATCTAACATACAAGCATCAACCCAAAAAAACAGACTGTATCAAGAGCAAAAGAAACTCCTTCAAAAGCAATTATATTAAGCCTCAAAAGATCTTAATCTAATCTTAAGAATGTCACAAAATTTTAAAAGTAATATTCAGACTCCATTGCTACCTTTAACAAACATAATATTTAAACACATGCCAGAGACAAAATATATACTTTATAAACACATATAAACCTCAAAACACATACAGTAGTAAACTAAATTTGCATAGCATATTATAGAGTGACTCTATGTAAAGGGAAATTGCATATGTGTTAATTATTTTATTAAGTCCTGAAACCCACAACATTAAACCAGCACCAGTGCAGCCAAGAACATTCATTATCATCATCATCAATAAGAAACAATATTGAAAGTAAACTCATACAATGCTAATTTCACTATGACTTAAAGATCCATTCAATATGTTACTATAACAAATGTATAGATTGTTCTGCAAGTAACTATACTATGATTCGAATCCGCAATTCCTCGCCACTCGACTATTTGATAAATAATAAAATAAAGGCATAGATTCTACATAACTTGTAACTTTCTTCCGAACAATGTTGGGAATGGGAATAAAAATGTCGAACTCAAGACTGTGTAGTTTGTGTTTAGCTTCAAACTCTAGAATCGGTTTCACATCCGATCGAACCTCCCTAATCATATCCTCAATGAGTTCAAATAAAGCTTGATCATCAGAGAAAGAGTCAACCAACATTGGCTTGAATGTAGGACTCCATTTTCACTTGGCCACAATCTTCAGACCCAATAGACTATCGAGCATTAAAGTGTTGGAAGTGCCCAATCTGATCTAAATGAAAGCATTTAGCAGTATTATTCTCACATAAAAGCACAAGGCACAGGCAATTTCTCAAATAAGCATCTTTATAAGAACTCAATGTTGATTTTAAAAGTTCTGCATCATACTTAAGTGCCACATAATTAGGATACTCATCAACATATAGTAGTTCTATGAATCGCCTAGAACATGCTGGAATGTTTACAGGTTTACCATTGAAATGTGATATGAGAATTGCAGGGCATTCATACCAGTTTTTAAAGAAGCAAACATAGAAACGATCATAAGGCTCATGAATTCATCACCCACAGTCTCAATAATTGTCATGTCCTCCAAACAAGAAGTTAAAACTGTGGAGAGAATATTAACAAATCACGCGGCAAAGACAAAAATTTTCAAATACTTTCAGAGTATCAAACAATAAGAAAATATTAGTCAAACTGAATTTGATTACCAATTATTTCTTATGTTTTGATACTCCAAAGGCACATGAACTATTTTTATAGAAGGAGGACAATAGCTGCAACAATCTTCAATAATAGGAAGAATGAACTCAAACTATAATAAATAAGTAAAGATAAATTGAACAAAAGCACAAAATAAACTGTAGTACTAATTGTTGAGTCTTTGATATTGGCTGCATTTTTGGAAAAATAAACTTGGTGTCAGATGTGCGATCCGATGCTCTGGCATTGCGTAGAGCATTGTAAATGTCTCTGGAGGAGCGCTCATGACAAAGTTCTATTTATGGAATGTTGGTTTCTCTCTCATGTATCTTGCATGGTGCGTTTTATAAGGTTTTATATAAGGAAGGTTTTTAATGCTTCAGATTCAGTTCAAGAATATTTCTAAAGAGTATCTGCGTTGAAGAATATATTTTGGAAGAATCTCTTTTATTTAATATGGAGTTAATGCTTGGGTCAAAGAAACCAAGCCCATGTTTCTCTAATTGTCTGAAGTATTTAAAGGAGCTGCAAAACCCTAATTAGTTAGTTGTTCACGCCGTTTTTGTGCTAGTACTCAGAATTAGGTTTTGCGTGTGTATTGTGATTGTGAGCCTTTCTTGTGTCACCTTGATGCAAGCTTAGGACGTGTTCTAAGTGTTGTAATTGTGTGTTCCTTCTCCTAAGCTTTGAAGCACGGAGTTAGGACTTCTGTGTGTGTAACACTCCAAGCCTTTAGGTACGAGTGTGTAGTTTTAGGAGTGTGTCTCCAAAACTGTCTTTTGTCTTGTGTTTTATTGAAATCCTTATTGTAGGTAAGGTTGTAAGGGAGTGAGATGGGATCTCATATCTAGGAGTTCCTAGGTAGAAGAGTCATTGGTAGGGCCTAGGTCTTAAGTTGTAAACGGGTAGTTTGCTGGAGACTTAGGACTAGGACTATTATAGTGATATTCCTTCCTGGATTGGTATCCCCCAGACGTAGGTTCGCCGAACTGGGTTAACAAATATCCTGTGTTCATTATTTGTTCATTTGCTTGTTTTATTCTGTTACGCGCGAGGCCGGATAGATTGCTAGAGCATCGAGTAGAGCATCGTGCATAGCGTGCCTGGAATTGCAATTGGTATCAGAGCAGGCACCCTAACATATTTGGGTGAGCTCCAGGGAAGTTATTTTCTGGTACTATGGACATGGAAGGAGGATCTGTTGGCAGACCACCACTTTTGGATGGCACCAACTATGATTACTGGAAGCCGCGCATGATGGCCTTTCAAAAATCTATGGATAGCCAAACTTGGAAAGCAGTTATCAAAGGATGGGAACACCCTGTGATGAGGGGCACAACCGAATTAAAGCCTGAAGAGAACTGGTCTAAGAAAGAAGATGAGTTGGCTCTTGGAAACAACAAAGCCTTGAATGCTTTATTTAGTGGAGTGGACAAGTACATCTTCAGGCTGATCAAGAAATGCACGGTGGCAAAAGATGCTTGGGAAATTCTCAAGACCATTCATGAAGGGACACCCAAGGTAAAGATGTCAAGGCTCCAACTTCTGACCACTAAGTTTGAGAACCTTAGAATGAAGGAAGATGAAAGTGTACATGATTTTCATATGAACGTGATTGATTTTGCCAACTCATTTGATTCACTTGGTGAAAAGATCCCTGAAGAAAAGCTTGTGAGAAAAATTCTTAGGTCTCTACCTAGGAAATTCAACATGAAAGTTACAGCCATTGAAGAAGCTCAAGATATCTCGAGCATGAAAGTGGATGAGCTTATTGGATCACTTCAAACCTTTGAATTATATATAAATGAAAGATCTGAAATGAAGAACAACATCAGTAAAAACGGTAATGTTCAGAGAAAAGGTGAACCCGATGAAGAAATTGTTGAGCATATTGCAGCATTCACTGGTAGATATGAATCTGATGAAGATTCTTGTAATGAAGACATAACTTTTGATGAGCTTGCTAGCACCTACAAAGAACTACTTACAAGGTATGAAGAAATGTGTAGAATTCTTGAGAAGCAGAAAAAGACCATTAACAAACTTCAAGCTGAAGTAAACATACAGGTTGAAAAGGCTACACAAGCTGAGGAGAAAGTCATCCAAGTAAATGTTCAAATGGATGATCTAAGGAAACGTGTAAGTCAGCTGAACTCGGGAACAAATCTTCTTGAAGAAATTCTGGACAATGTACCAAGTGGGAATTTGAGATCTATTGGGTACAACTATTCAAGTCTGAACCAGTATCAACAGGATCCTGAAACCAAGTTTACATCAGCTGAAGATGTTTTTGATCCTTGTACGGGGAAGAAGATGCTGAAGCATCCTACTCAACATTCTAAAGCTTACCCTGTTCCAAAATTTGAGTCTGATTCAAAACCCCATGTGCACCAAAGACCTAAAAGTCAGAAGAGATATCGAAGGTGGGTATGTCACCATTGTGGTAAGAAGGGACATATAAGGCCCTTCTGTTTCAAGCTGTATGGGTATCCCGAGCAGATTCAACAAGTAAAGCCTGCACCTGAAGTGATAAATGTGAAGAAGGAATGGAAACCCAAAGATGGCTCCTCTACTTTAAACACCAAGGCAACTCCCATTACTACTTCTACTATGAAGAAAGGAACATCTATGCATGTAAGTGAGTCTCCCTCTTCCTCGATTTATGTCCCTTTTGGTACTGAAACCAGGCCATTAGTAAAGGTTAAATCTGATGAAACTCTAGGACAACCTAGTTTGAATGTTGGTATTGAATGTGCCAATATGTCACCTACAAAGGTTGTTGATAATGTTATTGGTTCGCTAAAGGAAACTCTACATGAGTCGAATGTTGTGCCAGATGTCTCAGCATCTGTGGCCTTGCCTTGGCAGACATCCGATTTGTTGTTACTATTCTGATTCTGGGCCTTGCCCTGGATATTTGAGCACTCTTCAGTGCATATGGTCTGCAATACTAGTAAGTACTTTGTGGTATACTCTGCTGCTACACTGTTTTGGTTACTGATCTTATGTGCTAATTTGTCAAATTTGTGGCAAAAAGGGGGAGTAAATGTTGGTTACTGTTATGTTATGTTTAGTCTGCTATTTGGTACTGATATGCTTGAAGTTAGTTGGATGGAGTATGTAGCTGTGTGGCTGTGATCTGATATATGCAGGTGTTGAGGGGGAGCTGATTTGTGTTATGCAGGGGGAGATGTTGGATACAATGCTCCAACATCCCATGCATGTGTGCAGGGGGAGTAGACTTGTGAAAATGCTGAAGCATTCTATCCCACATCCTATCAAGTTTATTTTGTTGACCATTTAAGGCGAAGTAGTTATCTTGTTCCGCTGTTGCATGCCTCTCTGATATTCTTAAAAAGATACAATTTATTCTTCTCTATTGTTATTCATGAAGGAGTAGTATGGTAACTGTGTTGAAGGATAGCCTCTACTGATCTTTATGACTGTGTGTTTATGTTGAGAAAAAGAAATGTAGTTGAAGTATCTCTTTAAGTACAATATGTATGGTACAATATGTATGGTCATAATTTGTTTTAGCCAAAAATTTGCCAAAGGGGGAGTTTGTTGAGTCTTTGATATTGGCTGCATTTTTGGAAAAATAAACTTGGTGTCAGATGTGCGATCCGATGCTCTGGCATTGCGTAGAGCATTGTAAATGTCTCTGGAGGAGCGCTCATGACAAAGTTCTATTTATGGAATGTTGGTTTCTCTCTCATGTATCTTGCATGGTGCGTTTTATATGGTTTTATATAAGGAAGGTTTTTAATGCTTCAGATTCAGTTCAAGAATATTTCTAAAGAGTATCTGCGTTGAAGAATATATTTTGGAAGAATCTCTTTTATTTAATATGGAGTTAATGCTTGGGTCAAAGAAACCAAGCCCATGTTTCTCTAATTGTCTGAAGTATTTAAAGGAGCTGCAAAACCCTAATTAGTTAGTTGTTCACGCCGTTTTTGTGCTAGTACTCAGAATTAGGTTTTGCGTGTGTATTGTGATTGTGAGCCTTTCTTGTGTCACCTTGATGCAAGCTTAGGACGTGTTCTAAGTGTTGTAATTGTGTGTTCCTTCTCCTAAGCTTTGAAGCACGGAGTTAGGACTTCTGTGTGTGTAACACTCCAAGCCTTTAGGTACGAGTGTGTAGTTTTAGGAGTGTGTCTCCAAAACTGTCTTTTGTCTTGTGTTTTATTGAAATCCTTATTGTAGGTAAGGTTGTAAGGGAGTGAGATGGGATCTCATATCTAGGAGTTCCTAGGTAGAAGAGTCATTGGTAGGGCCTAGGTCTTAAGTTGTAAACGGGTAGTTTGCTGGAGACTTAGGACTAGGACTATTATAGTGATATTCCTTCCTGGATTGGTATCCCCCAGACGTAGGTTCGCCGAACTGGGTTAACAAATATCCTGTGTTCATTATTTGTTCATTTGCTTGTTTTATTCTGTTACGCGCGAGGCCGGATAGATTGCTAGAGCATCGAGTAGAGCATCGTGCATAGCGTGCCTGGAATTGCACTAATTATAAAGAACCTTTATTTGCTATAAAATATACAATATGAAAGTTAGGTCTGTCCAGAAGATGGAATGAAAACAGAATAACAATCAAGTACCTCTGTGCCTCTAGAGCATCCATTGCAGTAGTAAGCTCCAGAATCAGGTGTGGAGAGAGTATTACCAAATAATGCGATTGTAACAAATTTTTTCAAATACTTTCAGAGTATCAAGAAATAAAAAAATATCAGTCAAAACAGTTGGATCACCAATTATTTCTTATATCTTGATACTCCAAAAGCACATGAAATAATTTAATGGAAGAATGACATTTCTATAGCAATCTTCAATAATACATAGAATGAACTCAAGCTATAAAAAATAAGTTAAGAAAAGAGAACAACCACAAAGTTAATATGAATTGTAGAAATAAGATAGATGAGTATATATAGGGTGAATGAACAAATACAACAATTGCTTCCTAATAGAAGCATGAATCTTAGCACCCTATATAAAATCACAATTAAATGTCATGCTACCTTCAAAAACATATCAAATGAACAAACCATATGGAGACCGAATAAACAACACAAACAATAAATAAAGACAAGTGATACCTTTTCATCGATCAACACCATCTCAATTGAACTAATTTCAGATGGATTCAAGAATGAGGGGATCTTCCAAAGCCTAAGAACACGAACCTTGATTCGAGTAGACCCTTGGTTAGGAACAATCTCAGCAACATCATCAAAATTCTTACAAACCTTAGCCATGGTGGTTAATTCCTAAGGACAAACAACGAATTCTATGGATCAGTAGTGCTACTGAGAAAAGATTGGAATTCAAAAACAATCACAACTGATACAATTTATAGCAATAGATTTAATATAAAATAATCAAGAAATTTGAAATTCAAAATCTAGACCAATCTTATGGGGGGAAAATGCAATTGAATCCCTAACCCTAACTGAGATACACAAAGAAATAGAAGAAATTAACAAAGCTAGAATGCAGTAAACACCTAACCCATTAAAACCTGTCCCAGATACAATACTAACCAGATACGCCCTCTTCCAAATAAACCTCTCCTGGATACAGATGGCTGTTGAGCCAGATACAATCTACACCAGATAAGCCTTCTTCCATAGAGAGAATAAAGACGGCCGGGTGTTGAGAGCGGTGTGCGGAATGAGACAAAGCCTGCGAACCTTTAAAAAGAGCAGAGAAAGAATAGAAAACGATGAATCTTTTACTAATAAAAGGAAGCTCCTGTGTTATTCTTATGTCTCCATTGTGCCTATGTTGCATATCTAAATGAGCTCCAATTCTTGATTAAAAAAAGCTCAAATTCTTCATTGTTTTTATCCCACAATTTATTGTATTTGTCTATTCATTCTCCAAAGTCATGGTTATGCATTTTGGTTGAAGAGTAGTTAAAGGCCACTAATGCAATACAATTATTACCACACACATAAAGCTCATGATCATTGGAATTCTTTCCAATCAATATATTCAATAATTGAAATTCCTGGCACGCTATGCACGATGCTCTACTCGATGCTCTAGCAATCTATCCGGCCTCGCGCGTAACAGAATAAAACAAGCAAATGAACAAATAATGAACACAGGATATTTGTTAACCCAGTTCGGCGAACCTACGTCTGGGGGATACCAATCCAGGAAGGAATATCACTATAATAGTCCTAGTTACTAAGTCTACAGCAAACGCCCCGTTTACAACTTATAACCTAGGCACTACCAATGACTCTTCTACCTAGGAACTCCTAGATATGAGATCCCATCTCACTCCCTTACAACCTTACAGCCAGCAAGGATTTCACTAACACAAGAACAAAACGTTTTGGAGACACACTCCTAAAACTACACACTCGTACCTAAAGGCTTGGAGTGTTACACACACAAAAGTCCTAACTCCGTGCTTCAAATCTTAGGAGAAGGAACACACAATTACAACACTTAGAACACGTCCTAAGCTTGCATCAAGGTGACACAAGAAAGGCTCACAATTACAAAACACACGCAAAACCTAATTCTGAGAACTAGCACAATAACGGCGTGAACAACTAACTAATTAGGGTTTTGCAGCTCCTTTAAATACTTCAGACAATTAGAGAAACATGGGCTTGGTTTCTTTGACCCAAGCATTAACTCCATATTAAATAAAAGAGATTCTTCCAAAATATATTCTTCAACGCAGATACTCTTTAGAAATATTCTTGAACTGAATCTGAAGCATTAACAACCTTCCTTACATAGAAACATATCAAACGTGCCATACAAGATTCATGAAAGAGAAACAAAACATTCCATAAATAGCTTTTGTCATGAGCGCTCCTCCTGAGCACTTTCAATGCTCTACACAATGCCAGAGCATCGGATCGCACATCTGACACCAAGTTTATTTCCAAAAATGCAGCCAATACCAAGGACTCAACAAACTCCCCCTTTGGCAAATTTTTGGCTAAAACAAATTATGACCATACAGATAGTACTAAAACAGATACATCAACTACATTTCTTTTTCTCAACATAAACACACAAGCATAAAGATCTGTAGAGGCTATCCTTCAAAACAGTTACCATACTACTCCTTCATGGAGAACAGTAGAAAAGAATAAGATGTATCTTTTAAGATTATCAGAGAGGCATGCAACAGCGGAACACAAAAAAAAAACTACTTCGCCTTAAATGGTCACGAAAATAAACTTGATAGGATGTGGAATAGAATGCTTCAGCATTTTCACAAATCTGCTCCTCCTGCACACATGCATGAGATGTTGGAGCATTGTATCCAACATCTCCCCCTGCATAATACAAATCAGCTCCCCCTCAACACCTGCATATATCAGATCATGCACACAACCACACAGCTACATACTCCATCCAAAACTACACTACTAGTTACACTACACACATATCATAACCAGAGCATGTGCAGACAGAAAACAACCAGCAGACTGATCAATTCATAACCAGAATATATCCAAGGCATACCAGGATTGGTATGTAAGATTGGTATTTTGGTATTTTACTCCCCCTTTTTGCCACAAATTTGACAAATACACACCAGCATAGAGTACAGAAGTAAATGACTTTAATGCACACCAACAGACGGGATACATAACTCACCAACTCCCCCTCACTACCAACATGCCGAGAAAAATAGATTCTCGCACATAAGGAGCACATGCAAGAATAGTAATAATCACTACTCAATCTCATGCACATAGGCCAGACAGGCTATATGCAACCACACCACAACTACAAATGCACATGGGGCAGACAAGCCATGTGTAACCATCATAACATACGCATGCTTCTATAGGCAAACATGCTACAACTGATCTACAACTACCAACATCAGAGCAATCATGAATCAGCGGACAAATGCAAACATACAGATAACACACACCTGAGGTTAGGACACATGATATCATATACCACATGTAATGAGAAGAAAGAATTTGATCTGATTCTCCTAGGATAGCGTGCAAGCATAAGTTGGAGAAAAAAATGACAGTTGCACGCCTCAAGCTCATTGACTGCTATAACTCCTCATAGAGGCAAATTCCTAACTTGCCCCTTAGCTTCTCAAATTGCACAGCATCAAGAGCCTTAGTGAAAATATCTGCCACTTGCTCTTTTGTACCCACATGCTCCAATTTGACAATTTTATTCTCAACAAGATCTCTGATGAAATGATGGCGAATATCAATATGCTTGGTCTTGCTATGCTGAACTGGATTCTTTGAGATGTTTATTGCGCTCATGTTGTCACAGTACAATGTTAGAGCATCCTGTTCAACATTGTATTCCTTCAGCATTTGTTTCATCCACACAAGTTGAGAGCAACTACTCCCAGCTGCTATATACTTAGCCTCAGCTGTAGATAGGGCCACACAATTTTGCTTCTTGCTGAACCAAGATATTAGATTAGTCCCCAAAAAGAAACAACCTCCTGAAGTACTTTTTCTATCATCAGCACTTCCAGCCCAATCAGCATCACAATATCCATATAAGATAGAATTTTCACAATGGGAATACATTATCCCATAATCACTAGTTCCATTCACATACTTCAAAATTCTCTTAACTTGAGTCAAGTGACTTACCTTATGATCTGCTTGATATCTAGCACACACTCCAACAGCATAAGTTATGTCAGGTCTACTTGCAGTCAAGTACAACAAGCTCCCAATCATGCTTCTATAGAGACTTTGATCTACACTTACTCCCTTCTCATCTTTGGTAAGTTTCAAATGGGTAGGTGCTGGTGTTCTCTTGTGTGTAGCATTGTCCATCCCAAATTTCTTGACTATGTTTCTGGCATACTTGCTTTGAGATATAAAGATGGTGTCTTCCATTTGTTTAATCTGAAGACCAAGAAAGTAAGTCAATTCCCCAACAAGACTCATTTCAAACTCTGACTGCATTTGCTTGACAAAATGCTGGACCATCGTGTTCGACATTCCACCAAACACAATGTCATCAACATAGATTTGGGCTATTATAAATTTTCCCTTTTCTTCTTTTACAAACAGGGTTTTGTCGGATCCTCCCTTCCTGTATCCTTGCTCTTCCAAGAATTGAGTCAACCTTTCATACCATGCCCTAGGTGCCTGTTTTAGGCCATACAAGGCTTTCTTCAATTTGTAGACATATTTAGGATGTTCTGGGTCCACAAACCCTTTAGGTTGCTCAACATACACCTCTTCCTGTAGGTATCCATTTAGAAATGCACTCTTCACGTCCATTTGGTATAATTTGAACTTGAGAATGCAGGCCACTCCTAGAAGCAATCTGATGGATTCTAGTCTGGCCACAGGTGCAAAAGTTTCATCAAAGTCAAGCCCTTCAATCTGGGTATATCCTTGTG
This sequence comes from Trifolium repens, assembly GCA_030408175.1. Lineage (NCBI taxonomy): Eukaryota > Viridiplantae > Streptophyta > Magnoliopsida > Fabales > Fabaceae > Trifolium > Trifolium repens. Next base: position 18,705,649 of record CP125839.1, on the reverse strand, counting down.
CCACAAGCCTTGCTTTATTTCTGGTAACCGTACCATTCTCATCTGACTTGTTTTTATACACCCATTTTGTTCCAATTACATTCACATCTTCAGGCCTTGGAACTAAGTCCCGTACTTCACTTCTCTCAAATTGGTTAAGCTCTTCTTGCATAGCCTCAATCCAGGCTTCATCAGTCAAAGCTTCTTTGACATTCTTTGGCTCAAACAAGGACACAAAACAAGAATTTGCAATTACATCATTTGTCCTTCTTGTGGTTATCCCTTGTTCAGGATTCCCTATAATCAGGTCTTTGGGATGATTTTTCTGGACACGTACAGAGGGACCTTTGTTTTGGACTTGAGGTTCAGTACTTGTCTCAGCATCTTCTTCATGAGTCTTTTCATCAGATTTTTGTTTATTGGGATGTTCTGATGCTCCAACATCTTGCTCAACATTGTCAATAACAGGTGCACCTTGATCAATGTCATCATCCTTCTCTAAGGGGGTGTCTTTTACAACAACATTTACAGATTCCATCACAACTTGAGTCTTGGAGTTGTAAACTCTATATGCTCTACTGTTTGTAGAGTATCCAAGGAAGATTCCCTCATTACTTTTAGGGTCAAGTTTCCTTCTTTGTTCTCTATCAGCTAGAATGTAGCACTTACTCCCAAAAACATGAAAGTGTTTGACAGTTGGCTTCCTTTCTTTCCATAGTTCATATAAAGTAGAGGAAGTACCTTTTCTTAGAGTAACTCTGTTGTGTATGTAGCAAGAAGTGTTCATGGCTTCAGCCCAGAAGTGATATGGAATGCTTTTGGCATGAAGCATGACTCTAGCTGATTCTTGGATGGTTCTGTTCTTCCTTTCAACCACACCATTTTGTTGTGGGGTTATAGGAGACGAGTACTCATGCTTGATCCCTTCAGTGGAGCAGAATTCGTTGAATTTGGAGTTCTCAAATTCTCTTCCATGGTCACTTCTGATTCTAACAACATTACTTCCTTTCTCTCTTTGAAGTTGAATGCACAGCTCCTTGAACACATCAAAAGCATTTGATTTTTCTCTAATGAAATTCACCCATGTGTATCTAGAGTAATCATCTACCACTACAAGAGCATACCTCTTTCCTCCCAAGCTTTCAACCTGCATGGGTCCCATGAGATCCATGTGTAATAATTCAAGAACCTTGGAGGTTGTCTGATGCTCCAGCATTGGATGCGACATCCTGATTTGCTTTCCAATTTGACATTCACCACACACCTTTCCTTCAACGATCTTGAGTTTGGGAAGGCCTCTAATGGCTTCAACTGATATAGCTTTCTTCATTCCTTTCAAATTGAGATGTCCCAATTTCTGGTGCCATAGTTGAACTTCATCTTCTGTGGTGACTAGGCAGGTGGATGTGAGGCCTTCTTCCTGAGGCATCCACAAGTAACAGTTGTCTTTAGATCTAGTGCCTCTCAGCATTAGTTGTCCTTCCTCATTGTTAACAAGACATTCAGATTTAGTGAAGTTAACTTTCATGCCTTGATCACACAGCTGACTAATGCTAATCAGATTTGCTGTGAGGCCTTTAACTAAAAGCACATTCTCCAGGTTGGGCAATCCATGGCTGATCAGATCCCTAATTCCTATTATTTCTCCTTTTGCACCATCTCCAAAAGTTACAAAGCTAGCCTTGTAGGATCTTACATTTATGAGATACTTCTCTTCACCAGTCATATGTCTAGAACACCCGCTATCAAAATACCAATCTTCCCTAGAAGAAGCTCTTAGGGATGTGTGAGCAATTAACCCAACATTTTCTTCTTTATGTAGTTCAGCATTCTCTTCTTTAGGTCTCCATTCCTTCTTAATAACATTCTCTTCCTGTACCACATTTGGTTTAGGCTCCTGGTTGGGGTATCCATACAACTTGTAGCAGAAAGGTCTGATGTGTCCCCTTTTTCCACAATGGTGACACACCCACCTACGATATCTCCTTTGGTTTTTAGGCCTTTGATGAACGAAAGGTCTTGGTCTTTGCTGAACTGAAGATTTGGGATCAAGAGCAAACTTTGGAACTGGGTAGGCTTTAGAATGTTGAGTCTGATGCTCCAGCATTACCTTTCCAGTACAGGGGTCAAATACTTCTTCACTGGATGTAAACTTGGTTTCAGGATTCTGTTGATACTGATTAAGACTAGAGTAGTTGTATCCAACAGACTTTAACTTTCCACTTGGTACATTATCCAGAATTTCTTCAAGAAGATTTGCTCCTGAGTTCAGCTGGCTAACACGCTTCCTTAGATCATCTATTTGAGCATTCACTTGGATGACTTTTTCTTCTGCCTGTGTAGCCTTTTCAACTTGCATGTTCACTTCAGCTTGAAGTTTGTTGATGGTCTTCTTTTGTTTCTCAAGAATCCTACACATCTCTTCATATCTAGTGACCAATTCTTTGTAGGTGCTGGCAAGTTCTTCATAAGACACATCCCCATCTTCATCAGATTCCCAATCCTCAACATTAACACATGTTCCAGTGAGAGCAGTCGCATGTCTTGCTGATTCACTTTCTTCATCAGTGTCTTCATCTGACCAAGAAACAGTTAGCCCTTTCTTTTGTCTTTTCTGATATGTTCCACATTCTGACCTTATGTGTCCATAACCTTCACACTCATGACACTGAACACCCTTGCCTTGACTGCTCTTTTCTTCAGACTTGGTTTTCTTCAGACTATTCTGCTGCTTGTTGATGTCGAACTGGATGCTCTGCCCATTCTGTCGATTCCTACCTCCAACTCTTTTCAACACTTTGTTGAATTGTCTACCAAGCATGGCAATAGCATCAGCTATGTTATCTTCCTCTTCATCTTCAATCTGATCATCTTCCTCCTCAGTGTTTGAAACAAAAGCAATGCTCTTGTTCTTCTTGTCTCCACGTTCATCCAGCACACTTTCAAAAGTCTGGAGAGATCCAACAAGTTCATCCATTTTCATAGTGGAAATATCATGTGCCTCCTCAATAGCCGTTACCTTCATGTCAAATCTTTTGGGAAGAGATCTAAGAAGTTTTCTTGATAGTTTTTCATCAGACATCTTTTCACCCAGAGCTTCAAAAAAGTTTCCAATGTCTAACAAACTCAAGTGAAAGTCCTGAATGTTCTCATCATCTTTCATTCTTAGGGCTTCAAATTTTGAGGTAAGATGTTGAATCTTTGACTGTTTCACTTTGGTGGTGCCCTCATAGCACTTTTGCAATACCTCCCATGCCTCTTTGGCTGACACACAGTTTTTTATAAGTTTGAAGACACTAGTGTCAACTCCATTGAACAAGGCATAAATAGCCTTATGATTCTGATTGGCTACAGCTTCCTCTTCTGTCGTCCATTCTACTTCAGGTTTCACTATCCCCGTTGAGGTACCTTCCTTGCTTGCATACGTGGGTTGTTCCCAACCGGTCAAAACAACCTTCCAAACCTTGCTATCAATGGATCTCAGAAAGGCCATCATCTTTGATTTCCAAGAATCATAGTTTGCGGATCCAGTAAGCAAGGGTGGCCTGTTCATGTATCCTCCTTCTTTCTCCATAGTGCCAGACATTTCAGGTCCTGAATCTCACCCAAACAGGCAGGGTGTCTGCTCTGATGCCAATTGAAATTCCTAGCACGCTATGCACGATGCTCTACTCGATGCTCTAGCAATCTATCCGGCCTCGCGCGTAACAGAATAAAACAAGCAAATGAACAAATAATGAACACAGGATATTTGTTAACCCAGTTCGGCGAACCTACGTCTGGGGGATACCAATCCAGGAAGGAATATCACTATAATAGTCCTAGTTACTAAGTCTACAGCAAACGCCCCGTTTACAACTTATAACCTAGGCACTACCAATGACTCTTCTACCTAGGAACTCCTAGATATGAGATCCCATCTCACTCCCTTACAACCTTACAGCCAGCAAGGATTTCACTAACACAAGAACAAAACGTTTTGGAGACACACTCCTAAAACTACACACTCGTACCTAAAGGCTTGGAGTGTTACACACACAAAAGTCCTAACTCCGTGCTTCAAAGCGTAGGAGAAGGAACACACAATTACAACACTTAGAACACGTCCTAAGCTTGCATCAAGGTGACACAAGAAAGGCTCACAATTACAAAACACACGCAAAACCTAATTCTGAGAACTAGCACAATAACGGCGTGAACAACTAACTAATTAGGGTTTTGCAGCTCCTTTAAATACTTCAGACAATTAGAGAAACATGGGCTTGGTTTCTTTGACCCAAGCATTAACTCCATATTAAATAAAAGAGATTCTTCCAAAATATATTCTTCAACGCAGATACTCTTTAGAAATATTCTTGAACTGAATCTGAAGCATTAACAACCTTCCTTACATAGAAACATATCAAACGCGCCATACAAGATTCATGAAAGAGAAACAAAACATTCCATAAATAGCTTTTGTCATGAGCGCTCCTCCTGAGCACTTTCAATGCTCTACACAATGCCAGAGCATCGGATCGCACATCTGACACCAAGTTTATTTCCAAAAATGCAGCCAATACCAAGGACTCAACAATAATGATAAAAGAAATAGAAATTGTAACCATCTATGATCTTTATAAGCAATACTCACTAACCACAACTTTTTATTCATACTCTCATTTTCATAGTTTTGTTCTTTTACATGTTTTAGCAAATCATGTTTCTCAACAAGTAATTCAACTACTATCTTATCTTTTCGAGTATAAATATTTGTCTCATTTCAATGTATTTTTTTCTTACTTTTTAGGGATCAAAAGTCCAAATATGACAAAGGAACATATGTTGGAACATGTTGAGTTAGCAATATGTCATTTTAATTATATGTAAGTTTTATTTATACTTAATTTATGGATTTGTATGTTATGTAAAAAAAATATAGTATGTTTTTGATTTAGCAACATATTATTTGGTTCTAATTTTCTTTCAAAATATTGTATGTCTTTCAAAATTCTAATTTTCTAGAATTGTATATATGATACTTTGATTAATGGTGAATTTGCTAAAGAAGGAGAGGTATGGGAATAGTTGCAGAATCATTCTTTGCAAGGAAGGAGTAACTGACGACTATGATAGTGTATTGGCAAAGAAGGCAAAATTGTGTGAAAATCTCCATGTCATATTGAAATAGGTGAAGAGTAAAAAATTCTTCAAAATAAAACGTGATCACATTAAGTGAATGAATTTGATCATTTTGATTCCAAAAGCTCCTAGACAAGCATTATGCTTATATGACACTCTAAAAAAAGTTTATAATCTCTCTACTTCTCTTAATTATTATTTAATCTAAAAAAATATAATAATTAATATTTGTGGCTCTTCTATAAATTTAGAGAGATTATAATCAACAAATTAAATTTGATCAACAAATATAATAGTTATATTTTATAGAAATAATGATTGTTGATTATAATCATCCTTATTTTCATTAATTTGCACGGGAATATAGAAAATTTATCCTCCCCAAATTAAATTTAATATTTAATGATTAATACATGAATATAGAAAGACAATCAATGATATTAGTGTTAATTCTAAAGAAAGAAAATTAAAGAAAAGTGATACGTTGATGTTGATATGATGAAGGTGAAAGTTCAATGACAAAATAATTAATAGGAAGCAACACACATAACATAAATTAATAGTGTTAATAATAATGGAAAAAAAATTATAAAAGGAAAATGAATAGATGTATGTGCTCCTTCATCTTATCCTCTCAAAATGTGTTAAATTATGACAAAAGACATAACAGGTGCATTCATTGAACCAAAAGGCATAACAAGATAATCATAATGTCCTAAATAATCAATTTGAGTGCATCCAAACTTACATTTGTTCTAATTTGCAGGAAAGCAATTAGAGAGTAGCGCCTCTTAAGTGATACGTACTAAACTAAACTGAAAACCCGAATCAAAATTATTAAATAAAAAAGACAAAATAAATGAAGGACCAAAAACTAATTAAAAAAAAGAGAATGATATAAGAAAAATACTTGAGCATAGTAAAAGGAAGATTAATAAAACCGCTAGCTAAAAACATTTTGAATTTCTGATCAATAAAATATGGAATATAATTCTGCCAAGTGAATGTTTGAGAAGAAACTTCAATAGAAATTAATTTATTATCATAACAAGAATTGTCTTTTTTGTAAATATGAGAGACCTTAAATAATATGAAGGAGTAGATTAAATAGTTATATTTTTTCAAGAATAAGAAAAATCGTCAATTGTAAAAATTGTTGATGTTCATATACGTCAAAATAAATTTTAGAAATTGTTGAAACTGTAGATATTAAAACATATTTACAAATATTTGTAAAATATAATCACACATATATTTAAACATATTTACATGCAATATAATAAGATGATTTAAATAATCTTATTGTTTAAAGATAGTGTGTGTATATGTGTTATGAAATTCGCTAAAAGTTCCAAAATTATCAATTTGATTTTAATATTAATAATGTAACTATTTAAATAAAATAAGTACATACTCCAAAGTGTTTTAAAATAATAAATTCTCTTTACCTGAGCTAATTAACTAAAGCTAAATTTAAATATATGAAATCATCATCCAAACTTAAATATTGGCAACAAAAAATATTCAAATTCAAATTTATATTATAACAAAAATAAACTAAATATTCAAGCAAATATTATTAAATAAGAGAGATAAAAACTAACAATAAATTTCAAGGGACACAAATCTCACAACAACAAAAAAAAAATCACAAAAAAAATGACCAAGCAAAAAAAATGTAAACCGTGCAATAGACTAAAAAATCGGGACTAATAAAGTTGAGATAAAATTCCACCAAGTGACATGTGACTATACAATTGCCACAGAAACCAATCACGCAGATCCAAACACCTAAACCTTCAAATCAAATCTGCGTTCGGCGGCGCCAAACAAACAACAATTGTTGTTACAAGAGATTCTTGTTTTTATTTACCAGATGAATGTTGGGAGTGTATCTTCATCTTCCTCAACGAGGACGACAACAACGACCGTCGCTATTTAAAGTCTCTCCCATCGTCTCCAAGGCGTTTCCTCTCAATAACCAACCGCGTTCGATTCTCACTCAAATGTTCCAACATGTTCTCTATCAGTAGCATTGACTTGTTCCTCATTGCCGATTGTTTTCCTTTACTCCAAGAACTCGACCTCAGTAACCCCGCAAAGCTCATCCACAAGAACAACTTCAGCCACGGAGTAGAGACTCTTTCATTGACACTTTCTAAACTCCGGAAAATTAATCTTCCGGTTGGTTATCTGTTTGTTCAACAACTGTAAGTTTCTCCAAGAGGCTATTGTTTTTAATTTTGATTGCATAAGGATAATTGATGACGACGACATTGTCCGTGCTATATGCGCAAGACCAGCATTGACTTCTCTTGATTTGTGTCTTTGAGTATCTCCGATAACTTGCTCTGCTCTATTGCAATGGAAGGTCTCCCTTTGACCAAGCTTGTCCTCCGTAATTGCACCGGATATACTTATGATGGAATCTTTTGTTTGTTATCCAAGTGTCCATCTTTTCAACATTTGGATCTTCAATATACTCGCTTTCTGGACAATCAACAACATGTCTTGTTCAGTTGTCTTCGTTTCTTGGTCATTTGATATCTATAAACCTTAATCATTGCCGTAAGCTCACAGAATTAGCCTTGTTTGCACTTGCCAGAAACTGTCCTTTACTCACTGAGATCAAAATGGAATACACTCTTATTGGAAAAGAGAGTGCACAGAATTCTAATCATTCCATGGATTCTCTTGTATGCCCTCAATTAAAGTCTCTCTCTTTCGCTTAGAGATGAAAACATCATAATGTTTGCTTCCATTTTCCCAAATTTACACATTTTTTATTGGAATAATTGCAATCACATATCTAAAGGTATTTTTTTTTTCAAGTTTTAAAGATATGTTGTAAGATTAGACATTTGAACTTAACCTTCAATAATGAAGTGAATCTAATGAACCTACTTAGAATGAACTTCCAAGTCCCCAAGTTGGAGGTGTTGGACTTGTCACAGTTAATTATGGAACACTTTATGTGATCTCAAAGAATTGCTGTGGGCTTTTGCATCTATCACTCGAATATTGTTGGTGTGTCACAGATGTTGGTGTGAAAGTTGTGCTAGAAAACTGCACACAACTGAGAGAGATCAATTTGAGAGGTTGTGTTGGAGTGAATTCTAATATCGTTTCCTCAATGATATCTTCAAGGCCATCATTGAGAAAGATAATAGCTCCACCTGGTTTTGATTTGAAAGACAAAAAGAAGAAACTTCTTTTCTTGTCTCAAGGATGATGTGTTTGCTAGCCGTCTTAAACTGCTTTGCTCAAGTTTGAACTCTGAAATGTAAGCTGTTTTGTGTTTTCATGTTCACTTCAAATCTGTATTTGATATGCAAACTTGCCAATCTGTATTTACTCACATGCATGATAATTCCTAAAGTATTTGTCTACAATTTTTATATAATGTTATTGCATAGGTTTTGCCTACTCGATGTTCTGCGTTTTTCTCTGTTGTTGCTTTTCTGAGTTTTCCATGGGTCTTACCAATATTTCTTGCTCCTGCTTTTGCCCTTTCATAATCAAGCTTGACTACTAAATTATATTGCTCATTGTGTTGAAAGTTCAATGGAAAATTGGCATGTTTCTATTTGTGCCTGCATATTATGTTTCTTATTTTCAATTAAGCTTTGTTTGATATTGTTTCTTGAAGCTATTGACTAGCTACTGATTCTTTTCTGCTTTCATTTGATTAATAAATGTTAATATGGTCAAGAACAAGATAAAATCAAATGATTAAATCTAATAGCTATCTTAAGTAGTGTTGAATTCGGATGAGTTATTAAAATGTATTAGAAAACCTTTTTGTTTTGAATTGATTTTATGTGCAAATAATTTCTATGTTGTAACACATCAAACAATAAGTTCTCTTATGGATCAAGGGATTATTTGTTGGTGTCTTCAAATAATTAAGTGTTGTGTTGATGATTCCTGGGGGAATGTTTCGGTTCTATATGTAATATGTAATTTTGCTCCTTGGGAAATCGGCGTTCAAATGAAACTTTTTAGCCACAAATTTCACATGCAGTCTAGAAGAGAATGTTGTTATATGGTAATATTCTCTAATGGCGAAGTTCAATTTTCTGCTATATTCAGTCTAATCATTCATGGTGCTTATTAAAAAAGAAAAAGAAGTCAAATTCATGGTCTTGGTTTTTGACAAAAAACACAGAGGAAGCCTTAGCTATATTCGATTGGTGTATTAACCCAACATGTTGCACCAGTTTTTAGCAAGTAAGGTTTCAGTTTTGAACACATATTTAGATGTAGGGGTTAATCAGATATTTCCCCTTGCTTGGAATTCTTAAGATCTATGCATAGTTTCTGGAAGTCATGGTTGGTAGTTTTTAGAATTTGGGTTGCACCTAACTCAACGTTATAAAACCGGTTTGTAAAGTGAGAATTGCCTCTACTAATAAACTCATGTTCGGGCTATGTGGAACTCTTAATAGACCCCCTATTAGAATTGGTGCGTGAATATAAACGGTTGGTGGTCCGATAGCGATAACCAGATAGCAAGTGGCCCGACGGATTTTGTAAGGTTGAGTTAGACCCAAAATACTAGAGTAGCCAAGAATCGAAAAGGCATTCCTGAATTGCAATGATTTGGCTGTTCTATGTTTTAATATTTCAGTTACAATGAATGGCTTACAAAACTATGCCTCAAAAAGATTTTGGTGTGTACTTTGGGTTGTTTCTGTTTAAATTTTGATTAATCTTTGTCGTTGCTTGATGTTCTGCTTATGCCGACTTGACTCTTGAATATCAGTATCTCGTTTATGCTCTTTTTTATAACACCTTTGCCTCACCTCCTAGTATGCATGTAAATTTCTGGGGTAGGGTATGTTTATGAAGGATTATGAATTTTATGTTGAGATTGTTATTGCTCTGCCTAAAACTGAAGTTTCTTGAAGTATGAGTATATTTCTATTTATTATAGATGTGATGTTTGCATGTATGAATTGATTTCTTGGTTCCAATCCAACAAAATGTTGAATTTTGGCTCGTTTAGAATGTGAAAAATCAGTCCAAATTGTTCTGCATGGTTGTTGTTTTTCAACACAGCTTGATGTTGGGACTGGCGCCTAACACCTGAATGGCCTAAAGTGGCAGCGCTTAGCCGGAAAGGCCCATATTATGACTTAGGAATGATACTTACAAAGTAAGAAATGATGCAACTATTAAATGTTTATGTAAATTATCACATAATGTTAATGGTTTACATTTATGTATAAATCATACATGATTGATGATTGTCTCATAGTACTCACTGAGATGTAACTTTCACTCTTTATTCTTATTTTAAGCAGATAAAAGGTTTAGAGTCGCCAACAATGAATTTAGAGTCGCCAACAATGAATTGATTCAAGTGGTAAGAGTTTTAGTTCCTTTGGCTCATGCGTATGAAGAAAATTCAGTTAAGAGGGAAGAAAGGGAATCAATTCAAGCTCTCAAAATCCATTTTAGTTGAAACTCAAATTCCTAGCTTCTGTACCAATTGAATCAATTATCATTCCTTTGCATTTTTCTGTTGGACAATTATATTTTATCTTTCTTTATCATTTATTTTATTTGCGTAAACCATACTTAATTACTTATGTTTTTCAATGGAACCAATTTTTTATTTTTGTTGTCTTTCATGATGGAGCTATGCACACTTATGTTCTCTTGGTTAAATAGTTTAAAATTTAAAATAATTTAATCTATAATTAAAACTCTACAATTAAAAGCATTTTAATTCAGGCTATCCAAACTTTTAATTCAATCTATCCAAACTTATTAAATTAAGGCTTAATTCATACTTTGGTCCCTTATGTTTATTTTAGCGCTCATTTTGGTCCCTTATCTTTTAAATGTCTCAATTTGGTCCCTTATTTTTTCTGAAGTTCTCAATTTGGTCCCTCCCTTCAAATTTTTCACTATTACCATTAAATTTGGACACGTGTCATCTGTCCAAGTGTGCCACGTGTCCAAAATTTTAAAAGACAAGGGACCAAATTGAGAACTGCAGAAAAGATAAGGGACTAAATTGAGACTTGCAGAAAAGATAAAGGACCAAATTGAGACTTTTAAAAGATAAGGGACCAAATTGAGATGTTTAAAAGATAAGGGACCAAATTGAGCGCTAAAATAAACATAAGGGACCAAAGTATGAATTAAGCCTTAAATTAATAAGGATCTCACTTTTATATAATATATTTAAATATAAATCAATTTAATTCACCTTCTCCGTGTGGTATATAAACAAAAACAACTTACAAGGTGCAAGAAATGCAGTCAGGTGTCTTCATCTCAATTAAAGTTCTGGTAACAAAAATGGGTTAAAGGCATATAAAGGGTTACAAAATTCTTAAACTAAGTATTGATTTATGAAAGAATATTACACCCTTCAATCCTAAATACAAGTTGACAACTTACCATGCTTTAGTTTGCTAATAAACAATTATTGTCTTGATTGATCTTGTAAAATTAAAGTAATATAATCGTGCACAAAAATATAACAAATTTGGATTGATTTGGATTTGAACTCCATATTACATATGGAATGGTGTGTCCACTCGACCAACATTAATGATTAAATATTTCAAAATATAAGTGCAATGATCAACACACAATTAATTTAGAAGTTAAGCTACATTTAATTGGCTTTTTATTTTCAGTAACTCTCCAAATCTTAAGTTTGAGAAAAATCGATTTCTGCAGCGAAGTTGAAAGGGTATGTAGATTTCAAAATGTATCAAAATAGAAATAGAAATTGGCAAACTAAGTTTTATAAAAAATTCAACAGCAGTTCGAGCCCGAGAGTCCAAGGGAACTCTATTGAGACAACACTTTCTCAACCTCAACTGTCACCTCTTTGGGAGGTTTTTCAGCATGGAGACTAGCAACAATGCCCTTCTTTGAATAGTAATCAATAACCTGCAAATTCAATCCACATTTTTCACTCAATACCACGAAAACAAGTTACAAGGAAAATTCTAAAAGAAAGGAATAATATTACAAAAGGTGTGTGTGCGGCTATCATCAACTTGATAATAAAGAGAAAACAATTATTTTAGTCTCTGAAAGCGTAACTCGTTGTCATATTACAGAGCTTATGTGTTATTCTGATTCGAAGATTGTTATCAAGTTGCTATCTGAACCTGCTTATGCTTGGCATCACTATGCGGCTATTATCCACAATATAAAGGATCTCGTAGCCAAAAACTAGAGAGTCACCGTTGTTCACACCCTTCGAGAAGGAAATGCATGTGCAGATTACTTAGTTAAGTTTGGAGCCATGAATCTCGATGCTTATTCTACTCTAGTCGTACCGCCTGTTGGAATGAACCTTCTTCTGCTACTTGATCCTAGTGGGACTTTATTTTTTAGATAGATATTTTGTTTTTGTTTTTTTCCTCCTTGTAGCAAAAAATAGTAGTCTCTGAATGTATAAAAGTTGTAAATAGATCCACATTTCTCTTTTCTAAGTCACTTTAGTTCTTGAATCTGTTTTTAGATAGTTAATTTAGTCCTCAAATGTGTTCTTTGTTGGTCAATTTAATCCATAAAATTACTAACAAATGAGATATTGGAGACTTATTTGCAATTTCTATACGTTCAGGGACTAATATAACAACGAGTTACAATTTAATTGGGTTTTTCCCCATTGTATCTCCTAATTAATATTGGATGAATTACTTACAAGTTATTAGTTTTCACCTTGCATTCATAATAATGAAAATAAATAAATGAATAGTTAATAAGAATAATTTAGTAAAGTTATCATCATATTATATATAAATTCTAGCTTAAATGGTGAAAAGGACGTTATAATTAGGATTTGAATCTCGGTCTCTCCCACTTTAAGTGAGTTTTAAGTGGTTTATTATTTCGTCTATTTACAAAGAAAGTTATCATTATATTTATTCCGTTTATAATTTTTTTCTCAATGTGTTAAATAGTCAAATTATTGTGGTACGGAGGGATTATCGTGTATAACTTTTTTTTTATACTAAATATCATGTATATTTGAATACTTGAAAACAATGTATATTTGTATAAATTTCAGCCATTAAAAGATAAAAAATAGAGGAGGGATCCGTTGATTCCAAAAGTAAGTCTTGCATTGACTTACTCCGTTTAATAACTCGATTTCGGTATTATATTTCTTCGATCCAACCGTTGAATTCAAAGATCTCATTGAGTAGATCAACTCCACAAATTTTTATAAAAATTCAAAAAATGTAGTTATGTATTTTAGACTATTGAAATTCAACGGTTTTTCTAAAAGTTTTTCGTACGTTCAATTGAAGTGTTCATAAAAAGTATCAAAGGATTTTGAATTTTTATAAAAATTTGTGGAATTGATCTACTCAAAGAGATCTTTGAATTCAACGGTTGGATCGAAGAAATATAATGCCGATATGGAGTTATTAAGCGGAGTAAGTCAATGGAGACTTACTCCTGGAGTCAACGGATCCCTCCTCTAAAAAATATGTTAGAAAATTTGAAAAATTATGATCAATGACAACAAAAAATATAGTTATTAATAGATAAAAATGTGGTTAATGGCGTTTAGTGAAAGATTAATGAGTTGCTGTTGAAATTTGTTGTAAAATTCAAAATATAATTTTTGTTTAAAATGTAAGCAATGCAGAGCGAGTCCCATTATGCTTGCTTGGAATAGAATCACTAAATTCCTAAGTAAGCCAAGTATATTAAATTAAATGAACCCCTCAAAAAGAAAATAGTAAAATTGAAAATAAATAAATTATTTATTAGTTTTATTTTGATCCAATAATTAATTAATTGTTGTTACATTTTTTAATCTTTTAACTATATTTAGGTTTGTCAAATAAGTCATTTTTGTTAACTTTTATGGGAAAGCTGGTGAATTTTTTTGAGATTGATGATGAAGGTTATCAATGAGGGATGAATTTTTTTGGGGTTTTAGGGATGAAGGTGATGAAAGAGATGATGGTGGTTAACATTTTCTCGTCAAAGTTAATAAGAAGGATTCAAAGATTTTTGTGTGGAACTGCAGAGGTGCAGCCAACACTTCGTTTTATAGGTATTGTAAGAGTTATGTGTCCTTACATAATCCTATCATGCTTGTCATAATGGAAATTCGTTGTGATCCGAGTAAGCTTCGTCGTTCCATTCAGCTTCTTGGATATGATGAGTTTGCAGCAACTGAGGTTCAAGGTTATGCGGGAGGTATTGTGGTGGGTTGGAAGAAAGACTATATTACGGTGGATGTGGCTACTAAAAACTTTCAATATATGCACTTACGTGTGAAGTACCCTAATGATAAGTGGTGGTGGTTTACGACAGTTTACGCGAGCCCCATTGAAGAGAGAAGGAAGGCGTTATGGCAGGGCGTTATGGCAGGACCTTATAGCCATAGCGCACCAGACTTCTGAGCCGTGGATGCTTGCCGGGGACTTTAATGAAATTAGTAGTATGAAGGAGAAGAGAGGAGGAGTAAGAGCGTCGGAGCGAAGATGTAATAACTTCAAGGATCGTATCAACTCTTGCAAGTTATTAGATATGGGTTCGGTTGGACCTAAATTCCCGTGGAGGGGGCCACTTTATCATGGAGGACAACTATTTTTGAACAGCTTGATCGTGCCTTGTGCAATGACTTATGGAGGTTGGATTTTCCAAATGGATTTGTCAAAGTCCTTACTTGTTTGGAATTTTTAGATCACCATCCAATATTAATATCGCCCGTTGAGGTTCCTCATCCTATGGCGCCAAAGCAATTTCGTTTTGAGAGTGCTTGGATATTGAATGATTCATACAAGAATATGCTTCAGCAGTGTTGGAATGAGGAGGGAGATATTGTTAGTAACCTGCAGAATGTTAGAAGGGATGTGCAGGAATGGAAAATCCATAACTTCAATCAAGTTATAAAAAAGAAAAAGGAGCTGGTGGGGAGAATTGCTGGAATTCAAAGAAGTATGCAGGCAGGGAACAATAGTGGTGGTTTGAGACGGTTGGAAAACAAATTGCAAACAGAGTTAAGCGTGTTACTTAAACAAGAAGAATTGATGTGGCACCAACGCTCTCGTGCTAGATGGCTACTGGATGGGGATAGAAATACAAAGTATTACCATCTAAAAACTGTCCAGAGAAGAAGGAAGAACAATGTTACCATGCTTAAAGATGCTAATGGTCAATGGATTGAAGATGTCAATCAACTCCAAAAATTGGCTAATGAGTTTTATATTAAACTATTCACAGAAGATAACTTGGTTAGAGAGTGGCACCAAACCCCGATATCATATCCTCTCCTAACGCAAGATGAGTTACAGCAATTGGCAGCCCCCATTACGCAAGAGGAGGTTAGAAGTGCAGTTTTCAATATGCATCCATGGAAAGCTCCAGGCCCAGATGGATTCCCTGCAGGTTTTTATCAAAAGTCTTGGGATGTCGTGGGCGAGAATGTAAGGAAATTTGTAGAGAAGGTGTGGAGTGAGCCAAGTGCTTTATCAGAAGTAAATCATACCGACATTTGTCTCATCCCGAAAGTATCGCAACCTGATCATATAAGGCAGTTTCGCCCTATATCATTATGTAATACCAATTATAAAATTGTTAGCAAGGTTGTGGTAGAAAGATTGAGGGGTTGTGTTGCCAAGCTGGTGTCACCGTATCAAACTGGTTTTGTACCAGGGAGAAACATTCATGAGAATATAGTGGTAGCCAAAGAAATGATGCACTGGATGCAAGGGAAGAAAGGTTACTTTGCTATCAAAGTCGATCTAGCAAAAGCATATGATAAGATAAGTTGGGAGTTTATTTGGAGGGTGCTGGTGGAAATTAAATTTCCAGAGATGCTTATTAATGTTATAATGAACGCTGTTACTAGTGTTTGGACGAATGTTAAGTGGAATGGGGCCAGAGCGGAATACTTTAAACCTCATCGGGGGATAAGGCAAGGAGATCCAATTTCGCCGTATCTGTTCGTTTTATGTATGGATAAGTTGTCACATCTTATCCTTCACGCTGTGGATGAAGGGAAATGGAAAGGAATTAGAGCCGGAAGAAATGGGCCAGTTGTCTCGCACCTCATGTTTGATGATGATCTTTTACTGTTTGGTGAAGCAAATGAAAGACAAATGAAGTATGTGATTGAAGTTTTGGATCTGTTTTGTAGTATGTCTGGGCAGGAAGTTAGTAGCGAAAAAACTAGTATTCTTTTTTCTAGAAATGTGGAGAGGAGTATGAGAAATAAGTTGATCCAAATTTCTAGATATAAGGAAACGAATAGTTTTGGGAATTATTTAGGAGTTCCTTTGACAGGTACGGCACCCAAAAGACAAGACTTTCAATACATTCTTGATCAGGTGAGTTCTAAACTTTCAGCATGGAAAGCTAGCCACCTATCTTTTGCTGGGAGGGTTACATTGGCTAAAAGTGTCATCGAAGCAGTGCCAATCTACCCTATGATGTCAGCAAGCATCCCGAAATCGTGTCTGGATGATATTCAAAGAATGCAACGGAGCTTTATATGGGGCGATACAGATCAAAAGAAAAAATACTGTGCAGTTCGTTGGGATAAAATCACAGTGCCGAAGTGGAGAGGTGGACTAGGGATTCGCAATCTGGATGCAATGAATAAGGCGTGTTTAGCGAAATTAAATTTTAAACTCCAATCAGGTTGTGAAGATCTTTGGTGTAAGGTGATGCATGGGAAATATCAAGTTCAAGGCAATGGCATAGCAAAAGCAACAGACTCGAGTCTCCGAAAGTCTTTAGCGAAGCTAGACCCTTTGCTACAACAATTTAGTACTTGGATTGTGGGTGATGGTAGAGATATTGATGCTTGGAGTGCGGTGTGGATTGAAGAGGGTTGTGTTTGGAGAAAATTCTGAATATACCGCCCCATTTAATAGGTCTGAAAGTTTGCGACTTGGTTGATGTGCATGGGGAGTGGAATTGGAGTTTGATGAGTAATTGGATGCCTGTCGAATTTCAGCAGAAAATTGCAGCTGTGTGTCCTCCCAATCAGGACAACGGAAGAGATGTTAGAGCTGGAGTAGGTGGACAGAAGAGTGATTATTCAGTGGCTTGCATGTATAACAATATCTGTGGTTTTCATGATAAAAATGAAAATTCTGTTTGGCATAAGGTGTGGAAGGTGAAAGTGTCAGAACGTATTCGAGCGTTTATATGGATGACTATGCACGACAGGTTGCTCACCAACAGTAATAAAAATAAGATGGGCCTTGGCCATGCTATGTGTAATTACTGTGGTGATGTAGAAGAGACTACTATGCATGTGTTAAGAGATTGCCCTATTGCCTCAAATATGTGGAATCAAGTGGTCCCTGTCAATAGCAGAGGTGTTTTCTTCATGGGAGAAGCTCAAGCTTGGTTTGCTTTTAATGTTTTGAATTCAGAAGCGTGGAGTTGGCGCGGACGATGGTGTGAGTTCTGGGCAACAGCTTGCCACTGCCTTTGGTATTGGCGAAACAAGGAGTTGTTTAACGACAATTTTGTTCGGCCAATGAATCCAATAAAAACAATTATGCAGAAGACAGTAGAATATGATAACGCAGCACAATTGAACGGAATAATAACAAGTAAATCGTCGATGGTGAAACAGGTGGGGTGGATGCCTCCGAGAGAGGGATTTATCAAGATTAACACGGACGGGGCTGTAGGATAAAAAAGAAACTTATGATTAAGTTATGAGGCCAAATATCTAATTTAGCCCCTAAATAAAACAAATATTCATAATCCTAATTACATGGGTTCCTTATTTGGTAAGGCTATATTTGGATTGATGGAATGAAGTGGAGTGGTAAATAATAAGATTCCAAACAACGAAATAGAGTTTATGTTTCGTTCCACCCCACTCGATTCCGTATTATTCCGTTCCGCTCCGTTCATTTTAAACTATATCCAAAGATAGGCTAATATTCTAGGGAATTCTCATTCTTTCAAATTTACATGTTTTCTTTGTTTTGGGCTTCTAATCCCATCATTATTTGCTTTAAAATATAAAGTAATGCAAACAAACAAACAAAAGCATGTGAAGAATATACACTTTCCTGCATCAAAATAAATCCAAGTAAAAGTAAAGATAGCTACTTAAAAAACCAGTAGATGTATAGCATGCTATAGGAATATGAAAGAACCTGACAAAAATCCTAGGTCAACTCAAAGTAATTTCATCACTTAGCTTTACATGGCTAGAGTTTTCTAATGCTGACACAAGACCAAGTTTCATAACCCAACAATTTACAACCAGTTGGTTAGCAAGTGTTAAGACTTGAAGAACACTCAATGATTACCTCACTACAGAAAATTAATTTCCTAATACTCATCATCAAATTCATCAACATCATACTGATCTTCATTTTCCGCCTCACCATCATTTTCCGCCTTACTATCATCAGAAGAATCTTCATTTTTATACTCTGCAAGGTATACTTGAAGTGTCAAGCTTTGTTTGGTTTTAGAATCATTAGTTGGCGGTTTGAATTTTAAACCGATGGATGAGTTTTCCAACACTTCCGGATTACTAAACCATGCCGCTTTCGCTTTTACGATATTGGCTTTAACTATAGATATCTGCAATGATGTACAAATACAACTATAAATCCGCAAGCACAAGAGACAGCATATCTAATTCCGCAAAAACAAAACTGTCAAGCTTCTAATAGACAAACAAAGCATATTTACTATCTTATAGCTTCAACATAAAAAGGATGATATATATACCTGTTCATCTGAGTACACTTTATTTCCATCTACATTGACTCCACATTCCGTGCAAAAAAAAGCCATCAATAGGAACAAGAGTTTCTGTTTCACACCAGGTTGAATAGTAATTCCACATTACCCATTCTGTAAGACAACTAATGTGAAAAATATGGAACTCCCAGCAGAATATTGTTTTGCATGAATTATCCAACAGTGTGCCGACATGATTACCGACTTTTATCTCTGGATCTCAAATAAAACACATTTTTTGCTGTTCTTCAATATCATCGTCAATTTGGTTGCTGGAACCCATGCCTGAATCATACTTCATGACCATTATTGAAATTGCATTATCAACCTTTCCATGATCATCAGAATTAAGGTTTTCATTAACATCACCCTGTCCATAATCATCAACAGGTAGGGGGTGTGTGGGATCAACAGAGGACCATTCGGTCCATAAATTCAAAATATCGAGGACATAACCTGGAACCCAATCGGCTTTGGATAAATTGATAATACCATATAAGTGCAATGAATCTTTAGTTGATTGTGGAATATCATCTAAATTTTCTTCATACCTCATGAACAAATTAATTTCCCCCATCTTTTTTATTACTGGTACAGAATAAACAATAGTTAGAGGCCTAAAGCAAATTTTATTGTTAGGCCTTATAAAATAAAAAATTACATGAAATATATCAATATCAATATACATTTAATGACAGGAATTTCTATGGTATTTTTAGTATTATTATTAGTAGTAAAATGACTAAGACATGCCCAAATACGAAGGAAAACCTACAAAGGCAGAAAAAAGCATCAAGACAAGGTTCAAGATGCCAAAAGACAAGAAAAATCCCAAAAAGTGAAGAATTTAAGCATATCATCGCAGCACGATGACTTCCATCGTGCCACGATGGAAGCTGCTTGTTTGCCAAGAAAACAGAAGAATAAATCTGAAGAAAATCTGTTCATCGCAGCACAATGATGTATATCGCAGCACGATGACTTGACCTGGCGCTCAAGCTGATGAAATGCACATGATCAGTTATAAAAATGAACTGAATCTTCACATCGTACTGCGATGGATGTATCGCATCACGATGCCATGCTGAGGCCCATTACGAAAACTATAAATAGAGCCTCCCTTTCATTGTTTAAATCACTCAGAAATAGTATAACACTCCCTACTATAAGGAGAGGTTTGGAGGAGCTCTATTGGGCATAGTTTTCTCCCCTTACGGGAAAACTAACTCAGCAAGGTATGTTTTCTTTAAGCTTTTATGTTTAGGTTATAATTTCTTTATTGTAATTTAAATATGTAGTCTTTTGTAATAGCTGCCTTAGGTTGTGGTGGAGAAGATGAACTCCCCTATGAATATTTGGAGTCTGTGATTGAGTCCCAAGTTATAATAAATCGTTATTCAGTATTATGTTTGTTATTTACTTTCTTGCACTTTAATAACGTATCTCGTAATCTGACCGGATAACCGGGAGCGCCTATAGAATTGATATTAGGTTTTGACTTAATATGGTCCGGAACTAGTAGTAAATAATGCTAGGTGTATAGAGACGGTAACGTCCTGAACTAGTCGCGAACTGAGCGGTTAGAGGAGGAATCATGAAATAGGTGTGATCTGAGCACTTAGAAGATGAATAGCCCGATACTAGGACCTAGAGGCATTGGATGGGTGAAGGTAATAATGCATGTATAATAAACAACTCACTTAGTAATTAGGGTATGTGACACATCGAGGTTAGGCTCTCGTAGGTACCTTAGTTATTAACGTAGGGAAACTTTAATATACATAGTGTAATAGTAAAGGTATTACTACAACAAGGAAAAGTCACCGCCGAACAATAATCTAAATAACTATGTTATACACCGATCATGCAAATATGAAGAAGGGAGTAAGTCCAACCACCATATCTAGCCTCTATATTTCTTGAATCTATTTATCTTTATATTTCTGCAACGCATTACGCTATTTTATATTAAAAACCTTTTTCAAAACCAAAAGCGAATGCAAACTATACGAACTTTAATAACACTAGTGAAGCTTCGGCACGATCCCTGTGGATACGAACTCATTCTAGACACCTAGAGTGTGAATTATTACTCGACGACAGACTAATGCACTTGCCAGACCGTAGTCAACATTTTATTTTTATTTCTACCTTTTTATAATGTTGTTTAATTTAATTTTGTCATAATTTATTTCAATAAATATATATTACTTTTTAATATCTTTTAAATTTTCAATATATTTTATTCATTACTTTTTAAATAGCATAAATATAAATAAACTAAATATATTATATCATATTCCTTTTTTATTATATTTTATATTTAAAACCAAACTTTTAAACTTGCTTAAATTATTTGCTAATTCTTTATCTTTTAATGTTATATTTCAAAAAAAAAAAACTAAAGTATTATGACATTAAAAAAAACTCAAGTATTGCTCAAATTAAATATCAAACTTTTTTTTTTACACGAGTTATATATAATACTCTTGATTGAGAATTTAATTTTGAACTTAATCTAAAATTAAGAATTTTACTTTTAATTTAGAAATTTAAATGTTGCATAATTTAATTAAAGAAATGAAGAAAACACAAATAATATGCCATACAAGTTTAATTTTTATTGAATATTCGATAAATAACACTCAATTTATTTTCTCTCATTTTCATCAATTAAAAACGACTCTTGAAGTCATATATATTAATCACCAAAAACAACACGAACCAGCTACATGAATAACAACACCAACCAATTATGAAGTTTAAATTAAAAAATTTTAATTTTAATTTTAATAAATCATACACAATTTTCTCGTTCTCATGTATTAAATATGACTCTTAAAGTCATGCATATGGATTACAAAAAGCATTCATAACCATTTATTACATGCATAACACCATAAATATATTATAATTCATTTTCCTCTTTATTTTTTATGTAATACTATATGTGCATCATTATTTCTTTGATCTTTTATTTATTTTCATACATTTCTCTTTTCTTTTCTTTCACCTTTTTTTGCATACATTAATAAATATAAAAAATTAATTTTGGAAATTTACGTAGTACATTGCTACTAGAAAAACAAAAATATATATTATCTCAAACTATTTACAATACTAAAATAAATTTATGTTCATTCAATATTTACATAAGTTGTTCGTCTCGAATTGTGCCCCAGGATCCACCATTATTTACGGGTATTTATTATATAAATTTATTTTATCTTCATGTATCCATTAAACTATTTGTCTTGTGCCATATGTATGTATGTATGCATGTATATATATATATATATGCTTATATGTACTCATTTTATTCATTCTAACCATTTATTATTTTAACTTTGATAAACAAAACTTATTTATAAAAATATTATTTTGGTAAAATAAAACTAAATATAAAAACAAATAATAAATATGTATAATAAATATGTATAAATCTAACCCGACAACACGGAAAATATTTATGGCATTTAAATGTACCATTTACCAATTCAACTAAAGAAATATTTGAAATTTAATTGATGTATTATATATTTATAACCAAAAAAAAGAAAAAAATGACCTTTTTATAGCCCAAAACTTTGGGGCCTAAAGCCCTTGCTTTGGTTGCTTGGCCCTTGGGCCGGCTCTGATAAACATCAAAAAGAGTGCCATCATAATAAGGGGGAGGGTATGCACGGTAATCAAATCTTTCGATTTTCATGTGTTCATCTGTGAAGATAAATGACAAACTAGTTGACATACACCGACCCATTTGAGCAAACAAAACGTCCTCACCATCAAGTCTAGTTAAAGAGTTTAAAATTTGTAGTGCTTCGTTACCTTTCATGTTTTCAAGAACCTCTTCCAAGGACTCGTCAGCATCGGAGTGATCGAACAACGTTACGCCGTCAGAGAAAGGCCATCGTTGAGTGTTCTTGCAACATAGAACCATATTCTTGTGATAATCCCGTCTCATATGGGAAATCAGTCCCCCGGTGGTCCTAAACTCAACCGAGCACAGATTACAATAATAGGCATTTTCCTCTCTGAGTTCAATGAATCGGTGGCAATGTTGCCATAGAAGCAACAAAAAAAAAGGTTTAAAATAGAAAGGGTTTTATTGAAATTGAAAGAGAAGATGATTGAAATTGAAATAGAAGATGAAGTGATCAGTGTAGTGTTTCCAGTTTCAAGATGAAGTGATCAGTGAAAGGAAATAAAGTTTGTTACAACTAAATTCAAAATAACGGCTTTTCCAAAAAAATTGAAAACAACGTGGAAGAAAAATAAAAAGAAATTGAACCATTAATTCTTTTACTTGGCTTAAATAATCATTTTCATTCCTGTAAGTTTGCGCATTTTTGAATTTCGTCCCCGTAAATTTACGCTTTTTTGGATTTTGTTATTGTAAGTTCACGAGTTTTTAAATTTCGTCCCCGTAAGTTCAAGAGTTTTTTACTATAATTTTGGATTTCGTCCCTAAAGTTAACATTAGAGATCAAAAGCAAAATGATTTGAACTTACAAAAATTGTTTAAAAATAAAATGAAGATATAGAGACGAAATCTAAAAACTCGCGAAGTTAGAACAAATAATTATTTAAACCTAATTATTATTATTATTAATATTATTATTATTATTATTAGGTTTAAACGTCATTTTCGTCCCTGTAAGTTCATAATTTTTTGGTTTTAGTTCCTGTATCTTTTTTTATTGTAAATTAATCCCTGCATGTGCAAATTTTTTTTATTTTAGTCCTTAAAGCTAAAATCCGTAGGAAAATCCGCAGGAAAATTTGTTGGTTTCCCGCAAATTTTCCTGCAGATTTTAGTTTTAAGAGACTAAAACCAAAAGATTTGAACATACAGAGACTAATTTGCAACAAAAAAAAGATACAGGGACTAAAACCAAAAAAAACGCGAACTTACAGGGACGAAAAAGATATTTAAACCTACTTAAAATTATAAATATGAACATAATTTATTTTCTATTAAATTATATTTTCAATAATTAAAACATGAAGATAGTAAATTATGTACTTACTATTTATAAATTTTAAAATAATAAAAATTTATTTTATACTATTTTTTATATTTTTAGTTTATATTAAATCTTTAGATACATTTTTAAAATTAATGTAAGACCCAAGATTTTACTGTGCGGTTTTCCTAAGGAACTTTAGCGTCGGCTAAGTTTTAGGGTTTTTAGTAGAAGCGGTTTGTGTGAGTATCGTCGCATTAATGAGATTTTTGCTGAAACGGAGCCTGTTTTGTGCTCGTGCGCTGGAAAGGCACAGACTTTCGGGTCGTGATCCTCTTTTAAGTATGAGGAGATTTCTGTGGATTTAGAATAACGAGTTTTGGATTATTCTTGTTTTTGGAAAAAACGAGTAGGATTTT
Organism: Trifolium repens; assembly: GCA_030408175.1. Classification (NCBI taxonomy): domain Eukaryota; kingdom Viridiplantae; phylum Streptophyta; class Magnoliopsida; order Fabales; family Fabaceae; genus Trifolium; species Trifolium repens. The sequence goes on along the minus strand of CP125839.1, from coordinate 18,681,438 downwards.
ACCCGTTGTTGTAAAATTTTACTGCGTCTGTTTTAAGTGAGGTTTCGGATGGGAGTTTTATATATCTGCGTGAGTGAGGTTATGTTCTGAGAATAATTTTCTAAGGTGTGGAAGAAAATTACAGTCGCGGAAAAAGATCCGGCGATAAGTTTTGGAATGGAAAAACGTTAGACGTTCTTTCCGTAGGTTTTCTGTTTTTGCGATTTACGTTCGTCGCGTTGCGCAAGAGCTGAGTACGTGACTTGTTATGGGAGATTGGATTAAATCTTGTGATTATCCATAAAGCAAATTGATCCAATGGCTAGGGTTTAAGCTTGGACTTTTGACTTTGATCCAATGGTGGATTGGCTATCAAGAGCCTTTGTCATAGTAAGGAGGTTTGGTGACTTTGTCGACGTAAGAAAATCACAAAACTTCACTTCCTTCTCTCATTTGGCCGTGGCCTATGTTCTTCATTCCTTCCTTCATAGAAATTCCATTCCTTCACCAAAGCACTTGATCTTAAGCTTGTTGGAAAGCTTGGAGTTGTGAGATTCTTCTTCTAAGGAAGCGCGTTGTGTTGTTTGAGCGAGTTTTAATTGTGGAAGCTTGCCGAGGTAAGGGCATCACTTTATTTCTGTCTTTTCAACTGGTTATGACATGCTTGGATTTCTGCTGTAATGCTTTGCTGTGTGTTTGGCATGTCTAGTTGATGTATTCTCGTGATGAGAACGTGTTTAAAATACTTACGCTATTTACATATGATTATGAGAATGTATGTATGAACAGGTTGTTGGAATACATATGGTTGGAAATGTATGTATGTCGTTGTGTTTGATTTACATATATCTGTGTGATATGTAATTGTTGCATGAGCATGGATGGAACGTGTATGTCAGTTGGGACTACACGGGTGGATGTGTCTGTGTGACTCCGCCGGGGCTGTGTCTGTGTGACTGCCCTATGTATATGCGTTTCTTAGTTGGCGATAGCATCTGTGTGGCTATGTTCGCCTGGTGTTAGCATCTGTGTGGCTACACTTTTGAGGGGGTGACAGCATCTGTGTGGCTGACAGCATCTGTGTGGCTGGTAGCATCTGTGTGGCTATTTTCACCTGGTGATAGCGTCTGTGTGGCATCACCTGACCCTTGTGGCTTTTTTGAGTGGGTGACAGCATCTGTGTGGCTGACAGCATCTGTGTGGCTGGTAGCATCTGTGTGGCTATTTTCACCTGGTGATAGCGTCTGTGTGGCATCACCTGCCCTTGTGGCTTTAGTGGGTTGGACCTACGATTCCGGAATTCATGCATGTGGCGAACCAGTGTTTGGTTGTCACGCTCATTGTAGAAGTCTGCATTAGGCTTGGTGTGCATTATATATATAAACCCGTTGGTGGGAATTGCTTTGGTGGTTAAGAGCTTTCTCTTGTGTTTGTGGAATTATTGTTATGTGTACAATCTTTCGCACCGGTTATATATATACATACTATATATTTTGTGGTGACCCTTTCTTTCATTTGCGGGCTCATCCCACCCAGATGATGGGTTAGGTCGTGGTGACGACGGTGGCTGTTCCAGGCCCCAGTGAATGGTTGGAGCTTTGGCTTAGTTAGACTATGCGCCGGTGTGGGTTGTACACCGTGCTTTTTGGGTTTAGGCATAGGATTCTAACTTGTTCTGTTGTATGTATTTGAATGCTTAGACTTGGATTGTAATTATTCAGGAATACACTTTGCTTGTTGAAGCACCTAATGGTAATGAGTTCTTTTGTATATTTGAATGCCGGCTCATTTAAACTCTTTTATGCGTAACTCTGATGTGTACAAAAAAAAAAGTAATGCCTTTTCTGACCTTTGAAAAACGGGTTGTTACAATTAATATATAGAAATTATTATAAAATATAAAACATGGAATTACGTACACTACTACTGCACTTATGAAAAAAAACTTTTTTATGTTGTAAGAAAAAAACTTTTAGGGTTAGTTTGAATTAGCTTATCTTTTAAGTTATGTAAATATTTTTTTTTATATATTATTATAAGTTTGTCAGTTTATAATAAAATAATTGGTAAAAATACATTTTTTGTTAGTGAAAGTGTATATATAAATTAACATAAAATCTTATTTATTTTCATAAACTATTTTGCATGAGTTCAAAAATAAACTAATCTAAACTAATTTCCATTACCCAATCAAGTGATTTTTTTTATGTAGAGCACAATCAAATGATTTAATAACTCTAAATGTTTGGTTTAGTGGTAAAAAGACAGGTCTTGAATCTGAGAGATCCCGGGTTCAAGTCCTATTAGTGTTTTTATTAGAGAGAGGTAAGAGAGGTAAATGTAATTTTGTAAGATTCCCTTTACCCTAAATTTTTGGACTGAAACACCATCTCTTACCCTATATTTTTCTTATAAAAAAAAAATCAAATGATTTAATAATTTATTCACTTTGGTAATTAAGATTGCAATCAAATGATTTAATAATGCATTAACTTGTTTCCGAAAATAATTCAAATAGTTTATTCTGATTTAAGTGATTTAATAATGCATTAACTTATTCCCAAAAAAAAAAATCAATTAGTTTAAATGTAAATAGTAACGTTTATCTATAAATATTATATAATATTGTAGTGTTATCTCAAATAGTTTATCAATACAAGTTCATACCTCAAGTTCTCTTCAATCGTGAATATGAATTCCCCAAAAATTTCAGATTAGCAATCCTATTCATTTTTGTTATTGTTGCATCAGGTCATAAACTATACTTAACTCTTATTTTTTACTATGACACAAATTCGTGCTTTACTCTTGGTCCGTTTGGTTCTAGAGAAAGAAAGTGGGAGGAAAGAAAATTACGGAAATCGATGGATGGACCTAGATTAAAGTTAGTCTAAACTCATCCATCTATTTTCGTAATTTTCCTTTCTCTCACTTTCTATCCATAGAACCAAACGAACCCTAAAATAATCTCTTCCAAATTTCTATGCTCATGAATGTATCAGTGAATGAAATACTACGTCTATGAATTTTATTTTGACAAAATATTTTATATTTTCATCTAATATTTCTATGATCTTGTTTTTAATAATGATGATTATATAATGTTTGTGTATGTAGATATGTGCAAGAAATCCGACGCAAGAGGAGGTACCCTTGTCGCTCCATGTCAAAATGATGCTTATTGTAATTTTTTTAATCCAAAAGGAGGTTGCAAATGCATTAACACTGTGTAAATGCCCCCCCAAAATCAACCAACAACACCAACACTTTATTAACACTTGAGTTTAATACTAAGACAATGTGATATTACTTCGAATAATACGAAGATTAGTAATAAAAGAATGTTGAGTAGGGATTGTCGTGTGTGCGCCTTTACTTCAGTTTCTATTAAACCACTTTTGTTGTAGTTTGATTGTCTTTGATACTCGTTTGAGCGAATTACTATATTTTGATGTGATTTGATTGAGTCAAATTTATCACCTCTGGTCTTTAATTTGTATTCTCTCTACTTTTATTTTAATCGTCTTTCAGAGAATTTCCAAAAAAAAATAAAAATATAATGTATCTCATTGTTTAATCCAATCCAATGTACGTAGTATGAGATAAAATTTTAATTAACAACTTCCCTAATCCTTCTTAATTGGTTGATATTTGCACCTAGTTTAGTTTTATGATGAAGTTATAAAAATTGATACATATGATGAATTTCATCTTTTATATTGAGATACAAAATTAATATGATGATACAAGTATATGTGTATTTTTTTTTTATCTACTAGGCTCAGTTGTTCGTATTTAAACCGGTTCAAATTAAAAATGGCAACCGGATCAAAAAACTAACATTAGCATACAATACTATTTTTGTGTCTCTTTTTAAACACTGAACTTATAAACCTTACATGTTTTTTTTTTGAATCGGCAAAATTTTATTAATGAACAATTCCTTAAACAAGAAGTATAAGGAATTGTTGAAACATACATCCAGAGGCAAAGTGATGAAAACACTTTTACCAAACAAAAAGTACATCAAACAGTACCCCAATCCACTCCTACATCAATTGAAAAACACCAATGACCACCAACCCAATCTATAGAGACGCAACAAGACACTAACTCCCGAACTCGAATTAAAATTATTCGGCCCATTAGAATCTAAAAAACATCTCCTTAAGTCAAAAATTGGTGGACGTCGGTAGAAAGCTAACAGTCAACACCGATGCGGTAAAGTTCAACCAGATACAGAAACCTGCAAATCTCAACAGATTTGGAAACCCCTCAGCGACTCAAATAGAATCCTGCAAATCTCAACAGATTTGAAAATGGTCAGAGAATCAAATATCAAGAAAAACTAAACACGCACGACATCGACATCAACCGCACACTGACTGTTTCAGATCCAACACGTCAGCATCTCAACACCTCACCGTCGTAACACTATCTCACCACCTCGACAGAGTCAAATCCAAACGTCGCCACATCAACACCTTACCGCCACTTCACCACCTCATCGCCTACAGCCACCACCACCTCAACACAACACCAAATGGTCGTCGTCAGCTCTGCCAACACCAGTGCTGAACCACCCAACAGAGCAAAACCAGTCGGCGGCCAAACAGAACAAACAGATCTGTCACCACCACCACCACCACCGAAAGCAGATCCGGTACCACCACCAAACCGAGACCACCAAAACACCGGCGGCGCCGCCATCTTCGTAACCACCCAACATCAAAACAACCCACAGATCCAACAGTCTCCACCGCCGTGGAGAAAACACAAACCCACACCGGAAGAAGAGCTTGCTGCAACTGCGATGTTCACCAGAAAGAACTGAAGGAGCGGTGGTGCGGAGGACCACCGTCACTCGTCGCACCACCTACGGCCGGAATCTACATCGTGAAGTTTATAAACCTTATATGTAAATGTAATATTTCAATTTTTTTATGAGTATAAGATATTGTATCTTTGATTGTCATAATCTACCATATAATGTCACTTGATATGGAGCCTATGAAAATTTAATATTATTTCACGTCATAGCAACCGCAACGTGAGTTGCAGCAATCGCAATAACTGTTACTGCGACCGCAATCGTAATTTAAAACCATAGTTAAAAATACACAAGTTTTCCTATATTAATTCACAAGAATTACAAAGAGATTATGAATACAAAGTTAAATTTTGTAAATCATGATCCTGCTCAAAAGTTAACAAAAATTGTCTTAGGCCTCAAAAAGTACATTTTCATAAATATGGGTAAACTAAAATAACCTAAAAAGAAAAGACACAACTCCTAATAAAATATGTCAAAATTAAGCAAATTTAATTACTACAAACAGCCCGTTTGGATTAGCTTATTTTTAAACTTATACAACAACTTATGCAATATAAATTAGGTTTTTATGCTATTATATAAGTTTACACTAGTGAAAATTGTATTTTTATACGCTATTTTATCATAATCTACCTTGACAAACTTACAATAATACATAAAAATTGTATAAGTTGTTTGCATAAGCTCAAAAATAAGTTAATCCAAACGGGCCCAAATTCATCATTTATCACTTGAAGCCAAAATTATTTCTTTTCCTCTTGCGTTCTTTTCACTTATGTTTCATTTCTCACCACTTCAGGTTTTCTAATATTCCACCCTTTTAAATTGGAAATTAAAACCATAGAAAGAATGTGGCTACACTTCATCCGGTTTTGATAATGTGTTGAACATGCATGAAAATTTTATTGAGATGGAAATGTGTCATTTTTAATGAGGAAAAGATCATTTATATACAAATTATTATCTAGAAATTATTACTGATGTATTCTTAATTTTTTTATTTTGCCTTATATTACTTATGTGTTCTTAAATTTTTTATATAAAAAAATAATACATTTTATATATATATATATATATATATATATATATATATATATATTAAATCATACTTTTTAGATTTGGTCCCCCTATGTGATCTTGAATATTTTATTACCGCCTCTTCAAGCTGATTTTGAGAATTCTTAGCACTATCTCTCAAAAGTATTCTTATCATCGTCTCTCTTTAGGTTGATGATGACTGTTTTTAGCATTGCCTCTCCAGGATATTCTTGAGTATTATTATCATCGTCTGCCTAGGCTAATGTTAAGTATTCTTCTCACCGTCTATTTAGATTGATGTTGAATATTATTATGATCGCCTCTCTAAGATAAAATTGAGTATTCATACCATCGCCTCACCAATATACTCAAAATATGTTATTTAATAAAAAAATTATCATAGTTTTTTTTTATAAAGTCAATCATATAAATATATTTAAAAGCATAGATTTTAACATTAAAAAATTGGAAAAAAATTATTTTTTATTATATTATACTTTCAATAATTAAAACATGTTGACCATAAATAATGTACTTACTATTTTCTTAACTTGTAAAATTAGAAATTGTTTTGGTCAAGAGAAAAATTTATTTTATTCTATATTTTATAAACACTTTTTTAAATTATTTTATACAAATTATTTTTATAAATAGAGCATGGTTTTTTTTTTTGACAGTATAAATAGAGCATGGTATTATCTCTAGTTTAATGTACACGCATAGAAGCTCAAACCTCAAGTTGTGTTCAATTGTGAATATGGATCCCTCAAAAAACTCTGCTGTCAAATTTGCAATCTTGTTAATTTTTGTTATCATCGCATTAGGTGAGTATAATTCATGTTTTACTCTTATATCTTCGATTTTTTAGCTCATGAATGCATCAATTAACGAAATATTACATATTTGAATTTTATTTTAACAAAACATTTTACTTAGCTTTATAATCAAATATTTTTTACCCTAAATATGATCTTTTTTTGAATGATGATCATGTGATGTTTGTGTATGTAGATATGTGCGAGAAATCAGATGCAAGTTTGGGTCACGTTAAATCTCTCGATTTAGATCGTGTTATCTCTCTCTGTTGTGAAAATAGCGATGATTGTGAACGTCGTGTTCCACATCGCGGTTGCAGATGTATTCAAAATAAATGTATATGTCCAGGAGATCCTCCAAAAATCAACCAGCAATACCAAAACTTTATTAGGACATGAGTTAAGTACTTAGACAATGTGATATCACTATCAATAATACAAAGATTAGTAATAAAGGATTGCATCTCATGATTGTTTAGTTTATGTAGTGTGAAATAAAATTGAAGCTTTTTGTACCAAAACAAAAATTAAAAAAATTAAGCTTTTATTTAATTACGTTCTTACCTAATGTTTCTTAATTAATTGGTTTTTGCACGTAGTTTAGGTTTAGGCTAAACTGTTCATTTGGTCCCTTACGTTTATTTTAGGTTTGAATCAGGTCTCTTACATTTTAAAAGTTTGAATTTGGTCCCTCACGTTATCAATGTTTGTATTAGTTAGTCCCTTCCGTCAAATTTTTCACTAATTTCGTTTGATCCTTACACGTGGCTGCCAGTTTACACATGTGAAAGTGATTTTGGACACGTGGAATGTCATATAATAAACAGAACCTTCGCAAATAGAAAAAAAATACGACAACGACATTTGCAAACAATAACTCTTTTTTTCTATTTGTGAAGATTCTGGTTATTATATGGTTGTCAATGTGTCCAAAATCACTTCCACCTATCCAAACCGCCAGCCACGTGTAAGGATCAAACGAAATTAGTGAAAAATTTGACGGAAGAGACTAACTAATACAAACGTTGATAACGTGAGGGACCAAATTCAAACTTTTAAAATGTAAGAGACTTGATTCAAACCTAAAATAAACGTAAGAGACCAAATGAATAGTTTAGCCATAGGTTTATGATTATGTGATAAAATAGTACCCATGGTAATGAGGAATTCCATTTTTTATGTTGACCGAATGAAATTAAAATCATGATCCACGCTAAGAAGCCCCGATACGCGACACGATACAGATACGATACGATACCGATACGCCGATACGTGAAAATTTTAAAAAATTCATATCCGATACTGTCGCGATACGTTATTTAAAAATTAATTTAAAAATTAAATATATAAATGTACAATAATATTAATAATGATAAATTTTTTTTTAAAGACAAAAAATTATTATAATTATTATTATTATAAACGCCAATAGTTCATTGTACAAAGAGTACACACAAGCCAATTAGCTTGCACAAGAGCAAAACAGTTTGAGGCTCAACATACAAGGGCTCATCAGTCCTAACTAAAGACATATAATAGCTCAAAAAACATATAATAGTCATGACATCAAGCCTCTTCAACAAGTTCATCTTGTAGCAATATCAGACAATTATATAGGTCCTGCAGCTGACCAATTAAAAACATAAAGCATTCATTCTTATACTAGAATTTTGGGACAAACCCAAATACTTAAACAACATGTTATATAGTAGGACACCATAGTGACTTCTGAACTGTGACAAAGACAAAAAATACTAATTATAATAAATTAAAATCATTAATACTAAGTTAAGTATTTGTGTTTCATTAATATTGTCCTAAAAAATAATGATCACTAGTACATTTTAAGTTATACATTTTAAGTTAAGTATTATACAACATCATTAGTACTATCCAAAAAAAGACATTGTTAGTTACCCGTGTAACAAAATAATAGTTTGACATTCACTAGGAAACACGGATTCTATCGGATATTATTTTTTATTTAAAAATAAATATTTAACCGATACTTTTCCGATACGAGTATCGGGAAGTATCGGACACGTATCGGATATTATTTTTTTATTTAAAAATAAAGATTTAACTGATACTCTTCCGATACGAGTATCGGGACGTATCGGAAGAGTATCGGTATCGGGTGCGTATCGGACACGATACTTCACCAATTTTAGAGTATCGGGGCTTCAGAGGATCCACGTATACATGGTTTTTTTTTTCTTTTTTCTTTTCATCTTCTTGCTATAGTAGGTCCGATTGTTCGTATTCGAACCGAACCAAATCAAAATTGGAAATTCATCTATAAAACTAATAATCGCACAAAAACTATTAGAACAAAATAAGATCGAAACAACATCTTGTTCATTTTTTGTTTTGATTATATATAATAAAGCAAAAGAACGTTTATTTACTAATTATGTGCTTAAATGTGTAGGTGTATGAGAAACATCACAAAAGAAGAAAAATGGAAAATAATAACCTTTGTGTTCAATGTGTTACTTAAGTTATGAAGCTTTCTCATTTTTTAGGCTAGTATTTTGTGTTGGATTCTTCTCATGTGTTTAAATCATAACAATTAGCGTTTTTATTGAGAGTTGGGTCATGAAAAGGGCTACTTATAGTCTGGATTAAGATGCTCCACCGAATACTGATAGGTGAGTAAAGTCGCCGAAAAAAAACTACCATGCCAATAGAGTGAAAGCCGTCTTAAACATTGGCTCATAAAAGACGTGGAAATGTTAGGAGTCCCACATCAAATATATCAAAGTATTCAATGTGGTACTTAACCCAGGAGACTCTTCCACCTGTACTTTTTTTCATAACATTATGCCTTACTTAACCAAGGAATTAGATCGATTTCCTTTTTCCAATTTTGTTTTGTCATAAACCTTGTCTCTCTTCCTTTCTATTGCTTTATTTTTTCTTTGTTTTTTTTGGCAATATTTTTAAACATAATTCCTTTTTTTTTCCACAAATTGATTTTACCAAAGAAGAAAGCTAATCGATTTCAAAAACATATTTGATACAATTGATGAAGGTAGACAAAGCAAAACAAATAAAATAAATCATACAAGTGCTTTCAGTGGAATTCGAAAAAGAGGCACGAGCAAATATTGATTAGTTAATCCTATCATGTTTCTAACACAGTTTATAATAAGAATTATAATAACAGAATCAAAAAGATAAGATTAGTGATAATTTATCTTTTTTAATTGGTACACCAAACAAAAAATTTAAATAGAATAGCATAATTTTATTATATTCTGTAATTTTATCGTATTTTGTCTTTCTATCCCCCTAGTCTCCCTATCCTATGCAACAAAGAGACCCTTACACAATTACACTCCAAATTCATTCTTAAAGAAGATACTATTAGCACCATCTTTTTATTCAATACACCCTCTCCACTTTGTTTTGAACAGGCCCATTCAAAGCCCAAAAAAAACTTTTTTGTTTTAACTATTCTAAAACCTGAAACAACAAAACCCAAAACCTCTAAGCCGCGTATTTCCTTTCCTCAGAAACGAGTCAGAGTCACAACTCACCTCGCCGGAAAACGCCGTCGGAGTTCTTTCTCGCCGTCAGTAACACCGTTAACAAAGGTAACACTTGTTAATTCATTTTTCATCGAGTTTTCATTCATAACTGAATTTGAAAAGTAAACCCTAGATTAATCAATTGTCACAAATTTCTCTATATTACAGTGTATCATAATGGAAAACTCTGAACCACAATCAAAGAAGAAAAGAAAAAGTAAAAGAAAAATTGATACTGAACCAGTTCATGAACCGGTTATTGAACCGGTTAAGGTTAAGGTTGAAGTTGTTCCTATGGATCCAAACAAAATGGCACCATTTGTTGGTTATTTTCCGTCTGGATTTGATCCGGTTAATCAGCCGGGTTCGACCGATATTCAAGTTTATAAACATTGGCATAAACATAAAAGGACTGAGCTTGTTGTTAGTCCTGCTGGTTGTTCGGTTGAATTTGTTGGAACGAATTATGAAGGTGAGGCGGTGGCTGGTCATCGGTCGATGTATGGGCTTGGTGTTTTTGATAAGGAAGCTAAAACACTTAAGGTTATGCAAATTGAGGCTAATAAGGTAAATTTATGAAGAAAAAAGTCTGTGCTTGTTGTTTTGGAATTTGTTTTGTGTGTTTTGTTAATTTGGTTGTGTTGTGTAGATATTTAGATTGGAACCGAAAGTTAGAGGTGTGGAATATAAGGAGCCGCCTCCGCCTGTGCCTGTGGAAGAGATGAGTCCGGAAAAGTGGAAAGAGAAACACGATAAGCTTAATGCTTCTCTCGGAACAAAGAGGGGAAATGAGATGGTATATTTTGTTTCCTGTTTAACCTTTATTTGCTAGCTTTGCTAATACGTAATTACATGACAAAATCTTTATTTCAGTCTGGTTTTTTTAAAATTTGGCGAGTCACGCATGAATCTCAGCGTAGAGGTGAAAATAAAAGAATATACAATACCACAAGTTTTGGTTGGATTGGGAAAACACTTTAAATTTCGAAATCATCGGACTTCGCTTTCAACACTGCCAACTGATTTGTTTGTTTTAGGATTTGACTTGCCCATTTTGATCACAACCGAATACACCCTTTGTAGGATAAGATTCTACTTTGTATGATCTGATTGTTGATCATTAGAAAGGGAAAATATTGTGTTCTTAATTCTTATTTTAATTAGCTTGTTGGTGATGTTTGTTATCTTAGGTAAATTTTTGGTAGCTTAAGAATTGCAAGGATTAATTTGTCTATATCTCGAGTCCATGTGGGATCTCGACATTCGGAATAAGTTCTGCAGTTGAGCTTGTTCTGTTTTAAGTTGCAATTTGATATTCTATTAGCTTTGTTAACTTATTTGCTTTTTTCCCCATAAAATAGTTGCATCCCAACTTTACAAGCCAATAGAATCAGGTCAAATTGACCTCTACACTCTAGAAAATTTACCTGTTTCAATTCAAAAGTGCACCACCTCTTAGCTTAATGAGACCCGACTCATTGTATAACACAATACTTTTGCATGAATTCTACAACTCTAACTTTGGGCAAAAAGGGTCAGAATACATGACCAACAAGAAAAATAGCCAGTGTCACCCATATGGGATGAAAAATAAAAACCATAAGTTAAGATTTAAAATTTATAAACATGTTCATGCTGCGAAGCAAAGCAAAGGGTTAATACATCAGCTGGATACAGTCCAAGTCCTTTTAGGACTATAACCATGTTTTTAAAACAACGATATACCTTGCATTCCTAAGGTGAATTCTAATTCCTCTAAACCCTATTTACACTTATAAGTCCCAACTTATATTTCCTCAGAAACTATTCTCATGCAAAACATTGAAACGTACTTCAAAGCTGTATAACATTAGATGATACCAAGAAACTCCCAAATTATGTCAATATCAAAGTCATAAATTTTCATGAGACAGATATCCAAGGAAAAACCAATGTAGAATATATTTCGTTTGAATATTCACTATATGAAGACATAGGTGTAAGTTCTATAATAAAATTATTGAAATGGAATATTTACAGGTTTTTAAAAACAGGAAATTTAGTGATGAAAGATATAGCAATCATATTCACAGTGAGCAGTTTTTTAAGTTATCACATTTCCACCATGTCCTCTTCATTGTAGTTCCCCTGTTGAATGTTTTTGTGTGTGTGTTGAACTGAACTGTGTAATTGCAATTTAAGGATTCTTTAACTTGCCTTAGTTATCATCGACACGATTTCCTTTGGTTACCTATGTGTCTGGAGCATGCAGAGTTTTGTGTCTTTCCGTAGGGTTTTGCATAGATGCTAGCTCATACATTGTGGCCATCTTGTGAGTAGTGATTCTAGTCCATGAAATCCCGCTTATTGATTGTTTTCTTATTTCCGAGTGGGGCTACATTTTTGGTAAATCATTTAACATGCTTTTTCTATAGTTTGTATATATTGTCTTTAAACAATGAACCCAATGAAAGATACCGACATGCCCATTTTATATTTTGTCCAGTATTTTATTCAATTTTTAATTGCCTTTTAGGTAGTATTTATAGGTGAGGTTATCACTGTTGAATTTAACTGATCAAGCCTTCTATTAATTATCATTCAAAAAGCTATATCTGATTTTTATTTGAAAAAACTAATATTGGAATTTGTATTATTATGCAGAGAAAAAAGATGGCTGAAATCAGAAAAGATGAAGAACCTGAAGCTAAACAGAATCTAGATGAGAAAATGAAAAATGTTGAAGTAAAAGAATTTGCTCTTGCAAATACAGAAGCTCATGTTGCTCGCCAGATACCACCATATAATGCTTCTGCAACTACACCTCAGGAGGCTTATATATTGGACGAAATCATCCTTTCAGGAGAATGGACTTACCTTCAAGACATTTATTATAATTTGAAGAAGGAATCAGACTTCAGTGGTTACCCAACTTTTATTCGCAACAGGATAGACAGAATAAAGAAGATTGAGGTATTTATACATACATATAAACTTTTTGCTTAAAACATAACTTTGGAGAGTAGGGGAAAGCTAGGACACTTCAAAATGGAAACTAAAATGGCAACTATAACTATGTCTTGTCATTTCTGTATCATACATGCATTCATGTCTGAGAGTTCATAGACACTACAATAAAAATATTGTGTGCTATATTTGCAATTTTTTAAATAACTTTCATGCCAATACAGATGAGAATACCACAATAATTTTATTAAATGCTGACATTTTACTGTGCTTATAATGATTTCTGTTCACTTTAAAGCAATGACTCTCATTTAAAGATTTGTGTTTTATATTCATTTTGTGTTGTGTCTGATTTTTTTTAATTTGGTATTATGTTGTCGTGGATCTCACTCATTTGATGAAGATTGACCGACTAGTATTTCAAAATATATTTTAAAACCGTTCAATCTTCAATAAACGGTCAATATACCTTGACTGTTGGGTTTCTTTACGGAAGGTAATCCGGGTTTGTGCTTTCTAGCATAAAATTCTCTGAGATTTGTTTTTCCTTATTTACAGGACGAGAATGAAAAGAATAAGCTTTGTTGCATACTCACATTTATCAATCATCTTATCAAATTCAAAGATCAGCACTCCATGGATGGTGTTTCCTCTTCTAAGCATCATAAAATTCCCCACATTCTGCATCATAGATTTAATACAATGTTTGCTGCTGATGCTGAATCAAGAAGGCTGCCACGTGAAAAGATTAATCTTCTCCATTCTTATGTTTTGGTGCTCACACTTTTCTCCGACGAATTCCAGACTGATCTCACCGATATATCAAAGGATCTGAGGATGAGTCATATGTCAGTGAAACAAATCTATCAGCATTTGGGTTGCAAATTTTATAGAAGGGATAGAGTTTTCTGTGCCACTCTTCCTGTCCCTCTTAAATTTCCTGCGTTAAAAACTAATTCGAGGGCGAAAAAGAATTGACCACTTTTTGAGTCTGTTTTTGTTACTATTGTCAGTCACTTCGATGCAGTGATGTCAAATTTTGCTATACAACTCTAGGAGTTGTTGGATATTTTAGTTTCTTTATTTGATCTGAGAACATTTGAACTATGTGCTGCTTTGTGTTTTGATGATTTTGAAAGTTATTAATACTCTAATTATAATTTGTTTTATAAATCATACATAAGATAAATGTTATTGGTCAATTAGTTAAGAGTTGATATTTCACTAATCATTAGTAAAAAGAGAAATGTGTATTTCATTAGTACTGTGTTTCTTAAATATTTTCTAAATGAATTATTTACAGTATAAATCATACATGAGACAAATTTGATGCCCTAAAAACTATACATGGAGTTCAAAATGAATTTTATAGTCAGATTAATTTGAAAATGTGTTCTTTGTTGAGACATTGGGGGTATTCATTTTTATTTGATCTAATCCTCAACATGGACTTCAAAACTGAGTTAATTCGTCTACTTCATGAATTGCTCAAATAAATCATACATGAGACAAATTTGATGCCCTAAAAACTATACATGGAGTTCAAAATGAATTTTATAGTCAGATTAATTTGAAAATGTGTTCTTTGTTGAGACATTGGGGGTATTCATTTTTATTTGATCTAAACTTCAAAACTGAGTTAATTCGTCTACTTCATGAATTGCTCAAAATTCTTTCACAGTATATATCTTTTTGTGCAAGCAATGTTAGGGGTGAAGATCAATTAGTCAAAATTGAAATAAGTAGAACTGTCAAAACAGGTTGGCCTAGATGGGCTTCGACTTTTATTGAATCTGGTCAAAAAATCCATATTTAAATTCGGACTTTTCCAAATCCAAGTCCTACATTTATTCGAGTTTGGTGGGTCAGCCCATACGAGCAGTGATGGTATTAGGATTTTTTTTCGGGAGACCATTAAAAAAGTTATAGTATATAAATTAAATACAAAAATTATATTGTATACAAATATTTTATTATCACAATAAATCAAATTACATATTTTAAAATAATACTCTATGTGTGCCAAGTAACTTGAAATAATCAATAATTGATCATTAGAAATTCATATATTTTACTATGGGTAAATATAGGCTTATACCCCTGCAATGTAGGCGAGTTTTGTTTTTCACCCTTGTAATTTGTTTTTTGACTCGCCCCTTGCAATGTTGAATTTTTTTTCTAGTTCATTTTACCCCCTGCAGGGGGTACAGGCAAACATTGCAGGGGTAAAATGAACTAAAAAAAATTAACATTGCAAGAGGCGAGTCACAAAAAATAAATATACAGGGGGAAAAAATAAAACTCGCCTACATTGCAGGGGGATAAAGACTCATTTACCCTTTTATTATTATATTACACATATTAAAAGAAAATCCGTGTTTTTAATCGAAAATAGTTGTGCTTTTTTTTTATATAAAAAAATAAAAATTGGTCATTTTTTTTATTGATATATTCATATAAAAATTAACTTTTTTAAGGAAATTGTCCTTGGGTGGCCTAGTAATTTGTATTGATATATATATATACACCTTTGTAATTTTATAAAAATACTAAGGGTGTACTAGTAATTTCTTATTTTTCGGGATGGTCCTGGCCACCCTCAACCACCCCGGGTTCCGCCTCGGCTTACAGGCAACTCCAGTTGAAAAAAGTAAGCAACCTAATATTCCTCTCCAACTAAGACCCCTTATGATGTTATTAGTAACACCCTACATTTGAACAACCACACCCTACATATATCTATAAAATGTCTCTATCACTTAAAACTACCTTCCCCACTTTCGGAAATCTGTTTTGGAAAAAAAATTATGAAACAGAAAATGTGCAATAATAACTATGACAAATACTAATAAATGTCTTAAAAGCACAAATGGTTTAGTTCGATGAAAATTTTAATATAGACACAAACACAAATGACAAGTATTAGGCACACTCACACAAATAAAAAAAATTAAAAAGAAAAGAAATAAAATAATATTAATTGATATGACTATATTATTTTTGTTTAAAATTTTTGAATTTGTATGTGTGCACTCAAATATATATTATTTGGGTTTGTGATATGCAAATCTTTCTCTTATTTCAATTGATAAGGGATTTAGACACTTTATAATAACAACGAAGAGTTCAAACTCAACCTTAACCTTAAGTATGTATAGAGAAAATTTGATTCGAGGACATAATTCACAATTTGTCTCACATACATACCTACAATATTGTTGGGGAGAAAACATGGTTTGACTTCTTTTTTTTTCGGATAAAATAACATGGTTTGACTGTGTTTTAATATATCTTCAGTTTTCATAAACGCACCTAAAAATGGTTTGTATTGCATATTCAAACAAGCACACAGGATATGTGACAAGTTATTTTCCTACTCTCAAATTTCATGGGTCACACATTATTAGTAATAGTGCACATCCTTGTAAAAAAATGTAATACTATAATTTTTTTTGTTTCTTGTTAATTGGGTCTTTTTTCTAGGAATTTTGGAGTGGGAAGATTTTGATTATGATTTGCTTTTTTGTGTATGTAGTTATAATGTTGGAGGATTTTTATTTTGATTGATAGTGGAGAATAATGTTAAATGATAGAAACAAATGAAATCTTTAACTTTTCTGTTGTTACTTTACAAAGATTCTTTCAACTAGAATAATGAAATTCAGAACCCACCAAACAGTTGGGTGGATTATTTATACCAAATCTCAAAAGTATCGACAAAGGTGAAAAGGTATATAAATTTAGGTGAGAGGGATGCAAAAACAAAAATCCACATCTGCGGATAAAATCCGTCATAGTACGGAGCGAATAATTAATTGGATATCTGAGGGTAAAATAAATTGATATTTCAATTATCCATATTTAATGGATACATATGTGGATTTAATACTATCTGTATCCGCAGATATCCATATCCACTAAATAATTAGGAAAATTAATTAAATATCCATACTTTTTTTTTATAGAGATTAAATATCCATACTTAAATATAAATTCTAATATTTTTCTTATATAAAAGAAGTATTTTTATATTTTATGTTTTTTTTCATATAGATAAAAATTTTCATATTCCTTTTTCATTTTTGGACTGTTAGTATTTTATATTTAGTGCAGAAAGAGCTTTGGTTTTTTTGTAGTTTGTTAGTGAGGTGACTTTTGTTTGTAGATTGAATGATTTCATTGAAATCCCTTGTATTCTTCTTGGCATGATTCATGCCTCCTCTTCTTTTTAATAAAATTTGAAAAAAAGATCAAAATGTATGAATATTATGTGTTAGTATTTTATCGTTAATTTTGTTTTTTTTTTAAATGTCATCTACGAAAGCTTAAGGGCCCGTTTGGCCTAGCTTATTTTTTTAGCTTATGCAAATGGCTTATGCAATATAAATTAGGTTTTATGCTATTTTATAAGTTCAAACTAGTGAAAATTGAATTTTTATAAGCTATTTTATCATAAACTACCTTGAAAAACTTATAATAATACATAAAAATTGCATAAGCTCAAAAATAAGCTAGGCCAAACGGGCCCTAAATATGATTTCAGTCCCTGCAATTATGTCTCAGTTTGAAAACAACCCATGTAAGTAGAAAGTTTCATTTTAGTCCCTGCAAAATCTCAAAACTTTTAAAATAACCCATGAGCAAGATTCTCTGATGACACGTCAACTCTAATTAATCATAGTCAGCATTTGCCACGTCAAAAAAATTGTGACATGTCATCAGATAATCCTGCTCAGGGGTTGTTTTAAAAGTTTTGAGATTTTGCAGGGACTAAAATGATTTTTTTTTACAGGGCTGTTTTCAAAATGAGACATAATTGCAGGGATTGAAATCATATTTAAGTTCATCTATGAATATCTGTTAATATCCGTTGATACCTCAATATTTATGGATTATCCGCTTAGCAGATATCCGCATGGATATGGAGCAGACACTTATATCATATTTGTTCAACGGGATGGATACATATATCACACTATCCACGTCCATGAATATGCGTCTCCACATATATCATATTTGTTTGAGTTTGAAAAGGAGGAGAAGATTTTGGAGGAGAGAAGTAGAAGAAAAAATAGAAAAATCTTTCATTTATTTGAGAAAGTATTTTTTTTATAGAGAATGTTAAATAAATTTATAGTTAATATGTGTTATTTAAAATAAACTTTTTAAAACTCTCCAAATCCCGCTTAAATATAATTTTTGAGTTCCAGTTTTTCGTGCTATGACAAAAAATAAACCTTCCAAATTCCTCTTCTTCCAAACCCCTCTATTCCTTCTACTTTTCTTTTTCTTTCCAAAATTCTCCCCTCCAAACTTATAAACAAAGTCTAAGTGGACATTTTAGTTTAGAAAGTAAAATGAGTAATATCATTCGTTGCATGTTGATTTTATATGCACATGCATAACAAATTACGAAATAAATTTATCCTTTAAAAAAACATCCGCTGTTCTACACGATTTTGTTTCTCAAACATTAATTAAAGACCATACAATTCATAGTATATAATTTAGGAATTTTATTCTCGCCTTTAACCAAACTATATAACAATATTAATTATTAGGAGTCTAGGACCGTTGATTTGAATGTGTACGTCATTCAATTACATATAAATATATATAATCCAAATACAATAAGGATTATGTTAACACGTGTTCTATAGACATTAAGTTACTTAAAAGTATGTTAACATTTTCAATATAACAAAACAAATAATGAGCTGTTACATATTACAAGATAAACTTTTGAAGTAGGACACTTTAGATTATGAGACTAAGTGAATTGCACCGTCAAAATTAGAAGAATTCATCAAAATTCAATAGTAACCACCAAAATCATGTCACGAAAAGATACTTGAAGATAGTAAAAAAGACAATATATGTAGGATTACATAATGTGATTATGTACCCTTAACTAGCACCAAAAGTTATAGTGCTCATTTGTCACATTTAACAACCACCGTTATGTCCCTATTATAAAGATGAAGATGAATGAATGTGATTATGTGAGTGCATGTCATATTCAAAAAGTTCATAAAAGATTGGGTCCTATTACACATGGGTAATTATAAAGTGTTATAAAAGGTCAAAAACACGTATCAATCAATAATAGTGATTGCACATTGTAGCTAGGTTCCAATTTTGCATTTAATTTGTTAATCATATTATTCATAATGCTTTAGATTTTAATCATTCATATAGTAATAGTAGTTTTTTTTTTATTGCATTAATTCTTTGATTATCAAGAAAAGAAATTTTGGTAAATTCAAGTTCGGTTGCAAAGTAAATAAAGTCTAAGTAAAAAATTATTTCTATTATAAATTAAATTTGGATTCTCCCAAATAATTCACTCTAAATTAAGTTCATTAACTATTTGAGTTCAATATTTTGATCGATAACAATAGTTTTCTTTATTATATACTCCATCCGTCCCAAAATGTAAAAGAAATTTGGTCAAAGAAAATTGATGTATTTAGTTAAAAATTTGGACTAAATACATTAACTTTATTTTGACAATTTTCTCTTATATTTTGGTACGGAGAGTATACAAGTATCATCATTATAATTTAAAGTGGCTAAAAAGTATAAAGGTTTTTTCGTCCTTTTATTTCCATTCCTCTTTCTTTTTGGACATTTTGATATTGTCCAATAATATCATGGAAAGAAAATAATCGAGTAAAACAAAATAGATAGACAAGATAGTGGGGTAAAAGATGAGATATCTGTTCTAGCCTTCTAGGGCCATGGCATATTAAGATATTTTTGGGTCGTTCTGGGTTAGGCCAAATTTTGTGTAGCCTTTTATTGACATTAAAATTTAATGATTATTGTACTTAATAATATAGCTGATCATTAATTTTCTATAATTATAATAATATTAATGATAATAATAATATATAATAATGCTGGCAAAACGCTCACCAACACATAATTTTTTACCATTTTTTATCGATTAAAATTTATATTGTTCCCATCAAATTTATATGCAAATTACATGATTTAATTTGTATGTCACATTGTTTAAATATGTTATATCATCAGTACAAAATTCTAATAGATGGATCAAAACTGGAGGATTTGAAAATAAAGGGACTAATTTCATTAAAGAGTAAAAATAGAGGGAATTAAACTATAATTAAGCCAATTTTTATATTATGCTATCGGTTCTACAATGATCGAGTCTTTATGAATATTTTTTTTGGACACATATGAAAAGTTTTTTTTTAAAATGAATAATTCACTCAATTTTCAATATTATATTTATTTTTTCTTATGTTGTTTGTATTATTTACAATTTATTAACTTGTACTTTACATTTAGAATAGTGATAAATATACTATTTATCTATACTAGATAAGAGTAATTTATTAATGAAAAATATTATTAATTATCTCTCTTTTATTTATATATTATACTTAAGATAAATTTTTTGGTATCAATCATGTTTATTTTGGTGCTTGTACTCTGTAGAAAAAAATGCATTAATTTAAATTTTAAATTAATTTTAATATAAATTAATATAAAAATATGACAAAACATTATATTTTACATATAAGTTACCGACCATTATTCAACTAAACTTTAGAATATGAGAGTGTTAATCTACATTTAATTAATGTGAAATTGTCAAATAATAAGATGTAGTAACAAGCATGATTTTATTTGAATTTTACTTCCTATTCCACCTTTTTCAAATTCAAGAGTCTATAAATGAATGATTGTCAGAGCAGTTACAAAGACTTCTGATGCTTACTATCTAAATAAATTTGTTTTTCCTCAGAGAAAAGATATGGCTTTCGGTTGATTTGGTGCTTTCGGTTAAAAACAGTTGAATTTGGGGTTGTCTTGTTGAGGGAATTTGATGTAATAAAGCATGTTTGGTTAGAAATCGCGTTTCTAAAAGATAAAAAGCGACTATTATTTATTTTATTTTTTTAAAATAAAAAATATTCTTCGCATACAACTACAAAAATCAATTCCTTTGAAATAATTGAGATTACTTAAAGGGTTGATCTTTCTCAACAAATATTTTTCATATGCACTGGTTGAGAATCGAACACATATTCAAATAGTTAAAGAACAAATGTATCTACCACTTATGTTACCCTATGTTGATAGATTAGATTTATATTCAATTGAAATGAGAGAATTTACCATATGTGTTCTATAAATTTTTGGATGAAGATTAGTCATCGTTAAATGGAGATAAAATTTCGCACAAATATGATACCTATGATTAATGTGTATCCATATTGCAAAATCTATCTTTGGATCGAAAATTATTATAATAAAGGTCATGTTTATAAATTTTTTGATATTAATCTAAAATCATTTGATAAAAATTAGCAAGACGTTAATTTTTAACACTACTAGAAATTTTCTGTTTTCCTACGAATTTTTCTAATTTCCTGTGAGGATTCGGCTTCCCAGCTAAATACATAATCTTATTGAATCAGTGTGGTTTCAGTAAAATACTACATAATTTTAATCTACATAATCTTAATCTACGGTACATAATCGTAATTTGAGATGTGATTAAGGAATTAAAACAACTTAATTTTTTCTTTTTCTTTTTTTTTATTGAAAGAAATGAGTTTAATTTTAATTAATTATGATTTTATTAATTTTAATTTAATTTTTCTTTTTTATAAAAAAACTTGACCAACAAAAAATATTAAAAAAAATGGAAATCTGCAAGAAAATCCTTGGGAATACCAGGGGATTTTCCTGAAAACTCAAGATCCGCATGATATTTCTTGTTAATGGCAAAATGCGCAGGAAAATTCTTGGGAGTATCTGCGGATTCTTTTCTGCATGAACATCCGCATAAAAAATAGCAAATTGTAGTAGTGTAAGTATCTCAAACATATCAAAATATTTCAGATCAATGCAATAGGTAGAATTTTGTTTTGTAAAACATAGAGTAAATAATTCCTCCCTCTAGTCCTAATTACTATTAAAAATAAATATTAAGGTTATATTAGTATAATATAATATGGTCCAAATACATTAATTATCAATAAATTTAAAAAATATTATTTTCTTACAATAAAGACTATGAGAGTATCAAAGATGTAATTTTATTTTGTCAAACATAGAGAATTTTGTGAAATAATTTTATTTTGTCGGTAGCAAATCTTATAAAATTGTATTTTAAAATTATATCCTCATACCACAACATGACATCTGAAGTTTGACCCGAGTTATCGAGTGAAGTAATGACCTGAGTAGTGTAATTGATCCGAGTTATCCATGGATTTAATTCAATTATTACAAATCTAATTTATAAAATAAATATTATCCTTCACTTTTTTTTGACAACATATTATCCTTCACTTATATATTATATATTAAGACATAAAACGTACTATTTGATGTGAGATTATTAACATTTTATCCCACGAAAATTCACTAGACAACACACGTGAGACGATAGTCTATAATTATAAGCAAGAAGACAGGGTCGGTGGGTCTGCCCTACATGTGCAAGCATATATAAAAAAGCATCCAAAGCTAATTTCAATTGTTTCTAAAATCATTTGTATTTTGTATGGTCCCATATTCAGAGCATACTCTACTATCTTAGTTCCCCACATTTCCACCAAAATAATTCTGTTATATATTTTTGTGAGATTGTCTATGGAATTATCCGTTCTGATTAAGATGCTTTTGATAGTGATTTCTTGAAAATGAAAGTTCACCTTACTTATCCTAAAGGGTATTGTCACTTGTCATGCAATTTATGGAAGTTGGGTCAAGAACATATACTTTATCATATTTTTTTTATAAGAGATAATTCACTTTTTAGATTCATTTAATAATTAATGTATTTGGTTTATATTATAATTTAAATACATTAATTATTGAATGAATCTAAAAAGTTAGCTGTCTCTTATCCAAAGGATTGGAGGATTAATAAATATGGTTGATTTGTATTTGGAAAAACAATAGCTTATAGTATTTTTTATAAAATATATTATATATTTTTTAATTAAATTATATATACTTATCATGAAGTTGACATATGTTCTGAATTTTCATGAAATTGGTATGATTAGTGTTAAGTATGTCGGGTTCCTTAAACTTGTGAATTGAATGTGATTGATATATGCCGGAGAATGTAGAGAAGGTAGGGGAAAAAGATTAGGAAAAATAGAAGTGAGAAATAAATTAAAGGAAAAAAATTGAAAATTAAAGGATATATTATTTTGAAATGTCTTGAACAAGATAAGTCGTATTGCAAATTCTTTCTCTTGAAAGATGTTAGGGTACCCTTTTGGCCTAGCTTTTTTTTCCTTTTCTCTTCTTAGAAATAAGAAGCTAGGCCAAACAATAATTTTTAAAAGCTCTAATAAGAAAAAAATAGTTTCTATATTTCAAAAAAAATATTAATAAAAGAGTTTCAAAATAAGATGATAATAGTTACTTTGCAACAAAAAAAATAACTTTTATCTTTAAATAAGTTATTGTTTATAAAAAAAATAACTTTATCTTATTATCAAACATCTTTTAATCCTATTATAATTAAAAAAAACAACTTTTAACACTTTTTAAAATAAAAGTAAGATTTCCCAAACAGCTTTACTTTCAGTTTTAAAGCTCTTACCTCTAACTTTGTGATTAAAATAACTTCTACACCTAAAAAAGCTCGGCCAAACAGTACCTAGATTTTACTGTAAATGAATCAAATACATTAATGTAAAATCAACTCATTGAAGAAAACAAATCAATAGGTGACAAATTTGAGTTATTAGATTTTTTTTTTGATAAAAAATTTGAGTTATTAGATTATTTGATTGAAATTTTGTCTTTAAATAAACTGTGATGAGTTAAACCATTGAGTTAAGTCCAATGACAGATTCATGCCCTAAGTCATTTAGTTATATAAACGTTATACCATTAAATATTTTAATATATGGTGAGAATTTCTTAAGTGTCAAATGTTGATGATTGGTATTGCATCCCTCTATGCTCTTCATCATTCCTTTATTTTCATGGAATCTAAAGCTACTCCATTCATGATTTATATTCTCTAATATGTAAAATATGTTGTAATCTTGTATATATGATCTACGACTATTTTGTTAATTTTCAACCAAAAGAAGATTGGAAGGTGTATTATGGTATAGTCCGTAGAGGCTGAGACAAAGTATATTTCGGTTGATGAGCTGGAGTATAAGTAATGTTAATACTTCAGTAACCTGAAGATGCAGATTACAACAATTTGATGTGAAACGGTAGAAAATAAATTACATTCTTCTTTACTTTTCTCTTTATTATTTCTATATTTATTTTAATGTCTTTTAAATTAATTTTCTATAAAGTTTTTGTCAAAAAAAGTGTAATTAAACTTTTTCTTAATTTACATACCTCAATTAATTTATATAGTCTGGAAATTGTAATAAGTATAGTTTAATATAAAAATTAACTAATTATAAAAAGATTTTTAATTTTCTCAAAAATATAAAATGATCTATAGACATATATAAAAAGGATTTGTCTAACATGTGCAATATTGCACATGTTAAAGTAGTTAAAAGTTGTAATTTTTTATGAAAAACATAAATTGTTTAAAAAAAAAAATTTCATTTAATATAACATACATATTTACTATTTTTAGCTTTTTAACATATACAACTTTACACGTCATAGAAAAACCCATATAAAAATATATAAGATAGATCTCCTTATATAGTTTAGGCGTTTGGTGCATATGATATTATGATACTATTCTCCCGTGGTGGATAGATCTTAATCTAACAATATAAATAGTAGTACACTAGTTAGTCACATGAAGAGCAAAAAGTAGCTATCCATTTTTCTAATTATTAATTAAATTAAACGATATTTAGTCTTCATAAGTTTCAAATTAGTAGGGTGCATTTGATCTACTAAAAATAAACAATTAAACATGACAACTTCAATTTTACTTTGTTGATTTTAAAATTGTTTTTAAAACTGAATAAATTGGGGGGTGTAACACCCAAACTTATTATCTAACTATTTCTAATTTTATAAAAATCTTTTTCAAAATGCGCAACGAAAAATAAGGTTTGAATTATAAAACAAAGGTTTGAGTATTACATGCTTCAACAAGAACGCTACTAATAACTTAATTAGTAGGATACCACTTATACAAAATCCTTTGAAGATGATACAACCTTAATAAATTATGGCTTAAATATATAAAAAGTCCGTGCACTTAGGGGTCGTTTGAGTTTCAGTCCCTGCATTTTCAAAACCTTTCAAATTTGCCCTGCACTTTCAGTCAACTTTTAAAAAGGTCCCTGGGTTGACTTTTTTGCTGACATGTCACCATTTTTGCCATTTGTCACTGCTTACTGGGCTGAGAGAGATGTTCAGTCATTAAAATGTCACGTGGAAGTATCAAAATGCCCTTGTTCACTCTTGGGTCCAATTAAATGACCAAACTATCCCTTTTCTTCCTTCTTCTTTAAACGCATTCTTTCACCCCCTTTATTCTATCCTTCTCCATCATTTTCCTCTTCCCCTTTCTCTGCTGCGTTAGGGTTTGCTGCAACAACCCTATTTCCTCTCAATTTCATCATCTTCTTTCTATTTCCACCGATTTTCACCGGGCAATTTATTCAATACTCTCCAATTTCTAGGGTTTCGAATCGAAGAGTTAGGAAATTGATTGATTCATTCATTCATTCAATTTAACCGAGATTCAATCGATCTGAAACTTGGAATGGTTGTGATTATCGCGTTGATAATAGTGTAATTGACGCTCCTTGGTGAGCGAGTTGACGAATTGCAGGGTGGGTTGGTTTTTGTATGGAAACTCGAAGTCGGAAGCGGGCGGAGGCTTCCTCAGCTACTCCTTCATCTTCTTCATCCAGTCCTAAAACTCGTTCAAACAAGCGCGCTCGTGTATCTTCTTTTAATTATTCATCTTCTGTTACCGTATCCACAACCACCGCGACAACCACCAACACAGTGACAACAACATCTACTCCTTTATAAAGTATTTTTCTCAAATCTCAAGGTTCCAATTCTTCAATTTCCTCAGAATACAAACAGAATAAGATAAAATTCTTATAAAACAAATAAATTCAAAGAAAGAGAAAAAGATAAAGTTACCCAGGACTTGCACCATCACCTGTGAGAGCTTGAGAGTTATGGTGTTGTTGTTCATGGTCGTGTTCATCTCTGTGATTAAAGGCTCTACCAACGTCGTTTTGTTCTCCGCTTCCAATCATATGGTATTTTCCAGGTGATTCCATGGAAAAGGGCAGTTTCGTCCTTTCAATTGTTCCAATAATCACAGAGGGTATTTTGGTCCTTTCATGTCACATTTGGGTGAGTCAGCTTCCAACTAATCCCAGTCATCAGTGACAAATGGCAAAAATAGTGCCACATAAGCAAAAAAGTCAGCCCAGGGACCTTTTTTAAAGTTGACTGAAAGTGTAGGGCAAATTTGAAAGGTTTTTGAAATGTAGGGGCTGAAAATCAAATGACCCCTAAGTGCAGGGACCTTTTACATATTTAAGCCATAAATTAAAATAAGAAATAAAAGACTCTTAATATACATAAAAGGTAAACCATTTCCCGTGCCCTAATCAGAGTAGAGCATCACCGACAACTTGGCCGTAACCAACACCTGAGAACCTGGACCCCCAAAGGTCCAGCAAGTACACAAAACAGAGAGTTAGTAAGGAATCCCAAAATAAATGTAAGTATATCGCATACTATACACTTGATAACATAATAAAATTCTACTAACATTCGCACCATAAAGATGCAAGATTATACAATTAAGATACATTTATAATTCATAAATCAAGTATAAAGTAAATCATATAATCCATGTATCATCAAGTTACTCACAATTCACATACAAATAACAATCACTTATCATCAAAATCAAGTTACTTACAATTGATACAAAAATAACAATTAATGCACAACAATAGTATCATTTACCAAATAGTTCACATAATGATTTCACCTTCATCTCCTAATGCAAACTAATGCAATTATTCATGACATGCTCCCTAGCATTTACTAATGCATGAGGTACCTTATCCAACCATTGGAAAACTTATTCCAATTATGTTTTAGTCAACCGCAGTTACTAAAACAACTGCTATACATTGGGGCTCATCCAAAGTATCTGCTCATCATACAATATGGATGCATGAATGTCAAATTACCAAACATATGGTCTATATATATTTTAGTCAACCGCAGCTACTAAAATATCTACTATACTTTAGTGCTCATCTAAAGTATCTGCTCATCTTAAAAGGATAACATAATCCATATATATATATTTCAACAACATAGTTAGAAATACATATTCTCTATCAATTAATCACATTAATTAATCTTCTCAAGTTATTACACATATACAAGAATATCACCGTCATAACTCATTATCATAATTCATTCACATATATGATATCATAATCCATAACATCATTGCAATATTACATACATAATCATAGTTAATCGACATATGCAATATCATAATTCAATTCATCATTCAAGACCCAATTTACAGTCAAATACACCATCATATAATCATAAGATCATAATCCAATCATAATATAAGCATATATATCATTTATTCAACAAAATCACATTTTTCTGCACTGATAAGCTCGCACGGCGAGCTCGGGGCGAGCTCAGAGCGAGCAAGACCAGAAAGCAACAGGTCCAACTCGCCCTGGCGAGCTATCACTCGCTCTAGCGAGTTCATCAGAAACAGCAAACCCTCTTTTCGGGTTTTTTATGCAAAACCCTCAAATCTCGAAATTCCAACATACCAATTCATAAATGTGATAACTTTAGGCTTATATAAGCATATTAAACATAGAGGTACAACCTATAACAAGTATTAACAACATTTCATGCTAGAAATCATCAATCTTATCATTTTATATAAAAACCCATTTTTCTCATCAATAACACAATTAACTCATAAATTAGTTATTTTCTCATATCAATCTATCTATTAAACATGAATAGACATATAATCAATATTAATCACATAGATAAACACATTCCCAATTACTTTCCCCAAAACCCAAAGGAAAAAGAGTGAGAGATGATTGGGACGGAGAGAGATAGACTTTCTCCCCCTCTCTTGATCACTCTAGGATACACATATTACTCTCATATCTTATATTGATGGAATCTTTAATCATTCTCTTCAATCTCTTAATCTAACCATGACTTTCCTCTAATTGTTCTTCATCTCCTTCTGTAACCCCTTTTTCTCTTCTTTCTTTTCTTTCTTCTCTTTTCTCTCTTCTCTCTCTACCTCTCTTTCTCTCAATTTTATGACAAAAGAAAACCTAACCTTACTCTTCATAAAACCATTCATTTATATACTTCTACCTTAGGTTAAAGCAAAATCCCCACAATAACCTTAATTTCACTACAAATCCCACTCACCATCTTATCCTTACTCATAATACTAATATTTGTACTATTTACATAATTGCCATTAATTCTTCTACAAGACATCAACTCCTTTCTATGATATTACCAATTGCCATTAATTTCTCTAGCCACTCTACAATTACCAAAATATCCTTAATGGATCATACTTCGATTCATAAAAGCCCAATTCTTACAACACGTCATAATCAATATCTCATTAACTCTCATAATTCATTAATTAACTCCTTCTGACTTAATTAAAGGCTCTCAACTAGATTAACACATCTAATAGATTACTAAAATACCCTTCACTTATCAAAAACACAATTATTCATAAAATCACATATATTCAATCAAATAATCAATAAATAAATAATCACACAAAAATCCTATTTATTAAAATACTGCTGTTACAGGGGGTGTTAAAGGAATAGACAAAAACAAAAATTGTTGTCCCCACTCAATCAAGAAACACATTTTTATTCTCTCCACAACCTTTTTGTTGATATTGGTTGAAAATACACATGTTGGAAAATCTCACATTAATGAGATTTGTGAAGATTGCCTTAAAATATGTTTCTGCAAGATTTTCTTTGTTTTTAAACTGATTATGTTTGAAAATAAAGGTTTATATTTTGGGCAAGATTCGGTTTGTTTTTAAAATAGATTTGTTTCTATTTTGAAGGCTTGCATTTTTCTATAAATAGAGGTTAATTTATTCATAGAAAAATAGGAGAGCAAGCAAGATATAAGGAATTCAATTAGGATTTGCTACCAACACAAACGCTAGGGTTTTAGACAGAAATAAGAGGGGTTGTCTCTTTGTACGACTCTAGGGTTGGACAAATGGTTATTGAATACATCTTGGGTAGTTTGAGTCTCTTGGCCACGGGAAGAGATTCGGGATGAAGATAGAGTTAAGTTTGAAGACTAATTCTTGTAACCCTTATGAGAATCTTGTGTAAAGTTACTCTTTGGATTTAGTGAAACGGAGAATTGCTCTCTCCCCCAGACTAGGTTGTTTTGACCGAACTGGGTAAACAAATATATTTATATTATGATTGTGTTTTTTTATTTTCTCTATGCTTGTTATTTCCCAACACTTTTATCCACCAAATATTATACATACATGATAAAATTTGTTAAATACCTTAAATATTTGTCAATTACACTAGAGATTTACTCCTTAAAACGAATATGAGTGAAATCACAAATTTAAACTCCAAAACTTGTATATATAATATAATATATTTACGTGTTATGGTCAGAGACAAATAATTATTCTTTTTATTTTAACAAGTAAATACATTGTTTTTAATTTGGAGAAAAGATGTCTTTCTGCATAAAAAAATAATGATAAAGTAGCTTATGACTATAACACTATATTTAGATGGATAGAATTAGATAGAGTGAAAATGAAGTGAAATAATATATATTTCATGGTTTAGATTTGAAAACAAATATTGGAATGATGGAATATGAATATGATGTGAATAGAATGGATAAGGCGATGAATTTTGTGATGTGACAGCAGAATGATGTAATAGATTGAAACCGTCCAATTTTAAACTAACGGCTAAGATCATTTTTACTTAATTTTCATAATGCATAATTGTAATTATTAGATTTGATATCAATAATTATGATCTTTTACTGTGAAAAATAGTGTGGTCATGCTAGGACGGACAATCCAGGAGTGTATATAATTGGAGAGTGTAAAGCTTTATGTATTTATCAACCACTAGAATTTATACATGTATATACCAACCAACTAAAAACAAAGTACATGGATTCACCAAAATAAAGTAAGTACACTGGCCAAATAATTAATTAAACCTATTTTATATGTATCATCGTTTCAAATCTATATGGTCCTACATACTTTACTAGAATAGGCAAAAGTGAATTTAATAATGATATAGTACGAAAGTAGGAGAGGATATTGCCAATTTTTTTAAGCAATATTGCCAAATTTCTTTTATATTTAATAATTAATATAAAGTATAATTATGTATGTCATCTTTTAAGTTTTTTTTTTAAATATTTTTTTATAATATAAAAGGCATAGATGCCTATTAAAATTTAAATAAAAGAAAAGATGAGAGATTATAACTATTCGGAGACTAGGCCAATATCCAATATAAACATTCAAAACATACACAACATCTCCCTTATTAAAAATTTTATCAAGAAAATTCAATATGATTTTTAAAGTTAAAATTTAGTTTAAATAAAAATTTTATATGCATTTTAAGAATACATGATAAAAATTTTATAATAATTTTGTCTTAAATGTTACGGGATTAATTTTTTAAAAGTATAAAATTGTTCTTTTTAATATCTATTTTTTTCTTTTGAATTCTTTAATATATGTCCTCATGAGACAAGTTAGCAATATCCTTTTGATTTGGTTCTTTTAATTATTATTTTACCGCATTGATCTTTATTTCATATAACTGCCAAATTTAGTTTGATTTTTTCTTACAAAATTGTTATTCATAATGCATTTATAATACAATGTTTTTACTAATTGAGCTATGTTCACAAAATCATATTGTATGTGTATCTTATATTAATGATCAATGATGTATGCATGAATCTTTTTATTACAATGAGTTTGTTAATAAAATATGTCAAGCTACTTGATTTGTTCAAGTGATAAGAGAGGCTTAGATAATATGTATGATGTTTTAGGTTCAAATTTTATTGACTTCATTCTAAATTAAATTAATGTAATTCCCTTAATTTATCTCCTAATTTAAATAGTATAAATAAATCATCAACTACGTAAATGTATTTTATTTTGGTCTTTTATATATGTTTCCTCCTTCATTTGAATTAATTATATTCGAGGCACTATTTTATATTAGATGCAGAAATCTCTTTCAACTAATCCCAAAAAAAAAAAAAAAGAAATCTCTTTCAACTGAGATTTGAACTTTAAGATTGATTGATCAAATTAACCTATCCCATTAGAACAATGCTTATTGGTTCAATTATGAACTTCATAAATATTAGTATAATGAATAAACTATTAATTTAATCTATAAATTATAAATTTCTCCAAGTTAATTTTAAACTAAGTATTTCCAAAACTATTTTCAATCTATCATGATAGTCCCTCAAAACTCTCTCCCTCTCTCTCTCTCATAATATATATTGAAAAAGTAATGTATTTAGTTTATATTATTGATCAGATGCATTGTTTTTTCAATAAATCTAAAAAGTTAAAATTTGTTTATATATAGAGTATATTTATATTTTTTCTGAAAGGTTATTATATTTATATAGTTTATTATAAACAAAATTGTATAGAGATTGGTGATTCATAATTCAAATTGATGGTTTTGTTCTCTAAACAAAATGACAAACACAACTAAAATTCGGCAGACGCACTACTACAAAATGTGGAACAGACAGCACACTTTAGACAGCGTTTATTTACAAAACCGCTGTTAAAAATAACACGGAATCTTTTGACAGCGCTTATTGTAAAAAGCGCTGTCTAAAGTGCTGCCATTTTATGTTTACAAAAAAATTAAAATCTAAAAAAAATATATCGTTCACTTTAGACAACGCTTTATAAGAAAGCGCTGTACAAGATCTATCATTAGACAACACTTCGGATTTGATAAAAAGCGTTGTCTAAAGTCTAGCATTAGACAACACTTGTGAATTAATAAAAAGCGCTATTTATATACAATTTTTTTAAAAGAAAAATACATTAAAAATTTCATTAATAATAAAAACATAATTATAATTAAAGATTAAAGATATATATATATATATACACAATTATAAAAAAAAAGATATATACTCCGTATATATATAAACAATTGTTGTGTCGAAAAATATAAACAATTGTTTATGGCAATACCAAAAAAAAAACACTTATCATCAAAAACAAATATCATCCTTTCTCACATCTTGTTGTAAACGAAACTTCATCATCTTCACGGAAACGAAACCATGGAACCCATCGCGTCGTTTCTTGAACCCTTTCGTTGTCTTCCCTCTTGGAATCAGAGAAACCCTTCACTGAAACTCTTAATTGAAACCCAAAGAACCTTCATCTCTTGAAACCCTTCACCGTCAATTGAATCGGAGAAACCCTTCACCAAAACCCTTCATCTCTTCACCAAAACTCAGAGAAACCTTCATCATCTCTAATCACACAAAAACCATTCACCATCTTCCTCTCGAAACACAGAGCAACCCCATGTGTGGTCTTGAACCCTTCGTTATCTCGCCGTCATCTTGAACCACAACAGTGGCACAGAGCAGGTATTCCTATTAATCGTTAGTTTGTTTCTTATTCGATTTGAATACTTATTTTACAAGCCGTAATTGTAGATTGGTAGATGGATATGTGAAAGTATGGTTTGTGAGCGGTGGGTTCTTTTTGATGATATCGATATGTGAAAGTATGGTCCTAGGCACAGAGCAGGTATTCCTATTTCTCGTTATTATTCTTTTTTATTGGTGTGGAGACTGTAGCTGATGGCGTGGTCTTTCTTGTGTAAATCATCTGATTTGCACACAAAATTATAATAATGATTAGGAGTCCTTATTCTTATCTAAAACCATGCCCACAAAGTTATCATATAGATTACATTTTTCCAATTAAAATATAGGACTTGATTGACTTAAAAAATTGTAACATTGAAATCTCATGTATCCCGAACCAAAGGAACAAAAAGTGTGTTCGTTAATTAGGGATTGGTGTTCAGCCCCGTTCTGAACATGAAGGTACTAGAAAAGCAACTGCGATTGCCGGCGAAACTATTAATGTCGGGACCGTAGTAAGAAGTGTCATTCCATAAGTGTGTAATCAAAGCATTGAGAAGCTTATACATCGAAATTAAATTATTTATCGAGATCAAATAGGTTTTTAGAGTTATCTCCCTATAGTAGATATTTATCCAAATGATTAAGAATCTACTAAAAATGCAATATCTCATATGACTATGCTTATACTATTCAATTTACTCTCACTAGTGTATCAATCTTAAATGTTGTTTCTAATTTGCTAACCTGCTGTAGTGATGAAATAGAAACAACAAATATTGCAAAAATGTGTCATTAGTCATTGACTCAATGCACATTTTTCTATTTGAAGATAGTTTCCTAATTATATGGTTTCATATGTTGGCTTAATTGTTATATATGTAATTATAGGACCATCTTTACTATTGATTACTACAGTCTTATTCTACCTCACAATTCATGAATGTTACATTGTAATCTATGCACAAGATTGATTCAAATAAGTTACATAACTTGTGATACTTTTATTGGGCAGGAATGTGGAAATTCTTATATATGTGACTCGGGTCAATTAGTAAAAGGCCCGAGGTATGTGTCTTTTCCAGAAACTCAAAGTAGCATAATATATATGGCATGGTTTTCTTCTTCTTATACTATGTTGATAGACATTGAAGATCATTTATAGGAGTACCTTTATGTTGATTACATATCCAGCAAGAGTATTTGTCTCAAAAGGTTACTTGATATACCTATAAAGGAAGGAAACATATTTGTGAGTTAAATTGTATTGATTATTCTTACCTATTTTTTACTACCAAGAATTTGCATCTATTTGTGACATCATTACTTCAATATATTTGATCCAAAATTCAACATAGTTGCACCGGAGCTGACCAACAGCTGGTAGCGATACTGTAGTACGTTCATGAAACATTTTGATTAGTGGGTTTTATTTTAGAAAGTTTAAAATATGCATATCAGTTCTAATATTTAAATTGGTCACAAATATGAGAATGCATTTGTAATTTTTTTTATTAGCTTTACATCTTCCTCTTTCTAGCATGATCTATTGTCTGGTCTTATTGTTATTTTTCTAAGGGAAGTGATTGAAATTGTTGTTCAGGCCATCCAAGGTAAAAATTGTTGTTCAGTACGTAATTAAAATTTTATGGCATATGTTAATGGTCAATGAAAACATTGTTTTCTTATATGCAGGGCACATGTGAATGAAGAAGAGTTAAAAGAAGACATTATTGAAGTAATTAATTGAATATCAAGTTCTTATCCAAATAGACACTTGATCGAGCGCTTATACATTTATTTAATGATTTATTTTATGGAAAGTGCTAAATAATGTTTTCGGGGCACTAGATCCTGAATATAGTAAAACTACTTGAAACTTGTGTAGTCAATGTTTATAGAGTATTACTCCCTCAGTACCAAAATATAAGTCACTTTGAAGAAAATATTTGTACTAAATTATAAGTCGTTTTACCAATGAATCATTTAATGTTATTTTTTCTATTACACCCTTAACTATTTATTACTATCTCTCTTCTTTCAATACTACAATTTATTTTTTCCATATCATAAATAAAGAACAATTTTGTAAATCAATTCATAATTTCTCTTTTCCATATAAGATTAATTACATTTCTTAATATGCGTAAAAATGCCAAAATGACTTATATTGTGGTACGGAGGGAGTAAAATTGTTATTTTCAATACAAAAGTTGCTTTATTTGTATCACAACTAGTGTCTTGAGGCATTAGTTAGCATGACCCTTATTTTATTATACTAGTATGTTAGTCCGTGCCATGCACGGGATTATTTTCTTTTTTAATATTATTTATATGTTTATTTTGATATATAATTTGATTAATTTGGTTTAAAATTCTAAGGTAAAATTGAGATATGTTTTGCATGATATAGATATAACGATGTTACAGAATAAAGCGAGATTAAGAGTATTACTTCGCTTCCCATTTTACACTATTATGAGATAGATTATTTATCTCATCTTCATCCCCGAAACTATATAGTGATCCTATAAATATAAAATAATTATAAACTTCATTCTCAAAGGAAAATATGCTTTGATTTTTCATGGCCTTAAGATTTTTGGGGACCGTACCCATAAAATTAAAATATACCATGATTTTTTTAAATTTTTCATCTCGAGCCCACTCTTTATAGAAAATTTATATTAGGTTCATTGTCAAACACGGGATAATTTTTATTTTTTCAATAATATTTATTTTCATATGTTATTTTTTCTTTTGAAGGTTGTCTATGTCTTTTTTTCATTTTATATTATTTAGAAGGTTATATACGTTTTTTCAATTGTCTATAAAATTGATTTCTTTTAGTTTATTTGAGTATGAAAATACGGTATATCTTTAACACAGGACTCTGTAGGACTTCATCTACAAAAAATAATTGAAAATTTTATACTATTTTTTAAATGAATATTAACATACTTTGACCCTGTTTCTATTCTCAAATTTTTTCTTTTCCCCTACCACAAAGAAGCAATCTTCACGCGTGAGCGTCAAATGGGAAAACTTATGTGTGTAACTCTCTACTCACATTAAGAAATTAAGGTTCTTAAAAAAGTTCGAACGAAAGTTATGGAAAGTTTAAAATAGCATAAATTATAAAAAATCAAAATTTTATTAATTTATTTTAGATTTTCCATAGATTTTATTAACCATATGTAATCTAATGAAAGTGCGATGCACACATAATATGGAAAAACCTCCTTAGTCAAAATTCAAATTTTAATTAATCAATGTGTATTTTTAATAGTGAGGTGGGAAGTGTTACCTGTTTCATATTATATACCACTGAGAGATTCTCTCTCTCTGTCGCAGGACTCAATAGGGGCTCCATCAACAATAAAATAGTTGCTAATTCTATTTTTTTTTAATGAATATCAATAAAATTCTTGTTAAGTTATCACTATCTTCTCCATACACTTTTCATCATGGAGGATTATTTTTTATCGTGATAAATAAAATTTTGAATAAATGACCCCCGTGATAAAATATTAAATATGAAAATATGGATAACCCCCGCAGTCGGAATTCAAAATTTAATTAGTATTTTTAATAGTCGGATGGAAAATGCTCACCGTTTCCTATTCTACATCACTAAGAGATTTTTTTTTTCTCTCTCTCTCTCTATTTCTATCTGTCTTCCGTCTCCATTACATGATTCTATAGAGGCTTTATGAACAAAAAATAGTTGTTAATTCTATATTTTTTTAATGAATATCAATTAAATTTTCGTGTTTAGCCTAGAATTATAAGCATAATGTGAGTTTTATCTTTCTAATTTACTCGAGTTATTACCTTTCTCCTCTTGTATATTAAAATTTACATACAAGTGCTCATCACTTTTAGTATTTTATGCATCAAGCAATCTCATTTATTTGTTCACTCAAATTGCATGTGACTATGAATAAGTTTAGACTCTACGTTTTTATTTGTCGGTAATTATAATGAAGTGTTAATGATGCAATCATCCAAAAGGTGCAGTTTTTTTCTAAATAAAGAAAATTATCGAAAACATATGCTATAAATTAAATTTCAATGAGCCACATGCCATCCTATGTTGTCCAATTTTACAACAATGATTAATGTTCCTTTATTCTTTTGAAATTTGAGATATTCTCGTGTCTTTTTAGGCACTAAAATGAGGAGAAGAAATATTTCATATTGGAATGACAAACCAAAATTATACATAGATTAAAGTATATGACAGCGTGGGCATAATCGAGTTGGGTGGTGCAACATTGCTAAAGTAATTATTGTCTTTAGTCATATATGTACACTTTTAAATTTTAGAGTTATGAATTTTGGATAAGTAGTTGTGAACATGTAATATAGATTATCACATTATATGTAAATTTTTTCTGTATTATATATACAAGTTGCTTTGAAGTTTTATTCATTAATTTATACGATATTTGATTTGTTTAAGGTTTCTGAAACAGTGGAAGAAGAAAATAATAAGAAACACATTTTGTACTTTTTCAAGGTGACGTATAACAACCGTTATTGTAGAAAAGGGCTGCCTAAAGGGAACTATAACAGCGCTTAGGTTGGTAAAACGCTGTCTTAAACTAACCTATAGACAACGCTTAAGTTGGTAAAACGTTGTCTTAAACTAAGCTATAGACAGCACTTTGAATCAAAAATGCTGTCTAAAGATGACATTAGACAGCGCTTTTAACCAAAACCGTTGTCTAAAGATAACATTAGATAGTGCTTTGAATTAAAAGCGTTGTCTAAAGGTGACATTAGACAACGCTTTTAACCAAAACCGCTGTATAAAGATGACATTAGACAACGCTTTTACTTGATTACTAAGCGCTGTCTATACTTTTAACAGCGCCAGAATAGACAGCGCTTATAAAGCGCTATCAATGGCAAAAAAAAGCGCTGTCTAAAGTCTTTTTTGGCATAGTGTTAGTTCTCACTATGATCTACATACACTTTTAATCATGGGGACCACGTTTCTTCGTGCTAGATAAAATTTTATATAAGTTGTCCCCTTGATAAAATATGAAATATGAAAATAAGGATAATTCTCGCGGTTGAAATTCAAATTTTAATTCGTCAATGTGTATTTTTAATAGTGGGGTGGGAAGTACTTGTCGTTTCTCATTCTCCAACACCGAGAGTTTCTCTCTCTCTCTCAAAATCTTCTATTTTTGTTTTGTCTCTAATGAATATAATTTTTGCTTCAAAATAAATAAAATGTTTTTACGTAAAAAAAAAAGTTTACAGATATGTTATAAGTTATTTTTTGGTTTGAAGACTTCAATTCTCCGAGTAATCTAATCAATGAAAAAAATAGTGTAGTTTCTTATTTTAATTTGTTTCAAAGTAGGCTAAACTACACATTTGGTCCCTTACGTTTATTTTAGGTTTTAATTTGGTCCCTTACGTTTAAAAAGTTTCAATTTGGTCCCTTACGTTTATTTTAGGTTTCAATTTGGTCCCTTCCGTCAGTTTTTGCACATGTGGCAGACGGGTTGCTTACGTGGCAGACGGTTTGCACACGTGGATTGACACGTGGACACCTGGACACGTGTCATGGAACAGTGGAATCTGACGGAAGGGACCAACTAATGCAAACGTTGATAATGTAAGGGACCAAATTGAAACATTTTAAACGTAAGGGACCAAATTAAAACCTAAAATAAACGTAAGGGACCAAATATGTAGTTTAGCCTTTCAAAGTAATATAAATATAAGTGTTCCTTCATTTCTAAAAAAAAAAGAGTTTCTAAAAAAAATTATAGTATACAATATTTGAGAGAGTTTTCACAAAAAAAAAATATAGTTGAGAGTTTAAAAAAAATATTTGAAAAAGTTTCTATAAAAAGAAAACAAAAAAATATAATATTTGAATGGATTATATTTTTACATAAAAAAATATTATAAAAACTCAATTATTGTTGTCAATGAGATTCGAACAACATACATTTGTTAGCAATTCTAAGGCAATTTTCTCTACAAAAATAAAGTTAGTTTTTCATAAAATATTATAAAAATTCAATTATTATTGTCAGTGGGATTCGAACAACATATCTTTGTTAGACTACTTGGCGATCACTTAGAGGGGGGTGAATAAGTGACTCTTTCTACACAATGAGTTTTTTTTTTTTTAAATATTTTCGAGTACGTGGAAGCCCACCAGATCGGTAGTCTACTTTGCACCTTTGATCACTGGAAATGTAGTATAGCCTTGGACGTATGAAAAGACTTAGAAATGTTCGTGTGCAAAATACTCAAATTAAACTATTCACTTAAAACAGCTCAAGCATGTTATTAGGTATATGAATCTAATCCAATCACAATCAAGATGAGTATCAATTGAATTTCGGTGCACACGTACGAACACGAAAATTCAATTGATTAACAATTAAAACAAATATGTAAAGTAAAAGATTAGGAGAGAAAGACACAAGAGATGATTAGGGAGTTCCCCGGCTTTCGTGTCGTCCTCGCGGTCGGCCGGGTACGTCTCCCCCCAAATAACCAAACGGGTTATTTGAGCGTATATTGATTAAAAAAGATGAACACAAGTGCACAATTTACAATCGACTCTAATAACACTATATTGAATCAAAAGTAAACTATGCGAATAAACCTCAACAACAAACGAAGCTTCGCCCTCTGATTCCAATGATCCTACCCGTGCGAAGATCCTCGCAACGATCGTCCAGCCGAGTCCTTCGCTTCTTCGTTGTTGATCCCTCAAGATATCGCACAATCTTGAACCCAAGAGAGAAACCCAATCCTTCTTCACAAATCAACTCGATCACGTCTCTGATTCACCGCAAGCCGTATCGAACGTTATCGATCAAATGTGCAATCTCTATTCGAATGATCCCATACTCAATCTTCAATTAATTGCAACTTGATGGAAGATGATGATCTTGTGAAGAATAACTCTTTGATCCAAATTTTTCACTCAATTTGAATCCAAAGTGTTTTTCAAAGCTCTTTCACTTTCTCACAGGTTCTCTCTTGCTTACAATAACAAAGCACATTTCTATTTATAGAGAAAATAGAATTGAGCAAATTTAGGCAAAACTTAACATATGTGTATCGATACACAGGTGACTCTCTGCCTCTGAGAGACCACTTTTGTATCGATACAAATGATATATGTATCGATACAAATTGCACAAAATCAGTCTGAAGTAATTTCAGGATATTTGTATCGATACACATGTATATGTATCGATACATAATACCTAAAAATCAATTTTTCAAAGTTTAAAAATAGTTTTTCGCTGTCAAGTCATTTGTAATGTTGCCAAAATATGTTCTACTCTATTTTCATGTGTTTTGACAATTATTAAAACATGAGGGTGAACTGGTGCACTTACAATCTTAAGGTAAAAACTCTGAATGACACCCAAGCAAGAGAAACTCTATTGAATGCCACATAAGCAATTACTATTGAGAATGCACGAGAAAGCTTCATGGGAATCTCGTAATGTATACTAGTATGTTAGCCCGTGCCGTGCACGAGATTATTTTCTTTTTTAATATATTATTTATATGTTTATTTTGATATATTATTTGATTAATTTGATTTAAAATTCTAAGGTAAAATTGAGATAGGTTTTGCATGATATAGATTTAACGATGTTACAGAATGCGAGATTAAGAGTATTACTTCGCATCACATTTTACACTATTATGAGATAGATTCTTTATCTCATCTTCCTTCCCGAAACTATATAGTGATCCTATAAATATAAAATAATTATAAACTTCATTCTTAAAGGAAAATATGCTTTGATTTTTCATGGCCTTAAGATTTTTTGGGACCATACCCATAAAATTAAAATATACCATGATTTTTTTTTCATCTCGATCCCACTCTTTATAGAAAATTTACATTATGTTCATTGTCAAACACAAAATAATTTTTATTTTTTTCAATAATATTTATTTTCATATGTTATTTTTTCTTTTGAAGGTTGTCTATGTCTTTTTTTCATTTTATATTATTTAGAAGGTTATATACGTTTTTTCAGTTGTCTATGAGATTGATTTCTTTTAGTTTATTTGAGTATGAAAATACGATATATCTTTAACACATGACTCTGTAGGACTTCACCAACAAAAAATAATTGTAAATTTTATACTATTTTATAAATGAATATTAACATACTTTGACCCCGATTCTATTCTCAATTTTTTTCTTTTCACCGTACCACAAAGAATCAATCTTTACGCGTTAGCGTCAAATAGGAAAACCTATGTGCGAATCTCTCCACTCACATTAATAAAGTAAGGTTCTTAGAAAAGTTCGAACGTAGGTTATGAAAAGTTTAAGAAGTTTGAACGAAGGTTATGGAAAGTTTAAAATAGCATAATTTATAAAAAATCAAAATTATATTAATTTATTTTAGATTTTCCATGGATTTCATAAGCCATATGTAATCTAATGAAAGTGTGGTGGGAAGTGTTACTTGTTTCCTTTTATATACCACTGAGAGATTCTCTCTCTCCCGTCTCCGTCGCAGGATTCTATAAGGGTTCCATCAACAATAAAATAGTTGCTAATTCTATATTATGAATATCAATAAAATTCTCGTGTTAAGTTATCACTATCTTCTACATACACTTGTCATCATGGGGGATCACTTTTTGTCGTGCTAAATAAAATTTTGAATAAATGATCCCCGTGATAAAATATTAAATATGAAAATATGGATAACCCCGACAGTCGGATTCAAAATTTAATTAGTCAATGTGTATTTTTAAAAGTTGGGTGGAAAGTGCTTCCCATTTTCTATTCTACACCATTAAGAGATTTCTCTCTCTCTCTCTCTCTATCTCTTCCGTCTCCATTACATGATTCTATAGAGGCTTCATCAACAAAAAATAGTTGTTAATTCTATATTTTTTTAATGAATATCAATTAAATTTTCGTGCTTAGTTCTCATTATGATATACATACACTTTTCATCATGGGGATCATGTTTCTTCGTGCTAGATAAAATTTTGAATAAGTTTTTCTCATGATAAAATATGAAATATGAAAATAAGGATAATTCTTGCCGTTAGAATTCAAATTTTAATTCGTCAATGTTTATTTTTAATAGTGGTGTGAGAAGTACTTGCCGTTTCTCATTCTTCAACACCGAGAGTTCTCTCTCTCTCTCTCTCTCTCTCTCTCTCTCAAAATCTTCTATTTTGTTTTTGTCTCTAATGAATATAATTTTTTTTTCGGAATAAAATAAAATGTTTTTACGTACAAAAAAAGGTTTATAGATATGTCATAAGCTATTTTTTTAGTTCAAGACTTCAATTTTTCGAGTGATCTTATATATCCATGAAAAAAAATAGTGTACTTTCTTATTTTAATTTGTTTCAAAGTAATCTAAATATAAGTGTTCCTTCATTTTACAAAATTAAAATATTAAAAATGTACCAAGAAAGTGTCGCACAAGTGATAGATACTTGAACCCCTTAACCATTTGGTCTTGAGATCGATCCTGACCGGTGCATTTTGAGAATCATTTCTTAGGAGAGGTCAATCACTTAAATAGATCTCAGTTAAATCGAGTAGATTAATCTCTGCAGTTGCGCACGGATGATACATTTGGTTTACAAAAAAATAAATAAAAAATTTGTGTGTCTGTATCTATTACTATATATAAAGAGAATACAAATTTTTGGGATGGCTTTTTCATTATACCTATTTTACCCTTAAAAAAAACTACAAAAAAAAAAAACAAAATATTTGTATATGTTGAAAAATATCTTCCACATAAAAATAGATTTTCAGTTTTTTTTAGTAAATAATTTTTTTTTTCTCTTAATAACTAAGCACAACTTCCACATAAAAGTATGTTTTCAGTTTTTTTATACTAAATTTTTTTTTCTTCTTAATAACTAGCCACAACAAAAAAAGGATGTTAATTAGTTATCAATTAACTAAGTCCAATAAAAAAGAAGATAAAGTAGTTATTTATATTTGCACAATAGAGAATTTCGATCACAGCAAATAAAAAAAAGAATATCGATCACACAAGGCGGCTAGTATATATAAATATAATATTTTAGAGTTTCTATAAAAAAATATAATATTTGTGAGAGTTTCTAAAAAAAATATAGTATATAATATTTGAGAGTTTTCAAAAAAAAAATAAAATTGAGAGTTTAAAAAAAATATTTGAAAAAGTTACTAAAAAAAAAAAAAAAAAATATTTGAAAGAGTTTTTACAAAAAAAAAATTATAAAAGTTCAATTATTGTTGTCAATGAGATTCGAACAACATACCTTTGTCAGTAATTATAAGGTAATTTTCTCAATGGGATTCGAACAACATACCTTTGTCAATTGAATATTGTAAAAATTCAATTATTGTTGCAGGTGAGATTCGAACAACATACCTTATGCTAAAAACTCTGAATAACACATAAGCAAGAGAAGCTGTAATTGAATGCCACATAAGTAATTATTATTGAGAATGTACGAGAAAGCTCCGTGGAAATCTGGTAATGTATATAATATAATGGTAATGTATATAATAAAGATAATAGAGATTTCTTATACATGATTTTTGTTATCATTTTCCCTTTTTTAATACTCATTATTATACATAATTCACATGTGGTA
The DNA here is from genome assembly GCA_030408175.1 of Trifolium repens. Lineage (NCBI taxonomy): Eukaryota > Viridiplantae > Streptophyta > Magnoliopsida > Fabales > Fabaceae > Trifolium > Trifolium repens. Next base: position 18,637,960 of record CP125839.1, on the reverse strand, counting down.
TACACAATCTAGTGTATATACTACCATTTTATTTTATTTATATATAAAAAGAGTTCCTCCACCATCACACAACAACCTCTTTTCACTCATCACTCACTCCTTTACTACTCATTCATTCACTCACCAATATCCATCATCATCATCTATGGCAACAACAAAACCCAACCGTTAGATCACCTCCGATCTCATTTTATTTAATGTCGTATTCTTAAATCAACCTAGCTAGCAATAATCGTAACTACCTTTCTCTTCCTTTTCTTCCATTCTACGATTCTTTGCTTCCACTTCTTCTCAATCTCCTTTATTCTCCTTCTTCTTCTTCTTCCTCCATTTATCTTCAAATTTCTCAATGACTTTCTATTAACTCTTGAAACGATCATTTTTCACTTCCACGTGCTTTTCTCACTGTTCATGTGACTCCGATCCAATTCTCACCGGTAACTAACTAACTAACTAACTTTAATTGCTTCATTCAATGATTATGCTTCTTAATTCATCACATTTATTATTATTATTATCTCTTACGTTAATGCCGAATCAATCAAGAGTATTCGAGTTTGATCTCTAACTTAAACAAGTCCGGTTGTTTTATCTTCAGTCGTTGTCATATAAGAGCTTATGAATAAGCTATTTTTGTTTTTACTTAAAATAATAAAGTCAATTTGTTTTCATATAAATTATAAACTGTTTTTGAGAATTTACAAAAATTTGGTTGAAAATAGCTTATGAATATGTTGTAAGTTGTTTTCGTAAGTTTTTCTGTTTGGATAAACAACTTAATTTGCAGTCGTTGTCATATAATATAAGAGTTTATGAATAAGCTATTTCTATTACACGTGATAAAATAAAGTCATTTTGTTTTTGTAAAAAATGTAAACTATTTTGAAGAACTTATGAAAATAAGCTAAAAATAGCTTATGAACATGTCATAAGTTGTTTTCGTAAGTTCTTGATTAGTTTCATAAGTGTTTATGTCAATATATAAGCTCAAATAAGTCAATCAAATAGGCTATAATCTCTGGTCAAACTTTATTTACTTTCTGTGTCAAACTCTGAATTACTGGAAACTTTTTGAAAATGCTGGTATTAGTATTTTCATTTACTTTAATTGCATCTAAGATTCTTTGTAACTCTCAGGAACAATATTGGATTAAATAAGAAAGCATTTTGTATTTTTTTAATTAATTTATAGTTTTATAATAATAAATTACTAATATTATGCTATTTTTGTTTTTTGTTTTTATTTGGAGTATTAATTTGTGTAACTTTGGTATGAAAATGATGAAACAGATCTCAAAGACTATTGAGGTTGGTGCTCCATTGGTGAGAAATGAAGTTGTTGATGGAGTTTGGGTGTGTATTTATGATTCTATTTGGCATTGTAATGTATGGTGAAGCAGAGGTTTACATAGTAACTGTTGAAGGTGAGCCTATCATAAGTTATACTGGTGGTGTTGAAGGGTTTGAAGCCACTGCTGTCGAGTCTGATGAGAAGATCGATACAACTAGGTATGAGTTTTGCAAATATTCTTCTCAATTTTTAAAGTTATTTGATGTATAGTAATGATAATTAGAGGAATTGTGTTGTTTAATTTGTTAATGGGTTTACATTTTGAATGAGGTCAATTTAGAAACTATAGAAATCGTTAATTTTAGTAACGATAGTTACACGAATCATGTGGTTGAATTTGTTAATGGGTTTCCATTTTCAATGAGTGATGAATTTAGACAGTTTAGAAATAAAGATTTATCATATCACAATGAATTTAGACAATCTGCATAGTTATCTAATTGGTCATCCCAATGAATTGTTGCTAGCTAGCGATTGATCAGATAAGTTATTCATCTTTTAAATACAAGTGTTTTTTGTTTACATAAATCAAGGCTAAGTATTTATGTTTAGATTAGACACTCTAGACATAAAGAATTCTCATATCACACTGAACTGATGCTAACTATTGATCAGATACTTATAATTTTAAATAAAATTGTTTTCTGTTTACATTTAAGTACGGTGAAGTGTATGCTGAATTGCGAATTGGATATTGATTTGTGGTGGTGTTGTTGAAATTTTCATGTTTCTTTAAACTTTCTTCCAGTGAGTTGGTGACTTCTTATGCCCGACATCTTGAGAATAGACACGATATGCTTCTGGGGTTGCTGTTTGACCGTGGGACATATACGAAACTCTATAGCTATAAACATCTTATAAATGGGTTTGCAGTTCATATTTCCCCGGAACAGGTGATGTTTTGTCTTGTGAATCTTTCTTTACTATTTTGTTGTTGTTTATGATGATTTCTGAGTTTTTGAAATCCATTTCTGCACTCTGATTTCCTTACCTTATATAATCTTACATTAGTAGGTAGAAACTCTTCGACATGCTCCTGGTGTGAAATCTGTTGAGAGGGACTGGAAAGTGAAGAGACTTACAACACATACTCCACAATTTTTGGGACTTCCAACCAGTGTTTGGCCAACTGGAGGAGGCTGTGACCGGGCTGGAGAGGACATTGTGATCGGATTTGTGGACTCTGGAATATATCCTCACCACCCGAGTTTTTCTACTCATAATACTGAACCATATGGACCGCTTGCAAAATATAGAGGAAAATGTGAAGTTGATCCCAAAACTAAAAGAAGTTTCTGTAATGGGAAGATTATTGGAGCACAACATTTTGCTCAAGCTGCAATAGCTTCTGGAACGTTTAATCCTTCAATTGATTTTGCATCTCCTCTGGATGGAGATGGCCATGGAAGGTTAGACCCTTTTTCCACTTTATAAATCACTTCACTTCAAATCCTTGGGATGCCCTATTTATAGTTAGTGGGTCCTGTGCTCGACATTAAAGAACATTCACTATCTATAATGCGATTTCTGAAACTTCCACACCTAGATGCTTAAATGTAAAATGTATCCTCATAATTTAGAATTGACGAGAAGAAGCTAAATGTTATCAATTTAAAATGTACATGATCCTTCTCCAATCCTGTTAGCAAAATTTCTCCTCTGGTTTCTCTGTCTATGTCATATAAACATTTGAAATGAATAGTATCGGTAGTGGTGGTTGAAGCCATATCTTCTAATTTGGTAACCACTGTTCTTTTAACTTTTCCATTCTTATTCTTGCATCTTCAACTGGCAGTCATACAGCCTCTATTGCAGCTGGAAGAAATGGAATACCTGTAAGGTTGTATGGACATGAATTCGGGAAAGCAAGTGGAATGGCTCCCCGTGCCAGGTGAGGAATAATACCATATAATTGTTCATTGTTTCACTGGGAATTGTCTGCGGTTTTTATATATTGCTTTAAGCACTTGATGTATTTGTGTCCAGGATTGCTGTGTACAAAGCGCTCTATAGACTATTTGGAGGGTTTGTTGCCGATGTAGTTGCTGCAATTGATCAGGTATGTAAGTCTATATATTGGTGTTTCATCTCAAATGTTTTATTACCCAAAACAGCATAGTTATGTCAAAGATGTCTTATGCTCTTGTTGGCTCATCGACTCTGGATGAAAAACTCTTTAAGTTTTACTTTTTTCATCGATCTCTAGGTCATGTACTGATTGCATAAAGAAAAAACTTGCCTCAACTCAATATAATCATAAAATTGAACTATCAGTTATAATGTCTAATTTTTTCTAACTGTCATTGTTTTATTGTAAGATGTCTAATTATTTAAATTTGAGTGTCAACAGGCTGTACATGATGGAGTTGATATACTCAGCCTTTCAGTTGGACCAAATGGTCCACCAGCAGCTACCAAGACCACATTTTTGAATCCTTTTGATGCTACACTTCTTGGGGCTGTGAAAGCTGGTGTGTTTGTTGCACAGGCTGCGGGAAACGGCGGCCCTTTTCCCAAGTCATTAGTTTCATATAGTCCGTGGATAGTATCTGTAGCAGCTGCAATTGATGATCGTAGATATAAAAACCATCTGATCCTTGGAAATGGGAATATCTTAGCCGGACTTGGGTTGTCACGTGAGTTTCCAACTTCATACTATGTTTCCTAGGATGTATTTTTCTTGACCATAGACTAGGTGACATGATTTTGGTGGGATTTTACTTGTTGCTGATGAAAATATAGAAATAAATCTCTATTCATGTAAAAAGAAAGTAATGACAGAAGAAAGTACTAGGAGATATGTATTTTAATTTTAATGCTTTACTCGATTCTTTCAATGTTTGTGCCATGTAAGATAATTAAGTAGAAAGAGAAAATGGTCACAATTTTTTCTTATGTAGATTGTGTTGATTATCTTCATATTTGGCCTAAGACTTGTTAAAAAGAACTTTATTTCATATCATTTCATTACTATTTGTAGTAGTTGGACAAAATCATATACTAGTACGGTAGTACCAGCTATAATTGTATCATTTTGTTGTATATTTACTCAATTGATGCTTTTAGTGGTCGTCTGCATAAATGTGTACAGTATCAGCATATTCCATTGCATTGATCTGAAAATATTTTCTGTTTTAAACTAAAGATAATGCTTTCCAAGAGAGAAGATATTTTATTGTACTGATGAAACTAGTAGAAGACTATGTTTCAATATATACCTTCTACTGAATAAAGATTAATGTGTGCTTAATCTGATGATATATGTAGATGGCAGATAATGTTTTTTTTAAGATGAAGAAGTTACTGTTAATTTTTGCTAAATTAGTATCGTCCAACAATCCATTTGTGGCTGTAAAATAGAAAACAATCCATTTGTTGTCTTCTAGTTTCCCTTGTATGCTAATTTTTGTTGTTAGTGATGTTGTGCAGCTTCTACACATTTAAACAACACATACACATTGGTTGCTGCAAATGACGTGCTGCTAGATTCTTCAGTTATGAAGTACAGCCCAACAGATTGCCAGAGACCTGAACTTTTAAACAAGAACTTGATAAAGGGGAAAATTCTTCTCTGTGGCTATTCTTTCAACTTTGTTGTTGGTACTGCTTCAATAAAGAAAGTCTCAGAAACAGCAAAGGCCCTTGGAGCAGTTGGATTTGTTCTCTGTGTAGAAAATGTTTCTCCTGGAACAAAATTTGATCCTGTCCCTGTTGGCCTTCCTGGGATTCTAATCACAGATGTTAGCAAGTCAAAGGTAATTGACTCCCTTTAGATAACTAGTTAACTACTGATTTTTTCCATCTATTTAATCTTCTTTTTCTATGGTTTCATCGGTACATTTTTATGATCATGGCATATGCACTATTAAAAAAATGATTTGGAACTTGCAAATCCTAATTATTCAGGAACTGATAGATTATTATAATATCTCCACACCGAGAGACTGGACTGGAAGAGTGAAGAGTTTCAATGGTAAAGGTAAAATTGAGGATGGTTTGATGCCCATTCTCCATAAATCTGCACCACAGGTGGCATTATTCTCTGCTAGAGGGCCAAATATAAAGGATTTCAGCTTCCAAGAAGCAGATCTTCTCAAACCAGATATATTAGCTCCAGGTTCATTGATTTGGGGTGCTTGGTCTCTAAACGGAACTGATGAGCCAAATTACGATGGTAAGTAATGGTTTGATTAAGTTTTCTCCTAATTTTTGAGCTTCAAAGTTTCATCTTGTCACTAACATTTGAACCTCATTACTTGGATTTTAGCTTTGGTGAGTTAGGGGGAAAATTTTTAGGTAGGATAGAGCTGTTATGTTCAGTTTGCAAAGTTCAAAGAAATATTGAGCTTTCCAAATTTGTTCATAGGAAAATGTACTTCCCTCGCAAAATGTACTTCTTTGTTGGAAAGTTGGCTTCTACACAGTTAATGCTCCTCAAGTAAAAGAAGAGGCTTTTAATCATTATGCTACTTTATACATGATTTCTATTCTTTTGATTACGTTAATAATACGAGGATTCGTCGATAATGAGACTGGCAACCAACCTGACATGGAACATTTCCTAGCAGATAAAACTTGTACACTGTATTAATATTTTAGTTTCATCTTTGTTCCGAGCTCAAATGCAGATAATTTGAATCAGAATCTTGAATTTCTAGCATTGCAGACACATATACATGGAAAAATCACCACGATTCCTAGAGTTATTGGACAAATTATTGCATGTTTTAGGGTAGAAGAAAATGAGATAGAATATATCAATATATTACAATTTGATTTATTTAAGCAAACTTTTACTTGTGCAGGAGAGGGATTTGCTATGGTGTCTGGAACTAGTATGGCTGCACCGCACATTGCTGGAATTGCTGCTCTTATAAAGCAGAAACATCCACGTTGGAGCCCTGCTGCCATTAAATCAGCTTTGCTTACAACATCAACAACTCTAGATAGGGCAGGAAACCCAATTCTAGCTCAGCAATATTCCGAAACAGAAGCTATGAATCTGGTCAGAGCCACTCCTTTTGATTATGGAAATGGGCACGTGAATCCAAAAGCAGCCTTGGACCCTGGGCTCATCTTTGATGCAGGTTAATTTTCTTTCTCCCTCTAATATAAATAACTCTTTTGCTTGTCTTAGCAATAGTCACAGCATTCACTCTGCCATCGAAGAATGAGGCACAATTGGTCTATATTGTCTTATATCTCTCTGTCTGCATGGTCCACTTCAGTTTGTCATAACTCCCATATGATTTATTTCGTCTAATGATGCTAAGTACTAGCTGAGCCATTGTCTACTGTGTAGTGTCTTATATTTCAACACTGATACAATGAATAGGCATGTCTAATAAGATAGAAGTAAATATCCGAAGACGATTGAATGATGTTAGTTATGCTAACTGACCGTCGCTCCTCCCTATTAGCTCTCTTTCGTATATTTGGAACTCCAATATACGAAGGTCTAGCAAGAAAATGTGACAGAAGATTTCTGTAAACACTTTTGAGAAAGAATAGTTTGAAGCTCTATACTTGAGCACCAAAACTAAAATATGCGTGAGTGGAAATTCTTCACTGAACTCCATCTATAAATATAATTCAACAGATACAATCAAAGTTAAGGAAATTGATACATGGGAGAAGGAAAACCCAACTGATATGCTCACAAAGCTTGTTCAAAGTAGTAAATTCATGCACTGCTTGGACTTGCTGAATGGCGGAATGAGGAGTTCCAGGTGGGCATCAACTGTGAGGAGAGTGTTCAATCCAAGAGGGAGAACAATTGAGTTTCGCTTGAACACTCTCTGCATTTGTGCAAGCTCTGTTCTTCAGAAGCATAGACAAAATGCGAGTGTTCTTCACTAAACTATATCATAGCGAAATCTGTTTACTCAAATGCTTGTGGACATAATTACCCTTGATTCTAAGATGAACCACATTAACTTCATTGAGTTCTTTTGTGTTTTATTTTTCTGTTTCCTCTTTTTTTGTTAGTTTCTACGTTTAATTTCTGTTCTTGCTTTTTGTTTATACTGTGCACTCTCATAGTTGTGAAAGTTCTCATTTTTGTGCCTAAGGATGTGTTCAAGAAATGATTTTTCGTGGAAAAAAACACCAAAATATTTTAAAATTAAACTTAATAGTTTTGCTAATAATTTTGCAGGATACAAAGACTATTTAGGATTCTTGTGCACAACACCTGGCATTGATTTTCATGAGATAAAGAAGTACACAAACTCACCATGTAACAGAACCATGGGTCACCCATATAATTTAAACACTCCATCAATTACAGTTTCACATCTCGTGAGAACTCAAGTTGTAACTCGCACAGTCACAAACGTTGCTAAACAAGAAACCTACGTGATGACGGCTAGAATGCAACCAGCAGTTGCCATTGAAGTCAACCCTCCGGCAATGACGATCAGAGCTGGCGCATCACGTAAGTTTACTGTAACACTTACCGTTCGATCAGTTACAGGAAGATATAGTTTTGGAGAGGTTTTAATGAAGGGAAGCAGAGGACACAAAGTAAGGATTCCTGTTCTGGCCAATGGATACTCAAGATAGCTTACTTTGGTCATTGTAATATTCTTTGTAACTTGTGGGAATAAGGTATGTTTTGCTAGATTTATTCATTAATCTATATGTGATGTTAAATATATATATGTAAAGGTTAGGTGTAAGGAGATACTCTTCATTCCACTTTTTCAGTTTTGCTAAGATCATTAAGTGATAAATTACATTTCTTCTTCAAAAGTTTTTCATGTATTTTCTTCCCCCTTCTCCCACAATTACTTGATTACTGCAGGTTGTAACTTGTAATACAAGAAAATAATCAAAAATATGATGACATATGGAGATGCATCTTTGATTTATCAGTTTACTCGATTGAAAGTTCTGGCGAAGTGTATCATGTTTTTTTAATCAAATTATATAATTTAAAAATTATTTGACACTAATATATTGTTGCCCTAATTACCAATAATACTACTAAAGATATTTAATAAAAATGTTCTATTGTGATAAGATCTAACTCAGGTACGAATAGAAAATATGATATTTTTTTGTAATTGCATGCAACAAAATATCAGGTATTTCAGAGATCTGATTCTCCACAAGGATGATCTTAAATGATACCTTCTACTAACCAACCTTTTATATAGAAAGCCTAATACATCAAACACTTAACTGCCATCAGTTAATGTAGTTGTTAGTTAGTTGCATTGCAATCAGTTAGATACAGTGTCATTATCGCACTTTCCCTCTTATTGTATACCTTTCTAATAGAAGGTCTTACTTCATGTATGGTACTACAGTGAGTTCACCAGAATCATGGTGAGCCACCGTGATTTATTTTTTGGAACAATTCACCTTGATTTTTTAGAAGCTACACTTTGTAGCTTTGTCAAAATAGAAGTAATTCACTGTGATTTCTGATGAACTTGATACCAAAACACAAAGTCCCCTATCAACAATCCCCTCCTATAAAATTCACCTTGTCATGAAATTGATGAAAAGCTTCATTGATATTTGATTCTGCTTCTTAGTTGCATGTTTGGTTCTATTTTTAAGAGAGGGGAAAGGAATGTAGTATCAAAACCCCTCATCGACCAATTTTTGCCTCCCACCGAATTGAAGGATTTGGAGGGGAGATATGTTATTTAGATTTATATTACATTACATTCACAAAATTGCCGTAATTTTTTTTATTAAAATTTAAAATTATCCTAATTGCTATGATTCTTCTAAATAATTTGTTTGCACTTTTAATAATAACTTATATATAATTTGACGAGAGGTAAGTAAAGTTTGACAAAAAAATGTTCTAACAAGAAATTAAATTCGTGTTCTCCGGAACAATTCATTCTAGGGGGACTTATTAACCACACAAGCCTGATTTATTTTTATTGTTTTGGCAATGGGGAGTAGATGGTAAACTATTGACAATCTTACACGAACCACATGCAAAGCTTCTACTAACAAACCTGCGTACCGATGCTAAACCAAATTGTAAAAAAATATGGCACATTTAAGATCACGAGCATCAACCAAAGAAAAGCATAGACGAACCAATCCCTTAAGTTACAACGAATGAATCCAACCAAACACAGAAGAATCCACGCACCGACAACTCGTTGTAACATAACCACGACACAACAAGCGGCCCTGAATCAACCTGAAAAAACCAAATCCCAAAGCCTAGCCCTTTCATGGAGCATCTGACGAAGAAGAAGAACTGGTAAAAAATTGAACAACAGACCTAGAACAACCCATGAAAATAATCTCACGAACAAGCCATTGAAGGATCTCATATTTTGATTGTTATCTTCTCAAGAAACTATGCTTATTCCACATGGTGCTTGCAAGAACTGACAAAATTTGCCGATTTCATTGAAGTGTCGGGACACACTGTTCTACACTTCTACCTATTTTCTATGATGTGAGTCCATCTGAGGTACGAAAGCAAAGCGGAGATTATGGAAAAGACTTTCAGGAGCATGAAAAAAGATTCAAAGATAACTAGGAGGAAGTGAAAAGATGGAGGAGAGCCCTAGTACAAGTAGCCAATATTTCTGGTTTGGATGTAAGAGACAAGTAAGTATAGTATTTTCTATGTTTGCAATAAGTTGATCAACACTTTTGAGCTTATTAACAAAACTTTACCTATTTCATTCAATTAATCATTTTATAGGGATTTGATTTCACTGAACTTTTCAATTAATTACATAAGCACTTTATCGTTGTATTTGATTTTTTTTTTTTTTTTTTCATGTGATGATTTTGAATTTCTATCCTCCGGTCTTTTAGGCCACAATATGCGGAGATTGGAAAAATTATTATAGAAGTAACATGCTTATTGGGAAACAAATCTTCAACTAATTTACCTGGCGATATAGTCGGAATATACTCACAAGTGAAAGAATTAGAAAATCTTCTGATTTTGGAATCAGATTATGATGGTTTAAGCTCAATATTATTTGCTTCAATAGCGGGGACAACGATGCTATTGTGCGGTTCTTCTTGCGAAGGAATAGCGTAGGACCTTAATGGTCGGCCTTGTGGTCCTTTAGCCATTTCTGATTCTCTAACTAATTTGGGAAGATGATTCTCTATTTGATTTTCTAAATTCTTACGTCTTAAACTTAGAAGACGTTCCGGTTCGCTAACTAGTTGCTCCAATCTTTCGCCTCTAGATCGAGTACTTGGCATGCAACAGGCGAACTAATTGGGGAAAAATAAAAATAAAAAATTGCCTTAGTCTCTACGGTGTAACACTGGAGTTACGATATTGACTAAATTGGTCCCCGGCAACGGCGCCAAAAACTTGATCGGACGATAACGTAACTGCAAGTATACAGTCTTGTCGCGTAGTTTTAAAAGATTATCGAACCCAAAGGACCAATATCGATCTATCGTTATCTAATGTTACTTTGTAAATCTAAGGCTTAATATTATATAAGAAGGCTTTAATTAATAAAATATTTTTGATTTTTGTAATAATAGAAAAACGTATTGCTAGAATGTGATCTTAGTTTCTTTTGTGTGTGTGTGTGGGGGGGGGGGGGGGGGGGGTCAGTACTTAAATCGTGTTTGACTATAAATTTTAGTTTTCGAAATTATATTGATTTAAAAACACTAATCTCAGCTCTCGCAAATCTTGACTAGCGCTATAGATTATAAAGGTGATGCTTAACTCTCGTCCTCACATCCGCTAATAAAGTACTCTTTGAAAATCAATATAATTTAATTAACTCTAATTCCAACTCTCGTTGCAAACTAGACTTAATGTTCAGTTTTTACTATCTAGTAGAAATCTCACGCTCTCTTGATTTTTACTTTAGTTAATTCTCGCTCTCGCAACAAATTATAAATCTTGGTTTAATTAAAAACTGTTTAGAAAACTATTTCATTAATCCTAAATAGCTCTCGCGGATTCTAGAATTAATGTCTAATTTTTACTATCCGGTATAAGGAGGACCTATTTATACTGGTTGTATACGACAAATAAAACAAAATTAGACTATGTGGGACTTAGACTATTGCAATTTTTACTATCCGGTATAAACCTCAACTCTCGTCAATGTTGGTCTATACCTTAAATAATTTTCACTCTCGTGATAAATTATGAAAACGCGTTATTAAAAATTGGTTATAAAAATATAGTCGAACTACTTTAATTATCGAACTCCTATTAGCTCCTAATTACACATCATAGCAATATTAAATTAGCTAGACATAACTAAAACTAAACACATAATAAATAGACATAATAAAATAGAGCAATAAAAATAAATAAAGCAATAAAAGTAAATAAAGACAATAAATAAAATAAAATAGAAACCTGAATTATTAAACTGACTCCGAGTACAGACATCAACAGCACAACAACAACAATTAAAATTTTAACTAGAGAAAAGAATAAGAGCAAATCTTTATCTTAATTCTCTCTTTAACTATTGCAAGTTGATGTGCGTTAAAAAGTGTATAAAGAGGACCTATTTATACCGGTTGTATACAACAAATAAAACAAAATTAGACTATGTGGGACTTAGAAGAAATGGGGGGCGCGCATGGGGGCTTTGGTGAGGTGGCGGGCGCCACACACATGTGTTGCTTGCCATGTGTTGTGGTTTGTCCGTTTTTTCTTCTTTTCGGTCCGCTTTCGCTTCTTTATTCAATTTGTCCATTGATAAAATAAAAAATAAGAAATTAGCAACAATTTATAATATAAAATTACGAAATTAAAATAAAAATAATTAACATATTATATTATTTTAATTAAATAAATAGTGTATTTTTGGTGTTATGCCGATTCAGAAGTAGGACAACCAAGTCCACAACCCAGGCCTCAAAAGTTTAAGGTTCTCTATGTTTTTTTGAGGCCCATCATTCAAGATATTGCTCAAATATTATTGTTGAGATAGCTAATCATGAACAATTGTTTGGCTTGGTGGCGCGTGCATTTGTTTTATGATTTGAAGATCTCAGAGTCGCGAGTTTGACTCCCACTTGAGACAGTTTTGTTTTGTTTTATAATAAGTTTAAAGAGTTAATAATTTATATTTACATATCGAATATTACAGAAACTATTTTAAAAATTATTTTTTTTCATAAAATAATGAGTTTTTTGTCTAAATAGAATCATGGTAAATAAGTCTTTACCCCCTGCAAAGTAGGTCATTTTTGCTTTACTCTCTGCAAAAAATTCCTTTGGGATTCCTCCATTGCAAAATATATATTTTTTGGTTTCCCCCCTTGGCTGCAAGAAATTTGTACTTTTTAAATCGGTTAAACAAAATAACCAATTTAAAAAATAGCACTTTTTAAATCGGTTGAACAAAATAACCGATTTAAAAAGTGCATCCAAGGGGGACCCAAAAAAATAAACTTTGCATGGGGAGAATCTTAAAGGAATTTTTTGCATGAGGTAAAACAAAACTCGCCTACTTTGCAGGGGGAATACCTATTTACCCATAGAATCACTCTATAGCTTAAAAATAAATTTATGGCTTTATTTATATAAAAAAACTACATTTGGTTATTTCTTTGAAAATAAAAAATTAATTTATGAAATTAAGTTGCAATTTTTTTAAAAACACTATCGATATTTATAATAATATTAGCTTGAAAGTGTAATTTGTCATTAATGAATATAATATGACTATTTTAAATATTAGTGGTGTAATTTAGATTTTAAATAAAGGACTACTCTTTTCAAAAACTGCGTTTTTTAAAAATAAATATACATATTAATTTTACTAAATTTATTTAACCTTAAAATGGTCTCTTTATCCATTCGTTTGTGGCCAATAAATGTATAGAAACAAAAATTCGTGCGAACGGATGAAAACTGATAAAACCGGTGAATCGGTCCCAATTTTGTTTGTTCCTTTTATCCAATGAAGACTGATCTCTATTTTGACTCTTTTTTTTATTACAAAGAGAGCAATAAACCCAACAAATAAAATGAAACTACACTGAAATTAAACGAGGGACAGTGATTCCCAATATATCATCATCGAACAAATGAATAATCCGAAGAAGACGCGTTTCAACGAAACACAAACCATCAATCAAAGAGCACCCAATAGGTTTGAAGTTCTATTTTAATCCACGTTGAAAATTAGGACCCCCGCCACCCGAACTTTATAAGTTTGAGTTTGGAGAGGGCGAAATTCGTCCACACTCTATCCCATTTTCATGCATCTTTGGTATAATTTATGCAATTTTACTTTATTAATTACAATTTTAAGTAACTTTTTTTACCAATGACTTTGAAAAATCAGCAATAAATATATTATTTATTTATTTAGTATCCAATATAATCGGCCCAACCAGTTAAACAATTTACACCTGTTTTAAAAACTTATTTACATAATAATTAAACACTATTCTAACTCTAACGAATTACCCCGTGCCTGGCACGGTCACCACACTAGTAAATGTATAGAAACAACCCTGCATAGACTTGTTGAATTGCGAATTCAAATATGCAATTTTTTATTTATCAACATTTAATGTGTATTTATTTGTGTCACTAGATTATTTCAACAAGAATTGTATCTACTCTCTATCATGCAATTACTACTTTACTTTGACAAGTCTGTCCAAAAACAATACTTCGACAAGACCACATGCAGAGTTGAGATTTTTAACATTTCTTATCTTCATTTTTTTTTTTCATCCTATTTCTATAGTTTTGAATAAATTTTAAATATATTTTAAATTACTTAGACTCATTAAATATCGTCTTAATACATTTATTTTTCTAAAACATTAGTAATTGCAAAAATGGAGAAGATTAAAAATGGAGAGTATCTTGACTCACCACATGCAACAATAACTTCGTTCCTATTGACATTCATACATAATTAATTTTCATTTAACACTGTTTTGAATTTCAACCGTCAATTTATAATAGGACGACTTAAATTAAATACAATAAAAATCAACAATTAAAAATTTGATCGATCAGATCGTGATCAAACTAACTATCTAGATACATCACACATTAACCGCACAAAATCCAATCCCGTCAATAAGATAGAGGTGGATCAAGATATATCTATGTTGGTTAATGTAATAGGGACTTGTGAGAAAAATAGAAGATACGATGTGTCTAGAAACATTGAATATTATTTTTCCATTAAGTTCACTGTCCGTTTTTTTTTCCTTTCTAAACCACCTTTAATAATTGATATTTTTAACACTTGGTATGCATCTCAAAATATTCTCACGGCTTAAAGTGTGATTAATTAGTTGTACAGCAAGACATATTTTTTATTGTTTTAGTTCAATATTTTCTATTTTCGTAAATTTTTTAGAAATTTCATAAATATAAATTATTAAATAATTCCGTAAAATATATAGTCTCCTCACAACAATTTAATTATTTTTTTGACAAACCACAACAATTTTTATTTTTATTTTTGACAAACCACAACAATTTTAATTAAATGGCAAAATCAGGGAATGCCTTTCAACCAAGGTTGTTAAAATCGCGATTTAAAACGTAAAAACCATAGTTTTTACGTTTCTAGGTAGCAAAAACGAGTTAAATCGCTGGTAGAATCGTTTTCTGGTAAAATCGTGATCTGAAACGATTTTACACGATTTTACTCGTAGTAAAATCTCTAAAATCGTGTAAAATCGTAGCGAAATCGTGTAAAATCCTTGGTTTTAACTCTTTGAGACGATTTTACCTTTTTTTAAAAAAAATAAAAAATTGACAATTTCTTTAAAAAAAACCCAATATTTATGAATATTACATTTTATTATGGTGATTTAGTATATTTTAGCTTTGAAATTTTAAATTATTAATGCATTATAGTATTATATAAGTATATATACATGTTATGTATATTAAATTAATATTATTTTAATATGAGGTAAAATCGACGATTTTACGTTTCGATTTTACCTAAGCAAAAAGAGTTAAGGTAAAATCTCGATTTTGATAACCTTGCTTTCAACCTTCATCAAGTTTAATTTACATAGCCAAGACCCAGGATATGTGTAATGTCTGATCTAGCCATTCCTCATAATAGCCTTTTCTTTCATAAATATACACTAAATCCCTCATTGTCGAGTAAAAACCTATTAAAATATATATATTAAATGTGAGTTTTTTTTTTGACAAACTATATTAAATGTGAGTTAAAGTCTCATATATGGGAGAATACGTAGAGGTTAAACAACATATAAATCATAAACTCAATGTTTTCATATTTTGGGTTATGATGTGATGTTAATGTTACTTATGTAATTTTTCTTAGTCCGATATATTGGTCTAACTCAATGGGACTTCCCTTATGGGTCTAATATTTTTGTTTAGCTGATGTTCAATTTGAGTGTTTATGAAATAATGGATTTTTTTTTTCTTTTACTAAATGAAACAGTGGATTTAGAAAACATAGAAAAACTATATGTATTGGATTCGAATCAAGTTATAAGAAAACAATAGTGATAAATTTCTTGATGGCCCTATTCAACTTAAGAATTAAATCTCCGTAGAAAATCTAAAGTTTTTTTTTTTGTTTTCTTTGATATTTTAAAATAATAATTGTAGAAATAAAATGAAAATTGAAAAGGAAAACAGGAATTTTATTTTATTTTAAAGTTAGTTGAATTTGGTGTAACTTTTTATGGGTCGTGCTAACAAGTAATCTGAAGTTATTAATTGAACAATTTACAAAGAATATTTTGTCTTAAAATTACAAAGCAACTATTTATTATAAAATGTATACTAATTCATCATTTTCTGTATAAAGTTTTAAAGGTACACATCCCTCTCCTTATAAAAAAAATACTTTCTCTATGTTACAATAGGGATGTATTTATTTATTTCACAAAATTTAAAAAATATGATAAATGAAATACATAAAAAGTAATTTTACTATTTTATCCTTGTTAAGCATTAATGCACTTTCAGTAAAATAAATATAAATTGAGCGAAGAATAATTTGAAACGGGCGTAGAATTTGTTCATTATACGGAACAATTAAAAATAATAATTAAAGTTGATTATATATTTATAAAACACAACATTCTATAAAAAAAAATCACTGATATTCACTATTTAAAAATTGAGACATCATTAAAATTTAGGATAAATTACTCACTTTTTATACTATTACCTTATTTTGAATTAACTTCGAATTTTAAACATATATATCTCATGGTAAGATTTCTTTTCTTCACGTTATCTTATCTCCCCTATTTTCTCTTCCCCTTTTTCTCTTCTCTTTCATTATCATTTTGTCCATCTCATAAAAAAAATATCATTTTTTCCCTACCACTTCACTTTCTAACTCTTTGAGTCACTTCCTCAGCTTGGCCAAGACATATTCTTGAACACAACTACACAATATGGACATATTTTTGGGATCCTGTGTTGACTCACATTCAGAATCGTTTGTGAGGGTGGAAGAGTCGCTTTTCCTATCTTTTGGTGGTTGTCTAATTCTCCTAAAGTCTGTGTTGACCTCTATGATTGTCTATGCTCTTTCCTTCTTCAATGCTCCCTCAGGTATCATTTCTTCTATTGATTCTCTTTTGAGTAACTTTTTTTGGGGGGGGGGGGGGGGGGGGCTAGGAAAATCTCGTGGATTAATTGGAAAACAGTTTGCATGTGTAATTGGAGTATGGAGGGCTGGAGGTTAGGCAGCTTGGGAAGTTTAAGACTGCCCTTCTGGGCAAATGGTGCTGGAGGATGTTGGTGGACAGGGGGGGATTGTGGTTCCAAGTGTTGATAGCCGTTATGGGGTGGAGCAGGGCAGGAGGGAGGATGGGGTCAGCATGGTGGAGGGAGATAGTGAAGATCAGGGACAGAGTAGGAGGGCTTAGGGACGGGTGGTTTGGGGAGTGCGCGGCGAGGAAGGTGGGGGATGGGACAAATACTTTTTTCTGGTCCGATCCCTGGTTAGGTGGGATCCCTTTGTGTGAGAGGTTTAGGCACCTGTTCGATTTGACGGTGACCAAGTCGAGTACGATGGCAGAGATGTGTTCTTTAGGGTGGGAGGTTGGAGGGGAGGCGTGGGTGTGGAGGAGACAGTTGTGGGTGTGGGAGGAGGAGATGTTGAGGGAGTGACAAACTTTACTTCTTCCCGTGAGTTTGCATGTTGAGTCTCCAGACAGGTGGCAGTGGCGGCCGGATCCTAATACAGGTTATTCAGTTCATGAAGTTTATCATATTCTGACTTCGATGGATGCAGTTGCTTTAGGGGCAGCTGAAGATCTCCTATGGCACAAACAGGTTCCCTTGAAGGTGTCTATTTTCGTGTGGCGTCTCTTGCGGGTTCGGTTACCGACGAAGACAAACTTGGTTACCCGCGACATTCTTCCTCCATATCTTGCCCTTTGTGTGACAGGTTGTGGTGGTGCCGAGTCAGCCCAACACCTGTTCCTCTCATGTGGCACCTTTGGTTCTCTTTGGCCACTAGTTCGGGCTTGGATTGGTTTTCCGACGGCGGATGCACACAACCTCTCAGATCATTTTGTTCAGCTCACTTATTCAGCTGGTGGTCTTCGTGGTCGGAGGTCCTTCCTGCAACTTGTTTGGCTTGCTTGTGTCTGGGTTGTGTGGAATGAAAGAAATCATAGAGTATTCAGAAATTTAGAGAACTCCGTGTATCAGCTTCTGGACAAAGTCATGATGTTTTCTTACCGGTGGTTGAGGACGACAGATGTTACTTTAGCCTCTAGCTTTCATTGTTGGTGGTCGAGCCCCTTGCTCTGTTTGAGAATCGACTGATTATTGTATTGTCTTGCTGTTTTATTTGGATTCTTTTGTAAACTTTTGTAGTTCACTTCGGCACACCTTATGCTGAGGGGTCTTCCTGTTTCGATGGTTATATATATTTCATTTTTGCCTGTTCAAAAAATATGGACATACAAATATTTGACATATATCATGTGATCCTCTTGAGACGCGAGATCTGAATACTATACTCACTAATGGGGAGAAGTACAAGTTGTACTCTACCCAACCACAAAAAAATAATTAGAGATTTTGAAAATACCAAGGCAAATAAAAAATTACCAACGATGTTAACACCAAAAAATTTGGAATCAAATTAGCAGCCCCAATCTATAGTTTCTATGTATCTATCTAAGTAGGCATTTCAATGGAAGTTTCACCCACTCATATTCGGTACAAGCAGATGCGACACCTTGAGCAAGAAACCACCGCATAGACACATGTTTAATTGTTTCAACCAAGTCTTGTACGGCATCACCTTTTCTTCAAAAATACAAGCATTTCGCGCTTTCCATAAAGACCAAACCACAACATGCCATATCAAGTAAAGTCTCTTCCTACGCTTTTTCCCAACATTGAAAGAAAAACCAAAAGATTCAAAAGAAGAGCACAAGTCCGATGGTTGTACCGATTGTAGGCCGAGCCAATTCATGATATTGGACCAAACCGCTAGTGCCAATCTACATGTTCCAAATAGGTCCACCTATGTTTGCTTCTCCTCCGGACACCACACACAACATGGGTTAGCTACATTTCCGGGAACACCTCTTTTTGATAAATTAGCACGCGTAGGTAACCGTTGCAAAAATAGTTGCCATGAGAACACAATAACTTTTGATAGAGCCATAATAAGCCATTGATTTTTCAACACTTTAGAGACATTTTCACTAATCCCCACACCCGGGAGAAAATTTGAAGTAAGAAAACTATAGCCCTCCTTGACCGTATAATATCACCATTTTCCCCTATGACCAAGAATCCTCAATGGAGAGAATGGGGGTGCCTTTAATAATGCCTTTCAATTGCGCCACCAATTCTAATTCCCATTGGAATAGGTTCCTCCTCCAATGTAAGTCCCAAGCCCATTCATTATTTGACCAACTCCCCATATTGCTAATCACCTCTTGTTGTTGTGTTGATACCGAGAAAAGCCTTGGATATTCTTGACAAAGAGATCTTGCACCCGTCCAATTATGCAACCAAAATTTAGTAATGTGTTGATTATGATAGGCTTATAATGAGTTGTTGATTATGAATTGTTGGTAGTTATACTGTGTTATGAAGGATGAGGTGACTACGGCGATCAAGTCAATAAGCGTTACATGTTTTTTTTTTTTGGACGGCAATAGCCGTCACATGTGAGAGTTAAAAAAGTCTATAATACAAGTTTATATTACAAGGCTAAAAGTAACAATTTTTTCGTGATGATATATATTTTTTCAAATGTGTTAAACGATTTTTTTACTAATACAGACGATTATTAATCACATCGGGTGTAGATAGTAGTAGTTTTCTTTCCACCTCAAGTGTGTCAAGGTTATTTGATGAAACACTTGTACAAATAATCCTATTCCATTAATGCACAACTATCCTTACGTATAAGTAGTCGACACAGCATACCAAAGTGTGGTTGATATATATGTGATGTATCAGAATTCATTGTTACTTCGCATTAAATAATGAATAATCACCAAATTTAATACTACATAATCAATCTTAATCGTTGGTTTAACATCTATCTCTAAATTGATTAAATTGTACTACTATTTTTTTTAATAATTAAATCTTAATTCAATATTTGGTCCCTTATGTTTTAAAAGTTTTAATTTGGTCCCTTATGTTTATTTTAGGTTTCAATTTGGTCATTTCCGTTAGTTTTGTCTCATATGGCACACGGTTTGCATCGTGGACAGACATGTGGATACCTTGACACTTGGACACGTGTCCAAATTAAACGGTGTTAATAGCAAAACTGACGAAAAGGACCAACTTATGCAAACGGTGGAAACATAAGGGACCAAATTGAAACTTTTAAAACATAAGGGACTAAGTTGAAATATAAAATAAACATAAGAGACCAAATTAAGCCAATTAATGATTACATTGTTCTATTATAACTACAGAAAATTCAGTTTCTTATTGGATATATACTATTGCTATCTGTTTTTTTACTTGTCATTTTATACAGAAAAAATAAATAAATAAATAAATAAATATGAAAGTGGTCTACCGTAATATTAGTCATATTTTTATTTGTGGGTTGTTTTTAAAGTCACCTAGATTTACTTACTTTTACCGTAAACATGTAAGAAGAGAATTTAGATTCTCTACATTCAAAAAATTTACATTTACCTACATTCACCTACATTTTATAGTGCAAATATATTATGAGAGAGAATTGAGAGAGATGCTATGGAAGGTGATAATGATATATTGACCTCAAAAAATTCTTTCTCCTATATAAACTTGACTTATGAACTTGGTCCGAAATGTCTTATCTAACCCTAAATATCTCACACATGTGACGCCTATTAATTTGATCGTCGTAGTCACCCCTACTCTTTCACAACAAGTAGTGACTTGTGTGGTGTGGGGCACCTGCCCTGCACAAGTTTTTGAGAATTTTTTTCATATACTAGTATTATTATATTTTGAGTGTTGATATTGTGATTAGTTTCACACCTATAACCATTTATTATCAACTAGGTTCCAATATTTAGGAATGTATATATTATCAATTTAGTTAATCTATTTAACTATCAATTTAATTTATAGCATTATCTCTAAAAGATTAATATGAATAAAGTTAACATTTGTTATTACTTTGTTGACCTTGAATAATTTCAATCACATGAATTTTGATTTTTAATTTGTTTATTATTGTAATGAGAGTCAACATTACCTTGTTGACTTTACTTTGTGTTAATTGTAGAAATTTCATTGTTAGGGAAGATAATTTGAGTCAATATATAGTGTATGTGTATGATTTGAAGATAATTTTAATTTGGTAAAAAAAATAATCTAACAATAAGCCATTGAGAGTTAAGTTCACAACACTCATCAATTTCTAATTCTTAAGCACAAGATGAATGTGAAATTCTAATATTAGATCTTCTATATATATTTTTTTCTCAGAGTATATATTTAATGCTAAAAAATAATTTATATATTTAGTGCCCCATTAATGAAAATTTCGGACTCCGTCACTTAGGGCTGGAAATGAGTCAAGTCGAATCTATCTGACACTACAAGAATTTCCCTTCATACCGTCCAAAATTTGCGGCGGCCAAGAGCCCAATGAACCATTTCCGGCGGTTTTTGGCCATTTGCGGCGGAAAATTCCATCTGAAACGTATCTAGAAATTAAAAAATACATTTGCTGCGGTTTTAAACCGCCGGAGACAAAGCGGGAAAAAAATTGAACTGAAAGATTTGCGCCGGTTCCAAACCGCCCAAAACTTTAGGCGGGAAATAAATTTGAACAGAAATATTTGCGGTAGTTATTAACCGCCAGAAAATTTAGGCGGGAAATTCTAATTTCCAAAAACCCGCCAAAAAAGCCAAAAAAAACCGCCGCTAATATTGTGGCGGAGAAAAACCGCCGCCAACAACTGTACTGTTTATTTTAATAAAACTTATATTACAAAAACTAATTTTTTTTTTACTATAAAATATAAAATTTGTTCAAAATATCATACAAGAAAAACATGTGTATATTATAAAACATGTGTATATTACTAGTTTTTTTTATAGCATGCTTAATATTTATTAAAAAATTATATATGTTTTTTTATATAATTAGTTGTTTGTATTATATAAAACTTATAATATAAAACTTGATATTTAGTAAAAAAAACATATGCATGATATAAGTTTTTTGTATTATATAAAATCAAATATTTTATATAAAACTTTTTAAAAAACCAAATATTTACTAATATTTAGTAATATATTTGTATAAGATGAATCTAAATAATATAAATTTTATATAATATGAAATTAATATTTATATTTATATTTAGATTAATCTTAAGAGAATAATATATGAATTTTTTTTTGACAAGAGAATAATATATGAATTAAATTAGTTAGTATATTCTTTTGTTATTATTAAATTTTAATTTTTATATAAGTTTTGTGTATTATATAAATATAAAATTTATATAAAACTAAATATTTTATTTAAAACTTAGAAAAAACGAGGAATCAAACTTCTATAAAATTAAATATTTTGACAAAATATAGATAGGAATGAAACTTATATAAAACGAAATATTATATATAAAACTTAAAAGAATACGACTTAAACTACCGATTTTGATCGGAGATTTCGAATTTTATCAATCCGACCGTTCAATATCACCTAATTTGACTAACAAACAAATTAGAAAAAAAATTTTGATCATCGAAATTCGAATATATAGACAAGTCGTAATAACAGTCTAATCGGAAACCTAGTTTTAATGAAAGAGTCACTAAAACAACCGATTTTGACCGGAGATTTCGAATTTTATCAATCCAACCGTCCAATATCACCTAATTGGACTAACAAACAAATTAGAAAAATAATTTTGATTATCGGATTGCAAATGTATAGACAGATCGTAATAACAGTTTAATCGGAAACCTTGTTTTAATGAAAGGGTCATGAGCTCGACTCGAAACTCGGTTCGAAATCGACACGAACTCTTTTTTCAACTCGAATTCCCCTCGTTTAGAGTTCGTGAATAGTTCGATTCAGCTTGTTAGGTTAAATTCATTTTCAACTCGAAACTTAACTCAAGAATTCGACATGAATTTTAATTTTTCTATTATTATCTATTTTATATATATATATTCCGATGTGAGACTATTTATTTTTAAAATCCATAAAAATACATCATTGTGCATGACGTTGTCTATCAATTATAATGTTACTCATTTTTATTCTATTATTGTTAAGTGTTTGTCGTAGTTTTTTAAAGTATTATATATCTGTCGAAAAATCAATTATATAAATATATATAAATGTATAAAATCAAATATATAAATTTAAAATTATTTTTGAATTGTTATTTAACAATATATTTTGAAGTGTTATCTATTACTATATATAAAAAGGATACAAATTTTTGGGATGACTTTTTCATTATTCCTATTTTACCCTTAAAAAAAACTACAAAAAAAAACCTAAATATTTGTATATGTTGAAAAATAACTTCCACATAAAAATAGATTTTCAGTTTTTTTTAGTAAATAAATTTTTTTTTAATAACGAAGCACAACTTCCACATAAAAATAGGTTTTTAGTTTTTTTATAGTAAAAAAAAATATTTTTTCTTCTTAATAGCCACAACAAAAAAGGAGATTAAGTAGTTATCATTTAACTAAGCTCATAAAAAAGGAGATTAAGTAGTTATTTATATTTGCACAATAGAGAATTTCGAGAAAACAAAAAAAAAGAGAATATTGATCACAGAAACGGGCACGGAACGTGTGCCCGTTTGGCGGCTAGTATATATAATTGAACCAACTCGTGATCAAACGAGCCGAACTATATACAACTCAAGTTCAATTCATTTAATTAATAAACTTAATATTTAGCTCAAGTTCGGCTCATTTGTTCATGAACCAAGTTCAAGGAATTGATTGTCGAATTGAATCTCAAACTTTGTTCGAGTTGGTTTGATTCATTGTCAGCCCTACATCATCGGTGTAGGTGGTAATAACAAAACTGTTCTTAAAAATAAACTATAAATATAAAATTATTAAATGTAGAGAATGCAAATCTCGAAAAAAACTATGCCTATGAAACCGAGGTCAGTCTCTAAGGCAACATGGAGATCATAGTGTTCCCTCTGAAGCCTCTAGCATTCAACGTAGAAAAGATGAAAGTATTATGTTAGATCATTTAAAAGTTATTCAACAACAACAAATCATAAGTTATGGGATATAGTATTTTTATTATGTATGTATATATGATGATATGGATAGCTCAATTGGTTAAGAGTTAAACAATTGGAGGTCCAAGAGTTTGATCTAGAATTCAAGTCCTGACAAATAGAAAAAACTAACACAAAAATTTATTATACTAACAATTGTTAGAAAAACTATGATATTTGAATGATCCAAACTTGAATTGTGAACATAATCACTTTTCTTATAAGTATTTCAAGCACTCTCAAATATGTCTAGTCTGTTTGATTCAAAAAAGGGGAGTAGAGAAGATATATTTTAGTTAATTTGTATGTTTGGTTCTTTTATTTTTTTGATTACTTTTATTTTTTTAATTGTATGTTTGGTTCTAAGGAGGGAAAGTGAGGGATTTTAATTAAATATACGTTTGTTTCACAAAAGAATGAGAGAGATTTTAAAACCAATTTACCTTTTTACCCTTTTACAAAGAATACTATCATATACTACATAATTAAATATAGGCTTAATTAGTCTGTAGGTCCCTTAAAAACTTTTTTTGTTTCACTTTAGTCCCTTAAAGAAAATAAGTTTCACTTTGGTCATTATCGATATCTACATCAATCAATTTGGTTATTTCCGTCCATTTTTTTCAAAATATTAAATTTTATGGTTTACTAAATTATCTTCTTTTTGTTTTTTTTAATTAAATTATCTTCTTATTTATTAGTATTGGAGTTTTTTTATTCAGTATTGATTGCTTTTGATTTTATATTTATTCTGACGCTGACACAAGTGCTGGTAGGTATATTATTCATATTTGGCAAACTAATTTGCTTGTACAATTAATTGATAAAAAGAAAAAAATATTTCTGCCCGGTGAAATTAATTTGCTGACAATGAACCGAACCAACTCGAAAAAAGTTCGATACTCGATTCGACAATTGATTCGTCGAACTTGGTTCATAAACCAAATGAGCCGAACTTGAGCTAAATATTAAGTTCGTTAATTAAATGAGCTGTACTTGAGCTATATATAGTCCGGCTCGTTTGGTTCACGAGTTGACTCGATTAAATATATAATACTTCAAAATATATTTTTAAATAACACTTCAAAAATAATTTTAAATTTATATTTGTTTGATTTTATAAATTTATATTTATATGATTGATTTTCTTTTCCATATATAATTGATTTTATACATTCAGATAATTGATAATATATATAATACTTTAAAGAAACTAAAACAAACACTTAACAATAATATGATAAAAGTTACTAATAACATTATAATCTATAGACAACGGCATGTATATAATGATGTTTTTACGGATTTTGAAAAATAAGTAGTCTCACATCAGAGTGTATATAAAATAATGGAAAGTAAAATAGAAAAAAAAATCATGTCGAACTCTTGAGTTGAGTTTCGAGTTTAAAACAAACTGAACCCAATGAGCCGAACCGGACTGCTCGTGAACTCTAAACGAGCTGAAAAAAGAGTTTGTGTCGAATGCGAGCCGAGTTTCGAGCCGAACCAATTCTTATCGAGTCGAGCTCAAACAGATTCGACTCGACTCGACTCATTTCCAGCCTTACCTATACATGTTGTCACATTCATACCTAGTTTAATTGAACAGTTGTAAATTATGCAGAAATTAATTGTGTTCGTTAATCTTATGGCCTCGCAATTTCGCTCAATTTGAATAAGGTGTTCACTTTATCGACGTGTAACAAGCCATTTTACCATAGACTTGAAAGAATTTTAAGTGATTAATCAAAGTTTAAAACATACACGCATTTTGGAGGACTTTGAGGGTCATATCGTAGCTTAGATCAATGTGAGATATATTTTGGGAAAGTAGGTTTAAAAGTGTGGAGTTATGCATAACTACTCTTCCTTTAATCTTTTTTGTGTATGAGACCTTTACCGATGTACCTTTGATTATAGATACAAAATATATTCTTTATTTTTGTGATGGAACCATATATAATTGTTGTGTGGTTTTTATCTATCACAATACTTTTGCTCTTTCTCTCTTTCTTTTTATTTTTTTTCTTCTTTTTTCTGAACAGACTTATTTTTTAATTTTTTTTAAGTATTTCGTCTCTTTTTTCTCTCTTCCTTTTGTATTGTGATAGTTCTCTTGTATAACACTCCAAACTTTTTGCTAGTCCCATGAGCAACCTCAGACTTATAATTTTGCCAAGACAAGAGAACTAAACTTCTACTTAACTTCAAAGAGGGTAAACCAATTCATTTTTCAAGTCTTAAGCTTATAATGTGGTTTATCACCGAAAGAAAAACAATACTTTTTTTTTGTTGCTCCAATTGGGCTAAACAAAGGATAATAATTTGAAAAGGGTGGCTTGAAAACGGCTCAAGGTACCAAACAATGTTGACTCAATGTGAATAAGTTAAAATCAATCGGTCAGTAGAGAATTAAATCAAGTTCTAGAAAATAAACACATTCACGGATACTCTCATAAGGTATAGGAAGAAATGGAAATACCGTGGAAATATTTGGCTCAAATTCTCACTGGCTGCGGTATTTGAAAGTTGAACATTTATCTTGTGAACATTATCTTCCTTACTCGTCTCTTTGTCTCTCGAATTTTTGCGCTTTCATGAACAATCACCTTTAGTGTTTCTTTTGTATTAAGGCGTGGAATTCGAATCATCAAATCTAATTGTTACTTCACTGAAACTGTGTCGGACATAATAATATGCACTCAATAATAAAGAAACAAAAGATTAGTTAAACATTAGGAGGTTGTCAGCAAATGACATTCATTACATAAAATAAAAATAAATTACTAAGATACATAATAAAGATAGGAAGGGAACAAATGCTACAAGAATTATTGTCCGTCCTGGGATGATGATAATGCACCAGGGGTGAAAAATGGTTGCTCGTCATGGTCCACATAAAGTGTCGCGTTCAGCTCGCACTAAATCTTCTGAACTTCGACCTAACAGAGTCGGCTGCTCCTACTGTGTAGGTTGATGCAGTGGCTTTGCTACACAAAACTTTGATCTTGTTGCAACCTTGTAATGCTTACCCTAAACTTAGAATGTTGTTTAATTCTGGTGGTAATTCTACTTTGCCCAGATCAATGTTTAGCTTGACATCTCCTCCTCCAACTTGGATTTAGATTTCTAGAGTTGGAGATAATGACACATCCTCAAATTTTTATGCTTTGACTGGACAAAAATGTGAAGGCTGCTTTTTAATGATTTTTCTTGGGTGCCATGGTCGTGAAATTTGTGGTTTAATGGATATACAAAAGTTTTGGGAATGGAAGAGTAGGAAAAATGGAAAAGGTTTTGATGTTTATGGAGATGGGGGTAGAGGAATGGTTTAAAAGGAGATGAAGATGATGAATGTGAATATTTAGAAATGTAGGTATGAATATAGGATAATGGAGGGAAAGACCGGTATCTCTTTTTCTAACTTGCAAACCTTCAATGTGTCACGATGAATGGCACAATGACTGTTCCAAAGCCATATTTTTCTAAAGTTTTATTATCATCATGGCACAATAGGAACACTCGTGCCATGATGCGCTTTGGAACAGTCTCAAAAAAAAATTCTTGTGGGATAATGACTACGGTCTGGCAAGTGAACCAGCCAGCCGTCGAGTAATAATTCATACACTAGGTGTCTAAAATGAGTTCGTATCCACAGGGATCATGTCAAGTACGACTAGTTTTATCTAATTCGATAGATTGCATTCGCTTTGGTTTTTGAAAAAGGTTTTAGTTTGAAAATAGCATCATGCATGTGCAGAAAAGTAAAGATAGTTTATTTAGAAGCGTGAGGAAGATTAGTCGGGTCGATTTCCTCCCATAATCCTGCTTGATATCTGGCGCATATCTAGAATTATATCAGTAACTTATAATTGTTTGGCGATTAATTATCTTTGTTGATAGTATTAAACTACCATAAATACTATAGATCGCTATGGACTTCCGAAATAACTAGAGCACCCACGGCTGCCTAATTCCATGTTGTCACGTACCCTAGCTATGTGTCGAGCCAATCTACAATAGTCATGATCGCCCAATTAATCCTAGCCACTAACGTCCTAGTGTCGGCTGTTCCAGTCTCTACAGGCTGTCGCGAGCAGTGTATGGTGTTTCCGTCTTTACAGGCTGTCGCGAGCAATGTCGGATGTTGCCGTCTCTCGGGGCTAGCCCTATTATTTATTGTTCGGAACTAAATCCTAAAGGCGTATTCTCTCTATCCGGCCAGACATTAAAAATACGGAATTAAAGCGTAAATAAATAGAAAACAATTCATTACAAAATATGTGTCTATTATGACTTTTATTCTACCAGATATATGTCCCGAGCATTCATTGGGTAGTTCATCTCTCCTCCTACCCTAAGGTTTCTAAGCTATTAATTACATAATAAATATTACAAGAATATAAAACCATGCATACCAATGGCGTAGATGCCTTGCTGAGGAAGTTACCTTTCCCGTTGAAGGGGGAAAGTTCTTCCCGTAGAGAGTTCCTCTGCCCTCCTTTTTCGTCCTCCTTGAATACTAGTGAGTACTCTAGGTTTCTCAACTTCTGAATGAATAATTGTGAAGGAGGGGAGCTCTATTTATAGTTTTTCTTAATGGGCTTCGCTTCCATCGTGCCACGATGGAGACAGATATGTTTCACAAATTCAGAAGATTTGCTCCTTTTCTTGGGCGCTAAGTCAGTTCCCATCGTGGCACCATGGGAGTCATCGTGGCCACGATGGACCGCGATTTTGTGCATATTTGCTTTTTGCTCTCTTTTTGGCATTTTCTTGTATTCTTGTCTTCTTTTGCAAGTAGCTTGACCTCTTGGGATTTTTGTCTGTTTCTGGTCTTCAAAGTCCTAGACTAAATACTAAATACTTACTAAAAATACATTATAAATTCTTGTCATCAGATAAATATTTGCATTCCTTCCCTTTTGAAAACATATTTTTGGTACATTTTTAAAATATTTGTTTGTTTTTTGTGTTTTTGAATTTTAATTTTTGAAAGACTTTAAAATGTAGAAAATAAACGAAAGCGATAAAATCATATCTTGGGTCCCAAGAAATGCTTATTTAAAGTCATTAGTCGAACCTCAGAATCCTGTTAGAGTGTCTTATATAATAGGAAGAATATATCATTGTTCTTCTTCCTCTTGTTTGTTAATAACACCAATAACTAAATCTTTGGATCTTGATCATCCAATGATTTTCTCTCTTTGTCTCTCTTGGTTTTCCCAAAAAAAAAAAAACCATAAAATTGTCCTAAAATGTCAAAAAATCACAATCCTTTATAAATACAGAGACGTCCAACTAAGATCTCGCATGGACGCCAAGTCAATTTTGCTAAGCGAGTTATGCAAAACCCCAAACTCAAAATTTGACATCCAAATCTCAAGAGATAATTAAGGCATAATACAAGAAGAACTATTATTTATTTATTTATTTATTTATTTTTAGGTAAAATAACTGATACCCCTGAAATATTATTTAAATAAAAATTAAAATAAATCCACGTGGATTTGCCACGTAGCAAAATTGCACAATCATCTACCATGTGTGGTGCATAGGGGGCAAAAGCAAAAAGTCAGTATATTGCAAGAGGCGAGTTGCACGAAAATATTTTATAAGGAGGAAAAACAAAATTCACCCACATTACAGGAGGTATCAGTATTTTACCCTTTATTTTTGGTTACCATATTATAAGTAACAACCTATACAGAATTTCCCTACCGAAATTTTTCTACACATGAGTAGATAAGAAACGAAACTTTGACCACTTAAAAGTTCTAGAACTCTTACTATACTTCAAGCAATTCATTATTAATATAACATACTCAGGGGCGGAGTTGTCCTTGGCCCGCCCCAAATTATTTTTTCTTCCTAAATAATATGTATGAATCGATGTATATATGTTGGTATAGATATATTTGAATTTGAATATATATTAAACAATATGCTAAATAAAATGTAATGATTTGTGGCTAAGTGGTTGTGCCTTTGTTTTGCACCTAATAGGCTGAAAGGGTGTGTTTCCCTTATATATGCACAAAATTATAATAATAAAATAAGTGATGGATGGAATCTTATACTGATATATTAAGGTAGTAAAGTATAAGAATTTTTTGAATGATAATAAGCAAATAATGCCAAAATACTATTAAGGAAAAAGCTTGATAATGCAGTACACAAAGCCTGCAATACCAGTACAAGGAAATGGATAGTTTTAGTGAAATTACAGCCTAAGAGAGAGAGAAGCATTCATAGCTGTCATATTCCACCCCTCCTAAAAAGGAAATGCTCACTATTTAATAATATTTTCTGTTAGCCTTCCTTTCCCTAGTGCTCCTTCTCACACCCTTGATGATAGGATCATTCTCCACCTGTCCATGTGACTCATGTGATGTATTTGGATGAGCACCAATTCTTGTCTTATTCTCCTCAGTAAATTCCTCATTCACAGCAGCAGTAACTTCCTTAGATAACTCATTTTTATCATTCATAACAATGCATCCCCCATTAAAATTAACCTTGTCCTCAAGGTTCAATGATGGATATTTTAGATGTAATGGAGCCCAATCCATCCATGTTGCATCCTCTGGTGACTCCAAATCCCATTGAACAAGAACCTGTGGTACATGTGCATTGTTTCTAATCAAAGTTCTAGTTTTGAGAATGGCCTTGGGCAGAACTTGAGGACCCTCCTCTGTAGTCATCAGTGGCAAAGGACAATAAGGCCTATCATGGTCTCCAGTGCAAGGTTTCAAAACAGAAATGTGGAACACAGGATGGATTTTAGCGGAAGGAGGTGGTAATAACTTGTATGCCACGGAACCAATCCTTTCAATGACCGGAAAAGGGCCAAAGTAGCGAAAACTTAATTTCTGATTGCGGTGCAAAGCAACAGAATGTTGTCTATATGGTTGCAACTTAACTAACACCATATCCCCCATTTTGAACTCCATGAATCGCCGCTTTTGATCAGCACATTTCTTCATAGCAGTTTGAGCCTTGGCCAAATTGACTTTGAGTTGGACCAAAACCTCATCTCGAGCTGTCAACAACTCCTGGACAGTAATCGGATCATGTATAGATGGAGTATACTTAATTAAGGTAGGTGCCTCACGTCCATAGACTACCTTAAAAGGAGTCATACAAATGCTGCTATGGAAAGCCGAGTTGTACCAAAACCCCGCCCAAGTTAACATTTTAGACCATGTTCTGGGTTGATCGATAGTAAAGCATCGTAAGTATTGCTCGACACACTTGTTGAGCACCTCAGTTTGGCCATCCGTCTGAGGGTGGTAGGCGGAACTCGTGGCCAATGTAGTCACACTCATCTTGAATAATTGTTGCCAAAACTTACTGGTGAAAACCTTGTCGCGGTCAGAAACAATGGAGCTAGGAAAACCATGCAGTTTGACAACATTATGGAAAAAAACTTCTGCTACCTTTAAACTAGAAAAGTCAGCTTTGAGAGGAAAGAAATGGGCATACTTCGATAACCGATCCACCACAACAAAAATCACTGTGAATCCTTGAGACGGAGGAAGGCCCGTGATGAAGTCCCTGGCAATATCTTCCCAAATTTGTGCAGGAATAGGCAAGGGCTGAAGTAAACCTGCTGGTAATGCGGTCGCGTGCTTGGTCTGTTGACAAATCAGGCACTTAGACACAAATTCTTGCACATCTTTGTGTAAAGTCGGCCAATAAAATTGTGAAGCAATGCGAGCTTTGGTTCTTTTGATGCCGACATGTCCCCCTATGACAGATGAATGGTATTCCTCCAAAATGATTTTTATCAACTCTGGTTGGTGAGGGATAACCAACTTCGAATTCCAGAACAACTTACCATTTTTTTCTCGGTAGTGAGGATCAGGTGGTGTACCCTGTTGACATTGTTCAATGAGCCTTTTTAACACAGAATCTTGTGTCGTGGCAGCAGCGATTTGGTCCACTAAACTACTGTGAGGTTGAGATAATGCCACATAGAAAGAGAGGGATAAAGCATCAGCTGCAATATTGTCCTTCCCGGGTTTATATTCAATGGAAAAATCATAACCAAGAAACTTGTGCAACCAAATTTGTTGTTCGGGCGTTTGTATGGTTTGATTGGTGAGGGGCTTCAAGCTTTTCTGATCTGTGCGAATAGTGAATTTATGACCAATCAAATAGTGTCGAAACTTAGCAATAGCTTCAGAGATTGCATAAAGTTCCCGCACATAGGCAGATTGCTTTTGCATCCGAATACTCAATTTCTTGGAGAAATACGCAATGGGATGTTTACCTTGACTTAGCACAGCACCAATGCCTGAGCCAGAGGCATCAGTTTCCAGAATAAAAGGCTGTGTAAAATCAGGTAAGGCTAGGACCGGAGCCTGTGTAATAGCAGCTTTAAGATCATCGAAAGCTACATAAGCTGCAGCATCCCATTTGAAGCAATCTTTCTTCAACAAAGCTGTAAGAGGCGAAGCAATGGCAGCATACCCTTTAATGAAACGTCTGTAGTAACCCGTTAGCCCAAGAAATCCTCGTAACTGCTTCAAATTCTTAGGATAAGGCCAATCAATAATAGCCTGAATTTTGGATTGATCCATCTCAACTCCAGACCCAGATACCACATGTCCGAGATATTCAACATTCGAATTACCAAAACTACATTTAGACAATTTGGCAAATAAGCAATGTTGGCGCAACAATAACAAAACTTCCTCCAAATGAAGTAAATGAGAGGACCATGATGGACTAAACACCAGTATATCATCAAAGAAAACAAGGACAGATTTGCGCAACTGTTGCTTGAAAACTGTGTTCATCAAGCTTTGAAATGAGGTTGGGGCATTGGTGAGGCCGAAAGGCATTACTAGCCATTCATATAGTCCTTGGTGAGTTCTAAAAGCCGTTTTGTGAACATCCTCCGGTTTCACCCTAATTTAATGATAACCCGAGCGCAAATCTAACTTTGAAAAATGTGTAGCTCCAAAGAGTTCATCCAACAACTCATCGACAGTGGGTATCGGAAAACTATCTTTCACGGTGATAGAATTTAAGGCCCGGTGGTCGGTGCAAAAACGCCACAAGCCGTCTTTTTTCCGAATCAACAACACCGGTGAAGAAAAAGGGCTGGTACTCGGTTGAATTATCCCTTCTTGCAACATATCATGGACCATAGATTCAATTTGAGACTTTTGGCTGTGAGGATAGCGGTATGGTCGCACCTTTACCGGATTACTACCTTCAACTAAGGGAATAACATGATCCTGCAACCGAGGTGGGGGAAGGCCCTTAGGTGTGGCAAACACATCAGCATAGTTTGACAACAATGTTTGCAATGCAGTTGGTAACTGAGAAGTATCAGGCACAATGGGATTCGGGCTCATACTATGAACATGAATGGCATAATATTCAGCAATAGATTGAGTTTGAGACAACCTTCTAATATGGTGGAATTGGGCTGGCGCTGGAAGTGACGGTTTATCCCCATGTAGAGTGACAAACTTGTCCCCTAAGTAAAACTTTAACGAAAGATTACTAAAATCAGCTATGTGAGGCCCCAAAGTAGCCAACTGATACACCGGAAAATGCACTATTTATTTAGTTAAATTAATATAATAATTCAGTTATTCTTATTTCAATTTCGTAACTTTATATAATAAATCGTTATTAATTTCTAGTATTTTATTTTATCAGTTAAAACGTGATCGAATTGAATAAAGAAGCGAAAACGGACCAAAAAGAAGCAAAAACCGGACAAAATGGGACAAGCTTAGTTTTATTACCAAAAGATGTGCCTCTCACAAGACCATGTGGCGTCAGCCACAAATTTCAACAAATACCCCCCCCCCCCCCCCCCAAAATGACATGTGGCGCCATACTTAATGAATAAGGAAAAGAAAAATGGGCTAGGCCCATGTCGGTTAGCAAGCAATCTCCCACCGTCCAGCAGCAATTGATCAAACGGATCCTGTTTAATTCAACCAAGTCCCACATCGGGCATAATTGTTTTTGTCTTCTTATGTATTAGTATAAATAGGACCTAGTTTCTTACATTTTCTACACAACAACCAACTTGAAAAATAGTTGAAGAGAGAATTGAAAACTAGACCTTTGTCTTAAAAAGTTTTCTTCTCTTAGTTTAAAATTTTATTCCGGTGTCCGTACTTCCAGTTTTTTTTAATTCAGGTTCTTATTTTATTTTCTTGTCTTATTTTATGCTTTTATTTATTTTCTGCATTTATTTATTTATGTCTATTTATTTATTTGTTTATTTTATTTTTATGCCTTTAGTTTTAATTATGTCTAGCTAATTTAAATATTGCTAGGATGTGTAATTAGGAGCTATTAGGGGTTCGGTAATTAAGTAGTGTGACTATACTTTTATATCCAATTTTTAGTAACGCGCTTTTATAATTTGTCACGAGAGTGAGAATTAATTAAGGTATAGGCCAACATTGACGAGAGTTGAGGCTTATACCGGATAGTAAAAATTGGACATTAATTCTAGAATCTGCGAGAGCTATTTAGGATTAATGAAATAGTTTTCTAAGCAGTTTTTAATTAAAACAAGATTTATAATTTGTCGCGAGAGCGATAATTAACTAAAGTAAAAATCAAGAGAGCGAGAGCGTGAGATTTCTACTAGATAGTAAAAACTGAACATTAAGTCTAGTTTGCAACGAGAGTTGGAATTAGAATTTAATTAAATTATATTGGTTTTCAAAGAGTACTTTATTAGCGGATGTGAGAACGAGAGTTAAGCATCACCTTTATAATCTATAACGCTAGTCAAAATCTGCGAGAGCTGAGATTAGTGTTTTTAAATCAATATAGTTTCGAAAACTAAAATTTGTAGTCAAGCACGATTTAAGTACTGAAACCCCCAAACGCAACTAAGATCACATTCTAGCAATACGCTTTCCTATTATTACAAAAACTAAAAATATTTTATTACTTGAAACTTTCTTATTTAATATTAAGCCTTAGATTTACAACGTAACATTAGATAACGGTAGGTCGATTATTGGTCCTTTGGGTTCGATAATCTTTTAAAACTACACGGCATATCTGTGCACTTGCAGAAATTCCGCATCACCAACCAAGTAGCGCCCAGCACCAAGTCTGCGCCTGTCACGGGTAATAAGTACACCGGTAATTGAAGGGTGTGGCCTTGTACCTGGACTTGTAAATTCTCGACAAAACCCTCAGCTGTAAGGCTGTGACCATTGCCAACCAACAGCTTGAAACTTTCAGCAGCTTGGATAGGTAACATAAGACAATTCGCAATCCTTGGTTGCAAAAAATTATCAGAACTACCACTGCCCAATAAAATTTGCACCTCGACACCTTGTATCGACCCTTGAAAACGAAGTGTACCCAATCCTCTGGACCCTTTCAACACGTTGAAAGAAAGATGATGTTCAATCTCAGTAGTGGTCTCTGGTTCCACGGATTCCACTGTAGGGTCTCCATCTCCTTCCCCTTCTCCAGTAGTAAAGAATAGGTAAGTTCGATTTGGACATTTATGGTTGAGTGTGAATTTCTCCTCACACGTATAACAAAGTCCTTTGGCTCTGCGTAACTGTGCTTCTGCAGGGGACATACGTTTGACGAATGGTTGGCGATTTTGAGTGGTTAAAGGCTTTTGGGTTGGTGTTGGTAAAAGGGCTGGAAGAGGTGATTTCTGGGTAGTGTATGGGTTTGGGGTAAATTTGGATGCGGCTGTTGGAATTTGTGGTTTAGGTTTTGATTGATATTTCTCATCAAATAGTTTCGCAAGAGAAACGGCTTTGGGAATATTGTGTGGTGTTAAAGCAATGACATCCCTGCGGATTTCCGGTTTCAACCCACCAATGAAACAGTCAAGAAGAGCCTCAATGCTCACACCTTGTGAACGATTTGCAAGAGCTGTGAATTCTAAATAATAATCACTAACAGAAGATGTGTGTTGGAGTTTGAACAGAGATGCACGAGAAGATTCATAGGGGGAAGGACCAAATTCAAGTTCAAGGGAACGAGTAAAAGCTAACCAAGACTGAAAAGGGTGATTTTGAGACAACATCTGGAACCAAGGAACCACTTCCTTCTCCATGTGCACGGCGACGATTGTCAATCGGTGAGCATCCGGTGTGTTGTAATATTCAAAGAACTGTTCGGCTTTGAATATCCACTGTAAGACATCCGTACCGTCAAATCAAGGAAAATCAAGTTTGATGTTGCGAATCTGAAAAGGTTGTTGTGCTGGCGGCGGCGGTGGCGGTGCACTGGAGGGAGATCCGGTGACGGAAGCTGACAACTGCAGAGCTCCAACGGTAGCTTCCAAACGATCTAGTCAGAGTGAATCACTCTCACGATCACGAACGTATTCAGTGTTACGCAACTCCATGAGACTCAACACCTTCTGTAAGCTATTCTGCACCTCTGAGTTCAATTTGAACGTCTTTGAAACGGGTCGCTTCTGCCATGGTGGAAAGAGGAAATGAAAGCACCAATGAAAGGGTGTGTTTCCCTTATATATGCACAAAATTATAATAATAAAATAAGTGATGGATGGAATCTTATACTGATATATTAAGGTAGTAAAGTATAAGCAATTTTTGAATGATAATAAGCAAATAATGCCAAAATACTACTCCCTCCGTTCCTTTTTATAAGGAACAATTAGGAAAAAACACACAAACCAATGAATCTTATTTTTTTTATTAAAAATTCTAAAATTTTATAATCTCTTCCAAAACTAACCTCGGTGTAATTAATGCATAGGGAATATGTTACTGTAATTAATGCATAACATTGGAATAGATAGAGGGTAGAAATGGAATTGTTTCATTAGTAAAACATAAATTTAATGATTGTTTCTTATAAAAAGGAACAAAATTTTTTCCCAAATTGTTCCTTATAAAAAGGAACGGAGGGAGTATTAAGGAAAAAGCTTGATAATGCAGTACACAAAGCCTGCAAAACCAGTACAAGGAAATGGATAGTTTTAGTGAAATTACAGCCTAAGAGAGAGAGAAGCATTCATAGCTGTCATATTCCACCCCTCCTAAAAAGGAAATGCTCACTATTTAATAATATTTTCTGTTAGCGTTCCTTTCCCTAGTGCTCCTTCGCACACCCTTGATGATAGGATCATTCTCCACCTGTCCATGTGACTCATGTGATGTATTTGGATGAGCACCAATTCTTGTCTTATTCTCCTCAGTAAATTCCTCATTCACAGCAGCAGTAACTTCCTTAGATAACTCATTTTTATCATTCATAACATAGGTCACGAGTTTGATTCTCTTTCATACAATATTTTTTTCTTCTTTTCTTTTCCTAAACATAAAAATACCTAAATTTTATTGAAAAGGTGTTGTACATTTTTACATGAGATTTGGACCTTAATTAACCTTTACTATAAAATGAATCAAACTTTCTACGTAATTAACAATATATAATTTGTAACTATTTACTTATTGTTTTCCTATCTAATAATTATTATTCTCTCTGTTTATGTTGTTATCTTGTTTCTATATATTGTTTTACTTCTTTTTCCTTCTTCTTTCTTTTAAATTTATATTGCCTTATTGATGCTTTGTTCAATTTTATATAATCTATTTATTATATTTTTTTTATTGATGATTTTAAGTCGCGCTCAATACATAATCTATTATTTTATGTTATGTAGTTTAATTTTGTTGAAAATCAATTATGTTAGGTAACCAATTGTTAGTTGGTTCAGTGGTAATTGACGCTGAATTTGGTAGAGGACCGCAGTTCGATACCTCGCAACTGCAATTGGGAGAAGGCTGAAACCACCGAACATTTTCATTTAGTTTCGTCACTAATTGTACTATTATTATATTTTTGGTCAAGTAGCCTAATTGTAACACCCAAACCCGCATTTAATAAAAATACTAACTTAATAAAATATTCTCCAAAATACGCAACGGAAATAAAATTTGATTTATAAAAGTATTGGTTCGAGTATTACATCGTACACATAAAGGTTTACCAACAACTTAATTAGTAAAACAATTATTGTACAAAAATGAGTTTATAAGAAAAATACATCTTTAAATACACTGGGAAATAAGAAGCAAGACTCTAAATATACATTATAGAAATAATCCCATCCCCGTGTCATGATCAGAGCAGAGCTTCACCAACGACTGGAACACAAACATAACCTGAGGATCTGGATCCCAAATCCAGCACATACACAAAACAGAGGGTTAGATAATATAACCATAAAAGAAACTAAGTATAAGAACACACTTAATACTTAGGACATAACATGGTCATGTCTAACAACTCATTTCATAAACAAATATCAATCTCATATCATTCATATTTCATAATCATAAAATATAATGCATCATAATAATATCACATTCTCAATCAATTATCAAGTATACACATCATCATCAATTATCAATCAATTATTACACATCTCATAATACGCTCAATCATAAGTATCACATTATTCAATCATTCACAATTATAATGAAAAACAATGACAATTACCAAATACCAATTAGAGTGCACAATTACCCTAATGCAAACTAATGTCATTATCAATGATATGTCAACCTAGACACATCTATATGCATGTGGTACCCTCATCACAATTTTAGGATAGAATTATATCCAATTTCGTCTCAAGTCAGTTTTAAGTCATGGGGGACTTCGTCTCAAGTCAGTTTTAAGTCATGGGGGACTTTATGAATGCATGAATGTACATATACCACCTATGATGATACTCTTCACATCAACTAATGAATACTAGGATATCTCCACCTAATATTCCTTCTCAATCTTCATCACAATCATCACAATATATATCATCACTTATGGTTACATGTACAAGCACACACATTACATAGCAATAATCACGTCATCTTAAATTTATAATCGTATCTCAACAAACATAATCATCATACTTAAACCATATAAGTAAGGCAAAATGCATCCATAAGTCCTTTAAGTTTTATGTTTGTAACAGATTGATCCTTTAAGTTTTTTAAGTAACAAATAAGTCCTTTAAGTTTTTTAAGTAACAAATAGGTCCTTTAAGTTTGTAATTTGTAACAGAAAGGTCCCTCAATTACTTAAAAAATAGGACTTAAATGTTACAAATTACAAACTTAAAGGACCTATTTGTTACTTAAAAAACTTAAAGGACTTATCTGTTACTTAAAAAACTTAAAGGACCTATCTGTTACAAACGTTAAACTTAAAGGACCTATAGATGCATTTAGCCTATAAGTAATATCATAACTTAATTCATTATTCTCAACTCAACTAAGTATACAAGTTATTATTATTATCATTAAATAATAACCTTCACCATAATCAATCGTCACGTAATCAAATCATATATGCATATACATATACTCTTCATTCAAACATATTCATAATCATATTATCATCATCACTAATCATCAACAATTATCTATCATCATCATAAACATAATTAATCTATTTAATCAACATGTATGATATCACAACTCAATTCAAGTACATATAGTAAGTTATTAATTCAATTAACAAAGTATAACAATCCTACACCAAAACAGAATAATCCAAGCATGATCTTTAAAAACTAACATCAAAAATGGATTCTACGCGAAAAATCATTAAAAATAGGTTCCGGGTGCATAAGTCAACAAAAAGTCAAAAAGTCAACCAAAGTCAAAGTCAACCTGCTGACTGGGCTGTTAAGTTCGCGCAAGCGAGAAAGGTTCGCGCACGCAAATTTGACAGATTCTTCCTGTAGAAGTCTGTCTCACCAAAATGGTCATAACTCGGGCTACGTTGATCCAAACGCGATGAGTGAACATGCGTTGGAAAGCTAAGAACGAGACCTACAACTTTCATGTTTAACAAAAATTCCAATTCGAAGTCTAAAGGGGTCAAAAATGACGATCTTTCTTCAGGTATTCTAGAAAACAGTTTTTCTTACACAAATCCTTGATTTTCCGAAATACAAGTTGAAACCCATTAACTCAAATGTTCTTAAATCATTATCCAATGCATAAAAACACATAAAGGAAACAACTTTAATCATTTATAATCATACTAAGCATAGAAGTACAACTTATAACATCATCAAACATCATTTCATCCAAAAGTAATGATTTTCATATATTTATTCAAAACTTCATAACAACATAAAATTCTTCACAAACATCTACAAATTCCCATTTCAAAACCCCAAGATTCATAATTTCATATTGTAATAAGCTCAATAATCATTAAATCATGCAAATGTACCATTTTTATTCAATGAAACACCCACCCAAAAGAAAAGAGTGTAGAGAGTTTGGGAATGGAGAAATAGACATTCTCCCCTCTCTATGCTCACTCTAATTATATTATCTAACCTCATACCTTAATAAAGTTGGAATCTCTACTCCACCACTTGATTTCCTTTAATCTACCATGGCTTATTCTTTATTTGATCTCCTCCTTCATCTCTTTCTCTTTCTCTACTCTCTCAACTTTCTCTTTCTCTTAACTTCTCTTTCTCTCATTTTTATGATAATAAAATCACACCACTACTCTTCACAAAAACCTCCTATATATAACCTCAACTTAGGTTATAGTCAAATCCCCATACTACCCTTAATTCCACTACTAATTCCACTCATAATCTCAAATTTACTATTACCACGAATTCTTGTACTATTTACACCATTGCCACTACTTTCTCTCCAAGACACTCTATCCCTTTAAGATAATAACCAAAGTGTCACTCTTATCTCTACACAACCTACTAACTCACTAGATTACCTTATTACCCTTAATCCTACCACACACTCTTATTCATTCTAATTAAGCCCAATACTCATAAAAGTCCATCATCAACAAACATAAATGCAACAATTAATTAATACATATAAAACATATCAATTAACATATACAATTAATTAAATAACATCAATTAATCAAATATAATAAAATATAAGATTTGGGGTGTTACACTAATGGCTAGAAATTCCACCTTGAAGATGGATAAATGGGATGACTGAAGTTCGAACTTCGGTCCCCTGCATATATAATGCAATGTCCCTTCCAATTGAGCTAAGCTCATGATACTGATTGTACTATTATTACTTGCGAATGAATGGTGTTTGTCATTTGTCTAGCATTAAATAGGCCACAGATGTAGCGAAAAAATTAACTAACCTATTGAATACTTATCTTGGGTACATACATGGGCTCCATGTCAATTCATTTTCATTTCCTTTATTCATTTATATATAGCACTAAAGTCAGAACTCACCTCTACTATATATATAGTCTATATATATATAGGAATGAAGGAGTATGCAAATTAAATTCCAATATTATCTTTTCATATTTCTCTCTGAATTTGCTGCAGCTTCTTTAATTTTTCTGATACTAATAATTCCTTTTTAACCTTATATTCCCCTCTCTCAACCTGCTTTAATTTCTTCTTCAAGTTGGAGAGTTATGGTATGTGATTTCTTTCTTATATACATTTCCATTTTTCTCTCTGTTTCATTTTTTTCTTTGTTTTAAGAGTATTGCTAAATCTTACGAAGGTAATGAAATAAGAAAGGCAAAAATATCACTTGTGATGTTTTAAAAAAAACAAAAAAAAAAACTAATAATTCTTATTTTAATGGAAATCTTGGCAATGTGATGGTGGAAATCAATGACCTATATGATGTCGTGTGTTTCGTTTGTTGGCTATTCGTAATAAGGAGCATTATCCTTGTTTTAAGTGTGTGTGTGTGTGTATGTATACATTAGCCATATGCATGCATACATGATATTTATATTATTATCCACAAAGTCACACGCGCCACAATTTTAAGAAACTGCCCGCTTTGAGATGTTATTCATTGTAAAAGACGTTTCATTAAGTTGAAAAATGTGAATGTTAGTTTTATAAATTACTCATTGTCTTGATTTCTAAGCAATATAATGTAGTTTTAAACTTTCGGACAGCTAAATTAGTGGTACTCCAACCCATGCATACATACAAAATCATAGAGACACATTTGAGTTCTGATTTTTGAGTTACCCATTTGTGCTTTAAAATATTTACAAGGTGAAAGATTGTGAGTTAGTAAAAAATTATCGTTCATATATATATATATATATATATATATTTTTGACGAAATTACCATGCATACATGAATACACATTAGTTAGGTTTGCTATTTAATGTTGCTATTTGATATTTAGATTAATTCATCGTTAGTTGATCTATATTCAATTTTATTGTATATAAAACAGGAGGATCGTACACAAATCAAAAGTTATTTGATAGTCAAAAAGTAATCAAAACTTTACTACTACTATTATTATTATTCTTATTATTATTATTATTATTATTATTATTATTATTATTATTATTATGCTATGATTTATTATTATTATTTTTTATGATAAATTTATTATTATTATTATTATTACACGTAATTTGAAGTTCTAATATTGAAATGTACTTGACATGGTTTCTGTCGCCCAAAACAAAAAGGATACGGACTTTAGACTTTACCGGCTTGGGCTTACAGTGAATTTTGGAAGATTTCTCTTCCCACCCCCTGCTTTTCTTTTTCACCCCCTGAGTTTCCGTTTATACCCTTAAAAAAATGTTCGGTAAATGCGAACCGAACTTTTTAAACGATTGAAAACACATGTTTTTCTATATTGGGAAGGTTCGGTAAATGAAAACCGAACTTTTGGGAGGTAAAATCAGGGGTAAAATTGAATTTTTGGGAGGTGAAAAAGAGACGCGGGGGGTGAGAAGAGAAATCCTCTGAATTTTGTCTTATATGCCAAATTGCAGGCCCCGTCATTAAATAATACTAAATAGAATAAAAATGACAATTTATTTTGTACGAAAGGTACTCATAATTGGATTTTGCTACTTCATGTTTAATCTTGGTGTAGTTTTTTTTAGCTTTGTATTGGGTTCTCTTTGTAACAAAAACAAAAATGTGATCAGAATAAATTTTGGTGAGAAATACTCTATTCCTATGGTTGTCAATTCTCACAATTAACTTTTAATAAATTTGTGGAGACTCAATATAAATCTATTTATTTGGCTTATTTCATTGATTGATGAATAATTACCTAAAATTATGAGATGGTAGTTTAGAAAATACTAAAGTTGCTGGCAAACTTATAATTCAAAACGAGAAAGAAAAAGCAATTTGAAGAGGTGTTTTCAGGCTAAAACTGACCTTAAATCACCCATCTCCAATAGATTAAGAAGAAAAAAAATAATGACGCCTAAATTTATCAATTTTAAAACGGATGTATCATGTGCACTCTTCCATAAACAAGAATCAAATCGATCAAAATGTCTCATTTTTATGGATTTTTTTTTTGTTTATATAAATACTAGTAACAAATAACATTAATATTAATCTTTAAACAAATTCTTCTAGCATTTATTTTGCAACAATAATAATATAATAATATTTCTACTATCTCTACAAATAATAATAATATAATAATAAGAATATAAATTTGACACCATAATATTAATTGCAATTATTAAAATATTTTAGTAGTTGGTATCAATTATTACAATTGAGCATCTAGCTATATTTAACTGATTAAAACCAATGAAGTACTAGATACGGATGAAAAATTGGAAGAGAAATTATTAACATAAATTTAGAGATTAATATAGATAGAATATTTATTTTTCATTTTTTTGAAAGATAATATTTAGTTTCTTTTGATTTATATAGCTGATACCAGTTAGTGGGATAAAAATTGATTGTTGGAGTTGTTGTAATACCAATTTAATTATAAGTTGAAACTAATTGTTTTTTTTTAGGATAAATACATGGTTAAAAAAATGTAACAATGTGAAAATTGGTGGTGTAGGTAAACAAGCAAGAGAAAAAAATTGTACTCACTAAGCCACTACAATTAGTAAAGGAATCACATTCAGAAGAAGCTTATAAGGCCCCTAATCTTTTGCAACGCTTATTAAGTTTATTCAGTAATGTACGCCCAGGATCTGATCTCACACGCTTTCAGGTAAGCACCATCTCTTTTTCTTTCTTTTATTATTTTATTTAGTTTTATTTAACTTTTTTATTATTGGTTCTGAAACTAGACTTAATATTAGGAGACTGGATTTCCTCCGGTACAGTTTCCATCTCAGGAGGTCGAGTGAACAATTAAATCATTTATTTTTTAAATAAAAATAAATTAAAATTACAATGATAATAAAATGAGAGGTTGAGATTTGACTGGACAGAAAATGTAATTGAAAGTATCCTCGATCTCTCATTAGGAATGTGAAGAACATCACAGTAATTATGGGCTGCGAAGAGACTTTGATATTTAGATTTTTGCCCTTTTAGGTTTTGTTTGTGAGTTTGAATGTAAGGTAAAGAGAGGGCGTTGGAGGAAAAAGTAAAAAAAAGTTTAGAATAGTGCACACA
Source organism: Trifolium repens (assembly GCA_030408175.1). NCBI lineage: Eukaryota > Viridiplantae > Streptophyta > Magnoliopsida > Fabales > Fabaceae > Trifolium > Trifolium repens. The sequence goes on along the minus strand of CP125839.1, from coordinate 18,593,518 downwards.
TCAGCCTAGATCATGAATTAGCTATATAGGGGTAAAATTAGAATTCTGGGGGCCTAGAATCCTCCATAAGACTAGCGTCCAAATCGGGTTTCCTAAAAACCTTAATCCAACGGTTTAGAACAGTTGTCAGTCTTGTCCATGTATGCCTCTAGGACGAGTCCATTTGATGATGGTCCACTTAGGAGCCAGTAACGAGGGTTAACCCGGTTCAAAGCGAATGGATTTTGGCTCATTCCAGAACAATAAATAAATAATTCATGATTACTGTATATAATTTTTTTCGATTATATCAATAATTGTATGGGTGAATATATAAAAGTAACATTCGTTTATTGCAACCAATTTTCTTAATACATGTGAACTTTGTTGGAAGATCTTTTTCTGGCAAAGTTATTATTGCAACCAGTTTTCTCAACTGGTAAAAGCTAAAGATTAAAAGAGTTCAGATTCCTAGCAAGGTGAAAAAAACTATACCTAACGACTAAACTTTGGTCATTTAAGCAAGATAAAACTTTTTATATTGTATATTAAGATTATATTTTCCTAAAATGATGAATTTTCTTAATATATGTGAGTCTAATTGCATAAATGATGAAAATGTTGTGTTACTTATGTGCAGCTGCCACCACTATTTAACTTGCCAAAATCACAACTTCAATGCTATGGTGAATCAGTGTACTGTACTGCTTCAGATATGCTAAGCATATGCAACAGAGGACAGAGTCCATTGGATAGGTTCATATATGTTGTAGCATGGTCCATATCTACCACACGCCCTGTATCTTTTGGTGTTGCACCTTATAATCCAATTCTTGGTGAGACACATCATGTTTCAAAGGGAAATCTTAATGTGTTACTTGAACAGGTATTTGTCTCTTAATTCTAAATTTTCTATACCTTACTATGTGGTTAAGAAGTACAAACATAAACATTGGATATGACACAAATAATAATTTAAGAAAATGAAAGTGATTGAATGTAATCACATCACATGTGGGTGTCGTATTGGGAATGAAACCAAAACATGTTGAATAACGGATACTCCTTCAATTTGAGTTGTGTGCATCTAACACCGACACTTCGGCTTTAAGGTGTGTCTCATATTCAATATATGTCAATATCCTGGGCCGGCCCAACACATCTTGAGACTCCGGACAAATTACATAAAGAGGCCCTTTAAAGATAAAAAAAAAATTAATAAACTTCAAATATTTTATATTTACACAAATAAACATCGGATATGACACCGACAAATTTATATACACAAATAATAATTTAAGAAAATGAAAGTGATTGATTGTAATCACATGTGGGTGTTATATTAGGGATGAAAGTAAAACATGTTGGACAACGGATACTCCTTCAATTTGAGTTGTGTGCATCTAGTACCGACACTTCGGCTTTAAGGCGTGTCTCGTATTCAACATATGTCAATATCCAGTGCTGGCCTGATACATCTCGAGGCCCCGGACAAATTACATAAACACAATTTTTAAAAAGAGTAATTTTTATTTAAAATGTAAATAGCATAAAATAATATAAAAAATAGTTATATTCTAATCAATGGTAACAAAATACACTTTTAAGTTAGTATCATTAAAAATTAATAGTATTTTTAATAAAAGTTGTTGCATAATTCTAGAACTGTAGTTTTTTTTTTTTTAAGTATAGATGTGTGCTCCTTACCTCTTAAGACAGACTTGCAACCGCTGGGCCATTAATCAATTCTTGTGTTTTATTATAAGCAGAGGCGGCGGAACCAAGGGGGTGGCTGAGGGTGGCCACGGCCACCTCCGAAAAATAAAAAATTACTAGTATATTCTTGATAGTTTTAGAAAATTACAAATGTATATATTATATATATTTATTTCAGCGAAAAATTAATAGTATTGATGGCTGGCTTGATAAAACAAAATTGCGCCCCCTAACAAGAGGACATGGGTTCAACTCTAGGAGGGGCATTTTCTGGTTATTTTTTGTTTTTTTAAAACAAAATCAATACTTGGTGACAAAACATTGTTCCAAACAATTAGCAATGACATTTTTCTAAATAAAGTTAATTTTTATATATATGTATCAATGCAAAAATTGAACAATTTCTATTTATTTTATTTTAAAAAACACAACTATATATTTTAAATTATAGACACCATTTTTTTTACTATATGTGTAATATAATAATAACACATGATTTTCTAATGATCAACTTTGTGCGAGTATTAGTTCAAAGTCAACTATTGATTATTTTAAGTCACTTGCCACACATATGTATTACTTTAAAGTATGTAATTTGATTGTAAAAAAAAAAGTATGTGATTTAATTTATTGTTAATCAAATTTTTATATTTAATTTATATAATTTTTTTAGTGGCCCCCCGGAAAAAAAATTCCTGGGTCCACCATTGATTATAAGCAATGAAAAATTCTTTTCCCACCCTTGACATATCATTTCTACCCCTGGTTTTCCAATTTTACTCTTAAAAAAACTTCGGAATGCGTTTTTCGAAACTTTTTTGAATTGAAAATAAGTTTTGGAACGTATTTTCCGAAGTTTTTCCCAAATTTGAACTAGAAAACGTGTTCCGAAGTTTTTTTCAAAGGCAAAATTAGAATATTGAGGGGTAGAATAGATATGTAAGGGATGAGGAGAGAACTCATCATAAGCAATAATATTTAATATATAGCATAAATGACGGGCCTATTAAAATATATAATTTTGAGGCCCAAAACATGTTGAGGCTCTGGACTATGAGCCTGTTTGCTCTGCCTCAAGGTCGGACCTGTCAATATCCTAAATTGACACATCTAGTTACATTCAATCACTTATATTTTCTTAACTTATTAATAATGAAATTGTCCAGTTAGAGATTCTAATGAAATGATGATAAGCTTAATTAATTGTTTTTATGAACCATTTTCCTAAACTATTAACATGAGTTTATTTTTACAAATTATTCTCATAAGCTCAAATAAGCTCTCAATAAACTCTTTCAAACACATTCACTCATGTATCTGCAGGTGTCACACCACCCTCCAGTAACTGCCCTCCATGCAACTGATGACAAGGAAAACATTGAAATCATATGGTGCCAGCAACCTGTTCCTAAATTTTATGGTATTTATATCTCATTCACTTGAACTGAAAATAATGTCATTTCCATATGAAACTTTCACAAATATTTTAATTTTGTATAATTGGTACAGAAAATATATGTATTTCAATAATTGAAGTAATTAAATGTCCACAAAGAATCAAATTAGGGAAAATGCATTTTGTACTATATTCAATGTTTTAAAAACCGAACAGGACGTCATCTAACTCCAAAGGCCACCTTAAATTGTTAGAATTAAGAGAAAACCATAATCAAACTCTCAAAATAATTAACCGAACCGTAGTAAAGGCCGGTTGAACAATCTGAAAATGTCTTTCCCCCACTCCAATATTATAGTTTGGCTTTTTGACAAAATTATTAGAAATAATGTATAAGATTTTTTATTTTGAATCCAAAACTATGTCATACACTATGCAGTAGCAACAACACTTCAGATTGAAGGTGTGTCTGATATTTAATATAACACCGACACATCTAATGAAATGTGCAGGCACCGACACTTTAGATTGATGTTCTAAATGCAAACTCATAACTGTAAAAAGTAGTGTAGATTTATTGAGTATCTTAAATGAAATGTGCAGGGACATCAGTTGAAGCTCAAGTGCATGGTAAAAGGCAACTAAAGCTCCTAAATCATAGAGAAACTTATGAGATGAATTCTCCTAATCTTTTATTCAGAATTCTTCCAATTCCTGGTGCTGATTGGATAGGCACAGTTAATATAAGATGCTTAGAGACAGGCCTAGTAGCTGAGTTATCTTACAAATCAAGTCATTCTTTTATAGGACTTGGTGGAAATCATAAAGTCATCAAAGGGAAAATCTTTGACTCTTCTTCTTGCAAGGTTCTATATGAAGTTGATGGTCATTGGGACGGGTAAAATCTTTTGAAATATATATTTTAAATTTCACAATTTTTTTGGGTCTCAATGCTCAGAAAAAGGGTCATAATAGTCTTGAGTTTGGCCGGAAGATAAGCATAGTCTGTCCAACAATTGTTTCAGATTTTTACTCATAATTCTAATTTGATGGTTTTCGTTTTCTTTCTAAGATACAAAGTACATTTTTATACAATTACGATTCTCCCTGGGATATATTTTCATATGACGAATAGTCTCATACACTTTTCTCATTGTTTTTATTCGTCATTAGCTCTCTATATAAAACGCTAAATTGTATACAAACCATATTCCTAAACTCGTCTTTCGATAAGTAACAAATTATAAAATATTCAATACAAAAATATAAATTATATATCTTATCTTTGCATCCAATTTGAAATTCGAGTTGATTTTTTTTTTCTTTTTCCCCCACATCTTCATGTTTCATGTAACATAACTCTTACTAAACTAACCTTTATTTACTACTCCTTTTTTTAATATTTTATAAGCAAATTTTATTTGGATACATTACTTTTTCAATGAATTTAGAAATTTGCAATTTGCTTATAAAATGTCACAACGGAAGTATTAATATAAGGTTTTGTAAATAGTGCACACTCAATTAATTAGAGAGTATAATTGGATGTAAAATAATAATAATAATAATAATAATAATAATAATAATAATCTTACATTGAAAATCATAGATGACATTCATTTTTAAATAATTTTTTTCTTTTAAATAACACTTATTTTAAAACAGAGAGGATATATATAAACTATAAGTCAGTTTTTTTAATTTTGTCAAAAGGACTCGTAAGAAATTACAAAGAACTTAAATAATTGATTAATTGGAAGTTTATACTTTCATTGCTTTCAATAACTATATACATCTAATTCATACCTTAGGCTTCCTTTGGTTGAAGGGAAAGAAAGAGGAACGAAAGAAAATTCTGCATCCCAATAAATGAATTTGGACTAATGTTAGTCCAAATTCATTCATTGGGATGCGGAATTTTCTTTCCTTCCTCTTTCTTTCCCTTCAACCAAACGAAGCCTAAGTGTAATTCTTAATTATCCACTTTGTAATGTAGGACTGTAAAACTGAAGGATAGAAAAAATGGGAAAGTTAGAGTGATATATGATGCAACAGAAGTCATTTCAGGGCTACAAGCTCCTATTCTCAAGGATGAAGAGGTACTAAAATCAATTCATCTTTGTTTATTTCTTTCACCATAAACGATGAATATTGTTTGTTTTATTATTTCTTGTAATTTATATATATATATATATATATATATATATATATATGACTATCTAATAAAAGCATATCTAAGTATCACCATACAAATCAAACAATTAAAATTTGTATAGGACGACCATTTTAGATTGAAGGTATGTTCGGATTGAGTTGAATGTAGACTCTAGTGTGGTTGATCGTGTGTTACGACGATAAGGGAATAGCAGTCGAATAGGTATAGCGCTCTAATTAACCAAAATTTTCGCTTGTTGGATTTGGATTAGGAGCTAATGGTGAAGCATTCATATACCATGAAGTTAATAAATGCGCTGATGTGCTTATAAATATTGGATATACTCTTGATCCACATATTATTTTGTATTATAAGTCTTGTCCTTTGGAGTGTCACACATGGTATAAAAATAAGGTGTGTTCGGTGTATAACATCGACATGTATAATTATATTAAATATTTTTATTTTTTTAATTATTATCAGTATTGACATGTTAGTGTCGTGTGTCTACATTAGTGTGATTTATCAATTATTATTTTTTGGTTTTATGACATGTTTTAGTGAATGTAACATGGAATTCTCTTTTTCATCAGAATGTGTGGCCAACTGAATCAGTACATGTTTGGAGTGAATTGAGTCAAACCATAGTGAACAAAGATTGGGAGAAAGCAAAAGAAGCAAAGCAAGTAGTAGAGGAGAGACAAAGGGGGCTTAAGAAAGAAAGAGAGTCAAAAGGAGAAAATTGGATTCCTAAACATTTTGTAGTGTCTTACAGCAAAGAAGTAGGATGGGATTGTTCACCTATTCATAATTGTGTATCAGCTGCTCCCATCATAGCCCTATAATTGTTTATTATGTAATGTGTTTCTTTTCTTTCTTGTTTCTAATTATAAATAATCAGTTATAGACCAAAATTTGAAAAAGACACAAGTTTAATGTTAGATTGATTTATTGTGAAGAACAAGTTTAATCAGTTAAATATCATTTTTACCCCTCTATGTTTGCGAATTTTTGGTTTTAGTCACTGTATCTTTTTTGTGGCAAATAAGTCCCTGAATGTACAAAATTTGTTGATTTTAGTCCTTGTTGTCTGCTACTGTTAAAAAAAGGCTGATTTATCAGACGTTTGCACACATGGCCACTATCAAGTTAAGTTGATTCGGTCATAAATGAAGGACCAAAATCACACTTAGAATAGAAAGAAAATGCATGCTTACACCATAATTTTGTTTCAATTTTCATCAAGGTTTGATTTTGGTCCTTCATTTATGACCGGATCAGATTAACTTGACACATCATAGTGGCTACGTGTGCAAACATTTGACAAATCAACATTTTTTGTAGCGGTAGCAGACGGCAGGGACTAAAACCAACAAATTTTGTACATCCAAAGACTTATTTGCAACAAAAAAAGATATATACAGAGACTAAAACCAAAAATTCGCGATCAAACAGAGACAAAAATGATATTTAATTAGCATGAAATATTTGAATAACTTGGGCAACTATATGATCCCATTTTTTTAGAGTGAAATATTCTTTTGGTCCCTACATAATGATTATGATCTTTTAAGTTTAGTCTTTATTTGATTTTTAGGGTAAAATGTGATTTACGTTTGTATATTATAGGCGAATTTGAAATTTAGTCCCTAAAAAGAATCTTTTCGTTTTATTTTTGTTATATAATTTTTTTTTTCATATTAGTCCTTTGTTTGGACAAATTACTCAACTATGCTGGTGTGGTCATAATTTGGCAATTTGCTGACTAGACCACTTCCACACGTGTAAGGAACGCTAGCTTGTTATTTTTTTTTTTTGTCTGACTCATAAAAAATTAAAAATGGTGTAAAATACATAAATGACCGTGGACTGATTTTAAAACACAAAAATCTGGAAAAACCTTTTATTATCTTCAAGAAATAAAAAAATTCCATAAAAACATTAAAAGTTCAAACCAAACAATTTACATCTCTTCATTTCAAACCATGTAAGTTTCAACACATAATTAATCCTTCAACTTAAAAAAACATTAAAGAAAAAAAAAACAAAATCAAGCATACTTCATAAGAATTGGTGCCTACGCTGTCCAAGAAAATCCACCTATGTCTAAATAAAATGCAACAAAAAAAAAAATCCAAATTATTTCCTTCACAACTAATCACACACCAACCAAACAATCTTTTCTTCAATTTTTTTCCATCACCGTATAATTTCTCCCTCATCTCCCATTACTGAAATTTCTCCCATGTTGGAATAAATCCAGCGTCACCTTTAGGATTCGATAGGCTTAACATCTCAAACCATGACACTTAGGCATAGCCCCTTAAAGTATTAGCGCAGCACATTCACACACACACAAGCCAAGATTGATTCACTTTCAATCTTTGGTGAGAAAAACAGAAAATGGTGAAAGAGAGTGAGAGAAAATTTAGAGAAGGAAGAAAGAATAATTGTTGCAATCTCTAATGTTCATTAGTTGTGAAAATTTTATGATTACAACTTATTATATACTCATGACTTGTAGCACAAGTAACTGACTAACTAACAATCAACCAACACAATTGGTTATTGTGTAATAAACTAACTGTTAACCAACTAAACAACTAGCTAACTAACACCTTAAGCTATGGATTATCATCACAACACCCTCCCTTAATCCATAAGCTTCACAATACCTAAGCATTCTCTTAGAGCTTCAAATCTGTCTAGCTTGACAGCTTTTGTAAATCCATCTGCCATTTGATCATGAGTAGGACAATGCACCACTTCAATCTTCCCATTCATGACCTGTTCTCCGATAAAATGAAACCTAGTTTCAATGTGTTTGGACCTGCCATGTGACACAGGGTTTCTGGCCAAATTAATTGCAGATTTGTTATCAATTAACAAATGCAAAGGTTTCTTCAACTTGCACTTTAGTTCCTTCATCAGGGATTCTAACCATATCAGTTGACAAGCTGCATAAGTGCTGGCTATATATTCAGCTTCACATGAAGATAAAGTAGTCACTGGTTGCTTCTTTGATGACCAACACATTGATGCACCATTAAGCATACACACATAACCAGATGTGCTTCTTCTATCAACCTTGTCTCCACACCAATCAGAATCTGTGTAACCAATAAGCTCCACTTGAGCTTCAGCATCACCCTTAGGAAAAAGCAAACCATAGTTGATAGTGCCCTTTAAATATCTTAATACTCTTTTAGCAGCTATCAAGTGAGATTTCCTAGGCACATTCATGAATCTACTAATAACACCTACTGTATAGCATATATCTGGCCTGCTATTGCATAAGTATCTTAGTGATCCTACCATTTGCTTGAACATGGTTGAGTCAACCATATCTTCTTCACTGCACTCTTCAAGCTTTGAGTTAGTTTCACAGGGATTTGAAACTGGATTACACTTATCCATTTCAAATCTTTTAAGCAATTCTGATGCATATTTGTGCTGATGCATCATCATTCCCTTACTAGTCTTCACAAACTCCATTCCTAGGAAATAAGACAAATTCCCTAAGTCTGTCATTTCAAACTCTTTATTCATTGTAAGTTTGAACTTCTCTATCTCATTTGAATCACCACCAGTATTGAGTAGATCATCCACATACAGGCACACAATGACTGTTCCCAATCCTGATTCCATCACATAAACACCATATTCAACCATGCATTTCTTAAAGCCAAGTTGAATCAGAAATTGATCTATTCTTTTGTTCCATGCTCTTGGTGCTTGTTTTAAGCCATATAAGGCTTTATGCAGCTTGTACACCAGCTCTTTCTTTCCATCTACCTCAAAACCTGGAGGTTGAGTCACATACACACTTTCCTCCAATGGACCATTCAAGAATGCAGACTTAACATCTAGATGATATAGAGGCCAGTTCTTAAGATTAGCTATTGCTACTACTAACCTTATTGTTTCATGTCTTGCTACAGGAGCAAAGACCTCATTATAGTCAATTCCTTGCCTCTGAAGGAAACCCCTTGCTACCAATCTAGCCTTGTACTTTGACACACTACCATCAGGATTCAGCTTTGTCTTGTACACCCATTTCAAATCAATTGTCTACTTACCATTGGGTAGTTTCACTAACTCCCAAGTCTGGTTCTTCTCAATTGAGTTCAACTCATCTATCATAGCTGCTTTCCATACACTTGACTGTAAAGCATCTTTGACATTCACTGGCTCTGCATCAGCTAGTAAAGCAAAATGAAGTAACTCTCCTTCATTGTCAACTGCACTATCAGTCAATAATTCACAATCAGCAAGTCTACTAGGCATTTGTCTATTTCTCTGAGGCAATTGTCTAATGACTGGTGGAGTTACCACTCCTTCATTTTCTTCATCACTGTCTGGCACCACATCATTTTCAATATTCTCATCTAATTACCATCATTGTCAGACCCATCAAGGTGTTCAATATCAGTAAGAATGTGACTATGATCAATGCTAGACTCTTTAGCATTTTCCCAATCCCAAAATTCACTTTCAACTACTTTTACATCTCTGCTCATTGTAACTTTGTTGTTTCTGGGATTCTATAACTTGTATGCACAGTAGAGTGATATAACCTATGAAAATCATAGTTTCACTTCTATCATCAAGTTTGCCTCTCTTAGCATCTGGAATATGCTTGTAGCAGATCGAGCCAAATACTTTCAAATGCTTCACATTAGGCTTTCTTCCACTCCAAGCTTCTTCTGGTACTTTCAATTTCAACCTCTTAGTTGGACACTTATTCAAAATGTACACTGCAGTGCTGACTGCTTCACCCCAGAACTTATGAGGCATCTTCTTCTGCTTGATCATGCTCCTAGCCATATCAAGTATAGTCCTATTTCTCCTCTCTGCCAACCCATTATGTTGAGGAGTATAGGGTGCAGTGACTTCATGCTTGATTCCATGATCCACACAAAATGCTTCAAAGTCTTTGGAAGTGTATTCACCTCCACCATCTGTTCTAAGTATCTTAATTGATTTTTCATTTTCCTTTTCAACTAAGAGCTTGAACCTTTTAAACACTTCTAAAGCTTCACTTTTCAACTTTATTGTGTATAGCCAGATCATCCTTGTATATTCATCAACAAATGTGATGAAATACCTGTTACCAGACAGAGTTGCTACTTCAAATGGACCACATATATCTGAATGTATCACACCTAAGGCATCACTAGCTCTCATAGGCAATTCAGATACAAATGGGAGTCTACTTTGCTTGCCCTTCAAGCAAACTTCACAAGTCTTTGCAGAGGCTTCTATTAGAGGCAGACCAGTTACTAAATATTTAGAATTCAATTGACTTAAACTTCTAAAATTTAGATGCCCGTACCTCATATGCCATAGCCAATCAGTATCTTCCTTGGTGGTAGATGACATACACATGACTTTATCAACAGGGATATTGCACTTATACACTCTATTCTTTGACAATGCAGAGACTAGTATCAACTTTCCTTCTGGATCAAATAGCTTCAGTGATTCCTTATTGATATTGATAGAAAACTCTTTCTCCATTAGTTGACCAATACTCATAAGGTTGCATTTCATACCAGGCACATACAATACATTTTCAATAACTGCTTTCTTGCCATCATCTCTCTTGATAACAATATTGCCAATACCTTCAGCCTCAAGGTTACTGCAATCAGCAAGTTTCACACTAGTTCTCTTGTTTGTATCAAATTCAGAAAGCCACCCTTTGTTACCTGTCATGTGATTGGAGCACCCTGAATCCAAATACCATTCTTGATACAGTGGATTGTTCTCAAATGTTGTGGCCATCATCAACAGCACATTCTCTTTCACTTGATCATCACTATGTGCTATATTGGCTTCTTCATCACTTTTGACATGTTTATTGCCCTTTCCAGATCTGCATTCATCTGCAAAATGCCCCAATTTCTCACAGTTATAGCACTTAATCTTGCTCTTATCAAATTTCTTCTTTTGATTGTTCACAAGACCTCCTCCTTTACTGGATTCAGTCTTGTCATCAACCTTTCCCTTTGACTTGAGCCATTTCTCCTTTCCTTTCTTCCATTTATTCTTGTCTTTACCACCATTCTTTGATTGCACGTATAATGCTTGTTGCATTGTTCTTTCTGAACCTCTATCAAGAACCAGAAGCTCATGTGCTTCTAATGAGCTTTGCAGATCCTCTACTTTCATATCCCTAGTGTCATGGGATTCTTGTATCGCTACCACTATAAAGTCAAATTTGGGAGTTAAGGTTCTCAATACCTATTCTACAATATGTTGATCAGTGAAAGTTTCACCACATGTCCTCATCTGATTCACAACCATCATCAGCTTTGAGAAGTAATCTGCAATTTTCTGATCTTCTTCCATCAGCATCAATTCGTACTTTCTTCTCAAAGATTGCAGTTTGACTTGTTTCACCTTGTCACCACCATCATGATATTTCACCAAAATATCCCATGCTTCTTTTGACTTTGTTGCTTTTGAGATTCTTTCAAAATTCTGAGTATCAACATATTGTTGTATATAGACAATGCTTTACAATCCTTTTTCTTCACATCTTTGAATGCAGTTCTTTGTACCTCAGTAGCATTTGCAGCAAGATCTTCATAACCATTTTGCACTATCTCATACACATCTTGAGCCCCAAACAGTGATTTCATCATTGCACTCCATCTTTCCCAATTCTTTGCGTCAAGAATCAAGAAGTGCATTGATGGAAGACCATTACCATTTGTATTCATGATTGCAGATCACAAATCTTCAAGAACACACTCAAATCACTCGTGTTTCCCAGTGTTTTCCTCACAATAACTCTCGTGTTTCCCTTAACTCAACCGGAGCTCTGGATACCAATTATTAGCGCAGCACATTCACACACACAAGCCAAGATTGATTCACTTTCAATCTTTGGTGAGAAAAACAGAAAATGGTGAAAGAGAGTGAGAGAAAATTTAGAGAAGGAAGAAAGAATAATTGTTGCAATCTCTAATGTTCATTAGTTGTGAAAATTTTATGATTACAACTTATTATATACTCATGACTTGTAGCACAAGTAACTGACTAACTAACAATCAACCAACACAATTGGTTATTGTGTAACAAACTAATTGTTAACCAACTAAACAACTAGCTAACTAACACCTTAAGCTATGGATTATCATCACAACATAAAGAACTTTCTACAATAAGTATATTAAGTTGGCCTTCACAAACAACAATTGCTTTTGGTGTAGTGGTAAATGATTGGTCCGACATCCCTCCCTATAAACTGCCGCTGACTACCTCTTAATCCCCGCCACCACCACCGCATACATCATTCATTCACCACCGCAACAATAAAAATGAGAAATTACTTAACATCACCACTAAATACATAAGACGATAATAAGTACCTCATTGACATTGTATTCTTATTAGCATTGTGAAACGAGGCTTGCTGGAAGCACATGAACGAGTATACATTGATTCAAATTTGTCAAAACATTGGTATCCTTCTCCAAACTATGGGTCACCCAAAGAAAGACATGTGTTGTGCCTAATTCTATAAGTTAAATGTGACTCTCCAAAATTGGACTTTTTTATACACTTAGTAAATAAAATGTTTTTAAGTCCAATTTTTAATATTTATTTGTTTTGCTATGAAATAATTTGTTTATTGAACATGTAGGATTTCAATTTGTAACTTGTTTTTTGTAGGATGGTGATCAACCTCGAGTTGATGATGGTGGAACATTAGTTACCACATCATGAAACTAATGACAAATGCTAGAGTAAAAAGAATATAGTACTCCCTCAATCCCAAAATAAATGACCTAATTTTGATTTAGTGTACTATTTATTTGACCTACTTTGACCATATTTTTCTATTAATATATACTTGCAAATATTAACATATGAAATCTTGTTTGAGTTGTACATTGATAAACGTAAACGAAATCAAACAAATCATTTATTTTGGGATGGAGGGAGTATATAAAATAGAAGAATAACTATTACTATTAATTAAAATTTTAAAGTAAATGGGTTTGACCATATATCATTCTTCAGACTTGCTGCAAATTAAACTACAATTTTGAGTGAAGTTACACATGGATTTAATTTGATAGCTAGAAATATTTATTTTAAAAGAACTTATCAGAAAAACTTAAAAATATTTACCTCCAAATCTCCATCTTCCTCTTTCTTCCAAGGTTTACAGAACCACCAAAAGAAACTGCAATCATTAGCTCACCAATAACGAGTGTTGACAATAACTTGGATAAAATCCAGAGAAATAACAAACAAAGTAAATAAGTCATTCACAACAATTTTATTATTTCAAAGCAAGCAACCAACAATAAACTTGCATCGTTGTAACAATCTGCGCTCCCGACACTATTATCTTACGATCTTCTCTACCCCTCTCACTAATGAAGTTTTTGCCTTCCTTGGGAATCGAAGACATACACCCGAGGATAAGTATATTGTTCATTCCATTCCTCACTAGTGGATTTTTTTTAAGTAGTTTAGTGGTTAGGATTAGGAATTCTATCCTTAAAATAAATAAGTTATCTAGAGTTCGAACCTCATCACTTTATATATAATCTGATATTTCTACCAAACAATATGCTCACAAAGACAAAGAAATGTGTTTTTTTATAATGTTATAGGTACAAAATTTATACCTCCTTTAAAAGTAACTAGTATAATCTTTAGGAAAATGCTAAATAGTGCCCCGGGACACTAGTTAAGGATGCCAAATTTAGTATAATAAATTTGGAATTTGTGCAGTCAATAGATTTAAAATATGAACAATATTGTTTTCAATGCAAAATTTACCTTTTTAAATTCCTTAACTAGGGCACTAGTTAGCATAACTCTAATCTTTATTATTGAAAAATTAAACATCTTAGACACAGAAGGTAAAGAACCACATTAAATAGGCCATAATTATACCCCAAGTAGGAGGATTTCTAACTTAGGCACAACCCTAAATCTATTATGTATAGGCACACACACATAAATGATAAAATTTAAATCATAAAGAAATTAATCACATCAATTGATATTGACTATATCATTTATCTTTTAAATTTAATTCAATTTTGTGTGTGTGCCCAAATTTAAATAGTTTGTGCTTGTGCCTATACAAGTGTTTCTCACCCCAAAAATAGCCATACAATTTCTTGGGTCTATGCATGCATGGGCTCCACGTCAATTCATTCATATCGGTATTTATTTATGGAAAATGCTAACCAATATCCACAGAGCACTAGTTAACAATATCCGATATAATAAAGTTGTCTTGAAATTTGTATAGTCAATACTTATTTAAATATTGTAAATACAATTTTTAATGCAAAATTTCCATTTTTAATTCTTAAATTAGTGCCCCGTAGATATTTTGTTAGCAAAACGTACTCTTTATTCACTTATTCATGTATAGCACTAAAGTGCCAAAGTTAGATAGAGCTCACCTCAACTCTATATAATGAAGCAGTTTACATATTAAATTCCAATATTATCGTCATACTTCTCTCTTAATTTGCAGCAGCTTCTTCAACTTGGAGATATGGTATGTGCCCTTATCTTTTTAATTTTCTTTGTTTCTTGTAATTGTGAGTTTATAAATTACCCATATGCATACTATACATCGTATAAATTATGATATTATTATATTTAAAGAGGTTTTTAAACAAATTTTGTATCAATGATTTCAATTGTTGTTCATCCCTAAGCCACGTTTTTATGTAATTGTCCGTTTATAAACTTCTCTTGATCTCAATTTTTAGATAATTTAAATTTTTTGTGTACCAGAATAACTTAAAAAACAAGGCTTAATTTAATATTTATCTCTTATGTTTATTTTAGGTTTCAATTTGGTCCTTTATGTTATAAAAATTTCAATTTGATCTCTTACGTTTATTTTAGATTTCAATTTGGTTCTTTTCTGTCAGTTTTGTCATATGTCGCAGACAGTTTGCATACGTGGATAGACACGTGAACACTTGGACACGTGTTCAAATGAAACGGTGGAAACATCAAAACTGACAGAAATGACCAATTTATGCAAACGATGAAAATATAAGGACTAAATTGAAACTTTTAAAACATAAAGGATCAAATTAAAATCTAAAATTAACAAAAGTGACCAAATATTAAATTAAACCAAAAGAAAAATATATGGTTTTAAACTTTTGGAAGGCAAACTGAGTTCTATAGGTTTGAATATTTATCTGAATCTCACGTTTGCAAATTATTCATATATAATTTTTTAATAATTGTGTTTAATAAGCATTCAATCTCTTAATCCAACACTTTTTGAAAAGTTTTAAATAAGTCTCACCAATTTATACATGGATCTAACAAAAATATATTTTATTGAGAAGAGAGAGGGTACCTATATAAATCGTATCTATTAGGCATTCAAATGTGTTTTGCTCCAACGATCATACCTAATAGATACCCATTTTTATTGATATAGGTACACTATAGTGGTATTACAACTCATTCACACTTAAAACATCCACAATAGAACTCTTCATTTGTTGATACTTAACTAGGTGTCACGTATGCATATCATTTATTTATAATATATTAATAATAATATTTAATAAACACTCAATTGTCTTACAAAATTATAAATGGATTCCAATATAATGGGTCCTACAACAATATATAGATACCAATGTTTATTTAAGAAACAATATCGGTTAAGTATTCAATTGTGATTTGCTCAAATGGGGCCTTAAAAAATCGATATCCATCATTGAAGATGATGTCTTGGCCTCAATCCAATGTTGTGAAAACCGGACCGGACCGGCCGGTTCAACCGGTTGGACCGGAAACCGGACCCAGCACCGGTCCGGATAAGAGGACAGAACCGTTAGTCTGCAGAACTGCCAAAAAAACCGTAAAAACCGGTATGAACCGGTGCGAACCGGATGAACCGGTGAACCGGTCCCGGTTCTGAAAGACCGGCCGGTTTCAGTTTAGCTTAAAAAAACAGCAAAATTCATTTTTTTTTCTTCAGCTTTTCACTTTTTCTTTTTTATTTTGCTTCCTTTTTCAATGATTTGACACAAAACCAAGTTCATCATTTCATTCCATGGTGATTTGAAGTTAATATTCATCTTTGTAACCAAGAAAGGAAGAAAATAGTTGAAGATTTTTTTCTAATAAAAGTTGTAAAAGTAAATATAGATAAAAGAGGAAGGAATATAATACTTTTCTTCATGTTTTGTGTTGAGTGAAAAATCAAACTAGTATGAAAGTGGGAAGAAGAGATAAACATGAAGAACATAATAGAGAGAAATTGTAAAAAAAAAAAAAAAAAAGGAAAGAAAGAAGAGGGTGGAGCGGCTGTGCATGTTTGAGAGAGAAATGAGAGAATTTTTTGATATTAGGGTTATAATACAAAACTTATGTGGGCTTGGGCCAAGTAAATTTAGTAACATAAAAGCTAACTTTTTGTATATTAATCAATATTTTTTATTTTTTTTATTTATCAAATAAAAATTAATATTTGTTATTTTTTTATGGCTGTTTTTATTACTTGTATAGATTTAAAATATTTGTCATAATATTTTTGTTTATTTGATATGAATTTATGCATTTTATGTGAATGAATTTGTTAATGTTACTTTGTTAATTTATTTTTTTTATTTTTTTTGGTCATGTAGCCTAGTGGCTTGAATTTCCATCCATAAGGTGGATAAGTGGAATGACCGGGGTTCGAACCCCGGCCCCCTGCATATATAATGCAATATCCCTACCAACTGAGCTAAGCTCACGGGATACTTTGTTAATTTATTTATTAGCTATGAAATAGGAAAATTAGACGAACGGTTCAATGTAAACGGTTCAATAACGGTTGAACCGGTCCGACCGATTAAACCGTGAACCAGTGACCAAACCGGTTCGAGCTCCGGTCCGGTTCTTAAAACATTGCCTCAATCTATTAGTAGAGACACACAATTTCATAATATTATAATATTGTGTAGGCCTCACATAATATTGATTCAAATTAAATAAAAGTTGTATTTTGGAAAGTAATTGTTGTATGTAAAGTATGATGGTTAAATAAATTTTTCGTCTTCAAATATATACTGAGTTTTGATTTTAATCCAAAGAAATGAAAATTGAATGTTTTTGTTCTGGTAAAATTTTCAATTTTGTTTTTTTCCCCTAATGACCTAAATGTTCATCTTAATTTCAAATTTAAGATATTTTTATCTTCAAGATGTCTCCACGTTATCTTTATATATTATATCAAACATCTGTATGCCCATATTATTTTCAAAAAATGTCAAAAATTTGTTAAAAATATATTTAACTTTATTTGAAAACATATTTATTTTCTTCTTCAAACATATTTATGCCCATAATTGAATTATTTGAAGAAAAAAAAGAAATATTCAGAAATAAATAATGTGATATGTCTAATATTTTTTTCAATTGTAATTATTACAATTGAAAATATATATATATATATATATATATATATATATATATATATAATAAAACTGAATAGACTTTAAAATAATTGGATTTTTGTGAGACCTAAAGCAAAAGCTTAGGCTACTTTATGCTTGGGACGACTTATTGTAATACTACATTCACAATTTCAAGTTCAATATATTTCGCTTTACATTTATGATAATGGTAAAAATATTAGTTAATAACTAATAAATATCAATATGTAGTAAAAAAAGGATTCTCTCTTTTCTATTTATATATTTTTCCTAATCTATATGTATAATGATTAAATATGTCAATTATGGTGGTGCAGGAAAACAAGGAAGGGAAAAAAATTATGCTGACTAATTCACTACTAGAACTTGCAAATGAATTAGATTCAGAAGAGGGTTATAAGGCCCCTAATCTTTTGCAACGCTTATTAAGTTTATTCAAGAATGTACGTCTAGGATCTGAGATCACACACTTCCAGGTAGTATCTCTGGTTCAGTCTCTCTACAAATTCTTTTTTGATTCAGACCTCGTCTTATTATTTTGATGTTTTAAACAACTTAAATAATCATAAGTTTACGTGTAATTTTATGAAGGTAAAGAAAGTTAAACGTTAAAAAAAAATTTAAAAAATTTTAAAGATTCTTTTTTAGAGATATTTTAAAAAATATATAGTTATTTTCCGTTTGTTTATTATCATAAAAATTAATTTTTAAAATGTGAAATTTCGACACTTAGTGCTCTGATTGGTAAGACCTCAATTTGAGCTTATAGTTTATAGCTTATAAGCTCATATGACAAAAAAAAACTCTGTTTGGTAATTGTTTTCTGCTACGAGCTTATAGATTATTTTATTAGATTATCATATTTTATTCCTAATTTTACCCCTATCATCCTACATGAAAAAATTAAATATTAATTAAATATTTAATTTATGTCATTTCATACTTATAATTTAGTTCAACATTTAGCCTTTGTTTGGTAGTCCAAATACATGCATCGTTTTCCGTATTTCTATTTCTCTCTTCTCATTTTCTCTCCTACCAAACACACCACTAATTTTATCAAACACAACAAACTCAATCAGCTATGTATCCACTATAAGCTCATCCGCTATAGTCATCCGTTATTTTTTACCAAACATGGCCTAAATTTCTTAGTTTTTAAAAAATAGATTCAAAAAAAGCTATTAACTTTTAATTATGGCCTTAAAAATGATTTTTTAGAAAATTTATAACGAACACTATTAAAATGATAAAAATATAGATATTTTATTAAAAGAAAATTCTTAAAAAAATCTCAAACAAAAGGACTCTTAAGGTTTGTTTGGCCCAGTTTTTTATTCTCTTAAGAATGAGAAGTTAGGCCAAACACAATTTTAATAAAGCTCTTAGCCATAAAAAACAGCTTTTCTTTAATGTGTAAAATTGAATCAAAAGAGCTTCTAAGATAAGAGGTTGAAACTTACTTTTGTGAAAATATTCGGAGTTTTTTTGTTATTATCTTTAGTAAATTTAGTTTAATCTAGTTTGTTATCATCTTTTCTTAAGTTTCATATTAATCTTTAGTTTGTTATTAATTTTTTTTAAAATATATATATATATATATTACCAAATAATTTTGAAGTTAAAAATAACAATTACCAAACAACTTTATATTTTTTTTGAAAAGCTATTATTTTCACTTTTAGCTTTTAGATAGCTTCTAAGACCTAAAAAAATCAGGCCAAACAGACCTTTAGTATCTCACTTTTTTTCTTTTCACAAATATTCAACTACATTCCACACTTAATTTTGTTAAACTAAACAATTTTGTGAAAACATGACACTAATAATAATTTTAAAAAATAATATAATTCAACGTAATTATAAATACGTATATCAATTGATATCCATCAATGTAAAACACCTAATTTTAGGAATTTAGGAATGTATGTACTTCATATAGTCTGACCTGCTCATAAGCCTTGTGAAATACGTGTTTCACATAATGTCCATATATTACCAATTTGTAACACTTGTGATATATTCAACAATTTTCTCCAAAATTAAATTTCCTAACAATCAAATGGAGGTATTGTTCGATCCCCCGCAACTGCGATCGGGAGGGGGCTGCAACCACTTGATGTCAAAACTGATCCCCGAATCAGATTCAACTGGTGGTGAAAGCCAAAAAAAAATGGAGGTATTAATGTCCACGTGTCTTTTTAGGCCTATCATTTACTAATCTTGTGGACTCTAACATCAATTTCTATATTAAATCCATCCATATTCAAATTCATTTTCATGCAGTACATATTTTATTTTATTTTTTTAAAAAAAAAGTGTAGTACATGTACATCACTTTTCCGCTAGTATTTTAAAGGGAGATAAATATAATTATCTTTATAACTACTCTTTGAGTCTTAAGATCTTCTCTACCTTAGACTGGGGCACCATCCTCTCACCTAAAATTTTAATTAAAAAAAAATTAATCACTTTCAACCGATGATAGTTTGTTAGCACTTCCCTTGTGGAATAATAGGGCACCTGATTGAGTATCTCTCGACCCTTTATAGAAGGTGGTTAGACCGATATTAAATTAATGTTTTAGAAAAATATAGATTTTTGTTAAAAAGAATTTAGAGTTTGTCTTTAATGGAAAAATAAAGGAGTTACATATAAATAAAATTTGGGAAAGTTCAGTGTATTCTTCTCTAAACTTCTTTAAAATATTGATTAAGTCGAATTTTTAAAAATTGTAATATTAAGATAATAAAAAACGCTCCATGTTTTGTGTAAGTTTATATATGTGACACTTTAACTATACATACAATAGGGCATATTACATCGATCATTAGATGGTAAAAGTCAATTTTTTAAATAAATCTCAATTATTTTAAAGGATTAATTTTTATGGTTGCACGCAGATGCCACCACAATTTAACATTCCAAAATCACAACTTCAATTCACCGGTGAAACAATATACTGCAGTGCATTAGATTTGCTAAGCACATGCAACAGAGAACAGAATCCAGTGGATAGGTTCATATATGTTTTAGCATGGTTCATATCTACCAAACGTCCTGTACCTTTTGGGGTTGCTCCTTATAATCCAATTCTTGGTGAGACACACCATGTTTCAAAGGGAAATCTTAATGTGTTACTTGAACAGGTATTTGTTTCTCAATATATTCTAAATTTTCCTATTTCTACCTTACTCTATGGTTAAGATTCACAAACACAAATATCATATACAATACTAACATATACACACTAGTAATAAAATTTAAGAAAAATAAAGTGATTGATTGTAAGCACATGTGTGCATCTAGCACCGACAGAGGCAGAACTAGGGGTGGCCAGGCCGGGCCACGGCCCACCCCAAAAAATTAGAAATTATTTGGGTACCCCTATGTGTATAAATTTTGAGTGTATATGATACATATATTTGTTGCTGCGTATCTTGGTCATATAAGCATAAATAGCCTAGCGGATTTGCTTCTCGTTTATATCCAAATTGTGTGGGTTCAAGCTCCAGTAGTAGTAGTTGTTTTTTAACTTTTCTGTTTTTTTCTTAACAAAAATCAGTTTAAATTTAATGGACCCGACCTTTAGTTTTTCTGTTTTTTTTTTAAAAAGAAAAATCTATTTCATTGTGTAAAATGGGTTTTAAATGTTTCTAAGTCACTAAACTAATCACATTATTATTATTCTTGTAAAGTAGCTTTTCATGTTTATATATCTGCTATTATCTTTCTCACTAATTTTTTTGTGTGAATAAAACATAATATTTTATCAATTTAAAAAATTATTTCCTTTTAATTAGCATTATTTATTTTTTATTATATCACTACAAGAAAAAAGGCATATAGCGACGGTCAAATAGCGGCGGTTGGTCTGTAACCGCCACCGCCTTCTATGTTTACCAGCGGTTTAAACCGCCCCTATTTGCTTTCTAGACACAACGCATGATTTATATAATTGCTTTGTTTATTTTAACTTTCCCTTTGTCACTCAAAACTAACACGCCCAACTCCAAACAAAAGCAATTAGGGATTTACTTCCAAGACTCACATCCAATGGCGGAACTAGGGGGTGGCTGGTGGTGGCCGCGGCCACCCCCGAAAAATAAGAAATTACTAGGATATCCTTGGTATTTTATAAACTTTCAAATACATGTTATATATATTTGTTTGTGAGAATTAACATAGATAGCGAAGTCCAGCCCAGTGGTAAAGGTTGCGCGCCCTTGCAGTTAGAGGAACCGAGTTCAACACTTGCTGAGTGCATTTTCTCATTTTTTTAGCCATTTAAAGGATATTTATCTTAAAAAACTAATTTTCATATGTATTTAATACAAGAAAAAAACTGCACAATTTCTATATGCATTTTCTGTTTTTTTTTTTTTGTGCTTTTAGATGAAGTGGTAATCCACTGAAATTAAACTCACACACAACTGTGAGATCCCGGGTCACGACGTCCGTCCTAGCAATTTCGGCATTTGCTAGTTGAGCTAGGACTTCTAGACTACATTTTTTGTTTCTTTTAGCCATTTAAACGATATTTCCTTTAAAAAAAACTAATTTTCATATGTATTTATTAATATAAAAAATGCACAATTCTATTTTCTTTTTTCAAATAACACAACTATTTTCTAATAATCAAATTTTATGGGAGTATTTATTCAAAGTCAATTTTTGATTATTTGAAGTCATTAGCATGAATAGAGTATTATTTTAAAGTGTGTAATTTGTTTTATTAATAATTAAATATTTATAGACAATATAATATATATTTTTTTAATTTATATACTATAACTATTTTAGCGGCCCCCTCGAAAAAAAAATCCTGGTTCCGCCACTGCTCACATCGCACCTCTTCAACGTCGTCATCCGCTGCAGTTTCTCTTGTAGCTCCCCAATTGCTCTCTCTCAACACAGGTTCTCTCTTTTCCTCTCTCTCTCTCACTCGTTGTATCTCTCTCTATCTACGATTACTCTTTGTTAATTTGTTGTTAACTTGATTATGATGATTTTGAGTAACTTTTGATCATGATTATTGATTACTCTCTTGTTATCTCAATACTCATTGTACAATTTTGATTCATCTATGTTATTTTCCAATTTATTTTATTTACAATAATAATAATAATCATTAAGCGTGATGCTATTTTTCTTGTTGTAAATCTAGTGGATTAGGGTTAGAATTAGGGTTTTCAGATTCGTTGTGTGTTTTTATTTTTATTTTGATGGATATGGAGAGCACGCGTAGATCGTTGGATAGATCGAGAGAACCAGGTGCTAAGAAGCCTCGATTGATAGATGAGCTTCAACAAGGTTTCGAATGAAGGATAGAGACTCTGATAGTGGTGGTGGTGGTTATCATCCACAACCACCGCCGCATCAAGAACTTTTGACTCAGTATAAGGCTGCTCTGGCTGAGCTTACTTTCAACTCGAAACTTATAATTACCAATTTGGCTATAATTGTTGGAGAGAATCTTTCTGCTGCAAAATCAATTGCTGGAGTTGTTTGTGCTAACATTCTAGAGGTGAATCATTGAGTAATTGTTTGTGTTGTGTTTGTATTGTATCTCTTTTGGTTTCTGTTCTACAATTTATAGTCGATTAAATTCAATTCAATTGTAATTGATTTGGAATTGGAATTTGAATGAGAAAGTGCACTTTTATGTTATTTTTTTGGTTTGATTATATGCTTGTGCTATATTGATAAATATTGGGTTAGTGTTGTACCTGTAATGTAGACTTTGCATGCAAAGGGCAAGGGGTTAAGAAACTTTGGTAACATTTGTTTTTGTGACTGACATGGGGAAGTTCTATATTGATAAATTGGGTTTTTGTGTCAGTTTCCTTTCTCGAATAGGACTGAAGTCAAATTTTGGTGATATTTGATGCTAAGTTCTAATATCAGGATATATTATTGGTTTCCTCGTTTACATTTGTTAAGACAATTTTACTTCTAGCTCGTTGCTTGTTTGTGCATTTGTCATAGGAAAGAGCATGTTTAATTGAACAGTGTTAATAACTTTCTAGGTACCAAGTGACCAAAAGCTGCCATCTCTTTATCTCTTAGACAGTATTGTTAAGAATATTGGGTGGGATTTTACATAAAATACTTTGTTGCCAGACTACCGAGGTCAGATATCTATAAATTTTTCTTCCATTGACCTTCATCTCTTTATTTTTATATTGTAATATACTTATTATCATCTATGATGAATCATTCTGATTGTGAAATGAGATCATGAAAATTTACGTAAACCGTTTAAATGTGATTTGGTTACAACTTATATGTATAGTTATACATGTATAATGATATTTAAATAATTCTGCCATTGCCATAAAAAATGAATTATCTAACTGTAAACAAATGGAGATTTTCAATTTGCATTCTCTTGTGACTACGAGTATTTTCTAATTTTATACACCTATTATTAACTAGGTACTTGCCAATTACTCCTTTACATTTTAGGTATACTGCAATACATACAGACAGGTTGATCCTCCTGTCCATTCAAGTATGAGGCATCTTTTTGGGACTTGGAGAGGAGTCTTTCCTCCTCAGGCCCGTCAGATAATTGAGAAGGAACTCGGCTTCACTCCAGCAGTCAATGGTTCAGCTTCTGCATCTGCCGCCCTTAGAAGTGATTCTCAGTCTCAAAGCCCAGCTCATGGCATTCATGTGAATCTCAAATATTTAGAAAGGGCCTTCAGCAGTCCAACATGGCAGGTGAAATGATTTCAAATAAACCAATCTTTTAAATAATAGAAATGTTGAATTTGATTGGAATAGATCAAGATTAGATAGTAGTGCAAAATTTATTTATTTTTTATGAAACAAGAATGAAAAATAAACCATTGCCATCAAGTTTTGAGGTTGATAGATAATTACTCATTGAAACAAAATACAGTATTCTAGCAATTTGTGCATTTAAGCTTTTTGGAACTTTCAAACCAAATGCATGAACTGTCCTAATTTTATTCCTGTAAGTTGAACTATCATTCTGCAGAAGTCTCAAAGGCTCTCACATTCTTTCAAACTAACAAACATAAGCTGGAGAGCATTTTCCTTCCATCACATATGCTTACAAAAATTAACAATTCAGCCAAATCGATTGCATAATTGCAAGTCCATATCATTGATATTATCTGAAACAACCTTATAAGTTTAATGTAGAACCACCAATTGAAACATTGACATGGTTTTAATGCTTCAGTTTGATATGTTATCAATAATTTCACAAATCAGAGTGCAAATTGCACTTCATATCATTGATATAATCTACAGCAGCCATACAAACTTATGCACAACATTTTATTGTGATTCTGACACAATTTTAGTAATTCACTTTATTTTGTGTCCAGAATATTGCACAATTTTAGTAATTCCCTCAACTCTACATTTTAGTGTTAAAATTACATCTAATGACTTCTAGGTATAACATACTTGTTTCTCTACATGAACACTGAGTATGATATGACCATTTGAATGTGAATATGATATGACAATTTCCATCAATCGTGTAGTATGTGCAAGTCTGTTAAAATTTATTGTTCTGTATGTGAAATTTACTTCCTTAACATATTGATAAGACCGTGATACCCACACCAAGGAAAATGACTCAACTTGATAGAAGCCTTCTTAAAAGAGCTGTTAAACTTTCTCTTGATGACTTGAAGGCTAAGCATTCTGGAGATTTTCTAAGTTCCCGCGCCGTCCAGGTAAATTCATATCTTATTATTTATCTTTCTCTCTCACACACACATTTGTGATCTGTAGGCCTCTCGTACTGAGGTTTATACACCCACCACTACTTTTCAAAAGAATAAAAGCATCCACAACAAAGACAATAAACTGAAATGTCTTAGTTCTTAACATAACATCTTGATTTCCCATTCAATGAACTGAATTTTCATCAGAGTTTGTTTAATGTATAACTGTCCAGTCTATCCTAGTATGGCCAGGTCCCTTCATGCTTAGCCATTACCAACCTTTCCTGGCTCGAGCTAAGTATGAGTGACAGACAGATCAAAGTAGTATTGCCCTATAAATTTTGCACTCTTCACCAAATTTTATAGGATTGTTAGTTTTCCTTCTTAGGGATGGTGAGGATTGAGAGTCGGCTGCAAAATCCTCAAATCTAAATCGGTCAATCACACTTGCATTCTTTGCAGACATATTTAAAATGAAGAAAACAAATCCATAATCTAACTAGTGTAGTAACTACACATTTTGCAGCTTCGTTTGGTGTAAGGTTTTTCATAAGTTCATAACATGTGATCATTGTATGGATTATCATCTACAATCTGACCTTATGTCTAGGAATACTATATAGTATAGCATTCACTATCATGTCTGTGCTGAATCCATCAGATAATTCAGATACATTTTTGCGTATGAGTAATTAGGTTGTAATATTGTTTTGCATTTTCTGTATCTTCTAGTTGGTTTCACTTTCATTTAATATATTGACCAACTTTGCAGACTAATAATGGTCTTTTACTTTCAGATTCGCAATCATGCACCTGATCTTGCTCAAACAATTGCCGGACTGATCTTGTCTTCAAGTGACTTAGATTTCCAGAGAGAATGCTTTTCAATTCTGAAGTCAAACTCATTGGAACTTCTCTCCCACTTCATTTGTACTTAAGTTGTTTATTTGGTTTGTAATCATAGGTTAATTATAGAAATTTAAATTCCATTTGTAGTTAAGTTGTTTATTGGTTTGTAATCATAGGATAATTATAGATACATTTGGGATAACTTGCTTTTATCTTGAAAATTTGGATTGATTTCTTTTGATTTGTTATAGAAGTTCATGTTGGATTGATTTCTATAGAAGTTTATGAGTTGCATGATTAATGTTTGTTCTTGAAAAATATGAGCAACAAAAAAAAAAGCATTTTAAAAAAATTGTGGGAAAAAAAATATTTTCAAAATTTTTGGGAAAACAAATTTTTTCTTTTTTAAAAAAAACCGAATAGCGGCGGTTCCAACCGACGCTAAAAGCTTAGAAAAATGTAAAAAATATGCACACATAGCGACGGTTTGCAACCGCCGCAAAAATCAACGTAACCGACGCTACCATCCTAGCGGCGGTTATTCCGACGGTTTAATAGAACCGCCGCTGAATGACCTAGCGACGCCGCATTTCTCTACGCTTTTCAACTGCCGCATTAAGCATTTAGCGGCGGTTTGAACCGCCGCTGTTTGCTTCTACGAACCGCCGCCGCTTGCCTTATTTAATGTAGTGTATCATTATCTTTTTAGTATATATGTACTATATTAAAAAATATAATTTTATTTTATGATAAATTTTGTGCAAATATTAGATCATGATCAAAGTTAAATTATTGATTATTTTGAGTAACTTGGTACACATAAATATTATGTTAAGGTATGTGTGGTTTAATTTTTTAATGACCAATATTTATTTTACGCGAGTAAATATATGATATTTCATTTTATGTGATCAATTTTGTATTTATTACAACTTTAATTATTATATGCAATATAATTTTTATATTTAATTTATATGTTATATTTTGTTAGCGGCCCACCCAATTTTATTTTTCTGACTCCGCCACTGAGCACCGACATCTTGGCTTGAAGGTGTGTGTATACTGGCCGACACATGTCAATGTCCTACATTGACACATCTACTTATATTCAATCGCTTAGGTTTTTTTTCAAACTATTAACAATGTCCATGTATTCGCTTAATTAAATGTTTTCCTAAACTATTGACATTAGTTTATTTTGACAAACAATTCTCATAAACTCAAATAAGCTCTCAATAAACTCTTCCAAACATATTCACTCATATATCTGTAGGTGTCACACCACCCTCCAGTAACTGCCCTCCATGCAACTGATGACAAGGAAAACATTGAAATGATATGGTGTCAGCAACCTGTTCCTAAATTTTATGGTATTTAATTTCTATCTCATTCACTTGCAAAGAAAAATAATACATCATTTCCATAAGATTCTTCTTCAACTCCTATTTCATGACCAAATAATGATTATATTTTATCTCAATAAGAGACTTTCAAATATTATTTTTTTATATGAAGAGGGCAAAGGCCAAAAGAGGAAGAAAAAAACAAAACAATGAAACCACTCTAACATTTCTAGGCATGCAAGTTCTGGATATGTCATAAAAAAGAATACTCTGAATATCTATAGAAGATGTTTCCAGAGTTAAAACATTACAAGTTTAAATATTCAATACAGTGTTTAAATACTACAGTACATATTACAAATTTACCTCTAAACCGTATTGTGGGGGCTTCGCATTCCGCACCCTATTACACTCTTATCATAACCCAACATTCGAATGGGCCATTCAGAAAGGGCAGGAAGGAACTCTCACTCCTTATGCTCTGAACCATACTCAATGGAATAAATGCAGGGAACATGTTTTTCATATCATGAAGTATGATCTACTTTAAAAAAAAAGTATGCTAAAAGGGGGTCTGAGGAGCATCTGTGCAAATGACAAATTGTTCTAAAATTAATTTATCCACCCTTCCTATCAAGTGTTGCATCTACAGCCCCCAAAATATTGTTTTGCATTTTGATTTCGGCAGGCCCGGCCCAAGCATAGGTCCTTGTTTTAGAACTCATAGAAAAATCAAGAATTTTTCTTTTTAGGCCCCCTTTGTTGCTTTTTAGAACTCATAGACAAAATACCCCTATTTTTGGACACAAGATATTTTGGTTTCTAGGATACGAAAACAATATTTTTTCGTATCCTAGGATTCAAAATGGTGAGTTATGGCTATAAACGCAGGGGAAGTTTGGTCTAGTCACTACAAGAAAATACAGTATTTGCTACCAAAAGTTATTTGCCACAAAGTGAGTTCCTAGTTAATTTCAATTAAAAATCCCTCCATTCTACTAACCCAAATCATTTTTTAATTAATCTTTATTTTTTCCTCTTCTATTAGTTATTATTTTCTTTTTCAATTATTTTTAGAGGATTAGTATTTTCATTTCATTTTCAATTACTTTTTTTCTTCTGTTTCAGTTCATTACACTTCCTCACAAAAATCAATTCCACACAAAATCAAAATCAATTCCACACAAATCGCTTAATCTCATAATCACTTCTACATAATCGCATCTCAAAATCACTTCCACACAAATCGCTTAATCTCATAATCACTTATTCCTCACAAATGGCTTGAATCGTGACGCTTTTTCCTCACAAATTGATCTCAGAATCGCTTCCTCACAAATCGCTTCATCACAGATTCGTGACGCCGTTTCCTCACAAATCGATCTCGTTCGCAACTTGCTTCATCTCAGAATCGTGATACTTCTCAATCGCTACTTCGCGCTTTCGCTCTTTCGCGCTTTCGTTCTCGTTGAAGATCTATAGGTACTTCTGCTACTTCCGAGTTTCAAAACCTTCTAGGATTCTTCATGTATTTGATTTGATCTGATAATATTGTAATTATTCAATTTTCTGAAACACCAAACTTCTAGTTTCTTAAATCCAAACATGTGATGTGTGAATTGAATTTTACTGCATAATTGCATCATGAGTTGTGGAACATATTGAGTATGATTTTGTTTCGATTACTCTGATTTGTTATGGTAATTGATTCCGATTTGTCATCGATTCTGTTTTCAATTGAATTGTATTGAATTTTGGATGGATTTGGTGTTAGTTAGGGTTTGAATATTTGATTATATGTGCTTATTACATTTTAACACTTGTTAGGTTCTTTACGAGATTTTTCAAGGTTGAAAATCTAGGAAGTGTAGTCGATTGATTGATTAATTGATTGATGCTACAACGAATTGGGTGGTTTTTCTATTGATATTATATGTTTATGCTTTTGTTAATTGTTGATATTGGTTTCATGATGCATTTTAAGAGTTTATTGTTTGTTAGATTTAGAGTGAATTGGCATATGGTACTGTGATGGTTTCTTTTTGGAATTAGAGGAATGTTTGAGATTTTGAACATGAGTTGTTTTTACTATTTAGAGTGAATATGAGCTGTTTGAGATTATACACTTTTTTGGAATTAGAGGTCTGCAACTAGTTCTTAACACAACATGCTACTTTATTCTATTGCAATTTTAAGTGTGTTGTGTTAAGTAGAAAGCAAAAATACTTGTAGCAATCCACTAATTAGTGGAAAGTTTTAGCATTACATTTACATGAGCCATAGTATAATATATAATATGAAATTTCTTTTTGGTTTTTGTCAATGACTGAATTTGAATATTATATATGGATATGTGAAATGTAAGAGGAAAAAGAAACCAAACAAGTAATCAACTAATTGGCACAAGGATTTTTGTGATTCAAATGAGAAAGATATACTAGGCAAAAACTGATGTACTGCTATTAAACTAGTGAACAAGAAACTTATGTAAATATCTTGAATACTTATGGAGAATGCAGTACTTTCTGCACTTATAAAAGCTACCTGGATTTACCTAAGCTTTGTTTTGTTTTTTGTAGTAAATGATGTAGATTGTGTTATTTTATTATGTATTTTGGGTTTTGATTTGAAATTGTTTATTGTTTTAATTGGTTTTGATTTATTATGAACCATTTTCTTGTAGTTTGGAATAGAAATAACCGTTAATATCTGTTTAGCTTTATTGAGTAATTAATTCTATATAACCATAGATTGATTTGAAATTATAGGGTTGTATAAACTAGTGACAAAAAACTAACAAGTGGTAAGACTTCCCTCCCTCAAACTATAATCATGAGACCTGACCGAAGTTGGATGATGCGAAGAAAGGATAACAATGGTCAAGTAACTGAAGAATTTAAGAATGGAGTTGATGATTTCATTAAGATTGCCAAAAGACAATTGGGAGTTGCTGATGTATTGGGTCGCATTTTTTGTCCATGTTTTAAATGTAAGAATTGTGTTAGGGAGAAAACATTTTGGGTAGAGAAACATTTGTATGAACATGGATTTATGGAAAATTACTTAAATTGGACTATTCACGGTGAGAATCAATGGGGAGATAGTAGTTCAATGTCAAATGTCCATGATGAAGAGATGGAGACTAGGAATCCATACGTGGATATGGTTATAGATGCCATGGGTGATGATCTTTCAGAAGATCAAAATTTGGAGGAGGACCCCAATCCGTCGGCATCAAAGTTTTATACCTTGCTAAGAGATGCCGATGAACCTTTATGGGTTGGGTGTCACAAGCACACAAAGTTGTCAGCTGTAACTCAACTTTTAAATTTGAAGTCTGAGTTCAACATGAGTGAGAGTTGTTACGATCGGATGATTTTCATAATTAAGAGCATGCTTCCAGAGACAGAAAAATTGCCGGAAAATTTTTATAGATCGAAGAAAATAGTTAAAGACTTGGGATTAGGATATGAGAAAATAGATGCATGTCCTAACCATTGCATGTTGTATGACAGAGAAAACAAAGACCCAAAAGTTTGCTCTGCTTGCTTAGTGTGCAATCACCCACGGTTTAAACCAAAGGTCGGGTGTTCAACGAAGGGAAAAGACGTGCCTTTCTCCATGTTGCGATATTTTCCTATTATTCCAAGACTCCAACGCTTATATATGTCCAAACATACTGCACAATATATGCGTTGGCATGAAGATGGAGTCCGTCATGATAAATCAATAATCACACATCCAGCTGATGCTGAAGTTTGGAAACAATTTGACGCCACTTATCCAATGTTTGCACAAGAGCCTCGAAATGTCAGGCTTGGCCTTTGCACAGATGGTTTTAGTCCATTCGGTGTTTCAGCTGCTCCATACTCGTGTTGGCCTGTCTTCGTCACACCATATAATCTTCCACCAAGTATGTGTATGAGAAGGGAATACATTTTCCTTAGCCTTATGATCCCGGGACCAAAATCACCGGGTAAAAGTTTAGATGTCTATCTTAGACCTCTAATCGATGAGCTAAAGATGTTGTGGGAAGATGGAGTGAACACTTTTGATGCTTGGAGAAGGCAAAATTTTATGATGAAAGCAACATTATTGTGGACAATAAGTGACTTTCCAGCTTATGGAATGTTAAGTGGGTGGAGTACTCATGGGAAACTTGCTTGACCGTATTGTATGGAGCACATTAAGTCATTTGTTCTAGAGCATGGTAGGAAATGTTGTTGGTTTGATTGTCATCGACAATATCTTCCTCTTGAACATCTGTTTCGTCGTGATAGATACTCTTTTAAGAACTCAACAATTGAAAAGTCTTTACCACCACACCGACTTACTGGGATAGAGATCATGAATAAAGTGAATCACCTAGAGGATTTCATTTTTGGTCTGAATTCACATAATTGGAAACCACATGGCTTTGGTGAAGTTCACAATTGGGTAAAGAAGAGCAAATTTTGGGAATTGCCTTATTGGTCTACTAATCTAATACGGCATAACTTAGATGTTATGCATGTTGAAAAAAATGTATTTGACAATATTTTTAACACAATTATGGATATAAAGGGCAAGACAAAGGACAATGCAAATGCAAGAGAGGATATGAAGAATATTTGCAAACGTCCTACCTTGGAGTTAATAATTGAGAATGGCAAGTACAAAAAACCGAAGGCAACTTATGTGCTGGATGGTAATCAAAAGAAAATGGTGTGTGAATGGATCAAACAATTGAAATTTCCAGATGGATATGTATCTAACATTGCACGTTGTGTCAATGTCAAAGATGGAAAAATATATGGAATGAAAAGTCACGATTGTCATGTGTTTATGCAAAGGTTGATTCCTTTGGTGTTTCGTGATGTGTTGCCTAAACCTATATGGAGGGCATTAACAGAACTTAGCTTGTTCTTCAAAGAAGTTTATGCAAATGAGTTACGTGTCTCGGTTATGGAGAATGCAGAGCTTTCAATTGTTGAAATAGTTTGCAAATTAGAGAAGATTTTTCCTCCAGCTTTCTTTAATTTGATGGAGCATTTAGTTGTGCATCTCCCATATGAAGCTAAGGTTGGAGGACATGTGCAATATAGGTGGATGTATCCATTTGAGAGGTGTATGTTATATTTGAAAAGAAAAGCTCGAAACAAGGCCAAAGTTGAAGGATCTATTTGTGAAGCATATAATTTAGAAGAGGTTTCTAATTTTGCTTCGATGTATTTTGATCCCAAATTGCAAACAAGGCACACTAAAGTTCCTCGAAATGATGATGGTGGTGGGCAGTGCAAGGTTGATGAATGCATATCTATTTTTAAATATCCTTGTCGTCCTATTGGAAAAGGTAGAAAGAGATTCTTGACAGATGGTGAGTTTCAAATTGCCGAGACTTATGTGCTTGTGAATTGCAAAGAAGTTGAACCATTTCTCCAGTAAGTTTAATCTCTCTAACATTCTAATGAAATTTTGACATTTTAATTAAGTTAATTAAATGTTAATTTATGTTATTTTGATTAGACAATTTGAGGACTCGCTAAGGCAATCATACCTTGGTATCACCGATGATCAAATATTGGAACTTCGGGACAGGGACTTCAGTCAGTGGATAAAACAACAAGTGAGTCTTCTCAATTCTGTTGAACATTAGATATTAACATTTACAATCATTTTATATGAAATAGCATTATCCAATTTATGTTAGACATTTTGTTGTTAGTTGATATTGTATAAATAAATACTGTAATTTTGTTCCATTCTTTGGACTAAAACACTTTTTGTATTTAAAAATAAAATAAATTAAAATTGTCTATTGTGATTCTTAGGTAAGTTCCGGCCAAGTTAAGTATCAATTGATTCGCCAAATGAGTTATGGTCCACTTAAATCAGTGACTTGTTATAATGGCATAATAGTTAATGGGTATCGATTTCACACTAAGCAGAATGGTCAAAATAAAGCTACAATGAATAGCGGAGTATGTGTAAGAGGAAGCATATATGGTGAACATGATATAGACTATTATGGCATTATTGAAGAGATATTAGAATTGTCATATTTAGGAGCTCAAAACAAGGTGCTTCTTTTACGGTGTCATTGGTTTGACCCAATTAATGGAGTTAAGGTAGATGAGAGATATGGGTTAGTTGACGTTAAGCCCAAATCGAGGCTTAACTCAAATGAGCCCTTTGTCTTAGCTTCACAAGCACAACAAGTGTACTATACAATGTACCCACAAAGCAATGTTAGGGGTAGTAGTGATTGGTGGGCAGCTTGCAAAGTTAGACGAAAACTCTTTGTAGCTGAGAGCTTCAATGATGAGCAACTTGATTTGAATGAGCTGGTTGCTAGTGATTATTATCAAGATGATGGATCCTTTGGAACAAACAATGTTGTCATTGAAGATGAAGAAGTTTCTTTGTTTGATGCAAATTCCCCAATGGAAGAGGTATGTTATGTCTTCATTTTTTCTTTCTAGAATAGTTGATTAGGTCTGTGCAAAGTACTTAGTACCTAAAACACACTTCAATCCAATCTGTGCAGAGTAAAGTCTTCTTAGAAGCAGGCATCCAATAGGCAGCAACAGCAGAGAGCAGCACAACTGAAAGCAAAAACATGCATCAATCATATAAAATAGCAAACAATTGTTGGAAACTTTATATGTCTATAAACAGTTAATCACATTTGTTTTGATGACAATTGTTAATAACTTTATGTGTTTATATAAACAGTTCATCACATTTGTTTTGATGACAATTATTTGTTTTATTGTTTTAAAATTGTCCATTTATACCAAATCTTAATCGTTGACAATTAAGAAACCTTCAAAATGTGTTTTAAGTGAATATTTCTTAGAAAGGCTTATTATAATTATAAAAAAATATAATTATAAAAAAAAAATCTAAAAAGCTTGGATTTTGTTGTGAAACTGCTAGGATAATTAGCTAGAGATTTATTGCGAAATCGTTGCGACAATATCCTATCGATTTAGTTGGGAAACATAAAGTTTTCAACAATATTTAACTATGTATTAATTGTGAACTAGCTAGGATTTTCAATTTATTAGTTGCAGATTAGCTAGGAAATATTTTGGTGGATAATTTGCCGCTCAATCCATGCTAGGACCTATACCACAACTAATTCACAACAAATCTGTAGCTAACTCTGTTTTACTAGCGATTTGCTATGAATTAGCTACAATTGGTGTCGTAGCAAACCCCAAATTTTCTTGTAGTGAGTCCCTGATTTAACAACAAAAACCATTATTTCGTCTTGAAGGATACGAAAACCAAAACTTCGTATCCTAGAATACAAAAACCACACATTTCGTATCCTAGGATACAAAATCCACTAAAAGCACGTTTGACAACAAAACCATTAAAATTCACAAAATAAATCCTTTAAAGTGCGGATTACCTGATCAATGACTCCAAATGAGTGTGGGAACCTTCTATGCGTGAAGAAACGTTGATTACTAACCTTCCAAACGTAACAAAATCACCATAAATCGTATAAAAAAAAGGGTTGAGTGTTGAAGTGGTTATGAAAGAGTATTTTGGTCATGAAGTGGGGCCTGAGAGTAAATTATGGGGCCCTAAAAAGCAAAATTCAAAAATCAATTTTTTTTAGAGCCCATTAGACTTTGTAATATATAGGCCACACGTTCAAAAAAAGTTATTCTTTTGTCACTATATCTATTTTCTCGAACACCCTACAAATTTACAAAAATACTCTTATTCCCTACTTAAATAGCGGATGCACACAAAAAACACTTTACCATATTTTTTTATAGAAAAATGCTAACTAGTGCCCCTGGGGCACTAGTTAAAAGTTTTTTTTTACGCCAAAAGGTGGTAGCAAAGAGCTAACCACCACAAAAAGTATATAGATTCGGAGAAAAGAGAAATAATTACAAATGGAGGAGACCAAGCCAAGACTCCATTAAGAAGAACATAATCTAAAGCTAGGCAAACCACGTTTGTTACAATCAAGGGCATCCAAAATAAACTTAGGACCATTGTTCCAAGATGTAGGCTCACTAATAGACAAACCAAAGTTGGCTATGAGTTCTGCAACTTTGTTTCCCTCTCTATATGTGTGTGTGACAATACACTGCACATGACTCATCTTAAAAATAGCATTTTTCCATCTGTTTCTTAAAGGCCAAGCAACTGGTTTTTTAGGATTTTTGAAGGCAGCAACCACTTGGGAAGAATCAGATTCCAACCATAAGTTAAACCAGTTTCTCTCATAAGCAATTTCAATTGCTTTCAGTGCTCCACATAATTCAGCAAAGTAAGCAGTTTTAATCCCTAATGGCTCAGCAAAAGCAAAGACAAAATTAGCATGATGATCCCTAAAAACTCCCCCACAAGCAGCATTACCTGGACTACCACAAGAAACACCATCAGTGTTGGACTTGATCCAATCTAAGGTAGGAGGTTGCCAAATAACTTCTTTCAACACGGGAATTCTAGGCTAATGAATATTGATTCTAAAAGTCTTTAGAAAATTAAAGTGAATTCATTAATAGAGTTTGAAGAAGATTTTAGAGTATTGTTACCAGATAAAGTAGTGCAGGCTATGATTATAGAAATAACATTTCTCCAAGAGGTGAGTATGTTTTGTATCTGGCTTGGTTTCTAACCAACCAAATGGTATTGATCAAGTTAATAATAGCAGCAGTAACTGTTAGTTTACATTGAGGAGACCACTGCCACTCACAAATCTTCCACATGGCCACCATAGAAGTGAACTCCAAAGCTTGATTCAAGCAGCCCGCAAGCCAAGACCACAACCTAACAGCATAGGGCCACTCAAAATATGAATGTATTGGAACTTGTGTAATCTACTTTTTATAAGTGTAAAGATTGATATTTTCAATACAAAAATTACTCATTTTGGTATCTTTAACTAGTGCCTCGGAGGAACTAGTTAGCGTGACCCTTTTTTATAACGTCTGCTACCTAAGTAGCGAACGGTATTTTTTAAAAATTTCACATTTTTATAATGTTCTTTTTTAAATGTCGCGGAGGCCTATAATTGGTTTTTTATTTCTTCTCTTTGTCCTTTTTTAACAATTCTAGAGGCCCATGATTTTTTTATTGTGAAAAACAATGCTTTTAAATGTTGTGAAGTCCTATAGAGTTTTATTTTTTTTAACTTTAATAAAAATATTATATATTATAATTTTTTCTATAGAAATTTAAAAACAACTATTACCAATCTTGGTCAGATTTTTTTTAAAGTTTTCTTTTATGAGAATTAAAAAGTTGGTTTCTACAACATGAATATTGAATATAAAATTTAGGTAAATTTGAATGATATAGAAATTTAGTAAAAAAATCTCGTAATATAATGTTCGCTTTAAGCCACATAATATGTTATGCCGGCTCTGAGCACCACTACTTGTAGTACATTCAATAACTTTTATTTATTTAATTTATTGATGGTGTCTATGTGTCAGTATCATATACAATGTCAATATCTGTTTTAGTGTTTCATTGATCTATAATAAGTATGGTACTTCCAACTAGCGTATATATAGTGCAATAGTGCAATTCTCTTATGTTGGGTCGTGAGAGGGGAGCATCAATGGATATGATCGACATATTGGGACATTGGTCAACCTTACAAATGACTCGAACACCACATCTTCATCCAAAACTTTAAGGTATTAATTTACGGGTCATCTCACATATAAAGTGTTCAATCTCTACATTTCCAACCAATGTGGGACTTTTCTACTTACACTTGATATCTCAACATCTCCTCTCAAGTGTGAGTCTCTCTGCGTCCATGATCACTCACTTATTGCTCCCTCAATCGAGCTTTGATAGCTCTGTTGGGCCGTGAGGGGTGAGTCTCACTGGATTGGATCAACACATTAGGCATTGAGCAACCTTACAAACTCTAACGCCATATCTTCACCCAAAATCTTAAGGCATTGGATTTATGAGTCATCTCATTTATAAAATGTTGAATCTCTACATTTTCAACCAATGTGAGATTTTTTTTACTCACACTTGCTATCTCAACATCTTACTGTAAAAGTTGTGTAGATTGATTATCTTAAGGGAAAAGTTAGCATGTGCCCTAAAGTCATTTATTAGTATACTATATAGATAGCAATTTTATATTGAAAGTTGTGCTATATATATATATATATTTAAGTCAAAAATAATTTAATGATTACTATTTAAAACATTTTAACACGTGCCCTAAGAACATATATATTTTTATCTTAATCAAATTTGCAGGCACATCAGTTGAAGGTAAAATTAATGGTAAAGGTAAACTGAAGCTCTTAAATCATGGAGAAACATATGAGTTGAATTCCCCTAACCTTTTATACAGAATTCTTCCAGTTCCTGGTGTTGATTGGGTTGGTACAACTAATCTAAGATGCTTAGAGACAGGACTAATAGCTGAGTTATCCTTCAAATCAAGTCATTCTTATCTTGGACTTGGTGGAAATCATAAAGTAATTAAAGGGAAGATCTTTGACTCTTCATCTTCCAAAGTTATGTATGAACTTGATGGTCAATGGGACAGGTATTATCTTACTTCTAAACGGTGTTTTAAAAACCAGACCGATCCAATTGGTTCAGTAAAAAATCGAATAATTCTTGTGTTGATTTGATTTTAGTTATATTGTAGTCTAGTTGAATCGGTCAATCGAATTTCAATCGAACTACACCCTTCAGTTCTATATATAAATAAAAATTGAATTTTTAGATTCATTACAAAAGTAATGTATTTATCTTTGTATTATTGACTAGATATATCATCTTTTTAATAAATCTAAAAAAATCAAATTTTAATTATATATAAAACCAGTGAGAGAGTATATTTCTAATTCATATGTTAGTAATTCTTATCCACTTCATTATGTAGGACTGTAAAGCTGAAGGATAGAATAAATGGGAAAGTTAGAGTGATATATGGTGCAACAAAAGTCAATTCAAGGCTAAAAGCTCCTATTCTAAAAAATGAAGAGGTACTAAAATCAATTCATCTGATTTATTTATTTACGGGTTAATCGCAGTTTTGGTCCTCCTATTATAATTTTTAACTATAAATTGATAATGTGATATATTTTAAACGATGTGGTATATGGTGATAAGAATATACCAACATCAATGAAATTGTAAGAAATTTTTTTTTGGTACAATGTAAGAAAAATCTTTTATAAAGTTAATTTAAAACATGTTATATCCTCATATTTTAGACAAAATATGTGTTAGGGAGACCAAAACTGTCGAATTTTTAAATAGAGGGACTAATTCTGCAAAATGATAAAAATAGGAGGACCAAAATTACAATTAAGCCTTATTTATTTTATTTATGAATCAATTTCTTTCTTGTACCGGTCTATAAAAGGTTCATGTGCTGAGGAATTTATTCCTCCTTTAATGAAAGAGGGATATTGTTTGTTTTATTATTTCTTATAATTAATTTATTTTATTTTTTTTGATACTAAAAGGGGCCAAAGCCCGGGAAAAGAAAACTACAAAGAGATGATTCTAAGGGTAGTTATCCCCATAACATCAGCTAACAACAATGAACTCACTCTAGGAGGACATTGATCATACATATGCAACCCCGGATCATGATCACAACCCAAATTAGCAAGGGCATCGGCACAAGCATTTGCCTCACGATAAGAATGACATATCTTGACTTCCCAATCCATTGCAAGTAGACGACGAATTTCGTGAATAAGTCTCCAACCAACAACACTTCCATCTCTCGCGCTCTGTAGTGTCTGCACCACTACATTAGAATCAATATGTAGTTCAATTTTCTTGAAACCTCTTTCATAAGCAATTTATTTGACTAAATAATAAGAACATGTTTTGGTACCACCATACGAATCAAATCAAAGATTTAAAATCTAATAGATAATGCAATGTTATTAAATAAATAATTTAGAAATTTAAGGTAATTTATAATTTATTTTAGTTGGTTTTTCATTTGAATTGTCATTTGAATAACAAATTATGAATACCCAAACACCATTTTGTCTCCACCATCACCAACTCATGCCCTTCATATTCAACTTCTTCCAACCCATAACTTATGGCTGCCCAACATATTGCAAGAACTCAACAACAAACTCATAGCTATTATTCACAACTTGTTGCAACATTTCAAAATCCAACGATTATTCAATACAAATCGTTAAAATTTAAGTACACGAGTAGAGTTCAATCCAAAACACTAATTTAATAGATGGGGGATGAGGTACATTGTCTAAGTACCACATTGTCATACTCTTTAAGATCCAATAGTCATTTCTTTTTTGAAGGCTTCATTCACCTATTGATATTTGATAAACACCATAGTCCAACTTATATAAGTAACCCTTTTTATAGCTCAACTTTCAATAAAAGCACCAATGTTAGAGTGTTAAAACTATTTTACCGGATTTGTCAAAAAAAAAAAAAACTATTTTACTGGAAAACATAAAGAAACCTAAAGGAAATACAAACTAGCTAAATAAAATAGAACATTTTCATTTATTTGGGTTCTTTCTAAATTGTATCGAGGACAATACATATAATGCTTGTAATGGATAATGACCTTCAAGACTCAAAAGATTTAAAAGTACGACTAAATAACAATTCAAATAAAAAATTAACTATGTAAATTCTAAACTAACTTATATTTTTAAATTATTTATTTAATATATTTGTATCTGGTACAAAACACCGACACACAGAGGCGGTATTTGGATGGTGCTGAGGGTGGCCACGGCCCTCCCCCACCCAAAATTAAAAAAAAATTGATAGGTAGAGTATTAATTCGAATATATTATTAATTTGTACAAATATTAATTTAAAGTTTATTATTAATAACTATAAGGAACTCGACACACATATTAGTTCAAATAATAATGCAAATATTAGTTTATTATTAATTATTTTAAGTCCATCTATATATACATAGAATATTATTTTAAGTTATACAGTCTAATTTTATAATAATGAACTTTGACTTTGTTTGTAAAAAAATAACGGATAACTTATTGAATTTATAATATTGCGTAAAATTATCGATTAAACTAGCATATCTATATATAATTTTTTTTGGTACAACATATATATCTATATATTTTAAATCCTAGATAGTTGACATAAAGAAATATGTTTATTAATATTTAAATTTTTTAAGTGAGATAATTGGGGAAAAATTAGAATAAAAAAATAATAAATTATAAGGCAACTGAATTCGCTTATCAAAATAAATTATAAGACAGTATAAATAAACTATAAGCTCATGAAAAACAATTTACCAGATGATTTTTTGCTTTCTTAATATGAACTTATAAGCTATTAGTTTAAAATTTGAAATTGTCAAATAGTATATTTGTACTTTTTACGACTTATATTTTTATATGTACGTAATATAATTTTTTATTTAATTTATATATATGTATAAAAAAAATTCATGACCTCTTAAATTAATTTTTCTGGTTCCGCCACTGCCGACCCATGTAATTACACAATGTAATTTTATTTTCTCAAATTATTATTATTAAAGCTGACACATGTTTGTATCGGTATAAGTGATTTTTTTAAAAATAAAATTGATCTATTAATGAAGTACTCACTCCGTAACATTTTATAAGCAAAAATGCATTTTCTAGATTCATTGTATATTTAATGAATCTAGTCTATATTATAGGCCAGATACATTAAATATACAATGAATCTAAAAAGTGAATTTTTGCTTATAAAGTATTGTTAACATGTTTTAGTGAATGTGACACAATTTATTTCATCAGAGCTGGCCAACTGAATCATTACATGTTTGGAGTGAATTGAGCCAAGCTATAATGAGCAAAGATTGGGAGAAAGCAAGAGAAGCAAAGCAAGCAGTGGAGGAGAAACAAAGGGAGTTCATGAGAGAAAGAGAGTCAAAAGGGGAAAATTGGATTCCTAAACATTTTGTAGTGTCTCACTCCAATGAAGTAGGATGGAACTGTTCACCAATTCATAAATGTGTATCAGCTGCTCCCATTATAGCCTCATAATTGTTTATTATATATTTTAATTATAAATATGAAGTTATGGACCTAAATAAATGAAATATATCCATAACTGGGCCAACTATGTGATACAAAGGCCTTATATTCCTCCTTCCAGTTTTTTTAGACTCATTTATAACAAGTTGTTTATTGATGATTATATTCAAAAACGTGATTCTATATTTATTCTATCTGTGGTTTGAATAGTAAATCTTCTTCCCTTTTTTTTTTCATTGTGATTTTTTTAAGAAAACTTGAGCTTGACTTCCTCAATGTTGTATCAACATCATCTCTAGCTCTTCCTCCTTTCTCCTTTTTCATTGTGATTTTGCTCAAATGATTTAAAAATAATTTAAAATAAAATATCTTATATTAACTAATGATAATAGAATATCTTATCATGCAATTAAACATTAATAACAATATCATTTCTTATTTAAGGTACTTCTATAATTTCTTTTTATTAGCATAATATTGGTACGACATTTTCATTGTCATTATTAGTGATAAATAGTTCTTTTTGGGAAATCTGTGAGGCACCTTTTTCAATTTTATTTTTTTTCTGCGATGAGAAATGCAAGACGAAAAAGGAACCCATCTTTTCGACTCGGAAATGCGAGTCTATTTTGTCAACTTTCTCCATCCCTCTCTATACAAAGCGCGGGTTCTATTTTCTCAAGTTTCAACAAAATTTTCTCCATACACATAAATTAGAAATTAAACTCTAACTACATGCTTAAGAAGACAAAGATCCTTACCACTTGTAAAAATGTTTCAAAACAGGAAACAAGGCATATATAGCTTAGGGTAGAAGTCTTCTGACATCATGTGTGAAGCAGAGCAAGGCGGCAATAAAAACTTCACAATGAAGAAACATTTAATTTATTTTCACCAAAATAGCCCAATTATAACATTTTTTTATATCAGCCCATTTGTAACATTAGTTCTTCGGATATAAGTCACAATAAATCTTCAATTATTTATGTACCAAAAAAAAATTCATCAATTATTTATATTAATCAATATAAAAGATTCCATTGAACCGTTAAAATATTGTGAGTACAAAAATATTCTTCACTTTAAATATAAAATTACATCTGTTTTTTTGGTACGATACAAACTTACTTAGCCGAGTGTAAGTGATGATTTTCTTGAAAATAATATGTTTAAATGTTTTTTTTAAGACTTTATATTTAAATTTATTTTAATTTATTTTTTTTTGAAATAGCCAAAATTAGTACTAATTAGTTAGTATTAGTATTTTTCACTTCGCCGAAATTTGAACCCCAAACCTTTAAATTTATATTTATAAATCATAATAAAATAGTATTAAAATATCATTATTCAAAAGGATTTATTGTTTATATTTTTGTTTAGAATATTTTCGTTCCGTATGTAAATATATAATTTAAACATATATTATTATTACAATTTAGTTCTATATATAAAGTCGATTAAAGTTTGGCATAAAATTATATCTCATATAATTTACCCAATACAAACACAAATATCCCCCCATTAAATTTTCCACATTTCTTGTGGTTTTTTTTTTTTTTCATGTTGCAGGCTTATAGACAATGTTAATTGGTACTTCATCCGTGGAATCATATAAGTAAAATTGTACTTTTTAAATTCATGGTATACAATTTATAAATTTTAAAAGTATAATTTTACTTATACAATGCCATGCAAGGTGCAAGTTAGTTTATTTATCTATGTGCAAGTTAGTTTATCTTTGTTCTTATCCGATAAGGGTTAAAAATAAAATGAGAATTAAGGGGAGCTTCTTAGTAAATAAGGGTCGATTGAGATTTTTTTTTCGAGCAGACAAAAATAAGATAAATATTAATCAACCAACTAGTCTACTCAGCACAAGGTGTACGGACTATAAAAGTTTACATAAAAACCAATTGAAAGAAAACAAAAAGAAGTGACAAAATTAATCGATGTCCAAACAAGTTAAGGGGCTCGACCACCAAATGGTAGTTTGAGACTAGAGTAATATTAGTTGTCTTAAACCACTAATAAGAATGAAGTTTGACCGTCTCATGAGCTTAGCTCAATTGGTGGACATTTGCATTATTATGCAGGGGATCGGGGTCCGAACCCTGGTCATCCCATTTATTCACCTTAAGGGTGGAATTTCAAGCCATTAGGCTACTAGACAAAAAAAAAAAAAAAAAGAATGAAGTTTGACCTTTCCAACAATTGAGATACTGTCAATGTTGAATTTCTGAACAACCTATTATTTCTTTCGGTCCAAATATTTATGTAGTCAATTGTACAAGGACAACTCATTTTACCAAAATATCTTTGTCCGCTAATTAAGTAGCAGATACCCCCAAAAACACCCTATCATTATAACGTCTGCTACTTAAATAGCGGACGACAATTTTTAAAAATTACTCATTTTATGTCGTCCACTGCTTAAATAACGGAAGGATAAAATGGGAAACACATAGTACGTGTGAATAACCAGTAGAGCGGTGAAGGTAAATTTTTGTACAAGTGAGACTCACAAATCAAAAGATGGGCCGAAATCAGAATGGGTCACTAAATATGGATCCAAAACAAATTTTCCCTTG
The DNA here is from genome assembly GCA_030408175.1 of Trifolium repens. Lineage (NCBI taxonomy): Eukaryota > Viridiplantae > Streptophyta > Magnoliopsida > Fabales > Fabaceae > Trifolium > Trifolium repens. The sequence goes on along the minus strand of CP125839.1, from coordinate 18,549,331 downwards.
CTTTTTAAATGAAAATCTTCATATTTCAACAAGTTAAGTAAAATAACGATACTAGCAATATTTAATTATAGTGTCAAGCGAATATGGTCGCTCATATATTAGCAATGGCGGCATATTTTAAGCCTAGTCACTGTATTTTTAAGTCTATTCCTCCTTGTATTGACACTTATTCAATTAATGATATAAGTTGAGTTTGTTCTTTTCAAAAAAAAAAAAAAAACTAATAGCGACTCTTTTGCTTATTTTTTGGTCAAACAATTTAGTAGCGACTCTTTTATTTACTACTCATCTAAAATAAAATATAAGAAAAAATAATATTAAAAAAGTCAAAAGTATTTAGCCAAAAGTTTGAATTAAATACATTTAACTTTTTATATGTATTATTTTTTACTAAAACTTTTTATGTTTTTTTGTTTATATATCACCCATGTGAGTATAATTCATTAGAGGATGTAACACTGAATTAATATTTTAATCCTAGAAAAACAATATATTTTTTACTATTTTTTATTAACATATAGGACAAAAGAAAGAGGGTAGAAGTAGGCAAATTAAATGAGCAAAACAAAGCATAGCATCCACCACTATCGTCTATACCCACAGATATGAATTGAATCTTTTTCCTGTTTTATTAGTAGCAAAGGAAAATATGAACTCTTTCTCCATATATATCATTTTCTTCCATTTCCAATTTTGATATCAAAAAACATCACCAATATTCATTCTCACCTTTTCATATTAGATACATATTATTTTTCTCAATATAAAAGCATCACCAATATTCATTCATCCCCTCATCATCATCAAGACTCTATTTTCAGACATGGTACACACTTTCTCATCTTTTCTCTTTTTATTTTTTTTTATTTTTTTATGCTCTTTTCTATTATTAGTTTCTTCACATAAATTGTGGCCGGAAAGAAGAAGAAAAAAACTAAAAGCTGTTTTCCGGCAACCTTTGTTTTTTGTTCATGTCGATGTATGATAATTACTAGCTAGTGGATCGTTCAATTAATATTATATATTATGCTATTAAAATAATGTTTAATCACTTTTTCATATGTAAATGTAAATGTACATGTGAATGTGAATGTCATACTTTAGTTGATTCCCTTTTCTCTTTTCGTCAACATAACGCTGTGCGAAAAGTATACAATAATAATAATAATATTTTCATTTGCTTAATTCTTAAGTATTAGCTAGTCTATCTTTGATATCACGGTGATAATATCAAAAGAGTGGTGTTATTTGTACACCCAAAAAGTTGTTTTTTTTGGGACAACTCTCATGTTCTTTGGTAACAAAAATAATATAGTGAGAGGAGGAGAGAGAGAGTGAAAATGTAATGAGAGTATGAGAGAGAGTTGTCCAAAGTTGTTAATTTTTTGATTGTACAAATATCATTTCTCTATCAAAACTATGGTGATTCACCATAAAATTGTAAAAGCTTCATAGGATTAATAGTATCATGTATCTGCCTCTAGTAGTTTAGTCGATAAGAAATTGATTTTAACCCCGTGTAAGAGTGCGGGTCCACTTATGCACAGATTAATAGTATCAGATATCTGCCTCTAGTAGTTTAGTCGGTAAGAATTTGATTTTATCCCCGTGTAAGAGTGTGGGTTCACATATGCTAGGATTAATAATATCATGTATCTGCCTCTAGTAGTTTAGTCGTAAGAAATTGATTTTAACCTTGTGTAAGAGTGTGGGTTCACTTATGCTAGGATTAATAGTATTACGTATCTGCCTCTAGTAGTTTAGTCGGTAAGAAATTGATCTTAACCCCGTGTAAGAGGGTGAGCTCACTTATGCCAGTGTAAAATATTCACTAGTGAACAATCTCTCGGTAAATAATCGATAAGTCTTGGGACTTACTTTAATCTCAACGAACTCACCTAAACATTTTTCTCATAAAAAAGAAATTCAGATATGTGAAGTTACCAACCGTGTGCAGTCGTGCGGTCATAGATTTCTTCCGTCATAAAATTTCAAACTTTCCGATCGAAATCAAACAGTCAGAAAGCCATAGCTGCACCACTACATACTGTCAATGAACGCACAAAATCCAAATCATAGGAAAAGTATGATGCATCCTCATTTGTGCTTACATCCATTAGATTAGTTGAAGGAATTTAATTGGATGAAGGAATTTTTATTCGTTTAAATTTAATACTACTAGTAATAGTTTAACTTTAATGTCACCCATTTCTTTGAAGTTTAGAGAATTTTCTAAGAAAAGAAATCCAACTGGAATGTGGAATTTTTAGGCCTGTCAATCATAAAAAAAAATAAAAATCATAATTTGCCTATAAATTAATTTCTATAATAAGAAAAATAAATTCTCCATTACTATTTTTTTTTGTCATGTGGTTTAGTGGCTTGAAATTCCACCCATAAGGTGGATAAGTGGGATGACCGGGGTTCGAACTCCGACCTCCTACATATATAATGCAATGTCCTACCAACTGAGCTAAGTTCACCGGACATCTCCATTACTATTTTTTCTCTTGAAAAAATATTGTCTCCAAATGTATGATCAATATCCTATTTCGTCTCTCCAAAGATTTTTTTATTTTATTTTTACAATAAAATCTGTCCAACGAAATATTAGCTGTTAAATTAATCAAATGAGAGAGATACTTGCTAGATTAACTCAATAAGTATGATTAGATTGGAGAAAGTATGGCATAGCACTATTGTTTTTTTGGTCGACAGTATAGCACTATTGAAGAGAGACATTGTGCAGTGGCCAAAATAATATATTATTTGCGATAACACTTTGAATCTGAACCGTCTAATCAACATATCAAACATACAATGGATTATATTTTATTTATTTTGGAATGTATCATGGATTAATTTTATAAAAGTGAATTCAAACTATTTAATTAAAATTGAAAACCGTCCAATATTGTATAGATAATCGGCAAATTCGAATTTACTACTGTCAAGATTTCGTTTAGTGTTTTCACATAGTCAACCTATCAATGACTTTTGAATCAATAATCAAATTTTAATTTCAATATTGTATAAATGTCAAACTCCATACTAAATTTAAATCGTTTAATTCTAAACTAACGACTCTTTTAAATTCAAATTCAAAATTGACTGATAATACGCCTTTATATCTACACACGCAAAGTAAAACAGAAGTACTCTTTGACCTAATGATGTAAGAATTCAATTTTTTCTTGTTTCATTAAATATAATTGCATACATAGTACTAATTAATAACGTAATTAATTCTAATACATGTGCTTGTGACAAAAATCCGGAAAGCGGTAATAATTAACCCAATAAAGGCTATAAATAAACAAAATAAAATAATGGTTGTATGAATTTGTGTGCACTTAATCCCTAATCAAATTCAAATCTTCTTTGATATAAAAAAGAAAAAAATAAATTAAAATCATCTTAATTTCAATTTGTTATATGAAGATGCAGGAGATTACAAGAAGTATTGTGTTGACAAAGCCATTTTCGTTAAGAGGGGATTCAGATTCAGAGGAAAGTTACAGTGCTCCTAATCTTTTACAGCGTATATTAAGTCTCCTTAAGAATGTACGGCCAGGATCTGATCTCACACGTTTTCAGGCAAGTTTAATTTCTCACCCATACTTTCATGGTTTCATTTTTTTCTTTTTTAATTTGGATGAAATTTTGTTAGTTTATTTTGTTTTGGGGGCAAAATTCACTGTTTTATTGTTCGATTTAGAGAAGAGATAGGAATCATTGGGTCTTTTTTTGGTTTTTTTTTTTTTTTTTGGTCAAAAAATGTGTGGAAGATGGGAATTGATCCCTTTTTGGTTTTTTTTTACCAGTTGAAATCTTTGACAAATGTCTTAAGAATAAAATTAACATTACCTTTAAAATAATATTCGAAATTCTACCAAAAAATTTAATATACTAAATTACCTTTAAATTAACATTACCTTTTTTACTTTGATATTTGTATTCAATTGAACTTTTGGGCTGTGTCTTCTTTTTGTACCAAAAATTTATAGAGCAATGTTGATTGGCACGACATTTTTATAGTTGAAAATACATGATTAAGTAGATTAACCAATCAAAAAGTTGGAAAAAATTCAAAATCAAGCATTTGGTGGTAATCATGGAGGACTATATGGTAAAGCAAATGATGAGATGTATTCGTCTATTTTCCTCTCATGCCATTGAGCATTTTTCAAAATTATATTTCATTGTTTTTTAAAAAATAAGAGTTTTTTGTTAAAAAAACTATTTTAAAATTTTAAATCGAAACATTTTTCAATAGATTTTTTTTTATATTTGGTTTATTAATCAATGTTTTAAAAACAAGTATTAGCATTTGCTTAAATAGTTTTATGTATGTTTAATGATAAAAAAATACTAGTTTTATATCACTCATTTCAAAATCGATTAAAGAGTAGAAGTCAACACAATTAAGTTAACATTCTTTTTGTAGGCTCTACAAATGTCATAAAAAGTGAAGAGAAATTTGATTAGTTCCTTTTAACCTAGCCCCATAATTTTTTATTTTTTTTAACTGATTGATGTTAAATTTTATTGTTTTAGAGATACAATAAATCATGTTTTCAGAACTTTTGTTTTCTCTGATTTGCACATGTTTAATAATCAGAGTTTCAGTGTACCCATACACCTGCATTCAAGATTAGATACCAATTTGACTTCTTGGTGCCAAACACCCATAGGATTGAATTGAATACACTATTGGTCAATGGCATTAGATTTATATTTTTCCAGTGAAACTAGTGTGCGGATGTTCTTGTCAATATTGAATATTTGTTAGGCTTTTGATTTTACGAGTCTTAATTCAGCTCAAGTTAGTCATTTATGTATATCAGATGTTAAAAAAGTTTGTGTTGCGTAGTTTGTCGATTTTGGGTTTCAGCCCTCATTTTAAAAAATGTAATCAATTATTTTCCGTATTATAGACAATTTTATTTTATACTATTTTAAAGAGATTGATTCTACACAAATTAAATAATTTTAATCAAGTCTTCATTGTTTTAGTAAATAAAAATTGATAGACCAATTGATTGGCCGGTCAATTCTGACTTGGAGAATCGATTGGTGAAGCACAAATCGAGAAAAAATGTTGTTTTTAAGACTTAAATGACTTCTAGCTTGTATGGTAATGACTCCCAATCATAAACATGTTTTCACACCATTTCAAACATCAAATTTGAATGATATGATGATAATCTAGGAATAAAAAATCAGGATAGTAAAAATCGCTGAAATTGGTAGGCTGAACGTCATGACTGAAGTTTAAACTCTAACTCTCTCACTTGTGTGTGTGAGTTTATAAAACTGACAAAAATTGTCAAAATTATTAGGCCGAACGTCATGATTAGGGTTCGAACCCTAACTATATCACTTGTGTATGTGAATTTATAACGACTTTGTCATTTCGTTTTTAAAAAAAAAAACTTATTCACATCACATAGTAGTAAGGTATAGTAATTCAAATTTGTTACACTAAGATCTTTCCTTTACCTTATGAAAAATAACCTTATGTTGTTAGTTCCTAATTGCAGTTGCCACCACTATTCAACTTTCCAAAGTCACAACTTCAATGCTATGGTGAATCAGTATATTCAACAGCTTCAGATTTACTAAGCAAGTGCAACACTGGACAGAGTCCAATTGAAAGACTCATATCTGTAGTAGCTTGGAGCATATCAACCACACGCCCTCCAATTTTTGGTGTTGCTCCTTATAATCCTATTCTTGGAGAGACTCATCATGTTTCCAAGGGAAATCTTAATGTCCTACTAGAACAGGTACATGCATTTCGATTTTCCAACTTGCTTATTTTTGTGTCAGGTGTCATGTCAGATACTGATAGTGTCATGTGTCGGTGTCGGATCAGATACATAGATATGTCTTCAATATGAGGTTTCGGTGTTACATAGTATTTTGGTCACGCAATGATCAGTTAGATGAGTGAATTATCAAATTTATTCTCGACGATTATAGATAGCAAGTCAATTGGTCCCTAAATTTTACGAAATTTTAAAATAATGAAATTAAAATTTTGTAAATTTTATAATGTATTATAAATAATGTTGTATTATTGAAATATGGTTGCAGGTTTTACACCATCCTGCTGTATCTGCCCTTCATGCAACTGATGAGAAGGAAAACATAGAAATCATATGGTGCCAATATCCAGTTGCAAAGTTCAATGGTCGGTATCTATCTTCTCTTCTAAATCCTTTCACTTGTTGTTATATCGTTTGTTTCGATAAACAATTTAATTAAACGGTTATAGCATAAATGCTTAACATATACGTGTTTATGTATGTATAAGCTATTTTTATAACAAAAGATAAAATAAAGTTAAACTGTTTTAATAAGAGATTCTAGAGAGCTTATGGAAATAAGTTGAAAACAGTTTGTTGACATGTTATAACTAGTATTCATAGGCTCTCTCAAATAGTCATAGACGTTTTTATGCTAGTAGATAAATTCAAATAAACAAATTCAAACAGTCTAGTCCCAATTGAGTTGGAAGGTTAGATCACATGTTTTATCCCTTGCTTATTTTAGATTTCAAGTTGGTCCTCTGTATTTAAAAATGTTAAGTTGGTCACTTACGTTACTAATGTCAGCATATATTCGTCATTTCCAATTTTGAGTTAACTCTGTTTAAAATGTCCACATGGCACTCCCAAAGTTATCCACGCGTGCATTCTTGTTAGCCACATGAATGTTTTATATGGAAATTTGACTAAAAAGGACTAAGTTATGCTGACATCAGTAACATAAGTGACCAACTTAAATATTTAAATCGTAGGTGATAAACTTAAAATCTAAAATAAATGTAAATGACCAAAAATGCAATTTAACCTGAATTGGAGAATACATGTTAAAATTTCTGCCACTTATAAGACTCTGAAATTCAATTAAATAAATCAAATATGTAGGTACTTCAGTGGAAGCTCAAGTGCAAGGAAAAAGGAAGTTGAAGCTTGTAAATCATGGAGAAACATATGAAATGAATTCTCCAAATCTCTTTATAAGAATTCTTCCTGTTCCTGGAATTGATTGGGTTGGTAATGTCAATATCAGATGTAAAGAAACAGGTCTTGTAGCAGAGTTATGTTACATAAGTCAATCATTCTTTGGATTTGGTGGAAATAGAAGATTCATAAAGGGGAATATTATTGATTCATTAACATCTAAGATTCTATATAAAGTTAGTGGTCATTGGGATAGGTATGTAATGTTTCTCACTTTTAATCTTTTAATTTGTTATTTTTACTATTTTAATGATGATGATGATGATATAGTATCATATGATGCAGTACTGTGACACTGAAGGATACAAATAATGGTGAAGAAAGGATAATATATGATGCTAAAAATGTTATTTCAAGGCTCCATACTCCTACTGTCAAGGATGAAGAGGTAATGACTAATGCGCAACATGTGTGCGCGCGCGTGCGTGCCTATGTGTTATATTGTTAGTTGAATATTTAGAGAATATGTGTTAGCTGAATGTTTTTCTCTACATAAAGGATTTTGATTGCTTTTGTTCCAAGAAAAGTATGAATATTTAGAGAATGATAAGTGTTCTGGTGCAAAAAAATCTTACATTGCTTGAAAATTGACGGTAAGTGTAGATTATAAACACTCTCCTAAACCAACTTAGTCGTCTTTTAATTAGGGACAAAACCGTGAGGGCCAACACAAGAGTCAAAGGAGACAATATCTCTAAAAGGCGATGTAATGGACGTGAGGTTGAAACATCGGTGCTAGAAGGATGCCCTAATCCAAGCACAAGGGCTGATTGACCCTTTAGACCTTTGGCCTAGATTGAGGGAATAATGCCCATGTACACCAAAAAGTATATAACGTATGTCTTAGTAATCGATGTTAAGTTTAGTTTATATACACTCACTCTTCTCAACTCAAGGAGACACATTTTAACTAAGGTTAAAGCCGTGATACGATCCAAAACGAACAATACTTGAGAAAAGTTGTTTTAGTTCGGAACAAAAAGCAATTAGAGGAGTAATGATGTTTTCTGCATATGCATATAATATTTCAATAATAACAAAAGAATATTAGTTAGTTATGAAACACGAACACTCCTAGGATTATACGTGACTTGGTGTCGGTATGCGACACTGATACAACGCATACATATGATTGCAATGTATTATGTCATTTTCTCAAATTATTATCAATGTTAACGTGTCTGTGTTGGTATTTGTGTTTCATCAGAGTGTATGGCAAACTGAATCAGCTATTATATGGAGTGAATTAAGCCAAGCCATGTTAAACAAAGACTGGGAAAAAGCAAGAGAAGCAAAGAAAATTGTGGAAGAAAAACAAAGAGAAGTCTCAAGAGAAAGAGAGTCAAAAGGAGAAACTTGGGTTCCTAAACATTTCATATTGTCACAAAGCAAAGAAGGAGATTGGGACTGTTTACCTATTCAAAAGTGGGTCCCACCTTCTCCTATTGTAACCTTGTAATTTATCATATAGTTTACAAATTTTGCTTTACTATAATATTTGTACTATTTTATAAATTATCATTTGGATTATTGTTTAAGTCATCATTAGTTAGGCCAACCAATCTATTTATTTTTATAAACTAAAGTAATTAAAGTCTACTTTGTGGTAGAACTAAGGTTGTTTCATTCTTAGAAGGAACAAATTGTGTCTCTAAGTACAATTTTGGTTACCAGATTCTTAACAAAATTTTGAATTTCGATTGTAGAGACAATATGAATCTTTATATTGTGAAAAAATGCAAGAAAAAATTGTTGATGCTATGGGAATTGTAGTTGTAGAGACCTAAAAGTTCTTTATATCGTAGATTGCAATTTAAAAGTTCTTTAGTTGTAGAGACCTAAAAAATTGTTGATGCTATGGGAATTGTAATTGTAGTTGTATTACACTAATAGTTAAAATTTATAAATTGAACCGTTCATTTGGTCCCTTATGTTTATTTTAGGTTTGAATTAAGTCCCTTACGTTTTAAAAGTTTGAATTTGGTCCCTCACGTTATCAACATTTGTATTAGTTAGTTCATTCCGTCAAATTTTTCACTAATTTCATTTGATCCTTACACGTGGCTGACGGTTTGGATAGGTGGAAGTGATTTTGGACACGTTGATAGCCATATAATAAACAGAACCTTCACAAATGGAAAAAAGGAGTTAGTGTTTGCAAAGGTTTTGTCATATTTTTTTCTATTTGCGAAGGTTCTGTTTATTATATGGCATTCCACGTGTCCAAAATCACTTTCACATGTGTAAACTGTCAGCCATGTGTAAGGATCTAACAAAGTTAGTGAAAAATTTGACGGAAAGGACTAACTAATGCAAATCTTAATAACGTGAGGGACCAAATTCAAACTTTTAAAACACAAGGGACATGATTCAAACCTAAAATAAACGTAAGGGACCAAATGAACAATTTAGCCTTGTTTGTATATTCTAATTACGCGCGCGTTTGAAAAACTTCGCATTAAACAAAAAATTTATAGATTTAACTGCAGATTTTTTTTTGAATTGACTGCTCCATAATTGTTATTACAAAGATCATATGATTAAGTAGACGATTAAAGAGGTTTAAAGATTGTGAGATAATCCATGTCTCCTAAAAAGTCAAACTTCACTTGGATCCAATTCTAAAAACACTTTCTCATGAAATCTACAAACTGAAATATCAAGAACTTAAACATTTACATTTTGCATCATGCCTTTAGAAACATTCATCATAGAAAAATCAAACACAAGAAATATTCAAAAGCAAATTCTCAATAATTTTTCCTCTTAATCAAAAGATTCATCAAACAAACCTAACATGCCTTTATATCTTTCTTGTATTACCTCAATCAAGAAAAACTATCAAACTTCAAAGAATATCTCTCAAATCTGATTCATTACTTCTATTGAATGACTTTTCTCTAATAGTATCCAAGAGAGGTCTCCATAGTCGCGCTCTACTCGTGCTACTTCGTTCTCCATACGTCATAGCGAATTGTTCAGCCACCGCAACTCTTCCGGGACTCCTCGAAGGAGAATTCCAAACATTACTCAAACCTTGATTGTTTATCAAAGGACTAGTAGTTTTCAATGACTTTTTGCCATCTAATTTACTAGTTTTCGCCTTTGCAGTTAGCCTTTTCGCAAGCGAAGCCAAATCAACGGGTGAAACATCGGCTTGTAGAATTGAATAAGGTAACATGAAGTAAACATTTCCAGGCTGAAGTTGTGCATCACCCTTCAATGGTTTTGAACAAGATGAAAGAAGTTGAAGAGAGGTACAAACAAAGTGAGTTGGTGGATTTCTACTAGTGATTACTTGGTTAACTGAAATTGGTTGCTCAAAATCCTCTACATAACCACTTAGATGAACCAATCTAATTTTCTTTGATGTAGATGATGATCTTGAAGAAAAACAACCCCCCATATGTACTTGTTGAATAAAACAAATCGAATCAACAAGAGCTGAATCGAAACTATAAAGGCTGAATCTCAATAGATCGTGCAGTAAAAATGCTTTCCTCAAGGTTTTTGATAAAGGACCTTTCAAAGTGTAATAGTACTTTTATATAGTTATAAATTTATATATTTAACAATATCTAGTGAATATACTATAGCCAATAGGCAATAAAGATTTGACTATTGATGCATGATGCATAAGGTTCTGACTAATTATTTGTTTGTTGTGTATATCTTGTCACAAAAGGGTGGCTATTTTGAATTGCTTCTATTTTTGAAACACAAGTTGAAACCTTATTCGGCAAATAAAAGTATTTATAAGTAAGAATTTTTGTAGTAGTGTAATGCAATGACTATGCTCAAATATAAAATAATAAAAGTCACTTTCTATTATTTTCAAGCACGATAATTTCTAACCAAACCGTAGGAAATGGGTTACTGACCAAGTGGACTTGGTCCTTTATTTCTTTTGGCTTTGCTATAATTGCTTGAACCATTGAATAATTCAAGTAAATTATTAATTAAATATAAAATGTAATCATTAATCAGGCAAGGGATCGATGTTTGCATGTTGAGTATACCAAAAATTTATTAAAAATTTAAAACTTGAGAAACAAAAACTCAGAGAAATTCACACTCAACCTATTGCATGATATACAACTTAATTTAATACTTACTCCGTTTAAGAGTGTCATATTAGATAAGAAATAGTTTTATAATATTGAGTTAGGTTCAACTCAAATTTTAAGATGTATGGTATCAAAGTCTCCTACAAGATCTGGTTAGACCACCAACACATCCAAATAGTGCTGACCTTAAAAGGGGTTTGCTAAAGAGTCTCACACTTGATAAGAGATGATTATATTTATAAGTTGAGGCAATTTTCACCTTAAAAAGTATCTATTTTTTTATGCAAATTTAAGAAGGAATGTAAAGTACATTAACTTGACAATTAAGAAAAATCACAAAATGTTTATTAAAATTTATTTTTGTATACATAAATTCTAACTCAATTAATTAACAACGTTGATATTGTTAAGATAGATGCTTTATCCGGATTTTAACATAAAATATCACAGTGTGTTTTGTTAAATAATGAACTTATATTATTGGGTTTTATGTTACTAATTTAGTCATTAAGTATTATTATATATTCTCTAGTAACCCTTTTAAGATGTTATGCTATTGTAATGTTATTTATGAAACTCTAATAGCTAGCCTTGTAGTATTTTGTTCTCTTTTTTATTTTGTTGATTGTATTGTTAACATATATTGAAATTTCAATAATATTTATCACTTCCTCATCTACACACCAAAATAAATAAATAATAATGTTATTTTAGTGATATATATTGAGTTTATGATCGTACAGTTGTCAGTTAGCACACCTACTCACCTAAAACTTTTTCTTGTACAAGTCTCTTTAATTTGGATTTTATTTTTGGATGAACTTTTGACTTCACCGTGATGCTTGGGACCTATGAAGCCCCGATACTCTAAAATTGGTGAAGTATCGTGTCCGATACGCACCCGATACCGATACTCTTCCGATACGTCCCGATACTCGTATCGGAAGAGTATCGGTTAAATCTTTATTTTTAAATAAAAAAATAATATCCGATACGCGTCCGATACTTCCCGATACTCGTATCGGAAAAGTATCGGTTAAATATTTATTTCTAAATAAAAAAAATAATATCTGATACAATCTGTGTTTCCTAGTAAATGTCAAACTATTATGTTTGTTACACGGGTATAACTATATCTTTTTTTGGATAGTACTAATGATGCTCTTTTTGTATAATACTTAACTTAAGATGTATAACTTAAAATGTACTGGTGACTATTATTTTTTAGGACAATATTAATGAAACACAAATACTTAACTTAGTATTAATGATTTTAATTTATTATAATTAGTATTTTTCGTCTTTGTCACTGTTCTGAAGTCACTATGGTGCCATACTATATAACATGTTGTTAAGTATTTGGGCTTGTCCCAAAATTCCAGTATAAGAATGGATGTTTTATGCTTTTAATTGGTCAGCTGCAGGACTTACATAATTGTCTGATATTGCTACAAGATGGACGAATTGAAGAGGCTTGATGTCATAACTATTATATATTTTTTGAGTTATTATATGTCTTTAGTTAGGACTGTGAAGCCCTTGTATGTTGAACATCAAATTGTTTTGCTTTTGTGCAAGCTAATTGGTTTATGTTTACTCTTTGTACAATGAACTATTGACGTTTATAATAATAATAATTATAATAATTTTTTGTCTTCCAAAAAAAATTATCATTATTAATATTATTGATTTTAGTCATATTTATATATTGTGTATTTATATATATTTAATTTTAAATTAAATTTTTAGATAACGTATCGCGACCGTATCGGATTGTAAATTTTAAAAAATTTCACGTATCGGCGTATCGGATTCGTATCGTATCCGTATCGTGTCCCGTATCGGGACTTCATAGCTTGGGACAGAACAGAAACACTTTCCAATAATATCATATTGTTTGGATTACGTATATTATAGGTCCCTTAATTGATATGTTAATATATATTAAGGTTGACTTTATAACACGGGGTCTTGACTCTTGACTAAAGTATAGAAAACGCAAATTTAATGCTATTTTTTAATTAGTAGTACTATATTTTAAACAAGTGTGATAAGCAACATGTAAAAGTTTCTATCAATAGGGTATATGTTTAAGGGTCTGTTTGGTTCAATTGAGAAGGAGGGGAGGGGAGGGGAGGGGAGGTGAGGGGAGAGATTTATTATGTTGACAAAATTACCCTTATTTTTTTATTAAAATTCAAAATTATTCTTGTTAGAATATTAAAATTTTAGGTTTTATTTTTTTTTTACAACAAAAAAAATTTAGGTTTTCTACTCATTAAATTTTTTTTTTGTTATATATCTATTATTTTTTTTTTTTGACGTAGTATATCCATTATAATTTAATCTTATTTTGAGTTTATAAGGTTAAGAGTAAAAAAGTAAATTACTTCTCCAAAATTTAAAATATTTTCTCACCTCCCCTCCCCTCCCCTCCAAAAACTTCGAACCAAACGGACCCTAAGAGATGATAAAGGAAACTTCATCCGGGTTTAAACAACATGGAACCATGATAATCTCCTGCCACAAGAAGCAGAGGCGTGGGCAGTGGCGGACCTAGGGGTGGGCTGAGATGGGCCACGGCCCACCCCCACCTCAAAAAAAATAATTTTTTTTATATGTGGAGTATTAATTTAAATATATTTTTAATTATTTTAAGTCTTTTAGTATACATATTTGTATAAATATTAATCTAAATATTAATTTAGAGTTTATTATTGGTCATTATAAGTAACTTGGAACACATATTACTTCAAGTATTAGTGTAAATATTAGTTAAAACTAGTAATTGAACTAGCATATATAAATATGAAATGACATAAAAAAATATGTTTAATTAATATTTAATTTTTTAAGTCCTGTATTTTGATATTTGTTGCAATTTTAGGCTCATCTCAATGTTTTTTTTTTTTTTGCTATAAAAATAGCGAATTTTAATGCCAAAAAAATTTGAATTTTGGGTTAAATTTGATATTTCATCTTTATATTCAATGTTTGAGACAATAAATCACCTTAATGGCCAAAAATCACAATTTTTAGAGTAAAAATATAGATTGTTGGTACCAAAATTGTAACATATGAAAATAGAAGGACTAAAAAATTCAATTTGAAAATAGATTGACTATTTTTCGGCCCACCCACTATAATTTTTCTGGTTCCGCCACTGGGCGTGGGGTCTTAAAATGACTATTTTCTGGTTACGAGATTTAGGATTTTCTAATGTTGTCAGAGAACTACTCCCTCCATCCTGATTTATAAGCAAATTTTTATAGTTTCACACAAACCAAGGAATTCTAGGTACATGTAAAAATTAAATTGCTTGGACTAAAATACCCTTGATTACCAATGCTAATAAAAAGTAACCAGTACACGGTGTCCCAATAATAATTGCTTCTAACATTTTGTTTGCATTTCCATAATCAATTACAGTACCCACGTTTTTACCTAGTTGCTTGCACTTCCACTTCCACTATTCATATAACTATACATATTCCTCCAATAAAACTTTGAAACGAAAAAATTTGTTGGTAAAGTATAGTATTAATTCATTATTACGTGTAGGTGTGGTTTGGGATTACTGCTTGAAATTTGTGCAGTCCAATGAAATGGTTATATCATGTGAGTATTAAATGTAAGTAGATAAATTTGAAAGAAAGGTTATTTTTGGAATAGAGGTATTAAATAAAGTTGAATTTATTGACTTTTGCTTATATTTAAGGATAGACTTTTTTGAAGACTTTTGTTTATAATTAAGGCCGGAGGGAGTATATTACAAACTAGTGGTTGATGGTATTAGAGGTAAACTAAATATACGTACAGAATTTGACGCTATGTTATTCGTGTGTAAAGCTTCTTTAATTTATTATCAAACTTTAGAATAAGTTTTATTAGGAGACAAACCAACAATATTGCTCACTTGTTAGCAAGAGCAGCATTATCTTTTACTAGTCGCTAAGAATTTGATTACATATCATCCTATATTGAAACTATGTTGTTTAATGAAATGAATTGAAAATTTTACAGTAAAAACAAATTTCTATCAATAAATTAATAAATTATTTTCTTTTCATAAAAATAAATTAATAAATTTTATCAAAATAAAATGTGATATGATAAAATTTATTAATATAATGATCTAAAGCACGTCTACGATTATTTTACCTATAGCTAGACATTAGATAATTTATATTTTTATTAAAAAAAAAATTTCAACTTTCCATTCATCGTGGATATGACTCTTCACATATTACTTATGCTACTAGTTATTGTGATGCGATGCTGTGTTACGTTTTATTTGGGGTCCAAGTCGAGACTTTATATATAGTATATGCTACCATTAGAGTAATATGTACGCCTCTAATATTATTTAATAATAAATAATTTATTATGTTGCTCAACTCACCAATAATATATTGCATAAATTGTAAATTGTGGCATTGGATAATTTCCGTTGACTTCCTTTTTCTTTATTGTAGCATGATTATTGATACGACTACTAGCATGATTATTGTCCGTTTAAAATATTTTTACACGAACATCCGATGGAAATTAATTATTCCTCTATATTATACTATGAAAGTGAGATGTATGAGATGATTTGACGGAATACATGGTTGATATTGGATAATAATGTAAATATACTTATACTGTGTGTTCATGTCTCATTTTCTCCTTTGATGATATAATAGTAGCATTTACATTTATCAATAATAAAATGATCCAAATAATAAGAGTTTTAATTGATTCTCTTACATATATGAATATGATTTTGGATTCAATTTTTATCTTACTCTTATATACAAAGAATTTGATTGGGAGAAAAATAATGAACTTATACGCTCTGCAGATTTTCTGTTGAAGATGAGTTATTACTAATCATAGATAAAGAAAAATTCACATTCACAAATCACAACGATTAAAAAGAGGCTTTGCAAAAACTTGCACAAATAATTCAAGAAAGATATGTGCGTGTTTGTTTTACATGTATTTTACAATGATTTTGAATTGCTCACCATTCCTTTGTTTGTGTTTGACGCTTTCAAATTTCAATGACGTAGATATGCCTTATGCTACATGTACAGGCGTACAGCTTAGAGTTTGAAGTCGGTGCGGATACTATTTGGACCTGGGTTTTCGATGCAGTCAACAACTTTATAGTCGTACGATTAAAATAAATGATCCTGATTTGATAACAAAAATTTAATATAAAATAAAAAATGAAAACTGTTATAAATAAGAATCCTTTGATAAAGATCGGACAATCCTGATGAGTTGACTGCAGCTGAGTGCATAACGCAGCGACTGCTCTTAATCTAAAGGAAAATGATGAATGGTACGACAGCATTTGTCGTCAAAGTTGCACGACAAGTCCATATTATTCAATTTATTTTTTCTCTCTTATTTTATATGACTTAAAATGGTTGGTTTAATTTGTATTGCATTTTTATCAATAAATCACAAACATCTATCTGATGGTACTCCAAAATCCAAATTAGTCATATACCAATTATTTATCTCTTGTTAGCAAATTGACATTTGGCTTTGCAAAGATACATACGTGTAACTTTTCCAGTTAAAGAGTATGGTAGTATTTGATCACTTTGCAATTTTTTGTTTGATGAGTTTAATTTATTCATAAACTAGATATGAAGCTGATTTAAGAGAAAGTTGAAGGTCGTGAAATTTCGACGAGAGAGAGTGTGTCGTGCTATCTAGCACCGCTCTAATCTAAATTGTTACTATTTGTATTGTGACATCCTTGTTGAAAGTCTCTAACTTGAGAAGTCTTCACTCTTACGGTTACAGGTGACACGGGGGTTAGAAATATAATTTTATTTTAATTTTTTTTTTAATTTTTGAAATCAATTGTATTTTGTAGCTATCTGTTTATAATAAAGTGGTGAACCTTATTTTCATGTTATTGGAATTTCATCATTTAAGGATTTATCAATGTTTCATGTTGTGAATGCGGTGAGTTTAGCTTTAGCATAGTTTTTTATTTTAAAGTTTTAATAGAATTAAGATTATGTCCCTGGAACTTAGCTCAGTTAACAAAAATTATGTATTATATATATATATATATATATATATATATATATAGATGGTTGAGGTTCCAGCTCCTTTATTTCACCTATCCACTTTAAAGTGGAATTTATAGTCACTATATACTACTTAACCAAAAAAAGAACTAGACTCTAAAAATGGGTTTGATATGCTAAAAAAATTAAGGACTAAACATGACAATTTCGGTCCCTAACAGGGATTAATAAATTGTGAAGATTTAATAACCTAATTTATTAATCAATCATATATGCATTCTTCCCCTCGTCATTCTAGATCACTCCTTAATGAGGATCATCATGGACATGGGTCGAGCATTTCAAATTGAAATTATGTTCTCTGGAAGGACATATGTCTTATAGAATGTCTAGAACAACTATGTTGTTATTTGCAAAATATCTCAGACAACTAATAAGACAATTGATTGGCAGGATCAATATTATGATTAAAGTGTTACTGAAGTAAATAGGAAAGTAATAAAAAACGACATAAGATATTGTTTACCCAGTTTGGTGAAAATCACACATACTCCAGGGGATACCAATCCAGGAAAGGAATCTCACTACTTCGAATTAATACTTAGTCTTACAACGCACAACAAAACCTATTATTGGGTATGCCTTTTCTTAAGAGCCTACTCCCCATAAGATATGAGATATGTGTAAGCTGAAATATTACTGCCATACATACAAACACAGATGTCTTATTGGATGTCTAAGACAACTATGCTATTTGCAAGATGTCTCAGATTGGTAAGACAATTGGTTGGCAGGATCAATATTATGATTAAAGCGTTACTGAAGTAAATAGGAAAGCAATAAAAAACGACACAAGATATTGTTTACCTAGTTCGGTGAAAATTACACCTACTCTGGGGGATACTAATCGAAGAAAGAAAACCCACTACTCTGAATTACTCTTACAACGCACAACAAAACATATTGTTGTGTATGCCTTTTCTTAAGAGCCTACTCCCCCTAAGATATGAGAACCTACTCACTTTCCCCAAATCACTTGTCCGAAGTGATTAACACATTCAATAGTTTATCAATGAAGTTGAATAACCATTCAATAAACAATCCTAACTTTTAAAAAACCTTAGCATCTAAGTTTCAGTGGGCACAATTTCTTTTGACTCAAAATCTATATTTAATCTAGAGATCTTCAATTGTTGCGGGTGCTTT
This sequence comes from Trifolium repens, assembly GCA_030408175.1. Lineage (NCBI taxonomy): Eukaryota > Viridiplantae > Streptophyta > Magnoliopsida > Fabales > Fabaceae > Trifolium > Trifolium repens. The sequence continues at coordinate 18,530,989 of CP125839.1, read as the reverse complement.
GAAAGGCTTGCTTGAGTCACTTTATATAGGCATACAACTCCTCTGGATTTGAGAGTATTTGAGATGCATACTGATAGGATTCTATTTTAAAATATTGTTTTAAAATAAACTTTATAAGATAAAGTTTAATTTAAATCCTTTAAAAGTTAGTTATGATTCTCAATCATATCTAACACATAGGTTTAATAACAAATTTGTTATTTAACCTTTAAACAGCTGACAATCGTATATTCGCGCTTTTATAACAAACTTGGAGAGATTCGCATATTTGGATAAGATTAAATATTCAGCCTGCTATTATGGGGCAAGATGTCCTATCAAATGTTTGGGACATCTTGTTTCAACATGTTGTTCAGAACATGTCTGTTACCCAATATCAAGATGTCTGACAAATCTTGTTCAACATGTTGCACCTGCACATCTTGTTATTGCACAAGTTGTTTTAGTTTTATAATGCAGTCAATCTCTTAGGAACTACACAAATTCACCTTTTACACGAGTTCATATTTCACAGGTTCACAAATATACACAACAAGTTCAATTTTACACAATTCTACACTTTATGTTGAATATGTTTTTTGTATCGGCGAATGCAACGGTGGAACAACGTAGGGTTGCTGATGAGAATAAACTATATGATTTGAAAGTCAAGAACTACCTATTTAAATAGATTGATCGTTTAATATAAAATAGTTTTACACTACGATCAAATAAAAAAACCATCAATACAACTATTTCTAAAATATTTATGTGATTTAGTAAAATACAAAATGCTCATTGATTTTCAGTGTAAGTATATCTTCTATTTTCTAAAAAAAATAATAATTAAAATTACATCGAAATAAAATATAAATTTTATAAAATATAATAATTTAATTATTTTTACAAAACATTATTATTAATTTAAAAAGGCCTCATCTAATAATTTGTTATAGGCCCCAAAGTATGTTGGGCCGGCCCTGTACTTAGGTAGCGGATACACCCAAAAATAGCATAACAGAAATGTTTTTGATACATCCGTTACTTAAATAATGGACATCTCTTTTAAAAATAAATCCTCATTTTATAACATTAACTACTTAAATAGCGGAAGGGTAAATGGGAAACGCGTTAGGCGCACGAGCAACTAATAGGGTTGTAAAAGTAAATCTCTCAATTCATTGTTACTTTTCACTTTTGCCACCTCACTCCATTTCTCGTGCGCCTTATAAAATTAATAAAATACCCTTGTCCGCTACTTAAGTAGCAGATTCTACGTTTAAAATCTAAAAAAATTCATTCTAGGAGGGTTTTTTTTTCTTTCAAAATTCTCATTTTTATAACATCCGCTACTTAAGTAGTGTATAAGTAGCGGATGTTATAAAAATGATAATTTATCATGTAGGTTATTTTTTCTTTCTCAAATTTTGTATTTTTATAACTTCCGCTACTTAAGTAGTAGACAAAAATTTTATGTAGAGTGTTTTCATGTAAGGTGTTTTATCCAAAAATTACTTATTCTTACAACGCCCATTACTTAAGTAGTAGAAGGGTAAAATTGAAAATGCGTAGGACGTGCGAAAAACTGGTAGGGTGATAAAAGGAAAACTCTTACGATGGCGAATTAGTGAAAAAACAAATTCATATGGATCGGACTGGATCGAGCGACAAAATTGGAGTACTTGTCAGCCCAATATGGGAGGGGTGTGTGTGTGTGAGTGGGGGGTATGTTTCTTCTCAGTTCTCATTTCTAACTCATTCTTCTTCACTTCACTTTCTTCTCCTACCCAACATCTAATTTCAGAACAACAACGTTGTAATATGCAAAACATTTTCAAAATCAAACACTTTTCTTGTTCCATTCTATGTTGTCCCCTTCAACAAAACCCTTCACATCTTCACTTCAAACCTCATTCAAACGTGGATTCATTCCATCACCAAATTCAATCAACACTTTCTTCCATTTCCTCTTCAATCTTCGCAAATTCAACCTAATCATCAACCTTTTCCATCAATTCACCACAAACAAATTCCCAAAAACTCACAAAACCCACAAAATCTTCACATGGGCACTTCTCAATTCTCATCATTTCGAACAAGCAGAACGATTCATGAAGAAAAATCCTCACACCCCATTTGGCGCGTGGGACGCGCTTATACGAGGTTTATGCTTCACGCGCCAAGACCCAGAAAGGGTTCTCTCTGTTTTGCAACATTGTTTGGTAAAAAATAGTGTTTTTCTTTCTTCTTCTGTTTTTTGTAGCGTAATTCAAAAGTTTTGCTATTTGGGTCATGTGGGTAAGGCTATTGAGGTTCTTGAATTGATGGATGAGTATAGAAATGTGTACCCTTTTGATGATTTTGTTTGTAGTTCGGTTATTTCGACGTTTTGTAGGATCGGAAAACCAGAACTTTCGATGTGGTTTTTCGATAATGTCACGCGATTGAGGAGTGCGTGGCGGCCAAATTTGATAACTTGTACTGCTATTGTGAATGCTCTTTGTAAGATGGGGAGGGTTGATGAAGTTTGTGATTTGGTTCGAAAAATGGAGGAAGATGGATTGGGTTTGGATGTTGTTTTGTATAGTGTTTGGGTTTGTGGTTATATTGAAGAAAAGGTTTTGGTTGAGGTTTTTAGGAAGATGAGAGAAATGGTGAAAAAGGGTATAAATCATGATTTTGTTAGTTATACTATACTTATAGATGGGTTTTCTAAGTTAGGTGATGTTGAAAAGTCTTTTACTTTCTTAGCTAAGATGATTAAAGAAGGGATTGGGCCTAATAAGGTTACTTATACTGCAATTATGTCTGCATATTGTAAGAAGGGTAAAGTAGAGGAAGCATTTGGTGTTTTCGAAAGGATGAAAGATATGGGAATTGAGTTGGATGAATTTGTGTTTGTGGTTTTGATTGATGGGTTTGGAAGGATAGGAGATTTTGATCGCGTGTTTCAACTGTTTGATGACATGGAGAAGAGAGGGATACATCCTAGTGTTGTTACGTATAATGCTGTTGTAAATGGGTTGTCGAAGTATGGAAGGACAAAAGAGGCGGATGAGTTCGCGAAAAACGTGACTGCGGATGTGATTACATACAGCACATTGTTGCATGGGTATACCGAAGAAGAGAATGTTTTGGGGATTTTGGAAACGAAGAAGCGGTTGGAAGATGCTGGTATCTCTATGGATGTTGTAATGTGTAATGTGCTGATTAGAGCACTGTTTATGATGGGAGCTTTTGAAGATGTATATGCACTTTACAAAGGAATGCCGGAAATGGATTTGGTTCCGAATTATGTTACTTACTGCACTATTATTGATGGCTATTGCAAGGTTGGTAGAATCGATGAGGCACTTGAGGTATTTGATGATTTCAGAAAGACATCAATCTCTTCATATGAATGCTACAATAGTATTATTAATGGCCTTTGCAAGAAGGGTATGGTAGAAATGGCCGTTGAAGTATTGCTCGAACTTGACCGCAATGGTCTCATGTTGGATACAGGTACATATAGGTTGTTAATGAAGACAATATTCAAAGAAAGTAGTTCGAAATTGGTCTTAGATTTAATTTGCAAAATGGAAAGTTTGGGGCCAGATATATATAATGCAGTATGTAATGATTCCATATTTTTATTATGTAAAAGAGGATTGCCCGATGATGCAAATCAATTGTGCGCAGTGATGAAAAATAAAGGGTTAACTGTCACATGCAAGTCTTATTATTCACTTTTGAGAAGGCTTCTTTGTGTTGTTGGGAATAGGGATCAAATTCTTCCCGTTTTGAATAGCTTTCTGAAAGAGTACGGTCTAGTCGAACCAAAGGTTCAAAAGATTGTTACTCGATACCTTTGTCTGAAAGATGTCGATAGTGCCCTTCGATTTCTTGGAAAAACAGTGGACAATTCTTCAGCGGTCACTTTTCCTGTCTCCATTCTCAAGATTCTCATAAAGGAGGGTAGAGCTTTAGATGCATATAAGCTTCTCATGGGGGTTCAGGATAATTTACTGGTCATGTATATCGATTATGCCATTGTGGTTCATGGCTTATGCAAGGGAGGATATCTCAATAAAGCAGTGGATCTTTGTGCCTTTATCAAAAAGAAAGGGATGGATTTGAACATAGTCGTATATAATTCAATAATAAATGGATTGTGCCACGAGGGTTGTCTTATTGAAGCATTTCGGCTATTTGATTCTTTAGAGAAACTTAATTTGATGACCTCTGAATTAACTTATGCCACATTAATTTATGCTCTATGCAGGGAGGGATATTTAGAAGACGCGGAGCATGTTTTTACGAAAATGGTCCTCAATGGATTTCAACCAAAAACACAAGTTTACAATTCATTACTCGATGCTATATCTAAGTTTGGACAATTAGAGAAAGCATTTGAGCTTCTTTATGATATGGAGAAAAAGTATGTCAAGTTTGACAATATGACAGTTAGCGCTGTAATAAATTGCTATTTCCAGAAAGGTGACATGGAAGGTGCCCTTGAATTCTATTACAAGTTCAAGGGTAAGGATACATTACCTGATTTTTTGGGGTTCTTGTATTTGATTAGAGGTCTATGTACCAAGGGAAGGATGGAAGAATCCAGGAGTGTCTTGAGAGAAATGCTCCAGTCCAAGAATGTTGCAGAGTCAATATGTGATTTTCTTGCCACTTTGTGTGAACAAGGAAGTATACATGAAGCTGTTACAGTTCTCAATGAAATTGCATGTAGGTTTTTTCCTGTTCAAAGGTTGTCTACTTCTAATCAAGGATCCGATAAATCACAGAAGATTTATGAATCGAAGGATTTTGGTTCAAAATCTTGCAGAAGTGATTTAGATTTTGAATCTTGTGATACTAAGGATGTAACGAATCATATGACAAATAAGGAGATTCATTTGAAAAGATCACGACTGCATGGCTTTGATTTCTATTATTCGAGAATTGCTGCACTTTGTACCAAAGGGGAGGTGCAGGAAGCTAATCAATTAGCAAAGGAAATGCTTTCTGACCTGATAGAGCCTATGAACTGAAACATCTGGAATAGAAATTAAAGGATTTCATTTAACATGGAAACATCTCTCTTGGTAGTGCCAGCAAAGGGAGCACACAGATGAATTCCGCAGGTACATATTTTCGATATAATTAAGTTTTATAAGGAGTGTGTGTTATGTGCATGCCTGTATATTGGTTATTAGCTTTTCCATTTTATTTCTATGATTAATGTATCCTTAGTAATAGTTTGCATTTACGGCACTGTTTGGCCTTTCCATTTATAGAAAATGACTTCTTTTTTATTTTCTGCCATTGCTATAGGGAAGGTTCTATTCTGCTCTTCTTTATGTTGTTTCCTTTTCCCGCAGTTGGTTATTTGATCTCATACCTTCCATAATCTCTTATCTCATCTTGCGGAGACAGTGGTTAGCGTTTAAAATAGAGGCAGCGACACCTAACTATGGCTGCGGAAGCAAACAGGAAAAGCTTCATGGTGGCTTGCCTTGCCTGCGGCAGAAAAGAGGCACGAAAGAATCAGCTGCTTGTAGAACTGTGAGCACGTTACTGGAGCAACAGGTTTTAGTTCTTACGTTATATATTTTGTTTTTTCTGTTATTTGTTTGTTTTATGAGTGATAATATTCTTGGCGGTCCCGGTGAATATTTTGAGGGTGAGAATTAAGCAATCTGTTATCAAATAGTGCCGCTGTAGCGGTATAGCATAGCAAATTTGAACAAATCATTATTGTTTAGGAATACACTATTTAGTGCAAGTGTTGTCAGAATAGCGACTCAATAGCACTGTAGCGTAGCAGAATTTGAACATACCACAATCATTATAATTAATTATTATGGTGTATATCTATGCAGTTGATGGAAAATCAGAAGACCAAATTTTAGCGGCTTTAAGGACTGATTCCGTTGAAATTTTGATCATGTTTTCTATCTAACCAGTTCATGCACATCAAACAGGTATCTTTTTTAATGTTGCTTTTAAATTTCATTCTTTAACATGGTTTTCAATATGTTCATTCTAAGTTATATTTCATTGCCAACCTATTTTTCAACCATATTTTGTTGATTGTTGGTAGTTCGTTATATTTTTATAGGTAATCTATCTGTTCGGATGTGTACCGGTTTCATCGAGAATTTGCCAAACAGCACCAAAAGTACATGCCAATGTTTCATTATAGTATATCTTGTGTTCTTATAATGTTTGCAAACTCTTATACTCCATTGTATAAACTTTGTAAAATCATTGGTTGTAAATTTAGATGGTTATTGCATTTTTAGTTATGCAATTCTTCACAAGTTTTTTTTTTTTTTTTTTGGTCTTAGAAGAAGTGGTAATCCACTGAAATTAAACTCACACACAACTGTGAGATCCCGGGTTTGAACCCGGGTCATGACGTCCGGCCTAGCAATTTCGGCATTTGCCAGTTGAGCTAGGACTTCTAGACAATTCTTCACAAGTTTTAAATGTAGTTAGCATGTAACAAAATTTGTATTATGAAAATTTTAAGGAACTTTTTGGATTAGGTCGAGAGAAGAAAATGATTCTAAGAAAAGGGTAGTCATAGTTTCTTCTCTAGTTTGTATTTTTTTCCTTTTTTCATCTTGTAAGAAGCATAGCTCTATGCCATATGCCATTGTAATCTTTCTTTAATTTTGCTCTACTGCTACATTGAAATTCTGGTTTCTTTTCAATTTCAATGTCAATATCAAATTATGGTTCATATTCACAAACTATAATGGTTTTCTGTTTTCTACTATGCATGGTTTTTATTGTTTATCAGATCACAAATGCAGATATGTGTCAGCTGAAATATTACTGCCATACATACAAACACAAGAGGAAATTTTCTTAAAATTAAGCGTTTCTCAATAGCAATAATTGTTGTAAACATTAGTGTAGAAATTTTGATCATTGAAGCATGGACATGACATTGACATAACGACACTAGTAATAATTTGAGAACATAAAATAATTGAATGTAATCACATGTGTCTGTGTTAAACATTGACAAGAAGTAGATATTATATGTCTTCAATCTAAAGTGTCGATGCTATATAGACATGCTTTTCGGATTGATGTAGCATTAATGTTTATAAAGTGAAACCTCATCATCTGGTTTTAAAAAAAGTTCTGAATGTATCCATAATCATCTGCGACTAAGAAGTTCACAATCAATTCTTTCGAACGCACCGATAAAATCTAAAATCTCAGTTAAAGATTCTAATGATTTGGAATAGAATCGGATACAAATAAGAGATTTGCAAGGATAATATTGAATGAAAATTTCATATAGAAGAATTTCATTGCTTGCATAGAAATAGGAAAATAATAACTAATTTAAATAAAATAACAAAATCATTGAATCAAACTAGGGAAAATAACAACTAACTAATACTAAACTATTATTTAAAATAAACCAATAATATTGTCAAAAAAATAAAATAAACCAATAATAATATAATACTTAATTCCTGTTACACTTTGTCACCCGTCTCAAAGACTGGCATGTCACTGTCAACTGTTTCTGATGAGAAGGATTTGTCTGCGTGAGTGATGTTGTATGTAAATTGATCGGTTCAGCTGTATTCACAATAGTCATAGTAACATGGTTTATAATCATAGGTTACCTTACCTTTCAACCGGGCCAAATGCATGATACTGTATTTCATCATTTCGTCTATGGCTGATAGTAGCGAGGATGGTGAGTTTTTGAAACCAATCTATGAGGTTTGGAAGTTGAAGGAGTTAGTGTTGTAGTTGTATCAGTGGTGCTAATCAATGGCAAACAACATGTTGAGAGGAATAAAAATAACAATAGAAGATGCAAAGATTCATGTACAAAAGCCATATTGATCTTTGTATTACTTAATAAATTTCACAGTCCACTTCTAATCTATCTATCGATATATATAATAAAATTGATTACTATCCTATTTACTAATTTGTCCTTATTTATTTTAATAGTAGTTTAAATTTTATATCCTTCATTATAGTTTTACTCTATTAATAAGATATGCATAAGTAAAAATAGAAACAAAATCTTAACCAAAAAAAATAGAAACAAAATAAAATATTTAATAAGATATATATGCATAAAATTAGTAACAAAATAAATATATAAATCTATCCATAAAATAAAAGTAGCAACAAAACAAAAAAGATTTTAGGAAGTTTAGTAAAAAAATTTAAAAAACAAACATAAATAATAAAATTAGAGAAAATTTAGTCAATAAAAAAAATACTCGTATTATTCTTGTAAAAAAAATACTCATATTATAGAAAGAATATAGAAAAAATAAAATGAATAGCATAAAAATAGGAACATAGAAACAAAAACGTAAACAATATTTCCATCAAATTTACTAATTTATTTTTATCAATTTTAATAATATTCCAAATTTTCTACTACTATTCTACGTAATTTTACTTATACTTAATAAGACACCCTAACTACTAATCTACTATTATATAACTAAAGTTGGGATCCATTGACACAGTTTAACACCAAATCCTAACCACTTGTTTCTTTTAATCTAATGGTCCAAAATTATTCACTTAAACATGTCACGTGCTGAACGACCATTGCAACCAATATATGCTCTGGTTCCAAGTAAAACTGTCCTAATAACAAGTTAACAACCAATAAAAGCTTTTGAGCTCCTCCTTTTTTTTTTTTTTTTTTTTTCCTTTCTATATATATTTCCATTACCTTTTTGATACAGTTTTGCACTATGGATTTATTTATTTTTATTTTTTTTTGGTTTTTCACCACCAGTTAAATCTGGTTCGGGGGTCAGTTCTGGCATCAAGTGGTTTCAGCCCCCTCCCGATCGCAGTTGCGGGGATCGAACCGTGGTCCTCCCTACCAAGTTCAGCGTCAATCACCACTGAACCAACTAACGATTAGTACTATGGATTTATTTTCTATTACTACAAGATGAAAATCAAATAGCTTCCAGATATTGAAACATCTTCGATGAATTTTTTGTCAACTGTTATTGAATTGTTGGACTTAGAGACTGAGAATGGTGTTGAGAAGAGAGAAAAGAGAAGAGATTGACGAGAGAATATTTTTGAGAGAAGGGAAAGAAATTTCTTATTAAAATACTTATCGAAACAATTACACATGGTCACGTATTTATACTACTCATACGATGTCAGCTAAGACTAACTGAATCGTTACAGAAATCTAAACTAACTAACTGACTTCTTATTAAACGCGCGAAAGCATATTCTGAACCATAAGGTTCAGAACCTATACTGTGTTCAGAAGTTATAAGGTTCAGAAGTTGCTACTGTGCTCAGATGCTATGCTTCAGAATCCGATAACCTTCAGAACCTGTACCAAGCCAGAACCTGATATTTGAATTATACTTCAATACACCCCCATAAGTCAAATATCCAAGCTTGTTACTGCTAACATCTTCTCCAGATCCTTGAATCTCTCAATCTTGAGGGGCTTGGTGAAGATATCAGCTACTTGAACTTCTGTCTTGCAATGTGTGAGTTTCAACTTTCCCTTACATACTTGATCTCTCAAAAAATGGTATTTTGTCTCAATATGCTTACTTCTCCCATGAGCTATGGGATTTTTGGCTAAATTGATCGCTGACTTATTGTCTATCAGTAGCTCAAACTCTTCATTCTTGTTCAATTTTATCTCCATCAGGAGTGATTGCAGCCAGACCCCTTGACAAGCTGCATGACAGACTGAGATATACTCAGCTTCACATGTGGATAGAGCAACCACAGTCTGCTTCTTTGAACTCCATGAGATTGGAGAATCAAATAGCCTAAACACATATCCCATGGTGCTTCTCCTCTCTATCTGATCACCACACCAATCTGAGTCACAATACCCAATTAAGTTGTTCTTGTGATTCAGTGGTTTAGGAAATAAAATGCCATGATCTGCAGTACCCTGCAAGTACCTCAGAATCCTTTTCACTGCTTGCATATGAGCTACCCTTGGCTTATGCATAAATCTGCTTACTACTCCTACACTGTGACATATATCAGACCTTGAATTGCATGCATATCTCAAGCAACCAACCATTTGCTTGTACAAAGTACTATCCACTGCTGCACCCTCTTCATCATTATTCAGTTTCAAGTTTGCTTCCATTGGTGAGTTTGCAGGATTGCAGTTCATCATATTGAACCTCTTCAATATGTCAGTGATGTACTTCCTTTGATGAATTACTAAACCCTTGCTGGTTTCAGTAAATTCAAACCCAAGAAAGTAATTCAAGTTGCCTAGATCAGTCATGTCAAATTCCTTGCTCATTTGAAATTTGAGCCTTTCAATCTCCCTTCTATTACTTCCAGTGATCAATAAGTCATCTACATACAAGCATACAATACTTAGATCACTTTGATTCTGTCCTTTCACATAGATTCCATGTTCCACAGTACATTTGGTGTAGCCAGCTTGCTTCAGAAATTCATCTATTCTTTTATTCCAAGCTCTTGGTGCTTGTTTCAATCCATATAAGGCCTTGTTGAGCTTCAGTACTTTGTGTTCTTCACCTTTAACTTTGAAACCCTGTGGCTGTTCAACATAAACTTCCACCTCAAGTTTGCCATTGAGAAAGGCAGACTTGACGTCTAGTTGAACTATAGGCCAGCTGAACTGATATGCAACTGCAACTACTAGTCTAACTGTTTCTAATCTTGCTACTGGTGCAAAGATTTCAGTGTAGTCTATACCCTCCTGTTGCAGAAATCCCTTAGCTACAAGTCTTGCTTTGTGCTTAGCAATGCTTCCATCTGAATTGTGTTTCACTTTGTAGACCCACTTCACTGCAATTGACTTCTTATTAGTAGGTAGTGAAACTAATTCCCATGTATCATTCTTTTCTATGGATTGAATTTCCTCCTGCATAGCTTTCCTCCATACTTCAGACTTGGCTGCACTGGTGTAGCTCAATGGTTCTATATCAACAAATAGAGCCAAGTGAACTAAGTCACCATCATCTGTTATCAAGTTATTTGGAATAGTTGCAAAGTCTTGAAGATTTCTATTTAGAGCTCTTTGCCTATCTGATCTTCTTAATGCATTCTCTGCATTGTTATCATTCACTTGTGGAGTTGGATTAACTGGTGGGACTGGTTCTGCATCCTCATCATGAAAAATGAATGGTAGTACTGACTGTGAGGTACTACTATTGTTAGTCCAATCCCACTGATCTTTTTCATTCACAGTAACATCCCTGTTGGCAATTAACTTCTTGGTGATTGGATTGTAAAGCTTGTAAGAACCTGCAGTGTGGTATCCTACCAGAATCAGTGCTTCACTCTTGTCATCCAACTTCTTTCTTCTCTGATCTGGAATGTGTCTGTAACACAGTGAACCAAACACCCTTAAATGCTTCACTGATGGTGTTGAACCATTCCATATAGCTTCAGGAACTTTGTCAAGCCTTTTTGTAGGGCATCGATTCAGTACATAACATGCTGTTGTGACTGCTTCACCCCAAAATTCATTTGGCAACTGCTTCTCTTTCAACATACATCTTGTCATATCCATGATGGTTCTGTTCCTCCTTTCACAGAGACCATTGTGTTGAGGTGTGTATGGGGCTGTAATTTCATGCACTATGCCTTCACTAGTGCAGAAATTCCTGAATGCAGTAGAGTTATACTCACCACCTCCATCACTCCTAAGTATTTTGATCTTCCTTTCTGCCTGTTTTTCTACCATGACCTTAAACTTCTGAAAAACATGTAGAACTTCATCTTTTGTCTTGATGAGATATAGCCACATCATCCTGCTATATTCATCAACAAATGATACAAAATACTTGTTGCCTCCTAGTGACTCAGTGTCAAAAGGACCACACACATCAGTGTACACAACATCTAGCTTCTCCTTGGCTCTCATAGCTATATGATCAACAAAGGATTTCCTTGATTGCTTGCCAACTAAGCAATTTCTACACATATCCTTTGGTACCCTAATTTCTGGTAGTCCACTAACCATACAGTGATTCTTCAAATTGCTAAGACTTTTGAATTTTAGGTGACCATACCTGAGATGCCATAACCAAGCTGCATCATGGATAACTTCACTTGCAAGGCAGTGTGAATCTGAGGCTGTGAACTGCACTTGAAATGTCCTACTCTTTGATAGTGGAGCACACAAGATCAACTTCTTATCATTACTGAAAACCTTCATTTCATTGTTGCCTAAAGTCATACTGAATCCCTTTTCAACCAATTGTCCCATACTCAAGAGATTAGACTTCATATCTGGTACATACAACACACCAGTAATCAATGCTTGATTACCATTTTTTCCTTTGATCAGCACATCACCGATCCCTCCTAATTGAACTGTCCTACTATCAGCAAATCGAATAGTTGATTTTTTTGAAGCATCGTAGTTAATCAACCAACTCTTGTTTCCTGTCATGTGGGTTGAACATCCTGTATCCAAATACCAGCCATCATCTTTTGGAAAGGTATCATCTGTTGTAGCCATCATCTAAACTAACAATGGATCTGGATCAGAACCATTGTCATTCTCTGCAACATTTGCCTTTGATTCTTCATTATTGTGCTGTCTTGGAACTTTCTTCCCCCTACACTCACTTGCAAAATGTCCATATTTCTGACAGTTATAACATTGGATGTGCTTCTTGTTCATAGGTTTCTTACCCTTGCCATTGCCCTCATTCTTTGAAGATTCACCCTTCTCTTGATCTTTCTTTGAACCTTCTTGCTGGTTATATTGATTCTTGTTCTTGTTCTTCCCTTTACCTTTGTTCCAGCCATTCTTGTTGGAACTTTGAGCTTGCAATGCTTGTTCAAAACCTCTATCTTTGTTCCTTTCATTCACTCTCTGCTCATGAGCTTCAAGTGAGCATTGTAATTCTTCAACTTTCAAGTTGGAAAGATCCTTTGATTCTTCTATAGCTACAGCAATTGTATCAAATTTGTAAGAAAGAGTCTTCATGATCTTACTTACAATGGTGTGATCTGTGATCTCTTCTCCACACCCCTTCATGGCATTTGATACTTGCTGAATTCGATTGAAATACTCTGAAACCGTTTCATTTGGTTCCATCTGTAGAAGCTCAAATTGTCTCTTCAAAGTCTGCAACCTAACTTGCTTCAATTTATCATTACCAGCATGACATCTTTGCAAGATATCCCAGCATTCCTTTGACGAAGTTGCATTCTCAATCTTTTGAAAGTTGGTAAGATCCACACACTGATGGATAAAGAACATAGCTTTAAAGTCTTTCTTCTTCAATGCTCTATGCGCAGCTTGTTGTGCATCAGTGGCATTTGCAGGTAGTGGTTCAATGGCAGTTTCAACCACATCTTGCACTTCTTGAAAGCCAAAGATCACCTTCATCTGTTCGTGCCACCTATCCCAGTTCTTCGCATCAAGAAGAGGAAGTTTCCCCCCAAATGCATTACCCAAATTCTCCAATGAGCTTGTCATTTTTGAATTGATGAGTAATCTGCAACAATCTACAGAAGATTGTATGAATCTTGAAGCTTTCTTGATGAATTTTTGAACCCAAAACCATATAGGCTCTGGATACCAGTTGTTGGACTTAGAGACTGAGAATGGTGTTGAGAAGAGAGAAAAGAGAAGAGATTGACGAGAGAATATTTTTGAGAGAAGGGAAAGAAATTTCTTATTAAAATACTTATCGAAACAATTACACATGGTCACGTATTTATACTACTCATACGATGCCAGCTAAGACTAACTGAATCGTTACAGAAATCTAAACTAACTAACTGACTTCTTATTAAACGCGCGAAAGCATATTCTGAACCATAAGGTTCAGAACCTATACTGTGTTCAGAAGTTATAAGGTTCAGAAGCTGCTACTATGCTCAGATGCTATGCTTCAGAATCCGATAACCTTCAGAACCTGTACCAAGCCAGAACCTGATATTTGAATTATACTTCAATAGAATTAAGGGTGTGTTTGTTTCACCTTTAAAAAAAAAATTTCTTTATATTTTTAAAAATAGATTTTGTAAAACCGTTTTTCAAAATATTATAAAAATTTTTATATTCATTTTGTCTAAATTGAAACACTAATTTTGACATCATATAACATAAACATACATTATTGAACATCAAAATCTAGTTAAAATTGCAATTTTTTCAAAAAGTTGTATTTCAAAAATAATTTTTATGACAATCTATTTGAAATAGCTTAAAATTAAGTGATTTTTTTAAAATTTTGATATACAAATATTTTTTTTAATAAAATGATGAAATGTCTAAAATTACATTTTAAGAATAATTATTCAAACCAAATTTTTATTTGAAGCTTTCATAAAAAATTTCTTTATAAATTCTTTTTACACAAAATTATGTAATACTACTATAAAATCTATTTTTAAAAAAGCCAAAACAAACTGCCCAAATACTAAAAGTGTCAATGAATTAAGATTGTACAGGAGAACCGATATTTGGGGGGAGAAGATGTAGCGATTTCAGTTGTACTAAAAAAGATTTTTTTTAAAGTTAGTTGTACTAAAAAACTTTTTTTTGATGGATGTTGTACTAAAAAAGTTATTAAAAGTGAATCACGTGACATCATAAAGTAAAAAATTTGGGTCTTGGATTAAAAGAAATAAATAGCTAAGATTTGGTGACATATCTATTATATATAATAAGCGAGAACGATTTCAAAGTCACTCTCTTGCCACGTGACATACTCACAGTAACTCTGCTTTCTCCTTCATTTGACAATTAATGTCATTATTTCATTTGATTCTTATTAAAAATTCAGCTATTATTACTCCCTTATTCTCGGTACAAAATCAAAGAGAAAATTATTGAAACTCAGAAATATTAATAAATAATAATATATACCACTAATATCCTTTCAAAATTAATATACCGCTTCTATAACAACAAAAAAAGATAAATTGAGTCCTTATTTTTTTGGTATTCAAGTCCTTTTTTGGTAACAAAAAAAAGTTGGGTCCTTTTATAAGTATATAACCCAGTTCATCTGAATTTAAAATTTTACAATTATTTTTGTTGTGATTTGTTTATTTTTTCAATTGTTTTTGACAATTTTTTTACACACTTTTTTCGGCAATTAACCTTTTGTTTTTGACAACTTTTTTATCTTGCTATTAAAAAACAAATTTTATTTAAATAATAATAATAATAATAAAAGTCAATAATATAATCATTACATCTTTATCAAAAAATAGAATCATTAAAGCAAAACATATTCTTTTATTCCTTTATTATTAGAAATAGAAATTATCATAAAATCTGATCACATAAATACCATTAATTGCAAATATTTTTTCCATTATGAATTGATTGTGTATTTTTTACTATATATATATATATTGCTTTTACATTAATCATTCTTCATAATATTTTGTTCATTCATCAAATTCGAAATTCATCAAAACCTCTTATATTTTGTGTTCATCAATCTAAGTTTTAACAAAGAGACTAATCAATGGCTGATTTTTTTTCTTTCTTCGATTTATTCACTCTTTTTATAACTAATATTTGTTGTCTATGCATTTCTTCAACTTTTTCTTATTTATGCTATTATTCTTTTACCGTATAATGATGTCCTCTCCTATTTTTTCATGAATGTGGTCGCAAAGGAGGCTACAAAGAGATGATTTGAAAATGTCTTTTCAATCTTAAAAATACTTTAAGATGTCTGACGAAGTCGAAAACAACAAGTATTGATGATTAGTTTTATAAAGGAAAACTTTTGATGTAGTTTATTTTATTCTTTATGTAAATGTTAGTTGCAAAAGTAGTTATAAGAAGATGAACTCTCAAGTGTCTCTATAATATATTGTTTAATGTATTTTAAATATCTCTCCCTCCCTCTCTCTCTCTCTATATATATTATTTGAGATCTCTTTTTCAAATGAAAATGTACACATGGCCTTCCCATATTGATTCTCTTCTCATGTTGTTTTATCAGTTAATGTTTTTGCTTAAAAAAAAACCACAATTGCATCAAAAGAAAAAAGTGATATATTATTTGTCAAAAATTGACCGTCATTCCACTTTAATGCTATTTATGTAATTATTCTATTAACGGAAAATCAAATGAGTAAAAAATGTGTAGTTAATATACAAAAGTTGACTTAGCCGTGCACTTTAACAAAAAAAATTATATTTTTGTCAAACAACAAAAAATTATTATAATATGTATATAATATTTAGTATTATTTTTCGTGCATAACCTAAGAAAATCAATTTTTTCTTTTTTAAATAAATCAAAATATGTAAACTACTTTTCTAACAATAAATAAACTAATTTTCTTATAAATATATATAATTTAAAATTATTTGAAATAATGACATCTCATTAATATATATTCCAATTGAAATGTAAAAAAAAAAATCTCATGAATATGTATATATATAACATACAATAATTTTTAGCTTTAGTAAAAAAATTATATCAAAAAATGTTTCCATGTTATTAAAAGAAATATTATATGAACACGAAGTATTGATACATGGATGCCAATGAGAATAAGGAATATGCTTAACTATTATAGGAATATATTAGATGCTAAAAAATGCCAATAAAATCCATTTGAATATTAATACCATGGATATATCAATTACATTTAATTTAAATAAAATCATTCATTTTATATATTTATGCTTATGTTTATGAGGTAGTATGATTTGCTATATATATATATATAGGGGAGAGATCAAATTACACCGGTGTAACATTTGAGTAATGTTACACCGCTCAATAACGCTTTAACGAATTCAAATTTTACAAAATCCACCGTTTGATTGAAAGTTTATATCATATAGATCATCTATGTTGAGTTTTACAAAAATCTAAAATCGTTTGATATGTTATTGAGACACATAAAGATTAACGGTTTATGCGTTTTTATTGAATACCGTTAATCTTCATATGTCTCAAAAACATGTCAAACGATTTTAGATTTTTGTAAAACTCAACATAGATGATCTATACGATATAAACTTTCAATCAAACGGTGGATTTTGTAAAATTTGAATTCGTTAAAGCGTTATTGAGCGGTGTAACATTACTCAAATGTTACACCGGTGTAATTTGATCCCTCCCCATATATATATTATGCATCATAATACTATTGTTTTATGCATTGTTTCAGCATGAATTAGAATTCAACTTAAATTTATTCGAATTCATGTTTATTAATTATGCAAATTGTTATTTAACTACTTTTTGTTTTTTGAGTGGTTAAAAATTTCTTTATTTTGTGAAATGTTCAAATATTAATTATGAGTTATAATTTTTAGTTTACAAGTTTGAAAAGATTGAAGTTATTTCTTACAGAATTATCTACGGAGAAATATTGTCTAATGATATAATCCTACCGCATTTTCTTGGTTAAGAAGTAAATATTAATTTTACTTTCATAGAGATTTTTTCACTTTATGGTACACGTTGTGACGAATGAGTTTTTTTAATTCAATTATTTTTTAGTTGTTTAAAAAATGTATGGTGTTTTTCTCTTTATCTTTTACTATTACTCTCTTTTGTTTTTTTTAGTTTTTGAATGTAGATTATGGTAAAAAAATCTAAAGCGGAGGATTTATATTAGTCTTTTCAATCTCAAACAACACTTTGTGGTATATGTCTCTTACATTGACAGAGAGTCGACAATGACAATTATAGAGTGATGATTTGTGTAATTGGAGTTGCAAATTTTTTTATGTATATATTAACTGGAGAATGGTTACAAATATTATCATTTAATATGTATACATTTTTTGTATAATATGTGTAGATCCACATTTATTTTTTTTAATTTGGTTGCATGGGACACATAATGTGTGTTCTCCTCCAATTAACTGATCAGTTGAATTTTTTTCAAGTGATCAATTGAATTTTTTTCATATGCACGAGTCAAAAATTGAATTCCTAACCATCTACAAATGGAGCCAAAACTCTTATCACTTTGACCAATTTATTGCTGGTATTTTTTCTACTAATTAATCCCCTTGAATCAAACGTTAAACCAAATAGTTAAGCAACCAAATTATCTATCAATTTCTTTTTAATGGCGTGTTTCTGACAATTGTGTCAAGTGTTGTTGGTAATCTTTGTTTTGTGTAAACCGAGTATCCTCTGCATGCATTAATCGCTAAAAATTAAGTGAATAAGTGAAAAATCATGAATTTCGTATTCCAACATCTGTATATATAATAAGATATCCCCGATAACATAGTTATGTTTACGGTGACAATTAAGTGCTCTCTTTAAAAATATTATATGTGAATTTAATTCTCCCGTTTGTTTCCTCTGGTATTTATAACATTAAAGAACTTGCAAATATATGTAAAAGAAAAAACTTACAAATATAGAAAAAAAATAGAATACTCTGTAAAAAAAAAACTACAAACGAATAGAGTATGTATTACTTTTTTGCTCGATTTTTTATGTATGTAAAAAAACTTATTACTTTTATTATGCATGTTTCATTGTCGGCTTCTACATAAACTACGACATATTGACATACATTATTGGGGAGAAAATTATTAGGACTAAAATATATTTTATAAAGTGGTAAATTTGAGGTCTTTACCCCAAAACAAATATTTTTGGACTTTTTTTTTGTGAAGTAGAAAATTTGTGTTTATATATTTGGTCTTTACCTGTAAAACAATTATTTTTGGATTTTTTTTTTTAAAATTTATACGGGAATCTTATATACTCATTTATAATATTACTATTAATATGAGAGCTTATTTTTTTGTGTAATTTATACGAGGACTATACTTATACTCATATTAATAAGAGACCCTAATTTATTTTTTAATTTATACAAGACATATATATTTGTACTCATATATTAATACAAAGACTTATAGTTATACATGCCCCATATTTTTAGTCATATATTTATTTATACCCATACGTTAAATATGGGTCTTTTTTTGTAATTTATACGAGGCAAACATTTATACTGACATATAATATGTGACCTATTTATTTGTATTGGTTTGTGACATATAATATGGGACCTGTTCAACTTCATTGGCCATACTTATATGTCAAAAATGTGAATATATACTAATTTCTGTAAATTAAACTTTTTTCTAATATTTTTTATAGGTTTTCACTAGTTAAATTTTAACACAACGTCAATAGATCTTAACTCAAATAAATAATATAATAAATTTTTTTTACGCAAACAAAATTAACTCATATCATCAATAATAAACAGTTCAATACAACGAGGAACACTATTGAAAAACATGCGACGAGGCCAAGAACATGCCGCTCTAGCTTATGTATGAGCCGCCATGTTCGCTTGCCGCTTCGTAAACTTAACCTCAAAGTTTGAATGACAATGTAATAACAACTTAATAGAAGAGATAAGAGAACTCCATTCCGAATTTTCTTGTATATTTGAGTGCACAGCATCGACGACAACTTTGGAGTCATTTCAAAAACAACATTAGACCAACCACGTGCAATAGCATCTCGCAAAGCCTCTAAAAGAGCCAACGCCTCGCCCTCTGCTACAGTAGCAGTAAAGTTGTAGAAATTCAATCCTACAGCAACAACAGAATCAGCAGCATCCCGCACACACCAACCACAGGCCACAACATAAGGATTTTGAGAAAAGCTAGCATCGACGTTACATTTCCACCAACCGTCACGCGGTTTTTGCCAACGGAGAGGCTGATTTCCATGAGAATCACGCAAAGCCAACTGACCAACACCTACAGGAGTACGCGAAGCAGAATTCATACCAGAACCTCCATTGATTTGTTGCAAGGAATTGATCGCGGACCACTCTCCAATCATATGACCAGCACGCATCGCTACTTCCTTCGCCGTATCTTTAACTCCATTCCAAACCCAATTGTTCCTATGATTCCAAATACACCAAACAACCATAGCAAAATGACCAACAATGGATGCAGACTCAAACCTGCACAAGTCAAAAATTAAGCTTTTTACATCATTAGAGGCAAGCAACCTAGGCTCAATAATATTTCTCAAGCCGGACTCGTGCCACACCCGTTGACTCTCATTACAACCGAAGAGAATATGCCACTCGTCTTCATCATTATTTGCATAGAATGGACACTCAATTGGACACGATACATACCTTGCCCTTAAACGGACACGAGTAGGTAAACATCCACGTCAAATTCGCCAAAGAAGGTGTTTTATTTTTGGAGGTGCAACAACTCTCCAAAGTGAATTCCAATCCCCCTCCACTTGCAATCTATCCACCACCGCCTTTCAGGGCCGACCCAAGCCCAAAGCAAGTGAAGCTAGGGCTTTGGTCCCCCATTTGTTGGGTTAAAAAATAGGCCTCAAGCGTTTGATAACATATACAATTATTCGCAGTTTTTAACAATGTATGATTCCTAGCGCAGCGGCTAAATGCCTCATATTTTGGTTCTTGGTCACACGCTCAAAACTTACCTTTTGCATTTTTAACTTTTTCCAATTTTTTCCATTCTTTTTGGCAACTTCAAAAATTTATTAATCTTTATTAATAGGCCTCATTTCCCAATGTTTAAATAATAAAGCACACCACCACTATTTTTATTTAATTGACAGAAAAAAGCACACCACCGTAATTACTTTGTAGGTGAGCACCACACCAATATAAACAAAGTCTATTTTTGACCTGACGATTTTTTTTTTTTAAATTATCTTTAACTTTAACTATTACTGTATTTTCCATTGAAAGGAAAGAATATAACTTTAATATCAATACATCTTTTGGCCCCTTAAAAATATTGATAAAACTCCATTATGGTTCAAGATAGAAAATATACATTAAATATAATAATTATAGTTTTTTTTAAAAATATAAAAGTTAATAATAAAGATAAAATATACACCCTTATCTCACTATAACTGTCACAATTGAATAATTTATATAAATAAAATAAATAAATTAAATTATCCTTTTGAAAAAAATCGAATTGTGATTTTACTAATTTATCATTATTGGTTATTTGTGTGTTTTCATTATCATAAATGTAAAGTGCAAAATAATAACATGAGACTAATGCACATAATTTTTTTAGTTGATACAAAAAATATATATATCGGTTAGAAGAAAAAATTAATTAAAATAATATTAAAAAAACAATTATTTCCGGCCCATGTGACATCTATCATTGTATAAGGACTAATTTTTTTTTAATTATTTTATTATCTCTACAAAGCTTCATTTAAATTTTTGCTTTAGGCCTCAATATACGTTGGGCCAGCCCTACCGCGTTTCTCTTGATAGAATTTTTGTAGCCGGATTTCACCGTATAATTACAATGGTTTTCAAAGTTCCACACCACTCTATCCTCCGTTACCTCCTCAAACAACGGAGTGTTAAGGATATGACCAGCCACAGGTTCTAAAAAAAGCGAGTGAATTTTATGACTATCCCATATTTTCATACCTTGTACTAACAAATCATTAAAAAAAAAATTAAACGCACTTTGGTTTTGAGGAGATTGCACCCATAGCAAATCATTCCCACGAATCCAAGGTTCAATCATAACCTTGATCTTACTTCCATCATCAATCTTCCACCTACAACCAATAGAAAGCACATCACGAGATTTCCACACACTTCTCCAAACATAAGTAGGATTATCACCAAGTTTAGCATAAGAAATAGAGGATCGGGGAAATTACCTAGCCTTGAATATTCTTGATACTAATTTATCCAGATCAGCCACAAATATTCACGCTTGTTTTGCAATCAAGGACATATTAAAAGCATGAAAATCACGGTAACCCAATCCACCGTCAGCTTTAGGCTTAGTCAACCTATCCCAAGCTAACCACCTAATACATTTATGATTAGAACCATCACCCCACCAAAAGGAATTTAGCATTCTCTCAATGTCAGAAATAATAGAATCCGGAATCAAATAAACACTCATTCTCTCAATGACTTGATTTTCTTCCAACTACGATCTTTAATAAAACCAAAAGTTGCTTTCCTAGTCCTCCCCACTATAGAAGGTAATCCAAGGTATGTGCCTCTGCCCATAACATGTTTAACTCCCATCATAATAAAATTAGTTATTAACGAATTTGCTAATTTATACTCATCAATTTTAATAATATTTCAATTTTTCTATTATTCTATGTAATTTTACTCTAATAACAATCAACTACTAATAATAATATAATAAAATTAATTACTATAAAATTTACTAAATTGCTCTAAATATTACAAATCAAATTTCTAATGTTTTTCAAAAATATGCGTGGAAAAACATATAGGGGCCTAAAATAAATAGAATAGTAGTATTAGTAAATTATGTGTATAACATAAGGGATTATAGGCTTGAAAATAAGAAATTGTGGGGTTAAGTATTTGAGATTCTTTTGATAAAAAAAAAGTATTGGAGATATTTTTTTTTTGGTCAGGTAGCCTAGTGGCTAGAAATTCCACCCATAAGGTGGATAAGTAAGATGATCGAGGTTCGAACCCCGGCCCCTGCATATATAATGAATTGTCCTACCAACTGAGTCAAACCTACGGGACTTGGATATTCTCTTTATTCTAACTAGCGCGGGCCACGTGCCCGTCTGTGTTGAACATGTTCGTCTGTGTGATATGAATTTTCTATTATGCTAACTTATATGCTTTTAACTTTTTTTGTTTATTTTCATTTATTGTTAACCATGTAACCTCCTTATTTCTTGCACCTAGTAATTATGAAGAAAAAAAAAACCGTCAGATTTGTTTTTAATAAAAAAAATGGCAACTTTAAAAGGGTAAAATAAGTGTAACAAAAAGTCTACACCAAAAGGGTATTCTCTTTATATATTGGTATAGATTAAATAAGAAAAGAAAATTTTATTTTTTGACTAAGAAAAAAAAATTGAAAAGCAACTTTTGTGTGAAAGATTTTTTTTTTTGTGTGGAAGATTTTTTTTAACAATCATATAGATACAAATATTTGAATATAGTCTCACCAAAAAAATATTTGAATAGAGTGAAGGCTAACAAAAGTGACATTAAAAGAGTCAACACGAAAGAGGTTATTCTCTTTATATATTTTGGTATAGATAAATGGAGAACTTATTAGTTACAAAAGGTCATTTTGATCTATATATTCTGAGCACTCGTTTGATGGTCAGGATAGGATAAATAAAGGATAAGATATAGAGCTGGATATAGACAGGATACGATATAATTAAACAGGATAATTACATATCATATCATGTGTTTGATATACATATGACAACCAAAAGAATAAGATATATATGATAATTAAATGACAAAATTACTCTTATAATCTAATTCATCTTTTTCTTTCAAATAAACTTGTATTATTTTTAAATATTATTAATCAACTTAAGAAATAGATGATAATTATTATCATTATTATTGAATGGAAAGAAATTAAATGAGAGAGAGGAAGAGGTGGAGGACAAATTAGGTACCGTTTGACCTAGCTTTTTTTTAGATGTAGAAGCTATTTTAACCACAAAGCTAGAAGTTAGGGCTTTAAAACCGAAAGTAAAGTTGTTTGGTAAATCATACTTTTATTTTAAAAACTGTTCAAAGTTGTTTTTTAAATTATAATAGGATTAAAAGATGTTTGATAATAAGATAAAGTTGTTTTTTTATAAACAAACACTTATTTAAATATGGAGTAAAAAAAAACTTATTTAAAGATATTAATTTGATAAATAATAGTAAAATTGTTGCAAAATAACTATTATTATCTTATTTTGAAACTCTTTTATTAATATTCTTTTTTTAAAATATAGAATCTGTTTTTTTCTTACTAGAGCTTTTAAAAAATATTGTTTGGCCTAACTTCTTACTTCTAAGAGAAGAGAAAAAAAACTAAGTCAAACGTTGCATAAGAAAAATAGTTACTAATCACAATAGGATATTTTTAACCCAGTTTATTCTCAGGATAAAAAATACAAAGGCCGGTCTGTTGGGAAAAAACCGGCATAGAGAAAATAAAAGAACGCAATCAACAAAACAAGAATATAACGTGGAAACTCCAAAACCGGAGAAAAAACCACAGCCGTTGTCTAAACCGACAATCAGATAATAAACACTATATGAAAATTGCTACAACATATAGACTTCACACTCAACCACCCCATAACCCCAGTACACCCACACTCTCCAAAGTAAATATTTGAACTACGTATCTCAAATACTCTAAAATAAGAACATAAGAGAAAAAGAAAACAAACACAAATATAAACTTAAAGTATTTACAAGTGCTACTGTTTGGTGTGTTGAAACAAGGAACTTGAGGTCTCTATATATAACATTGAGCTCCCCCCCTCTTCACTTCTCTAAGCGATGTGAGACTTCTTCACTATAATTTTCTTGACCTTTTTTTCCTTCCTTAGCAATGTGGGACTTACATTGCAATCAACCCCAACACGATCATGATAGGATTAAAAATAGAATCAATATATATCATATCCAATTGGTACATCAAATAAAAGATATTAATAGAACATGATAGCTTTATTATATCATGTCTTTTTATCTAGTAAGTAGATAGGAGAAGGAAACCGCTCAACTCTTCTAAAACAACTTCTCTTTTAGGTATGATTTGTGCAATATGATATGTAAAAGGTATAGTTACTTTTAAACGAAAACATTAGCACGGTCATGAAATTTGCAAGATCTTGTTTATTTACATTCTTAATTTGCCACGATGAGTAGGTAGTGTAGTGTTATGATTTTGGTAATCTTTACATTCCTTGCCAAGATGAGTAGGTAGTGTTGTGTTATAATTTTGGTAATCTTTATTTTGAGCAATTAAACTAATTAAACTTTCTATTCTTTATTTTCTTGTTATTAGTTTTCTCAACAGCAGTAATTGGTGTAAACATTAGTGTAGAAATTTTGATCATTGAAGCATATCAGATATAACACTGACATATCGACTTTGATAATAATTTAAGAAAATAAAATAATTGAATGTAATCATAGGTATCCGTGTTAAACATTGACAAGAAGTAGATATCAGATGTCTTCAATTTAAAGTGCGATGCTATGTAGATATGCTTTTCAGATTGATGTAGCATTATTCACTACAAGAAAAAAGAAAAACAGTGGCAGTCAAATAGGGACGATTGATCACAAACTGCTGCCGCCTCCCACGTTACTGGCAGTTTCAAACCGCCACAGTTGTGAAGCATCTAATTTCTATTTTATTTTTATTTTATATAAACATAAACATCATAATCATAATCATGAATAAAATAAAATAAAATTTCACTCTTTCCTTTCTCACCATGGAACCGTAATCCCTCTTTACCCTATCCACCGAAACTCTCAAAACCCTTTCCATCTTCAAGAACCATCTCTCTTACCCATGAATTGCTATCTATCTGCCACGAATCTTCTCTCTATTGTAATCCTCTCCGTCAAGAATCCCTTTCTCTGTTGTAAATCTCGTCGATCTCCATCGCGAGTTCATCTGTTCCGAATCTTATCTCACTCGCATCTTATAGGAAAAATTGGATCTGGGAAGTTTTAATGCAGTAACACAAAGCTATGGAAGAGGGACCTAGTTAACCAGATTCGTGGAGTGGCCAAAGACACTTGGTGAAAAGGTTTACAAAACCCTCGACAAAAAACTTGGTGAGAAACAACACAATTTCTACTGTGTTTGATCAAGTTTCTATTACCTCATGATCTCATGTTTGCTGCATCTGAGGTTTTTTTTATTTGTTTTAATTTTGGAAATTATTATAAGATTGCATTGCATGTTAAAGTTTTTTGTTTTCTTCTTAATACTAATTGAGGTATAATTGTTTCACTTCATTGCTTCGGGACTACCTAAATTTGTGGCTGAAGAGATGATAGATTTCATTTTCCAGAAGGAAGAAAAAAGGGAAAGATTGGGTTCACAATTTCATTTCATGTCAAAGTGTATGTGTTTTCAATCCCACTATTTTTTGTTCTTACTATATTTAGGGACCAGTTGAATGAATAGTTTAATTAACAACTTTAATCACTGCCATTAATTAGATATTAGATAGTTGATACAAAATTCAAACTCTTTACACAGGTAGGAAGATATGGGGTTGCTTGTTTGAATGAGGCAATGGAAAGACAATGACTAAATATGCGAGTTTCTACTCTGGTATGTCATTGGCTCATACTTTTATACAAGTTTAAAATAGGTTAATGATATAGAATTTGCCACCTAATTGTACCTACTGATTTTGTTGTCTTATTTTTGGATCTTAAAAATATTTTTAACTTCCATAACATTATGCTTTTGTGCTTAATTTATTTGACTTAATTTTAATCATGATTTTGATTTGTTTTAATGGTTGCACCTACAAGGGCAACTACAACTACAAGCTTGTTTAAGATACTTGCTGATGTAGGAAACTAAGAAGTTATTAATGTGATTGGAATAAGAAGGTTAACTAATGTGCTACATATCCTAGTTTATTCGGAAACAATGTGAAAATTGAAAATCAGAGTGTATGTGGTTGTTTCTATTGCTCGGTTGGCCTTGCTTAATTGATTGGTCGAGTGAAAAAGATGGTGGAATGTGGGTACACTTATATACTGTAACACAATTGATTGGTAGTAGTTAGGAAGTGACTCATTTATGGAAAATCTATGTTTGTGTGTGAATTTACATGTTAAAAGTGTGATACTTGGGTTTTTATTTTTGAAAAGTGTGATACTTTGGTTGATCAACCAAGAACAGGGCTGCTATCTTTTTCCAATGAATTCATGTTTCCTTGCTTCACCCTTTCATGAAACTTACGTGTTTCATCACAACAATTACCACAGGAATACTTTGCACTTCATTTACTCTAGTTGGATATGCTTGGTTATGTGATGAATTACAATGTCTAAATTAGTATTATTATTTTAATATATTTCTTCTTTTGTTTCCATAACCAAAACAAAGCATGAATGGTGTGATGGTACTTTCATTGAGACTTGTTAATCACCTCCATATCAGTCACAATTATTCTCAAATTGCATATGTTAATCACTTCCATATTATAATCTTCTTGGATTAATGGTGACTTATTTTTAGGAATCTTTTTGATAATATGAACCAAGTGGTGAATGCCTTTATTTTTAGAACATTAATTCTCACTTTTGTATGTTAACTAAGTTGTCATTTGTTCCAATAATTTCGTTATTTGTAGATGGGACCCAGGAAAGCTAAAAACCAACACACGGCAAGCAAGAAGCAACGCACTTGTGCAGCAAGTTCCTTAGGGCCAGTAGAGGAATTTGATACTCAGAGGTTCCAAAATTTGGAATGTCAAAAGAAGTTTGAGTGCCTTCTACAAACAACCATAATTTTTGAACAGTCAATTCAGGAGGAAATAAGCAGAAGGAATTGGGAACTTAGCTGCGATGATGCCTTTCTTTGATTTTTCTGTAGTGGAAAAGGTTTCTGTAGATGTTTTTAAGCAGAAATTTCTATCAATGATAGTTGACCACAGGAAAAAAGTTGTAATTTTCAGCAAGAAGGTATGTTTTCCTTTATTTCGGTTCTATTGCCTTTGTTAAACTTTGCAGTACTAGAGAAATGTGATTTGTTTGTTTGAAGAGAATGCTGTGTTGCATGTGTGGAAACTGAACTTAGACATGATTTGGAAATTAACAATAGAGAGAGTTGGGGTAGCACACCTATTGCAGGAAAGGTTAATTCTCGATTTAGTTGGTTTGAGCACGTTATTTGAGGAATGAATGGGATTGTTATTAGTATATCTTGATTCTGCAGAATGATTATTCCCAACATAGAAATAATGAGTTATTTTGTGTGCACCGCTATCTAATACCTAGAAATGTTGTTTACATAAACTCTTGTGATTTTGGTGGGGAAATTTTATAGCTGTCTCCATTACCTTTCAATGTAAAATTTTAATTTTATCATAGTACTTTGTATCATCTTACCAAATATTATGGCATTTTCTTGGTTTCTATCGCAGTCTTGAGGCTGATGACTTAAGGGATCACTTGGCCGGTTTTGCTAAACAATTGAATAAGGCAAGACAAATGATATTTCCTCCTAATAGGAAATTGCTCCCATGTTTGTTAGAGGTTGTGGCCAAAGATCACAAGATGATGCTTGCTCGAAAATCAATTATTGAGAAGAGGAAAGAAGAACAAGAACAACAACGTCTTGAAATGGTATAATCCTTTTAATTACTATTCATATGGCAATTTGGATTTAATGAATTTTGACATGAGATTGAAATGATTAAACTTTCCTTTTGATGTGATGTTTGAAGCAACAAGAGACAGAAAAGATTGCTGAAGAGGCAGCAGAACAAACGCATCTTGCTGAAGTAAGCAATGCTGAAGAGGCAGCAGAACAAATTGCGGAAAAAGAACACGAAGAAGCTGAAGAGCGTAGAAAACTGGAGTTGTTTTTGACTAAACAAACAACTCCGGAAGAGACAAGAAATGAAGAAGAAATGGCAGAAATTAGCTACAACCATGGATTATTTGGAAAAAGCAAAGAGAGAAGAGGTTGCTCTGCTTATCGAAGCGGCATATCAACAAGTATGTCTACTCGTGTACTTCTGATGTTGGACTCTGCATTTCTTTTGTCTATTGGAAATAATTGAATTTTTGCATATTTTTCGTCTCATATTGCATCTGAAAATTCAGTTGTAAGTTTGTAACTTTCTATTTAACCAGTTATTGTCTTGTACTAACTGTGTTAGACCATGGTTTGATGCAGCAAGAGGTTGATTGGAGCAAGCAATGCCATGCTGAAGACCTCAATGAGAAGCAGCGGCTCAGTCGTATGGCTGGGAAATAAAGTTAGCATCATAAACTCTCATTCTATATGTTTTGGCCATCTCAGTAAATGACGAACGTTTACCAATTCATGTTATATTTGTCATCATATAACAGGAGATATATAAAGAGAAAGTTGTCAATCATCGGTAAGTAGAATTGAACCGATTGATTATAGAAAGGGAGGAAAGAAAATCTAAGACTTTACAGTCCAGGAAACAAGAGAGGGAAAGAACGAGAAAACCGAAGTATTATCTTCAGTTGGAAGAAGAGAGACTACACAAATTACATGAGGAGGAAGAAGCTCCGAAGCTTGAAGGTAAGTATTATTAATAATTTGTTTGCCCGAAACATATAAAATCATTAGCTTTTTTTTTTAGATGTATTGAAGTATTACACTTAAATTGGTTGAATGTGTATATTTATTTGAAGGCTTAATTACTAATTTGGTCCCTTATCTTTAATATAGTTCTCAATTTGGTCCTTTATCTTTTAAACGTCTCAATTTGGTCCCTTATTTTTTCTGAAGTTCTCAATTTGGTCCCTCCCGTCAAATTTTTCACTATTACCATTAAATTTAGACACGTGTCATCTGTCCAAGTGTGCCACGTGTCCAAAATTTTAAAAGACAAGGGACCAAATTGAGAACTACAGAAAAGATAAGGGACCAAATTGAGACGTTTAAAAGATAAGGGACCAAATTGAGAACTAAATTAAAGATAAGGGACCAAATGAGTAATTAAACCTTATTTGAATCCCAACTAAGAAGTCGATGATTGTGTTATTCAATTCCATTCTTTGTATTTACCTAACTTATGGTGTTTCTGTGCTCCAGAGGATGAGAGAATAAAGAAGGAAGAGACTGAAGGCTTAGCAAAGTTGAATGAGAGTTATGAGAAGCAGAGGTAAAGAGAAAAAGAAATTGAAGAAAAGGCTGAGAAGCAAAAGAGGGAAGCATTGTGGGAAAAAAATGTAAAAAAATTTGTGGGAAAAAAATGTAAAATAAATGCCCTTTAGCGACTCAGGTGTGTTTTTACATTCAATTTCTCTGGCTAGAGATATTTCATTCAATTTCCTCATAGACTTTATTTAACTCCTAATTGATCGACGAATAATCAATGGAAATTTTGCTGGTAGAGCAGGAATAATTGATTTGTTATGTGGATTAGGACATAGTAAGATAAACTTTCATCCTATTTTATTTTCAGTGTGACCGAGCAATCCACATTAGCTTCAGAAAACTCTGCTTAATCCATTCCATGGCTTGTGTTAGATGCTAAATCAATGTAAATAGTTTTAACCTTTTTTTCTTTTTTTGTTAATAAAATTTTAATTTTTAAAACAAAGGTTTATTGAATTAGTTAATAAGAAAGTAAGACTCATTTAGTTAATGAGAATTGAGTGAATATCCAATTTATTGCAGGGATTTTTTTTTTAAAACAATTTAATGTTTTGCGGCGGTTTAGAACTGCCACAGTATACCTATATTTTTTTTATAAAAAAATGGATTTTAGCGGCGGTTCAAACCGTCACAAAAAGCTTTAAAATTATACAAAATAGTGACCAAAACCGACGCAAACTTTAACACAATTGACGCTAATGACCTAGCGGCGGTTATTCCGACGGTTTACTTGAACCGCCGTTGAAATTTTGAACCGCCGCCGCTGGCTGGAATTCACGTAGTGATTATGTTTACTAGCGGCCGTTCCGTGCCCGTTTGTGTAATAATGTAGATAAGTACTTAATCTCATTTTTTATTGTGCTTAGTTAATTGATAACTACTTAACCTCTTTTTTTGTTGTGCTTAATTTTTAAGAAAAAAAATCTTGTTTTTTCTTACTAAAAAAAACTGAAAACCAACTTTTGTGTGGAAGTTATTTTTCAACATATACAAATATTTGAATCTGTGTCAATATATATATATATATATATATATATATATATATATTTGAATAGATTGAAGGGCAAAAGTGACAATAAAAAAAGTCTACATCAAAGGAGTACACCAAAAAAAAGTATTCTCTTTCGGGTCTGTTTGGTTCAAACGGAAGGGAGGGGAGGGGAGGGAATTTAATGGAGGGGAGGGGAAGGGAGGGGAGAGGAGGGTAGATTTTTTAATTAAATACGTGTTTGGTTCAAACGAAGGAAGGAGAGGTGAGGTATTAATACGATATAAGTTATATATAAGAGCAAAGAAAATATAAGATAAACTCTTAATATTCTGTTTTTTTTTTTGTTGATAAACTTTTAATATTCGAATAAAGATAATTTAGGATTTTAACAAATTAATTGAGGGTTTGTTAAAAAAAACAAATTAATTGAGGGTAATTATATCAACTAGACTTTTTACCCGTGCTCGCACGGGTTCAATCATTCAATTCAATTATACAAAGGAAATATTAATAATGTGTGATTATTTATAGTAGTAAGCATTTAGGGCCCGTTTGGATAAATAACTTATACAGGTGCTTATAGCATTAGAGGAGCGTATAGTATGAGAACTTACATCATAAATAAAAAAAGTGATAGAGGAGCTGCCTCATTCTCAAGATGAGACCAAGAGAGGGAGTACTTATCACCATAACAAAATCCCTAGATTAGCAATAATAACGTAACAAAACTAACCAAAAAAACAAATATAACATAGACAAATCATTTTAGATTTGACACTTACAAATTATAAATTCAAAATAAATAACTGTAATAAAAGTAATTACTTACAAATCTAAATTGGTATACTTATCTTATTTGCCACAACAGTGTAACAAAATTGCATAAAAAATAAATCTGCAAACCAAACACGTGAAATGATTTTAGATTTGATGCTTACAAATTAGAATTAATATGAAACACTACAAACGACAAAAAAAGAAGATGGAATTCATACTTATTGAAATAAAAATCAAATTAAAAAAGAATGGAGAATTAATATGGAACAATACAAACTATAATAGAATTTAAATACCTAAAATATCTATTGCAATCAATATATACCTTTATAGAACCCCAAAATCAAATCTGCATCGAATAAAAAAAATGTAAATACGTGAGAAAAAGTAAAAATAGATGCATAATTTAAGGCTATAATTAATGTGAAAAATACACTCTTGGGAATGCGAAAGATACACTCTTTGGGAGAAAGAAATAAAAGGGTTTCTGTTTATCGTAAAACATGCATAATTTATGGCTATAAATAAAATAGATTCCATAGAGTATATCCAATCATCAAATGAAGCATACAATTAGGGAGGGATTAGTAAGTAACAAAATTAGGGATTGATGTAAAATTATTTTATACACAGATCCAATCATATATTGACACATCATGTATTGTGTTTGACGTGTCACATTCATTAATTGATGTGGCAACATAGTATTCAAGTTTTTATCGTAGCCGTTGATGTAATTTTTTTTTCCACGTGTCAAAATCTAGACCATTCATATTAGGGTTAAAGTTTAGGGTGCCTCTAGTTACTCTCGTTTTATTATATAAAGATATATTAAATTATATTTTGGTTTCCCTTTTCTCCCCTCCAAATTCCCCCAATTTAGGGGGAAGCAAAAATAGCTCTATATTCCCTCCCCTCCCCCTCATAAAAACATTGAACCAAACATAAAAATTTAAAATATCACCTCACCTTCCCTCCAAAACCCGCAAACCAAACTGACCTTATAAATTGCTATAGCTAAAGTGAAACCTCATCATTTGGTTTTGAGAAAGTTCCGAATGTATCCATAGGTGGCGTTTACAATGGGAAGCATATTTAATTTTCCCATGATGGGAAATGTTCATTTCAACCATTGATATATTATATAAGTATTGGATGGCCTAGATGATAGATGTGTGCCTTTGATACAAGTTTCCACGACCGGACATATTTTGCTAATTTTCATTTTCTTAATTTGCATTTATTTATTGCGTCAATTTTTTTTCTTTTGCATTTATTTATTTACTAAATGTCATACTCCTTCCGTCCTTATTTATAAAAGTTAGTTTGACATAACACGAGTTTTAAAAAAATTGGTTTTAGTATTAAATTGGTTGACAAATTATATTCATTTTCCATATTTAACCTCAGTACATTCAGTAATGACTCCCACTTACAAAAAAAATAAAATACTATTCACAAAAATATGTAAGAGTAGTTTTGAGAGAAAATAATCGATGTCATTGATAATTGCAAAAAGGTCTTATAAAGGACAAATTTGTTGTCAAACTATGTTTTATAAAAAAGGAGGAGGGAGTATTAACTAGCGTCTCTGAAGCACTAATTACTAAAAAAGAAAAAAAGAAAAACATAAAAATTATATTGAAAACAACATTTTTTATTTCTATTGTTTTTATCTTTGATTTAAAATGATATAGAAATATACTTTTTGAATCTTGAACTAGGATAATATCTATTAAATTCTAAACTCTAAGAATAGATTTAAATTTAATATTCACTCAAAGTTTATGGCTTCAAAAGAAAATGTTATATTTATATTATTTTTTCTCTGGAAACTTAATTGAACTGTAAAAAAATTTAAAGAGGCTAAAATAGATCTTTAGACAAAATAAATATAAACCAACATAAAAGTTCTTAATATATTAGTACTACAAAAGTTGGTATAGTGCAAAGTAAACTCCCTCCAGTTTGATTCAATCAAGAAAAAACAATACTTCTCAATCCAAACTATTCAATATATAACTAACAGTTCAATGGTAAGATTTGACACTTTCCCATGATGGGAAAATTAACTGTCTTTCCCACCCTAACCTGCATAATCATCAGCTACTAAGAAGTTCACAATCATTTCTTTGGAAGTAAATAAGTCCTTTAATTTAAAGTGGATTTTAAGAGCGCGATATGGATCCTCTGCAGCTAACAATCATGCAGCCATATTGGATTTGGATGACAAGCAATATTAAAATCGCTTTAGAAAGCCTTGTATTAATGAATGATGACTTAAAAAAAATATATAATTTTTAAATCAAGGCATGTTCAATTTTTAAATTAGACTGTTTATCAATATCGTTTTTATCAATAACACTTTAAGATTTAATCAATTTTTTAACAGCTTAAAACTTTATCAATTTTTGTTTAGCAATGTTGAAAAACATTTTTTAGTAAAACATTTATTTGTACAAGTTGAATTTTTTTTTAAAAATAAAAGCTATGAAACACAGACACCTCTAGGATCAAGCGTGTCGAACATGTGTCGGTGTCCGACACTTGTATGATACTCTACGGCACGTGTCGAAAGACTCAAAGATGTGTCCTAAAACAATTATTTTTTCCTTTTGTTTGGACACACCTTGGACCGGTGTCCGACATCTGTATAACTCTCATACAACGCATGTCGGACAACTCAGACAAATGTTCTAAAATAATTTATTTTTTCTTTGTTATAACACACCTTAGACACCAGTGGACATATGATCAACGATGTGGTTTTTGAAATGGATCAATGAAGAGTTAAAGAAATCAAATTTGATTTACAATATTTTTAAAATTTTCAAATAGATGGATAAATAAAGGTCAAATACTATCATATCTCACTTTAGAACTTTTTAATAAAATAAATATTGATTTTAGTCAAAAAATAAAATAAATATTGACCAATTTAGATGTTTTACAATTATTATTTTTATTATATTTAATTATGATAAATAATAAATATATGTAGTGGTATTGGTGTCCTATGTTTCTTAAATTATCAATGTCGACGTGTCTGTGTTCGTGTCGTGTGAGATGTTGGTGTCGAGTCCGTGCTTCATAGAATGAAGGTATTTTTGACACGCAATTACATAAATTAATCTATCAAGATACCTGAAATCTAATTAAAATTAAATATTGATCTTTTCCAACAATTTTTTTTATACTAGATCGAACTATAGATCAAATAATTAAGAGACTCGAGTATCTAACAATTGTGTCGCATGTTGTTTGGTATTGAAAAACCAACTATTTTTTTTGGTTTTCACCACTAGTTTAATCTGGTACGGGGTCAGTTCTGACATCAAGTGGTTCCAGCCCTCTCCCGATCACAGTTACGGGGCATCGAACCGTGGTCCTCAGCGTCAATCACCACTGAACCAACTAACTATTGGTTGAAAAACCAACTTTAAATAAATACTAGTGGTTGTTATATATTTTTTAATTTGGTTTGTTTTTAAACAGTGTTATTAATTTAATAAAATTCTAGTTTAATTTTAAAAAATTGCGTTATTAATTATTAATCCTAATAATGATACATTGATACTGTAGGTTTTTTTTTTGACACAAATAATGATACTGTAGTTATGTTGAGGTAAACTCCTTAAATATTACTTATCATATTTCTCATGTGTTTCTCATCCAATATTATTACTTACTTATTTGCAGCAGGTATGGCTGAGTGATTTAAGCCGCCGAGGATCCAATTTGTTAGGAACGCACGCATAAAATCTAAAATCTCAATTAAAGATTCTAATAATTTTGGAATAGAATCGGATACAAATGAGAGATTTGAAAGGATAATATTGAACGGAAAATTTCAGATAGAAGAATATACTACTTCCGTCTAAAATATAAGAACTAATTTTACTACTACACATATTCCAATGCACAGTTTTGATCACTGATACTTTTAATTCTCAACTAGTAAAAATTATAAAAATTTGATATTTTGAAAATACTCATCAAAACAAATCAAACAAGATCTCATATGCTACTCCCTCCGTTCCTTTTTGTTTGTTGTTTGAGAAACAATAAGACATATTAAGAAAGTGTATTTCTGTACTTTATTTTCCTATTATACCATTTTTTTTGGAATATATTATACTCTAATTTTAATCTACCAAAAAATTCCTACTTTTTTGCACACACTTTCTCTTTCCAAAAAATTAAAACCACCAAAAAAAGATTATATGAAGAAGTTTAGGGTCTGTTTGGTTCGGGGGTTTTGGAGGGGAGGGGAGGTGATATTTTAAATTTTTATGTTTGGTTCAACTTCTTAACGAGGGGAGGGAAGGAGAGAAGTAATTTATTTTTTTAGCCTTAACTTTATAAACTCAAAATAAGGATTAAATTATAATGGATATATTACGTCAAAAAAAATCTAATGGATATATATCCAAAAAAAAATCTAATGAGTAGAAAACCTAAATTTTTTTGTTGTAAAAAAAAATATAACCTAAAATTTTAATATTCCAACAAGGATAATTTAGAATTTTAATAAAAAAGTGAGGGTAATTTTGTCAACATAATAAATTATGTTTTACCCCTCCCCTCACCTCCCCTCCCCCTCGGTTGAACCAAACAAGCCCTAGTAAAAAAAAAAAGATACAATAAAAAGATTATATGAAGAAGTTTGGTAAAAAAAGAGATACAATAAAAAAATTATGTAAAATTTAGTCAATAAAAAAAAAATTATGAAGGAGGGTATAATAGACGACATATAACCTCAAATTATCCAAACAACAAACAATTTGAAACGAATTTGTTTTTCTAAAACAACAAACAAATAGGAACGGAGGGAGTAATATTTATATCTATAAATTATTAAAATAGTAAGATTAAAACAAGATAAGTGAATAGTATCATTTAATCAAAATATCTCTTATAAAATGGGATGAAAGTAGTATTTGTTATGAATATGATTGTTTATTACATATAAAGGCAAGCTGATAACAAACTCTATCAATCATTACTTGCATAGAAATAGAAAAATAATAACTAATTTAAATAAAATAACAAATCATTGAATCTAACTAGCGAAAATAACAACTAACTAATACTAATCTATTATGAAAAATAAACCAATAATAATCTAATACTTGAACAATAATAATAATAATAATAATATAATACTTAATTCCTGTTACAGTTTGTTAGTCGCCTCAAGGACTGGAATGTTGTCGCCAACTGTAAACTGATCGGATAGTCAGAGTAACATGGTTTATAACCATAAGTTATGACTTCCTTACCTTCAAGCCTTGCTTTGATGTAGGCTGCACGCTTGATATCATTTTTGATCATTTCGTCTATTGCTGTTATGTTTACATAGTAGGGAGGATGGGGAATAGGATTGGAAATCAATATAGGTGGTAGTGTTGTAGTTGTATTAGTGATGTTAATCGATGGCAAATAGCATGTTGAGAGGAATAAAAATAACAATAGAAGATGCAAAGATTTAGGTAGAAAAGTCATTGATCTTTGTGTTGTGCTACTTAATAAATTTCTTGATCCAATTATTCTAATTTATCTATCTATATATAATAGAATTGATTACTATTAAATTTACTAATTTGTCCTTATTTATTTTAATAATAGTACAAATTTTATATCCTTCATTATGATTTTACTCTGTAAATAAGATATGCATAAGTAAAAATAAAAACAAAATCTTAACCAAAAAAAGTAAAATAGAAACAAAATCTTAACAAAACAAATAGACACAAAATAAAATCATTATAAGATATGCAAAACATTATTGTAGAAACAAAATAAAAATATGAATCTATCCATTTTTTTTTATAGAGAAAATATAATCTATCCATAAAAGTAGTAACAAAACAAAAAAACAATTGGGCTTCGGCCCTCTTTTTTACCAAAAATAAATAAAATTAAAAGATTTGAAAAAGTTTAGTAAAAAAATAAATAGAGATAGTTTAGTCAATTAAAAAAAATTGTAGAAAGAATAAGATGAATATGCATAAAAATAGGAACATAGAAACAAAAACATAAATTGTAAACAGTGGTTTACTATAAATTTGTTTTTTATTTAAATTAATTTGTGTATTTTTAGTTTTTCTCAAAATAAAAATTGTAATTTACGTGCATTGGTTCACACCAGAGTTAAGTAACAGTTTTTAAAGGATAAAATTGGAATAATAAAAAAGTCATCCAAAAACGCATATCCTTTTTATATATTGTTATAGATAAGTTTGCTAAATTAAATTATGATTTGGATTATTAGTTGAGCCAACATGAAGGACTTAAAAAATAGGAAAACTAAAGATACACACATTAATTAAAAAAAAAAAAAAATCAAATTTATAATAAATCACGATTTACAATTTATATACCTCAGTAGAATAAAAAACGCGAATCACACAAACGGGTACGGGACCCGTGCGGCCGCTAGTTCCACATAACGGCAAATTGGTAACAAACTCTACCGATCATTGCTCGCATAAAAATAGAAAAATAATAACTAATTTAAATAAGATAATAAAAATAGCAACTAACTAAAACTAATCTATTTATTTAAAAATAAACTAATAATCAAATACTTAAATAATACTAATATAATACTTAATTTCCGTAACAATTTCCATTACACTTCAGCCTCCATATCACAGGCTGGCATGCCACTTCCAACTGTTGTTTCTGATGAGAAGAATTTGTCTGTAAGTCGATGGGTGAGTGATGTTGACATGTCAGTGATGTCACTTCAAGCGTTGCTTTCATGAGGGCAAAATGCATGCGATGGTAATTCATCATTTCATCTATGGCTGTTTCGTTTATATAGTAGCGAGGATGGTGAATAGTTTTGGAAACCAATCTATGAGGTTTGGAAGTTGAAGGTGGTAGTGTTGTAGTTGTATTAGTGATGCTAAACGATGGCAAACAGCATGTTGAGAGGAATAAAAATAACAATAGAAGATGCAAAGATTCATGTACAAAAGCCATTGACCTTTGTGTTGTGCTACTTAATAAATTTCTTAATCCAATTATTCTAATTTATCTATCTATATATAATAAAATTGATTACTATCAAATTTACTAATTTGTCCTTATTTATTTTAACTAGACTTTGACCTGTGCGATGCACATGTTATTTGTAGTGTCAGATATACAATTTAATTAAATTGTTATAATTAAGATTTCAATTAAAAAAATGAATTTAAAATATAAATATATTGAAACTAAAAGTAGTCAGTACAAATGGAATTATATTGAAAACATGCGTATCCAATTTTATGTAGTTGTTGTTATGTTTATTTAGTAGGTGAATATACAAAATTGAGAAACGTAAATCGTTAAAAAAACTTAATAAAAAAAATGATATAAAATTAGATATATTGTTACTAACTACTTGCAACTACTTTTAAGCCAACTTTTTTTTTAAGTGGGGACAACCATGAATAAGATAAAAGTTAAAGCTCAAATTAAGTTGTCATATACTCCCTCCGTTTCTTTTTAATTGTCTTTTGTTATCATATTTAACGTTTCTATTTAATTGTCCTTTTTGTATTTTATGGGTATCATTTGTCAATTATACCCTTTGTCAATTGCTCTTATCTTTTTCCATAAAACCAATTAATGCTATATATTTGGAAAACTAAATTTTTTTTTTTTAAATTTTTTTTGTTGGTACATAACATATTAAATTTTGTTTTTTTTGTATATAATATATTAAATTTATTGGAAAGAGAAAGTGTAGGCAAAAAAATAGGAATTTATTGGGGGATTAAAACGAGGGTATAATAGGAAGATAATGTGCAAAAATACACTTTCTTAATTTGGTGTTATCTTTCTAAAAAGACAATTAAAAAGAAACGGAGGGAGTATTTCTCTATGATATCGTCATTTAAAAATATGTTAAATCCTATTATTAAGGAAAATAATATTGATGGATATTAGTGTGTGCCATAACAGATGACACATGTCTACTAAGTTAATTTATTCACATTGAAAAATAATAACATTCGCAGTTTTTAGATTTATATGATCTATTATTAATCTTTAATAATAATACACCATCCATGATTACTATTCATCTAATCCACAACAAATAATACTTATTTTATTTGAAAGAAGGTTCAAATATATTCAAAATAGATTACACATTTGATCCAACGACATAAAACATTAAACGGTTACATAAATAAATAAAAAACTTTGTTATTTAATAATGGTCTAACCTTCGTCAACAACTTTGTGAACCTGCAAAGTAATATAAGAACACATCAAAGTAATTCAATGCATGGAAACAATTTCCAAAACATAATTACAGAATGATTAGGTGAAAAGAAGCAAATTCATTGAAATTGAATAAACTCAAATCAAAAGTAATATACTGAAAACCGGTAAAATATAGTGACAAAAACAAAATATACGAAGATAAATATATAAATTATAAACAAAAACATAGTGAGAGAAAGATACTTTGAGGGTTATTGTCTTTATAAACAGTTACATAGAAAAAAATCTTTGTTGGCTATATAGATCTTTAATCATGGTATAACGTTGTGAACCTGCAAAATAATATAAGAACAAATAAAAGTAATTCAAAAGCATGAAAACAATTTGCAAAACATAATTACGAAATTGTTAGGTGAAGAGAAATTAACTAATTGAAATTGAATAAACTCGAATCAAAATTAATATATTGAAAACCGATAAAATATATGAAGACATATATATATAAATTATAAACAAAAAACATAATGAGAGAAAAATACTTTGAGGGTGCTTGTCTCTATAAATAGTTACATAAAAAAAAATCTTTGTTAGCTATATAGATCTTTAATAATTGTTTAACTTTCATCGATAACTTTGTGGATCTGCAAAATAATATAAGAACAAATCAAAGTAATTCAAATGCATGAAAACAATTTGCAAAATATAATTACAGAATGGTTAGGTGAAAAGAAGTTAACTCATTGAAATTGAACAAACTTAAATAAATCAAAATTAGTATCCTACAAACCAGTAAAATATAGAAACAAAATAAACTATATAAAGACAAATATATAAATTATAAACCAAAAATATAGTAAGAGAAAAATATTTTGAGGGTGCTTATATTTATACAACTCAATTAAGTAAAATCTATTCATAATTTTCGAGCCAATGATTATCTCAATGTTTAGTTCCACACTTAATGCTTATCTCAATTATGTTTACTTCAATTAAGTTGCTTGCATTTTAAACGCATCTGATTCTGAAGATTTTTTTTAGTTTTATTCATGTTTATCTTCTTTTTTTATTAGATCTCAATTTTTTATATTTTTTTTAATGTTTATCTCAATTTAGGTTGTTTAGGTTTTGAGGAAGTCGCAGTTCAAAGTTGCAGCGGTTTTTTATTTTCCTATTTTTCTTCGGATGCTTCAAAGCCGCAGTTCCGTTTTTTATTGTTTTATCTTTATTAAATATTGAATATTATTATTAAAAATTAATTATTCGAGTTTTTTTGGTAGCCGTTGATATTATTTTTTTCCCAAATGTCAAAATCTAGACCAATAAAATTAAATACCACTAAAAATTGATTATTTAAGTTTTTATCATAGCCATTGAAAATATAAAATAAAATAAACTTCCATTCAAAAAACTTAAGACACTTGAAAGAATAACAATTTCATATTTCTATTGTAACAATCAATGAACCTAACAAAATCTTCAAGCATTGTTAAAAATCTTACAATCAGCATGTATATTTTGATAAGCTAAACAAATTCATTCATCTAAAAGCAACAAAGAAGAACCTTGTAAGAGGCAATCACTAAAGAAGATATTCCGTCGATTACATAGGCCGGCTACTTCGCCAATATTATGAACAAACAAACATTCCACCTGTA
Organism: Trifolium repens; assembly: GCA_030408175.1. Taxonomy (NCBI): domain Eukaryota; kingdom Viridiplantae; phylum Streptophyta; class Magnoliopsida; order Fabales; family Fabaceae; genus Trifolium; species Trifolium repens. Next base: position 18,489,702 of record CP125839.1, on the reverse strand, counting down.
GTAGACATAACCAAAAACCAATAGTGAAATTGAACAAACTCAAAATAAATCAAAATTAATATATTGCAAAGAATAAAAAGGAAAAGAATAAAATATGCAAAATAAAAAAGGAACTAAAGGAGAAAGAGGTAAATATAGAAAAATAGATAGAAAGGAGTAAAAAAATAAAAAGAGAACGTGAGGAGAGATGAAAGTGATGAAACAATGTTTTTGATATTTTTGGTTACAAACAATATTTCTACTTTCTAATTGAGAGAGATGCAATTTTGTAGAGAAATTTTGTTTTGCATCATTTACTAATATAGAGAGATAATGCAACTTTTTAGGAAAATTAAGAGAAATTTTGTTTTGGATCGGTTTATTAATTTGTTTTCCCTTTGTAAAATTATTTTATACACACATCCAATCATATAGTGACACATCATGTATTGTGTTTGACGTGTCACATTCATTAATTGATGTGGCAACATAGTATTCAAGTTTTTATCGTAGCCGTTGATATAATTTTTTTTTCTACGTGTCAAAATCTAGACCATTCATATTAGGGTTAGGGTTTAGGGTGCCTCTAGTTACTCTCGTTTTATTATATTAAGATTAAGATTAAGATTAAGATAATAGTACAAATTTTATATCCGTCATTATAATTTTACTCTATAAATAAGATATGCATAAGTAAAAATAGAAACAAAATCTTAACCAAAAAAAGTAAAATAGAAACAAAATCTTAACATAAAAAATAGAAACAAAATAAAATAATTATAAGATATGCAAAAAATTATTGTAGAAACAAAATAAAAATATGAATCTATCCATAAAAGTAGTAAAAAAAAAAACAATAAAAAGATTTGAAGAAGTTTAGTAAAAAATAAATTTAAAAATATTAGAGATAGTTTAGTCAATTAAAAAATATTGTAGAAAGAATAAAATGAATATGCATAAAAATAGGAACATAGAAACAAAAACATAAACAATATTATCATCAAGTTTACTATCCTATCGGGCTGTTTGGATTGACTTATTTTTAAGCTTATGCGATACAACTTATGCAAATAAATAAGTTTTTATGTATTTTTATGAGTTTTTCTAAATAATTTATGAAAAACAGCTTATAAAAACATAATTTTTGTTAGTGAAAACTTCTGAATTTGCTTAAAAGTTTATTTATTTACATAAACTATTTTTATAAGTTAAAAAATAAGTCGAATCCAAACAAGCCCTATATAATTTTACTCTAATAAGAACGCAACTACTAGAAAACCGGTTAAAAAAAACTACTAGAAAACTAAGAAGCCAACTACTGATCTTTATTTATTTCTTTTATAAGAACCCAACTACTAATCTACTAGTAATATAATAAAATTAATTACTACCAAGTTTGCTAATTTATACTCATCAATTTCAATAATATTTCAAATTTTCTACCATTCTATGTAATTTTTCTCCGATAAGAATTAACTACTAATAATAATAATATAATAAAATTAATTACTATCAAATTTACTAAATTACCCTAAATATACTTAATCAAGTTTCTAATTTATTTCAAATATATATACGTGACAAAAATATTTGTATGTAATACATAAAATATTTGGATAGATAGCATTAATAAAACAAATTTATTGATTTAATAAATTTTATTAGAAATAATTAGTTTTTTTCAATACAATAGTTTCACCTATATTTTAACAATATTTTAAACAAATTTTTAATTATTTTATTCAAATTGTTAACATTGAAAATTTTATGAAAAGTGATTTTTTGAATTTCTAAAATGACCACCACCGTATCTGAATTGATAAAAACTTTAATTGCATGATGAGTCTGAATGCTTCCTCTATACGATTCTTCACTCATTCCAAGATTTTGATGTTCTAGAGAATATTATATTTTGTAATGGTTAGCAATTACATCAAATCTCTAGTGTATGTAGTATTTCTTTGTGTGGTGATTTTTTTTAAAATGTTTTGGATGCATACTGAAATAGGATTTTAGAGGTTTTATCCAAGGGTTCCCAAAATTGAGAGTATGTGATAAAATAGATAATTGCAATTTGATTATTAAATCAATGTAAAATTGATAGATGAGAATCCAATTTGAATTGGGGTTCTTAGTAAAAAAAAGAAAGGGAAAGATAAAAGAAAAATAAGTTTAAAACTTAAGTCATTACTCTTTTTTTTTTTTTTTGCTTTCGCACCGGTTCCGACCCACCAAAGGTGGGCGACTAATCCGGCTCGTGCGTAGAGGCATGCGCACTGGCCAAGCGTTGTTCCCCCTGGGAATCGAACCCGGTATTCCCCGGCTTTTTTATTGAGCACCAAAGGGAGAGAGAAGAGACTTCATTAATTTTCTTCATACCCACTATTGATCCTCATTTCACTATTTATGCACAACCAAAGATCCTTAATTTTAGGATCACTAGCCATGTGTCCATTTACCTTAACCAATTATATTATGCTAAGTGTATTTTCTCATATGTTATTTTGTTCTTTTTTCATCTTGTAAGGAGCATAGCTCCATGCCATTGGCATCTTTCTTTCATTTTGTTATACTGTTACATTGAAATTCTCCATGCCATTGGCATCAAACACAAGACGAATTCTTAAGCTCTAAATGAACACTTTTGTGAATTAGTTTCTCAAGTAGAAAAATGATATTATTTTCCTAATTGATCTTTTAATATATTAAGTTTTAAGTTGTTTACATTCATAAAAGTTGTTGTTTATGTGACAAGAGTTTCTTAATAGTTATCAATTAACTAAACACAACAAAAAAAGAGGTTAAGTAGATATCTATATTAACACAATAGAGAATGTCGATCACACAAACGGGCACGGAACGTACCTGCTTAGCCGCTAGTAAACATAATAATGCTACATCAATCCGAAAAGCATATTTACATAGCATCGACACTTTAGATTGAAGATATATCTGATATCTACTTCTTGTCCATATTTAACACAGACGCATGTGATTACATTCAATTATTTTATTTTCTCAAATTATTACCAGTGTCGATACGTCAGTGTCATGTCCGATATCCTTTGATGAGCAAAATTTATACACCAATGTTTACAACAATTATTGCTGTTGAGAAACTCTTGCCACGTCATTAGAAGAAAACTAATAAGAAGAAAATAAAGAATAGAAAGTTTAATTAATTAGTTTAATTGCTCAAAATGAAGATTACCAAAATCATAACACAACACTACCTACTCATCTTGGCAAAGAATGTAAAGATTATCAAAAGCATAACACTACACTACCTACTCATCTTGGCAAAATTAAGAATGTAAAGATTATTTGCACTAAACAAGATCTTGCAAATTTCATGACCTTGCTAATGTTTCGGTTTATAAGTAACTATACCTTTTACACGTTGCACAAATCATACCTAAGAGAAGTTCTTTTAGAAGAGTTGAGTAGTTTCTTTCTCTTATGTACTTACTAGATAAAATTAATTAGGAAATTCATCAAGTAACAAAGGTCAATGGCTTTTGTACATGAATCTTTGCATCTTCTATTGTTTCTTTTATCCCTCTCAACATTTAAGTTTGCCATCAATTAGCACCACTTATACAACTACAACAATAGCTCCTTCAACAATAGCACCACTTATCAAAACACATGTTCTTTGTGTCACTAAGGTTAATTTTCAAAATAAAATTAATTATAACAAGTAGAAAATAATTATTAAACATATTATAATTTAAACTTTTGAAATATCTCAAAATTTCCAACAGGTATCACCCGTTTAACCAATATAAAATTCGGGTGTGCATTTCAAAATGTGTGGTATAACCTTCAAGATTTGCTCCTTCACCTAATATTAAATGGTTGTAATTATAATACTTGTCGGTTAAGCTTCCGATACAGTAAGAGAATTTTGGACCTATTTGTGTGACCAAAGACAATTCTTCACTGTTAAATCCTAACCCTGGTACTCCGTTGTAACTTGGATCAGGATTATATATAATGTGTTAAACACTACCCGAATTTTATATTGGTTAAATGGGTGATATCTTCGTCACCCGTCACCCGTCTCAAAGACTAATGTGTGACTGCCAACTGTTTCTGGTGAGAAGGAGTTGTCTGCGTAACTGGCGATATATGTAAACGGCTCGCATTTGCAGCCGTCAAAGTAACATGGTTTGCGGCATGATGGAGAATAGGTCGACGACTTTGAAGGATCGAACATTTGACCTCGATATTGGGTACAACTTGTGCAAGGGGTGCACATTGTCCAGAAGGTGCGACTCCCGGTGTCCATGATGAGTAATTGTGGGATGGGAGGTTGGCCTATTGAGATATTGGCTAGTATGATTCTACCGGTTAATTACGGAGAAAGAGAAGCTCTATAAACATTTCTAGAGACTAATGAACCTTCAATCCTTGCTTTCAAGTTGGTTAAACGCGTAATCGAGTATTTGATGTCGAGTTTCATTTTTTGTTGTTGTTTCGTTTGATTATAGCGAGGATGGTGAATAGAATTATAATGAATGAGTTTTGAAACCGATCTATATATGACGTTTGGAAGAAGTTCAAGGAGTTAGTGTTGTAGTTGTATAAGTGGTTCTAATTGATGGCAAACAACATGTTGATAAGTGGTTCTAATTGATGGCAAACAACATGTTGAGAGGGATAAAAAAACAATAGAAGATGCAAAGTACATATATAGGAGAAGGAAACTGCTCGCTCAACTCTTCTAGAAGAACTTCTCTTAGATATGATTTATGCAACATGATATGTAAAAGGTAGTTACTTTCAAACGGAAACATTAGCCAGGTCATGAAATTTGCAAGATCTTGTTTAGTGTCTTAATCTTTACGTTCTTAATTTGCCAAAGTAGTGTATGTTATGATTTTGGTAATCTTTATATTCTTTGCCAAGATGAGTAGGTACTGTTGTGTTATGATTTTGGTAATCTTTATTTTGAGCAATTAAACTAATTAAACTTTCTATTCTTTATTTTCTTCTTATTAATTATTTTCTTCTTATTACGTTTCTCAACGGCAATAATTGTTACTGGTATGTTAGTCTGTGCCGCGCACGAGATTATTTTCTTTTTGAATATTATTTATATGTATATTTTGATATATTATTTGATTAATTTGGTTTAAAATTCTAAGGTGAAATTGAGATAGATTTTGCATGATATAGATTTAACAATGTTACAGAATAAAAGGAGATTAAAAGTATTACTTCGCTTCCCATTTTACACTATTATGAGATAGATTCTTTATCCCATCTTCATCCCCGAAACTATATAGTGAGCCTATAAATATAAAATAATTTGTTATGAAATAAAGTAATAGACAAATGAATAGAGATAGAGAGAAGATGGAAGAGAGAAAGAGAATAGAGAACTATTGTATTTCTCATTCACAAGTATATGTGTTTACATGACAATATAGCTTCTATTTATAGGACAATATCATAGGCCAATGGAATGGGCCAATTCTTATTGGACATCCACACAATTATTCATAACACTCCCCCTTGGATGTTCATCGAGGATATGCCTCGTTAAAACCTTACTAGAGAAAAACCCATTGGGAAAAAATCCTAGTGAAGGAAAAAGAGTACATCATCCTTTGTATGTGAACTGCCTCATTAAAAACCTTACCAGAAAAACCCAGTGGGATAAAACCATGGTGAAGGAAAAAAGAGTGCAGAACATATTTGTGTCTCCCCCTCATAAAGACAATTATATATGAGGTGAAGGAAACCCAAATAATCTTCTATATTAGTTTCTCAAAAGCTTTACTTGAAGTTGACTTAATAGAAAGATCTATCATATCTTCTTTATCGTACGCTTTTCCAAGTTTGCATTTTGTGTGACAATATCTTCATACTGAATTGTTGCAAGAGCCCTTTGACAGAAAATTCACAAATCTCTTGTATCTGATGAATCCCATACTTGAACCAAATCACATTCTTGATTATCTCATGTAGTGCTAAACTTTTCTCGTCATTTTATTTCATAAGATTGTTATTGTAGTTAGTTTCACAGATCTTCATGAGTGACTGTATACAAATAACCTGCATATTTCAAAATAACAAAATATATACAATAACAAATAATACGTCAACTATGTATTTGTCTCCTTTTGAATTAAAATGTGGTACTTCAGGACCAATTCAAGTAAATCATCATTTTCTTGAGACGTGTGATAATCTTTGTTCACATCAGGTGACATCGATACACAAATTATATCTTTTTATATAAAATGTGTTTAGTACCTTATTTCATTCCAACATATTTCATACGAGTGTCTTGGTGCATAAAATCTCATTGAAATACTAAATTTGCGATTCAAAATAGACTTTGACCATCCAACATATTTCATTCCAAATTGATCTTTAATCATGGATTTCAAGAGCTCTTCATGAGTTCTGGTCAAGTTTATAATATCATCATAAAAAATCAATTATAACAAATTCATTTTCAATGATGGACAAATGTCATTCTCATATTTCTCATTTGGAAATATTCACTAAAATTATTATACAACATGCATTTTGATTGTATGCATATACAAAGAGACTTTTTCATTTTATTAAGTCATCTCTTTAATATTTTAATTGCATGCCTCATGCAAATTAATTCCTTCAAGGAGTTTCATATAATCCTCACTAACAACAAGTGAGCCATGTAAATATATTGTAACACAATTTTTAAATAAAGTGAGTCTTTTGAGTTACTAAAATTAAGAAAACATTTTGATTTCACTTCAGGTGAATATTTCTCATTTCACTTGAATACGAAAGCTCATATATGCCTTATTGGATTTATACCTTCAAGGCATAGACTTCAAATCCAAAAATCATTATATTTTGCAAATGAATCTTCTTTATATTTTGGCTAACCACACCCCTTAATGTGGGTTCAATGTTCTCGCACTTATAATATTTAGCGCTACCTCATTTGTCGACAATTTTTTCAAGTTCTTGGTTCCTTGTTTTAACTTGTAGAGATATAACTGATTGAGATCTCTTTATTATCAGAAATGACAGGTACCTGAACCTCTTCAGGAGGTATAAACATTTTGCAATCTCTACACTTTTCATGATTGTTTTCTTACCAACAAGACCATCTTCCTTCTCTAAGTTTTATCTTTGGAACCGAGGTTTAGGCATGCCTTAGCCAATTAAAATTTCAATAGAAAAGGACATTTGCAGCATAAAGGAATTTAGAAATCCCTTTTAGGTCAGAAAATGCATATTTTGAACTTCAAGTTCATATTGTTGTGTGCGAGTATTTGAATGCATTCTATACAAATATTTCAGAGCTGCTTATATTTATTTTTCTCTCCCCCTAATGCCGATAACTAATGACAAGATATGAAATATCTTATGGTAAATACTCAAATTCATTACAGAATCTTAGTTTTCTAGAGTTTCATCTAACATTGTCTGCTGGACAATGGAGAACATATAGTTCATATAAAAAAATTCTTAGATGAGAGATATTAAGTTCCTGACCATGAACAAATTTTAATGGGGAGAATTTTAATGATTCATTGGCTTGATGCACATAGATGTTACTACTAGCAAAGTAACATGTCCAAGTAAGGACCTTTGTTCTCATAATAATTGTCTGGCTTTAAATATAAAGCATTTAGCTAAATATCTTTTCCAGATCATGCTAAATATGAACATGTGCAACTCGGCATTCAAAATCTTGTCACACACCAACTTGATCAAGGTTGGTGACATTTACTTGGCCATTTAGTCGATGCATCGATAAACTTGTATAATATCTATGTGGCCCACAAAATATTAGATATATGCACATGTATCATATCAAATAATGGGAAATTCAAACCCCTTATTTTGCCTTTTATTGGCTTTGAGAACAAAATGTGATAATTCATTATATTGAAGAATGTTCATACTCTTCGATTGCATCATTAGACTCGGGATGGTCTAACCGGTCATGCCAATTATATGAGCCTTTTTCAAATGTAGAACTTTGCCTTAAATAAAATGATACTTCAATATTTCAGATAATATTTTCTCACAATTTGAATCCTTCAGGGATTTTCATATTTCCTCATTTTATCGTCCTACTTTGATACCAATAGTTGGGGAAAATAAGAGAGACTTTAAATCACACTTGAATTCTCAATATTCTTCCCCTCATGTGTGATTTCCACCACATCTCATAAATATTGTTTGGGATTTCATAGATCTCTGTCGGAGAATCACCATACAATATCATATACACCATAATGTCCTTCTGGGACAATTTAATCATACTTTGATAAAAGAGTATAACTTTGATAAAATATTTGCTTCATGAAATATCTCAATAGTATATAAAATTCAACAACCAATTTACAATCAATAATGATTGTAGAATGACGCAGGATAGTGTATTTCATTTTACAAAGATAACAACATTTGATTGAAAAGATAAATAAAGAAATCATGTTCTATGTTCATTTGTGCTATGAATCTTCTGGATTCTTAGTTAAAGTATATCACACTATGGCTCTTATGGGCTCATAGTTTAAAACTCAATAAATTTCTATGAGCACTTGAGGAATATAATGCATTCTTAATATTTTAGCTCTTTCGGAGCCTTCAATATCATTTTTTGTAATATAGTAATAACATTAATTTCTTCCAAAAGAGAAACATATTTCTTTTAGAATTCCCCATCTATTCTTAATTATACTTCTCGTTGTTTTATCAATTAAAATAAGACAATTATCACAAAATATAATAATACCATTAAGATGAATGATAAATTAATGATTTCGATTTATTTAATGGGTATAAAAAAATAGAAGACTAACAACTAAATGATTGAATAAAAATAATAGAATGTATAAATACAAAATTGTATAAATTAAAAAAAAAAAATTAAATATGCAATCTAGGAATAAATTTTATTTCGACTTTGCTACTTCTGGAGCATATTCAAGGGGAAAAAAAATCCTCTAATTTTCTTTGGTCCAACATCCCATATACTAAAATCAAATAAATCTTATGGACTTTGATCATAGTCCAAATATTTTGTTCTTCAAGAACTTAACCATATATCGCTATCAACAATGGTAATGAAAAATTACAATTTTCCGATCCTTCTGGGATACTTAATATTAAACTTTTGGTTATTCAAGAATTATACCTTTAGGGGTACTTGATATGGAATTATTAATTCTTCAAGAATTATACCACCAATATTCATAAACATTGATTATGAAAAATTATTCTTGAGCGATACTAAAAGAATGCTTTAACATTGAATTTTAAGTTCTTCAGGAACTATACAAATAATTTTTTCATTAACAATATGGTTAAGGAAATCCATATTCTTTGAGCAATCCATCAGGGATGCGTTAATATTAAGGCTTTAGTTCTTCAAGAACTATATTACAATGATCTTCATAATTTCTTCAAGAAAATTTCATTCTTTGAGCAATCCTTCTAGGATGCTATGAACTTTTGGTTCTTCAGAACTATCTTACAAGATTTTTTATAATGATCAAGAATAATTCACTTTTTCCAAAATCCTTCAAAGATGCTCTATATTAAATTTATATTACAAATGATCTTCATAGTAAGAGCAATCAGTTCTTGGCACAATCCTTCAGGGATGCGCAATATTAACTTTCTAGTTCTCCAAGAACTATGTCCAAATATTCAAAATAATGATATAATTCATTATTTGAGAAGTCATTTGCTTCAATATTAAGTTTTTTTTTTCTTATAGTTCTTCGGGAACTATATCACAATTGATCTTCATAAACAAAGACATAGATCAATATTTCAAGCAATTCTTCGAGAATGCTTTAATGTTGAATTATTCTAGATTTCATCAAGATTAAATATGATTAACACATGAAAATATGAATATCATAAGCACTGTGATAAAGAATAATATTTTCTATTAATTAATTTTGCATCAAATGCATCAAAATTGTAAAGATATTACGCAATGATATTTTTAGCATTTATTTGTTATCGGAAAATTAATTGGTCAAAAAATTTGGTCAAAGATGACTAGAATCAATGAAATTAACGGTCATAATACTTTTTTTTTTTTGGTTTTCACCACCAGTTGAATCTGGTTCGGGGGTCACTACTTATTCCTTAATTGATTGGGTAATGAATTGATAAAATAAGGAAAGAAGTAAAAATCATTCAATTATTTTAATGGAATTAAATGGTCAAAATCAGTATTATTTATTGGTAAAAAAATTTATATATGAATGACAATAATTGTAGTATATGAGTGATATTAATAATAAAAGACATTTAAGTGTCCAGCTCAGAGATGAGAGAGAAAGTAGAGAGAGGTGCTCTGTCTAGGGCAAATGGAGCGGTGAGACTCATTGAGTTTGATCGAGTGCACAGAGGTGGTTTTGTCAACAGGTTGGATAAGGAAACTACTTCCTTCTTCTTCACCAACTTTCCGGAAGAAGTCCAAGCGATGGAACTATGGAGCATGTTTGCTAAACATGGAAGAGTAGGAGAAGTGTATATTCCTACGAAGAGGGATAAACAGGGGAATCGTTTTGGATTTGTGAAGTTCAAAGAGGTCAAATGTGTTGAAGCTCTTAGCAACAGACTGGAAGATTTGTGGGTTGGCACGTTCAAAATCCGGATAAACTTGTCTAGGTTTGGAAGGACAAGAACGAAAATCCCGACGGAGCAAAGGAAGTCAAACACCTCGGAGGAGGTCTCAGCAGTTCACCCAAAATCCCCAAAACCCTTTAAGCAAGCCCTACTTAAGGGTCGAGGTGACCATTTTCTTCTGCGGTGGCGACGGTGGAAGTGGAAGTTGTTCCTGACTTTCTTCATTCTCTAGAAGGAAGTTTCGTTGGTAGGTTGAATATGGGGGTTGAGGTCAGAGCCCTACAAACTAAACTTTGGTTGGCGGGGTTTCAAAAGGTGAGGGTGGTGGTTATGGGAGGAGGCTTGGTTCTGATTGGCAATAGCGATGGGGAGGAGTTAAAAGGCCCGGTTTGCAAGAAGGGATGGTGGGGTGGTTTACTTTTTGATATAAAAAGATGGACACCAAACCTGGTGTCATCAAAGAAAGAGGTGTTGTTAAACATGTTTGGAATCCCATTACATGTATGGGGTGAAAGCACGTTTAAAGCTCTAGCAAACAGATGTGGGTCGTTTATATCGACAGATGCTGGAACTACGAACATGAGGAGTCTTGAGATGGCTAGAGTGAAGGTAGAAGTTCCGATTTGGGAACAGATTGATGTTACGGTGAAACTGGTGGTGCAGGGAGCTACATTCTGGGTGAAACTGATAGAGGAAGGTGGACGTGGGAGGGAAGGTGAAGAAGAGAATGGCGATCAACTTGACATCAGTGACGTTGGTTCCTCATGTGCCTCCGGTGGTCAGGCGGCGGCGATGGTAGCATTGGAAGGGCTCGATGATGTTGATACCGACAGCGAAGCATCAGACGGGGAGCAGTGTGCAGGAGCTTTACGTAGTCAGGTGGTCAGAAAGTCAAAGGCTAGCAAAGGAGGTGTTGGGGTATGTGGAGGAAAGTCAGATGAGAATGCAGAAATTATCAGGGTGATTCCTAGTACTGATCCCATGCTGAAAGAGACAAGTGATAACCTTTTGGTGAAGTCACCTAGTGTAGTACGAGGTTCAACCTCTTTGGTTTGCGTGGACAAGGATGCAGATAAAGGTGGGGGCCAGGGGGTGAATTCAAATTCCATCACGTGTAGTCCGTTACATACACCTTTGGAGAGGAGGCAAGTGGGGCCAGGTTTGAGACAGGTGGCAATAGCCGGGTCGGTGCAGGAGACCCCAGGTTATGGGTCGGTTTCGGACTCGGTTTTGGGCCCAGTGAATGGTGTGAAAGCACTTGGTTGGGATTCTTTAATTGGGCCAGTGACTATGGGCCAAGGGGTGAACAATTTTTGCAATCCAGTGATTTCTGTGCTAGATAACATGATTCATCAATCCGGTCATAAGCTTGGAGGTGAACGAGCTTGCTCTTATTTGTCTGAGGAAGACCCCAGTGATTCTTCTTCAACTCCACAACCATATTCAGATTTGCCTCAACCTAGTATTGGGAAATCCAAAGGGAGTAAACTCAGAAAAGCTCAAATGCCCATCTCTTCGATTCTGGGCCCAAAATGTTTGCGCTTTGCAGGGGTGGTGAACAATAATTCGTGCTTAGCCAAGAGAAGAAATAATCCGGGAGTTCCAGAACTGGTCTCATCAGAATCCCGATCCCAACCAGCTATTTTGCAGGAAGGACAAAATAGCAAGGAAAACCGTTCGGAGAAACAGGTAATTGAAGTGGAGCAAGTGGGTATCAGATGTTCTCAAGGGAAGGATGTGGAACCTGTGGCATCTCAGAGTGTTCAAGGTCTAGCTCTTGAAGTAGTTTTACCTTTTCAACAACCCCCCAAGCCCAATCTGGTGTTAACCTTCTCCTAAGTGATGATTCCATTCAAGATGTTGAGGGTTTTTTAGTATCTCGGGAAAACCCAGAATCCAAAAAGCTAGAGGCACAAAAATTGTTGGCTGATCAACAAGAATTGGGTTTCACTTTCAATCAGAATCTAGAAGAGCCAGTTGTTCGTATGGTGGATATGGAGGTAAGGGATAGAGCTGAGTTTGTGATGCGTCAGGAGTCGCCCCGTCCCCAATGATAATTGCCTCTATTAATATAAGAGGTTTGGGAGGGGTGGTGAATCGGAAATATTTGAAGGAGTTGGCGAGGAAGGAACGGTTGGATTTCTTAGCTATCCAAGAAACAAAATTGGAAGCTCTTTCTGACAACTTGTGTTATAACCTGTGGGGGGGAGATGTTTGTCAATGGGCTTTCCTCCCTTCCTCCGGTAGTAATGGGGGTATTTTATCGATATGGAGTAAATCCAATGCTTTGTTGAAATTCTCCTTTATTGGTGAAGGGTTCGTAGGAGTTTGTTTGGAGTGGGGTGTTCACAAGGAGGTTTGCTTCATAGTCAACGTTTATTCTAGCTGTGATTTAAATGGCAAGCGTAGATTGTGGGAAGCATTGTTACAGTGGAAAAGTCAATTGGGCAGTGGAGCTTGGGGCTTAGTTGGTGACTTCAACGCGACTCTAAATCATGACGAAAGAAGAGGTGTGAATTCTATAGTGTCTAGTGCTTCTCGTGCTGAGATGTCTGAGTTTGGTGACTTTGTTCGGGAGATGGAAGTTATTGATCTGCCACTCTTAGGGAGGAATTTTACTTGGTTCCATCCTAACGGAGTCTCTATGAGCAGAATCGATAGGATGCTAGTTTCTCACGGTTGGCTAATTTTATGGAGCAACCCGACTCTTTGGGTCCTTCCTCGCTCTATCTCAGATCATTGTGCTCTTCTCTTGAGATCGAGTGCAGTTGACTGGGGTCCGAAGCCTTTCCGGTTCAACAACCATTGGCTCCTTCACAAAGAATTCTATGGTCTTGTTGAGATCTTTTGGACAAATTGCGGCTTCACAGGTTGGATGGCTCTCATTTTGAACGACAAACTTAAGGGGCTGAAGAGTCAGTTGAGAGCTTGGAATAGAGAAAATTACGAGTCGGTGGATTTGAAGATCAACAAGCTCGTGGATGATATTCAACGGCTGGATGTGAGAAGTGAGTTGTCGGGGCTGTCGGAGGGAGAGGTGTTGTTGCGTAAGAAGATGTTTGCTGATATGTGGCAGCTGCGCATTAGTAAGGAGTCAATCTTATCTCAACGCTCTCGGCAAAGTTGGCTTCGAAATGGGGACTCAAATACAAGGTACTTCCATACTTGTATTAATTTAAGGAAGAGAAGAAATTCTATTGTAGCACTGCGTATAGGGAATGATTGGATCGAAACACCGTTGGAGATAAGACAAGCTACAGTTGAGTATTTTAAATTGAAGTTTAGTACTGAGATGTGGGATAGGCCGAAACTTGAAGGAATTGTCTTCCCTTCTCTAGTAGAGGTAGATAATCAGTGGCTGTCGAGACCCTTTGAGCTGTCCGAAATTGAGAAAGTGGTTAAGGATAGTGACGGAAACAAGAGCCCGGGCCCCGATGGATTTAACTTTGTGTTCCTAAAAGCAATTTGGAACATTTGTAAGGGGGAAATCCGTATTATGTTCGATCAATTCCATGGCATTGGATCCCTCCCGAAATGTTTTTCTTCCTACTTTGTGACGTTGATACCCAAAGTTAACTCGCCTTCCGACCCATCTCCCTTCTTGGATGTCTTTATAAATTGATAGCAAAGGTGTTGACGGCAAGACTAGCTAGTGTGATTGATCGTCTAGTAGCCCCAACGCAATCGGCATTTATTAAAGGTAGACAACTAGTTGATGGTGTGATTGTTATAAATGAAGTGGTCGACCTAGCAAAGAGGAGTGGCCAAAGTTGCTTAATCTTTAAAGTAGACTTTGAAAAGGCGTACGACTCGGTAGAATGGAGCTTTCTTGATTATATGCTCGGTAGATTCGGTTTTTGCACTAAGTGGAGGGAGTGGATACGTGCGTGTGTGTTTGCCGGGAGTATGTCCGTTTTGGTCAATGGAAGCCCCTCCGGAGTAATCAATATTCAAAGAGGATTGAAACAAGGGGACCCACTTGCCCCATTTCTTTTTCTCCTTGTGGCGGAAGGATTCAGTGGGGTAATGAAGAGGGCGGTCGACCTCAATCGCTGCCGGGGTTTCCGGGTGGGAAATAGTGATGTGGTGATTTCCCACCTTCAATATGCCGATGACACCCTTTGTGTAGGTCAAGCTACGGTTGAAAATTTGTGGGTGTTAAAGGCGGTCCTAAGGGGATTTGAAATGTGTTCGGGCCTAAAGGTGAATTTTTGGAAAAGTAGACTTATGGGTGTCAATGTTTCCCATGACTTTATGACGGTGGCCTCGTCTTTTCTCAATTGCAAGGTTTCTTCAATTCCGTTTGTTTATCTAGGCCTCCCGGTCGGTGCAAACCCGAGACGGATGACTACTTGGGAACCGCTTCTTGAGTCACTTCGAAAGCGTCTTGGTTCTTGGGGAAACAAATTTATTAGCCTTGGTGGGCGTATAGTTCTCTTGAATGCGGTCCTTAATGCTATTCCGGTTTTTTACCTATCCTATCTCAAAATCCTTACCCAAGTGTGGAAGAAAATTCGGCGTTTACAACAGGAATTTCTTTGCGGAGGGAGTCGGGGGAGAAAGAAAATTAGTTGGATCAAATGGGATACGGTTTGCCTCCCGATTAACAAGGGTGGCCTTGGGGTGAAAGATGTTCGGGTCGTGAACATTAGTTTACTATCGAAATGGCGTTGGAGACTTCTTGATAATACTAATGCGGTGTGGAAAGATGTGCTCAAAAGTAAATATGGGGAGGATGTGGTGGCTAGGGTGGAGTTGGGGGAGAATTGTAAGCCTTGGTTTGCCTCTTTGTGGTGGAGAGATATTTTTTCAATTGGGTACAATCTTGATACTCATTGGTTTGCTGCCAATATAGTCAAAAAAGTAGGCAATGGAGTGAATACTAGCTTTTGGTATGATACTTGGGTAGGTGAGTCTCCTCTTAAAGACCGGTTCCCTCGCCTTTACTCAATCTCAACTCAAAAGGAAGTGTCGGTGGCGGATATGTGGTATCCGACGGATGGTGTTGCGAAGTGGAGGCTCTTATGGCGTAGAAGATTCTTCGTATGGGAAGAAACTGTTTTAGAAGAGATGCTGGAAGTTATTAATAGAGTAACTCTCTCGAACTTACCAGACAAATGGGGTTGGAAGCCGGAGAACGATGCAGATTTTACGGTTAAGTCAGTGTACAACTTGGTCTCAATTCTGTCATCTTTAGATGTGCTGGAAGTCCCGTGGCATGCCAAGGTTTTTGCTGGTATTTGGAAAAGTCCGACTCCGTCAAAAGTTTGCGGTTTCGTTTGGCAATTGCTTCATAATAGAACTTCAACTAGAAGTAATTTGGCTAAGAGAAATATTATTGCAACAGGCGTGGATTGTGTTTGCCCTCTCTGTGGTGCTGAAAGTGAAACGGTTGAGCATTTGTTTCTTTATTGTACAGTGACATATCAGGTATGGAATGATATATTCACCTGGCTGAAAGTTCCTTTTGGTCTGCCCCAAAGTAGGTTCTCGATATTTCATTGTCTCTTAAGTGCTGGAGACCCGAGATCGAGTAAAGGAAGATTGATGATCTGCTGTGCAGCTGTTTGGGTGATATGGAAATTCCGAAACTCAGTGCTTTTTGACAACGGCAATGGGACAGCTTCAGAATTGGTGGAACGAGTCAAAGTAACCTCCTGGAAATGGTTTTTGGCTCGATCAAAGAAGACACACTGCCTTTATTATGAATGGTGGGCCGAACCAGATATTTGTCTGAGGAACTAGGCGGTTGGTTAGGCTGAAATGGAGGTTCTGTCTGTTATTTTTTCGCTCATGGATTTTCTTTGCTGCGGTTTGTTCTATTGTCTAGGCACATTCCCTTTCTTTGTTCTAGTTTTGTAGCTGCTATTGTACTAAGTGTTCGGAACTTTATTTTCTTGTACCTTGTTTCTCTCTTTAGCCTCTAAGTACTGCTTGTGCTTAGTTGTGCCTTTAATAAAGTTTCTGTGCTGTTCAAAAAAAAAAAGGCATTTAAGTGTATTCAACGGAATTAATTGGTCAAAATAAAATTCATTTATCCTAATTAATGTAATTAAATTGATTCAAATTAGTCATATGAATAACATTAGTAACGTAATAGAAAATTAACCAGACAAATTGAAAATGTATCAATATTGGCATATACCACTAATATTTTGTCAATGTTGTATTAGAATACACATTATATTAGGTTCATATATATAATAATATAAATAAATTGCAATATAAATTTATAACACTATCCTTCAAGAATAGTTGTATATATTGAATTCTTCTGGAATTCATAACAAATAAATTACATTTTTAAGTAACATCCTTATAATGTAATAATAGTCCTTTGTGCAATCCTTCAGGGGTGCATATATATTATATATACTGGACTTTAAAAAAAATTTGTGATTTTGAGTTCTAAAGAACTATATAGGATGTAAGAATAACGATTTGTGCAATGCTTCAGGAGTGCATGAGTATTGAATTCTTCTGGAATTCAAAGGGAATAAAATTCTTATAAGTTCTTCGAGAACTACATAATAAATCGGTATCAATTTTCAATCCTTCAAGATGTAGGAATATTTATAAAAGAGAACAAATAGATTTCATAATAAATGACGATCCTTTTTTTTTGTATGTTCGTCAGGAACTAAAATCAGTTAATTCTATCGGAATTCTTGATGAAAATTTTGAGTATTCTAAATTCTTCGGGAATTAAGTTTATTGAATTCTCCGAGAACTCATAGATTAAATTTTTAAGTTCTTTGGGAACTAATATTATCGAATTCTTTGGGAATTACTAGATTAAATTTATAAGTTCTTTTGGATGATCGAATTATCGATGTTTCACCATACATGTGTCGGTCACGAAGCATAAGATGCTTCACCATACTGTTGTCGGTCACGAAACTCAAACAATATCGAACATCCAAATACATAAGACATGAATCTTCAGGATTCATATTTTAAAATTTTATCATGCTATGAATCTTCAGGATTCATATTTCAAAAATTTCACCACGATGCTTCTGGATCGTAGACTATGAATATTCATGATTCATATTTCAAAAATTTAACTATGGTGCTTCTGGACCATATAAGTTGTAAATCAATATAAAAAAAATAAAGATCTGGAAAAAAACAAGAATTATAAAACTCATACATAAAAATAAAGAGAAGGGAAAAACTTACAAATTCTAGAAAGAATTGTTTAGGAGAGACTATCGTGCTGATAACGTGTTATGAAATAAAGTAATAGACAAAGGAATAGAGATAGAGAGAAGATGGAAGAGAGAAAGAGAATAAAGAACTATTGTATTTCTCATTCACAAGTATATGTTACATGACAATATAGCTTCTATTTATAGGACAATATCATGGGCCAATGGAATGGGTCAATTCTTATTGGACATCCACACAATTATTCATAACATAATTATAAATTTCATTTTCAAAGTAAAATTTGCTTTGATTTTTCATAGCCTTAAGATTTTTTGAGACCGTACCCATAAAATTAAAATATACCATGATTTTTTTTTATTTTTCATCTCGAGCCGACTCTTTATAGAAAATTTACATTAGGTTCATTGTCAAACACGAGATAATTTTTATTTTTTTTCAATAATATTTATTTCCATATGTTATTTTTTCTTTTGAAGATTGTCTATGTCTTTTTTCCATTTTATATTATTTAGAATGGTATCTACGTTTTTTCAATTGTCTATTAGAGTGATTTCTTTTAGTTTATTTGAGTATGAAAATACGATATATCTTTAACACGGGACTCTGTTGGACTTCATCAACAAAAAATAATTGTAAATTTTTATATTATTTTTTAAATGAATATTAAAATACTTTGACCTTGTTTCTATTCTAGAAAATTTTCTTTTCACCATACCACAAAGAAACAATCTTCACGCGTGAGCGTCAAATGAGAAAACCTATGTGTGAATCTCTCCACTCACATTAATAAATTAAGGTTCTTAAAAAAAGTTCGAACGAAGGTTATGGAAAGTTTAAAATATCATAAATTATATAAAATCAAAATTATGTTAATTTATTTTAGATTTTCCATAGATTTCATCGGCCATATGTAATCTAATTAAAGTGCGATGGACACATAATATGGAAAAAACCCCCTTAGTCGAAATTCAAATTTTAATTAGTCAATGTGTATTTTTAATAGTGAGGTGGGAAGTGTTACCCGTTTCTTATTATATTTCTCTCTCTCTCACTGTCTCCCTCTCCCGTCTCCGTCGCAGGACTCTATGGGGTTCCATCAACAATAAAATAGTTGTTAATTCTATATTATTATTTTTAATGAATATCAATAAAACTATCGTGTTAAGTTATCACTATCTTCTACATACACTTTTCATCATGGGGATCACTTTTTATCGTGCTAAATAAAATTTTGAATAAATAATCCCCGTAATACAATATTAAATATGAAAATATGTATAACCCCGCAGTCGGAATTCAAAATTTAATTAACCATTGTATATTCACTACAAGGAAAATGGAACATAGCGACAGTCATTTTGAGGCGGATGAACAGTACCGCCGCCGCCTTTCCATTTACCGGCGGTTACTCCTACGGTTACGAACCGCCGCCGCATACTTAATAGAATGAAGCCAAATTTTGACTTATATCTTCACCTTTTCCCTCGTTTTGTCAAATCAAAACTTCTTTGTAACCCTAGCTTTACCTCGTGCTCGTCATGGCTGCCACCACAAGTCATCTTCTTCGCAGGTTTCATATCTCTCTCTCTCTCCCCCCTTTGTCTTGCAATCGATTTTTGTTTTCAATTTTAGGATTGTCTCATGTTAATTTGTTGATAGTTTGATTTTGATGATCTAGGGATTTTGATTTTATATATTCAATTTCTATGATAGCTATTTAAGAGATTTTGGGTTTAGATCTGTCCATTTGAGAATGTCCTTTTACCATATTTTTAGGGTTTTTGAGTTCAGTGATATTGTTAGAAAATTCTTACTTTGAAATTCACTCTCACAATCCTTTCTGAGTTCTTACACCAATTTAATAATCATCCTCCCACAATCAAGAGAATATTTGACGTTGAGGAAACAAGAAGATTAAAAAAACAGTAACAAAAGATAAAGTATATAAAGTTTTACTCATTCTCTAGTTGCAATCTTTATGAAAAATGTGAGTTTCTAGTTCCATTCTAGTTTATTGTTTTAAATCGTGTTGATTAAAATGTTAATAGAGAAACTCTTGAGCGTGGAGCCCTGTGAAGGAGAAACGTAGTAAATATTTTTTAGAGTAAAAATATGAGGTATAGTGATATTGTGATAGCATTGAGTTTTTCAATTTTAGATTTTATTCATGTTTTGTTTAACTGAGAATTGGAACTAACATTTTAATGATTTGTATGTATCAGATTCCAGATTTTATCAAGAGGGAGGTTGAATTTCGGTTTCTTGTTATAGTGATAGCATTGAATTTCGGTTGAATTATAGGTTACAGAGTAAGTGTGAAGGTAATGGATAGACTTAAACTATAACTCAAATATCTTAAACTTAAAGGATGTGGTATGATTGTTATACGACTGGTATGATTATTATACCTTACACTTGTTCTTTGATTATTAGTGCTAAATTGCAAGTTACATTTATTTGAGTAGAGTTACACTTTGATGATATGTAAAGAATGCTTTTGCAGTTGCAATTTTGATGCAATTTATATAGCTTTTTCCTATGATATCAAATACTCGACATTACTCTTGTAGATTGATCAAATACACGATATTACTTTTGTGATGAGAAGTCAATGGCAGCACTAAGACATTGTCTTAGAAGAGCTTGTGAGCAGTGCTATCGATATAGAATATAGATGTCAATCTGTTTGCTATAAAAGTTGGTATTGAGTTCTGAGTTCTATCAATAACAAGGATTCTCATGATGGATAGTTTCAGCCTGGTGGATTTTTAATGATTCTCTTTCAAATTGGTTTCTTATTTTAATACTTAAAGTTAAGTTGCAACATAAATATTTTTTCTAAAGCAACATAGGTATTTTAATGTAATACTCTTGCAAATATTATTGATTATTATAATTATAGCTCAGGGAAAAGAGGTCATTATTACTATTCTTCATGAAGCTATAGTAAGCAGCTATTATGATGGAGCTATGGTAAGCAACTATATTGAAATTCCACTATAGAATCTTTGTCTAAATATATCATTTAAGATACATGATCATGCTTTTTTGACATGGAATGTGTGTTTTTTCCATTTGTTGTGCAGGTTGAGGAAGGGAGTGTGAGTTGTATTGTCAGGTATTGTTGATTCCTGAAAGTGAGGTGAGACTTATTTATGATTCGTTTTTTTTTTCCTTTAATTTTGGTTCAGTTCTGATTTGGAGAGAGTTCTAAAATTGGAAAGAAATCTTAACATAGAATCTTGAGAAATCTTCTTCAGTGTCTAAGTGACACAAGATTATCAATTATAATGAAATTTCTTGAGTGATAGTACTATATGTAGCTATAGGTTTCTTCTCCGTCTTTGTTCATTTACTAGTCCTTTTGAAAACTCAGAGAGCTACATTACTATTAAATGAAGTGACTTTACCAACTAATTTTGAATAAACTTGGCCACTTTTGTAAAGTTCAGCAAAATTTATGGGAAAGGGAAGTTGATGTTGATGGTGAAGGAGAGGATACTGAAATTGTTAATGAAGTCAACAACACCACACATGTTCTGAAAGACTCTGATTCTAGCACTCATGGTTGGTACCCAGTCCTGTAGCTAGAGATTTCTTTCCTCACCTAGTACTTTGAATATGCCACTTTAAAATGACACACCCTTGTTCAATTTTGGAAGTTTTCTTTGCATCATAACTAGTATCTAATCACTAAAGCTATATTAAAGTGCTCTTCCGAAGCATTTTGAATTGAACAAAGACCTATGTTCTATCAAAAGCTTTGGAGATGATGTTCTGTTCCTCAGGTAATTAAGATGACATACATTCTATCAAAATATTTTGCAGATTTTGACAGATTCGGCAGTTCATGACCTACATTCTATCTGGAGATGATGTAACAATTGTATCTATCCATAATATTTAGGTAGGTTGCTTTCTATACTACACTTTTGGGTAGTATTTTGTCTTACCCGGACTTATTTTTTCTAGCACAAAAGCTAACTATGCCTGCAAGTTGGGTTTGAGAGATTCTCATTTTTTTACATAAGGAAAATAGTTGATCTTTTAACTTTGTAGGTCCACTACCACTTTTTCTATCATGTCTGGTGTTATAAATTTCATTTGCATTCCAATTATATAATGGTTCTGTTTCTTTGGAATTTTACGATAAATTTTATTCCTTGATTGAAATTAGGCTAATCATATCTAAGTATACTACTTTTAAACCAAGTATAACTAATTTTTCCCCTAAAAGTGGGACAAAATCAGTGGCTATGGATGCCAAAATGGAGGAGCTTCTAAGATGGGACAGAAGCAGCCAATGTATAGAAAATGAATTGGCATTTTTGGACCGAGAACATCACAATATAGAGGTATGTGTATGAAGTGTTATTGTTAAATTGCCTTATTCTAATTTTTAGTGCAAGTGAAGAGCTAATTTCTTATTATATTATTTGATTTTCAACTGAGACTTATGAAATCATTGTTCATGGATAGTTCAAAGAATAAGTTTATTTCAAAGGGGAAGAAGCCAATTAGCAAGAGGAGGCATGTTTAGGTTGAATCCTGTGAAGATACACCTAATTCTTTATATTGGAGGAAGAAAGAGTTGTGACTGGTGTAAAGGATCAAGGGAACTGTGGTAAGCTTCTATATTTTATACACTAGTAAAAGTTTGGTAATTTATACTATTGTTCTTCGATCTTTTATGTATGAGAGTATGAGTGGCTGTGACTTATGTGTTAGGGACATTTAATCCCAAGTGATAAAGTCTTATATTATAGTTAGTTACACATTCTTCTGATTTTGTAGGTATAGAAGGAGTAAATGCATTATTTACAAAAACTTGTAGGATCAAGTGGTCATTCTCTTCCACTGGAGCCATAGAAGGAGTAAATGCATTAGTTACAGATGAGCTTATAAGCCTT
Organism: Trifolium repens; assembly: GCA_030408175.1. Lineage (NCBI taxonomy): Eukaryota > Viridiplantae > Streptophyta > Magnoliopsida > Fabales > Fabaceae > Trifolium > Trifolium repens. The sequence continues at coordinate 18,467,029 of CP125839.1, read as the reverse complement.
TCAGAACAGAACTTGTATATTGTGATACTAATAATGATGGATGGTGATGGAGGCTACATGGATTATGCTTTTGAATGTGTTATAAACAATGGTGGGATAGATACAGAAGTTGATTACCCTTACACCAATGTGGATGGTACCTGCAATGTCACTGGTGTGGATAGATACATAAGTTTATTATGTTTTCTTAATAATTTTTTTATGTATATTTTGTTTGAATGTAAAAAAAAATGCAAAGAGATAGTTTTATATAGCATTACATCATTCATGAGTGTAAAATGGCACACAAATTTATTGTTGGTTAAATATTAAAGGGTAAAATAACTGATACCCCCTGTAATGTGGGCGTGTTTTGTTTTTCCCCCCTATAAAATTTTTCTGTGCAACTCGCTGTTAGCCCATATTTTCACTAAGTTGAAAATATGTTCTAAAGGCATGACTAAAATAATAAATATAATTGCATTTAATTATTTTACTATTTTTAAAGTCATTAAAGAGGTTTGGTTTTCAGAGCCAATAAATTTGATGAATAATCATGCATGAATATGTCATCAAATGTTCCATTGGGAGCATTAATCTTAACATTGTGTTCTGCAGGGTCTTTTCGACTTGGTCGAAATATCTATAAGGTCGAAGCGCTTGCTGTGCAGGAGAGAAGTGTGGACTTAGCAAAATATTCAAGAGAAGCATTGCTATTTCGACTTCGATGGATACAAACGGCTAAATCAAAGGATAAATGAGAATTCAAATTCAAAATACGTGTCAAGACACGCGTCCTCTCTTTAGTTAATTTAACGTTATTAGCAGTTAGGAATTTGTGTCTATAAATAGTTTAGTTCTGTGATCGAGCAAAGGGTCACAATCATTATACAAAAATCCTTACAAAACTCAAAGTACCCATGTCAACGCGAGAAACGAGTTCGAAAGGAAGAATGTATGCAATGTGTACCATTTACTTTTCTGTAAACATTTACCTTTGAATGCAAATTTACAGTTCTTTTATCTTAATTCAAATTGTCTTTATTTCGACTCAGTCTCCCTCTCTGTTTATTCCCTAGAATAAACATTCTTTATTGCAATTCAAGTTACATAAAAATCACATTTAAAACATAAGAACAATGATGAACACTAACTATTTTGAAAATATAAACGAAAAGCACTATGTCCCGAGATTTACTAGTTGATCTCTCTTGTAATAACTCAAACTAGCGTTGTTTACCAAATTTCACAGTAAACAAATTGGCACGCCCAGTGGGACTGTGTGCTTTACGTTTAGAGCTTAAGGCTATCCCTTTCATCTTCTTGGTTGATTCACCAGTCATTAGTTCCATCTCATGACTCTTTAATGAACTAATCAAGCTTTCAAGGGATACTGTATCCAAATCCTTAGACTCTTGAAAAGCAGTCACCTTGGGTCTCCATTTTGGTGGTAGGCTTCTGAGTACCTTTCTCACATGATCAGCTTCAGTATAACTCTTGTCTAATACTTGAAGTCCAGATACTAGAATTTGAAACCGTGAAAACATAGTTTCAATGTCCTCTCCGTCCTTCATCTTAAACAGTTCATACTGATGCACCAACAAGTTAGCCTTTGCCTCCTTAACTTGTTTGTTGCCCTCATACTTGGATTTTAAGGAGTCCCAAATAGATTTTGCAGTTCTTTTATCTCCAATTTTAAGATACTCATCATGTGAGATAGCATTAGTCATCATTCCTTTTACAGAGTGATGCTTCTTGTACTCTAGCTTTTGAGTAGGTGTAAAGGCTTTCCTGTTCTGAGAACTGACAACACCTTCTAAGTCCATTTTTCAAAGTTAACTCCATCCTCTACCATGTCCCATAAATCACAATCAATACTCATGATATAGCTGTACATATTTGTTTTCCAGAAAGGGTAGCTAGTCTCAGTTCCATTGAAGAAAGGAACTTTATCAGATGACCTTCTTTGTCGAGAGTTTGAGTCATAGTCAAAAGGAACTTCATTAAGATTCTTCTCAGCAGACATGTTTTTCCTCCTGGATCTTTACTGTTTCACTGTAAGGTGAGTTAGGCAACAGACCTAGCTCCTGATACCAATTGAAGGTGGAAAAACACAAGAAGGGGGGGGGGGGGGGGGGGGGGGGTTGAATTGTGTTTTTAAAAATTAAAACTTTTTACCAAATAAAATTAAGTTTGCAGCGGATATAAACACAAAATAAAAAGGGTGCTGAGAGAGAGAGAGAAAGACACAAAATTTATCCTGGTTCCTCTCACAAATCGAGAGTACTCCAGTCCCCTTGTTACTAACAAGAGATTTTCACTATAATCTACTTAAGATTACAAATTGCTCAGACACACTTGCAAGAGACTTCTCAGGTGCTCAAGTTTCAATAAACAAGAGACTTCTCAAATGCTCAAGTTATACTTAACAAGAGACTTCTCAAACAAACTTAAGAATAAGAATGAATGTTAAGGAACACTTGATATACTATCAGAGGTGTTTACAAAATACAATGCAAATTGCTTTAAGACTTGAATGACAGATGGAACACTAATGTCAGAATGCTTCAGAGTCATAAACGCAGTAATGGAACAGTAGAACGGTTGTCATTTCTTCCATTTGAGTCTTCTATTTATACTTGAAGGAAGATAATGACCGTTGTAGAGAGATAAGGTGCCAGCTGGAATTTGCTCGTACATTTGCTAGCTGTAGATTGCCTTCTTTAGCAAAGAAATCCAATTCCACTACCTTGCAATTCAAATTATCACTCATCCATTTTGAGTAATAATAGTACGATAGTACGATCCTCAAATGCGCTCCACTTATGGATAAGATTAACGTTGTACCAACGAATATTCCTTCCTGTGGATGTGACAGAGCCTTGAAGTAGATAGTTCTTCAGACATTGATTCTGGTTCTGTCAGTTCTTGAGTGATGTAAATTCCTTTTGCTTTAGATGCTGTTGTCATAGCTTCTGAACTCATCAGAGTCTAGCTTTGGTCCTCAGAAGCATTATCTTCAGCACGCAAACTTTAAGCTTCTGATGAACAGTGATACGCTTTCAGAGCTTCATAGCTTGGCTTCTCTCTTGTTATTCACAGTGCTTCTGAATGAATTTTAACTTATAATTCTGCACACTAGAATAATCATTAGTAATACCAATTGCAATTTTAATACTTTGTTATCATCAAAACCACTTAAAATTTTAGAGGTTCATGTCAGACCCACTTTGTTCCAACAGCAAGAAGCCTAGGTTGGAAGCAGACAACATAATAACAGCAAACAATTTAATGGCAGGACCTGCTCAGCAGGCCAGCTGATGAGAGGAATTTCTACGTCATTTTTAGTATTATTATTAGTAGTAAAATGACCAAGACAGACCCAAATACGAAGGAAAACCTATAAAAGCAAGAAAAAGCATCAAGACAGAGTCCAAGATGCAAAAAGACAAGAAAAAGCCCAAAAAGTGAAGAAAATCAGCATTCCATCGCAGCACGATGGCTCCCATCGTGCCACGATGGGAGCTGCTTGTTCGCCAAGAAATCAGAAGAAATAAATCTGAAGAGAATCTGTCCATCGCAGCACGATGTGTGCTATCGCAGCACGATGGAGTAACTTGGCGCCTAAGCTGATGAAATGCACAGGATCAGTTATAAAATTGAACTGAATCTTCGCATCGCAGCACGATGGCCTCATCGTACTACGATGCCTTGCTGAGGCCCATTACGAAAACTATAAATAGAGTCTCCCATTCATTGTTAAATTCATTCAGAAATAGTAGAACACTCTCTACTATATGGAGAGGTTCAGAGGAGCTCTATTGGGCATAGTTTTCTCCCCTTACGGGAAAACTAACTCAGCAAGGTATGATTTCTTTAGGTTTTTGTATTTAGGTTATAATTTCTTGTAATTTAAATATGTAGTCTTTATTATTTATGCCTTAGGTTGTGGTGGAGAAGATCAACTCCCCTATGAATATTTGGAGTCTGTGATTGAGTCTAAGTTATAATAAATGATTTTAGTAATTATGTTTGTTATTTACTTTCGTGCACTTTAACAACGTATTCTCGTAATCTGGCCACATAAGCGGGAGCGCCCATAGAATTGATATCAGGTTTTGACTTGATATAGTCCGGAACTCGTAGTAAATAATGCTAGGTGTATAGAGACGGTAACATCCTGAACTAGTCGTGAACTGAGCGGTTAGAGGAGGAATCATGGACTAGCTGTGATCTGAGCACTTAGAAGATGAACAGCCCGATACTAGGACCTAGAGGTTAATTGGTGAAGGTTATAATGCGTGTTTATAAACAACTCACTTAATAATTAAGGTATGTGACACATCGAGGTTAGGCTCTCGTAGGTACCTTAGTTGTTAACGTAGGGAAACTTTAATAGGCATAGTGTAATAGTAAGGTATTACTACAACAAGGATAATTCACCGCCGAACATAATCTAAGTAACTATGTTATACACCGGTCATGCCAAATATGAGGAAGGGAGGGAGTCCAACCACCATACCTAGCCTCTATATTTCTTGAATCTATTATTTATACATTCTGCAATTTATATTTCTGCAAAGCATTACGCTTATTTTATAAAAACCTTTTCAAAAACCAAAGCGAATGCAAACTATCACAAACTTAAATAACGCTAGTGAAGCTTCGGCACGATTCCTGTGGATACGAACTCATTCTAGACACCTAGAGTGTGAATTATTACTCGATGACAGACTGGTGCACTTGCCAGAAAGAACGCTTTGGAAAAGAAGACAAGCACAAAAGCTTGCAGTATCCAGTAGTCTCAAAACAGAAGAAGAGCCTACCACCAAAGCCATGGGGGACGAGCAAAGAATTACAATGGGAGACTATTGCAAGAGGACTAACACAGATCAGATCTCACTAGGGTTCCAGCTGGCGAATCTAGCTAACTTTGATATTAAAGGCAATGTTCTTACAGGTTTGCGGGAGAACCAGTTCGATCGACGTGCCAACAATGATCCTTGGGATCATCTTGCAAAGTTTTCAGAGACATGTCAGATCCAGAAAGTGCCGAAAAGTGTTACTGATGACCAGAAGAAGCTGCGTTTGTTTGCTTTTTCTCTTACAGGTCCAGCTAAAGATTGGCTTCAATGCTTGACAAGGGGGACAATTGCAACATGGAAGGAGCTTGAAGACAAGTTCCAGGAAAGATTCTTCACACACACTATTCCAGAAAAGGAAGTCAGAGATTCTAAGTTTCAAACAACATGAATCTGAAACGTTGTGCGAGGCTTATGAACGGTTCAAGCTGCTTATGAGAAGGTGTCCTAACCACAACATTAGTGCTATGGAGCAGATGCAACTATTCACTGCTGGTATGAAAATGCAACATAGGACGATACTAGATGCCTCAGCTGGTGGGTCCATCAAAGTAAAGACCTATGCAGAAACTAAGGACCTGGTTGAGCAGATGTGCCAGAATGAATACAACATGAGCCATGATAGAGCTGAAAAGACTCCTGGTGTTCTCAAGGTGGACCAGGAGAATGCCTACAAAGTAGAGATCGAGTTACTAAGGAGGTAACTTGCTGATAAGGAGAAAACTGTGAAGGAAGCTAGTGTTAAACAGGTGGAGGGAGTGTAACGCCCCAATATTTTATATATATCTATTTTATTGATTTATTATTTGATAATATAGTAATATTAATTTTATTAATTATTTTATTTTATATTCTATTTATTTTATTATTTGTAGAGCATTGAACACAAAGTTGAAATCTTCCTTTCCTATTAAGCGACACGGCCAGTTCACTCTCTTCACAACTCTTATTTCATTCTTATTCACTTAAAGGAAAATTAATTAGCCATTAAACATCACTTTAGCAAATTACTCGGCCACCTCACAACCTCCTAATAAATAGGGAATATGAACCATGCTATAGTCAAAATTGAATAGAGCATTGGAGACCTTTAATCATGATTGGATAAACTTCACGTAGATATAAGGCTTGCAAATTGTAACTGATGGTTTGCTAATAATCCTCCTACTTTTACTATTATATTTATTTCATTTATGGTCCAATTATGCTAGTATATATTGACTATCACAATCACAACTTGTATCAGTTATCTTAAGCAATTTAGTGAATTGATTCCCATTCATACGGTTTTCTCTCTACAATATCCATGCAACAAATTCAAACCCATGAAAAGCAATGGTTCTTCACTTGCCAATCCTTATGCTGATCATACCCGCTTCATTCTCAATGCTTCAATATTTTTGAAGTCTATGCTCTTAATCTTATCATTCAAGTGAGTCTTAAAGTTTCGACCATCGGTGAAAATAATTAGTAGAATTTCAAGAATTTTTGTGTTAGAAAGAAATTCCTCAGGTAAGTTCCTCAGGTAGTAGTAGCGATAGAAGGAATGACAAGAACTATTTTAATAACAATTTTATGCCTTTTTATTTTATTATAAATTTTTGTGCGGCAGATTGTATATTTGATTTTGTGATTGTTGTGTTTGTGGTTAATTGTGAATTTGAGTATTTGGTTGTTTTTGATAAAATGATTAATTGGTATTCTTTTGAAAGAAAGATTGGATTTTGATTTTATTTGGTGAAAGTGATGATAATTATAAAAGAAATTGTGTATATTAAGTGCCAATTGGGGCGATTGAGTAGTTGTGTATATTATGTGTGTATTTAAAGCATGGCATGGCATATAGTTGAGTCATAGGTGCCAATTGGGGCGATTATATACGCTACTTGGGGCGATAAATCCAAGTGCCAAATTGGGCGATTTGTTACTATGTGCCAATTGGGGCGATTTTATTAGTAACTGCCAAATGGGGCGATTTGTCTTCTAGGTGCCAAATGGGGCGAATACGCTACTTGGGGCGTTAAATTCCAAGTGCCAAATGGGGCGATATCCGGATCATGGTCTAGTTGCATTTCATACTTTATTAATTTGTATAAGTTGTTATTAAAAAGAGTTTCTAGCATCGATTTTATTTTATTACTTTTTATGGCTGAGTATTTTGCTAAAGTGATGTTTAATGGCTAATTAATTTTCCTTTAAGTGAATAAGAATGAAATAAGAGTTGTGAAGAGAGTGAACTGGCCGTGTGGCTTAATAGGAAAGGAAGATTTCAACTTTGTGTTCAATGCTCTACAAATAATAAAATAAATAGAATATAAAATAAAATAATTAATAAAATTAATATTACTATATTATCAGATAATAAATCAATAAAATAGATATATATAAAATATTGGGGCGTTATAGGGAGTGTGCGACTTATGCCTAGAAGATCACCCTAATGGGCAATGATTGCCAGGAGGAAGCGAGGAGCAGGTAAATTATATGGGGAACAACTACAACCCAGGTTGGAGCAAACATCCAAATTTACGATGGGACCAGACAGGGAACCAGGCCCAAGCTTCATCTCAACCAAGAAAGCCATCTCCATTGGAAGAGTTACTCAAAAAATTTGCTAACATGAGCAAGACTAACTTTCAAAACATCCAGACGACAGTAGCCAACCAGGGGGCGACGATAAAAAGTCTTGAAACCCAGATTGGTCAACTCTCAAAACTGGTAAGCACTCATATTTCTAAAGATATTGCAGGTAACACGGTGGACAATTCAAAGGAGGAATGCAAAGCGATAAAGGACATGAAAACAGGGCACGTATACGATGAAGAGAAGCTAAAACAATTCGAGGAGTGGTTCAAAGATACGTTGGGAATTACAATGGGAGATTACTATGATGAGTATTTAAGTGAGCTAGAAGAATACAGAATTGACGCAACGGTAAAACCACATCTGCCAATCAAGAAGACAGATCTTGGAAGCGTCACCATACTCTGTCAGGTTGAGGAAGCAAAAATTCGAGTCTTATGTGACGTGGGTTCAAGTGTTAACGTAATGCCATTATCTCTGGCAGAAAAGTTAAAACTCACAACAGTAACTGCAGGTACAGAACGTGAACTCGTTTTAGCTAACCAAATAACAATTCACTCAGCAGGTACAATCGAGGATGTCTTGGTGAAAGTCGAAGACCTGATATTTCCAGCAGACTTCATGATCCTAGATATCCAAGAAGATGAAGGGCATCTGATCATTCTTGGAAGACCATTCCTAGCAACTAGCAGGGCACTCATTAATGTGGAGCTCGTTGAGTTGACTCTAAGGAGTGGAGAGGAGGAAAGAACTATCAAAACTTCCAAAACAGAGAGGGTTGACTGCTACATGCTCGAGTGGAAGGACAGAAAAGCAACACCACCGACTCCAACTCAAGAACTACATGTAAAGATAGAGATAGAGGAGCTAGAGAATGAAATGGCGCAGCTAGAGATAGAGACAGCTCAGGAAGAGGAGGTACCAGAGGAACTCACTGATAAACTGAAGAGGCTAACTATAGAAGTGGACATCCGAGCAACATGGGTCAAAGCATGGGGTAGAAACCGAAAAGTGGCTAGAAAATCTAAGTTTGGGGTTAATACGCCACCTCTGAAGAAGCCTGCTGCTGAGAGAAAAGAGGAAAGAAAGAAGAAAAACTGGGTCAGAGCATCAAATGAAGAAAAGAAGGAACATCCACCAAAAAGCAAGGGGAAGTCCATCATGAAAACAGTACCGTCAGAAGATGATGAACGACTCTGTTTTGCTACCTTCAAAGAAAAACAGAACTCAGAGAAGTATGAAAAAAGCAACAAGAAGGAGGGAGGAGCTAAGGCCAAAGCTCCTACAGATGAGAGAGACATGCGAACCTATCGTCTGTAATGGAGGAAATGCCTCAAGATAATGAGAGGCTAAACAAGCGCTGCTTGGGAGGCAACCCAAGGATGAGTATTTTAAATTCAGCATTTTCAATTCAGTATTTTTATTTCAGTTTTTCAATTCAATAAAATATGACTAGAATTCTGCATGTCATCTTCATCTGTAAACAGCCCTTATTCAAACTTACAAAAAAATTAAATAACTGTTTGCTGTTTATTATCTAGTGCATGATAAACTGTTATAGGTAAGATTGCAGCGAAGTAAGTTATAAATTCTGATGAGCCGAATTTCACGCCTTCATACAGAAACCAAAGGTGATTGCTCCGAAGTGCGAAGTTCGGGAGACAAAGAGACGAGTGATGAAGTTGGTGTTTGTGGGACAAGTGTTCAACTTTCAGATACCTAAGCCATGTGAGGATTTGAGCCAAATATTTCCAAACGGTATTACCACTTTCTTTCGATTTACTATGAGAGTACCGTGCACTTGTTTATTTTCTAGAACTTGCTCTAATTCTCTGCTGACTGGTTAATTTGATATAATATGCATTGAGGCAATTGTTTGTTATAACCCAGAGCCTTTTCAAGCCACCCTTTATATATTATTATCCTTTGCTAGCCAAATTTGAGCCGTAAAAAAAATATCCCTTTTGTTTCGGTGACAAACCACGATACAAGCCTATAGACCAAAAAAACAATGATTTACCCTCTTTGGAGTTAGGTAATAGTTCTCAAAAGTCTTGGCAACAAAATAAGTTTGGGGTTGCTCATGGGACTAGCAACGTCTAAGTTTGGGGTGGGTATACGGAGAACTATCACTACAAAGAAAAGAAAAAAAAATGAATGAAAAAGAGACGGGAAATCAAAAAAAATCCCTAAAAAAAATAGTCTCTTCAAAAAAAAAAATGAATGAAAAAATAGAAAGAGCCAAAGGGCAAAAGAAAGAGCCAAAAGGCAAAAACAGTGATAGAAAAGAACCACACAAAGACACATCCGATTCTTATTTTCCGATACCAACACAAAAAGGCACCCTAAGGAACAAGGGTTGCATACACAAAAAGGAACAACAAAGTAGAACTTAACTCCAATGTTTAGCCTACTATTCCCAAAAATGTCCTACCTTGACCTAAGCCACGTTATAACCCTAAAAAGACCTCCAATAATGCATGTATATTAAATTTTGACTGGTTGCTTAGAATTCTTGCAAGCCTATGGTAAAATGGCAGGTTGTGCGATGATTGAGAGATAACCCTTTCAATTATGAGCGAAAAACACAAATGTGTGAGAGAGAAAAAATGGAATCTTGCAGACATTTGTCCGATTTGCTACTATCGACGTCTCCTGACCCTAGCAGGACTCAGCATGATCGCTGCGGTAAGAAATCAGCGGTACCATTGCTGAAATATTAAGCAAGGTTGTGAAATTCCTATCATCTTTATTTATCTCTTATTTCTCTAACGATCTTGTCTGAAAGCATGTTACTTGAGGACAAGCAACAGTTTAAGTTTGGGGTTGTGATGACAGGAATTTCTACGTCATTTTTAGTATTATTATTAGTAGTAAAATGACCAAGACAGACCCAAATACGAAGGAAAACCTATAAAAGCAAGAAAAAGCATCAAGACAGAGTCCAAGATGCAAAAAGACAAGAAAAAACCCAAAAAGTGAAGAAAATCAGCATTCCATCGCAGCACGATGGCTCCCATCGTGCCACGATGGGAGCTGCTTGTTCGCCAAGAAATCAGAAGCAATAAATCTGAAGAGAATCTGTCCATCGCAGGACGATGTGTGCTATCGCAGCACGATGGAGTAACTTGGCGCCCAAGCTGATGAAATGCACATGATCAGTTATAAAATTGAACTGAATCTTCACATCGCAGCACGATGGCCTCATCGTACTGCGATGCCTTGCTGAGGCCCATTACGAAAACTATAAATAGAGCCTCCCATTCATTGTTAAATTCATTCAGAAATAGTAGAACACTCTCTACTATAAGGAGAGGTTCAGAGGAGCTCTATTGGGCATAGTTTTCTCCCCTTACGGGAAAACTAACTCAGCAAGATATGATTTCTTTAGGCTTTTGTATTTAGGTTATAATTTCTTGCAATTTAAATATGTAGTCTTTATTATTTATGCCTTAGGTTGTGGTGGAGAAGATCAACTCCCCTATGAATATTTGGAGTCTGTGATTGAGTCTAAGTTATAATAAATGATATTTAGTAATTATGTTTGTTATTTACTTTCGTGCACTTTAACAACGTATTCTCGTAATCTGGCCGGATAAGCGGGAGCGCCCATAGAATTGATATCAGGTTTTGACTTGATATAGTCCGGAACTCGTAGTAAATAATACTAGGTGTATAGAGACGGTAACATCCTGAACTAGTCGTGAACTGAGCGGTTAGAGGAGGAATCATGCACTAGGTGTGATCTGAGCACTTAGAAAATGAACAGTCCGATACTAGGACCTAGAGGTTAATTGGTGAAGGTTATAATGCGTGTTTATAAACAACTCACTTATTAATTAAGGTATGTGACACATCGAGGTTAGGCTCTCGTAGGTACCTTAGTTGTTAACGTAGGGAAACTTTAATAGACATAGTGTAATAGTAAGGTATTACTACAACAAGGATAATTCACCGCCGAACATAATCTAAGTAACTATGTTATACACCGGTCATGCCAAATATGAGGAAGGGAGGGAGTCCAACCACCATACCTAGCCTCTATATTTCTTGAATCTATTATTTATACATTCTGCAATTTATATTTCTGCAAAGCATTACACTTATTTTATAAAAACCTTTTCAAAAACCAAAGCGACTGCAAACTATCACAAACTTAAATAACGCTGGTGAAGCTTCGGCATGATTCCTGTGGATACGAACTCATTCTAGACACCTAGAGTGTGAATTATTACTCGATGACAGACTGGTGCACTTGCCAGAAAGAACGCTTTGGAAAAGAAGGCAAGCACAAAAGCTTGCAGTATCCAGTAGTCTCAAAACAGAAGAAGAGCCTACCACCAAAGCCATGGGGGACGAGCAAAGAATTACAATAGGAGACTATTGCAAGAGGACTGACACAGATCAGATCTCACTATGGTTCCAGCTGGCGAATCTAGCTAACTTTGATATTAAAGGCAATGTTCTTACAGGTTTGCGGGAGAACCAGTTCGATGGACGTGCCAACAATGATCCTTGGGATCATCTTGCAAAGTTTTCAGAGACATGTCAGATCCAGAAAGTGCCGGAAAGTGTTACTGATGACCAGAAGAAGCTGCGTTTGTTTGTTTTTTCTCTTACAGGTCCAGCTAAAGATTGGCTTCAATGCTTGACAAGGGGGACAATTGCAACATGGAAGGAGCTTGAAGACAAGTTCCAGGAAAGATTCTTCACACACACTATTCCAGAAAAGGAAGTCAGAGATTCTAAGTTTCAAACAACATGAATCTGAAACGTTGTGCGAGGCTTATGAACGGTTCAAGCTGCTTATGAGAAGGTGTCCTAACCACAACATTAGTGCTATGGAGCAGATGCAACTATTCACTTCTGGTATGAAAATGCAACATAGGATGATACTAGATGCCTCAGCTGGTGGGTCCATCAAAGTAAAGACCTATGCAGAAACTAAGGACCTGGTTGAGCAGATGTGCCAGAATGAATACAACATGAGCCATGATAGAGCTGAAAAGACTCCTGGTGTTCTCAAGGTGGACCAGGAGAATACCTAGCCTCTATATTTCTTGAATCTATTATTTATACATTCTGCAATTTATATTTCTGCAAAGCATTACGCTTATTTTATAAAAAGCTTTTCAAAAACCAAAGTGAATGCAAACTATCACAAACTTAAATAACGCTAGTGAAGCTTCGTCACGATCCCTGTGGATACGAACTCATTCTAGACACCTAGAGTGTGAATTATTACTCGAGGACAGACTGGTGCACTTGCCAGACCGTAGTCACCAGCCAAAGGCCATGAAGATCCTTTCCTGGAACTGTCAAGGGAGTGGCAACCTCAGGACAGTCAGAGCTTTGAAGAAGCTCATTACTAGCCAAAATCCGTATATTGTGTTCTTAACGGAAACTAAACAGCTAAGCTCTAATCTCAATTTTCTGTCTTACTTTAGAGATTCTTATAATATGAAGATAATAGACTGCACCACTTTTTGTGGTGGTAGGGCAGGGGGTCTAGCCCTCCTCTGGAACAATTGTAATTTTAATATTGATATAAAAATGCATGATTTCAATTATATTGATTTTCTTATCAATGCTCATAATAAGGTGTGGCGTGCTACTGGCATTTATGGTTATCCTACCAACCCGAATAAGTATCTCACTTTTAAACTTATTAATGATCTCTCCCTCACTAATAATAATCCTAACTGGCTTGTTTTTGGGGATTTTAATATTATTATTAATTTTGATGAAAAAAGTGGGGGCTGCCCCATGGATTATAACCCCACCAGCAGCCTTAGGAATACCATGGACTTGTGTAATCTTGCTGACCTGGGGTTTTCTGGTCCTAAATATACCTGGCACAATAGGCAACATGGTAGTGATTACATTCAAGCTAGACTTGACAGATTTTTAGCTACCCCTAGTTGGATTGACTGTTACCCTCATTACGTTAATTTGCATCTGTTAAGATATGGTTCTGATCACTGCCCCATTATGTTGGAGTTCTCTCCCATCTCTATTTGCAGGCATAACACTGGCCATAATCAAAACAAGAAGTTTGAACACATGTGGCTTAGGAATGAGGATCACTTCAAAATTGTCAAAGATTCCTGGCAAAGACACACAAACAACATATCTACAAAGCTGAGCCACACCCTGGCACAACTTCATAGCTGGGGAAAACAGAAATTTGGATCCATCCCCAAGAAAATTCAAAAAGTTAAGGATGAGCTTCAGCCCCTTAATTCCCAGAATTCAAATGACCCTATGAGGACAATCAGAGATAAAGAATAAGAGCTTGATGACTTGCTCCAATGTGAGGAGATTTGGTGGAGTCAAAGATCCAGAGCTATGTGGTTACAACACGAAGATAAAAATACCTCATACTTCCAGCAGAAAGCTAGTCAGAGAAAAAGAAGAAACAAAATTGAAAAAATTTGTGACACTCAAGGAACCATCCATTATGACCCTGCTAACATTGAAACCACCCTTATTCAACACTTTCAAAACATGTTTGACACTCAGGATACCATGCACATGCAAAGAACTACTGAGGTGGTTAAAGATACTATAACCCCTGACATGTTCCATCTTCTTGCAGCAGAGTTTACTGCTGATGAGGTGACAAATGCGATTAGTAGTATGAAAGGTTTGGCTGCCCCTGGCCCGGATGGTTTACCTGCCATTTTTTACCACACCTATTGGGAAATTATCAATAAAGATGTCATTAAGACTGTTCTGCAGGTCTTAAACAACAAAGAGGACCCCAGCCCCCTCAATGACACCTATATATGCCTCATACCTAAGAATAAGGACCCAACCCACCCTGGTGACTTCAGACCTATATCTTTATGCAATGTGATTCTTAAAATTATCACAAAAACCATGGCAAACAGACTAAAACTGATTCTCCCAGATGTTATTAGCCAAAATCAGAGTGCCTTTGTCCCCGGAAGAATGATCACTAACAACACCTTAGTGGCTTATGAAGTGTTTCATTTTTTCAACCAAAATACCAGCAAGAAAGGCTACATGGGCATTAAAACTGACATGGCCAAAGCCTATGACAGGGTAGAGTGGCCTTTCCTTCAGACAACTCTGGAAACCATGGGTTTTCCCCAACACATGACTGATACTATTATGAGATGCGTCAAAAGTGTATCCTTCTCTATTCTCCTTAATGCGAAGCCTACTAAATCTTTCAAACCCAAAAGAGGGCTCAGACAGGGAGGCCCCTGATGACAGGAATTTCTACGTCATTTTTAGTATTATTATTAGTAGTAAAATGACCAAGACAGGCCCAAATACGAAGGAAAACCTACAAAAGCAAGAAAAAGCATCAAGACAGAGTCCAAGATGCAAAAAGACAAGAAAAAGCCCAAAAAGTGAAGAAATACAGCATTCCATCGCAGCACGATGTGTGCTATCGTGCCACGATGAAAGCTCCTTGCGCGCCAAGCAATCAGAAGAAATAAATCTTGAGAAAATCTTCCATCGCAGTATGATGCCCTACAACGCAGTACGATGATGTTACTTGACGCCCAAGCTGATGAAATGCACAGGATCAGTTATAATTCTGAACTGAATCTTCACATCGAAGTACGATGGCCTTATCGTGCTGCGATGCCTTGCTGAGGCCCATTATGAAAACTATAAATAGAGCCTCCCATTCATTGTTTTATTCATTCAGAAATAGTAGAACACTCTCTACTATAAGGAGAGGTTCAAAGGAGCTCTATTGGGCATAGTTTTCTCCCCTTACGGGAAAACTAACTCAGCAAGGTATGATTTCTTTAGGCTTTTGTATTTAGGTTATAATTTCTTGTAATTTAAATATGTACTCTTTATAATTTATGCCTTAGGTTGTGGTGGAACTCGTAGTAAATAATGCTAGGAGTATAGAGACGGTAACATCCTGAACTAGTCGTGAACTGAGCGGTTAGAGGAGGAATCATGCACTAGGTGTGATCTGAGCACTTAGAAGATGAATAGCCCGATACTAAGACCTAGAGGTTAATTGGTGAAGGTTATAATGCGTGTTTATAAACAACTCACTTAGTAATTAAGGTATGTGACACATTGAGGTTAGGCTCTCGTAGGTACCTTAGTTGTTAATGTAGGGAAACTTTAATGGACATAATGTAATAGTAAGGTATTACTACAACAAGGATAATTCACCGCCGAACATAATCTAAGTAACTATGTTATACACTGGTCATGCCAAATATGAAGAAGGGAGAGAGTCCAACCACCATACCTAGCCTCTATATTTCTTGAATCTATATTTATACATTCTGTATTTATATTTCTGCAAAGCATTACGCTATTTTTATAAAACCTTTTTCCAAAAAGCAAAGCGAATGCAAACTATCACAAGCTTAAATAACGCTAGTAAAACTGCGGCACGATCCCTGTGGATACGAACTCATTCTAGACACCTAGAGTGTGAATTATTACTCGACGACAGACTGGTGCACTTGCCAGACCGTAGTCAGCCCCCTCTCTCCTTATCTTTTTATTCTATGTGCAAATGTCTTTTCTGGCCTCATCACTAAGGCTCAAATGGATAAGGAGATTCATGGAGTTAAGGTGGCTCATGGAGCCCCGGCTATTAGTCATCTTCTTTTTGCTGATGACAATTTACTTTTTTGTAGGGCTAGTGAAAAGGAAGCTACCACTATAAAACACATCATAAAAGACTATCAAGAGACCTCAGGCCAGTTGGTTAATATGGATAAGTCAGAACTTATGTTCAGTAAAAAGGTCCCACATGAGAATAGGATTATCATTGGTCAGATTCTGCCCATGGCTAGGGTGGACGACTTCTCTAAATACCTTGGTATGCCAACTCAAATGGGAAGATCCAAGAAACAGGTGTTCAATTACATCCAGGATTGTGTCTGGAAAAAAAATTAAAGGTTGGAAAGCTCAACATTTGTCTTTTGCTGGGAGAAGTACTTTAATTAAAGCTGTGGCACAAGCTATCCCTACATACGTTATGAGTTGTTTCCTTTTACCTAAAGACCTTTGTCAACACATTGAGAGTATGGTGTGTAATTTCTGGTGGGGGACTAACTCTGACAAGAGAAAGATTCATTGGGTCAAATGGAGCAACTGTTGTAAGCATAAAAAAAGGGAGGTCTAGGATTTAGGGAGATGAGGGATTTTAATGAAGCCCTTCTGGCTAAACAAGGATGGAGATGTATCACCCAACAAACCTCTCTCACTGCCCAAATTCTAAAAGCAAAATACTACCCTCACTCTAGCTTCCTGCAAGCTTCTATTGGTAGCAAGAATGTCAGCTATACCTGGCGTAGCTTCAAAAAAGCAAGTTGGGTTCTAAATAAGGGTGGCCTATGAACTGTGGGAAATGGAGAATCTATCAATATCTGGCAAGATAATTGGCTCCCGAGGCAGAATGGTCATAAGGTCTGGAGTAATCAAGGGAATGCCAACCAGACATGGGTCAAATACCTTTTTGTTCCCAACACAAAAAACTGGGATAGACATATAATTTCTAGCATTTTTAACCATTTCGAAGCTGAACAGATTACTCAAATCCCTACCAATGGGACTATTAGTCATGATGAGTTCACCTGGCCTCTAACTAAAGATGGAATCTACACGGTTAAATCAGGTTATCAAGCTATACGGGATTGGAAGGAGGAGAGACTGAACCCCTCATCAAGCAGCACAAATAACTCCAACCCTATATGGAATAAGCTTTGGAAGCTTAAAGTGCCCCCAAAATACACTACCCTCATGTGGAGGATCCTCCACGAAGCCCTCCCTGTTCAGAATAACCTTAGAAATTGAGGCATTAACTGTTACCCCCTCTGTGTCAGATGTAATACTAAGATTGAAGACCAGAATCACGTCTTCGGTGAGTGCGAATGGGTTAAGCAAATCTGGTTTGGGTCAATCCTTTCTATAAAGTTTCAGCATCAAAATTTCGATTTTTGTAATTGGATTGAGGAAAATTTGAAACACGCAAATACTCAAAGTATGGAAATTATATGTGCCCTATGCTATTGATCACCGTCGTTTTGTGATCAAAATAAGTTTTAATTTAAGAATAGTACTAGGTAGTTAACCTAGGTCGTTTCCCAAAGACTCTCAATCAGTTAACAATATTAGAACAGATTAAAAACTGTAAATTATGGGGGTTTTGTTTTGCAAACATAAAGTGTTTTTGTTGAAATTCAATTGATATAAAACGATCAATTCATTGGCTTCAGGCAACTCGATCTTAATTCTATCACAGGTATACAGAATTATTCAATTGATTATTTATGCTCCGGTTGATTATAAAACTAATTTAACAAGCGACAATCAATTTTACACACGAATTCATTCGATAAGCATCGTATGCGTTCAACCGGCCGTGTAAAGCGAACAAGCGTCACAGAACTCGGCCAATATCATGACTTATTCGATCAACCTATTGCAAGCGCAAAACTATATCGATTCAATTCCTGTTCGGTTTAATTTAAACAAGCGATGAACTAAAACGAATAAGTCTACTGTATAAATTCGATTATAATAATTAAGCAATCATCTAACACGAATTCATGCAATGGACAAGGAATTAAATCGACATAAGGAAGCATAAACAGAATTGAAATTATTATTAAAAACAGACCTCAAGAATCATAAATCGAGTTCCTTACACCAACGAATTGAAAGATGAAATTAGTTCTCCATAACTTCAGCCGAAATTCGTATTTTATTTCGTGAGTCTGAATAGGGTTTCTTAGGCTGCGTTTTGTCTATTTAAAGTGCAAGGAAAAACAGGCCTTAAAACAAATTGGGCCGAAAACATAAGTTCGGGTCGAAATAATTAAAATACATAAAGTCTGGAACATTGACGAGTAAATATGACTCCTTTGCGCTCTGAATTAGCTTTCGCCTTCAACATGAAAGTTGTTACTCTTTGTCTTAGCTTTCCAACGCAACTGGCCGCGTCTCAATCCGATATTCCTAGCTCCAGTTATGGTCTGTGCAATGAGAAGGTGTCAATTTATTATTTATTCAGAAAACAAGTGCGAAAATAAAATAAGACTATAATTAATCTTAAATATGAAAACACACTAAAATAGTAAAAATAGTAAAATAAACTATAGGAATACATGAGTACAATAGTAGAAAAATGTGCATTAAAATGCACTGATCAAATTCCCCCACACTTGAACTTTTGCACTCCGAGCAAAATTCGAGTTGAAAAACTTGAAATAAAATTTAAACAGTCACAAGCAGTCAACATACTCCAAGTTTCAAGCCTCAAGCCTTAGGTTAAAATTCAAAAATTGGCATAATTCTCATCTATCAACCTTCAAAGATAATCTTGCGTGTGTCTGTATACTGTCTCCTACTGTCAACCAAAGTAATGTCAAGATTCCTCTCCGAAATACTCAATCTAAATGCTAAGCTTTCATTCTTTTCCTATAATTTTAGATTTTACCAGAATTTCAGTCTAGGGGTGCTGTTTCTTTTCAAGAGATCCAGAGCTTTTCAATTTCAATACAGGGGCAACTTCCTTCCAGCTTTATTACTTATTGTTATTATTTATTATTTATAAGCTTTAGGTACTACTCCACCTTTTCACCTGACGGGATCCTACTTGTAATAAGTCCAACCTGTTACTCAGAGTAGAGCATCTTACACAACACTTGTTCCTCCGGTTTCGGGCACAGGAACTTATTATCATCATTCATTTTTTTTTCTATTAATAATTATATTTATTTTTAGCTCTCAAGAAGTTTCCCTTTTTCTTAATTAATAGCAATGATCAGTCTATCCTTTACTTCAGCCTTACCCCCACACTTAGTTCTAGTCGTACCCTCCATTATATTCAAATTCAGAGAGCTTAGTCTAGAGAATGTGTATTTCAGAAATTTATCTAGACATTACTAAGTCTAACAGTGTTCAAGCAGTTGTTCATTAAAGTTGCAAAGACTATCATGTCAAGTATCAAAACAAGAATTTCCAAAGATTTCACCAACCTTACAACTATCTGCTCTTAGCCTTAGAACATGTGACTACTCATGACATTTATTATATTTTTGTATTTTTTTTTAAACATAAAGTAAAATGTCCCTCCCCACACTTAAATCAGACAGTGTCCGCAATGTCATAATAAACATAAAGTGAGAGTAAAGGAAGGAACACACCCGAGAGGTTAAGGTGCAGCTTTCATGTCTGATGGTTTTGGAGGAGGCCTTTCCACACTACGAATATACGTAACAGGAAGAAGCAAATAGCAAGCGAACTTGCCTTTTAGTAAACAATCTGGTGGCTTAGGAGGAATAGCATGAACATATGGTAAACCTGCAATAGCAAAAGCATGGAAATCACAAAGTTCAGAGTTAGCTTGTGAGTCAGATAGAATAGGTGGAAGAGATGCACAAATGGCGAATGGCAGCTGCAAGTTGTGTGGCTTAATCAGTGGTTCCACCAACAATTTTTCTGCTTTGGGCAATGGTTGCCTATGGCTAAAATCCACACTTTTGGTGTCAAATTCAAGAGTTGTTGAATTTGCTTGAATTTCTGCACAAGTGGTTGGCGGCATCAAAATGTCTTCACCTAAAATGCCTGCATTAATCTCATGACAAACATTACAAACACCACATTCACAAGCAAAAATTTCTAGAGAGTTATCTAGTTCAAGAGAAGTATATATTTCATCCAGATCAGATTTCAAGAAATTTTCTGGTGTAATCTCTTGCATGCATTCACTTGGATTTATGTTGCTTATTTTTTGTTCATCAATGGACACAAGTATTGTTTCAATGGGCTCACCTGGAGTTTCATCAAGACTTGTATCACATTGCATTACCTCTAATAGTGCAACAGGTTGTACATCATCATGCAACATCTTCTTCTCTTGAAATTGATGGACATTGGAGACTATTTGCTCAACTTGGACTGCTAAACTTTGAAGAGATGATTGCATCTGGTCAGCCATTTGCTTATTATTTTCATTCATTTGCTTGATAATATCTTCCAAGTATGATAGTGTGTCAGCTGATACATTTTGTTGAGATTGTTGATATGACCAAATAGGCTGCTCTTCAAGATATGAATTTTGTTCCCAATAGTATTGTCCTTGAAGATCACCTACAACTTGGGTCTCACCACAAATATTAGTATCTAACAGTATAGGACATGCATCACTAACATGAAAATTCGAAGAACAAATTTTACAAATCCCAAGTGGAATATGATTTTGAGACCATGCTTGTTGTCCTCTTGCTTCCATCAAATTAATAAGATAAGCCAATTCATCCAATGAGTTACCCATTTTTGTTTTCTTAAGAAAAACTAAATAAATTAGAATCTCTTTTTTTTTCGGTCTAGAAAAGAAAATGAATAGAAAAATGCAAAATCGTGTAACAAAAAATCTAAAAAAAAAAATAAATACCACCTAAAATCTCTAAAAATCAAACAAATCTAAATATATTTTTTTCGGATTTTTTAAAATATATGGAAAATTCAAAAAAAATAAAAAGTGGTCTAAACGAAGGAATTTCGGATTTTCAGACTCAATTTTCGTATCTTTGATACGAAAGTATTATTCTTTGATTTTTTTTCGGATTTGTGGACCAAATTTCGGATCAATCTGAGATATCAACCGAAAATCAATTATTTTTCAGCTTCACTGCAAAATTCAACGTCAGAACCTGAAACACAACAAAAACTCACAAAACAAAATTGTTAGTAATGTTAGTTAGTACAAGGTACAAGGTAATTTGATCCCTGTCGTTTCGCGATCAAAATAAGTTTTAAATAAGAGTAGTACAAGGTAGTTAAACCTTGGTCGTCTCACAAGGATCTCTAATTTGATAATTAACAAAACCAAGAATGATGAATAACACAATTAAATGGGGGTTTCGATTTTCGGTTTCAGAAAAGAAATTGAATATAATTGTGGTGAAAACAGAATTTATAAATAAGCGGACCTACTGTATCGATTTCCAACTTTTTATCGGTTCTTATAATTTCAGTATCCTAAGCGGTTTCAATCCTATTCGATAATAATACCTACTGACACGCGCATTAGATATTATATGATGTATGTTCCTAATATTCGAATTAAACAAACGAATTAGACACTCTCACGAATTAAACAAACGTGAGAGATCAAACGTAATAACGAATTAAGCAAACGTTACGCGGTTATAATTAAGAACATGCATTAATCGAATTAAATCAACTTTATCCTATGAATAACTAACGAATTAAGCAAACGAAAGTAATTCAATTAAGCATTGAATTCATATGAAGAATTGAAAAGGAATTGAAATAAAACTGAAATTAATAAAAACTCAAAGTGGAGTACGATCATAGTAGATCGGCTCCAAGGGATTAGTTCTCCATGGAAACTTGTAAATCCTTATTTTATTTCGTGAGTCTGAATAGGGTTTCTTAGACTGCGTTTTGTCTATTTAAAGTGCAAGGAAAAACAGGCCTTAAAACAAATTGGGCCGAAAACATAAGTTCGGGTCGAAATATTTAAAATACATAAAATCTGGAACATTGACGAGTAAATATGACTCCTTTGCGATCTGAATTAGCTTTCGACTTCAACATGAAAGTTGTGGATCTTTGTCTTAGCTTTCCAACGCAACTGGCCGCGTCTCAACCGATATTCCTAGCTCTAGTTATGGTCTGCACAATGAGAAGGTGTCAATTTATTATTTATTCAGAAAATAAGTGCGAAAATAAAATAAGGCTATAATTAATCTTAAATATGAAAACACACTAAAATAGTAAAAATAGTAAAATAAACTATAGGAATACATGAGTACAATAGTAGAGAAATGTGCATTAAAATGCACTGATCACTATCATATATGGAATGCCAGAAATCACCTAATTTTTCAAAACAAAAACATACCTGCTATGGATATTATCTACCAAGCTCAGAGCAGCATCTTCGAGTACCAACAGCATCAGCACCGTGAAACAAAGCCCAGGGATTCCTCCTCCTAGAACTGCTCTTAATTAAACTCAATGTTGATCAGGGCCGGCCCAAGGCTAAGGCAGTCCAAGCCCTAGCTTTAGGCCTCACAAAAAAAATAATTTTTTGAAAGTCCATTAGGCCTCAAAATAATTTTGAGTTTAATATATATAGGCCTCATATCCGAAACTAAACAGAATTTGAAGTAGCTGAACTGGTGCGCATGCGTGTTATTGATGCAGAGGTCCCGTGTTCAATACCTATAGCCAGCATATTTGTTTAATTTTTTACCTTTTTTTTTCTCTTTATATGTTGTGGAGGCCTATAAACATATAATTTGTTTTTTTTCTTCTTTTTGTCCTATTTAACATATATAAAATAACATGCAATCATGTTTGTCTATTTGTTAGTTCATATTATAGTAATATTTTTATCATCTAAAATTTATATATAAAAAATAATATAATTTATTTGAATACATAAAATAAATAGCATACTTTTTGCCAAAAAAAATATGTTAATTTATTTATTTTTTGAATAAAATTTTTATTTTATATTTTTAAAAGTAAAAGGCCTCATATTAATATTTGCTTTAAGCCACACAATCTATTGGGCCGACCCTGATGTTGATGTTCATCAGCTTGCCGGTGATGGCCATTGGGGCTTAGGAATGGTGCTGAGGCGGGAGGATGGTGGTTGTGTTGGAGCAGCGACTAGGGACGTGTGGGGTTTAACGGAGGCTATCGAGGCAGAGGCGATGGGGCTCGCCATAGCTATTGAGTTTCTAAAAGGCTTTCAGCATCAAGAGGTCATCATAGAGCTAGATAATCAATCAGTGGTGAACACGGTGATCAATCGGAGCTACCCGAGGAAGTATTGGGGAAATCTCGCAAGGAGCAGCGAACATTTCTTTTCTGAAAACCCTAATTGTTCTATTCGTTGGGTCAGACGATCGGGTAACGCTGTAGCCCATCACTTAGCTAGGCACGCTGCTGTTGAGCCCAACTCAACATGGGTGGGTTTTGCACCTCTATGTATTGCTAACCACATCCAAAAAGATGTGAACCTTTTGTAATCCTTTTGTTTCTAATAAAGTTTTAATATTTCAAAAAAAAAAAAAAATACTACATTTGCCCAAAAGTATTTCAGTCTTTTGATAGAGTCAAGTCATTTATAAAGTAACAAATTCACCTTTGAATTTCGAGGTGAATTTAGATTTTTCAAATGTCTTTTTTTGGTGCGTTGTAATCCAAAGTTCGGGTGCAGGTAAGAAAAGTCAAGCCAAGGATTGTTTGGACTAGGAATTTAATTTTTTATGTAAAGATTTTGAAGAAAATCTAAAGCTACTTTGTATTTGTTTACAATAATAAAAATCTATTTTTTTAAAATATGAAGTTCCTACACTTAGGTTAATTAGTTTTAAAAAAAATAGATCATTGAAAAGCTATTAGAAATAACTTTCCATTTTGGGGTTAAAAATGTTTTTTTTGGAAAATAATTTTTTAAAAAATCTATAACAAACACTATCAAAATTATAAAATGAATTTGTTTAAGAAAAAAGTAGATTTGTTCTCCAAAGAATTCAAAACAAACGAACCCTATATATGAAGAGAATAAGAAAGTTATAGAGAGCATAGAAAATTAAAAATATTATTAAAAAATTTGAAAAGAGAGCAAAGAAATTGAAATATATTAAATGGGATTTTTGATTCATTTTGAATAATTAATAAAAAAATTGATTAAACACTGATATGAGGCAATCAAATTTTATTTTATTTTTTCCGGTTATCTGTTTATACGCAAGTAGGGATGGCAATTGACCCATACCCAATCCGCAAAAAATGTCCACAACGGGTAGGGTAAAAACTCGCATTTTGGGTACGGGCATGGGTATTGGTAATTACCCACAAAATTGAGCGGGTATGGGTGCAGGTACGGATACCTTAGTACCCACCCCGCCATACCTGCATAGTATATATTTATTTATTTTAATTATATTATTATATAATAATTATATATTAATATGTGAAAATCAATTTTAAAAAATACAACATAATTATATTATTACACATTTTTAATAAAAATATTTATTTATAACATAATGCAAATATCTCAAAGAAGAAATGAACTTTAACATGATATTACTAATAATTCTATTTATAATTTTCATGAGTCGACATTAAAATCTTTGAAATTTTTTAATTATATTAAAATGATACTCCCTCCGTTTCTTTTTAATTGTCTTTTATTATCATATTTAGCGTTTCTATTTAATTGTCTTTTTTGTATTTTATGGGTATGATTTGTCAATTATACCATTTGTCAATTGCTCTTATCTTTTTCCATAAAACCAATTAATGCTATATATTTGGAAAACTAAATCTTTTTCTTTTTTAAATTTTTGTTGGTACATAACATATTAAATATTTTTTTTTGTACATAATATATTAAATTTAGACTTAAATGCAGTTTTACCCCCTCTATTTTGAGTGAATCGGAATTTTACCCCTCCTACTTTAAAATATGGAATTTTATCCCCCTATTTTATAATTCTTTGGATTTTGCCCCCTCTAAAGCACAAATGCATCATGTCATGTTTGGTTTAATTGAATGATCCGAGGAATTGTGAGGCATAATGCATAAATATTGGATTATGACGTACGAGAATCAGATAATTCAGCTTATGATATCCTGTGAAGTATGCTCAAAACTCTGCAGTCACTAATTCAGCTTATGAAAACAATGAAGTGTTAGTTAGCAGTGTTTGAAACACCAACATTATCTCAATTCTCAACAAGTGCTAAACTAATATGGCTATTGGGTTAATCTTGTAAATAGATTGTCATCATTTCTTGTTGTGAAAGCTGCATCTCTATATCAATTTGTATTGTGGCTTTAAGTACTGTTATTTGATTTCAATGTTTAATTTGAATTGAATTCAACTTGCTAGTTATAATTTGGATTTATATAGACTTTTGCCAACCCCTTGCACCCTTGTTCTTTCATTGGAACTTACCTTTATTTATCTCTGTGATGCTGTTTTTGCTGCTAGTTTTGTCTTGAGCGGTTGAGCCATTGCAGGCTTTAGGCGTGATTGATGAAGTACTGTATTGTCCTGCTGCCAGTGACTTTATGTTGTCTGTGATGTGGTTTTGCTTGTATAATTTGTATTGGGTTGTATTGATATTAGAAGATTAGGCTGACAAGTTGAGTTAGTGTATTGCTATCAATATTGTCTTGGTGTTTGTTGCTAGGCAGCATAGCATAAGATCTTTCAGGCTTTGTTTGCGAGTTTGGAGGGGAGGGGAGAGAATGGTTTTGAAAAAAAGGAAGAAATAAGTGGAAGGAATGGAGGAGTTTGGGAGGGAAGGAGCTTGGAGGGTTATTTTTTCTTCATAACACAAAAACCCCCAATTTGGGGGAACTCAAAAATTGTATTGGATGGGGGTTTGGAGGGGGTTTGGAGGGTTTATATGAATTCTTCAAATTTAATTAATGTTGTTATAATATTCTTAAATTCATAATATACTAATCATAAATATTTATTTGTCATTCTCTATAAAAAATACTTTCTTAAAAAATGTAATTTTTTTTTATAATTTTCTCTCTATTTCCCTCCCTCCAAAGCCTTCCCCTCCCTTCCCCTCCAAACTCGCAAACAAAGCCTTAGGATTGGTGTTTTAGCTTTTTAAGGGGGCAAAATCCAAATAATTATAAAATAGGAGGGGTAAAATTCCGAATTTTAAAATAGGGGGGGTAAAATTCCGATTCACTCAAAATAGAGGGGGTAAAACTGCATTTAAGCCTTAAATTTATTGGAAAGAGAAAGTGTGGGCAAAAAAATAGGAATTTATTGGGGGATTAAAACGAAGGTATAATAGGAAGATAACGTGCAAAAATACACTTTCTTAATTTGGTCTTATCATTCTAAAAAGACATTTAAAAAGAAACGGAAGGAGTATAATATTTTATAATTGATCAATTTATTTTTAGCAAAAATGTGGGTAACGGGTACGAGTATGGGTACTTAGGTAACCAAATGGTATGGGCACGGGTATGAGAATGGGTACGAGTATTTTTTCAAACTGCAGGTATGGGGTATAGGACTATAGTACCCTACCCATTGTCGTCCCTATACGCAATATATTTCATTTTTGTGCTCACTATTCTTTGTTAGAAAATCTATGTAAGCCACAATGTGGATTATTCTCTCTCAAGTGCGCGAATTTTTCCAACACAAATCAAAACCTTGACAATTTTGTTTAAGGAGTGCAAGATTTTTACGATTCATTGTTAGTTTTTACGATTAGTTTAGTAATTTGGATCAATTTTTGATATCCAAATTAAAAATTGTAACTTTTTTATAATATTATAAAGATGCACTAAAATAATAAAAATATATAATGAAATATATTAAAATTTAATGTTACTTTTTTTAATTTGCTAAAAAATTAAATTTTAAGGACAATGATAACCTCAATAATTAAAGATATTGACTTTAATTTTTTGACTAAATCTCATATTAACTTATAAACCTAATCTCTTATATTGACTTTTTTTGACTAATCTCATATTGACTTATAAATACAGAACTTTATCTTTGGAGTAACGAACCAAATTAGACTTGCAAAAAATCGTTCTTTTCAAGGCAAATCAAATGTCAAAATCTTTCTGTTTCTTTGCCATCTTGGTTTTAATTGTTGCAGGTAACAATTCTCTCCACCATTGTCATGTATATAAATGATATGTAGTTTAATTTTTTCAATTATAAATTATAAATGATAAATCACACTGCCATTAAAAAAATTATAAATCTCACTAATTTTTATTTTTTTTGTGTCGGATCAAAGTCCAATTAATACAAGTAGAAGGTGAATGCACAAAAATTGTGGGATCTTGTGCTGCAGCAGATTGTTCTTCACATTGTAATTCATATGCAAGAGGTGCTCGTGTTTTAGGATCATCATGTTCATTCAACAACTTATGCACTTGTACATTCGATCGGCCGCCACCAGGAACACCACAACCTGCCTGTGATATTGGGATGGGACTTTGCACTCGTGATTGTCAAGATGATTGTTGCAACAATAAGTGTGTTAGCAGATTTAGGAATACTGGTCATGGGAGTTGTGTTGATGCCTTCAACATGATTCTTTGTCTTTGTTCCTATAGCCGTTGAGTTTATAAATATGTATTATTCTATGATTTTTTTTTCTTCATGTTTTAATAAAATGATATGTTCGTAAACATGAGTTTTGCTCATATTGTTAAAAGTTTCACGTTGAATATGTTTCACTACTGAAAAAATCGGAATAGTGGCGGAATTTAGGGAGGGTGTAAAATCCCTCATAAATTGTGATGGATTTAGTGAGGGAAAGTGATGATTTTTCTTTTTTTTTTTTTAACATCAAAACTTTATTAATAATCACTTTTTGGTACAAGAAGTACCCAAAAAGCCACAAAAGTACATATACAAAGCAATATCATCCTGGGACAAAACCAGCAAATAAAAACAAAACCAGCAGGAAAAAACAATACAAACAGCAGGCAAAAACGCAGCACTAGACCTGCAAAACCCGCAATAAACTCCCAGTCCCTCCCCTTATCGCAACATGCAATCGCCGGGGTTCCACGCCCATTCATAGAGCAAAAATGGGGCTTTTGCCGTATTGTTCACAAACCAATTCCAAGAAAGCCGCTGTACAAGATCAAACGCCACCGGTACATCCACCACCAAGTTATTGAAAACGCGGTCATTTCTCGCCTTCCACACCACCCACACAAAAGCAAGCCAAATCACCGATAGACCTTTCCTTCTTTTCCAATTCGAACCGCACCCAACAAGCATAGCATATGACATCGGTACCGAAGGAGGAACCACCGTACATACCCCAAACCAACGATTAATATTATACCAAATTCCGGCTGCAACTCTACAATCAAGAAACAAATGACGGGCCGTTTCAACCTCTTCAAGACATAAAGGATACAACGCATTCTCCAAATTCATAACACCTCTACGTTGAAGATTATCCCGCGTAGGGACTCTCTCCAACAACAATTGCCAAGAGAAAGCACAAACCTTTGATGGGACGCCGCTCTTCCAAATAAATTTAAAAGCAAAAGACAACAAAGAGGGCAACGGTTCATATGTATTCAATAAATGATCAAGAAAAACATACATGGATTTAACCGAAAAAACCCCTTCTAACCCCGGCTTCCAAACCCACACATCCTCCACCCTTGCCATGTTGAATGAAGCTAGTAGTTCCAACAACTCGACATGAAGTGCTTCCTCCCACACAAAGAAGTTCCATCTCCAAGCTAACCTCCACTCCCACACCTCCCCTTCCCAAACTCCCAAGTCCCCTACCAAAGCATCTTGTTGAGTAGAAATCCCAAAAAGACGCGGGAATCTATTCTCAAGACTATACTCCCCTATCCACACCCCCCTTCCAAAACTTGGTTATATTTCCATTCCCTACCTTTTTAGTCACGGCTTGTGAAAGCCACCCGGAATCACTATCTATCCGGCCAAAGTCTTTCCACCATACCGACGAACCCGCCCGAAACACATCACCACCCAACCGCACATTACCCAACACATTATCGCCATATCTTGCCGAAATAACATCTTTCCACATCTCGTTACTTGCCGTAAGTAATTTCCACCGCCATCTAGCTGGTCTTTAATTCCTAAACCTCCCTCCTTTTTCGGTTTGTAAATCGCCGACCATTTAACCCAACAAATTTTTCTCCTTTGCACTAGTCCACCCCAAAGGAAATTCCGTTGAATTTTGACAACTTCATGCCACACTTTTACCGGCATTCTCATAGGAAGAGAATTCAACACCGCGTTTATTAACACAATCCGGCCACCAAGACTTACATATCTATTGCCCCACGATCCAAGTCTACATTTAATCGCATCCAACATCGGAGACTAAGTTGATAAAAGCCGTGGGTTCGCGCCTACCGGAAGCCCCAAATATTTAAAGGGCAAATGACCAATTCGACAATTCAAGAACTCGGAAGCCATCACAAGAAAGTCATTAGTCACATTAACACCAATAATACAACTCTTCCAAAAATTCACCTTCAACCCCGAAGCCATCTCAAACCCTCTAAGTACTGCTTTCAAAGTCCAAAGATTATCAACCGAGGCTTCCCCAATACATAAGGTGTCGTCCGCGTATTGAAGTAACGAAACCGGTAATTGACTCCTCCTGACCAAGAACGGTTGAAATCTTCCCCGGTCTACCACCATTCTCATAAGAGCTCCCAACCCCTCCGCCACCAAGAGAAATAGAAGTGGAGCAAGTGGATCACCTTGCTTTAGCCCTCTTTTAATACAAATCTCTTCCGTAGCACAACCATTTACCAACACCGACATACTTCCGGAGCAAATACAAGCCTTCATCCACCCACGCCATTTCTCCCCAAAACCAAACCTTCTCAACATATAGTCAAGAAAACTCCAATCAACTGAGTCATACGCTTTCTCAAAATCTACCTTGAAAATTAAACATTCTTTCCCCGATTTCTTGGCAAAATCAACCACCTCATTAACCACCACCACCCCTTCTACGAGTTGCCTCCCTTTAACAAAGGTCGATTGAGTATTTGGAATAATCGAATCAATCACCTTTGCTAATCGTGCCGTTAAAACTTTAGCCACCATTTTGTAAAGGCAACCAAGTAATGATATAGGTCTAAAGTCCCCAATTGCTTGAGGGGAAGACACTTTAGGAATAAGAGCAAGGAAATAGGAACACATACATTTGGGAATAGAAGCATTGCCGTGGAATTGGTCGAACAAGATCCGCACATCAACTTTCAACAACTCCCAAAACTCCTTAATAAAAGCAAATGTACACCCATCCGGCCCCGGACTCTTTGACCCATCACAACTACGAACCACCTCCGTAATTTCCTCCATTGAAAACATCGCCGTCAAGCCTTCCACCATATTATCCGTGAGTTGCGGAAAATTAATCTCGTCAAGGGTAGGCCTATTCCAACAATCAACCGCAAAGTGATCTTTAAAGAATTCAACCACCTCCTTCCTAACAAGCAACGGACCTTCAATCCACCCCTAGGCATCCTCAAAGCTTTCAACATATTCCGTCTTCTCCGAGCTTTAATACAATTATGGAAAAATCTAGAATTTTCATCCCCCTCCTTAAGCCATTTAGACCGGGATCGTTGAAATGTTAAAGCATCCATGTTTTTAAGAAGCCTCCACAAATCATCAAACAACTTCTTTCTCTCCAAGACTTCCCCCTCTTCCAACCCGGCAACCTCACAATTGATATCAAGATCCAAAATCTGCTTAGAAAGGCCCCTCCTTTTCGACACCCCTTTCCCAAAAGTTTCGGCGTTCCAACCTTTGATCACATCCTTGAGGCTTTTGAGTTTAACCTTAAGAATATGACCCATCCACCCATCCACGCTAGTCGAATTCCACGCATTCACCACCACTTCCTTAAATTCCTTATGTTGTAGCCAATAATTATTAAACCGAAATGGTTTGGGGCCCCAATCATCGGAACAATATCGGAGCACTAGAGGACAATGATCCGCCACATCCCTACACAACACCCGCACCGAAGGATCCCCCCACAAATCTCCCCAAGATGGAGAAATAAGAATCCTATCCAACCGACTCATTGCTACCCCATTCGGATGACACCACGTAAATCTTCTCCCTATTAAAGGTAAATCCAACATCTCTAAGTCTTCTAGAAAATCATTGAATTCCCTCATCTCCCCACTTCTACCTCCGAGAATTGTGTTACTAATTCCCTTCCTCTCCGACGGTTCTCTAACCGAATTGAAATCACCCGCCACACACCACAAGTCACCACCAAAGCCCTCCTTAGAGATAATAATATCCCCCCAAAGTCTACGTTTATCTATTAAGTTACATTTAGCATACACATTTACAACAAAACATCTCCGATTCTCGTTCAAAAGATTCAAACAAACACCCACGAAACCGTCACCAACAAAGGTAAAGACTAGTGAAGCTTTTACCTTACACCAAATAGATAATATGCCACCACTATTACCTTACAAAGTGATGATTTTTCTTAAAATTAAATTTTCTAATATTAGTGACGGAATTTGTGACAATAAGTTTTCCTCAGTAATATTTCCTCGCAAAATTCGTCGCAAATTTAATTACTTTTTGTATTATTATGAAATTTTTGTTAAAATTACTCTTCACTAAATATTCCATCTCAAAATTCCGTCATTAAAGCAAATTTTTTAGTTTGTGAGGGTACACAGTTCCGTCACAAACATGGTGAGGGAATTATCTTAAGCAATTTGCAAGGAAATCATTCCATCACTGTAATTATAATTGTGTGAGGGAATTATTCCATCACAAATAAATTTTTATTTTTTATTTTAAATATAAAGACAAATATGTTTATTGTGTTTTTATTAAGAAAATTACACACAGAAGCGCTTTTCTTAAAATCCAGTTTCCGCTATCCCTCTTCAATGACCAAAATTGCAAAAGTGCAATCTCTCTTCTCAGCAAACTCATCACAATCTCTCTTCTCATCGCAAACTCATCACGATTTCTCTTCTCAGCAATGACACAAAAGCGCTCTCTCATTGCAATCTCTCTTCTCGACAATGAGCAAAATCACATAAGTTTCGACTCACTTTACCACTGAAGTCAGGGCAATCATCGATACCAAACCAAGTTTTGGAATAACGAAGTTTTCACGAGTTAGGCAATATCCAAAATTCTAAAATTTAAAAGTGTGGGCAATCATCATCTTACATAAAGAAGACGTACTTGTTAATCAATCAGCCTCAATGACCTCCTCACGAGGGGTTGAATATAGTATTCCATGTGAGACATCGTGCTACAAGGGAATTAATCGTGTCACGATTGTGCGTAAAGTCCAAGTCCAAAAAGTCTATTAATATATACACTTTTTTTTAATGTAATATTATTTTAATGTAATATTAATCTATACACTTAGGATTAGAACAGAGAATAGAAGTTGATAATTTTTAAAGAACAGAACGAATCAATTTTAGAAATAAATAATAATATTTGATTCTGTAAGACATAATTCATAAAAAATATTATAAGTTTTTCTATTAATGTAGAAATAAAAAGTAAAAAGATTTTACCAAGAAATAAAAACATAGTGAATAAATATTGTAAATTTTCTCAAAAAATAAATATTGTAACCTAATCTCTCTCATGTTGACTATAAATACACAACTTTAGTATTGGAGTAACAAAGCAAAATAAACTTGCAAAAAGTCATTCTTTTAATGGCAAATCAAATGTCAAAATCGTCTTGTTTCTTTGCCATCTTGGTTTTACTTGTTGCAGGTAATAATCTTCTCCACCATTGTCATATTATATATTTTTATTAAATTATAAATTATAACTGATAAACTTTGTATCACCGACCCTTTTGATGGAAGACGTGTCTGGTATGTAATATCGACATAATATAGTACATATCGTTACATTCAATTAATTTATTTCCTAAAATAATAACCGTTGTTGACATATTATTCGTGCGTGCTGGTGCTTCATAGATGATAATTCTCACTAATTTTTACTTTTTTTTTTGTCCGAAGTCCAATTAATACAAGTTAAAGGTGAATGCACAAAAGTTGTGGGTAATTGTGCTGCATCAGATTGTTCTTCACATTGTAATTCATATGCAAGAGGTGCTCGTGTTTTAGGATCATCATGTTCATTCAACAACTTATGCACTTGTACTTTTGATCGACCACCACCAGGATCAGAACAACCAGCTTGTGATGTTGGGATGGGAATTTGCACTAGGGATTGTCAAGATGATTGTTGCAACAACAAGTGTGTTAGTAGATTTAGGAATACTGGTCATGGGAGTTGTGTTGATGCTTTTAACATGATTCTTTGTCTTTGTTCCTATAAACGTTGAGTTTATTCTTAACTTCTTTTTTTGTTTGACTAATAGTTTATTTTTAACTTAAATAAATATATGCAATAAGTGAGAGCGAATAGTATTGTTCATGCTCTAATATTGCATTGCTTTCTTATATACTCCTTGCAGTTTTTTTTTTTTTGTTTTTTTTTTCATCATCAATTTAATCTGGTTTGTGGGTTAGTTCAGTGATTTCAGCCTCTTCTCGATTGCAGTACTCCTTGCAGCTTTTTATTTATGTTTGTCTCTGTATTACGTATCCGAATTTTAATTAATGAATTGTATTTTGTTTTCGTCAAAAAAGAAAACAAAAAGTATTGTCTAGTGATTTTTATTCACCTTTTTAATATATGATTTCCTTCCAAACTGAATTATATATATTTAAAGAAAGGAGTTTTGCTCATATTATGGGTCTTGATGAGTGTCATTTACTCGGAGCACTCTTTAAGAATTTTTATTTAAACAAATTATTTATTTAAAAGGTTAAATATTTTAACTCTTAATGCATTGACTTTACGCATAATTTTTTATAAATAAAAATTTATAATTTAAGATCCTTTAAGGGTGTACAGGAACACCCGTTAGCATTTCCTTTATATATTCATTTGAATTGAATTAGAATATATAATATTTTTTCTATAAATAGAATTATATTAAGGAAGTCAAAACCAAAATTTTAGATACTAAAATTATATGAAGAAAGTCCAAACCCAACATCATAGTAAAAAAAAAAATGGACAAAGAAGATCCAATAAAGTACTTAATAAGTTAATACAGTACAAAACCTGTGGAGCAACACATGATCGTAACTAATTCCTAAAATTGTGTTGTCATAATTCCTAAATAGATGTATATACTAAATATAAAATATGATATGTATACAAAATATAATAGATACTGTACTATTTTACACATTCTTTTGTCAGGAGATATTTAAATATATTCTATAATAGTAGTGTCTTGTGATTTTTTTTTCTTTGTCAAGTATTGTCTTGTGATTTTATTAGGGCTTGACAAAAAACCGAATCTTGTTCGAACCCAAACAAATCCGTAAAAAATATAGAAATTTGGGCGGTTTATATATAATGGACCACGGGTGATCGGGTTGAAAAAATCGGATTGAATTGGGTTGTTATGGGCGAGTCCGGATAGAGGAAACTGGACCGACGGTGTCCGAAACCTGCCCGCATTAGTAAATCAAAATTCAGCGTTTAACGCTTTCCTTTTGCGATATACACACTCTAAGCTCTTCTCTCGCCTTCTCTTCACACTTTCTCACTTCACCTCAAATCGATGGAGACCGAAACAATCATGGATCATTTTGAAACAAAAAACTTGATCTTTTTTCATTTTGTTTGTCTAACTTCGCTGAAACCAAATATTACATTTTTCATTTTATTTGAGATTTTTGTTTTTTTTTTACTTTTTATGTTCATTTAGGATTTGTGTTTGTTTCATGATTCCCTCATCTCTGGTTGCATATTCTCGGAATCTAAATTGCAAAGGTTGGGTCTGTTACTTGTTTTATTTTATTTATTTTTTGAATTTTTTATTTCTAACCGAATCAAACCGCTCAATAACCCGTTTAAACTGTAAACCCGAACCTGTGAAAACCGATCTCTATTTTATGGGCGGATTAGGCCTTATTTTTAACTATGCGGTTTGACTTGGATGACAACTTTAGACCCGAACCCGCCCACTGTCCACCCCTAAATTTTATTAACCTTTTCTAAAATATATGATTTCATTCAAAATAATAAAATGATATTTTTCAAAAAAAAGATGAGTTTTACTCATCACACATGATGGCAGAAATGTACATTTAATTTCAAGTAGGAGTGTTTACGGGTACAAGTACCCGTTAAAGCCTACGTCTAATTTGCACTAATTCATTCAAACTCGAAGTGGTTTGGTTTGGATAACGGAATTATAATTTTAAATTGATGCATAAACCTCTATTTAAATAGTAAAATTTAGTTTTAAATTTTAAAAATTATATTGATGACTTGTTAACCCAATCAAATCCCAGTTATCCCGCTCTAAAACGGATTAAGATCGATTCAGTTTCCACATTAAAAATAATGTGGATTTTATACTTAATCCAATCAAATTAACTTTGATAGGATTTGAGTAACAAATTTTGTTAAAACTGACAAAATCCCACCATCGAACAACGCTAGTTCCAAGAACTTAAAAGGACCAGGAGAATGGATTGTCTCCCATGAATCCCTCTCAATTGTGCATCCAGTGTAATCACAATCACATATCAGGAGAGATAGTGTGTCAAAAATATTATAATAAATAAATTGAAAAAAGACGATGAGATTAACTAATGTTTTTTGTGCCCAAAAAACAGAATTTGAACTATGACTGTTTGATTCAATTTTTGTTTGAAACAATTCATTGTTGATTTGAAACATATCATTTTATATTGAAAAATGATATTCATAGCAAACCATAACCCACAATTTTTCTTTTTACTTTCTCACTGGTTTCCGATCCACCAAAGGTGAGCGACTAATCTGACTTGTGCGTAGAAGCATGCACATTAATTGGCCAAGCATTGTTTCTCCTAGAAATCTGTAAGACCCAAGATTCCACTGTACAGTTTTTCTAAGGAACTTTAGCGTCGGCTAAGTTTTAGGGTTTTTTGTAGAAGCGGTTTGTGTGAGTATCGTCGCATTAATGAGATTTTTGCTGTAATTGAGCCTGTTTTTTGCTCGTGCGCTGTAAAGGCACAGACTTTTGTCTTGTAATCCTCTTTTGTGAATAAGAAGGTTGATGTGGATTCAGAATAACGAGTTTTGAATTATTCTTGTTTTTGGAAAAACGAGTAGGATTTTACCCGTTGTTGTAAAATTTTACTGCGTCTGTTTTAAGTGAGGTTTCAGATGGGAGTTTTATATATCTGCGTGAGTGAGGTTATGTTCTGAGAAAAATTTTTCTAAGGTGTGGAAGAAAATTACAGTCGCGGAAAAAGATTCGGCGATAAGTTTTGGAAATGGTTAACGATAGACGTTCTTTCCGTAGGTTTTCTGTTTTTGCGATTTACGTTCGTCGCGTTGCGCGAGAGCTGAGTACGTGACTTGTTATGGGAGATTGGATTAAATCTTGTGATTATCCATAAAGCAAATTGATCCAATGGCTAGGGTTTAAGCTTAGACTTTTGACTTTGATCCAATGGTGGATTGGCTATCAAGAGCCTTTGTCATAGTAAGGAGGTTTGGTGAC
Organism: Trifolium repens; assembly: GCA_030408175.1. NCBI lineage: Eukaryota > Viridiplantae > Streptophyta > Magnoliopsida > Fabales > Fabaceae > Trifolium > Trifolium repens. The sequence goes on along the minus strand of CP125839.1, from coordinate 18,430,469 downwards.
TTTGGTCACTTAGAAAAACATCACAAATCTCTCTTTTCTTTCTCTCTTCCACGTGAACTCCATTACTTTCTTTCTCAACTTCACAAATTTCCATTCTTCACCATTTGTGTCCATTTCAAGCTTGGGAGCTTTGTGGAATTGTTGTAGAGAATCACTTGCTTAAGGTAACTACCCTTTTCCTTTTCATTTTGGTTGGTTAAAACTCTTGGAGTTATGAGTTTTAGATTATGTTCATGAGATGAAAATGTTAGGAATTGATTCTTGTTTCATGAAAGTTGTTCATGAGGGTGTAGTAAGCATGCTAGGCTTTGTTGTTTTTGTTTTCCATGAGTTGGTGAGAAACCTCATGAGAAAAGTTAGGGTTTTGGTTGGTTTATGTATTGATCAATAACATGTGGTTAAGTTGTAAGGTTTTGAAAAGAAAAGTTGTCTTTGAACCTTTGGGCAAAAGGAAAATGCGTTGTATGGTTTTGTTTTAGAAAATCCAATGAAAAATATTTTGGAGTTTATGAAAATATTTACTAAGTGTTTTGTGTGGTATTTTGGGGTCCAAGTGGTTTAAAACTCTTGTGACATGTGGTGTTGTTTTTCGCCTAGAAAACATGTTTGAAAATGATTTCAAGTCGGTTAAGGCCCGTAATAAAACTTGTGCTTGGGTTTGGTTTTGATTTTGGAAATGAAAATCAAATAACTTGCACTCGAAGCAACCAACATGCTTTCGGAGATGTGTTGCTTGCTTATGAAAATGGTTTGCTTTTGTGCCTTGAAAAGATGTTAGGAACTAATAGAATCAAACTAGGTTTGGTTGGGGAAAAAGGTGGTGTGAGTTGCTGTCATGACAGGTGCAACTCGCCGGGCGAGTGTCACAGGTCATGACAACACGCCAGGGCGAGCTCCAGAGCGAGCTAGACCTGTCCTCACTGCCTTCACTCGCCACCAACTCGCCAGGGCGAGCTCTGGGAGTTGAAATTTTGGATTCTGATTTCTAAACTTGGTTTTTAACTTCCTAATCCCTTTTTATTAATTTATGGAAGTGGCGGGGATTGGAAACGAGTTTTTCGGGTACTCGGAAAGTACGTAGCTTATAACGCAAGAAAACGGCCATTTTGCATTTCAAATTATTTAAGACTTTTGACAATTGTTCTGGGTCCTAAAAATAGTACAAATAACTCATGGGGGTTGATCAATACGGTAGTTTTTGGTATGGTATCCGAAAGAGGGATTTTTCCTTAGGAACCTTTAGGTTTTTGGGGTTTTGGTGTAGTTTCAATACGATTGGTTAGAGAACAATGTATTGATTGTTACGCTGCTTGTTTTAGGAAGCGCGTTGTGTTGTTTGAGCGTGTGTTGTAAACGGAAGCTTGCCGAGGTAAGGGCATCACTTTATTTCTGTCTTTTCAACTGGTTATGACATGCTTGGATTTCTGCTGTAATGCTTTGCTGTGTGTTTGGCATGTCTAGTTGATGTATTCTCGTGTTTAAAATACTTACGCTGTTTACATATGATTATGAGAATGTATGTATGAACAGGTTGTTGGAATACATATGGTTGGAAATGTATGTATGTCGTTGTGTTTGATTTACATATATCTGTGTGATATGTAATTGTTGCATGAGCATGGATGGAACGTGTATGTCAGTTGGGACTACACGGGTGGATGTGTCTGTGTGACTCCGCCGGGGCTGTGTCTGTGTGACTGCCCTATGTATATGCGTTTCTTAGTTGGCGATAGCATCTGTGTGGCTATGTTCGCCTGGTGTTAGCATCTGTGTGGCTACACTTTTGAGGGGGTGACAGCATCTGTGTGGCTGACAGCATCTGTGTGGTTGGTAGCATCTGTGTGGCTATTTTCACCTGGTGATAGCGTCTGTGTGGCATCACCTGCCCTTGTGGCTTTAGTGGGTTGGACCTACGATTCCGGAACTCATGCATTGTGGTAACTAGGGTTAGTACCACGCATTGTAGAGGTTGCATTATAGGCTGTGTGTGCATTGCTTATATGAACCCGTTGGTGGGAATTGCTTTGGTGGTTAAGAGCTTTCTCTTGTGTTCGTGGAATTATTGTTATGTGTACAATCTTTCGCACCGGTTATATATATATATACTTTTATTTTGTGGTGACCCTTTCTTTCATTTACGGGCTCATCCCACCCAGATGATGGGTTAGGTCGTGGTGACGACGGTGGCTGCTCCAGGCCCCAGTGAGTGGTTGGAGCTTTAGCTTAGTTAGACTATGCGCCGGTGTGGGTTGTACACCGTGCTTTTTGGTTAGCATAGGGTTTCTAACTTGTTTTGTTGTAAGTATTCGAATACTTAGACTTGGATTGTAATTATTCAGGAATACACTTTGCTTGTCGAAGCACCTTATGGTAATGAGTTCTTTTGTATATTTGAATGCCGGCTCATTGAAAAATATTCTATGCGCACTCTGAGCGTTAGTTGAAAAAGAAAAAAAAAAAATGCCCCTTTTTGGCTTATGAAAAACGGGTTGTTACAAAATCGAACCCGGTATTCCTCGAATACGTCCTTGGAAGGAGCTCCTTGCCACTGAAGCCCAAGCAACATGGTTCATAACCCACAAATTTTATCACGACTTGTATTCTACCTAGCAATTTATTGTTTGACTTCCATGTTTTTCTAACTATCCATGATTTAGGCTGAACTCTTACTTTTGATTGGTTAATTCATACTTGCAATCCTTTCGCTATACTTTTGTTCGCTATGTATAGCAATACTCTCTTATATTAGAAGAAAATGATATCATATTAATGTTATAATACTCTATCTGTCCCTTTTTATAAGGGGTAGTTTGACTCCAAAAAATTTACATTGTGTTGCACAATCTCCTTTATCACAAGTTCCCACAAAGATGTGTGCATTCTCCTTCAACCTGTATTAATTCAACTATGTAGATGGGACAAAATAAAATAAAAATTGAAGAAAAAATCAGAGAGATTCATAACTTATACTATTTAAAAACCATATGTATATATGACAATGGAGACGACTACTACCTGCGGCAAGTAAAACCAAAGATGGCAAAGAAACTGAAATATTTTGACCAAAAAATTAATCTTCTATTTATAAATTGGAAATAACATCAATTAGATATAAAATTTAGTCAATAGAATAAATCAATAACATTAAAAATAAGGGTAAATAGGTTGATATCCCTGTAATGTGAACAAGTTTTGTTTTCCCCCCTGTAAATTTTTTTCTTTTGATTCGCCTCTTACAAAGTAAATTTTTTTGGTTTCCCCCCTTGGGTGCAAGGAATTTTAACCGTTTTAAAAAACAGCACTTTTTAAATCTGTTTGAACAAAATCATCTTTGTAATCCACGTTGTAAAAAAACAAACTAACATAAAAAAGAATCATATTTTTTTTATCACAATAGCGTACGACAATAAAAACAAACCAATTTCTAGATAATCTTAAAGGACAAAAAAGAAGTTTTAAAAAATTTCACGGCAAATGATTCAACCGTCAACACGGGAAAGATTCACGTACCCGCTACTTGATCCTGCAGCAATGGTGATTTTTTCAAGCTAAACAATCTGAAATCAAGGAATGATACGAATATTTAGATAGACTCGGCTCAATATTGCCAATAATAGACCTCTATATCAAACTCTGACGAAACAAATCTTGTTGAGCAAACCAAAACCAATTGAAAGCCTGCTCGAGAGATGTTCAATATATATCAACAGGATTTTTCGTCAAAACTTGTCGTCCTTGTTTTTAAGTTAACTTATGTTTGTCCTTCAAAATTTCGAATTCTTGTCTTGTAAATTATAGAAATAGATCTTGTAAAAGTTTAATTTTTTATAACAGTTGATGAATTAAATATGAATTTTTAAGTTTTTTGCGCTTAGAAAGTCATATTTAATTAGTCTTCAAAATAATTTACTACCTCCGTCCCTAAATATAAAACTCTTTTCAAATTTTTCTCTGTCCCTTTTTATAAGATCGCTTTTAAATTTTCAAGAGCGTTAATTATATCTTTCCCAACATATCCCTAATTAAATAGCATCCTTTTCTATGATCTATAATAAATACTTTATGAAAACATTTACTCATTCTCTTTCTTGATGGATAAAATTGTAAAAACAATATCAATTGTCAAAAAATTTAATACTACAATCCACTTAATATTCGTAATTTTCTCAATGAAGTCTTATATTTAAAGACGAAAGTAGTATAATCAATACCCTGTTTACTAAAAAATTTAAAATTTTTTATGGGAGATTTTATTTATAACTAATGTGGGGGAGGTTTTTTAACTTTTGTTTTGACAATTTTATTTTTTTATAGCAAATTAAAGTGGGCCTAAGCTCAAATTTGCCAATTCTTTTTTAAAATGGAGCTAGTGAGAATCGAATGTAAAACCTCAAGCATATTCTTCAAACCTCTCATGCACCATTGAACTAAACCTAGTGACTTAGATTTGACAATTTTTTTAAGACAAAGGAAGAGGCATATTTAAAAGTAAAGGACAAAACTATATGCTTTGATTTTTTTTATTTTTTTTAAAAGTATGCATTAATATTATATTTGTCAATCAACCATAAATATCACTACAAGAAAATTGTATTTTAGCTTCAAAATTTTAGCGTCAGCCACGACACAGACGCTACTAGCGTCTATATTATGTCTTAATTTTAATTTTTAATTAGACATTAAATTTAGCGTCTACCAAAGCAGACACTACCTTTATGTATTCTAACCGGGAATCTCTTATCTATTTCCCACCCTTTGGTTTTCACCAAAAATTATCTTCCCTCTCCAATAAAAAATATATCCCACAAACTCTTTACCCTTATCGCATGAACCCTAAACCTGTTCCTGATCAATCTCACAAACCTTCAATCTCATTAAACCCTCTACAGTTCCCAACTTCACAATGCTCGCACAAACCCACAATCTCAGCGAACTCTTTTCTAATCTCACATAAACCCTTTTCTCAATGGAACCCCATTTTGTTCACGAATCCATTCACCAATCACGTTCTAACACCGTGCGATGCTCACTAATATTGTTGGATCCATGTTTCTCTGGATGCTTCATTAACTGTTCACTTTCTTGATCAGGTTTGGTAGAAGGGGAAGATCGGTGGATTTGGAGAAATTGTCACCACATCTGAAATCATTAGTGCCGACTCTTTCTAGGTATGGAGTTTCAAACAAATGAACACTCATTCTCTGCTATCGGTTTATTGTTTCTGTTTCGATTTACAATCAATTTTTATTTTTGTTTTATTGTTTGTTTTTAGAGTTTATGTTTTTAGATCTAACTGATGTTGTTTTGATTTCTCATCTCAGTCGTTTTTCTTTCGTGTCTCCGGCAGGCGCGTCTGTGATGTTGCTTCTTGCGTTTCAGCTTCATGTTTCTGGCGTTGCTCATCGTTCCTCAAGTTGCTGCTAAACAAATTGAAGGTTGTGATTTTTTTCTTCTGTATTTTGTATATATATATATATATATATATATATAATATTGTTGTGTATCTCTGCTATGGATATCCTTTCATGTTTATCCCTCAATGACTTCTTTGTAATTGGTTCATAAGGAAGTAATAACTATAATTATTATATTTTCTTGGCTTGAAACGTTGCTTCAGTTCCTTTCTAAATAGTCCCAATTCACCATTCAACAAATAGCAATGAGTAGCAAGATTTGTGTTTGATGATTATGGCAAAACTTACAGGTACTCTTTTGTTTTGCTTAAATTAGTTTTGCCAAATAGCTTCAATATGCATAATTTCTTATATCTAAGCTCTGTAGTTCTTAAATAATTTGATAAAAATTGGAAAACTGAATTGGCTTAGTTTAGCTATGTATGTAGTTTATCAATTGAATCTTCAATGGTGGTGGAATGTTAAATATAAGCACTTACACTTACATTTAATTTGAGACTTCATTTTAACGATCTTGTGTTTTTCTCATTTGTTAATTTGATTGTTATAATTTCTATGGATCTTGAGTGTTTGGACTTGGCTATTGTTTTTTCCCCTGTATAGAGAATATGAAAGCACAAACAATGTTCAAAATCATGTGAATCTCACTAATTACTACAAAGACAAAGTCAAGTAACTTGACAATAGTATCATCAACCATGAATAAGAATAACTCTTAACAACCATGAATGTAGGTGTTCGTCTCGTTTCTCTCATTACTTGTAAGGAATCTATTTTCTATCAATGAATGAGAAGCTTTTATTTATGTCAGAAAAGAAAGAGTATGTGTAGAAATTTTATTGTTGTGAAAAATTATGGTTGAGTTTTTTTATGTATTTTCAATAATATAGGACAGGAGCCTTTCTAGGAAGAAGTATATAAAATAAAAATAAAAATAACAAACGTCTGCTGTAGCTGACGCTATGTATTAAACAAACTGATATATAGCATCTATCATGAGCAGACGCTATATCTAGCGTCCGCTAAGTGGACTCTCCAGACGGCATTGAAGAAAACAAAATTACATATATAGCGTCACCAATAAACGGAAGCTAATAGCGTCTGCCTGTTCAAAAGATTACAGCCTCGGTTTAGCTTCAACATAAACAGACGCTATGTATAGCGTCTGCTGGACGCTACTGCTAGCTTCAGGCAATTAAGCGTCTAAAACGACATCGACGCTAAGCTGACGCTAAACACAGTTAGCGTCCGTTTTTTGCCATTTAGCGTTTCATTTTGGCCGACGCTCCAGAGCAGTTTTGTTGTAATATTTGACTTCAAATACATATATTTTGAAGGTTCGTTTGATTAGAGGTGTACGTGAGTCGGGTTGTACTAATTTTAGGCAAATTTGCTACTAAACCCGATCAAAGATAAGTTGGTTGGCTTTGATGTGAAATTCGTATTTTTTAAGTTAAATCTGATCCACCGACTCAACTTGATGGTGAGTGAGTTGGGTTGGGTCAACGGATCATGACAGATAAATTTTATAAATAAATCTCAAAATAATATATAATTATATAAAATTTATTTCATGAAAATTTTGAAATTTAGACTAAATTTTAACATTTAAAATTTAAACACTTGAAATTACATGAAATACTATCAAAATTTAAAAATATAAATAAAATACAATTATATTAGAAAATATAATAAATGTAACAATATTTGTAAAATGGGTTGGGTTTGCGGGTTCATAGATTTAGAATCATAAACCCGTTACCCGATCCAAAACACTTCGGGTTTGAATGGGTTGGTTCAGATTGGACCCATACTTGAATGGAATGGGTTCGGATAAAATGTGGGTGGGATTGGGTTGGTTCAATGTGGGTAGAATCATAATATATATGATAATTGTATCAAATTATATTTTATTCAGTTTTTGCTGAGACAACATAATATCATATGTTCATCCTAAAACTTATCATCTCATGTAGACATAACATGATAATTGTATCATATTATGTAGTGTTCTGTGAGACAATAGAATATAATAATTTAATCCTAAAACATTTCATCTCATGTCTCTATAGTTGAAATCTTTATCTTGAATTGGAGTTGGGTTAAACTAACATGATAAGATAAGAAAATAATATACTGATTTATCCTATAAAATGTAACAACCCGTTTTTCAAAGGCCAGAAAAGGCACTATATATTTTTTTTTTTGTACACAATCAGAGTTACGCATAAAAGATTTTAAATGAGCCGGCATTCAAATATACAAAAGAACTCATTACCATAAGGTGCTTCGACAAGCAAAGTGTATTCCTGAATAATTACAATCCAAGTCTAAGTATCAAAACAAGTTAGGAATCCTATGCTAACCAAAAAGCACGGTGCACAAAACACACCGGCGCATAGTCTAACTACTCTAAGCTAAAGCTCCAACCGCTCACTGGGGCCTGGAACAGCCACCGTCGTCCCCACGACCTAACCCATCATCTGGGTGGGATGAGCCCGCAAATGAAAGAAAGGGTCACCACAAAATAAAAGTATGTATATATATAACCGGTGCGAAAGATTGTACACATAACAAATATTTCCACAAACACAAGAGAAAGCTCTTAATCTCGAAAGTAATTCCTACCAACGGGCTTATATAAATAAATCACCAAGCCTAATGGGTGTGACAACCGATCACAGGTTCGCCACATGCATGATTTTAATTCCGGAATTCAACCTCTCTATAGAAGGCGTAGGTCTCTGGTGGGATAACACCTCCTACTATTGGTGGGATAACACCGGGTAGAGTCACACAAGACAATACCAAAACAATCACGGTGGGGTAACACCGGGTGAGTCACACAAGACAACCACCAACTCAATAAAATCCAGTAGGATTTGGCGAAGTCGCACAGACAAACGCCCGGTACGAAGGCAAGTCACACAAGACATACACCTAGGCACGCAACTATGAAATGCATGGCATATATTCTCTTCGGCATATACGGGATAGTCACACAAGACAAAATCCTCGCGTAGTCCTATCTGACGCACGCATTCATATATGCTCATGCAAACAATCACATAGCCTAAAGCCTATGTACAAAGCATCACAACATACATACATTTTCTCAATCATATGTAAATTGCACACATATTTATAACCACGTTCTCATCAACGAGAATACATAAGTACAAACATGCCAAAGCACACAGCAATTGCATACACCGCATCACAAAGCATGTCGTAACCGTTTTAAAAGACGGAAATAAAGTGGAGCCCTTACCTCGACAGGCACTCAACTATCACACGATCACACAACACTTACTCGCTTCCTAAAACAAGCAAAGTATACAATTAAAATCATATCCAATCAATCCCTAATGAATTGGACTCTAAAACCCCAAAAACCAAAGGTTTTCTAAGGTAGAATCCCTCTTTCGGATACTATACCAAAAACTACCGTATTGATCAACCCCCATGAGTTATTTGTACTATTTTTAGGACCCAGAACAATTGTCAAAAGTCTTAAATAATTTGAAATGCAAAATGGCCATTTTCTTGCGTTATAAGCTACGTACTTTCCGAGTACCCGAAAAACTCGTTTCCAATCCCCGCCACTTCCATAAATTAATAAAAAGGGATTAGGAAGTTAAAAACCAAGTTTAGAAATCAGAATCCAAAATTTTAGGTCCCAGAGCTCGCCCTGGCGAGTTGGTGGCGAGTGAAGGCAGTGAGGACAGGTCTAGCTCGCTCTGGAGCTCGCCCTGGCGTGTTGTCATGACCTGTGACACTCGCCCTGGCGAGTAATCACTCGCCCGGCGAGTTGCACCTGTCATGACAGCAAAAACAGCAACTCACACCACCTTTTTCCCCAACCAAACCTAGTTTGATTCTATTAGTTCCCAACACTTTTTCAAGACACAAAAGCAAACCATTTTCATAAGCAAGCAATTCATTTCCGAAGGCTTGTTGGTTGCTTCGAGTGCAAGTTATTTGATTTTTCATTTCCAAAATCAAAACCAAATCCAAGCACAAGTTTTATTACGGGCCTTAACCGTCCGGTAATCATTTTCAAACATGTTTTCAAAGTAAAAAGCGACACCACATGTCACAAGAGTTTTAACCCACTTGGACCCCAAAACACTACACAAAACACTTAGGAATATTTTCATAAACCCCAAAATATTTTTCATCGGATTTTCTAAAACAAAACCATACAACGCATTTCCCTTTTGCCCAAAGGTTCAAAGACAACGTTTCTTTTCAAAACCTTACAACATAACCTCATGTAATTGATCAATACTCTAAACTTTCAAAACCCTAACTTTTCTCATGAGATTCTCACAAACTCATGGAAAATTGAAATAACAAAGCCTACACATGCTTCTCTAAACCTCATGAACAACTTTCATGAAACAAGAATCAATTCTAACATTTTCATCTCATGAACATAATCTACCACTCAAAACCCCAAGAGTTTTAACCAACCAAAAAGGGAAGGAAAAGAGTGGTTACCTTAAGAAAGTGATTCTCCACAATGTTCCTCAAAGCTTCCAAGCTTGAAATGGAGTGAAATGGTGAAGAAAGGAAAATTTGTGAAGGTTGGAAAGTAAGAATGGAGTTTCACGTGAAAGAGAGAAAGAAAAGGAGTGAAGTTTGTGATTTTCCTAAGTCCACAAGTCACTAAACCTCCTTACTATGTCAAAGGCTCTTGATAGCCAATCCACCATTGGATCAAAGTCAAAAGTCCAAGCTTAAACCCTAGCCATTGGATCAATTTACTTTATGAGAATTCACAAGACATCACCAACTCATCCATAACAAGTCTCGTACTCAGCTCTCGCGCGACGCGACGAACGTAAACCACAAAAACATAAAACCTACGGAAAGAACGTCTAACCTTTAACAATTCCAAAACTTATCGCCGAATCTTTTTCCGCGACTGAAATTTTCTCCCATACCTTAGAAAATTATCCTCAGAATATATCCTAACTCACGCAGATATATGAAACTTCCATCCGAAACCTCACTCAAAACAGACGCAGTAAGATTTTCCATCCGCGGGTAAAATCCTACTCGTTTTTCCAAAAACAAGAATAATCCAGAACTCATTATTCTGAATCCACATATAACTTCTTATTCAAGCAACAGGATCACAAGGCAAAAGTCTGTACAATTACAGTGCACGAGCACAAAACAGACTCAATTACAGCAAAACCTAATAATTACACGATGTTTCATCACACGAACACATCGAAACCCTAATATTCCTTAAACCAACTATACAATGAAATCTTGGGTCTTACATAAAACATGTTTTATAATAAAAAATGGAATTAATAAAATATAAAGAACAAAATCATTCAAAATTAAATTAAATATAAAATAAATAATAATTAATAATAATATTTTAAAATATATACATGGTTTTGTCACACGATAATTAATCAATTTTTAATTTTAGATAAATTAAGAGCATCAAAACACGGAAGGAAGAATAGACACCCTGATGACAGAAATTTCTATGGTATTTTTAGTAGTATTATTAGTAGTAAAATAACCAAGACAGACCCAAATACGAAGGAAAACCTACAGAATCCAAGAAAAGCATCAAGACAAAGTCAAGAATGCAAAAAGACATGAAAAAGCCCAAAATATGAAGAAAATGAGCATTTCATCGTAGCACGATGACTTCCATCGTGCCACGATGAGAGCTACTTGCTGGCCAAGAAAATAGAAGAAATAAATCTGGAAAATATATGTTCATCGCAGCACGATGGCATTCATCGTAGCACGATGACATTACTTGGCGACCAAGCTGATGAAATGCACAGGATCAGTTATAAAATTTAACTGAATTTTCCCATCGTACTGCGATGGACCTATCGCAGTACGATGGCTTGCAGAGGCCCAAAACGAAAACTATAAATAGAGCTCTCCTCTCATTGTTTAAATCATTCAGAAATAGTAGAACACTCTCTACTATAAAGGAGGTGTTCGGAGGAGCTCTAAGGGCATAGTTTTCTCCCCTTACGGGAAAACTAACTCAGCAAGGTATGTTTTCTTTAGGCTTTTATGTTTAGGTTATAATTCTTGTAATTTAAATATGTAGTCTTTTGTATAGATGCCTTAGGTTGTGGTGAAGAAGATGAACTCCCCTATGAATATTTGGACTATGTGATTGAGTCAAAGTTATGATAAATCGTTATTCAGTATTATGTTTGTTATTTACTTTCTTGCACTTTAATAACGTATCTCGTAATATGGCCGGATAAGCGGGAGCGCTCATAGAATCTATATTAGGGACACCTAATATTCGTCCGGAACTAGTAGTAAATATGCTAGGTGAATAGAGACGGTAACATCCTGAACTAGTTGTGAACTGAGCAATTAGAGGAGGAATCAGGAACTAGGTGTGAACTGAGCACTTAGAAGCTGAATAGCCCGATACTAGGACCTAGAGGCATTTGATGGGTGAAGGTAATAATGCATGTGTAATGAATAACTCACCTAGTAATTAGGGTATGTGACACATCGAGGTTATGCTCTCGTAGGTACCTTAGTTATTAATGTAGGGAAACTTCAATATACATAGAGTAACAGTAAGGTGTTACTACAATAAAGGAAAAGTCACCGCCAAATAATAATCTTAATAACTATGTTATACACTGTTCATGCCAAATAGGAAGAAGGGAGTAAGTCCAACCACCATACCTATCCTCTACGTTTCTGAATTAATTTATCTTTATATTTTATGCAAGCATTACGCTATTTTTATAAAAACCTTTTTCCAAAAACCCAAAGCGAATGCAAAACCAACAACTTAAATAACGCTAACGAAGCTTTGGCACGATCCCTGTGGATACGAACTCATTCTAGACACCTAGAGTGTGAATTATTACTCGACGACAGACTGATACACTTGTCAGGATGCAGTCACACCCCCAACGTAATTGGCACCATCAGACTCCTCCATCATATACCCTACGCTCACACACACACACACCCACACCCACACGCGCGCGCGCACACGTGTATTTCAAGTCTGGCACTACATAAGTGTAGGATATGCTACAAAGCTAGACCTCCATTTTTTGGGGCCTTTAAACAAATTACATGGTAGTAGATCTTTAAAAATATAAAGAGGCTGATTTAAAATAGTAGTAAATTTTAATTTGAAGTTTTATTCAGTTGCATTTAACATGCACAAATTTAAAATTTGTGCACCAAGCACAACTTTAGATCAATGATTAGATTTTGCAGTCCCATTATAACTTATCACGCTCCTTCCACATTAGATTTTTTTTTTGAAACGGCTAAATTTTATTAATGAACAATTCCTCCACAAGAAGTGTAAGGAATTGTTGAGAAACGTACAAACAAAGGTAAAGTGATAAAACACATATACCAAAAAACAATACACCAAATCATCACCCCAACCCTCCCCTACACCAATACTGATTCAATAAACCAACCAGAGAAAACCCAAACCCGACCCTAGGAGACACCACGGCCCTAACTTCCGAACTCGAATTAAAATTACTCGGCCCATCAGGAACTAGAAGGCATCCCCAAAGGTCAGAGGTTGAGAGACACCGGTAGGCAGGGAACCGACAATCAACACAAGTGCAATAGAATTCGACTAAGATACCAGAGACATGCAAATCTCAATAGATTTGAACACCCCTCAGCTACTCAAAGAGTCCTGCAAACCTCACCAGGTTTGAAAATGGTCACAGACTCTCGTAACATAGTGAATCCACTCACACTCGGCATTAACCATCCAATGCCTCTCCCACACCAATACGTCCTACAGGTACGATAAAACAACCACATCCGTCAGCACGGAGTGTCTACGCACCTAGCCCTTTCGAGCTTTCCAGGACAAAAAACCAAGGACAAGAACAGACCCCACCACAGCCATTCATCACCTCAGCCACCAACACCAAAACCACACCCAACCTCCAGAATCGAGCCAAAACCACCACCTCCGCCGGAAGAAACACCATATCTTCGCCAAGAAGAACAAAGCACCACCAAATCCGAATCAAAACACCAACCCACCGGCAGAAAGAGGCAGCAGCAAGGCCAAATACTACAGGATAATGGCCAGAAGACGATGATGGAGAGGAAACTCGCACTACAACACCTAGAACAGCCCACACACATCATACCTCATAACCAACCCGCCACCACCACACCACTTCATCACCTGCCAACACAACAACAACCATCACAGCACCACCTGCCAACACAACAACCACCCCACCACCACGAAACCACTGAAACTAACAACCACCACCGGAACCAAAAGATCCGGTCAACAACAACAACACCACTACCAAACCCACTGCCACCACCACAACCACCAACACAACAACCCTCAAACACCCAAAACTCCCACCACAGAACACAACAACAACTGGCCCCACCTACGAACCACCAAACCAGACCAGAAAAATCGGCAAAAAAAAAACAATAACCGGCGAGAAAAACAAAAGCAAAACCCAACCTTTCGATGTGAAGGCTACACGACCCACCTGCCATAGATCTGGATCTGGAGCAAACCGCAGCTGTCACAAACCTTCCAACCACCGGCGAACCGGAAACACCGGCAAGAACAGAGGGCAACAACCCACAGACAGAACAACGAGCAGAGAGTGGAGGTAACACTGTCGAAAGAGGAAGGAAGAAGGTGTTGCGGAGGACAAAGTCACTCATCGCAGCACCAAAACCAGTGGCTACATTGGAGATCTAAAAGATTTGGATTGATAGGAGAAAGAAAAAACGAAGGCTGTTTGTTAAAAGCTAGAGAGAAGGCAGAGTAAAAGAAGCTAGAGAGAGGTTCTAAAAAATAAGTTCCTTCCACATTAGATTGAATTTCCTTTCATCTCTTTTCTTTCCCCCCGCATTGCTCCTTCCCCAGTCTATGGAATAAACTTCAGATTAATTGAAAGAACACAACTAAAAACTTGCTAGACCAAAATATGGCACAAATCTAAGATTTCAATCTCAAAACATTTAACATGAAACTGTGAATTTACTTTTTCCTCTTTTTCCTCTTTCTCATTTAAATCATTTTATAATTCTATGCTCAACTTTTTTTTTTGAATCGGCTAAATTTTATTAATGAACAATTCTTAAACAAGAAGTATAAGGAATTGTTGAAAACATACATCGAAAGGCAAAGTGATAAAAACACTTTAACCAATTAAAAAGTACACCAAACAACACCCCAATCCACCCCTTACAATATATTAAATGAAATACACCAATGACCACCAACCCAACCCATAGAGACGCCACTAGACACCAACTTCCGAACTCGAATCAAAATTACTCGGCCCATCAGAATCCAAAAAGCAGCTCTTTAAGTTAAAAGTTGGTAGACGCCGGTAGAAAGAGAACTAACGGTCAACACTGATGCGGTAGAGTTCGACCAGATACAAGAAACCTGCAAATCTCAACAGATTTGGAAACCCTCAGCGACTCAAATAGAATCCTGCAAATCTCAACAGATTGAAAAAACGGTCAACGAATCAAGTATCGTGATAAAACTATTCACACACAATATCAACCATACACCAATGACACCAAATCCACAACGCCAAAACCACCAAAATTCAAAGCTACCGGTGCAACACCAAAACATAGCCACCCAAACCAAGCTTGAAAACAACCACACCCATACCCATATAACCCTTCTAAAAAATCGCCTAGCCACACAACCCACACATAGAAAACGCAGGAACCATAAGCTCTCCAAACAACAAAACCGCAGAGATAGCAAGCTTCGGACAAAATGAGACCGCCGGAGCAAACAGTGGCAGATCTGGAAAGAGGTGGTGTGGAGGGTCCAAAACCACTCCTCACACCACCGTCGTTGACCTTACATTTTGAAAAGATGGAGTTTTGGATCAAAGGGAGACACTACAAGAAATATCGTTTTTGGCAGCGACATATGTCGCTGCAAAAAACGCAAAGTTGCTGCAAAAAGTATTTTTCGCAGCAAAAAAATTGTTGCTGCATGTCGCTGTCATAAGTGCCGTTGCGAAAAGTTTTGCAAGGACAATTAATGTCGCTGCCATAACTAGTGTTTTGCAGCAACAATTAATGCCGCTGACATAACTAATGTTTTTGGCAACAATTAATGTCGCTGGCATAACTAGTGTTATTTGGCAACAACAATTATTGTCGCTGACACAACTAGTAATTTTTTGCAAAAACAATTATTGTCGCTGGTATAACTGGTGTTTTTTGCAACAACAATTATTGTCGCTGACAAAAAATGTATTTTTCGCAGGGAAAAAGTTATTTTTGTGAATGATATAAACTATTGTTATATCTTTTATATCTCAACAACAAAATTGTTGTAATAAATTAGACTTTCCAACTATAAATGTAATTATATATTTTTGTTATTTTTTATAAAAATTTAGTATCAATCACTTAATTTAAATTGTCATAATTTAAATTCTTTAACTAAATTTTGTTTCTTATTATCTTATTCTTTCTATTTTGCATATATCTTTTTCAAAAAGCCATAAATAATTCAAATAAAGTATCTACAAACAATATAATTAAAGGATAAAACTTATATATATTACCCTAAATACAATTGTCGTGTTCACCTATAAAAAAGTGATACATCCATTCGGAGCAATAAAAATCTTTCGGAGCAATAAAAGTGATACAATTGTCTTGTTCAACTCAAATTTTAATAATCGCTTGTAACTCCGTAAACCATCCATTCGGAGCAATAAAAATCTTTTTCCTTCCTTTTTTGATGCATTGTATAATACTACAACCGTCGAACAATTGGAATATTTCTCACTTGTTTAGTGAATCAAATGCATTCTTTTAATTTGTCTTCTTTCTACAATTTTACCTCATTCTCTCACTCTGCTGCACAACAAGAATGATTTAATTAAAACCTTAATTATTAGACATTAAAGAAAGAAAAATAATAGTAAATTGACTATATAAAAAATTGAGAATATAGAGATAACAAGTGGAAGAGAGAAGGGATAAAGTTTGTGAACATCTCCAACAAAATTAAACCTACAAAGAAACATTTCCCACTACTATCTCATAACATAATCCTTACCTCAGACGCTTTTTCTTCTAGGCACGAAAATTCCTATCTTCTCTCAAATTGTTCCTACGGAAAGAAGTTTTGAAAGCTTGTGATTATTCTCTACTGTTAATGCTTAAAAGTATTTCTCTTTTTTTTTTTTCTTTCTATTTTTCTCCAACGATCTTGTTTGTATAGCATGATTGTATATTTATATTTACACTACTGGCACTTATCATGTGATGATCTGTTTATGAAAACAAACTTTCCTAATAAGATGGATCTGCTTGTATCTAATAATCCTAATACCTCAAATTAAATTTTAACTTATTGGTACCTATAATTTAGTTCCTAAGTACGAGTTATCCTAGATATATATGCCTAATCTCAAATCATTCCAAGTGTCATACGGCTCATACCTCTAATTGTGGATTATAGGTAGCTCAATTAGATTTGGTAGTTCATTAGGTAACAAACTTACTCACTTAACAATCAGTACTATCCAAACACAATATTTTTATAATATGGCAGACTAGTCTAATATACTATAGATTAATTTAAATAATTTACTTATCCAAGAGATAACCACCTAGAAAATTAAATCCTATTATAGTCACACTAATTTGATCAATTAGAATAAATAAATTTCAACAATATCATCCTTTGTTTTTCCTCGCCAACCAAATAAATCTCTAATTAATAATCTCATCTTAATCCAATAATATTTTTGTCACTATTATTATTATTATTATTATTTTATTTCCGTCTCATATCTCAGTATTTTCTATTTTTCTCAAAACTCTACCTCACATAACAAATAAACCCATCATACTTAGTTTAATTCTAATAAAATAAATATCTCTAAAAATTGGGGCGTTACAAATTTGACTTAAATATTTTTAACTAAGTTTTTTTTTTTTTTTTATCTTTTTATTTCTATTTTGCATATATCTCTCAACAAACTATAAATAATTCAATTAAAGTATATCTACTAACAATTTATTAAACGGAACTACCGTAACAAAACTTAATTTGTCCTTATCAAGTATAATAATATATGTAAAAATAGAAATAAAAAAAGATAATAATTTTAAGTTAAAAGAAATTTACGCATAAAAATAGTAACGGAAACCACGATAAAAGATCAAGGTCAGGCCTCAGAAAAAAAAATTAATTTTTTTAAAACCAGATTATTTTTCGTATGTTTTAAAATTAATTTTTTTAAACCAAATTATTTTTCTTATGGTTTTTTGCTTTCTTATTTTATCCATTTATATTTATTGTGGAGAACTATACTTTTATATTGTACTCTACCTTGTTTAAAAAAAATATATATTGTACTCTACTTTACCTCAAAAAAAAATATTGTACTCTACTTGTTGTAGATTTTTTTTAAGATAAATAAAAAAATACTATCTACGCTTGTACCAAAAAAAAAGATCTACTTCAAAAAAAAAGATCATCTATGCATGTATCAAAAAAAAAAAAATCATCTACACTATTAAACAATTTATTTTCTATTCCTATTTTTTTATCAATTATTTTCTATTATTATGTTTACTTATCTAAAAATAATATAATTTATTTTAATAAATGAAGATATTCAGTAGCTTTTATCCAAAAATTATTTTTATTTATTTTTGTAATGTCAATTTTTTATTTTATTTTTAAAAAAATAAAAACTTTATTTTAATGTTTGCTTTAGGCCACACAATGTGTTGGGAGGACCCTACAAAAAATACGCATAAAAAATAGTAATTGTGAACAATTACTAAAAAATCTAATTTATCCTCAAAGAGTATGATAATATTGCAAATCTTCTATCCTTAATTGTAATTTTAGCTCTAAAGATAAAAAAAAAGATACAAAACATAAAAATAGATAAAAAAATTAAATTAAGGGTCTGTTTGGTTCAATTGAGAAGGAGGAGAGGGGAGGGGAGGTGAGGGGAGGGATTTATTATGTTGACAAAATTACCCTTATTTTTTTATTAAAATTCAAAATTATCCTTGTTGGAATATTAAAATTCTAGGTTTTTTTTTTTTACAACAAAAAAAGTTTAGGTTTTCTACTCATTAGATTTTTTTTTTTGTTATATATCCGTTAAATTTTTTTTTTGACGTAATATATCCATTATAATTTAATCCTTATTTTGAGTTTACAAGAGTAAAAAAGTAAATTACTTCTCCAAAATTTAAAATATTCCCTCACCTCCCCTCCCCTCCCCTCCAAAAACTTCGAACCAAACGGACCCTAAGAGAAATCTACGCATAAAAATAGGAACAAAAACCATCATAAAATATATGCATAAAAAAGTAATTGAGTGGTTTCCCAGCGACTTTACAAGGTTGTTGTAAAAAAACTAAACTATTAGCAGCAACAATAATTATTGTTGGGATAACTAACTTTTTCCAACGATAATGTAGTTGTTGGGAAAAAACCAACTTATAACAACAACTTAAATAAGTTGTTGCTATATGTATGTTTTTGTCAACAATTTAAATGTCGCTGCGAAAAAGTCGCTGCGAAAAACGATATTTCTTGTAGTGAGAAGAAGAGGCGGTCATATAATCTAGAGAGAAGACAGAGTTTAAAATCTATAGAGAAGTATTTGTTTGTTAAAGTAAACTATTCTAATGCTCAACTCTTGGAAGCATTCCACCTCTTTATGATTATGATTCCTTTGGTTCTTAAAATCAAAGAATTGAAACATCAAAATGATATAAAATCCAGGATTTCAGAATCCAGGATTCCTTTGGTTCTAAAAATCAAAGAATTGAAACATCAAAGAATTTTTTTACGTAAAATTTCAGATATTGGGGGGAAGGAAATTAATGAAGGGAAGAACATAGAATTGTACATTTACGTGGCTAGCTAAGCAATTTTGTCCAAATTTGTGTGTTGTGATTTGTTTGTACTTAAATGAGTTGAAGATGAAGAGTGAAGAAGATGATGGGGGGTTAATATTATTTAAATTTCTTTATAAAAACATTAATTATAAAATGACGGGTAAGAGAGACAAGGAGAGAGTGAGGAAGAAAGGTTGTGTAATAAGGTGCAGGAGGAGTATGATAAGATTTAATGGGACTGAAAAATCTAATCGTTGATCTTAAGTTGTGCATGGTGCACAAATTTTAAACTTGTGCATGTTAAATGCTACCGTTTTATTCGTACTCCATTATGTTATTACAAAAGGTGTGCTTAGTATCGATAACAATTGACAATGTTCATATGAAAAATATATAACATGAAGATTTGATCGATAAATTTGCTTCAAAAACTGTTAGAATGAAAGCTTTTTTACTTTTTAGGTAACTAGAAGGTATTTTGTTGTTATTGATTAGTATAAGAATATATTGGTTTATGCAAAAATAAGAATATTTTGTATATATTAATTACAAGGACGACTAGTTCTTATATTATTTATAATTTAAATGAGGTTTTTCTTTATTAAATTTGGGTTTTTTTATTAAGGAGTTCACTTTTATTTTTTTAGGCTGAACCTCTAAATAGTCAGGTCAGTCCTGGTCAATTTTATTTAATATTTAACACACTTAAAAAATCATGCAGAGAATGGAAGAAATTAATACACCTTTGAAAATTAGAATAAAAGATTATTTATTTATTATAGAAAAGGAATATAATAGACACATTTAACATAAAATTTGACTTACATATAATATTGTTTACTAAACAACGACCAAGTAAACTTCATTGGCTTATAAATCCCAAACATCAACATTGGGATAGTTGCAAAACAAAATAAACTTCAAAGAACAACTTTATTATGGCATACCCAATGTTGAAATATTTATGTTTCTTTGCAATCATGGTTTTGGTTGTTTCAGGTAATAAACTTTTCCACCATTGTTATCATGGTTATTAAATATTCTTATTCTTTTCAACCAGATTCATTAAATAATTAATAAATCCTATTTATATTATAAATGTCACTAATCATTTCATATTTTTTCGTTTTGTTCGAATATATATAGTGCAATTAATACAGGTAAAAGGTGGTGTTTGCACAAAACTTGTGGCAGGTTGTGCTTATGAAGATTGTAATAATGCATGTAAATCATATGCAAAAGATGTTAAACTTTATGCAGCTACTTGTTATTTCTTCAATGTATGCATTTGTGTTATGGATCGATTACCACCAGGCGGAGTCGATCACATATGCGATCTTCCACAGGGACTCTGCTCTAATACATGTGATTCAATTTGCTGCAACGCAAGGTGTAAAAAATTATATCCTGATAAGGAATCTATTGGGGGATGTTTTCAGGAGTATGATCATAATTTTTGTATGTGCAAATATGTTCCTTAGTGGCCCTTGAACCAAATTAAACTGTGGTGAAAGCAAAAAAAAAAAAAAATATCCCTTAGTAATTGAGTTTATTCTTATTTGAAATAAAAAATTATAATAAAATTTTATATATATTAGAATGTATTCTTAGTCTTATGAGAGCACCTCTAATGGTGATCTCTAGTAAAGAGTTATTTTGTGGGTCCCATTGAGCCGCATCATCTTAAAATAACTCATTCATTTTTTACTCCAATGGTACAATTTTAAAGAACTTATATTGGTCCCACAATTTTACCTCATATGTTAATATTTTGTTTGTGTTGAATTTTTTGTTACCTAAAAAAGTAAAAGCAAGTACATAAAACTAGTATTTTAATCAAAATAATTGTGAAGCTTGGTTGCATTCTGAAATCACGCTACTCTATGCTGGCATATTCCATTGGCAACTTTTTGCAAAATATCACTTTCATATAGCTCCAGCTGGCGGATGAACTGCAAATTTAGTGCCGCTGGAGCTGCTCTGAGTTATGATTATATTGACCTTTAATTTAATAATTGACTACGGTCTGGCAAGTGTACCAGTCGTCGTCGAGTAATAATTCATACTCTACTGAGTAGAATGAGTTCGTATCCACAGGGACAGCGCCTCGGTTACTAAGCTTATTCTAGAATTTGTTGAGATTGCCTCCGCTTTATAAGTTGGAATTATTTTAGATTCAAGAAACAGAGAATATAACTAGAAAGAAAGACAATTTAAGAAGATAGGTTAAGTAGTTGGAATCCCTCCCTTATTCCTGCTGGGTAGTTGGTGCTATATCGTTGACTAATCCTTTTTATTAGTGGTGAACTAATATAATTAGTAATAACCGCGTACGATAATTACCCTAATTACGAGTATAGAGAATCTCAATTATTAGACAGGGAACTCATGTTAGCCACGTTGTCACGTCCCTAACCTAGTGATTAGACTCTAAATATGTAGTCAATTAAGCATGGTTTCATTAGTTCTTTTACCCTTAACTTGTTAAGCTATCATCTATTGATCGGGGTTGGCTGCCGGTTTTGAGGAACAATACTAGATCACTAACCCTATAGGTTAGTTGCCGAGCCTTGGGTAATCCTAACCTTGAGGCACAATATTAAATATCACTAACCCTATTGAGGTTAGCTGCCGGCCAGTGATAAACCCTGACCCTAGGCGCAATGCTAGATATCACCATCCCTAAAAGCGTTCCCTAATTGTAGCTATCAATCGGGTTACGTAATTAAAACATAGACAATAGAATAAATAAAACTGAATAGAAAATTATATAAACTTAGTACCAATTTACATGATTCCAGCATTCCTAAGGGAGTTCATCTTCTCCACCTAACCTAAAGGAGTTTAGCTACTAATAGACATAATTAAATTACAAGAATTAAATAAATGCATACCAATAACCTTGCTACCTTGCGGAGGAAGTTACCTTTCCCGTTGAAGGGGAAAAGTTTCTTCCCTAGAGCTCCTCCTCCTTTGCTCCTTATAGAGAAATAGTTCTTTGAATTTCTGAATGAATAATTGTGAAGGAGAAAGACTCTATTTATAGTTTTTATGACTTGGGCAGCAAGGCTCATCGCGCTGCGATGAGTCCATCGCAGTACGATGTGTAGATTTTCTTCAAAAATATAACTGAAGATTCTGTTCTTTTCTTGGGCGCGAAGTTTTCCTCCCATCGTGCTGCGATGGCTGCTATCGTGCTGCGATGGCAAATTTAGATTTTTGCTCCAACACGAAAGTTGTAGCTCTTCGTCTTAGCTTTCCAACGCATGGTCACAGACCTCATTCCGTTACTCGTAGCTCAAGTTATGGTCCGCAGACTGAAAGTTGTGTATTTTCTTCCTTTTAGCCTCTTTTTAAGCATTTTCTTCAATTCTTGACTTCTTGGACAAGTAACTTTACTTCTTTAGGTTTTTGCCTTGTAATTGGTCTAAAACTAATACTAAACTAACAATAAATAATACTAAAAACATCACATAAATTACTGTCATCAATAATCATTTTTTGTTTGACCAAGAAAAAATAATATTAAATAATGGAAAATGTTAACTTGTGCCCTTAAGAGCACATGTTAAGGAGTTTAATATAGAAATATTTTTCTTGGTATTTGAATAATACATCTTTTGGACATTAATTTCTTTGGATTAGTTAATGCTAAATTTTTTTATTTAGGTAGACCCAATAATAATTCTATTCTAAAATAAAATTTTATAATGAATAACGAATTGAGATTTGAACTAACAAAAAATGCTGGAGTCTTACAACAAGACGAATCAAAGTTCAAATTAATTATGACTATCAGAATTGGATAATCGTGTCTTGAGTTAGATTAGTTCTAGTTGATGGAACCTATACGAAAGTAAGCTTGCGTTGTCTTTTTTATGACTGGTGTGCTAATCTAATGAGAAATAATATTGTTACATATTTTGTCATACACAATACACATGGGTATTTGTGTAATTTGCAATCTTCTTTTTCTAATGAAAAAGGAAAAAATTATGTATAAATAGTGTTTGTGTAGAACTTGTGTAATAAAAATGTGTCAAAATAACATTTATTTTAATTTAATTTAATAGATTGTATAGCTAGGTAAGTGGTTGCTTCTTTGTTTTTGTTGTATTCCGCTTTAGTTTGGACTCTTGAAGTTGTGTAGAGTACATAAATGTACTTTATAGAATAAAGGTTGGTTGAGTATTTCTTATATTTTTTTCTTTTTGCTCTCTTTTTTATTTATAGTACATAATATATAACATTTTCCATTTTTTTTTAAAAAAAAAACTATGAAAGACAACAAAATGGGTGGTTTTCCTTAAATGTGATAATTATTATTGGATAGACAAACAACAAAAAAATCGATAAATTCACAAAAATGACATAAAAATTTGTAAAAATTTAAATTAAAAACTACTCAAGGAAATCAAAATATAAAAGGAACAAGGTGACCAAAAATTAAAATTATAATTCAAAACATCAAACATCCATGATTTATAAAACTAATAAAAAAGCCATAAATAAGATCTTAACAAAATACTTAGTTTATTTTTTATTTTTTGGTAGAGACAAAATACTTAGTTTAAATCCAAAATAAACAAAACTTAGATTTCATTTAAATCAACAAAAATTTTGAAGTCTAGTAGTCTTATACCACAAATAAAACTTAGCTTCAATATGTTTAAATCCACACCAACAAAGGTAGGCAATAAACAATAATTAGTCTTCAACCCAAATTAACAAAAATATTATGTGAAGCTTGTTCGCGGTGAAGTTGGTTAAGACCTGATGGTCCAACCCGGCTCACCTTGTTGTCGCCCTGTTCTTTTGCGGGTTAAGCAGGGCAGTGCCTACTACTTTTGCGGATTGAAATTATCAATCCACCCCACAAAAAATTGTGAGCTAAACGGGACAACCCAACAGGTTTGAACTATTTTGCCATCCCTATTTTATTTGCAGGGTTTAGAGTTTGAAGCCCAAATTTTCTACGCTTAAAATGTATGAATCTAACCACTAAAATGCTTGAAAAAAAATACCCCTCCATTAAAACCAAAATAAAATTAATTTTTTCCCTCCCTCTCACATTTAACCTAATTACCTTCATTGGCTTATAATTACCCTATATCAACATTGGGCAATATTATATGGCACAGATGTATAACATGTTTCTTTTCAATGATATAAAATTATAATGTTCTTAAGGTTTTTTTTTGTCAAATTAATGTTCTCAAGTTAAATTCAAGTTATCTGAGTAACCTCTATCGTATCAGTGTTCCTTCAACTTCTAACTTAAGGAGATGTCTTTTGGATACTGATGGGCCATTTAATTTTGCTTCGAGATTGGAAGATAATGTCTAGAGGTTTCCTTTTGGTTTCAGGTAGAGGGCCTCTGATGGTCGGGGAGTTTAGGCGTTGTCTGGTTTGGTGTTATCATTGGTGTTCCGCATATATACGGCGTCTTTGTTTGTAGCCTCCTTTTTTGGTTTATGTTCATCTTGTACGGAGATTAGATTTTTATATATATTATATTTGCCGTTAAAAAAAAAGTTCTCAAGTTAAATGATTATTTTTCAATGGTTGTTATATTGTCAAAAAATTAAAGTTAGTTAACAAAGTCATTGAACTTAAGTGGTTAATAAATTTACTTACATCACTATCGATCTTTTGGACTACTAAGATTCCCTTCAGAGTCGGTCCTGGCTATTTAGTGGCCCTGCCTGAATATTTAAATGAACTTTTAATAAAATAGCAAATAAGAATCCTCTAAATAACATTAAAAAAAATCATACTTGCGGGTGGACAGTCATATTTTAATCAACAAATTAACAAAGAAAAATAAAATAGAAATTATAAAATAAGAATAGTGGTTGGATAAAATAAATGAGAGTATGAGACTTGAGCTTTTATTTTTTTTGTTATTTTTAATGGATCTAATAGCACATAATTAAAATTTGGAGGCCTTATAAATTGAAGGTCCAGCACGGGAGAGCTGCTTGCACCTCCCTTTGACCTCCTTCCCCTACAAACCAGAGAGTTAAAAAAAAAAGTAAATAATATAAAACTGTTTAAAATATGTATCGGAAATTAAAAAAAATCATTAAATGTATTAAATGAATTTGAATGTATTTAACAAGTTGATTGAAATATATTTTTTTTGGTAAGGGTTGATTGAAATATTTAAGTTAGAGAATAATATTTAGAGAGAGGTAAAGTTGAAAGAATTTTTTTTATTTACTAAGAAAGTTGAAAATTAATACACCTAGTATAGAATAAAAAATCATAAAATTATCAAAAAAGAAAAAAAAAACTTCAATTTTTTTTTTGTTAGAAAAAATTATATAATAACATTATTTGACCAACATATTGTATATAGCTATAAAATAATATCAACATTGTCGCTCGAGATGAAACTTACAAACTAGTGTAAAAATAATTAAATAAAAGTCACGATATATGTGACTTTTAAAATAATTAAATAAAAGTCAATTTTTTAATAATATGACAATTTCAATTGATTAATTGAAATTTTAAAAAGTTACACCAACAATCTTTATAAATACAACTTAGTTAATATTTATAAAGACGTACATCCGAGTCTAATCTTTCAAATGCTTGAAGAAAAAAAAATACACCAACATTTTATATAAATTAAATTCAATAAATGTAATCAATTTTTTTATAATAAATTTATTAATAAATATTATATTAAATTGTACCTGCCTCGAAACCAAAAATAAAATAAAATTTGTCCCAGCCTCTCACAATTAACCTAATTCCATTGACTTATAAATACCCAACATCAACATTGGAGTTGCATACAAACTAAAAATAAAAAAACTAGGAAAGAATCAATTTTTAATGGCGAACCCAATGTCAAAATCTTTGTGCTTCTTTGCCATCTTGGTTTTAGTTCTTCCAGGTAATAAACCTCTCAACTAGGAATGTTAATAGGGCGGAGATTGACTGGTGGATATTTTTTTCTCTTTTTTTCATCGTTTAAAATATTTTCCGTCCCTAATTCCCATTATTTTGAGGAGAAATTTTCTTCATCTCCGCAGATCTCTACTGTTTTTGTGGCGATTTATTGTTATGATTTTTTTTTCCGTCTTGAAAGGAACCATTGGCATAATTATTACTTAAATATTATATATGATGAAAAAAATCTCACTAATATTTTCTTCATTTTTTGTTTTTGATTTTGTCCATACATAGTGCAATTGATACAGGCTTCAAGTCTTTGCACAAAAGTTGTGGCTAGTTGTACTGAAGTACATTGTCCTACACATTGTGAAAAATATGCAAGAGGTGCCAAAGTTTTAAAAGCTTCTTGTGCATTCTACAACTTATGCACTTGTGTTATGGATCGACAACCACCAGGAGAAATTGCACCATGTGATATTGGACTTGGACTTTGCGATAGTAAATGTCCTTATGATTGTTGTAATCATCAATGTAAATTAAAATACCCTAATACGGGTCTTGGGGGATGTGTTGAGGCTTATAATCATAATTTTTGTATGTGTCATTATTACCGGTGATTGACTGAGTTTATTCTTAATTCATATAAATAAAATAAATATTCCTATTTCAAATTAATTATTGTGAGATTTTATTCATCTTTTAGTATACCATTTTATTCAAAAAAAAAACTCATTCTCTTTTTCGATCCCCGCAACTACGATTGGAAAAAGATTATAACCACTTAATGTCAGAACTGTTCCCCGAATCCAAAATCCACTTTCAATTAATCTCCGCAATTTTCTCGATAGAGTTTTATAATTAGGGACAAAGGTAGTATTAAATTTGCAATGCAATCATGTCAAAAAGTAACAATTAATGAGGGTACTTTTGGTAGAATATCATTAAATAAAGTTGATTTTGGTTATTTTATCTTATATTTGAGGCCAAAAAATTCCATTGACTTTTATTTATAAATAAGACCTGAGGAAGTATTACCAACAATGAATTGGTCCGAGACTTGGTCCCCTTAAACATATGGTCAATGATTCTATTCCTAGTTCATGTGTATGGAGAAAATTCTGGGTATGGAGAATCCACCTAATTTGGCCCCACAATTTCCTCGACGGATATTAGTCATCGATAACAGTGGTGGAAATTTCGTACCAATATCATGGTAACCAAAAAAAACAAAAGACATGAGGGTGTATTTATTTATATTATATTTATCATTAAAAAAATAGTAGCTAGACTATATCCTTGAGTTTGACATCCATATTCTTCAAAATGCCTCAAAAGCAAAAAGATTAATTCTTCGTACACATATTATATGGATATGTAACAGTACATTTGTTGGGATGAGTAATTTTGATTGATTTATAAATAGTATTTATTAACTTTTTTATATTAAATATTATTTATGGGCGTAATAAAAAAAATATTATTTATGGACGAATCACAATTATCTACCTAAATCATATATTGATACATATTCACATATGATGTCTACCGAAGTATTAAAAAAAAAACTCCCGACTCTCACATTTAATTTAACCAAATATCTTTGACTTACTTTTTGACTCAATTTAATGACTTATAAATTAAATACACAACTTTAACATTGGACTATTGGAATAACAAACCAAAATAAACTTGCAAGACTATTGTTTAATGGCAAACCAAATGCATAAATGTATTCTCAATTCACTCTTGTACATTTTCTAATAATTCAGATTATTTCTTGATATTTTCAAATTGTGAACAAATTAATCTCTCTAGTCTTTATTACAATGAATTACGGACTACTTGTTTCAATTATGAAAATGTCAGTAATTGATTTAGATTTTAATTTTTTTAATGATTAATTGGACCGTCAGAAAATTATAAAAGACTATAATAGATTTTCACTCTTTTTGGATCAAGATGTTGCTGGGTGTGGCGGCTTATTGCATAACTCATATGGTTGCTGGATACGAGGATATACTCAAAAGATTGAAAGCTGTGACGCCTTACATGCTGAAATATGGGGTATGTATGTAGGAATGGAGTTGGCGGAAAGACAAGGAGTCACTTGTCTAATTGTAGAGAGTGATTAATTTAAAGGTGCTCGTCGATATGGTTACAGGAAATTGCAAGCTCAATGGGGCGACACCCATTTTGATCCGACGTATTCAGGATCTCGTTAATAAGAATTGGCAAATTCAATTCAAACACACACGACGGGAAGGAAATAGAAGTGCAGATTGGTTAACTAATCATAATTTTACTCATAACTCTTTTGATGTAATGATGCTGGAGACTCCTCATAGAGAGCTCCAGAGTATTCTCTTTGATGACATTTCTAGTGCTTGCATGCCTAGAATTGTGCGCATAGTGCCGTAGTTTTTTTTTTCTTTCTTCTTTTTCCTGGGCTTTGCCCATGTACCAAAAAAATAAAAAGATTTTCACACTTTTTTTTCTCTTCCTAATTGTAACCTATAAAGAATGCATAAACATTATTCCAAAATTAATTGAAGATATAAATATCCATAATATCCTAATATATTATCCCTTATAAATGCGTAGCTTTTGATTGATTCATAGCAACAAAAACATATTGGAGTAACAACTCTAAAGAAATTAACTTGAGCAAGAAATATTGTCTAATGGCGAACGGCATCTCAATATCAAACTCTTTATATATCTTTGTCATCCTGGTTTCTGTCTTCGCAAGTAAGCTTCTCTATCATTGAAATACTAACTTCTTCTATATTTTTTTTTACTATAAAAAAACTGAAAACATACTTTTATGTGAAAGTTGTGCTTAGTTATTAAGAGAAAAAAAATTTACTTACTAAAAAAAACTGAAAATCTATTTTTACGTGGAAGTTATTTTTCAACATATACAAATATTTAGTTTTTTTTTTTGGTAATTTTTTTAAGGGTAAAATAGGTATAATGAAAAAGCCATCCCAAAAATTTGTATCCTTTTTATATATAGTAATAGATTAAGCATATAGATATATATGTTGTCGACTTGTCGTTGAGTCGAGATGGTCGATATTTCAATGCAACTTTTAAATTCTTTTTTTTTTAAATAAATAACAATGTTGAACATACAAAATGGTGAAAGATCCTTTGACTTAGGGTTTCAATAGAATAAACAAAACATAGAGAGCACGGGAATTACAATAGATTATACATTAGATGGTTTAATATCAAAATAATTAATTTATAAAATTAATTTTTTGACACAATTAATTTTAATTAATTGCGATTAATTGCATAAAAAAAAATCAATTTGAAATTCTCATCAAGGAAATTTATTGAATATCTCGGCTAAAGTTATCTTCAGCGTAGATAATTTATAAAAAACTAATTTTAATTAAAATTGAATATAATTTTCATAATAATTAAATATTTATTTTTTTAAAAGAATTTTTTTTTTAAAATAAGTTACTCGTTCCACTGTTACACCCTACATCAAGTAGTTTTGCCAGGTAGTTTTGCCTGCGACTTGTACCATCTTTTAACAAAAAAAAAAGTCGCTGTCAAAAATTATATTTCTTCTAGTAGTTTTGCCAGCGACTTGTAACAACTTTTAACAAAAACGTCACTGTGAAAAATCATATTTCTTGTAATTAATGTTTCCATGTGTTAAGGTGTAATTGTTTTTTCTATAATATTTTTTCTTGCTTAGTTGACTTACAAACTTTTTCTTATGGTGTGGAAATTAAGATACAACATTAAATTTTTTGGCTCAATTGCATTTTTGGTCTCCCTATTTTATCAAGCTTACGAAAAATAGTTTCCAAATTTAAAATCAAATTATAGTCCCTCTGTTTGTATATTTCTTACGATTTTTTTTTTTTATTTTTTTTATTTTTTGGTTTTCACCACCAGTTGAATCTGGTTCGGGGGTCAGTTCTGGCATCAAGTGGTTCCAGCCCCCTCCCGATCGCAGTTGTGGGGGATCGAATCGTGGTCCTCCCTACCAAGTTCAGCGCCAATCACCACTGAACCAACTAACGATTGGTTATTTCTTACGATTTTAGTCCAATGCATATTTTTTTGCTAGAAATAATGATTTTTGTCTTCAACAATAAATCTAAAGATGAAGGGCCAAAGTTCACATTTTCTAGAATCTAAAGATGATTGTGTTTGGACTACTATATATGCTCGAAAAAGCTTTTATGCTTGTTGCTTTGTTCAGAGGATTGTTGGTACGTGGATCCTTGTTTTGTGTTGGCAGTTGATCCATTCGTTAGTCTCAAACCCTTTTTAATCCTTGTTGAGGCTCCCTCCTCATTTTTTTGACTTGGTTTCGTGTCTGTACCTGAGTTTGCTAGGTTGCGCTCGTGGTGAGTGCTAAGTTTGTTATAATTGATTAGGGTTGTTCCTCATTGCATGTTGGATCACAATGCATTTTCGTTTGGGTTGTAGCTGGGTCCAATCTAATACCTCATCAGTCTCTGCATCTGTTCTTTTTTATTTAATATATTTTCCCTTTTTGCTTAAAATAAAAAAATCGTCACGTTTAAGACAAAAAACATGAGTTTAATAAAATCGTCACGTTTAAGACTAAAATTATAAAAAATGTAAAAATACAAACCAAAATTCAATTGTAAATTATAATGTGAGTAGCTATTTTTGTGAGTTTAATAAAATACATGATTAAAAGTTCTATAAAGCCAAAAATTTATTTAACATAAAAAAGTGATATACATACGATAATATAGATTGAAATCGTCTAGGGAGAAAAGAGATTTCACAAAGTAGCCATTGAGGGGTTATAGTTTGTTTGTTGGTGGTGTGTCTTCTGATTTTTTTTTTATAGTTTTATTGTTGTTTATTTTCTTGTCTTATATTAGAGATTGTTGGATTCTGAGGAGTATACTTCTCATACTTGCTTGATTTATTGAACTTTCTCTTATATTTTTTTTCATTTTTTATATTATATTTGTCATTAAAAAAAACAAAGTAGCTAGACTCTATCCTTTGACTCTCATATTTAATTTAACCAAATATTTTGACTTTCTTTTTGACTCAATTCAATGACTTAATTATAAATTAAAAACACAACTTTAACATTGGACTATTTGAGTAACAAACCAAAATACACTTGCAAGATTATTGTTTAATAGCAAACCAAATGCAAAAATCTCTCTGTTTCTTTGCCATTTTGCTTTTAGGTAAACCTTTCCACACCAATATCATCATCATGGTTTTTAAATTATAAATGATTATTATCTAGCTCACTAATTTTTTCTTCTTCAATTTTTTAATTTTTTTTTTTATTTCTTCCTCATAGTGCAATTAATTATACAAGTTGAAAGTGTTTGCACAAACGTTGTGGCTAGTTGTGCTGAAGTAGTTTGTCCTGAGCAATGTAAAATCTTTGGAAGAGGTGCTAAAGTTTTAGGATCAAACTGTGATTTCTACAATTTTTGCACTTGTACTTTTGAGCATCCAGCACCAGGACAACCATTACCTGCTTGTGATATTGGAATGGGACTTTGCAATGATGAATGTGGGAATGGATGTTGTGACACAAAGTGTGCTAGCAAATATCCTAAGTCAGGTGTTGGATATTGTACAGATTTCCATGATGTCCATTATTGTAGTTGTACCTATAGGAGGCGTTGAGTTTAGTTTTAATTGAATTAAATACAATAAATAAATATATTACTTATATTATGTATTCTTATGGTTTAATTCACCATTTTATTTTTATAAATAAATATGGAGTCTAAAAAAAGAGATAATATATTATTTTAGATTGAGCGAAAACTCATTCCCATATTGGACCGATTATAATCAATGGTCAGGATTATTTCAACCGTCTGATGTAAATTCAATGGCCGATATCAATTACAATGTATAACTGCGTGTCCTTTTTACCAGGGGCGGATCTGGACGAAAATTATTGGTGTGGCTAAAAATTTTAGGCATTACTAGAAAAAAAAATTCATCCTGATAATTTTAGTTAAACAATAGACAATATATGGAACTATTACTAATAAAACATGTATGTCCAAATTAGGTGCACGAACAAAACTTAAAATAATACACTATGTTAACCAAGAACTTGAAATCATCAATAATAGACTATAAACTAATATTTGTACACCAACAATGAATTAGTTCAAGTGGTAAGGTTCTTGTTCCCCTTAAGCATGTGTACTCAAAAAAACTAATATTTACGGTCATCAATAATAAACTCTAAACTAATATTTGCACAAATATTTAAACTAATGTGTACCGAAAAATTTACAGTCATCAATAATAAACTTTAAACTAATATTTACATTAATATTTGTATGAATATATATACAAAATAACTTAAAATTATTAATAAAATTATTTTTACTTTTTTTATAAAAAATATGGACTGGGCTAGTGTGGCTATAGCCACACCATGCCTCACACAGTATTTTATTTTCTAGTAATTCAAATTATTTTTTGTTTTTTTTTCAAAACTAAGGTTGGTAGCATCAAGCTAACCAACCCAAAATATATATAAATATAAAGAAAAGAGGAAACAAGATACAAAACCAATGGAGGGGACATAGAACCAAAACTCCATTAACTAATTCTAAAGCAAGGAATGCCAAGTTTGTTTTTCTCTAAACTATCCCTAACAAAGTCTGGAGCCTGAGACCAACTAGCAGGAGAGGTAATGGTGCAGGCATGGTTTGCAAAAGTATCTGCTACTTGATTTCCTTCACGAAAGATGTGGGAAACCATACCATTTAGAAGCCTAAACTTAACTAGAGCAGTTTTCCATTTGTTTCTTAAGTTCCAAGTTACAACAATACTAGAATTATGAAAAGCACTAACAACAAAAGCTGAATCTGTTTCAATCCATAAGTTAATCCATTGCCTTCTAAAAGCCACATCAATGGCAAAGATAACCGCAAAGAGCTCTGCCTGGATATAAGAAGAAATACCTAAACGTTCAGCAAATACATAGACAAACTCGGCCCTATGATCTCTGAACACACCACCACAACATGCAAGGCCAGGATTGCCCTTGGCAGCTCCATCCACATTACATTTGAACCAATGGTTAAGAGGGGGAAGCCAAAGCACCTCTTTAAGGATTGGAGCAGCAGGAGCATGAATACAAACATTAAAATTCTTCAGCAGGATGAAATCTCTAATGGAACTAGAAGAAACCTTTCTAGTGTTGTTACCTGATAATGAGACATTGGCCTTGATCATAGAAATGATGGACTGCCTATTGATAAAAGTATTGTTGAACCTACACTGATTCCTGGCAAACCAGATACCATTTAAAAGATTTATCAATGCTGAAGAGATCACCACCTTGCTTTGAGGAGCCCAATTCAAATCACAGATTTTCCACATGTCGTCCATTGTATAAAATTGTAGCACCATATCCAAACAGTTAGCCAACCAAGACCAGAGATAAACAGCAAATTCACATTCAAAGAAGATGTGAAATGATGATTCTGCATGTTTGCAGTAAAGACTACACATAGAGGGCAAACAACAACCTCTTAACTTAAGATTCTCATCAGTAGGCATTTTGTTATTGTAAGACCCAAGATTTCACTGTACAGTTTTCCTAAGGAACTTTAGTGTCGGCTAAGTTTTTAGGGTTTTTGGCGAAGCGTTTTCATGAGTATCGTCGCGATAATAGGTTTTTGCTGTAATTGAGCATGTTTTGTGCTCGTGCGCTGGAAAGGCACAGACTTTTGGGTCGTAATCCTCTTTTAAGTATGAGGAGATTTCTGTGGTCTTAGAATAACGAGTTTTGGATTATTCTTGTTTTTGGAAAAACGAGTAAGATTTTACCCGCGGATGGAAAATCTTACTGCGTCTGTTTTAAGTGAGGTTTCGGATGGGAGTTTTATATATCTGCGTGAGTTAGGATATATCCTGAGATTAATTTTCTAAGGTATGGAAGAAAATTACAGTCGCGGAAAAAGATTCGGCGATAAGTTTTGGAATGAAAAAACGATAGACGTTCTTTCTGTAGGTTTTCTATTTTGGCGAGTTTCGTCCGTCGCGATGCGCGAGGACTGAGCGTGCGTTTCGTTGTATGAGGTTATGGGAAATATCTTGTGAGGATAGACTTGGATTTGATCCAAGGGCTAGGGATTAGTCTTGGAAGCTTTCACTATTTGATCCAATGGCCTAAATCTAGCAAGACTTTTATAAGTGGTGAACTTAGAATTATCACAAGTTCACTTCATTCTTCTTCTCTTGGCCGTGACTTTCTTTCTCTCTTCCAACCTTGAGCAAAATTCCATTCCTTCACCATTTGCTTGGATTTTGGACTTGTTGGATCAAAGGGTATTTGTAGAGAATCACTTCCTTAAGGTAACCCTCTCTTCTCATCTCCTAGGTTGGTAGATTTTTAGAGTTGTGAGATTTTTGGGTTTATGTTCTTAAGAGGGTTTGGTGAGAAAGGTTGTTCTTGCTAGTTCTTGTTTCATGAAAGTTGTTCATGAGAGTTTAGTAAGCATGCTAGGCTTTGTTGTTTTTGTTTTCCATGAGTTGGTGAAAAATCTCATGAGAAAAGTTAGGGTTTTGGTTGGTTTATGTATTGATCAATAACATGTGGTTAAGTTGTAAGGTTTTGAAAAGAAACGTTGTCTTTGAACCTTTGGGCAAAAGGGAAATGCGTTGTATGGTTTTGTTTTAGAAAATCCGATGAAAAATATTTTGTGGTTTATGAAAATATTTTCTAAGAGTTTTTGGGGAGTATTTTGGGGTCAAAGTGGTTTAAAACTATTGTGACATGTGGTGTCGCTTTTTACCTTGAAAACATGTTTGAAAATGATTACCGGACGGTTAAGGCCCGTAATAAAACTTGTGCTTGGATTTGGTTTTGATTTTGGAAATGAAAATTAAATAACTTGCACTCGAAGCAACCAACATGCTTTCGGAAATGTGTTGCTTGCTTATGGAAATGGTTTGCTTTTATGCCTTGAAAAGATGTTGGGAACTAATAGAATCAAACTAGGCTTGGGGTGGAAAAAGGTGGTGTGAGTTGCTGTCTTTTGCTGTCATGACAGGTGCAACTCGCTGAGCGAGTGGTTACTCGCCAGGGCGAGTGTCACAGGTCATGAACACGCCAGAGCGAGCTCCAGAGCGAGTAAGACCAATACTCTCTGCCTTCACTCGCCACCAACTCGCCAGGGCGAGCTCTGGGAGTTGAGATTTTGGATTCTGATTTCTAAAACTTGGTTTTTAACTTCTAATCCCTTTTTATTAATTTATGGAAGTGGTTGGGATTGGAAACGAGTTTCTCGGGTACTCGGAAAGTACGTAGCTTATAACGCAAGAAAACGGCCATTTTGCATTTCATTTTATTTAAGACTTTTGACTATTGTTTTGGGTCCTAAAAATAGTACAGATAACTCATGGTGGTTGATCAATACGGTAGTTTTTGGTATGGTGTCCGAAAGAGGGATTTTTCCTTAGGAACCTTTAGGTTTTTGGGGCTTTGGTGTAGTTTCAATACGATTGGTTAGGGAACAATGTATTGATTGTTGCGCTGCTTGTTTTAGGAAGCGCGTTGTGTTGTTTTGAACGTGTGTTGTTGACGGAAGCTTGCTGAGGTAAGGGCTCCACTTTATTTCCGTCTTTTAAAACGGTTACGACATGCTTGGTTTGCTAGTATGCATGTTTGTGTGTTTGGCATGTATGTATTATGTATTCTCGTGATGAGAAAGTGTTTACAATACGTGCGTTGTTTTACATATGATTGGAGATGTATGTATGAACATGTGGGTGAATACATATGATTGGAAATGTATGTATGTTTGTTGTGGTTTGTTACATATGATTGGATATGTATGTATGTTGTTGGGATGGTTTACATATGCTAGGGAGGTATGTATTTGTTGCATTAGTATACATGGGGAATCGTATGCTCATGCATTGTTAGTGCGTAGTTGCGGGAGTGGACTACGAGGTGTGGTTGCGGGAGTGGACCCACCTGATTCTTATAGGGTTTTATTGAGTTCAACACATGGTTGCGGGAGTGGACCATGGGGTGTGATTGCGGGAGTGAATCCACCTTAATCCTTTGTGATTTAGTTGAGTTCGATACATGGTTGCGGGAGTGGACCATGAGGTGTGATTGCGGGAGTGAATCCACCTTAATCCTTTGTGATTTAGTTGAGTTCGATACATGGTTGCGGGAGTGGACCATGGGGTGTGATTGCGGGAGTGAATCCACCTTAATCCTTTGTGATTTTGTTGAGTTCGATACATGGTTGCGGGAGTGGACCATGGGGTGTGATTGCGGGAGTGGATCCACCTTAACCTTGTGATTTCGTTGGTGTTTGAGTAGGGGTTGGACCTACAGTTTCCGGAACTCATGCATTGTGGTAGCTAGGGTTAGTACCACGCATTGTAGAAGTCTGCATTAGGCTTGGTGTGCATTATATATATAAACCCGTTGGTGGGAATTGCTTTGGTGGTTAAGAGTTTTCTCTTGTGTTCGTGGAATTATTGTTATGTGTACAATCTTTCGCACCGGTTATATATATACATACTATATATTTTGTGGTGACCCTTTCTTTCATTTGCGGGCTCATCCCACCCAGATGATGGGTTAGGTCGTGGTGACGACGGTGGCAGTTCTAGGCTATAGTGAGCACGTGGTGAAGCTTAGTATAGTTAGACTATGCGCCGGTGTGTTTTGTGCACCGTGCTTTTTGGTTAGCATAGGGTTGTCTAACTTGTTTTGTTGTAAGTATTTGAATACTTAGACTTGGATTGTAATTATTCAGGAATACACTTTGCTTGTCGAAGCACCTTATGGTAATGAGTTCTTTTGTATATTTGAATGCCGGCTCATTGAAAAATATTCTATGCGCACTCTGAGTGTTAGTTAAAAAAAAAAAAAAAAAATTATTAATGCCTTTTCTGGCCTTTGAAAAACGGGTTGTTACAATTGGTATCAGAGCACGGCTTTAAATCTTCAAAGGGAAAGTGTATACTTGAGTCGTTAGTCCAGAGTCGGTTAGAACATAACTAGAGTCGTGTTAGTTCTAGTGTATGTTTGGTGTCGGGTCTTGTGTTAGTAATCCGTTGAGTGAGTTTTCTGTTGAGATTCAGAATTGTTTGATTAAGGATCTAATCAAAAGGATTGGTATGTACAGGGAATCATGCCGCCAAGAAGGGCGAATCCAGTTCCTGTAGTACCAGAGGTTGATGTGAATCAGATGGCTTATGCCATGCATACCATGGCAGCTGCTGTGACTGCGCAAACTCATGCTAAGGCGCAGAGGGATGCAGAGAAGCGTGAGAGGGAGATTATAGCTGCTGCATCTCGGGTTCTTACGAGTTTCAATCAGCAGACTCCTCCAAAGTTTAATGGGGAGGGAGGTTCGGAAACTGCTGACTTGTGGCTCCAAGCTGTGGAGAGAATATTCGGGGCAATTCATTGTCCAGAAGGAGAGAAGGTGGTGTTAGCTACCTATCAGTTGCAGGGTAGTTCTGAATATTGGTGGGGGAACACCAGGCTCATTATGGGAAATGCTGATGAGGAGGTAAATTGGGAGAACTTCAAGAGGAGGTTCTTAGCTAAGTACTTTCCCGAGACTGCGAGGGAGAGGTACGGAGAGGAATTCCTGCAGCTGC
This sequence comes from Trifolium repens, assembly GCA_030408175.1. Taxonomy (NCBI): domain Eukaryota; kingdom Viridiplantae; phylum Streptophyta; class Magnoliopsida; order Fabales; family Fabaceae; genus Trifolium; species Trifolium repens. The sequence continues at coordinate 18,392,595 of CP125839.1, read as the reverse complement.
GGCAGGGGGGCATGAAAGTGGAAGCCTATGCCAAAAAGTTTGAATCACTGTCCCGTTACTTCCGCTTCTTTAGGGATGGGATAGATGAGACCTATATGTGTCGTCGCTTCCAGGATGGTTTGAGGTATGAACTGCAAGATGCAGTGGTGCCGTTGGGTATTCGTCAGTTTCAAGTCTTGGTAGAGCGGAAAATTCTTCTATAGAGAAGACAACTTGTTCGGAATGTAATGGTTTTGGTGGTACCTGCCGTGGTGGCATTGTATTACTGTTGAATGATGTTCAACGGATGTTTCATGAGTGGAATCATGAGAGCTTGAACGATGTGTTTTGAGTGTTGTGTCTTACTACTTCGACCTTGTATTCGTAAGAGATCGAGGGAAACATTAAGAAAAACCTCGAAGGATTTGTGGAACCCTTATGACTCGGAGGACATTGAGCATAAGCGGAATGAAGCATCGTTTAAGTTGGGTAAAGATGGTCTAAACCACCATCATGATTGTCGACTATTTATTGACAAATTGAGGAACTGATCATCCTTAGTCTCTTGTGGATAATAGACGGAGTTGTGTTGACTGGAATTGACTAGTTTTGCTAGCTTTGGTGGTGCGCAGAAAGTTTCGGTGTTTCTTTTTGGAGGGTAGCCAGTAACTGCTTCGCGTGAACCTAGGGAAATTGGCTATGTCGCGGAGGCGAAAGAGGTGACTTTGGAAATTTTTGTTTGTGGGCACGAGGATCTTTGGGAACTAGTGTTGGAGTAAGCCCTAAGAGCCAATCTATTTTCGTAGTATTTGCTTTAGGAGTTTGAATATAAATATGGCATTTCTTTATTATGTTTGTAAGGTTGCAAAATAATGAAGTCCCAAGAATAGATAGTCCGTTTAAAGAAATATTTAGTGTGACTTAATCATGAGATTCTATTAAACATAAGGACACTATTCTTAAAGTATCCGTAGTCGAGCTTTATGGTGAAATGGGATAACCTTAAAGCGTAAAGACTATTATGAAGATAGACTGATGATCGCATCTCATGGATCATGGGATAAGGAGTTATCAAGTCTTGACATAGGTATAAATATCAAGAGTAATATTTATACCGGATTGACCCGCTATGAGAGTACTACATGCAAAGTTATGCAAAGTGTCATAAGTTACTCTCATGGTGATAATGGTGTAAGCCGCCCTTAGACCTGAAACCACTTTGTACCCTAGATGTGGAGTCAAGTGCTTTGTTGCTGATCTAACGTTGTCCGTAACAGGATGACCATAAAGGCAGTTAATGGGTACTTCACAAAGCATGCTGAGGGGCAGTAGTGACCTAGATGGAATTTGCCAATCCTGCATAACAGGATAAATGTCATGGGCCCAATATTGAACTGGACAAAGATGACACTAAGTATGCTTTGTGTTCAATATAGACATAAAGGGCAAAGGGGTAATTGTACACACTGATATTATCACTAGAGGTTGTGTTTTAGATCACATGTTAATTTCTCATAACTTGGGTAGCAATGATGTGTTGCTAGATACCGCTCATTGTTTATTATATTAAATAGAGGATTTAATATAATTGCCAACGTTATAGAAACCTACAAGGGTCACACACATAAGAACAGTATAATGTGAGATTGGAACACCGTAAGGTACGGTGCACCTCAGAGAAATAAGGAAATATGATAAGGGTATCATGGTAATTAAATAAGTGTATCATAATTTGTTATGAAAAAGAAAGCACTCATGTGTACATGACACATGGGGGTGCGTTTCTTAAAAGATTTATTTAATTAAAAGGTTTAGAAAATTTGTGGCCCAATGACAAATAGTTTGTCTTGGTGCACAAGACAAGAGGTTCTATAAATAGAACCCTTGTGAATGAGAAAAATACACTTGTGTGTATTTCTTGAGAAATAGAAAAACCTAAATCCTTATTTTCTTGCCTCCACTCACAAAAGACCTTCATCCTCTTGAGCTAGCACTCTCTTGAAGGTTCCTGTTCGTGTGGACTAGTTAGAGGCGTCACAACTTTGACGCTCGTGATCAAAAATCGGTGGTGACTTGTACGTGACTAGTTCGTGACTTGTTCGTGACTTGTACGTGACTTGCTCGTGATTCAAAGCCTCATCACCAGCTGTTCGTGAAAAGAAAGGGATTTTCTACAAGAGGTAAAAATCCTAAACACAAACTCATGCCCATTCGTAAGGATCTCTAAAGGAAAATTTTTAAATTCCGCTGCTTTATCGTTACTATTTTCCTTCAGTGGTATCAGAGCCACTTACGAATCCATGAGGTTGATGTTTGTTTAAAATTCATGAATTCAGTTTTAATATGATTAAAACGGTTAATAAAGGATTGAAATTGAGCAATTAAAATTTGGCATCTATTTGTATGAAAATTGATGGTTAACTTTGAAACGGCTTCGGAATCCGACAATTGTATGGTGAAGCAGCGATATGTTAATTGTCATAGGTTTATACAAATAAGATTGATCAATACTTATATATGATATAAGTGATCTTGATGCAAAACGATGTATTGGATACATCGTTCATGATTTCGTTCAATAAAACAAATTATGAAAGATATTTGATATTATATTGATTCGTGATCATTTGCTTTGGAATCCGACATTAGTATGGTGAAGCAATGACATGTTAATCAATCGTATCGAATTTCGGTCATAAAAGGTTTTGACGGCACGAAATTCTGCATTAGGATTCGCGAAAAACTAGGTTTTTCGCACGGGCCTGCGCGGGGCGCGGGGCATCTGCGCGGGGCGCAGGACATCTGCGCGGGGCGCAGATCGCAGCTCCAATTTTGCCCGTTCGCCAAAATTTTAATTTTAATTAATTCACTCGACCCGAATTGATAATAATAATAAATATGTTTATTGTTATGATTAATGATGATGATCAATTAAGGGTGGCACAAATGTTGTGTCATTAAAATTAGGATTTGCAAAACATATCAAGTGTTGATACGAAAGGTAGATGATAAATATATTTAATTTTGAAATCGTTTCAAAATTATAGAAATATCTTTTAAAATTGTTTTAAAAGAAAATATCATTAATTTGGAAATATTTTATTCAAAAGGGTTTTGATTAAATAATTTTCCATATTTGACAAATATATTTAATTTTAAAATCGTTTCAAAATTATAGAAATATCTTTTAAAATTGTTTTAAAAGATAATATCATAAATTTGGAAATATTTTATTCAAAAATGTTTTGATTAAATAATTTTCCATATTTGGAGAGTTGTCAAAAGATTTGATTCTACTTTAAAATAATGTTGTTTATTTTGGCAAATTTTGATTCGAAATATTTAATTGCGAATTAAATATTTGAAACAAACTTACCTGATTTGATCAATCACTGAATTTAATTAATTATGAGACTTTAATAATAATAAAGTTTGTTTGTTATTATTATATTTGATGATCGGTTATGGCCTTAGTTTATTTTATTGCATTTGGTTTTTAAATACGGCCTGCGTGTCGTGCCTTATCTCTATTCTCTATATTCTCTTCTCATCCACTCCCTCGTATGTAAAACGAGTATTCTTTTATATTATTATGTAATATTATGAAGAAGAAGAACAATGGAGGTCAACCTTGGAGATCATGCTTGGAGAAGTATAGATCGTTTTAGGTTAGATTAGGTTCTCTCATTGGCTTAGGAGAACAAATGCGCTAGGGGCCATAACTGTTTCATTTTATTTATTTATGTATGTTGATGCATGTTTACTTGTATGTATGTTGAAGCATGTGAGTGTCGATTTATATGATAAATAAGCCGGTGAGATCAAACTAATTAAAATCCCTCAAGAGACACATAAGAGATTAATAAAGAAGATATGGGTTCGCCCACCGCGAAGTATATTTTTCTTTAATAATAAAATATGTGGATATTAAGTTTATGCTTTCCAAATTTTAGAACTCATCAAGACCAGTATCGAACAATGTAGGTTCGCCCACCGCGAAGTGCTTGTTTTACATTGGTAAGGTGCGATGGGATAATTGTAATATCCAACTTCTAAAATTAGGGTCAAACTTAACTAAACTAAATATAATAAGATTATATGAGTTTAGAAGCAAGAGTTGGGAACGATTCATAAGATGAATTAGAATAAGGAGTTATTCACCCAACTGAGATATTCGAGAATTGTATGAGATACAATTGGAAGGAGTTCCTACCTAAATAACTGAGTTTTGTGTAATCCGCCCACCGCGGACTTAGAACAAAGTGAAATATGGATCTCGACCCACTAGAAAATCTTCCAACGGGATTTTCCGAATCAAATGATGAGGGTCATTTGTTTTGAGTAAAATAGTGGGAGCATATTTAATTAAAGACCAAATTAAATATGATTTAGTCATAATATTTTACATATCTTTGTAATTAGAAATACAATACATATTAAGTTGTCCTTATGAAGGACAAGATTTTCAGAAAGGAGTTTCTGTATTGGTACAAATTGAGAATTGTTCTCAAATGCGAGAAAACTATAAGTCTTGAACTATAAACTATGAACAACCTACTATAACTAGATTAAAAATGGATACTTGTTAGAAGCATCAAGTTGACATCTAAATATAGAATATATAATAAATGATGTGATCATTCAATCTCAAGAAAGATCTTTTTGAAAGAACTTTAAGAGTATGATAACTTTCTCAATGGATCAAAGAGTTGATCATAGGTTCAATCCAACAAATTATAATGGAATAGATATAGACAAAATTGTTTTGAATATATACCGGAATTTATTGAGTTGAATGAGAATTAATTTGCACTATCAAAGATTTGAGATATAATATAAATAAGATTTATATTCCTCTTATTTGAATAGTACAAAATGGTTGTCAAAGTAGAACGGCTATGGTTAGACCATGCTTGGAAGAGTCAAACCAAAAGTATGAAGTAAGACTTCAATAATGCACATATTGTTGTAGAAAGTCAGAATTTCTATTTCTACATCAAAAAGTATATGATACAAGATGTTGAATCTCAATTTTTCGAAAATAGAGATGCTTAAAGAATTAGAACATTGGCTATAATTTTAAGTCAACCCATATCTAGAATGAAAATTGTTTCATTGATAATGAGAGCTTATGCAATGACTTAAAATCGAGTTTGAAATGGAACACAATAATTGTTATTGAATTCCATCTAGTAATAGAAATAGCAATTGTATATCTTGTATTGACAATATATATGAATTGTAGCCTTAAATGATAAGACAAGTAATGGTCCTATCATTTAAGCAAAGTCTTCTATACTATTACTCTAAGTCAAGTAATGGACTAGGGTTCCATGGTCTTGATAGGGTTATCTATAACAATCGTCATAAGAGCCAAATATGATTTGGACCTTAAATATATCAAGAGCATTGTTGTTTAGTACAAATATTCGATGTGTCAATAAAATAACACATGTCCTATTTGAACAATATACATGAGATGTATGTCGACCACTAAACATATTTGGTATATTGAGTTTATTTTACTTCATTAACATTGATGATCAAAATCATTAAATGTTGGTGGGTGTATGACACCAATTAAGAAATCTTTGAATTTGTCAAAGAAATTCAACAATGAAGAAAATAGAACTCGACAAAAGTATTTAAGTTATATGAATGAGTCATATCAGTAAATACTTAATTAAAGGACTATAATTACTATTTTATCACATCATGTTTGACATGATTTAAGGATAGTTTAATTATATATTGACTCTTTCTATAAATCTCTTTACTTATAATTAATCTTCACCCACAATTAGTTCCCTTGTAAGATGATCATAAAGACACCATATGCGATATGGGGTAAGAGCACAAAGTATGCCTTTATGAAATTTTGGATCGGAAATTTATTGGATAAATTTAAATCCAAATTAAATGAATAAATATGTGAAAGTATTCTTAGGGATACTTATCTTATATCACTCTAAAAGACAAAAGTTGTTTGTTGCTTTGTTTGAAGCATTCCTCTAGTGGGAGTGCGTCTCTAAGAGAGACAGTGGGAGTGACATAGAACTTGAAAGAGGTCAGGTTCCATAAAACATATTAGAAAGGGAACACAAACCGGTTCCTCAAGGATGTTGAAGGACCATTGTTTTAAAGTTGCACAAATCCAAGATAAGTCTAACATATCACACATGGCTGCAAGGCATGGTTTTATCATAACTCAGCAATGTGATATGATTCTCATGGAAGATGAGTCTTTGACTTTCTAAGAGGTCGTAAGACGATCTAGATTCTGAGAAGTGGCTAAATGCCATGAAATCTTAAATAGAAACCATATACACTAACCTTATGTAGATAATGGTTATGTCATCAAGATGAGTAAGACTTATACGATGAAAGTGAGTATTCTTTTCGAACACTGATATGGATGGTATTAAGAATACCTTATAATATTTGATTTCTTCTGCTAAATGTTGTACTACATGTTTTGGTAGATGGATAACAAAGTTGCATTCCTTAATTGGAATGACCTCATATATATGTGTTGGACATATACGTAAGGGTTTTGTTGATCCAAATGATGCTAGAAAGGTATATAACTTGTAGCTATCTAATTTTGATTAGATAGAGTTCTCAGAAAATCAAATTATTGTTTGTTCCTTTTATGAAGTTTTATGAAAACAAATTAACAAGGACAAAGCTATCTAATTTTGATTAGATCAAATAAATTTGAATATTTGTTCCTTTTGAAAGTTTTGTGGAAAACAAATGAAGGACAAAATATAAATCTTGTGCATACAAAGTTTTAGTGGGAGTGATAATATCTGATATAATATTAATCATCAAGACATTTTTCCTATACATGTGAGACATGACTAAGAAAATAACTCTTGATGAAACACTTAGGCAAGAATTCCTAAAGAGTTAGGAATAACCTATGTACTAAAATTGAAATTAGTGTTTGACACTAACTTACCTTCAAGAATATCCCTAAGGACCTTAAAGGAACTAAGGCCTATTTCTTGAAATAGATAGGCATGGAAAGATCATTATAAGGAAGTTATAATGATGGCTAGTTTCCATACCAATGTATTGTATATCATGGATGAATACAAACATTGAAAGCTATAAGATAAACTTCGTAATATGTTTGTTTCAGTTAAATAAGTTGAGTATTTAAGATTGGATCGTTTGGCTCATGATTGAGCTAAAGCTATGTTTCCGGTGTTACAAGAACACTTGAGAATAGATCTCACCGACGATTCATGAATATACTTAGACACTTATATATTTCGATAGAGATCGAAATAGAACGTTGGAAGATACGTAAGATACCAACATAGGAAACAGTTCCTTATCCACTTACAAAGCCTCATGCGCAGTTGATGCGTGATGGGCATACTAGGCCTATAGGTATTAGAGAATACTTGATTGGCCTTAGTGCTAGTGGGAGATTGTTGGAGTAAGCCCTAAGAGCCAATCTATTTTCGTAGTATTTGCTTTAGGAGTTTGAATATAAATATGGCATTTCTTTATTATGTTTGTAAGGTTGCAAAATAATGAAGTCCCAAGAATAGATAGTCCGTTTAAAGAAATATTTAGTGTGACTTAATCATGAGATTCTATTAAACATAAGGACACTATTCTTAAAGTATCCGTAGTCGAGCTTTATGGTGAAATGGGATAACCTTAAAGCGTAAAGACTATTATGAAGATAGACTGATGATCGCATCTCATGGATCATGGGATAAGGAGTTATCAAGTCTTGACATAGGTATAAATATCAAGAGTAATATTTATACCGGATTGACCCGCTATGAGAGTACTACATGCAAAGTTATGCAAAGTGTCATAAGTTACTCTCATGGTGATAATGGTGTAAGCCGCCCTTAGACCTGAAACCACTTTGTACCCTAGATGTGGAGTCAAGTGCTTTGTTGCTGATCTAACGTTGTCCGTAACAGGATGACCATAAAGGCAGTTAATGGGTACTTCACAAAGCATGCTGAGGGGCAGTAGTGACCTAGATGGAATTTGCCAATCCTGCATAACAGGATAAATGTCATGGGCCCAATATTGAACTGGACAAAGATGACACTAAGTATGCTTTGTGTTCAATATAGACATAAAGGGCAAAGGGGTAATTGTACACACTGATATTATCACTAGAGGTTGTGTTTTAGATCACATGTTAATTTCTCATAACTTGGGTAGCAATGATGTGTTGCTAGATACCGCTCATTGTTTATTATATTAAATAGAGGATTTAATATAATTGCCAACGTTATAGAAACCTACAAGGGTCACACACATAAGAACAGTATAATGTGAGATTGGAACACCGTAAGGTACGGTGCACCTCAGAGAAATAAGGAAATATGATAAGGGTATCATGGTAATTAAATAAGTGTATCATAATTTGTTATGAAAAAGAAAGCACTCATGTGTACATGACACATGGGGGTGCGTTTCTTAAAAGATTTATTTAATTAAAAGGTTTAGAAAATTTGTGGCCCAATGACAAATAGTTTGTCTTGGTGCACAAGACAAGAGGTTCTATAAATAGAACCCTTGTGAATGAGAAAAATACACTTGTGTGTATTTCTTGAGAAATAGAAAAACCTAAATCCTTATTTTCTTGCCTCCACTCACAAAAGACCTTCATCCTCTTGAGCTAGCACTCTCTTGAAGGTTCCTGTTCGTGTGGACTAGTTAGAGGCGTCACAACTTTGACGCTCGTGATCAAAAATCGGTGGTGACTTGTACGTGACTAGTTCGTGACTTGTTCGTGACTTGTACGTGACTTGCTCGTGATTCAAAGCCTCATCACCAGCTGTTCGTGAAAAGAAAGGGATTTTCTACAAGAGGTAAAAATCCTAAACACAAACTCATGCCCATTCGTAAGGATCTCTAAAGGAAAATTTTTAAATTCCGCTGCTTTATCGTTACTATTTTCCTTCAACTAGAGGTTGTGAACCTCTGTTGCGAGGTTAATTTTTGAGTGGTGAACTCGTTGAGAGTTGCGGTTGGTGCACGGTTGTGCCAGTGTGTTGGTGAGATTATCTGTGTGACTTCACCCGGTGTTAGCATCTGTGTGGCTGCACCTAATCCTGAGGGATTTTGTTGTGTTGGTGATGGTAATAATTAGTTGAGTTGTTACTCTTACCTTTAGTTTCGAGGACGAAACTTCTTTTTGGAGGGTAGTAATGTAAGACCCAAGATTTCACTGTACAGTTTTCCTAAGGAACTTTAGTGTCGGCTAAGTTTTTAGGGTTTTTGGCGAAGCGTTTTCATGAGTATCGTCGCGATAATAGGTTTTTGCTGTAATTGAGCCTGTTTTGTGCTCGTGCGCTGGAAAGGCACAGACTTTTGGGTCGTAATCCTCTTTTAAGTATGAGGAGATTTCTGTGGTCTTAGAATAACGAGTTTTGGATTATTCTTGTTTTTGGAAAAACGAGTAAGATTTTACCCGCGGATGGAAAATCTTACTGCGTCTGTTTTAAGTGAGGTTTCGGATGGGAGTTTTATATATCTGCGTGAGTTAGGATATATCCTGAGATTAATTTTCTAAGGTATGGAAGAAAATTACAGTCGCGGAAAAAGATTCGGCGATAAGTTTTGGAATGAAAAAACGATAGACGTTCTTTCTGTAGGTTTTCTATTTTTGCGAGTTTCGTCCGTCGCGATGCGCGAGGACTGAGCGTGCGTTTCGTTGTATGAGGTTATGGGAAATATCTTGTGAGGATAGACTTGGATTTGATCCAAGGGCTAGGGATTAGTCTTGGAAGCTTTCACTATTTGATCCAATGGTCTAAATCTAGCAAGACTTTTATAAGTGGTGAACTTAGAATTATCACAAGTTCACTTCATTCTTCTTCTCTTGGCCGTGACTTTCTTTCTCTCTTCCAACCTTGAGCAAAATTCCATTCCTTCACCATTTGCTTGGATTTTGGACTTGTTGGATCAAAGGGTATTTGTAGAGAATCACTTCCTTAAGGTAACCCTCTCTTCTCATCTCCTAGGTTGGTAGATTTTTAGAGTTGTGAGATTTTTGGGTTTATGTTCTTAAGAGGGTTTGGTGAGAAAGGTTGTTCTTGCTAGTTCTTGTTTCATGAAAGTTGTTCATGAGAGTTTAGTAAGCATGCTAGGCTTTGTTGTTTTTGTTTTCCATGAGTTGGTGAAAAATCTCATGAGAAAAGTTAGGGTTTTGGTTGGTTTATGTATTGATCAATAACATGTGGTTAAGTTGTAAGGTTTTGAAAAGAAACGTTGTCTTTGAACCTTTGGGCAAAAGGGAAATGCGTTGTATGGTTTTGTTTTAGAAAATCCGATGAAAAATATTTTGTGGTTTATGAAAATATTTTCTAAGAGTTTTTGGGGAGTATTTTGGGGTCAAAGTGGTTTAAAACTATTGTGACATGTGGTGTCGCTTTTTACCTTGAAAACATGTTTGAAAATGATTACCGGACGGTTAAGGCCCGTAATAAAACTTGTGCTTGGATTTGGTTTTGATTTTGGAAATGAAAATTAAATAACTTGCACTCGAAGCAACCAACATGCTTTCGGAAATGTGTTGCTTGCTTATGGAAATGGTTTGCTTTTATGCCTTGAAAAGATGTTGGGAACTAATAGAATCAAACTAGGCTTGGGGTTGAAAAAGGTGGTGTGAGTTGCTGTCTTTTGCTGTCATGACAGGTGCAACTCGCTGAGCGAGTGGTTACTCGCCAGGGCGAGTGTCACAGGTCATGAACACGCCAGAGCGAGCTCCAGAGCGAGTAAGACCAGTACTCTCTGCCTTCACTCGCCACCAACTCGCCAGGGCGAGCTCTGGGAGTTGAGATTTTGGATTCTGATTTCTAAAACTTGGTTTTTAACTTCTAATCCCTTTTTATTAATTTATGGAAGTGGTTGGGATTGGAAACGAGTTTCTCGGGTACTCGGAAAGTACGTAGCTTATAACGCAAGAAAACGGCCATTTTGCATTTCATTTTATTTAAGACTTTTGACTATTGTTTTGGGTCCTAAAAATAGTACAGATAACTCATGGTGGTTGATCAATACGGTAGTTTTTGGTATGGTGTCCGAAAGAGGGATTTTTCCTTAGGAACCTTTAGGTTTTTGGGGCTTTGGTGTAGTTTCAATACGATTGGTTAGGGAACAATGTATTGATTGTTGCGCTGCTTGTTTTAGGAAGCGCGTTGTGTTGTTTTGAACGTGTGTTGTTGACGGAAGCTTGCTGAGGTAAGGGCTCCACTTTATTTCCGTCTTTTAAAACGGTTACGACATGCTTGGTTTGCTGGTATGCATGTTTGTGTGTTTGGCATGTATGTATTATGTATTCTCGTGATGAGAAAGTGTTTACAATACGTGCGTTGTTTTACATATGATTGGAGATGTATGTATGAACATGTGGGTGAATACATATGATTGGAAATGTATGTATGTTTGTTGTGGTTTGTTACATATGATTGGATATGTATGTATGTTGTTGGGATGGTTTACATATGCTAGGGAGGTATGTATTTGTTGCATTAGTATACATGGGGAATCGTATGCTCATGCATTGTTAGTGCGTAGTTGCGGGAGTGGACTACGAGGTGTGGTTGCGGGAGTGGACCCACCTGATTCTTATAGGGTTTTATTGAGTTCAACACATGGTTGCGGGAGTGGACCATGGGGTGTGATTGCGGGAGTGAATCCACCTTAATCCTTTGTGATTTAGTTGAGTTCGATACATGGTTGCGGGAGTGGACCATGGGGTGTGATTGCGGGAGTGAATCCACCTTAATCCTTTGTGATTTAGTTGAGTTCGATACATGGTTGCGGGAGTGGACCATGGGGTGTGATTGCGGGAGTGAATCCACCTTAATCCTTTGTGATTTTGTTGAGTTCGATACATGGTTGCGGGAGTGGACCATGGGGTGTGATTGCGGGAGTGGATCCACCTTAACCTTGTGATTTCGTTGGTGTTTGAGTAGGGGTTGGACCTACAGTTTCCGGAACTCATGCATTGTGGTAGCTAGGGTTAGTACCACGCATTGTAGAAGTCTGCATTAGGCTTGGTGTGCATTATATATATAAACCCGTTGGTGGGAATTGCTTTGGTGGTTAAGAGTTTTCTCTTGTGTTCGTGGAATTATTGTTATGTGTACAATCTTTCGCACCGGTTATATATATACATACTATATATTTTGTGGTGACCCTTTCTTTCATTTGCGGGCTCATCCCACCCAGATGATGGGTTAGGTCGTGGTGACGACGGTGGCAGTTCTAGGCTATAGTGAGCACGTGGTGAAGCTTAGTATAGTTAGACTATGCGCCGGTGTGTTTTGTGCACCGTGCTTTTTGGTTAGCATAGGGTTGTCTAACTTGTTTTGTTGTAAGTATTTGAATACTTAGACTTGGATTGTAATTATTCAGGAATACACTTTGCTTGTCGAAGCACCTTATGGTAATGAGTTCTTTTGTATATTTGAATGCCGGCTCATTGAAAAATATTCTATGCGCACTCTGAGTGTTAGTTAAAAAAAAAAAAAAATTATTAATGCCTTTTCTGGCCTTTGAAAAATGGGTTGTTACAGTTATGCATAAGCCTCCAAGCAACCAGAGATTTAGAGGGAGGGATATCAACATTCCATAAAACTTTAGACCAATCTAAATCTAGAAATTGAGGTGAAATGAAATTATAGGCATCAGCAAAGGAAAGCTCACCAAAATCTGTATGTTTCCAAATAAGAAGGTCATCAGAAGGAACCAATGGAATAGTAACTTGCTGCACAAGAAACCTGAGATTAGTGAATCTTTGAGATAGTTGAGGGGGGATGATCCATTGCCCATTGACAATGTAGTCACTAACAAAAGACACAAGCCTCTTACTAATGTGATCAGGTATGTGAAACACTTTAGAGAGAGCAGGACCACACCAATTGTCATTCCAGAAACTTATACTTTTGCCATCACCAAGAAGCCACAAGGAGTTATCAAACAAAGTAGAAAATTCATCTTTAATACTACTCCACAAAGAAGAGTAAATATGGTGCTGAATCACTGATTTGCCTCTCACAATTCTAGCAAGCAAGAGCTTGGCCCAAGAACTATATGCGAATGAAATAAATCCCAACAAAGCTTAAGGTTAGCAGATCTGTTCAGACAAGACAAAGATCTAAGGTTGAGACCTCCTTGAGAGAGGGGTCTACAAATTTTCTTCCAAGCTACTGTGGTTAACTTTTATAAAAATCTTTTTTGTACTAACTCTGTTTTGCAGGAACCTTTGCTTGCTGAAAAAGTTATCCCTCATTTGGTCACTGATGAGGTTAATGCTCTGATGACACTTTTACCCTCCCACCAAGAAATCAAAGCTGTTGTTTTCTCTCTTAACAAAGATAGTGCACCAGGCCCTGATGGTTTTGGAGCTTTCTTCTTCCAGCATTATTGGGATATAGTCAAACTGGATGTGTTCAATGCTGTCTTAGAATTCTTCACCACTAGCTGGATCTTGCCGGGATTCAATTCTAACATCATTGCCCTCCTGCCCAAGACTTCCTCTGCTACCTCTATTGATCAATACAGGCTCATTGCTATGGCTAATTTCAAATTTAAAATTATCTCCAAGATTATTGCTGACAGGTTAGCTAACATCTTGCCTAGCCTTATTTCAGAAGAACAAATGGATTTTATTCAGGATAGGAATATCAAAGACTGTATTTGTATTGCCTCTGAAGTAGTCAATTTACTTCATAACAAAGCTTTTGGTGGTAAATTAGCCTTAAAAATTGACATTTCAAAGGCTTTTGACACTCTAGAATGGCCTTTCTTGCTAAAAGTTCTTAGCTGCTATGGATTTAATGATACATTTTGCAACTGGATTCATGTAATTTTAAAGTCAGCTTGGTTATCTATCTCTATCAATGGAAAATCAGAAGGTTACTTTAATTGCTCTAGAGGGGTGAGACAAGGTGACCCTTTATCTCCTCTTCTTTTTTGCGTTGCTGAAGATGTTCTTAGTAGAAGCATTGCAAAACTTTTTCATGATGACAAGCTGGACCTGATTAAGGGCACTGGACATATCAATGTTCCCTCTCATACTTTCTATGCAGATGATTTAATGGTGTTTTGCAAAGGTAAATTATCTGGTCTTAAGGCTCTCAAAGAATTGTTTGACACTTATGCTCTACAATCAGGTCAAAGAATTAACAATGCAAAATCTACCATATTTTCTGGTTCCATTACTTAGGGTAGGCTTAATTTAATTATAAATCTTTTGAACTTTCAAACAGGCTCTTTACCTTTTAATTATCTTGGTATCCCTATTTTTAGAGGTAAGCCTAAGATCAGCTGGCTACAATCAACTGCTGATAAAATTCATGCAAAACTTTCAGCTTGGAAAGCTTCTTTACTGACCATGGCAGGTAGAGTCCAATTAGTGAGAGCTGTAATACAAAGCATGTATACTTACAACATTTCAATCTATTCTTGGCATGTTTCCTTGATTAAAAAGATTGAAAAAGATGTTAAGAATTTTATTTCGAGTGGAGATGTTGACAAAAGAATTTTTTTTGATTTCTTGATATTTTCAAATTGTGAACAAATTAATCTCTTTTTTTATTACAATGAATTACGGACTACTTGATTCAATTATGAAAATGTCAATCAATATTTTAAAAATCGGACCGGGAACCGGAAGATTAGAAGTTTGGTCTGACTACTCAACCGGATAAGCAATTAAACCGGTGAGAATTGGATAAAACCGGAAAAATCGATAAACCGGTGGTTTTTAAAAACCGGCGGGTTGACTGCATTTTTTTTAAAAACTTAAATTTCAATTTTTTTTCTTCTGAAAACGTTAACAACCTTGCATTTTTTTTTTTACTTTTTGTGCTTTTTACATATTTACAACTTTATATTACTAGTTGGAAGTATATGATTTACAATTGCAATAGGTGTGATGTTGGTTTGCTATTCAAAAAAGAAAAAAAACAGTGTGATGTTGGTTTGAAAAAATCAGATCTTGTAAAAAATCAAATCTTGTATTCAAGTTAAAAACTGTGAATTTGAATTTTCTTGATGCACTACCATAAGCTTAAGAATAAAGATAGTTCTTTCTCCATAATATACAAAGATATTGAAAGTATTGGGCTTTTAAAGTTTTGCTGAAAAAAAAGTATTGCACCTTTAAAATAGTAGTAAAATTTTATAATGAGCTGCATGTAATATAAATTTTTTTCTCTTATAAATATTTAAAAAAAATATAGTTACTAGTAGTATATAGTTTTGTTATAGGTACCGGTTTATTAAACCGAGTTATCCGATTTTATCTGGTTTAGTGGTGCGATTTGATCAGTGACCCGACGGTTCGACCAATACCCTTACTGGTTTAGTAGCCGTCCGGTTTTTAAAACACTAATGTCAGTAATTGATTTAGATTTTAATTTTTTTAATGATTAATTGGACTGTCAAAAAATTATAAAAGGCTAAAATAGATTTTCAAACTTTTTTTTTTCTTTTCCTAATTCTTTTTTTTTTGGTCAAGACGTTTCCTATTCTAACCTATAAATAATGCATAAACATTGTACCAAAAAAAATAAAAAATAATAATGCATAAACATTATTCCAAAATTAATTGAATATATAAATATCTATAATATCCTAATATATCATCCCTTATAAATGCGTAGCTTTTGATTGATTCATAACAACAAATACATATTGGAGTAACAAATCTAAAGAAACTTTGAGCAAGAAATATTGTCTAATGGCGAACGGCATCTCAATATCAAACTCTTTATATATCTTTGTCATCCTGGTTTCTGTCTTCGCAAGTAAGCTTCTCCATCATTGAAATACTAATCTTCTTCTTATTATTAATTTATTATTATTAAGGTAAAATATGTTATCAGTCAAATCATTTATTTTCAGCACTATAAAAAAATTTGTTTTGTTTTTAGTCTCGAATGGGTAAAATTTTGAAATATGTTGACCATATTGAACATAAAAATATCATAATATATTGGTATTAAAATATCAATATTTAGTTCATTAAGAATTGAAAACAAAATAATTCTTTTTTTGCAGAGATGAAATCAAGTGATTTTATTTTAGAGGAATGAAAACCAAAACTCGCCCTAAAAAATGTTTAAAAACATATATTTATTATTATTATTAGGGTCATGTTAACCGGTATCCGAGATACTAAAATATAAGCGAAATCACATTCTTTAGAGTTAAAAATTTATATGCATTAAGCATATATAGATATATATGGTATCGTTGATTCGAGATGAAATGGTCTATATTTCAATGCAACTTTTAACTTTTATTTTTCTAAATAAATAACAATGTTGAACATACAAATTGGTGAAAACCCTTTGATTTAGGGTTTCAATAAAATAAACAAAACATAGAGAGTACGGAAATTACAATAGATTATATATATTAGATGCTTTAATATCAAAAAAAAATTAATTTAAAATTCTCATTAGGGAAATTAATTTAATATCTTTGACTAAAATATCTTCGGCGTAGATAATTTAGAAAAAAAAATTAAAAAAAATTTAATATAATTTTCACAATAGTTAAATATCTATTTTTAAAATAAGTTACTCATTCCACTGTTATAATGAGTCATGTATTGGACAAAACTTACATGCATTGTTTTATGTGCAGTTTTTGCTGTTCCACTCATAAAGAAGTGGTTTTTTGTATTTTTTAATTTAAAAAAATAAAAGAAAACTATTTTTCAATTAAAATAACTATCTCTTTGTCAGAGGAAAAGTAAAAACTGCATGTATAGCAATACATGTAAGTTTTGTCCTCATGTATTTATATAAAAAAAATAAAAAAATTATATTCTCAAACAAAACGAGCTCGTGGTGAAAGAAAAAAAAAGTTATTTCTAATACATTTTTGGTCCTCCGTTTGATAGTTTTCTTGATCCTTCCCTTGCGGAGCCTAACTAATTTTTGTTTTATTGATGATATTTTCTTTGTTATGGGAGCACAGTGGAATCAATACTAGTAGGAGCTACATGTGCAAAAGTTGTTGGTAGCTGTGGTCAGATGGATTGTAAATCATATTGTAGAAACCTACCACCAGCTGGTGCGGATGGAACATGTTTTTACTACAACCAATGCACTTGTTTTTACAATGTTTCACCCCCCAAAACTACAGGAGTACCCAAATGCAGTCTTGGATTAGGACTTTGTGATAATAATTGTGATGATAATTGTTGTAAAACAAGGTGTGCTAAGACATACAAATACTATGCCAATCCTTCTGGGAAATGTGTTTCTGGCAATAACATTAAGTATTGCATTTGTACCTATGACAATTGAATTGCTCTGAATGCTTATCAATTGAAATAACAAATAATATAATAAGTATTGGTACGTGTTACTCTTAATTTTAAATGTATTAATTTGTACTTTTTTCTCCTTCCTTATCTATTATTTCTTTCAAGTTGAAATTTTGTATTATATCTAAATCTCTCTAATTTAATTATAAGATACTTTTAGACTAAATTCATTTCTAAAACCCACACTACACATTTCTAAATTCATTTCTTATTCATTATTTTAACTATATCCTTATTAATAAATTGGCCCAATATATTCATGAGGTCTTTAAGTTTCATGTTTGTAAACGTTAAGTCGGATAACAAATAAGTCATTAAAGTTTTTTAGCTAACAAATCAGTTCTTTAAGTTTCTAACTTGTTTCACTGTTACCTTTTTTTAAGTTAACCTCCAATAAGTTAGGCCTCAATTGTATAAGCCTCATGGTTCACATTAGACTAAACCTCAATTCATCATAATTAACATCAAAATTAACGCCACGTCGGTGTTTTTGTAACCGTAGAATAACTGGAGGATAACAATGTAACAAGTTAAAAATTTAAAGGACATACATATTTGTTACCTAAAATACTTAAAAGACTCAACTGGTACAAACGAACGTGGAACATAAAGGACTGTTGAGCGCTATCAATTTCATCTAGGGTGTGTTTGATTTGCTAAAAAGTAAGGGACTGGAAAAGACAATTTCAATTGTACTGTTTTTTATTTCAAAATTGTTCCTGGGATTGGACAAAAAACTCAATTTTTGTCTCTCACTGAACCACGGTACAACTTTTAGTCTTCTGCACAAGTTGTCTAAAATATCAAAATAATTTTTTGTCGACCAACCTATATTATGTTTTTATAAATATGTATATTGGAATTTGTTCTTAGTATGTTTCAATAAGGTTGTTTCTTTTAAAGAAAAGCTAAGATAACAAAAAGATTGGGGACCAAGGAGATAAAAACATAATTTCGTACGAAAATGAAGCTAATTTGGATTCATTTTGAATTCTATGAAGTCTAAATTTCTGCATAAGAATCTTTATTATAAGAATCATGAGTGATCCTTGGCTTAGAGAAAGAGATGACGTTTGGGTCCAATCACAACAAATACAAGGTGCACATAACATTACTGTTAATGTTATGATTCCAAATATGAAAGCTTGGGATAAGGATAAAATTGTGTCTCTTTTTCCGTTGGATGTAGCTAACCGAATCATTGATATACCTTTATTTGATTTAATTGAGGAGGATAAGTTAATTTTGGTTGATAGTGTACATGGACAAAGGGTCGAGTGGCTATAATTTGTTACTCAATGTTACAGGAAGGAAAATATGACAAATCAAGATGGGTGGACTAGTTTGTGGAAAATACATGCCCCTTCAAAGGCTAAACACTTGCTTAATTTGGCGCATATGTAAAAATTGTCTCCCTACCCGATCACGGTTACAAGAAAGACGTGTGCCATTTCAAATGGAATGTCTGTTGGTGCACAAAGGTGATAAATGAATAGAAAAAGAGAATATTATTGAATGCTCTGCAATGACGGCTACAAAAGGAGAATAAAGATGTTTTTAATGACATCAACTACTAACCTATTTATAAGCAAAACTAGGTCATAAGGGCAACACAACAAAATACTAAAATACCCTCAAATATAAATTACTTCTAACACCATCCCTTAATTTATATTTGCACACAAACTAACGCTCCAGAAGTTAAACAAACTTTTGGACTTTTGGATCCTCATCAGAAGCTTCTGCTTGCTTCTGGATTTCTGCTTCTCCTTCAGCTTCTGCTTCTGCTTTTCTTTCTGCTTCGGCTTTTTCTTCTGTTTCAGCTTCAGCTTTTGCTTTTTCTTCTGCTTCTGGCTAATAACCTCAGAAGCTCTACTACTTCTGAGCAACACTGCTTCTGAGTAATGGCCACAGAAGTTTCTTCTTCTAACAGCTTCTGAATATGAATTACTTCCAGAACCATTCCTTAATTCATATTCAGCAAATTCAATTTCTGCAACACCAATTCCATCCCTCAAATGGATAAAGTGTTCAGCCTTGACATCCTTCATCAGAGCATCTGCAAGTTGTTTTTGAGCACTACAGTGAGCAGCTTCTAACACTTCATTCTGGACTTGACCTCTTCGCAGATTCTTGTCTTCAGACCAATCAGAGTCTATTAGCTCTGCATTAGTTTTAACGCCAAAAGGGCCCAAAAAATCATATCTCAGAGTCTCAAGTTCTTCTGTCATGGCCTGCAACCAGACTTGCTTCTCGAGAATTTCTTTAGTAGTAGCAAATTCAGAACTTCGGACCTCAGAACTTGCCTCTTCAGAGCCTTGAACACCAGAACTTGCTTCATAGTCTATTCCAGAGTCATAATCTTCTTCCAGTTCTGGAACAGTATCAGATGCTAGACAACCCACTCCAGAAGCTCCACCTTCAGAGTCTTGACCACCAGAGTCTTGAATACTCCCAGAAACTCTGCCTTCAGAAGTTTCACCTTTAGAAACATGACCATTGTTAGAGGCTGGACTACCTTTAGAAGCTCCTCCTTCAGAAGGTCCACCTTCAAAGTCATGATTTCCTCCAAAGGTATGATCAAATTTAGAAGCTTGTCCTCCAGAACCTACGTCTTCAGAATCTGGATCACCACCATCTGAATCACCACTAGATTCTGGATCAGAATCAGATGCACCATCTGAATCATCACCACCATCTGATTCAGAATCAGACTTTCCTTCAAGGTCTTTTTCTTCTTCAGAAGCTCTTGCATCTGAAATGTTATCAGAAGTTCTTCCTCCTTCAGAACCTTGACTTTCTTCATCTTCTGAACCTTCAGAACTTTGACTTACTTCATCTTCTGAACCTTCAGAATCTCCTTCAGAGTTTGAACCTTCAGAGTCTGATCCTTCAGAGTCTGATCCTTCAGAGTCTGAATCTCCTTCAGAACTTTCAGGTTCTGACACTTCTTCATCTTCAGAGTCATCTTCTGACTCTGACTCATCTTCAGAAACCTCAGATTCTGACTCTGAATCATAGAGTCTGACTCCAATTTCATAATCATCTTCTGAAACTTCTTCAGAGTCAGAAAACGTCAACTTCACAGGTTCATCATCATCAGATTCATAAGCCATTAATAGCACAGGTTCATCATCAGAACTTCTGGCCATATTAGCTTCTTCTGACTCCCTTTCTTTGTTTGACCTGCAATCAGCTGCAAAATGGCCAAGCTTCTGACAACAGTAACACCGTACTTTTGTCTTGTCAAACCTTTCTTTTCCCTTCTGATACTTCTTCTCAGAGGCTGCTTTCAGAGCCTGCTGCTCTACTTCTCTTTCAGAGTTTCTCTCAGTCAGACGCAACTCTTGTGCTTCTAGAATGCTTTGTAGCTCTTCAATTCTCATGGAACTCAGATCCTTGGAATGTTCTATAGCTACCACAATGTAATCAAACTGAGGGGTAAGGGATCTCAATACCTTCTCAATGATTACTTGTTCTGAAAGGGTTTCACCACAAGCTTTCATCTCATTGGTGATCAAAATCATTCTGGAGATGTACTCAGGGACCTTCTCATTGTTCTTCATGTTGAGATTCTCATACTGCCTTCGTAAGGACTGAAGCTTCACCTTCTTCACTGATGCGTCGCCACCATAGCATCTGACCAGTGTGTCCCACGCAGCCTTCGCCGTTTCTGAATCAGCGATTTTCTCAAACACGTTTTCATCCACGCACTGATGGATGTAGAACAGCTCCCTCTGATCTTTCTTCTTCGTATCCTTCTGTGCGAGCTTTTGTGCATCTGTTGCATCTGCTGCTACTGGAACGTAGCCTTCAATGACAAGTTCAAGCACATCTTGAGCACCGAACAGAACAATCATTTGTTTCATCCAACGATTCCAGTTTTTGCCATCAAACACTGGAAGCTTGGTACTCATACCACCGTTTCCGTTCATCTTCAACCTTTGTACGTTCACTCAAATCTCACTAAACACTCGTGTTTCCCAATCCCGCAGAATCAGAAAATGTGATTCTGTTACAACTTCGTTCAAGATTCAACTCGAATTCAAGAACCGAAATCAATCACACAACGCCTCACGTTTCACTCGTGTTTCCCGTGGATTCGAACCGGAGCTCTAGATACCAATTGTTGGTGCACAAAGGTGATAAATGAATAGAAAAAGAGAATATTATTGAATGCTCTGCAATGACGGCTACAAAAGGAGAATAAAAATGTTTTTTAATGACATCAACTACTAACCTATTTATAAGCAAAACTAGGTCATAAGGACAACACAACAAAATACTAAAATACCCTCAAATATAAATTACTTCTAACAATGCCCAATCTGTGATTATCATATTGAAGACGATTGGCGTTTTGTGGTGGACTGTTCTGCAAGTGTCGAAGCTATAACTGCTGCAGGTTTGGATAATCTGCTTACTGGCCGAGTGCGGCATATGAGAACAGCAGCGGATTTGATTTTGGATATTTGCCAAGTCGAAGACAGAGAGGTAGCGGGCAGGTTTGCGATGGTGGCTTGGACACTATGGAACAACCGCAACAATAAAGTATGGAATGGAGAGCTAGATGGAGGAAGATGGGTGGGGGAAAGATCGCACGTGCGCAGCTTCATAAAGGAACGGTCACACTCCAAACTTAAAATTAAGAAAAAAATTGGACTTAGGCCCTGTGTGGATTAGCTTATTTTTGAGCTTATGCAAACAGCTTATACAATATAAATTAGTTTTATGCTAATTTATAAGTTCAAACTAGTGAAAATTGTATTTTTATAAGCTATTTTACCATATACTATCTTGACAAACTTATAATAATACATAAAAATTGCATAAGCTGTTTGCATAAACTCAAAAATAAGTTAATCCAAACGGAGCCTTAGTTGAAACACACTGAAGGTGCTCTTAAGTAAAATCCTAAAGTTGTCTCAAATAATCTCCAATCATGGTTTGCTTTACTGTTTCCTTAAACAGGTAGAATTGGGCTATTCTATAGTAAAAGACAATTCTTTAAAAATAATATAGCAAAATTTTCAATGAAAATAGTAGGATTTGATAAAAATAGCAAAACTTATAAAAAGTTTCATAACAAATTTAGCAAAGCTTTATGTCCTCTTGACCTCTTCATTACTTGTTACTGTACTTGTGGTAGAAAGAAACACACCAACTCCAATATCAGTTGTTTATTATAAATGTGGTATATATTGTGCGTCCGTAGGGACCCATTTTAGAGTTTTTTCCGAGTTGTAAGAAAATTTAAATAAAAAAATAAAGCGAAACCTATTTAAAGAACTCAAATGAGTGAAACAGATATAGGTGCTCTATGGACCCTTCTTATAAACCTAATTTGATCATCAAAATTATAAATTGTTTAGGATCTAAGAGGAGCCAAGTACAAGGTAGTGGATGATAAGGGGAGGTGTACTAGATGGTCTTAGGGAGGAGAATTGAAGGAGAGATAACTTAGTTTGAAGGGTGTAGAGTACGAAAGTGAAAATTAGATAATCAAACGGTATACAAAGGCGATATACTATGAACCGGCTAAGATGTAGATCATCCGACGTAACTTTCGCGGTATTTCAAATCCCGGACAAGATACCAAGAATATTTGTATATTCAACTAATCACTTTGCAAAGTTTACAAAAGACCAACCAGAAAATGAGTACTATCGCCCCCTAACCCTCAAAATATGTTATGCAATTGCAAAACTTTCATAATCCAAAATGGAAGGGGGGAAAATAATCGAAACTATGAATCACCAAGGAAGCAACAGTAAAATCAGTAGCTTCCTATAGATCAATCCTAACTGCATTGCCAGTAACTTCAACTTACATCTTCTATCGACAGCTAGCATGTGATCATTTCAATACTGCTACAATTTACAACTCTTGTATGAGAACCAAAATAACGGCCGAAATCAACGTCTGATCCAATCCGACAAAAGAATCGATAGAAAGATTTTCTGACAGCTCAAGCGGATGAGTAATTGGAAAAAAGCTTCAACAAAGTGTCTTCCGTTTCGGGAGTGAATTTCCTAGCGAATAGGTAACACGGCTTCTGCATTCCATTCCATAAACAAGGCCATCTTTGTACTTCTCTCTGTAGAAAAAACAAACGAAAATTGTTAAGTCGCTTAACGTATTCTCGACAAATCAGAAGATCGTGAGACACACGCACTCAACATACCTTCTCGTCACTGGTGACGTGCACGCTTTCATCAATGGACTGCAAATATAACGGAGTTCACATCAATATATAATTCAAGATAAATCATATATTCAAACTTTTCACAGACAATCTACGCACGCATGCTACATATTTAGTAGATTCTTCCGGTAATAAAAAACGCAAAAAATTTACAGTAGTAGTGATATACCGTAATATTCTTCAAAAGCTCGTAAGTAATATCCTGAGTCCTATATGATTTTGGATGCCATTTTTGCTCAGACCAGTCAACATGAGTTACTGACCAGTTCGCAATTCCACTGGGATCGACAATCTGTAACAAACATTATTCAATTAGTCGACGGTGTAAAACTGTTTAAGCAGACTTGTACTACAAACGAAATTCTCACCGTGAAGAAGGTCGGTAAGTAATGCTCATCAGGAATACAATTCTTCCCATCCACACCAGGCTGTCATATCAAGAATATTCAAATTAATAAATAAAACAACTTAACCAGGTTTACAGATTAATAATTAAGCTCTTCTATAGACATTTGACATTTTAGTTTCAATATCAGTGTGTATCAGGGATTTAACATATTAGAGATTTATCTTATTACGTAAGCACTTATTATAATTTAAATACACGTCTAAAAAGAACTTATTATAACAGTTCATAATCTGTTTTCAGCTTACTTCAATAAACGCTTATGAATAAATCACTTCATTGAGCTGCGTATCCAAACAATTTCTAAAACTAAATTTTCTTAAAGCACTAAAGATCAGAATTCATTGCTTTCGAATAAAATTAAGCTTACGGCTATCTTTAATTACAGTAAAATGAATTAAGAGTTTGTCAGACGAATCTACTGGAAAGAATAGATAAAAACTACACCTCACAGTGACCTTGAAATTTTGAGTAGTACATGTGGTCAGCCATAACAATAACAGCGTGTTGCCGCTTCATCGCAAACCACTGCATAAAGAATTTAACAATGTGATGAAATATTTAATTGCGAAATACATTTAATAATACAGGTGTAAATAGAGTTTTTGTCATTTTTTCAAATAAAAAATCGTAATTATCGAGCAAGCAGCAACAAAAAGATTTAGGTCATGTTTGGATAAACAGCAGAATTAAGCTCTTATCATCATATAAAGTTATATTTATAACAAAAGATAAAATAAAGTCAAAATGTTTTCATATAATCTATAAGTTGTTTTCATAAGCTATCCTAGAGAGTTTATGGAAATAAGTTGAAACAGCTTATGGAGATGACATAAGCTCTCCAAAACAGCCTAACAAGTGTTTATGCTAGTAGAAAAATTCAAATAAGTCGATCCAAACAAACAGACCCTTAAGAAAAAATGTACCTGAGCACCCTTTCTGAAGTCCTTAATCTCAACTTCAGGTAGCATATGTTCATATAATCTATAAGTTGTTTTCATAAGCTATCCTAGAGAGTTTATGGAAATAAGTTGAAACAGCTTATGGAGATGACATAAGCTCTCCAAAACAGCCTAACAAGTGTTTATGCTAGTAGAAAAATTCAAATAAGTCGATCCAAACAAACAGACCCTTAAGAAAAAATGTACCTGAGCACCCTTTCTGAAGTCCTTAATCTCAACTTCAGGTAGCATATGTTCATATAATCTATAAGTTGTTTTCATAAGCTATCCTAGAGAGTTTATGGAAATAAGTTGAAACAGCTTATGGAGATGACATAAGCTCTCCAAAACAGCCTAACAAGTGTTTATGCTAGTAGAAAAATTCAAATAAGTCGATCCAAACAAACAGACCCTTAAGAAAAAATGTACCTGAGCACCCTTTCTGAAGTCCTTAATCTCAACTTCAGGTAGCATATGTTCATATAATCTATAAGTTGTTTTCATAAGCTATCCTAGAGAGTTTATGGAAATAAGTTGAAACAGCTTATGGAGATGACATAAGCTCTCCAAAACAGCCTAACAAGTGTTTATGCTAGTAGAAAAATTCAAATAAGTCGATCCAAACAAACAGACCCTTAAGAAAAAATGTACCTGAGCACCCTTTCTGAAGTCCTTAATCTCAACTTCAGGTAGCATATGTTCCGAATACCTTCCATTGCCAACAGGACCGGGGTCCTTAAAGCTAAAATGGAAAAGTAAAGCGTGCATTAGTAATAAAGGAAACCGAAAAAGAATATATCAACCAATTCTATTGGGACTAGGGAGCATGGCATACCAGTCCACAAAGCTGATATTTGTATACATCAGATAATCGAAAATATAGTCAAAGTTATAAAGCGGCACACAGCTGCAAAACCAATACAAAAACATCATAAACTAAAATAAATTAATTAAAAATTAGTATATAATGCAAAAATATAATAAAAAAATTACCTATCAGAAAGTAAAACAAAGTGCATGTTACGAGGATCTTGTAGAGCGTTTGCCAGTAGTCGTCTCTCGGCATCAACCATGGACATTTTGCCCCACACCACCTGCAACAAGGCAACTAATTAGTCTCATTAAATTCTAAAATGAATTAAAACAAAGATATAAAGCATTCTCGAAACAATTAAGGTGGTAGATTAAATTTGCATAGTTTCAGGCAAATAAGTTAAATGAAGCGAGAAGGACTATAATCACAAGTATCTTTTTCCAGTTTGCAATAAGTAAAATGTGAAATTGGGACTTCAATGAAGCGAGAATTGATTAGTAAACCGAGCAATTCGAAGACAAGTTGTGCACCTGGTCACTACGTATATCTCGGTTAACAAAATAACGGCTAACATGAACTGGTTTTGTCTTTGATGCATGCACATAGACGGAGAACTTCCCTTCATGACCCTGTCAGAAAAGGGAGGAGCATTATTAATTCAGAAGCTAAGAAAACCAACCATGAAATCACATTTATCAGGACTTTACAAGTAAATCATGTTGTTTAGAGGTATCAAGTATCACACACAGACACACATTATCACTAAAATGATAATATATATATATATATATATATATATATATATATATAGTTGATTGCGAAGCGAGATATTAGAGGTTCCACGTTCCACATCCTAAACCAATCCGCCATAAAATCCTTGTCCACCAAGCTAAGAATTTTGACAAAAACAATGTTGCCAAATAGCGGTGCTATAGCATAGGTGAATTTAAACAAATTGTTTTTGTTCCACAATACGCTATTTTCGTACAAAGTGTTCTCAAATAGAGGCTATAGTGGCGCTATAGCATAGTAAAATTTGAATAAACCGCTATTTTCTGAAATCTGCAATTGATAACACTAAACAAAAATATGATATGTGAAGAAACATAAAGTGATACAATGCATCAAATGATCAATAAATAAATTTATAAAACATAAAAAAGATAGATAACAAATCCTTACTTGGAAGAAGTTATCCCACAATTTTTCGAATGGTAGAGAACCAGGCGTCAAAAACATGAAGGCGATTTTTGGATTTTCTGGCATAACTATTGGGGAGTTCAAAATATCTCTAAAAACAACATGTGCTGCAATCTCATCGTCCGTGTATTCCCTTGCAGGAACCGGAGGAAACCAATGATCAATAGTATTGCATCCTCTAGAATTGAACATGTTACAAGCTGTACGGTTTTTTAGTCGGTAGATATAAGCACAAGTTAAAAACATGATTACAAATGAAACCAGAACAACAATCCACATTGGCTTTTTCATCGGAGGACGGTATCGAGATCCAGGCAAGATCTGCATATCACCCATACTTAGACGCCAAAATTTCGCTGTCTTCATTTCATCTATGTAAATGAATCACAAACTTAACGTCCAACAAATCTTCTTTTCATGCATACACCAGACTCAAATCATGAGAAATCGAGAGAAATAGCCAACGATGAATCTTCACTGGATTCAAAAGCAGAAAAATCTGAAATCGAAACACAAAAAATTAGTACATTAACAACGATTTAAATCCACTCAATTTTCTACACCAACAGCTTCGACCCAAACAGATATACAAGTTGCAAGTCATAATTCTAAAATGTGGAACGTAACTATAGATGCAATTGCGGTCTGCAACTGCAATTTCAATTTTACCGTGTAGCCGTGGTAGCAATGATTAAATCCATAATACTAACAACAATAATTCCAAATGCTATCATTTTCTCAAATTATTATCGGTGTTCATGTCGTGTCCGGTGTTCATGCTTCATAGCATGTAAACACTTTCCATACGTTCAACAACAACAAAACCTTATAATCTGACGAGAATCAGTACATACTATGTAGCACGGACACTCCTCGGATGTGTGTCTGATACCAACACTTATGATTATATTGAATTATTTCATTTTCTCAAATTAGTATCGGTATCGACGTGTCTGTGTCATGTCCGATGTTTGTGCTTCATAGGTTACACGAATTAAACGACGCCGTAATTTTCTATCATAAATAAATCAAATCCCTAACCAAACCATTGATACATCCAACCAAACAAAATTTATAGTACCAAAAATGAAATTGCAAATTCCAAACTACAGTGATAATCTTGAAAATTAAACTATTCAATTATCCATTAATTAAATAAAATAAAATAATCCTGACAGAAAATACATGAAGGAGTAAAGGAGAGAAGTGATAACTGATAAGTAAAGTTACACTTAAATAAAAAATCAAACGCAATGATTAAACTTCTATTAAATAACATAAACAAAGAGATACTGGATTAACAATATTTTAAACAATAATTAAGAATTTGTAAATCAACAAGAATAAGAACAAATCATGATAACGATAGAGAAAACATGAAACGGATATACGACAATAACAACATTAAGAAACGATAAACAATAGAGAAAACATGAAAAAGTAACAAACAATTATCGACATTGCGAAATCAACGTACATTTGGTTATGTCGGAAGAGAGAGTGCAGAGAGAGAGAGAGAGAGAGAGAGAAGAGAGAGTCTCTGTTGTGTGAGTTTGTCTGTGAAGGAAGGTTTGTTTGTTAGGCGATGTTAGGGGGCGACAAGAGAGTGAGTGGGTTTGGTTTTTTGATTTGATTTGATTTCTTAACGAAAACGAAACGTTTTGTGTTTTTGCGGTGTCTTGTTTTTGGTTTGGTTTGGTTTGGTTTGGTTTTTGGTTTCTCTCTCTAGAGAGAGAGAGAGAGAAACAGAAAAAGTGAAGGAAAGGAAGTCGAGTGGCAGAGTGGGTTGTGGCTGGCTGGTTGGCATGCCAAGATGAAGGAAAGGAACAGTCACTTTTTGCTTTTTTATTTTTTATTTTTTGATAAAATCACTTTTTGCTTCTTTCTGCTGCACTTAGAGTTAGGATTGGTAAGTCACTTTTTATTTTATTTTTTTTTTATTTTTATAATAAAGAATTTCTAATATAAAATAAGTAATATTTATTTTTTGAAAGGAAAAAATAACAAAATACTTTTTTTGATAAAAATAATATTAAGAATAATTATTTTGAGGAAATAATCATAAAAATTAGTCAAAAAATATTCATAATAATTACTTCATTAGTTCCTTTTTATAAGAAACAGTTTGAAAAAATTACACATACCAAGGAAATACATTGTAAATAGTTCTTTTCATTTAATACTCTTATAAATTTAAACTTATTTCATCTATACCCCTATTTAATTACTCTAAATTCAATTAACTTACTTATTTTTAATATTCTCTTTTATAATAAATAATGACATAAGTGAAATTCAACATTTAAAAGATTTGAAAATTAATCAAAGTTTCTTATAAAAAAGAACAAAAAAATTGCACTTTTGTTTATTATAAAAAGGAACGGAGGGAGTAATATTTTGCTCCCTCTAGTTCTCGATATAAAAAATAGTTTGTTTTTAAAAATTGGCTTCTTCATATAGCTAACCAAGTGCAAATGGTAGTTAATTGTATTATTAAACCTGCCGGCTTATATGGAGCTCCCTCCTATAGATACTCCTAAGTTTAATGTAGATGGAGCGCATAATAAAAGAAATGGTTTCTCAGCTTGTTGTGAAATGCTTAAAGACTCGTTGGGTGGTCTTATTATGGGTTTTTATTGCAACCTTAGCCGCGATAATTCTTTGGGTATTGAGATGTGGAGTTTAGTTCATATTATGCGTATTGCTCTACATATAGACCAAATACAAGAATTAGTTTATAAATCTAAAAGGTTTTTTTTCCTTATTATAAGGACTAGATGCAGTAATAATTTAAATGATAATGAATATATAAGTTTAATTTTATTTTATTTTTGACCAAAATATATATGATTAATAATATATATATATATATATATATATATATATACACATATGTTTCATCCAAAAGGTTAATAATATATAATATGAGAAAATAAGAATTTTACACTTTCATCCAATAGCAATCATGTATTATGTTTTTTTTTTTTTTGGTAGAGTGCAACCATGTATTATGTAGAATCACTCCATTTCAATGGTATGATATTATTGGTCATTTTACAATTGTCCAGTAAAAAATTTCATTAGATTTAAAACATTAGAGTTTTGGGGTTATAGAATGTTAAAATTTTTATGAGACAAAATAAACGAACATGTCTAAAATTGTTGGATGCAGTTCATGATGCAGTTGCGTTACGATTGTACATGTAATTAAAAATCACACCGCAATTACAATATTGTTGCGATGATTATAAAATCAACAATACTGCAGCCACAGTTTGAAAAGATCATCACGAAACTCTTCTAGTTTTACTTCTTCTAGCAAAGATGAGGAAGAAAATCAATTTAAAGATATGGTTCGGGAGGAAATATATTAAAGTTGCTTACTATCTAAAGGGTAATATGATGTATGTATACTGAGGAAATGTGTGAAAATAGAAAAGTAAAATTCTTTTTGTCTACATCATGTTAACATTAAATTGATATGCCTTTTTAATTTTAGTGGTATAACTTTTAGAATTGTGAAATTTTAAAATTAAATCTATTTTTGATCTTTGTTTTGACACTTAGAAGATGACTTAATCTACAAAATTGCTGAAACTGAACTCTAATAATTATTGAGTCACTTTTCATCATAAAAAAAAGTCTAGTGCTACAACACATGTACAGATTCTAAATTTCCAAGTATCTGTCACGCTCTTTATATATTTGTGGATCTAATTGGTTTCTTTGTGTGTGTGAACTTTGAAGACACCAAAAAAAGATATGGGATAGAAGAGAACAAAAATAAATAACAGAGAAAATGTAAAGAATAGAAAGTTTAATTAGTTTAATTGCTCAAAATAGAGATTACCAAAATCATAATTACAATACACTACCTACTCATCTTGGCAAAAAATGTAAAGATTACCAAAATTATAACAATATACTACCTACTCATCTTGCAAATTTCATGACCTTGTTATAATGTTTCCGTTTAAAAGTAACTATATATACCTTTTACATATCATGTTGCACAAATCATACCTAAGAGAAGTTCTTTTAGAAGAGTTGAGCAGTTTCTTTCTCTTGTGTACTTACTCGATAAAATTAATTAGGAAATTCATCAAGTAACGAAGGTCAATGGCTTTTGTACATGAATCTTTGCATTTTCTATTGTTTCTTCTATCCCTCTCAACATGTTGTTTTCCAACAATTAGCACCACTTATACAACTACAACACTAGCTCCTTCAACTTCTTCCAAACCTCATAGATTGGTTTCAAAACTCATTCATTATAATTCTATTCACCATCCTCGCTACAATCCAAACGAAACAGCCGAAGAAAAAATGAAACTCGACATTGAACACTCGATTAAGCATTTAGCCTACTTGAAAGAAAGGATTGGGGGATCTTTAGTCTCTAAAAGTGGTTATAGAGCTTCTCTTTCTCCGTCATTAACCGGTAGAACCATACTAGCCAATATCTCAATAGGCCAACCTCCCGTCCCACAATTACTCATCATGGACACTGGGGGTCGCATCTTCTGGACAATGTGTACCCCTTGCACAAGTTGTACCCAATATCGAGGTCAAATGTTCGATCCTTCAAAGTCGTCGACCTATTTTCCATCATGCCGCACACCATGTTACTTTGACGGCTGCAAATGCGAGCCGTTTACATACGGCGTCAATTACGCAGACAACTCCGGCTCATCAGGAACAATTGGTAGTGACACATTAGTCTTTGAGACGGGTGACGAAGGTATCACCCTTTTAACCAATATAAAATTCGGTTGTGCTAATGATATTATATATAATTCTGATCCAGGCTACAACGGAGTACTAGGGTTAGGATTTAACGATGATGAATTGTCTTTAGTCAGACAAATAGGTCCAAAATTCTCTTACTGTATAGGTAGCTTAACCGACAAGTATTATGATTACAACCATTTAATATTAGGTGAAGGAGCAAATCTTGAAGGTTATACTACACATTTTGAAGTGCATAATGGAAGAAACTATGTAACCATGGAAGGCATAAGTGTAGGAGAAAATTGTCTTGATATAGATCCAAGTACTTTTGAGATCAAAGAGAATGGCACAGGTGGAGTTATCATTGATACAGGAAGTACAATCTCCTATTTTGTTGAAGATGTGTATAAATTACTATATAATGAAATTCAAAACCTACTTCAAGGGTCGCTTCGAAAAGTTAGAGCTCGAAGATATCCATGGATGCTTTGTTACTCTGGGAGTATAAGTAAGGACCTTACAGGATTTCCAGTGGTTACATTCCACCTTGCTGGAGGAGCAGATTTAGTTTTAGACTCATTAAGCCTTTTTCAACAAACGGGGGATGGGTTTTGTATGGCTGTAGGTCCAAGCAGTGAGTTTGGCTTTGATTTTTCACTTATTGGGTTATTAGCTCAACAGAGTTACAATGTGGGATATGACAAACCTAATAGCCTTATTTACTTGCAAAGAATTGATTGTGAACTTCTTAGTAGCTGATTATTATGGATCCATTCTGAACTTTCTCTAGCCCAAAAGAAAATCTATATAGCACAGACACTTCATATTAAAGACATGTCTGATATTTGTCAATGTTTTATACAAACACGTCAAAGAATTGTTTTACATTCAACTATTTCATTTTCTCAAATTATTATTAATGATGATATATCATGTCATATCCTGTGTATGTTCTTCAATGACTATGTGCAAAATTTCTACACTAATGTTTTCAACAATAGTTGCTATTTAGAAACTCTTGCCACATAAACAACAACTTTTATGAATATTAAACAAGTAAAAACTCAATATATTAAGGGCTTGTTTGGATTAGCTTATTTTTGAGCTTATGCAAAACAATTTATGCAAATAAATAAAATTTTATGTTAATTTATAAGTTTCTACTAACGAAAATTCTATTTTTATGAACTATTTTATCATAAATTACCTGAAAAACTTATAATCATACATAAAAAATTTATTTATTTGCATAAGCTCAAAAATAAGTTAATCCAAACGGACTCTAAATGATTAATTGAGAAAATAACATCATTTGAGAAACTAATTCACAAAACTGTTCATTTAGAGGTTAAGAAGAAAATTTCCTCCTCAAAAAGCATGCATATTAGAAAACAAAAAACCTGTATAGTTTGTGAATATGAACCAAAATGAAAGAAAGATGCCAATGGCATGGAGCTATGCTTCTTACAAGATGAACAAAGAACAAAATACAAACTAGAGAAGAAACTATGACTATATAAAACACCAAGAAACAACAAATCAGAAATTGAAGTGTTTCAAAATTGAACTTCATAAATTTATGGGTAGATTCATATTTTTATTTTGTTTCTATTTTTAAGCATATCTATTACTCTCTCTATTCATTTTTATTTGTCGTTTTAGAATAGTAACACTTAATGTTGGACAAAAAAATCGAAATCCGTCCCAACCCAAAAATACCCGCAAAAAATAGTGACTTGGGCGGTTTATAATGAGCCACGAGTCAGCGGGTTGAAAAATTCGGTTTTAACTTGGTTATTATGGACGAGCCCGGGTAGAGGAAACTGGACCGACGGTGTCCGAAATCCGCCCACATGAGTAAATCAAAATGTTGTGTTTATAATACTTTCCTTTTGTGATATACACACTCTATGCTTTTCTCCCGCCTCCTCTTCATATTTTCTCACTTCACCTCAAATCCATGGAACATTTAAAAACCAAAAACTTCCCTGAAACCAAATGTTATATTTTTAATTTTTTAATATTTTTATTTTTTTTCTTACTTTTTATGTTGATTTAAGGTTTGTAACACTTTTCTTTTGTGTTTGTTTCATGATTTTCTTATCTCTGGTTGCATATTTTCGTAATCTAAATTTCAAAGGTTGGATTTGTTATTATTTTTATTTTTTTATTTCTAACCGAATCAAACTGCCCAATAACCCGTTTAAACCGCAAATCATTACCCGTGAAAATAGATCTCCATTTTACCGGCGGATTAGACCTTATTTTTTTACTCTACTGTTTCACTTGGATGACAATTTTGGACCCGAACCTGCTCAAATCCGCCCAGTGTCGGCTGGAGATGAAAAATAAAAAATCATGGTATATTTTAATTTTATGGGTACGCTCCCGAAAAATCTTAAGGCCATGAAAAATAAAAGCATATTTTCATTTGAGAATGAAGTTTGTAATTATTTTATATTTATAGGATCACTATATACTTTCGGAGATGAAGATGAGATAAATAATCTATCTCATAATCTTTATTATCTATCTATTATATACATTACAAGATTTCCACAGAGTTTTAACTTGCATTCTCAATAGAAATTGTTTAGGCGTCATTAAATTAGAGAGAAATTGCTTAAGTGTCATTCAATCATAACTTCTCTAATATTTTATGGAAAACTACATTTTCTTTTTAATAGAAATTATTTACGTGTAATTCAATTAGAGCTTTTTAAATATATATTTTTTGTATAATTTTTTTTATATAAATCTAATATTTTTTTTTTAGAAACTCTAATATTAATTTTTTTTTTTAAAAAATCTAATATTAAGTTTTTTTGTTGAAACTATAATATTACATTTGTTTACGTCGTAGAAACTCTAATATTATCTCTATGTCTCTATGATATATATTACGAGATTCTCACGGAGCTTTCTCGTGCATTCTCAATAGTAATTGCTTATGTGGCATTTGTTCCTGATAGAACACTAGGGGGTGTATATTTGCTGAGGGTTGAAGTTATGCAATAGTGTGA
Organism: Trifolium repens; assembly: GCA_030408175.1. NCBI lineage: Eukaryota > Viridiplantae > Streptophyta > Magnoliopsida > Fabales > Fabaceae > Trifolium > Trifolium repens. The sequence continues at coordinate 18,357,958 of CP125839.1, read as the reverse complement.
AATGGGGATATTGCTTGAGTCCTTTCATTTGCGTTGGGGGTTGTATTTATAGAGCTAGGGAATGAGCACAGTTGATCCCACGATCTCACGATCCATAATCAGGCAGAGTGGGGTGTTTGGGCCGTTAACCCGTGCCCCACGATCCTTCATGAGGGAGAGTGGGGTTATATTTGGCGCCGTTTTCCTTAACCGCTTTAGGCGCACGTTTTTCGTGAATCATGGAGAAAGATCGTGGGTCACGTGTTGTCCACGTGCGAGAGCTAGGCGTGGCGAAATGGGTCTGGATCAGGCGAAATGGATCAAAGCGAATTGGGCCTTCTACTAAGTGGGCCTAAATTATTTTATCCGGTACACAGCCCCCCAAGCACAAGGCTCTGAGGAGGTGTAGTGCTGATATGCTTGCATCGTTGGGTTAGTTCTATTCTTCAGGCGAATTCCTTCATTACTATCATTTACCCGTTATGAAATAGCGGAACTGAGTTTAAAATCCCGATATTCCCTCCCCCTTCGTAGTTATAGGGGTTTCCACTCCTGCCCTTTATAAGAGCGACAACTTACAACTTCATTTTTCATCCTTTACTCCATTCTCCGTCATCTTCAATCATGGTTTCCTCCGTGGCTTCATTGATTGATGCACTCAAAACCCTTCTTTCACAGGATCCTGAAGACCTGATGGATGATTACGAGGACTTTGCTTCCATGGTTACAAATCTTCGTGACTACTCCTGGCGACTCACTCCGCCACAGCACGAGTTCTTAGAGTGCCTGCTGGCGTTGCGAGACCGAATGATCAAAGATTTTCCTTTCATCTCTGCGGTGGAGGAGTCGCGCTGTCACAGCCAAAGGACGAATGCTGCGATCTTTGACGAGATGTGGCTGGTGAAGGAGGGAATGCGCATGTATGAAAGCATTTGGGCGGCTTCTTTTGATGAGGAGGATTCTATGGAGCATCAACTCGCCAAGATGCGAGTGGAGATTGAGCATTTGGAAGAGAAAAAACGCAAGTTGAAGAGGGATATCAAGGACGATGTGACGAAGTTGCTCGAGAAACGCCGCACGCTATTGGAGCTGCAAGATCGCCAGCGGGCTCATAGTGAAGATGCTTCTAATGTCCACGGCGACCTGGAGATCGCCCGAGAATGTCGACGAAAGATTGGAGAACTCTGGGATAACGCCAGAGATGCCGCCGGCTTGGCCTAATGTGATTTAATTTACGCTGTTTTTCTTAGTTCTTTACTCAGTATGTAATTTTAGTGTTTCTCTTGGACAAGGGTTTAATAATTGTAATGATGAATTTTGATGACCAATAAAGTGATTTTGTGATGTCATATTATGCCTTTTAATATTCCACGCTGTGGGGGCACGTGTCGGTAACGTGTCCTTTCAATTTTGCATGCTATTACCCAATGGGTATTGAGACGGTTCGATTACCTTTGTCATTTGGGCAAACGAAAGGTTTCCCACCTTTATATAAGTCGGGTCCTATATGCTTTTCTTTCATTCGAGTATTCTTCTGTGTTTTCGCCTATCCCTACTCTGAATCACATCGCTCTTTGTTCGCGGAAAGATTTCTGCTTGAGTGTTTATTTGCATTGACGAGGTATAACTTCTTTTTCCTTACTCTTCCTTGGATTCTCTTCTTTTCGTCCTTTATTTTTCGCACCATGGTTATAATTCGTGACCCAAGTAACGAGGAAGGAGGATCGTCTTCGATTCCTCCTCTTGGGTCCGTTCTCGAACGGCAAATCTATTTCCATTGTCTCAGGAGGGATGGGTCGCTCGATGAAGATAGGTATCTGACGGAGATGCTGGGTCTTCCGGTTATAGAGAGTGATAGTAGTTCTGAGAGTGACGATAGCGATTGTATAATAATTCTCCGTTCGTCTTTCACAGGGAAGGAATTGGTGCTCTTTGAACCTTCCACTGCCATGATATTTACCAAATCCAAATTCCATTCTCCGGATAGTATCCAAACCCTTAGGGGGGCCATTAAGTTGTCTGGTTCCGGTATGGAGTGCGATGTCGTTCGTGGACCATGTGGACGCTCAGGAGCTTGCTACCATAGTTAACGAGAACCCTCCTCATTACTTCCTTATGTATGGCGTTGTTGTTCAAACCTTTAACCTTTGGTTTCCTCTTACTCAATTTGAAATCTCCTTGCTTCATACTTTAAATATTGCTCCTATTCAACTCCACCCCAATAGCTGGGGTTTCGCAAAGGCCTACGAGATTGTCTGCCTTGCCTTGGAGTTAACCCCTAGCATTGGTGTCTTCTTTTCTTTTTACCATCTTAAGAGTTTTACTGTCGATCTGTCGATCGCCTGGTTTCACTATGTGCGTTGCCTAATAGGACGCTTTTTTCTTTGTACGCCAATAACTTCAAGAATTACCAAGACTCTTTCTTTTGGATTCGTGGGGGGCCTGAATGTCAAGATGTAATGTACGATAGTGATGAGGCCCCTTTGTTTCCCTTCTACTGGTCTGCAAACCCTAGGCTAGTTAAGGGTGCCGATACTACCCGTTTGTCTTCGTTCGAGATGGAAACGGTAGCCTTTCTTGACTCCTTTGGCATTCTCAGTACAAAGGAACTTGTAAAACTTGAAACAAAACCTCAGGGGGTTGTTGACTATTTGAGTAAGTGTTATTTCAAACTTTTTCTTACATTTTCGCATTGTTCTGGGATTTTCCGCTAAGTTGGAAGAGGATGTAGATGAAGGTGAAGATGGTGGGCCCCAAAGTCAGATACCCCCTCCTTTGATGAAGGGTGGAAGGACAACCCGTAGTCGTGCTTCAGCGTTTGCGAAGCCTGTCGAACCCCCGAGCAAGGCCGTTAATTCCGCTGTGGGAGAGGGGGAGAGTTCGAAGCAGGAGACTCTTCCTACTTGGAGTGAGGACTTTGATCCTATTGCCTTTGTGGCCGACAATTTGAAGGGTTATTCGTCTCGCCTTGACGCGATGAGCCTGGGGGAGCTTCGGAAGCTAGCGGTTGGGACTGGCTTGAAGTGCTTAGCCCTGAATCAGATGGTGTTTACTCGCCAAGAGAAAGAAGCCTCCGAGAAGCTGGAGAAAGAGGTTGGCGCTGCCAAAGAGGATCTAGAGAAAGACCTCACTGATCAATTGGCGAAGAGTCAAGCCGGTTTTAACAAGAGTCTGGCGAAGGAGAAGAAGAAAGTTTCGGCCTTGAGGAAAGATAAAAGGATCTTGAGGACAGCCCGCAACGCCATGATTGTGGCCTTGGTGAAGATTTGGAAAGATGCTGGTAGGCGAGATGATGATATGTCAAAACTTCAGGCGGCGGCGGACAGGCTAGATGGCGATCTGAAGGAGCTGGAGGAGGAGAATGACGACCTGAAGGAGGACATGGCTGGCAAATATGTGGCTGGCTTTCGAGCTGCTATAGAGCATGTTCAGACCCTGACTACGGTCTGGCAAGTGCACCAGTCTGTCGTCGAGTAATAATTCACACACTAGGTGTCTAGAATGAGTTCGTATCCACAGGGATCGTGCCGTAGCTTTACTAGCGTTATTTAAGTTTGTGATAATTTGCATTCGCTTTGGTTTTTGGAAAAAGGTTTTATAAAAATAGCGTAATTGATGACAGGAATTTCTACGTCATTTTTAGTATTATTATTAGTAGTAAAATGACCAAGACAGACCCAAATACGAAGGAAAACCTACAAAAGTAAGAAAAAGCATCAAGACAGAGTCCAAGATGCAAAAAGACAAGAAAAAGCCCAAAAAGTGAAGAAAATCAGCATTCCATCGCAACACGATTGTTCGCCAAGAAATCAGAAGAAATAAATCTTGAGAAAATCTTCCATCGCAGCACGATGTGTGCTATCGCAGCATGATGGAGTAACTTGGCGCCCAAGCTGATGAAATGCACAGGATCAGTTATAAAATTGAACTGAATCTTCACATCGCAGCACGATGGCCTCATCGTACTGCGATGCCTTGCTGAGGCCCATTACGAAAACTATAAATAGAGCCTCCATTTCATTGTTTTATTCATTCAGAAATAGTAGAACACTCTCTACTATAAGGAGAGGTTCAGAGGAGCTCTATTGGGCATAGTTTTCTCCCCTTACGGGAAAACTAACTCAGCAAGGTATGATTTCTTTAGGCTTTTGTATTTAGGTTATGATTTCTTGTAATTTAAATATGTAGTCTTTATAATTTATGCCTTAGGTTGTGGTGGAGAAGATGAACTCCCCTATGAATATTTGGAGTCTGTGATTGAGTCTAAGTTATAATAAATGATATTTAGTAATTATGTTTGTAATTTACTTTCGTGCACTTTAATAACGTATTCTCGTAATCTGGCCGGATAAGCGGGAGCGCCCATAGAATTGATATCAGGTTTTGACTTGTTATTAGTTCGGAACTCGTAGTAAATAATGCTAGGTGTATAGAGACGGTAACATCCTGAACTAGTCGTGAACTGAGCGGTTAGAGGAGGAATCATGCACTAGGTGTGATCTGAGCACTTAGAAGATGAACAGCCCGATACTAGGACCTAGAGGTTAATTGGTGAAGGTTATAATGCATGTTTATAAACAACTCACCTAGTAATTAAGGTATGTGACACATCGAGGTTAGGCTCTCGTAGGTACCTTAGTTGTTAAGGTAGGGAAACTTTAATAGACATAGTGTAATAGTAAGGTATTACTACAACAAGGATAATTCACCGCCGAACATAATCTAAGTAACTATGTTATACACTGGTCATGCAAATATGAAGAAGGGAGGGAGTCCAACCACCATACCTAGCCTCTATATTTCTTGAATCTATTATTTATACATTCTGCAATTTATATTTCTGCAAAGCATTACGCTATTTTTATAAAAACCTTTTCAAAAACCAAAGCGAATGCATACTATCACAAACTTAAATAACGCTAGTAAAGCTGCGGCACGATCCCTGTGGATACGAACTCATTCTAGACACCTAGAGTGTGAATTATTACTCGACGACAGACTGGTGCACTTGCCAGACCGTAGTCAAGTTTTTGGCGCCGTTGCCGGGGATTGTGTTTACAAAGCCTTACTAGATTTATTTAAGCTTGTCAAAAAAAATTTCAAAAATACAAAAAAATTAAAAAATCAAAAAAATCTTGTTGATGATTGTGGATTTTGATCTGTGAAAGTTCTGGCTAAGGATATGTCTTGGTATTTAAGCGATCCGTTGTGATGCACCTCAGTTACCTGGGAATTTTCATAGTAACAAAGACACATGAGACAAACCAAAAATAGTTCCACAAGAAAAATATTTATCCAGTGCTACTGAGGTATTTGTTTAAAGTGCATGCAGACAGGTACTCAAGAGCTAAGGATTAAAAAGGCTGGCAACAGCAAAAATCAAAGACAGCATTCTCACAGGAAAACTCTCAAAGTGATGAGGGAAGGAGCAAATTGAAAAAGAGAAGCTGCAACCAAAAAGTCAATGGTCAGGAGGATCATTTGACTGAGGCTTCTATAGGAAGTAACAAAGTAAAAGGGCTGTTTACAGAAATGGTTCGGAAACACAGGAACCATTGGCGAAGATGACAAAGAAAGGAGAGAAAGACCATCAAGGAAAGAAATAATTCAATCAGGAGAATCAAGCTGTAAAATCACCTCTAAAGAACAACTTCTTCCTTGAAGAAAGAATCAAAAAGAGAGACATGCACGAATATAAGTTTGGGGTGAAATCATTGCGTTCTATGAAACTGCACCGGTAAATTAGTCGCCAACCGGATAGTTGAGGGCATGGTGAAACAGATCTGGTCCCACCAAAGATTGTAAGAATTGAAGGAAGATGGCCAGTGCTTCAAGCTGGAACAAAGGAGCACAAGAGAGACATGCGAACCTATCCTCTGTAATGGAGGAAATGCCTCAAGCTAATGAGAGGCTAAACAAGCGCTGTTTGGGAGGCAACCCAAGGATAAGTATTTTATTTCAGTATTTTATTTTTCAGCATTTTCAATTCAATAAAATGTACTTAAGAATTCCTGTATGTCATTTTCATCTATCTAACCCCTTACTCAAACTTACAAAAAAATTAAATAACTGTTTGCTGTTTATTATCTAGTGCATGATAAACTGTTATAGGTAAGATTGCGGCGAAGTAAGTTATAAATTCTGATGAGCCGAATTTCACGCCTTCATACAGAAACCAAAGGTGATTGCTCCGAAGTGCGAAGTTCGGGAGACAGAGAGACGAGTGATGAAGCTGGTGTCCGTGAGACAAGTGTTCAACTTTCAGATACCTAAGCCATGTGAGGATTTGAGCCAAATATTTCCAAACGGTATTACCACTTTCTTTCGAATTACTATGAGAGTACCGTGCACTTGTTTATTTTCTAGAACTTGCTCTAATTCTCTGCTGACTAGTTGATTTGATATTATATGCATTGAGGCAATTGTTTGTTATAACCCAGAGCCTTTTTAAGCCATCCTTTATATACTATTATCCTTTGCTAGCCAAATTTGAGCCGTAAAAAAATAAATTATCCCTTTTGTTTCGGTGGCAAACCACGATACAAGCCTATAGACCAGAAAAACAATGAAATTACCCTCTTTGTAGTTAAGGTAATATTTCTCAAAAGTCTTGGCAATAAAATAAGTTTGGGGTTGCTCATGGAACTAGCAACGACTAAGTTTGGGGTGGGTATGCGGAGAACTATCACTACAAAAAAAAAAAATGAAAAAGAGACGGGAAAACATCAAAAAATTCCCTAAAAAAATAGTCTCTTCAAAAAAAAATGAAAAAAAAAACCAAAAGGCAAAAGAAAGAGCCAAAAGGCAAAAGAAAAGAGTCAAAGGGCAAAAACAGTGATAGAAAAGAACCTCACAAAGACTCATCCGGTTCTTATTTTCCGATACCAACACAAAAAGGCACCCAAAGGAACAAAGGTTGCGTACACAAAAAGGAAACAACAAAGTAGAACTTAACTCCAATGTTTAGCCTACTATTCCCAAAAATGTCCTACCTTGACCTAAGCCACGTTATAACCCTGAAAAGACCTCTAATAATGCATGAATATTGAATTTTGACTGGTTGCTTAGAATTCTTGCAAGCCTATGTTAAAATGGCAGGTTGTGCGATGATTGAGAGATAACCCTTTCAATTATGAGCGAAAAACACAAATGTGAGAGAGAGAAAAAGTTGAACATGGACTCTTGCAGACATTTGTCCGATTTGCTACTATTGACGTCTCCTGAGCCTAGCAGGACTGAGCATGATCGCTGCGGTAAGAAATCAGCGGTACCATTGCTGAAATATTAAGCAAGGTTGTGAAATTCCTATCATCTTTATTTATCTCTTATTTCTCTAACGATCTTGTCTGACAGCATGTTACTTGAGGACAAGCAACAGTTTAAGTTTGGGGTTGTGATGACAGGAATTTCTACGTCATTTTTAGTATTATTATTAGTAGTAAAATGACCAAGACAGACCCAAATACGAAGGAAAACCTACAAAAGCAAGAAAAAGCATCAAGACAGAGTCCAAGATGCAAAAAGACAATCAGCATTCCATCGCAGCACGATGGCTCCCAAGACAAAAAAGCAAATACCCAAATACAGACTCAAATACGAAGGAAAACCCAAAAAGTGAAGAAAATCAGCATTCCATCGCAGCACGATGGCTCCCATCGTGCCACGATGGGAACTGCTTGTTCGTCAAGAAATCAGAAGAAATAAATCTTGAGAAAATCTATCATCGCTGCACGATGTGTGCTATCGCAGCACGATGGAGTAACTTGGCGCCCAAGCTGATGAAATGCACAGGATCAATTATAAAATTGAACTGAATCTTCACATCGCAGCACGATGGCCTCATCGTACTGCGATGCCTTGCTGAGGCCCATTACGAAAACTATAAATAGAGCCTCCCTTTCATTGTTTTATTCATTCAGAAATAGTAGAACACTCTCTACTATAAGGAGAGGTTCAGAGGAGCTCTATTGGGCATAGTTTTCTCCCCTTACGGGAAAACTAACTCGGCAAGGTATGATTTCTTTAGGCTTTTGTATTTACGTTATGATTTCTTGTAATTTAAATATGTAGTCTTTATAATTTATGCCTTAGGTTGTGGTGGAGAAGATGAACTCCCCTACGAATATTTGGAGTCTGTGATTGAGTCTAAGTTATAATAAATGATATTTAGTAATTATGTTTGTTATTTACTTTCGTGCACTTTAATAACGTATTCTCGTAATCTGGCCGGATAAGCGGGAGCGCCCATAGAATTGATATCAGGTTTTGACTTGTTATTAGTCCGGAACTCGTAGTAAATAATGCTAGGTGTATAGAGACGGTAACATCCTGAACTAGTCGTGAACTGAGCGGTTAGAGGAGGAATCATGCACTAGGTGTGATCTGAGCACTTAGAAGATGAACAGCCCGATACTAGGACCTAGAGGTTAATTGGTGAAGGTTATAATGCATGTTTAAAAACAACTCACTTAGTAATTAAGGTATGTGACACATCGAGGTTAGGCTCTCGTAGGTACCTTAGTTGTTAAGGTAGGGAAACTTTAATAGACATAGTGTAATAGTAAGGTATTACTACAACAAGGATAATTCACCGCCGAACATAATCTAAATAACTATGTTATACACCGGTCATGCCAAATATGAAGAAGGGAGGGAGTCCAACCACCATACCTAGCCTCTATATTTCTTGAATCTATTATTTATACATTCTGCAATTTATATTTCTGCAAAGCATTACGCTATTTTTATAAAAACCTTTTCAAAAACCAAAGCGAATGCAAACTATCACAAACTTAAATAACGCTAGTAAAGCTGCGGCACGATCCCTGTGGATACGAACTCATTCTAGACACCTAGAGTGTGAATTATTACTCGACGACAGACTGGTGCACTTGCCAGACCGTAGTCAGTAATGCTTTGCATAAATATAAATGCGGAATGTATAAATATAGATTCAAGAAATATAGAGGCTAGGTATGGTGGTTGGACTCCCTCCCTTCTTCATATTTGGCATGACCGGTGTATAACATAGTTACTTAGATTATGTTCGTCGGTGAATTATCCTTGTTGTAGTAATACCTTACTATTACACTATGTCTATCAAAGTTTCCCTACATTAACAACTAAGGTACCTACGAGAGCCTAACCTCGATGTGTCACATACCTTAATTACTAAGTGAGTTGTTTATAAACACGCATTATAACCTTCACCAATTAACCTCTAGGTCCTAGTATCGGGCTGTTCATCTTCTAAGTGCTCAGATCACACCTAGTGCATGATTCCTCCTCTAACCGCTCAGTTCACGACTAGTTCAGGATGTTACCGTCTCTATACACCTAGCATTATTTACTACGAGTTCCGGACTAAAACCAAGTCAAAACCTGATATCAATTCTATGGGCGTTCCCGCTTATCCGGCCAGATTACGAGAATACGTTATTAAAGTGCACGAAAGTAAATAACAAACATAATTACTAAATATCATTTATTATAACTTAGACTCAATCACAGACTCCAAATATTCATAGGGGAGTTCATCTTCTCCACCACAACCTAAGGCATAAATTATAAAGACTACATATTTAAATTACACGAAATCATAACCTAAATACAAAAGCCTAAAGAAATCATACCTTGCTGAGTTAGTTTTCCCGTAAGGGGAGAAAACTATGCCCAATAGAGCTCCTCTGAACCTCTCCTTATAGTAGAGAGTGTTCTACTATTTCTGAATGAATAAAACAATGAATGGGAGGCTCTATTTATAGTTTTCGTAATGGGCCTCAGCAAGGCATCGCATCACGATAAGGCCATCGTACTGCGATGTGAAGATTCAGTTCAAAATTATAATTGATCCTGTGCATTTCATCAGCTTGGGCGCCAAGTAACATCATCGTACTGCGTTGTAGGGCATCGTACTGCGATGGAAGATTTTCTCAAGATTTATTTCTTCTGATTGCTTGGCGTGCAAGGAGCTTTCATCGTGGCACGATAGCACACATCGTGCTGCGATGGAATGCTGTATTTCTTCGCTTTTTGGGATTTTTCTTGTCTTTTTGCATCTTGGACTCTGTCTTGATGCTTTTTCTTGCTTTTGTAGGTTTTCCTTCGTATTTGGGCCTGTCTTGGTCATTTTACTACTAATAATAATACTAAAAATGACGTAGAAATTCCTGTCATCAGGCCCTCTTTCCTGATATTGATGGCGATATCCTTGCGCAGGCGGACTTCCTCAAGAAGGTTGAAGAGGGGAAACTGGTGCCTTTCCTCCCAGCGTAGGACTTTCCAGTCGTTTGGGTTGCTGTATCTTTAAAATATTTTTGTAATCTTTTTAATGTACTTGGTATTTGGTGTTGGCCTTTTGCTGCTTTGTAATATGAATTTTTGAAGTACTAAAACCTTTCTTTGTTGAACTGTTGCTTTCCAATTTGTGTTATTGAGTAGGCGAGAGCGCATACTTTTATTATCATCGGACATCGCCCATAATTTATAACGTAATTTGTTTGAAACTGATATTTTGAAGAGATGTCTTCATCTCCTGTAGCTATTTTTCTTATCATCGAAATGAGCGCCCCATAAATAGGTAGTTGCAACCGTTTCTTTCATTTATTGCAGAAGTTCAGTTACCCACTTTAGGTTTTGGGGTCTTGGCCTATAAATACGATCTTTCTCTTCTTATTTTTGCAGATACTCATTCATAGCTTTATGATGGCTAGAAAAAACTCGAGGAGGGGGACTGTTGTGCAGTTGAAGACTCAGAGAGGTAAGAAGAAACCGGAGGGTTCCACGTCAAAATCTAAGCTTGTAAACGGCCCGAAGAAGGTTAAGTTGAAGAATCCCCCGCTTCCGCAGGACTCCTCCAGTTCTGACGACATTGATGAAGATTATGATGTGTTCTTGAAGACTTACAACCCCCAGGAGTTTTATCCCAGTGGTTACACTTCTGAAGAAGATGGTGGGTCGCAGGTTACTGTGGAATCCAAAGGGAAGGCCGTGAAACCCTTAGGGGTAGAACCTTCCAAGTGACGCTTTTTAGGGTTTGATAATTTCTTTCTGTTTTTATCTTTTCGATGTAAGCCTTTAGCTTTGGCGGGCGTGATGTACTGTTTTTGCCTATTATGGCTCTTAATAAAATTTTCTTTACTTTGGTGCTTATAATGACATGCTCCGTTTGTAATTTTGGAATTTTGATCTTGTTGATTTATTGTTTCGGAGTTTTTGGCCCTTTTGACGATGCTGATGTCTGGCGTTTAATCGTCTATTTCGTTCTTGCCTATGTTTCTTTACACGTCGATGTCGTAATCTCATATGATGGTTTTAATAGTTGTATTCGCCAAAGCCGTAGTCTTACATGGCGGTTTTGAATATTTTTGCTCGCCAAAGCCATAGTCTTATATGGTGGCTTTGAATAACTTTGCACATCAACGCCTTAGTCTTATATGATGGTTTTAAATAATTTTGCTCACCAAAGCGGTAGTCTTATATGGCGGCTTTGAGGAACTTTGCACATCAACGCCTTAGTCTTATATGATGGTTTTAAATAATTTTGCTCGCCAAAGCCGTAGTCTTATATGGCGGCTTTGAGGAACTTTGCACATCAACGCCTTAGTCTTATATGATAGCTTCAAATAATTTTGCTCGCCAAAGCCGTAGTCTTACATGGCGACCTTCATAATTGCGCACGCCAATGCCGTAGTCTTATATGGCGGTCTTGATAATTGTGCACGCCAATGCCGTAGTCTTATATGGCGGCTTGATAATTGTGCATGCCAATGCCGTATTCTTATATGGTGGCTTTAAATAATTTTGATTTTTAACCTTTTCATTAGGTCCCATTCTATTTCTCTAGCGTGTGGCTATGTTTCTTTGTTACAGCATTTCTAAGAGGCAAGAATTTTGAAAACAGACGATAGGCCTCGATAAAAACTCCTGCCCTTGCAGGAGAAAAGAGTGTCCTATCGTCCTTTTTATTAATAGGAATAGTTTTAAACGAGTACATGACTGAACTAATGAAAGTAGTTTGCGGAAAAAATAAGAATATACTAATAACTACAGCTACACTACTACTTGAAGGTGGAAAAACACAAGAAGGGGGGGGGGGGGGGGGGGGGGGTTGAATTGTGTTTTAAAAGTTAAAACTTTTTCTCAAATAAAACTAAGTTTGCAGCGGATTAAACACAAAACAGGTTAAGAGGCAGAGAGAGAAAGAAAGACGTACACAGAAATTTATACTGGTTCCTCTCACAAATCGAGAGTACGTCCAGTCCCCTTGCACTTCCAAGGGTTCTAACTAAATCTTATAAGATTACAAGATGCTCAAGCACAATAGCAAGAGACTTCTCTAATGCTCAAGTTACAACAAACAAGAGACTTCTCTAATGCTCAAGTTACAACTAACAAGAGACTTCTCAAATGCTCAAGTTACAATTAACAAGAGACTTCTCAAATGCTCAAGTTACAATTAACAAGGGACTTCTCAAACAAACTTAAGAATAACAATGAATGTTAATGAACACTTGATATACTATCAGAGGTGTTTACAAAATACAACACAGTTTTGCCTTAAGACTAAGAATGACAGATAGAAAACGTAATGTCAGAATGTTTCAGAGTCTTAAACGCAGTAATAGAAGAGTGGTCATTTCTTCCATTTGGGTCTTCTATTTATACTTGAATGGAGAGTGATGACCGTTGCAGAGAGATAAGGTGCCAGCTGGAATTTGCTCGTACAATTGATAGCTGTACATTGCCTTCTTTGGTAAGGAAATCCAATTCCACTACCTTGCAATTTGAAATATCACTCAACCATTTTGAGTAATAATAGTACAGTCGTACAACTCTCAAATGCGCTCCACTTATGGATAAGGTTAACGTTGTACCAACGAATATTCCTTCCTGTGGATATGATAGAGTCCTAAAGAAGATTGTTCTTCAATCATTGGTTCTGATTCTGTCATTCTTGAGTGACGCAAATTCCTTTTGTTTCAGAGTCTGTAGTGTAGCTTCTTAAGGTCTTCAGCTTCTGAGCTTCTCAGAGTCTGGCTTTTATCTTCAGAGCTACTGACTTCTGATCTTGGATATTGAGCTTCTGATGATCAGCGATAAGCTTTCAGAGCTTCTTAGCTTGGCTTCTCTGCTTTTGTTCGTAGTGCTTCTGAATGAATTTTAACTTATAATTCTGCACACTAGAACAATCATTAGTAATACCAATTGTAATTTTAATACTTTGTTATCATCAAAACTAATTAAAAACTTTGAGGTTTATGTCAGACCCACTTTGTTCCAACACTGCTGTCTTTTGATTCAACTATAGTAGAACCTGAGGTTTGATATGTTCCATGTCCTGGGCATCGCTTCGCCCTTCAGCGTTTCCAGCCTATAAGCTCCTCCTCCGAAAACTTCGCGTATTCTGAAAGGTCCTTCCCAGTTTGGGGCGAGCTTTCCTCCTTTATCCTTCCCCATTGGACGCTTGAGTACCAGATCGCCTTCTTTGAAGTTTCTAGGCATCACCCTTGTGTTGTATTTCCGCGAAACTCTTTGCTTCATTGCAAATTCTCTGAAGTGGGCGGCGTCTCTTACCTCCTCAAGCAGATCTAGATTTTCTTCGAGCGCCGCCTTGTTCTCCGCTGCTGTTGTCATTTCTCGCCTCCAACTCGGGGGATCTATCTCTGCTGGTATCATGGCATCTGTTCCGTAGACCATTCTGAATGGGGTCTCGCCGGTGGATGATTGGATCGTTGTGTGGTAAGACCAGAGGATTGCTGCCAATGGTTCGGCCCAATTTTTGTCCTTCCTATCCAGCTTCCTTTTTATGGCTTTTAAGATTACATTATTTGCTGACTCTGCCTGTCCGTTCGCCTGAGGGTGTTCTACGGAGACGAAAGTGTTTCTGATGCCATAGCTCTCGCAGAATTGGATGACTTTCTCACTGGTGAACTGAGTTCCGTTGTCTGAGACAATGAACTTGGGGAGTCCAAACCTGCATATAATTTTCTTCCAATAAAAATGTATTACCTTTTCTGCCGATATGGTGGCTACTGGTTCCGCCTCGATCCATTTGGTGAAGTAATCTACTGCCACTAGTAAGAATTTGACTTGGCCCAGCGATGCGGGAAAAGGTCCCAGAAAATCAACTCCCCACATGTAGAATGGCCATGGAGACATTACCGTCTTTAAGGGTTTGCCCGGGGCATGGTGTAGCTCGGCGTGCCTCTGACATTTGTCGCATCCTCGTACATAGCTCCTTGCATCCGATAGGATTGTTGGCCAAAAGAACCCTGCTCTTATGACCTTTCCAGCTAGCGCTCTGCCCCCAATATGGTTTCCGCATGATCCGTCGTGTATCTCCCTTAAAATTCTCTGGGACTCCAACTCGCTTACGCATAGCAGTAATGGGGTTGCAAAACCTCTTTTGTATAGCTTACCACCTATCATGGCGTAGTGAATTGCAGTTCTTTTTAATCTGGCTGCTTCCTCCTTCTCTTCTGGCAGCGTTTCGTCTTGCAAGTACCTCATTAGAGGGTGTCGCCAATCGCTTTCTTCTACAACCATTAGTATTTCGGGGGTCTCGACACTTGGTTTGGCTATTGTTTCTTGTATAACAGTCCTGTTGTTTCCTGGTTTTTTGGTGCTGGCTAGTTTGGACAGGAGGTCCGCCCTGGCGTTCTGCTCCCTTGGCACATAGATGAGCTCGAATCGTTTGAACTGCGAGGCCAAACTTTGCACTTTTTCTAGGTATTTGATCAGCTGTGGGTCTTTAGTTTGGTAATCTCCGGATACTTGATTGGTTACTAATTGGGAATCGCTCTTTGCTCGTAGATCCGTAACTTCCATCTCCCTAGCCAATTTCATCCCGGCTATTAGGGCCTCATATTCTGCTTGGTTGTTGCTCGCCTTGAAGGCGAAATGTAGTGATTGCTCTATGAGTACTCCGTCAGGCCCTTCCAAGATTACGCCCGCTCCACTTCCTCTAATGTTTGAGGCGCCGTCGACTGAGAGGGTCCAAGGTAGCTTACCCTCCTCTTCTGGTGGGGAAGTCATTTCCAGGACGAAGTCCGCTAATACTTGTGATTTAATACTTCCCCTTGGCGAGAATGTTATATCAAATTCTGACAATTCTATCGACCACGCAACCATTCTTCCTGCTAAATCTGGTTTCTTGAGCACCTGCTTGATGGGATGATCTGTTTTGATTATTACCTTGTGGCTCTAAAAATATTGGCGAAGTCTCCTGGCGGTCACTATTACCGCCAACGATAGCTTTTCAAGTTTCTGATATCTGAGCTCCGCTCCCCTGAGTGTCCTGCTAACGAAGTAAATGGGTCTTTCCTCGCCCTCAACTTCTTGTACTAGGGCGGAACTCAAGGCGTTATCTGACACGGCGAGGTATAGTAGCAGGGGCACGCCATGCTGAGGGCGTGCTAAGACAGGTGGGGATGCCAAGAACTCCTTCAGTTTACCAAATGCTTCCTCACATTGCTCTGTCCATGTGAACCTTTCTCCCTTCTTCAGTGCTGCGAAAAAGTGGCAGGATTTTTCTCCGGCGCAAGATAGGAACCTGGATAACGCCGCTTTTCGTCCTGTTAGTTGTTGTACTTCCTTCACCGATGTTGGGCTCCGCATGTCTATTATCGCTTGCCACTTTTCTGGGTTCGCTTCTATTCCGCGCCTGGTTAGCATAAACCCCAAGAATTTTCCGGCTTGCACACCGAAAGAACATTTCGCTGGGTTGAGCCTCATGTTATATTTTCTGACTGAGGACAGAATTTTGGCCAAGTCCTTGTTGTGGTCTCCTTCTTCGGGGGTTTTAACCACCATATCGTCTATGTAGACTTCTAGATTTCTTCCAATCTGTTGTGCGAACACCCGATCCATTAGGCACTGGTAGGTGGCGCCTGCATTTTTTAGGCCAAAAGGCATGACTTTGTAGAAGTAATTGCAGGTGTTTGTCATGAAGGCGGTGCTGGGCGCATCGGCTGCATTCATCTTGATCTGGTTATAGCCGGAATAAGCGTCCATGAAGCTGAGTGTTTTGTATCCCGAAGCCCCATCTATGAGTCTGTCAATGCTAGGCAGGGGATAGGGGTCCTTAGGGCAGGCCTTGTTGAGGTCAGTGACGTCTACGCACATCCTCCATTTTCCGTTGCTTTTCTTTACCATAACGACGTTGGCGAGCCATTCTGGATATTTTATCTCTTCGATAAACTGTGCTTTCTTTAGCTTCGCCACTTCCTCGTCTACTGCTGTTCTCCTCTCTTCGCCTTGCTTCCTCTTCCGCTGTACTACTGGTTTCGCGTTGGTTGCTATAGCTAGCTTGTGGGTTATTACGTTTTCGTCAATACCAGGCATGTCCTCTGGCTTCCAAGCGAAGAGGTCGACGTTTTCTTTGAGGAAGGCGAGGACGCTATTTCTTTCTTCTTCGTTCATGGCGGTACCGATGCTAGTTGTCTGGTGTTGCTCCTTGCCTATTTGAACTTCCTCAAGCTCTTCAATGAGACTGACCCTTCTTTCTTGGAAGTCTTCTCTTGGGTCGAGTTCTGCTGCTTCATGCGTGTTGGTGTTGTGTACGCTTAGTCGGCTTATCTCTTTCTTCTTTATCTTGAGGCTTGACTCGTAGCATTGGCGTGCTAGGATCTGGTCGCCTGTTATCGTTCCAACACCACCGTTATCCAAGGGGTACTTTATGGCTAGGTATAAAGTGGACATCGCCGCTCCGAGTGCGTTGAACGCCGATCATCCAATGATTATATTGTAGGAGGCGTAGGGGGTTCTTACCACTAAGTACCTTACCTTGATGGTTTTTGCGTTTTCCTTCTCGCCAAATGATGTCAAAAGTGTGACATATCCCATTACTTCTGCTTGATCGCCCGTGAATCCTACTAGGGTCCCGTGGTAAGGTTGTAGTTGCTCACCGGCGAGTTGCATTGCTTTGAACGCATCCCAATACATGATATCTGCCGAACTCCCTGAGTCGATCAGTACTCGCTTGACGTCACAGTTGAGGATTTGTACTTGTATAACTAGGGGATCGTCGTCGTGTGGGACAATATCCGTGGCGTCCTTAGGCGAGAAGGACAAGTCCGGGGCTGGAGGGAAAGATACGTGTCCTACTACGCATGACTCTCTTTCAGATTTCCTTACATAGCGTTTTCTGGCGTTGTTGGAATTGCCGCCGCCGGCGAATCCTCCAGCTATGGTGTTTACTGCTATCCTGGGTTGGTCTTTTTCCCTTGCGTCTTCTGTAGGTGGGTTGCGCGGAGATCTTGGTGATCTTGGCGATCTTTGTCTTGCTTTGTTTTCTTGCGCTGCTCTCTCTATGAATTTTTTGAGATGGCCGCTTCTTATCAATTCTTCAATCAAGTCTTTGAGGCGAAAGCATATTTCTGTGTCGTGGCCCTTGCAACGATGGTAGTGGCACCACTCGTTCTCGTTTCGTCCCATGGTGTAGTGGCGATCTGGGGGAGGTGGTCGTTTCGCTAATCCCGCCTGCAGGATTTCGTCGAGGATATGGACTCTGGCCCTGTTGAGTGGCGCATACTCCTCGAAAGGCTTGGCCGCCCTCCTTTGAGGGTAATAGGAACCTCCGTTGTTACGCGGGGGTCTATGGTCTTTACTTGGCCAGCGTCGCCTTTGGTACTCCGGATATCTGTGGGCTCCTGATTTCGGGGCTCTTTCTTTGTGGTCTATGGATCGTTTCTCAGCATTACTCTCTTCGCCCTTAATATAACATTCCGCCGGGTTTCGGCGGGTTTTTGGGACAATGATTCGTTGAAATGCCCTGCGCGTAGCCCAATGTGAAAGGCGGCCACGAACATTTCTTGATTTGGGTTTGAGACTTTGATGGTGGCTTCGCTGAATCTTGCTAGATACTCCCTGAGAGTTTCAGAACTTCTTTGCCTCAGGCTGAACATATTCGTGGCGGTAACTTGCACGTGTTTGCTTCCTACAAACTGGTGGATGAGTTTCCGATGGAAATCTTGGTATCCGGTTATTGAATTCTTGGGGAGGTTCATGTACCAACGTAGAGCAGCGTCCTTGAACGTGCTTGACAGCAGCTTGCACTTCAAATGTTCTTCTGCTCCGAGAATGGCGGTTTGAGTGCCAACCGCCATAAGGTGTTCTAGTGGATCGCTTTTTCCGTCGAAGCTTCGGAGCTGCGGAATTTTGAAGTTCGGTGGAACCTGAGCATCCCATAGTTGTTGGGCGAGAGGTTGCGAGACTTCAATGTTCTCTTCTTCCGCTGTTTTGGCTATTTCACCAGCTTTCTCTTTTTGAATTTCGGCGACCTCCGCTTGTAGGCGGCGTATTTCGCAGATTGCTGCTTGTAAGTTGGCATGTTGTTGGCCTTCGTTGTTAGGAGTGCCTCCGGCCATAGCTGCGAAAGTTTTTGGTTGTGACTTGTGTAACACCCCGTTTTCATAACGCAAAAAGGGCATTATTTTTTTTTTTTTCTTTTTCAACTAACACTCAGAGTGCGCATAGAATATTTTCCAATGAGCCGGCATTCAAATATACAAAAGAACTCATTACCAAAAGGTGCTTCGACAAGCAAAGTGTATTCCTGAATAATTACAATCCAAGTCTAAGTATTCAAATACTTACAACAACACGGGTTAGACAACCCTATGCTAACCAAAAAGCACGGTGCACAAAACACACCGGCGCATAGTCTAACTATACTAAGCTTCACCACGTGCTCACTATAGCCTAGAACTGCCACCGTCGTCACCACGACCTAACCCATCATCTGGGTGGGATGAGCCCGCAAATGAAAGAAAGGGTCACCACAAAATAAAAGTAGATATATATATATATAACCGGTGCGAAAGATTGTACACGTAACAAAATTTCCACAAAACACAAGAGAAAGCTCTTAAAACATTCAACAATTCCCACCAACGGGCTTATATATATAATGCACAACAAGCCTAATGCAGACTTCTACAATGGGTGTGGTACTACCAGAGCTACCACATGCATATGAATTCCGGAATTACTAATCATAACCAATAAAACCGCAAAGGGTTAAGGTGGATCCACTCACGCAATCACACCATGTGGTCCACTCACGCAACCACTTATTGTACTCAATAAGATCCCGTAGGATTTTTGGGTGGGTCCACTCACGCAACCAACACTCCGTAGTCCACTCACGCAACTACGCACAACGAATGCATGAGCATACGATTCCCTATATATGCTAATGCCACACATACATACCTCTCAAGCATATGTAACTAAATCATAGCAATTCATACATATATTTTCAAAATCATATGTAAATTGCACAAGTAATGTAAACACGTTCCCATCAACGAGCATACATAACACAAACATGTCAACACACAAACAATTGCGTCGCAGCGAATTCCAAGCATGTCAAACCGTTTTAAAAGACAGAAATAAAGTGGAGCCCTTACCTCGGCAAGCTTCCGTTTACTACACACGATCAAAACCACACGACGCGCTTCCTTAAGAAAGTGATTCTCTACAACTTTCCACTAATGGTGAGAAATGGAAAATTTTAGTGAAGGTTAGGTTATGAGAAAGTGATGGCACAATGGAAGAAGAAGAGAGTGAGTTGTGATGAAATTTTTCTAAGTCTCACAAAGTCATAAACCTCCTTACTATTATAAAGCTCTTGATAGCCAAACCACCATTGGATCAAAGTCAAAAGTCCAAGCTTAAACCCTAGCCATTGGATCACTTTACTTTATGAGAAAGTCACAAGATTAAAACAACTCTCCCATAACAAGTCTCGTACTCAGCTCTCGCGCGACGCGACGAACGAAAACCACAAAAACATAAAACCTACGGAAAGAACGTCTAACGTTTAACATTTCCAAAACTTATCGCCGAATCTTTTTCCGCGACTGTAATTTTCTTCCATACCTTAGAAAATTATTCTCAGAATATATCTTAACTCGTGCAGATATATAAAACTCCCATCCGAAACCTCACTCAAAACAGACGCAGTAAGATTTTCCATCCGCGGGTAAAATCATACTCGTTTTTCCAAAAACAAGAATAATCCAAAACTCGTTATTCTGAAACCACAGAAATCTCCTCATACTTAAAAGAGGACTACGACCCAAAAGTCTGTGCCTTTCCAGCGCACGAGCACAAAACAGGCTCCGTTTCAGCAAAAATCTCATTAATGTGACGATATTCACAAATCCGCTTCTACTAAAAACCCTAAAACTCGTAGCCGACACTAGAGTTCCTTAGAAAATAGTACAGTAAAATCTTGGGTCTTACAACTTGAGGCCTGGGAAATGTTTTACCAGGGCCCCACGGTGGGCGCCAAATGTTCCTGATAGAACACTAGGGGGTGTATATTAGCTGAGGGTTGAAGTTATGCAATAGTGTGAAATGGGGATATTGCTTGAGTCCTTTCATTTGCGTTGGGGGTTGTATTTATAGAGCTAGGGAATGAGCACAGCTGATCCCACGATCTCACGATCCATAATCAGGCAGAGTGGGGTGTTTGGGCCGTTAACCCGTGCCCCACGATCCTTCATGAGGGAGAGTGGGGTTATATTTGGCGCCATTTTCCTTAACCACTTCAGGCGCACGTTTTTCATGAATCATGGAGAAAGATTGTGGGTCACGTGTTGTCCACGTGCGAGAGCTAGGTGTGGCGAAATGGGACTGGATCAGGCGAAATGGATCAAAGCGAATTGGGCCTTCTACTAAGTGGGCCTAAATTAATTTATCCGATACATCATTCAATTAGAGCTTTTCTTGCTTAGGTGTCATTCATAGTTTTTAGCTTAAGATATGTTGTTCGAATTCCGCTGGCAACAATAATTAAATTTTTATAATATTTTATGGAAAACTACCTTTATTTTTGTAGAGAAAATTACCTTATAATTACTGACAAATGTATGTTGTTCGAATCCCATTGACAACAATAATTGAAATTTTATAATATTTTTTTTTTTTGTAAAAACTCTTTAAAATATTATATTTTTTTGTTTTCTTTTTGTAGAAACTTTTTCAAATATTATATTTTTTTTTAAACTCTTTTTTTTTTTTTGTGAAAATTCTCTCAAATATTATATACTATATTTTTTTAGAAACTCTCACAAATATTATATTTTTTTATAGAAACTCTCAAATATTATATTTTTATATATATATATATATATATACACATTTTTTTTTAAAACTCTCTCAAATATTATATACTATATTTTTTTTAGAAACTTTCACAAATATTATCTTTTTTTTTATAGAAACTCTCAAATATTATATTTATATATATATATATATATATATATATATATATATATATATACACACATTTTTTATTTTAGTTTTTGGTAAACTAAATGTATCATCCGTGTGCAACTGCAGAGATTAATCCCCTCGCTTTAACTGAGATCTATTTAAGGGATTGACCTCTCCTAAGAAATGATTCTCCATATGCACCAGTCAGGATCGATCTCAAGACCAAATGGTTTAGGGGCCCAAGTATCTACCACTTGTGCGACACTATCTTGGTACATTTTTAATATTTTAATTTTGTAAAATGAAGGAACACTTATATATACTACAAGAAATATGATTTTTGACAACGACTTTTTTCGTTAAAAGTTGTTATAAGTCGCTGGCAAAACTTCTTTTGGTAGTTTTACCAGCTACTTGTAACAAAAAAAGTCGTTGCAAAAAATCATATTTCTTGTATTTAGATTACTTCGAAACAAATTGAAATAAGAAAGTGCACAATTTTTTTCATGAATAAGATCACTCGGAGAATTGAAGTCTTGAACCCAAAAAATAGCTTATGACATATCTGTAAGCTTTTTTTTTTACGTAAAAATATTTTATTTTGAAGAAAAAATTATGTTCATTATAGACAAAATCAAAATAGAAGATTTTGAGAGAGAGAAAAAGAGAGAAAGAGAGAGAGAGAGAGAGAGAGAGAGAGAGAGAGAGAGAGAGAGAGAGAAACTCTCAGTGTTGGAGAATGAGAAACGACAAATACTTCCCACTCCACTATTAAAAATACACATTGATGAATTAAAATTTGAATTCCAACTGCGAGAATAATCCTTATTTTCATATTTCATATTTTATCATGAGAAAAACTTATTCATAATTTTATCTAGCACGAAGAAACGTGATCCCCATGATGAAAAGTGTATGTAGATCATAGTGAGAACTAAGCATGAAAATTAAATTGATATTCATTAAAAAAAATATAGAACTAACAACTATTTTTTGTTGATGAAGCCTCTATAGAATCATGTAATGGAGACGAAAGAGAGATAGAAACAGAGAGAGAGGGAGAGAGAGAGAGGGAGAGAGAGAGAGAAATCTCTTAGTGGTGTAGAATAGAAAACGGGAAGCACTTTCCACCCGATTATTATAAATCACTACAATATAACATGCAAGCGGCGGCAGTTGAAAAAGACAAACAGCAGCAGTTTGAACCGCCGCAAAATGCTCACAGCGGCGGTTGGTTTGTCGTCGGAAAAAGAGGCGTCGGAAGGTCATATAGCGGCGGTTCTGGGATATCGCTGGAATAACCGCCGGTACGATTTTAGCGGCGGTTTTGTAGCAATTTGCGGCGGTTTATATTTGAAGTTGAAAAAAAAAATTAATCCTTTAGTGGCAGTTTGGAACCGCCGCAGTATATTATTTTTTTTCAAAAAAAATCTTCTTTTTTCCTATTCATTGCCCAAGTTGCGTTTTTTTTTTCCTCTTCTAATATTTTAATATTGGGTAAAATAACTAATACCCCCCTGTAATGTGGGCGTGTTTTGTTTTTCCCCCCTATAAAATTTTTCTGTGCAACTTGCCCCTTGTAATGTGTTGACTCTATGCTTTTGCCCCCTATGCACAACACATGGCATCTGACTGTACAGATTTGTTACGTGGCAAATCCACGTGGCGATTTAATTTATTTTTTATTTAAGTTTTATGCCACTTGTTATTTCCACGTGTCAAACTAAATAATAATTAAAAAAAATTCACAAATTTAATAAACTGGATTTAATTTGATAAAAAAAAAAAAAACTGGATTTATAAATAATTATAAAATAAGAGAAATAAAAAACGAAAAAAAAAAACTTAAAATGAAAAGAATGTTAATCGGGAAAAGATATTTTTTTTTGGAGAGATGTTTTTCCTAGAGAGAAATAGAGTGGCACCTACGTAAGCACTGTTCGCCGTCACCTTCTTCCCCAAATCACCGTCGCCGCCTTCTTTTTCCGTCGCCGATCATCATGGTTTCCTTCAATATTCCATGGAAATGCCTAGATCTTGAATCTGAACCAACAAAAACCATCATCAACCAACCTAACCTGAACCAACCTAAAACCTTTGTTCAAGCCTTTCAAATGTTTGCGATATTCCTCTTTCGCAACTCCCCCAACCGGTTGTTAAGGGTGATCGTTTAGCCATTGAGATTCCGGAAGTTGCGTATCAAGTTGGTCTGGATGCTTGCAAACATAACCTTCATGGGAGAATCCTGTGGCCTAAGGGTTCGTCGCCGTTGTCGGTTGTTGCCTTGAAAGCTAAGTTATCGTCGGTTTGGAAAGATTTCTCAAAATGGGGTTTAATCTCGCTTGGTAAGGGTTTCTATGAATTCACTTTCTCCACTTTAGAGGATGTTAGAAGGGTTCGCTCTGTTCCTTCATGGAGTTTGAACCCTGGATTGTTAAATCTTTTTGCTTGGTCCAAAGATTTCAACCCTAAAGCACAACAAAATACTTTTGCTCAGCTATGGGTAAAATTTTATGGTTTATCACAAGAGTATTGGCACAAGAATATTCTCTTCACAATTGCTGGTAGTTTAGGAACACCTATTTGTATGGACTCTGTTACAGCTAGGCCTATGCATGAACGTACCTTTGGACAATTTGCTAGGGTACTTGTGGATATTGATATCAGTCAACCTCTCAGAAACAAGGTGCTTGTTGAAAGAAAAGGTTTTGCTTTCTTTGTGGAAATTGACTATGAGAATGTTCCAGACTTTTGCAATGCTTGTCAGGTTATTGGTCATCATGTGGATAACTGTAGAAGGTGGAATAAAGAGGATGAAGTGAAAACTAACAAAGAAATCATAGCTAAGAAACAAGTTGCAGTGGATGCTAAAAAATATTATGTTCAAACCAGAGATGGTAGGCCACAACAACAAAAACAAAATGAAAATGAGGTTATCAATGTTGAAAGTCATGATTGCAATGTTATTGTGATTGGTGGAAATTCAGAGCAAGAAACTGCTAAAGGAAAAGGGTTTGAACATAACTCCCTCGAGGAGAACCCACAGCTACAAATTGAGATAGTCAACACTGCCTTGCCCCACAAGGAATCTAACTTACCAAAGCAAAAAACACCTGTGTATAACGAAGTTGTTGTGTTGAGTCCTATTTTGACCCCTGAAGCAATTTTTAAAGAGCAAGACCTTCAATTGGAAACTGACTTGATTGCTAATGTTGAGGTTGTTGATGGTCTTGTTGACAGTGATGCTTCTAGTGACTCTTTTGTTGATGCTACTCAGCAGCACCTAGGCACTCCTTCTGCTACAAATGCTTGTGCTGACTCTAGTCAAGTCCCTGATTTGCCTACAAAGAACAAGGTTGTTGCATGTCATTCTAATTCTAGCTCTGATCCAATTCAAACCCCAGACAGGGTGAAGAAAGATATGGTCTTCCTTAAAAACTCTTGGGCTGCTATGGCAGAAGAGGAAGATGAAATTCAACAAGTTCCAGAACAAGATTTAACTCATCCTGATGATGGCTTTACAATGAACATATCCAAACACCAGAAAAAAATCCAAAGAAAGAAGAGTCACTCTAGCAAGGAATCCTATGCAACCAGATCAAATGTTTCTCTTAAACCTTTTAGATGAAGTGCTTTTATTGGAACACAAGGGGTTTAGCTAACTCCACTACAAGATTAGCCTTAAAAAAATTTGTTTTACAACATAAACCTGATATAGTTTTGTTATCTGAACCATGATGGACTTTCATGATCTTCCTAGAAGATGGTTACTTAGCCCGAACCTAAAAATTTTTGCCATGAATTCTAGACCTAATCTTTTGCCTAATCTATGGTGTCTTTGTAGGTTGGACCTTGATCCAACTTTTTTAGCCTCAGATGAACAGCAGGTCTCTTTTTCTTTAGTTGTAAATGACAAACCTTTAGCCTTTTCTGCTATTTATGCTTCAACAAATTATTTGAACAGAAGAAAACTTTGGAACTCCCTTAACATTTTACAATCTCAACATGCTTTGCCTTGGTGTTTCATAGGAGATTTTAATGTCATTCTGGGGGCACATGAACATAGGGGTAGATTTTCTCCTGCCAGATTGCCTATGGAAGAGTTTCAATCTTGGACTGATTTCTCTAATTTGCTTCACTTACCTACAAGAGGTGCTTTTTTAACATGGCATAATGGTAGAGGTGGGCATAGATACACTGAGAAAAGATTGGACAGAGTTGTGTGTAATCAAACTTGGCTTGACACTTGTTGTGTTTCCTCAGTTTCAACCCTTACCAGGCATAAGTTAGATCACTTTCCTCTTTTGTTTGAATTTCACTTAACCACAAATTCTTTTGCCTCAAATTTTAAATTTATGAAAATGTGGTCTTCTCACCCTGATTGCAAGAATATCATTTTAGATTGCTGGAACACTAGTGTAATTGGTTGCCCTATGTTTGTTTTGACCAAAAAGCTCAAAATCTTAAAAGACAAGTTAAAGGTCTGGAACAAGAATTGCTTTGGAAATGTTGATGCCTCTGTTACAGCAGCTGAACATAACCTTCAACACCTTCAAGTTCAAATCCAACAACTTGGCCCTTCTGATTCTCTCCTCAATGATGAAAAAAATGCAAATATTGCCCTTGAAGTAGCTCTCAACAGACAAGAAATCTTCTGGCAGGAAAAAGCTAAGCTAAATTGGCATTTGGAAGGTGACAGAAATACAAAATACTTTCATAGAATTGCTAAGATAAAAACCTCAACCAAAACCATCACTTCCCTCCAAGATGGTGAACATGTGCTTACTGACCAAACACAAATAGCTGATCATATTGTGAATTATTATAAATGTATGTTTTCTACTAACCTTGTTTTGCAGGATTCTTTGCTTGCTGAGGAAGTTATCCCTAATCTGGTGACACATGATATTAATGCTATCTTGACAATGCTGCCTTCTCATGGCGAAATTAAAGCTGCTGTGTTCAATCTCAATAAAGATAGTGCACCTGGGCCTGATGGTTTTGGTGCATTTTTCTTTCAACATTTTTGGGATATAGTGTCATATGATGTAATCAATGCTGTGCTTGAATTTTTCACTACTAGCTGGATTTTGCCCGGTTTTAACTCCAACATCATTGCCTTGCTTCCTAAATCTCCTGATGCTGCTTCTATTGATCAATACAGGCCAATTGCCATGGCTAATTTCAAATTTAAAATCATTTCAAAGATCATTGCTGATAGGCTTGCTTCTATTTTGCCTTCAATTGTTTCTGATGAGAAGAAAGGTTTTATTCATGATAGAAATATCAAGGATTGTTTGTGTATTGCCTCTGAAGCTGCAAATCTTTTGCACAACAAATCATTTGGTGGTAATCTAGCTCTTAAGATTGATATTGCCAATTAGATTGGAAATTTCTTTTAAAAGTCTTAAAATCTTTTGGTTTCAATGAAGTTTTCTGTCATTGGATTGATGTGATTCTCCACTCAGCTTACCTTTCTGTTTCTATTAATGGTCAATCTCATGGTTATTTTAATTGCACTAGAGGGGTTAGACAGGGTGATCCTCTTTCACCTCTTCTTTTCTGTCTTGCTGAGGATGTTTTGAGCAGAGCTATTTCTTTACTTGTTTCTCAAGGCACCATTTCTCAGATCAAAGGCACATGGAATCTTAGAATTCCTTCTCACTCCTTTTATGTTGATGATCTTCTAGTCTTCTGCAAAGGAAATCTCAATGGTCTCAAAGCTCTTAAAGATCTCTTTGACAAATATGCCTCAGAATCAGGCCAAGTCATCAACACAGATAAATCAACAATTTATTCAGGTTCTATTACTGCTGGTAGGCTCAATCTTATTGTTCAGCTCTTAAACTTTAAATTAGGTGCATTACCTTTTAATTACCTTGGGGTTCCAATTTTTAAGGGTAAACCTAAATCTTTTCATCTTCAACCTATTGCTGACAAGGTTAAACTTAAGTTATCTGCCTGGAAAGCTTCAGTTCTGATTATGGCAGGGAGAGTTCAATTAGTGAATTCAGTGATTCAAAGCATGATGGTGTACAACATTTCTTTATACTCTTGGCCAGTTGCTCTGATCAAAGATGTGGAAAGAAGCATTAGAAATTTTATATGGAATGGGGACATTGACAAGAGAAAATTGGTTACTGTTTCTTGGAAGAAGATTTGTAGACCTTACTCTCAAGGAGGTTTGAATATTAGATCTCTCACATTGTTGAATTCAGCTTCTAACCTCAAGCTTTGTTGGAACATGATCAATTCTGATAATTCTTGGGCTCAACTTCTAAGAGATAGAGTAGTCAGAGATAGAAAGACCATTCAGCACCATATCTATTCATCTATCTGGGGCAGCATCAAGGAAGAATTTGCTATTATCATGAACAACTCTGTTTGGATTCTTGGTGATGGTAATGACATCAATTTCTGGACTGATAGCTGGTGTGGAGATCCTCTATCTGTGCAGCTTAATATACCTGATCATATAAGCCAATTCCTTTCTTCAAAGGTCTCTGATTTCATTCTTAATGGTGAATGGAACATCCCTGTCCAGCTTTCACAAGCTTTCCCCACTTTGATCTCCATTGTGTCTCAAATCATAATACCTGTTGTCCCCTCAAATGATAAAATTATGTGGCAACACATTGATGATGGAGATCTTAAGTTCAAAGATGCTTATTTATTCAAATCTCAACAAGTTCAGGAATTGTCTTGGGCAAAGGCTATCTGGAACATAGACATTCCTCCCTCTAGATCTTTGTTGGCTTGGAGAGTTATGCATAATAAAGTTCCAACTGATGAAAATTTGAAGTCTAGAGGTTGTTGCATTCCTTCTATGTGTAACCTTTGTAACAGACATGAAGAGTCTTCTTTCCACATCTTCTTTGAATGCACTTATGCCATAAAACTTTGGTCTTGGCTAGCAGGCTGCTTGAATCAAACCTTGCACTTCACTTCTATGGAGGATATTTGGAAACTTTGTGATCTCAACTGGTCTCCTCAGAGTAAGATTACCATTACTGCAGCTATCATTAATCTTTTGAACACCTTATGGTTTATTAGGAATCAAGCAAGATTTTATGATAAATTTATTCCTTGGCTTTCTGCTATTCCTCTAATCATTGCCAGCACGGCTATTGTTGGTAATAATACTTGTAAAGTCTCCTCTAACTCTATTAGGGACTTTTCTTTCTTAAAGTTTTTTAAGATAGATATCCATCACCCTAGAGCCACTGTTATTAAAGAAATTTTTTGGAACCCTCCTCTCCTGAATTGGTTCAAATGTAATATTGATGGTGCTTCTAGAGGTATTCCTGGCCTTGCATCTTGTGGAGGGGTTTTTAGGGATCACAATGCTGACTTTGTTCATGCTTTTGTGGAGACTCTTAGTGTTACTTCTTCTGTCTTTGCTGAACTCTCTGGTGCCTTGAAAGCTATTGAAATAGCTTTTGAGAAGAATTGGCTTAACTTATGGTTGGAAACTGACTCTACTATTATGGTTGCGGCCTTTAAGAATCCAAACAAGCAGATTGCTTGGCCTTTAAGAAACCGCTGGAAGAATGCTCTTTGGATGATTGGACAGATGAACTTCATTGTGTCACACATACATAGAAAAGGAAATAGAGCTGCTGATCTTATAGCTAACTTTGGTCTAAATTATTCCACTTCTACCTCTTGGAACTCTGCCCCCTTGTTTATTGTAGATAGCCTTGATAGTAACAAACTTGGTTTGCCTAAGTTTAGGTTATGTCTTGCTTAATGGAGTTTTGGTTTGGTCCCCTCCATTTGTTCTTTTTTCTCTCTCCTTTTAATACATTTTGGTGTGGTTAGCTCTTTGCTACCACCTTTTGGTTTAAAAAAAAAAAAAAGAATGTTAATCTAATTACGGTAGTAATCAACAAATATGCAAATATGCATTAGAAACAATGCAAAGATGAATTAAACTGGAAAATTGAAACAAAACAAAACTAAATTAAACTAGCGGGTTTTTCAAATGATACATACTACATCCAAATGCTGCTCTCCACTTATGTCCATGGCATCAAGACTAACTATAGAACATGCTAGTGCAGGAAATGTAACATCAAACTGCACTTTCAACATCAAAAAACAAAGATCTGTCAGCTTTTTTCTTATCACTTATTATTATTAAAAAAAAAGTAAAATTAAAAAAATAAAGAAGAAATAAGGTTCTTCTTCTTCGTCGGTGGAACCAGAGTGAGAGAGAGGGCAATAACAACAATGACAACCAGATTCAAGAAGAACAGAAAGAAGCACGGCCACGTCAGCGCCGGACACGGTCGTATCGGAAAACACAGAAAGCATCCCGGAGGTCGTGGTAACGCCGGAGGTATGCATCACCACCGTATCCTCTTCGACAAGTACCATCCAGGTTACTTCGGTTGGATTATGTACAATTTTGTGGTTGTGCTCCGATTTTGTTGCAGAGATTTTCTATTGAAAGATTTTTCAGATCTAATTGGATTATGTACAATTTTGTTGCAGAGTTTTTCCATTGAAAGATTCAGATCTATTTGGGTTCTGTACGTTTTTGTTGCATAGTTTTTTCATTGAACGATTTTCCTTTACTGATAGATGGCTTTGTTTGGGAGTTTTGAGAGGAAGGAAATGAAAGGTTAAGGAGGGGAGGGGAAGGAAAGGGAGGGAAGGGATAAAGGAGGGAAATCTTTCCCCTTGTTTGGGAGTTGAAAAACCAACAAGGAAGGACATAGGGGGCTTATGTAATGATTTTACTATTTTACCCATTTTTCCCTTAAAATTAATACATTGTGTTATATTATTTTGCCCTTTTTGAGAATAAGTTTCGATTTCAGATAAAAAATAATTTCGGAACAAAAGTTTACGATATTTTTTCGGGAAAAAAGATCTAATATTTTATTCGAAAAAAAAGTTCCCGATTTTTTCCAGAAAAAAGTTTCCGAATTTTTGCCGGGAAATAAAGTTCCCGATTTTTCCGGAAAGAAGTTTCCGATTTTTTCGGAAAAAAAAAATTTCAGATTTTTTCCGGAAAAAATGTTTCCTATTTTTTCCGGAAAAAAGTTCTCGATTTTTCCGGAAAAAAGTTTTTTATCTTTTGGAATGAAATTAGGCTAGGGCTAAAATTGGAATTTTGAATTATTGTAAGGGGTAAAATAGACAATTTATATAGTTAACCCTCCAAAACCCCCCAATTTGGGGGAACTTTAAAATTGGATAAAATAAGCTCCCCAAAACCTTTCCTTATTTTTTTAAAACTCCCAAACAAGTGTTGACCTCTTCCCAAGCCTCTCCTTCCCCTCCCTTCCTAGTAATTAGCCTCTTGTTGTTAAAGCTAAGTTGATTTCTAACTAAGATTGCTGAGAAGAAGATTAAGGAAGCTGGTGTGCTGTTGTTCTTTTCTCCCATGTTTCTGTTCTTGTGATTGTTGATGGTAGTGTTGATGTTGTTGTTGGGAATGTGGTGAGATTGTGATGAAGATAATCTTCACAAATTTTTATATATTTTTTACTTGGTAATTTGATCTCTTTTATAATAAGTTATTAATTTTTTTTTAAAATAAATAATAAGTTTTTTTTTAAAATTTTCTTTATTTTTTATTTTTAATAAATAATAAGTTTTTATAAATAAATAATAAGTTTTTTTTTAACAAATAAATAGTCATTTTTTTTAAATATTTTAAAAACATTTATTTTTTACGAAATAATTAGTTTTTCTAATTTTTTAAATTTTTTATTTTTAATAAATAAAATTTTAAGATTTCCTTTATAACTCTTATTTTATTTTCTCTTTTTAATTATGTTTTTTTTTTCATTTTTTATTTCTCTTATTTTATAATTATTAATAAATCCAGTTTTTTTTTATCAAATTAAATCCAGTTTATTAAATTTGTGAATTTTTTTTAATTATTATTTAGTTTGACACGTGGAAATGACAAGTGGCATAAAACTTAAATAAAAAATAAATTAAATCGCCACGTGGATTTGCCACGTAACAAATCTGTACAATCAGATGCCATGTGTTGCGTATAGGGGGGCAAAAGCAAAGAGTCAACACTTTACAAGGGGCGAGTGTTTACTGTGAAATTTGGTAAACAACGCTAGTTTGAGTTATTACAAGAGAGATCAACTAGTAAATCTCGAGACATAGTGCTTTTCGTTTATATTTTCAAAATAGTTAGTGTTCATCATTGTTCTTATGTTTTAAATGTGATTTTTATGTAACTTGAATTGCAATAAAGAATGTTTATTCTAGGGAATAAACAGAGAGGGAGACTGAGTCGAAATAAAGACAATTAGAATTAAGATGAAAGAACTATAAATTTGCATTCAAAGGTAAATGTTTACAGAAAAGTAAATGGTACACATTGCATACATTCTTCCTTTCGAACTCGTTTCTCGCGTTGACATGGGTACTTTGAGTTTTGTAAGGATTTTTGTATAATGATTGTGACCATTTGCTCGATCACAGAACTAAACTATTTATAGACACAAATTCCTAACTGCTAATAACGTTAAATTAACTAAAGAGAGGACGCGTGTCTTGACACGTATTTTGAATTTGAATTCTCCTTTATCCTTTGATTTAGCCGTTTGTATCCATCGAAGTCGAAATAGCAATGCTTCTCTTGAATATTTTGCTAAGTCCACACTTCTCTCCTGCACAGCAAGCGCTTCGACCTTATAGATATTTCGACCAAGTCGAAAAGACCCTGCAGAACACAATGTTAAGATTAACGCTCCCAATGGAACATTTGATGACATGTTCATGCATGATTATTCATCAAATTTATTGGCTCTGAAAACCAAACCTCTTTAATGACTTTAAAAATAGTAAAATAATTAAATGCAATTATATTTATTATTTTAGTCATGCCTTTAGAACATATTTTCAACTTAGTGAAAATATGGGCTAACAAATTGCCCCCAAAATGCCTGTTTCGATCGAGTAGTTCGAACGAGAATAGAAAAAGGCATTTTAATCCCACGTACTTGACACTCTTAACAATGACGGTGCTGATGTAATGCACAGTAATAAATGTCACCTTGATCCCCACAATCTATCATTTCTCCTAGATTTTAGGCATAGTGGATAACGTGGCGCTCATAGAAGTTGAAAAGAAACTGACTGAATTTATTTTTGATTTTTTTTTAAATTCCATCTTCTCTTCGAATTCTCTCTTTGTTTTAATTGGCTTTTCTTTTGTATTTGTAGGATGAATCGAAAGAGGATGCTCTCCATGAACATAACCAGCAAAATCCACAGGAGGCACCAAACAAAGATAAAGCTGATAATGACAAAGTCGAACCAGGAAACTCCAATGAAGGACCAAAAAAAGGAGAAGGTCCCAACATGGGTACTGATGGTGATAGTACTAAGGTTTTGCCAACCAATTCAAGCATCAACTACACTATCCCCAGTACTTTTTCGAAATCTGGACAAGCCAGTTCGACCCAAGAATCTCAGCATGATTCTGAAGGCATGCCTGAAGCTGAGGCTGGTGGTCCAGATTTAGCATCAGTTTCTTCGACCTCAAGGCTCTCTGCAAGTCTTGGAGTGCAAGAAGAAGAGTTTGCTAATATGCACAAGTCTGATCCTGCAGGAACTCTTCGACTACTGCTTTCTAAGAAACAGAGCCAAACTGCCACCTCTAGTGAGCGCACCACCAGTGATTCTGCTCCCTCGAATGCTGATATAAATTCACAGGTGCGTCAAGATTCATTGCTCTTGAGACTTACTACTGATTTCATGCAGCGGGATGTGCTAAAGCAGCTCGAAGAGAATCCTGCTTGTGCCTACAGTCATTTGGCCTTTTTGAAGAAATTGCACAATCCTTTGACTGATGAAACCACTCTGGGCAAAGTCATTCAGCTTGGTTCGATCATTGACCAATTTGCCAAAGTTGTGCAGAAAAGGAATGATAACGACACAAGGCTAGCTACTCAACAACAGGCTCAGGCCATGTTTTATGAGAGGGCACAAAAGGCACAAGCAGAAGTGGATAGGTTGTCTTCCCAAGCTGACGAGAGCAATCCACGAGTTGAGAACTGCAACAAGAACATTGCTTTTTATAAACAACAAATTGAACTCCTGGAAAATCAGATAGTAGGGTATAGGCGCAAAATCATTGAAGAGGAAGTCGTAAAGGCTCGAATCGAAAAGGAAACAAAAGCCTCGACCCAAGAGTTGATTGATGCGCAGGGCAGGGAAGGAATTCAAGCTTTCAGTGCAGCAGAGGTGGTTGCTGAGGAAATCAAGTTTCTGGAGAGCTCCAATCTTGTGGTCGAGAAAGAGCTTACAACTTTGAAGCGGATTTATGCTAATTGCACGAAGGACTTATAGTTTTTGTATTCTTATTTTCTTTGTCCTTTCGAACAATTTTAGTATTTAATCTTGCTTGGATCTTATTTGTAATTTTGAACAAAGTCCCAATTTGTGGCTGCTTTATATTTTGCAATTGCCATTTCGCTTTTTCCTTTAAGTATTATTCTGCGCTTATTTTTACTTCGAGTAAAACAGGTTTATATTTTTTCAAATACTTTCCATTTATGCCCAAAGTACGCTTTTCAGGAGTTAACTCCTCAATTTCATAAGCACCATTTGAATAAACTTGAACAATTTTAAATGGTCCTTCCCAATTTGGGGACCATTTGCCTAGGATTCTATCTTTCTTATCCATAGGCAAAATCACCTTCCAAACTAATTCTCCAACACTAAAAGATTTAGACTTAACTTTCTTATTGTAAGCTTTAGATGCTCTTTCTTTTTGTTTTGTTAATACTTCTAAAGCATTAAGTCTTTCTTCATCTAAATCAACTAAATCATCTGACATCATCTGCCAATAATGGTCCAAAGGTATTTCCATTTGTCTTTGTACCCTTGCTGACTGCAAATGTATTTCGACTGGTAATACAGCATCATGACCGTAAGTTAGTCGAAATGGAGTAGTGTTAGTTGATTCTTTAGGAGAATTTCTACAAGCCCATAAAACTTGATCTAAAGTCTTATGCCAATTTCTTTGTTTTTGGGCTATGTGTTTCTTTATCAAATTAATAATGATTTTATTGGCTGCTTCAACTTGACCATTAGCTTGTGCATAGTATGGTGTTGAAGTTAGTAATCTAAAGCCAATTTCTTGGGCAAATTCCTGCATCTTTCGCCCAGTAAAAACTGAACCTTGATTTGTAGTAATTGTTTCAGGAATTCCAAACCTATAGATTATATGATTTTGAATAAAATTAGTCACTGCCTCTTGATCAACATTTGGTAATGGAATTGCTTCTATCCATTTTGTGAAATAATCTATTCCAACTAAGATGTAACGTTGATTTTTTGATGAAGCAGGTTTAATTTCGCCAATCAAATCTAGAGCCCAACCCCTAAAGGGCCATGGTTTTATTATGGAGTGTAGTTCACTTGCGGGCACATGCTGGATCCCTGAATGTCTTTGGCATTCTTGGCAACCCTTGGCATACTCTATGCAATCTTTTAACATAGAAGGCCAATATAAGCCTTGTCGAAATAACAACCATTTTATTTTATGTCCTGCTTGATGAGAACCACACGTGCCACTATGAACATCAGAAATTGCTATGTAAGCTTCTGCTTCACTTAAGCATTTTAACAAAATTCCTTCAGAAGTCTTTTTGAAAAGATCATTTTCAAAAATTACATAGCTTAAAGCCCTGTATTTTGTTTTTCGATCCACATTTCCTGTTGGATTTCTAAGATATTCTACGATAGGCTTTCTCCAATCACCATCTGAGAGATTGTCAATGGCAAAAATTTCAAACTCATCATGGATATTTTCAATTTCCTCTTGTGGTATAGTATCTGCCCCCACAAGTTTTGGCATTGACAATTGTTCAGAAATTGGTTCTTGCAAGACCATTTTTTCTTTGATTTCGATCAATTGTGTCAACTTTTCTTTTGACATCTTATATCCTGAAGCAATTTGGGCTAAGTCATTTGCTTCTTGATTTTCTAAACGAGGTATATGTTCAATATCTATATGATCGAAACAGTCTAGTAAAGAACTTGCCATGACAAAGTATTTTGTCAAATGTTCTTTAACACATTTATATTCTTGTGTTAGTTGTTTCAATACTAATTCAGAATCACCTCTTATTTTAATGTTCTTTGCCCCCAAATCTTTTAATATTTCTAAACCTGTTATCAAGGCTTCATATTCAGCTTCATTATTAGAGCAAAGTCCATTTATTTTATATTTGAATTTAGTTGGAACTTTAGTAGGAGAAATTATTATGATCCCAATCCCAGTTCCATGTTTATGTTTTGATCCATCGAAATAGAGAATCCAAGGCTCTATATCAATATATTCTTGTGGCATTTCGACCAAAGAATGATCAACTATAAAATCAGCCACAATTTGACCTTTAACAGCCCTTAAAGGCTTATAAGTAAGTGAATATTCAGTTAATGCTAGTGCCCATTTTCCAATCCTACTATGTAATATAGGTTTGGTTAACATATGCTTAATAACATCAAAGTGAGAAAAGACATAAACATCAACAAGCTTTATATAATGCTTAAGTTTTGTACAAGAGAAATACAAACAAAGACAAAGTTTTTCTATGGCAGTATATCTAGTTTCTGCATCATTTAAAACTCTACTAAGATAATAAACTGCATTTTCTATGCCATTATCATCTTCTTGAGCCAACATGCTTCCTATTGTCATATCAGACGCAGCAATGTACAACTTCATAGCTTTATTTCTGCTAGGAGGCATTAAAACTGGAGGCTTTATCAAATAATCCTTTATTTTATCAAAAGCCTTTTGATGCTCTTCATTCCATTTGAATGGATCATCTTTCTTGAGTCGAAGTAGTGGTGAGAAAGCTTGAGCTTTTCCACTTAGATTCGAAATGAATCTTCTCAGAAAGTTAATTTTTCCTAACAGAGACTGAAGTTGTTTCTTGGTCGAAGGAGGCTTTGTCTCTAAAATGGCCTTTGTCTTGTTTTGGTTTATCTCGATGCCTTTTTTATGCACCACAAAACCAAGGAAATCTCCTGGCAGTTCTGATGAATTTACTCTTCAGTAGCCTTTCGATCTCTTCCTTGAAATTGCAATTGGTATTACTAATGATTATTCTAGTGTGCAGAATTATAAGTTAAAATTCATTCAGAAGCACTGTGAATAACAAGAGAGAAGCCAAGCTATGAAGCTCTGAAAGTGTATCGCTGTTCATCAGAAGCTTAAAGTTTGCGTGCTGAAGATAATGCTTCTGAGGACCAAAGCTAGACTCTGATGAGTTCAGAAGCTATGACAACAGCATCTAAAGCAAAAGGAATTTACATCACTCAAGAACTGACAGAACCAGAATCAATGTCGGAAGAACTATCTACTTCAAGGCTCTGTCACATCCACGGGAAGGAATATTCGTTGGTACAACGTTAATCTTATCCATAAGTGGAGCGCATTTGAGGATCGTACTATCGTACTATTATTACTCAAAATGGATGAGTGATAATTTGAATTGCAAGGTAGTGAAATTGGATTTCTTTGCTAAAGAAGGCAATCTACAACTAGCAAATGTACGAGCAAATTCCAGCTGGCACCTTATCTCTCTACAACGGTCATCATCTTCCTTCAAGTATAAATAGAAGACTCAAATGGAAGAAATGACAACCGTTCTACTGTTCCATTACTGTGTTTATGACTCTGAAGCATTCTGACATTAGTGTTCCATCTGTCATTCAAGTCTTAAAGCAATTTGCAATGTATTTTATAAACACCTCTGATAGTATATCAAGTGTTCCTTAACATTCATTCTTATTCTTAAGTTTGTTTGAGAAGTCTCTTGTTAAGTATAACTTGAGCATTTGAGAAGTCTCTTGTTTAGTGAAACTTGAGCACCTGAGAAGTCTCTTGCAAGTGTGCCTGAGCAATTTGTAATCTTAAGTAGATTATAGTGAAAATCTCTTGTTAGTAACAAGGGGACTGGAGTACTCTCGATTTGTGAGAGGAACCAGGATAAATTTTGTGTCTTTCTCTCTCTCTCTCAGCACCCTTTTTATTTTGTGTTTATATCCGCTGCAAAGTTAGTTTTATTTGGTAAAAAGTTTTAATTTTTAAAAACACAATTCAACCCCCCCTTCTTGTGTTTTTCCACCTTCACTTGCTATTCACATGTGCCTCCTCTGCCTTTTCCAGCACCATGTTATTGTCTTGTCCTTGGTGTCTGTCTTCTGTATCTGTTGCTCTGCATTCCATTGTTACTAGTTGGATTGTTGGGTGTTTCTGTAGTATGTTGATCCCTTTCCTCAGCTTCTTCTTGTATCTTCATAGTTGCCATTTGTTCCAACATGCTAGCATGGATGGGAGGACTATAGTGCCCAAAGTTGCTCCCTTTAGATGGGTTGCTGTAGAATTTTTTGTCTTTTTCCTCTAGGATTCGTCTCCCACACTGATTAGACCTAATCCAGGGGCCTAAAGGGGCCTGATTCTCCATGTAGATTGGCTCATTCATGCAGAGTTTATCACTGTGCCCTACAATTCCACATTTGAAACACACTTGTGGAAGGTTTTCAAACTTGAAATCAATCCAATGAGTGCCATCTCTTTGATTACCAATCAGAATGCCAGATTGTAGGGGTTGATCCACATCTATAGCAGCCTTGATCTTGATGATAGTCTTTTTTCCCAGATACTCATACATCTCAGCAGCCTCCACATTTTCCAGCAAACTTCCTATGCTATTCCCCATTTGTTTGGTCTTACAATGTGCTGGTAAACCCCAGAGCTGTATCCAAACTGGAGCATGGTTGAAATCCATGCTGCTTGGTGCAGATTTTCTATCCCATGGTTTAACAATTAACCAAGCATTACGAAAAATCCATGGATTGCCAAGAATGATTCTTTCATGGTCAAATCTTTTGGATACAAAAAATTGAAGGATTCCTTTTTCAATTTCTTGGATCTTTAGGCCGCTTAGAGCTCCCCATATACTATCTAAACCGTTTTGAATGGAACTAACATGAATAGGTTTTTCAGTAATTATCTTACCTAGTATACTGTTTTGGCATGCACTGAGGCCTTCATTTATGATTTTTTCAGGGTATACAAAGAACCCAGTTCTTCTTGTAGGAGATGGAGAGGTTTCAGATTGTTGATTATTGTTGTTCTTCTGTTTCTGATTCTGTTAACCGTCTTGTCCTTCAGGGATTTGTATTGCAGCAATTTCATGTGGTGTGGCTATGGCGTTGCTTCTTGAGGATTCGCCATGGTCCCATTGAATCTGGCCATGGAAAGGAGAATTCTGGTGTTGATTGATGTTTGTTTGGGTCATGATGCAAGGAGGAAAGATTTGCAGAAGGGTTTGACAAAGGGGAAGATGAGAGCTAGAGTAGAGAGAAAGGGTAATCACACGAAACAAAAGAACAAACACAAGCTTCCACAAAGAGGGAGATAACTACCTAGCTGCTGACAGCAGAGAAACAACCAAAGAAAACTCAACACTCCTTAAGGAAAGGAGAATAGGAGCAGAAGATGATGGGGATCAACGCTTGCTGATGGATTCTTGGAGGAGATCATGGAGCTTTCTTTAGTTCTTGCAAATGTAGTATTTTTATTATTGAGAATTAATATTTTAGTCTTAGTAAATATTAATATAAAATCTTATAACTTTTTTTAAAAAATAATAAAATCTTATAAACGGATATGAACATTTAATAAGTAAAGAAATGAATGTTTAATATAAATAATACACGGGGATGAACATTTTACATATAAAGAAATAAATATTTAATATAAATCTTATACATGGGGATGGACATTTAATATTAAAAACTATTACAAACTTTCATATCCTATACCGATGTAACATAGTATATAACTACACATCACGAATGGTTTTCTTTTTCCTTTCTAAGTTGTGATTTTTTGTTTTGTGAGAGTGAAAGTGGTTTTTTGTTTTTTGGTGAGGTGGGTGACTTTTGTTTGGGAAATGTGTGAAAAAATAAGAGGGAAAAAAGTGTGGGAAAAAGAATTGGTCTATTTTTATTGGATACTGACTACGGTCTGGCAAGTGTAACAGTCTGTCGTCGAGTAATAATTCACACTCTACTGAGTAGAATGAGTTCGAATCCACAGGGATCGTGCCAAAGCTTCGTTAGCGTTATTTAAGTTGTTGAGTTTTGCATTCGCTTTGGGTTTCGGAAAAAGGTTTTATAAAAAGAAGCGTAATGCTTGCATAAATAAATAAATAAATAAATAAATAATACATTCAGAAACATAGAGAATAGGTATGGTGGTTGGACTCCCTCTCTTCTTCATATTTGGCATGAACGGTGTATAACATAGTTACTCAGATTATTGTTCGGCGGTGACTTTTCCTTCTTTGTAGTAACATCTTACTGTTACACTATGTATATTAAAGTTTCCCTACGTTAATGACTAAGGTACCTACGAGAGCCTAACCTCGAGTGTCACATACCCTAATTACTAAGTGAGTTGTGTTGTGAATTCGGAAATACCACACCAATAACCTTGATGTGTGGAGCAAAATGAATAAGCAACCAAACAAGCGAGAATCAACAATAAAAAATCACGAACAGAAATTACACAGCGAAAGTTAAAAGGACACAAAATATTGTTTACCCAGTTCGGCCAAATAAGGACCTACGCCTGGGGGATAGAGCAGCTCTTTGTTCCACTATCAAATAAAGTTCTCGGTTACAATGAAATTCTCCAAAAGATTACAAGAATTAACCTTGATCCTAATTCCACCCTTTGCCCGAATTTCTTCCCGTGGCCAAGAAATTCAATTTAAAAGTGTTTCCCAAGGTGAATACAATGTGGTTCCCAACCCTAAAATTTCCCAAAAGCACTCAACTTTTAATCTAAAAGTTCTCTCTTTTGATCTCTCTAAGATTGCTTTCTTTGTTTTCCACACTTTCAAACTAATGCTCATGTTGTGTATTTATAGCCATCAATCAACTTGTCTTGCACCCCAAGACAACACTTTATGGACTATAACTTGCCAACCAAGATTGCTAGTCTTGCACTCCAAGAAAGTATCCTATCGGCTCATATGTCTTGCTAACCAAGATTTCTAGACTTGCACTTCAAGACATATCCTTGTGGCCCAAGTGTCTTGAGAAACAAGTAGCTTAATAATTTTGAGTCATACACAACAATTATCCACCTTGACTCTAAATCAGTAGTGATGTCAATTTACCCATCAACCACCTAGCTACTCTCTCCAACCTTCGTCTACTCTTCAACGAAGTTGATCAAGTCCAAGCAATGCTTGAATCTTGATCTAGGTAACGATTTAGTGAACATGTCTGCTGGATTTTCCTCCAATGCAACTTTCTCCTCCATGATCTCTTTGGTCTCAATCATGTCTCTAACAAAGTGCAACCGGATGTCAATGTGCTTTGTCCTTTCATGATACACCTGATGATTTGCCAAATGAATGGCACTCTGACTGTCACAATGTATCTTCACACACCCTTGACTAATCCCCATTTCTCCTATCATACCCTTCAACCATATGGCTTCCTTGACCCCTTCAACAAGGGCTATGTATTCTGCTTGAGTCGTTGACAAGGCTACAACCGACTGTTGATTTGCCTTCCATGTTACCGCTATTCCAAACAATGTAAATACAAAACCAGACAACGATTTTCTAGTATCTACATTACCTGCATAGTCCGCATCCACATAACCTTTCAAAGCATCCCTACCCAGATTTGTTCTTGTATACTTGAGACCACCCTTCAAGGTTCCATTCAAATACCTCAACACCCACTTTAAAGCTTGCCAATGGACTTGACCCGGATTTGCCATAAACCGACTTACCACACTAATTGCATAGGATAAATCTGGTCTACTACAAACCATACCATACATGATGCTTCCAACCCCACTTGCATAGGGAGTACCTTCCATCTTTTTTTTCTCATCCTCGAATTGAGGACACTGTTTAATTGACAACTTTGAATGGTGACCAAGTGGCGTATTCACTACCTTAGAATCTGACATTCTAAACCGTTCCACCACTTTCTTCAAATACTCATGCTGAGATAGGAACAATTCACCTTTACTCCGATCTCTCACAATATCCATACCAAGTATCCTCTTTGCATTACCAAGATCCTTCATCTCAAATTCACCATTTAATTTCACCTTGAGCTCTTGAATCTCATGCTTGTCAAGACTTGCAATAAGAATATCATCTACATAAAGAAGAAGGTATAGAGGATGACTTTCTCATCATTCTTCATCATGTACACACAACTGTCATAGTTGCTTCTCACAAACCCGGTCTTCAATAAGAAATCATTAAACCGACGATACCACTTGATGACAGGAATTTCTACGTCATTTTTAGTATTATTATTAGTAGTAAAATGACCAAGACAGGCCCAAATACGAAGGAAAACCTACAAAAGCAAGAAAAAGCATCAAGACAGAGTCCAAGATGCGAAAAGACAAGAAAAAGCCCAAAAAGTGAAGAAATACAGCATTCCATCGCAGCACGATGTGTGCCATCGTGCCACGATGAAAGCTCCTTGCACGCCAAGCAATCAGAAGAAATAAATCTTGAGAAAATCTTCCATCGCAGTACGATGTGTGCTATCGCAGCACGATGGAGTTACTTGGCGCCCAAGCTGATGAAATGCACAGGATCAGTTATAAAAATAAACTGAATCTTCACATCGCAGCACGATGGCCTCATCGTACTGCGATGACCTTGCTGAGGCCCATTACGAAAACTATAAATAGAGCCTCCCATTCATTGTTTTATTC
The DNA here is from genome assembly GCA_030408175.1 of Trifolium repens. Classification (NCBI taxonomy): domain Eukaryota; kingdom Viridiplantae; phylum Streptophyta; class Magnoliopsida; order Fabales; family Fabaceae; genus Trifolium; species Trifolium repens. The sequence continues at coordinate 18,315,984 of CP125839.1, read as the reverse complement.
ATTCAGAAATAGTAGAACACTCTCTACTATAAGGAGAGGTTCAGAGGAGCTCTATTGGGCATAGTTTTCTCCCCTTACGGGAAAACTAACTCAGCAAGGTATGATTTCTTTAGGCTTTTGTATTTAGGTTATAATTTCTTGTAATTTAAATACGTAGTCTTTATAATTTATGCCTTAGGTTGTGGTGGAGAAGATGAACTCCCCTATGAATATTTGGAGTCTGTGATTGATTCTAAGTTATAATAAATGATATTCAGTAATTATGTTTGTTATTTACTTTCGTGCACTTTAATAACGTATTCTCGTAATCTGGCCGGATAAGCGGGAGCGCCCATAGAATTAATATCAGGTTTCGACTTGGTATAGTCCGGAACTCGTAGTAAATAATGCTAGGTGTATAGAGACGGTAACATCTTGAACTAGTCGTGAACTGAGCGGTTAGAGGAGGAATCATGCACTAGGTGTGATCTGAGCACTTAGAAGATGAACAGCCCGATATTAGGACCTAGAGGTTAATTGGTGAAGGTTATAATGCATGTTTATAAACAACTCACTTAGCAATTAAGGTATGTGACACATCGAGGTTAGGCTCTCGTAGGTAACTTAGTTGTTAATGTAGGGAAACTTTAATAGACATAGTGTAATAGTAAGGTATTACTACAACAAGGATAATTCACCGCCGAACATAATCTAAATAACTATATTATACACTGGTCATGCCAAATATGAAGAAGGGAGGGAGTCCAACCACCATACCTAGCCTCTATATTTCTTGAATCTATATTTATACACTATGCAATTTATATTTCTGCAAAGCATTACGCTTATTTTATAAAAATATTTTCAAAAACCAAAGCGAATGCAAACTATCACAAACTTAAATAATGCTAGTAAAGCTGCGACACGATCCCTGTGGATACGAACTCATTCTAGACACCTAGAGTGTGAATTATTACTCGACGACAGACTGGTGCACTTGCCAGACCGTAGTCAAGTTTTTGGCGCCGTTGCCGGGGATTGTGTTTACAAAGCCTTACTAGATTTATTTAAGTTTGTCAAAAAAATTTCAAAAATACAAAAAAATTAAAAAATCAAAAAAATCTTGTTGATGATTGTGGATTTTGATCTGTGAAAGTTCTGGCTAAGGATAAGTCTTGGTATTTAAGCGATCCGTTGTGATCCACCTCACTTACCTGGGAATCTTCATAGTGACAAAGACACATGAGACAAACCAAAAATAGTTTTACCATTTAATTTTCCAGTGCTACTGAAGGTATTCATTTGTTGTGCTTGATAACAGGTATCCCGGAGTTTGAGTATGACCCTGAACCAGAAAGAACGCTTTGGAAAAGAAGGCAAGCACAAAGGCTTGCAGCATCCAGCAATCTCAAGATAAAAGAAGAGCCTACCACCAAAGCCATGGGGGACGAGCAAAGAATTACAATGGGAGACTACTGCAAGAGGACTGACACAAATCAAATCTCACTAGGATTACAGCCGGCGAATCCAGCCAACTTTGATATTAAGGGCAATGTTCTTACAGGTTTGCGGGAGAACCAGTTCGATGGACGTGCCAACAATGATCCTTGGGATCATCTTGCAAAGTTTTCAGAGACATGTCAGATCCAGAAGGTGCCGGAAAGTGTTACTGATGACCAGAAGAAGCTGCGTTTGTTTGCTTTTTCTCTTACAGGTCCAGCTAAAGATTGGCTTCAATGCTTGCCAAGGGGAACGATTGCAACATGGAAGGAGCTTGAAGACAAGTTCCTGGAGAGATTCTTCACACACACATTATTCCAGAAAAGGAAGTCTGAGATTCTAAGTTTCAAACAGCATGAATCTGAAACGCTGTGCGAAGCTTATGAACGGTTCAAGCTGCTCATGAGGAGGTGTCCTAACCACAACATTAGTGCTATGGAGCAGATGCAACTATTCACTGCTGGTATGAAAATGCAACATAGGATGATACTAGATGCCTCAGCTGATGGGTCCATCAAAGTAAAGACCTATGCAGAGACTAAGGATCTGGTTGAGCAGATGTGCCAGAATGAGTACAACATGAGTCATGATAGAGCTGAAAAGACTCCTGGAGTTCTTAAGGTGGACCAGGTAGAGATCGAATTACTAAGGAGGCAACTTGCTAATAAGGAAAAAGCTGTGAAGGAAGCTAGTGTTAAACAGGTGGAGGGAGTTTGCGACTTCTGCCTAGAAGATCACCCTAATGGGCAATGTTTGCCAGGAGGAAGCGAGGAGCAGGTAAATTATATGGGGAACAACTACAACCCAGGTTGGAGCAAACACCCAAATTTACGATGGGACCAGACAGGAAACCAGGCTCAAGCTTCATCGCAACCAAGGAAGCCATCTCCATTGGAAGAGTTATTCAATAAATTTGCTAACATGAGCAAAACTAATTTTGAAAACATCCAGACGACAGTAGCCAACCAAGGGGCGACGATAAAAAGTCTTGAAACCCAGATTGGTCAACTCTCGAAACTGGTAAGTACACATGTTTCTAAAGATATTGCAGGTAACACGGTGGACAATCCAAAGGAGGAATGCAAAGTGCTAAAGGATATGAAATCAGAGCACGGACGGAGAGAAGAACAGATTAAAGACTACGAAGAGTGGTACAAGCTGTTCGATATGACATTGGACGAAGCCTATGATGAGTTCATGAGAGAACTGAAAGAATATAGAGAAAGCCGAGCGCGACTGCCAATCAAAAAGAGAGATCCTAGAAGCGTCACCATACTCTGTCATATTGAGGAAGCAGAAATTCGAGCCTTATGTGACGTGGGTTCAAGTGTTAACGTTATGCCATTATCTCTGGCAGAAAAGTTAAAACTCACAACAATAACTGCAGGTACAGAACGTGAACTCGTTTTAGCTAACCAAACAACAATTCACTCAGCAGGTACAATCGAGGATGTCTTGGTGAAAGTCGAAGACCTGGTATTTCCAGCAGACTTCATGATCTTAGATATCCAGGAAGATGAAGAGCATCCGATCATTGTTGGAAGACCATTCCTAGCAACTAGCAGGGCACTCAATAATGTGGAGCTCGCTGAGTTGAATCTAAGGAGTGGAGAAGAGGAAAGAACTATCAAAACTTCCAAAATAGAGAGGGTTGACTGCTATATGCTCGAGTGGAAAGACAGAAAAGCTACACCACCGACTCCAACTCAAGAAGTACAGGTAAAGATAGAGATAGAGGAGCTGGAGAATGAAATATCGAGCTAGAGATAGAGACAGCTCAGGAAGAGGAGGTACCCGAGGAACTAACTGATAAACTGAAAAGGCTAACTATTGAAGTGGACATCCGAGCAACATGGGTCAAAGCATGGGGTAGAAACCGAAAAGTGGCCAGAAAATCTAAGTTTGGGGTTAATACGCCACCTCTGAAGAAGCCTGCTGCTGAGAGAAAAGAGGAAAGAAAGAAGAATAACTAGGTCAATACTCCAAAAGAACAAAAGAAGGAACATCCACCACGAAGCAAGGGGAAGTCCATCATGAAAGCAGTACCTTCAGAAGATGATGAATGACTCTGCTTTGCCACCTTCAAAGAAAAACAGAACCCAGATAAGTATGAAAGAAGCAACAAGAAAGAGGGAGGAGCTAAGGCGAAAGCTCCTACAGATGAGAGAGACATGCGAACCTATCCTCTATAATGGAGGAAATGCCTCAAGCTAATGAGAGGCTAAACAAGCGCTGCTTGGGAGGCAACCCAAGGATGAGTATTTTAATTTCAGTATTTTCAATTCAGTATTTCAATTTCAGTATTTTCATTTCAGTTTTTCAATTCAATAAAATATGACTAGAATTCTGCATGTCATCTTCATCTGTAAGCAGCCCTTATTCAAAACTTACAAAAAATTAAATAACTGTTTGCTGTTTATTATCTAGTGCATGATAAACTGTTATAGGTAAGATTGCGGCGAAGTAAGTTATAAATTCTGATGAGCCGAATTTCACGCCTTCATAAAGAAACCAAAGGTGATTGCTCTGAAGTGCGAAGTTTGGGAGACAGAGAGACGAGTGATGAAGCTGATGTCTGTGGGACAAGTGTTCAACTTTCAGATACCTAAGCCATGTGAGGATTTGAGCCAAATATTTCCAAACGGTATTACCACTTTCTTTCGAATTACTATGAGAGTACCGTGCACTTGTTTATTTTCTAGAACTTGCTCTAATTCTCTGCTGACTGGTTGATTTGATATTATATGCATTGAGGCAATTGTTTGTTATAACCCAGAGCCTTTTCAAGCCACCCTTTATTATATTATATCCTTTGCTAGCCAAATTTGAGCCGTAAAAAAATAATTATCCCTTTTGTTTCGTTGACAAACCACGATACAAGCCTATAGACCAGAAAAATAATGATTTACCCTCTTTGGAGTTAGGTAATAGTTCTCAAAGTCTTGGCAACAAAATAAGTTTGGGGTTGCTCATGGAACTAGCAACGTCTAAGTTTGGGGTGGGTATACGGAGAACTATCACTACTACAAAAAAAAAGAAAAATAAATGAAAAAGAGACCGGAAAACATCAAGAAATTCCCTAAAAAAATAGTCTCTTCAAAAAAAAATGAAAAAGCCAAAAAGGTAAAAGAAAAAGCCAAAAGGCAAAAGAAAGAGCCAAAGGGCAAAAACAGTGATAGAAAAGAACCACAAAGACACATCCGGTTCTTAGTTTTCCAATACCAACACAAAAAGGCACCCTAAGGAACAAAGGTTGCGTACACAAAAAGGAACAACAAAGTAGAACTTAACTCCAGTGTTTAGCCTACTATTCCCAAAAATGTCCTACCTTGACCTAAGCCACGTTATAACCCTGAAAAGACCTCCAATAATGCATGTATATTAAATTTTGACTGGTTGCTTAGAATTCTTGCAAGCCAATGGTAAAATGGCAGGTTGTACGATGATTGAGAGCTAACCATTTCAATTATGAGCGAAAAACACAAATGTGAGAGAGAGAAAAAGTTGAACATGGACTCTTGCAGACATTTGTCCGATTTGCTACCACTGACGTCTCCTGAGCCTAGCATGACTGAGCATGATCGCTGCGGTAAGAAATCAGCGGTACCATTGCTGAAATATTAAGCAAGGTTGTGAAATTCCTATCATCTTTATTTATCTCTTATTTCTCTAACGATCTTGACTGACAGCATGTTACTTGAGGACAAGCAACAGTTTAAGTTTGGGGTTGTGATGACAGAAATTTCTACGTCATTTATAGTATTATTATTAGTAGTAAAATGACCAAGACAGGCCCAAATACGAAGGAAAACCTACAAAAGCAAGAAAAAGCATCAAGAAAAAGCCCAAAAATTGAAGAAATACAGCATCGGTACCTACGAGAGCCTAACCTCGATGTGTCACGGTACTCTCATAGTAATTCGAAAGAAAGTGGTAATACCGTTTGGAAATATTTGGCTCCAATCCTCACATGGCTTAGGTATCTGAAAGTTGAACATTTGTCTCACAGACACCAGCTTCATCACTCGTCTCGCTGTCTCCCGAACTTCGCACTTCAGAGCAATCACCTTTGGTTTTTGTATGAACGTGTGAAATTCGTCTCATCAGAATTTATAACTTACTTCGCCGCAATCTTACCTATAACAGTTTATCATGCACTAGATAATAAACAGCAAACAGTTATTTAATTTTTTGTAAGTTTGAAAAGGGTTGTTAACAGATAAAGATGACATGCGGAATTCTAGGCATACTTTATTGAATTGAAAAACTAAAATGAAATACTTAATTGAAATTACTGAATTTAAATACTTATCCTTGGGTTGCCTCCCAAGCAGCGCTTGTTTAGCCTCTCATTAGCTTGAGGCATTTCCTCCATTACAGAGGATAGGTTCGAATGTCTCTCTCTTCTCCAGGAGCTTTCGCCTTAGCTCCTCCCTTTTTGTTGTTCTTTTCATATTCCTCTGGGTTCTGTTGTTCTTTGAAGGTAGCAAAACAAAGTCGTACATCATCTTCTGAAGGTACTGTTTTTATGATGGACTTCTTCTTGCTTTCTAGTGGATGTTCCTTCTTTTCTTCCTTTGGAGCTTTGACCCAGTTGTTCTTCTTTCTTTCAGCAGCATGCTTCTTCAAAGGTGGCGTATTAACCCCAAACATAGATCTTCTGGCCACCTTTCAGTTTCTCCCCCATGCTTTGACCCATGGTGATCGGATATCCACTTCAATGGTTAGCCGCTTCAGTTTATCAGTGAGTTCCTCGGGTACCTCCTCTTCTTGAGTTGTCTTTATCTCTAGCTGCGCCATTTCATTCTCCAACTCCTCTATCTCTATCTTCACATGTATCTCTTGAACTGGAGTCGGTGGTGTTGCTTCTTTATCCCTCCACTCTAGCATATAGCACTTGTCCTTTGTTGCATTGGAAGTTTTGATGGTTGTTGTTTTCCCCCCGCTCCTCAGTGTTATCTCGGCAAGGTCCATATCAATGAGTGCCCTGCTGGTTGCTAAGAAGGGTCTTCCAAGAATGATAGGATGCTCCTCATCTTCTCCGATATCCAGGATCATGAAGTCTACTAGAAATTCTAGGTCTTTGACTTTCACCAGGGCGTCTCTGACTGTGCCTACTGAGTGAATGGATGATTGATTAGCTAATACGAGTTCCCGTGCTGTCCCTGCAGTAGGTAATGCGAGTTTGAACTTATCTGTCAGAGATAATGGTATTACGTTCACACTTGAGCCCACATCACATAGTGCATTGACTCCTGCTTTCCCAATCTGACAGATGATGGTGACGCTTCCAGGATCCTCCTTCTTAGGTGGCAGTTGCGATCTTTTTCTGGACTCGCCATCAGCTTCTTCCTCGGAGTGTTGGCGCTTTTTATTTTTAATCGCCATACGCTTCTGGTTGCCCTCCAGTTCTTCTATTAATGCATTGACTGCTTCGTTGTCACACCCGACGTTAGTGTAGTCTTCCACAAAAACTGTGTCGGACCTGTGCAACCATTCACGGACCACGTGTTTCTGGTACTCTATCTTCCGACGCATCTTGGCTGAGAATGATCTTTTCGCATAGAAGTTAGATTTGGGTGCTACCTTCATCCATTTCTTCATCCATTTATCGTGATTTTCCACTTGTTATCTTTCAAAGGTATCGTGGGTTTCCAGCTGCCTTCCATGGATTGTTCTGATACATTGGAAAAATTGTCTCCCAGAGATTCCATATCTAGGTCTGCCAGGTCATCCCAAAATATTCCTTCGGAGCTGTCGTGGTTGCTTGGTGGTGACCATTCTGGTTCCTGTTTGATGCTGACTTTCCCACAGTAATCCCTCATTGCTCCGTTAGTTTCGTCTCCCATGGCTTTGGTGGTAGGCTCCCCTTCGTTGCTGAGATTACTGGATTCTGCGAGCTTTAGTGCTTGCCTTCTTTTCCTGAATGTTCTTTCTGGTTCAGGGTCGTACTCAAAATCCAGGTTACATGTTATCAAGCACAACAAATGAATACCTTAGTAGCATTGGAAAAGGTAATGTTTGAAACTTTACTTTTTTTTGGTTTGTCTCATGTGTCTTTGTCACTATGAAAATTCCCAGGTAAGTGAGGTGGATCACAACGGATCGCTTAAATACCAAGACTTTGCCTTAGCTAGAACTTTCACAGATCAAAATTCACAATCATCAACAAGATTTTTTGATTTTTTAATTTTTTTGTATTTTTGAATTTTTTTTTTTTGACAAACTTAAATAAAACTAGTAATGCTTTGTAAACACAATCCCCGGCAACGGCGCCAAAAACTTGACTACGGTCTGGCAAGTGCACCTGTCTGTCGTCGAGTAATAATTCACACTCTAGGTGTCTAGAATGAGTTCGTATCCACAGGGATCGTGCCGAAGCTTCACTAGTGTTATTTAAGTTCGTATAGTTTGCATTCGCTTTGGATTTTGAAAAAGGTTTTTAATAAAATAGCGTAATGCGTTGCAGAAATATAAATATAAATATAAATATAGATTCAAGAAATATAGAGGCTAGGTATGGTGGTTAGACTTACTCCCTTCTTCCTATTTGGCATGATCGGTGTATAACATAGTTACTCAGATTATTGTTCGGCGGTGACTTTTCCTTCATTGTAGTAACACCTTACTGTTACACTATGTATATTAAAGTTTCCCTACGTTAATGACTAAGGTACCTACGAGAGCCTAACCTCGTTGTGTCACATACCCTAATTACTACGTGAGTTGTTTATTACACATGCATTATTACCTTCACCCATCCAATGCCTCTAGATCCTAGTATGGGGCTATTCATCTTCTAAGTGCTCAGTTCACACCTAGTGCATGATTCCTCCTCTAACCGCTCAGTTCGCGACTAGTTCAGGACGTTACCGTCTCTATACACCTAGCGTTATTTAATACTAGTTCCGGACCACATCAGGTTAATACCCAACATCAATTCTATTAGCGCTCCCGCATATCCGGCTAGATTACGAGATACGTCGTTTAAGTGCAAGAAAGTAAATAACAAACATAATACTGAATAACGATTTATTATAACTTGGGACTCAATCACAGACTCCAAATATTCATAAGGGAGTTCATCATCTCCACCACAACCTAAGGTAGCTATTACAAAAGACTACATATTTAAATTACAATAAAGAAATTATAACATAAACATAAAAGCCTAAAGAAAACATACCTTGCTGAGTTAGTTTTCCCGTAAGGGGAGAAAACTATGCCCAATAGAGCTCCTCTAAACCTCTCCTTATAGTAGAGAGTGTTCTACTATTTCTGAATGATTTAAACAATGAAAGGGAGGCTCCATTTATAGTTTTCGTAATGGGCCTCAGCAAGGCATCGTGCTGCGATAGCTCCATCGCAGTACGATGTGAAGATTCAGTTCAATTTTATAACTGATCCTATGCATTTCATCAGCTTGGGCGCCAAGTCAAATCATCGTGCTGCGATGGCACACAACGTGCTGCGATGAACAAATTTTCTTTAGATTTTATTCTTCTGTTTTCTTGGCAAACAAGCAGCTTCCATCGTGGCACGAGGAAGTCATCGTGCTGCGAAGGAATGCTCAATTTCTTCACTTTTTGGGCTTTTTCTTGTCTTTTGGCATCTTGGACCTTGTCTTGATGCTTTTTCCTGCTTTTGTAGGTTTTCCTTCGTATTTGGGTCTGTCTTGGTCATTTTACTACTAATAATAATACTAAAAATACCATAGAAATTCCTGTCATCAACTACATATTTAAATTACAATAAAAGAATTATAACCTAAACATAAAAGCCTAAAGAAAACATAACTTACTGAGTTAGTTTTCCCGTAAGGGGAGAAAACTATGCCCTTAGAGCTCCTCTGAACACCTCCTTTATAGTAGAGAGTGTTCTACTCACTACAAGAAATATTATTTTTTGCAACAATTTTTTTTGTTAAAAATTGTTACAAGTCGTTGGCAAAACTATCAGAGATAGTTTTGCCAACAACTTGTAACAAAAAAAGTTGTTACAAAAAATAATATTTCTTGTAGTGACTATTTCTGAATGAAAAATAATGAGGAAATGGAGCTCTATTTATAGTTTCCGTAATGGGCCTCAGCAAGTCATCGTGCTGCGATAGGTCCATCGCAGCACGATGGGAAGATACAGTTCAAAATTATAACTGATCTTGTGCATTTCATCAGCTTGGTCGCCAAGTAATGTCATCGTACCACGATGAGGGGCATCGTAGCACGATGAGAAGATTCTCTTCAGATTTTCTCTGTTGATTTCTTGGCCAACAAGTAGCTTCCATCGTGGCACGATGGAAGCCATCGTGCTACGATGATCAGCACATTTTCTTCACTTTTTGGGTATTTTCTTGTCTTTTAGCATCTTGGACTTGGTCTTGATGTTTTTCCTTGATTTTGTAGGTTATTCTTCGTATTTGAGTCTGTCTTGGTCATTTTACTACTAAAACTAATACTAAAAATACCATAGAAATTCCTGTCATCAGATACATATTTATATATATTGATTTATTTTTATTAAAAAAATAATAGAGTCGGACCAGCCGACTCTAAATATATAGCGTCAACAATATTATGGTTTAGCCTCCAAAAAATTAACAAAAAAATTCTGTCTGTTAGTGTCAGCCAAACCGACTCTATTCCGACTGTAATAGCGTCGGTGTCGGTGGCCGACGCTAAATTTGGAGGCTAAATTGATGTTTCCTAGTAGTGTCACATATCTATCAAAAAAGAAAAACTATACATCTTATTTTAAAATATTTACATATTATTCAACAAAAAAATATATTTACATTTTTATGGGTAAAAACTAAGCACGGGTAAATTATATTAGTATTATCAATTTTGTTTCTATTTTCTTAATTGATAATGAAGTAAATGAATCTTTGTAGAGAGACAATTAATTTTAGATAAAATCTATTAATTTGGTTTTGTTAATAGGAAATCATGGACATTTTTATTATCCAAAACAATGAATATGTGGCCTTTTACTTAGTAAATTTTAAAATATTTTTGGAGGCTTAAGGCGATTGCCTTGTTGGCCGACCCTTGGGGAGAGCCTAATTTTGGACCGAAACATCAACCCATAATTTTTGTAATCCAAAAGAAAATATGATAAAAGTATATTCAATATATCTTATTACTATCAAGTTATAAGGCGACATGCTAATACTTGTAAGAAAAAAATTTATGTAGAAAAGAGGACTTTTTAGAAGTCGACAATACAAATTGAATTACTACTCCTTCTATCACAAAATCATTGACCTTTTTATATGAAGAATTTGTCCAAAAATAATTGATATTTCAAATAAAAATTAATTACATTCTTCTATCATTTTTTTTCTAGAAAATAGAGTCTATGCATGGGTGCGTTTGCATTATCTCCCTCTAGAATATTGGCAGGATTTTATTTGAGATTGTTGGGGCGATTGGTACACCGATTTCAATTGATGAGAACACTAGAAATCACTCTTTTGGTCACTATGCACGTTGTATTAGTTGATGTCAATATTGCTGGAAACCTTCCTGATTCATTCACTACTAGAAAATTTCTAAATACCGATGGACAAAATCTGTCTCTAAAATGTAAATATTCTGTCACTAAGCATGCTAGAGACGGATTTTATGCCGTTGGTAATTTCCTCGTCTCTGAACTATTAGAGATTGACAAAATCTATCTCTAAAATGAAAATATCTGTCTCTAAAATAAATATACCTGTCTCTAATTGCTTTTTCTGTCTCTAATTCCATCTCTATTAGAGAAGAAATATATTCTGTCTCCAAATTCCGTCGGTATTTCAACTTTTTCTAGTAGTGATTGTGGGTTGAAAGGGAACAATTTGCTTTTCATATTGAAATTGAATATGAAAATTCTCCCTACTTTTGTTTTGCTTGCAATTGTATTGGACATTCTTCAGATCATTGTAGAAAAGATCCTGCTTTTAAAATTACTAGAGATATGGATGGCACTAAAAATGATCCCCCAAAAAAAACCAAACAGGTTTTTGTTCCTAAAAAGCGTGAAAATGTAGTGCGAGGCTGCACTAAAACTATGACATTTGAGGATCCTCTTACTCTTGATATAATAAGGTGTAAAGAGGCAGCAGCCAATGTGTTGGTGAGAGATGGTTTAAACATTGATGGAGAGTTTTCTTCTGGCATTTCTCTTGAAGTTGATCCTGTGCATTTAGCACATGTTGACGATACTGTTGATATGTCTGATATTCCACTAGTTCAAAACCCTTCCTCTTGGCGTGGTATGAGTTCTTCAAACGTTATTTCTTCTGATGAGGTTTTGAACCCGAATGTTGCTCATGACTTGGAGATTTTAAAGCAATATTGGGATGGTAAGAATGTTAGAGACATTGAGCATAGAGCTTATACTGATGAGGAAGAGAGAGAGGCAGCTATCAATTTCTTGAATAATCGTGCTGCTACTAGAGAAGAGCCTTTCACTGTGGTGGTGTCTAAGGCCAAGAAAAAGTCTATGCAAAAGGGTTTTCGGGTTCATAACATCCGTTCCAGGGGTAGGCATCCAGATTGAGTTTCTATTGTTCTTGTTTTATTTTACTTTATTTTTCTTTGGTTTGCTTTTTCTTTTGTTGCTTTTTCTTTCTTATGGGTTTGACTTTAGTCCCCATCTCTTCTGCTTTTTCTTGTTGAGAAGATTTTGGTGTACGCCCCCCCTTCTCTTTTTGTTGCTATTTGTTTTTTTATTTATATATCTAGGGTGTTGCAGTTGGTTCACCTTCTGCACCCCATTTGCTTAAAAAAAAAAGAGTCTAAGTACTAAAAAGCTGGTCTAAAACTTTTGGACATTCAAACCATATATAAATTATAAAAAACAAAAGTGAAATTTTTTTTTGTTCTTTTTTATAAGAAACTTTGATTAATTATCAAATGTTTTAAATGTTGAATTTCAGTTATGCCCTTATTAATTATGAAAGAGAATATTAAAAATAAGTAAGTTAATTGAATTTAGAGTAATTAATAGGAGTATAGATGGAATAAGTTTAAATTTATATACAAGAGTATTAAATGAAAAAAAACTATTTACAATGTGTTTCATTGGTAAGTGTAATTTTTTTAAACTGTTTCTTAGAAAAAGGAACGGAGGAAGTAAAAAGTAAAAACAAAATATCGAGTTCATTGGATGGAGACTCTACTATAGAACAACTAAAAGAATTAAAAAAAAAAACTATAATTAGCAAGTCAGTCGACATTTATGTTTTTCTCCCACCAAGTGTGACAAACTTGGACTTGTCAATCTAAAGTCAAAAGATTGCGAATACTACTTACATCACTCTTAATATATACATCTAGAGATGTCAATTTGTATCTGGTAACAGATTATCCGTGGGGATATTTTGTACGGAGATGGAAGGAGAAATTCCCCCGTGTACAATTCGGGGCAGGGAACGGGGAAGGTCCCTTCACCACTACGGAGTTCCCGACCCCGACCATATTATTTAAAGTATATATATAATATATAATTATATAAAATTTATATTATTTTATAAAAAATAATAGCTAATACTATAAAGGTTATAATTATGTATGGTGGCAACAAGCTCAATTGGATATTTTTTTTTTTTTTGACAAAAAGAAATATTAGAAAGTGCTTTTGCATTTTTTTGTTATTGATACAAAATGTACTTTTATTTTTAAAAAATGAAAGATACAAAATATGTATTTTTTTTAAAAAAAACAGGAAGATAAAATAAGATATTAGTGTCGTGCTTTTGATTAAAATGTATAACAGTTTTGTTAATTTTTTTTGTTCGTGGAGCTCCGTGGATACTGTGGGGATCCGTGGGGATAAGGATGGTGGGAATGGGGACGAGGAAAAGTTTGGAAAGCGGGGCGGAGAACGAGAAACAGCCTTCGCACATTCCCTCTCCCGTTGACATCCCTACATCTTATACTTAACATTTTGGTAATTGTAAATACATCAATATTTATTCAAATTGTGGCAGTAAAAATTTATTAGTTGTTTTAAAAAACTAAAAATATTATTTTCTCAATTCATTTATGTATATTTTTTTAATGTGTAAAATGATTGGATCGTTTTTTTCATTTTGAAATGCAGAGAGAGTCCTAAAATAATTATTTTATAAATATTTGTTTTTGACAAAATTATTTTATAAATATTGACAATATATAATAATTATTTCAGGTATCAAAATTTTTTTAACACTCAAAATTTTGAGAATAGGTGTTGTACTGAGTGGCTGACTATATATGGTTAGCATTGTTCATTTTTCAATTATAAATTTGGAAAGAAACGATAGATTATATCTTGTATTTATGAATTATGATTATTTTGAAAATAAAAAACCAAAATTACAAAGGTTTATAAATGGAATAATAGTAAATGTCTAAAAATTCTAAATAGAGTTCATTTTGATATCAATCACAAGTTATTTAACACGTAACTTTTGAAATAATTATTATGAATTAAATTTTGAAAAATTGATAGAAAAAATTAAACTCAAATCAAATAACGCACAATCGCATTAATTAATGATTATATTTGACTGATTATGTTAATTTGAAACCTTTAAATTGATTGATTAATGATTAAATATAGAATTTTTTTTTAATTTGAAACCTTTAAATTTGACTGATTATGTTTAATTACTTCTTCCCTTTTTTTTTTTTTTTCTCTTCCTCCTCTCACTCCGAAATATCATATCCTTCCATTTTAATTTTAATTTTAATTTCTCTCTATCTCTCTTCTTAAATTCAAAAGATTCTATTATATTTTATTTTCGTTTTTCTCTTTCTCTCTCTCTATATATATATACACTACAACAAATTCACACTTTTTTGACCAGCCCACAAATTTCTTTTAACAAATTTACAATCTTTCCCTATAAAATTCATCTGGGTCTGTTTAATTTCATCAAAATTCCAAAAAAAATCAAAGCTTGAAGTGTTGAGTGAAAGAACAAAAAAAGGGGTTACAAAGAAGGAAATGCATGATGTTTTCTTGGTTAACAAGATTAGTTTCATCATGCAGCTTGAGACCAAATGCACGTATGAACAAAGATATTGAAAATGATTTTGATGTATCTGAAGATGCTCTTGTTTGGTGTAAAGACCTTGAGAAACACTCATGTGGTGAATTCTCTTTTGCTATTGTTCAAGCTAATGAAGTTATGGAAGATCATAGTCAAGTTGAAACTGGTTCTGATTCTGTCTTTGTTGGTGTTTATGATGGACATGGTGGTCCTGATGCTTCTCTGTTTGTTAATAATCATCTCTTTAATCATCTCATCCGTGAGTTTTCAAATTTCTCTTTTTTTTTTTTTTTGATTAATTAGTTTGCATAAACATAGAACATGTTAATATTTGATATGAATGGTTTTTTAGTATTTTATTTTCTTGTAGAGTGTCGAATTCTAGTGTGTTTTTTCTTGTGGAGTTTTGAATTTTAGTGTTTATTTTTAATGGAATTGCTATTTCTGTAATTAATTAGTTTTTTTCTTTTTTTGGATTATGATTAACTCTAATGTGTGTGTTTTTTTATTTTTATTTTTATTTCTATTTCTGTGATCGAACTGGTGAGGTTTTCGAGTCATTGTTCAACTAAGGTTTTAAATTGTGGTTGCGTCGCCGATGCGGTTGCAGGTGTTGCGGTTGCGGCCACTGCGATGCCAATTGCAGCCGTTGCGGCGTGAAATCATTTTGAAATTTCATAAACTGTATAAAATAACACTACTATGAATCCTCTTATAATATACAATTGAGAGATTGTTAAAAGTAGGGTTTTTAATTGGATTTGAAGCAAATTATAATTTCATAAATATTTTTTTTTTTTGAGAAAATTTGAACGAACATCACCGATGCGGTTATGATGGGATTACCATGCGGTTATGATGCGGTCGTACAAGTGAATTAAAATCACACCGCAATCGCAGTGTGATGCGGTTGCGTAGGCTACCGCATCCGCAATACTGCGGCCGCAATTGCGGATGCGGACCGCAATTTAAAACCTTAATGACTTTAGACAGTTAAACTTGTACAAAATTGTTGTGATCTAATCGCTCAAATCACCGAACTTTAAACGATGTTAAATAACACGACTAATTGGTTGAACCGTTTACTATGTCATATCACTAAAATTTGGGGTTGATTTGATGAAAATTTTTGGATTTGTTTGGTTGAACCGTTTACTATGTTTGATGTTTTGAACTTTTTTTGATTCATATGTGACTAGCTCTTGTTTTGTTGTTATTTGGTAGAAGTTAGAACAATCTCAATTATCACATGTAACATGCCTTAGACAGAAGTGGTCTACAAGAAGTTATGGAAGTTTAATGTTGAATTGCATTGCAGGGATTGCAAAAGAAAATGATTCTATCTCCGAAGATATTATAAGGAATGCTGTTACTGCTACGGAGGATGGATTTATGACTCTTGTTCGAAGGAGCTTCGAAATAAAGCCACTGATAGCAGCAATGGGTTCTTGTTGTCTTGTTGGTGTTATTTGGAAAGGGACATTATATATTGCTAATCTTGGAGACTCTCGAGCTGTCATCGGTTCAATTGGTCGATCTAACAAGATCGTTGCTAAACAGTTGACCAAAGAGCACAATGCCTGCAAAGCTGATATCAGAACAGAACTTAGGTCTTTGCATCCAGATGATTCGCAAATTGTTGTTATGAAACATGGAACATGGCGCGTTAAAGGCATTATCCAGGTTTTTATATCCTTTTCTCTTAAGATATAAATGAACCATAGTTTTCAGCTGCATCATCATCGATCTTTCGATAGAAAACTATTTATGATTTATGTAATTTAACAACTATTTATGATGAGAAGCATGTCGTGTTGGTTGTTACTGCTCATTGTAACATATACATGTTTTTCTTGTCGATGCGACAACTGAGATCAGGTATCAAGATCTATAGGAGATGCATTTTTGAAACAGCCGGAGTTCTCCTTTGATCCATCATTCCCGAAGTTTCACTTGTCTGATCCTATCCGCCGACCGGTGCTATCAGCAGAACCATCTATGTGTTCAATCGTTTTACAACCTAATGATCAATTCGTTATATTTGCATCTGACGGCCTTTGGGAACACATGACAAATCAAGAAGCTGCTGAGATTGTTCATAGCAACCCTAGAACTGTATGTTTTTCTTTTCTACTTATCCTTGACTCAACATAGGATAGTATGATCCTACATTTTATATCGAGATTTAACGTTTCGCTTGAGTTTTTCGTAGTGTAAGTTGTTTGTTTCTTGAACACTAGGGAATTGCAAGAAGACTTCTTCAGACTGCTTTGAATGAGGCGGCAAGGAAAAGCGAAGTGAGTTATAATGATCTGCTGAAGGTTGAAAAGGGGACTAGGCGATTTTTCCACGATGATATCACAATCGTTGTTATCTTCATCGACCACGAGTTGCAAAATCAGAATGTTAATGTTCCTGAGTTATCCATAAAAGGTTTTATCGACACAGTTGGACCATCAAAATTTAGTAGTTTCCATGAAATGCAATGAAGCAGTTTCAAGGTTCATTTCTAGAATTCAATAATTTAGTAGTTTCCATGAAATTCAATAATTTTTTAGACATTTTTACAGCATTTGATTGTAGTTTCTTTTGAATAATTTTCTTATTACCCTTTTAAGGTTTCTTCCTTCGCTTTACTTTCAAACTTATAACATTGTTGGAATACTTATGCTGGTGATAAATGAGGGAAGCCATGATTTTCTCTTTGTTTTTGAGATTCTTCATGGTTTTAGATTTTGCAGTGCGAAAATATACTGTTATACCTTGTTTTCTTGAATAATGTTTGATCGTTTTTATCACACGCTTTTAACTCTTACATCGATAAAAGGACAAAACTAATGTGTATTTCTTCGTGTGCTTATTCATGCTGTTAGAAAAGCACCATATCGATTGTATATATTGCGTAAGCGTCTGCGTCGTCACTGTTTGCAAATTAAGTTTTTAGCAATTTTTGTATAATACTTTCAATCTTTGAACTTTTGAGTAACTTTTAAGTGAATTGTTAAGTATTTTGAAGTTAAAGAAGATAAGTTTTCAAAATTAAAATTGTTGGTGTTAATTTGTCAAAAATATAATTTGAAATTATCCTAAAAATCATTATCAAGAAAATAAAATTGATGTTACTGCAAATATGTGTCTAAAAGTAGATCCATATATGTTTGTTTATAGTGGATTGATATCATTACCTGTTTGAATTCAAGATTGTGCGTGTCTGAGTTTCTGGTGGTAATTGCCACTTTATATTCAAACCAAAAACTGAGTTCAAATTCAAAATTATTTGTGTGAGTTTCTGATGGTGATTGACACTTTATGTATAGACAAAAAAATCAAAATCAAAATAAATGCTCTAATCATTCAACAAATAAAAAGAATATTTGTAGTTTTACTTTATATTATTATCATTTTTTTAAAATTTTTACCACCAATTGAATTTGATTCGGGGGGTCAGTTCTGAGATCAAGTGGTTCCAGTCCCCACTTGATTGCGGTTGCGGGGATCGAACCGTGATCATTCCTATGAAGTTAAGCGTTAATCACCACTGAACCAACTAACAATTTTTACTTTATATTATTATTCTAACAACTCAACTCTAATTAATAACAATAGTGTTAATTAAAGATCTCTTGTGAAAAATTAAGAACAATGAGTAGTAACTGAATTAATTATATGATAATGGCTTACCTCGGAGTGACTCTAAGATAATAATAAGTGTTAAACCTTTATTTTTATGTCACTATATTATGAAAACTTATGAATGCTATTAGTTTCAGGATTAGTTGTCCAGGTGTAGTCATCATCAGGCGAGTAGTAGGACTCACTGAGGTTTAATAGTCTCATCTCACTCCTTTCAAATTTTGTTCAGTTAAACAGGTGACTTATGGTAGCACACTTTGGAGTAGCTACTGCATCTCAGAAGGATTTTATATTTGTCGTATTATTATTATTACGACATTAGATTTAGGTATTATGATTAGGACTCAATCACCTGTTCATTTCGAAATTCATGTATTTAGCACCTTCATGTGCATTTGAATGTTGATGTATTATTCTGTAATTTAATGTACTCAGTATCAGTTATGTATATTTCAACTAAATATTCTAGACATTTTAGTTGAGGTGTTATAATTGGTATCGGAGTTGGTCGATCCAGTATCGAACCTTGCCATAAGTCATTACAATTCATTCCTAAGTAGTACGAACCGTTTGGAGTCTGAACTGTTTACGCTGAAATCATCGCGTGCTAAGCCCGTACAACTCAGTATCGTGCATGGTAGGCAGGGTATTACGGTTGGGAACCAAAATGGACGGATTTAGAAGCAGTTGTGGGTGAAAATCCTTATAACCGGATAATGGAGTTGTAGCAATCGATGCCACAAGAGTAAGTTGTGGAACACTAACAAGTGGTACAAAGAATTCAGATGTAGTAAGTGGCTTGGTAGCCGTATTAGGAAGTATGCCTGGAAGTGCAAGAGTTCGATGTGCTTAGTTGTAGGAGGCAGAAGTAAGCATTTAGAGGACCTTCGGGAAAGGGAGACCTTAGTATCTGAATAAGTGTTGACCGAAATGGAATTGAGACTGAGTATATAAGTAGGACACCCGGATGTTAGCAGTCAGTTTGAATTGTAATGAAGCAGATGACGTAACTGTGAAGATTAAGGACAGTCTAGTGGATATGAAACTTTTTTGAAGTATAAGTCGGGAACTGAGTATATCGGAAGTAAAATTCTTTCACGAAGGAACGTAGGTATATCATTATACTGAATCATGGAGTACATATTAATTTTAAACCGATACTATATGTCAAGTAACCCTTCCGAACTTAGAAATAACAACACTCTCTTGTGAATAGGGTTGGGAATAGGCCAGACGGCCTCCAGGGGACTTCGGCTTGTCCTGTCTTAGGCCTGACCTGTTTATTAAAAATGCCAGGCTCAGGCCTTGAAAAAAGCCTGTTTATATAAATATGTCAGGCTTAGGCTTTTAAAAAAGCCTGCGAAGCCTGATAGGCCGGCCTGTTTATATTTAATAATTATTATTCATATAATATTATTATTTATATCATCTTGTTTGTATAAAAAATAAATATTATTTATATAAATACAAAATATTTATTAGACAAAATATATTTGTTTTTTTTTACAAAGACAAATTATAGTGTATATTTTGGTTGTTGCTAACTACACTGATTAACAATAGTGTTTAACAAAAAATTTGTATTATGACATACTTAATAGACTTTGTCGTAATTGTATTTGTTATTTTATTAGCTTTTAATTCTTGTGCTAATCATTTTATTAACTTTTTATTAATGTTGTAGAAATTATAAAAATTTAAATGTGAAATAGGCTTTAAGGCATGTTTAATTAGCATATATATTTAAAAAGACTATATAGAGGGTTTTATGTAACACAGGCTCATAAACAGGCTACAAGGCCAGACCAGGCTTTTAGCAGGCCCAAGCCAGGCCAAAAAAAAATCATTTAATAGGCCATAGGCCAGGCTTAGGCTTAAAAAAAATTCGTAGGCCAGGCTCAGGCCTGTCAAAGTCTGGCCTGGCCTGTTCCCAACCCTACTTGTGAACCTTTATATACTAGAAGCTTGTTGAACCAAGTAAGACCTAATAGTCACTAGACCAAAACTTTTCCTAAAAATTTATCCTTTCATTACGGCAAGGAAATTAATCCAGTTAGAAACTCTTAAACAAACTTTAGATTATATTAATTTTTTTATTTTATTTTTAAATTGAGTATTAGTCTTTTTTTTCCTATGTATAAATATTGTTGAAACAAAATAATTTTATACTTTTAACTATTTTTTTTAATAAAAAAAAACAACAAAATATTACTCAAATTCATATGGAGATAGAGCGGAATGAGGATACCCGAACCCCCGTTGGGTATGAGTTTCAGGTTTTAGTTTTCATCCCTGTTAAAAATTGAGACGGGTTTGAAGATACCCGAACTTTATGAGTTTGGGTTTGGGGAGAATAAAATCCGTCTCTATCCCATCTCATTCCCATGCCTGATTGAAAGAAAACAAAAGAAAAAAACAAATAGATACAAAAATAACGTTTTCATAACAAAAAATTAAATTGTGTGTTAATCAATAAACCAAGCTAACACTAACAGTGGTAAAACGCCAATTATAAATAATATTTATATAATGAAATTTATTAATTCTAGATCATCCTCAAACACAATTTCTCGAAAATAGATAAATCGTGAATTGGTAATCTCTGTAGATTGTGAATTGGCCACCTTTGTTTGAGGATCATCTAGAATCGATAAATTTGTAATATTTTTTGTAATTTATTTTTATAAATATTTTTGTAATGTATGTAGTATTGTAAATTTTCTATTTTTGTAAGTTATAGGCAAATGATGGAGGTGAAGCTCGCTTTGTCCCTGATGTCTAGATACTTTTTGCCTTATAAAAAAAAAATCTATTTTTGTAATATATTTTATATTTGTATTTTTTATATATTCTATATTGTGTAAATAGTTTATATAAATTCTGTCAAAAAAAAAAAGTTTAAATAAATAGAAAATGATAACAAAAAAACATAAAAGGATGATGAATACATCATTTTCTATCAAAATAAAAATAAATAACCATCCCCACAGTCTTCATTTTCTCTGTCAGACACTCTCACTCTCATTTTTTTTTTTTTGCAACAACTCAAACCCTTTCACTCTCAATCTCTCATCGCAGCCAACCACCATTTCCTCTCTTCAAACCTCAAACTTAGTAAACATTCGAACTCTCCTCTCCATCATTCGCTTCATAAGCATTCTAAGCCCTCTCCCTTGCTTACAAACCCAAATCACATCCCTCTTCCGCGTTGTCCAAGCTCAGATCGAAACGCAAACGGAGAATACACCCGCAGACGCGACGGGACAGTGATATGGATATGGTGGTTTTGGGTTGTTATTGCTTTTCTCTCTTTTATGATATTATCATATTAGTAAGTCTATTATAAGAATGTTGTTTGGGTTCATTTGTTTATAAAAATCAATTTCTGTGTGACTTGTTTTTGTTCAGATTTGCTATTGAGATAAATCCAATACATTGCTTATATGCATTTGTTAACTTTTTCTCTTTTCTTTCCATGAATCAATTAGATCTATTGCTTATATGCATCTGTGCATTTTTTTATTAGTTTTTTTTTTTTTTGACTAAAAAAGTCCATAGTAGATTCATGTAGGATTTTTAGTGGGAGAAAGAAATCAACCTAGAAATCAAATTGCTTAATTTATCTTGAAATATATGCAAAATTAATTCTAGAGCATGAATTACATTTTCTGAAAACAAAATTCTCATATGAAATTCATAAATTTTAAACATGAGAAATGAGAAAGGGAAAAAAAAAACTATAATTCTGACGCAGTACGGAAGCTCGAAAAGGATCAGCAAACGCTAATCCTAGTAAATTGGTTTCCTGGAATCCACCAGGAAGAGAATAGCAAGCGCTAAACTCTAAAATAAAACTCTGGAATCCACCAGATTTCCGGAATCCACCAGAAAAGGTAAATAATTTGGAATCCACCAAACTTCGAGAAAAATCTCTATAATTTTATTGAATCAAAAGGTTGCCATCAAGGCTACAATAGTTTAGCTTAAATAGTAGGGAAAATAAAAATATAACAAATCTTCCTAAAAGATAGTAAAAGAAAATAACACATCTAGCTAAAATAAAAATATAACAAATCTTCCTAAAAGATAGTAAAAGAAAATAACCAACCTAGCTAAATAAAAATAATAAATCTAGCTAAAATTATAAAATACTAAACTATAGTAAAATCAAATCTAGGTAAAATATAATAAAATCAAATCAACCGCAGTTGCGTTGAATTGCTCCTGCATCAGACTCCTCTTCTTATGAAGAACTCGACCTCGAGTTCTATTATAACAAAGAGATGCCTTTGTCCGGAACTCACGAACACGAATACCAGGATCGAACACAAAAGTCTGTGTAGAACTATTTGATGCCCACATAGATGCGACATACTTAAGCACCTCTGATGTCTTTACCTTCTCCTCCACCTTCAAAGAACTCGACCACGAGTTCTCTTCGAAACGGACAACATGGTTTATTGATGTGGGTTTCAACCATTGTGTGACGGCATGATTTGACACCATCGGAATTATCGATGTCAAAGGAACCACAACAATTTCTGGTGCACAAGTTTCTATCGAGAGAGCGGATTGCACCTTAGGGTTGGTGGTGTTTGAAACCATAGCTGATTTGGTGTCACCGCCTTCTGAATTCACGACTTCATGATATTGGAAATCCCTAGTAGCATCGTGAACCTGCTCGACTTCATTAGTTCTGCTGTCGTTGTTGTTATTATTGAAGTTGTTGGAATTGTTGTTGTTGTTGGCATCAGTGTTGTTGTTTGTGTTGTTGTAATTGGTGTTGCTGGTGTTGTTATTATTGACGGCGTTGAGGATCTGAATTGTTAAAGTTGTCATCTGATCCGACATAACTTGGATGTACGCTTTGGATCTGTACGTTTTGGATTTGTTGTTGTTTAACTGATTTATAAAGATCTTATATTGTGCAGTCAAAGCATTTAGGGTCGCGGTTAATCTCCCAAGGTCTGCCCTGGTCGCTGGTTGATCTCCCATAGCTGATCACGTTGTGAAAAGAACAGGAGAAAGCCTGCTCTGATACCACCTGACGCAGTACGGAAGCTCGAAAAGGATCAGCAAACGCTAATCCTAGTAAATTGGTTTCCTGGAATCCACCAGGAAGAGAATAGCAAGCGCTAAACTCTAAAATAAAACTCTGGAATCCACCAGATTTCCGGAATCCACCAGAAAAGGTAAATAATTTGGAATCCACCAAACTTCGAGAAAAATCTCTATAATTTTATTGAATCAAAAGGTTGCCATCAAGGCTACAATAGTTTAGCTTAAATAGTAGGGAAAATAAAAATATAACAAATCTTCCTAAAAGATAGTAAAAGAAAATAACACATCTAGCTAAAATAAAAATATAACAAATCTTCCTAAAAGATAGTAAAAGAAAATAACCAACCTAGCTAAATAAAAATAATAAATCTAGCTAAAATTATAAAATACTAAACTATAGTAAAATCAAATCTAGGTAAAATATAATAAAATCAAATCAACCGCAGTTGCGTTGAATTGCTCCTGCATCAAATTCACTTACCTAGAGAATATGATAACTTTTGACATGAGTGTGTAGTATGGAGTTTAAACTTTAAATTGTAGGGATTTTTTCTCTCTTTTTTTGTTAAGTTTAAATAATGAAGCTCATATAGCTCTAGCAATTGTGTTAATGCCTAGAGTTAGTTATAATAGAATATTAGTATCATATTGGATATATTGAAGCCTGTTTTTTATTTGGCTATGATCTTTTAAGAAAATATAAAAGGGTTGTTACATTGTAAGAACTTTGTAGAAAACTATCTATGTTGAAACTATCTATGTCTTGACTGTACTCTTAAGAGGTATAAATGTACATAAAATCTGAACATAATGTCACTAAATTTACAAAATTAGCAATTTAAAAGTGTAGTACTAAGGTAACAAATGTACTTACATTTTGGAACTAAGTTGCTAGCTATGCACAATTGATCAATCACCATATTCTTTTCAAGACAAAACACCCTTAATATAGTTTAGTTGTCATAATATATACTTTTGTTTAAATTGATAAGAAATTTGATGGATGCATCAAGTTTCAAATTTAGCTAGCGAATATACAAAAGTAGAAGAGAAACAAAACCTCGTGGAATTATATATCTTGTAGAGAAGGAGGACAATACTCTAAGAAAAGTTTCTTAATTTTATGCTTAAGTAGTGTACTTGAAGAATCAGTTCCAAAGCATGGAGTACAACCTCTGAACACAAATTTTCGATGGTATTGGCATAAATTTGCAATGAAGGTTTATTTGCCTTGAGGGATTGTATTAAAGATGAAGGGTTTCAAGGAAAAGAAGAAAAGGGGATGGATGTCATGACATGGAAGATAAGAAGAAATTGTGAGATTTGGGTTTGGTTAGGGATTTCAGGGATGGAAGGTGAAAAAATTTGCTAGCTCAATTGGATATATTTATACCAAAATTAATTCTCTCTTTTTTTTGTTTTTTTTACGGAAAGTCCAAAGTATAGTTGAAGTATCCGCATTTTTAGGCTTTTTCTGAAAAGTTATATCCAATAATTTTAGGTTTTTTTAGCAAACATTTATTGTGATGAGGTTGTAAAGTAAAAAAATGGGACACAAAGTGATGCCAACATTAAAAAAAGAACACTTTCAATTGTATTATAACCAATACAGCACTCCATAGCAAAATAAATACCTATGCACAATAAATGCCCACCGACATGATCCATATAAACCGGAAAATCTTCCAATAAATGAAGGAAAAGCAGGTAGTAATTAATAAAAACCATATGAGATTTTTAAATCCGGTCAAGGATAGCGATCAAGAGGGAAATTTTGGCGACTCGCTTTGTAAAGATTATTGATTTCTAAAGTTTTCTTTTTATAATCCTAGCCATAAATTGTGAGCCATTGTATCAAATAGTATAAAGGTTCATGATCAAATCCTAGCCATTGGATCTCTCACTCACAAACATTAAAATAATAATATCCTAGGAAATATCTAGACATTTCTCATGTCCTACGTCTGTTACTTCGCTTAGTCTCATGTTTGCTCTTAGACAAGTTGTATCTCGCATATTGATTGTCATACCCTAATTTTCACCTATGTCATTTTCATATTTTTTACATTTTTTCCCTTTTACCAACATTTTTGCATTTTTTAGGAAAAGTCAACAAAAGTCAACTATTGATCTAAAAAGTCAAACTTTAACCTCAAAAAATCAACTTTTGCATAAAAACTCAAAAATATTTTCTTTGCATATTTTTCATGGCATAATTATTATTTTTATTTTTCATGGCATATTTGATATTTTTCTTCATTTAATGTGCATTTTCCATTTATTTTTAATTTCTTTATTTTGTTACTTCTTCCACAAGTAATCTTTATTTCACCACTAAACCTCATACAATTCCAATCCAATTCAAACCAATTTCTCATCATAAAATTTTTCCTCATCATAACCCCAAAATTTGTCCATTTTCTCAAATTAATTTCTATCTCCTTTTACCCATTTTTCCAATTTTCATTAAATAAAAAAATTAACAAAACCAAGTACACTAGAACCTTCTCATTCTCTACACACCATCACTTCACCCCAAGTACACTAGAACCTTCTATGCCTTCCACCTCATCACCACAAAAAATTTCATGCCATGTGCTACCAAAAACTTCACCAAAATATCATAATTCAATTTCTCCAAATTACCTTTTTCTTGCTCACTAACTAACACCCACTCTAACCCTAATCATTTTTTATAAATTGAGAACTTGATTCCATGCATAGAGGTTACCATTTTCTGCTCCCAAAACCCTCAAACCCGTTTTTCACCATTGTTGCTCAAAAATAAAAAACTCACAATCAAGCTCTAAACTCAAAATTAAACCATCAAAACATCTCCAAATAGCTTCCAGAAACACGAATCCACAAGAAAATCATCAAAAACCATGATCTAAAGCCTCAGACCAACTCAACCGTGGCTAGGAAGAAGATCTCATCATCTAGACCAATTCAAAGCCTTAAGAACGTAAATAACTTCGAAAACCTGTTTCTGGACATGTCATAGTGCTTTTCAGTTGTTTAATTTGTTCAATTTCGCTCTATTTTGCATTTTGAGATTTTTTAGTTTTGATGTTGTTGTTATTGTGTTTTTAATTCTATGCTGTTTTGGAAAAAACTAAGACCAGATTCGTATTCCTTGTGAAAAAACAAGTGGGATGGGCTTTGGTTTGAGGTAAATCCATGACTTGTAGGTGCTCCAGTGGTACAACCACATCGTCGGAGTTCTTGGAACTCGCCGGAGCAGACGAACAAGATGAAGATTCATCTTCTCCGTCCAGTTTAGATCTGGGCCATTGGATTTAGGCGCGTGTTTGAACGATCCTGAACGCGTTTCAATTTTTAAATCACACGCGTTTGATCAATCCAATGGCAGAGATCAAGGCTGACACGGAACACGCGTTTCTGTTGACTACACGTAATCGTCCGTTTGGATTTTTGTTTATTTTATTTCTCTGCTTAATTATGGCCCGTTGATTGGCGATGATTGATCATGTGCTTTGAATCTCTTTGGATTCAGGCGCGTTGGGTCTGTTTGACAGGCTGGGTCAACAGATCCGACGGATCAGAGCCTTTGGCGTTCCGTTTTGGCCACTGCAACGCCAGACCAGATTATTTTTCTGCTGACTTTGTTTTTTGGACGTTGATTTGGGCTTTTCAACCCAAAATTGTTATTTGCACCCCTTCTTACTTACTATCTGCACCCCCTGACTTAATTTTTAATTAATTTTCAGCTTATTTCAAAAGCACTTATTTGACCAGTAGCTTATTTAGGCTTATTGGGTCATTTTTGCTGTGCTAAAATGTTATTGTTTAATTTTGAGCTTTAATTTTCATTTTAGCTTATTTCTTAAGTTGTTTTGAGTTAATTGTTTATTTTAGCTTATTCCAAAAGCACTTATTTGGACAGTAGCTTATTTAAGCTTATTGATCCAATTTGTTTTGCTTAAATAATAGGCAAAATTACATTTTTGGTCCTTTATCTTATTTTTTTGTAACATTTTGGTCCTTTATTTTTGATTTGTAACACTTTGGTCCTTTATTTTATTTATTTGTAAATTTTTGGTCCTTTATCTTTTATTTGTAACATTTTGGTCCTTTGTCATTTATAACATTCACATCTAAATCCTTTTTTTCATATTTTTTATTAAAAAAATGCTGAATTTTATTATTTTTAAATACCTTTTAATTAAAATTAAATAAAACTCATAATTTTGATGAATATGTTCATCATCTTCATCAATTCTTTCATATTTTCATATTTTTTAAATGATCAAAGTGTTACAAAAAAATAAGATAAAGGACCAAAGTGTTACAAATAAAAGATAAAGGGCCAAAGTGTTACAAAAAGATAAGATAAATGACCAAATTGTTACAAATAAAAGATAAAGGATCAAAATATTACAAAAAAATAAGATAAATGACCAATAATGTAATTTTTCCTAAATAATATTTAAGATCCTGTTTTGTCTTTTACTATTTTTTAGCTTATTTGAATAAGTAATTTTGTGAATTAATTGCTTTTCTAGCTTATTTTCATAAGTGCTTAAGTTAGACAATCACTTTTTAAGTGCTTTGGCTACTTTTTCTTGCACAAACAGATTTGTCTACTCTTGTTTAGCTTATATTAATCTCTTTTATTTGCTATTACTTGTTTATGCATGTTTATGCTTAATTAATTCATTGTTCGCTTGTTCATGCATCTTTAGTTAATTATCGCATCATCAATTATCATTCATTCTTGATTCATTCATGCATATTTGACTATATCATATTGATTCATGCATTCTCATTTGAGTATTCGCATTCATTCATATCTAATTTAATTGTTGCATTATTATTATATCAATTGTTATTATTATTTAATTTTGCACATTATTTTCTATTCTTGCCTTGACCTTTGAACTTGACTTTTCATAATCAAATTAATAAAGGGTTTTTCATAATACTAAGGATGAAAAAGGGTGAATTTAGCATTTGCTTTTTTTTTTTCGCTCCGGATGACTTGGTTCTTGGACATTTGACTAATGATCGGAAGTCATTCTCATCCTAATTAAGCGTTAAAATTAACCAACACTCGTCTTTTCCCTTTGAAACCTTTTCTTAATCAAATTAAATTAAGGTTCTTGAAATTCCTGGCACGCTATGCACAATGTGCAACACGATGCTCTAAGCACTGTGACAGTTCTAGCACGTAATAATGCAATGCAAATTAAAGAAAACAAATAAAGAAGACAAAGTATTTGTTAACCCAGTTCGGCGAACCTACGTCTGGGGGATACCAATCCAGGAAGGAATATCACTATAATAGCCCTAGTTCTAAGTTCTCAGCAAACGTCCCGTTTACAACTTATAACCTAGGCACTACCAATGATTCTTCAACCTAGGAACTCCTAGATCTGAGATCTCATCTCACTCCCTTACAACCTTACAAACAGCAAGGATTTCAATAACACAACTACCAAAATGTTTTGGAGACACACTCCTAAAACTACACACTCGTACCTAAAGGCTTAGAGTGTTATAAACACCAAAAGTCCTAACTCCGTACTTCAAAGCTTAGGAGAGGATCACACACATTACAACACAAAGTAACAACGTCCTAAGCTTGCATCAAGATGACACAAGAAAGGCTCACAATCACAAACACACACAAAACCTAGTTCTAGACTCAAACACAATAACGGCGTGAACAACTAACTGAATTAGGGTTTGCATCTTCCTTAAATATTTCAGCCAATTCTTCCTTGATTCAGAAATATCATGGGCTTCATTTGTTTGACCCAAGCAATAACTTCACATTAATTAAAATAGATTCTTTACAAATATATTCTTCAAGGAGATTCTCTTCAGAAATATTCTTGATAAGGATCTGAAGCATTAAATAATGATCCTCATAATAAACCTGATTAAAAGCGCCATGCAAGATTCATGAGAGAGAAACCAAACATTCCATAAATAGATCATGTCACGAAGACTCCTCGTGAGATGTCATGATGCTTAAGGCATCTTGTCGCACATCCTGCTTCAAAGTTTATTTTACCAAAAATGCAGCCAATACCAAAGACTCAACAGTTCTCATAATAATAACGGATGAAAAAGGGGGAATCTGGCATTTGCTTCTTTCCGCTCTGGATGACTTGGATCCTGGACATTTGACTAGTGATCGCAAGTCATTCTCATCCAAATCAAATGCTAAAATCAATCCAACACACTTAAACCATTTTTTTCAATCAACATGGATATACGCTTTATCCATTCCTCTGACACATACAAGCTTAGCCTCTGCTTAGAGCATACAAGCATTGTTGTATCCGCGGAATGCGACATAAGCAACATCCGTTAATTAACTTCTTTTACAATGGATACGTGTTTTATCTACTCCTTTG
Source organism: Trifolium repens (assembly GCA_030408175.1). NCBI lineage: Eukaryota > Viridiplantae > Streptophyta > Magnoliopsida > Fabales > Fabaceae > Trifolium > Trifolium repens. The sequence continues at coordinate 18,286,404 of CP125839.1, read as the reverse complement.
ATACATACACAGCTTAAGACTCTGGTTAGAGCATACAAGCATTGTTGTATCAGCGGAATACGAAATAAACGTTACCCGCTAAAATCAACCAACCACACAAATATTTTTTATCAGAACTACTTAATGTTTGATACTTATCTTAATGTTTGATAGTCGAAGGTCGTTGTCATTTTTATCCGTGATTATTATGTTTAGCTCGATAATTAATTGTTTATTTATCGTTTCTTTATTTATAATTATGTCTAGCTAATTTAATAAAACTGGAATGTGAAATTGGAAGCTAAAAGGGATTCGGTAACTAATTTGTGAACTTAATTCTAAACTAGTTTTCTGTATCAGTTTTTAATAATACCATAAACTTTAATTTTGCATGAAAATGAAAATTAATTAAGGTGTAAACCAATAGCGCGACAATGTGAGCTTTTATACTAGATAGTAAAAACTGAACATTAACTCTAAACACCGCGACAACTCTTTGTAGTTAATTAAATTATATTGATTTTCAAAAATTATTTTATAAATAAATGAGTGAGGGACGACAAAACATAGATTTATATAATATGATATAAGTCAATAGCGCGACAGTGTGAGACTTGTATTTTTAAGTCAATATCGTTTTGTGAAAACTGAATCTTTTCTTTAAACAAATTAATTATTGAATCCTTTGAAGCGACTAAAAATCACATTCCGGTTCTTTAATTCTCATTATTTTCTAAAAAGTTAATTTAAATAATTAAAGTCTTTTATTTAATATAATTAAACTATTCTAATTAATCCCATCGCCTTAGATAAACATTTTGACAATGAAATACGGTACTTGACATTGGTCTATGTGGGATCGATAATCTTTTATACTATAACTGATATTTTCGTGCACTTGCGAACCTATCATCTGTTGACCGTAAGGAAATCCTTGCATTGATTGCCATAGATATTCTTCCAACGTCTCTTTATTGATCATTGACTTCAGATGTAATTTAATTTGTATTGAAGCTTGATCTTGATTAATTCCTTCTATTTCCTGAGATTTGCGATTCTGTAGTTGTATGTGTTAAACTTCTATTTCAGAGTCTGTTGGCCAGCGCTAGTGACAGTAATCACAACTTCACTCGTTCTGAGTCTTCACCTAGTCCAGAGTGTCGCTCTTTAAAGTCCAGTGTATTTCAGAGCCCATAATTTTCTCTTCTTTTGTTTCTCAGAATCAGCTTTTCCTTAATTATTTTCTGCACACTTAACAACATGGTTAGTGCATAAAATGGTTCTCTTACAGCTTTGTTATCATCAAAATTCATGAGGTTAACGCTGCAGAACCAACCTTGTTCCAAGACTTATATTTATACTCATATATCAATATGGATTCCAATTTTTTCGTAATTTCTACGATGATTTATATTTCTACGCATACATTAATATCTAGATCTATTTTTTTTATAATTTATATGGGGGTTTATATTTCTACTTATATATTAATACGTGTGTCTATTTTTTTACAATTCCAATGAGGATTTATATTTCTGCTCATGTTAATACATAGGCATTTATTTAGTAAGTATAGAGGTATAGTTCTTAAACAAGTTGTTGCTGGTGAAATTTTTATTTTAATTATATACTCTATACATGGGGAACAAGTTGTTGGCGGTGAAAATTTTGAATAACTACTATACATGTAAAACACGTTATTTATAATTCAAATAAATGCAAATAAAAAAGTATAGGACATATATTTATCAATGATGCATAAAATAACTATAAATTTGGACGATGTAGTGTGAACTCAAATTACTACTCCCACTATTTTAAAATGATACAAAAATAGTTTTCAACCATATTATCACATGTAATCTTACAAATTATAGTCTCTAAATTTTAAATAAAAAAATATTCGTTCTAAAATAAATAATGAACGTAAGTCTTATAAATTATTGTTTCTAAATTCTTTAAAAAAAAAAATTCGTTCTGAAATAAAAAATATCACGGAAACGCTGCGACCCGTACGTACGGTTATTATGCTAGTTTTAAGAATGGTCTTTCAAGTCATCTTCATTATTATTACATAAAAGTTACACGCCACCTAGTGTTACATGTATACAAGGCGACTAATTATTACAATAAAAAAGACACAACTAATAAATAAAGTAGACAAGGCTCCAAGCCGTCTTCAAAAGCATACCCCACTACTCCTCCCGAACCTGCAGAAGTTCGGACACAACACAAAACAGGGTGAGTATAGTACTACTTGTTCAACAAATGCATCATATATATAAAATAAAATAAAATAAAATAGACTCATTAAATATTTTTAAAAAATAAACTCATTAAAAAGAAAGAGAATAGTGCACATAATTAACCACAACACTTAACCATACACAACAATTTCACAATTATGTCACATTACTCAAACATCGTCAATAAATTAGTAATTCACCAATCACATAATACAACAACTCGTCAATTGATCGTTCACACAACACATCATTAATTTCAAATAGGTATGTAATGTATTCCTATACTCAACCTATGGGATTAAGAACAGTGTACTTGAACGGTAATTATCTTTTTCATTTAACACAACTCTAACCCACTCAAATTAACCATAGACAACACCAAAGCATGAATTTATCATGAAAAATTCAATGTTTTTAAGATATTCAAAATGAACAACAACATTTAAGTATGGATTTTTCTTGTGTAAATCAATACCAAGCAACAATAACATCATAGATTATCAATAAGTAAACATAAAAGTATAATCTCTACTCAAGGGATTTCTCAAAAATCCTTTCTTATGGATTATGGAATACTTGGGAAAGAAAAGCTTAAAAGACCTACACCCTCTTCTCTCATAGATTAAGCCCAAAACCTCTAATTCCCATAAAAATCCATTTACTTTCTCACATAATTTTTTTTGGTCAAGTAGCCTAATGACTTGAAATTTCACCCTTAAGGTGAATAAGTGGGATGACCGAGGTTCGAACCCCGATCGCCTGCATAATAATGCAAATGTCCACCAATTGAGCTAAACTCATGGGACACTATCTCACATAATTAACTCCTAAAATTTACTACCATCTAATTTAATTCCAATCTCCGATAAAGAAATCCAAGACATACAAACACATTTAACATTTCAAAATCAATTTAAATTCAAAATTCATAAATATGCATAAGAACATAGTTATACACCACATGTTTAATCAAATATTCCTAAAATAATTCTAAATAAATAAAATTTGAGGCATTAAACAAAGCTATATACTTTCATTTAATTATCATAATTATCAAATCTATTTTTATTTATGAATTAAAAAAATTAAAACAAAATTATTGAGATTATTTTCTCGTGGGAAAACTCATCGTAGTCGATGTTCGTGTATTCTCTTGAATTTGATACCCACATTTGTTCACAAATGCTATCAGTGTACACATAGAAAGCTCATGTTGCCTCTCTTGAAATTGATACCCCACACATTTTTTAACATTTGAATTAAGAGTATATATAAAGTCAAAAGTTGCAAGGTGTGTAAAATATTTGCGAAACATCCAATATTAGGAGAAAAGAAGACAGTTTTATTTCATTTAATTACCAACATTAATGTCAAAGTTGCAAGTGCGTCAAATTGAAAAAAGAAAAAAGAAAAAATTATCTATTGGTTGCATACCATGAGAAATCATTCTATCTATTGGTGTGGCATTTGTGTAATTATTCTGGTTTCATAGAGACTTTTAAACAATATCCATCTCTGCATAAAGAAACGGAACAATAGGATGTTAGGACATCATCCGGACAATCTTGAGTGGATGTACATTTGATATCTGTTTGAGTGTAACGAAAAAAAGTTCCTTGACCAGCAACCTCCTTTGTAATGAAAAATAGGAAAACAAATAAAAGTATAGTGGAAAACTTAATAGTTTTATTCATATTTCTTTTCTTTTTGTATATAACATTAGAATACAATTTTGTGAATTTATATTGTATAAAACTCATCAAATGTTTTTTTTATGGAAAAGCTCATCAAAAGTTAAAAATAATTAAATATTTTTTGTTTACCTTTTTCTTGTATTTGCCCCTTTAGAACATTTTTTTTTACGTACTCCTTTAACATTTAGTAAGTGTCTCTTCGTTATATTTTTGTTGAGTTTGTCTCTTAAATACACTTAGTAATATAGTAACATAAAATACTTATTTTTAAGTTTTACAATGGACCAAATGAGGATCGAATCCAAGATTTCGTGCATAATATCTAATATTCTCACCACTAGACCAATCCAAGTAATTTTTTTTAATCATTAAATATTTTTTGTTAAATAAGATTTTGTTCATTAAACTATCATCAGATTTTATTTACTTTTTTTATTTTTTTATAAGTTAAGTGCATCAAAACATCAATGAGTGAGTAGATATCCAACTAAGTTGTTACATTTAAACACTCTCATCCTATACCTATAGCTCATAATAATATAAATAGGGGTCATGTTAAACATTGCACCCGGTGCATAACTAGTTAAGCATACCTAAAAGGGAAATAAAAATATAAAATTAATGCTAGAAAGATAAATTTTTACATCTTTAATATATTAAATGCACAAGTTCCAATAAAACTAGAAAAAAATGTAAATGGGGGCTAGTGTAACACCCTAAAACCCCGACTAAATTTTTGAACTGGTTGTTCAGAAATGATTGTCATAACTCATTGTGATTAAGCTGGTAGATGATTGTTGAAGAAGATAGAGTGATTTCTTGGTCTTTATTGGGGAAAAGGTACCTGAAAAATGTTAGAACTCCAACGCTCAAATTAGTATTTGAAAGAGGAATAAGGAGTATAGAATTGGAGCGCAAATATCTCATACCTAGGGATTGATGTATGAGTGCTTATATAGGAGAATATTATAGTTTAGGATATGGTGTGGTACCCCACATGTAGAGGATCAGCCGTATATAACACATGGATTGTCCTTTTGCTTAAGGAGCACGTTTGGATATTGGAGATTTTGCCCCTATATGTGTTCAAAGCATGGTACTGTGGTCATTATTCCACGTGATTGTTCTTATCCCATTATGATGGGCTCTAATCTATGTTGGCCTTTCAGCCGATCTAGAACAGTTGCCCCCCAAGTCTTTGCTGCGAGGGCAGTGAAGAGTTGGGTTTCATCTCGTGGTTATTCACACGCATTTACACTTGGCGATTCCTACAGATATTTTATGGGCAACATAAGCACGAATTTTACAAAATAAATCATTGCAATTCTAAACAAATCCTAGCGTAAGCAAAATACTTATTTTATTGTTTGATAGTCGAAGGTCGTTGTCATTTTTATCCGTGATTAGTTGTTTATTCCTGTGAAGGGTTTATTTTTAAAGGTGATGTATCATCTTTTACAGGTTTTGCCTTTCGCCTAAGGAGACGTTTGTTTGAAGACATGATTTCCCGTAATGCTGTAAGTTTCAAGACTTTGGAGTGGTCTGCAGGTATTATCCATAATTATGGTGATATTTGATGATGATCGGTCATCTTTCTTCCCTTAGCCTCTTTGACGTCGGGGAGCTTGAATGTCTTTTCATTGAGGTTTGGACGGCTTCAAGCTTTGTGGCCTGTAACATCAGTAGGGGTTTCATGGAAATGTTTCTTGACATCTCTTCCCCTTTCCGTGTGTGCGGGCTTATAGCGAGATGTCCATTTTACCCTAGACGGTAGAGTGTTGCCCCCCCAAGTCTTTGGCGGGAATGGTTTTTTTTTTGGCGAAGAATTTTTCTTCTTTGTTCAAGCAGTGCTTGCTGCAAGCTGGTGGTTTGGATGACTGTCTTGATGGATTATCTAGAGGACGGGATGAGTTCCCTTTGTTCTGTTTGCCCGTGTTGGTATTCTCGAGTATGTCCGTTCCTGTAGGAGTTTTATTTGAGCGGGGGAATTACCGCGTGTTTCAAATCTTCTTCTGTGATATTGTTTTGCATGTGCAGGTTTTGTTTAGATTTTTGTGCCCCTTTTTGAGGTAAGTTAAGAACCCTTGATTTTCTCAGCCCTAATCTGGGTCGTTGGTTTGAATTTTTCTCCAGACTGTTTATGATGTAGTATTTTCGCCATTTTTCGAGAGGCATGACTCTTCATCTTCTTCTTTTGATATTTTTGTGAGCCCTTGGATTGGTTCATGAAATTCTGTTTGCCAGGGGACATATGTCTTACACGTTGTCTTAAAAAAATTTCCTTTATATATATATATATATATATATAAATATATATATATATATACACATTTGCAGACTAACAAAAGAAAGCAATAAAGGACACAATTAAATTGTTAACCCAGTTCAGTGTAGAAACACCTAGTCTAGGGGATACCAATCCAGTAAAGGAAGACAACTACTTTGAATTAGTACTAAGACTTACAACGCCCAACAAAGCCTATTGTTGTGTATGCCTCTTCGTAATCCTAGTGCACCTTCTACTCAGAGGTTCACTCCCCCTGATCATATGGGAGCCTACTCACTTTCCTACGATCACCCCGCCTGGGTAATCGTCAAATAAAAATTCCTAACGAAGAGATGTTGAATAATCAATCCAACTAAAAAGATCGTAACTTTATTGTTTAGCACCTAAGTTCTATAGAAAGTAAATTGACCTTGCACAGTGGGCAAAAGATCTTTGACTCGCAATTCTAGCTTGTTGTAGAGATATTCAATTGTTACGGGTACTTGAATCTAATGAACGAGTCTTCTATTTATTGATGTTGCAGCTCCTTAATTTGATATGAATTTTAGTTGCACCATGATAGGAAATCAGTTTTAAAACAAACATTATTTTAAAACTAATTCTAAAAGATAAAAGATTAAAGTAAAACATCTTTTTAGTTAGTTATGATTTCGGATCATATGTAACGCAAAGGTTTGTTACATATCTCTTGTAACAATCCTTTAATCAACAGGCAACTTTTCTAATTTGTGTTATGTAACCAATTCAGAAAGATTCACACATGCATAAGATAATGTTGATCGTATCTGCATGTACATGATGTCTAATTCAAGCTGGGACATCCTGTTCAACATGTTGTTTCACAAAATTTGTTCTGACATGTTCTTGATGTTGGGCAGGATGTCCTACTCGAAGTGAGACATCTTATCCAACATGTTGCACTTGACACATTTAAGTTGTTTTAGCATAAAACAACCAATCACGGGAACTACAATCTTCCCCTTTGGCAAATTTTGACTAAACAATTTCTTCAGGTGTGCATCTCAGTCTTCAGCCTTCAATGTGCTTCATTGTGCAACTCTTGTCTTCAATCTTTGATCTTCAATTCTTTAGTTCTTCTTTTAAGTTCTTGATCTTCAGATTGCTTGTGTGTCTTCAAATCATGAGTATTCAAGGGTTCTTCAACCTTGAATGATATCTTGATCGTGCATTAATCTTTTAAGTACATGAGGCTGTCTTAGTCTTGTATTCACACAATCCATAACAAACATTAGTAAACTTAGAATTTAAGTCTATCCTAGTCCTAGTATTTTTAGCAAACCACTGCCTTGCAGTAGCGAAAGCTTTTGTTCAGAGTGATCAAGGCTCAGTGGTTGATTGATTCTAGACACATAATCTAAGCTTATGAATAATGCTCCTAAGATATGCTATACTCTAAGTCATGCTATGCAAGTATGCTATGCATCAGTTTAAGAATGTATGCATGCACATCTCTAATACTACCCCCCTTTTGCCATAATTTGACAAAGGTAAAGCTCAATAACAGTAGAGGGCGTACAAGGTAAGCACCTAGTTGTGCAGATCTTGTTTAGAAGACATTATATTCTTCTTCTTCTTCTTCGACTCAGTTAGTCTGTCCACGTTTTTCTTCTGAACCTCGCTTTCCTTCATAGACTCCCCAAGTGACCTGGATATTTCTTTTAGTTTAGCAAGTATATCATCCTTGGAGGTTTTAGTCAGAGATGAAGAAGCTCCAGCAGTATCCTGGTCTTTGGTTATCATGATGTCTGGGACATGTGATCCAACAAACAACTTGTAGTCAAAGGTGAGGGGTGCAAGTTTCTTGACTTGCACTTCTTCTGGTTGCAGGATGTTAGGATGTAGGCTAAGGATGACTCTAGTGATTAGGCATGGGAATGCTATAGGTAGTATAACTGCAAAGGTCTCTGCATGTCTCATAGTCAAACTGAATACATGTTCCCTAAAGTCCAGTTTTCCTTTCGTTCCAATACAAAAGATCAGATTGGCTAGCAATAGAGTGATCCCAGAACCATGGTTTGTAGGTGCCCAGTTGGCAGCTCCAATCTTGTTTAGAATGGCGTATTTTACACTCAATTTTCTAGTAGATAGCTGCCCTTTCTTGGACCAATCTTCGACCTGTCCTCCAATAATCTCCTTTATCACCTGATTGAGAGGGGTGATTTTCTCAGTTAAAGACTTATCATTCCTTCCCAAATACTTGTTGATGGTAGATGGTGAGAACTTCACGTGTTTTGCTCTGACATAGACATGTCTAAGTTCCTGTCTTCCCTCACTGCAATCTCTTGTGATATTGACTATGAATTCTTTGATCAATGTTTTGTAACATTTTCCAAGCTTGGTCACAGTCTTCATTAAGCCAGAAGCCTCGAGTAGTTCAATAATCTCCTCGCATTCTAGAGTTTCTCTATTTAGTTCCCTTTCGTGAGCAATTCTACTCTGATAAGCATACTACCATCTCTGAGCATTCTCTTCAGAGTGGAATGAGATGTTATCCATTTTTGCTGGAGGTATATTCTTATGAACTCTTTTTCCACCAATTTTCACTTTCCCAAGAGTCACAATGTCGAGAGCGTTGTCTGGGACATCTGGTTCAACATCCATCTCAAAGTCACTTATGATCGTTAGATGTTTTCTTTTAGGCTTCTTTTCTCCTACAACTTGTTTCTTTGCCTTTCTCTTCTTCTCTTCTTTGGATGACACAAAGTCTTGGTCATCTTCTGTAGCTTCTGGTTCTGAGATTCTAGTTCGTTTCTTTCCTTTGCATTTTCTCTCCTTTTTCTTTTTGCCAGATGATAGAAATTTAGCAAGTGTACTAAATTGTCGTCAAGTAGTAAAATAAAGATCGTTTTCCGCAAGAAATGGAGTGAATCAAATGCAGTAAATTGAAAGCATACGCATGTCAATTCACATAATTAAAAGGGGGGGGGGGGTTTCTTTGATTTGGTTTTAGAAAATAAACTTTGAAAATAAAGCAGGATTTGACTTAAGAAGGAGAAATGATTGGACCTTATCGATTCATCTAATTACTATTATTTCAGTAGTTCATGTATGTTAACAAATTGCAAATTTAGGTTCACGATTTGATTAAAAAGAGTAATTATGCCCAATCTCTTAATCATGAATCCCTAATCTCTTAGGATGATTTATGATCAAGTGAGGAATTTGAACTTTAATCCTTAAATTCTCAATTAACTATCTGAAATCTCTTAAGTGAAGGTTAGTTGATTAACTATTCCTAGATCAATGGTTTATTCCTATTCTCAAAGTAAACAAACAATTGGGATCATCACACAATTGACCAAATCATGCAAAGCATTAAACACAATGAATAATTGACGGAAACTAACTTCGTATTTCATTAAAATGGCAAATGAAACTACATGGTTCAAGAATAATAGCAATTAGAATCCCCTAAGATCCAATCATGGAAGTTTAGCTAGACATAATTAAACAAGAAATTACATCAATAAGATTGAAAGAATTCATTACAAGAAGGGATTTGATGTGTTTCCACACTTGGATCCTTGCTTGAGAAACTCTGAGCTCGACTCCAAAAGTCTGTCTTTTTTCGCGGTAAATTTTTGTAACCCTTATTCTGATTAGATTTAAATTAATAGAGCTACGGTTGCGTGCCTGCGCCGCGTGCCAGAAGGTCTGCACCGTGCGCAGGAAGCATATGGGTACTTCTTCTTCCCAAGATCATACGTAGGGCTCCAACAAGGTTGCGTTGTGCGTAATATATTTTCTTCTTTCCAAGCTCCAGCCATTCTATTAATAAGCTTGTAACTCGGTTGAAGCTCAAATCAAAAGTGTGTTGTTCAAAATTGAAGTCATGTCACCAATCGTTAGTTGGTTCAGTGGTGATTGGCGCTGAACTTGGTAGGGAGGACCACGGTTCGATCCCCCGCAACTGCGATCGGGAGGGGGCTGGAACCACTTGATGCCAGAACTGACCCCCGAACTAGATTCAACTGGTGGTGAAAACCAAAATAAAAATAAAAATTGAAGTCATGTCTTGTGGGAACTCATACGAAACGCTTGTAGCAAACAGTAGGGAGAATTGTGAATTGAATTGTTTGAAAAATCTAACCTATATGACAATATTAAAACATATAATTAGAGTTTTGGGCTATGACTACGGTCTGGCAACTGAACCAGTCAACCGTCGAGTAATAATTCACACTCTAGGTGTCTAGAATGAGTTCGTATCCACAGGGATCGTGCCAAGTGCTACTAGTTTTATTTAAGTTCGATAGATTGCATTCGCTTTAGTTCTTGAAAAAGGTTTTGATTTGAAAATAAGCGTAATGCTTGTGCAGAAAAATAAAGATTGTGATTCAGAAGCATGAGGTAGGTTAGATGGATCGATTCCCTCCTCTAATCCTGCTTGATATCTGGCGCATACTATAACTATTTCAGTAACTTCCAATTGGTCGACGATTAATGATCTTTAATGGAAATATTATTATAATACTACCTGATGATAGGAATTTCTACGGTATTTTTAGTATTATTATTAGTAGTAAAATGACCAAGACAGACCCAAATACGAAGGAAAACCTACAAAAGCAAGAAAAAGCATCAAGACAGAGTCCAAGATGCAAAAAGACAAGAAAAAGCCCAAAAAGTGAAGAAAACCAGCATTCCATCGCAGCACGATGGCTCCCATCGTGCCACGATGGGAGCTGCTTGTTCGCCAAGAAATCAGAAGAAATAAATCTGAAGAAAATCTGTCCATCGCAGCACGATGTATGCTATCGCAACACGATGGAGTAACTTGGCGCCCAAGCTGATGAAATGCACAGGATCAGTTATAAAATTGAACTGAATCTTCACATCGCAGCACGATGGCTTCATCGTGGTGCGATACCTTGCTGAGGCCCATTACGAAAACTATAAATAGAGCCTCCCTTTCATTGTTTTATTCATTCAGATATAGTAGAACACTCTCTACTATAAGGAGAGGTTCAGAGGAGCTCTATTGGGCATAGTTTTCACCCCTTACGGGAAAACTAACTCAACAAGGTATGTTTCTTTAGGCTTTTGTATTTAGGTTATGAATTGTTGTAATTTAAATACGTAGTCTTTATAATTATGCCTTAGGTTGTGGTGGAGAAGATGAACTCCCCCATGAATATTTGGAGTCTGTGGCTGAGTCTAGGTTATAATAAATGATATTTAGTATTTGTGTTTGTTATTTACTTTCGTGCACTTTAACAACGTATTCTCGTAATCTGGCCGGATAAGCGGGAGCGCCCATAGAATTGATATCAGGTTTTGACTTGGTATGGTCCGGAACTCGTAGTAAATAATGCTAGGTGTATAGAGACGGTTACATCCTGCACTAGTCGTGAACTGAGCGGTTAGAGGAGGAATCATGCACTAGGTGTGATCTGAGCACTTAGAAGATGAACAGCCCGATACTAGGACCTAGAGGTTAATTGGTGAAGGTTATAATGCATGTTTATAAACAACTCACTTAGTAATTAGGGTATGTGACACATCGAGGTTAGGCTCTCGTAGGTACCTTAGTTGTTAACGTAGGGAAACTTTAATAGACATAGTGTAATAGTAAGATATTACTACAACAAGGAAAATTCACCGCCGAACATAATCTAAGTAACTATGTTATACACCGATCATGCCAAATATGAAGAAGGGAGGGAGTCCAACCACCACAGCTAGCCTTTATATTTCTTGTATCTATTATTTATACATTCTGCAATTTATATTTCTGCAAAGCATTACGCTATTTTTATAAAAACCTTTTCAAAAACCAAAGCGAATGCAAACTATCACAAACTTAAATAACGCTAGGGAAGCTTCGGCATGATCCCTGTGGATACGAACTCATTCTAGACACCTAGAGTGTTAATTATTACTCGAAGACAGACTGGTGCACTTGCCAGACCGTAGTCAAGTTTTTGGCGCCGTTGCCGGGGATTGTGTTTACAAAGCATTACTAGATTTATTTAAGTTTGTCAAAAAAAAATTTCAAAAATACAAAAAAATTTCAAAATCAAAAAAATCTTATTGATGATTGTGGATTTTGATCTGTGAAAGTTCTGGCTAAGGATAAGTCTTGGTATTTAAGCGATCCGTTGTGATCCACCTCACTTACCTGGGAATTTTCATAGTGACAAAGACACATGAGACAAACCAAAAATAGTTTTACCATTTAATTTTCCAGTGCTACTGAAGGTATTCATTTGTTGTGCTTGATAACAAGTATCCTGGAGTTTGAGTACGACCCTGAACTAGAAAGAACGCTTTGGAAAAGAAGGCAGGCACAAAGGCTTGCAGAATCTAGTAGTCTCAAGACAGAAGAAGCGCCTACCACCAAAGCCATGGGAGACAAATCATATGGAAGGGATTACTGCGGGGAGGTCAGCATAAAGCAAGAACCAGAATGGACACCACCTCACGACAATAACAATTCTGAAGGAATATTTTGGGACGACCTGGCAGATATAGAAGTTGAATCTCAAGGGGACAATTTCTCTGATGTCTCAAAACCATTCAGGGAAGACAGTTGGAAGCCCATGATACCTTTAGATACCAGGTGGACGGAACATGCAAAATGGATGAAGAAATGGATGAAAGTGGCACCAACATCCAGGCACTATGTGAAAAGACCATTCTCAGCTAGAAGGATTCGGAAGATTGAATATCAGAAACATGTGATCCGTGAATGGCTGATCGGTTCCCACCGCATTTTCGAAGAAGACTACACTAAAGACAAAGAAGTGGAAGCTCTAATCAAGAAAATGGAGGACGAATGTAATGAAGAATGCATGGCGCTTAAAGAAAAGAAGCGCAAAAGAGAGACTGAAGGCGAGTTCCCAAAAAAGAGTAGCAAAGAGATCACAGTTGCCACCCAAGAAGGAAGATCCTGGAAGCGTCACCATCATCTGTCAGATTGGGAAAGCAGGAGTCAATGCACTTTGTGATATAGGCTCAAGTGTGAACGTAATACCATTATCTTTGGCAGATAAGTTCAAGCTCGCATTACCTATTGCAGGGACAGCTCGAGAACTCGTACTAGCTAATCAGTCATCCATCCACTCAGTAGGCACAGTCAGAGACGTCTTGGTGAAAGTCAAAGACCTATAATTTCTAGTAGACTTCATGATCCTAGACATCGGAGAAGATGAGGAACATCCTATCTGTAACAGCTCGGCGACCAGCCACACAGATGCTGAAGCCCCGCTGCTCGTTACCAGCTTAATCACTACCCCCCTTGTAGTGTTTTTGCCTCCGTAGTGATTCGAACCATGCACCCTGGGGATAAATACATGTTCAATGCAATCACTACTACCAATTGAGCTAGTAGCCGGGCTGTTACACTATCATTCTTGGAAGACCATTCCTAGCCACCTGCAAGGCACTCATTGATATGAACCTTGGAGAGATAACACTAAGGTGTGGAGGTAAGTCAACAACCGTAAAAACTTTCAATGCAGGAAAGGAGAAGTGCTTCATGCTCGAGTGGAAGGACATAAAAGCTACACCACCGACTCCAACTCAAGAAGTACAGGTAAAGATAGAGATAGAGCAGCTGGAGAATGAAATGGCGCAGCTAGAGATAGAGACAGTTCGGGAAGAGGAGGTACCCGAGGAACTCACGGATAAACTGAAGAGGCTAACTATTGAAGTGGACATCCGAGCAACATGGGTCAAAGCATGGGGTAGAAACCGAAAAGTGGCCAGAAAATCTAAGTTTGGGGTTAATACGCCACCTCTGAAGAAGCCTGCTGCTGAGAGAAAAGAGGAAAGAAAGAAGAACAACTGGGTCAACACACCAAAAGAACAAAAGAAGGAACATCCACCAAGAAGCAAGGGGAAGTCCATCATGAAAACAGTACCTTCAGAAGATGATGGACGACTCTGCTTTGCCACCTTCAAAGAAAAACAGAACCCAGAGAAGTATGAAAGAAGCAACAAGAAAGAGGGAGGAGCTAAAGCGAAAGCTCCTACAGAAGAGAGAGACATGCGAACCTATCCTCTGTATTGGAGGAAATGCCTCAACCTAATGAGAGGCTAAACAAGCGCTGCTTGGGAGGCAACCCAAGGATGAGTATTTTTAATTTCAGTTTTTCAATTCAATAAAGTATGCCTAGAATTCTGCATGTCATCTTCATCTGTAAACAACCCTTATTCAAACTTACAAAAAAATTAAATAACTGTTTGCTGTTTATTATCTAGTGCATGATAAACTGTTATAGGTAAGATTGCGGCGAAGTAAGTTATAAATTCTGATGAGCCGAATTTCACGCCTTCATACAGAAACCAAAGGTGATTGCTCCGAAGTGCGAAGTTCGGGAGACAGAGAGACGAGTAATGAAGCTGGTGTCTGTGAGACAAGTGTTCAACTTTCAGAGACCTAAGCCATGTGAGGATTTAAGCCAAATATTTCCAAACGTTATTACCACTTTCTTTCGAATAACTATGAGAGTGCCGTGCACTTGTTTATTTTCTAGAACTTGCTCTAATTCTCTGCTGACTAGTTGATTTGATATTATATGCATTGAGGCAATTGTTTGTTATAACCCAGAGCCTTTTCAAGCCACCCTTTATATATTATTATCCTTTGCTAGCCAAATTTGAGCCATAAAAAAATAATTATCCCTTTTCTTTTGGTGACAAACCACGATACAAGCCTATAGACCAGAAAAACAATGATTTACCCTCTTTGGAGTTAGGTAATAGTTCTCAAAAGTCTTGGCATCAAAATAAGTTTGGGGTTGCTCATGAAACTAGCAACGTTTAAGCTTGGGGTGCGTATACGGAGAACTATCACTACAAAAAAGAAAAAAAATGAAAAAGAGACGGGAAAACATCAAACAAAAAAAAAAATTCCTTAAAAAAAATAGTCTCTTAAAAAAAAAAGAATGAAAAAGAAAGAGCCGAAGGGCAAAAGAAAGAGCCAAAGGGCAAAAGAAAAGAGTCAAATGGCAAAAATAGTGATAGAAAAGAACCACACAAAGACACATCCGGTTCTTATTTTCCGATAGCAACACAAAAAGGCACCCTAAGGAACAAAGGTTGCGTACACAAAAAGGAACAACAAAGTAGAACTTAACTCCAATGTTTTGCCTACTATTCCCAAAAATGTCCTACCTTGACCTAAGCCACGTTATAACCCTGAAATGACCTCCAATAATGCATGTATATTGAATTTTGAATGGTTGCTTAGAATTCTTGCAAGCCAATGGTAAAATGGCAGGTTGTGCGATGATTGAGAGATAACTCTTTCAATTATGAGCGAAAAACACAAATGTGAGAGAGAGAAAAAGTTGAACATGGACTCTTGCAGGCATTTGTCTGATTTGCTACTATTGACGTCTCATAAGCCTAGCAGGACTGAGCATGATCGCTGCGGTAAGAAATCAGCGGTACCATTGCTGAAATATAAAGCAAGGTTGTGAAATTCCTATCATCTTTATTTATCTCTTATTTCTCTAACGATCTTGTCTGACAGCATGTTACTTGAGGACAAGCAACAGTTTAAGTTTGGGGTTGTGATGACAGGAATTTCTACGGTGTTTTTAGTATTATTATTAGTAGTAAAATGACCAAGACATGTCCAAATACGAAGGAAAACCTACAAAAGCAAGAAAAAGCATCAAGACAGAGTCCAATATGCAAAAAGACAAGAAAAAGCCCAAAAAGTGAAGAAAATCAGCATTCCATCGCAGCACGATGGCTCCCATCGTGCCACGATGGGAGCTGCCTGTTCGCCAAGAAATCAGAAAAAATAAATCTGAAGAAAATCTGTCCATCGCAGGACGATGGAGTAACTTGGCACCCAAGCTGATGAAATGCACAGGATCAGTTATAAAATTGAACTGAATCTTCACATCGCAGCACGATGGCTTCATCGTGGTGCGATGCCTTGCTGAGGCTCATTACGAAAACTATAAATAGAGCCTCCCTTTCATTGTTTTATTCATTCAGAAATAGTAGAACACTCTCTACTATAAGGAGAGGTTCAGATGAGCTCTATTGGGCATAGTTTTCTCCCCTTACGGGAAAACTAACTCAGCAAGGTATGTTTCTTTAGGCTTTTGTATTTAGGTTATGAATTCTTGTAATTTAAATATGTAGTCTTTATAATTATGCCTTAGTTTGTGGTGGAGAAGATGAACTCCCCTATGAATATTTGGAGTATGTGGTTGAGTCTAAGTTATAATAAATGATATTTAGTATTTGTGTTTGTTATTTACTTTCATGCACTTTAACAACGTATTCTCGTAATCTGGCCGTATAAGCGGGAGCACCCATAGAATTGATATCTGGTTTTGACTTGGTATGGTCCGAAACTCGTAGTAAATAATGCTAGGTGTATAGAGACGGTTACATCCTGCACTAGTCGTGGACTGAGCGGTTAGAGGAGGAATCATGCACTAGGTGTGATCTGAGCTCTTAGAAGATGAACAGCCCGATACTAGGACCTAGAGGTTAATTGGTGAAGGTTATAATGCATGTTTATAAACAACTCACTTAGTAATTAGGGTATGTGACACATCGAGGTTAGGCTCTCGTAGGTACCTTAGTTGTTAACGTAGGGAAACTTTAATAGACATAGTGTAATAGTAAGGTATTACTACAACAAGGAAAATTCACCGCCGAACATAATCTAAGTAACTATGTTATACACCGATCATGCAAATATGAAGAAGGGAGGGAGTCCAACCACCATACCTAGCCTCTATATTTCTTGAATCTATTATTTATACATTCTGCAATTTATATTTCTGCAAAGCATTACGCTATTTTTATAAAAACCTTTTCAAAAACCAAAGCGAATGCAAACTATCACAAACTTAAATAACGCTAGTGAAGCTTCGGCATGATCCCTGTGGATACGAACTCATTCTAGACACCTAGAGTGTGAATTATTACTCGACGACAGACTGGTGCACTTGCCAGACCTTAGTCAAGTTTTTGGCGCCGTTGCCGGGGATTGTGTTTACAAAGCATTACTAGATTTATTTAAGTTTGTCAAAAAAAAATTTCAAAAATACAAAAAAATTAAAAAATCAAAAAAATCTTGTTGGTGATTGTGGATTTTGATCTGTGAAAGTTCTGGCTAAGGATAAGTCTTGGTATTTAAGCGATCCGTTGTGATCCACCTCACTTACCTGGGAATTTTCATAGTGACAAAGTCACATGAGACAAACCAAAAATAGTTTTACCATTTAATTTTCCAGTGCTACTGAAGGTATTCATTTGTTGTGCTTGATAACAAGTATCCTGGAGTTTGAGTACGACCCTGAACTAGAAAGAACGCTTTGGAAAAGAAGGCAAGCACAAAGGCTTGCAGAATCCAGTAGTCTCAAGACAGAAGAAGCGCCTACCACCAAAGCCATGGGAGACAAATCATATGGAAGGGATTACTGCGGGGAGGTCAACATTAAGCAAGAACCAGAATGGACACCACCTCACGACAATAACAATTCTGAAGGAATATTTTGGGACGACCTGGCAGATATAGAAGTTGAATCTCAAGGGGACAATTTCTCTGATGTCTCAAAACCATTCAGGGAAGACAGTTGGAAGCCCATGATACCTTTAGATACCAGGTGGACGAAACATGCAAAATGGATGAAGAAATGGATGAAAGTGGCACCAACATCCAGGCACTATGTGAAAAGACCATTCTCAGCTAGAAGGATTCGGAAGATTGAATATCAGAAACATGTGATCCGTGAATGGCTGATCGGTTCCCGCCGCATTTTCGAAGAAGACTACACTAAAGACAAAGAAGTGGAAGCTCTAATCAAGAAAATAGAGGACGAATGTAATGAAGAATGCATGGCGCTTAAAGAAAAGAAGCGCAAAAGAGAGACTGAAGGCGAGTTCCAAAAAAAGAGTAGCAAAGAGATCACAGTTGCCACCCAAGAAGGAAGATCCTGGAAGCGTCACCATCATCTGTCAGATTGGGAAAACAGGAGTCAATGCACTTTGTGATATAGGCTCAGGTGTGAACGTAATACCATTATCTTTGGCAGATAAGTTCAAGCTCGCATTACCTATTGCAGGGACAGCTCGAGAACTCGTACTAGCTAATCAGTCATCCATCCACTCAGTAGGCACAGTCAGAGACGTCTTGGTGAAAGTCAAAGACCTAGAATTTCTAGTAGACTTCATGATCCTAGACATCGGAGAAGATGAGGAACATCCTATCATTCTTGGAAGAGCATTCCTAGCCACCTGCAAGGCACTCATTGATATGAACCTTGGAGAGATAACACTAAGGAGTGGAGGTAAGTCAACAACCGTAAAAACTTTCAATGCAGGAAAGGAGAAGTGCTCCATGCTCGAGTGGAAGGACATAAAAGCTACACCACCGACTCCAACTCAAGAAGTACAGGTAAAGATAGAGATAGAGCAGCTGGATAATGAAATGGCGCAGCTAGAGATAGAGACAGCTCGGGAAGAGGAGGTACCCGAGGAACTCACGGATAAACTGAAGAGGCTAACTATTGAAGTGGACATCCGAGCAACATGGGTCAAAGCATGGGGTAGATACCGAAAAGTGGCCAGAAAATCTAAGTTTGGGGTTAATACGCCACCTCTGAAGAAGCCTGCTGCTGAGAGAAAAGAGGAAAGAAAGAAGAACAACTGGGTCAACACACCAAAAGAACAAAAGAAGGAACATCCACCAAGAAGCAAGGGGAAGTCCATCATGAAAACAGTACCTTCAGAAGATGATGGACGACTCTGCTTTGCCACCTTCAAAGAAAAACAGAACCCAGAGAAGTATGAAAGAAGCAACAAGAAAGAGGGAGGAGCTAAGGCGAAAGCTCCTACAGAAGAGAGAGACATGCGAACCTATCCTCTGTATTGGAGGAAATGCCTCAACCTAATGAGAGGCTAAACAAGCGCTGCTTGGGAGGCAACCCAAGGATGAGTATTTTTAATTTCAGTTTTTCAATTCAATAAAGTATGCCTAGAATTCTGCATGTCATCCTCATCTGTAAACAACCCTTATTCAAACTTACAAAAAAATTAAATAACTGTTTGCTGTTTATTATCTAGTGCATGATAAACTGTTATAGGTAAGATTGCGGCGAAGTAAGTTATAAATTCTGATGAGCCGAATTTCACGCCTTCATACAGAAACCAAAGGTGATTGCTCCGAAGTGCGAAGTTCGGGAGACAGAGAGACGAGTAATGAAGCTGGTGTCTGTGAGACAAGTGTTCAACTTTCAGATACCTAAGCCATGTGAGGATTTGAGCCAAATATTTCCAAACGCTATTACCACTTTCTTTCGAATAACTATGAGAGTGCCGTGCACTTGTTTATTTTCTAGAACTTGCTCTAATTCTCTGCTGACTAGTTGATTTGATATTATATGCATTGAGGCAATTGTTTGTTATATCCCAGAGCCTTTTCGAGCCACCCTTTATATATTATTATCCTTTGCTAGCCAAATTTGAGCCATAAAAAAATAATTATCCCTTTTCTTTTGGTGACAAACCACGATACAAGCCTATAGACCAGAAAAACAATGATTTACCCTCTTTGGAGTTAGGTAATAGTTCTCAAAAGTCTTGGCAACAAAATAAGTTTGGGGTTGCTCATGAAACTAGCAACGTTTAAGTTTGGGGTGGGTATACGGAGAACTATCACTACAAAAAAGAAAAAAAATGAAAAAGAGACGGGAAAACATCAAACAAAAAAAAAATTCCTTAAAAAAAATAGTCTCTTAAAAAAAATGAATGAAAAAGAAAGAGCCAAAGAGCAAAAGGGCAAAAGAAAATAGCCAAATGGCAAAAATAGTGATAGAAAAGAACCACACAAAGACACATTCGGTTCTTATTTTCCGATACCAACACAAAAAGGCACCCTAAGGAACAAAGGTTGCGTACACAAAAAGGAACAACAAAGTAGAACTTAACTCCAATGTTTAGCCTACTATTCCCAAAAATGTCCTACCTTGACCTAAGCCACGTTATAACCCTGAAAAGACCTCCAATAATGCATGTATATTGAATTTTGAATTGTTGCTTAGAATTCTTGCAAGCCTATGGTAAAATGGCAGGTTGTGCGATGATTGAGAGATAACTCTTTCAATTATGAGCGAAAAACACAAATGTGAGAGAGAGAAAAAGTTGAACATGGACTCTTGCAGGCATTTGACGTCTCATAAGCCTAGCAGGACTGAGCATGATCGCTGCGGTAAGAAATCAGCGGTACCATTGCTAAAATATAAAGCAAGGTTGTGAAATTCCTATCATCTTTATTTATCTCTTATTTCTCTAACGATCTTGTCGGACAGCATGTTACTTGAGGACAAGCAACAGTTTAAGTTTGGGGTTGTGATGACAGGAATTTCTACGGTGTTTTTAGTATTATTATTAGTAGTAAAATGACCAAGATAGGTCCAAATACGAAGGAAAACCTACAAAAGCAAGAAAAAGCATCAAGACAGAGTCAAAGATGCAAAAAGACAAGAAAAAGCCCAAAAAGTGAAGAAAATCAGCATTCCATCGCAGCACGATGGCTCCCATCGTGCCACGATGGGAGCTGCTTCTTCGCCAAGAAATCAGAAGAAATAAATCTGAAGAAAATCTGTCCATCGCAGCACGATGGAGTAACTTGGCACCCAAGCTGATGAAATGCACAGGATCAGTTATAAAATTGAACTGAATCTTCACATCGCAGCACGATGGCTTCATCGTGGTGCGATGCCTTGCTGAGGCTGATTACGAAAACTATAAATAGAGCCTCCCTTTCATTGTTTTATTCATTCAGAAATAGTAGAACACTCTCTACTATAAGGAGAGGTTCAGAGGAGCTCTATTGGGCATAGTTTTCTCCCCTTACGGGAAAACTAACTCAGCAAGGTAAGTTTCTTTAGGCTTTTGTATTTAGGTTATGAATTCTTGTAATTTAAATATGTAGTCTTTATAATTATGCCTTAGTTTTTGGTGGAGAAGATGAACTCCCCTATGAATATTTGGAGTATGTGGTTGAGTCTAAGTTCTAATAAATGATATTTAGTAATTGTGTTTGTTATTTACTTTCGTGCACTTTAACAACGTATTCTCGTAATCTGGCCGGATAAGCGGGAGCGCCCATAGAATTGATATCAGGTTTTGACTTGGTATGGTCCGGAACTCGTAGTAAATAATGCTAGGTATATAGAGACGGTAACATCCTGCACTAGTCGTGAACTGAGCGGTTAGAGGAGGAATCATGCACTAGGTGTGACCTGAGCACTTAGAAGATGAACTGCCCGATACTAGGACCTAGAGGTTAATTGGTGAAGGTTATAATGCATGTTTATAAACAACTCACTTAGTAATTAGGGTATGTGACACATCGAGGTTAGGCTCTCGTAGGTACCTTAGTTGTTAACGTAGGGAAACTTTAATAGACATAGTGTAATAGTAAGGTATTACTACAACAAGGAAAATTCACCGTCGAACATAATCTAAGTAACTATGTTATACACCGATCATGCCAAATATGAAGAAGGGAGGGAGTCCAACCACCATACCTAGCCTCTATATTTCTTGAATCTATTATTTATACATTCTGCAATTTATATTTCTGCAAAGCATTACGCTATTTTTATAAAAACCTTTTCAAAAACCAAAGCGAATGCAAACTATCACAAACATAAATAACGCTAG
This sequence comes from Trifolium repens, assembly GCA_030408175.1. Classification (NCBI taxonomy): domain Eukaryota; kingdom Viridiplantae; phylum Streptophyta; class Magnoliopsida; order Fabales; family Fabaceae; genus Trifolium; species Trifolium repens. The sequence goes on along the minus strand of CP125839.1, from coordinate 18,264,529 downwards.
TGAAGCTTCGGCACGATCCCTGTGGATACGAACTCATTCTAGACACCTAGAGTGTGAATTATTACTCGACGACAGACTGGTGCACTTGCCAGACCGTAGTCACTACTCTAAATAATGCTAGGTGTATAGAGACGGTAACATCCTGCACTAGTCGTGAACTGAGCGGTTAGAGGAGGAATCATGCACTAGGTGTGATCTGAGCACTTAGAAGATGAACAACCCGATACTAGGACCTAGCGGTTAATTGGTGAAGGTTATAATGCATGTTTATAAACAACTCACTTAGTAATTTGGGTATGTGACACATCGAGGTTAGCCTCTCGTAGGTACCTTAGTTGTTAACGTAGGGAAACTTTAATAGACATAGTGTAATAGTAAGGTATTACTACAACAAGGAAAATTCACCGCCGAACATAATCTAAGTAACTATGTTATACACCGATCATGCCAAATATGAAGAAGGGGGGGAGTCCAACCACCATACCTAGCCTCTATATTTCTTGAATCTATTATTTATACATTCTGCAATTTATATTTCTGCAACGCATTACGCTATTTTTATAAAAACCTTTTCAAAAACCAAAGCGAATGCAAACTATCACAAACTTAAATAACGCTAGTGAAGCTTCGCCACGATCCCTGTGGATACGAACTCATTCTAGACACCTAGAGTGTGAATTATTACTCGACGACAGACTGGTGCACTTGCCAGACCGTAGTCACTACCCTAAATACGTATAGGTTGCTATTGACTTCCTATAACTAGCGCACCCACAGGTGCCTAATTCCAAGTTGTCACATACACTTATTAATGTATCGAGTCAACCTACAGTAGTCATGATCATGCAATTAACCAAAGCCACTAACATCCTAGAGTCGGCCGTTTCAGTCTCTCCTAGCTCATTCACTAACAGTTTCTGATGTTTCCGTTTCTCCTAGCTCATTCACTAACAGTCAGGGCCGTCTCCGAGTTTTTGGATAAATAAATGTGGCCCTTTGATAAATAAATGCAATTTTATTTAACAAAAAATTATCCTCGATTTAAATTGCAAATAACATAAAAAAATAATAAGCATCCTTGTAATTAACAAAAAAAATATTCATGTTCTAATTAATAAGAACAAAATAATTTCTAGCTACTTAAAACGAGTCATTCTTCTAGTATTTTTTGAAGCAAATTCATCAACCAAGTCTTCATATTGTATTGGTATTGGACTTCAAACCTTTCCCTTCTTTTTTCTTTTAATTTTTCCCTTTTTTTCTTTTTAATCGTTCCCTACTTTTGTGTTTTAATTTTTTATTTTGACAAACTGGCCCTGCCTGGTCATGCAGCATGTGACATCAAGTTTTTTCTTTCTTCTTTTAACTGTTTTTTTCTTTTAACAAACTGGGCCTGACAGTGTTGGGCTTAACAATTTGAAGAAATCCTTTAAGTTTCTACCCCCTTATTTACTAATACTACCTACCATATAATTTTTTTTTGAGGCCTTCAGTTTTTTGAGGCCCAATGCAATGGCACATTTGGCACATGCACTTGGGTCGGGTCTGCTAACAGTGTCGGATGTTGCCGTCTCTAGGTTGCGAGCCTTATTATTTATTGTTCCGGACTAATCCTAACAGCATTTTCCCAATATCCGGCCAGACGTTGGAAACACAGAATTAAAGCGTAAATAATAGAAAACAATTCATTCCAAAATAAGAAAATAATATAACTTTTATTGTACCAGATATATGTCCCAAACATTCATTGGGGAGTTCATCTCTCCACCTACCATAAAGGTTTCTAGCTACTAATTTACATAATAAATATTACAAGAATAAAACTATGCATACCAATGGCATAGATGCCTTGCTGTGGAAGTTACCTTTTCGGTTGAAGGGGGAAAGTTCTTCCCGTAGAGAGCTCATCTGCCCTTCTTGCTCCTCCACCTTGAATACTAAAGTGTACTTTAGGTTGTTGAATTTCTAAATGAATAAAAGTGAAGGAGGACAGCTCTATTCATAGTTTTTCTTGATGGGCTTCGCGTCCCATAGTGGCCACGATGGATCTCATTGTGCCATGATGGAGTAGATATGCTTCAAAAAATTGGAAGATATGCTGCGTTTCTTGGGCGCTAAGTCGGTTCTCATCATGGCACGATGGCAACACTGAACATTGTTGAGGTTTTTAATTGTAGGCTTCGTTTTGGTAAAATAAGCCTTTGTCCAAGATGTTGAATCAAATGTTACAACATTGTAACCTAATGTGTGCGCGCGAGCTGGTGCGAGCTGGCGTATCTTTTGTGCACATTTTATTTTAAGAGAAGATCTTTTCTCTTTCTTCAGTCCTTGCGTGTGCATTAAGAAAGGATTTATTTTCTAAACAGATCTTTTATTTAAAGATTGTTTTAGGAATTATTGTGAAGATTTATTTCCAAAACATATCTAATCTTTTAAGATATGATTTATTTTTAATGTGTGAGCTGGATATATTCTTGGATTAAATCTTCTGAAGCCCATGTTACCAGCTATATAAGCAAGACTCAAGACCTAATTTTCCTCACCGAAACCAATGTATCAAAATGTAGACTTTTAGGGTTTCGTGTCTATGTAAGCCTTGTGCTTTAGATTTGTGTGCCTTTCTTGTATCGTTTGATGCAAGCTTGGGACATAGGTTATTGTAATCTGCTTCCAAACCATTAGGTAAGAAGCTAGAGTAGTTTGCACTCCAAAACCTTTAGGTACGGAGTATAGAAGCTTTTGGTATACTCGCATGAGTATAGTTTTCTTGAAGAGTGTCTTCACACATGTTTTATATACCCCAACCTTTAGATTAAGGTTGGTCAGAACCCTTGTTGGGATTACAAGGAAGAGGAAGTGAGATGGTACATCTCAGATCTAGGCTAGGACCCTTGGTTGTAAACAATATGGGAGTTGCTAGATGGGAAGTGCATAAACTTGGAGGGTTTTGTCATTAGTCTAGGGCTATTGCTTATTGGTTACATTCCTGGATTGGTATCCCCCAGATTAGGTTGCGGTTGGCGCCGAACTGGGTTAACAAATACTATGTGTTGTTTATCTTGCTGCTGCTTATTGTTTATATTGTCCATTGTGTTTTACGTTGGCACGATGTTGGAACATCATATACCACATCTGTGACCAGTGCGCCGGAATTTCAATTGGTATCAGAGCAGGCATCCTGTTCTGTTTCTGGGTGAGATCCATGGAAGATACTTTCTGGCTTTATGGACAAGGAAGAAGAAGATGTGCTTGTTGCTCGGATACTGTTCTTGTGGTATGCGGAAGTTGAGGGGGAGCGTACGTTTTGATATTGAGGGGGAGTGCTCTGTGAGGCTGAATATGTCAAATTCCGCTGTTGTATGCCTCTGATGTTCCTAATACATCTCTCCAGTTTATATGGCTTAGTCAAGAATTATTTTAGCCAAAATTTGCCAAAGGGGAAGATTGTTGAGGTTTTTAATTGTTGGCTTCGTTTTGGTAAAATAAGCTTTTGTCCAAGATGTTGAATCAAATGTTACAACATTGTAACCTGATGTGTGCGCGCGAGCTGGTGCGAGCTGGCGTATCTTTTGTGCACATTTTATTTTAAGAGAAGAACTTTTCTCTTTCTTCAGTCCTTGCGTGTGCATTAAGAAAGGATTTATTTTCTAAACAGATATTTTATTTAAAGATTGTTTTAGGAATTATTGTTAAGATTTATTTCCAAAACATATCTAATCTTTTAAGATATAATTAATTTTAATGTGTGAGCTGGATATATTCTTGGATTAAATCTTCTGAAGCCCATGTTACCAGCTATATAAGGAAGACTCAAGACCTAATTTTCCTCACCGAAACCAATGTATCAAAATGTAGACTTTTAGGGTTTCGTGTCTATGTAAGCCTTGTGCTTTAGATTTGTGTGCCTTTCTTGTATCGTTTGATGCAAGCTTGGGACATAGGTTATTGTAATCTGCTTCCAAACCATTAGGTAAGAAGCTAGAGTAGTTTGCACTCCAAAACCTTTAGGTACGGAGTATAGAAGCTTTTGGTATACTCGCATGAGTATAGTTTTCTTGAAGAATGTCTTCACACATGTTTTATATACCCCAACCTTTAGATTAAGGTTGGTCAGAACCCTTGTTGGGATTACAAGGAAGAGGAAGTGAGATGGTACATCTCAGATCTAGGCTAAGACCCTAGGTTGTAAACAATAGGGGAGTTGCTAGATGGGAAGGGCATAAACTTGGAGGGTTTTGTCATTAGTCTAGGGCTATTGCTTATTGGTTACATTCCTGGATTGGTATCCCCCAGATTAGGTTGCGGTTGGCGCCGAACTGGGTTAACAAATACTATGTGTTGTTTACCTTCCTGCTGCTTATTGTTTATATTGTCCATTGTGTTTTACGTTGGCACGATGTTGGAACATCATATACCACATCTGTGACCAGCGCGCCGGAATTTCAATTGTTATCAGAGCAGGCATCCTGTTCTGTTTCTGGGTGAGATCCATGGAAGATACTTTCTGGCTTTATGGACAAGGAAGAAGAAGATGTGCTTGTTGCTCCGATACTGTTCTTGTGGTATGCTGAAGTTGAGGGGGAGCATACGTTTTGATATTGAGGAGAGTGCTCTGTGAGGCTGAATATGTCAAATTCCGATGTTGTATGCCTCTGATGTTGCTAATACATCTCTCCAGTTTATATGGCTTAGTCAAGAATTATTTTAGCCAAAATTTGCCAAAGGGGGAGATTGTTGAGGTTTTTAATTGTTGGCTTCGTTTTGGTAAAATAAGCCTTTGTCCATGATGTTGAATCAAATGTTACAACATTGTAACCTGATGTGTGCGCGCGAGCTGGTGCGAGCTGGCGTATCTTTTGTGCACATTTTATTTTAAGAGAAGATCTTTTCTCTTTCTTCAGTCCTTGCGTGTGCATTAAGAAAGGATTTATTTTCTAAACAGATCTTTTATTTAAAGATTGTTTTAGGAATTATTATGAAGATTTATTTCCAAAACATATATAATCTTTTAAGGTATGATTTATTTTTAATGTGTGAGCTGGATATATTCTTGGATTAAATCTTCGGAAGCCCATGTTACCAGCTATATAAGGAAGACTCAAGACCTAATTTTCCTCACCGAAACCAATGTATCAAAATGTAGACTTTTAGGGTTTCGTGTCTATGTAAGCCTTGTGCTTTAGATTTGTGTGTCTTTCTTGAATCGTTTGATGCAAGCTTGGGACATAGGTTATTGTAATCTGCTTCCAAACCATTAGGTAAGAAACTAGAGTAGTTTGCAATCCAAAACCTTTAGGTACGGAGTATAGAAGCTTTTGGTATACTCGCATGAGTATAGTTTTCTTGAAGAGTGTCTTCACACATGTTTTATATACCCCAACCTTTAGATTAAGGTTGGTCAGAACCATTGTTGGGATTACAAGGAAGAGGAAGTGAGATGGTACATCTCAGATCTAGGCAAAGACCCTAGGTTGTAAACAATATGGGAGTTGCTAGATGGGAAGGGCATAAACTTGGAGGGTTTTGTCATTAGTCTAGGGCTATTGCTTATTGGTTACATTCCTGGATTGGTATCCCCCAGATTAGGTTGCGGTTGGCGCCGAACTGGGTTAACAAATACTATGTGTTGTTTACCTTCCTGCTGCTTATTGTTTATATTGTCCATTGTGTTTTACGTTGGCACGATATTGGAACATCATATACCACATCTGTGACCAGCGCGCCGGAATTTCAATTGGTATCAGAGCAGGCATCCTGTTCTGTTTCTGGGTGATATCCATGGAAGATACTTCCTGGTTTTAAGGACAAGGAGAAAGAAGATGTGCTTGTTGCTCCGATACTGTTCTTGTGGAATGCTGAAGTTGAGGGGGAGCATACGTTTTGATATTGAGGGGGAGTGCTCTGTGAGGCTGAATATGTCAAATTCCGCTGTTGTATACCTCTGATGTTGCTAATACATCTCTCCAGTTTATATGGCTTAGTCAAGAATTATTTTAGCCAAAATTTGCCAAAGGAGGAGATTGTTGAGGTTTTTAATTGTTGGCTTCGTTTTGGTAAAATAAGCCTTTGTCCATGATGTTGAATCAAATGTTACAACATTGTAACCTGATGTGTGCGCGCGAGCTGGTGCGAGCTGGCGTATCTTTTGTGCACATTTTATTTTAAGAGAAGATCTTTTCTCTTTCTTCAGTCCTTGCGTGTGCATTAAGAAAGGATTTATTTTCTAAACAGATCTTTTATTTAAAGATTGTTTTAGGAATTATTATGAAGATTTATTTCCAAAACATATCTAATCTTTTAAGATATGATTTATTTTTAATGTGTGAGCTGGATATATTCTTGGATTAAATCTTCGGAAGCCCATGTTACCAGATATATAAGGAAGACTCAAGACCTAATTTTCCTCACCGAAACCAATGTATCAAAATGTAGACTTTTAGGGTTTCGTGTTTATGTAAGCCTTGTGCTTTAGATTTGTGTGTCTTTCTTGTATCGTTTGATGCAAGCTTGGGACATAGGTTATTGTAATCTGCTTCCAAACCATTAGGTAAGAAACTAGAGTAGTTTGCAATCCAAAACCTTTAGGTACGGAGTATAGAAGCTTTTGGTATACTCGCATGAGTATAGTTTTCTTGAAGAGTGTCTTCACACATGTTTTATATACCCCAACCTTTGGATTAAGGTTGGTCAGAACCCTTGTTGGGATTAGAAGGAAGAGGAAGTGAGATGGTACATCTCAGATCTAGGCTAAGACCCTAGGTTGTAAACAATATGGGAGTTGCTAGATGGGAAGGGCATAAACTTGGAGGGTTATCCCCCAGATTAGGTTGCGGTTGGCGCCGAACTGGGTTAACAAATACTATGTGTTGTTTACCTTGCTGCTGCTTATTGTTTATATTGTCCATTGTGTTTTACGTTGGCACGATGTTGGAACATCATATACCACATTTGTGACCAGCGCACCGGAATTTCAATTGGTATCAGAGCAGGCATCCTGTTCTGTTTCTGGGTGAGATCCATGGAAGATACTTTCTGGCTTTATGGACAAGGAAGAAGAAGATGTGCTTGTTGCTCGGATACTGTTCTTGTGGTATGCGGAAGTTGAGGGGGAGCGTACGTTTTGATATTGAGGGGGAGTGCTCTGTGAGGCTGAATATGTCAAATTCCGCTGTTGTATGCCTCTGATGTTCCTAATACATCTCTCCAGTTTATATGGCTTAGTCAAGAATTATTTTAGCCAAAATTTGCCAAAGGGGGAGATTGTTGAGGTTTTTAATTGTTGGCTTCGTTTTGGTAAAATAAGCTTTTGTCCAAGATGTTAAATCAAATGTTACAACATTGTAACCTGATGTGTGCGCGCGAGCTGGTGCGAGCTGGCGTATCTTTTGTGCACATTTTATTTTAAGAGAAGATCTTTTCTCTTTCTTCAGTCCTTGTGTGTGCATTAAGAAAGCATTTATTTTCTAAACAGATCTTTTATTTAAAGATTGTTTTAGGAATTATTGTGAAGAGTTATTTCCAAAACATATCTAATCTTTTAAGATATGATTGATTTTTAATGTGTGAGCTGGATATATTCTTGGATTAAATCTTCTGAAGCCCATGTTACCAGCTATATAAGGAAGACTCAAGACCTAATTTTCCTCACCGAAACCAATGTATCAAAATGTAGACTTTTAGGGTTTCGTGTCTATGTAAGCCTTGTGCTTTTGATTTGTGTGCCTTTCTTGTATCGTTTGATGCAAGCTTGGGACATAGGTTATTGTAATCTGCTTCCAAACCATTAGGTAAGAAGCTAGAGTAGTTTGCACTCCAAAACCTTTAGGTACGGAGTATAGAAGCTTTTGGTATACTCGCATGAGTATAGTTTTCTTGAAGAGTGTCTTCACACATGTTTTATATACCCCAACCTTTAGATTAAGGTTGGTCAGAACCCTTGTTGGGATTACAAGGAAGAGGAAGTGAGATGGTACATCTCAGATCTAGGCAAAGACCCTAGGTTGTAAACAATAGGGGAGTTGCTAGATGGGAAGGGCATAAACTTGGAGGGTTTTGTCATTAGTCTAGGGCTATTGCTTATTGGTTACATTCCTGGATTGGTATCCCCCAGATTAGGTTGCGGTTGGCGCCGAACTGGGTTAACAAATACTATGTGTTGTTTACCTTCCTGCTGCTTATTATTTATATTGTCCATTGTGTTTTACGTTGGCACGATATTGGAACATCATATACCACATCTGTGACCAGCGCGCCGGAATTTCAATTGGTATCAGAGCAGGCATCTTGTTCTGTTTCTGGGCGAGATCCATGGAAGATACTTTCTGGCTTTAAGGACAAGGAGAAAGAAGATGTGCTTGTTGCTCCGATACTGTTCTTGTGGAATGCTGAAGTTGAGGGGGAGCATACGTTTTGATATTGAGGGGGAGTGCTCTGTGAGGCTGAATATGTCAAATTCCGCTGTTGTATGCCTCTGATGTTGCTAATACATCTCTCCAGTTTATATGGCTTAGTCAAGAATTATTTTAGCCAAAATTTGCCAAAGGGGTAGATTGTTGAGGTTTTTAATTGTTGGCTTCGTTTTGGTAAAATAAGCCTTTGTCCAAGATGTTGAATCAAATGTTACAACATTGTAACCTGATGTGTGCGCGTGAGCTGGTGCGAGCTGGCGTATCTTTTGTGCACATTTTATTTTAAGAGAAGATCTTTTCTCTTTCTTCAGTCCTTGCGTGTGCATTAAGAAATGATTTATTTTCTAAACAGATATTTTATTTAAAGATTGTTTTAGGAATTATTGTTAAGATTTATTTCCAAAACATATCTAATCTTTTAAGATATAATTTATTTTTAATGTGTGAGCTGGATATATTCTTGGATTAAATCTTCTCAAGCCCATGTTACCAGCTATATAAGGAAGACTCAAGACCTAATTTTCCTCACCGAAACCAATGTATCAAAATGTAGACTTTTAGGGTTTCGTGTCTATGTAAGCCTTGTGTTTTAGATTTGTGTCTCTTTCTTGTATCGTTTGATGCAAGCTTGGGACATAGGTTATTGTAATCTGCTTCCAAACCATTAGGTAAGAAACTAGAGTAGTTTGCAATCCAAAACCTTTAGGTACGGAGTATAGAAGCTTTTGGTATACTCGCATGAGTATAGTTTTCTTGAAGAGTGTCTTCACACATGTTTTATATACCCCAACCTTTAGATTAAGGTTGGTCAGAACCCTTGTTGGGATTACAAGGAAGAGGAAGTGAGATGGTACATCTCAGATCTAGGCTAAGACCCTAGGTTGTAAACAATTGGGGAGTTGCTAGATGGGAAAGGCATAAACTTGGAGGGTTTTGTCATTAGTCTAGGGCTATTGCTTATTGGTTACATTCCTGGATTGGTATCCCCCAGATTAGGTTGCGGTTGGCGCCGAACTGGGTTAACAAATACTCTGTGTTGTTTACCTTCCTGCTGCTTATTGTTTATATTGTCCATTGTGTTTTACGTTGGCACGATGTTGGAACATCATATACCACATCTGTGACCAGCGCGCCGGAATTTCAATTGGTATCAGAGCAGGCATCCTGTTCTGTTTCTGGGTGAGATCCATGGAAGATACCTTCTGGCTTTATGGACAAGGAAGAAGAAGATGTGCTTGTTGCTCCGATAATGTTCTTGTGGTATGCTGAAGTTCAGGGGGAGCATACATTTTGATATTGAGGGGGAGTGCTCTGTGAGGCTGAATATGTCAAATTCCGCTGTTGTATGCCTTTGATGTGGCTAATACATCTCTCCAGATTATATGGCTTAGTCAAGAATTATTTTAGCCAAAATTTGCCAAAGGGGGAGATTGTTGAGGTTTTTAATTGTTGGCTTCGTTTTTGTAAAATAAGCCTTTGTCCAAGATGTTGAATCAAATGTTACAACATTGTAACCTGATGTGTGCGCGCGAGCTGGTGCGAGCTGGCGTATCTTTTGTGCACATTTTATTTTAAGAGAAGATCTTTTCTCTTTCTTCAGTCCTTGCGTGTGCATTAAGAAAGGATTTATTTTCTAAACAGATCTTTTATTTAAAGATTGTTTTGGGAATTATTGTGAAGATTTATTTCCAAAACATATCTAATCTTTTAAGATATGATTTATTTTTAATGTGTGAGCTGGATATATTCTTGGATTAAATCTTCTGAAGCCTATGTTACCAGCTATATAAGCAAGACTCAAGACCTAATTTTCCTCACCGAAACCAATGTATCAAAATGTAGACTTTTAGGGTTTCGTGTCTATGTAAGCCTTGTGCTTTAGATTTGTGTGCCTTTCTTGTATCGTTTGATGCAAGCTTGGGACATAGGTTATTGTATTCTGCTTCCAAACCATTAGGTAAGAAGCTAGAGTAGTTTGCACTCCAAAACCTTTAGGTACGGAGTATAGAAGCTTTTGGTATACTCGCATGAGTATAGTTTTCTTGAAGAGTGTCTTCACACATGTTTTATATACCGCAACCTTTAGATTAAGGTTGGTCAGAACCCTTGTTGGGATTACAAGGAAGAGGAAGTGAGATGGTACATCTCAGATCTAGGCTAAGACCCTTGGTTGTAAACAATATGGGAGTTGCTAGATGGGAATGGCATAAACTTGGAGGGTTTTGTCATTAGTCTAGGGCTATTGCTTATTGGTTACATTCCTGGATTGGTATCCCCCAGATTAGGTTGCGGTTGGCGCCGAACTGGGTTAACAAATACTCTGTGTTGTTTACCTTCCTGCTGCTTATTGTTTATATTGTCCATTGTGTTTTACGTTGGCACGATGTTGGAACATCATATACCACATCTGTGACCAGCGCGCCGGAATTTCAATTGGTATCAGAGCAGGCATCCTGTTCTGTTTCTGGGTGAGATCCATGGAAGATACCTTCTGGCTTTATGGACAAGGAAGAAGAAGATGTGCTTGTTGCTCCGATAATGTTCTTGTGGTATGCTGAAGTTCAGGGGGAGCATACATTTTGATATTGAGGGGGAGTGCTCTGTGAGGCTGAATATGTCAAATTCCGCTGTTGTATGCCTCTGATGTGGCTAATACATCTCTCCAGATTATATGGCTTAGTCAAGAATTATTTTAGCCAAAATTTGCCAAAGGGGGAGATTGTTGAGGTTTTTAATTGTTGGCTTCGTTTTTGTAAAATAAGCCTTTGTCCAAGATGTTGAATCAAATGTTACAACATTGTAACCTGATGTGTGCGCGCGAGCTGGTGCGAGCTGGCGTATCTTTTGTGCACATTTTATTTTAAGAGAAGATCTTTTCTCTTTCTTCAGTCCTTGCGTGTGCATTAAGAAAAGATTTATTTTCTAAACAGATCTTTTATTTAAAGATTGTTTTAGGAATTATTGTGAAGATTTATTTCCAAAACATATCTAATCTTTTAAGATATGATTTATTTTTAATGTGTGAGCTGGATATATTCTTCGATTAAATCTTCTGAGGCCCATGTTACCAGCTATATAAGGAAGACTCAAGACCTAATTTTCCTCACCGAAACCAATGTATCAAAATGTAGACTTTTAGGGTTTCGTGTCTATGTAAGCCTTGTGCTTTAGATTTGTGTGCCTTTCTTGTATCGTTTGATGCAAGCTTGGGACATAGGTTATTGTAATCTGCTTCCAAACCATTAGGTAAGAAGCTAGAGTAGTTTGCACTCCAAAACCTTTAGGTACGGAGTATAGAAGCTTTTGGTATACTCGCATGAGTATAGTTTTCTTGAAGAGTGTCTTCACACATGTTTTATATACCCCAACCTTTGGATAAAGGTTGGTCAGAACCCTTGTTCGGATTACAAGGAAGAGGAAGTGAGATGGTACATCTCAGATCTAGGCTAAGACCCTAGGTTGTAAACAATATGGGAGTTGCTAGATGGGAAGGGCATAAACTTGGAGGGTTTTGTCATTAGTCTATGGCTATTGCTTATTGGTTACATTCCTGGATTGGTATCCCCCAGATTAGGTTGCGGTTGGCGCCGAACTGGGTTAACAAATACTCTGTGTTGTTTACCTTCCTGCTGCTTATTGTTTATATTGTCCATTGTGTTTTACGTTGGCACGATGTTGGAACATCATATACCACATCTGTGACCAGCGCGCCGGAATTTCAATTGGTATTAGAGCCGGCATCCTGTTCTGTTTCTGGGTGAGATCCATGGAAGATACCTTCTGGCTTTATGGACAAGGAAGAAGAAGATGTGCTTGTTGCTCCGATACTGTTCTTGTGGTATGCTGAAGTTCAGGGGGAGCATACATTTTGATATTGAGGGGGGGGTGCTCTGTGAGGCTGAATATGTCAAATTCCGCTGTTGTATGCCTCTGATGTGGCTAATACATCTCTCCAGATTATATGGCTTAGTCAAGAATTATTTTAGCCAAAATTTGCCAAAGGGGGAGATTGTTGAGGTTTTTAATTGTTGGCTTCGTTTTTGTAAAATAAGCTTTTGTCCAAGATGTTGAATCAAATGTTACAACATTGTAACCTGATGTGTGCGCGCGAGCTGGCGTATCTTTTGTGCACATTTTATTTTAAGAGAAGATCTTTTCTCTTTCTTCAGTCCTTGCGTGTGCATTAAGAAAGGATTTATTTTCTAAACAGATCTTTTATTTAAAGATTGTTTTGGGAATTATTGTGAAGATTTATTTCCAAAACATATCTAATCTTTTAAGATATGATTTATTTTTAATGTGTGAGCTGGATATATTCTTGGATTAAATCTTCTGAAGCCTATGTTACCAGCTATATAAGCAAGACTCAAGACCTAATTTTCCTCACCGAAACCAATGTATCAAAATGTAGACTTTTAGGGTTTCGTGTCTATGTAAGCCTTGTGCTTTAGATTTGTGTGCCTTTCTTGTATCGTTTGATGCAAGCTTGGGACATAGGTTATTGTATTCTGCTTCCAAACCATTAGCTAAGAAGCTAGAGTAGTTTGCACTCCAAAACCTTTAGGTACTGAGTATAGAAGCTTTTGGTATACTCGCATGAGTATAGTTTTCTTGAAGAGTGTCTTCACACATGTTTTATATACCGCAACCTTTAGATTAAGGTTGGTCAGAACCCTTGTTGGGATTACAAGGAAGAGGAAGTGAGATGGTACATCTCAGATCTAGGCTAAGACCCTTGGTTGTAAACAATATGGGAGTTGCTAGATGGGAATGGCATAAACTTGGAGGGTTTTGTCATTAGTCTAGGGCTATTGCTTATTGGTTACATTCCTGGATTGGTATCCCCCAGATTAGGTTGCGGTTGGCGCCGAACTGGGTTAACAAATACTCTGTGTTGTTTACCTTCCTGCTGCTTATTGTTTATATTGTCCATTGTGTTTTACGTTGGCACGATGTTGGAACATCATATACCACATCTGTGACCAGCGCGCCGGAATTTCAATTGGTATCAGAGCAGGCATCCTGTTCTGTTTCTGGGTGAGATCCATGGAAGATACCTTCTGGCTTTATGGACAAGGAAGAAGATGTGCTTGTTGCTCCGATAATGTTCTTGTGGTATGCTGAAGTTCAGGGGGAGCATACATTTTGATATTGAGGGGGAGTGCTCTGTGAGGCTGAATATGTCAAATTCCGCTGTTGTATGCCTCTGATGTGGCTAATACATCTCTCCAGATTATATGGCTTAGTCAAGAATTATTTTAGCCAAAATTTGCCAAAGGGGGAGATTGTTGAGGTTTTTAATTGTTGGCTTCGTTTTTGTAAAATAAGCCTTTGTCCAAGATGTTGAATCAAATGTTACAACATTGTAACCTGATGTGTGCGCGCGAGCTGGTGCGAGCTGGCGTATCTTTTGTGCACATTTTATTTTAAGAGAAGATCTTTTCTCTTTCTTCAGTCCTTGCGTGTGCATTAAGAAAATATTTATTTTCTAAACAGATCTTTTATTTAAAGATTGTTTTAGGAATTATTGTGAAGATTTATTTCCAAAACATATCTAATCTTTTAAGATATGATTTATTTTTAATGTGTGAGCTGGATATATTCTTCGATTAAATCTTCTGAGGCCCATGTTACCAGCTATATAAGGAAGACTCAAGACCTAATTTTTCTCACCGAAACCAATGTATCAAAATGTAGACTTTTAGGGTTTCGTGTCTATGTAAGCCTTGTGCTTTAGATTTGTGTGCCTTTCTTGTATCGTTTGATGCAAGCTTGGGACATAGGTTATTGTAATCTGCTTCCAAACCATTAGGTAAGAAGCTAGAGTAGTTTGCACTCCAAAACCTTTAGGTACGGAGTATAGAAGCTTTTGGTATACTCGCATGAGTATAGTTTTCTTGAAGAGTGTCTTCACACATGTTTTATATACCCCAACCTTTGGATAAAGGTTGGTCAGAACCCTTGTTCGGATTACAAGGAAGAGGAAGTGAGATGGTACATCTCAGATCTAGGCTAAGACCCTAGGTTGTAAACAATATGGGAGTTGCTAGATGGGAAGGGCATAAACTTGGAGGGTTTTGTCATTAGTCTATGGCTATTGCTTATTGGTTACATTCCTGGATTGGTATCCCCCAGATTAGGTTGCGGTTGGCGCCGAACTGGGTTAACAAATACTTTGTGTTGTTTACCTTCCTGCTGCTTATTGTTTATATTGTCCATTGTGTTTTACGTTGGCACGATGTTGGAACATCATATACCACATCTGTGACCAGCGCGCCGGAATTTCAATTGGTATCAGAGCAGGCATCCTGTTCTGTTTCTGGGTGAGATCCATGGAAGATACCTTCTGGCTTTATGGACAAGGAAGAAGAAGATGTGCTTGTTGCTCCGATACTGTTCTTGTGGTATGCTGAAGTTCAGGGGGAGCATACATTTTGATATTGAGGGGGAGTGCTCTGTGAGGCTGAATATGTCAAATTCCGCTGTTGTATGCCTCTGATGTGGCTAATACATCTCTCCAGTTTATATGGCTTAGTCAAGAATTATTTTAGCCAAAATTTGCCAAAGGGGGAGATTGTTGAGGTTTTTAATTGTTGGCTTCGTTTTTGTAAAATAAGCCTTTGACCAAGATGTTGAATCAAATGTTACAACATTGTAACCTGATGTGTGCGCGCGAGCTGGTGCGAGCTGGCGTATCTTTTGTGCACATTTTATTTTAAGAGAAGATCTTTTCTCTTTCTTCAGTCCTTGCGTGTGCATTAAGAAAGGATTTATTTTCTAAACAGATCTTTTATTAAAATATTGTTTTAGGAATTATTGTGAAGATTTATTTCCAAAACATATCTAATCTTTTAAGATATGATTTATTTTTAATGTGTGAGCTGGATATATTCTTCGATTAAATCTTCTGAGGCCCATGTTACCAGCTATATAAGGAAGACTGAAGACCTAATTTTCCTCACCGAAACCAATGTATCAAAATGTAGACTTTTAGGGTTTCGTGTCTATGTAAGCCTTGTGCTTTAGATTTGTGTGCCTTTCTTGTATCGTTTGATGCAAGCTTGGGACATAGGTTATTGTAATCTGCTTCCAAACCATTAGGTAAGAAGCTAGAGTAGTTTGCACTCCAAAACCTTTAGGTACGGAGTATAGAAGCTTTTGGTATACTCGCATGAGTATAGTTTTCTTGAAGAGTGTCTTCACACATGTTTTATATACCCCAACCTTTAGATTAAGGTTGGTCAGAACCCTTGTTCGGATTACAAGGAAGAGGAAGTGAGATGGTACATCTCAGATCTAGGCTAAGACCCTAGGTTGTAAACAATATGGGAGTTGCTAGATGGGAAGGGCATAAACTTGGAGGGTTTTGTCATTAGTCTAGGGCTATTGCTTATTGGTTACATTCCTGGATTGGTATCCCCCAGATTAGGTTGCGGTTGGCGCCGAACTGGGTTAACAATAACTATGTGTTGTTTACCTTGCTGCTGCTTATTGTTTATATTGTCCATTGTGTTTTACGTTGGCACGATGTTGGAACATCATATACCACATCTGTGACCAGCGCGCCGGAATTTCAATTGGTATCAGAGCAGGCATCCTGTTCTGTTTCTGGGTGAGATCCATGGAAGATACCTTCTGGCTTTATGGACAAGGAAGAAGATGTGCTTGTTGCTCCGATAATGTTCTTGTGGTATGCTGAAGTTCAGGGGGAGCATACATTTTGATATTGAGGGGGAGTGCTCTGTGAGGCTGAATATGTCAAATTCCGCTGTTGTATGCCTCTGATGTGGCTAATACATCTCTCCAGATTATATGGCTTAGTCAAGAATTATTTTAGCCAAAATTTGCCAAAGGGGGAGATTGTTGAGGTTTTTAATTGTTGGCTTCGTTTTTGTAAAATAAGCCTTTGTCCAAGATGTTGAATCAAATGTTACAACATTGTAACCTGATGTGTGCGCGCGAGCTGGTGCGAGCTGGCGTATCTTTTGTGCACATTTTATTTTAAGAGAAGATCTTTTCTCTTTCTTCAGTCCTTGCGTGTGCATTAAGAAAATATTTATTTTCTAAACAGATCTTTTATTTAAAGATTGTTTTAGGAATTATTGTGAAGATTTATTTCCAAAACATATCTAATCTTTTAAGATATGATTTATTTTTAATGTGTGAGCTGGATATATTCTTCGATTAAATCTTCTGAGGCCCATGTTACCAGCTATATAAGGAAGACTCAAGACCTAATTTTTCTCACCGAAACCAATGTATCAAAATGTAGACTTTTAGGGTTTCGTGTCTATGTAAGCCTTGTGCTTTAGATTTGTGTGCCTTTCTTGTATCGTTTGATGCAAGCTTGGGACATAGGTTATTGTAATCTGCTTCCAAACCATTAGGTAAGAAGCTAGAGTAGTTTGCACTCCAAAACCTTTAGGTACGGAGTATAGAAGCTTTTGGTATACTCGCATGAGTATAGTTTTCTTGAAGAGTGTCTTCACACATGTTTTATATACCCCAACCTTTGGATAAAGGTTGGTCAGAACCCTTGTTCGGATTACAAGGAAGAGGAAGTGAGATGGTACATCTCAGATCTAGGCTAAGACCCTAGGTTGTAAACAATATGGGAGTTGCTAGATGGGAAGGGCATAAACTTGGAGGGTTTTGTCATTAGTCTATGGCTATTGCTTATTGGTTACATTCCTGGATTGGTATCCCCCAGATTAGGTTGCGGTTGGCGCCGAACTGGGTTAACAAATACTTTGTGTTGTTTACCTTCCTGCTGCTTATTGTTTATATTGTCCATTGTGTTTTACGTTGGCACGATGTTGGAACATCATATACCACATCTGTGACCAGCGCGCCGGAATTTCAATTGGTATCAGAGCAGGCATCCTGTTCTGTTTCTGGGTGAGATCCATGGAAGATACCTTCTGGCTTTATGGACAAGGAAGAAGAAGATGTGCTTGTTGCTCCGATACTGTTCTTGTGGTATGCTGAAGTTCAGGGGGAGCATACATTTTGATATTGAGGGGGAGTGCTCTGTGAGGCTGAATATGTCAAATTCCGCTGTTGTATGCCTCTGATGTGGCTAATACATCTCTCCAGTTTATATGGCTTAGTCAAGAATTATTTTAGCCAAAATTTGCCAAAGGGGGAGATTGTTGAGGTTTTTAATTGTTGGCTTCGTTTTTGTAAAATAAGCCTTTGACCAAGATGTTGAATCAAATGTTACAACATTGTAACCTGATGTGTGCGCGCGAGCTGGTGCGAGCTGGCGTATCTTTTGTGCACATTTTATTTTAAGAGAAGATCTTTTCTCTTTCTTCAGTCCTTGCGTGTGCATTAAGAAAGGATTTATTTTCTAAACAGATCTTTTATTAAAATATTGTTTTAGGAATTATTGTGAAGATTTATTTCCAAAACATATCTAATCTTTTAAGATATGATTTATTTTTAATGTGTGAGCTGGATATATTCTTCGATTAAATCTTCTGAGGCCCATGTTACCAGCTATATAAGGAAGACTGAAGACCTAATTTTCCTCACCGAAACCAATGTATCAAAATGTAGACTTTTAGGGTTTCGTGTCTATGTAAGCCTTGTGCTTTAGATTTGTGTGCCTTTCTTGTATCGTTTGATGCAAGCTTGGGACATAGGTTATTGTAATCTGCTTCCAAACCATTAGGTAAGAAGCTAGAGTAGTTTGCACTCCAAAACCTTTAGGTACGGAGTATAGAAGCTTTTGGTATACTCGCATGAGTATAGTTTTCTTGAAGAGTGTCTTCACACATGTTTTATATACCCCAACCTTTGGATTAAGGTTGGTCAGAACCCTTGTTCGGATTACAAGGAAGAGGAAGTGAGATGGTACATCTCAGATCTAGGCTAAGACCCTAGGTTGTAAACAATATGGGAGTTGCTAGATGGGAAGGGCATAAACTTGGAGGGTTTTGTCATTAGTCTAGGGCTATTGCTTATTGGTTACATTCCTGGATTGGTATCCCCCAGATTAGGTTGCGGTTGGCGCCGAACTGGCTTAACAAATACTCTGTGTTGTTTACCTTCCTGCTGCTTATTGTTTATATTGTCCATTGTGTTTTACGTTGGCACGATGTTGGAACATCATATACCACATCTGTGACCAGCGCGCCGGAATTTCAATTGGTATCAGAGCAGGCATGCTGTTCTGTTTCTGGGTGAGATCCATGGAAGATACTTTCTGGCTTTATGGACAAGGAAGAAGAAGATGTGCTTGTTGCTCCGATACTGTTCTTGTGGTATGCTGAAGTTGAGGGGAAGCATACATTTTGATATTGAGGGGGAGTGCTCTGTGAGGCTGAATATGTCAAATTCCGCTGTTGTATGCCTCTGATGTGGCTAATACATCTCTCCAGTTTATATGGCTTAGTCAAGAATTATTTTAGCCAAAATTTGCCAAAGGGGGAGATTGTTGAGGTTTTTAATTGTTGGCTTCGTTTTGGTAAAATAAGCCTTTGTCCAAGATGTTGAATCAAATGTTACAACATTGTAACCTGATGTGTGCGCGCGAGCTGGTGCAAGCTGGCGTATCTTTTGTGCACATTTTATTTTAAGAGAAGATCTTTTCTCTTTCTTCAGTCCTTGCGTGTGCATTAAGAAAGGATTTATTTTCTAAACAGATCTTTTATTTAAAGATTGTTTTAGGAATTATTGTGAAGATTTATTTCCAAAACATATCTAATCTTTTAAGATATGATTTATTTTTAATGTGTGAGCTGGATATATTCTTCGATTAAATCTTCTGAAGCCCATGTTACCAGCTATATAAGGAAGACTCAAGACCTAATTTTCCTCACCGAAACCAATGTATCAAAATGTAGACTTTTAGGGTTTCGTGTCTATGTAATCCTTGTGCTTTAGATTTGTGTGCCTTTCTTGTATCGTTTGATGCAAGCTTGGGACATAGGTTATTGTAATCTACTTCCAAACCATTAGGTAAGAAGCTAGAGTAGTTTGCACTCCAAAACCTTTAGGTACGGAGTATAGAAGCTTTTGGTATACTCGCATGAGTATAGTTTTCTTGAAGAGTGTCTTCACACATGTTTTATATACCCCAACCTTTAGATTAAGGTTGGTCAGAACCCTTGTTGGGATTACAAGGAAGAGGAAGTGAGATGGTACATCTCAGATCTAGGCTAAGACCCTAGGTTGTAAACAATATGGGAGTTGCTAGATGGGAAGGGCATAAACTTGGAGGGTTTTGTCATTAGTCTAGGGCTATTGCTTATTGGTTACATTCCTGGATTGGTATCCCCCAGATTAGGTTGCGGTTGGCGCCGAACTGGGTTAACAATAACTATGTGTTGTTTACCTTGCTGCTGCTTATTGTTTATATTGTCCATTGTGTTTTACGTTGGCACGATGTTGGAACATCATATACCACATCTGTGACCAGCGCGCCGGAATTTCAATTGGTATCAGAGCAGGCATCCTATTCTGTTTCTGGGTGAGATCCATGGAAGATACTTTCTGGCTTTATGGACAAAGAAGAAGAAGATGTGCTTGTTGCTCTGATACTGTTCTTGTGGTATGCTGAAGTTGAGGGGGAGCATACATTTTGATATTGAGGGGGAGTGCTCTGTGAGGCTGAATATGTCAAATTCCGCTGTTGTATGCCTCTGATGTTGCTAATACATCTCTCCAGTTTATATGGCTTAGTAAAGAATTATTTTAGCCAAAATTTGCCAAAGGGTGAGATTGTTGAGGTTTTTAATTGTTGGCTTCGTTTTGGTAAAATAAGCCTTTGTCCAAGATGTTGAATCAAATGTTACAACATTGTAACCTGATGTGTGCGCGCGAGCTGGTGCGAGCTGGCGTATCTTTTGTGCACATTTTATTTTAAGAGAAGATCTTTTCTCTTTCATCAGTCCTTGCGTGTGCATTAAGAAAGGATTTATTTTCTAAACAGATCTTTTATTTAAAGATTGTTTTAGGAATTATTGTGAAGATTTATTTCCAAAACATATCTAATCTTTTAAGATATGATTTATTTTTAATGTGTGAGCTGGATATATTCTTCGATTAAATCTTCTGAAGCCCATGTTACCAGCTATATAAGGAAGACTCAAGACCTAATTTTCCTCACCGAAACCAATGTATCAAAATGTAGACTTTTAGGGTTTCGTGTCTATGTAAGCCTTGTGCTTTAGATTTGTGTGCCTTTCTTGTATCGTTTGATGCAACCTTGGGACATAGGTTATTGTAATCTGCTTCCAAACCATTAGGTAAGAAGCTAGAGTAGTTTGCACTCCAAAACCTTTAGGTACGGAGTATAGAAGCTTTTGGTATACTCGCATGAGTATAGTTTTCTTGAAGAGTGTCTTCACACATGTTTTATATACCCCAACCTTTAGATTAAGGTTGGTCAGAACCCTTGTTGGGATTACAAGGAAGAGGAAGTGAGATAGTACATCTCAGATCTAGGCTAAGACCCTAGGTTGTAAACAATATGGGAGTTGCTAGATGGGAAGGGCATAAACTTGGAGGGTTTTGTCATTAGTCTAGGGCTATTGCTTATTGGTTACATTCCTGGATTGGTATCCCCCAGATTAGGTTGCGGTTGGCGCCGAACTGGGTTAACAATAACTATGTGTTGTTTACCTTGCTGCTGCTTATTGTTTATATTGTCCATTGTGTTTTACGTTGGCACGATGTTGGAACATCATATACCACATCTGTGACCAGCGCGCCGGAATTTCAATTGGTATCAGAGCAGGCATCCTATTCTGTTTCTGGGTGTTATCCATGGAAGATACTTTCTAGCTTTATGGACAAAGAAGAAGAAGATGTGCTTCTTGCTCCGATACTGTTCTTGTGGTATGCTGAAGTTGAGGGGGAGCATACATTTTGATATTGAGGGGGAGTGCTCTGTGAGGCTGAATATGTCAAATTCCGCTGTTGTATGCCTCTGATGTGGCTAATACATCTCTCCAGTTTATATGGCTTAGTCAAGAATTATTTTAGCCAAAATTTGCCAAAGGGGGAGATTGTTGAGGTTTTTAATTGTTGGCTTCGTTTTGGTAAAATAAGCCTTTGTCCAAGATGTTGAATCAAATGTTACAACATTGTAACCTGATGTGTGCGCGCGAGCTGTTGCGAGCTGGCGTATCTTTTGTGCACATTTTATTTTAAGAGAAGATCTTTTCTCTTTCTTCAGTCCTTGCGTGTGCATTAAGAAAGGATTTATTTTCTAAACAGATCTTTTATTTAAAGATTGTTTTAGGAATTATTGTGAAGATTTATTTCCAAAACATATCTAATCTTTTAAGATATGATTTATTTTTAATGTGTGAGCTGGATATATTCTTGGATTAAATCTTCTGAAGCCCATGTTACCAGCTATATAAGGAAGACTCAAGACCTAATTTTCCTCACCGAAACCAATGTATCAAAATGTAGACTTTTAGGGTTTCGTGTCTATGTAAGCCTTGTGCTTTAGATTTGTGTGCCTTTCTTGTATCGTTTGATGCAAGCTTGGGACATAGGTTATTGTAATCTGCTTCCAAACCATTAGGTAAGAAGCTAGAGTAGTTTGCACTCCAAAACCTTTAGGTACGGAGTATAGAAGCTTTTGGTATACTCGCATGAGTATAGTTTTCTTGAAGAGTGTCTTCACACATGTTTTATATACCCCAACCTTTAGATTAAGGTTGGTCAGAACCCTTGTTGGGATTACAAGGAAGAGGAAGTGAGATGGTATATCTCAGATCTAGGCTAAGACCCTAGGTTGTAAACAATATGGGAGTTGCTAGATAGGAATGGCATAAACTTGGAGGGTTTTGTCATTAGTCTAGGGCTATTGCTTATTGGTTACATTCCTGGATTGGTATCCCCCAGATTAGGTTGCGGTTGGCGCCGAACTGGGTTAACAAATACTATGTGTTGTTTACCTTGCTGCTGCTTATTGTTTATATTGTCCATTGTGTTTTACGTTGGCACGATGTTGGAACATCATATACCACATCTGTGACCAGCGCGCCG
This sequence comes from Trifolium repens, assembly GCA_030408175.1. Lineage (NCBI taxonomy): Eukaryota > Viridiplantae > Streptophyta > Magnoliopsida > Fabales > Fabaceae > Trifolium > Trifolium repens. The sequence goes on along the minus strand of CP125839.1, from coordinate 18,242,111 downwards.
GAATTTCAATTGGTATCAGAGCAGGCATCCTATTCTGTTTCTGGGTGAGATCCATGGAAGATACTTTCTGGCTTTATGGACAAAGAAGAAGAAGATGTGCTTGTTGCTCTGATACTGTTCTTGTGGTATGCTGAAGTTGAGGGGGAGCATACATTTTGATATTGAGGGGGAGTGCTCTGTGAGGCTGAATATGTCAAATTCCGCTGTTGTATGCCTCTGATGTTGCTAATACATCTCTCCAGTTTATATGGCTTAGTAAAGAATTATTTTAGCCAAAATTTGCCAAAGGGTGAGATTGTTGAGGTTTTTAATTGTTGGCTTCGTTTTGGTAAAATAAGCCTTTGTCCAAGATGTTGAATCAAATGTTACAACATTGTAACCTGATGTGTGCGTGCGAGCTGGTGCGAGCTGGCGTATCTTTTGTGCACATTTTATTTTAAGAGAAGATCTTTTCTCTTTCTTCAGTCCTTGCGTGTGCATTAAGAATGGATTTATTTTCTAAACAGATCTTTTATTTAAAGATTGTTTTAGGAATTATTGTGAAGATTTATTTCCAAAACATATCTAATCTTTTAAGATATGATTTATTTTTAATGTGTGAGCTGGATATATTCTTCGATTAAATCTTCTGAAGCCCATGTTACCAGCTATATAAGGAAGACTCAAGACCTAATTTTCCTCACCGAAACCAATGTATCAAAATGTAGACTTTTAGGGTTTCGTGTCTATGTAAGCCTTGTGCTTTAGATTTGTGTGCCTTTCTTGTATCGTTTGATGCAACCTTGGGACATAGGTTATTGTAATCTGCTTCCAAACCATTAGGTAAGAAGCTAGAGTAGTTTGCACTCCAAAACCTTTAGGTACGGAGTATAGAAGCTTTTGGTATACTCGCATGAGTATAGTTTTCTTGAAGAGTGTCTTCACACATGTTTTATATACCCCAACCTTTAGATTAAGGTTGGTCAGAACCCTTGTTGGGATTACAAGGAAGAGGAAGTGAGATAGTACATCTCAGATCTAGGCTAAGACCCTAGGTTGTAAACAATATGGGAGTTGCTAGATGGGAAGGGCATAAACTTGGAGGGTTTTGTCATTAGTCTAGGGCTATTGCTTATTGGTTACATTCCTGGATTGGTATCCCCCAGATTAGGTTGCGGTTGGCGCCGAACTGGGTTAACAATAACTATGTGTTGTTTACCTTGCTGCTGCTTATTGTTTATATTGTCCATTGTGTTTTACGTTGGCACGATGTTGGAACATCATATACCACATCTGTGACCAGCGCGCCGGAATTTCAATTGGTATCAGAGCAGGCATCCTATTCTGTTTCTGGGTGATATCCATGGAAGATACTTTCTAGCTTTATGGACAAAGAAGAAGAAGATGTGCTTCTTGCTCCGATACTGTTCTTGTGGTATGCTGAAGTTGAGGGGGAGCATACATTTTGATATTGAGGGGGAGTGCTCTGTGAGGCTGAATATGTCAAATTCCGCTGTTGTATGCCTCTGATGTGGCTAATACATCTCTCCAGTTTATATGGCTTAGTCAAGAATTATTTTAGCCAAAATTTGCCAAAGGGGGAGATTGTTGAGGTTTTTAATTGTTGGCTTCGTTTTGGTAAAATAAGCCTTTGTCCAAGATGTTGAATCAAATGTTACAACATTGTAACCTGATGTGTGCGCGCGAGCTGTTGCGAGCTGGCGTATCTTTTGTGCACATTTTATTTTAAGAGAAGATCTTTTCTCTTTCTTCAGTCCTTGCGTGTGCATTAAGAAAGGATTTATTTTCTAAACAGATCTTTTATTTAAAGATTGTTTTAGGAATTATTGTGAAGATTTATTTCCAAAACATATCTAATCTTTTAAGATATGATTTATTTTTAATGTGTGAGCTGGATATATTCTTGGATTAAATCTTCTGAAGCCCATGTTACCAGCTATATAAGGAAGACTCAAGACCTAATTTTCCTCACCGAAACCAATGTATCAAAATGTAGACTTTTAGGGTTTCGTGTCTATGTAAGCCTTGTGCTTTAGATTTGTGTGCCTTTCTTGTATCGTTTGATGCAAGCTTGGGACATAGGTTATTGTAATCTGCTTCCAAACCATTAGGTAAGAAGCTAGAGTAGTTTGCACTCCAAAACCTTTAGGTACGGAGTATAGAAGCTTTTGGTATACTCGCATGAGTATAGTTTTCTTGAAGAGTGTCTTCACACATGTTTTATATACCCCAACCTTTAGATTAAGGTTGGTCAGAACCCTTGTTGGGATTACAAGGAAGAGGAAGTGAGATGGTATATCTCAGATCTAGGCTAAGACCCTAGGTTGTAAACAATATGGGAGTTGCTAGATAGGAATGGCATAAACTTGGAGGGTTTTGTCATTAGTCTAGGGCTATTGCTTATTGGTTACATTCCTGGATTGGTATCCCCCAGATTAGGTTGCGGTTGGCGCCGAACAGGGTTAACAAATACTATGTGTTGTTTACCTTGCTGCTGCTTATTGTTTATATTGTCCATTGTGTTTTACGTTGGCACGATGTTGGAACATCATATACCACATCTGTGACCAGCGCGCCGGAATTTCAATTGGTATCAGAGCAGGCATCCTATTCTGTTTCTGGGTGAGATCCATGGAAGATACTTTCTAGCTTTATGGACAAAGAAGAAGAAGATGTGCTTGTTGCTCTGATACTGTTCTTGTGGTATGCTGAAGTTGAGGGGGAGCATACATTTTGATATTGAGGGGGAGTGCTCTGTGAGGCTGAATATGTCAAATTCCGCTGTTGTATGCCTCTGATGTTGCTAATACATCTCTCCAGTTTATATGGCTTAGTAAAGAATTATTTTAGCCAAAATTTGCCAAAGGGTGAGATTGTTGAGGTTTTTAATTGTTGGCTTCGTTTTGGTAAAATAAGCCTTTGTCCAAGATGTTGAATCAAATGTTACAACATTGTAACCTGATGTGTGCGTGCGAGCTGGTGCGAGCTGGCGTATCTTTTGTGCACATTTTATTTTAAGAGAAGATCTTTTCTCTTTCTTCAGTCCTTGCGTGTGCATTAAGAATGGATTTATTTTCTAAACAGATCTTTTATTTAAAGATTGTTTTAGGAATTATTGTGAAGATTTATTTCCAAAACATATCTAATCTTTTAAGATATGATTTATTTTTAATGTGTGAGCTGGATATATTCTTCGATTAAATCTTCTGAAGCCCATGTTACCAGCTATATAAGGAAGACTCAAGACCTAATTTTCCTCACCGAAACCAATGTATCAAAATGTAGACTTTTAGGGTTTCGTGTCTATGTAAGCCTTGTGCTTTAGATTTGTGTGCCTTTCTTGTATCGTTTGATGCAAGCTTGGGACATAGGTTATTGTAATCTGCTTCCAAACCATTAGGTAAGAAGCTAGAGTAGTTTGCACTCCAAAACCTTTAGGTACGGAGTATAGAAGCTTTTGGTATACTCGCATGAGTATAGTTTTCTTGAAGAGTGTCTTCACACATGTTTTATATACCCCAACCTTTAGATTAAGGTTGGTCAGAACCCTTGTTGGGATTACAAGGAAGAGGAAGTGAGATGGTACATCTCAGATCTAGGCTAAGACCCTAGGTTGTAAACAATATGGGAGTTGCTAGATGGGAAGGGCATAAACTTGGAGGGTTTTGTCATTAGTCTAGGGCTATTGCTTATTGGTTACATTCCTGGATTGGTATCCCCCAGATTAGGTTGCGGTTGGCGCCGAACTGGGTTAACAATAACTATGTGTTGTTTACCTTGCTGCTGCTTATTGTTTATATTGTCCATTGTGTTTTACGTTGGCACGATGTTGGAACATCATATACCACATCTGTGACCAGCGCGCCGAAATTTCAATTGGTATCAGAGCAGGCATCCTGTTCTGTTTCTGGGTGAGATCCATGGAAGATACTTTCTGGCTTTATGGACAAGGAAGAAGAAGATGTGCTTGTTGCTCGGATACTGTTCTTGTGGTATGCGGAAGTTGAGGGGGAGCGTACGTTTTGATATTGAGGGGGAGTGCTCTGTGAGGCTGAATATGTCAAATTCCGCTGTTGTATGCCTCTGATGTTCCTAATACATCTCTCCAGTTTATATGGCTTAGTCAAGAATTATTTTAGCCAAAATTTGCCAAAGGGGGAGATTGTTGAGGTTTTTAATTGTTGGCTTCGTTTTGGTAAAATAAGCTTTTGTCCAAGATGTTGAATCAAATGTTACAACATTGTAACCTGATGTGTGCGCGCGAGCTGGTGCGAGCTGGCGTATCTTTTGTGCACATTTTATTTTAAGAGAAGATCTTTTCTCTTTCTTCAGTCCTTGTGTGTGCATTAAGAAAGCATTTATTTTCTAAACAGATCTTTTATTTAAAGATTGTTTTAGGAATTATTGTGAAGAGTTATTTCCAAAACATATCTAATCTTTTAAGATATGATTTATTTTTAATGTGTGAGCAGGATATATTCTTGGATTAAATCTTCTGAAGCCCATGTTACCAGCTATATAAGGAAGACTCAAGACCTAATTTTCCTCACCGAAACCAATGTAACAAAATGTTGACTTTTAGGGTTTCGTGTCTATGTAAGCCTTGTGCTTTAGATTTGTGTGCCTTTCTTGTATCGTTTGATGCAAGCTTGGGACATAGGTTATTGTAATCTGCTTCCAAACCATTAGGTAAGAAGCTAGAGTAGTTTGCACTCCAAAACCTTTGGTACGGAGTATAGAAGCTTTTGGTATACTCGCATGAGTATAGTTTTCTTGAAGAGTGTCTTCACACATGTTTTATATACCCCAACCTTTAGATTAAGGTTGGTCAGAACCATTGTTGGGATTACAAGGAAGAGGAAGTGAGATGGTACATCTCAGATCTAGGCAAAGACCCTAGGTTGTAAACAATATGGGAGTTGCTAGATGGGAAGGGCATAAACTTGGAGGGTTTTGTCATTAGTCTAGGGCTATTGCTTATTGGTTACATTCCTGGATTGGTATCCCCCAGATTAGGTTGCGGTTGGCGCCGAACTGGGTTAACAAATACTCTGTGTTGTTTACCTTCCTGCTGCTTATTGTTTATATTGTCCATTGTGTTTTACGTTGGCACGATGTTGCAACATCATATACCACATCTGTGACCAGCGCGCCGGAATTTCAATTGGTATCAGAGCAGGCATCCTGTTCTGTTTCTGGGTGAGATCCATGGAAGATACCTTCTGGCTTTATGGACAAGGAAGAAGAAGATGTGCTTGTTGCTCCGATAATGTTCTTGTGGTATGCTGAAGTTCAGGGGGAGCATACATTTTGATATTGAGGGGGAGTGCTCTGTGAGGCTGAATATGTCAAATTCCGCTGTTGTATGCCTCTGATGTGGCTAATAGATCTCTCCAGATTATATGGCTTAGTCAAGAATTATTTTAGCCAAAATTTGCCAAAGGGGGAGATTGTTGAGGTTTTTAATTGTTGGCTTCGTTTTTGTAAAATAAGCCTTTGTCCAAGATGTTGAATCAAATGTTACAACATTGTAACCTGATGTGTGCGCGCGAGCTGGTGCGAGCTGGCGTATCTTTTGTGCACATTTTATTTTAAGAGAAGATCTTTTCTCTTTCTTCAGTCCTTGCGTGTGCATTAAGAAAAGATTTATTTTCTAAACAGATCTATTATTTAAAGATTGTTTTAGGAATTATTGTGAAGATTTATTTCCAAAACATATCTAATCTTTTAAGATATGATTTATTTTTAATGTGTGAGCTGGATATATTCTTCGATTAAATCTTCTGAGGCCCATGTTACCAGCTATATAAGGAAGACTCAAGACCTAATTTTCCTCACCGAAACCAATGTATCAAAATGTAGACTTTTAGGGTTTCGTGTCTATGTAAGCCTTGTGCTTTAGATTTGTGTGCCTTTCTTGTATCGTTTGATGCAAGCTTGGGACATAGGTTATTGTAATCTGCTTCCAAACCATTAGGTAAGAAGCTAGAGTAGTTTGCACTCCAAAACCTTTAGGTACGGAGTATAGAAGCTTTTGGTATACTCGCATGAGTATAGTTTTCTTGAAGAGTGTCTTCACACATGTTTTATATACCTCAACCTTTGGATAAAGGTTGGTCAGAACCCTTGTTCGGATTACAAGGAAGAGGAAGTGAGATGGTACATCTCAGATCTAGGCTAAGACTCTAGGTTGTAAACAATATGGGAGTTGCTAGATGGGAAGGGCATAAACTTGGAGGGTTTTGTCATTAGTCTATGGCTATTGCTTATTGGTTACATTCCTGGATTGGTATCCCCCAGATTAGGTTGCGGTTGGCGCCGAACTGGGTTAACAAATACTCTGTGTTGTTTACCTTCCTGCTGCTTATTGTTTATATTGTCCATTGTGTTTTACGTTGGCACGATGTTGGAACATCATATACCACATCTGTGACCAGCGCGCCGGAATTTCAATTGGTATCAGAGCAGGCATCCTGTTCTGTTTCTGGGTGAGATCCATGGAAGATACCTTCTGGCTTTATGGACAAGGAAGAAGAAGATGTGCTTGTTGCTCCGATACTGTTCTTGTGGTATGCTGAAGTTCAGGGGGAGCATACATTTTGATATTGAGGGGGAGTGCTCTGTGAGGCTGAATATGTCAAATTCCGCTGTTGTATGCCTCTGATGTGGCTAATACATCTCTCCAGATTATATGGCTTAGTCAAGAATTATTTTAGCCAAAATTTGCCAAAGGGGGAGATTGTTGAGGTTTTTAATTGTTGGCTTCGTTTTTGTAAAATAAGCCTTTGTCCAAGATGTTGAATCAAATGTTACAACATTGTAACCTGATGTGTGCGCGCGAGCTGGTGCGAGCTGGCGTATCTTTTGTGCACATTTTATTTTAAGAGAAGATCTTTTCTCTTTCTTCAGTCCTTGCGTGTGCATTAAGAAAGGATTTATTTTCTAATCAGATCTTTTATTTAAAGATTGTTTTGGGAATTATTGTGAAGATTTATTTCCAAAACATATCTAATCTTTTAAGATATGATTTATTTTTAATGTGTGAGCTGGATATATTCTTGGATTAAATCTTCTGAAGCCTATGTTACCAGCTATATAAGCAAGACTCAAGACCTAATTTTCCTCACCGAAACCAATGTATCAAAATGTAGACTTTTAGGGTTTCGTGTCTATGTAAGCCTTGTGCTTTAGATTTGTGTGCCTTTCTTGTATCGTTTGATGCAAGCTTGGGACATAGGTTATTGTATTCTGCTTCCAAACCATTAGGTAAGAAGCTAGAGTAGTTTGCACTCCAAAACCTTTAGGTACGGAGTATAGAAGCTTTTGGTATACTCGCATGAGTATAGTTTTCTTGAAGAGTGTCTTCACACATGTTTTATATACCGCAACCTTTAGATTAAGGTTGGTCAGAACCCTTGTTGGGATTACAAGGAAGAGGAAGTGAGATGGTACATCTCAGATCTAGGCTAAGACCCTTGGTTGTAAACAATATGGGAGTTGCTAGATGGGAATGGCATAAACTTGGAGGGTTTTGTCATTAGTCTAGGGCTATTGCTTATTGGTTACATTCCTGGATTGGTATCCCCCAGATTAGGTTGCGGTTGGCGCCGAACTGGGTTAACAAATACTCTGTGTTGTTTACCTTCCTGCTGCTTATTGTTTATATTGTCCATTGTGTTTTACGTTGGCACGATGTTGGAACATCATATACCACATCTGTGACCAGCGCGCCGGAATTTCAATTGGTATCAGAGCAGGCATCCTGTTCTGTTTCTGGGTGAGATCCATGGAAGATACCTTCTGGCTTTATGGACAAGGAAGAAGAGGATGTGCTTGTAGCTCCGATAATGTTCTTGTGGTATGCTGAAGTTCAGGGGGAGCATACATTTTGATATTGAGGGGGAGTGCTCTGTGAGGCTGAATATGTCAAATTCCGCTGTTGTATGCCTCTGATGTGGCTAATACATCTCTCCAGATTATATGGCTTAGTCAAGAATTATTTTAGCCAAAATTTGCCAAAGGGGGAGATTGTTGAGGTTTTTAATTGTTGGCTTCGTTTTTGTAAAATAAGCCTTTGTCCAAGATGTTGAATCAAATGTTACAACATTGTAACCTGATGTGTGCGCGCGAGCTGGTGCGAGCTGGCGTATCTTTTGTGCACATTTTATTTTAAGAGAAGATCTTTTCTCTTTCTTCAGTCCTTGCGTGTGCATTAAGAAAAGATTTATTTTCTAAACAGATCTTTTATTTAAAGATTGTTTTAGGAATTATTGTGAAGATTTATTTCCAAAACATATCTAATCTTTTAAGATATGATTTATTTTTAATGTGTGAGCTGGATATATTCTTCGATTAAATCTTCTGAGGCCCATGTTACCAGCTATATAAGGAAGACTCAAGACCTAATTTTCCTCACCGAAACCAATGTATCAAAATGTAGACTTTTAGGGTTTCGTGTCTATGTAAGCCTTGTGCTTTAGATTTGTGTGCCTTTCTTGTATCGTTTGATGCAAGCTTGGGACATAGGTTATTGTAATCTGCTTCCAAACCATTAGGTAAGAAGCTAGAGTAGTTTGCACTCCAAAACCTCTCGGTACGGAGTATAGAAGCTTTTGGTATACTCGCATGAGTATAGTTTTCTTGAAGAGTGTCTTCACACATGTTTTATATACCCCAACCTTTGGATAAAGGTTGGTCAGAACCCTTGTTCGGATTACAAGGAAGAGGAAGTGAGATGGTACATCTCAGATCTAGGCTAAGACCCTAGGTTGTAAACAATATGGGAGTTGCTAGATGGGAAGGGCATAAACTTGGAGGGTTTTGTCATTAGTCTATGGCTATTGCTTATTGGTTACATTCCTGGATTGGTATCCCCCAGATTAGGTTGCGGTTGGCGCCGAACTGGGTTAACAAATACTCTGTGTTGTTTACCTTCCTGCTGCTTATTGTTTATATTGTCCATTGTGTTTTATGTTGGCACGATGTTGGAACATCATATACCACATCTGTGACCAGCGCGCCGGAATTTCAATTGGTATCAGAGCAGGCATCCTGTTCTGTTTCTGGGTGAGATCCATGGAAGATACCTTCTGGCTTTATGGACAAGGAAGAAGAAGATGTGCTTGTTGCTCCGATACTGTTCTTGTGGTATGCTGAAGTTCAGGGGGAGCATACATTTTGATATTGAGGGGGAGTGCTCTGTGAGGCTGAATATGTCAAATTCCGCTGTTGTATGCCTCTGATGTGGCTAATACATCTCTCCAGATTATATGGCTTAGTCAAGAATTATTTTAGCCAAAATTTGCCAAAGGGGGAGATTGTTGAGGTTTTTAATTGTTGGCTTCGTTTTTGTAAAATAAGCCTTTGTCCAAGATGTTGAATCAAATGTTACAACATTGTAACCTGATGTGTGCGCGCGAGCTGGTGCGAGCTGGCGTATCTTTTGTGCACATTTTATTTTAAGAGAAGATCTTTTCTCTTTCTTCAGTCCTTGCGTGTGCATTAAGAAAAGATTTATTTTCTAAACAGATCTTTTATTTAAAGATTGTTTTAGGAATTATTGTGAAGATTTATTTCCAAAACATATCTAATCTTTTAAGATATGATTTATTTTTAATGTGTGAGCTGGATATATTCTTCGATTAAATCTTCTGAGGCCCATGTTACCAGCTATATAAGGAAGACTCAAGACCTAATTTTCCTCACCGAAACCAATGTATCAAAATGTAGACTTTTAGGGTTTCGTGTCTATGTAAGCCTTGTGCTTTAGATTTGTGTGCCTTTCTTGTATCGTTTGATGCAAGCTTGGGACATAGGTTATTGTAATCTGCTTCCAAACCATTAGGTAAGAAGCTAGAGTAGTTTGCACTCCAAAACCTTTAGGTACGGAGTATAGAAGCTTTTGGTATACTCGCATGAGTATAGTTTTCTTGAAGAGTGTCTTCACACATGTTTTATATACCCCAACCTTTGGATAAAGGTTGGTCAGAACCCTTGTTCGGATTACAAGGAAGAGGAAGTGAGATGGTACATCTCAGATCTAGGCTAAGACCCTAGGTTGTAAACAATATGGGAGTTGCTAGATGGGAAGGGCATAAACTTGGAGGGTTTTGTCATTAGTCTATGGCTATTGCTTATTGGTTACATTCCTGGATTGGTATCCCCCAGATTAGGTTGCGGTTGGCGCCGAACTGGGTTAACAAATACTCTGTGTTGTTTACCTTCCTGCTGCTTATTGTTTATATTGTCCATTGTGTTTTACGTTGGCACGATGTTGGAACATCATATACCACATCTGTGACCAGCGCGCCGGAATTTCAATTGGTATCAGAGCAGGCATCCTGTTCTGTTTCTGGGTGAGATCCATGGAAGATACCTTCTGGCTTTATGGACAAGGAAGAAGAAGATGTGCTTGTTGCTCCGATACTGTTCTTGTGGTATGCTGAAGTTCAGGGGGAGCATACATTTTGATATTGAGGGGGAGTGCTCTGTGAGGCTGAATATGTCAAATTCCGCTGTTGTATGCCTCTGATGTGGCTAATACATCTCTCCAGTTTATATGGCTTAGTCAAGAATTATTTTAGCCAAAATTTGCCAAAGGGGGAGATTGTTGAGGTTTTTAATTGTTGGCTTCGTTTTTGTAAAATAAGCCTTTGTCCAAGATGTTGAATCAAATGTTACAACATTGTAACCTGCTGTGTGCGCGCGAGCTGGTGCGAGCTGGCGTATCTTTTGTGCACATTTTATTTTAAGAGAAGATCTTTTCTCTTTCTTCAGTCCTTGCGTGTGCATTAAGAAAGGATTTATTTTCTAAACAGATCTTTTATTTAAAGATTGTTTTGGGAATTATTGTGAAGATTTATTTCCAAAACATATCTAATCTTTTAAGATATGATTTATTTTTAATGTGTGAGCTGGATATATTCTTGGATTAAATCTTCTGAAGCCTATGTTACCAGCTATATAAGCAAGACTCAAGACCTAATTTTCCTCACCGAAACCAATGTATCAAAATGTAGACTTTTAGGGTTTCGTGTCTATGTAAGCCTTGTGCTTTAGATTTGTGTGCCTTTCTTGTATCGTTTGATGCAAGCTTGGGACATAGGTTATTGTATTCTGCTTCCAAACCATTAGGTAAGAAGCTAGAGTAGTTTGCACTCCAAAACCTTTAGGTACGGAGTATAGAAGCTTTTGGTATACTCGCATGAGTATAGTTTTCTTGAAGAGTGTCTTCACACATGTTTTATATACCGCAACCTTTAGATTAAGGTTGGTCAGAACCCTTGTTGGGATTACAAGGAAGAGGAAGTGAGATGGTACATCTCAGATCTAGGCTAAGACCCTTGGTTGTAAACAATATGGGAGTTGCTAGATGGGAATGGCATAAACTTGGAGGGTTTTGTCATTAGTCTAGGGCTATTGCTTATTGGTTACATTCCTGGATTGGTATCCCCCAGATTAGGTTGCGGTTGGCGCCGAACTGGGTTAACAAATACTCTGTGTTGTTTACCTTCCTGCTGCTTATTGTTTATATTGTCCATTGTGTTTTACGTTGGCACGATGTTGGAACATCATATACCAAATCTGTGACCAGCGCGCCGGAATTTCAATTGGTATCAGAGCAGGCATCCTGTTCTGTTTCTGGGTGAGATCCATGGAAGATACCTTCTGGCTTTATGGACAAGGAAGAAGAAGATGTGCTTGTTGCTCCGATAATGTTCTTGTGGTATGCTGAAGTTCAGGGGGAGCATACATTTTGATATTGAGGGGGAGTGCTCTGTGAGGCTGAATATGTCAAATTCCGCTGTTGTATGCCTCTGATGTGGCTAATACATCTCTCCAGATTATATGGCTTAGTCAAGAATTATTTTAGCCAAAATTTGCCAAAGGGGGAGATTGTTGAGGTTTTTAATTGTTGGCTTCGTTTTTGTAAAATAAGCCTTTGTCCAAGATGTTGAATCAAATGTTACAACATTGTAACCTGATGTGTGCGCGCGAGCTGGTGCGAGCTGGCGTATCTTTTGTGCACATTTTATTTTAAGAGAAGATCTTTTCTCTTTCTTCAGTCCTTGCGTGTGCATTAAGAAAAGATTTATTTTCTAAACAGATCTTTTATTTAAAGATTGTTTTAGGAATTATTGTGAAGATTTATTCCAAAACATATCTAATCTTTTAAGATATGATTTATTTTTAATGTGTGAGCTGGATATATTCTTCGATTAAATCTTCTGAGGCCCATGTTACCAGCTATATAAGGAAGACTCAAGACCTAATTTTCCTCACCGAAACCAATGTATCAAAATGTAGACTTTTAGGGTTTCGTGTCTATGTAAGCCTTGTGCTTTAGATTTGTGTGCCTTTCTTGTATCGTTTGATGCAAGCTTGGGACATAGGTTATTGTAATCTGCTTCCAAACCATTAGGTAAGAAGCTAGAGTAGTTTGCACTCCAAAACCTTTAGGTACGGAGTATAGAAGCTTTTGGTATACTCGCATGAGTATAGTTTTCTTGAAGAGTGTCTTCACACATGTTTTATATACCCCAACCTTTGGATAAAGGTTGGTCAGAACCCTTGTTCGGATTACAAGGAAGAGGAAGTGAGATGGTACATCTCAGATCTAGGCTAAGACCCTAGGTTGTAAACAATATGGGAGTTGCTAGATGGGAAGGGCATAAACTTGGAGGGTTTTGTCATTAGTCTATGGCTATTGCTTATTGGTTACATTCCTGGATTGGTATCCCCCAGATTAGGTTGCGGTTGGCGCCGAACTGGGTTAACAAATACTCTGTGTTGTTTACCTTCCTGCTGCTTATTGTTTATATTGTCCATTGTGTTTTACGTTGGCACGATGTTGGAACATCATATACCACATCTGTGACCAGCGCGCCGGAATTTCAATTGGTATCAGAGCAGGCATCCTGTTCTGTTTCTGGGTGAGATCCATGGAAGATACCTTCTGGCTTTATGGACAAGGAAGAAGAAGATGTGCTTGTTGCTCCGATACTGTTCTTGTGGTATGCTGAAGTTCAGGGGGAGCATACATTTTGATATTGAGGGGGAGTGCTCTGTGAGGCTGAATATGTCAAATTCCGCTGTTGTATGCCTCTGATGTGGCTAATACATCTCTCCAGTTTATATGGCTTAGTCAAGAATTATTTTAGCCAAAATTTGCCAAAGGGGGAGATTGTTGAGGTTTTTAATTGTTGGCTTCGTTTTTGTAAAATAAGCCTTTGACCAAGATGTTGAATCAAATGTTACAACATTGTAACCTGATGTGTGCGCGCGAGCTGGTGCGAGCTGGCGTATCTTTTGTGCACATTTTATTTTAAGAGAAGATCTTTTCTCTTTCTTCAGTCCTTGCGTGTGCATTAAGAAAGGATTTATTTTCTAAACAGATCTTTTATTTAAAGATTGTTTTAGGAATTATTGTGAAGATTTTTTTCCAAAACATATCTAATCTTTTAAGATATGATTTATTTTTAATGTGTGAGCAGGATATATTCTTCGATTAAATCTTCTGAGGCCCATGTTACCAGCTATATAAGGAAGACTGAAGACCTAATTTTCCTCACCGAAACCAATGTATCAAAATGTAGACTTTTAGGGTTTCGTGTCTATGTAAGCCTTGTGCTTTAGATTTGTGTGCCTTTCTTGTATCGTTTGATGCAAGCTTGGGACATAGGTTATTGTAATCTGCTTCCAAACCATTAGGTAAGAAGCTAGAGTAGTTTGCACTCCAAAACCTTTAGGTACGGAGTATAGAAGCTTTTGGTATACTCGCATGAGTATAGTTTTCTTGAAGAGTGTCTTCACACATGTTTTATATACCCCAACCTTTGGATTAAGGTTGGTCAGAACCCTTGTTCGGATTACAAGGAAGAGGAAGTGAGATGGTACATCTCAGATCTAGGCTAAGACCCTAGGTTGTAAACAATATGGGAGTTGCTAGATGGGAAGGGCATAAACTTGGAGGGTTTTGTCATTAGTCTAGGGCTATTGCTTATTGGTTACATTCCTGGATTGGTATCCCCCAGATTAGGTTGCGGTTGGCGCCGAACTGGCTTAACAAATACTCTGTGTTGTTTACCTTCCTGCTGCTTATTGTTTATATTGTCCATTGTGTTTTACGTTGGCACGATGTTGGAACATCATATACCACATCTGTGACCAGCGCGCCGAAATTTCAATTGGTATCAGAGCAGGCATGCTGTTCTGTTTCTGGGTGAGATCCATGGAAGATACTTTCTGGCTTTATGGACAAGGAAGAAGAAGATGTGCTTGTTGCTCCGATACTGTTCTCGTGGTATGCTGAAGTTGAGGGGAAGCATACATTTTGATATTGAGGGGGAGTGCTCTGTGAGGCTGAATATGTCAAATTCCGCTGTTGTATGCCTCTGATGTGGCTAATACATCTCTCCAGTTTATATGGCTTAGTCAAGAATTATTTTAGCCAAAATTTGCCAAAGGGGGAGATTGTTGAGGTTTTTAATTGTTGGCTTCGTTTTGGTAAAATAAGCCTTTGTCCAAGATGTTGAATCAAATGTTACAACATTGTAACCTGATGTGTGCGCGCGAGCTGGTGCGAGCTGGCGTATCTTTTGTGCACATTTTATTTTAAGAGAAGATCTTTTCTCTTTCTTCAGTCCTTGCGTGTGCATTAAGAAAGGATTTATTTTCTAAACAGATCTTTTATTTAAAGATTGTTTTAGGAATTATTGTGAAGATTTATTTCCAAAACATATCTAATCTTTTAAGATATGATTTATTTTTAATGTGTGAGCTGGATATATTCTTCGATTAAATCTTCTGAAGCCCATGTTACCAGCTATATAAGGAAGACTCAAGACCTAATTTTCCTCACCGAAACCAATGTATCAAAATGTAGACTTTTAGGGTTTCGTGTCTATGTAATCCTTGTGCTTTAGATTTGTGTGCCTTTCTTGTATCGTTTGATGCAAGCTTGGGACATAGGTTATTGTAATCTACTTCCAAACCATTAGGTAAGAAGCTAGAGTAGTTTGCACTCCAAAACCTTTAGGTACGGAGTATAGAAGCTTTTGGTATACTCGCATGAGTATAGTTTTCTTGAAGAGTGTCTTCACACATGTTTTATATACCCCAACCTTTAGATTAAGGTTGGTCAGAACCCTTGTTGGGATTACAAGGAAGAGGAAGTGAGATGGTACATCTCAGATCTAGGCTAAGACCCTAGGTTGTAAACAATATGGGAGTTGCTAGATGGGAAGAGCATAAACTTGGAGGGTTTTGTCATTAGTCTAGGGCTATTGCTTATTGGTTACATTCCTGGATTGGTATCCCCCAGATTAGGTTGCGGTTGGCGCCGAACTGGGTTAAGAATAACTATGTGTTGTTTACCTTGCTGCTGCTTATTGTTTATATTGTCCATTGTGTTTTACGTTGGCACGATGTTGGAACATCATATACCACATCTGTGACCAGCGCGCCGGAATTTCAATTGGTATCAGAGCAGGCACCCTATTCTGTTTCTGGGTGAGATCCATGGAAGATACTTTCTGGCTTTATGGACAAAGAAGAAGAAGATGTGCTTGTTGCTCTGATACTGTTCTTGTGGTATGCTGAAGTTGAGGGGGAGCATACATTTTGATATTGAGGGGGAGTGCTCTGTGAGGCTGAATATGTCAAATTCCGCTGTTGTATGCCTCTGATGTTGCTAATACATCTCTCCAGTTTATATGGCTTAGTAAAGAATTATTTTAGCCAAAATTTGCCAAAGGGGGAGATTGTTGAGGTTTTTAATTGTTGGCTTCGTTTTGGTAAAATAAGCCTTTGTCCAAGATGTTGAATCAAATGTTACAACATTGTAACCTGATGTGTGCGCGCGAGCTGGTGCGAGCTGGCGTATCTTTTGTGCACATTTTATTTTAAGAGAAGATCTTTTCTCTTTCTTCAGTCCTTGCGTGTGCATTAAGAAAGGATTTATTTTCTAAACAGATCTTTTATTTAAAGATTGTTTTAGGAATTATTGTGAAGATTTATTTCCAAAACATATCTAATCTTTTAAGATATGATTTATTTTTAATGTGTGAGCTGGATATATTCTTCGATTAAATCTTCTGAAGCCCATGTTACCAGCTATATAAGGAAGACTCAAGACCTAATTTTCCTCACCGAAACCAATGTATCAAAATGTAGACTTTTAGGGTTTCGTGTCTATGTAATCCTTGTGCTTTAGATTTGTGTGCCTTTCTTGTATCGTTTGATGCAAGCTTGGGACATAGGTTATTGTAATCTACTTCCAAACCATTAGGTAAGAAGCTAGAGTAGTTTGCACTCCAAAACCTTTAGGTACGGAGTATAGAAGCTTTTGGTATACTCGCATGAGTATAGTTTTCTTGAAGAGTGTCTTCACACATGTTTTATATACCCCAACCTTTAGATTAAGGTTGGTCAGAACCCTTGTTGGGATTACAAGGAAGAGGAAGTGAGATGGTACATCTCAGATCTAGGCTAAGACCCTAGGTTGTAAACAATATGGGAGTTGCTAGATGGGAAGAGCATAAACTTGGAGGGTTTTGTCATTAGTCTAGGGCTATTGCTTATTGGTTACATTCCTGGATTGGTATCCCCCAGATTAGGTTGCGGTTGGCGCCGAACTGGGTTAAGAATAACTATGTGTTGTTTACCTTGCTGCTGCTTATTGTTTATATTGTCCATTGTGTTTTACGTTGGCACGATGTTGGAACATCATATACCACATCTGTGACCAGCGCGCCGGAATTTCAATTGGTATCAGAGCAGGCACCCTATTCTGTTTCTGGGTGAGATCCATGGAAGATACTTTCTGGCTTTATGGACAAAGAAGAAGAAGATGTGCTTGTTGCTCTGATACTGTTCTTGTGGTATGCTGAAGTTGAGGGGGAGCATACATTTTGATATTGAGGGGGAGTGCTCTGTGAGGCTGAATATGTCAAATTCCGCTGTTGTATGCCTCTGATGTTGCTAATACATCTCTCCAGTTTATATGGCTTAGTAAAGAATTATTTTAGCCAAAATTTGCCAAAGGGTGAGATTGTTGAGGTTTTTAATTGTTGGCTTCGTTTTGGTAAAATAAGCCTTTGTCCAAGATGTTGAATCAAATGTTACAACATTGTAACCTGATGTGTGCGCGCGAGCTGGTGCGAGCTGGCGTATCTTTTGTGCACATTTTATTTTAAGAGAAGATCTTTTCTCTTTCATCAGTCCTTGCGTGTGCATTAAGAAAGGATTTATTTTCTAAACAGATCTTTTATTTAAAGATTGTTTTAGGAATTATTGTGAAGATTTATTTCCAAAACATATCTAATCTTTTAAGATATGATTTATTTTTAATGTGTGAGCTGGATATATTCTTCGATTAAATCTTCTGAAGCCCATGTTACCAGCTATATAAGGAAGACTCAAGACCTAATTTTCCTCACCGAAACCAATGTATCAAAATGTAGACTTTTAGGGTTTCGTGTCTATGTAAGCCTTGTGCTTTAGATTTGTGTGCCTTTCTTGTATCGTTTGATGCAAGCTTGGGACATAGGTTATTGTAATCTGCTTCCAAACCATTAGGTAAGAAGCTAGAGTAGTTTGCACTCCAAAACCTTTAGGTACGGAGTATAGAAGCTTTTGGTATACTCGCATGAGTATAGTTTTCTTGAAGAGTGTCTTCACACATGTTTTATATACCCCAACCTTTAGATTAAGGTTGGTCAGAACCCTTGTTGGGATTACAAGGAAGAGGAAGTGAGATGGTACATCTCAGATCTAGGCTAAGACCCTAGGTTGTAAACAATATGGGAGTTGCTAGATGGGAAGGGCATAAACTTGGAGGGTTTTGTCATTAGTCTAGGGCTATTGCTTATTGGTTACATTCCTGGATTGGTATCCCCCAGATTAGGTTGCGGTTGGCGCCGAACTGGGTTAACAATAACTATGTGTTGTTTACCTTGCTGCTGCTTATTGTTTATATTGTCCATTGTGTTTTACGTTGGCACGATGTTGGAACATCATATACCACATCTGTGACCAGCGCGCCGGAATTTCAATTGGTATCAGAGCAGGCATCCTATTCTGTTTCTGGGTGAGATCCATGGAAGATACTTTCTAGCTTTATGGACAAAGAAGAAGAAGATGTGCTTCTTGCTCCGATACTGTTCTTGTGGTATGCTGAAGTTGAGGGGGAGCATACATTTTGATATTGAGGGGGAGTGCTCTGTGAGGCTGAATATGTCAAATTCCGCTGTTGTATGCCTCTGATGTGGCTAATACATCTCTCCAGTTTATATGGCTTAGTCAAGAATTATTTTAGCCAAAATTTGCCAAAGGGGGAGATTGTTGAGGTTTTTAATTGTTGGCTTCGTTTTGGTAAAATAAGCCTTTGTCCAAGATGTTGAATCAAATGTTACAACATTGTAACCTGATGTGTGCGCGCGAGCTGTTGCGAGCTGGCGTATCTTTTGTGCACATTTTATTTTAAGAGAAGATCTTTTCTCTTTCTTCAGTCCTTGCGTGTGCATTAAGAAAGGATTTATTTTCTAAACAGATCTTTTATTTAAAGATTGTTTTAGGAATTATTGTGAAGATTTATTTCCAAAACATATCTAATCTTTTAAGATATGATTTATTTTTAATGTGTGAGCTGGATATATTCTTGGATTAAATCTTCTGAAGCCCATGTTACCAGCTATATAAGGAAGACTCAAGACCTAATTTTCCTCACCGAAACCAATGTATCAAAATGTAGACTTTTAGGGTTTCGTGTCTATGTAAGCCTTGTGCTTTAGATTTGTGTGCCTTTCTTGTATCGTTTGATGCAAGCTTGGGACATAGGTTATTGTAATCTGCTTCCAAACCATTAGGTAAGAAGCTAGAGTAGTTTGCACTCCAAAACCTTTAGGTACGGAGTATAGAAGCTTTTGGTATACTCGCATGAGTATAGTTTTCTTGAAGAGTGTCTTCACACATGTTTTATATACCCCAACCTTTAGATTAAGGTTGGTCAGAACCCTTGTTGGGATTACAAGGAAGAGGAAGTGAGATGGTATATCTCAGATCTAGGCTAAGACCCTAGGTTGTAAACAATATGGGAGTTGCTAGATGGGAATGGCATAAACTTGGAGGGTTTTGTCATTAGTCTAGGGTTATTGCTTATTGGTTACATTCCTGGATTGGTATCCCCCAGATTAGGTTGCGGTTGGCGCCGAACTGGGTTAACAAATACTATGTATTGTTTACCTTGTTGCTGCTTATTGTTTATATTGTCCATTGTGTTTTACGTTGGCACGATGTTGGAACATCATATACCACATCTGTGACCAGCGCGCCGGAATTTCAATTGGTATCAGAGCAGGCATCCTATTCTGTTTCTGGGTGAGATCCATGGAAGATACTTTCTGGCTTTATGGACAAAGAAGAAGAAGATGTGCTTGTTGCTCTGATACTGTTCTTGTGGTATGCTGAAGTTGAGGGGGAGCATACATTTTGATATTGAGGGGGAGTGCTCTGTGAGGCTGAATATGTCAAATTCCGCTGTTGTATGCCTCTGATGTTGCTAATACATCTCTCCAGTTTATATGGCTTAGTAAAGAATTATTTTAGCCAAAATTTGCCAAAGGGTGAGATTGTTGAGGTTTTTAATTGTTGGCTTCGTTTTGGTAAAATAAGCCTTTGTCCAAGATGTTGAATCAAATGTTACAACATTGTAACCTGATGTGTGCGCGCGAGCTGGTGCGAGCTGGCGTATCTTTTGTGCACATTTTATTTTAAGAGAAGATCTTTTCTCTTTCTTCAGTCCTTGCGTGTGCATTAAGAATGGATTTATTTTCTAAACAGATCTTTTATTTAAAGATTGTTTTAGGAATTATTGTGAAGATTTATTTCCAAAACATATCTAATCTTTTAAGATATGATTTATTTTTAATGTGTGAGCTGGATATATTCTTGGATTAAATCTTCTGAAGCCCATGTTACCAGCTATATAAGGAAGACTCAAGACCTAATTTTCCTCACAGAAACCAATGTATCAAAATGTAGACTTTTAGGGTTTCGTGTCTATGTAAGCCTTGTGCTTTAGATTTGTGTGCCTTTCTTGTATCGTTTGATGCAAGCTTGGGACATAGGTTATTGTAATCTGCTTCCAAACCATTAGGTAAGAAGCTAGAGTAGTTTGCACTCCAAAACCTTTAGGTACGGAGTATAGAAGCTTTTGGTATACTCGCATGAGTATAGTTTTCTTGAAGAGTGTCTTCACACATGTTTTATATACCCCAACCTTTAGATTAAGGTTGGTCAGAACCCTTGTTGGGATTACAAGGAAGAGGAAGTGAGATGGTACATCTCAGATCTAGGCTAAGACCCTAGGTTGTAAACAATATGGGAGTTGCTAGATGGGAAGGGCATAAACTTGGAGGGTTTTGTCATTAGTCTAGGGCTATTGCTTATTGGTTACATTCCTGGATTGGTATCCCCCAGATTAGGTTGCGGTTGGCGCCGAACTGGGTTAACAATAACTATGTGTTGTTTACCTTGCTGCTGCTTATTGTTTATATTGTCCATTGTGTTTTACGTTGGCACGATGTTGGAACATCATATACCACATCTGTGACCAGCGCGCCGGAATTTCAATTGGTATCAGAGCAGGCATCCTATTCTGTTTCTGGGTGAGATCCATGGAAGATACTTTCTAGCTTTATGGACAAAGAAGAAGAAGATGTGCTTCTTGCTCCGATACTGTTCTTGTGGTATGCTGAAGTTGAGGGGGAGCATACATTTTGATATTGAGGGGGAGTGCTCTGTGAGGCTGAATATGTCAAATTCCGCTGTTGTATGCCTCTGATGTGGCTAATACATCTCTCCAGTTTATATGGCTTAGTCAAGAATTATTTTAGCCAAAATTTGCCAAAGGGGGAGATTGTTGAGGTTTTTAATTGTTGGCTTTGTTTTGGTAAAATAAGCCTTTGTCCAAGATGTTGAATCAAATGTTACAACATTGTAACCTGATGTGTGCGCGCGAGCTGTTGCGAGCTGGCGTATCTTTTGTGCACATTTTATTTTAAGAGAAGATCTTTTCTCTTTCTTCAGTCCTTGCGTGTGCATTAAGAAAGGATTTATTTTCTAAACAGATCTTTTATTTAAAGATTGTTTTAGGAATTATTGTGAAGATTTATTTCCAAAACATATCTAATCTTTTAAGATATGATTTATTTTTAATGTGTGAGCTGGATATATTCTTGGATTAAATCTTCTGAAGCCCATGTTACCAGCTATATAAGGAAGACTCAAGACCTAATTTTCCTCACCGAAACCAATGTATCAAAATGTAGACTTTTAGGGTTTCGTGTCTATGTAAGCCTTGTGCTTTAGATTTGTGTGCCTTTCTTGTATCGTTTGATGCAAGCTTGGGACATAGGTTATTGTAATCTGCTTCCAAACCATTAGGTAAGAAGCTAGAGTAGTTTGCACTCCAAAACCTTTAGGTACGGAGTATAGAAGCTTTTGGTATACTCGCATGAGTATAGTTTTCTTGAAGAGTGTCTTCACACATGTTTTATATACCCCAACCTTTAGATTAAGGTTGGTCAGAACCCTTGTTGGGATTACAAGGAAGAGGAAGTGAGATGGTATATCTCAGATCTAGGCTAAGACCCTAGGTTGTAAACAATATGGGAGTTGCTAGATGGGAATGGCATAAACTTGGAGGGTTTTGTCATTAGTCTAGGGCTATTGCTTATTGGTTACATTCCTGGATTGGTATCCCCCAGATTAGGTTGCGGTTGGCGCCGAACTGGGTTAACAAATACTATGTGTTGTTTACCTTGCTGCTGCTTATTGTTTATATTGTCCATTGTGTTTTACGTTGGCACGATGTTGGAACATCATATACCACATCTGTGACCAGCGCGCCGGAATTTCAATTGGTATCAGAGCAGGCATCCTATTCTGTTTCTGGGTGAGATCCATGGAAGATACTTTCTGGCTTTATGGACAAAGAAGAAGAATATGTGCTTGTTGCTCTGATACTGTTCTTGTGGTATGCTGAAGTTGAGGGGGAGCATACATTTTGATATTGAGGGGGAGTGCTCTGTGAGGCTGAATATGTCAAATTCCGCTGTTGTATGCCTCTGATGTGGCTAATACACCTCTCCAGTTTATATGGCTTAGTCAAGAATTATTTTAGCCAAAATTTGCCAAAGGGTGAGATTGTTGAGGTTTTTAATTGTTGGCTTCGTTTTGGTAAAATAAGCCTTTGTCCAAGATGTTGAATCAAATGTTACAACATTGTAACCTGATGTGTGCGCGCGAGCTGGTGCGAGCTGGCGTATCTTTTGTGCACATTTTATTTTAAGAGAAGATCTTTTCTCTTTCTTCAGTCCTTGCGTGTGCATTAAGAAAGGATTTATTTTCTAAACAGATCTTTTATTTAAAGATTGTTTTAGGAATTATTATGAAGATTTATTTCCAAAACATATCTAATCTTTTAAGATATGATTTATTTTTAATGTGTGAGCTGGATATATTCTTGGATTAAATCTTCTGAAGCCCATGTTACCAGCTATATAAGCAAGACTCAAGACCTAATTTTCCTCACCGAAACCAATGTATCAAAATGTAGACTTTTAGGGTTTCGTGTCTATGTAAGCCTTGTGCTTTAGATTTGTGTGCCTTTCTTGTATCGTTTGATGCAAGCTTGGGACATAGGTTATTGTATTCTGCTTCCAAACCATTAGGTAAGAAGCTAGAGTAGTTTGCACTCCAAAACCTTTAGGTACGGAGTATAGAAGCTTTTGGTATACTCGCATGAGTATAGTTTTCTTGAAGAGTGTCTTCACACATGTTTTATATACCCCAACCTTTAGATTAAGGTTGGTCAGATCCCTTGTTGGGATTACAAGGAAGAGGAATTGATATGGTACATCTCAGATCTAGGCTAAGACCCTAGGTTGTAAACAATATGGGAGTTGCTAGATGGGAAGGGCATAAACTTGGAGGGTTTTGTCATTAGTCAAGGGCTATTGCTTATTGGTTACATTCCTGGATTGGTATCCCCCAGATTAGGTTGCGGTTGGCGCCGAACTGGGTTAACAAATACTCTGTGTTGTTTACCTTCCTGCTGCTTATTGTTTATATTGTCCATTGTGTTTTACGTTGGCACGATGTTGGAACATCATATACCACATCTGTGACCAGCGCGCCGGAATTTCAATTGGTATCAGAGCAGGCATCCTATTCTGTTTCTGGGTGAGATCCATGGAAGATACTTTCTGGCTTTATGGACAAAGAAGAAGAATATGTGCTTGTTGCTCTGATACTGTTCTTGTGGTATGCTGAAGTTGAGGGGGAGCATACATTTTGATATTGAGGGGGAGTGCTCTGTGAGGCTGAATATGTCAAATTCCGCTGTTGTATGCCTCTGATGTTGCTAATACATCTCTCTAGTTTATATGGCTTAGTCAAGAATTATTTTAGCCAAAATTTGCCAAAGGGGGAGATTGTTGAGGTTTTTAATTGTTGGCTTCGTTTTAGTAAAATAAGCCTTTGTCCAAGATGTTGAATAAAATGTTACAACATTGTAACCTGATGTGTGCGCGCGAGCTGGCGTATCTTTTGTGCACATTTTATTTTAAGAGAAGATCTTTTCTCTTTCTTCAGTCCTTGCGTGTGCATTAAGAAAGGATTTATTTTCTAAACAGATCTTTTATTTAAAGATTGTTTTAGGAATTATTGTGAAGATTTATTTCCAAAACATATCTAATCTTTTAAGATATGATTTATTTTTAATGTGTGAGCTGGATATATTCTTGGATTAAATCTTCTGAAGCCCATGTTACCAGCTATATAAGGAAGACTCAAGACCTAATTTTCCTCACCGAAACCAATGTATCAAAATGTAGACTTTTAGGGTTTCGTGTCTATGTAAGCCTTGTGCTTTAGATTTGTGTGCCTTTCTTGTATCGTTTGATGCAAGCTTGGGACATAGGTTATTGTATTCTGCTTCCAAACCATTAGGTAAGAAGCTAGAGTAGTTTGCACTCCAAAACCTTTAGGTACGGAGTATAGAAGCTTTTGGTATACTCGCATGAGTATAGTTTTCTTGAAGAGTGTCTTCACACATGTTTTATATACCCCAACCTTTAGATTAAGGTTGGTCAGATCCCTTGTTGGGATTACAAGGAAGAGGAATTGATATGGTACATCTCAGATCTAGGCTAAGACCCTAGGTTGTAAACAATATGGGAGTTGCTAGATGGGAAGGGCATAAACTTGGAGGGTTTTGTCATTAGTCAAGGGCTATTGCTTATTGGTTACATTCCTGGATTGGTATCCCCCAGATTAGGTTGCGGTTGGCGCCGAACTGGGTTAACAAATACTCTGTGTTGTTTACCTTCCTGCTGCTTATTGTTTATATTGTCCATTGTGTTTTACGTTGGCACGATGTTGGAACATCATATACCACATCTGTGACCAGCGCGCCGGAATTTCAATTGGTATCAGAGCAGGCATCCTATTCTGTTTCTGGGTGAGATCCATGGAAGATACTTTCTAGCTTTATGGACAAAGAAGAAGAAGATGTGCTTCTTGCTCCGATACTGTTCTTGTGGTATGCTGAAGTTGAGGGGGAGCATACATTTTGATATTGAGGGGGAGTGCTCTGTGAGGCTGAATATGTCAAATTCCGCTGTTGTATGCCTCTGATGTGGCTAATACACCTCTCCAGTTTATATGGCTTAGTCAAGAATTATTTTAGCCAAAATTTGTCAAAGGGGGAGATTGTTGAGGTTTTTAATTGTTGGCTTTGTTTTGGTAAAATAAGCCTTTGTCCAAGATGTTGAATCAAATGTTACAACATTGTAACCTGATGTGTGCGCGCGAGCTGTTGCGAGCTGGCGTATCTTTTGTGCACATTTTATTTTAAGAGAAGATCTTTTCTCTTTCTTCAGTCCTTGCGTGTGCATTAAGAAAGGATTTATTTTCTAAACAGATCTTTTATTTAAAGATTGTTTTAGGAATTATTGTGAAGATTTATTTCCAAAACATATCTAATCTTTTAAGATATGATTTATTTTTAATGTGTGAGCTGGATATATTCTTGGATTAAATCTTCTGAAGCCCATGTTACCAGCTATATAAGGAAGACTCAAGACCTAATTTTCCTCACCGAAACCAATGTATCAAAATGTAGACTTTTAGGGTTTCGTGTCTATGTAAGCCTTGTGCTTTAGATTTGTGTGCCTTTCTTATATCGTTTGATGCAAGCTTGGGACATAGGTTATTGTAATCTGCTTCCAAACCATTAGGTAAGAAGCTAGAGTAGTTTGCACTCCAAAACGTTTAGGTACGGAGTATAGAAGCTTTTGGTATACTCGCATGAGTATAGTTTTCTTGAAGAGTGTCTTCACACATGTTTTATATACCCCAACCTTTAGATTAAGGTTGGTCAGAACCCTTGTTGGGAATACAAGGAAGAGGAAGTGAGATGGTACATCTCAGATCTAGGCTAAGACCCTAGGTTGTAAACAATATGGGAGTTGCTAGATGGGAAGGGCATAAACTTGGAGGGTTTTGTCATTAGTCTAGGGCTATTGCTTATTGGTTACATTCCTGGATTGGTATCCCCCAGATTAGGTTGCGGTTGGCGCCGAACTGGGTTAACAAATACTATGTGTTGTTTACCTTGCTGCTGCTTATTGTTTATATTGTCCATTGTGTTTTACGTTGGCACGATGTTGGAACATCATATACCACATCTGTGACCAGCGCGCCGGAATTTCAATTGGTATCAGAGCAGACATCCTGTTCTGTTTCTGGGTGAGATCCATGGAAGATACTTTCTGGCTTTATGGACAAAGAAGAAGAATATGTGCTTGTTGCTCTGATACTGTTCTTGTGGTATGCTGAAGTTGAGGGGGAGCATACATTTTGATATTGAGGGGGAGTGCTCTGTGAGGCTGAATATGTCAAATTCCGCTGTTGTATGCCTCTGATGTTGCTAATACATCTCTCTAGTTTATATGGCTTAGTCAAGAATTATTTTAGCCAAAATTTGCCAAAGGGGGAGATTGTTGAGGTTTTTAATTGTTGGCTTCGTTTTAGTAAAATAAGCCTTTGTCCAAGATGTTGAATAAAATGTTACAACATTGTAACCTGATGTGTGCGCGCGAGCTGGCGTATCTTTTGTGCACATTTTATTTTAAGAGAAGATCTTTTCTCTTTCTTCAGTCCTTGCGTGTGCATTAAGAAAGGATTTATTTTCTAAACAGATCTTTTATTTAAAGATTGTTTTAGGAATTATTGTGAAGATTTATTTCCAAAACATATCTAATCTTTTAAGATATGATTTATTTTTAATGTGTGAGCTGGATATATTCTTGGATTAAATCTTCTGAAGCCCATGTTACCAGCTATATAAGGAAGACTCAAGACCTAATTTTCCTCACCGAAACCAATGTATCAAAATGTAGACTTTTAGGGTTTCGTGTCTATGTAAGCCTTGTGCTTTAGATTTGTGTGCCTTTCTTGTATCGTTTGATGCAAGCTTGGGACATAGGTTATTGTATTCTGCTTCCAAACCATTAGGTAAGAAGCTAGAGTAGTTTGCACTCCAAAACCTTTAGGTACGGAGTATAGAAGCTTTTGGTATACTCGCATGAGTATAGTTTTCTTGAAGAGTGTCTTCACACATGTTTTATATACCCCAACCTTTAGATTAAGGTTGGTCAGATCCCTTGTTGGGATTACAAGGAAGAGGAATTGATATGGTACATCTCAGATCTAGGCTAAGACCCTAGGTTGTAAACAATATGGGAGTTGCTAGATGGGAAGGGCATAAACTTGGAGGGTTTTGTCATTAGTCAAGGGCTATTGCTTATTGGTTACATTCCTGGATTGGTATCCCCCAGATTAGGTTGCGGTTGGCGCCGAACTGGGTTAACAAATACTCTGTGTTGTTTACCTTCCTGCTGCTTATTGTTTATATTGTCCATTGTGTTTTACGTTGGCACGATGTTGGAACATCATATACCACATCTGTGACCAGCGCGCCGGAATTTCAATTGGTATCAGAGCAGGCATCCTATTCTGTTTCTGGGTGAGATCCATGGAAGATACTTTCTAGCTTTATGGACAAAGAAGAAGAAGATGTGCTTCTTGCTCCGATACTGTTCTTGTGGTATGCTGAAGTTGAGGGGGAGCATACATTTTGATATTGAGGGGGAGTGCTCTGTGAGGCTGAATATGTCAAATTCCGCTGTTGTATGCCTCTGATGTGGCTAATACACCTCTCCAGTTTATATGGCTTAGTCAAGAATTATTTTAGCCAAAATTTGTCAAAGGGGGAGATTGTTGAGGTTTTTAATTGTTGGCTTTGTTTTGGTAAAATAAGCCTTTGTCCAAGATGTTGAATCAAATGTTACAACATTGTAACCTGATGTGTGCGCGCGAGCTGTTGCGAGCTGGCGTATCTTTTGTGCACATTTTATTTTAAGAGAAGATCTTTTCTCTTTCTTCAGTCCTTGCGTGTGCATTAAGAAAGGATTTATTTTCTAAACAGATCTTTTATTTAAAGATTGTTTTAGGAATTATTGTGAAGATTTATTTCCAAAACATATCTAATCTTTTAAGATATGATTTATTTTTAATGTGTGAGCTGGATATATTCTTGGATTAAATCTTCTGAAGCCCATGTTACCAGCTATATAAGGAAGACTCAAGACCTAAGTTTCCTCACCGAAACCAATGTATCAAAATGTAGACTTTTAGGGTTTCGTGTCTATGTAAGCCTTGTGCTTTAGATTTGTGTGCCTTTCTTATATCGTTTGATGCAAGCTTGGGACATAGGTTATTGTAATCTGCTTCCAAACCATTAGGTAAGAAGCTAGAGTAGTTTGCACTCCAAAACGTTTAGGTACGGAGTATAGAAGCTTTTGGTATACTCGCATGAGTATAGTTTTCTTGAAGAGTGTCTTCACACATGTTTTATATACCCCAACCTTTAGATTAAGGTTGGTCAGAACCCTTGTTGGGAATACAAGGAAGAGGAAGTGAGATGGTACATCTCAGATCTAGGCTAAGACCCTAGGTTGTAAACAATATGGGAGTTGCTAGATGGGAAGGGCATAAACTTGGAGGGTTTTGTCATTAGTCTAGGGCTATTGCTTATTGGTTACATTCCTGGATTGGTATCCCCCAGATTAGGTTGCGGTTGGCGCCGAACTGGGTTAACAAATACTATGTGTTGTTTACCTTGCTGCTGCTTATTGTTTATATTGTCCATTGTGTTTTACGTTGGCACGATGTTGGAACATCATATACCACATCTGTGACCAGCGCGCCGGAATTTCAATTGGTATCAGAGCAGACATCCTGTTCTGTTTCTGGGTGAGATCCATGGAAGATACTTTCTGGCTTTATGGACAAAGAAGAAGAATATGTGCTTGTTGCTCTGATACTGTTCTTGTGGTATGCTGAAGTTGAGGGGGAGCATACATTTTGATATTGAGGGGGAGTGCTCTGTGAGGCTGAATATGTCAAATTCCGCTGTTGTATGCCTCTGATGTTGCTAATACATCTCTCTAGTTTATATGGCTTAGTCAAGAATTATTTTAGCCAAAATTTGCCAAAGGGGGAGATTGTTGAGGTTTTTAATTGTTGGCTTCGTTTTAGTAAAATAAGCCTTTGTCCAAGATGTTGAATAAAATGTTACAACATTGTAACCTGATGTGTGCGCGCGAGCTGGCGTATCTTTTGTGCACATTTTATTTTAAGAGAAGATCTTTTCTCTTTCTTCAGTCCTTGCGTGTGCATTAAGAAAGGATTTATTTTCTAAACAGATCTTTTATTTAAAGATTGTTTTAGGAATTATTGTGAAGATTTATTTCCAAAACATATCTAATCTTTTAAGATATGATTTATTTTTAATGTGTGAGCTGGATATATTCTTGGATTAAATCTTCTGAAGCCCATGTTACCAGCTATATAAGGAAGACTCAAGACCTAATTTTCCTCACCGAAACCAATGTATCAAAATGTAGACTTTTAGGGTTTCGTGTCTATGTAAGCCTTGTGCTTTAGATTTGTGTGCCTTTCTTGTATCGTTTGATGCAAGCTTGGGACATAGGTTATTGTATTCTGCTTCCAAACCATTAGGTAAGAAGCTAGAGTAGATTGCACTCCAAAACCTTTAGGTACGGAGTATAGAAGCTTTTGGTATACTCGCATTAGTGTAGTTTTCTTGAAGAGTGTCTTCACACATGTTTTATATACCCCAACCTTTGGATTAAGGTTGGTCAGAACCCTTGTTCGGATTACAAGGAAGAGCAAGTGAGATGGTACATCTCAGATCTAGGATAAGACCCTAGGTTGTAAACAATAGGGGAGTTGCTAGATGGGAAGGGCATAAACTTGGAGGGTTTTGTCATTAGTCTAGGGATATTGCTTATTGGTTACATTCCTGGATTGGTATCCCCCAGATTAGGTTGCGGTTGGCGCCGAACTGGGTTAAGAAATACTCTGTGTTGTTTACCTTCCTGCTGCTTATTGTTTATATTGTCCATTGTGTTTTACGTTGGCACGATGTTGGAACATCATATACCACATCTGTGACCAGCGCGCCGGAATTTCAATTGGTATCAGAGCAGGCATCCTGTTCTGTTTCTGGGTGAGATCCATGGAGGATACTTTCTGGCTTTATGGACAAGGAAGAAGAAGATGTGCTTGTTGCTCCGATACTGTTCTTGTGGTATGCTGAAGTTGAGGGGGAGCATACGTTTTGATATTGAGGGGGAGTGCTCTGTGAGGCTGAATATGTCAAATTCCGCTGTTGTATGCCTCTGATGTTGCTAATACATCTCTCCAGTTTACATGGCTTAGTCAAGAATTATTTTAGCCAAAATTTGCCAAAGGGGGAGATTGTTGAGGTTTTTAATTGTTGGCTTCGTTTTGGTAAAATAAGCCTTTGTCCAAGATGTTGAATCAAATGTTACAACATTGTAACCTGATGTGTGCGCGCGAGCTGGTGCGAGCTGGCGTATCTTTTGTGCACATTTTATTTTAAGAGAAGATCTTTTCTCTTTCTTCAGTCCTTGCGTGTGCATTAAGAAAGGATTTATTTTCTAAACAGATCTTTTATTTAAAGATTGTTTTAGGAATTATTGTGAAGATTTATTTCCAAAATATATCTAATCTTTTAAGATATGATTTATTTTTAATGTGTGAGCTGGATATATTCTTGGATTAAATCTTCTGAAGCCCATGTTACCAGCTATATAAGGAAGACTCAAGACCTAATTTTCCTCACCGAAACCAATGTATCAAAATGTAGACATTTAGGGTTTCGTGTCTATGTAAGCCTTGTGCTTTAGATTTGTGTGCCTTTCTTGTATCGTTTGATGCAATCTTGGGACATAGGTTATTGTAATCTGCTTCCAAACCATTAGGTAAGAAGCTAGAGTAGTTTGCACTCCAAAACCTTTAGGTACGGAGTATAGAAGCTTTTGGTATACTCGCATGAGTATAGTTTTCTTGAAGAGTGTCTTCACACATGTTTTATATACCCCAACCTTTGGATTAAGGTTGGTCAGAACCCTTGTTGGGATTACAAGGAAGAGGAAGTGAGATTGTACATCTCAGATCTAGGCTAAGACGCTAGGTTGTAAACAATAGGGGAGTTGCTAGATGGGAAGGGCATAAACTTGGAGGGTTTTGTCATTAGTCTAGGGCTATTGCTTATTGGTTACATTCCTGGATTGGTATCCCCCAGATTAGGTTGCGGTTGGCGCCGAACTGGGTTAACCAATACTCTGTGTTGTTTACCTTCCTGCTGCTTATTGTTTATATTGTCCATTGTGTTTTACGTTGGCACGATGTTGGAACATCATATACCACATCTGTGACCAGCGCGCCGGAATTTCAATTGGTATCAGAGCAGGCATCCTGTTCTGTTTCTAGGTGAGATCCATGGAAGATACTTTCTGGCTTTATGGACAAGGAAGAAGAAGATGTGCTTGTTGCTCCGATA
Source organism: Trifolium repens (assembly GCA_030408175.1). Classification (NCBI taxonomy): domain Eukaryota; kingdom Viridiplantae; phylum Streptophyta; class Magnoliopsida; order Fabales; family Fabaceae; genus Trifolium; species Trifolium repens. The sequence continues at coordinate 18,211,093 of CP125839.1, read as the reverse complement.
CTGTTCTTGTGGTATGCTGAAGTTGAGGGGGAGCATACGTTTTGATATTGAGGGGGAGTGCTCTGTGAGGCTGAATATGTCAAATTCCGCTGTTGTATGCCTCTGATGTTGCTAATACATCTCTCCAGTTTATATGGCTTAGTCAAGAATTATTTTAGCCAAAATTTGCCAAAGGGGGAGATTGTTGAGGTTTTTAATTGTTGGCTTCGTTTTGGTAAAATAAGCCTTTGTCCAAGATGTTGAATCAAATGTTACAACATTGTAACCTGATGTGTGCGCGCGAGCTGGTGCGAGCTGGCGTATCTTTTGTGCACATTTTATTTTAAGAGAAGATCTTTTCTCTTTCTTCAGTCCTTGCGTGTGCATTAAGAAAGGATTTATTTTCTAAACAGATCTTTTATTTAAAGATTGTTTTAGGAATTATTGTGAAGATTTATTTCCAAAACATATCTAATCTTTTAAGATATGATTTAATTTTAATGTGTGAGCTGGATATATTCTTGGATTAAATCTTCTGAAGCCCATGTTACCAGCTATATAAGGAAGACTCAAGACCTAATTTTCCTCACCGAAACCAATGTATCAAAATGTAGACTTTTAGGGTTTCATGTCTATGTAAGCCTTGTGCTTTAGATTTGTGTGCCTTTCTTGTATCGTTTGATGCAATCTTGGGACATAGGTTATTGTAATCTGCTTCCAAACCATTAGGTAAGAAGCTAGAGTAGTTTGCACTCCAAAACCTTTAGGTACGGAGTATAGAAGCTTTTGGTATACTCGCATGAGTATAGTTTTCTTGAAGAGTGTCTTCACACATGTTTTATATACCCCAACCTTTGGATTAAGGTTGGTCAGAACCCTTGTTGGGATTACAAGGAAGAGGAAGTGAGATTGTACATCTCAGATCTAGGCTAAGACGCTAGGTTGTAAACAATAGGGGAGTTGCTAGATGGGAAGGGCATAAACTTGGAGGGTTTTGTCATTAGTCTAGGGCTATTGCTTATTGGTTACATTCCTGGATTGGTATCCCCCAGATTAGGTTGCGGTTGGCGCCGAACTGGGTTAACCAATACTCTGTGTTGTTTACCTTCCTGCTGCTTATTGTTTATATTGTCCATTGTGTTTTACGTTGGCACGATGTTGGAACATCATATACCACATCTGTGACCAGCGCGCCGGAATTTCAATTGGTATCAGAGCAGGCATCCTGTTCTGTTTCTAGGTGAGATCCATGGAAGATACTTTCTGGCTTTATGGACAAGGAAGAAGAAGATGTGCTTGTTGCTCCGATACTGTTCTTGTGGTATGCTGAAGTTGAGGGGGAGCATACGTTTTGATATTGAGGGGGAGTGCTCTGTGAGGCTGAATATGTCAAATTCCGCTGTTGTATGCCTCTGATGTTGCTAATACATCTCTCCAGTTTATATGGCTTAGTCAAGAATTATTTTAGCCAAAATTTGCCAAAGGGGGAGATTGTTGAGGTTTTTAATTGTTGGCTTCGTTTTGGTAAAATAAGCCTTTGTCCAAGATGTTGAATCAAATGTTACAACATTGTAACCTGATGTGTGCGCGCGAGCTGGTGCGAGCTGGCGTATCTTTTGTGCACATTTTATTTTAAGAGAAGATCTTTTCTCTTTCTTCAGTCCTTGCGTGTGCATTAAGAAAGGATTTATTTTCTAAACAGATCTTTTATTTAAAGATTGTTTTAGGAATTATTGTGAAGATTTATTTCCAAAACATATCTAATCTTTTAAGATATGATTTAATTTTAATGTGTGAGCTGGATATATTCTTGGATTAAATCTTCTGAAGCCCATGTTACCAGCTATATAAGGAAGACTCAAGACCTAATTTTCCTCACCGAAACCAATGTATCAAAATGTAGACTTTTAGGGTTTCATGTCTATGTAAGCCTTGTGCTTTAGATTTGTGTGCCTTTCTTGTATCGTTTGATGCAAGCTTGGGACATAGGTTATTGTAATCTGCTTCCAAACCATTAGGTAAGAAGCTAGAGTAGTTTGCACTCCAAAACCTTTAGGTACGGAGTATAGAAGCTTTTGGTATACTCGCATGAATATAGTTTTCTTGAAGAGTGTCTTCACACATGTTTTATATACCCCAACCTTTGGATTAAGGTTGGTCAGAACCCTTGTTGGGATTACAAGGAAGAGGAAGTGAGATTGTACATCTCAGATCTAGGCTAAGACGCTAGGTTGTAAACAATACGGGAGTTGCTAGATGGGAAGGGCATAAACTTGGAGAGTTTTGTCATTAGTCTAGGGCTATTGCTTATTGGTTACATTCCTGGATTGGTATCCCCCAGATTAGGTTGCGGTTGGCGCCGAACTGGGTTAACAAATACTCTGTGTTGTTTACCTTCCTGCTGCTTATTGTTTATATTGTCCATTGTGTTTTACGTTGGCACGATGTTGGAACATCATATACCACATTTGTGACCAGCGCGCCGGAATTTCAATTGGTATCAGAGCAGGCATCCTGTTCTGTTTCTGGGTGAGATCCATGGAAGATACTTTCTGGCTTTATGGACAAGGAAGAAGAAGATGTGCTTGTTGCTCCGATACTGTTCTTGTGGTATGCTGAAGTTGAGGGGGAGCATACGTTTTGATATTGAGGGGGAGTGCTCTGTGAGGCTGAATATGTCAAATTTAGCTGTTGTATGCCTCTGATGTTGCTAATACATCTCTCCAGTTTATACGGTTTAGTCAAGAATTATTTTAGCCAAAATTTGCCAAAGGGGGAGATTGTTGAGGTTTTTAATTGTTGGCTTCGTTTTGGTAAAATAAGCCTTTGTCCAAGATGTTGAATCAAATGTTACAACATTATAACCTGATGTGTGCGCGCGAGCTGGTGCGAGCTGGCGTATCTTTTGTGCACATTTTATTTTAAGAGAAGATCTTTTCTCTTTCTTCAGTCCTTGCGTGTGCATTAAGAAAGGATTTATTTTCTAAACAGATCTTTTATTTAAAGATTGTTTTAGGAATTATTGTGAAGATTTATTTCCAAAACATATCTAATCTTTTAAGATATGATTTATTTTTAATGTGTGAGCTGGATATATTCTTGGATTAAATCTTCTGAAGCCCATGTTACCAGCTATATAAGGAAGACTCAAGACCTAATTTTCCTCACCGAAACCAATGTATCCAAATGTAGACTTTTAGGGTTTCGTGTCTATGTAAGCCTTGTGCTTTAGATTTGTGTGCCTTTCTTGTATCGTTTGATGCAAGCTTGGGACATAGGTTATTGTAATCTGCTTCCAAACCATTAGGTAAGAAGCTAGAGTAGTTTGCACTCCAAAACCTTTAGGTACGGAGTATAGAAGCTTTTGGTATACTCGCATGAGTATAGTTTTCTTGAAGAGTGTCTTCACACATGTTTTATATACCCCAACCTTTGGATTAAGGTTGGTCAGAACCCTTGTTGGGATTACAAGGAAGAGGAAGTGAGATTGTACATCTCAGATTTAGGCTAAGACGCTAGGTTGTAAACAATAGGGGAGTTGCTAGATGGGAAGGGCATAAACTTGGAGGGTTTTGTCATTAGTTTAGGGCTATTGCTTATTGGTTACATTCCTGGATTGGTATCCCCCAGATTAGGTTGCGGTTGGCGCCGAACTGGGTTAACAAATACTCTGTGTTGTTTACCTTCCTGCTGCTTATTGTTTATATTGTCCATTGTGTTTTACGTTGGCACGATGTTGGAACATCATATACCACATCTGTGACCAGCGCGCCGGAATTTCAATTGGTATCAGAGCAGGCATCCTGTTCTGTTTCTGGGTGAGATCCATGGAAGATACTTTCTGGCTTTATGGACAAGGAAGAAGAAGATGTGCTTGTTGCTCCGATACTGTTCTTGTGGTATGCTGAAGTTGAGGGGGAGCATACGTTTTGATATTGAGGGGGAGTGCTCTGTGAGGCTGAATATGTCAAATTTAGCTGTTGTATGCCTCTGATGTTGCTAATACATCTCTCCAGTTTATATGGCTTAGTCAAGAATTATTTTAGCCAAAATTTGCCAAAGGGGGAGATTGTTGAGGTTTTTAATTGTTGGCTTCGTTTTGGTAAAATAAGCCTTTGTCCAAGATGTTGAATCAAATGTTACAACATTGTAACCTGATGTGTGCGCGCGAGCTGGTGCGAGCTGGCGTATCTTTTGTGCACATTTTATTTTAAGAGAAGATCTTTTCTCTTTCTTCAGTCCTTGCGTGTGCATTAAGAAAGGATTTATTTTCTAAACAGATCTTTTATTTAAAGATTGTTTTAGGAATTATTGTGAAGATTTATTTCCAAAACATATCTAATCTTTTAAGATATGATTTATTTTTAATGTGTGAGCTGGATATATTCTTGGATTAAATCTTCTGAAGCCCATGTTACCAGCTATATAAGGAAGACTCAAGACCTAATTTTCCTCACCGAAACCAATGTATCCAAATGTAGACTTTTAGGGTTTCGTGTCTATGTAAGCCTTGTGCTTTAGATTTGTGTGCCTTTCTTGTATCGTTTGATGCAAGCTTGGGACATAGGTTATTGTAATCTGCTTCCAAACCATTAGGTAAGAAGCTAGAGTAGTTTGCACTCCAAAACCTTTAGGTACGGAGTATAGAAGCTTTTGGTATACTCGCATGAGTATAGTTTTCTTGAAGAGTGTCTTCACACATGTTTTATATACCCCAACCTTTGGATTAAGGTTGGTCAGAACCCTTGTTGGGATTACAAGGAAGAGGAAGTGAGATTGTACATCTCAGATCTAGGCTAAGACGCTAGGTTGTAAACAATAGGGGAGTTGCTAGATGGGAAGGGCATAAACTTGGAGGGTTTTGTCATTAGTTTAGGGCTATTGCTTATTGGTTACATTCCTGGATTGGTATCCCCCAGATTAGGTTGCGGTTGGCGCCGAACTGGGTTAACAAATACTCTGTGTTGTTTACCTTCCTGCTGCTTATTGTTTATATTGTCCATTGTGTTTTACGTTGGCACGATGTTGGAACATCATATACCACATCTGTGACCAGCGCGCCGGAATTTCAATTGGTATCAGAGCAGGCATCCTGTTCTGTTTCTGGGTGAGATCCATGGAAGATACTTTCTGGCTTTATGGACAAGGAAGAAGAAGATGTGCTTGTTGCTCCGATACTGTTCTTGTGGTATGCTGAAGTTGAGGGGGAGCATACGTTTTGATATTGAGGGGGAGTGCTCTGTGAGGCTGAATATGTCAAATTTAGCTGTTGTATGCCTCTGATGTTGCTAATACATCTCTCCAGTTTATATGGCTTAGTCAAGAATTATTTTAGCCAAAATTTGCCAAAGGGGGAGATTGTTGAGGTTTTTAATTGTTGGCTTCGTTTTGGTAAAATAAGCCTTTGTCCAAGATGTTGAATCAAATGTTACAACATTGTAACCTGATGTGTGCGCGCGAGCTGGTGCGAGCTGGCGTATCTTTCGTGCACATTTTATTTTAAGAGAAGATCTTTTCTCTTTCTTCAGTCCTTGCGTGTGCATTAAGAAAGGATTTATTTTCTAAACAGATCTTTTATTTAAAGATTGTTTTAGGAATTATTGTGAAGATTTATTTCCAAAACATATCTAATCTTTTAAGATATGATTTATTTTTAATGTGTGAGCTGGATATATTCTTGGATTAAATCTTCTGAAGCCCATGTTACCAGCTATATAAGGAAGACTCAAGACCTAATTTTCCTCACCGAAACCAATGTATCCAAATGTAGACTTTTAGGGTTTCGTGTCTATGTAAGCCTTGTGCTTTAGATTTGTGTGCCTTTCTTGTATCGTTTGATGCAAGCTTGGGACATAGGTTATTGTAATCTGCTTCCAAACCATTAGGTAAGAAGCTAGAGTAGTTTGCACTCAAAAACCTTTAGGTACGGAGTATAGAAGCTTTTGGTATACTCGCATGAGTATAGTTTTCTTGAAGAGTGTCTTCACACATGTTTTATATACCCCAACCTTTGGATTAAGGTTGGTCAGAACCCTTGTTGGGATTACAAGGAAGAGGAAGTGAGATTGTACATCTCAGATCTAGGCTAAGACGCTAGGTTGTAAACAATAGGGGAGTTGCTAGATGGGAAGGGCATAAACTTGGAGGGTTTTGTCATTAGTCCAGGGCTATTGCTTATTGGTTACATTCCTGGATTGGTATCCCCCAGATTAGGTTGCGGTTGGCGCCGAACTGGGTTAACAAATACTCTGTGTTGTTTACCTTCCTGCTGCTTATTGTTTATATTGTCCATTGTGTTTTACGTTGGCACGATGTTGGAACATCATATACCACATCTGTGACCAGCGCGCCGGAATTTCAATTGGTATCAGAGCAGGCATCCTGTTCTGTTTCTGGGTGAGATCCATGGAAGATACTTTCTGGCTTTATGGACAAGGAAGAAGAAGATGTGCTTGTTGCTCCGATACTGTTCTTGTGGTATGCTGAAGTTGAGGGGGAGCATACGTTTTGATATTGAGGGGGAGTGCTCTGTGAGGCTGAATATGTCAAATTTAGCTGTTGTATGCCTCTGATGTTGCTAATACATCTCTCCAGTTTATATGGCTTAGTCAAGAATTATTTTAGCCAAAATTTGCCAAAGGGGGAGATTGTTGAGGTTTTTAATTGTTGGCTTCGTTTTGGTAAAATAAGCCTTTGTCCAAGATGTTGAATCAAATGTTACAACATTGTAACCTGATGTGTGCGCGCGAGCTGGTGCGAGCTGGCGTATCTTTTGTGCACATTTTATTTTAAGAGAAGATCTTTTCTCTTTCTTCAGTCCTTGCGTGTGCATTAAGAAAGGATTTATTTTCTAAACAGATCTTTTATTTAAAGATTGTTTTAGGAATTATTGTGAAGATTTATTTCCAAAACATATCTAATCTTTTAAGATATGATTTATTTTTAATGTGTGAGCTGGATATATTCTTGGATTAAATCTTCTGAAGCCCATGTTACCAGCTATATAAGGAAGACTCAAGACCTAATTTTCCTCACCGAAACCAATGTATCCAAATGTAGACTTTTAGGGTTTCGTGTCTATGTAAGCCTTGTGCTTTAGATTTGTGTGCCTTTCTTGTATCGTTTGATGCAAGCTTGGGACATAGGTTATTGTAATCTGCTTCCAAACCATTAGGTAAGAAGCTAGAGTAGTTTGCACTCCAAAACCTTTAGGTACGGAGTATAGAAGCTTTTGGTATACTCGCATGAGTATAGTTTTCTTGAAGAGTGTCTTCACACATGTTTTATATACCCCAACCTTTGGATTAAGGTTGGTCAGAACCCTTGTTGGGATTACAAGGAAGAGGAAGTGAGATTGTACATCTCAGATCTAGGCTAAGACGCTAGGTTGTAAACAATAGGGGAATTGCTAGATGGGAAGGGCATAAACTTGGAGGGTTTTGTCATTAGTCTAGGGCTATTGCGTATTGGTTACATTCCTGGATTGGTATCCCCCAGATTAGGTTGCGGTTGGGGCCGAACTGGGTTAACAAATACTCTGTGTTGTTTACCTTCCTGCTGCTTATTGTTTATATTGTCCATTGTGTTTTACGTTGGCACGATGTTGGAACATCATATACCACATCTGTGACCAGCGCGCCGGAATTTCAATTGGTATCAGAGCAGGCATCCTGTTCTGTTTCTGGGTGAGATCCATGGAAGAGACTTTCTGGCTTTATGGACAAGGAAGAAGAAGATGTGCTTGTTGCTCCGATACTGTTCTTGTGGTATGCTGAAGTTGAGGGGGAGCATACGTTTTAATATTGAGGGGGAGTGCTCTGTGAGGCTGAGTATGTCAAATTCTGCTATTGTATGCCTCTGATGTTGCTAATACATCTCTCCAGTTTATATGGCTTAGTCAAGAATTATTTTAGCCAAAATTTGCCAAAGGGGGAGATTGTTGAGGTTTTTAATGGTTGGCTTCGTTTTGGTAAAATAAGCCTTTGTCCAAGATGTTGAATCAAATGTTACAACATTGTAACCTGATGTGTGCGCGCGAGCTGGTGCGAGCTGGCGTATCTTTTGTGCACATTTTATTTTAAGAGAAGATCTTTTCTCTTTCTTCAGTCCTTGTGTGTGCATTAAGAAAGGATTTATTTTCTAAACAGATATTTTATTTAAAGATTATTTTAGGAATTATTGTGAAGATTTATTTCCAAAACATATCTAATCTTTTAAGATATGATTTATTTTTAATGTGTGAGCTGGATATATTCTTGGATTAAATCTTCTGAAGCCCATGTTACCAGCTATATAAGGAAGACTCAAGACCTAATTTTCCTCACCGAAACCAATGTATCCAAATGTAGACTTTTAGGGTTTCGTGTCTATGTAAGCCTTGTGCTTTAGATTTGTGTGCCTTTCTTGTATCGTTTGATGCAAGCTTGGGACATAGGTTATTGTAATCTGCTTCCAAACCATTAGGTAAGAAGCTAGAGTAGTTTGCACTCAAAAACCTTTAGGTACGGAGTATAGAAGCTTTTGGTATACTCGCATGAGTATAGTTTTCTTGAAGAGTGTCTTCACACATGTTTTATATACCCCAACCTTTGGATTAAGGTTGGTCAGAACCCTTGTTGGGATTACAAGGAAGAGGAAGTGAGATTGTACATCTCAGATCTAGGCTAAGACGCTAGGTTGTAAACAATAGGGGAGTTGCTAGATGGGAAGGGCATAAACTTGGAGGGTTTTGTCATTAGTCCAGGGCTATTGCTTATTGGTTACATTCCTGGATTGGTATCCCCCAGATTAGGTTGCGGTTGGCGCCGAACTGGGTTAACAAATACTCTGTGTTGTTTACCTTCCTGCTGCTTATTGTTTATATTGTCCATTGTGTTTTACGTTGGCACGATGTTGGAACATCATATACCACATCTGTGACCAGCGCGCCGGAATTTCAATTGGTATCAGAGCAGGCATCCTGTTCTGTTTCTGGGTGAGATCCATGGAAGATACTTTCTGGCTTTATGGACAAGGAAGAAGAAGATGTGCTTGTTGCTCCGATACTGTTCTTGTGGTATGCTGAAGTTGAGGGGGAGCATACGTTTTGATATTGAGGGGGAGTGCTCTGTGAGGCTGAATATGTCAAATTTAGCTGTTGTATGCCTCTGATGTTGCTAATACATCTCTCCAGTTTATATGGCTTAGTCAAGAATTATTTTAGCCAAAATTTGCCAAAGGGGGAGATTGTTGAGGTTTTTAATTGTTGGCTTCGTTTTGGTAAAATAAGCCTTTGTCCAAGATGTTGAATCAAATGTTACAACATTGTAACCTGATGTGTGCGCGCGAGCTGGTGCGAGCTGGCGTATCTTTTGTGCACATTTTATTTTAAGAGAAGATCTTTTCTCTTTCTTCAGTCCTTGCGTGTGCATTAAGAAAGGATTTATTTTCTAAACAGATCTTTTATTTAAAGATTGTTTTAGGAATTATTGTGAAGATTTATTTCCAAAACATATCTAATCTTTTAAGATATGATTTATTTTTAATGTGTGAGCTGGATATATTCTTGGATTAAATCTTCTGAAGCCCATGTTACCAGCTATATAAGGAAGACTCAAGACCTAATTTTCCTCACCGAAACCAATGTATCCAAATGTAGACTTTTAGGGTTTCGTGTCTATGTAAGCCTTGTGCTTTAGATTTGTGTGCCTTTCTTGTATCGTTTGATGCAAGCTTGGGACATAGGTTATTGTAATCTGCTTCCAAACCATTAGGTAAGAAGCTAGAGTAGTTTGCACTCCAAAACCTTTAGGTACGGAGTATAGAAGCTTTTGGTATACTCGCATGAGTATAGTTTTCTTGAAGAGTGTCTTCACACATGTTTTATATACCCCAACCTTTGGATTAAGGTTGGTCAGAACCCTTGTTGGGATTACAAGGAAGAGGAAGTGAGATTGTACATCTCAGATCTAGGCTAAGACGCTAGGTTGTAAACAATAGGGGAATTGCTAGATGGGAAGGGCATAAACTTGGAGGGTTTTGTCATTAGTCTAGGGCTATTGCGTATTGGTTACATTCCTGGATTGGTATCCCCCAGATTAGGTTGCGGTTGGCGCCGAACTGGGTTAACAAATACTCTGTGTTGTTTACCTTCCTGCTGCTTATTGTTTATATTGTCCATTGTGTTTTACGTTGGCACGATGTTGGAACATCATATACCACATCTGTGACCAGCGCGCCGGAATTTCAATTGGTATCAGAGCAGGCATCCTGTTCTGTTTCTGGGTGAGATCCATGGAAGATACTTTCTGGCTTTATGGACAAGGAAGAAGAAGATGTGCTTGTTGCTCCGATACTGTTCTTGTGGTATGCTGAAGTTGAGGGGGAGCATACGTTTTAATATTGAGGGGGAGTGCTCTGTGAGGCTGAGTATGTCAAATTCTGCTATTGTATGCCTCTGATGTTGCTAATACATCTCTCCAGTTTATATGGCTTAGTCAAGAATTATTTTAGCCAAAATTTGCCAAAGGGGGAGATTGTTGAGGTTTTTAATTCTTGGCTTCGTTTTGGTAAAATAAGCCTTTGTCCAAGATGTTGAATCAAATGTTACAACATTGTAACCTGATGTGTGCGCGCGAGCTGGTGCGAGCTGGCGTATCTTTTGTGCACATTTTATTTTAAGAGAAGATCTTTTCTCTTTCTTCAGTCCTTGTGTGTGCATTAAGAAAGGATTTATTTTCTAAACAGATATTTTATTTAAAGATTATTTTAGGAATTATTGTGAAGATTTATTTCCAAAACATATCTAATCTTTTAAGATATGATTTATTTTTAATGTGTGAGCTCGATATATTCTTGGATTAAATCTTCTGAAGCCCATGTTACCAGCTATATAAGGAAGACTCAAGACCTAATTTTCCTCACCGAAACCAATGTATCAAAATGTAGACTTTTAGGGTTTCGTGTCTATGTAAGCCTTGTGCTTTAGATTTGTGTGCCTTTCTTGTATCGTTTGATGCAAGCTTGGGACATAGGTTATTGTAATCTGCTTCCAAACCATTAGGTAAGAAGCTAGAGTAGTTTGCACTCCAAAACCTTTAGGTACGGAGTATAGAAGCTTTTGGTATACTCGCATGAGTATAGTTTTCTTGAAGAGTGTCTTCACACATGTTTTATATACCCCAACCTTTAGATTAAGGTTGGTCAGAACCCTTGTTGGGATTACAAGGAAGAGGAAGTGAGATGGTACATCTCAGATCTAGGCTAAGACCCTAGGTTGTAAACAATAGGGGAGTTGCTAGATGGGAAGGGCATAAACTTGGAGGGTTTTGTCATTAGTCTAGGGCTATTGCTTATTGGTTACATTCCTGGATTGGTATCCCCCAGATTAGGTTGCGGTTGGCGCCGAACTGGGTTAACAAATACTATGTGTTGTTTACCTTCCTGTTGCTTATTGTTTATATTGTCCATTGTGTTTTACGTTGGCACGATGTTGGAACATCATATACCACATCTGTGACCAGCGCGCCGGAATTTCAATTGGTATCAGAGCAGGCATCCTGTTCTGTTTCTGGGTGAGATCCACGGAAGATACTTTCTGGCTTTATGGACAAGGAAGAAGAAGATGTGCTTGTTGCTCCGATACTGTTCTTGTGGTATGCTGAAGTTGAGGGGGAGCATACGTTTTGATATTGAGGGGGAGTGCTCTGTGAGGCCGAATATGTCAAATTCCGCTGTTGTATGCCTCTGATGTTGCTAATACATCTCTCCAGTTTATATGGCTTAGTCAAGAATTATTTTAGCCAAAATTTGCCAAAGGGGGAGATTGTTGAGGTTTTTAATTGTTGGCTTCGTTTTGGTAAAATAAGCCTTTGTCCAAGATGTTGAATCAAATGTTACAACATTGTAACGTGATGTGTGCGCGCGAGCTGGTGCGAGCTGGCGTATCTTTTGTGCACATTTTATTTTAAGAGAAGATCTTTTCTCTTTCTTCAGTCCTTGTGTGTGCATTAAGAAAGGATTTATTTTCTAAACAGATATTTTATTTAAAGATTGTTTTAGGAATTATTGTGAAGATTTATTTCCAAAACATATCTAATCTTTTAAGATATGATTTATTTTTAATGTGTGAGCTCGATATATTCTTGGATTAAATCTTCTGAAGCCCATGTTACCAGCTATATAAGGAAGACTCAAGACCTAATTTTCCTCACCGAAACCAATGTATCAAAATGTAGACTTTTAGGGTTTCGTGTCTATGTAAGCCTTGTGCTTTAGATTTGTGTGCCTTTCTTGTATCGTTTGATGCAAGCTTGGGACATAGGTTATTGTAATCTGCTTCCAAACCATTAGGTAAGAAGCTAGAGTAGTTTGCACTCCAAAACCTTTAGGTACGGAGTATAGAAGCTTTTGGTATACTCGCATGAGTATAGTTTTCTTGAAGAGTGTCTTCACACATGTTTTATATACCCCAACCTTTGGATTAAGGTTGGTCAGAACCCTTGTTCGGATTACAAGGAAGAGGAAGTGAGATGGTACATCTCAGATCTAGGCTAAGACCCTAGGTTGTAAACAATAGGGGAGTTGCTAGATGGGAAGGGCATAAACTTGGAGGGTTTTGTCATTAGTCTAGGGCTATTGCTTATAGGTTACATTCCTGGATTGGTATCCCCCAGATTAGGTTGCGGTTGGCGCCAAACTGGGTTAAGAAATACTCTGTGTTGTTTACCTTCCTGCTGCTTATTGTTTATATTGTCCATTGTGTTTTACGTTGGCACGATGTTGGAACATCATATACCACATCTGTGACCAGCGCGCCGGAATTTCAATTGGTATCAGAGCAGGCATCCTGTTCTGTTTCTGGGTGAGATCCACGGAAGATACTTTCTGGCTTTATGGACAAGGAAGAAGAAGATGTGCTTGTTGCTCCGATACTGTTCTTGTGGTATGCTGAAGTTGAGGGGGAGCATACGTTTTGATATTGAGGGGGAGTGCTCTGTGAGGCTGAATATGTCAAATTCCGCTGTTGTATGCCTCTGATGTTGCTAATACATCTCTTCAGTTTATATGGCTTAGTCAAGAATTATTTTAGCCAAAATTTGCCAAAGGGGGAGATTGTTGAGGTTTTTAATTGTTGGCTTCGTTTTGGTAAAATAAGCCTTTGTCCAAGATGTTGAATCAAATGTTACAACATTGTAACATGATGTGTGCGCGCGAGCTGGTGCGAGCTGGCGTATCTTTTGTGCACATTTTATTTTAAGAGAAGATCTTTTCTCTTTCTTCAGTCCTTGCGTGTGCATTAAGAAAGGATTTATTTTCTAAACAGATCTTTTATTTAAAGATTGTTTTAGGAATTATTGTGAAGATTTATTTCCAAAACATATCTAATCTTTTAAGATATGATTTATTTTTAATGTGTGAGCTGGATATATTCTTGGATTAAATCTTCTGAAGCCCATGTTACCAGCTATATAAGGAAGACTCAAGACCTAATTTTCCTCACCGAAACCAATGTATCAAAATGTATACTTTTAGGGTTTCGTGTCTATGTAAGCCTTGTGCTTTAGATTTGTGTGCCTTTCTTGTATCGTTTGATGCAAGCTTGGGACATAGGTTATTGTAATCTGCTTCCAAACCATTAGGTAAGAAGCTAGAGTAGTTTGCACTCCAAAACCTTTAGGTACGGAGTATAGAAGCTTTTGGTATACTCGCATGAGTATAGTTTTCTTGAAGAGTGTCTTCACACATGTTTTATATACCCCAACCTTTGGATTAAGGTTGGTCAGAACCCTTGTTCGGATTACAAGGAAGAGGAAGTGAGATGGTACATCTCAGATCTAGGCTAAGACCCTAGCTTGTAAACAATAGGGGAGTTGCTAGATGGGAAGGGCATAAACTTGGAGGGTTTTGTCATTAGTCTAGGGCTATTGCTTATTGGTTACATTCCTGGATTGGTATCCCCCAGATTAGGTTGCGGTTGGCGCCAAACTGGGTTAAGAAATACTCTGTGTTGTTTACCTTCCTGCTGCTTATTGTTTATATTGTCCATTGTGTTTTACGTTGGCACGATGTTGGAACATCATATACCACATCTGTGACCAGCGCGCCGGAATTTCAATTGGTATCAGAGCAGGCATCCTGTTCTGTTTCTGGGTGAGATCCATGGAAGATACTTTCTGGCTTTATGGACAAGGAAGAAGAAGATGTGCTTGTTGCTCCGATACTGTTCTTGTGGTATGCTGAAGTTGAGGGGGAGCATGCGTTTTGATATTGAGGGGGAGTGCTCTGTGAGGCTGAATATGTCAAATACCGCTGTTGTATGCCTCTGATGTTGCTAATACATCTCTCCAGTTTATATGGCTTAGTCAAGAATTATTTTAGCCAAAATTTGCCAAAGGGGGAGATTGTTGAGGTTTTTAATTGTTGGCTTCGTTTTGGTAAAATAAGCCTTTGTCCAAGATGTTGAATCAAATGTTACGACATTGTAACCTGATGTGTGCGCGCGAGCTGGTGCGAGCTGGCGTATCTTTTGTGCACATTTTATTTTAAGAGAAGATCTTTTCTCTTTCTTCAGTCCTTGCGTGTGCATTAAGAAAGGATTTATTTTCTAAACAGATCTTTTATTTAAAGATTGTTTTAGGAATTATTGTGAAGATTTATTTCCAAAACATATCTAATCTTTTAAGATATGATTTATTTTTAATGTGTGAGCTGGATATATTCTTGGATTAAATCTTCTGAAGCCCATGTTTCCAGCTATATAAGGAAGACTCAAGACCTAATTTTCCTCACCGAAACCAATGTATCAAAATGTATACTTTTAGGGTTTCGTGTCTATGTAAGCCTTGTGCTTTAGATTTGTGTGCCTTTCTTGTATCGTTTGATGCAAGCTTGGGACATAGGTTATTGTAATCTGCTTCCAAACCATTAGGTAAGAAGCTAGAGTAGTTTGCACTCCAAAACCTTTAGGTACGGAGTATAAAAGCTTTTGGTATACTCGCATGAGTATAGTTTTCTTGAAGAGTGTCTTCACACATGTTTTATATACCCCAACCTTTGGATTAAGGTTGGTCAGAACCCTTGTTCGGATTACAAGGAAGAGGAAGTGAGATGGTACATCTCAGATCTAGGCTAAGACCCTAGCTTGTAAACAATAGGGGAGTTTCTAGATGGGAAGGGCATAAACTTTGAGGGTTTTTTCATTAGTCTAGGGCTATTGCTTATTGGTTACATTCCTGGATTGGTATCCCCCAGATTAGGTTACGGTTGGTGCCGAACTGGGTTAAGAAATACTCTGTGTTGTTTACCTTCCTGCTGCTTATTGTTTATATTGTCCATTGTGTTTTACGTTGGCACGATGTTGGAACATCATATACCACAAATGTGACCAGCGCGCCAGAATTTCAATTGGTATCAGAGCAGGCATTCTGTTCTGTTTCTGGGTGAGATCCATGGAAGATACTTTCTGGCTTTATGGACAAGGAAGAAGAAGATGTGCTTGTTGCTCCGATACTGTTCTTGTGGTATGCTGAAGTTGAGGGGGAGTATACGTTTTTATATTGAGGGGGAGTGCTCTGTGAGGCTGAATATGTCAAATTCCGCTGTTGTATGCCTCTGATGTTGCTAATACATCTCTCCAGTTTATATGGCTTAGTCAAGAATTATTTTAGCCAAAATTTGCCAAAGGGGGAGATTGCTGAGGTTTTTAATTGTTGGCTTCGTTTTGGTAAAATAAGCCTTTGTCCAAGATGTTGAATCAAATGTTACGACATTGTAACCTGATGTGTGCGCGCGAGCTGGTGCGAGCTGGCGTATCTTTTGTGCACATTTTATTTTAAGAGAAGATCTTTTCTCTTTCTTCAGTCCTTGCGTGTGCATTAAGAAAGGATTTATTTTCTAAACAGATCTTTTATTTAAAGATTGTTTTAGGAATTATTGTGAAGATTTATTTCCAAAACATATCTAATCTTTTAAGATATGATTTATTTTTAATGTGTGGGCTGGATATATTCTTGGATTAAATCTTCTGAAGCCCATGTTACCAGCTATATAAGGAAGACTCAAGACCTAATTTTCCTCACCGAAACCAATGTATCAAAATGTAGACTTTTAGGGTTTCGTGTCTATGTAAGCCTTGTCCTTTAGATTTATGTGCCTTTCTTGTATCGTTTGATGCAAGCTTGGGACATAGGTTATTGTAATCCGCTTCCAAACCATTGGGTAAGAAGCTAGAGTAGTTTGCACTCCAAAACCTTTAGGTACGGAGTATAGAAGCTTTTGATATACTCGCATGAGTATAGTTTTCTTGAAGAGTGTCTTCACACATGTTTTATATACCCCAACCTTTGGATTAAGGTTGGTCAGAACCCTTGTTCGGATTACAAGGAAGAGGAAGTGAGATGGTACATCTCAGATCTAGGCTAAGACCCTAGCTTGTAAACAATAGGGGAGTTGCTAGATGGGAAGGGCATAAACTTGGAGGGTTTTGTCATTAGTCTAGGGCTATTGCTTATTGGTTACATTCCAGGATTGGTATCCCCCAGATTAAGTTGCGGTTGGCGCCAAACTGGGTTAAGAAATACTCTGTGTTGTTTACCTTCCTGCTGCTTATTGTTTATATTGTCCATTGTGTTTTACGTTGGCACGATGTTGGAACATCATATACCACATCTGTGACCAGCGCGCCGGAATTTCAATTGGTATCAGAGCAGGCATCCTGTTCTGTTTATGGGTGAGATCCATGGAAGATACTTTCTGCCTTTATGGACAAGGAAGAAGAAGATGTGCTTGTTGCTCCGATACTGTTCTTGTGGTATGCTGAAGTTGAGGGGGAGCATACGTTTTGATATTGAGGGGGAGTGCTCTGTGAGGCTGAATATGTCAAATTCCGCTGTTGTATGCCTCTGATGTTGCTAATACATCTCTTCAGTTTATATGGCTTAGTCAAGAATTATTTTAGCCAAAATTTGCCAAAGGGGGAGATTGTTGAGGTTTTTAATTGTTGGCTTCGTTTTGGTCAAATAAGCCTTTGTCCAAGATGTTGAATCAAATGTTACGACATTGTAACCTGATGTGTGCGCGCGAGCTGGTGCGAGCTGGCGTATCTTTTGTGCACATTTTATTTTAAGAGAAGATCTTTTCTCTTTCTTCAGTCCTTGCGTGTGCATTAAGAAAGGATTTATTTGCTAAACAGATCTTTTATTTAAAGATTGTTTTAGGAATTATTGTGAAGATTTATTTCCAAAACATATCTAATCTTTTATGATATGATTTATTTTTAATGTGTGAGCTGGATATATTCTTGGATTAAATCTTCTGAAGCCCATGTTACCAGCTATATAAGCAAGACTCAAGACCTAATTTTCCTCACCGAAACCAATGTAACAAAATGTAGACTTTTAGGATTTCGTGTCTGTGTAAGCCTTGTGCTTTAGATTTGTGTGCCTTTCTTGTATCGTTTGATGCAAGCTTGGGACATAGGTTATTGTAATCTGCTTCCAAACCATTAGGTAAGAAGCTAGAGTAGTTTGCACTCCAAAACCTTTAGGTACGGAGTATAGAAGCTTTTGGTATACTCGCATGACTATAGTTTTCTTGAAGAGTGTCTTCACACATGTTTTATATACCCCAACCTTTGGATTAAGGTTGGTCAGAACCCTTGTTCGGATTACAAGGAAGAGGAAGTGAGATGGTACATCTCAGATCTAGGATAAGACCCTAGGTTGTAAACAATAGGGGAGTTGCTAGATGGGAAGGGCATAAACTTGGAGGGTTTTGTCATTAGTCTAGGGCTATTGCTTATTGGTTACATTCCAGGATTGGTATCCCCCAGATTAGATTGCGGTTGGCGCCAAACTGGGTTAAGAAATACTCTGTGTTGTTTACCTTCCTGCTGCTTATTGTTTATATTGTCCATTGTGTTTTACGTTGGCACGATGTTGGAACATCATATACCACATCTGTGACCAGCGCGCCGGAATTTCAATTGGTATCAGAGCAGGCATCCTGTTCTGTTTCTGGGTGAGATCCATTGAAGATACTTTCTGGCTTTATGGACAAGGAAGAAGAAGATGTGCTTGTTGCTCCGATACTGTTCTTGTGGTATGCTGAAGTTGAGGGGGAGCATACGTTTTGATATTGAGGGGGAGTGCTCTGTGAGGCTGAATATGTCAAATTCCGCTGTTGTATGCCTCTGATGTTGCTAATACATCTCTCCAGTTTATATGGCTTAGTCAAGAATTATTTTAGCCAAAATTTGCCAAAGGGGGAGATTGTTGAGGTTTTTAATTGTTGGCTTCGTTTTGGTAAAATAAGTCTTTGTCCAAGATGTTGAATCAAATGTTACAACATTGTAACCTGATGTGTGCGCGCGAGCTGGTGCGAGCTGGCATATCTTTTGTGAACATTTTATTTTAAGAGAAGATCTTTTCTCTTTCTTCAGTCATTGCGTGTGCATTAAGAAAGGATTTATTTTCTAAACAGATATTTTATTTAAAGATTGTTTTAGGAATTATTGTGAAGATTTATTTCCAAAACATATCTAATCTTTTAAGATATGATTTATTTTTAATGTGTGAGCTGGATATATTCTTGGATTAAATCTTCTGAAGCCCATGTTACCAGCTATATAAGGAAGACTCAAGACCTAATTTTCCTCACCGAAACCAATGTAACAAAATGTAGACTTTTAGGATTTCGTGTCTGTGTAAGCCTTGTGCTTTAGATTTGTGTGCCTTTCTTGTATCGTTTGATGCAAGCTTGGGACATAGGTTATTGTAATCTGCTTCCAAACCATTAGGTAAGAAGCTAGAGTAGTTTGCACTCCAAAACCTTTAGGTACGGAGTATAGAAGCTTTTGGTATACTCGCATGACTATAGTTTTCTTGAAGAGTGTCTTCACACATGTTTTATATACCCCAACCTTTGGATTAAGGTTGGTCAGAACCCTTGTTCGGATTACAAGGAAGAGGAAGTGAGATGGTACATCTCAGATCTAGGATAAGACCCTAGGTTGTAAACAATAGGGGAGTTGCTAGATGGGAAGGGCATAAACTTGGAGGGTTTTGTCATTAGTCTAGGGCTATTGCTTATTGGTTACATTCCAGGATTGGTATCCCCCAGATTAGGTTGCGGTTGGCGCCGAACTGGGTTAACAAATACTCTTTGTTGTTTACCTTCCTGCTGCTTATTGTTTATATTGTCCATTGTGTTTTACGTTGGCACGATGTTGGAACATCATATACCACATCTGTGACCAGCGCGCCGGAATTTCAATTGGTATCAGAGCAGGCATCCTGTTCTGTTTCTGGGTGAGATCCATGGAAGATACTTTCTGGCTTTATGGACAAGGAAGAAGAAGATGTGCTTGTTGCTCCGATACTGTTCTTGTGGTATGCTGAAGTTGAGGGGGAGCATACGTTTTGATATTGAGGGGGAGTGCTCTGTGAGGCTGAATATTTCAAATTCCGCTGTTGTATGCCTCTGATGTTGCTAATACATCTCTCCAGTTTATATGGCTTAGTCAAGAATTATTTTAGCCAAAATTTGCCAAAGGGGGAGATTGTTGAGGTTTTTAATTGTTGGCTTCGTTTTTGTAAAATAAGCCTTTGTCCAAGATGTTGAATCAAATGTTACAACAATGTAACCTGATGTGTGCGCGCGAGCTGGTGCGAGCTGGCGTATCTTTTGTGCACATTTTATTTTAAGAGAAGATCTTTTCTCTTTCTTCAGTCCTTGCGTGTGCATTAAGAAAGGATTTATTTTCTAAACAGATCTTTTATTTAAAGATTGTTTTAGGAATTATTGTGAAGATTTATTTCCAAAACATATCTAATCTTTTAAGATATGATTTATTTTTAATGTGTGAGCTGGATATATTCATCGATTAAATCTTCTGAAGCCCATGTTACCAGCTATATAAGGAAGACTCAAGACCTAATTTTCCTCACATAAACCAATGTATCAAAATGTAGACTTTTAGGGTTTCGTGTCTATGTAAGCCTTGTGCTTTAGATTTGTGTGCCTTTCTTGTATCGTTTGATGCAAGCTTGGGACATAGGTTATTGTAATCTGCTTCCAAACCATTAGGTAAGAAGCTAGAGTAGTTTGCACTCCAAAACCTTTAGGTACGGAGTATAGAAGCTTTTGGTATACTCGCATGAGAATAGTTTTCTTGAAGAGTGTCTTCACACATGTTTTATATACCCCAACCTTTGGATTAAGGTTTGTCAGAACCCTTGTTCGGATTACAAGGAAGAGGAAGTGAGATGGTACATCTCAGATCTAGGATAAGACCCTAGGTTGTAAACAATAGGGGAGTTGCTAGATGGGAAGGGCATAAACTTGGAGGGTTTTGTCATTAGTCTTGGGCAATTGCTTATTTGTTACATTCCTGGATTGGTATCCCCCAGATTAGGTTGCGGTTGGCGCCGAACTGGGTTAACAAAAACTCTGTGTTGTTTACCTTCCTGCTGCTTATTGTTTATATTGTCCATTGTGTTTTACGTTGGCACGATGTTGGAACATCATATACCACATCTGTGACCAGCGCGCCGGAATTTCAATTGGTATCAGAGCAGGCATCCTGTTCTGTTTCTGGGTGAGATCCATGGAAGATACTTTCTGGCTTTATGGACAAGGAAGAAGAAGATGTGCTTGTTGCTCCGATACTGTTCTTGTGGTATGCTGAAGTTGAGGGGGAGCATACATTTTGATATTGAGGGGGAGTGCTCTGTGAGGCTGAATATGTCCAATTCCGCTGTTGTATGCCTCTGATGTTGCTAATACATCTCTCCAGTTTATATGGCTTAGTCAAGAATTATTTTAGCCAAAATTTGCCAAAGGGGGAGATTGTTGAGGTTTTTAATTGTTGGCTTCGTTTTTGTAAAATAAGCCTTTGTCCAAGATGTTGAATCAAATGTTACAACAATGTAACCTGATGTGTGCGCGCGAGCTGGTGCGAGCTGGCGTATCTTTTGTGCACATTTTATTTTAAGAGAAGATCTTTTCTCTTTCTTCAGTCCTTGCGTGTGCATTAAGAAAGGATTTATTTTCTAAACAGATCTTTTATTTAAAGATTGTTTTAGGAATTATTGTGAAGATTTATTTCCAAAACATATCTAATCTTTTAAGATATGATTTATTTTTAATGTGTGAGCTGGATATATTCATCGATTAAATCTTCTGAAGCCCATGTTACCAGCTATATAAGGAAGACTCAAGACCTAATTTTCCTCACATAAACCAATGTATCAAAATGTAGACTTTTAGGGTTTCGTGTCTATGTAAGCCTTGTGCTTTAGATTTGTGTGCCTTTCTTGTATCGTTTGATGCAAGCTTGGGACATAGGTTATTGTAATCTGCTTCCAAACCATTAGGTAAGAAGCTAGAGTAGTTTGCACTCCAAAACCTTTAGGTACGGAGTATAGAAGCTTTTGGTATACTCGCATGAGAATAGTTTTCTTGAAGAGTGTCTTCACACATGTTTTATATACCCCAACCTTTGGATTAAGGTTTGTCAGAACCCTTGTTCGGATTACAAGGAAGAGGAAGTGAGATGGTACATCTCAGATCTAGGATAAGACCCTAGGTTGTAAACAATAGGGGAGTTGCTAGATGGGAAGGGCATAAACTTGGAGGGTTTTGTCATTAGTCTTGGGCAATTGCTTATTTGTTACATTCCTGGATTGGTATCCCCCAGATTAGGTTGCGGTTGGCGCCGAACTGGGTTAACAAAAACTCTGTGTTGTTTACCTTCCTGCTGCTTATTGTTTATATTGTCCATTGTGTTTTACGTTGGCACGATGTTGGAACATCATATACCACATCTGTGACCAGCGCGCCGGAATTTCAATTGGTATCAGAGCAGGCATCCTGTTCTGTTTCTGGGTGAGATCCATGGAAGATACTTTCTGGCTTTATGGACAAGGAAGAAGAAGATGTGCTTGTTGCTCCGATACTGTTCTTGTGGTATGCTGAAGTTGAGGGGGAGCATACATTTTGATATTGAGGGGGAGTGCTCTGTGAGGCTGAATATGTCCAATTCCGCTGTTGTATGCCTCTGATGTTGCTAATACATCTCTCCAGTTTATATGGCTTAGTCAAGAATTATTTTAGCCAAAATTTGCCAAAGGGGGAGATTGTTGAGGTTTTTAATTGTTGGCTTCGTTTTTGTAAAATAAGCCTTTGTCCAAGATGTTGAATCAAATGTTACAACAATGTAACCTGATGTGTGCGCGCGAGCTGGTGCGAGCTGGCGTATCTTTTGTGCACATTTTATTTTAAGAGAAGATCTTTTCTCTTTCTTCAGTCCTTGCGTGTGCATTAAGAAAGGATTTATTTTCTAAACAGATCTTTTATTTAAAGATTGTTTTAGGAATTATTGTGAAGATTTATTTCCAAAACATATCTAATCTGTTAAGATATGATTTATTTTTAATGTGTGAGCTGGATATATTCATCGATTAAATCTTCTGAAGCCCATGTTACCAGCTATATAAGGAAGACTCAAGACCTAATTTTCCTCACATAAACCAATGTATCAAAATGTAGACTTTTAGGGTTTCGTGTCTATGTAAGCCTTGTGCTTTAGATTTGTGTGCCTTTCTTGTATCGTTTGATGCAAGCTTGGGACATAGGTTATTGTAATCTGCTTCCAAACCATTAGGTAAGAAGCTAGAGTAGTTTGCACTCCAAAACCTTTAGGTACGGAGTATAGAAGCTTTTGGTATACTCGCATGAGTATAGTTTTCTTGAAGAGTGTCTTCACACATGTTTTATATACCCCAACCTTTGGATTAAGGTTTGTCAGAACCCTTGTTGGGATTACAAGGAAGAGGAAGTGAGATGGTACATCTCAGATCTAGGCTAAGACCCTAGGTTGTAAACAATATGGGAGTTGCAAGATGGGAAGGACATAAACTTGGAGGGTTTTGTCATTAGTCTAGGGCTATTGCTTATTGGTTACATTCCTGGATTGGTATCCCCCAGATTAGGTTGAGGTTGGCGCCGAACTGGGTTAACAAATACTATGTGTTGTTTACCTTGCTGCTGCTTATTGTTTATATTGTCCATTGTGTTTTACGTTGGCACGATGTTGGAACATCATATACCACATCTGTGACCAGCGCGCCGGAATTTCAATTGGTATCAGAGCAGGCATCCTGTTCTGTTTGTGGGTGAGATCCATGGAAGATACTTTCTGGCTTTATGGACAAGGAAGGAGAAGATGTGCTTGTTGCTCCGATACTGTTCTTGTGGTATGCTGAAGTTGAGGGGGAGCATACGTTTTGATATTGAGGGGGAGTGCTCTGTGAGGCTGAATATGTCAAATTCCGCTGTTGTATGCCTCTGATGTTGCTAATACATCTCTCCAGTTTATATGGCTTAGTCAAGAATTATTTTAGCCAAAATTTGCCAAAGGGGGAGATTGTTGAGGTTTTTAATTGTTGGCTTCGTTTTGGTAAAATAAGCCTTTGTCCAAGATGTTGAATCAAATGTTACAACATTGTAACCTGATGTGTGCGCGCGAGCTGGTGCGAGCTGGCGTATCTTTTGTGCACATTTTATTTTAAGAGAAGATCTTTTCTCTTTCTTCAGTCCTTGCGTGTGCATTAAGAAAGGATTTATTTTCTAAACAGATATTTTATTTAAAGATTGTTTTAGGAATTATTGTGAAGATTTATTTCCAAAACATATCTAATCTTTTAAGATATGATTTATTTTTAATGTGTGAGCTCGATATATTCTTGGATTAAATCTTCTGAAGCCCATGTTACCAGCTATATAAGGAAGACTCAAGACCTAATTTTCCTCACCGAAACCAATGTATCAAAATGTAGACTTTTAGGGTTTCGTGTCTATGTAAGCCTTGTGCTTTAGATTTGTGTGCCTTTCTTGTATCGTTTGATGCAAGCTTGGGACATAGGTTATTGTAATCTGCTTCCAAACCATTACGTAAGAAGCTAGAGTAGTTTGCACTCCAAAACCTTTAGGTACGGAGGATAGAAGCTTTTGGTATACTCGCATGAGTATAGTTTTCTTGAAGAGTGTCTTCACACATGTTTTATATACCCCAACCTTTGGATTAAGGTTGGTCAGAACCCTTGTTGGGATTACAAGGAAGAGGAAGTGAGATGGTACATCTCAGATCTAGGCTAAGACCCTAGGTTGTAAACAATATGGGAGTTGCAAGATGGGAAGGACATAAACTTGGAGGGTTTTGTCATTAGTCTAGGGCTATTGCTTATTGGTTACATTCCAGGATTGGTATCCCCCAGATTAGGTTGCGGTTGGCGCCGAACTGGGTTAACAAATACTATGTGTTGTTTACCTTGCTGCTGCTTATTGTTTATATTGTCCATTGTGTTTTAAGTTGGCACGATGTTGGAACATCATATACCACATCTGTGACCAGCGCGCCGGAATTTCAATTGGTATCAGAGCAGGCATCCTGTTCTGTTTGTGGGTGAGATCCATGGAAGATACTTTCTGGCTTTATGGACAAGGAAGAAGAAGATGTGCTTGTTGCTCCGATACTGTTCTTGTGGTATGCTGAAGTTGAGGGGGAGCATACGTTTTGATATTGAGGGGGAGTGCTCTGTGAGGCTGAATATGTCAAATTCCGCTGTTGTATGCCTCTGATGTTGCTAATACATCTCTCCAGTTTATATGGCTTAGTCAAGAATTATTTTAGCCAAAATTTGCCAAAGGGGGAGATTGTTGAGGTTTTTAATTGTTGGCTTCGTTTTGGTAAAATAAGCCTTTGTCCAAGATGTTGAATCAAATGTTACAACATTGTAACCTGATGTGTGCGCGCGAGCTGGTGCGAGCTGGCGTATCTTTTGTGCACATTTTATTTTAAGAGAAGATCTTTTCTCTTTCTTCAGTCCTTGCGTGTGCATTAAGAAAGGATTTATTTTCTAAACAGATATTTTATTTAAAGATTGTTTTAGGAATTATTGTGAAGATTTATTTCCAAAACATATCTAATCTTTTAAGATATGATTTATTTTTAATGTGTGAGCTCGATATATTCTTGGATTAAATCTTCTGAAGCCCATGTTACCAGCTATATAAGGAAGACTCAAGACCTAATTTTCCTCACCGAAACCAATGTATCAAAATGTAGACTTTTAGGGTTTCGTGTCTATGTAAGCCTTGTGCTTTAGATTTGTGTGCCTTTCTTGTATCGTTTGATGCAAGCTTGGGACATAGGATATTGTAATCTGCTTCCAAACCATTACGTAAGAAGCTAGAGTAGTTTGCACTCCAAAACCTTTAGGTACGGAGTATAGAAGCTTTTGGTATACTCGCATGAGTATTGTTTTCTTGAAGAGTGTCTTCACACATGTTTTATATACCCCAACCTTTAGATTAAGGTTGGTCAGAACCCTTGTTGGGATTACAAGGAAGAGGAAGTGAGATGGTACATCTCAGATCTAGGCTAAGACCCTAGGTTGTAAACAATATGGGAGTTGCAAGATGGGAAGGACATAAACTTGGAGGGTTTTGTCATTAGTCTAGGGCTATTGCTTATTGGTTACATTCCTGGATTGGTATCCCCCAGATTAGGTTGAGGTTGGCGCCGAACTGGGTTAACAAATACTATGTGTTGTTTACCTTGCTGCTGCTTATTGTTTATATTGTCCATTGTGTTTTACGTTGGCACGATGTTGGAACATCATATACCACATCTGTGACCAGCGCGCCGGAATTTCAATTGGTATCAGAGCAGGCATCCTGTTCTGTTTGTGGGTGAGATCCATGGAAGATACTTTCTGGCTTTATGGACAAGGAAGGAGAAGATGTGCTTGTTGCTCCGATACTGTTCTTGTGGTATGCTGAAGTTGAGGGGGAGCATACGTTTTGATATTGAGGGGGAGTGCTCTGTGAGGCTGAATATGTCAAATTCCGCTGTTGTATGCCTCTGATGTTGCTAATACATCTCTCCAGTTTATATGGCTTAGTCAAGAATTATTTTAGCCAAAATTTGCCAAAGGGGGAGATTGTTGAGGTTTTTAATTGTTGGCTTCGTTTTGGTAAAATAAGCCTTTGTCCAAGATGTTGAATCAAATGTTACAACATTGTAACCTGATGTGTGCGCGCGAGCTGGTGCGAGCTGGCGTATCTTTTGTGCACATTTTATTTTAAGAGAAGATCTTTTCTCTTTCTTCAGTCCTTGCGTGTGCATTAAGAAAGGATTTATTTTCTAAACAGATATTTTATTTAAAGATTGTTTTAGGAATTATTGTGAAGATTTATTTCCAAAACATATCTAATCTTTTAAGATATGATTTATTTTTAATGTGTGAGCTCGATATATTCTTGGATTAAATCTTCTGAAGCCCATGTTACCAGCTATATAAGGAAGACTCAAGACCTAATTTTCCTCACCGAAACCAATGTATCAAAATGTAGACTTTTAGGGTTTCGTGTCTATGTAAGCCTTGTGCTTTAGATTTGTGTGCCTTTCTTGTATCGTTTGATGCAAGCTTGGGACATAGGTTATTGTAATCTGCTTCCAAACCATTACGTAAGAAGCTAGAGTAGTTTGCACTCCAAAACCTTTAGGTACGGAGTATAGAAGCTTTTGGTATACTCGCATGAGTATTGTTTTCTTGAAGAGTGTCTTCACACATGTTTTATATACCCCAACATTTAAATTAAGGTTGGTCAGAACCCTTGTTGGGATTACAAGGAAGAGGAAGTGAGATGGTACATCTCAGATCTAGGCTAAGACCCTAGGTTGTAAACAATATGGGAGTTGCAAGATGGGAAGGACATAAACTTGGAGGGTTTTGTCATTAGTCTAGGGCTATTGCTTATTGGTTACATTCCTGGATTGGTATCCCCCAGATTAGGTTGAGGTTGGCGCCGAACTGGGTTAACAAATACTATGTGTTGTTTACCTTGCTGCTGCTTATTGTTTATATTGTCCATTGTGTTTTACGTTGGCACGATGTTGGAACATCATATACCACATCTGTGACCAGCGCGCCGGAATTTCAATTGGTATCAGAGCAGGCATCCTGTTCTGTTTGTGGGTGAGATCCATGGAAGATACTTTCTGGCTTTATGGACAAGGAAGAAGAAGATGTGCTTGTTGCTCCGATACTGTTCTTGTGGTATGCTGAAGTTGAGGGGGAGCATACGTTTTGATATTGAGGGGGAGTGCTCTGTGAGGCTGAATATGTCAAATTCCGCTGTTGTATGCCTCTGATGTTGCTAATACATCTCTCCAGTTTATATGGCTTAGTCAAGAATTATTTTAGCCAAAATTTGCCAAAGGGGGAGATTGTTGAGGTTTTTAATTGTTGGCTTCGTTTTGGTAAAATAAGCCTTTGTCCAAGATGTTGAATCAAATGTTACAACATTGTAACCTGATGTGTGCGCGCGAGCTGGTGCGAGCTGGCGTATCTTTTGTGCACATTTTATTTTAAGAGAAGATCTTTTCTCTTTCTTCAGTCCTTGCGTGTGCATTAAGAAAGGATTTATTTTCTAAACAGATATTTTATTTAAAGATTGTTTTAGGAATTATTGTGAAGATTTATTTCCAAAACATATCTAATCTTTTAAGATATGATTTATTTTTAATGTGTGAGCTCGATATATTCTTGGATTAAATCTTCTGAAGCCCATGTTACCAGCTATATAAGGAAGACTCAAGACCTAATTTTCCTAACCGAAACCAATGTATCAAAATGTAGACTTTTAGGGTTTCGTGTCTATGTAAGCCTTGTGCTTTAGATTTGTGTGCCGTTCTTGTATCGTTTGATGGAAGCTTGGGACATAGGTTATTGTAATCTGCTTCCAAACCATTAGGTAAGAAGCTAGAGTAGGTTGCACTCCAAAACCTTTAGGTACGGAGTATAGAAGCTTTTGGTATACTCGCATGAGTATAGTTTTCTTGAAGAGTGTCTTCACACATGTTTTATATACCCCAACCTTTATATTAAGGTTGGTCAGAACCCTTGTTGGGTTTACAAGGAAGAGGAAGTGAGATGGTACATCTCAGATCTAGGCTAAGACCCTAGGTTGTAAACAATATGGGAGTTGCTAGATGGGAAGGGCATAAACTTGGAGGGTTTTGTCATTAGTCTAGGGCTATTGCTTATTGGTTACATTCCTGGATTGGTATCCCCCAGATTAGGTTGCGGTTGGCGCCGAACTGGGTTAACAAATACTATGTGTTGTTTACCTTGCTGCTGCTTATTTTTATATTGTCCATTGTGTTTTACGTTGGCACGATGTTGGAACATCATATACCACATCTGTGACCAGCGCGCCGGAATTTCAATTGGTATCAGAGCAGGCATCCTGTACTGTTTCTGGGTGAGATCCATGGAAGATACTTTCTGGCTTTATGGACAAGGAAGAAGAAGATGTGCTTGTTGCTCCGATACTGTTCTTGTGGTATGCTGAAGTTGAGGGGGAGCATACGTTTTGATATTGAGGGGGAGTGCTCTGTGAGGCTGAATATGTCAAATTCCGCTGTTGTATGCCTCTGATGTTGCTAATACATCTCTCCAGTTTATATGGCTTAGTCAAGAATTATTTTAGCCAAAATTTGCCAAAGGGGGAGATTGTTGAGGTTTTTAATTGTTGGCTTCGTTTTGGTGAAATAAGCCTTTGTCCAAGATGTTGAATCGAATGTTACAACATTGTAACCTGATGTGTGCGCGCGAGCTGGTGCGAGCTGGCGTATCTTTTGTGCACATTTTATTTTAAGAGAAGATATTTTCTCTTTCTTCAGTCCTTGCGTGTGCATTAAGAAAGGATTTATTTTCTAAACAGATCTTTTATTTAAAGATTGTTTTAGGAATTATTGTGAAGATTTATTTCCAAAACATATCTAATCTTTTAATATATGATTTATTTTTAATGTGTGAGCTGGATATATTCTTCGATTAAATCTTCTGAAGCCCATGTTACCAGCTATATAAGGAAGACTCAAGACCTAATTTTCCTCACCGAAACCAATGTATCAAAATGTAGAATTTTAGGGTTTCGTGTCTATGTAAGCCTTGTGCTTTAGATTTGTGTGCCTTTCTTGTATCGTTTGATGCAAGCTTGGGACATAGGTTATTGTAATCTGCTTCCAAACCATTAGGTAAGAAGCTAGAGTAGTTTTCACTCCAAAACCTTTAGGTACGGAGTATAGAAGCTTTTGGTATACTCGCATGAGTATAGTTTTCTTGAAGAGTGTCTTCACACATGTTTTATATACCCTAACCTTTGGATTAAGGTTGGTCAGAACCCTTGTTGGGATTACAAGGAAGAGGAAGTGAGATTGTACATCTCAGATCTAGGCTAAGACCCTAGGTTGTAAACAATAGGGTAGTTGCTAGATGGGAAGGGCATAAACTTGGAGGGTTTTGTCATTAGTCTAGGGCTATTGCTTATTGGTTACATTCCTGGATTGGTATCCCCCAGATTAGGTTGCGGTTGGCGCCGAACTGGGTTAACAAATACTATGTGTTGTTTACCTTCCTGCTGCTTATTGTTTATATTGTCCATTGTGTTTTACGTTGGCACGATGTTGGAACATCATATACCACATCTGTGACCAGCGCGCCGGAATTTCAATTGGTATCAGAGCAGGCATCCTGTTCTGTTTGTGGGTGAGATCCATGGAAGATACTTTCTGGCTTTATGGACAAGGAAGAAGAAGATGTGCTTGTTGCTCCGATACTGTTCTTGTGGTATGCTGAAGTTGAGGGGGAGCATACGTTTTGATATTGAGGGGGAGTGCTCTGTGAGGCTGAATATGTCAAATTCCGCTGTTGTATGCCTCTGATGTTGCTAATACATCTCTCCAGTTTATATGGCTTAGTCAAGAATTATTTTAGCCAAAATTTGCCAAAGGGGGAGATTGTTGAGGTTTTTAATTGTTGGCTTCGTTTTGGTAAAATAAGCCTTTGTCCAAGATGTTGAATCAAATGTTACAACATTGTAACCTGATGTGTGCGCGCGAGCTGGTGCGAGCTGGCGTATCTTTTGTGCACATTTTATTTTAAGAGAAGATCTTTTCTCTTTCTTCAGTCCTTGCGTGTGCATTAAGAAAGGATTTATTTTCTAAACAGATATTTTATTTAAAGATTGTTTTAGGAATTATTGTGAAGATTTATTTCCAAAACATATCTAATCTTTTAAGATATGATTTATTTTTAATGTGTGAGCTCGATATATTCTTGGATTAAATCTTCTGAAGCCCATGTTACCAGCTATATAAGGAAGACTCAAGACCTAATTTTCCTAACCGAAACCAATGTATCAAAATGTAGACTTTTAGGGTTTCGTGTCTATGTAAGCCTTGTGCTTTAGAATTGTGTGCCGTTCTTGTATCGTTTGATGGAAGCTTGGGACATAGGTTATTGTAATCTGCTTCCAAACCATTAGGTAAGAAGCTAGAGTAGGTTGCACTCCAAAACCTTTAGGTACGGAGTATAGAAGCTTTTGGTATACTCGCATGAGTATAGTTTTCTTGAAGAGTGTCTTCACACATGTTTTATATACCCCAACCTTTATATTAAGGTTGGTCAGAACCCTTGTTGGGATTACAAGGAAGAGGAAGTGAGATGGTACATCTCAGATCTAGGCTAAGACCCTAGGTTGTAAACAATATGGGAGTTGCTAGATGGGAAGGGCATAAACTTGGAGGGTTTTGTCATTAGTCTAGGGCTATTGCTTATTGGTTACATTCCTGGATTGGTATCCCCCAGATTAGGTTGCGGTTGGCGCCGAACTGGGTTAACAAATACTATGTGTTGTTTACCTTGCTGCTGCTTATTGTTTATATTGTCCATTGTGTTTTACGTTGGCACGATGTTGGAACATCATATACCACATCTGTGACCAGCGCGCCGGAATTTCAATTGGTATCAGAGCAGGCATCCTGTACTGTTTCTGGGTGAGGTCCATGGAAGATACTTTCTGACTCTATGGACAAGGAAGAAGAAGATGTGCTTGTTGCTCCGATACTGTTCTTGTGGTATGCTGAAGTTGAGGGGGAGCATACGTTTTGATATTGAGGGGGAGTGCTCTGTGAGGCTGAATATGTCAAATTCCGCTGTTGTATGCCTCTGATGTTGCTAATACATCTCTCCAGTTTATATGGCTTAGTCAAGAATTATTTTAGCCAAAATTTGCCAAAGGGGGAGATTGTTGAGGTTTTTAATTGTTGGCTTCGTTTTGGTGAAATAAGCCTTTGTCCAAGATGTTGAATCGAATGTTACAACATTGTAACCTGATGTGTGCGCGCGAGCTGGTGCGAGCTGGCGTATCTTTTGTGCACATTTTATTTTAAGAGAAGATATTTTCTCTTTCTTCAGTCCTTGCGTGTGCATTAAGAAAGGATTTATTTTCTAAACAGATCTTTTATTTAAAGATTGTTTTAGGAATTATTGTGAAGATTTATTTCCAAAACATATCTAATCTTTTAATATATGATTTATTTTTAATATGTGAGCTGGATATATTCTTCGATTAAATCTTCTGAAGCCCATGTTACCAGCTATATAAGGAAGACTCAAGACCTAATTTTCCTCACCGAAACCAATGTATCAAAATGTAGACTTTTAGGGTTTCGTGTCTATGTAAGCCTTGTGCTTTAGATTTGTGTGCCTTTCTTGTATCGTTTGATGCAAGCTTGGGATATAGGTTATTGTAATCTGCTTCCAAACCATTAGGTAAGAAGCTAGAGTAGTTTTCACTCCAAAACCTTTAGGTACGGAGTATAGAAGCTTTTGGTATACTCGCATGAGTATAGTTTTCTTGAAGAGTGTCTTCACACATGTTTTATATACCCTAACCTTTGGATTAAGGTTGGTCAGAACCCTTGTTGGGATTACAAGGAAGAGGAAGTGAGATTGTACATCTCAGATCTAGGCTAAGACCCTAGGTTGTAAACAATAGGGGAGTTGCTAGATGGGAAGGGCATAAACTTGGAGGGTTTTGTCATTAGTCTAGGGCTATTGCTTATTGGTTACATTCCTGGATTGGTATCCCCCAGATTAGGTTGCGGTTGGCGCCGAACTGGGTTAACAAATACTATGTGTTGTTTACCTTGCTGCTGCTTATTGTTTATGTTGTCCATTGTGTTTTACGTTGGCACGATGTTGGAACATCATATACCACATCTGTGACCAGCGCGCCGGAATTTCAATTGGTATCAGAGCAGGCATCCTGTTCTGTTTCTGGGTGAGATCCATGGAAGATACTTTCTGGCTTTATGGACAAGGAAGAAGAAGATGTGCTTGTTGCTCCGATACTGTTCTTGTGGTATGCTGAAGTTGAGGGGGAGCATACGTTTTGATATTGAGGGGGAGTGCTCTGTGAGGCTGAATATGTCAAATTCCACTGTTGTATGCCTCTGATGTTGCTAATACATCTCTCCAGTTTATATGGCTTAGTCAAGAATTATTTTAGCCAAAATTTGCCAAAGGGGGAGATTGTTGAGGTTTTTAATTGTTGGCTTCGTTTTGGTAAAATAAGTCTTTGTCCAAGATGTTGAATCAAATGTTACAACATTGTAACCTGATGTGTGCGCGCGAGCTGGTGCGAGCTGGCATATCTTTTGTGCACATTTTATTTTAAGAGAAGATCTTTTCTCTTTCTTCAGTCCTTGCGTGTGCATTAAGAAAGGATTTATTTTCTAAACAGATCTTTTATTTAAAGATTGTTTTAGGAATTATTGTAAAGATTTATTTCCAAAACATATCTAATCTTTTAAGATATGATTTATTTTTAATGTATGAGCTGGATATATTCTTGGATTAAATCTTCTGAAGCCCATGTTACCAGCTATATAAGGAAGACTCAAGACCTAATTTTCCTAACCGAAACCAATGTATCAAAATGTAGACTTTTAGGGTTTCGTGTCTATGTAAGCCTTGTGCTTTAGATTTGTGTGCCGTTCTTGTATCGTTTGATGGAAGCTTGGGACATAGGTTATTGTAATCTGCTTCTAAACCATTAGGTAAGAAGCTAGAGTAGGTTGCACTCCAAAACCTTTAGGTACGGAGTATAGAAGCTTTTGGTATACTCGCATGAGTATAGTTTTCTTGAAGAGTGTCTTCACACATGTTTTATATACCCCAACCTTTATATTAAGGTTGGTCAGAACCCTTGTTGGGATTACAAGGAAGAGGAAGTGAGATGGTACATCTCAGATCTAGGCTAAGACCCTAGGTTGTAAACAATATGGGAGTTGCTAGATGGGAAGGGCATAAACTTGGAGGGTTTTGTCATTAGTCTAGGGCTATTGCTTATTGGTTACATTCCTGGATTGGTATCCCCCAGATTAGGTTGCGGTTGGCGCCGAACTGGGTTAACAAATACTATGTGTTGTTTACCTTGCTGCTGCTTATTGTTTATATTGTCCATTGTGTTTTACGTTGGCACGATGTTGGAACATCATATACCACATCTGTGACCAGCGCGCCGGAATTTCAATTGGTATCAGAGCAGGCATCCTGTACTGTTTCTGGGTGAGGTCCATGGAAGATACTTTCTGACTTTATGGACAAGGAAGAAGAAGATGTGCTTGTTGCTCCGATACTGTTCTTGTGGTATGCTGAAGTTGAGGGGGAGCATACGTTTTGATATTGAGGGGGAGTGCTCTGTGAGGCTGAATATGTCAAATTCCGCTGTTGTATGCCTCTGATGTTGCTAATACATCTCTCCAGTTTATATGGCTTAGTCAAGAATTATTTTAGCCAAAATTTGCCAAAGGGGGAGATTGTTGAGGTTTTTAATTGTTGGCTTCGTTTTGGTGAAATAAGCCTTTGTCCAAGATGTTGAATCGAATGTTACAACATTGTAACCTGATGTGTGCGCGCGAGCTGGTGCGAGCTGGCGTATCTTTTGTGCACATTTTATTTTAAGAGAAGATATTTTCTCTTTCTCCAGTCCTTGCGTGTGCATTAAGAAAGGATTTATTTTCTAAACAGATCTTTTATTTAAAGATTGTTTTAGGAATTATTGTGAAGATTTATTTCCAAAACATATCTAATCTTTTTATATATGATTTATTTTTAATGTGTGAGCTGGATATATTCTTCGATTAAATCTTCTGAAGCCCATGTTACCAGCTATATAAGGAAGACTCAAGACCTAATTTTCCTCACCGAAACCAATGTATCAAAATGTAGACTTTTAGGGTTTCGTGTCTATGTAAGCCTTGTGCTTTAGATTTGTGTGCCTTTCTTGTATCGTTTGATGCAAGCTTGGGACATAGGTTATTGTAATCTGCTTCCAAACCATTAGGTAAGAAGCTAGAGTAGTTTTCACTCCAAAACCTTTAGGTACGGAGTATAGAAGCTTTTGGTATACTCGCATGAGTATAGTTTTCTTGAAGACTGTCTTCACACATGTTTTATATACCCTAACCTTTGGATTAAGGTTGGTCAGAACCCTTGTTGGGATTACAAGGAAGAGGAAGTGAGATTGTACATCTCAGATCTAGGCTAAGACCCTAGGTTGTAAACAATAGGGGAGTTGCTAGATGGGAAGGGCATAAACTTGGAGGGTTTTGTCATTAGTCTAGGGCTATTGCTTATTGGTTACATTCCTGGATTGGTATCCCCCAGATTAGGTTGCGGTTGGCGCCGAACTGGGTTAACAAATACTATGTGTTGTTTACCTTCCTGCTGCTTATTGTTTATATTGTCCATTGTGTTTTACGTTGGCACGATGTTGGAACATCATATACCACATCTGTGACCAGCGCGCCGGAATTTCAATTGGTATCAGAGCAGGCATCCTGTTCTGTTTCTGGGTGAGATCCATGGAAGATACTTTCTGGCTTTATGGACAAGGAAGAAGAAGATGTGCTTGTTGCTCCGATACTGTTCTTGTGGTATGCTGAAGTTGAGGGGGAGCATACGTTTTGATATTGAGGGGGAGTGCTCTGTGAGGCTGAATATGTCAAATTCCGCTGTTGTATGCCTCTGATGTTGCTAATACATCTCTCCAGTTTATATGGCTTAGTCAAGAATTATTTTAGCCAAAATTTGCCAAAGGGGGAGATTGTTGAGGTTTTTAATTGTTGGCTTCGTTTTGGTGAAATAAGCCTTTGTCCAAGATGTTGAATCGAATGTTACAACATTGTAACCTGATGTGTGCGCGCGAGCTGGTGCGAGCTGGCGTATCTTTTGTGCACATTTTATTTTAAGAGAAGATATTTTCTCTTTCTCCAGTCCTTGCGTGTGCATTAAGAAAGGATTTATTTTCTAAACAGATCTTTTATTTAAAGATTGTTTTAGGAATTATTGTGAAGATTTATTTCCAAAACATATCTAATCTTTTTATATATGATTTATTTTTAATGTGTGAGCTGGATATATTCTTCGATTAAATCTTCTGAAGCCCATGTTACCAGCTATATAAGGAAGACTCAAGACCTAATTTTCCTCACCGAAACCAATGTATCAAAATGTAGACTTTTAGGGTTTCGTGTCTATGTAAGCCTTGTGCTTTAGATTTGTGTGCCTTTCTTGTATCGTTTGATGCAAGCTTGGGACATAGGTTATTGTAATCTGCTTCCAAACCATTAGGTAAGAAGCTAGAGTAGTTTTCACTCCAAAACCTTTAGGTACGGAGTATAGAAGCTTTTGGTATACTCGCATGAGTATAGTTTTCTTGAAGAGTGTCTTCACACATGTTTTATATACCCTAACCTTTGGATTAAGGTTGGTCAGAACCCTTGTTGGGATTACAAGGAAGAGGAAGTGAGATTGTACATCTCAGATCTAGGCTAAGACCCTAGGTTGTAAACAATAGGGGAGTTGCTAGATGGGAAGGGCATAAACTTGGAGGGTTTTGTCATTAGTCTAGGGCTATTGCTTATTGGTTACATTCCTGGATTGGTATCCCCCAGATTAGGTTGCGGTTGGCGCCGAACTGGGTTAACAAATACTATGTGTTGTTTACCTTCCTGCTGCTTATTGTTTATATTGTCCATTGTGTTTTACGTTGGCACGATGTTGGAACATCATATACCACATCTGTGACCAGCGCGCCGGAATTTCAATTGGTATCAGAGCAGGCATCCTGTTCTGTTTCTGGGTGAGATCCATGGAAGATACTTTCTGGCTTTATGGACAAGGAAGAAGAAGATGTGCTTGTTGCTCCGATACTGTTCTTGTGGTATGCTGAAGTTGAGGGGGAGCATACGTTTTGATATTGAGGGGGAGTGCTCTGTGAGGCTGAATATGTCAAATTCCACTGTTGTATGCCTCTGATGTTGCTAATACATCTCTCCAGTTTATATGGCTTAGTCAAGAATTATTTTAGCCAAAATTTGCCAAAGGGGGAGATTGTTGAGGTTTTTAATTGTTGGCTTCGTTTTGGTAAAATAAGTCTTTGTCCAAGATGTTGAATCAAATGTTACAACATTGTAACCTGATGTGTGCGCGCGAGCTGGTGCGAGCTGGCATATCTTTTGTGCACATTTTATTTTAAGAGAAGATCTTTTCTCTTTCTTCAGTCCTTGCGTGTGCATTAAGAAAGGATTTATTTTCTAAACAGATCTTTTATTTAAAGATTGTTTTAGGAATTATTGTAAAGATTTATTTCCAAAACATATCTAATCTTTTAAGATATGATTTATTTTTAATGTGTGAGCTGGATATATTCTTGGATTAAATCTTCTGAAGCCCATGTTACCAGCTATATAAGGAAGACTCAAGACCTAATTTTCCTCACCGAAACCAATGTATCAAAATGTATACTTTTAGGGTTTCGTGTCTATGTAAGCCTTGTGCTTTAGATTTGTGTGGCTTTCTTGTATCGTTTGATGCAAGCTTGGGACATAGGTTATTGTAATCTGCTTCCAAACCATTAGGTAGGAAGCTAGAGTAGTTTGCACTCCAAAACCTTTAGGTACGGAGTTTAGAAGCTTTTGGTATACTCGCATGAGTATAGTTTTCTTGAAGAGTGTCTTCACACATGTTTTATATACCCCAACCTTTGGATTAAGGTTGGTCAGAACCCTTGTTCGGATTACAAGGAAGAGGAAGTGAGATGGTACATCTTAGATCTAGGCTAAGACCCTAGGTTGTAAACAATAGGGGAGTTGCTAGATGGGAAGGGCATAAACTTGGAGGGTTTTGTCATTAGTCTAGGGCTATTGCTTATTGGTTACATTCCTGGATTGGTATCCCCCAGATTAGGTTGCGGTTGGCGCCGAACTGGGTTAACAAATACTATGTGTTGTTTACCTTCCTGCTGCTTATTGTTTATATTGTCCATTGTGTTTTACGTTGGCACGATGTTGGAACATCATATACCACATCTGTGACCAGCGCGCCGGAATTTCAATTGGTATCAGAGCAGGCATCCTGTTCTGTTTCTGGGTGAGATCCATGGAAGATACTTTCTGGCTTTATGGACAAGGAAGAAGAAGATGTGCTTGTTGCTCCGATACTGTTCTTGTGGTATGCTGAAGTTGAGGGGGAGCATACGTTTTGATATTGAGGGGGAGTGCTCTGTGAGGCTGAATATGTCAAATTCCGATGTTGTATGCCTCTGATGTTGCTAATACATCTCTCCAGTTTATATGGCTTAGTCAAGAATTATTTTAGCCAAAATTTGCCAAAGGGGGAGATTGTTGAGGTTTTTAATTGTTGGCTTCGTTTTGGTAAAATAAGTCTTTGTCCAAGATGTTGAATCAAATGTTACAACATTGTAACCTGATGTGTGCGCGCGAGCTGGTGCGAGCTGGCATATCTTTTGTGCACATTTTATTTTAAGAGAAGATCTTTTCTCTTTCTTCAGTCCTTGCGTGTGCATTAAGAAAGGATTTATTTTCTAAACAGATCTTTTATTTAAAGATTGTTTTAGGAATTATTGTAAAGATTTATTTCCAAAACATATCTAATCTTTTAAGATATGATTTATTTTTAATGTGTGAGCTGGATATATTCTTGGATTAAATCTTCTGAAGCCCATGTTACCAGCTATATAAGGAAGACTCAAGACCTAATTTTCCTAACCGAAACCAATGTATCAAAATGTAGACTTTTAGGGTTTCGTGTCTATGTAAGCCTTGTGCTTTAGATTTGTGTGCCGTTCTTGTATCGTTTGATGGAAGCTTGGGACATAGGTTATTGTAATCTGCTTCCAAACCATTAGGTAAGAAGCTAGAGTAGGTTGCACTCCAAAACCTTTAGGTACGGAGTATAGAAGCTTTTGGTATACTCGCATGAGTATAGTTTTCTTGAAGAGTGTCTTCACACATGTTTTATATACCCCAACCTTTATATTAAGGTTGGTCAGAACCCTTGTTGGGATTACAAGGAAGAGGAAGTGAGATGGTACATCTCAGATCTAGGCTAAGACCCTAGGTTGTAAACAATATGGGAGTTGCTAGATGGGAAGGGCATAAACTTGGAGGGTTTTGTCATTAGTCTAGGGCTATTGCTTATTGGTTACATTCCTGGATTGGTATCCCCCAGATTAGGTTGCGGTTGGCGCCGAACTGGGTTAACAAATACTATGTGTTGTTTACCTTGCTGCTGCTTATTGTTTATATTGTCCATTGTGTTTTACGTTGGCACGATGTTGGAACATCATATACCACATCTGTGACCAGCGCGCCGGAATTTCAATTGGTATCAGAGCAGGCATCCTGTACTGTTTCTGGGTGAGGTCCATGGAAGATACTTTCTGACTTTATGGACAAGGAAGAAGAAGATGTGCTTGTTGCTCCGATACTGTTCTTGTGGTATGCTGAAGTTGAGGGGGAGCATACGTTTTGATATTGAGGGGGAGTGCTCTGTGAGGCTGAATATGTCAAATTCCGCTGTTGTATGCCTCTGATGTTGCTAATACATCTCTCCAGTTTATATGGCTTAGTCAAGAATTATTTTAGCCAAAATTTGCCAAAGGGGGAGATTGTTGAGGTTTTTAATTGTTGGCTTCGTTTTGGTGAAATAAGCCTTTGTCCAAGATGTTGAATCGAATGTTACAACATTGTAACCTGATGTGTGCGCGCGAGCTGGTGCGAGCTGGCGTATCTTTTGTGCACATTTTATTTTAAGAGAAGATATTTTCTCTTTCTTCAGTCCTTGCGTGTGCATTAAGAAAGGATTTATTTTCTAAACAGATCTTTTATTTAAAGATTGTTTTAGGAATTATTGTGAAGATTTATTTCCAAAACATATCTAATCTTTTTATATATGATTTATTTTTAATGTGTGAGCTGGATATATTCTTCGATTAAATCTTCTGAAGCCCATGTTACCAGCTATATAAGGAAGACTCAAGACCTAATTTTCCTCACCGAAACCAATGTATCAAAATGTAGACTTTTA
Organism: Trifolium repens; assembly: GCA_030408175.1. NCBI lineage: Eukaryota > Viridiplantae > Streptophyta > Magnoliopsida > Fabales > Fabaceae > Trifolium > Trifolium repens. The sequence continues at coordinate 18,171,824 of CP125839.1, read as the reverse complement.
GGGTTTCGTGTCTATGTAAGCCTTGTGCTTTAGATTTGTGTGCCTTTCTTGTATCGTTTGATGCAAGCTTGGGACATAGGTTATTGTAATCTGCTTCCAAACCATTAGGTAAGAAGCTAGAGTAGTTTTCACTCCAAAACCTTTAGGTACGGAGTATAGAAGCTTTTGGTATACTCGCATGAGTATAGTTTTCTTGAAGAGTGTCTTCACACATGTTTTATATACCCTAACCTTTGGATTAAGGTTGGTCAGAACCCTTGTTGGGATTACAAGGAAGAGGAAGTGAGATTGTACATCTCAGATCTAGGCTAAGACCCTAGGTTGTAAACAATAGGGGAGTTGCTAGATGGGAAGGGCATAAACTTGGAGGGTTTTGTCATTAGTCTAGGGCTATTGCTTATTGGTTACATTCCTGGATTGGTATCCCCCAGATTAGGTTGCGGTTGGCGCCGAACTGGGTTAACAAATACTATGTGTTGTTTACCTTCCTGCTGCTTATTGTTTATATTGTCCATTGTGTTTTACGTTGGCACGATGTTGGAACATCATATACCACATCTGTGACCAGCGCGCCGGAATTTCAATTGGTATCAGAGCAGGCATCCTGTTCTGTTTCTGGGTGAGATCCATGGAAGATACTTTCTGGCTTTATGGACAAGGAAGAAGAAGATGTGCTTGTTGCTCCGATACTGTTCTTGTGGTATGCTGAAGTTGACGGGGAGCATACGTTTTGATATTGAGGGGGAGTGCTCTGTGAGGCTGAATATGTCAAATTCCACTGTTGTATGCCTCTGATGTTGCTAATACATCTCTCCAGTTTATATGGCTTAGTCAAGAATTATTTTAGCCAAAATTTGCCAAAGGGGGAGATTGTTGAGGTTTTTAATTGTTGGCTTCGTTTTGGTAAAATAAGTCTTTGTCCAAGATGTTGAATCAAATGTTACAACATTGTAACCTGATGTGTGCGCGCGAGCTGGTGCGAGCTGGCATATCTTTTGTGCACATTTTATTTTAAGAGAAGATCTTTTCTCTTTCTTCAGTCCTTGCGTGTGCATTAAGAAAGGATTTATTTTCTAAACAGATCTTTTATTTAAAGATTGTTTTAGGAATTATTGTAAAGATTTATTTCCAAAACATATCTAATCTTTTAAGATATGATTTATTTTTAATGTGTGAGCTGGATATATTCTTGGATTAAATCTTCTGAAGCCCATGTTACCAGCTATATAAGGAAGACTCAAGACCTAATTTTCCTCACCGAAACCAATGTATCAAAATGTATACTTTTAGGGTTTCGTGTCTATGTAAGCCTTGTGCTTTAGATTTGTGTGGCTTTCTTGTATCGTTTGATGCAAGCTTGGGACATAGGTTATTGTAATCTGCTTCCAAACCATTAGGTAGGAAGCTAGAGTAGTTTGCACTCCAAAACCTTTAGGTACGGAGTATAGAAGCTTTTGGTATACTCGCATGAGTATAGTTTTCTTGAAGAGTGTCTTCACACATGTTTTATATACCCCAACCTTTGGATTAAGGTTGGTCAGAACCCTTGTTCGGATTACAAGGAAGAGGAAGTGAGATGGTACATCTTAGATCTAGGCTAAGACCCTAGGTTGTAAACAATAGGGGAGTTGCTAGATGGGAAGGGCATAAACTTGGAGGGTTTTGTCATTAGTCTAGGGCTATTGCTTATTGGTTACATTCCTGGATTGGTATCCCCCAGATTAGGTTGCGGTTGGCGCCGAACTGGGTTAACAAATACTATGTGTTGTTTACCTTCCTGCTGCTTATTGTTTATATTGTCCATTGTGTTTTACGTTGGCACGATGTTGGAACATCATATACCACATCTGTGACCAGCGCGCCGGAATTTCAATTGGTATCAGAGCAGGCATCCTGTTCTGTTTCTGGGTGAGATCCATGGAAGATACTTTCTGGCTTTATGGACAAGGAAGAAGAAGATGTGCTTGTTGCTCCGATACTGTTCTTGTGGTATGCTGAAGTTGAGGGGGAGCATACGTTTTGATATTGAGGGGGAGTGCTCTGTGAGGCTGAATATGTCAAATTCCGCTGTTGTATGCCTCTGATGTTGCTAATACATCTCTCCAGTTTATGTGGCTTAGTCAAGAATTATTTTAGCCAAAATTTGCCAAAGGGGGAGATTGTTGAGGTTTTTACTTGTTGGCTTCGTTTTGGTAAAATAAGTCTTTGTCCAAGATGTTGAATCAAATGTTACAACATTGTAACCTGATGTGTGCGCGCGAGCTGGTGCGAGCTGGCGTATCTTTTGTGCATATTTTATTTTAAGAGAAGATCTTTTCTCTTTCTTCAGTCCTTGTGTGTGCATTAAGAAAGGATTTATTTTCTAAACAGATATTTTATTTAAAGATTGTTTTAGGAATTATTGTGAAGATTTATTTCCAAAACATATCTAATCTTTTAAGATATGATTTATTTTTAATGTGTGAGCTCGATATATTCTTGGATTAAATCTTCTGAAGCCCATGTTACCAGCTATATAAGGAAGACTCAAGACCTAATTTTCCTCACCGAAACCAATGTATCAAAATGTAGACTTTTAGGGTTTCGTGTATATGTAAGCCTTGTGCTTTAGATTTGTGTGCCTTTCTTGTATCGTTTGATGCAAGCTTGGGACATAGGTTATTGTAATCTGCTTCCAAACCATTAGGTAAGAAGCTAGAGTAGTTTTCACTCCAAAACCTTTAGGTACGGAGTATAGAAGCTTTTGGTATACTCGCATGAGTATAGTTTTCTTGAAGAGTGTCTTCACACATGTTTTATATACCCTAACCTTTGGATTAAGGTTGGTCAGAACCCTTGTTGGGATTACAAGGAAGAGGAAGTGAGATTGTACATCTCAGATCTAGGCTAAGACCCTAGGTTGTAAACAATAGGGGAGTTGCTAGATGGGAATGGCATAAACTTGGAGGGTTTTGTCATTAGTCTAGGGCTATTGCTTATTGGTTACATTCCTGGATTGGTATCCCCCAGATTAGGTTGCGGTTGGCGCCGAACTGGGTTAACAAATACTATGTGTTGTTTACCTTCCTGCTGCTTATTGTTTATATTGTCCATTGTGTTTTACGTTGGCACGATGTTGGAACATCATATACCACATCTGTGACCAGCGCGCCGGAATTTCAATTGGTATCAGAGCAGGCATCCTGTTCTGTTTCTGGGTGAGATCCATGGAAGATACTTTCTGGCTTTATGGACAAGGAAGAAGAAGATGTGCTTGTTGCTCCGATACTGTTCTTGTGGTATGCTGAAGTTGAGGGGGAGCATACGTTTTGATATTGAGGGGGAGTGCTCTGTGAGGCTGAATATGTCAAATTCCGCTGTTGTATGCCTCTGATGTTGCTAATACATCTCTCCAGTTTATATGGCTTAGTCAAGAATTATTTTAGCCAAAATTTGCCAAAGGGGGAGATTGTTGAGGTTTTTAATTGTTGGCTTCGTTTTGGTAAAATAAGTCTTTGTCCAAGATGTTGAATCAAATGTTACAACATTGTAACCTGATGTGTGCGCGCGAGCTGGTGCGAGCTGGCATATCTTTTGTGCACATTTTATTTTTAAGAGAAGATCTTTTCTCTTTCTTCAGTCCTTGCGTGTGCATTAAGAAAGGATTTATTTTCTAAACAGATCTTTTATTTAAAGATTGTTTTAGGAATTATTGTGATGATTTATTTCCAAAACATATCTAATCTTTTAAGATATGATTTATTTTTAATGTGTGAGCTGGATATATTCTTGGATTAAATCTTCTGAAGCCCATGTTACCAGCTATATAAGGAAGACTCAAGACCTAATTTTCCTCACCGAAACCAATGTATCAAAATGTATACTTTTAGGGTTTCGTGTCTATGTAAGCCTTGTGCTTTAGATTTGTGTGGCTTTCTTGTATCGTTTGATGCAAGCTTGGGACATAGGTTATTGTAATCTGCTTCCAAACCATTAGGTAGGAAGCTAGAGTAGTTTGCACTCCAAAACCTTTAGGTACGGAGTATAGAAGCTTTTGGTATACTCGCATGAGTATAGTTTTCTTGAAGAGTGTCTTCACACATGTTTTATATACCCCAACCTTTGGATTAAGGTTGGTCAGAACCCTTGTTCGGATTACAAGGAAGAGGAAGTGAGATGGTACATCTCAGATCTAGGCTAAGACCCTAGGTTGTAAACAATAGGGGAGTTGCTAGATGGGAAGGGCATAAACTTGGAGGGTTTTGTCATTAGTCTAGGGCTATTGCTTATTGGTTACATTCCTGGATTGGTATCCCCCAGATTAGGTTGCGGTTGGCGCCGAACTGGGTTAACAAATACTATGTGTTGTTTACCTTCCTGCTGCTTATTGTTTATATTGTCCATTGTGTTTTACGTTGGCACGATGTTGGAACATCATATACCACATCTGTGACCAGCGCGCCGGAATTTCAATTGGTAAAAGAGCAGGCATCCTGTTCTGTTTCTGGGTGAGATCCATGGAAGATACTTTCTGGCTTTATGGACAAGGAAGAAGAAGATGTGCTTGTTGCTCCGATACTGTTCTTGTGGTATGCTGAAGTTGAGGGGGAGCATACGTTTTGATATTGAGGGGGAGTGCTCTGTGAGGCTGAATATGTCAAATTCCGCTGTTGTATGCCTCTGATGTTGCTAATACATCTCTCCAGTTTATATGGCTTAGTCAAGAATTATTTTAGCCAAAATTTGCCAAAGGGGGAGATTTTTAATTGTTGGCTTCGTTTTGGTAAAATAAGTCTTTGTCCAAGATGTTGAATCAAATGTTACAACATTGTAACCTGATGTGTGCGCGCGAGCTGGTGCGAGCTGGCATATCTTTTGTGCACATTTTATTTTAAGAGAAGATCTTTTCTCTTTCTTCAGTCCTTGCGTGTGCATTAAGAAAGGATTTATTTTCTAAACAGATCTTTTATTTAAAGATTGTTTTAGGAATTATTGTGATGATTTATTTCCAAAACATATCTAATCTTTTAAGATATGATTTATTTTTAATGTGTGAGCTGGATATATTCTTGGATTAAATCTTCTGAAGCCCATGTTACCAGCTATATAAGGAAGACTCAAGACCTAATTTTCCTCACCGAAACCAATGTATCAAAATGTATACTTTTAGGGTTTCGTGTCTATGTAAGCCTTGTGCTTTAGATTTGTGTGGCTTTCTTGTATCGTTTGATGCAAGCTTGGGACATAGGTTATTGTAATCTGCTTCCAAACCATTAGGTAGGAAGCTAGAGTAGTTTGCACTCCAAAACCTTTAGGTACGGAGTATAGAAGCTTTTGGTATACTCGCATGAGTATAGTTTTCTTGAAGAGTGTCTTCACACATGTTTTATATACCCCAACCTTTGGATTAAGGTTGGTCAGAACCCTTGTTCGGATTACAAGGAAGAGGAAGTGAGATGGTACATCTCAGATCTAGGCTAAGACCCTAGGTTGTAAACAATAGGGGAGTTGCTAGATGGGAAGGGCATAAACTTGGAGGGTTTTGTCATTAGTCTAGGGCTATTGCTTATTGGTTACATTCCTGGATTGGTATCCCCCAGATTAGGATGCGGTTGGCGCCGAACTGGGTTAAGAAATACTCTGTGTTGTTTACCTTCCTGCTGCTTATTGTTTATATTGTCCACTGTGTTTTACGTTGGCACGATGTTGGAACATCATATACCACATCTGTGACCAGCGCGCCGGAATTTCAATTGGTATCAGAGCAGGCATCCTGTTCTGTTTCTGGGTGAGATCCATGGAAGATACTTTCTGGCTTTATGGACAAGGAAGAAGAAGATGTGCTTGTTGCTCCGATACTGTTCTTGTGGTATGCTGAAGTTGAGGGGGAGCATACGTTTTGATATTGAGGGGGAGTGCTCTGTGAGGCTGAATATGTCAAATTCCGCTGTTGTATGCCTCTGATGTTGCTAATACATCTCTCCAGTTTATATGGCTTAGTCAAGAATTATTTTAGCCAAAATTTGCCAAAGGGGGAGATTGTTGAGGTTTTTAATTGTTGGCTTCGTTTTGGTAAAATAAGCCTTTGTCCAAGATGTTGAATCAAATGTTACAACATTGTAACCTGATGTGTGCGCGCGAGCTGGTGCGAGCTGGCATATCTTTTGTGCACATTTTATTTTAAGAGAAGATCTTTTCTCTTTCTTCAGTCCTTGCGTGTGCGTTAAGAAAGGATTTATTTTCTAAACAGATCTTTTATTTAAAGATTGTTTTAGGAATTATTGTGATGATTTATTTCCAAAACATATCTAATCTTTTAAGATATGATTTATTTTTAATGTGTGAGCTGGATATATTCTTGGATTAAATCTTCTGAAGCCCATGTTACCAGCTATATAAGGAAGACTCAAGACCTAATTTTCCTCACCGAAACCAATGTATCAAAATGTATACTTTTAGGGTTTCGTGTCTATGTAAGCCTTGTGCTTTAGATTTGTGTGGCTTTCTTGTATCGTTTGATGCAAGCTTGGGACATAGGTTATTGTAATCTGCTTCCAAACCATTAGGTAGGAAGCTAGAGTAGTTTGCACTCCAAAACCTTTAGGTACGGAGTATAGAAGCTTTTGGTATACTCGCATGAGTATAGTTTTCTTGAAGAGTGTCTTCACACATGTTTTATATACCCCAACCTTTGGATTAAGGTTGGTCAGAACCCTTGTTCGGATTACAAGGAAGAGGAAGTGAGATGGTACATCTCAGATCTAGGCTAAGACCCTAGGTTGTAAACAATAGGGGAGTTGCTAGATGGGAAGGGCATAAACTTGGAGGGTTTTGTCATTAGTCTAGGGCTATTGCTTATTGGTTACATTCCTGGATTGGTATCCCCCAGATTAGGATGCGGTTGGCGCCGAACTGGGTTAAGAAATACTCTGTGTTGTTTACCTTCCTGCTGCTTATTGTTTATATTGTCCACTGTGTTTTACGTTGGCACGATGTTGGAACATCATATACCACATCTGTGACCAGCGCGCCGGAATTTCAATTGGTATCAGAGCAGGCATCCTGTTCTGTTTCTGGGTGAGATCCATGGAAGATACTTTCTGGCTTTATGGACAAGGAAGAAGAAGATGTGCTTGTTGCTCCGATACTGTTCTTGTGGTATGCTGAAGTTGAGGGGGAGCATACGTTTTGATATTGAGGGGGAGTGCTCTGTGAGGCTGAATATGTCAAATTCCGCTGTTGTATGCCTCTGATGTTGCTAATACATCTCTCCAGTTTATATGGCTTAGTCAAGAATTATTTTAGCCAAAATTTGCCAAAGGGGGAGATTGTTGAGGTTTTTAATTGTTGGCTTCGTTTTGGTAAAATAAGCCTTTGTCCAAGATGTTGAATCAAATGTTACAACATTGTAACCTGATGTGTGCGCGCGAGCTGGTGCGAGCTGGCGTATCTTTTGTGCACATTTTATTTTAAGAGAAGATCTTTTCTCTTTCTTCAGTCCTTGCGTGTGCGTTAAGAAAGGATTTATTTTCTAAACAGATCTTTTATTTAAAGATTGTTTTAGGAATTATTGTGATGATTTATTTCCAAAACATATCTAATCTTTTAAGATATGATTTATTTTTAATGTGTGAGCTGGATATATTCTTGGATTAAATCTTCTGAAGCCCATGTTACCAGCTATATAAGGAAGACTCAAGACCTAATTTTCCTCACCGAAACCAATGTATCAAAATGTATACTTTTAGGGTTTCGTGTCTATGTAAGCCTTGTGCTTTAGATTTGTGTGGCTTTCTTGTATCGTTTGATGCAAGCTTGGGACATAGGTTATTGTAATCTGCTTCCAGACCATTAGGTAGGAAGCTAGAGTAGTTTGCACTCCAAAACCTTTAGGTACGGAGTATAGAAGCTTTTGGTATACTCGCATGAGTATAGTTTTCTTGAAGAGTGTCTTCACACATGTTTTATATACCCCAACCTTTGGATTAAGGTTGGTCAGAACCCTTGTTCGGATTACAAGGAAGAGGAAGTGAGATGGTACATCTCAGATCTAGGCTAAGACCCTAGGTTGTAAACAATAGGGGAGTTGCTAGATGGGAAGGGCATAAACTTGGAGGGTTTTGTCATTAGTCTAGGGCTATTGCTTATTGGTTACATTCCTGGATTGGTATCCCCCAGATTAGGATGCGGTTGGCGCCGAACTGGGTTAACAAATACTATGTGTTGTTTACCTTCCTGCTGCTTATTGTTTATATTGTCCATTGTGTTTTACGTTGGCACGATGTTGGAACATCATATACCACATCTGTGACCAGCGCGCCGGAATTTCAATTGGTATCAGAGCAGGCATCCTGTTCTGTTTCTGGGTGAGATCCATGGAAGATACTTTCTGGCTTTATGGACAAGGAAGAAGAAGATGTGCTTGTTGCTCCGATACTGTTCTTGTGGTATGCTGAAGTTGAGGGGGAGCATACGTTTTGATATTGAGGGGGAGTGCTCTGTGAGGCTGAATATGTCAAATTCCGCTGTTGTATGCCTCTGATGTTGCTAATACATCTCTCCAGTTTATATGGCTTAGTCAAGAATTATTTTAGCCAAAATTTGCCAAAGGGGGAGATTGTTGAGGTTTTTAATTGTTGGCTTCGTTTTGGTAAAATAAGCCTTTGTCCAAGATGTTGAATCAAATGTTACAACATTGTAACCTGATGTGTGCGCGCGAGCTGGTGCGAGCTGGCGTATCTTTTGTGCACATTTTATTTTAAGAGAAGATCTTTTCTCTTTCTTCATTCCTTGCGTGTGCGTTAAGAAAGGATTTATTTTCTAAACAGATCTTTTATTTAAAGATTGTTTTAGGAATTATTGTGATGATTTATTTCCAAAACATATCTAATCTTTTAAGATATGATTTATTTTTAATGTGTGAGCTGGATATATTCTTGGATTAAATCTTCTGAAGCCCATGTTACCAGCTATATAAGGAAGACTCAAGACCTAATTTTCCTCACCGAAACCAATGTATCAAAATGTATACTTTTAGGGTTTCGTGTCTATGTAAGCCTTGTGCTTTAGATTTGTGTGGCTTTCTTGTATCGTTTGATGCAAGCTTGGGACATAGGTTATTGTAATCTGCTTCCAAACCATTAGGTAGGAAGCTAGAGTAGTTTGCACTCCAAAACCTTTAGGTACGGAGTATAGAAGCTTTTGGTATACTCGCATGAGTATAGTTTTCTTGAAGAGTGTCTTCACACATGTTTTATATACCCCAACCTTTGGATTAAGGTTGGTCAGAACCCTTGTTCGGATTACAAGGAAGAGGAAGTGAGATGGTACATCTCAGATCTAGGCTAAGACCCTAGGTTGTAAACAATAGGGGAGTTGCTAGATGGGAAGGGCATAAACTTGGAGGGTTTTGTCATTAGTCTAGGGCTATTGCTTATTGGTTACATTCCTGGATTGGTATCCCCCAGATTAGGATGCGGTTGGCGCCGAACTGGGTTAACAAATACTATGTGTTGTTTACCTTCCTGCTGCTTATTGTTTATATTGTCCATTGTGTTTTACGTTGGCACGATGTTGGAACATCATATACCACATCTGTGACCAGCGCGCCGGAATTTCAATTGGTATCAGAGCAGGCATCCTGTTCTGTTTCTGGGTGAGATCCATGGAAGATACTTTCTGGCTTTATGGACAAGGAAGAAGAAGATGTGCTTGTTGCTCCGATACTGTTCTTGTGGTATGCTGAAGTTGAGGGGGAGCATACGTTTTGATATTGAGGGGGAGTGCTCTGTGAGGCTGAATATGTCAAATTCCGCTGTTGTATGCCTCTGATGTTGCTAATACATCTCTCCAGTTTATATGGCTTAGTCAAGAATTATTTTAGCCAAAATTTGCCAAAGGGGGAGATTGTTGAGGTTTTTAATTGTTGGCTTCGTTTTGGTAAAATAAGCCTTTGTCCAAGATGTTGAATCAAATGTTACAACATTGTAACCTGATGTGTGCGCGCGAGCTGGTGCGAGCTGGCGTATCTTTTGTGCACATTTTATTTTAAGAGAAGATCTTTTCTCTTTCTTCAGTCCTTGTGTGTGCATTAAGAAAGGATTTATTTTCTAAACAGATATTTTATTTAAAGATTGTTTTAGGAATTATTGTGAAGATTTATTTCCAAAACATATCTAATCTTTTAAGATATTATTTATTTTTAATGTGTGAGCTCGATATATTCTTGGATTAAATCTTCTGAAGCCCATGTTACCAGCTATATAAGGAAGACTCAAGACCTAATTTTCCTCACCGAAACCAATGTATCAAAATGTAGACTTTTAGGGTTTCGTGTCTATGTAAGCCTTGTGCTTTAGATTTGTGTGCCTTTCTTGTATCGTTTGATGCAAGCTTGGGACATAGGTTATTGTAATCTGCTTCCAAACCATTAGGTAAGAAGCTAGAGTAGTTTGCACTCCAAAACCTTTAGGTACGGAGTATAGAAGCTTTTGGTAAACTCGCATGAGTATAGTTTTCTTGAAGAGTGTCTTCACACATGTTTTATATACCCCAACCTTTAGATTAAGGTTGGTCAGAACCCTTGTTGGGATTACAAGGAAGAGGAAGTGAGATGGTACATCTCAGATCTAGGCTAAGACCCTAGGTTGTAAACAATAGGGGAGTTGCTAGATGGGAAGGGCATAAACTTGGAGGGTTTTGTCATTAGTCTAGGGCTATTGCTTATTGGTAACATTCCTGGATTGGTATCCCCCAGATTAGGTTGCGGTTGGCGCCGAACTGGGTTAACAAATACTATGTGTTGTTTACCTTCCTGTTGCTTATTGTTTATATTGTCCATTGTGTTTTACGTTGGCACGATGTTGGAACATCATATACCACATCTGTGACCAGCGCGCCGGAATTTCAATTGGTATCAGAGCAGGCATCCTGTTCTGTTTCTGGGTGAGATCCATGGAAGATACTTTCTGGCTTTATGGACAAGGAAGAAGAAGATGTGCTTGTTGCTCCGATACTGTTCTTGTGGTATGCTGAAGTTGAGGGGGAGCATACGTTTTGATATTGAGGGGGAGTGCTCTGTGAGGCTGAATATGTCAAATTCCGCTGTTGTATGCCTCTGATGTTGCTAATACATCTCTCCAGTTTATATGGCTTAGTCAAGAATTATTTTAGCCAAAATTTGCCAAAGGGGGAGATTGTTGAGGTTTTTAATTGTTGGCTTCGTTTTGGTAAAATAAGCCTTTGTCCAAGATGTTGAATCAAATGTTACAACATTGTAACCTGATGTGTGCGCGCGAGCTGGTGCGAGCTGGCGTATCTTTTGTGCACATTTTATTTTAAGAGAAAATCTTTTCTCTTTCTTCAGTCCTTGCGTGTGCATTAAGAAAGGATTTATTTTCTAAACAGATATTTTATTTAAAGATTGTTTTAGGAATTATTGTGAAGATTTATTTCCAAAACATATCTAATCTTTTAAGATATGATTTATTTTTAATGTGTGAGCTCGATATATTCTTGGATTAAATCTTCTGAAGCCCATGTTACCAGCTATATAAGGAAGACTCAAGACCTAATTTTCCTCACCGAAACCAATGTATCAAAATGTAGACTTTTAGGGTTTCGTGTCTATGTAAGCCTTGTGCTTTAGATTTGTGTGCCTTTCTTGTATCGTTTGATGCAAGCTTGGGACATAGGTTATTGTAATCTGCTTCCAAACCATTAGGTAAGAAGCTAGAGTAGTTTGCACTCCAAAACCTTTAGGTACGGAGTATAGAAGCTTTTGGTAAACTCGCATGAGTATAGTTTTCTTGAAGAGTGTCTTCACACATGTTTTATATACCCCAACCTTTAGATTAAGGTTGGTCAGAACCCTTGTTGGGATTACAAGGAAGAGGAAGTGAGATGGTACATCTCAGATCTAGGCTAAGACCCTAGGTTGTAAACAATAGGGGAGTTGCTAGATGGGAAGGGCATAAACTTGGAGGGTTTTGTCATTAGTCTAGGGCTATTGCTTATTGGTTACATTCCTGGATTGGTATCCCCCAGATTAGGTTGCGGTTGGCGCCGAACTGGGTTAATAAATACTATGTGTTGTTTACCTTCCTGTTGCTTATTGTTTATATTGTCCATTGTGTTTTACGTTGGCACGATGTTGGAACATCATAAACCACATCTGTGACCAGCGCGCCGGAATTTCAATTGGTATCAGAGCAGGCATCCTGTTCTGTTTCTGGGTGAGATCCATGGAAGATACTTTCTGGCTTTATGGACAAGGAAGAAGAAGATGTGCTTGTTGCTCCGATACTGTTCTTGTGGTATGCTGAAGTTGAGGGGGAGCATACGTTTTGATATTGAGGGGGAGTGCTCTGTGAGGCTGAATATGTCAAATTCCGCTGTTGTATGCCTCTGATGTTGCTAATACATCTCTCCAGTTTATATGGCTTAGTCAAGAATTATTTTAGCCAAAATTTGCCAAAGGGGGAGATTGTTGAGGTTTTTAATTGTTGGCTTCGTTTTGGTAAAATAAGCCTTTGTCCAAGATGTTGAATCAAATGTTACAACATTGTAACCTGATGTGTGCGCGCGAGCTGGTGCGAGCTGGCGTATCTTTTGTGCACATTTTATTTTAAGAGAAGATCTTTTCTCTTTCTTCAGTCCTTGCGTGTGCATTAAGAAAGGATTTATTTTCTAAACAGATATTTTATTTAAAGATTGTTTTAGGAATTATTGTGAAGATTTATTTCCAAAACATATCTAATCTTTTAAGATATGATTTATTTTTAATGTGTGAGCTCGATATATTCTTGGATTAAATCTTCTGAAGCCCATGTTACCAGCTATATAAGGAAGACTCAAGACCTAATTTTCCTCACCGAAACCAATGTATCAAAATGTAGACTTTTAGGGTTTCGTGTCTATGTAAGCCTTGTGCTTTAGATTTGTGTGCCTTTCTTGTATTGTTTGATGCAAGCTTGGGACATAGGTTATTGTAATCTGCTTCCAAACCATTAGGTAAGAAGCTAGAGTAGTTTGCACTCCAAAACCTTTAGGTACGGAATATAGAAGCTTTTGGTATACTCGCATGAGTATAGTTTTCTTGAAGAGTGTCTTCACACATGTTTTATATACCCCAACCTTTGGATTAAGGTTGGTCAGAACCCTTGTTCGGATTACAAGGAAGAGGAAGTGAGATGGTACATCTCAGATCTAGGATAAGACCCTAGGTTGTAAACAATAGGGGAGTTGCTAGATGGGAAGGGCATAAACTTGGAGGGTTTTGTCATTAGTCTAGGGCTATTGCTTATTGGTTACATTCCTGGATTGGTATCCCCCAGATTAGGTTGCGGTTGGCGCCGAACTGGGTTAACAAATACTCTGTGTTGTTTACCTTCCTGCTGCTTATTGTTTATATTGTCCATTGTGTTTTACGTTGGCACGATGTTGGAACATCATATACCACATCTGTGACCAGCGCGCCGGAATTTCAATTGGTATCAGAGCAGGCATCCTGTTCTGTTTCTGGGTGAGATCCATGGAAGATACTTTCTGGCTTTATGGACAAGGAAGAAGAAGATGTGCTTGTTGCTCCGATACTGTTCTTGTGGTATGCTGAAGTTGAGGGGGAGCATACGTTTTGATATTGAGGGGGAGTGCTCTGTGAGGCTGAATATGTCAAATTCCGCTGTTGTATGCCTCTGATGTTGCTAATACATCTCTCCAGTTTATATGGCTTAGTCAAGAATTATTTTAGCCAAAATTTGCCAAAGGGGGAGATTGTTGAGGTTTTTAATTGTTGGCTTCGTTTTGGTAAAATAAGCCTTTGTCCAAGATGTTGAATCAAATGTTACAACATTGTAACCTGATGTGTGCGCGCGAGCTGGTGCGAGCTGGCGTATCTTTTGTGCACATTTTATTTTAAGAGAAGATCTTTTCTCTTTCTTCAGTCCTTGTGTGTGCATTAAGAAAGGATTTATTTTCTAAACAGATATTTTATTTAAAGATTGTTTTAGGAATTATTGTGAAGATTTATTTCCAAAACATATCTAATCTTTTAAGATATTATTTATTTTTAATGTGTGAGCTCGTTATATTCTTGGATTAAATCTTCTGAAGCCCATGTTACCAGCTATATAAGGAAGACTCAAGACCTAATTTTCCTCACCGAAACCAATGTATCAAAATGTAGACTTTTAGGGTTTCGTGTCTATGTAAGCCTTGTGCTTTAGATTTGTGTGCCTTTCTTGTATCGTTTGATGCAAGCTTGGGACATAGGTTATTGTAATCTGCTTCCAAACCATTAGGTAAGAAGCTAGAGTAGTTTGCACTCCAAAACCTTTAGGTACGGAGTATAGAAGCTTTTGGTAAACTCGCATGAGTATAGTTTTCTTGAAGAGTGTCTTCACACATGTTTTATATACCCCAACCTTTAGATTAAGGTTGGTCAGAACCCTTGTTGGGATTACAAGGAAGAGGAAGTGAGATGGTAAATCTCAGATCTAGGCTAAGACCCTAGGTTGTAAACAATAGGGGAGTTGCTAGATGGGAAGGGCATAAACTTGGAGGGTTTTGTCATTAGTCTAGGGCTATTGCTTATTGGTAACATTCCTGGATTGGTATCCCCCAGATTAGGTTGCGGTTGGCGCCGAACTGGGTTAACAAATACTATGTGTTGTTTACCTTCCTATTGCTTATTGTTTATATTGTCCATTGTGTTTTACGTTGGCACGATGTTGGAACATCATATACCACATCTGTGACCAGCGCGCCGGAATTTCAATTGGTATCAGAGCAGGCATCCTGTTCTGTTTCTGGGTGAGATCCATGGAAGATACTTTCTGGCTTTATGGACAAGGAAGAAGAAGATGTGCTTGTTGCTCCGATACTGTTCTTGTGGTATGCTGAAGTTGAGGGGGAGCATACGTTTTGATATTGAGGGGGAGTGCTCTGTGAGGCTGAATATGTCAAATTCCGCTGTTGTATGCCTCTGATGTTGCTAATACATCTCTCCAGTTTATATGGCTTAGTCAAGAATTATTTTAGCCAAAATTTGCCAAAGGGGGAGATTGTTGAGGTTTTTAATTGTTGGCTTCGTTTTGGTAAAATAAGCCTTTGTCCAAGATGTTGAATCAAATGTTACAACATTGTAACCTGATGTGTGCGCGCGAGCTGGTGCGAGCTGGCGTATCTTTTGTGCACATTTTATTTTAAGAGAAAATCTTTTCTCTTTCTTCAGTCCTTGCGTGTGCATTAAGAAAGGATTTATTTTCTAAACAGATATTTTATTTAAAGATTGTTTTAGGAATTATTGTGAAGATTTATTTCCAAAACATATCTAATCTTTTAAGATATGATTTATTTTTAATGTGTGAGCTCGATATATTCTTGGATTAAATCTTCTGAAGCCCATGTTACCAGCTATATAAGGAAGACTCAAGACCTAATTTTCCTCACCGAAACCAATGTATCAAAATGTAGACTTTTAGGGTTTCGTGTCTATGTAAGCCTTGTGCTTTAGATTTGTGTGCCTTTCTTGTATCGTTTGATGCAAGCTTGGGACATAGGTTATTGTAATCTGCTTCCAAACCATTAGGTAAGAAGCTAGAGTAGTTTGCACTCCAAAACCTTTAGGTACGGAGTATAGAAGCTTTTGGTAAACTCGCATGAGTATAGTTTTCTTGAAGAGTGTCTTCACACATGTTTTATATACCCCAACCTTTAGATTAAGGTTGGTCAGAACCCTTGTTGGGATTACAAGGAAGAGGAAGTGAGATGGTACATCTCAGATCTAGGCTAAGACCCTAGGTTGTAAACAATAGGGGAGTTGCTAGATGGGAAGGGCATAAACTTGGAGGGTTTTGTCATTAGTCTAGGGCTATTGCTTATTGGTTACATTCCTGGATTGGTATCCCCCAGATTAGGTTGCGGTTGGCGCCGAACTGGGTTAATAAATACTATGTGTTGTTTACCTTCCTGTTGCTTATTGTTTATATTGTCCATTGTGTTTTACGTTGGCACGATGTTGGAACATCATATACCACATCTGTGACCAGCGCGCCGGAATTTCAATTGGTATCAGAGCAGGCATCCAGTTCTGTTTCTGGGTGAGATCCATGGAAGATACTTTCTGGCTTTATGGACAAGGAAGAAGAAGATGTGCTTGTTGCTCCGATACTGTTCTTGTGGTATGCTGAAGTTGAGGGGGAGCATACGTTTTGATATTGAGGGGGAGTGCTCTGTGAGGCTGAATATGTCAAATTCCGCTGTTGTATGCCTCTGATGTTGCTAATACATCTCTCCAGTTTATATGGCTTAGTCAAGAATTATTTTAGCCAAAATTTGCCAAAGGGGGAGATTGTTGAGGTTTTTAATTGTTGGCTTCGTTTTGGTAAAATAAGCCTTTGTCCAAGATGTTGAATCAAATGTTACAACATTGTAACCTGATGTGTGCGCGCGAGCTGGTGCGAGCTGGCGTATCTTTTGTGCACATTTTATTTTAAGAGAAGATCTTTTCTCTTTCTTCAGTCCTTGCGTGTGCATTAAGAAAGGATTTATTTTCTAAACAGATATTTTATTTAAAGATTGTTTTAGGAATTATTGTGAAGATTTATTTCCAAAACATATCTAATCTTTTAAGATATGATTTATTTTTAATGTGTGAGCTCGATATATTCTTGGATTAAATCTTCTGAAGCCCATGTTACCAGCTATATAAGGAAGACTCAAGACCTAATTTTCCTCACCGAAACCAATGTATCAAAATGTAGACTTTTAGGGTTTCGTGTCTATGTAAGCCTTGTGCTTTAGATTTGTGTGCCTTTCTTGTATCGTTTGATGCAAGCTTGGGACATAGGTTATTGTAATCTGCTTCCAAACCATTAGGTAAGAAGCTAGAGTAGTTTGCACTCCAAAACCTTTAGGTACGGAGTATAGAAGCTTTTGGTAAACTCGCATGAGTATAGTTTTCTTGAAGAGTGTCTTCACACATGTTTTATATACCCCAACCTTTAGATTAAGGTTGGTCAGAACCCTTGTTGGGATTACAAGGAAGAGGAAGTGAGATGGTACATCTCAGATCTAGGCTAAGACCCTAGGTTGTAAACAATAGGGGAGTTGCTAGATGGGAAGGGCATAAACTTGGAGGGTTTTGTCATTAGTCTAGGGCTATTGCTTATTGGTAACATTCCTGGATTGGTATCCCCCAGATTAGGTTGCGGTTGGCGCCGAACTGGGTTAACAAATACTATGTGTTGTTTACCTTCCTGTTGCTTATTGTTTATATTGTCCATTGTGTTTTACGTTGGCACGATGTTGGAACATCATATACCACATCTGTGACCAGCGCGCCGGAATTTCAATTGGTAACAGAGCAGGCATCCTGTTCTGTTTCTGGGTGAGATCCATGGAAGATACTTTCTGGCTTTATGGACAAGGAAGAAGAAGATGTGCTTGTTGCTCCGATACTGTTCTTGTGGTATGCTGAAGTTGAGGGGGAGCATACGTTTTGATATTGAGGGGGAGTGCTCTGTGAGGCTGAATATGTCAAATTCCGCTGTTGTATGCCTCTGATGTTGCTAATACATCTCTCCAGTTTATATGGCTTAGTCAAGAATTATTTTAGCCAAAATTTGCCAAAGGGGGAGATTGTTGAGGTTTTTAATTGTTGGCTTCGTTTTGGTAAAATAAGCCTTTGTCCAAGATGTTGAATCAAATGTTACAACATTGTAACCTGATGTGTGCGCGCGAGCTGGTGCGAGCTGGCGTATCTTTTGTGCACATTTTATTTTAAGAGAAAATCTTTTCTCTTTCTTCAGTCCTTGCGTGTGCATTAAGAAAGGATTTATTTTCTAAACAGATATTTTATTTAAAGATTGTTTTAGGAATTATTGTGAAGATTTATTTCCAAAACATATCTAATCTTTTAAGATATGATTTATTTTTAATGTGTGAGCTCGATATATTCTTGGATTAAATCTTCTGAAGCCCATGTTACCAGCTATATAAGGAAGACTCAAGACCTAATTTTCCTCACCGAAACCAATGTATCAAAATGTAGACTTTTAGGGTTTCGTGTCTATGTAAGCCTTGTGCTTTAGATTTGTGTGCCTTTCTTGTATCGTTTGATGCAAGCTTGGGACATAGGTTATTGTAATCTGCTTCCAAACCATTAGGTAAGAAGCTAGAGTAGTTTGCACTCCAAAACCTTTAGGTACGGAGTATAGAAGCTTTTGGTAAACTCGCATGAGTATAGTTTTCTTGAAGAGTGTCTTCACACATGTTTTATATACCCCAACCTTTAGATTAAGGTTGGTCAGAACCCTTGTTGGGATTACAAGGAAGAGGAAGTGAGATGGTACATCTCAGATCTAGGCTAAGACCCTAGGTTGTAAACAATAGGGGAGTTGCTAGATGGGAAGGGCATAAACTTGGAGGGTTTTGTCATTAGTCTAGGGCTATTGCTTATTGGTTACATTCCTGGATTGGTATCCCCCAGATTAGGTTGCGGTTGGCGCCGAACTGGGTTAATAAATACTATGTGTTGTTTACCTTCCTGTTGCTTATTGTTTATATTGTCCATTGTGTTTTACGTTGGCACGATGTTGGAACATCATATACCACATCTGTGACCAGCGCGCCGGAATTTCAATTGGTATCAGAGCAGGCATCCTGTTCTGTTTCTGGGTGAGATCCATGGAAGATACTTTCTGGCTTTATGGACAAGGAAGAAGAAGATGTGCTTGTTGCTCCGATACTGTTCTTGTGGTATGCTGAAGTTGAGGGGGAGCATACGTTTTGATATTGAGGGGGAGTGCTCTGTGAGGCTGAATATGTCAAATTCCGCTGTTGTATGCCTCTGATGTTGCTAATACATCTCTCCAGTTTATATGGCTTAGTCAAGAATTATTTTAGCCAAAATTTGCCAAAGGGGGAGATTGTTGAGGTTTTTAATTGTTGGCTTCGTTTTGGTAAAATAAGCCTTTGTCCAAGATGTTGAATCAAATGTTACAACATTGTAACCTGATGTGTGCGCGCGAGCTGGTGCGAGCTGGCGTATCTTTTGTGCACATTTTATTTTAAGAGAAGATCTTTTCTCTTTCTTCAGTCCTTGCGTGTGCATTAAGAAAGGATTTATTTTCTAAACAGATATTTTATTTAAAGATTGTTTTAGGAATTATTGTGAAGATTTATTTCCAAAACATATCTAATCTTTTAAGATATGATTTATTTTTAATGTGTGAGCTCGATATATTCTTGGATTAAATCTTCTGAAGCCCATGTTACCAGCTATATAAGGAAGACTCAAGACCTAATTTTCCTCACCGAAACCAATGTATCAAAATGTAGACTTTTAGGGTTTCGTGTCTATGTAAGCCTTGTGCTTTAGATTTGTGTGCCTTTCTTGTATTGTTTGATGCAAGCTTGGGACATAGGTTATTGTAATCTGCTTCCAAACCATTAGGTAAGAAGCTAGAGTAGTTTGCACTCCAAAACCTTTAGGTACGGAATATAGAAGCTTTTGGTATACTCGCATGAGTATAGTTTTCTTGAAGAGTGTCTTCACACATGTTTTATATACCCCAACCTTTGGATTAAGGTTGGTCAGAACCCTTGTTCGGATTACAAGGAAGAGGAAGTGAGATGGTACATCTCAGATCTAGGATAAGACCCTAGGTTGTAAACAATAGGGGAGTTGCTAGATGGGAAGGGCATAAACTTGGAGGGTTTTGTCATTAGTCTAGGGCTATTGCTTATTGGTTACATTCCTGGATTGGTATCCCCCAGATTAGGTTGCGGTTGGCGCCGAACTGGGTTAACAAATACTCTGTGTTGTTTACCTTCCTGCTGCTTATTGTTTATATTGTCCATTGTGTTTTACGTTGGCACGATGTTGGAACATCATATACCACATCTGTGACCAGCGCGCCGGAATTTCAATTGGTATCAGAGCAGGCATCCTGTTCTGTTTCTGGGTGAGATCCATGGAAGATACTTTCTGGCTTTATGGACAAGGAAGAAGAAGATGTGCTTGTTGCTCCGATACTGTTCTTGTGGTATGCTGAAGTTGAGGGGGAGCATACGTTTTGATATTGAGGGGGAGTGCTCTGTGAGGCTGAATATGTCAAATTCCGCTGTTGTATGCCTCTGATGTTGCTAATACATCTCTCCAGTTTATATGGCTTAGTCAAGAATTATTTTAGCCAAAATTTGCCAAAGGGGGAGATTGTTGAGGTTTTTAATTGTTGGCTTCGTTTTGGTAAAATAAGCCTTTGTCCAAGATGTTGAATCAAATGTTACAACATTGTAACCTGATGTGTGCGCGCGAGCTGGTGCGAGCTGGCGTATCTTTTGTGCACATTTTATTTTAAGAGAAGATCTTTTCTCTTTCTTCAGTCCTTGCGTGTGCATTAAGAAAGGATTTATTTTCTAAACAGATATTTTATTTAAAGATTGTTTTAGGAATTATTGCGAAGATTTATTTCCAAAACATATCTAATCTTTTAAGATATGATTTATTTTTAATGTGTGAGCTCGATATATTCTTGGATTAAATCTTCTGAAGCCCATGTTACCAGCTATATAAGGAAGACTCAAGACCTAATTTTCCTCACCGAAACCAATGTATCAAAATGTAGACTTTTAGGGTTTCGTGTCTATGTAAGCCTTGTGCTTTAGATTTGTGTGCCTTTCTTGTATTGTTTGATGCAAGCTTGGGACATAGGTTATTGTAATCTGCTTCCAAACCATTAGGTAAGAAGCTAGAGTAGTTTGCACTCCAAAACCTTTAGGTACGGAATATAGAAGCTTTTGGTATACTCGCATGAGTATTGTTTTCTTGAAGAGTGTCTTCACACATGTTTTATATACCCCAACCTTTGGATTAAGGTTGGTCAGAACCCTTGTTCGGATTACAAGGAAGAGGAAGTGAGATGGTACATCTCAGATCTAGGATAAGACCCTAGGTTGTAAACAATAGGGGAGTTGCTAGATGGGAAGGGCATAAACTTGGAGGGTTTTGTCATTAGTCTAGGGCTATTGCTTATTGGTTACATTCCTGGATTGGTATCCCCCATATTAGGTTGCGGTTGGCGCCGAACTGGGTTAACAAATACTCTGTGTTGTTTACCTTCCTGCTGCTTATTGTTTATATTGTCCATTGTGTTTTACGTTGGCACGATGTTGGAACATCATATACCACATCTGTGACCAGCGCGCCGGAATTTCAATTGGTATTAGAGCAGGCATCCTGTTCTGTTTCTGGGTGAGATCCATGGAAGATACTTTCTGGCTTTATGGACAAGGAAGAAGAAGATGTGCTTGTTGCTCCGATACTGTTCTTGTGGTATGCTGAAGTTGAGGGGGAGCATACGTTTTGATATTGAGGGGGAGTGCTCTGTGAGGCTGAATATGTCAAATTCCGCTGTTGTATGCCTCTGATGTTGCTAATACATCTCTCCAGTTTATATGGCTTAGTCAAGAATTATTTTAGCCAAAATTTGCCAAAGGGGGAGATTGTTGAGGTTTTTAATAGTTGGCTTCGTTTTGGTAAAATAAGCCTTTGTCCAATATGTTGAATCAAATGTTACAACATTGTAACCTGATGTGTGCGCGCGAGCTGGTGCGAGCTGGCGTATCTTTTGTGCACATTTTATTTTAAGAGAAGATCTTTTCTCTTTCTTCAGTCCTTGCGTGTGCATTAAGAAAAGATTTATTTTCTAAACAGATCTTTTATTTAAAGATTGTTTTAGGAATTATTGTGAAGATTTATTTCCAAAACATATCTAATCTTTTAAGATATGATTTATTTTTAATGTGTGAGCTGGATATATTCTTGGATTAAATCTTCTGAAGCCCATGTTACCAGCTATATAAGGAAGACTCAAGACCTAATTTTCCTCACCGAAACCAATGTATCAAAATGTATACTTTTAGGGTTTCGTGTCTATGTAAGCCTTGTGCTTTAGATTTGTGTGCCTTTCTTGTATCGTTTGATGCAAGCTCTGGACATAGGTTATTGTAATCTGCTTCCAAACCATTAGGTAGGAAGCTAGAGTAGTTTGCACTCCAAAACCTTTAGGTACGGAGTATAGAAGCTTTTGGTATACTCGCATGAGTATAGTTTTCTTGAAGAGTGTCTTCACACATGTTTTATATACCCCAACCTTTGGATTAAGGTTGGTCAGAACCCTTGTTCGGATTACAAGGAAGAGGAAGTGAGATGGTACATCTCAGATCTAGGATAAGACCCTAGGTTGTAAACAATAGGGGAGTTGCTAGATGGGAAGGGCATAAACTTGGAGGGTTTTGTCATTAGTCTAGGGCTATTGCTTATTGGTTACATTCCTGGATTGGTATCCCCCAGATTAGGTTGCGGTTGGCGCCGAACTGGGTTAACAAATACTCTGTGTTGTTTACCTTCCTGCTGCTTATTGTTTATATTGTCCATTGTGTTTTACGTTGGCACGATGTTGGAACATCATATACCACATCTGTGACCAGCGCGCCGGAATTTCAATTGGTATCAGAGCAGGCATCCTGTTCTGTTTCTGGGTGAGATCCATGGAAGATACTTTCTGGCTTTATGGACAAGGAAGAAGAAGATGTGCTTGTTGCTCCGATACTGTTCTTGTGGTATGCTGAAGTTGAGGGGGAGCATACGTTTTGATATTGAGGGGGAGTGCTCTGTGAGGCTGAATATGTCAAATTCCGCTGTTGTATGCCTCTGATGTTGCTAATACATCTCTCCAGTTTATATGGCTTAGTCAAGAATTATTTTAGCCAAAATTTGCCAAAGGGGGAGATTGTTGAGGTTTTTAATAGTTGGCTTCGTTTTGGTAAAATAAGCCTTTGTCCAATATGTTGAATCAAATGTTACAACATTGTAACCTGATGTGTGCGCGCGAGCTGGTGCGAGCTGGCGTATCTTTTGTGCACATTTTATTTTAAGAGAAGATCTTTTCTCTTTCTTCAGTCCTTGCGTGTGCATTAAGAAAAGATTTATTTTCTAAACAGATCTTTTATTTAAAGATTGTTTTAGGAATTATTGTGAAGATTTATTTCCAAAACATATCTAATCTTTTAAGATATGATTTATTTTTAATGTGTGAGCTGGATATATTCTTGGATTAAATCTTCTGAAGCCCATGTTACCAGCTATATAAGGAAGACTCAAGACCTAATTTTCCTCACCGAAACCAATGTATCAAAATGTATACTTTTAGGGTTTCGTGTCTATGTAAGCCTTGTGCTTTAGATTTGTGTGCCTTTCTTGTATCGTTTGATGCAAGCTCTGGACATAGGTTATTGTAATCTGCTTCCAAACCATTAGGTAGGAAGCTAGAGTAGTTTGCACTCCAAAACCTTTAGGTACGGAGTATAGAAGCTTTTGGTATACTCGCATGAGTATAGTTTTCTTGAAGAGTGTCTTCACACATGTTTTATATACCCCAACCTTTGGATTAAGGTTGGTCAGAACCCTTGTTCGGATTACAAGGAAGAGGAAGTGAGATGGTACATCTCAGATCTAGGATAAGACCCTAGGTTGTAAACAATAGGGGAGTTGCTAGATGGGAAGGGCATAAACTTGGAGGGTTTTGTCATTAGTCTAGGGCTATTGCTTATTGGTTACATTCCTGGATTGGTATCCCCCAGATTAGGTTGCGGTTGGCGCCGAACTGGGTTAACAAATACTCTGTGTTGTTTACCTTCCTGCTGCTTATTGTTTATATTGTCCATTGTGTTTTACGTTGGCACGATGTTGGAACATCATATACCACATCTGTGACCAGCGCGCCGGAATTTCAATTGGTATCAGAGCAGGCATCCTGTTCTGTTTCTGGGTGAGATCCATGGAAGATACTTTCTGGCTTTATGGACAAGGAAGAAGAAGATGTGCTTGTTGCTCCGATACTGTTCTTGTGGTATGCTGAAGTTGAGGGGGAGCATACGTTTTGATATTGAGGGGGAGTGCTCTGTGAGGCTGAATATGTCAAATTCCGCTGTTGTATGCCTCTGATGTTGCTAATACATCTCTCCAGTTTATATGGCTTAGTCAAGAATTATTTTAGCCAAAATTTGCCAAAGGGGGAGATTGTTGAGGTTTTTAATTGTTGGCTTCGTTTTGGTAAAATAAGCCTTTGTCCAAGATGTTGAATCAAATGTTACAACATTGTAACCTGATGTGTGCGCGCGAGCTGGTGCGAGCTGGCGTATCTTTTGTGCACATTTTATTTTAAGAGAAGATCTTTTCTCTTTCTTCAGTCCTTGCGTGTGCATTAAGAAAGGATTTATTTTCTAAACAGATATTTTATTTAAAGATTGTTTTAGGAATTATTGCGAAGATTTATTTCCAAAACATATCTAATCTTTTAAGATATGATTTATTTTTAATGTGTGAGCTCGATATATTCTTGGATTAAATCTTCTGAAGCCCATGTTACCAGCTATATAAGGAAGACTCAAGACCTAATTTTCCTCACCGAAACCAATGTATCAAAATGTAGACTTTTAGGGTTTCGTGTCTATGTAAGCCTTGTGCTTTAGATTTGTGTGCCTTTCTTGTATTGTTTGATGCAAGCTTGGGACATAGGTTATTGTAATCTGCTTCCAAACCATTAGGTAAGAAGCTAGAGTAGTTTGCACTCCAAAACCTTTAGGTACGGAATATAGAAGCTTTTGGTATACTCGCATGAGTATTGTTTTCTTGAAGAGTGTCTTCACACATGTTTTATATACCCCAACCTTTGGATTAAGGTTGGTCAGAACCCTTGTTCGGATTACAAGGAAGAGGAAGTGAGATGGTACATCTCAGATCTAGGATAAGACCCTAGGTTGTAAACAATAGGGGAGTTGCTAGATGGGAAGGGCATAAACTTGGAGGGTTTTGTCATTAGTCTAGGGCTATTGCTTATTGGTTACATTCCTGGATTGGTATCCCCCATATTAGGTTGCGGTTGGCGCCGAACTGGGTTAACAAATACTCTGTGTTGTTTACCTTCCTGCTGCTTATTGTTTATATTGTCCATTGTGTTTTACGTTGGCACGATGTTGGAACATCATATACCACATCTGTGACCAGCGCGCCGGAATTTCAATTGGTATCAGAGCAGGCATCCTGTTCTGTTTCTGGGTGAGATCCATGGAAGATACTTTCTGGCTTTATGGACAAGGAAGAAGAAGATGTGCTTGTTGCTCCGATACTGTTCTTGTGGTATGCTGAAGTTGAGGGGGAGCATACGTTTTGATATTGAGGGGGAGTGCTCTGTGAGGCTGAATATGTAAAATTCCGCTGTTGTATGCCTCTGATGTTGCTAATACATCTCTCCAGTTTATATGGCTTAGTCAAGAATTATTTTAGCCAAAATTTGCCAAAGGGGGAGATTGTTGAGGTTTTTAATAGTTGGCTTCGTTTTGGTAAAATAAGCCTTTGTCCAATATGTTGAATCAAATGTTACAACATTGTAACCTGATGTGTGCGCGCGAGCTGGTGCGAGCTGGCGTATCTTTTGTGCACATTTTATTTTAAGAGAAGATCTTTTCTCTTTCTTCAGTCCTTGCGTGTGCATTAAGAAAAGATTTATTTTCTAAACAGATCTTTTATTTAAAGATTGTTTTAGGAATTATTGTGAAGATTTATTTCCAAAACATATCTAATCTTTTAAGATATGATTTATTTTTAATGTGTGAGCTGGATATATTCTTGGATTAAATCTTCTGAAGCCCATGTTACCAGCTATATAAGGAAGACTCAAGACCTAATTTTCCTCACCGAAACCAATGTATCAAAATGTATACTTTTAGGGTTTCGTGTCTATGTAAGCCTTGTGCTTTAGATTTGTGTGCCTTTCTTGTATCGTTTGATGCAAGCTCTGGACATAGGTTATTGTAATCTGCTTCCAAACCATTAGGTAGGAAGCTAGAGTAGTTTGCACTCCCAAACCTTTAGGTACGGAGTATAGAAGCTTTTGGTATACTCGCATGAGTATAGTTTTCTTGAAGAGTGTCTTCACACATGTTTTATATACCCCAACCTTTGGATTAAGGTTGGTCAGAACCCTTGTTCGGATTACAAGGAAGAGGAAGTGAGATGGTACATCTCAGATCTAGGATAAGACCCTAGGTTGTAAACAATAGGGGAGTTGCTAGATGGGAAGGGCATAAACTTGGAGGGTTTTGTCATTAGTCTAGGGCTATTGCTTATTGGTTACATTCCTGGATTGGTATCCCCCAGATTAGGTTGCGGTTGGCGCCGAACTGGGTTAACAAATACTCTGTGTTGTTTACCTTCCTGCTGCTTATTGTTTATATTGTCCATTGTGTTTTACGTTGGCACGATGTTGGAACATTATATACCACATCTGTGACCAGCGCGCCGGAATTTCAATTGGTATCAGAGCAGGCATCATGTTCTGTTTCTGGGTGAGATCCATGGAAGATACTTTCTGGCTTTATGGACAAGGAAGAAGAAGATGTGTTTGTTGCTCCGATACTGTTCTTGTGGTATGCTGAAGTTGAGGGGGAGCATACGTTTTGATATTGAGGGGGAGTGCTCTGTGAGGCTGAATATGTCAAATTCCGCTGTTGTATGCCTCTGATGTTGCTAATACATCTCTCCAGTTTATATGGCTTAGTCAAGAATTATTTTAGCCAAAATTTGCCAAAGGGGGAGATTGTTGAGGTTTTTAATTGTTGGCTTTGTTTTGGTAAAATAAGCCTTTGTCCAAGATGTTGAATCAAATGTTACAACATTGTAACCTGATGTGTGCGCGCGAGCTGGTGCGAGCTGGCGTATCTTTTGTGCACATTTTATTTTAAGAGAAGATCTTTTCTCTTTCTTCAGTCCTTGCGTGTGCATTAAGAAAGGATTTATTTTCTAAACAGATCTTTTATTTAAAGATTGTTTTAGGAATTATTGCGAAGATATATTTCCAAAACATATCTAATCTTTTAAGATATGATTTATTTTTAATGTGTGAGCTGGATATATTCTTGGATTAAATCTTCTGAAGCCCATGTTACCAGCTATATAAGGAAGACTCAAGACCTAATTTTCCTCACCGAAACCAATGTATCAAAATGTATACTTTTAGGGTTTCGTGTCTATGTAAGCCTTGTGCTTTAGATTTGTGTGCCTTTCTTGTATCGTTTGATGCAAGCTTGGGACATAGGTTATTGTAATCTGCTTCCAAACCATTAGGTAAGAAACTAGAGTAGTTTGCACTCCAAAATCTTTAGGTACGGAGTATAGAAGCTTTTGGTATACTCGCATGAGTATAGTTTTCTTGAAGAGTGTCTTCACACATGTTTTATATACCCCAACCTTTGGATTAAGGTTGGTCAGAACCCTTATTCGGATTACAAGGAAGAGGAAGTGAGAGGGTACATCTCAGATCTAGGCTAAGACCCTAGGTTGTAAACAATAGGGGAGTTGCTAGATGGGAAGGGCATAAACTTGGAGGGTTTTGTCATTAGTCTAGGGTTATTGCTTATTGGTTACATTCCTGGATTGGTATCCCCCAGATTAGGTTGCAGTTGGCGCCGAACTGGGTTAAGAAATACTCTGTGTTGTTTACCTTCCTTCTGCTTATTGTTTATATTGTCCATTGTGTTTTACGTTGGCACGATGTT
This sequence comes from Trifolium repens, assembly GCA_030408175.1. NCBI lineage: Eukaryota > Viridiplantae > Streptophyta > Magnoliopsida > Fabales > Fabaceae > Trifolium > Trifolium repens. Next base: position 18,144,224 of record CP125839.1, on the reverse strand, counting down.
GGAAAATCATATACCACATCTGTGACCAGCGCGCCGAAATTTCAATTGGTATCAGAGCAGGCATCCTGTTCTGTTTCTGGGTGAGATCCATGGAAGATACTTTCTGGCTTTATGGACAAGGAAGAAGAAGATGTGCTTGTTGCTCCGATACTGTTCTTGTCGTATGCTGAAGTTGAGGGGGAGCATACGTTTTGATATTGAGGGGGAGTGCTCTGTGAGGCTGAATATGTCAAATTCCGCTGTTGTATGCCTCTGATGTTGCTAATACATCTCTCCAGTTTATATGGCTTAGTCAAGAATTATTTTAGCCAAAATTTGCCAAAGGGGGAGATTGTTGAGGTTTTTAATTGTTGGCTTCGTTTTGGTAAAATAAGCCTTTGTCAAAGATGTTGAATCAAATGTTACAACATTGTAACCTGATGTGTGCGCGCGAGCTGGTGCGAGCTGGCGTATCTTTTGTGCACATTTTATTTTAAGAGAAGATCTTTTCTCTTTCTTCAGTCTTTTCGTGTGCATTAAGAAAGGATTTATTTTCTAAACAGATATTTTATTTAAAGATTGTTTTAGGAATTATTGCGAAGATTTATTTCCAAAACATATCTAATCTTTTAAGATATGATTTATTTTTAATGTGTGAGCTCGATATATTCTTGGATTAAATCTTCTGAAGCCCATGTTACCAGCTATATAAGGAAGACTCAAGACCTAATTTTCCTCACCGAAACCAATGTATCAAAATGTAGACTTTTAGGGTTTCGTGTCTATGTAAGGTTCGTGCTTTAGATTTGTGTGCCTTTCTTGTATCGTTTGATGCAAGCTTGGGACATAGGTTATTGTAATCTGCTTCCAAACCATTAGGTAAGAAGCTAGAGTAGTTTGCACTCCAAAACCTTTAGGTACGGAGTATAGAAGCTTTTGGTATACTCGCATGAGTATAGTTTTCTTGAAGAGTGTCTTCACACATGTTTTATATACCCCAACCTTTAGATTAAGGTTGGTCAAAACCCTTGTTGGGATTACAAGGAAGAGGAAGTGAGATGGTACATCTCAGATCTAGGCTAAGACCCTAGGCTGTAAACAATAGGGGAGTTGCTAGATGGGAAGGGCATAAACTTGGAGGGTTTTGTCATTAGTCTAGGGCTATTGCTTATTGGTTACATTCCTGGATTGGTATCCCCAAGATTAGGTTGCGGTTGGCGCCGAACTGGGTTAACAAATACTATGTGTTGTTTACCTTCCTGCTGCTTATTGTTTATATTGTCCATTGTGTTTTATGTTGGCACGATGTTGGAACATCATATACCACATCTGTGACTAGCGCGCCGGAATTTCAATAGGTATCAGAGCAGGCATCCTGTTCTGTTTCTGGGTGAGATCCATGGAAGATACTTTCTGGCTTTATGGACAAGGAAGAAGAAGATGTGCTTGTTGCTCCGATACTGTTCTTGTGGTATGCTGAAGTTGAGGGGGAGCATATGTTTTGATATTGAGGGGGAGTGCTCTGTGAGGCTGAATATGTCAAATTCCGCTGTTGTATGCCTCTGATGTTGCTAATACATCTCTCCAGTTTATATGGCTTAGTCAACAATTATTTTAGCCAAAATTTGCCAAAGGGGGAGATTGTTGAGGTTTTTAATTGTTGGCTTCGTTTTGGTAAAATAAGCCTTTGTCCAAGATGTTGAATCAAATGTTATAACATTGTAACCTAATGTGTGCGCGCGAGCTGGTGCGAACTGGCGTATCTTTTGTGCACATTTTATTTTAAGAGAAGATCTTTTCTCTTTCTTCAGTCCTTGCGTGTGCATTAAGAAAGGATTTATTTTCTAAACAGATCTTTTATTTAAAGATTGTTTTAGGAATTATTGTGAAGATTTATTTCCAAAACATATCTAATCTTTTAAGATATGATTTTTTTTTAATGTGTGAGCTGGATATATTCTTGGATTAAATCTTCTGAAGCCCATGTTACCAGCTATATAAGGAAGACTCAAGACCTAATTTTCCTCACCGAAACCAATGTATCAAAATGTAGACTTTTAGGGTTTCGTGTCTACGTAAGCCTTGTGCTTTAGATTTGTGTGCCTTTCTTGTATCGTTTGATGCAAGCTTGAGACATAGGTTATTGTAATCTGCTTCCAAACCATTAGGTAAGAAACTAGAGTAGTTTGCACTCCAAAAACTTTAGGTACGGAGTATAGAAGCTTTTGGTATACTCGCATGAGTATAGTTTTCTTGAAGAGTGTCTTCACACATGTTTTATATACCCCAACCTTTGGATTAAGGTTGGTCAGAACCCTTGTTCGGATTACAAGGAAGAGGAAGTGAGATGGTACATCTCAGATCTAGGCTAAGACCCTAGGTTGTAAACAATAGGGGAGTTGCTAGATGGGAAGGGCATAAACTTGGAGGGTTTTGTCATTAGTCTAGGGCTATTGCTTATAGGTTACATTCCTGGATTGGTATCCCCCAGATTAGGTTGCGGTTGGCGCCGAACTGGGTTAACAAATACTCTGTGTTGTTTACCTTCCTGCTGCTTATTGTTTATATTGTCCATTGTCTTTTACGTTGGCACGATGTTGGAACATCATATACCACATCTGTGACCAGCGCGCCGGAATTTCAATTGGTATCAGAGCAGGCATCCTGTTCTGTTTCTGGGTGAGATCCATGGAAGATACTTTCTGGCTTTATGGACAAGGAAGAAGAAGATGTGCTTGTTCTCCGATACTGTTCTTGTGGTATGCTGAAGTTGAGGGGGAGCATATGTTTTGATATTGAGGGGGAGTGCTCTGTGAGGCTGAATATGTCAAATTCCGCTGTTGTATGCCTCTGATGTTGCTAATACATCTCTCCAGTTTATATGGCTTAGTCAAGAATTATTTTAGCCAAAATTTGCCAAAGGGGGAGATTGTTGAGGTTTTTAATTGTTGGCTTCGTTTTGGTAAAATAAGCCTTTGTCCAAGATGTTGAATCAAATGTTACAACATTGTAACCTGATGTGTGCGCGCGAGCTGGTGCGAGCTGGCGTATCTTTTGTGCACATTTTATTTTAAGAGAAGATTTTTTCTCTTTCTTCAGTCCTTGCGTGTGCATTAAGAAAGGATTTATTTTCTAAACAGATATTTTATTTAAAGATTGTTTTAGGAATTATTGTGAAGATTTATTTCCAAAACATATCTAATCTTTTAAGATATGATTTATTTTTAATGTGTGAGCTCGATATATTCTTGGATTAAATCTTCTGAAGCCCATGTTACCAGCTATATAAGGAAGACTCAAGACCTAAATTTCCTCACCGAAACCAATGTATCAAAATGTAGACTTTTAGGGTTTCGTGTCTATGTAAGCCTTGTGCTTTAGATTTGTGTGCCTTTCTTGTATCGTTTGATGCAAGCTTGGGACATAGGTTATTGTAATCTGCTTCCAAACCATTAGGTAAGAAGCTAGAGTAGTTTGCACTCCAAAACCTTTAGGTACGGAGTATAGAAGCTTTTGGTATACTCGCATGAGTATAGTTTTCTTGAAGAGTGTCTTCACACATGTTTTATATACCCCAACCTTTGGATTAAGGTTGGTCAGAATCCTTGTTGGGATTACAAGGAAGAGGAAGTGAGATGGTACATCTCAGATCTAGGCTAAGACCCTAGGTTGTAAACAATAGGGGAGTTGCTAGATGGGAAGGGCATAAACTTGGAGGGTTTTGTCATTAGTCTAGGGCTATTGCTTATTGGTTACATTCCTGGATTGGTATCCCCAGATTAGGTTGCGGTTGGCGCCGAACTGGGTTAACAAATACTCTGTGTTGTTTACCTTCCTGCTGCTTATTGTTTATATTGTCCATTGTGTTTTACGTTGGCACGATGTTGGAACATCATATACCACATCTGTTGACCAGCGTGCCGGAATTTCAAACATATTCACTTTTTGCTCTCTTTTTGGTATTTTCTTGTATTCTATTGCAAGTAGCTTCATATCTTCAGGTTTTTGCTTGTTTCTGGTCTTTAAAGTCCTAAACTAACTATTAAATAAATACTAAAAATACTATATAACTTCCAGTCATCAGGCTGCAAAAAAAAAATTTTTACAACTTAAATATCGCATATTGGAATTATAATTAAATTTTTTTAGTGCTAGGATTAAAATGAAGACCATGGCGAAATATAAAATTAAGAGAAGAAGACAATTTAACTATAATATTATTTAGTTTCTAATTTCATTTATCATGACTTTAGAGTAGTGTTAAGGTAAATTAAATTAACAATTGAAAAAATAAAATTAAAATTATTCATTGTTTAATACAATTATCAAAGATATATTATTTGTTTGTTGGAGAATACAATTATCGTGAATTTGATACCTACATATAAATTGATAAAAATCGATTTTATTCCCCTTGATTTTATTTAATAAAAATCGATTAATTATTACTACAAGAATTTTGAGTATTATCGGCTAAAATTATCGGCGGCCTAGTGCCCACAGAATAGTTTCAGGCGGATTTTGGCCATTTGTGGCGAAAAATTCCACCGGAAAAGCATCCATAAATTTTTAAAAAAAAATATTAGCGGCGATTTTTGAAGGATTTGCGGCGGGTTAAAGTCGCCGAAATAAAAGAGGAAAAAAAATTTAATTGGATGATTTGCGGCGGTTTCAGACCGCCGAAAAAAATGGGATACTTTGCTTTGGAATTAGCGGCAGGTAAAAAACAGCAAGGAAACTTTAGGTAGGAAATTCAAATTTCAAAAAAACCGCCACAACGTTTTGCGTAGGGCCAAAACGGTCGAAAAATTATTCATCATGTTTTTGCGGCGATTTATAACCGTTGGTAATTCCACCGATTTTTTTTTAACTTCATTTCTCTTATCTTCTCAAACTTCTTTGTTCAAAATGTCTTCTCTCGATACTCATTCTCTTTCCCTTCTCTTTACAATTTCTTCACCATTTTTCCATCTTCTATACATCTCCTTCATTTCTCCACCATATTTCATCTCATTTCTTCAAGTTTTCTTCTCTCTATCATTGTAAATTTATTAGTCAAAAACAAAAAATCATTGTAAATTTAAACTTTTAAACTTCATATCTCTTCTTTCTGATACTCATTTCTTCTCTCTATACACATTTCTTCTTTCTCTCTAAATTTCACTTACTCTTTCATGATTTTAATCTGTTCTTTCTCATACTCTATTTTTTGCCTATATAAATCTAACTTCTCTTCTCTTCTCTTCTTTCTCATACTATTTTTTTTTTTTTTTCTACTTCTCTTTCATTTTTTTCTCTCTAAATTTCTTCTCTATATGATATTTCTTTATTGTTAATTTTAAATTGTTTTTAATATTTGTTCCAACTATTGTTCTTTATTGTTTTTAAATATTATTGGTGAAAATTAAATATTTTAAGAGTAATTATAAAAAAAAAACTTTCAAATTTAAAAAGAAAAAATATATAAAAATTAATTTAATATAGCCGGCGCAAAACCCTGCTGCAAATTTTCAGCGTCATTAATATAGCCGCCACAAAAACCTGCTGCAAATTTCCAGTGGCATTGCGACCACAAAAAACCGCCGCAACGGTTTGCAATAGACGATTACCCGGTGGCAAATAAACCGCCGCAAAAACTCTTTTTCGGCTGGTTTTTTTTTAAATTTTTCTGACCGCTTTTGGCCGCCGCAAATGCTGAATTTTCTTGCAGTGTATATTTTTAGAAGAGTGTTATACTAACTAAAACGATTTAACATACAGCAGCATAAAATAAAAAATTAAAACAACCGATCATGGGTCATAGTCTTAAAGTTAAATTGAAACAACTGAAGGCAAATAACATAGTTCAATTTCCCAATGGTATTGACAAACAAATTAGTTATGAGTTCCCCTCCATGATCCTATTGAGAGCGATCTTTATTGAAAGCACAGAAATAGACATCTCCTAAGACGTTTCCCAGACTCTAAGCTAAGGCTGGTTATCTACCTAAAATCCCACGGTTGAACATTGCAGGGTCAAACCAGAAAAAGGAAAACAACAAGGGGTGAGTAATGGCTAAAATATTAGCAATGCGAGGAAATAGCTAAAACATGGACAAATAGCAAACAAGGCACCGTCCTTTGGGACGATGAAACACATAAGTAAGTACAAAAAATAAACTCATCACCTAATTAAAAGAAATACAACTCGATCATCCGATTAATGAATGCAATGCAAACTTAGACTTCCTACATGCATATGGTGCCAAAAGTCGGATGTCAGAATTATTTTCATTTCCTGAAAACACTCTTCAACATCAATTCAACACCTTTATTAGTCAACACCATAGACACATGTACGAATGCATGAACACCTATCAAGACTCGACTACACCAAAATAAACAACGATCAGAATTGACAACCCAAAAACAACACTATTGACTACATCATTGCATCGACATCATTAACACCAATTAATAACAACATCATTAAACAACTACATAATATCAACATCAATAAAAAACTCCATAATATCAACATCGTTTAATCGACGGCCTAATCATTAAAAACTAATTAATCAATTATTACTCAATTAATTACACTCGTCAAATATCACCTGAATTATTTTAATTAGACTTTTAACTTCTTTGGACAACAACTAAAACTTCCCAAAACAACTCCAACACGAATGTAATTTAATTGAATTATTCACCGAAATCGTTAGAGAATTACCATAATTTAATTAAGAAAAGAACCATGTTATAATTTATTAAAATCAATAATTTTCATTTTATGCTATCACCATTTAAAATTTAGAGTTAGCACCGAATAATCAATACCTTTTATACTATGAGTCACAAGGATTCCTTTTAACAATTCTGCTACTAAGAGCATCATCAATATCTAAGAGAAGTTTTATAGACTAATGATACGGTATCTTATTATTTTTATCATTGGAGTTCCATGATGTGGCATAGAGGATATCAAAATTGATGATACCGGTACCTTAAATAAGGTACCGTATCATCAATTTAATGTTACCTTTTTTTTGTTTGATCATTAAATGGTCATGTGATATTTTTTTTTTATGAACATTTAATCATATTTCATATTTTTCTATATTACACAATTTCTATTTGTTTTGTTCTCAAGTCGTATTTTATTTGTTTTCTATCAAATGGATCATTATATTACACCATTTTTTATTTATTGTCTTGTATTTCTCATTATATTTAATTATTAATTTATTTATCTACGAATTTATCAAATTAAATAAATTTTTATTTTTATCTAGACAAAGTTAAAAATATAAAGATAGAAGGGACCACTTGTTAATAATATATGATACTCAAAGTGATATCACCATTGGAGCGAAATATATACGAGCTGCATAAGTATTACATGACATTGTAGGGACCACTTATTAGTAATATATGATACTCAAAGTAGTACCACCATTGGAGATGCTCTAAATAGTACACTACTACTGCCTAAGGTGCACAAGAATGCTCTTCAACTGCTTTGCCTAGACCATTAGTATGTCCAATGTATAATAAGTGATTTTCATTAATGCATGGTGCTATCAGGATATACTATATTCCTTTCTACGATGGACAATCACATACTACTAGAATACGAATAGAAAGGATTGAATCTATCTTAACAAAATCTCACAAGTTCGTCTCTAATATTTTTGTATTGTATTAGGAAGAGGAGCAACGCTTGCTTTGCTTAGGCTAATCCTATTTTTCTAACTTTTACCATATTAAAAAAATTCTGTTTTTATATTAATATTGTTTCTTTACAGTTTTCCACTTCACACCCCTTCTCATTTTCTTCCTAATTTCTAATTTTCTCTATTTTTCTTCACTCAATTAATTTATTGATGGTTCTCTAACTCTAATTAAATTATCTATCCCATCAAATAGTCACAAACACATACCAGACACATCAAAGAAATTAAATAAGCTAGAAACTAACTCATTTCTAAATAACTAAATATTCTAAAAGTCGGTGCGTTTCAAAGACAAATTAATTTCATTTCATTACCAACATTAGTCTTTTTTCCTTTAATACATTACAAACATTATTATAAAATTATAAAATACAAAGTCAAGGTTGCAAGCGTGTGAAATCAAGCAAAAATGAAAAGAAAAATATAGTTATCAGTTGCTTACTATCCTTTTATCCATATTCTACACAAGCCAGAATGACACATAGCAACGACGGAGTTGGTATCGATTTCTGAATCAGGACAATCTTTAGGGGTTGTACATTTGATAGATGTTATTTCAAATGTTCCTATTCCTTTAAAACCGGCAACCTCCTCTGTAATAAAAAATAGGAAAACAAATAAAATTATTGCGGGAGCTAACTTAATACTTTTATCCATATTTTTTCTCTTTTTGTATATAACAAAGAGAATATGATTTTATCAATTTATAGTGTATAAAGCTCATCAAATGTTAAAAAATTATATATTATGTTTACCGATGACTTGTATTTGCCTCTTTAAAATACTTAATAATTGTCTCTTCGGTAGATTAATGTGCTGAGTTTGTCCCTTAAATACAATTACTGATCAAATGATATAAAATAAAAAAACATGTCACTTTTTTGTATAGAGACAAACAACAAATTCGACAATTTTATATGGAACAAAAACGTATTAACAAGTTAAAAACATTTATTTATTAAAAAACATTTTTTTTATTTTAATTACAATTTCAATTATTGTATAAATATTAATTAACAAAAACATTTTTTAAATGAATTTTAATTTTTATTTAAAAACATATTTTTATTTTAAAGAAGTTGGGACGTACTCTGATGAGAAGAACAAGAAAAAAGCAATTTGCAGGCATCATTGGGTCTGTCATGGCTGTGCAATGAGGTGGGGTATAATTGATCGGATTTGGATCGGTTTTTGTTCAATCCAATGTCCGAATCAATGAAATCTCAATTGATTCGGTTTGGCATTTGGTTTTCAGTGTTTTTCAAAAATGAAACCGTCAAACTAATCGGATTGGTTCGGATTGGTTCAAATACTTTAATTGATTTTTTCCGATATATTTTATGCTATTTTTATTTCGTATATCATGCATTCCTCTAATTAGATATGTGAGTGCAAAATTATTAGCACTTACATTATCAACGGTTACAAAACAGACCTTTTTATTCCCCATTCTTTCAAGCATGCCTCTAAATGCTTACCTATATTTCCCCTCGTGATTCGAAATCAAATTTAAACTCTATTTTTTTTTTCAACACACCCACCCTAATCAATTTAATGACAAGTAACGTTACAACCATGTAATTCATATTTTGTACTAATATCCAACAATCGGTGGTAAGAGAAAACATTTGTTTATTTGGAGAGAATTATATCCTCTTTAGCTACTCAAACATATATAGCATTTGTTTATTTACTGAGAGGGTGTTTCAAAATTAGGATTTGTTGTGTGACTACTTTTTTTTACAAGTAGTTTAAGTTGAGCTAGTTTCATTTTTAATGTGGGCTGACTTATAAAAATATATTTAACTTAACAATATACATGTATTGGTTAGGTTCGGTTTTCATCGGTTCTTGAAAACTGAACCCGAGAACCGAACCAAATCATATCGGTTTTCAATTTGTTCGATTGTTGATCCGAACCATAAAATTGTTTTTTTGGTTTGGATTGATTTGAATTGTCGGTTCAATTGAATTTTTCTGATCCGCTTATACCCCTAAGAAGCAGTGCACGATTGTCACAGGAAGAACAGAAGGAAAAATATGCCAAGTTTCTCATCTTGTGTTGTCCCAAAGCTTGTCACGACTAGTGCAAGGTTGGGCACGATTGTGACAGTCAAAAACCAGACATAAACCTAAAAAAAACCTCCACTGAAGACTCATACACAATCAGCCACTCAAACTCCCACCCTATCAAATCAAATCACCAAAAAACACACACAAAGTACTCTAGTCTCCTTGCACTTCCAATGAAGTTTACTATAATCACTAAATATTACAATTTGCTCAAGCACAATAACAAGATACTTCAAATGCACAAGTTCACTAGCAAGAGACTTCTTTTGCTCAATCACAAAGCAAGAGACTTCACTGACATAAAAGAATATTAAGAAAGTAAGGATTGAAAAACTTGATATACAATCAGAGCTAGATGTTCACAAAATACAAAGCTTACAAGACACAAACACATAATGCAACATTCCAATTTTATTATTAGTAATTATCTATTTATTATTGGAACAAAATTGATTTGTTAATCTCTCTAATTGGTTTTGATGATCACAATGTATTAAAAGTTCAAATGGTTTTCTTAATGTAAATTCAAGTGTGCAGGATTGCAAGTTAAAAATTTAAGTTAACTCTGAATATACACTACAAGAAAATTGTCACTTTGCGACACTTTAATTGCGACCCTTTGATGATAACCGTCGCAATGTGCTTTTTTTGTGAAGTTTGCAACGGTCTATGCGACAGTTTAGACAAGCGTCGCAGTGGTTTTAGTCTAAAACGGGGAAAAAAATTCCCTTTAGCGCCCAATGAAATTAGATTCCTTTGCAAACAAAAAAATTGACCCAAGATAAAAAAAATCAACATTAAAAAATAAAAAATAATGAACATTCCCACAAAAGAAGAAAACCACACTTCTGAAACGTAAAAACCCTTCCATCACTGCATCGCCGCATCACCGTTTTTCTTCATCGTCGGTCTTTCATCTTCGACAATCACAAGTACTATGCAGTTCCTTCAACTACAACAAATCCCTAATTAGGTTTCAAATCCCTAAATCCTTCCAAATCCAAAACCCTAACCTCATCTCTCTCACTGATCTCACTTGAACCGTAGCCTCATCTCTCACGATATCTCTTGAACTTCACTCTCTCGAACCCTACTCGCTCATCTCTGTCGTCTCTCTCGTCAAGACTGAAACGCAAATTCCAATCCCTAATTGCAGAATCCTAAACTCAGTGAAACGAAAATACTCTCTCTCGTTTCCTCTCTCTCCGACTGAAACGCAGGTACTGATTATGAAATTATTCTTATGTTCTTAAAATTATGGTGATTGTTTTATGTTTTTATTTTTATTTCATTTACAGTTTTAGTGATTTTTTTTCCCTGCTCATATTTATAAGGTACCAATTTACTTGTTCAAATGTCAATTTTAAGCTTTCAAATAATTAATATATGGTTAATGATAAATTTTTTCATGTGATTTGTGATTTTTTTTTATAGATATTTTGGAATGAAAGTGAGTTCGAGATGATTCGTCAAAGTTCTGTTTATTAGGAAACTATTTACCAAAAGTCTCAAATGGAAAAGGACTTTTTGGCCATCAGGCATGTGAGTACTTTGAAGAGCTTGTTTCTTCAACGAATAAGTTGTTTTGATCAATTTAAGTTTGAATTATTGTTTTGTTTTATCATATTGTATTATAGTACGTGAAGACAATGTTTGTTCCATCTGTGTCAAGGCATAATATTATCCATGTCTGCATGTATTTGCATTTGTAGACTTGTAATTGTAGTTATGCAGAGGGATCTTATTATCTATCTTGTGTTGGGTGGTTTATTTTTCAATACACTATATGCAGGCTATTTTGGGTGGCAATGTCATCTAGTTAGGACTATTCAGAATGATGTTAATGAACTCAAGAAACAAGTCAAACCTGTTCCAATCACACCAGATGTTAACTCAGTTGAATCTTCACCGCCATCACCGCTTGAACTCCAAATTCAGCAACTTACTGAGGTATGTAGTAGTAGACTAGCAGTAGTACCCTTTATGCACTATTATTGCATGCTTCATAGGATGTAACAGTGTCATGTGATGATTTTTTTCAATTAAGAAATAGACCCTTTTCAAAATAAAATACTACTACTACTACGATATATGATAAGAAATAAAAATTGATGTTACATGTGAATTGAGGAAGTAGCAGAAGAATGCTTGAATTAGTTGACAATTGAGGTAACAAGCAATTAAGCAAACAGAGGTAGAAGAGAGCTGAGACTGTGAGTAGTCAGTCATATAGAGCCAATCATATAGACTAGTTGACATATTGGTTTGTTTTGCTCTTATTTATATAATTTTGTTGGGTTGTGAGCCTTTTGTTTCGCTTATATTTTTGTTTCCTGTCATGTTGTTTTGGTGTCTAGTGTGTTTGGATGATTTGACATCACTTAAGGTAAATGCATGTTTTGTTTTAGACTAGTTAAGTAATTTGTCTACTGTGTTGGGGCTAAGTTGATTTTGATTTTAATGTTTCCATTTCACTAATTTGAATAGGGTCTTCCCACCTCCCACAAATTCCTATAAGTCACGTGGCTTCTTCAGACCGATGCTTAGGTACATGGTCAAAGAAATTAGCATTTCTCAGCCCCATTTATGTAAGGTGATCACTTTCTCCATTTTCTCTCTACTCTAGACTGATGTTTTAACCAATTATATATGTTCAAGGATATGAACAAATGGTTGAAATGACTGAATCTCTTGCATCCTGATATGATTATTATGTGGACTTTATTTTGTAATATTTATATTTGGCTCATTTGACTTAAATTTTCTGCACATTTATTGTATACATTCAAATGATTATTATTGATTTATTGTTATTGTTTAATTACCAACAATTTTTATGATTATTATTGTTTGATTACCAACAATTTTTAGCTTTAGGTGTTTGTTTACTGAAACATGATTATTGGTTGAATAAGTTCATTTTGAAGATTGTCAATGCTTTTTAGTTGAGTGCTAATGAGTACTTGGATATTGCTAATCATTGTCTTGTATGTTTTTTCAGGCAACAAACATAGAATCGCCAAGAGATATTAGGCAGTCCTTCTTAACTGAGTCTAGCTAGCACTAATTAAGGATCATGATAGCAACATCACCTACTAGGAAATATTTAGATATTTTGTGAACTTTTAATGTATCGATATTTCCATTTTTGAATGAATTATATGAGTGAGATTAAGTTTTTTATATTTATATTCTTGTGTAATTTAATTTTCTTACTCATGTTTGGGTATTGAAACACTTATTTAATAACCCATCAAAATAAATAAAAAGTATTTTAATTTTTTTTTTTTTAAATTGCGACGGTTTTGTAACCGTTGCAACCCCTACTGTTAAATTCAGTATTTTGTGGGAGAAACATAGGGACGGTTTGAAACCGTTGCAACAACAATTGCGACAGTTGCAACGACGGTTTTAAGAACTGTCGCAAAGTGCTGTTGCGACATAGAAATCATCGACGGTTTGAAAACTGTCGCAGATGTACAATTGCGACATTTTCAACCGTCGCAAACTGCAATTTTGACTGTCGCAAAGTGCTTATTTTCTTGTAGTGATACTTGTTCTGGATCAGTTAAAGCCCACTAAATATCAAGGCCCATCATAATGGGATAAAAACAATTGTGTGGCATAGCGACCATAATATCACATTGCAAGCCTCCAATACCCCAAATGTGTTCCCTAAGTAAAAGGACAATCCAAGTGTATATGTGGCTGATCCTCTACACATGTGGGACTGCACCATATCATAAACCCTAATATTCTCCTATATATAAACATTCATACATTAATCCATAGGTATGAGATATATTTGCCTCCAATTTAATACTCCATATTCCTCACAAAGACCTAGAAATCGCACCATCATCTCACTACGTCAAATACAGCAAGCGGCGGCGGTTCAAAACAGCATTTAGCGGCGATTCAAACCGCCGCTAAATGCTAAGTGCGGCGGTTGACAAGCGTCGGAATATTCGGCGTCGCTAGGTCATTCAGCGGCGGTTCGGGTGAACCGTCGGAATAACCGCCGCTACTACATTAGCGTCGGTTCTAGTAACATTTGCGGCGGTTTACAACCGCCGCTATTGGTCACTGCGTTGCAAATTTTTTAGAGCTTTTTGCAACGGTTTGAACCGTCGCTATACGCTTTTTTTTTTTAAAGAAAAAACATTTTTTTTGTTTCCGACAATTTTTTTTTGCGAATTTTTTTTTAAAATGCATTTTTTTTGTTGCCCATATTTTTCAAGAACAAACATTAATCATACAACTCATAAAAGCAAGTGTACGAAAGAATTGCATTAACTCAAGACTCGCTACAGATGCATAATTTCTTGCTCAAACATAAACTTCTATAATAAATCAATCTAAATTTTCAAGATAAAAGCAAGTCATCTCAAATGTATCTATATAATTATCCTATGATTACAAACCATAAACTAACACATGGCAACAAAAGTTATATAAACTCAAAGGACGAAGCTGAAGCAGAAGCTGAATATTTGAAGGAATCCGAGGAAAAAACGAATCTGAAGCTTCATTGAAGGAATCGGAAGCTGAATATTTAAACGAAGATGAATCGAACCTGAAGCTTGAAGATAAAAATGAGTCTGAAGTTTGAGGACGAATCTTTAGGGATTGAACAAAGCTTGAAGACAAACCTAAATCTTTATTGATTAAACAAAGAGCACATTTAGAAAGGAAATAAAAAACACATTCATCAACTAAGAAGGCAAATAAGTTATTTTAGACATGAATGAAAAGAAAAACTATTTAATTGATAAACAAAACTACAAGAGGTTTTAAGAAAACCCTCAACCAACATAGGTCACAGTGCAACTTTCATAACACAATTGAAGTTGTAAACTAAAACAAATACAACTCTAACATAATAATGCAAGATTGTTCATATGGGTCTGAAACTATAAATAATGGTAAGGGGTCTGAAACAAAATGTTTAACACCACTTTCACGTATAAAATAAATAGGTATATTGAACAAAATTGCATATAGCCTCGAAGAGATTCTCTGAGATGTACCTTTCAAGAATTTGATACGGATCAACAACAAGCTCAAGCTTTCCATAAAGCCAGATAGAGTAGCGAGCATTTGGAACAATTCTATGCAGCAGAAGCTTCGGAATCTGTGACAAAGTGGTAAAAGTTACAAGGCAATAAATAGTAGTGCTACTTTATGAAGTAGAAAATACATCAGTACATTCTCAAAACAAAATACATCAGTACCAAGGTCAAATTTATGTGTTTCAAACTCATGGGGGAAGGGAAGTGTTTATAAGCATTTTTCCCTTCCTCATTCTGTGTCTTGAAAACAATCAGTACGACAAGATTAATTCTTTCGGGATGGATTATAGAAAGAAAAACAAAAAATGCAGCCAAACAATATGATTATTCAAATGATCTGCCTCAAATGATCTGTCACTATCTTCCAATTTTCTTGTAGTGTATATTCTTGAAGCCATCATTTTCATACTTTTCTTTTTTTATTGATTTATTAGCACTTCTAACCATCAGTCATATAAAAATGATATGAATGTACACTATCCTAACATATTCAGTTCTACTCTTGGGACATAGACTATAAAAGGATTAAGACCTCTTTTTGCCGGCTAGCTGCAAGTGCTTCTAGTTCTTGCACATGGAGCCTTGCCACTGACAGCTCTTGATCTTTCTCTTGATTCATGAATAAGATTTGAAATGCATCTGAATGGTGAGCCAGAACCTCTTGTCCTTGCTGAGGTTTTCTCAATTTTTTCTGATGCTGAATATGACATATCTAATTTCACTTCACGGAACATTGACTCCATGCACTTGTACTAAAAAGAAGGATAGGGAAACAAAAGACGTGGGAATGTAAGAATAACATGATACAAAATTACGGTATTCCAAATAAAAAGTTATTAATCAAACTTTATCTTAGTGTAATGTGAAAACTACTTTGTAAAATCGGAACTTATATTGTTGTGTACCTTCTGTTGGTACTCAATGTTTGGCCTTCAGCATTCAATATAATTTCAGCGATATAATCTTTGCACTTTTAATATCCAAAAATAAAAAATATATACAAAATGATAGACTTCCAGAAAAAACAATAAGTGCAATTTAATTGGTTTTTAAAGAAATTTCATGGAAGTTATATAAAAAAAAAATCTTGGAAGTTAAGAAGAATACCTCCTGATCTTTCTATGCATTTTCCTTTTCAAGAAGCTTTATCTGAGTCAGTGCCTCATTTAGTTCCAGTACTTCACTAGGTAGTTTTATGCATCAAGGTTTTTTATGTGATAGATGATGGAGAACTCAAATCAGAAATAGATTATAATAACAACAGTAGAAAGCCCTTTCCCAAATAAAGAGTCTGTTATATGGAAAATAGAAAGAAGTAATACATAGAAAATAATTTTGACAAATTTGTAGTGTACAAATGAATAGCACTAATCTAATTTTAAATCTCTACATCATTTGACTTATCAAGTTTTCAGAGTTAAAATCATTCAATCTCGACACTTGCATTTGGTCAATATTAAACTATAATACAAATCAATGAAAGGGTAGAAGCACCAACCTAGATATCTTCAATAGAATGTTCCAAAAATCTTGACTTCCTCTTCCTTTTGCTCAGCAAAGAGCTTACTAGACTCCGACTCCTATGAATGAGATTTCAGTTCCATAAAAGACGGTTCCAACAACAATAATAAAAATAATTTGAAACTAGAAGAAATAAACATAATAATCAGCATAAAGATACCTGACGAGCTTCCATGGCAATAGCTTCATTTTCATCAACCAAGGAATAAACCATCTCAAGCTTGTCATTCAATGGATGAACATTTTCATAAAGTTGGTCTCTCTCCATCATCACCTGATTTAGTTCATCCTCTATGCTTTGAAACAAGGAAAGTGATTGGTTTTCAAGTGAAGCTGTCAAATTAGCAATTTCATTTTCCAAGCCTTGATCATCTCAAACTACCTAATAAAATTATAATAGCTTATGAACATGTAATAAGCTAGATAAACTCAAATAAACCAATTTAAGCGAATTCATAGCACAAAACTCAAAATCAAGAACATCTATTAGCCTACAACAAGAAACTGAAATTCAACTTCCCTCTTGATAAAATATGGAATCTGATTACAAATCATTAAAATGCTAGTTCTAATCTTCAGTTAAACAAAACATGAATAGAATCTAAAATTGAAAAACTCAATGCTATCACTATACCTCAGATTTTTTATCTCAAAAATTGTTACTACAAGAGTTTCTCCTTCACATGCCTCCATGCTCAAGCTTGAAATCTCCTTTAACTCTTAATTTTTTCATCTCCTTGCAAGAACTAAGTCATGCCAATTTTCATTCCATAAAAACATAACAAGAAATGCCTACAAGATAAGAAAGAATCACAATAGGAGATGAAGCTAAAACTAGTGAGTCACGTTTAAAACAACCATGTAAGTAACTAAGAGCAAATGGAAAGGTCACGAATAACCACATGAAACTATCTTAATCCTTAGAGCAAATTATCTGAATTAAAAGTCAATTGCATAAGTGAAATTCAAAGTAAAACATTTGCATTCCAACTAACTAACTTAGCTAACTCAATAAAAATATCCTTTTGTCATCCCTCAAGCACATGCCCAATCCAAAGCAATTTTGATCCTTAAAAATAACAGCATCAGCATCCACATTACAGTTTATCATTCCTTAGCTTGTTCTGTTGAAGCACTTTCCACACTCATGACTATTATATAGTTTTTCCTTTCTTCAAATATGATTTTAGATACTTCTTTAAAAATATTGGTCTATGTGACCTTATTTAAGACACTGCATAAGTGAAATCCAAAGTAAAACATTTGCATTCAAACTAACTAATTTAGCTAACTCACTAAAAATAGCCAAGAATCTAAGACCTAAATTTTGGAATCATACAAAATATTAATTTCTCAACTTCCCAATTTCGAACTCAATAATTTCTAAGATCCCTAGTAACAAGCAAATATAAAAACTATCACTTCTGAATCCTGTTCCTAAAAATCAGATTCAGAATCATAACTACCAACCCTAATGTTTAATCAAATCCCAAATTTTGAAACAAGCATAATGAAAGAGAAAGGAATCTAACCTGTAAAATATATCCATAAAGAGTTGGAAAGGAGAAAGAAGGGAGAAGACTCGCAGAACCAGAGACCTGTGAACCTAGTACTACCACGAGTTCGGTCTGTCACATCACGGTGGGTGGTGGCGGTGGGTGGTCTTCACAAGGGTTTCATGAGAGGGGATGGGGGTTTCACGCCGGAGCAGTTAGGAAAAGAGAAAATAGGTCGTGACGTGAACAGACGAAAGGGGCAAATAGATTGAGTCGCTTGGAGAAGGAAAGAGGCATCGTGAGAGTCTTGAGGGAGTGTGAAGGAAGAGACGGGAACAATTACTGTTTCAATCTTTTTATTAAAAAAAGAAAAAGTAAAAAAAAATGCAAACAGCGGTGGTTTGAACTGCCGGCATAACCGCCGGTAAACATGGAAGCGGCGGCGGTTCTCTATCAATTGTCACTGTTTGAGCGCCACTGTTCACCTTTTTCCTTGTAGTGTCTTCAACTATCATCGTTTACCAGCTTACCATCATAAGTTAAGACAATCATTTCTGAACAACCAGTTTGTAACAGTTCGGGCCTTCGGCGATCCCGACACTGCTACCTCACGATCTTCTCCACCCCCTTTTTAATGGAGTTTTTGTCTTATGTGAGAATCAAACCAAATACCATGGGATTCAAGTACGTGTTCAATGCATTTTAGTTATATGATATGGTGTGTATGGACTGAGAATATAGTCAGCTTCATACTCTATTGATTTTGCTCAATTGGTGTATAAACTTCCATGCATGAAATAGTCAAATAGTCTGCTATCGTGGTCACTCATTTTGGAAGTTACTGATTGATTTTCCAACATGTACTTACAAAAGAATATTGATATTCCATCACTAGCTAGTTTACATAATTTTATCGATATTCCAAACATGTATTTACGATATTATTATTAATGAAATGAGATAAACTATTTACCGTAAAAAATATATATATAAAGACAAGAGATTGAGTATTTTATACAATTGGTATATTTATGAAGTTACTGGAGTACTAACTTAGAGCATCTTTAATGGGAGTAGCTGAAGTGAGTAAACTAAGTTAATTTTTGTGGGGCCAAAATGCCATATAGGATTTAAGCAACCCATAATTAATTTGTGTAGTTTTTACTTTAACAGTAGTTATTTATAAAGAACCAAAACTTGACCCACATAATAGGTGATTAAAGAATTGTTTTTAATTGATTTATTAAAATAGTTATTATAATTGATGAGTCTTGAATAAAATATTGTTTTTTATAGACAAGAAGAGAGTTAGAGTACGTGAGCTATATAACAAATGTGAACTATACTTAATGCATCTACTTCTCCAATGGCAATGAACTATTAGCAACTTTATTTATAAGAAATCTATCGGTTAGTATACCTGCGCTAGAAGTTAGAATTAAAATCAAAATTTCCTAACTAAAAAGGAATCCAAATATTTGCTACACAATAGCACATTCCAACTAATTGAAAATTAATCTCTAACTAGAGTGTTGAATCAACACCTTCAATTGTAGTTGCCCCTTTGTACTTCTCTTGCCATAGTGTCCACATACAAGGACTAATATCTGCAAAAATAAGATTCATATGATGCCATAAAATTAAAATTCAACATGACATGTCATCATTTAATTTGATCAATATATAGTAACATTTAAAAAGTTAAAACAAAAAAAAATATAAAATGGAAAGGGACCGGACGGTTAAAAATATGCTACACAATTTTATTTCTTTTTTTGGATTACAAGGGGGCCGAAGCCTGATGTGCTACACAATTAAGAACTTTGTGATAGTCATCTTTTAAAATCAATAATGCAATGATTATTGGCTAACAGAAAGGATTTGTAGCATACCAGCAATTGATGGTGTGTTTTTTTTGCTAAAAATAGCAATATTCATTCATTTCAATAATCGATACAGTACATCATATTCAAATACAAATTCAACATCGCTAAAAATAAAATGGATGAATCTGCGAACAAACTCACAGCATCCGAGTTAATAGCATATAACGGCAAAATTTCTACAAATAATATAATAAAATTAAAGTCACCGGAATGTCCAAGCTTCCGGATTTGCAACGTTGATGCCCACATCATTGATTGAATCTGCAATTGATTGGAGATGATCTTTCGATATGAGCAAAAGGAACACCGCAACAAGACGGGAAATCAAACGTCGTACTAAGACGACGAACAACACAACGCCGCACTCAGACGACAAAATCACAACAAATGTGAAAAATAACTTATTTAGATTAAAAGCAAGAAAAAAAATGCAGAGGGGTGATTTTAGTTTAAAAATGACCTAAAATCACCCTTACCTGTGGAGGATGGAGACACCAAGAAGAATAAAATAGGGCCGACAAGAGAGGAGGGGAGCGTTGAGTTTGTAAGTAAAAATATCCTTAACAGGCTGAGCCGGTTAACAGGTTTACCATTTAAAAAGTTGTGTGACGTGGCTTGATAACTAAGCGAGTGTTTGTAGGCGTGTGACAAAGCGTTTGTTGTTAGCAATTCTCTAAAAACAATGTTCCCTTAGATCATGACCCACAGTGCTAGGACTACCTACTCTCTGTATATATAATGCAATATCCCAACCAACAGAATTAACCTCACAAGATAGTGAAATTATCAAATTAATGAGTAAAAGAACATTGGATGGGACCAGATAGCTCGAAGGGCAATCTGGTACACAAAGAAGGTTGTTTTTTTGAGTTAGGGTCAAATTAATGCTTTTAATTTATAAGCGTTACTAATTTATGATGATTCAATTTATATTTTTGTCAAATTAATGCTTTTAAATTACAATACTCAAACGTCAAATCTTGTCGTTACCATATCTTGACACAAAAAAACTACAAGTACCAGATCAAAAACATCCCAAGAATCCTTAGCCAAAAAAATAGAAGAGAAAGAAAATTTTCAAAATTCTGCAAACTTTTTATACATGATATGGCGAATCAGATCTCAAACTATCTTTTCTTCATCATTCTCGTTTTAGTTGTATCTGGTAAACTCTCATATGCAACATTATAATATGTTAGTTACAAAATATAGGCTTAAAATAAAAAAGATTTGCACATGCAGGAACTAATTTGCAACAAAAAAAGATACAGAGACTAAGACCATGTACAATGGCAAAAAACATTCAACACCTTACTTTTCCACTTTTTACACTCCACATCATCTTCTCTCTCTTCCACCTAATAATTCAACACCCCATTAAATTTTTACCCTCTCCAATAGTTTTTTCATTCAACACCCTACCCCACCACTTTTTATTTCATATTCTTATTTAAATTTAAATTTTTGTTTTTGTTTTTTATGATTAAATAAAATTATAATTATCGATTAAAATTAAATTAAAATAATAAACACTTAACAAATTTTTTTAAAATATTCTTAATTTAAAATGCAATACATCACACAAATAACGTAATTAATACGATACAAATTAACTTAAAATGCAATACAACACACAAGTAACATAATTAATACGATGCAAATTAACTTAAAATGCAAAACAACACACAAACATAATTAATACGAAACAAATCATCTTCAATTCGGAAACATTCCAAACTTTGTCCATATGTGTTTCACTAGATCTGCTTGCAATTCGTGATAAACAAGATTAAGATAGTGAAAAACTTGGTTTTTTTTTTCTGTGTCTAAATTAAATGAAACAAGTCTCTATTTATAGAGAAAAAAAATTACGAATTTTGGTGAAAAAATTAAAAAAAAAATAAATAAATTAATTTGCATTGAAATAATTGAGTTTAAAGATAAGATGAGGTAAAAATCTCGTGAGCCAATCAGAAGCTGCCACCTGTCCCCCTGCGCAACAATTAAACATGTTAACTGGATTCATCTTCTCTTTAAATTCAACATGTTACTCCAATGGTCCATTTTCATTCAACAGC
Source organism: Trifolium repens (assembly GCA_030408175.1). Taxonomy (NCBI): domain Eukaryota; kingdom Viridiplantae; phylum Streptophyta; class Magnoliopsida; order Fabales; family Fabaceae; genus Trifolium; species Trifolium repens. The sequence goes on along the minus strand of CP125839.1, from coordinate 18,122,404 downwards.
CAGTCAACACCCATTAAACACCCTCATTGCACTTGGTCTAAAACCAAAAATTTATGAACTTACATGGACGAAAATGATGTTTAAGATATATTATACATACATATTTGTGTAGGTATATGCATCCTCCGTCCCAAAATATAAGAGAAAATTGGTAAAAGAAATTAATGTTTAATTTAGTTAAAAATTTAGATTAAATACGTCAATTTTACTTGACCAATTTTACATTATATTTTGGGACTGTGAGTGTATTTTTTTCATAATAACAGTATTATTAAATATTTTAATTTTCCATATTTTATTAATATAACTCTACGATTATTTTCAATATAGGTCAAATGAAAGTGGAGGGAGGTACTGTTGTTTGTAATACTAGTTTCCTATAGTTTTGACAGATGTTGAACACAATGTTGGAACATTGTGTACTCTGAGTTAGTTTAGAGTAGTGTCATCTGCTGTCAGTTGTGATCTAATTGGAGAGTTTGTTATTTTATGTTTTGTACAACTGTAAGCGGTTAGTTAGTTCCTTAGAGGATAAGTAACACAGTGTGGTGTATAAATACATTTGTAATTCTCCAATTATGAATAGAATAACACAATAAGCCATTCCCTTTCAATTTCTCTAATTCAATTTTAGATTTTCTTCATCCCCATTATCAATTGTCCCAACAAACCGGTATAACAGAGATGACTCAAATGAATGAAGGAGAAACTGTGGCTGATTTCTTTTCAAGATTGGTGTCCTTGACCAATCAAATGAAGTCTTGTGGTGAAACGGTCTCTGATTTGTAGAAAGTTGAAAAGGTATTAAGAGTTTTAACTGCAAACATTGATTACATTGTAGTTGCAATATAGGAGTCCAAGAATCTTGTTGATATGAAGTTAGAGGAGTTGCAAGCATCTCTAGAAGCCCATGAGATGAGATTGAAAAGCGAATTTCAGAGAAGGTTGCGGATCAAGCATTGCAAGCTAAATTCACCAAGAAAGGAAAAGATGAAGCAGCAAAGTGGAATAAAGGCAAATAAAAGTGGAAAAAGAAGAACAATGGTGATACTACAATCAAGAATTCAAAAAAAAAAGGTGAATATGAATGAAGTGCAGTGTTACTGTTGTGATAAGTGTGGTCACTATAGAAGGAACTGTCCTAAGCAGGGCCGGCCCAGAGCCCGTGCAAGCAGTGCTACAGCCCAGGGCCTCCATATTTTGGGGGCCTCAATTTTTTTGGGCCCAACATGGTAAATGTGGTTAAGTATATGTGCGGAGTTTTTATATCACAAGATGCGAAATGGTCCAGTGGTCCTTTGTTTAGGGGTTGTTTCAAAATTAAGAGGGGGAGTGTGTTTAAGTCCCACTTGTGACGTTTTTTGGTTTGTTTGATTTTATTTAAATAGATCAGGTTTGGTTTACATTTTACATCATCATAACACCATAAAAATTATAAATCAAAATCAAACTATTTCAAAAATTATTTCCTTTTATAAAATGATGAATTTTTTCTATGAATAAAATCACTTTATAACTCATAAATAAATAAACTTTACTACTTTATTTTTTTTTTTGTAAGGGTTTAAAAAAATTCTTTGAAAATAAAGAATTGATTCCTAAAATTAAATTGCAATTTTTATTAAAAAAACGCTATCAATTTTTAATGATATTAGCTTGAATGTATATTTTGTTATTCTCAATTTAAATGTGATTATTTTTTACATTATTGATGTTAGTTACATTTTAAATAAAAAATGACTCTTTTTAAAAAAATTGTATTTTTTTTAATAAAATCATTTTTAATTCAACTAAATTTATTACATCTTCAAATGGTCTCTTTTCGATTTTGTCCCGGGCCTCCAAATACTCAGGGACGGCCCTGGTCCTGAGAATAAAGATTCAAACAAAGATGAGGCTCAGCTAGCTCAAAGTGATTCTGATGATGAGCTGTGTTGATGGCTACTACGAACTTGAGTGAAGTCAAGATTGAGGACTTGCAAAGCACTCTTGAAGCTCGTGAGTGGAAGCATGGTGAGAGGAGTCATGGTAGAGATGAGAAAGCTCTTTTCTCAAAGTTCAAGAAGTATCAAAGTGACAAGAAGAACTAGAAGAACAAGAAACATTCCAAGAAAGGAAAAGACAATGTTGAAGATAATGTTGAGACATTGCCTGAATCCTCTGATGGAGGGGGATCCAAACAGAAAGATAAGTAAAAAAAGTGCACAAAAGCAAGAGTCGGTGCTACATCTGTGACAAATATGGCCATTATTCTAATGAGTGCATGAGTTCAGAGAAGAAGGAGGGCCAAGACAGTGGAAAAGAGGCAAATGTAGCACATGATAGCTTAAGTTCAGAAGATGAAACAAGTTTCATGGTGACAATTGCTGATGAAACAGTTGATTGCATGGTGTGGAATTTTGACACACGTTGGAACAGCCTAGGACATGTCACTTAACAGCAGCCAAGAGGATCTTGAGATACATTAAAGGTACAATTGATCATGGTGTTCTTATGCCAAGCCAGAACAACACTAACAGGAAGATAAGTGTATTTGGATACTCATATTTTGACTGGGGAGGAGACCAAAATGATAAGAAAAGCACTGCAGGCTACCTATTCATGTTAGGGTGAGCTTTGATTTGTTGGAGCTCAAAGAAACAAGGAATTGTAGTATTATCATTGTATGAAGCTGAGTATGTAGCAGCATCATATGCAACTTGTCAAGATATGTGGATTGAAATGTTGTTGGAAGAACTTATGATCAGTGACACAGTCAAGTTGAAGCTATTTGTTGACAACAAATCAGCTATAGATCTGGCCAATCATCCTGTAAGCCATGGAAGGAGCAAGTATATCGAAAGGAGGTATCATTTCTTGATAGATCAAGTCAATAGAGGAAAACTTGAACTTGAATATTGCAAGTCAGAGAGTCATCTTGCAGATATTTTGACAAAACCCTTGAAGAAAGCAAGGATTGATGAGTTGAAGAAGCTCATGGGAATGGAATGCTTAGAAAACTTGTATTAGAAAACTTCTTGGGTTTGTAATAGTAGTTTCCTATAGTTTTGACAGATGTTGGACACAATGTTGGAACATTGTGTACTCTGAGTTAGTTTAGAGTAGTGTCATCTGTTGTCAGTTATGACATTTGTGATCTAATTGAAGAGTTTGTTATTTTCTGTTTTGTACAGCTATAAGTGGTTAGTTAGTTGCTTAGAGGATAAGTAGCACAGTCTGGTGTATAAATACATTTGTAATTCTCCAATTATGAATATAATAACACAATAAGTCATTCCCTTTCAATTTCTCTAATTCAATTTTAGATTTTCTATATCCCCATTATCAATTGTCCCAACAGGTACATGCTCAAAACCAATGGGAGCATGTGGTCCAATTGGAAATTGTGACCAAAGATGTAAAGCCAATTCAAGGGGCATGGTCCAAGTCCACCTGAAAGGAAATTATGTCTTTTCACTTGTTATTACTCTTGCAAGGGTCTTGCAAATTAGGTCTTTGCACTTGTTATTACTCTCGTGGGCAAGGTCCAAGTCCAGATCCACCTGAAAGGAAATGTAAGAGTAGTCATGGATTTTGCAATAATCAATGTGATCGACAATGCATGTTGCATTAGTAATTGTGCTTCAAGATTCAATCAAGGCATAGGAGATTGTAGTAATAATGTTGGTGGTTCACCTTATAGGACTTGCAGTTGTTATTATGTAGGAGAATGTCACTGAATAATTTCTCACAAGGTGTGTATGTATCACCATGGGATAACCAAAAATAATTAATCAATTATTTGGAATAAAGATGAGGAAAAGATTAGTCTATATATTTGTGCGCGAATGATACTCGGTTTACAACAAACATAAATTGAGAAAAATGTAATGAATTAATATATTACATATTATTATAATTTCTTGAGATTCCTTTGTTATTGTTTTTGTCAAAGAATCAATTTTCAAAAATTAATCAATCCTTTTGTCAAAAAAATAATATTTAATCAATCGCCTTCTCTCAAGCATATGAACTAATAACAAGAGAAATAAATCAGCACCTATGTGTACCACACAAAAAACAGAGAAGAAGAATTAGCACCATAATGAGCTGGTTAATAATACAATAGTTATAGTTAGTACTAATAATCACACAATATTGTTTTTGAAAAATTTAGGCAAAGCATATATATATATATATATATATATATATATATATATATTGTGTTCTATTAAAAAAAAAGCATATATATTAATGATGTACCAATATAAAAAGTAAAAGCAAGGGTATATTTTTATATAGAAATTGTGAGCCAAGTATCAAATTATCTCCTAAGTCTCTCTTGTTTAGCATTGTGGTGTTAGCCAAAAATAGTAATTCTATTTTTTTTTATATATGTAAAATTAAGTAAATTCCCTGAGGCTAAAATGTCCCTTGAAATACTATTTTTATTTTAAAATATATATATTTAATTGAAGCGAAATATCTATAGACTTTGTCAGTTTTTAATCTCCGCAGCGAAATTTTACTATTTGTGAGGTTCTTCATCTCAACCGTGTTTTTCCTCTCAGCAAGGTTCGAACCTGGGACTTTGTTGAAGCAATTCAAATCTAGTTTTACTCAAATCAACATAATATTGGTCCTATAAAACATTACTAATTTGATCACATTTTTTAAATGTATTTTTCCTTATATATAGTTTTGGTATATATTATGATAATTTGATTTTTGGAGAACAGGACAAGTGAAAGGGGAAACATGCATACAATATTTGGGTGCTTGTCCTGACCAACCAAGTCGTGATTGCCTTTGTAAAGGACAATGGTATGATGGAGTTAGGGCTTGTAACTCAGGGAATTGCTATTGTAATTACATTTGTGGGGAGAAGCCAGGGAGAAGTGCACCTATCACAAACGTCTTCTAGAGGAGAAATACAAGTTAAGAATTCGGCATCAGAGGAGGCTCCAAGTTCAGCGAAGAAATCTGCACATTGATTCCCCTCTCTAAAGGTGTGATAAAGAGAAACATTGGTTTGAGAGAGAGAAGTTACTTGATGTCTTGAATCAACCCAAGAAGGATATGATATTTAACTTGGGGACTTTTTATAAGGTTAACACACTGTAAAGAATCGGAGTAGCAGACAAGTTCATCTTTGGCCAACAAGAGGCCCTTGTAGATAACATACAGTTCAGGGAGCAGAATGTCAGATGACCATTGAATGAATCCTGAGATGTCTGCAGGATATTGGCCGAATCTGTGTCTAATAATGCCGCCAAATCCATATCAAATATGAGAACCGAAGCAACATTCGTTTGCATTAAAAATGACGCAAGAATACTTATTATTGTTCCACTTAATATATTTATCAACTAGCCCGTCGTAAGAATCGGTGGAGAAGCAGTTTCTGAAGGTTTCGACCATAGTTTGGATGTTCAAGGAAAGCGGATTGAAAGACCAAGTCACATTGTCCAGGCACATCAGATTCCAGTGTCTCCAAGACCACCAGACACCAGCCGAGAAAGTGACATCTTGTGAAAAGAAATCCATATTGTGAAAACCAATGTGTGGTTCCAAAGGCTACGAAAGAACTCACAGTCCCAAATGCAATGAAGGAAGGTTACATCTTGGAAGCCACAACGAGTGCAAGTTTCAGATTGACTCATTTTTCGGTGATTCAGTAAGGATGAGGTATGCACAAAATTGTGACAAGCTAACCAAAAGAAGAATTTGATCTTTTCAGAAGGTTGAAGTTTCCATACCCAAGACCAAGAGTGTAAATGATTTTGAGTTATTACCGGGTCCCTCGAGGAAAGTAACCAGCTATAACCACTTTTAATAGTGCAAGTTCCATTTTTGTTGATGGTTCAAATGAAGGTGTCTTCGATGGAATAATTGAACTTGATTTAGTGTTGTTAACGACATTATAAACCAACATAGGGAGCTAATTGTATAGACTTTGAGTATGAGGATTTCCTCTGGAAAGTACATCTTTTATCGAGAGCTGCAGATCATGTATATCGATATAGGGAACGAGTGCTCCAAGACAACCAAGAGAGTTCCAAGTGGTGAACCAAAAGAAAAAGATCCTGAATCTGCACGCCAAGAGAAACCGTCTTCGAGGATATCTTTTGCTCGAATAATGGAAGACCAAGTTTAAGAGAGCCACTAGAAGAGTTGCAGGAGAGGAGGAAATTTGGCCTAGCAATATATTTTTGCTGGAGAGAATGTAAACCTAAACTTACTTGAATATTGCACCATATCCCAAACAAGTTTTCTCAAAAGAGAGATATTCGCTTCCCTTGCCGGTCGGATACCCAAACCATGATATTTCTTAGGACGAGCAATTTTAATACATCCCACTAAGTGGATACCATTGTTGTTGGAGTTTCTCCAGATGAAATTACGAGTGGTTAGATCAATGTGGTCATAGACGCTTTGAGGGAGCCAAGAAATCTACATGTATTAGGAAGGGACGGATGTGAGGACAAATCAAGCTAGTGCCAAGCAGTCTGGTTTCCTTAACAATCTGTTTTTCCAAATGAAGAACAAGTCGCAACTGCATTTTATCAATAATAAAATGGAAATCACTTCTCTTGGCTCTCCATTTGAGGATTGGGAGACCAAGGTACTCTAGGGAAGCAGTGCTACTAATACGAGTGATCGATGTAATTTGGTTGATATTAGACCGAAACGGGCAAAAAAGTCAATAACCAAAATCTATATCTGATTGTGACGAAAACCATGATCCTAGGATGATCTTATTAGAAATTTATATATCTATTTGCTTACTTTGCTTGCTTGAACAATCTCTGATAAAACCAAACCAAATCTCCAATATTCCCTTCGTATTTGTCTTAATTTCTATTTACCTAATCTTTCTAATCTCTAAAAATAAGTTTTACTTTATCTCTTCTTATTCCCTGTGGATCGATACTCTTTATTACGGCGATATACTCATGCACTTACGAGAGTATCATCCAATCCAAATTATAATAGTCGATGTGGGACTAACCACTCACACATAAATTCAACAAATTAGACATCTAGCTAGTCTCTTGGTTTTCTTTATAATATCAAAAAATTATATTAATATTTTGAAACATAAAATAATATATTAAAATTGAGCAAAATCAATATATAGGGTTTGCCTAAGTGGTGTTGGCTTGGGTCCTTGGAGTTTACTCCTCTCAAGTTCGATTCCCACTAGTGTTAATTTCGGTGGGCTAGTTCATACAGAATAAAAAAAAAACTCTTGCTTTAAACGGGGCTCCGCAAGTGGATGATGGGATTGATCCCCTCGACTTAGTCGGTCTTTGGCCGGATACCGAATTTCCAAAGAAAAACCCCAAATAAATACTAGAATATTATTGGGAATATTAATAAAGAGTATTGAATAAAGTAAAATCAAAGATTCTATTTTAAGTTTAGTATGACAACCAGTTGTCCGATATATAAACCAAACATATAGTTATAGAAACTTAATACAATACATATTAAGTCCAACTTAAACTTAAATAAAACTACAAATAGAAGCATAAACTCCATGTGACTCCTTCTAAATCCATGTGCATTGATATCTACGCCTGTCTATCTGAAAAATAAATAACATGGAATATGACTTTCACTACCAATTGTTCAGGGGAAAGTATTGTCATAAATAATCTAATTATTCATAAATTAAAGGTGTAACACTCAATTATTAATTATCTTGACAAATTTTATAATTTAAGGACACTCTGAGATGAGTTTTTCTCAGAGGTCGGACTAGTCTAATTGATGTTAAATGTAGATCAAGCACAGACTACTAATTTACAATTAAAATATTGAATTTATAAATGAATAAATTGAATCCATTGGCAAAATTGCGACATTATTATGAATGGAGTAATCTCATTCACTAAGTAACGTAACCTCAACCACTTATGTATTTCTTTAATGATCAATTGAATAGTTAAAATTAATTTTTAGGATAATGCCAAAGCTATTCTAACTTAATTTGTACTTTAGTTAGTATGTACTCTTTACCCGAGGGTTCTTATAATTATTCTACTGAAGTCTAATTCACTAATTTAATTAGGATTCTAAGCATAAGTTATCATATCCCAATCATATTCTTTATAATGTTGAGAGCTTTTAGTTGATACTAGGTCTTAATTATGATTACAAGTGTACGTACAATTCTACACAATTTAAAGTAGAAGCTTTCATACTTTTCTTCGGAATGCATGGGATCATGTACAACATGTATCGATGCATAGTTCAAAATTTTTAGACAGAACCAAACATGCATCAATGTATACTACAGATGCAACAAGTCATGTTTGTCGCTAACTGCATGTATCGATGTATGATAGTCTTGCACCGATGCATGCTGTTAAAATTTTACAAAAAACCAGACATTTCAAATAGTACATTCATTTTAATCATTTTAAAGACCTTTTTTTACTTAATCATGGACCGAATCATCTAATAATTATATCTTAACATAATCATCATAAAATTAAGATTTTAAAGGAACTAACATGTGTCTTCTAGATACAACCTAATCCATTATCCTAGGGTTATTTCATGAGAAGGTAATGGGGGGAAATTCTCATGGAACTTATATTGCATGTTAGGTTTCTAAGTTCTAAATGTAATTAATAAACTAACTACTAAAAAATAAAGCCCGAAAGGAACCCTTCTTGATTTAGTGACGATGAATCAAGAATGGATTTGCTAAGATAATCTCAAGTTTCTTCAAAACCCTTTGCACCTTCAACTACTTTGAATCTTTTTCTCATTTTGATTCATACTCAATGTTCATCTCCTAAAGTGCAAATAATTTCTCTTGAGTGGGGAAAAATATACATGCAAAACTTTCTACCAAGATATTCGGGTTACACAATATATAATTTTTTTTTACAAAAAGTACATTGTCCATTATAATTACTAGTTGATATTGAAGATACAAAGAAGAATAATGATGCCTTGCAGCAGAAGTCAACAAAACAGTTATAACTAACTCTCTAGGTAGTTACAATAGTTAGAATCTAGTGCAGTACATCTTAGTTACCATGTACATCAAATTGTATATATATATATATATATATATATATATATATATATGTGATGTAATAACAGAAACTAATCAATGAAGTTACTTTTTATTCTATTATTTTCTTCTCTCATAATATGGTATCAGTAATATTCACTCCTTCTTGGAGTTAGTTACGATCCAAAAAGTTTGTTACGATTCCGTTGCGAATTTTCTTTCACTTTCCCTCTCTTTCTCGCATTTTCTCTGTTTCTTTTTCGTTGATTCGCCATGCCTCCACACGCTGCACCAGTGAATCAAGCTCCGGCTAACATTGATTCCTTCTACTACGTGCATCCGAGCGAAGGCCCTAACTCTGTTGTGGTTACACCTCTTTTGAATGGCTCGAATTACCTTGCTTGGAGTAGATCGATGCGTCGAGCTTTAGGCGCGAAGAACAAGCTTGTGTTCGTTAATGGGCAACTTCCGATCCCTAATTTTGATGATCTCAATCGTCCGACTTGGGAACAGTGCAATTACCTTATTCATTCTTGGATCATCAACTCGGTAACTGAACAAATCGCTCAAACTTTGGTGTTTCATGAGAATTGTTATGATGTTTGGCAAGATCTTCAAGAGCGATTCTCCAAGATCGATCGGATTCGAATTGCTACTATTCGTTCTTCCATTAACAATCTGAAGCAAGGAACGAAATTTGTTCTCAATTACTTCATTGAGATGAAGGCGTTATGGGAGGAATTGCACTTTCATCGTCCTATTCCTTCGTGTACATGTGTTCACCAATGTAGGTGTGATGCTATGCGTGCTGCTAGAAATTTTTTCTTCGAAGATCAAGTGATTCAGTTTTTGACTGGTTTGAATTCTGAGTTTTCTGTTTTTAAACTCAAATTCTCCTTATGGATCCACTTCCAACGCTTAACAAGGTGTATTCATTGGTTGTACAAGAAGAGAGTAATCACAAGTCTTTGATCGTTGCTGAAACTGATGATTCTCCCCTCCTTGCTAATGTTGCTGATGCAAGAAAGCAACCTAATCGTGGTAAAGGTATTGCTTTTGGTAAGAATTCCAATCGTGTTTGTACTTTTTGTGGCAAGAACAATCACACAGTGGAGTTTTGTTATGCTAAACATGGACATCCTAATGTCAACAAGGGGAATAGTTCTCATCATGAATCTAATGGATCTAGATCTGCTAATAGTGTTGCTGAGGAGGGTAGCTCAAGCACCAATACTGGTTTGTCTCAAGTTCAATATGATCAGCTTGTATCTCTGCTTCAACAGGCTAATCTGTTTGCTTCAGCACAGTCTCCATCTAATCCTCCTTCTAACAATGCTAGTGTCTCTAATGTAATTCATGATGGTCTTTCACCACATGATTCTTCTACTTCAGGTAATCATTCCTTATTAAATTCCATTTTTACACCTAGTTATTGGATTCTAGATTCCGGTGCTAATGAACATATCTGTTCTTCACCCCATTGGTTTTACTCATTACATTCTATTGATCCCATTAATGTTAGTTTACCTAATGGTGCTTCAATTTCTGTCAAAACTGCTGGTACTATCCACCTTACTGATAAGATCTCTCTTCATAATGTCCTTTATTCTCCAAACTTTACTATTAATCTCATTTCCATCTCTAAAATGTGTCAATCTCTTAAATGTTGTGTTCATTTTGTCTCTAACAAGTGTATTATACAGGACACAACATCCCAGAAGATGATTGGTTTGGGTGACCGTATCAATGGACTCTACAGACTCATCATCCCTAAATCCAACATTTCTTCTGATGCTAAACCTCATACTACTTTTAGTCATTCTGTTTCCAATAATAATCATGTTGCCTCATGTAATATCAATTCCACAATAATTCATGTATCTGCCCTTTGGCATTTTCGTTTTGGACATTTATCCAACTCTAGATTGTCTGATATGACACATTTGTATCCAAATATTTCTGTTGATAATAAAGTTGTGTGTGATGTATGTAACTTTGCCAAACAACAAAAATTACCCTTTAATACAAGTCATTCTATTGCTAAAACCAATTTTGAACTTTTACACTTTGACATATGGGGACCATTGTCCACTGCTTCAATACATGGTCATAGATATTTCTTAACAATTTTAGATGATCATAGTCGTTTTGTTTGGATTGTATTATTAAAATCCAAAGCTTCAGTTTCCTCACATGTTCAGAATTTTATTACCCTTATTGAAAACCAATTTCATATTACTCCCAAAATCATTCGAAGTGATAATGGCCCAGAATTTTTCCTTACTGATTTTTTTGCTTTAAAGGGTATTGTGCACCAAAAATCTTGTGTAGAAACTCCCCAACAAAATGGGAGGGTTGAGCGCAAACACCAACATATTTTAAATGTAGGCAGAGCTTTGTTGTTTCAATCTAAACTCCCTAAGCAATTTTGGTCTTCTGCTTTACTTCATGCCACCTTTTTAATCAATAGAGTTTCCACTCCTCTTTTACAAAATCAGTCTCCTTATCAGGTCTTATACAATCAAACACCTGATATATCTCAGTTTAAAGTCTTTGGCTCTTTATGTTTTGCTTCTACTCTTACTTCTCACAGAAGTAAACTTGATTCTCGTGCTAGAAAAGCTATATTTTTGGGTTATCCCCCTGGAATGAAAGGTTATGTATTGTATGATTTACATTCTCACCATATTTTTGTTTCTAGACATGTAACCTTTTATGATCATATTTTGCCTTACAGTGCTAATGCCTCTAATCCTACCCATCAGTGGACTTATGTTTCTCATTCTCCTCCATCAGCATCCACTAACATAGATGATGTTGATTCTCCTCTTTCTTCCCCTGCCTCATCATCCCCTAATCCAGACAATATTGCTACTTCTACTAACATCACACCTCCCACCATTCCACCTCCTTCTAGTTCTACTAGAAAATCCACCAGACCTAAAACTACTCCTTCACATCTTAAGGATTATGTCTGTAGTACATTCATTGATACATCCACTCCATCATCAGTTAATCCACATTCCATTTCTAATTTTGTGTCTTATAATTTGTCCTCTTCTCAATGTCGTTTTTCTTTGTCTCTTTCTACACATCATGAACCTAAGTCTTTTGCTGAAGCTAACAAGTTTGAATGTTGGAAACAAGCTATGCAAACTGAGCTTCTTGCTCTTGAACGAACTGGTACTTGGCAGGTTGTTGATATCCCTCTGAATGTTACTCCTATTGGTTGTAGATGGGTCTATAAGGTAAAGTTGCATGCTGATGGTACAGTGGAACGATACAAAGCCAGATTAGTGGCCAAGGGCTATAATCAAATTGAAGGGTTAGACTATTTTGAGACTTATTCACCAGTTGCTAAGGTTACTTCTGTTCATCTCATTATTGCTTTAGCATCAATCAATAATTGGTTTCTCCATCAATTAGATGTTAATAATGCCTTTTTGCATGGAGATCTCAAAGAAAATGTATACATGGTTATCCCTCCAGGAGTTACAGTCACTAAATCTAACCAAGTATGCAAGTTAAAAAAGTCATTATATGGCCTCAAACAAGCAAGTCACAAATGGTATGAGAAACTCACCTCACTGCTTCTTCAACATCAGTATGTTCAAGCTTCCTCAGATCACTCCTTGTTCATCAAGAAATCTGACACTACTTTCACTGCCTTACTTGTTTATGTTGATGATGTGATCTTAGCTGGTAACTCTTTAGTTGAATTCCAACATATCAAGTCTGTCCTTCATAATTCATTTCAAATTAAGGATTTAGGTGTGTTGAAGTACTTTCTTGGACTTGAGGTTTCTCATTCGACAAAAGGTATCTCCTTATGTCAGTGCAAATATTGTCTTGACTTTCTCTCTGATTCAGGTTTCCTAGGCACCAAATCTGTTTCCACACCTTCTGACCCTTCTATCAAGTTGTGCAATGATTCTAGTGCCCTGTATCCGGATATCCCTTCTTATCGTCGCCTCATTGGTAGATTACTATATCTCAATACCACCAGACCAGATATCACCTTCATCACTCAACAATTGAGTCAATTCTTAGACAAGCCTACTATTACTCACTACAATGCAGCTACACGTGTTCTGCGATATCTCAAAAACAATCCTGGTCGTGGTTTATTTTTTCCACGGAATTCTTCCCTTCACATATCAGATTTTTTTTATGCTGATTGGGCGGGGTGTGTTGACACAAGACGTTCTGTTTCAGGCCAATGTTTCTTTCTTGGCAAGTCTCTCATTTCTTGGCGTACCAAAAAGCAATTAACCATTTCTCGTTCATCATCCGAGGCGGAGTATCGTGCACTTACTGCTGCAACTTGTGAATTACAGTGGATTATCTATCTCTTAAATGATCTACAAGTTACTTGTACTAAGACTCTCGTTCTCTATTGCGATAACCTCAGTGCCATACACATTGCAGCCAATCCGGTTTTCCACGAACGAACAAAACACTTAGAAATTGATTGCCACTTAGTGCGTGAAAAACTTCAAGCAGGCCTTATGTAGCTACTACCAGTATCCTCACAAAATCAGATTGCAGATTTCTTCACGAAGCCTCTATTGCCACAACCATTTCATTTTCTTCTATCCAAGTTGAACTTGCTAGATATCTACCATGTTTCACCTTGTGGGAGGCTATTACAAGTTGATATTGAAGATACAAAGAAGAATAATGATGCCTTGCAGCAGAAGTCAACAAAACAGTTATAACTAACTCTCTAGGTAGTTACAATAGTTAGAATCTAGTGCAGATAGTACATCTTAGTTACCATGTACATCAAATTGTATATATATATGTGATGTAATAACATAAACTAATCAATGAAGTTACTTTTCATTCTATTATTTTCTTCTCTCATAATACATTACAAAAGTTATTCCATATAGTAGTCATATTAACTCACCTCTTCTTTGAGACGAGCATTTTCAAATCGAAGTTGTTCCACCGAGTTCCCATGATTCATACAAAACGGACGACCACATGTTATGCAAAGAGTATTCTTCAATTGTTCCTTCATCCGAATATTCTCATTGTGTAGCTTTTCATTTTCAGCACGAAGTTCAATGCAAGCCGCTTTCTCATTTTGAGACTAAAGGTCATAATATATAAATAAAATAAAATTATTATTCTGTATAATTATATACTTGGTAAATCATGTAAAATACATATGTCGTTAAAATGAAGCATCATATTAATTAAAATAAAAAAAAAATGTCACCTTTTTTTGAGTCCTTTTGTTTTGAAACCAAAACTGCACTTGTTTTGGTTGAAGCCCGATCTCTTTTGCGATATCACATCTTTGGATCTTAGTCGGATGTTTGCATGTCACAAATATTCTTTATTTTGAATAATAAAATAAAAGATCCCAATTAAGTGAGAAAGTATAGAAAGATTTATTGAATAACAAGCAAGAACATAATTGACGCATAGAAGTTATGAAGCACAATAATAATAATAATAACAATAATAATAATAATAATAATAATGTCCATATATTTTAAATTTTCAAAATTGTTCCAAACTGGCCTAAAGCTCATGTTATTCAAAGGTCCAATATATCATGAGGTCCAATATAACTACTCCATATCCACTTAAAGCCTCACCACTCCTTGTGCTACACCATCCATAGCAGATTAATGACCTCTTGCATAAGAGGTACTATCCACAACACCACTCCCGTAAACAGGCCTACAAGGCTACTATGCATATCCTCATGCATTCTCATTCCTATATATGTGAATATGCACTCACCCTCAAGGCACACATATTCCACCTTTATTCATACACACTCGTATTTAGTTGGTATTGACTTTAGCATTGGAATACTAACAATTTTGCAGATTCATTTTCCCACCGTGTTTGTAGATCACAACCATCATCAAGACAAGCCTTATCTCACCAGATGAATCATTTTGTTCTGATACCATAGAACAAAAATTATAATAATATATTATGATTTTTTATTCAACAATAATATTTTTATTAAAATAATTATAATGATAATATTTTTATATAATATTTAAAACATATTTAAATTGTTTGTTCCGGGCTGGACTGTAACGCATAACCTAACAACCCATTTGCACTCAAGGCCCAACATTACTCTCATTATCCAAGCAAGGCGTATCGTACTCGTCGCTCCTCACCTATAGCTAATGAATGACCCCTTTACAGGATGCCCTTATGCTACACTATCCACAACGGATAAATGACCCTTGTTATGAGATATTCATTTCTCATTCCACTCACACAATGGGACCTATAAGACAGTACGTTATTCACGGCATCTCCTATATATACATGTACATGCACTTATCATCAAGGTATACATATTTCATCCATTTCAGAAACATTACTCATCTTGAGTTGTTACTGACTTGAGAATTGAAATTACTAACATTCTTACAAGAACTCTTTTCCATCGCACTTGATCTCATCACCGTCATCAGTAGCATCACCAGATCCACCAGATGAACCATTTAGTTCTACCCATTCAGAGCATTGTTAAAATAATAATATATTATAAATATATTTTTATTATTTAATAATAATTTTATCTCATTAATTATAATAATATTATATTTTTAATTTCATATATAAGGATAGGGACGAGGATCCAAATTTCAACCTCAATGGAGAATAGGGCATATATGGGCTTTTATAATGATCGTTATAGAAAAGAGGAGCGCCGCCATCCTCCCTAGACCATAGATCTAAGCTTAACCATCTCAGGCGAGGTATTGGATCTTGGACATGAATAACATTCTCATCCAAATCGATAGGATCTAGCTAATTAATAATAGATTGGATGCAAATCAGTAGTCAAAATATAATAAGGGATGCAAAATCCAACAAAATTTTATTATTGGGGTTGGATCTATTACAAGGGGTTAAAGCCTAGACACCCTTTTGTATATATTTTTCTTTTGCTAGTTGGTGGATTGAAAATTTAATTAAAACAATTCAACAATAATGCAAAGTTAATATTCTTTGGCATGCTAATAAAATTAATTTAGTAAAAATAATGATACAATAAATTTTTCATAAGTATATGACCAGTTGTCTTACTCTTCCAGTCTACTTGTTTGAATGGGAGAATGATGTTGTTTTCCTGCTCTTTTTGGATTGTTACGGTCCTCTTCTTGTTGAGCATCGGCCATATTTCTTGAGAAGTCCATCTTGACCTCAAAGAGTCTGACTTTTTTCCTTCTCTTTTGACCTAAAAAAAATCAGGGAATGGGAGAATGGCTTTTTTGTGGACACAGTTTATTATTTATAGAGAATTTACTCCAATATAAAGAAAAAATATTTTCATTTGATATTTCTCAAATATAATAGAGTATAATTAATTTTACTCAATTTAACAATGAAATTCCTAAAATAACACACAATTATAATACCTTCTTTCATTTTATATATAATTAAAAAATTATATTTAAAATAATAATTGAGAAACTCCTAAAAAATATATATACCTAAAAAGTGAAATGTATTTAATTAGTTAAAGTTTGGAACAAATACATTTTGACATTTTAACTTATATTTAAAAGAAGAATGGGTATAAGTCAACTACTAATATAATAAAGTTAATTATGTTTTTGGTCCCTCAAAGAAATTTTTTGTTTCACTTTGATCTCTTATTAAATAAATGTTTCGTTTATATAAAAGTAAAACGTTTTGTCTGGATCCCTTATTAATATCTCTGTTAGCCAAAAATGTTAAATTAATAACTGACTACGGTCTGGCAAGTGAACCAGTGTGTCGTTGAGTAATAACTCACACTCTACTGAGTAGAATGAGTTCGTATCCACAGGATCGTACCAAGTGCTACTAGTTTTATTTATGTTCGTTGATTAACATTCGCTTTGGTTTTGAAAAGGTTTTTAGTTGAAAATATCGATATGCTTGACAGAAAAATAAATATAGTTGATTCGAATAGATGAGGCTTAGGCTAGATAGATCGATTTTCTCCCTTCACTCATCCAATACTAATCCAAACTACAGTTCGGCAGATTAACTTTTATCTTTTGTGGTAATAATCTCAGATTACCCTAATATGTAGTAAGTTCCTCTAAACATCTTAACCAGTATACCCTACAAGAGTCTACCTCGAGTTGTCACATACCTAGTTACAGTGCGAGTAAACATACATGCATGCATTAAGTTCAGTTAATCCTTTTGGCCACCAACCTAGAATGTCTGAGTTACCGTATCTATGTGGCTGACTCTATAATTTATTAGTTTCGTAAATAGCAGTCAGATTCGTGACTAAATATTATTCCTATGACGTCCTCTCAAAAAATGGCTAAGGGTTGAGTTCACGTAATTAAAAGCATAAATATATAGAAAACAGAGTCATGAATTGTAAAACATTATTAACTTATCGACCGATTACATATTTTTACCAAGCATTCGTTAGGGAAGTTCATCTTCTCCACCTAAGCCTAAAAAGAACCTATGCTATTAATTTGCATAATTAAATTACAAGAATCTAACAATACATACCAATAGCGTAGATGTCTTACTAAGGAAGTTACCTATCCCTTGATGAGGAAAAGTTCTTCCCGTAGAGAGCGTCCATGCCCTCCTTGCTCTGCTTCACTCTAGAGAGAAGTGCCTCTCTTAGAATTCTAAATTTTTGAATGAGTCTAGATTTTCTGGAAGAGAAATAATGAGTGAGGGGAGCTCTATTTATAGTTTTCTAATGGACTCCAGCGAGCCATCGTAGCGCGATAGGACTCATCGTGGCCATGATGGAAATGGATTTGCTTCAATTTTACGCAGATTTGCTTCTTTTCTTGGGCGCTAAGTCGTGTCCCATTGTGGCTACGATGGGAGTCATCGTGGCCACGATGGAGCTGTTGTGTTTATCCACTTTTTTCTATCTTTTTGGCATTTTCTTGATTATTGGCTTCTTTTTTTTCGTAGCTTCATTTCTTCAGACTTTTGCTCTGTAATTGGTCTTCAAAGTACTATACTAATACTAAATTAAATACTAAAAATACTACCTAAATTCTTGTCTTCAATAACCCTGAATGTATTAGGTGGAGTAACATTGTAGGTGGTCTACCATATACCTCAATACATTTTTTAATCTCAACCATTTGATCTTTTGAAAAAAAAGAAAGAAAAAAAAACCCAAACCCAAAAAAATTTCCCTCCAATTTTTTACCTTCTTCCTTCCATTCTTCTTCATCTTTATCATATCTTCATCAACTCTATCAAACAAACCCAACAATTTGTATCTTCAAATTTATCCTTCATTTCTTCATATCTTCCCTCCCATCATCTTCATCATCATCAACTTATTTAATTTAAAACAAATCAAGACAAAAAAAATTGGGATTTAGGGTTTTTATTTGATGATTTGGGATTTTAAAAAAAATATAATTTTCAATGGGCCCAACTGGACCACGGCCCACCCCGAAAAAATGGAAATTACTTGGTTCTCCTATATATATAACAGTATGCCTGTATGATATATATGTTAGTGAGGATTTCTGTAAGACCCAAGATTCCACTGTACAGTTTTACTATGGAACTCTAGTGTCGGCTACGAGTTTTAGGGTTTTGGTGAGGCGGTTGTGCGAATATCGTCACATTAATGAGATTTTTGCTGAAACGGAGCCTGTTTTGTGCTCGTGCGCTGGAAAGGCACAGACTTTCGGGTCGTGATCCTCTTTTAAGTATGAGGAGATTTCTGTGGTCTTAGAATAACGAGTTTTGGATTATTCTTGTTTTTGGAAAAACGAGTAGGATTTTACCCGCGGATGGAAAATCTTACTGCATCTGTTTTAAGTGAGGATTCGGATGAGAGTTTTATATATCTGCGTGAGTTAGGATATGTCCTAAGATTAATTTTCTGAGGTATGGAAGAAAATTACAGTCGCGGAAAAAGATTCGGCGATAAGTTTTGGAAATGTGAAACGTTAGACGTTCTTTCCGTAGGTTTTACGTTTTTGTGATTTACGTTCGTCGCGATGCGCGAGAACTGAGCGTGCGTTTTGTTGTGAGAGGTTGTGAGAAATATCTCGTGAGGATAGACTTGCTTTTGATCCAAGGGCTAGGGATTAGTCTAGAAAACTTTTTACTATTTGATCCAATGGTGGTTGGCAAGCAAGACAAGTGGTAATAGTAAGGAGGTTTATGTTTTGTTGACTTAGGAAGGAAATTGATCACAAGACTCTCATTCTCTCTTCTCTTAACCGTGGCCTTCCTTCTTCTTCCCTTCCTTGAGCAAATTTCATTTCTTCACCATTTCCTTGGATTTCAAGCTTGGAAGCTCTAAGGGAAATTGTAGAGAAGCTTTTTCTAAGGTAACTTGATCCATTCCTTTCTCTTTACTAGCCAAGCTCATGTAGTTTAGTGGAATTTTATGATTTTGTTCTTGAAGAGAAATTTCATAAATTCGGTGTTGGTTGATTCTTGCTTCATGAAAGTTGTTCATGAGAGTTAGTAAGCATGTGTAGGCTTTGTTATTTCAATTTTTCCATGAGTTTGTGAGAATCTCATGAGAAAAGTTAGGGTTTTGAGTTGGTTATGTATTGATCAATTACATGAGGTTATGTTGTAAGGTTTTGAAAAGAAAAGTTGTCTTTGAACCTTTGGGCGAAAGGGAAATGCGTTGTATGGTTTTGTTTTGGAAAATCCGATGAAAAATATTTTGAGGTTTATGAAAATATTTCCTAAGTGTTTTTGGGTAGTGTTTTTGGGGTCAAAATGGTTTAAAACTATTGTGACATGTGGTGTCGCTTTGTACTTTGAAAACATGTTTGAAAATGATTACCGGACGGTTAAGGCCCGTAATAAAACTTGTGCTTGGGTTTGGTTTTGATTTTGGAAATGAAAATCAAATAACTTGCACTCGAAGCAACCAACATGCTTTCGGAAATGTGTTGTTTGCTTATGAAAATGGTTTGCTTTTATGCCTTGAAAAAGATGTTGGGAACTAATAGAATCAAACTAGGCTTGGGGTGGGAAAAGGTGGTGTGAGTTGCTGTCTTGTGCTGTCATGACAGGTGCAACTCGCTGAGCGAGTTGTTACACGCCAGGGCGAGCTCTAGAGCGAGTAAGACCAGTACTCTCTGCCTTCACTCGCCACCAACTCGCCAGGGCGAGCTCTGGGAGTTGAAATTTTGGAATATGATTTCTAAACTTGGTTTTTAGCTTTCTAATCCCTTTTTATTAATTTATGGAAGTGGTTGGGATTGGAAACGAGTTTTTCGGGTACTCGGAAAGTACGTAGCTTATAACGCAAGAAAACGGCCATTTTGCATTTCAAATTATTTAAGACTTTTGATTATTGTTTTGGGTCCTAAAAATAGTACAGATAACTCATGGTGGTCGATCAATACGGTAGTTTTTGGTATGGTATCCGAAAGAGGGATTTTCCTTAGGAACCTTTAGGTTTTTGGGGTTCTTGGTTTAGTTTCAATACTTTTGGTTAGAGAACAAAGTATTGATTGTTGCGCTGCTTGTTTTAGGAAGCGCGTCGTGTTGTTTGAGCGTGTGTTGTTGACGGAAGCTTGCCGAGGTAAGGGCTCCACTTTATTTCTGTCTTTTCACTGAGTTATAACATGTTTGTTGGTTATTTTCGGTGATGCGTGTTTGTGTGTTTGGCATGTATGTGTTATGTATTCTCGTGATGAGAAAGTGTTTACAATACGTGCGTTGTTTTACATATGATTGGAGATGTATGTATGAACATGTGGGTGAATACATATGATTGGAAATGTATGTATGTTTGTTGTGGTTTTGTTACATATGATTGGATATGTATGTATGTTGTTATGTTTGGTTTACATATGCTAGGGAGGTATGTATTTGTTGCATTAGTATACATGGAGAATCGTATGCTCATGCATTGTTAGTGCGTAGTGGCGGGAGTGGACTACGAGGTGTGGTTGCAGGAGTGGACCCACCTGATTCTTATAGGGTTTTATTGAGTTCAACACATGGTTGCGGGAGTGGACCATGGGGTGTGATTGCGGGAGCGGATCCACCTAAATCTTGTGTGATTTAGTTGAGTTCGATACATGGTTGCGGGAGTGGACCATGGGGTGTGATTGCGGGAGTGGATCCACCTTAATCCTTTGTGATTTTGTTGAGTTTGATACATGGTTGCGGGAGTGGACCATGGGGTGTGATTGCGGGAGTGGATCCACCTTAATCCTTTGTGATTTTGTTGAGTTTGATACATGGTTGCGGGAGTGGACCATGGGGTGTGATTGCGGGAGTGGATCCACCTTAACCTTGTGATTTCGTTGGTGTTTTAGTAGGGGATGGACCTACGTTTCCGGAACTCATGCATTGTGGTAGCTAGGGTTAGTACCACGCATTGTAGAGGTTGCATTATAGGATATGTGTGCATTGCTTATATGAACCTGTTGGTGGGAATTGCTTGTTGGTTAAGAGCTTTCTCTTGTGTTTTGTGGAATTATTGTTATGTGTACAATCTTTCGCACCGGTTATATATATACTTGTATTTTGTGGTGACCCTTTCTTTCATTTGCGGGCTCATCCCACCCAGATGATGGGTTAGGTCGTGGTGACGACGGTGGCTGTTCCAGGCCCCAGTGAGCGGTTGGAGTTGTAGCCTAGAATAGTTAGACTATGCACCGGTGTGTTTTGTGCACCGTGTTTTTATGGTTAGCATAGGATTTCTAACTTGTTTGATACTTAGACTTGGATTGTAATTATTCAGGAAATACACTTTGCTTGTCGAAGCACCTTTTGGTAATGAGTTCTTTTGTATATTTGAATGCCGGTTCATTTATAAAACTATTATGCGCACTTTGAGTGTTAGTTGAAAAAGAAAAAAAAAAAAAAATAATGCCCTTTTTGGCTGACGAAAAACGGGGTGTTACAATTTCTCTTCCCACCCCCTGTAACTCTTTTTCACCCCCCTAAAATCCAATTTTACCCCTCAAAAGTTCGGTTTATGCGAGCAGAACTTTTTGAAAAGTTCGGTTTACGTAAGCAGAACTTTTTTTAGTGTAAATTTTACACTAAAAAAAAGTTTGGGGGGTTTAAATTAAGCAAAAGTTCTGCACGTGTAAGCAGAACTTTTTTCCAGGGGCATAAAGGGCAGCACAGGGGGTGAAAAAGCAAACCGGGGGGTGGGAAAAGAAATCCTCTATGTTAGTGGATGCGAAAGTATTTAAGTCGGCCCAACGGTTGGAAAACTTACGTAATGGGAAATGGTGTGTGTGTTCAAATCTTGTTTGGGTGTGTTTTCTATTTTTTATATTTTTTCTTTAACAAAATAAATTATATTTTATATTTAGGGTTTCAAATCCTGTTTGGTTCGTTTTCTAATTTTTATGTTTTTTCTTTAATAAAATCAATTTTTTTGTGTTAAGTGATATTTTAATTTTCTGGTTTTTTTTCTTTAAAAAAATTAATTTCATATTTATAAAAGTAAAAGTAGTTTTATTATCTTTCTCACTAATTTTTTATGTGAAAAACGCACAATTTTTTATCAATTAAAAATAATTACTCTCTTTTGATTACTATTATTTATTTTGGATTACATTATTCTCTTTTTAGTATAATGATGAGAAATATAATTTTTTAATGACCAACTTTTTTTTACACAACCAAATTTATTATATTTTATATTGAGCGGTAACCTTTATATTTACTAGCCTTCCGTGCCCGTTTGTGTGATCGATATTTTTTTTTATTTGCTGTTATCGAAATTCTCTATTGTGCAAATATAAATAACTACTTAATCTCCTTTTTTATTGGACTTAGTTAATTGATAACTACTTAACATCCTTTTTTGTTGTGGCTAGTTATTAAGAATAAAAAAAAATTTACTATAAAAAAACTGAAAACATACTTTTATGTGGAAGTTGTACTTAGTTATTAAGAAAAAAAAAATATTTACTAAAAAAAAAACTGAAAATCTATTTTTATGTGAAAGTTATTTTTCAACATATACAAATATTTAGTTTTTTTTAAGGGTAAAATAGGTATAATGAAAAAGTCATCCCAAAAATTTGTATCCTTTTTATATATAGTAATAGATTACAACTTCAATTGTTTTAACGGCCTATCCATATGTTTGAAGAGTCTCAACAACAATAACAACAAAGAGTCTCTATTGTTTGAAGAGTCTCATATTTGATTTCTGTGTGTTTGTATTGAGAGCAAAATGAAAAAGTTGTGTTGTGTTTTATAATTTTGGGATTAAAATTACACGTTTGATCTTTTATCTTATTTTTTTATAACATTTTGGTCCTTTATATATGTTTTATTTGTAACACTTTGGTCCTTCATCTTATATATTTGTAACACTTTTGTCCTTCATGTTTTATTTGTAACACTTTAGTCCTTTATCTTTTATAACATTTACATATAAACCCTTTTTTTCATATATTTTTATTAAAATAATGCTGAATTTTATTTGTTAAGATACCGTTTTATTAAAATTAAATATAACTCATAATTTTGATGAATATATTCAACATCTTCATCAATTTTTTCATATCTTTATGTTCTTTAAAGAACCAAAGTGTTACAAATGAAAGATAAAGGACCAGAGTGTTACAAAAAGATAAGATAAATGGCCAAAATGTTACAAATGAAAGATGAATGACCAAAGTGTTACAAAAAAATAAGATAAAAGACCAAACGTGTAATTTTTCCTTTTGTTTTTTATTTGTTTTGAAATTTTAGGTTTAAATGATGGATTTTCAAACCAAATAAGCCTTTGAAATTTCCTTACTTTTGACAACAAAAAATATTGCTTTATTTTTCACTCAATTCTACTATATTTTTATACTTAAGAAAATTGCTCTAGACGGGCAGAACTAAGGTGGCATTTAACATGGGTAAGTTGAATAGTTTCCCACCATGGGAAAGTTGGACTTTTAAGGACACCTGGCAGTTATCACCTATTGATTAAAATAATAAAAAAAATCGGAAAACTCATTTTATTGGAAACACTGTCAATTTTTCTAGTGCACCCCCTGCTTTTGAGGAAAAAATACTTGTTTATTTTTTTTTACAACATACTTTAAATTATTTTTTACCACTTCTTCATCATCAGTATAGTTCTTCTTCTCTATGAAGAATTCCTGCAACAACAACATTGTCAACAACACCAAGAATAAAAACAATCCTTTTTCATTCTCCATAAGTTCATCTCAATCAGTGCCCACCCAATTAGAGACCCACCAACACCTCTCCATACCCAATCTCAACAAGACCGTTGCTTCAATATCGCCGGCGGTCCACCCACTCCACTGGAAAATGTTCTCTTCAAAGCCAATCAGAACTCTACAACTGACACGAATGTTAGAAGACGAAGATAGTAGGAACAGTCGGGTGAAGTATAGAAAAACAGATTCCGCAGGAGAGAGGGGATTTGAGACCGATAGAGATGAAATCGGCGAGGGAGAGAAGAGAGCGGCGAGGTGGGTTTAAGTGACGGAGAAGCGGAGGAGAGGGAGTTGAACGAGAGAAAAGTTGTTTTTTTTTCTTTTTTTATTATTATTTTTTTAATTTGATTTGATGAGTACCAAATAATTAATTTGGAATTCATTTTACTCTATAAAATTAAGAATTTTTTTGGTAATAGAATTTTGGGTATTGATTAAAAGATTTGGTAGAAAAAGTTAAATAAAAGTTTATAACAAATATTGATTTTATTTTATCAATTTAGTAAATTAATTATTTTTACCAAAATTGAATAAAATGATTAATGTATTATTAAAATATGAAAGGAAGAATGAAATTAAAATGTAAACTAGATCTGCAGATTCATGGTTTATTTATTGCATGCAAGTACAAGTTAGCTGAGCCCAAGTCCTAAAAGGTGACTAATAGGTTGCCCTTCTTCAATCTCACCCATTGAATATTATAATCAATATATCAATGGTTAAAAGTTTAATGTAACAACCCGTTTTTCAAAGGCCAGAAAAGGCACTATATTTTTTTTTTTGTACACAAACAGAGTTACGCATAAAAGATTTTAAATGAGCCGGCATTCAAATATACAAAAGAACTCATTACCATAAGGTGCTTCGACAAGCAAAGTGTATTCCTGAATAATTACAATCCAAGTCTAAGTATTCAAAAACTTACAACCAACAAGTTAGAAACCTATGCCTAAAACCAAAAAGCACGGTGCACAACCCACACCGGCGCATAGTCTAACTAAGCTAAAGCTCCAACCGCTCACTGGGGCCTGGAACAGCCACCGTCGTCACCACGACCTAACCCCTCATCTGGGTGGGATGAGCCCACAAATGAAGGAAAGGGTCACCACAAAATAAAAGTATATATATATATATAACCGGTGCGAAAGATTGTACACATAACAAATATTTCCACAAACACAAGAGAAAGCTCTTAAACTCAAGGGTAATTCCCACCAACGGGCTTATATAAATAAATCACCAAGCCTAATGCAGATTTCTACAATGGGTGTGTCAACCGATCTCTGGTTAGCCACATGCATGATTTAATTCCGGAATTCAACCTCTCTATAGAAGGCGTAGGTCTCTGGTGGGATAACACCTCCTACTATTGGTGGGATAACACCAGGTAGAGTCACACAAGACAATACCAAAACAATCACGGTGGGATAACACCGGGTGAGTCACACAAGACAACCACCAACTCAATAAAATCCAGTAGGATTTGGCGAAGTCGCACAGACAAACGCCTGGTACGAAGGCAAGTCACACAAGACATACACCTAGGCACGCAACTATGAAATGCATGGCATATATTCTCTTCGGCATATACGGGATAGTCACACAAGACAAAATCCTCGCGTAGTCCTATCTGACGCACGCATTCATATATGCTCATGCAAACAATCACATAGCCTAAAGCCTATGTACAAAGCATCTCAACATACATACATTTTCTCAATCATATGTAATTTGCACACATCTTTATAAACACGTTCTCATCAACGAGAATACATAAGTACAAACATGCCAAAGCACACAGCAATTGCATACACAGCAAAACAAAGCATGTCGTAACCATTTCGAAAGACGGAAATAAAGTGGAGCCCTTACCTCGGCAAGCTCTCACAACAAGCAACGTTCACACAACACTACGTGCTCCCTAAAACAAGCAACGGACAATCAATACATCGTTTCCAAACCCAATGTAATGAAACTACATCAAAACCCCAAAACTCTAAAGGTTTCTAAGGAAAATTCACTCTTTCGGATAACATACCAAAAACTATAGTATTGATCAACCCCCATGTGTTATTTGTACTATTTTTAGGACCCAAAACAATAGGCCAAAGTCTTAAATAATTTGAAATGCAAAATGGCCGTTTTCTTGCGTTATAAGCTACGTACTTTCCTGTAGCGGGCTGAAAAATCACTTCCATTTTACATGCAATGAAGTCGCCATCGACGTTTATTTATCCCGTGGGGGGAAAGGAAAATATCGCTAAGACCTTAGTTTAGGTTCGGGAGTTGGTTATGCGAGAGGAAGGTGTTAGCACCCCTCGCATCCATCGTACTCGATGGGAACCGTTTAGGTGGTTTGGGGTTCGTTTGCGTAGGTTTGAAATAAATTGCCTTTTATCTTATCTTAATCTCTACTTCGTTTCCAAATAAATTGAAAAAGGTTTTTTATTAGTTGAGTTTGACGGTTGTAGGAGCCCGCTCCTACGTATTCCCCGGTGCAATGGGAAACTCAAAACTCGCGTAGTTCTGGTAAAAAATGTTTGTGTGGTTGGTTGATTTTAGTGGATAACGCTTATTTCGTATTCCGCTGATACAACGACGCTTGTATGCTCTAATCAGAGGCTTAAGCTGTGTGTGTGTCAGAGGAGTAGATAAAACGTGTACCCATTGGAAAAAGAGTTGAATAACGGATGTTGCTTATTTCGCATTCCGCTGATACAACGACGCTTGTATGCTCTAATCAGAGGCTTAAGCTGTGTATGTGTCAGAGGAATGGATAAAGCGCATATCCATGTTTTCTGAAAAGAAGTTTAAGTGTGTGAGGGTTAACTTTTAACGCTTGTTTTTGGAATGAGAGCAGCTCGAGTGAACTAGTCAGATGACCGGCTACCAAGACAACCCGGGGAAGAAAGAAGCAGATGCCAGATTCTCCCTTTTTCATTCATTATTATGAAAATATTTGGTTAAGTTATTTAAGAAAAAGTGTCTAAAAGAAAAGACGGGTGTTGGTTGTTTTTAACACTGGTTTTAGAATGAGAGCAGCTTGAGTGAACTAGTCAGATGACCGGCTACCAAGACAACCCGGGGAAGAAAGAAGCAGATGCCAGATTCTCCCTTTTTCATTCATTATTATGAAAATATTTGGTTAAGTTATTTAAGAAAAAGTGTCTAAAAGAAAAGACGGGTGTTGGTTGTTTTTAACACTGGTTTTAGAATGAGAGCAGCTTGAGTGAACTAGTCAGATGACCGGCTACCAAGACAGCTCGGGGAAGAAAGAAGCAGATGCCAGATTCTCCCTTTTTCACCCATTAATTATCGCAAAGAGTTTGATTAAGATTATTTGGAAAATAAAGTCAGAAGAAACGACGAAGGTTGGTCAGTTTTAATACTGATTTTAGAATGAGAGCAGCTTGAGTGAACTAGTCAGATGACCGGCTACCAAGACAACTCGGGGAAGAAAGAAGCAGATGCCAGATTCTCCCTTTTTCATTCATTATTTATTATGAAAGTCTTTGTTATTTTGATTATGAAAACAAAAGTCAAAAAGAAAAGGGCAAAAGAACCAGAGCAGACAGAATAGCAACACAAGTAATAACAATAATGAAGCAAATTACAAAATAGGCCAAGTATAGATGCAAATGCATGAATCAAGATGATATAAATGAATAATGCAAGTAAGCAATACTAAATAATAATATATGAATCAATAAATTAAATATGGTACAAAGATGAAATTGCGAGCAATTAAATAAAACATGCAAGTATGAATAAACAAACAAACACAAGCAAACATAATTAACCTAAGCTAAATAGGGTTGAACAATTTGTTGTGCAAGAGAAAGATGATCCAAAAGTACTTAAAGAAGTAATTCGGCTCACTTAAGCACTTATTAAAATAAGCTAAAAACAACTTAAGCTAAAAAGGGCTTATGAAAATAAGTTGGAAAAGCACAATAAAACTCATATACAAAAGCTACTGTATTTGAAATGATGTTGTGCAAAAATTGGGGTCAAATAAGCTAAAGAGCTCTTTGAAACCCTAAATAAGCACTTATGAACAAAATGGCTTAATTGAAAAATCACTTATGAAAATAAGTAAAAAAAGGAATCACAAATGGAAATATGATGTAAGCATAAACAGTGACTTAATAAGCTTAAATAAGCTAATAAGTCACATAAGTGCTTTTCAAATAAGCTAAAAATCACTTAAGTCATAATCAGGCGGGGGGTGTAAATAAAGAAGAGAAGTAAAAAACGTGGAGTGTGAAAAGCAGATCTGGGCTGAAAAGCCCAGTCAACGAAAAAAAACAAAAGTCAAAAATAAAATAATCCAGTGTTACGCGTGAATGAGGTACACTGTAAGATTTTAAAATCTGGGTGGTTCATTTGATCCAACGCGTGTGTTTTAAACTGGAGGGAGCCAATGACGTGTCGCCACGTCATCGTCTTCTACCTCCTTCTTCTTCATCACAAAAAACGCAGAAACTCCATTGAAGGAGCTCCATGAAGAACACCACGGGTTCAAACCCAGAATTGTCAAAACACAACCAAAATCAACAATCAGATACACTAACTTGCACGATTTTTTACGTGGATCATGAATATATCACTAGTTTTCAACGAATCATCATGGAAAAGCAAAAACGAAGCAAGTAAAGTTTTCAAACCAAAACACAAGATCACGATTCAGTGAAAATTGGAGCAAATGAGCAAACCAGAAAGCATCTATACATGAAAACAAGTTGAATGGTGTTGAAAATTACCTGGTTTGGATTCTGAATACCACGATTTGAGCTCAACTTCTTCTTAGCCACCGTAGCACTTCTTCACCTTGATTCTTTCACTTTCTTGAGCAAATAATGGATGATTCTTGCTTCTGGAACCTTAGTGAACGTGTTTGAATGGATAGTTTTTGTGTTTGAGGGAGAATTTTGAGTTTTGCAATTTCAAAAATGGAAGAAAAATGGAGAGTTTATGCTTCAGGTTCTAGCGCCGTTTTTGAGGGTTTTTTTTCTGACCTAGGCACTGAAATTGAGGCTGGTATTTATAGAATCATGTTTAGGTTAAGTGGCATGGTTATTAGGGGAAATGGGTGGGGGTAAAAATGATATTGAACTTGATTTATTTTGTACTATTTTTGTGATTTTTTGGTACTAATGGTGAGGTGTCATGGGAATGAGAAATTTTGCTACCTTTGCTTATATTTTTTTTAGTCACTTTTTGAATAAAAACAAAATAAAAATAATATATGACATAATAAAAATAAAAGACAAGAATAAAAATATGCATGATGAGGTATGATTGTGTAAAATATTTATGGATTAAAAATGGAATAAAAAAAAGAATTGAAACTTGATTTTTTTAAAGGTTTCTTGAAATGCAAGTAACTAATTAAACATAATTAATAAATGAGAAATAAAATAATGCAAAGGGTAAAATGGTAAAATTTTGTCTTTTATGATCATACTAAGCCAAAATCATGCAAGAAAAATAATTCCATGTGTTTTTTTGTGTCAACATTGATTTTTAAATCAAAAAGGGATTTTGTTGACTTTTTTAGTCAACATTTTGGCTTTGTTGACTTATTGTCAAAGTTTTGACTTTGTTGATTTATTTTCTAAAAAATTGCAAAAGTGAAAAATATCATGCGGCAAAATTAGGGTATGACAGCTGCCCCTATTTAATTAGCTTAACCCATAAGAATGCGAATAGCCCTGATATTCGTATTCTTTTGGTGGAAGATAATTAAATACAGAATGCCCTAATTTTGCCAGGAAGCGAATGGTGATGAGATAAGTGGATCGAGTATACCTGTTGTCATTCCTTTTGTGGAACCGGGCAACCTCAGAAGTAGGACTAACCTTAACCAGCCATCCATGCTGAAAAGCTTAGTAAAGTAGGGGAGATCTTATCCAGCCGCTCTTACTGAAGGTCAATCTGAAGTTGAGTAGATCTTATCCAGCCGCTTCCACTGAAGATCAATCTGAAGTTGAGTAGATTTTATCCAGCCGCTTCCACTGAAGATCAATCTGAAGTTGAGTAGATTTTATCCAGCCGCTTCCACTGAAGATCAATCTGAAGTTGAGTAGATCTTATCCAGCCGCTTCCACTGAAGATCAATCTGAAGTTGAGTAGATTTTATCCAGCCGCTTCCACTGAAGATCAATCTGAAGTTGAGTAGATCTTATCCAGCCGCTTCCACTGAAGATCAATCTGAAGTTGAGTAGATTTTATCCAGCCGCTTCCACTGAAGATCAATCTGAAGTTGAGTAGATTTTATCCAGCCGCTTCCACTGAAGATCAATCTGAAGTTGAGTAGATTTTATCCAGCCGCTTCCACTGAAGATCAATCTGAAGTTGAGTAGATTTTATCCAGCCGCTTCCACTGAAGATCAATCTGAAGTTGAGTAGATTTTATCCAGCCGCTTCCACTGAAGATCAATCTGAAGTTGAGTAGATTTTATCCAGCCGCTTCCACTGAAGATCAATCTGAAGTTGAGTAGATCTTATCCAGCCGCTTCCACTGAAGATCAATCTGAAGTTGAGTAGATTTTATCCAGCCGCTTCCACTGAAGATCAATCTGAAGTTGAGTAGATCTTATCCAGCCGCTTCCACTGAAGATCAATCTGAAGTTGAGTAGATTTTATCCAGCCGCTTCCACTGAAGATCAATCTGAAGTTGAGTAGATTTTATCCAGCCGCTTCCACTGAAGATCAATCTGAAGTTGAGTAGATTTTATCCAGCCGCTTCCACTGAAGATCAATCTGAAGTTGAGTAGATTTTATCCAGCCGCTTCCACTGAAGATCAATCTGAAGTTGAGTAGATTTTATCCAGCCGCTTCCACTGAAGATCAATCTGAAGTTGAGTAGATTTTATCCAG
Organism: Trifolium repens; assembly: GCA_030408175.1. Classification (NCBI taxonomy): domain Eukaryota; kingdom Viridiplantae; phylum Streptophyta; class Magnoliopsida; order Fabales; family Fabaceae; genus Trifolium; species Trifolium repens. The sequence continues at coordinate 18,091,333 of CP125839.1, read as the reverse complement.
CCGCTTCCACTGAAGATCAATCTGAAGTTGAGTAGATTTTATCCAGCCGCTTCCACTGAAGATCAATCTGAAGTTGAGTAGATCTTATCCAGCCGCTTCCACTGAAGATCAATCTGAAGTTGAGTAGATCTTATCCAGCCGCTTCCACTGAAGATCAATCTGAAGTTGTAATGAGGTGTTTATGCAAACTGCTGTGGTTGTCTTTGTAGAAGAAATTTTCCTTGGAGTTTGCAATTCACTGGGGAAGAGATTGAATATGGTTCTTCAACTAATCTGCTTGGGAGACCGTTTTACCAACCATCCTGCTTTGAAAAAAGGTTAATCTGCCTTTTTTTGTGATTAAGTGACCAAAAGCTGTATTCTGCAGGGAGTAACCTTTGAACCTGCTTTATGAATGCATGTTTATCATGAATATTTATGCATGAAATGAAATGCATGATTAGTGTATATGATGACATGAAACGACTGTGTGCTAAGGGATGCTGGGTTTCAACATGGGTGTTTATGAACACTGGGTTTTATATGGGTTCCATTGAATATTGGATTTTGAGTGGATGCCAATAATGATTGGACTTTGAGGGTGTTTGCCAATAATGATTGGATTTTTGAAGGTATGTCCACAATGATTGGACTTTGAGTCGGGCTTGCCAATAATGACTGGACTTCGAGGGTGTGCCCACAATGATCGTACTTTGAGGGGGGCTCGCCAATAATGACTAGACTTTGAGGGTGTGTCCACAATCATTGGACTTTGAAGGATTGTCAATGCAAGGTTAGGTTCTTGATTGTGGATGTTTGATTTGACTTCTTGGTTTTTTCTGAGTCATTGGTCTTGTGGTATGGGGCATACCTGATGTTTGAATGACGTGATCAATGCATGTTAATGATTTACATGAAGGAAATGACATGATTAATGCATGCTAATGATTTACATGAATGAAATGACATAACTAATGCATGACGATTATTGCTTGCATGCATGAAATGACATGGCTAATGCATGACGATTATTGGTGTGAATGAAATGACATGACCAATGCATGACAATGATTATTGCCCCTATGGTGGGTGGTGAATGATTGGAGATGGTATCATGGCCTTTCGTTGGATGGTGGCTTGAAGTTAGTCCCCGACACAAGTTCCGGACTTAATGGTTGTAGATGTTCATCAGGCTCTGCTTGAGTAGCTTGAAGGTATAGGGAGAACCTGCCCCTGTGTATCTTATCTTGCCCTAGTCTGTTGGGCATTTGAAGTGCTTTGCCTTGACTTCGGCTAACTTACTGATATCGGTTCTCCCTCTCTGAGAGGTATGCCCCTAGATTGAGCCATTCTGAAACATGTTTGGTTGGGCCAACAAGATCTTCAGGTGATCTGCCCCATGGTCATAAGAGTTTGTTCTTGATTGGCAGAACCCCAAGGTGATTTGCCCCTGATTAGGAGTGTCTTGATCTGATTTATTAGGTCCTTGAAATCTGGGTTTCGATACCGCTTTCCATGATGCGATCTTAGGATACTCAATCCATGCCGAATGACCTTTCGAAGGGATGTGCCCCAAGATTAAGTGAAGTTCTGAGATAGTTGCCCCAGATTAGCCCAAGGTTCTTCTTGATTGCTTGGTAACAACTCAGAGTTGGAACTTCTTTATTGTCAAGTGTTGACTTGCAGATAAACCTGTTTGCTTGAAATAGTAATTCTAATGCCATTTTAATGCAAGTTTTGAAATGGAAATTGAGATGGTATTTATGTACAATGGATGTATATTGTAGAAGAAAGTGTGAGAGCATGATATTGACAAAAGATTGACAAAAAATCCTTGTGAGTCAGGTTAACGCAACCTTGCTACCGTATGCTTTCAAAATAAACCTTGCTTCAATTAGGTCTTTTGAGGGTTATAACGTGGCCTGGTTCACGGTTTCTGAATAAAAAGATATAAGGCTCAAAGTTTAATTTCAACCCATCCCATTCTTCGTGATGATCTTCATCCCTAAGTTCAATTAACTCAAACTCACAAGTTTAAGTCCTAAGAGGTTTTTGAGATTGTGATGGTTTGGGAATCGAGGATGTGTTTCCCTTTTGTTTGTGGCAGTCACATTGCCTTTTTGTTTTGGTCACATGATTTTGTTTTGTCATGAATCTTGGTGACTTTCAATTTTTCTTCATTTTTTTTTCAATCCCTAACTTTTGCCTAGACTGTTCTTTTTGCATTTTTAGTCTAGCGGGATACCCTAACTTTTGCCTAAGTCATTTTGAGGTTTTGACTTAGCGGGCTTTTCTTTCTCTCTTTTTGTTTGAATTTTGTTTGGCGAATTGTGACTGCCTTGATATAGGTGATGAGGAACACCTTATTGATTTTTTGCTTTTCTCTTGAAACTCAAACGTATGGCCGAGTTAACTGAACACTACCTTGCCCCGGGTTAAGATTGCGGGTTTTTTCGTATAGAAAGAAACACCAACTTCTAGGCTCAAAGGGGTTGACTACGGATTATCTCCCTTATTTCTCCGGTGTTTGGGAATTTGAAACAATGCCTTACATCATCAACAAAGTTTTATTTGAAAGCATACCGTAGCAACTTGGTTATTTCGTTTTTCATCATCCTCTCTCCAATCTTTGTTTAAACAGAAATGATAAAGAAATGAAAGAAATGACAAGTATTGATATATATTTTTTGCTTTTGAGAAGTAGAAGAGAGAAAATTGAATGGACATGAAAGAATGAATTCAAAACATGCATTATCATTTCATTAAGATTAATATTTCAAACAAACAAAGTTTAACTGTAAGTAAATACTTAGCAAAACAAAGGGAAATACAAAAGGGAAACAGCCTAAATGATAATCTTTGTAGCTTGATTCAATCCCTGAACTCTTCAACTGGCATACTCAGGAGGGTCTGCATGACTTGGCAATGAATTATCCTTCACGGTTGGGCCCTCCCTCTTTGAAACTCAACAGTTTCTTATCAATGAGCTCTTGAACCTTGTTTTTGAATACCCTACAATTTTCCGTAGAGTGACCTTCGGCATCAGCATGGTATGCACATTTGACCTTAGGGTCATACCAAGCAGGGAAAGGTGGAGTCATTGTCCTTAAAGCTACTGGAGTCAACATCCCATTGTGCACCAGATATGGCAAAAGCTGACTGTATGACACATGAATTGGATCAAAGACCTTTTTAGCTCGCTGCTGAGTCTGTTGTACTTGCTGAGTTCTTTGTGGCACAAGATTCACAGGCACTTGGACAGAGTGCCCATGAGGTTGCTGATGTTGTGCAGCTGCTAGGTACGGAACTTGCGTTGGTGATGTCGGACCATTTTGGGGGGTGACAGCATTTGCCCCATCTTCCTTGAAAGTCAATAGTTTCTGATTGATGAGTCTCTGAACTTCATGTTTAAAGGCTCTGCAATTTTCAATAGTATGCCCTTCAGCCCCAGAATGATACTCACAATTGGCTTTGAGATCATACCAAATAGGGAACGGCGCAGTTATCGGCTTTAAAGCTCTTGGGATTACCATCCTATTACGCACCAAATGTGGAAAAAGCTGACCATAAGGTTTTGGGATGGAATCAAAGACCTTTCTCTTTTTAGTGGCCCTCGGCTGATTCTGCTGATGTCCCAAGTTCTGTGCGAACTGTCCTGACTGGGGATGATTCAAAGGCGTCTGTATTGCCTGTTTTGGGAACCCTTGGGATTGTTGAGGTTGAGCAACTGTTGGATGATTGAAGCATGGGGTGCGAGCAGGCACCGTTGGGCGAGAGTGAAAGTGAGGTGGGCTGACATTGTTGGGTAAGAATGATTCCATCATCCTTAGCTTGTCCTCTATTGCCTTGAACTTTTGGCGAGTCTCCTCACTCGGGGATGCAACAGATTTTCCCTTAGAGTTGTCACCTTGATGAGCACTCATATGATCCTCGGGACTTTGCGGTATAGCAAACCTGGGTTGGACTTGATGAGTTTTTGGCTGGCCAATCAGAAATTCATTGTTGGTGGCCATTGGCTCTTGGGTGACTTGAGTAGCTGCAAGAGTGTGTCCGGAAGATGAGCCGCATGAAGGCCATACCACCTTTGACAATGAGGGGTCAATTGAAAGATTTGCCCTTTCGGTTGCATCATCCATTCTCATAGCTTGATGTGAAGGCAAGCCAGGACTAGCTAGCATTTTCAAAACACGGTCCAACTTGTCGGTCACTTGGTCCACATCGCCTCTCAAGGCATCAATCTGCTTCTGCATGTTTTCCATGGTTTCCTTGAAATGCTTAAAGTCCGGAATCAGTGTCGGGAATGAAGCTGTTTAGATGGAAGGGTGAGAATGAGATGGTGATCCTTTGTATGAATGCAAATGCATGCAAAAGTTTTTATGCTTCATCATTTTATTTTTTATGCGGATGTTATGCAAAAAGTTTTTATCACGAATTTTTTATGAATGAATGCATGAGTGCATGGATGCATGGATGCACTTTCGTAGCAAAGTCTGTCGCAACGAAGCAGAGGTTCAAATATTATTTCTGAGGTTGAAAGGCTCAAAGTTACCTGCAACCCATCCCTCTCACATGTTGTTCTAAGGTTGATAAAGTGCCTAAAATCACGGATTTCCCCTTTGGAAACGATGTCGCTATTGCAAAGCTCACGACATACGTGCCCAAAAGGAAATCTCATCTAGGTAAGGCCGTTGAGCAACCTTGACACGGGTTCTAAACAGAGGTCCCTAGTAACAAGGTTTGGTTCTAGACCGGATAATAAAGGTCCCTAGAGTCACGGACCCAACAAGAAAACATCAGAGACACTAGTCAGCTGACCGATGTCCTGACATCTCCAAGAGGATCTACTCTAGGCGAGGTGATTATGCCGGAGTTACTAGTCAGATGACCGGTCACCCAACATAAAGACCTCTAGCTTAGCCTAAGCTTTTCTCAAGCTCGGGTGTAGAGCTTCTCACAGTAACCACGCCACAAGGGCAAAAGAAAAATAAAAGAAGGAGTAGAAGAAGAGAAACAGCCAATCCAAGCAGATATAATTGACAGAAAAATAAAAGATAAGGCAAGATACTTCAAACCTGAAAAAGCAAACAAACGAACAAACCAACTAAACTGGGCTTAACTCTCAAGTGTCCCCAGTGAAGTCGCCAGCTGTAGCGGGCTGAAAAATCACTTCCATTTTACATGCAATGAAGTCGCCATCGACGTTTATTTATCCCGTGGGGGGAAAGGAAAATATCGCTAAGACCTTAGTTTAGGTTCGGGAGTTGGTTATGCGAGAGGAAGGTGTTAGCACCCCTCGCATCCATCGTACTCGATGGGAACCGTTTAGGTGGTTTGGGGTTCGTTTGCGTAGGTTTGAAATAAATTGCCTTTTATCTTATCTTAATCTCTACTTCGTTTCCAAATAAATTGAAAAAGGTTTTTTATTAGTTGAGTTTGACGGTTGTAGGAGCCCGCTCCTACGTATTCCCCGGTGCAATGGGAAACTCAAAACTCGCGTAGTTCTGGTAAAAAATGTTTGTGTGGTTGGTTGATTTTAGTGGATAACGCTTATTTCGTATTCCGCTGATACAACGACGCTTGTATGCTCTAATCAGAGGCTTAAGCTGTGTGTGTGTCAGAGGAGTAGATAAAACGTGTACCCATTGGAAAAAGAGTTGAATAACGGATGTTGCTTATTTCGCATTCCGCTGATACAACGACGCTTGTATGCTCTAATCAGAGGCTTAAGCTGTGTATGTGTCAGAGGAATGGATAAAGCGCATATCCATGTTTTCTGAAAAGAAGTTTAAGTGTGTGAGGGTTAACTTTTAACGCTTGTTTTTGGAATGAGAGCAGCTCGAGTGAACTAGTCAGATGACCGGCTACCAAGACAACCCGGGGAAGAAAGAAGCAGATGCCAGATTCTCCCTTTTTCATTCATTATTATGAAAATATTTGGTTAAGTTATTTAAGAAAAAGTGTCTAAAAGAAAAGACGGGTGTTGGTTGTTTTTAACACTGGTTTTAGAATGAGAGCAGCTTGAGTGAACTAGTCAGATGACCGGCTACCAAGACAACCCGGGGAAGAAAGAAGCAGATGCCAGATTCTCCCTTTTTCATTCATTATTATGAAAATATTTGGTTAAGTTATTTAAGAAAAAGTGTCTAAAAGAAAAGACGGGTGTTGGTTGTTTTTAACACTGGTTTTAGAATGAGAGCAGCTTGAGTGAACTAGTCAGATGACCGGCTACCAAGACAGCTCGGGGAAGAAAGAAGCAGATGCCAGATTCTCCCTTTTTCACCCATTAATTATCGCAAAGAGTTTGATTAAGATTATTTGGAAAATAAAGTCAGAAGAAACGACGAAGGTTGGTCAGTTTTAATACTGATTTTAGAATGAGAGCAGCTTGAGTGAACTAGTCAGATGACCGGCTACCAAGACAACTCGGGGAAGAAAGAAGCAGATGCCAGATTCTCCCTTTTTCATTCATTATTTATTATGAAAGTCTTTGTTATTTTGATTATGAAAACAAAAGTCAAAAAGAAAAGGGCAAAAGAACCAGAGCAGACAGAATAGCAACACAAGTAATAACAATAATGAAGCAAATTACAAAATAGGCCAAGTATAGATGCAAATGCATGAATCAAGATGATATAAATGAATAATGCAAGTAAGCAATACTAAATAATAATATATGAATCAATAAATTAAATATGGTACAAAGATGAAATTGCGAGCAATTAAATAAAACATGCAAGTATGAATAAACAAACAAACACAAGCAAACATAATTAACCTAAGCTAAATAGGGTTGAACAATTTGTTGTGCAAGAGAAAGATGATCCAAAAGTACTTAAAGAAGTAATTCGGCTCACTTAAGCACTTATTAAAATAAGCTAAAAACAACTTAAGCTAAAAAGGGCTTATGAAAATAAGTTGGAAAAGCACAATAAAACTCATATACAAAAGCTACTGTATTTGAAATGATGTTGTGCAAAAATTGGGGTCAAATAAGCTAAAGAGCTCTTTGAAACCCTAAATAAGCACTTATGAACAAAATGGCTTAATTGAAAAATCACTTATGAAAATAAGTAAAAAAAGGAATCACAAATGGAAATATGATGTAAGCATAAACAGTGACTTAATAAGCTTAAATAAGCTAATAAGTCACATAAGTGCTTTTCAAATAAGCTAAAAATCACTTAAGTCATAATCAGGCGGGGGGTGTAAATAAAGAAGAGAAGTAAAAAACGTGGAGTGTGAAAAGCAGATCTGGGCTGAAAAGCCCAGTCAACGAAAAAAAACAAAAGTCAAAAATAAAATAATCCAGTGTTACGCGTGAATGAGGTACACTGTAAGATTTTAAAATCTGGGTGGTTCATTTGATCCAACGCGTGTGTTTTAAACTGGAGGGAGCCAATGACGTGTCGCCACATCATCGTCTTCTACCTCCTTCTTCTTCATCACAAAAAACGCAGAAACTCCATTGAAGGAGCTCCATGAAGAACACCACGGGTTCAAACCCAGAATTGTCAAAACACAACCAAAATCAACAATCAGATACACTAACTTGCACGATTTTTTACGTGGATCATGAATATATCACTAGTTTTCAACGAATCATCATGGAAAAGCAAAAACGAAGCAAGTAAAGTTTTCAAACCAAAACACAAGATCACGATTCAGTGAAAATTGGAGCAAATGAGCAAACCAGAAAGCATCTATACATGAAAACAAGTTGAATGGTGTTGAAAATTACCTGGTTTGGATTCTGAATACCACGATTTGAGCTCAACTTCTTCTTAGCCACCGTAGCACTTCTTCACCTTGATTCTTTCACTTTCTTGAGCAAATAATGGATGATTCTTGCTTCTGGAACCTTAGTGAACGTGTTTGAATGGATAGTTTTTGTGTTTGAGGGAGAATTTTGAGTTTTGCAATTTCAAAAATGGAAGAAAAATGGAGAGTTTATGCTTCAGGTTCTAGCGCCGTTTTTGAGGGTTTTTTTTCTGACCTAGGCACTGAAATTGAGGCTGGTATTTATAGAATCATGTTTAGGTTAAGTGGCATGGTTATTAGGGGAAATGGGTGGGGGTAAAAATGATATTGAACTTGATTTATTTTGTACTATTTTTGTGATTTTTTGGTACTAATGGTGAGGTGTCATGGGAATGAGAAATTTTGCTACCTTTGCTTATATTTTTTTTAGTCACTTTTTGAATAAAAACAAAATAAAAATAATATATGACATAATAAAAATAAAAGACAAGAATAAAAATATGCATGATGAGGTATGATTGTGTAAAATATTTATGGATTAAAAATGGAATAAAAAAAAGAATTGAAACTTGATTTTTTTAAAGGTTTCTTGAAATGCAAGTAACTAATTAAACATAATTAATAAATGAGAAATAAAATAATGCAAAGGGTAAAATGGTAAAATTTTGTCTTTTATGATCATACTAAGCCAAAATCATGCAAGAAAAATAATTCCATGTGTTTTTTTGTGTCAACATTGATTTTTAAATCAAAAAGGGATTTTGTTGACTTTTTTAGTCAACATTTTGGCTTTGTTGACTTATTGTCAAAGTTTTGACTTTGTTGATTTATTTTCTAAAAAATTGCAAAAGTGAAAAATATCATGGGGCAAAATTAGGGTATGACAGCTGCCCCTATTTAATTAGCTTAACCCATAAGAATGCGAATAGCCCTGATATTCGTATTCTTTTGGTGGAAGATAATTAAATACAGAATGCCCTAATTTTGCCAGGAAGCGAATGGTGATGAGATAAGTGGATCGAGTATACCTGTTGTCATTCCTTTTGTGGAACCGGGCAACCTCAGAAGTAGGACTAACCTTAACCAGCCATCCATGCTGAAAAGCTTAGTAAAGTAGGGGAGATCTTATCCAGCCGCTCTTACTGAAGGTCAATCTGAAGTTGAGTAGATCTTATCCAGCCGCTTCCACTGAAGATCAATCTGAAGTTGAGTAGATTTTATCCAGCCGCTTCCACTGAAGATCAATCTGAAGTTGAGTAGATTTTATCCAGCCGCTTCCACTGAAGATCAATCTGAAGTTGAGTAGATCTTATCCAGCCGCTTCCACTGAAGATCAATCTGAAGTTGAGTAGATCTTATCCAGCCGCTTCCACTGAAGATCAATCTGAAGTTGAGTAGATCTTATCCAGCCGCTTCCACTGAAGATCAATCTGAAGTTGAGTAGATTTTATCCAGCCGCTTCCACTGAAGATCAATCTGAAGTTGAGTAGATTTTATCCAGCCGCTTCCACTGAAGATCAATCTGAAGTTGAGTAGATTTTATCCAGCCGCTTCCACTGAAGATCAATCTGAAGTTGAGTAGATTTTATCCAGCCGCTTCCACTGAAGATCAATCTGAAGTTGAGTAGATTTTATCCAGCCGCTTCCACTGAAGATCAATCTGAAGTTGAATAGATCTTATCCAGCCGCTTCCACTGAAGATCAATCTGAAGTTAAGTAGATTTTATCCAGCCGCTTCCACTGAAGATCAATCTGAAGTTGAGTAGATCTTATCCAGCCGCTTCCACTGAAGATCAATCTGAAGTTGAGTAGATTTTATCCAGCCGCTTCCACTGAAGATCAATCTGAAGTTGAGTAGATTTTATCCAGCCGCTTCCACTGAAGATCAATCTGAAGTTGAGTAGATTTTATCCAGCCGCTTCCACTGAAGATCAATCTGAAGTTGAGTAGATTTTATCCAGCCGCTTCCACTGAAGATCAATCTGAAGTTGAGTAGATCTTATCCAGCCGCTTCCACTGAAGATCAATCTGAAGTTGAGTAGATCTTATCCAGCCGCTTCCACTGAAGATCAATCTGAAGTTGTAATGAGGTGTTTATGCAAACTGCTGTGGTTGTCTTTGTAGAAGAAATTTTCCTTGGAGTTTGCAATTCACTGGGGAAGAGATTGAATATGGTTCTTCAACTAATCTGCTTGGGAGACCGTTTTACCAACCATCCTGCTTTGAAAAAAGGTTAATCTGCCTTTTTTTGTGATTAAGTGACCAAAAGCTGTATTCTGCAGGGAGTAACCTTTGAACCTGCTTTATGAATGCATGTTTATCATGAATATTTATGCATGAAATGAAATGCATGATTAGTGTATATGATGACATGAAACGACTGTGTGCTAAGGGATGTTGGGTTTCAACATGGGTGTTTATGAACACTGGGTTTTATATGGGTTCCATTGAATATTGGATTTTGAGTGGATGCCAATAATGATTGGACTTTGAGGGTGTTTGCCAATAATGATTGGATTTTTGAAGGTATGTCCACAATGATTGGACTTTGAGTCGGGCTTGCCAATAATGACTGGACTTCGAGGGTGTGCCCACAATGATCGTACTTTGAGGGGGGCTCGCCAATAATGACTAGACTTTGAGGGTGTGTCCACAATCATTGGACTTTGAAGGATTGTCAATGCAAGGTTAGGTTCTTGATTGTGGATGTTTGATTTGACTTCTTGGTTTTTTCTGAGTCATTGGTCTTGTGGTATGGGGCATACCTGATGTTTGAATGACGTGATCAATGCATGTTAATGATTTACATGAAGGAAATGACATGATTAATGCATGCTAATGATTTACATGAATGAAATGACATAACTAATGCATGACGATTATTGCTTGCATGCATGAAATGACATGGCTAATGCATGACGATTATTGGTGTGAATGAAATGACATGACCAATGCATGACAATGATTATTGCCCCTATGGTGGTGTCATGACAGCAAAAGACAGCAACTCACACCACCTTTTTCCACCCAAGCCTAGTTTGATTCTATTAGTTCCCAACACTTTTTCAAGGCACAAAAGCAAACCATTTTCATAAGCAAACAATTCGTTTCCGAAAGCTTTTTGGTTGCTTCGAGTACAAGTTATTTGATTTTCATTTCCAAAATCAAAACCAAATCCAAGCACAAGTTTTATTACGGGCCTTAACCGTCCGGTAATCATTTTCAAACATGTTTTCAAGGTAAAAAGTAACACCACATGTCACAAGAGTTTTAAACCACTTTGACCCCAAAAACACTACTCAAAACACTTAGGAATATTTTCATAAACCACAAAATATTTTTCATCGGATTTTCTAAAACAAAACCATACAACGCATTTCCCTTTTGCCCAAAGGTCCAAAGACAACGTTTCTTTTCAAAACCTTACAACTTAACCACATGTTCTTGATCAATACATAACCAACTCAAAACCCTAACTTTTCTCATGAGATTTTTCACCAACTCATGGAAAACAAAAACAACAAAGCCTAGCATGCTTCCTAAACTCTCATGAACAACCTTCATGAAACACAAACTAGCAAGAACAACATTTCTCACCAAACCCTCTTAAGAACATAAACTCAAAAACCTCACAACTCTAAAAATCTACCAACCTAGGAGATGAGAAGAGAGGGTTACCTTAAGAAAGTGATTCTCTACAACTTCCCACTAAGCTTCCAAGCTTGAAATGGAGTGAAATGGTGAGGAATGGAAATTTGTGAAGGTTAAGGTTAAGAAATGGAGTTCCACGTGAAAGAGAGAAAGAAATGAGAGTCTTGTGATAAAATCCTAAGTCCACCAAGTGACCAAACCTCCTTACTAATAAAAGCTCTTGATAGCCAAACCACCATTGGATCAAAGTCAAAAGTCCAAGCTTAAACCCTAGCCATTGGATCACTTTACTTTATGAGAAAGTCACAAGATTTAATCAACTCATCCATAACAAGTCTCGTACTCAGCTCTCGCGCGACGCGACGAACGAAAACCACAAAAACATAAAACCTACGGAAAGAACGTCTAACGTTTAACATTTCCAAAACTTGTCGCCGAATCTTTTTCCGCGACTGTAATTTTCTTCCACACCTTGGAAAATTATTCTCAGAACATATCCTAACTCGCGCAGATATATAACACTCCCAACCGAAATCCTACTGAATTCAGAACCAGTAAAATTTCACAACAGCGGGTAAAATCTTACTCGTTTTTCCAAAAACAAGAATAATCCAAAACTCGTTATTCTAAAACCACAAATCACTTCTTATACAAGAAACAGGATCACAAGACAAAAGTCTGTACAATTACAGTGCACGAGCACAAAACAGACTCAATTACAGCAAAACTTAATAGGTTACACGATGTTTCATCACACGAACACATCGAAACCCTAATATTCCTTAAACCAACTATACAATGAAATCTTGGGTCTTACAATACTACCCCCCTAAAAGAAGTTTCGTCCTCGAAACTTAGACGTCGTCAAACAAACTGGGGTATAATTCTTTCATCTTACTCTCGAGCTCCCAGGTGGTATCTCCTGTAGCTTCGTTCCATATTACCTTCACCAAAGGTATCTCTTTCGTTCTCAAACGCTTCATCTTCCTATCCGCAATCTTGATCGGCGGAACCTCAAATGAAAAGTTATCCCTCAGCTGGATGTCATCTGGTGTGATCACATGTGATGGATCCGGTGTATACTTCCGCAATTGCGACACATGGAACACGTCATGAATCAAAGATAGTACCGGTGGCAACGCGATCCGGTATGCTACCTTCCCAATCCGTTCTGTGATCTGATAAGGCCCTATAAACTTCGGAGTCAACTTCTTCGCTTTCAAAGCCCTTCCAACGCCAGTCGTTGGTGTAACTCGGAGAAATACGTGATCCCCCTCCTCAAACTCTAAAGGCCTCCGACGCCTATCCGCATTACTTTTCTGGCGATCTTGAGCAACCTTCATCATTGCCCTTATCTTTCGGACCTTGTCTGTCGTCTGTTGTACCATTTCCGGTCCTACTATCAAACTTTCCCCATCTTGGTACCAACACAAAGGAGTCTGACATCTCCTCCCATACAAAGCCTCGTATGGTGCCATTCCAATACTCGCGTGGAAACTGTTGTTGTATGTGAATTCTATCAAAGGTAACACATCATCCCAACTTCCACGATCATCCAATACACAAGCTCTCAACAAATCTTCCAAAGATTGATTTGTTCTCTCGGTCTGCCCATCGGTCTGAGGATGATAGGCGGAACTCAATCTCAATTTCGTCCCCAACGCCTCATGCAAAGTCCTCCAAAAGTGTGAAGTAAACTTTGGGTCTCGATCCGACACTATACTTGACGGAATCCCATGTAACCTCACAATCTCAGCAATGTAAATATCGGTCAACTTTGCCGCTGTATCCGTAATCCTTACCGGTAGAAAGTGAGCGGACTTTGTCAAACGATCCACTATCACCCAAATGGAATCATGCTTCCTCCTGGTCTTAGGTAACCCAGTGATGAAATCCATAGAAATGCTATCCCACTTCCACTCGGGGATATCTAATGACTGCAGCATCCCTGCTGGTCTCTGATGCTCAATCTTCGCCTTCTGACAAGTCAGACACGACGCCACATACTCAGCCACATCCTTTTTCATACCCGGCCACCAGAAATCATGCCTCAGGTCTTGATACATCTTCGTCGCTCCGGGATGTATACTAAGTTTACTCTTGTGTGCCTCCCCTAGAATGATGTTTCTCAAGTCCATAGCTTCGGGTACACACACTCTCCCTTGACACCTCAAGATATTGTCCGATCCCACCTTGAAATCTCGGTTGGTTCCTCGAACAATCAAAGCCCTTTTCTCCATGAGAAACTTGTCATCTTGACAATTTGCAATGTCCTCCAACAAACCGCTTGAGATGGTAATCATACCCAGTCTCATATTCCCTAAAGCAAACTCTACCTCTAGGTGCAAATCACGAAACTCTCTCAACAACTCTTGTTGACTAGCCATTTGTGCCGAACAAACCGACACACTCTTCCTACTCAAAGCATCGGCTACCACATTAGCCTTCCCCGGATGGTATTCTAACGTAAAGTCGAAGTCTTTCAAAGTTTCCATCCACCTCCTCTGTCGCATATTTAGCTCTTTCTGATCAAACAGATACTTAAGACTTTTATGGTCACTAAACACGACAAAAGTGCAACCATAAAGATGATGTCTCCAAATCTTCAATGCAAAAACAACGGCCGCAAGCTCCAAATCGTGCGTAGGATAATTCTTTTCATGCACTTTCAGTTGCCTTGACGCATAAGCCACTGCTCTCTTGTGTTGCATCAACACACAACCCAACCCTTGATGAGAAGCATCACAATAAACCTCATACGGTTCCTCCGACTGTGGTAACATCAAAACTGGTGAAGTCGTCAACCGTTCTTTCAACAACTGAAAACTCAACTCACACTTCTCTGTCCAAGCAAAAGGTTGATCTTTTCGCGTAAGTTGTGTCATCGGTGCCACAATCTTAGCAAATCCTTCTATAAACCTCCGGTAATAACCGGCCAAACCAACAAAACTCCTTACATCAGTCACTGTTTGAGGCTGCTTCCATGAAAGTACCGTATCAATCTTGGCTGGATCCACGGCTATGCCTTCTTTTGATATAACATGGCCAAGGAAATTCACCTCTTCCAACCAAAAGTCACACTTTGACGGATTTGCATACAGCTTACATTCCCGCAAAACTTGCAATACTAGACGAAGATGCTCTACATGTTCCTCTTCACTCTTCGAATACACTAGAATGTCATCAATAAACACTACCACAAACTTGTCCAAGAATGAATGGAATATCCGATTCATGTAGGCCATAAAGATAGCCGGTGCATTCGTCACTCCAAACGGCATCACCAAGAACTCATAATGCCCATAACGCGTCCTAAACGCCGTTTTCTGAATATCCTCATCTCGCACTCTTATCTGGTGATAACCAGATTTCAAGTCAATCTTTGAAAACACTGAGGCTCCCCTCAACTGATCCATCAAATCATCAATACGCGGCAATGGATATCGGTTCTTGATAGTCACCTTATTAAGCTTCCGATAATCCACACATAAACGAGATTTCCCATCCTTCTTCTTAACCAATAAGACCGGTGCTCCCCAAGGCGACACACTAGGCCTTATGAAACCCTTCTCTAACAAGTCCTCAATCTGACCTTTCAACTCTACCAACTCGGCTGGAGCCATCCGATAAGCTGATTCCGAAATCGGACCCGTACCCGGTTGTAAATCAATAAAAAATTCCACCTCTCTACACGGAGGAAAAGCTGGAATCTCCGATGGAAACACATCTTGGAAATCCTGAACCACTCGAATTCCCTCAATTCGGATCTCCGACGTCACTCCTAAACTAGCAAGTGAGACTATCTCCGGTTCCCCATTACACATAACCACAGAAAGCCGATTTGCAGACAAGTACCTTCGCACACCTGGCTCGGGAAAGAAAACCAATTTCCGAGCACAGTCTAGAATCACATAATGATAAGATAACCAATCCATCCCGAGGATGATCTCGAGAGATAAAAGCGGTAAACACACTAAGTTGACCAGGAACTCCCTATTCTGGATTACTACCAAACAATGCAAACATGCAGTATTCACTACCAAATCCTTAGCAGGAGTCAAAACATTCAAATCAAACGGAAGCACAGAAACATTCAAACTCAAACGATTTGCACAAGCCAAAGATATGAATGAGTGGGTTGCCCCCGTGTCAATCAAAGCAGTTAAAGAATTACCTGCGATGTGACAGCTCTCGTGGATGGCATTGCTAGCCTGCCCACTCAGTTCAGTGCCCATACAGTAAGCACGTGCCTTTGCCGCAGGTCTGGCACCCTGTGAGCCTTGTGCCACATTTGCCGACGGCCCAGTCTTCGGGGCTCTGCAATCTCTAGCAAAGTGTCCCGGCTTCTTGCAGTTGAAGCAAGCGCTTCCCCCCTTCGGTTGCGTGCACTCATTTGAAAAATGCCCCGCTTCTCCACAGTTGTAGCAAGTCCCCTTACCACCATCAGATTTTCCCCGGGTTACTTGATTCACCGATCTGCCCGGTCCTTTACTGTGTTGAGGACGGTTATACGGCTTACTCCCTTGCCTCCCACTATTTTGAGTCGAACCACGATCATTGGTACGACTTGGTCCTCCGGCACTAGACCCTCCTTGGCGGTTCACCCGCTTATTCCTCATGTCCTCTACCTCTTGGCACTTCTCTACCAAGACCTGAAACTGTCGGATACCCAATGGCACAACCGCATCCTGCAGTTCGTACCTCAGCCCATCTTGGAAACGACGGCACATATAATCCTCATCTATCCCATCCCTAAAGAAGCGGAAGAAACGGGATAGTGATTCGAACTTCTTGGCATATGTTTCAACATTCATGCCCCCCTGACGCAACCTCAGAAATTCCTCTCCATACCTTTCCCTTGCAGTCTCGGGAAAGTACTTGGCTAAAAACCTCCTCTTGAAGTTCTCCCAATTCAATTCCTCATGGCCATTCTCCATGATAATACGGGTGTTCCTCCACCAATACTCAGAACCCCCTAGTAACTGATAGGTAGCTAAGACCACCTTCTCTCCCTCTGGACAATGAATTGCCCCGAATATCCTCTCCACAGATTGGAGCCACAAATCAGCAGTTTCCGGACCTCCCTCCCCATTAAACTTTGGAGGAGTTTGGTGGTTGAAACTTGAAAGAAGTCTAGAACCAGCAGCAAGTATTTCCCTTTCGCGCTTTTCCAGATCTCTCTGCGCCTTAGCATGGCTGTGAGCAGTCACAGCCGCTGCCATCGTATGCATGGCATAAGCCATCTGATTCACATCCACATTGTCCGCCATAGGTACTGTAGGTGCCCTTCTTGGAGGCATTCTATTCTGCACAAAACCAATTCTGATTAGATTCCTTATCCAAACATTTCTGAGTCTCAACAGAAAATCTCATCCGATGGTTACTAACTCAACCCGACACAGAACAACACTAGAACTGACACTACTCTAGCTATGTTCTAACCGACTCTGGACTAACGACTCAAGTATACACTTTCCCTTTGAAGATTTAAAGCCGTGCTCTGATACCAATTGTAACAACCCGTTTTTCAAAGGCCAGAAAAGGCACTATATTTTTTTTTTTGTACACAAACAGAGTTACGCATAAAAGATTTTAAATGAGCCG
Source organism: Trifolium repens (assembly GCA_030408175.1). Lineage (NCBI taxonomy): Eukaryota > Viridiplantae > Streptophyta > Magnoliopsida > Fabales > Fabaceae > Trifolium > Trifolium repens. The sequence goes on along the minus strand of CP125839.1, from coordinate 18,074,341 downwards.
GCATTCAAATATACAAAAGAACTCATTACCATAAGGTGCTTCGACAAGCAAAGTGTATTCCTGAATAATTACAATCCAAGTCTAAGTATTCAAAAACTTACAACCAACAAGTTAGAAACCTATGCCTAAAACCAAAAAGCACGGTGCACAACCCACACCGGCGCATAGTCTAACTAAGCTAAAGCTCCAACCGCTCACTGGGGCCTGGAACAGCCACCGTCGTCACCACGACCTAACCCCTCATCTGGGTGAGATGAGCCCGCAAATGAAAGAAAGGGTCACCACAAAATAAAAGTATATATATATAACCGGTGCGAAAGATTGTACACATAACAAATATTTCCACAAACACAAGAGAAAGCTCTTAAACTCAAGGGTAATTCCCACCAACGGGCTTATATAAATAAATCACCAAGCCTAATGCAGACTTCTACAATGGGTGTGTCAACCGATCTCTGGTTAGCCACATGCATGATTTAATTCCGGAATTCAACCTCTCTATAGAAGGCGTAGGTCTCTGGTGGGATAACACCTCCTACTATTGGTGGGATAACACCAGGTAGAGTCACACAAGACAATACCAAAACAATCACGGTGGGATAACACCGGGTGAGTCACACAAGACAACCACCAACTCAATAAAATCCAGTAGGATTTGGCGAAGTCGCACAGACAAACGCCTGGTACGAAGGCAGGTCACACAAAACATACACCTAGGCACGCAACTATGAAATGCATGGCATATATTCTCTTCGGCATATACGGGATAGTCACACAAGACAAAATCCTCGCGTAGTCCTATCTGACGCACGCATTCATATATGCTCATGCAAACAATCACATAGCCTAAAGCCTATGTACAAAGCATCTCAACATACATACATTTTCTCAATCATATGTAATTTGCACACATCTTTATAAACACGTTCTCATCAACGAGAATACATAAGTACAAACATGCCAAAGCACACAGCAATTGCATACACAGCAAAACAAAGCATGTCGTAACCATTTCGAAAGACGGAAATAAAGTGGAGCCCTTACCTCGGCAAGCTCTCACAACAAGCAACGTTCACACAACACTACGTGCTCCCTAAAACAAGAAACGGACAATCAATACATCGTTTCCAAACCCAATGTAATGAAACTACATCAAAACCCCAAAACTCTAAAGGTTTCTAAGGAAAATTCACTCTTTCGGATAACATACCAAAAACTATAGTATTGATCAACCCCCATGTGTTATTTGTACTATTTTTAGGACCCAAAACAATAGGCCAAAGTCTTAAATAATTTGAAATGCAAAATGGCCGTTTTCTTGCGTTATAAGCTACGTACTTTCCGAGTACCCGAAAAACTCGTTTCCAATCCCAACCACTTCCATAAATTAATAAAAAGGGATTAGAAAGATAAAAACCAAGTTTAGAAATCAGAATCCAAAATTTCAACTCCCAGAGCTCGCCCTGGCGAGTTGGTGGCGAGTGAAGGCAGGGAGTACTGGTCTTACTCGCTATGGAGCTCGCCCTGGCGTGTTGTCATGACCTGTGACACTCGCCCTGGCGAGTGATCACTCGCCCAGCGAGTTTCAACTGTCATGACAGCAAAAGACAGCAACTCACACCACCTTTTTCCACCCAAGCCTAGTTTGATTCTATTAGTTCCCAACACTTTTTCAAGGCACAAAAGCAAACCATTTTCATAAGCAAACAATTCGTTTCCGAAACCTTGTTGGTTGCTTCGAGTGCAAGTTATTTGATTTTCATTTCCAAAATCAAAACCAAATCCAAGCACAAGTTTTATTACGGGCCTTAACCGTCCGGTAATCATTTTCAAACATGTTTTCAAGGTAAAAAGTAACACCACATGTCACAAGAGTTTTAAACCACTTTGACCCCAAAAACACTACTCAAAACAGTTAGGAATATTTTCATAAACCACAAAATATTTTTCATCGGATTTTCTAAAACAAAACCATACAACGCATTTCCCTTTTGCCCAAAGGTCCAAAGACAACGTTTCTTTTCAAAACCTTACAACTTAACCACATGTTCTTGATCAATACATAACCAACTCAAAACCCTAACTTTTCTCATGAGATTTTTCACCAACTCATGGAAAACAAAAACAACAAAGCCTAGCATGCTTCCTAAACTCTCATGAACAACCTTCAAAAACACAAACTAGCAAGAACAACATTTCTCACCAAACCCTCTTAAGAACATAAACTCAAAAACCTCACAACTCTAAAAATCTACCAACCTAGGAGATGAGAAGAGAGGGTTACCTTAAGAAAGTGATTCTCTACAACTTCCCACTAAGCTTCCAAGCTTGAAATGGAGTGAAATGGTGAGGAATGGAAATTTGTGAAGGTTAAGGTTAAGAAATGGAGTTCCACGTGAAAGAGAGAAAGAAATGAGAGTCTTGTGATAAAATCCTAAGTCCACCAAGTGACCAAACCTCCTTACTAATAAAAGCTCTTGATAGCCAAACCACCATTGGATCAAAGTCAAAAGTCCAAGCTTAAACCCTAGTCATTGGATCACTTTACTTTATGAGAAAGTCACAAGATTTAATCAACTCATCCATAACAAGTCTCGTACTCAGCTCTCGCGCGACGCGACGAACGAAAACCACAAAAACATAAAACCTACGGAAAGAACGTCTAACGTTTAACATTTCCAAAACTTGTCGTCGAATCTTTTTCCGCGACTGTAATTTTCTTCCACACCTTGGAAAATTATTCTCAGAACATACCCTAACTCGCGCAGATATATAACACTCCCAACCGAAATCCTACTGAATTCAGAACCAGTAAAATTTCACAAAAGCGGGTAAAATCATACTCGTTTTTCCAAAAACAAGAATAATCCAAAACTCGTTATTCTAAAACCACAAATCACTTCTTATACAAGAAACAGGATCACAAGACAAAAGTCTGTACAATTACAGTGCATGAGCACAAAACAGACTCAATTACAGCAAAACTTAATAGGTTACACGATGTTTCATCACACGAACACATCGAAACCCTAATATTCCTTAAACCAACTATACAATGAAATCTTGGGTCTTACATTTAACTTGTTCATGGTGGGAAAGTTTTAACTTTCCCATGTTAAACTCCACCCAGAACTAAATGGTTCCTGCTCTAAGGGCGATGCACCTTATATGTAGAACATGGGTGAGTTGTCATGGATCTTACAATATTTTGGGCCGCCATGCATAATGAGCCTTGGTACAGTCTGGAACTGCTACCCCTGAAGTACTTGCTATAAAATAGTGAGGATTCGAATTATGTTGTAGGCCTGAACTAGAAAAACATGGAATCTCGCCTTGCCAGGGTGAATTTGGATGCGTTCGTTGACCGGAATTAACTCAAGATGACGTAGATGCCGTCCTATCAGGTATGCGCCATTCTGTCATAATGAGTTTCATTATGATTTGGATCTGTTGTTGTTAGAGACTTTTGGTTCACAACTGTTTTCTCACAGTGACTAGTGCGTTCTAATGTGGATTTTGAGCAGAAGTGAAGATACCTTTGAAGTAGAAAAGTTTTGCATAAGAAAGGGGAAATTTGAATTGTGAACATTTTAAAAATCTGCCATATAAAAATTCAGCTTCAAACATAAATGAGTTGTGTGTAGAGTGTATGCACATAATAAAAAATAGGGAAAGAGAGAATCAACACACAAGCAATTATAGTGGTTCACCTAAAACTTTAGGTTACGTCCAGTCCCCACACTCCGTGAGTTTGTCCACTATGATCTTGAGATGCTACCGGCCTCAAAATACAAATTTCTTTGATTTAAACCAAGATCAATACCCTTAAGCCCTACAAGCTTAAATCTACCACATCCATAATAGTTGTCAAGGTAACAACACTCAATTAGTAGTTGCGTATTGAGTTGATCAGCAACCTTTCTTTACAAAGAGTTTTTTGGATCACATGCTTACAAATAAACTCAACCTAGTTGAGAAGTTTAGAATACATATGCACTCAGCTCACTCAATAGTATACTGATCCAAGTATTTAATTTAGAGAACTGAGAGTGAGAGTGGTAAAGAATGAAGGTGTGGAAAACACAAGAAGGAGGGGTTGAATTGTGTTTAGGTAGTTTAAAACTTTTCTCAAAAACAAAGAGTTTTGCGGCGGATAAGAACATCAAAACACAAACAAAGAGATAAAGAGCAAGAGAGAGAGAGACACAAGCAATTTTGTACTGATTCCCCTCGCAAGTTGAGAGTACTCTAGTCCCCTTGCACTTCCAAGAGAGTTCACTATAACCACAAGAGATTACAAATGTTCAAGCACGCAGCAAGAGACTTCCAAATGCTCAAGTTCAAAAACAAGAGACTTCACTAACTTAAAGAGTTTAAGAAAGTATGAATCTTACACTTGATATACTATCAGAGGTGTTTACAAAATACAACTCTTACAAGACTTTGAACTTTTAATCCTAAGATACAAGATAAAAGAACTAAAAGTATTTGACATATTTTTCTAAGTGTCAAAGCTTCAGAGTCTTGTGTGTGTGTGTATTAGGTTGTGCACGTGGTAACTCTTTTGATACTTCAAATGAGCCCTCCTATTTATAGAGAAATATTTGAGGATGACTGTTGCAGAGATGATAAGGTGTCAGGTGATAAACTATAAGTCGGTAAAATAAACTATAGGCTTGTGTTGAAAAAACTATTACCAAATAGATCTTTAGCTTATAAGCTAAAAGACATATAAACTATAAGTCAGTTTGGGTATCTTGCCAAACAAACCCAATATGAACAAGGGTAATTCTAATATGGACCACCTCATTGAATGGTCCATGGTGGACCAGTTATAAATAATATTACAACGAATACGAATTTTACAAAATTCATCGTTGGATTGAAAGTTTATATCATATAATCATCTATAGAAAATTTAAAAAAAATTGAAAATCATTTGATATGTTATTGAGACCCATCAAGATTAACGGTTTATTAAATACTGTAAATCTTGATAAATCACAATAAAATATCAAATGATTTTCAATTTTTCTAAATATTTTTATGAATGATATATATGATATAAACTTTCAATCTACCAGTAAATTTTATAAAATTCGTATTAGGTAGACCACTTCTCCACGGCGGACCACTTTCATTAAGATCAATTTAGAGATATATTCAATTGACTTTACATATATCAAGCTGCAAGAGATTAACTAACTACCTGCTATAGTTAGAAGCTAACAGATTCTAGCAGAAGGTGCCAATTGCATATATCTCAAGACAACTAACTCCAACCCACAATATTAATAACTGTCATAATTATTAACAAAACAACTTAAACCCCACCTTGAACTCATGTCATTCATTATATATAACAAAGGTGAGTTTAATACTACCTTGCAACTTCCAAACACAATTGAAATAATTCATTTATCCCTTTCAAAAGTCCTGCAAGCAACCACATAATTATTTTGATGACTAGTGTTGCAAGGCTTACAACGGTCTTCAAAAGTCCAATAACCAACTCCATACATATTTTTATGATTATGGTTGCAAGGCATGCAAGGACCTTCACAAGTCCAACAAGCAACCGCATAATAGTTTTGATGATTAGAGGTACAAGGCTTACAATTCCCTTCACAATTCCCTTCACAATTCCAATGATATACGGTTTAATACACTTGTATGGTTCCTGCCAAACATAATGAGGTGGAATATATTAGTGAAGCTACATGCCAAATTATATATTATAAACAAAGTCAAAAAAATTGATACAAAAATAAAGTTAAAATTAATGATATATATGTACCTTAATAAATTGTGTTGCAAACCTTGGTAACTTTTCAACAATTGTTACTAAAGTATTGATGGTCAAAACACAAGCCTCACTAATTTTTGAAGTTAGAAAAATAAGGTGGTTTCCAAGATTAGATAAGAAATTTAACAATGGCTTAAACATCATATTTGTCCCCGCAAATTCATAATTTTTTTGTTTTAGTCCCTGTATATTTTTTTGTTGCAATTTAGTCCTTGCATGTGCAAGTCATTTTGATTTTAGTCCCTAAAGCTAAAATCCGCAGGAAAATCTGCAGGAAAATTCGTTGGTTTCCTGCAAATTTTCCTGCGGATTTTGGTTTTAAGGGACTAAAACCAAAAGATTTGAACATACAGAGACTGATTTGCAACATAAAAATATATAGGGACTAAAACCAAAAAATGACGAACTTACAGGGACGAAAATGATATTTAAGCCTTTAACAATTGATTCTCCAAAGCTGAAATCCTCTCCTACAAGTTAAAACAAAAAGGAAAACAAAGAATTATTTAGAGTTTGATCAAGTAGAAATATATATACTAATTTTATATTTTAAGTAGCTTAAGTTAATAGTCAAGTTTTTTGACCCTTAATAGTCAAGTTTGCTAGACACTTTATCATTTATGCTTAAATATCATTTTTCCTATAAGTTCGCGATTTTTTAGTTTTAGTCCATGTATCTTTTTTTCTTGCGAATTCATCGTTGTATATTCAAATTTTTTTTATTTTAGTCCCTAAAGCTAAAATCCGTAGGAAAATTTGCAGAAAAATCCGCAGAAAATTAAATCCGCAGGAAAATTCGCTTCCTGCGAATTTTAGTTTTAGGGACTAAAACCAAAAAATTTGAACATACATGGATGAATTCGCAAGAAAAAAGATACATAAACTAAAACCAAAAAATCATGACCTTATAAAGACAAAAATAATATTTAAGCCTATCATTTAAACAGTTTATCCAACCCTTTCCAATTTAAACACTAGTTGTACTGCTAAAGAAACCATTTATTAACAAAAGTTATACAATAAATTCAAACTTAATGGTTCATACTCTTAAAAATGAGTATTGGGCCTAACTAATTTCAGTTTTATATATAAATAAAAATTGATTTTTTAGGTTTATTCAATAACTAATGTATCTGATCTATAATATACAAGACCGGAGAGAATAGTAGGTAGAAATTAAACTCCTAAATAATGGTACTACAATATTACGGCACAAGCTTCATAAATTTTAAGGAAATGTTAAAAGAGCAATAATTAACTAGTGAAGAATAACAAAAATATAAACAAGGTTTGTTTGTATTGAAAATATATTTTTCTAAAATTTCAAAGGCATTGAAAATATTACTTTTAAAATTATATTATTTTTTTTGTTTTTGTAACAAGTTCTCCAGAACAGTGTTTAGCATGAATCTAAATTTTACAACATTTATAATGCATTAATTATACAATAAATTTAAAATAGTGAATTTTATATTTTATTTTGGAAAAAGTATTCTTCAAACAAAACATGTATATCCAGCAATAATAAAACTAAAACCCCTTTGTTAAGTATACTTAAAAAATCAAATAAAAGAAAAAATTAATTAATGTTGGTATGGTAATATTTTACACTTTTAAAGTATTGATTTCACAAATTCTAATATAAAATTTCTTTATTAATATACTTAACTAGGACCTCAAAAACACTATTTAACATTTTTTAAAAAACAATACATTAATAATCCGTTGTTAACAATTGTCACAAAAGTGTCCAAAAAAAATTGTCACAAATGCATTGAAAGATTTTTACATATTTTTAATTTAGGGATAAATTTGAAAATAATTAAAGTTGCATTGAAAAAGTAAAACAATAGCTCTTTTAAAATACTCTGTAAATTCTTTCTGTTAAAATGACAATTATTTTAGAAAAAATATTTTCATTGAGAAATATTTTAAAAACATACATAAAGAACTCACTTGAATATTAGGGTCATTCTTATTCCCTTTGGAAGTAATGATTTCTCTTTTTGTAAATTCATCCTTACTACCCCATTTATAGTCACCCTTCTCAATCACGGGGTCTTGCATAAAAAATAAATAAAGGAAAAATTTAATTATGGTCTGTAAAAAAAATACAATAATAATGGCAAGTTGGTAATAACAGCAGCAATAATAATATTTATAATTTTTTAAATACAAAAATTATTAAAATATATTAATCATATTAATAATGATAAGGTTTAAATATATTTTTTAGTTTTTAAAATATAATATTCATTCTCTGTTAATTGAGTTTTTTTTTTTTTGACACACTCTGTTAATTGAGTTATACTCACCGTTTATTAATGTAAGGACTATGAATGTTATACAGTAATAAAAAAGACTATAAACATTGTAACAAAAAAAAAAGACTAAATACAAAAAATAATATAAGTTGCAAAAATTAAAAGCATATTTAAATTTAATAATAACACCAGCCTAAGAAAATAAAAAACACAACAATAGCAAAATGGAAAGAATTAACAAACAAAACAATTTCCGTGGTGTACGGGATTGTTTTTAATAATTAAAACATAATGAAATTAAAGTGAATAAAAGACATGGGAGACAATAGACCTTATTACGTTTGACGATTAAAATTATTGTCTATTATGTCTTTTATTTACTTTAATTATCTTTAGCAAGCAAACATTTTTTGACAATTTTTTTTTGTAAGGGAGTAATATTAAAACGTGTTAAAATTAATTTTAAGTGTCCAAAAGTAGCGATGAGCATGGTTTAGTTTTAGAGGAAAAATGAACCGAACTGAATCAATTTGTTTTTAAAATTTAGAATAACCGAACTAAACTGTTTTGAATTGTTTGTCTTTAAAACTGAACCGAACCGAACTGTTAAAGTGGTTCGGTTTTATGGTTTTAAATCAAACCATAACTAAATTTGCACTAAAAAAACCAAATCATTAAACTGAACCGAACTATTAATCATAAACTGAAGTGTTTCAGTTTGGTTTCAAAACTGTTGATTATGGTTCAGTTTGTTTTGGTTCGATTCGGTTTAACTTAACAGTTCAGTTTGATTTTTTGGTTTTTCTGCCCATCCCTATCCAAAAGTAAAATAAAACAACCGGATGAAGACAAGGATGTGTGTGTATTTTTTTTTAATTATTGATAAGGAAAAAAGGTAATTTACCTAGAACTGAAACACTTGAGCTGAATTGGAGGAGAGATGAAGATGGTTGGCTTTGTTTGTTGAGTGAAAATAAAATAAGGATGACGGAGAGAATGATGGAAAAGATGAAGAGTTTTGCCATTGTCAAATTCAATTCGTAACACTTGACGTTTGTACTCACTCTCACTTCTTTTTTTTTTGAAAGCCACAAACTCAACAAGTTCTGTATAATGTGGTTTTTCTTTCTTTCTTCTAACAATAGAAAATAGGCTTAAATATCATTTTCGTTCCTGTAAGTTCATAAATTTTTTATTTTAGTCCCTGTATCTTTTTTTGTTGCAAATTAGTCCCTACATGTGCAAATTTTTTTTATTTTAATCCCTAAAGCTAAAATCCGCAGGAAAATTTGCTGGTTTCCTGCAAATTTTAGTTTTAAGGGACTAAAATCAAAAGATTTGAATATACAAGGACTAATTTACAACAAAAAAATATACAGGGACTAAAACAAAAAAATCACGAACTTACAAGGACAAAAATGATAGTTAAGCCTAGAAAATATTATAGTGGCTCTTTTGGTTAAAAGTACTAAAGTACAATAGTGGAACTTGGAATAGCTATAGCCTATAGTGGAACTTGATTGATTTGATTTGAGCTTTATATCAAAAAATTGATAGATAGAAGTCATTCGGCCCCAGAGTCTATTTTAATTGGTTGACAAGATGTTCAAATAAAAACTTTTCTCTATTTTCATTTTCCTATCTACAAAATACAAATGGTTTTTAATCATTTTTTATTTAAAATCATCCCTTAATATCGTTTTTTCTCTCTTTTTATTTAAATAAATAATTATTCAGATAGATTTATTTCTTCATTTTATTTTTTAAGTATTCTTTGTCTATGTGCAGTGTTGGGTTGTCCGTAGTCTTGTACGGTATTGCGTTTCTTCTTTTTCTTGTGCGTCGTTTTTTAATTGTTCGGCTTATTATAGTGTTCGTTGATTCAAATTGAACAATTCACTTCAAATCATTACAAATCTAAAACTTGAATGCCAATGTTGTAGATCCGAGAGTATGAATATTCTGAATACTTTTATGTAGTCATATTTGTAGGCACTTGCAGGTTGTCGTTGTATGTTATTAACCTAGGTGCTGCAAAATTGTTTGCAGATTCACATTTTTTCAATTTTTAACAATCTTAAATTTGTAATAATCTTTGTATTTTTTTAAAAAAATTGAATGAATGAATATTTATTTTTTACTAAAAAAAATAAATATAAAGTCAATAAAGTGAAAAAATGTTACCATGACTCCATGACTTTACATAAGTTGATAATGACATTGTATTTTATCCGTAGGAGTTGGAGAATACATTCTCTCCAAAAAAAATTGAATGTTTACATTTTAATCATTAATTAACTTTACACTATTTCTTTTAAATTTAAATATTATTATATTATTTTTTGCTACAATTTTATATTTTATTCTATTTTTATAAAAAAAAGCCTTTGAAAGAAAATGTAAAATTTCTATTTTTTCAAGGAAAAAAAACACAACTATGTGTAATGTAATAAAACAAAATTTTTCTAATCATCAATTTTGTGCAACTATTAGTTCATGGCCAATTATCAATGATTTCTAATAACTTGACACACTTAGAATATTAGTATGCAAATTAGGTTTTTTGATGATCAACTTATGTTTGCATACCTAAAACTAAATATATGTATAACTAAATGTTTTGTACCAATGGTTGAAAATCTGTAACTATAGGCTATAGTGACGGAAAAATTCCGTAGGTATAACTAAATGTTTAGTAACAACGGTTGAAAATCCGTAACTATAGGCTATAGTGACGGAAAAATTTCGTAGGTATAGCAAATTATAGGGTACGAAAAACAAGTTCGTTGGGATAGCTATTTTGACAAAATTCCGTAGGTATAGCTAATTTAGGGTATGGAAAAGACTTTTACCTACGCTCTCATGTTATCACTAAAAGTCAAATTTCTTGTAGTGATCGTCCTTCCTGAAAATAGGTCAAAAAGTTCACATGCAACTATTTTTTCACATATATTCGTGCGCACCTAAAAATATCAAAACAGACATCTCCACAAAGTCATGCCTGTATTTGAAGTCGGGACTCTCCCTATAATGCCATGCGTGATCTATTATGAATATCAATAAACGAAATTGTTTAGGGTTTAGGGTTCAGGTGCATATACGTTTCCAATATACGGATGAATATGTTTCCAAGTTCCAACGCATTTTTGGTCACTCTATATTGCAAGATAAACGATTTTGTTTTCTCTATTTTAAAATCAAACATTCTTGTCTTCCTATTTTAATTTTTTTGCATTTTTGGTTTCTCACCCCCATTTTCTAACCAACAGACAATAAAAATGCTTATGTGGCAATATTTGTAGCAAATAACAATTTCGCATTAGCAAATTTATTATTTTTTTTTACTATCAAATACAACTTAAAACAATTAAATTAAATAATTATAAAACTAATATAATTATAAAGATTTATCTTTGCAATTTGCAGCATGGATAAAGTCTCCTTTTTAATTTTTGAAATGGTCATAGAAAATGCCAGTGTAACCAATAGACTCGTGCAAAATATGATATTTGTAAGACCCAAGATTTTACTGTGCGGTTTTCATAAGAAACTTTAGTATCGGCTAAGTTTTAGGGTTTTTAGTAGAACGGTTTTGTGTGTATCGTCGTAAAAATGAGATTTTTGCTGAAACGGAGCCTGTTTTGTGCTCGAGCGCTGGAAAGGCACAGACTTTCGGGTCGTGATCCTCTTTTAAGTATGAGGAGATTTCTGTGAAGCCAGAAATCCGAGTTTTGGGTTATTCTCGTCTTTGGAAAAACGAGTAGGAATTTTACCCGCTGTTGTAAAATTTTACTGGTTCTGAATTCAGTAAGATTTTAGTTGGGAGTTCTATATATCTGTGCGAGTTGGGATATATTCTGAGATTAATTTTCCATGGTGTGGAAGAAAATTACAGTCGCGGAAAAAGATTCGGCGATAAGTTTTGGAATGGAAAAACGATAGACGTTCTTTCTGTATGTTTTCTGTTTTTGTGAGTTTCGTTTGTCGCGATACGCGAGAACTGAACGTGCGTTTTGTTGTAAGAGGTTGTGGGAAATATCTTGTGAGGATAGACTTGGATTGATCCAATGGCTAGATTTGAATCTTAGCATGTTAACACTATTTGATCCAATGGCTAGGATGAAACAAGATCATTATTTAGTAGACTTTTGGAAGTCACTTTGTGGACTTAGAAAAATCACAAATTCACTTCTTCTTTCTCTCTTTGGCCGTGGCCTTCTTCTCCACCTTTCCATCTTGTGAAATTTTGCATTCCTTCACCATAATCATCCATTAGAAGCTTGGTTGAAAGCTTGAAGTTGTGAGATTCTTCTTCCTAAGGTAACTAAACCTATTCCCTATCCTTGTTTGGCTAAGATTCTTAGGGAGTTAGGATTTTTATGATTATGTTCTTGGGAGAAATTTCATAAGAATTGGTTTTGAATGGTTTTTGTTCCATGAAAGTTGTTCATGAGGGATTAACAAGCATGTCTAGGCTTAGTTGTTTTTGTTTCCATGAGTGGTGAGAATCTCATGAGAAAAGTTAGGGTTTTGGTTTGGTTATGTATTGATCAATAACATGTTGTTAGGTTGTATGGTTTTGAAAAGTAACGTTGTTTTTGAACCTTTAGGCGAAAGGGAATGGTGTTGTATGGCTTCGTTTTAGAAAATCCGAGGAAAAATATTTTGGTGTTTATGAAAATATTTCCTAAGTGTTTTGTGTGGTGTTTTTGGTATTCCAAGTGGTTTAAAACTCATGTGCTATGTGGTGTTGCTTTTTGCTTTGAAAACATGTTTGAAAATGGTTACAGGTCGGTTAAGGCCCGTAATAAAACTTGTGCTTGAGTTTGGTTTTGATTTTGGAAATGAAAACTAAATAACTTGCACTCGAAGCAACCAACATGCTTTCGGAAATGTATTGCTTTGTTGTGAAAACGGTTGTTGGGAACCAATACTATGCGTATGTAGTGTGTTGCGTGAAAAGTTGTTTTGGGTAAAAAAATTGACTAGAACAAGTTTTGCTGCTACTGTCATGAAGAAAACCAGTCCTGTTCTGGTGTGGTAACTCAGCGACGAGTTGGTCGCCAGCCTTCGCCTTGGGCGTGGAACTTCTGACTTGCCTTCGCCAGGTGGTCGCCCAGCGACCGCTAGCGACCCTTGGGACCTAAAATTTTGGATTCTGATGTCCTAACTTGGTTTTTAACTTTCTAATCCCTTTTTATTAATTTATGGAAGTGGTTGGGATTGGAAACGGGGTTTTTGGGTACTCGGAAAGTTCGTAACTTATAACGCAAGAAAACGGTCATTTTGCATTTCAAATTGTTTAAGACTTTTGCCTATTGTTTTGGGTCCTAAAAATAGTACAAATAACTCATGGAGGTTGATCAATACGGTAGTTTTTGGTATAGTATCCGAAAGAGTGGTTTTTCCTTAGGAACCTTTAGGTTTTTGGGGTTTTGGTGTAGTTTCAATACTATTGGTTAGAGAACAATGTATTGATTGTTGCGCTGCTTGTTTTAGGAAGCGCGTTGTGTTGTTTTGAGCGTGTGTTGTTGACAGAAGCTTGCCGAGATAAGGGCTCCACTTTATTTCCGTCTTTTAAAACAGTTACGACATGCTTGGTTTTGCTGTTTATGCATTTGCTGTGTGTTTTGGCATGTTTGTACTTATGTATTCTCGTTGATGAGAACGTGGTTATAATTACGTGTGCAATTTACATATGATTAGGAAAATGTATGTATGTTGTGATGGTTTGTACATAGGCTTTAGGCTATGTGATTGTTTGCATGAGCATATATGAATGCGTGTGTCGGATAGAACTACGCGGAGATTTTGTCTGTGTGACTATCCTGTATATGCCAAAGAGAATATATGTCATGCATTTCATAGTTGCGTGCCTAGGTGTATGTCTGTGTGACTTTGCCTACGTATCGGGCGTTTGACTGTGTGGCTTCGCCAAATCCTACTGGATTTTATTGAGTTGGTGTTTGTCTGTGTGGCTCACCTGCCCTTTGTGGCCTTGTGAGGGTAGTGTTTGACTATGTGGCTTCGCTTACCCTACGACTCTTTTTAGAGGTTGAATTCCGGAATTAAATTCATGCATGTGGTAGCTTGGATAGTACCACGCCCATTGTAGAAGTCTGCATTAGGCTTGGTGTGTATTATATGTGTAAGCCCGTTGGTGGGAATTGCTTTGGTGGTTAAGAGCTTTCTTTTGTGTTTGTGGAATTATTGTTATGTGTACAATCTTTCGCACCGGTTATGTATATATATACCCTGTATTTTGTGGTGACCCTTTCTTTCATTTGCGGGCTCATCCCACCCAGATGATGGGTTAGGTCGTGGTGACGACGGTGGCTGTTCCAGACCCCAGTGAGATGTTGGAGCTTTAGCTTAGTTAGACTATGCGCCGGTGTGGGTTGTACACCGTGCTTTTTGGGTTTAGGCATAGGATTCTAACTTGTTTTGTTATAAGTATTTGAATACTTAGACTTGGATTGTAATTATTCAGGAATACACTTTGCTTGTCGGAGCACCTTATGGTAATGAGTTCTTTTGTATATTTGAATGCCGGCTCATTTAAAATCTTTTATGCGTAACTCTGATGTGTATAAAAAAAAATATAATGCCTTTTCTGGCCTTTGCAAAACGGGTTGTTACAATATTTGATTTAAAGTTTTGTTTCTATGACCTAAAGAATACCATTCTTACCGTAAAAGTGGAAGAGATGGAACTAATGACTGCAGATTGAGAAAGAACCAAATTGGCGGTGGGTTGAATTTAAACAGAATTTGTATTTGATGATGATGAATCAAAGTATAGAAGACTCTAAGGAAAACTAATGCAAGGTGTGCTTGAATTTCCGCGGCTGGTAATAAAACTAATAAATTTGCTGATGTGGAATTGTTATTTGCCACATATATTGTCACATAAACGCATTTGTTGTCGGCTACTTAAAAAATGAGGTGGAGAACTAAAAGTGCAAAAATATCATAATAGAAAGGATACAAGTATGAAGATAAAACAAAAAGCAAAATTTGATTTAAGGTAAAACCAAACATTTGTTGCTAATTAATAATGTTTGTATCTTTAACAGCACCATTTTTTCACTTCAACACTCTTAATTGTTATATTAATGCTATAAATACTAAAACACTAACGATAAACATTAGATCTACATCTTCAAAAAAATTAGTTTGATTAATATGTATTTTGTCAATTTTCCTTTAAATCTGCATATTCATCACAAGTAGATGAACATATCAAACAATAAATAAAGAAAATTAATATATTGTTTTTATTTTTATTATTGATATACCAAAATGAATACTCTATATTTAAACTTAGCATTTGGTCTATAAAAATACAAACAGAAGTATATCTAATAAAAAACAAATGTTCGCCCCATAATGAAAATAGTGTGAGCAACTTGAACTTTAGAGATGTTTGGTTATAGTGATAGAGTATTAATTTATTATTGCAAAATAAATTATTATTCAAGAAAAAATAAATAATATTAATTTATAAAAAAATGAAGGGTACGGAGATTTTTTTTTACTATTTCTTTATTTATGCAAAATTCATGAAAATATTAATTTTATTTACAAAGGAAATTGTAGAAGAAGAAAAATAGATGAAATACTTATTCTAAAAATATCTCAAACTGGATTAAAAAAATAGATTACGAAAAAGTAAATAATTTTTTTTACATAAAAAGTAAATAAAATTAAATAAAAAAGTTCAATTAATATTAAACAAGAGGTAGAAGAACATAAACAGATCCAATAACAAACAAGTCAATAACAAGAAAATTGATTTTATTTCAAAAACTTTTATAGGATCTAAAAAATTGATCTGCTGACATATGTACAAAGTACTAAAAAATAAGATAGATCTGATCTTTTTCTCTTTGGTCTCTAATTTTTTTGGTGCAACTATGACAGAGGAGAAGAAAAAAAAGAAGCAACACCCCATATCGATATACAAATGTATACAGTAGAAAGCTTACTGATGAATGTCACATATCTGATGTTAAACTCCATAAAATAGTTTGAAGGTGACCAAACATGAAGGCTGCAGGACGGTGGGCGCGGCCAAAAAAGAGGAAGATGAGTTTTGATTCTTTGTCAAGTGATTAGAGAGAAACAGAAGCAATGTATTGTTAGGTTGGGCTCTTAGAGTTTCAAAGAGTTATCCTTTCTTCTTCTTTTTTACTATTATTATAGTCCTTTGTTTTTATTACTATGATTATGAGAGTAAAAATGATGGATTTGAGAAGGAGAATAAAAATGCTAGAAGAGATGTGGTTTCTTTGTGAGAGAGAACGATACACTTTGTTTTTGGTGTGTCAAATGTAAATAAAAAGAAAAGGAGTAGTAATGGTTTTAGCTTTTGGAAATAGTGAAAGAAATGACAAGACATATGCAGAAAATAAATTACTACTCAACAACTAAAGTGGTTTTGTGGGTCTCAAGAAATTACTAGATGTATGTAGGAGTAATTTTTTATAAAGATGATAGACATAAAGTGACAAAAGCATGTATAAAAAAGTGTGCATGGTAGTCATAATAGAGAGAAAAAAACTATGTTACTTAAGTTATACTCTCTCAGATCTTTTTATAAATGACAATTCACTTTTTAGATTTTTTGAGTAATTGATGTATTTGATCAGTATCGGAGGGAGTAACCGATAAAAAATTAATTGAGAGATGACAATTTATATTGCAAATAAAATTTTTTAAATAGCTTTTATAACTTATCATAGATAAAACTTTCATGGAGAGTTCACAATTTGTATTGTTAATAAAAAATTTAAAATCACTATTACAAGTTATTATTGATAAAAAAAAACATCGGGAAATGACAATTTTTTATTGTTGGTAAATTTGTTACAAACACTATTACAAGTAATTATTGATAAACAATTAACTAGGACATGACAATATTTATCGCTGATAAAAGTGTTAAAATCACTAATACAAGTTATTATAGATAAAAAAATTAACGGGGAGATAACATTTTTTGTTGCTAATAAAAGTTTTAAAATTACTATTACAAGTTATTATTGATAAAAATCTCACGAGGAGACTATAATTTTTATCGCTGATAAAAATGTTAAAATCACTAATACAAGTTATTACTGATAAAAAAAATTAACGGGGAGATGGCAATTTGTATCACTAAAAAAAATTTACAACCAGTTTTACAAGTTATTGCTGATAAAAATCTCACGATGAGACTACAATTTTTATCGTTGATAAAAGTCTGATAAACACTAAGTTATTACTGATAAAAAAATTAACGGGGAGATGCCAATCGGCATCGCTAATAAAAATTTTAAAACCAGTTTTACAGGTTATTACTGATAAAAATCTCACGAGAAAACTACAATTTTTATCGCTGATAAAAATGTTGACGGGGAGATGTCAATTTGCATTGCCGATGAAAAATTTAAATTAACTATTATATACGGGGAACAAGCTATTCCTGGTAAAAATTTTAATCAACTATTTTATACAAGAAAAAGTTATTGATGATGAAATTTTTTAACTTACTATTCTATACAGGAACAAGTTGTTGCTAATGACAAATTTAAATGATACTGGAAACAAGTTGTTGTTGATCAAAAATTTAAATAAAATAATAAACTATTATACACAAAGAATAAGTTGTGGCTGATGTGTGTATATATATATATATATATATATATATATATATATATATATATATATATATATATATATATATAAATGAGAAGAATAGTCTCCAAGTTATTGAAAATATTCACGGGAAACAAGTATTCATATTTATACAAAATAAATATTTGTCCCAAACGAATTAGTTAAAATAACATCATCATGAGTAAATTAGTTTTTGTTTGGAACCAACACAAGACTAAACCAAATATAGAGCTAATGTTTCTCATTGATGCATAAAATGAGAAGTAATTGTTTTGATAAAAAAATCAAATGTGTAAATGAGAAGCAAGAATAGTCCAAAAGTTATTGAAAAAATTTACCAGAAACAAGTATTCATCTGTATACAATAAATTCAATATTTTCTCCAAATGGATTAGGTAAAATATCGTTATCATGAGTAAATTAATTTTTGTTTGGAACAAGACTAATCCAAACATAGATCTAATGATTCTCATTGATGCATAAAATGAGAAGTAATTGTTTTGATAAAAATTCGTCTACGTAAATGAGAAGTAAGATTAGTATCAGAGTTATTGAAAAATCTACTAATTTTATTCTCATAATTTTAATTTTTCTATTCAACCAAACAAAAGTATATTACATACTATTTTTTTTCTTCTAAACAATTATTTTTTATCTATATCTAACACATCCCTTTGAGCCAACGCCCCCGCGAACCAACGACCCCTAAGAAATCGAACGCACGGAACGCGCGCTCGTGCAGATGCACGGGTAAGTTCCTAGTATCATAATAGAAAGGCAAGAATGTTTGATTTTAAAAGGAAAACCAAAATCGCAAATCTTGCAAAATAAAGGGACTAAAATCGCAATTACACTTTTTTTGTTTTCCTATTTCCTATGATCCTATCATACCACCAAATAAATAACTTCACTTTCAGTTCATTTTCTATATATCCATCGACTTGTGTTCCTTTGACATTCATTTCTCATATTTATTTCGTTCGACTTTCCTCATCATATAAAGCAAAATATTAAAATTGTAATATCAGAGTAGAAATAAGGTCTGAATTTGAATTAATATGATTCACTTCACAAGTCCTGAAAGCAACCACATACTACTCATTTCCACAATTATACAGGTTCATGATGACAAATTCCTAATAACATTCATGGATATGCACAAATTGAAATTAAACAAAAAACATAGACAATAAATCCATTTAATAATTGATGGCTAGTGACAAGTTCCTTCTTGTGGAAGCTTTAGATTTTCTTGAATGACAACTTCCTGCTTCTCTTCATCTTTACTATTCTCTACAAATATAAATAAATAAATAAATAAATAAAATCGATTTGACTATATTATAAATTGTAATAAGATTAGTTATTTTAATTTGAAGTTTTTATTCTAGAATTAATTAAAGACCTTACCTACAGAGTCATCCAACCAATTACGTGCGCGCATGAGACCTTTAATTGCATTATCCTTGATAGAGTTTTTATATTTAACCAAAACTCGACCACCATGTCTCAACGCCTGAAAGGGTAACAAGAATCAAACATCAATTGTTTCTAATACGAAATAAAATGCTATTTTATATTGTACCCTCAATTCCAATTTATTATTCTTTACTTTACACAACTTTTTTGTTTTTTATATATATCATATTTTCTTTTTTTATAAGCAACGATTATTTGTAAGACGCAAGTATTACAATTAAAATCATGTTGAATCAACACATCCATAAATGTTTTTGGTCAATAGTTGCAATTTTTAAAAAATATATATTTCTTCTCATCTCATATATAAATAAAAATTCTTATTTTAGATATTTTGAATAACCGAGGTATCTAATTCATAATATGTATCAGATAATATTCAATAAATAAATAAAAAATCTTTACTTCCTTTATGAGATTAGAGGGAGCATATACTGTATCTAAAGCAAGCAATGAAACCTATTATCTTTGTTGAAAATTATTACTAGCTACCTTCCTCTCTAACTTTTAGAGTTTTACACATAAATTTGAAAATAATAAATATATATTGATTAGTTAATATATTTTATCTTTATTTTATTAAGCAAGAAAAAAATGTTTTTTAATAAATATTTTAATTTTTTTTTGTACAAAATTTTTTAATTTTTTTTAAGGATACAAATAGTAAAAAATTATTAATTATATCTTAATTTTTTAAAAGAATAAAAATTTTGGACAGTTAAACAAAAGATTAGAGACAGAGGAACTTAAAAAACGAATAAATAAAGAACTCACTTTATCGAGGTCAATCTTATACACAATATTCTGTTGCAAAGTATTGATTTCTTTTTTTTCTAAAATCATCTTCTTTTTCACTGCAATATCTTCCTCCTTACTTCGCAATTCATGGTCAATTCTCTCAATGATAGATTCTAATATAAAATGAACAATACAAGCATTAATAATTAATAATAACATAATAAAAACATGGGTTAAATGATGTTTTGGTCCTGTATGTTCGCGAATTTTTGATTTTAATCCCAATATTTTTTTTTTTTGCAAATAAGTCCCGGAATGTACAAAATTTGTTGGTTTCATCACTAAACTCAAAATTCGCAAAAAAATCTGAAGGAAAATCTGTACGAAAACTGCAAATTTTTCTGTGGATTTTGACTTTAGAGCTAAAACCAACAATTTTGTACATTCAGGACTTATTTACAACAAAAAAAGACACAGAGACTAAAACAAAAAATTCAATCATCTAATTAAGCCTAAAATCATCAGCCCAAGAAATCAATAGACACATTAAAATAAAAGGCAAGCCCTAGAAAAATAATTTTACAATTTTTTTTTATTTTAAAAAAAAAAGAGTTGTGCATAGTTTAAAAAAGAAATAAGCACAAAAAAAAAAACAAAAAAAACACATTCAAGTGTTCAAAAAACTTGAAACATTTTTTTTGTTGTATAATAATGTGACAAGGATGTGATGTGAATGTGTGTGTGTATTTTTTATTTATTGATAATAAAAGGAGAATAAGAAAAGTTACCTAAAAATGAAACTTTTGAGTTGAGTTGGTCAAGAGAAGTTGAGATTTGGAGGAGTGAGGAAGAAAGTTGGTGTTGTTTGTGACTGTGTAGTAGAAATATGATGAAAAGAACGGAGGAGAAGAAGAAGAAGAAAAGCCTTGAGTTGTTAACCATTGTTAAATTCCTCCCACACGTTCAAAAAATGCTTAGGTCTCAAACTCAACAACGTTAGGGAAATATATACTAGTAATATTAATTAGACCCTTTCTCAAATTTCAAATTTTATTTTACTTTCATCGAAAGTGGTGAAAGGAATAAATACTATTGTAATACTCCCTCGGAAGCTTGATATACGAGAAATTTTACTTTTTAAATTTATTAAAAATTTAATGTATTTAGTCGATACTATAGACTAAATACGTTAGATTTTTAATGAATCCAAAAATTGAAGTTTCTCTTATATTAAGGATTTATGTTAAGGACTAGAAGAAATATTATATTAGGAAAAACTTTGTGTATGTTTGGTTTCAATTCTGGAACAGTCAGAATCGATTCTGGACGTGTATAATTGATTTTGACTTGTTTGATTTCTTAAAAGTAGAATTGATTGATGTGACTATTTTTTTTTAAATTTATATGTGTTCGCCTAAATTTGTGAATATTTTGTGTTAAGGTAAGAATCGATTTTGGATGATAAAAGAAAGTAGAAGGAAAGAAAATAAAAGGAAAGAATGATGAAGGAATGAAAGTCAATAGAAAGAGAGTGGAAAGTAAGATGATTTTGTGATTGTTTGGTAGGAGTGAAAGTGAAAAGAAAGTGCGAGGAAAGAAAATGAAGTATTTAGCAAATGACATAACTACCCTTATATAAAAATGTGATATTACTTATACATTTATTTATATGGTATTTTATATTTTAAAATAGTGTATTACTATAAAGAAGGTTTTTTTGACAAAACATAAAAATAAAAAACTAAATAATGTTGTTCTCTGAAAAAGAAAAAAAAAAAAAGCAAAAGTATCTCACTACCTATCTAGTACGCATGTGCAAAAGCAAAAGCAAAAGCTATACTCCTGGTGGTAAATGTGGGAAATAAATAAACAAATGGTGGGCTTTTATGTCTTTTGATAATAATGCAACCTTTCGTCCCACTTTCTTCGCAAATGTGAGGGGAAAATTTTTGCACGTGGGCCCCATCAAAAAGCAACTTTCCATCCCTTCTGGCACTCCATCCAAACGATGGAAAGATTGAATATCTGCTGTCTTTCCCTCCTCTTACTTTCTTTCCTTTATCTTTCTTCTATTCCAAACAGCCCCTAAATTATTTTACCAAAACAAAAAACTTAATTAAGCCAAAACTAAAAAGACAATTTAGATATCCACAAATTCTAGTTCAAATGATAGAAATATCAAAATTACTAATGTTAAATTGGAGTTCCAGATTCAATTTCTTTATTTTATATGTGTGAGTTTCTAATAAGGTGCAGGTTAAGGTGGGTGATCCATATAATTTTCCCATCATGGGAAACAATCATTTTTAACCGTTGACATATAGTATTGGAACTTGGAAGGCGTAGATGACATGATTGTATCTTTTGTACCAATTATACGATTGTAGCAGGTTTGGTTTTGCACCAATTTTCATTTGCATTTATTTATTTATTAACATGATTCAATTTTGTTCTAGAATTTAGAATTTGTCATTTTGTTTTATAAAATTATATATAAATTTAAATTTAATATAGCAATTTAAATTTATTAAATGTAATATATCTTTTATGGGTCAGGATCAAATGACACAAATAATAGTTTGACACTAAATGTTACACCGCTCAATATGATATAATCTTCCAATCTAACGGTAAATTTTGTAAAATTTAAATTCATTAAAACGTTATTGAGCGGTGTAACATTTGGTGTCAAACTAGTTGGTGTCATTTGATTCTGACCCATCTTTTATATATTATTGTTAAATCAATTTTTATAAGCTAAAATTTTAATTTATTTTATATTTATTTCTATTTAATGTAATGTTTTTTGTTAAATCTTTTAAAAAATTTGAATTGAAAAATTAAAGTTTAAATCTTTTAAAAATTGAAAGTATTATGAAAAAAATTATAAGTTTTTTTTTGGGTATAATATGTTAAGTTCCTAGTTTTATAACGAGTTTTGGTTTTCGTCCTTGTAAAAAAAATTACTTGTTTTCATCCCAACAAAAAAAATTTCCTTTGTTTTTAGCCTTAATGGTTAATTTTTGTTCATTTTAATAATTCCAATATTATGACATTTTTATGTCCAAAATGTGTCTATATTATGTCTATATATCATGTTAAACGTAAATAAGTTCACATTATGTTAAAAAATGTCAAAATTTTGCCTTTTAGGGATTAAAACCAAAAGAAAAAAATTGTAGGGATGAAAACAAGTGCTTTTATTTTACAAAGACATAAATCAAAACTTGATATAAAAGTAGAGACTAAAAATATATTTTACCATTATTTTAACAGGGACCAAAACACGAATGCACAATTTAAAACTACATGCATAAAAATTTTCTAGGAACGAAAACATGCCACTTTTTTTATAGCGACAAAAAACAAAATTTTATAATTTTATAGAGATCAAAATATATTTAAACCTAAATTATATAAATATTACATAACATAAAAGTTGGTACAATTGGTACTAAATCTCCGATTATGTTTATGTAAAATAAGAGTACCATGTACCCTTCTAAATCTAAGCCATCCAATATGTAGATAGTGCATCAACGGTGAGATAAGTATTTTCCCATCATGGGAACATTAATTGACATTCCCATCCTAAACTTCACCTTCTAATAATTTATGCAAATATAACTATGACAAAGACGTTTACACAGATGCTGAATAGTCACATCACTTACACCCCCCGCCACCCGAGCAATAGCTTGGTCCAGTCATATCTACAGGCTACGTACAAATTGATCTGCAAAGGAAAATGCTACTATAAATCCATAACCACGTTGTGTAAGTATTGATGAGAATAGACTATGCCGAGCTAGACTTTGTTAAGTTTGAGTCTGATCTGTCAAAAAAATTGAAGGTCTGAGCTTGGTCTGTGGATTATCATAGGCTTATAGTTTAGGCCTGAGTCTGGTCTTTTGAAAGTCTAATGTGGCCTATTAGCCTGTTTAAAAGTCTACTTCACATTAAGATATTTAAATAAATTATTATATTTATTTTTAAAAATACTTATGAATTAATAAACCAACGTCATTTCAATATTTAACATGATATTTTAAAAAATTTGACTATATATGTCATCATATTTCAATTCTAGTATATAATAATACATTTATATATGTGAAAAACTAATATAGATTAATAAACTTAAACTACTGAAAAAGTTAATAAGTTTATAATTTAATCAAAATACAAATTTTAATATATAAATAATGTAATAATAGTATTAATAATATTATATTAACTTAAGTAGATCGACCTAATATGTTAAAAAGTTTTTTTAATAGCCTATAGCCTGATCTATTTAAATAAATAGACTTATAAAAAAAATTTGGCATACTTTATTTAAAGAAATAAATTGGTCTGACCTAAACCTATGTAGGCTAAGCTTTCAGGCCGCCTAGCCTATTTCCACTTCTATGTGTAACCATAATAAGGCTCAGGCTAGCGTGAGCCACCACATCATATCACTCACGGTGAGTGAATGTTTTACACCTTAAGATAGTAATGCTCTATTGATATTATGGTATACCATTAGTACCTTATACATCTCATATCCCTCATTTCTCTCATCCACCGCTTCCCTTCGTCTTTCTACTTTTTATCTTACTGTTGCAATTCATAATCCTCCTTCATAGTTGCTCAGAATAATATGTCAATCTCATATTTTATTTTTTTTTTATCAAAAGTTCTATCTTATGTTCTTACTCAAAAAAAAATTACTTATGCTTAGCTTGTATCAAATGATTTGAAAATAAGAGGAATAAAATCAAACAATTTTGCCTTAATTCAAATTTGTTCATTGTCTTTATTTTATATTTTAATTTGGTCTCTTATGTTTTAAAAGTTTGAATTTGGTCTTTTATGTTTCCACCGTTTGCATAAGTTGATTAAAAATAATTTGCTTTATTTTTAAAAATAAAAAGATAAGTTGATTTAATTTTAATAAACTTACAAAAGTGACGACCTTAACGTTTGGAGAACCTCACAAACTAAATATGTTAATATAAGTGACGATAACGAGATTTTTGTGTGTACAAACTAACAAGTTTTTCAGCTTTAAAAGGACAGATTTTTGTTTGTATAAAAAAAATTACGGATGAATATTGTTTAGAAAGTGACGAGTGACGACCTTGATATATCTTTCATTGAATACGTTAATTTTGATGGAACTCAATAAAATATTAAAGGATTTTCAATTAAATTATGGATAATCTATATAATATAAATTTTCAATCCAATAATAAATTTTATAAAATTCATATTCATTATAATGTTATTAATCACTGGTGCATCGTGAAAGACCTCATGTTAGACAAAGCCTTTTTTAGTTATCATTCCTAGAAGGAGAAAACTCCATATTGTATTTCACACAATGTTGCAAGTATATTGCTTACATTTTCCAGATGAATGAAAACATATGATTCTAATCAAAAAAATATTACTAATTATGTTTCTTACTGCAAGAGATTAACAAACTCACTACTATACTTAAAGCTAAAAAACTCTAACAAAACCGGTAGTTGAAGCTTAACCAACTCTAACATACAACATACTTATAGATTATAAATAAAGTTAATTAAAACTAAAGATATCAAAGTTTTTTTGTACCTTTATGAATAGTGTTGCTAACATTTGTAACTTTTCAAAAATTGTTACGAAAGTATTGATAGACACAAGAGAGACTTCACTCATTTTAGTACTTAGAAAATCAAGAATTGAATCTTCAAAGCTGGTAGCCACTCCTACAAGTTACCAAAATGAGTATTGATGTTAATTGCATGCAAACTTGTGTATAAGATATGAGAAATGTTATTTTGACATAAAATGTTTTACACAAATACTACACTGGGGCATTTTTGGCAATTCAATTCTTAAAGTAAGGATATTTTGGTAAAAACATCGACCTTTCTTCTTCCTCCTTCAGTTTCTCTCTCCACGTACTGCAACTTTCTCACTCCACAGCCACCACAATCTGATCGGACTACAGCCAGCCATCGTCGCCGACCTCACTACCACCATCCATCGTCGCCGACCTCACCACCACCATCACGTCGTTTTCCTTCCTCCATCGGACGAATCGAAACAACCACACCGTAATCTCCAACCGACCATGCTACAGCACCACGGTGCGCCGCCCTTTCTCTTATGGCCACGATGATGGTGGTTCCGGGTGATGGATGTGGTGGTGGCCGGAAACGCGTAGCAGAGAGATCTGGTGTTTCTTTGGAAAGAGATCTGGTGAGTGGTGATTGAGGAAAATAGGAAGAAAAAAAAATATTGATGAACAGTGCATACGGTGTGTAGTGCTGTATGTTTGGTGTATGTTATATGGTGTCATAATAACATTTCTGATAAGATATATGTGTTGGAACAAAGTGGGTCTGACATGAACCTCTAAGATTTTAAGTGGTTTTGATGATAACAAAGTATTAAAATTGCAATTGGTATTACTAATGATTATTCTAGTGTGCAGAATTATAAGTTAAAATTCATTCAGAAGCACTATGAATAACAAGAGAGAAGCCAAGCTATGAAGCTCTGTGTAACAGCCCGGCGACCAGCCACACAGATGCTGAAGCCCCGCTGCTCGTTACCAGCTTAATCACTACCCCCCTTGTAGTGTTTTTGCCTCCGTAGTGATTCGAACCATGCACTAGAGGACAAACTGAGAGAACAAATCAGTCACTAGAGGATTTATTGAGAGCATGTGTGCTGGATGATCGTGGGAGTTGGGACGACGTGTTGCCGTTGATAGAGTTCACGTACAACAATAGTTACCATTCGACTATCGGAATGGCACCATATGAGGCTTTGTATGGGAGGAGATGTCAGACTCCTTTGTGTTGGTACCAAGATGGAGAAAGTTTGATAGTAGGACCGGAAATGGTACAACAGACGACGGACAAGGTCCGAAAGATAAGGGCAATGATGAAGGTTGCTCAAGATCGCCAAAAGAGTTATGCGGATAGGCGTCGGAGGCCTTTAGAGTTTGAGGAGGGAGACCATGTATTTCTCCGTGTTACTCCAACGACTGGTGTTGGAAGGGCTTTGAAAGCAAAGAAGTTGACTCCGAAGTTTATAGGGCCTTATCAGATTTTAGAACGGGTTGGGAAAGTAGCATATCGGATCGCGTTGCCACCGGTACTATCTTTGATTCATGACGTGTTCCATGTGTCGCAATTGCGGAAATATACACCGGATCCATCACATGTGATCACACCAGATGACATCCAGTTGAGGGATAACTTGTCATTTGAAGTTCCGCCGATCAAGATTGCGGATAGGAAGATGAAGCGTTTGAGAACGAAAGAGATACCTTTAGTGAAGGTAATATGGAATGAAGCTACGGGAGATACCACCTGGGAGCTCGAGAGTAAGATGAAGGAATTATACCCCGGTTTGTTTGACGACGTCTAAGTTTCGAGGACGAAACTTCTTTTAGGGGGGTAGTATTGTAAGACCCAAGATTTCATTGTATAGTTGGTTTAAGGAATATTAGGGTTTCGATGTGTTCGTGTGATGAAACATCGTGTAATTATGAGGTTGTGCTGTAATTGAGTCTGTTTTGTGCTCGTACACTGTAATTGTACAGACTTTTGTCTTGTGATCCTGTTTCTTGTATAAGAAGTTACTTGTGGTTTCAGAATATTAAGTTTTGGATTATTCTTGTTTTTGGAAAAACGAGTAGGATTTTACCCGTCGTTGTAAAATCTTATTGCGTCTGTTTTGAGTGAGGTTTCGGATGGAAGTTTTATATATCTGCGCGAGTTAGGATATATTCTGAGAATAATTTTCTGAAGTATGGAAGAAAATTACAGTCGCGGAAAAAGATTCGGCGATAAGTTTTGGAAATGTTAGACGATAGACGTTCTTTCCGTAGGTCTTACGTTTTTGTGATTTACGTTCGTCGCGGCGCGCGAGAGCTGAACGTGCGAGTGTTTCTATGAGATATTAAGTTTTATCTCAAGTGGGTTGAATTGGGTTGATCCAATGGCTATGGTTTGGTCTTGGCATTGTGTTTTTGATCCAATGGCCATGAGTTAGCAAGAGCTTTGTCATAGTAAGGAGGTTTGATGACCTTGGCACTTAGAAAAACATCACAAAACATCTCCATTCTTTCTCTCTTGTACGTGAAACTCCATTTCACTTTCCAACCTTCACAAATTTCATTTCCTCACCATTTCACTCCATTTCAAGCTTGGGAACTTTGAGGAAAGTTGTGGAGAATCACTTTCTAAAGGTAACCCTCTCTTCTCATCTCCTAGGTTGGTAGATTTTTAGAGTTTTGAGGTTTTTGGGTTTATGTTCTTAAGAGGGTTTGGTGAGAAAGGTTGTTCTTGCTAGTTCTTGTTTCATGAAAGTTGTTCATGAGAGTTTAGTAAGCATGCTAGGCTTTGTTGTTTTTGTTTTCCATGAGTTGGTGAAAAATCTCATGAGAAAAGTTAGGGTTTTGGTTTGGTTATGTATTGATCAATAACATGAGGCTATGTTGTAAGGTTTTGAAAAGAAAAGTTGTCTTTGAACCTTTGGGCGAAAGGGAAATGCGTTGTATGGTTTTGTTTTAGAAAATCCGATGAAAAATATTTTGAGGTTTATGGAAATATTCCTAAGTGTTTTGGGTAGTGTTTTGGGGTCAAAAATGGTTTAAAACTATTGTGACATGTGGTGTCGCTATTTACCTTGAAAACATGTTTGAAAATGATTACCGGACGGTTAAGGCCCGTAATAAAACTTGTGCTTGGATTTGGTTTTGATTTTGGAAATGAAAATCAAATAACTTGCACTCGAAGCAACCAACATGCTTACGGAAATGTGTTGCTTGCTTATGAAAATGGTTTGCTTTTATGCCTTGAAAAGATGTTGGGAACTAATAGAATCAAACTAGGCTTGGGGTGGAAAAAGGTGGTGTGAGTTGCTGTCTTTTGCTGTCATGACAGGTGCAACTCGCTGAGCGAGTGGTTACTCGCCAGGGCGAGTGTCACAGGTCATGAACACGCCAGAGCGAGCTCCAGGGCGAGTAAGACCAGTACTCCCTGCCTTCACTCGCCACCAACTCGCCAGGGCGAGCTCTGGGAGTTGAGATTTTGGATTTTGATTTCTAAACTTGGTTTTTAACATTCTAATCCCTTTTTATTAATTTATGGAAGTGGTGGGGATTGGAAACGAGTTTTTCGGGTACTCGGAAAGTACGTAACTTATAACGCAAGAAAATAGCCATTTTGCAATTCAAATTATTTAAGACTTTTGGCAATTGTTTTGGGCCCTAAAAATAGTACGAATAACTCATGGGGGTTGATCAATACGGTAGTTTTTGGTCCGATGTCCGAAAGAGTGGTTTTTCCTTAGGAACCATTAGGTTTTTGGGGTTTTGGTGTAGTTTCAATACGATTGGTTAGAGAACAATGTATTGATTGTTACGCTGCTTGTTTTAGGAAGCGCGTTGTGTTGTCTAAGCGTGTGTTGTTGACAGGAGCTTGCCGAGGTAAGGGCTCCACTTTATTTCTGTCTTTTAAAACGGTTTGACGTGCTTGGAATTCGCTGCGACGCAATTGTTTGTGTGTTGACATGTTTGTGTTATGTATGCTCGTTGATGAGAACGTGTTTACATTACTTGTGCAATTTACACATGATTTGGAAAATATATGTATGAATTGCTATGATTTAGTTACATATGCTTGAGAGGTATGTATGTATGGCATTAGCATATGTAGGGAATCGTATGCTCATGCATTCATTGTGCGTAGTTGCGTGAGTGGACTACGGGGTGTTGGTTGCGTGAGTGGACCCACCCAAAATCCTACGGGATCTTATTGAGTACAATAAGTGGTTGCGTGAGTGGACCACGGGGTGTGATTGCGTGAGTGGATCCACCCTAACCCTTTGCGGTTTTATTGGTTATGATTAGTAATTCCGGAATTCATTTGCATGTGGTAGCTCTGGCAGTACCACACTCATTGTAGAAGTCTGCATTAGGCTTGTTGTGCATTATATATATAAGCCCGTTGGCGGGAATTGTTGAATGTTTTAAGAGCTTTCTCTTGTGTTTTGTGGAAATTTTGTTAAGTGTACAATCTTTCGCACCGGTTATATATATATATACTTTTATTTTGTGGTGACCCTTTCTTTCATTTGCGGGCTCATCCCACCCCAGATGACGATGTAGGTCGAGAGGATGGTGTTGGCAGCTCTAGGCCTTAGTGAGCTCGTGTTGAAGCTGGAGTGGTAGTTTTAGTTAGACTATGCGTCGGTGTGTTTGTGCACTGTGCTTTTGATTAGCATAGGACATTCTAACTTCTTTTGGTTGGTTAGTGCTTGTAAGCACATAGACTTATGGATTGTAATTATTCAGGTTTACACTTAGCATTTTCGAATACAATATATATATATGGTGTGATATATATATATGGTTCGTTTGTAATCTTTAATGTCGGCTCAATTAAAAATGTTTTGCGCACTCTGAGCGTTGTTGAAAAAAAAAAAAATATAATGCCCTTTTTGCGTTATGAAAACGGGGTGTTACAATTGTAGCTCAATTGGTAGTGGTGAATGCATTGAACATGTACTTATGCTCCAGGTACATGGTTCGATTCACCACGAGGGCAAAAACTCCACAAGGGGGGTGGAGAAGGCCGTGAGTAACAGTTATTGGGGTGACCCAGGCCTGGGACCACCAGAGAGGTGGGGTCCAGGGCTGTTACAGAAAAAGGCGCCTTTTTTTGTAACAGCCCGAGCCTTCGGCGTTCCCGGCACTATTACCTCACGATCTTCTCCAACCCCCTTCACTATTGGAGTTTTTGCCTTCCGTGGGAATCGAACCCATGTACCTGGGGATAAGTACATAGTTCATTCCATTCCCACTACCAATTGAGCTACTAGCTCAATTGGTAGTGGGAATGGAATGAACTATGTACTTATCCCCAGGTACATGGGTTCGATTCCCACGGAAGGCAAAAACTCCAATAGTGAAGGGGGTTGGAGAAGATCGTGAGGTAATAGTGCCGGGAACGCCGAAGGCTCGGGCTGTTACACTCTGAAAGCGTATCGCTGTTCATCAGAAGCTTAAATTTTGCGTGCTGAAGATAATTGTAACACCCCAAATCTTATATTTTATTATATTTGATTAATTGATGTTATTTAATTAATTATATATGTTAATTGATATGTTTTATATGTATTAATTAATTGTTGCATTTATGTTTGTTGATGATGGGCTTTTATGAGTTTTGGGCTTAATTAGAATGAATAAGAGTGTGTGGTAGGATTAAGGGTAATATGGTAATCTAGTAAGTTAGTAGGTTGTGTAGAGATAATAGTGGCACTTTGGTTATTATCTTAAAGGGATAGAGTGTCTTGGAGAGAAAGTAGTGGCAATGGTGTAAATAGTACAAGAATTTGTGGTAATAGTAAATTTGAGATTATGAGTGGAATTAGTAGTGGAATTAAGGGTAGTATGGGGATTTGACTATAACCTAAGTTTGGGTTATATATAGGAGGTTTTTGTGAAGAGTAGTGGTGTGATTTTATTATCATAAAAATGAGAGAAAGAGAAGTTAAGAGAAAGAGAAAGTTGAGAGAGTAGAGAAAGAGAAAGAGATGAAGGAGAAGATCAAATAAAGAATAAGCCATGGTAGATTAAAGGAAATCAAGTGGTGGAGTAGAGATTCCAACTTTATTAAGGTATGAGGTTAGATAATATAATTAGAGTGAGCATAGAGAGGGGAGAATGTCTATTTCTCCATTCCCAAACTCTCTACACTCTTTTCTTTTGGGTGGGTGTTTCATTGAATAAAAATGATACCTTTGCGTGATTTAATGATTATTGAGCTTATTACAATATGAAATTATGAATCTTGGGGTTTTGAAATGGGAATTTGTAGATGTTTGTGAAGGATTTTATGTTGTTATGAAGTTTTGAATAAATATATGAAAATCATTACTTTTGGATGAAATGATGTTTGATGATGTTATAAGTTGTACTTCTATGCTTAGTATGATTATAAATGATTAAAGTTGCTTCCTTTATGTGTTTTTATGCATTGGATAATGATTTAAGAACATTTGAGTTAATGAGTTTCAACTTGTATTTCGGAAAATCAAGGATTTGTGTAAGAAAAACTGTTTTCTAGAATACCAGAAGAAAGATCGTCATTTTTGACCCCTTTAGACTTCGAATTGGAATTTTTGTTAAACATCAAAGTTGTAGGTCTCGTTCTTAGCTTTCCAACGCATGTTCACTCATCGCGTTTGGATCAACGTAGCCCGAGTTATGGCCATTTTGGTGAGACAGACTTCTGCAGGAAGAATCTGCCAAATTCGCCTGCGCGAACCTTTCTCGCTTGCGCGAACTTAACAGCCCAGTCAGCAGGGTTGACTTTGACTTTGGTTGACTTTTTGACTTTTTGTTGACTTATGCACCCGGAACCTATTTTTAATGATTTTTCGCGTAGAATCCATTTTTGATGTTAGTTTTTAAAGATCATGCTTGGATTATTCTGTTTTGGTGTAGGATTGTTATACTTTGTTAATTGAATTAATAACTTACTATATGTACTTGAATTGAGTTGTGATATCATACATGTTGATTAAATAGATTAATTATGTTTATGATGATGATAGATAATTATTGATGATTAGGGATGATGATAATATGATTATGAATATGTTTGAATGAAGAGTATATGTATATGTATATATGACTTGATAAATGATGATTGATTATAGTGAAAGTTATTATTTAGTGATAATAATAATAACTTGTATACTTAATTGAGTTGAGAATAATGAATTAAGTTATGATATTACTTATATGGTTTAAGTATGATGATTATGTTTGTTGAGATACGATTATAAATTTAAGATGACGTGATTATTGCTATGTAATGTGTGTGCTTGTACATGTAACCATAACTGATGATATATATTGTGATGATTGTGATGAAGATTGAGAAGGAATATTAGGTGGAGATATCCTAGTATTCATTAGTTGATGTGAAGAGTATCATCATAGGTGATATATGTACATTCATGCATTCATAAAGTCCCCCATGACTTAAAACTGACTTGAGACGAAGTCCCCCATGACTTAAAACTGACTTGAGACGAAATTGGATATAATTCTATCCTAAAATTGTGATGAGGGTACCACATGCATATAGATGTGTCTAGGTTGACATATCATTGATGATGACATTAGTTTGCATTAGGGTAATTGTGCACTCTAATTGGTATTTGGTAATTGTCATTGTTTTTCATTATAATTGTGAATGATTGAATACTGTGATACTTATGATTGAGCGTATTATGAGATGTGTAATAATTGATTGATAATTGATGATGATGTGTATACTTGATAATTGATTGAGAATGTGATATTATTATGATGCATTATATTTTATGATTATGAAATATGAATGATATGAGATTGATATTTGTTTATGAAATGAGTTGTTAGACATGACCATGTTATGTCCTAAGTATTAAGTGTGTTCTTATACTTAGTTTCTTTTATGGTTATATTATCTAACCCTCTGTTTTGTGTATGTGCTGGATTTGGGATCCAGATCCTCAGGTTATGTTTGTGTTCCAGTCGTTGGTGAAGCTCTGCTCTGATGTGACACGGGAATGAGATTATTTCTATAATGTATATTTAGAGTCTTGCTTCTTATTTCCAGTGTATTTAAAGATGTATTTTTCTTATAAACTCATTTTTGTACAATAATTGTTTTACTAATTAAGTTGTTGGTAAACCTTTATGTGTACGATGTAATACTCGAACCAATACTTTTATAAATCAAATTTTATTCCGTTGCGTATTTTGGAGAATATTTTATTAAGATAGTATTTTTATTAAATACGGGTTTGGGTGCTACAATAATGCTTCTGAGGACCAAAGCTAGACTCTGAGGAGTTCAGAAGCTGAAGACCTTAAGAAGCTACGACAACAGCATCTGAAGCAAAAGAAATTTACGTCACTCAAAAACTGACAGAACCAGAATCAATGCTTGAAGAACAATCTATTTCAAGGCTCTGTCACATCCACAGGAAGGAATATTCGTTTGTACAACGTTAATCTTATCCATAAGTGGAGCGCATTTGAGGATCGTACTATCGTACTATTATTACTCAAAATGGATGAGTGATAATTTGAATTGCAAGGTAGTGGAATTGGTTTTCTTTGCTAAAGAAGGCAATCTACAGCTAGCAATTGTACGAGCATATTCCAGCTGGCATCTTATCTCTCTACAACGGTCATCATCTTCCTTCAAGTATAAATAGAAGACTCAAATGGAAGAAATGACTACTGTTCTACTGTTCCATTACTGTGTTTAAGGCTCTGAAGCATTCTGACATTATTGTTCTATCTGTCATTCAAAGTCTTAAAGCAATTTGCGTTGTATTTTGTAAACACCTCTGATAGTATATCAAATGTTCATTAACAATCATTCTTAGATTTTAAGTTTGTTTGTGAAGTCTCTTGTTTAGTGAAACTTGAGCACCTGAGAAGTCTCTTGCAAGTGTGCTTGAGCAATTTGTAATCTTAAGTAGAATATAGTGAAAAGCTCTTGCTAGTAACAAGGGGACTGGAGTACTCTCGATTTGTGAGAGGAACCAGGATAAATTTTGTGTCTTTCTTTCTCTCTCTCAGCACCCCCTTTTTATTTTGTGTTTATATCCGCTGCAAACTTGTTTTTATTTCGAAAAAGTTATAATTCTCAAAACACAATTCAACCCCCCCCCCCCTTCTTGTGTTTTTCCACCTTCAATTGGTATCAAGAGCTAGGTCTGTTGCCTAACTCACCTTACAGTGAAACAGTAAAGATCCAGGAGGAAAAACATGTCTGCTGAGAAGAACCTAAATGAAGTTCCTTTTGACTATGACTCAAACTCTCGACAAAGGAGGTCATCTGATAAAGTTCCTTTCTTCAATGGAACTGAGACTAGCTACCCTTTCTGGAAAACAAATATGTACAGCTATATCATGAGTATTGATTGTGACTAATGGGACATGGTAGAGGATGGAGTTAACTTTGAAAACATGGACTTAAACGCTCCAGAAGTTAAACAAACTTTTGGACTTTTGGATCCTCATCAGAAGCTTGTGCTTGCTTCTGGCTTTCTGTTTCTCCTTCAGCTTCAGCTTCTGCTTCTGCTTTTCTTTCTGCTTCGACCTTTTTCTTGTGCTTCAGCTTCAGCTTAAGGTGTAGTCAGTTCTTAGAACAGGAAAGCTTTTACACCTACTCAAAAGCTAGAGTACAAGAAGCATCACTCTGTAAAAGGAATGATGACTAATGCTATCTCACATGATGAGTACCTTAAAATTGGAGATAAAAGAACTGCAAAATCTATTTGGGATTCCTTAAAATCCAAGTATGAGGGCAACAAACAGGTTAAGGAAGCAAAGGCTAACTTGTTGGTGCATCAGTATGAGCTGTTTAAGATGAAGGACGGAGAGGACATTGAAACTATGTTTTCACGGTTTCAAATTCTAGTATCTGGACTTCAAGTATTAGACAAGAGTTATACTGAAGCTGATCATGTGAGAAAGGTACTCAGAAGCCTACCACCAAAATGGAGACCAAAGGTTTCAAGAGTCTAAGGATTTGGATACTGTATCCCTTGAAAGCTTGATTAGTTCATTGAAGAGTCATGAGATGGAACTAATGACTGATGAATCAACCAAGAAGATGAAAGGGATAGCCTTAAGCTCTAAGAGCTCATCAAAGGCTCTGAAAGCTAAAATTGTAGAATCTAAAGATGAGGCTTCTGAAGAGGGTCAAGAAGTTGGGTCTGATGATGAAGAAGAGATGGTGCTGATGGCTGCTAAGGTTTCACAATGGGCAAAACGAAGCAAGAAATATGCAGGCAAATTTGGAGGATCTTCCAAGAGACTTAGTACTGCTAAAGACAAGAAGGAAGATCGAAGCAAGTGTTTCAAATGCAACAAGCCTGGTCATTTCATTGCTGATTGTCCAGAAAACAAAAGTAGATCATCAAAGCAAAGCTCTAGCAAGGAAATATATAAGAGTAAAGTCAAGAAGAGCTTTCTAGCAACATGGGAAGATCTTGACAAAGACTCAGACTCAGATGGTGATGAGGAAGCAAATCTAGCACTGATGGCAACTACCTCTGACAGAGAAAACTCTGAAGCAGATTCAGACTCTGAAGATGAGGAAGAGGTAATTGCTAAACTATCTAGAACTGAATTAGTAGATTATCTTAAAGATGCCTTAAAAATGCTCACTAAAAAGGCAGGTGAATGTAAGGTCTTGAAAAAGGCTTACAATAACCTAACTGAGAAAATGAACATAATAGTTGAAGAAAATGAGTCTCTAAGAAGCAGAAACTCATTTATGGAAACTCATTATGTTTATGATGATAAGGTTCCTCCAGAGCACGAATTTGCTCTGCAAGAATTTCTTATCAATGGCATGAAGAGAAGTAAGATAGCTTCCTTAATATATCATGTTAGTAGAAACAGAGGTGAAGGTCTTGGATTTTCACGTTTTAAAGATAATCCACTATTTTCTAAACCCTCTAAAAGTGATAATTCAGAACCTAAGGCTGTATTTGTTAAAAGCCAATCAGAAGCAATAGTTATACCAGAACCTGAAAAAATAATTGTGTCAGAGGCCAAGAAGTCTCAGACTCTGAAACCTTCAGAGCCTAAGATCTCCAAACCTCAGACTAATGTCAAAGTAAATAAAACTCTGGTATATTCTAAAGCTAAGCACAAGAGTTATACAAAGCCTAAAAGTATTTCAAAATGCTTCAATAACTCTAGAGCTCCTGATAGGCCTTATAAACAAAAACAATCTAAGGTAATGAGGACTAACTCTAAAGGACCCATAAAAGTATGGGTACCAAAGTCTGAGATTGTCTTTGCAGCAGATCTGCACTTAAAGAAGGCCAGAGCAGCATTCTTGGTACCTAGACAGTGGCTGCTCGCGTCATATGACAGGAAACAAGCATATGTTCCAAACCCTGACTCTGAAAGAGGGAGGAACTGTGGGATTTGGAGGAAACCAAAAAGGGAAGATCACTGGTACTGGTACAGTTGGTAATTCTTCTCTCTCTATCAAAGATGTTTGGTTAGTTGATGGCCTCAAACATAATCTACTAAGCATTAGCCAATTTTGTGATAGTGGATTTGTTGTTAAGTTTAATAAAGATGCATGTACTGTAATCAGAGAGTCTGATGAGTCTGTAGTGTTCAGAGGCTTAAGGAAATGCAATGTTTATAAAATTAATCTGTCAGAACTCTCAGAGCAAAAGATAGTTTGTCTTCTATCTTTGAATGATGAGAAATGGGTCTGGCACCAACGCTTAGGTCATGCTAACTGGAGATTAATCTCTAAGCTTAGCAAACTAAGCTTGGTTAAAGGACTACCCAATCTTAACTATCATTCAGATGCTCTGTGTGATCCTTGTCAGATTGGAAAGATTTCAAAAACCTCTTTTAAACCTAAAAACGTTGTCTCTACCTCAAGACCTCTTGAACTGCTTCACATTGATTTGTTTGGTCCTGTAAGTACAGCCTCAATCAATGGAAAGAAATATGGACTTGTTATTGTTGATGATTACAGTAGATGGACTTGGGTTAAATTTCTTAGAGTGAAAGATGATGCATACGATGTGTTTACCATCTTCTGCACGCAAGTGCAAAATGAGAAGAGTCTCAAGATCTTAAAGATCAGAAGTGATCATGGGGGTGAGTTTGAAAACGAACCCTTTGCAACCTATTGTGAAGACCATGGAATTGTCCATGAGTTCTCAGCTCCTAGAACACCACAGCAAAATGGTGTTGTAGAGAGAAAGAACAGGTCTTTACAAGAGATGGCAAGAACCATGATGCATGAAACTAAACTTGCTAAGCACTTCTGGGCAGAAGCTGTGAACACAGCTTGTTATATTCAAAATAGGATCTATATCAGACCTATATTGAATAAAACAACATATGAACTCTTTAAAGGAAGAAAGCCCAACATCTCTTATTTTCATCAGTTTGGATGTACCTGTTACATTCTGAACAATAAGGCCTACAAAAGAAAATTTGATGCCAAAGCTTGTAAGGGAATCTTTATAGGTTACTCTGAACGCTCAAAGGCATACAGAGTGTATAATTCTGAAACTGACACAGTGGAAGAATCTATACATGTTAGATTTGATGACAAAGAGCCTGACAGTAAAATGTCAGAGCAAGACAATAGCTATGCAGGTGTTCCATATACATATAACAATCCAGAACCTGAGAAAGCATCAGATGCAAATGAATCTTCAGAAGCTGCATTGGAAGAAGTCTCTGAAGAAGCATCCCCAATAGAAGCATCTGAAGAACATGATGATATCTCAGAAGATGATACCCAAACAAGTGCTGAAACTAATGAAGCTCCAAAGAGAAAATTCAAATACAGATCATCACATCCAGAAGATCTTATTCTTGGAAACAAAGAGAGTCCAAGAAAAACTAGATCATATTATCAACAATAAGATTCACTTCTAGGACTCATATCTATGATAGAACCTAAGAATGTTGATGAAGCTCTTTCTGATGATGGATGGATTGTAGCAATGCAAGATGAGCTCAATCAGTTTCAAAGAAATGATGTGTGGGATTTGGTACCAAGACCAACACACAAGAACATCATTGGAACCAAGTGGGTATTTAGGAACAAACTGAATGAACAAGGTGAAGTGGTAAGAAACAAAGCTAGACTAGTAACACAAGGCTACAGTCAGCAAGAAGGCATTGACTTCACTGAAACATTTGCTCCAGTGGCAAGACTGGAAGCAATCAGGTTATTATTATCATATGCAGTTAATAATGGAATAACCTTATACCAAATGGATGTTAAGAGTGCCTTTCTAAATGGTGTCATTTCTGAAGAAGTATATGTCAAACAACCCCCAGGTTTTGAGGATTTGAAAAACCCTGATTATGTTTATAAACTTAAGAAATCACTCTATGGTCTCAAACAAGCTCCAAGAGCTTGGTATGAAAGACTGAGTAATTTCATTTTAGAAAATGGTTTTCGAAAAGGTCAGATTGACAATACATTATTCAGAAAGACAACTAAGAAAGACATCTTAATTATTCAAATATATGTGGATGATATAATATTTGGTTCTACTAATGCTTCCTTGTGCAAGAATTTTTCAAAGCTGATGCAGGATGAATTTGAAATGAGCATGATGGGTGAACTAAAGTTTTTCCTTGGAATTCAAATCAATCAAGGAAAAGATGGCACTTACATTCATCAAAGCAAGTATACAAAAGAGCTTCTGAAGAAGTTTAATCTTGAAGATTGTAAGATAATGTCAACTCCCATGCATCCTACAAGCAGCTTAAGCAAGGAAGAAATTGGAAGCAAAGTAGATCAGAAGCTGTATAGAGGTATGATTGGTTCTTTGCTCTATCTAACAGCTTCTAGACCTGATATTTTATATAGTGTATGCTTGTGTGCAAGATTCCAGTCAGATCCTAGAGAACCTCACTTAACTGCAGTTAAGAGGATCTTTAGATATCTGAAAGGAACTACTAATCTAGGACTTCTTTATAAAAAATCCCTAGATAGTAAGCTAGTTGGATTCTGTGATGCTGACTATGCTGGAGACAAGATAGAGAGAAAATCCACTAGTGGAAATTGCCAATTTATTGGTGAAAATCTCATATCTTGGGCCAGCAAGAGACAAACAACTATTGCTTTGTCTACAGCAGAAGCATAATACATCTCAGCTGCTAAATGCTGCACACAGCTTCTCTGGATGAAATATCAGTTAGAGGACTATAACATAGCTGAAAGTAGTATTCCACTATATTGTGACAATACTGCTGCTATTCATTTATCTAAGAATCCAATTTTGCATTCCAGAGCTAAGCATATTGAAATTAAGCATCATTTTATAAGAGATCATGTTCAAAAAGGGACGATAAATATTCAATTCATTGATACTGATCATCAATGGGCTGATATATTTACTAAGCCTTTAGCTATTGAAAGATGTGACTTTATTAAAAAGAATTTGAACATGCACTTTATCTCTGAAGAAAACTAGCTCTGAGATGCAAAATAGAATTAGGATCTGAAGCTCTTTCAGAGCCTCCATTAATTCAGAGTCTCTTTTGGGAAGCTCTGAATAATATGGGATCTGAAGGATAACAGGTTCTGATGAGGTGTCAGATATTAATGAGTTTGGCTCTGAACTAGACGGAAATGAAACGTTTAGTACTAGTTAGTGTACAACAGTTGTCTGTACACGCGTCAGCTATGATTAAGCCTCTCCTGCACGTGTCTAGATCCTGATGGGTAGAGAACAATTAATGATGAAAATGCAGTTATACAATTTAAAATTAATTTTAAACTGTCCGCGCTCCCTCCTTTGTGATTATTTTCTGAGTGTTTATTCTATTTGATATAAATTGTCACTTCACTCACAAAGCACAACTTTTTCACATAATCACTTCCTACACAAACCCTAAACCTTAGATTTTCCCAAATCTCTCTGCTTCTTAATCTTCTGTAATCATGGCTGCTCGACCTTCAAACGAAATTGTTCAACGTCCTTTCAACCCCGTCTTACCACCAGTTATCGATCTTTCGTCTCAAGCACGACTCGTCTTCAAAGATAATGTAACCGATGCTGGTCCGGAATCTTTTGAGTTCGTTACGGAGAAATTTGTGGATTTTGAGAGTTTCAAAGTAAACGGGATTGACATTCAAAGTTTATTCTACGATCAACAATGGAAGAATTACTTTGAGATGCTAAATGGGTTTGTTTACTACGATATTGTCAAGTACTTCTGGCCAAAAGCAACCATCTTTGACAAGTTCTGTGCTGATGAAGAGGTTAGAAAGATGATTGAGAAGGATAGTTCCTTGAAAGGAAAAACAAGGAGTCAACTGGGTTTAAGACCCTATAAAGGAAAAGAGATTAGGTCAAACATCATGGGAATCAATGTTCTTATTACTCAAGAACATATTGCCAAAATTTTGGGTCTGGACAATGAAGGAGAAAACGTGGATGAATATGGTGAGAAGAGTAAGCATATTGAATCCATTAAGAAGGATTTATTTCTTCCTGGTAGTGCAAACAATGATTTTGGCAAAGCAAAATTCATGAAGCAAAACTTCAGCTTTGCTTTCAAAGTGTTTCTGGCCTCCATCATCACTAGAGAAGGAGGATATGATACTATTTCTCTACCACACAGACACTTCATCTGGTTTATGTACAAGAAGGTAAAGATAAATCTGGCAAAGCTTCTGTTTGATCACCTATGCTTTACTATATCCAAGAGCAGAACCAAATCACCTTCCATTATCCATCATCCAAGGTTGATTTCAGAAATCATTCGTCAAACAAAGCTTATTCAGATTGTCAGTACCAATGAGAAACTTAGAGTTTTCAATACTGCTAAGTATGATGCAAGTGTTCTGGTAAACATGAAGCTGAAGACAAAAGAAGAGCTGAAGACAGCCAAGAGCCCTCTGGAGCAGGTTTATGAAAAGTATTTCTGGTGTAATGGTTTTCCAACCATATCAGAATTTGATAATGATGATGTTATCAAGAACTTCTTGGAGTTGGTTAGATTAGATTCTGGAGTAAAAGTGCCCAGGAGTATGGTAGTTGGTGTACCAAACTGGGCCATTTTCAAAGGACCAAAGCAGATCACCAAGTCTAAGAGAAAACCTCAACCAATTGAACAAGAAATTGTTGAGGAAAGCTCCAAAGAACAATCTGGAGATAAGAATGATGCTGCTGAGGTTACTGATCAAGCAGAAAGTGGTGCTGAAAGATTGGCCACTGAAGAAATTGAAGAAGTCACTGAAGAGCAAGTGGCTAAGATGGCTCAGAGAAAAGCTGTTCAGAAGGAGAGAAGATCAAAGAAAAGGAATGAGAGGCCTGAATTTGCAGAAGAGGATCAACCTGTCAGAGCCCCAAAAAGGAAAAGGACAGTTGTTTCCAAACAGAAAGCTGCCGACTCTTCCAAAGGTAAAAATTCTAAGCCTAATATTGATATCGTTTCTAGTGCTCAACCTCCTACTCAATCACCTCCTATAGACTATACACAGCCTATACGTATGATTCCACCATCTCCACAACCCTCCTCACCCTCATCATCCTCATCTGAAGGGACTTCTTCTGATGCAAACACTGATTCTTCAGAGCTTATTGAAAAACTAGATAAACTTCAGAAGGAACAATCTAAGAAAAAGATCCCTGCAAAAAGAACCCTCAAGAAACCCAAAAACAACTCACCAGAAGAGGAAAATATTTTTATTGACACTTCTATTCTTGACCAACCCACCAACACAACAAGAAAATCACCTACAATTCTTGAACACCTCTCCACTCACTTATCTGGTGATGCCTTTACCTACTCCAACACAAACTCACCTGATCAATTTCACTTTGTAAATACATCTTCTGATTTACCTATTGATCCACCAATTCCAGAACCACCAATTCAAACATCACCCTCCTCCCTTGCTGACATTGAACAAGAAGATCCACCCGCCTTCACACCAGCTCAGGATGAAGTTATGAATCATTCTGAACATACCATTGCTGAACCATCCACACCACAACCTGAACCTTCCACACCTGAACCATCACCTGAACCACAAACACCACAATCAGAACCCATCTATGGTCCATCTTTCAAACCCTTAACCATAGATGAACTTAGTCTACCTTCTGACTTCGCCCTACCCATTCTGGAGGATCTGCTAAAAGCAGAAATTAATGTTGATGATGATATAATAACAACCCCCAAAGACCCCTTTGCTGAAATCAGAAAAATCAAAATCATCCCTCTGAAAAGAAAAAGACATGAACCCACCATTCCCTTCAACACAAACCAGCCCTTCTTCAATCACAACTCTGAACCAAACCTTGAGCTGCTAGATAATGCTATTAATATTAGTCTTAAGAAATTTAAAAGCATGGAAGAAGAGGTACTGATATTTCCCTCAGATGTTGATGCTAAGATCAGGGAATTAGAACAGAAATTCAGTCAGTCTCTGAGGCTTTTAGGAGGATATGTGAAAAGAAAGATTGAAGGAAGAGGAATGGAAGTTTTGTCTCAAATAATGAGTGTTGCCGATCGCTCTCATGCTCTGAGACTTACATTTTTCAATCATGAAGAAGAGCGTCAGAGGTTGGACTTATTAGCCGCTGTGAATGAAAGTATAAGAAGATCTCTTGAAGCAGCTATAAGGCTCAATGAAGAAGAAGCTATATATGCTAGAATGGTAGTTGATGCTGAGCAGGCTAGGATAGCTGCTGAAGTGGAATGTCAGAGGCTTGCTGATCAAGAAGCCTTCAAGTTGTTGGTTGACAGAGCTGTTCGCATTGCAGTCGTGGAAACTGATAAGATTAATGAGAATCAAGCAGCTGCAGAGGATGTTGTTATGCAAGATCAGAACATCAGTGAACCAGACTCTGATAAGGGTAAAGCTCCCATTGTTGCTCCAACTCCTCCTAGATCTCCACCAGTACTCATCCAAGGTTCTTCTTCATCTGCTATACCTTCAGCTATGCAAGAAGCTCTGGATGTGATCAAGAATGACTTAAGAGAGGAGCTGAGAAATGAAATAGATGAGTTCAGGGCCGATATAAGAGAAGACATGAACAGATCTGGTGAAGCTACTAACAAGAAGATCGATGCTATGATGGAGCTTCTGCTGAAGCTTACTCAACAACAACAAGCCAAACCATAACCTTATGTTTGTGCACCAGTTTATTTTATTTTCACACTGTCTCTTATGTAATCGTTGGATATTTTTTTATTTCCAAGTTATTTATCCATATTTATGTGCTTGTGCTGGTGTGTTTATTTTATTTTGTTTTTCAAAATCAAAATCATATACTCTGATAATGTCTGGTACTCTTGTGGTTACTGGCTCTAGTGTGAGGTGTTGCAGAGCATCTCAGATTTAAACTAATATTCTAGGCTTTTAAAAACCTAAGAGTTCCCCACATCAGTACTCCTGTTTACTCATGAAATAGCTTCTTAGTATTATAGCCTGTTTATAAGCGGGGCAACAATACCGAATGAGGCGTGTCTGGTAACTGGTTTTCTGACGTTTGAAAAGAGTATATAAAAGAAACACGCTTAAAAAGAAAGAAATTTATAGCAGGAATGCTTTATTAAATTTATTGAAGAAATTATTTATTACATAAGATAATGAGATCCTACTTAGAATCAACGTCAGCAGCCTCTGGCTTATTCTTCTTATGCTTCTCACTCACATAAGAAAGTAGGTCACGCAGGGCTTGTTGAGCTTCAGCTTGATACTCTTCGTATGGCTTGTCATCATCATATGTCCATAAGAACTCTTCCAGGTCAGAGCCTATTGCTTCACGCTCTGACTCTGTCAGAACCACCTCTCGCTTGTTTCTTTCATAAAGATGCCTG
Source organism: Trifolium repens (assembly GCA_030408175.1). Lineage (NCBI taxonomy): Eukaryota > Viridiplantae > Streptophyta > Magnoliopsida > Fabales > Fabaceae > Trifolium > Trifolium repens. The sequence goes on along the minus strand of CP125839.1, from coordinate 18,029,983 downwards.
TTCTCTTCGCAGCGCCAGGGCTCTGCTTCCTTCTTGATCGCTTCTTTAGATCCTGAAGCATCCTTCGTAGCTTGTTTTTCCATTGTGTGTTTCTTATGATGCTCTTTGATTATTCTGTTTGAATAAAATGAGAAGAATCATCTTTTTTTATAGTGCTCTCAAGCCTTCTTGTCTACATGGGAATCAACACAGTTCATTTAATGAACATAGTTGTAACCATTTTTTTTAACTTGAATGTCTTGTTTTCTGCGCTTTTTGACTGATGACAAAAGGGGGAGTAAGAACAGCGTTAAAATTAATGATAATTGATTTTTTTTTTACTGCTAAAGAACTGAAACTGTTATGCTCATATCAACTTCTATCCCTTCTGAACTGTCGTTATGTGATTCTTTTTAAAACTTATTGAAAGGGGAGAAAATTTAAGAACCTAAAATTGATTTTCATAGATAATATAAGAGGAGCTTGCAAACCTCTTCTGAGCATTATCTGACTCTAAGAAGCAAAGCTTACAAAACTATGCTTCTGAGAGTCAAATATGGAAATCTACTTTAAGTTGATAAATTAACTCTTAAACTGTTTCAATTAATTATGGATAAGACTTAGGGGGAGCTTACAAACCTAACCCTATGGATTATCAGACTCAGGGGGAGATTGCAAACCTTTGAAACCTGAAGTCAACATAATTAAATTAAATCAACAACAATTGAATTTTAATGCTTTAGTTTGTCATCATCAAAAAGGGGGAGATTGTTGGAACAAAGTGGGTCTGACATGAACCTCTAAGATTTTAAGTGGTTTTGATGATAACAAAGTATTAAAATTGCAATTGGTATTACTAATGATTATTCTAGTGTGCAGAATTATAAGTTAAAATTCATTCAGAAGCACTATGAATAACAAGAGAGAAGCCAAGCTATGAAACTCTGAAAGCGTATCGCTGTTCATCAGAAGCTTAAATTTTGCGTGCTGAAGATAATGCTTCTGAGGACCAAAGCTAGACTCTGAGGAGTTTAGAAGCTGAAGACCTTAAGAAGCTACGACAACAGCATCTGAAGCAAAAGGAATTTACGTCACTCAAAAACTGACAGAACCAGAATCAATGCTTGAAGAACAATCTATTTCAAGGCTCTGTCATATCCATAGGAAGGAATATTCGTTGGTACAACGTTAATCTTATCCATAAGTGGAGCGCATTTGAGGATCGTACTATCGTACTATTATTACTCAAAATGGATGAGTGATAATTTGAATTGCAAGGTAGTGGAATTGGTTTTCTTTGCTAAAGAAGGCAATCTACAGCTAGCAATTGTACGAGCATATTCCAGCTGGCATCTTATCTCTCTACAACGGTCATCATCTTCCTTCAAGTATAAATAGAAGATTCAAATGGAAGAAATGACTACTGTTCTACTGTTCCATTACTGTGTTTAAGGCTCTGAAGCATTCTGACATTATTGTTCTATCTGTCATTCAAAGTCTTAAAGCAATTTGCGTTGTATTTTGTAAACACCTCTGATAGTATATCAAGTGTTCATTAACAATCATTCTTAGATTTTAAGTTTGTTTGTGAAGTCTCTTGTTTAGTGAAACTTGAGCATTTGAGAAGTCTCTTGTTTAGTGAAACTTGAGCACCTGAGAAGTCTCTTGCAAGTGTGCTTGAGCAATTTGTAATCTTAAGTAGATTATAGTGAAAAGCTCTTGTTAGTAACAAGGGGACTGGAGTACTCTCGATTTGTGAGAGGAACCACGATAAATTTTGTGTCTTTCTTTCTCTCTCTCAGCACCCCCTTTTTATTTTGTGTTTATATCCGCTGCAAACTTGTTTTTATTTCGAAAAAGTTTTAATTCTCAAAACACAATTCAACCCCTCCTTCTTGTGTTTTTCCACCTTCAATATGCACGCAAATGTGGTCGATATTGCGGTTGTGATATTGTTGTCGCAGTCACCTCAAAAACTGTGTTATATTACAGCTGTAATCGTGGTTACAAACCACAATTTTTTTATTTATTTTTTTGGATTTTACCACCAGTTCACTACAAGAAAATCCTGATTTAGTGGCAGCAGATTTCCCTCACAAAGTGCTAAATTCCGCCAAAAAATGCATATTTCTTGGGGGAATCAATCTGTCACTAAATTATATGCCAGTAAGTTTTTTGGTGGAAATTTCTGTCAATAACTCTGTCTAGAACGGAAAAGCAGAATCCCAACACTTTGTGGCGGAAAATTCAGCCAGTAATTAACAAGACAAATTCTTACACTTTGTGGCAAAAAATTCTGCAAGTAACTTATATCCATTTTTTTAATAAATAAAAAACCTTTTTTGATTTTTTTTTTTTGTTTTTAAAATAACATTAATTAATTCGGAGAGAAGAAGAACAAGGATTCATTTTTTTGGGCTTCAAAGATACAAGCTTTTTAATTCATGTAGTTGGTCCCAAAACCATTCACTTTTATGGGCACCTACATTTTGCAAAACCACTTGAGAAGCTTTCCTATCCTCAACAAATAGTGGTCACAGCTACTGGACTTATATGGTCACATTATAGCACCGTAATCACTCCAAAAAATTGGAACCTTTAAACCTTGCAATGGCTGGAACAACAAACACAATATGAGTCTTACTTACCCATGAATGAGGTGCTGTCACCAGAAAAAGGAAAGAGGGAAAAGTATTTCTTTCTTGCCTTAGCTTCTTACAACTTAAGAGTTGACCTTGAAGGGAGGTCATGGCATGCAATTCTCCCAATTGACAATTGAGGAAGAAAATGGTGACTCGTCCAAGTTGGAAGGAGGTAGAAATTAGAATTCAAAAGTCTTTTACTAGTTGAGAAATTGATTATGCAAAGCTTAGTTTTTGTAAGAGAACTAGAGATGAAGATATGGTGGTGAGAAGGAGTAGAAATTGGTTTACTGTTTGGGAAAAGAAGAGAGAATTAATTTTGAGAGAGAGAGACATGTGAAGGCGTGAGAGAGAAAGAGAAATTGGGGTTAGAGAGATGTGAGGGCACAATGCATTGATTGATTCAAATAAAATGAAAAATATTCCATCGAACTATTTTCCCGAGGCAATTCAACTTTTTTGAATTTTTCCAATCACTTACTGGTGGAAAATTTTGCCAGCACCTTATCCCAATTTTTTATTATTATTTAGTGACGGAATATTCCCATTCCGCCAATATATATATATATAATATTAATTTTTTATTTTTTTATGTTTTCGGAATTACTTACTGGCAGATTTTAATATTTTTTGGAGAAAAATTGTGTCAATAACTTTGTGACGGAAATTTTTGCCAATAATTAATTTTAAATTATGTTGGTAAATTGAAGTTTTCTTGTAGTGGTTTAATTTGGTTCCAGCCCCCTTCCGATCGCAGTTTATAAAAAATTTAAAACCATGATTTTCACACTAAACCATAGATAAAATCTCCAAAATCTTGGTTCCATAAATTTACAGCATATTGTCCACAAATTACAAGGAATATCGAAATGATACAACTAGTGGCTTTGGCTTACTAATAGATTTTCATGATTTTACAAAGAAACTTAATTTTTATAAAAGCTTCAAATGAAAATTTGGTTTGAATAGTTATTCTTAAAATGTGATTTTAGGTATTTAATCATTTTATTGAAATTCTTTTGGATATCAAAATTTTAAAAAAAAAATCATTTAATTTGAAGCTATTTCAAATAGATTTTCATAAAAATCATTTTCGAAATACAACTTTTTTTAAAAATTGTGATTTTGACTATGTTTTGTTCTTCAATAATGTATATTTATGTTATATGATGTCAAAATTAGTGTTTTAATTTAGAGAAAATGAATATAGAAAATATTTATAATATTTTAAAAAACGGTTTTGCAAAATCCATTTTCAAAAATACAAAGAAAAAATCTATTTTTTTAAAGCTAAAATAAACGCACCCTATATTTGACACATTTAATGAAACTATATGATTCACACATTGATTCACACATTGAATGAAAACATATGATTCTAGAAAAAAAAAAGATTACTAACTTTGTTTCTTACATCAAGAGATTAACAAACATACAAAAACTGTCTCAACTGCTAACTAACATATACTTCTAATGAGTCAACCATTATCTAAATGATTCAACACAATCCTTCATCTTCATAGCTTGAATCTAGATGATGATTCAACAATTTAATGAAAATCCTTCTAATGAGTCCAACATTATCTTGCAGCTTCCAAATTGAATTGAAATAATGCATCAATTCCCTTCATAAGTTCTGAAAGCAACCACATACTCATTTTCATGATATATGGTAAAGCAGATTTGTATAATTCCTGTAAAACATATATTAGCTGCCAACTTATGAATTATATGCAAATTAATTAAAATTAAGTATATTAAAGTTTTTTTTTGTACCTTTATGAATTGTGTTGCTGATCTTTGCAAATTTTCAACAATTGTTACTAAAGTATTGATGGATAGGCTTTGTAAATTTTCAACAATTGTTGTTAAAGTATCGATGGAAACATGATATGCCTCACTAGTTTTAGATGTTAGAAAATCAAAGTGAGGTTTAAGATTTGATATGAAGTTTAAGAATTGAATCTTCAAAGCTAGAATCAACTCCTGCAAATTACCAAAATAAAATGAAGAAACCAATAATTATTTATGGTTTGACCAATAAAAAGAATATAGTATTTTTGTATTTAATAAATAGTTTAAATTAATAAGGGAATACTTACCAATTAAGAAGCAACTTTATTTATGATTCATCAAGGGATTATTTACCAATTAAGAAGCTTCTTTATTAGTTTATTATCAACTTAAGTGATGCAATTTCTGTACATAATTTGTTTTTTCATTTTTCAATAAGGGAATTTGATTTTAATTGAATGCAAACGAGTACCAAAAGTAATTAAATGCATCAAACTTGAAGGTTCAAATATAGAAAAAAAGACATTTGCATAGCTCCCCTTTTATACCTTTAAATGACGTAACTAATATTGTTGTGAAACAAAATTAAGCTTTAACAAAAATGAGATATTTTCCTTTTATTTATTAAAAAATGTACCGGCATTGCGGACCAATGGTCGATATTGCGAATGTGGCAAATATTTCCGCCAATAACTTCCCGAGGGAAAATTCCGCCACAAAATAATTTAAAAATCTGTTTGTAAATGAGGGTTTTCTTGTAGTGGTTATTGCAGTGATCTCGAAAACTGTGTTATATTACGGCTACAATTAGTTGGGCCAACAGGGGGAGCTTCACTAGGTTTGATGGACACATTGGACACTGAACACCCACGTAAGTGATTTTGACACCATATTTTATCCAAAATTTTAAGGCATTGGGTTTATAGGTCCTCTGACTTATAAAATATTCAACCATGCTTGGTAGATCTCAACACAAACCACAATTTAAAACCATGCTTTTTAACACTAAACCATAGACAAAATCTTGGTACCATAAATTTATAGCATATGTTCCACAAATTACAAGGAATATCCAAATGAGAGATATTCTCAAAAAAATAAAAATCATATTGAAAAAAATGCAGAAGGTTATATACAAAATATCCATTTATAAAAAGAGCTTATTAGAAGATTAACACTAACAACTACTTAACCATCAAACTACCAAACTTAAATAGAATTTGATTCTCCTAACTGGATAGGGTCATATATATTGGTGAAGCTGCCAACTTATAAATTATGAAAAAGTTAATTAATATTAAAGATATCAAAAAAATTTGTACCTTTATGAATGGTGTTGCTGATTTTTGTAACTTTTCAACAATAGTTGTAAGAGTATTGATGGAAACATGATATGCTTCAATAGTTTTAGAAGTTAGAAAATCAAGGTGAGGTTTAAGATTTGATATGAAGGTTAAGAATTGAACCTTCAAAGCTGGAATCTGTTGGGGAAAACTAGACTTAATAGTCTCTTTAAAATGTGGAATTAATTCTCCCAATCACCTGTGCAATTAAATCGACAACCAGAAAATCCAACCAAGCAGAATAATAATAACGATAAAGAACACCGGAATTTAACGTGGAAAATCCCCTCAATGTGAGAGAATAAAAAACCACGAGACCAAGCTAGATAAATCTTCCACTATAAATAAATAATGGGTACAATCAGTCATCTAGTAAATACTAGGAACAACAATAATCATCACCTATGGTGGAATCAACAACAACTATCAACTTCCACACAAAATGGATAAACTAACACAACCTAGAGAGAGATTTAACTGACTAGAAAAACTAACTAAGTGATAGAAAATACATACTCAAATTGTAGTTCAAAACGAGCAACTTTGCTACACACTCATTATCACTTAGGAACCACAAATCTCTTCTATGCTTCAGTTGCCAACGGAACTGCTTCTGCTTTCTTCTTCTCACGCGGCTACTGTAGCTTGTTGTTTCATATGTTGTGTTTTCAAAACTAGGGATTAAAGAATCCCACTTACTCCTTCTCACGTGACAGCACATGTCACATGGCACACATGAGCCAAGCCCATTTCTTTTAACACCCCCTTTGCTTATTTCTATTTTTATTTAATTTGGCTCACTCCAAATAGGAGGGATACCCAACAAACTCCCCCGACCGACTAGTTGGAGGGCAAAACCAATCCGGCTTCCACACGACAAAACTCAAACTTTCCTCTAGGCAACACCTTCGTCAACATATCCGAACCGTTGTCATCGGTGTGAATCTTCTCAAGCTCCATCAACTTGGAATCTAATGCATCACGAATCCAATGATAACGAACATCAATATGCTTCGACCTCGAGTGAAAGAAAGAATTCTTCGACAAGTGAATAGCACTTTGATTATCACAAAACAAGACATACTTTTCTTGTTTCACACCAAGTTCCATTGCAAATTTCCTCAACCATAACAACTCTTTTGACGCTACCACAATGGCAATAAACTCGGCTTCGGTAGTAGAGAGAGCAACACACTTTTGCAACTTCGATTGCCAAGCCACGGCTCCCCGACAAAAGTCATGACTACAACAAAAATGACATTCAGCAACGCCAGAAAACCGTGGCCATATGTAACAAAACCGTTGCTTATTTGTTTAGACAACGGTTTCTGAGGCGTGGGATATACGGCCGTTGCCTAAAGGTTTGGGCAACGGTTTTCTAACTTCTGGCAACGCAACGTAAAAAACCGTTGCTAGAATGCATAACAGCAACGGTTTTTTTTCAATGTTTTAAGCAACGGTGTTCTTATAAACAACACACGTACAACCGTTGCCTATATGTTTAGGCCACGCTTTATCAATGTCGCCATATACTTTAGACACACTACAACATTTTTGAGTATAGACCACCCTTTTTTTATCCACAGCTAAAAACGTGTGGCCTAAAACAGGAATAGGCAACGGTTTTATCACTGTTGCATATAACCTACATATATAGTTCATTTTTGAGCTTTCTTTAAAAAACCGTCACCTATTCTCCATTTAAGCCACGGTTTTCACCTGTTGACGTTTTTTTCCACGCCAAAAATCGTGGCCAATAATTATTCTATAGCGCCACCATATAACCGTGGCTTATAACTCTTTAGTCTACGGTTAGATGTTTTAGACCACACAATAAATTCGTGGTCTATTAATATTTTAAAATACCACCGTTTTATATGCGTGGCCTAAGAATATTGACCCAAAATGAAAAAATTGAGCGCCAATTAAAAATAATTTCAATGTATTTAAGCGGCAAAATGAAAATATATCCATTTTTACAAAAGAAAAAAAACTTAAAAAAACCTTCTCATAACAAAAAAAAAGAAATTTGTTTCTAACCTCTCTCATTCTCACAATCGCACCACCACTGATCCCTAAATCGCACCACCACCGATCCCTAAATCGCACCACCACCGTTGCCAATGAGAATCCCTAAATCGCACCACCACCATTGCCACCGAGCTTCCCTATATCGCACCTTCTCCATCTCTAAAACCCTAAATCGTACCACCACCATCGTCGTATGTTAATCGCAAATTCCGACCACCACCACCATCGACGGTTCGATTTCTTCCTCCACCACCAAGGGTTCTCATTTCCTCCATCACAGACAGGTCCTTTCAGTTTGATTTCTGCAATTTAGCTTCTCAAAATCCCTAACTAAGGTAACTCGTTTGACATAGTTGACGAGTTTTTTTTTTTTTCATAAGAGTTGAAGTGTTATTTTTTTTCTTAAGAGTTGAACTGTTTTATTTGTATTGGTTTTTTTTTTATTATTATTTTTTTGCAGAGTTGAAGTGATTTTGCTTCAGTTTGCTTCAATTTTGTTTGATTTTGTTGAGTTAAAGTGATTTGTTTTGTTTGGTTAATTTTAAATCATTTTTTGTTGTTGCTATAAAGTGCTTATTCTTGAGTTGAAGTGATTTTGTTGAGTTAAAGTGATTATTATTTAGTTAAAGTCATTTTTTTTAGTTAAAGTGATTACCATTTTGTGAACTGAGATGAACGATGAAGCAACTTGTGAGAGATGTGAGTATAGTAATAGATCTGATGGGATTGTGGATTTGGTGTTTGTGTTTGGATTGGTGTTTTGGAGGCGCGTGAGGTGTGTATGTTGTGAAGTTGGCAGACGAGTTCGTCGGGAATCAGTGGGAGTGGTTTAGGGGATTTGGATGATTGAAGTGTTATGGAGAGGTGGTAGAGAGAGAGAATGTTGGTGGCTACTACCATTGCTATTAGGAGAAGAAGGTTTAGATTCATGGTGCTAAACATGAATTTATTTTGGTCTTCAACTCCATTGTTTTCATGTAAACTAAACATGAATTTAGTTCGGTCTTCAAGTCCATTGTTTTTGTTTGTGGTCCCTTCATGTGATGTTCATCTTATAGTTGAACTTTACTAATGTTTTCTCTTTTTTATATTTCTTTTCTTCTCATAATTTAATTAGAATTTCATTTTCCAATCTTTGGAACTGCGAAATTGTCTAGTTCTTTGGAATTGAATTTGGTATGTGATATGCTGAACTAATCATGATATTTTTCCACTATCCTTAAATATGTCATTGTCTTTTTATCTTAAGATATTTATTTCACTTTGTTTCTTGACAAAAGAATTTGATATTTTTTGGAACGTTCAAGGAGACCGCCTCTTCTATTGGCTACCACAGAATGTGCAAGCATGGCTGCAAGAGCAATAAATTCAGCTATCTTTATCGGTTTGCTTTTATGTTTTATATATATATATCACGCTACTCAGTGTCACTCATTCTGTAAATGAAATTGAAGCGAAAATTCATCATGCATATGCGATTAAGTAATTATGTTTATATATTTCTCAGTGGTCTGTTTTTTCTTTAGGACCTTTGATTTCTAATCAGTTTTTTGTTTCTGCAGAACCCAACCTCTTTTCCAGACAGTCGCCGATTCTTTTTCTTTCTCGTGTTAGATTGCATTGTTTTCTTCCCTGATATTTGCATTTCTTTGAACCTTTAGGTAAGTGAGCCACAAAACCTTATAAACACTTTTTAGAAATGTTGTTATAGTTTTTGTTAGCATTTCTTTCATTACCCTATTGATATGTTGTAGTCTCTTTATTTGTTTATGCGAATTTTTTAGATATCCTGCTGAAGTTGTTGTTAATGTTGATGTTTTAATTGTGCTTTTTCCTTGAAAGATGAATATTATGGTTGCTTAACTTATTCATGTACAATTGTTGTATAGATTTTGCATAATTTTGCCATTCAATGTTTGCTTATTTTTTAGATATCTGTTGAAGTTGCAATGGTATTATAGTTTCGTATGTAGTTTTAAACTATATGTTTTCTTTCCTATTAGATTTAAAGGGATGGACAAAGAGTGGACCAAACTTAATAGGCTTAATTTAGAGTATAGGAAAGGGGTAGAATCATTTTTAGATTTTGCCTTCTCTAAAGGAAAACCTCAAGGACACACTATTTTATGTTCTTGTGCTAAGTGTAGAAATCCTTATTGGAAAAGGAAAAAAGTGGTTCGTAATCACCTGATAGGCCCAGGTTTTCTACAAGGCTATGATGTTTGGATTTACCACGGAGAGCAAATATCATTGGCACATATGGAAATTGATGAAGGCATGCAAGATAAAGAGGACTGACGTGATGACATTGATGGCTTACTTTACGATGGGATCGTCGTATGAGGATGCACGAAACAAAAGGATGGAAGAGAATTAAAAAAGAATGGAAGCTCTGAATCTACTTAAACTGTCTCAATCCCTTTACAAATGTCTTCCATCACAAAACCCTCAGTAATAATCCTTTTCCTTCTTTTTTTAAAAGAAATAGAAGTAGTATATAGTCTTACATAACACATTTGTCAATTCTGCCCAGCTTAGAAGGTATATCAACACACTCTGGCAACTACCTTAGTTGTATGAAAAGTTAATAAAATGTCAATTTGATTGGTTGCAATAAGTCCTGCATATGATGTCAATTTGATTGATTACATTATTTTGTATAATACAACTTGCCAATTATTTTTTTCCTTTGAATTATTTCCTTAGAAAATTAATAAGGAAGTAGGGTTGAAACCAAAGCAGAAAGTAAATTAGGAGGGTGAACTACCTAAAGAAAGATTTTTTTTAATAATTGGTAGTAGTGAGTAGTGACACTAACAAGAGCAATATCCAACTCATACAAGGATTGCATTGGGATAGATGGCTAAGTTAGAGACAATAGTATAGGCTGCTCATAGCACGCAAAGAATGAAGAATTCATTAATAATTGAATTGACATATTATGCTCAATATCCATAAATGGATTCTCTACCATAACTATATAGTATCAGTTTACTTGTTTTAAAAGACTTGGCACCAATTTGAATAGAGGCTTACTAAAAAGTTCTAAGTTTGTAGTGATGCTGTGACAGGTTGGAAGTTTATCACCTTTTTGAATAGAGGCTTACAATATCAGTGCCCTGTCTATTGATTTGAACTATAAGCATATAGTTCATCACCTTTTAAACTATATTGAAATTCAAAATTTGGTCTCATTAATGTTTAGAGGCCTCATATAAGTTTTTAATATTTTTCAATGAATCACTAATTATAAGTTTGAGTATACGTATAATTCTATACTGCGCCTTTTATTAATATAATTTTTTTCTCTACAGTTTGGACCTGAAGATAAAGATGAATGAAGCTTTGCAATGCATGGAAGACTTTTTTTTTTTTGAAATGCAAGACAAGGTTGCTTATGACTTTTGGAAGTAAACACTTGGTTGTTATTATTGAATAATCATGGATTCATTTTTTGTTGATGATGTTGCAATATTTTGTAAAACAACTTTGTTAGATATATTTTACTCAAGATTTAATTATGTTAATGTATGTTTGTTTTACTCAATGATTACTATTTTTTAATTAATGCTTAGTTATTTCAAACAATATCCAGAAACATTGGCATAAATGAAAGAAATATACAGGTGACAATGTTGTTACACACAACACTTTTATTTGTGTGGCCAAAATGGCCAAAAAGTATAGCCCACATTCTTTAAAATTGGTCTGTTGCCTATTCATTTTAGCAACGTTTTGTTTATGTGGCCAAAAAGTTATAGTCCACGGTTTTGTCTGTCAATGTACAGGCAACAGGTGCCAAACCATGGCCTAATGTACTGGCAACATGTACAAAACCGTGGGTTAATGTATAGGCAACTGTTATGTAAACGTGGATTAGGTAAAGGCAACCCTTTCAAAACCGTAGACTAAGGTATACGCAACAACTAAGAAACCGTGGCCTAAATTAAACTGTGGCCTAAAACCAATCAAATAACCGTGGTTCCTTAGCATGTTATACGCCACGGTTTTCTGCTATGCGTGGCCTAAAGTGAACAAAACCGTAGCTTTAGAGAAAAAGCCACGGCTGCATACACCACACCTGATAAACCGTGGCCAAACCGTGGCCTAAACTTTAGGCCACTGTTTTTTGGGTTTGGGCCACACTTTTTGGCCTGTTGTCTATAATTAAAAATGTTGTAGTGACAAAGTTTGAAAAAACCGTTGCCTAAAATCTTAACCCATTGCCTATTATATTTATTCCCTGTCATTTGTGTACAAACAAATATCATGCATTGCTTAGACTTGTAAGTCACCATTTTACATCCAATCTTCTAAAAATCTTAGATAGTATGTTACCAAATATTGAGAAATATCAAATTTATTTAAAACAATTCCATTAAATTACTTATAAGAATCATTTTTATCCTTTACATCAAAGAATTTTACTATATATATATATAAAGCTGAACTCTTTAAAGTTAAATTAAATATACAACATAAACACATTCACAAATAACATTCCTAACTTGTAAGCAACTCGTGATTTCCGTTTGGGTACGCTCATCAATCCGCAACACATACATCTCATGCTTGATTTTGAACCTCTTGAAAAAATTCAACTCTTCATACCTAAGGTAGCTCAAATTGGAAGCACCTCTTTAATCCTTGTCATGATATTTCATTTCTCATTATTCTGCAAATATTTAAGCATCAAAATAATTATGAATCAAACAACCATAAACTAAAAACCAATCAAATAGGCAACACGTATAAAACCGTGGTCTAAAACAAATAGGCAACGGTTTTATCAGTGGAGGGAACTATAGTATAGAAACTTGGCAACAGGTCAAAAAGCGTTGCCTTTAACCCCTTATCACTACTAGAAAACAGCATTTTAGCGTCCAATTTTAGCGTCGGCCATCGACACAGACGCTACTAGTGTCGGATTAGCGTCAGCTAGCCCACGCTAGGTCACTAATTCTAGTTTCAAACTGAAGCTGTGCATTGTAAATTGTATTTCCATATGTAGCATCGGCCACTCCGACTCTAATTCTAAAGTTTTTTTTTTAGCAAAAATATCTTATTGTTTATTGGCTCAAAAAACTTTCATATTACTAAAATCTAACTTCTCAAATGTTTCCACTTCTAAAAAACACAAACCCTTGCGTAAAAAAAATAAACCCTCACTCTCCGTTCGTTCCTCTTCGCCGTCAATCTCCCTCATCCTTGTTCTTCGTCGATTTGGTTCTCACTTCACCACCACAGCGATTCAATCGGTGGTTCTCAGGCGCGGCCAATCTCTCTCATCCCATCCCACAATCAATTCGCTAACACTCTCGTCTGTCATTATCATACAGTGCCGCCAATCATGCTTCTTCCCCACAATTCAATGTCATTCTACGACCATACCTCTACTGAATTTCTGGTTAGTAAACTATTGATCTATATTTAGGGTTTTGTCAAAGGGAATTTAGGGTTTTGTTTTCTATTTGGTAAAATGATGAATACGGTCAGAGTTTTCCTTTATTTCTCAGCATTTTCTAATTTTTGGGGATATAATACAGTTGATTTAACTCTGAGAGAGGGGAAGAGCTGAAAAAGAAAAGAAAATAAAAATATCAAATTTTGGAACGAAGTAACAAAGAACAAGGTATTTAGGAAGCTAAGGTCTTATTTTCTTTGTGAAAATCGTGGTCATGACACTTGTGTACATTGTCTTGTTGTAATTTAGGTTTTCATATTCTTGGTAGTTTTGCAAAGTTAACTACGATGACACTTGTGTACATTGTCTTAATTTAATTTGGAAAGAGGGGGAAAGAAAATAAACTATAACTACAACACAAATTAGCTTTTTGATTCTTGTTGATGGATATGCTGAATACTTGATTGAAATGACTAGGAATTGAAACTGGAGATTTAGATGAAAGGGGTGATTTGTTACCAAAAATTCTGAGAGACAAGGCAGTGGAAAGACTTCTTGATCTTGTAAAGGTATCTAATCTCGTTGACTCATTTTTATTTTGATTATTTTACCCTATATTTCTACTCTATAGTTAAATTGGCATTTGTTACTAGATAGATAGCAGTTGAAACTCAAAGAATGGTGAGTTTTGTGTTGGTAACATGGAAACTTCCGCTAACCTCTTGTTTTGTGCTTTTGTGGCATGTTTTTTTTGGCTTCACAGGGATAGTGATTTTTGTCTGCTGTATGGTGGTGGTTTTGTGCAACTGCTCTGGCTCGCATTGATGCTATTGGTGAGTTTTTCTTGAGTTTTGTTTATGGTGCTGTGATTCAGCTTGAAAATTTGGTGTTTTGGTTATCACTGCAAGAAAAGTGTGTTGATTCTTTATGTTTTACGTTGCTTGCTTGTTCTGCAATATTACCATGTATGGATGACTTATTGACAACTCTAGCACCATAATTGATATAGACAAATGAACAATTTTAACTTTACATGACAGTCCCTTATAGTTCATAATGTATATTCTGGACACGAAACAAAGTTGTGGTGAAATATGTTAATAAACATGTCTTTAATCTACATGTTTACTTGAATATACTATCCTCTAATTTGTAATCAGATTTATGACATTGATGGTGGATACAAGCATGTACTCCAAGTGTATAATGGATTACATAATGTTGAATGCTCCTGCCAAAGTTTATAACAGGATGAATAAACACGTAAGTGCTCTAGATAGTCAATATAATAGATATTTTTTAATGAAATCAAATTTATGTAGGGACCATTTATAACGCCCCAACTAAAATATCTAGAATATTTAGTCAAGACATAAATAAATGGATCTGAGTACAATAAATTAAACGAGATAAACAGAACACATTTCTTTACATCAGTTAATGAATTTAAGAAATATAGCGGAATAAATTAGAATTCCAAGATACACAAATAAACTAAAACAAGGAAAGACTAAAAGCGTCTAATATGATGATCCAAGCCTCGCTCCAATCATCAGCTCCATCCTGGTCATTGCTCCAGTTAACCTGTCTACCTAAAAAAATTTGATTTGGAGTGGGGTGAGACTACTAAGCCTCAGTGAGTCCTACTACCCTCCTAGAGGTGACTACACCGAGGCACCTAAATCAGTCGTTTCAAATACTAACATAATCATAAACATAACATAATACTGAAATTAAAGGTGTAACACAGATTAGAAACTCTTATTCATTTTAAACACAAGGACACTCTGAGGTGAGCATGTCTCAGAGGCCTGCCATATCCGTCAACCGATTCGGTCACGGCATGCAGCTCACAATAACTTATCCTAATGGATTATCCCAATGGGAGTCCATAACGCGATATCACAAAATCGCTCATAATTGACTGAAACTAATTTAGTTATTACTACCATAATTTCCCAAAACCCGGGGAGCATACAAACCTAATAATAGTCTAAGTTATACCCTAACAATTATCTGTGATTAACATTCTGTTCAACATTATATTAATTATATTACTGCAAACTATCTGGCTCCGATGAGGATATAAAACGAGTGTGTGGAGTTTCGTTAGAAAATATAAAATAGAAAATGCAGGCAGGTTCTGTACAAGCTCGCTGTGGCGAGTCACCAGCTCGCCGTGGCGAGATTATAGGTCCTGACCTAAATCAACTCGCTGTGGCGAGCAAAAGCTCGCTACGGCGAGTTTCATCAGCCCAAAACCCAGCTCGCCATGAATACTCGCTGATTACTCGCTACGGCGAGTTCATGCAGAAACTTCCCTATTTTGTCAGAAATCATAGTTTTCAAGGTAACACCTACAATTCTCATTTAAGCCAGTGCAGCAATATTAATTTACATACTATAAAACAGAATGGAGGTGAATTTGGGATTTAATTCTCCTCACACAACATCTATTCCTAATCCTATGTTAACATGCAATAATTCATAGATTTGGGGAACTAACTAAACTATCCTAAAGAACCCACCTGGAGATTGAAGCTTTACACTGTTCCAATACACAACACAGCCACGAATCCATCAGCAATGGAACTCACTTGAAAACCCCACATTGTGTTCTTGAGTAAAAAGAAAAGGAAATGGGTTATTGAGTGTTTAAGAGCTTAAAGAGTTTTCAAGGTAATGAAGTAGTTATCAACATCACTGAGAGGCTAAAAGAAGGGCTAAGAATGACTTACCAAAGACTAGGAACTAGGTACAAGCATGGAAAAAAATAGCACCAACAGCAGCAGGAGCTGCCCTGAGATGCTCGCTGCGGCGAGTATATGCTCGCTAGGCGAGCGTGACAGAGATGAAGGACAAGGTTCTGCAATTCTTCCAATTTTCCACTTCTCTATGTTACCCATACCTTCCAACCTCCTCCAAACTTATATTTTCAACAGATAAACACATATACAACACGAATTTCAAGTGTAAGGCTAAGATTGAGTGATTGAATCTTAAAGAGGGAAAACTCAAGTTTTTGAGGGAAGTGGATTTATTACCTTAGCTCTGTGGAACATCATCAACAACAACAATTTAACCCACTCATAGACTGTTCTCAGTAAAGTGATGGTGAAACAAACACCTTTTTGTTGATTTGAGCAAGTTTCTCCATTCCAATGTTCCCAAAGCTTCCATTGAATTTCTTTATGTCTACTACCTCATAATCTATTGATTTCAGAACAATAACCCATCACAGCAGTACCACGAATTTGCACATGCAACCCAAGAGAAGGAGTTTGCAACAGATAGGGTTAGAAAGGGGTTTAGGGCGTGAGAACAAATTAAAGAGGCTGAGATGTTTATTGAGATGCTTACCTTGATTCTTGAGGACTAAGGGGTCTAATTCTTCAATTGCATGTGGAGTTTTGAGTTGATCAAGCACCAAAAGGTTGGATTGGAGTATGAGCTCACGAGGGAGAAGAGATGAAGAAGAAAGGAAGGTTTCACTTCCTGTTTGTTTCTGAACGTGAAAAATAAAAGGAAAGTGGTTTGGCCACTTGGTTTACTAGTGATTTAAATTAAAGGGTGGGTCCCACTTGCACCTCTCATAAGAGAAATATCATACAACTTGCCCCTTTAATTACTTACTAGTTGGTCAGTTCTCACTTAATTCATGATTTTCCCTTTCTCTATTTAATTGTAATATTCCCAATTGATCCCAATAATCTTCTTTAATTAATATTCTCTTATTAATTTAAGTTGGGATGTTACAATCTACCCTCCTTAAAGAAATTTCGTCCTCGAAATTCAAACTTCTCTATTCCACATCAGGGTAGGTTGTTTGTGGCTGCATCTGAAACTACACTTCGTCTATTCTTCAGTTTATAGCATTCAATCTCTTGGAATAAAACTTTCCTCTCTTAAGGATACTGGCTAAAGGTTATCCTCACACTCTCAAAGGTTGCAGTGTTGCGCACTCTGATTCAACTTCTTACTACCATTACACTTCTTCCATTTCCAATGGAATCAGTTCCAGTTTCTACTGAGTTAGAGGGTCGGTATCTGGCCTGGTATTGATGTTGCCATGTCCAAATTCTCTCAATCATGTTGTCGTTCTCCTTTCTGAACACACTAGGCTTGACATGTTATATGTACCTCTTTATCACGTGTTGTATAATTTCTCCGGAATCGATCGAAATATAAAACGAGTGGAAAATCGTCTAGACACTACGGGGTCCTTCCACCAATGAGTTGGACTCATCCGTAGACGAACTTATAGTTATCCGATAAAATCCCACCTACAATCTCTATCTATCCCGACACGACACGATGATCAAGTTGTATATTTAACACGCGGACGCACTTAGGTTCAGATCATTCTCCGGGTTATAGGTCAAACTTGTTTGAAGTCCTTCGCTGGTAACCAGTATATGAAACTTGGCCAGATGGAAGCATAAGGTCTGATTTGAATGGTTTGGCTTAAGAACGGCTAACTGAATTATCTTAACAGATCACTCGGTTAGGAAAGAGGTTCCGAATGATGATGGCACATTACTCCAAGCGAGTAATTAACTCTTACACGACACTGACTAATTACTGGCAACTATACTAAGAATTGGAAAGCTCTGGTTCAGGCGTTCAGGCTTCTATACTTGATCTCACGAGATTATAGGAATTGAATCATGGAAAGTTGGAATGTTTGGGCAGAGACACTTGTAGCGGGCTGGAAAATCACTTCCATTTTTCTTACAATGAAGTCGCCATTGACGTTTATTTATCCCGTGAGGGGAAAGGAAAATATCACGAAAACCTTTGGTTTTGGTTCGGGAGTTGGTTATGCGAGAGGAAGGTGTTAGCACCCCTCGCATCCATCGTACTCGATGGGAACCGTTTAGGTGATTTGGGGTTCGTTTGCGTAGGTTTGAAATAAATTGCCTTTTTATCTCTTACTTAATCTCTACTTCGCTTCCAAAATAAATTAAAAGAAAATAAAGGTTTTTATTAATCGAGTTTGACGGTTGTAGGAGCCCGCTCCTACGTATTCCCCGGTGCAATGGGAAACTCAAAACTCACGTAGTTCTGGTAAAAATGTTTGTGTGGTTGGTTGGTTTTAGTGGATAACGTTTATTTCGTATTCCGCTGACACAACGACGCTTGTATGCTCTATCTAATCAGAGGCTTAAGCTGTGTATGTGTCAGAGGAGTAGATAAAACGTGTATCCATTGAAAAAAGACTGTTGAATAACAGATGTTGCTTATTTCGCATTCCGCTGATACAACGACGCTTGTATGCTCTATCTAATCAGAGGCTTAAGCTGTGTATGTGTCAGAGGAATGGATAAAGCGTATATCCATGTTTTTTCTGAAAAGAAGTTTGAGTGAGTGGAGGTTAGTTTTAACGTTTGATTAGGATGAGGATGGTCCCAAGATCACGAGTCATACGTCAGGGATAAGAACCATCCGGGGTGTGAAAAGTCATACGTCAGATCAACCCCTTTTCATCCTTGTTTATTATAAAAATCTTAATTTAATTTGATTAAGAAAGTATTTCAAAAGGAAAAAGTCGAATGTTGGTTAATTTTAACGTTTTAGGATGAGAATGGTCCCAAGATCACGAGTCATACGTCAGGGATAAGAACCATCCGGGGTGTGAAAAGTCATACGTCAGATCAACCCTTTTTCACTATGTTTATTATGAAAGCGAATCTCAAATTTAAACCAAACAGTTCAAGAATAGAAGAAAGATGAGAAGTATAGAAGTTCAAGATGATGGTAACCAATTAAGGACAAAATGCATGAAACATTAAATAATGAATGCAAATACTTGAACAAGAATGAGATATGATGTATAATTAAATAAAAATGCATAAACTAAAGTAGCGTACAATGAATTAAATAACATAAACATACTAAATTAAATCAAAGTAAATGAGATGAGTTAGAATGAATTGAAATAAAGCTAAAGAGCTGAAGACAAGCATGAGGAATAAAAATAAGCCATTAATCATAATTAAGCACTTAAGTAAATAAGCTAAAAAGCTAAAAAAGGTGGTTAAACAACAAGCTAAGGGAAGCATGAACATAATCTGAAATCAAACAAGATTTAAGCAAAGAAAAATGGTCCAGTAAGCTAAAACAGCTCAAGTACCAAATAAGTGCTTATGAAAATAAGCTAAAAAGTGATTAATTAAGCTAAAAAGCTAAACAATAAGCTAAAAAGCTAAAATAAACAACCCAAACATGGAGAGAAAAATTTAAGCATAGCAAAGTGACTAAAATAGCTTAAATAAGCTATTAGTCACTTAAGTGCTTTTGGAAATAAGCTAAAAATCAATTAAAAT
Source organism: Trifolium repens (assembly GCA_030408175.1). Taxonomy (NCBI): domain Eukaryota; kingdom Viridiplantae; phylum Streptophyta; class Magnoliopsida; order Fabales; family Fabaceae; genus Trifolium; species Trifolium repens. The sequence continues at coordinate 18,010,464 of CP125839.1, read as the reverse complement.
CATAAACAGGGGGAGGGTGCAAATAAAGAAGAGAAGTAAACAAAAGGGGGTGTGAATAGCGCTTCTGGGCCTGAAGGCCCAGCCCGTGCGCTGAGTCAACAAAAAAACAAAGGTCAACATAAAAAAGATCTGGTGCAACGCAGCCTTGCAGCTCTGGGTGCACCTTGGGTTCTGATCCGTTGGATCTACTGACCAGGAGGTCAACCCAAATCCAACGCGTATGAACCAACAATGATCCAACGCGCCGGATTCATCCTCGCAATCTAACGGTGGAAAAAAAAACGGAATAAAAATAGATAAATAACAACCTCTGATGATCCGGTGCAGCACAAGAGCGCGCGCCATCATCATCGTCACCGTCAGATCTCATTTAAATGAGATCTGACGGTTGTGTTTTAAACATAAGATCAACGCACAGGATTAAAACAAGAAATCAAACGGCCAGAATTCAAACGCAGGGAAGAAGAAGATACACGGTGAGGTTGTCTTCTCCGGTGACCCTGGCCTCGCCGGCGACGGCGCCGGTCACCGGAGTTCATCCAAACCTCCACGAAACCTACCAAACTTTACATGGTTTTGTTCGTTTTTTCACAAGGAATTCAAATATGGAAATAGTTTTTACTGATTCCTCACAGAAAATGAAAAACGACGAAGGGAAGGTTTGAGAGTAAAAACGCAAAGTTACGATACAGGCAAAATTGAGATAAACCAGCTATGGGAAAAGCTTCAGAGTGCCTAGAGAAGATGAATGGTGTAGAAAACTACCTGAATAGATCTCTGAACACCACGATTTGAGCTTGCTTTTCTCCTGGCCGCCGTGGCTCTTCTCAGGTACGATTCCTTCACCTTTTTGCGTGGAAAATGAAGGGTTCTTGCTCCTGGAACTTGGATGAAGGTGTTTTGATGGATAAGTTATGAGCTTGAGGTGAGATTGTGAGGTTTGAAATTTTAAGAATGGAAGAAAAAATGGAGTGTTTTCTCTTTACTGTAGCAGCGCCGTTTTGAGTGTTCTTGGCTAACCTAGGGCTCTGAAAACAATGCTTCTATTTATAGGGTGGAATTAGGTTAGAGAAGTAGTGATTTGTGAGAGTTAGTGAGGGTAAAATGGAATTTTTGTTCTTGAGATATTTTGTACTATTTTTGTGATTTTTTGGTACTAATGGTGAGGTGTCATGCAAGAAGGGGATAGAACCTTCTATTCCCTTGATGAGGTATGCCAATGATTGGGACAATTTTTGTTCTCCTTTTGATTTTTTTTGGGAATAAAACAAATTAAAATAATATATGAAAATAAAATAAATATGTCAAGAAATAAAAATATGCATGATGAAATGTGATTATGTAATAGGTTTATGGATTAGAAATGAAAGAAAAAGAATTGAAATTTGATGCTTAAAAAGGTTTCTTGAAATGCAAGTAACTAATTAAAAAAAAAATAAATAAAGAAAATATGAGGGCAAAATGGTAAAATTTTGTCTCTTATGATAATGCTAAGCCATAATCATGCAAGAAGAAATAGTTCCATGTGTTTTTGTGTCAACATTGATTTTTAAATTGAAAAAAAGGTTTTGTTGACTTATTTAGTCAAAGTATTGACTTTTGGTCAAACTGTTGACTTTTTTTGATCAAAATGTTGACTTTCTTGACTCATGCAAAAATGAGAGAAGTTATGGGTTAAAATTGGAACAAAAAAAATGCATGAGGGGCAAAAATGGAAATAAAAAAGTGTGGGGCAAAATTAGGGTATGACAGCTGCCCCTATTTAATTAGCTTGGACCGTAAGAATGCGAATAACCTCGGTATTCGTATTCTTTCGGTAAAAGATAATTAAATACAGAATGCCCTAATTTTGCGGCATGAATGATGATAGGAGAGAATAAACCTGCCCGGTGTCTTCGATATCCTTATCTCCGGATTCTGTACCTGAAGGAACTAACGCCTAAACCAGGAGTTGTACGTCCTTGAGACAAACAAATGTAACACCTCGGTGTTGCACTTTGAAGAGAAATCACCACCCTCGGGCCTACGGATTCCACTGAATACCCTTCTCTCAGGATTCTGTATCTGAAGGAACTAACGCCTAAACCAGGAGTTGTACGTCCTTGAGACAAACAAATGTAACACCTCGGTGTTGCACTTTGAAGAGAAATCACCACCCTCGGGCCTACGGATTCCGCTGAATATCCTTCTCTCAGGATTCTGTATCTGAAGGAACTAACGCCTAAACCAGGAGTTGTACGTCCTTGAGACAAACAAATGTAACACCTCGGTGTTGCACTTTGAAGAGAAATCACCACCCTCGGGCCTACGGATTCCGCTGAATATCCTTCTCTCAGGATTCTGTATCTGAAGGAACTAACGCCTAAACCAGGAGTTGTACGTCCTTGAGACAAACAAATGTAACACCTCGGTGTTGCACTTTGAAGAGAAATCACCACCCTCGGGCCTACGGATTCCACTGAATACCCTTCTCTCAGGATTCTGTATCTGAAGGAACTAACGCCTAAACCAGGAGTTGTACGTCCTTGAGACAAACCAATGTAACACCTCGGTGTTGCACTTTGAAGAGAAATCACCACCCTCGGGCCTACGGATTCCACTGAATACCCTTCTCTCAGGATTCTGTATCTGAAGGAACTAACGCCTAAACCAGGAGTTGTACGTCCTTGAGACAAACAAATGTAACACCTCGGTGTTGCACTTTGAAGAGAAATCACCACCCTCGGGCCTACGGATTCCGCTGAATATCCTTCTCTCAGGACTCTGTATCTGAAGGAACTAACGCCTAAACCAGGAGTTGTACGTCCTTGAGACAAACAAATGTAACACCTCGGTGTTGCACTTTGAAGAGAAATCACCACCCTCGGGCCTACGGATTCCGCTGAATATCCTTCTCTCAGGATTCTGTATCTGAAGGAACTAACGCCTAAACCAGGAGTTGTACGTCCTTGAGACAAACAAATGTAACACCTCGGTGTTGCACTTTGAAGAGAAATCACCACCCTCGGGCCTACGGATTCCGCTGAATATCCTTCTCTCAGGATTCTGTATCTGAAGGAAACTAACGCCTAAACCAGGAGTTGTACGTCCTTGAGACAAACAAATGTAACACCTTGGTGTTGCACTTTGAAGAGAAATCACCACCCTCGGGCCTACGGATTCCGCTGAATATCCTTCTCTCAGGATTCTGTATCTGAAGGAACTAACGCCTAAACCAGGAGTTGTACGTCCTTGAGACAAACAAATGTAGCACCTCGGTGTTGCACTTTGAAGAGAAATCACCACCCTCGGGCCTACGGATTCCGCTGAATATCCTTCTCTCAGGATTCTGTATCTGAAGGAACTAACGCCTAAACCAGGAGTTGTACGTCCTTGAGAAAAATAAATGTAACACCTCGGTGTTGCACTTGAAGAGAAATCACCACCCTCGGGCCTACGGATTCCACTGAATATCCTTCTCTCAGGATTCTGTAGGATTGCCTTTCCTATTGGGGATGGGCAAACTGTTGTGATCATTTGTAACAGAATTCCTCCGAAGTTTGCAATTCACTGGGGAGGAGACTTTTAGTTGATCTGCTGGATGAATAATGTACCCACCACTTTGTTGGAGAAAAATCAAACTGCCTCTTTCGATAACTGAGTGACCAAACCCTGCTATTCCTTGAATAGGAATGCTTAAATCTGCTTTTGCCTATGCATGTTTGCAATGAATGCTTGTCAATTACCTAAAAATGCAAGACTAATGCAGTGTTTAATTATGCTCATGATTTGACATACGGTTTTTGAATGTTTATTTATGAATGCATGGTGATGCATGAATGTATATGCATGGATGCATGAAGACGCATGGAATGGGGTTCCATCTCAACATCGAGACATCAGATGTTCCTTCCTTGGAGAGAGGGATCCCAGTTGGGTGTTGTACACCAACATTCTTCATTTGTGTGGGCGAGGCCACTTGCCTAATCAGCTCAGAACGCTGGGTCAGTCTGTTGCATGTTATCAAGGTGAGCACCTTACTGTATGCTGTTGATTTTCTTTAATCTTTCTTATTTCAAAATATTTTTGCTTGATTTTCAAAAATGCTTTTTTCTTTTTACTTTTTTTTCAAAGTTTTAACATTTGTTTATCAGAAAAATAAAAGTATGAAATGTGCAAGAAGATAAAGAGAGACACAATGAGTAAAAAAAATGAGAATTTTATTGATAGCACAAAACGTGCGGAGTTTCTACAACGGAAGCAAATCCCTCAAAGAGGTGACCGCATAATTGAGCTAAGATAAATGGCAATGAAAATAAACGAATTCTATGGAAACATAACAATGCCATCCTTCTCCATGATTTCAATCTTCAAATCATCTTGTTGTTGAGTGCGAAGTCTCAGATCTTTCTGAAATTTGCCCCGTGCTCACTTTGCTTTCGCAGTCTCATGCCTTCTTTTATTTGCTTCCCTAACTTTTGCCTGGATTGTTCAGTGTGAGCTACTGATCCACCGGGATACCCATTTTTGCCTAAGCCGCCCTTTCGGGTTTTCAACTTAGCGGGTTCTATTTTCCTTTTTTGATGTCCCTAATTTTTGCCTGGACCGCCTTTTCAGGTTTTCAGTCCACCGGGACGCTCTCTATTGCCTAAGCCGCCCTTTCGGGTTTTCAACTTAGCGAGCTTTTATTTATTTTTCTTTTCTTTAGGCATAGTATTTTTTGACTGCATCTGAGTTCACGGGGAGTGGAAACTCTTCTCCATCCATTGTAGTTAGTATCAAGGCTCCGCCTGAGAAGGCCTTCTTTACTACATATGGTCCTTCGTAATTGGGAGTCCACTTTCCACGGACGTCTTTGTGAATTGGCAATATAGCCTTTAACACCAAGTCCCCTTCCTTGAATTGTCTTGGGCGAACTTTCTTATCAAATGCTCTCTTGAGCCTTTGCTGATACAACTGGCCGTGACACAAGGCTGTCATCCTTTTTTCCTCAATGAGATTGAGCTGATCAAACCGGGATCGGACCCATTCCGCTTCTTCTAGCTTAGTTTCCATCAAAACTCTTAATGAGGGGATCTCCACCTCCACCGGTAGCACTGCTTCCATACCGTATACAAGCGAGAAAGGAGTTGCCCCAGTCGAGGTGCGAACTGCCGTCCTGTATCCGTGGAGTGCAAATGGGAGCATCTCATGCCAGTCTTTGTATGTTTTCACCATTTTCTGTAGAATCTTTTTGATGTTTTTATTTGCTGCTTCTACAGCGCCATTCATCTTGGGTCTATATGGTGAGGAGTTATGGTGCTCAATCTTGAAATTTTTGCACAATTCCCTCATGGTCTGATTGTTCAAGTTGCTACCATTATCAGTGATGATCTTGTTGGGGACCCCATAACGGCAAATTATTTCTTTCTTGATGAACTGAGCCACCACTTGTCTTGTGACGTTGGCGTATGATGCCGCTTCGACCCACTTGGTGAAGTAATCAATAGCCACTAAGATGAAACGATGTCCATTGGATGCTTTTGGTTCAATCATACCAATCATGTCTATGCCCCACATGGAGAATGGCCACGGTGATGTTAAAACATTCAGAGGGGTGGGAGAGACACGTATCCTGTCAGCATAAATCTGGCATTTATGGCATTTCCTGACATGGTTCAAACAGTCTGTTTCCATGGTCAGCCAATAGTACCCGGCCCGAAGAATCTTTCTTGCCAAAGCGTGCCCATTCATGTGCGTGCCAAAGGACCCTTCATGGATTTCTTCAATGAGTGTATCAGCCTCTTTTCTATTCACACAGCGGAGGAGAACCAAATCATGGTTTCTTTTGTACAACAACTCCCCATCTAAGAAGAAACCAGATGCTAGCCTTCTAAGAGTTTTCTTGTCTCCATTAGATGCCCCCAAGGGATATTCTTGCCTTTGGAGAAAGTTCTTGATATCATAATACCATGGTTTCTCATCCTGCCCCATTTCGGTAGCCAAGCAATATGCCGGTGCCTCACGACGGTTGAGTTCAATCAAAGGCACATGATTAGGCCAAGTGACCTTGTACATGGATGAGAGAGTGGCCAAAGCATCAGCCAACTGATTTTCTTCTCTTGGGATGTGATGGAAAGTGATCTCATCAAAATACTCTGCCAATTTCAAGACATGATCCTTGTACGGGATTAAGTTGGGATGACGAGTTTCCCACTCTCCTCGGACTTGATAAATGACGAGTGCAGAATCTCCATACACTTCTAGGATTTTGATTCTCAAATTGATTGCTCCCTCTAGACCCATGATACATGCCTCATACTCTGCGATATTGTTGGTGCAGTCAAACAATAGTCTTGCCGTAAGAGGTGTGTAGGTATCTTTAGGAGATATGATAACTGCCCCTACACCATGTCCCAAAGCATTTGAAGCACCGTCAAACACAAGCTTCCATCGGGATCCCGGCTCGGGTCCCTCATTCTCATCCATGGGAGGTTTCTCACCCACAGCCATGATGTCCTCATCTGGAAAGTCAAAGCGCACAGGCTGGTAGTCTTCTAAGGGTTGGTGTGCCAAGTGTTCTGCTAGCACACTACCTTTGATGGCCTTTTGAGATACATACTGAATATCATACTCGGACAACAACATCTGCCAACGGGCAATTCTTCCACTCAAAGCAGGCTTCTCAAAGATATACTTGATGGGGTCCATTTTGGAAATCAGCATGGTAGTGTGACAAATCATGTATTGTCTCAACCGACGGGCCGCCCAAGTCAAAGCACAACAAGTTTTCTCGAGGAGTGAGTATCTGGTTTCACAGCTGGTAAACTTCTTGCTCAAGTAGTACACTGCGTGTTCTTTTCTACCAGTTTCATCCTGCTGACCCAATACGCAGCCCATGGATTCCTCAAGCACATGTAGGTATAGGATAAGAGGCCTTCCCGCAACTGGGGGTATTAAAATTGGTGGCTCTTGCAAGTACTGCTTGATCTTATCAAATGCCCCTTGGCAATCTTCGTTCCATTCAATGGCTTGATCCTTTCTTAATAGTTTGAAGATTGGTTCACAAGTTGCCGTAAGATGAGAGATGAACCTGGAGATGTAATTCAGTCTGCCTAGAAATCCTCGAACTTCTTTTTCTGTCTTTGGTGCGGGCATGTTCTGGATTGCTTTGACTTTATCAGGATCCACTTCAATTCCCTTTTGACTGACGATGAAACCTAGCAGCTTTCCTGACTTGACGCCAAAGGTGCATTTGTTAGGATTCAAACGCAGTTGATACTTCCTCAATCTCTCAAATAATTTCTGGAGATGTACAAGGTGCTCTTCTTCAGATGAGGACTTAGCGATCATGTCATCCACATACACTTCAATTTCCTTGTGCATCATGTCATGAAACAAAGTGACCATAGCCCGCTGATATGTTGCTCCGGCATTTTTCAATCCAAAAGGCATAACCTTGTAGCAGAAAGTGCCCCATGGTGTTATGAAGGTTGTTTTCTCCATGTCTTCGGGCGCCATTTTAATCTGATTATAACCTGAGAATCCATCCATGAAGGAGAAGACTGGGAATCGAGCAGTATTATCCACTAACACGTCAATGTGAGGAAGTGGAAAATCATCTTTTGGGCTTGCTCTATTCAAATCCCGGTAGTCTACACACATTCGGACCTTGCCATCTTTCTTTGGCACTGGCACGATGTTAGCAATCCATTCGGGGTACTTGGCCACTGCAAGGAATCCCGCATCAAACTGTTTCTTGACTTCCTCTTGAATCTTGAGAGCCATGTCCGGCCTAGTTCTTCTCAACTTTTGCTTGACCGGTGCACATTCGGGCTTGAGCGGAAGCTTGTGTTCAACTATGCTTGCGTCTAAACCCGGCATATCCTGATATGACCATGCAAAGACATCCACATACTCTCTGAGCAGCTTGACCAATCCCTCTTTCACCTCTGACTGCAGGGTCGCACCTATCTTGACTTCCCTTTTGTCCTCTTCATTCCCCAGATTGATCACATCCACTGGTTCCTGATGAGGTTGAATCATTCTCTGTTCTTGATCCAATAGCCGTGCCAACTCTGCTGGGAGTTCATAATCTTCCTCTTCATCCTCTTCAGCAAGATTGATCGGGAGTTCGGAATCATGAAGATTTACGGCATTGTTATGGTCCAGAGATTCATTTCTGCATGATGTATATTTTTTGATTTTTAGATGAATGCAAAAGGTGGTCATGATATGCAAGAAGTTATTGCCATTTTTATTGTTTTTATCTTTTTAAAACTGAAAAAATAAAGAATAAAAAGAGACAAAATATGCACATAAAACTTTCATTTCATTGATAACCATTTGTTAAAAACAAAGATAAGCCCTTACAAGTTCATCCACATGCCTCGGGCGCGGCAAGGGAAATTTTGAAAATAAAGAAAAATTACTTTGAAATAATAAAAACTTTGGAAATCTCAACAGCCTTCCAGTTTGATAGGACGGTGCTTGCAGGGCATTGGTTCACCCAATTGTAGCTTCCTTGACTGGCCTTTTCCTCATTCTCTAGCATGTTGATTTGTTCAGCTGACCTGAGCCCAGCGCTCACAAAAACCTCTTCAAGGGGAGTAGTATAGTCGAAAATCTTCTGCTTTCCCTTTGATGGCTGATAACCCACACCTAGAAAATCCTTCTTCTCATGGGGATACACCAGCTGTCCCCATCCTTTAAGAGCACCTTCCTCCATAGCCTTCTTCAAACCCTTCCAAGATGCGATGGAGGCCCTCGGTTTCTGATTTGCTTGAGAAGTGGTAGCAATCTTCATAGTCTTAAACTGTGCGGTTAGCACGTCTTCCTCTTCTTGGTCTACCACAGTGACGGTGGCAATTTCAAGAGCCTGGAATTGGGTTTCAAGTACTCCCTCTTCCGTTTCAATATACCTGAACGAAGACAAGTGGCTCACTAAAGCATCTTCTTCCCCCGAGACAATTACCAATTTGTCGTCGACTATGAACTTGAGTTTTTGGTGCAAAGTTGATGTTACAGCTCCGGCAGCGTGAATCCACGGACGCCCCAACAAGCAACTGTAGGAAGGATTTATGTCCATGACCTGAAAAGAGATGTTGAATAAATGCGGCCCGATTACCATTGGCAATTCAATTTCCCCAATAACCTCTCTCTGTGATCCGTCAAAGGCTTTGACGATCATACTGCTAGGCTTGAGAACCGGTCCAATAAGAGATAACTTCAACAAAGTTGATTTGGGCATGACATTGAGGGAGGAACCCGTGTCCACTAACACCCTTGCAATAGTGTTATCTTGACACTTCATGGAAATGTGGAGAGCTTTGTTATGTGCATGCCCCTCAACTGGCAATTCTGCGTCTAAAAATCCTAAACAACGGCTTTCGGTTATATTATTGCACACCCCATCAAACTGGGCAACCGTAATATCCTGATCCACATGGGCCTTTTGCAGAAGTTTCAATAAAGCATTCCTATGTGCCTCCGAACTCATCAATAAGGAGAGCATAGAAATTTTTGACGGAGTTTGACCGAGCTGATCTATCACTCGATAATCGCTTCTTTTGATTATCTTGAGGAACTCATCTGAATCACTCTGAGGGGTTGTTTCTTTGGGTGCTCCCCCATCAAGAGTCTTGCTTAAGACATTCTCATTGACCGTTGTAACTGGCCCTCTTGCACTGTCCTGCACTGGTTTCTGAGCAAACACCCTGCCACTCCGAGTCATACCCCCGGTCCCATCAATGCTAACTACTACCGGTTCTGGCGGAGTCACAGGCTTCCCTTGTATTGAAGCTGATGTATTGTATATCCAAGGTGTAGTTTTAGTACTGGTAAAAGGAAATGGTGCTGGCGTCTGAATCACCAATGGCTGCAACTTTTCCTCGGCTCTTTGATAGATTATCTCTATTGGCTTCATGAACTTCTCATGCTCATGTGGTTCCATCATAGCCACCATACCCTTTCTTTGGGAATAACCAATTTGTACCAACCCTTGGTCCATTAACTCCTGAAGACATTCCTTCATCCTTGCGCAATGATTTGGATTCTCTTCACATTCTATGCAATCTGCATGCATGCTTGAGAATTGGTCAAAGCTGAGCAAAATCTCCTTTACTACACTCAAAGGGGTTCGTATATTCGACACATCCTTAATCAAACCTTCGGCGCCCTCAATCATGTTGACTCCTCCCCCTGAGTGGTTGGGCAGAGGGTTTCCCTTGACATTGGGACCCGCTTCCTTGAATGACAACAACTTTTGATCGATCAATCTTTGTACTTCATACTTGAAAGCTTTACAACTTTCAATAGTATGACCCTCCGCCCCAGAGTGGTATTCACAGGTGGCACCTTGTTTGTACCATGCAGGGAAAGGTGGGGTTATCTGTTTCAAGGTTTTGAGCGTCACCATTTTACTGTGGACAAGATATGGCAGCAACTCTTTGTATGACACCGGAATGGGATCAAACACTTTTCTTGCTTGTTGTTGAGGTGGAGAAGCTTGTTGTGGCTGTGGTTGATACGGATAACCTTGCGGTGGTGGTGTATACTGGGGCATCTGATATTGTTGCTGTTGTTGCTGAGCCGGAGCTGCATAAGGAACATATTGAACTGGCATCACCGACTGGCGGTGAGCCACAGCGTTGGTATTCCCTTCCTTCTTCTTCACAAAGTTATTGACTGGCTTCTTTGCATTATTTGGTGAGCTAGTGCCGGCTTGGATCTTGCCGGTCCTGACACCGCTTTCAATCCTTTCACCGATTCTGACCAGATCAGAGAAACCTGAGGACACACTGCCAATCATCCTTTCGAAATAAACCCCTTGTAAAGTGTTAGTAAACATATCCACCAATTCCGTCTCTAGAAGTGGAGGACGGACCTGCGATGCTAACTCTCTCCACCTTTGGGCATAAACTTTGAACGACTCTCCTTCCTTCTGAGCCATGTTTTGTAACTGGGTACGATTAGGAGCCATATCCAAGTTATACTGATATTGCTTGATGAAAGCATTAGCCAAATCCCTCCACGATCGGATGTGATTACCCTCTAGCTGCATGTACCAGCTTAAAGATGCCCCTGCCAAACTGTCTTGAAAGCAATGTATCATCAGTTTGTCATTGTTGGCATAAGACGCCATCTTTCTGCTATACATCGCGAGATGATTCCTAGGGCAGCTCAAACCTTTATATTTCTCAAATTCAGGCACCTTGAACTTAGCCGGGATTACCAAATCAGGTACAAGACACATATCGGAAAAGTCCAAGGAGTCACTCCCTCCTTCCATCGTCTTCAACCGATCCTCAATAGCCTTGAATTTCAGTTTTGCCTCCTCCAACTGAGGAATAGTTCCATCAAACTTTGACCCACTGTTCTGAGTATCTGAGCTATGGTACACATCATGAGGATCCTCCTGAACCTGCTGAACAATGGTAGGTTGGGGCTGAGTTGGGGTGGCCCCGACTGGAATTCCTGAGTTGTTGATAGGAGGAGGAACTGAAGTAGCCCCGTCCCCAAGAGGTACATACCCCGGTGGGGTATAACCCGGAGGTAAACCGTACACAGGCCACACCATGCTGGCCGGTTCATTTGTTGCCGTTTCTGTATTTGCTGCCGGAGCTGGTGGCTGATTCTGCGCGGCCAACATTTCCAACACACGATCCATTTTCGCTGCCAACTGGGAAACCTCCCCCTTTAGTTCACCGTGTTGTTCTTGCCAATTCTCCATTACCAGACTGGAAGCACTTCTTGTCCAATGTAAGTGTCGAGGATAACGCTGAATAGATGGGAGAACGGTAATGAGATGATGCTTTTTATTATGTATGCAAATGCAGATGCATGTAAAAAGTTTTTTATGCAAATGTTATGCAAAAATGTTTTTATCATGAATTTTTTTGAATGAATGCATGAGTGCATGGATGCATGGATGCACTTTCGTAGCAGAGTCTGTCGCGCTGAAGCATAGGTTTAATTAATATTTCTGAGGTCGAAAGGCTCAAAGTTACCTGCAACCCATCCCTCTCACATGTTGTTCTAGGTTTAACATGGTTGAATCACAGATCACCTCTTTGGAAACGATGCCATTATTGCACGGCAAACGCGTCCAAAGAGGAACCTTTCGGGTTCTAAACAGAGGTCCCTAATAACAGGGTTTGGTTCTAGACCGGTTTACAAAAGGTCCCTAGGGTCACGGACTCTCCAAGAAAACACTGGCGCTAGCGAGACATACGTCAGGACGGCCAACATTTTCAAAAGAATCTACCCTAGGCGAGGTCATTATGCCAGCGCTCACGAGTCATACGTCAGGGAGGCCAGCATAAATACCCCTAGCTTAACTTAAGTTTTCCTCAAGCTCGGGTATAGAGCTTCATACAGTATCCACGCCACAAGGGCAAAAAGAAAAATAAAAGAAGGAGTAGAAGAAGAGAAACAGCCAATCCAAGCAGATATAATTGACAGAAAAATAAAAGATAAAGGCAAGATATTGCAAACCTGGCAAAGCAAACAAACAAACAAACCAACTAAACTGGGCTTAACTCTCTATACTCCCCAGTGAAGTCGCCAGCTGTAGCGGGCTGGAAAATCACTTCCATTTTTCTTACAATGAAGTCGCCATTGACGTTTATTTATCCCGTGAGGGGAAAGGAAAATATCACGAAAACCTTTGGTTTTGGTTCGGGAGTTGGTTATGCGAGAGGAAGGTGTTAGCACCCCTCGCATCCATCGTACTCGATGGGAACCGTTTAGGTGATTTGGGGTTCGTTTGCGTAGGTTTGAAATAAATTGCCTTTTTATCTCTTACTTAATCTCTACTTCGCTTCCAAAATAAATTAAAAGAAAATAAAGGTTTTTATTAATCGAGTTTGACGGTTGTAGGAGCCCGCTCCTACGTATTCCCCGGTGCAATGGGAAACTCAAAACTCACGTAGTTCTGGTAAAAATGTTTGTGTGGTTGGTTGGTTTTAGTGGATAACGTTTATTTCGTATTCCGCTGACACAACGACGCTTGTATGCTCTATCTAATCAGAGGCTTAAGCTGTGTATGTGTCAGAGGAGTAGATAAAACGTGTATCCATTGAAAAAAGACTGTTGAATAACAGATGTTGCTTATTTCGCATTCCGCTGATACAACGACGCTTGTATGCTCTATCTAATCAGAGGCTTAAGCTGTGTATGTGTCAGAGGAATGGATAAAGCGTATATCCATGTTTTTTCTGAAAAGAAGTTTGAGTGAGTGGAGGTTAGTTTTAACGTTTGATTAGGATGAGGATGGTCCCAAGATCACGAGTCATACGTCAGGGATAAGAACCATCCGGGGTGTGAAAAGTCATACGTCAGATCAACCCCTTTTCATCCTTGTTTATTATAAAAATCTTAATTTAATTTGATTAAGAAAGTATTTCAAAAGGAAAAAGTCGAATGTTGGTTAATTTTAACGTTTTAGGATGAGAATGGTCCCAAGATCACGAGTCATACGTCAGGGATAAGAACCATCCGGGGTGTGAAAAGTCATACGTCAGATCAACCCTTTTTCACTATGTTTATTATGAAAGCGAATCTCAAATTTAAACCAAACAGTTCAAGAATAGAAGAAAGATGAGAAGTATAGAAGTTCAAGATGATGGTAACCAATTAAGGACAAAATGCATGAAACATTAAATAATGAATGCAAATACTTGAACAAGAATGAGATATGATGTATAATTAAATAAAAATGCATAAACTAAAGTAGCGTACAATGAATTAAATAACATAAACATACTAAATTAAATCAAAGTAAATGAGATGAGTTAGAATGAATTGAAATAAAGCTAAAGAGCTGAAGACAAGCATGAGGAATAAAAATAAGCCATTAATCATAATTAAGCACTTAAGTAAATAAGCTAAAAAGCTAAAAAAGGTGGTTAAACAACAAGCTAAGGGAAGCATGAACATAATCTGAAATCAAACAAGATTTAAGCAAAGAAAAATGGTCCAGTAAGCTAAAACAGCTCAAGTACCAAATAAGTGCTTATGAAAATAAGCTAAAAAGTGATTAATTAAGCTAAAAAGCTAAACAATAAGCTAAAAAGCTAAAATAAACAACCCAAACATGGAGAGAAAAATTTAAGCATAGCAAAGTGACTAAAATAGCTTAAATAAGCTATTAGTCACTTAAGTGCTTTTGGAAATAAGCTAAAAATCAATTAAAATCATAAACAGGGGGAGGGTGCAAATAAAGAAGAGAAGTAAACAAAAGGGGGTGTGAATAGCGCTTCTGGGCCTGAAGGCCCAGCCCGTGCGCTGAGTCAACAAAAAAACAAAGGTCAACATAAAAAAGATCTGGTGCAACGCAGCCTTGCAGCTCTGGGTGCACCTTGGGTTCTGATCCGTTGGATCTACTGACCAGGAGGTCAACCCAAATCCAACGCGTATGAACCAACAATGATCCAACGCGCCGGATTCATCCTCGCAATCTAACGGTGGAAAAAAAAACGGAATAAAAATAGATAAATAACAACCTCTGATGATCCGGTGCAGCACAAGAGCGCGCGCCATCATCATCGTCACCGTCAGATCTCATTTAAATGAGATCTGACGGTTGTGTTTTAAACATAAGATCAACGCACAGGATTAAAACAAGAAATCAAACGGCCAGAATTCAAACGCAGGGAAGAAGAAGATACACGGTGAGGTTGTCTTCTCCGGTGACCCTGGCCTCGCCGGCGACGGCGCCGGTCACCGGAGTTCATCCAAACCTCCACGAAACCTACCAAACTTTACATGGTTTTGTTCGTTTTTTCACAAGGAATTCAAATATGGAAATAGTTTTTACTGATTCCTCACAGAAAATGAAAAACGACGAAGGGAAGGTTTGAGAGTAAAAACGCAAAGTTACGATACAGGCAAAATTGAGATAAACCAGCTATGGGAAAAGCTTCAGAGTGCCTAGAGAAGATGAATGGTGTAGAAAACTACCTGAATAGATCTCTGAACACCACGATTTGAGCTTGCTTTTCTCCTGGCCGCCGTGGCTCTTCTCAGGTACGATTCCTTCACCTTTTTGCGTGGAAAATGAAGGGTTCTTGCTCCTGGAACTTGGATGAAGGTGTTTTGATGGATAAGTTATGAGCTTGAGGTGAGATTGTGAGGTTTGAAATTTTAAGAATGGAAGAAAAAATGGAGTGTTTTCTCTTTACTGTAGCAGCGCCGTTTTGAGTGTTCTTGGCTAACCTAGGGCTCTGAAAACAATGCTTCTATTTATAGGGTGGAATTAGGTTAGAGAAGTAGTGATTTGTGAGAGTTAGTGAGGGTAAAATGGAATTTTTGTTCTTGAGATATTTTGTACTATTTTTGTGATTTTTTGGTACTAATGGTGAGGTGTCATGCAAGAAGGGGATAGAACCTTCTATTCCCTTGATGAGGTATGCCAATGATTGGGACAATTTTTGTTCTCCTTTTGATTTTTTTTGGGAATAAAACAAATTAAAATAATATATGAAAATAAAATAAATATGTCAAGAAATAAAAATATGCATGATGAAATGTGATTATGTAATAGGTTTATGGATTAGAAATGAAAGAAAAAGAATTGAAATTTGATGCTTAAAAAGGTTTCTTGAAATGCAAGTAACTAATTAAAAAAAAAATAAATAAAGAAAATATGAGGGCAAAATGGTAAAATTTTGTCTCTTATGATAATGCTAAGCCATAATCATGCAAGAAGAAATAGTTCCATGTGTTTTTGTGTCAACATTGATTTTTAAATTGAAAAAAAGGTTTTGTTGACTTATTTAGTCAAAGTATTGACTTTTGGTCAAACTGTTGACTTTTTTTGATCAAAATGTTGACTTTCTTGACTCATGCAAAAATGAGAGAAGTTATGGGTTAAAATTGGAACAAAAAAAATGCATGAGGGGCAAAAATGGAAATAAAAAAGTGTGGGGCAAAATTAGGGTATGACAACACTCAAGGTTAACACGCTGACAGAACATGGTTATGAGCACGGAGTTAGCAAGTTGAATCCTTAACACTGCTTTCTCTGGTATAACTTAATTCCACTGATTTAGGGGCTGGACCAAACTTAATTCTGAATTCGACTGATAAGGCTGCGAAAGATAGATAACTGCTTTTATGGAAGAACAGATTATTGGTTTTGAGTGCACGAAGTTTAAACTGATTTTCCTGGTGCTGAGCTGGATAAGTTTTACCGGGGTGGCTTGAAGTATGTTGATTGACGGATCAACCGAGCGAGTAGGAAATGAAACTGAAAATATTCTTGACCTTCTCAAGATTAGTTATCTTCCGCAGATATATTTCTGTTAATAATAACTTAACTGAAAAACTGAAAACACTTAATGCGGTTGCTCGAGTGTGTCTTCATCACCCTTGATGTAACCAATTGGCTTCGAGAAATTTGAAAAGTTTGCACCCTAAATGAATTTAGGTATAACCCGTGGTTGTCAAGCCCTTAAGGCACGAGAAGAATTTGTCCAATTGAGGCATGATTGGATGGGTTAGAGAATACACACATCCATGGTGTTCCAGGTCTTGAAAATATTGAATTGAGCATTGTTTGGTTGGATGACTCTGTTAAATTAGGATCCCTAGAGATACATAGACAATTGAAGATTTGTTTTCTACTGATTTATACTTATATTCTACACTTCTAATTCTTCTGTCAGTCTCTCAGGCTAGGACAATTACATTTCCACTCAATGTTTCTTGCTGACAATTTCTCACCGGTAGGTCTAACTGATTCACACAGGCTCTAAATTGGAAGGTTTAGTTATGAGGGCATGTCGGTGATGGCTGATGCTAAAGTTAAACTTAGCTACTTGTTTCTGGCTAACTACACACACTTAAAAGATCGGTCTAGGTGATTGATGTCATTACTAGTGACTGCTACTCGTGAATCTAATCATGCTATGTCTTCTAACGTCTGGTATTAAGGTAGTGATGTGACGTGGCTGGTCAAGTCTAATCGGGTCATGTCTCCCATGGTCTAGCACTAATGTTGTTTCTGTGTCGTCAGCTCTAGTATTAATATCCTAAGCGGTAATAAAGCTGGTTGGCATCCGGATAGTGTGTAGTCAACTAATATGGAACTAAATTGCCGGTCTCTAGACTATCTAATGACGAGGCAACTACGGTTCGACTCTGGCGTCTGATCGTACTAACGGTAACTCTCAATTGTTATTACTAATCAAAACTTAACCTGAGGTGGTTCGGTGTAATTACCAGTGTTGAGTCTTTGGTGTTGGCTGCATTTTTGGTTAAATAAACTCTGTAGCAGGATGCTGGATCCGATGCCTCAAGCATTGCGTAGAGCATTGGAGCGTCTCACTGGAAGTGTTGCTTGCGCGCCAAGCATGCGCGTTTCCTATTTATGGAATTTATATTTCTCTCTCATGAATCATATCTTGTGCGAAAAGAAAGGCTTTATTTTCTAAACAAATCTTTTGTTTAGAGATTGGTTCAGAAATTATTGTGAAGATTTATTTTCAAAACATATCTAATCTTTTAAGATATGGTTTGTTTTTATTTTTTGTGAGTTGGATATTATTTTGGTTCAGATCTTTTTGACCCATGTCACCAGCTATATATATGAGGAAGGAGCTAAACCTAATTCAAGTATTGTTCACGCCGTCTTGTGTTTTTGTCTAAGAAATTAGGTTTTGCGTGTGTGTTAATTTTGTGAGCCTTTCTTGTATCACCTTGATGCAAGCTTAGGACGTGTTCTTGAGTTGTAATTGTGTGATCCTTCTCCAAAGCTTTGAAGTACGGAGTTAGGACTTTTGGTGTTTTACACTCTAAGCCTTTAGGTACGAGTGTGTAGTTTTAGGAGTGTGTCTCCAAATCTTTGTGTAATTGAGTTATTGAAATCCTTGCTGTCTCGTAAGGTTGTAGGGGAGTGAGATGGGATCTCATATCTAGGAGTTCCTAGGTAGAAGAGTCATTGGTAGTGCCTAGGTTGTAAGTTGTAAACGGGGCGTTTGCTGATAACTTAGAACTAGGGCTATTATAGTGATATTCCTTCCTGGATTGGTATCCCCCAGATTAGGGCTTGTTTAAGCGCCGAACTGGGTTAACAAATATCCCGTGTTCTTTTACTTGCTTTCAGATATTTGTTCATTTGCTTGTTTTATTCTGTTACGCGCGAGGCCGGATAGATTGCTAGAGCATCGAGTAGAGCATCGTGCATAGCGTGCCAGGAATTTCAATTGGCATCAGAGCAGGCACCCTGCCTGTTCCTAGGGTAAGATTCAGGACCTGAATTCTCTGGCATCATGGAAAAAGATGGAGGCTACATGAACAGACCACCATTGCTCAATGGATCCAGCAACTATGACCAGTGGAAATCCAAAATGACGGCCTTTTTGCGATCGATTGATAGTAAAGTGTGGAAAGTTGTGCTAACTGGATGGGAATGCCCTACCTATACTAGTAAGGAAGGTACCTCAACGGGGGTGAAAAAACCTGAAGTAGAATGGACCCCAGAAGAGGAAACTGCAGCTCATTACAATCACAAAGCCATCTATGCTCTCTTTAATGGAGTAGACGCTAGTGTTTTCAAACTTATCAAAAACTGTGTGTCAGCCAAAGAAGCATGGGAGATATTAGAAAAGTGCTATGAAGGGACTACCAAAGTAAAACAGTCAAAGATTCAACATCTCACATCCAAGTTTGAATCTTTAAGAATGAAAGATGATGAGAGCATCCAAGATTTTCATTTGAGTCTTCTAGACATTGCAAATTCTTTTGAAGCCTTAGGGGAAAAAATTTCTGATGAAAAATTATCAAGGAAACTTCTCAGGTCCCTTCCCAAAAGGTTCGATATGAAGGTAACGGCAATTGAGGAAGCACATGACATCTCCACTATGAAGATGGATGAACTTGTTGGATCCCTCCAAACCTTTGAAATTGTTTTGAATGAACGTGGTGACAAGAAGAACAAAAGCATTGCTTTTGTTTCAAACACTGATGATAGCAATGACCAAAGTGAGGATGAAGAGGAAGATAGCATAGCTGATGCTATTGCCATGCTTGGTAGACAATTCAACAAAGTGTTGAAAAGAGTTGGAGGTAGGAATCGACAGAATGGGCAGAGCATCCAGTTCGACATCAACAAGCAGCAGAATAGTCTGAAGAAAACCAAGTCTGAAGAAAAGAGCAGTCAAGGCAAGGGTGTTCAGTGTCATGAGTGTGAAGGTTATGGACACATAAGGTCAGAATGTGGAACATATCAGAAAAGACAAAAGAAAGGGCTAACTGTTTCTTGGTCAGATGAAGACACTGATGAAGAAAGTGAATCAGCAAGACATGCGACTGCTCTCACTGGAACATGTGTTAATGTTGAGGATTGGGAATCTGATGAAGATGAGGATGTGTCTTATGAAGAACTTGCCAGCACCTACAAAGAATTGGTCACTAGATATGAAGAGATGTGTAGAATTCTTGAGAAACAAAAGAAGACCATCAACAAACTTCAAACTGAAGTGAACATGCAAGTTGAAAAGGCTACACAGGCAGAAGAAAAAGTCATCCAAGTGAATGCCCAAATGGATGATCTAAGGAAACGTGTTAGCCAGCTGAACCCAGGAACAAATCTTCTTGAAGAAATTCTGGATAGTGTACCAAGTGGGAAGTTAAAGTCTGTTGGATACAACTACTCTAATCTCAATCAGTATCAACAGAACCCTGAGACCAAGTTTACATCCAGTGAAGAAGTATTTGACCCATGTACTGGGAAGACAATGCCGAAGCATCAGACTCAACATTCTAAAGCCTACCCAGTTCCAAAGTTTGCTCTAGATCCAAAATCTTCAGCTCATCAAAGACAAAGACCTTTCGCACATCAAAGGCCTAACAACCAAAGGAGATATCGTAGGTGGGTGTGTCATCATTGTGGAAAAAGAGGACACATTAGACCTTTTTGCTACAAGTTGTATGGATACCCCAACCAGGAACATAAACCAAATATGGTACAGGAAGAAAGTGTTGTGAAGAAGATGTGGAGACCTAAAGAAGAAAATGTTGAGCTTCCTATAGAAGAAGATGTTGGGTTAATTGCTCACACATCCCTCAGAGCTTCCTCTAGGGAAGATTGGTATTTTGATAGTGGGTGCTCTAGACATATGACTGGTGAAGAAAAGTATCTCAGAAATGTAAGATCCTATAAGGCCAGCTTTGTAACTTTTGGAGATGGTGCAAAAGGAGAAATAGTAGGGATTGGGGATCTAATCAGCAATGGATTGCCAAACCTGGAGAATGTACTATTAGTTAAAGGCCTTACAGCAAATCTGATCAGCATTAGCCAGCTGTGTGATCAAGGCATGAAAGTTAACTTCACTAAGTCTGAATGTTTAGTTAACAATGAGGAAGGTCAACTAATACTGAGAGGGACTAGATCTAAAGACAATTGTTACTTGTGGATGCCTCAGGAAGAAGCTCTCACATCCACCTGCCAAATCACCACAGAAGATGAAGTTCAACTATGGCACCAGAAACTGGGACACCTGAATTTGAAAGGAATGAAGAAAGCTATATCAGTAGAAGCCATTAGAGGCCTTCCCAAACTCAAGATCGTTGAAGGAAAGGTGTGTGGTGAATGTCAAATTGGAAAGCAAATCAGAATGTCGCATCCAATGCTGGAGCATCAGACAACCTTCAAGGTTCTTGAATTATTACACATGGATCTCATGGGACCCATGCAGGTTGAAAGCTTGGGAGGAAAGAGGTATGCTCTTGTAGTGGTAGATGATTACTCTAGATACACATGGGTGAATTTCATTAGAGAAAAATCAGATGCTTTTGATGTGTTCAAGGAGCTGTGCATTCAACTTCAAAGAGAGAAAGGAAGTAATGTTGTTAGAATCAGAAGTGACCATGGAAGAGAATTTGAGAACTCAAAATTCAACGAATTCTGCTCCACTGAAGGGATCAAGCATGAGTACTCATCTCCTATAACCCCACAACAGAATGGTGTGGTTGAAAGGAAGAACAGAACCATCCAAGAATCAGCTAGGGTCATGCTTCATGCCAAAAGCATTCCATATCATTTTTGGGCTGAAGCCATGAACACTGCTTGCTACATACACAACAGAGTTACTCTAAGAAAAGGTACTTCTTCTACTTTATATGAATTATGGAAAGAAAGGAAGCCAACTGTTAAACACTTTCATGTTTTTGGGAGTAAGTGCTACATTCTAGCTGATAGAGAACAAAGAAGGAAACTTGACCCTAAAAGTGATGAGGGAATCTTCCTTGGATACTCTACAAACAGTAGAGCATACAGAGTTTACAACTCCAAAACTCAAGTTGTGATGGAATCTGTGAATGTTGTTGTAAAAGACACTCCCTTAGAGAAGAATGACGACGTTGATCAAGGTGCACCCATTATTGACAATGTTGAACGAGATGTTGGAGCCTTAGAACATCCCAGTAAAGAAAAATCTGATGAGAAGACTCTTGAAGAAGATGCTGAGACAAGTAATGAACCTCAAGTCCAAATCAAAGGTCCCTCAGTTCGTGTTCAGAAAAATCATCCCAAAGAACTCATTATTGGGAATCCTGAACAAGGAATAACCACTAGAAGGACAAATGATGTAATTGCAAACTCTTGCTTTGTATCTATGTTCGAGCCAAAGAATGTCAAAGAAGCTCTCACTGATGAAGCTTGGATTGAGGCTATGCAAGAGGAACTGAACCAATTCGAGAGAAGTGAAGTGTGGGACTTAGTTCCAAGGCCTGAAGATGTGAATGTAATTGGAACCAAATGGGTGTATAAAAACAAGTCAGATGAGAATGGTACCATTACCAGAAATAAAGCAAGGCTTGTGGCACAAGGGTATACCCAGATTGAAGGGCTTGACTTTGATGAGACTTTTGCACCTGTGTCCAGACTAGAATCCATCAGATTGCTTCTAGGAGTGGCTTGCATTCTCAAGTTCAAACTATACCAAATGGACGTGAAGAGTGCATTTCTAAATGGATACCTACAGGAAGAGGTGTATGTTGAGCAACCTAAAGGGTTTGTGGACCCAGAACATCCTAACTATGTCTACAAGTTGAAGAAAGCCTTGTATGGTCTAAAACAGGCACCTAGGGCATGGTATGAAAGGTTGACTCAATTTTTGGAAGAGCAAGGATACAGAAAGGGAGGATCAGACAAAACTCTGTTTGTGAAAGAAGAAAGAGGAAAGTTTATAATAGCTCAAATCTATGTTGATGACATCGTGTTTGGTGGAATGTCGAACACAATGGTCCAACATTTCGTCCAGCAAATGCAGTCAGAGTTTGAGATGAGTCTTGTTGGAGAATTGACTTATTTTCTTGGTCTTCAAATCAAACAAATGGAAGACACCATCTTTATATCCCAGAGCAAGTATGCTAGAAACATCATCAAGAAATTTGGGATGGACAATGCTGCACACAAGAGAACACCAGCACCTACTCATTTGAAACTCACCAAAGATGAGAAGGGAATAAGTGTTGATCAAAGTCTCTATAGAAGCATGATTGGTAGCTTGTTGTACTTAACTGCAAGTAGACCTGACATCACCTATGCTGTTGGAGTGTGTGCTAGATATCAGGCAAATCCTAAGGTAAGTCATATGACTCAAGTTAAGAGAATCTTGAAATATGTGAATGGAACTAGTGATTATGGGATAATGTACTCCCATTGTGAAGATTCTACTCTATATGGATACTGTGATGCTGATTGGGCCGGAAGTGCAGATGATAGAAAAAGTACTTCAGGAGGATGTTTCTTTCTGGGCACTAATCTAATATCTTGGTTTAGTAAAAAGCAGAATTGTGTGGCACTATCTACTGCTGAGGCAGAATACATAGCAGCTGGGAGTAGCTGCTCACAACTGGTGTGGATGAAACAAATGCTGAAGGAATACGATGTTGAACAGAATGCTCTGACATTGTATTGTGACAACATGAGCGCCATAAACATCTCAAAGAATCCAGTTCAGCATAGCAAGACAAAACATATTGATATTCGCCATCATTATATAAGAGATTTGGTTGAGAATAAAATTGTGACTCTGGAGCATGTGGGTACAAAGGAACAAGTGGCAGATATTTTCACTAAGGCGCTTGATGCTGTGCAATTTGAGAAGCTAAGGGGCAAGTTAGGAATTTGCCTCTATGAGGAGTTATAGCAGTTAATGAGCTTAAGGCGTGCAACTGTCAGTTTCTTCTCCAACCTATGTTTGCACGCTATCCTAGGAGAATCAGATCAAATTCTTTCTTCTCATTACATGTGGTATATGCTATCATATGTCCTATCCTCAGGTGTGTGTTATCTGTATGTTTGCATTTGTCTACTGATTCCTGATCGTTCTAATGTTGGTAGCTGTAGATCAGTTGTAGCATGTTTGCCTATAGAAGCATGCGTATGTTATGATGGTTACACATGGCGTGTCTGCCCCATGTGCATTTTCAGTTGTGGTATGGCTGCATATAGCCTGTCTGGCCTATGTGCATGAGATTGAGTAGTGAGGGGATGAGTAACTCTTGTGGCAGTTGGTGGTGATTATTACTATTCTTGTATGTGCTCCTTATATGCAAGAATCTATTTTTCTCTATATGATGGTAGTGAGGGGGAGCTGGTGAGTTATGTATCCCGTCTGTTGGTGTGCATTACAGTCATGTACTTCTGTACTCTCTGCTGGTGCGTATTTGTCAAATTTGTGGCCAAAAGGGGGAGTAGATGTGTTGATTAATTTGTTGGTTTGGTTACCTGCTCCTGTTTCTGGTATGTGCTTCTGATATGTGTTGTGACTGAGAACTGTGTTGGTTCTGGTATGTGCTTCTGATGTGTGTTGTGACTGAGAACTGTGTTTGTTCTGGTATGTGTGCTTTGGTGTGTGGTTATGCATGATCTGATATATGCAGATGTTGAGGGGGAGCTGATTTGTATTACGCAGGGGGAGATGTTGGATACAATGCTCCAATATCCCATGCATGTGTGCAGGGGGAGTAGTTGTGTGAAATGTAGAAGCATTCTATTCCACATCCTATCAAGTTTATTTTCCTGACCATTTAAGGCGAAGTAGTTATTTTGTGTTCCGCTGTTGCATGCCTCTCTGATAATCTTAAAAGATACATCTTATTCGTCTCTACTGTTGACCATGAAGGAGTAGTATGGTAACTGTTTTGAAGGATAACCTCTACTGATCTTTATGCTAGTGTGTTTATGTTGAGAAAAAGAAAGGTAGTTCAAGTATCTGTTTAAGTAGTATCTGTATGGTCATAATTTGTTTTAGCCAAAAATTTGCCAAAGGGGGAGTTTGTTGAGTCTTTGGTGTTGGCTGCATTTTTGGTTAAATAAACTCTGTAGCAGGATGCTGGATCCGATGCCTCAAGCATTGCGTAGAGCATTGGAGCGTCTCACTGGAAGTGTTGCTTGCGCGCCAAGCATGCGCGTTTCCTATTTATGGAATTTATATTTCTCTCTCATGAATCATATCTTGTGCGAAAAGAAAGGCTTTATTTTCTAAACAAATCTTTTGTTTAGAGATTGGTTCAGAAATTATTGTGAAGATTTATTTTCAAAACATATCTAATCTTTTAAGATATGGTTTGTTTTTATTTTTTGTGAGTTGGATATTATTTTGGTTCAGATCTTTTTGACCCATGTCACCAGCTATATATATGAGGAAGGAGCTAAACCTAATTCAAGTATTGTTCACGCCGTCTTGTGTTTTTGTCTAAGAAATTAGGTTTTGCGTGTGTGTTAATTTTGTGAGCCTTTCTTGTATCACCTTGATGCAAGCTTAGGACGTGTTCTTGAGTTGTAATTGTGTGATCCTTCTCCAAAGCTTTGAAGTACGGAGTTAGGACTTTTGGTGTTTTACACTCTAAGCCTTTAGGTACGAGTGTGTAGTTTTAGGAGTGTGTCTCCAAATCTTTGTGTAATTGAGTTATTGAAATCCTTGCTGTCTCGTAAGGTTGTAGGGGAGTGAGATGGGATCTCATATCTAGGAGTTCCTAGGTAGAAGAGTCATTGGTAGTGCCTAGGTTGTAAGTTGTAAACGGGGCGTTTGCTGATAACTTAGAACTAGGGCTATTATGGTGATATTCCTTCCTGGATTGGTATCCCCCAGATTAGGGCTTGTTTAAGCGCCGAACTGGGTTAACAAATATCCCGTGTTCTTTTACTTGCTTTCAGATATTTGTTCATTTGCTTGTTTTATTCTGTTACGCGCGAGGCCGGATAGATTGCTAGAGCATCGAGTAGAGCATCGTGCATAGCGTGCCAGGAATTTCAACCAGTATAAGTGACAGACTGTTCTATTTTGTTGGTATCTAAGAGTAGTTGTCGCAAGTGTTAACTTAATAGGTTTGCAGTGAGAAATATTAAGGTACAGATGCTACGGTTCCGCTATTCTTATCGAGATAATTAACTGGTCAGAAGTGCTGGGTTACTAGTTTATGGACACTTAATTTTAACGGTCTTAAACAAACCAATTTAGGTGACGGTATCACTAAGGAAGAATTCAGCTTTGATGTGAGTCAAGATTATACTTATGTGACAAGGTTCTATTATTGGTTTGGTTGCTAATTATTCGGTGATGTTGTTCTAGGAATTTCTGACTTAAGAGTTCTGATAATGCTAGTAAGGATTCCTAACTGTAGACTAATCTGAGTTTGGGTCCTTAAGGATTTTCCGGTTTATTGTTAATGGCTGGTGTAATAAGAAGGTAACCTCACATGGTTTTACTAATTTAAGTTTTACTCTTAATAGTGGTGTAAGAATATCGTTTCGAGTTTGAGGGGTCGAAGTAACTTAGTTAAGGCATACTAGTGGTCAGTCCAACAAGTTATTGGGAAGGGGTATTGAAATGTGCTTATGTCCTAATTTGGTTTCTTTGATCTAGCTAGTTCATTTGGAATTTCTACTGCCAAGGTGTCTATTTGACCCACTACACTGGGTTGCTAATTTTTCTTTTGGAACATATGGGTGGTTGAACTTAAGACGTTTTCCTCGGGTACGATTACGGATTACAAGGATTCTAACTGTCACATCAGTTACGATTAAGCTCCTAATAGTTTTACCATACTTATTGGTTTCTAGAAAAGGGTACACTCAATCCAATTTCTTATTGTCTCCTAATCCTAATATCATCTCAACGTAACTCCTCAACAACTCTATGCTCACATGGTAGTTTGGGATTGCTTACACCAAAACTTCAAAAAGTAGAATGATAAGATACATAAGGAGGGCTTGAGACTGTTCACCATAGCCAAGAATGACTGAACAGAGGACCACGTTTGCAACAAGCAGTAGCAGCAACCTGCTAAGCTCGCTGCAGCGTGTGTTTGCTCGCTAAGCGAGTGAGACAGAGTGCAAAAGAATAATTCTGTGGTTAGTCCAATTCTCTACCTTGCACAACACTCTAACTCCTAGTCATATACTAACTTGAATTTAGGGTGGGTTTTAATTTACTGCCTATTGTTCTAGGGTGTTGATTGGCTCACGAGCTTGGCTGAATTCAGGCTCTCACTAGGATGAGGTTACTTACAGGTTCAGGGAGTTTACCTGTCACACTTTGTCAGTTGAATACTGTTGTGTACTACACAATTCAGTATATGGATACACTTGTATTCCTTGTCTGCGTACACAACTTACTCCTGTGGCACCATCTGCCACTGTTCCAATATTCTCTTATAAGAGTTTCCTTCAACGACTACTCCGCGATTGCATCTTCACTACGATCTTAACGCTGAGTTTCCAGAGTTCACCTCAGTTCTAAACCATAATACCCTGCCTACCATACACAATACTGAGTTGATCAGGCTCAGCACGCGATGGTTTCAGCATAAACAGTTCAGATCCAAAGGGTCTGTATTACTTAGGAAGATTGAAATGACTCATGGCAAGGTTCGATACTAGATCGACCTGCTCTGATACCAATTATAACGCCCCAACTAAAATATCTAGAATATTCAGTCAAGACATAAATAAATGGATCTGAGTACAATAAATTAAACGAGATAAACAGAACACATTTCTTTACATCAGTTAATGAATTTAAGAAATATAGCGGAATAAATTAGAATTCCAAGATACACAAATAAACTAAAACAAGGAAAGACTAAAAGCGTCTAATATGATGATCCAAGCCTCGCTCCAATCATCAGCTCCATCCTGGTCATTGCTCGAGTTAACCTGTCTACCTAAAAAAATTTGATTTGGAGTGGGGTGAGACTACTAAGCCTCAGTGAGTCCTACTACCCTCCTAGAGGTGACTACACCGAGGCACCTAAATCAGTCGTTTCAAATACTAACATAATCATAAACATAACATAATACTGAAATTAAAGGTGTAACACAGATTAGAAACTCTTATTCATTTTAAACACAAGGACACTCTGAGGTGAGCATGTCTCAGAGGCCTGCCATATCCGTCAACCGATTCGGTCACGGCATGCAGCTCACAATAACTTATCCTAATGGATTATCCCAATGGGAGTCCATAACGCGATATCACAAAATCGCTCATAATTGACTGAAACTAATTTAGTTATTACTACCATAATTTCCCAAAACCCGGGGAGCATACAAACCTAATAATAGTCTAAGTTATACCCTAACAATTATCTGTGATTAACATTCTGTTCAACATTATATTAATTATATTACTGCAAACTATCTGGCTCCGATGAGGATATAAAACGAGTGTGTGGAGTTTCGTTAGAAAATATAAAATAGAAAATGCAGGCAGGTTCTGTACAAGCTCGCTGTGGCGAGTCACCAGCTCGCCGTGGCGAGATTATAGGTCCTGACCTAAATCAACTCGCTGTGGCGAGCAAAAGCTCGCTACGGCGAGTTTCATCAGCCCAAAACCCAGCTCGCCATGAATACTCGCTGATTACTCGCTACGGCGAGTTCATGCAGAAACTTCCCTATTTTGTCAGAAATCATAGTTTTCAAGGTAACACCTACAATTCTCATTTAAGCCAGTGCAGCAATATTAATTTACATACTATAAAACAGAATGGAGGTGAATTTGGGATTTAATTCTCCTCACACAACATCTATTCCTAATCCTATGTTAACATGCAATAATTCATAGATTTGGGGAACTAACTAAACTATCCTAAAGAACCCACCTGGAGATTGAAGCTTTACACTGTTCCAATACACAACACAGCCACGAATCCATCAGCAATGGAACTCACTTGAAAACCCCACATTGTGTTCTTGAGTAAAAAGAAAAGGAAATGGGTTATTGAGTGTTTAAGAGCTTAAAGAGTTTTCAAGGTAATGAAGTAGTTATCAACATCACTGAGAGGCTAAAAGAAGGGCTAAGAATGACTTACCAAAGACTAGGAACTAGGTACAAGCATGGAAAAAAATAGCACCAACAGCAGCAGGAGCTGCCCTGAGATGCTCGCTGCGGCGAGTAT
The DNA here is from genome assembly GCA_030408175.1 of Trifolium repens. Taxonomy (NCBI): domain Eukaryota; kingdom Viridiplantae; phylum Streptophyta; class Magnoliopsida; order Fabales; family Fabaceae; genus Trifolium; species Trifolium repens. Next base: position 17,982,096 of record CP125839.1, on the reverse strand, counting down.
ATGCTCGCTAGGCGAGCGTGACAGAGATGAAGGACAAGGTTCTGCAATTCTTCCAATTTTCCACTTCTCTATGTTACCCATACCTTCCAACCTCCTCCAAACTTATATTTTCAACAGATAAACACATATACAACACGAATTTCAAGTGTAAGGCTAAGATTGAGTGATTGAATCTTAAAGAGGGAAAACTCAAGTTTTTGAGGGAAGTGGATTTATTACCTTAGCTCTGTGGAACATCATCAACAACAACAATTTAACCCACTCATAGACTGTTCTCAGTAAAGTGATGGTGAAACAAACACCTTTTTGTTGATTTGAGCAAGTTTCTCCATTCCAATGTTCCCAAAGCTTCCATTGAATTTCTTTATGTCTACTACCTCATAATCTATTGATTTCAGAACAATAACCCATCACAGCAGTACCACGAATTTGCACATGCAACCCAAGAGAAGGAGTTTGCAACAGATAGGGTTAGAAAGGGGTTTAGGGCGTGAGAACAAATTAAAGAGGCTGAGATGTTTATTGAGATGCTTACCTTGATTCTTGAGGACTAAGGGGTCTAATTCTTCAATTGCATGTGGAGTTTTGAGTTGATCAAGCACCAAAAGGTTGGATTGGAGTATGAGCTCACGAGGGAGAAGAGATGAAGAAGAAAGGAAGGTTTCACTTCCTGTTTGTTTCTGAACGTGAAAAATAAAAGGAAAGTGGTTTGGCCACTTGGTTTACTAGTGATTTAAATTAAAGGGTGGGTCCCACTTGCACCTCTCATAAGAGAAATATCATACAACTTGCCCCTTTAATTACTTACTAGTTGGTCAGTTCTCACTTAATTCATGATTTTCCCTTTCTCTATTTAATTGTAATATTCCCAATTGATCCCAATAATCTTCTTTAATTAATATTCTCTTATTAATTTAAGTTGGGATGTTACACCATTCTTTAATTTTGTAAGTTCACTTCCATCGACATGTGAAATATACATGATAAAGTGTGAAACTACCAAGTTGTATGCCTTCTGATTTTACTTGATTGTTTCCATTTTTAGCTCAGCCCGTGTGAACATGAGGGTTTGGACACTGGATTTATACTTAGTAGGATTTATATAAATGGTGTATTGTTGGATTTTAGATCTCAATTTTATGCTGATCATATTTGAAAGTTCAAGGTAGACTGTCATGATGGTGATGACTAGAGTGGATGGGGTAAGATGCTCTCATAACTCATTTAAAGTCTAGTTTTTCATTTTGGTAGTTGTACTTGAATGACACTCTTTGCTTATTATTACTACCACATTTTTCCCTCTCCGCCAGTTCCTTTATTTTTCTTTTGTAAATGCCACTCTCTGTCATTTGAATATTGATAGTTACCGACTTATGTTATAATTTTTTAGATGTCAAAGTTGGTTCAGCAGAGAATAAAAATTGTAAAGATGAAACATCCTCCAAAGCAACTTTTGGACTTGGGACTACTAGTTTTCCAGTCAATCCTTATAATTTATCAGCAATTATTATTATATTTGTGGTGTCCACCAGTGTTGTCTCATACTTATCTTTACTTATATGTCCTTGTAGTTTTTAATCCATCTTCTATTTCAAGACCTTTAGGTTGAAGCTTGAATAAAAAGCAAAGGTAAAACATGGTATTTATGCTAAATCAGTCTTTTTTCTTTCTTGTAAAGTCTAGTCATTTTTGAAAAAATTAAAGGAATAGTTTTGGGAATAGTTTTTCCATCTTTGATCACAGCAGGTTGTTTATTTTACACCAGAAAATTTGAATTAATTTAGAAATTTGATTCCAGGAGGTTGTTTATTTTGGAGTATGGCTATGCAAACTGTTTATCTCAAATAACATGAAGGGATTGCACAGTTTTGGTATACTTTCTTCTAGTCACTCATTGTTGCTTGAATTGTTTGTTTTTTCTTGATATAATATTTTCTTTAAATGATTATGCTGATTACAATTACTTTATTAGTTATATATGGTTATGTTAATGAGGTCCTAGCCATACTCATTTTGTAGTTTGATTAATTTGTATGTTATTTGTGCTTTCAAACTTTTTGGGATATGATTGATCATGTCAAGGTTATTTATAGTTTCAAACTAATTTGGAGATAACGACATTGTTACTTTGAATGTGTTTATGTTAATGCATTATGACTTTATGGCAAATTTGATGTGTAAATGTTTCTTTGGTTGGGCTTTGGTCTTTTTACTTGTATTCTTCGGTTTTGTGTGTTCTTATAAACTAACTTGATTACCTATGTGTAACTTTATAGTCATCAATAAACCATGGCTGGGCAAAGTCATCTCTAGCGTCATGTTACAAAGGAATCAAGGTAAAAAATTCTTGCGGTCAAGACTACTGAAGATCTTGTTCACAAATGTTTCTTGTTTCTCAATTATTTCATTGTTGTTACTATCTTTGTAATGTCATGCATGAGATGATAGCCTGCAATCGTAACAAATGTATTAATTAATTTATGTGGTGTATGATCTTGTAGTTGTATTATGACTTTTTGTGGCAGATTTGTTGCTTTATTATTGTTTCTTAGTATCAGGTGCAACACAAACAAAACAGGGTGATATGTAATTCTTTTTTTTTATTAAAAATTCACATGTTAGCGTCGGATAAGCCGACTCTACCGTAAATGTTGACTATTCATAAGTTGACTTTAGAGTCGGATAGGCCGAAGCTGTGTGATTTTGTTGACTTTTCCACGATGGGCAAAATTAGAGTCGGATGCAAAGTAGAGTCGGCAATAGACTCGGCTAAGCCGACTCTAATATAGCGTCGGAGTGAAAATAGCCGACACTACTGTTTAGCTTCGAACGTTTTAGCCTCAATCCCGACCCCGACGGTAATCGGACGCTAAATAGATTTTAGTGTCGGTTTTTGCCCCTTTAGCGTGGGTTTTTGGTCGACGCTAAAAGTTGTTTTTCTAGTAGTGTATAGCAACCGTTTTTCAACCGTTGCCTATAAATTCGTTGCCTAAAGTCAAAAATGTTGTAGTGTCACCATATACCCTGAAGTAGATTTTCGATTATCAATGCTTCCGGCTAAATCCGAATCCGTATAACCAACCAACATAGGCGTCTTGCATCCCAAAGTTAGCTTCAAATTTGACGAGCCACGCAAATATCTCATCACCCACTTCACGGCCTCCCAATGAACTTTTCCCGGATTTGAGATATAACGACTCACCACTCACACGGCATGAGCAATATCGGGTCTTGTACAAACCATAGCATACATCAAACTACCAACTGCCGACGAGTACGGAATGCTCTTCATACTCAACTTTTCTTCATCCGTAGATGGACATAGTTTATGACTAAGCTTGAAATGAGAAGCAAGTGGAATGCTCACCGCTTTAGCCTTATCCATACTAAAACGCCGAAGGACTTTCTCCACATACTTTTCTTGTGACAAGTACAACTTCTTCTCATTTTGATCTCGAACAATTTCAATACCAAGAATTTTCCGAGCCTCGCCTAAATCCTTCATAGCAAAAGATTCACTCAAAGTGTTCTTCAACTCTTTAATTCTTGAAATATTCTTTCCAACAATTAGCATATCATCCACATAAAGTAAGAGAATAATGAAATCACCTTCGGAAAAATTCTAGAAAAATACACAATGATCGGCTTTGGTCATCTTGTACCCATGTTCAATCATCACCGAGTTGAACTTTTGATACCATTGGCGAGGTGCTTGTTTCAAACCATAAAGACTTTTTACCAACTTGCAAACATAGTCTTCTTTGCCCTTCTCAATGAATCCATCCGGTTGCTCCATGTAAATTTCTTCATGTAGATCACCGTGAAGGAAAGCCGTCTTCACATCCATTTGCTCTACTTCCAAATCAAGGCTAGCAGCTAGCCCAAGAACCATTCGAATAGATTGCATCTTCACAACCGGAGCAAAAATCTCGCCAAAGTCAATACCTTCCCGTTGATTAAAACCTTTAACAACCAAGCGAGCCTTGTACTTTCTTTGAGAAGTACACTCATCTTGCTTAATCCGATAAACCCATCTATTCTTCAATGCTCTCTTACCCTTTGGCAACTTCACTAACTCAAAAGTATTATTCTCACGAAGTGATTGCATTTCATCCTCCATGGCATCCATCCACTCCTTTTTGTTCTCATCCTCCAAAACTTCTTTAAAGCTTTCGGGTTCTCCACCATCGGTAAGATTAACATACTCATTCGAGGGATATCGAACGGAAGGCTTTTTAACACGAGTAGACCGCCTCAACTCATTAGAAGCAACCGGTTGCTCAACACCTTCAATCTCTTGATCAACCTCATTTTCAACAACGTCTTCCGTATCACCTACATCAACAATATCATTAGGATTTAAAACATTATCAATATTTAAATCCATACCTTGATTTTCAATTGGAACATCTTCGAAAGTGATAGGGATAGGAGTAGTTGAGTCCGTATCAACAATTTCTTCATCTTCAAAAATTGGATCTTTATTCTCAACTTTGTCGATGTCCTCAATGGTATAATCCTCCATGAATACAACATCACGACTACGAATAAGCTTCCGTTTAACCGGATCAAATAATCGATACCCAAACTCATCAAGTCCATACCCAACAAACACATATTTTGTAACAACCCGTTTTTTCATAAGCCAAAAAGGGGCATTATTTTTTTTTTCTTTTTTCAACTAACACTCAGAGTGCGCATAGAATATTTTTCAATGAGCCGGCATTCAAATATACAAAGAACTCATTACCATAAGGTGCTTCGACAAGCAAAGTGTATTCCTGAATAATTACAATCCAAGTCTAAGTATTCAAATACTTACAACAAAACAAGTTAGAAACCCTATGCTAACCAAAAAGCACGGTGCACAAAACACACCGGCGCATAGTCTAACTATACTAAGCTTCACCACGTGCTTACTATAGCCTAGAACTGCCACCGTCGTCACCACGACCTAACCCATCACCTGGGTTGGGATGAGCCCGCAAATGAAAGAAAGGGTCACCACAAAATATATAGTATGTATATATATAACCGGTGCGAAAGATTGTACACATAACAATAATTCCACAAAACACAAGAGAAAGCTCTTAACCAACAAAGCAATTCCCACCAACGGGTTCATATAAGCAATGCACACATAGCCTATAATGCAACCTCTACAATGCGTGGTACTAACCCTAGCTACCACAATGCATGAGTCCCGGAAACGTAGGTCCATCCCCTACTAAAACACCAACGAAATCACAAGGTTAAGGTGGATCCACTCCCGCAATCACACCCCATGGTCCACTCCCGCAACCATGTATCGAACTCAACAGAATCACAAAAGATTAAGGTGGATCCACTCCCGCAATCACACCCCATGGTCCACTCCCGCAACCATGTATCGAACTCAACTAAATCACACAAGATTTAGGTGGATCCACTCCCGCAATCACACCCCATGGTCCACTCCCGCAACCATGTGTTGAACTCAATAAAACCCTATAAGAATCAGGTGGGTCCACTCCCGCAACCACACCTCGTAGTCCACTCCCGCAACTACGCACTAACAATGCATGAGCATACGATTCCCCATGTATACTAATGCAACAAATACATACCTCCCTAGCATATGTAAACCATCACAACAACATACATACATATCCAATCATATGTAACAAACCACAACAAATATACATACATTTCCAATCATATGTATTCACCCACATGTTCATACATACATCTCCAATCATATGTAAAACAACGCACGTATTGTAAACACTTTCTCATCACGAGAATACATAACACATACATGCCAAACACACAAACACGCATCACCGAAAATAACCAACAAACATGTTATAACTCAGTGAAAAGACAGAAATAAAGTGGAGCCCTTACCTCGGCAAGCTTCCGTCAACAACACACGCTCAAACAACACAACGCGCTTCCTAAAACAAGCAGCGCAACAATCAATACTTTGTTCTCTAACCAAAAGTATTGAAACTAAACCAAGAACCCCAAAAACCTAAAGGTTCCTAAGGAAAATCCCTCTTTCGGATACCATACCAAAAACTACCGTATTGATCGACCACCATGAGTTATCTGTACTATTTTTAGGACCCAAAACAATAATCAAAAGTCTTAAATAATTTGAAATGCAAAATGGCCGTTTTCTTGCGTTATAAGCTACGTACTTTCCGAGTACCCGAAAAACTCGTTTCCAATCCCAACCACTTCCATAAATTAATAAAAAGGGATTAGAAAGCTAAAAACCAAGTTTAGAAATCATATTCCAAAATTTCAACTCCCAGAGCTCGCCCTGGCGAGTTGGTGGCGAGTGAAGGCAGAGAGTACTGGTCTTACTCGCTCTGGAGCTCGCCCTGGCGTGTTCATGACCTGAGACACTCGCCCTGGCGAGTAACAACTCGCTCAGCGAGTTGCACCTGTCATGACAGCACAAGACAGCAACTCACACCACCTTTTTCCACCCCAAGCCTAGTTTGATTCTATTAGTTCCCAACATCTTTTCAAGGCATAAAAGCAAACCATTTTCATAAGCAAGCAACACATTTCCGAAAGCATGTTGGTTGCTTCGAGTGCAAGTTATTTGATTTTCATTTCCAAAATCAAAACCAAATCCAAGCACAAGTTTTATTACGGGCCTTAACCATCGGTACTCATTTTCAAACATGTTTTCAAAGTATAAAGCGACACCACATGTCACAATAGTTTTAAACCATTTTGACCCCAAAACACTACCCAAAAACACTTAGGAAATATTTTCATAAACCTCAAAATATTTTTCATCGGATTTTCCAAAACAAAACCATACAACGCATTTCCCTTTCGCCCAAAGGTTCAAAGACAACTTTTCTTTTCAAAACCTTACAACATAACCTCATGTAATTGATCAATACTATAAACTTTCAAAACCCTAACTTTTCTCATGAGATTCTCACAAACTCATGGAAAATTGAAATAACAAAGCCTACACATGCTTACTAAACCCTCATGAACAACTTTCATGGAACAAAAACCCTTCACAACCAATTCTTACGAAATTTCTCCCAAGAACATAATCATAAAATCTCATGAATCTCTAAGAGTTTAGCCAACTAAGAGATGAAAGAAGTTCTAGTTACCTTAGGAAGAAGAATCTCACAACTCCAAGCTTTCCAACAAGCTTAAGATCAAGACAAATGGTGAAGGATTGAATTTCGTTCCTCAAGGTTGGAAAAGAAAGAAGCCACGGCAAGGAGAAGAGAAGAAGTGAATGAAATCTGATTTTGCTAAGTCCATAAAGTCTCCTTAAGTCACCCTAAAGGTCATGGTCATGTTTCATGAGAACCATTGGATCAAATAGGATAAAGCTTCAAGACAAAATCCTAGCCCTTGGATCAATCCGAGTCTATCCTCCCAAGATATTTCTCACAACCTCTTACAACAAAACGCACGCTCAGTTCTCGCGCATCGCGACGAACGTAAATCACAAAAACGTAAAACCTACGGAAAGAACGTCTATCGTTTTTCCATTCCAAAACTTATCGCCGAATCTTTTTCCGCGACTGTAATTTTCTTCCATACCTTAGAAAATTAATCTCAGGACATATCCTAACTCACGCAGATATATAAAACTTCCATCTGAAACCTCACTTAAAACAGACACAGTACGATTTTACATCCGCGGGTAAAATCCTACTCGTTTTTCCAAAAACAAGAATAATCCAAAACTCGATATTCTAAGACCACAGAAATCTCCTCATACTTAAAAGAGTATCACGACCCGAAAGTCTGTGCCTTTCCAGCGCACGAGCACAAAACAGGCTCCGTTTCAGCAAAAATCTCATTAATGTGACGATATTCACAAAACCGCCTCACCAAAAACCCTAAAAACTCGTAGCCGACACTAGAGTTCCTTAGAAAATTAAACAGTGAAATCTTGGGTCTTACATTACTACCCTCCAAAAAGAAGTTTCGTCCTCGAAACTAAAGGTAAGAGTAACAACTCAACTAGTTATTACCATCACCAACACAACAAAATCCCTCAGGATTAGGTGCAGCCACACAGAGGCTAACACCGGGTGAAGTCACACAGATACTCTCACCAACACACTGTCACAACCGTGCACCAACCGCAACTCTCAACGAGTTCACCCCTCAAAATTAACCTCACAACAGAGGTTCTCAACCTCTAGTTCCTCAAAAGTCCAAAGGTTCACACAAAAATTTTCCAAAATCCATACTTTTGCCTCCGCGACGTAGCCTAAACCACTAGGTTCACGCGAAGCAGTGACTAGCTACCCTCCAAAAAGAAACACAGCACTCTCTGTGCACCACTAAGGTTAGCAAAACTAGTCAATTCCAAACAACACGACTTATAAACAAAACCCAAACAAACAGCATACATCCAAACATACAAGAGTGGGTTGCCCTCCAACAATAAACAATGCAGTAAAATGTTACCTGCAACTAGTAATCCTCATGCATGCATTACCGGTCTGACCGTTTACTCCAGTGCCCATACAGTAAGCACCTCCTCTAGCAGCGGGTCGAACTCCTTGTGCCACATCTGCCGACGTCCCGGCCTTTGGGGCTTTGCAATCCCTAGCAAAATGACCCGGTTTCCGACAGTTGAAACAAATATTCCCCGGACTCGAACATTCGTTTGCATAATGCCCCGCTTGCCCACATCTGAAGCAACCTTGCTTCTCTCCACCCCGACTCCCCTGAGTCTCTTGATTCTCCGAGCGACCTGGTCCTCTATTATTTTGGGAACGGTTACCAGACATATCCCCTTGCTTCCTCTTATTTTGACCCGAACTCGGATTCTCACCACTTGAATTACTAGGTCCTCCAACACTAAAATCACCCTGGCGGTTCTCCCGCTTCTTCCTCATATCCTCCACCTCTTGGCACTTCTCTACCAAGACTTGAAACTGACGAATACCCAACGGCACCACTGCATCTTGCAGTTCATACCTCAAACCATCCTGAAAGCGATGACACATATAGGTCTCATCTATCCCATCCCTAAAGAAGCGGAAGTAACGGGACAATGATTCAAACTTTTTGGCATAGGCTTCCACTTTCATGCCACCCTGCCGCAGCTGCAGGAACTCCTCTCCGTACCTCTCCCTCGCAGTCTCGGGAAAGTACTTAGCTAAGAACCTCCTCTTGAAGTTCTCCCAATTTACCTCCTCATCAACATTTCCCATAAGGAGCCTGGTGTTCCCCCACCAATATTCAGAACTACCCTGTAACTGATAGGTAGCTAAGACTACCTTCTCCCTTTCTGGACAATGAATTGCCCCGAATATTCTCTCCACAGATTGGAGCCACAAGTCAGCAGTTTCCGAACCTCCCTCCCCATTAAACTTTGGAGGAGTCTGCTGATTGAAACTCGTAAGAACCCGAGATGCAGCAGCTATAATCTCCCTCTCACGCTTCTCTGCATCCCTCTGCGCCTTAGCATGAGTTTGCGCAGTCACAGCAGCTGCCATGGTATGCATGGCATAAGCCATCTGATTCACATCAACCTCTGGTACTACAGGAACTGGATTCGCCCTTCTTGGCGGCATTTTCTTGATACCAATTCTGATTAGGTCCTTAGTCAAACAATTCTGAATCATAACAGAATATCTCACTCCACGGATTACTAACTCGAAACCCGACACAGAACAAACACTAGAACTAACTCCACACTAGTTACGTTCTAACCGACTCTGGACTAACGACTCAAGTATACACTTTCCCTTTGAAGATTTAAAGCCGTGCTCTGATACCAATTGTAACAACCCGTTTTTTCATAAGCCAAAAAGGGGCATTATTTTTTTTTTTCTTTTTTCAACTAACACTCAGAGTGCGCATAGAATATTTTTCAATGAGCCGACATTCAAATATACAAAGAACTCATTACCATAAGGTGCTTCGACAAGCAAAGTGTATTCCTGAATAATTACAATCCAAGTCTAAGTATTCAAATACTTACAACAAAACAAGTAAGAAACCCTATGTTAACCAAAAAGCACGGTGCACAAAACACACCGGCGCATAGTCTAACTATACTAAGCTTCACCACGTGCTTACTATAGCCTAGAACTGCCACCGTCGTCACCACGACCTAACCCATCACCTGGGTTGGGATGAGCCCGCAAATGAAAGAAAGGGTCACCACAAAATATATAGTATGTATATATATAACCGGTGCGAAAGATTGTACACATAACAATAATTCCACAAAACACAAGAGAAAGCTCTTAACCAACAAAGCAATTCCCACCAACGGGTTCATATAAGCAATGCACACATAGCCTATAATGCAACCTCTACAATGCGTGGTACTAACCCTAGCTACCACAATGCATGAGTCCCGGAAACGTAGGTCCATCCCCTACTAAAACACCAACGAAATCACAAGGTTAAGGTGGATCCACTCCCGCAATCACACCCCATGGTCCACTCCCGCAACCATGTATCGAACTCAACAGAATCACAAAAGATTAAGGTGGATCCACTCCCGCAATCACACCCCATGGTCCACTCCCGCAACCATGTATCGAACTCAACTAAATCACACAAGATTTAGGTGGATCCACTCCCGCAATCACACCCCATGGTCCACTCCCGCAACCATGTGTTGAACTCAATAAAACCCTATAAGAATCAGGTGGGTCCACTCCCGCAACCACACCTCGTAGTCCACTCCCGCAACTACGCACTAACAATGCATGAGCATACGATTCCCCATGTATACTAATGCAACAAATACATACCTCCCTAGCATATGTAAACCATCACAACAACATACATACATATCCAATCATATGTAACAAACCACAACAAATATACATACATTTCCAATCATATGTATTCACCCACATGTTCATACATACATCTCCAATCATATGTAAAACAACGCACGTATTGTAAACACTTTCTCATCACGAGAATACATAACACATACATGCCAAACACACAAACACGCATCACCGAAAATAACCAACAAACATGTTATAACTCAGTGAAAAGACAGAAATAAAGTGGAGCCCTTACCTCGGCAAGCTTCCGTCAACAACACACGCTCAAACAACACAACGCGCTTCCTAAAACAAGCAGCGCAACAATCAATACTTTGTTCTCTAACCAAAAGTATTGAAACTAAACCAAGAACCCCAAAAACCTAAAGGTTCCTAAGGAAAATCCCTCTTTCGGATACCATACCAAAAACTACCGTATTGATCGACCACCATGAGTTATCTGTACTATTTTTAGGACCCAAAACAATAATCAAAAGTCTTAAATAATTTGAAATGCAAAATGGACGTTTTCTTGCGTTATAAGCTACGTACTTTCCGAGTACCCGAAAAACTCGTTTCCAATCCCAACCACTTCCATAAATTAATAAAAAGGGATTAGAAAGCTAAAAACCAAGTTTAGAAATCATATTCCAAAATTTCAACTCCCAGAGCTCGCCCTGACGAGTTGGTGGCGAGTGAAGGCAGAGAGTACTGGTCTTACTCGCTCTGGAGCTCGCCCTGGCGTGTTCATGACCTGAGACACTCGCCCTGGCGAGTAACAACTCGCTCAGCGAGTTGCACCTGTCATGACAGCACAAGACAGCAACTCACACCACCTTTTTCCACCCCAAGCCTAGTTTGATTCTATTAGTTCCCAACATCTTTTCAAGGCATAAAAGCAAACCATTTTCATAAGCAAGCAACACATTTCCGAAAGCATGTTGGTTGCTTCGAGTGCAAGTTATTTGATTTTCATTTCCAAAATCAAAACCAAATCCAAGCACAAGTTTTATTACGGGCCTTAACCGTCCGGTACTCATTTTCAAACATGTTTTCAAAGTATAAAGCGACACCACATGTCACAATAGTTTTAAACCATTTTGACCCCAAAACACTACCCAAAAACACTTAGGAAATATTTTCATAAACCTCAAAATATTTTTCATCGGATTTTCCAAAACAAAACCATACAACGCATTTCCCTTTCGCCCAAAGGTTCAAAGACAACTTTTCTTTTCAAAACCTTACAACATAACCTCATGTAATTGATCAATACTCTAAACTTTCAAAACCCTAACTTTTCTCATGAGATTCTCACAAACTCATGGAAAATTGAAATAACAAAGCCTACACATGCTTACTAAACCCTCATGAACAACTTTCATGGAACAAAAACCCTTCACAACCAATTCTTACGAAATTTCTCCCAAGAACATAATCATAAAATCTCATGAATCTCTAAGAGTTTAGCCAACTAAGAGATGAAAGAAGTTCTAGTTACCTTAGGAAGAAGAATCTCACAACTCCAAGCTTTCCAACAAGCTTAAGATCAAGACAAATGGTGAAGGATTGAATTTCGTTCCTCAAGGTTGGAAAAGAAAGAAGCCACGGCAAGGAGAAGAGAAGAAGTGAATGAAATCTGATTTTGCTAAGTCCATAAAGTCTCCTTAAGTCACCCTAAAGGTCATGGTCATGTTTCATGAGAACCATTGGATCAAATAGGATAAAGCTTCAAGACAAAATCCTAGCCCTTGGATCAATCCGAGTCTATCCTCCCAAGATATTTCTCACAACCTCTTACAACAAAACGCACACTCAGTTCTCGCGCATCGCGACGAACGTAAATCACAAAAACGTAAAACCTACGGAAAGAACGTCTATCGTTTTTCCATTCCAAAACTTATCGCCGAATCTTTTTCCGCGACTGTAATTTTCTTCCATACCTTAGAAAATTAATCTCAGGACATATCCTAACTCACGCAGATATATAAAACTTCCATCTGAAACCTCACTTAAAACAGACACAGTACGATTTTACATCCGCGGGTAAAATCCTACTCGTTTTTCCAAAAACAAGAATAATCCAAAACTCGATATTCTAAGACCACAGAAATCTCCTCATACTTAAAAGAGTATCACGACCCGAAAGTCTGTGCCTTTCCAGCGCACGAGCACAAAACAGGCTCCGTTTCAGCAAAAATCTCATTAATGTGACGATATTCACAAAACCGCCTCACCAAAAACCCTAAAAACTCGTAGCCGACACTAGAGTTCCTTAGAAAATTAAACAGTGAAATCTTGGGTCTTACACATTTCTTCGATTTCTCATCCAATTTCGATCTCTCATCCTTCGGAATATGCACATAAGCCATGCACCCAAACACCCGAAGATGGTCGTAGGAAACTTCTTTACCATTCCAAACATGATTTGGAACATCAAACTTCAACGGAACACATGGAGTGAGGTTCAAAAGATGTACAACCGTGTTCAATGCTTCTCCCCAAAAGTATTTCGGCAACTTTGATTGAGAAAGTAAGCATCTCATCCTTTCAACCAAAGTTCTATTCATTCTTTCGGCTAACCCATTCAATTGTGGTGTCTTTGGAGGAGACTTTTGATGACGTATACCTTGCTCTTGACAATACTTGTCGAAAGGACCAACATACTCTCCCCCGTTATCGGTTCGGATACACTTGAGCTTTTTCCCCGTTTCTCTTTCAACCATTGCTTGAAACGACTTGAAGGTATCTAACACTTGATCTTTCATCTTCAAGGTATAAGCCCATGTTTTCCGAGAAAAATCATCAATGAAAGTCACAAAGTAATATGCACCACCAAGTGACCGTGTCTTCATCGGACCACACACATCAGAATGCACCAAATCCAACACTTCCGATTTCCTCTTTGGTTCGGATGACATAAAGGAAACTCGCTTTTTCTTACCCGCCAAACAATGCGAACAATTTTTCAACTTTGCATCGGAAACACCATTCAACACATTCTTCTTTGCCAAAATGCTCAAACCTTTTTCACTCATATGACCCAAACGCTTGTGCCATATTTCAGATGAGCTATCATTGTCACAAGTGTTGATGTAGCACTTCGAAACTCCAAGTTGGACGACATACAAGTTCGAATTCCTTTTTCCTTTAGCAACCACCATTGAGCCTTTCTTTAACTTCCATTCATTGCCCGAAAAAGAATTATCATATCCTTCATTATCCAACTTTCCAACGGATAAAAGATTGAATCGAAGTTCCGGAATGTGTTTCACACCATTGAGAACTAGAGTAGTACCATTACTAGTTTCGACACAAACATCTCCAATTCCGATAACATTAGCTTGTCCATTATTTCCCATACGAACAACCCCAAAGTCACCGGTCTCGTAAGTTGAAAAAAGATCACGTCTCGAGGTTGCATGAGTAGAAGCACCACTATCAACCACCCAATCCATCTCATCACATGATAGATTGACATTCTCTACAACACCATCACAAACAATAAAGAAATCATCAACAATAGCAACATCTTCATTATTGTTACCTTCTTTGTTGTCGTTGTTGTAGCCCTTCTTGTTTTCTCTTTTCAACTTCTGGCAAAATCTTTTTATGTGTCCTTTTTCTTTGCAATAATGACGCTCAACATTAGAGAATCTATTAGAGCCTCCTTGTGATTTACCACGTGAAGTCCCCCGATTACTTGGACCTCTACTTTGTTGTCTCCCTCTTGATTCGGTAAACAACACCTCGGAATGTGAAGAAGAACCTTGTGACTTGCGCCTCAACTCCTCATTCAACACACTACTTTTAGCCAAGTCCATCGAGATGATACCATTCGGAGCAGAGTTAGACAATGATGTCCTAAAAGTCTCCCAAGAATTAGGCAAAGTACCAAGAAGCCACAAACCTTGAATTTCATCATCAAAAGTAAGCTTCATCTCCAACAATTGATTTAGGATCCCTTGGAAAGTGTTCAAGTGATCGGTCATTGGTGAACCATCACTATACTTCAATGACATCAATTGCTTGAACAAGAACAACTTATTGTTCCCCGTCTTTCTTGCATACAACTCCTCAAGTTTGATCCAAAGAGAGCGAGCATGAGTCACCGAGCTCACATGATTCAAAACATTATCATCCACCCATTGTCGAATGTAACCACAAACTTGTCTATGCAACAAAGTCCATTCTTCATCACTTTTTCCTTCGGGTTTTTCATTAGAGAAAACCGGCAAGTGGAAGCCTTTAACATAAAGCAAATCTTCCATCTTTCCTTTCCATACATTATAGTTGGATCCATTCAAACTAATCATTCTAGTTGTGTTCGTCTCCATCATTGCACAAATCAAACCACGGCTCTAGATACCACTTGTTGGGGACAACTAGACTTAATAGTCTCTTTAAAATGCGGAATTAATTCTCCCAATCACCTGTGCAATTAAATCGACAACCAGAAAATCCAACCAAGCAGAATAATAATAACGATAAAGAACACCGAAATTTAACGTGGAAAATCTCCTCAATGTGAGAGAATAAAAAACCACGGGACCAAGCCAGATAAATCTTCCACTATAAATAAATAATGGGTACAATCAGTCATCTAGTAAATACTAGGAACAACAATAATCATCACCTATGGTGGAATCAACAACAACTATCAACTTCCACACAAAATGGGTAAACTAACACAACCTAGAGAGAGATTTAAATGACTAGAAAAACTAAGTGATAGAAAATACATAATCAAGTTGTAGCTCAAAACGAGCAACTTTGCTACACACTCATTATCACTTAGGAACCACAAATCTCTTCTATGCTTCAGTTGCCAACGGAACTGCTTCTGCTTTCTTCTTCTCACACGGCTACTGTAGCTTGTTGTTTCATATGTTGTGTTTTCAAAACTAGGGATTAAAGAATCCCACTTACTCCTTCTCACGTGACAGCACATGTCATATGGCACACATGGGCCAAGCCCATTTCTTTTAACACCCCCTTTGCTTATTTCTATTTTTATTTAATTTGGCTCACTCCAAATAGGAGGGATACCCAACAGAATCAACTCCTGCAAATTACCAAAATTAAAGGAAGAAACCAATAATTATTCATGGTTTGACCAATAAAACGAATATACTATTTTTGCAAAAGTGAATCAAAGAAACTTGATGCATCTAATAGTAATCTAATAGTAATATAAGAAAAAAATAGGCTTCTTAAATTACTCTACTGCCCATGCTCTTAAATGTTGCCATCTGTCACACAATGACTGTTTTATCCTTCATATTATTTTATCAATTTTTCCCCTTATTTCTTCTTTCTTCATCATTACTATTACTACTTTGTGTGCAATTTGAACTACTCCCTTCCTCGAGACATGCACACTGCGTAAACATCATATCAACTGAAAACCTCCTTCTTTCCAACCATTTTTCACTTTGCTCTAATTTATCTCTTTTTCATTTTTCATCTACGGAGGTAGTGTTCTTCTTTCCAACCATTTTCTATCTTAAGTCACACTTATTTCCTTTCTATGCTTTTTATTTTTCACTAAATAATAGTTTCTTCTTGGTTTTTTCTTTTTACAGGAGCATCGGTTCACTGGAAAGGTATTTTTAATCATCCTTTTCTAAATATATTTTGCTTTATGTGTTTCTATGCACATCCTTCATTTTGGTTTTTGTGTTTGTTGATTTTATGTGTTTTATTTTAGATCTGCCATGCATGTACTCTTTCCTTTTGCAAATATATTTTGCTTTATGTGTTTGTTAAACGTTTATTTTGGTTTTTGTGTTTGTTGATTTTATGTGTTTTATTTTAGATCTGCCATGCAAGTACTCTTTCCTTTTGCAAATATATTTTGCTTTATGTGTTTATAAAAAAAAAATTGTTTTATGTGCTTTCTATTGTTTTTTTGTGTTTTCTTTTTTATTTTTCGGCTAATATTTTATGTCTTTGTTGATGCTATGTGTTTTCTGATTGTTTTCACCATATGTTATTGGTGTTTGTTGTTTCATATGTTGCTTTTCATGTATTGGCTCAAACCTTTGTTGCAGTCATTATGGCAAGAAGACCTTTCGAAGCTATCAAAGACATTCACGATGGAAAATCTTTGTGGAGGATTGCTGTTTTAGTCAAGGATTTGTGGGTAGTTCGTCATGGGAAAAGTAATAAACAACACATGGAGTTGGTCGTGCGTGATAAATTGGTAAAATCATGTTATTCAAACACTTTTTTTATGTCACCAACTGTTTGTTGTTATTTACTTTTTATCCATTTTCCATTTTATCTTATTAGTTATATATTATATGAATAATATGTTCAAATGTTGTTATAGGGTGATGAAATTCAAGTTTATGTTCCATGTGAGATTCATGAGAAATTTAAAGATAAGATCCATAAGAACATGACATTGACTTTTCAAAACTTTGATGTTGAGAAAAATACCCTCTCTGTCAAAGGAAGTGACCATAAGTTTAGGTGCATTTTAAATGGAGGTACATTGATTGAGGATGTTAATAAACATGAAATTGCTAACCCTGGATTGAAATTTATTGACTTTGCTGACATCAACGCTGGAAAAGTTCGTCCAGATCTTTTCATTGGTTAGTGGTAACAGTTTTAGATTTCTCCTAAACTATTTGACTTTTCATATTTACCAAAATGCTTATTTCATGTCTGTAATAGATGTCATTGGGGCTTTTTATGAGCTTGGCTATACACAACTTATACCTGGGCCAAGAAAACTTCAAGTCAACTTTAAGCTGAAAGACCTCAGGTATTATGAAATATGATTCTATATAAACATCGAACATTCTTTTCCAAACTATGTACAATATTTTTTCCTATAACATATTGCACTCTTTATTCAATTGCAGTGGTCAAATATTAAATGTCACACTATGGGAAGACTATGCAACACAATTTTCCAACTTTAACAAGGATAGAACTGATTGGGGACCTACAATTGTGTTTCTGCACAATGCTAAGATCAAAGAAGCAACAGGTTTTGTGACATTATTTTAACTTCCTTTTAAAAATTACACTGCTAAAGTTTATTCTATTTATTTTCTTCTTAGATATGTATGAACTTGGTGTGTCAAATGCTTGGAATGGTACAACCATGTTTATTAATGCTGATTTGCCAGAAATCATTGCATTTAAAGAACGGTTAGTTTATTGTCGACAACCTTTTCCACTGTTTGAAGATTTTAATATTGACCACAAAATCTTCATATAACCAGGTTATCTTCTGAAGATGCTGCTGCTTCACAGAGCCAACAACTCACTTCTCAGTCACAAGCTTTCACCCAATCTTCATCCTACACACAATACCCATCTGTTGACAAATTCCTTGCTAATGCAATATTTCTTCCGCTTAAGCTCTATTTTGGTATGGCTGAGGTTAGTTTATAATCATCACACTTAAATATTGTATTTCTACTCATCTTTTTGCCATAGATTGATCTAAACTACATCTATTTAGGAAACTGTGTGTCTTACTGTGGTTAAAACTGTTAAAGTCATACCTACTCGGTTTGGTTGGTACTATAAGTTATGCAGCCAATGTTCAAGGTCAGCCAAAGGGGATACTTTGCCTCTTATTTGTGACAACAAGCATGAAACACATGTCATAAATCTTAGGTGTGTTACAATATGCGACAAATTTTAATATTTTCCTCCTTATTTTATATTCACTATTTTTCTAATTCTAATTATATATGTTGTGTTCTATAAATCTGGGACAGGTATAAATTGGATGTTCAGGTGGAGTCTGAAGGAGCAAAGGCTACTTTTGTGTTTTGGGATCGTGAATGTAATGAACTGATTGGCAAAACCGCTGCACAACTTCAGCAAGAGATGATTGAGGTATTCATAGTTTTTTACTAATCATTATTATATATTTACACATTAAGCATATCTTTCTAACTATAATTTAACAATAATGTTAGGATGGTGTCACAAATCCTTTGGAGTATCCTTTCGCTCTTGACAAACTGAGTGGGCGGACTCTTGCATGTAGGATTAAGACGCAGAGAACCTGGGATAACTTTTCTGTTCAAGCACTTAAGGAGGATGAAATTATCTGCAAGAAGATCACTGATCAGTATCCCAATAATGAGGTAACTAACTATTAGTCTCTTTTGCAAACTACATATGCCTATATAATTCTTAAACTAATTTCAATTAATATAGGAAACTTCAAAATTGGTTGTCGACGGAAACACCTCAATCAAGGTAATAATAAATTGGATTAATATAAAAGCTTTTCCATTCAGTTACTTTTAATTACTTTTTTAACTAACATTTATGGTAACCAACTATGAAATGCTTAATATCAAATAGGGGAAGGAAGTTGCTGATTTTACTGAAAAAATAGATGTTGCCCTTGAACTAAAAGATGATGAAATGGTGATTCCTACGGTAACAACAATATTTTTGTCGAATTTCAAACTTTGTAACTATATTTCATAGACTCAATGTTTAATGTGATTATTTTTTTATTACTATAGCCAGATTTGTCTGCTTCATCCGAAAATGATCTTGAAATCGTTGCTCTCACACCATCAAAGAGATCTGCTTCAAACAAAACTGACGCACCTGAAGTTGCTAATGATAATTGTCCCATTCAACTTTCTTCCACCAAGATGAAATTAAGAGACCAGAACAGAGCCATCAAACGTGAAAAAAATCCATGATCAATATCTATATATATAATGAACCAATACAATTAAGATATTACGTTTTGGAATGTCTAAATTTCATGGTCAATGTTTTGAAGTTTTAGCTTTCATTTTTAATGAAAGTTTTAAGATATTTTCCTAAGAACTTATTCTCCTGTTTATGTACGTACACTATTTGCAACATCACCATTTGGTGTATGGTCTGTAATTTAAGGCAACAACTATTTTTTGCTTTATATATTAGTAACTTTCTTATTATTAGCATGGAGTTTCTGTTTGTTACAATTACTATAATATCTTTTAACATCCAATATCCTCAAACAAAACATAAATTTCCTTTTCAAGTACATATATATTTTAAACAACAAATAATCATACTACATTCGATTGTCGACAAATATATAGTTTACAAAGATGGAGTCATTGTTGTAAGATTTTTGTTATTACCACAACAAATGTGAATACTACATTCCAATATTATTGTAGAATGATTATAATTAATAAAGAAGAAACGCTCTGTACAGCCAACTTGAAAAGTTTGTATTACTTACTATATATTATTAAGCAAAACAACTTCATTATGTAAACTCAAACTATATCGTTTGAATTGAATCCAATTGGTACAACCAAATTACCAAAATTATCTGCTACTTACTATAGACTATACATCACTACTTACACTACTTTCTTTATGTCATGTCTATCTTTGCATCTGCACAATTAGATAATACAATTAGTACATCCAAATCTTCATATATTATACTACTTACTATATATCATCATGGCTACCTATATGAACAGTTGTGTCATTTCAATACCTGCACACCTAGATACAAACCCAAACAATGAGTTAACAATATAAATATTACTTTATCAGCTACAACGTACAAACTAATTAAAAATTACTAATATCTTATTACATATTATATTATAACTTATTATTACCTTCATCTTCTGATATTATAATATTTTTTGTACTTTCAAATATCTATGCTATATTAAATCTTTATTAATTATTCTAAACACAAAATTTTCAATTCAAATTTTAGAGGGAAACAACTTTTATCTTTCAAATTCTATTCTTCATTCATATTTCTCATTTGTTCAAACTTACCTAACCTTCAATGGAGTCCTGCGAAATTCAAAAAGCTAATGCTGCCTTAGCAAGAAAAAAAAGAAGAAGAACTGTTGAAAACAATTCACCACCAATTAGATCATCTAAAAGATGTAATGCTTCTACTTCCTCAGCTCATCAAAAAACTCCACCAAAACAGCATGTCTCAACACCTTTGCTTGATATTACTAACACATATCAACAAATTACTCCCAATTCACAACTCAATCACTCTCAAACTCCACCAAACACTCAACCTACTTCATTACAAGGACGACGCACACAACCAACAAGATGTGTACGACAGACTACATATTCTGGTGTTAATCTTTTGAAACAGTTTGCAGCAACTATAGATAATGAACCATCAATATCTCAAACAAACAATGAAACTGAAACCACACAATTTACTGAACCAACAAATGGAGGTTCTGAATCAGATAGTGATTCTGAAATAGAGATTTTACTTGATGAAGATTCATCTTCTGAGTCTGATTGTGAAATAGAAAATGATCAATATTCTTTTCGTAGGAATAAATCACACACTATGACAGGAAATTCTGCGTTGCAAGGTGAATATCCATTTCAATTTTATTACTGAATCAAATTTTTTATCCCACTAGTACAAAAACACCTTTATAATTTAGCGCTTAAGTCGGTTAAACTGGCCACCCGTCTTAAGAAATCACGCGGTGGCAATTCCGTTAATATCTGTAACTTTGTTAGGTCGGTTGCTTGATTATCCTGACTTAACAAAAATTAAATAAAAAAATTATAATTTTTTTCAATTGTTTAAGTCGGGTGTGAATTGTGACCGACTTAAGTAGTGAGTTTGTTAAGTCAGGTGTCGCGCACCCGTCCTAAGTAATTTTGTTTACATTAATAAATTAAATCAAAATGTGTTGTATGAGAGAATCGAACCCAGTACCCCTTAGTAAAAAAAAAAAGCCTTTTATTAAAAAAAAATCCTTTTAATTTTAGTAAAAATTCCTTTTAGTGAACTCTTCTTCTTCAGCATCGCGAACTCTTCTTCTTCAGCATCACAGCGCGCGAACTCTTCCTCTTCTTCTTCAGTGAAACCCTAGAACGTGAAACTCCCAATCCTTCTCGCTCAAACTTTTCCCTGCTTTGTCTCTACCTGCTTCGTCCAAAACCCTAGAACGGAGATTGAAGTTCAAATGGATAAACCCTAAAACGTGAAACTCTAAATCGCAAGGTTCAATTTCTGTTTTCTATTTTCTATTTGTTACACTGTGTTTCTATTTCTATTACTTGGTTTTCGATTTCTATTACTTGGTTTTGCCACTTTTGTTTTAGTTTCTATTTTTGATTTCTATTACATTGTGTTTCTATTTTCTATGTTATGTTTTCTTATTTTCGATTTCTAGTTCTGCTCTGCTTTTCTTCTTCTATCAGTCTGAGTGCATCATTTTTTGCTTCAGTTTTATTTGTATACACTAACATAATGCTTGCTCATGGTGTGAGTGATTCTGCTCCTGTTTTGACTCTATAAACCATCTCCAAAGCTTTGTCACTACGAATTTGGTACTCTGTGTTGTCAAAGTCAAGTGATTTCAAATGATAATTTGTGTCATTAAGGTCTGTGTAATAGAGAAAAGAAGGCATAGACACAACTTCAATTGCATTAATGAAAGCATAATAAAGATTTGATTGGTTCTTGTTGTTTGGATTTGGAGTGAAAGTTATGTTTAGCAAATTTTCGTTTGGTTTGATTTGGATGCAATATTCTTTGGTGATTGTTTGCTGATCATCATTATGAAGCCAAAGTTAAAGGTTGAAGTTTTTAAGAAGGGTAAGGTTGTTGTTTACTTGAACAGAAAAAATTGCATTAGAAAGTTGAAAGTTTTGATATGAAGTTGGGTAAAAATGAAGGTGAATAAAAACAGGGGAATAATTAGTGATATTGATAGGAAAAGAGTATGTGAAATTTGAGAGTGAGATACGTGCGGCTGTGTATGGAGTTTGGATATTTGAAAGGGTCTTAGGATTTAAGTTAAGAGATGGGTTTGTAGTTTTTGGTTCAGTGAAAGTAAAGAGATTTGGGAGGTCAATTTCATTACATTTAAAGTTCCTCTTTTTAAATGTAAATGGTTTGACACAAACAGTGGTGTTAAAACTGATGATTTTGGTTTTACATTGGTTGACTTTGAAAAGCTAGCTTATACGGATGAACCTTTCATTATGGCATCTCAAGCAAAACAAGTGTTTTATGTTAGTGATCCTTCTAATAATTCTAACAAAAAGTGGTCAGTGGTTCTACAAGGTAAAACCAATCACGGGCCCAATGACAATGAGCATGCAACACTAGATATTAATGAAACTCCTTCTTTCTCACAACGGATGCCAATTTTAGTTGAGGACACTATTGTCGACGAGGTGTATGCCACTCGTGATGATCATCAAGAAGGGATAGAAGTTTAAACATTACAAACTTAGTTTTTTAGAATTTTATTTTCTTGCTTTTTTCTCTTTATTTTGCTTTTTATGTTTGAGAAGGTTTTGGTTCATGTCCCCCTTCTGCTTAGAGTTGTTGTTTCTTTATATATATATATATATATATATATATATATATATATATATATATATCCCACTTTTGCTTAATTTTTTTTTTGTAGTTTTTAAGAAATGATAGCTTTGTTCATATAATTTCATATTTTTCATATTATTGAGCTTGGATTGTTATTGACCATTATTATTCTTTTGTCTATAAACAGAGAGATGAGTGATTCAGCAGCTTCATCGCAAAGTGGGATGGATACTCAATCAACCATAAAAAAGGGAAGAGGTTGCACTCGGATGAAAAAGTTGCAACTCATGGCTGCACGTGAACAGAAGCAAGTGATTGATTTCAATTCAGATGGACATCCTGTAGGGGAACATGCACAAGACTTCAAGTATCATGTGGCTTCTCTTGCTCGAGAGTCGGTCAGTATTCTTAAAGAGGACTGGGATAACGTTAGTGATGATGACAGGGCACAGATTTGGAAAGGTCTTAAGGTAATTCTAATTGTATCTGCTGTCTGCTGTTCGTTGTTTTCATTTTTTTCGGCTGTCCTGGTGTTTTAGCAGCTGTGTGGTTTTTTCTGTTTTGGGGTTTTGCTGCTGTTTGTTGGTTTTGCTGCAGTGCGTTTTTGTGTGTTGAGCAGGTCTTGTGTTTCTGTGCGCGTGTGTAGCCTGTGGCAGGTTTTTGTTTTGGCCTTTGGGCTGCCCCTTGTATATATTATGGCACTACTTGTGCCCTGTTTATATTAATATTCAGTTTGCCTTTTCCAAAAAAAAAATTGTATTTGTCACTATTGTACACAACTTCAATATTTCCATATAATAATTCTCCTATTTGTTGTGTAACATAGGAAGTATGGGTTATTCCTACAAATGAAGCTTTTACTAAGCAAACGATGATGTACGCGGCTGAACGTTGGAAGGCCTTTAAAAATAGCTTAACGAGTAGATATTTATTTAATGGAATAAAGAGTAATTCGCTTGCTTATAAGGATTACGACTTTATTGATGAAGAGATATGGAAGGCTTTTGTTAAGTCACGAGAGGACCCTTCCTTTCTGGTCAGTTGGCTTTATTATTTAGATCATCAATCAATTAAATTTTTAGTACTAACTAATGAATTTGTGTGCTATTTATAATAGGAGAAAAGAAAGAGGGGACAAGAGGCTCAGTCGCATAACAAGCATCCTCATAGATTGTCTCAAGGGGGATATGCTTTGCTTCACAAACAAATGATGGCAGAAAAGTTGAAAGAAAGACAAGATGCAGCTGGAGGGTCACAGGTTCCACCTCCATCTCCACCACAACGTCATGAATCATGGACGAGAGCCCGACAAAAACCATCAGGCGAGTATACATCGGAAGAGACACGCGTCGTTGCTGAAAAAATTGTAAGTAAATACGTAATTATACAATTTCATACTTATAGCTTTATGGTTAGAAACGGGCAACTCACAACTTACACAAGTAACGATTGCATGTAATACTAGTGAGTGAATTGCAATTCTATTAAATGGTCTGCTTCATTTTGAGCTATTTTAGTATTTTATAAACTAATATTGAACTGAGACAATTAGAAAGTATGTCTTCTAGAGAGTGTTAGAGTTTAGATAGGAAATTTTTGTCATGATCTGACTTTGAACACAACTTACACAAGTAACTTTGAACACAACTGAAAAAAGAGTGTTAGACTTTGAACACAACTTACACAACTTATAGCCTTGGTGTTGTTTGTGTTTTAATTCCTTTGTTTTACTGTTGCAGATTGTTGTTTATAGCTTTTTGGTATAGTGTTGGGTGCTTAGCATTGTGTTGGCTTATTAACTAGTAGCTTAAACTAGTGTATGGATCATTATTTGTAACTATGCTGCAACATTGATTTATTGGAAAAGAAATAGTTATTAGCAGAATTTAACATATTACTATCCTTATAGTAAATAGCTAGAGATACTATTGAAAACTTCTGATGTTGGATCTCATGTTGTAGGATTCTCTGGTATCGGAAGGGACCTTTGTCCCACAAGGACGGCATGATATTTTGGCAGAAGCCACAGGGCGAGGTGAGCACCCTGGTCGTGTTCGGGGTGTTGGTCGAGGTGTGGGGATTCGACAATACTTTGGACCACATTCTCGTAAATGTTGTAGTACCTCGTTTGTTATGAGTACAGAACAACTAGAGACAATAAAGGCTGAGCTTACTAAGAATATTACACAGCAAGTGATGCGGGATTTATCCTCTCAAAAACACCCAAATTACGCAGCTTGTTCTCCTAATACGACTTTACAATATGCGAGTACAATGGGTAGTAATTGTTCAAGGGTGCCGCATACACCAGATGAGGATCCAGAAGATATTCCAGAAGAGTGTGAGTTGTATATTGAAGGAAACACTCATGTAGTGGCATATGCTAATGTGTATAAGTTGGGGCCCAATATACACAATCAGGTGCTGAACAATGATATGGTGAGAGTGGTTGTTACGAAGGTGATATACGCAAATGCTAAAGTACCTGTGCCCACGGATGAGGTTACAACAGTTGGTGAGGCCCCTAACAATTTCATTCAATGGCCGAAAAGACTTTTGCAACTTACTTCTAACAAGGTATTCATGACCTTTGTTATTCTCTTTTTACACTAGATTTTTTAAATATGTTGTCTAATATTTTATCTTAATGATTCAACATGTTTGATCCAAGAAATGTGATGTTCCACCCAAAAATTCAGAACCCATCTGTCAAAAATTGGGTGTAATGGCAATGTATATGGATCGAACCTTAAAGTTTAATGATGAGCTCGGTGGGAAAAATTCCTTTATTGAAATCCCAAA
The DNA here is from genome assembly GCA_030408175.1 of Trifolium repens. Lineage (NCBI taxonomy): Eukaryota > Viridiplantae > Streptophyta > Magnoliopsida > Fabales > Fabaceae > Trifolium > Trifolium repens. The sequence goes on along the minus strand of CP125839.1, from coordinate 17,956,167 downwards.
AGAAGATATTGTAGACTTGTGTATGGGTAAAAAAGAATTACCCTTCACTATTTTACTAGTGTGGCTCATGTAAGTATTTTTTATTTGTAAATTTAATAATTTATCATTTACTTAATTTCATTTATAATGTAAATAACTTTCAACATATATTAGATATCTGCACCGCCATTGTATTGAATTGGGAAACAATGAGATTTATGGATTTATTGATCCGCAATTCACTCATAGTCAAAATGAGCGTGGTAGAGTTCAATCCTACATACAAAAGAAGTTGTCCGATGATAAAAAAGATTGTTACCTTGCTCCTTATCTTAACAAGTAAGAATTTTTTTATACTTGTTATAGTCAATCACTTATAGTAAGTAGATAGAAATAATTAAATTAACACATTAAATTGTATGTTGTCTTTTGTAGTCATCACTGGCAATTGCTCATCATTAATCCTAAGAAGCTTGAAGTAGTCTTTCTATGTTCGTTGGGAAAGAAACCGGATAAAAAAATCACCGACATTGTTGAAATGTAAGTGTTCAATTTATTTATTGTAATTAAACATCGTGTATTCATATGCATAATCTGTGGAATATTGAACCAATTGGTATAAAATTACAATGATTTAGCTATATATACAAGAAGGCTTAAAATTTACTAACTATGAACTTATATATGATTAACCACTTGTCTTGAAAATTAGTTTGGTTTTCATAAGTTAGTTTGATAACATAAATAGTTTCTGTTCGATGTATACCAAATTTGTATCAGATAGGTGCTCACTCAAATAAATCTCCTTTCTGTTGAATTCTAACAAATCTAATGAATCTTTGCTGTAGAGCTTTGGGAGCTTATGCTAAGTTACAAGGTGTGAGAAAACAGAGGAAAGTAGAATGGTTATATCTCACCGTAAGTTGTTAAGTTAATATTTAAATGAATAATTAATCAATATATATTCTATGACAATTTTTTAATAATATTTATTGACTAAACATTCTCATTTGATCATATTGAATTTTAGAGTCAAAAGCAACAAGCTAGTTATGAGTCCGGCTATTATGTCATGATTCACATGTTGAACATTGTGTCTGCTAGTATTGTTGATTCATGGACCCAAGTAAGTAATAAAATTTTGTATCAAGTTGTATCAATTAATTAGTAATATTGTTTATCTAATTTATATCAAAATTTTTTTGTTTAGATATTTCGGGATTCAAATCTATTTGATAAGGACGAAGTTAAAAGTGCTCAAGAACGTTGTGCAAAGATGATTTTGGAGCATATTGAAGCAAATGCATGCGGATAGTTGCGATTATGTGTGTTGTTAGCTTTTCAAACAATGATATGATCCTTTAAGGTCTTTAAGGATTCTTGTTTTGATTTTATTTTGACAAGTACTTAGTTGTTTCATCTAGGTAGTTTATCTTAGTGTAATTGATCTTAACCTAGTATTGAAGTGTTAGTTTATCTATTTTGATCACAATGGTATATTTTAAATTTGGAATGACATTATTGGTTGCTTAAATATCTTGATCACAGTACTATGTTTTAATTTGTTATGACATTATATATTTTTACTTATATTATTTTATTTTGAAATTTGGGTGAGACATGAAACATAATATGTTGTAATATATTTATTTTGATATGCTGATGTTGCAGTACATTAAGAGTATACAGGTAGGGAAAAAATGTAATATCATAAAATTAAAAAAAACTGTAGAAAAAAAAAAAATAGTTTCTTAGGACGGTTAAATATAGCAGTCTTAAGAAATAACCTTCTTAAGTCGGTTGCGTGTGCCAGCTGGGTTAAGACGGGTGCGCGTTAACCGACCTAACTTATAGTTTGTTAAGTCGGGTAAAAACCGACCTAAGAAGTCAAAACTTCTTACGTCGGCAACTCTTAAGACGGGTGCGGAACCGTCTTAAGTGGTCGTTTTTAACCGACTTAAGAAGCATTTTCTGTACTAGTGTCCCCAAATTCATTAACCTCAAATACATATTTATACTTATTTCTTTCATTAGGATACGATGATATAGGCGATGCTATGTGTGAGTGTACATAATGTGGAGCATCTATGTGGTATCATGAAAGAAAAGCAAAATCAAAAGATACCACAATGCCTAAATTTCAGTTATGTTGTCGTGATGGAAAGGTTGAATTACCTCTGCTTAGGCATGCTCCAAGTGTTCTTCAACATTTGTTATTTGATTCTAATTCCGCTGATAGCAAACAATTCCAACAAAATACTAGAATCTACAATGCTATGTTCTCATTTACCTCGCCAGGAATGCAAATTGATAATCGTGTTAGCCGTGGTCGAGTTCCTCCAACTTTGAGAATCCAGGGACAAGCTTGCCACAGAATTGGTACTATGTTACCTGAACCTGGGGAACCACCAAAATATGCTCAACTTTATATTTATGATACTGAAAATGAAATAGACAATCAAATTCATCCGTTTAGGTAACTATTATTTCATTATCATATCATTTTATGTTGATTGTCTATACTATACTTATTTTCAAATATAGATTGAATCAAACAATAAATCATGTTTTATAATACACACATGTATTGTATTTTAATGCACAGGAACAACAAGGATATAACTAAAGGCATTGTCACTCAATTATGTAAAATGTTGGATCAACATAACGTCCATGCAAAAAGTTTCAGAATGGCACGCGATGTGTTGAAAAATGGCCAAGTGCAGGATTTCAAGTTAAAACTTATTGCAGAGAGGAAAAATGATGGTCGAATTTATAACCAACCTACTGTGTCTGAAGTTGCTGCACTTATTGTTGGTGATGTTGATAGTGCAGAAAAGAGGGATATCATACTGCATAAAACAGGTGGAAGACTTAAACGGATTGATGAGTTTCATCCGGCTTATTTAAGTTATCAATATCCACTGATCTTTCCTTATGGCGAAGATGGATATCGCGATGGAATTTTGTTGAAATACAAAGATGAAGTTGTTGTTACCAAAAGAAATCGTCTCACAATCAAGAATTGGTTAGCATATCGCATTGTTACTAGAAAAGAAGATGCTCGCACTTTGAGATGTAGTAGAAGATTATTTCAACAATTCTTGGTTGACGGATACACGATGATGGAGGCTGAGAGATTAAATTGGTTGAGAAATAACCAATCTAAGTTGAGAGTGGGCAAATACCATAAATTAAATGAGAATGTTGGGGATCCTCAACAAAAAAAGGCAAAAGAGTTGTTCTTCCCTCTTCTTTTGTTGGAAGTAGAAGATATTTGGATCAGTTATACTTTGATGGCATGGCTATATCAAATAATATTGGATTTCCTGATATTTTTATTACTTTCACTTGCAATCCAAACTGGCCAGAAATTCAAAGAGAACTTTTGAAGGATAATTTGAAATCTCAAGATAGACCTGACATCATTACAAGAATTTTCAAGATCAAATTTGAAGCACTCATGAAAGATTTAACAAGAAAACATATTTTGGGCAAGGTCCTTGCATGTGAGTCTTATTAAAATTTATAGTCATTGTTTTGTTGTCACTGTTTTATTGACACTTTATTACATTATTCTAACATTTTCCTTTTTTGTCCAGATTTATACACAATTGAATGTCAGAAAAGAGGATTACCACATGCACATATTCTGATTTTTTTGCATCCTTCTAGCAAATATCCAAATCCAGAAGACATCAACCATATCATATCAGCTGAAATACCAAACCCTCATTCTCAAAAGGAGCTATATAACTTGGTCAAGAAACATATGATGCATGGCCCGTGTGGGCAGTCTAATGAATCTTCTCCGTGCATGAGAAATAATAGATGTTCCAAATTTTTCCCAAAGAAATGGAAAGAAGAAACTGTTGTTGATCAGGAGGGTTTCCCCGTTTATAGAAGGCGGAGAAATGGACACACAATAACAAAAAATAAGATAACCTTGGACAACAGACATGTTGTACCATACAACCCAAGGTTATTATTAAAGTATCAAGCTCATATCAACATGGAGTTTTGCAATCAAAGGACATCGATCAAATACTTATTCAAATATATTCATAAAGGATATGATCGAATTTCAGCTACAGTCGTCGGAAATAATGGTGTTCAACAACTTGATGAAATCAAACAATACCTTGACTGTAGATATATTTCTCCAAGTGAAGCATGTTGGAGAATATTTGGTTTTTCTATTCATGGTAGAAGACCTGCTGTTGAACGCATGTTTTACCATTTACTTGGAGAAAACTCAGTATACTTGACTGATAATCAAGATGTTGAGCATGTTCTTGAAAAACCTTCTGTTACTGAATCAATGTTTACATCTTTGTTCGAGGCAAATACAAAATATTCAGAAGCTTGAAAGTTGACATATGGTGAGTTTGTCACAAAATTTGTTTATGTCAAGAAAAAAAGGTGTTGGACTCCAAGAAAGAAGGGATATACAATTGGTAGATTAATTTGGGTTCCGCCAAGCACCGGTGAGTTATATTACTTAAGAATGATGTTGACTGTAACAAAAGGACCATTATGCTATGAAGATATTAAAAGAGTGGCCGGAATACAATTGAAGACATTTAGAGAAACTTGCTTTGCAATGGGTTTTTTAGGAGATGACAAAGAGTTCATATCAACAATTAAGGAAGCCAAGGATTGGGGTTCAGGACATCTATTGCGATTTTTGTTTGTAACAATGTTGTTATCAGCTTCGTTGGATAGACCATGCCATGTATGGAAAGAGACTAAAGAATGGATGTCGGATGGCATTTTATATAAACAACGAAGAATAGCAAATAATCCAGGTATATATTGATTATACAATTCATTCAAACATTGTTTACAAACTATATCAACTTATATTATTCTACAAACTATATAAGACACCAAATGATACATTGTATAAACTAATAATTCATGAAAAATATATGTCTATTCTAATTATTCATTGTCAACAGAATTGCAACTTACAGAAGAACAAATCACAAATTTAACTCTACTTGAAATTGAAAAGATTTTGGAAAATAATATAAGAAGTCTTAAAGAGTTCAAAGACATGCCTTATCCTGATGGTTATGTCATAGCTGATTTGGGAAACCGACTAATATACGATGAGCATAACTATGATGTTGTATCCCAGACACAAGAATTCAATGAATTATACAATCAGTTTACAGGTTAACTAATAACCTATTATTGTATTATATTATATATACACAGTTTAGTTTATTTATTTCAGTTATCTTATTTTCTTTAATCAATTCTAATGCTTTTCAGAGGAACAAAAGATCATTTTTGAAGAAATTATGCAGGCTGTGAATGATCAAAAAGGGGGAGTTTTTTTCCTTAACGGCTACGGTGGTACTGGAAAAACTTTCATATGGAAAACATTGTCAAGTGCATTGAGATCCAAAATGCAAATAGTCTTAACAGTTGCATCCAGTGGAATAGCATCACTTCTTCTTCCCGGTGGTAGGACAGCTCATTCCAAATTTAAAATTCCTGTGCCATGTGAAGATAACTCAACCTGTAACATCGAATATGGAGATGATCATGCTGAATTATTGCAACAAACCAAATTGATTATTTGGGACGAAGCTCCAATGGCACACAAATTTTGTTTTGAGGCATTGAATACAACTTTAAGGACATTATGAGCAAACATGGAAATTCAAACCAAATTTTTGGAGGGAAAGTTATTGTTTTTGGCGGAGACTTCCGGCAAATACTACCAGTCATTCCTCGAGGAAGTAGGTTAGACATTGTTCATTCTGCTATTAATGCTTCATCAATATGGGATCAGTGCAAAGTTTTTGTAAGACCCAAGATTTCACTGTACAGTTTTACTATGGAACTGTAGTGTCGGCTACGAGTTTTAGGGTTTTGGTGAGGCGGTTGTGCGAGTATCGTCACATTAATGAGATTTTTGCTGAAACGGAGCCTGTTTTGTGCTCGTGCGCTGGGAAGGCACAGACTTTCGGGTCGTGATCCTCTTTTAAGTATGAGGAGATTTCTGTGGTCTTAGAATAACGAGTTTTGGATTATTCTTGTTTTTGGAAAAAACGAGTAGGATTTTACCCGCGGATGGAAAATCTTACTGCGTCTGTTTTGAGTGAGGTTTCGGATGGAAGTTTTATATATCTGCGTGAGTTAGGATATGTCCTGAGATTAATTTTCTAAGGTGTGAAAGAAAATTACAGTCGCGGAAAAAGATTCGGCGATAAGTTTTGGAATGGAAAAACGATAGACGTTCTTTCCGTAGGTTTTACGTTTTTGTGATTTACGTTCGTCGCGATGCGCGAGAACTGAGCGTGCGTTTTGTTGTATGAGGTTGTGAGAAATATCTTGGGAGGATAGACTCGGATTGATCCAAGGGCTAGGATTTTGTCTTGAAGCTTTATCCTATTTGATCCAATGGTTCTCATGAAACATGACCATGACCTTTAGGGTGACTTAAGGAGACTTTTGGACTTAGCAAAATCACATTTCATTCACTTCTTCTCTTCTCCTTGCCGTGGCTTCTTTCTCTTCCAACCTTGAGGAACAAAATTCAATCCTTCACCTTTTGTCTTGATCTTAAGCTTGTTGGAAAGCTTGGAGTTGTGAGATTCTTCTTCCTAAGGTAACTAGAACTTCTTTCATCTCTTAGTTGGCTAAACTCTTAGAGATTCATGAGATTTTATGATTTTGTTCTTGAGAGAAATTTCATAAAATTTGGTGTTGGTTGATTCTTGCTTCATGAAAGTTGTTCATGAGAGTTAGTAAGCATGTGTAGGCTTTGTTATTTCAATTTTTCCATGAGTTTGTGAGAATCTCATGAGAAAAGCTAGGGTTTTGAGTTGGTTATGTATTGATCAATTACATGAGGTTATGTTGTAAGGTTTTGAAAAGAAAAGTTGTCTTTGAACCTTTGGGCAAAAGGGAAATGCGTTGTATGGTTTTGTTTTAGAAAATCCGATGAAAAATATTTTGTGGTTTATGAAAATATTCCTAAGTGTTTTGAGTAGTGTTTTTGGGGTCAAAGTGGTTTAAAACTCTTGTGACATGTGGTGTCGCTTTTTACCTTGAAAACATGTTTGAAAATGATTACCGGACGGTTAAGGCCCGTAATAAAACTTGTGCTTGGGTTTGGTTTTGATTTTGGAAATGAAAATCAAATAACTTGCACTCGAAGCAACCAACATGCTTTCGGAAATGTGTTGTTTGCTTATGAAAATGGTTTGCTTTTATGCCTTGAAAAGATGTTGGGAACTAATAGAATCAAACTAGGCTTGGGTGGGAAAAGGTGGTGTGAGTTGCTGTCTTGTGCTGTCATGACAGGTGCAACTCGCTGAGCGAGTTGTTACTCGCCATGGCGAGTGTCTCAGGTCATGAACACGCCAGGGCGAGCTCCAGGGCGAGTAAGACCAGTACTCTCTGCCTTCACTCGCCACCAACTCGCCAGGGCGAGCTCTGGGAGTTGAAATTTTGGAATATGATTTCTAAACTTGGTTTTTAGCTTTCTAATCCCTTTTTATTAATTTATGGAAGTGGTTGGGATTGGAAACGAGTTTTTCGGGTACTCGGAAAGTACGTAGCTTATAACGCAAGAAAACGGCCATTTTGCATTTCAAATTATTTAAGACTTTTGACTATTGTTTTGGGTCCTAAAAATAGTACATATAACTCATGAGTGTTGATCAATACGGTAGTTTTTGGTATGGTATCCGAAAGAGGGATTTTCCTTAGAAACCTTTAGGTTTTTGGGGTTCTTGGTTTAGTTTCAATACTTTTGGTTAGAGAACAAAGTATTGATTGTTGCGCTGCTTGTTTTAGGAAGCGCGTTGTGTTGTTTGAGCGTGTGTTGTTGACGGAAGCTTGCCGAGGTAAGGGCATCACTTTATTTCTGTCTTTTCACTGAGTTATAACATGTTTGTTGGTTATTTTCAGTGATGCGTGTTTGTGTGTTTGGCATGTATGTGTTATGTATTCTCGTGATGAGAAAGTGTTTACAATACGTGCGTTGTTTTACATATGATTGGAGATGTATGTATGAACATGTGGGTGAATACATATGATTGAAAATGTATGTATGTTTGTTGTGGTTTGTTACATACGAATGGATATGTATGTATGTTGTTGTGATGGTTTACATATGCTAGGGAGGTATGTATTTGTTGCATTAGTATACATGGGGAATCGTATGCTCATGCATTGTTAGTGCGTAGTGGCGGGAGTGGACTACGAGGTGTGGTTGCAGGAGTGGACCCACCTGATTCTTATAGGGTTTTATTGAGTTCAACACATGGTTGTGGGAGTGGACCATGGGGTGTGATTGCGGGAGTGGATCAACCTAAATCTTGTGTGATTTAGTTGAGTTCGATACATGGTTGCGGGAGTGGACCATGGGGTGTGATTGCGGGAGTGGATCCACCTAAATCTTGTGTGATTTAGTTGAGTTCGATACATGGTTGCGGGAGTGGACCATGGGGTGTGATTGCGGGAGTGGATCCACCTAAATCTTGTGTGATTTAGTTGAGTTCGATACATGGTTGCGGGAGTGGACCATGGGGTGTGATTGCGGGAGTGGATCCACCTTAATCCTTTGTGATTCTGTTGAGTTCGATACATGGTTGCGGGAGTGGACCATGGGGTGTGATTGCGGGAGTGGATCCACCTTAACCTTGTGATTTCGTTGGTGTTTTAGTAGGGGATGGACCTACGTTTCCGGAACTCATGCATTGTGGTAGCTAGGGTTAGTACCACGCATTGTAGAGGTTGTATTATAGGCTATGTGTGCATTGCTTATATGAACCCGTTGGTGGGAATTGCTTGTTGGTTAAGAGCTTTCTCTTGTGTTTTGTGGAATTATTGTTATGTGTACAATCTTTCGCACCGGTTATATATATACATACTATATATTTTGTGGTGACCCTTTCTTTCATTTGCGGGCTCATCCCACCCAGATGATGGGTTAGGTCGTGGTGACGACGGTGGCTGTTCCAGGCCCCAGTGAGCGGTTGGAGCTGTAGCCTAGAATAGTTAGACTATGCGCCGGTGTGTTTTGTGCACCGTGCTTTTTGGTTAGCATAGGGTCTCTAACTTGTTTTGTTGTAAGTATTCGAATACTTAGACTTGGGTTGTAATTATTCAGGAATACACTTTGCTTGTCGAAGCACCTTTTAGTAATGAGTTCTTTTGTATATTTGAATGCCGGTTCATTTAAAACATTTTATGCGCACTCTGAGTGTTAGTTGAAAAATAAAAAAAAATAATGCCCCTTTTTGGCTTATGAAAAACGGGGTGTTACAGTTTTGACCTTGACAAAAAATATGAGATTGCAATGTGGTTCAACAGATTCTGAAAAGAGAGAAATGGCAGAATTTTCTGAATGGATTTTGAAAATTGGAGAAGGAAAAATATCAAAACCTAATGATGGTATAGTAGAGATTGAAATTCCTGAAGACTTATTAATAACCAAATGTGATGATCCAAAGTTAGCCATTGTAAATAGCACATATCCAAATCTTTTGGATAATTATCTAAATTATAAGTACTTGAGTAGTAGAGCAATATTAGCTTCAACAATTGAAGTCGTTGAAGAAATCAATCATTTTGTACAACAATTACTACCAGGTATACTATACATTTTACCAGCCATTAATCAATTCACTTCTATTTACAATTCTATCAATTAATTTAAACATTATATTGTTTGGCAGGTGAAGAGAGTGAATATTTAAGTGCAGATTCACTTGATAGATCAGAAGTTAGTGACAACAACTTCTATGATGTACTTACACCAGAATTCTTGAATTCACTTCGAACTTCAGGGCTTCCAAACCATAAAATTAAACTCAAAATTGGAACTCCTATTATGCTCTTAAGGAATATTGATCAATGTAAAGGTTTATGCAATGGAACTAGAATGATCATAACACACTTGGGAACATATGTTTTGGGAGCAAAGATCATGTCTGGGAAAAATAGAGGTGAGTTGGTTTTTATTCATCGAATGGAAATGTCACATTCTCAATCTCCATGGCCTTTCAAGATGGTGAGGAGGCAATTTCCAATCATAATTTCTTATGCCATGACTATAAACAAATCATAAGGTCAATCTCTAGATTGTGTAGGTTTATATTTACCTAAACCTGTTTTTAGTCATGGTCAATTTTATGTGGCTATATCTAGGGTCAAGACAAAAAAAGGTTTGAAAATCTTAATTCTTGATGAAAATAACAAACCCACCAATACAACTACTAATGTTGTCTTCAAAGAAGTTTTTCAAAATATATAACAAGGTAACCACTCTTTCAACATTATCTCTTATTATTGACTATAATTACTCTATAATATTCCACTTTTAACATTAATGTTGTTCTCATTTGCAGATCCCTTACAATGCTCCTATCACTCTACTTTGGAAAAAGTTCATGCATATTGTTTTTAATCTGCTTCCTCCCAGTCAAATATTAATTTTTGGCAATACATCTTTGTAACCTTATAAATCAATATATGAGATGTATTAAATACTATATTATATGTTTAATTACATATTATATTCTATCCAATTATATATGATCAATCTCTGCAAAAAAGGATATCATAGTAGTCATTTTGATTAAATGTATTAACACTTTTAAAATATTCCATACACTATTATATATTTCGTATTAAATATTCCTTACACACGTTTTATGTACCACTCATTTTATCAATACATAACTTGATGATAATAACAAAGTTACGATCCAACCAAATAATTGAAATATAACTCCAATAGATACTACTACAGCTTTAAATATTCTTGCATGCAGCATATATCTTATCAAATCTATGAAGATGTATAGGAAAACACCAAAAGTAATATCACCTTTTGTCAAGTTATCGTATCAAATGTTACAAGTAAAAATATAATGATTACTACTTATGTATACTATATATTAATACCCTCATCAATATACTACCAACCACTCATATTTCTTGGTTTGCATTACTTCAAAATTAAATCAACTACTTGACCAAATATGAAGTTGAAGAACAAAGGAAGTTTTTTGACGGCCAATATTGAAGGAGAGGTAATTCACTTGTGCTCTTATAACATATTTCGAAATTTGTTTATATCATTCAAATAATAATTCAACTATCATAACAATTATATCTTCCTTCTTACTGATTCATTATGATCAATTTCGCATAAACCTTTTTTGTAGCCTTATGGTGAAATGGATCCCAAATTTGTCGAAGACCATTTGAACCAACTTGGAGAAAAGCTAACTCTGATCGATAGACATAACAGGAAGATAAGTGTTCAATTTAACTACTCACTACGACATCCTCTTAACTACTCAATATTTCTATTCGTTTTAGATAACTGTTATTAACAAATTCTTTCAACCTTTATAAAATACATTTAATTACACAAACTAAACACACCAATAAAATATTTTAAATTACATTAAAAATATTTTACATTCCAATACATAAAGATAAAGATATTTTACATCATTACCAAACTTTAATTACTACTAATAATACAATTTTTTTTAATAATACTACAGACATTACTAAATAATACTACTTCTTAACATATAGCATACCAACTTCATAATAACACTACTTCATATAATTTATACATAAATAATAGTAAACACATATTATAGAAAACTATGTGCTCAGAATTTGAAATCGGATCAACAATTTTCCAACAAGGACCCAATTCTCTAGCAAATTCACGTGCAAAATGAGGATCAATTTCACAAACATCCTACAAAAAATAATCAAATTTTTATATTCAAAGAAGTATAAAAAAATATTTGAACAAAATAATTTTTTGTATTTAAACTACATTACAAACAATAGATTGAAAAAATATGTAACAATAACAAATTAAATATTTCACATACCACATATTTACTCAGAACAGAAAAAAAAGTGTATTTCACAGGTCTTTTAGACAACCACTCCATATTCACCAAAACTTACCTCACACTTCACAATAATTTTTTATATCATTCTTTGTATGTAGATACTGCATTTATAGATAAAATTGGGACACTTATTTTAGGATATAAATTAATTCTTGATTTGACAACACTTTCTATTTCATTTAATAATTTAAACCAAACATTTTTCTAAACTTACATCAACTTTTTGTCTATTCAATGTCATAATATAATTAATTTTTCACATCTATTTTTACTTCCATACATATATATGTTCGTATTAGATATATACAACCAAACACAATTTTTTACTCCCATAGACAACTCAATTTTGTTCAGTCCGTGACACATATACAGGCCTTATCAGTAGAGAATATTACATGTGTTTGCAATGCAGTAACTTAGCGTGCATGCATACACAAATTTTAACCTGCAAAATCAACATTCATATCAATATTTTATTCAATCTATTAAATACTACTTGAAAGTAACCTGCAGATTTGATTTATCACTAGCTACTATCACGTGATAACAACTATATGCTTCAAATATTGATTTTTAAATTGCTAATGTACCAAACACCTCTTACCAAATACAAAAAATAAAGGTTCTTTGAATCAAATTTTAAATTAACATTATTATATTACTTAACAAATCTTATATAAACAACTAACAACAATTTTTCACTCCAATACTCTTTTTGAACATAAGATTATATCACTAACAATGGCAACATTCCGACCAATTTTCAGAAGAAATATTATAGGAAGATTTATAACAGTTCATGTGCCACAACAGGTTACCAATTTTTTTTTACTAATTTAATATTGTCAATATTAAAATTGTATATATTTAACTATCATTCATTTTTTTTTTGTAGAATTATGGTGAGGTAGAACCATATTTTGTAGCTGAATTTTTCCATACACTTGGACCTGAATGGCAATTACTGGATCCTAATGGCAACAAACACCTAATCAAATTTAATCAATCTTTAAATAAACCGCGTCTCACGGAAGGTTGGGCTGAGTTAAGAGAATTTTATGAATGGATCGGAAATAAAAAGATTGCTTTTTTCTATTATGGTAACAACCAATTTCAAATAAATATTTTCCACGGCCAAATAGCACCAAATAGATTTCCATCTTTCCATACATTAAGCAGCGCAAGAAGTAATGATAGCTTATTTGAAGTTTTTATTTCTGAAAACAATCTCGCAGGAAATGAATTGGTTAGTCAACACTTATTTCATTGTTTTTTTTAATATTTTCCTATAAATAATTTATTTAATGCTCATTCAAATTAATTATATTATTTTTTCATTGAATGCAGATCCTTTATAATGATTTTGCAAACTTTCTCATGCAATGGAATCATCGACAAGTTCAACTATGTGGACCAAGAAATCATATTGTCAATTGCAATATATTCATTTCAAACATTTTGTAACCTCAATGACATTGGACCTGGAGACATTTTAGAATTTAAATGTGAAGCTGTCATGGATAATAATTTAATTATTGTTAACCAATTGTAATTTGATAACAATTAATATGCAAGTTACATATATTTGTATTAAATTTATTTTCTACATTTCTTTGTTGTTTGAAATTTCTCATATTAGCTTGCTTCATATATTCAAACGTTTTTCTTCCATTTTGCCTTTTTAGTTCACAACATCCAATATTAGATCAATTATAAATATATATATATATATATATATATATATATATATAACATTATAAATAAGATATTATATATGTCATTATAATTATTATTTTTATTTTGTTTTTCCAAATCTTGCAAATTTAAAATTACTTTGAACATTTCCTTTATATGCTGAAAAGTTAACAATTTACTTTTATATATCTTTTTTATATATATACTTTTTAAACATTTAATTGTTACTAATATACACTAAATATAAACTAAAACATACAAATAAATATAAAAACAAAAACATCCATGTCAAATTAATTTTTACCTTTCTAACTATACAATAAAATAATTATTTATAATTATAATTCAAAAACCAAATTTCATTATTTTTTAATAATTCATTTCGTAAAAGACATATGGTAGGACATCTTTTTAAAAAACATCTTTTTTTTACGTGTAAACATTTATATCAATTTCTGAAAACATATGTGACGACGTCTCTATACTTTTAACTTAAAAACAAACTTTTCAAAAATCAACATCTTTTTCTAACATAAATGAATAAAATTACAGGAAGCGGAAGGAAATATGGAAATAAACCTTTTACTGTGGAACATCAATTGCTTCATCACACAAATATTCAAAACTTACTATCATCTATCTGTGGACTACAATATGGCCCATAACCCATAACCCATTACCCATAACCAACTCAATATAATTTTCCTTCCAAAACACTCGGTGGAAAACCTAAACAAAACCATACTTTTAATTTCCTTAGTAAGAAACACTCCACAAACCCTAACACAAAAATCAACCAAATTTGGATTCACAAACTCCCACCGCTATCCATGGCGTCTTCTTCAAAAAGGTAAAATTAACATTATGATTACTTCTTTTTCTCCAGCTTATGTTTCTTTCTCGACCGACTATTCTTCAAAAATATTCATTTTTTGCATGTTTCCATTTTTTCCCTTTCTTTTAACATTACTTTTCATCTGATATTTCGTAGATTAACAAGATCTGGAGTAGGGAATAACAAAATCAAATCCTTCAAGACTGTTATTTCGCCAAACCAGGTTTGAAATTAAAATTTAAATAATCAACTTTTTTTTTCTTCAAAAATCCGTCAATCATAGATTTTCTTAGCAGACTCTGTAAGTTTATCTGTACTATGTAGTGTTACTTTCTATTTAATAAATATAGGCAAAACTTAGGTCGATCGATATATATACCAACAATACTCTCAATCTGTATCATATTAATTTGTCATTCATGTTAACATAAGTTGATTGTTCAAATATAACTTAGGATTGCATTTATAACTTTTTTATAATAGGAAAAGATTGAAATTTGTCCAAAATTCCGAGCTGCTTGGAATGATAAGTTAACTCGTGACCCCTGTGGATATTTGGTACATCCTACTGGAAATGCAGTGTTCCTTGAACTACAACTAAAAAATGGAAACTGTTACATGACTCCAGGAAAAGTTGTTTCAATTTTATTTGGAATTAGAGAACCTACTGAGGTCATTCTAACCTATAAAATCCATGACAATTGTTTTAATTTGAAATTTATCCAACAAGGTGTTATTGACATCTCAAGTGACGATGAATCAGATGATGAATATGTAATTCAATCACATAATTATATTTTACATGACTTTGACAATGATGGTGTGTTTGGTTGGGAGAGGATTATGACAGAAGCTGCTGCAAATGACAAAAAAAACCAGGTTTTGGTAAGTTGTCCTAACATAAACAAGTTTCTAAAATTTCCTTCTATTTTTATCCACTATTTAACTTTTTATTTTTTGGTCAATTTTTACAACATCTTAGCACATTCCACCGCAAACTGCTCAGTATGTACTTAGAGATATGAAGAATATTAAAATTAAAACTCTGCACAATTTGAATGGAAGCAATTTGACCATCACAACTTACACAAGGCCAAATGGAAGGAAGGATATGTACTTCACTGAAGGATGGTATGCATTCAAGAAAGCTAACAAACTTGAAAAGGGAGACAAGCTGGAATTTAAGGTTTCTGATCCACCTGAAGTAGTTCTTATCAACATTGTTCGCCAGAACAATTGATAACAACTTCCTCATCCACCCTTAATTTAGTTTTAAATTAACTATTAACTATGTTGTTGAACTACCTGTATTAGTACTCTATATATTAAGAACTTCTATGGTTGTCTACTTTTATTGCTGTATTTCTTCCTAATGTACTATGATATAACAAACTTTGGTTTTAAACTCTTTCTTTAAAAGCTCTATGTTGAAAGATGTTTGGTATGTATTATCTGTTTTATTTGTTTCCATTAGTTCTATATAGTGAACTTTTAATCTAATTTGTATTTTTTCAATCATACCATGTTACAGAGCCAATTTTTGTAAATCAACCTCCTGTTTCTTTTTGATTTCTATCAAATAATTTTTATTTTTCTTCAAAATGATATATGATTCTGAAACCGGCGACACAAGTATCCCGACGACCCAAGGACGCGTGCGGATGCACGGGTATCTGACTAGTTTGGTTCAAAATTTAGACCAAATACATTTACTTTTGTTGACCAACTTTTGCTTATATTTTATAACGAAGGGAGTATTTAAGTAGCTTAAATTAACAGTCAAATATTATTGGTTTAATCACCTAACTATTTCACTAATACTAATTTCAACCATTCTAATTAATGAGTAATTTAAATTATACACACTATTTTACTATTAAATTCAACATAACTAATCATTTAATTAAGTCAATCCAAACGAGCTCTAAATTGCATATAAATAAAGAGGTTATTGGAAGATTAACACAAACAACTAACCAACTATCAAACTAATTAACAAACTTTTAGCGGAATTTGATTATCCTAACAAAACATATTCCATGATACAATAAAACAAGAAATTAAAACAGAGTATCTTTGTTTAGAAATATTAAATAAAGAACTCACATGATTAGGATGAATCTTCTTATTCTGTTTGGAATCAATGATTTCATCTTTTTCCACATTCATATATCTTCTTTAACTTTGCATTATCTTCCTCATTACTTCTCATGTCAAAGCCACTCTTCTCATTCTTGGATTTAATAGATTCTAACCTATGCTGAAATAGACATTTTCACACATTCATTTTTTTGGTTTTAGAAGAAGTGGTAACCCACTGAAATTAAACTCACACACAACTGTGAGGTCCCGGGTTCGAACCCGGGTCATGACGTCCGGCCTAGCAATTTCGGCATTTGCCAGTTGAATTAGGACTTCTAGACTGACATTTTCACACATTCTATTAGACATTTTCAATAAGAGAAGTTACATTAATTGAATGAAAAGCTTGACACAAATATAACTATTCTTGAAACATAAAGGTTCAAACATAGAAAAAAAAAAGTCAATCACATGTAAGTATTTTAACCAACAATGTCAATCGCGTATCGTAGAAAATAGCCGATTATTCAAATTCTGTAACCTAATAAGTACTGCCTCAATCTCATTTCATATGTTTCGTTGGTAACATTTCTGTATCTTAAATTATTTGTCATTTTAAAATATGTACAACATTTTTGTTAATTTTTTTTATCAACAACGACCCCATTTAATTCGATAGTCACCTAATTATTCCACTAATACTACTTTCAAAAACTCATTAATATAGAGTATTAATTAAATTCAACATAACTAATCATTTTACTAAGAATTGCATATTATTAAGAATTGCAAATAACAAAATAACAACAGTTCCTAAAAGAGCCGCTACAAGCTATAGGGATTGGAAGAATAACAATAACAACTACCTAAGAGTAACAAACATTAAGGGTGTCTTTGATCTGCTAAAAAACAGGGGACTGGACATGACAACTTCTGTTGTACTGTGTTTGATTTGAAAACTGTCACTGGTACTGGACAAACTGGGGGTCAAGGGACTGGACAAAATCAGATATTCTTGTCTCCCACTGAACCATGGGACAACTTTTTGTCCTCAGCACAACTTTTCTAAATCACCAAAATAACATTTTTTCCATCAAATATCATACAAGACAAAATTTGTTTAATATCGTAAATTTTTATCCTGTGTTGTTCTGTCCTGTACTGTTATGTCCAATACTTTCATTTTACGGATCAAACGGACCCTAACAGAAATTTAATTCTCCTAACAAAACATCATGATTCATCAACAACAAAACAAGAATTTAAAACAAAGTATCTTTGTTTAGAAATATTAATTAAAGAACTCACTTGATTATTAGAATGAATCTTCTTATTCCCTTTGATTTTATCATATTCCTCAATCATCTTCTTTAACTTTGCAACATCTTCCTCATATCTTCTCGAATTCTTCTCATTCATGGATTTAATAGATTCTAGCATAATAAAATCAAAATATGAAGAATAAAACAAGAAATCAACATGATTTATTATGAGACAAAAAAGAAGAAAGAAAGTTACCTAAATTTGATTTGAATGTTTCGAGAAATGAAGAGAATTGATTTACAATGTGTAATGCTGCTAATGAGATAACGAGAATGTAAAGAAAGGAAACGATTTTCAATGTAGTATCAGCCATTGCGAAATTCGTTACAGCTTTCAAGAAAAAATGCACAAAGTTTTAAAACTCAACTCAGCTCAACGTTTAGGTGAATAGTTCTATTTATACTCCTCAAAATTCTATTCTATTTTATTTTTTATTTTTCTTTTCTTTTAATTTGATTTGAAAGTGGTGAAAGGAAGATTAATGGTCTTACTTTCCTCAAAATTTGATTTGTGTCCTGCTTTGCTTTTGCGTTGCAGTAGCCTTTGTATTCTATCCTTGCCTCTTAAAGTACCTCTTGTGCTTTAGAGACCGTTAATAATAATTCATTTGCCTTTAAAAAAAAAAAAAACTTTCCCGCCCATGGTTTTCTTTTCAAATATATAAATAAATAAGAAGTGGAAAAATGAGTTTGCAGTGGCTATGGACAATTCTGCATGGCTTCTTGGAGATGGGGAAGATATTAATTTTTGGAATGATTGTTGGTGTGGTGCATCTATCTCAGAGCAGCTTAACTTACCTGCACACATCAGTCAGTCATTAGTTTCTAATGTTAGTGATTTTATTGTTGATGGTCTTTGGGTGATTCCTCCTCAATTATCCACTCTTTACCCAAATCTGATCTCTATTGTGTCACACGTTTCTATTCCTAGTTTCCCTGCTAATGACAAGATTTTATGGAAACACACAGATGATGGTGAATTACAACTCAAGGAAGCTTACCAGTTCAAGCTTACTCAGCATCAGGAGCTGGTTTGGGCTAAAGCAATTTGGAACATTGATATTCCTCCTTCCAAATCTTTGCTGGTCTGGAGAATTATGCATGGCAAAGTTCCAACTGATGAAAATCTTATGACAAGAGGCTGTTTTATTCCATCAATGTGTAATCTTTGTAATAGCCATGTTGAAACTTCTTTTCACATTTTTTTTGAATGCTCTTATGCAATCAAGCTTTGGTCTTGGCTTGCTGGCTGTATTAATCAGGTGATTCATTTCTCAACCATGGAGGATATGTGGAAGCTTTGTGAGATGCATTGGTCACCTCAGAGTAAAGTCACTATGACTGCTGCTATTGTGAATTTGTTGAATACAATTTGGCTTGCTCGTAATCAATCACGATTCAATAACTCCATTATTTCCTGGCAGAGTGCTGTCTCTCTTATTATATCTAACACTGCTTTATCAGGTAACAACACCAAAAAATCCTCTTCAAACTCCATTAGAGATTTTTCATTTTTGAAGTTATTTGGTATTTCAATTCACCATCCTCGGGCTATGGTTATTAAGGAAATTATATGGCAACCTCCTGTAGTGTCTTGGATTAAATGCAACATTGATGGGGCTTCTAGTGGTAATCCTGGCATTGCTTCTTGTGGTGGAATTTTTAGAGACTCTGATGCTGAGTTTTTGTTTGCTTTTGCTGAGCCTTTAGGGATGGCTTCATCTTATTTTGCTGAGCTGAGTGGTACTTTGAGAGCTATTGAGGTTGCTTTTGCTAATAATTGGACTAATCTTTGGTTAGAGTCTGATTCCTCATTAGTGGTTAATGTTTTTAAAGATCCTAACAAAATGGTTGCCTGGTTATTAAGGAATAGATGGGTTAACATGTTGGATATGCTTAGTCAAATGAATTGCATAGTCACACATGTTTACAGGGAAGGAAATGTGGTGGCTGATCTCTTAGCCAAGTTTGGTTTGAATGCTCCTAGCTACACTTCTTGGCACTCTGCTCCTGATTTTCTAACTGCTGCTCTTGTTGGTAACAAGCTAGGTTTGCCTAGTTTTAGAATTTGTAATGCTTAGTAGAGTTTTGGTTTGGTCCCCTCTACTTGTATATATTGCTCTCTTTTAATATACTTTTGGTGTGGCCTACTCTTTGCAGCCACCGTTTGTTCTTAAAAAAAAAAAAAGAAGTGGAAAAATGAAAACAACAATGAGTTAAAGAGCTCTGAGTTAAATAATGCGGGAAAAAAAAATTAATATTTAGTAATATAATTTCTTAGAACGGTAAAATAAAATACAATACTAGATCACATCAACAAATAAATTACCAATTGTTAGTTAGCTGATTCAGTGGTGATTGACGTTGAACTTAATGGGGAGGACCACGGTTCGATCACCGCAATTACGATTGAGAGAGGGTTGAAATCACTTGATGCTAAAACGGACTCCCGAATAAGATTAAACTGATGGTTAAAGTCAAAAATAAAAAAATTTAATAATAATCACCAATTTGAATTTGATTGAGATACCAAATTTTGTTTAAGGTGATTAAGGGTGTGTTTGGTAACACAAATAAGCTAGCTTATAGCTTATTGTATATTAGCTTATAAGCTTGTTTCATAAAATAGGAAGTGTTTGGTAACAAACTTTTTTTACTAGCTTATAGCTTTTTTTCATATGCTATTTCAAGTAGCATTTGAGCTTATAGCTTTTTATCTTATATTCCAATTTTAACCTTATTATTTTACTTTTTTTAATAAAAAAACTACCCACTAAAAAAAAAAATTGTATAGTTAAGGGACCATAACGAATTGTATAGTTAAGGGACCATAACGAAACTTTTTTTCTTTAAGGGACCAATATGAAACCAAAAATTTCTTTAAAGGACCAAAAGACTAATTAAGCCAAAAAATAACTACCCACTCACATAATACTTTTAGGTCATTCTATAATTACAACAGCTAAATTTACCAAACACTTTAATTTTATTCTACTAGCTTTTAAGCTATCAGCTAAAAACTAGTTTATCAGCTATGACTAATTTTTCAGCTATGTGCTAGCTTATAACTTAATTTTACCAAACATAGCCTAGTTATGATGTGCAAAATATTTTATTTTTGGGCGTTAACCCTCCGATTTTTAGGGGGGAAAGAACCTTGGTAATATAGAATTTAGTTGTATGATAAGTAAAATCTGACTAATAATTATTCCACTTAAAATTTAACTTGAATTTTTCCAAACAATTTGTTGTTTGATAAAGCTCACTATAACTTCAACTTAATGTCTTGTTCACATATTTTTATTATTAAATCTATTTTTAAAAAATTATAATTGGGCAACAGAAATCTATCATCTATTATTAATAACAGTTAATAACAGTAACATTAATGATTACTTTACAATTCGTGAGCCAAACTTTGAACATCCTTAAAAATCCTTTTCTTCTTGAACCCCTCTTCTCTCAACAATTTTCAGTTCGTGAGCCTCCATGGTCTTGAAGATCTTAATCTTCAATTTAATATGTTAAGAAATCTCACATTGGTTGTAAATGATCTAAATATGTGTGTATAAGTAAGAAATTCTCACTTTACAAATTAGTTTTGTAAGTATGAGACCCAATATAAAAATCTAAAACGGTATCAAAGCTTCTTTAAGATCCATTGAACCACCCGCTATTTATATCCACGCACGAAACTCAATATTATTGGGCGTGAGGGGTGTGTTAAGAAGTCCTACATCGATTGCGAGATGAACTAAATATTTGTTTATAAGTAAGAGACAAATCTCACCTTACAAGCTGATTTTGTAAGGATGAGTTATAAAAATCTAAGACAATGCAACCATATGTGTGACTTGATTCTACAATTTCCACCGCAACATGATCAAATTGAGGGGGTTAGAGTTCTCATTATTTTCTCATTGATCCTCATATCAATGAGTGTTCGCTACAAGTTTTAATAGAATGTACCAATGTTTGAACTCTTGTTACATACACTACAATATTCTCACTCTCCCTCATATGCATAAGTTCATATCGTTTTCTAAGTGACTGCAAGTTCACCTTCTTAACCTTGTCACATGCTAAGGGATGTCTATTTGATATGTAAATAGGGACTTCTATGAGAATTACTTCATTTGAAGATCTGAAGACGGAATTTTTTTTTGTGGAAATGGTGATGGAGGAGAAAGTCCCCTAAAAGAATTTATTTGAAGTTTGTTTGTTTTTTAGTATTTGAGACAAGCAAGTCCATACTTCCTTCGAGCCAGTGGCATGGAAAATCTTGTCAAAGTTTCCTAAATCAACACTTTGATGAATGAAAAATGTACCCTTACAATCTTTATTCTTGGAATCTTTGTATGTTGTTCTTTGAGCTTAAGCAGGGGTTGGTAACCAATTCTTGAATAAGTAAATTGGATATGCTAAAACAGTTAATACAAGTTATCTTGTCATGCCATGATTAAAATTAGTGACAAGAAAAACTCAATTGGATGTTGCAACCAAAGTGGTTATCGAATTACTTCCCTATCACAATATGGTATTTGCGATCATGAATTAACGATTGGGCCACGATCCAACCTGACCGTGGTGTAATTTTAACATAATGTGTCTTTCTTTTGCAACTTCAATTTTTTTTCTACAGTTTCACCTGTTTTGTGCTTTTATCTTCAAACTCTTAGCGATGACTTTGCTTTTTATAAAATATTATCTTTTACCATGCACCTAAAAACTTATTAAAGCAATATGAATTTTCTATTAAAAACCTAATATGACTGAATGTATCAGTCCGTCTAAATATATCAACTTTCATCTTTAAACTCTAACAAAATTCGAACGTTAGCCTAAGCTTTTAAAAAAAATTTCGTGTAGTTAAAATGAATTTTTGATATTCAAGTTAAGAGTATATTTAACCTGAATTTATAATTAAATGACTTTTTTAAAAACGTCCATATAGCATGATCCATTCAATTTTAGAATGGAGGAACTATTTTTGCTAGTCATCAACTAAAATAAAAGATCAAAAGTGCAATTAAATATAATTTGGGAAATGTTAACTTGTGCCCTTAAGGGCACATGTTAAGGAGTTTAATATAGAAATATTTTTCTTGATACTTGTATAATACTCCTTTTGAACATTAATTTCTTTAGATTATTTAATACTAAGTTTCTTTATTTGGATAGTTATCATGTGCCTAAGGGCACATGTTAACATGACCCATATAATTTTAACTATTAATTTTTTTTAATGAAATAACAAGAAGTATAAATGATGAGAATTTAAGAACTACTAACAAATCTCACTTTGAGTAAAACTAGAATATTCACTAATTACCAATCGTTAGTTGGTTTAGTGGTGATTGACGCTGAACTTGATAAGAAGGACCACGGTTCGATCCCCGCAACTGCAATCAGAAAGGGGCTGAAACCACTTGATGCCAGAACTGACTCACAAACCAGATTAAACTGGTGGTGAAAAAAAAAAGAATATTCACTAATTACTGCTCCAAAAAATAGAGCTTTCACAAGGGACAAGTTGTCCGAGTTATAAACTTCAAAATTTAGGGTCAAATAAAGACCTCCAAAAATTTATCAAGTTTATTAAATTGAGGGTCTCATAACTCCCTTGACATAGGTTCAAGTCTTAGTGTTAGCTTTGTTTTAGGCTTTTAAAGAAGTTGGATTGGATTGACCCTATTTAAAAAACACATTACAAATAGATTAAAATATCATAATTTTTTATGTAAAAAAAAAATCGTAATTTTTTGTTCAAAAGGCCAATATAATACTCCTAATTAGCAGTTGATTAGATGAACCAAATTATCATTCTGGCTGTGTATATATGTACAAGCCACACATATATACAACCTTTTTATGGTATTTCTTTTCAATCTATCCTTCACAAATCCAAAAATAACAATAACAAATGATCAAGAAACACTAAAAATAACAATAAACGAACGATTTAGGTCTGTATTTCGAGTTTCCCTGGCATTGGTAAGGCGAGATGGGGCCACCCCTAGCCCATTGATTGTCAGGGTGTAGGAACATTTTCTCGTTTCCCTTAACTGTTTGGTCTGAAGGCGGTCGACCAAAACCTTATTAATGATTACTCTTTTAGATAACAAATGATGAAGAAATATTTGTAAAAGAAAAAACCAAAATTTTGCTAACAAATAGTAAACCAAACTAAAAAGGAATCAATTTTCTTTTTAGAATTCAAATACTCTCCATCCAAAAACGGATATACTATGGGCCTAGTCCATATATGAAAAGGTCTTAAGAGTCTCATATGAAAGGAAGAAAGCTAAATATAGCCGAAGGATGGCCTGCCGGAAATACTCAACACATGAAGCTAGTTAGCTAATTTAGTGGCAAATTAATATGCCGGCAAGTCATCCTTGGCTCAATTTCACTTTCAACCTCTCCATAAAAGACCATTAGACCAAAAATGCATCTATTAAACCGAACATGTTTTGTTTAAGCTTCCAATCGTCAAAATCAATTTTAACCACAACTTCTATTATAACGTGGTCAAAATTGATTTTGACTAGTTTAAATTTTGTAAACTTCACATATATACTAGGATCTATTGATTTTCCCTTGCTCTATTTTGCTTCATGTTGCTACCATTTTATAGGCAAAGAGGTAGTACATGTTAATTAATGTTATATGGTGATGCAACTAGCATCATAGTGCATTCTCCAATTAATATTCTATTTTGACTTTTTATTCACAATTCTTTAAAGCTAAGATAGATGTTACCCTAAAAGGAAATCTCACACATTCTATCCTTATGATTAAAGCATCCGTTTTAGGCCATATTCTCTTTTCTTAAAGCTTCCTTCAACATTTTGTATTGCAACTTTTAGCTATAGCACACGGACTCTAGTCAATTGTTCTAATTATTTGTGGGGAATAGAATCTTTTTTCAAAACTTGGGGGTGTGAAATGAGTATTTGTGCTTTGGTATGGGTATGAGGATGCCTATTTTTGTGTCGTGGGCTAATTTATTATCTAATCATATGGCAATAGAAATAAATTTATTTCCAAAAATTTAAACATGAAATTTTCGTTTTAAAAAAATTTAACCTAAGTTCTCACGAAATTTTATTCACGGACCTAAATTTTTTATCATTCTATGGAATAATATATACTTTTCATTTACTATTGTTTTAACCAAAATCAATAAAAAATAATTCAAGACGAGTCTTATGATATGGACTATCTTAATAAGTGGTTCATCATTGAACAATATTTAAAATTAGCAGAAATAAAAAAAATATATATATTAGAAAGGATAACGATTATCGACAATAATTTTTAAAAGTAAATTTTTTTTGAGGATCCTCTTCTTTGCAACTAAAATAATATTATTATTGGTCTTAGTTCAATACGAGTTAAATGGTTTGTAGATAATAACTCTCCCTTGCTCCTTTTACACATGAGAGGTGCAACCTGGTCTAGGAAGGCAAGGTGTAGATGCATGGATCTTTAGATAAAAACTATTTATTTAAAAAGTTAAACATTTTAATTTTTAATGTATTGATTTTATACCTTTTTATGAAATTTTCTTAAAAACTTCAAATTTAAAGTTCTTAAAGTGTGTCACGAGAGTATTCGTTAACATTTTCCATAAAATTAACCGAAAAATATTGATAAAACTTTTATCACGACTCATGAGTAATTTATATATGTTATGAACGAATCATCATTTTTGTCTTTAAAAGTATAATTCGCCGTCACATTAATATTTAAAATATATATTGAAATTATAAATATATCTCTAATGTCTCGAGTAAATCATCAAATTAGTCTTTAACTTTGTAAGACATTCTCAATTTAGTTATTGACTTTATGAATATTTTAAAAAGGTCGCTGGCTTTTTTAAATTTTACTCATTCTTCAAAAAATATGTTAGGGATTAAATTAAGAATAAGTGGATAAACTTAAGGACCAAATTGAAACTATGTTTTAAAATATAGAAACTTAATTGATAATAAGTGGTTAAACATAGAGATCAATTTGAGTACAGTTTAATAAAGTGAAAGACTTTTTTCAAATATTTGAAAAGTCAAGGATATATTTGAGATTGCCTTATAGAGCCAGGGATTAATCTAGGGCATGGTTTGCTCATAGTAATTTTATAGCCTAAACTTACCAAGGAAAAACATATTTAAGAACCAAATTTACGAAAAAGGATTTTCTCCAATCAATTTATGATGCAGTGAAACATGAGCCCTTGATTTGAAATTTAAAAAATTTAAGAAAATGAGAATGTGGTGGTTTAAGGGTGAAGATTACCACGACTCCCTCTGCAGCGAGATCCAGAATCGAGAGAATTTTCTCTCCAAATTTACTACCTAAAAACAAATTTGAAGACTGATGACAAGAATTTCTATGGTATTTTTAGTATTAGTTTTAGTAGTAAAATGACCAAGACAGACCCAAATACGAAAGAAAACCTACAGAATCCAAGAAAAGCATCAAGACAAAGTCAAGAATGCAAAAAGACAAGAAAAAGCCAAAAATATGAAGATTTGTGCTGTTCATCGTGCCACGATAGCTTCCATCGTGCCACGATGGAAGCTGCTTGCTAGCCAAGAAATCAACAGAAGAAAATCTAAAGAAAATTTGTTCATGGTGCTACGATGCTCCTCATCGTGGAACGATGACCTTACTTGGCGACCAAGCTGATGAAACGCACAGGATTAGTTATAATTCGGAACTAAATCTTCCCATCGTGCTGCGATGGACCTATCGCAGCACGATGGCTTGTTGAGGCCCATTACGAAAACTATAAATAGAGCTCTCCTCTCATTGTTTAAATCATTCAGAAATAGTAGAACACTCTCTACTATAAAGGAGGTGTTCGGAGGAGCTCCAAGGGCATAGTTTTCTCCCCTTACAGGAAAACTAACTCAGCAAGGTATGTTTTCTTTAGGCTTTTGTATTTAGGTTATAATTCTTTGTAATTTAAATATGTAGTCTTTTGTATTAGATGCCTTAGGTTGTGGTGGAGAAGATGAACTCCCCTATGAATATTTGGAGTCTGTGATTGAGTCAAAGTTATAATAAATGTTATTCAGTATTATGTTTGTTATTTACTTTCTTGCACTTTAACAACGTATCTCGTAATCTGGCCGGATAAGCGGGAGCGCTCATAGAATCTATATTAGGGACACCTAATATTCGTCCGGAACTAGTAGTAAATAATGCTAGGTGTATAGAGACGGTAACATCCTGAACTAGCCGTGAATTGAGCGGTTAGAGGAAGAATCAGGAACTAGGTGTGAACTGAGTACTTAGAAGCTGAATAGCCTGATACTAGGACCTAGAGGCAATATGTGAAGGTAATAATGCATGTGTAATGAATAACTCACCTAGTAATTAGGGTATATGACACAGTGAGGTTAGGCTCTCGTAGGTACCTTAGTTATTAATGTAGGGAAACTTCAATATACATAGTGTAACAGTAAGGTGTTACTATAATAAAGGAAAAGTCACCGCCGAACAATAATCTGGATAAGTATGTTATACACCCTTCATGCCAAATAGGAAGAAGGGAGTGAGTCCAACCACCATACCTATCCTCTATATTTCTTGAATCAATTTATCTTTATATTTTCTGCAAGCATTACGCTCTTTTTATAAAACCTTTTTCAAAAATCAAAGCGAATGCAAAACCAACAACTTAAATAACGCTAACGAAGCTTTGGCACGATCCCTGTGGATACGAACTCATTCTAGACACCTAGAGTGTGAATTATTACTCGACGACAGACTGGTACACTTGCCAGGATGCAGTCAAGTTTTTGGGGCCGTTGCCGGGGATTGTGTCTACAAAGCTTCGATAGATTTTTTTAAGTTGTCAAAAAAATACAAAAAAATACAAAAAAATAAAAAAAAATTGTTGACGATTGTGAATTTTGATCTGTGAAAGTTCTGGCTAAGGCAAAGTCTTGGTATTTAAGCGATCCATTGTGATCCACCTCACTTACCTGGGAATTTTGATAGTGACAAAGACACATGAGACAAACCAAAAAAATGTAAGTTTCAGCAGTACCTTTTCCAATGCTACTAAGGTATTCATTTGTTGTGCTTGATAACAGGTAACCTGGATTTTGAGTACGACCCTGAACCAGAAAGAACATTTAGGAAAAGGCGGCAAGAACTAAAGCTAGCTGAATCCAGTAATCTCAACGAAGAAGGAAAGCCTACCACCAAAGCCATGGGGGACGATCAGAGAATCACAATGGGGGATTACTGCAAGAGGACTGACAATGATCAGATCTCACTGGGGTTCCAACTGACAATGATCAGATCTTACTGAGGACTGACAATTGTTTGCTTTTTCTCTTACAGGTCCAGCTAAAGATTGGCTTCAATGTTTGCCAAGGGGATCAATTGCAACATGGAAGGAGCTCGAAGATAAGTTCCTGGAGAGATTCTTCACTCATATACTATTCCAGAAGAGGAAGTCTGAGATCCTAAGCTTCAAGCAGCATGAATCAGAGACGTTGTGCGAGGCTTATGAACGCTTCAAGTTGCTCATGAGAAGGTGTCCTATCCACAACATTAGTGCCATGGAGCAGATGCAACTATTCACAGCTGGTATGAAGATGCAGCATCGCATGATACTAGATGCCTCGGCCGGTGGGTCTATCAAAGTCAAGACCTATGCAGAGACTAAGGATCTGGTGGAGCAGATGTGCCAGAATGAATACAACATGAGCCATGATCGAAATGAGAAGACGCCTGGAATTCTAAAGGTGGACCAGAAAATTGCCTACAAGGTAGAGATCGAGTTACTAAAGAGGCAACTTGCTGAAAAAGAGAAAGCAGTGAAGGAAGCTAGTGTAAAACAGGTAGAAGGAGTTTGCGATTTCTGCCTGGAAGATCACCCTAATGGGCATTGTTTGCCAGAGGGGAGCGAAGAGCAGGCTAAGTAGATGGGAAATGGCTACAACCCAAGTTGGAGCAAGAACCCAAATCCACGCTGGGACCAGACAGGGAACCAAGCTCAAGCTGCACCTCAACCCAGAAAGCCATCTCCGTTTGAGGAGTTACTCAATAAGTTTGCTAACATGAGCAAAACAAATTTCGAAAACATCTAGACTACAGTAGCCAACCAGGGGGCGACAATAAAAAGTCTTGAAACCCAGATTGGTCAACTCTCAAAACTGGTAAGCACTCATGTTTCAAAAGATATTGCAGGCAACACGGTGGACAATCCAAAGGAGGAGTGCAAAGTGCTTAAAGATCAGAGATCAGGGCGCGAGTACAACGAAGATGCGCTAAAGGAGTTCGAAGAGTGGTTCAAAACGCTGGGGATGACATTAGAAGAAGTTTATGACGAGTTCATAAGTGAGCTGGAAGAATACAGAATAAACCTAGCGGAAAAACCACGACTGCCAATCAAGAAGATAGATCCTGGAAGCGTCACCATACTTTGTCAGATTGAGGGAGCAGAAGTCAGAGCACTATGTGATGTGGGCTCAAGTGTGAACGTAATGCCATTATCTCTGGCAGAAAAGTTTAAGCTCACAAAAACAACTGCAGGTACAGAACGAGAACTTGTTTTAGCTAATCAGTCAACTATTCACTCAGCAGGTACAATAGAGGATGTCCTGGTGAAAGTCGAAGACCTGGTATTTCCAGCAGACTTCATGATCCTAGATATCCAAGAAGATGAAGAACATCCGATCATTTTTGGAAGACCATTCTTAGCAACCAGCTGTAGCGGGCTGGAAAATTTCCATGCAATGAAGTCGCCATTGACGTTTATTTATCCCGGAAGGGGAAAGGAAAATATCACGAAAACCTTGATTTACATGGTTGAAGAACCATGACGGGTTCGGGAGTTGGTTATGCGAGGGGAAGGTGTTAGCACCCCTCGCATCCATCGTACTCGATGGGAACCATTTAGGTGGTTTAAGGTTCGTCTGCGTAGGTCTGGATTCAATTGTTCTGTCGTTGGCTAGTTTCTACTTCGTTTCCAAAAAAAAAAAAAAGAAGGTTTTTATTAGTCGAGTTTGACGGTTGTAGGAGTCCGCTCCTACGTATTCCCGAGTGCAATGGGAAATTCAAAACTCACGTAGTTCTGATAAAAATGTTTGTGTGGTTGGTTGGTTTTAACGGGTAACGTTTATTTCGTATTCCGCTGACACAACGACGCTTGTATGTTCTAAAAAGAAGCTTAAGTTTGTGTATGTGTCAGAGGAGTAGATAAAACGTGTATCCATTGTAAAAAAAAGTTGAATAACGGATGTTGCTTATTTCGCATTCCGCTGATACAACGGTGCTTGTATGCTCTAAAGAGAGGCTTAAGCTCGTATGTGTCAGAGGAATGGATAAAGCGTATATCCATGTTTTCTGAAAAAAGGTTTAAGTGTGTTGGGTTTATTTTTAGCGCTTAATTGGATTGAGAGCAGCTCACGAGCACTAGTCAAAATGTCTAGCGACCAAGCTAACCCGGGGGGAAAAAATCAAATGACAGATTCCCCCTTTTTCAATCTTTATTTATGAAAGTCTTTATTAATTTGATTAAAGAAAATAAAGTCCAAAAGGAAAAGACGAGTGTTGGTTAATTTTAACGTTTGTTTAGATTGAGAGCAGCTCACGAGCACTAGTCAAATGTCTAGCGACCAAGCTAACCCGGGGGGAAAGAATCAAATGACAGATTCCCCCTCTTTCAATCTTTATTTATTGCAAAAAGTTAATTAAGTTTGATTAAGAAAAAGGTCCAAAAGGAAAAAAAGCGAGAAAGATAAGGAGCGCAACATTACAACAATAATAATTGAAATAATAAGATGGCAATTAAATCAAGTATGCATGAGTGCGAGTAATTAAATAAAATATGCATGAATTAAACATGACATAATTAAATAATGCATGGATGCAACAAGCATGAATAAATATGATGCATAATTAAGTAAAAATGCATAAACTAAAGTAGCGTACAATGAATTAAACAACACAAGCATGCTAAGCTAAATCAATGCAAGATAAAAGGAGTTAGAAATATTAGAGGTACTGTTCATAAACAAAGATAAGTAAAGGAACTCAAAGAAGCAAGTTAGTCTCAACTAAGTAAGTAAACAAATAAGCTAAAAAGCTAAAAGTGATTAAATGAATAAGCTAAAAGAATGAGTACTCAAATCTGGAAATTACTAAGATGTAAGCAAAGCAAAATGGTCCAGTAAGCTAAAAAGCTCAAGCACCAAATAAGTGCTTATGAAAATAAGCTAAAAAAGTGATTAACTAAGCTAAAAAGCTATTGAGTTGGGAAATAAATTATGAAAATAAGTCAACAATTTTAGATTAAAGAATCTGGAAAATTAATTGATTTAGTGCAAAAAATTGATCCAAATAAGCTAAAGAGCTTTTGGTTCAAATAAGCACTTATTGAAACAAGCTAAAAAGCACTTAAGTTAAAAAAGGACTTATGAAAATAAGTTAAGAAAGTTAGACAAAATTCATATACAGTAACTACTGTATTTGAAATAATGTTGTGCAAAAATTAGGGTCAAATAAGCTAAAGAGCTTTTTGAATCCCTAAATAAACACTTATACGCAAAACAACTTAATTGAGAATCACTTATGAAAATAAGTTGAAAAAGTTTGGAAATGATTTGTATACAGTGACTACTGTGTTTAAATCAATGTTGTGCAAGATTTAGGGTCAAATAAGCTAAAGAGGTTTTTGAAACCCTAAATAAGCACTTATACGCAAAACAACTTACTTAGAAAATTTCTTATAAAAATAAGTTGTAAAAGTTTGAAAATTGATTGTATACAGTGAACACTGTATTTGAATCTATGTTGTGCAACAATTAAGGTCAAATAAGCTAAAGAGCTTTTTGAAACCCTAAATAAGCACTTATTTGCAAAACAACTTACTTAGAAAATCTCTTATGAAAATAAGTTGTAAAAGTTTGAAAATTGATTGTATACAGTGAGCACTGTATTTGAATCAATGTTGTGCAACAATTAAGGTCAAATAAGCTAAAGAGCTTTTTGAAACCCTAAATAAGCACTTATTTGCAATTAGGTCTAAAAGCAATTATCATGGAAAAAGATTATTAAATAAGCTAAAAAATTCACAAATAAGTTTGACAATATGTAAGCATAAACAATGACCTAACAAACTTAAATAAGCTGTAAGTTACATAAGTGCTTCTACAAATAAGCTAAAATTAACTTAAAATCAAAAATAGGGGGTGCACATTATTCAGGCATAGCAAAAAAAAGGGGGTGCAGAAAGTACCTGAATCTGGGCCTAAGCCCAACCTGCAATCCTGTGTGGCACAGGAAAGGATGACTAGGGTGCACGCGCGCGTTCTGGACCTTCTGATGAGATCTAGTGGCCAGGATTCAAATTGATCAAGAGACGGATTCAGTGCTACGCAGGAAGAAAGATCACCGTGGACACGCGCGTTTCAGTACGCAGGATCTCGCCATTAAAGGATCCAACGCGTGTGGTTTGAGCCAATGATCCAACGGACGCGTTATGTTTGAACGATCCAACGGACGGAATCAAATCTGGAAACGTGAAGGACCACGATGGGTCTTCTTCTTCCTCGTGAAGAACAACAACAACACATGCTTGGCCAATTTCGAAAATCCCCAAATCTTAACCAAATCGTGCGAAATAAAGCTCTATCCTGCTCGATTTTTCATTCTAGTCATGAATCCATCATTAGTTTTTCCAGAAAGTGTTTCAAGCTTGAGATATATTGAGATAAAGTTTGAGTGGAAAATTTGGAAAACACGATTTAAGCAATATTAAGCACGATTATTGATGGGAAAAGGTTCATGGTGTCATTTGGTGATGAATGGTGCTGAAAAACGATAGAATCAGAGGCTAAAAGCTCCTACTCCATTCTCACATTTTTGGAGGTTTTTGAGGTTTTGATTCTCTCAAATTATGGGTTAGAGTTTGTGTTTTATGGTGGATTCATGTTACTGGAAGTGTTTGGAAGCTTATTTGATTAAGAAATTGAAGTTTGAAGGTGATTTTGATGGATTTCGAATTTGAGAAAATGAGAGAAAAAAGTTGATGTTTTTGATGAATTTTGATCTGATTTTTTTCCTCTCCAACCCTGGCTGCGCCTCTGAGGTTTTGTCAAGGTTTATATATGATTGGAATTAGGTTAACAAAGGGTGAGTTGGTGGATAAGAAAGGGTAAATTGGAGAATATAAATTGTGATATTTTGTGTACTATTTTTTTTGGTTCCTTTGATCCCAAACAAATAAATGGTGAGGTGTCCATTATTGGAAGGTTCTAGTTTACTAATGATAGGAATGATGAGGTGTCAATGATTAAAGGAATTTTTTTTGATTTTTGGGAACAAATAACAAATTAAAAATAACACATAAAATAATAAAATAAAAATAAATATGCAAAATAAAAATATGCATGATGGTGAAATGTGATTATGCAAAATGATTATGGATTAAAAATGAGAAAAAAAGGATTTAAATTTGATGTTAAAAAGGTTTCTTGAAATGCAAGTAACTAACTAAAAATAAATAATAAATAAGAAATAAAAATTAATGGAAGGGCAAAATGGTAAATATGGCCCTTTATGATCATGCCATGCAAAAACCATGCAAGAAAAATGATTCCATTTATTTTTGTGCCAACTTTGACTTTTTGGGTCAACAGTTGACTTTATTCAAGTCAAAGGTTGACTTTTGTTGTCTTTTAAAAAATGGAAAAAAAGTGGAAATAGGGTGGGGCAAAATTAGGGTATGACAGCTGCCCCTATTTAATTAGCTTAAACCGTAAGAATGCGAATAACCCTGGTATTCGTATTCTTTTGGTGGAAGATAATTAAATACAGAATGCCCTAATTTTGCTTGGGCATGAGTGATGATGAGAGGAACGAGTATACCTGTTATTATTCCTTTAGGGGAACCGGGCAAACTCGAAAGAAAAATGAATGACACCAACCTTAACCAGCCACCTATGCTGAAAATACTTGGTGAAATCGAGTAGATCTTATCCAGCCGCTCTCACTGAAGATCAATCTGAAGTTGTGTAGATTTTATCCAGCTCTCACTGGAGATCCATCTGAAGTTGTGAAGATTTTATCCAGCTCTCACTGGAGATCCATCTGTAGTTGTGAAGATTTTATCCAGCTCTCACTGGAGGTCCATCTGAAGTTGAAGATTTTATCCAGCTCTCACTGGAGATCCATCTGAAGTTGAAGATTTTATCCAGCTCTCACTGAAGGTCAATCTGTGGTTGAAGAGATTTTATCCAGCTCTCGCTGAAGGTCAAATCTGTAGTTGAAGAGATTTTGTCCAGTTCTCACTGAAGGTCAATCTGAAGTTGAGGAGATCTTATCCAGCTCTCGCTGAAGGTCAAATCTGTAGTTGAAGAGATTTTGTCCAGTTCTCACTGAAGGTCAATCTGTAGTTGAAGAGATTTTATCCAGCTCTCACTGAAGGTCAATCTGTAGTTGAAGAGATTTTATCCAGTTCTCACTGAAGGTCGATCTGTAATTGAAGAGATTTTATCCAGCTCTCGCAGAAGGTCAATCCGTAGTTGAGTAGATCTTATTCAGCTCTCACTGAAGATCCCTCTGAAGTTGAGTAGATTTTATCCAGCCGCTCTCACTGAAGGTCAATCTGAAGTTGAGGAGATTTTATCCAGCCGCTCTCACTGAAGGTCAATCTGTAGTTGAGGAGATTTTATCCAGCCGCTCTCACTGAAGGTCAATCTGAAGTTTGTTGTAAGGGTGTGCTTATGCAAACTGTTGTGGTTATCTTGTAGAAGAATATTCCAGAAAATTTGCAATTCACTGGGGAGGAGATTGGATATGATTTTTCAACTAATCTGCTGGGGAGACAATTTACCAACCGACTTGCTAGAAAAGAGGTCAAACTGCCTTTCTTGTGATTAAGTGACCAAAGCCTGTATTCTGCAAGGAGAAACCTTTGAACTTGCTTTACGAATGCATGTTTATCATGATTATTTATGCATGAAATGAAATGCATGATTAATGATGACATGAAATGACTGTGTGCTATTGGAAGTCGGGTTTCGACATGGGTGTTTATGAACACTGGGTTTTATTTGGGTTCCATTGGATATTGGATTTTGAGTGGATGCCAATAATGATTGGACTTTGAGGGTGTGCCAATAATGATTGGACCTTGAGTGCGTGCCAATAATGATTGGACTTTAAGTGCGTGCCAATAATGATTGGACTTTGAGTGCGTGCCAATAATGATTGGACTTTAAGGGTGTTTGCCAATAATGATTGGACTTTGACTTTGTCAATGCACGGTTAGGTTCTTGACTGTGGATGTTTTGATTTGGCTACTTGATTATGAGGTTATTGGATTTGTGGTATGGGGCATACCGGATATTGGAATGAGATGACATGATTAATGCATGATGATGATTTACATGAGTGATATGACATGACCAAGGCATGATGTTTATTTGCATGAATGAAATGACATGACTAATACATGACGATTATTTGCACGAATGAAATGACATGACTTATGCATGACGATGATTAGTGCCCCTATGGTAGGTGATGAATGATTGGAGATGATATCATGGCTTTTTGTGGGATGGTGGCTTGAAGTTAGTCCCCGACACAAATTCCGGACCCAGCGGTTGCTGATATTCGTCAGACTTTGCTTGAGTAGCTTGAAGATATAGGGAGAACATGCCCCTGTGCATATTGTCTTGCCGCAATCTGTTGGGCGTTTGAAGTGTTTTGCCTCTTTTCCTTGACTTTTGGCCAACTTACTGATATTGGTTCTCCCTCTCTGAGAGGTTTGCCCCTAGATTGACTCATTCTTGAAACATGTTTGGCTGGGCCAGCAGGATCTTCAGGTGATCTGCCCTTGATTAGGAGCGTCTTGAACTGATTTGTTAGGTCCTTGATTTGATACCCTTTGCCATGATCCGATCTTGGGACACTTTGTCCGTGCTGAATGGCTTTTCTAGGGAATATGCCCCATGGTTAAATGAAGTCCTGAGATAGTTGCCCCAGATTATTCCAAGGTTCTTCTTGATTGTTTGGTAACAACTCAAAGTTGGAACTTCCTTATTGTTAAGTGCAGACTCGCAGATAAACCCGTTTGCTTGAAATAGTAATTCTAATACAATTTTAATGCAAGTTTTGAAATTGAAATTGAGATGGTATTTATGTACATTGGATGTATTTTGTGGAAGATGGTGTGAGAGTATGATATTAACAAAAGATTTTTCGGAGTCAGGTTAACGCAACCTTGCTACCGTATGCTTTCAAGACAAACCTTGCTTCAATTAGGTCTTTTGAGGATTGTAACGTGGCTTGGTTCACGGTTTCTGAATAAAAAGATATAAGGCTCAAAGTTTAATTTTAACCCATTCCATTCTTCGTGATGATCTTCAGTCCTACGTTCAATTAACTCTACTCATGTATTAAAGTCCCAAGAGGTTTTTGGAATTTTGATGGTGATGAGATGATGGCTCGGGAACCGAGGATGTGTTTCCCTTTTTGTGTGGCAGTCACATTGCCTTTTGTTTTGGTCACATGATTTTGTTTTGTCGTGAATCTTGGTGACATTCGCTTTTTGCATTTTTTTTTTCACTTTTTCAATCCCTGACTTTTGCCTAGACTATTCTTTTGCATTTTTAGTATAGCGGGATACCCTAATTTTTGCCTAAGCCATTTTGAGGTTTTGCCTTAGCGGGCTTTTCTTTCTGTCTTTTTTTTGTGTTTTGTTTGGCGAATTGTGACTGCCTTGATGATGGATGATGAGGAACACCTTATTGATTTTTGCTTTTCTCTTGAAACTCGAACGCATGGTCGAATTAATTGAACACTACCCTGCCCCGGGTTAAAAATTGCGGTTTTTTCGTATAGAAAGAAACACCAACTTCTAGGCTCAAAGGGGGTGACTACGGATTATCTTCCTTATTTCTCCGGTGTTTGGGGATTTGAAACAATGCCTTACATCATCAGTAAAGTTTTATCCGAAAGCATACTGTAGCAACTTGGTTATTTCGTTTTTCATCATCCTCTCTCCAATCTTTGTTCAAAAAAGAATTGATAAAGAAAGAAATGAAATGAGCAGCATTAACATTTTTTGCTTTTTGTGAAGTAGAAGAGAGAAAAGTGAATGGACATGAAAGAATGGATTCAAAACATGCATTATCATTTCATTAAGATTAACATTTCAAACAAACAAAGTTTAACTGTAAGTAAATACTTAGCAAACAAAGGAAAATACAAAAGGGAAACAGCCTAAATGATAATTTTTGTAGCTTGATTCAATCCTTGAATTCTTCAACTAGCATCCACAAATGGATCTACGTGACCGGGCAATGGATTATCCTTCACGGTTAGGCTCTCCCTCTTTAAAAGTCAACAATTTCTGATCAATGAGCTCTTGAACCTTGTTTTTGAATGCCCTACAATTGTCCGTAGAGTGACCTTCGACATCAGCATGGTATGCACATTTGTCCTTAGGGTCATACCAAGCAGGGAATGGCGCAGTCATTGGCCTTAAAGCTTTTGGGGTCACCATCCCATTGTGCACCAGATATGGCAAAAGCTGACTGTAGGTTATCGGGATGGAATCAAAGACCTTTCTCTTTTTAGTGGCCTTTGGCTGATTCTGCTGATGTCCTGGATTTTGTGCGAACTGTCCTGACTGGGAATGATTCAAAGGCGTCTGTATTGCCTGTTTTGGAAATCCTTGGGATTGTTGAGGTTGAACAACTGTTGGATACTGATGATTGAAGCATGGGGTGCGAGTAGACACCGTTGAGCGAGAGTGAGAGTGAGGTGGGCTGACATTGTTGGGCAAGAATGATTCCATCATCCTTAGCTTGTCCTCTATTGCCTTGAACTTTTGGCGAGTCTCCTCACTCGGGGATACAACAGACTTTCCCTTAGAGTTATCACCTTGATGAGCATTCCTGTGGTCATCTAGACTTTGAGGCAAAGCAAAACTGGGTTGGACCTGATGAGTTCTTGGCTGGCCGATCAGAAATTCATTGTTGGTCGCCATTGACTCTTGGGTGACTTGAGCAACTGCAGAAGTATATCCGGAAGATGAGCCGAATGAAGGCCATACCACCTTTGACAATGAGGGGTCAATTGAAGGATTTGCCCCTACTGTTGCGTCATCCACTCTTATAACTTGATGTGAAGGCAAGCCAAGACTAGCTAGCATTTCCAAAACACGGTCCAACTTGTCGGTCACTAGGTCCACATCACCTCTTAAGGCATCAATCTGTTTCTGCCAATTTTCCATGATTCTCTTGAGATGCTTTGAGTCCGGTATCAGTGTCGGGGATGAAGCTGTTGATGTGAACGGGTGAGGATGAGATAATGATTTTTTGTATGAATGCAAATGCATGCAAAAGTTTTTTATGCTTTATCATTTTTTGAAACATTATGCAAAAACATTTTTGTATGAATGAATGCATGAATGCATGGATGCATGGATGCATGATTGCACTCTTGTAGCAAATTCTGTCACAACGAGGTTTAAATATTATTTCTGAGGTCGAAAGGCTCAAAGTTACCTGCAACCCATCCCTCTCACATGTTGTTCTAAGTTTGATAAGGTGCCTAAAATCACGGATCACCCATTTGGAAACGATGTCGCTATTGCAAAAGCTTACGGCAAACGCGTCCAAAAGGAAATCTCCTTTAGGTAAGGTCACTGAGTAACCTTGACTCAGGTTCTAAACGGTGGTCCCTAAATACAAGTTTAGGTTCTAGACCGGTCAATCAAAAGGTCCCTAGAGTCATGGACCCAACAAGGAAACACCGACGAGCACTGGTCAAATGTCCAGCGACCCGACATTTCCAAGAGGATCTACTCTAGGCGGGGTGATTATGCCGACGAGCACTAGTCAAATGTCTAGCGACCCAACATAACGACCCCTAGCTTAGCTTAAGTTTTCTCAAGCTCGGGTGTAGAGCTTCTCACTGTAACCACGCCATGAAGGCAAAAAAGAAAAAAAAGAAGGAGTAGAAGCAGAGAACCAAGCAGCCAGCATATAATGACAGAAAAATAAAAGATAGAGCAAGATACGGCAAACCTGGAAATAGCAGACAAATAATAAACCGCCTAAACTAGGCTTAACTCTCAAGAGTCCCCAGTGATGTCGCCAGCTGTAGCGGGCTGGAAAATTTCCATGCAATGAAGTCGCCATTGACGTTTATTTATCCCCGAAGGGGAAAGGAAAATATCACGAAAACCTTGATTTACATGGTTGAAGAACCATGACGGGTTCGGGAGTTGGTTATGCGATGGGAAGGTGTTAGCACCCCTCGCATCCATCGTACTCGATGGGAACCATTTAGGTGGTTTAAGGTTCGTCTGCGTAGGTTTGGATTCAATTGTTCTGTCGTTGGCTAGTTTCTACTTCATTTCCAAAAAAAAAAAAAAAGGTTTTTATTAGTCGAGTTTGACGGTTGTAGGAGTCCGCTCCTACGTATTCCCGAGTGCAATGGGAAATTCAAAACTCACGTAGTTCTGATAAAAAAGTTTGTGTGGTTGGTTGGTTTTAACGGGTAACGTTTATTTCGTATTCCGCTGACACAACGACGCTTGTATGTTCTAAAAAGAAGCTTAAGTTTGTGTATGTGTCAGAGGAGTAGATAAAACGTGTATCCATTGTAAAAAAATGTTGAATAACGGATGTTGCTTATTTCGCATTCCGCTGATACAACGGTGCTTGTATGCTCTAAAGAGAGGCTTAAGCTCGTATGTGTCAGAAGAATGGATAAAGCGTATATCCATGTTTTCTGAAAAAAGGTTTAAGTGTGTTGGGTTTATTTTTAGCGCTTAATTGGATTGAGAGCAGCTCGCGAGCACTAGTCAAATGTCTAGCGACCAAGCTAACCCGGGGGGAAAGAATCAAATGACAGATTCCCCCTTTTTCAATCTTTATTTATGAAAGTCTTTATTAATTTGATTAAAGAAAATAAAGTCCAAAAGGAAAAGACGAGTGTTGGTTAATTTTAACGTTTGTTTAGATTGAGAGCAGCTCACGAGCACTAGTCAAATGTCTAGCGACCAAGCTAACCCGGGGGGAAAGAATCAAATGACAGATTCCCCCTCTTTCAATCTTTATTTATTGCAAAAAGTTAATTAAGTTTGATTAAGAAAAATGTCCAAAAGGAAAAAAAGCGAGAAAGATAAGGAGCGCAACATTACAATAATAATAATTGAAATAATAAGATGGCAATTAAATCAAGTATGCATGAGTGCGAGTAATTAAATAAAATATGCATGAATTAAACATGACATAATTAAATAATGCATGGATGCAACAAGCATGAATAAATATGATGCATAATTAAGTAAAAATGCATAAACTAAAGTAGGGTACAATGAATTAAACAACACAAGCATGCTAAGCTAAATCAATGCAAGATAAAAGGAGTTAGAAATATTAGAGGTACTGTTCATAAACAAAGATAAGTAAAGGAACTCAAAGAAGCAAGTTAGTCTCAACTAAGTAAGTAAACAAATAAGCTAAAAAGCTAAAAGTGATTAAATGAATAAGCTAAAAGAATGAGTACTCAAATCTGGAAATTACTAAGATGTAAGCAAAGCAAAATGGTCCAGTAAGCTAAAAAGCTCAAGCACCAAATAAGTGCTTATGAAAATAAGCTAAAAAAGTGATTAACTAAGCTAAAAAGCTATTGAGTTGGAAAATAACTTATGAAAATAAGTCAACAATTTTAGATTAAAGAATCTGGAAAATTAATTGATTTAGTGCAAAAAATTGATCCAAATAAGCTAAAGAGCTTTTGGTTCAAATAAGCACTTATTGAAACAAGCTAAAAAACACTTAAGTTAAAAAAGGACTTATGAAAATAAGTTAAGAAAGTTAGACAAAATTCA
Organism: Trifolium repens; assembly: GCA_030408175.1. Lineage (NCBI taxonomy): Eukaryota > Viridiplantae > Streptophyta > Magnoliopsida > Fabales > Fabaceae > Trifolium > Trifolium repens. Next base: position 17,915,454 of record CP125839.1, on the reverse strand, counting down.
TATACAGTAACTACTGTATTTGAAATAATGTTGTGCAAAAATTAGGGTCAAATAAGCTAAAGAGCTTTTTGAATCCCTAAATAAACACTTATACGCAAAACAACTTAATTGAGAATCACTTATGAAAATAAGTTGAAAAAGTTTGGAAATGATTTGTATACAGTGACTACTGTGTTTAAATCAATGTTGTGCAAGATTTAGGGTCAAATAAGCTAAAGAGCTTTTTGAAACCCTAAATAAGCACTTATACGCAAAACAACTTACTTAGAAAATCTCTTATGAAAATAAGTTGTAAAAGTTTGAAAATTGATTGTATACAGTGAACACTGTATTTGAATCTATGTTGTGCAACAATTAAGGTCAAATAAGCTAAAGAGCTTTTTGAAACCCTAAATAAGCACTTATTTGCAAAACAACTTACTTAGAAAATCTCTTATGAAAATAAGTTGTAAAAGATTGAAAATTGATTGTATACAGTGAACACTGTATTTGAATCAATGTTGTGCAACAATTAAGGTCAAATAAGCTAAAGAGCTTTTTGAAACTCTAAATAAGCACTTATTTGCAATTAGGTCTAAAAGCAATTATCATGGAAAAAGATTATTAAATAAGCTAAAAAATTCACAAATAAGTTTGACAATATGTAAGCATAAACAATGACCTAACAAACTTAAATAAGCTGTAAGTTACATAAGTGCTTCTACAAATAAGCTAAAATTAACTTAAAATCAAAAATAGGGGGCACATTATTCAGGCATAGCAAAAAAAAGGGGGTGCAGAAAGTACCTGAATCTGGGCCTAAGCCCAACCTGCAATCCTGTGTGGCACAGGAAAGGATGACTAGGGTGCACGCGCGCGTTCTGGACCTTCTGATGAGATCTAGTGGCCAGGATTCAAATTGATCAAGAGACGGATTCAGTGCTACGCAGGAAGAAAGATCACCGTGGACACGCGCGTTTCAGTACGCAGGATCTCGCCATTAAAGGATCCAACGCGTGTGGTTTGAGCCAATGATCCAACGGACGCGTTATGTTTGAACGATCCAACGGACGGAATCAAATCTGGAAACGTGAAGGACCACGATGGGTCTTCTTCTTCCTCGTGAAGAACAACAACAACACATGCTTGGCCAATTTCGAAAATCCCCAAATCTTAACCAAATCGTGCGAAATAAAGCTCTATCCTGCTCGATTTTTCATTCTAGTCATGAATCCATCATTAGTTTTTCCAGAAAGTGTTTCAAGCTTGAGATATATTGAGATAAAGTTTGAGTGGAAAATTTGGAAAACACGATTTAAGCAATATTAAGCACGATTATTGATGGGAAAAGGTTCATGGTGTCATTTGGTGATGAATGGTGCTGAAAAACGATAGAATCAGAGGCTAAAAGCTCCTACTCCATTCTCACATTTTTGGAGGTTTTTGAGGTTTTGATTCTCTCAAATTATGGGTTAGAGTTTGTGTTTTATGGTGGATTCATGTTACTGGAAGTGTTTGGAAGCTTATTTGATTAAGAAATTGAAGTTTGAAGGTGATTTTGATGGATTTCGAATTTGAGAAAATGAGAGAAAAAAGTTGATGTTTTTGATGAATTTTGATCTGATTTTTTTCCTCTCCAACCCTGGCTGCGCCTCTGAGGTTTTGTCAAGGTTTATATATGATTGGAATTAGGTTAACAAAGGGTGAATTGGTGGATAAGAAAGGGTAAATTGGAGAATATAAATTGTGATATTTTGTGTACTATTTTTTTTGGTTCCTTTGATCCCAAACAAATAAATGGTGAGGTGTCCATTATTGGAAGGTTCTAGTTTACTAATGATAGGAATGATGAGGTGTCAATGATTAAAGGAATTTTTTTTGATTTTTGGGAACAAATAACAAATTAAAAATAACACATAAAATAATAAAATAAAAATAAATATGCAAAATAAAAATATGCATGATGGTGAAATGTGATTATGCAAAATGATTATGGATTAAAAATGAGAAAAAAAGGATTTAAATTTGATGTTAAAAAGGTTTCTTGAAATGCAAGTAACTAACTAAAAACAAATAATAAATAAGAAATAAAAATTAATGGAAGGGCAAAATGGTAAATATGGCCCTTTATGATCATGCCATGCAAAAGCCATGCAAGAAAAATGATTCCATTTATTTTTGTGCCAACTTTGACTTTTTGGGTCAATAGTTGACTTTTTCAAGTCAAAGGTTGACTTTTGTTGTCTTTTAAAAAATGGAAAAAAAGTGAAAATAGGGTGGGGCAAAATTAGGGTATGACACCAGCAGGGCACTCATTAATGTGGAGCTCGCTGAGATTGCTATAAGGAGTGGAAAGGAGGAAAGAACCATCAAAGCTTCCAGGACCAAGAGGGTGGAATGCTACATGTTCGAGTGGAAAGAGGAAAAAGCTACACCACCGACTTCAGCTCAAGAGGTACATGTGACGATAGAGATAGAAGAGCTGGAGAATGAAATGACGCAGCTAGAGATAGAGACAGCTCAGGAAGAGGAGGTACCCGAAGGACTAACTGATAAATTGAGGAGGCTAACTATTGAATTGGATATCCAGTCACCATGGGTCAAAGCATGGGGAAGAAACCGAAAAGTGGCCAGAAAATCTAAGTTTGGGGTTAATACGTCACCTCTGAAGAAGCCTGCTGCTGAAAGAAAGAAGAACAATTGGGTCAAAGCTCAAAAAGAAGAAAAGAAGGAACATCCACCAGAAAGCAAGGGGAAGTCCATCATAAAAACAACATCTTCAGAAGATGATGGACGACTCTATTTTGCTACCTTCAAAGAACAACAGGACCCAGAGAAGTATGGAAAGAGCAACAAGAAGGGAGGAGCTAAGGCGAAAGCTCCTACAGAAGAGAGAGACATGCGAACCTATCCTCTGTAATAGAGGAAATGCCTCAAGCTAATGAGAGGCTAAACAAGCGCTGCTTGGGAGGCAACCCAAGGATAAGTATTTAATTTCAGCATTTTCAATTCAGTAATTTCATTTCAGTATTTCATTTTTAGTTTTTCAATTCAATGAAGTATACTATGAATTCCGCATGTCATCTTCATCTGTAAACAGCCCTTCAAAACTTACAAAAAATTAAATAACTGTTTGATGTTTATTATCTTGTGCATGAGAAACTGTTATAGGTAAGATTGCAGCGAAATGAGTTATAAATCCTGATGAGGCGAATTTCACGCCTTCACACAAATACAAAAAGTGATTGCTCCGAAGTGCGAAGTTCGGGAGACAATGAGACGAGTGATGAAGCTGATATCTGTGAGATAAGTGTTCATGCCTTCAGATACCTAAGCCATGTGAGGATTTGAGCCAAATATTTCCAAACGGTATTACCACTTTCTTTCGATTTACTATGAGAGTACCGTGCACTTGTTTATTTTTTAGAACTTGCTCTAATTCTCTGCTGACTAGTTGATTTGATATTATATGCATTGAGGCAATTGTTTGTTATAACCCAGAGCCTTTTCAAGCCACCCTTTATTATTATTATCCTTTGCTAACCAATTTTGAGTTGTAAAACCATATTACAAGCCTATAGATCAGAAAAACAATAAATTACCCTTCTTTGGAGTTAAGGTAATAGTTCTCTAGTCTTGGCAAAAACAAAGTTTGGGGTTGCTCATGGAACCAGCAACATCTAAGTTTGGGGTGGGTGTTGTAACAGCCCGAATTTTTAATAAATAAATTATTAAAAAAAAACTCTATTTACAAAATAGTTTAAAATAGGATAAGAATCTCAACGGACTATTACATTACATAAAATTCTCAATTTATAAAAAACCCATTTTTACCCCGTACACGCTTCGAATCAAATCATCAAACAAGCATTTTCTTCAGTACCTAAAATATTAATTGTAAAGGGTCAATTTCCTTATCCAAATTGAATCATACTCACCGTAAGAAAAATGTCATAAAATAATAACAAAACACTTCACCAATCAAAAGATTTTAGAAAAATATATAATTATTTATTTTCCAAAAAGTAAGCGGATGTCTCATAATCAGTCATATACAAAAACACATTAGAACATCACCAAAGGGATACAACATCACAACTCTGATAAGTGCCCAAATATAGTTAATTTCGTCACTCAAATACGGCAATTATCAATGTGATTTGCATAGAAGTTGTAATTAAATCCCCAAAAATTGTGTATAAACTTGTTTTAGTTAAATATATGTAATTTATCTTAATCCTAACCCTTTTGATAGGTTTCTAAGTTGAAAAGTGATTAAAAGCTATAAAAACAAATTCTGCAAACAGACGTTTGGTGGCTTGGAGCGATGGGCAGCGAGCAGAACAAGGCTGGATCTGGCTGAGGTCGCTTGGAGCGACCATTGGTGGCTTGGAGCGATTAAAAAGAGAAAGTTAGTGACTCAGAGGTTGAGTGGGACACGTGTCAGCAAACCTTTCTCCTTAAGAAAGGTTTGGTAGCTGAGCGACCGCCTTCATAGCCAAGCGACCATGCACTTTTCATATTAATATAAATAACTTTTGGAAAGAAAAAAACGGATTCAATTCTGATATTTTTAGAGATAAGAAAGACCAGAGAAACCAGAGAAACCAGGGTAGATTCATTGCAAAGGAGATTGAAGGTGGATTCACTTAACTTGAGAGATCAAGTGTGATGTTCAATCTTTGTTCTTCTCTTCATCTTTGTAAGCTTGTCACCATGACAATGAGTGGCTAAACTTATTTATTGTTGGGATTAGATGTAACTACTCATGAATATTTGTTGATTTTGATCTTAATATATATGTTTTAGTTATTGATTCATATTTGTGTTATCCTTGCCTTTCATGTTTCATTTCAATGATTTAATTGATATAGACATATGTTAATTGAATCTTTAGAACTAGGATAATCACATATTAAAACTCTAAACTCTAGATATAGATTTAGGTTTTAATATTCATGTTAATATTGAATCTTAATGCTATTGTGTCGATCGATAAATCGAGAGATCAGATTGTTAATCGACACAATTGATTTCGCGATGTACTTCGGACACGGAAACATTCGATGAGCAATATGTGAAAATATGAACTAATAGCTAAAGCATGTATATGTTGGTTGAATCAATACATAGGAATGATTAAGTGAATTCTAATCCCGACAATTCTTTCTCTCTGAAATCAGATCTTTATTTCATCGCTTTTTATACTAAATTGCAATCAAAAACTCTTTACAAACCCAAACTTAAAACAAATGGTAATTGTGAAACAACAATTGATATCGAGTTAGTCCCCGCGGATACGATAATTTACATACTTACTTTTGTACTTTAACAAAATGGCGCCGTTGCCGGGGACTGGCGTTTGATATTAAGGTGTTTGACAATTTCTATCGTTTTAAGCATTCTCGCACTTTATATTTTCTGTTTTAAATTACTTCTATTCCTTGTGCATGCTAACTTGTTTGGTTAGATTGTTGACTCTTGTTTATGCGAGGTAAGACCCCAGCAGAGGACTTACTTTTTGATCTAGAAATCGAGAAAAACCGCTCGTAAGAACAACAGCAAAAACAAACGAAGAAAACAACAAGCCAAACAGAGACAGCAGCAAAAAGGAACTTCTGTTTCTATATCTTCAATATCTTCTATTGCCGAAGAAACGATGGCAGAACATCCACCACCAACCCCTGAACCATGCCAAAATAGCCCGAGACGTTTGGCTCACTTGGCAAGACCAAGAGCTGGAGCCAGACAAACTGAGATGAAAACGGGTTATTTGCAACTGTTATATGCTAACCCTTTTGCAGGATTGCCACATGAAGATCCTTACAATCATCTTGTCAAGTTTTATGAGATAGCCGGTTCACTTGGAGCCACTGAAGCTGAAGAAGAATCGGTGTTCCAAAGAGGGTTTCCACATTCGTTGATTGGTAAAGCAAAGAAGTGGTATCTTGATCAACCTACTCAAGTCATGACCAATTGGAATACTCTTGAGGAGAAATTTCTTGAAAGATTCTTTCCGCATCACAAGTTTATGGAGGCCAAAACATCTATTGCCGTATTCGCTCAAGGTACAAATGAAACTCTAAATGAAGCTTGGGAACGTTACAAGTCTATGTTACGGAAGTGCCCTAATCACGGATTTGATGAACTCACTCAAATTCATATCTTTCGCAACAGACTTCTTCAACAAACAAAGCTTTTGTTAGATGCTACAGCTGGTGGTTCTTTATTATCATTGAGTGCTACAGATGCTACAACAATAATTGAAAAAAAAACTGTTCATTTGGTCCCTTACGTTTATTTTAGGTTTGAATGAAGTCCCTTACGTTTTAAAAGTGTGAATTTGGTCCCTCACGTTATCAACGTTTGCATTAGTTAGTCCCTTCCGTCAAATTTTTCACTAATTTCATTTGATCCTTACACGTGGCTGACGGTTTGGATAGGCGGAAGTGATTTTGGACACGTTGACAGTCATATAATAAACATAACCTTCACAAATAGAAAAAAAAGAGTTAGTGTTTGCAAAGGTCTTTGTCGTATTTTTTTTCTATTTGCGAAGGTTCTGTTTATTATATGACATTCCACGTGTCCAAAATCACTTCCACATGTGTAAACTGTCAGCCATGTGTAAGGATCAAACAAAGTTAGTAAAAAATTTGACGGAAGGGACTAACTAATACAAATGTTGATAACGTGAGGGACCAAATTCAAACTTTTAAAACGTAAGGGACCTGATTCAAACCTAAAATAAACTTAAGGGACCAAATGAACAGTTTAGCCATTGAAAAAATGGCACTTAGTGACGGTCACAGTGATTACAATAGGAATCCATCGCAAAGGAAGCCAGGAGTTCTTGAACTTGATACTTCAGATGCAGTCTTAGCTCAGAACAAGCTTCTCACTAACACTGTAGATCAACTATCAATGCAAATGTCTCGGATGATTAGCCTTCAGGAAGAGTCAAGCAAAGCTAAGCAAGTTGCATTATGTGAGCTATGTACCGGAGACCATCCAACTGGTCATTGTCCTCCGACAAATGAAGAAGTAAACTTTCTGGGAAATCAGCAAAGGCAGGGTCAATATCAAAACAACACTGGTTATCAAAGAGGAGACAATTCAAATTATGGCCAGGGTTGGAGGCAGGATGTTGGCACATCAAATAGGCAGAGACAGTTTGAAAGTTACACTCAGCCATCGCCTATGCAAACTCAGATTTCAAAAATGGGGGAGGATATAAGCAAGCTTATGGAGATGATGAAAGAATCCAACCAACAAAACCAGCAATATCAAAGAAGCAATGATGCTGTGTTAAGGAACGTGGAAACTCAACTGCAGCAAAATCAACAATACCAGAGAAATTCTGATGCTGCATAAAGAAATTTGGAGACTCAGTTGGGGCAATTGGCTAAGCAAATAGCTAACAATAACAATCAAGGAGGATCATTCACGGCAAACACCGAAGCTAATCCAAAAGATTGTAAGTCTATCAAGACTAGAAGTGGTATAGAGATTGGTAAGGGTATTGGTGATAATCTAGTGAAGGAGAGGGCTGTTGTGGAAGCAAGAGAAAAAGAAGAGAAGAAGTGTGAGACAGAAGAAAAGAATAAAGGAGTATTAGTTGAAAATGAAAAAAATGAAAAAGAAGAAAAAAATGAGTGTGAGGGTGAAGTAAGTGAGGAGAGTGAGAGTAGTAATCTGAAGTCAAAAGAAAAGAAGAGCATTCAAAAGATTCCTTCTACTCAACACTTGGCATATCCTCAAGTTCCAACAAAGAAAGACAAGGAAAGGCAATATGCAAGGTTTTTGGACATTTTTAAAAGATTACAAATTACTCTTCCATTTTCCGAAGCCTTCGAGCAGATGCCTACTTACGCAAAGTTCATGAAGGAGATTTTGACAAAGAAGCGAAGGCTCAATGAGGAAGAGACCATTCAGTTGGATGCTAGTTGTAGTGCCATCATTCAAAGGACTTTACCAACCAAAGAGAAAGATCCAGGAAGAGTCACATTGCCCGTCAGTATCGGTAATGTGAATGTTGGAAAAGCTCTTATTGATTTGGGGTCCAGTATCAACCTTATTCCCTTGTCCGTGATAGAAAGAATTGGTGGTCTGGAGATAAGAGGAACAAGAATGACATTGCAGCTAGCCGACAAATCCATCACTCGTCCATCAGGAATTGCTGAAGATGTACTTGTGAAAGTGGACAAGTTTATGTTCCCAATCGACTTTGTTGTGATGGATATTGAAGAAGATGATGATGTGCCTTTGATTCTAGGAAGATCTTTCATGAAGACGGCGCGTATGATGATAGATATTGATGATGGGGTAATGAAAGTGAGAGTTCAAGATAAGGAGGTTAGTTTTAATTTATGGGAAGCTATGAAGCATCCAAAAGAAAAAGATGTTTGTTGCAAATTGGATGCCACCGATGAAGCTATCCTAGATGTACGAAAACAAGCACATAGACCTTCACCTCTTGAACAAGCATTAACCGATGCATTTAATGAACTTGACCCCGAGAAAGAGGATGAAATTGAAGATTTCTTGAAAAAGCTTGATGAATTTGAAGAAGTATCTCCTTGTGAAGCTAAAATAGAGGAATTGAAGCATGATTCAAATGAAACAAAGCCGGTAGAAGTAAAGCTTGAATTAAAGACATTGCCATCACACTTGAAGTATGTTTTTCTTGAAGGAGATGACAAGAATCCGGTAATCATTAGTAGTTCATTATCAACACAAGAGGAGAGAAGGTTGATTGAGGTTTTGAAGAGGAACAAAGAAGCAATTGGATGGGCGTTATCCGATTTGAAAGGTATTAGTCCATCTTATTGTATGCACAACATTATGATGGAAGATGATTACAAGCCGGTAGCACAGCCGCAACGTCGATTGAACCCTACTATGAAGGAGGTTGTGAGAAAGGAAGTGGTGAAGTTGTTGGAAGTCGGTATGATTTACCCAATTTCAGACAGTGCCTGGGTGAGTCCAGTCCAGGTAGTACCAAAGAAAGGTGGAATGACGGTGATTACTAATGATAAGAACAAATTAATTCCATCAAGAACAGTCACAGGGTGGAGAATGTGCATCGATTACAGAAGACTCAACAAAGCCACCAGAAAAGACCATTTTCCATTGCCATTTATGGATCAAATGCTTGAGAGATTGTCAGGGCAGGAGTTTTATTGCTTTTTAGATGGTTATTCGGGATATAATCAGATCACCGTCAATCCCGAAGACCAAGAGAAGACAGCATTTACATGTCCCTTCGGAGTCTTTGCTTATCGACGAATGCCGTTCGGTTTATGTAATGCTCCAGCCACATTTCAAAGGTGTATGCAAGCTATTTTTTCTGATTTGATTGAAAAAAGCATCGAAGTGTTTATGGATGATTTCTCGGTGTTTGGCCCTTCTTTCAATGGTTGTTTGAAAAACTTAGACACCGTACTGAAGCGGTGTGTGGAATCCAACTTGGTTCTTAATTGGGAAAAGTGTCACTTCATGGTGACGGAAGGCATTGTGTTGGGACACAAGATTTCTGCAAAAGGTATAGAGGTGGACAAAGCAAAAATAGAAGTGATTGAAAAGCTACCACCACCAGTTAATGTGAAAGGAATCAGAAGTTTTCTTGGCCATGCCGGATTTTACCGAAGATTCATCAAAGACTTCTCCAAAATCGCAAAGCCGTTAAGCAATCTGCTTAACAAAGATAAGGCTTTTCATTTTGATAACTCTTGTTTAATTGCTTTTGAAGAATTAAAAATGAGATTGACAACTGCACCCATAATCATAGCACCTGATTGGTCACTTAAATTTGAACTTATGTGCGATGCTAGTGATTATGCGGTTGGTGCAGTCCTTGGTCAAAGAAAGAACAAATTTTTTCATGCTATACACTATGCAAGTAAAGTGCTAAATGATGCTCAAATCAATTATGCAACAACAAAAAAAGAGTTGCTTGCAATAGTATATGCACTTGAAAAATTTTGTTCTTACTTAATTGGTTCAAAGATTGTTGTGTATACTGACCATGCAGCTATCAAGTATTTGATCACAAAGTCTGATTCCAAACCGAGACTCATTAGATGGATGCTCTTGCTGCAAGAGTTTGATCTTGAGATTAAGGACAAGAAAGGTACGGAGAATTTGGTAGCTGATCATCTGTCAAGGTTGGTGAACAATGAGGTTACTAAACATGAACATGAAGTTCAAGAGGAATTTCCCGATGAAAAGTTACTTATGATGCAAGAAAGGCCGTGGTTTGCTGACATGGCTAATTACAAAGCCTCGGGGTTAATACCAGATGATTTCACTTGGCATCAATGAAAAAAGTTCCTCCGTGAAGCAAATCAATATGTTTGGGATGATCCTTATTTGTTCAAGATTAGAGCTGACAATTTGTTGCGAAGGTGCGTTACTACAGAGGAGGCCACCAACATTTTATGGCATTGTCACAATTCGCCATGTGGTGGTCACTACAATGGTGAAAGGACAGCAGCAAAAGTTCTACAGTCGGGGTTCTTTTGGCCGACTTTGTTTAAAGATGCATATGAGCATGCTCAAAGATGTGACAACTGTCAAAAGACCGGGGGAATTTCAAGACGCAATGAGATGCCTTTGCAAAACATTCTTGTTGTTGAAGTCTTCGATTGTTGGGGCATTGATTTTGTTGGACCATTTCCCTCGTCATTATCCAATGAATACATTTTAGTGGCGGTTGATTATGTGTCAAGTGGAAGCAATTGCATCACCTAAGGCCGATGGCAAGACGGTGATCAAATTTCTCAAAAGGAACATTTTTTCTCGCTTTGGAACTCCTAGGGTGCTAATAAGTGATGGAGGGTCCCACTTTTGCAATTCACAATTAGAAAAGGCCCTTGAGCACTATGGAGTTAGACACAAGGTTGCATCACCATACCATCCGCAAAGAAATGGGCAAGCGGAAGTTTCAAATCGAGAGATAAAGAGGATTCTTGAAAAGACTGTGTCCACTTCAAGAAAGGACTGGTCTTTGAAGCTTGATGAAGCATTGTGGGCATATCGGACAGCTTTCAAATCACCGATAGGGCTCACACCATTTCAGATGGTATATGGTAAAGCATGTCAGCTTCCGGTAGAGTTGGAGCATAAAGCATATTGGGCTTTGAAATTTTTGAACTTTGATCCATCTTTATCGGGAGAGAAAAGAAAGTTGCAGCTGCATCAACTTGATGAAATGAGGACTCAAGCCTATGAGTCTTCCAAGTTATACAAAGAGAAGGTTAAGGGTTATCATGACAAAAGGATTCTAAACAAGGAATTCAAGCCGGGGCAAATGGTTCTTTTATTCAATTCAAGGTTGAAATTGTTTCCCGGGAAATTGAAATCCAAGTGGTCCGGTCCTTTTAAAATCAATGAAGTAAAGCCTTATGGTGCGGTTGTTTTGGAAGATCCAGCTACCAAGAAAACATGGACTGTGAATGGTCAGAGGTTGAAGCTGTATTTTGGTGGTGAATTTGATCGGCTCACCACTAGAATTCCACTTGCCGATCCTTGAGTTAATCGAAAAGGCGTCGAGCAAATGACGTTAAACAAGCGCTTGTTGGGAGGCAACCCAATCTTGTGAATATTGTTTCTGTTTTATTTGGCATTTTGTAATTGATAAAGGATAGAATAGAGTGGGTAAGCTGTGCAAATTGAACTGGTGCAAAAACTCTAATTTTCTGCTATGGTAGCTCAGCTACCAACCCGTGGCACAGCGACCGAGCACGACACCTGTGACAGATATGTCACTGCCAGCTGTATCCCACTCATCCTTCACTTGATGAGTCATCGTTTCCCACCATTAAAACACGGGTTCCCAGTTTTGAACCCTAAAACCTCACTTTTTCTTTACACAACTTCATCTCTTCCTCTCCAAAAATTCATCTCTCAAGCTAACCCATTACCAAAATCCTCAAAGTATTGCAAATCTTTCACAATCCCAGTCAAGAATCTTCATTTCTTTTTAATTTTCGTGCATCAATTCATCCAAGAGGTATGTATTCTACTTTTTCTTGACTATGAGAAGTTTAGGGTTGAAAAAGGGTTGAACTTCCCAATTTGTTTAATCTCTTTGACAAGACTTGTTCTATTGATTAAATCCCACTCTGTTATTTGAATTTCATTTAGGAATCCATCATGCATGTTGTTCTTCTTCTTGTTAAAACCCCAAATTGCAATTGGGTTTTGAAAATTTCAAGCATACATAAAATTTTGATGAACATTTATGCAGGCTAAAGGTTATTTGTTTCTAAAAATAAGATTACTATAGTTTCTAAGTGATTAGGGTATTAAGTAAACAATGGGCATGCTCTGTTATTGTATTTCAAAAATTCTTGCCTGCGTGCTGGTCGCTAGGCCTCGCTGGTAGCCACCACAACACTGCCCTGAGATTGTTTTGCTCGCTGGAGGTAGCTTGGAGCGACCTCATGCAGATTTGTTTTTGTGTTTTATTTGCATATAAGGTACTGATTTGAGCTGGTTGTCGTTAATTGTTGTGACTATAGGTATGGCTCCCAACAAAGCAAAGGAACAAGTCAAGAAGCGTAAGACCGGGAGTAGTAGCACGCCCCGAAGAACAAGTTATGATCCCAATCGGTTTCGAGGGCCTGAGCAATGGGCAAGATTCAAAGAGCTGGAACAGAGGTCCATTTGTCCTGAGAGGATTTTTGACATCAGTACTGTCGGGGATTTCCAGCGTTTTGGCCAAATCATTGACGATCGCAATTGGGGTAAGCTAGCTAATCCTACTAAGAAAATCCATTTTGACTTGGTGAGGGAATTTTATGCCAATGCTATACCACTTGAGGATGAGGACCCTGTCACTTTTCGAACATTTGTTAGGGGTAACGAAATTAGGTTTGATAGGGATACTATAAACTCATTTTTGGGAAACCCAAGTCCACTACCATCTGACACCTATTGTGCCCTCACTCAACACTTAGCCCGTGAGAATTGGAATGTCCCAGCAATCACTCGCACTTTACTTAGACCCGGGCATGAAATTGAATGGAATGGTGACCAAAGCACCCCTCTACATGCTCTCAGGGATGACCTTACAATCCCTAGCCAACTCTTGCTCACTTTTACCCTCCATAATGTTATCCCTCGCACTCATACCTCTGATGCTACAATGAGGGTGCTCACTTTTATGTACTATATGGAGAAAAACCTTGAAATTGATGTGGCAAGATTGATAGCTAATGAAATGAAGGAGATAGTTCTAACTGGCATTCGGGCCACGAGGCTCAAACCTAATAGTACCTTGGGATTCCCCGGTTTGATCATGGGTTTAATCAAAGACCAATCTCAGACGTCCCTTCCACGTGACTCTCACCTCACCCTGAAGGAGTATACCGATAAGGATGCAAAGAAAAATTGCAAATACTGGAAGACTACGGTGTTTGTTGACCAAGCTGGTGGTCGATCTTCTGTCCCACCTCCTCCCGCTCCACCTGTTTTCCCACCTTCGGGATACCAACCTATGGATCCTACTACCTTTCATAACCTTGTCACATATAATTGGGATCTCCATGATGCTGGGTTCAGGGCCATGCAGGCTGTCCATCAATCAATTTACAATGCCCAAACCCAGCAACCAGTGATGACTCCTGAGAGTTTTCCGAGTCAGGTGCAGTGGCCTGGGGTCAGGCCTTATATTCCTGGGGGGAGTAGCTCAGCTGCAGCTGGTGGTGATGATGTTGCTGGAGATGCTGCTGGTGGAGATGATGTTGCTGGAGATGTTGATGATTCCCTTGATGAGCAGGCGGCTGATGATTCCCTTGATGAGCAGGCGGCTGATGCTTATATGGATGAGGATGATGATGGTGGAGATGATGATGATGCTGCTTCAGATGAAGAGGCAGTAGATGAGGACTCAATCTCTGATGACTTCCGATGATGTAGATAATGACTGAAAAGCTCGCCTTAAATGAGTGATATTTAAAAAGCTTTCAGTCATTTATCTCTTTAAGCTTTAATGTTATTTTCCTTTTCAGTTCTATTGTAGTATATGTACCATATCTTATGGAGCATGCTCTTTTGGTGTCATATGCATGCTCTTTTGTTGAAACATGTTTTGGATCTTGATCAAGCATGTATGCGAACCACACCATGTATTATCTTTTCTTGTATAAATTTGAATATGGTGTTTAATGTTTTTAGGATAATTTTAATCCATGTCCTTTAGTATTTTGTTTTGAATACCATTGTGAATATCATTTTTGATGACAAGCATGATTTCATGAGACTCAAAGATAGGTTTGTAGTGAATCAAATGAAATAGTTTGATGTTGTGAGAAGCATGACAATTTGTGAATGATTTTTATAATGTGCTTAGGAATTTAACATGTTTTTGAAATGTGTTGCTTGTCCTAAGATGATTCTCATTGTCTTTATTAAACATGATGAAACGTGTGCTATCCAAACTAGCCGGGTGAGTTGTGTGAGCCTTCCATTGTTCACAAAAATTATTGAGAGCCGGCAATTGTGTATATTCAGTTGATTTTAGCTTAATCCTGCTATTATTTGATGTATCTGATGTTGTGGAAGTGATCAAGGCCATGTTTCTAATTGAGCGCAACTACTTTGGCCAAAGATAACCTGCCTTGTGAGATAGTGATCTTTTGTGTCCCCATTTGAGCCTAAAAAAAAATATTGTATAATTTTTGTTGTTTTGAACCCTAAACCAAAAGAATAGAAAAACAACTACTCTACCCTTGCCTGAGGATAGGAGAGCTAGTAGTTTTCAAAAGGGTTATTTTAATATTCAAGTTGGGGAGAAGGAGGTTGTATAAAAATAAGAAAAATTATTTAAGAAAAGTAGTGATGTGGTGATTCCGAATGAAAAAAAAAGAAAATGTTTACAAGAAAATTGACACACATGTGAAAAAAAAAAAAGAATGTTCTTAAAAAGAAAATGAAATGAAAAAGAAAAAAAAAAAAGTGTCAAAGAAAAAGAATCACCACATCAAAAGAAAAGGGGAAAGTGAAAGAGAGTGAATGTCTTTTGTGATGTAAATAGTCAAGAATGATGCTCTCTTATCCTAGGCTTTTTGAATCCAAAGAAAAACAATGATTTTTTGTAGCCCAGCCCCATTACAAGCTTACAAAAGTCCTTAGTGATCCACAACTGATGGTGTGTTATTTGATATTGCCTGGATGAATGTTTGAATCGAACTGTTGTATGCACCTTGCTCGGATTGAGTTAAACACCTACCTTTGAGCGATACACTTGTGAGAAATTTGTGATAGTATTTGCTTTTTGATTGTTTGACAAGGAAAATGAGAATCTTGCTTAGGCATAGCAATCTTTTCATGATCATGTTCTATTTCTTTGAATATTTGGAAGATTGATCATAAGTTGTAGTGCTTTACTCATTAAAAGAAAAATGTTGTTTTAAGATTTGATTGATAACAAACCTAATCTTGAGCAATTAAATGCAACTTGTCTATATGTGTTTTTCACTTTTGTTTGAGGACAAACAAAGTCCTAAGTTGGGGAGAGTTGATAAGTGTCCAAATATAGTTAATTTCGTCACTCAAATACGGCAATTATCAATGTGATTTGCATAGAAGTTGTAATTAAATCCCCAAAAATTGTATATAAACTTGTTTTAGTTAAATATATGTAATTTATCTTAATCCTAACCCTTTTGATAGGTTTCAAAGTTGAAAAGTGATTAAAAGCTATAAAAACAAATTCTGCAAACAGACGTTTGGTGGCTTGGAGCGATGGGCTGCGAGTAGAACAAGGCTGGATCTGGCTGAGGTCGCTTGGAGCGACCATTGGTGGCTTGGAGCGATTAAAAAGAGAAAGTTAGTGACTCAGAGGTTGAGTGGGACACGTGTCAGCAAACCTTTCTCCTTAAGAAAGGTTTGGTAGCTGAGCGACCGCCTTCATAGCCAAGCGACCATGCACTTTTCATATTAATATAAATAGCTTTTGGAAAGAAAAAAACGGATTCAATTCTGATATTTTTAGAGATAAGAAAGACCAGAGAAACCAGAGAAACCAGGGTAGATTCATTGCAAAGGAGATTGAAGGTGGATTCACTTAACTTGAGAGATCAAGTGTGATGTTCAATCTTTGTTCTTCTCTTCATCTTTGTAAGCTTGTCACCATGACAATGAGTGGCTAAACTTATTTATTGTTGGGATTAGATGTAACTACTCATGAATATTTGTTGATTTTGATCTTAATATATATGTTTTAGTTATTGATTCATATTTGTGTTATCCTTGCCTTTCATGTTTCATTTCAATGATTTAATTGATATAGACATATGTTAATTGAATCTTTAGAACTAGGATAATCACATATTAAAACTCTAAACTCTAGATATAGATTTAGGTTTTAATATTCATGTTAATATTGAATCTTAATGCTATTGTGTCGATCGATAAATCGAGAGATCGGATTGTTAATCGACACAATTGATTTCGCGATGTACTTCGGACACGGAAACATTCGATGAGCAATATGTGAAAATATGAACTAATAGCTAAAGCATGTATATGTTGGTTGAATCAATACATAGGAATGATTAAGTGAATTCTAATCTCGACAATTCTTTCTCTCTGAAATCAGATCTTTATTTCATCGCTTTTTATACTAAATTGCAATCAAAAACTCTTTACAAACCCAAACTTAAAACAAATGGTAATTGTGAAACAACAATTGATATCGAGTTAGTCCCTGCGGATACGATAATTTACATACTTACTTTTGTACTTTAACAAACTCACAATTAACAAATTATACACATGAGACACAAGAGCACACCCAAGATAAAACACAACTTCATTAATTTTAATAAAGCACAACTTCACTAAAATGCATGCAATGCGCTTAGACTCGCTAAATGCATGTGGTACTAATAGCAACGTCATATCCAGTTTTATGTCATGATGGACACAACGTCATTTATACAACACCAGTAAACAACGTCATTCTCAACACCATATATACAACACCTGTAAGCAACGTCATTTTCAACATCATTTATACAACACCAGTAAGCAACGTTGTTCTCAACACCTTGAATGAATGCATGATCATATCATGAGACTCAACAACAACAACAACAACAACAACAACATCATTAACACCGTCATTTTATCAACATCATTAGCAACTGCTTAATAACAACATCAACAAACAATATCAAATGAGATTGACAACGACAACATCATAAAAACCAAATATAGTCCTTTACAACAAAACACACAATAATCACACAAAATAATCAAATTAGTTTATTTAAATTAGTTCATTTTAATATCTTCCAAATGACAAATGTCCTACTACTATCTCATAACATAATTCCTACGTAGTACGAGTGTATGGGGAAAAAGCCCTTACCTCAGACGCTTTCCTTCCAAGCACGATACTAATCTAAATCGTAGTTACAGTACACTCGGGGTATCTCTTGTTCCAAGGTTCTTTTCGACTATAAAGACTCCAAGAAGGAAATGAGTCTTAGAACAAAGGTTGATGATCAATTGAATGGAATTTGTTTTATGATCATACAAAAACGTTTGGGAGTGATTGTATAGCATTAACTTGTAGATGAGGAATATATGGCAATACATAGTGGTTTAACGGGTACACCTCAACATGACATGCCAAGACTTCATGTTCTAATCAAGTGGAAAATCAAAGTGGTTAAATTCCATTCATGGGCAATTATTGTGTGGAAGGGAGCAATTAAAGTGGATGAAGGGAATTAAAGAATTACACTAGCTTGACTCATTTATCAGAAATTGCATCGACTAGAAATAAGGAGGAAATCCAAACGTGAATGAATGAAATAAGCCAATGAATAATCCGGTCAACAAGTGCCATAAAATAATTTAATTGGAATAAAGTGAGAGATTAATGTTGAATCAAAGAAATCAAAATTATATTTATTCTCAATTAATCTCATCTCTACTATTTTCCCATCTACACCCCCTCTATTCTCTTAACACCACTTTATTTTATTTTCTACTTCTTTTTAATTTTATTTTCAAGCTAGCAATGTCATTATTTTTATTTATCAATTATTTAATTATTCACCACAAACATAATTAAATAAACATCATCAACCAACACCACAACAACTAGATAATTAAATAAAATAAATTTTTATTTTTATTTTTGGGGCGTTACAACTCTCCCCCACTTATAGAATTTTCGTCCTCGAAAATTAGTTACCTAAAGGAAATAACTCTCAAAAATTAGAAACATTATTACCACGTATATCATCATAAAAATTATTCTTTTCAAAATAAGTGACCAAAATTATTCAAATTGCATACCAAAAATAAATAAAGTGTTTAAACTATAGCTCATCATAAACATTTTTTTTAACAAGCTACTCAACATTAAGATAAATAAGTTTAAGAATGAAGCAAAATTTCATAATTTCCGCTGCGCACTCTGATAACAAAAATCAACAACATGGATCCCAAAATAATTTGCAAAGGTAAAATCATTTATGAACAGTATATCTTAAATAAAAATAGTTCAAATACTTCAATAAAATTTTCACACAATTCAAGATAAAACATTCTTCGAAAAAAAAATAGCACTCCATACTTCTAATTCACACCTCTCATGATTTGATCACTTATCGCAACTAAAGTCGGGATTTTCAAGTATTTGTGTCTATAGAACTCACTATTTCGATAAGAGACATTCCAAACAAGGTTCGTGTGGTGTGTGGAGTACTCTCCATCTCTTGAGAATGAAAAACAAGTTACCTAAATTCTATAATTACTTTGAGCCAAATATTTTTTTTTTATTCTAGACCTAAATCTAAGGATTCCAAAAAGTAAAATCTAGCTTGCAACTAACCACGTAATTTCAAAAATTAAATCACAAAGTCGATAACCAAAAAGAATCAAACGACATAATACATGTCAGGGACTCAAACGCTCATGACATATAGTCATACCACTTTTAAATTTCTAACTCTTTCTTAAAGCATACATAAAATAGATTCAAAACAACAATATTCATCTACACCAAACCGTACTTCTTTCATTTTCTCCAAAATCAATCCATACATAATTCAATCTATTAAGAAGTTAATTTAATTATATTAACCCCGTGAATATTAACCTATCATTATTATTATTATTATTTTTTTTTTTTTTGCAAATGATAATTAGGAACAACACCATTTTTCATGTTTCTCACTCCTTTCTTTGCCCCACACATAGATATCATCAATCCAAAATACTCATTTACACCAAGTCATAATTTGTTTAATTACCACCCAAAAATTATTTTGGTAATAGCATCATTAAAAAAAGGGTTAATAGGCCAATACCCCCCTGCAATGTTAGCGAGTTTTGCGATACCCCCTGAAATTTTTTTTTAAGGAGATTCCCCCTTGCAATATTCAGATTCCACGCGTTACCCCCCCAGCTGCACATCGAGGACGCTGACTGTGTAGAATCTCCACGTGTCAGCGCCACATAAGACACGTGGAATTAAATTTTTTTTTAATTAATTTTGTTGCCACGTGGCAGCTGACTTTAATTAAAAAAAAAAACTCAAATTAATTTTTTTATCTGTCTATTTATAAAATCCTTTTTTATTATTTAACATATTTTTAATTAAAAAGAAAAGAAAAAAGAAAAACTTAAAACAAAGAGAAATAGAAGAAGCAAGTCTCGAGCTTCATCTTCTTCATCCTCGGGTCGATCTTCTTCTCTCCATCCAAGCAAGTCTCGAGCTTCATCGTGTTCTGGTATGTATTGATTCTTAGTTTATGTTGTTGTTGTTGTTTCGTTTCTTCCTGTTTTATCTTCTTCTTGGTTCGTTTCATCCAATCGTAATTTCTATTTTGACTGGATTTGGGGCTTAGGGTTTTTGCAATTTGGGTTGAAGCAAGTGTTCATCAATTGGAAATTCAAGCTCCTCCAATTTACCAAGATGTGGTTGTGAGCTTCCTATGAAGATGTGGGTTTCAAACACCGGCCAAAATCCAAAGAGAAAGTTTTGGAAATGTCGAAATAGCGAGGTAATACTTTGCAAATTTCTGTTTTGTTAGCTTTCATATGTGAATTCTGAGCTTTTATTGATAATTTTGGATTGATTTATGATATGTTGATAATGTTGGTTTTAATTATGATTTGTAATTCTAAATGCAGTGTTTTGATAGCTGTGATTTGTTAGTTTGGGATGATGAATTGTATGAAGTGGAAGCTGCAAATCCAAGAGGACAAAGGCAGGCATCAATGCAACTTGGTGAAGAGTTTGGCAAGGCTTTTGGGCAAGAGTTTGGCACTGTGTTTGGGAAGGAATTTGGCAATGGATTTGGGAATGAGTTTGGCACACAAATTGGAAATGAAATTGGGAAGAAGTTGGGTCATTTTGTATGGGTTGCAATCTTCATGTGTGGGATCATGATTGCTATGTTATTCAAAACAATGTAATAGCTAGTTTAAGTTAATTAGTTTAGTTTGTCTGATCTTTAATCAAGGTTGTATTAGTTTATGACATTAATATGTTTCAAATGGTTGTATTAAAACATGATTTTGGAATGAAAAAATTGATTTCAGTTTATATGTTGAATATGTACAATTTGAATATGTAAAATTTGGTTTTATTAACTTGAATATGTAACTTGAATATGTAAACTTGAATATGTAACTTCAATATGTGTGATGAAGTCATAATCTCATCATTAAATCTCAACATATAAGCACCTTACAGGGATTAATAAGCAAGTTGAATATATATAACAATCTCTAACTCAAGATTAATAAGCCACATAACAGTGGAATTGTCATTACCAAAACAGATTAATAAGCACCTTACAGGGCAATTGTCATTACAAAATAGATAAATCACAAGCACATGATAGTGCAATTGTCTTAATCCCCAAAGCACTAGAAAGTGCATACGAAAACAGAATTCAGATAACATAAAACCAAGACATAACAGTGCATACCAAAACACTTAAAACTAATATCAAGTTACAAAACATAAGACTTATAACATAACACATAATCAACATAATCATTTCTTCTTCTTTTTTGGAATATCCTTCCAAGACTTCATGGATCTGAAGCAAGTACCAAGTTTTGCATCATCATTTATCAAATCCCCATCATCAGCTTCTTTGATCTCTATTGGCTGTGATTGACTTGCACCAACACCAGTTATTGTTGTTTTGCACCAATTTTGCTTCACTCTTTCACTGCTTCTTCTTGGTTTACCATGATATAGTGAACTCACTTTCTTCACTTTCTCTGTCTTCACATTAATCTTCTTTCTTTTCTGATTAGCAGGCTCAACATCTGGTAGTGAAGCAATTATATCATCAGGAATGTCATCAAACAAGTCTTGACTTGGTTCAACAACCATTGATACTTGGCTAACTTCAACTGCTTCTGGTGCTTCACTTTGAACTGATTCTGGTGCAAGAGTTGGAATTGCAGCTGGTGATGCTTGATTCTGAGTTCCTTGTGGTGCATGAGCAACTGGTGCTTGAGTTGCAGCTTTCCTTTGTTTCATTTTCAACAACACCAAATGCCAATGGAAAGTATTGGTCATTTGGGTCTCTACCCACAGCAATCAGCAACTGTCCACCATATTTAGTTTTTAAATGGCATCCATCCACACCAATGAATGGTCTACATCCATTGGTGAACCCTTTTTTGCAGCCCTCAAAACAGAAGTAAAATGAACTAAATCTGGGAAATTATAAACAGAATTAATGAGATGTAGATCTTGACAGAAAAATTAAAAACAAATAAATTTAGATGTAGATCTGTACAAATAAACAACAACTAATAACATATATGTACCTGGGATGAATTGAAGGAATTGGTCTATCAACACCAATCTTCACTGTGTTTCTCTTGCTTACCCTAAACAACTCTTCTGCATATCTCCTCAACATACCATACTGCCTGTCAGCATCTCCTTTAATTATTGTAGAGGCATACTGTTTTGCCTTCCAAGCTGTGCTAGGGGTGATGATCAAGGAAAAGTTGGTCCTCATGAGTTGAATAATGTCTTTGATCCTCACCTTCTGAGATGTGTGCATTTGGTTCACCACATGTGTTGAGACCCACTTGGAGTTGGCAGCTTTATTGGTCAAGGACTTAATGCATGTGTGTTTAATAAACCTATCCTCTGTCTTTATTGCAAAAGTGCTTGACTGGCCCACTTGGGAACACAACACATAGTAGGGACACCCTCTGTTACACTTCACTCTTACCCTATCCCCTTCATTTTTAACAAATTTTATATCATATCCATTTCTAACATTGTGGTCCCTAATTGCAAATCTAAAATCTTTTAAACTAGTGAACTCCATACCACACTTAAATTTGTCCTTCTTCCCCATTTTTTCTTTTCTATACTTCTCATATCTAAGGCCTCTTTCCTCATCTGATGCATCAGGATCTGAACTATTCAACTCTTCACTTTCATATTCATCATCATCAAACTTTCCCACACTGCTGCATCCAATTGAACTAAGAACAATTTGCATGTTATTTTCATTAGTTTTCTCTGGTATTGGATCAGCACCAAACCCATCCTCAAGACCAACTGTTCTCTCATCCTCACTGTCATTAAATTTCACCCCAACATCACTATCATACCCACTATCTGAATCATCATCATCTATTTTGTTATCCACATAGATTTCTGCATCAACTCCACCACCAACACTATGTATAGCAACCTCCATATAGTCATCATACTCTCTCAACTTAAAGAATCTACCATTATCAAAATCTCTGAACCTAGACCATAGTTTTACCCTTTCAACATTATAACCCCAACCCATAACAATACCAAACACATGAGACTTGTTACTCCAATTACTCATTTTCTCACCACTCACAACAGTTTGAACCCCACCTCTATATATCAAACTGTCATTCTCTTTGAAAAACTCACCACCATGGTGAAATACAACATTGAATAACTCTTCATTTCTGTTAAAAAAAAAATCCATTTTTTACCATCAGCCACGTGTCTAAATCCTATTAACCCCCACACATATTAACATATGAACACCCACACACAATCAACACTACACTAAACAACAAAAATTGAATATGATTTTTTTTTGACCGTGTAGTGTGTGATTCGGTCCTACAGGCACAGAATAAAGAATCTAACATGTGATTAAAGATGATTATTTACTATTCATACAGTTTTGGAAACAGAAATCACTTACTTGGGATTCGTCTTGTCATACCCCATTTTTTGACCAGATTAATTGTCCAATAAAACCTGAATATTTTCGTCGTTTCTGACAAAATTTCGGCAGAGAGATATTTTAAAATACCTCGTTTTTGGCTTCCTTTTTTTTTATATATATATATATATATTTTTTTTTTTTATTTTGTTTATTTTATTCCATTTTGTTATTTATCTTTTGTTTATTTTATTTTGTTGTTCTTAAATTTTAAGGGGGCGCTTGCCCCCATTTTTGGTAGTTATCCTCTTTAAATTTTTATTTATTATTATTACTATCTTTTTTTTTTTTTTTTTTTCTAGTTTGTCCTCATCCAAGCAGAGTCATACAGTCTCAATTCCAACACAGTACAAGCTGTACAGTTCCCATGTTCATCTGTCTCAGTCAACACAAATCAGAAAATTAATTGGAGAATTGAAGCCACTTAACTTCCTTTCCCAATCTGATTCTTTGCCAAAAAAGCATAAAAGACAGGACCAATTTCTCTAAACAGAGGACAATCACAGAGAAAAAACATTACACAGGAGAGCCAAAAAAATCATTCTTTCAAAGTCAGTAACAACAATCACAAAACCATCACAGCACGACCGAAATCCAGAACTATTTTTTTTTCATAACCAAATCACTCCAAGCCAAAATCAAAACTGTATCATCATCATTAATCCAAACAACAACAAACAGAAACACACCGAATCCGAAACCGATCGAAGAGAAAGGTAGAAAGTTTGTTTTTTTCTTCCGAAATTTAAAACATAGATTTAGGATTTCTCAAGCTTTTTTTTAAGAAAACTAATTGGAAATCCGAAATCTAGGTAGAAAAAGGTTTTAGAAAAACGTTTTCTTTTTTATAAAAAGTGTTTTTTTGGTTTCCGGTGGTGGCGCCGCCGCGCCGGCCGCCGCACCACCACCGGAATATTCATATGAAATGATGAACATGAGTGAGAGAAGAGAAAGAGATGGAACCGAGAGAGAGAAAAATGAGGAAGGAAAGAGAAATTTTTTACAGGTGAATGATTTCAGCGTGAGAAAACAAATGTATATGCCATTCTGATCCAGTGTGCGCTCGCTCATCGTAATGTCATGCACCCACACTCTGGAGAGCCGTTTGATCTGATCAAACGGTGTTCATTTCCCCATCCTGTGATCAGATCTCATCTGTATGATCAAATCGGACGACTGTGATCAAATTTCTCCGCGCACCCCCACTTCTCTGCGCGCCCCCCATCTGATTTCTTTTTTTTGTGTGAGATCTGACTTTTTTTTTGCAGATCTGGAATTGGGCTTTGGCCCCTGTTTTACTACTGCACCCCCATATTCTGGTTCATTTTCTATTAGTTAGGATTTAATTTATCTTTTATTGATTTTTTTGCATCATCATTTATTTTAATTTTAGAATGTATTTAGGAACCTTGTAAATATATAAATGAGAAAAACTGCATCGCATGCATATTTATTTATCGCTTTACGTCAAAAAAAAAACAAAAACACAAAAATAGTAGCGTCAATTCCAAGGAAAAGGGGACTTTCACTTTGATCCAACGTCATAGTGAAAATTCCTCGCGTTTAATTTAGATTATTTTATCGCACATAGTGTTCTCTTTAAAAATAACAAAAAACCAAAAAACATTCAAATACTCAAAAAACCATTTTCAAAAAAGAATCTCTTTCATAAAAAAAAAACCTCGATATTCGTCGAGAGACTTTTTCTAAACATTTTTCATAATAAATATTTTAATTCATGTAAATATACTTAAACACTTTTTTCTCAAAAAATTAAAAAATACAAAAATACATTCAAAAACTTTTTTGCCACTCGGCTTTTCATTTTAAAATATTTTCAAAACTAAAATACATCAACAAACAATTTTCATAATTTTTACCCCGAACTACGAGATTTTGATCCTTCGGGTACGTAGTGCAAAAGACTTCGCGTCTTCCCAAATCAAATAAAAAATAAAAACATTTTCCCTTTTCTTTTTTCAGTCATCACATTAACTTTTCACATTTTTTAAAGCTTTTTATTTACAAGCAAACAAGTAATTTTAGCACAAAGATAAATAAAAACAAGAGGTTCCTATAGAGTACTATAGACGTTTAGGGTGCTAATACCTTCCCTTAACGTAACCAACCCCCGAACCTTTAATCTCTCAAAAAATTAGGGTTATTACGATCTTTTCCCTTTTTCCTTGGAAAAATAAAAGCTCGGTGGTGAATCATAAATTTGTGAGTCAAAACTAATTAATAGTTTGATATCCAAAAATCACCGCGACAGAAATGGCGACTTCACTGGGGACTCCCCTAAAGAGGGTTGAGCCTAACTTGTTTGAAATTTATTTTTGTGCTATTATATTTTGTTGCTTGTATGTATGTATATATGTTCTCTTGTGTGGGTTTCTTGAGTGGCGAGATAAGTCCCCCACCCGGACTTGAGAGAAACAATAAGATAGGATAGTGGTATAATCAAAGCGACATGCCCGAAGTATATTTCGGACCATGGCACGCATATGATATAATCACACTTAGCTGAGGAAACTTGGAGTAACAATGTTGACATGAGTAATCGTGTTCGGCGTTCTACTTTCGAGGGACTGACGACGCTATGGACCTTTAGAGTTACCTTTAACCCATCTTGACTTTTAGGATGTAGTGCGGTGACTAATTAAGAGTCAATCTTAAGTTGGTCGATACGCGATACTACACTCAAACGAGATCGTCTTGTGGATATTATTGGACCGAGAGTTAATCTTGTAAGCCGATAATATCTATGAGACGGTTGATAACTTTGGGAATCGTGTAGAACCCGTGATACAGGTACGAAGGAACTCTAGTACTCACCATATGGGAGGATTTTCACCTTTGACTCCAACATCATACCTTAACCCCACCATGTTTTCAGCATAATCATGCATACATGCACTCATTCTTAAAACTTTTTCTCATACGATATCGAAGGACTTAAATTAAATTATTTTTTTAAAACATTATAGATATGGATATTGAGAGGAGAAAGACCAAGAGCTACAGTTTCAAGAAATGGGATTTATCAAAATTAAGAGAACTCGGAGCTTTGGTGACTTTCCCAGAGGATTTTCGCAAGGGTCATGGCGGGTTGCTCAGTCTCCTCCAAGTGAAAGTTGAAAAAGGGTGCTTGGAGACCTTAGTTCGTCTACTGCGAGAGTTCGAGAGTTTTTTATATTATTGTTATTTCTCTTCATGTAATTTTCTCTTCAAGTATTTGTAATGGAAAAATGTTTGCTTCATTGTTATTTTTAATTTGGTTGTTCCTCTATAATGTTTACGTTAAATTTAGTATAAGTCCTTCGGTATCAAAAAAAGGGAAAACTCTGCATAAATTTAGCATAAACATATCATGCATCATACTACATGCATAAGTTTCCAAAAACAGAGTCACACTCTCTTCCCTTTCTCTCTGCCTCAGTTAATGTGGCTCGGCGTATTCGATACAAAACAACCCGTATCTACAACACTCGGTCTAATTTCAGAAAGAAAATGAGCAATTTCGAGGAAGAGAACAACACACTCCGTGAACAGATGACCAGTATGCAGGCTGAAATTGAGAAGTTGACTACTATGATGGCCTCTTTGTTGGCCAATCAGAACCAGACACCGGCATCGGTTCCTCAGCCTAGTAGTGCACTCGTGCCTCCTCCTGCTTTTTCTGCGCCTCTTAATGATCATCGTCTTGTTATGCCCGGAGGTTGCACATGGGGCTTGACCGAAGGTTTTCTTGGAGAGGGAGTCCGTCTTGGGGTGTCTGAAATTCCTTATGATCGACCAATAATGTCAATTCCTCAACTTGGAAACACTTTTCCTCATGTTACAGCGTCTGTTTCAGCACCAGTAGTTCACACTATCCAGCAAAATCAGATACCCATCTTTCATGCTGAGAATATGGAAGGCTATGACAAGTTTGACGACTTACAGATCAAGTATGATGAAATGCAGCGGGAAGTGAAGGCCCTTAGGGGGAAAGATTTGTTCGGCCAAGGTGCCCAGGAACTCTGTTTAGTCCCTGATGTTGTGGTCCCTCATAAATTCAAGGTTCCGGATTTCGAGAAATATAAGGGGAGTACGTGCCCCAAGGCTCACTTGATTATGTATGCCAGAAAAATGTCAACTCAGACTAGTAATGATAAGTTGCTAATTCATTACTTTCAGGATAGTCTGACAGGCGCGGCCTTGAGGTGGTACATGGATCTGGATAGGGCTGATATCAGTTCCTTTAATGATTTAGCTAGTGCTTTCATCAGGTAGTACAATTACAATTCATACTTGGCCCCTGATAGAGATGAACTTCGGGCTTTGTCTCAAAGAGAAAAAGAGTCTTTCAAAGAGTATGCACAACGGTGGAGAGAACTTGCTGCACAAATTCGTCCACCTTTGGAGGAAAAAGAGTTGACCAAGCTGTTTCTCAACACTCTCAGCCCGTTCTATTACAAGAAAATGGTTGCCAGTGCGCCAAACAATTTTACCGAGATGGTAGGAATGGGGATGCGTCTTGAGGAAGGAGTCCGAGAAGGACGTTTGGTGAATGAGAATGCCCCGACTAACGGTGCAAAGAAGTTTGGCGATAATTTCCTTAAAAAGAAAGAGCCAGAGGTTGGTCTAGTGGCCCAAGGGAGACCGAAAGGAGGTAATTATCAACAACATCATGTTGCTGCTGTCACACCTATGACCAATTCAGAATATCAGCCGCAACATCAGGCTCCGCAACAATTCAACAATCAGGATCATATCCAAAGGGCGCCTCAGTTTGATCTGATCCCAATGCCATATGCAGAGCTACTTCCTGTTTTGATTGATAAGAATCTGGTTCGAACTAGAACACCTCCTCCAGTACCTGCAACATTGCCTAGGTGGTATAGATCTGATCACTTCTGTGCTTTCCATCAAGGGGCACCCGGCCATGATATTGAGCGTTGTTATGCTTTAAAGGCTGAAGTTCAAAAGTTGATTCGGGCTAACATTCTCTCCTTCAAAGAATCTGAACCCAAATGAGAAAAGAAGTGCTTCCTAAAGTTAGAGTGCTTTTTTGTTTTCACTGCAAGTTATAATTTCTTTCTCGCTAAGTATTCATCTACTTTTCAAATTGTACTTTTGATTACTATTTTAATAAAATGAGCATGCATGTTTTGGAATACATCCATCCATATTCACTCTTTTTCTTGTTCGTTAATAAACTTGAGGGGAGAATGATGTAAACTAAAATTGCTGATATATGCTTTCATTTGTAAGACCCGGTTGATGATGTAAGACATTGTTTTATTTTTCAAACACTGGAGATATAAGGAGATAATCCGTAGTCAACCCCTTCGAGCCTGAAGTTGGTGTTCTTTCTACTTTTCAAAAAACCTTAATCTTAACCAGGGGCAGGGTAGTCTTTCAATCAATTCGATGATGCAGCTCATTACAAAAGGAGGAGGTCATGAGAGGATTACTCACAATAATAATGGCAGTCACCATCCTCATACATCAAAAAGAGGCCCGCTAAGTAAAAAGACTTAGGCAAAATTAGGGCATCCCGATGGACCACAAAATCCAAAAGAATTGGTCCATGCAAAAATAAGGGATTCAAAGCTAAAAAAGAAAACAAGCTTGTAAATGAAAAAGTGATTGTCACTTCAAGAATCTCATCAAAGCTTCGACCAGAGCGTCGACCTCAAACATCATTGCCAAAATTTCTCTTGTCAACAAAGGCGTCTGCCGAATTAATTGAATTTAGGAATGAAGATCATCAAAGGAGAATGGGTGAGTTAAAATAAAACTTTGAGCCTAATAATCTCTTTTTTTTTCCAAAACCATGAACCAGGCCACGTTATAACCCTCAAAAGACCTAATTGAAGCTAGGTTCTCTATGAAAGCATTTTCAGCAAAGTTTTTATAAAACTGACTCCACCTGTTTGATTGAGTAATTATCTTTTGTACACACCACATGTGTTCTTCCTTTAATTTTTTCGATTCCAAAACTTGCATGTGCATTGCATTGGAAATACTTTTCAAAAGAAATAATTTTGTTTGCAAATCTATATTTGGCACCAAAGAAATTCGAGCGAATGGTCTGATCAAGGATGAACCGACTCAAAATGCTTCTAACTTGGGGCAACTTACTTCGGAATCCTGCCAGTCAGGGGCAAGTCTTTATATCATGGGGCATTTCCTTCAAAGATTTAAGTCAGTGGTCAAGAGTTTCCGCCCTTGATGAATGCTGCCACAGTCAAAAATAAAAAAATAAAAATGGCTCGCTAAGTCGAAAACCTGAAAAGGCGGCTTAGGCAAAAGAGAGCGTCCCGGTGGACTGAAAACCTGAAAAGGCGGTCCAGGCAAAAATTAGGGGCACCAAAAAAGGAAATATATTCCCGGTGGACTGAAAACCTGAAAAGGCGGTCCAGACAAAAGTTAGGGATTCTCAAAAAAATAAGCATGATGACTGTTACAAGCCAATGGAAGAACACTCTTGTTCGGTTTACAAATGGCGACTTCTTATCTACCAGTGGACTTTAAGCCTGGTATCTCCATCTAAAACTCTGATTCAGATTTCTGATTAATGTTGGGTGTTCTCCCCAGGAAACATTTTCTTCCCTGCAAAGTTTGAGCCTCATAACCGGAACTTGCTCCGTCAGTGGCATGTTGTATACATCTTATAATATCTTCACCATATTAAGGATTGCCGAGTATTTGTGTTGTGATGTCAAAACACTCTAGTCTCACTTGTCCTGTCTGTTCGTCAGTACATCTGTCACATACATACATACATTCATTCATACATAGCATGTACATTCGCATCATTCATACATTATTGCATCTCCTCGAAGCCTAGTTAAATCATTTGTCTTGTTTATCCCCTCAAATAGGGTGGGCGTGTCATTCTCTCCATTTAGAGTGTCAGCCATAAGCAGAAAAGTACATATCCTTTTCAAATTCCCCACTGAGTTCAGTCCTTGTGGAAGAAGGTTGTTTCAGTTACTTCCATTACACGGATGGAGAATCCCAGTTGAGTTCTTCCCTCATCGGGCATATAGTCTCATTTGATCGTATCTCTCCAGTTAATTCCTGGATTGAATCTTGGTCTCAAACAGCAAGGGGCAGTCTCTTCATGTGAACAACTTGCACATACATATTCAAATTTCCTCAAGAAGTGACATCGCCAGTGTGTCTGGTCAAGTGATGTTACTAAAAAAATCATACCTTCATTAAGCTATCAATATGATAGTAGGTAGTACCCATCATTTTTCATTACCTTCATTAAGCTACCATTACGGTAGTGGGTAATATTTATCATTGTCTTCTTTAAGCTATCAAGTCATTGATAGTAGATAATGTCGTATCATTTTCATTACCTTCATTAAGCTATCCATACGGTAGTAGGTAATATTCGTCATATACCTTCATTAAGCTATCCATACGGTAGTAGGTATCATTTCTCATTGCCTTTGTTAAGCTATCCATACGGTAGTATGCATCATTTTCATTTGCCTTCGTTAAGCTATCAATACGGTAGTAGGCAATATTTGTCACTTGTCTTCGTTAAGCTATCCATATGGTAGTAGACAGTGTCTTATCATTTTTCATTACCTCCATTAAGCTATCTATACGGTAGTAGGTAACACCTGTCATTTGCCTTCATTAAGCTATCAATACGGTAGTAGGAAATATTTGTCACTTGTCTTCATTAAGCTATCCATACGGTAGTAGACAATGTCCAATCATTTTCCAATACCTTCATTAAGCTATCTATACGGTAGTAGGTCATATCTATCATTTTTCATTACCTTCATTAAGCTATCAATACGGTAGTAGGTAACATATGTCTTCATTAAGCTATCATGCGATAGTAGGCAGCTTATCCCCAGTGAAACTGTATTGTTTCCCAGCGGAGTTGGACCCTTCCTTTAACGGACTCGGGTATTGTTCATAGCATTTAAACAGTTAATTTGGTCAAAAAATAGTGTACTCTGTATTTAAGTCTCTTCGATCCGTCGAAACAAATAAAAATTCTTTTTCAGTTCTCCGGTCGAAGAAACTTAAATAGGGGCATCTGTCATACCCCATTTTTTGAGCAGATTAATTGTCCAATAAAACCTGAATATTTTCGTCGTTTCTGACAAAATTTCGGCAGAGAGGTATTTTAAAATACCTCGTTTTTGGCTTCCTTTTTTTTATATATATATATATATATTTTTTTTTTTTATTTTGTTTATTTTATTCCATTTTGTTATTTATCTTTTGTTTATTTTATTTTGTTGTTCTTAAATTTTAAGGGGGCGCTTGCCCCCATTTTTGGTAGTTATCCTCTTTAAATTTTTATTTATTATTATTACTATCTTTTTTTTTTTTATTTTTTTTTTATTTTTTTCTAGTTTGTCCTCATCCAAGCAGAGTCATACAGTCTCAATTCCAACACAGTACAAGCTGTACAGTTCCCATGTTCATCTGTCTCAGTCAACACAAATCAGAAAATTAATTGGAGAATTGAAGCCACTTAACTTCCTTTCCCAATCTGATTCTTTGCCAAAAAAGCATAAAAGACAGGACCAATTTCTCTAAACAGAGGACAATCACAGAGAAAAAACATTACACAGGAGAGCCAAAAAAATCATTCTTTCAAAGTCAGTAACAACAATCACAAAACCATCATAGCACGACCGAAATCCAGAACTATTTTTTTTTCATAACCAAATCACTCCAAGCCAAAATCAAAACTGTATCATCATCATTAATCCAAACAACAACAAACAGAAACACACCGAATCCGAAACCGATCGAAGAGAAAGGTAGAAAGTTTGTTTTTTTCTTCCGAAATTTAAAACATAGATTTAGGATTTCTCAAGCTTTTTTTTAAGAAAACTAATTGGAAATCCGAAATCTAGGTAGAAAAAGGTTTTAGAAAAACGTTTTCTTTTTTATAAAAAGTGTTTTTTTGGTTTCCGGTGGTGGCGCCGCCGCGCCGGCCGCCGCACCACCACCGGAATATTCATATGAAATGATGAACATGAGTGAGAGAAGAGAAAGAGATGGAACCGAGAGAGAGAAAAATGAGGAAGGAAAGAGAAATTTTTTACAGGTGAATGATTTCAGCGTGAGAAAACAAATGTATATGCCATTCTGATCCAGTGTGCGCTCGCTCATCGTAATGTCATGCACCCACACTCTGGAGAGCCGTTTGATCTGATCAAACGGTGTTCATTTCCCCATCCTGTGATCAGATCTCATCTGTATGATCAAATCGGACGACTGTGATCAAATTTCTCCGCGCACCCCCACTTCTCTGCGCGCCCCCCATCTGATTTCTTTTTTTTGTGTGAGATCTGACTTTTTTTTTGCAGATCTGGAATTGGGCTTTGGCCCCTGTTTTACTACTGCACCCCCATATTCTGGTTCATTTTCTATTAGTTAGGATTTAATTTATCTTTTATTGATTTTTTTGCATCATCATTTATTTTAATTTTAGAATGTATTTAGGAACCTTGTAAATATATAAATGAGAAAAACTGCATCGCATGCATATTTATTTATCGCTTTACGTCAAAAAAAAAACAAAAACACAAAAATAGTAGCGTCAATTCCAAGGAAAAGGGGACTTTCACTTTGATCCAACGTCATAGTGAAAATTCCTCGCGTTTAATTTAGATTATTTTATCGCACATAGTGTTCTCTTTAAAAATAACAAAAAACCAAAAAACATTCAAATACTCAAAAAACCATTTTCAAAAAAGAATCTCTTTCATAAAAAAAAAACCTCGATATTCGTCGAGAGACTTTTTCTAAACATTTTTCATAATAAATATTTTAATTCATGTAAATATACTTAAACACTTTTTTCTCAAAAAATTAAAAAATACAAAAATACATTCAAAAACTTTTTTGCCACTCGGCTTTTCATTTTAAAATATTTTCAAAACTAAAATACATCAACAAACAATTTTCATAATTTTTACCCCGAACTACGAGATTTTGATCCTTCGGGTACGTAGTGCAAAAGACTTCGCGTCTTCCCAAATCAAATAAAAAATAAAAACATTTTCCCTTTTCTTTTTTCAGTCATCACATTAACTTTTCACATTTTTTAAAGCTTTTTATTTACAAGCAAACAAGTAATTTTAGCTCAAAGATAAATAAAAACAAGAGGTTCCTATAGAGTACTATAGACGTTTAGGGTGCTAATACCTTCCCTTAACGTAACCAACCCCCGAACCTTTAATCTCTCAAAAAATTAGGGTTATTACGATCTTTTCCCCTTTTCCTTGGAAAAATAAAAGCTCGGTGGTGAATCATAAATTTGTGAGTCAAAACTAATTAATAGTTTGATATCCAAAAATCACCGCGACACGTCTCTTTCTTGTTGCTTGATTTCTTCGAAGCACTAGATTTCTTCGTTGTTTTCGACGGATTCTCCATGGGTTTCGCCTGGGTTTGTGTTTTCGCAGTTGTTCTCTTCTTCTTCGCCATCGTATGCTCGTATGCTAGGGTTTGAGTTTGTAAGGTTGTTTTGCAAAACTACCACTGCGTGAACCATTCACCTTCTATTTCTAATTCTTTTATGTTTTTCTTTTTTCTTTTCTTTTTAATTTAAAAAATGTTAAATAAAAAAAGATTTTAAAAATAAAAAACGTGACAGATAAAAAAATTAATTTGAGTTTTTTTTTTTTTTTAATTAAAGTCAGCTGCCACGTGGCAACAAAATTAATTGAAAAAAAATATTTAATTCCACGTGTCTTATGTGGCGCTGACACGTGGAGATTCTACACAGTCAGCGTCCACGATGTGCAGCTGGGGGGGTAACGCGTGGAATCTGAATATTGTAAGGGGAAATCTCCTTAAAAAATTTTTCCAGGGGGGTATCGCAAAACTCGCTAACATTGCAGGGGGTATTGGCCTATTAACCCTTAAAAAAATCAAGATTCAGCACAAAATAACATAAAACAACATCATTATTAGTGACGGACAGCAGAAAACCAATTATCATAGAGAACAACTTTTAGTGACGGGCGGCAAAAATAAATACCACTAACAAAAATGATTTTTAGTGACAGACAACACAAAAACAGCATATCCACAAACCATGTTATAGTGACAGAAAGTAAAAGACAGATTGCATTAAAAAACACTTTTAGTGACAGAAGGAATAAAGATAGATTGCACAACGAAGTACCTTTAGTGACAGGAGTAGAATATACATAAAGCAACAAAAATCAGTATACTAATCCAACCAAAAACCATTTATAAGGACATATATCATCATGAAGACAATCTCTATTTCACAAATGGTGATAATCACATCTTATAAAAAAAAAAGCTTTACCTAGAAAGAAGGTAATTAATCACTTATAGCTATTTCATAAAATGATTTATTGCTTTTATTTTATGGAGAATACATCCCTCAACTTATAGGAACCCAATAATCACAAAATTCATAAAAGCATAATGACAAAAGTTAAATAGAAAAGTTTACACAAAATAATTCGTACTAACACACTCATATATCACAATTCTTATGTTACAAATCAAACATATTTCTGATCATGTTTATTCAAAGATGAATTCATTGACGAAGTAAAATAAGCCATTTCAGTATTCATTATACTATCAATTTGTAACCTTTTCTCAAAAAATAAAAGAAACTACTAATATAGACACCAAGTATATCATTGTAAAAATATGAGTTGAAAATTCAAAATGAGGATTTTTATTTCTTCCAAACCCTTAGTTCCATTTATTTTTTTGAATAAAAAAAATATATATATATATATATTGAAAGGAACTTAATTCCAATTAGCACTAGTATTCCGAAGCAAGAGAGATAGGTACAACACTACCGAAGCAAGAATAAGGAAATGATAATACAAACTCACCACCAAAACAAGAGAAAGGAACACTACTCCTTGAAACAAATTGGAACCAAAGACACTATGAGAACAAACAACAAACCAGCCCATACGCCACCAAGAACCAAAAAAGTTACTAAGATGTGGAAAACAACTCAATCTAAGGCACTTAAAACAAGATACTAACAGACCAAGGTAATAAAGCAACATGTCCAATATAGGAGATCAATGCTGAAAATTACCAAACCAGAGAACAAGAAGCATAGAATTATAACAGAAAATTAAAACCAGTCAACAAAACCACACCAAACAACAGCGCTAGTATTTAAAATAGATACTCCTTTAAATGTCACAATCACTTTTAAGATAGCAAAAATTATTTTTCAAGGAAAATGCTCAAAACACTACTTTCTTGAACCTCTAAACACCAATTTCAACCACCTTCTTTCACAATTTATCACTGTATATGAATATCTCAATTCTCAACTTGCATAAACATAACACATCGTCACACTTTGAATAGGAGAGATCAATTTATTCAAAAAAAAGTTTAACGCACTTTTTAAACAAACGTTAAGCAATTTAATTCATCACACTACCAACCACCCAACACTAACAGCATACAACATATCTTAGGATTGAATCATATGCAATTAATATATATTCTTCAAGTCTATTACTTCTTGATAAAAAAAATCAAATATTAAACACACTTTTCCAAATTTTGCAAAAACTGCCTATATCACACCAATGGAACTTAAACCTCAACTGGTCGTGACCAAGAGAGTCAAACATCTTTTATCTCAAAATTTCAGTACAAAATTAGTAGCCATCAAGATTACAAACACAACACACAATCAAACAAAAAATCAAGGTACACGCGTCACAATTGTCCCACCCAAAAAAAATTTTGTCCGAGGATTATTGCTCTGATACTAATTGTAACAACCCGAATTTTTAATAAATAAATTATTAAAAAAAAACTCTATTTACAAAATAGTTTAAAATAGGATAAGAATCTCAACGGACTATTACATTACATAAAATTCTCAATTTATAAAAACCCATTTTTACCTCGTACACGCTTCGAATCAAATCATCAAACAAGCATTTTCTTCAGTACCTAAAATATTAATTGTAAAGGGTCAATTTTCTTATCCAAATTGAATCATACTCACCATAAGAAAAATGTCATAAAATAATAACAAAACACTTCACCAATCAAAAGATTTTAGAAAAATATATAATTATTTATTTTCCAAAAAGTAAGCGGATGTCTCATAATCAGTCATATACAAAAACACATTAGAACATCACCAAAGGGATACAACATCACAACTCACAATTAACAAATTATACACATGAGACACAAGAGCACACCCAAGATAAAACACAACTTCATTAATTTTAATAAAGCACAACTTCACTAAAATGCATGCAATGCGCTTAGACTCGCTAAATGCATGTGGTACCAATAGCAACGTCATATCCAGTTTTATGTCATGATGGACACAACGTCATTTATACAACACCAGTAAACAACGTCATTCTCAACACCATATATACAACACCTGTAAGCAACGTCATTTTCAACATCATTTATACAACACCAGTAAGCAACGTTGTTCACAACACCTTGAATGAATGCATGATCATATCATGAGACTCAACAACAACAACAACAACATCATTAACACCGTCATTATATCAACATCATTAGCAACTGCTTAATAACAACATTAACAAACAATATCAAATGAGATTGACAACGACAACATCATAAAAACCAAATATAGTCCTTTACAACAAAACACACAATAATCACACAAAATAATCAAATTAGTTTATTTAAATTAGTTCATTTTAATATCTTCCAAATGACAAATGTCCTACTACTATCTCATAACATAATTCCTACGTAGTACGAGTGTATGGGGAAAAAGCCCTTACCTCAGACGCTTTCCTTCCAAGCACGATACTAATCTA
The DNA here is from genome assembly GCA_030408175.1 of Trifolium repens. Classification (NCBI taxonomy): domain Eukaryota; kingdom Viridiplantae; phylum Streptophyta; class Magnoliopsida; order Fabales; family Fabaceae; genus Trifolium; species Trifolium repens. The sequence continues at coordinate 17,878,415 of CP125839.1, read as the reverse complement.
AATCGTAGTTACAGTACACTCGGGGTATCTCTTGTTCCAAGATTCTTTTCGACTATAAAGACTCCAAGAAGGAAATGAGTCTTAGAACAAAGGTTGATGATCAATTGAATGGAATTTGTTTTATGATCATACAAAAACGTTTGGGAGTGATTGTATAGCATTAACTTGTAGATGAGGAATGAGGAATATATGGCAATACATAGTGGTTTAACGGGTACACCTCAACATGACATGCCAAGACTTCATGTTCTAATCAAGTGGAAAATCAAAGTGGTTAAATTCCATTCATGGGCAATTATTGTGTGGAAAGGAGCAATTAAAGTGGATGAAGGGAATTAAAGAATTACACTAGCTTGACTCATTTATCAGAAATTGCATCGACTAGAAATATGGAGGAAATCAAAACGTGAATGAATGAAATAAGCCAATGAATAATCCGGTCAACAAGTGCCATAAAATAATTTAATTGGAATAAAGTGAGAGATTAATGTTGAATCAAAGAAATCAAAATTATATTTATTCTCAATTAATCTCATCTCTACTATTTTCCCATCTACACCCCCTATATTCTCTTAACACCACTTTATTTTATTTTCTACTTCTTTTTAATTTTATTTTCAAGCTAGCAATGTCATTATTTTTATTTATCAATTATTTAATTATTCACCACAAACATAATTAAATAAACACCGTCAACCAACACCACAACAACTAGATAATTAAATAAAATAATTTATTTTTATTTTTGGGGCGTTATAGGTGTACAGAGAACTATTACTACAAAAAAAATAAAATAAAAAGAGACGGGAAAACATAAAAAATTCCCTAAAAAAATAGTCTCTTCAAAAAAATGAAAAAGCCAAAAGGCAAAAGAAAGAGCGAAAGGGCAAAAGAAAGAGCCAAAGGGCAAAAAATAGTGATAGAAAAGAACCATACAAAGACACATCCGATTCTTAATCTCTGATACCAACACACAAAAAGGCACCCCAAGGAATAAGGTTGCGTACACAAAAAGGAAACAAAGTAGAACTTAACTCCAATGTTTAGCCTACTTATCCCAAAAATGTCCTACCTTGACCCTAGCCACGTTATAACCCTGAAAAGACCTCCAAAAATGCCTGTATATTAAATTTTGACTGGTTGCATAGAATTCTTGCAAGCCTATGGTAAAATGGCAGGTTGTACGATGATTGAGAGATAACCCTTTCAATTATGAGCGAAAAATACAAATGTGAGAGAGAGAGAGAGAGAGAAAAGGTTGAACACGGACTCTTGCATACATTTGTCTGATTTGCTACTATCAACGTCTCCTGGGCCTAGCAGGACTGAGCATGATCGCAGCGGTAAGAATCAGCGGTACCGTTGCTGAAATAATATGCAGGGTTGAGAAATTCCTATAATCTTTATTTATCTCTTATTTTGCTAACGATCTTGTCTGACAGCATGTTACTTGAGGAAAAACAACAGTTTAAGTTTGGGGTTGTGATGACAGGAATTTCTATGGTATTTTTAGTATTAGTTTTAGTAGTAAAATGACCAAGACAGGCCCAAATACGAAATAAAACCTACAGAAAAAGCCAAAAATATAAAGATTTGTGCTGTTCATCGTGCCACGATGGCTTCCATCGTGCCACGATGGCTTCCATCGTGCCACGATGGAAGCTGCTTGTTAGCCAAGAAATCAACAGAAGCAAATATGAAGAAAATCTGTTCATCTTGCTACGATGCTCCTCATCGTGGTACGATGACCTTACATGGTGACCAAGCTGATGAAACGCACAGGATTAGTTATAATTCTGAACTAAATCTTCCCATCGTGCTGCGATGGACCTATCGCAGCACGATGGCTTGCTGAGGCCCATTACGAAAATTATAAATTGAGTCGTCCTCTCATTGTTTAAATCATTCAGAAATAGTAGAACACTCTCTACTATAAAGGAGGTGTTCAGAGGAGTTCTAAGGGCATAGTTTTCTCCCCTTACGGGAAAACTAACTCAGCAAGGTATGTTTTCTTTAGGCTTTTGTATTTAGGTTATAATTTTTGTAATTTAAATATGTAGTCTTTTGTATTAGATGCCTTAGGTTGTGGTGGAGAAGATGAACTCCCCTATGAATATTTGGAGTCTGTGATTGAGTCAAAGTTATAATAAATGTTATTCAGTATTATGTTTGTTATTTACTTTCTTGCACTTTAACAACGTATCTCGTAATCTGGCCGGATAAGCGGGAGCGCTCATAGAATCTATATTAGGGAAACCTAATATTCGTCCGGAACTAGTAGTAAATAATGCTAGGTGTATAGAGACGGTAACATCCTGAACTAGTCGTGAACTGAGCGGTTAGAGGAGGAATCAGGAGCTAGGTGTGAACTGAGCACTTAGAAGCTGAATAGCCCGATACTAGGACCTAGAGGCAATAGGTGAACGTAATAATGCATGTGTAATGAATAACTCACCTAGTAATTAGGGTATGTGACACAACGAAGTTAGGCTCTCGTAGGTACCTTAGTTATTAATGTAGGGAAACTTCAATATACATAGTGTAACAGTAAGGTGTTACTATAATAAAGGAAAAGTCACCGCCGAACAATAATCTGAATAACTATGTTATACACCCTTCATGCCAAATAGGAAGAAGGGAGTGAGTCCAACCACCATACCTATCCTCTATATTTCTTGAATCAATTTATATTTATATTTTCTGCAAGCATTACGCTCTTTTTATAAAACCTTTTTCAAAAATCAAAGCGAATGCAAAACCAACAACTTAAATAACGCTAACGAAGCTTTGACACGATCCCTGTGGATACGAACTCATTCTAGACACCTAGAGTGTGAATTATTACTCGACGACAGACTGGTACACTTGTCAGGATGCAGTCAAAGACTAAAATAACTAAAAATTAAAAGAGGCACTTGTGGATGTAATTGAAATTTTGATACATTTTAAAAAAATATTGACGATAGGATACACTTCTAAGGACGGAAATTGTGGTTTTCCCTGTAGTCTAATAAATAGATCTAATAACTTGAAAAGAAGGTTATATTTATGGACAAATTTTTTTCGCTCAAAATGTGCTTATAATTGAGACAGAAAGAATATTAAATTACTAATATGCACTTTTTTGTTTTAAAGATGGATATTGAAGTGTGATAGTCACTATAGCGACTTAGCATAATAGTTAAGGTCTGTTTGGTTCAATCAAGAGGAGGGAAGGGGAAGTAGAGGAATTTTAATGGAGAAAGGGGGATGGGTGAGATTTTAATTACATTTATATTTGGTAGAGCTGTCAAAACGGGCCGCCCGGCTCGTGCGGGCCGCAACGTGGCAGACTAAAAAGCCGAGTGAAAAATAGGCCTCTGAAAATAAGGCCCGGCCCAACCAGGCCGGCCCTGTTTTTCCAAATTTTTTTTAATTCTTGCTCTATTACCATGCATACTAAAATTAGACATTCAAATTAATATAAATCATTGCAAGCGCCAAACATATGATAAACCGTTCAGGAACCTGCCTTTTTTTTATCGCGAAGGTAAAACACATGGGAAATCAACAAACCAACCAAGCTGTGATATAATCAAACAACGACAACAAAATAAAATACAAGTCACTTGGCTAATAATATAAACGAAGTTTAATTTATCGAAATTCCTACAAATCCACCAAAATAACATAAACTTATAGTTTAAATAAGCAAAATTTAAATTCTACTTTAAAAAAAAAAATCATCTGAGTGACTTGGTCAATCTTCACAAAATTTCATCAACTTATCAAAATTATTGTCATCATTTAGTTCTACAAAATAAAATAAAAAAATTGGTTGTTAAAAATAAAGATATAAATTTTTTGGTTAATTAAACATTTGAAAAATAATAGAACTTTAATAGCGTACATTCAAACCCATATAAAGATATAATTTTTTATTGTAATTTATTCGGGCCGCCGACGGCCCATGGCCCATTCGGGCTAGCCCATATTTTTTTCAGGCTTTATCGGGCTGAGCTAAAAAGCCCGGAAAAAATCCAGGCTTGAATTTTAAGACCCAAGCCCGGAAAAAATCGGGTCATTCGGGCCGGTCCATTCTAATGTTTGGTTTAAAAGAGGAAAGAGTAGAGAAGGGAAGGATAATTAGTCAAAATAATTTAAGTTTTGAATGGTGAGTCTTTTCTTCCCTCCCCTCTCATCCAAATACTCCCAATTTGGGGGAAGCAAAAAATGGATGTAGGTGGAATTTGTCCTCATAAAATTCGAACAAAACACAGATAATTAAAATTACTCCCTTGCCTCCCCTCCCCTTTTTTTTAATTTAATTTAATTAATGATAAAATTTATTGATTCAATTGTAGCAACTAACTAATGCATGATGTAAATTTAAGGATAATTAAAATTACTCCCTTGCCTCCCCTCCCCTTTGAGCCTCTTTTTAATAATTTTTTCAATCAATTTATTAAATTTCTACATGATTTCAATGTATTTTGTTACAATATTTATAAAAAGAAATAAAAAAATTATTTAAAAATGATTTCAAGAATTACAAAATTAGTTACTGTATCGTCCAATCAACAAAAAAATTGGGGCCATTTATATTGTATAAATTCTATGATAATTGGTTTCGACTCCATTTATTGAAATTTATGGATCATTACCTGTTTGGAGCATATATACATGGCTATTTGACACAAAACAAAACAAATAACTAACATGTAATAAGAAGATAAATGATCAATAGAGATAGAGATAGATAATAAATCCTTACAATTACAAATAGATAAAAACAACCTATCAAAATAGGTTGGTTTTCTTTTTATAATAAATCCTTATAATTTGCTTTCTTTTTATATATAAATAATTGGTAGAATTTAAAATGTACTACCTAGCTATAGTCGGGTTTAACTAGTGAAATACTCACCTATCAAAATCAAATTTGCACATTGTACCAATTTTTGTTGTTGCACATTTGTCTACTTATGTCAAACCATATGTATTTGTCATTAAGCCTATATGAGAAGGTCTTAAGAGTCTTACATGAGAGGAAGAAAGCCAAATATAGCCGAAGGATGACCTGCCGGGAAAGGAAACTAAATACATATATAAACCGCTGTGATTTGACAAAAGTTTCACTTTGTCATTTCAACAAAATCACAATATGTTAACATGATTTTGTTAAACTCACCATCAATTCAAACATGTTCTAAATATAGCTATATAATTTTGTCGCAAATTTTTATTTTGCCGGCAAGTCATCCTTGGCTTCATCTCACTTTCAACCTCTCCATGAAATACTCTTTGACCATAAATTAACTTATACTTTAATACCAACATATATATGCTCTCTATATATATTGCAATATGTTACACATTGAATGCCACCATTTTATAGCTAGAAATTGGTCTAGTGGAAACATATGATGCTTGCCCTCATCAATCACCAATATTTTAAGTTTGACTTACTATTCACTATCCTTTGATAATTATTCCTTTCTGAAAGGGCAACCCCTATTTTAAAAGCAATCATTCTGTGAATATTTTCTTTATTAGTTTTTCTTCAACATTTATTTTTCCAATTAAGTTTCCTTCAAAATTTGGGTCGGCCACTTTAGCATAGATTAAATTTCTTGTTCCATATTATCAAAAACAAATTAAAATATTGGTCTCCATTCTTCATTCTTTTCAATTAATTGGCCTCAATGCTAATTAAATTCCCTTATGAAGGAATATAATCTATCAATCAAGAGCAGGGAATATTGAGGAATTTGTGCTTTGATTGCCATACTTTTTTTGGTTATGGGCGTGTCAATGGCTATGAGGATTTGGGTTATGGTTTAGTTTGAATGTGGGCTGGAAAGTGCAATGATTTTTTCCAGCTAAGAGTTTTTGTTTTTCATTATATAATTTTAAAAAAATTATCTATTGTCATTTGAAAATTGCAATGGCTATGGTTTAATTTGATAGCTAATCATGATTATATCTTTTAGTAAATCAATGTGTGCATGGTGCTAAGGAATAATACAATTAATATTCATATATTTTGCAAATATAATATTATTAATTTAATGTTTAAGGTTTATAATTTAAGTCTATCATATATGGTGTTATAAATTCATGCAACAAAATCATGGATTAATTGATATTGATAAAAAAAATTATACAACCTAGAGGACAATCAATAGTACGATTATGATTTATGGATGTTATTTTCTCGATATGCAATATATGCTAACATGTACCAATCGTTTGTTGGTTCAGTGGTGATTAACGCTGAACTTGGTAGGAAGGACCGTGGTTCAATCCCCCACAACTGCGATTGAGAGGGGACAAGAACCACTTGATGTCAGAACTGACCTCCGAACTAGATTCAACTGGTGGTGAAAGTCATATATATATATATATATATATATATATATATGCGAACTGGACTTTCTGCATTTTAAAATGGATGGTCCATATAGTCATGCAGTTAGTAAGTTCAGGCCGAAAGATCAAGATTGGATGGTCAATATGTCATTTCAGAATTTTATATTAAATAAAAATAAAAAATTGTTTTAAGATTTAAACTGTCTGATCTTAATCAAACGATTCTAAATCGCTAATTGGATGCATTCTGACTGAATTTAATCCAATTATGTTTTAGAGACGTATTTTTATTTATTTCTTGCATACTAATTAACAAGAGATCTTAAATTCTACATACAAATTTTTCGAAACTTTTGATGGCCCTACTGAAGAAATTTCCTTACAACACCCAAAATTTTGGATCGTTACAACTTTCATATTTTCAAGAAATTTCCGTTGCAGCTAGGACTTAAAATGAATCAAGCCAACTCAAATAGATTGAGTTTGAGACTTGATTCAACAATTGATTCAATGAACTTGGTTTATTAATCAAATGAGTTAAAAACTTGAGCTGAAAATTAAGTTTGTTAATTTAAGGCTTAAATGCAGTTTTGACCCCTAAGTTTCACAATTGCACAATTGATTTTAAACCTCTAAGTTTTACAATTACTCGATTTTGGCCCCATGAGTTTCAATTGCTAGATTTTGCTACCCCTTCCCCCCCCCCCCCCCCCCCCCCCAAATATATCAACTTTTGCATTTGCTAGCCCCCCTCACATTTTTTACTTAATATTGCTTATGTGTCATTTCAAAACTAAAATTATGTTTAAAACTTTAAAATAAATAACATTATTTTAAATTTAAAATTTGTTTTAAAAAATAACAAATTGTTATTTTTTATAATAATAACTTATAAAATGATATTTTTTGTTATATGTAGTTTAAAAAATAATTTTCTTATAAAAAAAATTGTTTACAATTTTCTATGAACTATTATTTTAAAAAAATTATTAATTTTTTTAAAAAACAAATAAAAATTTTCATTTCTTTATTTTTTTAATATATTTTTTAAAACAAATATTTTTATTTTATAAATTTTTTTAAAATTTTGTCAACATTTTGCAAAAGGGGGTAAACTTGGGGGTCAAAATAGAGCAATTACAATTTGGAGGGCCTAAATCGAGCAATTATGAAACTTAGGAGAGTTAAAATCAAGCAATTGAAACTTGGGAGATCAAAATCAAACAATCGTGAAATTTGAAGGGTCAAAGCTCCATTTAAGCCTTAATTTAATGAGCTAAAATTGAACTATATATAATTCGGCTCATTTGATTCACAAACATACTCAATTATATATAACACTTCAAAAACAATATATAATTGATTTTATACATCTACATAATTGATTATGTATATAAATACTTTTAAAAAACTAATACAAACACATAACAATAATAAGATAAAAATGAGCCACAATAAAATTAATAGACAACGCTGTTACACCAAAATGGGTTTTAGGAAAAATGCATCTTGGGTATTGATGATAACAATGTAAAAAGAGAACTATTCGGTCCTCTAACATATGTTCCAGTGTGCACGATTATAGATTAAAAATTTAATTCAGATAGACAAAAGGTCAACTCTGATGACTCGCAAGTTCTGAAGACTAGCGTGCTTTTGAGAAGAGTTCTTCTGAGATGAGTCAATGGAAAGTAAAAGTTCTGAGCAATACACTTCAAGAGAATCAAGAGCAAATTATGCATCTGAAGAACAAGTTTTGAAGACTGGTTTAAGCATAAGACAACATCTGAAGTTAGAGCAAGATTCTGAAGGATTCAAGCTTCACCACTATTCTGAGGTGGCGGTGTCAAGTATTGTACTCCTCTGAAGAGTCTGCTCATAAGATTGGCACCTTTGTCCTCTTTCTCAAGAATATCAACATCTTTGAGTTGCTCCAGTCATTTTCCCCTGCTACATTAAATGCACACAACAAGCATGCTCACAATCAACGATGTTCAAAGAGTTCATTTTCAAGAAAGCTACAACAAATTATTCCAAGTACCGCAAATGATTTGTTTATCAAGTAAATGGTTTGATCAAAAGGAGGAAAGATTTTGTAAGACCCAAGATTTCTTTGTATAGTTGGTTTAAGGGATATTAGGGTTTCGATGTGTTCGTGTGACGAAACATCGTGTAATTATTAAGTTTTGCTGTAATCGAGTCTGTTTTGTGCTCGTGCACTGTAATTGTACAGACTTTTGTCTTGTGATCCTGTTGCTTGAATAAGAAGTTACTTGTGGTTTCAGAATAATAAGTTTTGGATTATTCTTGTTTTTGGAAAAACGAGTAGGATTTTACCCGTCGTTGTAAAATCTTATTGCGTCTGTTTTGAGTGAGGTTTCGGGTGGAAGTTTTATATATCTGCGCGAGTTAGGATATATTCTGAGATTAATTTTCTAAGGTATGGAAGAAAATTACAGTCGCGGAAAAAGATTCGGCGATAAGTTTTGGAAATGTTTAACGTTAGACGTTCTTTCCGTAAGTTTTAAGTTTTTGTGTTTTACGTTCGTCGCGACGTGCGAGAGCTGATCGTGTGAGTGTTTCTATGAGGTGTTGAGTGTTATCTCAAGTGGGTTTGCTTTGGTTTGATCCAATGGCTAGGGTTTGGCCTTGGCATTGTGTTTTTGATCCAATGGCCATGAGTTAGCAAGAGCTTTGTCATAGTAAGGAGGTTTATGACTTGTGGACTAAAGAAAATCATAAAATCCACTCCATTCTTTCTCTCTTTCACGTGTGACTCCATTACTTTTCCAACCTTCACAAATTTTCATCTCTTCACCATTTTACTCCATTTCAAGCTTGGAAGCTTTGAGGAAGATTGTAGAGAATCACTTTCTTAAGGAAGCGTGTTGTGTTGTCTAAGCGTGTGTTGTTGACGGGAGCTTGCCGAGGTAAGGGCTCCACTTTATTTCTGTCTTTTAAAACGGTTTGACATGCTTGGAATTCGCTGCGACGCAATTGTTTGTGTGTTGACATGTTTGTGTTATGTATGCTCGTTGATGGGAACGTGTTTACATTACTTGTGCAATTTACATATGATTTGGAAAATATATGTATGAATTGCTATGATTTAGTTACATATGCTTGAGAGGTATGTATGTGTGGCATTAGCATATATAGGGGATCGTATGCTCATGCATTCATTGTGCGTAGTTGCGTGAGTGGACTACGGGGTATTGGTTGCGTGAGTGGACCCACCCAAAATCCTACGGGATCTTATTGAGTACGATAAGTGGTTGCGTGAGTGGACCACGGGGTGTGATTGCGTGAGTGGATCCACCTTAACCCTTTGCGGTTTTATTGGTTATGATTAGTAATTCCGGAATTCATATGCATGTGGTAGCTCTGGCAGTACCACACCCATTGTAGAAGTCTGCATTAGGCTTGTTGTGCATTATATATATAAGCCCGTTGGAGGGAATTGTTGAATGTTTTAAGAGCTTTCTCTTGTGTTTTGTGGAAATTTTGTTACGTGTACAATCTTTCGCACCGGTTATATATATATATCTACTTTTATTTTGTGGTGACCCTTTCTTTCATTTGCGGGCTCATCCCACCCCAGATGACGATGTCGGTCGAGAGGATGGTGTTGGCAGCTCTAGGCCTTAGTGAGCTCGTGTTGGGCGAGTGTCACAGGTCCTGACAACACGCCAGGGCGAGCTCCAGGGCGAGTAAGACCAGTTCTCACTGCCTTCACTCGCCACCAACTCGCCAGGGCGAGCTCTGGAACCTAAAATTTTGGATTCTGATTTCTAAACTTGGTTTTTAGCCTTCTAATCCCTTTTTATTAATTTATGGAAGTGGTTGGGATTGGAAACGAGTTTTTCGGGTACTCGGAAAGTACGTAGCTTATAACGCAAGAAAACGGCCATTTTGCATTTCAAATTATTTAAGACTTTTGACAATTGTTTTGGGTCCTAAAAATAGTACAATTAACTCATGGTGGTTGATCAATACGATAGATTTTGGTATGGTATCCAAAAGAGTGAATTTCCCTTGGAAACCTTTAGAGTTTTTGGGGTTATGGTGTAGTTTCAATACATTGGGTTTGGAAACGATGTATTGATTGTCCGTTGCTTGTTTTAGGGAGCACGTAGTGTTGTGTGAACGTTTTGTTGACGGAAGCTTGCCGAGGTAAGGGCTCCACTTTATTTCCGTCTTTTCAAACGGTTTTGTTAAACATGCTTTAGATTTTGCTGTGTTGCAATTGGTGGTGTGCTTGGCATGTTTTTGTGATGTATTCTCGATATGAGATCGTGATAAATACATGATTCGTTGTTTTACATATGATTGGAGATGTATGTATGAACATGTGATTAATTACATATGACTAGATGTATATGTATGTGTTGATGTGGTGTGATTACATATGCGTGTACGATATGTATGTGTTGCATTAGCATATAAGGGGAATCGTATGCTCATGCATTCATAGTACGTGGTTATCGGGAATGGATCACGGGGTGCGATTATCGGGAATGGATCCACCTTACTCCTACGGGAATTATTGAGTCCAATAAGCGGTTATCGGGAATGGACTGCGGGGTGCGATTACCGGGAATGGATCCATCCTAACCCTTTGTGGTTTTATTGATTTTGATTACTCTTCCGGAATTCATATGCATGTGGTAATGGGGAATCTACCACACTCATTGTAGAAGTCTGCATTAGGCTTGGTGTGCATTATATATATAAGCCCGTTGGTGGGAATTGCTTTTGTGTTAAAGAGCTTTCTCTTGTGTATGTGGAAATTTGTTATGTGTACATCTTTCGCACCGGTTATATATATATATATATACCTTTTATTTTGTGGTGACCCTTTCTTTCATTTGCGGGCTCATCCCACCCAGATGATGGGTTAGGTCGTGGTGACGACGGTGGCTGTTCCAGGCCCCAGTGAGCGGTTGGAGTTTTAGTTTAGAGTAGTTAGACTATGCGCCGGTGTGTTTTGTGCACCGTGCTTTTTGGTTAGGCATAAGATTCTAACTTGTTTTGTTGTAAGTGTTTTAATACTTAGACTTGGATTGTAATTATTCAGGAATACACTTTGCTTGTCGAAGCACCTTATGGTAATGAGTCTTTTGTATATTTGAATGCCGGCTCATTTAAAATCTATTATGCGCACTCTGAGTGTTAGTTGAAAAAAAAAGAAAAAAAAAATGCCCTTTTTGGCTTTTGAAAAACGGGGTGTTACAATTGGTATCAGAGCACGGCTTTAAATCTTCAAAGGGAAAGTGTATACTTGAGTCGTTAGTCCAGAGTCGGTTAGAACGTAACTAGGGTTGAGTTAGTTCTAGTATTGTTCTGTGTCGGGTTATGGGTTAGTAATCCGTTGAGTGAGGTTTTCTGTTGGAATTCAGAAATGTTTGGATAAGGATTTGGTGGTAAATACTGCATGCTTGCATTGTTCGGTAGTAATTCAGAATAGGGAGTTTCTGGTCAACTTGGTGTGTTTACCGCTTACATCTCTCGAGATCATTCTCGGGATGGATTGGCTATCTTATCATTATGTTATACTAGATTGTGCTCGGAAATTGGTTTTCTTTCCCGAGCCAGGTGTGCGGAGATACCTGTCGGCCAATCAGCTTACAGTGATTATGTGTAACGGAGAGCCAGAGATTGTTTCACTTGCTAGTTTGGGAGTGATATCAGAGGTCCGAGTGGAGGAGATTCGGGTAGTTCAGAATTTCCAAGACGTGTTTCCGTCGGAGATTCCAGCTTTTCCTCCGTGTAGAGAGGTAGAATTCTTCATAGAATTGCATCCGGGTACGGGTCCGATTTCGGAATCGCCCTATCGGATGGCTCCAGCCGAGTTGGTAGAGTTGAAAAGTCAAATTGAGGACTTGTTAGAGAAGGGCTTCATAAGGCCTAGTGTGTCGCCGTGGGGAGCACCGGTCTTATTGGTTAAAAAGAAGGATGGTAAATCTCGTCTGTGTGTGGATTATCGGAAGCTTAATAAGGTGACTATCAAGAACCGATATCCATTGCCGCGTATTGATGATCTGATGGATCAGTTGAGGGGAGCCTCAGTGTTTTCCAAGATCGACTTGAAATCTGGATATCACCAGATAAGAGTGCGAGATGAGGATGTTCAGAAAACGGAGTTTAGGACGCGGTATGGGCATTATGAGTTCTTAGTGATGCCGTTCGGAGTGACGAATGCACCGGCTATCTTTATGGCCTACATGAATCGGATATTCAATTCATTTTTGGACAAGTTTGTGGTAGTGTTCATTGATGACATTTTGGTGTATTCTAAGAGTGAAGAGGAGCATGAAGAGCATCTTCGCTTGGTTTTGCAAGTTTTGCGGGAAAGTAAGCTGTATGCAAACCCGTCAAAGTGTGACTTTTGGTTGGAAGAGGTGAATTTCCTTGGCCATGTTATATCAAAAGAAGGAATAGCCGTGGATCCAGCCAAGATTGATACGGTACTTTCATGGAAGCAGCCTCAAACCGTGACCGATGTGAGGAGTTTTGTGGGTTTGGCCGGTTATTACCGCAGGTTTATAGAAGGATTTGCTAAGATTGTGGCACCGATGACACAACTTACGCGAAAAGATCAACCTTTTGCGTGGACTGAGAAGTGTGAGTTGAGTTTTCAGTTGTTGAAGGAGCGATTGACGACTTCGCCAGTCTTGATGTTACCCCAGTCGGATGAACCGTATGAGGTTTATTGTGATGCTTCTCATCAAGGGTTGGGTTGTGTGTTGATGCAACACAAGAGAGCAGTGGCTTATGCGTCGAGGCAACTGAAAGTGCATGAAAAGAATTATCCTACGCACGATCTAGAGCTTGCGGCCGTGTTTTTTGCATTGAAGATTTGGAGACACTATCTTTATGGTTGCACTTTCGTTGTGTTTAGTGACCATAAAAGCCTCAAGTATCTGTTCGACCAGAAGGAGTTGAATATGAGGCAAAGGAGGTGGATGGAAACATTGAAAGACTTTGACTTTACCTTAGAATACCATCCGGGGAAGGCTAATGTGGTAGCCGATGCTTTGAGTAGAAAGAGTGTGTCAGCGTGTTCGGCACAAATGGCTAGTCAACAAGAGTTGTTGAAAGAATTTCGAGACTTGCACCTGGAAGTGGAGTTTGCGTTAGGGAATATGAGATTGGGTATGATCACCATCTCGAATGGTTTGTTAGAGGACATTGCTAATTGTCAAGGTGACGAGTTTCTCATGGAGAAAAGAGCTTTGATTGTTCGAGGAACCAACCGAGATTTCAAGGTGGGATCGGACAATATCTTGAGGTGTCAAGGTAGGGTGTGTGTACCCGATGCTATGAACTTGAAAAACATCATTCTAGGGGAGGCACACAAGAGTAAACTTAGTATACATCCCGGAGCGACAAAGATGTATCAAGACCTGAGGCATGATTTCTGGTGGCCGGGTATGAAAAAGGATGTGGCTGAGTATGTGGCGTCGTGTCTGACTTGTTAGAAGGCGAAGGTTGAGCATCAGAGACCAGCAGGGATGCTGCAGTCGTTAGATATCCCCGAGTGGAAGTGGGATAGTATTTCTATGGATTTCATCACTGGTTTACCTAAGACCAGGAGGAAGCATGATTCCATTTGGGTGATAGTGGATCGTTTGACTAAGTCCGCTCATTTTCTACCGGTAAGGACTACGGATACAGCGGCGAAGTTGACCGATATTTACATTGCTGAGATTGTGAGGTTACATGGGATTCCGTCAAGTATAGTGTCGGATCGAGACCCAAAGTTTACTTCACACTTTTGGAGGACTTTGCATGAGGCGTTGGGGACGAAATTGAGATTGAGTTCCGCCTACCATCCTCAGACAGATGGACAGACCGAGAGAACAAATCAATCTTTAGAAGATTTGTTGAGAGCTTGTGTATTGGATGATCGTGGGAGTTGGGATGATGTATTACCTTTGATAGAATTCACATACAACAACAGTTTCCACGCGAGTATTGGAATGGCACCATACGAGGCTTTGTATGGGAGGAGATGTCAGACTCCTTTGTGTTGGTATCAAGATGGGGAGAGTATGATAGTAGGACCGGAAATGGTACAACAGACGACGGACAAGGTCCGAAAGATAAGGGCAATGATGAAGGTTGCTCAAGATCGACAGAAGAGTTATGCGGATAGGCGTCGGAGGCCTTTAGAGTTTGAGGAGGGAGACCATGTATTTCTCCGTGTTACCCCAACAACTGGTGTTGGAAGGGCTTTGAAAGCTAAGAAGTTGACTCCGAAGTTTATAGGGCCTTATCAGATTTTGGAACGGGTTGGGAAGGTAGCATATCGGATCGCGTTGCCACCGGTACTATCTTTGATTCATGATGTGTTCCATGTGTCGCAATTGCGGAAGTATACACCGGATCCGTCACATGTGATCACGCCAGATGACATCCAGTTGAGGGATAACTTGTCATTTGAAGTTCCGCCGATCAAGATTGCGGATAGGAAGATGAAGCGTCTGAGAACGAAAGAGATACCTTTGGTGAAGGTAATATGGAACGAAGCTACAGGAGATACCACCTGGGAGCTCGAGAGTAAGATGAAAGAGTTATACCCCAGTTTGTTTGACGACGTCTAAGTTTCGAGGACGAAACTTCTTTTAGGGGGGTAGTGTTGTAAGACCCAAGATTTCTTTGTATAGTTGGTTTAAGGGATATTAGGGTTTCGATGTGTTCGTGTGACGAAACATCGTGTAATTATTAAGTTTTGCTGTAATCGAGTCTGTTTTGTGCTCGTGCACTGTAATTGTACAGACTTTTGTCTTGTGATCCTGTTGCTTGAATAAGAAGTTACTTGTGGTTTCAGAATAATAAGTTTTGGATTATTCTTGTTTTTGGAAAAACGAGTAGGATTTTACCCGTCGTTGTAAAATCTTATTGCGTCTGTTTTGAGTGAGGTTTCGGGTGGAAGTTTTATATATCTGCGCGAGTTAGGATATATTCTGAGATTAATTTTCTAAGGTATGGAAGAAAATTACAGTCGCGGAAAAAGATTCGGCGATAAGTTTTGGAAATGTTTAACGTTAGACGTTCTTTCCGTAAGTTTTAAGTTTTTGTGTTTTACGTTCGTCGCGACGTGCGAGAGCTGATCGTGTGAGTGTTTCTATGAGGTGTTGAGTGTTATCTCAAGTGGGTTTGCTTTGGTTTGATCCAATGGCTAGGGTTTGGCCTTGGCATTGTGTTTTTGATCCAATGACCATGAGTTAGCAAGAGCTTTGTCATAGTAAGGAGGTTTATGACTTGTGGACTAAAGAAAATCATAAAATCCACTCCATTCTTTCTCTCTTTCACGTGTGACTCCATTACTTTTCCAAACTTCACAAATTTTCATCTCTTCACCATTTTACTCCATTTCAAGCTTGGAAGCTTTGAGGAAGATTGTAGAGAATCACTTTCTTAAGGAAGCGCGTTGTGTTGTCTAAGCGTGTGTTGTTGACGGGAGCTTGCCGAGGTAAGGGCTCCACTTTATTTCTGTCTTTTAAAACGGTTTGACATGCTTGGAATTCGCTGCGACGCAATTGTTTGTGTGTTGACATGTTTGTGTTATGTATGCTCGTTGATGGGAACGTGTTTACATTACTTGTGCAATTTACATATGATTTGGAAAATATATGTATGAATTGCTATGATTTAGTTACATATGCTTGAGAGGTATGTATGTGTGGCATTAGCATATATAGGGGATCGTATGCTCATGCATTCATTGTGCGTAGTTGCGTGAGTGGACTACGGGGTGTTGGTTGCGTGAGTGGACCCACCCAAAATCCTACGGGATCTTATTGAGTACGATAAGTGGTTGCGTGAGTGGACCACGGGGTGTGATTGCGTGAGTGGATCCACCTTAACCCTTTGCGGTTTTATTGGTTATGATTAGTAATTCCGGAATTCATATGCATGTGGTAGCTCTGGCAGTACCACACCCATTGTAGAAGTCTGCATTAGGCTTGTTGTGCATTATATATATAAGCCCGTTGGAGGGAATTGTTGAATGTTTTAAGAGCTTTCTCTTGTGTTTTGTGGAAATTTTGTTACGTGTACAATCTTTCGCACCGGGTATATATATATATATATCTACTTTTATTTTGTGGTGACCCTTTCTTTCATTTGCGGGCTCATCCCACCCCAGATGACGATGTAGGTCGAGAGGATGGTGTTGGCAGCTCTAGGCCTTAGTGAGCTCGTGTTGGGCGAGTGTCACAGGTCCTGACAACACGCCAGGGCGAGCTCCAGGGCGAGTAAGACCAGTTCTCACTGCCTTCACTCGCCACCAACTCGCCAGGGCGAGCTCTGGAACCTAAAATTTTGGATTCTGATTTCTAAACTTGGTTTTTAGCCTTCTAATCCCTTTTTATTAATTTATGGAAGTGGTTGGGATTGGAAACGAGTTTTTCGGGTACTCGGAAAGTACGTAGCTTATAACGCAAGAAAACGGCCATTTTGCATTTCAAATTATTTAAGACTTTTGACAATTGTTTTGGGTCCTAAAAATAGTACAATTAACTCATGGTGGTTGATCAATACGATAGATTTTGGTATGGTATCCAAAAGAGTGAATTTCCCTTGGAAACCTTTAGAGTTTTTGGGGTTATGGTGTAGTTTCAATACATTGGGTTTGGAAACGATGTATTGATTGTCCGTTGCTTGTTTTAGGGAGCACGTAGTGTTGTGTGAACGTTTTGTTGACGGAAGCTTGCCGAGGTAAGGGCTCCACTTTATTTCCGTCTTTTCAAACGGTTTTGTTAAACATGCTTTAGATTTTGCTGTGTTGCAATTGGTGGTGTGCTTGGCATGTTTTTGTGATGTATTCTCGATATGAGATCGTGATAAATACATGATTCGTTGTTTTACATATGATTGGAGATGTATGTATGAACATGTGATTAATTACATATGACTAGATGTATATGTATGTGTTGATGTGGTGTGATTACATATGCGTGTACGATATGTATGTGTTGCATTAGCATATAAGGGGAATCGTATGCTCATGCATTCATAGTACGTGGTTATCGGGAATGGATCACGGGGTGCGATTATCGGGAATGGATCCACCTTACTCCTACGGGAATTATTGAGTCCAATAAGCGGTTATCGGGAATGGACTGCGGGGTGCGATTACCGGGAATGGATCCATCCTAACCCTTTGTGGTTTTATTGATTTTGATTACTCTTCCGGAATTCATATGCATGTGGTAATGGGGAATCTACCACACTCATTGTAGAAATCTGCATTAGGCTTGGTGTGCATTATATATATAAGCCCGTTGGTGGGAATTGCTTTTGTGTTAAAGAGCTTTTTCTTGTGTATGTGGAAATTTGTTATGTGTACATCTTTCGCACCGGTTATATATATATATATACCTTTTATTTTGTGGTGACCCTTTCTTTCATTTGCGGGCTCATCCCACCCAGATGATGGGTTAGGTCGTGGTGACGACGGTGGCTGTTCCAGGCCCCAGTGAGCGGCTGGAGTTTTAGTTTAGAGTAGTTAGTGTAACACCCCGTTTTCATAACGCAAAAAGGGCATTATTTTTTTTTTTTTAACAAACGCTCAGAGTGCGCAAAACATTTTTAATTGAGCCGACATTAAATATTACAAACGAACCATATATATATCACACCATATATATATTGTATTCGAAAATGCTAAGTGTAAACCTGAATAATTACAATCCATAAGTCTATGTGCTTACAAGCACTAACTAACCAAAAGAAGTTAGAATGTCCTATGCTAATCAAAAAGCACAGTGCACAAACACACCGGCGCATAGTCTAACTAAAACTACCACTCCAGCTCCAACACGCGCTCACTAAGGCCTAGAGCTGCCAACACCATCTTCTCGACCTACATCGTCATCTGGGGTGGGATGAGCCCGCAAATGAAAGAAAGGGTCACCACAAAATAAAAGTATATATATATATATATATATAACCGGTGCAAAAGATTGTACACATAACAAATATTTCCACAAAACACAAGAGAAAGCTCTTAAAACATTCAACAATTCCCTCCAACGGGCTTATATATATAATGCACAACAAGCCTAATGCAGACTTCTACAATGGGTGTGGTACTGCCAGAGCTACCACATGCAAATGAATTCCGGAATTACTAATCATAACCAATAAAACCGCAAAGGGTTAAGGTGGATCCACTCACGCAATCACACCCCGTGGTCCACTCACGCAACCACTTATCGTACTCAATAAGATCCCGTAGGATTTTGGGTGGGTCCACTCACGCAACCAACACCCCGTAGTCCACTCACGCAACTACGCACAATGAATGCATGAGCATACGATCCCCTATATATGCTAATGCCACACATACATACCTCTCAAGCATATGTAACTAAATCATAGCAATTCATACATATATTTTCCAAATCATATGTAAATTGCACAAGTAATGAAAACACGTTCCCATCAACGAGCATACATAACACAAACATGTCAACACACAAACAATTGCGTCGCAGCGAATTCCAAGCATGTCAAACCGTTTTAAAAGACAGAAATAAAGTGGAGCCCTTACCTCGGCAAGCTCCCGTCAACAACACACGCTTAGACAACACAACGCGCTTCCTAAAACAAGCAGCGTAACAATCAATACATTGTTCTCTAACCAATCGTATTGAAACTACACCAAAACCCCAAAAACCTAAAGGTTCCTAAGGAAAAACCACTCTTTCGGACATCGAACCAAAAACTACCGTATTGATCAACCACCATGAGTTATTTGTACTATTTTTAGGACCCAAAACAATTGTCAAAAGTCTTAAATAATTTGAAATGCAAAATGGCCGTTTTCTTGCGTTATAAGCTACGTACTTTCCGAGTACCCGAAAAACTCGTTTCCAATCCCAACCACTTCCATAAATTAATAAAAAGGGATTAGAAGTTAAAAACCAAGTTTTAGAAATCAGAATCCAAAATCTCAACTCCCAGAGCTCGCCCTGGCGAGTTGGTGGCGAGTGAAGGCAGGGAGTACTGGTCTTACTCGCCCTGGAGCTCGCCCTGGCGTGTTGTCATGACCTGTGACACTCGCCCTGGCGAGTAACCACTCGCCCAGCGAGTTGCACCTGTCATGACAGCAAAAGACAGCAACTCACACCACCTTTTTCCACCCAAGCCTAGTTTGATTCTATTAGTTCCCAACACTTTTTCAAGGCACAAAAGCAAACCATTTTCATAAGCAAGCAATTCATTTCCGAAAGCTTGTTGGTTGCTTCGAGTGCAAGTTATTTGATTTTCATTTCCAAAATCAAAACCAAATCCAAGCACAAGTTTTATTACGGGCCTTAACCGTCCGGTAATCATTTTCAAACATGTTTTCAAGGTAAAAAGTAACACCACCTGTCACAAGAGTTTTAAACCACTTTGACCCCAAAAACACTACTCAAAACACTTAGGAAAATATTTTCATAAACCCCAAAATATTTTTCATCGGATTTTCTAAAACAAAACCATACAACGCATTTCCCTTTTGCCCAAAGGTTCAAAGACAACTTTTCTTTTCAAAACCTTACAACATAACCTCATGTAATTGATCAATACATAAACCAACCAAAACCCTAACTTTTCTCATGAGATTTTTCACCAACTCATGGAAAACAAAACAACAAAGCCTAGCATGCTTACTAAACTCTCATGAACAACTTTCATGAAACAAGAACTAGCAAAAACAACCTTTCTCACCAAACCCTCTTAAGAACATAAACCCAAAAACCTCACAACTCTAAAAATCTACCAACCTAGGAGATGAGAAGAGAGGGTTACCTTAAGAAAGTGATTCTCTACAACTTTCCACTAAGCTTCCAAGCTTGAAATGGAGTGAAATGGTGAAAAATGGAAAATTTAGTGAAGGTTAGGGTATGAGAAAGTGATGGCACGATGGAAGAAGAAGAGAGTGAGTTGTGATGAAATTTTTCTAAGTCTCACAAAGTCATAAACCTCCTTACTATTATAAGCTCTTGATAGCCAAACCACCATTGGATCAACGTCAAAAGTCCAAGCTTAAACCCTAGCCATTGGATCACTTTACTTTATGAGAAAGTCACAAGATTAAAACAACTCTCCCATAACAAGTCTCGTACTCAGCTCTCGCGCGACGCGACGAACAAAAACCACAAAAACATAAAACCTACGGAAAGAATGTCTAACGTCTAACATTTCCAAAACTTATCGCCGAATCTTTTTCCGCGACTGTAATTTTCTTCCATACCTTAGAAAATTATTCTCAGAACATAACCTCACTCACGCAGATATATAAAACTTCCATCCGAAACCTCACTTAAAACAGACACAGTACGATTTTTCATCCGCGGGTAAAATCCTACTCGTTTTTCCAAAAACAAGAATAATCCAAAACTCATCATTCTAAATCCACAGCATCCTTCTTATTCACAAAAGAGGATTACAAGACAAAAGCCTGTGCCTTTACAGCGCACGAGTCCAAAACAGATTCAATTACAGCAAAACAACTAATTACACGATGTTTCACAACACGAACACATCGGAACCCTAATAATCCTTAAACCAACTATACAATGAAATCTTGGGTCTTACAATACCACCCCCCTAAAAGAAGTTTCGTCCTCGAAACTTAGACGTCGTCAAACAAACTGGGGTACAACTCTTTCATCTTACTCTCGAGCTCCCAGGTGGTATCTCCCGTAGCTTCGTTCCATATTACCTTCACCAAAGGTATCTCTTTCGTTCTCAAACGTTTCATCTTCCTATCCGCAATCTTGATCGGCGGAACCTCAAATGACAAGTTATCCCTCAACTGGATGTCATCTGGCGTGATCACATGTGACGGATCCGGTGTATACTTCCGCAATTGCGACACATGGAACACATCATGAATCAAAGATAGTACCGGTGGCAACGCGATCCGATATGCTACCTTCCCAACCCGTTCCAAAATCTGATAAGGCCCTATAAACTTCGGAGTCAACTTCTTTGCTTTCAAAGCCCTTCCAACACCAGTTGTTGGGGTAACACGGAGAAATACATGGTCTCCCTCCTCAAACTCTAAAGGCCTCCGACGCCTATCCGCATAACTCTTTTGTCGATCTTGAGCAACCTTCATCATTGCCCTTATCTTTCGGACCTTGTCCGTCGTCTGTTGTACCATTTCCGGTCCTACTATCAAACTTTCCCCATCTTGGTACCAACACAAAGGAGTCTGACATCTCCTCCCATACAAAGCCTCATATGGTGCCATTCCAATACTCGCGTGGAAACTGTTGTTGTATGTGAATTCTATCAAAGGTAACACATCGTCCCAACTTCCACAATCATCCAACACACAAGCTCTCAACAAATCTTCTAAAGATTGATTTGTTCTCTCGGTCTGCCCATCTGTCTGAGGATGGTAGGCGGAACTCAATCTCAGTTTCGTCCCCAACGCCTCATGCAAAGTCCTCCAAAAGTGTGAAGTAAACTTTGGATCTCGATCCGACACTATACTTGACGGAATCCCATGTAACCTCACAATCTCAGCAATGTAAATATCGGTCAACTTTGCCGCTGTATCCGTAGTCCTTACCGGTAGAAAATGAGCGGATTTAGTCAAACGATCCACTATCACCCAAATGGAATCATGCTTCCTCCTGGTCTTAGGTAACCCAGTGATGAAATCCATAGAAATGCTATCCCACTTCCACTCGGGGATATCTAATGACTGCAGCATCCCTGCTGGTCTCTGATGTTCAATCTTCGCCTTCTGACAAGTCAAACACGACGCCACAAACTCGGCCACATCCCTCTTCATACCCGGCCACCAGAAATCTTGCCTCAGGTCCTGATACATTTTTGTTGCCCCGGGATGCATACTAAGCTTACTCTTGTGTGCCTCCCCTAGAATGGTGTTTCTCAAGTCCATCGCATCGGGCAAACACACCCTACCATTACATCTCAAAATGTTGTCCGGTCCCACCTTGAAATCTCGGTTGGTTCCTCGAACAATCAAAGCCCTTTTCTCCATGAGAAACTCGTCACCTTGACAATTAGCAATGTCCTCTAACAAACCATTCGAGATGGTGATCATACCCAATCTCATATTCCCTAACGCAAACTCCACTTCCAGGTGCAAGTCTCGAAATTCTTTCAACAACTCTTGTTGACTAGCCATTTGTGCCGAACACGCTGACACACTCTTTCTACTCAAAGCATCGGCTACCACATTAGCCTTCCCCGGATGGTATTCTAAGGTAAAGTCAAAGTCTTTCAATGTTTCCATCCACCTCCTTTGCCTCATATTCAACTCCTTCTGGTCGAACAGATACTTGAGGCTTTTATGGTCACTAAACACAACGAAAGTGCAACCATAAAGATAGTGTCTCCAAATCATCAATGCAAAAACCACGGCCGCAAGCTCCAAATCGTGCGTCGGATAATTCCTCTCATGCACCTTCAACTGCCGTGATGCATAAGCCACTGCTCTCTTGTGCTGCATCAACACACAACCCAAACCCTAATGAGACGCATCACAATAAACCTCATAAGATTCATCTGACTGAGGTAACACCAACACCGGTGGAGTCGTCAACCGCTCCTTCAACAATTGAAAACTAAGTTCACACTGCTCAGTCCACGCAAACGGTTGATCTTTTCTCGTAAGTTGCGTCATTGGTGCCACAATCTTAGCGAATCCTTCTATGAACCTCCGGTAATAACCGGCCAAACCAACAAAACTCCTCACGTCTGTCACCGTCTGCGGTTGCTTCCATGCAAGTACTGTGTCAATCTTGGCTTGATCCACGGCAATTCCCTCTTTTGATATTATATGGCCAAGGAAATTCACCTCTTCCAACCAAAAATCACACTTCGACGGATTCGCATACAACTTTCTTTCCCGCAACACTTGCAAAACCATACGAAGATGCTCTTCATGCTCCTCTTCGCTCTTCGAATACACGAGAATATCATCAATGAACACAACCACGAACTTGTCCAGAAATGAATGGAATATCCGATTCATGTAGTCCATAAAAATCGCTGGTGCATTCGTCACTCCAAATGGCATCACTAGATACTCGTAGTGTCCATAACGTGACCGAAATGCTGTCTTCTGGACATCCTCTTCCCTTACTCTTATCTGATGATATCCAGATTTCAAGTCAATCTTGGAAAATACTGACGCTCCTTTCAACTGATCCATCAGATCATCAATACGCGGCAATGGATACCGGTTCTTGATAGTCGCCTTATTAAGCTTCCGATAATCCACACACAAACGGGATCTACCATCCTTCTTTTTCACCAATAAGACCGGTGCTCCCCACGGCGACACACTAGGCCTTATGAAACCCTTCTCTAACAAGTCCTCAATTTGACTTTTCAACTCTACCAACTCGGCTGGAGCCATCCGATAGGGCGATTCCGAAATCGGACCCGTACCTGGATGCAATTCTATGAAGAATTCCACCTCTCTACACGGAGGAAAAGCTGGAATCTCCGATGGAAACACATCTTGGAAATCCTGAACCACTCGAATTTCCTCAATTCGGATCTCCGACGTCACCCCTAAACTAGCAAGTGAAACAATCTCTGGCTC
The DNA here is from genome assembly GCA_030408175.1 of Trifolium repens. Lineage (NCBI taxonomy): Eukaryota > Viridiplantae > Streptophyta > Magnoliopsida > Fabales > Fabaceae > Trifolium > Trifolium repens. The sequence goes on along the minus strand of CP125839.1, from coordinate 17,854,474 downwards.
TCCGTTACACATAATCATTGTAAGCTGATTGGCCGACAGGTATCTCCGCACACCTGGCTCGGGAAAGAAAACCAATTTCCGAGCACAATCTAGTATAACATAATGATAAGATAGCCAATCCATCCCGAGAATGATCTCGAGAGATGTAAGCGGTAAACACACCAAGTTGACCAGAAACTCCCTATTCTGAATTACTACTAAACAATGCAAACATGCAGTATTCACTACCAAATCCTTAGCAGGAGTCAAAACATTCAAATCAAATGGAAGAACAGAAACATTCAAACTCAACCGATTTGCACAAGCCAAAGAAATGAATGAGTGGGTTGCCCCCGTGTCAATCAAAGCAGTTAAAGAATTACCTGCAATGTGACAGCTCTCGTGAATGGCATTGCTAGCCTGCCCACTCACTTCTGTGCCCATACAGTAAGCATGTGCCTTTGCCGCAGGTCTGGTACCTTGTGAGCCTTGTGCCACATTAGCCGACGGCCCGGCCTTCGGGGCTTTGCAATCTCTAGCAAAGTGTCCCGGCTTCTTGCAATTAAAACAAACATGTCCCTGATTCCGGCATTCATTCGCATAGTGGCCCACTTCACCACACTTAAAACAGCCCTGCTTCCCGGTATTCTGACTGTCCTGATTCACCGATCGACCCTGTCCCTTGTTATACTGTGGACGGTCATATGGCTTACTGCCTTGTTTTCCACGGTTCTGACTTTGATTCGGACCACCAGAACGACTTGGTCCCCCAGCACTAAAACCACCCTGACGGTTCACCCTTTTGTTTCTCATATCTTCAACCTCTTGGCACTTTTCAACCAAGACCTGAAATTGCCGAATACCCAATGGCACAACCGCATCCTGCAGTTCGTACCTCAGCCCATCTTGGAAGCGACGACACATATAGACCTCATCTATCCCATCCCTAAAGAAGCGGAAGAAACGGGATAATGATTCAAACTTCTTGGAATATGCCTCCACATTCATACTCCCCTGACGTAGTCTCAGAAACTCCTCACCATACCTTTCCCTTGCAGTCTCAGGGAAATACTTAGCCAGGAACCTCCTCTTGAAGTTCTCCCAGTTAATCTCCTCATATGCATTTTCCATAATCAGACGGGTGTTCCTCCACCAAAATTCGGAACCCCCAAGCAGCTGATAGGTAGCTAGAACTACCTTCTCCCCCTCCGGACAATGAATTGCCCCAAATATCCTCTCCATAGCATGGAGCCATAGATTCGCTGTTTCTGGACCTCCCTCCCCATTAAACTTTGGAGGGGCCTGCTGATTAAAACTTGTGAGAACCCTAGACCCAGCGGCCAGGATCTCCCTGTCGCGCTTTTCAAGGTCTCTCTGCGCCTTAGCATGAGTTTGCGCAGTCACCGCTGCTGCCATTGTATTCATGGCATAAGCCATCTGATGGATGTCCACATCATCATCATCTCTAGCAGGTGCCCTTCTTGGAGGCATCGTTTCCTGCACATACCAATTCTCTTCGATTAGACCCTTATCCAAACATTTCTGAATTCCAACAGAAAACCTCACTCAACGGATTACTAACCCATAACCCGACACAGAACAATACTAGAACTGACACTACTCTAGCTAAGTTCTAACCGACTCTGGACTAACGACTCAAGTGTACACTTTCCCTTTGAAGATTTAAAGCCGTGCTCTGATACCACAAATGTAACACCCCGTTTTCATAACGCAAAAAGGGCATTTTTTTTTTTTTTTAACAAACGCTCAGAGTGCGCAAAACATTTTTAATTGAGCCGACATTAAATATTACAAACGAACCATATATATATCACACCATATATATATTGTATTCGAAAATGCTAAGTGTAAACCTGAATAATTACAATCCATAAGTCTATGTGCTTACAAGCACTAACTAACCAAAAGAAGTTAGAATGTCCTATGCTAATCAAAAAGCACAGTGCACAAACACACCGGCGCATAGTCTAACTAAAACTACCACTCCAGCTCCAACACGAGCTCACTAAGGCCTAGAGCTGCCAACACCATCTTCTCGACCTACATCGTCATCTGGGGTGGGATGAGCCCGCAAATGAAAGAAAGGGTCACCACAAAATAAAAGTATATATATATATAACCGGTGCAAAAGATTGTACACATAACAAATATTTCCACAAAACATAAGAGAAAGCTCTTAAAACATTCAACAATTCCCTCCAACGGGCTTATATATATAATGCACAACAAGCCTAATGCAGACTTCTACAATGGGTGTGGTACTGCCAGAGCTACCACATGCAAATGAATTCCGGAATTACTAATCATAACCAATAAAACCGCAAAGGGTTAAGGTGGATCCACTCACGCAATCACACCCCGTTGTCCACTCATGCAACAACTTATCGTACTCAATAAGATCCCGTAGGATTTTGGGTGGGTCCACTCACGCAACCAACACCCCGTAGTCCACTCACGCAACTACGCATAATGAATGCATGAGCATACGATCCCCTATATATGCTAATGCCACACATACATACCTCTCAAGCATATGTAACTAAATCATAGCAATTCATACATATATTTTCCAAATCATATGTAAATTGCACAAGTAATGAAAACACGTTCCCATCAACGAGCATACATAACACAAATATGTCAACACACAAACAATTGCGTCGCAGCGAATTCCAAGCATGTCAAACCGTTTTAAAAGACAGAAATAAAGTGGAGCCCTTACCTCGGCAAGCTCCCGTCAACAACACACGCTTAGACAACACAACGCGCTTCCTAAAACAAGCAGCGTAACAATCAATACATTGTTCTCTAACCAATCGTATTGAAACTACACCAAAACCCCAAAAACCTAAAGGTTCCTAAGGAAAAACCACTCTTTCGGACATCGAACCAAAAACTACCGTATTGATCAACCACCATGAGTTATTTGTACTATTTTTAGGACCCAAAACAATTGTCAAAAGTCTTAAATAATTTGAAATGCAAAATGGCCGTTTTCTTGCGTTATAAGCTACGTACTTTCCGAGTACCCGAAAAACTCGTTTCCAATCCCAACCACTTCCATAAATTAATAAAAAGGGATTAGAAGTTAAAAACCAAGTTTTAGAAATCAGAATCCAAAATCTCAACTCCCAGAGCTCGCCCTGGCGAGTTGGTGGCGAGTGAAGGCAGGGAGTACTGGTCTTACTCGCCCTGGAGCTCGCCCTGGCGTGTTGTCATGACCTGTGACACTCGCCCTGGCGAGTAACCACTCGCCCAGCGAGTTGCACCTGTCATGACAGCAAAAGACAGCAACTCACACCACCTTTTTCCACCAAAGCCTAGTTTGATTCTATTAGTTCCCAACACTTTTTCAAGGCACAAAAGCAAACCATTTTCATAAGCAAGCAATTCGTTGCCGAAAGCTTGTTGGTTGCTTCGAGTGCAAGTTATTTGATTTTCATTTCCAAAATCAAAACCAAATCCAAGCACAAGTTTTATTACGGGCCTTAACCGTCCGGTAATCATTTTCAAACATGTTTTCAAGGTAAAAAGTAACACCACCTGTCACAAGAGTTTTAAACCACTTTGACCCCAAAAACACTACTCAAAACACTTAGGAAAATATTTTCATAAACCCCAAAATATTTTTCATCGGATTTTCTAAAACAAAACCATACAACGCATTTCCCTTTTGCCCAAAGGTTCAAAGACAACTTTTCTTTTCAAAACCTTACAACATAACCTCATGTAATTGATCAATACATAAACCAACCAAAACCCTAACTTTTCTCATGAGATTTTTCACCAACTCATGGAAAACAAAACAACAAAGCCTAGCATGCTTACTAAACTCTCATGAACAACTTTCATGAAACAAGAACTAGCAAAAACAACCTTTCTCACCAAACCCTCTTAAGAACATAAACCCAAAAACCTCACAACTCTAGAAATCTACCAACCTAGGAGATGAGAAGAGAGGGTTACCTTAAGAAAGTGATTCTCTACAACTTTCCACTAAGCTTCCAAGCTTGAAATGGAGTGAAATGGTGAGAAATGGAAAATTTAGTGAAGGTTAGGGTATGAGAAAGTGATGGCACGATGGAAGAAGAAGAGAGTGAGTTGTGATGAAATTTTTCTAAGTCTCACAAAGTCATAAACCTCCTTACTATTATAAGCTCTTGATAGCCAAACCACCATTGGATCAAAGTCAAAAGTCCAAGCTTAAACCCTAGCCATTGGATCACTTTACTTTATGAGAAAGTCACAAGATTAAAACAACTCTCCCATAACAAGTCTCGTACTCAGCTCTCGCGCGACGCGACGAACGAAAACCACAAAAACATAAAACCTACGGAAAGAATGTCTAACGTCTAACATTTCCAAAACTTATCGCCGAATCTTTTTCCGCGACTGTAATTTTCTTCCATACCTTAGAAAATTATTCTCAGAACATAACCTCACTCACGCAGATATATAAAACTTCCATCCGAAACCTCACTTAAAACAGACACAGTACGATTTTTCATCCGCGGGTAAAATCCTACTCGTTTTTCCAAAAACAAGAATAATCCAAAACTCATCATTCTAAATCCACAGCATCCTTCTTATTCACAAAAGAGGATTACAAGACAAAAGCCTGTGCCTTTACAGCGCACGAGTCCAAAACAGATTCAATTACAGCAAAACTACTAATTACACGATGTTTCACAACACGAACACATCGGAACCCTAATAATCCTTAAACCAACTATACAATGAAATCTTGGGTCTTACAGTTAGACTATGCGCCGGTGTGTTTTGTGCACCGTGCTTTTTGGTTAGGCATAGGATTCTAACTTGTTTTGTTGTAAGTGTTTTAATACTTAGACTTGGATTGTAATTATTCAGGAATACACTTTGCTTGTCGAAGCACCTTATGGTAATGAGTCTTTTGTATATTTGAATGCCGGCTCATTTAAAATCTATTATGCGCACTCTGAGTGTTAGTTGAAAAAAAAAGAAAAAAAAAATAATGCCCTTTTTGGCTTTTGAAAAACGGGGTGTTACAGATTTCAATGTTCAAGCTAGCTTTCAACGTACGAATCTATCCAAGCTATCAAATCTTCATCAACGGCTCTATTCATCTCTCATATTTATATGGGACTCTAAGAAACTTGAACACTTACAATTCTACAATACAATTATTGAACACATCTTCTGAACTATCACAATCTCAAAATACTCTATTAATATTTGTGAAGCAAAAACACTTACAGATATTCTTACAAACTTTGTATCTTAGAATATCCAAGTAGTTTAAGAAACTATGCGCTTATTGAAGTTTACCACTCTTTGAGTCTCAGGTGTTAATAAAAACGAAACAATCTTTGTATAACCTTTGATTGAAAAGTCCTTAGTTGTATAACACTGAAAGTTTCTTGGTCCGTAGTATCTTTAACAAGAAAGTCTTGGACTTGGTGTCTGAACAATTATAATCTTTGTGATTATAATAAATTAGCTCTTAGGTGTGAGGGGATTGACGTAACCCTAATTAATAGGTGAACTAGTACAAAATTTGTGTCATTCTTTCTCTATATCTTTATACTTGTCTTTCTTACAAACTATTTTATTTTATGTTGGACTTGTGTAGTCTCACAAGATTATACGAATCTATATGAGTCTATCCAAGTCTATCAAAATATATTTCTATGTGCAGTTGAACTTATTTCTGCCACCTAATAAAAGTTTTATAGAGTTATGTTTTCTTACAGGGAGGTATTGATCCAATTTATTATTTCAAGGCAACGTTGGAAAGATTAAAACTCAAAAAATTTCCATTTATAAGGGTTGAATCTCCTACTCTTGTACTGCATAAAAAAAAACCTATTCTTGTACTCAAACTTTTTTTTGGCAAGTATCCTAATGATTAAAAATTCATCTATTAAAGCGAATAAGTGAAAGATACCAATTAAATTATACTCACAAAAACAATACTCAATTTTATATACTTGGATGTTGATAACAAAATTAAAATTTAAGAGGCAACAAAAATGCTATATTTTAACCGGACACATTGAAAATCAAGCCTTAATTTTCAAGCTCTTTAATAAATCACATATGAGAGGAAAGAGAACAAAAGTGAGCAAGGACTCCTCGCCGACAACATGCAAATGGGATGGAACTCTACATTTGTGCATGATACTGCCGGCAAGTCATCCTTGGCTCAAATGCACTCTCTCTGCCTCTTCATGCAAGACATTTGAACAAATCAACAACAACTGCGAAACTTAAAACATAATCTTCTAAAACTCAAATATATATCACACCCTTCCATTAGACTATCTATTTATAGGCACAAAATTAAGTCAAAGAATTAATATTATTTCAATTTCTCCAAATTGGAATTATTCCATATTAAACATTGACATTTTGACCCCTTTCACCAATGAGTCAGTCCTTGATTCTTCTTATCCAAAATCGATGTTATTTTTGTACATATAGAATCAATTTTGATTTTGTTACAGGGAAAAGAAAAAAAAAAAAAGAATGGTTGACAATTTGCTCATTTTCTCATTTTCTTCCCAAAAGCAGCTAGAATATAATAAGGGGATCTGAAGCAGCAAGAAATTAACTTATAGTACTATAGTGGTTATCTATATGTTTTTGTTATGGCATTGTTGATGTGAATTTGTTCTTGATTCAATGATTGACACTGAATTTGATAGGGAGAATTACAGTTCGATTCCCCCAATTATGATTGGAAGGGAGCTGGAACCACAAGATTTTGACTTAAAATTTTAAAAAAAATACAAATGTGTTCTTAACTTCTTCATCATTATGAATGAACTATGAAGCACAGACACTCATCGGATTAGGCGTATCCGTGTCCGACACCGACACTTATGATTACACTAAATTATATCATTTTCCCAAATTATTATCGGTGTCGCCGTGTCAGTGTTTGTGTCGTGTCCAGTGTCCGTGTCGGTGTCCGTGCCTCATAGTGAATGAATGATCCTGATTATAGAATTAATTTTGATACCTAAACACATCTTAACTTACTAATCTAAAACTAGTCAATTTCTATGGAACATTAAAAAATTCTAATATACTGGTATGTTAAATTTTTAAATTAATAATTAAATTATTGAGTGTTTTTTTAAATGATTTTTTTATAATTTAAAAAATTATAATAACTAATTATTTATCAAATCAGCCAGCAAAATTGAACTTAATTTTTTTAAAAATTTATTACTCATAATAGTGAAAAATGGTTATTTTTTTGAAAAAATATAAAGAGAATTATTATAATATTTATAAATAATCAATTTTTGTTTTCCCTTATGAAATGTTTTTCTCTAAAATAAAATAATTGATAAATAGATTATTAATTATATTCATAAAAAATATTCATTAATTTATTGAATCAGAAGTTAAATATACCGGTACACTTCAATTTATCAATGTACTATAGAAACTTTTTTTTGTTACATCAATATATAGAAGCTCCTTTAAAACTAACATAATATTACATTTTTTAACCCTGCATCAACTTTTTGACCAATGACACGCTAATATTGATTAGACTTAAATACAAATTTGACCACCAAATTTTATAATTGTCCAATTTCGATCCTCAAGTTTCAATTATTTGATTTTAATCCTCTAAATTTTATAATTACTCGATTTTAGTTCCTCAAGTTTCATTTGCTCAATTTTGGCCTCTAATCCTAATAACCTTCTAACCCTAACCCTTAACCCTTAAAAACGAAAAAAAATAAAACTGGAGCTAACTTGTATCCTCTTTATATATATATATATATATATATATATATATATATATATATATATATCAATCTATTAAGATGTGATATCCAATAAAAATAAGTTTGTTAATTGATAATTACTTAACCTCTTTTTTTACTTTTGTGTGGAAGTTATTTTTCAACAAACATTAGTTTTAAGACCCGTGCAGTCGCACGGGTCTATTGACTTTTATTTATAAAATATTATTAAAATATAGGTGACGTCATTTTTCTATTTCTTGTAAAATATTAAATTAAGTATTTCTTGTATTTTTTTTATATTTATTATTGATGACAATTCATTCCTCGGTTGTTTAAAAAAACTATTTGTGAAAGTTCATGTCCATTGATTGTTTTTTTATACTTAAGATTGAGATTATACTAAAGTATAAAATTTATTTAGAATAAAATATATAGAAATATGTTATAAAATATTTTTAAAATACAAATTGTACAGTTTTATATAAATTTGTTAACTGAATAAAAAAATCATTAAAGTTATTGTCCCGTGTATATTTTATTAATAAATTACGTAATTATCAATCACAACTATTTATCCAATTTTTTTATGTATGACTGAAAAATATTTGCCCATGTTTTTTTTTATATTTATTGATAAGAACTAATTGTCTTGTTTAAAAAAACTATTTGTCAATTTTTTATATATCAATGATCAACACTCTTTTTTTGACAAAATTATTGATCAACACTTGTCTCTTGACATTTTATGTATAATGACAAATATTTACCCCGTAATTATTATAATGTATATTCGTCAATAATACACCACTCCTGTATTTTTTATATAAAAGTAAACAAAAGTATAGTAGTTTTTTATTTATAATATAAATAGAGTAGAATTTAACTATTATATTAAAAAATAGCAGATTGAAAAATATATTTACGTATTAATATCTTGGATTAATATATTTTTTTAGAGGTGGTTTCCGTTTCTATTTTCATGGGAAAATTTCTTTCATGCTTATCTTCATTTTTTCGTATTTTTATTTTGAATTTTTGTTTTGTTTAGAGGTGTGGTTTATGATGCTATTTTTATGGAAATATTTCTTTTATGCTTATCTTTCTTTCCTGTTTTTGTTTTGTATTTTTTTTATTAGTTTAGAGTAAAAATTACATTTAAGGGCGCAAAACTTGAAACACCGTTAAAAGTGATAAGGACGAATTTGAATTTTTAATAGTAGTTTCTTTTAATATATTGTAAGTAGATATACAAATAATCTCATTTTTTGTTTTCCTTAGTTATTACTACCTCCGTTCCTTTTTAAATGTCCATTTAGAATAGTAACGCCAAATTAAAAAAGTGTATTTTCACACCTTATCTTTCTATTATACTCTAATTTTAATTCACCAATAAATTCATATTATTTTTGCACACAAATATTCTTTCAAATAAATTTAATATATTATGTACAAAAAAAAAACAAAATTTAATATGTTATGTACCAAAAAAAAATAGTTTTTCAAATATATAGCATTAATTAGTTTTATTGATAAAGATATGAATAATTGACAAATGATACAATTGACAAATCGTACCCTTAAAACACCAACTTTTGGACACTTAAAAGGAAGATAAGGTGCAAATGAAATTGATGTTCTTTGCTAAATCCGACGTTTTTGGACACTTAAAAAGAAACGGAGATAGTATTAAGAAAGAAAAGAAAATTTTATTTTTTGACTAAGAAAAAAAAACTGAAAACCAACTTTTGTGTGGAAGTTATTTTTTAACAAACATATATATACAAATATTTGAATAGAGTGAAGGGCAAAAGTGACAATAAAAAAAGTCTACACCAAAGGGAATATTCTCTTTATATATTGGTATAGATAACAACTAATTTAAGTACTTATAATAAATTATTTTTTTCTCAACAATCTCATTATCAAGTTGATACTTGAAGTTTCTGAAATTTGAATTAATTAGTCCCTATTTAATCATCATTATAGGACTATAAATTATTCAAATGTTAAAAACTCTTGAGCGACCAAATTGAAATGTTTAAAATAAAATGGATCAAATTGAAACGTTTAAAATATAAAAACTAACTTGAAACATAAAATAAAGGTAAGAGATCAGATGTGCCATCAAACTGAGAATTTATCTATGGATAAATGTGAATAATAATTTTACAGGATTAATATTATTAACCATGGATGTCCTTGATCATTACCTTAAATATAAAGTGGAGAATAATAATTTGAGAGTGATTCAGATAATATTAACCAGGTTATACAATTAAGAAAAAGCAGTTAAAATTAAATTGAAAACTTAAACTGACAATTTTTTATTTAGCACAAAAAAGGGACAATCTTTTTAAGATAATTTTAGTGTCCAAATGTAATAGTTATTATGAAATAGAAAGTATAATGTTAGAAATTATTAGAAACTAGACTATTATGTAGAATATGTAGAATATTATATGTATAGTTTAATTTCTTATAATAAAAAATTGAAAATAAAAAATTTAAGAAAATATAGATAAATTGGAACTGAAAATTATGCAGTACATATAGAACAACAATGAATAATTAAAATCATAAAAATAAAGATAAAATTATATAAAAAAACAGATAAAGTGATCTTTATAATGATTCATCGTTAACTACTGAACATTATGGAACGCGTCTTTGTAAACCACATTTTCAGTTGTATTTGAATTTTTACCTTCATCGTCGGTTATTACTACATTTAACTCTTTTCTTGGTGTAAACCCTTGATAATGCAACATATATGTCTCAAGCTTCAACCCGTAATTGTTGACAAAACATCTCGACAATTTTTCTTTGGGCTGCATATCAAAGAAAGAAGTATGATTTACAATTTAAAATCCAAAGAGCATAAATTCATCTTATTTCTTTTCTTTTTATCACATAATAGACTGCATCTTATTTCTTTTTCTTAGAATTGTTATGTGTTTTAGGTAATTGCTATGTATATACTACCTCAATGTAGTTTTAATTGATTGCAATGCACATAAAAAATACTAAATGGATTATCCAAAAAAAAAATACTAAAAGTATAGTAAAACATACATATATTATGGTTAATCATTAAAATTAGGTGAAATAAAAACAATAAAATTATGATCAAATGGATAGCCTTAATTTTCAAATTCCAATTTGATTTGTTTAGAAGATATTCAATTAATAGATGAAAACTCAAGAACATTTGTCAACCAAAACACTTATTTTAGAAAGTAAGTAGAAATAAAATTTATGAAAATATTAGGTGAAATAAATTCAATAAAATTATGGTCAATCAATGGTTTAAAAATCTAAGTTTGTTTAAAAACTGAAAAAATTGAGTAAGAATAAAACATAAGTTGTTTCACACTCTCTACCTTTGTGCATTGTTGGGTTCAACAAATTGAATAAAGCATTCTATTTAACTTCAAAACTATCAAGGATTCTATATTGGTTTCAGCAACCATGTTTAATGTCTGCAATCAACGAATTTATGGACAAAATATTATTAAGATTAAACTGATAAATAAGAACAAAACACAACACATTATATTAGATACATTGAAGTACATACCTTTATAGAACCCCACAACAAAACCTTATAGAACCCCAAAACAAAACCTTTATAGAACCCCAAATCAAAACCTGCATCCAATAGAAAAACATGAATCCAAAGCAAAACCTGCATCCAATAGAAAATATATGAAACTTAAAAAAAATAAAATCCAATTTTTTTTCTTAAATGGAAGAATCATAATTAATATGAAACACTAAAACAAAAAAAAAATATGGAATTCATACATTTAGGAATCCATACCTATTGGAATAAAAATCAAATTAAAAAAGAATAGAGAATTAATACGCAACACTACAAATTATAATCACAATTTAAACACATAAAATATCTATAGCAATCCATACCTTTATAGAACCCCCAAAGTCAAATCTGCATCAAATAAAAAAATGTAAATATGTGAGAAAAAGTGAAAATAGATGCATAATTTAAGGCTATAATTAATGTGAAAGATACACTCTTTGGGAGAAAGAAATAAAATAATTTTTATTTATCGTAAAAGACGCATAATTTAAGGCTATAAATAAAATAGATTCCATGGAGTATATCCAATCATCAAATGAAAGCATATAATTAGGAATTAGTGTAACACCCCAGATTCCCACAGGTTTTATTGGTGAAATCATTAGTTATTTTATTTCAAAAGGAGTGTTACTCAAGCTTAACTCAACTAATTTATTAAATATATAAATAAAATGCTACATCGTATTTTTAAAAATTAATACATATCAATATCCAAAATTCTTGAATAACAAAATCTTGAAAGAAAATTATAATATAGTCTGACAATCCTTAATGAAGTTAATGACTAAAATAATTTAGAGTTTCCCCATGGTATCTTAACAGAGCGACTCCACAGAACAGAGCAAAGAAAGAGCTCTTCGAACACAGCAACTAAGACTCATTACCTACAGAGAAGTCTACGAGTTTTACGTCGCAGGGTCAAACCAGAAGGGGTGAGTAACGAACATCATATAGAATAACTGAATTCAATAGCAACAATAAATAAAGTATCGCTCTTTGGAACGATGTGACACATACGCAAACATAACTCATAGCTGTAACTACTATAACAACATCATTAACAAATTTAAACATTTCTACTTCATTGCTACATCGTAGCTAACAACATCATTGCAACTTCATTGCCATATCTGGCTACATTATTACTCCTTCATTGCCATATCTGGCTACAATATTACTACTTCATTGCCATATCTGGCTACAATATTACTCCTTCATTGCCATATCTGGCTACAGTATTACGACTTCATTGCCATATCTGGCTATAGTTTTACAACTTCATTGCCATATCTGGCTACAGTTTTACAACTTCATTGCCATATCTGGCTACAGTTTTACAACTTCATTGCCATATCTGGCTACAGTTTTACAACTTCATTGCCATATCTGGCTACATTATTAAATCAACGTCATTGTTCAACACACTACAATATTTAGTTCTTAAAGAAACTTAACACCAAATAAGCTCGACACCAATTAAACTCAACACCAATTTAATCAACACGAAATAGATCCAATTCCAATAACACTCGCAACTATCACTTAAATCTTTTTAATTAGACTTTTAACTTCTCTAACTAGCAACTAAAAGACTTCCCAAAACAGTCCCGACTCAATGTAAAATTTAATAGAGTCTACCTCTCAAATTTATTAGAAAATTTCTTTATATTGATTATAAAAAGGATAATTTAATTTCTAATTTTCTTTAAAACATTAACACCTATTTGGACATACTACATCTCTTCAAAATAAACAGTACCTACTGCATCCATGCTCACGAAATCCCATCTATTTCTTAATAGGCTTATTCAATCCAAGTCACAAATTTTAAGTCGCACAATCTGCAACATGCCTTCGGCGAAATTACCAACAACCAATCTTAAAGCAAACTATAGGCTCCCTACACATCCAACAAGTTTAGACTCTCTAAAACAATACTAATAAAGTGCTACTGAGAAGGCAATACAAAATTAAGTGTGGCAGTGGAGCATTCAGAAGCAAGTCTCTTATCATATGATTTATTCTCAATTGAATCAAGATTAAGCTAGCTACGGGACGAGTTAATTCAATTGGCCTAAGGTACACTATATGTTTGTATCAATTTGAAAACCCTATATCAGCTCCTGATGCTAAACCACTTTCATAAAGGTACCTATTAAAATAAGTTACGTATTGACATAAATCCATGCTATTCCTTAGATCCTTGAATAATTAAAACTACACAATTCTACTCCTCAATAGACACAAATTAATCAATAAAAACAAAATAGGAATCGTAATTTAAACTCGTAGGAATCAAACGATAAAAATATATATAAAAACAAGAACACGGGAAAAAGGCCACATATATAACGCTATCTACAATCAGAATCTTTAAATGAGTTGGTTAAAACCCCCTTACTTGTTAGTAGCAGTGATCTCTTTTCCTAGTGCGATGAAGTTGTTCTCCTTCCCTTAATCTCCTTCTCCCTCGCCGCTTTCCCCTCCAAGCACTCCCTCTAATTTTTATTTTCAATCTTATGAAAAGTGGCAATCCTAATTCTTTCTTGGTCTTATGTTTCATCTATTTATAAAAGGAAAGGGTCTAGGTTTCTTTTTCCTTAAGAAATAGTATATCTCATGAGATTTGTTTCAATTTAAAATTATGATCACATCTCTCAATAATTTGGTTCTACTTTTATTTTCTAAATATATCTCTCCAAAATTATACTAAAATAAATATCTCTATTTTTTTTCTCCACTTAATTATTCTACTAAAAATATTCTTTAATTAATTGGTTCAACGTATAATTCTAACGGAATTAATTAATTAATATCTAAATAACTTCCTTCTAAATTTCGGGGCGTTACAATTAGTAGGTAACAAAATTAGGGATTGGTGTAAAATTATTTTATACACACATCCAATCATATATTAACACATCATGTATTGTGTTTTTACACACACGACGTGTCACATTCATTAATTGATGTGGCAACATAATATTCAAGTTTTTATCGTAGCCGTTGATATAATATATTTTTTTCCACGTGTTAAAATCTACACCATTTATATTAAGGTTAGGGTTTAGGGTGCCTCTAGTTACTCTCGTTTTATTATAACTAGACTATTGCTCGTGCGATGCACGGATTATTGTGTAAAATATAATATATATATATATATATATATATATATATATATAATTTAATTTCTTATAATAAAAAAATGTAAATACTTTTTTAAAAAAAAAATATAGATAAATTGGAACTAAAATTATGCAATATATATATATATATATATATATATATATATAAAGGATTACAATGAATAATTAAAATCATAAAAGTAATGATAAAAGTAACAAAAAATCATCAAACAAAAGACTTAAGATTTGAGAAACATATATTTTAAGCTTGGAATAGATAAAAGGAGTACATAGTCAATCCTAACACATTGTTTTTAAACACCAAAATATAAAAGAAGTACATAGCGCAAAAATAGACAATCACTAACAAACAATATAAACCCTTTAAAATATATCTCTTCTCCTAAATTAACTTAAAACACCATAATTATAAAACATATATTAATAAATATTCAAAGAAGCGTATAGAGTACTTTTCGGTTGTTTTCTTCAAAAAAGTAGTCAATGTATTAAGGGTGGCCTCAACCACATCTGAATCAATAGAATCAAGCAATGATGAAACATATTGCTGCACAATCAAAGAAACAATTATAAGTGTCAATGATGATCACAAAAAAATTAATTGAAACATAAATATTCGAAGACACCGAAAAAGATAGAAAAAGGAAAATTCGATAAACACTCGCATACATGAAGTCGTCAAAATATTCTTAACTCTCATCTTATTAACTTTAAAAAATGGCTAAAAGGATAATATCAAATTAAACCAAATAATCCAGCATCAAATTTATAGTTCATGACAAATCATAATTGGTACCAAAACGAACAAAATAAGACAAAATAAAAAACATGTTAGAGACAATAAATATATCCAATAAATTAAAATTGATGGATATAATAGCAAAAAAGTGTTGAGGAACAATTACCATTAATAAACAATTGATTTAAATAAGCAATAGTGTAATTGAACAAATCAGTAGTCAATAGAAAGTAATCTTCAATATATAAAAAATAACAAAATCCAAAAACTAAATTAGAGAAGTTAACAAAAGTAAGAAATAAAAAAACATTCAAATCTTATTATAATACTCACCTTTCAAATAAGCAGTAACATGTATTTAACAAATCAATAGCCAATAGAAAGTAACCTTCTATATCAAAAAAATGAACAAAAATCCAAAAGTCAAATTAGAGAAGTTAACAAAAGTAAAAATTTAAAAACAGAAAATTAAGTTTATGGTTAAGTGGTTTTTAGTAACTTTTCTTTTAATTATAGATTAATATAATAGAATATAATGTGATTATACTGGAACAAAATAAAATTTTGTGGTTATCTCATACTCTTTAACAACGGTTCAAAACATATAATATACTTGCTGAAGAGAAAGAAACAAATAAAGGGAGAGCACATAAAATAAGAAGAAATAAAAAAATTCAAACTCCAAAAAATTTAAAAACAATTGATAAAATTGGATGCTTGAATCTGTAGTTGTTTCATTCATTGGTTTCTTCCTACACATAATACCCTGTAAAAAATAAAAGAGAGAAAATAAGACAAAAAACAACATTGGTTATATTTTTGAGAGATAGATAGTGAGAGAAAAACTTTCGGTTGCTCGGCCATGTTTTCCCCGTTTTGGTTTTCACACGTGACTTTTAAATTGTAGCATCTTAAATAACCCTCTCATGCTCTTTTGTAAAATAAAAAATCAAATGAACTTCTTGATGAGTGATAATGATGGTTTTGTTTTGTATGGATTGAATTAGCATAGAAAATAGGTAATTGAATTAGCCTATAAAATAGGTAACAATATTATGCTTAACGAAAAAAAAAAAAAAAGCTAATGGGGCAAGTATTATTATTACTTTCTTGATGCCTATTAATTGGAACAACTATGTAGCTATTTTCAAGGCTATCGGATTAATTAGGTTGTACAACAAGAAAGGATAGCGGTATATTTTTTATATTGTTTTATGTTTTTTCTTCAATTTTTATTAAATATTATTAAAAATTGATTATTTAAGTTTTCATCGTAGCCGTTGATATAATATTTTTTCCTGTCAAATAAGAAGAAACGTGTTAACTTTTATATTCCATAAAGAAAAAATATTCAAAAATCTTATAAATCTTAAATTTTGACCATAAAATTAAATTGAAAATATGAAAGCAACAATAGAAAAAACATGAAATATTAATAACCAAATTGATACATAACACAACAAACAAACGAAAAAATCAGAATTCAAACACTTAAAAATATTCATAGGAGTACATACGTTTATAAAACCCCAAAGCAAAATCTGCATCCAATGGAAAATATATGAAACTTAAGAAAAATAAAATCCAATTTTTTTCTTAAATGGAACAATCATAATTAATATGAAACACTACAAAAAAATAAAAAGAAGATGGAATTCGTACCTTTAGGAATCCATACCTATTGGGATAAAAATTAAATTAAAAAAGAATAGAGAATTAATATGGAACACTACAAACTATAATCAAAATTTAAACACCTAAAATATCTATAGCAATTCATACCTTTATAGAACCCTAAAGTCAAATCTGAATCAAATAAAAAAATATGTAAATATGTGAGAAAAAATGAAAATAGATGCATAATTTAAAGCTATAATGAATGTGAAAGATACACTCTTGGGAGAAATAAATAAAAAGGTTTCTATTTATCCTAAAAGATGCATAATTTAAGGGTATAAATAAAATAGATTTCATAGAGTATATCCAATCATCAAATGAAAACATATAATTAGAGATTAGTAGGTAACAAAATTAGGGATTGATGTAAAATTATTTTATACACACATCCAATCATATATTGACACATCATGAATTGTGTTTTTAAACACATGACGTGTCACATTCATTAATTGACGTGGCAACATAGTATTAAGTTTTTATCATAGCCGTTGATATAATATTTTTTTCCACGTGTCAAAATCTAGATCATTCATATTAGGGTTAGGTTTTACGGTGCCTCTAGTTACTCTCGTTTTATTATATAAAGATAAAGATAAAACCATTGATGTGATTCAATTATAACAGCTTAAACTTTTGGGATAATCAGTTATTTGATATGGTATCAGAGTTCGATCCTCACTTCCCTCATTTTCTAATTAAAATGTGGAATTTAAGCATATGGTAGGTGGACCTATGCATTATCCACGCTTCAAGTTCAAGTGGTCTCTTGCGTGAGGGGGCGTATTAGAAATTATTAGAAATAATATAAAACCATTGATGTGAGAATTGAAATAGTGCTGGTATCAGAGCCTCTCCATGATCTGTTGGGCCACCCGCTATCGGGCCAACCACCATTTATATCCACGCACCAAGCCCAATAGTACTGGGCGTGAGGGGGTGTGTTAAAAAGTTCCACATTGGATGTGAGTTGGCCTGGACAAGTGTTTATAAATAAGTGACAATCCTCACTTTACAAGCCGGTTTTGTAAGGATGAATTAGGTTCAATACTCAATTCTAAGATATAATACATATGGAGATTGACCTGTTTGACACAATATTTTTTTTTTCCAAAAAATAAGTTATAATCAGTTTAAGAAGTTTTTATCTATTTTGATACAAATATTTTAAAAATTGATAGTCTAAAAAGAATATAGGGTAAATAGGTTGATATCTCCCTGTAATGTGGGCGAGTTTGTTTTTCCCCCCTGTAATTTTTTTTCTTTTGACTCGCCCCTTGCAATATTACAGGGGGAAAAACAAAACTCGTCCACATTATAAGGGGGTATCAACCTATTTACCCAAGAATATAAAACTTGTTTCATATATGGTAACTTGTTTTAAATAGCTTTTTTTATAAAACAAACGAGAGATCCTTCATGCAACATTGTTAAAACAAACGTGAGGGCACATATCAAATCAAAATTAATTTGAAGCTCTATTTGAAGTCTCATATGAGAAAAAAGAGAGCAAAAGTGAGCCCGGATTCCTCGCCGACATCACCCAAATGAGAAGTGATTCTACATTTGGAGTACATATGCCGCCGGCAAGTCATCCTTGGCTCAAATGCACTCTCTCTACCTCTTCATGCAAGACATTAGAGCAAATCAACGACATCAATGAAATTTAAACCATAATTTTGTAAACTCAAATATATGTCACAACCTTCATTAAAGACCAATGTATTTATAGGCACAAAATAAAAGTCAAAGGCTAGAATTACTATTTTTTCACTTTCCCCAAAGGAATTATTCCATATTAGAGATTGCCATTAGACCCAATGAGTCAGTCCTTGATTCTTCTTATCCAAAATCGTAATTGTTGTACATATGGAATAAATTTTGATTTTGCTATAGGAAAAAGAACAATAGTTGACAATTGGCTCATTTTCTTCCCAAAGTTGGTTGATTGATGAAGCATTGTTCTTGTTATGGGAATAGAATATAACAAGGGGAATTAAAGCAGCTAGAAACTCATAGTAGTGGTTACCCATATATTTTTGTTATGGCATTGTTGATGTGAATTTGTTCTCACAAAATATAGCTGATTAATTATAAGATCGTATTTTATAAGATTTTATTTTTACTTAATTTTTTCATAAGAGTATCGGCTATAAGACATGAGTGTTCTTCTTCAAGTCATGATTTGTATGTTTTGTTAAAACTTAAGTATATGAGGAGGGCTTTTTGTGAAAAAAAAAATATGAGGAGAGCTCAATCCAAAACTCTAGCCCAATAGCTGGAATAACTTAATGGTTTAAGTACCACATTGAACACTTTGATATATACTTGATGTGAGATTTATAATATTGTTGTTCCCTTTAATTAGGAGTTGACGTCCATGGCGGCTTTCACTCGGCACTAATCTGATTGTAGTCCTTTTGTCTTTTGCGGCTTCACTTACCTACTAGTATTCAGCGTAAGAGTTTAATCTAACCTATAGGTAGCCGTAGCTCTCAATGAAAGCAAAAATTGTTATGACTTTTGCACACGAGGAGAACCAAACCAAAACGACTAGCCCAATAAGTGAAAGTGACGCATGGCTTGAGTACCACATTGAACACTTTAATATACTTGACGTCATTATAGATAAATTTGAAAGGTATGGTAAATTAAATGAAATGAGAAATGAGAAATGAGAAAGAAAAAAAAATTTGAAAGGACATAATAGGATGTCCTTTTTTTTTTTGTTTGAAATATCGTTAAATTGTATGACGTAGAAAGAATAAGTGAAAGATTAAGGTAGAAATATTCAATGTTATTTACGGTGTATGAAATTTGATATTTAAATAATACAACTTGGACTGGACTAAGGCCCAAAAATAAATGGCATATGCCCAATAGCAAGATGGCCCAATTATCCAACCCATGACTGCAACTGTTAACCAGAAGGGGCTCGGCGTACGTGGGAGGAGATAACCACCCCTCACCACCACGATTATTATAAAAATCGGAGATTAACCGTCCATCACCACCACGTGGGAACGGCGGAGGAGGGAAGAAACCATCGAGATCATGGGGGTATCCATGATCGTGGTCTATGATAACTGTTACTTGTAAAAATCTATAAATAGAAGCTCATGCTTCAGTGTAAAGGGTTCACAATTTTTAATAGACAAGGAATTATTCATTTCTTATATACCGTCCATTAATTTATCACCCCTCTTATTTGTTCGCTAGAACACAACTCATAACAAAGTGTGTTGTTTTCCTTGATCTATATACATTATTAGATTAGATAAGAGAGACAGACATACAATTTTTTTCTTTTAACTAAATAAATAAAAAAATTAAACTTTAGTATTAATATCTCGTTTAATTTGGCAATGAGAAAGAAATATGGAGGTATGGGCTTTCGATGTTAGTATCGTTTTAATTTGGAGATGCTACGAAAGCAAGGTTGGTAGTTGGAAACCAATCACGATTCTATAGTTGCACGAGTTTTCAAATCTAAATCTTTTTTAGAGGGAAATTTCATGTGGATGCAAATTTGGCCATAAGCCGAGTTTTGTCTAGTGTAGTGTTAGTGTTTTCAACCTGCAAGGTTGTTTTTGTTTTAGGGTGTTGGCTTCATTTGCTAAAATAAGCCTTTGGTCCAGATGTGGTGACTGATGTGCACACATATGGGACTCGACCTGAATGCCCTAAAATAACGCACTGTCATTATTTTGCGTGTGATCTTTGAAAAAGATTTGTTTTGAACAAACACATCCACGCTAGCTTGCGCGCCAAGGAACGAGCTGAAAGATTGAAAAAGATTCAGAAAGATTTAAAAGATGGCCAGTTTAACTAGAAAATTTAAAAAGATTTAAAACAAACAAATCTTTGTAAAAGATTGAGTTTGTTTCTTGGAGATTAAGAAGGCCATCTATCAGATCAGGGATCCAAGCCCATGAAACTCGTTCTATATAAAGGAAGACTGAAGACATATTTTATTCACCGAAATCAATATCTTAGAAAATAGTCTTTAGGAGTTCGTGTCTTTGTCCCTTTGTTTCTTGTTTCCATTGAGACTTGAACTAGGGTTGTATTTAGCTCTTAAGCTATTAAGCACAGAGCTGTTGTGTTCCTTTCTTGGTTCTAGTTTGAAACAAGAATAGAACTTTGTGTTACTCTTAAGCTTTTAAGCAAAGAGTTGTTTTGAATCACTCAAAGCTTTGAAGCACGAGTTGGTTCTTTTAGGAGTGCGTCTCCATCATTGAGTTTGTTATTTAAATCCTTGTGGGTTGCAAGGTAGGTTATAGGAAGTGACCAGAGGTTGTCATATCTAGGGAGGACCTAGGTAGAATTAGCACGGGTAGTGTCTAAGCGATAAGTTGTAAACTGGGATTGTTTAGGTTTGAATTGGAACTATCATAGTGGATTCATTCCTGGATTGGTATCCCCCAGACGTAAGTGAGTTGCACTGAACTGGGTTAACAAACTCATTGTGTTCTTTATCTTCTGCACTTTATTTTCCTTGTTCATCAAGTTATTGTATGTTTATGATGTTAGCACATTAGGCACCACATTGTATATCATAACCCTAATGTGCACCACATCACGCAGCACATCTGTGACTTGCTACCGGAATTTCAATTGGCATCAGAGCAGGCACCCTGTTCTGTTTTAGGGTGAGCTCCAGGGAAGATACTTTCCGGAACCATGGACAAGGATGGAACTTTGGTCAGCAAACCACCTCTTCTGGATGGCACTAACTATGACTACTGGAAGTCACGCATGGCTGCTTTCTTAAAATCCATTGATAGTAGAACTTGGAAAGCAGTGCTGAGAGGTTGGGAACATCCCAAAATCAAGGATGCTAATGGAGCTGATACAAAAGAGCTTAAACCAGAAGAAGATTGGACTCCAGCAGAAGATACACTTGCTCTTGGCAACAATAAAGCTTTGAATGCTCTATTCAATGGAGTGGACAAGAACATGTTCAGACTCATTAAACAATGTACTGTTGCCAAATATGCTTGGGAGATACTCAAGACAACCCATGAAGGGACCTCCAAGGTAAAAAGCTTAAGACTTCAACTTCTCCACTCAAAATTTGAGAATCTCAGAATGAAGGAGGAAGAGACTATTTATGACTTTCACATGAATGTTTTTGACCTAGCAAACTCCTTTGATTCCTTAGGAGAAAGGAAAATTCTAAGATCTTTACCTAAGAGGTTCGACATGAAGGTCACAGCAATTGAAGAAGCTCAAGACATTGCTAGCATGAAAGTTGAAGAACTTGTTGGCTCTCTTCAAACCTTTGAGATGAACTTCAGTGATAAAATTGAGAAGAAAGGGAAAAACATAGCCTTTACCTCCAACACTGATAATGTGGAAGTTGATGAAGAAGACCTCTCAAAAGATATAGTGTTGCTTGGAAGACAATTTAATAAAATCCTGAAGAGCGTGGATAGAAGACCAAGGAAGAATGTGCAGCACATCCAGCCTGACTTCAGTAAACAAGGAAACACTTCAGCAAAAACTGAAACTGATGACAAAGGTGTTCAATGTAATGAATGTGAAGGCTATGGTCATATCAGATCTGAATGCACTACCTATCTGAAGAAACAGAAGAAGGGATTATCTGTATCTTGGTCAGATGAAGATGACTTTGAGAATGAGATGGAGAGTAAAGCTGCCAACCATGTAAGTGCCTTGACTGGTGTGTGTAATTCTGATACAGAGTCCTGTGATGAAGAACTCACTTATGAGGAACTAGCCTCAGCATACAAAGAGCTATGCATCAGAAGTGAGGAAGTATGCAGAACAAATGTAGAACAAGAGGCTGTCATTAATCAACTCAAGTTAGAAAAGGTAACAAATGCAGAACAAGAGGCTATCATTGATCAACTCAAGATGGAAAAGCAGAAGTTACAAGCAACAGTAACCAGCCTTCAAGATGAAGTCAAGCTAGTAACATCTAAGTTGGAAAACATGACCAAGTCTGTTAGAATGCTTGACACTGGAACAAAGAAGCTTAATGAAATTCTCAGTATCAAAAATCATGCTAATGATACAACTGGGGTATGTTATGGGAAAATTTACAACAATGAAACCCTAGAATCAAACTTTGTTCCTGCTCAAAACAGATTTAATTTCAAGATGTTGCCACATCCTGCACCACATCAGAAACCTGTGAGCAAAAGAAAGTCAACTTCTTTGAACTGTCACTACTGTGGTAAGTATGGTCATATCAAACCCTTCTGCTATAAGCTCTTTGGGTACCCAAAGAAGAAACCTCAACCCAGAGCATATCATAGAATGGCCAGAACCAAGAAAGAATGGAAGCCAAAAGCCAAAGTAGCTGCTCTTATAGCTCACATATCCTTCAGAGCCTCATCTAAAGAAGATTGGTACTTTGATAGTGGCTGCTCCAGACACATGACAGGTGTAGAAAGCTTTCTGGTAGATATCAAGTCATACACTTCAAGCTATGTGACCTTTGGTGACGGTGCTAAAGGACAAATCATGGGAATTGGGAAACTAATCCATAATGGTTTGCCCAAGCTTGATAATGTTCTGCTTGTCAAAGGACTGAAAGCTAATCTAATCAGTATAAGCCAACTATCTGATCAAGGGCTTAAAGTTGACTTCTCAAAGAATGAGTGTCTGGTCACTAATGACAAAGGAGAATTACTAATGAAAGGAGCCAGATCAAAAGACAACTGCTACTTATGGGTTCCTCAAGAAACAACTCATTCTACCACATGTCTTATTAGTCAAGAAGATGAAGAAAGGTTATGGCACCAAAGACTTGGGCATTTGAAGGGAATAAAGAAACTTGCCTCCAAAGAAGCAATCAGGGGACTACCAAAGCTCACTATTGAAGAAGGAGATATATGTTGGAACAAAGTGGGTCTGACATGAACCTCTAATGTTTTTAAGTAGTTTTGATGATAACAAAGTATTAAAATTGCAATTGGTATTACTAATGATTATTCTAGTGTGCAGAATTATAAGTCAAAAATTCATTCAGAAGCACTATGAATAGTAGCAGAGAAGCCAGTCAAAACAAGCTCTGAAAGCACGACACTGTTCGTCAGAAGCTTGAATTTTTGAATGCTGAAGAAAGTGACTCTGAGGATAAAACAAGGTTCTGAAGGACTCAGAAGCTAAAAGACCTCAAGAAGCTATGGCAACAGCATCAGAAGCAAAAGGAATTTACGTCACTCAAGAGCTGACCTATATAGAACCAATGATTGAAGAACAATCCACTTCAAGGCTCTGTCACATCCACAGGAAGGAATATTCGTTGGTACAACGTTAACCTTATCCATAAGTGGAGCGCATTTGAGGATTGTACTATCGTACTATTATTACTCAAAATGGATGAGTGATAAATTGAATAGCTAGGTAGTGGAATTGGAATTCCTTACCAAAGAAGGCAATATACAGCTATCAATGGTACGAGTAAATTCCAGCTGGCACCTCTCTCTCTGCAACGGTCATCATCTTCCTCCAAGTATAAATAGAAGACTCAAATGGAAGAAATGACTACTGTTCTCACTACTGTTCCATTACTACGTTCAAGACTAAGAAGCATTCTGACATCATAATTTAAATCTGTCATTCTAAGTCTTAGAACAAATTGAGTTGTATTTTGTAAACACCTCTGATAGTATATCAAGTGTTCCTTAACATTCATTCTTATTCTTAAGTTTGTTTGAGAAGTCTCTTGTTAAGTTTAACTTGAGCATTTGAGAAGTCTCTTGTTTAGTGAAACTTGAGCACCTGAGAAGTCTCTTGCAAGTGTGCTTGAGCAATTTGTAATCTTTAGTAGATTATAGTGAAAATCTCTTGTTAGTAACAAGGGGACTGGAGTACTCTCGATTTGTGAGGGGAACCAGGATAAATTCCGTGTCTTTCCTTCTCTCTCTCAGCACCCTCTCTTTAATTTGTGTTTTTATCCGCTGCATACTTAGTCACTATTAGGTAAAAAGTTTTAATTTTTAAAACACAATTCAACCCCCCCTTCTTGTGTTTTTCCACCTTCAATTGGTATCAGGAGCTGGGCTGTTGCCTAACTCTCACCTATCAGTGAAACAGTTAAGATTCAGGGAGGAAAAACATGTCTGCTGAGAAGAATCTCAATGAAGTTCCATTTGACTATGATTCTAATTCTAAAGACAGAAGGTCTTCTGACAAAATTCCCTTTTTCAATGGAACTGAGACTGGTTATCCATTCTGGAAAACCAAGATGTACAGTCACATCATGGCGATTGATTGTGATCTGTGGGATTTGGTAGAAGATGGAGTGAACTTTGAAAATATGGACCTAGAAGGCGTTGTTAGCTCTAAAGACAGGAAGGCTTTTACACCCACTCAAAAGCTGGAATATAAGAAGCACCACAGTGTAAAAGGGATGATGACAAATGCCATCTCTCATGATGAGTACTTGAAAATTGGAGATAAGAGAACAGCTAAGTCTATCTGGGATTCTCTTAAATCCAAGTATGAAGGAAACAAACAAGTTAAGGAGGCTAAGGCCAACTTGTTAGTACATCAGTATGAATTATTTAAAATGAAGGACGGAGAGGACATTGAGACAATGTTCTCTAGGTTTCAAATTCTTGTTTCTGGACTTCAAGTTTTAGATAAGAGCTATACTGAGGCTGATCATGTAAGGAAAGTACTCAGAAGCTTGCCGCCAAAGTGGAGACCAAAAGTGACAGCGTTTCAGGAATCTAAGGATTTAGATACTGTGTCTCTTGAAAGCTTGGTTAGTTCTTTAAAGAGTCATGAGATGGAACTCATGACTGATGAATCGACTAAGAAGCTAAAAGGGATAGCACTAAGCACCAAGAGTTCCTCTAAGGCTCTGAAGGCGAAGGCTATAGTATCTGATGAAGAAGCTTCTGAAGAAGGTCACGAGATGGACTCTGATGAAGAAGAAGAAATGGTTCTGATGGCTGCAAGAGTATCGCAATGGGCTAAGAGAAGCAAGAAGTATGCTGGTAAGTTTGGAGGTTCTTCCAAGAAGGGTGGTACTTCTAAGGATAAAAAGGAAGAACAAAACAAATGCTTTAAGTGCAACAAACCAGGACACTTCATTGCTGACTGCCCAGAGAACCTGAGTAAATCATCCAAGAGAACCTCTAACAAAGAAAGATACAAAAGTAAGCTCAAAAAGGGGTTCCTTGCCACTTGGGATGATTTGGATCAGGAATCAGATTCTGATGGGGAAGAAGAAGCAAACCTAGCCTTGATGGCAACCGCTTCTGACCAAGAGAACTCTGAGCATGAAGATGACTCAGATTCAGAAGATGAAGATGAGGTACTTGCTAAACTTTCTCGTTCTGAATTAATAGATTCATTAAAAGATGCCTTAAAACTTTTAACCAAAAAGGCAGGTGAGTGTAAGGTCCTTAAAAAGGCCTATAACAACCTGACCGAAAAGGCAAATGAAATAATTGAACAAAATGAGTCTCTAAAATCAAGAAATGAATTTATGGAAACTCATTATGTTCTTGATGATAAGGTTCCTCCAGAACATGAATTTGCTCTTCAGGAATTCCTTATCAATGGAATGAAAAGAAGTAAAATAGCCTCTTTGATTTATCATGTAAGTAGAAATAGAGGAGAAGGTCTTGGATTCTCACGTTTTAAAGATAATCCATTATTTTCAAAGTCCTCTAATATAGATAAATCAAAACCTAAGGTTGTCTTTGTAAAGAGTCAATCAGAAGTTCTAAATGAGTCAGCTTCTAATAGAACATCAAAGCCAGAGGCTCAAAAATCAAAGACTCTGAAGGATAAAACCTCAGAACCTAAGATTGTTAAGCCTCAAGCTAATGTTAAATCTAAAGAAGCTCTGACACATTCAAGAACAAAGCTCAAGAGCTATACTAAACCCAAAAACTTTTCAACAAGGGTAGTTAACTCTAGAAGCTCTGATAGGTCCTTCAAACAAAGACCACCTGGACCTGTAAAGACTAACACAAAAGGACCCATAAAGATATGGGTACCAAAATCTCAAATAATTTTTGCTTCAGGTTTGCACACTAAGAAGGCCAAAGCAGCAATGCTGGTACCTGGACAGTGGCTGCTCACGACATATGACGGGAGAAAGGCATATGTTCCAAACCCTGACTCTGAAAGAGGGAGGTACTGTGGGGTTTGGAGGAAACCAAAAAGGGAAGATCATTGGTACAGGTATAGTTGGTAACTCTTCTCTTTCAATTAAAAATGTTTGGTTAGTTGATGGCCTCAAACATAATCTGCTTAGCATTAGTCAATTTTGTGATAGCGGATTTATTGTTAAATTTGATAAAGAGGCATGTACAGTAATCAATGATTCTGACAAGTCCATATTGTTTAAAGGATTAAGAAGAGGTAATGTTTATAAGGTGAATCTGTCAGAACTCACTGAGCAGAAGATAGTTTGTCTTCTATCTCTGAATGATGAAAAGTGGGTCTGGCACCAACGCTTAGGTCATGCTAACTGGAGATTAATCTCTAAGCTTAGCAAACTAAAGTTGGTTAAAGGCCTGCCAAATCTTAAATATCATTCAGATGCTCTGTGTGGTCCTTGTCAGATTGGCAAAATTTCAAAAACTTCTTTTAAACCTAAAAACATTGTCTCTACCTCAAGACCCTTAGAACTACTTCACATTGATTTGTTTGGTCCAGTAAGTACTGCCTCAATCAATGGGAAGAAATATGGATTAGTTATTGTTGATGATTACAGTAGATGGACTTGGGTAAAGTTTTTAAGAGTGAAAGATGATGCATATGATGTGTTCAGCATCTTCTGCACTCAAGTGCAAAATGAGAAAAGTCTCAAAATCTTAAAAGTTAGAAGTGATCATGGTGGTGAATTTGAAAATGAATCATTTGCAACTTTTTGTGAAGATCATGGCATTGTTCATGAGTTCTCTGCTCCTAGAACACCACAACAAAATGGTGTTGTAGAGAGAAAGAACAGGTCTTTACAAGAAATGGCAAGAACCATGATGCATGAGACAAAACTTGCTAAGCACTTCTGGGCAGAAGCTGTAAACACAGCTTGTTATATTCAAAATAGGATCTATATAAGACCTCTATTGAATCTAACAACATATGAACTCTTCAAAGGAAGAAAGCCCAACATCTCTTACTTTCATCAGTTTGGATGTACATGTTACATTCTAAACAACAAGGCCTACAAAAGAAAATTTGATGCCAAAGCTTGTAAGGGAATCTTTATAGGTTACTCTGAACGCTCAAAGGCATACAGAGTGTATAATTCTGAAACTAACACAGTGGAAGAATCTATACATGTTAGATTTGATGATAAAGAGCCTGACAGTAAAATGTCAGAGCAAGATAATAGTTATGCAGGTGTTCCATACCAATACATCGATTCAGAACCTGAAAAAGCATCAGAAGCTGTTGAAGCTTCAGAAGCTGTATTGGAAGAAGATGCTGAAGAAGCATCTCAATTAGAAGCATCACAAGAACATGATGACACTTCAGAAGAAGACACTCAACCAAGTGCTGATGTTGATGAAGTTCCAAGAAGGAAGTTCAAATATAGATCATCACATCCAGAAGACTTAATTCTTGGAAACAAAGAAAGTCCAAGAAAGACAAGATCAGACTATCAACAACTTGATTCTCTTCTGGGACTAATCTCAATGATAGAACCAAAGAATGTTGATGAAGCACTTACGGACGATGGATGGATTGTAGCTATGCAGGATGAGCTCAATCAGTTTCAAAGAAATGATGTATGGGACTTAGTGCCAAGACCAGCACATAAGAACATCATTGGAACTAAGTGGGTATTTAGAAACAAGATGAATGAACAAGGTGAAGTGGTAAGAAATAAAGCTAGACTGGTAGCACAAGGCTACAGTCAGCAAGAAGGTATAGACTTCACTGAAACATTTGCTCCAGTAGCAAGACTGGAAGCAATCAGGTTACTTCTTTCATATGCTGTTAACAATGGAATCACATTGTACCAAATGGATGTTAAGAGCGCCTTTCTTAATGGTGTTATTTCTGAAGAAGTTTATGTCAAACAACCCCCAGGTTTTGAGGATTTGAAAAATCCTAATTATGTTTATAAACTTAAGAAATCACTCTATGGTCTCAAACAAGCTCCAAGAGCTTGGTATGAAAGACTGAGTAATTTTCTTTTAGAAAATGGTTTTCAAAAAGGTCAAATTGACAATACATTATTCAGAAAGACATCTAAGAAAGATATCTTAATCATTCAAATTTATGTAGATGATATAATTTTTGGTTCAACTAATGCTTCTCTTTGCAAGAATTTCTCTAAGCTTATGCAGGATGAATTTGAAATGAGTATGATGGGTGAATTGAAGTTCTTCCTTGGAATCCAAATTAATCAAGGAAAAGATGGCACTTACATTCATCAAAGCAAGTATACAAAAGAGCTTCTGAAGAAGTTCAATCTTGATGACTGCAAGATAATGTCTACACCCATGCATCCTACCAGCAGCTTAAGCAAAGAAGAGAAAGGAAGCAAAGTAGATCAGAAGCTGTATCGAGGTATGATTGGTTCTTTACTCTACCTGACAGCATCTAGACCTGATATTCTATATAGTGTATGCTTGTGTGCAAGATTCCAGTCAGATCCTAGAGAACCTCACTTAACTGCTGTTAAGAGGATCTTTAGATATCTGAAAGGAACTACTAATCTAGGACTTCTTTATAAAAAATCCCTAGATAGTAAGCTAGTTGGATTCTGTGATGCTGACTATGCTGGTGATAAGATTGAGAGGAAATCCACTAGTGGAAATTGCCAATTCATTGGTGAAAATCTCATATCTTGGGCCAGTAAGAGACAAACAACTATTGCTTTGTCTACAGCAGAAGCAGAATACATCTCAGCTGCTAAATGCTGCACACAGCTTCTCTGGATGAAATATCAGTTGGAAGATTATAACATAGCTGAAAGCAGTATTCCACTATATTGTGACAATACTGCTGCTATTCATTTGTCTAAGAACCCTATTCTACACTCAAGAGCTAAACATATTGAAATAAAACATCATTTTATAAGGGATCATGTTCAGAAAGGTACAATAGATATTCAATTCATTGATACTGAACATCAATGGGCTGATATATTTACTAAACCTTTAGCTATTGAAAGATTTGATTTCATCAAAAAGAATTTGAACATGCACTATATCTCTGAAGAAAATTAGCTCTGAGAAGTAGAATAGAATTAGCATCTGAAGCTCTATCAGAACCTCTTATAATTTAGAGTATCCCATGGAAAGCTCTGAATAATTTAGGCTCTGAAGAGTAACAGGTTCTGATGAGGTGTCAGATACAAATGAGTGAGGCTCTGAACCTTTTAGAAATGAAACGTTCAGTACGTGTAAGTGTACAACAGTTGTCTATACACGCGTCAGCTATGATTAAACTCTTTCAACACGTGTCTAGATCCTGACGGGCAGAGAACAGTTAATGATGATTATGGCAGTTAAGTTTATTATTTAATTTTTAAAACTGCTCGCGCTCCCTCCCAATGTTTACTTTCTCTGTGTATGTGTGCTAGTTACTATTTATAAGTCACTTCACTCACTTGCACAACTTTTTACACAAAATCACTACCTACACAACCCTAGGCTTTACAGAAAATTCCCAATCTTCATCTTCTCAATTTTCTGAAACAATGGCTGCTCGTTCATCAAACGTAATCGTTCAAGAACCCTTTAACCCTACATTACCACCCATCATCGATCTTAATTCAAAAGATAATCTAGTCTACGAACATCATCAAACTGACGCTGGACCAGATGCTTATGATTTCTTCACTGAGAAGTTCGTAGATTTTGAAAGTTTGAAAGCGAATGGGATTGACATTCAATACTTGTTCTACAACCAACAATGGCAAAATTATTTTGAGATGCTTAATGGTTTCGTATACTACGACATAGTGAAGTATTTCTGGCAGAAGGCTAAAGTGTACGATAGAGCAAGTGCTGATAAAGAATACAAGGATTTGGTTGAAAAGAACCAGGAATTACGAGGGAAAACAAGAAAGGAACTTGGCCTTAAACCTTATAGAGAAAGGGAAATTAGGTCAAATATTTTGGGAATCAATGTTGTGATAACTCAAGCACACATTGCTAAGATCCTGGGTTTAGACAACAAAGGAGAAGATATAGAAGTGTATGATAAGAAAAGCAAGCATTTGGATTCAATTCATCAGGACCTCTTTAAATCTGGATGCACACAAAAGGATTTTGGAAAAGTAATGCACATGAAGAATTCATTTGAATTTGCTTTCAGAATGTGTTTATCTACTATCTTCACCAGAAAAGGTGGATTGGATACCATCTCCATTCCACACAAACATCTCATCTGGTTCTTATACAAGAGGGTAAAAGTTAATTTGGCTAAGATCCTTTTTGATCACATGTGTCTCACTATCAATGAGGGTAGAACCAAAATACCATCAGTCATTCATCACCCTAGGTTAATCTCAGAACTGATAAGGCAAACCAAACTCACAGACATTGTGAGTGCCAAAGAAAAACTTAGAGTTTTTCAAACTGCTAAGTATGATGCATCAGTTCTGGTCAACATGAAGAGAAAAACCAAGGAAGAAATCATTCAAGTGAAAACACCTCTACAGCAAGTGTACGAAAAGTACTTCTGGTGTGATGGGTTTCCCACCATATCAGAACATGATAATGAGGAGGTCATCAAAAACTTTCTTGAATCAGTAAGAAGAGATACTGGGGTTAGTGTGCCCAGGAAAATGGTTGTAAGTGTTCCTAATTGGGATATCTTCAAGGGACCAAGAGATATTACAAGAAATAGAAGAAAGCCAAGAACTACTGAGCAAGAAATGATTGGTGAAGGCTCTGATGATCAAGGACATGCTAGTGATGATGAGACTGAAGAAGGTGCTGAAAGTATGATGACTGAAGCTGTTCAGAAGGAAAAACGGGCAAAGAAAAGGCATGATAGGCCTTCAGCTTCTGAGGAAGATCAGAACCCTGCTAAATCTGCAAAGAGATTAAAGACCAGAGCTTCTAAACCAAAAGGTAAGATCTCTGAATCTAATACTTCTAGCATTCCTGTAGCTCAGGTTATTGGTTCTGAACCTCAACCCTCTATTGCTAAACCATCTATTTCTCAACCTCCATCATCTACAAATCAACCTCAACCCATAAACTTCACTGTACCCATTAGTGTAGTCTTACCTGATCATAAAGCTATATCATCATCATCTTCATCAGATACCAGCACTGCCTCGGATGAGTTAATTGCTACACTCATCAGAGAATCTAACCCAAAACAAAAGAAAACTCTTACACCAAAGAGAACCTCTTTCAAGAAAACCACAAAGAAGATAACCATAAAGCCCATTCATCTTTCCTCTGATGAAGAACCTACCATTAATGTAGACACCACCACTCTCAATCAATCCACAAATCAAGGTTCTGTCATAGAGCATCTTGAACAACACATGTGTGGTGTTGCATTTACCAACTCAAATCCAAATTCACCAAATCAATTTCCATCCATGAATCTCACACATGATTCACCCGTCCATAAAACACAAAACACACAGGTCATTCACACACCCCCTCCCTCACTTGATCACATCTCACGAGTAAATCCACCTACATTCACCCCTGTTCAGAATGAGCCAATTGCTCATTCTGAAGAACAACAAAAATCACCTCACTCATCACCAATCAATGTCATGACTGAACAACAACATCAATCACCACAACCTGTCCCTGACCCACTCAACAGACCTCTAGTTTTAGAAGAGGTTCTTGAGCTTTACCAACACCTAACTAAAGCTGAACATCAAATATTCAAGGATTCCATCAATCTTGATGATGATATCATACCTCCAAATCTCAGCAACATCAAAATCATTGAACTCAAAAGAAAGGAACCTGAACCAACCATTCCCTTTGACCCATCCTTATCCTTTTTCAATTCTGACTCTGAACCAAATCTTGAGCTGCTAAATAATGCTATAGGTATTAGACTTAAGAGGTTCAAACAAAGAGAGGAAGAAGCTCTTATCTTTCCCTCTGATCTGGATGCTGATGTCAGGGAATTAGAGTACTTGTTTGGTAAATCCTTAAGAATTCTCAGTACTCATCTGAAGGGTAAGATTAAGGGTAGAGGAGCAAACACGGTACGTGAACTATTTGAGATTGCTGAGAGGACATGTGCTCCAAGGCTCACATTCTTCAACCATGAAGAAGAATGTCAGAGGTTAGCCTTTTTAGCTGCTGTTGATGAAAGTATGATAAGATCTTTTGATGAAGAGCAGGCTAGGATAGCTGCTGAAATGGAACGTCAGAGGCTTGCTGAACAAGAAGCCTTAAACTTATTGGTTGATAGAGCTGTTCACATTGCTACCATTGAGACTAATAAGATTTTTGAGAATCAAAGAGCTGCAGAAGATACTGTTATGAATGATCAGAACCTTAGTAAACCAGATTCTGATAAAGGAAAAACTCCCATTGTTGCTTCATCTCCTCCAAGATTTCCACCAGTACTTGTCCAAGGCTCTTCTTCATCTGCTATACCCTCTGTTATGCAAGAAGCTCTGGATGTAATCAAGCATGACATAAGAGAGGAACTAAGAAATGAAATGGATGAATTCAGGGCCGATATAAGAGAAGACATGAACAGATCTGGTGAAGCTACAAACAAGAAGATAGATGCAATGATGGAACTTCTTCTGAAGCTTACTCAACAGCAACCCAAACCTTAACCCTTATGTTTGAGCACTTGTTGTATTGTTAAGTTCTTGTGTATTTTTTTGGATAATTTTCTTTTAATTCATATCTATTTTATCCATATGTGTGTGTTTGTTATTTGCTTATATGATTGTTTTATCTTTGTTTTTCAAAAGTTAACTTTTCTATATACCATAATATTGTCTGGTACTCTTGAGAATTCTGACTCTAGTGAAAGATGCTGAAGAGCATCTTAGTATTTAAACTAATAAGCCTAGGATTTTCAAAACCTAAGAGTCCCTCTCATCAGTACTCCTGTTTACTCATGAAATAGCTTCTTAGTATTAAAGCCTGTTTAACAGCGGGGCACCAATACCGAATGAGGCGTGTCTGGTAACTGGTGTTCTGACAATACTTATGAGGTATATAAAAAGAAAGCAAGCTTAAAAAGGAGAGAGATAGGTAGAGGAACAACTTTTATTATTAATAAAAAGATTCTTTATTACATATGATTGCATCTAGCCTAAGGCTTAGATTTAGAAGCCTCTGATTCTATACTCTTCAGTTTCTCCTTGAGAAGAGATAGTGCTTCATCAGCAAGCTTCTGAACCTCAGCTGGATAATCTGCTAGATTATCTTCATATGTCCATAAGAACTCTTCCAGATCAGAGCCCAATTCTTCCTCCTCTGACTCTGTTAAAATAAGTTCTTCCTTGTTTCTCTCATATCGTAGCCTGTTTTCTTCGCAGCGCCAGGGCTCTGCTCCCTTCTTGCTCTCTTCTTTTGAGCCTGAAGCATCCTTGGTAACCTGCCTTTCCATTGTATGTTTTTCTTTTGATGTTACTTGATTACTCTGGGTGAGTAAAATGAGAGGAATCATCCCTTTCTATAGTGTCATCCAGCTCTCTTGTCAGGACGGTTTTCAACACAATTCATTAAATGAATTTAGTTGTCATAACCTTTTGACTTGACTGCCTTGTTATGACGCATTTGACTGCTTGGTTTTCTGTGTCTTTTTGACTGATGCCAAAAGGGGGAGTAAGAGTAGCGTTAAAATTAATGTTGATTCATTCATATACTGCTCAATCTGAAACTGTTATGTTAAATACATTATGAATCAATATTTATCTCTTATGATTCTTTCTCATTCTGAACGATTATTGAAAGGGGAGAAAATTTAAGAACCTAAAATAAAATTCATAGACAATGTCAGAAGAGCTTGCAAACCGCTTCTGAGCATTATCAAACTCTAAGAAGCAAAGCTTGCAAAACTATGCTTCATTGAGTTAAATATGAACATTTATTTTAAGTTAATAAATCAACTCTTAAACTGTTTTAATTAATTATGGATAAAACTTAGGGGGAGCTTACAAACCTACCCTTATGGATTATCAGACTCAGGGGGAGATTGCAAACCTTTGAAACCTGAAGTCATCATAATTAAATTAAATCAACAACAATTGAATTTTAATGCTTTGGTTTGTCATCATCAAAAAGGGGGAGATTGTTGGAACAAAGTGGGTCTGACATGAACCTCTAATGTTTTTAAGTAGTTTTGATGATAACAAAGTATTAAAATTGCAATTGGTATTACTAATGATTATTCTAGTGTGCAGAATTATAAGTCAAAAATTCATTCAGAAGCACTATGAATAGTAGCAGAGAAGCCAGTCAAAACAAGCTCTGAAAGCACGACACTGTTCGTCAGAAGCTTGAATTTTTGAATGCTGAAGAAAGTGACTCTGAGGATAAAACAAGGTTCTGAAGGACTCAGAAGCTAAAAGACCTCAAGAAGCTATGGCAACAGCATCAGAAGCAAAAGGAATTTACGTCACTCAAGAGCTGACCTATATAGAACCAATGATTGAAGAACAATCCACTTCAAGGCTCTGTCACATCCACAGGAAGGAATATTCGTTGGTACAACGTTAACCTTATCCATAAGTGGAGCGCATTTGAGGATTGTACTATCGTACTATTATTACTCAAAATGGATGAGTGATAAATTGAATAGCTAGGTAGTGGAATTGGAATTCCTTACCAAAGAAGGCAATATACAGCTATCAATGGTACGAGTAAATTCCAGCTGGCACCTCTCTCTCTGCAACGGTCATCATCTTCCTCCAAGTATAAATAGAAGACTCAAATGGAAGAAATGACTACTGTTCTCACTACTGTTCCATTACTACGTTCAAGACTAAGAAGCATTCTGACATCATAATTTAAATCTGTCATTCTAAGTCTTAGAACAAATTGAGTTGTATTTTGTAAACACCTCTGATAGTATATCAAGTGTTCCTTAACATTCATTCTTATTCTTAAGTTTGTTTGAGAAGTCTCTTGTTAAGTTTAACTTGAGCATTTGAGAAGTCTCTTGTTTAGTGAAACTTGAGCACCTGAGAAGTCTCTTGCAAGTGTGCTTGAGCAATTTGTAATCTTTAGTAGATTATAGTGAAAATCTCTTGTTAGTAACAAGGGGACTGGAGTACTCTCGATTTGTGAGGGGAACCAGGATAAATTCCGTGTCTTTCCTTCTCTCTCTCAGCACCCTCTCTTTAATTTGTGTTTTTATCCGCTGCATACTTAGTCACTATTAGGTAAAAAGTTTTAATTTTTAAAACACAATTCAACCCCCCCTTCTTGTGTTTTTCCACCTTCAATATATGTGGTGGATGTCAGATTGGCAAGCAAATCCAGAAGTCACATCCAATGTTACAACATCAGGTGACGTCTAAAGTGCATGATGTGGAACCAGATGTGGTCACATCAGACCTCCAACCTGAAGACTCTGAAGTTGAAGAACATTCTGAGAAAGCAGATCCAGAGTTAGAAGAAGGTCAGACAAGCAAGGGTCCCTCAACCAAAGTTCAGAAGAATCATCCCAAAGAACTCATCATAGGGAATCCAGAATTACCAGTCATGACTATGTCAAGGGAGGTAATTTTTAATGCTTGCTTTATATCCAAAATAAAGTCAGAGAATGTTAAGGAAGACTTGACAGATGAATTTTGGATTAATGCAATACAAGAAGAGCTGAACTAGTACAAGAGGAATGAAGTGTGGGACTTAGTACCAAGACCTGATGTGGTCAACATCATTGGCACCAAGTGGGTGTACAGAAACAAGTCTGATGAAAGTGGTGATGTCACAAGAAACAAGGCTAGGCTTATAGCATAAGGATATTCTCAGATTGAAGGAGTAGACTTTGATGAAACCTTTGCTCCAATAGCTCGTCTTGAGTCTATAAGGTTACTTCTAGGAGTGGCATGTATCTTGAAGTTCAAGCTATTTCAAATGGACGTGAAGAGTGATTTCCTCAATGGGTACTTGAATGAAGAAGTCTATGTAGCACAGCCAAAGGGATTTGTTGATCCTAATCTACCAGATCATGTCTACAGATTGAAGAAAGCTTTGTATGGATTGAAGCAAGCTCCTAGGGCTTAGTATGAAAGGTTGACCAAGTTTCTTCTACATCAATGGTATTGAAAAGGTGAAACAGACAATACCTTGTTTGTGAGACAAGAAGAAGGGAAGCTCATGATAACACAAATCTATGTAGATGATATTGTGTTTGGTGGCATGACAGATGCTTTGGTGAAACAATTTGTACATCAAATGCAATCTGAATTTGAGATGAGCCTTGTAGGTGAATTAACCTATTTTCTTGGTCTGCAAGTAAAGCAAATGGAGGACACAATATTCATCTCTCAAAGCAAATATGCCAAGAATATTGTGAAGAAGTTTGGAATGGAGAGTGCAACTCACAAGAGAACTCCTGCAGCAACTCATCTTAAACTTACCAAAGATGAGAAAGGTGTCAGTGTTGATCAAAGCCTATACAGAAGCATCATTGGCAGTCTACTTTACCTCATAGCAAGTAGGCCTGATATCTCCTTTGCAGATGGTGTATATGCTAGATACCAAGCTGAGCCTAAGATGAGTCATCTCACACAAGTAAAGAGAATTCTGAAGTATCTGAATGGCACAAGTGATTATGGTATTATATACTCTCATGGTGAAGACTCAAGGTTGATAGTAGGGGTGCGCATCGGTTCGGTTCGGGTTCGGTCCAAAACCCTTGAACCGGTCGGACCGACGGGTTGAATATATAGGCCCAAATCAAACCAAATTCAAGATCGGTTTTTGGGTTCACGGGTTGGACCGGTTCCGGTTCGGTTTAAACGATTTTCGGGGTCACTTTTTATCTTTTTTTTTTGTCCAAGACTATTTTTTTATCAATTATTGGGCTGCCATTATTTTCTATTTTTTGTCCATGTATTTTTTTATTACGTATTTAAAACTTTTGGTCCAGATATCGGACTATTGGCCATTATTTTACAATCAGGCTATGATGGAGATCCTAGAATCTTCACTTTCAAACAGCAGCAATATACTTCAATCAAGTGCAACAATACTTCAAAAATACAGTCTTTATAAAATACTAGGAAACACAAGAACAAAACAAATATACAGTCTTTAGAAAATAATAGGAAACATAAGAACAAAAATAAAAATACAGTCTTCAGAAAATCAAAAAGAAAGCTTTAAAACAAAAGAGAAAAGATGAAAGAGATAGATACATATATATAGAGAAAGAGAGATAGAGAAGTGGTTGATGCTTGAACAGATTTGTGAGAGAGATGGATCAATGAAATCAACAGCAATAATAAAAACATAGCAACAACAAGAGAAAGAAAAGGAATATAAGAGAGATAGAACTCATCCAGAGGGATGAATCTTTTATGCAGCCGCCGCTGCTTCTACTAGGGTTGGGAATGGAAGGAGAAATGGTTATTATGTAGTGAACTTCCCCTTTTAAAGAAAAGAAAACTAGGGTTTGAATTGGATTGGGCCAGTGTTGGGTTTCTTCTCATAACAAAATAATAATAATTAATAATGATACATATTAATGATTCGGGTTTCGGTTTGCACGGGTTGTATGGAGACAACCGCTGCCGACCCTATCATACTGCAGAAACCGCAAACGCCTGCCAACTGGACCCGTTCCACCCGACACGACCCGACCCGCCTGAACCGAACCACACGGGTCGGTCGGTTTCTAACGGTTTTCACGGGTTTGTCCACCCCTAGTTGATAGGATATTGTGATGCTGATTGGGCAGGCAGTGCAGATGATAGAAAAAGTACCTCAGGTGGATGTTTCTTTATGGGCAACAACCTAATTTCATGGTTCAACAAGAAGCAAAATTGTGTAGCTCTTTCAACAGTTGAAGCTGAGTACATTGCAGCAGGAAGCAGTTGTTCCCAATTACTTTGGATGAAGCAGATGCTGAGTGAGTACAATGTGGAGCAAGATGTGCTCACATTATACTGTGACAATATGATTGCTATAAATATTTCCAAGAATCCTATCCAACATAGTAGGACTAAGCACATTGATATTCGTCACCATTTTATTAGGGATCTAGTGGAAGACAAGGTTGTAACCTTAGAACATGTAGCCACAGAAAATCAACTGGCTGACATTTTCACAAAGGCCTTGGATGCAAATAAGTTTGAGACATTAAGGGGCAAACTTGGTATTTGCCTTCTTGATGATCAATAGCAGATTATGCTATTAAAGCGTGCAACAGATGTCTGCCTTTCCCTCCGTTTACTTATGCACGCTATCCAAAGGCAATCATCACAGGTTTTTTCTCAATTTCATATATCAAGACTATTCCATCTTTATATTGTGATGAAGAACTATGTAGAAGATCCGAATGTAGAGCTCAATGTGGTCCACATTGGAGCCTCTGAGAAGAAGTAAAGAGTCTTATCCAGAGCTAAAGATTACAAATGATGCTATCTGCAAGAGCATCACAGTTGGAGTAGAATATGTGCATGCAAAGCAACTCAAAAGCATTTAAACTTGTAAGCATAGGGCATGGTCTTAGTCATAATCATAGAAATATGGATGACTTTTATGCTTAGGATCACAGTCATAGAAATATGGGTGATTCGAGTCACAGTCATAGCAATATGGGTGACTTAGTTATAGTCATAGAAATATAGGTAACTTGTACATGCTTAATTATGAAGGCACGTATAGCAACCATTGAAGCCTTGATCACTCTGATTAAATGCTTCTGCTACTACAAGGTTATGGATTGCTAGACTATATGGATTGTGTGAAGACAAATACTGGTGAAGTTGAAGACTACTGAAGCATCTCTTTTCTGAAGACCTTAATTGATGCTTAAAAACATTTGTCTATCTGCAATTAATCTACTCTGTAATTTGCACAATTAATGGCCCCAACATTTCGAATACTCTTTCTGATCTTAACTTTTTGTCAATGTTATGGCTAAAAAGGGGGAGAAAAGATAGGTAGTATATCTAGGGGGAGTAAAGTATATCTAGGGGGAGTAAGGTATAAGTAGTGCAAATACATGTGCTACATGTGCTCTGGTACATGATGTGATGCCAGATGTGTGCACATCGTTGAAAACAAAACGTGCTTGTATGTTGCACATCTTTTGAAGACTTTGAAGACCAGACGAATGAAGACTGACCCTTTGAAGACCGACCCTTTGAAGACTGCCGAAGATGGTGCTTATATTTAGGGGGAGTAAACTATTACTGAAGTTGCTGAAGATGCTTCCCCTTGTTTCTGTGTGCATGATTCATCACCATGCACTATGTTGGGAGTTTGATTCTCTCCAAAGTCTAGTTGGCTGACTCCAAAGATTATTTTAGCCAAAAATTGCCAAAGGGGGATATTGTTAGTGTTTTCAACCTGCAAGGTTGTTTTTGTTTTAGGGTGTTGGCTTCATTTGCTAAAATAAGCCTTTGGTCCAGATGTGGTGACTGATGTGCACACATATTGTAACGCCCCAATATTTTATATGCGCATCTTATTGGTTTATTATTTTTATATTAATTATTTTATATTCTATTTATTTTATTTATCCAATTTTCTATTCTTATTTTAATGGTATTATTATAGTTTAATCATATTGCTTAATTGATTTTATTTGACCAAACCTTAATTCATTTGTTTCTTATTTTGCCACACAAATTTTAATCTCTTAATTTCTCTCGTGAACCAAACGTGGAGCCTTGACTATGGTGGATTAATGTGGCTTTATGCTAATTTACTACCTTAATTCAATGCCCATGATTACAATATTCATTTTCCCACACGTTTTACTTTCATGCTTACCAGACAAATCACTTAATACTAATTTATTTGCCTTCATGTCTTGTTTCCTATCAATTATATGGTAATCCCGTTTTTCCTTTCATGGGCAACCGCCAATTATAAACCATGTGATCATTCCTACTAAGTTCATGCATTTTTGGTCAATAGCCTTAAGAGTTTGATTTTTCCTCCCTCATGTATGCATCACTTTGTGGACTTTAAAGTTTATTTGGCTAGGAAGGGA
This sequence comes from Trifolium repens, assembly GCA_030408175.1. NCBI lineage: Eukaryota > Viridiplantae > Streptophyta > Magnoliopsida > Fabales > Fabaceae > Trifolium > Trifolium repens. Next base: position 17,813,476 of record CP125839.1, on the reverse strand, counting down.
AGTGTCGGAGGTAAGGGCTTTTTCCCCATATACTCATACTGTGTAGGGATTATATTACGAGATAGTAGTATGACCTTTATCTTTTGGAAGATATTAAAATGAACTAATTTAAAGAAACTAATTTGATTATTTTGTGTGATTATTGTGAGTTTTGTTGTGAAGCACTATATTAGATTTTTTTATGATGTTGTCGTTGTCATTCTCATTTGATATTGTTTGCTGATGTTGTTATTAAGTTGTTGCTAATGATGTTGATAAAATGACGGTGTTAATGATGTTGTTGTTGTTGAGTCTCATGATATGATCATGCATTCATTCAAGGTGTTGAGAACAACGTCGCTTATTGGTGTTGTATAAATGGTGTTGAGAATGACGTTGTTTATCGGTGTTGTATAAATGGTGTTGAGAATGACGTTGTTTACCGGTGTTGTATAAATAGCGTTGAGAATGATGTTGCAATTGGTACCACGTGCATTTAGCGAGTCTAGGCGCATTGCATGCATTTTATTGAAGTTGTGTTTTATTTAAATTAATGAAGTTGCGTTTTATCTATTGGGTGTGTCCGTGTGGCTTAAATGTTCTCATGTGTGTATAATTTGTTAATTGTGAGTTGCGTTGTTGTATCCTTTGGAGATGTTATAATGTACATCTGTATATGATTGATTATGAGATATCTGCCTACTTTTTGGAAAATAAATAATTATATATTTTTCTAAAATCTTTTTGATTGGTGAAGTGTTTTGTTATTATTTTATGACATTTTCCTTACGGTGAGTATGATTCAATTTGGATAAGGAAATTGACCCTTTACAATTAACATTTTAGGTACTCAAGGAGATGTTTGTTTGATGATTTGACTCGAAGCGTGTGCGGGGCAAAAACGGGTTTTTGTAAATTGAAACTTTATGTAACGAATGGTCCGTTGAGACACGCTTATTTTATTTTAAACTATTTTGTAAATAAAGTTTTTTTTTTTAATAATTTATTTATTAAAAATTTGGGATGTTACACATATGAGACTCGACCTGAATGCCCTAAAATAACGCGCTGTCATTATTTTGCGTGTGATCTTTGAAAAAGATTTGTTTTGAAACAAACACATCCACGCTAGTTTGCGCGCCAAGGAACGAGCTGAAAGATTGAAAAATATTCAGAAAGATTTAAAAGATGGCCAGTTTAACTAGAAAATTTAAAAAGATTTAAAACAAACAAATCTTTGTAAAAGATTGAGTTTGTTTCTTGGAGATTAAGAAGGCCATCTATCAGATCAGGGATCCAAGCCCATGAAGCTCGTTCTATATAAAGGAAGACTGAAGACATATTTTATTCACCGAAATCAATATCTTAGAAAATAGTCTTTAGGATTTCGTGTCTTTGTCCCTTTGTTTCTTGTTTCCATTGAGACTTGAACTAGAGTTGTATTTAGCTCTTAAGCTATTAAGCACAGAGTTGTTGTGTTCCTTTTTTGATTCTAGTTTGAAACAAGAATAGAACTTTGTGTTACTCTTAAGCTTTTAAGCAAAGAGTTGTTTTGAATCACTCAAAGCTTTGAAGCACGAGTTGGTTCTTTTAGGAGTGCGTCTCCATCATTGAGTTTGTTATTTAAATCCTTGTAGGTTGCAAGGTAGGTTATAGGAAGTGACCAGAGGTTGTCATATCTAGGGAGGACCTAGGTAGAATTAGCACGGGTAGTGTAACAACCCGTTTTTCAAAGGCCAGAAAAGGCATTAATTATTATTTTTTTTTGTACACATCAGAGTTACGCATAAAAGATTTTAAATGAGCCGGCATTCCAATATACAAAAGAACTCATTACCATAAGGTGCTTCGACAAGCAAAGTGTATTCCTGAATAATTACAATCCAAGTCTAAGTATTCAAATACTTACAACAAAACAAGTTAGAATCCTATGCCTAAACCCAAAAAGCACGGTGTACAACCCACACCGGCGCATAGTCTAACTAAGCCAAAGCTCCAACATCTCAATGGGGCCTGGAACAGCCACCGTCGTCACCACGACCTAACCCATCATCTGGGTGGGATGAGCCCGCAAATGAAAGAAAGGGTCACCACAAAATAAAAGTATGTATATATATAACCGGTGCGAAAGATTGTACACATAACAATAATTCCACAAACACAAGAGAAAGCTCTTAACCACCAAAGCAATTCCCACCAACGGGTTTATAAATATAATGCACACCAAGCCTAATGCAGACTTCTACAATGAGCGTGACAACCAATCACTGGTTCGCCACATGCATGAATTCCGGAATTTAACCTCTCCGCAGAGAGTCGTAGGTTCAATCCCTACTATACCCCGCAGGGCGTCAATAAAATCCCAGCGGATTAGAGTGGATCCATTCCCGATAATCACACCCCGTGGTCCATTCCCGATAACCACGTATTGGACTCGATAAATCCCGCAGGATTAAGGTGGATCCATTCCCGATAATCGCACCCCGTGGTCCATTCCCGATAACCACTTACTATGAATGCATGAGCATACGATTCCCCTTATATGCTAATGCAACAAATACATACATTTCCAATCATATGTATTCCAACAACCTGTTCATACATATATTCTCATAATCATATGTAAACAGCGCAAGTATTTTAAACACGTTCTCATCACGAGAATACATCAACTAGACATGCCAAACACACAGCAAAGCATTACAGCAGAAATCCAAGCATGTCATAACCAGTTGAAAAGACAGAAATAAAGTGATGCCCTTACCTCGGCAAGCTTCCGTTAACTTTTCTCACGAAATTCTACAATTCACGCTACCTAAAATATAAGCAGCGTAATATCAATAAAATACTCTCAACGTATCCTATCGAAACGAAACTCATTCTCTAAGTTCTAGAGAGGCTTAAGGTACTTTCTAACACTCTCGGATAGTGATTTCGAGTCCTCCCCATAGTGATTAAAAATTCACGAAGTTAATTGCACTATTTCTCGCTACGTGAAAATATTTTCGTTTCAAAACAAACTAAGAAACACTTTGATTCCTAACTCCAAGGCAATCAATTTTCACATACTAAAACCATTTGAAAACAACCCAAAAACTCTTTGAAAATTTTCACAAAAATAAAAGTTTACTTGCGCCACAAGTTACAAGTTTTTCCTTTCAAATAAAATGGCCATAACTCGCTCATTCTTTATCCAATCGAGACGAGCCATACGCCGAAATCTTCGTCTCGAAAAGACGGATCAAATTGTTAACTTTCTAGGACACGAAAACAATTTTAAAAGGACCTAAATACCCTTTTCAATTTCGGCCAGAATTGAGATCACACCTAAAACATAGTTTTCAAAAATCAAACATAGTTAAAATACTTAAACCACTATTAATTTCTCAAAAGAAACTCAAAAGTGATTGATCTCATTCGTCAAAACCATTTTCAAACATGTTTTCAAGGCAAAAGCAAGGCCACATAACTCAAGAGTTTTAAACCACTTGGAATACCAAAAACACCACACAAAACACTTAGTAAATATTTTCATGAACCCCAAAATATTTTTCATCGGATTTTCTAAAACAAAACCATACAACACATTTCCCTTTTGCCCAAAGGCTCAAAAGCAACTTCGTTTTCCAAAACCAAACAACATAACCTCATGTAATTGATCAATATAATTTATTTCCAAAACCCTATCTCTCACTCTCATGAGATTCTCACAAACTCATGGAAAATAGAAATAACAAAGCCTAGCATGCTTACTAAACTCTCATGAACAACTTCTATGGAACAAAAAACCATTTATGAACCATTCCTAAAATTTCCATCTCATGAACATCAAATAATAATCCATCAAACTCCAAGAGTTTGGCTAGCAAAGAGAAAGGAAGAGGTTCTAGTTACCTTAGAAGAAGAATCTCACAACTCCAAGCTTTCCTACAAGCTTAAGATCAAGTGCTTTGGTGAAGGAATGAAATTTCTATGAAGGAAGGAATGAAGAACATAGGCCACGGCCAAATGAGAGAAAGAAGTGAAGTTTTTGTGATTTATTTTCTAAGTCCACTACTTATCAAAGTCTTGCTAGTTTATGGCCATCGGATCAAATAGGATAAAGTTCTAAGATTCAAATCTAGCCATTGGATCAATCCAAGTCTATCCTCACAAGATATTTCCCACAACCTCTTACAACGAAACGCACGCTCAGTTCTCGCGCATCGCGACGAACGAAACTCGCAAAAACAGAAAACCTACAGAAAGAACGTCTATCGTTTTTCCATTCCAAAACTTATCGCCGAATCTTTTTCCGCGACTGTAATTTTCTTCCCTACCTTAGAAAATTAATCTCAGGACATATCCTAACTCACGCAGATATATGAAACTTCCATCCGAAACCTCACTTAAAACAGACGCAGTAAGATTTTCCATCAGCGGGTAAAATCCTACTCGTTTTTCCAAAAACAAGAATAATCCAAAACTCGTCATTCTGACTTCACAGAAATCTCCTCATACTTAAAAGAGGACCACGACCCGAAAGTCTGTGCCTTTCCAGCGCTCGAGCACAAAACAGGCTCCGTTTCAGCAAAAATCTCATTTATACGACGATACACCCAAAACCGTTCTACTAAAAACCCTAAAACTTAGCCGACACTAGAGTTCCTTAGGAAAACCGCACAGCAAAAACTTGGGTCTTACAGGTAGTGTCTAAGTGATAAGTTGTAAACTGGGATTGTTTAGCTTTGAATTGGAACTATCATAGTGGATTCATTCCTGGATTGGTATCCCCCAGACGTAAGTGAGTTGCACTGAATTGGGTTAACAAACTCATTGTGTTCTTTATCTTCTGCACTTTATTTTCCTTGTTCATCAAGTTATTGTAAGTTTATGATGTTAGCACATTAGGCACCACATCGTATATCATAACCCTAACGTGCACCACATCACGCAGCACATCTGTGACTTGCTACCGGAATTTCATGTAGTATCCATGCTTCACGGGTAATGGTTAGAGGAGGGCTCAGATGGCGATTGGAGGATGGTTCAAAGATAAGGCCGGTTTGGTGAGATATGTGGATTAGAGACGACGAGAAGTCTTACGTGACGAGTCCTATGCCTCAAGGGCGAGAAGGAATGTAGGTTAGAGAGTGTTGATTGATAACAACAACATACAGAGAGTGTTGATTGAATGTACAATTTGTGGAAAGAAGAGGAGATAAAATCCATATCTAACAATAGAGATGCAGATAAGATTGTAGCCATGCCCAATTTTAGTAAATCTGGGAGTAGATAACTGGATGTGGAATTTTACACCCAACAAGGAATACAACATACGTGAATTAATCAATGAAGGTGGAAAAACACAAGAAGGGGGGGTTGAATTGTGTTTTGAGAATTAAAACTTTTTCGAAATAAATACTAAGTTTGCAGCGGATAAAACACAGAATAAAAGAGATGCTGAGAGAAGGAGAGAAGGAAGGACACAGAATTTATCCTGGTTCCCCTCACAAATCGAGAGTACTCCAGTCCCCTTGTTACTAACAAGAGATTTTCACTATAATCTACTAAAGATTACAAATTGCTCAAGCACACTTGCAAGAGACTTCTCAGATGCTCAAGTTTCACTAAACAAGAGACTTCTCAAATGCTCAAGTTAAACTTAACAAGAGACTTCTCAAACAAACTTAATAATAAGAATGAATGTTAAGGAACACTTGATATACTATCAGAGGTGTTTACAAAATACAACTCAAATTGTTCTAAGACTTAGAAAGACAGATTTAAATTATGATGTCAGAATGCTTCTTAGTCTTTGAACGTAGTAACAGAACGGTTGTTAGAACAGTTGTAGTAACAGTAGTCATTTCTTCCATTTGAGTCTTCTATTTATACTTGGAGGAAGATGATGACCGTTGCAGAGAGAGAGGTGCCAGCTGGAATTTACTTGTACAATTGATAGCTGTATATTGCCTTCTTTGGTAAGGAATTCCAATTCCACTACCTAGCTATTCAATTTATCACTCATCCATTTTGAGTAATAATAGTACGATAGTACAATCCTCAAATGCGCTCCACTTATGGATAAGGTTAACGTTGTACCAACGAATATTCCTTCCTGTGGATGTGACAGAGCCTTGAAGTGGATTGTTCTTCAATCATTGGTTCTGTATAGGTCAGCTCTTGAGTGACGTAAATTCCTTTTGCTTCTGATGTTCTTGTCATAGCTTCTTAAGATCTTCAGCTTCTGAACTTCATCAGAGCCTAGCTTTTGGTCTTCAGAAGTGCTATCTTCAGCAAGCAAAAATTAAGCTTCTGATGAACAGTGATACTCTTTCAGAGCTTGTTTTAACTGGCTTCTCTGCTACTATTCATAGTGCTTCTGTATGAATTTTAACTTGTAATTCTGCACACTAGAATAATCATTAGTAATACCAATTGTAATTTTAATACTTTGTTATCATCAAAACCACTTAAAACATTAGAGGTTCATGTCAGACCCACTTTGTTCCAACAATCTCCCCCTTTTTGATGATGACAAACCAAAGCATTAAAATTCAATTGTTGTTGATTTAATTCAATTATGATGACTTCAGGTTTCAAAGGTTTGCAATCTCCCCCTGAGTCTGATAATCCATAAGGGTAGGTTTGTAAGCTCCCCCTAAGTTTTATCCATAATTAATTAAAACAGTTTAAGAGTTGATTTATTAACTTAAAATAAATTTTCATATTTAACTCTCAGAAGCATAGTTTTGCAAGCTTTGCTTCTTAGAGTTTGATAATGCTCAGAAGCGGTTTGCAAGCTCTTCTGACATTGTCTATGAATTTTATTTTAGGTTCTTAAATTTTCTCCCCTTTCAATAATCGTTCAGAATGAGAAAGAATCATAAGAGATAAATATTGATTCATAATGCATTTAACATTACAGTTTCAGATTGAGCAGTATATGAATAAATCAACATTAATTTTAACGCTACTCTTACTCCCCCTTTTGTCATCAGTCAAAAAGACACAGAAAACCAAGCAGTCAAATGCGTCATAACAAGGCAGTCAAGTCAAAAAGTGATGACAACTAGATTCATTTAATGAATTGTGTTGAAAACCGTCCTGACAAGAGAGCTTGATGACACTATAAAAAGGGATGATTCCTCTCATTTTACTCATCCAGAGTAATCAAGTAACATCAAAAGAAAAACATACAATGGAAAGGCAGATTACCAAGGATGCTTCAGGCTCAAAAGAAAAGAGCAAGAAGGGAGCAGAGCCCTGGCGCTGCGAAGAAAACAGGCTACGCTACGAAAGGAACAAGCAAGAACTGATTTTGACAGAGTCAGAGGAAGAGGAAATGGGCTCTGATCTGGAAGAATTTTTATGGACATACAATGATGATACTCCATACGAAGAGTACGAGGCTGCTGTTCAGAAGAACACTGAAGAACTAGTGCAAAAGGCCACTGCCAACTTGCTTGCTTACATTAAGGAGAAACATAAGAAGCTAGATGCAGAGTCTTCTGAAGTTAAGCCTAGCTCTAAGTAGAGTCCTATCATTCTATGTAATAGAAAAATTCTTCAATAATATTAATAAAGAAGTTTATGCTATTAATTCCCTTTGTTTTGAGCAAGTTTCTTATATATATATACCTCATTCCTATTGTCAGAAAACCAGTTACCAGACACGCCTCATTCGGTATTGGTGCCCCGTTGTTAAACAGGCTTTAATACTAAGAAGCTATTTCATGAGTAAACAGGAGTACTGATGAGAGGGACTCTTAGGTTTTGAAAATCCTAGGCTTATTAGTTTAAAAACTAAGATGCTCTTCAGCATCTTTCACTAGAGTCAGAATTCTCAAGAGTACCAGACAATATCATGGTATATAAACAAGTTAAATTTTGAAAAACAACTATAAAACAAACATATAAGCAAATAACAAACACACAAATATGGATAATATAGATATGAATTAAAAAAAAATTATCCAAAAATTACACAAGAACTAATAACAAATAAGTGCTCAGACATAAGGGTTAAGGTTTGGGTTGTTGTTGAGTAAGCTTTAGAAGAAGTTCCATCATTGCATCTATCTTCTTGTTAGTAGCTTCACCAGATCTGTTCATGTCTTCTCTTATATCGGCCCTGAATTCATCCATTTCATTTCTTAGTTCCTCTCTTAAGTCATGCTTGATTACATCCAGAGCTTCTTGCATAACAGAGGGTATAGCAGATGAAGAAGAGCCTTGGACAAGTACTGGTGGAGATCTAGGAGGAGATGAAGCAACAATGGGAGCTTTACCTTTATCAGAATCTGGTTCACTAAGGTTCTGATCATTCATAACAGTATCTTCTGCAGCTCCTTGATTCTCAAGAATCTTATTAGTCTCAATGACAGCAATGTGAACAGCTCTATCAACCGATAACTTGAAGGCTTCTTGTTCAGCAAGCTTCTGACGTTCCATTTCAGCAGCTATCTTAGCCTGCTCTTCATCCAAAGATCTTCGCATACTTTCATCAACAGCAGCTAAAAAAGCTAACCTCTGACATTCTTCTTCATGGTTGAAGAATGTGAGCCTTGGAGCACATGTCCTCTCAGCAAACTCAAATAGTTCCCGTACAGTGTTTGCTCCTCTACCCTTAATCTTATCCTTCAGATGAGTACTGAGAATCCTTAAGGATTTACCAAACAAGTACTCTAACTCCCTGACATCAGCATCCATATCAGAGGGGAAGATAAGAGCTTCTTCCTCTCTTTGTTTGAACCTCTTAAGTCTAATACCTATAGCATTATTTAGCAGCTCAAGGTTTGGTTCAGAGTCAGAATTGAAAAAGGGTAAGGATGGGTCAAAGGGAATGGTTGGTTCAGGTTCCTTTCTTTTGAGTTCAATGATTTTGATGTTGCTGAGATTTGGAGGTATGATATCATCATCAAGATTGATGGAATCCTTGAATATTTGATGTTCAGCTTTAGTTAGGTGTTGGTAAAGCTCAAGAACCTCTTCTAAAACTAGAGGTTTGTTGAGTGGATCAGAGACAGGTTGTGGTGATTGATGAGGGGATTGTTGGGCTTCAGAATGAGCAATTGACTCATCCTGAACAGGTGTAAAGGTAGGTGGATTTTCTTGTGAGATATGATCAAGTGAGGGAGGGGGTGTGTGAATGACCTGTGTGTTTTGTGTTTTATGGACGGGTGAATCATTTGTGAGATTCATGGATGGAAATTGAAGTGGTGAATTTGGATTTGAGTTGGTAAATGCAACACCACACATGTGTTGTTCAAGATGTTCTATGACAGAATCTTGATTTGTGGATTGATTGAGAATGGTGGTGTCTTCATTGATAGTAGGTTCTTCATCAGAAGAGAGATGAATGGGCTTTATGGTGGTTTTCTTTGTGGTTTTCTTGAAAGAGGTTCTCTTTGGTGTAAGAGTTTTCTTTTGTTTTGGGTTGGATTCTCTGATGAGTGTAGCAATTAACTCATCCGAGGCAGTGCTGGTATCTGATGAAGATGATGATGATGGTTTGTGATCAGGTAAGACTACACTAATAGGTACAGTGAAGTCTATGGGTTGAGGTTGATTGGTAGATGATGGAGGTGGAGAAATAGATGGTTTAGCAATAGAGGGTTGAGGTTCAGAACCAATAACCTGAGCTACAGGAATGCTAGAAGTATTAGATTCAGAGATCTTACCTTTTGGTTTAGAAGCTCTGGTCTTTAATCTCTTTGCAGGTTTAGCAGGGTTCTGATCTTCCTCAGAAGCTGAAGGCCTATCATGCCTTTTCTTTGTCCGCTTTTCCTTCTGAACAGCTTTAGTCATCATATTTTCAGCACCTTCCTCAATCTCATCAGCACTAGCATGTCCTTGATCATCAGAGCCTTCATCAATCATTTCTTGCTCAGTAGTTCTTGGCTTTCTTCTGCTCCTTGTAATATCTCTTGGTCCCTTGAAGATATCCCAATTAGGAACACTTACAACCATTTTCCTGGGCACGCTGACCCCAGTTTCTCTTCTTACTGATTCAAGAAAGTTCTTGATGACCTCATCATTATCATGTTCTGATATGGTGGGAAACCCATCACACCAGAAGTACTTTTCGTACACTTGCTGTAGAGGTGTTTTCACTTGAATGATTTCTTCCTTGGTTTTTCTCTTCATGTTGACCAGAACTGATGCATCATACTTAGCAGTTTGGAAAACTCTAAGTTTTTCTTTGGCACTCACAATGTCTGTGAGTTTGGTTTGCCTTATCAGTTCTGAAATTAATCTTGGGTGATGAATGACCGATGGTATTTTAGTTCTACCCTCATTGATGGTAAGGCACATGTGATCAAAAAGAATCTTAGCCAAATTAACTTTTACCCTCTTGTATAAGAACCAGATGAGATGTTTGTGTGGAATGGAGATGGTATCCAATCCACCTTTTCTGGTGAAGATAGTAGACAAACACATTCTGAAAGCAAATTCAAATGTGTTCTTCATGTGCATTACTTTTCCAAAATCCTTTTGTGTGCAACCAGATTTAAAGAGGTCCTGATGAATTGAATCCAAATGCTTGCTTCTCTTATCATACACTTCTATATCTTCTCCTTTGTTGTCTAAACCCAGAATCTTAGCAATGTGTGCCTGAGTTATCACAACATTAATTCCCAAAATATTTGACCTAATTTCCCTTTCTCTATAAGGTTTAAGACCAAGTTCCTTTCTTGTTTTCCCTCGTAATTCCTTGTTCTTCTCAACCATATCCTTGTATTCTTTATCAGCACTTGCTCTATCGTACACTTTAGCCTTCTGCCAGAAATACTTCACTATGTCGTAGTATACGAAACCATTAAGCATCTCAAAATAATTTTGCCATTGTTGGTTGTAGAACAAGTATTGAATGTCAATCCCATTCACTTTCAAACTTTCAAAATCCACGAACTTCTCAGTGAAGAAATCATAAGCATCTGGTCCAGCGTCAGTTTGATGATGTTCGTAGACTAGATTATCTTTTGAATTAAGATCGATGATGGGTGGTAATGTAGGGTTAAAGGGTTCTTGAACGATTTCGTTTGATGAACGAGCAGCCATAGTTGCAGAGAATTAAGAAGATGAAGATTGGGAATTTCTGTAAGGTCTAGGTTTGTGTAGGTAGTGATTTGTGTAAAAAGTTGTGCAAAGTGAGTGAAGTGACTTATAAATAGTAACTAGCACACATACACAGAGAAAGTAAACATTGGGAGGGAGCGCGAGCAGTTTTAAAAATTAAATAATATACTTAACTGCCATAATCATCATTAACTGTTCTCTGCCCGTCAGGATCTAGACACGTGTTGAAAAAAGTTTAAACATAGCTGACGCGTGTATAGACAACTGTTGTATACTTACTCGTACTGAACGTTTCATTTCCAAAAGGTTCAGAGCCTCACTCATTTGTATCTGACCCTCATCAGAACCTGTTACTCTTCAGAGCCTAAATTATTCAGAGCTTCCCAAGGGATACTCTAAATTATAAGAGGTTCTGATAGAGCTTCAGATGCTAATTCTATTCTACTTCTCAGAGCTAACTTTCTTCAGAGATATAGTGCATGTTCAAATTCTTTTTGATAAAATCAAATCTTTCAATAGCTAAAGGTTTAGTAAATATGTCAGCCCATTGATGTTCAGTATCAATGAATTGAATATCTATTGTACCTTTCTGAACATGATCCCTTATAAAATGATGTTTTATTTCAATATGTTTAGCTCTTGAGTGTAGAATAGGGTTCTTAGACAAATGAATAGCAGCAGTATTGTCACAATATAGTGGAATACTTCTTTCAGCTATGTTATAATCTTCCAACTGATATTTCATCCAGAGAAGCTGTGTGCAGCATTTAGCAGCTGAGATGTATTCTGCTTCTGCTGTAGACAAAGCAATAGTTGTTTGTCTCTTGCTGGCCCAAGATATGAGATTTTCACCAATGAATTGGCAATTTCCACTAGTGGATTTCCTCTCAATCTTATCACCAGCATAGTCAGCATCACATAATCCAACTAGCTTACTATCTAGGGATTTTTTATAAAGAAGTCCTAGATTAGTAGTTCCTTTCAGATATCTAAAGATCCTCTTAACAGCAGTTAAGTGTGGTTCTCTAGGATCTGACTGGAATCTTGCACACAAGCATACACTATATAGAATATCAGGTCTAGATGCTGTAAGGTAGAGTAAAGAACCAATCATACCTCGATACAGCTTCTGATCTACTTTGCTTCCTATCTCTTCTTTGCTTAAGCTGCTGGTAGGATGCATGGGTGTAGACATTATCTTGCAGTCATCAAGGTTGAACTTCTTCAGAAGCTCTTTTGTATACTTGCTTTGATGAATGTAAGTGCCATCTTTTCCTTGATTAATTTGGATTCCAAGGAAGAACTTCAATTCACCCATCATACTCATCTCGAATTCATCCTGCATAAGCTTAGAGAAATTCTTGCAAAGAGAAGCATTAGTAGAACCAAAAATAATATCATCAACATATATTTGAATGATTAAGATATCTTTCTTAGATGTCTTTCTGAATAATGTATTGTCAATTTGACCTTTTTGAAAACCATTTTCTAAAAGGAAATTACTCAGTCTTTCATACCAAGCTCTTGGAGCTTGTTTGAGACCATAGAGTGATTTCTTAAGTTTATAAACATAATTAGGATTTTTCATATCCTCAAAACCTGGGGGTTGTTTGACATATACTTCTTCAGAAATAACACCATTAAGGAAGGCACTCTTAACGTCCATTTGGTACAATGTGATTCCATTGTTAACAGCATATGAAAGAAGTAACCTGATTGCTTCCAGTCTTGCTACTGGAGCAAATGTTTCAGTGAAGTCTATACCTTCTTGCTGACTGTAGCCTTGTGCTACCAGTCTAGCTTTATTTCTTACCACTTCACCTTGTACATTCATCTTGTTTCTAAATACCCACTTAGTTCCAATGATGTTCTTATGTGCTGGTCTTGGCACTAAATCCCATACATCATTTCTTTGAAACTGATTGAGCTCATCTTGCATAGCTACAATCCATCCATCGTCAGTAAGTGCTTCATCAACATTCTTTGGTTCTATCATTGAGATTAGTCCCAGAAGTGAATCAAGTTGCTGATAGTCTGATCTTGTCTTTCTTGGACTTTCTTTGTTTCCAAGAATTAAATCTTCTGGATGTGATGATCTATATTTGAACTTCCTTCTTGGAGCTTCATCAACATCAGCACTTGGTTGAGAGTCTTCTTCTGAAGTGTCATCATGTTCCTGTGATGCTTCTAATTGAGATGTTTCTTCAGCATTTTCTTCCAATACAGCTTCTGAAGCTTCAACAGCTTCTGATGCTTTTTCAGGTTCTGAATCGATGTATTGGTATGGAACACCTGCATAACTATTATCTTGCTCTGACATTTTACTGTCAGGCTCTTTATCATCAAATCTAACATGTATAGATTCTTCCACTGTGTTAGTTTCAGAATTATACACTCTGTATGCCTTTGAGCGTTCAGAGTAACCTATAAAGATTCCCTTACAAGCTTTGGCATCAAATTTTCTTTTGTAGGCCTTGTTGTTTAGAATGTAACATGTACATCCAAACTGATGAAAGTAAGAGATGTTGGGCTTTCTTCCTTTGAAGAGTTCATATGTTGTTAGATTCAATAGAGGTCTTATATAGATCCTATTTTGAATGTAACAAGCTGTGTTTACAGCTTCTGCCCAGAAGTGCTTAGCAAGTTTTGTCTCATGCATCATGGTTCTTGCCATTTCTTGTAAAGACCTGTTCTTTCTCTCTACAACACCATTTTGTTGTGGTGTTCTAGGAGCAGAGAACTCATGGACAATGCCATGATCTTCACAAAAAGTTGCAAATGGTTCGTTTTCAAATTCACCACCATGATCACTTCTAACCTTTAAGATTTTGAGACCTTTCTCATTTTGTACTTGAGTGCAGAAGATGCTGAACACATCATATGCATCATCTTTCACTCTTAGAAACTTTACCCAAGTCCATCTACTGTAATCATCAACAATGACTAATCCATATTTCTTCCCATTGATTGAGGCAGTACTTACTGGACCAAACAAATCAATGTGAAGTAGTTCTAAGGGTCTTGAGGTAGAGACAATGTTTTTAGGTTTAAAAGAAGTTTTTGAAATTTTGCCAATCTGACAAGGACCACAAAGAGCATCTGAATGATATTTAAGATTTGGCAGGCCTTTAACCAACTTTAGTTTGCTAAGCTTAGAGATTAATCTCCAGTTAGCATGACCTAAGCGTTGGTGCCAGACCCACTTTTCATCATTCAGAGATAGAAGACAAACTATCTTCTGCTCAGTGAGTTCTGACAGATTCACCTTATAAACATTACCTCTTCTTAATCCTTTAAACAATATGGACTTGTCAGAATCATTGATTACTGTACATGCCTCTTTATCAAATTTAACAATAAATCCGCTATCACAAAATTGACTAATGCTAAGCAGATTATGTTTGAGGCCATCAACTAACCAAACATTTTTAATTGAAAGAGAAGAGTTACCAACTATACCTGTACCAATGATCTTCCCTTTTTGGTTTCCTCCAAACCCCACAGTACCTCCCTCTTTCAGAGTCAGGGTTTGGAACATATGCCTTTCTCCCGTCATATGTCGTGAGCAGCCACTGTCCAGGTACCAGCATTGCTGCTTTGGCCTTCTTGGTGTGCAAACCTGAAGCAAATATTATTTGAGATTTTGGTACCCATATCTTTATGGGTCCTTTTGTGTTAGTCTTTACAGGTCCAGGTGGTCTTAGTTTGAAAGACCTATCAGAGCCTCTAGAGTTAACCACCCTTGTTGAAGAGTTTTTGGGTTTAGTATAGCTCTTGAGCTTTGTTCTTGAATGTGTCAGAGCTTCTTTAGATTTAACATTAGCTTGAGGCTTAACAATCTTAGGTTCTGAGGTTTTATCCTTCAGAGTCTTTGACTTTTGAGCCTCTGGCTTTGATGTTCTATCAGAAGCTGACTCATTAAGAACTTCTGATTGACTCTTTTCAAAGACAACCTTAGGTTTTGATTTATCTATATTAGAGGACTTTGAAGATAATGGATTATCTTTAAAACGTGAGAATCCAAGACCTTCTCCTCTATTTCTACTTACATGATAAATCAAAGAGGCTATTTTACTTCTTTTCATTCCATTTATAAGGAATTCCTGAAGAGCAAATTCATGTTCTGGAGGAACCTTATCATCAAGAACATAATGAGTTTCCATAAATTCATTTCTTGATTTTAGAGACTCATTTTGTTCAATTATTTCATTTGCCTTTTCGGTCAGGTTGTTATAGGCCTTTTTAAGGACCTTACACTCACCTGCCTTTTTGGTTAAAAGTTTTAAGGCATCTTTTAAGGAATCTATTAATTCAGAACGAGAAAGTTTAGCAAGTACCTCATCTTCATCTTCTGAATCTGAGTCAGCTTCGTGCTCAGAGTTCTCTTGGTCAGAAGCGGTTGCCATCAAGGCTAGGTTTGCTTCTTCTTCCCCATCAGAATCTGATTCCTGATCCAAATCATCCCAAGTGGCAAGGAACCCCTTTTTGAGCTTACTTTTGTATCTTTCTTTGTTAGAGGTTCTCTTGGATGTTTTACTCAGGTTCTCTGGGCAGTCAGCAATGAAGTGTCCTGGTTTGTTGCACTTAAAGCATTTATTTTGTTCTTCCTTTTTATCCTTAGAAGCACCAACCTTCTTGGAAGAACCTCCAAACTTACCAGCATACTTCTTGCTTCTTTTAGCCCATTGCGATACTCTTGCAGCCATCAGAACCATTTCTTCTTCTTCATCAGAGTCCATCTCGTGACCTTCTTCAGAAGCTTCTTCATCAGATACTATAACCTTCGCCTTCAGAGCCTTAGAGGAACTCTTGGTGCTTAGGGCTATCCCTTTTAGCTTCTTAGTCGATTCGTCAGTCATAAGTTCCATCTCATGACTCTTTAGAGAACTAACCAAGCTTTCAAGAGACACAGTATCTAAATCCTTAGATTCCTGAAACGCTGTCACTTTTGGTCTCCACTTTGGCGGCAAGCTTCTGAGTACTTTTCTTACATGATCAGCCTCAGTATAGCTCTTATCTAAAACTTGAAGTCCAGAAACAAGAATTTGAAACCTAGAGAACATTGTCTCAATGTCCTCTCCGTCCTTCATTTTAAATAATTCATACTGATGTACTAACAAGTTGGCCTTAGCCTCCTTAACTTGTTTATTTCCTTCATACTTGGATTTGAGAGAATCCCAGATAGACTTAGCCGTTCTCTTATCTCCAATTTTCAAGTATTCATCATGAGAGATGGCATTTGTCATCATCCCTTTTACACTGTGGTGCTTCTTATATTCCAGCTTTTGAGTAGGTGTAAAAGCCTTTCTGTCTTTAGAGCTAACAACGCCTTCTAAGTCCATATTTTCAAAGTTCACTCCATCTTCTACCAAGTCCCACAGATCACAATCAATCGCCATGATGTGACTGTACATCTTGGTTTTCCAGAATGGATAACCAGTCTCAGTTCCATTGAAAAAGGGAATTTTGTCAGAAGACCTTCTGTCTTTAGAATTAGAATCATAGTCAAATGGAACTTCATTGAGATTCTTCTCAGCAGACATGTTTTTCCTCCCTGAATCTTAACTGTTTCACTGATAGGTGAGAGTTAGGCAACAGCCCAGCTCCTGATACCAATTGAAGGTGGAAAAACACAAGAAGGGGGGGGTTGAATTGTGTTTTGAGAATTAAAACTTTTTCGAAATAAATACTAAGTTTGCAGCGGATAAAACACAGAATAAAAGAGATGCTGAGAGAAGGAGAGAAGGAAGGACACAGAATTTATCCTGGTTCCCCTCACAAATCGAGAGTACTCCAGTCCCCTTGTTACTAACAAGAGATTTTCACTATAATCTACTAAAGATTACAAATTGCTCAAGCACACTTGCAAGAGACTTCTCAGATGCTCAAGTTTCACTAAACAAGAGACTTCTCAAATGCTCAAGTTAAACTTAACAAGAGACTTCTCAAACAAACTTAATAATAAGAATGAATGTTAAGGAACACTTGATATACTATCAGAGGTGTTTACAAAATACAACTCAAATTGTTCTAAGACTTAGAAAGACAGATTTAAATTATGATGTCAGAATGCTTCTTAGTCTTTGAACGTAGTAACAGAACGGTTGTTAGAACAGTTGTAGTAACAGTAGTCATTTCTTCCATTTGAGTCTTCTATTTATACTTGGAGGAAGATGATGACCGTTGCAGAGAGAGAGGTGCCAGCTGGAATTTACTTGTACAATTGATAGCTGTATATTGCCTTCTTTGGTAAGGAATTCCAATTCCACTACCTAGCTATTCAATTTATCACTCATCCATTTTGAGTAATAATAGTACGATAGTACAATCCTCAAATGCGCTCCACTTATGGATAAGGTTAACGTTGTACCAACGAATATTCCTTCCTGTGGATGTGACAGAGCCTTGAAGTGGATTGTTCTTCAATCATTGGTTCTGTATAGGTCAGCTCTTGAGTGACGTAAATTCCTTTTGCTTCTGATGTTCTTGTCATAGCTTCTTAAGATCTTCAGCTTCTGAACTTCATCAGAGCCTAGCTTTTGGTCTTCAGAAGTGCTATCTTCAGCAAGCAAAAATTAAGCTTCTGATGAACAGTGATACTCTTTCAGAGCTTGTTTTAACTGGCTTCTCTGCTACTATTCATAGTGCTTCTGTATGAATTTTAACTTGTAATTCTGCACACTAGAATAATCATTAGTAATACCAATTGTAATTTTAATACTTTGTTATCATCAAAACCACTTAAAACATTAGAGGTTCATGTCAGACCCACTTTGTTCCAACAATCAATATTGTTACTTCATGGAAAATCTTGTGGATAATAGCAATTGGAGAGTCAAAGGCAATTGGATAAAACTTAGTAGTCTTAAATTTCCGCAAAAAAAGTTTTTCTTTGGAGAGCAGTTAGATCATGTTTGCCAACAAGACAAAGACTCTAAAATCGGGAGTAAATTGCAGCGATCAATGTGCGTTGTACGAAAATTTATATGAAAATTATTGGCAAATGGCATGTTTTCTTTGGATGTAATGCTAGAACCAGTGTGGAATGTGGCTGACTTTTGGCATATTATTGAGAAAATTTGGAAGATTTGATAGTTGCTGGAGACTGTGTTTCTTTGTTTTTCCAGTTATTACCATAAGTCCACAACCTCATAAGGTAGAAGTTTGGGATTAAAAGAAGCGTTAAAGTGGCTTTGTAATTAACTTCACACTCTATCGAACTTGATTGTAAGCAAATGGATGACGGCATCACATATCTTACATGCTATCTTTTGTCTTGCCTTGAATGTTAAAAAGCGTTCCAATTACACTATCAAATGCATTTTCTCCATGTATGGCATCATCTGGTATTCAGTCTATGTGATGTGAAAACCTTCAACACTTGAGAGAATATCAAATGAATTCTCTCAAGTGTGATTTACACTTGAGAGAATAAAGTGTGATCAATCACTTTCACACTAAAAAGAATCCATTCTCTTTGATAGCATCTATTCTTCCATAAATTATGATATGACAAACCGATGTGGCAATTAAATATATCTCTTATTGACTTAAATACCCTCTAACTCCCGAAAACACAATAAATCACATAATTGCACATACTTAAGCAAACAACATAATTAAAGGATATTTAAATACGGTTGTTACAGAACTTGTATTGAATCGCATTTTTATAAAACAAAATTATTTTAAAAAAGTGATTTTTTTTTTAAATAATGAGGGCCTAAGTCCGGTAAAAGTGAATTTTCATTACGATTAAAAACATGAAATAATGTATAATATTCTATAAAATCTCTAAACGGCAAATGTCGACTTTGTTGTCATCAATGTTACAAATCCGGAGGCATGAATATTCCGGACATTTCAATATAGTCATATTTGTAGGCATATGTAAATTGTCATTTTATGCTATTAACTTAGATGTTGTGAGTTTGTTCGTAGATTTATCCTTTTTGTTTTTAGCGATTATAAATTTATATTACATCGATGTACTTTATCCATTTGAATGAATGAATATCGTTTATTTTGTCAAAAAATAAAATCTCTAAAAATTAATCCAATTTTTTTTTATTGAATATCAATTACTCCATTTGTCCTTTATTATAAGAACCTTTAACAAAAATCACGCATGTTAAGAAAAATTATTGGAGAGATAAATTTGTCTTAAAAATATATGATCGACTATTACTAAATTACTCTTATTTCAAAATAAATTGATAGTATTAATAAGATATATGTTTGAAAAATAATAATAAGCGCATCTAAAAAATTGTAGAGGGTTTTATATTAAAAGATAAAATTTTGTTTTTAAATTAAAGAATATTATAATTAAGGACGGATGAAATAATTATTTTTATAATCAATAACAAATGGACTCTCAGAATACAAAAGTCTAGATGCATATTAGGTGAATAATACTCATGCGTCTAGACAGTTATTACTTATTGATAAACGTTGAAAGATTACACTGTTTTTAACAGACAATATGGTCAACACATAGCTTATGTGAATTGGGATCCTCTCCATTTTATATTTTTTCCATTTCTTCTGTTACTATATAACTTTGAAAATATAAATACAAAAATGTGATATTATATGAGTCAAAATCTCTTTTATACCCTATAAAATAATAAAAAACTTGGAAATAGAAGAAATGAAAATCATAGTAAAAAGGAGTGGGTCTTTACTCAGCTTACATTAGGAGACAAAATCTTGCTAGGGTGCTTTTATTTTAGTCTAGTTTCCATGTTCATTACTATTTTTCTTCCGACTGTATCTTTTCTATTATATTGAATGAAATACAATGAGCTAATTTTGCTTAAAAAAAAATATGGTCAACATACATACCATTGGCTGTAAGTGGTGTTATTGTCAAAGTTGTCATAAACATTTCATAATTATTTAAATGAATTAGAAAGTACTCTTGGTACTCAATTTCATATATTTCAATGTTGGTAACAAAATTGAAAAACAAAACCTTCCGGTTGCTTGTTTAACTTTTCATATCAAATTATGCACTTCATGCAACATTGTTAAAATAAACGTGATATATATTTCAAGAGGGCACATATCAAATCAAAAATTAATTTGAAGCTCTATTATAAGTCTCATATGAGAAAAAAGAGAGCAAAAGTGAGCCAGGACTCCTCGCCGACATCACCCAAATGAGAAGTGATTCTACATTTGGAGTACATATGCCGCCGGCAAGTCATCCTTGGCTCAAATGCACTCTCTCTACCTCTTCATGCAAGAAATTTGAGCAAATCAACAAAGATCAATGAAATTTAACCCATAATCTTGTAAACTCAATTATATGTGACACCCTTCATTAATTAGACCAATGTATTTATAGGCTCAAAATAAAAGTCAAGGTAGAATTACTATTTTTTCACTTTCCCCAAAGGAATTATTCCACATTAGAGATTGACATTAGACCCCTCTTACTCTTACCAATGACTAATGAGTCAGTCCTTGATTCTTCTTATCCAAAATAGTAATTGTTGTACACTTGTACATATGGAATAAATAATTTTGATTTTGCTATAGGAAAAAGAACAATAGTTGACAATTGGCTCATTTTCTTCCCAAAGTTTGTTGATTGATGAAACATTGTTCTTGTTATGGGAATAGAATATAACAAGGGGAACTAAAGCAGCTAGAAACTTATAGTAGTGGTTACCCATGTATTTTTGATATGGCATTCTTGATGTGAATTTGTTCACACAAAATATAGCTGATCAGAAGATTGTATCTTATAAGATTTTATTTTGACTTAAATTTTTTCATAAGAATATCGGCTATAAGACTAGCTCAATAAATAAAAGTGACTCATGGCTTGAGTACCACATTGAATATTTTAATATATACTCGATGTCATTATAGATAAATTTTAAATGTATGGTAAATTAAATTAAATGAGAAATGAGAAAAACAATATTTGAAAGGACATAATAGCATGTCCTTTTTTTTTGTATGTTTGAAATATCTTTAAATTGCATAACATAAAAAGAATAAGTGAAAGATAAAGATAGAAATATTCAATTTCAATGCTATTTTGCGGTGTATGAAATTTGATATTTAAATAATACAACTCATAACAAATCTATATGTCGATGTGAAGTGTGTTGTTTTCCTTGGTCTATATACATCAAGATTCTATAGTTGCACGAGTTTTCAAATCTAAATCTTTTTCAGAGGGAAATTTTGTGTGGATGCAAATTTAGGCTATAACCCGATTTTTGTCTAGTGTAGTATCCATGCTTCAATGGTGATGGCCAGAGGAGGGCTCAGATGGCGATTGGAGGATGGTTCAAAGATAAGGCTGGTTTGGTGTGATATGTGGATTAGAGACGATGAGAGGTCTTACGTGACGAGTCCTATGCCTCAAGGGCGGGAAGGAATGTAGGTCGGAGATTAGTTGATTGATAACAACAACAATTTGTGGAAGGAAGAGGAGATAAAATCCATATTTAACAATAGAGATGCATATAAGATTGTAGCCATGCCCAATTTATTAATGTGAGAGTAGATAACCGGATGTGGAATTCTACACCCAACGAGGAATACAACATACGCAAAATCAATATTGTTACTTCATGAAAAATCTTGAGGATAATAGCAATCGTAGAGTCAAAG
Source organism: Trifolium repens (assembly GCA_030408175.1). Lineage (NCBI taxonomy): Eukaryota > Viridiplantae > Streptophyta > Magnoliopsida > Fabales > Fabaceae > Trifolium > Trifolium repens. Next base: position 17,791,798 of record CP125839.1, on the reverse strand, counting down.
GCAATTGGATGAAGGCTACGGTTAAGGTGGGGAGGTCGGATAACTTTCCCATGATGGGAAATATGCAATATTAACCATTGAAATAATTGTTTAATGAATTGATGGCTTAGATCTAATGATGTATAAAATAACAAAAGTAGGTGGTTTACAAGGTAAATTATTAGGATCAAATGAGTGGATTTTTTTATTACACAAACGACGTTTTATATATTGGTTAAATTTTTCTTCCACTATTTCAATAAATTTCATTATGTTGGTTGAATATATTTTTTATTTCAATAAATATTATAAATTTTGTTTTTATTCTTTATGAAAAAATTCAACAATTTCTAATATTTTCGTTACTTTTGATCTTTGATAGCGGGAATGAATTCTCTCAAGTGTGATTTACACTTCAGAGTTGAGAGAATAAAGTGTAATCTATCACTTTCACACTTGAAAGAATCTATTCTCTTTGATGACATCTATTCTTCCATAAACTATGATGCAACAAACCGATGTGACAATTAAATATTACTTGTCACACTTTTAATGATATGCCATTTGAAATTATGTAATTTTTTATTTTGGACAATAAAATTGTTTGATATTTTTACAATTGTAAATGAACGTTAAAAAATTATTCAAAAAGTACCTAAAATAACAACTTAAAAGTCAAATTTTTGAATACATTTTTTATGATTTTTTAAGCATTAAAAATCAAGTTTGCATGTATAGATTAAATTTTTGTAGGAATTATATATCAATACAATAAAAATTCAGTAAAAAGATTAAAATTAAGGTTGCTTCTAGGATGAGGGCTCTATCAAGTCCCTCACCGGTGGACCACTCACAACAATCATCAGATTGATCGATTACACATATACCATTATAGTGATTACACACTAGATCACACTTTATTTATTTTGAATAAACTACTCTTACTCTTCCTTCCATTTTTTGTTCATGAAACTCATCAACCATGTACGGTGGTTGTTGTAGGGCCGGAGAAATGTTCGCAGCCGTTGTCCTCCAACCTCCACCGTTGGTGCTGACGTACAATCCCGGCTTATTCCATAAGCCCTTGAAATTCATGTTTATAATGATCACTTCCAATTTTCCTCAAAATTGAAGGAAAACAGACCATAATCTCGGTTAAATCCTAAATTTGATTCCCCACTCTCAAACTTCAAACATAAGATCTAACAAAAAAAAATGATTTTCAATTCTTTACAAACATATTGATTTTACATAAAGTAATTTTTAGTTTCTCTCTTTTTCAAACAACAACAACAAAAAGTGTGCATGTATTAAATTGTTGGAGAGAGAGAGAGGGATTTTCAAGTTTCCTTTACGAAATGAATATTTGTGCTTCCTATTCTTTACCATTGTAACTATGAAGTTGAACTTCTCCATTTTCTTGGGCCGTTCCACTGAAAAGGTAATCTATTGTGTTGGAAAAATTTTTCTTCCACCCCAACAATTATACCTTTATCCCTACAAATAATTATCTTTTTCCAATTTTACTATTTAATTTCACCCCTACAATTTTTTTTTCAGAACACAATTTTTTGATAGCCAAAATTTCAAACCTAAATATGTAAAAAGGGAGATTTGGTAGTAACAATTTGCAACGCATCAGAAGGCAAAATTACACAAACGGTCCTTTATCTTTTTTTCTTTTTAACATTTTTGTCCTTTATCTTTTTTTTTGTCTCATTTAGGTCAATTATTTTATGAAATTTGTAACACTTTGGTCCTTTATCTTATTTTTATTTCATTACAAGAAAACTGCTTTGAAGCGTCCGCCTAAAACAGACGCTAAATTCCAAAAAACGGACGCTACAAGCTATTTAGCGTCTACTTAGAGTCTGTGTCGGGGTGGACGCTTAATTGCCTGAAGCTAACAGTTGTGTCTGGTAGACGCTACTTTAGCGTCTGTCCCATTAGACGCTACTTTAGCGTCTATCCCATTAGACGCTAAGTTGAAGCTGGTGACATGTACATATGGCGGACGCTACTAGCTTCAGTTTTTGTGTGACGCTACATATATAATATTTGTGTTATAAAACGTTATATTTAGAGTCCGCTCGACAGACGCTAATCTCAGCGTCTGCTTTTATTGGATGCTGTAAGTTAATTTTTGAATAATATAGTGTCAACTAAAAGCAGATGCTAATTATGTTTTTTTTTTTTTAAATACAGCATTTTAGGTGATGGAAAATCAACAATTAATATTAGTGCATCTAAAATATAAATTAATTAGTTCTTAACTGGACCTTCTATTTCTAATATATAACCATATAGAATGTCAACAAAAGGTATACATCCATCAAAATATAGTAACATATGCCTTTACAAAAAAATAAAAACCTAACAGTAAGTAAAATTGTAACCCTTGCATTCAATTAGAAAGAAAGCATATTAAAGGTCAACACTAACAATCAAAAAGAGAATCAATTAAAAGAAACAATTACATCTGCAGCATACTAAAGCCGCACAGTTGTATCAAATGAAGATGTTGCCAGCTGAGTTGAATTTGATCTGAAGCGAACGTTGGTAATAATAACAGTGTTTTCCTCGGGTGTGCTCTGTGTTTGCAGTGTCTCTATGTTCCACAGAACAACCTAATGACAAGTGATACGATAAGCATTTGTATCTTTACACAATGAAAGTCAGTTCATTGTGAAGGGTAAAAATGAAAGTGAAAAATTAGTGGATCTATTTATAAATTGAAAATAGCATTAAAAACTGACCCATGAATCCTTCGATCCAATTTTTCTCCATATCATAATGATACTAGAAGTAAACTTCTGATGTTATTCTTATCTTCAGATAAACCAGAAAACCATGCCAACACCTAATGACAAGATAAATAACAAGAACTAATAAACACATAAGTACATTAAATTACCTTTTGAAGCATCTATAGCATGCTCAGAAGGGTTCCGTTTCAATGTCCCAAATAAGTTCTTTCCATCACCATCATCTTGTGAGAGAAATGATTCCACATTATCATCTAAGGAGCCAACATCACCAAAATGTTCGATGTCATCCTGCAACTAAAACAAAGTGAATTATCAAGTATTAGTTATCACATGTTAGATTGCAACTTTAAAACAAGAAGATTCAGCTAATAATATAGGGAAACAAAACATAAATTCTAAGAATTTAGTGAACATTTATCACATTATGAAACTCATTAACATATTTATTAATTTAATGACTCATGTCTCAAGAGGAAACAGTAGCAACTGCAACATGCAGTGTAAAAGCAATTAAACGACACTAATATTAACTACAAGCAGGAATCTTTTCACTTTTCAGTAACAAATCATATGCCAAAAATAGAAGGAATTGTGTAGCCCCATACTCCTACATTAAAAATAGTTACAAAATATACAACTTGATTTACCAGCTGGTTTGTGGAAGATGCAAGACCGCCTGCTCCTTCAGTACCATACATCATCAAACCTTTGGATACAGCAGCAACATTCTACAAGTTACCCACCATAGCAACCCCATCACCAGGAGCAGGAGTAGATGGAGTTGATGGTTGAGAATTAGAAGGGCCGTGTGTAATTAAATATAATTATTAGTAAAGGAAATAATAAAAATATCTATGACTAATATAATTCTAAAGAGAAATGACATTTGGAGACAAATTTTTACAACAAAACTTACAACAATATTAATGGTTAACTCTGTTCAAATATTTGGTTAATATATTACGATCATTATGGTTAACGAATATAAAAGGTGTCGCAACTCAATATATAACCATCCATTGAACATAATTAACCAAAACTTTGAATGTCTTTAACCATGATTTTTAGGCATTCAAATACACACGGTATACATTATAACCATCCGATCCAGATCAAGTTCAAAATATACATGATTTTGAGGTTTACATATATACATGATTTGGTACTTCAAACTGTGTTTAATTTACTCTATCATACATCCAACTACCATCCATTTTCTGCATGGAAAAAATGAAATTATCAACCAACTATGCCTCGTAATAGCTTAAATTCAACACAAAGATTAAAATTTCATATACAAGGAAATAAAAAATACAGTATAGCAAAAGAAACAAAGCATAAATTGAGAGCTTAAGAACAACTCACAAATGAGGTTCTTTTATCCACAGAGAGAATGAATGAAATAGATACCTAACAACTAAACAACAAGCTAATGAGAAATAGGTTAAAGAGAAACACAACAGTTTAAAAATTTAAATTGGATTGACTAGCTTTTTTAAACTTTAAAGAATGTGAAATTAGTAATTGAATGCTCAACAAAAGATGGTCTTTGGAACTGTATATGTCCTCTGTTATGGCTATCCTAACAAGTAACCATTAAGATTTTTGTGAAATTCTTGAAAAACCCAACTTAACATTGTCCTCTGGTCTTGAAAATCAGAATGTCTTGAAGATTCTATAAACCATAAAAACAAATCAGAAGTTATGAATGTTGCAAGATTGATTCCAAAAAAAAAATCTAGATTTTTATCCATGAGCCATATAATATGGTTAGATCAACATAGAAGAATGAAGTTTATGAATTAATTGATAGACAATGTTAAAAATCAGAATCTTAATGAAATTTCACTTACAAGTTCCAAAGACCAGAGGACATATAATCTTACTGATATTATATGGTTTATGGTTTAAGCATTTAAGTTCATGAAATTATGTTATGGCTATCTTTACAAGTTAAAATTTGCAAACAGAAAGGAGTGAGAAATGGAGAGTTTCTTGACCTGGTTCCAATAAATTAAGAAGAATAGAGATGTATAAGCTTGCCTTAGCAAGATATGCAATTCTATCTTAGAAGGTGTTTGTGCACCTACATTAACGCATTAAACCAAAATTGCTATATGATTAGAAAAGATAGTAAAAACAAACACTTTACTAATACAATTGCTCGAAAACAAGAACAGGAACAAAAACCATGTTTTCAAAACCAGCCTTCATTATCTCATAAGTTAATAAACTAATTACCAACAAAATTTATATTCTCTGGTTCGAATCCTATTAAGATACATTCACGTGAAAGTGGATAAATTTGAGTGTAAAAATACATTTAGAGACAAGAACTATAACTACTGATTTGAAGTTAGAATCAATTCTTTTTTTTTGGTACAAAAGTTAGAATCAATTCTAATCACTATTAGAAACAAAAACTATAACTACTGATTTGAAGTTAAAAATCACATTTAGAGACAAAAACTATAACTACTAATTTGAAGTTAGAATCAGTTCATTTTTTTTTTTTGGTACAAAAGTTAGAATCAATTCTAATCACTATTAGAAACACTAAACATATCAAAATCAATTTTAAGTCTTAAAGAATCACCTTTTGGCTCTCCCGACAGTGAATCCAACACACACACTAACTACAAATTAAAAGAACAGGAGATTAACGAACACAATTTTAAGAACATGAAGTACAGAAATCAATGTTAACAATATTGCCCAAAACTTGATTTTTCTGCTACTTTGGTGTTTAAATTTGACTTAATCGTTGATAGTGTGACTTTGAGAGCTGAAGAGATGAAGTTACTAACCTTGGAACCACGAGAACGATGAATAACGGCGGAGTGATTGAGGTTCTTGACGGAAGAGGGGTTGAAGGAGAGACACGCGGAGAGGGGTTGTTCTTCGATGGAAGATGGATTCGGCGGAGGGGTTGTCTTCGACGGCGGATGGATTCGGCGGATTAGGGTTGAGAAACCATGTCTGAAGAAGTGAAGTATAAGAAGAAAAACAAAGGGATGTCTTCCTTTTTGTGTATTTGCGAAAGAAAAGAAAAATATTTTTTAGAAATAAAATGATATATTATTGCTGAACAGTAGTAATGAAAAGAAAAAGAAGTGGGAAAATGAAAAATTGGAAAAAAAAATTGGCGCTTAACAAATAGTTTTTTTTTAATTTAATTTAGTTAATTAATGTTCATTAGAGTCCGCCTCAGTAGACTCTGAGATGAATTTTTTTATTTATTTTTCATTTGTGTCTCAATAGTGTCTATGAAAGCGGACGCTGAAGGTGGAAAAACACAAGAAGGGGGGGGTTGAATTGTGTTTTTAGAATTAAAAAACTTTTCAAAATAATACTAAGTTCGCAGCGGATAAAATAAAAAGAGGGTGCTGAGAGAGAGAAAGAAAGACACAGAATTTATCCTGGTTCCCCTCACAAATCGAGAGTACTCCAGTCCCCTTGTTACTAACAAGAGATTTTCACTATAATCTACTAAAGATTACAAATTGCTCAAGCACACTTGCAAGAGACTTCTCAGGTGCTCAAGTTTCACTAAACAAGAGACTTCTCAAATGCTCAAGTTAAACTTAACAAGAGACTTCTCAAACAAACTTAAGAATAAGAATGAATGTTAAGGAACACTTGATATACTATCAGAGGTGTTTACAAAATACAACTCGAATTGTTCTAAGACTTAGAATGACAGATTTAAATTATGGTGTCAGAATGCTTCTTAGTCTTTGAACGTAGTAATAGTACAGTGGTTAGAACAGTAACAGTAGTCATTTCTTCCATTTGAGTCTTCTATTTATACTTGGAAGAAGATGATGACCGTTGCAGAGAGCTTTGTGCCAGCTGGAATTTACTCGTACAATTGATAGCTGTATATTGCCTTCTTTGGTAAGGAATTCCAATTCCACTACCTAGCTATTCAATTTATCACTCATCCATTTTGAGTAATAATAGTACAATTGTACAATCCTCAAATGCGCTCCACTTATGGATAAGGTTAACGTTGTACCAACGAATATTCCTTCCTGTAGATGTGACAGAGCCTTGAAGTAGGTAGTTCTTCAATCATTGAATCTGATTCTGTCAGTTCTTGAGTGATGTAAATTCTTTTTGCTTCTGATGCTGTTGCCATAGCTTCTTGAGGTCTTTTAGCTTCTGAGTCCTTCAGAGCCTTGTTTTATCCTCAGAGTCACTTTCTTCAGCATTCAAAATTCAAGCTTCTGACGAACAGTGTCGTGCTTTCAGAGCTTGTTTTGACTGGCTTCTCTGCTACTATTCATAGTGCTCTTGAATGAATTTTAACTTATAATTCTGCACACTAGAATAATCATTAGTAATACCAATTGCAATTTTAATACTTTGTTATCATCAAAACTATTTAAAAAACTTAGAGGTTCATGTCAGACCCACTTTGTTCCAACAATCTCCCCCTTTTTGATGATGACAAACTAAAGCATTAAAATTCAATTGTTGTTGATTTAATTTAATTATGTTGACTTCAGGTTTCAAAGGTTTGCAATCTCCCCCTGAGTCTAACAATCCATAGGGTTAGGTTTGTAAGCTCCCCCTAAGTCTTATCCATAATTAATTAAAACAGTTTAAGAGACAATCTTGTTAACTTAAAATAAATTTTCATATTTGTCTCTCAGAAGCAGAGGTTTGTAAGCTCTTCTTCTCAGAGTCTGATAATGCTCAGAAGAGGTTTGCAAGCTCTTCTGACATTGTCTATGAGATTTATTTTAGGTTCTTAAGTTTTCTCCCCTTTCAATAATCGTTCAGAATGAGAAAGAATCATAAGAGATAAATATTGATTCATAATGCTTTTAACATTACAGTTTCAGATTGAGCAGTATATGAATGAATCAACATTAATTTTAACGCCTACTCTTACTCCCCCTTTTGGCATCAGTCAAAAAGACACAGAAAACCAAGCAGTCAAATGCGTCATAACAAAACAGTCAAGTCAAAAAGTGATGACAACTAAATTCATTTAATGAATTGTGTTGAAAACCGTCCTGACAAGAGAGCTTGATGACACTATAAAAAGGGATGATTCCTCTCATTTTACTCATCCAGAGTAATCAAGTAACATCAAAAGAAAAACATACAATGGAAAGGCAGGTTACCAAGGATGCTTCAGGCTCAAAAGGAGAGAGCAAGAAGGAAGCAGAGCCCTGGCGCTGCGAAGAAAACAGGCTTCGTTATGAGCGAAACAAGCAAGAACTTAGATTGACAGAATCAGAGAGAGAAGAATTGGGCTCTGATCTGGAGGAATTCTTATGGACATACGATGATGATACTTCATACGAAGATTATAGAGCTGAGGTTCAGAAGGCTACTGAAGAATTGCTCGCAGTTCTTAGGAAGAAATATAAGAGACTGGATGCAGAGGCTTCTGAGTCCAAGTCTAAATCTAAGTAGAATTTCACTATCTTATGTAATAAAGTTCCCTCTTAATTATAATAATAAAAAAATGTTCCTGCTATAAATTTCTTTCTTTTGGAGCATGTTTCTTTTATATACTCTTGTCAAACGTCAGAAAACCAGTTACCAGACACGCCTCATACGGTATTGTTGCCCCGCTTATAAACAGGCTATAATACTAAGAAGCTATTTCATGAGTAAACAGGAATACTGATGTGGGGGAACCTTAGGTTTTCAAAATCCTATATAAGTTTAAAAAATAAGATGTTCTCCAACATCTTACACTAGGTTCAGAATCCACAAAAGTATCAGACATTATCAGAGTATATGATTTTCATTTTGAAAAACAAAATAAAATAAACACGCCAGCACAAGCACATATAAGAGGATAATAAGAAGCTTAATTAACTTAAAAGAAAATTATCCAAAAGATTTACATAAACATGATTACAAATAAGTGCTCAGACATAAGGGTTAAGGTTTGGATTGCTGTTGAGTAAGCTTTAGAAGAAGTTCCATCATTGCATCTATCTTCTTGTTAGTAGCTTCACCAGATCTGTTCATGTCTTCTCTTATATCGGCCCTGAACTCATCCATTTCATTTCTTAGTTCATCTCTTAAGTCATTCTTGATTACATCCAGAGCTTCTTGCATAACAGAAGGTATAGCAGATGAAGAAGAGCCTTGGACAAGTACAGGTGGAGATCTAGGAGGAGATGAAGCAACAATGGGAGCTTTACCTTTATCAGAATCTGGTTCACTAAGATTCTGATCATTCATAACAAAATCTTCTGCAGCTCCTTGATTCTCAATAATCTTATTAGTCTCAATGACAGCAATGTGAACAGCTCTATCAACCAATAACTTGAAGGCTTCTTGTTCAGCAAGCCTCTGACGTTCCATTTCAGCAGCTATCTTAGCCTGCTCTTCATCCAGAGATCTTCTCATACTTTCATTCACAGCAGCTAAAAATGCTAACCTCTGACATTCTTCTTCATGGTTGAAAAAAAAAGTAAGTCTCAGAGCATGAGAGCGTTCAGCAGCATTCATAATCTGAGACAGAGCTTCCATTCCTCTTCCCTCAATCCTTCTTTTTACATAGCCTCCTAACAACCTCAGAGACTGACTGAACTTCTCCTCTAATTCCCTGATCTTAGCATCAATATCTGAGGGAAATATCAGTACTTCTTCTTCCATGCTTTTAAAATTCCTTAGACTAATATTAATAGCACTTTCTAGAAGCTCAAGGTTTGGTTCAGAGTTGTAGTTGAAGAAGGGCTGGTTTTTATTGAAAGGAATGGTGGGTTCAGGCCTTTTTCTTTTGAGGGGAATTATTTTGATTCTTTTGATTTTGTCAAAGGGATCAATGGTTATGATATCATCATCAACATTAATTTCTGCTTTTAGCAGATCCTCCAGAATTGGTTGGGCAAAGTCAATGGGTAGACAGAGTTCTTCTATGGTTAAGGGTTTGTAAACTGAGCCATAGATGGGTTCTGATGAAGGTGTTTGTGGTTCTGGTGTTGGTTCAGGAGTGGAGAGTTCAGGTTGTGGTGTGGGTGGTTTAGTAGTGATATGATCAGAATGAGTCATGACTTCATCCTGGGCTGGTGTGAATATGGGTGGATCTTCTTGTTCTATGTCAGCAAGAGAGGAGGGTGGAGATTGAATTTGTGGTTCTGGAAGAGGTGGATCACTAGGTAAATTAGAAGTAGTATTTACAAAGTGAAAATGGTCAGGTGATGCTGTGTTGGAGTGAGTGAAGGCATCACCAGATAGGTGAGTGAACAGATGATCAAGAATGGTGGGTGATTTTATTGTTGTTGTGTTGGTAGGTTGGTCAAGGATGGAAGTATTAATGATAGTGGGGGATTCTTCATCAGAAACGATGAGGATGGGTTTTTTAGTGATTCTTTTGGTACGTTTATGTACAGGTTTCTCTTTCTCTAATTTGTCAAGTTCAGCAATTAACTCAGTAGAGTCAATGCTGGAGTCAGAAAGAGTTTCTTCAGATGATGATGATTTAGGAGAAGGTTGGATCATTCGAATAGGCTGTGTATAGTCTATGGGAGGTGATTGGGTAGAGGGATGAGCACTAGCAGTACTATCAATATTAGGCATAGAATGTTTACCTGAATCTGCAGCCTTTTGTTTGGATACAACTGACTTCTTTCTTTTTGTGGCTCTGACAGGTTGTTCCTCCTCAGCATCTGCAGGCCTATCCTGCCTTTTCTTTGTTCTTCTTTCTTTCTGAGCAGCCTTTCTCTGAGAAATCTTAGCTACTTGCTCCTTACTGACTTCTTCTGTTTCTTCAGTGGTTATTCTTTCAGCACCATCAACCCTTTCTTCAGATTGTTCTTCCTCAACAATATCTTGTTCAATTGGTTGAGGTTTTCTTTTAGACCTTGTGATTTGCTTGGGTCCTTTGAAGATGTCCCAGTTTGGTACACCAACCACCATACTCCTGGGCACACTTACACCAGAGTCCAATCTAACCAACTCCAAGAAGTTCTTGATAACCTCATCATTATCAAATTCTGATATGGTTGGGAAACCGTCACACCAGAAGTACTTCTCATAAACTTGCTCCAGAGAGCTCTTGGCTGACTTCAGCTCCTCTTTTGTCTTCAGATGCATGTTTACCAAAACACTTGCATCATACTTAGCCGTGTTGAAAACCCTTAATTTTTCTTTGGTACTGATAATTTGAGTAAGCTTCGTCTGTCGAATGATTTCAGAAATCAACCTTGGATGATGAATCATTGAAGGTGATTTGGATCTGCTCTTGGATATAGTAAAGCATAGGTGATCAAACAGAAGCTTTGCCAAATTTATCTTCACCTTCTTGTACAGAAACCAGATGAAGTGACGATGTGGTAGAGAAATAGTATCATATCCTCCTTCTCTAGTGATGATGGAGGCCAGAAACACTTTGAAGGCAAAACTGAAGTTTTGCTTCATGAATTTAGCTTTTCCAAAGTCATTGTTGGCACAGCCAGGCAGGAATAAATCCTTCTTAATGGATTCAATGTGTTTGCTCTTCTCACCATATTCATCCACATTCTCACCTTCATTGTCCAGACCCAGAATTTTGGCAATATGTTCTTGAGTGATAAGAACATTGATACCCATGATATTTGACCTAATCTCCTTTCCTCTATAGGGTCTTAAGCCAAGTTGAGTTCTTGTTTTACCTTTCAGAGAACCATCCTTCTCTACCATCTTTCTAAGCTCTTCATCAGCATTGAACTTGTCAAAGATGGTAGCTTTCTGCCAGAAGTATTTCACAATGTCATAATAGACAAACCCATTCAGCATCTCGAAATAATTCTTCCATTGTTGATCGTAGAATAAACTCTGAATGTCGATTCCATTCACCTTCAAACTCTCAAAATCAACAAACTTTTCCGTTATAAACTCAAAGGATTCTGGACCAGCGACGGTTTCGTTATCTTTGAATACAAGTTTTTCTTGAGACTTGAGATCAATAACGGGTGGTAATACCGGGTTGAACGGACGTTGAACGATTTCGTTTGACGATCTAGCAGCCATGATTTCAACGCAGAGCAATTTGGGAATTTCTGAGTTTTAGGTTTGTGTGGGAAGTGATTATGTGTAAAAGTTGTGCAAAGTGAGTGAAGTGACTTATAACTAGTAACTAGCACACATACACAGAGAAAGCAAACATTGGGAGGGAGCGTGAGTAGTTTTAAAATTAATTTTAAATTGCATAACTGCATTTTCATCATTAACTGTTCTCTACCCATCAGGATCTAGACACGTGCAGGAGAGGCTTAATCAAGCTGACACGTGTACAAACAACTGTTGTACACTAACTAGTACTAAACGTTTCATTTCCGTTTAGTTCAGAGCCAAACTCATTTGTATCTTTCACCTCATCAGAATCTGTTACTTTTCAGAACCCGTTTTATTCAGAGCTTCCCAAAGGAGACTCTAAATTACCAGAGGTTCTGAAGGAGCTTCAGATGCTAAATTTAATTTACATCTCAGAGCTAATTTTCTTCAGAGATATAGTGCATGTTCAAATTCTTTTTAATAAAATCAAATCTTTCAATAGCTAAAGGCTTAGTAAATATATCAGCCCATTGATGTTCAGTATCAATGAATTGAATATCTATTGTGCCTTTTTGAACATGATCTCTTATAAAATGATGTTTTATTTCAATATGTTTAGCTCGGGAATGCAAAATTGGGTTCTTAGATAAATGAATAGCAGCAGTATTGTCACAATATAGTGGAATACTACTCTCAGCTATATTATAATCCTCTAACTGATATTTCATCCAGAGAAGCTGTGTGCAACACTTAGCAGCTGAAATGTATTCTGCTTCTGCTGTAGACAAAGCAATAGTTGTTTGTCTTTTGCTGGCCCAAGATATGAGATTCTCACCAATAAATTGGCAGTTTCTACTAGTGGATTTTCTCTCTATCTTGTCTCCAGCATAGTCAGCATCACAGAATCCAACTAGCTTACTATCTAGGGATTTTTTATAAAGAAGTCCTAGATTAGTAGTTCCTTTCAGATATCTAAAGATCCTCTTAACTGCAGTTAAGTGAGGTTCTCTAGGATCTGACTGGAATCTTGCACACAAGCATACACTATATAAAATATCAGGTCTAGAAGCTGTTAGGTAGAGTAAAGAACCAATCATACCTCTATATAGCTTCTGATCCACTTTGCTTCCAATTTCTTCCTTACTTAGGCTGCTTGAAGGATGCATGGGTGTTGACATTATCTTACAGTCTTCAAGATTAAACTTCTTCAGAAGCTCTTTTGTATACTTGCTTTGATGAATGTAAGTGCCATCTTTTCCTTGGTTGATTTGAATTCCAAGAAAGAATTTTAGCTCACCCATCATACTCATTTCAAATTCATCCTGCATAAGCTTAGAGAAATTCTTGCAAAGAGAAGCATTAGTTGAACCAAAAATTATATCATCTACATAAATTTGAATAATTAAGATGTCTTTCTTAGTTGTCTTTCTGAATAATGTATTGTCAATTTGACCTTTTTGAAAACCATTTTCTAAAAGAAAATTACTCAGTCTTTCATACCAGGCTCTTGGAGCTTGTTTGAGACCATAGAGTGATTTCTTAAGTTTATAAACATAATCAGGGTTTTTCAAATCCTCAAAACCTGGAGGTTGTTTGACATATACTTCTTCAGAGATGACGCCATTTAGAAAGGCACTCTTAACATCCATTTGGTATAAGGTTATTCCATTGTTAACTGCATATGATAATAATAACCTGATTGCTTCCAGTCTTGCCACTGGAGCAAATGTTTCAGTGAAGTCAATGCCTTCTTGCTGACTGTAGCCTTGTGCTACTAGTCTAGCTTTGTTTCTTACCACTTCACCTTGTTCATTCAGTTTGTTCCTAAATACCCACTTGGTTCCAATGATGTTCTTGTGTGTTGGTCTTGGTACCAAATCCCATACATCATTTCTTTGAAACTGATTGAGCTCATCTTGCATAGCTACAATCCATCCATCGTCAGTAAGTGCTTCATCAACATTCTTTGGTTCTATCATTGAGATTAGTCCCAGAAGTGAATCAAGTTGTTGATAGTCTGATCTTGTCCTTCTTGGACTTTCTTTGTTTCCAAGAATTAGATCTTCTGGATGTGATGATCTATATTTGAACTTCCTTCTTGGAGCTTCATCAACATCAGCACTTGGTTGAGTGTCTTCTTCTGAAGTGTCATCATGTTCTTGTGATGCTTCTAATTGAGATGCTTCTTCAGCATCTTCTTCCAATACAGCTTCTGAAGCTTCAACAGCTTCTGATGCTTTTTCAGGTTCTGTATTGGTGTATTGGTATGGAACACCTGCATAACTATTATCTTGCTCTGACATTTTACTGTCAGGCTCTTTATCATCAAATCTAACATGTATAGATTCTTCCACTGTGTTAGTTTCAGAATTATACACTCTGTATGCCTTTGAGCGTTCAGAGTAACCTATAAAGATTCCCTTACAAGCTTTGGCATCAAATTTTCTTTTGTAGGCCTTGTTGTTTAGAATGTAACAAGTACATCCAAACTGATGAAAATAAGAAATATTGGGCTTTCTTCCTTTGAAAAGTTCATATGTTGTTATATTCAATAGAGGTCTAATATAGATTCTGTTTTGAATATAACAAGCTGTGTTTACAGCTTCTGCCCAGAAGTGCTTAGCAAGTTTTGTCTCATGCATCATGGTTCTTGCCATCTCTTGTAAAGACCTGTTCTTTCTCTCTACCACACCATTTTGTTGTGGTGTTCTAGGAGCAGAGAACTCATGGACAATGCCATGATCTTCACAAAAGGTTGCAAATGGTTCGTTTTCAAACTCACCACCATGGTCACTTCTTACCTTTAAGATTTTGAGACCTTTCTCGTTTTGCACTTGAGTGCAGAAGATGCTGAACACATCATATGCATCATCTTTTACTCTTAGAAACTTTACCCAAGTCCATCTACTGTAATCATCAACAATGACTAATCCATATTTCTTCCCATTGATTGAGGCAGTACTTACTGGACCAAACAAATCAATGTGAAGCAGTTCTAAAGGTCTTGAGGTGGAGACAACATTTTTAGGTTTAAAAGATGTTTTTGAAATCTTACCAATTTGACAAGGACCACACAGAGCATCTGAATGATAGTTGAGATTTGGTAAGCCTTTAACCAGGTTTAGTTTGCTAAGCTTAGAGATTAATCTCCAGTTAGCATGTCCTAAACGTTGGTGCCAGACCCATTTCTCATCATTAACAGATAAAAAACACACTATCTTTTGCTCTGTGAGTTCTGACAGATTGATTTTATAAACGTTGCCTTTCCTTAGACCTCTGAACACTATGGACTTGTCAGAATCTCTGATTACAGTACATGCTTCTTTATCAAATTTAACAACAAATCCACTATCACAAAATTGACTAATGCTAAGTAGATTGTGTTTAAGGCCATCAACTAACCAGACATTATTAATTGAAAGAGAAGAATTACCAACTGTACCAGTACCAGTGATCTTCCCTTTTTGATTGCCTCCAAATCCCACAGTACCTCCCTCTTTCAGAGTCAGGGTTTGGAACATATGCCTTTCTCCCGTCATATGTCGTGAGCAGCCACTGTCCAGGTACCAGCATTGCTGCTTTGGCCTTCTTGGTGTGCAAACCTGAAGCAAACATTATTTGAGATTTTGGTACCCATATCTTTATGGGTCCTTTTGTGTTAGTCTTTACAGGTCTAGGTGGTCCTTGTTTGAAAGACCTATCAGAGCCTCTAGAGTTAACCACTCTTGTTGAAAAGTTTTTGGGTTTAGTATAGCTCTTGAGCTTTGTTCTTGAATGTGTCAGAGCTTCTTTAGATTTAACATTAGCTTGAGGCTTAACAATCTTAGGTTCTGAGGTTTTATCCTTCAGAGTCTTTGACTTTTGAGCCTCTGGCTTTGATGTTCTATTAGAGGCTGACTCATTTAGAACTTCTGATTGACTCTTCACAAAGACAACCTTAGGTTTTGATTTATCTATATTAGAGGACTTTGAAGATAATGGATTATCTTTAAAACGTGAGAATCCAAGACCTTCTCCTCTATTTCTACTTACATGATAAATCAAAGAGGCTATTTTACTTCTTTTCATTCCATTGATAAGGAATTCCTGAAGAGCAAATTCATGTTCTGGAGGAACCTTATCATCAAGAACATAATGAGTTTCCATAAATTCATTTCTTGATTTTAGAGACTCATTTTGTTCAATTATTTCATTTGCCTTTTCGGTCAGGTTGTTATAGGCCTTTTTAAGGACCTTACACTCACCTGCCTTTTTGGTTAAAAATTTTAAGGCATCTTTTAAGGAATCTATTAATTCAGAACGAGAAAGTTTAGCAAGTACCTCATCTTCATCTTCTGAATCTGAGTCAGCTTCGTGCTCAGAGTTCTCTTGGTCAGAAGCGGTTGCCATCAAGGCTAGGTTTGCTTCTTCTTCCCCATCAGAATCTGATTCCTGATCCAAATCATCCCAAGTGGCAAGGAACCCCTTCTTGAGCTTACTTTTGTATCTTTCTTTGTTAGAGGTTCTCTTGGATGTTTTACTCAGGTTCTCTGGGCAGTCAGCAATGAAGTGTCCTGGTTTGTTGCACTTAAAGCATTTGTTTTGTTCTTCCTTTTTATCCTTAGAAGCACCAACCTTCTTTGAAGAACCTCCAAACTTACCAGCATACTTCTTGCTTCTCTTAGCCCATTGCGATACTCTTGCAGCCATCAGAACCATTTCTTCTTCTTCATCAGAGTCCATCTCGTGACCTTCTTCAGAAGCTTCTTCATCAGATACTATAACCTTCGCCTTCAGAGCCTTAGAGGAACTCTTGGTGCTCAGGGCTATCCCTTTTAGCTTCTTAGTCGATTCATCAGTCATAAGTTCCATCTCATGACTCTTTAGAGAACTAACCAAGCTTTCAAGAGACACAGTATCTAAATCCTTAGATTCCTGAAACGCTGTCACTTTTGGTCTCCACTTTGGCGGCAAGCTTCTGAGTACTTTCCTTACATGATCAGCCTCAGTATAGCTCTTATCTAAAACTTGAAGTCCCGAAACAAGAATTTGAAACCTAGAGAACATTGTCTCAATGTCCTCTCCGTCCTTCATTTTAAATAATTCATACTGATGTACTAACAAGTTGGCCTTAGCCTCCTTAACTTGTTTATTTCCTTCATACTTGGATTTAAGAGAATCCCAGATAGACTTACCCGTTCTCTTATCTCCAATTTTCAAGTACTCATCATGAGAGATGGCATTTGTCATCATCCCTTTTACACTGTGATGCTTCTTATATTCCAGCTTTTGAGTAGGTGTAAAAGCCTTTCTGTCTTTAGAGCTAACAACGCCTTCTAAGTCCATATTTTCAAAGTTCACTCCATCTTCTACCAAGTCCCACATATCACAATCAATCGCCATGATGTGACTGTACATCTTGGTTTTCCAGAATGGATAACCAGTCTCAGTTCCATTGAAAAAGGGAATTTTGTCAGAAGACCTTCTGTCTTTAGAATTAGAATCATAGTCAAACGGAACTTCATTGAGATTCTTCTCAGCAGACATGTTTTTCCTCCCTGAATCTTAACTGTTTCACTGATAGGTGAGAGTTAGGCAACAGCCCAGCTCCTGATACCAATTGAAGGTGGAAAAACACAAGAAGGGGGGGGGGGGTTGAATTGTGTTTTTAGAATTAAAAAACTTTTCAAAATAATACTAAGTTCGCAGCGGATAAAATAAAAAGAGGGTGCTGAGAGAGAGAAAGAAAGACACAGAATTTATCCTGGTTCCCCTCACAAATCGAGAGTACTCCAGTCCCCTTGTTACTAACAAGAGATTTTCACTATAATCTACTAAAGATTACAAATTGCTCAAGCACACTTGCAAGAGACTTCTCAGGTGCTCAAGTTTCACTAAACAAGAGACTTCTCAAATGCTCAAGTTAAACTTAACAAGAGACTTCTCAAACAAACTTAAGAATAAGAATGAATGTTAAGGAACACTTGATATACTATCAGAGGTGTTTACAAAATACAACTCGAATTGTTCTAAGACTTAGAATGACAGATTTAAATTATGGTGTCAGAATGCTTCTTAGTCTTTGAACGTAGTAATAGTACAGTGGTTAGAACAGTAACAGTAGTCATTTCTTCCATTTGAGTCTTCTATTTATACTTGGAAGAAGATGATGACCGTTGCAGAGAGCTTTGTGCCAGCTGGAATTTACTCGTACAATTGATAGCTGTATATTGCCTTCTTTGGTAAGGAATTCCAATTCCACTACCTAGCTATTCAATTTATCACTCATCCATTTTGAGTAATAATAGTACAATTGTACAATCCTCAAATGCGCTCCACTTATGGATAAGGTTAACGTTGTACCAACGAATATTCCTTCCTGTAGATGTGACAGAGCCTTGAAGTAGGTAGTTCTTCAATCATTGAATCTGATTCTGTCAGTTCTTGAGTGATGTAAATTCTTTTTGCTTCTGATGCTGTTGCCATAGCTTCTTGAGGTCTTTTAGCTTCTGAGTCCTTCAGAGCCTTGTTTTATCCTCAGAGTCACTTTCTTCAGCATTCAAAATTCAAGCTTTTGACGAACAGTGTCGTGCTTTCAGAGCTTGTTTTGACTGGCTTCTCTGCTACTATTCATAGTGCTCTTGAATGAATTTTAACTTATAATTCTGCACACTAGAATAATCATTAGTAATACCAATTGCAATTTTAATACTTTGTTATCATCAAAACTATTTAAAAAACTTAGAGGTTCATGTCAGACCCACTTTGTTCCAACAGACGCTACCTATAATTATTCAATTAAAATAAAGATTTACAATAAAAAGCCTGTAGCGTCAGTCAAACAGAGTCAAAGTAGACGCTAGTAGCGTCCGAGTCCGGGCGGACGCTAATATTTTTGAAGCTAAAGAGCAATTTTGTTGTAGTGTTTCATTTTGGTCCTTTATCTTTTGTAATACGCACATATAAACCCTTTGTCTTATTTTTTAATTAAAAAATGGTGAAAATTTATTTTCTAAAAATACTTTTTTTATTAAAATTCAACAAATCCAGATTTATATGAACATTATTCATCATTATCATGAATTTTTTCATATCTTCATCTTCTTCCTTAAGAAAAAAAATCCCCAAAATTCATATATTTATCTTGTTCATCAATTTCTTCATATCTTCTTCATCTTTTTCTAGACTTCTAGACTATAAAATTAAAATTCCCAATTCTCATTATACCCTAAAATCTCCAAAATTCATAAAATAAAATCAACCAAAAACAAATTCGGAATTTGTTGGGTGCCTACTCTGCATATGTTTTGTTTTAGGTTAAAATTTCTCCAAACTAAAATTTTGGCTACACCTACACGTTTTGTTTTGTACTCACACCTGAACCCAATATTTCCTTGTACCTGCTCTCTCCTTCCTGGGATTGATAGGTCAATTAATTAGGGTACTTCATTTTGGCAATTTCAATTTTATCTTTCTATTTTATATTATATTATATATGTTGTCAATAAATTATTCCGTGGTATAAAATTGATTCTTTTACAACGATTGTAGAAATATTAAGATCTAGATGCATTTGGATCTTGCTCTTAGATTCAACAAGAAATTCAGAATTTATTTTTGGGTTGATTTTATTTATTGAATTTTGGGGATTTTGAAGATTTTAGGGTTTAATAAGAATTGGGAATTTTAATTTTATAGTTTAGAATAAGATTGATGAACAAATTGATGAAGATATGAATAAATTGATGAATAAGATGATGAAGATATAAATTTTGGGGATTTTGGGAATTTTTTTTTAAGGAAGAAGATGAAGATATGAAGAAATTCATGATGATGATGAATAATGTTCATATAAATCTGAATTTGTTGAATTTTAATAAAAAAAAAGTATTTTAAAAAATAAAATTTCAGCATTTTTTAATAAAAAATAAGAAAAAAGGGTTTATATGTGTGTATTACAAAAGATAAAGGACTAAAATAAAATAAAAATAAAATAAAGGATTAAAGTGTTACAAATTTTATAAGATAAAAGATCTAAATGAGACAAAAACAAGATAAAGGACCAAAATACTACAAAAAAATAAAATAAAGGATCTTTTATGTAATTTTGCTTAGAAATTACTATCGGAAAACTTGGAGAAAGAATTCTAGAAAAAAAAAGAGACAAATTGCAAAAATCTAAATTTATCAACCAATTGAATACTTAAATCCAGCTATACGATCACACGTCCATTCCATCGAAACGCATGGAATTGCATAAAAAACTGGAGACAACTCAACTTGATTAATTCATGGAAATCAATTTCATGTGTCTGCAATTTGCCTCAGATTAATCCATCTTGTTATGAATGTTACATACCGTACCAGAACAATTTTTTTTTTTAACGACAAATATATTAGTAATAATAATCAGGTCTCTGCACAAGATAAACAAAGACCCGTAAATAAGAAGCTACAAAAAAAAAAGTGCTGTATATAAGCGGAACACCAATGAAAATACCAAAACAGTCACTGCCTAATAGAGGTCTATTTCTAATCCCATTCTTAGAAAGATACTCCTCAGCTACCAGACCACCAGAGAAACACCAACCCAACTCGTAGAGATGCCACTAGATACTTACTCCCGAACTCGAATCAAAAGTGCTCGGCCCATAAGAATCCAAAAAGCAGCTCCTTGAGTCAGAAATTAGTGGACACCGATTGAAAGAGAACAGGCAGATCAGTCTCAGCTTGTAGACTGTCTCCAAACAGTCAACACCGATGCGATAGAGTTCAACCCGATACCAAGAAACTTGCGAATCTCAACAGATTCGGAAACCATCAGCGACTCAAAAAGAATCCTGCAAATCTCAAAAGATTTGGAAACGGTCAAAGAATAAAGTATCAAGAAAAACCAATCGCACACGGCATCAATCGTACACTACCGGCAGCGCCAGATCCAAATACTACAACATCAACATCTCACCACCACCACCACAACACCATCTCATCACCTCCAACCACCACCACCCCATCTCAACAACACCCTTCACCACCGGAGCCATCGCCAGAACCAACAAAACGCCTCCGGCAGAACAGCAACAATGATAATACATTATTTTGTCAAAGTGGCAAGCTGCTAAATACATGGCAACGTTATGATTTATTTTTTTATTTTTTTTGACAAATGAACACCTCTCCGAGGTCTATTAAAATGACACCGACATCCCTTCTAGTTTTAAAAATTACACTAACCTCTCTTAAGTTCATATAAAATAGACAAACATCTCCCTTCCATTCTAGCTAACACCGTTAATCTTCTGTTAACTTTTTTTTAGAGTGTTCCATTAACATTTAATGGAAATTCTTGAATTAATACCGGAGGAATATATTCTTGAAATAAAATTTACAAAAACAAATGACAAGATTAGGCTAATAAATTCGTCAAAAGAAGATTAAGCTAATAAGGAACATTATAGTTTGCCATAAAATTTGTTTATGCGATGACAAGATTCATGTATAAACAAATTTGAATAATAATTCCAGAATGCTAACATCTTAATTCACAAACTCCATATCAATTTGAATAATCTACTAAATTTTCCAGCATATGCTTGTTTTGTTGAAACAATTTTAAGACTTGCCGAAAAATATATACACAATAGACCAAAGGCAGATCATTGCATTTTTAATTTTTTTGAATGGCAGCAACGTGATGAACGAAAATAAGAAAATAGTTAGAATGACTAGTCAAACAAATTGAAGAATTTTATGATCAGTAAAAAATAAAATAGATAAATTAAGAAAATCAAATACTAATTAATAAACCTTGAAACTCTAATAACATAAAAATATTTGTTTAAAATAATATCAAACATGAAAAGGTCCATTAGGATCAAGTTGTTTACAGAGTCCAAGATAAGTTAAATAAAGAAGTCTATCCTTTGCACCTGTTCTATGATTTTTTGTGTGTTTGCAGAAATACTTCAATTGTGAAAGTGTGCAACAACCAAGCATTTGTCCCAACAATAGAAACAACCAATTGATACTCCTTTTTTTGTCGGTGATTATCGGCTTCACGCAGTTTTCTTGATTACAATTCTCACATCTAGACAATCTTGGATTCATCCAAATTGTTGCCCTATCATTCATGGTGTGTCTATTTTCGGCGATAAATTGACTGATTTCTGGAAACTTGTATCTCACGTCAAAGGATATTTGGAATATTTTATCACATCTCTTGCATTGAACATCTCCAATGATATCAAAGATTTGATTATGCAAAAGATAATCAAAATTATGGACGGTCGCTTTGCGATTAGTAGCCCATAGGAACAGGGCAGGGACAATTTCACTTTTTCCATTGTTAAGTGCACGGCCAGCACGAATGCGAGGAGGTTGAATAGGTGGCGGGGAAGGAGGAGGAGTTGATGGCCGTGGAGGGATAAACATTATAGGTTGTTGAGGTGGTTGTGGCGGAATTGGTTGGATAAACATACGCTCGAACGGTGTTAGTTCTCGAGTAGGACTTTGTCTAGGTTGTTCAGAGTTGTTCATGATTTTTTGTGTCAAGGGGTGAATATGAGACTGAGAGAGTGACCGGTGAATGTTGAAGAAGTTTAAAGAAATAATAATACCTTCAATCGGATATATTTAAAAGGCGAAATGCATCAATAGGTCCTTTAAGTTTTACGTTTGTAACAGATAGGTCCTTTAAGTTTTTTAAGTAACAAATAAGTCCTTTAAGTTTTTTAAGTAACAAATAGATCCTTTAAGTTTGTAATTTGTAACATTTAGGTCCTATTTTTTTAAGTAATTGAGGGACCTAGATGTTACAAATTACAAACTTAAAGGACCTATTTGTTACTTAAAAAACTTAAAGGACTTATTTGTTATTTAAAAAACTTAAAGGACCAATCTGTTACAAACATAAAACTTAAAGGACTTACGGATACATTTTGCCTATTTAAAACTAACAAAGTAGGAGTAAGAGCTAGCAACAAACTAGTAGATAATTTCTCTCCTAGCTATTTTTTTTTGGTAGAGTCTCTCCTAGCTATTTGGTGATATGTGTTAACGACCAATTTTCTCTCTCAATTCGGTGCATGCATACTCTATTCCTGCTCTTTCTATTTGTCCGAAGTCTTTTTTTCTTTTCTTTTTTTCATTTTCAAATGCTTTTGAAATTTATGTTTTTTTCTTTTGGTACATTTGAAATTTGCGGTTAAGTGAGTAAGTGACACTCCTTCCGCCTCGGGGAAGTTATTATACATAAGTGTAATCTTATGCATGGTACATAAGTCAATAACACTCATTATATTGAATATCCACATGTAATAATCCTAGCCAATCTCAAATCACACACTCACACCCGCCAAATTTCTCGCGCACCCTCAAATTTCTCGTGCACCCCCCCCCCCAATTTCTCGTGCACCCCCCAAATTTCTCGTGCACCACCCAAATTTCTCGTGCACCCCTAAATTTCTCTTGCACCCCCCAAATTTCTCACGCACCCCCCAAATTTTTTTTTTGTCCCCTCCAAAATTATTAAGTGCATAAGATGGTTTTGAAGTACAACCTATAATTAGAATCATTATTTTTTATTTTTTTTGGTACAATTATAATCATTATTTAAAATTATTTAACAATAATTTTGGTTTCTCATATAAGACAATCTAAACCATTAAATCACAATTATTGTTTCTATTCTAATTATAGGGTTGTACTCCAAAACCATTTTATGCACCTAATGGTTTTTTATTACAACCATCTGAAACTATTCCCACAGCAAAATGGTTTAATGGTTTTTTATTATTATCATTATTTTTTATTTTTTTGGTACAATTATAATCATTATTTAAAACCATTTAACAATAATTTTGGTTTCTCATATAAGACAATCGAAACCATTAAACCACAATTATTGTTTCTATTCTAATTATAGGGTTGTACTCCAAAACCATCTTATGCACTTAATGGTTTTTGAGTGCATATCTCTGAAACCATTCCCACAGCAAAATGGTTTAGGATAGAAATGTGGAGGGGAGAAAAAAAATTGGGGGGCAAAAGTCATATGGAGGTGTGCGAGAAATTTGGGGGTTGCGTGAGAAACTTGGGGGGTGCATAAGTAATTTGGGGGGTGCACAAGTAATTTGCGGGGTGCACAAGTAATTTGGGGGTACACTAAGTAACTTATGCATGGTGCATAAGGATGACTTATGCATAATAATCAAACCCCTTCCGCCTCCGGGTCTAATCAAACCCCTTCTGTCTTTAATATTTGGTTTTTTAAAGTTGAACATATAGATCAAGAAATAATAATTTTTTTAAAAGATATGTCATTTTAATCTTAATTTATTAACAATGAGTAAAATTCATATAATAAATTATTTTAGTTTGTATATATGTACAAATGATAAAACATCGTTAATTGTGTATTGATTTCTTAAACTAAAATTTTGGAACAAACATAACAAACAAAAGGACTCGAAAGATTATTAGAAATTAACAAATATGTGCCTGGTACACATTCATTCATAGTTCCTTTTTCTTTTTCCTCGTATATTCATTTTAACGGGAATAATTTTATTTCCGGCGGTCGGACATAAAATGTATATAACTCTTATGGTTAGAATTCAAGCTCTCATTGTTCTAGCTTCCGCTCGACCTCCAATTGGAACATTTTTCATTTGAACTAGAAGGTGATCAATCCCATCTGATCTACCCCAAGTAGTGTTGGGTTTCAAAAACACACACAATATTTATCAGGGTAGGCACAAATTGAGCATAATCTATGGAACCTGGCAATGATTATTTTGTGCATAGAAAAGCTAACACAAACACACTATGAACACTTACGAAAATGAATGAAAAATGATGAATTGAAGAAGAGAATATAGGGGAGAATCACAACTGTTATTATTAAAATTTGATCAATGGTACAAAACTTATATAGCTAGTTACTTACACAACAAGTCACAGCTGTGTCACTAACTCACTTCCCTAATTTTTCTCAACTACTAAACAAAGTCTTCTAATTGAATTTGAACACATAATAAACTCCTAAAACACTTAAACAAAACTGTTACGTGTATCATCTAAGTCAACTCCACCAATATTTTTGCCAGGTTCTTTGAGGACCAAGAAACAACTCCACCACCCAACATGAACAAATAGCCCGATGTACTCTTCCTATCATCTAAGTCACCAGCATAATCAGAATCAGTCCAACCAGTTAACTGTAACACATCACCAAATCCTTTCTTATACATGATACAAAGGCTGAGGGTACCCTTTAACCTTTCATACCAAATTTGGCCAGGATCTCTGTTGCATACTTCCTTTGATGAATGAAGATTCCATCAGCAGTTTGATTCACTTTTATCCCTAAGAAATACTTCATCTTACCAAGATCAGTCATAGAGAATTGCTTCATCATTGATTCTTTGAATTCATTGATCATGAGTTGACTGTTG
Source organism: Trifolium repens (assembly GCA_030408175.1). Classification (NCBI taxonomy): domain Eukaryota; kingdom Viridiplantae; phylum Streptophyta; class Magnoliopsida; order Fabales; family Fabaceae; genus Trifolium; species Trifolium repens. Next base: position 17,766,609 of record CP125839.1, on the reverse strand, counting down.
CTAGTGAAGATCAAATCATCAACATACAGGCTCACTATAAGAATGTCACTATCACTGCCATACTTAACAAACAAGGTATGTTCTGAAGGGCATTTCTCAAATTTTTCATACTCAAAATAAGACTCTATTTTGCTATACTAGGCCCTTGGTGCATGCCTAAGCCCATAGAGAGTTTTCTTCGACTTATAGACTTTGTTGCTATCACCATTATGATATCCCAAGGGTTGCTCCACATATATGTTTTCAGTTAAGTCACCATGCAAAAAAGCACTTTTCACATCAAGCTGAAACACACACCAGCCCTTAATTACTTTTATGGAGAGCTTATGAGAAGTTACAATTGATCCACTCTGATATATGTGGACCTATCAATCCTATCTCAAATGGAGGGAAAATGTACTTTATAACCTTTATTGATGATTACTATAGAAAAACATAGGTTTATTTGATGAAAGAAAAATCTGAGGCTTTTGAAACATTCAAAATTTTTAAAGCATTAGTTGAAGATGAATCTGCCTGCATGATACAATGTTAATAGAGGTGGAGAATATACCTCAAATGAATCCAATGAGTTCTGTAACACTCAAGGAATTAAGAGACAACTTACAGCTGCTTACACTCCACAACAAATGGGCTCTCAGAAAGAAAAAATAGAACATTGGTTGAACATAGTTAGAACCATGATGACATGTAAAAATGTGCCTAAGAAATTCTGGCCTGAAGCTAAAAAATGGGCTACCTATGTCTTGAATAGAAGTCCAACTGTGTCAGTTAAGAATGTTACTCCTGAAGAGGCTTGGAGTGGAATTAAACCATTTGTGCATCATTTCAGGGTCTTTGGCTGCTTGGCTTATGCTCATGTTCCAGACAATCACAGAAAGAAGTTAGATAATAAGAGCATTAAGTGTGTTCATCTAGGCCTAAGTGAGGAATCCAAGGCTTACAAATTGTATGATCCCATTGAAAACAAAATCATCATAAGTAGAGATGTTGTCTTTGATGAATCAAATGGCTGGGATTGGGATAATAAAGATAGAAGAAAAACTGTCAGCACCAACATTGAAGATGTTAGTGATGATGAGTTGACTGGTCACACTCAATAGGGTGATAATGATGGGCAAGAGGGAAATGATAGCACTGATGCTGAGGATCAAATTGAAAGTAGTAATGAAGATAATGATGATGAGCAACTACCACCTAGAGCTAGAAGGATACCAGGTCATTTGAGAGACTTTGTGCTTTGCAGTGAAGCAGAAGAAGATCAAGAGCTTCACCATTTCCTTATATAGGCACCAACACATACAAACAATTATGGACTCAAGTCATCCACAATGTACAAAGCCCAATACAAGTCCATGCCCACAAATACTACTAACACTAATACACATAACTATGAAGTTCATCAATCATCATCATAAGAGTATATTGCTACCCGAAGATTATACTCTTGCATCATATATTTCTTATTATCCAACAAATAAAATCAACAGATGCCATCACTTATACGCACAACAATAAGCAGACAAAATCGTATTCATAGGCAAATCTTTTTTTTTAATGGAAAATATAGATATATAAATAAAGGAAAGGTTAATAAGGTTCCAAAATACAAAAGAGGAATACCAGAAGTACTCACTCAGCGACATATAAGGATAAAGCTACAAACAAAAGCACAGAAAAGAACACCAAAAAGCAAGAAACATCCACAACCACTTACTCAGCAGCAAATCATAGGTTTGGTAAGAATATGAAGGCAATTCATGCTTCAGAACAAACAGAACATATAGATACATATTAAAGCACCTCAAGCATACATGAATGTGGCATACATGTATTCTATCATATACTCTCTTCGTCTCTAATTATAAGCATACACGAACACGACATACATGCATTCCATCATATATTCCAAATAGAAACTCCATATGTTTGTGCCATTTTTCCCAATTCTTTCCATCTAGAATGGAAGATTATTGGGTAACTCATTCCCACCCGACATTGCTTCTCAATGTTGATGATGTTTCCACCAAAAGATCTTGAACATTGTGCTTTCTACACAATGAACCTAACTCTCGATACCAATTTTTTGGGATAAACACAGTAAATAGGCTCAATCTACGCCTATCTTGCGGCACACACACTTGGAAATTGAAGAAATTCATGAATATGAAAACTAAAAGGATGAGAGAAATAGTTTTTCTATATTGATTAGAAGAATGAAAAGTTGCAAATACAATCATAGCCACACTGTTTATAGAGATCTCTTAGTTACTTTTGAGTAACAACCGACCAACTAATGGCTAACTAACAAGTTAGTTATTCTAACAAACTTGACTACAACTAACTTCTATTAGGATAAAGTTTGAAATTACAAAACAACAGAAATACAATCCCTTTTTATGGCGAGATTTAGGATTGATTAGAGGAAAGAAAAAAAATAAAGAAAGGGTGATTCATGTAGTGAACAATATGTGGTTATGGCCGTAGGAATGTCAACGGGGCGGGTATTGAGCGGAGGATACCCTAACACTTCTTGCCCTGTCATCTAAAGTATTCTTCATCCTGTTCTCATTCCCCGCTTCGAGGAGTATTCTTCCTCCATCCTCATCCTTATGGATTCCCACAATTCTCGCGGAGACCTATCAACCTTAACTTATAGGGGTGAAATCCAATTTTGGATAGAAAAGTATATCATTGTAATTTGTTTATCAATCACTACCTATTATATTCTCATGCCCTTTGGCACAAAAAATATGGAAGCAAATTATTAAATGGATGGAAATAGACTGAGGGCCCGTTTGGATTAACTTATTTTTGAGTTTATGCAAACAACTTATGCAATATAAATTATGTTTTATGCTATTTTATAAATTCATACTATTGAAAATTTTAGATTTATAAGTTATTTTATCATAAACTACCTTAACAAACTTATAATAATACATAAAAATTGCATAAATTGTTTGCATAAGCTCAAAAATAAGCTAATCCAAACGGGCCTTATATATCCAATCTTGAGCTTTTGGTTGAAAACATTTTAAGAACTTTGGCAATCTAGTGAAGGCGAAAAATACAAGGAAAGTGAGACGCTTAATTTGGTTAGTTCGTTTGTTACACTAACATGGAGGGAATTTGGTGGCTCATGTTATATATATATATATATATATATATATATATATATTGTGTGGTTTTGGTTCATAGCTAGAAAGAGGAGGCACTATAATTGGTGGGAGTAATAATTTAGGTTGTTTGTAAAGTATTTCAATCTTTGTTGTAATATTTATAGTATGTTTTTTCCAATAATACATTTTGCTTATAAAAAAGAATATGAGTAGGTAAATAAGAAACATACAAAAAGTATGTATTTAATAAAATGCAGTTAAATTGTTCTTTTATTTATTACACTGCAGTAAAACATGAGATGAGAGTGGTATAGTATATAGTTGCCTCATGAATCACCTGCTTTTCTTATTTAATTTAATAATAAAAAAAGTACCACCTCTCTCTATGCATATTGTTAACTTTTTTGGATACAATAAGTTTATATTACTCTCTCTATTTTAAAACTTTGGTCATTTTAGAGTTTGCACACATATTAAGATATAATAAAGAATGATAAGTTAAGTCATTTTTACTCTTACTTTATTAAGAAAGAGAAAATTTATTTAATTAAAGCTTTAAAAAGAAAAAAAAATAGATAAGTAGTTAAAATACTTAATTTATAATAAACCTTATAAACATATAATCCTCGTAAATTCTGAAATTTAAAATGTAATAATTTTTATACCAATTGGCATAATTTTTATTATAATTAGTGTTACCTTGGAAGAAGAGAAGAAAACAAATTTATAACAAAGATTCCTTTATAGGTTATCAATGTTAATTGTAATTTAATTTTTTTCAAAAAAAAAATTGAACTTCTTTTTTATCAAGGGTCCAAATTTAAAATTAAAGCAGAAAATTGATTGGGACGACCTGTAATAGACCAATTCAACAATCGTAAATTTAAGGTTTCAACTAGTAATTTATCGGTTCGATTAATGATCCAATAGTTTGTATGAATTGACCATATATTGGATTTTAAAATAATTATAAATAGATTTGATTTTAATGTGAGGAGAGTTTTTTCTTTTTTTGAAATAATAAAAAATTGTACATAATCAAGCCTAGTAAGAAAAAATTGCATGCTTTACCAAAAAAAAAAAAAAAAAAAAATTGCATGAACAATTAAACAACGTAACTAGCAAGCGAAACAAACATAACAAGGATACATGAGAAACAACAAGTCCTATCTAAAAACAACAATGATATATATGACGTGCTTTAATATGATGTGCTTTAACGAAGAATTGGTTCGCATTCTCAATAACTAACACAATGATTTTTATTTTTATTTTGACAAAACAACACAATGATTTTTAGAACTTGTGTTCGTAGCATCGTGAAGGGTTTCTTAGAAGAGCTCAATTATAGGATATGGATGAAGAATATTCTCCACAAATTCCCATATCCTATTCTCCTCAATAGGATATGGAATATGGATGAAGAGCTCAATGATTTTTTTACACTTGAAATTCCAATTTTGCATTGAATAAAAATTTTGGAATGTTTTTTTTTGAAGTTTTTTTAGTTTAAATTTGGAAAACATGTTCCGAAGTTTTTATCCAAGGTAAAAAAACTCGAAAACGCTTTTCAAAGTTTTCTAACAAGGGCAAAAAAGAAAGATTATTATTGTATCCAAACTTATAGGTACCTTGAAAGATCAACTAATAAATCTTGAGACATTTTGCCTTATTTATATTAGAAAAGGTTGAATGTTCATCATTATGAATAAACATTAATTGTTTTCAAAAAAACATTAAATGAGAAATAACTTGAATTGCAATTAAGCGAAGTAATGTTCATTCGACGAAATGAACCAAAATTGCAGAAACTTAAAGGAAACTAGTATGTTAGCTCGTGCCGTGCACGGAATTATTTTCTTTTTTAATATTATTTATATGTTTATTTTGATATATTATTTGATTAATTTGATTTAAAATTCTAAGGTAAAATTGAGATAGATTTGCATGATATAGATTTAACGATGTTACAAAATAAAGTAAGATTAATAGTATTACTTCGCTTCCCATTTTACACTATTATGAGATAGATTTTTTATCTCATCTTCATCCCTGAAACTATATAGTGATCCTATAAATATAAAATAATTATAAACTTCATTCTTAAAGGAAAATATGCTTTGATTTTTCATGGCCTTAAGATTTTTTGGGACTGTACCCATAAAATTAAAATATACCATGATTTTTTTTTTCATCTCGAGCTCACTCTTTATAGAAAATTTACATTAGGTTCATTGCCAAACATGGGATAATTTTTATTTTTTTCAATAATATTTATTTTCATATGTTATTTTTTCTTTTGAAGGTTGTCTATGTGTTTTTTTTCATTTTATATTATTTAGAAGGTTATATACGTTTTTTCAAGTGTCTATGAGATTGATTTCTTTTAGTTTATTTGAGTATGAAAATACGATATATCTTTAACACATGACTCTGTAGGACTTCATCAACAAAAAATAATTGTAAATTTTACTATTTTTTAAATGAATATTAACATACTTTGACCCTGTTTTTATTCTCAAATTTTTTCTTTTCATCGTACCACAAAGAAGATATCTTCACGCGTGAGCGTCAAATGGGAAAACCTATGTGTAAATCTCTCCACTCACATTAATAAATTAAGGTTCTTAAAAAAGTTCGAACGAAGGTTATGGAAAGTTTAAAATAGCATAAATTATAAAAAATCAAAATTATATTAATTTATATTAGATTTTCCATAGATTTCATAAGCCATATGTAATCTAATGAAAGTGCGATGAACACATAATATGGAAAAACCCCTTTAGTCGAAATTCAAATTTTAATTAGTCAATGTGTATTTTTAATAGTGGGGTGGGAAGTGTTGCCCGTTTTCTATTATATACCACTGAGAGATTCTCTCTATCTCTCTCTCCCGTCTCCGTCGCAGGACTCTATAGAGACTCCATCAACAATAAAATAGTTGTTAATTCTATATTATATTTTTTAATGAATATCAATAAAATTCTCGTGTTAAGTTATCACTATCTTCTACATACACTTTTCATAATGGAGGTCACTTTTTATCGTACTAAATAAAATTTTGAATAAATGATCCCCATGATAAAATATTAAATATGAAAATATGGATAACCCCCGCAGTCGGAATTCAAAATTTAATTAGTCAATGTGTATTTTTAATAGTCGGGTGGAAAGTTCTACATGTTTTCTATTCTACACCACTAAGAGATTTCTCTCTCTCTCTCTCTCTCTCTCTATTTCTATCTCTCTTCCGTCTCCAATACACGATTCTGTAGAGGCTTCATCAACAAAAAATAGTTGTTAATTCTATATTTTTTTAATGAATATCTATTAAATGTTCGTGCTTAGTTCTCACTATGATCTACATACACTTTTCATCATGGGGATCACGTTTTTACGTGCTAGATAAAATTTTGAATAAGTTCTCCCCATGATTAAATATGAAATATGAAAATAAGGATAATTCTCGCAGCTGAAATTCAAATTTTAATTCGTCAATGTATATTTTTAATAGTGGGGTGGGAAGTACTTACCGTTTCTCTTTCTCCAACACCGAGAGTTCTCTCTCTCTCTCTCAAAGTCTTCTTTTTTGTTTTTTCTATAATGAATATAATTTTTTCTTCAAAATAAAATAAAATGTTTTTACGTAGAAAAAAAAAGGTTTACAGATATGTCATAAGCTATTTTTTGGGTTCAAGACTTTATTTCTTTGAGTAATCTTATCCATGAAAAAAATTGTGTACTTTCTTATTTTAATTTGTTTCAAAGTAATCTAAATATAAGTGTTCCTTCATTTTACACAATTAAAATATTAAAAATGTACCAAGATAATGTCGCACAAGTGGTAGATACTTGAGCCCCTTAACTATTTGGTCTTGAGATTGATCCTAATCGGTGCATATGGAAAATCATTTCTTAGGAGATGTCAATCCCTTAAATAAAACTCAGTTAAATCGAGGGGATCAATCTCTAAAGTTGCGCAAGGATGATACCTTTGATTTACCAAAAAAAAATTAAAAATGTGTATATATATAAATATAACATTTGAGAGTTTCTATAAAAAAACAATATTTGTGAGAGTTTCTAAAAAAAAAAGTTTCTAAAAAAATATAGTATATAATATTTGAGAGAGTTTTCACAAAAAAATTAAAAATTTGAGAGTTTTAAAAAATATAATACTGTATTTGAAAATGTTTCTACAAAAAGAAAACAAAAAAAAAATATTTGAAAGTGTTAATGAGATTCGAACAACATACCTTTGTTAGTAATTATAAGTTAATTTTCTCTACAAAAAGAAACGTAGTTTTCCATAAAATATTATAAAAATTCAATTATTGTTGCCGGTGGGATTCGAGCAACATACCTTAAGCTAAAAAATCTGAATGACACCTAAGCAAGAAAAGCTCTAATTGAATGTCACATAAGCAATTACTATTGAAAATGCACGAGAAAGCTCCATGGGAATCTCGCAATGTATATAATAGAGATACAATAAATTTGCAATGAAATGTAAATTGCATTGAATCTTAAAGATTTAAAGAAAAAAAGTGTTCACAGATTCATACTTGGTTCCTTTTATATTCGTTTATCGCTTTAACATCAGTACTTTGAGTTTATAAGAATTGTGTGCGTGAATTGTGACCCCTAATCCGACTAAAGAAACTAGTATTTATAGTCTAAAATACATAAATGTCAGGTAACTTCCCTACACTATGCTTCTGACGCATTGCTACGTGTCTTCAATTCAAATTGTTTCTTTGGAGGGAACAGTAAGCCTTTCGAAGTCGAAACAAATGTTACCTTAGCGTGAAACTATGCTAAATCCACAAACTAAAGTTCTTGGTTTCGACTCAAATATCTCTAGTCGAATCTTCAGTCACATGAATCAACTTTGTGGAAAGATTAGACTCTTTCTCTTTTAATAAATGAGGCTCTAATGGATACCTCGTACCTGAGAACATTCTTAAACCATGCAATAAATGCCCTTAATGTCAAGTTCATGAATGTCTCTATAGAGAGAATATGTTGTTTTCTATCAAAAAAAAAAAAAAAGAGAATATGTTGTTTAACCTAGCCGCCACTCTCACTCCCTTCTTGAGTTTTTTCATATTCATCCATTAGAGAGGGGTAATCAAGGTTGTCAAAACTGGACCGGTCATTGAACCGGTGAGCTTACTGGTTCAAGGTTCAATGATCGGACTGGAATCGGACCGTTTTTAATTAAATATATATATATATATATATATTTGCTTTATATATACAAATAATAGGTATAAAATTCATTATTTTCTTTTTTTACGTGAATTAATTATTTCCATTTTACTCCCAAAACAATTTCATTATTTCTCACTATCTTTTTACAATACAAATAAAATTTTCATCCAAGCAAAATTGATATTAACTAATAGGTATTAAATTTTGTTTGAGTAATATTGAAGACATTGAAACTAGGAATTTCATATTGATAGAATTATTCGAATTCAAAACAATTGAATTACATCCAAAAAGAAGTTATTAGACATTCATTGTGCACATTGCACACTACACAACAACCTATTATGTTTTCTCTCTCTCACGTGTTATTCCTTGCCTCAATCACTCAAGTCATATCTCTTCACCTTTTCAAAATAAAAAACTCACATAAGTCTCTTCACTTTACCAACTCTCCAACTCTCTTCTTAGTTCTCACATAAATGATAAAACACTACTTCTTCCTCTTCTAAAACCACAGCACTATGATTTACAAAAACACACAAAGAACATAACACACTAAATTGCATCTCATCTTTTTCATTCTTCAACAAGTTCTTTACTATCACATATAAAATATTATTATCTCTTCTCAATCTCTTTCTTTTGAGATTCAAGACACAAATTTTGAACTGTTTTCTTCACATATTAGACTTTGTATTTTGATCTGTTTTCACATAGAAGATATTATTTCCTGTTTCTTAAAAATAAAAAAAAATAAAAAAATCAGTCTGGAAAACCGTTCAGACCGGCCGGGTTACCGGTTTTTTCCCGATTCTGGTCCGGTTTACACGTTTTTTCCCGGTTCACTCGCAGACCGGTTTTGCGCACTACCCGGACCGGATTCAGGTCCGGTTCCCGGTTTAACCAGTTCGACCGGCTGGTCCGGTCCGGTTTTGACAACCTTGGGGGTAATTGTAAATCTATTAGAGAGGGTGATTTATGGTCAATTTTTATTCGGAATCACCCCTCTTGATCTTTTTTCTTTCTTTTTTTTTTCGAATAAGTGATTATTCATATATTTTTAAGTTTTCTTTTAATTTTCTTTTTCGTGATTTCTTCGTCCGGTGTTACTCACGTCATAGCATGAAGTTGTTTGTTTTGATTTTCCGTGATTTTCCGTGAAGTTGTTTGCTTCGATCCAAATTCAGTACAAATTTAAACTTTAGCGCCTTAAACGTTGCAGATCCGGAAACATACTATTTCAGACATTTAAATTTTGTTATATCACTTGTAGGCTTAGTAATTAGACAATTTTATGCTATTAACTCGGATGCTATGAGTTTGTTCGCAGATTCAACCTTTTCAATTTTCCATCTTTTTCATTTTTTTTGAATTTTTAGCGAATTTGAATATATAATGATAACAATCTATGTACTTAACAAATTTGAATGAATAAATTTTAGTAAAAAAAAAACAAAAATAATTCCAAATAAAATTAATTACATAAATAAGAATTAAATAGAGGGAGAATTTCCCCCAAAATAATCAAAAGAGTTAGTGGGGGCATTTGCCACCAAAATGACTAAGGTATGTTTGACATTGCCAATTCACCACTTTTTCAACACAAATCTTTGTCGAAAAAGATAGAATGGCTATACGACTCTCATGTCAAGGACATACTACTTAATCTCAAACCAATGTTAGTTTGATACTTGATGATCACTTTCAAAGGAAAAATCGAAAAATAAATTAAGGGAAAGCTTTTTGTTAAGAAAATTTAAGGAAAATAATTGCAAGAATAAATCTCTACCCTTCTTTACATCCACTTTCACCCATGATTTCCATAAAAGAATGATATTAAAAATGACATCATCTTTGAAGATTTTGCCATGTGTTAATTTTTGTATTTCTTGCGTAAAAATTTCTTACTAAATAACAATGCTCATAAATTAAATAGATCATATGACATGATTAATTACCGCTACCAACTAAATAAATATATTATTCCCTTCGGTCACATTTATAAGAAAAAACTACTTGCACGGTATTTAAGGAATTTAGTTAAGTGTAATAATTTTTTTTTTGTTGATAAATTAAGAGCTAGCATCTGAATATCAAGATAGATAGATAATCCAACTTAGTTGGCACCCCTAATCCATTCCCGTCCCCTACCCATGCCTCATATTTTTTTGACTTAATATAAAATATGAATAAATTTACTATATTACCCTTTATAAATATGTCTTATTTTTCTTGGAAATCACATACTGCACCTTTTGGAAAGTAAAATGGAATAAATGCTTAAAGAAAAATAGTACATAATTAAATAAAGGTATATTAATATTAGTATTAATTAGTTAAAAGTAATTAATTTTTGCTTATAATAGTGACCAATTTTAAAGTATTTGAAAAATTTATATTATTTTTTATGTGAAGGGATGAATACGAGTACTGAGTGATAGCTGAATATACTGAGAAAGTTTATAGAAAGAATTCCCTCAACCGGATATATTTAAAATTTACAAAATAGGAGTAACGACCTAGCAACACAATAGTAGCGTTTTATGGTTAAAAAAAAAAACAATAGTCCTTTGAATTTTGTCCATAATTCGTGCATGCATACTCTGTTCTTGTCCATTTTTTTTCACATAAGCCTTTTCATCATTTTGGAGTCCATTTGAAATTTATGTTTTTTCCGGTACATATGAACTTTATGCTTAAATGATATCCCCTCTGTCTCCGGGCCTTATTTTTAGACTTGATCCGTCTTCAATTTTTAGTTCTTTTAAAGTTGATCACATAGATTAATAAATAATAAATTTTGATAAGTTATGGCATTTTTATGAAGGTACAAATAATAAAATATTATTGATTGTGTCTTAATTTTTTAAACTAAAGTTTTGGAACAAACATATAAAACAAAAAGAACAAAAAATTAGAGGCGGAGGGAGTAATGATATGTGCCTTTGTACACATTCATTTGTAGTGTTTTTTTTTTGTTTCTGGTATATTCATTTTACCGAGGATAATTTTATTTCCGGCAGTCGGACATAAAATGTATATACAGTAACTCTTACTGTTAGAATTAGGGGTGTTCATGTTTGAACAAATTCAAAAGTAAAATCGCAAACCGAACGAATCTTAATCGAAAACTGCAAAAAACCGCATTTAGTTTGTTGGGATAAGTAATTTTTTCTATAGATAATGTAATTGTTGAGAAAAAAACTAACAACAACTTAAATTGGTTGTTGCTAAATGTATATTTTTGTCAACAATTTGAATGTCGCTGCAAAAAAATCGCTGCAAAAAATTATATTTCTTATAGTGATATTAGTATTTTCTAATATCTCATGTGAGACTCAAGGATTTTATTTTCAATTTACATTTAAATATGTTCTATGTTCCAACAATATGTATATTGTGGATTTTGTTCATATATAGGGGGCTATATAATTATGTATTTTTTAATTGGTGGGAGTAATAATTTTGGTTACTCGTAAAGTATTTGAAACTTTGTTGTAATATTTATAGTAGTATGTTATATCTTCCAATAATACATTTTGCTTGCTTATAAAAAAGAAAGAGTAGTTAAGGTAAGAAACATACAAAAAGTATGTATTTAAAAAGAATGCAGTTAAATTTTGTTCTTTAATTTATTAAACTGCAGTTAAACATGAGATGGAAATGAAAGTGGTATAGTATAGTTGCCTCACGAATAAAAATTTCAAGATAAAATAAAGTGGTCAACAAACTTGTCTGACTAGCTTTAAGAGCCCAATATTACTGAAGAATATGAAAATTATTTTTTCCACCCTACAATTTTGGGATGCGCCCTACAAAATAACTATAAATAATACATTTGTCTACGACTTAGGGCAAGGACACCGTCCATCACATCAGTGTCGGATGTGTAAAATAAAATGGTTTTTCAAACAACTCAGAAATTACCCCCTACAGATACACCATACCACAAAAATTGTGACCACCGCCCGTCCACTACTTACGCGACAGATCCTTCTATGTGTTGTTGGTGCATTCCGCGACGTAAGTAGCGGACGAAACCTATAGTATTTCACCTTCAGAACCAAACATTTCTTCTTCTTTACCACCTTTTTCACAAACCCTCTAAAAAAGCTCCATTTTGATGAAAATCGTGTTTCCAGCACACACTCAAAGCATCAAGGACATCTAAAAACATCCTACTGAGTTGAATGCAAGGTAATGTTCATCTAAAACTTTCTCCATTCAATTTCATTCTGATTTCGTTGGAATCACGTCAGGTAAACAGTAGACTGGTTTCGTCTGTGGTTTAAGTAGCAGACCACAGTCTGTTGCCTAAGTAAGTAACATATTAGTCTGTTCTAGAAACAAAAAATTGATAGCATTGATTGTTCAACTGTTTTAGTTATGGATCAATCAATTACATCATTGGCTATTGTGAAGCCTTCTAAGGGCGAGGATAAGGGCAATGGGCAATCGAGCAACAAACTGATGGTTGCGGAACCCGCGGTTGATTTTCGTCCACAATTCACAAGGATAGAAAATTTTTAAAACGGAAACTAATGCAAGATTGGGTTTGTGGCAAGGCGAAGAAGTTAGGCTTCACTGCGGTGGGTTGGAAGTCTGACAACGGGGCTAATAAAAGAAGACCTTATGTTGTGATGGGTTGTCAAAGAGGTGGAAATAATAGAGCATACATCAACAAGAAGCGGGGAGCGACGACAACCTTAAAGTGCAATTGACCGTTTAAGGTTAGAAGTTACTGTCTGCGCTGTGGTGATTGGAGTGTAAGTGTAATTAATGGGACACACAACAACGTAATGGTAAATAGGCTAGAAGGACACAAGTATGCAGAGCGGCCTATACCAAAAGAGGCGGCATTGGTGCGCGAGATGTCAAAAAAAACGCACCCCCAAGGAATATTTTGTCCACCATTAGGAAAAAAATTCAACGAGCACTACAACCATAAAACATATATACAATGCGGCAAAGGTTGAGAAAGGAGAACCAAGGGGAAAGAACTGAGATGCAACAACTTTTCAAGTGTTTGAGTGACGGGAAGTACACATATAGCATTAGGTTGCTTTCTGACAACCAAACCATTAGTGATGTATTTTTCTCCCATCCGGAATCGATAAAGTTGTTCAACTTTTTCCCCGTTGTGGTTGTGATTGACTCAATGTATAAGAAAAACAAATACAAGCTTCTTTTGCTTGAGTTCGTTGGTTCCACTTCTACCGAGCAGACGTTCCGTTCCCTATTGGTTTGACATTTCTCTCGCCAGAAAAGGAAGACAGGTTTGTATGGGCATTAGAGAGGCGTCGTGAACTCATAAAATGTCGGGATCATCCGAACATTGTGGTGACTGATCGGGACGGTACACTCATGAACGCTGCTGACAAAGTTTTTCCGAAGTCCACCGCTATAGTTTATAGGTTTCACGTTAGCATGAACGTGAAATCGAACATGAAAGGAAAATGTTTCGTCAAAGAAGATAGTGACGAGTACAAAGATATCATGGGGGCTTGGGAGAACATACTTGACTCAGAAACCGAGGAGTCGCGTTCGGATTCCTTCATGAGGTTCAGGCAAGTGTGCTCACAGTTTCCCATATTTGTTGAATATGTGGAGAGTACTATTCTGGGGCTGATGAAGGAGAAAGTGGTGACTGCTTCGACTAAACGCTGCATGCATCTGGGCAACTCAACTACAAACAGGGTCGAGTCTACACATGCATGCCTGAAGAAGTATATTCAGAATTCTCTGGGAGATAGATATATGCAAAATCTGGGAATGCATCAGTCATATGTTGGGGAACTAGTTAATTGAGATACATAGGCAGTTTGAGAAAAGCAAAATTGATACAGTAAACAACTCGTTGGAAACGCGTTGTTTTCTCACGTACAGAGAAATGTATCTGGAAATGCGGTGGACCGGCTTGTGGCGGAGGTTGCTCGGGTGGAAGACGTGGGTAAAGATAATGCAATGTGTGGATGTATAAGCGAAACAACATTTGGGTTGTCGTGCGCGTGTGAACTGTTGAAGACTGTTCAGGCCGGTAGTCTCATTTCTGTTGATGTTATTTATACCCATTGGAAGCGACTGAGTTTGGATGATGCAAATTTAGTTGAGGAAGCCTGTTCTAGTTTATCGCTTGAAGCGGAGTGGGAAGTGATTAAGGTAAAATAAATTTTTTATTTATGAAATTAATAGTTTGTCCATAAAAGACATAATATTCTTACACGCGTGGTTATTTATCCAAAACATACTAGATTTAAAGATGCCGACTACAGTATGCAAATACAAATGAAAGAGCAATTCTGACAATTTGCATATCCAAAAACGACGTCGATCCTCTCACTTTTGCAAAAGGTCCCCGCTAAGGGTGCTAAAAGGAAGACACGTTTTAGTTAGGTTGAACGATCTACCAAACGTTCTCCTTCTTATTTTGAGCATATGGATTTCAAGCACCCTGACACACCATAGTCATCATCTCTGAAGAGTGCGAGAAAATAAAATCAGTCCCGTAAACCTGCACCACCGAGACTTCAATGGCCTGCTAAGACCAAGTGCAATGGTGCAGTTGAAACTGACTTGGAAGAAACACTACAAGAAAAAGAGCGTATAGCGACAGACACAAAGAGGCGGTATAGTGTGAACCGCCAGCGCTCTTGAATATGCCGACAGTTATTGCGGCGATTTCAACCGCCGCCGCTTATAAGCAAGTACCGACAGGCATCCTCGGCGGTTTCACTGTGGTCCGCGGCGGATTAGGAAGGATGGAAATTAAAATTTCATCCATCGCATCACTTCATCCATTCTCCCTCTTTCTTATTCTCTGTCACGAGATGCATCACTTCATCACCAACACACGAGTACACGACACTTCTCTTCTCTTATTCTCTGCTTCACATCACTTCATCACCACCACACGACACTTCTCTTCTCTGATTCTCTTCTTCGACCCCTAGTTTTCAATCTCAGGTTGTGGTTTTCAATTTCAGGTGATGAAACTTGACCAACCCCTTGTTTTCAATTTCAGGTGATGAAACTTGATCAACCTCTTGTTTTCAATTTCAGGTGATGAAATTTTGATATGAACTGAGACAAATTTCTATAATTTTCTAGGTTTTAGGTTTTTGGAAATTTTTTATTTGTTTCTTTGATTGATTGAATAAATATAGACAATAGGGCTGAAAGCCAAACATTTCAGGTTAAAGTTTGGTTTTTTATGATGCTTGATCTTTTAATTCTTCACAAAGAGTATGAAATTGAGTATTTATAATTTGGGGGTTGTTTATAGTTTGATTCAAATTGGTTTTCTTGTTGTGTTGTAAGTTGTTGTTCTTCTTTTAGGATGGAGTAATGGATTAATAGATAGAGTATAGAACTATATAGATATATACTTACAGCTTTTGTAGTATTTTGTTGAATGGATCTTAGATTGTTGTTCACTTTACTACATTAAGTTATATTATTGTTGTTGTTATTACTATTTTGTTGAATGGATCATAGTTATTATCAATTCAGTCACACAAAAAAGAGCATGGACATAATACAAAGCATAAATGATACTCTAAAGGAGGATTGAATTACACTTGAGGTGTATTGAGTAATGAAGAGTGTGTTGGACTCTTATTATAATCCAAAGGATTAAGGGATTGGACTAGTATCGCATTTATGGCATTATTAGCTGTGAATTTGTAATTATTAGGTTATATTTGTTTCTTTTCTATTAGCTTTAAATTATATCAGAGAATTATTCCAGAGATCTCAGTTTTTAGTTTCTACAATGTTTAGATGTATATTTGTATTTGTTTACCATGAATTTGAGTAATTAAATATAGAAAAAAGCAAGGCGTTGAATTTTTTTTTTTTTGGTAGGTGTCCTTTTGCTAGCTGTAAAACATGAATTGCAAGTATCTAGTGTTTAATTTTGCAATAATGTTCAGTTTTTTTGGCCCATATTTTCTTACCGCTGTTCTTTTGGAATTCTCTTTGCATTTTGCGATAGCGATAATTGTTGCAGTGTTGATTGTGTAGCCAAGATAGATTGTTTTAGAAGAGATCCACTTAGTCAACTTTTTGCAGAAAAATAATTGAAAGGTGGGAGAGACTACCTTTGCAATCCACTACTTCTGATATTTTGAATATTTTTTAAGAGTCTTGGTTTCTCTTCATCTTCAGCTCCAAGACAAACTGTATACATCATGGTAATGCATGGTTTTACTGCTGGTTGAATAAGATAAGGGTGATGGTAGAGCTTGGTTATTGATTATGGACAGTTTGACTGTGGTGATGGGGGGACGTTACAACAACTATGAAAGGGAGTCTGAGCATTTGAAAATATCTTTGCCAATTGTTGGTTTATATTCTGATAATGCCGAAGAAGTCGGAAGTTGTTCATCGCATGTGGGAGCTTGCTGATAGGACTCTGATATGCACGAGTCTTACCCGTAAGTAATTTTCCTTTCTCTGCCTCTTATGTTTTTGGTATGCTATATCGAATATTTGAGACGTGATTAGTTTGTTAGTGATCTTGAAAATGTGTTATTGCTGTCATAATTTGGTAAACTTACTTACACGGCTTAAAATATTGTTAGGAACTACTTCTTAAACGGAAAGATAGTATACATTTGAAGTTTGGCATTTGTTTGAGGTGTAGGTTCATTGTCATTACATCAGATGGTTCACTTCAACAAATTGAGATCAGTTATGGACAAGGTATCACCACCTTTCCTAAGTACATTTGTAATAACATGAGTCATCTCCGCAACAATGTTTTCTGCTTTGACCACCACCATGAACTTAATCTTTTTGTGGCTATTCACACGAAGTCTGGTATGTATAGTTAATATAATAATGAGTGTTATTACTGTTACTGATCACTAAAATATCTGCCAAAAAGGAGGGGGAGAGAAAAGCTTTCATTTTATGATAAAATTCATTTATACCTGTTATTTCACCCCCTCTTTCTCTCCCTCCCTCTTTGTGTGTATGTACTAGTAAGTTGCAGGAAACGCTTTCGTTCTTAGGTAGAAACAAGGTTTTTGCAGTTCTAATTAATAAGAAAATGTCATGTAAAGTGTGAAAGTCTTTGTATATCTATGTTAAATTTGTTTACATTTCCCTCAGATTGCAAATTCTCTATAAAAATCTATTTAATTTATGATTGATACCTTACTCCATGTTGAGAGTTGCTTAATCTACCCAGCCACAGCCCCGCAGCCGTGTAGTGATTGGTTGTGCGTAATCATTTTGTGTCGTGTTCCCTATATCCGCCGCGTGTTTATATTTCATCTCTAGTTAATGTGTCCTATCCTTAATAGTTGAGAGGATAATCCATTTACATTCCAAATTTTCCCTTAAATAAAACCTTTAAAGTATTATTTATGCTGTTTCTTCATTCCTAATTAAGTTTTTCTTTTTTGGAAACTATTTGTGTTTGTCTTTGCAGTAGCAGGAATACTTTTTTGGCTTTGTAGCAGGAATAATATTTTTGTCTTTGTTGAATTTCTATCAATAAATTCGGTGAATAATTCAATTCAGGTATGGTCCTTATTAGCGGTTACTTAAGATTCAGAGCATTTAAGCATTAAATCGGGCAAGTTAACTTAGTTTTTCATGTTGGCATTTGATCTACTTATGCTAGTAGTGTAGTTGAATTGTTTTAGCATTTGAGTTACACTGAATCATAATGAACTAGGTCTTTGATGTTTGGGTGATTAGGTTATAGTGGAAGCAGCTGGTCCTGAATTCATCATACTTGGCCAGCTAACTAATTCAATTACTTGGCCTTATGGTGTACTTATTTCTTGTTTCAATTTTTGTATAATAAACCAGATCAAATTATGTGAAATTTATCTGTTTAATCCTTTTTGGATTCATGTGATATTCAATGTTTCTTTTTCATTTTCATGATATTCTTATATATTACAGAACTGCCAAGAATCTTCCAAATGTAGTTAATTGTTCAACTCAGTACGAGTGTTATAGAGTGGTTGCCTTGTGTCCTTATGCACACTTACATGAAAATTGTTTATTATTAAGCCTTCATTTGCAATATCCAATAACTACTTCCTCTTTGGTTTTTCCTTTGTTTCTTCTTACTGCAGATTAGTATTTAAATTAGATAGTCTTGGTCGCGAAATATTGTCAATTGCAGTAAG
The DNA here is from genome assembly GCA_030408175.1 of Trifolium repens. Classification (NCBI taxonomy): domain Eukaryota; kingdom Viridiplantae; phylum Streptophyta; class Magnoliopsida; order Fabales; family Fabaceae; genus Trifolium; species Trifolium repens. Next base: position 17,748,125 of record CP125839.1, on the reverse strand, counting down.
GATTAAACATTACTAGAAATAAGACTTTTGGTTAAGGGATTCCTATAATGTAAGTTGTTTACAAAATCTTATTTTTAGATTTTAATGCTTGGAGTGTGTTTTTACGTGATTATTAATTGGTTTTGAATCAATGCAGTTCTGCGAATGATTTTTATCTTGAATCTGCCATGAAATCAAAGGTTAGTGATGTCTTGTTCCAAATCAATATCCATCTAACATTTGTCATGGTTTGGACAGCCTTAAATATACTTTTGCAGGGTATTTCCCCCTCTTTTTGCAACCATGGTTGATCCTTATTTTGATAGTTTGAAGAATGCAGATGCAGCTGAACCTAGATTTAAAGCTTGGAATGAACTTGACCCTGCCGGAGCACCAATTGCACAACACGAGTCAATTATGGTTTTGGTTATTATAATTTGTTCATACATAGATAGATTTGGTTTTCCTTTTTTTATTGCTTTGAAATATACATTGTTGATTGACCTCTTGATTAATTGTATCTTTAGAGTGCCTTGAAGGCATTAAAGTGCTGAATCAATATCATTGATGCTAATGGAAGAGGTTTTAAGTCATTACAGGTTCATGTTGATGTGATTTAGTGAGCTACAAGAAAAGGTAATGAGTCTACTGTTTTGCCTCTTTGAAAATATTAATTACTATTGTCCTTATATCAAAACTTTCATATTTATTAAACTTTTGGCAAGTTTTAGTGAGCATTTACATCAGCATTCTTGCCAGGCTGCTTACCTTTTTACATCAGCATTACATTTAACTACATTCAGTTTGAAATAGCTACTAAGCAAAGGAGTATCCTATTTAGAATACTTTTTTTTTGTACCTCCTATTCAGAATACTTTATTTTATCCTTTTATGACACTACCTCAAACTTGTTAACTATATTGCAGTCTGCTACCACTGCGGGAGAGGCTGAAATATCTCCCACCCATCCCATTCGATTGGGTCTGGCTTTGAATTTCTCAGTTTTCTATTATGAGATCTTGAACTCACCATAAAGGTTTGTCTATTTAATTTTTAACTAGAATTTTAATTGAAATTGGTGGTGTACTTGCTGAGAGAGAATATGTTTTCCTTTTTCCAGAGACTCTTGCAAAGCAGGGTTTTGATGAAGAAATTTCAGAGTGTGACACCTTAATGAGGAGTTCTTCAAAGATAGTACGTTGATCATTCAACTTCTGAGGGACAATCTGACTTTCTAGACTTCTGACATCACATAAGATGGAGGTAATTATCAATAAATGTGTTACAAATATATTTCTTTTGAGATGTTTAACAAGAATTATGGATAGTTCCAGAGGATGTGACAAGGTCAATCGGTCATATGTGTACATGTACAAATAGATGATAACTATTGGGTTTGAAGCTTGATTATTTCCTAGCCACAGTCTATCATAAACCCCTGGATTGTCCAACATGTTCAATGGATTGAAGCACAAAATATAAATGCACCTTTCTCTAGATTATGTCTAGCTAAAAAAAATTCATGAAACTGGTACTATAGGATGCTTAACTATGTATGAAGGCACCTAGATAGTGAGGTTTAATGATGAACATTAATTGTGGTAGTTATGCATTTTTTGTGGTCCTTTTCTATCAATGTTTACTGAATTTTTCTTACCTCCACCACAGAAGAGTCCCAGAAAGCAACCAGCACTGCTAAGCTTGGTGGAGGTGATGATGTAGAGGTGAGTAATTCTTCAAATATGACAGCTACAATTTATTTTCCTTTGACGACTTCAATTTATTCATTTCATTATTTTTGTAATGGCTGTGACTGTGAAGCTTCAAAATGGGATGACAGTTAGCATCGTTACTGCAGATGGTAGTTTGAAGGTGCATTTGATCCAATCACTTGCAGTACTCACGGTGTATGGAGGTGAGGGTTTTCTAATCTCTGGAGATGGTACTCATATTAAAACTTAGAGCTGTTTTTTAAAGTGGATAAAATGGATATATTTCTCTGTCTTGCTAGTTTGCAATCTTCCATTCCACTAAACTTGGACTTCCATATCTTACTTGAATTCAAGATCTGAGTGTAAGTAATGTCCCATTGAAGGAGTTACAAAATGAACCCTTCACCTGAGCTTTGGAGCATCTGGCTATCTTTGACTGCAATGATTTGTCTTTTCAAGAGTGAATTTGGGAACCGTTGCTTTAAAGGATTGAGAGGCTTGCCAGAAAGTATGTGACACCTCACTTCACTTGAGGTTCTGGATATTCATCATTGCACTACATTTTGTATTGACACATAACTTGGATCGATCTACTTTGATTGGATTGATCTACTTGCATAATAGTTTACATTCTTTCAAATGTACTGTTAGATAGTAATTAAATGATTACATTATGAAAAGTGACTTTTAATTGAGGTATTAAAAATGGTTAACAGAATAAAAAGCTAATGAAATAAATATAAAAAAGAAAAAAAAATTGACTAAATACCCAATTTATTATTGGGATTTTTTTTTAAAACATTTTAAAGGTTTGCGGCGGTTTCAAACCGCCACTATTATCTCAATATTTTTTTAAATTTTTTTTACAAAAACCGCCGCAAAGCATACAAAACCGCCGCAAATTACCGTAGCGACGGTTGTTCCAGCAGTTCCCAAAACCGCCGCTAAATGACCTAGCGACGCCGAAAACTGGGACGCTTGAAAAACCGCCGCAAACACAATAGCGGCAGTTCCAAACCGCCGCCGCTTGTCAAAACCAACTGCCGCTGTTTACTCTTTTCCTTGTAGTGAAAATTCAACATAGCAAACAAGTCCAATGGTAGAGTTGAAACTGAGTTGGAAGAGAGAGGTGTTGAAACCATTCAACACGGTTTAATTCTGCAGACGGGGACACGCGCCAGCCTTTGAGTTGGTGAAATACGGCGCGTGGATAACACGCGCAGAGAAGGCGCGTTTCTGCAAAACGGGCGCGGAGAGACAATGCGTTTTTGGAGAAAGGGCACGCGTGGCAGCCTGTGATTGGTTGTCCGGATTTTTATCTCATTTTATCTTTAAACTCAATTATTTCATTGCAAATTAATTTTTTATTTTTTTATTTTTATACCAAAATTCATGATTTTTTTTTGTCTATAAATAGAGACTTGGTTCATTTGATTTGGACACAGAAAAAAAAACCAAATTTTCACTCTCTTAATCTTATTATTATCTTTCTATTAATGTTTATTTTGAAGTTTTAGTCTTTGTTTTGTGTGTCGTATTTTAAATTAAGTTTTATTATAATTGTAATCGGGAGTTTAATTTAATTTTAATCGATAATTGTAATTTTAATTTTAATCGATGATTTGTATCGTATAATTTTAATTTAATTTTAATCGATAATTGTAATTTTATGTAATCATAAAAATATAAATATAAATTTAAATAAGAATATGAAATGTAAAAGTGGTGGGGTAGAGTGTTGAATGAAAAATCATTGGAGAGGGTAAAAGTTGAATGAGTGTTGAATGAGTAGGTGGAAGAAAGAGAAAATGATGTGGAGTGTAAAAGTGGGTGTTGAAAGTGTTTACCATTGTAGATGGTCTAAAGTCCAACAGTTGCCTCCGTTTATGCACGAGTATATTGAAGACGTGATAGATGTTAAGGACGATGAGCACTGTGGATTTCGTATCGTTGTTTTCCTACTTGGAAGACCCGTTGATGATCAGAACATCGTCCGGCTTGATTTTACTAGTGAGCTTAATAAAAAATGGGTCAGCTATTTTAATGTGTACGGTGGTAAGGACAAGTTCGACTACATTATGAACACACTTACACCGACCGCACAGGCTATGGCTCTGCACCTAGGGAGAAATGAATGACAATGTCGAACATGGGTTTTTTGTTGGGTCAAAGATACAAGCATGCTGTCGCACTTCTTGTCGGCACTATTGGGTACTCGGAAACGTATTTTCTATTGGAAGGTGAGCCGACTTCAACTGAGAGGCTAATGTGTCTAGAATGGGTGAACGGTGAGCATTTCATGGCTATCCGTTTGAAATCAGGTAGCCCATACCTCCGACTAGCACGATGTGGGATGGTCACTGTTCCGAAAATGCGTCAAAATGGCCATACAAATACATTTCTCGGATGTCGGTCTACGGCCACCTCAAGCGTGTTCATGGAGAACATATAGTTGAAGATCGTGACACTCGTCCGAAGATAGTTCCTGTTGTATTTGTTGACACTGAAGATAGCATCCTTCCTGTTAGTCTCGCCGATGATTAGCTTGATCGTTATGCCTAACCAATTTTTCCTAGTTTAGTTTGTTTGTAATTTGGTTAGATATTTTGTAATTGGGTTAAAATCAAAGATTTGTAATTGATATGCAACATTATTATATATTTATTTATATATATAAGTGTTTTCATGTTTCTTATGTTTGCGAGCTGTTTTGGTATGAATTTAGACCTGGTTTGAGCAGAATTTAGACCTGTTACTGCCTTCTGTTCTGGGTTAATCCGTTACTTAAGAAGCGGATACCGCTTTTAGGACTTTCAGGATTACAGGTCCTCCTTCTCTTATGACGCGGACATCTCTTTGTAGGGTTTTCCGCAACATATGTAACGGATCATATCAGAACAGAATGCATAAAAACACAGTGAGGCACAATTGCAATTGTGGGAGAAAAATGAATTACAATGTATTTATCAGACACAAAAATTACACATAGTGATCGGTGGTCTTGAGCACTTACTCAAATAAATATTACATAAAAATAAAATGATAACGACATCCTCTAACATAATTCATAACAACATCTAATAAGTTCAGGATGTCACTGGGAAATGGGAATGTCCATCTGAACCCATCTGGCCCTTTTACAACTGTGGGGGTCACCATTGATAAATCTCTAGGAGAAGATAATGTTATTGCATTATCTCTTTCCACTTTAAATGACATGGACATTTCAGTTAGTCATACCGTACCCAAATTTGAACACAAAAGTCCCGTGTTAATTAGTATAACGACTACAAACATCATCTTTAAAGGGGTCGTAGTAATCGTTCTGCCTAACGAACGACAGACTTTGCAGCCGCTTACAAACAAAATAGCAAAAACTAAACAAACTAACATTACTACTAGGCATGGCAATGGGGCGGGGACGGATTTTGCTCTCCCCAAATCCAAACCCATATAGTTCGGGTTTCCCCAATTCCGAGCGGGGATAAAAAGTATAACCCCAAATCCAAACCCAATGGGGACCGGGTATTCCAACGGGGTTCGGGTATCCCCGTTATGTCTTTTCCTACATGAATTTGGATTTCATTTTAGTATTTTTTTATTAAATAAAAGAAGTTAAAAGCCCAAAATTATTTTGTTTCAACGATATTTTTTCAAATAAAGAAAAGAAATAGAGAAAATAGTTTGTTTAATACTCAAATTAAAGATAAAAAATAAATATATAAATGTAATTTAAGAAATTGTTTAAGGATTTCTAATTTAAAAGAGGTAAAATCTAATTTTAATATATGCGGGGCAGGTTCGGGGACGGGTTCGGGGTGGGTATCAATGTCCCCATTACCCGCCCCAACCCCATCTTATAAAATCGGGGAAAACCCAAACCCAGTCAACTCGGGTTTTCCCCGTCAAAGCGGGTATGGTTTGGGCGGGTACCCGCGGGTATGGGTTTTATTGCCATGTCTAATTACTACAAATAGAAAAATTGAAAGAGAAGAAGAGAAAGAGAGGTGTGAAACCTCAGGAGGCTGAAGCCCTCCATTTATAGCCATTTTGGCCGTACCTGTGGCCAATTGAAATTGGCCATGTGGCAGACCTTTGACTGAAGAGGGAGACCTGGCCACCGACTAGTCTGCTACTTAAATAACGGACGACAAGTGCAAAATTACTCAATTTTTACTCATTTTTTCCCGTCCGTTACTTAAGTAGCGGAGGGTAAAATGGAAAAGTTGTAGGGCGCACGAATAACTCATAGGGTGGCAAAAGTAATCTACGAAAAATATTCCTCCTCAAATTGTAACCAAGTTTGTATCTCGCATGATTTCTGTAAATAAAAGAAAAAAAAAAACTCTGGTCATCAAATATATCTCGCATGATCTCTATAAAATATAGTATTGTATTGGTATTGAGTGAGATTGAATTAGATGGTCCAATCTCTAAAATAACCATTTTTTTAAAATTTTTTGATGATAGACTGCTAATAGTATTTCAATAATTAAAATGTGTATAATAAATTTGGTATATCAACCAAAATTTAGAAATTAGTTGATAATGTGGCCGCCTTAGATTTTGTTTTGGTTACATAAGAGGAAAAAAAAAGCTACAAGGGATTTACTCCATAATAAACTCTACACCCGAAGTATCATCAAAGACTAGCCTCACGAGCTCAATAGCACGAGTAGAAACATCTATCAACGACGAGTCAGAACTAGCACCCAATTTATCCAACACATTCGTACATGCATTTCCTTCACGAAGAGTATGTGAAAGAGTTACCTTCCAATCATTAGCTAATAGCTTTTGAATACAAAGAATCTCCTTTACGAAGCGATTATGTGCTGTGACCCGTGCTTTGATTAAATTACTAGACAGTAAAGAATCCGAGCAACACAACACATTACAAAAACCACGTTTGCCAACACAACTTCAAGCCGTACCATATCGCCAAAATCTCAGCAAATAGAATGTTCGAAATCGCAACGACTCCATAAAAACCCCTGATAAAATCACCATCTCTGTTACGTAACAATCCATCATATCCTGCCATGTTATTCGAACCCAGCAAACTCTCGTCCACATTAGGACAAACAAAACCTTCTATTGGGCAGGACCACTTCACCCGTCTATGGTTCAAAGCAATCGGTGTGACTTCCGAAGGTAACATAAAAGTATCAGACATATCATTAACCAGAGAATGAATTTTAGCTACGCTTGTGTGAGCATTTTCCCGGTGGTTATTGAATATAAAGTCATTCGTCGCACACCAACCATCCATAAAGTAACAAAGATAATGTTTCCATGTTCGTTACCAAATCTGCTTACACCAGGTCTTCCGATCAACACCTTGGAAAGCATAAGGGACACTATGCAAGCTACACATATTCCAAATATCGACCGAGTCACCACAGAGAAACAAACAATGATCGATTGTTTCTATTTTCTAATATTTATATAAAAAATACAACAACAAAATTTTGAAGTTTTTATGAATAAAAATGACAATGTAGCATAAATTAAATAAATAAAAAATCAATCGAGCTAGATGAGTAAACCTTAAACTTGCAGTTGGCATGTAGTTCTGATTTTCCTCTCAAATACTGCAATTCATGTCACATTATTATAGCAAACAAATTATAAGATCCATTTGAACAAGAAAATTAAATTATATTGGAGATGAATATTATTCTTTTGAAGCTAGCTCTTGAATGAGTCTTATATGAGTGGAAAGAGAGCAAATATGAGCCAAGATTCCTCACCAACAACACCTTCATTTGAGAGAAGAGATGGGTTCTAAATTTACAGCTAATGCCGGCAAGTCATCCTGGCTCAAATATACTCTCTCTACCTCTTCATGCAAGACTTTGGAGCATGTAATAAACAACAATATTAAATGTAAATTTCACATGATTTCATATTTGATTGTCTATGCTCTTGAGTATCATGGTTGTCAATGTATTTATAAGATGAAAATGTCAAAGGCTGAAATTCCAAGATACATTATTTCATCAACTGATTCTTGATTCGATCTCTAGAGAAAATATTCCAAACTACACTTCATTCTCTTTCCTTCCCTAAGGGGGGTCATGCAGCATACCAAATTTTAGAGTTTGACAACTCCTTTTTACCAAATTTATTTTATTCTCTTCATTTAACTTTTTTTAGTCAAACTTGTGACTATTAGGTGCATGTTCTGATTCAATTTTGAGAAAAGAAAAAGATTTGATCACAAATATTTAGTCACACATATAAAAATACATGTTATATAATTATTTCAGAAATACATATTATTTAATTATTTTTATCCTTTTAACTTCTTTTTTTTGCTTTCGCACCGGTTTTCGACCCACCAAAGGTGGAAGACTAATTCAGCTCGTGCGTAGAGGCATGCGCACTGGCCAAGCATTGTGCCCTATGGGAATCGAATCCAGTATTCCCCGGATATGTCCTTGGAAGGAGCTTCTTGCCACTGAAGTCCAAACAACTTGGTTTCTCCTTTTAACTTTTATCAAACATGTGTGTGATCAAATAAAGTTATCAAATTTTTATGATCACCCAAGACATATTACCTATAAAAATACACACTATTTAATTATTTCAAAAATATATATTATTTAATTATTTTTCTCCTTTTAACTTTTATCAAACATGTGTGTGATAAAAAATACACATTATTTAATTATTTCATAAATACATATTATTTAATTATTTTCTCCTTTTAACTTTTATCAAACATGTGTGATCAAATAAAGTAATCAAATTTTTGTGATCACCCAGGACTTCCTCTTGAGAAAGACAACAATAATTCTAAAATGATAATATTAATGGATCTTAATTAGATGATTTATTCGAGTAAAATTGAATTATCTTAAAATCTAGATCCGGAGCTTTTACCTCTAAAATAATTATTTTAAATTTTTCGTTCAATTTACTTTATTTGAAATAATCACATTAAACATCTTAAATTTAATTCACTTTTAATCAAAATTATCATACAAAAGTAAGATAATTCAAAATTAATTTTTTTATCACTTTAAATCTATAAAACAATTGGCAGCAAAATCTAAAAAATAAGGACAGAATAAACAAATAAGAAAATTCGAAAATATAAATTAAGAGGGAAACAAAGAAATTAGAGAAGAATTATGACGAGCTCTGCTCGTAAAAGAAAAAAAAAAATTAAATCCCCTACCACAACAGCTGTGAGAATCATTAGATTTAGAAAAAATAAATTTCTTTCACTAAATCTAATAGTTCTCACGGTTGTTGCACTATGCACTATCCATCACAATCAAGCTCATACCATTTAATTTCCACTCACACTTGGATTCATAAAAAGAACAAATCTCCATCATGTTCCTTATCCAAAACCGTTCTTCTTGTCTAGAATCAATTTTAATATTTCTACCTGTGCTATAAGGAATGGATATGTAGGAACAATCAAACTTAGTTGACTTGGCACATTTTCTTCTTGAATACTGTTTGTTGATTGAACAATTACTGTTGTTGTGGGAATAGAATAATATAAGGGGAGAGATTAACAGTGTTTACCACCCAAGATTATGTTATAGCATTTTCAATTAGAATTTTTGTAGATAGTGTATTTGATAAGATTATGACTTGTTTGAGTTCCATTTGCTTAGCAATATTTTCTTTTGATCAAATTTGCTTAGCAATATAGACATAAATGTTGGTATATATTTTTTTCTTCTGAATTTCGGTTAAAGACAAATCATTTGAAAAAATTTGAATTCGGTGGCCTTCTAGTTTTTAGCTTGGGTGTCACGAGTTTCATTTCCTTTTGTGGCTCTCTTTGCCGTTTTTCTTTAGTTTTTGGTGGAGTACTATTTGTATTTAATTTTAATTTTTCTTTTGCCGTTTAAAAAAATCAGACTTTTTATGCTAATTAAAATAATTTTATATCACCAAAATTTTTATAAAAATTAATAATTTTATATCAAATGTTATTTACATCTAGAAAAAGTTTTGAATTATTAGATACAGCCCTTAAGAATTTTTTTTTTAAAAAATTGTGTATGTGTCAATGTGTTATAGTCGGGTACTCTATCAATAAAGTTAGCAGACATATTCTTCTTTCTCTTTTTTTTTATTTTATATATTTCCAAAAACATGTCATCAAATCCAAGCAAACATATCCTCAACTAGCAACTATATTATTCTTTTCAGCCTTACAGAAGAATTTACTTTTCCAGCTTTTCTTTCTATGAAAATTGCAAAATTTAATTGTAAAATTAATCATGCATGCGATGAGAATTGGAAAATTTTCCATTTGAATTACGAATATAGAAGTGTATGATCATACTTTCTATTTCTAACATACCATTTTAACACACTCCAATAATAATTAAACATTTTTGTCAAAAAAAAATAATAATTAAACATTTTATCGCTTTCTTTTAGCTCTTTAATTTACCTGCAACCGATTTCATTTTCATTGATTAAAAAAAAAAAAAACCTTTCATTTTCAAGACTCAGTTTCTCATCAAAATTCCCGTCTGTCAAAAGGCATGTTGATATACGAAGACACATTCCTTTCTTGTGTATTATTTTTGTTGTTATTGACACAAATTCGAAATTTACTTTTTCAAAAGAAAAAAATAATGAAAATTACTTTCTATAAAATTTAAATCTCTTCAACAAAACCCTAAACCCTTCAACAAAATTAAACGGTATGGTGACGATAGCAGAAAAGAGATGGGGTAGATCGGAATAAACTATGGACAGATCGGAAAGAGGAGCCTATGGACACAAATGAGAAGGAGAAAGAACCAAGGACTTTGTATAGAACGACAATTTGAAGTTTAATACTCCATCCGGTCATTTTTATAAGAGATATTTGACTTTTTAAATTCATTCAATTATTAATGTATCTAAACTATAATATGAACTAAATACATCACTTAAATGAATTTAAAAAGTGAATTATCTTTTATAAAAAGGACGAGAGAAGTATTTCTTAAAAAAAATAATAAGAATTGTTGTTCAGCAACTTATAGAGTCGGTCAAAAGGTAAAGGATTAAAAAAAGTGGATGATGTGGCTTTTTATTATTGGAGTGTGTCAATGGAATGTGTTAAAAAGTGTGATATTAGCTAGCATTTCTCTTATTGTTGGATCTCTTTTAAGTAGTCAATCAATATGTTAATGTGTTTTTGCGTTTATAAGATCTCCTTCTTGAGAAGAAATATATTTGAATATTGCTTAAAAAATATGAATAATATAATATTTTTTTCTCGTGACAGGATAGTTAAGAACAATTCTTGCATAGGCACAAACTCAAATAAAATATATTTAGACGTACAATTAATGTGCACAAGAAATATTAATGTGCACGAGAAAACATAAAAGCATCAACATTATAATTGCAAATATATTCTTTGAAGTACCATGTAATTATTTTTAAACTTAGTTGCTACTTGAACGCACAAATACAATGGAACTTTAAACACTTCACATATAAAGGAGGAGGACAAAAGTTAGGAGGACAATCATTAATATTTACGCAGAACGGTTTTGCTGTGATATCAAATAAGAAAAAATGAATGTTAGTAATATGAGATGAAACAATATATATAAAATGTAAAAAAATTCTTAATAGGTATATAAAAAAGAAAATTTGAAAAAAAGAAGATAATATGGACTAACCGCCATCGGTTACTGTAACATCCGTTTTTAAGTTAATTAGAATTATTACCTTTTATAGTATTTTGTGTTAGTTAATTATTTTAATTGTGAGTGGTTGTCCAAAATAGAAAAGAATAGAGAAATTGATTAAGTAGTTAAATGAGTAGTGTTGTGACATAGAAATTTAGTGGGCTTGGCTTAATGGGCTAAGTTAGAGAAGTGAGGGTATTAGGTTTTATGTTAAATTGAGAGAGGGAGTTAGTCACAAAACTCATAAACACAAACCCTAGAAAAGAGAGAAAGTGGGAGGAAGAGAGAAAAGAAGAGAAGAGAAGAGAAAAGAAGAAGGAGGAGTAGAAGGTGAAGAGAAGGAGTAGAGATTTCTTCATCAAAAGGTGAGAGTAGTTATCTTTTCAATTTGAGATGATCCTGTCATACCCTAATTTTGCCCCATACTTTTTTTATTCCCATTCTGCCCTTTTTGCATCAATTTCATAAAAACCCATAAAATTGCATAATTATTTCACAAAAATTCATAAAAATATTTTCTTTAATCATTTAGTTATTTTTCATAAATTATTTAATTATTCATGAAATTCCTTTTTATTTGCATTTTCTCATATTTCATTTGTAGATTACTTCATGGACAAGTAACACCTTTTTTCTTCATAATTTTTCATTTTAATCAACATCATTCTCATGTTAAATTTAAAATTAAAATCATCATGCATATGCATTTTTATTTCATTTTATTATTTCATGTGATTATTTAATCTTGCTATTTTGTCCAAAAAATCAAAGAAATTCAAGAAAATTCTTCCAATCATTGACACCTCATCATTCCTATCATTAGTGAACTAGAACCTTCTATTCTCCTCCACCTCACCACAAAAAAATTCTAACTAAAGCACAACCAAAAAACCTCAAAATATCATAAATTACATTCTCAAAATTACCCTTTTCTTGGCCAACAATCTCATCCCATTCTTACCCTAATCTCTCACTATAAATAAAGCCTCACATCAGACCAAAATCAATCATCAATAACAGTATAGAAACTCTGCCAAAATCAATACTCATCAACATCCATTTTTCTTCATTTTCACAAAAAAACCAAAAACCTCAAAACTTCATCAAAACTCAAAAACAAAACATCAAACATCTTCAATCAAGTTCCAGAAGCAAGGATTCAAGCAAAAACGAACGAAATTCATCACCCCTAAGCTCAAATTAAAGCCACGGTGGCCAAGAGGAGTTCAAGAAGATTCGGACCTAAAACTTGTTTAAATAACGTAATTAATCTCTAATTCTAGCTCATTAACTTGTCCTAATGCTTTCTGGTTAAACGTTTCGCTTTAATTTGATCTGCATTTCATTTTGCCATTTTTGTTTCTTGGAGCTCTTTTTACTTTTGTTTCGTAACCCTTATAGTAAGTCCTCAAATGTGAAATCCAAGCTTTGATTCGTGATCAGGAGGCAAAAACAAGTGGGTTTGAGTTTCGTTTCGTTTAATTTGAGCTTGATTTGAGAAATCCCGAATTTTTTTTGAAATGAAGAAGATGAATACCGTAGGTAAATGTTTGAAGGTCGTAGGTAAAAGTATGAACTCCGTCGCTACTTCCTTTTTCCGTCGCTACAGATTTTTTCTTGGACTTCTGCGTTTTTGTTTGAACTGCACGCGGACTGGGCCTTCTGGCCCAGATCTGCTTTTCGCACCACCCATCCTTTACCGTTTGCACCCCCACAGCTTAAATTAATTTTAATTGATTCTTAGCTTATTCCCAAAAGCACTTAAGTGGTTAATAGCTTATTTAAGCTATTTTAATCACTTTGTTATGCTTAAATTTATTATTTCATTATTTTAGCATTTTTATTTGCTTTTTAGTTTATTTAATCACTTTTTAGCTTATTTTCATAAGCACTTATTTGGTGCTTGATCTTTTTAGCTTACTGGACCATTTTGCTTTGCTCATATCATGTTTGATTTCAGATTATGTTCATGCTTCCTTAGCTTGTTATTTAATCACTTTTTTAGCTTTTTAGCTTATTTACTTAAGTGCTTAATTATGATTAATTGCTTATTTTTATTTCTTATGCTTGTATTCAGCTCTTTAGCTTTATTTCAATTCATTCTAACTCATCTCATTTACTTTGATTTAATTTTGCATTGTTATGTGTAATTAATTCGTTGTACGCTACTTTTTAGCTTATGCATTTTTATTTAATTATGCATCATATCTCTTGTTGCATTCATGCATTGCTTAATTTTGTCATATCAATTCATGCATATTTAGTTATATCATATTGACTCATGCACTTTTAATTAGAGCACTTGCATTCATACTTTGATTATTTTGTTATTGCTTTATTATTATACCACTTGCATTTGCTATTATGTTATTGCGATCCTTTTATTCTCTTGCTTTCTTCCTTTTGGACTTTGTTTTCATAATCAAATTAATAAACCTTTTCACAAAAACTAATGAATGAAAAAGGGAGAATCTGGCGTTTGCTTCTTTCTTTCCCGGATTAACTTGGTCGCCGGTCGTTTGACTAGTGTTCATGAGTTAATTCTCATTCCAGAAACAAGCGTTAAAAACAACCAACACTCGTCTTTTCTTTTAGACATTGTTTTCTTAATCAAATTAACTAAAGATTTTCATAACAACGCGAATGAAAAAGGGAGAATCTGGCGTTTGCTTCTTTCTTTCCCGGACTAACTTGATCGCCGGTCGTTTGACTAGTGTTCATGAGTTAGTTCTCATTCCAAACAAAACAATCGTTAAAATTAATTCAACACACTCAAACTTCTTTTCAGAAAGCATGGATATACGCTTTATCCATTCCTCTGACACATACACAGCTTAAGCCTCTGATTAGAGCATACAAGCGTCGTTGTATCAGCGGAATGCGAAATAAGCAACATCCGTTATTCAAACTCTCTTTTTTACAATGGATATACGCTTTATCCATTCCTCTGACACATACACAGCTTAAGCCTCTAAAGTAGAGCATACAAGCGTCGTTGTATCAGCGGAATGCGAAATAAGCAACATCCGTTATTCAACTCATTTTTCACAATGGATACACGTTTTATCTACTCCTCTGACACATACACAGCTTAAGCCTCTGATTAGAGCATACATGCGTCGTTGTATCAGCGGAATACGAAATAAACGTTATTCACTAAAATCAACCAACCACACAAACAATTTTTACCAGAACTACGTGAGTTTTGAGTTTCCCATTGCACCGGGGAATACGTAGGAGCGGGCTCCTACAACCGTCAAACTCAAATAATAAAAACTTTTCTTTTAATTTATTTGGAAACGAAGTATAAAATAGCCAAGAGATAGAGTAATTTAATTCAAACCTACGCAGACAAACCTAAACCACCTAAATGGTTCCCATCGAGTACGATGGATGCGAGGGGTGTTAATACCTTCCTCTCGCATAACCAACTCCCGAACCCGCCACGGTTCTTCAACCGTGTTTACCAAGGTTTTCGTGATATTTTCCTTTCCCCTTCCGGGATAAATAAACGTCAATGGCGACTTCATTGTATTACGCAAGGATGAATTTTCCAGCCCGCTACAGATCCATAGAGAGGGGAGAAGTATTCTTCTCCAATCCCAAACTCTCTCATCTCTTGGGTTAGGGTTTTGGTTTGATGGGAATGTGTTAGATGTTTTGATTGATGTTCATAGATGAATCCTCATGCTTAAATATGTTTGTTGTATGATTTCTTCATGATTAAATTCAATGTTTTTATGCATAAATCATGAATTGTAAAAATGGGTTTTTGATGAAAATGGATTGTTGTTCAAAAAATGGGTTTATGTGATTATCATGAGCTTTGGTGAATGAACCTTGTATGATTAATGTTGAAATATTGTTGATAAGATGTTTGTTAAAGTTCAAATAGCATGGATAATGATTTAAGAACCTTTGAGTTAATGGGTTTCCATTTGTATTTTGAAAAATCAAAGATTTGTGTAGGAAAATCTGTCTTTTAGAAAATCTGAAGAAAGATCGTCATTTTTGACCCTTTTTCACTTCGAATTGGAATTTCTGTTAAACATGAAAGTTGTAGGTCTCGTTCTTAGCTTTCCAACGCATATTCACCCATCTCATTTGGATCAACGTAGCCCAAGTTATGACCGTTTTGGTGAAACGGGATTTTCCTGTGCTGTCGAACTCGCCCTGGCGAGTGCAGAGCGAGCTGGGGGCGAGTGAGCCCAGTAGCTACTGACTTCACTCGCTGTGAGCTCGCCCTGAGCTCGCCCGGCGAGCTTGACAGGCCTGAAACTTGACTCTTCTTTGGAAAAATGATGTATATGCTTATGCTATGTTTGGATTATGATTCTATGAGTATTGAATGGTATATGTGACTTTAAATTGAGTCTCAAATGACGTATTAAGTTAAGATGTTACTTATGATTGATTACCATGATGGTTATGTGAATTAAGATGAAGTTATAAGATAGAATAATGTGACTATTGTTAAATGACATGAATGCTTGTGTGTATGACTATAATGATGATGTAATGAGTTGTGTTGATGAGAACTTGAGGAGGAATATTAGGTTGAGATATCCTATTATTCATGAGTAAATGTGAAGAGTATCATCATAAGTCGTATATGTACATACATGCATTCATTAGTCAATGTCCCCCATGACTTAAAACTGACGAGCGAGGTCCCCCATGACTTAAAACTGACGAGAAGTGAATGGATATAATTCTATCCTAATTTGAGCGGGTACCACATGCATTTAGTTGTGTCTAGGGTGACATAACATTGATAATGGCATTAGTTGCATTAGGAAATTGAGCATTCTAATTGATATTTGTTAAATGGTGTGAAGTGCAATATCGATTATTGAGGTTGCTTGTCTAAATGCTTGATTGGATGTTTACTCTTGAATATGTTTTAATATTCATTATGCTTTGAGATGCATGCAACTAAACGATAATACCGTTTAGTTATACTATGATGTTTATATAATGCGATTATATTTTATTCTTGCATTATGTCATTGAATTGTAACTAACTCTCATTTATGTGTATTTGAATGGTTTGGGACCAGATTCTCAGCTATGGGACTCGGCTCAGGAGTAGGAGTTGTTCGTTTGCTTAGCACTAAGTATAGCTTTTTGGTAAGGTGCTAGTGGAGGACCTTTAGGACTTTGTCTAGTTTTGTAATAGGTTGCTCTGATACAATGTAACATCGGGTTTTAGGTCGTATTTGTTGAACCTCGTTTGTGTGATTTATTTCTTTAGACCTTGCTATTATCATATTCTCAATATCGTTGACGTTGTGGAGTAGGTTTGACCTACAAGACATACTTAATTTGTAATTTGATTATGTCATGCATATTTTGCCTTAAGCTTGTTGAGTAGCTTATTGGTATTAAAAATGCTTCCGTTGTGATCTAAGATGAAATGTATGCATGTTTATGAAATTTTATTTAACGTAGCACCTTGACATGCTTGTATGTTTTTAATTAAATTCAATTATAGCGTATAAGTGGGTTAGGGTGTTACAGTTACAATGATAAATATGAAAAAAATGATAATCATAATAGAAACAAACTTCAGAGTTTCAACCATACTTTTTCTTCTGCATGTTGTGTTTGTCTTTATTGCTATTTCAATTGATCATTTTACCTACAGACTAATTAAGCCAATTAAATATGATGTTGTGTTTGTCTTTATTGCTATTTCAATTGATCATTTTACCTTGTGGTTAATAAAACAAGTAAAAAAATTTATAGTCATTAAAGGTCCCTTTTTTTATTCTAATATTTCATTATTATTATCATTATTATTATTTCTATTTTATTCTTTCATGATGGACATGGAAAAAATCGCAAAAGATAAATTATAGGGTTGAATGATAATAAAACTAGTTGGTAAGAGTAATGGAATAATAATTATAATGTATGGGTGACTATACACTGAAGTTTGTATGACTTTAGAATTGATCTGAATGACATGGATCTGATGTATATAAATCTATCTATAATAAAGAAAAATGATAAAAGATTTAGACATACAAAATTTATACTAGTTCACCAAAGGTGACCTACTCCAATCTCCACAACTGTGAGATTTCACTACGTGCTTAATATAATCTCTCAAATTTTGCACAACTCCAATTCCTTTTCTAACCTAGACAAAGCTTAAAAGTACGAGCTTGAGATAATAACCTCCCAATTCTGTATAATACCTTTTCTGACCTAAACAGATCTTACTACCATGTGCTTAGAATAGCCTCCCAAATTCTACACAAACTTTTACAACAATATGCTTGGGATAAATGTAACACCCCGTTTTCATAAAGCATAAAAGGGGCATTATTTTTTTATTTTTTTTCAACTAACACTCCGAGTGCGCATAAAAATGTTTCTTTTTAACGAGCCGACATTAATTTACAACGAAAACCATATATGTATATAACACCATATATATATGTTGCATTTCAAATGCTAAGTGTAAAACCTGAATATATACAGTCCATAAGTCTAGTGCTCTGAAGCGCACGACAACAAAACAAGTTAGAACCCTAAGGTCAACAAAAAGCACGGTGCACAAACCGCACCGGCACAAGTCTAACTAAACACAACTAACTCCCTCACGAGCTCATTATGGCCTAGAGCTGCCAACATCATCCTCTCGACCTACATCGTCATCTGGGGTGGGATGAGCCCGCAAATGAAAGAAAGGGTCACCACAAAATACAAGATATATATATACATAACCGGTGCGAAAGATTGTACACATAACAATAATTCCACAAACACAAGAGAAAGCTCTTAACCACCAAAGCAATTCCCACCAACGGGTTTATATATATAATGCACACCAAGCCTAATGCAGACTTCTACAATGATTGTGACAACCATTTCCAGTTCGTCACATGCATGAGTTTAATTCCGGAATTCAACCTCTAAAAAGAGTCGTAGGGTAAGCGAAGCCACACAGTCAAACACAACCCTCACAAGGCCACAAAGGGCAGGTGAGCCACACAGACAAACACCAGGTGAGCCACACAGACAACCACCAACTCAATAAAATCCAGTAGGATTTGGCGAAGCCACACAGTCAAACGCCCGGTGCGTAGGCAAAGTCACACAGACATACACCTAGGCAGGCAACTATGAAATGCATGGCATATATTCTCTTTGGCATATACAGGGTAGTCACACAGACAAAATCCCCGCGTAGTCCTATCCGACGCACGCATTCATATATGCTCATGCAAACAATCACATAGCCTAAAGCCTATGTACAAACCATCACAACATACATACATTTTCCTAATCATATGTAAATTGGACACGTATTTATAATCACGTTCTCATCAACGAGAATACATAAGTACAAACATGCCAAAGCACACAGCAACTGCATAAACAGCAAAACCAAGCATGTCGTAACCGTTTTAAAAGACGGAAATAAAGTGGAGCCCTTACCTCGGCAAGCACTCAAACAATCAAACGATCACACAACACTTACTCGCTTCCTAAAACAAGCAAACTACACAATCAAAACCATTTCCAATCAATCCCCAATGAACTGGACTCCAAAACCCCAAAAACATAATGCTTTCTAAGGTAAAACCACTCTTTCGGATACTATACCAAAAACTACCGTATTGATCAACCCCCATGAGTTATTTGTACTATTTTTAGGACCCAAAACAATAGGCAAAAGTCTTAAATAATTTGAAATGCAAAATGGCCGTTTTCTTGCGTTACAAGTTACGTACTTTCCGAGTACCCAAAAACCCGTTTCCAATCCCAACCACTTCCATAAATTAATAAAAAGGGATTAGAAAGCTAAAAACCAAGTTAGGACATCAGAATCCAAAATTTTAGGTCCCAGGGGTCGCTAGCGGTCGCTGGGCGACCAACTAGCGAAGGCAAGTCAGAATTGCCTCGTTCCAAGGCCTGATCTGGCGAAGGCTGGCGACCAACTCCCGCTGAGCGAGCAGCTCGTCGCTGAGCGACCACACCAGAACAGGACTGGTTTTCTTCATGACAGCAGCAGCAGCAAAACTTGTTTTACTCAATTTTCACCCAAAACAACTTTTCACGCAACACACAACATACGCATAGTATTGGTTCCCAACAACCGTTTTCACAACAAAGCAATACATTTCCGAAAGCATGTTGGTTGCTTCGAGTGCAAGTTATTTGGTTTTCATTTCCAAAATCAAAACCAAATCCAAGCACAAGTTTTATTACGGGCCTTAACCGACCTGTAACCATTTTCAAACATGTTTTCAAAGCAAAAAGCAACACCACATAACACAAGAGTTTTAAACCACTTGGAATACACAAACACCACACAAAACACTTAGGAAATATTTTCATAAACACCAAAATATTTTTCATCGGATTTTCTAAAACGAAGCCATACAACACCATTCCCTTTCGCCTAAAGGTTCAAAAACAACGTTACTTTTCAAAACCATACAACCTAACAACATGTTATTGATCAATACATAACCAAACCAAAACCCTAACTTTTCTCATGAGATTTTTCACCAACTCATGGAAAAGTGAAAACAAACCAACCTAGCACAATTGTTCTACACACAAGAACGAAACCTAAGCAACATAAGGCTCAAAACCTCATATCCCAACAAAACCTCACACAAGCATAACCCCAAACACTCCTAAACTCTATAAGTCTACCAACCTAGGAGATGAGAAGAGAGGGTTACCTTTAGAATGAGATTCTCTACAACTTTCCTCTAAGCTCCAAAGCTTGAAAAGGATTGAAATGGTGAGGAATGGAAAATTTAGTGAAGCTTTGGTTATGAACAAGGGTGTCACGATGGAAGAAGAGAGAATGGAAATCTTAGGCAAATTTTCTAAGTCCACAACACACAAACCTCCTTACTATGCAAAAGCTCTTGATAGCCAATCCACCCTTGGATCAAAGTAAAGAAAATCCCATGCTAAACCTTAGCCATTGGATCACTTTGTTTTATGATAAATCACAAGATTAAATCAAACCTCTAGAAACTCAACTCATAATCAGTTCTCGCGCGCCGCGGCGAACAAAACTCACCAAAACAGAAAACCTACAGAAAGAACGTCTATCGTTTTTCCATTCCAAAACTTATCGCCGAAACTTTTTCCGCGACTGAAATTTCTTCCACACCTTGGAAAAACTATTCTCAGAATATATCCTAACTCACGCAAATATATAAAACTTCCACCCGAAATCTTACTGAATTAAGAAGCAGTAAAATTTCACAACAGCGGGTAAAATTCCTACTCGTTTTTCCAAAAACAAGAATAATCCAAAACTCGTTATTCTGAATATACAGTAACCTTCTCATTCAAGAAACATGATCCCAGGACGAAAGCCTGTTCAAATACAACATACGAGTGCGAAACAGACTCGTTCTCAGCAAAAACCTACTAAATACACGATGTTTCACAAACGAAACCATCGGAAACCCTACAACACCAAGTAAAACCCTAACATTCCTAGCCCAGCTATACAGTGGAATCCTAGGTCTTACATTACTACCCCCCTAAAAGAAGTTTCGTCCTCGAAACTTAGACGTCGTCAAACAACCCGGGGTATAATTCTCTGATCTTACTCTCCAGCTCCCAGGTGGCATCCCCTGTAGCTTCATTCCAGATCACCTTCACCAAAGGTATCTCCTTCGTCCTCAGACGCTCCATCTTCCGATCCGCAATCTTGATCGGCGGAACCTCAAATGACAAGTTATCCCTCAGCTGGATGTCATCTGGTGTGATCACATGTGACGGATCCGGTGTATATTTTCGCAACTGCGACACATGGAACACGTCATTAATCAAAGATAGCACCGGTGGCAACGCGATCCGGTATGCTACCTTCCCAATCCGCTCCGTAATCTGATACAGCCCGATAAACTTCGGAGTCAACTTCTTTGCTTTCAAAGCCCTTCCAACACCAGTTGTTGGATTAACACGAAGAAATACATGATCTCCCGCTTCAAACTCTAGCGGCCTCCGACGCTTATCCGCATAACTCTTTTGACGATCTTGGGCAACCTTCATCCTTGCCCTTATCTTTCGGACCTTGTCCGTCGTTTGTTGTACCATATCCGGGCCTACAATTGCGCTTTCCCCATCTTGGTACCAACACAGTGGAGTCTGACATCTTCTCCCATACAAAGCCTCGTATGGTGCCATTCCGATAGTCGAATGGTAACTGTTGTTGTACGTGAACTTTATCAATGGTAACACGTCGTCCCAACTCCCACGGTCATCCAACACACAAGCCCTCAACAAATCCTCTAAAGACTGATTTGTTCTCTCGGTTTGCCCATCGGTCTGGGATGATAGGCAGAACTCAACCTCAGTTTCGTCCCCAACGCCTCATGCAAAGTCTTCCAAAAATGAGAAGTGAACTTGGGGTCTCGATCCGACACAATACTCGACGGAATCCCATGTAGCCTCACAATCTCAGAAATATACACATCGGTTAACTTTGTCGTTGTATACGTAGTCCTCACCGGTAGAAAATGAGCAGACTTCGTCAACCGATCCACTATCACCCAAATGGAATCATGCTTCCTCCTGGTCTTGGGTAAACCAGTGATGAAATCCATAGAAATACTATCCCACTTCCACTCGGGGATATCCAAAGACTGCAGCATCCCTGCGGGTCTCTGGTGCTCAATCTTCACCTTCTGACAAGTCAGACACGACGCCACATACTCCGCAATATCTTTCTTCATACACGGCCACCAAAAATCCAACCTCAAATCCTGATACATCTTTGTCGCTCCAGGATGTATGCTAAGTTTACTCTTGTGTGCCTCTCCCAATATGGTACTTCTAAAGTTCATCGCGTCGGGTACAGATACTCTCCCTTGACACCTCAAGATGTTGTCCGATCCCACCTTGAAATCTCGGTTGGTTTCTCGAACAATCAAAGCCCTTTTCTCCATAAGGAACTTGTCATCTTGACAATTTGCAATGTCCTCCAATAACCCGCTTGAGATGGTAATCATACCCAGTCTCATATTCCCTAAAGCAAACTCTACCTCCAAGTGCAAGTCACGAAACTCTCTTAATAACTCTTGTTGACTAGCCATTTGTGCCGAACAAGCTGACACACTCTTTCTACTCAAAGCATCGGCTACCACATTAGCCTTCCCCGGATGGTATTCCAACGTAAAGTCGAAGTCTTTCAAAGTTTCCATCCACCTCCGTTGCCTCATATTAAGCTCTTTCTGATCGAACAGATACTTAAGGCTCTTATGGTCACTAAACACAACGAAAGTGCAACCATAGAGATAATGTCTCCAGATTTTCAATGCAAAAACCACGGCCGCAAGCTCTAAATCGTGCGTTGGATAATTATTTTCGTGCACCTTCAACTGTCTTGACGCATAAGCCACTGCTCTCTTGTGCTGCATCAACACACAACCTAGACCTTGATGAGACGCATCACAATACACCTCATAAGGTTCCTCCGACTGAGGTAACACCAACACCGGCGAAGTTGTCAACCGCTCCTTCAACAACTGAAAACTAAGTTCACACTGCTCAGTCCACGCAAACGGTTGATCTTTCCGCGTAAGTTGTGTCATTGGTGCCACAATCTTAGCAAAACCTTCTATAAACCTTCGGTAATAACCGGCCAAACCAACAAAACTCCGCACCTCCGTCACTGTCTGCGGTTGTTTCCATGCAAGTACCGTGTCGATCTTGGCTGGATCCACGGCAATTCCCTCTTTTGATATTACATGGCCAAGGAAATTCACCTCATTCAACCAAAAATCACACTTTGACGGGTTAGCATAAAGCTTCTTTTCCCGCAACACTTGTAAAACAATACGAAGATGCTCCTCGTGTTCCTCTTCACTCTTCGAATATACCAAGATATCATCAATGAACACTACCACGAACTTGTCCAAAAATGAATGGAATATCCGATTCATGTAATCCATGAAAATCGCGGGTGCATTCGTCACACCGAACGGCATCACCAAGTACTCGTAATGCCCATACCGCGTCCGAAACGCCGTCTTTTGAACATCCTCATCTCGTACTCTTATCTGGTGATATCCAGATTTCAAGTCGATCTTAGAAAACACCGACGCCCCCATCAACTGATCCATCAGATCATCGATACGCGGCAATGGATACCGATTCTTGATAGTCGATTTGTTAAGTTTCCGGTAATCCACACACAAACGGGATTTACCATCCTTCTTTTTCACCAATAAGACCGGTGCCCCCCACGGCGACACACTAGGCCTTATGAAACCTTTCTTTAACAAATCCTCAAGTTTACTCTACTAACTCGGCTGGAGCCATCCGATAAGGCGATTCCGAAATTGGACCCGTACCCGGATGCAAGTCTATAAAGAACTCCACCTCTCTACACGGAGGAAATGTTGGAATCTCCGACGGAAACACGTCATGGAAATTCTGAACCACACGGAGCTCCTCCACCCGGATCTCCGACATCACTCCCAAACTAGCAAGTGAAACAATCTCAGGTTCTCCATTACACATAACAATGGTAAGCCGATTGGCCGCCATGTATCTACGCACACCTGGCTCGGGGAAACAAACTAATTTCCGAGCACAGTCTAGGATAACATAATGATCGGACAATCAATCCATCCCGAGAATGATCTCGAGAGACGAAAGCGGTAAACACACCAAGTTGACTAGAAAATCCCTATTTTGGATTACTACCAAACAATGCAAGCATGCTGTATTTACTACCAGATCCTTAGCAGGAGTCAAGACATTCAAATCAAACTGAAGCACAGAAACATTCAAACTCAAACGATTTGCACATGCCAAAGATATGAATGAGTGGGTTTCCCCCGTGTCAATCAAAGCAGTTAAAGAATTACCTGCGATGTGACAGCTCTCGTGGATGGCATTGCTAGCCTGCCCACTCAACTCAGTGCCCATACAGTAAGCACGTGCCTTTGTCGCAGGTCTGGAACCCTGTGAGCCTTGTGCCGCATTTGCCAACGGCCCGGTCTTCGGGGCTCTGCAATCTTTAGCAAAGTGTCCCGGCTTCTTGCAATTGTAGCAAATGTTTCCCCCCTTCGGTTGCGTGCACTCATTAGCAAAATGCCCCGCTTCTCCACAGTTGTAGCAAGTCCCCTTAATACCATCAGATTTTCCCCGGGTCCCTTGATTCACCGATCGGCCTGGTCCCCTGTTATTCTGAGGACTGTCGTAAGGCTTACTACCTTGTTTCCCACGATTCTAAGTCGAACCACGATCATTGGTACGACTTGGTCCTCCGGCACTAGACCCTCATTGCCGGTTCACCCTCTTGTTCCGCATATCCTCGATTTCCTGGCATTTTTCAACCAAGACCTGAAATTGTCTAATCCCCAATGGCACGACCGCGTCCTGCAGCTCGTACCGCAACCCGTCTTCGAACCGACGACACATGTACTCCTCATCTACCCCATCCCTAAAGAAGCGGAAGTGACGGGATAGTGATTCAAACTTTTTACCATATGTCTCGACATTCATGCCCACTTGCCTTAGCCTCAGAAACTCTTCCCCATACCTTTCCCTAGCTGTCTCAGGGAAATATTTGGCCAAGACCTCCTTTTGAAGTTCTCCCAGTTCATTTCTTCATATGCACTTTCCATTATCAAACGAGTGTTCCTCCACCAAAACTCGGAACCCCCGAGTAACTGATAGGTAGCCAGTGTGACCTTCTCACCCTTCGGGCAATGAATAGCCCCAAAGATCCGCTTCATTGCTTGGAGCCACAGATCAGCAGTTTCTGGACCACCCTCCCCGTTAAACTTCGGAGGAGTCTGCTGATTAAAACTGGTGAGAACCCTAGCCCCAGCTGCCAGGATCTCTCTATCGCGCTTTTCGATGTCTCTTTGCGCCTTTTGGTGGGTCTGTGCAGCAACAGCAGCTGCCATTGTATGCATGGCATAAGCCATCTGATTCACATCAATCTCTGGTACTATAGGAACTGGATTCGCCCTTCTTGGCGGCATGATTTCCTGTACATACCAATCCTTTTGATTAGATCCTTAATCAAACAATTCTGAATCCTAACAGAATATCTCACTCAACGGATTACTAACCCATGACCCGACACCAAACATACACTAGAACTAAAACGACTCTAGTTATGTTCTAACCGACTTAGGACTAACGACTCAAGCGTACACTTTCCCTTTGAAGATTTAAAGCCGAGCTCTGATACCACAAATGTAACACCCCGTTTTCATAAAGCACAAAAGGGGCATTATTTTTTTTTTTTAAACTAACACTCCGAGTGCGCATAAAAATGTTTTTTTTTAACGAGCCGACATTAATTTACAACGAAAACCATATATGTATATAACACCATATATATATGTTGCATTTCAAATGCTAAGTGTAAAACCTGAATATATACAGTCCATAAGTCTAGTGCTCTGAAGCGCACGACAAC
Organism: Trifolium repens; assembly: GCA_030408175.1. Taxonomy (NCBI): domain Eukaryota; kingdom Viridiplantae; phylum Streptophyta; class Magnoliopsida; order Fabales; family Fabaceae; genus Trifolium; species Trifolium repens. The sequence goes on along the minus strand of CP125839.1, from coordinate 17,722,335 downwards.
ACAACAAGTTAGAACCCTAAGGTCAACAAAAAGCACGGTGCACAAACCGCACCGGCACAAGTCTAACTAAACACAACTAACTCCCTCGCGAGCTCACTATGGCCTAGAGCTGCCAACACCATCCTCTCGACCTACATCGTCATCTGGGGTGGGATGAGCCCGCAAATGAAAGAAAGGGTCACCACAAAATACAAGATATATATATACATAACCTGTGCGAAAGATTGTACACGTAACAATAATTCCACAAACACAAGAGAAAGCTCTTAACCACCAAAGCAATTCCCACCAACAGGTTTATATATATAATGCACATCAAGCCTAATGCAGACTTCTACAATGATCGTGACAACCATTTCCAGTTCGTCACATGCATGAGTTTAATTCCGGAATTCAACCTCTAAAAAGAGTCGTAGGGTAAGCGAAGCCACACAGTCAAACACTACCCTCACAAGGCCACAAAGGGCAGGTGAGCCACATAGACAGACACCAGGTGAGCCACACAGACAACCACCAACTCAATAAAATCCAGTAGGATTTGGCGAAGCCACACAGTCAAACGCCCGGTGCATGGGCAAAGTCACACAGACATACACCTAGGCACGCAACTATGAAATGCATGGCATATATTCTCTTTGGCATATACAGGGTAGTCACACAGACAAAATCCCCGCGTAGTCCTATCCGACGCACGCATTCATATATGCTCATGCAAACAATCACATAGCCTAAAGCCTATGTACAAACCATCACAACATACATACATTTTCCTAATCATATGTAAATTGCACACGTATTTATAACCACGTTCTCATCAACGAGAATACATAAGTACAAACATGCCAAAGCACACAGCAACTACATAAACAGCAAAACCAAGCATGTCGTAACCATTTTAAAAGACGGAAATAAAGTGGAGCCCTTACCTCGGCAAGCACTCAAACAATCAAACGATCACACAACACTTACTCGCTTCCTAAAACAAGCAAAGTACACAATCAAAACCATTTCCAATCAATCCCCAATGAATTGGACTCCAAAACCCCAAAAACCTAATGCTTTCTAAGGTAAAACCACTCCTTCGGATACTATACCAAAAACTACCGTATTGATCAACCCCCATGAGTTATTTGTACTATTTTTAGGACCCAAAACAATAGGCAAAAGTCTTAAATAATTTGAAATGCAAAATGGCCATTTTCTTGCGTTACAAGTTACGTACTTTCCGAGTACCCGAAAAACCCGTTTCCAATCCCAATCACTTCCATAAATTAATAAAAAGGGATTAGAAAGCTAAAAACCAAGTTAGGACATCAGAATCCAAAATTTTAGGTCCCAGGGGTCGCTAGCGGTCGCTGGGCGACCAACTGGCGAAGGCAAGTCAGAATTGCCTCGTTCCAAGGCCTGATCTGGCGAAGGCTGGCGACCAACTCTCGCTGAGCGACCACACCAGAACAGGACTGGTTTTCTTCATGACAGCAGCAGCAAAACTTGTTTTACTCAATTTTCACCCAAAACAACTTTTCACGCAACACACAACATACGCATAGTATTGGTTCCCAACAACCGTTTTCACAACAAAGCAATACATTTCCGAAAGCATGTTGGTTGCTCCGAGTGCAAGTTATTTGGTTTTCATTTCCAAAATCAAAACCAAACCCAAGCACAAGTTTTATTACGGGCCTTAACTGACCTGTAACCATTTTGAAACATGTTTTCAAAGCAAAAAGCAACACCACATAACACAAGAGTTTTAAACCACTTGGAATACAAAAACACCACACAAAACACTTAGGAAATATTTTCATAAACACCAAAATATTTTTCATCGGATTTTCTAAAACGAAGCCATACAACACCATTCCCTTTCGCCTAAAGGTTCAAAAACAACTTCTCTCATGTAAAAATTGGAAACAAACCAACCTAGCAACATGTTATTGATCAATACATAACCAAACCAAAACCCTAACTTTTCTCATGAGATTTTTCACCAACTCATGGAAAAGTGAAAACAAACCAACATAGCACAATTGTTCTACACACAAGAACGAAACCTAAGCAACATAAGGCTCAAAACCTCACATCCCAACAAAACCTCACACAAGCATAACCCCAAAAACTCCTAAACTCTATAAGTCTACCAACCTAGGAGATGAGAAGAGAGGGTTACCTTTAGAATGAGATTCTCTACAACTTTCCTCTAAGCTCCAAAGCTTGAAAAGGATTGAAATGGTGAGGAATGGAAAATTTAGTGAAGCTTTGGTTATGAACAAGGGTGTCACGATGGAAGAAGAGAGAATGGAAGTCTTAGGCAAATTTTCTAAGTCCACAACACACAAACCTCCTAACTATGCAAAAGCTCTTGATAGCCAATCCACCCTTGGATCAAAGTAAAGAAAATCCCATGTTAAACCCTAGCCATTGGATCACTTTGTTTTATGATAAATCACAAGATTAAATCAAACCTCTAGAAACTCAACTCATAATCAGTTCTCGCGCGCCGCGACGAACAAAACTCACCAAAACAGAAAACCTACAGAAAGAACGTCTATCGTTTTTCCATTCCAAAACTTATCGCCGAAACTTTTTCCGCGACTGAAATTTCTTCCACACCTTGGAAAAATTATTCTCAGAATATATCCTAACTCGCGCAGATATATAAAACTTCCACCCGAAATCTTACTGAATTAAGAAGCAGTAAAATTTCACAACAGCGGGTAAAATTCCTACTCGTTTTTCCAAAAACAAGAATAATCCAAAACTCGTTATTCTGAATATACAGTAACCTTCTCATTCAAGAAACAGGATCCCAGGACGAAAGCCTGTTCAAATACAACATACGAGTGCGAAACAGACTCGTTCTCAGCAAAAACCTACTAAATACACGATGTTTCACAAACGAAACCATCGGAAACCCTACAACACCAAGTAAAACCCTAACATTCCTAGCCCAGCTATACAGTGGAATCCTAGGTCTTACAATAAACCCTCAAATTCAGCACACAACTTGGTCTATGAGGACCATACTGTTTTGAGCCTGGGATAACCTCCGAAATTCTACACAATTCTTTTCTTGGTCTAGAAAGACCTTACAATGTTGTATTATGCCACACTTAACATAAACAATGAATTTTTCACAGCCTCTCAAGACTGTTAAACCAAAACGGATATTAGAATAATGCTTCTGAGGTCTTGATGATAACAACATATAAGAGAACAATTGAGTATTATAATGTATGTTTAAGTTTGCATGACAATAGATTAAAAATCTACTTTTGAAAATAGAAATCTGCATCTGAAGGACATACTGAACGGGCTACAAAAGTGAACTCTAAAGGTCAACAGTCAACTCTGACGACCAACAAGTTCTGACGACCAGCGTGCTTCTGGAGAAGAGAGAGCTTCTGGAGAAGAGAGAGCTTCTGAGAAGAGTCAACGCTCTGAGTAAGACCTGCAAGAAGAATCAAGTGAGTCATTTGCATATAAAGAATAATTAGTTTTGAAGACTATTAAGCATAAGACAATCTATGAAGCTGAAGCAAGATTCTAAAGAGGTCAAGCTTCACCAAGATTTGTAGGTGATAGTGACAAGTATTGTACTTCTCTAAAGAGCTTGCTCATAGGACTGATGCATTTGTCATCTTGCTCAAGAATGGCAACATCCTTAACCTGCTCCAAGCATTTTGTCTCTGTTGCATTAAGTGCACATAGCAAGCATGCTCACATTCAACGATGTTCAAATAATTCATTTCCAATAAAGCTACAACGGATCTTTCCTAGTACAACAAAGAATTTGTTTACAAAGGAAATTATCTGATCAAATGAAGAAAGGAATTCATCGTTCAAATTGAAGACTATACTCATCTCTCCTACTTATATAGGACTACGAGCAAATTGAAGACTTGCAACATTACAAGCCAAACAAATTCTAAACTCTCAAGCTCACAAACACTTTTTAATTATTTGTGTAGCAAAAACACTTAAATTGTATTCTTACAAACTAGTATCCTAGAATGTCTAAGTTATTTAGAAACAATTATGTGCTTATTGAAGCTTACCGCTCTTTGAGTCGCAAGTGTAAGCAAAGTTCAAACAAACTTTGTAACTCTGATTGTAAAAGTCCTTAGTTGTAAGGCAAAGGAAGTCTCTCGATGAGTATTACCTTGAGCAAGGACGTCTTGGAATCATTAGTATTCTGAGCAAAGAAGTCTTGGGGTCATCAATATTCTGAGCAAGGGAGCCTAGTTGTATCCTAAGCATGGAAGTCTTAAGATCAGCAATATCTTAAGCAGGAAGTCTTGGATTTGGTGTCTGAACCAATATATAACTCTTTATGTCATTCTTCTTATCTTTACTCTCAACTTATCTTTCATTCAAATTATTTTATCTTGAAAAAAGTTTCAAGAAAAAGAATAACACAATTCAACCCCCTATTTTTTGTGTTTTTCTCACCTTCAGTTGGCATCAATGCGCCTGATTTATTGAGTGAACACTTAATCGTGTGATAGTTAAAGAACCAGGAGAAAAACAACAAATGGCAACTATCCTACCACCATTAGATTACAACAACGTTCCACCTCAAAATTTGAAATTAACTTGTATCTATCTAAACCCCCTTTTTCAATGGAGATGCTGAGCAGTTTCCTTCGTGGAAAATCAAATTATACACTTATATTCATAGAGGAACTATAGGATATGATTGAGGATGGATGTAGCATTCCTATTGATGAGGAAGGAGCAGCTACAGATAAGCCTGACCCATGAGCAGAAAAGATTGATAAGAAACATCATAAGGCTCGCAACATTTTGGTCATTTGTCTTACCTTTGATGAATACAACAAGATTGTTGGCAAATCCACTACAAAGAGTATTTTTGAATCCCTTTGTGCTACGTATGAGAGAAATCAACAAGTTAAAGAAGTCGAAGCAAATCTTCCCATTCAACACTATGAAACGTTCATAATGAAAGAAGATGAAGATATTGGTCTTTAGTCTTAATGTGTTGAAAAAGAGCTTCACTCTAGCAGATCACGTCAAGAAGATTCTAAGGAGTCTTCTTGAAAAATGGAGATGATGACAATAATTTCTATGATGTTTTTGTATAGTTTTTATATTATTTTATATTAGTTTTATTCACTTTGAAGACCAATTACAAAGAAAAAAATATAAGGAAACAAATTTACTTGACCAAGAAGCAAGAGTTGAAGAAAATGCATAAAAAAGGTTAAAAGAGGAAGAAATACGCTCATCGTACCAAAAACAACATAATTGGAGCTACGATTATCAGAATGAGGTCCGTAACCATGCGTTGGAAAGCTAATACAAAGAGCTACAACTTTTGTGTTGAAGCAAAAATCTAATTATGGATGCCATCGTGGCTACGGTGGATTACATCGTGGCCACGATGAAAGGAAATTTAGCGCCCAAGAAAAGAACTAAATTTGCATTTTTATTTGAAACAAATATTTTCCATCGTACCACGATGGCCAAACTATGTGCACGATGTGACTTGAAGCTCAAGTCCAAATTGCTATAAATAGATCTTTCCACCACCACAATTATTCATTCCTCACAATTCAGAAAATCTCTCAAAGAGGAGTCACTTCATGAGGAGAGCAAGGCGGTCTCAAGGGAAGGCAACTCTCCACCATAGGGAGTCGTTTTCTAGAGTTTCATCGAGGTTACTTCGTATGTGTAATTCTTTAACTCTTTTATTATAATTATGCCTATGAATAACTAATTTCCTTATGTTAGGTTGAATAGATGAACTTCCCTAGAACTACTTGGTCCATGTAATTGGTTATTATATTATTGCAATTCAGTCTTTATTAATTACTTAATTATCATCTATGTTTAATGCTTTTCATTAGTATACGTATTAGTGAAATTGATCTAGATATCGATTGTTTTCGGGAGATTCTTTTATTCAACAGGGTTATTGTATGGATACGTAGCTTGCAGATATTGTAGGTATACATAGTTTACGATTGTGACTTTTGAATTAACGTACGATTTGATGCTTTCATAATTTCTAACTCACCGAAGGGATTAGGGAGTGTGTCATTAAGGAATAGGGTAATAAGATACAGGAGTGATTGTTACTATTTAAGAGTTAATTCGTCATGATGAACCAGACTTAATTTGAATTGTGAAATATAATAACAGGTTACACAAGTAGGAAAAGGGAAGGGATTCGAAACAATCTAACTATTCTTCTCATCTTAATCTTTATTTGTTTCTTTTATGCTTTTAATTCCAACAAACTCAAAACATCCCATTCTTTATTATTTTTCTAAATTCCTAAACTCTCTTTAATTGTATTGTTAAACACAATTTCTGCGGAGACGATCTTACTTACTAATTTATTACTTGTGACGATTTTGTACACTTGCAAATAAGTCATCAAGTTTTTGGCTCCGCTGCCGAGGATTGTTGTTTCAACAAGGCAATTAGCGTTAATCTAGGAATTTTATTTTTCTGTCAAATATTATAAAAATCCAAAAATATTTTATTTCTTTTTGTTTGATTTTGTTAGAGTTTATTTAGGATCTTTAGTTATATTCTGTTTATTTAAAATATTAATTTTGTTAGATTTTATTAGATTCTTTTTAAAAAAAAAAAACCAAAAAGATCTTGTTTTAATTAGAAATAGAAGATTTGATTTTTATTCTACTATATTTTATTTATTTTTATTCATCTACTTAAAAAAAGTACTTATAAAAATTTGTTCTTGCGATATTAAACTCACAGACGATTCTAAGGTGTACGCTGCCAAGTGCCTCACCGGTGAGTCATTTGAAATAAACCGTAAGATTAAATCAATGGATCAGATTTGCTAATATTAAAATGAAAACATGTACTCATGTTCACACATAATCATAAAAATTGGGTAAATTTTAAAACTTTATTCGCTTAATTCTTTTTGAGAAAATATCTTTGAAGTTCTTTCATTTCTCCGTCTTTGTTCTTCCCCACCAACGTCTTTATTTTCGTCTCCGCAAGATCCCCATTTTTGTCTTTATTTTCGTCTCCACCGCTTAGCTTCATTGTCGTTATTGCTTTGCCTCTGTCTTCTTCTTCACTTCTATTTCGTTGTTGTTCAGTTTTCGTTTTCCCTCGCTCCATAAACTGTGCTGAATCCGCAAAAGAAGTGTGTGGTTAAATTGATCAAATCGATTTTCAGTTTCTGTAAGGTTGATTTAATTTAGATCTGAAGGTTGAATTAATTGCAAAGAAAATACAGAATAAAAATAAATCAACTATATCTTTTGGGCGAAATTTTAAGAAGTGAAAGAGATTGGAGTTCTACTACGAGTTATGGTAGTTGTTGTTGGTGTTGCGGCAGTGCTGGTCGCTGTCATGGTGGTCGGTGGTGTGAGTATTGGTTGGTACAGTTCCCGTCAGAAAAGTTGAAACACGATCCACTAAAGAAGAAGGTGCATGAAAGGATTGTCTGTACACAAGTATACATGTTCTCTATTTTAATTTTAACAGATCTGTACCACTCATTTAATCTAACGGTATTTTTTTTAATTTATATACAGTCTATTATAATACTTATATATTATTAGGGTGTTTATTTTATTACAATTTATATGGGGAGCTTTTTTTTTATAATTTATAAGAACCTATATTTTTACTTATACTTTAATAAGGAATATATAGTTTTTTAGTATTTTAAACGAGTACTATAGAGATAAGTATTTTTATTTTTTAGTAAATATATAATTTTTTTTTAGATTAAAATAAAAGAAAGTACAAATAAAACTGGGGGGACATAAACCGAACCCAGACAAACCACACCAAAAAGTAGTAACAATCCAAAAGGGAATAAAAATACAAACCAATTACAATTGTGGTTAAAGAACAACCTTAACAGGTATGTAACAAAAACAACAGCAAACTCACCCAACACAGACACTACCTAGTGATTCCGCGCACGAACTTGAAACTAGAATAGCAAAAAAAGGTGTTGAGTGAAGATCTGCACCGTAAGGAGTGGTGAATGGACTAACCGCCAGCACAGACACGTCCACGTACCAACAACCCCCTGCGACAACACACAGCAGGCCAAAACGGCTCTTTCGAGCCAAACAAACTAACACTGCTGCATGCCAGATCGAAGAGAACCCACGACAGGGAGGCAGTGTTGGTTGAACCAAACCGCCGCACAAGGTAGATCTGATGATGGAAGAGCAATCGGAGCACAGAAACAACGAACCGTGAACGAACTAACAACCACCACAGTAACACCGCCGGCGATCTGGACAATGGTGGTGCGGATATAATGTTTTGTTATATTGTCTGTACATTAAGCCTTCAAACATATACAATTACGTAACTTTCCTACATTTTTTTCATATTATTTATTATTTAAATTTAACACAGTCCAACCTACTCGCTCTAATTTTTTTTTAAATTGTCGAGACCAATTGTTATCCATTTGATCGATGGATCGATTCGATTTTTAAAATATTAAATATTACTATTATTTTTATATTTATTCTAAATTTATATTAACTTGTATTATGTCACAAAGTGACAAAACACAAATATTTAATAATTTATATAAATTGATCTTACATTCTTTTACATTACTTTTTTATTTAATTTTTACAGTTATTTTATTTTTCGTGTTTAGCATGAATTTACACACTATAGTTAAAATTAATTTCATAAGTGAATTAAAATAGAGAGACTAACACGATAATTAAGCCTATTTATAGTTATTATCTATGTCTTACTAATTAATACGTATAATCTATGAACACTTAAAAGAAATGATACAAATTTCTTTTATCTTAAACAAAATTTTGGGTTCGATCAATAATTTGACATACTGTAGTACTAAAACTCATAAGAAGAGTTACTTATTAATTTAGATCCCACAAAATTTCAAGTATTAGTATATACAGTTTTTTTTTTGACACATTATTATATACAGTTGTGCGCAGAAGATACTCGTAAACAAATAAAATTAGGATGACTTCCTTCATTTTTGTTTTTTTAAAAAACATACATGTTACATAATATTGCGCCGCGCATAGGAACAATAGCACAAGTCCTTTAACAAAAACAACCGTAAAATTCAAAAACCAAAACGTTGTAGCCACACGCATGCTGATCTCAAAGCATAAATTTTTCATCAAAAACACAAACCATTCTTCACCTTTAACATTACTACTATCCCTTCTTAAACAATGTCCCTCTACAAAAACTGTTCAACAAATCCATACCCAAATGATAATCCATTCCATTCACAAACCAAATCATCTTCTCTCACAATCCATAACCCTCAAAGACTTCAATTATTCCTCCATAATTTTTTCACATATAATTCCTCATCCAAATGACTATGCTTTTAACATCATGCTTAGGGCCACCACTACTGCTTGGCATAATTACCCTCTTACAATTCATCTTTATAATCAAATGAAAATGTTAAATATTATTCCTAATAATTTTACTTACCCGTTTGTTTTTCTCGCTTGTGCGAATCTTGGAGCCGTTCGTGAAGGGGAATCGGCTCATTCTGAGGTTTTTAAACTTGGGTTGGATGCTGATTTGCATACGGTGCATTCGATTATTACAATGTATTTTAGGTGTGGGGAGTTTGTGTTTGCACGTAAGGTGTTCGATGAAATTTCTCAAAAGGATTTGGTGTCGTGGAATTCGTTGATTTCTGGGTATGCGAAGATGGGGCGTGCAAGGGAAGCAGTTGAGGTGTTTGGAAGGTTGAGGGAGGAATCTAGGTTTGAGCCTGATGAGATGAGTTTGGTTAGTGTTCTTGGTGCTTGTGGTGAATTGGGGGATTTTGAATTGGGGAAGTGGGTGGAAGAGTTTGTTGTTGAACGTGACATGAAGCTTAATACGTATATAGGTTCTGCTTTGATTAGTATGTATGGTAAATGCGGTGACTTGGTTTCAGCTCGAAGGATATTTGATGGCATGCCAAGCAGGGATGTTATTACTTGGAATGCAGTTATATCAGGGTGAGTAATAATTTTCCTGTCAATAAGTAGTTGCTGAATGATTATAGTTTAAATTATATTATCCATTTCCTTAATGATGGGAATTACAGCTAAAGTCCTTAAAATATATTGATTTTATCAAATTAATTCCAAATATTGAACTTCAGGTACTAGTTTAGGTATAATTTATATTTCATACATAGCACTTAATGCATTGGGATGGTTGAATAAAAATCATATGGCTCACATTTAATGATTTGGCTACTCCAACATGAACAACTTAGCTTAGAGGGCAAACTAAGTAATCTCAATCATTGAGGAGAAATTATATAAATGACGGAGTAATGTAAATTTCATATTTTATGCTAAATCCTGCATTTTAACTTCAATAAATCAGGTTTAAAAAAGAAATTAAGAATGTTATCTGTTTGATCTTTCTTCCAATAGTTTCAATTTTCTAAATGCACTGAATCCGTGAATTTGTGACTACAGGGATACAAATTCCTAAATTTAGTATGTACTTAAACACTTTTTTGATCTTAACCAAGTTAATTACTATAGCTTGTGTCTTGTATGGGAACCTTTGTATGTAGTATTTTTATATATATGGATACGCATAAGGAGGTATATAATAGATTTGATAATGCTTTCTTCATGTTCATATCGTTTAATTGTTAGTCTATCATAAATTGGTTTTCCTACAATCTCATTTTATAATTGATACATGCATAACAGATATGCTCAAAATGGAATGGCAGATGAAGCAATATCTTTATTTCATTCTATGAAGGAGAGTGGTGTTAATCCAAATAAAGTTACCCTGACTGCAGTTCTGTCTGCATGTGCCGGTATTGGAGCTTTGGATTTAGGGAAACAAATTGATGAATATGCAACACAAAGAGGATTTCAACATGATATTTTTATAGCTACTGCATTGATCGATATGTATGCCAAGTGTGGAAGTTTGGAGAGTGCGCAGCGAGTTTTCAACGACATGCCCCGGAAAAATGATGCTTCTTGGAATGCAATGATCTCTGCGCTTGCTTCTCATGGCAAAGCCAAGGAATCCCTATCACTTTTCCAGCGCATGTCAGATGAGGGTGGTGGTGCTCGCCCAAATGATATAACATTTGTGGCGTTGCTTTCAGCTTGTGTGCATGCAGGTTTGGTTAATGAGGGACATAGGTTGTTTGATATGATGAGCACATTGTTTGGATTGGTACCAAAAATTGAGCACTACTCTTGTATGGTTGATCTTTTGGCACGTGCCGGTCATTTATACGAAGCTTGGGATCTCATTGAGAAAATGCCTGAAAAACCAGATAAGATTACATTAGGTGCTTTACACGGTGCCTGTCGTAGGAAGAAAAATGTAGATATTGCAGAACGAGTTATGCATATGCTTTTAGAGTTGGATCCTTCAAATTCTGGAAACTATATTATCTCCTCAAAAATATATGCAAATTTGAACATGTGGGATGATTCAGCAAGGATGAGAGCGTTGATGAGAGAGAAGGGTGTCACTAAAACTCCTGGTTGTAGCTGGATTGAAGTTGATAATGAATTGCGTGAATTTCGTGCTAGCGATGGCTTATCCCTTGACTCTATAGATATATGTAACATAATTGATTTGCTCTATGAAGACCTCAAAAAGGAAGGTTATGTCCCAAAGATTGTTGACTAATCTTTATGAAGAGCAAACAATTTTTTTATTGGATATTGCCGAAGCAGGGAGATTTGGACTCTGCGGCATTCAACAGTTTCAGCTCAACTATTCATGTCTGTTGAATCGGTTTCATCAGGTTAGTTTGTTCCAACAGCACATACTAATATATAGCTGATGCTTGTATTCTTTTGTACTTAAGCTTGGGTTTATATAATTTAAGGTGGATGAGCCCTATGAAGCATCGACACCTTGGATTGAATGCGTTTCTGGTACTCACCATGCGTCAGTGTCCGACACAACATTGACGCATTTGATTTCATTCAGTTACATCTATTTTTAAAATTATTACCAGTGTTAGTGTTGTGTCCCATGTCTGTGTCAGTGCTTCATTGACTGAATCTTTAGCTTTTACATAAGCTATCGTTTGGACACTTTCTTAAACTTTTGCCAAATATATTCAGGGAAGGGGCTTTTTCACCTTGTTGGTTTAGGCCAAATCTGGCAACTTCTACAGAGAACAAGATTTTTTTTGTAAGGAAAATAGATTTTGCCAATGGGGTCCAGCAATTGATCTTGCTATTAGGGAAGCAACTTTAGCTTCTTTACTTGTCATACTATTAGCAACGAAAATTTTGATACTCTATTTTAATTTTTTTTTTTACCAATGAAGGCTTAGATAGGCCAATTTATTATAGCAGCAACAATTGTTTCATATCAGGTGAAATAAAGAGTTTCCCTTGGCATCATACAGATTCAACAAATAATGATGATAAAAAGTTGAATTTTCTTAGATGACAGGAGTGTAAGAAAATATTTGTACCTTAGATTTTCTGATTTTGTTGTTTTCTACTCTCATTTAGTTAATTCTAAGATGTGACAAAATCTTCAAAATCATGACACTTCATTTCATAGTATACTCTGATTCCTCCTATTCAGTGAGGTGGTTGGGTTGGGTTTAGCAATGACACAACAGCTGTGTTTTTCCATCTTTCTTGCAAGATCTACATTTTTTTTTTTTTTTTGAATCGGCTAAATATTATTAAAAAACAATTCCTCCACAAGAAGTGAAAGGAATTGTTGTGGAAAATACAACGAAAGGTAACGTGATATAACACAATTACCAGCACCTAAACAAATGCCCCAATCCACCCGTACACCAAAAAAGATTCACTAAATCTACCCGAGAAAACCCCTATCCGACCCTAGGAGACACCACTGGACACTAACTCCCGAACTCGAATTAAAATTACTCGGCCCATCAGATCCAGACAGTAGCCCCAAAAGTCGAAGGTAGAGGGACACCGATAGTCAGAGAATCGACCGTCCACACCGAATGTAGTAGAATTCGACCCGATACCAGAGACCTGCAAGTCTCAACAGACTTGAACACCCCTCAGCGACTCCAAGAGTCCTGCAAATCTCACCAGATTTGAAAATGGTCAGAGACTCTCGTATCAGGGAGAATCCACACACACTTGGCATTAACAATCCAACATCACTCCGTCTCCAATATGTCCCGGAGGTACGATAAAACAACAACGTCCGTCAACACGGAGTGTCTACATACCTCGCCCTTTCGGGCGCGCCAGGACAACTACCAGGCCAAGAGAAAACTCAGCCAAACACCACTTCAGCCACCCACCACCACCACCACTGCCAGACACCTTCAAATAGCCTACCTAAACCAGCAGCTCCTAAACGCTAAAACGCACCACCACCACCACTGCTTCATCACACCACCACCACCTAAACAAAGCACATCACCACCACCACTGCCGTTCACCGCCTCTACCAACCACCACCACTGCCATTCACCACCTCAGCACCACCTAAACAGCACAGTCACCAACACCAACGACCTCACCCAACCTCCAGAACCGGGCCAAAACCACCTCCTCCGCCGGAAGAAACTCGCCAAGAACAGTAAAAACCACCAAATCCGAAAATGAAACACCAACCAACCGGCAAAGAGAGATAACATCAGGCACGACGGAACCGAAAGGAAGGGAAAAACCAAACAGCATCACCCAAACAGAAAGGAAGGCAGGATGAGAGAAAACCCAAACAGCATCACCCTTAACACCCAAACAACAGCACCCATAACCTCCATCAAAACCAGGCAAAAACCAGAGAAAACCGCCGGAAAACCACGAACGGCTGGTGAACCGCCGCCGGAAACGAACGCAAAGCAACCGCCGCCGGAAAACGAAACGCAAAGCCGAACCATGATGGACAGGACAGCAAAGCCAGATCGAATCTGGCATGGTGATACGGAGCAGGGAGCTCGTTGCAAGATCTACATTAACTGGATCTGGATTGCCTACCGTAATAAAAAGACATAGTTTGTCGCTATTTTAAATCTCAACCGTTGATCTATGATCTGATGGCTCTAATCATGCAGCACAAATTTCTATAATTTCTTACGGTTTAATATATCTCAACCGTTCAATCAAATCGGATGGTCCTGATCGATTACTGCGTCCATGCAATTACTGTGTGGAATCATATTCCACATTGACCCCGTTGTTTCTAATGAAAAAGAGAGCTGCTTCCCTTACCTTATTCGCATGTTTCTAGAAATCCATACATACGTTCGAATGCGAAAAAACTGTATTTATTCGGAGCTAAACTTCCAAGACATGGAATAATTCTTAGCAAATTTTACTTACCCCATAGCTGAATTCTGAAATATTAGGGCTCCCTTTCTCTGAGAACCGGAGGGTTAATAAAAAAAAATCATTGATGAGCCACAAACCAATTTTGGCCCATTTAGTAAATCCCCATTGGTGATTGCTCTTCTCTCCACCTCCCACATTGCTCACAAGAAAATACACTACCAAAAGATATTTTCTTGTAAAATTTACACAATCAAGAAATATCTTGTGATAAAATTTATTAACCGAAAGACAGTTTTCCGTTAAGTGGGGGTTCTGAGCAATTTATGGAGGAACTTTATACTTGAATTCGATAGCTTTTTGAATTTGAGGCACACAACTCACACATGACCCAAAGCTACCTTCCCCATTTAAGACCTGAGTTTACAAATTCACGCAATCACATATTCAGCATTTTGGCGATTGTTCGATTAAAATTAGACAATTCAAATTTAATTTTAGTATTTTAAATTGTAATATGTATTTTCTAAAGTGTCTGATCTAAATCGGACAGCCATGAATACTTCGACAACGTAAATACAGTAAATATCCAACTATAGAGAATCCAATTTCCCTTTAAACCCTTTTATCACGTTCACTATTCCTCATGCACAACAAGAAAATATATACACGACGTGTACAAATTAATTTGCATGGTTCAAGATCAAACACGAAGTTGTTGTACATTATAAAAACGAATTAAAAGAATACGAATGTGCTTAAAGCAATGCATGTGGCAATTTCTGTACGTGACTTGTAGTCACCGCCACCGTCTTCACCGTTCAGAAAATAGTAGAGAATCGTAGTGAAAAGAGCATGTGATGACAAATGCAAGTTGTAAGAGAATCTTAATCATACGTACGGTACACTTATATCTGCTTTTTTTTTTTTGGCTATATATATAATTGTATAAGTGATTAATTCATGATTATGTGTGCATTTTGTCTCTGCATGTGAGCAAAAAAAAAAACTAGGTGCAATGGTGAAAGTATATATATGTATAGGTTGTATTCTTCTCAGTACATGTAATTTAATGTGATGTTCCTCTTTGCTCACACCAAGAGGAAGAAAGTGGAATGCAGCCAAGGATGATTTGCCGGCAGTTGTATATGATTCATTAAGATATATGTCGGCAAATTATTCTTGACTATATTTTGCTTTCTTCTTTTCCTGTGTGATGCTCTCAGCGAATTTTGTTGATATTTTATATATAATTAATCAATATTCATGGAGATGATATTGATATTATATATACTTTCGTGGGTTGGTAAGAAAAATAATGTATGTTAGGATTAGCGGTGCTTAGAAAAATCACGGTGTGTTAGATTTTCTATTTTAGATTTTATCAACAGTTTCATTTAGTTTGGGGTCAGTTTTGGTATCAAGTGGTTTCAGTTCCGTCCCAATCGTAATTGCGGAGGATCGAACTATGATCCTTCGTACCAAGTTCAACACCAATTACCACTGATCCAACTAACGATTGATATAGCGTGCTAGATTTTGACACAAAACTATATACTTCTTTTGGTCTTATATATAAATAAAAATTAACTTTTTAGATTTACTCAAAAATTGACTAAATGCTTTACTTTTTTAATAAATTTAAAAAGTTAATATGAGACCATAGGGAATACTTTTGAGCTTCAACACAACTTAGGTGTGGCTTCCGTGAATTTTTTTAAAGAGAAGCCGGTTTAGTTATGATACTTATGGTTGATTCGTTATGGTATTTTTTTTTTCTTACATTGAGTTTAGAGTTTTAAATAGGACATTTATTTCTGTCACTCTATCAGTTACTCATGTGTCCTACATTTTTTTATTTTACTTTTTCACTACTTAAGTAACGGATTTTATAAGAATGAATAATTTTTGAAAAATATTGTCCGCTATTTAAGTAGCGGATGTTATAATGGTAGAGTATTTTTAGATATATCCGGATAGAGGGATATTTTGATAAAATTGTAGTAAGTAGGGTAGCAAAAGTTGATGTCTTTAAATAGCAGTATCTATAATATTGTACAGTATAACGATTTATAGATTTCCTCCATATAGTAGACTTGTGACCGTGATGATATGCTTTAGAAAGGGTATTTACTATGTTGGAAGGACTTTCCAGCAAAATCTCAACAATTGGATTATCTTAAGGTGTGTTTGGTTGAGGGGTTTTGATGAGTAAGGAAGGGAAGGTGAGATAGTATTTTAAATTAAACATGTTTGATTCAATTTTTAGTAAGAGAGGGAAGAGGAGGGTAGCAAAATCCCTCCTACACACTTATTGCTTCCACCAAATTGGGGGATTTGAACAGAGGCGAGAGAATGTGAGATACAATGTTAAGAATTTAATTACATTTTCAAAATTATCCTCAGTTTTAAATTAATATTTCTAAATTATCCTTACTAAAAAAAATTAATATTAAAGTACATTGTTGCTTGCCTCAATCTTGTATTATTTCTGCTAACATTTGCCTTCTTGCTTGCAATTTTATTGCAACATTTTCCTCTATATTTTTTAAGAATTGGTGTATTTAAATTATATTGTTCCTTTAGTCAAAAAAATAAATTATATTGTTCCTTTTTTTTTTCCTATTGAAAGGGCATTATTATATTGTTTCCTGTAAACATTTCCTTCATATATTGTACTAATTTACTAAACAAAACATTTCCTTCATATATTATGTATATATCATTAGTAAAAAAAAATGTATATATCAAAAATCTGTATGTGTACATTATGTTTCCTCCTTCAATGTATTGCTACGTTTTTTTACGTCAAAAAATAATGTTTAATATATGAGTTAGGATCAAATGATACAAATGTGTTAAATTTTATTTGACACCAAATTTTATCCACTCATTTCATTTAATTCAAAGGTTTAAAATTTTCATCAAAATAAATAATGTAACCAAATATTTTCTATAATTAAAAAAATAAAATAAATTATCATCATAAATTCAAAATTAAACATTTCCTATTTGGCTTCCCCTTTTTTTTGTTCAAGTGTTTCCCATTGTTTTTCGTTTTGTACGAATTCCCATGTTTTTTTAATAAAATAAAATAAAATATTATTTTTGACCAAAAAGAAAATTTGTTTTTCCCATTTTTTTCTCAATAGTGTGACAAATATATATCTTTTTTTATAAGGACTAAACTTATGTACAGTACTTTAGACACAGTTCTTACTGTGCTAGATACATGGAGGTGATTATTATTATTAAAAAAATAGTTTTCTTTTATTTTTTTTAAATAGAAAATATAAGTAACTAACTTTTTGTGAGAGGCACAGTAAAAACAGCACATAAAGAAAAGTATATAAGTTTTGTCCTTTTTATAATTCAATTGTAATAAAAAAAACACCCAAATGATTCACTACAAAAAAATTAAATTAAAATATAATTTGATTCAACGAAAGAAAATAGAAATGTATGACTTTTAATTATATATATAAAAAAGTAAAAAGAGTTTGTCATGCTAATAAGTGAATAAAAAATTGGGAAAATAAATAGGGAATATTTAATTATGAATTTATGATAACAAAGATCTGTTTTTAATTAGGTGATATTGATGTACATTAATTATTTTGGTGATAGTTTTAAATCTTTAGATTGAATGAAATGAGTAGATGAGATTTGGTGTCAAATAAAGTTTGACAACTTGGTATCATTTGAATTCGTTAATGCGTTATTGAGCGCTGCAACATTTATGTGATGAATCAAACATATATGTGAAGAAAATTCCTCCTCTTCCCTTCCCTCTTTTGAATCAAACATCTAAATAGTTAAAATTCCTTCCTCTCCCCTACCCCCACCTTAGAGTTGATTAGAAGGAATGAATGTATTTTGGAGAGAAATTTATAGAACTTTTCTTTCTCTTTGATCAACAACTCGGTGTGTTGAATGCGAATGCAGCTTTGCTCCAATTTCAATAACTCCATTTATTCCTGTTAATTGCACAGATGGTGTGTGTGGCGAAAATATATTCTATGGCTGAGATTAAAGGCTTATATTAAGTATTTGTTTTAACCAAAAGTGAAAAACACAGACAAAGGAACACAAACGCTGCCGCCTAGTCTTCTTCTTTTTGTAGTTGTTCCATTCCATCTTCGCCTCACCACCACTCCCTAGTCTCCATCTGATGTCGAGGCGGCGTTCTTGCTCCATTCCTTTCCAAACATCGCCACAGACCACCTTGTCATCTCGCCGTCGTGACTGAACCTTGGCGAGAGAATTTCAATATCTTTCGGTGAAATTTATGAAGTATAGTATATATATACATAGTATATGTCATGTTCCAGTAGATAACAGTAAAAAGCAGTAGCGAGCCGAGCCCTTCTCTAAGAAATCAATTTTTACCTTGATTTTATGTTTTTACATTCATTGGAACTTTGTCAAAAATTAAAAATTCATTAAAATAAAGCTATCTCGACTTGTCACGCGCATATTCATATTCCATTATTAACAGTGATAAGAAGGGAGGAAGGACACCGCCTATGTGACAGACATACTGGTGGGCGACGGTGACGAAAGGAAGAGGTGATGACTTGAAATGGAACAATGACGATGAGCTTGCCTTTGCATTTTTTTTTACTTCTTTTGTGTGTTTTTATTAAAAACAATACTTAATTATAAACCTTAATCTCAACCATTGAAATTATGTTTTCCATCCATATAATTAACAGGAATAAATGAAGCTATTGAAACTGGAGTAAAGCTGCGCTCGTTGAATGCACCCATTTTTTGGAATTGAAGATATATATTACAGTAATAAATATGTTTATTTATTTTAAAAAATCGAGAGGTATCTCGTGGCAGAGCTAGATTGAAATAGTCCGACAGGGAGATGAGTGGGGCGTGTTGAAGTTTTTTTATCAACCGACGTGCAAAACAACACAAGTGCGAAATAGTTAAATTATATTGGTGTAATATTTTATTAATATTACACCGTTTAATAACATCTTAAAGATTTTTTTTATAAAATTTACCGTTGGATTAAAAAAAAACTATGATAATTTAATATGTTATTGAGACTCATCAACATTAACAATTTCAATAAAAATGTGTAAACTCTTAATTTTAATAGGTTGCAATGACATCAAATGAGTTTAGATTTATGTAAAATTTAATATAAATGATTTATGTAAAATATATTTTCAATTTTGTAATTAGAGTCCCTTTCAAACTAGCAATATTAATATAGCAATTACTTTTTAAATAATGCAAATAAAAAGCTAAAATGGCAGCAAGAGAGTGTAGAACCCAAAACCTTTTACAATATCAAAGGCGCCTCCTTTCCGGTGAAACAGCACAAGAATTTTGTGTCCAAATGTAAATTTTAATACATATATCAACATAAAGTAAAAATATGGTCAATAAAGATGAGTCATTCATAAAGCTAAAAAGCTTATCAATACATGATGTGTAGAAAAACTACGCACCAATGGAATAAAATATAAAATTACTACAAATCAAATAACACAACACTAAGCATTTAGGTTGAAAATCACAACACTTTAGAAAAGAGGATTCCAAAGTAAGCCTTGCAAGCACTGTTCATAGGATTTAAAGCATGTACATGGCATCCCATTGTTTGAGAATGAGGCAGAAACGCACCAGAATTTTTGCTGAGTATAATATTTGGCAAAAAGTTTTTTATAGGGAGTGTCCCACTTTGGACGTGGTCCCCACTCCCTAAGTAGCACCTATTTTAAATTTCATTTTCACTTTTTTTATTATCAAAATTCCTGTAGAAATTTTTGTTTTATTTGTCCTTGTCCTCACCCACCTTAAATCATATGGCAAGATGATAAAAAAAAATAATAATAAACATATTTGCATTTAAGGTTGATGGGATTTGTTATTTATGTTTTTTGTTTTACATGGTTATCACGCTCCCATATATAACAAACATATTAAATTGTTTTAACTTTTGCATTTGTTCTTTTCAAAATTTTACTTTTTCCCCAAGTTTCTTTGGCAAGCAAGGAAGGACAAGGCCAATTCTGTCATATTTATACCATTTCTCAACAATATAAATTGTCATTTTCTTTCATTTTCCCCTATTCCCTTTCCTTATTTCTTTCACCAGCAAACATTACTCAATGAGTTCATCATTCTTCATTTCCTTTGCGACTTTTCTTTCATTTTCCCTCATCCCCTTTCCTTATTTCTTTCACCACCAGACATAGCTCAATGACTTCTTCATTCTTCATTTCCTTTGTCATTGTAACCTGAAAATGGTAAAACTCATTTGATTAGATCACATCCACAATCATTCTTTTAGTGAAATATGAACAGTGCATGAAACAATGGACCATTTCTATGTGCAATTATATTACTTTGTTTTTGTTTGAAACTTCAGTTTTGTGATTAAGTTTGTTCTCTTTTTTTTATAGGTGACCCTCACTTCTTTCAAGGATTTTGCTTGTCTGTCACAAAGGTATAGAAATGTTTTTCTATCAAGATTGGTTGGCATATATTTTGGTTTGTTGTTTTTGACAAGCATAACATCATGAATGTCATTAGTGAAGGGATTTGTAGCTCAAAGATCTTGCTGGTCTTTGAAAAATGTAAAGGTATATTATATTGGTTTGTTGTTTTTAATAAGCATGATTACATGAATATGTGTCATTAGTGAAAAAAATTGTGCATAAATATTTGTTAGAGTAAAAGGTGATATGATAACAACAGCCATCAAGGAAGGAGGAGGATGATATGAGAAGAGTCTGCACTACCAATAATGGACATTGAATTTAAAAACAAGGATTGAGCAGAAAGATATGCATAGTATTTACACTCCTTGCTACTCAGTTGCTCACTTCATACTCCAAAATCCTTCATATTTCTAAAATCCTTCATACTCTTTAAAAAAAATCTTTTAGAAATATTTTATGCTTTGAAATTAGTTTTGCAAGTATCTTTGAGAAGAAAAATTCCAACAAAAAAAATTATGAAATTCATGAGATGTCTTCACCAGTATTGTGTAGAGAACATGTTCATCATTGAAGTACAATTAACATAGCATAATTTTCAGAACATGTTCATCATTGAAGTACAATTAACATTTATGTTGGGTAACTTATCAAACTCCTAATTCTTCTTATAGGTAAAACCATTTAAGTTAAGCTCACAATAAAATCAACTTTTAAAGTGGATGAAATATTCAAATTTATATCAATAGATGCATGTTAATCTGACAGTAAATAAGTTGTTTCAATAAGCAATATCAGAAAGCTTATTAAAAAAACTTAAGAGCATATCACTTTACTGAATAGTTAAAATCAAAGGGTGTCATTATGCTTACTTAACTAAAATGGCTTCTTTGGTTGTGCAATCACATTAGAAAAATGAACACTAATTGCAGCCTGAAAAAATAAAATCAAACCACATGATAACATAAAATTAGCCCTTATTGATATGGGTTATTGAAGAAAATCAAATATTAAAAAAAAGTCTGAATAAAAATCATAGAACCACAAAAAGCATATCCAGCAATAACAGTACACAAGGACAAGAGGGCTGAATGTTTAATTGCATTTTAAGTAATTATACGACTACGATTATTCACTAGAAGGTGGAATGCTTAAAATCTTTAGATAATTTTAATCTTTTCATGTAACCTGAGCAGCACTTTAATTTAAACTAAACTATAAATGAATTTCAAAAGCATATCTGGATATAAACTTATAATAAGGTAAATCTGTCACTTACAATACCAAATAGCAAATCCAACAAAGACATGTTAAATAACAGTAACTACTTTGATAAAAACACACACAATCATTCAAAAACTTGAAACCAAAAACACAGTTCTATTATTCTTTTTGGACAACTATTGCCAAAATAAACTATAAGAACACCATCAAATCAGTCCTATAGAATACAAACAATAATAGCTGCCCCCACTTACCAATGGATTATGTTGATCAATATCGAAGCTATTGATGGCACAAGGTTTTGCCAACCACTCAATTGGTTCCTCACCTACGAAATATAAGAAAACACCATCAATTTTACTGAATCAATGCAACTAAGTAGTTTGCCTCTGATCAACTTAAGCAATTACCTAAATTGTCCTCGAATGATTGAGTAAATGCATGCTCAGTCTATACATGGTAGGCCTAAGCTGCTTAATGCTTATTGAAAAATACAATCATAGTGTCTTTGTTGAATGCAAAATAAAAATAAAAACAATATCCAGTACCTTTGCAAAATGAGCATGTATTGGACATGCTGGATAAGTTGCTTTTCTTGCAAGTCAAAAGAAGGCAATAAAATTACCCATTCTGCAAGCTCTGCAAAATAAAAAACAA
The DNA here is from genome assembly GCA_030408175.1 of Trifolium repens. NCBI lineage: Eukaryota > Viridiplantae > Streptophyta > Magnoliopsida > Fabales > Fabaceae > Trifolium > Trifolium repens. Next base: position 17,699,738 of record CP125839.1, on the reverse strand, counting down.
AGAAAGGTTAGACTGCAACCACAATAAAAAAGTAACAATTTCAATGGGAATCATAACCTTGCTACATCTCTGGAGTCATCTTAGCAGGATCAAGGGAGAGCTCTACAGGTTCAACCTAGCATAATTTATAACTAGGGTGCTTATCCAATTTAAGAAGAAAACAAACCTTTTAATATAGATTAGCTATTGAATGTTTAACATATTTATATGATTACCATGTAGTTATAGGATAACTAAACTATTTTAAGGGTACTTTTTCTTCATACAATTCTTACTTATTGTTTTATTCATGATGTCTTCTTCTATGCAGAAAAAGATCAGTAGTAAACGGGGGAGAGGGAGAAAGTATTACTTTACTAATTTGTAACTTAACAAACTTATTCAAGTATTTTGTTTATATACTAGAAACTAAGGAATCCTTTTCATATTTTGAAGAGAAGAAAAAAAAATATAAATGAGCATTGAAAATCAAAATCCAAAACAGAATAAAAAAGTTACAAACTTATTCATGTATTTTGTTTATGTAAGAAAAAAGTTGAAACCAAGCTACAATTGAATAAATCATGTTTAGAATTCACCCGAATCCTGCAAAAATTTGTAGATCTAGCACAGAGAAATGCAACCACGCATCTCACTGCTACAAACAACTATGTTGCGCTGCATGTGCCAACTTGACATTAAAAGGACGAGATTGATTTATATGGTGGAAGCAAAGTTGTTTACTTTGAAAGATCAAAAGTTGCTAACTGAACAGAGAAAGAAAATTGGACGGAAGTGATTATGCGGCGGCTAGGGTTAGAGAGCATGGGCTTAATCTTAGGTTTTTATTTATGGATTGGGCCATTAAGCCCAAATTAACACATAGTCTCTTTTTTTTCTTTTGTTTTCTTTTTCAGATTTTTGTTTCTCTTCATACCTATTGAAAAAATTCGGTTGGAGATGAAATTTCATCTTGTGTGTTTCATAGATTCTCCTCCTCATATTTGTGAAATTATTTAATAAGTTTAATTGCTGTGCACTGTTAGTGTAAAGTTATTTTACATATGCATTTAATGAATGAAACGGGTCATGTGTTTTAAAACACATTACATAATTTAAGTAGAGAAAATATAAATTATTTAATTGTGTAATATAATTTACTTGAACCGACCAACAATGAATTGGTTCAAATGTTAAACGTTTTGGTTCCCTCAATCATGCGATCAGAAGATCGATTTCTGATTCATGTGTATGAAAAAAGTCTGACGAAAATTAGTCAACACCAACACGATTGAAAATTTGTTATCAATACTATGATAACGAAAAATTAAAAATATTTTACTCACAGCACCGTGCATTGCACGGGTCTGGACACTAGTATATTATTAAAAATGTAACTTTTTGGAATGGGCCGCAACCCTCTCAAGCCCCATGGTAGCTCCGTCTATGGAGGTATTAACTCATATTCTAGAGAATTTATTTTCAAGATTTTTGCAATACTTCTCACAGGTCTGGTTAAAATAATTTTATATATTTTTATATCAAGTAGTTTATTATCAAAAAAAAAAAATTATATTTTAAAATGAATAATTCAAAAATTACGGTATTGAACCCTAACTTTGTATATTACAATGTATCTAAATGCTCACGGCACAAAATAACTTTTTTGAAGAGCCAAGCTGCACAATATAATTTATTTTTTGCTGGTTGGAATATATCAAGTCTACATATATACATTGTTTTGAACTTGCATTTAAGGGTTAATGATAGAATTTTATATATTTTTTTCCAAAGTCAAATTTTATGATCTACCTAGATTTAATTTTATTTTGTAAATTAAATTAATTAACCATATTTTTGGATGTTGTGGAAAAATATGGTTGTATCATTACTCTAAATAGTTTAATTTTTATCTACTTTCTATATATTGTACTTTCACACAAAGGTTTAATTATATCTTTTGCCCTCCAAATTTTGTAATTTTATGTTTTGGACCAAAATTTATTTTTACTAGCAAGCACTTTAATCCACCACCATTTTAGTTTTGCCTTTTTTTTCCCCCAATTTGACATTGAGTTGTCATAATTTTTCGCTATTGAAAATATTTCTTATATATTATATTTTTCAGTTGGTAAGAATATCATATTATATAGATAGGAGTCAAGATTTTAACTCTAGACTTACAATCTACTTTCTTTTTTTTTTTTTTACTAAAAGACTTAAAATCTACTTCTTTTTTTTTTATCTACTTTCTTTTTTTTTACTAAAAGACTTAAAATCTACTTATTCACCTTAAAAAATGTGTAAATTTTAGCCACTAAGCTAGTTGAAAAAAAAAATTCTCACAATACATATATATGTAAATTTTTTCTCCATTATATTGTAAACGGTATGAGTTTTAAGTTTGACTCATTTCTTAAATAGTTCTTTTAAAATGTTTTTTGATTAGGTCATTTGTGTTAAATTCTAATCTTATCTTATATGAAAACAATGGTTACCTCGTTGTGTATAGAGGTTATTTCCTCACTCTTGAGAATTGGTTGCACATAGACCAGTAGTATGTTCCTTCTTCTAGTGAGTGGATACCTGGAAAAGGCACTCCAATGTCAAAGTCAAATAGTACGCCAACAAATAACTAGTAAATTTATCATACGGTCGTACTAGGGGAAGATCCCCTATTTATAATGTGGCTCCAAATTGATAAACTCTTGGTTGTTGTTATCTTTATACTCCTGAGTTTGTATCATATTAGTCCATATACATGGATGATGGATGCATAATTAAACTAGAAATATGGGAGGTTCAATCTCATTATAGTATGATTGAATCATATTAGTCTTCAAATATGTTAGAGATGTATTAAATGGATGTTGGCAATATCTTAGCATTTAATAATGCTTTAAAAAAATCTTTAATTTTACGATAATCAGTTTTCTATATTCACATGTCTCAGTATCATATGTATTTTTTCACAGTATCAGATTCTTGTAATATGATTTTAGATATTTCTTGTAATGTTTTACTTCGATGTCTCGGACTCAAAGTAAAATTTGAGTTCAACTCTTCTCGTGGAGCCTGTGGTGCAGCAGCGTTGACCTAGAGGACCAATTGATACGAGTCTTTTCATGAGATATGCTCGTCATGTATGGTTTGGTAAAGTAGCTGTCATACTCCAAATTTTGCCCTCCATTTTTTTTATCAACTCATTCTAAATTTGTGCTATTTGTCCAAGTCAAAGCCTAACTCACCGTGCTCTAAATTTTAGTCACTGTTATAATCATAATGGTTTTATCAGTTATTTTTTTCAAAATATGTGAAGTATCTTGTTTGATTGAGAATAAAGCATTCAAGAAATAAATATATAAGGTCGCGAGTTCGAGTCCCATCGTTGTCAATTTTATTTTTATCTTTTGTTTTTAACCAAAAAAGTCCACAAAAAAATGTGTCAGTTTATTTTACTCACGTAAAAATCCAAAAAAATGTGTTAAGTATCTATTTTTACTATTATTATTAGTAGTATCACCATCATTGTACTTATCTTCTACTTTTTTTTGTGCTATTACTATATGACTATTATTATAATTTATTTCCATTTTTGTCCAAAATTAAAAATAAAAAAAAGCAAAATAGATCCAGAATTATAAAAAAAAAGTGATTATCATTTAATATTTGGAATCTCTAATATTTGGCTTCCTTTTCCTGCATTATTACACGTTGTAAGACATTACCAAGGATATTTACACTTAACTCCAGATCCGTTATTTTTGTCAAAAACAAAAAAACTCCAGATCCGTTATTCCTATTTCAATTGCAAAGTGACTATCATTTATTTCCATTTTTGTCCAAAATTATAAATAAATTAAAAAAATATATATATATCCTCACACTAGTATTTCTTTCGGTTTTAAATCAAGGAGAGGATAATAACAAAATGGTGGATTCTAAGGTGAGGGTTCAATTAAGTCCCTCACCGGTGTACCACTCATCTTAACCATTAGATTAAAATAGTACATGTGATTTTATTAACTGTTACCACACTTGATTCACTTTCTCTTTCCTAGCACTATCACTTTCTCCTTCCTCGCCTGCATAACATCCATGAATGAATGCTATTAGAAATTAGTATCGGGCCTAACTCATCCTTACAAAATCGGCTTGTAAGGTGAGGATTGCCTCTTACTTATAAAGTCTTGTCCAGGCCTTCTCACAACCGATGTGGGACTTCTTAACACACCCCCTCACGCCCAGCACTATTGGGCTTGGTGCGTGGATATAAACGGTAGGTGACCCGATAACGGGTGGCCCAACGGATCTTGGAGATGCTCTGATACCATATTAGAAATTAGTATCGGGCCTAACTCATCCTTACAAAACCGGCTTGTAAGGTGAGGATTGCCTCTTACTTATAAAGTCTTGTCCAGACCTTTCAACTATTTAATCGAAAAAAGAAATTACTTTGTCCTTCGTCGCCTGCATAAAAATTCATTAAATGGGTGTTTTAGATTGATTTTTTCGTGGGAAGAAAGAAATTACTTTCTTTTTGTGAAAAGGAAAAAATGGGTTTTGAGAGCCATCAACTAATAAGAAACTCCATATGGAGAGTATTTTAATTGATTATAATAAAGTGATTATCCACTTCTTCCTACCCTCATTACAGAGTATGTTTTTAAAGTGCTTTGATAAATTCAAAGTGATTCAACAAACTAAAACAATTAAATTCTTTCTCATGCCAAGGTCTATAAGAGCCCTCACAAAATTTTACCATTTAAGTACCTTGTGGATCAAATCGATGACAAGAACATGAAGAAGCACAGTTGCAAAATACTCCACATATGATTATTTTGCGGGAAAAATAAATTACACATTGAATTTTCCATGTGTTGTTGATGTCTCTTTCTCCTATTAAATTTTCTGGATATGTGATGTGATGATGCAAGTCCATTTTCTTCAACAGGACTTTTCCGGCGGCAGTGGTAGTGATGGGTGAGGGCTAGCCAGTGGTGGTGATGGGTGAGGGCGAGCGAGACTGAAAACAAGAGAGTGAGGGAGAGAGAGAAGAGATCCAATGTAGTGTGGTGCATTGTACTATTTTAATCTAATGGTTAAGATGAGTGGTACACCGGTGAGGCACTTAATTGAGCCCTCACCTTAGAATCCACCTAACAAAACATTTATTTCCAATTTTTGTGCTGTAGTACGAATTAAAATGAAAAATAGAAACAATAAAAAATTGGAAGGAAACAAAAATAAAAATAAAAAAATATCCTCAACAAAGGCGGGATCCGAATCAAAAATTACAAAATTCTGGAGAAAAATCAAACAAAATCTTCAATCATTCCAATTTCATCCCAATTTCACCATTCCCTCCCTGAATCAATGCAATCTAAATTAATGGCAAAGAAACTCAGCTTTCACCTATAAATACACAAACACAAACAGTGCGATTTCACACACTCAGAAACAATAACCCTAAAATTTTGTCCTCACACTGAAGACTAATTTTGCTTGAAATCCCAAAACCTCGCAAAGAACAGGAAAGTGAAGTTAGAAAGAAACCGGTGGAATTCACGGCACTCCAGGTTGGTATTTTTTGCTCCTTTAAGTATTTATCTCAAATCTCTACTCTTTCTTTTTTGTTTCGGGTTTTTTAGGGCTCAATCTGTGTTTATGGGGAAGAAATTTGGGGTTTTGTTGTAACAAAAAAAAAAGTAGATTCCGGCGGTGGCGCCGCCACCGGAAACTGGATGTGACGGCGGTGACTCGCCGGAGGAAATTATGAACACATGGGAGAGTAGAGAGAGTTTGAGTGGGAGAAGAGAGAGGAAGTTTTCTAATAAATGAAGAAATTCTGTTTGTGTGACATATATGTACCGCTAGTGATCCTGCGCGCGCCTGTCCACCATAGCCTGACCATACTGGCCGTCGGATTGCATCAGACGGCTCAAGATCACTCCTATTATGATCAGATCTGGTCTCTTTGATTAAATCAGACTGCCATGATTTCCCCCCACATTTTTTTCTGTTTGATTAAATCAGACTGCCATGGCCTCTCTGTCTGGGCCAGACTGTTTTTTTTTACTATTTCTACCCCTCATTTCATTCTGCATCTCTTGTTGTTTTAATTTTTCCGTTTGAATTCAATCATTTAATTTTATTTTTATTATTTTGTTTTGTTCCAAACCTAATAAAAAAAATGATAATAAAACACAAAAAATACAACAACAATTTCAATTTCATTTCTTTTAAATCAATTAATTATCTCTTTATAATAAAGTTGGACTAAAAAAGAGATGGTCGAATGTATTTCCGTCTATCTCTTGGATGATCGAGGACTAATTTTTTTCACCTTTTGTAAATAGCTCCGATAATTAATAAAAAACAAGCAATTTTTAAAAGTAAACTTCAAACCCTTAACTAATCAGGAGGTCTTGGACACCAATTAATTTTGTTTTCAACCCAAATTTGGCAATACTAATTAGTCAACGAAAATCAACAAAAAAAATCCCATATAGTTAATAGGAAGTTGACATTTTTTTGGAAATGTATTAATTATCAAGATTAAAATTAGAATTAAGGGATTTAAATTTGGCTTCTTAAAAAAAAAAGGGATTAAAATTTGATAAATAAGGAAATTTCAAAATATTTTTTGTGAGTTGATTATGTAAAGTTTTTAATGAATAAATATATTTAAATAACAAATAAGAAAAAATAGATGAGAAGCTGGTGACTAGTGACTCAGCTTGGTAGGCTTTGCCTTTTGACCATAAAACTACAAAACGACAAAAAACCGTTGAAAAAGTCTTCCACTTCTTCCTTAGCATTTTGTCTTGTTTTTCCCTCTCTAGTTCAAGTTTCTTAAACCTTCAATTTTTTGTGTTCTTTCCTTGTTCATGTAAGTTCCTCTTTTTTTTATTCCCCTTTATGTATCTGTCTTATTTTTCTTGAAGGGTCATTGAATTTTACCGAAAAATTCAGTCTTTTTTAAAGTATTTTGATATTACAATGTTTTTACGTGGTTGCTAAGAAAAATCCTCAAAAGGGTGTATTTTGAATTGTTTGTAACTTTGTATTTGCTTCTTAAGAGTCTCAATGTGTATAGTGTTAATTAAATGTGATGTAATCCATAACTGTTTTAAGGTTGTTAGTTAGTTGAGAAGGTAGTTACAAGTAGTTTGTGAGTTAGTTAGCAAGTTTGTTGTGTTTACTTGTGATGCAAGCTACTGCATAACTTTGTTCTATCATATAGAAGAATATGATTTATCTTTCAGATTAGAAGAAAGAGAGAAATACAGGTTGTTTTTGCTCTTTGGTTAATAAGGTTTTGTAACAATTTCCTGTTATTTTTGTAATTATTCTTTGTGTTTATTTTTAGAAATATTGTTGTGCATAAACTAAGATATTAAACTTTTTAAGATTAAACCTATTAAACCAATACTTGTTGCAAATTTCCTTGTTATTGATGATTTTATAACAAATTTAGCAGAATCTGTCTCTTTTGTTGATTAAACTGAAATCTTTTAAGGGAAGTTTTCTATGCTTTAAATATGTAAAAATTTCAATGATTTAGTATCATATCAAATATTCAATATTCAATATTTTCTGTTTTGATTTTGCAGATAAAATAAAAATCATGTGCAACGGTTCAAAGAGAAAGCCTTCTCAAACTGGTTTGATTAGTGAACATGAATATGGAAGAGAAGAAGAACTTCATCGTAAGATCTCTGCATTGCTCGAGTTTTCCGCCAAAGATGATGTAATAGCTTTCAAAGATGCTGTTGAAAAATACGGTTGTGATGTCGATGAGGTAGGGTTATGGTATGGAAGGAAGGTTGGCTCAAAGGAAATGAGTTATGAAGAAAGGACTCCTCTTATGATTGCTGCCTTATTTGGAAGCAAGGGTGTGTTGTGTTATATTCTTGAAACCGGTCTTGTTGATGTTAACCGAGCGTGTGGTTCGGATGGTGCTACTGCTCTTCATTGTGCTGTTTTTGGTTGTTCTGCTGCTTCTGTTGAGGTTGTCAAGCTTTTGGTTGATGCATCTGCAGATGTTAGTTCTCTTGATGCAAACGGTAACCGATCAAGTGATTTGATTGATTCGGTTTCTAATAGTGTCTTTGGTTCAAGGAAAAAGATACTAGCCATACTAGAAGGTAAAGATGGTGTTGATTATGACGCCGGTTGCCTTATGGAAGGAGGTTTCCAAATGGTGAATCTGCAACAAGATTCAGGTTCACCTCGAATCGAGAAGAAAGATTATCGGGTTGATACATCCCTACCGGACATAAAGAGTGTGATATATAGTACAGATGAATTTAGGATGTATACTTTTAAAGTCAAGCCTTGTTCAAGGGCTTATTCTCATGATTGGACCGAGTGCCCCTTTGCTCATCCTGGGGAAAATGCAAAGCGCCGTGATCCGAGGAAATATCATTACAGCTGTGTCCCTTGTCCCGAATTTCGGAATGGATCATCATGCATTAAAGGGGATGCTTGTGAATATGCACATGGTATTTTTGAGACCTGGCTTCATCCTGCTCAATATAGAACGAGGCTTTGCAAAGATGATACTAAATGCACAAGAAGGGTTTGTTTCTTTGCTCACAATTCCGAAGAGCTTCGTCCGGTGTACGCTTTTACTGGTTCAGCTTTGCCTTCACCTACTTCATATTCAAATTCACCTAGTGCTTCTTCAATGGATTCATTCACTGTGAACTCTCCATCTGAGGCGATGCCACCTCTGACTCCATCTGCAGTGTCTTCTCCTTCATGCGGCGGAACCATGTGGCCGAATCAGTCTCATGTTGCAACCCCGACACTTCATATGCCGAGAATCAGAATGAATACTGCACATAATGCTAGAGATAATATTGAATTGGTCGAACTTGAAAACCTCCTTATTCAGAGGAAGCTAATGATTGAAGAGATGACAAATTGGTTTTCAGGAGTGAATCTTACTAACCTTGAAGACATTTTTGGGTCTTCGAGACAATCTCCATCATCAATGCTGGTGCACCAGAATGTAAACCAGCATCTGCGAGTCTATCCTTCTGACATTACCAATTCAAATGTGATTGGATCACCACAATTCAGGGCTGATCGATCTATGAGTTCAAGATATGATGCCTTTACGAAGTGGAGTCATAGCTTTATTGAGCGCAGCAGCACGACAAGCTTTAATTCTGAGCTTCCTTCTGCTATGTCAGTCGCTGCGGCACCTTCAAACTTCTCTGGTTGGGGATCTCCAGATGGAAAATTAGACTGGTCCATTCGCGGTGATGAACTCAACAAAATGAGGAAATCATATTCTTTCGGCTTTCGAAACACAAATAGCTTTTCAGCAATGGCTGCACCAAATGTTGATAATCCAGATGTATTGTCGAGCCAAGAAAGATGGATTAATTCACTGGTGAAGAATGCCAGCTTCTCCAACATTGGAATCTGATCAATATCGTGTTGAATTTTAATTGAGAATAAGATAGCTTCATTTCTTTTGTTCATTAGCATTGTTTTTCTTTCTATCTTTTTCCTCTAATCTTATTATATATTTTCCATATGTACCACTGATGATTCTGCATGCTACATTTGGCCATAAGAAAAATTTATTCATTGGACCTTTTGGTCTATATATTGGTAAGGTTATGGAGCACTAAGGAAAAGCATTTACAGAAAGCTTAACTTATTGGTTTTAGCTTTTATCTATCTTTTTCCCTCAAAATATCAATAATATTGAGTTACTTACACCTATGTCTTAGTGGTTTTAACTTATTCCTAACAATTTTTGTTGTTGAGGTATAAAAGATATAACAACTTATATCGTTGACAAAAAATAACTTATTTCAACGATTTTATTTGTTCACAAAGTATAACATAATTGATTGAATATTGTAGATGATTCTATATTTAGTATTGTTATAACAATCTCTTGTTTGGAACTTTCAATGATTAGTTGAATTTATTCTTGTGACTTGACAATGAAAATATAATTCAATTTGTATGAATAACATTTTTGTATGAATTGTCTCTTGAATGCTTTATAAAATTTGATGCACTTATATAGAAGGTGTCAATTACATTTTTGGTTCTTATTCCTTGATAATCTGGTGTAGGCTCTTTGTTATTCCTTGATCCAAAGTTGAATTTAACTTAAAACTTTGACACAGAAGAAATATGCATGCTTCTCTTTCAGTTGATTCCTTTTTGCTTCTAAAATGCATGAGGTTCTTCAATGATGAATTAAAAGTATTCACTTCAATTATAGAAATATAATGAACTTTTATAAATTAATAGAGTTTATGACCAGCATTCAATGAATAAGTTAGTATTGTCACTGTCTTTGGTAACATTTTTTCCACATATCTTACTAGGTATTGCTGAATTCAGATTCACCAAATTCTATTCATAAAATTCTGTTGATTGTATTCAGGCTCCTTACAATGACTTGATTTTGGCAACCAATTTAAGTCTTCTAATCAAATCCAACAACTTCAATTGGTCATCATCTATGTGTAGCTACAATCTTCTTTTAACACTTTATAATATTTCTTTTTTTATATGCGTTTGATCTGCTAAAAATTAAGACACTGAACTGAACAACTTCAGCTGTACTGTGTTTGATTTTAAAATTGTTCCTGGTACTGGATAAATTGGGGATCAAGGGACAGGACAAAATCTGAAATTTTTGTCCCTCATTGAATCACGGGACAATTTTTTTGTCCTCTGCACAAGTAGTCTACAATACCAGAATAACCTGTTGTTCACCAAACATCGTACAACATAAAATTTGCTCGATACCATAAACGTTTGTGTTGTTCTGTCTTGTATTATCATATATTGTTCTGTCCAGCACTCACATTTTATATTTTATCCTTCCGGCATAAGAATGAGTAATTTTTAAGAAAAACCACCCAACATGAAAATTCAAGATTTTTACATGTCTGCTACTTAAATAGCGGACGTTATAAAAATATGAAATTTGAGTAAAGAACACCTTTAACATAAAAATTTCTCATTTTTATAACGTCCGCTACTTAAGTAACGATGGATAGGTAAAAATCTTGAATTTTCATAAAAACACCCTACAAACATGCAGTTTTTGAGATTTTAAACATAAAATCCGCTACTTAAGTAGTCTACGGGAATATTTTGATAATTTTGTAGGACGCACGAGAAAATTTGTAGGATGGCAAAAGTAATTGTCATGCAGGATCATCTAGAACAGGATGGTCGTCACCAGCCCAAAAGTCGTCTTTGGTAGGAAAAGAAGCCTGAAAAGGATTTCTATCTTCAGTTTCACAAGTGTCCATAACATTATCAGGGGTGTAAGTAGCATATTCTTGTTGTTCCTTCTCACAATTGAAGTTATATAAATAAATTCCAAATTTTAAAACTCTAAAGTATAGATATTTTTTATTGATTACCTTAGTATTTGGTTTGGTATTTTGTTTGAAAGTTTTAAAAGGTATTTTGAATCTTTGACTTAATGGTGCAAAACAAAAATAAAAACAGGGGTGCAAAGTACAAAATACGTAGAGATAGTAGTGAAAATTTTAACATTCCAGAGGTGCACCTGTGCTCGGTTACTAACAGCACCGTCCCTATCGAGTACTGGTACGTACCTGGTACGCCTTCGGTAAGCATCGACAGCATACTTTTTTTTTTTCTTTTTTGCAATTGATACACGCCTTGTACACGAATAAAAAAGTAGCAGCTAGTGCTAAAAAACAATAACAAAATAGCCACCGAATTTATTCACTTGTTCATTAAAAAGGAATAGACTCAATTCAAAGAGAGCTGAAGATTTCGTTTTTATTCATACAAATATTTGTCTTTTCTCGAGAAAGAAAAATAGTAATACTTATAATGAAGGAGTAACAATTGGTAGAGATAAATGAGATCTATTTGATGTAGATGTTATTCTTGAAGTTGCTAATCCTTATCGTGATTAACCTGAACTAAAGGCCTTTTTTTTAATGATGATGGAGAGAGAAACAATTTGTCTCTTTTTTAGCTAATTGCTTTTTGATTTGATATTTTGATGTTTTTGAACAATTTGAATTACTTGTGTGATATTTTTTAGGTTTAGTTCTATTATTTCATTTATATAATTATATTAAAAAAATGTCATACCACTTTTCGGGTACCAGTATCGTGCCCGCATCTAGACAACATAACTTCATTCCTTAGGTATTTGTAATGCATTATTTGGTCTTGAAACTTACTAAAGTTACATAAAGTAATCTTAAATACTCCATCCGTTTCTTTTTAATTGTCTTTTATTATCATATTTAGTGTTTCTATTTAATTGTCCTTTTTATATTTTATGGGTATCATTTGTCAATTATACCATTTGTCAATTGCTCTTATCTTTTTCCATAAAACCAATTAATGTTATATATTTGGAAAACTAAATCTGTTTTTTTTTTTTAATTTTTGTTGGTACATAACATATTAAATTTTGTTTTTTTTTATATAATATTGGAAAGAGAAAGTGTGGGCAAAAAAATAAGAATTTATTGGGAATTAAAATGAGGGTATAATGAGAAGATAACATGCAAAAATACACTTCCTTAATTTGGTGTTATCATTCTAAAAGGACAATTAAAAATAAACGGAGAGAGTACATACTAAAAATATTATATAAATTCATCAGTAATGGAGTAATAAAGAATTTTTAATCAACAATTGACAACATATATATAGATACACTTAAGAGACATTTATCAATAATTTTTAATTGTACCAAAAACACAAACAAAAAATTAATTTGAATAAAAAGGGTACTTTTCACACTATAAAAAGATCATACAATTTTCTATTGCACTGCATGAAAACGAGAAAAAATATGGCTGAAACTTTCAAGATTGTTTATATTATGATTATTTATCTTTTTATATTTATCATTGTAGCTGATGGCCGTGGTATTATTTTTTTTCTTTTTGATCAAATATTCTTCTTTATATTAACTGACTGCGGTAAATTTCCAAATACTAACTTTCATTTTTTTCTTATTTACAATCTCATCCATTTTTTTCTTATTTGACATCACAACAGGTCCTCCATGTATATCTCATATTGATTGTCCTGATTCTATGTGTAAACCTCCTCAAGTTGTAGCATGCAAAAAGTTGAGATGTCGTTGTGTGTAGTAGCCGTAATTAAATTTAAATATTGCTTTAAAAAAAATTAAATATAATTTTCTGGTACTTTTAAGAATGTAATTTAACTTCTTATAAAAAAAATGTAATTTAACTTAATTCCAAATTTCATGATTTTATTGTTATATTATACTATATGTATGCAGTGCACTTTTTTTTTAATGAGATTTTACTCATGATAAAATGTCAAATCATGATAACTCATGCAACCTAAAGTACGAGAGCATATTCTCTCAATTGCAATTTATCTGCAGTTAAATCACAACCATTAATTTTGTATTATTTTGTGTGGTCAATCTAATTAGAAGACAATTGAATGGCTAGGATGTATACTGGACACTCTTCGGTGAACAGTATGCTGGAGAGGATCCGGTCTCGAAAAGGACATAAATGTTTGAGCGAAGGCTAAAAACAATTAAGTGAATTAGAAGTTATTTGAATTAGAAGTTATTTGTATTCTAAAATATTATGTTTATTAAAAATTTAATGAGTAATCAGTCAATTTAGTCCCTATACTATCACTCTCTCACCAACTTAATTAGTCCCTAAACTATTAAAACTAACTAAAAGGTCCCTAAACTATTTTTCATCCTTCAATTTAGTCCCTCAGTTAAACATTAGTTTTGGCTTCCTATTGTATGGTTTCTTTGTTTGTAACATGTAGCGTTTTGGTATTTCTTGTGTTTTGGTGGAATTTTTATTAATAGAAGTTAAAGTTGTTCAAAAAAAAAAGTTTAGGGACTAAATTGAAGTATTTTAATAGTTTAGGGACCACTAACGGTCATTTAACGGAAAAGTTAACTGAGGGACTAAAGTGAAGGATGAAAAATAGTTTAGGGATCTTTTAGTTGGTTTTAATAGTTTAGGGACTAAGTTGGTGAGAGAGTGATAGTATAGGGACTAAATTGACTGATTATTCAAAATTTAATATATCTTCTTTTCTTTTGTCAGATAGTCTAGTGGCTAGACTCACACATCTACCTAATAGGGGTTATCTTCATTTTCTTTTTTAAAAAAATCCTTACACATTTGAAAAAGTATATAATAATATGTTTTACAAACTCAAAAATGTATCGATCCAAACGGACCCTTATTTCTAGCAATACTTTGACCTTTTTCTCCTTACATAAGTACTTATAACACCATGTGAAAAAGCTTACGAAAATAACTTATACACGTCTATAAATTGTTTTCACTAAATTTTTAGGATAACTTGTAAATACAACTAATAGAGACATTAAGTTGTTTAATTAAGCTTATGAAAATAGCTTATATTTAAGCATTTATATAATAAGTGCTTAATTAAGTTGTTTATCTAAACATACCAAAATGGTAAGAAAATTGATTTTAACAATAAAGGGTGCAATGGCCCTTGCTATCTACCTTTGTATTGATTAGCTAAATGCATAATTACATTAACAAAAACACATAGCTAAACAAGGCTATTTAAACTAATTAACTAACCACACAAATTAATGTGAGACAATTATACTATGTTCTAGTTTCACTAGAATTATGCTTTTGATTCTTCACACTCTCCCATTGCTTCACAACTTCACTATATGCCTCAGCAGAATCAAAAGCAAAATCAGCTAATGAGCTTATAGCAACAGACATTCCAGCACAAAGCACTTTAATAGCAACTTCAGCAAGTTTTTCAGGAGCCATTACCTCTTCTTCCATATGACCAACTTCCACTAATTCCATGTTGTCGCCGCTTTGCTTTCGTGCATATGAATTCGGCCTCGAATCTTGTCTTAATTGATGTGCATAGAGTGACCCCATCCCGGCTGCAAAAAAGTCCATTCCGTCAAGAACTGCTTTTTCGCGTATGGCTTCTAACCGCCTCGACCACTGAACAATGAGTCCGAATAACGGGTGAGTGTTGCTCAACCTATGAGGAGAGCATGGTGACTTTGATACGTCGTCGGATTCGGATCTCACGCACCGGAGAAGCCATCCGGTTAGTGCTTGAATATAGGATCTTTGAGAAGTGATCCATGACTCAAAAGTGTTCCGCCAGTTTCGTAACTCAGTTTCGAGATTTGAGGCTGATCGTGCCAGCCTATTTGGATCGGTCATTGAGACGGAAGACTGTTGTTGTCTTCTGGAATGTAATTTAGAAGGTGTGCCGGCTAGAAGAATCTTAGCCTCATCTAAGGTTCTTTTCTGTGTTTGATGACATTCTGCCATCACTTTCCACATCTTTTCAAGCCTGTCATTTGTATATAAATCGATTGAATATTTAAAGAATCAGCAAGAAGGAATATGAAAAATACTTCCGATTTTGACAGAAATGGTATACATACCCTTGTACTAAGTCAAGAAGTTGGGGATGCAACTCTTCGTCCCTTAGAGTTTCGATTCTCCGAGAAATAGCTTCAACAGAGTGTATTGAAACTGTTATCTGAGTATCAAGATCTCTAATGGCTGCTCTAGTTTTATCCGCAGAAGGGTCCTCTCCTTTTACTTCATAGTTGCTTAGTTGCTTGCATTTTTTCTCATATGCAATTCGGATTCGTTCTCCAGACTGTCGAAGAAGAAATGAACATGGTATTTAGTAACCTTCAACATAATAAATAGTCTAAAAATTTAAAGAAATGGAAGACTTAAGTTAATCTCTGTCGATCTTTACTTAATTGCGTTAAACATCTAGTAGAGAGGTTTATACTCATTAGTTGGAAAGACTAAGTTTCACATCGTTTGGAGGCTGAACTTGCTTGAAATTTTGTTCATTTGGCTTCGATGATTTTGAACTAATAGAAGCTTACTTACATGATATAATTGAGAAAAGTCGAAATGGCTTCGATGATTTTGAACTAATGACTAGTGTAAACAATTATAAGGTCAGTTTTCTTAGGCTATTTTTCAGGTACCAACTATCTTTATCTATGAAGCTCCGACACAGACATGACATTTATACATAAATATCAGGAATAATTTAAGAAAATGGAGGTAATATCTTTATCTAGGAAGCACCGACAAATACACCAAACACGACACTGACACGTAAATATCAGTAATAATTTACGAAAATAAGTCATTTAATGTAACCACATGTGTGCCAGTGCCTGGCATCATCACGTGTCAGACACCCAACACGTCTTCAAACTAAAGTTCTAGTGCTACATACAAAATTCACTTGTTCATTATCTTACCTTGACTTCCTCGTAGAGCTTTTTCTCCCATGCATTCAATTTGTCCAATGTAGATTGATGACTACCGGAAAGCCTACAATGTTCATCTGAGATATCCTTAGTGCCCTCATAACTTTCCATCCTAGTGCTTGCAGAATTCACTAAAAATCTTGATGAAGATGAGCACGAAGACGAAGCTGACCGGAACATAGCGACAGGGTTCAATAATTTCGATGCTGCAAATGAAACATAATTCAAATTCACATTCATCAAAACTTGAGAACAAGAAAGTCAATTGCTAGATACAGGACAAACATATTTTTAGATTAATGAAACTTACAACAAAATGAAATTATAATAAATTTATTGTATTCCGTCAAACCTGAATGTTCATGAGATGTTAATAAATATTGAGCTTTCTTCGACTCTAACAAAATTGAGACATCACTAGCTGCATTGCACACAGTTTTGAATTGAGCTTCAAGATCATTGATCACTTCTGCCATGCTGGTTGGCCTTCGGTTAACGTAAACGGTAAAACCTGCCATCTCTTCCTTAGATTCTTGTTTACCAATTGACATTTCTCTATGGCTGGATTCAATATGACCTGCCGCTTGATTTTTTGATACTTCAAAACTTGCACTGCCATGAGGTTGTTGTGAATCTTCGACATCATGCTCGGTTTCGGTTTCGGTTTCATCATCTGTTTCCTCTTCTTCACACTCTTCCTCGTCCTCCTCTTCCTCATCATCATCGTCACCAATATCTTCAACAACAACTTCTTCTTTGGAGAAATTTACATCATTTCTAGTTCTTTCTTCTACTACATTTCTAGTTCTTCCTTCTACTACATTTCTAGTTCTTTCTTCTACGACATTTCTAGTTCTTTCTTCTACGACATTTCTAGTTCTTCCATCTACTACATTTCTAGTTCTTTCTTCTACTACATTTCTCTTCCTAACAAAATCTTCTTGTTCAGTTTCATCTTCTTCAAGGTCCGGTATTCCCTCTTCTTCTCGAACCTGTCTTAGTTCTCGATATTCATCATCAATACCAGTATGATCGAGGCTACTTCGGCTTGGATAACCATAGTAATCAAATGACGAAAAGGGGTTCCAAAAGAAATCCCATTGAGCATTTTGAGGTGAAGGTGGAGGGATATTAGACCTAACATTAGGAGGAGAATAAGGAAAAATCGAAGGATTCATAGGCGGTGATTGCATTGTAAAATAACCATCCATACCATAATGCTGCTGCATTGGTGAATACGTTTCAATTCGAACGGTTTCAGGTGATGGAGCTCTTTCCTCAACCGAAATCACCGGATTACCACTCGGCCTATAGTAATTCATTCTCAAAGTAGAATTCGATCCAACTCCAAACTCAATACTCGATGGTGTGAAAGATTTTGCGGATATAGGAATAAATTCATTACCATTACGATTACCATTTCCATTGCCAATGCTACGGTTAGTTCTCTTCTTCACAGGCGTAAAAGGCGGTGTAATGACCGAATCTAATGAAAACTCACGAGGCTCATCACCTTCAATATAATCACGAAGAGCAGCCGAAACTCTTCTCATAGATTCAATGTAAGCTACATGACCAGTTGCAAACCGAGTTCTTTGCTCAACAGCTTGTTTGATAAACCTCTTTCGATCTTTACAAAGCTGAACCGACTCTTCATCATCTAACTTCGATTGTGAACATCCCATTTCTTAATCTCTTTCCCTATGAATGATAATATCCTAACTTTGCATTGAAATTGAAATCCAAAAAGAACCCTTCTTTATGTTTCACTAGATTCATAAAGAATTCCAAAATCTAACACCAAAAACAAACAAGATTTAAATCAGCAATGAGTATAATTAAATTACCAATAACACAAATTATGCAGTTAATATCATACTTGAACTAAATAAGCTTAGCAATGTTAATAAAATTAGATTCTTTTCTTTGTATATAAGCCAATTGAAGAGCAATGAAAATTTTGATATGCTTAATAGAAACTATTAATGTTGATTTTGTTAAAAACCCTTTTCCTCTAAAATTTCCAGAAAACCAAACTATGATCTACCAGAACAAGATTACATTAACAAAGTACAAAACTTTTCATCTGGGAATTTTTCTAAAATAATAATATAATAAAATAAATTAAAAAAAAAAAAAGCCAACTTAATCTCCAAGAAAACCCATTTTCAAAGTGAATAAAATAAAAAAATAAAATTAGCTGAACTAACAGAAGAAAATCAGCACCCACATAAACAAAAATACAAAAGAAGAAATGTCATGATTCACATTGCATGAATATGTTAAATAAATAACAGCAAAAAAAAAAAAAAACAAGAACTTTCATGGAACAAAATATGATTAAAAGATAAAGATGACATTTTTTTATTAAAAAAAAGCATAAATGAGCTAATAAACATAAAAATAAAGTACCCAATTGAAGAAAGACAAAAAATTTCATCTTTTTGTTATGCTTAGATGAAGAACATGTTGAAGTTGAGCTTAATTAACAAAAAAAAAAAGGATTAAGAAACATACATACCTAAGAATGGTGTTTTCTGGAACAGGAACAAAACAGTGCTTTTGATGAATGACAGAGTGTAGAAGGAATGAGTGAGAGAGAAAAAAGTGAAAGAGTGTGTGAACAGAGAAAACGTTAACAAAGAAAGCAACGGTCAAAACACAATGTAAGAAGAAAAAATATGATAAAAAAATGAAAAGAGAGAAAAGAAAAAAAAAAGAGACAAAATTAAAAGCTTTGTTTTGAGGTTTGGGTTTTGATAATAAAGGAAGATGAAGAAGAAGAGAATATGACAACGTTAGTATTAAGATAATAGGTCTTTATGTTGTGTTTATTTTCAATGTTGCCACTAATGCCTATTTTGTTTCATCATGGTATTTTTTTGTTGTTTTCTAGTTGGGAAATTTTTCATGAAAATGACTGGTAAATTTTGTCATTAATGTGGGGCCTACTATATCATATGGTCAATGATGTTGCATAAGTGTGAGAAATTTTGAGAGTAAACGTTTTTTTAACATTCATATTGGTACGAAATTTCGTTAGTGATGTCTAATTTTCGGTAGAAAAATTTGTGGAGTCTATAAGATGAGTTTTTTTTTTAACTGAATTTTTTTTTTTTTTTTAATACAATTTTTTTTTGTATTATATATATGTAGGATAATTACACTAGAATGGAAGGTAAACGGGCAACAAGCTGCGCCGCTAACCCTTTTTGAATGGCAAAGTCAATCCTCTTAAATACTACGTCTAGAGATCTAGGAGACACCACATTGCTATGCATAACTCTTTGAACCCTTTTCAAAATATTCACAGCATCTGGTGCTAGAAAACCAAACGTGTCGAAAGCAAATGGTATAAATGCATGTTGATTGTTAGAACACGCTTTCTCATGTTTTGCCACTTTGCTAGAAGCAGCTTTGAGGGCCGCGTGTCCTACAGTAAAATCTCCAGTGGTCAATCCCACAAGTGGGGATACCCCAGTCAAGTCCACACATGCATGTTTTCCTCCTACCCACCCGTACACCAAAATATCGGCTGGCCTCAGTGTAGATCTCCCCTCCAGTGGGTCTGTCAAGAAGTTCACAGGTGCCTCTTTCTTCACAGATATTCCTGCCCGCTTAAAAACATCAAAAAGGACATCACGGACAAAGTCATGTCTGTATTTGAAGCCCGGAAGCTCTCGACAATGAACTGCATGCTCCCCAAATCTATCAAGACACGCTTTGCGACAAACAGGGCAAACCTCATCAGTAGGAAATAGAGGAATCATCAGGCGGTATTTGAGGATAGTGCGATATTCTACCGGAGACATATGTTGACCTAATCCCTCGATTGGGATAGCTAGAAGAAAATCCTGGGCATGAGTTGCTTGCAAACATCCAAAAACTGCTTTCTGTCTGGTAGTCAATTGAAAGTTAACCTCCATGTCCTTAGCAATTTTACTAAACAGGGCACTCGCCAAAACATGTTGGGCTTTAGGGGGGACGGTGTCCTTGCTAGTGAAATTGCTAAAGTCCAAAGTTGGAATCATTTCACGGAGACCATCCAAAGCATTGTCAAAATCAACGTCCATACCACAAACTCCACTATCTCTCAATATATGATCTTGCAACACCCAAGACTGAGCTCTGGAAGCCACAAAAGCATATGAGGCCGCCTCTACTGCTGAGTACAACCCTAACCCCCCAGCCTTAATAGGTAAGGAAGTTATTCTCCATTGAAGATCCCCAAAGAAAGGACCTCCGCCAACCACAATGTCTTCAACCGCCCCACGCAACTCTTTATCAAACAAAAAAGCTGCATCTTTCATGTAAACCGGTTGACACGTCCTTAGACCAAAAAAAAGTTTTGCAATACCCATGCATGATCGAAGTAAAAGAAGCTCACTCTGTGGGTCCCTTAACCGAGGGAGAAGATGCATCAATTCAACAGCCCTGATAGCTCTCTTCATGGCCACACCCTCGATAAAACATTTATCTCGACTAACAGCCCCTCCGAGTAATTTCACCCCTAACGCCGGTCTCCCAATATCCGAAGGAAACAACCCCTCACGAAGTTTATTCCCATCACATGAAGGCCAAAAGATCTCTGTCTTACGAATATTTAAATCAAGACCCAAACCTGGGCCTCTCTCTCGGATGATATCAAGTGCTTTAGCCACTTCCCTTGAATCTCCAACAACAGTCCCATCATCAAGATACCAAGCATGAAGAAGAAGCTTGCAATTATCTCTGATCATATGAATAAGAGGGTGTAACACAAGAGCAAAAAGGAGCGGTCCCAACGGATCACCTTGTTGTACCCCGGTGGATGACATAATATGTCCATCCCCAAGGTATAACCTCGCTTCCTGACCATAGAGAAATTCAACCCACAAAGAAATAGATGGACATCTCACTCTTACCTCGTGCAGAAGTGCCGACCTGTCTACCATGTTGAATGCATTCGCAAAATCTACTGTGAGCATAGCCAAAGAACCATCTGCATGTCGCTCGCTTAACACCCTATTGACACTATGCAAAATGGCCTCTGCACCACCTGATATCCCAACCCCAAACTGAAAGTCATTAAGATATTTAGCCATATCTTTACCAACTCCTTTCATGGCAACCTTGGATACCAGCCGCCTCCAGATAGTGCCTACAGCAATAGGGCGTATCCCACCATCCGGCTTTAACAACGGTGTCAAAGGTGCGGAAGCAACAAATTCTGCTAAACTCTTGGGACATCTTCCTCCAAGCCACAAGTTAACCACTAGAGTGATAGCATCTAAAAGATCTCTTGCAACCGCAGAACCTTCTCCACACAATGCGTCTAATAAGTGTTGGGCTCGCAAACCATCCCTACCACACGATGTTCCTTTAGGGAAAGATTTAATACATCTGAAAACAGTGTCAACATCAACCACAAGAGGAGCTTCAGAAAAATAGGTAGTCGGCATAGAGGGAGGTGGCATGTGCGGATGTTTATCTCCCAAAATTTTCATGGTGTCTTCATTGTATGGGGCTACTCCAGATGACCCCAACACCTTCACAGCCGCTGTGAAGTGCCCATCTGCCACCTTACGAAGACATTGCTTGATGTTAACTGAATTGTTTTATACAAATGAGTCAGTAATCAAACCACTGATCATATGCTACAAGGAACCAAAATTCTTACTCCTTTCGTGATACCATATAAGAAAAAATTTTGAATTTATTAAAATTATCTTGTTGAATTATGCATATCAGCAGCAGTGTATCAATATATATTTAAATAAAGTGTGTATTAAAATATTCACTGTTTTTTAAGTATTAATTTTTTGGTTTAAAAAAAAAGACCAATAATTTGGATTGCCATAAAAATAAGAGTAAAGTCTAACCAAAAATGAGTGTTTACCAATTTTGATAGTGTTTGGGAGTTGTGTTAGTTTTGGATCTCTTAATCATTAAGTCTGCATATTGGATTTGTTTTCTCAAAAAATAAATAATTATACATTTGATTAGATTTGCCAAAAAAAAAAATTCCACCCTAGATTAGATTTAAATTTGTAATTTTTTATAATCAAATACTAGATGATAATATGATAAGTTAAGAAATCTAGACAGTAAAATCTAAATATATGAATCTTCCGGTTCTGATAAACGAAATTATTTTTATATCTTAGTATTGGTTTATAGGCTTGTTAGGATATAATGTTAATATTGTCTTTGTCGATCGGTGTTTTAATCTTTTAGCGTGTTTCATTGGATTGTAAGGAATGAATATTTCTTGTACTCCCTTTAATTCAACTTTTGCTTATCAAAAAAATAATTATGAATGTTTGAATGGATGAAACTAATATTAAAAGCAAAAGGCTACATTAGTAGTTAAAATTTGAACTTTAAACTTCATCAAATTCATTTTGGATCGAGTTTTAGATTAACCTGACGGATCTGTGTAAGGTGGGTAAGGCATGGTGTGGCACGGATGCGTGTAACGCATGGTGTTGTTATAGCCACACCATCTCAGCTTAGAATTTTTTGAAAAAAATTAAATAAATATTTTATAAATAATTTTAAGTCATTCTTCACACATATTCATACAAATATCAATGTAATTATTAGTTTAGAGTTTATTATTGACGATTATAAGACTCTCGTGCACAAATTAATTAGTTTAAGTATCGGTGCAAATATAGTTTGTAACTTTGTATTCTATTATTGAGGATTTTATGTCTTTCGTTGTACATATAGTATCATTTTAAGTTATTTTGTTTAATTTGATAACAATCAATTTTAACTTTGTTTGTCAAAAAATAGTGGATAATTAATTGAATGAGTAAAATTAGCAATTGAACTAACATATTAATATGAAATAACATAAAAAAATATGTTTAATTAATATTAAATTTTTTCGAGTAAGATAATATGGATAAAATTGAAATAAAAATTAGTAAGTTATAAGCTAATTGAATTATCTTAACGAAATAAACTATAAACTAGAAATTTGGGTTCAATATATTTTGGTCCAAAGTAGGATCTTGTAAAACATAAAATAATACTAATATGCATGATTTAACATATGTTCAATAAGTTATAGTCCTTTTTTTAAATAGAAATTTTGTGGTTTGATAGATATAGTTTGTTGGTTTCCTTTTTTGAGTAGAAATTTTCTAATTTGTTGGTTTGTTGTTGTTGTTCTTTTGAATATACATGTTGTATTAGTAGTAATCTCATGTATTATTTGTTGTTTAGCTGAAATATTAGGATGAATAATTTCTTTTTCAGTAATGCTTAAAAATTTTAGCCTCGTTGATAATTCAAGTCCGGGTCCGTCCCTGAACTCATCACTTTAGTTACGTCTTTATAAATTTAGTTTTTTTTTTACAAATATAAATTTAGTTATTAGTTAGTCTATTTGTCTTGTATTTTAACCAATGATAAAGTCAAATAAATAATCAAGTAAAACACAAATAAAAAGAATAGTTCACGAGTAAGATCTTATCTTCATTGTTGAAAAAGAAAAAAAAAAGCTTATTCAGTTGTAAATAAAACTTATTCACTAATTTGATTATTTTATGAAGAATGTTAAAATAAAAGTTTATTTACTTGTAAAAATAGTTTATTTTAAGGAAGAATATATATGGAAGGGATCAAATTACACCGGTGCAACATTTGAGTAATGTTACACCGATCAATAACGTTTTAACGAGTTCAAATTTTACAAAATCCACCGTTTGATTGAAAGTTTATATCGTATAGATCATCTATGTTGAGTTTTACAAAAATCTAAAATCGTTTGACATATTTTTGAGACATATGAAGATTAACGGTATTCAATAAAAACGCATAAACCGTTAATCTTTATGTGTCTCAATAACATATCAAACGATATAAACTTACACATTTCAACTTCCTAAGCTTTAATTCTTTTGAATTACTAAATAAAATTTTTATATTATATTAATACTTTAATATGTACTTTTAAGGCACACGTTAACATAACCCCTATTTTATTACTAATTTTTTGGACCAAACCTCCCTTTTAGTCATTTTCTTGTTCATCATATATTAGTAGACTTTTTTTTCTTCGAAAAATCACATTTTCATGATTAATAAAATCCAAAAAGATTGTTAATTTTTAAAACTTCTCAATAGAAAAATGATAAATCCCTTATTTCTAAGTGTTAGATAGTCTATTAACCCTAATTCATCCCCCTCTCATGGCCTACTTACTAACCATAATGATGAATTTTGATGACTAACTATAATTGATAATTTGAGATTCATAAAATGCATTGAAAAATGACAACGACACTTTATTTTTCTACGGGTTACCAATGTAAACATATCAAATTAATGTTTTGTGGATTACCAATGCTAGCATTTTAGCGCCAACATCCTTAAGTGTCCACTTCAGCATCTATTAAATGAAACAACTATTTTCAATGTGATATCATTTAGTCAACATTAAGAAGAAACATGAGTTTATTTTTTCCTTGCTTACCAATGTAATAAAATCAAATTAATACTTTGTTGATTACCAATACAACAAATGCATCTAATAAATGCTTTGTGGGTTGACAACAAAAATTGCTTTGTACCAATGCCACAAATACAACAATTGTTATCCACAAAGTCATCCATTGTTTATTATTTTTCCTATGCAACATTTTTATTTCCAAGGCACCGCTATTTGACGTTTTCTCCTCTCTTCAAACTTAATATTTTCCCTTTTTCATCTTTAATTTGTCTAACCTTAAAACAAAATACACAAACCACTTTAGTGTCTTGCAGAGTTGTTACTATACAATAACTCATCATCTTTCTCCGTACGTAATATCTCTATTTTGTAGTTTATTCTCTTCCCACTACAAGTAAACCTCAATTTCTTAACAAAACTTGTTGAATGCCCTCAATAACTTGTTGGGGACTTAGAGCCTTCAACCAGTTACAAAAGCCCTCAATAAATAAAATTCAAACAAAAACTAAATTAAATAATAGTTCTTGGCGGTTGAGGGTCGCCAACAATTGGGACAGAATTTCAAAAAATTATTGACAAGTACTTATTGGTGGTTCAGGGACGCCAATAAGTTGTACATGGCCTTAAGCCGCCAAGAACTATATAAGGCCGCCAATAAATGTTTTTTACCATTGAAATTTATCAACGGCCACATGCCGCCAAGAAGTGAAAAGGGCCGCAAATAAAAGTTCATGTTTTGCATTGACTATTTCCCCTTCTCCTTTATATATTCTTATAACTTCAAATTATTTTTACACTTGCATTTGCTCTTTAAATTTTCTTTAACTTCTCTCTAAAATTTCATATTTCTATCTTTCAAATTTTATTCATACTTCTCAAAATTTTTGAATTTGAATTTCATTTCTTCATCTAAAAAGTTGTAAGTGTTTACATTTTAATTGATAAAAACTTTAACTTCCTGATTCATTATTTAAATTAAATATATGTATTATATTTTAATACTTTTTCATACAATTTTTATTTAACAAGTGTATATTTAGTTCTCGTGGTCATCTGGATACGTGGTTGGACTTGGAATCGCACTAAGTAAGACACTACTCAATATATCAAGTAAGTAATGTAATTTTATGTATAATAATATTTTTTACTTACGCTTCAAAACTTAGTAATAGTTATTAATTATAATACTGAGTAATTTTTATTAGTAACTTTGTAATATATAATCCAACCAAGTTACTAAGTTTTAAACCGTAAATAAAAATACTATTATAAATTAAAATCACATTATTTACTTGGTGCGTTAAGTAGTGTCTTACTTGGTGCATTTCTTACCACGTACCCGGATGACCACGAGAATTGAATCAACACTTGCTCAATAAAAATTGTAATGAAAAAATATTAAAACATAATACATATTTAATTTGAATAATAAATTAGTAAGTTAAACTTTTTAAAAATTAAAATGTAAACACTTATAAATTTTTAGATGGAGAAATGAAATTAAAATGGAAAAAATTTAAGAAGTATGAATAAAATTTGAATAATAGAAATATGAAATTGTAAAAATGGTTTGAAGTTGTATGAATATATAGAGGAGGATGAGGGGAAATAGTCGTTGCAAAACCTGAACATTTATTGGCGATCATTTTCTCTTTATTATAGAGGAGGATGAATATATAGAGGAGGCATGTGGCCGTTGATAAATTTCAACAGTCATAAACATTTATTGGCGGCCTAATTAATTATTTAATTCTGGAAGGCTTAAGGCTGTGTTTAAAACTTATGGCAGCCCTGAAATGCCAAGAACTATTATTTAATTTATTTTTTGTTTGCACTTTATTTATTGAGGGCTTTTGTAACTTGTTGAGAACTCTAAGCGCCCAACAAGTTATTGAGGGGCCCTGACAAATTTTGTTAAGAAATTGAGGTTTTTTTTTGTAGTGATTGAACAATTTTCTCCTTCATCGCCACTTAATCTTCTTAACTCCCTCTTCTTCTATTATCCAGCGACATAACTATCCTTATTTATAGATAAATCAAAAAATATACTGAACAATTTACTCAAGAAGTTTCTATCCACCCATGGGCCTTCTTAAAAAGTGTATCATTCTCGTTCCCAAACGTATTTTTCTCCATTTTCAATCTCCACAACCATTTTCCTAATAATGCTATATTAAAGAATCTTCCGTCTCTAATGCCTAGCCTGCCCTGATTTCTTCGGTTTACAAACTCTACTCCACTTGACCCAATGGATTATCCTCGATTCGTCACTCCCCCAGAAGAATTTTTTTAATTGAGAAACAATACTTGGTAGAACCTTGAAGAAAGAGAGGAAGTAGATAAGCAAGGCACACAGACCAGACTTTAGTAACATGAGTCGACCTCTCATAAACAAAAACCAACATTTCCACGAGGACAATTTTATTCGCACATAATTAATCACTTGTTCTCAAGTGATGCGCTTTCTAGGATAGTTTTGTGTGGTTAGTGCAAATTTATGTGGGGAATGCCTTGTTTCATCCTCTGAAGGTGAGAATTTTTTCCTTCAGGATGAGGGAGAATGTTTCCCGAGGGTAGTTAGGGCATGAGGACAACGATCATAATCCCGTCCTTCAGGGACTCTGTCCCCCGAGAAATATCAATAAAATATATTTTATATGTGTATATACAAGTATTTCATATGTTATATTTATTGTATTTTCACATAACATGTGTAGATTTTATATATTATTTATTATAATTACAATAATTTAGTATTTTGTTAATTTAGTTTTATTATAATTACAATAATTTAGTATTTATTACAATAATTTCTTAATATTATTTTGTTTTACGGTTAAATTTAAATATTTTTTTAACAATTAATCGATGAAAAATAATAAAATCAAAATTCGCTAATACTTTTTTGTAGGGACGAAAACCAAAATTCACTAATTTTGTAGGCATGAAAAATATATTTTACCCTAAAATAAATGTCAGAGACCAGATATACAATTAAGTTGAAAATTTGTTTATGCTAATGGGGTTTCATGAAGATTGTGGGATCTTCAAGAATGAGGACGGAGAGCAAAAATTCCGTACGGCGCACTACAACATAAAAACAATTTGCAATGACTTTTATCGTTAAAAGTCGATGGCAAAACTACCAAATGTAACTTTAATAACGATTTTTAACGATAAAAATTGCTGCAAAATATATTTTATTTTATAGTTGTGGGAATATATAAGAACGAGATGGACAGTAGCGGAACCAAAAGAAAAAAATTGGGTGGGCCACTAAAAAAATATTGCATACAAAATTTAATTCTTAATAAGTACAAAGTTAATTATCAGACAATTAAACTACATATCTTAAAATTATAGTATCTATAACTATAGTCTATAACTATAGATAAAGAGGACACATCACTTTGGTGTAGATTTTCTGTATTTCCAAATTTACCCTCTCATACATGGAGTAGTTTTTTTTTTATTTGATAATTACATACATGGGGTAGTTGATTCAACAAATTGGTAACCGCTTGCATCAGTTTCTAACATTGTTCTTACATTTGAATGTTTTGCTCCACATTTGCCTCTTACATTTTGTCCATCACACATTACTACAATTAATGGAATATTGATATTGTTGAAGGATAGATTCTTGGTGTCAAAGGTAATTTTTTTAACAAAAATTTGGTTACTTTTCCTACTTTAAAATTTATAGAGCAATAAACCACATATATACTTACGAAATTTGGTAAAGAATTGGAAATGAATATATTATGATTTAGTAGAGAGAAATGAATCTTTCAATGTTTAGATAAAGTTTTGTCAAAAACGATTTTCCTTACCAACTAATTGATCTATACTCTCCCTAACTACTAATTCATGGAAGAGGCTTATTGAATTATTCACTTTTCAACACCAACTATTATAAGTTAAGAAAAATCGATGAGACATATTTAATTAAAACACAACTATGAGAAAATGATAAAAACATATAATAACCGATAAGAAAATTATCTATAACTATAGATAAAGAGGACACATCACTTTGGTGTAGATTTTCTATATTTCCAAATTTACCCTCTTATACATGGAGTAGTTTTTTTTTTTTGATACAGTAAAATCTCTTTAAATTAATACTCGGTAAATTAATAAACTCTCTAAAATAATAAAGTTGTCCGGTCCCGACTTGGGCCAGTGTAAAAAATTAAAAAATTTGATAAAATAATAAGATAATAATTTTTCGGGAGATCCCTTTGTAATTTTCGGTCCCAAGAAAATCATAAATTAATAATTCATAGAAACTGAAAAAAATATATTACACTCTATTAAAATATGATTCAATAGTTGTCTGTTTTCCTTTAAAGTTCAAGTCCATTTGAAGCTCATCTCTAACTTTTCTTATTGTATCCAATAGCTCAGGTGTTGTATTTTTGTATTGTATCATAAAGTTGTGAAGAGAGTTTGACGCCATAAGTGATTCCTTTCGCGTAACAGACTCCAAAGGCTCCAAAAACTCTTTAAATTAATAATTATTAATTTATCGATAAATTAATAACTCTCTAAATTAATAAATTTCTCCGGTCCTAACTCTATTAATTTATAGAGATTTTACTGTAATTACATACATGGGGTAGTTGATTCAACAAATTGGTAACCGCTTGCATCAGTTTCTAACATTGTTCTTACATTTGAATGTTTTGCTCCACATTTGCCTCTTACATTTTGTCCATCACACATTACTACAATTAATGGAATATTGATATTGTTGAAGGATAGATTCTTGGTGTCAAAGGTAATTTTTTTAACAAAAATTTGGTTACTTTTCCTACTTTAAATTTTATAGAGCAATAAACCACATATATACTTACGAAATTTGGTAAAGAATTGGAAATGAATATATTATGATTTAGTAGAGAGAAATGAATCTTTCAATGTTTAGATAAAGTTTTATCAAAAACGATTTTCCTTACCAACTAATTGATCTATACTCTCCCTAACTACTAATTCATGGAAGAGGCTTATTGAATTATTCACTTTTCAGCACCAACTATTATAAGTTAAGAAAATTCGATGAGACATATTTAATTAAAACACAACTATGAGAAAATGATAAAAACATATAAGTTAAGAAAATTATTATAAGTTAAGAAAATATAGAAGTACTTATAAGTTAAGAAAATTTTGTGAATAATTAATCTTTTATATTAATTCAACATCTCTATGTGACTTAATTGTTATTTTTCAAAAACCAACTATTTATAAAAAAATATGAAAAATTTAGAATAATTTTTAACATAAGTTAGCATAATAAAAAATGCATATCGGAACGTGCCCGTTTGGCCCGCTATAAAAAGAGCGGCCTGACGGCTGGTCGCTAGTATGTATAGTTGTAACTTGATGTCATATCAATATTGAAAGTTTTAATTGCAAATAAAAATTATACATAGAAATAAGCTATAATGCATTCTTTTAGATAAAAAGTTTGTACTCCAACAGTATTTTTACATAGAAATAACAAATCAAACAACACATGATAACAAGAGAACAAAACACACAAAGATAAAAAAAAAAATCAAAACAATGAACAAAAAAAAACAATCAATCACCTAACAAATTTTTTTTTGAGGGACAATCTGAATTGTAGCTCTCCGCCCTCATTGACATATCTATCTATGTAGACATAGTTAGTACTACCACAACGCAATACTGAAACATCAACCCTATCTAGTCAAAATGGCAACGTTAATACTACTCCCTCTGGACACATTTATGACTTTTTTTGGTACATTGAAAAATGAATATATGTGGTCTATATTATAGGACAAATACATCCATTTTTCAATGTACCAATAAAAGTCAAATTTGTTTATAAATGTATCCGGAGAAAGTACTACAAATTTCTTCGACAATGATAACACTACAAAGATAGTCGTAGTCATATGAGGGGTGAGACTATAGCATTATAGTCTTTTTGTACAAATCTACTTGTATTTGTATTCCAGAATATGATTTTATATTTTTTTGGATTTTCATTATCAATATTTGATCTATTGATTCGTCTAATTTAGTTCGGAGGTCAATTTTGACCTCAAGTAATTACAATATTCTCCAGATCATAGTTGCAGATGATTGATTTGTAATTCTCCCCACTAATGATTGAAATGGATTTCCTAACAAATTCTTATGCAAAAATAAAAATACAGACAAAAATATATTCATTTTTATATATGCCTTACTTTTTTTTTTATTACAACTTAATTAATAATTTAAATATTAATGTGGTAGTAGTGGTGGCTCGTTTATTATTCATGAAAAGATTGTGCTGGAATTTTGGTTATAAAAAGATTGTTACATGCTTCTCGGATACAATGCAGCTCATGTGATTGACATTTTAGAAGTGGTATAAATTTTCATCGTTGTTATATATAGTAGTCTCATTTCAACATCAAACATCTCATTTTGGATTGAGATGTCAACTTGACCTACACACATTGCCAAGAAAATTTTGCAATAGACCATTTTGTTAATTAGGGGCTTCAACTTCTTTGAGACTCTTTATTTTTCTTTTGTAACCATTCTTTTACAAAGTTACACAAATAAAAAACACTGTATTTACATCAAAATTTTGAGTAAACTACTAAATTAGTTTAATTATTTTATATGACACTCTCGAATAGATCTCTTTGTGCCT
This sequence comes from Trifolium repens, assembly GCA_030408175.1. NCBI lineage: Eukaryota > Viridiplantae > Streptophyta > Magnoliopsida > Fabales > Fabaceae > Trifolium > Trifolium repens. The sequence goes on along the minus strand of CP125839.1, from coordinate 17,668,313 downwards.
ATCACACGGTTCCGTCTTTTGAATAGATCTCTAAGATTATGATTATCTTAAAAAAGTCCTAACTCTATTAAACTCTCAAATAGAACCTTATATATATATTTACTTATTATCGATTAAGTTTTTATATTTTAATAGCTTATTATCAGTTTGATATATAAATTAATCCAATTATCAATTTAATCACTATGATACATCTTTTGAAAACTAAGATAAATTACATAAAAAATCTAATATAAATAAATATTGACAAAATAATTATTTTTAAATATTCATAATATTATAAACCTATTAAAAAATATCTTTGGCTAAACTACAAATTTGGTCCCTTACGTTTATTTTAAGTTTTAATTTGGTCTCTTACGTTTAAAAAAGTTTCAATTTGGTCACTTACGTTATTAACATTTGCATTAGTTGGTCATTTCCGTCAGATTCTATTGTTCAACTTTTCAATTGAACACGTGTCAACGTGTGCAAACCGTCTGCCACGTAAGCAAATCGTCTGCCACATGTACAAAAACTGACATAAGGGACCAAATTAAAACTTTTTAAACGTAAGGGACCAAATTAAAATCTAAAATAAACGTAAGGGACCAAATGTGTAATTTAGCGAATATTTTTCTAGTTAACTTGCTAGGTAGATGAAGTTGTACATGAGCATGTGAGATGAATAAAACCACCACCAAAAACAATAAAGACATCTACACCCCACCTCTCACAACACACATTCTTCAAGGTTAAACAGAAAGTCCTCACGACTTTTGTAATTTTGTGACCGGATATTATGGATGATTGTTGTGGGACCTACAGTTTGTATCTTCACACTCTTCTCACTTTTGTAACGCACCTAGTACTAGTAGCTACTTGTTTTCTTAATCTGTAGTAGTAATTTGTAGTGGAAACAAGGGTATTTTGGTACTTTCAAACATGAAGTGTTTTAGCTTTTGATGCTTGAAAGAAGACTGAAAATGAACAAAGAATTTAGAAAAAGCAAAGTGTGCGCAAAAAAGGATGTAAGTTGGCAAAAAGAATCAAAAATCCATCCTTGAGATATTGATCGGTGATAAATTGTTATTTATAAATAAATGTAGAAAATATAGAAGAAATTCAAAAGTTGAATGTAGGTAAATATCGATATTGTTAGATTGAATGAATATATTTATACAAATTTTTTAGTAGTATTTGTCATTTTATTTGAGGCAAAAACAAATATAGGAGAAAATACTCTTATTTTCCTTGCAAGGTAATAATTTATATTTAACCATCATTATCTATTCTACCCTTTTAAGATGGAAGTTAAAATTCTATTTTCAATTTCAAATTTTGGAAATCCAATCCATCAAATACAAGCTAGACCCCCTTCTGTCGAGAAATGTTAATTACAATCATACCGTAAGTACATTGTAAACTCTTTGATTTAAATCGAACTATTCAAAGTTAACGGTTAGTAAATAATAGTTACTAATCAAAATTAAATAATATATTGAGATTCATCTATAAATTTCGAATTTACTTCTATCAATTTAAAAAGTTGTATGTTTTTCTAGTCCAACATATGTTAAGTGGAATCTATATCAATTCACCGTAAAAATTACACTATGATGTAATTTGAATTGTGCAAATTCACTTAAATAAATAAAAGTCTAAATTTTAAGATGATTAGTCTCTACAATTGCACGTGGAGGATACATATGATTTACCAAAAATAAAATTAAAAGTCTAAACCGTATTGAATTTTTTTTCTTGATAAGCATAGAAGATTTTATTAAAATGAGTAGGGGGGGTACTCCAATCCATGCAAATGAGAGAGGTCGAAGCCCAATATTATAGTAAGATAAATTATCCATATTTTATGAAGGGTTGCAGAATTCCGCCAAATCATATGGATATGTGGATGTCACTAATATAAGTTTGGCACAAGTGGTTAAAATTAAAAATTTGAAATATTAAATTTATCTTGGTACCAATCTTCACATGTTGAAGGACAGTTAAATAGTTGTGTGATCAAATGAAACTATTTGTGATTTGAAACATCGTATCTTCATTGAGCTTGAAATATCTTTTCTAGCTGGCAGCAAAATGTTACTAAAAAAATTGAATATCATTCATTTTTGGATTTTGATATTGTTCTTCAATCAAGTTAATGTTGAATTTTTCTTCTTTTTTTCATTTAATTATTCATCCATTGCTTTTCATAATATATATATATATATTTTGGTACAAAAAGAGAGGCTTTTCATAATATCTTTTTACGTGCAATGAAAAAAATTAATTTGTTATTAAAATATGTTATCAACTATCCAAAACTTTATCTATGTATATCTCATTTAATTTTTTACATTATTTAAAAGAAGCTACTTTAGTCTCACTTTTTATTTATGGCAATAGCTTAAACTAGAAGTATCCTTAAATGCCACTAGTTTTCACATGTCAACAAAACTAGAAAGAAAAAAAAATAGCTATAGTTGACGACTTTTTTTTTACATGGAAAATAAATAGGAATCTCATTCAATAGGTATATAGTATTCTATTTTTAACTACAATATTCACTTTGCATATATTATGCAAATCTTATTAGTTTTAATAAATTGATCTCACTCTTTTGTTCACTTGGTGTTTTCTTCCTAATAAGATATCTTACGTAATGGTATTGTTGTACTATATGATTTCAATCTATTCACCATCTCAAACTGACCTATTTAACTATATATATGTAGCTACTTGCATCACAACTGAACCGTCACATTGAATCATATTCGACCACTTTATATCAAAATTTCAATTTGATGTTGAAATGTTAACAAACATCCAAGTGGGTCCTAGATTATTGAATGTTTTGGATTTGTTTATATAAGTAATATATGTTTTTTTTTTTTTTTTTTGAGGAAATATATAAAGTAATATCTTGTCACCTCATTAGCAACGTTAATTGCAATGATGACATGCACAAATATGCATGAATTTTTATAATATTTTTTTATTAAATAGATTAAATTTTAATTAAAATTTATTAAAATATTTTATTTACTTTATTAGAAAATGAAGAAAGTGGAAATAATGCATTTTAAGGTGCCTTGAAAGCTCCTTTATGATAGTGTGTGAGTATTCTTTAATAGTGAGAGTACTCCTCTAAGCTATAGATAAGACCATATTCTTGTTATAATAATCAACTTTCACTTTGTAATTCTTAGCTAAACGCTTGTTCATTTTATTCCAAATTTCTTTACATTTCTATTTTTATTTTATTGCCTACACACCATGTTCATGTGTGAGAAGACTACTCCATAATCCATTCTTTTGATTTTTGTTAATGGAATTTCTAAACAATCTTATTCAATTATATTGTATTTTTTTTTTATAAAAACTTAAGCATGAAACTAAAGGACCGAGAGGCAAAGACGTTGATGTCAGAACCATATGATTGACCAAGTATTTTTTTTTACTTAATGTGATATAGGATTTTGTGCTTAAACGATTCTAAGCAAGAAGATGATCCATGAGAATGGGGATCATCTTGGTTTAGGGCATGCTTATTCGAGTTGTTTATTAATTACCTCGAGAGATCATATAATCAAATGACAAAAGTGTCATAATTTTGGGATAGTTGGTTAAACTTATCAAGAAGTATATGAGGAGTATTCAAAGTTTGAAAAAGGAATAGGTGCATGGTTGATTGAATATTTGTTGAAGTATCAGTAGTTAGCTTTACTAATTAATGTGTAATTAGCATAGAGTAATTAGTTTAGCACTTGTAAATAGTTTACTGGTATTAGTTTAGCAGATATGGTTGTACACATATACAATGCAACCAAGGTTTTAAAAAACGGTCGCGGTCGCGTTAAGGTTTTCACGGTTTCGGCTGTTACGGATGCTGCGTTACAAATTACGGTCGTCGCGGTGTGAATTAATTACAAAACTGCACAAATCTTAAAAAAATTATTTATACATGTATAATAACTTAAATCAACCCTTTTTTCTCATTATTATAAGATGTTTAAAGTAAATATAATAATAAAAAAATTGAATAACTTAGTAGCTACTATTAGTATTAATATGTTTATCAAAGATTGTATTTTTGAGTGATTAAAATCAATGAATTAATAACTACTCATATTATATTTTTAAACGTGCAGGAGAAATTTGTTACATTAAGTTACAACATAAGAAACTACTGATACATTTAAAAAAGTTTGTGAAAATTTATTGAATATATTAGTAGTCAGTGTCACCACATGGTAGAACGTCGTGCAGGATCATAACTTCCACTATCACCTTCATCATTGTCATTTCCACCTCTTCCAAAGACATAATCAAACAATCCGGAGCTTCTTGGTGGTTCTATTTGTTGGTGATCATACGAAGAGTTTGTTGACGACTCATTGTAATTCATAGGAGCGTCATTATAAAATGGTGTGTTTGGGTTTGGCATGTATGGATAATACCCAAGTGGCATATAAGAAGGATTTTGGTAATATGATGGGAAATTACCTTGATTACCTTCAAATGGTGCAACAAAACCAAAATCACCATATGATTGTACTCCGCTTGACGAGGAAGAATCATTTAATGGAGTAGTTTCATGCTTTTTACTTTTACCACGTCTAGCTCGACCTCTGCTACTACCACCACCAGTCATGCCATCACATGATTCTTCTTCCATTCTACGGGACAATAAATTTTGGTCACGCCTAACATACGATTCTTCTTGAAAAGAATTATGTGACCCTTCACTTACTCCATGAACTTGTTCACCGCCACCATTGCCACCACTATTTTCATCACTTGGTGGACTTAAACCACCTTCACCACTTTGACTAGGTGCTTGACCTGAATTTGAGTCATCAACATCATCACCAACTATTTCTTCAATGTCGTCATCATCAGATTCAACAGGGAGCCACTCTGCATTTTGAGTTCCATCCAACAATGGTCCCTCTATCTCTTCAACCCATGGTGATAAAGGGTCTTCTTGAAATATATAATCAAGGTTGATAGGACTAAAGTTTTTTTCAATGTCTTCCTGACTTCTTCTCCTTTCAGACCTATTTTTTAGCTTCATGTTATAATATGCAAAGACAAGTTTCTGTAGCTCTACTTCAATCTGTTTTTTGTCTTTGTATGTATGTAACTAAAGGTACTTCAATTTCGCTCACAGTTTGAAGCTGAAGTTGTTTGGCTTAGAACTCTTACAGCTACTCTTTGAAGTTCAGGAGTAGAAGATCCATATATGAGCCACCATTCAGCTAAATAAAAAATTGATAGTAAAATTAGCATAACTTGTTCATATTTTCATATTAACTAACACGAGTTATATACCATAATACATACCAGGATCTGATTCACGCCATGCTTGTTGAGCTTGTGGAGTTCCAAATGATTCTTGCTTATCCCGAAAAAGTAATAACTACAATGACCAATGTTCCATATAAGTCTCAAATGAATATTTTGTTTCTAAGATTTAGTATTGAATTATAAATATATATAACATGAACAAATGACTCACCTGATTGTTAGCTCTTATTTGAATATAAATATTTGGTTCTAATCTGCTAATTACTTTTGTGGTTCCATCCAAGGTTTCCCTAGCTACATCTCTTCCATGGTTTACACCATATTGGAATTGTGGATTGAGAAAATAACCTAAGAAAAAATGATTAACATTGTTACTTACTTCAAAATTAAATACCAACATGTAAACATATTAAATTAAATATGTCGATGCAAACCTACTGAATGCAAATCAGAATGCATGAAAGTCCATCTTTTGTCAATGATTGAATTATAAAATGCGTGGTATCAACAATTTTTCTCAATAGCTTGTTTGGCTCTATCCATTGCTTCATAAAGAAATCCCATTGTTGGTTTAACATCACCATCCACCAACTTCAAGACCTTGACAATTGGTTCAAATACCTTAAGTATTTCAGTTGCCTTGTTCCAAAATTCTTTACTCATCACAATTTTTTTTGCTTCATATGCAGCTCCTCCTGATTTGTCTTTTCCATATTTAGAATTCTTGTATTCATCGGAATCAAACATAGCTTTCAAAGCTTGTTTCTCTTTAACAACTGATTCAATTTGCAAAAATTGTGTAGCAAAACGAGTGATCGCTGGACGAATAATTTCTTTGCCTTTTGTATATTTTTTCATCAAATTTACTGTCCAAATATGATTGTATATAAACAAAGTTACCTTTTTTGCTTCATCAAGCACTTTTTGGACATTTGACTTTTTCCCAATATCTTCTAAGCACAAATCCAAACAATGAGCTGCACATGGAGACCAATAAAGAGTAGGTCTCTTTTCCATCAACTTTAAACCAGCTGATTTCAATGCTGCCTCATTATCAGTGACAATTTGAACAACATATTCTTCTCCCACCTCTTCAACCATTTTGTCAAGCAAGTTAAAGTAATACTCGGTGTTTCTACTTGCAACATCTGAGGCATCAATAGACTTTATAAACACTGTTCCACGACTACAATGTACTAAAAAGTTCATGATATGCATGTGATTTATTCCATTTGTCCAACCATCACACATTATAGTCACCCCTCTCTCTTCCCAGAATGGTTTCATTCTATTTATATAGTCTTGCATATCCTTACATTCTCCATTCAAGTATATCTCTGAAATCTCATAAGGAGAAGGACATTTAACACCTGGACCTAACTTTGCAGCTTCTCGTAACAAGTTATGCAGCCAAGGAGAAGTGGCCAAGTTTATAGGCAAACGCTCATGTATTATCAATTTAGATAATGCCTTTGCTAACTTCTGCCGCGCATTTTTCAACACCCCGACATTAACTTTTGTTTGCTTCATGCTTTTACTCCTCTCTAGATCAACATCTACATTTCTCATCCTTTGATCAAGATCCCTTCGTTGATATCCAAGTGAAGATGCACCCCTACTACTGCCAATGCCACTTCCAGGAAATCTTTGTCCATCTTGCCATCGTTTATGTGACACCATGCTTTCATGTGTTGCTTGTCTAATATCTTCCTCTTCCTCTAAATCTTCATTGTGTGCACTGCAGTCTCCTCTTAAACGTGAGACAAATTCTTCCTTTCTTTTTCGAGAATCATTTTTCTTTGCTTTGTTGTCTAATATAAGCTTCATCATATTTTCTCTAATAAGTTTTGTGACTCTAGCACAACTTTTGACCTCTCCTGGCATGTGTGCAAGATGTTCCTTCAACTGAGTTATTCCTCCGGATATTACTTTGAAACAAAGTTTACATTGTATAGTGTTTCTATCCCCGCCTTGTACATTGATAGCAAAATGCCAACCAATGTCATCACTTGGAGCACCTTGTGCTCTACCGATTGGAAATTGTTCTTCTTCTTCTTGTACCGGTGATTCTTCTCTTCGAGCCATTATTCACCAACCTACAAATAAATGAAGCACATTATAGTCTAATTTATATAACCATAGTATACTAGTATAATTTATAGTCTAATTTAAAAAATAGAGAAATAAATAAATAAATTAATAATACTTTAACCTAATTTTTAGTGTAATCAAAATCTTATTTACCTTATAAACAAAAAAAAAAGTCTTATTTAGCTTAATTAAAAATACTTTACTCAAGGATCTAAAAAAAAATAAAAATACTTTACTCAACCCAAATATTCCCTCCCAACCCAAATGTTCCCTCCCAACCCAATATTGTTCCCTCCCATTTGCCTAAAAAAAAAATCACTCTCAAAATTGGAACCCCCTCTCTCTCTGCCGTTCAACACAAAGGCACAAACACACACCCAATAATTTTTTATTTTTTTTAAATTAACAAAAGACCCACTTTCTCTACCACAAACACACACGTGACATAAACCCACTCCTCTTCTTCACAAGTATTCCATTCCATTTTCATCCATCATCATTCATCACCAACCTTCTTCACACATAACAACACAACCACCCCTAGCTTCTATTTTCAATTTTTTCACCCCACACATAGACACACACAACAGTCAACAACACAAGAAAGAACAAGTGATCAAAATCCCTAATTTTTTTCCTCTTATCTCAAATCTCACTCTATAATTTGTATACAAACACCACAAATCAACACAATAATTTACAACATACCTATTGATGGGAATGGGAGGAATGGAGGATGATGCAGTTTGAAGCAAGGAGGAAAAAGGCTATAGCAGCTGCAATCAGAACTCGGAAGATAGAGATAAGAAATGAAAGAGAAGAAATAGAGACTAGAGAAATTAGTGAAGAAACTGATTAGATTCTTATTCTGATTCTCCTGCTAAAAGGTACTTATTTAAGATTTTTATTCTCAATCAGACATAATGGGATTCTTTTTCCCCTGTTCTGTTTTTTTGTCGGTAACGGATTTTTCGCGGCCGTAACGGTGTTTCGCGGCCGTAACGGCGTTTTGCGGCTGTAACGGCGTTTCGTATAGGTTGTAACGGCGTTTCAGCTGCGATTTTTTTCACACCTTGAAAACCATGTAAAACGGAAACGGTGGCTAGCAAAACCGTTTTGTAACGCCCGTTTTTGCGGTAACGGAGCGCATTTTAAAACCTTGAATGCAACTATAAAATACCTTGTAACCTCATTTTTACATAATTAATAAAAATTGACTTTCCCTTTTACTATACTCTCTCTCTCTGTAATTGATTTACAACAAACTTAACATGGTATCAGAGCTACCGATCCATTCGCTTCCGCTCTTCACCGTAACCGTTCCGATAGCCACCGTAACCGTTTTCTGATCATCTTCTTTCTTTGTTCCGATCCTCTTTGTGTTCCTTCACAATGCCACCGCGAATTGCTCCTCCACCGCCGGTGGATCCTGCTTCCGATCCGTCTAATCCTTTCTATGTCCATTCCAGTGATGGTCCGTCGTCTGTTAAGGTTACGCCGCTGCTTAATGGTTCTAATTACCATGCTTGGGAGCGATCGATGCGGCGTGCACTCGGAGCAAAGCTCAAATTTGAGTTTCTCGATGGTTCGATTCCAACGCCGATTGATCCTTTTGATCCGTCGTATCGAGCTTGGAATCGCTGCAATATGCTCATTCACAGTTGGATCATGGACTCCGTCGATCCATCCATTGCTCAATCGATCGTGTTCATGGAGAAAGCTTCCGACGTTTGGCTTGATCTTAAAGAACGGTTTTCTCAAGGGAATCTTGTTCGTGTTTCAGAAATTCAGCAGGAGATCTATGCTTTGACTCAAGATTCTCGTTCGGTAACTACTTTTTACTCTGATTTGAAAACTCTTTGGGAAGAATTAGATATTTACATGCCAATTCCCAATTGTACGTGCCCTCGGCGCTGTTCTTGCGCTGCAATGCGCACTGCTAGGCATAACCATCATATTCTTCATGCTATGCGCTTTCTTACTGGATTAAACGATACTTTCAATGTCGTTAAGTCTCAGATCCTTCTTATGGATCCCTTACCTCCAATGACTAGGATATTTTCTCTTGTGCTTCAATATGAACGTCAATTAGCATCTACAGTTCCTGTGAATCTTGATGATTCCAAGGCCTTGGTCAATGCCTCTGATAGTCGTTCTCATGGTTCTGGTGCTGGTAAACCTAATTCATCTTCTTCTGGTGGTAATTCTAAAGGAAAATGTACTTATTGCCACAAATCCAATCATGTGGTAGAGAATTGCTTCGAGAAATATGGTGTACCACCACATATGTTGCAGAAATATCCTGGTTATGCTCATCATTCTGCAGTTGAAGGGGGTGATTCTAGTTGTAATTCTTCAGCTGCACCACAAGACACTAGGAATGTGTCTACTGCTCCTTCCATTACTCAAGAACAGTATGATAAGCTGATGAATCTTCTTCAATCTTCTTCTGTTAATTCTGGTTCTACTTCTGCTACTTCTCATCAGGTTAGCTCCTTCCAATTTGCTGGTCATACACCAACAGATAAAGGTAAACAAGGTAAAAATTTAGCTCAATGTCACTTTTCTTTCATTTGTCACAATATCACTCTTGACACTTGGATCATAGATTCAGGTGCTAGTCACCACATTTGTGCCTCACTGCACTGGTTTCACTCTTACAGTGAAATCACTCCTATGGTTATCAAATTACCTAATGGTAACCATGTTACTACCAAATATGCAGGCACAATTAATTTTTCCCCTGAGTTCAGTATAACAAATGTTCTCTATGTTCCTTCCCTTAGTGTCAATTTGATTTCTGTTTATCAACTTTGTCACAATGCACAATATTCTCTTGAGTTCACTGACACTGGTTGCTTCATTCATGAACAGAAATCACTGAGGATGATTGGTTCGGGTGAAAGTAAAGATGGATTATACTACTACTCAGCTCAGACAAACAAGCAGTGCATCACTTCTAATCACAGTTTTTCTCAGTCTTTTGTTTCTGCAAATAATGCTACTCTTCCTGATAATGCATTGTGGCACTTCAGGTTAGGACATTTGTCCCATTCTAGATTAGCTTTACTTCAGTCTAAATTTCCTTTCATTGTAAGTGATTCTCATGCAGTATGTGACATTTGTCACTACGCAAAACATAGGAAATTACCCTTTGTAAACAGTTACAGTAAATCAATAAAACCTTTTGACTTGGTTCATTTTGATATTTGGGGACCCATCTCCATTACATCTTTACATAATCATTCTTATTTTCTTACTAATGTGGATGACTTTACTAGATATACCTGGGTTATTCTTATGAAAAGTAAATCTGAAGCTAGAGTCAATGTACAAAATTTTATTCAATTCATTGCTACCCAACACAATTGTGTTGTCAAATCTGTCAGAACAGACAATGGTCCTGAGTTCATCATGTCTGATTTCTATGCCTCTAAAGGTATTTTCCACCAAACAAGTTGTGTAGAGTCTCCCAAGCAAAATGGTAGGGTTGAGAGAAAACACCAACAAATCTTGAACATAGGCAGAGCTCTTCTCATTCAATCAAATTTACCTAAGACTTTTTGGTCATATGCAGTTTCTCATGCTGTGTATATCATGAATAGAGTTCCTATTCCTCTCTTGAAAAACAAATCTCCTTATACTTTACTGTATGGTACTGATCCTGACTTGCATACACTCAAAATATTTGGTTCTCTTGCTTTTGCCTCTACCCTGCATGCTCATAGAACCAAACTTGACCTTAGAGCCAGAAAGTGCATTTTTTTGGGTTATAAATCAGGAGTTAAAGGTGTTTTACTTTATGACATTTCCAACAAAGTTATTTTCCTTTCTAGAGATGTGACACATCATGAACACATCTTTCCTTATCAATCCACCTCACCGAAAGTACCCTGGTCATATTACCCCTCTACTTCACCTATTTTTGATTCATCTTTATTGCCTGCCAACAACATTCCTTCAACCTCACATGATAATCCAATGGACACCAATACTGTCCCTTCAGCCTCACCTGATTACCCATTGGATATTACTCATGATTTATCTCCTTCTCCACTTTTGTCTACCTCCTTTCCATCTTCTGATCCTTCATATACTCCCACAACTCCATCTAATTCTGATACTCCTTTATCTACTGAGGTATCTCTCCCATCACATAAACCACCCATCAGACAAAGAAGGGCACCAATACGTTTGTCTGATTATGTGTGCAATAATTCATCCATACTTTCACAAGAAACAAACACTTCAGGTAACTCCAAATATCCTTTATCTTCTTTTCATTCACTTACACATTTGTCTCCTTCACACAAGGCATATAGTATGTCTCTCACACACTGCACTGAGCCTGACTCTTATGAAGAAGCTAGCAAGAATGAGAACTGGGTGACAGCTATGAGAAATGAATTAGATGCTTTAGCCAAAAACTGTACTTGGAAAATTGTTGAGCTACCCTCTCACATTAAACCAATAGGATGTAGATGGGTATACAAAATTAAACACAAGGCTGATGGCACTATTGAAAGATATAAGGCCAGATTAGTAGCCAAAGGTTACAATCAAGTAGAAGGAATTGACTACTTTGAAACCTTCTCACCTGTAGCAAAACTAACCACTGTCAGAACTTTATTAGCTCTTGCTTCCATAAAGAATTGGTATTTACATCAACTTGATGTAAATAATGCTTTTCTACATGGGGACTTACAAGAAGATGTGTACATGAAAATACCTGATGGTGTTAAATGCAGCATGCCTGGCCTTGTTTGTAAATTGCAAAAGAGTTTATATGGGTTAAAGTAGGCTAGCAGGAAGTGGTATGAAAAACTAACTGCTTTACTCATTAAGGAAGGGTATACACAATCTTCATCTGACTATTCTCTGTTTACTCTCTCAAAGGAAAATAGTTTTACTGCCCTGTTAGTATATGTGGATGACATAATTCTTGCAGGAAATTCAATGGCTGAATTTGATAGAATCAAAGTTGTACTTGATGCAGCCTTTAAAATCAAAAATTTAGGACAGTTAAAATATTTTCTTGGTCTTGAAGTGGCTCACTCCACTCTTGGCATCAGTGTATCTCAACGAAAGTACTGCCTAGATTTACTAAAAGATTCAGGTCTTCTTGGCTCAAAGCCAGCTAGTACACCACTTGATACATCAATCAAGTTACACAGTGCTGCAGGAACCCCTTATGCTGATGTTTCTAGTTATAGAAGGTTGGTTGGAAAATTGTTATATCTCAACACAACTAGACCTGACATTGCTTTTGCTACTCAGCAATTAAGCCAATTTATGCATGCCCCTATTGTTGTTCATTTCAATGCTGCATGTAGAGTAGTGAGGTATCTGAAAAATAGTCCAGGTAAAGGTATATTTTTCAGCAGAAAGTCAGAGTTACAACTCACAGGATATTCAGATGCTGACTGGGCAGGGTGTATGGATACAAGGAGATCCATATCAGGGTATTGCTTCTTCATGGGTGAGTCTTTGATCTCATGGAGAGCAAAGAAACAGGTCACAGTTTCTAGATCTTCTTCCGAAGCAGAGTACAAGGCATTGTCTTCAGCTGCATGTGAATTGCAATGGCTACTTTATTTGCTTGCAGATCTGAAAATTCCTTTGGTCAGAACACCTACACTCTACTGTGACAATCAAAGTGCAATCCACATTGCCTCCAACCCAGTTTTCCATGAGAGGACTAAGTACCTTGACATTGATTGTCACCTGGTGCGTGAGAAAGTTTTGAAAGGAATACTCAAGCTGCTGCCAGTTTCAACAGAAGATCAAATGGCAGATTTTTTTACTAAAGCTCTAGCACCACCAAAATTTCTTGACTTTATTTCCAAGCTTCACATGAAAGATATCTATCATGTCAAGCTTGAAAAAGGGTGTTGAATTAGTATCAGTAGTTAGCTTTACTAATTAATGTGTAATTAGCATAGAGTAATTAGTTTAGCACTTGTAAATAGTTTACTGGTATTAGTTTAGCAGATATGGTTGTACACATATACAATGCAACTATAAAATACCTTGTAACCTCATTTTTACATAATTAATAAAAATTGACTTTCCCTTTTACTATACTCTCTCTCTCTGTAATTGATTTACAACAAACTTAACAATATTAAAAATTATTATAGTTTAAAAACATAAAGGATAAATTTGCGGACATCTATGACCGGAATATCTATGAATCCAAGTTAATAGCATACAACGGCAAAATGTCTACTACAAATAATATGATAAAATTAAAATGACGGAATATCTATGACTCCGGATCTGCAACGTTGATGCCCAAATTATTGATTGAATCTATAATTGAATGGAGCTGATCTTTTAATAAGAACCAAATGAAGACCGCAACAGTACGGATAATCAAATAGCGCCGCACAAGACGACAAATAACAAAATGTCACACTCAGACGACGAAATCACAAAAAAACCACAAACAAAAAAACTTGATCGATGTGAAAACCACTTATTTATATTAAAAGAATGAAAGAAAGATGTAGTTGTACACACTTATTTATGAGTTATACACACATATTTTTATTAATAATTGGTTCAAAGTTTGTTTACCAATCTATTCGGAGATGATTGAAAATTAAATTACTATGTAATAGTTCAAATCGTAAGATACCATTATATGAAATCGTGAGATTTTCAGAATAATGGATTTAGATATGTTTTAAAAATGGTGGAGATTGTTGGAGAATTTTGAAAATATACTTAAAATGATGCAATGGTTATTTATAACAATATGAATTTGAAATTTTGGTTTAGTGTTGCCATATGTTGTGAATAAGAGTGAATCATATGTATCATTTCAAATTAATATTGCTAAAAATAGAGGGTTGTTTTTCTTGATCAAGTTTTACACGTTTCTCTATAAATCATGTCACTCTAAAAGTAGAAACAACATCTGAAAATCCTATTATGAGTTAAAGTGTTACCTAAAATATCTCCTAGTCATTCCTCTAATGCACGATGGTATCTGAGGGAAATTTATTTTGTAAACTATCATTGATTGATATGCTTGACATGAGAGTTCAATTCACATCAAGGTCTCTAAAGTATCATAAAGGGGGTTTGCCGGTTATCCAATTTGGATCCGGTTTGAACTGGTGGAGGCGAATCAAACCTAAAATTTAGTGTCAGACACACAATTTTGAATTTAAATGCAATATTCATCGTGTTCATATTCATCTTCTTGTTCAAGTTATTTGCAACAGACTCCCAACACAATAACTAACACATAATAAGTTAACGCCACCTTTTTTTTCCCCGAGTTTTTATTCAAGTCACCTGTTTGTTTTTCTCTTTTTGTTGGTATATTTATTGTATTGCTGCAAATAATTAATAAACTATTGGTACCAACATATATAGTTTTGATGTTTGTTGTTCAAAATGATGTATTTGTACTTTAAATTTTTTTCCTTAAAAATTTATAATAAATAACCTCTCAAAGAAATATTAAATGGTTATTAAACATAATGTTTTAGTTTCATAAGTCACAATACAAATTTTGTAAAAAAAAAAGATTTAAATAATGTCTAATACAATCTTTCTATAAATGGTAAAGTAGAATAATGATATATCATATTTATTTATTAACGCAGATGTTTTTAATTAAGTAGGTACATTATTCTTGATAACGCCTAAGAGAGCACGGATGTAATTTTGAGTCAACGAAATAGATTTAAATATCCAACTAACAATTTTTTTACATAAAAATTGTGATTAAGGAAAATTATTATCAATAATATAATATTATTGGACATTTTACAACTGTCCTATATGGACAGAGAACAAAGATGAATGTGCAAGAGAAAACATAAAAATACCAACAATATAATTGCAAAGACAATAATATTATTGGAATTACCATGTAATTATTTTTTAACTTAATGGTTGGACCCCACAATAACAACGTAACTTTAGACAAACTGCAACTAGAGGACTAGGACAAAAGGCGGGAGGGCAATTTTTAGCAGTATAGCAGAACGGTTTTTTTGTGATATCAAATAAGACAAAAAAATGAATGTTAGTAATATGTAATAAAATATAAGAAAAATGAATATGCACCGACACTGTTAACCAGAAGCCACAATGCTTTTTCGCTATATCACCTCATTTGACTTCACTTTTTTGATATGACATGACAAATTGATAGTTTTTTATTGGACGGTCGTGTAAAACTATTTTACATTGTCAATGCATCATCATTAAAGTCATAAAACTATTTTTTCGCCCGAGGTTTTATTCAAATCACCCATTGTTTCTTTTTTTTCTTCTCATTTTGTTGATATATTTATTGGAATGATGCAAATAATTATTAAACTATTGGGTACCAAAATATATAGTTTTGATGTTTGTTGTTCAAAATGATGTTTGTTGTTCATTATGTGGAGAGAAAACATAAAAGCACCAATAATATAATTGCAAATACAATTATATATATATATATATATATATATATATATATATATATATATATATATTTAGAAGTACCATGTAATTATTTTTAAACTTAATTTTTACTCGAACTCACAATAACAATGATACTTTACGCAAATTGTAACTAGAGGAGTACGACAAAAGGTAGAAGGACAATCTTTATTATTATAGCAAAACAAGTTTTTTTTATATCAAATAGGAAAAAATGAATGTTAGTAATAGGTAATGAAATATGACAAAAAGGAATATGCATCGACACTGTTAACCAAAAGTAACCATGTTTTCCACCACACCACCTCACTTTCTTGATATGACATGACATATTAATAATTTTTTAATGGAAGATCGTGTAAAACTATTTTACACTATCAAAACATCTTCATTAAAATCATTAAATATTGTATATAAGATTAAAAGAATTCTTAATAAAAAACATAAAGAATAAAAAAAATTTAAAAAAATAGACTAACCGCCACTGGTTACAGTGATAAATGTAAAAAAATAAATAATCATCATAGAAACAAACTTGAGAGTTTCCATATTTTTTCTTATGCATGTAGCAATAATATATTATACGATCAATTTATAGTGTTAAAACTCTCATTATTCAAATTAAAAATCATTGCTAAATAGCTTTTACGTGTATCTATATGGTGTATTTATCTTTATAGTTTTCTCAATTGATCATTTAACTTGGTTTATATAACACATAAAAATCTTGATGGTCATTGACAGTCTCTTTTTTTATACTAATTTTTCATTATCATTATTATTATTATTATTATTATTATTATTATTATTATTATTATTATTTCTATTTTATCTTTTCGTGATAGACAAGGGATAAATTCAAAAGATAATTATATGGTTGAATGATAACAAAACTTGTTGGTAGAAGTAATGTATTGATGATAATATTTATTTATGTTCCGACTTACAAAATACCCATAAAATCAATAGATTCCATATACGCAAAGTAACACTTCCATTATCATCACTGAGGCGTATTGTGCTCAAAGAGCCTCACACACAGCGTACGACTGGCGCCTCTCTAAGGAATATTGTATCCTTACAGTACAATGCCCACAACGGATAAATGACCCCTTTCATATGATATTTGTGACTCATTTCACTCATATAGTGGGACCCAAAACAATTATTCGTGTCATTTTTTTTAAAACATAAACTCATATCATTTCATTATATAATAAGCTTTCAATACGCCTTGTTGGAATAAAATTGGCTTGTCAATCTCTCTTGAGGTTTCGATGATAACAAAGTATTAAAAGTACAATTGGTAGTACTAATGTTTGTTCAAGTGTGTAGGACTAGAAGATAAAATTTATGTCCACTATGAACATGCATAAGAGAAGCTGAA
The DNA here is from genome assembly GCA_030408175.1 of Trifolium repens. Classification (NCBI taxonomy): domain Eukaryota; kingdom Viridiplantae; phylum Streptophyta; class Magnoliopsida; order Fabales; family Fabaceae; genus Trifolium; species Trifolium repens. The sequence goes on along the minus strand of CP125839.1, from coordinate 17,651,098 downwards.
GTAAACTTTGAACAAAGCAACCTCTGATGAGTTCCAAAACATAGAAACTTCAGACACTAAAGAGTATCAGAAGCTACATTCTTCAGAGTCTGGGATGCTCAAACTTTGGCCATTCAGAGTTTATATGCTCAGACTTTGGTAGTTCAGATGCTCTGATTAGAGTTGACAAAGACAAAAAGATAAAGTACAAATGTCACTATCAAGACAGTTGGAGCAATTGTCCATTTGCCAAGAATGTATAGACATTATCCTCTTGGTCAAAGCCTTTGGAGCGGATATTACCTAGTTTGCAGTAGTTTCAAACTATAACGACCTAGATTTAAATACTAAGTAATTATATGTTTATTTGTATTAATTTTAATTGTGATTTAATTTAATTAATTATCTATGTGTTAATTAATTGTTTTATGTGTTTTGGGTAAATTAATCATTTAGAATTATAATTAAGTATTATTTGGGTTTTATGTGAGTTGGTCTTTGTGTATATGAGTTATATAAAAGCCTACTAGGTGGAGGGTTATTTTTGTAATGGAGGAGTGGTAACCTAGGCATAAAAAGGAAAAATAAGAGAGATGAACTCATTTGTCATGAATTTTGGTGTAGGAATAAAAAGAAAGTGAGACAGAGAGAGAGCCGTGAAGAAGAGAAAGAAAGAAAAGAGTAAACCAATCTCGTTTTCAACACAGCAGTCTCACTAAAACTTTGATTCCCGATTCGTTAACCATGGATTTCCTTCAAATTTTAAGTGTAGGTTCGCAACACCTGAAGCCAACTTTTGACCGTCCGAATCGTCAAAACAAGGTCTGAGGAGGGACAAATCGAGTTCAAAGTTCATCGGATTTTTGGGAGAAAAAGAGGGATTAATGCAAAAGCATAGATGAGAAGAAGAGGCTGGAGGAGTAGAGACCTTAAGGAGTTGAAGGAGTAGAGAATCCATCTAACATAAGGTATGAAAGTAGTTATGAAATCTAGAGTGACTAATAGAAAGAGGAAAAAATCTATTTATCTCCATCCCAATCTTTCTTCACTCTTTTTCTTTGGGTTTGGGGATTTCTTTATGAAAATGAGATCTTTTATACAATGATGTTTGTCAAAATTATTGCTAATTGAAAGTATGAATTTTTGGGGTTAATCATGGGAATGTGTAGATGTTTGAGTTTTTATGAGAAAATTATAATCTTGATGATTTTGCATGATTTAATGTTAATCCAGGAAAAATGTTGTACTTATATGTTTATGGTAAAGATTATGCTTAAAGTTATAACCTTTATGTTTTAAATGAGTTGGAATTGTGGTTTTTGGGTCTTTTAAGTGAGAACCCGAAAACAGGGCGTCTGTTTCTGGGTTGTCTCGTTTAGCAAGCTTGAAGCTTCGCTGAGCGAGTGATGACAGGAATTTCTATGGTATTTTAGGTAGCATATTTAGTAGTAAAACGACCAAGACAGGCCCAAATACGAAAAAAACCTACAGAATCAAGGAAAAGCATCAAGACCAAGTCCAAGATGCAAAAAGACAAGAAAAAGACCAAAAAGTGAAGAAAATGTGCTGATCATCGTAGCACGATGGCTTCCATCGTGCCACGATGGAAGCTACTTGTTGGCCAAGAAATCAACAGAGAAAATATGGAGAAAATCTGCTCATCGCAGCACGATGCACCATATCGCAACACGATGACATTACTTGGCGACCAAGCTGATGAAATGCACAGGATCAGTTTAAACTGAATCTTCCCATCGTACTGCGATGGACCTATCGCAGCACGATGGCTTGCTGAGGCCCATTACTAAAACTATAAATAGAGCTCCAATTCCTCATTATTTTTCATTTAGAAATAGTAGAACACTCTCTACTATAAAGGAGGTGTTCAGAGGAGCTCTAAGGGCATAGTTTTCTCCACTTACGGGAAAACTAACTCAGCAAGGTATGTTTTCTTTAGGCTTTTATGTTTAGGTTATAATTCTTTTATTGTAATTTAAATATGTAGTCTTTATATTAGATGCCTTAGGTTGTGGTGGAGAAGATGAACTCCCCTATGAATATTTGGAGTCTGTGATTGATTCAAAGTTATAATAAATCGTTATTCAGTACTATGTTTGTTATTTACTTTCTTGCACTTTAACGACGTATCTCGTAATCTGGCCGGATAAGCGGGAGCGCTAATAGAATTATTGTTGGGTATTAACCTGATGTGGTCCAGAACTAGTAGTAAATAACGCTAGGTGTATAGAGACGGTAACATCCTGAACTAGTCGCGAACTGAGTGGTTAGAGGAGGAATCATGCACTAGGTGTGAACTAAGCACTTAGAAGATGAACATCCCGATACTAGGATCTAGAGGCATTGGATGGGTGAAGGTAATAATGCATGTGTAATAAACAACTCACTTAGTAATTAGGGTATGTGACACAACGAGGTTAGGCTCTCGTAGGTACCTTAGTCATTAACGTAGGGAAACTTTAATATACATAGTGTAACAGTAAGGTGTTACTACAATGAAGGAAAAGTCACCGCCAAACAATAATCTGAGTAACTATGTTATACACCGTTTATGCCAAATATGAAGAATGAAGGGAATCCAACCACCATACATATCCTCTATGTTTCTGAATCTATTATTTATTATTTATTTATGCAAGCATTACGCTTCCTTTTTATAAAACCTTTTTCCAAAACCCAAAGCGAATGCAAAACCCAACAGCTTAAATAACGCTAACGAAGCTTTGGCACGATCCCTGTGGATACGAGCTCATTCTACTCAGTAGAGTGTGAATTATTACTCGACGACAGGTTGATACACTTGTCAGACCGTAGTCAAGTTTTTGGCGCCGTTGCCGGGGATTGTGTTTACAAAGCGTCGATAGATTTATTTAAGTTGTCAAAAAAAAATTCAAAAAATACAAAAAAATTAAAATCAAAAAAATCAAAAAAAAAAATCTTGTTGATGATTGTGAATTTCGATCTGTGAAAGTTCTGGCTAAGGCAAAGTCTTGGTATTTAAGCGATCCGTTGAGATCCACCTCACTTACCTGTGAATTTTCATAGTGACAAAGACACGTGAGACAAACCAAAAAAATGAAAAGTTTCAAACATTACCTTTTCCAATGCTACTAAGGTATTCATTTGTTGTGCTTGATAACAAGTAACCTGGATTTTGAGTACGACCCTAAACCAGAAAGAACATTCAGGAAAAGAAGGCAAGCACTAAAGCTCGCAGAATCCAGTAATCTCAAAGAGCCTACCACCAAAGCCATGGGGGACTCACTGATAAACTGAAGCAGCTAACTATTGAAGTGGATATCCGATCACCATAGGTCAAAGCATGGGGAAGAAACCGAAAAGTGGCCAGAAGATCTAAGTTTGGGGTTAATACGCCACCTCTGAAGAAGCCTGCTGCTGAAAGAAAGAAGAACAACTGGGTAAAAGCTACAAAGGAAGAAAAGAAGGAACATCCACCAGAAAGCAAGGGGAAGTCCATCATAAAAACAGCATCTTCAGAAGATGATGGACGACTCTGTTTTGCTACCTTCAAAGAACAACAGGACCTAGAGAAGTATGGAAAGAACAACAAGAAGGGAGGAGCTAAGGCGAAAGCTCGTACAGAAGAGAGAGACATGCGAACCTATCCTCTGTAATGGAGGAAATGCCTCAAGCTAATGAGAGGCTAAACAAGCGCTGCTTGGGAGGCAACCCAAGGATAAGTATTTAAATTCAGTATTTTAAATTCAGTAATTTCATTTCAGTATTTTATTTCAGTTTTTCAATTCAATAAAGTATGCCTAGAATTCCGCATGTCATCTTCATCTGTTAACAACCCTTTTCAAACTTACAAAAAATAAAATAATTGTTTGCTGTTTATTATCTTGTGCATGAGAAACTGTTATAGGTAAGATTGCAGCGAAGTGAGTTATAAATTCTGATGAGACGATTTCACACCTTCACACAAAGACCAAATGTGATTGCTCCGAAGTGGGAAGTTCGGGAGACAATGAGACGAGTGATGAAGCTGGTGTCTGTGAGATAAATGTTCATCCTTCAGATACCTAAGCCATGTGAGGATTTGAGCCAAATATTTCCAAACGGTATTACCACTTTCTTTCGATTTACTATGAGAGTACCGTGCACTTGTTTATTTTCTAGAACTTGCTCTAATTCTCTGATGACTAGTCGATTTGATATTATATGCATTGAGGCAATTGTTTGTTATAACCCAGAGCCTTTTCAAGCCACCCTTATTATTATTATATCCTTTGCTAACCAATTTTGAGCCGTAAAAAAATAATTATCCCTTTTGTTTCGGTGACAAACCACATTACAAGCCTATAGACCAGAAAAACAATGATTTACCCTCTTTGGAGTTAGGTAATAGTTCTCAAAAGTCTTGGCAACAACAAAGTTTGGGGTTGCTCATGGAACTAGCAACATCTAAGTTTGGGGTGGGTATACAGAGAACTATCACTACAAAAGAAAAAAAAATATGAAAAAGAGACGGGAAAACATCAAAAAATTTCCTAAAAAAAATAGTCTCTTCAAAAAAAATGAGAAAAGAAAAAGCCAAAAGGCAAAAGAAAGAGCCAAAGGGAAAAAATAGTGATAGAAAAGAACCATACAAAGACACATCCGGTTCTTAATCTCTGACACCAACACAAAAAGGCACCCTAAGGAATAAGGTTGCGTACACAAAAAGGAAACAAAGTAGAACTTAACTACAATGTTTAGCCTACTTATCCCAAAAATGTCCCACCTTGACCCTAGCCACGTTATAACCCTGAAAAGACCTCCAAAAATGCATGTATATTAAATTTTGACTGGTTGCTTAGAATTCTTGCAAGCCTATGGTAAAATGGCATGTTGTACGATGATTGAGAGATAACCCTTTCAATTATGAGCGAAAAATACAAATGTGAGAGAGAGAAAAGGTTGAACATGGACTCTTGCGGACATTTGTCTGATTTGCTACTATCAACGTCTCTTGAGCCTAGCAGGACTGGGCATTATCGCGGCAGTAAGAATCAGCGGTACCATTGCTGAAGTGCAGGGTTGTGAAATTCCTATCATCTTTACTTATCTCTTATTTCTCTAACGATCTTTTCTGACAGCATGTTACTCGAGGACAAGCAACAGTTTAAGTTTGGGGTTGCGATGACAGGAATTTCTATGGTATTTTAGGTAGTATATTTAGTAGTAAAACGACCAAGACAGACCCAAATACGAAGAAAAACCTACAGAATCAAGGAAAAACATCAAGACCAAGTCCAAGATGCAAAAAGACAAGAAAAAGCCCAAAAACTGAAGAAAATGTGCTGATCATCGTAGCACGATGGCTTCCATCGCGCCACGATGGAAGCTACTTGTTGGCCAAGAAATCAACAGAGAAAATCTGCTCATCGCAGCACGATGCACCATATCGCAGCACGATGACATTACTTGGCGACCAAGCTGATGAAATGCACAGGATCAGTTATAATTTTGAATTGAATCTTCCCATCGTACTGCGATGGACATATCGCAGCACGATGGCTTGCTGAGGCCCATTACGAAAACTATAAATAGAGCTCAAATTCTTCATTATTTTTCATTCAGAAATAGTAGAACACTCTCTACTATAAAGAAGGTGTTCAAAGGAGCTCTAAGGGCATAGTTTCTCCCCTTACGGGAAAACTAACTCAGCAAGGTATGTTTTCTTTAGGCTTTTATGTTTAGGTTATAATTCTTTTATTGTAATTTAAATATGTAGTCTTTACATTAGATGCCTTAGGTTGTGGTGGAGAAGATGAACTCCCCTATGAATATTTGGAGTCTGTGATTGAGTCAAAGTTATAATAAATCGTTATTCAATATTATGTTTGTAATTTACTTTCTTGCACTTTAACGACGTATCTCGTAATCTAGCCGGATAAGCGGGAGCGCTAATAGAATTGATGTTGGGTATTAACCTGATGTGGTCCGGAACTAGTTGTAAATAACGCTAGGTGTATATAGACGGTAACATCCTGAACTAGTCGCGAACTGAGCGGTTAGAGGAGGAATTATGCACTAGGTGTGAACTGAGCACTTAGAAGATGAACAGCCCGATACTAGGATCTAGAGGCATTGGATGGTGAAGGTAATAATGCATGTGTAATAAACAACTCACTTAGTAATTAGGGTATGTGACACAACGAGGTTAGGCTCTCGTAGGTACCTTAGTCATTAACGTAGGGAAACTTTAATATACATAGTTTAACAGTAAGGTGTTACTACAATGAAGGAAAAGTCACCGCCAAACAATCATCTGAGTAACTATGTTATACAGTGTTCATGCCAAATATGAAGAAGGGAGGGAATCCAACCACCATACCTATCCTCTATGTTTCTGAATCTATTATATATTTATTTATTTATTTATGCAAGCATTACGCTTCGTTTTTATTAAACCTTTTTCCAAAACCCAAAGTGAATGCAAAACCCAACAGCTTAAATAACACTAACGAAGCTTGGGCACGATCCCTGTCGATACGAACTCATTCTACTCAGAAGAGTGTGAATTATTACTCGACAACAGACTGGTACACTTGCCAGACCGTAGTCAAGTTTTTGGCGCCGTTGCCAGGGATTGTGTCTACAAAGCGTCGATAGATTTATTTAATTTGTCAAAAAAAAAATTCAAAAAATACACAAAAAAAAAATCAAAAAAAATCTTGTTGATGATTGTGAATTTCGATCTGTGAAAGTCCTGGCTAAGGCAAAGTCTTGGTATTTAAGCGATCCGTTGTGATCCACCTCACTTACCTGGGAATTTTCATCGTGACAAAGACACATGAGACAAACCAAAAAAATGAAAAGTTTCAAACGTTACCTTTTCCAATGCTACTAAGGTATTCATTTGTTGTGCTTGATAACAAGTAACCTGGATTTTGAGTACGACCCTGAACCAGAAAGAACATTCAGGAAAAGAAGGCAAGCACTAAAGGTCGCAGAATCCAATAATCTCAAAGAGCCTACCACCAAAGCCATGGGGGACTCACTGATAAACTGAAGCAGCTAACTATTGAAGTGGATATCCGATCACCAAGGGTCAAAGCATGGGGAAGAAACCGAAAAGTGGCCAGAAGATCTAAGTTTGGGGTTAATACGCCACCTCTGAAGAAGCCTGCTGCTGAAAGAAAGAAGAACAACTGGGTAAAAGCTACAAAGGAAGAAAAGAAGGAACATCCACCAGAAAGCAAGGGGAAGTCCATCATAAAAACAGCATCTTCAGAAGATGATGGACGACTCTGTTTTGCTACCTTCAAAGAACAACAGGACCTAGAGAAGTATGGAAAGAACAACAAGAAGGGAGGAGCTAAGGCGAAAGCTCCAACAGAAGAGAGAGACATGCGAACCTATCCTCTGTAATGGAGGAAATGCCTCAAGCTAATGAGAGGCTAAACAAGCGCTGCTTGGGAGGCAACCCAAGGATAAGTATTTAAATTCAGTATTTTAAATTCAGTAATTTCATTTTAGTATTTCATTTCAGTTTTTCAATTCAATAAAGTATGGCTAGAATTCCGCATGTCATCTTCATCTGTTAACAACCCTTTTCAAACTTACAAAAAATAAAATAATTGTTTGCTGTTTATTATCTTGTGCATGAGAAACTGTTATAGGTAAGATTGCAGCGAAGTGAGTTATAAATTCTGATGAGACGATTTCACACCTTCACACAAAGATCAAAGGTGATTGCTCTGAAGTGCGAAGTTCGGGAGACAATGAGACGAGTGATGAAGCTGGTGTCTGTGAGATAAATGTTCATCCTTCAGATACCTAAGCCATGTGAGGATTTGAGCCAAATATTTCCAAACGGTATTACCACTTTCTTTCGATTTACTATGAAAGTACCGTGCACTTGTTTATTTTCTAGAACTTGCTCTAATTCTCTGATGACTAGTCGATTTGATATTATATGCATTGAGGCAATTGTTTGTTATAACTCAGAGCCTTTTCAAGCCACCCTTATTATTATTATATCCTTTGCTAACCAATTTTGAGCCGTAAAAAAATAATTATCCCTTTTGTTTCGGTGACAAACCACATTACAAGCCTATAGACCAGAAAAACAATGATTTACCCTCTTTGGAGTTAGGTAATAGTTCTCAAAAGTCTTGGCAACAACAAAGTTTGGGGTTGCTCATGGAACTAGCAACATTTAAGTTTGGGGTGGGTATACAGAGAACTATCACTACAAAAGAAAAAAAATATGAAAAAGAGACGAGAAAAACATCAAAAAATTCCCTAAAAAAATAGTCTCTTCAAAAAAAAAGAGAAAAGCAAAAGCCAAAAGGCAAAAGAAAGAGCCAAAGGGCAAAAATAGTGATAGAAAAGAACCATACAAAAACACATTCTGTTCTTAATCTCTGACACCAACACAAAAAGGCACCCTAAGGAATAAGGTTGCGTACACAAAAAGGAAACAAAGTAGAACTTAACTCCAATGTTTAGCCTACTTATCCCAAAAATGTCCCACATTGACCCTAGCCACGTTATAATCCTGAAAAGACCTCCAAAAATGTATGTATATTAAATTTTGACTGGTTCCTTAGAATTCTTGCAAGCATATGGTAAAATGGCAGGTTGTACGATGATTGAGAGATAACCCTTTCAAAAATCGTATCTCTCAATCATCGTACAACCTGCCACTTTACCATAGGCTTGCAAGAATTCTAAGCAACCAGTCAAAATTTAATATTCATGCATTTTTAGAGGTCTTTTCAGGGTTATAACGTGGCTAGGGTCAAGGTAGGACATTTTTGGGATAAGTAGGCTAAACATTGGAGTTAAGTTCTACTTTGTGTACTGATAACAGGAATTTCTATGGTATTTTTAGTATTAGTATTAGTAGTAAAATGACCAAGACAGACCCAAATACGAAGGAAAACCTACAAAAGCAGGAAAAAGCATCAAGACAAGGTCCAAGATATCAAAAGACAAGAAAAAGCCCAAAAAGTGAAGAAATTGAGCATTCCATCGCAGCACGATGACTCCCATCGTGCCACGATGGAAGCAGCTTGTTTGCTAAGAAAACAGAAGAAATAAATCTGAAGAAAATCTTCCATCGCAGTACGATGCATCACAACGCAGTACGATGGAGTAACTTGGCGCCCAAGCTGATGAAATGCACAAGATCAGTTATAAAATTGAACTGAATGTTCATATCGCAGTACGATGTGCTCATCGCAGTGCGATGCCTTGCTGAGGCCCATTACGAAAACTATAAATAGAGCCTCCCAGTCATTGTTAAAATCATTCAGAAATAGTAGAACACTCTCTACTATAAGGAGAGGTTCAGAGGAACTCTATTGGGCATAGTTTTCTCCCCTTACGGGAAAACTAACTCAGCAAGGTATGTTTTCTTTAGGCTTTTATGTTTAGGTTATAATTTCTTTATTGTAATTTAAATATGTAGTCTTTTGTAATAGATGCCTTAGGTTGTGGTGGAGAAGATGAACTCCCCAATGAATATTTGGAGTTTGTGACTGAGTCTAAGTTATAATAAATGATATTTAAGTATTATGTTTGTTATTTACTTTCATGCACTTAATAACGTTTCTCGTAATCTGGCCGGATAAGCGGTAGCGCCCATAGAATTGATATTAGGTTTTTTACTTAATATGGTCCGGAACTAGTAGTAAATAATGCTAGGTGTATAGAGACGGTAACGTCCTAAACTAGTCGTGAATGAGCGGTCAGAGGAGGAATCATGAACTAGGTGTGAACTGAGCACTTAGATGATGAATAGCCCGATACTCGGATCTAGAGGTTAATTGGTGAAGATAATAATGCCTGTTTATAAATAACTCACTTAGTAATTAGGGTATGTGACACATCGAGGTTAGGCTCTCGTAGGTACCTTAGTTATGAACGTAAGGAAACTTTAATAGACATAGTGTAACAATAAGGTGTTACTACAACAAGGAAAAGTCACCGCCGAACATAAATCTGAATAACTAGGTTATACACCGGTCATGCCAAATATGAAGAAGGGAGGGAGTCCAACCACCATACCTATCCTCTATATTTCTTGAATCTATATTTATACATTCTGTTATTTATTTTATCGCAAGCATTACGCTACTTTTTATAAAACCGTTTTCCAAAAACCCAAAGCGAATGCAAACTATCCAAACTTAAATAACGCTAGTGAAGCTTCGGCACGATCCCTGTGCATTCGAACTCATTCTAGACACCTAGAGTGTGAATTATTACTCGACGACAGACTGGTGCACTTGCCAGACCGTAGTCATGTACGCAACCTTATTCCTTAGGGTTCCTTTTTGTGTTGGTGTCAGAGATTAAGAACCGGATGTGTCTTTGTATAGTTCTTTTCTATCACTATTTTTGCCCTTTGGCTCTTTTCATTTGCCCTTTGGCTCTTTCTCTTTGCCTTTTGGCTTTTTTTTTTTTGAAGAGACTATTATGTTTAGGAAATTTTTGATGTTTTCCCGTCTCTTTTTATTCTTTTTTTTTGTAGTGATAGTTCTCTGTATACCCACCCCAAACTTAGATGTTGCTAGTTCCATGAGCAACCCCAAACTTTGTTGTTGCCAAGACTTTTGAGAACTATTACCTAACTCCAAAGAGGGTAAATCATTGTTTTTTCTGGTCTATAGGCTTGTAATGTGGTTTGTCACTGAAACAAAAGGGATTTTTATTTTTTTTACGGCTCCAAATTGGCTAGCAAATGATATAATAATAATAAGGGTGGCTTGAAAAGGCTCTGGGTTATAACAAACAATTGCCTCAATGCATATAATATCAAATCAACTAGTCAGCAGAGAATTAGAGCAAGTTCTAGAAAATAAACAAGTGCACGGTACTCTCATAGTAAATCGAAAGAAAGTGGTAATACTGTTTGGAAATATTTGGCTCAAATCCTCACATGGCTTAGGTATTTGAAGGATGAACATTTATCTCACAGACACCAGCTTCATCACTCGTCTCATTGTCTTCCGAACTTCGCACTTCGGAGCAATCACCTTTGGTCTTTCTTGTGAAGGTGTGAATTCGTCTCATCAGAATTTATAACTCACTTCGCTGCAATCTTACCTATAACAGTTTCTCATGCACAAGATAATAAATAGCAAACAATTATTTAATTTTTTTGTAAGTTTGAAAAGGGGTTAAATAGATGAAATGATTAAACAGGAATTTCAAAGTACAATGATGAAATAATAAAATAAAAAAAAAGGACATGGAATAAAAGTATATAATAATAAGAAAGACTAAAAATAATGCAGATCTAGTGCCCGCCCTCATCATCACTAGCAAGCTCATCCTCCAGCTCAGCTGCCAGCTCTTCAACTCCTGCCTGATCCCATATCTCCTGAACCTGCTGCTAATGCTGCAGCAAGTTCTGAGTCTGCCTGGTAAAGTGCCCTGTCAAATCTGGCTGCTCCGGATACTGCTGGCGGTAGGAAGGCAGAGGGTACTGTGCTCTGTACCCCTGAACAGCAGCCATCATGTGGGGGGAGTATCTGGGTAACCCTCAATCCATCAGGACATGCTGATCATACTGTGTAGCCGCCATCCCCAGCTCAAAATCTGTGAACTGGTGGTGGCTGGTGTACCTGCTGCTGCTGCTGCGGTGGCTGCTTCTGGCCCTGCTGGGCTGCCACAACTCTCTCAAGATCCCGCTTGGCTCGGGCAAGGTACCTCACTCCAAGCGGCTCCTGGGGTCCGATAATATGATCGTCGTCCTCCTCTGGGACCCCATCCACTGAACATAGATGAGAGATCACGAAGGGGTGACCGATGAAAGTGTCGCTGGAAGTGATCATGCGCTTGATACTGTGCGCAATCATCCTCGCAACCTGGATGGGCTCTCCCATCAAGATGCTATAGACGGCCAGACACCTCGTCGTGATGATCTCCGTCTGGTTGGAGCATACCTCAAAGTTATGGATCCACCACCTGGACCACAACTTTGCCAGAGGCAACATCTCCATAGCCTGTAGTCTCTGGGCGGAATCCAAAAGTAGAATCAATCACGTCCGAGGCATAACTGATGATGACCCCCCGGACGTAGGACCTGTAATCTCCAGCGCCATATGCTAAAGCATTGGCGTAAAACTCCTCCATTATGGTAGTGTTGCACTCCCCCAACATGTTGTTGAAGGGCAACCATCCGTACCCTGTAGCAATCTCTCGGACCCGTGGAAGTGGGTCGAAAGCATGTAAATCAATGCCGATCTCCTATATCAGCCCCTTATCCGTAATAGTACCATGATGCTTCTTGGTAAGGCTACTCAAGAAGCGATAAGCGATAAGGCTTCTTGGTAAGGCTTCTTGGTAAGGCTACTCAAGCCCCTTATCCGTAATAGAACGTTTGGGTGCCATGAGTGGAAAATGAAAAAGGTTGGATTTTTATGAAAAAGTTTGGTTTTTTATGGTTAAATTTGGTTGGTGGAAGGTTTAGAAAGTGTAGAAGAAGAAGAAAAATATGATTTTTGGAGTTTTCTGGAGTTTTTGGATGTTTAGAAGGTTCAGGGTAAATTTGAGCAGAGTAACGGCGTGAATTTTTTATGTAAAAAGTGAATATTCGTACATGTATATATAGGCACACGCTCCTTCATCGTAGCATGATGAGATCCATCGTACTACGATGGGTTGTTGTTAATTTTTGAAAAATTGGCCGTTCACATCGTAGCACGATGCGATGCATCGTGTTACGATGGAATACCGTTGAATTTTAAAACTGAGCGTGTGTTCATCGTAGCACGATGGGATGCATCGTGCTGCGATGGACTGCCTATTTTAATAAAAATTTGATTTTTCGACTTTTTCTCAAAAATTATTTTTCTTGGTCTTCCTCTGAAAATGTCGTACCTTTATTTTTCTAAAAATTAAAATTTAAAATTAAAATAAAGCAATAAATTGTACCTTGGGTTGCCTCCCAAGCAGCGCTTGTTTAGCATCTCATTAGCTTGAGGCATTTCCTCCATTACAGAGGATAGGTTCGCATGTCTCTTTCCTGTGCTCCTTCGTTCCAGCTTGAAGCACTGGCCATCTTAAACGCTTGCAATCTTTTGGATGGATCAGATCTGTTTCATCATGCCCTCAACTATCCTTGTTGACGACTTATTTTCCGGGTGCAGTTTTATAGAGCGTGGTGATTTCACCCCAAACTTGTACATGTGCATGTCTTTCTATTTTGCGCCTTTCCCCCTGAGGAAGAATCTGTTCTTCTGAGATGATTTTGCAGATGATTCACCTGACTGCATTTGTTTATCCCTGATGGCCTCTCTCTTCTCATACTTGCCAATGGTTCCTGTGTCTCCGAACCATTTCTGTTAACAACCCTAATCTCTCCTTTTACTTCATGTGGAAGCTCTGGTCAAATGATCCTCCTGATCATTGACTTTCTGTTGCAGCTTTCTCTTTTATATTTCGTTACATCTCCTATCGCTTTAGGAGTTTTCCTGTGAGAATGCTGTCTTTAGTCGGCTGTTGCCAGCTTCTGTGATCCCTAGTTACTTGAGTACCTGTCTGCATGCACTTTAAACAAATACCTTAGTAGCACTGGAATTTAATATTTTTGGTAGAACTATTTTTGGTTTGTCTCATGTGTCTTTGTCACTATGAAAATTCCCAGGTAAGTGAGGTGGATCACAACGGATTGCTTAAATACCAAGACTTTGCCTTAGCCAGAACTTTCACAGATCAAAATTCACAATCATCAACAAGATTTTTTGATTTTTTTAATTTTTTGTATTTTTTGAAAATTTTTGACAACTTAAATAAATCTATCGACGCTTTGTTGACACAATCCCCGGCAACGGCGCCAAAAACTTGACTACGGTCTGGCAAGTGTACCAGTCTGTCGTTGTAACAGCTCAAGCCTTCGGTGCTCCCGGCTAGCTCAATTGGTAGTGGGAATGGATTGAACATGTACTTATCCCCATGGTACATGGTTCGATTCCCACGGAAGGCAAAAACTCCAATAGTGAAGGGGGTTAGAGAAGATTGTGAGGTAGCAGTGCCGGGAGCGCCGAAGGCTCGGGCTGTTACATAAAAAGGCACCTTTTTTGTAACAACCCGGGCCCTTTTCTACGTATATAGTAGGCCACCCCGGCGCTGTACATCACGATCTTCTCCAACCCCCTTCTCTATTGGAGTTTTTGCCTTCCGTGGGAATCGAACCATGTACCATGGGGATAAGTACATGTTCAATCCATTCCCACTACCAATTGAACTACTAGCTCAATTGGTAGTGGGAATGGATTGAACATGTATTTATCCCCATGGTACATGGTTCGATTCCCACGGAAGGCAAAAACTCCAATAGAGAAGGGGGTTGGAGAAGATCATGATGTACAGCGCCGGGGTGGCCTACTATATACATAGAAGAGGGCCCGGGCAGTTACAGTCGTCGAGTAATAATTCACACTATACTGAGTAGAATGAGTTCGAATCCACAAGGATCATGTCAAAGCTTCGTTAGCGTTATTTAAGCTGTTGGGTTTTCCATTCGCTTTTGGTTTTGGAAAAAAGGTTTTATAAAAATAAGCGTAATGCTTGCATAAATAAATAAATAATAGATTCAGAAACATAGAGGATAGGTATGGTGGTTGGACTCCCTCCCTTCTTTATATTTGGCAGATTATTGTTCGGCGGTGACTTTTCCTTCATTGTAGTAACACCTTACTGTTACACTATGTATATTAAAGTTTCCCTACGTTAATGACTAAGGTACCTACGAGAGCCTAACCTCGAGTGTCACATACCCTAATTACTAAGTGAGTTGTTTATTACACATGCATTATAACCTTCACCCATCCAATGCCTCTAGATCCTAGTATCGGGTTGTTCATCTTCTAAGTGCTCAGCTCACACCTAGTGCATGATTCCTCCTCTAACCGCTCCGTTTGCGACTAGTTCAGGACGTTACCGTCTCTATACACCTAGCGTTATTTACTACTAGGTCCGGACCACATCAGGTTAATACCCATCATCAATTCTATTAGCGTTCCCGCATACCCGGCCAGATTACGAGATACGTCGTTTAAGTGCAAGAAAGTAAATAACAAACATAATACTGAATAACGATTTATTATAACTTGGGACTCAATCACAGACTCCAAATATTCATAGGGGAGTTCATCTTCTCCACCACAACCTAAGGCATCTATTACAAAAGACTACATATTTAAATTACAATAAAAGAATTATAACCTAAACATAAAAGCCTAAAGAAAACATACCTTGTTGAGTTAGTTTTCCCGTAAGGGGAGAAAACTATGCCCTTAGAGCTCCTCTGAACACCTCCTTTATAGTAGAGAGTGTTCTACTATTTCTGAATGAAAAATAATGAGGAATTGGAGCTCTATTTATAGTTTTCGTAATGGGCCTCAGAAAGCCATCGTGCTGCGATAGGTCCATCGCAGTACGATGGGAAGATTCAGTTCAAAATTATAACTGATCCTGTGCATTTCATCAGCTTGGTTGCCAAGTAATGTCATCGTGCTGCGATATGGTGCATCGTGCTGCAATGAGCAGATTTTCTCCGGATTTTCTCTGTTGATTTTTTGGCTAACAAGTAGCTTCCATCGTGGCACGATGGAAGCCATCGTGCTACGATGATCAGCACATTTTTTTCACTTTTTGGGCTTTTTCTTGTCTTTTTGCATCTTGGACTTGGTCTTGATGCTTTTCCTTGATTCTGTAGGTTATTCTTCGTATTTGGGTCTGTCTTGGTCATTTTACTACAAAAACTAATACTAAAAATACCATAGAAATTCCTGTCATCAGATATAATGGGAAAGCTATAGGGACATTTCTTTTGGTCTAAGTCTTGTATTGGTTTTGGTTTGGTAAGGGTTGAATAAGGGAAGATACTGTTATGGAAGGTAACATGGCAAGAAGTTTAGACTAGTTGGGTTATAGGGTCAATGCAATGGTATGCATATTGAGAGGAAAACAAATTAAAGACATTAAATGAGTATAAATGATGGGGATTGGGGGTAGTATCATGAGGAGAGGGGTTGGTAAGCGGTTTATAAGGTACACTGCTAGCTGTTGTAAATGCAAGACCGATATGAGTTTGGTTAATTTGCATGGTTGAGGAGGGCACAACTTGTTTCAACTACTAGGTAATGAATGACTCTTTTCACATTTTTGTGTGTATGGTGGAGGAGGGCACAACTTGTTTCAACTACTAGGTAATGAATGACTCTTTTCACATTTTTGTGTGTGTGTTGTATCAGTGTATGATGAATTAATTTCAATTTTTTGAAGTTTCACTCTAGACATATGATACTTACACTCTAAAGAGGTTTGGAATAATGAATTATTTTTATATGTTTCAATGTATCTAATCATAGTAAGATTGATCAGTGAACATGTAATACTTTAGGTAATTGAAGGGTATGTATGAGTTTTGGTTTCAATGGTTGATTTATGTAACAGCCCGAGCCTTCGGCGTTCCCGGCACTGCTACCTCACGATCTTCTCCAACCCCCTTCACTATTGGAGTTTTTGCCTTCCGTGGGAATCGAACCATGTACCATGAGGATAAGTACATGTTCAATAGCTCAATTGGTAGTGGGAATGGATTGAACATGTACTTATCCCCATGGTCCATGGTACATGGTTCGATTCCCACGGAAGGCAAAAACTCCAATAGTGAAGGGGGTTGGAGAAGATCGTGAGGTAATAATGTCGGAAGCGCCGAAGGCCCGGGCTATTACAATTTACATGTATGTGAACTAGGAAGAAAAGAGCCATCTCATACAATAAGTTGGCATGTCATGTGATAAGGATTGGTGGTGCCACACATCATAATCCAGTTTGAGTTTTCTGCAACATGGTGGTAGTAATATAGGATTGTAGTAGTAGTATTAACATAGCTTTTGTTGGAAAAGTTGAACACATAATTAATAAATCAAACTATAATGATCAAGAAATATCTATAATCTTGACACAAAGAGAAGGAAAAATGACTACTGTAGATTGCATTCAATGTGTCCACGTCAGCATAGTTTGATAAGGGCTCTTTTGTTATTTTGGTGTCTTATAAGGCCCTTTAATTTGTTTTGGTTTTTGTTCTCCTATAGTTTGGGAAATTTGATTAATATTTTTTTGTCCCTTCTTTCCTAGGGTTGGGGGTTGCAGTGATTCAGTCAATCAAGATCAAATTTTGCACTGCAGATAAACCTTCCTCAGTTGCAAAGATTTTGTGTGGGTTTTATCTGGAATTGAATTTTCCTTCCTCAGATATGCTCTTCTCGTCGTGTAGGCTTTATCTGGTGCTCCAATTTTCAATTCACAAACAGTTTCATCTATAAATTTGGGTTGAGGGTGGAAGGTAAGAGGACTGTAAATTTGTCATCGCTTCCAGTTTCTTCTCGTGTATGCTATTTCTTGCAGTTTCATCTATAAATTTGTCATCACCGACTGGGGTGTTGTTGTTATTGTTCTTCTTCTTAGTTTCTTTGTTGTGTTATAATTTAATTTCTCATCTATTTCAATGTTATTTTGTTCTATTTTAGTTTTATATATGTCCACCATGTGTTTGATAAAAAAAATTGTGGATTCTCATCAATATGTTTGAATTAGAACTTTTTTTAACATGTTTGAATTAGAATTTGAAGTACTGAATCTTCAATTTTCATGTGTACATGTTATGTTGCAGAAAGCTACTGGTGCAGTTGCCAAGACATCAGAATTGTCGTCATCAGGGATGGAGATTGAGATAGCAGAGCTTCTGTACGGTTTGATGACTTTCAAGAAAGAGAAGATCCAGAAGAAGATTAGGAACAAGGTACATAAATAGTGGTAACATTTCTTCTTCTGTTGTGAATTTTGTTGCAAATTCTTTAGTTTCAAGTTCTGTTTCTGAGGAAGAAAAATAACAAGAAGTTGCTATGAGTTTGATTATGCTTAGTAGAGATGTTAGACCTTGGTGTGGTATCAATTATGTTGCTGAATTTTCTGATAATAACAATCATGATGATAATGATGATAACTCTTTGGAATTAGAATCTCCATTAACTCATTTAGTTTCTAAGATTGAAGTGAAAAAAAGGGTTATCTCAAATGAATATGAATTTGTTAAAGTGACTAAAAAGCCAAAGAAGTTGGATTTTAGCAATATTGTTTCTTCCAAAGGGAAAAGTTTGGAAATTTTTGCTGATTAGTGAAGGAAATGATGGATTGAAGATGAAGAAAACTAGAGTTTCTGTAAGATAAAAACCAGGTACTACTAATACTACAAAGTACACTTCATTGAAGGAAAAGTTTTTTTATTCTGAAACTAAGGTTACACTTCATGTAAATGTGAACTAAGATTGAAACATTATTACATGACTAATCTATTTCAAATCTTGCATCATTAGTGTCATATAGCTTGTCATCATGATCTGATTAAACACCATCTTTGAATATGAACCAACTTGATCTAAAAATTTGCTTATTGTTGCAAGGTTTGTGTTAGGAATTTGATGTTAATCTTTCAAAGAATTTGAATAAGTCCTTTGTGTGGCGAGGCGACGGAAACATCGCGGCATTTGTTCTTGCATTGTAGTTTTGCTGCTGCTGTTTGGTATCATGTAAACCGGTGGTTAGGGACGATGGTTGTACTCCCACTCGAAGTGATGATGTCTTATCGTCAATTGATCCGGTGCGGTGGAAATAAGAAGATTCGCAAAGGCTTCTCGATAGTGTGGCTGACATTTGTATGGGCTATTTGGAGAGTGCGGAATGATAGCGTTTTTAATAACGTTACCGGGACGGTGGAAGATACGGTGGATACAATTCAGCATTTTGTCATGGCAGTGGTATTTAAATAAGACGGCGAAGGGTTCGAGTTTATTTATGTTGAGATGATTTCGGGGTTTAGTGGTTTTATTCTCTGTGCTGCGCGTGTTTGATCTGCTGTGTTGGTGTTTTTGTTGCTTGCTGGTTTTTTGCGGCAGTGGATTGGCCCTCTGTTCTGGTTTTTATGTTTGCTGTTGGAGTGCCTTCATGGCTTTGCTTTTTCCTTTTTATCTTGCACTGTCTGTTTGTTTTGTTTCTGTTTGTGATGCTTATGCTATGCTGTCCTCTTCTATTAAAGGTGGCTGGTGTATTGATTGCACCTGTTGTAACTCTCTTTTTATCTTCTTGGCATTCTAAGTACTCTTTGTATTAGGAAGAGTCTTAATAAAATTTGTTTGCAGTTAAAAAAAATAAAAAGAATTTGAATAAAATGTATTGATGTTACTACTATTTTCATAGTGTTATGCTTTAGTAGTTAAAATTATTACCATTGCTATTTTGGTGTTGTAGCATTTTTATTATTATTTTAAAGGTATTTGTGTTATAATTATTGTAGTATTGTTGCTGGGCAATTCATTTTTTGGATGTGCCATTCAAATTTACTTTCCGTGAACCTTTTGTGGCCATGTAGTGGTAAACAATATATTGATTGGTAGGTTTATGTCCATCAGTTAGTGAGTGTTCCTCATGTGATCAATATGTTTGATTAATTAATTATTGTATACATTCTATTTGGGATTAAAATTAAATTAATAGTTTGAAAAATTAGAAAAAAAAGTGAACCGTGCGTACGCACGGGTTAAAAAACTAGTAATTATCAATAAAATAATGGAACACAGGAAACTTATCGGATTTGACTGAGCCGTGCAAATGCACTGGGATTAAGAGTATTTCGCCACCACGGGTCAGTTACCCGGTGCAGTTGGTCTCAAAGTTAATACCCTCCAGGATACAACAGTCATTTCTTGCTAGTACCGCACGTGACTGAGGAACTACTTTTGGATTCTCAAGGGATAAACAAATTTAATATATTTGTGGGGGGAGGGATCAAATTACACCGGTGTAATATTTGAGTAATGTTACATCGCTTAATAACGCTTTAACGAATACAAATTTTACAAAATCGATCATTGTATTCAAACTTTCTGTCATATAGATCATCTATGTTGAGTTTTACAAAAATCTAAAATCGTTTGACATGTTTTTAAGACACAAAAAGATTAACGGTATTCAATAAAAATGCATAAACCGTTACTCTTGATGTGTCTCAAAAACATATCAAACGATTTTAGATTTTTGTAAAACTCAACATAGATGATCTATATGATATAAAGTTTCATACCAACGGTAGATGTTGTAAAATTTGTATTTGTTAAAGCGTTATTGAGCGGTGTAACATTACTCAAATGTTACACCGGTGTAATTTGATCATTCTCCATTTGTGGTATTTTGTATGCTTAATATAAGAGAAGGATATTACTGATTGTGAGAGAGCGGTGAAAAAAATTTCTTCTTGTTCTTTTACTAGACTTGTCACCCATGTATTTATATCCCTTCATTAGGCATATTCACGTTATAATTTTCTAGCCTACAAAATATAACCGTAAGTCCAATAGTTAAGATAATCCAACGGTTATTTTGACAAGAACTAAATAAATGTGCCAAATAAAAGGTAATAAAATGATATTACTTTAAAATAAATTATTATAATGAAAATTATAACGATCCCCCCAATTTATTTTAAAGTTGAGTATGATCCCAAGGGCTTGAAACATCAATGCATAAGCACTAGTGTTTTTTGGAGTATGAACTAGCACATAGAGCAAATGAAGTTTGACCCACTAGAATGTCGGTGAGATTATAACCTCTATGAACTTCATTCCGTATGTGAGTCAGTGATCTCATCACTCACATTGACCTCTCGTCAAAGTTGTTCAACACGGTGTGGTGCATTTTGGCCTTGCACCTATACATGGATTTCATGAGTGTCTCTAGAAAGTCTGTCCAAGCTTTCATAAAGGCGGCCCCACCTCAACACTCATATAGGTGAATCTATCAAGTGTAAACCAGAGTCAAGCACACCACTCATTCATGAGCTATAGATTCATCAAGAGCCTAAGCTCAACCTTCAACGTTGTAGTATACACTATCCTACACCATAGGGATGAACTCTCACAAATAAAGAATGCATAGTGTCTCCTCAAATTGACAAGTGACTTGTTCTTACCCATATGAACATAGCCTTGAATTTTTTTTCCAATCTATGTTGGGTTATCATCACTCTCAATTTTTGTATTAGGCATAAGTCTCATCCCCCTCGATGTATTTTCCACTATTTTTCTATTTAGTGGTTTTGTCAACATATCCGGCAGATTTATTTCTGACCTCACATAGTGTAGGGATATAACCCCATCACTTAGCAGCTGCTTCGTAGTTTATGACTTACTCCCTCCGGTTTTAAATATAAGCAAAAAAAAATCACTTTCTAGATTCATTGAATAAAACATGTATATCTAGACAATAAAATGGTCCAGATACATGGTTTATTCAATGAACTTAAAATGTGATTTTTTTGCTTATATTCAAAATCGGAGTGGTATACGTACATGTCTCCTTTTCCCACTATACATATTGTTATTTCCTCTTGATATTGCCGCTTGGCAATCACAATTTATACATATGGAAGACACTGGTTTCTTCCATAAAGGAATATCTGCTAAGAGATTTCTTAGCCACTCAACTTCAGATCATGTGAAGTCTAGAGCAATTAAACTCATCCTCCATAGTGGATCTGGCTATACAGGTCTGCATGAAAGATTTCCAAGACAACTCCACCAAGGGAAAAATAAATCCACTTGTGGATTTAGTCTCATCAGAGTCTGATATCCAATTAGCATTTGAATACGCTTCAAGTACATTGGGGTATCCCTCATAACATAAACCAGTTCATGGTTCCTCAAAGATATTTCAAGACTCTACATAAAGCATTCCAATGATCCTTATCATGATTATGAGTATATCTACTCAATCTATTTACAGCATATGCAATATTAGGTTTTGAACAATTCATTAAATACATGGGATACAAATGATTTGAGCACATTTAGTTTGTGATACACAACTGCCATTATTCTTTTTCAAATGTAAACTACCTTCATAAGGAGTATTCACCGGTTTAGAATCATAAAAGCTAAATTTTCTCAACAAAGTGTTCTTGAGACATTCTATACCCTTTCTTTAGTTTGGTTAGCTTAATTCCCAAAATTAAATCAGCCTCACCTAAATCTTTCATATCAAGTTTTGATGATAAAAATTGTTTAGTCTCATTAACTACATCAATGTTAGTTCCCAATATAAGCATTTCATCCACATATAAACAAACAATAACACCACATAAATTATCATCAAATTTAGTATATAAGCATTTATTTGAATCATCATTTACCTTGTAGCCACCCAGCAAGATAGTTTTTTCATATTTCTCATGACATTGCTTAGGTGCTTGCTTAAGACCATAAAGAGATTTAACTAATCTACAAACCTTATTTTCCTTACCAAGAACAACAAAGCCTTGTAGTGGTAGTATTAACATAGCTATTGCCTTCTGAATTAACATAGTTTTGCAACAGGTTATGGCAGCTGTTGTTAGGCCATGAGTTCCTAGAGACATGTTTGTTTGTACCTTGGTGTACAAGCGTTTGGAGAAGAAAACCTCAATGCTATAAGATTGTCTACTCTATATGGAAACCCACATTTAGCTGACCGAACCATTAAATCACTTCAGCTTAAGCTCAACAGAGATAGAGAGCTATTTAACGGTCCAATCCCTAATAATTGGGATCAACCAAAACCTTATTCGAGATGGACTAATGATGAAGTGTTTGCCCTTTACTCTGGTGTTCTGCAACACAATGGAGTATGTGACATCTGAAGTAGCAATAATATCACAAGAAATGGGGGTTTGAATTGTGACCTTTTTTAAATTTACTTAAATTATTTGTTAAGAAAAATAACTCAAGACAATATTTATTTTGAATGGATAAGTGGATTACACTCATATAAATTTGGAGATGTAAAGTAATAATATGAAGGTGCATTGACTTGATGATTATGGATATAGTTGTTATATTAGTTGTGATTGTGTGTTGCGTCAAAAAAAAAAAGTTGTGATTGTGTGTTTTCATAGTGATGAAAGTAAAAGAGTTAGAGAGGAAGAACACACAAAAGTTATCCGGGTTCACCCAACCTTGGGCTAGTCCAGTCCTCACAATCTTGTGAGATTATCCACTAAAAACTTTAATCACAACTAGATCAAATACACAATGCTTTTCTTCACTCGAAAAGACTTCTTACCTTTCTTCACTCAAAAGGACTTCATGCCTTTCTTTACTCAAAAGGACTTCTTGCTTTTTTTCACTCGAAAAGACTTTTACAAACACTCAATCTACCTCAACGGATAGATTTGAGCAATTACAGTAAGTATGATTGATTTGATTTTGTATTCTAAGAACACTTTGAATGTGTATGATGAATTTCAATCAAACTCAAAAATGAGTATGATGAATTTAAATCAAACTCAAGTATGAGTATGATGATTACAAACTTTTACCAAATATCTTGAGACAAATGTATAGATATATCTTTTGAAGTTTGCTTAGAAGAGTTTATGACTTGTTTAGAATTTTGCTCAAACAAGTGCTTAGATGAACCTTTGTGATATCAGCTTAAACTCTTCAACCTCTCTTCATGTGTAGCTCCTTGTATTTATAGGCATGAGAATCAAAGAGGAGCCTATGAGAGAGGTTTCAAAAGAATATGATCGTTGGAGATATTTCTTCACAAAGTGTTGATCACTTTTGTTTTTCAATGAATAGTGCCTTATGGTTGAGTTGTAACACCCTAACCCATACACGTAGTAAATAAATAAATAAATAAACACGTATAAGCATCGAAGTGTATACAATTAAATAATATAGCATATCATATCATCTTAAAGTTAAAAACATAGCAGCGGATATAATATCATATCATGACATCATGAATCTTCATACACATATGAATAAAATCCCTTGACGAAGATCAATAGTCTCAAAATAATCCAACGTGAAAATCATACATAAGGCATAAGCAAGGTCATAGAAGTAATAATACTCAAATACATCGATCACGGAATATAACTACCCGACACGATGTTACAAGTACCAGAGCACTAATTATTACAACCCAAAACTAGTAAGAAGTCTAGGAGAAGCATAATGCTAACTCCTTACCGCTAATAGCTAAACGCACCGACAAAGCTACTTCTCAAGAGATACGTCCTCACCCTGCACCTCTGAACCCCCAAAGGTTCAGAAATTACACAAAACAGAGAGTTAGTATAACATTCCAAAATAAGCGTAAGTATAAGCAATACTATACAACTTCATACAAAATAATTGAGAGACATTCAAAACTTCTCATAATAGGCACATGGTCACATAGGCAATAAGAATAAGCAATAGATACACACATAACCAAAGGACACGAATCAAGTATACACAATTTAATCACAAAAGATTAATGAAGCACAAATACTAACAATTACCATTTAGTTCACACAATTATTCACCTTCATCTCCTAATGCAATCTAATGCCACATTCATGCAATGCATCCTAGTAACATTACTAAGTGCATGTGGTACCTCGTAGTTATTGGAAAACTTATTCCAAATATATTTTAGTCAACCGCAGCTACTAAAATATCTGCTATACTTTAGGGCTCATCTAAAGTATCTGCTCATCATACAAAATGATGCATGTATGCAAGATTACCAATCACATAATTTAATCATCTCATCCTATAAGGATATCACAACATAAACATATCTCAATAACTTAATTGAAGATATACAATCCCATTGATTAAATCATATTCAATTAATCTCACAAGTAATCAAGCATACATATTCAATAATTACATTATCACAATCACTTATCCATAATTCAATACTAACTCAAGTATCCAATCATATTATCCTCAATAAGACATTCATATATAAGTTATCATGTCATTCTATAATCAAAAGATCATAATTAAGACATGTTAAAAGCATAGGATTCTCCAAATTAAACTTGTACTAAAAATTGGTTCAGGGAACCCTCGCTTGGCGGGCACCAGCGAGTGACTAGCGAGGAGTTACAGACTGGTGCTCGCCCCCAGCGGACTGAAAGCGAGGAACAATCGCTACCTCTCGCCACCCCTCGTCGGGCGAGCACAGGAAATTTCTGGGTAACATCAAGAACGATGAATGCTCGCTCCAGCGACCATAGTAGTCGCCCAGCGAACAAGCCCAGAAAAGACCCCTGTTTTTTGTTTAAGCTTAGAATCACCTAAAGACAACACTTTTCATCATATAAATTCTTAAAGCTATCAACTTTAAGCATACATAGGTCATATAAGCCTAGAAGTACAACTATAAACATGAATTAACACCAAAAGGGGTAAGAATCATGAATTTTCATACATTACTTCAAAAGTTTCATAACAACACAAAATCTCTAACAAACATCTACACATTCCCATTATTAGTCCCCAAATTCGTGTTGTACATTTCAAGGAAAGTACTAATAATTCTAATACCTAATAAAAATCATTACTTGAATTCAATTCCCATCCCAAAAGAGAAAAGAGTGAGAGAAGATTGGGTTGGAGAAAAATAAATTTTCTCCCCTTCTCTTGATCACCCTAGAATGAAATACAACTCCCTTACCTTGTTGAGATGAAATCTCTAGCTTTCTAATCCTTAGCTTTAGCTCCCCTCTTGATTCTATCCTCTTCTCTTGTTCTTAGCTCTTTCTCTCCCTACCTCCTTCTTCAAAATGTGGTTTGTGTCTAATGACAACACTACTCTAGGTTTACTATCTTCTTTTCTTATCATAATACTATTATGCCCTTCTCTACTTTCTTAATTGACATTGGGCTTGGCCCATAAACTTAATAAATCTACTCATGTCTTGTGACTAACTCACTAACTCTATCTCATTCTATTATTGATTACCCAAAATACCCTCACACTCATAAATCAAATAAATCACAATATCATTCAAATAAATAATTAAACACATAAATAATAAATAAGCTTAAAATCCTATTTATTCTATCATGGGCGTTACATGAGTCATAATTCTTTTTGCACTTTTAAATAGATAATCTTTGTTGGAGTGGCCCCACTTTTATTCAAGTGAAGAGAAGATATTACTTTGAAAAATATGACTGTTGCATAAGTGTGAGTCATTCTCTTCAAGTGCTTCAAATAGTGCATGAGTTTTCATGTGACTCAACAGTGCGTTATCGTTGCTTGCCCGTAACGTTTTCGTTGCACATTTGCATTTCAAATATTTGCATGGTTTTTAACACATGTATG
Organism: Trifolium repens; assembly: GCA_030408175.1. NCBI lineage: Eukaryota > Viridiplantae > Streptophyta > Magnoliopsida > Fabales > Fabaceae > Trifolium > Trifolium repens. Next base: position 17,624,926 of record CP125839.1, on the reverse strand, counting down.
TGGCCTTTAGTATTGTCATAAGAAGGAATCTTTTTCAAATATCATGAGAGATATTTTAGCAACATGTGGGAAATAGATTTTGCCTTTAAAGGGACAAACCCATGTGCCTTTGTTTGGTGACTCATGTCCTTTGCTCTTGTTGTAGAGAAGGATATGTTATATTGTTGCCTTAGTGTGAGTCTTCATATGTTAGCTTTCTTTCTTCCACTCTTTGCTTGTACGTGGATGATCATTGTTACATCAAGTGATGCATTTGAAAAATTTATCATTTGGTTTGTTTGAAGAGAAAGAGAGATAGGGTTTTACTAAGGTATCTCTTAGTGTGAAACTTCATGATGTGGCCTTTTCTCTTCCAAGTATTTTCTTATATGTAGATATTTCTTGATCGCATCAAGTGGCTCATATGATAAGATGGATTCATGATGAGAGAAGAGTTAATTCTGAATTGTCCATTTTGCCCTCACATCTTCTTTGCTTTTTGGCCAAAGTTTTCACAAGACTTTTCTTCATTCTTGTTTTTAACTAAAGTCTTTCCAAGACTTTTTTCACCTACGTGGATGTTTCATGATCTATAGAATGAAATTACTTGACACAAATAAGTTTTCATAAAAATCCCATGAAATGCTTTTTGATCAATTAAGTCCATTATGTCATTATGAACTTGTCAAACACCTTTTAAGACTTCATGTTGGACGTGGAAGCTTCTACTTCATTCAATGATGCCTTTTTGAATTATTTAAGTGCTTTTAAGGCTTATATCATGTATCATTCTTTATGTCTTGTTTGGTATAAATCCAACATAATTGTTTCCTTAAAATGCTACTACTTTTGGTGAGGCAAAAGGAATATTTCTATGTGAAGCTTAGCATAATTAAATCTAAGACTTTAAGTTGCTTTCATGATTGATTCTTGTATCTTTGTGTGACTGCATGTCTTGCTTATTTCTCATAAAAACACATTAGTAGATAACAAGATAATCATAATTAAAATTAATTAATATGTTTGTTATCATTAAAACATCAAAAAGGATTTTGTTCTCAACAACATCGTTCGGTCACTTTCTTATTGGCTAGATCAGTTTCAGCCATGCGCTTGAAATTATGGAGCAATAGAAGAGCATTGTGGTTTTCATTTTTGCGCCAACAATACGATGCTCGCCGTTTCAATTTAGCGCATCAAATCAATCTCCCACTGCCACAACAAGAGGTTCCACAGCAAGAAGTTACACAACAGGAAGTCCCACAACAAGCGTCGTGTAAGACCCAAGATTTCATTGTATAGTTGGTTTAAGGAATATTAGGGTTTCGATGTGTTCGTGTGATGAAACATCGTGTAATTATAGGTTTTTGCTGTAATCGAGTCTGTTTTGTGCTCGTGCACTGTATTTGTACAGACTTTTGTCTTGTGATCCTGTTGCTTGAATAAGAAGTTATATGTGTATTCAGAATAATGAGTTTTGGATTATTCTTGTTTTTGGAAAAACAAGTAGGATTTTACCCGTCGTTGTAAAATCTTACTGCGTCTGTTTTAAGTGAGGTTTCGGATGGGAGTTTTATATATCTGCGTGAGTTAGGATATATTCTGAGATTAATTTTCTAAGGTATGGAAGAAAATTACAGTCGCGGAAAAAGATTCGGCGATAAGTTTTGGAAATGTTAAACGTTAGACGTTCTTTCCGTAGGTTTTATGTTTTTGTGGTTTACGTTCGTCGCGTCGCGCGAGAGCTGAGTACGAGACTTGTTATGGATGAGTTGATGATGTCTTGTGAATTCTCATAAAGTAAATTGATCCAATGGCTAGGGTTTAAGCTTGGACTTTTGACTTTGATCCAATGGTGGATTGGCTATCAAGAGCCTTTGACATAGTAAGGAGGTTTAGTGACTTGTGGACTTAGGAAAATCACAAACTTCACTTCTTTTCTTTCTCTCTTTCACGTGAAACTCCATTCTTACTTTCCAACCTTCACAAATTTTCCTTTCTTCACCATTTCACTCCATTTCAAGCTTGGAAGCTTTGAGGAACATTGTAGAGAATCACTTTCTTAAGGTAACCCTCTCTTCTTATCTCCTAGGTTGGTAGATTTTTAGAGTTTAGAGGTTTTTGGGTTTATGTTCATATGAGGGTTTGGTGAGAAATGTTGTTTTGCTAGCTTTTATTTCATGAAGTTGTTCATGAGAGTTTAGTAAGCATGTGTAGGCTTTGTTATTTCAATTTCCCATGAGTTGGTGAAAAATCTCATGAGAAAAGTTAGGGTTTTGGTTTGGTTATGTTTTGATCAATAACATGTGGTTAGGTTGTAAGGTTTTGAAAAGAAACGTTGTCTTTGAACCTTTGGGCGAAAGGGAAATGCGTTGTATGGTTTTGTTTTAGAAAATCCGATGAAAAATATTTTGGGGTTTATGAAAATATTTCCTAAGTGTTTTGTGTAGTGTTTTGGGGTCCAAGTGGTTTAAAACTCTTGTGACATGTGGTGTCGCTTTTTTTCTTTGAAAACATGTTTGAAAATGTTTACCGGACGGTTAAGGCCCGTAATAAAACTTTTACTTGGATTTGGTTTTGATTTTGGAAATGAAAAATCAAATAACTTGCACTCGAAGCAACCAACAAGCCTTCGGAAATGAATTGCTTGCTTATGAAAATGGTTTGCTTTTGTGCCTTGAAAAAGTGTTGGGAACTAATAGAATCAGACTAGGCTTGGTTGGGGAAAAAGGTGGTGTGAGTTGCTGTTTTTGCTGTCATGACAGGTGCAACTCGCCGGGCGAGTGTTTACTCGCCAGGGCGAGTGTCACAGGTCATGACAACACGCCAGGGCGAGCTCCAGAGCGAGCTAGACCTGTCCTCACTGCCTTCACTCGCCACCAACTCGCCAGGGCGAGCTCTGGGACCTAAAATTTTGGATTCTGATTTCAAAACTTGGCTTTTAACTTTCTAATCCCTTTTTATTAATTTATGGAAGTGGTTGGGATTGGAAACGAGTTTTTCGGGTACTCGGAAAGTACGTAACTTATAACGCAAGAAAACGGCCATTTTGCATTTCAAATTATTTAAGACTTTTGACAATTGTTTTGGGTCCTAAAAATAGTACAAATAACTCATGGTGGTTGATCAATACGATAGATTTTGGTATGGTATCCGAAAGAGTGAATTTTCCTTAGAAACCTTTAGAGTTTTTGGGGTTTTGATGTAGTTTCATTACATTGGGTTTGGAAACGATGTATTGATTGTCCGTTGCTTGTTTTAGGGAGCACGTAGTGTTGTGTGAACGTTGCTTGTTGTGAGTGCTTGCCGAGGTAAGGGCTCCACTTTATTTCCGTCTTTTCAAACGGTTTTGTTAAACATGCTTTAGATTTGTTGTGTTGCAATTGGTGGTGTGCTTGGCATGTTTTTGTGATGTATTCTCGATATGAGATCGTGGTAAATACATGATTCGTTGTCTTACATATGTTTGGTGAAATATGTGTACGAACAGGTGATTAAATACATATGATTAGATGTATATGTATGTGTTGTTGTGGTGTGATTACATATGCGTGTACGATATGTATGTGTTGCATTAGCATATAAGGGGAATCGTATGCTCATGCATTCATAGTACGTGATTATCGGGAATGGATCACGGGGTGCGATTATCGGGAATGGATCCACCTTACTCCTACGGGAATTATTGAGTCCAATAAGCGGTTATCGGGAATGGACTGCGGGGTGCGATTATCGGGAATGGATCCATCCTAACCCTTTGTGGTTTTATTGATTATGATTACTGACTTCCGGAATTCATATGCATGTGGTAATGGGGAATCTACCACACTCATTGTAGAGGTCTGCATTAGGCTCGGTGTGCATTATATCTTAAGCCCGTTGGTGGGAATTGCTTTTGTGTTAAGGAGCTTTCTCTTGTGTATGTGGAAACTTGTTATGTGTACATCTTTCGCACTGGTTATATATATATATATATATATATATATATATATATATATACTTTTATTTTGTGGTGACCCTTTCTTTCATTTGCGGGCTCAGTGGCTGTTCCATGCCCCAGTGAGTGGTTGGAGCTTTAGCTTAGTTAGACTATGCGCCGGTGTGGGTTGTGCACCGTGCTTTTTGGTTTTAGGCATAGGTTTCTAACTTGTTGGTTGTAAGTTTTTGAATACTTAGACTTGGATTGTAATTATTCAGGAATACACTTTGCTTGTCGAAGCACCTTATGGTAATGAGTTCTTTTGTATATTTGAATGCCGGCTCATTTAAAATCTTTTATGCGTAACTCTGATTGTGTACAAAAAAAAAAAATATAGTGCCTTTTCTGGCCTTTGAAAAACGGGTTGTTACACGTCGCAGCCGAATTTTGTTCAAATGTTTCGAGATATCAATCATAATATCGAAAGGGGATTTGCAGTCGTTAACCATCTAATTGATACATTAGAACAAAGAATAAATACTGCCATTGATAACTTTTGAGATTAGGTACAAGCAATTTTGTTTGATTAGTAATTTCATATATATATAATAGACCCATTCATGTCCAGATATGGTGGGTGGCACATTCAATCTCCGTTTTCCATTAATTATCAATTCTTCTATTGCGGAGTAGAGCAACTTGGTAGTTCGTAAGGCTCATAACCTTGAGGTCACGGGTTCAAATCCCGTCTCCGCAACATTTTGGATAAAAATTAGAATTCATTTTCATTCTATATTTTAAAATTAGATTCGATTTACAAATATAAAAAAATATATTATAGTATTCAATACATAAGCAACAGCGGATTCTGGAGCAAATAGCCATTATTTTTTATTAAAAAATAATTAAATCTATGGGTATGAAGGTAATTTATGCTCTTGTGTTGGCACTCTTAATAATTAAATCTCGCACTCCAATGCATAATAATATTAGTTGCTAATCAATCCATTTACAAGAATACATGAGAAAGAAAGAAGATGATATTTTATCATCTTGTATGAGATCTTTTAACTAGGAATGATTTATCTTTTATTATTATACATGTGTGACTAAAGAAAGAAAGAAGAGAAAGAAAAAAAGAAAAATATAAAGTAATACTCCATCCGGTCTTATATAAAAAAAAGTTTGGATTTTAGATTCATTTTAAATTGATGTATCTAGACAATATTTTAGTCAAGATATATCAATTCTACAATAAATCTAAAAAATAAACTTTTTTCTTATATAGAAGTAGAGAGAATACAAAAGAATATATTAAAACAAGTGTGCGACATATAATATAAATAATTATATTTTAATAAAATAATTGAATATTAAAAAATCTTATGCGATTATTTAAATACATAGTGTAATAAGTTATTTGCTAAATAATAGATACACAAATGTAATTGGGGGAATCGTAAAAATAAAATAAAATAATATGGGTTAAAATTTACAATATATAAATTCATTCTCACATGATATGCATGACTCAAAGGTCATATTTAATACATGAATGATGAGAGGGATATTATTATTTACAAGATAAATTGATGAGTGTATAGTTGTTAGTGATATTTGTTATTAAAATGCATGACTATAGATATATAGTCATATTTAATTCATACGAATGAGAGAAAAATAATTGAATGTGAATCATATATAATATTCAAAATTGATTTTTTTAATTTAAATTAATAATACATTGATTATTTTTTATAATTTCTTTAATTGATATTCATAACATTAAATTTTTAACTTTTGAAATTCTATTCTCTGGTAGGACAGATATCTGGGACAACTGTGTAAGTTGCAGGATGTCTCAGACCACTGGTAAGACAATTGGTTGGCAAGATCAATAATAGAGCATACTGAAGTAAATAAGGAAAGCAATAAACGATACAAGATATTGTTTACTCAATTCGGTGAAAACCACATATTTGATTTGCAAAACATTTTCATTAACTACAAGCATCCAAAGGAAAGAGAAAGCAATGAATAATCGGATCAGCAGTGCTATATAGTGCGAAAGCTTCATCACGAAATATTCACGAAACGCACAATTGTAACCTTTTTGTTTGTCACTACACTTTTACTGACAAAGCTAACACAATTACTGTATGAATTATTACTTTTTTGATAAAAAAATAAAATCAAAATATCTCACATGCTGACATGCTTCAAAGTATTCCCACGAGCCACCGTTCACCGCCATCACTGTATAGGTATGAAGAGGCATTTTTAGAAAAAAGTTGCAAATGGAAAGAAAAAAAATTATGAAGTCCAATTGTAATTACATAATCTTGCAGCATAGTACTTCTATTCACTATCCTCTAACTAGGTGAGATCTTAAAGACTTAAACCCTGTAACCAGAAAGTTGTTGAAAAAAAGAAAAAGAGAGAGACGGGAAAAAATTGTCGTAAATCTTATTGGCATCGGTGTTTCGATTGTTGAACCTGTCATGTAATTTTGGAATTATAAACAACGAGAGATCATGTTCTACTTTGAGATTATGTTCTATGCCATAGAAGGTGTGTGAAAGATTGGTAACAGTAATAATTGTAGAGAAAGAAGTGTAGGAGAGAGGAAAACGTTGCCACATCATTCGCAATTTGTTCGTGATAGTATCCTTCGCTACATAAAGCATTTTCCTAATCGGATACATTGTCAAAATGGACTTAAACACTCACCGAAAATCTATAAAATAAAGGAAGGGGGTCATTAGTATATTTTAATTATTCATCATGTATCTTTGACAAAAGAAGCAATCAAGATTAAACCTCTTCATCATAATCAATGAATCAATCACCAAGTTGAGGATGATTCATAAACTATATAAGAATAACAAACAAAGTAAATAAGGCATTCACAACATTTTTTTATTTCGAGAGCAAGCAGCCAACCAAAAAAAAAGAAAACTTTAATGTTTTTTTTTTATCAACATAAAATCATAGCATTTCATTATTTAAATAAGCGGTAATACAAAGATGTAATGTCCCAAAAGTACAGTATCTAGACCAAGAACTAGACGTCCTAGCTAACGTATGGGCAACCATATTCGCTTGACGCTTAATAAACTTAACCACAAAGTTTGAATTTGACAACAAAATACTATTAATATGGCAAATAATATAGCTAAACTCCGAGGCACCGCCATGAATATTATGAATGGCATCCACTACGCTCTTGGAGGCCGTTTCAAAAATGACTTGAGAGAGGCCCTGCTGTTGAATAGCTTTCAAAGCTTCAAGAAGAGCATATGCTTCACCTTCAACAATTGAGTACTGCCCATCCTTCCATGAGGTCCCTGCAATCAGTGGCGGAGCCAGGAAAAAATATCCGGGTGGGCCACTAAAAAATGATAATATATAATTAAATACAAAAATTGTTTTGCATGCAAAAAAATTTAGTTATAATAAGCGTAAAATTGATTATCAAAAAATTTATTTAAATACCTTAAAAAAATTATTTTGTGTATCAAGTGACTTGAAATCATTAACAATTGACTTTGAACTAATACTTGCAAAAAGTTGATAATAAACAATTATATATTTATTATATTACATTTATACCAAAAAGAAAATGATTGTTCTTAATTGAAAATAGTTGTAAATTTTTTTTGGAAAAATGGAAACTGTAAATTTTTTATTGATAAAAATATTGTTGTTTTATTCACATAAAAATGAGCTTTTGAATTTATCTTTATGTGTAATCTTTAAATTAATAGGTAAATGAGTATTTTGGATAGAAATTTCTTTTTCTATTATTTAAAAAATTATAATAACTATATTTTATTTACCAAAACTATGAAGAAAATAAATTTTTTCATCACTCATAATAAAAATGTAAAAAATTAGTATAATGTTTCTAAAATGGATAGTTTATTAAATTAAACATCAAGTGTATTGATACATTGAAATTTTTAAATATAGTAATTTAACGGTATATAAATATGAAAAGCAATTTTTTTTAAAGAGTATTTGCTTTAATGTATATGAGTAATACATTATTATGTTCCTCAAGATAACCACTTCAAATCTTCATGCTACTTGTTAAAATTTTGAAATTAAAACAAAAAATAGCAAAAATATAGGCTGCAAGGTGTTGAACCTGCATCCTTTCACTATGCAGCAGTCACACTCACCACCAGACCACTTGAACAAAGCAATGTTAGTGTGCACTATATAATATATATAGTTTTTTCGAATTATTTTGGGGTGGGCCATGGCCCATCCTGGCCACCCCTGTCTCCGCCACTGAGTCTGCAATGATAAAACCACCAACATGGTTCCTAACACACTAGCCCGTAGTGGTTCTATTCAAATCCTTATGAAATCCGGCATTGACGTTACACTTATACCAATCCAAAGGAGGTTTTGGCCAAACTGTAATGTGTTGTTGCTACTGCTCATGAGAATGATTATGTTGCTGAACTGAGAACCATTGTTGCCATGCTTGCAAAGCTTTGAAACCAAGATTTCGTCCCGCCTCTTTTACACCGTTCTAGACCTTGTCGTTTCGGTTCTTCCATTTTGTCCACAATAACAGTGCAAAGCTGCCTGCTGTGTTCGATCTTCCTCTGTACATATTGAAAAAATCAGTTCTGAAGCCAATTGGAAGCACTCTGCACGGGCAGCAACTATATGCTCAAGGCTGGCAGTTTGCAAGGCTTGGATACTATCATGACAATTAAAGAATACATGCCAATCATTTTCATTATATTGTCCACAAAGAGGACAAATTAAAGGACACAGAACACACCTATCGTGAAGACGAGTGCGAGTTGGAATACACCCTTTACATAACCTCCAAAGTAGATGTTTTGCTTTCAGTGGAGCGTGTATTTTCCAAATATTATTCCATTGTTCTTGGCATGTTTGGTTCAGCCCCTTTCCTACGGTATCAAGCAACATGTTATAACCACTTTTAACACTATAATCACCATGCATACTATCATTCCAAATTAGCTTATCTTCCTCAACTATATCAAACAAAGGGATATCTAAAATACGATTAACAACATCCGGAGAAAATAAAGTTTCAATTTTTTCCTTATCCCATTTTTTCTCATTTGGTAACATAAGCTCATTAACATTAATACTATATGCACCTTGTATTTGTGGCGCCATTGCCTTCTCTCAACCACGGGTCACCCATGACTTTAATATTAGTGCCACTCCCAATAATCCACCTACAACCATTCATTAGAATATCGCGTGCTTTCCAAATACCACACCATGCATAGCTCGGATTGTGACCAAATCGGGATTCAAAAAAAGAAGAGTTAGGGAAATACCTTGCTTTGTAAATTTTGGCAACTAAGGTATGAGGATTGGTGATGATGTTCCAACCTTGCTTTGCTATCATTGCCAAGTTAAAGGAGTGCAAATCTCTAAATCCCATACCTCCAAGAGCCTTCGGAAAGGCCATCCGATCCCAAGCTAACCATCGTATCCCTTGATTATGTATTCCTCCTCCCCACCAAAAAGAATTCATCATTCTTTCGATTTCTTTGATAGTCGTCTCGGGTAAAAGGTAGACACTCATAACATACGTAGGGATGGCTTGCAAAACGGATTTAATCATGAGTTCTTTTCCAGTCTTAGATAGAGCTCTGCCTCTCCAAGAGTTTATCCTTTTCCAGACCCTATCTTTTATGTATGCAAAAAAACTTTAATGTGAAAAAACCAAAAATAGATATCTCACCAAATTTGACCAAAAATTAGGTATTGCATTTATATTCTGCAAATATCCTTCGTAGTTGTTCTTCATTCTCTGATTTTAAAATTTTAGTTTAAAATTTTTTTTATTCCCTAAGATTAAGTTAGTATTTCTTATAACATGATTTTGGTTATTGATTTGTGTCAAGATGCTGGTGGAGCTACTAATGTCCATATATTTTTTTGGTACAGGATGAGAAAGAAATAAAAGAAACTAAAAAAAAGAAATTATCTAGAAAATAGGAAATAAAACATTTATCTTATGATTAACAGTGTATATAATAGCAGAAACTAATGGTTTGTTCAAATTTCGTACGCAATAGTGTTATAGCGCCGCTATAGTCATTATTTGACAACATTTTATACAAATAATGTATTGTGAAATAACATTATTACTCTACTAAGAAATTCAAACTGAAAAAGAGAGACAGAGTTCTAGTGGTAGTTATCTAAAGTGAAAAAGAAAAGAAAAAGAAATATGCATTAATTAGTGTTGTTAAGGCAATCAAATCAAATAAAACAGATAGATTAAGTCCATGATCAATCTCCTGAAACCAATTGTATTTCTTTTAAATCTTCATGGTTGTATGGATGATTGTAGATTGAAATGTGCGTTAATATTGTCTAAATCTGCCTATGTAACACACACCGCAGCGCATATGTACACACACGGTGCCGATGCCCCCTAAAAAACGGACCCTGGCGGCCGCATCTCCGGCACACCCTTAGGACATCCATATATATTGGTATCAAACAAATCTTATCAATTATAATTAAGTTAGTGTAACAAGATTCAACAGTTCGACGAAAATAGATGAGAATAAAAAATTGTAACAAGATTAAGACATTGAATGTACCTGAAGAATCCGCAATCCACCACCGCCTAGTGTCCTCACCATCCGAACACGGCCTGACACCTTCTAACACCCCCTCTAACTTTGGTAACCCCCATCCGAACATGACCAATCCCACTGCCAATGCCACTGATCGCCAGCCCATCTGCCTCTGTTAGCTACCATGACCTCCTTAGACCGCTCAAGACGATATTATTGAGGATAAACAAAACAAAGAGGTGCTCCTCCGATCCTCTTTTCTTGCCAAAATTGTATCGATAAACCGTTACCCAACACACTATTCACATTGGAAGAGAACCAACCAACATCATCCCTCCCCCTCCCTCCAATAGAACAAATATCCCTCCACCATAGCGAATCTTTTCTTTAAGCACCTCCACTTCCATTTACTTAAAAGAGCATGATTGAACATAGTTAAGTTCTTAACCCTCAATCCCCCTTTGTCTTTTTGGAGACAAACCTTCTCCCAACTCACCCATCATAATTTTCTATCCTCCGAACCTCCTCCCCAGAGAAAATTGCGTTGAATGCGTACAATTTGATTCACTACTTTAACCTCACTTTATAAAATGAGAAGAAATAAAAAATATAAAAATTACCGAATTGCTGCTATTGTCTATATGGAGTCATGCTTGAAAGCTTGCAACAATAAATAATATCTATCTATATCTATATCTATATACTTGACAAAAAAGAAACAAAAAATGGCTACTGTAGATTTGTATTAAGTGTGCCACGTCATCAATGTTTAATTTTAATTCGAATTAATTTTAAGGACAAAACTTATGTAAAGTTCCATACATTCTGTTTTTATCCAATGTAAACATAACACGTGTACTCTTTGTTTTTTATCGTTTAACCTTAAACTTGAATAACTCACGTCGTCAAAATCCATCACCACTGTTGTTGCCGATCTATACTTCTACCACTCTGCCACCGACACTCACACGGTCTCCATCGCCGCCGACGCTCACACGATCTGCAGTCTGCACCATCGTCCTCATCAAATGCATGAAAAGATCACATATTGAGATTTCAATTAGTATATAAGCTAAAATATGTATTAACCCTAAATTATTGAGGTTTTGGTTTAAAAAGTGTGAGTACAAAACGTGGAGACCTTGCAGTTGCTATGGCTACTTACAAAGTGAAACTTATTACATTCTTGACCATGCCGAAGTTGGAATTGACCTTCCTTACTCATGCAGACCTGGTTCTTGTTCTTCTTGTGCTGGTAAAGTAAAAGGTGGTCAAGTTAATCAGGAAGATGGTTCTCTCCTTGATGATGATCAGATTGAAGAAGGTTGGGTTCTTACTTGTGTTGCTTACCCTACATCTGATGTTACTATTGAGACTCACAAGGAAGATGAACTCACTGCTTAATTCTATTCTATAATGTATTCCTCTCTATTTGTGTTTTCCTTGTTATTTTGCTCAAAAACAAAAAAAATGTATGTGTGCTCTCCATGTAACAACTAAAGTTTTTAGAGAAACTTTAGTTCATTAGAATCATAACATTTTACATATGATTGTGCTTAAGTTGCATCTCTATGTTGCTTTTTAGTTACCAAAAAACAAATTAAGGTTTTCTTTGTGCCACGTGGAACAAAAGCTATTGAAGAATTGGTTTTGAAGTTGCAAATTAAGAACAAGTAGTAGATTTTTGCTAGAGGCACAGAAGATCCTAAATCTCAATCATTCAATAACAAGAACACTAATTGCTTTTATTTATAGATAACCATAATAACATGGCACCATATCCATAATACAAAATTCACACACAAAAATAAAATATATTATATTATCAATATCCTCCACAAGACATATACCCCTAGAAGAGACCCTGCCTATAAAGGTTATTTAGCTATAAAGTTTTGATGTAAAAGTACCCTCTTACTCTCAATATTATTTTAGATATATAGATATAGTCCTATAGATATATTAATAACTCACACAAGCAAGCCACAACAAGGAGAAGTAGAACAAGTAAAGCAGTGATTTTTCCCATAGTGTAGTATATATGAATGACTATTTTAATTTTCTTTTCTAATCAGTATTGTTTTGCATGGAATGTAATTGACTTCAAATCACTCAAATTTATAGAACTATTGGTTTCCTTATCAATTGTATGTTGCCGTATCAAGAGTTAAAACTCGATCTGGGCTAAAAATTCTTATTACAGATGACAGTGATAAGCCGCAAACTTCTACTGTAAATGTTGTTTATCCTGAAGTCTTTCAAAGAATTTGAATAAAATATATTGATGTTACTACTATTTTCATAGTGTTATGCTTTAGTAGTTAAAATTATTATCATTGCTATTTTGGTGTTGTAACATTTTTATTATTATTTTAAAGGTATTTGTGTTATAATTATTGTAGTTTTGTTGCTGGGCAATTCATTTTTTGGAGGTGCCATTCAAATTTACTTTCCGTGAACCTTTTGTGGCAATGTAGTGGTAAATGGTAAACAATATATTGATTGGTAGGTTTCAGTCCATTAGTTAGTGAGTGTTGCTCATGTGATCAATATGTTTAATTAATTAATTATTGTATATATTCTATTTGGGATTAAAATTAAATTAATAGTTTGAAAAATTAGAAAAAAAGTGAACCGTGCGTCGCACGGGTTAAAAAACTAGTGTTACAACAATTCTTTGAGGAAGTGTTTGCAATTCTATTCAGTTTCTTGCATTTTGTCAAGTATATCCTTTAATCTGTCAAATAAAAAGTACTATATCCTTTAATTTTCAACATGTATAAGGAGTAAGGATCTATTTTGTCAAGTAAATATTAAAGAGATACTGTCTATTTAATTTATAATATTGACCCATTTTGAGTTTATATTGAAAAACTAATAACGTAAAGAGTATCCCCGTATATATTAGAAAATTAATACCTAAAAAATGAATATTCTCTTCATCCTTAATTATAAGTAAAAAAATTCTTTTTAAATTCATTGAATAACTGATGTATTTGGTCTGTGTTATTGTTCATATACATTAAATATTCAATGAATTTAAAAAGTTAGACTTTTGTTTATAATTAATGATAGAGGAAATAATGTATAATCCCTCAAGGTAATGAGATCCATTTAAAGAGTTCACTTCTCCCACCTTTTTATAAGTTGCATGATATCACTCTCATAAATCCTCAATGAAATGAAGAAACTACATGAAGAAAATGATTCTAACACATTCATTTCCAAGTAGCTTTATTTCTTCCTACTTGAAAATGTAATTCACATGTGCAACATTTAATTTTAAGCAATATCATAGTCATATATTTTTATTTTTTTTGGTCTTAGATGAAGTGGTAATCCACTGAAATTAAACTCACACACAACTGTGAGGTCCCGGATTCGAACCCGGGTCATGACGTCCGGCCTAGCAATTTCGGCATTTGCCAGTTGAGCTAGGACTTCTAGGACTATCATAGTCATATATTAATAAACAAAAATGTAACTGCAGAAAGTGTAGCTAGCATATTACAAAAAATCATTCCTAGAAAAAAGATCTCATACAAGATAATAAAAAATCATTCCAAAAATTTATATCAACTACTTGAAACAATAACTCAATGATCAATCTCCTTAAATAAACTCAATTATTAAAAAAAATGGATCTTATTATATCAAAATTTGATATGAAATGGAAATTTTCCTTATATCTAAATTTTCATGATACAACAGAAAATGATGCAGATCATCAAAAACAGCCTAGGCTTTCATTTTCAGTCATCATAACCATATTCTAAATCGCCGTCGTCTAACTCAATTTCACCGTCATCACTGATTCCAGACATGATACTGAGAAAAAGAACAACTGCAACTACTTGTGCTACCACAAAATATTTGGCCCTTCTTTTGTATTTCTTCTCCTCCTTTGTTTGCTGCTCCTTTTTAGGTTTTCTCTTGAATTTTGAACCTAATAAGAAAAAAAATGACAAATTATGAATATCAGAATGTATGATCTTGAAATAGTAAATTAAAATGTAAACAAAATATAGGAAATAAAACATTTATCATATGATTAGTATATCCCTAATAGTATAAAATAACAGAAACTATCGGTTTGTTCAAATTTTGTACGCAATAGTGATATAGCGCCGCTATAGCCATTATTTGACAACATTTTAATCTAAATAATGTATCGCAAAAATATAGCAATTTGTTTGAATTATGTTGTAGCACTATAGCAACTATTTAACAACACTGAAAGAATGTCCAAGGGAATTTTTCTCCATCAACATAAGTATGCCACAGATTTGATTTCTATGGCTGGTCTCGAATCAGCTAATCCGGTGGATACCCCTCTTGAGGTTAATGTTAAATATCATCGTGATGATGGCGATCTTTTGCCTGATCCTTTATTGTATCGACAACTTGTGGGTAGCCTTAATTACTTGACTATTACTCGTCCTGACATATCTTTTGCTGTTCAGCAAGTGAGTCAATTCATGCATTCTCCTCGACATCTTCATTTAGCAGCGGTTCGTCGTATAATTCGTTATTTGAAAGGAACCTCTCATCGTGGTCTATACTTTCCCACTGGCATAGCTCCTAAATTAAGTGCTTATAGTGATGCCGATTGGGCAGGGTGTCCTGACACTCGTCGATCTGTCACTGGTTGGTGCATGTTTCTTGGTTCTTCATTGATCTCATGGAAAAGTAAGAAGCAAGCAAGTGTCTCTAAATCCTCTACTGAATCTGAGTATCGCGCCATGTCTGCTGCTTGCTCGGAAATTATTTGGTTACGTGGTCTTTTGGCTGAACTTGGCTTTCCTCAAACTGAGCCTACATCACTGTATGCCGACAATACAAGTGCCATCCAGATTGTTGCAAATCTTGTCTTTCATGAACGCACCAAGCATATCGAAGTTGATTGTCATTCAATCCGTGATGCCTATGATGACCGACTTATAGCACTTCCTCATGTCAGCACTCAATTTCAAGTTGCGGATATTCTTACCAAAGCTGTTCCGCGCCTACGTCATCAGTTCCTTGTTAGCAAATTGATGCTCATTGATCAGCCGCATCAATTTGAGGGGGGATGTGAATAAGGAGTTGACTTGTCCTCTTAATTATATTTATTAGTTTGTTCCTAGAATAAGGAAAACAAATCAAAATTGATTTGTTCTCATTAAATGTAATTATATACCGTAATTACCTGTATATCACTGTAACCTATATATATACAAGGAATAATAATGAGAAAGGCATCAAGCCATAATTCCTGACACAAGGTGAAATACAACTTTAAGGCATTATCAACTTTCTTGAAGTGAAAGCGACAAACTCATTGCAGAAAGGCATTAATCAATAAACAGTGTTTTTAAAGCGTTTATTTGGACATATCTCATAATATAAATGCTTAATTAAATTTCCTAGAGTAGGGTTGCTGGATAAACTTTTGATGGAACAGTTTACCACCCGAATGTCTCCAAAGTCAATGACAGATTCTGTAGCGTTACAATGTGCTATCACAAATCGTGTCATCACATATAGCCAATATCTAATTAAATCACTCATCTCGCCTCATTTAAACCAAACACAGCATAACATTCAGGTAAACTAGACATTTAACAATATTCCGGTCTGTATAAGAAAAACTGCATAGTAGTTATACGGCAGCATTATGTCAACTATCCTATTGATACCATATTGAGCAGGCCACTCATTACAAGAATACATGGTTTTTTTGACGGATTCAATATCAACTTACTAGCCGTTTTAGCCGCCAGTAAGTTTGTGACCGGCTAAGCCGCCACAAAATGAAGAAAAACGGCCACAAAATTAAAATATATTATTTCTGGAACGTATCAGCCACTTACCGGCGGCCTAAACCGCCGCAAAATCATCCTTTGATTTATTGGCGGCCTAAACCGCCGCAAAATAGTACTATTTTCAAAATAACATTATTACTCTACTAAGCAGTTCAAACCGCAAAAGATAGACAGGAGTTCTAGTGGTAGTTATATAAAGTGAAAAAGAAATATGAATTGATTACTTCTGTTAAGGCAATCAAAACAAATAAAACGGATAGATTAGCAAATTAGATATTTACAAAGTTCTGAAAATATCTTACTTGAAGTTGAAGGACCACCGGGAGTCGATGATGATGCAGCAGCACCAAAATATGGATCATTGGATGGAGACGTACCAGCAGCTTCTATAAGTTCTTCCTTACGTTGTTGCACATATCTCACTAAATTAGCATGTTTCGAAAAATTGGTCCGCAAAATTGATGATTCCTGGTGGTACATAAATGCATGAACAAAAGTTAAAACTTTTCTTTAAAGTAAACATTTCGTGTTAGTAGAAAGCATATAATTTAGCTCGAGGGAAACAATTGTAAAAAGTAAAGCATATAAAGATATTCAAGACTACTTTTAGCGCGAGAGTTAACCATGTGAGTTTCGTCATTCAAAAGTATTGTCCAGTATAAGGTTATGATTCAAGAATAACATTTCTCAACAAGAGTTAAACGAAGTTGCAAATCATCAATCTCCCACTCGCTCATTGTCTCTTTGTTGTAAGTTTTGATAGGACTGAACAATTGGAATAGGAAACTGAATAGTGTATTGAAATAGAGAACTGTTATAAGACACAACTATATGCTTTACAAAACACACAATTAATCAATTGTCCTTCAAATGTCAAAATTTAGCTTCAAACTCTTGACAACAAAATTAACCTACGGTACTTTCTAGATAGATTACTAACATAATCCCTCTTTTGTAGGTGCAGTGATACTTGCTGATATTTTCTTTTAAACCAAGAATCCACATTTGGTTCATACCTTGGTAATATCTAAGGTTGTCAAACTCGAGAGTGTATGTAAACTCATAAAATCTCTATAGACTTAATTTAAGCAATGTTTTAAAAACCGAAAAACCTGGCAAAGCCTTTTTTATTATGATTAAACTGTTTAAAACTCCTTGGATTGAGGTGAAACTGCGGTTGAACTGCTCAAATAACCAAACAGCAGACGGTGCCTGTTCACGGTTCAACTGGTTGAACCATCCGACTCGGTTCAGTTTTTAAATCATTGCTACAAAAATAATTAAAACATCTATAATCACCTGACCCCACCCGACCCACCAGAAATGAATACATAAACATAACATCATACTACAATATAGGTTTACAACACAGCATACAAAAAGTTCATAACATGTTTAAAATCAATGAATAACTTGACAAATCACAAAGCACAAAGTTACAAAAGAGGGAAGGATCATGAGATTGTGGCTTCTTTTATGTGGTAAGCAACGGTGTTGAGACTCAATACAACATTCTTACCTCCTTTTCAGAAGGCATCATATTGAGATGTAAGATGAATTTGAGGAATTCAGTGCTACAGTTGTGAGTTTTATGTTATGTGCACTACAACTCTTAAAATTTGAAAAGTACATTATACAATAAGTTTCTTGATTTAAAGTATCTAGAATCTATCTTACGAAGTGTTGGAGTTGCAGTTTGAGCTAAATTCATCGAGAAAGAATATATGAAGAGGCTGAAAATAGATTGAAACCTACAAAGGTCACTGCCTACTAATAAATTTCCACTGATAATATATTAGTTATTAAGAATTTCATAATGACTCGCTATATGAGATTGGCAATTTTAACTGAGTTAAACCATAACATGCTTTATATTACCCGAACTCGTTTTGCATCAATGATAATGATGTTTAAAAGACACAAGTTTCTGAAATATGCTTTGCAAAATATGATCATTAGTAATCAATGGAATGCTTATAAAGAATATGATATTAGTAGATTTGAACAAGCGAATATGTAAAGCAGCGCAGGTGCTTCTACTCTTCATTTGGTGTATGAAATGTGGAATTCATGGTAATCCAAGGTAACTTATTTCATATTAGTTTCTATCTTTGTATTATAATTATCTTATTTCACAGTTCGATTACACTTATTTCTACGTATAGGTAAATTTAGTGAACAGGTGGCTTAGGAAAGTTCCAAAGAGAGTCCCTGAATCCCTGATCATCGAGATAATGAAGGTTTAATAAAGAAAAATTAATGTCTAAGGGGATATTTTCAAAATGCTTCGAAAGATTAAATTTGTGTAGAATTCTCTATGTTTTCATCCTGTTCTCGACACATAAACTACGTAACACTACTTTCCCTATTACCATTCTATTGATCACTGACAACCGTATTATGCAAAGCATGTTTCAGCACCAACAATCATTTCACGATGACTATCATTGATGCAAAATGAGTTTCAGAAATAGAAAACATGTTTCCACAACAAAGATTCTTTGTCCAATTTTTATCGACCAGCAGAAGTCACTAGAGCATCCATAGTTAACTTAAAACAAATATCAGAATTACGATAAGTGTTAACATAACTCACAGGAAAAGCTTGAAGAACTACTAATGCATGTGCAAGAAAAATAGCATCCAAGCTTGATGGCCTGCATAAACAGAATAAAAGCACGCAATGACGAGGAGGCCAAAGTCAAAGTTTGTTCTAATAATGAAAAATAAACCAAAACATTTCTAATATAAGATAAACTGATTTATAATAAGCTATTAGGTTCACCTGTTTTCAAATAAGTAGTTATCTTCCCCTAACAAAGTTGACAAAGCATCATATGCAGAGTTTGCTCTTCCATAAATCTGTTGATCAACAAAAAATCAGTGTTATTAAATAGCGCTATACCACTATAGCATAGCGGAATTTGAAGAAATCTCTATTGTTATGCGATAAGCTATTTCATACAAAATGTTTTCAAAAAACAGCGCTATAGCACTGTTGTGTAGCGGAATTTAAGCAAACTGCTATTTTCTTGTATCAGAAAATTGACAACACTACATCAAATATGTATGAATACCTCAAAAATCAAAGAGAAAACATATACAGCATTGAAACTACTATTAAGAAACATAAAAAACACGACGAAATTAGTGACCAAAAAGTAAGAAATTAAAAGATATCAATGCAAGAATCAAGAGAAACAAACCTCTTCTTCCTTAACTTCCACATTGTCTTTACTTATCTCGTGTTTCTGCTTCACCCAATGAGCTTTCTTCCAAAACAAGACCTTTCCTATAGGCCATGAAAGATCTGAATAATAGATGCTATAAGCAGGTGAAGGATCACTTCCGACCCAAAGTTCATACTCAAGCGCATCGGCAAGCCAAGTTGTGAGCATAACCTTGTTCGGTATCCACTCCGGGAGTGAAGATAACCCAACATCTAAATCACCGGCGTCCTTTTTCAAGCACTCAATGATCCCTTCCTTCTCATTATTATATGTCACAGAATCACCAGCCTCAAAGTAAGGAATTTGATCTAAACACCATAAGCCACAACCAATCAAATAAACAAAATGACAATCATTAGAAATACAAAATCAAGCTTTAAATTTGTTTTATCCCTGCAAAGTTGCCACTTTTTATTTGAAGTCCCTATAAAAAAATAGTTTTTAATCCTTGCAAATATACATCTATTATGTAAGAATTGATCCCTGTAATATCTAGAACATTTTATTTTAGTCTCTCTAATATTGACTACATAAAGACTAAAATGAATATTGCAGAGTGACTAATTCCAACATGAACAAATTTTAGAGTAAAATAAGCTGCAAGGATCAAAAGCAAAAAGAGTTGTATATTTACAAGAATTAAAAACAAATTATTTTTTGCATAGACTAAAAGGAAAAAGTGGCAGTCCATAAACCCTAGCTCAACTGACAATGCCGATATTATCAAAACTCGGGATCTTGCAATGAGAGTTTAAGTGGTATTTGCTATTTAGTACGGCACAGACATGGACACGGACACGACATGGACACGGACACGGACACGACATGGACACAATCACATCGATACAAATAATAATTTGAGAAAATAACGTAATTCAATGTAATCCTAAGTGTCGGGGCCAGACACCAAAGCGTGTCTGACACCGAGACACGTCTAACCCAAGGAGTATCCGTGCTTCGCAGGGTATTTGCCACTTCGTCCACAGACCCAAAAAAAGGGGCGGAAAGTGGTAAATTTGCAGCTACAAACATCATACCAAACCTAAAATCAACTCAAATAAATACCCACTTGCAAGAAAAGAACCAAAACATCAAAAAGAAAAGAATTTCATCAAATGGGCATGAATGTAAAATGACCCAGAAGGTTCAAACACAATCAAATGGTTAAAAGAACAAACCTTTGAAATTAAATAACCAAACAATTAAAAGGGTCATTGTTATAAATGAGAAATATAAAATATACAATCAAAATTATGAAGATTAGGGTATTACCAGAATCAGGATAGTTAAGATGATAATCCAAGTGGAATGAACATTGAGACAGTTTGAGATAGATATAAGCAGACAAACATTGAGGACAACCTGTTGGAAGACCAAAACATGGTTTCCTTACAACAAGGATGTTCCTTTGTGTGGTCTCATTCGCCTCCATTGTTGTTGTTATGAAGAAGAAAAGAAGTTGATTGGAAAAAACACTGAACAGTTAACAAAGGTGTGAATTGAAGACAGGAGGAGGTACGAGGAAAACGAAAGTTCGATGGTTAGGTAATGGTTGACCCTTGTGAAGTCCCAAAAGTTACATGCCAATCGGATCCGGATTGGTATATTGGACAAAAATGTATTTCGGATTTTTTTTTCTCAAGTATAAAAAATTGCAAAATTTAATATCTATTTATTTCTTGTTTGACAAGTAAAGCATATATTTATTGATTTTTTTTAAGGGTAACTCAATTGTTAGCTACGAGAAATATTATTGAAGATGTCGAAATTTGAACTTAAATTTTCACTTCTTAATATTTACATGTGTGCTTGCGTAAAAAAAAAACACTTATGTGTGATAAAAAAGAATATGTATTTATTGTCTATGTAGTTATGCACGGAGTATATCTTAGTTTACAAAATAAAATAATGTTGAAATGATTTTTATTCCCTTTTATATTTACTAGGTAACCAAGACATTGAACTCAAGTGGTAAATGAGTTTCCTCTAGGACGAATCATTTAGGAGAACTCGAATTCGATTCTTGGTACAAATAATATTTTGTCATACTTTACTTACCTCACAGTCGAACTCCGACATAAATATTTGTGAGATTGATTTGAATAACATAGGAAAATAGTTCTTGACATGTGTTATAAGTTGTTTTTGACTTATTTTTAAAAAAATTCTAAAATAGCTTTTAAATTAAAAATAATAATTATCTTTTGATATACAAATAGTTTATACATACGTGTTTATATTATAAATTGTGAGTTAATATGTTTATATTTAGAATTGCAATTAATTCGTCTTCATAAACTTAGCTCGGATAATAGGAAAAATCGCATTTTATTTTTTAAGAATCACGATTCGAATTAAGATATTTCACTTATTCACTTTTAAAATGAAATTACTATCCAAATCATTTTATCAAGTGAGTCATTTGTTTAATCTATAGTTTATTAAAAAAATAATGAATTCTAAAAAGATTCATCGGCAAACCCAATGTCTGGACATCAATCTTTTTTCACAAATTTAAATTGGATAGATTGGCTTTTTAAAAATTTGAAGGATGGGAAATTGCCGAGGAATGTTCAATCGAGAATGGTCAATGCCGTAGGACTGGACAGATTTTGCTCGACCGGCCCAACCCGTCCAGCCCAACATATCCGCTAGCAGTCGGGTCGGTCAAATCGGGTCGGCCGGGTCGGTCGGTTCAAAGCATCCGGTTTTGTTTGGGTTAAATGGGTCGGTTTCGGTTTATATTTCCTGACCCAGCGGTGTCCATAACCGACCGCCCTATCCCATATACTCTGTAGATATCTACTAGTTTTATATATTTTTTATTTTATTTTATATGACTAATTATAAGTTACAACTACACGTTTTGAAAGTTCGACGACGTCGTTTTCTCCATTTAATAAATACTTTCTCACATTCACTTCACTCACAATTCCAGCCACAAAAGAAACCCTGGCAGAGGATTTCAGATCTGCCGTTCATCCGTTTCAGATCGCCGCTACACTGTAAGTTTTATTTTCCTTTGTTTTCCACTTCGTCCATTGATCAATCATCCGTCTCAAACTCTTCTTTTTCGACTTGGGTTTTTAATCTCATATGATATACTCTCAATTTTAGTTAGATGAGTTTTTAGAAAGGTGAATGTTAGGGTTTTGATTTTGTCATTTTTAGTTAAGGATTTTTAGTTTAGGTTGTGATTTTCTCTGGATACAGCCATTATTTATTTTTGTTGTTTGTTATTTTTTTGATTAACACATTTTCTTCTATTGTTATTTCTTTCTCAGTTTATTACTTGAAGGAAGAAAGTCTACTTTTGTCACTGATTGATAAAAAGGTAAAGGTTACTAAGCTATGGTTTTTTATTTTTCGTTTTTAGTTTAGGGTTTTTGATGAACAAAGATTTTATTTCATTCAGCTGATGCAAGGTTATATCAATACACTTCTTTTGTTAAGCATGTTGTATGCAAGTGTATGTTGTTTGTGCATTAATTTCAAGTGTATGCTGTTTCTTTTGAGTTTATGATATTTGTATGCAAAATATATTTGTTTCAAAGTGTTCTCCAATAATATTTGTATGCAAGTGTATGTTGTTTTAAAAGTGTATGCCGTTTCTTGTAAGTTGATGATATTTGTATGCAAATGATATTTATTTCAAAGTGTATGATTTGTTTGTGCATTTATTATGCATACTTATGATTCTTTTTTTAAAACATGTTTTTGTGTACTAATAAGGCCATAAATTAATAGTTCTCAAATCTAAAACAAATAATTTATAATAATTTCAGTACTTGCTGAACCACAACCAGCACCTGCTGATCCTAATAATATTGAAGCTGCACTTCCTCCCCTTCCTCCTAATCAAAGCGAAATACTCAATATGAAAGAGGGTAGGAAAGCCATTACCCACTTGGTTCTCAATAATGAACATGCATTTAGAGTTGTAGGAAGTGAGGGGTTTAAGCAATGGTGTAGACTGTTACAACCCCAATTCATTGTCCCTTCACAGAGGGTTATTGCTAGGGATTGTTATGAACTGTATTTGGTTGAAAAATTGAAGCTTAAGAATTTCTTAAAAACTGATTGCATTGCGATAGCCTTAACTAAAGCATGTTGGACATCAATGCAAAACCTTAGTTACTTGGTCATTGTTGCTTACTCAATTGACAATGACGGAAATTATCACAAAAGAATCATTTGTTTCACTTTAATTTCAAATCAAAAAGAGGAATCAATTGAGAGGAAAGTGGAAGAGGTTTTAAGGGGTTGGGGTATAAGCAATGTATCAACTGTTGCATCTGAGAGCGCATTTAGTATGGAGGGTAGACTTCTAGAGACATATAGGAATTCATCAAGTCCACGTATGGCAGAGGTTTTGATCTGCACTCAAAGTTGGTTGAAACCCTCTAGCGTTGACAGCAAAGACCTTCAGTTGGTTAAAACCCTCCTTCAAAACATGTCAATTGGAGCTGGAACAAGTGGGACATATGGGTCTGGAACTGCTGGTGGAGCACCTCCAGCAACTGGACCTAATGTTTGATTCCCCTTTATGGTACAAAAATCAATTTTTTGTCTCTCTTATTTTATGTACTTCATTGATATATATATTTATATATATACTATATTAATTTAATTACTTGTAGGGATGAACTTTTTTGATATTTTGGAGTTGCATATGACTCAAACAGCACATGCCACTTTTGAATCTCCTATTTTGGAATGTAGCCTTCTTGTAAGCTTGGCTCCATGGTAATTTTGAATGTTGATGAATGCTTGGCTGCTTGGTAAAATATGACCATGATTAATTAATGGTATGTTTCATCATCAAATTTTAAGTTGGAATTATTCAAAATATGTTTTTAATACTATTTTAATTATTCATATTGTTTTATTAGGAAAGCAGTTTTATCAGTGTGAAAGATTGATGGGTTTATTTGACATTCCACTTTATCAAGGTTATAAATTAAATATACATTTTGGTTTATTAGTTGTTAAATTTGAATTTTTGTTATTGCATTGATAACTAACATATGGTTTCATTTGTGCAGCAACAACATTCTTTTTTCCGTGTTGAGCATCAGCTACTTGTAGCGCTACTGCTTTCATAGCCTTTAAAAGTCCATTTATTTGTTAATTTGGATGAATGTAAGTAGTAAGATATTATGAGGCTGTGTTGATGATGATTGGCTGTGTTGTGTAACTGTGCTTTGAACTTTAGCCAGCTCTATAAGTATTATATAAATGTATTTAGGCTGTGTGAATTTGTTGTGCCAGGCTATTTGATCTGGAAATTCATCATGTTGATGGTTTATGCCTTATGTTGTAATTTATGTTTATAAACAACTCTTTACTTATGTGTGTAAAGACCCATGGCCTTGTATGGGTTGGCTTTGCAAATATGGTTATCATATGGATGAATGCATGTAATATTTACTTATATGTTTATAATTCAGGTTGTGAAACTGATTGGCCTTCAAATTACTAGGAAATGAATGGCCTTAAGAGTGTTGAATGGCTAAATTATTTATGAAAACTATTTTAGATGACAGGGCATTTTTAAAATTACCACAGGTCCAAATAAAATGATTATTTTTTTCTGTTGAAAAACATAATTTTAAATAATTTTATGGGTCAACTAAAAACCGATTGAATCCACCCGTTAATCCGACAAATCCGAAGAAACCGAAACCGCTTAAACCGACTCTTTGTTTGGGCGGATTTGAGCTTGGTATTCTCAACCGTGGGCCTGGACGGATTGAGGTTTTTGGCCCAATGGAAACCCAAACCGACCGATTGTCCAGCCCTAGTCAATGGAGAAGAAATGAATTTGTTTTTAATAATAAATTCATTTAGAATTGTACCAAAAAAAAAAAATCATTTAGAATGGCTATTGATGGATGGGTAGCGCAAAACACAGACGGGTCGGTAATTGAGCATGGTTCCAAGGCGGTGTGTGGTGGTGTTTTGCGTGATCACAACGGTAGCTTTTTGTTTGTTTTCGTCGCTTCTCTGCATTCGACTTCGGTTCTTGAATCATAACTCTAAGAGTGTGTTTGGATGAGGGAATGTTTTGAGGTAATGTAATTTTTTGAGGGAATTCAAATGCTTTGATCCAAATTCCTTTTTTGGATAATTAATTTGGAGAATTTTAAAAATAAAGGGAATTTGTGGAGTATTTTGTCTAAACTAAATTTAAAGAATTTCAAATGACACCTAAAAGCTAAATCGGCCGAAAAATCTTAAATTCCTTTTTTGCTGATTTTAAAAATAAAGGGAATTTGAAATTCCTTCTTCTCTATAAACTTTTAAAAATTACTAGTTGATCAAAAAACCTAAAATTAGCCGAAAAATCTAAAATCGACTATAAGTCATAAAAATCGGCCGAAAACCCCAAAAATCGGCCAAAACCCAAAAATCAGCCAAAAACCGGCCGAAAAACCTAAAATCGGCCGAAAAATCCAAAATCGACCAAAAACCCTAAAATCAACTATAAACCCTAAAATCGGCCCAAAAAACAAAAAATCGGACGAAAAACCTAAAATCAACTATAAACCCTAAAATCGGCCGAAAACTTGAAAATCAGCCGAAAAACCTAAAATTGGCCGAAAAATCTAAAATTGGCCGAAAATCCTAAAATCGGCCGAAAAATCTAAAATCGGCCGAAAACCCAAAAATCGGCCGAAAACCCAAAAAATCGCCCGAAAATCCAAAAAATCAGCAAAAAACCTAAAATCGGCCTAAAACCTAAAAATCTGCCGAAAAACCTAAAATCGGCCGAAAAATCTAAAATTGGTCGAAAACCCAAAAAATCGGCCGAAAAACCCTAAAATCAGCCGAAAATCCTAAAATCGGCCGAAAAATCTAAAATCGGCCAAAAACCCTAAAATCGGCCAAAAAATCTAAAATCGGCCGAAAATCCTAAAAATCGGGAAAAATCTAAAATCGACTGTAAACCCTAAAAATCGGCCGAAAAATAAAAAATCGGCCAATTTTAGGGTTTTCGGCCGATTTTAGTTTTTTTGCCGATTTTTTGGATTTTCGGCCAATTTTAGATTTTTTGGCCGATTTTAGGGTTTTCAGCCGATTTTAGGGTTTTTGACCGATTTTAGATTTTTCGGCCAATTTTAGGGTTTTTGGCCGATATTAGATTTTTGACCAAATTTTAGGGTTTTCGGCCGATTATTTGGGTTTTCGACCAAATTTAGATTTTTCGGCTGATTTTAGGCTTTTCGGTTGATTTTAAGGTTATAGTCGATTTTGGATTTTTGGGCTGATTTTAGTTTTTTGCCGATTTTTTGGATTTTCGGCCTATTTTAGATTTTTTGGCCGATTTTAGAGTTTTCCGCCGATTTTAGGGTTTTTTGAAGTAATTCAACTAATATCGAAAAAAATGACAATTTTGAAGTAATTCATTACCTTTTCCAAACAAAGAATTTTGAAAGGAAGGGAATTCAAATGTGTCATCCAAACAAAAAATTTTGAAACGAAGGGAATTCAAATGAAAGCATTTGAATTCCATGAAATCTCAAAATCTCTTGAATTTTAAAATGACTCATCCAAACACACTCTAAGGGATATTTCATGATCTTAAGCTTGTTTGGAATCGTGATCTCCGCATAATTAAAGTGTACTCTAATTCTACGACTTCAATCAAGGTGTTTAAAGAAGGTTGTGCTCTTACTCATTCACAACGCACAATTGTAGAAAACATTCATCAAGTTCATTAGAACTTAGACTCAATTGAATGGAAACACGTTTTTAGAGAGGCCAATCAAGTGGCAGATCGTTTGGCTAAGTATGGTCTATCTCTAAATGTAGAGTTTAAGATTTTTAATTTTATCCCTAGATTTGTTTTTCTAGGGCTCTTTGCTGACAATGTTGGTGTAACTTTTTCTAGAGATTTCTAGATTTTTTATCTGTTGGGGCTATGCCCCTTTTGGCAAAAAAAATAATCCAATGTTGTTTCATTCCCAATTTTTCTAGCACTAACACTAGTATTTAGCAAATATACATTCAATATTTATTTCATTGACAATTTTTCTAACACGACAATAGTATTAACACATATTAATCTCTTTAATTATATAATTCAGTTTCTAGAGATATTATATTATATATGAAGGAGTTTAGATTTGAACTCTAAATTTTCCACTCATTCACCTCAAGTGGTGAATTTATAGTTAATAGACGACTTGACAAAAAAAAAGTGTCTTTATTTATAGAGAAACTCGTGCCACATGATGAAGGGAGTAGAATCCTCAAAAGATTTCCATAATGTTAATTTGAAATAATACTTAATGATTCACCACCAAAAGACACATTACTTCAAATTCATACTGTTATGATACACACGCTTTCAAAATATGCTTCTTATTTTCCTTTCAAAACATACTTATGATACACACGTTGCTTTATCCCACCATAATGGTGATTTATAGTGTTTGATTTGCTAAAAAAATAAGGAATTTTACGTGACAATTTAAGTTGTATTGTGTTTGATTTTAAAATTATTTTTGGGACTAGACAAATTGGGGACAAGGGACTATTTACAAGAACTGAAATTTTTGCCCTCAATGAACCACATGACAACTTTTTGTTATCTACACAGGTTGTCTAAAATATCAAAATAATATTGCGTCCACCAAACATCGTATAAGATAAAATTTGTTCAACACCTTAAAAATTATCATGTGTTGTTCTGTCAAATACTTACATTCTGCGTATCAAACATTTGATACACATGTTGCTCTATCATTTTCATAATCCAATTGTTCATAATGGTGATTCATACTCTTTTTTGAAACAACGGAACACATATAATGATGATTTGTGCACCCGCCGACCTTATTGAAAATTTACAATGAAATTTAATTATATCCATCGATCGGTAACTGAGATTTATTTCAAAGATTGACATCTTCCAACAAATATTTATCTATATGCACCGATCCAATTCAAACTTTGGACTAAATAATTAATCGACTCATGTATCTACCCTCTTAAACCAAACTCTGGTAATAAAATGACAATTAGTTTCAAACTAACGAAATATAATTATATTTTTATGCAAACTAGTATAAGTATAATTATTAAAAAAAATAAACCCAAAAAGAAATTCTGTTATGAATAATTGAGTGGATGTCCATTAAGCATTGGCTCATTCCATTGGCTCATGATATTGTCCTATAAATATGAGCTATATTGTTATGTAAATACACACTTGTGAATAAGAAATACAATAGTTCTCTATTCTCTTTTTCTCTTCCATCTTCTCTCTATCTCTATTCCTTTGTCTATTACTTTATTACTTTTTTTTAATTTACGCAATTTTTGATTTATACATTCTATTATTTTTATTCAATCATTTAGTTGTTAGTCTTCTATTTTTTTATACCTATTAAATAAATCGAAACCATTGATTATCATTCATCTTAATGGTATTATTATATCTTGTGATAATTTTCTTATTTTAATTGATAAAACAACGAGAAGTAGAATTAAGAATAGATGGGGAATTCTAAAAGAAATATGTTTCTCTTTTGGAAGAAATTAATGTTAGTACTATATTACAAAATATGATATTGAAGGCTCCGAAAGAGCTAAAAGATTGTTATCCGAAGGAATTCAAATAAATATTAAAAATGCATTATATTCCTCAAGTGCTCATAGAAATTTATTGGTGTTTTAAACTATGAGCCCAGAAGAGCCATAGTGTGATGTGTTATACCTAAGAATCCAGAAGATCAATAGCACAAATGAAGATAGAGCATGATTTATTTATTTATCTTTTCAATTAAATGATGTTATTTTTGTAAAATGATATACACTATCCTGCATCATTCTACAATCATTATTGATTGTAAATTGGTTGATGATATGTACTGATGAGATATTTCCTGAAGCAAATATTTTATCTAAGTTATAATTTTTTTATCAAAGTATGATTAAATTGTCCAAGAAGGACATGATGGTGTATACAAAATTGTATGGTGATTCTCCGACAGAGATCTATGAAATCCCAAACAATATTTATGAGATGTGGTGGAAATCACACATGAGGGGAAGAATATTGAGAATTCAAGTGTGATTTAAAGTCTCTCTTATTTTCCCCAACTATTGGTATCAAAGTAGGACGATAAAATGGGGAAATATGAAAATCCCCGAAGGATTCAAATTGCAAAAAAATATTATTTGAAATATTGAAGTATCATTTTATTTAAGGCAAAGTCCTACATTTGAAAAAGTGAATATAATTGGTATGACCGGTTAGACCATCCCGAGTCTTATGATGTAATTGAAGAGCATGAACATTCTTCAATATAATGAATTATCAGATGTTGTTCTCAAAGCCAAAAAAGGCGAAATATTGAATTTCCCACTATTTGATGTGAGACATGTGCGTACATTTAATATTTTGTGGGCCACATAGATATTATATAAGTTTATCGATGCATCGAATAAATGACCAAGTAAATATCACCAACCTTGATCAAGTTGGTGTGTGACATGATTTTGAATGTCGAGTTGCACATGTTCATATTTAGAATGATCTGGAAAAGATATTTAGCTAAATGTTTCATATTTATAGCCAGACAATTATTATGAGAACAAAGGTCCTTACTTGGACATGTTACTTTGCTAGTAGTAACATCTATGTGCATCAAGCCAATGAATCATTAAAATTCTCCCCATTACAATTTGTTCATGGTCAGGAACTTAATATCTCTCATCTAAGAATTTTTTATGTGAACTATATGTTCTCCATTGTCCAGCAGACAATGTTAGATGAAACTACAGAAAATTGAGATTATGTAATGAATTTGAGTCTTTGCCATAGGGGGAGAGAAAAATAAATAAAAGCAGCTCTGAAATATTTGTATAGAATGCATTCAAATACTCGCACATATAACAATGTGAACTTGAAGTTCAAAATATGCATTCTCTGACCTAAAAAGGATTTCTAAATTCCTTTATGCTGCAAATGTCCTTTTCTATTGAAATTTTAATAGGCTAAGGCATGCCTAAAACTTGGTTCCAAAGATAAAACTTAGAGAAGGAAGATGGTCTTGTTGGTGAGAAAAATAATCTTGAATAGTGTAGAGATTGCAAAATGTTTATACCTCCCGAAGAGGTTCAGGTACCTGTCATTTATGATAATAAAGAGATCTCAATCAGTTATATCTCTACAAGTTAAAACAAGGAACCAAGAACTTGAAAAATTGTCGACAAATGAGGTAGCGCTAAATATTATAAGTGCGAGAACATTGAACCCAAATTAATGGGTGTGGTTAGCCAAAATATAAAGAAGCAATTCATTTGCAAAATATAATAGTTTTTGGACTTGAAGTCTATGCCCTGAAGGTATAAATCCAATAAGCATATATGAGCCTTCGTATTCAAGTGAAATGAGAAATATTCACCTTAAGTGAAATTAAAATATTTTCTTACTTTTAGTAACACAAAAAGATTCGCTTTATTTGAAAGTTGTGTTACAATATATTTACATGGCTCACTTGTTGTTAGTGAGGATTATATGAAACTCCTTGAAGGAATTAATTTGCATGAGACATGCAATTAAAAATATTTGAGAGATGACTTAATAAAATGAATAAGTCTCTTTGTATATGCATACAATCAAAATGCATGTTGTATAATAATTTTAGTGAATATTTCCAAATGAGAAATATGAGAATGACATTTGTCCACCACTGAAAATGAATTTGTTATAATTAATTTTTTTATGATGATAATATAAACTTGACCAGAACTCATGAAGAGCTCTTGAAATCCATTAATTAAAGAAAAGTTTGGAATGAAATATGTTGGATGGTCAAAGTTTATTTTGAATCGCAAATTTAGTATTTCAATGAGATTTTATGCACCAAGACACTCATATGAAATATGTTGGAATGAAATAAGGTACTAAACACATTTTATATGAAAAGATATAATTTGTGTATCGATGTCACCTGATGTGAACAAAGATTATCACACGTCTCAAGAAAATGATGACTTACTTGAATTGGTCCTGAAGTACCACATTTTAATTCAAAAGGAGACAAATACATTCTTGACGTATTATTTATTATTATATATATATTTTGTTATTTTGAGATATATGCAGGTTATTTGTATAATACAAACTATATGTTTACATGAGTAAATACAGTCACCCATGAAGATCTGTGAAACTAACTACAATAGCAATCTTATGAAATAAAATGACGAGGAAAGTTTAGCACTACATGAGATAATCAAGAATGTGATTTGGTTCAAGTATGAGATTCATCAGATACAAGAGATTTGTGAATTTTCTGTCAAAGGGCTCTTGCAACAATTCAGTATGAAGATAATGTCGCACAAAATGCAAATTTGGAGAAGCGTACAATAAAGAAGATATGATAGATCTTTCTATGAAGTCAACTTCAAGTAAAGCTTTTGAGAAACTAATATAGAAGATTATTTGGTTTTTCTTCACCTCATATATAATTGTCTTTATGAGGGGGAGACACAAATATGTTCTGCACTCTTTTTCCCTTCACCATGGTTTTATCCCACTGGATTTTCCCGGTAAAGTTTTTAATGAGGCAGTTCACACACAAAGGATAATGTACTCTTTTTCCTTCACTAGGATTTTTTCCCAATGGGTTTTTCTCTAGTAAGGTTTTAATGAGGCATATCCTCGATGGACATCCAAGGGGGAGTGTTATGAATAATTGAGTGGATGTCCATTAAGCATTGACCCATTCCATTGGCCCATGATATTGTCCTATAAATATGAGCTATATTGTTATGTAAATACATACTTGTGAATGAGAAATACAATAGTTCTCTATTCTCTTTTTCTCTTCCATCTTCTCTCTATCTCTATTCCTTTGTCTATTACTTTATTTCATAACAATTCAATAAACAATTAAAAATTCAGTAAACAATTAAAAATTCAGTTTCAGACTAACTAAATATAATTGTATCTACCTGTAATTTTTGTCAAAAAAATAATACTGTAATTAATTATTAAAAAATATCATAAACAATTATATATATTTAGTTCAGTTTTCCACGTTTGTCCCATTCTGCCTTCACATCACATGACATTGGACTAAACCTCAAAAAATCAAACAAACACGTAAAGTTTTTCGTGGAATTTTCATTTTTCTTTTTGGTTCATTAAATGTTAATGAGGGCCTATGGGGTAATCTTTGTGACCTTAAATAAATTTTTTTCAATTTGTCCTTTTAAAAAATGTTTTTTTCAATTTGCAAATTAATTTCGTTAATTTTGGCGGTAAAATTAATATTATTTATCAAAACACTTTTATTAATTTGCAAATTAGTATGATATTACATTACATATGCAGGAGCGGAGTTTGAACTCCGGTCGTTCCACTTATATCCATCTTAAATGTAAAATTTCTAGCCATCAGACTATTTACCAAAAAAAAATAATTAAGTGAAGCGAATGAAAGAGATGATACGATATCTCTTTCACTTCTAGCTTTAATCAACGGTTATGTGTTTGAATATAGCTATAAGAATGGAATAATATTTAAGAAAAATTAGATCAATTTAAACAGTAATCTATAATTGCGTGTGGAAAGTTCAATGAGAAAATTAATATTAATGATAATAAGAAGGGTTAATAGGCTTTTGCCCCCTGTAAAGTAAGTAAATTTTGCGTTACCTCCCTGTAATTTTTTTTTTTTTAAGATTGCACCCTTGCAATGTATTTTTTTTTTGGGTTAATAGGCTTTTACCCCTGCAAAGTAGGCGAGTTTTATTTTACCCCCTGTAATATTTTTGTTGAGATTACCCCTTATAATGTTCAAAAAAAAATTTCCTTGTTCATTTTACCCCCCTGCCGTTTTTTTTAGGGGTGTAAAAATGAACTAGAAAAAAATTCTCGAACATTATAGGTGGTAATCTCAACAAAAAAATTACAGGGGTAAAACAAAACTCGCCTACTTTGCAGGGGATAAAAGCCTATTAATCCTTTTTTTTCGCAGTTCATTTTACCCCCCTGTAATGTTGTTTTTTTTACCCCAGGGGTAAAATGAACTGCGAAAAAAAAACATATTGCAAGGGGGTAATCTAAAAAAAAAAAGGGTTAATAGGTCTTTACCCCCTGTAAAGTAGGCGAATTTTGCTTTACCCCCCTGTAATTATTTTTTATTAGATTACCCCCCTGCAAAATTTATTTGTTTAATTTACCCCCTTGGATGCACTTTTTAAATCGGTTATTTTGTTCAACCTATTTAAAAAGTATTGTTTTTTAAATCGGTTATTCTGTTTTTTTTTGCCTGCCACGTCAGCAAAAGGGGGTAAAACAAAAAAAAAATTGCAGGGGGTAATCTCAAAAAAAAAAAAAAATTACAGGGGGGTAACGCAAAACTCGCCTACTTTGCAGGGGGTAAAAGCCTATTAACCCAAAAAAAATTACAAGGGGTAACGAAAAACTCGCCTATTTTGCAGAGGTTATTAACCCTAATAATAATAAATATTTCTTTTTATTTATCCTTTAATTTTTATAAGGTAAAATCTGACTAACAAGATTCAAACACGAATTTTTTCAAACAATTCATCCTAAGAATCTTGTTTATCACTTGAATCAATGCTTTGATTAATAAATATTGAATTTTGGGAATAAAAAAGGCACAAATAAACCATATTTTTAAGCCGAAATATTAATTATTAGTATTATTATATTGGCATTAAGAAGACAAAAAAAAAGTTTCAGAAGTCCTTGTTCAATTGAAAGAAAATACTGAAATTGTTATGTTGAATGCATGATTGGGGATCGAACCCAACTCCCTTTTGTATGTATGCTATGAAGTACAAACACTTTTCAGATTATGCATGTCTTAGTATCAGACACGTGTTAGTGTCGAACACCGACACGACACCGACACTTATAATTACATTAAATTGTTTCTTTTTTTTCAAATTATTATCGGTGTCCGTAGTTCATAAACTCATACTCCATACAGTCCTAAGTATAAGAAAAAAATTTACTTTTTAGATTCATTGAAAATCCAATGTATCTAACCCATATAATGGATCAGATACCTTAGATTCTCAATGAATCTAAAATGTAAATTTTCTCTTATATTTAGAACCGGATGTAGTATGAGTTTATGATAATTTTGTCATTTTGTCTATTTAAAAAAGACAAAAAAAAATTAGTCAAAAAAGGACAAAAAAAAAATAAAATAATAAAATATCTGATCCTCGTCCTCAGCAGTCAGCAACACACACAAAAGCATCTTGTGCTAAAAAGCCAAAAGTGTCGAATGCAAATGGTATAAACACGTGTTAAATGTCAGAGCACTCTTTCTCATGTTTGGTCATTTTACTTGAAGCAGCTTTGATGGCAGTCCATCCAACAGTAAAATCTCCGACCCCCAGTCCCACAAAGGGGGAAACTGCAGTCAAATCTACACAAACATGTTTCCCACCTACCCATCCACACAAAACATATTTTTAAGGCGAAATATTAATTATTAGTATTATTATATTGGCATTAAGAAGCCAAAAAAATGGTTCACAAGTCCGTGTTCAATTGACAAAAAAATGCTGAAATTGTTAGGTTGAATGCATGATTCGGGATCAAACCTCAAAACTCCCTTATGTATGTATGCAATGAAGCACAGACATTTATCAGATTAGACGTGTCTCATTAACGGACACGTGTTAGTGTCGAACACCGACACGACACCGACACTTATAATTACATTGAATTGTTTCTTTTTTTTCAAATTATTACGAGCGTCTGTGTCATGTTCGGTGTCCGCTAAGATCATTTTGTCATTTTGTCTATTTAAAAAAGACAAAAAAAAAAATTAGTAAAAAAAGGACAAAAAAATAAATAAAATAATAAAATATCTGATCCTCGTCCTCAGTAGTCAGCAACACACACAAAAACACTTTACATTAACGCCCCCAAACCTCAACGCATCAATTTCATTTCTCTCAAACCAACGTCATCACCACCACTCTCTCTCTCTCTCTCTAACAATCTAGGGTTTTGTAACAGTGATTTTTCACTACCAACCTTCTTCTTCTTCTTCAAGTTCAGGTTCAATTCTTCTCTCTCTATCACTCTCTGTAATTATACATGTGCATGCATGAAATTTTCTTCAGCTCTAGTACTATAATTTCACTTTTCAATCATTGTTTCTTTATATATACTATGTCATCAATTTGCGTGTAATAATTGTTTTCTTCATCATCATCATAATCGTGGTTGAGTAGTTGAAGAAAAATTCGAGTTTTTTTTTTCTTACACTGTTTTTGGTCAACGTGGAAGATGAGAGAGAAAAGAACAATTATTACTTTGACCAGTTAAAGAATCTTGTTGTTCATTTTTTTTTTTTGGTTAGGGATTTCATTTCAATTTTTTTTTGTAAGCAATGAAAGATTTGTTTTTTGTTTGAATTTTGTACTATATGTTGTTGCTTGTGTGGTGAGAGTGTGAGAGTATTAGGGTAGTATTAGTTTTGTTTCAAAAGCATGATTAGGTTAGGTTAGCTTAGTTTTGTTTATTTTTCTTCTTTTGGTGATGAATAATGAATATATGGTTTTGGTAATTTTTGGTAATTCATTTTTCAATCTTTTTTTGGGGGTAGAATATGATATGATTCACTCATTTGGAATTATGATTTTTCCCTTTTTCGTCTTATGTTGTCTGGATATTATGATTTTTTCTCTGTTTTCGTCTTATGTTGTCTCTGTTCAATCGGTGGTTAGGGTTGTTCTTGATATGTTTTTATGATTTTTTCTGTTTTCGTCTTATGTTGTCTCTGTGTTCAATTGGAATTTGGATTATCGGTGGATAGGGTGCCTCTTGATAGGTTTGAGTGACTGCTTAGTTTATACTCCCTTTGTACAACGAGGAATGCTACCAACTCCCTCTTTTGAAAAACTTTTCAAGACAAATGTTCGGTCTGGTGTTAATTAAAAAACAGTTGGCTCGTAAGTTGATCACAATTTTTATTAAACAAATGTTTTAACGATGGACCAATTATAAAGAGAGTGTAATAGTAGAAGAGTGTGTTGTTAATATTCCTCTTTGTATAACTTATGATTACTTGAAA
Organism: Trifolium repens; assembly: GCA_030408175.1. NCBI lineage: Eukaryota > Viridiplantae > Streptophyta > Magnoliopsida > Fabales > Fabaceae > Trifolium > Trifolium repens. The sequence goes on along the minus strand of CP125839.1, from coordinate 17,588,315 downwards.
TTGTTGTTGTGATCATTGTCTACGAGAAAGTTGCACGTTAATATCACATTCAAATCCCCAATTTCAGTATGACGTCAGTGCATATTTCCTTTGAAAATGGTCACTATTAATCTTATGAACAAATGCATTATCATCATCATTTAACTTTATGTTAATTGGTATCTGACTTCAGAAAAATTGAATTTTACCTACAAGTGTTAATAAATACCTTTTGTCACTACTCACCGCGATAACTGATTGGAGTTATAGTTTCTTGAGCTGCACTTATATAATATGATATATTTCAAATTAGAAGTTTATGCTGATCCAACAATTTTTTACACAGGCACTTTAGGAGACAATGTCATGTTTCTGATTTCCATAACAAAAGAACGGGAAAACTAATCTTCCAGTAGTATGGCAACAGAGAGTCCAATTAGAATCTCGGAAGCCAGAGGGAAATGGCCCTCGCATATTGAAACTTCTGCTTTTGGCGCATCACCTCGTAACATGGGGACAGAGGATTTGGGTATTCTGTTGAAGGGCCATAGGTTCCGTGGTAGTGCAAAGGATGTGGCACCCAATCGTAGTGGCAGTGCACCTCCCAGCATTGAAGGCTCATTTCTGGCCATAGAAAACCTATTACCACTTCAGAACACCCAGGATGCAAGCTTGACAACTCTTAGCAGAGCTGTGAAAAATTGCCAATCTGAAGAACAGTTACGAGCTGATCCAGCTTATTTGGCATATTACAGTTCCAATGTCAACCTAAACCCTAGACTTCCTCCCCCACTACCTTCCTGGGAAAACCGCCATATAGGGCATCATACTGGTAATTCTAGGAATAATTGGGGATTGTCTTCTGCAGAACATAGAAGTAACAGTTCTTTACATTTACCGCAAGCAACTCTTTCAACACACAAGGAGGAGTCTGAGGATGATTCACTCCAACAACAGGCATATGAAAATGAATTAGTTAAGACAAGTGGAGTACGGCGTAGACAGGATGCAGCTTCATCAGCATCACAGCAAAAAAATGTGGTTGATTTAATTCAGGTATTATTTTGATATCAACTTCTGATTTTGTAGTTTTGTAAAATTTCATTGACTTCTCTGAAATAACATACCTATTCCATTCCCGTTCATATTATCAATGTTGAATATTATGTTTATGCTATTTTTTCCATTTGGTTGCTGCATTGGGTAGTATCCTGCAATCATGGTATTCTCTTTTTCTCATGCTTTGTTACATACATAGTTCTTAGTTGCTCCTCCAGATTAAAGATGTGATTGTGAATACAAATATTTTTGTTCAAAATTAATATTTTCAGGAGGATTTTCCTCGCACCATGTCACCTGTATATAATATGTCTCTTTCTGTAAGTCATGGACTCGTGGATAAACCAATTGAATTAGAAGCTGGTTCCAGTACTTCTCATGACCCTCATGTTACTGTAGTAGAGTCTGCCAAACCTACTGCAGGTGTGGATGATATTAGGGTGTCATCAAGTGTCGATGTCCACACCCCTGTTGCAAGCTCTTCAACATTTGAATCCACAGCTAGCATGGGTTTTAGTAACTTAGATGTTGCATCTCAATTGAAGACACTTAGTGTATCTAATCTACCCAATTCAGAAAGCCTGAGTTATGAAGAAAAATTGAAGACCAGCTACCAGAACAATATGATGCAACGGCAGGTATTCCCGCAACAAAGCAATCCGTATGATGTTCCTAGTGCCAATTCTCAAAGTGTAAACAATGCCTACGTTGGCAGGGAACAGTTTCCTCATAATTCGAGCAAGTTGTCTGATGTCCAGCCACTACTTCAGTCATCGGGGTTTACACCTCCCTTATATGCCACAGCAGCTGCTTATATGACCTCTGTAAATCCATTTTACACTAATATGCAGGCCTCGGGCTCATATTCTCCTCAATATGTTGGTGGATACACTTTAAATCCTACAGCTATTCACCCATATATTTCTGCATACCCTCCTCATGGTGCTGTACCATTTGTTGTTGATGGGGCTACTAGTTCTAATTATACCCCACTAACACCTGGGGTTTCGACCGGGGGTAGTATTTCACATGGAGCTGAAATAATACATGCAAACAAGTACCTTGGGCAATTTGGATATTCTGTACAGCCTCCTTTTGGTGACCCTATTTACATGCAGTATAATCAGCAACCTTTTGTAGAGGGATTTGGTATTCCTGGTCATTTTGATCCACTAGCACCTAGAGTAAGTGGTGTTAACCAAATAAATCCTTATGATTCACAAAAAAGGCCTGGTACTGGGGCTTATTTGGATGATAAAAAATTACATGAACAAAGAACTGGTGCTAATATGAACTCAAGAAGAGATGGATTATCGGTTCCTAGTTATTATGGACATATGCCAAACACGGGCTTTGTAATGCAGTATCCAAGTTCACCACTTCCCAGTCCAGTTTTGTCTGGATATCCTGAAGTAAGTCCTGGCCTTTCAGGAGGTAGAAATGAAATGAAACCTTTCCCAGCTTCTGGTAGAAATGGAGGCATGTTATCTGGATGGCATGGTCCAAGGTCCTTTGAAAGTGCTCAAGACCCCAAGATTGTTAACTTCCTTGAAGAGTTGAAATCTGGCAAAGGTCGCAGATTTGAACTATCTGATATTATTGGACATATTGTTGAATTTAGGCAAGTAGTTTTCTCAGCTCTCTCTTCACCTATCTAGTTTACCAAATTCTTGGCTCTCTTCACCTATCTAGTTTACCAAATTCTTGGTTTTGGAAATTAAGTTCACTCTGTCTTTTACCTCCAGTGCTGATCAGCATGGAAGTCGATTTATACAACAGAAGTTGGAAAGTTGTGGTGTTGAAGAGAAGGCATTGGTGTTCAAAGAGGTTCTTCCACATGCTTCTAAATTAATGACTGATGTATTTGGTAACTACGTAATACAGAAGGCGAGTTTTTATATCGTCATTAACATTTAAGTACCAAATGGTTGCCTCCAAAACTGGTTTGATCTAATTTTTCATTTTCTCTTGTGTTTAGTTTTTTGAGTATGGAAACCCTGAGCAGAGGAGGGAACTTGCAGATAAACTGGCTGGTCAGATACTTACTTTAAGTCTGCAGATGTATGGCTGTCGTGTAATCCAAAAGGTAAATAATTCATAATGACTTATGTAGGTTTGTGATATTAGTATACATTTATTTTACTGGCATGCTTAATAGGTCGTTGATTATTTCAATCTGTTTAGAGTTTAGATGATTTGAGCACGGGTTTAAGACATCATGACTTTGTTTCTGTTATTGAATCAGAGCCTTCAGATAATTTGAAATTCAGATTTATTGATGCTCTGTCCATATTCACAATCTAATTGGGTACTGGCTTCTGATTTTCTCAAATGGCAATCTGAAAATGGGTTGTCTGACGCAATTTTTCTTTTATTACAACCACCAGCACCTCTGGGGAAGAGTTTATAAAATCTGATTTGAATCTAGTAATAGTTGCTTATCTTGTAAAGTTGTAAATTTACTTTTATAGCTAAGTTGAAGGTATTAACAAGACCAATCTATTCAGATAGATTCGTAGATACTGCCATTGTATTATTCATGAAATTATTTGTGAAAGTCAAATACGAGGAAGCATTTTTTGAAGTAAAATTATGGTTTTACTGGGGGCTTTGTTGTGGAAAGAAACAAAGAATAGATGAAATGTAGACTTCAATCAAGTTAAAAATGCTCATCATGGCTGCAATTTAGTTAAATAAAAAAAAATCACAAATGTGCAGAATCTTGACTCTGATAAACCTGTATATTTAAGTTTAATGAGTTCGTTGGGTGGGTTTACCTACACCCACTGCAGATGGTGGGCTGATTTGATTCTGCAGGATGGGTTGGGTCTGAAATCACTGGGCTTGTTTGGTTCAACCGATGAGGAGGGGAGGGATTTTTAAGGAGGGGAGGCGAGGTAAAACATAATTTATTATGTTGACAAAATTACCCTCACTTTTTTTATTAAAATTCTAAATTATCCATGTTGGAATATTAAAATTCTAGGTTTTATTTTTTTTTTACAATAAAAAAAATTTAGGTTTTCTACTCATTAGATATTTTTTTGGTATATATCCATTAGATTTTTTTTTTTACGTAATATATCCATTATAATTTAATCCTTATTTTGAGTTTATAAGGTTAAGGGTAAAAAAATAAATTACTTCTCCCCTTCCCTCCCCTCCCCTCGTTAAAAAGTTGAACCAAACATAAAAATTTAAAATATCACCTCCCCTCCCATCCAAAACTCCCGAACCAAACAGACCCTAAATCCACAATAACTGACCTGGAAAATTACTTTTCCCCCCTTTTTGTTTCTTACGGTTATACCGCTTAACTCTTAATAACAGATGATAATATAAGTAGAACTAAGCTCTTGTTCCACTTACATGCTTTCTATCATATAATAAGTTGAATTATGTCATCCCACAATCCCACCTATGAAAAGAAAAAATAAGGCAAACTTGGAATGATATTGTTTAAATTATGGAAAACAACATATTGGTATTGGAGAATACATTGTTTTCCACCTCAATATCTACAAAAATCACTAACCCAACCCCTGTCTTTGTAGGTTGGGTTGCAGATAACTTTTGCCCCAACCCATATATACTGTTTCGTTGCATGCACTTTTTGGTAGAGGGAAACATCTATTTTCTGATCCCATGAGATGTAGATAGATTGCACTTTCTACTTAAGTTATGCTGAAATGATAAATACTTTTGAAATTTGTAATTCTATTGAAGAATGCATAGTTGCATAAGTCAAAATTGGTAGACTACTTTCCTTATTTTTGTTTTCTACTAAATCGTGATTTTTTGGTACTGAATAAATTTGAAAATAGAGCAACGTCTTGGTTACAAAACAAATATTCTATTGAAAGCAGAGATGATGTTTTTATATTTGTTTTATGTCCATGCCAGGCACTCGAGGTTATTGAGCATGAACAGAAAGCTCAGCTTGTTCGTGAGCTAGATGGAAATATCATGAGATGTGTTCGTGATCAAAATGGGAATCATGTAATACAGAAGTGCATTGAATCTATTCCAACAAAAAAGATTGGCTTTGCACTATCTGCATTTCGTGGTCAAGTTGCTAATTTATCAATGCATCCTTATGGTTGTCGTGTCATCCAGGTATAGTTATTGCATTCCCTTTCCTGTAAAGAAGTTTCTTTTTGTGTCATGTATTAAGTAGGATAATGTTTCCTGCAGAGAATTCTAGAGCATTGTACAGATGAGGTTCAGTGTCAGTTCATTGTCGATGAAATCTTGGAGTCAGTTTGCTCTCTTGCTCAGGACCAGTATGGTAATTATGTTACCCAGGTTAGTTGCTGGCTCTTCTATGCCATAAATTGGTTATTAGCTTACGGTGTTTCGGGTGCATATTAGAAAGAGGATGAATAGTTGGAGGCAGATATGCATGTGATGTCCGGGTTTATGTGTAGCTTATAATTACAAGTCACCACACATCACACCCTGTGATATAGTATATAGTAACTATATCAGCTGTCACTTATATTTTGATTTTTAATTTTATTTCTTCCAATTCTTGTTTTTGTTTACTTCATTGATTTATTTATTTATTTTTGGTACAGTGATTTATTCTGTTTTTATTGCTCACCCTACACACACTCACATAACAAGTGTATTTTGCCTTTGGAAATCTTTGTGATCTTCTCATTTGTAATCAACTTCTTATATTTAAAAAACCATTGGCAATAAAACACGATATTTTTGTTTTTAAATAGCTAAATGAGGGAATGAAACATGGCTGGAGGGGAATTTGAGGTCCTCTGTCGTTGCCATTTTCATGCAAGAATATTGTCTTTTTTTTCTTCTAATTCATTCATGAATTTTCACGATGCTTGATTTGATGTAGATTAATTATGGGTTTACTATAATATAACCAACTACTTTTTACTCTGGATCTTGTTATGGTTTGCTGTCCTTTCATATGCCAATATTTTTTCAACAAATTCTCTAAGCTACAGTTATTCCTCATGTCATCACAGCATGTGTTGGAGAGAGGAAAGCCTCAAGAAAGGAGCCAAATAATCAGCAAGCTGTCTGGAAATGTTGTTCAATTTAGCCAGCATAAGTTTGCTTCAAATGTTGTGGAGAAATGTCTAGAGTACGGAGATGCCTCTGAACGGGAATTGTTAATTGTAGAGATTATTGGGCCTGATGGGAAAAATGATAATTTATTGGTAAGTTCAAACTTAGTAATGCTTAGTTACAGGCTAATTATTCTTCAGAGTTTCTATCTCCTTACAAGAAAAGAACTTATTTTTCATTCATTGTCTTCTTTGGTGATGATAGTAGCTTTGAAATATGTTTTAATAATGATTTAGCAAGACTTAGAAGAATGTATTCATAGTATTTTATTTTATTCTGATGATGTATTTATCATTATAATAATGATATTTATTAAGTGGCATGCACTGTCAATATAAATCATTTTTACATTGACATCCAATGAAAGCCTATTATTTTGCCACTTCATATCATTAATTTTAAGATTCAGTTACAAGAATAGGTTGACATGACATGTCAGAATAGTGGATTCTCATCAGAATACTTGTTAGAAATGCAAGTATGAGAACAAATACTATAGTATCTTACTCAAACCTTAATCACTGTCATCCATTTGAGTCATACATTGGTACTAGACTTAGAATACAAAAACAAGCTCAATCAAACTTTTACCTTTTTTCTGTTGGGAAATGACAAATGTTTCTTATTCTTGAACTCTGGCTAGTCCATTATCTCAGCCTTGTTATGTGAGGCGGTTAAAATATTAAACTTAGTTATCTATTTCAATCTCCACTGGATTTATTCTTATTATGCCTGGATGCTTTGAATTGGTAAATAATTTTAATTGATAAATCCTTTCTAATTGGTTTAATAAACGTATCTCAACATAACAAGTTGCAAATATCTACCTTAAGACTGCTATATGTAAGCCCTTTCTCTGAAAACCAATCTAAATGTACCTACATATCTAGTTTCTGAAAGCAACCAAACATGCTCTACATGCTCCAGCGTCCATTTTCTACATTATTATATGTTGGTATCTTAGATTCTTCGATATTTAATGTTTGCGTTTATCTTAAACCTTTACTGGAGTTGAAATTTCTTTAGCATTAAATGTAGTTTGAATTATGCTTAATAAATTGGATAGTTTTATAATTGGTGTCAATACATGTCATTTTGGATTTGTACTCTATTTTACTTGATCATATTTTGATTTTCATTGTAGACAATGATGAAAGACCAATTTGCGAATTACGTGATTCAGAAGGTTATTGATATCTGTTCTGATAATCAGCGAGCAATGTTACTCTCTCACATAAGAGTTCATGCTCATGCTTTGAAGAAATATACTTATGGAAAACACATTGTGGCTCGTTTGGAAAATCAATTTGGAGGTGTGTTCTTCTTCTCTGTTTTAAAACTTCATTACAATGACACGGTTAATACAAATTGTTGCTACCTGAATGCCCGAAGATTTAATGAGTGTGGGTTTGCTTAGTTAAATATGTGGAAAATAACGAGGAAATTTGAAGGCTGCACACTTGTCCGGTGCAACAAAAATGAGGAGTAAAATAAAATGTTCTTTGTTACTGATTTTAAACCTGTTATCTGTTTCCTATCTTCTCACTTTCCACCTACTCGACCAAGAAAATCTTAAACGTACACGTGTAACAATGAGGTTTCCTCTGTCTTCTGTTTTGTGCTTTTTCTTTGTCAATAAATTATGATTGATATTAGCCATTCGATAAAGCTTACAGTTAGGAGTTTTTAAATAGAAACTAATCTGATCGGACAAATTAAGCACTCGTAGTATAATCTTTCTGATACCCTTCGATTGAGATAAATTCACGTGGGTCCCACTAAATCATGTGAGTCCCATTTTCAAAACAAGGCACTGCTTGGTAAAGATGTGTCTAAACACATCAACCCTATCTTCTAGAGAGAAAACAATACGTAACTGGACGCTGTATGGAGCAAGAGAAGCAAACACCTGGTACCTGTATTATGATGACTTGCTATCCTGCACTTGTTTTACGGCTTCTTATCATATACTTGATTTTTGCATGCAGATAATCAAACACCAAATTCATGATGAAATTATGGAGGAAGCACATGAATCTCTAGCAGTGCTGCAGTGGCATTCTAACCCCATTGCTTGGACATATCTTCTGTTGCTTTTCACAGGAAATACCTGAGACACCAATCTTTGGTCCTGCTAATGAATATACTGTTGTTTTTGTTCTTTTGATTTCATGTCTTCCTTGATAGCTTAAGGAGACATTAGTATATACATATGCACTATGAAACCTAATGTAATTATGTCATTCAAACCCCATGGTTGGAAATGTTTCAGTATAATTTATTTAGAAGGAAACCCTTCATTGTGTAAAATTTACTGGATCTTACCTACTCAATGTTTGGTTGGTTTCCTTAGTGTTTTAGGGCTTGGTTTCATGAATTCAATTAGTCATTGGTACATGATTACATGCTTTCTGGTCCTAGTGATGATGCATCTTATTGTGAATGTTTATATTGAATGGTTGGGTTTATTTAATGATTCTGTTTATAGGACACAATTACTTGATAGCTGAGATTGGCATTTATAATAAGTTTCAGCTTGATGATAAATAAGATTGAAATCGGTTCAATTAGCTGTATGGAAACCTACTTTACTAAAGGAAAATAGTGAAAGAGAATTAAAAAAAAGTAGTTAGTGCATGTTTCGATTGATGGCGAGATTGGTAAAATCAAGGTGAGTCGCTATAAATTTGGCAAAAGGTGCATAAGTTACATTTTGAAGTTTTACATAATTACGGCGCCACATAAGTTAAGGGTGATCTTTAAAATGAAGCTCAGAAAATATGTTAAGAGTTTACTTAACTGGAAAAGGATAGTTTAGTCTAGTCTTTTTATGTTTTACTATATATTTTATTTGTAATACTTATTTTCATAAGTTTGCTATTCTTAGACCTTCCTCAACTTTTTTTTAAGAGAGCCAAAACTGAAAAGACATGTTGGGTGATGAATTCCAATTTTGGTTTCAACAAGAAAACAAAAATACAAGTGAAGGTTTATCCAAATTTCAATTAGATGGAACATGTCAAGGGTGATTTGATGAGATAAAGTACAAGTCATAAGCAAAAATAATGATAGATTTTATTTTATTTTTTATGACTAAAAAAAGATACGCAATCCAAAAAGAATTAGTCTTTTTCATAAAAAAATAGTTTACTTTTTAGATTTATTGAATAATTGTTGTATTCAATAAAAAGTGGATTGTTTCTTATAAAAAAGACCAGATGAAATATATAGATATTAAATTTCACTAGGCAAGTCATAGTCACAAATTCTTTTGGGTTTCGGAAGTTAACTTCCAAACCCTGTACATTTTGGGACGTAACTTTTTTGAATTATCACTTTTGAAGTTACCTTGCAAAAACTGTACTTTTACTTCTTCTCCCACACTCAACCATTAAAGTAAAGAAAAAGTGTTCCATTTTTTATGTTTTGAAGGCGTGAAATCAACATAGGTTCATTCATAGAGGATTTTTACATCCATTTAGCATTAAATAATAGATAATGTGTTTTTACACCGTTTGTTTTTTCATTTTTTGTGAAATTTATGAACAACTGCATTATCAAAGTTAACTTCTGAAATGTTATTGGAAGATAACTTCCGAATCCAGTTTGCAAGATAACTTTTTGAAACTGGTTTGCAAGATAACTTCTGAAACAATTTGATACCATAACTTTCTGCATTTTTTCTGGTTGATCATTTATGTTGTTCATTTCTATGTATTTGTAGGCATGGTTGAACCTTCAGACATTGATAAACCCAACATTGCCAAACCAGACGTTGTTGAACCCATGATTACTTAAACCGTACATGTTAAGACCGCAAGGTTCGAGATGAATTGATTAATTGAGTTTTTTCTATGGCTACAAAAAGTAGAATTTACTGTTATAGATAAGTCAGATAGTGGTTATGAGCGAAGGAAGCAATTTTTTGTATTGAATTGCAAAGAAACAATGACGATGATTTAGTAGATAAGAGCATGAAAATTGTTATTAAATACACGCCCTTTATGGTTACCAAATAATGTTGCTTAAGAAAAAGTAGATGGTATAATCTGCATATATGTTGTAGAATTAGACTCAGAAACTACCTGGTCTTTTACTACATGAATTGTGGTGGTATTCAGTATTCTTTGGGGTTGCTAACATTCGTTTCACAAATATTTGTAGCTTTTAACACTTTGATGATTAAAGCAGGCCTATAAAAACGGAATTGGTCATTCAAACTTATTAATAAATTATAAATATTTTCGAAATTTTCTCTTCCCACCCCCCATTACTCTTTTTAATCCCCCAATATTCCGATTTTACCCCTGTCCAAAAACTTCGGAACGTGTTTTCCGAAGTGTTTCTAGTTCAAATTCTTCGAAAACTTCGGAAAATACATTCCGAAGTTCATATTCAAGGCAAAAAAAACTTCGGAAAACGCGTTCCGAATTTTAAAATCAAGGGCAAAAACGGAAATCCGGAGGGGGGAAAAAGAGTCATGGGGGGTGGAAAGAGAAAATTTCAATATTTTCAAGTCATAAAAAATACCAAAAGTCAAGAAATACCAAAAGCACATGTTTTGGAAGGATCTCTACAGCCATATTTAATCCTCCTACAAAGTGAGCAAAATATAAATGGAACCATCAAGAAATTTAGTATAAGTAGTTCTTTAATGTTGTCCAAAGCTACCAATTCGAGGATTTGTGTTCTAAAGCTACCAGTGCAAAAAGTAAATACTAGTAGGTCTGATCATCATTTATTTAATTTTTCAAAAAGTTTGTCAAATTTCTTTGCATATATCTCTCTTCAAATAGACACCAAAATGAAGACGACTCCAACTCTAATACAAGTGTGTTTGCTTCATTCAGATCAAATAGAAGTAAAGACCAATCAATTGATTTCATATTATTTCAATAATAATTTTCTAGAAATAAATATTTAATACCAAGCTAATGCATGTATTCTGTCAATGTGATCCAACACTCGGCTTGTGTACTAAACTCCGAATCTATTGAGTCACAAAAATAATGTACCGAGTTGACACTGGCAATTGTTATACATATTCACGATTCTATCGTTACATAAGTGAATAAACCAAATGGGATAAGGAAAAATCTCCCAAAGGAAAGTTATCCTCGATCAACAAGTGTCGGTATCCTATCATTCTTCAACCATATTGACTTCCTCTTCTTGAGCGTCTTGGTTTCAGAAGCATATAAATATATGCCACGACATACAGCAGAATTCTATTCGCAAAAAACAAAAACAGGTTTCTCCGAAGTGACCATCGTTTTCGCTGGAGTAGTTCCAGCTATTCTTTCCAGCTAAAATATAGTCCCAAAATGAAAAGGTATAATATTAATACCGTAAAAAATATCGAGGGTAAGATTACCAAAATTTCAAGATAAATTTATATTAAATTAACAAGCACTGCAAAAGACTACTACCATCGAACAATGCACTGCAAATATCGAGGTGTGAGTAAGTAAATAAATAAGGACAAAATACCAAATCACCAAATCTCAAGCTCTCCATTTTTAACTCCTCTCTAGCATCAATCACCTTTCAATTCAACTATTAATATAAAGTTGCATACACTATATTCCATCAAGTAGCGAAATACTGAACAAACATCAAAGAGAGTGAGGCATTACCCGAAATTTGTCGAGGCGCGAAAAAAGGACGGTGCATGGCGTGTTTTCAGACCCAGACGCATCAAGCGCATTAACAATCTGCAAATGGATTAGAAGGATGTCGGTGAAAAGAATAAGACATGAGATTTTAGAATCCGTGTTCGCAGTGTCATTCATATGGAGAAAATGATAATAAAAACTAGTGCATATTTATAACAATAGAAAAAAGAAGCCATGAACTAAATTTTCTTTATTCATAGGCTACAGAAACAGAATAAAAAGAAAAATAAAGTGCTTTTTGGTTGTGATTTCTTAGAGTTGACCAATGACTTTGGCTAGGAAATAACTCCAAAACTTTCGGCCATGAAATTCTTCCTCTAAACCTTTTATGTGATAGGCTTCTGTTCTTAGCTTCCTCTCGGTCTTTGCACATCCTTTTTTGGGGGGTTTTCATGATTGGAGATGCACAAGAACAATATTACACTTTCGAGACATTTTTATTCTTTCGTCTGATTTTATTATCAGCTTAGGACAATTCCTACTACATATGTTTTATACTCCTTTCTTAGTGAATTATTGTGAGAGAAATATACTATATTTACAAGCTTGCTTACCTCTGGGTAAAGTTCCTTTCGCTCTGGGAGAGAATACAGGATTAAATTCTTAACCCCGCGAATCTGCCAAGAAATAAACCAAATCTGTTAATTCTGCTTCAATATAATTGTTAGGTAAGCGTGGAAAGTAAGAGCATATAAGAATAATTTCAAAATTACCAAAACACACTACTAATAAGTAATAATAGAGAAATTAACTATTGGAAAGAAAGGGAGGAAGAAAAGAACTATTTCACTGCACACAACCTTATATCTGTGGTAAAAATGAGATCTCTCTGTGTAAAGCATAATTTTTCTTTTCCCTTCAAAAAACCAAAGACGCGCACGAGAAATATCCTTTTGAGTTGTATACCTAAATTAAAAAACCCACACATAAATTATAATGGAAGATGAGAGCTACATTTTAAGAATTTACAAAAGTGCTTTGTAAGTTATGAGCAAATAAAATCACACTGATAAAATTAGAGCTATAATGGAACAATAATGAAAATGGTTCCTTACTCCCCAAGCAGACAGAAGGAAGCATTTTGGGACTTCAAAAAATTTCGGATTCGAATAAATTCAAAGTAAGAGCTGGCAAATATCATGATCCCTCCCTGCATCAAAGATTTCATTAAAACACCATAAATATCTGTAAATAAATTTAATTTATCACAGGCATGCATGCTAAAAAAAATGAAGCTTATTGAAAATTTAACCTGATCAGAATCTTTTATTCTTGGGAAAACCTGCAAAAATGATTCACATAATATCTCAGTACAGTTTGATATGTCATAAATTTTTTAACTAACAAGCACATATTGGTCATTCATTTAAATCTTCTCACGGATTTTTAGTCTAAAATGTTACAAAATATGTCTATTTACTTAGTTGAGCCAAATTACTCGACAAATACTTGCAACAACTGTAAATTGCTAGAACGTAAGAAGGATAGTTAAATTACTTGAATTCAACACAAAATTTTCAATGCAACAATTCCAGGATACATACCTTCTTCACAAAATAATCAAAACGGTTATCATCAGCCTCTACTATTGAGTCTATATTAAACCGTACATAAACCTACATGATTCAAGATATAGAATAAGTATTAGCTGAACAGAATAAAGAGTAAGGAACAAGCCTAGAGATATATCTGAATAAAGATTGATAAAACAAGATAAAGAAAAATGAAAAGCCTGAACTGTATATTAAAGAAAGTTTAAAAAAGACGGAACATTAGTATATTAAACAAATTAATCCTGACAAGAATGAATATTCAGCCAACATAGCATAATTATATGCCACAGTTTACAAAAAACAGTCATTTTCTACCTATGTGTCAGGTTTAACTACAAACAACAATCCAATTAATTTCCCATGGGCTTATAAATACTGTGAGCATCCTCGACAGACCCCCATAACGAACAGAAGACAAATAAATCATGCATGTCATAAACACTATTTTTCCGTGAGCATCGATTCATAAAGACGACAGCAGAAGAATATTTTATTCTTGACTTTCAAGAAATCCTCACCTCTTGAGCTAGCTTCTTAGCTGAATTTGGAATAAAGCCATTAATGACCATTTTTTTCAATGTGCTATCAAGTAATTATACAACATTGAATATCATTTTACATATCGCATGAGATCCAAGGAAATTGAGGAGCAATAATATTGCCTACTAGATTATCGAAATGCACCTAGACCTAATTTGCTTCCTTCTAATGTGAAGCGCAAATGCCTACCATGCATCAAATAGAACTTCAATACATCACAATAGCATAAAGGCACAGAATGCATATTACTTTCACAAATAGCAAGCAATTTTGAGAAATCATACCTGTTGAATTTTAGGGAGCACTTTGTGTAGAACACCTTTATATTCACACAACAGCTTCACCTGCAAATAACAATTAAAAAGACTGATTATAGTAAAAGATGTAAAAAGCAGAAACATGATTATTTTGATTGGTTTATTTGCTTCAAAACCATATACTTCATTACAACGTTTTATGCATGACAAGCCATACAAACTATGCCCTTGTGTTATTCAAAAAAACCTTGAACCCATGAAAATAGATAAAGTGCAACAAAATATGCTACTTACCTTCCCTTCATAATTAGAACATTGATGATTGAATGAAGCGTTTATATCTACAACGAGGACATGTGGGGGTTATAATATGTCAAGGCATGTTTACATAATGCAAGTAAAAAAGGACACATTAGCAAGACTACTAAGAAATCAGTTCCTATATAAATTGGTTAAATAAACCACAGGTTAACCAACAATCCCCCCTCAAGGTGGAAATTATGTAATCCAAAGCAAAGACATACAATAAAAACAAAAGGTTTTCTCTAGCCAAACAGGCCCAAAAACTTCAACTTTTTTTATTTGGAAATTGATTATCATGGTGATTTTAGTGTAAATTCAAATGGATCAAAACCAATCTCACAGAAGGCAGGATGCGTCATCATGTTTAGCAAAGAAGTATTCATTTTACAATCATCCTAACATCTGCCACATTAATTAAAAAGTATACAAATGAAGAAGAATGGGAAGACCCATGTCCAGGTCAACAAATTACATATGGTTTTCTCTAAAGAAGGAAAAACACATGAAAAATATGAATTATTCTTAAAACATTTGGCTACAAGAAGGAATTTTCATCACCTGGGTTCGAATAGAGACCTAGAATTATAGTTTGCCTATAAAATCTGGCTTGCTCATCAAGATACCTAAACAAGGAATACAAAATTATGTATGTCAGTATTTTTTAAAGGAATGTATCCCAAGTTTCTGGTGCAGATAAAACAGAAATGTATATGTTAGAATATAAATTCAACAGTATATTTCACTTTAGACACAATTGCCTCTAACAATTTGAGTGTATCATGCAGTTCATTCAATATATACACAATGTGTTGAATTTACAAGTTTTTGATAAAAGAAGCAGAAGAGTGAGAAGACATAGGATTATTTTGTAATATGATAGAATATAGATAATAAATTTGATGCACAAGACTAAAAACTAGCCCTTATTTAATATTTATAGGGATAAAAGCCTCCTAGTCATAAATAAATAAATAGGGATATCAAGAAACAAATTATGATTAATAATATGAAGACTGATCCTAGGAGATAAACTATGATACTGATAATTAACATAATGTCAAAGATATTATGAGATATATCATACATTCTTACACAATGAATATATAATAAAAGCAGGGAAATCCTTTCTGTGTCATCCAACTGAGTAGAAATGATAGAGAGAATACAAATAGCATACATAACGACAGCCATGAGCTCTTTTTTACTAACCCAGCTTCAGTGTAAAAATAATTTTTTACTTTATACTTGTAGTTTTCCTATTCGCAGACCTCGAACTGACTCAATGTACTGAAATTTCTAATTTGCACACACCTACACATGTGACTCGAATCTTCTTATCTCTCAGGAAAAAAAAATACCAAGAAAACACACAAATAGTGTTTGTTTTACTACTGACTTGTGTTCCAAAGAAGTTCTAATAAAAGCAAATTGTGGACTTCATAACACAAACACGCTATAGTGTTAAAGGTTACTCATCCCGCTATAGAATTTTGAAGGGGTATTTGGGATTGATAAACACTTATGCTAACACTTTTCTTTTATCTTCTGTATAGAAGGATATCTTGTCCTCCTCCCATACTGCAACTTTATTAACTTACCCCTTGCCCTTATTTAACTTTTTTTGTTTTAACTATAAGATAATTTATTTTGCTTTCAGAAAAGAAAAAGAAAATGGCCGCACTATTTTAGTGAGTAACATTCATTTCGCCATATGCCAAATTAAAAGATGAAAGTAATAATAGAAACCAAGTATACATATAAAGATCGAGGAAGGAGTAGGAAACACATGAAAAACCAGCTTCAATGCAGAAAAGACAAAATAGAATATACCATGGTCTAATGCGCATAACATCTGTTCTGGGCTGCTTAGACGGTAGCCGGTTCAAGTGTTCAATAACTGTATGCACATGATCCCAGTTCTGACAAGTTTCAACAATAATGAGAAACAAAATTCATAATGTAGTTCAAATCATGGGTAAAGTCAATTTAGTGCAATAATTTAAAAAAACAATACAAACCTGCATTGCTATTACATCTGCATGATCAATAATCAGAACCTGCTTAAAAAAAATACTTTGTCAACTTTATATGATATGTTACATTATACATATAACGGTATTTTCCTATCCGGATAGAAATATAAAGTATAAAGCATGATATAACAATGAAGAGCAGGGCAATCACCTCTATGGATGAAAGAAAATCTAAATCTTTTTCCGTATTGCTTCCAACCTCTTCAATTTTCTAACATTTACACCAATCTGATGTTAGCTAAGCAATACATTAAAAAAAATGTTCAACAAAATTGCATAAGCTTGAGAGGCTTGTCAATTAAAAAAGACATTTAAATTCATTATGTCCCAAATTTATCATCCTTGATTTCCTTTGCATTGAGCTTGTCATCTTACTCTGTTCTGACTCTATTCTAGGGAATGCAAGTGACGGCCTATCTCATCATCAATGGAGACATGCCATGATTGACGAGATGTGTGCCCTTCAGCGCATTTGTGCTTGGGACCTCATTCCCCTCCCACTAAGCAAATTTGTCGTGCGCTGTTATTGGATTTTCACAATGGAAGTTTATCTAATGTTAAAGTTGATACACTCAAGGCCAATTTGGTTTCCACATGTTACACATAGATCTTCAACCTAGACTATTGCGACATTTTCTCTGTTGTAGCCAACATAGCATCTCTCAAGTTATCTCCACGGTTACTGTTTGACACTCGCCTCTACAAAATCTCGTAATCAACAATGTTTTTCTAAGGAAAACTTGAATGAATGATGAATCAAACAACTCTGTAAACATCTATTTAAGTTGGTGGTTTGAAACAGCTGTCAACAGTTGTCTTGTCACTAACCTTAGTACACAATAAGCTACAATGCGCACACAAGATAAAAGAGAAGCTAGAACTATACACTAACAAACTCGAATCTTTTTTTTTTAAAGGAACTAACATACTCAAATCTAAAAAGAGCAAAAAGTCTATGATCTACATAGTCAAATACTAATTGAAGAAACAAAATTAATTCAAAAAGGAAAAACAAAAACTTACATTAGACAAACAAAGTGGTGAAGCAATAATAAAGTCTGAGGTATGGAAATCACTGAACAACTTGATGGCCTTTCTGCTCAGAACAAAACATAAAACTTATATTAAAAATAAGATAATCAATTCATAATACATTACATTTTAACAAATACAAAGTTAGAAAAACAAAACTTATTTGGCGAAATGACACATTTGAGAGTGAAAAAATATACGATGGTAATTTGTGAACCGGGTTGAGTAAGTAAACAAACTCGGCAGAACAATTTTCGTTTGCTAATTTCACTTTTAATTAAAAAAATATCCTCGATTTCATATAGTTTTGGGTCTCCAAATATTTATATAGGAAATAAGAAAACATAGTTTTACTATTCATATTCTTTGAAAGTACCAAACAGAGACAAATTCATGAGACAATTTTCGTAATTAAAGGTGAAAACATAAATTAGAACGAAAAACTTTTCACAAAACAAACAAGCTTGAGATTTTGTATACGACAGTTCCCCATGGCTGCATTAAGGATCTTTTACTATTTACTGTTGTGTTTCACAATAATGAACGACATTGAAGCAGCTTATGGAAGGCGTAATCCATGATATCAAATTATAATTATAGGTCTTCATACATTACAAACATGAGTACTGAGTACTGGTAGAAGTTATAAAAATTAAAACTTGTTAAAAATGGTAATTAAAGTAGGTCAGCTGCTGATATAATTTAGACTTTGGAAAATGAACTATGTTTACCCCAATATAATCATCATCATCATCATCCATTAACCAATTGAAAAAGAAAATCACCACAAATAACAAGGATAATGACTAATTATTATAGATGTTGATGGGGGATTTTTACAAGCATTCACAATAGGTGTCGGAGTGGGAAAGAGAATAAATAAAGCTAATCACTATAGCAGTGTAATTACCTAGTAAATTTTATGCCAATCATAAAGTCGTCCTCATTATTGCCTCCAAAAAGTAGTTCAAAGTCATCCGGTTTGGATGACTTCTGAGGGTATGCATTTTCAGACTCCTGTCCATCCTTGTCATCCTTATGTTCTTCACCTCCAAATTTATCAGAAAAACGATCCATATGGTCAACATTGACCTGGAAAAACAGACACAAATATCACAAAGGACCACAAGAATATTTTATCTTGCGATAGGCAAATGTAATACAATAACATAAGACGGATAATGTTAATAAGCACCACTTGCAACAATGAATCAATGACCGCAAACAACTTAAGCAGAAAGTTACTTGCAATAATTTCAGACTATTAAGTTTAAATGAAGGTTGAATATAAACATCTATTGCTGGTCTTAGACTTTATTCTTGATGGAATTTGAAATACAAATCAATCAACGATCACAACCTTAAGCAGAAAGTTACTAGCAATCATTTCAGACTATTAGTATTAACTATTACGTGTAAATTAAGGTTGAATATAAACATCAATTGCTGCTCTTAGACTTAACTTTTGGTGGAATATGATATACATTAGAATAAATAATATGCATTGACAATAGAAAATGCAAGCACAATCATAAACTCCCATCGGACATGGTAAAATTGTGTATCCCCTTGTGATTTAGAAACTACACATAAAGTCTGTTAGAAAGGTAACCTAGTAGAAAGTGTTGAATTTCTCATATTTGGTAGGACCTACCAAATGCAAACACAGCCTGGTGCAAAATCACATTAACAACAATAATGATATCGTACAAGCATCCCTAAATAGAAAAGGGTAACAAAGGATAAAAGATACGCATATAACCTTCTGTTTCCAAGCATTAACTAGCTTTATTTTGAATCCATTGGTACAGAAAAGGTACACCCAATATGTACAGAGAGGAGACAATACATTCAAAAGCAGGGGCTGATTATTTTCGGGATTATTTCTTATATAGGCCTATTGCCAGTGCTTTGCAGTATGCTACCATCATCAAACCTGAAATTATTTCTTATATAGGCCTGTCACAGGCTCACAGCCTCTTGACTCTCATTGGGAGGTTGTTCAACATGGCTCCTACTCTACTTCAATGTCCTATAAATCTTAGTGTTAAGTTGCAGGTGGGGATAGAACCCTCAACTTCCTTATCACTCCACTCCTTGGCCCCAACCACCAAGCCAACCTTATATCCCCTCATTGTGCATCAGTTATTTACTGCTAAAACTGTTATAAGAAGCAACTCTAATTGTCTTGTAACAGTTCAGTAGGTAGACTAATCTGCACCTGGACAACTATATATTTTTGTATTGATGCATTGTACTCTTTAAGTAACAAAAATTAAACTTAGAGTTAACTCCTCTCTTTCTCTCACAACAGCACTATTCTATTACAACAACTAGCAGGGATTCATATCCTGAAAGAGATGCACAAATAAGGATAACTGACTGAATTTAATAGCATTACAATGTAACTAGTACGCCATTTCATTGCATCAAATAAAAAAAGTATGCCATTTCATTAAAAAAAACAAGTTGCACACAAAAAGGTCAACACTAAGTTACATTGTCAAGAAAAAGCAGTGATATCATGTCAAGTTTGAGAATCCGGAGCACGGTAAGTTTGAATGTATTAGAAATAAATTTTAAAAAATAGAACACTAAGTTACCTTGTAAGCTGAAGGTGTAAGTTGTATAAGCCTCTTTACAACACGGTACGCAATACTTGCCAATGGCAACAAAATTAAAACCTGGATCACGCAACAGAAAAATATATATGTTAAGTATGTTTCACATTTCTAAAGTAAAACTTTTACTTAAGAGCTCATTTCAAGGGAATATCAAATGAAAATTTCAATTATAATAGAAAAACATCTATCATAAGGAAACAGTCAAGACAAAATATCCATTACCTTAGGACGAGTAAAACCTTGATCTCGGAATCTCTCACTATCCGCACCCTCGTCAAGCTTAGCCAGTTTGGCATCATTCTTTTTAACACAATCTCTAGTTTTAAAGACGTGATTGAGCTGTGCAAAATAGCAATTAAGTAATTGTGTAAACAGTCCTCAGATTTTACATAGAATGAAATGAAATTTTGCTTACAGAATGCATTATGTATGCATCCATGATGCTTGTGTCTTCAAGGCCTTTTAGATAGAATGGTCTCTTGTTACAATGAAGTATATCCCGGTAGCTGCTGCCTGGAACCAAGTCAACATGATACGAATGCCCATATAAGGATTACAAAAATCAAAGTTAAAATTATACAAATATGCAACATAATGCCTGAATCCCCTATTACAGCAGACAACCGAAAAAAAATAATGCAAAAAAGGAACACCAACTTAAACTTTTTTTTTACACAACACCAACTCAATGTTGTACGCGACACCAAATTAACTTTGTGAATCTTGCTATAACAATAAAGAGCACTATACAGATAATATTTCAACAACTTCATGATTTATACATTATGATTTCAAATCAACTTACAAAGGGAGAAAAACATCTGCTGTTTTGGTGAATTAATATCCTTGCCTCCAGATGTTTTGGAGACATCCATCCAATGCTCATATAACTTTTTCTTCAGACCAGGATAGGAGTTGATGTTAAAATCCTACAAGAGAAAGTAGCAGAAAATGTAATGTGTAAAAGGCACGAGAATTGAAGGAAGAACATATTTTATATGCCAATGTAAGATTATGATTTTTCTTTGATGTGTAAAAAAATGAATAATATAAAAATTTCAACAAAGCCAAGACGTGCATGTTAATGACGGGGGGAAATGAGTTTATAAAGAGTGACACCCCTCACTTACAACTTACAAGCCGGTTTTATGAGGACGAGTTAGGCCAAATATAAAAAGCTAATAATGGTATCAGAGTATATTGGTCCGGTCCATCCACCATTTATACTCACGCATCATGCCCAATAGTGTTGGGCATGAGGGGTGTATTCGGAAAAACCGAAGTCCCACATAGAAAAGAGAGAAGGCCTGAAATGATTTTATAAAGAGTGACACCGTTTACCTTACAAGCCTGTTTTGTGATGATGACTTAAGCTCAATTTAAAAACCTTATACTATTTACTTCAAAATCTTTGGGTAAAGGGCATCAAAGACAGTTGATAAGTGATAACCCTCTTGCAATTTTTCTTCTAACATAACATAATAATCTATTCTAGGGCACCTTGTACAGAGACAAAAAGAAGTTGCATTGACATGTGTCCAGGATAACCATTCTACACTCCTTAATGATAAGGAATATTGATCAGGATGTGGTTATAAAACTGTACTAAATTTTGAACTATCAAAATAAGGCCAGAGAGACAATAAATCTTGGATATACCAATAGCACTATATACCTCCAAGATATTTTCTCCAGTTCCTGTCCAGTTGCAATTTGAGACACCAATAACTGGTACATCCCAGCTGAATTTCAAGCCCTTTAGGTTGTCAATTTCTTCTTTTGATAAATTATGTTGCAAATGTAAATCAAAAGAGCTGCGTGAAAAGAAAAAAAGACGTCAGATTAAGCAATAACACTATATAAGTATTTAATCGGTTGTGAAAAAATATAATTTAAAAGAGGGTTTCAATTTCTAATTGGAATAGAGATTGGAGAGTTTTGGTGCATCTATTAGCCGCTTAGCTCAGTTAACTTTGGTTGTTCATCCCTACAATGAAAAATCTTCTATCCCAAAGAGGGGAAAAAAGACATTTAATGTTAATAAACCTTAATTCCACTGAATCCTCAGATTTTGCTCCACCAGTTGTCCTAATATCCTCGTCATCTGAATGAGAAAACTCAGTGTCCTCTTCAGTCTCAGAACCATCTATTGATCCAGAATCATTGTCATCAGGATCTTGCTGCAAGCTTCCCACAACATTGCTTCTAGGAGAATCATCGTCAAACTCTAAGAAAAGTAAAAAGTAACAAAATCATCAAACAGATATTCCACAAATATATAATTATCGCATGCTATTGAAAATGAGGGGAAGACTGTAGAAGACAAAACATTAATCACAGCCTAACAAAAGTTTTTTACTGGACTTCTATGACAACGAACAACAACCAGTAAACCCTTTCCCCACCAGGTGAGATCAGCTACATGAATCACATAATGCCTGAATGTTTGATGATAAAACATGTCTAAAAATAGACCAATTGCCATAAATTTCTTAATGGACTTACAAATAGTTTTGTTTAACCTTTGTCTCTAACTAATGATATATCCTCCACCTAGTATACCCTCTTTACAGGTGCTTCTACGAGTCTTCTCCACATATGTTCAAACTGCCTAAAAGGAACACTTCCATTCCATCATTTTTAAAATGAGTGCTACCCCAACTATGACTCTACTGGCAGTGGCACTACTTTTACTGATAATCATTTGACCCACTCTATTGTTACTATAACATGTATCTATTTTTTTGCAGGCTTATTTCTATAAAAGTCTAATCTTGAACTTGATCACAAACCCCATATAGTAAAGTCATACTAAACAAGCAATTTAAAAACATGTTTAATCAAACCTTCTTCGCCATGGTCATCCTCCAGCGAACTCTCAGGTTTAATGATATCAACTTTTATCTCTGTTTCTTTCTCCTTCCTTCGACCTTCTTTCTTATTTTTCTTACCTTTATCTTCTTTCCTTTTCCTGAAAAAAAGGGGCAGAGCAATGCAAAATTCAAACAATGTGTTATTAGATGAGTATGATAAAACTATTCCCTCCGTCCCAAAATAAGTGTCACAGCTTATGTGCACTATTTACATAACCTACTTTGACTATATTTTTGTACTAATATATAAAGACAGATATTAGCATATAAGATGTTGGATTTGTTTCAATATGTATTTTCTAAATATCAACTTTTTATAATTTTTAATAATTATAACTAGCGATATTAATGGTCAAAGTTGTACATTGGTGTTATGCAATGGTCAATTGCGACACTTATTTTGGAACAGAGGGAGCAATCATTACTGCTAATTAATATTATTATGAGTAATATTAGAGTATTAGTGTTACCTTTTCAAGTTGGAAGCAATAGTAAGAGGAGCATGTTGACGCTTCTTCATAATGTTAGGGTTTGATTTGAACAATTTCTCTGCATACACAAGAAAAAACACAAAAGTGCACAACACAACAAATTGAGTAAAGATGAAAATTGCACTGTTGATTGAAATTAAACTTAAAATGTGGATTCAAGTTCATCTAGCTACTAAACTAACCACCGTTGATGTTTTCCGTTAAACGTAGTATTCCAGCACCACCGTGCCTGTAGTGTTGAAAGCGGCGGAGAGATGAACGTGTGACTGGACTGTAGGTGGTGAGGAAGCAGGGAGTACTGTCGAAGGGGTTAGGTGCGGTGGATGTTGAGGGAGCCGGAGACGGCGGCACTGCGGGCGGTGGTGTGAAGTATGCTTCGTTCGCCGCTCTGTGCCGTTAACTATGAAAATTATGGGAAAAGGAACAGATAGGTTAAGAATTAGAAATTAAGAAAACTGTTATAAGTGCTAATTACAGCCCTCGTAGTTGTAGTTGCACATCCAATCAAACAAAATCATTCTAATTTCACCTCACTCTATTTAGCTAATGAGAAATGATATTTATACAACCAAAAGTTGACAACTTTTGGACAATTTTCTTTCTTATACTCATATTATATTTTTACTTTCTCTCCTTATTTCATTTTATTGTTTTTGTTGAAGAAAAAGAAGAAGAGAGTTGTCCCAAAAAGTTGTCAATTTTGGTTGTTCAAATAACATTGTTCTTAACTAGTTTAACTAATAAAATGTGCAAAGTATGTTTAGGGTTGCATATATATATATATATATATATATATATATATATATATATATATATATATATAAGTCAGGATCCGGTGACACCAAATAGTTTGACATCAAATCTTACACCTCTTAATAATGTCTTAACCGATATAAATTTTATAAAATCCACCGTTGGATTGAAAGTTTATATCATATAGATCATTTACGTAAAGTTTCAGAAAAATCCAAAATCATTTGATATGCTATTGAGACATATAAAGATCAATGGCATTTAAAAAATGAAGCAAACCGTTAACTTTGATGTGCCTCAAAAACAGCTTAGACTCTGGTATCATCAAACGACCATTAATCTTAAGTAACCTTAGTAAGAACAATTGTCGTCCACCGTGGGACCCAATAAACCAAACCTCGGGCATCAAGCTCTCTACTTCCTCATCACATGGCGGCATGGTGCAAAGAAAGGGTATATAGAAAATAGAAAATAGAAAATCTGGTTGTCATGTGGTAAATGCAATGACAAAGGGATGTACAAGTCGTCAAAGAAGAAAGATGTAAGACGAAAAACAAGTGAAGTCGGCAAATATTTAACAGTGGATCAACCGAGTTTGACGAGTCTTATTTCTTTGCTAGTGTTGTTCATCACCCAAGTTCCATCATTTTACCAAATTACTTTAAAAGATAGAAACCACAATACATTCATACCTTTTTAATTACTATCATTATTGAATTACTATCATTACTCGTGTGTGATTTTGTGGACTTCAATTGCTAAGGGTTGTCAGTGGCGTTTGACGGAGTATGAGTCCATTTAGCTTTCAAAAATTATTATAAGAATGGTGTTTTTATATGTTACTTAAAAGATCAAAGGGAAAATTGTGATGTTTTCGCCTTATTAACTATGTTCACTATCAAAGGCCGGGTTAATCTCTTATGTGGTGGAGATAAAAAAAATATGGCTGAGTTAATCTCATATATGGCCGACTTAATTATTTCTTTATATTTACTAGATTCTTATGCGAATTAAGAAGTAATTAATTGAATTTGTTTGATATAGCACTTACTCGTTTTTAAGGATTGCATAGCAACGTGATACACCAGCAAGAATATATAAATTGAAAGACTTTCATAAGTTTTTCTATATTGCCATCGTGAGCAAGCTTGTCATTCATATTGCTTCATCCATAAAGTTTTTCTACCGTAATTACGTCTCTTGACTTCCGCTTTAGTGATCATGATTCTACTTTATTTCTTAGGACCAATTCCTATGGTCGTATTCTAATATGATTATTACAGGTGATGATGTTAATGAGATCGATGAGTTGAAATTACAGTTAGCTAAACAATTTGAGATGAAGGATTTAGGCACTCTTTGCTATTTCTTAGGGATTGATGTTGCATACTCCCCTAGAGGTTATCTTCTTTCTCAATCTAAATTTACTGTCAACATTCTTGAACAAGCTCGCATTTCTCATGCTAGATCCTCAGATAGCCCTCTTGAGCTCAGTGTGAAATATTCTCCCTCTGATGGTGTTCTTTTATCGGATCTCACTTTGTATCTTACTTTGGTTGGTAGCTTGGTGTATCTTACTATTACCAGACTAGATATTGCTTATGCAGTATACATTGTCAGTCAGTTTGTTTGTTTCTCCTACTACAATTCATTGGGCAGTTGTTTGTCGCATACTTCGTTATCTTCAAGGAACTCAATTTAAGAGTCTTCTTTTTCATTCATCTTCTTCTTTGGAGTTACATGCTTACTCTGATGCAGATTGGGCTGACGATTCCACTTATCGCAAGTCTACTACAAGTTTTTGTATTTTTCTAGGAGATTTTGTTATATCTTGGAAGAGCAAGAAGCAAGACATTGTATCTCCTTCTTCAACAGAAGCAGAGTATCGTGCTATGGCAACTACCACTTTCAAAGATAGTGTGGTTACGTTGCTTCTTTCTGATATGAGCTCTATCTAAACTCACTCCTATGTATTGTGATAACAAGAGCGCCATGTTGGAATATTTTATGATATTCCAATAATATTATGTGGGCAAATATCTTTATATAATTATATTAGCTATTTATCAATCAGGAACCTTAATTGATTAAGTGATCAAATAAAGTAAAAAGGCTATTTAGATTTCTATTTAGAAATTAATTAATTAATTGGATATGGGCTCAATATGAGTGGATGTCAGGATGACCCATTTCGGAATAATGGGAACCCTAATTGGTCATCACACTATATATAGGCTATGGTCCCCAATATACCGGACACACTGCATATCGCCTCTTCTCCCCATCTGAAGAGTGCTTAGGGCATAAGGAGTCCCGGTTGAGGAAGAACCACAAGCCAACGGGTGCTCGTCATCCGATCTTCCTTCTCTTTGTTTCAGGAGCACTACTTGTTACACAACGGTTAGTTTGTCTCAAGGATTCGTCTATCCAGGTATTCCTTATCATGATACTTGATAAATCAGCAAGTCGTAGATCCTGTTTATATTATATACATGCTCCTATGTTTAATTGGTTTCCGCACTAAAGTAAGATTATATGTTGAATCTATATTGTTGAGCATGTCATATAATTAATTAGTAAATTAATTCTAACAAGTGGTATCAGAGCGGTCTTCATGTTTGATTTATTGGGATAATGGTTGGTGTCAAAGACGCACATTATCTGACAGGACTTATTACCGATGTTTGATCATTACGTTGAGAGTACCGCTTGCAATTAATTCTTGGCAATCAAAGATTGTGGATTAATGGTGCGTTTGGTATCTTGTTTTGTCTTATAATTTACGAATAAAGATGTGCATGTGTCTATAATAATTTTTTGACATGCATAATAAAATTGTGTTAGTGTAAATCCGTACAAGTATTTAGTGGATTGCATTTACACTATATAATGGTAAATATGTGACGATCATAAGGATTTATTATTTGTCAATATTGATTGTCAGTGTTTGATCATTGTCACAAAATACCACTAGAAATTGATGTTAATTTTAAGGGCTTGACATTGATGATGTATTAGGTGTTTTGGTTGGTATATTTTTTGTTCTCTATAAACTAATATAGTTTATGTATTTGCAAAATCGTGTTAGAATCAGGAATATAAGAAGAACATTATGTTCTTGGATCTAGACCTTTGATAAGGATGGAGGAACTCAAATTCTCTCACAATTTAGTACTCCCTCCGTCCCAAAATGTAAGCAAAAGTCGGTCAACAAAAGTGAATGTATTTGGTCCAAATCCTTAACCAAATACATCAAATTTCTTTGACCAATTTTTGCTTATATTTTGGGACGGAGGGAGTATATTTAAAGTGAGACTCAAGTTTAGAATGAGAGTATACTCCAAATCACATAGGTCAAATGGGCATAAAGTTTGAATTCCAGGAACATTATTTGAGGTATTATTTAAGATGACATAATTGTATCATATTTTTCTTTGCTTAAATTAAAGTGCTTGTAAAGCATTACAGCGAAAGACAAACTCTCGTTGGAGAGTTGACATTTCATTAAGATTGTTAAGCAAATAAAATATCAGGAGCACATTATATAACTATTTAATCTTGCTAAATCATTATAGTTTTGACAATCAAGTAACTCTGTTAAAACTTTAGCATTTAGTGTTCTATTTGCACAATTAGTTCTATAACTATTAAAGTTAGAAATGATTCTTTAATAAGATCATTTCATAAAGTGTGCAATAAAGAAATATTTGAAGCAAGAGAAAACAAAATAGTGCTCATTATGTAAATACCTCAAAGGATAAGGGCAAATAAAGAATAATAACAAAATATGATCTAAACTGACAAATTCCAATGATGTTGAAAGACACATCAATCTAGGGGGAAATAAGTCTGTGAAGATTGCTGGTATTTCAATTATTTAGATCTAGGGGGAAATAAGTCGGTGAAGATTGCTGGTATTTCAATTATTTATATTGTTGTTACTAATAATATTTGTATTTAAAAGACAATTTAGTGAATCATTTTTTTGAATTTAATTTTTTGGTTTAATGTCATAAATTATTTATTGTTATTTTAACACGAGAGATTCAATTTGTCTTTTAAATTAAATATCAGTATAGTCAATTCAGTTATGACTTGTGACAATTTTGAATTATTGAAAATTTTGAAGAATATAAATTTTGGTCTCAGGTTAATGAACATTTTGAGACATGAACTCTAAAATCTCTTGAAGTTATTGAGTTTGGGGGAGAGATATGGTAAAAGAACAAAATTGAGTGAGGAAGAATTGGTTCTAAATCAATTCGTATAGTTACTATTTGCATAGTAAATTTGAATCCTCATAAGGGCATTAGTGTTCTTCCTCTCAATTAAGTTAAGAAATTCTTTAGGATCAAACTCAATACCTTCAAGAACTAGAGTATCATATGTCATAAAGAATTGACTGAAAAGAGTAGTTATATTTAGTTTGATTTAAAAACTCTATTTGGACAGTCGTGACACATGAGTTAAGGAAGTTGTCTCATTAATGATACCACAAAAGTCTCATCAGGTAATTGTCTCATTTGGTTTTGAGATGTATATTATGGAGAGTTGTGGGTTAAGTGGGAGTATGTTTATATTTTTAGTTTAATGTGTCGATTTTATTTTATTAAGTCAACAATGATATGTGATTGTTGTGCCAAACCAATAAATCACTAACTAAACTTTAGTGACAAAAGATCTTGGGCGCACCTCTTTTGTATTAGGCATTTTGATACTTAGAATTCTCAATGTATCATTCAGTTATCACAAAAGAGATATATCAATAAAGTTGAAAGTAGATTCGACATGAAAATCAATAAACTAAGGGATTGTTTTAATCATAAAGGGAGATTGTTTAAAAGTCTCAATAATTGCCCGAATAAAAATCTGAAAATTTAGAAAATTAAGTGATTTCTTATATGCTTCAGTTTTGAGAAACTTATATATGATCTGAATTATACGCATCCGGAAATAGCGTATATAATAATAAGATCATTTGGCAGATACTTGATCAATTCAAAATTTGAATTGTTGAAATGAAGCAACCATAGGGATTGTTACAGAGAACAAATAATTTGTGTTCAAATATCGGAGATACAATAACTTGGAGATCATCAGTATGTTCGACTCTGATTCTTTTGGATGTCTACATACAATGGACATCCTAAATCAAGAAATGACTGTAAGTATTTATGTCACTTGGTTGCATAAAGTAAAATATTTTTGAAAGACAAATCAAGTTATATTGTGACATAAATTTTTTTAGATAATACTTCAACAATTGTTTTATAAAGTTGTTGAATGATAGAACATATAGAGATAAATTTTATGATAGCCGATTCACTAATCGAAGACTTGACACATGAGGTCTTTCATCTGGTTGTTGTCACTAAGGATGTCTTGGATTAGTGGGAGTCACTCTTTATTTATGTTCTATAGTTTGGCTTCTGATACAGATATATATTTTGTTAAAGTTTTCGGCAAAAATAAAGTTTGAGGTTATTATTGTTATAACCAGTTCTGTATCTTTTGTGCAAATATTGAATTTGCAAACTTCAGTTTGATCTCATTAAATACTTCAGTTGGACCAGTTGGAAATAGACATGATACAGAGATCACATTCCATGAAATTTCCATGCCACTCATCCATATCGATCTATGTCGTCAAGTATATTGATATGGTGGTCGTCGGGGTTCCGTCACGCTATACGTCAGTGACGACAGCCGCGGTGGTCCCATTATTGATGTATGAGATGGACCAGATTGTAAAGTTGAAATCTAAGGATAAATAGCATTCAGATGCGCGCCTAAAGAATAATGATATAATTATTACGATATGTAGCCCAAGTGGGAGATTGTTGGAATATTTTATGATATTCCAATAATATTATGTGGGCAAATATCTTTATATAATTATATTAGCTATTTATCAATTAGGAGCTTTAATTGATTAAGAGATCAAATAAAGTAAAAAGGCTATTTAGATTTCTATTTAGAAATTAATTAATTAATTGGATATGGGCTCAATATGAGTGGATGTCAGGATGACCCATTTCGGAATAATGGGAACCCTAATTGGTCATCACACTATATATAGGCTATGGTCCCCAATATACCGGACACACTGCATATCGGCTCTTCTCCCCATCTGAAGAGTGCTTAGGGCATAAGGAGTCTCAGTTGAGGAAGAACCACAAACCAACGGGTGCTCGTCATCCGATCTTCCTTCTCTTTGTTTCAGGAGCACTACTTGTTACACAATGGTTAGTTTGTCTCAAGGATTCGTCTATCCAGGTATTCCTTATCACGATCCTTGATAAATCAGCATGTCGTAGATCCTGTTTATATTATATACATGCTCCTATGTTTAATTGGTTTCCGCACTAAAGTAAGATTATATGTTGAATCTATATTGTTGAGCATGTCATATAATTAATTAGTAAATTAATTCCAACACGCCATTCAAATTTCTCATAACTCAGTCTTTCAAGAATGCACCAAGCACATTGAGATTTATTCTCACCTCACTCATCATCATCTTCAGCATGGCACTATCACTTTACCATTTTTTTTCTTCTTCCTTGCAAATTGTTGACTTGTTCACAAAAATGCATTTTATTAAACGTTTTCATTTCTTGATTGATAAACTCTCGATGCTAATGCATTATGAGTTTGAGGGGGATGTTAGATAATATATGATAGGGGTGTTCAAAAATTCAATTAACTGAACCAAACTGTAGTTCGAACTGCACTGAACTATATTTTAAACTGAACCATTTAATACAGTTTTGAACTGAACCACTTTTTAAAATAGTTATAATTCAGTTTATAACCGGTTCAAAACCAGTTTAAATTTATGAATTTTTTTTTTTAAAAAGAAAAATATTTAATAATTTCCCAAAAAAATTGGGAACTTTTTTCTTAAAAAAATAAGTGGAAAAAAGACCGGAAAATTTTTTTCTGAGAAAATCGGTAATTTTTTTTCTCGAAAAAATTTTCCCGAAAAATCAGAACTTTTTTCCAGGAAATATCGGGAACTAATTTCTCGAAAAAATAAATCGAAACTTTTTTCCCAGAAAAATCGGGAACTTTTCTCCCGAAAAAAAATCAGGAACTTTTTTTCCGAAAAAAAATCGAGAACTTTTTGCCCGAAAAAAATCGGGAACTTTTTTTCGCAAAAATAATCGGGAACTTTTTTTCCAAAAAAAGTCTGAACTTTTATCTCGAAAAAGTCGGAAACTTTTTTTTCGAGAAAAAATATCGAAACTTTTTTCCCGAAAAATAGACTGAAACTATTTTTCGGAAAAAAAACTCCAAAATTATTTTTATCGGAAACCAGTTTTTTTTTAAAAAAAATACAGAAAATTGGTGTAAAACCAATATTTCAAAAAATAAACCGGTTTTACTAAAAAACCGATTTTAAACCAGTTAACTGAAACTAAACCGGTTTAAAGATATAAACTGGTTCTGAACCGAACTGAAACTGGTTTGAGAAATAAACCAATTTTTATAAAAAGTGGTTTCAGTTACTGAACTGAACCATTTATATGGTTCAGTTCAGTGCAGTTTATGAATCGTAAACACCCCTAATATATGATATTAAGGACTTTTTTTTGGTACATAATATTTATACTTTTTTATAATGATTGGCAAACTTTTTTTTGTCCATTTAGCGTCTGCTTCTGGCCGATGTAACACCCGTATTTTTATTTTATTAGATTTATTAGAATTAATAACCTTTTATAGTATTTTATTGGGTTAATTATTATTAAGTGAGATAATGTCCATTTTAGGAAAGAGTAGAGTAATTATTTTATTAAGTGAGTGAGTAGTGTTGTGAAAGAATATAATAGTTGGACTTAAGATTAATTGTGCATAGAATTAATGAGAGGGTATTTTAGACATTTGGCTATTAGATTAGAGTGATGAGGAGTAGAGATGTGTTGGTCATAATTTCATTTTCTAAGAATAGAGAAAGAAGGAGGTAGAAAGAGAAAGCTCAAGGAAGAAGAAGAAGGTGGAAGTAGAGGTGAAAAGGAGGACTAGAGGATCCATCCTAAGAGAAGGTAAGAGAGTAGTTTTTCAATTCATAGAGATGATCAAAGAGGGGGGAGATGTCTATTCTCCACACCCAAACCCTCTCATCTCTTTTGGTGGAAAAAGGGGATTCAAGGGAACGTGTTAATGAATTCCTATGTTGTTGTATGATGTTAATATGATTTTGTATGATTCTATTTTCAATTTCCATGACCAAATTCGTGATTTATGGATGATTTGTTGTTGTTGATATTTGAAAATGGGTTTTGAATAAAATGAGGAAAAATCATTACTTTTTACTTGAAATGATGTTTGATGATGTTAAAACTTATACTTCTAGGTCTATACATGATATGTATGCTTAAAGGTGATAGCTTTAAGAGTTTATAACATTAAATTCGTGATTTCTATGTGATTCTATGTGAAACCCGTGAGCAGAGCATGAATTTCTGGGTTTGCTAGCTCAGCGACCAGTCCGTGGCTTCAAGCCAGGATTCATGCGTTCTTCAGTGAACCCAGAATTTTGAATGCTGGCTCAGCGACCACCAGCGACCAAAAGCGAACAGCCGTCGCCAGGCTTCGCTCTGGGCGACTAACACTCTGCCTTTTCACTATTTTCTTCGCTTGTTCCTTCGCTAGTGGTAGCCCAGCGACCAAGTCTTAATTTTGAGAAATTTTCTTGAGTTGTATGATGAATATGAGATTATAACATGATTAGATCTATTCTTATAACATGTTATAGATTTGGATTGATTGAACCTTGAATTGGTATGATGATAGTATATATGCTTATATGTGTATATTTGATTGAGATCGAGAATGATGATCCATGATTAGCTAGATATTGTGTGATGTGATAACTTGCTTGAATGTATACCTTAATGATGTATGAGGATTAGTTAATAATATATGTTGATTAGCTAATGATGTGTGATAATTAGAAGTTCATTAATGATGATGAATTAAGATGATGTTTTATAATGATGAGTGTGTTGTTGATTTGTGATTATGATGTTGAAGCTTATGAATATAGAATATTAGGATCGTGTATCCTAATAAAGAAGAATATTAGATTGTGTAATCTAATAAAGAAGGATATTAGATATTGTGTTATCTAATAAAGAAGAATATTAGATATTGTGTTATCTAATAAAGAAGAATATTGGATTATGTTATCCATATTGATGATGAGTTGATGTTAGTTGTTATCATATGTTTGATAAAGAATCATGAACATACATGCATTCATGATTGAGTCGGATATTAGAATCATGTGGATTCTAATAAAGAAGAATATCGAATGATAATATTTGATAAAGAAGGATATTAGAGGTGAGATACTCTAATAAAGACGATGGTACCACATGCATTAGATATGTCTAGGGTGACATACATTATGTGTTGCATTAGTTTGCATAATTAGGGAGTTGTGCACTCTAATTGTTATTTGATAATTGAGATTGTTTTCCATATGATTGAGATTGATTGAATAATGTGAACTTGGTTATATGTTTAATCACATAGTAATGAGTATAGTTTACTACGATTATGAGTATTGATTGCATGTTACTTGATAAGTATGTAATCTAGTTTTATTATGAATGTTTACATAATGTAAGTGTACCTTATACTTATTATTATGAACTTGAATTGAAACTAACTCTCTTATTTTGTGTATATGTACTGGTTTGGGTCCAGATTCTTCAGTTGGTATGTCTCGGTGAAGCTTCGCTCTGATCACGACACGGACAATTGGTTTCCTATGTGTAGAGTTTTATTCCTATTTTCAAACTCATTTAAGGATGTATTATTTTAGAAACATTTTTGTAACAAATGGTATACCCACTAATTAAGTTATTAGTAAGTGTTTTGTAAGAAGTATTTGTAATGCTCGAACCGTTATTTTTATAATAAATAATCATTTCCGTTGGGTAATTTGTATTATATTTTAGAAGGTACAATTTTATTAAATAACGGGTTTGGGTGTTACAGCCCACGTTCCAAAACAGTTTTGTTGTAGTGTATTTTGTATTTTGAAACTTTTTGGTTGTTACTAATGTAACTCTAGCCACCTTATCTTTTCTCTATATGAATACTCAATGTTAACAATATCAAATTTTATTGGCAAAAGTTATTATATACTAAATATTTATATAAAAATACATTGTATAAATGATAAAACGAGGATATCAGTATAATTTAGTAAAAAAATGCTATATTTAATTTTGTACAAATACTATATTTACTTCTTTTTTTTACCAATATGAAACATAAATATTTAAATTATAGTAATCGCTCACTATGTGTTTTAATATTTTAAAATTGTATTAAGTTGTTGATTTTTTATTTTTAATAAAAGGGAAGTTGTTGATTTATTTTTAACACTAGTGAATATATCCATCTATATTCACAAAATTTACTGTAGAAAAAGTACTTTCAATAGTTAGTAACTTGGTATCATATGCAAACTTAATTCTATCACCCAAGTAAATTGTCATTGAGTTTACCAAACAAAAATAATTATCAAGTACATAATATTTTTTTTTTGTTAGAAAGCTAATCAAAACAAGCAAAAGAAGAAAAATAAAAAAGAAATTGAAACTATTTTCAAAGGAAGAAAATTTCAGCCGTGTTGTTCTTGAGAATATCTTCACAATCTTTTCGAGGGAGATACATGAATTGTGATATTGGAATCTGAAGAGGCTTCAATTAAGCTTGACTAAGAAATCCGCACAGTTATTTCCCTCTCTAACATAGAGTAATATTACTTTGAGAAAGCAGCTCTTTGATGTCTTGAATCAACATAACATAGACATGATATTTGATATTTAGACTCTTTATGAAATTGATGTTGTGTAGAGAATCAGAAAACTCATAATAGCAAATCAACTCATCAATAGCCATATTTTCACCATATTTATGCCGATGTTTTAAAAAATCACTAAATTAGTGTGTGCAACATTTATCTTTTTCTGTTGGAGCAAAAATAAAATTATTCATATATTACTCAACAAAAAATTACTCACAATTTTGTCAAAAAAAAAAACAATTACTCACAATATTGTACTATATATTTGCATTCATCCATTGCAGATAAAAAGAGTTGAATTCCTTCCTAAAGTTCAATTGTGCTGCTGTTGCAAAATGTGATTAATTTTTAATAGGAAAAAAAAAATACTATCTTATGAATTAACACCATTTTTTTAAGCAATGAATTAACACCATTTATTCTAAAAAAATTTTGGACAAAGTGCTAGTATACAGTGCATGTTTTATATCATAATCAACTTATTGGAATCGTAAAAAAAAACGTAAATTTGTAAAAAATTATAACGATTTATTGTGATTCTGATAAATTTACCGTAATATTCAAAGATGCACATAATATATGATCTATAAAAATGGAAAGAAAAACATGAATGAGATACAATAGTAATTTTGAAAATGTGTATAAAAACTATACAATTTGTCTATCCACCAAAGTATATTGCCTAAGTGATCGATTAACAAGACACGATGTTTATTTATATGGATGTCAATTTAATCTGCAAATGAGGATATTTGTGGGGTTGTTCCATTTGAGGACCCAAAGGCGGGAGGATGGGGATGGAGGAAAAAGTCCTCATGAAGGAGGTATGGAGATATGAATGAAATTTTATCTCCCACACTGCGGAGATTCGTCCTCAAACACTTTATTAAAATAACTTTTATATGTGTATATTTAAATACTTTATATGTTATATTTATTTATATTTTCACACAATGTGTGCATAAATTTATTTTTATGTGATGTTTATTATTATCACAACTCACAAGACTCGCAATAATGTCTTACTTTTTTATTTGTTTTGTGATTAAACTTTTTTCACAACTAATTTGATTTAAATTTATAGAAGTTTGATAAAATAATTTAATGTTATTGGATCCGTGCGAAAACTATGGGGATCAGTGGAAATAATGCTGAAAGAAGAATACTCTCTGAAGAAGGGAATAAGGACGGTGATGAGGATTATTTTATATGGTGGAGAATTGTGTGGTAAAGTATTCCTCACTCATTTCTCACTCCGTTGACATCCATATTTACCCCCTGTCCTCACCACTAAAAAGAATAATTCAAATTGTCTCAAAGTACAAATCTAAACACATAACGTTTAAATATGAACCATTTTTACAAATCTTTTTTTATAAATAATCTATCATAAATTAATACTTACAAATTAATTAGTAAAATTTTATCGATGACATACATTTTTGTTTGGAAGAGTAAATCAATGACCATTCTCGTTTTTATGATTGAAATAATGAATAATGCCTTATTGTGTGACTTATTGTCATGTAAATTTATGAATGTATTAAAATTATAAATACATTTATAGTAATTTTGAATATATTTAACTCATATATAATGATTACACATGAGTGAAAGGTAAACGGGAACAAGTTGTGCCGCTAATCCTTTCTGGATGCCTTAATTGATACGCATTTGATTAAAATAATAGAAAAATAAAAATGTAGCTTGTATTAAACTAACATCAATCATGTCATTATTTTAGTCTTAAAGAGGAGAATAATCATGATTTTTCATTTTTAAAAAGTAGAGAAACTCTTATGTGGTCACAAGATTTGGTCACTCACACAAAATTGAAGAAAAAAAAGAAAGAAAAAAGAATTAAATATTATAATTTTCACATAATTAAATAAAATGTATTTTCATGTGACTGTGACTAAATCTTTTGACCAAACTTTAGTATCCATTCAAATTTTTTTCAAAAAAATATTATATAGTCGTCAGGGCCGGCGTAATCTTTTTGGAGGCCCTGCTTGAATATTAAATATTGCCTCTAATAAAAATACAAAAAATAAATAAATACAACAATCTTTTATATATTTAAAGTATAAATAACATAAAAAATATTAAAAAATAATTATCATTGTATATAACATAAAAAATAGACATCCTAATTAAGGATTAAATTTGAGTCAAAGATTAAAACTACATAGTAATTGAGTTTGTGAATGAGTTCTACATGTAATAGTTTAAATTCTAAGGATTCTCAAAATATGTTTCGCTTTTAATTTAATTTAAAATAATTAGAAAGTAGAAATAAAATTATTTTTAAAAAAATGCCATTGAATTTGAACCAATGTTCTTGCAGGAAAAATAACATAATCTACCATTAATTTACTAATACATGTTTGACATTCCATAAATATCGATAATGCATAATCTACCAATGATCCAATTCATGATGTAGCTTATATGACTCCAACAATTTTATGTCTCAAAATTGAGCCTCGAATTTAAGGCTCGATGTCATTGCACATCTAACACATAAATATGGACCGGGTCTAATATAATTTTATGTAACATTTGCCGTGTATAGTATACAATTTGTCTAACAAGCAATGTATAGTACAAGTATACCACAAAATGTGATACTTATTTGAGGAATTTTCTTCAAAATTATGTTAAATAATGGAAAGTAGCCTCCACTTTTTCATGCATTCATGCATAAAGTTACTAGTAGCAACAAAAGAGACCCACACACATAAGGCTTTAAGACAATTAGCACCAAATAATAGTGTTAGCCGGTGACCGACCTTTCTGAGTTTCCCTCTTTTTGGCATCAAATCAAATCCTTCTAATGCATTCACAGGTCACATTGCTCTCACATTGCCAATTCTTCAAGTCTTTCTCGGACCAACCCTTTTCCCTTTATGTCATTTCTCTAAAAAATTAGAAACCCACATAAATAAACATGCATTTCACTGTAAAAAGAAAGTCCTACTATAGGAAGGCAAAACAATTATAAATAAAATTTGATGAAAAATAAGTACTTGATCATAATAAATACAGTATAGTTAACTTATTTTTTGATTTTCACCACCAGTTAAATCTGGTTCGGGGGTAACTTATGTGGGTACGTAGATTCTAGTTCAATTTATAAATAATATATTTATCTATTGTGGCGAAGTTATTCGAAATTTTATGAGGGGCTAATATTTAAAAATATAATTATTAACTTTGTGTTAACAAATTTCGCTATTGAGAATTTTTTTTTATAGTTACTATAGATAGCAAATTAAAAGTGTTTAAACAAAAAAATAAATTTATAAATCAAGTAATAATTTTTTGTCTTTCATACTAGAGGTATTCGCTGTGCGGTTTGGTTCGATTTTGAGCATAAAAATCATCCTAACCACGAGATAAAAATGCATGCGGTTCGGTTTGGTTAGTCATCCAAACCAAACCAAATCAAACCAAACCAATGCGGTTAGGGTTGGGTCGGTTTGTGAGGTTTATCGCGCTATAAAAAATATGACAATATTACCAATTTGTTACAAAACAAACACATAAAATTTTAGTTTATTTTATTGTATATACATAAGAAGTTATTTTTAATACCAACAATATAGTTCTGAATCGCGTGAAATGATATATTTTGACAGCCTACTATTTTATGGACTCAATTTGGGTTTGGCTTCCTAAGTAGAACTAGCTAATAAGTTGATTGCTACTAGTTGATAGAGTTAAGTTAACTATTACGGTTTGGTTTTCTGAAATGAAAACCGCAAACCAAACCAAACTGCGCGGTTTAGAAGAAAAATGACCCGTGTGATTTAAACTAAATGCGGTTTTTTACGGTTTTCGGTTTGGATTGGTTTAACTTGTGATTTTGCTTTTGGATTGATTCGAATACAATCACCCCTATTTCATACTTCTACTATAATTTTGCATAAATAATCTTTCCTTTTCTTTTCTAGCCGGCCCTAATATTTTGATCCGTAATCCCCCTCTTCATCGTTTTTTCTCATCATTTATCTAAATAAGTATTATTTACATATATTTAAGTTATTATTTTTATGTTTCTATCGCCTAAGTGTGGCGTTGTTGGTTTATTCGTCGTCTTTCAAGCTTAACTTTTTCACAACTAGTTAAGATCCTTCAAACTATATCGTCTTTGCTTTAATGAATATTAGGGCTGGAAATGAGTCGAGCTGAGTCGAACTCGTCTGAGCTCGACTCGACTCGTCAGAAATTGGTCCAGCTCGAAACTCGGCTCAATTGTAACACGAACTCTTTTTTCAGCTCAAGTTTGGCTCATTTAAAGTTCACGAACAGTTCGGTTCGGCTCGTTAGGTTCAACTCGTTAAGTTAAATCACATAATTCTAAAGTCAATTTTTTGTCAAATTTTGATCTTTAATCTTTTAAACTATTTTTTTAAAGAAAAAGCAAATATTAAATTAAAATAAAATTTATTCTAAGTGTATAATGGATAAACACATACAAAATTCAAACCGGCATAAACCGATACAAGTAATAAACCAACAAAATTCCACAATTATTCTCAAAATATTCTTGCAATTCCATACTCCAATAGGTTTCCCCTTCAAGATAAAATTACATCACTTAAAAAGATTTGAATACATACATATATATATATATATATATATATATATATGTATATATATATATATATAACCGAGTTAGTTCATGAGTCAAACGAGTCGAACTATATATAGTTTGTGTTCAGCTCATTTATTTAACGAACTTAATTTTTAACTCAAGTTCAACTCATTTGGTTCATGAACCAAGTTCACGAGTCAAATATCGAATCAAGCTTCGAACTATTGACGAGTTGGCTTGGGTCATTGTCAGCCCTAATGAATATAAACCTCTAATTTCAAACCATATTGTCTTTGCTTTAATGAATAATATAAACCTCTATTATTATGGATACACATACCGACCAAATGGGGGTCATGAATTCTCTGAAAATTACAGTGTCCATGTTACACTTTAATGTGCCAACCCGTGGTATTTAATTTAACAACTTATAGGGGTTCAGATCCACTCCATTTCCTAATGCTCCATTTCCTCCAGTTTCTTTACTGATGCGTGACATGTGGCAATTAAGAATTTCAAGGGTTGAGATTAAAAATTCTCAAGTTATGAAAGCCACATAGAAACACTTATACCCAACAACAACAACCAGGTTTCTATCTTTCTTGCTTCCCATCTCTCTTTGCCTCTTTACCTTCTTGCCGCCGCAGTAACGCCACCACCGTCACGAACCACCCTAACGTCATTGTTATTGTTCTTGGTCAAACTATTATTGATTTTGAAAACTACAATTTTTGTTTTTAATTTTACAATAAAAATTCCGAATTTAAATTGTTGTTATGAGAGGAACAGAGGAGATGCAGATGCAAGAACAGACAGAGCAGTTCTGGGCATCTCTTTGAATGTGGTTGTCGTCTCCAGTATTCCAATGAAGATTATTGCTATAAAAAGATTTGGGAAAACATTGCAAATCCAAAAAAAAATGGGAAAAAAATTTAGATCCAAAATAGTGAATTTGAGAGAAAGAAAAGGATCAAGAATATAGACACAGTGGCAAAAAAAGCTTTGATGGTGGCTGTCACAGTGGCACTGCAAAAGTGTTGAATGAGATTGATGATTTGTTTGGTTGAAATTGTGATTTCATGTTCTTTGAAAAATTAATAAGAATAATTGTTTTTGTGTTTACAAGAGTTTCAAGACAACAATGGAAAGAAACTGCAAAGAAAAAAAAAACGAGAAAGAGAAATGGAGGAGGGCCAAGGCGGAGCGGCGGTGAGAACGGTGGGGAAGATGAAGCCTTCCTGTATCTCTGTTCCTTTCTTTAAAACTAAAAAAACTTTTTTTAAACCTGAACCATTGATTGTTTTTTAGTCCACGTGTCACTCATCCGTCACAAAGACTGGGAAACTGGAGCA
Source organism: Trifolium repens (assembly GCA_030408175.1). NCBI lineage: Eukaryota > Viridiplantae > Streptophyta > Magnoliopsida > Fabales > Fabaceae > Trifolium > Trifolium repens. Next base: position 17,547,266 of record CP125839.1, on the reverse strand, counting down.
TACTACCACTGGAGCAGACCCAAACTCAACTTATAGTATCTCTAAACTATCCTTCATTAAAAGCTTATTATATTTCTCGTAATGAGTCAATTGACTAATCATGATGGTAATATCGACAAAATATTTAATTTAATTTATATTGAGATTGCGTGGATTTAATATAATCAAATATCTTTATTATTAATAATATACGTAATTTTGCGTAAAAAAAAAATAATATACGTAATTTGATCAATCTTTGTTGAAGAGTTTAAAGTTTAATTTTTTTTATTATCATATTATAAGTATAGAGTTTTTACCGTCGTTTAATAGCTCTATAAGACAATTTATGAGTCACGTAAGGTGAATTTTCTCCTACCACATATTTAAGGGATCCGAATTTCTTACCGTTTTAACCAATTTATTGTTGGTAGAATATAATTTTAAGGGTTATATATGTTTTTGACTCTTATAAATATTTCAAATTTTGTCTTTTAGTCTTTATAAATTTTTTTAGCAAGTTCTTGTCCCTCAAATATTTTCTATCGTGATTTTTGGTCTCTACTTTTCAGTCAACTCGTTACTCTTGTATATGTATCATCTTAAATTTTGAATTTTATTTTCGCGGTCATGTTTAGTACATTATTGAAAAATCTCTTTCATAAATTTAATTTTTTTAACTGGAGATGAATTAAATATGAATTTTTAAGCTACTTGCGCTAAAAAATTCATAAATAATTAATCTTATGTTAAACTATTTGAAATTGCAGTTAAATTAAAAGTAGAGACTAAAAATTATGATAAAAAATATTTTGAGGACTAAAATTTGCTAAAATATTTTTATTTTTTTGGTAGAGATTTGCTAAAATATTTTATAGAAGTTAAAAAGGAAATTCAAGATATTTATAGAAATCAAAACTTTATTTATGCTTGCAATATTGATGGTCATAAAAATAACAACTAAATTAAATAGTACAAAACCAATTAACTAATTCTTCATGACCGTGAACTGTGAAAAAAAAAAATTCTTCATGACCGTGAGAAAAAATTGTGAAGACCAAACCATATCTTATGAAAACCGAAGTAAACCTATCGGCCACACCCCTATTTGGTCATGAAAGCGGTGGAAATCGAAGATATTTGGATTCACCAACCTAAAAAATTGGAAATTTTTCCTTAATATCTTCTTATTCCACCGAATCGAATTTAATAGTAAAACTTACATACACTAAATGAACATAAAAATTTGAAGATTTCAATCCACACTATAATATTAAATTTCTCTATAACATTTTCTCATTTCAGTTGTGTATACAGCACGCACACATGACACTTTCACCCTTTTGGTGTTTTTTTTCCCTCATTGTGTTTGAACATTGATGAGGTACCATTATACCACGACAGTTGAATCCAACTTAAACCCAATTAATTACGTTACACATTGAATTAAATCTTCACCTACAAATCTACTATAGTACCTTCTCATTGGACCTGTAAGACCCAAGATTTTACTGTGCGGTTTTCCTAAGGAACTCTAGTGTCGGCTACGAGTTTTAGGGTTTTTGGTGAGGCGGTTTTGTGAGTATCGTCACATTAATGAGATTTTTGCTGAAACGGAGCCTGTTTTGTGCTCGAGCGCTGGAAAGGCACAGACTTTTGGGTCGTAGTCTTCTTTTGAGTATAAGAGGGTTTATGTGTAGTCAGAATAACGAGTTTTGGATTATTCTCGCTTATGGAAAAAACGAGTAGGAATTTTACCCGTTGTTGTAAAATTTTATTGCGCCTGTTTTAAGTGAGGTTTCGGATGGAAGTTTTATATATCTGCGCGGGTTAGGATATATTCTGAGATTAATTTTCTGAGGTATGGAAGAAAATTACAGTCGCGGAAAAAGATTCGGCGATAAGTTTTGGAAATGTTAAACGTTAGACGTTCTTTCCGTAGGTTTAATGTTTTTGTGGTTTACGTTCGTCGCGTCGCGCGAGAGCTGAATACGAGACTTGTTGTGGATGAGTTAATGATACCTTGTGACTTAATCATAAAGCAAATCGATCCAATGGCTAGGGTTTAAGCTTGGACTTTTGACTTTGATCCATTGGTGGATTGGCTATCAAGAGCTTTGTAAATAGTAAGGAGGTTCATGACTTGTGGATTGAGGAATATCACAAACTTCACTCTCATTCTTTCTCTCTTCCACGTGAAACTCCATCACTTTCCAACTTCACAAATTTTCCTTTCTTCACCATTTGTGTCCATTTCAAGCTTGGGAGCTTTGTGGAATAGTTGTAGAGAATCACTTTTTAAAGGTAACCCTCTCTTCTCATCTCTTAGGTTGGTAGACTTATAGAGTTTAAGAGTTTTTGGGTTTATGTTCTCATGAGGGTTTGTTAGGAAATGTTACTTTACATGGTTTTGTTTCATGAATGTTGTTCATGAGGTTTAGAGAAGCATGTGTAGGCTTTGTTGTTTTTGTTTTCCATGAGTTGGTGAAAAATCTCATGAGAAAAGTTAGGGTTTTGAGTTGGTTATGTATTGATCAATAACATGTGGTTATGTTGTAAGGTTTTGAAAAGAAAAGTTGTTTTTGAACCTTTGGGCGAAAGGGAAATGCGTTGTATGGTTTTGTTTTAGAAAATCCGATGAAATATATTTTGTGGTTTATGAAAATATTTTCTAAGTGTTTTTGAGTGGTGTTTTTGGGGTCCAAGTGGTTTAAAACTCTTGTGACTTGTGGTGTCGCTCTTTACTTTGAAAACATGTTTGAAAATGATTACCGGACGGTTAAAGCCCGTAATAAAACTTGTGCTTGGATTTGGTTTTGATTTTGGAAATGAAAATCAAATAACTTGCACTCGAAGCAACCAATAAGCTTTCGGAAAATGAATTGCTTGCTTATGAAAATGGTTTGCTTTTGTGCCTTGAAAAAGTGTTGTGAACTAATAGAATCAAACTAGGCTTGGGGGAAAAAAAAAGTGGTGTGAGTTGCTGTCTTTTGCTGTCATGACAGGTGCAACTCGCTGAGCGAGTGGTTACTCGCCAGGGCGAGTGTCACAGGTCATGACAACTCGCCAGGGCGAGCTCCAGAGCGAGTAAGACCAGTACTCACTGCCTTCACTCGCCACCAACTCGCCAGGGCGAGCTCTGGGAGTTGAGATTTTGGATTATGATGTCCTAACTGGGTTTTTAGCTTTCTAATCCCTTTTTATTAATTTATGGAAGTGGTTGAGTTTGGAAACGGGTTTTCCGGGTATTCGGAAAGTGTGTAGCTTGTAACGCAAGAAAACGGCCATTTTGCATTTCATATTATTTAAGACTTTGGCCAATGGTTTTGGGTCCTAAAAATAGTACAAATAACTCATGGTGGTTGATCAATACGGTAGTTTTGGTATGGTATCCGAAAGAGTGGTTTTTCCCTAGGAACCTTTAGGTTTTTGGGGTATTGGTGTAGTTTCAATACTATTGGTTAGAGAACAATGTATTGATTGTTGCGCTGCTTGTTTTAGGAAGCGCGTTGTGTTGTTTGAGCGAGTTTTGTTGACGGAAGCTTGCCGAGGTAAGGGCTCCACTTTATTTCTGTCTTTAAATGGTTACGACATGCTTGGATTTACTGTGTGTTTGGCATGTATGTGTTATGTATTCTCGTGATGAGAAAGTGTTTATAATACGTGCGTTGTTTTACATATGATTGGAGATGTATGTATGAACATGTGGGTGAATACATATGATTGGAAATGTATGTATGTTTGTTGTGGTTTGTTACATATGATTGGATATGTATGTGTGTGGTTGGGATGGTTTACATATGCTAGGGAGGTATGTATTTGTTGCATTAGTATACATGGGGAATCGTATGCTCATGCATTGTTAGTGCGTAGTTGCGGGAGTGGACTACGAGGTGTGGTTGCGGGAGTGGACCCACCTGATTCTTATAGGGTTTTATTGAGTTCAATACATGGTTGCGGGAGTGGACCATGGGGTGTGATTGCGGGAGTGGATCCACCTTAATCCTTTGTGATTTTGTTGAGTTCGATACATGGTTGCGGGAGTGGACCATGGGGTGTGATTGCGGGAGTGGATCCACCTTAACTTTGTGATTTTGTTGAGTTCGATACATGGTTGCGGGAGTGGACCATGGGGTGTGATTGCGGGAGTGGATCCACCTTAACCTTGTGATTTTGTTGAGTGTTTTAGTAGGGGTTGGACCTACGATTCCGGAGCTCATGCATTGTGGTAGCTAGGGTTAGTACCACGCATTGTAGAGGTTGCATTATAGGCTGTGTGCATTGCTTATATGAACCCGTTGGTGGGAATTGCTTTGTTGGTTAAGAGTTTTCTCTTGTGTTTTGTGGAATTATTGTTATGTGTACAATCTTTCGCACCGGTTATATATATACATACTATATATTTTGTGGTGACCCTTTCTTTCATTTGCGGGCTCATCCCACCCAGATGATGGGTTAGGTCGTGGTGACGACGGCGGCTGTTCTAGGCCATAGTGAGCTCGTGTTGAAGCTTAGTATAGTTAGACTATGCGCCGGTGTGTTTTGTGCACCGTGCTTTTTGGTTAGCATAGGGTTTCAAACTTGTTTTGTTGTAAGTATTTGAATACTTAGACTTGGACTGTAACTATTCAGGAATACACTTTGCTTGTCGAAACACCTTATGGTAATGAGTTCTTTTGTATATTTGAATGCCGGCTCATTGAAAAATATTCTATGCGCACTCTGAGTGTTAGTTGAAAAAGAAAAAAAAAATATAATGCCTTTTCGGACCTTTGAAAAACGGGCTGTTACAGGACCACAATCTTACTTAAGCATATATTAATCTCATTACTTAATTTTTCAACAAAACGACACCCGAAGAAACATACTAAGCGTAGTAAGTGATATACTTATAGCAACAAACAAAGAAACCTAACAGTTAATCTCAAAGATTTTTCACCATTATTACTACCCCACACTACATCCTACAAATGTACTTCAACTATATCATATGTCATAAGCCACGAGCAAATAATAATAGTACCATAAAACAACAAAGGAAAGTTTTTTGTTTTTGTTTTTCCTAGATCAAAATTAAAATAGGTGTCCATAAATCATTTAACTGACAAATATCATTATTACTAAATTGAATATATTTACCTAAGTTTGAATTTAAATTCGAGACTTTCCAATTATGTGTCAATTTTAATGATGTTTATTATTTTATCTATAAAAAACAATCAAAATAAAAGTGATTTTGATATAACTAATTTGATTTTTTCTTTTTTAGAGTTTTCGAAAAAAGCACAAGCTATGGTTAAAAAAGCATATAAATAATATTTTGGACATTAAAAAATTACCGTCAAATGCGGTGTTAAGTATTTTATATTTTTGTATTTTTAAAATATATGTAATTATATACGGTGTTACATACAATTTTAGTATTTTGATGTTTAAATCAATACAAATAAAAAAATGTTTAAGTTAAAAAATTATGCATGTCAAAATAGATTTTAAATAAAATGATTGAAAAAATATAGACACCTAAATTATGCATGTCAAAATAGTTTTTAAATAAAATGATTGAAAAAATATAGACACCTAAATTATGTGTTTACCTTCTTTCTTTTAAAAATGATTTCCTTCAAAAATTAATTAAAATAACTACTTTATTTTTAACAAAGTAAGTTTTTTATTCGGTAAGAAGCTTACATACAAATATCATTGAAACACAAAAAGTAATTTTTTTTTAAATAAAAACAAACCGATCCTTAATTATCCACGCTTCTCATGAGATGAACATCGCTAATCTGAAATGAGCTCAAATGTCTAATAAATTTCTTCTAACACAAATCATTTGAGAGAAATCGAATTTAACTCTTTAAAAAATAATTTTTAATCATATTTTACTTATTTTACGGCAGAAATAACTAAGACTTAAAATTAGGGAGACCTTGAAAATGAAGTATTAACAAAACAAATAAATAACTAAAAATTTAATCAGGGAGACTTTGAAAATAATAATATATATTTTTTTATAAAAAAAGCAGCAAATTTACAGTTCATATGTGAGGTGTATGTAGTGTGGGGTTGCAAGAAGGAAGAAATTTTGTTGCCGTTAGTGATAAGCACGCCTGGCATTTCATCATTCTTCCCTCTCTTTCTCTTTCTCTCTCACTTCAACTTTTTTCTATTCTCTTCCCCCTCTTAATATTATTATTCCTTTTTTTTTCCTTCTCTCTCTCTCTCTCTCTCTCTCTAAAATTCTTCTTTCTTCTTCCATCACCACTTTCCTTTCTCTCACTTTTCTCCTCCTTTTTTCCTTCCATTTTCCGTACCTTCCAAACACTCTCCGATTTTCACCATTTCTGTTCCCCGATTGGATCTACTACTTGCTACATATTCACTTCGTTTTTCATCAACTTAATTTATTCATTTCTAGCTTCAATTTTCGATTCCGATTTTTTGTTTTCAGCTGGAGGTTGTGATTTTGTAGAATTTTCTGTTTTTTTTTTTTTGCTGATTTCGATAAAGACAAAATCGATTACTGCTGTTTCTGCTTCTTTTCCAGGTACGAATTGAAGAATTTTCTAATCGATTTTTTGTTTTTGTTACTGAAGCTGTGTTGATTTAGCTTGAATTTCGATCTAGTATCTGATTGATTTGGTTTGTGATTGAATTTTGTTGACTTGAAATTGAACATTGCGTTTTTTTACTTCTTGTATTTCGGATGTTGAAATTTTAAAAATTAGTTTAATTAATTAGTTTATTTTTAATTTTTGTCGAGAAATTAGAAGATGTTGATGTTTGGAATTTTGGAAAATGATTGGCATGGTTTTTTGTTGTTGTTTTCGAGATTATGTGATGTGTATATATTGTGTGCATACGTGTCAGTTGTGTAGGTGTATGATTTAGCTTCAATTGTATAGTTCGATAAATAATAGTTCGATAATATTTGAGTGTTTTATTGCATGTGGATGCGTTGGGGCGTGTTATTACTAGGAGAATTCTCGTGATTTTGGAATTCATTTACTTGTTTGCAACAATTGCGCATGTTTTTCCGGTGTTTGCTGGATAGTGTGGTCAATATTGGTTTTGTTTTTATATAAAAAATCTTGATCATGCATACATGTAAGATTGAATGGTCAATATTAATAACACCATATATGTGTTGCATTATTTTTTTTTGACAAAATATATGTGTTGCATTATTTTATATTAGTATTAGGCAATATAGGGACTCCTTGAAAAAACTTATTTTATTTTATGTTTAGTTCGTTGACGAAATGACAATTACTATCAGAAACTCATATTTTGGGTTCGAGCCTGAGTGAAGTTGTTCAACCTAGCTATATAGGCATTTGTCGGTTGAGCTAGGCCTTATGGACAAAGCTTATTTTACATATGGTGTAAATATTTATTTTAGTGTTTAAATGTACTCATAAAAATTAACTTATGATATGTTACTAAGCTATTTTTAGCTTCAATTAGTTCCCCATAAATTATGGGGAATTTATATGCGATAGCGGCACAACAAACACGGTGTTATCGATTTCCATGTTCAAGGAGGGCTTCGTGAACCCAACCTGGAGTCCCACCTTAGGCGTCATGAACCTGGTGGGAGGGCTTGTTATCGATTGGACAGTCCTCCTCTTTAGCCATGATTTTGAGGTGAAGTTAAGTTCAATCTGTATTACACTGCTACGATTGCAACACTATTCCACACCACAACAATGTAGTGCATAGCGCAGGGCTGCCGTGCTGCGCTATTAACTACAGAGCCCATAATAACTTATAAGTAATGACTAGTTAACCTCCCTATAAAAGCTCATTGAGTATGTACTTATAAGCTGATTACTCAAACACACCTATTTTTTAGAACAGTACAATTGCTATTAATAGGCTTCTTTTCCAATGGCAGCTCTATTTGCATAAGTGACATTCTGCACAAAGCAGTGAAAAACCTTTGTTTTGTTGCATGCAAATATGAGGGTGTGTGTCTTTTTTTGTTTGGTTTCTTCACGTAGTAATAATCATATAGCGGTGGCTACCGAAAATATTTAGCTCTTAGTAGGTACGCTGAACAGACATCTTGACAAAAGATGCAATTTTCTTTCTGGGTTCTTTGAGGAACACCAATATAGGAAATTAAGTTCTTAATGTACTTCAAATTCCTAATGCTAGATGAGGAGATATCTCTAGAGGTTAAAATTGAAAAGGTTATACAAGTGTTTGTAAAGTGCTGAACCTAACTGGGAGGATTTTCAGTTAGTAGTGAACTTTACCGTATCTCAGGGAACATGAATTCATTATTTTTGTAGCCAAATGAGAGCTTTATTTTGCCCTGCTTCATTTTGTATTAACATTAATTACCTTTGTCAGAAAAATTTATCAAATGAATGATTAATGATGCTGACCATATGTATATTCTTCGGCATTTGATAATCTTATCTAATTTCTAAACAATGTTGATTGATACTGTTGGTGGAAGCATTTGCATTTCGCCTTCTATTTTGGCAGCTTCAGTAAACTTTAATCTTGCTTTTTTATTAATTCATTATATTATTTATGGTTCCCTTTCCGGATAATATTTGCTATATATAAGCTAGGTTGTGAAGGACCAAATAGTAGAATAATATTATGGCAGTTTCCATGAGAGATTTGGATCCAGTTTTCCAGGGAGCTGGACAAAAGGCGTATCCTGCATCTAATTAACATATTGTACTGTTTATTATTTATCTGATTTTCAATATTAACATCTTACGCATTATTCTCCCTAACTATAAATAGTGGACTTGAAATATGGCGTATTGAGAATTTTAATCCAGTACCTGTCCCAAAGTCCTCATATGGAAAATTTTTCACTGGGGATTCCTATGTGATCTTAAAGGTAAACCATATTTTCCAAGTGATTATTCAGTTGTAGTTTCATCCAATGCTAGCCTAAATTGGTATCTACTTTTTAAGGAAGCTTAATTTTCTGTTTATACTTATTTTGCATGGACTTTGTACTTTCAAACAATTGATGCTTTTGAAACAATTGATGTTTCATGCATGATAAAAATCACAACATTGGTAGTACTAGTAATGACTTGTAAAATTGATTTCAGTCTTCATTTTTCTTTGGCAAACATTCATTATGTATGTTCTGTACATTTTTCAGTTTGTTATAGAGTGTGTCCTTGGTTTGAATTGATGATAGATAGCTGGATTTACAAAATTTATTATCCTAGCTTAAGGACATTGTTGTCTTCTCTGTTCTGTTCCTTTTTTCTAAGGGCGACATTTATTTTTGAACTTCTATGCATTTATCAGTTTTGGTACAAAATGTGTCCTCGGGTTAAAAGAATGATATATGTATTTACAATGTACATTGTTTTTTTTAATCATTTGTGAGCATGAATTATTTATAGAACATTGTTGGCTTCTTTCACATGAGCTTTGCTTCCCCTTGCCGAGAAAGATAGTTTATGAGAATGAGGTTTTTCATACAATCAGTAGTACTTCCTTCTGATTTTTGGACTAACCGGATAGTTTGTTCCTTTAATTATGCTTCTTGTGCATACTGCATCATACACGATGCTTGGTTTTTCCTAGTATGAATATTCATGTCATTTTGGATTTTATTTTTTTCCATAGACAACCGCATCAAAAAGTGGTGCTCTGCGTCACGACATCCATTACTGGATTGGTAAAGACACCAGTCAGGTAAAGTTATTATTATTATTTTAAGTATTAACTAGATGATATATTTGTAGGTTTTTATAAATTTATTTTAAGTATTAACTAGGTAAGGATTGTAAATTGAAAACAGGATGAAGCTGGTGTTGCAGCCATCAAGACAGTTGAGCTGGATGCAGCTCTTGGAGGACGTGCTGTTCAGTATCGGGAAGTACAGGGCCATGAAACTGAAAAGTTTCTGTCTTATTTCAAACCTTGTATTATACCTCAAGAAGGTGGTGTTGCTTCCGGTTTTAAACATGCCGAGGCAGAAAAGCACAAGACACGGTTGTTTGTATGCAGAGGGAAACATGTTGTACATGTCAAAGAGGCAAGTTTGACATTTATTTTTGTCTGCCCTTAAGGTTTGAGTATCACATATCATTGATCACACTGGATCAGGCAGGTACACACATACAGGAACATTGTTCTGCTTGCTGAGTGAGTAGCCATTTGTTTTTGTTATAGGTTCCTTTTGCTCGATCTTCACTCAACCATGATGATATTTTTGTTCTTGACACCGAGTCAAAAATCTTCCAATTTAATGGTTCGAATTCATCTATTCAAGAAAGGGCTAAAGCTTTGGAAGTTGTACAGCATATTAAGGATACCTACCATGAGGGGAAATGCGAGATAGCTGCTATTGGTAAGTCTACAGGTATATTTTGAATTTTGAAAGGTAATTACTGGTTTTTATGAATTGAATGTCTTCTTGTACTTCCAAGCAGAGGATGGAAAGTTAATGGCTGATCCTGAAACTGGGGAATTCTGGGGTTTCTTTGGCGGATTTGCTCCACTTCCACGAAAAACAGCCAGTGATAATGATAAGTCTGCTGATTCTCGTTCTCCAAAACTGCTTAGGTATGATGTTATTTCAGTCTCCCCTCTTGTATGTTTGTTTCTGGTTGCACTACCAATGTATTCCATTCTTTCGCAGCTGAAAATGAAATGATGTTTGGATGAAATATATCAATGTTTATATTTTCTGCAATCTTCTTCTTTTACATAGTTTGTGTTTGGAAGGTCAATTGTATCCTTTTTAAATTTTTAATCGATTTTGCAGTGTTGAAAAGGGACAGGCGGAACCTGTTGAGGCCGATTCTTTAAAAAGGGAGTTTCTAGACACAAATAAATGTTACATTCTGGATTGTGGGTTAGAAATGTTTGTCTGGATGGGAAGAACCACCTCTCTTGATGAAAGAAAAAGTGCAAGTGGAGTTGCTGATGTACACCTCATTTCCTTTTGCATCCTTAGCATTTTGCTTATAGTTTTTAATTATGCTTCATGTTCTAATTACTGTTAATTTGATATGGACCAAATAACAGGAGTTAGTCAGTGGCATTGATCAACTTAAACCCCAAATAATTCGAGTAATTGAAGGATTTGAAACTGTGCTGTTTAAGTCCAAGTTTGAGTCTTGGCCTCAGACCCCTGATGTAACTGTATCTGAAGATGGACGCGGCAAGGTAGCAGGCAAGTGTTCAATAATCATGGCTGAATAGATTTCTTTTAACATTACATTTCTGTCTGTATAGTCATTATGTCATCTCAACTTTTTCTCTTGTTTATGACTTTGTACATTGTAGCACTTCTGAAACGCCAAGGAGTAAATGTCAAGGGTCTGTTGAAAGCTGATGCAGTAAAAGAAGAGCCTCAACCTTACATTGATTGCACTGGACATTTGCAGGTACTCGGCTAGTTGCAAATCATCCATCAAGACCTTATTTCTTGATGCTATTTGGTTTCACTTTTGTCATTTTTCTTATAGGTTTTATATATCCTGTGTAATTGATTTCTTTTGATGAGAAAATCTTTTAGAACCCTTTAATCTCCTACTATCTTCCATCCCATAGTCACATGGTTCGCAATTCGCTCCGGTACGTGGTACGGGTTCGTGTACGCGGTACGCAACTCAGAAAGAATTCGGTACGTGGGGGGTATACATAGACGGTACGCTATTTCGGTTCGTGGTACGTTATAATATAATAATCGGTACGTTATAAATAAACATAATATTTTTAGTTAAAAATAACAAAATAAATGATAAAAATATATTAATAGTATCAATAAAAATTAATTTTGACAAACATAATTTGTTGTTTTTTGACCCACAAACATAATTTGCTAACATTGAAAAAGCTCAATTCAAATAAGATAGAAGTATATATGTAATTTTATATTCTAAAAAAAAAAGTGCTGCAAACATGAGGGAAACATATGATAGGAATATATATAAAGAATAATAGTCCCACATCGGTAGTTTGAGAAGTTTTGAAAGACTGAGAACACTATAAATAAGTCTACAACAAGAGAGCAGTGAATAACATTGGGCAATGCGTATTGCAATGTTTCGGTGGTGGGCCAGCTATGTTTGTTGCTTTCCAAAGTGATAAACATTGCCTCAATACAGTTTTAATATTTATTTATTTTTAATAATTATTCCAGTTTTGCTGGTACGCCGTTAACATGAATTCTCCACGAATTCCCGTGTACCGAATTCGAAAAAACACTGCGAATTGGTACGGACGAATTGGTACGCAATTCGTAGCCTTTTCAAAGAATTATGTGACTATGTTCCATCCTATATATGGCCACCAGAATGAAAAGCAGAATGAGAATACATAGTCTTCTAGCACATATTAGGTGTTTTCTATCATAAAGTCGACTACTAGAGCTTGATCCTTCTCACTTCCAATCTTTAATAAAAATATGAATTTGAGCACAAGATAGGCGGGCCTGCTCATTGTCCACCCTTCAAGCCTGAAGAGCTATTGCATGATGGGGGTGGGATGTGGTCGAGTTATATAATATGAAACCACGACGTGCTTTAAGTTTAAGTTCATTTGTTAGAATAATAACCTTATGTCAGGCTTAAGGACCATGTATTTGGGATTGGATTTTTATCTGTTAGGACTCAGGGATCAGTTCTCTGAGTGAATGAACTGCTGTGAAACTCAAATCCAGCTGGGTGGGGGAGAAGAGCGGGATTACGGTGGTTATTTTTGTAGTCTTTCAGTTGTATACTTGGAAGAAAAACCCATCTCTGTTTAGTCATACTGGTCGTATGGGTATTTTCTGCTTTAGGAGGTTTTATCTTTTATTTACCTTTTTCTTTTTCATTTAATTTAATATGCAGTGATAATACTTCATTTTCTCCTCCCTAGTCATTTGATCTGTACCATTATCATGTCTATAAATGTAATATAGCCTTATATTGTGCATAATAAATATTTTGGGCATTTTGTTTTGCTGTGCTGAAAATTTCACTTACATTGTTCGGATTTCATGATTCAACTGAAAACATGTTATTTAGAATTTAGATCAAAGATACAGATGCAACCTTAGACATTGGGTCAAATTTCCAACTGTTGAGTTTTATGCATGGTTGCGGTTGATTTATTACCTGTTATTTTGTGTTGCTTTGCAGTCATTTTGATAATTAGTATTCCATGATAATTTAGAAGATATCCTGTATTTGGGTGAAGCTATTGTGGTTTGGTGTTGTTCAACTTCAATCTCAACATTTCTCTTTTTATTTCTGTAGTTAACAGCAGTCTTACTCGAACTGTACAGGTTTGGCGCGTGAACGGTCAGGAAAAGATTCTTCTCCCAGCTTCTGATCAATCAAAATTTTATAGTGGAGATTGCTTCATCTTTCAATATTCATATCCTGGAGAAGATAAGGACGATTGTCTTATTGGAACGTGGATAGGAAAGAACAGTGTTGAGGTGAAAGATTTTGAGTTCAATTGTACTTCTAGTCCGCATGATTTGACTACCAAAATAGAGAAATAATCTGGAAACAAAATGTTCAGCCCTAGCTGAAAAATATTAGTGGTTGTATTAATCTGTTAGTCCTTGTAAGTTTTGGTTGGAAATTAATAAATAGGTTCCAATAGTTTTAAAACTGTAATTGAGTCCCTATTGTTTAGTTTAGGTCAGATTGTCATCATAAGGACCTATTGGAACACTGGATTCAGGAATCCTATCAAATTGGTTTTTGAAACTACAGGGCTTTAAGTTTTTAAACTATAGGAACTATTAGAGTTGTAAACAACTTAAATTTTTAGGAGTTTGTGTTGGTAGGGTCCTATTAAAAAAATTCCCAAAATGTATAGGGACCTAGGGATTAGTTAAATGCTAGCCAACTGTATCGTTATGTATTGGAATATACTCGGCACCGGCATTGGCACTGGCAACTATTTTAGGACCAAAATGTTATAAATAAATGCTTAAGAGTAATATATTTCAGTTTTGCTATAAATTTCTGTTTGGAGCACTGTGAATCTATTGCCTCTAATTGCTCTCAAGATTTAATTGAAAATAGGAAGAAAGGGCTTCAGCTAATTCACTGGCTAGCAAAATGGTTGAGTCAATGAAGTTTCTGGCTTCGCAGGTAATTTTTCTGGAAATTGTGTTTTTGGCTTTTTTTAAAAAAAAAATTGGCTATGCATATTTCTTTTCTCTTCACTAATATTATTATGTATTTTTAATTGACTGTAGGCTCGTATATATGAAGGCAATGAACCAATTCAATTTCATTCTATCCTACAAACCTTCATTGTTTTTAAGGTTTGTGGGATCCTAATATTGTGGAAGCTCACACCCCATCTTTTACTGGTTATGTAACTTGTTCATATTCATTTTAATCAGGGCGGGCTTAGTGATGGATACAAGACTTACATTGCGGAAAAGGAAATTCCAGATGATACATACACCGAGGACAGTTTAGGATTATTCCGAATCCAAGGCTCTGGACCAGACAATATGCAAGCTATACAAGTTGAACCGGTATGCCCCATGCCCTTTTTGTAATGGTCATTTGTCTATCCACATATGTGGTATTGGGCAATACACCCTTTGAATTTACTTGCTCTGTTTATGTAATCAAATTTTCTTTTCATGTGACATCAGGTTGCTTCTTCCTTGAATTCCTCTTATTGCTATATACTTCATAATGGGCCTGCGGTCTTTACTTGGTCTGGAAGCAATACAAGTGCAGAAAACCAGGAACTTGTAGAGAGGATGCTGGATTTGATAAAGGTCTGATGTGTGTTTAAAATATAGCAAAAAAAAATTAATAGGTCTAAGCAAACACCTAGAAGTTAGCTTTGGTTTTTGGGTCAAATAATTGTATTGGACAAGCAGCTAGATGTGGGTAAAGTTTTATATGCTTCCATGTTGAAAATGGTTTATATATATATATATGGTTATTATCATTTTTATCATAATCGCACTAGGATTGCCTCTGTTGTCATCGGGGGTTTGGTTTTTTTTTTTTTTTTGATGCTATCCAGTGGATGTACGCCGGTCCCTATTACTCAGCGAGGAAATTACACTGCTATGAAAAAAAATACTAATATACATTGATTTCATGTTTTTATTAAGCTTTTAAATGTCTGAAGAGACCACTATCAAATATATTTGTTATATTTGTTTAGGCAGGTTTCTCCGTTTATTTAGTTTTCATATGCTTGCTAAATTTCTGCAGCCAAATTTACAATCAAAACCACAAAGGGAAGGTACAGAATCTGAACAATTTTGGGATTTGTTGGGAGGAAAATCAGAATATCCCAGTCAAAAGATTAGTAGGGAGCCTGAAAGTGATCCTCACCTATTTTGTTGCAACTTCTCGAAAGGTAAGGGATCATTTTCTTGTTTGCTGGATATTTACAGACCCCCTTACCCCCTTCAAAGGCAAACAGCTGACTTTCTTGTAATGGTTTTCTTCTGCTGCCGAATTGAACAATGAGCAGGAAACTTAAAGGTGAGTACACCCACTGATCTATTATCTGTATTTCTGTGGTAACAATATTCTTAATTTTGTAATTTATGGAAACAATGGTACGAAGATGTGTTAAAGTAGGTCTTGTCTGCTGGCTTTCAACACAATTTCATTTCTAGTATGTAAGTTGCTTGTCATAAACAAAAACTTAATGATGCGTGTGATCCATATTTTAAGCTCTAAATCTAATTACATGTGATTAATAAGATTGAAACAGAAACAGAAGCGAGTTTGATCAATCTGATATTGTTGAAAAAACATAGTAAATGGTCAATGTTAAGCTACGAAACAAGGATGGAATACAGTTTCCGAAAACAACACATTATACACATCATTGGTACTACTGTTAGAGGCAGGAAAGCGATAGGTATTATAATTGATCCGAACACAATAATAAAGAAATTGATGAAATTATATTAATAACAAACTCAGAGGATGAATCCTCTTTACAAAAGGTGAATGGAAACAGTAAATGAACAGTGGATGGAGATGAATCTCTTTGCAAAAGGAAGTAATGATACTCTCAACAATGAGAGCACCCCCTCTGAGATGGCGATCACCTCATACTCAGCCCTGAATTCCTACTTCATACTCATCATAACCCTCACACGTCACCCATACTTCCTTTTTAACCACTTCACCTTCTTTCTTACCCTCCAATAGTAAAGCATCACCTTTCCATTTTGTTATAACTTCCCCTCTCCCTTCTAACGGTTTCCTCTATACTCATTTCACTTTGTCGTGTGCCTGTCATATTGGTATAAGAGTAGAATCAGTATTGAAAGTTGGTAACCTTCTCCAGTTAATGGTAAAAACAGGAGAAAAACTCTACCAAAAAAAAAAAAAAAAAGCAGAAGAAAAATGGAGGCAGGTACCAGTAAAACAGAAAGAGGAAACATCAGTGCAGCAAGTTATCTTTGCTCCAAGGCCTAAGCCACCTGGAAATTTCTTCACAGTTACCTCTCATCCCAAACCTCATCCACCTAATATTAGGCATTCATCAAGTTATTTATAATGATATTCAGTATGTGATTACATGATAAGATTACTCAATAGTTTCTTTTTAAGAAGTTACTGAAATTGACCGCAGATGTTATTCAAAATCAAACTTATGGGTAATATATAAGAGCAGCAAATTAGAATAAAATACAGCTAACCTGGTTAAATATTATATAACATGTTAGCGCGTGATTATTCACTAAGAGGTGGTATTGGCCATCACGGTTTCTTTTACAGACTTGGGTGACAAATGCAGACAGATAAGTCTGAGAGATGTGTATGGATTAAAAAAAATTTAATAGCTCAGTTTACTAAGGAAACATATACAAATTTTAAGGGTGAATACTCTGTCCTGTGTGCTGCGCTGCTTATGACAATGTGAATACTTGGATTAATGTTGAGCAATTCTTTCAGGTGACGGAGATATACAACTTCTCCCAGGATGATTTAATGACAGAAGACATTTTCATCTTGGATTGTTACTCAGAAATCTTTGTCTGGGTTGGCCAGGAGGTTGACTCCAAGAGTAGAATGCAGGCGCTAACAATTGGTGAGGTAAAACTGGTTTTGCTACAAGCATAATTTAATGGCTACTCTTTCAGAGACTCTGTGATATCTTTAGTTAATTTAATGCTTAGTTGAGTCCTATAACAATCCTGTAATTTTAGGACACCATGAAATTTTTATCTAATCATTTTCATGTCTTCGACATTTTGAATTTAACATCTATTAGGTTCCAGATTTGGCTGTGGATTTATTAACTCATTATTGTGAATTGAGCAGAAATTTATTGAGCATGATTTTCTGCTGGAGAAGTTATCTCGCGTGGCTCCAGTATATGTTATCATGGAAGGGAGTGAGCCACCGTTTTTCACTCGGTTTTTTAATTGGGAGTCGGCAAAGTCTGCAGTAAGTTTATCAACATTTAATCATGTGACTTTTTAACATCCTGGTATTGACAATTCCTTTTTAACCAGATGTTGGGGAACTCATTTCAAAGGAAGCTTAAAATCCTGAAAAACGGGGGTGCTGCACCACTGGATGTAAGGCATTTCATTATCTTAGCTTCCTTTACAGTCACTAATGAAATGTTCCCTTTCTTTTTTTATAAATATTCATCGGACCCAATGTTCGTTCAAAATCAAGTTTCCAATATTTCCTCCCTCATGTTAGCAGTTTGGTGGCTGAAAAGCTACCTCTATTTATAAGGATTTTTCTTAACCCTGTTTTAATGGAATTTATTATAGGTATAAATAGCATGTAAAATTTAAATTAATGATTCAGGATAACTGACTACTAATTTAACTTTGTGGATAAATGTTTAAATTGGCTAAAGTGGTGCAAGTTTTTTGCATGTTTTGTATATGCGTCCACTTCAATTGTGGGTCTGGGGCCTTATCACTTAGTAAGTTAGTGCTCATTAATAGATAGATTAAATACTAGAGTGTGACAATAACACTAATGTCTCCCTCTCCCCTGAAAATCTAAAACCCAAAATAAATTAAAACATGGAGATAAATACTTTTCTGCAATTAATTAGTAGTTAATCTTATTTTGTTTGTCCAAACCTTGGACATCAATATCTGACCCAAATTTTGAAGACCTGTGCCAGTTGACAACGGATTATAATTCACTTCATCTTTTAATTGTCTCTGCTTTGCCTGTCCAGATATATTTTCTTTGCATTTAATCCGCTTAGTTGTTGAAATACCTTATGTACATTGTCAGAAACCAAAACGGAGAACACCTACATATGGAGGAAGGTCTAGTAGTGTGCCTGATAAGTCCCAGCAGCGTTCCTCTCGTAGCATGTCCGTTAGTCCTGACCGTGTTCGTGTGAGGGGCAGGTCTCCAGCCTTTAATGCACTAGCTGCTACTTTTGAGAGCTCCAATGCTAGAAATCTTTCAACTCCACCTCCAGTAATTAGAAAGCTGTATCCAAAATCTACAACACCAGATTCTGCAATACTAGCGTCAAAATCTAAAGCCATAGCTGCACTTACTTCTAGTTTTGAACAGCCACCTTCTGCACGAGAAAGTTTGATACCTCGGTCAGTTAAAGGTATAAACATTTGATGAAATAATTGCACACCAGCTTCCTTTTTTTTTTTTTCTGCCTTCCTCTTTTGAGTTACACTTTTGCTTTGAGTAATATTATTTTTTTTTTCCTTTGAGTAATATAATTCACTTTGTTGCAATGTGCTTTCTGTTCCGGGTTGTTACAATGTGAAGTGAGTCCAATCACCCCTAAATCAAACCCTGAGAAAAATGACAAGGAGAATTCTGTGAGTGGCAGAGTGGACTCTCTTACCATAGAGGAAGATGTGAAAGAAAGTGAAGCTGAAGATGAGGAAGGTCTCCTTATTTACCCATATGAACGTCTTAAAATAACTTCTACAGATCCTGTGCCGGACATTGATGTAACTAAAAGAGAGGTAAAATAGACTATATAGGCTAGCTATAATATCATCATATCTATTTCCTTATCATATTTTTTTTCCCCATTCTTTTGAAATGCAGCTTATTAGGCTTTTGTTCATTTAGTTTTGATTTGTTTGTATTTGATGCATGCAGACTTATCTATCTTCTGCGGAGTTCAAAGAGAAATTTGGGATGTCCAAGGATGCTTTTTACAAGTTGCCCAAATGGAAACAAAACAAACTCAAAATGGCTATTCAGCTATTCTGATTCTTAAACTTACCCATCTATCAGCTCCCTGCAGTTTAGGTAGGAGAAACTTTTATCATAAACGTTTATATTATTCTTCCTTGACGATTTTATATCTACTTTTTCTAGTTGCTCGTCTTAAATCCAAAGAGCTTCTCTGTTTTGCAGTAAGGAACTGAACATACGGAAGTAAAGGGGACAGCATCAGTGTTTTTTTTTAGCATAACTGCGACTGCTCCCAGGAAACTTTTCATGAAGAGAAACCAGAGATTTTCCACCTCTCTCTTTCTCTTTGAAGTGGTTTGAATGTTTAGGTTTTTGTCTTTGTTGAGTTAGCTGCGTGGCATTAATTTTATAGGGCAAAGGTTGTTTGTGAGCTTGGTTTTTGAAAAGAAAAAGAAAAATTCTTTTGGGTTTCAAGTTAGATCTTCATTTCATTTCATTTTATTTTTTAATTTAATTTAAAATTGTTTTGGTCAAGCAATCGGGGTTGCAAATGCGGTCTAATTAGGTTGTGTTGATATTGAGGACAAAGTGTGTATAGTAGAGTGTAAAAAACGAGTCAGATCCATATTTGTTTTGGAAATGAAGTGTGATTCTTTGTTGTTCTCTGCAATTTTCAAGCATGCCATTGAAACTTGGAACATAAGGGTCAGCCATAACTCTATTGTGTCCTTGTAAAACATTCAAGGGCCACTGGATATATACAGGAGGGCATCCCACATATTATTTTTTTTTAAAAAAACCACGTGTTTTTAGCAGTGCATTTCTTTATGACGCAATTCTCGACATTTTCGGACAAGTACATACCAAGTGATTTTGTGGGGGGGTTGTTATGAAAAGTTCTTCATTAAGAACGACGAAACAAAGAAACATGAACTAAACTAACCACTATGTTACTCTTTTGTTTTTGTTCCTCATACAAGCACTGGTTGAGGTGTTCATGGATGAGTTAAAAATAGATTGTTTTTGTTCTTCATCTTACTCTTAATAGAGTTAAATAAACACAACACTCTTCATCTTACTCCTTTTTTATGCGAGAGTGCAACAGTCAATTTTCTTTGCCAAATCATGAGCATGTGTAGTCATGCCTCTACTAGAGACATTCTTACAAACACAATACTTGGACTCCTTTGTGTTAGCTATGGCGAAGTGAATGATTTCTTATCCGAGTCACTTGGAAGGGGTGAAAATGGATTT
The DNA here is from genome assembly GCA_030408175.1 of Trifolium repens. Taxonomy (NCBI): domain Eukaryota; kingdom Viridiplantae; phylum Streptophyta; class Magnoliopsida; order Fabales; family Fabaceae; genus Trifolium; species Trifolium repens. The sequence continues at coordinate 17,526,936 of CP125839.1, read as the reverse complement.
GTAACGACCATCATATCAAGTGTGGCTTGGATCAAAGTTTCAAATTTCACAGGCCATTTTGAGAATGACATGCGTCATGCAAGAATTTCTTTTGCCACTTTTACCAATTTTCTCGTACATCATACGAATTTATCAAAATACATCTATCTGTTACTTAGGTAGCGGATATCCTCAAAGACACCTTACCAATTCTTTTTTATAACGTCTGTTACTTAATTAGCGGACGACATTTACAAAATTTCTTGATTTTTGTAACACCCAAACCCGTATTTAATAAAAATACTATTTTAAAAAATGCGCAACGGAAATAAAGTTTGATTCATGAAAGACTTGGTTCGAGTATTACATCGTACACATAAAAGCTTACCAATAACTTAATTAGTAAAACGATTATTGTACAAATAAGTTTATAAGAAAATACATATTTAAATACATTGGAAATAAAAGCAAGACTCTAAATAATACATTATAGAAATAATCCCATCCTCGTATCACATCAGAGCGGAGCTTCACTGACAACTCGATCACAAACATAACCTGAAGATCTGGAACCCAAATCCAGCACATACACAAAACAGAGGGTTAGATAATATAACCATAAAAGAAACTAAGTACAAGCACATACTTAATACTTAGGACATAGCATGGTTATGTCTAACAATTCATTCCATAAACGAATATCAATCTCATATCATTCATATTTCATAATCATAAAATATAATGTATCATAATAATGCCACATTCTCAATCAATTGACAAGTATACACATCATCATCAATTATCAATCAATATTACACATCTCATAATATGTTCAATCATAAGTATCACATTATTCAACCATTCACAATTATAATGGAATACAATCTCAATTATCAAATAGCAATTAGAGTGCACAACTCCCTAATGCAAACTAATGCAAACACATAATGTATGTCACCCTAGACATATCTAATGCATGTGGTACCATCGTCTTTATTAGAGTATCTCACCTCTAATATCCTTCTTTATCAAATATTATCATTTGATATCCTTCTTTATTAGAATCCACATGATTCTAATATCCGACTCAAAAATGAATGCATGAATGTACACATACCAAATAATGATGATAACACTATACATCTACTCATGAATAATAGGCCACTCATCCATATTATTCCTTCTTTAAGTTCTCATGAACTTATCTCAACACATCATCATATCATCATTAAGGTATACATTCAAGCACAAATATCATAAAGTAATTCATTCACCTCAATTCAATTAGGCATCCATTTATTATTATCAATCACTAATAATAATATTCACCATAATCAATCATCATTTACCAATTTATACATACATGTCCATATACATGATCGTATTATCATCATCACAAATCATCAACAATTACCTATCATCATTATGAACATAATCTCATCTCAACATACTCATAAATCATATTTAATTAGCATGTACAATAACACTTAACATCTAAGTCAATTATAAGTTATCATCCTCAATTTCAATCAATCATACACATATAAGCATATCATCATCATACTAACTCAAGATTCAATCAATCCAAATCTATAACATGTTATAAGACCAAATCTAATCATGTTATAACCTCACAATCATCATACAACATAAAGAAATTTCTCAAAATTAGGTCATGGTCGCTTAGCGACTACTAGCGATGAACCGGCGACGAAAAAGTGAAAAAGGCAGCGTGGTCGTCGCTCAGAGCGAAACCTGGCGACGGCTGGTCGCTGGTGGTCGCTGGGCGAACATTCAAAAATTCTGGATTCACTGAAGAACACATGAATCGTCGCTGGCGGTCGCTGGGCGACCAAACCCAGAAATTCATGTTCTGCTCACAGGTTTCACATAGAATCACATAGAAATCACGAATTTCATGTTATAAACTCTTAAAGCTATCACATTTAAGCATTTATATCATGTATAGACCTAGAAGTACAAGATTTAACATCATCAAACATCATTTCAAATGAAAAGTAGAGATTTTTCCTTATTTTATTCAAAACTCATTTTCAAATATCAACAACAACAAATCATTCATGAATCACGAAATTGATGATAGAAATGGAAGATAGAATCATATAATGACATATTAACATCATACAACAACACATAAAATCATTAACACATTCCCTTGATTCCAATTCCCCACCAAAAGAGATGAGAGGGTTTGGGTATGGTGAATAGGCATCTCCCCCCTCTTTGATCATCTCAAAGTTATATTATCTAAGCCTCTTACCTCAATAAAGTTGGAATCTCTACTCCACCACTTGATTTCCTTTAATCTACCATGGCTTATTCTTTATTTGATCTTCTTCTTCATCTCTTTCTCTTTCTCTACTCTCTCAACTCTCTCTTTCTCTTAACTTCTCTTTCTCTCATTTTTATGATAATAAAATCACACTACTACTCTTCACAAAAACCTCCTATATATAACCCCAACTTAAGTTATATGAAATCCCTCAAATACCCTTAATTTCACTACTAATTCCACTCATAATCTCAACTTTACTATTACCACAAATTCTTGTACTATTTACACCATTGTCACTGCTTCCTCTCCAAGACACTCTATCCCTTTAAGATAATAACCAAAGTGTCACTCTTATCTCTACACAACCCACTAACTCACACTAGATTACTATATTACCCTTAATTCTACCATAAACTCTTATTCATTCTAATTAAGCCCAATACTCATAAAAGCCCATCATCAACAAACATAAATGCAACAATTAATTAATACATATAAAACATATCAATTAACATATACAATTAATTAAATAACATCGATTAATCAAATATAATAAAATATAAGAATTGGGGTGTTACAACTCTACCCCCCTTAAAGAATTTTCGTCCTCGAAAATTTCACGCAAAGTTACAACTAACAAGTTCAAGGTTCATAGATCAATCAATAATAATCAACGGTTATAACCATACCAAATAAATGAAATATTCATCACCAATTGCATACAATACAAAAATGGACAAGACCTACTCATGGCACTACCTCATATTGTTACAAATTATATACACAGAATGATATGATATTTCAATCAACAAGATAACATGCCTCACAATCCAAGTTATGGCTTCAACATAATTTAAGACTAAGATTAACTCCACAAAATACAAACTCACATGCCATCGATGCGCACATAATAAAGTCATACAAAAATTACGAAACTAGCATAACCCTAAACATATCATGAATTACCAAATAACTCAATCTCACAAAATCATTTATAATCATCACATATACATATTCATCGCAAAATTTCAAGTTCACAAAACACGGTCAATACATTCTATAAAAATCATTTTTTTTTTCTTCATCTCTTAGCAAACTCTAGACACTACCAAAGTTTGACAAGATTAGTATCATCCAATCAACACAATCCCGTCTATCCATTAACAAGAGATCAAGGACGGCCAGTTCCTTAATTTGTTAATAAATGGACAATAATTATGTTGGTGGTTCAAACCATCCTTACCAAGCTACGATAGTGCTTTCTTAAGCGCGAAACACATAAGCATTTATCAATAAGTAAACATAATATTGAGGTAGCATAACTGAATAAATATATAAAACATTTACACATGAGCATACAAAGCATATCACATCATCTCGCATAAACATTTAATTAGCATACATTGCCCCTGAACATAAAAGTTACGAATCAACTTAAAACAAGAAAGATAGATATTCCACAACAATAAATCTTAAGAATTCAACCATTCTTACCAAACAAGGAGACTCTCACCAAAACATCACATTTAAAATCATGTAATGACTAATAAGAGAAACAATTATGGAGACATAGATCATACACACATATATTCATATATTTCAAAATCCATCAAAAGAGGATATCACAATTTGACAAATCCGCAAAGTCATGAAAACATGTTTATGAAAATAGCACATTTGAAAGATTCATTCACAATGCACAATTTATATAGTTACTCACATAGGAATCATGGTAAAGGATATTCAAATAATCTACAATTAATCTATCATGTTGTATTCATCTAAAATCTCAATAATTCAAAAATAACACATTGCCAACATATGCATAATCTACACAAGGACACACAACAAATACCTACATGAAACCTCTCATTCTTAAATCATCAATCTAAGAGTTTGATCATGGTAAAAGAACAAACATTTCATAACATCGAATTCTAAGTGACTCAAGGATTCACATTCATATACATAAATCATGCAAGGAAACAAATAACTTAGCATGGTAATCAACCTAATCAAATAAGATCATCAAATTTCGCATCACATTGAATTCATTCATTCTCGAAAGTTCTCAAAAGAAAGAATGATACAATTAACAACTCCTTAAAAGACATTGCAACAATTTACGAATATGGTGCATATCATTATCCATCAAACACAAATCATTCTAAGCATACTTATCACTTAAATAATTTCAAAATACTTCAACAATGATTAACAATAAATATTTGTAAGACAAATCAAACGCACAAGTGTCTATTCTACATTGCACAAGAGCATGATACAACATTTCTCATAAGCATATCATACAAGATAAATAATTAACTTATCATGACACTCAATCATCTACACAATATCATGAAAGCATTTAAGGAACATACATGTCTTCTCCGAAATTTAGAAAATTACAATCACATCAAAACAAGAAAAGATAAATATTCCATAGCACCAATTCTAACACTCAACGAATCATACTCATATAAGCATATTCATGCAAGAAAACAATTTAGCTTAACATGGTAATTAACATGGTAAAATAAAATAGTAATTCCTTACATCACATTTTGACAAATTCATTCCCAAAGGTATAGTATAACTACTTACTATAATTCACAAATAACAAGTAGACAAATTAATCTTCATGGTGATAATCTAGCATATATCATATAAGGCAAAACATACGTTAAACATATCCTAGAATTCATTAATATTCTACTCTTTCCATTTTCATGAAAAACTAGTTTCATTCACCCAAAAGAAAATAATATAGATTTTCAACATCATTCACATCATAAAGAATAACTACTAGTTTTAGAATCATCATATGTCATAAAGCATTATGCACAATAATACACATAAGAGCATGTTCAAGAATACACATAAACTCCACTATAATAGTTTAATTAAACTATAATACATACCCAAGTACTATTTGAATCTATGTTGTATAAAAATAAATTTCATTATCCTATACAAGTTCAAATATCAAAATCATTACTATCTTTGCATTTAATCTACTCACGATAACATACAAGGAAAACAAATGGTCTCATTTCACGCAACTAAAGCAAAACATCATTTATCACCAATCAACAAGGATACAATCACATCATGTACTAATTTGGGCATATGAAGTTATAAGCTAACATAGAAGCATAGTAATAATCATGAATTAACTTCCAAACATGAAGTAAAAATTATAAATGCTATAGTTATTGCCAAATTAAAACACAAATTCCAAGAATCAAGTAAAACAACATACTAACGAGGAACTAACAATAAAATTCATGAAATCAACCTCACACATAATCAATAAGTTATTCGAATACATAGAATTCACCAATACATGTTCGTCTTAATAGATCACAATCTTTTCATGAATATTCACCAATAATCGTCATGTTAAAGCATTCAAGTAATTTCACTATTTCATTCATGCATATAAATTCTCAAATAATTTCACGGATACATACATACATACATATCATCATTTAATTAATTCAATCATACTACACAAGTAATTACCATAAATAAACCATCACAACATATATTTATGACGCATGCATACGCAATCATACTTAATTTCATATAATCATAGATTTTCATCAACAAATGAATCTATACTAATATGCGAACATAATCATTTTAAATAGGGTAATAACAAGAAGACATTATCATTTAAGTCACTCTCTTGAAATAAAAACAACAATCATGTTCTCAATTTTGAAGGATAGCACAATTGATGACAATAATAATATTCATTCATTCCATCGAATGTAAATATCAACAACAACAAATATCGTCATTAAGTCACATTTTAAAACAACAATGATGAATGCATATACATTATCAATTACGCACAATTATATCATGTTATAATCACTCATTTATCATGAAATCGTAAATAAATAAAATCATGTCAAAACTACACAAAGATTATAACTTTAAGCACATGCAACTATTATAATCATAAAAGAATAACATTCATCATGAATCAACATTAAAGAATACATGCTCATTACTTGACTTAATAACTTACAACTAAGATAATTATCAATATCATCAAATACTCACCAAAAGAATGAATAACATAATTCAATTAATATTCACTCATAGTTCATGAATAAACAATCACCAAGTAAATTCATAAAATAAACACATCACAACTTATCAACATTTATGAAGCAATAGATTCATAAGTCGACACCAATTAAAACACAAGTTTTAAGGATCAAATAAAACACATGTCAATAAGCAATAAAAACAAGATTCAATAAACTCATCATACATCCGCAAAATGATTAATAGTGACTAATGTGCAAGTGTAACTATAAAATTACATCACAAGAGGACACAACTGATACATAAACACAACTGACACTATGCTCACTTAGCCTGATTGCACAGACTTGCTCTGATTGACACACGACACACACTTAGCTCACTATGTCCGAGGACAACCGGAGCTCTGATACCAAATTGTAACACCCAAACCCGTATTTAATAAAAATACTATTTTAAAAAATGCGCAACGGAAATAAAGTTTGATTCATGAAAGACTTGGTTCGAGTATTACATCGTACACATAAAAGCTTACCAATAACTTAATTAGTAAAACGATTATTGTACAAATAAGTTTATAAGAAAATACATATTTAAATACATTGGAAATAAAAGCAAGACTCTACATAATACATTATAGAAATAATCCCATCCTCGTGTCACATCAGAGCGGAGCTTCACTGACAACTCGATCACAAACATAACCTGAAGATCTGGAACCCAAATCCAGCACATACACAAAACAGAGGGTTAGATAATATAACCATAAAAGAAACTAAGTACAAGCACATACTTAATACTTAGGACATAGCATGGTTATGTCTAACAATTCATTCCATAAACGAATATCAATCTCATATCATTCATATTTCATAATCATAAAATATAATGTATCATAATAATGCCACATTCTCAATCAATTGACAAGTATACACATCATCATCAATTATCAATCAATATTACACATCTCATAATATGTTCAATCATAAGTATCACATTATTCAACCATTCACAATTATAATGGAATACAATCTCAATTATCAAATAGCAATTAGAGTGCACAACTCCCTAATGCAAACTAATGCAAACACATAATGTATGTCACCCTAGACATATCTAATGCATGTGGTACCATCGTCTTTATTATAGTATCTCACCTCTAATATCCTTCTTTATCAAATATTATCATTTGATATCCTTCTTTATTAGAATCCACATGATTCTAATATCCGACTCAAAAATGAATGCATGAATGTACACATACCAAATAATGATGATAACACTATACATCTACTCATGAATAATAGGCCACTCATCCATATTATTCCTTCTTTAAGTTCTCATGAACTTATCTCAACACATCATCATATCATCATTAAGGTATACATTCAAGCACACATATCATAAAGTAATTCATTCACCTCAATTCAATTAGGCATCCATTTATTATTATCAATCACTAATAATAATATTCACCATAATCAATCATCATTTACCAATTTATACATACATGTCCATATACATGATCGTATTATCATCATCACAAATCATCAACAATTACCTATCATCATTATGAACATAATCTCATCTCAACATACTCATAAATCATATTTAATTAGCATGTACAATAACACTTAACATCTAAGTCAATTATAAGTTATCATCCTCAATTTCAATCAATCATACACATATAAGCATATCATCATCATACTAACTCAAGATTCAATCAATCCAAATCTATAACATGTTATAAGACCAAATCTAATCATGTTATAACCTCACAATCATCATACAACATAAAGAAATTTCTCAAAATTAGGTCATGGTCGCTTAGCGACTACTAGCGATGAACCGGCGACGAAAAAGTGAAAAAGGCAGCGTGGTCGTCGCTCAGAGCGAAACCTGGCGACGGCTGGTCGCTGGTGGTCGCTGGGCGAACATTTAAAAATTCTGGATTCACTGAAGAACACATGAATCGTCGCTGACGGTCGCTGGGCGACCAAACCCAGAAATTCATGTTCTGCTCACGGGTTTCACATAGAATCACATAGAAATCACGAATTTCATGTTATAAACTCTTAAAGCTATCACATTTAAGCATTTATATCATGTATAGACCTAGAAGTACAAGTTTTAACATCATCAAACATCATTTCAAATGAAAAGTAGAGATTTTTCCTTATTTTATTCAAAACCCATTTTCAAATATCAACAACAACAAATCATTCATGAATCACGAAATTGATGATAGAAATGGAAGATAGAATCATATAATGACATATTAACATCATACAACAACACATAAAATCATTAACACATTCCCTTGATTCCAATTCCCCACCAAAAGAGATGAGAGGGTTTGGGTATGGTGAATAGGCATCTCCCCCCTCTTTGATCATCTCAAAGTTATATTATCTAAGCCTCTTACCTCAATAAAGTTGGAATCTCTACTCCACCACTTGATTTCCTTTAATCTACCATGGCTTATTCTTTATTTGATCTTCTCCTTCATCTCTTTCTCTACTCTCTCAACTCTCTCTTTCTCTTAACTTCTCTTTCTCTCATTTTTATGATAATAAAATCACACCACTACTCTTCACAAAAACCTCCTATATATAACCCCAACATAGGTTATATGAAAACCCTCAAATACCCTTAATTTCACTACTAATTCCACTCATAATCTCAACTTTACTATTACCACAAATTCTTGTACTATTTACACCATTGCCACTACTTCCTCTCCAAGACACTCTATCCCTTTAAGATAATAACCAAAGTGCCACTCTTATCTCTACACAACCCACTAACTCACACTAGATTACTATATTACCCTTAATTCTACCATAAACTCTTATTCATTCTAATTAAGCCCAATACTCATAAAAGCCCATCATCAACAAACATAAATGCAACAATTAATTAATACATATAAAACATATCAATTAACATACACAATTAATTAAATAACATCGATTAATCAAATATAATAAAATATAAGAATTGGGGTGTTACAATTTTTATTTTTTTTTATAATGTCCACTATTTAACTAGCGGAAGGGTAAACATGAAAATGCATAAGACGTGTGAGAAATAGGTAGGGCAACCAAAAAAAATCTTGGGTCATGATAGTTGGGCAGTCACAACTATCTAATTTGCTTTTCGGCATCCACAAAGTTAAATGATGGTCAATCATTACGTTGAGCTCATTGCCTTTGATTCTTGAAGATCTGGACGTGTGAGATAAAGAAAAGAATCATGTCAGATTTTTCCTTTTGTCAACCTATGGGTTACTCGCGCACCCTACGGAATGACCAAAATACCATTCTGTGGATTAAGTCACGGATATAGGAAAAACGAGTAATTTTGAAAAATAACGTCCGCTACTTAAGTCATGGATGTTATAATTGGTAGGGTATTTTGTGGGTGTCCGTAACACAAGTCACGAACAAGAGTAGTTTAATCATTTTGTAGGGCGTGCCCCAGAAATCATAGAGTGACAAAAGTAATAATCTCATGTAATGTTGAAGGGTAATCCATCAACACATGGATACTTGTTTCCTCTTACATTTCACATATAGGACAAATGAGAGAATTATATATTACCCACTTGCTTCTCCTAAAATTAACAAACACTCTTTGAGTATCCATCCAAATAAAACTTTTCTACTTGGACATTTTCAGTTCTATAAACTTATCCAATCTTCCTCGGTAGATTGAAGGCTACCACACTACAGATACTACATGAAAGAAACTGAGATAGAGAGAGAAAAGTGATTCCATTGATTTCTAAAGTTAGTTACAAATGATAGAGTCTTTATCTTATATAGTGATAGAAACAGAGGGAGTTAGTTACATTGTGTAACTAACTTGACTAGTAACTAAGAATTCTAGAATCATCTATCAATACAAACTTAACTAGCTATCTGCTATATACTCTAACACTCCCCTGTAGAAGCTGGACTTGGCTTGATGAAACTATATTTGTCATAGACTCTTAGTTTATCTCTGAGAGCACAAAACTTGGCAGCTGAGAGAGGTTTTGTGAGCACATCAGCCCACTGATCTTGAGCAGGGACATGAGAGACTATAAGACTTCTGTTTAGAACCTTCTCTCTGACAAAAAAGATGTCAAGCTCCATGTGCTTGGTTCTATGATGCAGAGTTGGATTATGAGCTAAGGAGACAGTACTTAAGTTGTCACATAAAATCTTGGGAGTGTAGAATTTACAACCTAACTCAGTGAGAATGGATTGAAGCCAGAGAATTTCTGATGATAGATTAGCAAGGCTTCTGTATTCAGCCTCAGCACTTGACCTTGCCACTAGTGTCTGCTTTTTAGACCACCAAGAAACTAGATTAGGTCCAACATAAATGCAAGCCCCTGATGTGGACCTTCTATCATCAGGGTCTGATGCCCAATCAGCATCACAGAAGCCTATAAGAGTAAGAGGCTTGTCAATAGGAGCAGCTTGAATTAAGAGACCATAATGCAGGGTACCACTTAGATATCTGAGAATCCTCTTTACTGCCTTCCAATGCTCTTCAAGGGGATTAGAGAGGAATTGACAAACTTTATTGACAGAATATGCAATTTCTGGTCTTGTAAGGGTGGCATACTGCAGAGCACCAACAATTGATCTAAACTGGGTAGGATCTTCAACAGGAACAGACCCAACCTTAGACAACTTGAGTGTAGAAGCCGTAGGGGTAGGCATACCATTAGTAGTATCCATCTTGGCCTTGGACAATAAATCTCTAATGTACTTAGCTTGAGACAAGAGAAGGGACCCGTCAGCTAAGTGAAAAACTTCAATCCCTAAAAAATAATCCAATGTACCCAGCTGCTTAAGAGCAAATTCAGCATTCAAATTTGAAATCAACTTCTGAATATGAGGCATAGAACTCCCTGTGATGATGATATCATCAACATACACCAGAACAATTAGATGAATTTTACTTGTTTTCATCATGAAGGGACTAGGATCACATTTACTAGCCTGAAAACCATAACCAAGGAGAGCTGTTTTTAATCTGTCAAACCATGCCCTGGGGGCTTGCTTGAGCCCATATAGGGCTTTGTTAAGCTTGCAGATCAGAGTCTTATCTGATGCCTCAAAACCAGGTGGCTGCTGCATATAGACTTCCTCCTCCAAAATGCCATTTAAAAAAGCATTATTAACATCTATCTGCTGAATGGGCCATTTGTTAGATACAGCCATAGTAAGAACAGTCTTGACAGTGACTGGTTTCACAACTGGAGAGAAGGTTTCAGTAAAGTCAGAACCAGCTTGTTGATGAAACCCCTTAGCAACAAGTCTTGCTTTATATTTGTGAATAGTCCCATCAGGGTTTTCCTTGACTCTAAACACCCATTTGCAGCCTATGGGTTGTTTATGAACAGGAGGAGGAACAAGAGTCCAAGTATTGTTTCTGATTAATGCATCATATTCTTCCTTCATAGCAGCATGCCAATGAAAGGATAGGAGTGCCTGTTTAGCACTAGTTGGTTCAATGTGAGTTACAAGAATGGTGGGTTGATTTTTAGTCTTAGACCTTGTTAACATATGATGACTGGCCCGAGGTGGAATGGTAGGTAAAACAGGAGTAGAGATAGAACTGGAAGCACCAGAAGAAGGAGAAAAAAATATATGCTGTGATGCATTGGAATTTTGAATAGGAGGGGAGCTGGTGGTAGAGTAGTCAGATAAGGAGGTGGGGGTAGAGATATCAGGGCTCATAGGAATAGTGGTGAGAGGAATAGGATTGAGAACAGGAGGTTGAGTGGGTGTATTAGAAGCTGAAGGTGATGTAGGTGGTGGTGAAGATGTTTGTTGGGTAGGAGTTGGAGTATTAGTGCTGAGAGAGGGTAAAAACAGGGAGAGTTGAGATGGGGAGTTGGTTGAAGCAGGTGATGTGGGGACAGGTTTGTTTTTAGAGAAAATTTGATTGCAGGGGAATCTTTGTTCATTGAAAAGAACATCTTTAGATACATACACTCTCCCATCAGAACTTAAGCATTTATAACCCTTGTAGGTAGATGAGTATCCCAAGAATACACATTCTTGAGACCTATAGGCCAGTTTGGTGGAATGGTAAGGTCTAAGGAAAGGAAAACATGCACAGCCAAATATTTTGAGGGCTTTGTAATCAGGGTGTTTGTTTAGAAGTACATAGTAGGGTGAGTTATTTTGAAGGACATGAGTGGGGATTCTATTGATGAGGAAGGCTGCTGTGATGAATGCATGATCCCAGTACTTCATTGGGAGATTGACTTTGGATAAAAGAGTGAGGCCAGTCTCAACAAGGTGTCTATGTTTCCTCTCAACTAATCCATTTTGATGATGGGTATGGGGACATGTTAATCTATGAGTGACACCAAGTTTATTAAGATGTTGGGTAAGGGGTCTGAACTCTCCACCACCATCAGTTTGAACACTTTTAATTTTACAATTGAATTGTAACTCAACCATGGACTGAAACTGAATAAAAGTGTTATAGGTATCAGATTTTTTCTTTAAAGGATAGACCCACACAAATCTGGAAAATGCATCAACACAAGTGAGAAAATATGTAAAACCACTAGAAGAGGTGATAGGTGCAGGACCCCACAGATCACAGACAATAAGTTCAAGAGGGAGGGTATAGACAGTGGTAGATGTTGGTGCATGAAGTCTATGACTTTTGCCTAAGCAACAGTCAGAACAAAAGACATTTTGTGGTTTAGATGAGATATGAATATTACATATTTTGAGTGCTTCTTTAAGTGCATCATGGTGAGGGTGTCCTAAACGATCATGCCACAAATTGTAAAGAAAAGCAGAATTTTAATTATTGGAATATTGAGATATATTTACATTAGCATTTTGGATAGCAGGAAGAGTAAACAAACTAGTATTAGGTATAGAAACAGAATTACACTGCTTGGAGTTATTCAAACTAGAAGTAGAAATGCTAGGACTAAGCAGAGAAAAAGAATTACACTGCTTGGATTTATTTAATGCAGGAAAAGAAACTAAAGGAGAGGCAAACTTATAGAGACCATCTGCTCCAACTACTCCATGCAGCAGGACTTCAGAGAAAGCCTGTGATTTGACAACACAGAAACTAGGGTGAAACTCAAAATGAACATTATTATCTTGAGCAAATTTAGAGACACTCATAAGATTTTTAGTTATATTAGGAACTAAGAGGAGATTATTAAGGGCAAGGGAGGTTTTAGGGTTGGTTTGAGAAGTAAAACACATAGAACCTATAGAGTTAATAGGCAAACCTTGTCCATTTCCCATTAGCACCTGGTCAGATCCAGAGAATGATGTTGCATCAGAGAGATTAGCTGCATCAGGAGTAACATGGTGAGAAGCACCTGAATCAGGATACCACCATTGGTTATTGAAGGCAGAGCTATTTCCTATAAGCAGAGCCTGAGGACGTGGTTGTTGTTGTTGTGGTCTTGGTGGATAACCATAGCCATATCCACTGAAAGGAGCAGGATATTGAGGTTGAAAGAGTGGAGGTGGTTGAGGCCTATAGCCATAACCAAAGCCAGGCATTGTCCCTGTGTGCCTGTAATGACAAATAGAGGCATCATGATTATTTCTATTGCAGATCTGACAAGTAACACCTCTTCCATGAGCATCATGATTATTTCTATTGCAGATCTGACAAGTAACACCTCTTCTAAGGGATAACCCTGTAACACCCGTATTTTTATTTTATTAGATTTATTAGAATTAATAACCTTTTTTATAGTATTTTATTGGGTTAATTATTATTAAGTGAGATAATGTCCATTTTAGGAAAGAGTAGAGTAATTATTTTATTAAGTGAGTGAGTAGTGTTGTGAAAGAATAGAATAGTTGGGCTTAAGTTAATTGGGCTTAGACAAAGAGGAATGATAGTTTGGTCTTTGTAAGACATTAGGTTTTAAATAGGGTTTTGAGGATTAGAGTGAGTAAGAGCTCATAAGAGAAAAATAGAGAAAGAGGTAGAGAGAGAAGCTTAGAAGATAGAAGAAGGAGGAAGTAGAGGGGAAGAGAAGGACTCAAGTGTTCATCCTAATAGAAGGTAAGAGAGTAGTTTTTCAATTCATAGAGATGATCAAAGAGGGGGGAGATGTCTATTCTCCACACCTAAACCCTCTCATCTCTTTTGGTGGAAAAAGGGGATTCAAGGGAATGTGTTAATGAATTCCTATGATGTTAATATGTTATTACATGATTCTATCTTCTATTTCAATCATCAATTTCGTGTGTTATATGAGAATTGTTGTTGTTGATATTTGAAAATGGGTTTTAAGCAAAATGAGGAAAAATCTCTACTTTTTACTTGAGATGATGTTTGATGATGTTAGAACTTGTACTTCTAGGTCTATATATGATATGTATGTTTAAATGTGATAGCTTTATGAGTTTATAACTTGAAATTCGTGATTTTTATGTGATTCTATGTGAAACTCGTGAGCAGAGCATGAAAATCTGGGTTTGCTCGCTAAGCCACCAATCCGTCGCTGCAAGCGAGGATTCATGTGTTCTTCGCGAACCCAGAAATTCATGTGGTCGCCCAGCGACCAGTAGCGACCTCCAGCGACCAGCCGTCGCCAGGTCTCGCTCTGAGCGATGACCACTCTGCCTCTTCTCGCTTGTTTCATCGCTGGTAGTCACTCAGCGACCATGACCTGTTTTTGAAGAATTTCTTTAAGTTGTATGATGATTGTGAGATTATAACATGACTAGATTTGGTCTTATAACATGTTATAGATTTGGATTGATCGAACCTTGAGTTGGTATGATGATAATATGCTTATATGTGTATATTTGATTGAGATTGAGAATGATGAGCTATGATTAGCTAAGATAACATGTGTTATTATGTATTGCTTGAATGTATACCTTAGTGATGATAAGACAGTATAATTCGATGTGAATTAAAGAAGGATTAATAGGGATGAGTAGCCCATTAATCATGAGTGGAGTATGGTATTATCATCATTATTTGGTATGTGTACATTCATGCATTCATCTTTTGAGTTGGATATTAGAATCACGTGGATTCTAATAAAGAAGGATATCAAATGATAATATTTGATAAAGAAGGATATTAGAGGTGAGATACTCTAATAAAGACGATGGTACCACATGCATTAGATATGTCTAGGGTGACATACATTGTGTATTTGCATTAGTTTGCATTATGGATTTATGCACTCTAATTGATAATTGATATTTGGTAATTGTGATCGTGTTTTCCCATTATCATTATAATTGAGGTTGATTGAATAATGTGAACTTGGTTATATGTTTAATCACATAGTAATGAGTATAGTTTACTACTATTATGAGTATTGATTGCATGTTACTTGATAAGTATGTAATCTAGTTTTATTATGAATGTTTACATAATGTAAGTGTACCTTATACTTATTATTATGAACTTGAATTGGAACTAACTCTCTTATTTTGTGTATATGTACTGGTTTGGGTCCAGATTCTTCAGTTGATATGTCTCGGTGAAGCTTCGCTCTAATCACGACATGGGCAATTGGTTTCCTATGTATAGAGATTTATTCCTAATTTTCAAACTCATTAAGGATGTATTACTTTAGAAACATTTTTGTAATAAATGGTATACTCACTAATTAAGTTATTAGTAAGTGTTTTGTAAGAAGTATTTGTAATGCTCGAACCGTTATTTTTATAATAAATAATCTTTTCCGTTGCGTATTTTGTATTATATTTTATAAAGGTACAATTTTATTAAATAACGGGTTTGGGTGTTACAATTTGGTATCAGAGCTCCGGTTGTCCTCGGACATACCGAGCTTAGTGTGTGTCATGTGTCGATCAGAGCAAGTGGAGCAGTCAAACCAAGTGAGTGTTGAGTCAATCGTGTTTATTGTATCGATTGATCTTTGATGTGTTGGTTTATATTTGATAAAAAAATAGGATGTTTGTCTTGATTGATGAGATTTGGTATTGTTAATTGTTTCATTGATGAAATGATAATTGTTTGTTGTTATTACTCTATTCAATGATTATGTTCATATACGAATGAAAATCTATGTTATATGAAATAAAGTTTTATGTTTATGCATATGTCATAAATGAATGTTGTGATAATTTATTTATGATGATTGCATGTGTAGAATGATTGAATTGGTTAATTGATAATATGATTATGTATATGTATATATGAGTTGATAAAAGATGATTAGGATGTAATGACAAGTATGTTGTTGAATTGTGATCGGATCGTGATGATGATATGCTTACGTATGTGTGATCGAATCATGTATGTATATATCACTTGTGAATGATTAGTGATAATATGTATGTATTCATGGAACTAATTGAGAATTTATGAATAGGAATGAATTGGTTAGATTACTCGAATACCTTAACATGAACATGTATTACAATAACTTGTAATTATGTATGAGATGAATTTCATGAATGTTGGTGATTAGTTATTTGTTAACATGCGTTTCTAAATGACATTGACTTTAGCATTTAAATGATGTTAGTTTAAGTGCTAATTTGCTAATACTTGAGTTGTTATAAGTCTTATGAGAATAATGCGATGATTATGTAATTTCACATGTCTGCAAATTAATTGGTGTCGATTATTATGCTTATATGTTTGTTATAACTTCGTGTGTTTAAAATTATGACCTCATGTTTTAACGAACTTGGATATATGATGTTTTATTCTAGTTGTTTAAGTATGATAATTGAATTGATATTTTACTGTAACTATTTGAAGTAAAGTTTATATGAATCTTCATGTATGTTCATATGTATGATTGGTGTGTAGTTCTTTATGACATGTGATAAATCTTAGAAGTAGTGTTAATTCCAAATATTGTGAATCTTGTTGAAATTAATTATTTCCTTTGAGTAGATGAAACTTGATTTATTTCTTTTGTTATCTATAAGTTATAGTAAGCGATTATGTCATTTCTTTATGATAGATTTGATAAATATGATGCACATATTTGATTGTTTTACCATGTTAACTATCATGCTAAGTTAATTATTTGTTGTGTCATAGGATTTGATGCATGTGAACTATTAGACTGTTTGGAATTGTCGTTATGCAATATTCATCTTTTGTTGTCTTGATTTGATTCTTAGTTTTAAGATTTGTAGAAGATGTATGTTACTTGAATTTCTATATGAAATGTTTTATTTACGCTTTGTGCAATCGTAGATAGATGTCGTGTTTGTAGTTTACCCTTGTATACGACACGTGTGTGAACACTGCCGATACTAGTTTCTTTTGGGAAGAATAAGTTAGAACCGTAGAAACCTACAGTTAGATGGAGAATCGGGGAGTGCATTAGATGATTATAGGTGGGTTTGAAATAAGTGGGGGAGAATGTTATACCTCTCTGAGATGTTTGAGTATAGGAGAATAAGATAGATAGAGATACCCAGAGAAGGACGTTTGCGCGTTGGTAAAGTTTGTTTCGGAGTTGATTGAGGAGAAGGAACAAGTTGACAAAATGTGGATCTTGGTCGCGAGGAGGAATGATCGTTGATCCGTCAGAAGTAGATGTCGTGTTTTAGTGAGAGATCCCTAAGTTAGTTGGTGTGACCAGTTGAACTTTGAAGTAACAGTCGCAAGTGCGTTTATGTTTTGGAAGTGTTACTTGGATGATTTGAAAGTGGAGGTATTCGGCGATCATAAGAGTTCGAAGTATTGATTGACCAAATAGAGATGAATAAGTGGCATAGGGAAGTAGTTAGAATTTCGGAGAATGGATAATTGGATTGAGTTACCATCAGAGTTGAGTTAATGTGATAGCGGATACTTAGAGAAGTAAGTTTTGCAGATGTTGGCATTTGTGACACAAGAGTTGGAGTTAAGCGAACAACTTGGAGGTGCGAGATCGATATAGGAGATAATACTTAGAAGTGTGGAGTCGAGCATGACGAAGTTGGTGAACCGTATTCTTGAAGAGATTTGAGAAAGTCAAAAGGTGGATTTAGATTTAATGGACCGACTGGTGCGAATCAGTAAAAGTAGAGTAAGCGAACTTCAAATAGATGAGAATAGAATTATGAGATTCTAAGATAGAATTTGTGAGTGGAATAGTATTTCAAGAGTTTTGAAAGAGGCTTGTCAAAGATAGAGTAATTCAATTTGGATAATGACCGGACAACTAGTGACGAAGTTGAATGAAATTCTAGGGTAGAATTTGCGAGTTGGGTTTATCGAGTTCAAAAGGAAACTTAAGATAAGGTAGCCATTGGAATCAAAACGATGAGATCGTTAAGTAGAAGGGTATGTTGGAAAAGTCCCCATGAGATTTTGGAAGTCGGGATGAAGATGAGTGTGAAGTGTTATTAATGAAAAGTATGGGATAAACAAGTTGACCATTGGAAGGACGTGTTGAGAAATAGCTAAGTGATTGTCTATCGAAAGGGATTGAATATAGAAGGATGATGAGAAATAGAAGGATTAAAAGTTGTGCGTAGTGTAAGGGAGATAGACATAACATTTGTGTAAGACTTGATGAATGACTTAAGATATATATTTGGATCTAAGCATCTCAATATGAGAATTGATGTTGGACAACTAAGGAGTAATAAAAGAGATGGGAAATGAATATATATCGACGGTAGTAGTTTAAAAAGGTTAACATTTTATGTAAGCAGCACAAGAGTTAGATAAGGGATAAATTGGAGCTGACATAGTTATGTTGGGAATTTGAGGCAAAGAATTTTGGTACCGAGCGTTGAGATTGTATCATCAAGTGAGTAAGTTGGAATGAGATTCATCTATGATTATGCGATTGGACGAAGCCAAGAAATTAAAGAGGATTAAGGACTTATGGGAAAACCGAGAAGTTATTAAGTTTAAAAAGGATGCATTTTCCGGAATGAAGTTGGTTGGTTATCCTTGTTATAGTGGTAATGATGAAACCTTTGGTGAAAGGTGAGCGTGAAGCGATGATATAGATATTAGAGGATTGTGTTGGGAGTTCGGCATAAGTATGAGAACTAGTGCGAAGGGAATAGTTGTGTCATTAAGGATGTAGTTTCAAGGGTTACTACGAGGAATTGGAGAATCTTGATGGCAAATGGATATGAGGCGATAAGTTAAGACCGTGATTGGATAAGAATTAGACATGAAATATACGGATTAAGGAAAATCGTGCGATCGAAGTTGAAAATAAGGATTCATGGAAAATTGTGAAGTGGTGAATGCCCCTTGAAGATGAGAACTATTGAAGGATACTATGATGGAAGGTTCTTGTTAAGAAAACATATTTGAAGTTTGGTAAAGATAGTTTATGTCACCATCATGGTTATCGGATACTTATTGACAAATTAAGGAATTGATCAACCTTAATTTCTTGTTGATGGTAAACGAAATTATGTTGACGGGATAAACTAGTTTTGTCAAATTTGATGATGTGTGGAGTTTGGAATGTTGTTGGAAAGTTGAATAATTGAGTTTTATCCGGAGTTGTTTGAGTCGTGTAATTTTCGAGGGCGAAAATCTTTTAAGTGGGGGAGAGTTGTAACACCCGTATTTTTATTTTATTAGATTTATTAGAATTAATAACCTTTTTATAGTATTTTATTGGGCTAATTATTATTAAGTGAGATAATGTCCATTTTAGGAAAGAGTAGAGTAATTATTTTATTAAGTGAGTGAGTAGTGTTGTGAAAGAATAGAATATTTGGGCTTAAGTTAATTGGGCTTAGACAAAGAGGAATGATAGTTTGGTCTTTGTAAGACATTAGGTTTTAAATAGGGTTTTGAGGATTAGAGTGAGTAAGAGCTCATAAGAGAAAAATAGAGAAAGAGGTAGAGAGAGAAGCTTAGAAGATAGAAGAAGAAGAAGAAGAAGAAGGAGGAAGTAGAGGGGAAGAGAAGGACTCAAGTGTTCATCCTAATAGAAGGTAAGAGAGTAGTTTTTCAATTCATAGAGATAATCAAAGAGGGGGGAGATGTCTATTCTCCACACCCAAACCCTCTCATCTCTTTTGGTGGAAAAAGGGGATTCAAGGGAATGTGTTAATGAATTCCTATGATGTTAATATGTTATTACATGATTCTATCTTCTATTTCAATCATCAATTTCGTGTGTTATATGAGAATTGTTGTTGTTGATATTTGAAAATGGGTTTTAAGCAAAATGAGGAAAAATCT
This sequence comes from Trifolium repens, assembly GCA_030408175.1. Lineage (NCBI taxonomy): Eukaryota > Viridiplantae > Streptophyta > Magnoliopsida > Fabales > Fabaceae > Trifolium > Trifolium repens. Next base: position 17,506,436 of record CP125839.1, on the reverse strand, counting down.
CTACTTTTTACTTGAGATGATGTTTGATGATGCTGGAACTTGTACTTCTAGGTCTATATATGATATGTATGTTTAAATGTGATAGCTTTATGAGTTTATAACTTGAAATTCGTGATTTTTATGTGATTCTATGTGAAATCCGTGAGCAGAGCATGAAAATATGAGCATGAAAATATGGATATTAGAGGTGAGATACTCTAATAAAGACGATGGTACCACATGCATTAGATATGTCTAGGGTGACATACATTGTGTATTTGCATTAGTTGGCATTAGGGATTTATGCACTCTAATTGATAATTGATATTTGGTAATTGTGATCGTGTTTTCCCATTATCATTATAATTGAGGTTGATTGAATAATGTGAACTTGGTTATATGTTTAATCACATAGTAATGAGTATAGTTTACTACTATTATGTGTGCGTTTGGTTTGGCGGTGGATAAAATTGATTTTGACAGAATTGAGTTTGGCAGAATTGATTTTGACAAAATTGAGTTTGACAGAATTGATTTATGTTTGGATACAATAATATAAAAGTGATTCTCAAAATTTAATGTTGTTTGGATAATTTGAATCAAAATTGCTTTTGTATTTATAATTACCAAATAGAATTTTAGTATGTTTTTTCATAAAACATAAAACAAATAATTCTAAACTTAATTAGTTAAATATAATATTTAAATAAAGGCATAGACTTTAAACAAGGTTAAATTAGGCAAAGCAGCTTGCCATTTAGGCAGCTCTTGAAAATAAGTTATACCATATTCTCAATTCCTTTCTCAAGGTATCATACATATTCTTCAATTTTGTCTTGTCATAATTCCTTCCGGTTAAACCATTAAAATGGGAAACAATGCCTTTCCACCCTTTCTTAGTAAAACTAGTACCAATGCGTTCGCCCTTGGTAACTTGATCCATACATGCTATGATGAAGCTTTCGGTGGCTTTAAGATCCTCCCAACTAGCTTTGGTTCTTCGAACTTCATCATTAGTTGAAGGGGGATCCGCGAAAACTTTCTCTTAAGTTTGTCCATACTACTATATACACAAATTAATACAACTAGTTTTGGTTTAGTTATAGCATAAGGGGATATCAAAAAATGGAAGACAAGTACAAGAACCTATATATATGTCCATGAATGTGAAGAATAATCCCAAAACTTGATCCATACATGTTATGAGTTTGACCTTTCAGAAAATGTGAAGAATAATCCCAAAACTAGAAAAACAGTTACAAGAATAAACCAAAATTCTAAATCAGGAAATGCAGGAAACTAAGAGAAGGAAAATGGAGTTCTATTTTCCTATAATCTCTCCGATTTTCTTTTTCACACTAGAGTTTACATGAAAAGGCAGCTGCAGGTACTCATTGATATTAAAGGAAGTCTATAAGTGTCTTTGACATCAATAAACAGACAACACACATGCACAGACAACTCCCTTTTAGAAACATAGAAACCACAAAAACTAGAAACACTAAAAACACAACAATAGTTCATTATAGGACACACCAAACCAATGCAAGTGTAACAAGTGGATTTTAACAAGCCATGTATGATATACAATAATAACAAGACTTACAGAGATTTTAACAAGGCAACATAAACAAAATAAAACAAAAAAAAATTGTTTTCTCCTTATGAGACATTTTATCAAACACATACAATGCATAGTATGAAGAAAAAACAGAGTATAGACAATTAGGAATATTGCAGAAAGAATAAAGAATATTGCAGAAAGAATCAAAACAAAGAAAAATTATAGACAATTGCTCTCACCTTTTGTCTGACCTTCAAAGTAGCAACCAAGTTTGTTTCTAAAAAATAACTCATACACATCATGTATAAATAGAATGAGGAATATGCAATAAATTGATCCAACAAACACTAATCTACCTTAGTAATGACAATTATACAGTTGGGAGAAATAAATAAAAGGGATACGGATGATTCACCAACTGTAAAAAAAGTGTTAAAAAAAATCCTTTCACAGAAGATGCATTGAAGGTGAGATGATGTGCAGTAATGAGCAAGGAAGAAGAAAGCTGTGTTGTTTAGGAAATTGAAATAATTTATTGATAATTGAAGAAAATACCTACTATCCAAAAAGTGAGAATCACGTTTACTCTTGTCGCAGAAGCTTGGAATTCTGGCTTCAAGCAAACTCACGGCTGGAACGAGAATCACGACAAAGGAAATTGCTTTTGCTTTCACCCAAACAATCCAAAAAGCTTCAAAATCGCGTTTCCGTACCTAGACGCACGTTTTTTGATTTCCACCGCTCATCCAAACAGACGCTATGAGTATTGATTGCATGTTACTTGATAAGTATGTAATCTAGTTTTATTATGAATGTTTACATAATGTAAGTGTACCTTATACTTATTATTATGAACTTGAATTGGAACTAACTCTCTTATTTTGTGTATATGTACTGGTTTGGGTCCAGATTCTTCAGTTGATATGTCTCGGTGAAGCTTCGCTCTGATCACGACACGGGCAATTGGTTTCCTATGATTTATTCCTAATTTTCAAACTCATTAAGGATGTATTACTTTAGAAACATTTTTGTAATAAGTGGTATACTCACTAATTAAGTTATTAGTAAGTGTTTTGTAAGAAGTATTTGTAATGCTCGAACCGTTATTTTTATAATAAATAATCTTTTCCGTTGCGTATTTTGTATTATATTTTATAAAGGTACAATTTTATTAAATAACGGGTTTGGGTGTTACAAACCCCCGCAGTCGGAATTCAAATTTTAATTAGTCAATGTGTATTTTTAATAGTCGGATGAAAAATGCTCCCCGTTTTCCATTCTACACCACTGAGAGATTTCTCTCTCTCTCTCTCTCTCTCTCTCTCTCTCTCTCTCTCTCTCTCTCTCTCCCCCTCTATTTCTATCTATCTTTTGTCTCCGTTACTTGATTTTATAGGGGCTTCATCAACAAAAGATATAGAAAATTGTTTATTTTTTTTAATGAATATCAATTAAATTTTCGTGCTTAGTTCTCACTATGATCTACTTACATTTTTCATCATGTGGATCACGTTTCTTCATGCTAGATAAAATTTTGAATAAGTTATCCCCATGATAAAATATGAAATATGTAAATAAGAATAACTCCCGCAGTTGAAATTAAATTTTAATTCGTCAATGTGTATTTTTATTATTGGGATGAGAAGTACTCACCGTTTCTCATTTTCCAACACTGAGAGATTTCTCTCTCTCTCTCTCTAAATGTTCTCTTTGGTTTTTGTCCCTAATGAACATTTTTTTTCTTCAAAATGAAAGAAAATGTTTTTACTTAAAAAGAAAATATAAGTGTACAGATATGTCATAAGCTATATTTTGGGTTCAAGATTTCAAGCGAGCTTATCCATAAAAGAATAGTGTACTTTCTTATTTCAATTTGTTTCATACAGTAGTAATCTAAATATAAGTGGTATTTCATTTTACAAAGAGTACCAAGATAGTGTCGCGTAAGTGGTAGATACTTGGATGCATTAACCATTTGGTTCTGAGTTCGATCCTTGCGTATGGAGAAGCATTCTCGGGAGAAGTCAACCCCTTAAATGGATCTTTGTTACCTCGAGGGGATTAGTCGCTGCAGTTGCGTGCGGAGGATACCTTTGGTTTACAAATATATATATATGGGAGAGTTTCTACAAAATAATATAAAAATAATAATATATGGGAGAGTTTCTTAAATAATATAAAAAAAAGTGTTTCTAAAAAAAATATATATACTATATAATATATGGGAGAGTTTCCACAAATTTTTTTTTGAGAGTTTCCAATAAATTTTTTTTGAAAGAGTTTTAAAAAAAACAAAAAAAATAACATTGATAAGCTCTAATTGAGGTAGAAACAAAAAAAAAAAAATAGTTTTTTATAAAATATTGTAAAAATTCAATTATTGTCTTCGGTGGGATTCGAACAACAGACCTTAAGCTAAAAACTCCCCGCATAAGTATAATATTAGAGAAGCTCTAATTAAATGACACCTAAGCAATTCCTATTAAGAATGCACGAGAGAGCTCCGTTGGAATCTCCTAATGTATATAATAAAATAATAATAATAGAGATTTCTTCCATTTTGTAAAGAGAAAGGGAGTAAATGAATTTCTCTTACAAGGCACCGAGACACTTTACAAAAAGATCCCGGAAAATATGTTTCTACTATATTTAGCCGATAAAATAAAAATAAATCAATTCAAAAATGCAAAAGCACAAATTCTTTTTTTCATATATTCTTTCACGGAAGCTTCCTCATTAAGACCCTATTCTCAACACTTTTTAACAAAAAAAATAAAACAAAAACAAAAAGTTAAAGTTACAGTAGCAGTTGCAGAAAGAGAAAGAAAGGATCCTAAGAAAAGATTTTCCGAAAAATCACACCAAATTGATACGACAGTGTAAACTTCCTCCAGAATATTCCAATCAACAATACATACAGAAACCAATTCAGTATTAATTACAATTAATTACCATCATAATCACTAATTTTCTTTCTTAATCCCATAGTCCACTTCAACAACAACAACTACTATAAATTGTAATAGCTTATAGCTATTTCAATCATCTTTACTATCATGAATCACGAAAAAGATAAAACCGTTTCTTCTTCTTCTTCTTCTTCTTCTTCCTTTACCTTATCCAAAGGTATCAATGGTCTCGATAAGGTTCTTCTTCGCGAGTCTCGTGGTGCTTCCGCTGAGGTAATCGTAACCGTAACTGTAACTGTATCTGTAACTGTAATCTCTATTTTTTTTTTCTTTTTCGATTTGGTATTTTTTAATTGATCTATGCAATTTACATCTAGATTTGTTTTCATCGGTTTAGATTTTGATTTTTTTAACACAGATTTGAATTATTATCACTGTTTTGATCTGGTTAAGTTGATTTCGATTTAGATCTCGATTTTTCATTTTTGTTTGATTAATCTTGGTTAATTATTGGTTAATTAGGGCTAATTATTGGAAAATGCTTGATCTAACTCATGCATTGATTTTAATTGATTATGTTGTTTGTTGATTTTGATTTCTGATGCATTTGGTTTGTTTCTTTATTTTATGTTGCGATCTGTAGGTTTATCTGTACGGTGGTCATGTGACTTCTTGGAAGAATGATCATGCTGAGGAATTGCTTTTTCTCAGTAGTAAGGTTTGTGATTTGAGTTTACGGTGTTTGTTTTAATTTACTTTAATTTTTTAGTGTTGGTTTGTTAATTAGTTACTGAGTTTATGGTTGATGACTTTAGATCATAGTTCTAAATTGTGGTCGAAGTTGTGATTGCTGATGCAATTGCGGTTGCGATGTCGCTATGATCTTTAAAATCTTTATTATGTTGTAGTTGTAAATGCAGTTGTAGATTATAATGTAGTGCTATGCTTTAGATCTCAATTAGTTTGCAAAGTTGGGTTTGGGTTTTGCTAGTGAATGGTAAATTATAGTGAGTGATCAGTAGAAGTGAATTGACTTCTAGTAATGATAGGATCTTTAGGTAGTTTGAGATCTTGATTTGTTTTTAAGGAAATTTAATATGAACTTTATCTTCTGACTGGTGAGCCTGAATGAATCAAAATTGGTTTCAAAATGCACGAGTTTCTATCTTGCTTTTAAAATAATGTAAATGTATGAATTTCTGATATTATTGTTAGCTTCAATAGGGATTAGGGGTAAGTAATTTGAAATGGTTTTGGATATGGGTTTTGATTAATATAGTTTTTCTTTGTGTGTGTGTGACTATGGTTTTGAAAAATTTCAACTCCAGCTTTCATGGTGATTAGATGAGCTATGGTCAATGTCGGTTTTATTATTATCTTGTTCCATGTGCAACTTAACGAGAAAAAAAATCTTGTTCCTTGTGCAGGCTATATTTAAGCCTCCTAAGGCTATTCGCGGGGGGATTCCAATATGCTTTCCACAAGTATGACCTTTACTATTTCTTTTTTTGTTTTTTTGACAATTCCTTTTAACTGTTTCTGTTTTACATAGAGATGAAATGTGAAAATGTTAATGGTTCATAAACTTGTAAAACTTAATCTCCAATGACTTTAAATTTGATATGTTCTGTAAATATAAATCCTAGGTTATCACTTTCATGCCAGAAAATTAAATTCAACTGCATGTCTCAAGTCATATTGCAGATGGGGGGGAGGATGTGGGTGGGTTCAGGGCTAGTTTAGTGGCTGCTTGGATTTTACAATTACAATTGGGGTTTGGTTTTTGATTGATTTTTAGACAATTCAAGTAAGGGACAATACAAATTTTCCATGGTGTTATTTTTAAATTTTTACTTTCATATAATAAAGTAGAATAAAGAAGTAAACCTAGGCATCACTTGATGCCTTGCTTTGATTTTGTTGCATCCCACAACCCTAAAAAGAGAGCAACTCGCTGCCATTTTGAGAGCTGAGCATATTTCACCACTTAGACAGTTAGACTAGTCACAAAGTCGAGCATGTAGTCAACATATTAGGGTCCAAGTTAGATAACTAGCCTCTACTAAGAGTGGTTAACAACATTGTTAATTGAGAGTCTACGTAAGATCGGAAAGGACTCAAGGATCGTACCATAAATGGTAAGATCCTACTAATAAGGAAAAATCTACTATATACAGAATACAATTTTATACACAAGTTCTTAAATAACTCAAAATATTAAGTTCATAAAGAAAATAACCTCAAAAAACTAAGTTAAAGATGAATCAATCTAGAAACAACAATTCTTGATATCTAGGAAATTATCCGATCTAGTCATCTTCATCCTCATGGAAGTGAGAAACAATGGAAGAGAGGAGGCCACACAATTACTGGCAGTAGAACGAGGTGGCGTCGCTGGCTGTGAGAGAAGACACAGACAAAGAGGTTTTGTTTTCTAAATAGAGAACGCCACACTCTAGGAAGAAGAAAGGCGTTTTCTATTGCTTTTCTTTTTTAAGTTTAATACTGGGTATATTTTCCAAATCTGACCTGATCCGGTGTAATTTGAAAATTAGGGGTTTCTGAAAAAATCTGGCTTAATTTGGGAAAACCTGATAAAACCAAATTGTGATCCACTGTGATCTTTTGCGATCCCACAGGTTTGTGCGATCTCATGATCATATTCACGATCTTAATAACATTGGTTAACAGTCCAAATCACCAAATAAATTGAAGAAAATCCCATACATTACATAAACACAAATAACTACCCACCTTCAAGACCCAAACAACAATGTGCGTAAAAAAACCCGTCAAACTTTACATACAACTATACTAAAGTAACACCTTCCTAACATAGTCACCTTAATCAAACATGATCTGGTCTGTCTTTGAATTTTTAGGATCACTCTTGATAATAAAATAAACAAAATAATGAAAACTTGCTTTTTAAGAATTTTCCTTCTAGATTTCACTGCTGTCTTGATCAATCTATATCTGTTTTTAAATTGATATTGTAAGAAACATTGAAACCAATAGAAATAAAAATAGTTTTTGAAAATCATCTGATCTATTTCTCTGAAAATCATTACAATTTCTAAATGGCCTTCCAAAACTTGTATTTGTTATCAATTTATCCTCCGTCACACTTTGTATGACACGTCGTGAAGCAATTTTTTTTTATCTGTTTGCAGTTTGCAAACCATGGACCCTTGGAATCACATGGATTTGCTAGAAATCGGATTTGGACCATTGAAGATGACCCTCCTCCTTTTCCAACAAATAATTTGAGCAAAGCCTTTGTTGATTTGATTCTTAAACCCTCTGAAGAAGACCTGAAGATTTGGAATCACAGGTATTTACTACCCTGTTTAACTTTAATATCTTTGTTCATATTTAAAATTGTTGTATACTTATATTATGTTTCTTTCTGATTTCTGATATTACATGCATTGTTTTTATGTAGTTTTGAGTACCGTCTGAGGGTAGCTTTGGGTCCAGGAGGAGATTTGATGCTGACGTCTCGGATTCGGAACACAAACAGTGATGGGAAGCCATTTTCGTTCACATTTGCTTATCATACTTATTTATCGGTATCAGACATAAGGTAATTGCTTGAATATGTTTGTCTCACTTCAACATGCCTGTTTAGTATTAACTTGATTTTATTTGTAACGTTACATTTAGCTTGTTTCATTTGTACTTTGTAACCATGGTTAGTCTACTTTCACCAATGGCATTTCATTCATTTTGAAAGTTAAACTAACATACTATTAATTGGCAAGTTTTGTAACTAAAGATGTAACAATCGGTTGTAGTTGTCCAGAATGTGAACCCAAAAGTCTTAAATTCAACAACAGCTAAATTTATAATAGAAATGACCTCAAAGCATTATTGCTGGGGCATTTAATTTGGTGGGATGTGCAGGAGCAAGTTTATAGATTTGTTATACTTAATTTTTTTTGTATAGCTCAGAGGCTTTAATTGGTCCTCATTTAGTCAAACTGAGCTGTATCTTTTGGTTGAGATCCAGTTCAAGGGGAATGTAGGGAACAAACTGAGCTGAAATATACCATGATTAGCAATTTGGAGTTAACTTATTCTATGATTTATAAAAATGTGTACTTTTCCTTCATGTTGGCAGTTGTACGTGTAGTTGTGTCAAATGTGAAAGTTGGCTTGGATCTTATAAAAATAACTGTGGATTTATGGATATTGGTAGTGGAAATGCAAATTTTTGTAGTGTGCTGCTGTTGAAACAATATGCTGCTGTAATCTTTTGAATGAGATTGTAGCTTGGAAGTACTGTTACTTTGTTAAGTTAATTTTTTGTCCTGTGTTTGGTACTCTGAAATATTCAAGTTTGGTTTTATTTCCCAACTCTCAGTTGGTGGAATTAAAAACTGTGGTATCTACCTACGTATGTTTCTTGGTTTTATCTATCCACATATATTTCTATAAATTAGTTGTTTACATAGAGAACCTAACTAGTTTATTTGCATGTGTTCAGTGAAGTTCGGGTAGAGGGATTAGAGACCCTGGATTATCTTGACAACTTGCAGAACAAGGAACGCTTTACTGAACAGGGGGATGCTTTAACTTTTGAATCAGAAGTAAGTCTGGGTTTTCCCTTCTATTTAGTTTCAGGAAGTGAAGATGCTGGTATCATAGGACACAGTTTTGTTTTTGAAAATTGATTTGGCTGAAATAAATTAAATATTACTTTTCATTTGAATAATTTTTTTGAAAAAAAAAAGAAAGAGAGAGAACTGCTTGTTATGTAAAATCTTGAAACAATACATATAGTTCCTGAAAATGCTTTTCATTTTTTAATTGTTGATCAAATTTATTTTGCTATTGATGAATTCATGCCAAAAGTGTTGGATGCTATTTTTCTTCAGCATAAACAATATAACATTTGCTTCTTCATCCCATTGTCCCCACTGTTTCCTTTATCTTTTCCTCTGCTTTTTATTGCCTTCATTTTTTATTTTTAATTTACAATTTTAACCTTTCATTCTATACTTTTTCTGCAATAGGGGTGGGCCTTGACCATTATGTGCTGGCTGATACCATGCCACCCACTTCATATCTGTGCATTGATTGTATTGTACATCTGAATGAAAAATGTCTATACATAAAATAAAATTAACACATAAAATAAAGGTCAAGTATCTGACGCGGATTGTTCTAAATTCTAATACTTGACTCATTCTGTTCACATGTGTGTAGCCAATGATGATGTAGCTATGTTTCAGTTAGTAGTTTTTTTTTTTTGTGTGTAGAAACTGATCCTTCTCTTTTTCTTGATATGATAGGTTGACAAGATTTATCTTAGTACTCCTACAAAGATTGCAATTATCGATCATGAAAAGAAGAGGACGTTTGTTTTGCGCAAAGATGGCCTTCCTGATGCTGGTCAGTATTATCTTATCTTCATCCATTTGTACTTCATAGATGTGTAAATATACAAAAGTGAATGAGGTGGAGTGGAAAGTCAGATTTTCTGGTAGATCATAGCAAAAAACTGACAACGTTTATGTTCGAATTTCCATGTCTAATATTTTCCTTTAAGTCAGTAAGATATACAGTAACAAGTAAGAATACAACGAAAGCAACTATCCTTGTAGCAACTCTTTTTTTAGACAGCACTGCCATTTTCCAATTCTCACTTGAATACCTTTGGATGCCTTGATTGGGGATGTTTGAGCTTGGGGTGTACTAATATACTCATATCGGTTTTTATAAAGCAGTACTTTTTGGGACAATCAGAAGTATGAAACTTATAGATCTGACACACGCATACATTATTACATAAACTTGTAATTTATCAAATTTATGTGGCTGTCAGTCTAAACTTTTTTTTAATATTTATTATTTTTCTATCCAGTGGTGTGGAATCCTTGGGATAAGAAAGCAAAGGCTATGGCTGATTTCGGTGATGATGAGTATAAGCATATGCTTTGTGTAGAGGCTGCTAATATTGAAAAGGCTATCACTTTGAAACCTGGAGAAGAATGGAAAGGAAGACTAGAGCTCTCGGCTGTTCCATCTAGTTACTGTAGTGGACAGCTTGATCCCCAGAGAGTTCTTCAGGGCAGCTGAAAAGATCATTGTGTTGTTCTGTGTCCTGTACAGGTAAAAACTGCAAATTAATATATTTCAACTGTTGTTTAGCTCATCATAAAAAAGAAAGACACAAGCCTTTACTTGCATTATTGTACCTTTTGTGTTTTTGATACTAAAAATGTGGATAGAAGATGTTCTCCATTTGTGAAGTCCTTTATATTTTAAGCATAATAACGTAGCAGGATAACAAAAGTTAAATTGCACAATTCTTGTGTATTTTCGAGAGTTTGGAGTTGAGTAGTTACTTTCACCAGACAAATGTGTGCTTTTAAAGTTTGATTCCCGTATCTTGATACTCTTATGATCGGATTGATCAGCGATTGAGGAATCTCTCTCTTTTTCTGGTCTTAATCACATTTTTGCTTGGTTCTTCAGATCCATATCTCACTAATCTTTCAAATGATTTATCTGCAGGTAGCCTGTTGCAAAATTTATGGATGATGAAAGGAAAATTTCCCAGTAATTTTGCTCCTACATATGAACTCATGTTGGTTAGGATTTTATTGAACTTTTGTTTTTCTTCCCTAAATGGAATGACTAGTGTGGTCATAACAAACTGAGCAAATCATTTAATCAGAAGAGTCCACCGTTGTTGCCATGGAAAATATTACAGCCTACAATTCAACAGATTTTCAAGTTGAGTTGATTGGCCCAGACCCGGAGGGGTTCCTTTTGAATCTGCGTAGTTTTTGGATTCTTAAATCCCTTTAATTTGTTTATTATTAAATGTTATTGGGTATTTAAAAAATACATCATCCTTGGAGAATACTTTATTATTTACAATATAAAAGGAATGTATGACAGAGTCGTGGACAAATATAAAATATTTATGGGTTATTTTGTCATTACCATCCTATTTTGCAACCTTTTCTACCATTTTTACTTCTAAAGCATTTTGCCAGCCAAAATACTGTGTACATATTTGTGGGTTGAGCGGGTTGAGTGAAGTTCTAGATAAATGGTAATGGCGCTAAATTTGATCTAGATTGAAAAATTCATTTTGTTATAATCTTGGATGAACTTTGGTTTGCTAGGAATTTTGTGTTTGAAAGGAAATTCATGTCCCCTCAGGAAGTTTATCCGAGCATCAATAGAGTGTATTTAGAAGTGAAAAGTCACTTTAATCAACAAATTCAGGCCAACTCCACTAGTGTTAATCATCGTTATTCCACCATTAATGCTGATGATATTTCGTGCAGTCCTTTTCGTGTCAAGTTTAATCATGATGGACTGATGGTGTTGTGGTTAAACTTTTTGGCAAAGCATCGCGTGGAGGAGTGTTGCGTGATCACAAAGGTAGGGTGATTTGGGTGTTTGTGAACAATCTGGGTGAATGCTCGATTACTCATGTCAAGATTTGGGCAATTTTCCTTTGTGTTAAATTAGCAACCACAGAGGGTTTTAGAATTTTTTTGTTGAATCAGACTCTTAGGTTGTTGTGGATTTGCCGAAGAATGGCTGTCCCGATTGTCATCCGAGTTCGTCTTTACACCAAAATCTATTAAGGCAGATTTGTATGCGGATTTCTTTCCCGCATGGTTTCTAGTTTGATGCTTTGGAGGAGTTTTGCCCTTTTATATCACCAAAAAAAACTTGGTTGTATTAACCTACCAATTAACTACTATATTTTAAATTATAAAATATTTAATACTCCCTCCGTTCCTTTTTATAAGGAACAATTTGGAAAAAACACACAAACCAAGGAATCTTATTTTTTTTTATTAAAAATTCTAAAATTTTATAATCTATTCCAAAACTAACCTTGGTGTAATTAATGCATATGGAATATGTTACTGTAATTAATAGGAGTGCTCAAATCCAAACCAATCCAAATAAAAACCGAAAACCGATCCAAAAAAATTGAAAACCGCAAAAATCCGAATATTTTTGGATTTGTTTGGATGTCCTTTTGTGAAAACCGCCGGATCGGATCGGATTTCGGATTGGTTTTTCAAAACCGATCCAAACCGAACCAAACCGCATCATATAGTTTAATACTTATTTATTTTTTTATTAGTATGAATATATATTGCATTAACTTATTTTTTGTTCATTTTAAATTTTGTTAATACTATTTGTTTGTTTATTTTAGTCTATTTTTTACTTTTGGACATGTTTCAAACATAATTGATAATTGTCATTTCAAAATATTACATATTAATATATTATATGTTACATTTTACATGAAACTTAATATTTATTTTGTCAAAAAAATCAAACTATTATTTTATACTTTTTCTAAAATATTAATATTTAATACAAAAAAATTATAATTTATAATTTGGATATCCAAAAACCGATACAAACTAAACCGCATAAAATTGGATCGGATCGGATCGGATTTTTTTTATTTGCCATCCAAAACCGAACCAAACCGCGAATAAATTTATTTTCGGATCGGATGAGTTTTTGTCTCAAAACCGATCCAAACCGAACCGCGAGCACCCCTAGTAATTAATGCATAATATTGCAATGGATAAAGGGTAGAAATGTAATTGTTTAATCAATAAAACATGAATTTAATGATTGTTTCTTATAAAAAGGAACAATTTTTTTTTCCAAATTGTTCCTTATAAAAAGGAACGGAGGGAGTATTCATTTTTCAGACAATTAAAAAATATTTAAAATGACATTTTGTGCATTTTAATTTAGTATATTAGAACATTCAATATAGCTTATAAAAAAAACAATCAAATTAAATCCCATACAGTAATTTTCTATGTGACTCCTTGGATGAGAAGAAAATAACTTTACCAAACCCTTATATAATAATAACAACTTAAGAAAACATCAAACAAACACAAGACAAAAGAATGAAAAACAACTCACACAACACAATTATACCAATTAATAGTTCTTAAAATCTAAGTCCAGGACTTTTTTGTCAAGTAGCTTAGAAATTCACCGAGAATAACCAAAGAATTCAAATTTGAACCCTCGTCCCTGCATATAAAATACGATCTCCCTATCAACTGAGCTATGATTACATGGACATCAAAATCCAAGACTTGAACAATAATTTATACCCCATTCTCTTTCTAACTTAGATTTCAATTGGTCAAGTTCTTTCCCTAGCAATGAAACTGTTATCATTCTTCCATTATTACCACCATCATCTTCAGGTCCTGGAAGAACCAAAACAACTCCTTGATCACCAACACCACGAAAATCACAATTTGCCATGATGGGTTTCTTTCCATTAAGCTTTACCTCATAAAAATCAGCTTCTTCTAAGTCTACAAATGTTAACTTTGCTCCATAAACTATAAAATCTTCTTTTCCTTCACTTTCCTCCAATAATTTTCCTATTGCATCATCCTCATTCATTTTTTTCTCAGCAATCAACTTAACTAATTCTGAAATATCAGATTGTTCAAGTGGCAAATTTGTTTCAATTTTTCTCAATATCATGCCATTTGTAGGGAATTCATTTTCGACGCGTTTAGAGATATTTGTAGTACATATTGTAACAATCTTTGGTCCAAAATCTCCTCTTATTTGTGCTATATATTTCCATATCATAGCTGAAATAATTTCAAAATACTTTGTTTTACCAATAATGTTGAAATTCATAGATGTGTATGATGTTACCAAATTTTGAAGTTGTTTAGAAGTGATGTGAAAAGTGTGAGTAGCAACATAACTTTCATTAGCAGCAAGCCAATATTCATCAACAACAGTTGCTTTTTTAATGGATATTGGATTATCAGAAACAGAATTTGATAGGAATTGAGGTTTATTTAGATTTGGTTTGTGAAGTGATTTTGGTGGAGATTGACCAGCTAGTGTTTGACTCCATTTAGTGATGAAGTTAAAAGCTGCAATAGCATCTCCAAGTATGTGAGCCCAACTTAGTCCTATTGAGAGTCCTCCACATTTGAAAAATGTGAACTGTAAGAAAAACTTACATGATTAGTTACAGCTCAAAATTTTAGTTGATTTGAATCAAACAATTGACATTGTTTTAAGGATTAAATAAGTTTTTCTTCGTTACAAATATTGTAAATTATGATTTTAGTCGATAAAAATAAAAATTGGATGTTTTCATTTCCTTAAAAGAATTTGTTATATTTTTAGTCTTTAAAGGACAAAATTTTGACATTTTTTTTAATATAATATGGATTTACATAGGTCTAACATAATAATAGATGGAGATGACATAGACACATCTTAAATATAAAAGGTCATATACCATGACAATAATATTAACATAAATTGATAATTAAGATCTAAAAATAAAACAATTTTTTCTAAGAGAATGAACAAAACTCATTTTTATTTTTTGGAATTAAAATCTAAATGAAAAATACATTTAACCTTGTCTTAAATGTAAGTACATATAAAATTTTATAATTTTAAGGAGCCCATCTTTTGTTTTAAAATTTATGATACTCACAATTTTTACTCTAATTTTATTGTTTAAATCTTTTGTTTTAAAATTTATGATACTCACAATTTTTACTCTAATTTTATTGTTTAAGAAAAAGGCTTTTTAAATATACAAACTCTAACCAAATGATCTAAAATCACATGTGCTAATGATATTTTATTGCAAGAAACCTCTAAGGAATTCTTGGATATGCTTGTAATGCTTTTTTTTTTCTTTTCCTTTTTCGATATTGTAGAATAAGAATATGTTTATATACTCATCTAATTTATATCATACTTCCTCGGTTTGTTTTTATAAGATAAGATATAGTTTGACAAAATACAGATATTGAAAAAGTTGATTTTAATATTTAATTGGTTGACTAATATTGATTTTTTATATTTACACTTAGTAATAATTTCATATAATTAATAAAGAAAGAGAGTAAGAGGGACGGTGGAGTACCAAACAAAAAAGAATTTAATGCTTTTAAAAAAATATGTAAAGTAAATAAGGGTAATTTTAGATAAAAATAATTAATGATATTGACAATTGCAAAATAGTCTTATAAATAGGAATAATTTTTGTCAAAAATTAGATCTTATAAAAAGGGGTAGATGGAGTACTATTTAAATATTTTTAACAAAGAAAAAATAATTTGTCCTTAAGGCACTTATTAGTGTATTATAAACCGTAATTTGTATTGAAAATTGTGCATTTTATTTTTATAGGAGTAAAAAATTATTTGGTTCAAGACATAATTAATATTTGAAGTAATCTTAATATGTGCCCTTAGGTTAAAAGACACATGTTAATATAACATTTATTATAAAAAATTACAATACTACCTAAATGTTAAGTACAACAAATATTAAAGATACAAACATTTATTCATTAAAAAACAATGTGAAATAAATATTAAGTACACAAATTATTTAAATGGTCATGCTAAATAGTGACTTGGAGTACTTATTAAACATACTTAAAATAGAAATAAAAAATAATTTAATGTTAATAAAGATAATTTTTACCCAATCTTTGACACCAACTTAATTAAACACAAGCTTATATAATGTTGACACGAGTTTGAAAGTGGGCACACATAATAATAGATTTCATTATCATTATCAGGTTAGGGGGCAGTTTTGAAATTGAAGATTGATAGCTTTTCTTCCAATTATATAGTATCATTTATGTAGAGAGGGGGCTCGACATTATCTTTACTAGCATGTTTGTTTTTTGGCATTTATTCAGCCGTTTCTTTTTAACAAGAGGAAAATGTTTTTTTTTTAGCAGCAAAAGAGAATATAATTATAAGGTCATGCTAACTAGTGCCCCCGGGGCACTTGGGGCACTAGTTAAGGATATAAAAAAAGTAACTTTTGCATTGAAAATAACACTCTCTATACTTTTCAGAGATTGACTGCACAAATTTTGATAATATTTTACTATTTCAAGTATCCTTAACTAGTGCCCCCAGGGCACTAGTTAGCATTTTCCATAATTATATACTCCTATAAAAAGAGAAGGAGAAACATAAGAGGAAAATGTTAACAGGTATACTAAGGTCAGATTGGAATAATTTATTTTTAAGCTTATACAAAACAGTTTATGTAAATAAATAAATTTTTATTTATTATTATTAGTTTGTCAAAGTAGTTTATGCAAAAATCACTTATAAAATACAATTTTTGTTAGTGAGAACTTATAAATTAACATAAAAACTTATTTATTTGCATAAGTTGTTTTGCATAAGCTCAAAAATAAGCTATTTCAAACGGACCTAAGGGTAAATGTTAAAGACGTAAGGGTTTTTTTTATTATGTGTACATTTATACATGTTAAGAAGTTTAAAATAGTAAGTTTGTATCAGAACTTGTCCATTTTATATTAAATGCATAATTTTTTAATAAATAATTATTGTTTTTCAATAAAAAGTTATTTATTTTGACTACTTTAACATAACCTAAGAAGTAAATATAGATTTTTTTTTTAAAATTGTGCATTCAATGCTTTATGCAATAAATTTTTTACATCATTAAATGCAAAACTTCTATATTTAACTATCTTAACATGTGTCTTTAGGGCAATGTTAACATGACCCTTAAATTTATAAAGATATTAATTTTTTTTTACCAACATATATCCTATTCGGGTCATGTTAACATGTGTCATAAGAGCATGTGTTAAAATATCTAAAAGTAAAAATTTGTATTTAATATTACAAAAGAATTTAATGTTCAAAAAGTATGATGCACATGTAACAAGAGAATATTACTACATACTATGTATTTTTAACATAGGATACATGTTAACATTTTCCTATCCTTAATTATTGTGTATATTTTTCTACAATATATAATAAATACTCTAATAAAAACATTAATATAATTGATCATTTTCTTCGGAAGGATAAAATTATAAAACTAACACCAGTTATCAATATATTTGATACTATAACAATCAACTTTTTTCTGTCAAAATAAAAAATTAACTTTTTATTCAACAAAAAAAAACCAACTTTTTAATTTCCATAATTTTTCTTTAAAAAAATTATATTTGAGGATGGAAGCCCGATTCTTTTTAAACCCTAGCGACGGAAAATAGACACACAGAAGTACAATTTTGTGTACTCTTTCAATTTCTTTTTAAGTGTCGTTTGAGAATCTTGCGTACTATTCATATAACCTACTTTGATCATATTTTTTTTATAATATATAAAAATAAATATTATAATATAAGATTTTATTCGATTTATCTTGATGAATATTTTTCAAATATAATATTTTTAATAATTTTATATAATAATACATAATAACTAAAAATATTAATGATTAAAGATATACATTAACATATGTGTAGTGTTTAGTTGTGACGGTTAAAAAGAACGGTGGAAGTATATGTTTGGGCCCAAACTGAGTTTGCAATTAAGGCACATTTATATGGTATGGAGTCTTCTTGAATTTTTCATGTTCATGCAACTTCAAAGGATTGCCAGTTCACTAACAATAATGGAGTAATGTCATTTAAGAAAAACAATAATTGAGTAATAATTTGAACAACAAAGAACTCTAATTAATGATTTTTTTTTTATGTAAACTGACGAAAAAGTTATTCTTTAGTGCTTTTATTGATAGGTTGTGTTAATAAGTGTGTTAGCATTTTTCTTTAGTAACTTGTTCAGAAAATAAAAAATCAAAGTAAAATTTTTTGCGAAAAATATCATTTTGAAAAATTTGAAGATATTAAATGTCCAACTTTTAAAATTATATTATCTTTTTCTGTTTCCTTGATATGTGTCATAAGAATATTTGTTTGTTTGCATTTATATTTACTTATAACCTTTCTCATAGATGAAACTAATTTTGAGAGTCGGGCATCTCTCTCACACAACATTTATTTTTAAAAGATTAAATATATTCCTTTCCACCACAATTATAAGCTAAAGTTTACTTAGATTTATTGAATAACTAATGTCTAATCTATAATATAGACCAAATATATCAGTTATTTTATAATCTCTCTCTCAATTTTTCTCATTTGTCACATCTCAATCCTTAATTAATTTTTCTTCATTTCTTTTACAAATATTTATTCTATATTTATAATTTAAAGGTGTAGATATCCATTTTATTTCCTCAATTTTTTCCACTTAAGAAAATCTTTTCTCTACATCATCCTACTTACCGAACTTTGAATTGTCAACATTTTTTTACAGTCGAGTGCAAATTTTGTAAAATCTCAATTTCCAATTTCAAAAGAACAAAAAAATCTCAATTTCTCTCAACATGACTAATACCATCATGAATTAATACGAAAAAAAAGTAGGTATTAGATATGGCATGCTCATTCATCATATAGTACGTACCTTGACAAAAACCAAAGGAGAAAAAGAAAGATCAGGACCAAGCACATGATCATGAACAAGTCCATCAATAGATAATTCATTTTCATCCAACCATTCATGAAGTGTTTTATCACAATGCGCCTCCGCGATGCGCACACCCGCATCGTTGCATTTAATAAACGGTCTTCCGGATTCGGCTATTCTAACACGACCGGAAACATGTGAGTACAAATCGAGTAAAGGAAACATCGGTGATTTTAAATCGGATATTGAAAGGTCTTGAACCGCTTCAGAATTGAATAAATAAATCGATCGAATATAGTGGAGTTTCATTAACAAGTCCATGTTGTTTAGGTTATATTCACCAATTTCTTCACCTCTTGGTGTTGCTGGAACTACAGTTGAAATTCTCAAACTTTCAGGGGGAGAAGTTTCCAAATTGGGTAGTGAGGCCATTTCCAATAAGATAAGTAACAAAGAGAATTTTGAAAAAAAGGAAAGAAAGATAGAAGGATAGAAAAAGAGGGTTTTTGCAAGATGAGAAGAAACTTGGTTGAGATGTTAATATTTATAGGGAAATGTTGCATGCATTTATAGGAAGCTTCTATATTCACAACTTGAAATATTTTAACTACCAAATAAGGTGGTTTATGGGGAGGAATTATATGGATATATTGGAGTGATAATAAGAGGTAGTTCAACTCTCTTTCTAGCACAACTATAAACTACTAACATTTATCATTTAAAAAAAATTTATGAATCAAAGAATTATTTGGGGATTTTTCATTTTAGAAATTTTAGGAAAGATCATTTTATAAGTATTTAATATTCGCTATTATGAGTAATAAAATATTATTTTATTGTGTCACCGTAAATATAATTCAGTTGGTAGAAACGTTGCATGTAATATACAAGGATTGAAGTTCAAATCTTAATCATTTATCCACTTATTCTCCTTAAAAGTAAAATTCTTGTCACTAAACTACTTGGCAAAAAAAAACACCGTTTCATTAATGTTTATAAGAATTATACTAATTGTTTACATATTATTGTAAAAAATATTTAATGTTCTCTATTATATTATGAGTATAAAATTAATTTTATTTCATTGACACTTTTGATAAATAATATTTAGTTATGGTATTTTCTCATTTTTAAAAGTAAATGATTCATTTCATCATTTTACGCAAATTCAGATATTATACTATTTGTCTCGACGTATATTTTCAAAATATAAAATTTTCATAATTTTTTATAATATATAATTCAAGACATTAGTGATTAAAGTTGTACATTGACATATGTGCAGTGATGAAAAACGAGTCTTAAAAAGGAGCGAAGAGAGTAAGAAATATTTTTTACAAAACTCATTTAGCTATTGTTTTTTTTGAACAATCGACGTCGGCATAAAGTCTGACTAATTTGAGGGACACTAATTCTATGAGGTCCATTTAAAATCAAAACTTTGCTCTTTATGAATTGACCTACATAAAAAACGACAACAAAAAATTCAAACATAAAACATTGAGAAAAACATACTCCAAAATTCTCAAGCCTTCATCAATCATCATCTAACTAAATTATGTGGATTTCAATTAACTATTAATTTAAAGAATAAATGCGCTGATAGAGTACCATAGAAATCTTGATGGTAGTATTCGTATGTTTTGGGAATCAATATTTGTGAAACACTTGATTTTAGGGTGAACAATATTTGATGTATATATTTAGTCGAAAAAAAAAGATTTGATGTAAATTTAATCATTCCTCTTAAATAGGTTAGTGATCCCTATAGATTCATGTCTATTGTAAATTGTAAATTGTTTTTTTTTTCTTTGTTGATCAAGTAACGTAATGACTAAAAATTCATCTTTTGATTATGAATAAGTGAGAGATCCGACATTCGAATCTAACTTTACATATAAAATATAATGTTCCTACCAATTAAATTATGCTCACAGAGATTGTGAATTTGCTTTAAATTCAGAATTAAATAACTCATTCTTTAATAAAAAATAACCACATTATACCATCAAGTGAGTGTGAGGGACGCAAATTAATTAGGTGGGAGATAATGTACTACTATTAAGAAAAAAAACCCTTAATTAACTTGACCAAAAAAAAAGAAACCCCTTAGTTATGAAATTTGATGTATTTGATTTAATTTTTAATAATTAAAGTGATATATCTACTCTATCATTTATATATAATTTGAGGTATTTATCTATTAACCAATGAGAACAAACCACGTAAGTAGATTTATATGTGGTCTCCACAACTAACTTGTGATAAACTTGTGGGCACCACATATAAATCTACTTAAAGAACTTTTTGTTGGATTTATTTATTTCACATTCTAAATTCTAAATTACTACCATCTAGGTAGATTTTGTGTAAAAAAAAAATCTAGGTAGATATATGGAAATCAAAAGGTTAAGTAAATTACTAAATTTATTGCATATAATAGTGCAATTGAAAATTGGCATAACAGCTTTTAATTCAAATTTTCAACATACAACACATAACTTTCAAGAGGTTCCAATATAAATATTGGGAAATGTTAACATGTGCCCTTAAGGCACATATTAAGAATGCAAATATATAGTAATATTTTATATGGAAAATGCTAAATAGTGTTCTCGGGACACTAGTTAAGAAAACCAAAAATAGAAAAATTATCTTGATATTTGTGTGATCAATATATTTAAAGTATAAGAAATATTGTTTTCAATGCATAATTTTTCTCTTTTGATTCATTAACTAATGCCCCGGCAACATTAGTTAGCACGACCCTATAAATATTTCTCCTCGAGGTTATATGTTTTGTGTGCTTTAGTTCTTTGTGTTGGTGTTTTGATTTGTATGCTTTTGTCCGTTGTGCACATGTATTGTAGCCTCTATGTTTTGTTGGTGTATGTCAACACTCTTCATTCAACTACTTTAGCATATCTTACACTATTTGTATTAATTTGATTGCCCTTATACTATTATTATGCGTTAAAAGGAGCAAGGAAATGAATGTGATGTCCTTATAACTATTTGTTTTGATTAGAAATTTTGTTTTTAATTTAGAGTGAATTGAATAGATATGCGTGTCTTTGAAAATGGACAACAAACTTTTTAGGTAACTACAATTGTTTAAAAACAATCAAATTTTAAAAATATGTTATCTATTGATATGTGTAAATATCCACAATGATACCTTAAAATTTTCGACTTATCCACAAATGATCCATTTAGTGGAAACTTATATGATCTAACCTGATCAGAGTCGACCTTTGTCCGGTAGAAGTTGTGCTCCACCCTGTTCCGGTGAATGGGAGGGGGGTTGTGTACCTGCAGGCGCTCCGACGCTCAAGTTAGATAAGAGGGTGAAACAAGGTTTTCAGTGTTAGGATCGAATGTACCTGACTCCTATGAATGAGGAGTGTATATATAGCCCCCAATGTTGGGTTAAGACTATTGATGAATGCCATCAATGGATGCCGGAAAATGGCTGGAGAGCCATGATGAGCAGTAAATGTTCATCATTCCGGTTGTCGAGTGTTACAATCCTTAAGGGATTTGGTCTGCTGACTATGTCTGTGCGTAATTGGGCCTTGCTCGGCGAAGGGGAAATGAATTTTCCTAGTGTTGGAATTCTAAGTCCAGTCCAGAACAGGAGCCCCCCAAGTCGTTATGCTCGGGCACGAGCACAATGACTTGATGTTCGTCATATCTGAACTTTTAAAGTTACGAGCATAGGCTTGTAGATTTGTCGAATTAGATTCAGTACTTTGCGTTCGAATTCAAGGCTTCATCATTTGTCGAGAAGACTTCCCTTCGAGGATATTATGCGCGAGGAAATTCGCATTACATTCGAATAAGTTTTCCGCAATTTGTGTTTATCACCGATGAAGATTTTCACGAGCGCTTGTTGTGGAGATTCGTTGAATTTCCACGAGCATTTTATGTTGGACCAGCTTATTTATTACGAGGATCATAATTAGCGTTTTATAGTTGAGATTATTTCGAGAAGATTTTATTGGTTTCAGCGAGATTTTCTAGACTAGGGGATGTGACCTTGAAGGACAAGTCATTCATTCTTCCAGCTCCACGTGTAAATGCTATTCTAATGTACTTGAGTGCCTAACGTTTGAGCTAATGTTTTCGAGGAAGATTTAAGACCGTTGTATCTTCGCGTCTCTTTTTTAAACAAGTAAGTGTTTTCTATTTCCACTCGCTTTTGTTCTGTACAAGACTTTTGGGCTTGGCTAGCCAAGCCCAATGTCACATCTATTGGCCCAATGCCACATCCATTGGTCTATATATACAACCTTCACAAATCTCACAAGGTTGCATTATTCTAACCTCTACCTCCACCTCAAGCTGATATTGACTTGGGCGTCAGAGCTTTATCTGCAGGTACCCCTTTTGAATAAAATAATCCTTTTTTTAAGCATCGTTAATTAAATAACATAGAATAGAATAAGGATAACAATTTTTTCCTAAAATCATTTTTTTAAGGACTTCTTTAAACCATTTTTACGATTATATATATATATATATATATTGAAGGGAAATCGAGATACCAGAAGGGCGCGAAATTTAAAATTTTCGATTTCCTTTCCTTGGATCATTACGAAGAGGAATGAATCAGTGATAATATTGTTACCTTATAAACCGATGGAATAGAAGTTTCGATCACAAGCTGAGCAACGTAGCAAAGCCTCTACTCGTCCACACGAACGGTTCTCCTCTGGTTTCCGGTGCTAGCCAAGCGATCAGAGGTTATAGAGAGAGTGTGTTTTGTTCTTTCAAAAAGAAGCAGCAACCATGACTTCACCACAAGAGTTCTATTTATAGAACCGCTTGTGTGTTCTGCAAGTCAAAGTCATTACTATTGGGCTTCCTTAAGCCCATTAGCCTTTGCTAACTAATTAGGTTTTACTAACCGCACCTCATTCATAAGTCTTACTTATGTTTCTCCTTTTGACCGTTTTATTGTGTGTGACCCTATAGGATGTTGACACGTTGACAATAACATTAAATCTTATATTTAATATTATAAACAGTGACACTACAAGGAATATCGTTTTTTGCAGCGACATTTGTCGCTGCCAAAAATGCAAAGTTGCTGCAAAAAGTGTTTTTCGCAGCGAAAAAATTGTTGCTGCATGTCGCTGGCATAAGTGCCGTTGCGAAAAGTTTTGCAAGGACAATTAATGTCGCCGCCATAACTAGTGTTTTGCAGCAACAATTAATGTCGCTGACATACATAATATTTTTAGCAACAATTAATGTCGCAGGCATAACTAGTGTTATTTTTGGCAACAACAATTATTGTCGCTGGCAAAAAATGTATTTTTCGCAGCGAAAAAGTTATTTTTGTGAATGATATAAATTGTTGTTATATCTTTTATATCTCAACAACAAAATTGTTGGAATAAATTAGACTTTTCAACTATAAATGTAATTATATATTTTTGTTATTTTTTATAAAAATTTAGTATCAATCACTTAATTTAAATTCTTTAACTAAGTTTTGTTTCTTCTTATCTTATTGTTTCTATTTTGCATATATCCTTTTCAACAAACTATAAATAATTCAATTAAAGTATCTACAAACAATAAAATTAAAAGATAAAACTTATATATATTACCCAAAATACAATTGTCTTGTTCTCCTATAAAAAAGTGATACGTGCTATTTATTTAACTCAAATTTTAATAATCGCTTGTAACTCCGTTAAACCATCCATTCGGTGAACAATAAAAATCTTTTTCCTTCCTTTTGTGGTGCATTGTATAATATTACAATCGTTGAACAATTGGAATATCTCTCACTTGTTTAGTGAATCAAATGCATTCTTTTAAATTTGTCTTCCTTCTACAATTTTATCTCATTCTCTCACTCTGCTGCACAACAAGAATTGTGATTTAATTAAAACCTTGACTATTAGACATTAAAGAAAGAAAAATACTAATAAATTGTCTATATAAAAAATTGAGAATTGAGAGATAACAAGTGGAAGAGATAAATGATAAAGTTTGTGAACATCTCCAACAAGATTAAACCTACAAAGAAACAATGACCTAAGAGGAAACATGACGATCTTGAATCAATCCTCTAGCTATTGAACTTGAAGCAAAAGAGATCTGAAAAATATTAAAAAAATTAAATTTACTTATGCAATGAAATTATACGATGAAGCTAGCAAACCTGATAGTAGTTTGTCAATGTATTGGTTTGGATCTTAATGTATCTTTAACTAAGTAATTGTGTGTGGTTACTATGAATGTTAATTTGACTTAAATATCTTTAACTAAGTTTTGTTTTTTCTTATCTTTTTATTTCTATTTTGCATATATTTCTCAACAAACTATAAATAATTTAATTAAAGTATATCTACTAACAATATATTAAACGGAACTACCGTAAAAAAACTTAATTTGTCCTTATCGAGTATAATAATATATATAAAAATAGAAATAAAAAAGATAATAATTTTAAGTTAAAAGAAATTTACGCATAAAAATAGGAACAGAAACCACGATAAAAGATCAAGGTCGATTTAGGCCTCAGGAAAAAAATTCATTTTTTTAAAACCAAATTATTTTTCGTATGTTTTAAAATTAATTTTTTTAAAACCAAATTATTTTTCTCATAGTTTTTTTCTTTCTTATTTTATCCATTTATATTTATTGTCGAAAACTATACTTTTATATTGTACTCTACCTTGTTTAAAAAATATATATATTGCACTCTACTTTACCTAAAAAAAAATATTATACTCTACTTGTTGTAGATTTTTTTTAACTTAAATAAAAAAAGATCATCTACGCTTGTACCAAAAAAAGATCTACATCAAAAAAAAAAGATCATATATGCCTGTACCAAAATAAAAAAGAAAAAAAGATCATCTACACTATTATACAATTTATTTTCTATTCCTATTTTTTTATCAATTATTTTCTATTATTATGTTTACTTATCTCAAAATAATATAATTTATTTTAATAAATGACGATAGTCAGTAACTTTTTACCCAAAAATTATTTTTATTTATTTTTGTAACAACAATTTTTTATTTTATTTTTTAAAAAAAAACCTTATTTTAATGTTTGCTTTAGGCCACACAATGTGTTGGGCGGATTCAACAAAAAATACGCATAAAAAATAGTAATTTTGTAGTTTCCCAACGACTTTACAAGATTGTTGCAAAAAAAACTATACTATTAGCGGCAATAATAATCTACTAAAAATGTATAGAAGGAACAATTACTAAAAAATCTAATTTGTCAAAGAGTATGATAATATTGCAAATCTTCTACCCTTAATTGTAATTTTAGCTCTAAAGATAAAAAAAAAGATACAAAACATAAAAATAGAAAGAAAAAAAAATTAAATTAAGAGAAATCGACGCATAAAAATAGGAACAGAAACAATGATAAAAGATACGTATAAAAAAAAGTAATTGAGTGGTTTCACAGCGATTTTACAAGGTTGTTGTAAAAAAACTAAACTATAGCGGCAACAATAATTATTGTTGGGATAACTAACTTTTCCCAACAATAACGTAGTTGTTGAGAAAAAACTAACTTAAAACAACAACTTAAATAAGTTGTTGCTATATGTATGTTTTTGTCAACAATTTAAATGTCGCTGAGAAAAAGTCGCTGCGAAAAAGTCGCTGCGAAAAATAATATTTCTTGTAGTGTGAGCGATATCTAGCAACACATCACTGCAACCCAAGTGACAAGAATGTCAGGTGATCATAAACCTTTCCATGATAATGTATATGTGTACAATTACTCCTTTGTCCTCATATCTATATTGAACACAAGACATAGATAGTAAGTAACGAATAAGTCCAATATCTCACATTGACTTAATTCGACATGGCCATGCAATTTTTCACACATGTTCATCAAGAGACCTAAAGATATTTATCCTGTTATGCAGGAGGGACAAATATCATCTAGGACGCTCATGTCCCTCATCATGATTCGTTAAATGCCCATTGACCGACGTTATGATTATCCTGTTACAGATAACGTTTGAACGGTAATAAAACATAGTCCACATCTAGGGATCATAGTGGTTTCAGGTCTAAGAGTGATATACACTATTATCACTATGAGAGTATCCTATGACACTTTCATAACATACTATGTAGTACTCCCATGGTGGATCAATCCAGTATAAATATTACTCTTAATATTTATACCTATATATAGACTTAATATCTCATATTCATGATCCGTGAGATGTGGCCATCAGTTTACATATATAATAGTCTATGCGCTTTATTATTATCCCAATTCATATTAAAGCTTACTATGGATACTTTTAAGAATAATGTTCTTAAGTTAATGTAATCTCACGATTAAATACTTCTCTTATTCATTTTGAGGAATTCTAGTCATTTGATAAAAAATATATAAATAATTAATTAAAAATATTTTAATAAATGAAACTCAATTTATTTAAGGTAAAACTTAACGCTTATAGGGAGAAGCATTAAATAACATGGCATAACTTTTTTGTTTTGGGCCGTGTGCCATAATGGTGAAATAATTACTAGATGTTTACCCTCAATCTATGAATGCCTCACCTACGCTTGTCCCCTTTAACCTCTACCAACCAATCGGTACCACTGCAAACCTTCCTCTCCTCTCTCCGCATTGCACTCTCAGCCTTCTCTTTTTCCAAACTCCTTCCCATCATCCGGCCCTACCCTTTGCCATACTTAAATAGGTGGCTTACGAAATTCGTAGTTCATCCGTTCCAAAATATAAGTCGTTTTGCTCATATTACACAAATTAAGAAATTTAATTAATGTTGTATGGAAAAGAGAAATTATGAGTTAGTTTACAAAATTGTC
Organism: Trifolium repens; assembly: GCA_030408175.1. Classification (NCBI taxonomy): domain Eukaryota; kingdom Viridiplantae; phylum Streptophyta; class Magnoliopsida; order Fabales; family Fabaceae; genus Trifolium; species Trifolium repens. The sequence goes on along the minus strand of CP125839.1, from coordinate 17,478,793 downwards.
CTTTATTAATTGTATCGGAAAGATAAATTGAAGAATTGAAAGAAGAAAGAGAAATAAATAGTTAAGAGTATAATAGGAAAAAGATCAATAAATGCTTCATTGGTAATGTAAAGCGATTTATATTTTGGAACAAATTTTTTATTTCTTCTTAAAACGACTTATATTTTGGAACGGAAGGAGTAGTTTATTATTTCACACATTCGAGACAAAAAATAAAATAAAATACGATAATACTTAATATAGCAAAATTATATTGAAGCTTATGTAGTTAATATTTGTAAAATATACAAATTATTTTTTTCAATATAGAAGTTATTTTTTTGTATCTTTAACTAGTGTACCGGAAACACTAGTTAGCATGACCCAAATGTAATATATTGAGCTCTGAATGCATTGATATTGTAAATATATTCCCAATATTTCATTTGATGATAATTTTTTGGACTAAATTGATTTGAAAAAACACACTTAAAAACAGATCCAAGAAATAAAATGACTAATAAAAAACCAATCGTGATTTGTTTGCAATTTTAATACATTCAAGGAGTAATATGATAGCGAATTACACATTTCGACGATCAAATTCATTACATAATTACGGGTATTAAAATATTGCCTCCGGCTATTATATTCCTTCCATGATAAGATATAAGTAAAATTCTTTTTTCAGATTTATTACATAATTATGGGTATTAAAAAATATTGTTGGAACAATAAATTTATCCTGAAACATGTTTGATTAGTACTCTGTTACCCTTATGAATAAATTGCATTGATTTTTAACTTTTCATATTCTAAAACAAATTAATAGTATTAATAAAATTTGTAGAGTCTTATATTTAGGGATATTTTTTAATTTTTTATAAAAAAGTCTTATAATTAGGGACAAAGGGAGGGAGTACTTCTTTAATTTCATTTAATTTAATTTATTGTTTCACGTATATTATTGTATAATTTTGACCATTAATATTTTTAATTATTTATTAATAAATATTATAAAAAATTAATTTTGAATATATTTCTTAAAACAAATTCAAGATGTCGATATTTTTTTTATTTATAAGTTTAAAAATACGGTCAAAATAAAATATGTGCATCTAATCAAAGTGAGTCACTTAAAATGAAATAGAAAATGTAATTAATATCGTATCAAAAATTAAAATGATCAGTCGTTATGAGACATTTTGTATTCTTTTTAAAAAAACCGTATATTTTAAAATGAAGGGAGTATTAAGTTTTAAGTATTGGAAAAATATTTTATTTACTCTTTTAAGTATTTTGCAATTTTTTTATTGCACATATTAAGAGTTTGCACATACAAGTACACAATAACTAAAACTAAGCAAATTTGACTGCTTTAGTTCGTTGATGTTGGATCCTTAATCAACAAACTCAATTGAAGAAGGTGTGCCTGCACTCACTCTAACAGTCAAGTCAATATGTATCGGATATAAGAGGTATTGAAGTTTCGATATTATATCTAAACTTAGACCACGAGTTAGACTTATAAGTAGAGAATTATGGATTCTATGATATGGAACCTTTTTCTAGTCATCAGTCTATTCAAGTTCTAGAGAACTTTTGGTAGAATAAGATCTTCATGGATTTTTTTGGATCTAATTCAGTGTTTTTAAAACGTATCCATACGGTGGTTTGTGTGCGACTCTATTAAGTTTGGGTGACCCGGTTTAAATCTGAGATGGTTTGTAACAAAAATATTTTAGACTTGCTTGTTAGAATTTATTTTTGGTTAAAAATTCTTTGATTTTATTATATAAATATTATATAGACTAAACTACACATTTGGTCCCTTACGTTTATTTTAGTTTTCAATTTGGTCCCTTACGTTTAAAAAGTTTCAATTTGGTCCCTTACGTTTATTTTAGGTTTCAATTTGGTCCCTTCCGTCAGTTTTTGCACATGTGGCAGACGGTTTGCTGACGTGGCGGACGGTTTGCACACGTGGATTGACACGTGGACACTTTGACATGTTGACACGTGTCCAATTGAAACAGTGGAACAGTGGAATCTGACGGAAGGGGCCAACTAATGCAAACGTTGATAACGTAAGGGACCAAATTGAAACTTTTTAAACGTAAGGGACCAAATTGAAACCTAAAATAAACGTAAGGGACCAAATATATAGTTTAGCCTATTATATATGTAATACTAGTAATGATATCATATCCACAATTTGGACCAGCTTTCAATCCTCCTTATCTTGAACAATTGTGAACTTCAATCATTACCAGTTTCTAATATTTATTAAATTTGCCCAATATTGTAGTTGGGAAACTAATTAATAACGTAACAGCTATAACTAAAGGAAAGAACCATGTTTAGCCACATCATGCTAACATTTATTCAATGAAACATAATCACCAAATCAAAATTTCATCTATCCTAAGTAAGTTATTGGGCTCAAATGATTACCGAACTTCACCAAAGGACGGATTTTAGAAGAACTTGAGTTCGATTCCTGGATAAAATATTTTTGTAACCAAATTTTACTTATCTTGCAGCCGAACTCTGATCTATTAAGAACTCTTACCCTAAAAAGCAGATGATTATAAAAAAAATCCATCTATCCTATGATTTTAAATAGCAGTTGCAGCTACAATAACTGCAATTGTAGTTGCTGTAATACACATTGTTGTTGATGTCGTTGCCTAATGAATTTTCACAAACTATTATTAGTGATATTACCATGTGACTATACTATTTATCCACTATAGTAGATTTAAACGAATTAACATGTCCGAGATCATTATAGATGTGGTAACTTTGATATCGTACATATAATTAAAAAGGGTTATGCGCTTCTGGGGCACTAGTTAAGAATATAAAAAAATAACTTTTGCATTGAAAATAATATTTTTTTGTATTTTACAAACATTAATTGTAAAAACTCCAATGTAATTTTACTATATTGGATTTCCAATTAAAAATCACACTGTGCAATGCGGTTGCAGTAACTACCGTATTATCAATGAGCAGAAATTACAAATGCAAATTAGTACAATTTAAAACCATTTCATTTAAACTCACAAGTTATTACCTACCCACAAAAATAGCTATGATGATTTGAGTGGAAACTATATTAGGTATGTGCACATGTATAGTTAATTGCAAATTAAGTGCTATGGATCTTGGAGCGTCCCCCCACCATATATATATATATATATATATATATATATATATAAATTACACCGGTGTAACATTTGATTAATGTTACACCGTTCAATAATGCTTTATCAAATACAAATTTTATAAAATCCACCATTGGATTGAAAGTTTATATCATATAGATCATCTATATTGAGTTTTACAAAAATCTATAATCGTTTGATAAATTATTGAGACACATCAAGAATAACGGTTTATGCGTTTTTATTACCGTTAATCTTGATGTATCTTAAAATCATATCAAACGATTTTATAATTTTGTAAAATTTAACCTAGATAATCTATATGATATAAACTTTCAATCCAACGGAGGAATTTGTAAAATATGTATTCGTCAAAACATTGTTGAGCGGTGTAATATTAATCAATTGTTACACATGTGTAATTTGATCTCTCCCTATATATATATATATATATATATATATATATATATATATATTTGTTTTGTGTATATATTTATTTATAAATATTTTTTAAACATTAAATTAAACTCACTTTATTTTTAATAAATTAATTTATATACAATGACAGTATAAAACTTTTTTTTAAACACGATATTCGGTCTCAGGGCCGGCCCAAGCCCAGTGCAGTCAGTGCTGCATATCTGGGCCTCCAATCTTAAGGGGCCTCAATGTTTTTACTGTGGAAAATTGTATTTTCTACCCCAACATTTATCCCTTTACCCCAACATAATTTGAAATATTCTCATTTTAACCTTATTTTACTTTTTTATATTTTTTTATTTTTCAGTTTTATCATTTTTTTTCTACCCCAACATTTATTCTTTTACCCCAACATGTTTAGAAAATTGTACACCCCCCGAAACACTATTCCGGTAAGGTATTTTTTTCCGGTATGTTAATTTTACAAGTGTTACAGTTTGTAAGTAAAATATGAAATTGTTGTCGTTTATGATATTTTTTTCAACCTTTTCGGGATCCGTGCACACCCATCAACGGCGGTAAGAAAATATTGTTTCTGTTTGTCATAATTTATCATAATACTTTGCAAAAGTAATGTTCCGATTTTTCGCCATCGATGTATCGCCGTAGTGTCGTCTCCTCTGCGATTTTTTACAAACCACAACAATTTATAAAGTGTTCCGGTATAAAAAAATGTTTTGGGCACAAATAGAAAGTGTTCTGGTATCAATAAAATATGTTTTCTAGGCACAAATATAAATCGGACCATTTTAAAAGTGTTCTGGTATCAACAAAATATGTTTTGAGCATAAATACAAACCGGAACACAGTGTTCCGGTATCAATAAAACATGTTTTCTAGACACAAATACAAACCGGAACACTTTCAAAAGTGTTCCGGTATCTATAAAATATAGATAGAAATACAAACCGGAACACTTTGAAAAGTGTTCCGGTATCAATAAAAGCACAAATACAAATCGGAACACTTTTAAAAATGTTCCAGTATCAATAAAATACGAAAAATGCTGGTTACAGCGAAAAGTGATTTCACGAATGGTTTGCGAATTGAGTTGGCAAGATATCATTGGTTGTTTTATCACCATACCTCTTCCATTTCCATGATTTGCTCTCCTGACCCCCACTTACATTTATTTAATTAATTTAATTGATTTAGTTTCAGTGAATTCTTTAGTTTCTCTCCTCTCGTATCCTCTTTCATCATCCACATCCACCGCCAACAACAATACTCTATCTTCAAAGTTCAAAACAATACCCTCTCTCTCTTGAGGAATTCTAATATAGGCACAAATATAAATGTATAGTGTTTAGGCACACTAACATGAGTGAAGTGAGAGAAAATATAAAATAATTTAATTTGAAATATTTTTCAAAAAAGTAAATGATGTGATGTTTTATGTATGTGTGCCTAAACACTATTTATTTGTGTTCGTGCCTATGTAAGACTTTCTCCTCTCTCTTAGTTGGGTTTTTCCTTCTCTATTTTGTTGGCCATGAAAGAGATGCAAAAAATCTTTATAAAAATTACTGTATTGAAGGTTCTAAGTTACACGGGAATTGGTGACTTTTACTCATCATTTGTTCAAATTCAATGTTTGCAAAGCTGTTTGTTGTAGGAGTATAATTGATAGTGTTTTGTTGAAATACATCATCTTGTTTTATAGGCATTTGAATGCAGTATTATCTATTGCTGTTAAACAAATAATATATATTTTTTTTATGGGAAATGCTTGTTTGTAAGAAACTAACAAGCAAGAAAGAGAAGAATAAATCATGACCTTACAATTTTATGACCAACCTCCCCATGATTTCCTCTAAACTTCCTAATTTATAGCAATTTTAATTTTTTAAAAACAATATAGTACAATTCTTCTCTTTCTTCTACTTTTTCTCCCGTAACATATAGCATTACTCTTTTTTTATTGAAATGGGTTTTCGTGAAATTTTCGTGAGATGATGGTTCGCTATATATAGCACCACTCATAAAATATAGGCAAAGTACAAATATAAACCGGAACACTTTTAAAAGTGTTCCGGTATCAAAAAAATATGTTTTCTTGCACAAATATAAATCGGAACATTTTTAAAAGTGTTCCGGTATCAATAAAATATAGGAGAAAATACAAACTAGTACACTTTGAAAAGTGTTCCGATTTGTATAAAATATATTTTGGGCACAAATATAAACCGGAACAATTTTAAAAGTGTTCCGGTATCAACAATTGGACACAAATACAAACCGGAACACTTTTCAAAGTGCTCCGGTATTAATAAAATATGTTTTCTAAGCACAAATATATACCGGAACACTTTTAAATGTGTTTCGGTATCAATAAAAAAATTCTGGAACACTTTTTACCAATTGTAACACTTTTAAAAAAATAATATTGTAAAAAATAATATAATAAACAAAGGATAAAATGAGAATATTAAGAAAAATGTAGGGATGAAGAGTTAATTCTGGGGAGGAAAGAAAATTTTCCTTTATTGTGTTACAATGACCCAATCCAGTTTTACTCTATTTATGTGACAACAAAAAAGATAAGGCCCAAACCATTACACCATCGGTTCACTAAAAAAAAATGGTCCAAGCGAAAAGTGGAAAAAAGTCCATCACTTCTGACCAATCAAACGCATAAACAGTGGTGATGATTTCTTCTATACAATCAATTTTTTTTGTAAGTTCTATACAATCATATGCATGAATGACTAAAACTTTTATTGTGATTTTAAAATATTAGCTATAATGATTATTGATATTATTTATATTTATAATTTAAATGTGACTTTTCTTTTTTTGAATTTTTACAATTTTTTATTAAGGGTACCATTTTTATTATTTCAGCCGGGCTTCCAAATAGTTAGAATCGGCCCTGTTCGGTCTAAAAACAAATTAATCCGAGGGACTTATCCCGACAGTATAAAACCTTTTCATACAATCATCTAATCATATTTTATTTTTTTGCACATGGTCTTAAAATAAAAACTTAAAAGTAAATTTAATTCTCCAAGTTGTCTCTATTATCTCACTGGTGTATAGTAAAAATCTTTATCTCTATTCGTCGGTTCTTTCTACATTGTGAATTTAGACTTATTTTTTTTATTAGGTGAAAATTTAAGATGCAACATAAGAGAACTGATCAAAGCATACTATACACAACACATAAATTATAGAGCATTGTCTGATATAATATTAGAGTCAATATAATATTTTGATTTGTATATGATATATCAATCTTTGAATGGAAAAAATAAAAGGAAAATATTGTGAATGATTTAAAAAATAAACGACCAAGATGAAAAAATAAAATAAAATAAAATATGTATAGAAAATAAGATAAAGGACTACCAACATTTATTTTTTCTATAAATAAATGTGGGTAGGTATGGATATTCAAATTGTTCATGCGGATACGGCTATATATAAGTAATTTTTAAACTGCGAGTATGAAGATGTGTACTATTATACCGTATCCATTTCAATCCATAATCCAAACCAAGAGAAATATTAACCAAGTGACTGGAATCAATTGATTTATGAGCTCCTCCTAAAGATAAATTTTTCGAGAAAATTCGAGTTAATTTTTAGGTGGAACAATTCTTCACTGGACTTTATTTACAATTACGGCGGTACTCTAAATTACCAAAGCCCCCTTTCTATGAGAACCAAATGGTTAAAACCACAGAAAAACGACCTATTATCGGGTAATCACTTTCGGTATTGATTGTAGTTTCTTTTTTTCCTATAATAAATTTGTAGTTTCTTTTTTTCCTATAATGAATCAGCGGTAAAACTTGCATTTCTGTTCTCATATTCCACGATTTCAGAAAACATTTTCCAAAATTATCTTGGATTATATTTTCCGAAATTGTCTTGGCATATGTTTTCCGCAATAACTTGAACATGGAAAAATATTTTTCAAATACAGAAAAATATAAAGAAGTTGCATACATACGATGTGGTGGTAGATCCTAATATGTATATGGAACATTTTGGAAAACCTATTTTGAAAAAAATTGGTCATTGGAAATTGTTTTACAAAATAAATGTATGGGCAAAATAATTTTTTTGATGGATATGGAAGAAATATGCGGGGAGAAAGAGGAAAATTCATCGTGCTTGCCATATGAGCTCCAAATATTGAGCCCAACCTAAGCATAATGAAGTACATGGGTCAATGGACCCAACCAAAGCATAATCACGAAAATTGCTATTTAGGCCCCCCATGTTGATCTCAGGCCCCAAAAAAATCTCAAAATACCCCCACTTTTGCACCTAGGATATTTTGGTTTCTAGGAAACGAAATTGCAAAAAACCAAAATTTCGTCTTCTAGGTGACAAAACACACAATTTGTGACAAAAAACACACAATTTCGTCTTCTAGGTGACGAAATTGTGTGTTTTGTGCACATATGTGCATGACAAGGCAGACCTACTACGTTTAACCAAAATTTCATCTTCTAGGTGACAAAACACACAATTTCGTCTTCTAGGTGACAAAATTTCAAAAAATTGGCGTTTCAGTAACTACGAGACGAAATTGCGTGTTTTGTGCCCAGATGTGCGCGACAATGTAAGCCCACTATGTTTTAACATAATTTCATCTTCTAGGTGACGAAATTTGTTGCCTTCGTTTCCTAGGATACAAATGCTTATAAGGGGATTTTGGTCACGACGGAGGGCCTGCGAATAATACTAGTGTTTACTGTGAAATTTGGTAAACAACGCTAGTTTGAGTTATTACAAGAGAGATCAACTAGTAAATCTCGGGACATAGTGCTTTTCGTTTATATTTCCAAAATAGTTAGTGTTCATCATTGTTCTTATGTTTTAAATGTGATTTTTATGTAACTTGAATTGCAATAAAGAATGTTTATTCTAAGGAATAAACAGAGAGGGAGACTGAGTCGAAATAAAGACAATTTGAATTAAGATGAAAGAACTGTAAATTTGCATTCAAAGGTAAATGTTTACAGAAAAGTAAATGGTACACATTGCATACATTCTTCCTTTCGAACTCGTTTCTCGCGTTGACATGGGTACTTTGAGTTTTGTAAGGATTTTTGTATAATGATTGTGACCCTTTGCTCGATCACAGAATTAAACTATTTATAGACACAAATTCATAACTGCTAATAACGTTAAGTTAACTAAAGAGAGGACGCGTGTCTTGACACGTATTTTGAATTTGAATTCTCCTTTATCCTTTGATTTAGCCGTTGTATCCATCGGAGTCGAAATAGCAATGCTTCTCTTGAATATTTTGCTAAGTCCACACTTCTCTTCTGCACAGCAAGCGCTTCGACCTTATAGATATTTCGACCAAGTCGAAAGGACCCTGCAGAACACAATGTTAAGATTAATGCTCCAAATGGAACATTTGATGACATGTTCATGCATGATTATTCATCAAATTTATTGGCTCTGAAAACCAAACCTCTTTAATGACTTTAAAAATAGTAAAATAATTAAATGCAATTATATTTATTATTTTAGTCATGCCTTTAGAACATATTTTCAACTTAGTGAAAATATGGGCTAACAAATTGCCCCCAAAATGCCTGTTTCGATCGAGTAGTTCGAACGAGAATAGAAAAAGGCATTTTAATCCCACGTGCTTGACACTCTTAACAATGACGGCGCTGATGTAATGCACAGTAATAACTGTCACCTTGATCCCCACAATCCATCATTTCCCCTAGATTTTAGGCATAGTGGATGACGTGGCGCTCATAGAAGTTGAAAAGAAACTGACTGAATTTCTTTTTGATTTATTTTTTTTTAAACCTGGACACGTTTCCCTATAAATAGCAGTGGAAAACAAAGAAACACTTTTTTACCAACTTCCATTCTCTGAGCTTCTTTTGCGAAAACAACAGTCTTGATTTTCTGCAACATTACCCTTTAAACCTCAAGAAATCATTGATTCCGAACCGTTTAAACAATTCTTACAGTGATTACGCTTTGATCCTTTACTGATTTACCCAAAAAAAACTTCAACTTTTCCTTAGATTTTACCCAGAAATCACTTTTTAACCCTTTTTAAACTCATCGTTGTTCATCAATGGCTTCGAATCAAGATTTCGAAATACCGTCTGCTGGGAAGTGGACAGATCTGCTGGTTTTAGAGAATGGTGAAGAAGTTATCCCTGAACCAGTTGGGAGTGAACCAGAAAGGAAGACCTGGACTGCTCAGTTGATGTTTCCTTTCTCATTGAAGAAGGAGAACTACGCTTTCTGTGGCCCTTATCCACCACGCACAGAAGTTCTATCGAACGAGGTAAACGGTCTCTTCCCTAAGTATGTAACCTGTGGGCCTAGGATATTCGAAGTAGAGCCTTATAATTTTGGGTATCTTAAGAATCCCCTTAAAGTGTTTCGAGCTGCCCCTTACACTGCACATAAGGATTACATTCCTTGGTTGGATAGGGTAGAAAAAGATTTTAAAGGCTTTTGGGAGAACTATGGGATTTACCCTTTGATCCAATTTAGTCGAACCGGTCCCAAATATAAGCCTGAACTTCTTGTAGCAGCCCTTCATTTTTATGAAAAATCCACTAACACTTTCCAATTTAAGTGTGGAATGCTAACTTCCCACCCTCTTGGATGTTGCTGCTATCACAGGCCTTAGGCCTACTGGTGATCACTTCGACCCAACCAAAACTGGAGATAAAGTCGTACTTACCTACAAAGAGAACACCTTCTCCAAGTATATTGCTGAGAATATGGGTAAAGAGGGAGAAGAGGTATCACATGAGGAACATGTGGCCTTCTTGACACTATGGTTATCCCATTTTGTCTTTTGCTCGAAGTCCCTTCAGGTTGCCAGGATGTTCATTCCAATGGCTCAACAGATTCATGAGGGCAGAATCTTTAGTTTAGGGCGTTTGTTGCTGGCAACCCTTTATGAAGCCATGGGAAATGCAAGTGATGCTATTAAAGCATCGAAGGATGGATCCACAGTTGGGATTGCTGGGCCAATGTGGCTATTACAATTGTGGTTGAATGCCACTTTTGAAACTGAGCTTGGATTGATAGTCCCTTCTGACTATCAGAAAGAGGTAGATGAAAGAGAGGTCGAAGGGCAGAGGTTAGTAAGGTTAGCCCCTCGTTCATTAGATCAGGACACCAGGAGACTTTTCATGAGGCACATGAAAATGTTCTTGACCTTTGATAAATTCTTACCGCGCCATGCTCCTTTTGTTGAGCGTAAATATGGCGCTGCATGGTTCATTGAAGATTTTCTTGCATTCGATCCAGATAATGAGGAAGAGGTCAATGAAATATGGAGGGCATATTTGGAACAAACTGTGCTATCCTGCAGGATTGGGGATAAGTCGCACCAGTTTGGCTTGGTGGGGTATCAGCCTAATTGTGTCGCTAGGCAGTTTGGCATGTCTCAAATTAGACCCAAAAGCTTTTTTGAAACGCCAGATCGAATGGTACTGGGCACAGGGATCACTGAGAAGACCTACAAAAAGTACATGAGGATGATCGAGAACTATGAGTACACATTCAAACCATTCGAGTTTAAACCCTCATTCTATTGTACTGATGGCTTCAGCGCTTGGTGGAATGAATATTACTCACGCTTTTCGATTAGCAATGCGGAGCATGTGTTGGGTATGGTGGATAGTGGTTTCATTATGCCATCTCTTACAAAGAAGGCTACTGTCTCAGGTCGAGGTAAAAGAAAAACTTAGCTTTTATTTCCTTAGATTAACACTATAGTTTGTATTTTTGACAGTGAGATAACCACTTGATTTTCACTTTGTATTATTTCCAGGCAAAGCCATAAAAAAGGATGTTGGATCTTCTAAAACTTCGACTGAAGTGAAGAAGCCCACAGGGATAAAGATCACATCTGAGGTTGAAACCTCAAAACCTAAGGTAGATCATTTCCACCTCAAATTTCTTTTCGACCCTTATTAACAACAATCGAATTTAACTTTTTATTTTATTTTCAGAGCCGGAAAAGAAATACAGGCGCTGAAACTGCATCTACTGCTTCAAAGAGATCGAGGCAGACTATTGAGCTGGATACAGAAGTATTATGCCCTGACACACATCTTTTATTCGAACTTGTGAATCCCAATTACTTATCCTTTATTTTCTTTACTTTTCAGGATGATGAAGAAGAAAAGGAAATCCCCTTTGTTAGAAAAAGAAAATAGGCTGCTGTTTCGACTTCACATGGAGGTGAAAGGGGAAATACCATTAATGACGAACCAGAGAAGGAAAAGGAGGAACCAGAGTCCACTGTGGACCGGGAAATCCATGCTGCCAAAAAGAAGAAGAAGGAGGAACCAGCGTCCACTGAGGACCGGGAAATCCCGATTGAGAAGAAGAAGAAAAAGCCGGAGTCTAAGACTCACGGAGCCCCATCGAAGGATCAAGGGGGAAAAAATGAAAGGAGGAAGAAGAAGAAAAATGACGGAAAGAAACCTGAAGTCACTGTGAGGGAGAAGTCAACCATTAAGAAAACCAAAGTGCACAGAGCACTAAAGATTCATACCTCCAGTGACAGTGGCGAGGCTCTTCCACGGAAACTCCTGCGCAAGAGAAGGAAATATTGGTCGAAACGGACCAAACTACAAATGCTGAAGGAGATGGTAATTCTGGGCCCAAAGGAGATCCATTGCCACAACCAAAACCATTGGTCGAAGACCAAAATGCTGCAAACAAGGGGACGCAAGATAATGTGCAGAAGGATGGCACAATTCTTATGCAAGATGCCCCCAATGTTGGGCAGAATGATTCCCTTACTGACCCTGAGGTTAAAGATAAAGAGGTAAATTTCATTCTCTTTTTTTTTTCTTAAATTCCATCTTCTCTTCGAATTTTCTCTTTGTTTTAATTGGCTTTTCTTTTGTATTTGTAGGATGAATCGAAAGAGGATACTCTCCATGAACATAACCAGCAAAATCCACAGGAGACACCAAACAAAGATAAAGCTGATAATGACAAAGTCGAACCAGGAAACTCCAATGAAGGACCAAAAGAAGGAGAAGGTCCCAACATGGGTACTGATGGTGATAGTACTAAGGTTTTGCCAACCAATTCAAGCATCAACTACACTATCCCCAGTACTTCCTCGAAATCTGGACAAGCCAGTTCGACCCAAGAATCTCAGCATGATTCTGAAGGCATGCCTGAAGCTGAGGCTGGTGGTCCAGATTTAGCATCAGTTTCTTCGACCTCAAGGCCCTCTGCAAGTCTTGGAGTGCAAGAAGAAAAGTTTGCTAATATGCACAAGTCTGACCCTGCAGGAACTCTTCGACTACTGCTTTCTAAGAAATAGAGCCAAACTGCCACCTCTAGTAAGCGCATCACCAGTGATTCTGCTCACTCGAATGCTGATATAAATTCACAGGTGCGTCAAGATTCATTGCTCTTGAGACTTACTACTGATTTCATGCAGCGGGATGTGTTAAAGCAGCTCGAAGAGAATCCTGCTTGTGCCTACAGTCATTTGGCCTTTTTGAAGAAATTGCACAATCCTTTGACTGATGAAACCACTCTGGGCAAAGTCATTTAGCTTGGTTCGATCATTTACCAATTTGCCAAAGCTGTGCAGAAAAGGAATGATAACGACACAAGGCTAGCTACTCAACAACAGGCTCAGGCCATGTTTTATGAGAGGGCACAAAAGGCACAAGCAGAAGTGGATAGGCTGTCTTCCCAAGCTGAGGAGAGCAATCCAGGAGTTGAGAACTGCAACAAGAACATTGCTTTTTATAAGCAACAAATTGAACTCCTGGAAAATCAGATAGTAGGGTATAGGCGCAAAATCATTGAAGAGGAAGTCGAAAAGGCTCGGATCGAAAAGGAAGCAAAAGCCTCGACCCAAGAGTTGATTGATGCGCAGGGCAGGGAAGGAATTCAAGCTTTCAGTGCAGCAGAGGTGGTTGCTGAGGAAATCAAGTCTCTGGAGAGCTCCAATCTTGTGGTCGAGAAAGAGCTTGCAACTTTGAAGCGGATTTATGCTGATTGCACTAAGGACTTATAGTTTTTGTATTCTTATTTTCTTTGTCCTTTCGAACAATTTTAGTATTTAATCTTGCTTGGATCTTATTTGTAATTTTGAACAAAGTCCCAATTTGTGGCAGCTTTATATTTTGCAATTGCCATTTCGCTTTTTCCTTTAAATATTATTCTGCGCTTATTTTTACTTCGAGTAAAACAGGTTTATATTTTTTCAAATACTTTCCATTTATGCCCAAAGTACGCTTTTCAGGAGTTAATTCCTCAATTTCATAAGCACCATTTGAATAAACTTGAACAATTTTAAATGGTCCTTCCCAATTTGGGGACCATTTTCCTAGGATTCTATCTTTCTTATCCATAGGCAAAATCACCTTCCAAACTAATTCTCCAACACTAAAAGATTTAGACTTAACTTTCTTATTGTAAGCTTTAGATACTCTTTCTTTTTGTTTTGTTAATACTTCTAAAGCATTAAGTCTTTCTTCATCTAAATCAACTAAATCATCTGACATCATCTGCCAATAATGGTCCAAAGGTATTTCCATTTGTCTTTGCACCCTTGCTGACTGCAAATGTATTTCAACTGGTAATACAGCATCATGACCGTAAGTTAGTCGAAATGGAGTAGTGTTAGTTGATTCTTTAGGAGAATTTCTACAAGCCCATAAAACTTGATCTAAAGTCTTATGCCAATTTCTTGGTTTTTGGGCTATGTGTTTCTTTATCAAATTAATAATGATTTTATTGGCTGCTTCAACTTGACCATTAGCTTGTGCATAGTATGGTGTTGAAGTTAGTAATCTAAAGCCAATTTCTTGGGCAAATTCCTGCATCTTTCGTCCAGTAAAAACTGAACCTTGATCTGTAGTAATTGTTTCAGGAATTTCAAACCTATAGATTATATGATTTTGAATAAAATTAATCACTGCCTCTTGATCAACATTTGGTAATGGAATTGCTTCAATCCATTTTGTGAAATAATCTATTCCAACTAAGATGTAACGTTGATTTTTTGATGAAGCAGGTTTAATTTTGCCAATCAAATCTAGAGCCCAACCCCTAAAGGGCCATGGTTTTATTATGGAGTGTAGTTCACTTGCGGGCACATGCTGGATCCCTGATTGTCTTTGGCATTCTTGGCAACCCTTGGCATACTCTATGCAATCTTTTAACATAGAAGGCCAATATAAGCCTTGTCGAAATAACAACCATTTTATTTTATGTCCTGCTTGATGAGAACCACACGTGCCACTATGAACATCAGAAATTGCTATGTAAGCTTCTGCTTCACTTAAGCATTTTAACAAAATTCCTTCAGAAGTCTTTTTGAAAAGATCATTTTCAAAAATTACATAGCTTAAAGCCCTGTATTTTGTTTTTCGATCCACATTTCCTGTTGGATTTCTAAGATATTCTACGATAGGCTTTCTCCAATCACCATCTGAGAGATTGTCAATGGCAAAAATTTCAAACTCATCATGGATATTTTCAATTTCCTCTTGTGGTATAGTATCTGCCCCCACAAGTTTTGGCATTGACAATTGTTCAGAAATTGGTTCTTGCAAGACCATTTTTTCTTTGATTTCGATCAATTGTGTCAACTTTTCTTTTGACATCTTATATCCTGAAGCAATTTGGGCTAAGTCATTTGCTCCTTGATTTTCTAAACGAGGTATATGTTCAATATCTATATGATCGAAACAGTCTAGTAAAGAACTTGCCATGACAAAGTATTTTGTCAAATGTTCTTTAACACATTTATATTCTTGTGTTAGTTGTTTCAATACTAATTCAGAATCACCTCTTGTTTTAATGTTCTTTGCCCCCAAATCTTTTAATATTTCTAAACCTGTTATCAAGGCTTCATATTCAGCTTCATTATTAGAGCAAAGTCCATTTATTTTATATTTGAACTTAGTTGGAACTTTAGTAGGAGAAATTATTAAGATCCCAATCCCAGTTCCATGTTTATGTTTTGATCCATCGAAATAGAAAATCCAAGGCTCTATATCAATATATTCTTGTGGCATTTCGACCAAAGAATGATCAACTATAAAATCAGCCACAATTTGACCTTTAACAGCCCTTAAAGGCTTATAAGTAAGTGAATATTCAGTTAATGCTAATGCCCATTTTGCAATCCTACTATGTAATATAGGTTTGGTTAACATATGCTTAATAACATCAAAGTGAGAATAGACATAAACATCAACAGGCTTTATATAATGTTTAAGTTTTGTACAAGAGAAATACAAACAAAGACAAAGTTTTTCTATGGCAGTATATCTAGTTTCTGCATCATTTAAAACTCTACTAAGATAATAAACTGCATTTTCTATGCCATTATCATCTTCTTGAGCCAACATGCTTCCTATTGTCTTATCAGACGCAGCAATGTACAACTTCATAGCTTTATTTCTGCTAGGAGGCATTAAAACTGGAGGCTTTATCAAATAATCCTTTATGTCATCAAAAGCCTTTTGATGCTCTTCATTCCATTTGAATGGATCATCTTTCTTGAGTCGAAGTAGTGGTGAGAAAGCTTGAGCTTTTCCACTTAGATTCGAAATGAATCTTCTCAGAAAGTTAATTTTTCCTAACAGAGACTGAAGTTGTTTCTTAGTCGAAGGAGGCATTGTCTCTAAAATGGCCTTTGTCTTGTTTTGTGTAAGACCCAAGATTTCATTGTATAGTTGGTTTAAGGAATATTAGGGTTTCGATGTGTTCGTGTGATGAAACATCGTGTAATTATTAGGTTTTGCTGTAATCGAGTCTATTTTGTGCTCGTGCACTGTAATTGTACAGACTTTTGTCTTGTGATCTTGTTGCTTGAATAAGAAGTTATATGTGTATTCAGAATAACGAGTTTTGGATTATTTTTGTTTTTGGAAAAACGAGTAGGATTTTACCCGCGGATGGAAAATCTTACTGCGTCTGTTTTGAGTGAGGTTTCGGATGGGAGTTTTATATATCTGCGTGAGTTAGGATATATTCTGAGATTAATTTTCTAAGGCATGGAAGAAAATTACAGTCGCGGAAAAAGATTCGGCGATAAGTTTAGGAAATGTTAAACGTTAGACGTTCTTTTCGTAGGTTTTATGTTTTTGTGATTTACGTTCGTCGCGTCGCGCGAGAGCTGAATACGAGACTTGTTATGGATGAGTTGATGATATCTTGTGATTTCTCTTAAAACAAATTGATCCAATGGCTAGGGTTTATGCTTGGACTTTTGTCTTTTGATCCAATGGCCATGAGTTAGCAAGAGTAATAGCATAGTAAGGAGGTTTGTTGATTGTGGACTTATAAAAACATCACATATTCACTCCATTCTTTCTCTCTTTCACGTGAAACTCCATTCTTACTTTCCAACCTTCACAAATTTTTCATTCCTCACCATTTGTGTCCATTTCAAGCTTAGGAGCTTTGTAGAATTGTTGTAGAGAATCACTTTCTTAAGGTAACCACTCTTTTCCTTTTCATTTTGGTTGATTAAAACTCTTGGAGTTATGAGTTTTAGATTATGTTCATGAGATGAAAATGTTTGGAATCGATTCTTGTTTCATGAAAGTTGTTCATGAGAGTTTAGGAAGCATGCTAGGCTTTGTTATTGCAATTTTTCCATGAGTTGGTGAAAAATCTAATGAGAAAAGTTAGGGTTTTGGTTGGTTTATGTATTGATCAATAACATGTGGTTAAGTTGTAAGGTTTTGAAAAGAAAAGTTGTCTTTGAACCTTTGGGCAAAAGGGAAATGCGTTGTATGGTTTTGTTTTAGAAAGTCCGATGAAAAATATTTTGTGGTTTGTGAAAATATTTCCTAAGTGTTTTTGGGTAGTGTTTTTGGGGTCAAAGTGGTTTAAAACTCTTGTGACATGTGGTGTTGCTTTCTACTTTGAAAACATGTTTGAAAATGATTTCCGGACGGTTAAGGCCCGTAATAAAACTTGTGCTTGGATTTGGTTCTGTTTTTGGAAATGTAAACCAAATAACTTGCACTCGAAGCAACCAACAAGCTTTCGGAAATGAATTGCTTGCTTATGAAAATGGTTTGCTTTTGTGCCTTGAAAAGGTGTTGGGAACTAATAGAATCAAACTAGGTTTGGTTGGGGAAAAAGGTGGTGTGAGTTGCTGTTTTTGCTGTCATGACAGGTGCAACTCGCCGGGCGAGTGTTTACTCGCTAGGGCGAGTGTCACAGGTCATGACAACACGCCAGGGCGAGCTCCAGAGCGAGCTAGACCAGTCCTCACTGCCTTCACTCGCCACCAACTCGCCAGGGCGAGCTCTGGGACCTAAAATTTTGGATTCTGATTTCTAAACTTGGTTTTTAACTTTCTAATCCCTTTTTATTAATTTATGGAAGTGGTGGGGATTGGAAACGAGTTTTTCGGGTACTCGGAAAGTACGTAACTTATAACGCAAGAAAACGGCCATTTTGCATTTCAAATTATTTAAGACTTTTGACAATTGTTTTGGGTCCTAAAAATAGTATAAATAACTCATGGGTGTTGATCAATATGGTGGTTTTTGGTATGATATCCGAAAGAGGGTTTTTTTCCTTAGAAAGCCTTTGGTTTTTGGGGTTTTAGAGTCCAATTCATTAAGGATTGATTGGATATGGTTTTGATTGAATACTTTGCTTGTTTTAGGAAGCGAGTAAGTGTTGTGTGATCGTGTGATAGTTGAGTGCTTGACGAGGTAAGGGCTCCACTTTATTTCCGTCTTTAAAACGGTTACGACATGCTTTGTTTTGCTGTGTATGCAATTGTGGTGTTCTTGACATGTTGTTGTGATGTATTCTCGATATGAGATCGTGGTAAATACATGATTCGTTGTCTTACATATGTTTGGTGAAATATGTGTATGAACAGGTGATTAAATACATATGATTAGATGTATATGTATGTGTTGTTGTGGTGTGATTAGATATGCGTGTACGATATGTATGTGTTGCATTAGCATATAAGGGGAATCGTATGCTCATGCATTCATAGTACGTGGTTATCGGGAATGGATCACGGGGTGCGATTATCGGGAATGGATCCACCTTACTCCTACGGGAATTATTGAGTCCAATAAGCGGTTATCGGGAATGGACTGCGGGGTGCGATTATCGGGAATGGATCCATCCTAACCCTTTGTGGTTTTATTGATTATGATTACTGACTTCCGGAATTCATATGCATGTGGTAATGGGGAATCTACCACACTCATTGTAGAAGTCTGCATTAGGCTTGGTGTGCATTATATTTTAAGCCCGTTGGTGGGAATTGCTTTGGTGTTAAAGAGCTTTCTCTTGTGTATGTGGAAACTTGTTATGTGTACATCTTTCGCACTGGATATATATATATACTTTTATTTTGTGGTGACCCTTTCTTTCATTTGCGGGCTCATCCCACCCAGATGATGGGTTAGGTCGTGGTGACGACGGTGGTTGTTCCAGGCCCCAGTGAGCGGTTGGAGCTTTAGTTGAGAGTAGTTAGACTATGCGCCGGTGTGTTTTGTGCACCGTGTTTTTGGTTAGCATAGGATCCCTAACTTGTTTTGATACTTAGACTTGGATTGTAATTATTCAGGAATACACTTTGCTTGTCGAAGCACCTTATGGTAATGAGTTCTTTTGTATATTTGAATGCCGGCTCATTTAAAATCTTTTATGCGTAACTCTGATTGTGTACAAAAAAAAAAATATAGTGCCTTTTCTGGCCTTTGAAAAACGGGTTGTTACATTTTGGTTTATCTCGATGCCTTTTTTATGCACCACAAAACCAAGGAAATCTCCTGCATGCACACAAAAAGCACACTTTAATGGATTCATTTTTAATCCATGTTTCCTCATTCTCTCAAAAGATTGCCTAAGATATTGCAAATGGCTATCTTCAGAAGAGGATTTAATGATGATATCATCAATATAGACTTGCATGAATGTATCTATAAAATCATGAAACATAGAATTCATAGCCCTTTGATAAGTGGCACCAGCATTTTTTAACCCAAAAGGCATAACAACCCATTCATAAGTGCCTAAAGCACCAGGGCATCTAAATGCTGTTTTAGATACATCCTCTTCAGCAATGAAAATCTGGTTATAACCAGAATAACCATCTAACATGCTTAAGAATTCGAAGCCTGCCATTGAATCTATTAACATTTCTGCTACAGGCATGGCATACTCATCTTTAGGTGTAGCATTATTTAAGTCCCTAAAATCTATGCATACCCTAAGTGTACCATTCTTTTTAATAACAGGAACTATATTTGCTAACCATTCAACATACCTGGCAGTTCTGATGAATTTACTCCTCAGCAGCCTTTCGATCTCTTCCTTGATCTTGAACATAATTTCTGGTGCAAACCTCCTTGGCAATTGTTTTACTGGTTTCTTTCCTGCCTTGATTGGTAGTCTTAATTCGACCATTTCCCTATTCAGTCCAGGCATTTCATTATAGTCCCAAGCAAAACAATCACTAAATTCTTTAAGAAGTAGCACCAATTTTTCTTTTAGATTAGAAGTGATGTTAGCACTAATATAAGTTGGCCTTTTCAATGAGCCATTTCCAATGTCTATTTCTTCCAAAGGGTCTTGTGCTTGCATTTTTGGAGTTTCGTTTAAAGGATCTCTTTCGAACCCCAAGGGCTCATCATCATAAATGCAATCAAGCCTTTGAATTTGTGGCTCAGGACCGCCATCCTTTTCGACTTTGGCTTCTACAGCCATATCTTGTTGAACATCAGCTTCCAAAGCCGTATTTAGTTTGGTTTCGGCCATATCGCAGAAATCAACGGAGAAAATCTGAAGAAAATCTGTTCATCGCAGCATGATGCATCATATAGCAGCACGATGACATTACTTGGCGACCAAGCTGATGAAATGCACAGGATCAGTTATAATTTTGAACTGATTCTTCCCATCGTACTGCGATGGACCTATCGCAGCACGATGGCTTGCTGAGGCCCATTACGAAAACTATAAATAGAGCTCCAATTCCTCATTATTTTTCATTCAGAAATAGTAGAACACTCTCTACTATAAAGGAGGTGTTCAGAGGAGCTCTAAGGGCATAGTTTTCTCCCCTTACGGGAAAACTAACTCAGCAAGGTATGTTTTCTCTAGGCTTTTATGTTTAGGTTATGATTCTTTTATTGTAATTTAAATATGTAGTCTTTATATTAAATGCCTTAGGTTGTGGTGGAGAAGATGAACTCCCCTATGAATATTTGGAGTCTGTGATTGAGTCAAAGTTATAATAAATCGTTATTCAGTATTATGTTTGCTATTTATTTTCTTGCACTTTAACGACGTATCTCGTAATCTGGCCGGATAAGCGGGAGCGCTAATATAATTGATGTTGGGTATTAACCTGATGTGGTCCGGAACTAGTAGTAAATAACGCTAGGTGTATAGAGACGGTAACGTCATGAACTAGTCGCGAATTGAGCAGTTAGAGGAGGAATCATGCACTAGGTGTGAACTGAGCACTTAGAAGATGAATTGCCCGATACTAGGATCTAGAGGCATTGGATGGGTGAAGGTAATAATGCATGTGTAATAAACAACTCACGTAGTAATTAGGATATGTGACACAACGAGGTTAGGCTCTCGTAGGTACCTTAGTCATTAACATAGGGAAACTTTAATATACATAGTGTAACAGTAAGGTGTTACTACAATGAAGGAAAAGTCACCGCCGAACAATAATCTGAGTAACTATGTTATACACCGTTCATGCCAAATATGAAGAAGGGAGGGAGTCCAACCACCATACCTATCCTCTATGTTTCTGAATCTATTATTTATTTATTTATTTATTTATTTATTTATTTATGCAAGCATTACACTTCCTTTTTATAAAACCTTTTTCCAAAACCCAAAGCGAATGCAAACCCAACAGCTTAAATAACGCTAACGAAGCTTTGGCACGATCCCTGTGGATACGAATTCATTCTACTCAGTAGAGTATGAATTATTACTCGACGACAGACTGATAGACTTGCCAGACCGTAGTCAAGTTTTTGGCGCCGTTGCCGGGGATTGTGTCTACAAAGCATCGATATATTTATTTAAGTTGTCAAAAAATTTTAAAAAAATACAAAAAAATTAAAAAATCAAAAAAATCTTGTTGATGATTGTGAATTTTGATCTGTGAAAGTTCTGGCTAAGGCAAAGTCTTGGTATTTAAGCGATCCGTTGTGATCCACCTCACTTACCTAGGAATTTTCATAGTGACAAAGGCACATGAGACAAACCAAAAATAGTTCTACCAAAAATATTAAATTCCAGTGCTACTAAGGTATTTGTTTAAAGTGCATGCAGACTGGTACTCAAGTCACTAGGGATCACAGAAGCTGGCAACAGCCGACTAAAGACAGCATTCTCACAAGAAAACTCCTAAAGTGATAGGAGATGTAACGAAATATAAAAGAGAAAGCTGCAATAGAAAGTCAATGATCAGGAGGATCATTTGACCAGATCTTCCACAGGAAGTAAAAGGAGAAATTAGGGTTGTTAACAGAAATGGTTCGGAGACACAGGAACCATTGGCAAGTATGAGGGATAAACAACTGCGGTCAGGTGAATCATCTGCAAAATCATCTCAGAAGAACAGATTCTTCCTCAGGAGGAAAAATGCAAAATAGAAAGACATGCACAGGTACAAGTTTGAGGTGAAATCACCACACTCTATGAAACTGCACCCGAAAAATAAGTCGTCAACAGGGATAATTGAGGGCATGATGAAACATATCTGATTCAACCTAAGATTGCAAGGTTTAAATAAAGATGGCCAGTGCTTCAAGCTGGAACAAAGGAGCACAGAAGAGAAACATGCGAACCTATCCTCTGTAATGGAGGAAATACCTCAAGCCAATGAGAGGCTAAACAAGCGCTACTTGGGAGGCAACCCAAGGTATAATTTATTGCTTTATTTTAATTTTCCGCAATTTTTAAATTTTTAGAGAAATAAAGGTACCACATTTTTTAGAGGAAGACCAAGAAAAATAATTTTTGAGAAAAAAGTCAAAAAATCAAATTTTTATTAAAACAAGCAGTCCATCGCAGCACGATGCATCCCATCGTGCTACGATGAACACACGCTCAATTTTCAAATAAAACGGTATTCCATCGTAACACGATGCATCGCATAGTGCTATGATGTGAACGGCCAAATTTTCAAATTTTAACAACAACCCATCGTAGTACGATGGATCTCATCGTGCTACGATGAAGGAGCGTGTGCCTATATATACATGTACGGATTTTCACTTTTTACATCAAAAAATTTACGCCGTTACTCTGCTCAAATTTACCCTGATCCTTATAAACATCCAAAACTCTCAGAAATCTCCAAAAATCTTCTTTTTCTTCTTCTTCTACACTTTCTAAACCTTCCATCAACTAAATTTAACCACAAAAAACCAAACTTTTTTTATAAAAATCCAACCTTTTTACCTTTCCACTCATGGCACCAAAACGTTCTAAACCATCCACATCAGTTACACCATCTGGCCCTCCTGAGTAGTCTCACTAGGAAGCATCATGATACAGTCCAGGATAAAGGGCTGATTCATGAGATAGGGATTGATTTACACGCTTTCGACTCACTTCCACGGGTTCGAGAGATTGCTACAGGTTACAGATGGTTGCCCTTCAACAACATGTTGGGGGATTGCAACACTACTATTGTGGAGGAGTTCTACACCAATGCTTTGGCATATGGCGTTGGAGATTACGGGTCATACGTTCGGGGGGTCACCATCAGTTTTGCCCCGGACGTGATTGACGCTACTTTTGGGTTCCGCCCTGAGGGTCAGTGCGGAATTCGTATGAGGCATGCCTCCTGGAGACGGGGCCATCACAGACGCCGAGTACGACCAGATCAAGGAAGTCCTGGCTATGCCAGGCAAGGATTGGCGCTACTCCAGGTAGGGAGCGCGCCAGTGACTTCAGGCTACAGAGATGTTGCATCTGGCAAAGTTATGGTCCAGATGGTGGATCCATAACTTTGAGGCATGCTCCAACCAGACGGAGATCATCACGTCGAGGTGCTTGGCGATCTACAACATCTTGATGGGGGAGCCCATCCAGGTTGGGAGTGTGATTGCGCAGAGCATCAAGCGCATGATCACCTCCACTGATGCCTACATCGGGCATCCATTTGTCATCTCCCACCTCTGTTCCCTGGCTGGGGTACCAGAGGAGGATGATGACAACATCATTGGGCCCCAAATTCCACTGGGAGGAGGTTCCTAGCCCGGGCTCAGTGGGATCTGGACAGAGCAGTGGCAGCCCAGTAGGGGCAGCAGCAGCCACTACAACAGCAGGTACACCAGCCACCACCCCAGCAGCACCAGTTCACAGATTTTGAGCTGGGGATGGCGGCCACACAATATGATCAGCATGTCCTGATGGATTGCGGGTTACCCAGATACTCCCCCCACATGATGGCTGCTGTTCAGGGGTATAGAGCTCAGCACCCTCTGCCTTCCTACCGCCAGCAGTATCCGGAGCAGCCGGATTTGACAGGGCACTTTACCAGGCAGACTCAACTTGCTGCAGCATCAGTAGCAGGTTCAGGAGATATGAGATCAGGCAGCTGCTGAGGAGCTGGCAGCCGAGCTAGAGGATGAGCTGGCCAGTTATGATGAGGGCGGGCACTAGATCCACATTTATTTTCAGTCTTTCTTATTTATTTTATGTACATTTATTTCATGTATTTTTCTTTTATTAGTGAACTATTGTACTTATGAATTTCCTGTTTAATAATTTCATCTATTTTAACCCTTTTCAAACTTACAAAAAAATTAAATAATTGTTTGCTGTTTATTATCTTGTGCATGAGAAACTGTTATAGGTAAGATTGCAGCGAAGTGAGTTATAAATTCTGATGAGACGATTTCACACCTTCACACAAAGATCAAAGGTGATTGCTCCGAAGTGCGAAGTTCGGGAGACAATGAGACGAGTGATGAAGCTGGTGTCTGTGAGATAAGTGTTCATCCTTCAGATACCTGAGCCATGTGAGGATTTGAGCCAAATATTTCCAAATGGTATTACTACTTTCTTTCGATTCACTATGAGAGTACCATGCACTTGTTTATTTTCTAGAACTTGCTCTAATTCTCTGCTGACTAGTTGATTTGATATTATATGCATTGAGGCAATTGTTTGTTATAACCCAGATCCTTTTCAAGCCACCCTTATTATTATTATATCCTTTGCTAACCAATTTTGAGCCGTAAAAAAATAATTATCCCTTTTGTTTCGGTGACAAACCACATTATAAGCCTATAGACCAGAAAAACAATGATTTACCCTCTTTGGAGTTAGGTAATAGTTCTCAAAAGTCTTGGCAACAACAAATTTGGGGTTGCTCATGGAACTAGCAACATCTAAATTTGGGGTGGGTATACAGAGAACTATCACTACAAAACGAAAAAAAAATGAAAAAGAGACGGAAAAACATAAAAAAAAATAAAAAAAAATAAAATCCCTAAAAAATAGTCTCTTAAAAAAAAATGAAAAAGCCAAAAGGCAAAAGAAAGAGCCAAAGGGCAAAAATAGTGATAGAAAAGAACCATACAAAGACACATCCGGTTCATAATCTCTGACACCAACACAAAAAGGCACCCTAAGGAATAAGGTTGCGTACACAAAAAGGAAACAAAGTAGAACTTAACTCCAATGTTTAGCCTACTTATCCCAAAAATGTCCTACCTTGACCCTAGCCACGTTATAACCCTGAAAAGACCTCCAAAAATGCATGTATATTAAATTTTGACTGGTTGCTTAGAGTTCTTGCAAGCCTATGGTAAAATGGCAGGTTGTACGGTGATTGAGAGATAACCCTTTCAATTATGAGCGAAAAATACAAATGTGAGAGAGAGAAAAGGTTGAACATGGACTCTTGCAGACATTTGTCTGATTTGCTACAATCAACGTCTCCTGAGCCTAGCAGGACTGGGCATGATCGCGGCGGTAAGAATCAGCGGTACCATTGCTGAAGTGCAGGATTGTGAAATTCCTATCATCTTTATTTATCTTTTATTTCCCTAACGATCTTGTCTGACAGCATGTTACTTGAGGACAAACAACAGTTTAAGTTTGGGGTTGTGATGACAGGAATTTCTATGGTATTTTAGGTAGTATATTTTGTTGGAGTAAGCCCTAAGAGCCAATCTATTTTCGTAGTATTTGCTTTAGGAGTTTGAATATAAATATGGCATTTCTTTATTATGTTTGTAAGGTTGCAAAATAATGAAGTCCCTAGAATAGAAAGTCCGTTTAATAATTAAGTGTGACTTAATCATGAGATAATATTAAACATAAGGACACTATTCTTAAAGTATCCGTAGTCGAGCTTTAAGGTAAAGGGGATAACCTTAAAGCATAAAGACTATTATGAAGATAGACTGATGATCACATCTCATGGATCATGGGATAAGGAGTTATCAAGTCTTGACGTAGGTATAAATATTAGGAGTAATATTTATACTGGATTGACCCGCTATGAGAGTACTACATGCAAAGTTATGCAAAGTGTCATAAGTTACTCTCATGGTGATAATGGTGTAGACCGCCCTTAGACCTGAAACCACTTTGTACCCTAGATGTGGAGTCAAGTACTTTGTTGCTGATCTAACGTTGTCCGTAACAGGATAACCATAAAGGCAGTTAATGGGTACTTCACAAAGCATGCTGAGGGACAGTAGTGACCTAGATGGAATTTGCCAATCCTGCATAACAGGATAAATGTCATGGGCCCAATATTGAACTGGACAAAGATGACACCAAGTATGCTTTGTGTTCAATATAGACATAAAGGGCAAAGGGGTAATTATACACACTGATATTATCACAAGAGGTTATGTTTAGATCACATGTTAATTTCTCGTAACTTGAGTAGCAGTGATGTGTTGCTAGATACCGCTCACTGTTTATTATAATAAATAGTGATTTATTATAATTGTCAACGTTACGAAAACCTACAGGGTCACACACATAAGAACAATCTAGTGAGATTGGAACACCGTAAGGTACGGTGCACCTTGGAGAAATAAGGAAATATGATAAGGGTATTATGGTAATTAAAATGAGCATTACATCATATGGTATGATGTAGCAAGAAGGGGGTGCAAATATGTACTAGACATATTTACATGAGAATGGCGCCCACTATAGCCCATTTAGTTAAAAGGGCTTTAGTGTAATTTTGCCATGGCAAGTGGTTCTATAAATAGAACCCTTGTGGTAAAGAGAAAGAGTTACACACTTTTGTTACTCATTCTCATGAGCCTTTGTTCTCTCCTCTCTTGAGAAACCCTAATCACCTTTCTAGAGTTTTTGTGAAAAACCCTAATCCTTATTTTGTGCCTCCTTTCTCCTAACCCTTCAAACCATTGGAGCTAGCACTCCATTGAAGGTTGTTGTTCGTGTGGACTGGCTAGAGGCGTTATACCTTTAACGCTTGTGATCAAATTCGAGGTTCTTGTTCGTGACCTTGTTCGTGATTCGAAGTGTTCGATAGCCGTTCGTGATTTAAAGGGAGTTTTCGAATCAAAAGGTAAAACTCTAAACACAATTCATGACCATTCGTAAGGATCACAAAAGGAAAATTTTAAAATTCCGCTGCTTTTCTATTACTATTTTCCTTCAGTGGTATCAGAGCCACTTACGAAACCATGAATTGATGTTTGTTTAAATTCATGAATTCAGTTTTAATATGATTAAAACGGTTAGTAAAAGATTAAAATCGAGTAATTAAAATTTGACGGTTGTTTGTGTATAAATTGGATGATTAACATTGAAACGGCTCCGGAATCCGACACTTGTATGGTGGAGCATGCGATATGTTGATTGTCCTAAGGTTACACGAACAAGAACGGTCAATACTTACATGTGATGTAAGTTTTGTGTATGTATTGGGTAATTAACATTGAAACGGCTTCGGAATCCGACACTTGTATGGTGAAGCATGCGATATGTTAAGTGTCCTAAGGTTACACAATCAAGAACAGCCATAAACTTATATATGATATAAGTAACCGTAATGCAAAATGGTGTATGTGATATACCGTTAGTAATTTCGTTAAAATTATTATGAAAGTTATTCAATTAAAGCGAGCCGTGTTCATTTGTTTCGGAATCCGACATTTGTATGGTGAAACAATGACATGTTGATCAATTGGATTGAATTTCGGTCATAAGGAATTTTGACGGCATGAAACGGTTGCACAAATGTTGTGTCATTAAAATTAGGATTTGCAAGACGTATAAGTGTTGATGCGAAAAGTAGATGATAAATATATTTAATTTTGAAATCGTTTCAAAATTCTAGAAATATCTTTTAAAATTGTTTTAAAAGATAATATCATCAATTTTGGAAATATTTTATTCAAAAGGGTTTTGATTAAATAATTTTCCATATTTGACAAATATATTTAATTTTGAAATCGTTTCAAAATTCTAGAAATATCTTTTAAAATTGTTTTAAAAGATAATATCATCAATTTTGGAAATATTTTATTCAAAAGGGTTTTGATTAAATAATTTTCCATATTTGACAAATATATTTAATTATGAAATCGTTTCAAAATCTCTAGAAATATCTTTTAAAATTGTTTTAAAAGATAATATTACCAATTTTGGAAATATTTCATTCAAAAAGGTTTTGATTAAATAATTTTCCATATTTGGAGAATTGTCAAAAGATTTAATTCTACTTTAAAATAATGTTATTTATTTTAGCAAATTTTGATTCGAAATATTTAATTGTGAATTAAATATTTGAATCAAACTTACCTGATTTGATCAATCGCCGGATTTAATTAATTATGAGACTTTAATAATAATAAAGTTTGTTTGTTATTATTATATTTGATGATCGATTATGGCCTTAGTTTATTTATTTTATTGCATTTGGTTTTTAAATACGGCCTGCGTGTCGTGCCTTATCTCTATTCTCTATATTCTCTTCTCATCCACTCCCTCGTATGTAAAACGAGTATTCTTTTATATTATTATGTAATATTATGAAGAAGAAGAACAATGGAGGTCAACCTTGGAGATCATGCTTGGAGAAGTATAGATCGTTTTAGGTTAGATTAGGTTCTCTCATTGGCTTGGGAGAACAAATGCGCTAGGGGCCATAACTGTTTCATTTTATTTATTTATGTATGTTGATGCATGTGAGTGACGATTTATATGATAAATAAGCCGGTGAGATCAAATTAAATAAAATCCCTCAAAAGACACATAAGAGATTAATAAAGAAAATGTAGGTTCGCCCACCGCGGAGTGCATTCTCTTTAATAATAAAATATGTGAATATTAAGTTTACGCTTTCCAAGCTTTAGAACTCATCAAGACTAGTATCGAACTATGTAGGTTCGCCCACCGCGAAGTGCATACTCTATATTGGTAAGATGCGATGGGATAATTGTAATATCCAACTTCTAAAGTAAGGGTCAAACTTAACTTAACAAATATAATGAGATTATATGAGTTTAAGAAGCAATGGTTGGGAATAATTCATAAGATGAATTAGAATAAGGAGTTATTCACCCAATTGATATATTCAAGAATTGTATGAGATACAATTGGAAGGAGTTCCTACCTAAATAACTAAGTCTTGTGTAATCCGCCCACCGCGGACTTAAGACAAAGTGAAATATGGATCTTGACCCACTAGAAAATCTTCCAACGGGATTTTCCGAATCAAATGATGAGGGTCATTTGTTTTGAGTAAAATAGTGGGAGCGTATTTAATTAAAGACCAAATTAAATATGATTTAGTCATAATATCTTACATATCTTTGTAATTAGAATTTCGAAATACAATACATATTAAGTTGTCCTTATGAAGGACAAGATTTTCAGAAAGGAGTTTCTGTATTGGTACAAATTGAGAATTGTTCTCAAAATGCGAGAAAACTATAAGTCTTGAACTATAAACTGTGAACAACCTACTATAACTAGATTGGAAAAGGGATACTTGTTAGAAGCATCAAGTTGACGTCTAGATATAGAATATATAATAAATGATGTGATCATTTAATCTCAAGTAAGATCCTTTTGAAAGAACTTTAGAGTATGATAAATTTCTCAATGGATCAAAAAGTTGGTCATAGGATCAATCTAACAAATTATAATGGAATAGATATAGACAAAATTGTTTTGAATATCTACCGGAATTTGTTGAGTTGAATGAGAATTAATTTGCATTATCAAAGATTTGAGATATAATATAAATAAGATTTATATTCCTCTTATTTGAATAGTACAAAATGGTTGTCAAAGTAGAACGGCTATGGTTAGACCATTAAATAAAAATGACGTAAATAGTTCTTGGAAGAGTCAAACCAAAAGTATGAAGTGAGACTTCAATAATGCACATATTGTTATAGAAAGTCAAAATTTCTACATCAAAAGTATATGATACAAGATGTTGAATCTCAATTTTTCGAAAATAGAGATACTTAAAGAATTAGAACATTGGCTATAATTTTAAGTCAACCCATATCTAGAATGAAAATTGTTTCATTGATAATGAGAGCTTATGCAATGATTTAAAATCGAGTTTGAAATGGAACACAATAATTGTTATCGAATTCCATCTAGTAATAGAAGTAGCAATTGTATATCTTGTATTGACAATATATGAATTGTAGCCTTAAATGATAAGACAAGTAATGGTCCTATCATTTAAGCAAAGTCTTCTATACTATTACTCCAAGTCAAGTAATGGACTAGGGTTCCATGGTCTTGATAGGGTTATCTATAACAATCGTGATAAGAGCCAAATATGATTTGGACCTTAAATATATCAAGAGCATTGTTGTTTAGTAAAAATATTCGACGTGTCAATAAAATAACACATGACCTATTTGAACAATATACATGAGATGTATGTCGACCACTAAACATATTTGGTATATTGAGTTTATTTTACTTCATTAACATTGATGATTAAAATCATTAGATGTTGGTAGGTGTATGACACCAATTAGAAATCTTTGAATTTGTCAAAGAAATTCAACAATGAAGAAAATAGAACTCGACAAAAGTATTTAAGTTATATGAATGAGTCATATCAGTAAATACTTAATTAAAGGACTATAATAACTATTTTATCACATCATGTTTGACATGATTTAAGGACAGTTTAATTATATATTGACTCTTTCTATAAATCTCTTTAATTAATCTTCACCCACAATTAGTTCCCTTTTAAAATGATCATAAAGACACCATATGCGATATGGAGGTAAGAGTACCAAGTTTGTCTTTATGAGAATTTTGGATAAATCTAATTCCAAATGAATGAATAAATAAGTGGAAATATCCTAAAGAAAGGGATATTGGTCCTATATCACTCTTAAGGACAAAAGGTTGTTTTGTTGTTAGGTTTGAAACATTCCTCTAGTGGGAGTGTGTCTCTAAAAGAGACAGTGGGAGTGATATAGAACTTGAATAAATTCAAGTACCACAAAACGTATTTATTTAAAAGGGAATGCAAACCGGTTCCTCAAGGTTGTTGAAGAACCATTGTTTTAAAGTTGCACAAATCCAAGATAAGTCTAACATATCACATATGGCTACAAGGTATGGTTTTATCATGACTCAGCAATGTGATATGATTCTCATGGAAGATGAGTCTTTGACTTTCTAAAAGGTCGTAAGACGATCTAGAATATGAGAAGTGGCTAAATGCCATGAAATCTCATACAGAATCCATATACACTAGCCTTATGTAGATAATGGTTATGTCTTCAAGATGAGTAAGACTCATACGATGAAAGTGAGTATTCTTTTTGAACACTGATATGGAAGGTATTAAGAATACCTTAAAATATTTGATTGCTTCTGCTAAATGTGGTACTACATGTTTTGGTAGATGGATAACAAAGTTGCATTCCTTAATTGGAATGACCTCATATATATGTGTTGGACATAGACGTAAGGGTTTTGTTGATCCAAATGATGCTAGAAAGATATATAACTTGTAGCTATCTAATTTTGATTAGATAGAGTTCTCAGAAAATTAAATTATTGTTTGTTCCTTTTATGAAGTTTTATGAAAACAAATTAACAAGGACAAACCTATCTAATTTTGATTAGATCGAATAAATTTGAATATTTGTTCCTTTTGAAAGTTTTGTGGAAAACAAATGAAGGACAAATATAAATCTTGTGCATACAAAGTTTTAGTGGGAGTGATAATATCTAATATCATATTAATCATCAAGACATTTTTCTTATACATGTGAGACATGACTAGGAAAATAACTCTTGATGAAACACTTAGGCAAGAATTCCTAAAGAGTTAGGAATAACCTATGTACCAAAATTGAAATTAGTGTTTGACACTAACTTACCTTCAAGAATATCCCTAAGGACCTTAAAGGAACTAAGGCCTATTTCTTGAAATAGATAGGTATGGGAAGGATCATTATAAGGAAGTCATAATGAAGGAAGTTTCCATACCAATGTATTGTATATCATGGCTGAATACAAGCATTGAAAGCTATAAGATAAGCTTCGTAATATGTTTGTTTCAGTTAAATAAGTTGAGTATTAAGATTGGATCGTTTGGCTCATGATTGAGCTAAAGCTATGTTTCCGGTGTTACAAGTCACATTAATCACATTAGTGATGGTAATAGTTTAATCTTGCAAGAACACTTGAGAATAGATCTCACCGACGATTCATGAATATACTTAGACACTTATATATTTCGATAGAGATCGAAATAGAACGTTGGAAGATACGTAAGATACCAACATAGGAAATAGTTCCTTATCCACTAACAAAGCCTCTTGCGCAGTTGAAGCGTGATGGGCATACTAAGTCTATAGGTATTAAGAGTAACCTAGATTGGCTTTAGTGCTAGTGGGAGATTGTTGGAGTAAGCCCTAAGAGCCAATCTATTTTCATAGTATTTGCTTTAGGAGTTTGAATATAAATATGGCATTTCTTTATTATGTTTGTAAGGTTGCAAAATAATGAAGTCCCTAGAATAGAAAGTCCGTTTAATAATTAAGTGTGACTTAATCATGAGATAATATTAAACATAAGGACACTATTCTTAAAGTATCCGTAGTCGAGCTTTAAGGTAAAGGGGATAACCTTAAAGCATAAAGACTATTATGAAGATATACTGATGATCACATCTCATGGATCATGGGATAAGGAGTTATCAAGTCTTGACGTAGGTATAAATATTAGGAGTAATATTTATACTGGATTGACCCGCTATGAGAGTACTACATGCAAAGTTATGCAAAGTGTCATAAGTTACTCTCATGGTGATAATGGTGTAGACCGCCCTTAGACCTGAAACCACTTTGTACCCTAGATGTGGAGTCAAGTACTTTGTTGCTGATCTAACGTTGTCCGTAACAGGATAACCATAAAGGCAGTTAATGGGTACTTCACAAAGCATGCTGAGGGACAGTAGTGACCTAGATGGAATTTGCCAATCCTGCATAACAGGATAAATGTCATGGGCCCAATATTGAACTGGACAAAGATGACACCAAGTATGCTTTGTGTTCAATATAGACATAAAGGGCAAAGGGGTAATTATACACACTGATATTATCACAAGAGGTTATGTTTAGATCACATGTTAATTTCTCGTAACTTGAGTAGCAGTGATGTGTTGCTAGATACCGCTCACTGTTTATTATAATAAATAGTGATTTATTATAATTGTCAACGTTACGGAAACCTACAGGGTCACACACATAAGAACAATCTAGTGAGATTGGAACACCGTAAGGTACGGTGCACCTTGGAGAAATAAGGAAATATGATAAGGGTATTATGGTAATTAAAATGAGCATTACATCATATGGTATGATGTAGCAAGAAGGGGGTGCAAATATGTACTAGACATATTTACATGAGAATGGCGCCCACTATAGCCCATTTAGTTAAAAGGGCTTTAGTGTAATTTTGCCATGGCAAGTGGTTCTATAAATAGAACCCTTGTGGTAAAGAGAAAGAGTTACACACTTTTGTTACTCATTCTCATGAGCCTTTGTTCTCTCCTCTCTTGAGAAACCCTAATCACCTTTCTAGAGTTTTTGTGAAAAACCCTAATCCTTATTTTGTGCCTCCTTTCTCCTAACCCTTCAAACCATTGGAGCTAGCACTCCATTGAAGGTTGTTGTTCGTGTGGACTGGCTAGAGGCGTTATACCTTTAACGCTTGTGATCAAATTCGAGGTTCTTGTTCGTGACCTTGTTCGTGATTCGAAGTGTTCGATAGCCGTTCGTGATTTAAAGGGAGTTTTCGAATCAAAAGGTAAAACTCTAAACACAATTCATGACCATTCGTAAGGATCACAAAAGGAAAATTTTAAAATTCCGCTGCTTTTCTATTACTATTTTCCTTCATATTTAGTAGTAAAATGACCAAGACAGGCCCAAATACGAAGAAAAACCTACAGAATCAAGGAAAAGCATCAAGACCAAGTCCAAGATGCAAAAAGACAAGAAAAAGCCCAAAAAGTGAAGAAAATGTGCTGATCATCGTAGCACGATGGCTTCCATCGTGCCACGATGGAAGCTACTTGTTGGCCAAGAAATCAACGGAGAAAATCTGAAGAAAATCTGTTCATCGCATCATGATGTATCATATCGCAGCACGATGACATTACTTGGCGACCAAGCTGATGAAATGCACATGATCAGTTATAATTTTGAACTGAATCTTCCCATCGTACTGCGATGGACCTATCGCAGCACGATGGCTTGCTGAGGCCCGTTACGAAAACTATAAATAGAGCTCTGACTACGGTGTATAACATAGTTATTTAGATTAATGTTCGGCGGTGACTTTTCCTTGTTGTAGTAACACCTTACTGTTACAGTATGTCTATTAAAGTTTCCCTACTTTCAAAACTAAGGTACCTACGAGAGCCTAACCTCGATGTGTCACATACCCTAATTACTAAGTGAGTTGTTTATAAACATGCATTATTATCTTCACCAATTAACCTCTAGATCCTAGTATCGGGCTATTCATCATCTAAGTGCTCAGTTCACACCTAGTTCACGATTCCTCCTCTAACCGCTCATTCACGACTAGTTCAGGACGTTACCGTCTCTATACACCTAGCATTATTTACTACTAGTTCCGGACCATATTAAGTTAGAAACCAAATATCAATTCTATGGGCGCTCCCGCTTATCCGGCCAGATTACGAGAAACGTTATTAAGTGCATGAAAGTAAATAACAAACATAATACTTAAATATCATTTATTATAACTTTGACTCAGTCACAGACTCCAAATATTCATTGGGGAGTTCATCTTCTCCACCACAACCTAAGGCATCTATTACAAAAGACTGCATATTTAAATTACAATAAAGAAATTATAACCTAAACATAAAAGCCTAAAGAAAATATACCTTGCTGAGTTAGTTTTCCGGTAAGGGGAGAAAACTATGCCCAATTGAGCTCCTCTGAACCTCTCCTTATAGTAGAGAGTGTTCTACTATTTCTGAATGAATAAAACAATGAATGAGAGGCTCTATTTATAGTTTTCGTAATGGGCCTCAGCAAGGCATCGCACCACGATGAAGCCATCGTACTGCGATGTGAAGATTCAATTCAATTTTATAACTGATCCTGTGCATTTCATCAGCTTGGGCGCCAAGTTATGTCATCGTGCTGCGATGGCACACATCGTGCTGCGATGCAAAGATTTTCTTCAGATTTATTTCTTCTGATTTCTTGGCGAACAAGCAGCTCCCATCGTGGCACGATGGGAGCCATCGTGCTGCGATGGAATGCTGATTTTCTTCACTTTTTGGGCTTTTTCTTGTCTTGTTGCATGTTGGACTCTGTCTTGATGCTTTTTCCTGCTTTTGTAGGCTTTCCTTCGTATTTGGGCCTGTCTTGGTCATTTTACTACTAATAATAATACTAAAAATACCATAGAAATTCCTGTCATCACAACCCCAAACTTAAACTGTTGCTTGTCCTCAAGTAACATGCTGTCAGACAAGATCGTTAGAGAAATAAGAGATAAATAAAGATGATAGGAATTTCACAACCTTGCTTTATATTTCAGCAATGGTACCCCTGATTTCTTACCGCAGCGATCATGCTCAGTCCTACTAGGCTCAGGAGACGTCAATAGTAGCAAATCGGACAAATGCCTGCAAGAGCCCATGTTCAACTTTTTCTCTCTCTCACATTTGTATTTTTCGCTTATAATTGAGAGGGTTATCTCTCAATCATCGTGCAACCTGCCATTTTACCATAGGCTTGCAAGAACTCTAAGCAACCAGTCAAAATTCAATATCCATGCATTTTTAGAGGTCTTTTTAGGGTTATAACGTGGCTTAGGTCAAGGAAGGATATTTTTGGGAATAGTAGGCTAAACATTGGAGTTAAGTTCTACTTTGTTGTTCCTTTTTGTGTATGCAACCTTTGTTCCTTATGGTGTCTTTTTGTGTTGGTATCGGAAAATAAGAACCGGATGTGTCTTTGTGTGGTTCTTTTCTATCACTGTCTTTGCCCTTTGGCTCTTTTCTTTTTCCCTTTGGCTCTTTCTTTTGCCTTTTGGCTCTTTCTTTTTCATTCATTTTTTTTGAAGAGACTATTTTTTCAGGGAATTTTTTTGATGTTTTCCCGTCTCTTTTTCATTTTTTTTTTTTTTTGTAGTGATAGTTCACCGTATACCCACCCCAAACTTAAACGTTGCTAGTTCCATGAGCAACCCCAAACTTATTTTGTTGCCAAGACTTGAGAACTATTACCTCAACTCCAAAGAGGGTAATTTCATTGTTTTTCTGGTCTATAGGCTTGTAACGTGGTTTGTCACCGAAACAAAAGGGATAATTTATTTTTTACGGCTCAAAATTGGCTAGCAAAGGATATAATATAATAAAGGGTGGCTTGAAAAGGCTCTCGGTTATAACAAACAATTGCCTCAATGCATATAATATCAAATCAACTAGTCAGCAGAGAATTAGAGCAAGTTCTAGAAAATAAACAAGTGCACGGTACTCTCATAGTAATTCGAAAGAAAGTGGTAATACCGTTTGGAAATATTTGGCTCAAATCCTCACATGGCTTAGGTATCTGAAAGTTGAACACTTGTCTCACATACACCGGCTTCATCACCCGTCTCTCTGTCTCCCGAACTTCGCACTTCGGAGCAATCACCTTTGGTTTTCTGTATGAAGGCGTGAAATTCGGCTCATCAACATTTATAACTTACTTCGCCGCAATCTTACCTATAACAGTTTATCATGCACTAGATAATAAACAGCAAACAATTATTTAATTTTTTGTAAGTTTGAATAAGGGTTAAATAGATGAAAATGACATGCGGAATTCCATTGTATACTTTATTGAATTGAAAAACAATACTGAATTGAAATTACTGAAAATATAAATACTTATCCTTGGGTTGCCTCCCAAGCAGCGCTTGTTTAGCCTCTCATTAGCTTGAGGCATTTCCTCCATTATAGAGGATAGGTTCGCATGTCTCTTTCTTGTGCTTCTTTGTTCCAGCTTTGAAGCACTGGCCATCTTCCATTCCTTTTGATCTCAATCTGGGCAGGACCAGGTCTGTTTCACCAAACCCTCAACTATCCGGTTGGCGACTAATTTACCGGTGCAATTTCATAGAACGTAGTGATTTCACCCAAAACTTATATTTGTGCATGTCTCTCTGTTTTGATGCTTTCTTCTCAAGGAAGAACTTGTTCATCTGAGGTGACTTTGCAGGTTGATTCTCCTGATTGCAGTAGTTCATCCCTAATGGCCTCTCTTTTCTCATGTCATCTTCGCCAATGGTTCCTGTGTCCCCGAACCATTCCTGTTAACAGCCTTGTCTTCTCTTACTTCCCGTGGAAGCTTTAGTCAAATGATCCTCCTCACCATTGACTTTCTTGTTGCAGCTTTCTCTTTTGCAATTCGTTACATCTCCTATCACTTTAGGAGTTTTCCTGCGAGAATGCTGTCTTTAGTTGGCTGTTGCCAGCCTTTGTGATCCCTAATGCCTTGAGTACCTGTCTGCATGCACTTAAACAAATACCTTAGTAGCACTAGAATTTAATTTTTTGGTAGAACTATTTTTGGTTTGTCTCATGTGTCTTCGTCACTATGAAAATTCCCAGGTAAGTGAGGTGGATCACAACGGATCGCTTAAATACCAAGACTTATTCTTAGCCAGAATTTCACAGATCAAAATTCACAATCATCAACAAGATTTTCTGATTTTTTAATTTTTTTGTATTTTTGAAATTTTTTTTGACAAACTTAAATAAATCTAGTAATGCTTTGTAAACACAATCCCCGGCAACGGTGCCAAAAACTTGACTACGGTCTGGCAAGTGCACCAGTCTGTCGTCGAGTAATAATTCACACTCTAGGTGTCTAGAATGAGTTCGTATCCACAGGGATCGTGCCGAAGCTTCACTAGCGTTATTTACGTTTGGATAGTTTTGCATTCGCTTTGGGTTTTGAAAAAGTTTAATAAAAATAGCGTAATGCTTGCATAAATAAATAAATAAATAATAGATTCAGAAACATAGAGGATATGTATGGTGGTTGGACTCTCTTCCTTCTTCATATTTGACATGACCAGTGTATAACAAAGTTATTTAGATTAATGTTCGGCGGTGACTTTTCCTTGTTGTAGTAACACCTTACTGTTACACTATGTCTAGTAAAGTTTCCCTACTTTCATAACTAAGGTACCTACGAGAGCCTAACCTCGATGTGTCACATACCCTAATTACTAAGTGAGTTGTTTATAAACATGCATTATTATCTTCACCAATTAACCTCTAGATCCTAGTATCGGGCTATTCATCATCTAAGTGCTCAGTTCACACCTAGTTCATGATTCCTCCTCTAACCGCTCATTCACGACTAGTTCAGGACGTTACTGTCTCTATACACCTAGCATTATTTACTACTAGTTCCGGACCATATTAAGTTAGAAACCTAATATCAATTCTATGGGTGCTCCCGCTTATCCGGCCAGATTACGAGAAACGTTATTAAGTGCATGAAAGTAAATAACAAACATAATACTTAAATATCATTTATTATAACTTTGACTCAGTCACAGACTCCAAATATTCATTGGGGAGTTCATCTTCTCCACCACAACCTAAGGCATCTATTACAAAAGACTACATATTTAAATTACAATAAAGAAATTATAACCTAAACATAAAAGCCTAAAGAAAATATACCTTGCTGAGTTAGTTTTCCTGTAAGGGGAGAAAACTATCCACAATAAAGCTCCTCTGAACTTCTCCTTATAGTAGAGAGTGTTCTACTATTTCTGAATGAATAAAACAATGAATGGGAGGCTCTATTTATAGTTTTCGTAATGGGCCTCAGCAAGGCATCGCACCACGATGAAGCCATCGTACTGCGATGTGAAGATTCAGTTCAATTTTATAACTGATCCTGTGCATTTCATCAGCTTGGGCGCCAAGTTATGTCATCGTGCTGCGATGGCACACATCGTGCTGCGATGCAAAGATTTTCTTCAGATTTATTTCTTCTGATTTCTTGGCGAACAAGCAGCTCCCATCGTGGCACGATGGGAGCCATCGTGCTGCGATGGAATGCTGATTTTCTTCACTTTTTAGGCTTTTTCTTGTCTTTTTGCATGTTGGACTCTGTCTTGATGCTTTTTCCTGCTTTTGTAGGCTTTCCTTCGTATTTGGACATGTCTTGGTCATTTTACTACTAATAATAATACTAAAAATACCATAGAAATTCCTGTCATCACAACCCCAAACTTAAA
The DNA here is from genome assembly GCA_030408175.1 of Trifolium repens. Taxonomy (NCBI): domain Eukaryota; kingdom Viridiplantae; phylum Streptophyta; class Magnoliopsida; order Fabales; family Fabaceae; genus Trifolium; species Trifolium repens. Next base: position 17,439,392 of record CP125839.1, on the reverse strand, counting down.
CTGTTTCTTGTCCCCAAGTAACATGCTGTCAGACAAGATCGTTAGAGAAATAAGAGATAAATAAAGATGATAGGAATTTCACAACCTTGCTTTATATTTCAGCAATGGTACCGCTGATTTCTTACCGCAGCGATCATGCTCAGTCCTGCTAGGCTCAGGAGACGTTAATAGTAGCAAATCGGACAAATGCCTGCAAGAGTCCATGTTCAAATTTCTCTCTCTCTCACATTTGTATTTTTCGTGCAACCTGCCATTTTGCCAAAGGCTTGCAAGAACTCTAAGCAACCAGTCAAAATTCAATATACATGCATTTTTAGAGGTCTTTTCAGGGTTATAACGTGGCTTAGGTCAAGGTAGGACATTTTTGGGAATAGTAGGCTAAACATTGGAGTTAAGTTCTACTTTGTTGTTCCTTTTTGTGCACGCAACCTTTGTTCCTTAGGGTGCCTTTTTGTGTTGGTATCGGAAAATAAGAACCGGATGTGTCTTTGTGTGGTTCTTTTCTATCACTGTCTTTGCTCTTTGGCTCTTTTCCTTTGCCCTTTGTCTCTTTCTTTTGCCTTTTGGCTATTTCTTTTTCATTCATTTTTTTTAAGAGACTATTTTTTCAGGGAATTTTTTTGATGTTTTCCCGTCTCTTTTTCATTTTTTTTTTCTTTTTTGTAGTGATAGTTCACCGTATACCCACCCCAAACTTAAACGTTGCTAGTTCCATGAGCAACCCCAAACTTATTTTGTTGCCAAGACTTGAGAACTATTACCTCAACTCTAAAGAGGGTAATTTCATTGTTTTTCTGGTCTATAGGCTTGTAACGTGGTTTGTCACCGAAACAAAAGGGATAATTTATTTTTTACGGCTCTAAATTGGCTAGCAAAGGATATAATATAATAAAGGGTGGCTTGAAAAGGTTCTCGGTTATAACAAACAATTGCCTCAATGCATATAATATCAAATCAACAAGTAAGCAGAGAATTAGAGCAAGTTCTAGAAAATAAACAAGTGCACGGTACTCTCATAGTAATTCGAAAGAAAGTGGTAATACCGTTTGGAAATATTTGGCTCAAATCCTCACATGGCTTAGGTATCTGAGAGTTGAACACTTGTCTCACATACACCAGCTTCATCACTCGTCTCTCTGTCTCCCGAACTTCGCACTTCGGAGCAATCACCTTTGGTTTTCTGTATGAAGGCGTGAAATTCGGCTCATCAACATTTATAACTTACTTCGCCGCAATCTTACCTATAACAGTTTATCATGCACTAGATAATAAACAACAAACAATTATTTAATTTTTTGTAAGTTTGAATAAGGGTTAAATAGATGAAAATGACATGCGGAATTCCATAGTATACTTTATTGAATTGAAAAACAATACTGAATTGAAATTACTGAAAATATAAATACTTATCCTTGGGTTGCCTCCCAAGCAGCGCTTGTTTAGCCTCTCATTAGCTTGAGGCATTTCCTCCATTATAGAGGATAGGTTCGCATGTCTCTTTCTTGTGCTTCTTTGTTCCAGCTTTGAAGCACTGGCCATCTTCCATTCCTTTTGATCTCAATCTGGGCAGGACCAGGTCTGTTTCACCAAACCCTCAACTATCCGGTTGGCGACTAATTTACCGGTGCAGTTTCATAGAACGTAGTGATTTCACCCGAAACTTATATTTGTGCATGTCTCTCTGTTTTGATGCTTTCTTCTCAAGGAAGAACTTGTTCTTCTGAGGTGACTTTGCAGGTTGATTCTCCTGATTGCAGTAGTTCATCCCTAATGGCCTCTCTTTTCTCATGTCATCTTCGCCAATGGTTCCTGTGTCCCCGAACCATTCCTGTTAACAGCCTTGTCTTCTCTTACTTCCTGTGGAAGCTTTAGTCTAATGATCCTCCTGACCATTGACTTTCTTGTTGCAGCTTTCTCTTTTGCAATTCGTTACATCTCCTATCACTTTAGGAGTTTTCCTGCAAGAATGCTGTCTTTAGTTGGCTGTTGCCAGCCTTTGTGATCCCTAATGCCTTGAGTACCTGTCTGCATGCACTTAAACAAATACCTTAGTAGCACTAGAATTTAATTTTTTGGTAGAACTATTTTTGGTTTGTCTCATGTGTCTTCGTCACTATGAAAATTCCCAGGTAAGTGAGGTGGATCACAACAGATCGCTTAAATACCAAGACTTATCCTTAGCCAGAATTTCACAGATCAAAATTCACAATCATCAACAAGATTTTTTGATTTTTTAATTTTTTTGTATTTTTGAATTTTTTTTTGACAAACTTAAATAAATCTAGTAATGCTTTGTAAACACAATCCCCGGCAACGGTGCCAAAAACTTGACTACGGTCTGGCAAGTGCACCAGTCTGTCGTCGAGTAATAATTCACACTCTAGGTGTCTAGAATGAGTTCGTATCCACAGGGATCGTGCCGAAGCTTCACTAGCGTTATTTACGTTTGGATAGTTTTGCATTCGCTTTGGGTTTTGAAAAAGTTTAATACAAATAGCGTAATGCTTGCATAAATAAATAAATAAATAATAGATTCAGAAACATAGAGGATATGTATGGTGGTTGGACTCTCTTCCTGTAAGACCCGTAATTCCACTGTACCTTTTGCGTGAATAAAATAAGTAATGACTAAGAATGTTAGGGTTTTTGTTAAGTGGTTTTGTGAGTATTGTCGCCATAACGGCTGTTTGCTGAAATGGAGCCTGTTTTGTGCTCGTGCGCTGGAAAGGCACAGACTTTTGGGTTGTAGTCTTCTTTTGAGTATAAGAAGGTTTATGTGTAGTCAGAATAAGGAGTTTTGGATTATTCTCGCTTTTGGAAAAACGAGTAGGAATTTTACCCGCTGATGTAAAATTTTACGGCTTCTGAATTCCGTAGAAATTTAGATGGAGGTTTTATATATCTGCGCGAGTTAGGATATGTCCTGAGAATCATTTTCGAGGGTGAGGAAGAAAATTACAGTCGAGGAAAAAGATTTAGCGATAATATTTGGAAACGGTTTACGACGGACGTTTATTTGGTAGAATTTATATTTTTGTGATTTCCGTCCGTTAGCGAGGCGCGACTCGTCTGTGAGGCGTAAGTTTCTCATGAGAAAGAAAATATCTTGTGAGGATAAGCTTAGAATTGATCCAATGGCTAGGAGTAAGTCTTGAAACCTTTTTACTATTTGATCCAATGGTGGATATGCAACAAGACCACTTGATAGGAAGACTTTTGGATGACTTTTGTCTTAGAAAAAAAATCACAAAACACTCCTCTTCTTTCTCTCCATTGCCGTGGCTTTCTTTCTCTCTTTCACCATTGAGAAAAATCTCATTTCTTCACCAAAACAATCCATTTCAAGCTTGTTAGAACTATGAAAAATTGCAAGGATCATCTCCTCTAAGGTAACTAGACTTCTTTCATCTCTTAGCTAGCTAAAATCATAGAGTTTGATGGATTGTTAGATTATGTTCTTGAGAGGATTTTGTGAGAAATTGTTGATGAATGATTTCTCTTGCTTGAAAGTTGTTCATGAGTGAATATCTAGGATGTTTAAGCTTAGTTATTTTGATTTCCATGGTTGGATGAGAATCTCATGAAAATTCTTGTTAGAGTTTGATAAGAAAAACTTAAATTGATCATAGACATGAACTTTTGTATGATGATTTTGTTTATGAAGTTGTTTTTGAGCTTTTTAGAGAAATGGATATTGGAATAATGATTTGTTTTGTGAAACAAGAAAAAAATGTATTTTTGTGTTCTTGAGAATTTGATGAACATTATTAGAAATTGTGTTTAGTTTTCTAAAGTAGTGTTTGAGCTATTAAATGATTTTGGGAGCTAGTAGATTATTACTAAGGTTTTGAAATGAAAAAAAATTGAGTGTTGGCCTTATTTATTTGTTTTGGCCGTGGCATATAGATGTATATGGCCATGAGATTTCAAAATTTTCTAAGTCCAAATTGATGAGTAAATGATCATTGCGTTGGTGGATGATCTAAGCTTTTGAAAGGATTGATTATGGGGTTCATTTTAGTTGAAAGGAAAAACTTGTAACTTGTGGCGCAAGTAAACTTTTTTTTTTGTGAAAATTTTTGAAGAGTTATGGCTTGTTTTCAAATGATTTTGTTGTGTGAAATTGATCTCTTTTGGGTCGAGAACTATAGTGTTCCATTATATGCTTTGAAACAAAATTATTTTCGTATAGCAAAAATAATGTTTTTAACTTCGTGAATTTTTATCGCCATGGGAAGAACTCGGAATCACTAAGAGAGAGAGTTAGAAAGTACCTTAAACCCCCCTAGATTTTTGAGAGCAAGTTTTGTTTCGTTAGGATATACGATGAGTATTTTATTGATTGTACGCTGCTTAACTCTTAGGTAGCGTGAATTGTAGAATTTCGCGAGAAAGGTTAACGGAAGCTTGCCGAGGTAAGGGCTCCACTTTATTTCCGTCTTTTAAAACGGTTACGACATGCTTGGTTTTGCTGTTATGCGTGTTTGTGTGTTTGACATGTATGTGTTATGTATTCTCGTGATGAGAAAGTGTTTACAATACGTGCGTTGTTTTACATATGATTGGAGATGTATGTATGTTTGTTGTGGTTTGTTACATATGATGAGAAATGTATGTATGTTGTTATGTTTGGTTTACATATGCTAGAGAGGTATGTATTCATTGCATTAGCATATATGGGGAAGCGTATGCTCATGCATTCGGTAGTTGCGTGCCGGTGTGGTGATCGGGAGAGCCCACCCTAATGGTTTGTAGTGATCGGGAGAGCTACGAGTTTTTTGTTGAGATCGATACGTAGTGATCGGGAGAGCTACGGGGTGTGGTGATCGGGAGAGCCCACTCTAATCCTTGTAGTGATCGGGAGAGCTACGGGATTCTATTGATACTTATGGTAGGGGTGTGGTGATCGGGAGAGCCCACTCTAATCCTTGTAGTGATCGGGAGAGCTACGGGATTCTATTGATATTTATAGTAGGGGTGTGGTGATCGGGAGAGCCCACTCTAATCCTTGTAGTGATCGGGAGAGCTACGGGATTCTATTGATACTTATGGTAGGGGTGTGGTGATCGGGAGAGCCCACTCTAATGGTTTGTAGTGATCGGGAGAGCTACGGGGTTTTCATTGATATTGTTAGTGGGTTGGACCTACGATTCCGGAGCTCATGCATCGTGGTAGCTAGGGTTAGTACCACGCATTGTAGAGGTTGCATTATAGGCTATGTGTGCATTGCTTATATGAACCCGTTGGTGGGAATTGCTTTGGTGGTTAAGAGCTTTCTCTTGTGTTTGTGGAATTATTGTTATGTGTACAATCTTTCGCACCGGTTATATATATATATACATACTTGTATTTTGTGGTGACCCTTTCTTTCATTTACGGGCTCATCCCACCCAGATGATGGGTTAGGTCGTGGTGACGACGGTGGCTGTTCCAGGCCCCAGTGAGATGCTGGAGCTTTAGCTTAGTTAGACTATGCGCCGGTGTGGGTTAAACACCGTGCTTTTTGGGTTTAGGCATAGGATTCTAACTTGTTTTGTTGCAAGTATTTGAATACTTAGACTTGGATTGTAATTATTCAGGAATACACTTTGCTTGTCGAAGCACCTTGTGGTAATGAGTTCTTTTGTATATTTGAATGCCGGCTCATTGAAAAATATTCTATGCGCACTCTGAGTGTTAGTTAAAAAAAAAATTTAATGCCTTTTCTGGCCTTTGAAAAACGGGTTGTTACACTTCCTTCTTCATATTTGACATGACCGGTGTATAACAAAGTTATTTAGATTAATGTTCGGCGGTGACTTTTCCTTGTTGTAGTAACACCTTACTGTTACACTATGTCTAGTAAAGTTTCCCTACTTTCATAACTAAGGTACCTACGAGAGCCTAACCTCGATGTGTCACATACCCTAATTACTAAGTGAGTTGTTTATAAACATGCATTATTATCTTCACCAATTAACCTCTAGATCCTAGTATCGGGCTATTCATCATCTAAGTGCTCAGTTCACACCTAGTTCATGATTCCTCCTCTAACCGCTCATTCACGACTAGTTCAGGACGTTACCGTCTCTATACACCTAGCATTATTTACTACTAGTTCCGGACCATATTAAGTTAGAAACCTAATATCAATTCTATGGGCGCTCCTGCTTATCCGGCCAGATAACGAGAAACGTTATTAAGTGCATGAAAGTAAATAACAAACATAATACTTAAATATCATTTATTATAACTTTGACTCAGTCACAGACTCCAAATATTCATTGGGGAGTTCATCTTCTCCACCACAACCTAAGGCATCTATTACAAAAGACTACATATTTAAATTACAATAAAGAAATTATAACCTAAACATAAAAGCCTAAAGAAAATATACCTTGCTGAGTTAGTTTTCCTGTAAGGGGAGAAAACTATGCCCAATAGAGCTCCTCTGAACTTCTCCTTATAGTAGAGAGTGTTCTACTATTTCTGAATGAATAAAACCATGAATGGGAGGCTCTATTTATAGTTTTCGTAATGGGCCTCAGCAAGGCATCGCACCACGATGAAGCCATCGTACTGCGATGTTAAGATTCAGTTCAATTTTATAACTGATCCTGTGCATTTCATCAGCTTGGGCGCCAAGTTATGTCATCGTGCTGCGATGGCACACATCGTGCTGCGATGCAAAGATTTTCTTCAGATTTATTTCTTCTGATTTCTTGGCGAACAAGCAGCTCCCATCGTGGCACGATGGGAGCCATCGTGCTGCGATGGAATGCTGATTTTCTTCACTTTTTAGGCTTTTTCTTGTCTTTTTGCATGTTGGACTCTGTCTTGATGCTTTTTCCTGCTTTTGTAGGCTTTCCTTCGTATTTGGACCTGTCTTGGTCATTTTACTACTAATAATAATACTAAAAATACCATAGAAATTCCTGTCATCACAACCCCAAACTTAAACTGTTTCTTGTCCCCAAGTAACATGCTGTCAGACAAGATCGTTAGAGAAATAAGAGATAAATAAAGATGATAGGAATTTCACAACCTTGCTTTATATTTCAGCAATGGTACCGCTGATTTCTTACCGCAGCGATCATGCTCAGTCCTGCTAGGCTCAGGAGACGTTAATAGTAGCAAATCGGACAAATGCCTGCAAGAGTCAATGTTCAAATTTTTCTCTCTCTCACATTTGTATTTTTCGCTCATAATTGAAAGGGTTGTCTCTCAATCATCGTGCAACCTGCCATTTTGCCAAAGGCTTGCAAGAACTCTAAGCAACCAGTCAAAATTCAATATACATGCATTTTTAGAGGTCTTTTCAGGGTTATAACGTGGCTTAGGTCAAGGTAGGACATTTTTGGAAATAGTAGGCTAAACATTGGAGTTAAGTTCTACTTTGTTGTTCCTTTTTGTGCACGCAACCTTTGTTCCTTAGGGTGCCTTTTTGTGTTGGTATCGGAAAATAAGAACCGGATGTGTCTTTGTGTGGTTCTTTTCTATCACTGTCTTTGCTCTTTTCCTTTGCCCTTTGTCTCTTTCTTTTGCCTTTTGGCTCTTTCTTTTTCATTCATTTTTTTTAAGAGACTATTTTTTCCGGGAATTTTTTTGATGTTTTCCCGTCTCTTTTTCATTTTTTTTTTGTAGTGATAGTTCACCGTATACCCACCCCAAACTTAAACGTTGCTAGTTCCATGAGCAACCCCAAACTTATTTTGTTGCCAAGACTTGAGAACTATTACCTCAACTCCAAAGAGGGTAATTTCATTGTTTTTCTGGTCTATAGGCTTGTAACGTGGTTTGTCACCGAAACAAAAGGGATAATTTATTTTTTACGGCTCAAAATTGGCTAGCAAAGGATATAATATAATAAAGGGTGGCTTGAAAAGGCTCTCGGTTATAACAAACAATTGCCTCAATGCATATAATATCAAATCAACTAGTCAGCAGAGAATTAGAGCAAGTTCTAGAAAATAAACAAGTGCACGGTACTCTCATAGTAATTCGAAAGAAAGTGGTAATACCGTTTGGAAATATTTGGCTCAAATCCTCACATGGCTTAGGTATCTGAAAGTTGAACACTTGTCTCACATACACCAGCTTCATCACTCGTCTCTCTGTCTCCCGAACTTCGCACTTCGGAGCAATCACCTTTGGTTTTCTGTATGAAGGCGTGAAATTCGGCTCATCAACATTTATAACTTACTTCGCCGCAATCTTACCTATAACAGTTTATCATGCACTAGATAATAAACAGCAAACAATTATTTAATTTTTTGTAAGTTTGAATAAGGGTTAAATAGATGAAAATGACATGCGGAATTCCATTGTATACTTTATTGAATTGAAAAACAATACTGAATTGAAATTACTGAAAATATAAATACTTATCCTTGGGTTGCCTCCCAAGCAGCGCTTGTTTAGCCTCTCATTAGCTTGAGGCATTTCCTCCATTATAGAGGATAGGTTCGCATGTCTCTTTCTTGTGCTTCTTTGTTCCAGCTTTGAAGCACTGGCCATCTTCCATTCCTTTTGATCTCAATCTGGGCAGGACCAGGTCTGTTTCACCATACCCTCAACTATCCGGTTGGCGACTAATTTATCGGTGCAGTTTCATAGAACGTAGTGATTTCACCCCAAACTTATATTTGTGCATGTCTCTCTATTTTGATGCTTTCTTCTCAAGGAAGAAGTTGTTCTTCTGAGGTGACTTTGCAGGTTGATTCTCCTGATTGCAGTAGTTCATCCCTGATGGCCTCTCTTTTCACATGTCATCTTCGCCAATGGTTCCTGTGTCCCCGAACCATTCCTGTTAGCAGCCCTGTCTTCTCTTACTTCCTGTGGAAGCTTTAGTCAAATGATCCTCCTGGCCATTGACTTTCTTGTTGCAGCTTTCTCTTTTGCAATTCGTTACATCTCCTATCACTTTAGGAGTTTTCCTGCGAGAATGCTGTCTTTATTTGGCTGTTGCCAGCCTTTGTGATCCCTAATGCCTTGAGTACCTGTCTGCATGCACTTAAACAAATACCTTAGTAGCACTAGAATTTAATTTTTTGGTAGAACTATTTTTGGTTTGTCTCATGTGTCTTCGTCACTATGAAAATTCCCAGGTAAGTGAGGTGGATCACAACGGATCGCTTAAATACCAAGACTTATCCTTAGCCAGAATTTCACAGATCAAAATTCACAATCATCAACAAGATTTTTTGATTTTTTAATTTTTTTGTATTTTTGAAATTTTTTTTGACAAACTTAAATAAATCTAGTAATGCTTTGTAAACACAATCCCCGGCAACGGTGCCAAAAACTTGACTACGGTCTGGCAAGTGCACCAGTCTGTCGTCGAGTAATAATTCACACTCTAGGTGTCTAGAATGAGTTCGTATCCACAGGGATCGTGCCGAAGCTTCACAAGCGTTATTTAAGTTTGAATAGTTTTGCATTCGCTTTGGGTTTTGAAAAAAGTTTTATAAAAATAGCGTAATGCTTGCATAAATAAATAAATAAATAATAGATTCAGAAACATAGAGGATAGGTATGGTGGTTGGACTCTCTCCCTTCTTTATATTTGGCATGACCGGTGTATAACATAGTTATTTAGATTAATGTTCGGCGGTGACTTTTCCTTGTTGTAGTAACACCTTACTGTTACACTATGTTTTTTAAAGTTTCCCTACTTTCATAACTAAGGTACCTACGAGAGCCTAACCTCGATGTGTCACATACCCTAATTACTAAGTGAGTTGTTTATAAACATGCATTGTTATCTTCACCAATTAACCTCTAGATCCTAGTATCGGGCTGTTCATCATCTAAGTGCTCAGTTCACACCTAGTTCATGATTCCTCCTCTAACCACTCATTCACGACTAGTTCAGGACTTTACCGTCTCTATACACCTAGCATTATTTACTACTAGTTCCGTACCATATTAAGTTAGAAACCTAATATCAATTCTATCGGCGCTCCCGCTTATCCGGCCAGATTACGAGAAACGTTATTAAGTGCATGAAAGTAAATAACAAACATAATACTTAAATATCATTTATTATAACTTTGACTCAGTCACAGACTCCAAATATTCATTGGGAAGTTCATCTTCTCCACCACAACCTAAGGCATCTATTACAAAAGACTACATATTTAAATTACAATAAAGAAATTATAACCTAAACATAAAAGCCTAACGAAAACATACCTTGCTGAGTTAGTTTTCCCGTAAGGGGAGAAAACTATGCCCAATAGAGCTCCTCTGAACCTCTCCTTATAGTAGAGAGTGTTCTACTATTTCTGAATGAATAAAACAATGAATGGGAGGCTCGATTTATAGTTTTCGTAATAGGCCTCAGCAAGACATCGCACCACGATGAAGCCATCGTACTGCGATGTGAATATTCAGTTCAATTTTATAACTGATCCTGTGCATTTCATCAGCTTGGGCGCCAAGTTATGTCATCGTGCTGCGATGCCACACATCGTGCTGCGATGCAAAGATTTTCTTCAGATTTATATCTTCTGATTTCTTGGCGAACAAGCAGCTCCCATCGTGGCACGATGGGAGCCATCGTGCTGCGATGGAATGCTGATTTTCTTCACTTTTTGGGCTTTTTTTTGTCTTTTTGCATCTTGGACTCTGTCTTGATGATTTTTCCTGCTTTTGTAGGTTTTCCTTCGTATTTGGGCCTGTCTTGGTCATTTTACTACTAATAATAATACTAAAAATACCATAGAAATTCATGTCCTCACAACCCCAAACTTAAACTATTGCTTGTCCTCAAGTAACATGCTGTCAGACAAGATCGTTAGAGAAATAAGAGATAAATAAAGATGATAGGAATTTCACAACCTTGCTTTATATTTCAGCAATGGTACCGCTGATTTCTTACCGCAGCGATCATGCTCAGTCCTGCTAGGCTCATTAGACGTCAATATAGCAAATCGGACAAATGCCTGCAAGAGTCCATGTTCAAATTTTTCTCTCTCTCACATTTGTATTTTTCGCTCATAATTGAAAGGGTTATCTCTCAATCATCGTGCAACCTGCCATTTTACCAAAGGCTTGCAAGAACTCTAAGCAACCAGTCAAAATTCAATATACATGCATTTTTAGAGGTCTTTTCAGGGTTATAACGTGGCTTAGGTCAAGGTAGGACATTTTTGGGAATAGTAGGCTAAACATTGGAGTTAAGTTCTACTTTGTTGTTCCTTTTTGTGTACGCAACCTTTGTTCCTTAGGGTGCCTTTTTGTGTTGGTATCGGAAAATAAGAACCGGATGTGTCTTTGTGTGGTTCTTTTCTATTACTGTCTTTGCTCTTTGGCTCTTTTCTTTTGCCCTTTGGCTCTTTCTTTTGCCTTTTGGCTCTTTCTTTTTCATTCTTTTTTTTTGAAGAGACTATTTTTTCAGGGAATTTTTTTGATGTTTTCCCGTCTCTTTTTCATTTTTTTTTTCTTTTTTGTAGTGATAGTTCACCGTATACTCACCCCAAACTTAAACGTTGCTAGTTCCATGAGCAACCCCAAACTTATTTTGTTGCCAAGACTTGAGAACTATTACCTCAACTCCAAAGAGGGTAATTTCATTGTTTTTCTGGTCTATAGGCTTGTAACGTGGTTTGTCACCGAAACAAATGGGATAATTTATTTTTTACGGCTCAAAATTGGCTAGGAAAGGATATAATATAATAAAGAGTGGCTTGAAATGGCTCTGGGTTATAACAAACAATTGCCTCAATGCATATAATATCAAATCAACTAGTCAGCAGAGAATTAGAGCAAGTTCTAGAAAATAAAAAAAGTGCACGGTACTCTCATAGTAATTCGAAAGAAAGTGGTAATACCGTTTGGAAATATTTGGCTCAAATCCTCACATGGCTTAGGTATCTGAAAGTTGAACACTTGTCTCACATACACCAGCTTCATCACTCGTCTCTCTGTCTCCCGAACTTCGCACTTCGGAGCAATCACCTTTGGTTTTCTGTATGAAGGCGTGAAATTCGGCTCATCAACATTTATAACTTACTTCGCCGCAATCTTACCTATAACAGTTTATCATGCACTAGATAATAAACAGCAAACAGTTATTTAATTTTTTGTAAGTTTGAATAAGGGTTAAATAGATGAAAATGACATGCGGAATTCCATAGTATACTTTATTGAATTGAAAAACAATACTGAATTGAAATTACTGAAAATATAAATACTTATCCGTGGGTTGCCTCCCAAGCAGCGCTTGTTTAGCCTCTCATTAGCTTGAGGCATTTCCTCCATTATAGAGGATAGGTTCGCATGTCTCTTTCTTGTGCTTCTTTGTTCCAGCTTTGAAGCACTGGCCATCTTCCATTCCTTTTGATCTCAATCTGGGCAGGACCAGGTCTGTTTCACCATACCCTCAACTATCCGGTTGGCGACTAATTTACCGGTGTAGTTTCATAGAACGTAGTGATTTCACCCAAAACTTATATTTGTGCATGTCTCTCTGTTTTGATGCTTTCTTCTCAAGGAAGAAGTTGTTCTTCTGAGGTGACTTTGCAGGTTGATTCTCCTAATTGCAGTAGTTCATCCCTAATGGCCTCTCTTTTCTCATGTCATCTTCGCCAATGGTTCCTGTGTCCCCGAACCATTCCTGTTAGCAGCCTTGTCTTCTCTTACTTCCTGTGGAAGCTTTAGTCAAATGATCCTCCTGACCATTGACTTTCTTGTTGCAGCTTTCTCTTTTGCAATTCGTTACATCTCCTATCACTTTAGGAGTTTTCCTGCGAGAATGCTGTCTTTAGTTGGCTGTTGCCAGCCTTTGTGATCCCTAATGCCTTGAGTACCTGTCTGCATGCACTTAAACAAATACCTTAGTAGCACTAGAATTTAATTTTTTGGTAGAACTATTTTTGGTTTGTCTCATGTGTCTTCGTCACTATGAAAATTCCCAGGTAAGTGAGGTGGATCACAACGGATCGCTTAAATACCAAGACTTATCCTTTGCCAGAATTTCACAGATCAAAATTCACAATCATCAACAAGATTTTTTGATTTTTTAGTTTTTATGAATTTTTGAATTTTTTTTTGACAAACTTAAATAAATCTAGTAATGCTTTGTAAACACAATCCCCGGCAACGGTGCCAAAAACTTGACTACGGTCTGGCAAGTGCACCAGTCTGTCGTCGAGTAATAATTCACACTCTAGGTGTCTAGAATGAGTTCGTATCCACAGGGATCGTGCCGAAGCTTCACTAGCGTTATTTAAGTTTGGATAGTTTTGCATTCGCTTTGGGTTTTGAAAAACGTTTTATAAAAATAGCGTAATGCTTTCATAAATAAATAAATAAATAAATAAATAATAGATTCAGAAACATAGAGGATAGGTATGGTGGTTGGACTCTCTCCCTTCTTCATATTTGGCATGACCGGTGTATAACATAGTTATATAGATTAATGTTCGGCGGTGACTTTTCCTTGTTGTAGTAACACCTTACTGTTACACTATGTCTATTAAAGTTTCCCTACTTTCATAACTAAGGTACCTACGAGAGCCTAACCTCGATGTGTCACATACCCTAATTACTAAGTGAGTTGTTTATAAACATGCATTATTATCTTCACCAATTAACCTCTAGATCCTAGTATCGGGCTATTCATCATCTAAGTGCTCAGTTCACACCTAGTTCATGATTCCTCCTCTAACCGCTCATTCACGACTAGTTCAGGACGTTACCGTCTCTATACACGTAGCATTATTTACTACTAGTTCCGTACCATATAAAGTTAGAAACCTAATATCAATTCTATGGGCGCTCCCGCTTATCCGGCCAGATTACGAGAAACGTTATTAAGTGCATGAAAGTAAATAACAAACATAATACTTAAATATCATTTATTATAACTTTGACTCAGTCACAGACTCCAAATATTCATTGGGGAGTTCATCTTCTCCACCACAACCTAAGGCATCTATTACAAAAGACTACATATTTAAATTACAATAAAGAAATTATAACCTAAACATAAAAGCATAAAGAAAACATACCTTGCTGAGTTAGTTTTCCCGTAAGGGGAGAAAACTATGCCCAATAGAGCTCCTCTGAACCTCTCCTTATAGTAGAGAGTGTTCTACTATTTCTGAATGAATAAAACAATGAATGGGAGGCTCTATTTATAGTTTTCGTAATGGGCCTCAGCAAGGCATCGCACCACGATGAAGCCATCGTACTGCGATGTGAAGATTCAGTTCAATTTTATAACTGGTCCTGTGCATTTCATCAGCTTGGGCGCCAAGTTATGTCATCGTGCTGCGATGGCACACATCGTGCTGCGATGCAAAGATTTTCTTCAGATTTATTTCTTCTGATTTCTTGGCGAACAAGCAGCTCCCATCGTGGCACGATGGGAGCCATCGTGCTGCGATGGAATGCTGATTTTCTTCACTTTTTGGGCTTTTTCTTGTCTTTTTGCATCTTGGACTCTGTCTTGATGCTTTTTCCTGCTTTTGTATGTTTTCCTTCGTATTTGGGCCTGTCATGGTCATTTTACTACTAATAATAATACTAAAAATACCATAGAAATTCCTGTCATCAAGCTCCAATTCCTCATTATTTTTCATTCAGATATAGTAGAACACTCTCTACTATAAAGGAGGTGTTCAGAGGAGCTCTAAGGGCATAGTTTTCTACCCTTACGGGAAAACTAACTCAGCAAGGTATGTTTTCTCTAGGCTTTTATGTTTAGGTTATAATTCTTTTATTGTAATTTAAATATGTAGTCTTTATATTAAATGCCTTAGGTTGTGGTGGAGAAGATGAACTCCCCTATGAATATTTGGAGTCTGTGATTGAGTCAAAGTTATAATAAATCGTTATTCAGTATTATGTTTGTTATTTATTTTCTTGCACTTTAACGACGTATCTCGTAATCTGGCCGGATAAGCGGGAGCACTAATAGAATTGATGTTGAGTATTAACCTGATGTGGTCCGGAACTAGTAGTAAATAACGCTAGGTGTATAGAGACGGTAACGTCCTGAACTAGTCGCGAACTGAGCGGTTAGAGGAGGAATCATGCACTAGGTGTGAACTGAGCACTTAGAATATGAATAGCCCGATACTATGATCTAGAGGCTTTGGATGGGTGAAGGTAATAATGCATGTGTAATAAACAACTCACATAGTAATTAGGGTATGTGACATAACGAGGTTAGGCTCTCGTAGGTACCTTAGTCATTAACATAGGGAAACTTTAATATACATAGTGTAACAGTAAGGTGTTACTACAATGAAGGAAAAGTCACCGCCGAACAATAATCTGAGTAACTATGTTATACACCGTTCATGCCAAATATGAAGAAGGGAGGGAGTCCAACCACCATACCTATTCTCTATGTTTCTGAATCTATTATTTATTTATTTATTTATTTATTTATTTATTTATTTATGCAAGCATTACGCTTCCTTTTTATAAAACCTTTTTCCAAAACCCAAAGCGAATGCAAACCCAACAGCTTAAATAACGCTAACGAAGCTTTGACACGGTCCATGTGGATACGAACTCATTCTACTCAGTAGAGTGTGAATTATTACTCGACGACAGACTGGTACACTTGTCAGACCGTAGTCACTAATTTATTTATTTTTATATTAACAAGCAATATACCTATGCTCCCACATGGGACGCGCTTCCGCCTGTTTTGTTTCGTGGGGTTTTGGGCCAGAACTGTGTGTGTGATTTTTTAATTGATTTTTTATAAAAATGAATTTAATAATATTAACAAATGATTATTGGGATAATAGGCTTTTACCCCCTACAAAGTAGGCGAGTTTTGCATTACCCCCTGTATTTTACCCCCTGTGTTACAGGGTTAAAACAAAAACAACATTACAGGGGGTGTAAAATGAACTGCGAAAAAAAAAACACATTGCAGAGGGGTGATCTAAAAAAAAAAAATTATAGGAGGGTAACGCAAAACTCGCCTACTTTGCAGGGGGTAAAAGCCTATTAACCGATGATTATTTATCATATAAGACACTATTATAAAATAAATTAATATTTACATAATGAGATGAAAAATTAGAGAGAAAGTGAAAAATTTTAGATAAGTAAGACAATCGATAGAACATTGTAGTTATTCCGTATATAATTAATTAGTGATGCACATTGTAGTTATCCCGTGAATTTTTTATTAGTAATATCTTATAATAACTTATTCAATGTGCGTTATTTAAATGCAACATTGGTGTAATTTTAATATAGTGATGAACAATGCAGTTATCCCGTATATAATTAATTAGTGCACATTGTATTATCCCGGGAATTTTTTATCAGTAATATCCTGTAATAGTGATTTTAAAACTTTTATCAGCGATAAACATTGTCTTCTCCCTGTGATTTTTTTATCAGTAATAAGTTGTAATAGTTATTTTAAAACTTTATCAACGATCAAAATTGTCATCACTCAGTGAATTTTCTGTAAAATAAAATTTATGGTTAGTAAAATGGAGTTGAAGATGAAAAAAGAGAGAGGAGAAAGTGAAAAAAAAAGTAGAGAAAGTTGAGAGAAATGAGTGAATGAAATTTGAAATGAAAGTGTGAGATTTAATGTGTTAAAGTATGAAATTGAAATTGAAAAAAGTGTGAGAATTAAAAAGAGGCCGGGCAAAAAGTAAGATAAAAATGAATTGTTGTGATAAGACAAAAGTGTCCTCAATATAAATGATGAGAGCAAAAGTCATTAGGGTAGATTAGGAAATTCCACAACATGTTCTTTTCTTAAATTGTTATTAGATAGATAAATTGTTATTAGATAGATAGATAGATATATTTATACTCTCACTATGCTTAATTTAAGAACAATTATTTTGATCCTTAATATATTTTTAATTAGTCATTTTAATTCTCAAATGTATCTTTCATTTGTTAGTTTAATCCTCAAATATGCTTTATGTTAGTCAAATTGTCCAAAAAATTACTAATAATAGATCTATTTGAGAATTTTTTTTGTAATTTCAATACACTATATTGACAACATCTTATATATTTAAGAAACAAGTTTATGTATTATTTTTTTGTGTTTATTTCTATCCGGGGGGTTGGCCACTGCCTGGCCCTCTTTACACCTGTTCCTGTCCCTCTTTGCATCCGTCCCTGAAGATACTGAAGACAAATAATGTACTATAATTGGAATCCTACATTTTTTTTGTCACGAACTCTCTGGTATCCAATAGAAGGGGGTCCGGTAATCCAGAGTTCGACCAAAAGATTAGGAAAGTTTGGCTAAGAATTGTTCCATCAGAAATCAACTCGGGTTTTCCCGAACGATTCATCCTAGAGGAAGTTCATTAACCACTTGAATCAAATGTCTTAGTTCGAAATCCTAAATTTAATTAAAAATAAATATTGAACTACATATAAATGGATAACCGATGTCCGATACACCATACCTCTAAATTTTTTTGATTAAAAATGTAGTGTACAACTAACTTGTATGATTTATCTTTCATAACCCAATATAATGATCTCTTAGAATGTTGTAACTTGTAAGCCATTGCATAGCTTGTTGCAAAAGCAATATCCTCGTTTAGTCCAATTTCTTCTCGTCGGCACTGAAAATAATATTTTATTAGCACAATTAAATCATCTTTAATCTATAGACAAGTACATAAATAAAAATGTATTACAACTTGAACCTAGCTAATTACTTGAACCTCGCAATCAAATATGGAAGCATTTGATTCCTTGACCTGGAATTTCATCCTCCAAAAATTGCCACATGAATTATGATATGATTTTATGGGACATACATTTGGCAACTATAAGTGTCATGTGAAATTTTAATAACAAATGCATTTTTAACTTAGTTGACATAAATGCTGAAGTAGGCCAAAGTTTGGTAAGATATAATAGCAAGCAATTGAGTTGACATTCTTATATATGGATTGTATGCAAATAAATAGAGTGCATACTCACTCATGGTGAACAATAGTTCTGAGCCGTCTGATCAAGATCAAACTATTTAAAATTTAATGCAGTCTGAATTTTTTATTATAAGATTTTGTTCTTGAAACTTAAACCGTATGATCTCGATTGAACGATCTCGATCAAACGATTTTAATCTAATTGACTACCTGCAATTATGAATGTTGACCACACTCAATCCAGGTCCATTAAAATATATTGCCCCATTTGACATTCTTTCTCAAAAACATTTTTTTTTTAATCTCAACACTAAGATTTAATTGAATATGAAGCAAATTCTTTAAGCCATTTAATCTATAATCACGCATCCTTCAACATCATATGATCAAATTATCCTTCTATTTATTATAATCTTATTCAATATCAACCATTTTTTCATTATTACAAGTGAACTATATATTATAAATATAGGACTTACAATTTGTAACATAAGAAACAAATATAAAACAGAACAAAGAGTAACAATGGGAGCTCCTAGGATCAATATTGTGGTGTTATCAATTTTGGTTTTTGTTATAGTTTGTGTACAAACAAGTTCAGCTCAACTTAGTAAAGGCTTCTATGGCAATACATGTCCAAATGTTGAACAATTGGTTAGGTCTGCCGTGGAGCTCAAGTTTCAGCAGACTTTTGTCACTGCTCCTGCCACTCTTAGACTCTTCTTCCATGATTGCTTTGTTAGGGTATGTTTAAATCAAAGTTTTTGTTTTCAATTATGTTTCCACAATGATTTTATTCCACAAAGTATATAAGTTAGTGTTGTTTGAGTTCAACAATGAAACATCGAGCTACACAACCAGACATGACATTGACACTAACATAACTGATATTTTTTAAAAAGTTAACTTGTTGAATGTTTACATGTATTATTGTCACGTTGAATACTGAAGACACCTTCAATTAGAAGTGTTTGAGCTTCAAAGTGAATCAATAGAGATCGAATCAATTCACTTTGACTTTATACATCTTTTTAACTTTACTCTGTACTATAAAATTTAGAGAGATTATCAACCTCAAAGTCATCTCTCTCTCTCTCTCTCTCTCTCTCTCTCATGAGTGATGAGAATTGATTCTCTCCTGTGAGAATTTTCACTGGAGGGGGAGTAGTGAGAGATCTGACTCTTAAATCCCATCAATCTTGTTTCATTTATTTTTTTATAATATTTTTTACACATAGTATCTCTCCTGATGTATGGCTGAAATGACACTGAAAGGATAAATGGAGAGTTCTCTCCACCGGAGATAATCCACTCTCATCTCTTATTCACTACTCCCTCCAGTCCTATATATAAGAAAAAGTTGACTTTTTAGATTCATTATAAAATTGATGTATCTAGACAATAATATAGTCTAAATACATCAATTCTACAATGAATCTAAAAAGTGAAATGTTTCTTATATATAGGACCGGAGAGAGTATTTTAGCTTAAAGTCACCCGCCTTTTGTGGAAAAAAGATGGGAATCTTTTAGGTCTATATATAGAAATTCCCACCTAGGTAAGGAAAGGTAAGAAGGATTCATTGATCATGGTTAGGTGGTAAGAATTTTACTCGTCTAAAGAGAAATTATGCTTTTGATGTTTAAAGTAAAACATTTTATTAATAAAAATGTGTACATATTATTAAAAATATGGTTGAATTAAGTTTTTATTAATTTATGGACAGGGTTGTGATGCATCAATTTTGCTTGAATCTCCAACAAGTCAAGCAGAGAAAAATCATCCTGATGACATTTCATTAGCTGGGGATGGCTTTGACACAGTGATTAAAGCAAAAGCAGCTATTGACAATGATTCTCAATGTAGAAATAAAGTATCTTGTGCAGATATACTAGCTCTTGCTACAAGGGATGTAGTCAATTTGGTAAATGCATATCACTTTGATTTTCCCATTGAAGTTACTAATAAAATTTCCAAAAAAATCTTATAATTTGATATTAGCTATGAAGCACAGACACTCTTCAAATTAAGCGTGTCTCGATGTCAGACATATGTTGGTGTCCAATATCAACACGACATCGACACGGATACATCTGTTGTTATATTGAATTATGTCAATAATGTCAGTATCGTGTCTGTGCTTCATAAAATATCAGCCAAATTATATGAATGCTAATATTAATAATCTTATAGGCTGGGGGACCATTTTATGAAGTTGAATTAGGAAGGCGTGATGGAAGGATATCTACAATTGCAAGTGTTCAACGGCATCTTCCTCATCCTGAATTCAATTTGGATCAACTTAATTCAATGTTTAGCTTCAATGGCCTCTCCCAAATAGACATGATTGCATTATCAGGTAACTTAACTAATAGAAAGTGGTAAGGTCATTCCTTCCTTTTAATAATGAAGCTAAACTCGCCACATAATTGGTAAATAATTAGTTCCCTTAAATATTTGTTCAAATATTCGATTCTTAACCGGTGTGTATAGAAAACTATTTTTTTTTTGTTAGAGTTTAATCTGTTAAATGAATTTTAGTATCTCAAAAAAGATTAGTCTATAGCTGCCAATTGGAATAGCCAAATTTATCAAAAAAGAAGACAAGAGGGAATATATAAATTTGTCTCGAAATTGTAGGCATTAGTCGAATGGTCACCCATTTTTGCAAATTACTAAATGCACCTCAGAAATTATAAAATATCATTTAAAACGCTCCATTTGTTAACTTCTAATATTGTATTCAAGGGTTATGACATGGCATATGTGTTGATCCCACATCAATATTTCATCTCATTAAAAACTAAATGGATTATAAGTAATGACAATTGTGCATAAATTTACTACTTGTAACAGATGAGAGATCTAATTTTTGTAGGAAAATTAGTTTTAAATACGGTGAAATTAATATGTGATCAACACGGAGGGTCTTATCAAGTTAATCTGTCACATCATATTTTCTAACAATAAAATCTATTTTTGTTTACACTTTAAAATTTCAAAACTATATTTGACCGACAATTTGTAAAAGTAAAAGACTATTTTTTCTTAATACTTCAAAGACTAATTTTGATAACAACTTAGTGATAAAGATTATTTGAACCAAATACTTAATTAGACTATAGTTTTTAAAGTTTTTGACAAATTTCAAAAAAAAAATTACATGTCTTGTGTAATTTGTTAGGTGCACATACAATTGGATTCTCTCATTGCAAGCATGTCTCCAAGAGAATCTACAAATTCAGCCCAACAAAAAGAATTGACCCAACACTAAATTTACAATATGCATTGGAACTTAGACAAGCATGTCCTATAAAAGTTGATCCTAGGATTGCTATAAACATGGATCCTATCACACCTCAAATATTTGACAACCAATATTTCAAGAATTTGCAACAAGGAAAGGGACTCTTTACTTCAGATCAAGTGTTGGCTATAGATAAAAAGTCAAAGGATACAGTTGACTTGTTTGCATCAAATGAAGCTGCTTTTGAAAGTGCTTTTATTAATGCTATTACTAAGTTGGGAAGGGTTGGTGTTAAAACAGGAAATCAAGGTGAAATAAGGTTTGATTGTACAAGGGTGAACTAGAGGAGTTAGTACAATGATTATGGTGTTGTGTAATTGTGTTTTACCTTACACCAAAGTGAAATAGAATGAGGAGGGTGGAAAAGTAAAAAGTACAAGTGTGAAAAATTTGTATATTTATTAATATTTCATTGTTGAATTAGTAATTTGAATTGTTTCAAATATGTGTGTATTCATAAATGAAGTACTTTTGTTTCAATGAACATCACTTCATGCCTCCTACCACAATGAAGAAGATATAACAACATTCATCAAGTAACTTGTGGAGAAAGTTATTGAATAAATAACATAACCATAAATTTGTTGGAAGAGGACAATTCCTTAAATGAATCTCAGTTACCTCAAAAATTAATTTAAGCATTTGCGCACGGGTGATACATTGATTTACGAAAAACAAATAAACATAACCATAATGCCTTATATACAAGGTTAGATCATTGTAACTACTTTTCCCTCTAAATTTCTTAAGCTACAATCTAGTAGGGTTGTGCATAGCTTGCACCTTTTTGACACTATAAGTGTAACTTGATGAGCTCTCTTGAATCAATAACTATGGTTACATTTTCTCTTAATTCTTAACTTGTTCCAATGAATCTATCATTTTAACATATTTAATGATCTAACAGTTTTGATTTTCATTGGTGGAATAATCATTTATTTTTATACATTTTCACTGTATATGAATACTAAATCAAATTCACATTTCCTAATTTCCATCTCCTCGTTGCTTCTAGATTAGATAAAGCATAAAGTGTACGAGGCAAAATCGATTATTATATAGTCATAGCTGAATCTCCAAGAAAAAAGACTTTATTCATATTTTAATTTGTCAGAATCACATTAATTCACCGTAAATTCAGAAAACAACTATAATTTCAAACATCCTCTCACTAGTGATTGAAGCCTTGCATGCAATTGAATCAATTGCATATTACCTAAATCTTACCTAATCATGTCGTATGTGTTGACACAATCATTTGTAAGTTCTAACAAACTTATTAATTTTCTTATTTACTTGTTTAATATCATCCACCAATTAGTTCCATACAAACAATATAGCTATAAATGTTTTCCTTATTTATTAGTCTAGTATAAAAGAAATAGCTTAAAATAATCTGGATTAATTCTTGAGGTCCCATCTATTGGCAAATGGCAAGTCCTCAAAATATTTTGCGAAGAAAAGTGTTTCATATTTATACTCAAACAATTTGCATGAAGTATGCAGACTTGAAGTAGAAAAAGACTTAAATATGATTTCAGTTTCTGGAATTATGTCTTATTTTGAAAACAGCCTTTGTAAAAAAATATTTTATTTTAAACTTTTAAAATAGTCCCCGAGCAGAATTCTCCGATGACATGTCATGGTTTTTTTGACGTGGCGGATGCTGACTAGGATTTAGAGTTGACGTGTCCAATTACCATCGTCTTCGTGCTTCATTACAGTGAAAAAGGTAAGTATTTTTCAGAAAATAGGAAAATGTAATTTTTATTTTATAATTAAATTTAAATCAAAATGAATGTATTAGTCCACGTCAGCAAAAATTGGATACGTCAACTTTAAATCCTAGTCAGCATATGCAACGTAAAAAAAATCGTGATATGTCATCAGACAATCCTACTCAGGGGCTATTTTAAAAGTTTTGAGATTTTGCAGGGACTAAATGAAACTTTTGTTTTACATGGACTATTTTCAAAATGAGGCATAATTGCATGGACTGAAATCATATTTAAGCATTTGTTTATTTATTTTTGCCAAAATAAGGTTCATGATAGCAACATAGTTAAAATGATAATTTAGGCCAACAAGGAATATTAAGCTTTTTTATTTTATAAATACTATATAGTCTTTTTAGAATTGACTTCCATTACATACTTAAAATTAACATAAAAGCATCAATATGTTCAGCCTTTACGATAGCATAAAGGTTTGAAAATAACATCTTGAACATAAAAGTTTTTTAAGAATACTATCTTACCTATATACAAAAAGTGACACACTCAGATGAAACTATGTATTGCTTTTTTGACTTTAAAAAACACGATAAAAAAGTTAGCATAATCTAGTTCTATCAAAGTTGGAAACAGAACATTCCATAAAGAAAGTTGGAAATAGAAAAATGAAAAAGAGGTGGTAAAGACATATGCATAATTAATGACTACTATTAAATTGATCAATTTTTTGTTGAAAGCATCATTGATGAATGTAAACCTTTAGTTTTTATATTCTATAAATTGTATTTGTTTATAAAAAGAAATTGTTTGATTAAATAATTTTGTATTGCAAAAATAAAATTTTACTATGTAAAAAAACCTTATTTTAAAATTCATCTTGGCCTCTTGGGCCTCTATATGTATTGGACCGACGCTAGCTAACTATGGAACTCTAATTTATTTATTTTTTTAAAGTTAGTGCCATAAAAAAAAATAACTACATATAGAAATGTCTTCCTATTTGTTATCTTTTCACTGTACTCAGTGATTTTTTTTCTTCTTCTAATTCTTTACTTTGGATGTAAATTTCAATCCATCCCTCATTTAAGAACAAGCTTGGAATGCCAAGCTTTAGATTTACTTCTTTTTAGAGGGTTTGGCCCCCTGTAAGACCCAAGATTTTACTATGCGGTTTTTCTAAGGAACTTTAGCGACGGCTAAGTTTTAGGGTTTTTAGTAGAAGCGGTTTTGTGAGTATCGTCGCATTAATGGAATTTTTGCTGAAATGGAGCCTGCTTTGTGCTCGTGCGCTGGAAAGGCACAGACTTTCGGGTCGTGATCCTCTTTTAAGTATGAGGAGATTTCTGTGAAGCCAGAAATCCGAGTTTTGGGTTATTCTTATCTTTGGAAAAACGAGTAAGATTTTACCCGCTGTTGTGAAATTTTACTGGTTCTGAATTCAGTAGGATTTCGGGTGGAAGTTTTATATATCTGCGCGAGTTAGGATATATTCTGAGAATAATTTTCTAAGGTATGGAAGAAAATTACAGTCGCGAAAAAAGGATTCGGCGATAAGTTTTGGAAATGTTAAACGTTAGACGTTCTTTCCGTAGGTTTTAGGTTTTTGTGATTTACGTTCGTCGCGACGTGCGAGAGCTGATCGTGTGAGTGTTTCTATGAGGTGTTGAGTTTTATCTCAAGTGGGTTTGTTTTGGTTTGATCCAATGACTAGGGTTTGTCTTGGCACTTTGTCTTTTGATCCAATGGCCATGAGTTAAGAAGAGCATTAGCATAGTAAGGAGGTTTGTTGTTGGTGGACTTGGAAAATTTGCCTAAGACTTTCTTTCTCATTTCTTTGGCCGTGCTCCATCTTCTTCTTTCCAACCTTGGGAGAAATTTCAATTCTTCACCAAAAGCTTGGATTTTTGGCTTGTTGGATCATAGAGATTGATAGGAATTCATCTCCACTTGAGGTAGTAAACCTTCTCCTTTCTTTGTTGGTTTAAAACATCTTATGTTAAGGGTTTTATGATTATGTTCTTGGGAGAAATTTCATAAGATTTGGTTTTGAATGGTTTTTGTTTCATGAATGTTGTTCATGAGCTTTAGAGAAGCATGTGTAGGCTTTGTTATTTCAATTTTTCCATTAGTTAGTGAGAATCTCATGAGAAAAGTTAGGGTTTTGAAAGTTTAGAGTATTGATCAATTACATGAGGTTATGTTGTAAGGTTTTGAAAAGAAACGTTGTCTTTGAACCTTTGGGCGAAAGGGAAATGCGTTGTATGGTTTTGTTTTAGAAAATCCGATGAAAAATATTTTGGGGTTTATGAAAATATTTCCTAAGTGTTTTGTGTAGTGTTTTTGGGGTCAAAGTGGTTTAAAACTCTTGTGACATGTGGTGTTGCTTTTCGCTTTGAAAACATGTTTGAAAATGATTACCGGACGGTTGAGGCCCGTAATAAAACTTGTGCTTGGATTTGGTTTTGATTTTGGAAATGAAAACCAAATAACTTGCACTTGAAGCAACCAACATGCTTTCGAAAATGTAATGCTTTGTTGTGAAAACGGTTGTTGGGAACCAATACTATGCGTATGTCGTGTGTTGCGTGAAAAGTTGTTTTGGGTAAAAATTGAATAAAACAAGTTTTGTTGCTTATGTCATGAAGAAAACCAATCATGTCCTGGTGTGGTAGCTTAGCGACCGTTGGTCGCCAGAATTCGCCCTGGGCGTGGAAGTTCTGACTTGCCATCGCCAGCGAGCTCTAGCGACCCCTGGGACCTAAAATTTTGTATTCTGATGTCCTAACTTGGTTTTTAACTTTCTAATCCCTTTCTATTAATTTATGGAAGTGGTTGGGATTGGAAACGGGGTTTTTGGGTACCCGGAAGGTACGTAACTTATAACGCAAGAAAACGGCCATTTTGCATTTCAAATTATTTAAGACTTTGGCCAATTGTTTTGGGTCCTAAAAATAGTACAAATAACTCATGGGGGTTGATCAATACGGTAGTTTTTGGTATGGTATCCGAAAGAGTGGATTTTCCTTAGGAACCTTTAGGTTTTTGGGGTTTGGTGTAGTTTCAATACTATTGGTTAGAGAGCAATGTATTGATTGTTGCGCTGCTTGTTTTAGGAAGCGCGTTGTGTTGTTTTGGGCGTGTGTTGTTGACGGAAGCTTGCCGAGGTAAGGGCTCCACTTTATTTCTGTCTTTTCACTGAGTTATAACATGTTTGTTGGTTATTTTCGGTGATGCGTGTTTGTGTGTTTGGCATGTATGTGTTATGTATTCTCGTGATGAGAAAGTGTTTACAATACGTGCGTTGTTTTACATATGATTGGAGATGTATGTATGAACATGTGGGTGAATACATATGATTGGAAATGTATGTATGTTGTTGTGGTTTGTTACATATGATTGGATATGTATGTATGTTGTTGGGATGGTTTACATATGCTAGGGAGGTATGTATTTGTTGCATTAGTATACATGGGGAATCGTATGCTCATGCATTGTTAGTGCGTAGTGGCGGGAGTGGACTACGAGGTGTGGTTGCAGGAGTGGACCCACCTGATTGTTATAGGGTTTTATTGAGTTCAACACATGGTTGCGGGAGTGGACCATGGGGTGTGATTGCGGGAGTGGATCCACCTAAATCTTTTGTGATTTAGTTGAGTTCGATACATGGTTGCGGGAGTGGACCATGGGGTGTGATTGCGGGAGTGGATCCACCTTAACCTTGTGATTTTGTTGAGTTCGATACATGGTTGCGGGAGTGGACCATGGGGTGTGATTGCGGGAGTGGATCCACCTTAACCTTGTGATTTCGTTGGTGTTTTAGTAGGGGTTGGACCTACAGTTCTGGAACTCATGCATTGTGGTAGCTAGGGTTAGTACCACGCATTGTAGAAGTCTGCATTAGGCTTGATGTGCATTATATATATAAACCCGTTGGTGGGAATTGCTTTGGTGGTTAAGAGCTTTCTCTTGTGTTTGTGGAATTATTGTTATGTGTACAATCTTTCGCACCGGTTATATATATATATACTTTTATTTTGTGGTGACCCTTTCTTTCATTTGCGGGCTCATCCCACCCCAGATGACGATGTAGGTCGAGAGGATGGTGTTGGCAGTTCTAGGCCATAGTGGGCACGTGGTGAAGCTTAGTATAGTTAGACTATGCGCCGGTGTGTTTTGTGCACCGTGCTTTTTGGGTTGAGGCATAGGATTCTAACTTGTTTTGTTGTAAGTATTAAATACTTAGACTTGGATTGTAATTATTCAGGAATACACTTTGCTTGTCGAAGCACCTTATGGTAATGAGTTCTTTTGTATATTTGAATGCCGGCTCATTGAAAAATATTATATGCGCACTCTGAGTGTTAGTTGAAAAAGAAAAAAATATATTGACTTTTTGGCCTTTGAAAAACGGGCTGTTACAATTGGTATCAGAGCACGGCTTTAAATCTTCAAAGGGAAAGTGTATACTGGAATCGTTAGTCCAGAGTCGGTTAGAACATAGCTAGAGTAGTGACAGTTCTAGTGTTTGTTTTGTGTCGGGTTATGAGTTAGTAACCGTTGAGAGGATTTTTTCTGTTGAGACTTAGAAATGTTTGGATAAGGAATCTAATCAGAATTGGTATAGTTTGGCAAGTGTCAAGACTATGAGGAGTGTAATCACCAACTGGAGGTTGGGATTGTTTTATGTAAGTCGTGTTGATTGGAATTGACTAGTTTTGCTAAACTTTAGTGGTGCACAAAGAGTGCTGTATTTCTTTTTGGAGTGGCGACCTTGTTAAGGGTTGCGGGATAGGGCACGGGTATGCCTGTGTGTTGGTGATAACATGTGTGTGGCTTCACCCGGTGTTAGCATCTGTGTGGCTGCATCTAATCCTGAGGGATTTTGTCGTGTTGGTAATGGTAATAACTGGTTGGGTTGTTACTCTTGTTTTTAGTTTCGAGGACGAAACTTCTTTTTGGAGGGTAGTAATGTAAGACCCAAGATTTTACTGTGCGGTTTTCCTAAGGAACTTTAGCGACGGCTAAGTTTTAGGGTTTTTAGTAGAAGCGGTTTTGTGAGTATCGTCGCATTAATGGAATTTTTGCTGAAATGGAGCCTGTTTTATGCTCGTGCGCTGGAAAGGCACAGACTTTCGGGTCGTGATCCTCTTTTAAGTATGAGGAGATTTCTGTGAAGCCAGAAATCCGAGTTTTGGGTTATTCTTATCTTTGGAAAAACGAGTAAGATTTTACCCGCTGTTGTGAAATTTTACTGGTTCTGAATTCAGTAGGATTTCGGGTGGAAGTTTTATATATCTGCGCGAGTTAGGATATATTCTGAGAATAATTTTCTAAGGTATGGAAGAAAATTACAGTCGCGGAAAAAGGATTCGGCGATAAGTTTTGGAAATGTTAAACGTTAGACGTTCTTTCCGTAGGTTTTAGGTTTTTGTGATTTACGTTCGTCGCGACGTGCGAGAGCTGATCGTGTGAGTGTTTCTATGAGGTGTTGAGTTTTATCTCAAGTGGGTTTGTTTTGGTTTGATCCAATGACTAGGGTTTGTCTTGGCACTTTGTCTTTTGATCCAATGGCCATGAGTTAAGAAGAGCATTAGCATAGTAAGGAGGTTTGTTGTTGGTGGACTTGGAAAATTTGCCTAAGACTTTCTTTCTCTTTTCTTTGGCCGTGCTCCATCTTCTTCTTTCCAACCTTGGGAGAAATTTCAATTCTTCACCAAAAGCTTGGATTTTTGGCTTGTTGGATCATAGAGATTGATAGGAATTCATCTCCACTTGAGGTAGTAAACCTTCTCCTTTCTTTGTTGGTTTAAAACATCTTATGTTAAGGGTTTTATGATTATGTTCTTGGGAGAAATTTCATAAGATTTGGTTTTGAATGGTTTTTGTTTCTTGAATGTTATTCATGAGCTTTAGAGAAGCATGTGTAGGCTTTGTTATTTCAATTTTTCCATGAGTTTGTGAGAATCTCATGAGAAAAGTTAGGGTTTTGAAAGTTTAGAGTATTGATCAATTACATGAGGTTATGTTGTAAGGTTTTGAAAAGAAACGTTGTCTTTGAACATTTGGGCGAAAGGGAAATGCGTTGTATGGTTTTGTTTTAGAAAATCCGATGAAAAATATTTTGGGGTTTATGAAAATATTTCCTAAGTGTTTTGTGTAGTGTTTTTGGGGTCAAAGTGGTTTAAAACTCTTGTGACATGTGGTGTTGCTTTTCGCTTTGAAAACATGTTTGAAAATGATTACCGGACGGTTGAGGCCCGTAATAAAACTTGTGCTTGGATTTGGTTTTGATTTTGGAAATGAAAACCAAATAACTTGCACTTGAAGCAACCAACATGCTTTCGAAAATGTAATGCTTTGTTGTGAAAACGGTTGTTGGGAACCAATACTATGCGTATGTCGTGTGTTGCGTGAAAAGTTGTTTTGGGTAAAAATTGAATAAAACAAGTTTTGTTGCTTATGTCATGAAGAAAACCAATCCTGTCCTGGTGTGGTAGCTTAGCGACCAGATGGTAGCTTAGCGACCGTAGGTCGCCAGAATTCGCCCTGGGCGTGGAAGTTCTGACTTGCCATCGCCAGGTGGTCGCCCAGCGTCCTCTAGCGACCCCTGGGACCTAAAATTTTGTATTCTGATGTCCTAACTTGGTTTTTAACTTTCTAATCCCTTTCTATTAATTTATGGAAGTGGTTGGGATTGGAAACGGGGTTTTTGGGTACCCGGAAGGTACGTAACTTATAACGCAAGAAAACGGCCATTTTGCATTTCAAATTATTTAAGACTTTGGCCAATTGTTTTGGGTCCTAAAAATAGTACAAATAACTCATGGGGGTTGATCAATACGGTAGTTTTTGGTATGGTATCCGAAAGAGTGGATTTTCCTTAGGAACCTTTAGGTTTTTGGGGTTTGGTGTAGTTTCAATACTATTGGTTAGAGAGCAATGTATTGATTGTTGCGCTGCTTGTTTTAGGAAGCGCGTTGTGTTGTTTTGGGCGTGTGTTGTTGACGGAAGCTTGCCGAGGTAAGGGCTCCACTTTATTTCTGTCTTTTCACTGAGTTATAACATGTTTGTTGGTTATTTTCGGTGATGCGTGTTTGTGTGTTTGGCATGTATGTGTTATGTATTCTCGTGATGAGAAAGTGTTTACAATACGTGCGTTGTTTTACATATGATTGGAGATGTATGTATGAACATGTGGGTGAATACATATGATTGGAAATGTATGTATGTTGTTGTGGTTTGTTACATATGATTGGATATGTATGTATGTTGTTGGGATGGTTTACATATGCTAGGGAGGTATGTATTTGTTGCATTAGTATACATGGGGAATCGTATGCTCATGCATTATTAGTGCGTAGTGGCGGGAGTGGACTACGAGGTGTGGTTGCAGGAGTGGACCCACCTGATTCTTATAGGGTTTTATTGAGTTCAACACATGGTTGCGGGAGTGGACCATGGGGTGTGATTGCGGGAGTGGATCCACCTAAATCTTTTGTGATTTAGTTGAGTTCGATACATGGTTGCGGGAGTGGACCATGGGGTGTGATTGCGGGAGTGGATCCACCTTAACCTTGTGATTTTGTTGAGTTCGATACATGGTTGCGGGAGTGGACCATGGGGTGTGATTGCGGGAGTGGATCCACCTTAACCTTGTGATTTCGTTGGTGTTTTAGTAGGGGTTGGACCTACAGTTCTGGAACTCATGCATTGTGGTAGCTAGGGTTAGTACCACGCATTGTAGAAGTCTGCATTAGGCTTGATGTGCATTATATATATAAACCCGTTGGTGGGAATTGCTTTGGTGGTTAAGAGCTTTCTCTTGTGTTTGTGGAATTATTGTTATGTGTACAATCTTTCGCACCGGTTATATATATATATACTTTTATTTTGTGGTGACCCTTTCTTTCATTTGCGGGCTCATCCCACCCCAGATGACGATGTAGGTCGAGAGGATGGTGTTGGCAGTTCTAGGCCATAGTGGGCACGTGGTGAAGCTTAGTATAGTTAGACTATGCGCCGGTGTGTTTTGTGCACCGTGCTTTTTGGGTTCAGGCATAGGATTCTAACTTGTTTTGTTGTAAGTATTAAATACTTAGACTTGGATTGTAATTATTCAGGAATACACTTTGCTTGTCGAAGCACCTTATGGTAATGAGTTCTTTTGTATATTTGAATGCCGGCTCATTGAAAAATATTCTATGCGCACTCTGAGTGTTAGTTGAAAAAGAAAAAAAAAATATTGACTTTTTGGCATTTGAAAAACGGGCTGTTACACCCCCTCTCTTTTGGTGTATACTTTTTTGTTTGTTAATGATATTTTGGTGGTTGTAGCTCCTTTGCTACACCACTCTTGGTTAAAAAAGAAAAAAAAAATCCATACCTCATTTTCTTCATCCTTTCTGACATTTTTCACTATCTATGATTTTAGTTGTAAAAATTATAAATGGTTAGACTAAATGTTCGTCTAACTATTTCTTTTGCCGCCCTACATACTTCTCGCACGCCCTACACGTTTCCATTTTTAACCTTCCGCTATTTAAGTAGCTTATGTAGCGGATGTTATAAAAATGAGAAATTTTGTAAATGTCGTCCGCTACGTCCTTATAGGGTATATCCTCTACTTAAAGTAGAGGACAAATGTATTTTGATAAATACGTAGGCGTGCAAAAAAATAGGTAGGACGACAAAAGAAATTCTCTGATTGTTTAACTTAACCAAAAAAAAGAAAACAAGCAAAGGTTTGTCATTGGGCTCAAAAGGGTGGTATTGAGGAAAAATTCTTTTCCCACCCCTTACATATCTTTTCTACCCCTCGGTTTTCCAATTTTGCCCTAAAAAAACTTCGGAACTCATTTTTTGAAGTTTTTTTGCCTTGAAAACAAATTTCGGAATGTATTTTCCGAAGTTTTTCCCAAATTTGAACTAGAAAAACTTCGGAAAACGTGTTCCAAATTTTTTTTCAAGGGCAAAATTGAAATATTGAGAAGTAGAAACGATATGTAAGGGGTCGAGAGAGAACTCATTGGTATTGAGCCCTTTAATCATGTATAGCAACAAGCCCAATCTCCAAGAATTGAGAAGATTTCTCTTCCCACCCCTGCTTTTCTTTTTCACCACCTGAGTTTCCGTTTATACCCTTAAAAAAAAGTTCGGTAAATGCGCACCGAACTTTTTAAACGATTGAAACACATGTTTTTCTATATTGGGAAAGTTCGGTAAATGAAAACCGAACTTTTGGGGGGTAAAATTAGGGGTAAAATTGGATTTTTGGGAGGTGAAAAAGAGACGTAGGGGGTGGGAAGAGAAATCCTCAGAATTGAAAGGCGTCATTCAGAAGTACTATGTAAGTGACTATGAAACCATTTCTATTTCAGAAGTGATTGAAAGCTCAAATTTGCTTGCACTTGAATCAAGCACATAGCTCCTAAATCTTTCTTAATCATGTCTTATGTGTTAACATTATCATCTCCATCTTTTACAAACTTATTTTCTTATTGACTCTTTACCATACACCATTGTGTTCTTTACAATATAGCTAGTTGTAAATTTTTTCCTTATGTATGAATTTTTTGTTGGTCCTAACCCGTTGATTTTAAGGAAAAAGGAATACTAATGATTGGGAGTTCGACCGAGAGAAAATGATTGTTCTAATCAAGATTCGAGCTTAGGTTCAGTCGAACGAATCAAACTTGGGTTGCTCAAAATAATATTTTCCATTTTATGACAATTAAATTTGAAAAATAAAATAAAATCTTGTAAGGCAATGATATTGATAGCCATCTATGAGACTTCACATGAGATGCTCTCATCCTTCTTTGAGATGGTACATTTATTATTTTAGCCAAAATAAGGTTCAAGATAACAACATAGTCAAAATAAGAATTTGGGCCAAGAAGGAATATTAACCTTTTTTAAAAAAAATTTAATATAGTCTTTTAAGAGTGGACTTTCCTTATAAATAACTTAAAAGTTCACATGAAGCATCAAGATCAAGTGGTACTATGTTCAACCTTTATAGTAGCACTTAGTTTTGAAAATAACATGTTGGACATGAAATAAATTTAAGAATCACTTCATAGTTCATACACTAACTCTTATCTATATACAAAAAGTGACACACTAAGATAAAACTATATATTTAAGTTATCCATTTTATTGGAATAAAGTAAAAAACTCATCTAGGAATATGATCACATCACATGAACCATATAATAAATTAAAGTGGTCCATGTTTTAGTAAAGAGGAACAATAATAATACAATTAAACAAGTTAATTAAACTCCTATTTAAGCTTTAAACCTTGAGAAAGCCAATGTGGCCCCTTTTTATCTTGATCAAATGTAACACTAGAGCTGCTCATTGGTGTGGTAGGGTCACTACTATCTCCAATTCTATCTGATTGAAAAGAGACATAAGAATTAAACTCCTTAGTTTTCATTCCATTTGGAAGCATATAAGATTTTTTCTTCTTATTCTTTGTTTGGTTGCTTCCTATACATAAAGTCAAATCCACTTCAATTTCTTCATCATCACAAACATCATTGCTTATTTTACAACTTTGAAATGCTTCATCACAAGGCTTTTCAAGATCAAAATCTTTTTGCCTTTTTTTAATTATTTCTCCTGAACAACTTCCACTTCTTTCTTTTATGTATAGATCCTCTTTCAAAATTTGGACATGACTAAAAGAAATTTGTGTTGGTTTTTGTTGTTGTTGAACAAAATAAGGTTGGTTTATACCTATGGCACCATTCATAGGAGTCCAATATTTATTTTGCTTGGTTTCATTTTTGTGCTCATCCATTAGCATTTTTTGCACATTGTATATTCTGTGTAATTCCTTTACCTACAAATTTTCAAATACTAATTAATACATTTTCCAACTCGTAAAAACTTCAATTAAATGATTATTGGCATATATACCATATAATATACTATCTTATATGCATTAAATAAAAACATGTAAATAATTTTTTGTTTCACCACCAGTATCCGACCCACTGAACCATGTAATTTAGTTCGGGGGCTAGTTTTGCTCTTCCTTACTAAGTCCAGCGCCAATCACCACCAGATCAACTAACCAAGGTTGTTAAAATCGCGATTTAAAACGTAAAAACCATAGTTTTTACGTTTTTAGGTAGCAAAAACGAGTTAAATCGCTGGTAGAATCGTTTTCTGGTAAAATCGTGATCTGGAACGATTTTACACGATTTAACTCGTAGTAAAATCTGTAAAATCGTGTAAAATCGTAGCAAAATCGTGTAAAATCCATGGTTTTAACACTCTTTGAGACGATTTTACCTTTTTTATAAAAAATAAAAAAAATAAAAAATTGACAATTTTTTTTAAAAAAACCCAATTTTTATGAATATTATATTTTATTATGGTGATTTAGTATATTTTAGCTATGACATTTTAAATTATTAATGCATTATAGTATTATATAAGTATATATACATGTTATGTATATAAAATTAATATTATTTTAATATGAGGTAAAATCGACGATTTTACGTTTCGATTTTACGTTTCGATTTTACCTAGGCAAAAAGAGTTAACGTAAACTCTCGATTCTGACAACCTTGCAACTAACGATTGGTATAAAAACGTGTAAATGATATAAGGTTCTGGAAGTATTTTTTAAAATAATGTTATAAGTCATACATGCATGTAATTTTAATCAAATACTCTGTTACACAATGACTGTCACATTTGTTTATTTAACATATTTTAAGTAGGAAAAAAATCATAAATGATAGAAAAATAATAATAATTTTACTAAATTATCTTTATTAAGAAAAACAAAATATAATGACTTGATATATTTTTTGCTAAGTAAATAATACAATTAAAATAATTAATGTTACATTGAAACTTAAAAATAACATTCGTTTATTTATAATTTTGAGAGAATTTTTTTTAAATGTGACACTAGTGTAGTGTAGAGCAAAAAGAGTAGTATTAAATAAAGCATATAGAAAATATGATTAAAATATATGGCCAAGGAATTCTTTAACACTGATTTTGACATCAGCATTGTCACCATCAAATTGTTATGGTTGGACACTACTAGCATTTATTGTACAATGTTATTCAATTGGGTCCTTGAAAGGACTGTTTGGCATAATGAAAATAATGAAATTGGATTTCCGGCAGTCAATAAAATCACGCATTCGAGTTATTGGTAATTGGACAATTCATATAAAAGCATATTTCATTTTTTAGTTTTAAATTTAAAATACAAAACTTAAATGTAAACCGTATCTACCAATATCTCGAATGAATGATTTTGCGATTAAATGTCAATAGACGAATCCGGTCCGAAAATAATGGTTTTCTTGGATTAGAACCATTCAACCTAAATCCTTTAATTTTACCAATATCTCACTCAACGGTTTTAAATCGCAGTCGACAACTACTATTTCAGATGCAAAATAAAAGTTTTAGAAATTTCCGCAACAAAATTGCAACCAGAATCGCTATCGTATTGACAACAACCGCAATTTAAAACACACATTTCATTCCAATTTTGAAATTTTGGTCATGCTATGCAAATTTTCTAGTAAAAATTGAATGGCAACTTGAATTTTGTATACAACATTGACATGATACCTGGTTCTTGAAGATGTCTTCTTGCATCTGCATTGTTTTTCTGATTGATTCTCTGTTGTTTCTATCAAGAATCTTATCCATTGAATCTTGCAAATTCATAACTTCAATACTACAATGATTGTTAATCACTTTTTTCACTCCTTTGTTCTGGTAATGCTCCCAGGCATCAACACCACTCACAATGAAGTTGTTGCAGTCTTGTAAAGATGCTAGAGGATTTATTGAATATTCAATTTTTGTTCCCATTCCTAAAAATTAAAAATCAATACTTATAAACTTAATTCTTTCCTGCCGTAAACTATAAAACATTAACACAGACACTCTGAGACACACGACAATGATATGATGACACAAGAAATAATTTAAGAAAATAAAATAATCGAATATAATTATATATGTCGGAGTCAAATTCCAACACACGTCAGACACCAAACATGTCTTCCATCTAATGTGTAAGATACCAGACGCTATTATGTTGATACCAAATAATATAAGAAAATGATATGATTGAATATAACTATAAGTGTCAATGTAAAATTTTGACACGTGTTAGACACCAGACATGTCTCCTATCTGAAGTGTCAGATATTAGATACACTGATACATTGACACCAGTAAAAATCGGAGAAAAAGAAAAGTAAAATATAAGTTATATAACCATATAAGTCGATGTCGTGTCGGTGAAGATGGATGATGGATCTAAATAACCAAACATTAAATATATATGAAGAGATTATTGTTGGAATACTTTGACTCAAGTATACAAGAATTTAATCATGATGTAAAAATAATATCTTGCAAGATTTTGTTACTACCTTATGTATGCATAGATTCAAGCCATAAATAGAAACTATACAAAATTTTTAGACTTTTATAAAAAAATAGAAACTGTACTAGTTTTGTTGTTTGAGTAAATTTGTCAAAACAGAGGAAACTTTACTAAACCAAAAGTAGAAGAAAGAATTTTCATAGAAAAAGGTTCAAAAGTGTAAACCAAACATTTGCAGAAACTTTGATGATGATAGGATTAATGAACATTATATGCAGGCATTTATGTGTGTCTTCATTCACTATTACTAGAAACTATGCACAAAAAAGTGTTATGTTTCTCAAAAAGAAAATTTCAAGTGAAAAGAAAAAGTTATTCATGTTCATGCTTTTCTAAGGAAAAAATAGCAAAAAAAAAAAATTAAAGCTTATATTATAATTTATATATATACTTGATGAAGATCAAATAAAGTTTCAAGAAAATTAAAAAGATTTTGCATAAATGTCAAGAACATAGATGCAAGTAAACTAAAAAAAACCAAAAAAACATTTTTGCTATTTTTTGCAGATTTCAATTTTCTCGGTCAAAAAAAAAAACATATCTTGACTACTTCATTAACCGAGAAAATTGAAAAAAAAGGGTATGATTTAAATTTAGGAATAGATAGATGTATATGGTTTGAAGATTACCTGTTGTAAGAAGTAGCAAAATTGAAGCTTAGTATGAAGAAGTTCATTGAACATGTTGTTCTTCTCTCATGGCAACATTTTTATCCATAAAGTTTAGTATTTTTAAACAAATACTAATAGAAACAAGTGGATGATTAATTATGATTATGGTTTAGCTTGAGTCATAGTTGGAAAAAATAAATTAAAGGACGGATGAATCCAAGCAATATTGAAGAATTTGAAGAAAGGTCATAGACAGCATGAAGACACTTGGCAAATCAAAGTTTTCAAAGCTTTTTGGTTTGAAACATAATTAACAACAAAGCATGATTATTTTTTTATAAAATTGGATTAATGATCATGTTGTTGAGTTAATAATTTAGGATTGACAGGCTGTGAAGGAAGGAAGGAGGCAAAGGAAAAGCTGGAGGAGCAATGTGTTTTTGTATATGTTTGAGACTATGAATGATTTTGTGTGTATGTGTGTGTGTGAGAGAGATATGTTATTATAATATATATGAAGATATTGTATTTGTAACATATACTTTAGTTTATGTGTTTAATCAGATCAATATGAAATGATTTTAAATATTTATGTACAATCACATCTCATTGTATATTATAAATATTTTTAAGATGTTTTTGGAAGGTAATAAAATAAAGTAGCCTTTGTACCAAAACTAAAAAATAAAAGTAGCCTCTACATTGAAATGTGGTTTGAGGTGATCTTTATAAAACTATTTTATATTATTGATTGTATATTTGTTGAGGAAGGTTTTATGACGAACTATGTTCACAAGTGGTTTACCGTGAATTAACATTATTTGTTTTGACAATAGATGCTCACAATTCTCATGTTTATAGTTTAGACGATGATTTGATTTTTTTTATTCTTTTTATATATGAATGATTTTAGTTCGACAAAATATAAAAGAAAAGATAAATATATGATCAGTTAAATTTTGTGGTATGCATATTTGTTTTACTTTATTCTTCTTTTAAATTATAATCGACTAAGTTACTGTCTCAATCATTAAGACGATGTGGATAATCATGATCTTATATCTCGAACAAATAACATATGACATTAATAGAGTTTCAAATAATTTTCAAATATTGCGCGATTTCCAATTGTCTATTATGAAAGTGGTCCACTAGTTAGATTAGATCTTAATATTTATAGTTTAATTGATGTTTATGCGAATTGTTGAAAATACTTTAAAAATGAATAAATTAAAAGAAACTGTTTTGAAAAAAGAGAAAACTATAGATGGACAACTGAGACGACGGTCAAACAGGCAACATAAGAGAGCAAACCGGAGAGGATCCAGATCCATGTTTATGCTACCCTGTAATGTGTGGGAAAGAATGGGAGAGTGGGGACCACAAAGTTGGATGATGATAATAATGAAAACAAATGACACTCCTAAAACATGAGCCAATGTAGGGTAGTGAACAAGATATTCCAGACAAAGTCTTGTAGGGACTTAATAATCTCAAGATATGCATGAACTATCAAAGTTATTATTAGTGGTTTTTTCTTTGTAGGACCTACCATCATTTTTCTTTCTTCATATCCAACGATTGAGATTTGATTATTCTTTCCGTACATGATGCAGAACAATATCTACATTTATCTCTTCAGTTTGAGATATTGAGATTGAGATTTCACCAATGTAGTACTAATTTCAGGTGTTTTATTGGGATTCTATTTAGTGCTTTGAAGTTGAACTATTAAATTCCATTGGCTTGGGATTTGAAATTAATTGATAATGACTACTTTCACACATTTCAATTTTATATGGTCCAATTATAATTTTATCTATAAAATTGGTTTTTCATCCTAGTAGAATAAATTTTAATCATTTTAATATATTTTTTTTCCATAAAATATAAATAAAAATTGATTTACTTTTGATATATAAAATTTAGAATAAATGTATTATTTTTATTGATATTTTTTGCGTATATTTTAAAACAAAAGAAGTATATTTAAAAGTTTGAATTCCGATCGGGAGGGGGCTGGAACCATTTGATGCCAGAACTGACCCCCGAACCAGATTAAACTGGTGGTGAAAACCAAAAAAAAAAAGATGAATATTATTTAAAAATAATTTAATGAAAGTTTAATATAATTGAATAAATTTTTAAATACTAAAGAATCTGATCTATATATAAGTTTCATCTCAAACCGTAGAAAAGATAAAATTGACAAAAAGATTAACAATTTTTTCCTTTGCCTTTACTTCATATGAAAGGATTGTTTCCTAAATAATTGATTTTTTTAATAATAAAATTGACCATTTTCCTTAAATTCTGCTAAGTTTTATTTTGGTTGTCAATAATTGCATGTAAGTCCAAAAAATTCTACGGGAAAAGTAAATTTTGTATCAACTTTGAATAAAGAAGTGAATTTTTAAACATACATGTTTTGAATTTCTATCTAGCTACAAGAGCCTAGAGGACTTAGGTGCTATATATAAATAAAATAATACTATGAATGAGAATGAGAAAGAATTTGATAATTTTGATGTGTTTAAAGGAATAAATGTTTTATGTGTGAACTAGAAAAATAAAGCATGATCTATTGTGCATCCAATATGGATGTTCCCACTATAAAATGTGTTATAGTCACATCTTCACTATTCTAGTGTTATAATCACATCAAGGTTTTTAATGCATCTATGCCTCTGTTTGGTTTGGCGTTTGACAACACCAAACGTGCGTTTCCTGACTCCAAACGCGATATCTTTGGATTCTGGGTTGTTTGGGTAAAATCAAACGTGATTCTTTGCAACGTGAAAATCAACCCAAACGCGAGTTCATGTGAAGCTACAATTCCAAGCTTCTGCGGCAAATCAAACGTGAATCCAAGCCTTAGTGCCTGTTTGGATATGCGTTTCCCGTCACCAAACGCACGTTTTGATATTCAAACGCGATTTCCTTTTTTTTTTGGGTGTTTGGAAAACTGCAAAAGTGATTCAACTGAACGTGGAAATAGATCCAAACTCATGTTTCAACAAAGCTACAATTTGGAGCTTCTGCGTCAACTAAAAGCGAGTTGGGATTTGGGGGTTTCTGTGACAGATGTATTTTCCATAATTACCCATGGCTAGTTTTCCATTTACCTTCAAAGTTGCAAACCAATTTCCTCTTTTTTTGACATGGCCAGTGTGAATTTTTCTGTTCCTAATGTTGCGTTTGTCGACCATATTTGTTTCTACAGAGCTGTAAAATTATAAAATGTTTCTTCCCTTCAAGTGTTGCAGAGCCATGGTTGTTGTTTGTCTTGTGTGTGGCAGCTGCTACCTTTTCATTAGGGTGAAGAAGATGATATTGATGGGCTCTTAAGTATTGCAGCTCTTGGCCCATTTACAATCTTTTCTAATTACACAACTCAAAATAAAACCAAAAAAACTTAATAAAAACACTTATAATTTTACTTAAAAAAAGACAATAATTATAATTTATAATTAACCAAACAATTTAGTTAAGTAACGCAAAAAAATTACTAGTTTTTGTTTAAACCAAAATTATTAATTTTTTTATTATAATAAATAGGCCACTTTTATTAAATTTAAATAATTATCTATAATCTAAATAAAATATGCCGAAATTGTTAGGCCGGACGTCGTGACCCGGGTTCGAACCCGGGATCTCACAATTATGTAAGTTTAATTTCCAGTGGATTACCACTTCAACTAAGACCAAAATATATATATATATATATATATATATATATATATATATATATATATAGTTTTAAATACAATTAAAACCCATTTTGGTAATTGTACATCCAAAAGCAATTTTGATTGAAATTATCCAAACAATATAAATTGATGAGAATCACTTTTACATTAATGTATCCAAACATAAAGCAATTTAACTCAACTCACTTTTAATCAAAATCAATTCTGTCAAACTCAATTCTACCAAAATCAATTCTGATCACCGCCAAACCAAACACACGCTAAAACTAAAATTTATTACATATCCCTCTATTACCCTCAACTCCTCACTTATTTTCTGCAACGATGGTGGTGATTATTAAAGAAGATAAACAGTGCTGCTGATTATATTTTAGGTTCAACAGCCAAACATTTGGGCTTTAATAAATTTGACCCGGCGACCCATTTATGTTTTTACGTTACTAATTCATTAGGTTGTTATTTAATTGATGTTATTTATTTATTTATTTTATTATGAAGACCCAAACTAATACTATTATAATACAATATAAAAAAAAAAATTGTCCGTAACACAATATAACATATTTAAGTGTCCTTAATACAATATAAATTTAAATAATTATATAAAAAATTTATGAAATACACATGTAAGCCCATTTTGGTAATTATACATATAAAATCAATTTTGATTCAAACTATCCAAACAACATAAAATGTTGAGAATCACTTTTACATTAATGTATCCAAACATAAATCAATTCAGTTCAACTCACATTTAATCAAAATCAATTCTATCAAATTCAATTCTGTCAAAATCAATTCTTTCCGCCGCCAAACCAAACACATACTATATCTACATAAAAATGCAACCATGGTTTGTATGCAATAGTTGATATTTGATCGTGATTCTCTAAATTATTAAGTGGTTGTTTGGATGCGCTTTGAAAAGGGGACGATGCTATATATAATTTTAACCATAGGTGATAATATTTAGTTTTTTATACATCTTTGCATTCGCATTGTAGTTGCATTACGTTGTATGCAATTAAGTCACATCAATTGTGTCCGTATTTGACAACATTTGTTTATTATTTGACAACATTTTGAAAATCTTGAATTTCTTTTTTATATAAATTGGATAAAAAGTTTTAGAAAATCTCTTACAAAAAGAATCAGATAGTAAATTTAAAAAAAGTAAATTGAATATAAAATTCTTCTGAATGAGTTGTCGGTAGTTATTTTAAGAAAACATATGAATTAGGATTGAATGAAAAGAAACTTCCCCACCCTAAGGTACATATCATTTTCATCCAACAGGTGAAGAGTGAAGTAGGGCAATCCAAAATAAATAAATTGAAAAAATCCAAAATCTTTAAGATTCGAAAATTGTGATCCAAAAAATTATAAGGTCCACACAATCCTTGTATGTTTTTGATAATTAAGCAATGTGTAGATTTTGCTATTTAAAACAGTTCCTTGATATGTGGATATGCTAGTTTGTACTTTTGTTTTTAAGTTCCTATATATCCAAAATATCCTTTTGGTGACTTTATTGATAACTCTAAGTCTTGTAAAAGGATCTAATATACACTAGTATATATAGTACATTTGATTCTTCAAATTGCACACAAACCTATGCATACATGCTCTCTAGTAGTATTTTTATTTTTATTTTTATTTCTCTTTTATTTTATATATGTTCTACATTTTATACATTTTTTATAAATACATAATAAAAAAACTTGACACTATATTTGACATAATGTTTTGATTTATAAATATCATTTCATGCATTTTTAACATAATGTTTTTACTTGACACTATATTTGACATAATGTTTTTATAAATACATAATTCATGCATTTTATAAGAAAAAAAAGAATAAAAGATTTTATATAAAATTCGGCAAATAACCTAGTTAAATTCGGCAAATAAATTACAGTTCTGTTAACTAATGTCTTTGGAGTGATTGTTAAGATAACCAAACAAATAAGTTTTGTATTAGAAACATCATTTTTATATTTTTAAAAGTAAAATAACAAATTTTAAGAATTTTTTAACCATATTTAGTTTGTTAACTACTATTTCAGAGGCTACGGAGGCACATGTTAGCATTATACAATACTTGTTGGATATGCTGATGTATTAACTTAGACGTTATCTAAAAGATACTCCCTCTATTTTTAAATAATAAAAAAGGAAAATGTTAAACATTCTTTCACACCCTTGAGTGGATGAAGATGACAAATTCTCTTGGGTTGAGATTATTGCAAGAGTAAGAGAAAATAATTAAGTGGAGAATATGAGATGAAAGAATGAAAAATAAAACTAGAGGAAAAAGGCCAAAAAAATCTTCATCTAAATGTAGGAGGTATACTTATTATTTGTGGTGGTTTTAAGAAAGCTAAAGAGAGAAAGAGGAGAAAAACTAGCAATGAAAAATAATTGTGTATAAACTAGAATTGGCATTCAAATATTATTAATTAGTTAAAAAAATTGTGAATCCGGTGTATATGGTGTGAGAAACTTGTGCATCTTATTCTTCAAATATATTAGACACATAAATTTGAACATTTTTTAATGGCAATGAAATTATATTAATAAGCGTAGCACAAGGTGTGCCATAGAATAAACAAATGTGAAAAAT
Source organism: Trifolium repens (assembly GCA_030408175.1). Classification (NCBI taxonomy): domain Eukaryota; kingdom Viridiplantae; phylum Streptophyta; class Magnoliopsida; order Fabales; family Fabaceae; genus Trifolium; species Trifolium repens. Next base: position 17,396,091 of record CP125839.1, on the reverse strand, counting down.
GAAAATAGACCATTGAAAAAAAAATTAGAAAATGTATTATTAATATATTTTTGTTTTGTAATTAATTAATAAATGAATATAATATGTGTTAAGAAGTTGATGTGTCTAGGTTGGCCACGTGAAGCATCCAATGCCAAATGGGACATGACAGTCAACAAACCCATAAAGATAGAGATACAATACAATCATGCCTACCTTGTTGCACAAAACAACAACTACCTCACAAAGAAAGAAAGATATTGCTATCCCATTTCTTGGATGATGATGTTATTACCTATGTTAGTACTTCATTCTATCTTATTATAAGAAGAAAAATAGTGCGGGATCTGGTTGAATTAGTTGAGTTAAGGGTTAAAGAATTTTAATATTTATGTTTAAGTCTTGATAAGGTGTAAATAAAAAAACTAATATAACAATTAATATACTAATAATTTGCCATAAAAAAATCATAAAGAAATATAACAATGAAAATCAGTATAATTATTAATTGTTTAAGTTTTTATTGTTTTAATATATAAATTCTTTCTCATAATTTTTGGTTAAATATTTGTTTAGTCCCTATAAATTTATCAAATTTTCTTTTTAGTCATCAAATTAAATATGATTTTTTGTAAATTTTAAAAGATAAAGATAAAAGTAATGAAATTTTGACTTATAAGTTGAATTTTTAGTTGTTTTTTTTTTATTCGAAGAACTTTCTATAATGTTTCAAAGATGTCTGGAAAATAATCATTCAATTGGTTTAACAACAAGGACTATAATTAACTTCATGTATAATAAGTTTGTAAGGACCACCACTTTTTTTATAGGGACCAGAAATAAAATTTAGTAATTTTATTGAAACCAAAACATATTTAACTCTTTTTTATGGAATATATTCTCATAAAATATTATTAAGCATGAAATACATCCTATTAATTTTATAGAATAATTGCATATGAATGAGACGCAAATAGAGGATAGGTTATACCTCAACTCTTTTTAAATGATAAAACAAATTCTCTTAAAAATTAAACAAAAGAATTTTTGAAAATTCTCTTTACAGTAAGAACCGACAGTAATATTATACTAACAAGAATTCGGTTCTACCAAATTTGTGTTGGATATAGATGCCTCGAAATGAAATTATTATCACTACAAGAAATATCGTTTTTGGCAGCGACAAAAACGCAAAGTTGCTGGAAAAAGTGATTTTTGCAGCGAAAAAATTGTTGCTGCATGTCGCTGGCATAAGTGTCGTTGCGAAAAGTTTTGCAAGGACAACTAATGTCGTTGTCATAACTAGTGTTTTGCAGCAACAATTAATGTCGCCGACATAAATAATGTTTTTAGGAACAATTAATGTCGCTGACATAACTAGTGTTATTTGACAACAACAATTATTATCACTGACACAACTATAGTGTTTTTTTGCAACAAAAATTATTGTCGCTGGCATAACTGATGTTTTTTGCAACAACAATTATTGTCGCTGACAAAAAATGTATTTTTCGTGGCGAAAAAGTTATTTTTGTGAACGATATAAATCGTTGTTATATCTTTTATATCTCAACAACAAAATTGTTGGAATAAATTAGACTTTCCAACTATAAATGTAATTATATATTTTTGTTATTTTTTATAAAAATTTAGTATCAATCACTTAATTTATTAAATTGTCATAATTTAAATTCTTTAACTAAGTTTTGTTTCTTCTTATCTTATTCTTTCTATTTTGCATATATCATTTTCAACAAACTATAAATAATTCAATTAAAGTATCTACACACAATATAATTAATGGATAAAACTTATATATATTATCCTAAATACAATTGTCTTGTTCTCTTATAAAAAAGTGATACGTGCTATTTATTCAACTCAAATTTTAATAATCGCTTGTAACTCTGTTAAACCATCCATTCGGTGAACAATAAAAATCTTTTTCCTTCCTTTTGTGTGGTGCATTTTATAATACTATAACCTTTAAACAATTGGAATATCTCTCACTTGTTTAGTGAATCAAATGCATTCTTTTAGATTTGTCTTCCTTTTACAATTCTACCTCATTCTCTCACTCTGCTGCACAACAAGAATTGTGATTTAATTAAAACTTTGACTATTAGACATTAAAGAAAAATAATAATAATAAATTGACTATATAAAAAATTGAGAATTGAGAGATAACAAGTGGAAGAGATAAGGGATAAAGTTTGTGAACATCTCCAACAAGATTAAACCTACAAAGAAACATTGACCTAAGAGGAAACATGACGATCTTGAATCAATCCTGTAACTATTGAACTTGAAACAAAAAGGATCTGAAAAATATTAAAAAATTTAAATTTACTTATGCAATGAAAGTATAGGATGAAGCTAGCAAACCTGATAGTATTTGTCAATGTATTAGTTTGGATCTCAATGTCTCTTTAACTAAGTAATTGTGTGTTGTTACTATGAATGTTAATTTGACTTAAATATCTTTAACTAAGTTTTGTTTTTTCTTATCTTTTTATTTCTATTTTGCATATATCTCTCAACAAACTATAAATAATTCAATTAAAGTATATCTACTAACAATATATTAAACGGAACTACCGTAAAAAAACTTAATTTGTCCTTATCAAGTATAATAATATATATAAAAATAAAAAAAGATAATAATTTTAAGTTAAAAGAAATTTACGCATAAAAATAGGAACGGAAACCACGATAAAAGATCAAGGCCGGTTTAGGCCTCAGAAAAAAAAATTAATTTTTTTAAAACCAAATTATTTTTCGTATGTTTTAAAATTAATTTATTTAAAACCAAATTATTTTTCTTATGGTTTTTTGCTTTCTTATTTTATCCATTGATATTTATTATGGAAAACTATACTTTTATATTGTACTCTATCTTGTTTAAAAAATATATATATTGTACTCTACTTTACCTCAAAAAAAAATATTGTACTCTACTTGTTGTAGATTTTTTTTTAACTTAAATAAAAAAAGATCATATACGTTTGTACCAAAAAAAAAGATCTACTTCAAAAAAAAAGATTATCTATGCCTGTACCAAAACAAAAAAGAAAACAAGATCATTTACACTATTAAACAATTTATTTTCTATTCCTATTTTTTTATCAATTATTTTCTATTATTATGTTTACTTATCTAAAAATAATATAATTTATTTTAATAAATGAAGATATTCAGTAGCTTTTTACCCAAAAATTATTTTTATTTATTTTTGTAATATCAATTTTTTAATTTATTTTTTAAAAAAATAAAAAACCTTATTTTAATGTTTGCTTTAGGCCACACAATGTGTTGGGCGGACCCTACAAAAATACGCATAAAAAATAGTAATTGTGTAGTTTCCGAACGACTTTACAAGGTTGTTGCAAAAAAAAAACTATACTATTAGCGGCAATAATAATCTACTAAAAATATTTAGAAGGAACAATTACTAAAAAATCTAATTTATCCTCAAAGAGTATGATAATATTGCAAATCTTCTATCCTTAATTGTAATTTTAGCTCTAAAGATAAAAAAAAAGATACAAAACATAAAAATAGAAAAAAAAATTAAATTAAGAAAAATCTACGAATAAAAATAGGAACAGAAACCATGATAAAAGATACGTATAAAAACAAGTAATTGAGTGGTTTCCCAGCGAATTTACAAGGTTCTTGTAAAAGAACTAAACTATTAGCGGCAACAATAATTATTGTTGAAATAACTAACTTTTCCAACGATAACGTAGTTATTGAGAAAAAACTAACTTATAACAACAACTTATATAAGTCGTTGCTATATGTATGTTTTTGTCAACAATTTAAATGTCGCTGCGAAAAAGTCGCTGCGAAAAACGATATTTCTTGTAATATATATTAAAGATTTATTTAAAAATAATAATTAAATATAAAAATACATGATATTAAGTGATTAGATGAACGAGGAGTACATGTATCTACTAAAACACCAATTGTATACGAGTGTTCTCATTAAAGTGTTTGATAAAAAATTGTCAGAATCAAAGTTGATATTTATCCAGCTTGATTTAATAATTAAATAAGAACAAAAGTTCTATGCTGTCGCAAGTTGCCCTCAGCATGACGGTAATAAAAGCTTAGCATGCTTTGAAACATATATTTTGGAGTACCAATTATTTTTTGTAACTTTTGTTAGATCCTTTGTGGATTCTATTGTTTGTTTTGTTTTTATATAGAGAAATGTTATCTTTACAACTTATTTTTACAACTATACTACAACTAGGGGTAATTTTGTCAATTTCATCAAATTAAAAGTTTCATCTTTCTTTTCTCTCTCCACCTTTCCGTCTTTCTCTCTTCCTCTTCCTTTCTTCAATCTTCTTCAATGGCATTCTTCACCTCTTTTTCTCTTCCTATGTTCCACCTCCATACTTCTCTGCTTTTCCACCTTCCTTTTTTTTTTCCTCTTCCAATTTTCAGATCTGGACTGCCAATATTAAAGATGACGGTGGTGAAGATAGTGACGGCCGAGATCGGCTGTGCGGGCGCGCGAGAGACACGAGAGAGACGTCGGTTAGAGATCGTGACACCGGTGAGAGAGGCGGCCGCCGGAAAGAGTGAAGGACACCGACGAGAGAGGAACGAGAACGGTGGTGGTGATGACTTGTGGTTATATTATTTTTTTAATTAAAATAAATATAAAAAATGTTAAAGGATGGATTTAAAAAAATAAAAATTAAATGGAAATTTATGTATAAAGCAACAGTATCTCAAAGTTGTAGTACAGTTGTAAAATAATTTGTAAGAATATCAATTCTGTTTTAGATATGGTTTAAATTAGATTCACGTCCTTGTTTGTGGGATTTTTAGATCTATATTGGTTTTTTGTAAGATTAAGTTGGATAGCACGTATATTCTCGTATGCTAGAAGTGTGAAATTCACCCCATCTCTACAAATTTGGATTTTTTTTTTAAACGGAAAACAATTTAATATAGATCAAATGCATCATTTTTAAGATAAAATTTTGTTTCTGTACTTCTTTTCAAGTGCCACTAGTAGCATTTTTCTAAAATAAATATTCAATTTTAAAAATGGTGAATGCAGGAGTTTTAAAGAAAAAAAATTAAACAAATAAGACAAATTTTAAGAGAACGGGAGGCCTCTTAAATACAGGTCATGACTCTCCCATTTCAATTCAAAAAGGTTGCTGCTTCATTCACTTTAAATCTAGAATATATATCAAGTGTAAATATTGTGAATATATACATAATTTATCTAGAAACAAGCTCAAATTCTTAGAATTGAGTTTTTAGGTGTAACTCATCTTTACAAAATTAATTTGTAAAGTAATGATTGTATCTACTTTATAAACATATATTTAGGTTATGATCCAATCGATGTGAGACTTTTTAATATACCCTTGCATCCAACGCTATGGGCTGAGGCACAAATATAAATGATGGATGGTCCGATCAGAAACTTGATAGCAAGAGTACTAGCGGATCATGGAGGGGGTCTGATACCATCATAGAATTGAGTATTGTACCTAATTCAACCTTACAAAGCCGACTTGTAAGGTGAAGATTGTCTCTTCCATATCAACTTATATTCAGGCCTTCTCATATCGAAGGATTGCCTCTAATTTATAAACACATATTTAGACCATCTCGCAAACCGATGTGAGACTTTCTTAGCACACCCCCTCACACCTAGCGTTATTGGGCTTGAGGAGCGGATGTAAATGGTGGATAATGTAACGCTCCTAATCGATTCACATGCAACAATTAATTTAAATCATTCAACATACAAATCATCAAGGCATTACTTAACACAAAACAACTAATAGCATGCATTTAATTCGCTTAAGCCAACGGAAGCATCAAAACTACTATACTAATAAGTTATAGCAATTAAATCCAAGCATGCAAGTCATAAATCATATTACAACTTCAACTAGGTACTTCCACAATTGTAACAGCCCATTTTTCAAAGGCCAAAAAGGCAATATTTTATTTTATTTTATTTTTAACTAACACTCAGAGTGCGCATAGAATATTTTTCAATGAGCCGGCATTCAAATATACAAAAGAACTCATTACCATAAGGTGCTTCGACAAGCAAAGTGTATTCCTGAATAATTACAATCCAAGTCTAAGTATTCAAATACTTACAACAAAACAAGTTAGAATCCTATGCCTAAACCCAAAAAGCACGGTGTACAACCCACACCGGCGCATAGTCTAACTAAGCTAAAGCTCCAACATCTCACTGGGGCCTGGAACAGCCACCGTCGTCACCACGACCTAACCCATCATCTGGGTGGGATGAGCCCGCAAATGAAAGAATGGGTCACCACAAAATAAAAGTATGTATATATATAACCGGTGCGAAAGATTGTACACATAACAATAATTCCACAAAACACAAGAGAAAGCTCTTAACCACCAAAGCGATTCCCACCAACGGGCTTATATATATAATGCACACATAGCCTACCAATGCAGACTCTACATGATCGTGACACCAATCACTGGCTGCCACATGCATGAATTCCGGAATCGTAGGTCCAACCCACTAAAGCCACAAGGGCAGGTGATGCCACACAGACGCTATCACCAGGTGAAAATAGTCACACAGATGCTACCAGCCACACAGATGCTGTCAGCCACACAGATGCTGTCACCGGGCGAAAATAGCCACACAGATGCTGTCGCCCACCATGAAATGCAAGAGCATACTTTCTAATTAAGCATATATAGGGCAGTCACACAGACACAGCCCCGGCGGAGTCACACAGACACAGCCCCGGCGGAGTCACACAGACACATCCACCCGTGTAGTCCCAGCTGACTTACGCGTTCCATACATGCTCATGCAACAATTACATATCACACAGATATATGTAAACCAAACACAACGACATACATACATTTCCAATCGTATGTATTCCAACAACCTGTTCATACATATATTCTCATAATCATATGTAAACAGCGCAAGTATTTTAAACACGTTCTCATCACGAGAATACATCAACCAGACATGCCAAACACACAGCAAAGCATTACAGCAGAAATCCAAGCATGTCATAACCAGTTGAAAAGACGGAAATAAAGTGGAGCCCTTACCTCGGCAAGCTTCCGTTTACAACAACTCGTCCAAACAACACAACGCGCTTCCTAAAACAAGCAGCGTACCATCAATACATTGTTTCCCAACCAATCGTATTGAAACTAAACCAAAAACCCCAAAAACCAAAGGTTTTCTAAGGTAAAATCTCTCTTTCGGATACTATACCAAAAACTACCGTATTGATCAACTCCCATGAGTTATTTGGACTATTTTTAGGACTCAAAACAAAAGCCAAAAGTCTTAAATAATTTGAAATGCAAAATGGCCGTTTTCTTGCGTTACAAGCTACGTACTTTCCGAGTACCCGAAAAACTCGTTTCCAATCCCCGCCACTTCCATAAATTAATAAAAAGGGATTAGAAAGTTAAAAACCAAGTTTAGAAATCAGAATCCAAAATTTTAGGTCTCATAACTCGCCCTGGCGAGTTGGCAGCGAGTGAAGGCAGTGAGGACTGGTCTTACTCGCTCTGGAGCTCGCCCTGGCGTGTTGTTATGACCTGTGACACTCGCCCTGGCGAGTAATCACTCGCTCAGCGAGTTGCATCTGTCATGACAGCAAAAGACAGTAACTCACACCACCTTTTTCCAACCAAGCCTAGTTTGATTCTATTAGTTCCCAACACTTTTTCAAGGCACAAAAGCAAACCATTTTCATAAGCAAGCAACACATTTTCGAAAGCATGTTGGTTGCTTCGAGTGCAAGTTATTTGATTTTCATTTCCAAAATCAAAACCAAATCCAAGCACAAGTTTTATTACGGGCCTCAATCGTCCGGTAATCATTTTCAAACATGTTTTCAAAGTAAAAAGCGACACCACATGTCACAAGAGTTTTAAACCACTTTGACCCCAAAACACTACACAAAACACTTAGGAAATATTTTCATAAACCCCAAAATATTTTTCATCGGATTTTCTAAAACAAAACCATACAACGCATTTCCCTTTCGCCCAAAGGTTCAAAGACAACGTTTCTTTTCAAAACCTTACAACCTAACCACATGTTATTGATCAATACATAACCAAACCAAAACCCTAACTTTTCTCATGAGATTTCTCACCAACTCATGGAAAACAAAAACAACAAAGCCTAGCATGCTTCCTAAACTCTCATGAACAACTTTCATGGAACAAAACCATTTATGAGCAACCTCTCACAAATTTCTCTCAAGAATCATAATCATAAAACCCTTAACATAAGATGTTTTAAACCAACAAAGAAAGGAGAAGGTTTACTACCTCAAGTGGAGATGAATTCCTTTCAATCTCTATGATCCAACAAGCCAAAAATCCAAGCTTTTGGTGAAGAATTGAAATTTCTCCCAAGGTTGGAAAGAAGAAGGTGGAGCACGGCCAAGGAAAAGAGAAAGAAAGTCTTAGGCAAATTTTCTAAGTCCACCAACAACAAACCTCCTTACTATGCTAATGCTCTTGTTAACTCATGGCCATTGGATCAAAAGACAAAATGCCAAGACAAAACCCTAGCCATTGGATCAAACCAAAACAAACCCACTTGAGATAAAACTCAACACCTCATAGAAACACTCACACGATCAGCTCTCGCACGTCGCGACGAACGTAAATCACAAAAACCTAAAACCTACGGAAAGAACGTCTAACGTTTAACATTTCTAAAACTTATCGCCGAATTCTTTTTCCGCGACTGTAATTTTCTTCCATACCTTAGAAAATTATTCTCAGAATATATCCTAACTCGCGCAGATATATAAAACTTCCATCCGAAACCTCACTTAAAACAGACGCAGTAAAATTTTACCACAACGGGTAAAATCCTACTCGTTTTTCCAAAAACAAGAATAAATTAAAACTCGTTATTCTGAATCCACATCAACCTTCTTATTCACAAAAGAGGATTATGATGATAAATTTCGCAAGTGTACGAAGTATCGCAAGTAATAATAAAATCGATCCCACAAGGATTGAGATTATTCAACAATGGCTAATTGGCTTAGTTTGAAATTGTAAAATTAAAGACATTAAAAAGGGGGGAGTTTTAGCATTCAAATTTGTGAAAATGAAACTTTGGAATTTTATCAAACGGTTGGCGGACGATTGGATTTTGTTCCGATTCATTGCATTCCACTATGATACTAGTTGATTGATTCCTAAACATGGTTCATTCAATCACTATGACAATTCAACGTAACAATTGCACCCACTCTCATGGTCATACAATTCACTACATCATACTAAAATCCCCTAATCTCTTAGGTCAATTGCATAGCATAACATAAGCAAATTAAGTGTGTTAAATCCTTAGTCTCAACCTTTAATTCTCTATCTCTAGACTAATTACAAGGTTGCATCCATTAATCTAGTTCCAATTCACACAATTAATCTCTTAACAAGCATGAATTAATCATCATCACATACATTCATCAATGGATATGAAGCAATAAACACAAAATTAATGGAATAGTAATTGAATTAACCACAAAGAAATCAACACATAACTAGCATATGATTCATAGTTTCATACAATTATTCATCACAAAATCCAATCTAAAAACTTAGTTCATTATAGCTACAAGAGGTGAAAGGAAACTAGAATTGAAATACATGATAGTTGGAAGAAGAATTGGATGAGGAGAGATCTTCAATCTTGTTTCCAAGCCTTCAAATCTTGTTTCTCCATCATGATTCTCTTGATTTCAACCTCCAAAATGATGCTCCAAGACCCTTTTTCCTTCCAATTTCGTCACCCCCTTCAAATGGGTCAAGTCTTCCTTTTATAGTGTCAAAAATGGGTCAAAAACTGGACAGGTTGCTGCCATTTTCGCCTCATTTTCGCCTCAATTTCGCTTGGGCGAAATTGGAAAAACAGCCCACTAAAAGACGAAAAAACAGCATTTTCAGCATTTCTTCCTTTTCAAGTTACCTTTCATTCTATGTCTTTTCCACCTCAAATATGATCAAAACCACTTCAAAACACCTCTAAAACACCATTGAAATGATCTTAAAATGTAGAAATGACAAGAGTCATCACAACCCCAAACTTATCTCGTTCCTTGTCCTCAAGGAATACGTTTATCAAACGAAAAACCACAAAAATTTGACAACCTTCTTAAATCACTTCAACACACAATTCATTTGATCTTTTCATCAAGCACTTCAATTGATCAAGCCTTCCATGCAACATCTTCCTACAATGACTTCAATTCACACAACCACGGAAGCATTCACAATATTTGATAAACAATGATCACTTCACACCACTCACATTCACTCAATTATATAGTAGGCTAATCACTCAATCAACACATACCTAACTCTTCTACCATAAGCTTGCAAGCATTCTAAAAATAAATCAAATAGCATATGAAACACACATTAGAGGACTTCCAAGGTTATAATGAGGCTTGAGGTAAGGTGGATGTTTTTGGGAAGTGAGTTAAAAACTTGGAGTTAAGGACAAACTTTGTCACACAATTTTCAACACAAAACTTCCATTTTTTCAAGGCTATACTAGAGAGCATTTCATTTCCACAATTATCAACAATCATACAATCACAAACCATTTTTTTCAAACTTTTCAAAGATTTTCTTTCTTTTCTTTTTGAAGAAGTCAATTTTTCACATTTTTCAACTTTTGGACTTCTTATTTTCCACAATTTTTTTTTTCACTTTCAACATTTTCTTTTTCATGCTTTTTCAACAATTTTCATAACATTTCTTGCTCTAGTATACCCACCCCAAACTTAATTTGTTGCTAGTTCCAAAAGCAACCCCAAACTTATGCATTTGCCATAAGAACAAACAAAAACAATCAACTTAACTCCAAGAAAACAATTTTTTTAGAAAAAACAAGGGTTAAGAAGACAATCAACCAATAAAATTTGTTATAAGGCTCAAAAGTGGGTTAGCAAAGGATATAACATGATAAGGTAGGCTACAAAGGCTCTAGGTACCAACAAACTTGCCTCGTGTGCTAATCAATGCTACTCAATAAATCAAGAGAATAAAAGCAAGTTCTAGAGTCGAGAGAGGTAGTGGACTCACATATTCAAGCAAATAGAGTGTATAGGCTCAAATCCTCACGGTTTAAAGGCTCGGATCATTAGATCATCAAATACGTGAATGTCCCCTAGCTTGTGCTTCAATCCATGCATTGCAAAAATCCGTTGCACTTCAAGCATCACAAATCCATGCCTAAGGTCAAAACCAAACAAACTATACATCAAAGAAATTCAAAATTGATATCAAAACTTTGAAATCTTCCAAAAGATAAATGTGTGCCTAAACAACAATTAACAAGACAAATTTAAGAATCATGCAACATTCAAGATCATTCAACTTATTGAAGACAAGAAGGATAGAAATACTAAACCCATGGGTTGCCTCCCATGAAGCGCTTGTTGTTGACGTCTCAAGCTTGACGCATCATCACCATGTTAGGGAGGCTTAAATGATAGGAAGAACACATCATCCTTCTTCTTCCTCTTGTTCGGTAAGAATTCCATGAACTTCGCATAGAGAATCAAGTGCCCCCATGCTCCAACAAATAAGCTCATGGAATGAGTACTCTCCAACTTTGAAGAAGGTTGATGTTTCTTTGGCAAACGATCTTTCTCTTCTAGCTCCATTAGTTGAGACTCAAGTGTCACATAGAGATCGTCATGGTTAACTCTTCTAATACCGTTCTTCTTGGGCTTCAAAATTTCTTCTTCTACCCAAATAACATGACGTTTGATCCTCATCTCAACCAATTTCTCACACTCACTTGCCTTTGTAACAAGATTACCACATTCGACTTCAAATCCACCAAATGAACCTTGATGGAGCTTCAAAAATTCATTCAAGAACTTGATGAGTTGAAAGTTGTAATTGATGTTGATCACTTCATGCTCTTCCTCAATGTAAGGCTTCTCACAATAGTTGGTGCGATGACCATATCTCACCTTTAATCGTTGAAGCTCTTCAATTACCCATCTTTGCTCATAAGCTAGTAGACAAAGTTGATAACGAATAATAGCAATTTCTTCGGAATCAACCAATCTATTTTCAATCCAATTCATTGCTACAACACTTAGAGAAAATAGTTAGTAGCACAAGCACAATGAAGAACACATAATGAGAGCAAATTTTTTTTTTTCGTTTTTAAAAAAAAATGAAGATAACAAATAACAAAGAAAAACCTAAGTAAAAGCTAAAATTGAAATTAAAAAACTGCACAAAAAGTAAACAAATAAAATCCTAAGCAAGCCAATTGCCTTGTTGAAATGAATCAACAATCCCCGGCAACGGCGCCAAAAACTTGATGATAAATTTCGCAAGTGTACGAAGTATCGCAAGTAATAATAAAATCGATCCCACAAGGATTGAGATTATTCAACAATGGCTAATTGGCTTAGTTTGAAATTGTAAAATTAAAGACATTAAAAAGGGGGGAGTTTTAGCATTCAAATTTGTGAAAATGAAACTTTGGAATTTTATCAAACGGTTGGCGGACGATTGGATTTTGTTCCGATTCATTGCATTCCACTATGATACTAGTTGATTGATTCCTAAACATGGTTCATTCAATCACTATGACAATTCAACGTAACAATTGCACCCACTCTCATGGTCATACAATTCACTACATCATACTAAAATCCCCTAATCTCTTAGGTCAATTGCATAGCATAACATAAGCAAATTAAGTGTGTTAAATCCTTAGTCTCAACCTTTAATTCTCTATCTCTAGACTAATTACAAGGTTGCATCCATTAATCTAGTTCCAATTCACACAATTAATCTCTTAACAAGCATGAATTAATCATCATCACATACATTCATCAATGGATATGAAGCAATAAACACAAAATTAATGGAATAGTAATTGAATTAACCACAAAGAAATCAACACATAACTAGCATATGATTCATAGTTTCATACAATTATTCATCACAAAATCCAATCTAAAAACTTAGTTCATTATAGCTACAAGAGGTGAAAGGAAACTAGAATTGAAATACATGATAGTTGGAAGAAGAATTGGATGAGGAGAGATCTTCAATCTTGTTTCCAAGCCTTCAAATCTTGTTTCTCCATCATGATTCTCTTGATTTCAACCTCCAAAATGATGCTCCAAGACCCTTTTTCCTTCCAATTTCGTCACCCCCTTCAAATGGGTCAAGTCTTCCTTTTATAGTGTCAAAAATGGGTCAAAAACTGGACAGGTTGCTGCCATTTTCGCCTCAATTTCGCTTGGGCGAAATTGGAAAAACAGCCCACTAAAAGACGAAAAAACAGCATTTTCAGCATTTCTTCCTTTTCAAGTTACCTTTCATTCTATGTCTTTTCCACCTCAAATATGATCAAAACCACTTCAAAACACCTCCAAAACACCATTGAAATGATCTTAAAATGTAGAAATGACAAGAGTCATCAGATTACAAGACAAAAGTCTGTGCCTTTACAGCGCACGAGCACAAAACAGGCTCAATTACAGCAAAAATTCCATTATTGCGACGATATTCACAAAACCGCTTCACCAAAAACCCTAAAACTCGTAGCCATCACTAGAGTTCCTTAGAAAAACTGTACAGTGAAATTACGGGTCTTACATTACTACCCTCCAAAAAGAAGTTTCGTCCTCGAAACTAAAGGTAAGAGTAACAACTCAACTAATTATTACCATCACCAACACAACAAAATCCCTCAGGATTAGGTGCAGCCACACAGATGCTAACACCGGGTGAAGTCACACAGATACTCTCACCAACACACAGGCACAACCGTGCACCAACCGCAACCCTTAACAAGATCGCACTAGTTTCAAACTCTAGTCACAATCTAGACCTCACACAAAGAGTCCACCACCCAAAATTAACCTCACAACAAAGGTTCACAACCTCTAGTTCCCAAAGATCTTCGTGCCCACAAACAAAAATTTCCAAAGTCACCTCTTTCGCCTCCGCGACATAGCCCACTCCATTAGTTTCACACGAAGTTGTGAGTGGCTACCCTCTAAAAAGAAACACTGAAGTTCTCTGTGCATCACCAAAGCTAGCAAAAACTAGTCAATTCCAATCAACATGATTCCCGTCTACCATCAACAATAAATTAAGGACGGCCAGTCCCTCAATTTGTCAATAGATAGTCTACGATCATGATGGTGGCTTAGACCATCTTTACCCAACTTAAGTGATACTTTGTTCCACTTGTGCTCAAGGTCCTCCGAGGCACAATGGTCCCACATGTTTCCCTCAATCTCTTACGAATACACGTCGGAATCGCAAGACACAACGCTCAAGACACGTAGCTTAAGCCATCATGCTTCCTTTCTTGAAGCACCCGTGGAGTATCATCCACTAGTAGTACCGTGCCACTACGGCAAGTACCACCCAAACCATTACATTCCGAGCAAGTTATCTCCTCTTAGGAAGAACTTCACACCTTACCCATATCCATTAGTCCGCAACTCAATGAATACGCCGAAACCGCATGCTCACCCACGAGTCTCATTCCAAACACGACTTACATAAAACAATCCCAACCTCCAGTTGGTGATTACACTCCTCATAGTCTTGACACTTGCCAAACTATACCATCTACTTCTCTTGGACTCCTTTTATCCAAATCCCCAATTCCCCAGAATCGGCTCCTTATATGTTCACATTACTTCCAAACGACACTTAGATAAATCTCGCGTGCCTTAGACAAAACGCTTATCCTTCTTATTTCCACATGCAACACACGCACCGTCATAGCATCCATTCAGGTGGTGCTTTTGAATCCGTACTATACCCGCACAACCATGATTTTCCAACTAGGTGTGAGGCAATTCTTTCCGCAAATCCTCCATTAACGTAAGCCACAGCATCATGGCTTTTCTCTTACTCAATCTCAGCGACTCTTTCCCAACGACTAACATTCCTTCGCGGCTAACTCATCGATCTACTAGATCCCACACGCTTACCTCAACTCTTAAGGTATCCACTATTCGCATACTCGTTATCTAACGACACTAGGTCCACTGACCCTCGACGCGTGACACACGTAATTCCAACTTACCACTAACAGCGCAACCTACTATAGCTACTACTAAGTCCTTTACATAGTAGAACATTCAAAACAAAAGTAGTGACAAAACAAACAATCACAGGCAAACAGCACACACCAAGATACGTAAGAATGGGTTCCCCCAACAAAATCAATGCAGTAAGTGTTACCTGCAATCTGGCAATCCCGCTGTATGGTCTTACCAGTCTGACCGCTCACTCCAGTGCCCATACAGTAGGCACCTCCTCTAGAAGCGGGTCGAGCTCCTCGTGTCACATCCGCCGACGACCCGGCCTTTGGGGCTTTGCAATCCCTAGCAAAAAGACCCGGTTTCCGAGAATTGAAACAAACGGTTCCTTCCTTTGGTTTCGGCACCCCACACTCATTAGCAAAATGACCCCCTTGTCCACAGTTGTAACAAGTTCGCTTCCATCCACCCTGACTCCCTTGAGTCCCTTGGTTCACAGAGCGAGTTGGTCCTTGATTATCCTGGGAACGGTTATAAGGCTTATTCCCCTGCCTCCTCTGATTCTGACTCGAACTCTGAGTCTGACCGCTTGAATTACTAGGTCCTCCTGCACTAAATCCACCTTGGCGGTTCACCCGCTTGTTTCTCATATCCTCAACCTCTTGACACTTCTCTACCAAGACCTGAAATTGTCGAATGCCCAATGGCACCACTGCATCTTGCAGTTCATACCTCAGTCCATCCTGAAACCGACGGCACATATAATTCTCATCTATCCCATCCCTAAAGAAGCGGAAGTAACGGGATAGTGATTCAAATTTCTTGGCATAAGCCTCAACATTCATGCCCCCCTGACGCAACTGAAGGAATTCCTCCCCATACCTTTCCCTAGCAGTCTCGGGGAAGTACTTGGCTAAAAACCTCCTCTTGAAGTTCTCCCAATTTATTTTCTCATAGGCGGCTTCCATAATGAGCCTGGTGTTTCCCCACCAGTATTCAGAACTACCCTGCAACTGATAGGTAGCCAAGGTTACCTTTTCTCCTTCCGGGCAATGGATTGCCCCAAAGATCCTCTCAATCGCCTGGAGCCACAAATCCGCAGTATCAGGACCTCCCTCCCCACTAAACTTAGGAGGAGCCTGATGGTTGAAACTGGCGAGAAGTCTAGATCCAGCAGCAATGATCTCCCTCTCACGCTTCTCTACATCCCTCTGCGTCTTCGCATGGGTCTGGGCAGTCACAGCAACTGCCATCGTATTCATGGCATGAGCCATCTGATACATCTCGTTGTCATCTGCCCGAGGGGCTGCAGGTGCCCTTCTTGGAGGCATCTCTTTTTCCTGCACATACCGATTCCTTTTGATTAGATCCTCGAACAATCAATTCTGAATCCTAACAGAATATCTCATCCAACGGTTACTAACTCATAACCCGACACAGAACAAACACTAGAACTGACACGATACTAGCTATGTCCTAACCGACTCTGGACTAACGACTCAAGTATACACTTTCCCTTTGAAGATTTAAAGCCGTGCTCTGATACCAATTGTAACAGCCCGTTTTTCAAAGGCCAAAAAGGCAATATTTTTTAATTTTTTTAACTAACACTCAGAGTGCGCATAGAATATTTTTCAATGAGCCGGCATTCAAATATACAAAAGAACTCATTACCATAAGGTGCTTCGACAAGCAAAGTGTATTCCTGAAGAATTACAATCCAAGTCTAAGTATTCAAATACTTACAACAAAACAAGTTAGAATCCTATGCCTAAACCCAAAAAGCACGGTGTACAACCCACACCGGCGCATAGTCTAACTAAGCTAAAGCTCCAACATCTCACTGGGGCCTGGAACAGCCACCGTCGTCACCACGACCTAACCCATCATCTGGGTGGGATGAGCCCGCAAATGAAAGAAAGGGTCACCACAAAATAAAAGTATGTATATATTTAACCGGTGCGAAAGATTGTACACATAACAATAATTCCACAAAACACAAGAGAAAGCTCTTAACCACCAAAGCGATTCCCACCAACGGGCTTATATATATAATGCACACATAGCCTACCAATGCAGACTCTACATGATCGTGACACCAATCACTGGCTGCCACATGCATGAATTCCGGAATCGTAGGTCCAACCCACTAAAGCCACAAGGGCAGGTGATGCCACACAGACGCTATCACCAGGTGAAAAAAGCCACACAGATGCTACCAGCCACACAGATGCTGTCAGCCACACAGATGCTGTCACCGGGCGAAAATAGCCACACAGATGCTACCAGCCACACAGATGCTGTCGCCCACCATGAAATGCATGAGCATACTTTCAAATTAAGCATATATAGGGCAGTCACACATACACAGCCCCGGAGGAGTCACACAGACACAACCCCGACGGAGTCACACAGACACATCCACCCGTGTAGTCCCAGCTGACTTACACGTTCCATACATGCTCATGCAACAATTACATATCACACAGATATATGTAAACCAAACACAACGACATACATACATTTCCAATCGTATGTATTCCAACAACCTGTTCATACATATATTCTCATAATCATATGTAAACAGCGCAAGTATTTTAAACACGTTCTCATCACGAGAATACATCAACCAGACATGCCAAACACACAGCAAAGCATTACAGCAGAAATCCAAGCATGTCATAACCAGTTGAAAAGACGGAAATAAAGTGGAGCCCTTACCTCGGCAAGCTTCCGTTTACAACAACTCGTCCAAACAACACAACGCGCTTCCTAAAACAAGCAGCGTACCATCAATACATTGTTTCCCAACCAATCGTATTGAAATTAAACCAAAAACCCCAAAAACCAAAGGTTTTCTAAGGTAAAATCCCTCTTTCGGATACTATACCAAAAACTACTGTATTGATCAACCCCCATGAGTTATTTGGACTATTTTTAGGACTCAAAACAAAAGCCAAAAGTCTTAAATAATTTGAAATGCAAAATGGCCGTTTTCTTGCGTTACAAGCTACGTACTTTCCGAGTACCCGAAAAACTCGTTTCCAATCCCCGCCACATCCATAAATTAATAAAAAGGGATTAGAAAGTTAAAAACCAAGTTTAGAAATCAGAATCCAAAATTTTAGGTCTCATAACTCGCCCTGGCGAGTTGGCAGCGAGTGAAGGCAGTGAGGACTGGTCTTACTCGCTCTGGAGCTCGCCCTGGCGTGTTGTTATGACCTGTGACACTCGCCTTGGCGAGTAATCACTCGCTCAGCGAGTTGCACCTGTCATGACAGCAAAAGACAGCAACTCACACCACCTTTTTCCAACCAAGCCTAGTTTGATTCTATTAGTTCCCAACACTTTTTCAAGGCACAAAAGCAAACCATTTTCATAAGCAAGCAACACATTTTCGAAAGCATGTTGGTTGCTTCGAGTGCAAGTTATTTGATTTTCATTTCCAAAATCAAAACCAAATCCAAGAACAAGTTTTATTACGGGCCTCAATCGTCCGGTAATCATTTTCAAACATGTTTTCAAAGTAAAAAGCGACACCACATGTCACAAGAGTTTTAAACCACTTTGACCCCAAAACACTACACAAAACACTTAGGAAATATTTTCATAAACCCCAAAATATTTTTCATCGGATTTTCTAAAACAAAACCATACAACGCATTTCCCTTTCGCCCAAAGGTTCAAAGACAACGTTTCTTTTCAAAACCTTACAACCTAACCACATGTTATTGATCAATACATAACCAAACCAAAACCCTAACTTTTCTCATGAGATTTCTCACCAACTCATGGAAAACAAAAACAACAAAGCCTAGCATGCTTCCTAAACTCTCATGAACAACTTTCATGGAACAAAACCATTTATGAGCAACCTCTCACAAATTTCTCTCAAGAATCATAATCATAAAACCCTTAACATAAGATGTTTTAAACCAACAAAGAAAGGAGAAGGTTTACTACCTCAAGTGGAGATGAATTCCTTTCAATCTCTATGATCCAACAAGCCAAAAATCCAAGCTTTTGGTGAAGAATTGAAATTTCTCCCAAGGTTGGAAAGAAGAAGGTGGAGCACGGCCAAGGAAAAGAGAAAGAAAGTCTTAGGCAAATTTTCTAAGTCCACCAACAACAAACCTCCTTACTATGCTAATGCTCTTGTTAACTCATGGCCATTGGATCAAAAGACAAAATGCCAAGACAAAACCCTAGCCATTGGATCAAACCAAAACAAACCCACTTGAGATAAAACTCAACACCTCATAGAAACACTCACACGATCAGCTCTCGCACGTCGCGACGAACGTAAATCACAAAAACCTAAAACCTACGGAAAGAACGTCTAACGTTTAACATTTCCAAAACTTATCGCCGAATCCTTTTTCCGCGACTGTAATTTTCTTCCATACCTTAGAAAATTATTCTCAGAATATATCCTAACTCGCGCAGATATATAAAACTTCCATCCGAAACCTCACTTAAAACAGACGCAGTAAAATTTTACCACAACGGGTAAAATCCTACTCGTTTTTCCAAAAACAAGAATAATCCAAAACTCGTTATTCTGAATCCACATCAACCTTCTTATTCACAAAAGAGGATTACAAGACAAAAGTCTGTGCCTTTACAGCGCACGAGCACAAAACAGGCTCAATTACAGCAAAAATTCCATTATTGCGACGATATTCACAAAACCGCTTCACCAAAAACCCTAAAACTCGTAGCCATCACTAGAGTTCCTTAGAAAAACTGTACAGTGAAATTACGGGTCTTACAACAATGAAGACCCATCATATAATCCAAGATAATCCAACAAGTAATAAAAGATAAGATAATATAAGTAGCAAGGTCATACATAAAATCTCAAACAAGCGAAGAACCGAATACTAGTCTATGCAAGGTTACAAGTATCAGAGCATATCCTAAACCTCTAAGCTTCTAGGATTCTCCTATCCTTCACCTTACCAAGCTATGCTAGTCCTCACGAGCTAAACTCCAAAGCCACGGGATCACTCCTCAAGTGGAGAATCTGGACCCAAACCATTACACATACACAAAGATAGAGAGTTAGTTGCAATTCAAGTCTATAATAATAAGCATAGCACACACTTATATTATATAAACAAACATAATAAATTAAATCATGCATATACCACATCGTATTAGCAATCTTCAACAACATAGCAATATCACACTTATTAATAAGAATTAGATCATCTAATCAAATCCACACAATCCAAACATCCATAAGATCATAGTGGAATGCGATCACAATTACCAATTATCAATTATCAATTAGATCACATAATTCCCTAATGCAACTAGTGCAAATACACAATGTATGTCACCCTAGACATATCTAATGCATGTGGTATCATCGTCTTTATTAGAGTATCTCACCTATAATATCCGTCTTTATCAAATATTATCATTTGATATCCTCTTTATTAGAATCCACATGATCCTAATATCTGACTCAAAAGATGAATGCATGAATGTACACATACCAAATAGTGATGATAATACTATACTCTACTCATGGATAATAGGCCACTCATCCCTATTATTCCTTCTTTAAGTTATTATTAACTTATCTCAACACATCCTCATATCATCATTAAGGTATACATTCAAGCATTACATAATAACATATGTTATCTTAGCTAATCATAGCTCAATCTCAATCAACATACTCATATAAATATGTTATCATCATACCAACTCAAGGTTCAATCAATCCATACATACAACATATTATAAGACCAAATCTAAACATGTTATAAGCTCACTCTCATCATACAACATGAAGAAATTTCTCAAAAACAGGTCATGGTCGCTGAGCGACTACCAGCGATGAAACAAGCGAGAAAAGGCAGACAGTTCATCGCTCAGAGCGAAGCCTGACGACGTCTGGTCGCTGGCGGTCACTACTGGTCGCTGGGCGACCACATGAATTTCTGGGTTCGCGAAGAACACATGAATCCTGGCTTGAAGCGACGGATTGGTGGCTTAGCGAGCAAACCCAGATTTTCATGCTCTGCTCACGGGTTCACATAGAAATCACAGAAAAACCACGAATTTCATGTCATAAACTCTTAAAGCTATCACATTTAAGCATACATATCATCTATAGACCTAGAAGTACAAGTTCTAACATCATCAAACATCATTTCAAGTAGAAAGTAGAGATTTTTCCTCATTTTGCTTAAAACCCATTTTCAAATATCAACAACAACAATTCTCATATAACACACGAAATTGATGATTGAAATAGCAATTAGGATCATGTAATAACATATCAACATCATACATTAACACAGAAAATTATTAAATCACATTCCCTTGATTTTCCCTTCCCTACCAAAAGAGATGAGAGGGTTTGGGTATGGAGAATAGGCATCTCCCCCCTCTTTGATCATCTCACATGAATTGTAAACTACTCTCTAACCTTAAGTGATGATGAATTTCTGATTTCCTCTTCCTCTTGAGCTTTCTCTATTATTCCCCTCTACTTCCTTCTCTTCAACTTTCTCTTTCTACCTCTTTCTATTCTTTTTCAAAGTTATGAGTATTATCTCTCTATTCTCATCACTCTAACCTAAACCTACTTAGCCAAAGACCATAATGTCCCTCTTACTAACTTAAGCTCATTAACACTCAAGCCCAACTCTTATTATCATACTCTAATAAAACTTATCCTACTCAAAACACCTCTTTCCCAAAATAGCCATAATTCTTAATTAATTACTAACTCATTATAAAATACTATAAA
The DNA here is from genome assembly GCA_030408175.1 of Trifolium repens. NCBI lineage: Eukaryota > Viridiplantae > Streptophyta > Magnoliopsida > Fabales > Fabaceae > Trifolium > Trifolium repens. The sequence continues at coordinate 17,374,257 of CP125839.1, read as the reverse complement.
AAGGCTAATTAACTCTAATTAAAAATAAAATAAATAAATACGGGTGTTACAACTCTACCCCCCTAAAAGAATTTTCGTCCTCGAAAATTTACCTGAAAACAATTCCGGATAAGAACTCCTCATCTTGCTCTCTAGCTCCCAAGTGGCATTCTCTCCCGCGGGTCCTCCCCAAATGACCTTAACGGATGCTATTTCCTTGTTTCTCAACTTCTTCATTTCTCTACCTTCAATTCTCAAAGGTTTAGTTTCAATTGTCAAGTTATCTCTTACTTGCACATCATCCGATACAATCACATGTGATGGATCCGATACATATTTCCTTAGTTGTGACACATGAAACACATCATGAAGATTAGACAACGATGGTGGTAACGCAATCTTATAAGCCACCTTCCCTATCCTCTTCAAAATTTGATAAGGCCCAATAAACTTTGATGTCAACTTCTTAGACTTCAAAGCACGACCAACGCCGGTGGTTGAATTAACCCTCAAAAATATATGATCTCCCTCTTGGAATTCCACATCCTTCCTCTTCTTGTCATGATAACTCTTTTGTCTACTTTGGGTCGCTTTCATTTTCTCTTGAATCATCTTAATCTTTTCCGTAGTTTGTTGAACTAATTCCGGCCCCAACACAACACTTTCTCCGTCTTCATACCAACACAAAGGAGTACGACATCTCCTACCATACAAAGCCTCAAAAGGTGCCATCCCAATACTCGCATGATAGCTATTGTTGTAGGTGAATTCCACCAAAGGTAGATATCTATCCCAACTCCCTCCATCTTCCAAGACACAAGCTCTCAACAAATCCTCAAGTGATTGAATAGTCCTTTCCGATTGTCCATCCGTTTGAGGATGATAAGCCGAACTCATTCTTAACTTAGTTCCCAAAGCCTCTTGCAAACTTTCCCAAAACCTCGAAGTAAACCTTGGATCTCGATCCGACACAATACTAGATGGAATACCATGCAATCTCACAATTTTCTCAACATAAATCTCCGCCAACTTTGGCACTAAAGTTCCGGTCTTAAAAGCAATAAAATGCGCCGACTTCGTCAACCTATCAACAATTACCCAAATCGAATCATTCCCTTTTGTAGTCCTTGGCAAACCACTTACAAAATCCATAGAAATGCTATCCCACTTCCATTCCGGAATAAACATAGGTTGTAATAATCCAGACGGTCTTTGATGTTCAACCTTGGACTTTTGACAAGTTAAACAAGCATAAACAAACTCGGCAACTTCCTTTTTCATACTTGGCCACCAAAACAACTTCTTAAGATCTTGATACATCTTAGTAGCTCCAGGATGAATACTCAAACCACTTCTATGTCCTTCTTCTAGAATCCTCCTCTTCAACTCGGGTATGTTAGGGACACAAACTCTTTCTCGAAATCTTATAACTCCATTCTCATCAACTTTGAAATCGGTCTCTTTCCCTTGCTCAATCAATGCTAAACGATTCACCAAGTCTAAATCTCCCTTTTGACCATTCTTTACTTCATCGAGAAAATCATTTGTAAGTTTCAACATTCCCAATTTCACATTATGCGATGTAGTTTCACAAACCAAACTAAGATCTCTAAATTCCTCAATCAAATCCAACTCTCTTGCCATGAGTGAAGACATATGTATCGACTTCCTACTCAAAGCATCGGCTACAACATTGGCCTTTCCAGGATGGTAACTCAACTCAAAATCATAGTCCTTCAAAAATTCCAACCAATGTCTTTGCCTCATATTCAACTCCTTTTGATCAAACAAATACCTCAAACTCTTATGATCACTAAAGACTTCGAATCTAGAACCAAATAGATAATGTCTCCATATCTTCAAAGTAAACACAACGGCCGCCAACTCAAGATCATGTGTTGGATAGTTCTTTTCATGCACTTTCAATTGCCTAGAAGTATAAGCAACCACTTGTCCATTTTGCATAAGGACACCACCCAATCCCATCAAAGATGCATCACAATACACAACAAACGGCTCATTCGGTTTCGGTAGAATCAAAATCGGTGCCGACGTCAACCGCTTCTTCAACTCTTGGAAACTTTTCTCACACAAACTATCCCAAACAAAGGGTTGATCTTTTCTAGTCAATCGGGTCAACGGTAAAGCCAATTTTGAAAAACCTTCAATAAACCTCCGATAGTAACCGGCCAATCCAAGAAAACTTCTAATCTCAAACACTGACTCTGGAGTTCCCCACTTCGTTATCGCATCAACTTTAGAAGGATCCACCGCAATACCTCCACTAGATATCACGTGACCTAGAAAACTCACTTCCTTCAACCAAAACTCGCACTTAGACAACTTCGCATAAAGCTTCTTCTCTTGTAAGGTTCTCAACACTATCCTTAGATGTTCCGCATGTTCCTCCTCGGTCTTAGAGTACACTAGAATATCATCAATGAAAACCACTACGAACTTATCCAAATACAAATGAAAAATCCGATTCATGTACTCCATAAATACTCCCGGTGCATTAGTTACTCCAAAAGGCATGACCGAATACTCGTAGTGACCATATCTTGTCCTGAAGGCAGTCTTAGGAATATCCTCTGCCTTAACTCGAATTTGATGATATCCGGACCTCAAATCAATCTCGCTAAACACACAAGCACCAACTAACTGGTCCATTAAATCATCAATCCTTGGCAACGGATACTTGTTCTTGATCGTCACTTGATTCAAACGACGATAATCAATACACAACCTCATACTTTCGTCCTTCTTCTTCACTAAAAGCACAGGTGCTCCCCACGGCGATACACTCAGACGAATAAACTTCTTCTCTAGTAGCTCTTCTAGTTGCTTCTTTAGTTCACTTAACTCAGTTGCTGACATCCTATAAGGTGCCATAGATATTGGACTCGTACCAGGTACCAAATCAATAGTAAACTCCACTTCTCTTTCTGGAGGCATATCTGACACATCCTCCGGAAACACATCGGGAAATTCTTGCACAACCGGTAGTTCCTTAATTCCAACCTCATTCTCAATCTTCAAAGATGCAAACATAGCAAACAATTCACCATGCTCCAATAAGGACTCCCTTACTTCTTTCCCACTCATCAACTTAGACTCTTCCTCCAACTTCGGAAATGTAACCACTTTCTCACAACAGTTAATGTGGACTCTATTAATGATTAACCAGTTCATACCAAAAATCACATCTATACCGCTAAGTGGAATACACACTAAATCCATATCAAAAGATTTGCCAAACACAATCACAGGGCATTTACGACAAACAAGTTGAGTAGTGACAGAACCACTAGCAGGGGTTTCTATTTCCATACAACCAAGCATTTCAGACACAGGAATATTAAGACGCTTCATGCATTCAAAAGATATAAAAGAATGTGTTGCCCCAGTATCAACAATCGCAATTAAAGGAGTGTCATAGATGAAACACGTACCTCTAATGAGATTATCCACTTGTTCTGCTCCATCTCCACTTAAAGCTAACACTTTTCCGGTCGTTTTCTTTGGCTTCTTACACTCCGGACTCTTGTGACCTTCTTCACCACAATTGAAACAAGTAACCTTCTTCTTACATGCATCGGCCTTGTGCCCAAACTCTCCACATTTGAAACACTTGTCCCCCTTTGGGCATTCATGAGAATGATGACCCAAAACACCACACTTGTAGCACTTGTCATTAGCACCTATTCCTTTTTCCTCCACTACCTCCAAACTTGCCCTTACTCTTCTTGTCATAAGGCTTACCACGATCTTGGTTCTTCCCTTTTCTATCATGCACTTCCTTGTAGTAGCTTGCCTTAGCTTTCCCATCCAAGTCACAAATGTTGCTTTTATTGACCAAGTTAGCAAAGTTCCTTATCTCCAAAATGCCAACCAATTGCTTAAGGTCGGGACGTAAACCACTTTCAAACTTCACACACTTGTCTTCTTCCGCCTCCACGGTATTGTAATGTGGACTATACCGACACAAATCTTCAAACTTAGCCGCATACTCCGCAACCGACAAGTTCCCTTGCTTCAATTCCATGAACTCAACCACTTTCCGATTCCTCACATCGGCCGGGAAGTACTTAACTAAGAACTCCCTCTTAAAGATATCCCAAGTGATCACGGCTCCATCATGACCAAGTCTTTGAGAAGCATTCTTCCACCAATAGTTAGCATCATCTTGAAGCATGTAGGTTCCCAAGGTCACCTTTTGAACTTCCGAGCACCTCATGGCTCCAAAGATCTTCTCCATGCCTTCAAGCCACTTTTGAGCTCCCTCGGGATTGTAGCCACCTTTGAACGCTTGTGGATTGTTCTTCAAGAACCTCTCCAACCTCAATTCATCCTCATTACCCCTAGGTTCTCTTGTGCCAACCTCTCGGCCGTTCTTGCCGCCGTCTCTTGTGCCATAACATTTGCCATGTATGTCACCGCATCCGCCATTGCTCTATTAGCCGCCATCACCTAACAACCAACCAAAAGAAATCCAACCTTACGTTAGACTAGGGATACTAAAAGTGTTCTACTACACTCATGTACCTATGGGTATACTAACCTACTTGATCCGATATGGACCGACCTTGCTCTGATACCAAATTGTAACGCTCCTAATCGATTCGCATGCAACAATTAATTTAAATCATTCAACATACAAATCATCAAGGCATTACTTAACACAAAACAACTAATAGCATGCATTTAATTCGCTTAAGCCAACGGAAGCATCAAAACTACTATACTAATAAGTTATAGCAATTAAATCCAAGCATGCAAGTCATAAATCATATTACAACTTCAACTAGGTACTTCCACAATGAAGACCCATCATATAATCCAAGATAATCCAACAAGTAATAAAAGATAAGATAATATAAGTAGCAAGGTCATACATAAAATCTCAAACAAGCGAAGAACCGAATACTAGTCTAAGCAAGGTTACAAGTATCAGAGCATATCCTAAACCTCTAAGCTTCTAGGATTCTCCTATCCTTCACCTTACCAAGCTATGCTAGTCCTCACGAGCTAAACTCCAAAGCCACGGGATCACTCCTCAAGTGGAGAATCTGGACCCAAACCATTACACATACACAAAGATAGAGAGTTAGTTGCAATTTAAGTCTATAATAATAAGCATAGCACACACTTATATTATATAAACAAACATAATAAATTAAATCATGCATATACCACATCGTATTAGCAATCTTCAACAACATAGCAATATCACACTTATTAATAAGAATTAGATCATCTAATCAAATCCACACAATCCAAACATCCATAAGATCATAATGGAATGCGATCACAATTACCAATTATCAATTATCAATTAGATCACATAATTCCCTAGAAGTACAAGTTCTAACATCATCAAACATCATTTCAAGTAGAAAGTAGAGATTTTTCCTCATTTTGCTTAAAACCCATTTTCAAATATCAACAACAACAATTCTCATATAACACATGAAATTGATGATTGAAATAGCAATTAGGATCATGTAATAACATATCAACATCATACATTAACACAGAAAATCATTAAATCACATTCCCTTGATTTTCCCTTCCCTACCAAAAGAGATGAGAGGGTTTGGGTATGGAGAATAGGCATCTCCCCCCTCTTTGATCATCTCACATGAATTGTAAACTACTCTCTAACCTTAAGTGATGATGAATTTCTGATTTCCTCTTCCTCTTGAGCTTTCTCTATTATTCCCCTCTACTTCCTTCTCTTCAACTTTCTCTTTCTACCTCTTTCTATTCTTTTTCAAAGTTATGAGTATTATCTCTCTATTCTCATCACTCTAACCTAAACCTACTTAGCCAAAGACCATAATGTCTCTCTTACTAACTTAAGCCCATTAACACTCAAGCCCAACTCTTATTATCATACTCTAATAAAACGTATCCTACTCAAAACACTAATCTTTCCCAAAATAGCCATAATTCTTAATTAATTACTAACTCATTATAAAATACTATAAAAAGGCTAATTAACTCTAATTAAAAATAAAATAAATAAATACGGGTGTTACAACTCTACCCCCCTAAAAGAATTTTCGTCCTCGAAAATTTACCTGAAAACAATTCCGGATAAGAACTCCTCATCTTGCTCTCTAGCTCCCAAGTGGCATTCTCTCCCGCGGGTCCTCCCCAAATGACCTTAACGGACGCTATTTCCTTGTTTTTCAACTTCTTCACTTCTCTACCTTCAATTCTCAAAGGTTTAGTTTCAATTGTCAAGTTATCTCTTACTTGCACATCATCCGATACAATCACATGTGATGGATCCGATACATATTTCCTTAGTTGTGACACATGAAACACATCATGAAGATTAGACAACGATGGTGGTAACGCAGATTTTAGACTACCAGAGCAGTCACCAACCCAGCCCAAAAAGTTGCCACAACTAGACGCTAACCTCCGAACTCGAAGCAAAAGCGCTCGGCCCATCAGAATCCAGAACCAGCTTCATCAGGTGAACCGCTGACCAAACAAAGGTAGAACGAGAAACCATGCAGACAAGTCTCGGCAACGACAGAGGCACCACATGAGGTCAGTAGTGGCGAAAACAACACCAAAGAAACAAAACACCATCGAGGATAAAACAGTCGACGCCGACGCAGAAGAGGTCATCTCAGATACACAGAGACCTGCAAATCTCATGATATGTAAATATTTGAAACCATATTTTAGAAAGAAATCTATAAAGTGACACTATGGTATATTTTTTTTAGGGTTAATAGGCTTTTACCCCCTGTAAAGTAGGCGAGTTTTGCGTTACCCCTCTGTAATTTTTTTTTTTTGAGATTACCCCCCTGCAAAATTTATTTTTTTGTTTTACCCCCTTTTGCTGACGTGGCAGGAAAAAAAAAACAGAATAACCGATTTAAAAAACAACACTTTTTAAATCGGTTGAACAAAATAACTGATTTAAAAAGTGCATCCAAGGGGGTAAATCAAACAAATATATTTTGCAGGGGGGTGTTTACCCCGATTTTTAGTAAACAACCGCTAGTTTAATTATTACAAGAAGGATCAACTAGTAAATCCTGGGACATATGGATTGTGCAGAAGATTGACGAAAACATGTTCATATTTTCTTGGTTAAATCGGATAAATTGATAAAAAAAAAAACAATAAAATACTTCAAAGTTTAAATTTGCAGAAAACTTGTAAATGAATTGCAAATAAAGTTTAAAGAAGAACTTTGAAAAGTAAAAGCATGCAACAAAATAAATTGCAGAAGGCTTAAAGTGCTTGAACTTTAAAGAAAAGCAAGTAATCAATACTTGAAAAGATAAATTGCATTGACAATTGTAAAAGTGTTTACAAAGAATGGTACACAGATTCGTACATGTTCCATATTGCATTCATTTCGCTCGTTGACATGGGTACTCTGAATATTTTTAGGAATTTGCATGTGAATTGTGAACCCGTTTCTCCAATGAAAAACTAATATTTATAGACAAACAAAATAACTGTCAAAAACTACAAAACGTCTAACTAGACTCCACGTGTCTTTGACAATTTGAATTCCTTTTGACACCTGGTGGGACTTTTGAACGTTATCCATTTGAATATTTTACTAAGTCCAGAGTATGCTTTCTCCGTACTGCACAATACGTTAAACAAACAAACAAACATATATATACATAAATCTTCGACAAATACACCTCCGTCGAACTAAACATGTTTATTTAGATAAACAAGTTTTCTGTCGAATTCGACAGATCTCTAGGCCTCGACAAACAACTTTACACATTAAAAGTTTTTGATGTCAAATGCCTTAATCTTCTCTTGATTTATTACTAGAATCAATTCCCAAGAGAATATTAAAATGCAGTCACGCACATTAAATGAGATTTCATCATCTCACTCCAATTCATTAATGCCTGTCAAAAATACAGGCTAACAAATTGCCCCCTCAAAAGTGCCAATTTCGACTGCACGTCGAATACAAAAGGAAGAAATGGCAATTTTGAAGATTCTCCAAGGTTTGTATTTTGTCGAACGCCTTGAGAAGGAGATAGAGTCGAATGCTGAGATCACTGAATACAATCAAAACATTGCTGCTTGGGAGAATGAAATTGCAGAATTGAATTTGAAGATTCAGAGTCTCAATGCCAAAATTGATGCAGAGAAGGTCAAGCGTGACGAAGCTAAGGCCAACCTTTCCAGTGCTGTCAAAGCCAAGATTGACAAAGAGGCTAACGAAGGCATTAAGTTCTTTAGTGCTTCAGCAGCTGTAGATGAAGAGATTCAGAATCTGGTGAAGACCAACAAGGTTCTCGACACAGAAGTTTCCTCTTTCAAGCACTTATATGAAGACTTGAAGAAACAATTTAATGTATAGCAGTTTTACTTGTTGCTCTTAGTTTCATTTCAACTGTTTGAACAATTGGTTAGGATTTTTTGGTTTGTATTTTAACAATGCCCAGTTTGTGGCGAACAGCTTTATGATCACCATTATTTGATTATGTCTTAAGGTTTATTCTTCGTTAATTTTTATTTCCTGCAACGCTGGTTTATACTTTTTCAAGTATTTACCATTTATAATTAACGAACGTTGTTCTTCTATTAATTCTTCAATTTCGTATGCACCATTTGAAAAGACTTGAACAACTTTAAAAGGGCCTTCCCAATTTGGAGACCATTTGCCTAAGACTCTGTCTTTTTTATCCATTGGCAAAATAACTTTCCAAACCAAATTTCCAACATTAAAGGTTTTAGACTTAACCTTTTTATTATAAGCTTTGGCAACTCTTTCTTTCTGTCGAGTTAACATCTCTAAAGCTTTTACTCTCTCCTCATCTAAATCAACTAATTCATCTAACATCATATCCCAATAATGATCCCTCGGGATTTCCAACTGCCTTTGGATTCTGACTGATTGCAGGTGGATTTCGACTGGCAAGACTGCGTCATGCCCATATGTTAGTCGAAAGGGTGTGGTGTTAGTTGATTCTTTTGGAGAATTTCTGCATGCCCATAAGACTTGATCTAGGGTCTTGTTCCAATTTCTAGGCTTTTGGGCAATATGTTTTTTAATCAGACCAATGATGATCTTATTAGCAGCTTCTACCTGGCCATTTGCTTGGGCATAATATGGTGTAGAGGTTAAAAGTTTGAAGCCAGTTTGCTGGGCAAATTCAACCATCTTCCGTCCAGTGAAAACTGAACCTTGATCTGTAGTAATAGACTCAGGTATACCAAATCTATAAATAATGTGACTTTGTATAAAACTAATCACTGCTTCTTGGTCAACATTTGGTAATGGAATTGCTTCTATCCATTTAGTAAAATAATCTATACCAACCAAAATATAACGTTGGTTTTTAGACGAACTTGGTTTAATCTCACCAATTAAATCCAAAGCCCATCCTCTAAAAGGCCAAGGTTTTACTATTGAATGGAGTTCACTTGCAGGTACGTGCTGTATACCTGAATGTCTTTGGCATTCTTGACAACCTTTAGCAAACTCTATACAATCCTTTAAAATTGTTGGCCAATATACGCCTTGTCGAAATAGCAACCATTTCATTTTGTGGCCTGCCTGATGGGATCCACATGCACCACTGTGCACATCAGATATAGCCAAATAGGCTTCTGTCTCACTTAAACATTTTAGCAAAACTCCCTCAGGTGTTTTCTTCATTAGTTCATTCCCAATGATAACATAACTCAAGGCTCTATACTTTATCTTCCTATTGGTCGTTCCATTTGGATCTCGCAAATAATCGACAAGTTGTTTTCTCCAATCATTATCAGATAAATTGTCAATGGCAAAAATTTCAAAAATTTCTGAGTTTTCGTCACAGTCATAAGTGGTATCTTGACCATTGTCTTGTGGTACATCTGCCCCCACAAGTTTTGGCATTGACAATTCCATTGAAACAGGTTGATCAACAATGAGTTTGTCTTTAATTTCAATCAACTCTTCTAGTTTTCCACTAGAAATTCTATAACCAGAAGCTATTTGAGCCAAATCATTTGCTTCTTGATTTTCTATACGAGGCACATGTTCAAAGATAACTTGGTCAAAACGTTATAACAAAGAAATTGCTATGACAAAATATTTCATCAAGTGTTCTTTTATGCAATTGTATTCTTTCGTCAACTGTTTTAACACCAGCTCTGAATCACCTCTGATCAAAATATTTTTTGCCCCCAAATCCAATAAAATTTCTAGGCCTGTTATCAAAGCCTCATATTCTGCTTCATTATTTGAGCAGAACCCATTAATTTTATACTTGAACTTGGTGGGAATTTTGGAGGGAGAAATGATTAAAATCCCAATTCCAACTCCATGTTTGTGCTTAGAACCATCAAAATATAATTTCCAAGGTTCTGAGTCCACATAGTTTTGTGGAGTTTCTAATGCAGAATGATCTGCTATAAAATCCGCCACAATTTGGCCTTTAACTGCCTTTAAAGGTTTATAAGTTAGTGAATACTCTGTTAAGGCTAAGGCCCATTTTCCAATTCGACTATGCAGGATTGGTTTAGACAACATATGCTTGATGATATCACAATGAGAATAAACAAAAACATCAACAGGCTTTATATAATGCTTGAGTTTCATACAAGAAAAATACAAACATAAGCATAATTTTTCAATACTACTATATCTAGTTTCAGCATCATTTAAAACCCTACTTAAGTAATAGATGGCTCTTTCTTCACCATTTTCACCTTCCTGGGCAAGCATACTACCCAGTGTCGAATCTGATGCTGATATATACAACTTCATGAATTTGTTCCTTATTGGAGGCATTAACATTGGTGGCTTTGACAAATAACTCTTGATTTCGTCAAAAGCTTGTTGTTGATCTTGCCCCCAAGTGAAAGTACTTTCTTTCTTGAGTCGAAGTAGTGGTGAAAACGGTTGAGTTTTACCACTTAAATTTGAAATAAATCTTCTCAAGAAATTGATCTTCCCAAGTAAGGACTGAAGTTGCTTTTTTGTAGTTGGAGATTTGGTCTCCATAATAGCCTTTGTTTTGTTTTGATTTATCTCAATGCCCTTTTTGTGCACAACAAACCCGAGGAAATCTCCTTGCAGTTCTGATAAATTTGCTCCTCAGCAGCCTTTCAATTTCTTCTTTGATCTTTGACATTATTTCTGGTGCGAATCTTCTAGGTAATTGTTTCACTGGCTTTTTATCTGGTCGAACTGGTAGTTCATGTTCCACCAACTTTCTGCTCAAACCTGGCATTTCGTTGTAATCCCAAGCAAAACAATCTTTGAATTCCAACAGAAGTTGCACCACTTTTGCCTTCAGATCTGGAGGAATGTTTGCACTAATGTACGTTGGTCTTTTAGTCAGACCATCTCCAAGGTCAATTTCCTGCAAAGGATCCTGTGCTTGGATCTTGTGACTTTGACTGATTGGATCTTTTTCAAATCCTATGGGTTCGTCATCATAAATGCAATCCAGTTTTTCCACTTCTGGCTTGTGTTTGCCAAATTTTATGTCATTGGCTGCAACAGCCATATTTTCTGACAACGAATTGGCTTCCAAAGCCATATTGATTCTATTTTCAGCCATGTAGGCCGTAATCTTTGCCCAAGTTTGGGACTCAGACATAGTAGTTATCTTTAATATCCCACCCAGTTGGGTAGTTGTGGCCTTCATACTCGCCATCCTCACTGTTTCCATCTTCTCTCTCCCACAAGAAACCATGTGTGGGGTCCAGTTTGATTGCATGGTGAACATTCCCTGGTGAGCGATGTGCAGAATCCCTCTCAGTGCATGGTGAGATTGTTGCCAATTTTTTGTCGAATGAGTGTTTCGTCAGATGATGGACTTCAGTTTTGAAGTAGCTTTGATCTGCTTCAACATTTTCCACTATACCATCATCTCGCCAGATAATAAGGCGCTGGTGCAGGGTAGATGGGACTGCCCCCACGCCATGAATCCACTCTCGTCCTAGGAGCAGATTGTAATTTGCCTTAGAGGCCACAACCAAGAACAAGGTTGGCCTTACAGTACTTCCCACAACCACATCCAACTGGATTGCTCCTAGAGAAAAACCAATTTCACCCTCATAGTTTGAGAGCACTATGTTGTGAGGATGAAGATCCACCAAAGATTTGCCAATCTTTTTCAGCAGAAATTCTGGCATGAGGTTAACAGCAGCACCACCATCAATTAGTACTTTGTTGATTCCTACATTATTCACTTTAGCCTGTATGAAGAGAGGCTTCAAGTGACTTTTCATGCCTTCATTTGGCCTCTCAAATGTAGCCATTTGGTCTTCCAAAGCACCATTGCTCATTACATAGTAACAGACTGGCCTGTGAAGAGCCATTTGCATCCCAGATTCTTCTTCGTCATCTGTTATTTCAGAACAGACGTCGAACTCTCTTGGCAGTATTGACACAACATTCACTATTATGTCGAGATCGGGTTCAGAATCCAGAAAATCATCTGCTTCCATGTGTTCGTCTTCGACATCACCAGCAACTGAAGACTCGACTTTTGGTTCAACTAACCTTTCTTTCATTGGCCTTTTAGCCAATTCCATAGGCTTCTCCCCTTTACTATCAGCAGTAATTTGGGATTTTTGGGCAGCCACCTTCTTCTGGCGTTGATATCTACGCCATTGAGATCTTGTCATGGGATTTTTCCCTTTGTAATTATTCCTGTAATCATACTTCTTTGATTCAGGAACTTTTTTGGGATTGAAGTTACTGGAGTTTCCTTTCTCAACGTTCCTTTGACCATAGCTCATGTTTCTTTCATGAACCCATTGATTGACAGGTGTCCTGTTTGAAGGGACAAATGACTTTTGTGGTCCCAGCCTCTGATGCACAGGTGCCTGTTGGCTATTCAGAACATTAGAGTGAGTTGGCTTTTGATTTGGCCAATTGTTTCTGCATTGACTATGAGGCAAAAATTTGTTGAGGCCTGCAGCAGCCTTTTTGTCGAACATGGCACTACAATGAGGACATAATGTAGCCTCGCCATCGTTCTCCTTACAGCGTTGAAGGAAATCTAGTAAAGTCTCTCCAGGCTGTGGATATACTTCTTCCACTTTGTTTTCATATTCTTCTTCAGGAATGGAAACTAATTGCCCCCCTTCAGTGAGGTTCAATGCTTCTAACATCAGACACTCGAATGGCTCTGTGTAAGCAGCATCAGCAATCTGCAATGGATCCTCGTCCACCTGCTGTTTGGATTTTGGCTTTTCGCCAAATTTGAGTCTTCCCTCCTGCAAGGCTTTCTGGACCAGATCACTGAAAAGAACACACTGTGAGGTTTTATGCCCCAAAAAATTATGGTATTTACGAAAACCTCTTTTCTTACGTTGTTCCAAAGGTGGAACTTTTAAACCCTTTGGTACAATTATTTGGCCATCAGCGACCAGCAAGTCAAAGATTTCATCACATTTAGTAATGTCGAACGTATATGTCTTAGAAACAAATCTATCATTTTTTGGTTCGACAGGATTACTCCCATTTGATGGTTTTAACATTTTGCAAGTATAAGGAGGACCTGGTTTCAATTCAGCAATATTAACCTCATTGTTTTCCATGTAATCCTGACCATCGTCAAACTCATTTTCACTTTCATAAGTTTCTATATACGCCACTTTTTCTTTTTTATGGAATTTAGAATTCCTGACTTTTTCAGCCCTGAGACGTTCGACCTGTCGAACACGATCTGCTAATTGGGCCATATCTCTTAAATGTTGAGTATCTAACTTCTTTCTAATGGAATAATCAAGGCCACCGGCAGCCATCTCAACCAATTCATGTTCAGGCACTTGAGTAAAGCACCTTGCCTTAAGGAGGCGAAACCTGTTCAGATAGTCATCAATGGCTTCTGCAGTTTTGCGTTTCATACTGGCTAATTCTTTGAGGCTAATCCTAGATTGTCCCATGTAAAATTGTTCATGAAATAGCCTTTCTAATTGAGTCCAATTATGAATTGAATGAGGGGGAAGTGTGGTAAACCACGTAAAAGCATTTTTTGTAAGGGAATTAGGAAAAAATTTCATCCTTAGGTCCTCATTATTTGCTAAATTCCCTGCCTCTGCCATATACCTGGCAATGTGTTCGACCGTAGATTCATTAGTATCACCAGCAAATTTTGTAAATTTTGGAATTTTACATCCCCTTGGTAGTTCTGCCTGTAATACATATTCAGACAATGCTGACACAAAATTTGGCCTATGCAATCCTATATTCAAACCATTTTGGGCCAAGATATTTTCTACTAAGTTGGCCAAGTTATTCTGCCCTACTATGTTATCTTGTCGAACATTCCTAAGAACATCATCAGCGTTTTGGTTCCTATTAACCAATACCACTCATTGTTCTGGCTGTTCTCTTTTAATGCGCAGTGGTTGGGCTTGAACTTCTGGTTGAATCTCTGGGTTTGCCCGAGGAACCCTTTGGTTATTTGGAGCATCAGGGGCCCCAAAAAAGTCTGTCATCCTTCCCATTTGATTGGCTAATAACAGGTAATTATCGTTGGCTGTCTGTAACATAGGATTAAAGACTGTGCCAATCTGCTGGGTCAACGCGTTCACCATATCATGGTTACTCTCATCCATTTGTTGCCTAAGCACCGCCATAGAATTATTTGTCAAATTAAGAGAATTTCCCCTATTTCCCATCGCAGAAGATGAGGGAGAACTTTCTATCGAAGGCCAATTATACAGGTTTGCCATCGTTGTTGTTGGCATTCCAAATTGTGGGTTTCTGGGCAACCATGGGGGTCTTGACGGTGTTCCACCAACTTGACTACCGTCTGTGTATCCATGTATGTGTGATACGTTCGTTGGCATGGATGACATATTCAATTGTGTCATCGCTGCGCCATTGGGATTCGGAGGAGGAAACCCTCCTGCCATACTTGAAGTGGTGGCAGGCATTGTTGATCCACTGGCGCTCACACCAATGGTATTGGAACTTATTACAGGGTTCGAACTTCCGCCATTAATACTATTAGTTGGGATACTTTCAGAAGTTGTAGAATTTAGGGCAGGGCTTGTTGGCCCACCAGTAGGATTGGCGCTAGGATTGCCAGACACTGGTTGATTAGGTTGCCCTGTCACATTCTGGGGATTTGGAACAGGATTCGTTTCTGCCCCATTATTATTATTATTGTTAGAAGAATTGTTTGGCGGTCTCACCATTCTGGTACGAGTACGAGTTGGTATACTTGAAAATTCTGGGAGAGATTTACCACTCCTCAAATGCATATACAAATACACACACAATTAAAATCGCAACACCAAACAACAAATTTTGTAAGAAATTTTTTTCAAAAAACACACTAAATAAATCACACAATCCAAGTGTCCCACTGGGCGTGCCAATTTGTTTACCCCGATTTTTAGTAAACAACCGCTAGTTTAATTATTACAAGAAGGATCAACTAGTAAATCCTGGGACATATGGATTGTGCAGAAGATTGACGAAAACATGTTCATATTTTCTTGGTTAAATCGGATAAATTGATAAGAAAAAAACAATAAAATACTTCAAAGTTTAAATTTGCAGAAAACTTGTAAATGAATTGCAAATAAAGTTTAAAGAAGAACTTTGAAAAGTAAAAGCATGCAACAAAATAAATTGCAGAAGGCTTAAAGTGCTTGAACTTTAAAGAAAAGCAAGTAATCAATACTTGAAAAGATAAATTGCATTGACAATTGTAAAAGTGTTTACAAAGAATGGTACACAGATTCGTACATGTTCCATATTGCATTCATTTCGCTCGTTGACATGGGTACTCTGAATATTTTTAGGAATTTGCATGTGAATTGTGAACCCGTTTCTCCAATGAAAAACTAATATTTATAGACAAACAGAATAACTGCCAAAAACTACAAAACGTCTAACTAGACTCCACGTGTCTTTGACAATTTGAATTCCTTTTGACACCTGGTGGGACTTTTGAACGTTATCCATTTGAATATTTTACTAAGTCCAGAGTATGCTTTCTCCGTACTGCACAATACGTTAAACAAACAAACAAACATATATATACATAAATCTTCGACAAATACACCTCCGTCGAACTAAACATGTTTATTTAGATAAACAAGTTTTCTGTCGAATTCGACAGATCTCTAGGCCTCGACAAACAACTTTACACATTAAAAGTTTTTGATGTCAAATACCTTAATCTTCTCTTGATTTATTACTAGAATCAATTCCCAAGAGAATATTAAAATGCAGTCACGCACATTAAATGAGATTTCATCATCTCACTCCAATTCATTAATGCCTGTCAAAAATACAGGCTAACAGGGGGTAATCTCAAAAAAAATAATTACAGGGGGATAAAGCAAAACTCGCCTACTTTGCAGGGGGTAAAAACCTATTAACCTTTTTTTTTTAAAATGCTTGCGTAACAAAAATTTACACCTGCCCGTATATAGCATTTAATCTCTAAAGTTATATATATATATATATATATATATATATATATATATATATATATATATATATATAATATGTTTCTTGATTATATATATAATGAGTCAAGATTCGTTAACACATATTAGTTTGATGTTAATTGTTACATCTCCCAATAATATTTTAATCGATTTAAACTTTATAAAATTCACTGTTAGATTAAAAGTTTATATGATATAGATCATTTGTGTAAAATTTCAAACAAATAAAAAATTATTTGATATATTATTGAGACACATAAAGATTAATGACATTAAAAAAAACGCTAACCATTAATTTTGATGCATCTCAATAACATATCAAATGATTTTGGATTTAATTTGTTTGAAATTTTACATAAATAATCTATACGACATAAACTTCAATCAAATAGTGGATTTTATAAAATTTATATCGGTTAAAACTTAAAACATTATTGAAATGTGTAACATTTGATGTTAAATTAGTCGGTGTCAATATATGGATCCCGATTAATATATAATATGTTGCTTGTATAAAACTCAACTTGGATTTTAGAACAAAAATAATCAACTTGAATTTGATAATTAAAAAAGAAAAAAGAAAAGAAAAGAAAGAGTCGAGTTGGATTAGATTGTTATTGGGTTGGGGAAGGCATGCGTTGTATCCTAAGAAAGGAACAAGCCGTAAGAAAGTAGACAAGTAGACCCTCACACACACCACACCACACCACACCACACCATATCATACTTTCTTCTCTTTTCTTTGTGTTTTGTTTTTCTTCCATCAATCATCATCTAAGATAGTATTATCTCTAGTGACCAAAATAATTTCAATATCAACATGAAAGACTCGTAGAATAATATGATATTAGGGTATCTTATAAACCTTTTGAAAAAAGTACTTTTAAACAATTGTATATATTTATAAAGTTTTTGAGTTTTAAATTATTTTTCTTTCTTTTCTAGCAATTGTTTTCTAATCTCAAAACTCATGTTAATAGTCAATGATATTTTAAAATACGGTGTAAAAAATTGTACTACTCAATTATTTTTCTCTATTATTGAATTATTTGTATGTCAACCCTTCTATTTTTAGGTAAAAATATATTATGGTAATTCATAATCCGATTGCAGAGTAAATAACTTTATAATATTTAATATTGAAATACCACTCTAGAGATCTCAAACAAACATGATCACCATTAAAACTTAAAAGACTGGAATGGAGAAGAAGGACGATTAAGAATAACCTAATTTTGATTTCTTATTTTGTGTTTTTTTATTAATTAAAAAATTGATCAGATTTTATGTCAATAATAATTTAGAAATTAAATCTAACTTGGCACATCATTAAAATTGAAGGTCAAATAAAGAAGGACGAAATATATGAATTTTTAAAAATAGGATGGCCAAAATTGTGAAAAATAATATATGGGGATTAAAATTGGGAATTTTGTAAAATCAGAGGACTAAAACTACATTTAAAATATACATTAGTTTATTTTAAATATACTTAAATAATTTATTTACAATTAGAGACCTACAACTAGGGTCTTTCACTATATAGGGCCAAAGAACAAAACAAAAACTGGAAAAACAAGATCTGTCAATCTAGTATTTGCCCTCCAATCCTCAATTATTTTGTCCAAAAAAAATCATGCTATTTTATTTTACCTAATAAAAAGGGGTACACCATCCAATAAGAAAATCCCGTGACAATATAAATCAAAATACACCAACCATATTTTAATCAACAATTTGAGGATCTAACTATTTAAAAAAATAATTCTAGATACATGATTGGTTCCTTTTCATCACATTAAACGTCATGATCCACAAATTCATAAGAAGCTCACACTTATCACATGGATGCCTTGTTGATAAGGTATGGCCCTAAAAATATTTGTGTTATGTGGGGCCAAAATATTATGAGAGTGACATTTGTCACACACCCAACCATGAAAGTTTTCTTCATAGTACAAAATTCTTAATATCATGTTGTTTTTAAGTTCCAACCATAGTGCATAAGATCTAATGTTCACTTTCTGATTTGACATGTTTGGGGATTAGTTATATTGATTAATTAGTTAAGATATTTTTAATTTTTTTCATGTGTTTGATTAGTTGGTTGATTAAAGAAGGAATTGACTCGATTTTGAGCTTTTTGCTTAAGCATGCTTAATTAAAGTCTTTCTTTACTTTTGGTTTGATTGATCAATAACAACACATATATATGGGAAGCATCGTACCTACTTTATATATTATTATTTATATATCATATGATATATGATAGTAATTTATATGACGACAGCCTGTATTGCAAACACAAAATTGCTAGCTTTATCATCGTTGAAATCATAGTATATATCTTAATAAATTATGTTTATCTATCAAGAAGATTGGGACAATTCATGACAAATAATTGAGCCTTTTAATGAAACATTAATCTAGTCCACACAGACACTAAACATGAAATGGCAAATAAACACCGATTATAGTTTTAAAAATTACGAATTAACGTTGCATCTTCGGTATATATTATATATAATATAATCATATCTTAATAAAAGGTAGACGGATAAACCATATTCAAATTTTTTTAATAGCAAAACTTAACTTTTAAAAAACTATATTCAAAAATCTAAGCGACACAATATTATTATAAATGTTATTTTGACATCCTGAGAGTTGTCCGACAACTACATATATGTGGGGCCCGACACCTTTTTCTAACTTTTTTTTATCATTTTTAGCTTGTCTTGATTTGCGTGCAATGAAAGAAAAAGTTGATTGTCCACCCGGAACAACTTTTTCTGTTGTTCAAATAACACCGCTCTCAAAGAAATTTACATTAACCTACATGATTAAAATGACGAGTTCAAGAGATTTAGATTCTCCACATTTAAAATTTATACATTCACTTACATTCATTTAATTAATGTAAAAATGCTATCAGAGGAAATGGAGAGAGAGATAGTATGATAGGTTGTTGACACAATTGTCTTTGAAAATAAACTAAATGTAGGTGAATGTAAGATTTTTGAACATAGACAATTCAAATCCGAGTTCAAGCACTATGTTCGGATTGTGTAATTTTCTCATAATGTCACTTTATTTTATTTTTTAAAACATATTAATAAAGATCCACTTAGTTGTAAAAAAAATATTTCAAATACTTTTTTTTTTCAAAGTTTCAAATACTCTTTAAACTCAATTAATATTATGTATTTAAACATCTCTCGTTTGGATTTCTTTTTAATAGATTTAGTGCCACTACTACTCAATTACCGGATTACACATATAATGATCAGAACCAATGAAGAGTGTGAAGAGAATTCACGTTTTAATAAATTAGGATGAAATTTGTCTTTATTTGTTTTAATTTGGGATTGTAATAGTTTTATTTTAGATTTAGTTTTATTTGTATGTCTCATATGGGCAAAAATGGTGCCACTTATGGCCCATTTAAATTCACGGTAAATTTTACTATAAGTAAGCATTTGTAACCTCATTTGGAAAAGTTTGAAATGTAGTAGAATATCTCATAGTGAGATTGTGAGAGTTAGTGTGACTCCCCTTTGGTTCTTGGACTAGAACCCCTAATTGATTCTTATCAATGGCTTTCTTACCATTGTGGCGAATCTTCTTGGCTTATCAACCTTCATGATTGTGGCGTCTTCTTCTTCTTCCATCATTTCAACCTAATCCATCTTTGTTTCTTCTTTTTCCCTTTTATTTGTCACTTTAATGAAAGATAACCACTTGATAGATTCTTCATCTAATGTGGAAGCAACTTCATTGACATCATGTAGGCGGTTCAGATAAAATCATATAAAACTGGAAAATCAAACTAAATATTTTTTAAGCAATATTAATAATTATAATGAATATTTTTTGGATGGCAAATGGGCAACAAAGTTGCGTCGTTAATCTTTTTTGGATGGCAAAATTAATCCTCTTAAATATTACATCCAAAGCCCTAGGAGACACCACATTGCTATGCATGACTCTATGAACTCCTTTCAAAATATTCACAGCGATCTGGTGCTAGAAAACCAAAAGTGTAAAAAGCAAATGGTATAAACGCATGTTGATTGTCAGAACACGCTCTCTCATGTTTGACCACTTTGCTTGAAGCGGATTTGATGGTCGTCTGTCCTACAGTAAAATCCACAACCTTCAACCCCACAAGTCGGGAAACTCCAGTCAAGTCCACACAAACATGCTTTCCTCCTACCCACTTGCACACCAGAACATCAACTGACCTCAATGTAGATCTCCCCTCTAGTGGGTCAGTTAGAAAGTTCCCTAACGTCTCTTTCTTCACAAGTAATTCTGCACGATTAAAAACATCAAACTAAATGAATTGAAAATTATCAAAGTTTGTGTGGTTCGGGTGAAAAATCTAATCAAACTAAATACAATCGAACTGATTTGGTTAAGTTCTCGATTTACAACTTTAAAATCTAATTAATTGATGAACTAAAACAATATACTTACTAATACGTACTAAATTAGCCTAGGGCCAAGCAGTCAGGTCCAATACATACCCTAACTCACAAGTCTTTGAAGTTGAATTTTTTTTTATCAAGTCATTTGAGTGGACAATCAAGGCATTTGAATTATCAGTTTGTATTTGAAATTTGTTGGTTCTTCCTCTTCCATGGCTTTGCAGACCACTTAATCCAACTTAAACCGATGTTTAGTCTTCCAAGCCATGGAAGAGGAAGAACCAACAACAACAAAACTGGGATAGGACGGCTCCACCACAACTCTCCAACTACTCAAACATTGAATAGTTCCACCTCCCACTTATTACACCTCTTAAATCGAATTATTACACCTCTTAAAGCTAGACCTATATATATCGTTCAAAACCATCACATATTTTCTCATATGTTTAATAAACTATGTTATTTTCTAATTTTTTGCGCACTTTAAAAAGGTTGTTATCTATCATCAATTTTTTTTTACAAGATTCTTAGTTCAATTAATATTAATACAAATAATAACAGTCTATCTTCCAAATTGAAAAGGTTGTTATCTATCTTTCAAGACTTTCTCCTCGCTATTCTTATTTATGGGTTAGGAAACATATGTCCCCGGTTGAGTATCGTACCATCCTTAAGTATCGCCTCATGATTCCGTTATTTCTTAAGGATGAGATTTGCCCTGTTTTTCGTAAAGCGTGTCTCGACACTTTTGGGGAGCATGCAACTCATTGGAGGGAGCTCCCAATCTTCAAATACAGGCATGAGCTGGTCAGGGATGTGATTTATGATATTTTTAGGCGTGCATGAATTTCTGTAAAGAAAGAGGCACCAGTGAACTTCTTAACCGACGCACAAGAAGGAAGATCTACACTTCGCCCAGCGGATGTTATGGTGTAAGGATGGGTAGGTGGGAAACATGCTTGTATGGATTTGACCGGAGTTTCCCCCCTTTTGGGACTTGGGGTTGAGGATTTTATTGTGGGACGGACAACTCTCAAAGCCGCTTCAAACAAAATGGTTAAACATGAGAAAGTGTGTTCTGACAATCAACACGTTTTTATACCATTTGCGTTCGACACTTTTGGCTTTTTAGCACCAAAGGCTATACATCTTTTGAAAAGAGTTCAAAAGGTCATGTATATATAGTAATGTTGTGTCACATACATATATGAATGTAGTTTTTCAAAGATTAGGGTTTGCTATTCAAAAAAGGTTTACAGCGCAACTTGTTGTCCGTCTACCTTTTATTAATATTAATTATTTAATATTTATATATATCAAATATATTATAATTTTAGCAAAAACAAAGGTGAATGTTTTATGACTGGAAAAATTCCAAGAAATATAATTACACATTTTAAAATATTAGTGATATATTATGATAGGATATTTGTTGACCTAAAATTATAATGAATTGAGAGAATCTCTCTTCAAACTTAAGATTTTTTTATGCTCCACGGAAATTTAAAAGTTTATAACTGTTCAAATAATTGAAGGTACCCTGTACCTTCGTTATCATGATGTCAAAGAAAAATTCATGAATAATATATATAATTAAGTAATTATAGCACACATGATTTAAGAAAATATAATATAATTTATCACTCAATATGATGAAACAAATCTAAATAACGATGAGTAATGTCGAAAGGGCACATGCTAGTTTTTCCTTTAAATATATTACTTGCTATAAATTGATAAGTAATGTGTCACCGATATAAAAAATAATTTCTTCATTTTTTTTGATATTTTTAAAAATAAAGATGAATAAGTATAATAACTATACGAATGTTTTCAAAAAAAACTAAAGCAAACTTGACATTATTTCTGGTTAAAAAATTGTTTTTTTATCGAAGTAACTGAATTTTTGTATATTAATTAGAAAGTGACAATAAATTAAAAACAACTACAGCTAAAAACCAATGAAATGTTTCTTCAGTCCAAACAAAATTAGTTAAAAGAAGACATATAAAATTTATCATAAATAATAGATAGGATGATGTAAACTTGATGTTGATGATCCTGAAACTCAAATTTTTAACAGAAAAAGTTTACATATATGATTTTGTTTTGTCAAAAATAACTATGACAAAAAAGAGCTCGCAAAGTAGTTTATAATTTTCTTAGAGCTAATTAATATAATGTGACACATCATGACAATAGAGGACCACCTAAAAACTGATTATTGATATAATTATTAATTAATAATTTATAAAAAGAGAGAAGGGAATCCCACAGGTTGGTTCATTAAGGAACACACATAAAAATAAGCATGATTAAGTCTTAGTTAAAAGAAATGCTAATTTATTTTTATTTTTTTCTTAACTAGTAAATAGTTATTCGACCCCCTAATCTGATTCAAAGATTAATTTTAGAATCAAATGATTTTAGCCCCTTTCCTATCATAGTTGCAGGGGATCCAATTATATTTCTTTCTATCGAATATAGGGTCAATCACCACAATATCAACCAACAATGATAAATACTAATTTTAATCTTTATTGGTGGGGAAGTCATACTCCGAATCTGATTCATTGATTGTGGGAGCTGAATTGGATTTAATAAACTTTTATTAAGAACATTTAAATTAATACTAGACAAATGGAATCTCAACATTTTGGGATGAAGGCTTATCTTCTATGGATCCAATACCCTTTCTTCATTTATAATAATATATCCTCAGCATCCCATGTTAATTATTCTAGTGCTTACTACATTGATATCACTCTCTTTTTTTCTTAATCTTTTTCTAAAACCCTCCTCAATTATTGTGTCAAAAGATATATATATATATATATATATATATATATATATATATATATATATATATATATATATATATATATATATATATATATATATATATATATATATATATATTCTTTCATTTTCATTCTTCTTGTGTCATTAAATATCAAAGCAGGTACAAAGTTGTTGTTACAATACAAGAGCACTCTTTTCTTTAACAGTCTGGCTCTAACATTATCTTAATTTTCTTTTTAAAGATAAAATATTATTGGCTCTTTGATCATTATTTAGATTCTATTATTAGAAAATTCCATGGGAAAAGGTTAGTGCATCCCCTAAAGCCATGCCAAGCCAGAAACTGCAACTTTGGCTTTTTTGCATTATAATTATTTGGCATATATATGATTTAATTCTCATAAAGTAAGCTTTCAATATTAAAAAACATGAAATGAAAATTCAACCATATATTTATAAATAAAAGTGTAAACAATTGACCAATCGTTAGTTGGTTCAGTGGTGATTGGCGCTGAACTTGGTAGGGAGGACCACGGTTCGATCTCCCGCAACTGCGATCGGGAGGGGGCTGAAACCACTTGATGCCAGAACTGACCCCCGAACCAGATTAAACTGGTGGTGTAAACAAAAAAAAAAAGTGTAAACAATTGGAGGTAGTGAAAGGTGACATTTTAAAATAAATAACAATTATTTGACTTTGTGACCTCAAAAAATGGATATAAAATGGTTTATATAAATTAAAATGGCTAATATATAGTGTCGCCGTTATTAATAATATTTCTTCTCCGTCCCATGAGTGTAGTTCGTTTGGTAGGAACATTGCATTATATATGCAGTGGGTCAGGATTCGAACCCCTGTTACCCATTTATATATATCCACCTCAAGAGTGAAATTTTTAGCCATTAAACTATTTAAAAAAAAAAATACTTCTCCAATTTTTATCTAAAAAGAAAATTACATTACATGTATGTGCATTAAGGAATCAACAAATAAATAAAAAAATGTCATATCAACTTTTAAATTTCTCATTTTTTTAAAAAAGTGAATTCGTTCCATTAGAGGAGTCAATTCTGTAATTTTATTATTCTTTTTATAATAAGATGTACCAATTCTTAATTATGAAATGGTCAAGGGATAATTTTTTTTCTTAATGATTCTCTTATAATAACTTAATAATTATTGGACCTCAAGATCCAAAAAAAAGCTAGTGGTGTTTTTATCACCACATGGGGGAGAAGCATTGATTTAGCATTAGAGATTTAGAAATAAATTGAACAACAGACAAGAATCTGATAGTTTGATTGCATTGTTCTACTTTTGTTGTTTGGAGGAATCATTTTAGTTATGGGGTCAGAAAATAAAATTTCTTAGAGACAATCTGTCCATGTGTTTATGTATAGATCTTATGATCCAATGAGTTGGGGAAGAGAGGGTGAGGAATGTTTATTTATATATATAGTATGCTATCTTCAAATACAAGTAAAATACAATGTTATATCTTGGATGTAGTATGTTATTAGATTTATTGAGTCAGCCATTATAAAAATTAAAAAAGAAATTAAAAGAAAAAAGAGATTTGTTTAGTCGTCAAAATATACCCTACTCTTGTTGGTAAAGTGGCAAAATGATTTTTTTTAAAGGGTTAAATATGTTTGTACTTTATAGTCTTTATAAAATTACCAATAATTGATTGATCTAAGTGATAGGAGGTTTTAAGTTGTTTAAAATAAATGGTTAGAGATTTGATATCTCTTGCATATAGAGAAAATTGTTGTGGAAATTTCAAACCTATAATAAGATATCAAATTTTTTTCACAAAAAATAAATTGTGATCATTTCAAAAATGTTAATCATGTCTCCACCTTTTATATATATATATATATATATATATATATATATATATATATATATAGGCTAATGCTACGGTGGACCACCTTCACAAGTGGTCCACCGTGGACAAGTGATCTATCGAATACAAATTTTACAAAATTTATTGGTAGATTGAAAGTTTATATCATATAGAGCATCCACAAAAAAATTTAGAAAAATTGAAAATCATTTGATATTTTATTGGGATTTATCAAGATTTACAGTATTTAATAAACCGTTAATCTTAATGGGTCTCAATAACATATCAAATGATTTTTAATTTTTCTAAAATTTTCTATAGATGATCTATATGATATAAACTTTCAATCCAACGGTAGATTTTGTAAAATTCGTATTTGTTATATGATTTTTCATGAATGGTCCACCATGGACCACTTGAAGAAGTGGTCCATGTTAGAATTTTCCTATATATATATATATATATATATATATATATGTTTTTAGTTTCTTCTAAAATCTAATGATGAAACTCACATACACTAAATACAGAAAAGTGTGAAATAGACAATTCAAATATGTATTTAGCAAATCAAATGTTACTATATTTTTTTAGAATGCGAGTTGTACTTATGAGATAGTGCTTTTAGTTCTACATATACTAAAAACAGCCTATCTTTGTAAAATTAATATATGAATATAATTTTGAAGAACTAAATAGTAAATATTCTTTAAAAGCTAAAAATATATTGTTATAAAAATTCAAATTTGAATGTTATAAATAAAAATTAGGTATTACAATAATTTTTATCTTTTATATATGAACGCATGCACTTGACTTGACTCAATTATTAAGCAATTTTTTATTTCCGTGGTCTAGGGTATAGACTAAAAACACTTCAAGATATAAAATAAAATAGAGATAAAGTTTGCTTCTTCTTTTTTTCTTCTCTAAAAATAGGGTTATTTAAGGTATATGAAAGCCACATGAAATCTAGAAAATTTTAAAATTTGGCAACAACTAAGGTAGGAGCTAGAAAAGATAAAAGGCAACTAAGGAGACAAACAAAATAAAATTCAAAATATTGCTGTCAAGTCATCCCTTTTCCTTTTATTCCATCATACAACATCAAAGACTAAAAATAACATTAAGACACACAAAAAAATATTGTGATACATTACATTATTGATTTAGAAAACTAAGATAAAAAGTAGAGGGAGAAACTTCTCTTTTGGTCGGATAGGATAGGGTTACTTTTTTTTTTGGTCAAAAAAGATATAAGTCTTGTAATATGACTAAGATTATCCCTTACAAAATAAGAGTAAAGAAGTGGGCCTATGATTGTGATTCACATGAAAAAATGCAATATTTGGTTTCATGTCATTCACTTCATTTGGTTGGTTATTGTGGCAAACCTAAGTGGTATAGGAAATGAAGAGTATTGAGTGGCTACTTGGAGTTAGAAATGATATTGTGACTAACTAAGTGCGCCACAACCCAAGTTGTTCCCACACACAACATGCACACAAAAAATATAAAACAAATATGACAATGGTACTATATTAGTATTTCGGTAATGTGTACCTGTATATTTGTTGATCTAGACAATTGTGATATGTTCATAAATAGTATTTGGTAATTTTTTTTTAAATTAAATACTATTTATAGTCCTATTAGAATTATACAACTTAACAATGTATCGGTACAAATTCAAATAAGACGTGTACAAGAGTCTTTGCATTTTATCTTGTGGTACTTATATTTGATCAAACAAAATTAGCAAAATTCATCACTAGTACTACTTCTATTGGCTTGACTCAATCCAACTTACCAACTTTTGGTCTTGATTTCCATTTTTATTTTTATTTTTGGAATTTCATTTCCATTTTCATCCTAAAGAAGATGTGCATTAATGGCTACATGACAAAAATAAAAAGATGTGCATTAATAATTAGCTTGGAATTACTTCATCATGTACAACAATAGTTATTATATACTATTAATCTAATGTATGGGGTTGGCCTAGTAGTAACAAAATTAGGTCTAAAGGGATTGTTTTGTTAAAGTGAGCAAATTAGACGACCGGATACAATAGAGGAGACAATAACAAAAATATGATCATAGTTATTTTTTTTTTGACAATATATAAAAAAAAAAATATTTGAGTTAAGGTGTTCAATTGCTCACTTCTTCCCCATCTCCACCACTAGCCACTAGCAGAAGATGTTACTTGGAAGCTGAAGGACATGATGAGGGAGTTTTATTTTGATATCTTAGCAACTATAAATGGAACTCTTTTAATAAGAGGATTGATATTGTAACACCCTCTATTTCATATAAATAAGTAGAATCTATGTTTTATTTATATTGGGTGTGACTTTGTATTTTGTTTAATTAATTAATTTAGAGGGATAAATTTGTTTTTTTTATTAGTATTGTTTGTTTTAAAAGAAGCTAAGTGGCTCAGTTAATTAATGGGATAGTGAATGTTTGGGCCTTAGTGAGATCAACCCATGATACTATTTTTTTTTAGGGTACCACCCCCCCACTCCCCCCCAACCCCCCTCTCTTTACTTCATTTTCACGGCAATTTCATTTAAAAATCAAGTACTTAAATTGTTTCTTTTTTCATAACTACGTAAAATAAATTGCAACAGTAAAATAGTTTCCTTTTCTCTAAAAAAAGTAATTCAATTATGGCTTTGACGACTCTGGTAGGGTTAGGACCCAAGAAACATGAAACCAAAAAGAAGAAGATGAATTGAAAGAGAGGAGCACAAAAAATATTAAGGGTGGAGAGCATAATTTTCAATGTAGTCTCCTGATATTGTACGATAACTTAGTGAACATCTGATGATGATAGAAGGGCAAAAAAGACTATACGTTACAAAGATATGGTTATATGAGATAAAAGATGTTGGTGATGGTGATGAGGAAGAGGAGGATAAAGAAAACATATGAATGAATGTGGAAGAAAACATTGTTGGTGATTACGACTGTCCGGAATGCATTTTCTCATCTAAAGCAGAGAAAATGATTACTAATCAATGTAAGAAAGGGGTTATTGTGAAAATGGTGAGGAGAGAAATTTGGTACATAGCATTGTAAAATTGACTACAACAAATGTGGGAACAGTCGGAAGTAATCTACATTGTTGATCTAGGCCAATTGTATTATCTAGCCACTAAGGGATGCCAATTTGTATTTGTTAACGGGGATCTAGCTCCATGGAGATTATCTGTTCAAAGCTCGAAGTTCACGGATTTTTTCCCAACAGGAACAGGGATGGAGGGAAAAGTTCCTCGAAAAACACTTTGGGGCAGGGATTAGGGAAGTACCCTTCGCCCCATGGATTCTCCGACCCCGACCATATTACTTAATTATCGTTAGAGCTATCCCTAGTTTTGGATAAAAATTATTTTTTTAAAAAAAGTTTGCACACAAACATAACTAAAATATATTTTAAGAAATCTTAAACAAACTGACCCAAAAAGACAAACCTAAAGTTCAACTAGATTTGCAAAACATTTAACCGACTCAAAAAAACAAATGAAAAGAAATATTAAAAATGGGTGGGGGTGCAGTAGAAAGTCCCTACTAAAAGAGTCAGACAAGGCCCAAAATACATCTACAAACAAATCTAACTATCTCACATTTCAATTCTTCTCCCCAACCCCCACCCCCACACACCCCTCCCCTCCATATTTCTCCCAAACCTTCAAAATGGCATATATTTTCCTCTAAAATACCTTTGAAAACGGTTTTCAACAAATTTCTGCTTGGTATCTTTTGGAAAATGTTTTTTGAAATGTCTCTTTATGTACAACAACTTTTATTCATTGTACTTTCACTTCTTCCTCACACAATCTCAACCATTACGAGTATACTTGCATTTTTTTTTTTTTGTGATTTTGGTGTCTACAATCATTGGAGCATTGACAAATATTTTTTAAACTCATTTCGTGTGATCTATAAGGTAATGTGTTTATCCAACTGATTCATTTGTGCATTCTAAGTTTAAAACTTTGTACTTCATACTGGTTTGGTTTGGAAAACGTTTTCCAGAATTTGTTTGGATTATAGAATCCAAAATAACTACTGCTTCTGTGTTTCGAAATAATGTGAAAAACCTGCATAAATGTGCAGGTTTGTGATTTTATCCAAATTATGTAAAAAAACTGTCTTGTGTTGTATGTTTGGTTGTATATTTATAGTCAGTAGCGGAGCTAGCCCAAAAAATTTGGAGGGGGGGGGGGGGGGGTTCAATAGAAAGTTCCTACTAAAAGAGTCACACAAGGCCCAAAACACATCTACAAACAAATCTAACTATCTCACATTGGGAGGGGGGGTGCAATAGAAAATTTGAAGCAATGAAAGAAACGTTGAGGGGGTGGGGGATGGGATGGGGCAAGAGAAAAATTCCTCACATTCAAACACAACAAAGTTTCCTTTGTAATTTGCTTGTGTTGTGTGTTTCACTTCTATCCACAAACTTAGGAACTCTTTTTTTTATTTTTTTATTATTAAATTATATTTTATCATCAAACATAATCAATGTCAGCCAATCAAGAAAAACACTTTCTATCATCACCTCACCATTGCTTCTTCTTGTTCCTAAATATCACAATAAAACTTCTTCCAAAAATTAACAACAAAAAGAGAATATTATATGTAACAAAAAAAATTGTTTCAAAATTGTTGTTCATTCTTATGATAGCTTTGTTGAATTGTTTTTACAACTTATACTCAAATGTTGGGTGGTTCACTCTCAACTCCAACAACTCAATGTCTTAAGACAAGAACAAGAACAACAACAAGAACAATTACAATGCTTTATCCATCTCATAGATTATTGTCCACACATTTTTGTCTCTTTAAGGTACCACTTCTCTCTACCTTCATGTTCCTATTTATTTGTTAATTTTTTTTAATGGGTATGTGTATTTTTTTAATCTTTATGTGACAAATTTTTGTGCTTTTTTTTTTGCTAGAATCTTATATCAGGTACTAGAAGATTTTCTTCAAGTGAGAGTTGTTTTCTCAGAGGACATCAAATTAATATTAAGCAAATTTTTGGGCTTATCTCTCATAGAACTCCAAGAAAAAAAGCAGGTTATAGTTATACTATGATGTCAATTCATTCTTCAAAAGTTTCATTAATTTGAATATATTTATATTGATTATTTGTTACACTTAATTCAATTACTGGATGGAAATTAGTACTAGTAGTTGTATAATATATTGAATTGCTTTTGCTGCATATTTATAATATTGTGTCATGCGAGTAACTAATATACTGCTGATACTTCAGATTGAAGTTGTGTCCGGTGTCTGACACATGTTGGTGTAAGACACCAGAATGCCGACAAATGTCGTTATATTCTCAAATTATTATCTGTATTGACGTGTTAGTTTTGCGTCTAATATATGTGGCGCGTTGTGCCTGTGTCAGTGCTTCACAGGTGAATAATATTGTTCTTTACCGAGACTTCATGAAGTAGCTCACGAGGAATGTGTGAAAATAGTTCATTGTAGCATTCACAATCCAATGGTTTTTTTTGTTACTTTTTGTAGGATTTGTTGTTTCTCCAAGATGTGTTCTGCCACTGACAGAAGAGAATGTGGAGAGGGTTTTGGATGAGGTAAGGCCAGGTTTGATGGCTGATGGAGGGAATGTGGCCTTACATGAGATAGATGGTCTTGTTGTTATCCTCAAACTACAAGGTGCATGTGGATCATGTCCTAGCTCAACCATGACATTAAAGATGGGGATCGAAACTCGCCTTCGGGATAAGATTCCTGAAATCTTGGAAGTTGAGCAGATACTAGATACTGAGACCGGTCTTGAGTTAAACGAAGAAAATGTTGAAAGTGTATGTTTCTTTTGTTCTTTTGAGTCGATAAAAAATATAATATTAGTCAATACAATTAATGTGTTTGCATAATACTTTCTTAGGGTCTGTTTGGATTGTCTTACTTTTCAGCTTATGCAAAACAGCTTATGCAAATAAATATGTTTTTATGTATTATTTTAAGCTTGTCAAGGTAGTTTAGAAAAAAAAAAAAAAAAAGCTTATGAAGATACAATTTTTGTTAGTGAGAATTTATGAATTAATATAAAAACATACTTATTTGCATAAGATATTTTTCATAAGCTTAAAAATAAGTCAATCCAAACGGGGCCTCATTTCATCATATTTCATCTGATTCAAGATGTGATGTGATATGATTGCGAAGTATTGGAACCTTGTGCATCATATTTCATCTGTCACATGCTTATAACTTTATATGCACTTAAGTTGTTTATCCAAACAGAATCTAAGTTGATACATCTTCTCTTATTTATAGTGCCTTATATGTACCTATATATGCTGCAGAATTGTTGCTTCATGTCAA
Source organism: Trifolium repens (assembly GCA_030408175.1). Classification (NCBI taxonomy): domain Eukaryota; kingdom Viridiplantae; phylum Streptophyta; class Magnoliopsida; order Fabales; family Fabaceae; genus Trifolium; species Trifolium repens. The sequence continues at coordinate 17,342,393 of CP125839.1, read as the reverse complement.
GATTGTGAATCTTATAATATTGTTCAATTTTTGTTTTTGCAGGTTCTTTCAGAAATTAGACCATATCTTATCGGCACAGGAGGAGGAACATTAGAGCTTGTTGAGATTAACGATTACATTGTTCAAGTTCGGTTAAGCGGACCAGCAGCAGGAGTTATGACAGTTCGCGTTGCCTTAACACAGAAACTGCGAGACAAGATACCTTCTATTGCTGCTGTGCAACTAATAGAATGATGTAACATATTCGTTCTTTATGTTTTGAATTTTTCTGTTAAAAGATGAAATATAACAAATCAATACAAAGATGTAATTTTCTGGTCAGAAAAAGAAATTCAGTGTCAGTTACTTAGTTATATGTTTGATACGATTTCCGCTTCCCGCGAGAAATTCAGTGTTAGAAGTAGACTTCAATTAACTTTTTTCATTCTTTCTCTGGTGCGAGTGTGAGGTTGAGTTTTGTTCAATCACTATAGAAAATGGAAAGCCATGAGGATCTAAGATTCTTCGAGTTGAACACGCGTAAGATACCTTTCTGTTGGTTTAGGCCCTTCGAGTGCCGTACTTGGTGCTGTATACGATGCAATATCCACTTCTGTCAATGTTGGATATTGTATGAAAATGCAAGAGACTAAAATTGTGAAAGTGTCTTTAGATACAACTAAATGAAGGACTTTGGATACAATCACCTCAAAATCAAGGTTTGTACGATGTGTCAGTCAGCTTACGGTAGTAGGCGAGAAAAGATGGGATGCTAATAAAATTAATAACTTTTTCCCTGATGCAGTAGCTAATGCAATTTTGTCTGTCTCGACATTCGAGTCGGTCCAAGAAGATAAGCTAATTTGGAACGAGGGTAAAGAAGGGTGATATTCAGTGAAATCCGGATATAGTGTTACAATGGGAAATAAGGAGCAAGGGGGTTATGTTCAGGTTTACATGCTAGTGGAATAGTTTATGACGCGTTCTTGCACTGCCAAAAACGAGATACTTGTTGCGGCGTATACGTAGGAGCTGTATTTCTACGAGAAAACACCTTCAAGAGTGCAATGTTAAATGCCTGTTGACCTTCCGAAGCCGTGGAAGATGAGTGGCATGTAGTTTTGATTGTCGATTGAGTGAATATTGTTGGGAATCTGCAGGTTTATTAAATGTTATTCAGCATACCGCCGGTACCAGGTCTGAAATAAACAATCTTCTGCAGCAGTGTTATTTGATAATTGCAGCAGCGAGGATCGTGTTATAGCAAGTAGGGTTGCTGTAATGGTGTGGATATTATAGCATCATTGGAATAATGCTAAATTAACGCGGATCAGCTGGGTATACAAGCGTAAACCTTGTTGTAGAACAACATATACCAAGTTTATATGCAGAAGAACCGAAATAATGACAGCAGTAGCACGTCTTTGGTGTCGAGCTAGGTGACACCGAACCTGGTATGGTTAAAATGCAACGTCAATGCGGGTTTTCATGACAGTTGAAATACTACCAGCGCAGCCTGTTGTGTTTGGGACAGTAATGTGAACCCGTGCAGACCCAACAAGATAGAAACATTCGCACATGTCAATTATCAAGGGGAAGCTGCAGGACTATTAGAAGCAGTGGTAGATGTCATTCAATCTAGGACAAGCAGAGTTTCACAATTCAATCTATTTTGTCTTTACATTAATCCAACTTTTGAGGTAAAATTTGTTAGGCGAAAAACGAATATGGCTGGCTATTTACGCCAGGGCGGCTATTTCATGGACTATTCATATATTTGAGAGTATTCCTCCTTATATTGAATTTTATTTTAATTTCTGATATGAATTAAGGGTCCGGTTTAGTTTATGCAAATAAATAAAATATATGTTAACTCATAAGTTTGTACGAACTTATAAAAATGTATACTTTTAACTGCTCAAAATAGTACCTATGAAATGAAAATAGAGACTAAAAGTGAATAATTTTTTTTGACGGATTAAACTTAAAAAACTCACGAGTTGAGGGACTAAAAACATATTTAACCCTAAAAAGAATAGAGGACTTTGAGAGGGGAAAACTTTGGAGGATTTTTTTTTTCCTTCATAATTTAAAATCCTCCTAATTAAGAGGAACTCAAAAATTGTATTAGAGGAGGATTTTGGAAGTTTATTTTAATTCTTCAAATTTAATCAATGTTGTTATAATATTCTAAAAACTAAAAATATATTAATCGAAAGTATTCATTTATCTTAACCTACAAAAACACTCAAATAATGTGGAAACTTTCCCCCTACTTTCCTCCCCCAAACCCTCACCTCCCCAGACTCCCCTCCTCTCAACTCCCCTTAAAACTCGCAAACAATGGCTTAAAATTAATTTTGTTGGTAGAGTTAAAAACTGATTGTTTCACAAAAATAAACTTAAAATTATTAAAAATCAATACTAAAACCAAGTGATAAAAGAGTTGATGAATAAATTTCAATTCTCTAGGAGACCATTGTTAAATTGATTTTTGTTTTAAATAAAAGATACTTATAACATTTCATTTATAATAATGTATTTGATATGAGACATCAAATGCAGTTTTACCCCCCCTATTTTGAATAAATCGGAATTTTACCTCCCCCCTATTTCACTAAAGCGGCCATTACTATTTCTATATAACTCCAAATTTAGTGGAGTTTGATTCTGTGAAAAATTAACTCGATTACGGTCATTTTGGTACCTGTTTGGTGAATTATTGATCAAAATTGAGTTATCAAAATTGAGGTACCAGTTTGCTTCTGAGCCTCAACTTCAAAGTTTCGCACATAACTCAATTTTGATCAATAATACACCAAACAGGTACCAAAATGACCGTAACCGAGTTAACTTTCCACATAATCAAACTCCACTAAATTTGGAGTTACATAGAGAGAGTAATTACCGTTTTAGTGAAATAAGGGGGGTAAAATTCCGATTTATTCAAAATAAGGGAGGTAAAACTGCATTTAAGCCATGAAAATATTATAGCTAGCTTAAGAAGTGGTCACCCTCGCAAAAGTAAAAGTTGTCTCATTTGTTTGTCTCCTATCAAATTTGACATGAGAATTTTCAAAATACAAACTAAACTAATGCTAATGCTATAGGTGGTCCACCGCCCACCGTGGACAAGTGATCCATACTGCTATAACAAATATGAATTTTACAAAATTCACCGTTGGATTGAAAGTTTATATCATATAGATCATCCATAAATTTTTTTAGAAAAATTGAAAATCATTTGATATATTATTGAGACCTATCAAGATTAACGGTATTTAATAAAACCCATAAACCGTTAATTTTAAAAGGTTTCAATAACATATCAAATGATTTTTAATTTTTCTAAAAAAAATTATGTACGGTCTATATGATATAAACTTTCAATCCAAGGGTGAATTTTATAAAATTCGTATTCGTTATAACGTTATTCATAACTGGTCCACCATGAATCACTTAAAAAAGTGGTCAAAATTTGCCACTAAGGCTAAAAACATGCTTAGATTCTTTCAAAACTACACCAAATTCTATAAGATCATTTTGGGTGAGTCTAAAACAAACTCGACTCCTTTTAGATGTAGATCATGCACCCAATTAATAGTGTGTAACAATCCCAAACCTTCCTACATCAATTTCACATATAGGTGAGGGCCACATCGTTTTAGCGAGTACAAATCGACCATCATCATCTTGTATGGACATGCCAACACCAACACAATTTCGTTGTTGAGAGAAGGAATCATCAACATTGCATTTATATCTTTCGGCTTCAAACTCTTTCCACCGAATTTCACTACGCATTTGGTTGTTTCCCTTTTGTTCTACACATTTTCGCGATTGCTGTATTGTCCACAACAACCAATGGTCAATTTAACTGAATTAGCAATCCTCCAATCTTCGATCGTGTGTTTTTCTCGATCAAAAGTTTGTAGCGTCGACTCCATTACATTATTCCACAATCTCTAATTACGATGTTTCCATATACTCTAAACCAGCTTAATTAGCCCATAAAAAAGTCTGTTGTTCATCCAGCTTCTACAGTAGTAGAAAAATTGCATTTGTAGTATTTGTTACGTGATAAGCTTCTTCGATTTGGCTTCGCAAATCGCTCATGTGCCAAATCTAAATAAATATCTTTACATGGAAAAAAGAATTTGTAAACTGTCTTCAAAATTATCTTTACATGCAAAACAGTGGCGTCTCCAGGAACCTGGAGCAGGGGGTTCAAACTATTTTACTTTAAGAAAAATTTTGCTTCAAAATATTTTTTATATTTTAGTTAGCAATTGTTTTTCTAAATGGAAAAATTTTATTGAAAACGGCTTAAAATTAATAAATTGTTTACAAAAAAATAGAAAATATTTTAAAAAAAGATTATCCTAAGGTTAAATTCATCCAAAAAAAATGTTCTACCAAAATTAATAGTTGGGTTAGTATCTTACAAAAAAGTGTTAGCTAACCAAGCAAATCAGAATCGGATCGATTATTGAACGGATGTACATACCGGTTCAAGGTTCAATAGGTCGGACCGGAGGTCAACAGATCGAACTGTTTTTAATTAAATATTTTTTTTTTTATTTTTATATACTATATAAAATAATAATAAATAAAATTAGATAATATTTATAATTTCATACTATATAAAACATAAAACATCATAAGTCAATACATAAAAACTAGACTCGATAAGAATTGGTTCGATTAGAAACTAGACTTGAGTTTGACATAAACTCTTTTTTCAGCTTGAGTTCGACTCGTTTATAGTTTGCGAGCAGTTCGGTTCAGCTCATTAGGTTCAATTCATTTTCAACTTGAAACTAAAATCAAGAATTCGATATGAATTTTTTTTTTCATTATATTTATTCTCCATTTTAAATTATATAAATTTTAAATTATTTTTGAAGTGTTATTTAAAAATATATTTTTAAGTCTTATATATATAATCAAGTCAGCTCGTGAACCAAACAAGTCGAACTATATATAGCTCAAGTTCAGTTCATTTAATTAACGAACTTAATATTTAGCTTAAGTTCGACTCATTTGGTTCATGTACCAAGTTCAAAACCAAACAAGCCGGACTATATATAGTTCAAGTTCAACTCGTTTAATTAACGAACTTAATATTTAACTTAAGTTCGACTCATTTGGTTCTTTAACCAAGTTCAAAACCAAACAAGTCGAACTATATATAGCTCAAGTTCAACTCGTTTAATTAACTAACTTAATATTTAGCTTAAGTTCGACTCATTTGGTTCATGAACCAAGTTCAAAACCAAACAAGCCGAACTATATATAGCTCAAGTTCAGCTCATTTAATTAACGAACTTAATATTTAGCTTAAGTTTGACTCATTTAGTTCTTGAACCAAGCAAGTTAAACGAATTAATTGTCAAATCGATCTCAAACTCTATTCGACTTGTTTAGGTTCATTGTCAGCCCTAATAAAGAGAGAATAAAATTTGAAAATAACTAAGTTAAAATTGTTTTGAGTTTAACAGGGTCAGTGGTGCAATATAGAAAAATGAGGGGGTTCAAAATATAAATTATATAGGATTATATGTGTATTTTTTTTAAGTCCAGGGGGTTCAGTTGAACCCCCTCAGCTCTATGTGGCGACGCCACTGATGCAAAAGCCAAACAATTTGACGGACATTGAATGTCTTTCTTGCGAAGTCTGCTTGCGTCGGAAAACAACTGGGGGACATTGAACATCTAGGTCCGATTTTTAAGTAATTGGGGGACCTAGATATTACAAATTACAAACTTAAAAGACATATTTGTTACTTAAAATATTTAAAGGACTTATTTGTTACTTTAAAAACTTAAAGGATCAATCTTTACAAACGTAAAACTTAAAGTATGAATGGATGCATTTTGCCATGAGTTTTTAATTAAGTCATTTTAAATTTGCAGTAGTTGTGTGTGTAAATTTTTGTAGTAATTACTATTATGTCTTGTAAAAAAAATGTCACAAAAATATTGTTAAAAATGTTGTGTTTTGTGGGTCTTTGGGTGTGATGACTTTTTTGTACTCCTTTTGTTTATGTACTTGGATTTTTTTTTCTTTTCATATCTATAAATTATAGGGTTAATAGGCTTTTACTTCCCTTCAAACTAAGCGAGTTTTGTTTTAACCCCCTATAATTTTTTTTTGATATTCCCCTTTGTAATGTTTAGATTCCCTCATTTTATCCCCTGACTTATTTGATACTTAAAAAATTTAAAGGACCAATCTATTACAAACGTAAAACTTAAAATATGAATGGATGCATTATGACATGAGTTTTTAATTAAGTCATTTTAAATTTACAGTAGTTGTGTGTGTAAATTTTTGTAGTAATTATGTCTTGTAAAAAAATGTCACAAAAATATTGTTAAAAATGTTGTGTTTTGTGGGTCTTTGGGTGTGATGACTTTTTTGTACTCCTTTTGTTTATGTACTTGGATTTTTTTTTCTTTTCATATCTATAAATTATAGGGTTAATAGGCTTTTACTTCCCTTCAAACTAAGCGAGTTTTGTTTTAACCCCCTATAATTTTTTTTTGATATTCCCCTTTGTAATGTTTAGATTCCCTCATTTTATCCCCTGACTTATTTGATACTTAAAAAATTTAAAGGACCAATCTATTACAAACGTAAAACTTAAAATATGAATGGATGCATTATGACATGAGTTTTTAATTAAGTCATTTTAAATTTACAGTAGTTGTGTGTGTAAATTTTTGTAGTAATTATGTCTTGTAAAAAAATGTCACAAAAATATTGTTAAAAATGTTGTGTTTTGTGGGTCTTTGGGTGTGATGACTTTTTTGTACTCCTTTTGTTTATGTACTTGGAATTTTTTTTTCTTTTCATATCTATAAATTATAGGGTTAATAGGGTTTATCCCCTTGAAACTAGGCGAGTTTTGTTTTAGCCCCCTATAATTTTTTTTTGAGATATTCCCCATGTAATGTTTAAATTCCCTCATTTTATCCCCTGATGATACAACATGTTGTAATTGCTTTATTTTTAATTTAAATTTTAATGCCACATCATTAAATTGGTTTAATTTTCAATCTTTTTTTTTATAAATTGTACTAAAAAAATAACAAAAAAAAATTAAAATAAAAGAAAGGTTAATAAAATGGATCGACTCATCTTTGTTTATGGCTTATTGTGGGTCGACTCATCTTCTTCGTGGGTCACGAACGAGCTACAGTGACGAAATCGTAGGCGACCGATGCGAAAATGAAATCGACAGCAACGGCGGTGAAAAGGAGATTGACTTTGAAGTTGGGTTATTGAAATTGTTTCTGGATTGTGGGTTACCGAAATTAAAGCATTGACGCGAAATTTTTTATGGGTTCTAGAGGTTGCAAGGGGGTAAACTTAAAAAAAATAAAATTACAAGGGGGTAATACAAAACTCGCATACTTTGCAGGGGGTAAAAGCCTATTAATCATAAATTATATTTTTCATTTTAAAAGAAAATAAAACCAACAAGAATGTTTCTTTTCTTTTTAATATCTATAAATTATATTTGTCATTTTATTAAAGAAAATAAAACCAACAAGAATGCTTTTTTTTTTTTTTCATATTTATAAATTATATTTGTCATTTTAAAGAAAATAAAACCAACAAGAATGTTTCTTTTCTTTTTAATATCTATAAATTATATTTGTCATTTTATTAAAGAAAATAAAACCAACAAGAATTCTTTTTTTTTCATATGTATAAAATTATATTTGTCATTTTAAAGAAAATAAAACCAACAAAGAATGTTGTTGTAGAGTCGCACACTTGTCTCTAAACTAGATCCATGGTCACCTACATCAAATTTGGGCCCAGCTTGTGCTCCACCAAAGTCACCATACATTGCACATTACTGCAATCTTGAATTTGGCCATTATCAACATTGATGCCTACTTAGATAGTGAAGTTTGCAATGTGTCATAATAAGAGACTGACATTTTTAACATAAATTATATTGGTATTGGTACACTACAAAACTCCAAGTGTATGAAGAAAAAAATCAACGATCTCTTATATGTTATTTATAGGGTTAGGGCAGTTGAATTTGTAATTTATATGAAAAAATTTGAAATTTAGGGGGAATTTTTTGTTGTTGTGTACAATGAAATCAATAAGAATTGAACCTCGTGTATACTATCTAAACTCTGACTACTTAATCAAATTTAGTAACTTAATTTAGGGAGAACTTTTAAAATATTCACCCGGAGGTCGTAAGAAATTAAAAAGATGAGTAATTAAATGGAGTTTTGGCCAAATAATTTAATGGAAATCTCAAAGATAAATGTTTTCTATGCTATTATATGCACCCATCTGTTTTTGCTAACACACCTAAATTATATGATATTTTAGTGGTTTTTGTCACTTCGGGAGCATCAGGAATACTCTAGTCCAAAATACAAAAGAATTCAAACTCAATGAATTTCCAATGAATACAAGTTAAAAGGTTGATGCACTACTCATAAAACAAACAATGAATTCGGCTTAGCTATGTTATATTAATTGTGATCTAGTTATTTTGAAATCTTTGGAAGAATTTTGGAGACTAACAAGATAATCCGACATTCATATTGCAATAACATTAAATATATTTTTCGTTCCAAAAGAATTATCAACCAACAAAAATTTCCTGCAGGATGTTTTGGTCCCTGTCATAATCAAAGATGTGTAGTTATTCTTACAAATTTTTAAAAAAGTTTATCATTTTTTTGGACATATTTAATATTGTATGAATTTTTAATTAGACCATATGCAATGAGGTTGTTGAATTTAGTTTCAACACCCAAAAATTTTTGCAATGAGGTTGTTGAATATATGCTGGAGGAGAGAGAAGATGAATAAATTCAACATGTTGAATTCTGCGGAGAGAGAAAGATATCACGCCACATGGCAGCACGCGACTGGCTCACGAGATTTTAAACTCATCTTATCTTTTAACTCAATTATTTCAATGCAAATAAATTTGTTTTTTTTTTATTTTTTCACCAAAATTCGTAATTTTTTTTTCTCTATAAATAGAGACTTGGTTCAATTGATTTGGACACAGAAAAAAAATCAAGTTTTTCAATTGATTTGGTTCAATTATTATAATTTTATTTAATCATAAAAAACAAATATTAAAATTTAAATAAAAATATGAAATAAAAAGTGGTGGGGTAGAGAAGGTGGTGGGGTAGGGTGTTGAATGAAAAAACTATTGGAGAGGGTAAAAATTGAATGGGGTGTTGAATTATTAGGTGGAAGAGAGAGAAGATGATGTGGAGTGTAAAAAGTGGAAAAATATGGTGTTGAATGTTTTTGCCATTGTACATGGTCTTACTAAAAGTTTAAGATTAAAAATATAATAAAAATATGAATCTATATATTAAATTTCATTTATTGTTTAATGACTTTTTATAATATTTTAAACATTATAGTTCCTATAAAAAAAATCATGCGAAAATATATATTGACTTAATAATAGAGACTAAAACAGTTGTAGAAAAAATTTGTAAGAACAAAAATGTGTCAATTTTTTTATTAAAACAAGAAATAAAACTTTATAATTTTGAAATAAAATGATACATTTAACCCTTTAAAAATTAGACTTCGATTAGAAGAGAAGTAATATATAGAAAGTAAAACTTCTTATAAAAAAATTAGAAAGAAAAACTTAAATGAGATTTTAGATCATGACTTTTCTCATCGGTTCAACATTGATTTAAGTCACCACATTCTATATCCTCTAAATCAATAACAATGTTTAAACAATTTATAAGCCATTTTGAGCTGATTTTAAAGTCAAAAGTTCATTAAGATCATATTTTAAACAACTTATCATGAAATAGTTCAAAAATTACATAAGTACTAATTTACTAATAGACAGTTAGAGTCTCTTTGAACTACAAAATATAACTATAAAACAGAACAACACATCCATTATGACTATAGATATAATTTGATTGATATTATATAACTATAAAATCAATTAATTGCAGCCAATAAATAAAACTTTTTAAGTAAAACACATAAATTCAATTTCATAAAAAGTTTTATCTATTGGCTGCAATTAATTGACGAACTTCACACAATTATTAGCAATTCATTATAATTTGATTGATATCGTTTATATTTTAAGCTTGTTATTTTGTATATTTAAAAAGTCAAAAGCAATATTAATATTATGTCAAATTTTTTTTGTGCAAAAAATACTATTTCCAATCCATTACCTATGCAATACAAATTAAATATATAGCCTTTCTATATAAAAAGCTCAAACACAAAGAGGACATGAAGTTTCCCAAAAGCATATAAATAACACTAGATGAAGGAGCACCCTAGCTAATTAATTTTTTTTTTTATAAGCAAAAATTGAATTATAAGGAGTACAAGGGGTACTCAACCCTTACAATTCAAATGTGACAATAAAACTTTAGCCACTTTGTAAACAATCTATAGGATTATTACACCAAGTACCAAAAGATATATCGACGTTACTCTCAATCGACCGGTAAACCAAAACCACGACATATAAATAATTTGGTCCAGTAATGTAGATATATTGACCCTTTCTCCTCTAAATACAATATGATTGCGCCACCGCCAAATACACCAAGTTGTTGCTAGCCAAATAACATGTCGATATCGCTTATGAACATTACTTTTGAGCAAGTCACCAAACAATATGAAATGTCCCTAGCTAATTAATTAATTCCACCACAATTCTCTTGAGCTTTGGAAAAATTCTTAACTATGATTGTCTTTCAATATGCAAAAAGATTTACTTAATTGACCATTATATTCTTCTTAAATTCTGTTGGTGTCAAAGCTATTAAAAACTACCAAAGTATATATATATATATATATATATATATATATATATAATATCCACTTATATGTAAAGTTTACATCAAATTATACGTTTATAAGATGGTTCGATACATATTTTATTTGGATATGTATCACTATATACTGTCGGTACGGATAATTATGATAGATACACAAATAATATTTAATATAGAAAAATTAGCAAACACTATTTATAAATCTATTTGAATTGTCCATATCAATGATTATATCAATACATATTCAAATAAAATATATACTAAAGAATTCACGGTAAAATAAAGATTCAAAATGACTATACATATAAACTGCATTTATCCTTGTCTCATACAAGATATTCACATATTACATTACTTTCTATTTTTGAAGCACATATTACATATTACTTATATAATAATTAAGAAGAAAAAATGACAACTAATTATTAGTTGGACTAATGATAATTGATGTTAAATAATTTAGTAGAAAGGATCACAGTTTGTTTCCAACAACTATATTCAAAAAGGGCTGAAACCACTAGCGGTGAAAACAAAACAATAAGAAGAAAAAATGGCATATACATCTATAACTATATATAAAAGGGATTGAAGATTTTGGTGTAGACTTTTCGATTTTTCCATTTTACCCTTATTAACTACCCAATATTACACAAATAAAAAATTATCAACTTCTACCTGATGTATCTATTCAATACTTTCTTACTATATATAAAGAGGATACCAAAAATTTTGGTGTGGACTTTTCATAATACCAACAATACCCTTAACTTTTTTTGAACAACAAAATTTTTTTATTAACAAACTCACCATAACATAATGCATTTTTTTGATATAAGTTTGCATAGTAGACACAGACAGGCGCGCTGTCTGGCCGCTAGTATTAGATAATAAAAAATCTAAAATAATATCTTCTTTTAATTGGATAACTTTTAAGTTACTTTTGTTCCTTAATTTCCGGCCTTCTTCCCCCATAAACAAGATTAAAATTATATATAACTAAAAAAATAGCAAAAAATATACAAAGATTGATTTGACAATTATATCAATAAAAATATATAACACATAAAACATATATTATACCTTAAGATTTTTTTTCACTTGTCTCATATAATTAAACAACAAAACATACATGATTATAGTTAATTCAACTTGTCTAATCAGTGAGACATTTTAGAATATTCACCTGCATTTGCAAACAACTTACATAGCTCTCTAATTCACTCACCATTTTCTCATCACACATAATCTCTTCTCCTCCTGGAATCAATTTTCTAAGACACCTCAATTGGTCATCCACAATCTCATCTTCATCATAATCATTTTCTTCAACCAATTTTTTTTCCACCAAAATCTTACTAACCTCAGATTTTGAACAATTTTTTTTAGAAAAATCAAGTGGGCCCATTTCATTTTGTTGATAATTAATTCTTGATGAACCTTCACCACCACCATCTTTTTGAAGCTTCAATTTTAGAGCATTACTCCAAGCAAAACCTTGAGATGAAAAAACCATTGCCATGTCCACTTCATACTTGACAACATTTTCAACATTCTTGGCTTCAATAGAATTTCTTCTTTCTTCCTTGATCTTCATCAAAGCTGGTGCTAAATAGTTCATATAGTTTCTAGTAAATTTTGCTTGCACTACTTTGTTTGGTTCAACCGAATAAACGCGCTTGCGTTTATTTTTTTGGCCTTCCATAAATCAAAAAATATTATACAATATGTATTTTTTTTATTGAAAAGACGATATATTATAAAGAAAAAATAATCTAAGTATAACAGGTACTCGAACCAAATACAATAAAAACTACGGAAACCTAATTAAACCAATGACCAAAACTAGTTCGGAATTCATATAAAAAAATAAAAATATATACCCTTTTGTTATTAAAGAATGTAAATAAGTAGTGCAATAATATTGATGAGGAAGAGGAAGAAGATGAAGATGAAGAAGAATTGTTGGTGATAATGGAATTGAAGTTGTAATAATTGATATATAAAAAAGAAAAAGAGTAAAGTAATGGGATATTGTAGTGGAAAGTGAGGGAATGAAATAGAGTTATAGTGGTTGCTTGTGTAAGCTATGATGAGGAGAATGAAGGCAAAAACAATCTTTTGGGATGTGTTGGTTTTGATGAGTTACTCTCTTGAAATGAGTTCAAGATATAGGCTTGAGAATCTCAAGTTGTAAAAATATTAATAAAATAAATTATTATTTTTTCTTGAAATGAGAGGGTCCCATTATACAAAATAATTGGTATGATAATGATATTTAATTTTACTATTTATAAGTCTCATATTATTTGTGGTTTAAGCTAAATCACATGTTTAAAAGCTGTGAAATATGAGACAACAAAATGCAACTTAATCAGATTACTATGTGAAAACAAACACACACTTGAATAGATTGTACTACGATCAAATGGTTTCCTTTTTTATTACAAAAGTTTGTGAAATACTCATCATAAACCAAAATATTATACGGTGCTTTTGTTTTACAAAAAATCAAATATGCTACTCACAAGTCACAATTATAAAAATAAATCATTCATGTGTAATTTAAATATTCATTATTATTACTATTGTATTTTTTTTTAAGCTATTGCTATCGTATTTTTAAACTTATGAAATTCATACTTTTTTATATAATTTAAATTTGAAATTCTATTTAAGTTAGAAAAGACATGAATAGAAAGGACGTACATTATCTAAACTAAACATACTTAAATACTCCATAATAACATATTAAGATAATAATAATAAATATATTATTAAAATAATGTAGTTAATAATTAATAATTTTATATTTTAAAGTGACAAATAATTTATTATTTAAGATAAATTAAAATTCTAAATATGATAGATAATGATGTTATGATGAGAGGGAGAAAAATATTAATTTCATGCACACGCACAAATTGAGAGCATGAATCATGTTTTAGTGCACTTGGAAACAAATGAAGCCACACCGTCCGAAAATTTGAGATAATCCGATTAAAATCAATGTTCTAATTTCCATCATTAAAATTTGATCTTAAATAAAATAAAATAAAAACAAACCGTTTAATTTTGATCGAACGATTTCAAATTTGAGATGAACCTAATATAATTCTATGTATGAAATTATAGGAAAATAAGAGCACAAAGAATCAAAAGATATGAGTGAAAGCAAAATAGTGGGAGTGGTCTATAAATTTTAAATGGCACATGGCCTCACATGCTTGTTGCTTTTTTCACAACTACCCAAAGAAACGAACTTTCTTTCTTCACTCCCATGTGCAACTAGAAAACAAAAACACAAAAACCCCACTATAAATGTACTCACATGACTCCACCAATTTAAGTGTGCTACTCTTTTCTCTTTGCATTTTCAGCCTCTCCCCTCCTTACAAGTTTTACTTCCTCATTTCAAATCAACCAGCTCATCCTATACTCCTACCACACTTTTCCTTTCCCCTTTCTTTTGGAAATACATTTTCTACATTTGCAAAATCATGTTTTGTTACATGTCTCAACAATCTAATTGTTTCATTAAGTTTATGTTTGATTTATAGTTGAATTATATTTAATTTAGCATAAACATCACATTTAATATGTAAAGTTAAAATTTGAATCTCAGATACTTCACTTATTTATTTTTTAGAGTAAAATTTTTAGACATTAAGCTACGTATCAAATAAATTGAATTTTAAATGAATTGAGTTATTCCTGCATTAATAAAAATTAGTTTTAAATAAATTATTTTAAAAAAAAATTAAGTTGAAGAAAATATATATGTTTGGACATATATATGTACATATAAAAATGAGTTGTACAATAATATACTTGAAATGTAAAAATTATGTTTTAAGTTAAAAGATACATGTCCTAACTCTAAGTTAGAATTTATTTTAATGACAAAATAAACTTAATCAATACCACTTAAAATTAATTTTGTGTCTAGATTCATTTTTGACTCTTTCAACAATAAAACCAAGCAAAAACTAAGATGACATACATAATTGAGATAAAATCACTCATTACATTGTTACATATCTAGACAGTCCAATCTAATGAGTTGTTTGATTTGATTAATTAAGATCACATGAATATGCATGTGAACATGTGAAATTCTTTTCCTACACATATTCACTCTAATGGAGATGATTTTATTAATGTCCCTCAAAAAACATTTTCTAACGGGTCAATTTAATTCTTGATAAATAAAATTTGACTTAATTATGACATTTTTATATTATGGACAAACTAGTTTAAAATATTTTAATAGAAAGACATATTTATCTCCAAAAAATTAAAATGAATCTTCAATTTAAATATATAAGGAACCGTCAACCCAAAATGTAAATATCTCTTTTTCGTTAGAACTCAAACATAAATTTGTTACATTTCAAGAATCTGGCCTCTTTCATAGGTAACATGAGTCCTCTCTCTTTAAGTTTCCTTTTGACCTTTTTTCAATTGAGTTAATTATGACTATATATGGATGGTTCAATAATCACTTCAATGCCACTTTGTATAATATTCCTAAAATTTATCAACAAATAATAGTGATAGGTTAAAATAATAGTGATATATGAGTCCCTTTGGAAACATCAAATTGATACATAACACTACTGAAAAAAAAACTTAATTATGTATCAATTTATAAGAGATTAATTGTTATACGCTAATATTGTAATTTTTTTACAGATGCATTCAATTAAATTATATTATAGAGTGATCACTTATAAATTAATTGTTCAACTATCTCATTAAATATCTACATTGTATAAATTGATTTGATATATGATTGAACTTTTTTTTACACAATTCTGTCTATACAATTTAAATTCATTATTAACTTATTTTCACTTTGTATAGGTACCCACCCTCTTAAAAAGGATATGAAGTTTTGTACTGAATTTTCTGTCCTGCGAATAGAATTCACATTTAGGAAAATTTTGTAATGAATGGGTAATGAATTGCGTACCTAAGGGTCTGTTTGGTTCAGGAGTTTTGGAGGGAAGGTGAGGGGAGGGGAGGTGATATTTTAAATTTTTATGTTTGGTTCAACTTTTTAACGAGGGGAGGGGAGGGAATGAGAGAAGTAATTTATTTTTTTAGCCTTAACCTTATAAACTCAAAATAAGGATTAAATTATAATGGATATATTACGTCAAAAAAAAAATCTAATGGATGTATATCCAAACAAAAAAAATCTAATGGATGTATATCCAAACAAAAAAAAATCTAATGATCGAGTAGAAAACCTAATTTTTTTTGTTGTAAAAAAAATATAACCTAAAATTTTAATATTGCAACAAGGATAATTTAGAATTTCAATAAAAAAGTGAGGGTAATTTTGTCAACATAATAAATTATGTTTTACCTCGTCTCCCCACATTAAAAATCCCTCCCCTCACC
The DNA here is from genome assembly GCA_030408175.1 of Trifolium repens. Taxonomy (NCBI): domain Eukaryota; kingdom Viridiplantae; phylum Streptophyta; class Magnoliopsida; order Fabales; family Fabaceae; genus Trifolium; species Trifolium repens. The sequence goes on along the minus strand of CP125839.1, from coordinate 17,326,169 downwards.
TCCCCTCCCCCTCGGTTGAACCAGACAAACCCTAAGTGTACGCATACAACATTTTTATTTCTTCCAATAAAATAAATTTCATTCATATGCTAAAATAATAATAATAAATTGAAATAAAGATAGCTAAATGCTCGTTAAAAATACATAAAAAATTTCAGTTGACAATATAGCGTGAACAAACCAAACTCTAAATCTTAACAATCATACTAAATCATCCACATATGACTAAAGGTCAATAATAATTAAATAATTATTTGTTTGTACAGGTAATAAGATATATTACTCATCTAAAATTATGTTGCTTTTTTTTTTGGGAAATATGTTCCGGAGAGGAGTAGATATGAATCATTTGATATTTTTGGGGATCGAAATCATATGATATATGAATTGGTGATATAGATTCATTCCGTGTGTATTAATTATTTACATTTTATTAATTAAATTTCAAAAATGAATAATCTCAGAAATTGAAATTGAAGTTTTTATTGAGTTTTCTAGTAATTTCATGACTTTTGATTATTTATTTATCATCAAGTTGTATGTTGCATCTTTTAAAATATGTTAAATCATTTAAGTACATGAATTTGATAGAGGCGCCAAAACTATCTGATTTAAAATATGGGAACCAATTTCGTGAAAAGATAAAAATATGCGAACCAAAACTGTAATTAAACCAATCATATATTAATTATAGTAAACTCCTATGTGCTTTAAACTCCTATGTGATTTGTTTTTAGGTTTTTAACATATAAATCCAATTATCGCCGGCCCAAGTTTTTCAGATAAATTTTTTTGTCTCCAAGTTCTCTTTGTTCATCATAGAGGGATGATTTTGGGTCACTCTTGGCCTAGAATCACCCCCTCTACACCTTTTTTTTCTCTTCTTTTAATATAAATAAGTGATTTTCATATAGATTTAAGTTTTTCTTTTAAATTTTTTTGTGATTTCGTCAGTGGCGGACCTAGGGGTGGGCTGAGGTGGGCCACGGCCCACCCCCATCTCAAAAAAATAATTTTTTTTATATGTGGAGTATTAATTTAAATGTATTATTAATTATTTTAAGTCATTTAGTATACATATTTGTACAAATATTAATCTAAATATTAATTTAGAGTTTATTATTGGTCATTATAAGTAACTCGGTACACATATTAGTTCAAGTATTAGTGTAAATATTAGTTAAAACTAGCAATTGAACTAGCATATATAAATATGAAATGACATAAAAAAATATGTTTAATTAATATTTAATTTTTTAAGTCCCGTATTTTGACATTTGTTGCAATTTTAGGCTTATCTCAATTTTATTTATTTTTTTGCTGTAAAAATAGCGAATTTTAATGCAAAAAAAATTTGAATTTTGGGTTAAATTTGATATTTCATCTTTATATTCAATGTTTGAGACAATGAATCACCTTAATGGCCAAAAATCACAATTTTTAGAGTAAAAATATAGATTGTTGGTACCAAAATTGTAACATATGAAAATAGAAGGATTAAAAAATTCAATTTGAAAATAGATTGACTATTTTTCGGCCCACCCACTATAATTTTTCTGGTTCCGCCACTGGATTTCGTCATCTAAGTGCGGCGTTGTGTTGGTCGTCGTCTTGTGAGGCGTTATCTGATTTATCGTATTGTTGCGGTGCTCATTTGATTCTTCTCGAAAGATTATCTTCAGTCAATTACAGATTTCAATCAATGATTTGGGAATCAACGTTGCAGATCCGGAAGCATGGATATTTCGGTGATTTTAATTTTATCATATTATTTGTACTAGGCATTTTGCCGTTGTATGCTATTAACTCGTATGTTGTGAGTTTGTTCGCAGATTCATCCTTTACGTTTTTAGTGAAGTTGGATATGTGGTTGTATTTGATGTATTTGTCGATTTGAATGAATGAATATCATTTTGTTTGTGTAAAAAAAAAAATCAAAGTCGCAAGTATCACAAGCAAAAATTTGAGTTTTTGTAGTGCTGAAAATCAAGTAAAAATTACCAACAATGGATTGATTGATCCTAATGATAAGAGATTTAAACTTCTTTAATTATAAAAGATTTTGTTAATTCGATCTCTGACTCTTATGTTTAGAAAAATATTAATCATGTTAAATGATAATAAAAATTTCAAACTTATGTGATAGTAAAAGAAAAATCAATTAACTAATAAAAGTTTATTTATGCCAAAATTGTATCATTAACTTCAATACAAAGAAAACCCAAGCTAGCAAACCCCACCATAGGTTTATTCCACATATGCAACGATGTGCATGGTATATTTTGATAAGATATATGTCAAAGCTACCTAAGTCTCCTAAATTGCACAAATTAAGAAAGTTAGGTTTTTGATAGAATGAACAAAGTCCAAATTCCTGTTCTAGTGGGACGGTTACAATGACATAAACCTTGGAGTTGTGCAAGCAAAGTCAAAAACATGTCTTCATTAAGAAAGAAAAAAAGTGAAATTGAAATTAGTGAAAAGACTATCATCATGTAGCTTGATAACTTAATTAATTAAATTTGTTGACCTTCAATTAAAATTAATCCTCCTATGAGAGTCCTACGTACCTGATTAATAAATTGTTTATTCGAAAGAGGAAACTAAAATATGCCGTAATAAAAAAAATCTATCAATTTTTTTTTATTTTTTATATTTAAATTAATTGTCACTATAACAATTATACACTATTAATCATAATTCATGTTGTGACATATATAAGAGTTATATTAAAGTTAAATATTTTTAATAATCAAACCTTTCAAAATGCTCATTTGAGTTTATTTTAAGTAAACTCGTTATCTAAAATAATCAAGTTTTATCAGATTAATTAGACAGGGTTTAAAACTCGTAGATTTTGTCATAAGACATAATTTTAAAAAACAATTTTTTGGAAAAATCTATTTTGTAATGAATATTCAAATATTTAGATTAATTTTACGATTTATATGTTAGCGCTCGAATGTATTAAAATATATCAATTTTATTTTTAGTTTTTTAATTTTTTTTAAAATTACGGTTCCTCTAAATATCATTAGTAATTTACCTATAATTTCAAAATTAAAGATGAAACAATTTAATTATTGAATTGGTGGTTCAGAAATTATGGTCTTAGCTCATATTGACAAGTTGGTTGTTGAAGATTGTTAGTGGTGGAAGGTCGATTTTGGTTCCTTTTGGGGGAAAAGTACCTGCAAAAATGTTAGCACTTCAACGCTCAAATCAGTATTTGAATGAGGAATAATGAGTATTTAGTATTGGAGGCGCATAAATTTCATACCTGTCGATTGATTTATGAATGTTTATATATAGGAGGATATTATGGTTTAGGACACGATGAGCTCCCCCATATGGGTGGATCGGCCATGTGCTTGACACATGTATTGTCCTTTGCAGAGGATTGTCCTTTATACTTAGGAGGCACATTTGGGATATTGGAGACTCTTCGCCTTTACCCGTGCTCGCTGTATTGGACCGTGGTCGTTCGCCACGTGATTATTATCTTTATCTCATTTAGATCAGTGTTGATGTTTATTGGGCTTTTAGCCGATCCAAAATTATTATTATTATTATTATTATTATTATTTTAAGATATTATCAATGACTATTACCAAAATAAGTTAATAGGAACATGCAATATGAACTTTTAGAAAAACGCAAGAACTAAAATTGAAATTAGGAAGTTTGGAAAGGTCAAAATTCAAAGACTTTTTTAGAAGAATTAAGGCCAAATTATACTTTTAGTCCCTTAACTTATTTAATAGTTTCATTTTGGTCCCTTAATTATTTGTTGTTCCGTTTTGGTCCTTTAACTTTATTTTTATGAGTCATTTTAGTCCTTTCAATCAGTTTTCAAATCTGGAACGTTGGATATGAGAGACACATGGTACACTTGCCACATCTGATAATTTCCATTTTGTTCAAAAACATTTCTCCCAGCACACTTCTCTATCCAAAGACTATCACAACCAAAATAGGAACAAGAAGAATTGTTTTTGTATAAAGAAACAGAGAGGGAATTTGAAGAAGAGGCACAAGTGAGACAAGAATGAAAATGAATATAAGAACAAGAAGAATTTGAAGGAACAAACTGAAAAAATCAAACCCAGAAATTAATTTAGGATAAAGGAACAAACTTTACCTAATTATCAATTCCCATAAATTGGGAAGTGGGGTAGCTACCATTAAATTTGAATATGAAATCTGCAATTTGAAAGAACAATCTTTGGGTTTTTTTTTCTTCTTTTTCCTTCTTCTCTATCTTGTTTTTATTTTTGTTTTTGTGTTTGTTCAAGTTTGATGTTTGTGTAATGTTTTCAATTTTAATGGTGGTGTTCTTCCACGTCAAAGGTTGCATGATGTTCTGGTGTAGCGGGTGAATGGAGAAGATGGATGATGGATGGAAAAGAAAGAGAATGTAAATAGAAATTATAAGATACCGTAAGTCCACCGTAAAATCTGATGTGCCTCTCATATCCAACATTCAAGATTTGAAAACTGATTCAAAGGACTAAAATGACTAATAAAAATAAAGTTAAAGGACCAAAATAGAACAACAAATAATTAAGGGACCAAAATGAAACCATTAAATAAGTTAAGGGACTAAAAGTATAATTTAGCCAAGAATTAAATATGAAAGTTGGTATCTTTATAGGAAGTAAAAATTATACTCAACCCAAAATTAAAACTGAAAGACTAACTGAAAAATGTCGAAATAATTAGGTTGGACGTTAAGACTGAGATTCAAACTTTGATCTTCACTTCGTACGGGTTTTCAATGATTTATTCATTTTTTTTATCTAAGAAAAAATAAAATAAAAATTGAAAGAATAAAAAATAATTCAACCCCAGACCCCCACCAAAGAACATAGAGAAGATCAAAAGGAAAGTTAGCTCAAAGTCCTTTTGCTTTCAGAGATGATTCTGGACCCTGGTAGTTAATTTCCACTCTCTGATGCAAAACTATAAATGCCAACCACCCTTTTGGACAATTATGTGTACTATCCATGTGCACAAGAGTTAAGAATTATTTCAGATTATTAGTATAAAGTACATTTCTCATTCTCATAGTTCATAATCAATATTAGTAGTTTTATTCTACCTGATACAGAATCACAAGTGCCAAAAAATATTATTATACACACATGAATATATTAAATCTCAATATCTAGGGATGACATAATCTACAGTGAATTTTGTTAGCTATGTACCTATTATCATGACAAATTTCAAAAGCAACACTAAAATTAGCATAGGTAGGGAAAAAAAATCAGGAATTAATTAACATTAATTGAATGTTTGAAATAGTACAAAAGAAAACCACATAATTCACATTGATGAGTCATACATAATAAATTTAGGTTAGTGAAAATGTCAGGGAGGTAGTAGGATGCAATAATAGACAGCTCAAATTGTAATAAAATTAAGGGTAAATAATTGTTTATCCATTGCAAAGTTGGTGAGATTTGATTTACCTTGTCTAATTTATTTCTAAATACACTTTTGTAATGACAAAATTTCTTATTTTGCCTCTGTAGTGATCAATTTGGACTTTGACTGATCATTTTAGCTGATAAGTACACATGAAATTTAATTTATTTTATATTTATTTTTTGGATGACGTGACACGTACACGTGACATTTAATAAAATAAAAAATAATTCTACGTGTATGTACCTCAACAAAAATGCACAGTCAAAGTTCAAGTTGATCACTGAGGTGGCAAAATAAGAAATCTTGACATTGAATAAGCAGAAGTAAATCAAATCTCACTAACTTTACAAGGAATAAACATCTATTTACCCTTAAATTAACATACATTAAAATAAAAATAAAGATTCAAGCTAAAATTTTCTGAAAAAAATTAACAACCTCAAAGTAATGACACTGACACTACCATGAGGACATATATAAAGGTTTGGAGTTGAAATTTTCAAATTGGGTCATAAAAGGGTTTGATTGCATCTTACTTTATTGATTGACTCTTCATGCTTCTTCAATTATTTTCTATACTAAATCAGCAAATATTAATCTGTAGTTATTGTTGCTGCTCTTTTTTTTAAGCCATCAAAGTATGTATATTATTGTTAATTTAATTTGTTAGATTTTGTTGGAATATGAGAACTGAATCCAAAAATTACTATTATTATTGGTCTATTATTATTTAACTCTTTCATCTCTGTTATCGAATCCAAGCTATAACTTCTGTTTTAGTGCTAGCATATTTTAAACTCTTAATTTTATATAAATTTAAGAAAACATAATTACATAATTAGTTAGTAATTATTCTGACTATTTATTAATAGCTCATTTTCACATGTGGATGGCACAAGTCAGAGTTCGATGTGACAAATAAACAATAAAACGTTTATTCATTTAAAAAGAAAAGGAGCTTCGGTCATTTATGCAGCTTATTTCGCTTGCATGTGTTTGGGTTGTATGGAATGAAAGAAACCTCATGTTGTTCAGAAACTCAGCAAATTCTGTGCAGCAGCTTTTGGATAAAGTCAAAATGTTCTCATATCGGTGGTTGAAGACGACAAAAGTTAATTTAGTTACGAATTATCATTGTTGGTGGTCGAGCCCTTTGTTTTGTTTGGGTATTGACTAATTGTTATATTATCTTGATGGCTGTCAGATCCTTTTGTAAAATTTTGTCGTCTTCCTCGGCACACCTTATGCTGAGGTGACTCTTCGGTTCTCTTATTTATATATTTCATTTTTACTTGTTAAAAAAAATAATCGAGAAAAAATGTTAAATCTGATATGCAGATTTCTATAATATAATTGATGATTAAAAAATGTCCATTTGTGAATAACATTAGATATTTCTATATCCTAACCCTATTTTTCTGTTCTCATGTGATTTGTGACATGATCTCAAACTATTATCTATGACCAATCATTTAATTAGTTTAGTGTTAAACAATAGATTTGAAAATAGATATTACTTTGAAAAGAAAAAAACAAGAAAGATATTAAATTAAACATATAAATGTTCTAATCAAATCTAATCCAATTACTAAGAATGGAATAAGTAGCTTGGATATGATTCCACTATAAATCCAATTAAATAACATCTAAAAATACATTAGTGATTAGATTTTATTAGAAAAAGATATGGTTGTATTTTAAAGGACAACACATGGGGGCATAACTCACGTAGTTGAGTTTTGTACTTTAGCTTAAATTTAGAGTAAAGTTTCAAAGGTGACATCACGTGCAAATTCTTACATGTTGACATATTTAGTGGGAACAGTTACAGCAAATTGTAGCTAAAAATAAATTTCATGCAATCCTTAAATAATAACCAATCACCATATCATAGGCAGATATTGCTCCACGCTATCCAAATTTTTTAGATCACAAAGCTGTCTGTACGGACACTACTTTTTTGTGGGTGGTGAGGACAGAGATTTCAGAAAACGACAAAATCATACTTTGTTGTCATTAGGCACAAAATTTTAATTATATTTGGGTAATAAAAATTGATTTAATTAAAAGGGAATATGAAGGTGTGAAGTTATTATTCCTCTAATATTAAATTTTGTTTGTTTGCAAATGTCTTTGGAGTGTTTAGGAAATGAGTAGTTTCATTTTTTTGGTTTCTTTTTTATATTTTGTGGTAAAAAAGTTAAAATTGAATTGAATATAAGAGTAAATTTAAGTTTTTTTAAAGAATAAATGTTGAAGAATAAATTTTGAAGAATAAATGTTGAAGAATAAATTTTTTTTTAAAAATCACATTTTTTTTAAGTTTTTTTATGCAAAATCACATTTTAAGTTAAACACTATAATCAATTTAGGAGTATATAAAATTGGTTTGATGGAAAAGTTAAAATCTGACGGAAAAATGAAAGTTCAATAATAATAAATCGGTCCATGTTATAAAAGTTTTAGATTTCTTATACATACTGTTAGAAGTTTGATTCCTGCATCTTGTTTTTATATAGAAAAAGTTCGATTAAAATGGAAGAACTCATTTTATATATGTTTGTCTATATGTTTAAAAGTCGAAAGTTTAATCTTCACTTTCACATCTAATATTAAAAAAACACTACAATCAATACAAAATTAAATCAATTATACTTAAAACATCCAAAAATTTCAAAATTAAAGCTCCAGACATCTAAATAAGCTTAGCTATATTTGATATTTTTGGTGTATATGTTAAAATCGCAGTATTCCATCCTAAAAAGTATAATTTTTACAAATCACCGTGAATTACCATAATTCTTTTTTTTTTTGATATTTGAATTACCATAATTCTAAACATATATTATCAAACATATACTAAATCACTTGCTAGAATGGTAATTAATATTGCTTTCATCACATTTGATTTGCTAATGAATTCACATGTGCACTAGAATCTGTTTCTCCTTCTCATTGAATATGTATCAAATTTGACAAATTGTGATGGGTCCATCTATCACCTGGCTTACTTTGGTCATCGGATCCTAACTTTTGTGTATGTTGAAGTGAAGTCCCACACACATGTTACCGGTCAGGTTACTTATACTTTTTTTTCTTGCAGTAGGGTATATGTATCTTTTGGTTTACTCTTTGTACTAATAAGGGAAGGACATTAATTGTTTAAGGCAAATGCTAATATATATACTTCCTTCGTAATATTTTATAAATAAAATTGATTTTTTAAATTCATCGTATATTTAATATATATTATAGATCAGATATAAACTAGATACATTAAATATATAATAAACTTTAAAAAGCAATTTTGTTTATAAAGGGAAACATACTTTAAAGGATATGATAAATAATTAATATTAAAATATTGATATAAAAAATTGTACATTTAGATTTTCAAAAGTCAAATTATTAATTTATTCAATGTAATAAATTTTTTTTTTGGTTTTTTTAATATAAAACATACATTAGCAAGACAATTGTTTAATCATGCATACTCAAAAAATAATTGTTCATATAACATTTCAACTATCCTTTTATGTGTGAAGTTGGTTTCATTTCAATAAAAATGATTTTTTTAGTCGGTTATAATAGATTTTTTTTATTAAATTACACTTTTGGCCTAACAACTTTTACAAATATGCGATTTTGACTCTCTAATTTTCATAATAACACTTTTGGTCTCTAACTTTTACCCTTTTTGCAAAAGGTTGACCCTAGTTAATTTTGACCAAGTCAACACACACATGAACATTGATTCAGATCACACTTCAGCATATCATCTGAGTCACTGTCCATGTATGCGTTGACTTGGTCGAAATCAGTAGGGTTATTCTTTTGAAAATGAGTTAAAGTTAAGAGGTCAAAAGTGCTATTATGAAAGTTATGAGGCCAAAACTACAAGTTTATTAAAGTTGGGGGGACTAAAAATACAATTTAGCCTAGATCTTTATTTAAGTCAGAAAATTTTCTATAGGTAAAACACTTTAATGTTAAAAGTTAGGCTTAAATGCAGTTTTGGTACTCCTATTTTACAAAATGCGTAATTTTAGTCCCCCTATTTTGTTTTCCACAATTTTGGTTATTTTACAAAATGCAAGATTTTGGGCCCCTTATTATTTTTGCACAATTTTGTTTCCTCCATTTTGAAAAACTTAGACATTTGATCCCCTCTTTATTTAACCTTTAATTTTGATGACTTGACATATTCTTTAAATGACATGGCAGAACATGATATATGTTTATGTTTAGGAATAACATAATAAAGATGAAGGAACATAAACTCTTGAATTTCATTTTAATTTTTTAGTTTTGATTTTTTAACTATGTTTTTAATTTAAAAAATAATAAAATCATATTTAGGTAATAAATAAATAAAATATCAAATATGATGTGACAGGCTCATAAACTTATATCACGTGTCATTTCATTTACAGAATGTATCATATTATCAAACTTGAAAGGATGAATGAAAAAGAGGACCAAATGTCTTAATTTTTCAAAATAGGGGGATCAAAATTGCACAAACAAAAATAAGGGGATTAAAATTGCTTATTTTTTAAAATAGGAAGACTAAAATTGCGCAAAACAAAAAAAGAAAATTAAAATTGCGCAAAAGAAAATAAAAAAACTAAAATTGCGCTTATTACAAAATAAAGTGATAAAACTGCAATTAAGCCTAAAAATGTAATAGTTTGTTGGCTGGAACATTTTAAGCCGGTCACAAACCCTGCTTAAAACAATATACGCTCCACGAACAATTAGATAGATATATAGCATCGGATTAAAATGTGGTGCATTTGCACATTTACAAGAATTTTAAGTTGGTTATCAGAATATAATCAATTTAGAGTAGATTTTTTTAAAGAAAATGATTGTTTCTTTTATGTGTGTTTTTTTTTTAAAAAAAAAGCAACTAGAACAACAGAGCACACCAAAATAACATCTTGAAAATTCTCTACCTTAACTAATGAAAATCTTTAGGTAAACTATTTATCAATTTGAAAAATTTATAGTTTAGTTAGTTTATAAAAAATTTGAAAATCTTAGCTCAGTTAGTCTATAAATCCAACACTAGAGTTGGTGTACAAATCGGTAAACAGAGAGCTACAATTTTTTATGATATCTCCAAATTTTTGTAGCATCTGATTTGGATGAGAAGAAGCTGTCAACTACAATTTTAGGATCCAATTTAAAATTAATTGGTCCCAAGTTAAGGTCATGCACCCACCGAAGAGCGGAAAGGAAGCCTAGAGCTTCACTGACATGAGATGAACATTTAGGCGAAAACTATTCTGTTTTAGCAAGGATGAATGCCCCTGAATCATCTCGGATACACATGTCAATTCCAACTTTATTTCCCCTAAAAGAGGCATCAATGTTGCATTTCATACGACCGGGTAAAGGTTTTCTCTACCCATTTATAACAGTAGCATGCATAGTAGCTAAGTCGTGGGTTTGAACATGTCGTACAACAGTCCAGTCTCTAACCATCTTCTCCGCACGAACAATAACAAAATTCTGACCATCAAAAGTGTTATTCCATACCTTATTATTATGTTGCTAAATGCTCCAAAGAATTTTAGCCATTTCGGCCGAATTTGCACTGTTTAGCCTCTGCAACAGACTAAAGATCACACCAGCAGCATCGGTACCAATGTTAATAGCTGCAGACACCTCAACAAAAAGCCTGCTCTGTCGCCATATACTGCTACTGTTCCAGCACAGAAAAATAGGTGGATGTTGTCTTCACTTTCTGCATCACAAAAAACACAACTATGTGGACAATTTACACCTCTAGTCCGCAATTTAACTCGAGTAGGGAGACAGATTCGACAAACACGCCACATTAAATTTTTAACCTTTAGAAGTGTGTGAAGATTCCAAATTAAATACCACAAACCCGGCCTAGAGAGATGGGAAGTATCAATAAGCTCTTGAGTGCAAAATCTATACGCACTTTTTATGGAGAAATGTCTATTGATCTCGCTCAACACGCCAAACCTGTTTATCTGTAGTTACCAAAGAAAATAGAGGAGTGTTAAGAATTATATTAGCACTACTGATCTCAAACAAAGAGGTAACGAGGGGAACATTCCATGATTTTTCATCTGGGTTAATGATGTCTGATACACACAATTGATTGACAATGGAAGTGTTATTTGTCGGAGGACTCGGACAAGAACCATCATATAACCAATTTTCATTCAATATGGTAGTTCCATCTCCAATGCACCATCTATTACCTGCTCTAATTATAAATTTGGAATTACATATACCCCGCCATACAAAGCTTGGATTAAGTCCAATAGTAGAGTTAAGAAAGCTACCATGAGGGTAATACCTGGCCTTGAACAACCTCGAAACAAGGTTGTTATGGTTTGTCATAAGTTGCCAAACCTTTCTTACTAAGTATAGCCAGATTAGAAACCGTCAAATTTTGATGAAAATCATTAGTGACTGCAAATAATTAAGTTAACGAATAATTAGTTTAAACGTTAAACTATATATAAATTTGAAATTTGAAACACATTTTTCATATCATGCAATGTAACCACAAAAGAGAGCGTGGGATTGGGCTCTATGCCAACGTGAGAAAATAAATGATTTCATTTAACATAATACGCTTTAATAGCATAAAAGTAATAACACAAATATAAATTGATCATTACTAATATTAGATTTTTCAAAAAAAAAAATCAGCAAAAATAATAATACTAAACCTTCTAGAAAAGAAGAAAAAAAAACAAACCACAAAATTACATAACAATAGCACTTCAAAAATGATAGTTTTGCCGAACAAAAATTGATCGCTTTGCAAAACAAAAATGGAAGAAAAGGGATGTTCTACGGTACAAGTTGTAAAATTTCTACTATTTAATTTGTTGTTCGTAGGCCGATCAGACTAAGTGAAATTAGTATAATTTTTTTATACTAGGTAGATAAAAAAATATTGGATCCTTGGAATCTTCACATTACATAGGGGTAATCGCAAAAAAAATAAAATTACAAGGGGGTAAATCAAAACTCGTCCACATTGCAGGGAGTAATTACTTATTAACCCTAAATTTAATTAAAAATAACTAATGAAAATTGGGGTGTTACAGTGGGGAGTTGTGGTCATACATAATACTAATATAAATGACCAATATTAATTATTTTTCAGTTTTTAGCATTCTTGAATTTGTAATATCGAGCTTCAAGCTATTTGTTATGAATTGAATATTAATTGGGATCTTGGTTTTAGAAATGTCATTTGTGAGTTAGATTCTCAAACTACATTGACACTTATTAAAAATGGGGTTCCACTTACCCATCCTTATGCTCGTCATATTAATAACATTCGTTTTTTATGTTGAGAGATTGAAATGTTGTGTTGGCTTATATCTTGAGCGAAGGAAACTCTTATGCAAATTGACTTGCTAAATTGGATGCTTCACATTCAAATTAACTCAAGATCATTCCAAATTGTCCATTTTCGCTATCAAGTTATTGATTAGCTATTATTCGGGGAACTCAATTCTCCCGTTTATATTTTTTTAAATTGTGTTTCTTTATTTCACATTGATAAAAAAATATAGTACTTTTTGAAACAATTCTCCACCACCAAATAATGGCTACTTTGTATTTTATTATTATTATTATTATCATTATTATTATTATTATCTATCTTTTGGGATTCTGTGTAAATAACAGAATCTAAAAATAAACAATATAATAAATATAAAAGAGTTATTCACGTTCGGTTCGGAAGGCGGGGATATCCCGACCCAACATCAAAATAACTAAAAAGGAGGTATTTCAAAATACCTCAATGAAACCAAATGGAAATTATTGCTACCGGTGTCGAACCCGTATGATAAAGGTTGAGAGAGATTTGATCAAACTAACCAACCACTACGGACCCGGTGAAAAAACGGGTGATGAAAATTGTATATAGTATATGTTAACTTACATTAGAATAAAAATAATATTTGAAATGCAATGAGTTCATTTTGTTTTAAAAAAAAATTGTAAAAAATAGTCCCAAACATTAATCTCCTTTTCTCTTATCATTGGTTTGTATTAATCTCTTTTTGGGGAGACTGTAACACCCTAACCCATATACGAAATAAATAAACAAATAAATAAATACATGTATAAGCATCAAGGTGTATACAATTAAATAATAACACATATCATTTTAAAATTCCGAAAACATAGCAGCGGATATAATTATCGTATCATGACATCATAAGTCTTCATACACATATGAATAAAAATCCCTTGACGAAGATCAATAGTCTCAAGATAATCCCACATGAAAATCATACATAAGTTATAAGCAAGGTCATAGAAGTAGTAATACGCAATACATCGATAACGGAAATAAACTACCCGACACGATGTTACAAGTACCAGAGCACTAATTATTACAACTCAAAAACTAGTAAGAAGTCTAGGAGAAGCTTAGTGCTAACTCCTTACCACTAATAGCTAAGCAAACCACCAAAGCTACTCCTCACGAGATACGTCCTCACCCTGCACCTCTGAACCCCCAAAGATTCAGAAATTAACACAAAATAGAGAGTTAGTATAACATTCCAAAATAAGCGCAAGTATAAGCAATACTATACAACTTCATACAAAATAATTAAGAGACATTCAATACTCTCATAATAGGTGCATAATCACATAGGCAATAAACATGAGCAATAGATATACATATAAGCCAAGATTAGGAACCAAGTATACATAAGTACTCACAAAGGATCAAGGATGCACAACAATGACAATTACCATTTAGTTCATATAATTGTTCACCTTCATCTCCTAATGCAATCTAATGTCACGTTCATGCAATGCATCCTAGCAATATTACTAAGTGCATGTGGTACCTCATAGTTATTGGAAAACTTATTCCAAATATATTTTAGTCAACCGCAGCTACTAAAATATCTGCCATACTTTTGGATCCCCTCTAAAGTATCTACTCATCATACAAAATGATGCATGTATGCAAGATTACCAATCACATAATTTAATCACCTCATCCCATAAGGATATCACAACATAAACATATCTCAATAACTTAATTGAAGATATACAATCCCATTGATTAAATCATATTCAATAAATCTCACAAGTAATCAAGCATACATATTCAATAACAATATTATCATAATTCAATTATTCATAATGCAACACTAACTCAAGTATTCCAAACCATATTATCTTCAATAAGACATTCATATATAAGCTATCATTCCATTCTATAATCAAAAGGTCATAATCAAGACATGTTATAATCTCATTCTAATCCTACAACTCGAGGAAAATCTTTAAAAACAGGTCATGGTCGCTGGGCGACTACCAGCGATGAACCAGCGACGAAAAAGTGAAAAAGGCAGAGTGGTCATCGCTCAGAGCGAGACCTGGCGACGGCTGGTCGTTGGGGGTCGCTACTGGTCGCTGGGCGACCACATGAATTTCTGGGTTCGCGAAGAACACATGAATCCTCGCTCCAGCGACCATAGTGGTCGCTGGGTGATCATGCCCAGAAAATTACCCCTGTTCGCGGGTTTCATACAACAACCCATAAAAATATCATTTTTCTCACTTTCAAAGATTAAAGGTTCCAACTTTAAGGGTTTATGATCAAATACAACATGAATTTACAGTCTAAAACATGATTAAACATCAAAAGATGAGAATCCATAGATTTTTGCATAACATTTCAAAAACTAATATCAACACAGAAATTCCTTACAAACATCTACACATTCCCATTTATTATCCCAAATTCGTGTAGCATGATTCAGACATTAACAACAGATTCTAACATCCCTAAAGTTATCATTTTTCTTAATCAAGTTATCCCCCCCTTCAAAGAGAAGAGTGAGAGAAGTTGGGGTTGGAGAAAATAGATTTTCTCCCTTTCTCTTGATCACTCTAGAATGAAATACTACTCTCTTACCTCTTGATTGAAGCTTTAACTTCTAGCTCTACACTTGAATCCCTTCTACCCTCTTCAAGCTTGTTCTTCTAAGTTTTTCTCTTTCTACCTCCTTAGAATGAAAATGAGTGAGTTATGAGAACTCTAGCTCTCTCCTCTCTCTTAGGTCTAATTCAATTTTAATTGAAATACCGATTCTATCCTTCCACTCACCTAATTAACATTGGGCTTGGCCCATTAGGTTGCTAGCTCTAGTTATGACCAAAACTAACTTACCAATTCCACCTCATTCTACTAACTTCCTCAATTACTAATTAATTAACTCAAACTAATTAGTTAACTAATTTATTCTCTACTTAGTCTAATTAATTCTATGCGTTTACTAAAATACCCTTAACTTCTCCTAAACATAATAACCATATAATTCCCATAATCATATAATTCAAACAAATAATCATGTCATTCAAATAAATAATCAAACACATAAATAATAAATAAGCTTAAAATCCTATTTATTCTAATAAGGGTGTTACAACTCTACCCCCCTAAAAAGAATTTTCGCCCTCGAAAATTACCTGAAAACAACTCCGGATAGGACTTCCTCATCTCATCCTCAAGCTCCCAAGTGGCGCTTTCACCGGCTGGTCCTCCCCAAACAACTTTAACCGACGCGATTTCCTTGTTTCTCAACTTTTTCACTTCTCTTCCTTCGACTCTCAAAGGTAAGGTCTCCACCACAAGATTCTCTCTTACTTGGATATCATCCGTTTCAATTACATGAGTTGGATCCGAAACATACTTTCTCAATTGTGACACATGAAACACATTATGCAAATTTGACAAAGATGGTGGCAAGGCAATCCGATAGGCCACTTTTCCAACTCTCCCAAGAATTTGGTAAGGTCCAATAAATCTAGGAGTCAACTTTCTTGACTTCAAAGCTTTACCAACACCGGTAGTAGGTGACACTCTCAAGAACACATGATCACCTTCATTGAATCCACACACTTCCTTTTCTTATCATAGTAACTCTTTTGTCTACTTTGAGATGCTCTCATCTTCTCTTGTATCATCTTGATCTTTTCCGTGGTTTGTTGAACTATCTCCGGTCATAGTACAACACTTTCTCCCGACTCATGCCAACACAAAGGGGTTCGACATCTTCTACCATATAATGCTTCAAAAGGTGCCATCCCCAGGCGATACACTTGGTCTAATAAACTTCTTTTCCAATAGTTCCTCCAACTGTTTCTTCAACTGATCTAACTCTGATGTCGACATTCGATAAGGTGCCATAGAAATTGGGTTAGTACCAGGTACAACTTCGATACTAAACTCAACCTCCCTCTCTGGTGGCAAATCAGGCACATCTTCTGGAAATACATCGGGAAACTCACACACCACAGGTAACTGATTCTCTCCCGATTCTCCTCCTAACTTCAAGGAAGCAAACATTACAAACATCTCTGCATGCTCCTTCAGGGACTTAGTCACTTCACTACTACCCATAAGATCTAACTCCAAATCCTCACCCGGCTTAGGGAAAACTACCGTCTTAGTACAACAATTGATATGAACGCGATTAAACTCAAGCCAATTCATACCAAATATCACATCAATGCTACTCAAAGGAATACATACAAGATCCATACCAAAATGCCTACCAAAAATAGTTACTGGACAATTAACACATACGAGCTTAGTAGTAACCGAGTCACTAGCGGGTGTTTCTATTACCATACATCTTGACATAACAGACGTTTCCAAATTAAGACCTTTCATGCAGTTGTAAGAGATAAAAGAATGGGTAGCCCCAGTATCAATCATGGCACGTAAAGGAGTATCATGAATGAAGCACGTACCTCTGATAAGATTATCCGTTGCTCCCGAGTCACCCCCATCCAAAGCAAAGACCTTTCCTCCACTCTTCTTAGGTTTCTTGCATTCCGGACTCTTATGTCCCAATTCCCCACAATTGTAGCAACTCACCGGTTCAGTGCATTCATAAGACTTATGACCGGGCTTCTTA
This sequence comes from Trifolium repens, assembly GCA_030408175.1. Classification (NCBI taxonomy): domain Eukaryota; kingdom Viridiplantae; phylum Streptophyta; class Magnoliopsida; order Fabales; family Fabaceae; genus Trifolium; species Trifolium repens. The sequence goes on along the minus strand of CP125839.1, from coordinate 17,308,776 downwards.
CACCTAAAGCATGTGACCTTCTCCTTGTCATAGTTTCCAACCGGCTTCTTACCACTACTCTCACCAACCTTCTTCTTTGCCTTGTTGTCATAAGGCTTTCCACGGTTCACATCCTTTCCTTTCTTGTCATTAACCATCTTGTTGTGATCGGACTTGGCTCTTCCATCAACGTCACAAATTCTACTCTTGGTCACCAAAGTAGCAAAATCTCTAAACTCCGAGAATCCAATAAGATGCTTCACTTCGGGTCTTAGGCCATTTTCAAACTTCACACACTTGTCATGTTCGGCCTCAAGAGTATTGTAGTGTGGTGCAAACCTACAAAGAGACTCAAACTTGGCGGCATACTCCGCAACGGTCATGTTTCCTTGCTTAAGCTCCATGAATTCAATCACTTTGCGGTTCCTCACATCCATAGGAAAGTACCTATTCAAGAACTCCCTCTTAAACATAGTCCAAGTCAACACTACTCCTCCAACTCCACATCTTAGACTAGCATGCTTCCACCAATAGTCCGCATCATCCCTTAGCATGTAAGTACCCAACACAACCTTTTGTTCTTCCGTGCATCCCATAGCCGCAAAGATCCTCTCAATACTCTCAATCCATTTTTGAGCACCTTCCGGGTCAAAACCTCCGACAAAAGTAGTTGGTTGATTCTTCAAGAATCTCTCAAGTCTTGACTCCACTTCATTACCCCTCCTAGCTTCCCTTTCCATTCTTTCCGCATTCCTATTAGCCGCTTCTTGGTTCATTGCATTAGCCATCATGGCCAAGGCATCCGCGATTGCTCTATTAGTAGTCATCACCTGAACACATCAAAGAATCCTACCAAGGTTAGAACTAATGCATCAACAGTGTACCCCACACATGTCTTACATACGGGTAATCTATCCTAGTTGATCTCACATAGACCAACCAGGCTCTGATACCAATATTGTAACACCCTAACCCATATACGAAATAAATAAACAAATAAATAAATACATGTATAAGCATCAAGGTGTATACAATTAAATAATAACACATATCATTTTAAAATTCCGAAAACATAGCAGCGGATATAATTATCGTATCATGACATCATAAGTCTTCATACACATATGAATAAAAATCCCTTGACGAAGATCAATAGTCTCAAGATAATCCCACATGAAAATCATACATAAGTTATAAGCAAGGTCATAGAAGAAGTAATACTCAATACATCGATAACGGAAATAAACTACCCGACACGATGTTACAAGTACCAGAGCACTAATTATTACAACCCAAAAACTAGTAAGAAGTCTAGGAGAAGCTTAGTGCTAACTCCTTACCACTAATAGCTAAGCAAACCACCAAAGCTACTCCTCACGAGATACGTCCTCACCCTGCACCTCTGAACCCCCAAAGATTCAGAAATTAACACAAAATAGAGAGTTAGTATAACATTCCAAAATAAGCGCAAGTATAAGCAATACTATACAACTTCATACAAAATAATTAGGAGACATTCAATACTCTCATAATAGGTGCATAATCACATAGGCAATAAACATGAGCAATAGATATACATATAAGCCAAGATTAGGAACCAAGTATACATAAGTACTCACAAAGGATCAAGGATGCACAACAATGACAATTACCATTTAGTTCATATAATTGTTCACCTTCATCTCCTAATGCAATCTAATGTCACGTTCATGCAATGCATCCTAGCAATATTACTAAGTGCATGTGGTACCTCATAGTTATTGGAAAACTTATTCCAAATATATTTTAGTCAACCGCAGCTACTAAAATATCTGCCATACTTTAGGATCCCCTCTAAAGTATCTACTCATCATACAAAATGATGCATGTATGCAAGATTACCAATCACATAATTTAATCATCTCATCCCATAAGGATATCACAACATAAACATATCTCAATAACTTAATTGAAGATATACAATCCCATTGATTAAATCATATTCAATAAATCTCACAAGTAATCAAGCATATATATTCAATAACAATATTATCATAATTCAATTATTCATAATGCAACACTAACTCAAGTATTCCAAACCATATTATCTTCAATAAGACATTCATATATAAGCTATCATGTCATTCTATAATCAAAAGGTCATAATCAAGACATGTTATAATCTCATTCTAATCCTACAACTCGAGGAAAATCTTTAAAAACAGGTCATGGTCGCTGGGCGACTACCAGCGATGAACCAGCGACGAAAAAGTGAAAAAGGCAGAGTGGTCATCGCTCAGAGCGAGACCTGGCGACGGCTGGTCGCTGGGGGTCGCTACTGGTCGCTGGGCGACCACATGAATTTCTGGGTTCGCGAAGAACACATGAATCCTCGCTCCAGCGACCATAGTGGTCGCTGGCGATCATGCCCAGAAAATGACCCCTGTTCGCGGGTTTCATACAACAACCCATAAAAATATCATTTTTCTCACTTTCAAAGATTAAAGGTTCCAACTTTAAGGGTTTATGATCAAATACAACATGAAAGTACAGTCTAAAACATGATCAAACATCAAAAGATGAGAATCCATAGATTTTTGCATAACATTTCAAAAACTAATATCAACACATAAATTCCTTACAAACATCTACACATTCCCATTTATTATCCCAAATTCGTGTAGCATGATTCAGACATTAACAACAGATTCTAACATCCCTAAAGTTATCATTTTTCTTAATCAAGTTATCCCCCCCTTCAAAGAGAAAAGAGTGAGAGAAGTTGGGGTTGGAGAAAATAGATTTTCTCCCTTTCTCTTAATCACTCTAGAATGAAATATTACTCTCTTACCTCTTGATTGAAGCTTTAACTTCTAGCTCTACACTTGAATCCCTTCTACCCTCTTCAAGCTTGTTCTTCTAAGTTTTTCTCTTTCTACCTCCTTAGAATGAAAATGAGTGAGTTATGAGAACTCTAGCTCTCCCCTCTCTCTTAGGTCTAATTCAATTTTAATTGAAATACCAATTCTATCCTTCCACTCACCTAATTAACATTGGGCTTGGCCTATTAGGTTGCTAGCTCTAGTTATGACCAAAACTAACTTACCAATTCCACCTCATTCTACTAACTTCCTCAATTACTAATTAATTAACTCAAACTAATTAGTTAACTAATTTATTCTCTACTTAGTCTAATTAATTCTATGCGTTTACTAAAATACCCTTAACTTCTCCTAAACACAATAACCATATAATTCCCATAATCATATAATTCAAACAAATAATCATGTCATTCAAATAAATAATCAAACACATAAATAATAAATAAGCTTAAAATCCTATTTATTCTAATAAGGGTGTTACAGAGACTTTCTCAAGACTTTTTTGTTCCAATTACGACACCATTTATCTAGACGGCGCCGCCATGACGGAGCTCCGACTCCGTCACACCACTAGCTGGCATTAATTTACATCAACCCACATTCCATCAAAGCTCCTCCGTGATGAATGAAAATTGAGTGATAATTTTTTTAGCTTTTCTCTTTTTTCACGTTGACGGAAACAAAGATGTTGGGAAGAAGAGGAAAATAGATATACAAAGAAAAAAGATGGACGAGGCCTGCATCAGAGGTTATGGAAAACACAAACCCTTTGTTTTTTAATTTCTTGGCATTAGTTTGCATAAAAAATAAATATTCTTGGCATAAATTAAGAGAATTATGTGATTGCATAAAAATGATCTTGAGAATACGTCGAGTTCATCTAAGAATCAGATCAAAATTTTATTTTATTAGATTTTAAAAATAAGAGAAATATTAAATTTCAATAATTTCTATTACATTAAATTATTTAAAGAAAGAAAATGATGGGTATTTTGTCCAACTAAAGAAGGTGTATCATACTAAAATACCAAATTTGGATTTTGTGCCGTAAAAGCATGACACAGTAGCACGCAGTAATGTATCCTAATCATCCAATTTTAAATGGATGACTGAGATTGTTTATAGTTGTTTTTTGAATAAATAATAGAGACCGTCTGATTTCCTATAAACGGTTGTGATAGCTAATAATCACAATCCCTAAAATACTCCTTATAAATTTTGAGTGGGTGGTCATATACACAGAGGCGGAGCCAAGAATCAATCATAAGAGGAGCCAAGTCTAAAAAATATAATTTAGTATATATAATATGTAATTATTTTTATTTATGAAAACTACAGTACTATATATATAAGAAATTTAAGAACATATAAGTAATATTCAAAATCAACATATATGTATAGCTTTTTAAGTATAAGAAATACACAAAAGAAAACACAAAGTATGCAACCTGTTTTATGCTACGGGATAAAAGAAAAAATCAATACAAAATTCATTTTAGTACTATGAACAAATAAATACACAAACTTCACACACCAAAATAATCAACAAAGATAAACATCGGTAATTACTAACCAAACATAAACATATTAACTCAAGAGTTTCATTTTCAAAAAAGTGCCTATAACAAATTTCACTCTAAAACATACCCCATAATTGAACAATTTTTTTTAGGTTTAACTACACATTTGGTCCATACATTTATTTTAAGTTTCAATTTAATCTCTTACGTTTAAAAATATCTTTTAAGTTAATTATTTCCGTCAATTTTTCCACTAGCACCCTAGTCCCCTAGTGGCTATGCAATTGCATATATATATATATATATATAACTTATTTGGTGTGTAAGATATGGTAGAGACGTTATAATAAATAAGTGTGATTTTCACACATTTTTTTGTTTTGATTTCCCATCTTCGTACGGTGTATTTTGTTGTTCCGTCTTCGTGCGGTGTATTTTGTTGTCTCGTCTTTGTGCAGTGTATTTTGTTTTCCCATCTTTGTGCGGTGTTCATTTGTTTCAGGTTGAAGGATTAGCTCTGATCTAGTGCAGGTCCAATAAATGTCAACTTTGGTGTCATCAACGCTACAAATCCGAAGGCATGGATACTCCAGACACTTCAATATAATCATATTCGTAGGCTTATGCAATTTGCCATTTTATGCTATTAATACGGATACTGCGAGTTTGTTCGCAAATTTATCCCTTTTATTTTTAATGATTTTGAATTTGTATTGCATCGATGTACTTCAACAATTTGAAGGAATGAATATCGTTTGTTTTTTAGTCAAAAAAAACATATGGTAGAGACGTGATAAGATAACAACTTGAATAAGAATAGAAGTGACCGAATAAACATGAAGTAAAATAATAGTCGCAAAAAATGGGTACCGAATTGTGACCTTTAAAAATAGCTTTGAAGCTAACTTCATGTTTTCTGGTAGTGCGCTTCACACCTAACTCAATTGGTGGAACTACTCCATGGCCTTATTTTCATTTTGGCAATGGTTGGAAGGGATTGGGGGTATGATTGAGCATGGACCCACAATTCGACTCAAAACCGACATAATTGTTAATATGTGGAAGTATTCGATCAGATGTGGGTCGAGTCTCGGATCAATAATTGCAAAAAATTGAACATGAACGGTTGTACATGGACGAATGCAGGTCTCTAAAAAATCTATCTCTTCGTAACTGAAACCGATCGAACAATCATTAATATCGATGCAAAAAAAATATTTCTTCAGTTTGGCGCACCTCTTCTCTCTCAATCTCTTATATTTTCCGCGCTGGTATATTTTCTAGCTTGTAACATGTTGATAAAAGAGATATGAAATATTATGGATCTATTTTAATTTCTACTTCTCATATTTTTTTTATGCATACTTCGCACTACTTAATCTATTATTATTATTGGATTTACAAATTTAAAACAAAATAACTGAATCTCACCCTCTTTATTGTTCATAGCTCTATCATTTGTTATTCTTGGCTCCAGGATGCTATTAATGGGTGCTTTCCTCATTGCTCAACTGGTAAGGATCCAAGCAAATGTAATGTGTCATATTTGAACTTATAGCGTAAGTATTTATGAGATTGTTTGGGAGAGCTTGTGGAAATTGGAAACAACTTATTATAACTAGCTTATGAAAATAGCTTATAGATTATATGTCAACTACGACTTATTTTGACTGCCTTCACTACCAAGAAAGATTATGGTAAAGAAGAGAGGGAAGCTCATAAGCAAAAATAACATGAATTTCATAATCATAACTATATGAAAGTTTCTCTGGTCTCCAATATATGCAGAAAACTTGAATATTTTTTACTTATATTTGAGACAAGAGATAGTACTTTAGGAATATTATGTGTACCAAAGTTTCATAATGTGTGTATTGCATTGCGAATGTTACACAGAATAATATTGTTCACAACATTTGAGCTTCACAACAGATTCAACATGTCCTTTGTATGAACTAAAATAGAAATCAAAAGCAAAGTAATATTTCACAATTGGTTAAAATTAAGAAACAAAATCACCATACTAAGTAACAAAATCAAGCGATAAAATAGATTGGTTTTCCAACTATTACAAAAGAGTAACAAAATCACCATACGCAATTGTCTAAAGAAAACAACAGGTAACAAGTTCAATCATCACTGTCTAATGATTGGTCGTCCAAATCATCATCATCATAACGAGGATGTGAACAAGAATGACTGGCACTACATGACGCACCATCTGACTGACGATGCTCCGAAGCCTCCAAATGCTATATGACCTCTGACCTGAAGCAATCAAAATCATTTTGTAATTTTCGTGCGCGCTCATTAGCTTCTCGAGCCACAATTAGTGTGTTGTGAGCCGTCTCCTTTTGTGTAAGTGATATGGATTCATGCTGGAGGGTTGCAGACAAGTTAGCAGTGTCATAAACCAGACCACGGGAACAACTCCCCATAGACTCCTGCGACAACTGAATCCTCTTACGTTGGCGATTATGCACAAGCCCACTACTGTTCGAACCACCACCTGTATCAATATTTGGCCTCTCTTCTCCATGATCAGTCCAAATCAAATAGTTTGGCCGAAAACCATGCTTGTATAAGTGAAACTATATACCAATTGCACTTTATTTATATCATCCAATCTTTCCAATTTTTTGTTTGTTTTGCTACCAGCATATTAATTAACATTATCCTTGACTTCAGAGTTTTAACAAAATCACGGAGTTACCGTAATTTTACCAAATTCACCGTCAATTCAAACATGCACTTAGAACTTCAACAAAATCATGGTTCTACCGTGATTTTGCCAAGCAGTATTATTGTTGAGTGCAAGAGCAAGAGACAAGAGAAAAGATATTCCAATGTGTTGTGTTGATAATTAAAGTAAGTTGGCTAAGATACAATCATTAAGTTAGCATATTAACATTCTCCCCACCCTTTCCTAGCTAGTAAAACCACAAAGTGCATTTTTAGATTGAAGTTGAATTTAGAAAACCAAAGTGTGTCACCGTGATTTTGGAAAAGTTACATACTATAGAGATTCAACAAAATCACAGTGTCACCATATATATGCGAGACTTACTTGGTCAGAATCGACGAATCATAGTTTCATGTGCTTGGAGTTAACTTTGGTGAAATTAAAAATAGATGTTTTAATATTGATCTCAATAATTATCTCTTAAACACATATTTTAAAGTGAACACTCTAGTATACATCTTATTTGAATATGTACCTAAGTCCACAAATAGTGTTTAATATAGAAAAATTATTAAACATTAAATGTGAATCTATTAGAATTGTCCACCTGACTACCTGAACAGTGTACAAATACATATTCAAATAAAATATGTATTTTAGTTTATGATTTGGACAGTTAGCGTCGGTCCTTCTGACGCTACATGTAGATTTTTTAAAATTATTAGCATCGGCTGTTTAAAATGAAGTTGTTGAAGGTTGTAAGATCGGTGTATCTGGCCAATGTTAAATTTGGAAGCTAACTTGTAGATTTTTTAGGTTAATATATTTAAAAAAAGGGTTAAATAAGTTTATAAATATCTCAAATTTTAATTTTTTTTGTCTCGAAAAATTTCAATCTCCTTAACTGACTGAACAATTTATATTTCTCATTGTTTCCGCTAAGCAGATTTATTGTTGCGCAAATTTATTGACTTATTGAAGGTCATAATGACCCATTTTTACATTGTTTCTTTTAATCTCCTTAACTCTATTAGACATTATTTTTTTTATCATCTAGTGTAGTAGTTATTGCATTTTCTATAAAAAAAATATACTTCCTGTATCTTAAAATATAAGAAAAAATTGGTAAAAAAATTGATGTATTTAATTTATATTTTTAACTAAATATAGCAATTTTCTTGGACAAATTTTCTTTTATATTTTGGGATGGAAGGAGTATATTTTAAAGTGTAATTGATATGGAGGCAGCCATGTGTTGGGTTATAAATTTAATTGGTCCATTAGACTAGGCAAGTCTTAGGCCAAATTAGTTAATAAGTACGGAGTCTAAAAAGGCTTTTCCTTTTGTCATCTTATGGGTTACTCGTGCGTCCTACGAAATGACCAAAATATCATTTTGTGATTTAAGTCACGGATGTAGAAAAAAATAAATAATTTTGAAAAATAACGTCTGTAACTTAAGTCACTGATGTTATAATTATATGGTATTTTGGGGATGTCCGTAGCACGAGTCACGGACAAAGATATTTTGATTATTTCGTACGACGCGCCCCATAAATCATAGGGTGGCAAAAGCGATTTTCTCTAAAAATAATTTAGAGTGTTGTAGAAATAAAAATGAACATAATATGTGAAACATGTCCAAAAACATTTTACACTATGCCAGAAACATGGTTGACATCAAAATGCATGGAAGGATTTGGGGGCTCTCATTATTTCTTAAATAGCATTCCTTGTGATTTTTCTTTTGTAAAAAAAGGTTTATGCGAGTTGGATTCAGAGGCTCGTCAGGACAGACATCAAAGTTCATAAGAAATACTTATAGACTATCGACAAACGAAGCTTTTCACGTTAGAAGAGAAACTTGAATCTATTCCCTTGTGATGTATGTGTAAACTTACTTACCAACTAAATCAACTTCTCTTTGACATAAAAAAAATATAATTGGTAGTGATAGTGTTTCCAAAAGACATACAAAAAAATGTGAAAACAATGTTTTGAGTTGAGACCAAGTTTGAAACTTTTCATGATGCCATTAAAACCTCAATAAACTCTTATTCACAAGTTTCCCAGTAGGTAACTCAGTTGTCTAATAACTGCCACTTTTAAAGTGCCATACAATAAAAATGAAAACTACAAATTGAGAAATTGGTGGACTCAAAAGCATAGAGAAACTAGCATATTGTTTGATTGAAACTAAAACTATGTCTAGCATCAAAAGATTACTAGAAAAATACATTAATAAAGTAAAACACTGGGAGAGACATATCACAAGATTACTCTCCCTACCTAAAGGCAATTTATCTCTTCTTTTAGGTATGCCATTGAATCTTGGCTCCTTAACTAACTATACAACATTTTTGTGTTTCTTATGTCAGACAGTGTAATGTTGTTGTATAGTGTCTATGTCTAGTCCTTTCAGCTTCACAACAGATTCAACATGTCCTTTAAGGGTATGAAGTTCGCGAAGCCTGTAAAACGATAAATTTCAAGTATATGTTAATTCCCATTTCCAAACTTTCTTTAAGTGTAACAAATTGTGAAACCTTGGTACATATAATATTCCTAAAGTACTATCTCTTGTCTCGAATATAAGTAAAAAAATACTAAAGTTTTCCGCATATATTGGTGACCAGAGAAACTTTTATATAGTATTGATTGATTATGAAAATCTCATAAGTTAGGCATGTTATTTTTGCTTACCTAGCAACTTCGGCACGTCTCTTAGCCTGCTCAGCAATCTCAGACAATTCTCTATAACTGCTCTTCTCATTGAAGATTCCAGAACTTTCTGGTGGTTGAAGTCCATGAAGTGTCCTTTGAGCATGAGCCCATTGAGCTTCCCTCTCTTCTTTACCATAATCTTTCTTGGTAGTGAAGGCAGTCTATAACACACACATGTTCAAACGACAGTTCCAATTTAATCGGTAAAAGCTTCGTCAACATAATCAAGTATATGTAAAAAAAACTGAAATTTGGAAATTACCTTGTTTTCTAGAAGGTTTAGCCATGCTTTGCCGCTTAAGCCATAGCGAGTAGCGAACTTGATGATGTCAAGAGGAATGTAGAAGACAATACTATAGAGCCAAATGACACCTGCCCAACCCCAACCAATTCCTTGGATTCTTGCAAAGCCCCAGTTGGCATATACTGCTATTAATGTAGCAATCTGAAAACAATACAAAAACCTCAAATTAAGTCGCGGTTGACATATAAGATGTAAGCTATTTCATATGCTAGTTATCCTGAAGTGTTTATGGACATGTCGTAAGTTGTTTCCATCAGTTCTCCCAAACAGTCTCACAAATACTTACGAAATTACGATAGTATATAAGTTCAAATATATAAGACACATTACAATTTCTTGGGTCCTTACCAGTTGAGCAATGAGGAAAGCACCCATTAACAACATTCCGGGTCGTTCGATATAAGACCAGCTACGCGAACGAGTTACAAAGATCAAAGCTTGACTAACTATACTAACTTGTAGGTACAAAGCAGCTGTCAATTCATCAGGACTGTCATGAATATGTCTAACACCAAATCTTTCCTGCATTTAAAATCAATGGAAATTTGAGCCAACACATGAACATTAAAATAAGGGCACATTCAATGCAAGGTAAATGTTTAATTTCTTACAGGGAAGAACTTAGTGTCTTTCACTATCCAGAAGAATATCACAGTCATCAATGCCAAGTAACCTCCAAGCATGACGCCAGTAGCAAATATTTCTTTCAGTTTCCAGCTATCAGGCATTGGAGATGGCTTAACCCTGTCCTTTGATATTGTCATGATTGTTCCTAAATGATATGAAAAGTTAATATCAAGAGTATTTTGAAAAACCGACACTTAAAGGAGAGAGTATACGACATAAGTAAGAATTTTACCGTCATTTAAAATGGCAATAATCAAAATCATGAATGGAGAGAAATCAAACTTCCATATCAATGCAATAAACATGAAGCCAAACTGCATTCAGAAATAGAAAATCCAAAATCATTAGCATTCATATACCTTATCATAAAATATCACATAAATAATCACATCAACACTATTAATATTTACTTACCACTATACGGATAGTGATAGACACTGCATAAATCTGAAATACAAAGAAAATTGCTGTCAAATGAAAATAATGTTTGACATGATGAATGGAAAAAGAACATGCATGTAATGCAACTAACCGTGTAATTCTTCATTCTTTGGAAAATAGCTCTACTTGTCAAGACTGCACTGATGATAACACTCAAACCAGGTTCTGTCAAGACTATATCAGAAGCACCTCGTGCAGCATCGGTGGCATCAGCGACAGCAATTCCAATGTCAGCTTTCTTCAATGCAGGTGCATCATTCACACCATCTCCAGTCATTCCACAAATGTGCTTCCTCTCTTGTAATTTCTTCACAATTTCATATTTATGTTCTGCAGTATTAAACAAAAGGAGATATTAAGGACATAATTAGGAACCTATGTAGCACTGAAACTTCAAATTAATTAAATGTGTCGGATATCCAACCGACACAATTACATTCAATCACTTTCATTTTCTTAAATTATTATTAGTGTTTATGTGTCACTGACATGTATTGTAGTGTTTGTGTTTGTGTATGTGTCGGTGTTTCAAAGCTAGAAACTACACCTATTCAAAGAATATTAGGATAAACAAAATTAACGGCATAAGTTTAGCAATAGTTAGATGCTAAAAGAATATGAACCTGGAAAAACTCCAGCAAATCCATCTGCTTTCTCAATCAGCTCTTCAACTGGAATTGCGGCAATATTTGCATCTTTGTCTTGACCAAGCAAGGTAGAAGATGGATACATATTGGTTCCCATACCAAGTCTCCTACCGGTTTCTTTAGCTATGGCAAGTTGATCACCTAGAAAGCAGAATAAAAGTCAAGAAAGATAACATTTTCTAAATAGCGGTTGGAGTAGTGATTGTGACCCTTTATAGAAACGCAGTCAAATGTGGCCGATGGAGCCTTAATCGCAGTTGTGTTGCAGTTAGGATAACCGTTATGGTTGTGGTCCAAATCGCGGTCGCAAACCATTATTTAAAATCTTGTTTGATAATAAATATTTGGCTTAAATTTACATTTTAGTACATGTAAGAAGATTTTTTTGGTTTTAGTCCTTAAAACATTGGAAAATAATGTTTCATGTTTCAGGGACTAAAGCAAATACAATTTTTTACGGGACTAAAAACAAAACAAAAAATATGTATATTACAGGACTAAAAAGATAATTAATTCGTTTTACTAGAAATATATTCTTTTGTTTAGTTACCTGTAATCATCTTAACATTTACACCGAGAAGAAGAGCTCTACGGATGGTTTCAGCACTGTCATGACGAGGAGGATCAAACACAGACAACAAACCGACAAACTGCCATGGAGCACCAGCACTTTCCTTTGTTTTCTCAGGAACTTCCTGCAAAGAAGAATCATATAGGCTTATATTTATGAAATGAATATTTTCAATACAAATTTCAAACATGAGTCGAAACAACAAAAACCTGTCTAGCAACTCCGAGTGAACGTAGTCCTCTTTCTGCAAACTTTTCAATAATACCATGAACCTTCTTCTTAGCATCTTCCCTAAGGTTACACAAGTTCATGATCTGTTCACAAATATAAAAGTATTTTAGCATCAACGAAATAAGTAACAATGAATCTCACAAATCATGAACGCAAAAGTTACCTGTTCAGGAGCACCTTTGCTAGCTCTATGCCAATTTCCATCACTATCAATATAAGTCAAAGCAGTTCTCTTATCGACAGGATTGAATGGCAAGAAATGCACCTCTCTTATCCCGGCTCTTGCCTGCACAAAGTCATCAACATGTTAAATATCGAATTCAAGCCGTCATTTTTCTAATAATGAACTCAACCATAGTTCTAAACAGGTTTTAGAGGTCTCTGCAACAAATTTCAACTGCAAGTACAATTTAAAACCATAAACTCGAGGACTATTGTATTGAAATTTAAAAACCGAAAAGAAATTGAAACCTCTTTAGGGTCAGCAAGCATTCCAACGATAGCAGAATCTATAGCATCCTGATTTTCAGTCCTAGCAGCCCTAGCAGCAAGAAGGATCACATGTTCCTTATCCACACCCTTTATAAACACCTCAATCAAGTTTCTATCGACACTCAATTTGTTAAGAGTAAGAGTTCCAGTTTTGTCACTGCAAAGAACATCCATACCAGCCATTTCTTCAATAGCAGTCATTCTTTTTGTGATAGCACCTTGCTGAGAAAGTTTGTGAGAACCAATAGCCATTGTAACAGACAAAACAGTTGGCATAGCAATTGGAATTCCACCGATCAAAAGGACTAAAAGGTTGTCAATTCCATCGCGATATTTGCGGTGTTGGATCGGATACATGACGATAATCTCAGCCAACATACCAACAGCAATGGAACAGATACAAAAGTTTCCAATTGCTTTGAGAACCATTTGGAAATGTCCAACATTGTTTGTACTGTCAACTAAATGTGCTGCTTTTCCGAAGAATGTGTGGACACCGGTTGCTATAACAACGGCTTCGATTTCTCCTTGTTTGCAAGTTGAGCCCGAGAAAACTTCTTGTCCTGGATGTCTAGTTACTGGAAGTGATTCTCCTGTTAATGCTGCTTGGTCAACCATTAAAGGATCGCCTTCTAGAAGACGAGCATCGGCTGGTATAATGTCACCGAGTTTGATGCTAATGATGTCTCCAGGGACTAGAACTGCAGCCTCTTGCTCACTCCATTTTCCATCTCTAAGAACCTGAAATTAGTGAGGAAAAAAGAGCTTAAACTTGTCACCTCTTAATGCTCAAACAAGCAGAGAGTTGGGGCTTGTTTGGTTTGAGAAAACAGATTTTATTTTCACTTTTAATTACAAAATGGTCACCATATTTTCATTTTTTTTTTCCTGTTTTGATTTCAAATATTTGTACGAAAAACGACCATTTTCTAAAGTAAAAACGGAAAATGTTTTCTTAAACCAAACATACTCTTATATTTCATATCCTTGTAAGTAAACAACCCTTTAAGAGTATAGCTTATGAAAATAAGTTGAAAACAGTTATGGACATATGTCATAAGCTATTTCCATAAACTCTTTCTTTTTTTTTTTTTTTTTTTTTGGTCTTAGTTCCATAAACTCTTTCTATCAGCCTAGTAAATAAGTTCAAATAAGTCATTCTAAGCATACCCTTAGTCTCCTATTTTATACTAAAGAAACCTCTAACTTATCTCTAAAATAACTTCATGAGGTAGAAAATAGACAAAAAGAACTTTTGATTTATTATTTACCTTTGTCTTAGGAGCAAGACCGGCCATAAGAGCAGCAGCAGCATTACCAGCATTGTTTTCTTCAATGAAACTAATTGTGGAATTGATAACCAACAAGCAAACAATTCCTACAAAATCTTGCCAATCTGGTGGTTGCCCTTCGCCATTTGCAAGAGCAATTGCCATTATAGCTGCAGCTTCCATCACCCATGATAATGGATTCCACATAAACCCAAGAAACTTCAGAAATTTGCTCTCCTACATCATTCAAATCATAACATCGTCACAATCATAGTCTATGAATCATTAACACAAACACCATACATGCATGATACTATACACGACATTGACATGTCAACACCAGACACAATATGTGTCAGTGTTATGTTAGTGTCGAATACTGACACATATCGAACACCAAACATAGTCTATGAATCACTAACACAAACACCTGACATGCATGATACTATACACGATACTGACAAGTCAACACCAGATACAACATGTGTCAGTGTCATGTCAACGTCAAATACTGACACATATCGAACACCAAACATGCCTTCAATCTTAATTATTCATAGCAAAGACGTTACACAAACACCAGACATGCACGATACTAAACACGATCCTGACAAGTCAACACCAAACACAACATGTGTCATTGTCATGCTAGTGTCAAATACTGACACATATCAAACACCAAACATAGTCTATGAATCACTAACACAAACACCTGACATGCACAATACTATACGTGATACTACAAGTCAACATCAGACACATGTGTCAGTGTTATGCATGTGTCAAATACCGACACATATCGAACACTAAATATGTCTTCGATCTGAAGTGTCAGAGTATTATGTTATATAAGAAACTATTATTATAATATGGTGATAAAGGAATGAACCTTTTTTTCTTCTAGCTTGTTTGGACCAAAAATTTGAATCCTGTTTTCTCCTTCTGCAGTGGACAAACCTTCTCTGGTACATTTCAACTGCTCAAACACTTCCTCAATTGGAATACGTTCCTATAAACAAATTAAGTGATTATGTTAGTGAAAAAGATTATTCAGCAGATAATACATTCACTACATGCTACAAATTGAGTCACATGTTATATAATCAATATCTTACAGATTTTTTTCCTGCTTATAGCAACACTTACTAAGTTAATGTGCAGATTATTATTATGAATCAATATAGTGACATGATTAATGATCAATGCATAGACACAAAAGTACAATAATATGAAAATGGTGATGATAAAACATGAAGAGATAGGTGATTTGATAGGACTAATTCAGCAATTTTTGGACACAAAATTCAAACCTTAGTAAAAAAAAAATTTATATAATAACCTTAGTAACAATTATTTACATCATGCAGATAAAAAAAGTTAATCATCGAATATTTTAAAAGTAACACCTCTCTTTCTTTAGTTAAAAAAAAAGTAACGACTTTCTCCATTGAATTTTTTTTTTTAGGTAATCTCTCCATTGATTCTTTAATCGTATAAGAAAACATCTAATTTTATAAAAAAATATAGTTTCCTAGTGCAAGACAGGAAAAAATTTGGTTTACACATTAACAATTTTAAAATATGATAATTATATCATAAAATACTATATTGCACATGACTTAACATGAATTTCAGTGTTTGACCAACTAGTAAAATTTTAAATTTAGTGTAATTTTTGACTTGACTACTAAAATAATTTTAATTTTACCTCGAAATAAGTAATCCAGAATTTACTGCAGTCAGGATTCTAATAAACTATTCACTCATATAAGATAAATTTAAAAAAAAAAAAAAAGAAGAATGAAAATATGTATGGGCATGCAAATAGGGCTTTGGACATCAGGGGATCTGATGAAGAAAATGTTGAGTGTCATAAGGGAACAGAAAAAACTCATTTTCTCCATGTGATTGGCCAATAATACTTCTTTCTTTTCTTTCTTATGGACTTTAATACAACTTGAGGACCCATTTGGCTTCATCTCAAGTAACAATAGTAGTCCTTTCGTTTTAGTATTTTTTATATTTATGTAAATTGGTGCTTTTGTGATATGCAAAGTATGGATGGAGTTAGATTTGGATACACAAATATTTGATTAGAAAGGTTAAATTATACCAAAAAAATATAAATTTAATTTAGTAGCTGAGCAGAAAGTTAAGGTGATCGGATAGTATCTTTTAAATAAGAGAAAGACGGTAAAGTAAAATGATGTGTCAACCACGACAATGAAAATAGATCAATATATGAATAGATTTATAACGCAAACATAAGATGTTGTTGAAAAGATGTTGTCGAAAAGATGTTGTATATATGTTTGGTTCTACGGAAAAAAAAAATTAAAAATTAAAAATTTACACAAAACAAATTAAACAAATGACAAAATATGGTTTGATAAAAATAATAACAAAATATGGTGATGGCAAAATGGACAAATAAGATAACAACGGCACATCCCATGAGTCCAAACAAAAGTGGGGCCCACCGTTCAAATTTATGTTGTTAGCAGAACTCAAAACCGTTGATTGTGAAATTTACAATCAAGAGTATGGTTGGTTCTGCGGTAACGAGAATTGATTTTGATAGAATTGATTCTGTAAAATTGATTCTGATCAAAATTGATTTTAAGTTAAAGTGATTTATGTTTGGATATATTCTTGTAAAAGTGAGTTGAACAAAAATTTTGAGTGTAAAAATTAATTCTAGAATCAGAAGTTACGATTTCTAGCTTCAAGTAGAATCAATTCTGGAGGCAGAATCAATTATATTTTTGAGAAATCAAACAAGCCAGAATCAATTTTATATGTCTAAAATCAATTCTGGCTACTACAGAAGTGAAACCAAACATACACTAAAACGGTTAATCCCAATGGCCAAGTTTCACACTTGAAAACTATAGTTTTTGACATCATAGTATTATATTATTGGTAGTAATAGTATTATTGAATGTAATATTTATTTTCTTTTTATTAAGTAGTCTAGTAATTGAAAATTTCACTTTTAAGATGAATAAGTGGATGGCCGAATTCGAACTCCGACCCTTGCATCTATAGTACAATATTTTTGTCAACTGAGTTAAATTTACGAGACATAATATTATTGAATGAGTTAATCAAAATGCTAAAACAAAAAGTAAAGTACCACGGAAAAGTACTAAATATTCCCCCCACCAAACAAGGCACACATGATGGAGAAGATTACTTAACTTGAAAAATATGTTCATTTCATAAATGTATTCAATTCAACTCTATTTCTTGAACTGTTAACTCACATGCACTTTGGATCCTCTTGTATGAGAGGTCCATTTCAAGAGAAAAATAGAAAGAAAAAATAACAAATTAATTGATGTTTTTCATTTTTAATGATAAACTATTTGTCACTCTTTCTTTCTATAAATTGTTTTTCCAAATTTATTTATAAGCAAAAATATATATTCTTACCATTATTGAGAATTATAGTTAAGGAAAACTATGCAGTCAAAAAAAAAAAGTTAAGGAAAACTCATAAAAAGAATAATGATAATTAAGTGTATTTTATTTTTATGCTAAAAAAAAAACAACGGTTGAAAATAATAGTATTTTTTGTTTAATAGAGATTTTTTATTTTATTATATTTGAGTCCAACAAATTCAAACGCGTTTTTACTTATAAATGAAACCAGAGTAATAACTTATGTGTTTAGATCCGTCGGTATTGTGAAAGAAAATTTCAAGAAAGAAAAAGAAAACTATTATGTTACTTCTCCTTCTCTCACACCTTGCATGTTACCTTCCCTATATATATACAAATTCATAACTTCCCTTTTGACAACTTTGGTTATTCATTTTCTATGCAATGAAACTTTCAAATAAAAAAAAATTATTATATATATATGCAGAGAAAAAATAATTGAGACACCTCTCATGTGATTCAAGTAATAAGAAGCCAAAAATAAATGAGTTAAGAATAAAAAAAACTCAACTTCTTGTTGGGTTTGGAAGCATGCACAAGTAGAAGAAAAAAAAGAAGAAGCTATAATTAATTACTTTTAAGCCAAACAAAATCAAAGAGTCATATTGATCAATAACTTTGAAGCCAAACAACAAAATCAAAGAGTGTACTGTTAACCATATATGTAATTAAATGAAATGAAAAAATAATAATTAAAACATAATGCAAGATATTATAGTTTTAAGTGACACATAATTATTGAGAAAAAAAGAACAAAAAAAATAAAGGGTTTAAAAGAAAATACCAAATCAACAGTCTCATTCTTGATCTGATCTAGTGAGATTGAACCCTTTTCACCAGCAGCCATGTTGTGCCAAAAAGAGATGAAAAAGACACTGCAAAGTTTATATGTGGAGAAAAGGCAAAACAAGTGTTAGTTTCAAAGGGACAAGAAAAAGAGGACTAAAGGGACATTGAATGAGAATTCTTAATCCCAAGAAAAGAAAAATGGATGATATAGGTGATAGAAATTTAGGAAGAGAAGGGTTATGTTTTTGTATGAGCTCACATACCTAGCACTTGTTTATATACTCTTTTCAATATGAAAGCAGTGTAAGAAATCAAATGAAAAAAAACTTTTTTATTAAGAAATTAATTAATTAATATAGAAAAAAAAATGAAACTATAGACTCAATTTTAGACTACAAATGTGACTTCTCTCTCACACTCTCTCCCCGATTTCTCTCCCTATTTCCTCTCTCCAATTAGTGAATTGTCGGCTTTTACTGCCCATAGTTTATGATAATGTTTGTCTTGATTTGAAATATCTCTTTATAATTTTTTTGACCAAAATTATCTCAATATCTTTTATTTGATAGTCAATATCTTATAATATTATTTTTTTTCTTTTCACTGTAAATTTAATTTGGTTCGGAGATCAGTTCTAGTATTAAGTGATTTCAGTCCACTTTCAATCACAATTGCGACATAATATTTATTTTTTGGCTAAAAAATATCTTATAATATTTTTTGTTCTTTTTCAATAGTGAAAATATTAGCATATATCTTTTAGCATCATATTAATTCAACCAAAAAATACTCTATTTAGTGTCATTTAACTATAACTAATTAGTTTTGAATAATTTGTACAATACTTTAAGTGAGTTTTTAATTTTACTATGGATAAATGTTTTTAACGACTTAAACAATTTCTCCGAGATTTACAGTTTAAACAGTGTTGTATCGCAAGTTAAAATTTTATTATAATAATTAATATTCGTTAAATACACTTATTGTATTCGTTCAATAATAATTTTAGTATATTAACCAATGTTAGTAATAATTTTGTATTCGGTCTAATAATAATTTTAGTATGTTAATATTGTTTGAGATGAAGAGGTTAATAAAATATTTTAAATTTTGAAAGAACAAAAAAAGGGAAACGTTTTTATTTTTGAATATTTTACGATTTAATTATATGGTAAACATTATTAAAGAATATTGTAAATTATTATGCAATATATATATATATATATATATATATATATATATATATATAATGTAATTGGTAAGTCGTCTATATAGTATTTAAGAAAAAATTTACTAAATTATATATTTGACCAAAAAGAATATAATATTGTCCATGAGCTAATTAAGAAAAATTAAAGTTTTTCATTACAAGAAAATGTTTAAATTTGTAATCTCTTTTTTCTGAAAACAATATTGTTTTTTATTCTTTTCTAACTTGCTAAGCATTTTTTTTATGTGGTAAAACATTTTTTGACATGAGCCGGTTAAGAAAATATTTTAAATCTTTTTAGAATACGAAAAAATTTTGATTTTTATTCTGTTTTTGTTTTGGAAATATTTTATATCTTTCTTCATGATAGGTACTTTTAAGTTTTAAGACAATTTTTTTTTTGAGACATTTTTTTGACCAATTTTTAAAAAAATTCTTATTATTTTCAGATTCTCATTAAAAGAACGTATCTTTTTTATCTTTATTTTATACGGATATGTCTTTTATTTACTTTAAAAAATATCTTTAATATGATTAATAAAACAAAAGAAAAGTGAAAATTTTCTTGTTAATGATTGAAAAATATTTAATAGAAAATATGAAATTTAAGCGTAATATATCATTAACTTTTAAAATTAAATCCTTGTTAATTTTATTATTATTATCAACACTTTAAATTAAGAATATTAATCATGTTACCCAGTTAATGGTCCCATTGTGCACTGGCCATGTTGCTGCTCTATATGGATCATGTTAACCTACCTCTGTTCTCAACTCTACTACTTAATTGACTTATTGACATTGATTGACATGTACAATATATTTTTTTAGTAGTGAGACCACTCTTTTTTATTTCCTCATTTGATTGCTACATAATGTGACATTTTATAAAATATATGACCTGAATTTTGTTTTGCTTTAGTATGACAACAAAAGACCTTTTGTTTGTTATAAAATGGTATTCCTTTCTCTAGATTATAAGTCTTAGCTTATATAATAATGTTAATCTTGTTAGATCAAATATTTTTATCTGGATTTAAATTCAAAATTTGCAGTGTGTTTAAATTTTAACATTGTTTGTAACTTCGTTTAGTGACAATAAAAGAAAAAGTATTACACATTTCATTCAAAATCTTGATATCATTGTCACTCATGTAGTAGCACAAAATTAAAACAAGGAAAAATTCTAATTTGTTTGAATTCAAAATTGAATAAAATATATAAACTATTTATTAATTACATATATAAAATTAATAAATAAGGAAATTAATTACAGATTCTCATATATAAAAAAAAAATTAAGATTCGAATTAAAATTAAAATTGAATGTGTATTAAAAGATAAAATTAGTGAAGCACTAGGTCTGATCTAGTGGTGAAAGATTTCGATAGTATACTAGAAGTTTTGAATTTGATTCTCAACTCCTTTGTAAACCAAAATAAAAAATTAGCGGCGTGATGATTATAAACAATCACGACAATTAAATCATTAGATTTTGGTCTAATGGTGATAAGTTTTGATAATATGCATGAGATCTTAAGCTCAATTTTTATTGACTCTATTTATTTTATGTTTAAAAATCATGACAATTATATAATTACAAATTTCATCTTTTAAAGTATATCCGTTAATTTGACATTAGTGATTAATATATGTGGGTTTAATGGTTGTGGATGAAGGACCAACGTGACGGTGTTGATATGAGGATGGCAACAACAACTACTATAATATGGAATAATACTAAACA
Source organism: Trifolium repens (assembly GCA_030408175.1). Classification (NCBI taxonomy): domain Eukaryota; kingdom Viridiplantae; phylum Streptophyta; class Magnoliopsida; order Fabales; family Fabaceae; genus Trifolium; species Trifolium repens. The sequence goes on along the minus strand of CP125839.1, from coordinate 17,287,235 downwards.
ACTGCAAGTCTGCAACTGTGGTTGAAGGTTCTCATATATCATTAACAATAATAGTTCTTTAATTATATAATTGTTTTTTATTTAAAAGTTAACTGAGTTTCTCATTAATAGTCTAATAGTTTTCATTGCATCTTTGTCGATTGATTATATGTTGAGGAATAAATTATGTTCAACCATATGGGTTCATTAATTATTTCAAAAAAATGTTTTTTTCTTAAGAAGCTAAATTAGCTCACTCAAATTATACTCCAAAAAATATTAAGAACGGTATTTCAATGTTTTTGGAAATACTAAACTAAGAAATGTATAAAATGGCAAAGATAAAGTGCATTAGTCGCCCACCTTTGATGGGTCGGAACCGGTGCGAAAGAAAAAAAAAAAAAAAGACAAAACGATAAATGGATAAGTGCATTTGATGGAAACTTAAACACTATAGTCAAGGCAAACTTTTATCTAGTAGTTGTTCTTATTAAATGTACTATATTGTTTTTTTGTACTATTACATGTACAATGTTGGATAATCATTTGATATACATAGTTGTTTAGATAAATTTTGTCTTGTGGAAACTTTTTACTTCCGCTTTATCTTCTTGTAATCTTGGAATATTTAATCTGATGTTACTCTCGTACTTTTTTAACCTGAACTTTCCAACAGTAGACACCCTTTCATAATTATTGGTAGATAGTAGATTATTCTCAACCGATCCGTCCAATCAATTCATTTCAATCCGTCCAATCAATTCATTTCCATCTTGGTAAGTAATCCATTGGATTTCATTCATTCAAGGTTCATTATGGTTCTCCGGTTAACTTCAACTAGTGGGTCTTATGTTTCAAACTCAAAGGTTGACAATTTCCTTTAAATTGGTCATTCGACTATCTGATTATTAATATCTTCAGACGAAATCGTTGGAGATTTTTACCAAATTATTAGTACCTTGAAGATTTTGAGTGCATAACAATTCACTAACTATGTTATTCACAAGGCAACTTAAAAATGCCTCACCATGAAGAAACATCAATTCATTAGGAGAACCCTCACATATAATTAGATTATGAGGAACTAATTATGAAATCTAGACTGAGAAAGAGATTGAGATACTATGAAGCACGTCATGATCAACAACCTATTTACCATCAAGTTCAAAAATAACATGTTGGAGAACCACGATAGTAAAGAGCAACAAGTAAACCCCAAGCTTCACATTAAATCATTTGGAGCGTCATTTGCCACCAATCCTTTTTTGTCCTAACAAGCCTCACTTGATCATCCCTCACACAATCTCCAATATCATAGCATTGTTGTTATTGAAAATTAGCACGGTCAACAATGCAATTGAAACCAATGACGGATTTTTTTTTTTAATGGCAAATATAATTATATATATATAACGAGAAAAAATGATACACCATATAGAATTCATAAAAGGAAGTACAAGAAGTATTAAGTCCCCATAAAAATAGAAAATATAAAAAACTAAAGAGATAAAAACTCCTACTAGACCGAGGCTAGTGCCAAATTACCATTCGATCAAAAATAGAGAAAGATCAGAAATCGCGAAAAGATGGCAAAAAGCAAGCCTATAGCCCACCAGACCCCAGAATAACCACCTCACATGACTCTAACGGTTTCAGCACAAAATATGTTGCATCTCCCACTCATAAAGAGAGCAGAGGTTATCAGTGTTTTTGACCAGATACCACTTCCAAGTAAAAAGTTTCACCTTATCAACTAGGTATTCAATCGATGAAAATTCCCCAGTAAAAATCAATTCATTCCGGGACTAGGTATACTAAGTTAAGGATTAAACACATGATCATTAAGTTATAAGATACTTGCGTCATCTCATTAAACGCTTTTAAGTATAAATTAGTTTAGGAATGGATATTAAATTATAATTTTTTTTTTTAGCAGCAAAATATGATTTATTTAATAAAACACTCACCCTTACATAAGGCATGTTAGGGGAGTTAAAAGTAACACAATAAGGGAGTGAGGAGCCTTATTACAACCAGCTAGCTCCAAACAGTGTTTGAGTAGTAAATAAGACTTTTCTCTTTTGACTGGAAATATAATAATTAGAAAATCCAAGTTTATTTTTAAGACACAAGTATACATCTAATTTTATGTAGTATTGATTAAAACATAAAGTATTCGTTTAAAATTCGTTGACAATTATCGTGTAAAACTGAAGCTATAAATATTTGACATTACAAAAATATTTCTTAATTTTGAATAACTAAGAATGTCTTTTTTTTTATAATATTTTTGACATATGATTTCTTATTATACTATTTTTAAAATTAAAAAAATAAAAATGAGGGATATTGACTTTTAAACGGGGTCCCATAATAACACCAAAAACTTGTCATAAAGCACACCTTAGCAGCAAAATTATAGGTTTTCTCAGGACAATAATGGAGTGTTTGTGGGCCCTAACTTCTATTTCTCTATATTTTTTTGACAGATACTCTATATTAATTATTAATATTAAAATATTACTCTTAATATTAAAATATTACTCTTAAAATATTTATAAATATTTATAAATTATTTAAAAGTTCAACTAAGTTGAGTTGAGTTTCAGGATCACCATTACATGAAATTTAAGGCATAAAGTATGTAAATAATTATACTTAAATATTTTGATATGTTTTTGAATGACAAACATATTAGTATTATCCATACTTATTCTATCCATACCAGTAGAATAAGTACGAATAGTAATAAAAAACAATGCATACCAATATAAAGGTAGATAAAAGTCATTATGTTCAATTCTTGTAGGAATTATTTTTCTTTCACAAAATATAAGGTCTAAATTATAATCATTGGATCGCTATGTTTAATTATTTAACCATTGGACCAATATTTATATTACTCTCTTTGTCAAAGTTACATCATGCCGTAAATTATTTGTTAGTATTTATTGACTTTTTTGAATTATTTATCTATCTTCGAATTATTATTCTCAATACTATATTCATCATTTTCTCGTATATTTATGTAGTAAACAATTACAACTCGTAGTAATAATAAATAATATAGAATTCAATAATTCCCAATGCGCTATATTTTAAGTAGTTTGTTCATCACTAAGCATCATGGTGCCTTCTAATTATCATGATCACATAAAAAGTACCTAAAAATAATCACAATCATACTCATACATTACACAAAATATTTACCATTTGTGAAGTCATCCATCAATAATAGATTATTTATATTGTAAGTAAACAATGACATATAGATATATAATCCCGAATTATATAATAAGATATCTATATACATATAATTAAATAAATTAGCAATGTATATTTTACACATTTTTATTCTAATGTTCTTGCCTATTTTTTTAGAAAGAAGTCACATATGCAAATGTCACCAAAGTCTCTTTCACAAAGATGGATGCATGCATGTTTCAAATTTCAAAGAAAAATTATAAACTGTGGAAGATTATAACTACGCATGCTCCTCCAAAGAAAAAAAATATACGCATGCAAGTTTCTCAAACTCACACAATAAGAAATAGTATAATTGTATTGTTCAACAAAAAATAGTATAATTGTAGAACTAGAAGGTAAAGGACCACCAGGCACTAGCTAGGCATGGTTCTCGCAAGACTTCAAAATGGGAAGAAATAGGCAAGTCCCTTATATTTTGAGTACCATTTGCAAACTATAAGACAATTATATGTCTATTGTTTATTTAGTGTTAATTCTTTCTTTTTATTTTATTTTTTTTGCCAAAAACTACGATTATACATACACAAAAGGGCTAGAACAATATCATAAAACTTGATTTCGATTTAACACATTAAAACCAACTCTCATGTGATCATAAGATGACTATCAACCGTTGAGCTTAGCAGATGAATGCAGGTCTCTATGTATCTAGGTTGACATTTTCCGCGTCCGCGTCGACTGTTTTATTCTCGAGTGGTGTTTGTTTCTTTGGTTTTTATTTCGCCACTACCGGCTTCATGCTGGTGCCTCTGTCGTTGCCGAGACTTGTCTGTCTGGGTTCTCTTTCTACCTTTGTCTGGTTAGCGGTTCGCCTAATGGAGCTGGTTCTGGATTCTGATGGGCCGAGCGCTTTTGCTTCGAGTTCGGGAGTTAGCGTCTAGTTGTGGCAACTTTCTGGGCTGGGTTGGTGACTGCTTTAGTAGTCTGGAATCTGTGGGGTGCCTTTCTGATTTGGGATTAGGAGATGAATCTTTATTAGGTGGTGTTTGTTTAGAGGTTTTTCTTTGGGTGTTCCGCATATATACGGCACCTATGTTATGTATTTCTTTTTTACCGGTCTCTGTTCGTCTTGTGCAGAGACCTGATTAATAATATATTTTGTCATTCAAAAAAAATGAATGTACCACAGTACCACAAAAAAGATTGTGGAATTGCACGTTGTTACACAATGATTAGATAATCTTAAAAAAGAACCCATGATATTATTTGAGTGGAGATTTAAATGGTTGCTATTTGTTTCTTGGATTGTTCACACTCGAAAATATACTATTGGGAAATATTTTTCAATAAATTTGTATTATTGAAAAATATCTCCTAATAAAATTTACACTATTAAAAAGTATCTCCCGATAAGCAAAAAGACATCCATGGAAAAATTCTGATCAATTTAAAGGAAAAAAGAAATCATCAGAGACTAACATTGGAGGCCTTTCGGCCATTAAACATATGGGTTGCAGCCATTCCATATCTCCTATACAACTTCTCCTATACAACTTAAGAAGGGATTATACTTCTGAAATGTCTAAACTGCCCCTCTCCAATTTCGATTGCCACCTGTCCAAAATCTTCTAAATTCATCATTACACTTTTCACCTTTTTCTCTTTTTTCCACTTTCCTATGCCTACTTTCTGTCAAGAAGCAATTTGAAATTTGAAATTTCAATTCTCCCTCTATTTTTTTTTCCTTTATATTCACTTTTTTGTTCAATCTATTCAACTTCTTTATCTTCTCTTACTCACTCCCAGTTTTTCACTTCTTTGTTTCTGCATATTTCATTTTATACTACTCATAATAGTTAATTTCGTTTTTATTTAAGTTGTTATCTAATATTTATTTCTTAACTTCAACATTGTTTATTTTCAGGATGCAACTACCCGTATCATTTCTTGTGTTCTTCAAATGTTTCTTCATCTCTACAATAAAAGTCTTTTTTATGCAACTACCAAGATACAACAAGGTATTATCTCCAGTAATTTTTTATTTTTTTTTACTGTTGTTATTATATCATTTTGCCTTCCAAAAAAAGTAAAGGTAGAAGATGAATAACTACTTTTACTATTTTTTTTATGATTTAAAAAAAAAAACAGCACCACATCCTTATGAACAAACCACTTTCATTACTTTCTTTTTCATTCAAATTTTATATTTTTGCAGGAAATGATAAGCTTAACTCATCCTTATAAAACTAGCTTGTAAAATAAGGAGTGTTATTGTTATAAATTATAGTTAAACTTTATATTTAATCAATGTGGAACTTCTTAAAAAAAGAAAAAAGACTTTTGTCATCTCTCTATGCATCATGCATCTCTATAAGTTAAATGCAGTTTGAGATCAATAGCATGACAAATTTTCAATTTTGTTTTATAATATGAATTACTCCCTACATTCCAATATTACACACCCACCCTTTGTTGCTAACATGTAGGCATGTGAGGGGAGATATTTGACTTTAAATCAATTATGAATGAAAGCTACATCAGATAAGTCAATTATTTGATTTGTAGTGTGAGGTTTTAGTTTAATTATTAATTAGTGGCATGATCCATATGTAAGATAAGACCTATTCTTTCATGCGTTATAGGGTAGGTAAACATTCATTAATTCTACAATTTTCCGGTATATTTGCCTCTTGTATCTTATTTCATCACGACCCCAAAAATGGAGAATCAAACAAACATTTTGAAAAGAAATATATATAGTTGACTCATAGATTGTGTTGTATATGTTTATTTTTATTTTTTATGATAATAGGTATAAGAAGCTATAAAGATAGGTACTATTTTATTCTCAAAAAGAGATTTAAAAGATAGGTGCTTTTTCGTATGGAATTAAAATGGCGTTTGTGTGTCCTCAAGTTATCCTAATCCCATTTAATCTAATAAACTTTGTGTGCTCTTAGTCCCCCATAAAAAGATTTACAAAGAGAGATCGTTTGATTTTTAAAAATGATACCTAAAGAAACTTTGAAGAAATAGATGCAAACAATGTAGTTTTTAAGAAAACTAAGTGTCTTTTGTAAAAAAAAAAATTAAAAAAAAATTAAAAAAAAAATGAGAACTAAAGTGTCCCCCTTATTGAGAGACATGCAGTTTTAAATCTAATTAAGTGCTGCCCTCATCCTCCATATTCAAACCTCATTTTTCTCCAAAATTATGTTGGATTCGAATTTTTGGTGGATTCGTTTAATTTATTCCCTATGTTAGTGGTGGAGCTAGGAGCCTGAGTCAGGAGATGCAAATAATTTTACTCATTTTTTTGTATTTTTAGACGAAGTGAACCAAGACCGACACGTACACTCACAAATAAATTTGAGGTGCCAAATTCAAAACTAAATTATCAACATTTTCAATTGAACCAAAACTTATGAACAACTTTTTAACTTTAACTAACATTAAATACAGGTTACACAGTAAACAAAGAGAAAGAAAAAACATAAAATCTTGTACTTGACCTACGAGAGGATTCAGGTGGTGCAAAGTTTAAAACTCAGGTGGTGTGCAAGATAGTAATAATGTAGAATATAGGTGCAATTAGTAAAGTTTCAGGGGGTGCAGCTGCACCCCCTCACATAAGTGTGGATCCGCCCCTGCCTCTGTCTAGGTTTGCTTTGTTGCGTTTGGGTTTGGTTCAACCAGCATCACCTTCCACGCAACGATGGTCACTAGTATTTTTTCCTCAGCAGCCCAAGCTCCTGCACGTTTTCCCAACCTTTTCCATGTTGTCCTCATCTTGGTTCGTCGTCTTTGTTCAAGGTTCTGTAAGGATCGTGCAATTCATTGCTCTTTGTGACTAGTTTTGTTGGATTTCAGGTTCTACTCCTCCACACCAAAAGGTTGAGATTGTCTAAACCCATTTGGTTTTAACCCATTCTAAATCCATTTGGGTTCATGGCCTCAATCTTTGTTTTATCCTCGCCATCCATTTTTGTTTGACTCTTAAATGTTTGACTCGAAGGAGTTGTTAATGCTAGCTGATCTGATGTTTGTTTTATAAAATTGATGATACGTGGACTATAATTGTTTATGACTGTGTTGACGGTTGGTCCACTCGCCACACTCACAAAACTTTACTAATCATCATTTTTTACAATTTAATTTTGTATTCATACGCAGGTTCGCTATGTTGTAGTTGTGATTGGTGCTCGTTTGTTAAAATAGGGTTAAATTTGCTTGTACTAAATTGTCCGCTTGTATTACCCGTTTGGATTTAAATTGTTCGTTTGTTGGGTGTTGATTGGGTTCTTTATCCACTTGTCTTTGTATTTCTTTAAATTAGTTAATCTACTAATTTTTTATGAGGAAAATAAAATTGTGCTCCATTATCTATTGTTTGGAGTAATACTTTAGTGCTCCAACGATATCACACTATTAATTATGTTTATAGCTCCGGTCACTTATATAGCAAAGTACTATTAATGATTTTTTTGTCTATGTATGTTCGCGAATTTTTTATTTTAGTTTTTGTATCTTTTTTTGTTACAAATAAGTTCCACAATGTACAAAATTTATTGGTTTTAGTCCCTAAAGTCAAAATCCACAGAAAAATCTAAAAGAAAATTTGCACGAAAACAGCAGATTTTCCTGCGGATTTTGACTTTAAGGACTAAAACCAACAAATTTTGTACATTCAGGGACTTATTTGCAACAAAATAAGATACAGGAACTAAAATCAAAAATTCGTGACCATACAGTGACCAAAAGATCATTTAAGCCTATTTAGTATATATGTAGAAATCTCTTTTCAATCGTCCCATAAGTGTAGCTCAAATGGTAGCTATCAGGGATATTATTGGAGTGGTTGGGATTCGAACCCCAGATTTTATATTTCTCCATATTTAAAATGTGTGAGTCTGGTTATTAGGCTATCTGACAAAAAAATCTCTTTTAAATCAAAGGTAAATTAAAAAAAACAGACCAAAAATTAATTAAGATCTTGGAAATTGGAAATTGAATTTCAACTCCACTTAAGCAAGTGAAAATAAAATTTATGAAGATGCTTTGTTATTATTTTATATTATGGTAGGATGGGCAATGCATTATAAACTTTTAATGGAAAATCCATGTGCATTATTTTGACTGAAGTGTCTTTATGTATAAATATTGTGCATGAATTTTTTTAGGATCTCCATGTTGAATTAATTGTTTTACATTTGCTAGTGTCAATCTCTATAAAAAAAAACTGTCTATTTCATCTTAAGTTATAAGTCACTTTGATCAATTCAGACAATTCAGAAATATAGTTAATTTTGTATAAAAAAAAGAAAATATTTATGATTTTTCAAAATTATTCATCGTTAATTATATGGTAAGAAAAATTAAAAGAACCGAAAGAAATTATCTCGTTTACAAAATTATCTCTATTTTATTTATATAAGTTCTTTACTTTATGTAAAATTATTAAATCCATCTTAAGCATGTAATTAGAAGTTTGATTTATGACTCATGCATATGAAGAATATCCAGATGGGGAGAACTCACTAAGTATGCCTGGAGATTTTCCAACGAAAATTAGTCATTACAAACGGTGGTAGAAACTTGATACAAATATCATAAGAGATTTTTTTTACGGTATTAAAGTCACAATTCAATATTAAAACATTTATTTATATCAAAAACCAAAAATTGAACTTTTAAAAGATCAAAATCTATTTTTTACAAATACAAAATTTAAATTTTTAATTATTTAAGAGCACGTGTTAATCATCCCTTTAATTTTTTTGGTCATTTTAACTACTATTCTTAGTTTAAAAAAAGTAACATTTTTTATCAAAAAGAAAAATCTCAGACGCATATTAAAGAATTCCAAAATAAAATTTTTATATTAAAAATTTAATATTTTAACTTTTAAAAAATTAATACACAGACTTTAAAACAAATATTTCTATATTAAATTAATATATATATGCTCATGTAAAAAAAATTGAGCACAAGACAAGGCACCATGCCACCATATACTATCCAATCAAGAGTCCCTAAAAATTCATCCAACAAGGGTCTCCAATCCCAATTTGAGTCAATTGTCACTGACATTTTATGGGACACCGGCATCAGTTTCTTATTCTCCCTAACTAAGTTAGGACCAAAACAAAAGTCAACTAAGGCAATTGGCCAAATTCCAATTACGCACATGATCCCTGAAAAGGGCACACATTTCAAATGCATGTGGATCCTTCTAATGTCCACAATAACACTAATCTAAAATTTCTTAACCTAATGCAAACGGATAATTTAAAATGAGTCTTCTAAAAAGAATAATGAAATCTAAAGAAAAAATTCTTATATTTAGAACAAGAACGGTTATGTACGGAAAAAATATGGTTGTGCATTGGTAAAAATATAGGAATTAGATAATTCGTATATTTCTTGTTTTGATTTTACAGTAACATTAAGTATTAGGCTAAATTTTATTATTATAAAATTAAGATTTTGTTCTATATAAATTAACTCAACATAAAAAATGGCATCTAAAAATATTTACCACCAGACTAATTCATGATGATATTTTTTACTATTTTAACATTTTCGTTTTATTAAAAATTGACATAAATTTATATTTGTACCCACTTGTGGGTACTAAGTACTAGTATTTGGGGGAAATAAACTTTTATTTTATCTTCAAAAGCAAAGAGAATCTTGCATTATATTTAGAACCCGTGATGAGTACAAGTTGTATCCACTTGGGAAAATACAGCAGTAACCAAAGAAAATACTAAAAATGTTACATCAAGTACATGCATAATATAAAACACTAAATTTGTATATGATCAAATATATACTCTAAATTATGTATGTACATACTTGTGTTACTTTCTACAAGTCCCTTTCTTATGGATTTTATAAGGGGAAATGATGTTTTTACACAAAATATTGTTGTCAAATGTAATTATGTTTTTTTTTTTTTTGACAAATAATTATATGTATTTTTAAAATATGCGTAAAATGTGAAAGATAAAACATAAGAAAAAGATCAAGATAAAGATAAACATATATGTGTCATGTATATTGTCACTATTTCGTTGTTTAAATAACACAACTCTTTAATAAACTTTAAGTCGATCGTTTTAGTCCAAAAAAATTGATGCTTTTATCTTTTTGCATTATTAAATGCATATAACCTCAATTATGTATATGAGAGTTCGGACTACCTAGTCGGCTCATTAGCCCAGTAATTTAACATGGGACGGGCCTAACAAAAGCAGTAAAAAAACGACTGTATCTTCATGGGCCAGCCCATCGGGCTCATATTTTTCTTGGGGCTGGCCCGTCGGACTTGCGGGCTAGCCCACTAAATATATTGCATCCTCAATGGTTCTGATTTTCAATGGCAATTTTTTTATTTTCCCTAATTTTTTAGGGTATAATTGCATTTCCGTATGCATAACCCCTTTTTCCCTATTATTTTTTGTTGAATGAACCTCAACTTTTATCAAAGTTTCAACAAGATAGCTTCATCATTAGATAATCTTGATCCACTTTGGAAGTTATTAACAAAGAGTCGGAGGATGACAATAATGATTTAGTAATGTTATAATCTTCTTCAGTTGCTAATACGAAAAATATTATTGAGGGATACTATGATGGAAAAAATACTAAGAAATAAAGGACAAAGGCATTTGTTATAAATCATGACACTCACTTATTTAATGGATAATAATTTATATGATATGTAATTAATTCTCTATTGCATTTCTAAAAAAATAATATGAAAATTAGTCGGTCCGGCCCATCGAGCCACATAACTCATTAATAATTGGGTTGGGCTCAGTTTAGCAGCCCATGGATAATACATTGTATTATCATACATGGATAATCATACATGGAAGAGAGAATAGTTATAATTTTTTTTTTTTACTAAAGAGAATAGTTATAATTTATAAGGGTTAAATATTGTCACATAAAATTTTTCTTTTTCCTACATAAATTTTTTTTTTCGCTAAATAGAATTTTCCTTTTCATAATTAACTCAACATAAAAATCCATATCTACTATCTAGCATGCTCTTTTCTACACTACGATGTCACCAATCACCGATATCTCCACCACCACTTCTTCGGCATGGATCCACTACCCAATACCCATCGCTGCTACCATCATAGGAAATTTGGTCCCACCTTGAGCATCCTCTTCAACCTTTGTTTGTGTGCACCACGTTAGATTCTATTTGGTGGTCTTTTTTACTATCTTGCAAGTTGCGGGACGAAAATTACTTTTGTCATCCTATGGCTTACTCGCATGTTCGTGGGCTAAGTTACGGAATTGTCGATTGTAAGTGACTCTGTCAATGGAAGGCATGAGAATTTTTCATTACTCACAACTTTCTCTTTCACTTCCTCTACTTCGTTTTTTTCATTTTATAGTAATGTTAGACTGTTTAATTTTTTCATTTCATGTGTAATTGGACGCATAGTCGTTCGTCGGTTAGTTATATTGCACCATTCCGTGTGTTTGTTCGCAATGGTTTGGTGTGATATGTTAATCGACGGGAGACTTTTTGTGTCCTAATTATTGGGTACGCTATGACTAACCGAAGGATTAAATGGTGATTCCTTGAAATATGGGTGTTGTTCTGATGGTTTCTGTGGCTTTGAAGCCAAAATTTGTAGGCATGCGTGGCTTTCGCGTACCTGTTGAAAGTTTTGACTAACATGCAATTTTATCTCCGTGCGACAAAATTCACAAGAGTAGGTCGTTTAGTTTATTGAATTAACAATTAAAATTAAGGATGTAATATTTAAATCGATGTATTTTTGTGTCTGATGTATCAATAAAAATATTATGGTTATACCATGTTTTGTCTTTCTTCCATTACTGATTCTGCTGTTTTTGAGCATCCTGTCATTTTGCCATCAGTTACCTAAGTCACAGAACACCCTATGCAATTTGCTTCGAATACGTGACTCAAGTCACGGATATAGGGCGTGGGGTGTCCGTGTCATAAGCCACGGATGGCTATGTGACAGGAAACTCAGAAACAGAAACCTGCGGCAGAGCCAGTCCTTTTGGACCTGTTTTCGTCGCTGACATTTTTAATCGGTATTAATGCGCGTAATTATCCAAACATAATGCAGTCGATTGAATTTTTATCAATGTTAATATGCGTAATTATCCAAACATAATGTAAACTTAAAAATTAAATAAACCAAAAGTTAAGAAAATACTTCATACAAAATATAAAATTATCCAAACAACAAAAAATTATCTGAACATTCAACAACAAAAAACATAAAATAAATACAAACAAAGGCTACTGCGTAGCCGCCGGTCCACCACCCTTCCTCTGATAACTCTCCACATAAAATGTGGACAACCATATAATTTCCCTAACCTTCGCCAACACATGTGAGTCTTCCACTAACATCAGGTACGTGTGCCTGACATGCGACCCTTTGGTGACAACCATCTCGTTCGCAACATCAGTTGGGTCAGCCCCAATAAGATCCACCATCAACTTCGTACCCTCCTCTTTGCCGACATAATCATGATCTGACAGTCGCCCCTTGTTCGAGAGATGCAGCAGACAAGACACATCATCAAGTGTCACTGTCACCTCCCCAGCCGGCATGTGGAAGTTGGAGGTCTCCTCGTGCCACCTCTCCGCAAAGGTATTGACCAGATACGGATCCACCAGAATGTGCCCGGTCGTGGCGAGCTCCGCCAACCCAGTCTTGCCTATCTTGTCAACAAACCAAGCTTCGTTCGGGAGCTTTTTGCTGAACACCCTCAGCTTTTTCCCGTGGCTGATGGGGGTGAGCTGCACACGATCCTGCAAGCAAAGAAAAAATATACAAATAAAATTAAGTTAATTACAATTACATAAACATAGAATGAAGTGATATAAAAAAGTTTAATAAAATAAAATTAGATACTTACGAAGCTCTCATGCTCCTTAAGAGGGATCGTATGAGGATAGCACATCATGCTCCTTCGACCCTCTAGGAAACTCGATCGGCACTACATCTCCAAAAGTACAGTTGCTCCAAAGTGGACCTTTCAAGTCCTTCCTCTTTCTCTTGGGAACGGTAGGCTCCCGAAACAAAACCACCTCCTCCTCATCAGCAAACTCAGACTCGCTGAGCTCCTCACCCTCAGAATCATATGACTCATCCTCTAGGTTAGGCGCAACAAGTGATGATGCAACTTGAACCTCTAGGGTTGCACCTGGTGCACCCTCATACAGGTTGATGACAGGAATTTCTACGTCATTTTTAGTATTATTATTAGTAGTAAAATGACCAAGACAGGCCCAAATACGAAGGAAAACCTACAAAAGCAATAAAAAGCATCAAGACAGAGTCCAAGATGCAAAAAGACAAGAAAAAGCCCAAAAAGTGAAGAAAATCAGCATTCCATCGCAGCACGATGGCTCCCATCGTGCCACGATGGGAACTGCTTGTTCGCCAAGAAATCTGAAGCAATAAATCTGAAGAGAATCTGTACATCGCAGCACGATGTGTGCTATCGCAGCACGATGGAGTAACTTGGCGCCCAAGCTGATGAAATGCACAGGATCAGTTATAAAACTGAACTAAATCTTCACATCGCAGCACGATGGTCTCATCGTACTGCGATGCCTTGCTGAGGCCCATTACGAAAACTATAAATAGAGCCTCTCATTCATTGTTTTATTCATTCAGAAATAGTAGAACACTCTCTACTATAAGGAGAGGTTCGGAGGAGCTCTATTGGGCATAGTTTTCTCCCCTTACGGGAAAACTAACTCAGCAAGGTATGATTTCTTTAGGCTTTTGTATTTAGGTTATAATTTCTTGTAATTTAAATATGTAGTCTTTATATTTATGCCTTAGGTTGTGGTGGATGTAAGACCCAAGATTTCATTGTATAGTTGGTTTAAGGAATGTTAGGGTTCCGATGTGTTCGTGTTGTGAAACATCGTGTAATTATTAGGTTTTGCTCTAATTGAGTCTGTTTTGTGCTCGTGCGCCGTAAAGGCACAGACTTTTGTCTTGTAATCCTCTTTTGTGAATAAGAAGGTTGTTGTGGATTCGAAATAACGAGTTTTGGATTATTCGTATTTTTGGAAAAACGAGTAGGAATTTTACCCGCGGATGTAAAATTTTACTGCGTCTGTTTTAAGTGAGGTTTCGGATGGGAGTTTTATATATCTGCATGAGCGAGGTTATGTTCTGAGAATAATTTTCTAAGGTATGGAAGGAAATTACAGTCGCGGAAAAAGATTCGACGATAAGTTTTGGAAATGTTTAACGTTAGACGGTCTTTCCGTAGGTTTTATGTTTTTGTGATTTACGTTCGTCGCGACGCGCGAGAGCTGAGTACGTGTCTTGTTATGGAAGAATTGATTAAATCTTGTGACTTATTCATATAGCAAATTGATCCAATGGCTAGGGTTTAAGCTTGGACTTTTGACTTTGATCCAAGGGTGGATTGGCTATCAAGAGCCTTTGTCATAGTAAGGAGGTTTGGTGACTTTGTGGACTTAGAAAACATCACAAATCTCTCTTTTCTTTCTCTCTTTCAAGTGAACTCCATTACTTTCTTTCTAACCTTCACAAATTTTTCATTCTTCACCATTTCAAGCTTGTAGGATCAAAGGGATTTTGTAGAGAATCACTTTCTAAAGGTAACCCTCTCTTCTCATCTCCTAGGTTGGTAGACTTATAGAGTTTAGGAGTTTTTGGGTTTATGTTCTCATGAGGGTTTGGTAGGAAATGTTACTTTACATGGTTTTTGTTTCATGAATGTTGTTCATGAGGTTTAGAGAAGCATGTGTAGGCTTTGTTATTTTTGTTTTCCATGAGTTGGTGAAAAATCTCATGAGAAAAGTTAGGGTTTTGGGTTGGTTATGTATTGATCAATAACATGTGGTTAGGTTGTAAGGTTTTGAAAAGAAACGTTGTCTTTGAACCTTTGGGCAAAAGGGAAATGTGTTGTATGGTTTTGTTTTAGAAAATCCGATGAAAAATATTTTGGTGTTTATGGAAATATTTACTAAGTGTTTTGTGTGGTGTTTTTGGTGTTCCAAGTGGTTTAAAACTCTTGAGTTATGTGGCGTTGCTTTTGCTTTGAAAACATGTTTAAAAATGATTACCGGTCGGTTAAGGCCCGTAATAAAAACTTGTGCTTGGATTTGATTTTGATTTTGGAAATGAAAACCAAATAACTTGCACTCGAAGCAACCAACATGCTTTCGAAAATGTATTGCTTGCTTATGAAAATGGTTTGCTTTTGTGCCTTGAAAAGGTGTTGGAAACTAATAAAATCAAACTAGGCTTGGTTGGGGAAAAAGGTGGTGTGAGTTGCTGTTTTTGCTGTCATGACAGGTGCAACTCGCCGGGCGAGTGTTAACTCGCTGGGGCGAGCGTCACAGGTCATGAACACGCCAGGGCGAGCTCCACAGCGAGTGAGACCTGTCTTCACTGCCTTCACTCGCTGCCAACTCGCCAGGGCGAGCTCTGAGACCTAAAATTTTGGATTCTGATTTCTAAACTTGGTTTTTAACTTTCTAATCCCTTTTTATTAATTTATGGAAGTGGCGGGGATTGGAAACGGGTTTTTCGGGTACTCGGAAAGTACGTAACTTGTAACGCAGGAAAACGGCCATTTTGCATTTCAAATTATTTAAGACTTTTGACAATTGTTTTGGGTCCTAAAAATAGTACAAATAACTCATGGGTATTGATCAATATGGTGGAATTTGGTATAGTATCCGAAATAGTTGATTTTCCTTAGGAACCTTTAGGTTTTTGGGGTTTTTGGTGTAGTTTCAATACGATTGCTTGGAAACCAATGTATTGATAATACGCTGCTTGTTTTAGGAAGCGCGTTGTGTTGTTTGGACGAGTTTTAGTAAACGGAAGCTTGCCGAGGTAAGGCTACACTTTATTTCCGTCTTTTAAAACGGTTACGACATGCTTGGTTTTGCTGTTTTTGCATTTGTTGTGTGCTTTGGCATGTATGTACTTATGTATTCTCGTTGATGAGAACGTGGTTATAAATACGTGTGCAATTTACATATGATTAGGAAAATGTATGTATGTTGTGATGGTTTGTACATAGGCTTTAGGCTATGTGATTGTTTGCATGAGCATATATGAATGCGTGCGTCGGATAGGACTACGCGGGGATTTTGTCTGTGTGACTATCCTGTATATGCCAAAGAGAATATATGCCATGCATTTCATAGTTGCGTGCCTAGGTGTATGTCTGTGTGACTTTGCCTACGTACCGGGCGTTTGACTGTGTGACTTCGCCAAATCCTACTGGATTTTATTGAGTTGGTGTTTGTCTGTGTGACTTCACCTGGTGTTTGTATGTGTGGTTTCACCTGCCCTTTGTGGCTTTTTAGTGCGGGTACGTATATTTCTGTGTGGCTTTGCCTACCCCACGACTCTTCGAGGAGAGGTTAATTTCCGGAAATCATGCATGTGGCGAACCAGTGATTGGTTGTCACACCCATTGTAGAAGTCTGCATTAGGATTGGTGATTTATTTATATAAGCCCGTTGGTGGGAACTACTTTTGAGATTAAGAGTTTTCTCTTGTGTATGTGGAAATTTGCTATGTGTACATCTTTCGCACCGATTATATATATACATAATTTTATTTTGTGGTGACCCTTTCTTTCATTTGCGGGCTCATCCCACCCAGATGAGGGGTTAGGTTGTGGTGACGACGGTGGCTGTTCCAGGCCCCAGTGAGCGGTTGGAGCTTTAGCTTAGTTAGACTATGCGCCGGTGTGGGTTGTGCACCGTGCTTTTTGGGTTAGGCATAGGATTCTAACTTGTTTTGTTGTAAGTATTTGAATACTTAGACTTGGATTGTAATTATTCAGGAATACACTTTGCTTGTCGAAGCACCTTATGGTAATGAGTTCTTTTGTATATTTGAATGCCGGCTCATTTAAAATCCTTTATGCGTAACTCTGATGTGTACAAAAAAAAAAAATTGAATGCCTTTTCTGGCCTTTGAAAAACGGGTTGTTACAATTGGTATCAGAGCACGGCTTTAAATCTTCAAAGGGAAAGTGTATACTTGAGTCGTTAGTCCAGAGTCGGTTAGAACATAGCTAGAGTAGTGTCAGTTCTAGTGTTTGTTCTGTTTCGGGTGATGAGTTAGTAACCGTGGGATAAGATTTTCTGTTAAGACTCAGAAATGTTTGGATAAGGAATCTAATCAGAATTGGTATTGTGCAGAAATAGAATGCCTCCAAGAAGGGCACCTACAGCACCTGTGGCGGACAATGCTGATATATATCAAATGGCTTATGCCATGAACACAATGGCAGCGGCTGTGACTGCTCAGAGCCATGCTAAGGCGCAGAGGGATCTGGAAAAGCACGAAAGGGAAATACTTGCGGCTGGATCTAGACTTCTTTCAAGTTTCAACCACCAAACTCCTCCAAAGTTTAATGGGGAGGGAGGTCCGGAAACTGCTGATTTATGGCTTCAATCTGTGGAAAGGATATTCGGGGCAATTCATTGTCCAGAAGGAGAGAAGGTGGTCTTAGCTACCTATCAGTTACTAGGGGGTTCTGAGTATTGGTGGAGGAACACCCGACTGATCATGGAGAATGTTCATGAAGAGTTAAGTTGGGAGAACTTCAAAAGGAGGTTCTTGGCCAAATATTTCCCCGAGACAGCTAGGGAAAGGTATGGGGAAGAGTTTCTGAGGCTAAGGCAAGCGGGCATGAATGTTGAAGCATATGCCAAGAAGTTTGAATCACTATCCCGTTTCTTCCGCTTCTTTAGGGATGGGATAGATGAGGACTATATGTGCCGTCGCTTCCAAGATGGGCTGAGGTACGAACTGCAGGATGCGGTTGTGCCATTGGGTATCCGACAGTTTCAAGTGTTGGTAGAAAAATGTCAAGAGGTGGAAGACATGAAGAATAAGCGGGGGAACCGTCAAGGGAATTTTAGTGCTGGGGGACCAAGTCGTTCAAGTGGTCCGAGTCAAAGTCAGAATCGTGAGAAACATGGTAGCAAGCCTTACGACCGTCCTCCGAATAACAAGGGACCGGGCCGATCGGTGAATCAAGGGACCCGGGGAAAATCTGAGGGTAGTAAGGGGACTTGCTACAACTGTGGAGAAGCGGGGCATTTTGCTAATGAGTGCACGCAACCGAAGGGGGAAAACACCTGCTACAATTGCAAGAAGCCGGGACACTTTGCTAGAGATTGCAGAGCCCCGAAGACCGGGCCGTCGGCAAATGTGGTACAAGGCTCACAGGGTGCCAGACCTGCGGCAAAGGCACGTGCTTACTGTATGGGCACTGAGTTGAGTGGGCAGGCTAGCAATGCCATCCACGAGAGCTGTCACATCGCAGGTAATTCTTTAACTGCTTTGATTGACACGGGGGCAACCCACTCATTCATATCTTTGGCATGTGCAAATCGTTTGAGTTTGAATGTTTCTATGCTTCCGTTTGATTTGAATGTTTTGACTCCTGCTAAGGATCTGGTAGTGAATACTGCATGTTTGCATTGTTTGGTAGTAATCCAGAATAGGGATTTTCTGGTCAATTTGGTGTGTCTACCGCTCTTATCTCTCGAGATCATTCTCGGGATGGATTCGTTGTCCTATCATTATGTGATTCTAGACTGTGCTCGGAAACTGGTTTTCTTTCCCGAGCCAGGTGTGCGGAGGTACTTGTCTGCAAATCGGCTTGATGTGGCTATGTGTAATGGAGAGCCGGAGATAGTTTCACTTGCTAGTTTAGGAGTGACGTCGGAGATCCGAATTGAAGATATTCGAGTGGTTCAGGATTTTCAAGATGTGTTTCCATCGGAGATTCCAGCTTTTCCTCCGTGTAGAGAGGTGGAATTCTTTATTGATTTGCAACCGGGTACGGGTCCGATTTCGGAATCAGCTTATCGGATGACTCCAGCCGAGTTGGTAGAGTTGAAAAGTCAGATTGAGGACTTGTTAGTTAAAGGTTTCATAAGGCCTAGTGTGTCGCCTTGGGGAGCACCGGTCTTATTGGTTAAGAAGAAGGATGGGAAATCTCGTCTGTGTGTGGATTATCGGAAGCTTAATAAGGTGACTGTCAAGAACCGATATCTATTGCCATGAATTGATGATCTGATGGATCAGTTGAGGGGAGCCTCAGTGTTTTCAAAGATTGACTTGAAATCTGGTTATCACCAGATAAGAGTACGAGATGAGGATATTCAGAAAACGGCGTTTAGGACGCGGTATGGGCATTATGAATTCTTAGTGATGCCGTTTGGAGTGACGAATGCACCTGTTATCTTTATGGCCTACATGAATCGGATATTCCACTCATTCTTGGATAAGTTTGTGGTGGTATTTATTGATGACATCCTAGTGTATTCGAAGAATGAAGAGGAACATGTAGAGCATCTTCGTCTAGTATTGCAAGTTTTGCGGGAAAGTAAGCTATATGCAAACCCGTCAAAGTGTGACTTTTGGTTGGAAGAGGTGAATTTCCTTGGCCATGTTATATCAAGAGAGGGAATAGCCGTGGATCCAGCCAAGATTGATACGGTACTTTCATGGAAGCAGCCTCAAACAGTGACTGATGTGAGGAGTTTTGTGGGTTTGGCCGGTTATTACCGGAGATTCATTGAAGGTTTCGCTAAGATTGTGGCGCCTATGACACAACTTACGCGAAAAGATCAACCTTTTGCTTGGACGGAGAAGTGTGAGTCGAGTTTCCAGTTGTTGAAAGAACGGTTGACGACTTCACCAGTCTTGGTGTTACCACAGTCGGAGGAACCGTATGAGGTTTATTGTGATGCTTCTCATCAAGGTTTGGGTTGTGTGTTGATGCAACACAAGAGAGCAGTGGCTTATGCGTCAAGGCAACTGAAAGTGCATGAAAAGAATTATCCTACGCACGATTTGGAGCTTGCGGCCGTTGTTTTTGCATTGAAGATTTGGAGACATCATCTTTATGGTTGCACTTTTGTCGTGTTTAGTGACCATAAAAGTCTTAAGTATCTGTTCGATCAGAAAGAGCTTAATATGAGGCAGAGGAGATGGATGGAAACATTGAAAGATTTTGATTTCACCTTAGAATACCATCCTGGAAAGGCTAATGTGGTAGTCGATGCTTTGAGTAGGAAGAGTGTGTCGGCATGTTCGGCGCAAATGGCTAGTCAACAAGAGTTGTTGAGAGAGTTTCGTGACTTGCACTTGGAGGTAGAGTTTGCTTTAGGGATTATGAGACTGGGTATGATTACCATCTCAAGCGGGTTATTGGAGGACATTGCAAATTGTCAAGATGACAAGTTTCTCATGGAGAAAAGAGCTTTGATTGTTCGAGAAACCAACCGAGATTTCAAGGTGGGATCGGACAATATCTTGAGGTGTCAAGGTAGGGTGTGTGTGCCCGAAGCTATGGACTTGAGAAACACCATTCTAGGGGAGGCACACAAGAGTAAACTTAGTATACATCCCGGAGCAACAAAGATGTATCAAGACCTGAGGCATGATTTCTGGTGGCCAGGTATGAAAAAGGATGTGGCTGAGTATGTGGCATCGTGTCTGACTTGTCAGAAGGCGAAGATTGAGCATCAGAGACCAGCAGGGATGCTGCAGTCATTAGATATCCCCGAGTGGAAGTGGGATAGCATTTCTATGGATTTCATCACGGGTTTACCTAAGACCAGGCGGAAGCATGATTCCATTTGGGTGATAGTGGATCGTTTGACTAAGTCCGCTCATTTTCTACCGGTAAGGACTACGGATACAGCGGCAAAGTTGACCGATATTTACATTGCTGAGATTGTGAGGTTACATGGGATTCCGTCTAGTATAGTGTCGGATCGAGACCCAAAGTTTACTTCACACTTTTGGAAGACCTTGCATGAGGCGTTGGGGACGAAGTTGAGATTGAGTTCCGCCTATCATCCTCAGACAGATGGGCAGACTGAGAGAACAAATCATTCTTTGGAAGATTTGTTGAGAGCTTGTGTATTGGATGATCGTGGAAGTTGGGATGATGTATTACCTTTGATAGAATTCACATACAACAACAGTTTCCACGCGAGTATTGGAATGGCACCATACGAGGCTTTGTATGGGAGAAGATGTCAGACTCCTTTGTGTTGGTACCAAGATGGGGAGAGTATGATAGTAGGACCGGAAATGGTACAACAGACGACGAACAAGGTCCGAAAGATAAGGGCAATGATAAAGGTTGCTCAAGATCGCCAGAAGAGTTATGCGGATAGGCGACGGAGGCCTTTAGAGTTTGAGGAGGGAGATCACGTATTTCTCCGAGTTACACCAACGACTGGCGTTGGAAGGGCTTTGAAAGCGAAGAAGTTGACTCCAAAGTTTATAGGGTCTTATCAGATTTTGGAACGGATTGGGAAGGTAGCATACCGGATCGCGTTACCACCGGTACTATCTTTGATACATGACGTATTCCATGTGTCGCAATTGCGGAAATATACACCGGATCCGTCACATGTGATCACACCAGATAACATCCAGTTGAGGGATAACTTGTCATTTGAAGCTCCGCCGATCAAGATTGCGGATAGGAAGATGAAGCGTCTGAGAACGAAAGAGATACCTTTGGTGAAGGTAATATGGAACGAAGCTACAGGAGATACCACCTGGGAGCTCGGGGGTAAGATGAAGGAGTTGTACCCCAGATTGTTTCACGACGTCTAAGTTTCGAGGACGAAACTTCTTTTAGGGGGGTAGTATTGTAAGACCCAAGATTTCATTGTATAGTTGGTTTAAGGAATGTTAGGGTTCCGATGTGTTCGTGTTGTGAAACATCGTGTAATTATTAGGTTTTGCTGTAATTGAGTCTGTTTTGTGCTCGTGCGCCGTAAAGGCACAGACTTTTGTCTTGTAATCCTCTTTTGTGAATAAGAAGGTTGTTGTGGATTCGAAATAACGAGTTTTGGATTATTCGTATTTTTGGAAAAACGAGTAGGAATTTTACCCGCGGATGTAAAATCTTACTGCGTCTGTTTTAAGTGAGGTTTCGGATGAGAGTTTTATATATCTGCGTGAGTGAGGTTATGTTCTGAGAATAATTTTCTAAGGTATGGAACGAAATTACAGTCGCGGAAAAAGATTTGACGATAAGTTTTGGAAATGTTTAACGTTAGACGTTCTTTCCGTAGGTTTTATGTTTTTGTGATTTACGTTCGTCGCGACGCGCGAGAGCTGAGTACGTGTCTTGTTATGGAAGAATTGATTAAATCTTGTGACTTATTCATAAAGCAAATTGATCAAATGGCTAGGGTTTAAGCTTGGACTTTTGACTTTGATCCAAGGGTGGATTGGCTATCAAGAGCCTTTGTCATAGTAAGGAGGTTTGGTGACTTTGTGGACTTAGAAAACATCACAAATCTCTCTTTTCTTTCTCTCTTTCACGTGAACTCCATTACTTTCTTTCTAACCTTCACAAATTTTTCATTCTTCACCATTTCACTCCATTTCAAGCTTGTAGGATCAAAGGGATTTTGTAGAGAATCACTTTCTAAAGGTAACCCTCTCTTCTCATCTCCTAGGTTGGTAGACTTATAGAGTTTAGGAGTTTTTGGGTTTATGTTCTCATGAGGGTTTGGTAGGAAATGTTACTTTACATGGTTTTTGTTTCATGAATGTTGTTCATGAGGTTTAGAGAAGCACGTGTAGGCTTTGTTATTTTTGTTTTCCATGAGTTGGTGAAAAATCTCATGAGAAAAGTTAGGGTTTTGGGTTGGTTATGTATTGATCAATAACATGTGGTTAGGTTGTAAGGTTTTGAAAAGAAACGTTGTCTTTGAACCTTTGGGCAAAAGGGAAATGTGTTGTATGGTTTTGTTTTAGAAAATCCGATGAAAAATATTTTGGTGTTTATGGAAATATTTACTAAGTGTTTTGTGTGGTGTTTTTGGTGTTCCAAGTGGTTTAAAACTCTTGAGTTATGTGGCGTTGCTTTTGCTTTGAAAACATGTTTAAAAATGATTACCGGTCGGTTAAGGCCCGTAATAAAAACTTGTGCTTGGATTTGATTTTGATTTTGAAAATGAAAACCAAATAACTTGCACTCGAAGCAACCAACATGCTTTCGAAAATGTATTGCTTGCTTATGAAAATGGTTTGCTTTTGTGCCTTGAAAAGGTGTTGGGAACTAATAGAATCAAACTAGGCTTGGTTGGGGAAAAAGGTGGTGTGAGTTGCTGTTTTTGCTGTCATGACAGGTGCAACTCGCCGGGCGAGTGTTAACTCGCTGGGGCGAGCGTCACAGGTCATGAACACGCCAGGGCGAGCTCCACAGCGAGTGAGACCTGTCTTCACTGCCTTCACTCGCTGCCAACTCGCCAGGGCGAGCTCTGAGACCTAAAATTTTGGATTCTGATTTCTAAACTTGGTTTTTAACTTTCTAATCCCTTTTTATTAATTTATGGAAGTGGCGGGGATTGGAAACGGGTTTTTCGGGTACTCGGAAAGTACGTAACTTGTAACGCAAGAAAACGGCCATTTTGCATTTCAAATTATTTAAGACTTTTGACAATTGTTTTGGGTCCTAAAAATAGTACAAATAACTCATGGGTATTGATCAATATGGTGGAATTTGGTATAGTATCCGAAATAGTTGATTTTCCTTAGGAACCTTTAGGTTTTTGGGGTTTTTGGTGTAGTTTCAATACGATTGCTTGGAAACCAATGTATTGATAATACGCTGCTTGTTTTAGGAAGCGCGTTGTGTTGTTTGGACGAGTTTTAGTAAACGGAAGCTTGCCGAGATAAGGGCTCCACTTTATTTCCGTCTTTTAAAACGGTTACGACATGCTTGGTTTTGCTGTTTATGCATTTGCTGTGTGCTTTGGCATGTTTGTACTTATGTATTCTCGTTGATGAGAATGTGGTTATAAATACGTGTGCAATTTACATATGATTAGGAAAATGTATGTATGTTGTGATGGTTTGTACATAGGCTTTAGGCTATGTGATTGTTTGCATGAGCATATATGAATGCGTGCGTCGGATAGGATTACGCGGGGATTTTGTCTGTGTGACTATCATGTATATGCCAAAGAGAATATATGTCATGCATTTCATAGTTGCGTGCCTAGGTGTATGTCTGTGTGACTTTGCCTACGTACCGGGCGTTTGACTGTGTGGCTTCGCCAAATCCTACTGGATTTTATTGAGTTGGCGTTTGTCTGTGTGACTTCACCTGGTGTTTGTCTGTGTGGCTTCACCTGCCCTTTGTGGCTTTTTAGTGCGGGTACGTATATTTCTGTGTGGCTTTGCCTACCCCACGACTCTTCGATGAGAGGTTAATTTCCGGAAATCATGCATGTGGCGAACCAGTGATTGGTTGTCACACCCATTGTAGAAGTCTGCATTAGGATTGGTGATTTATTTATATAAGCCCGTTGGTGGGAACTACTTTTGAGATTAAGAGTTTTCTCTTGTGTATGTGGAAATTTGCTATGTGTACATCTTTCGCACCGATTATATATATACATACTTTTATTTTGTGGTGACCCTTTCTTTCATTTGCGGGCTCATCCCACCCAGATGAGGGGTTAGGTCGTGGTGACGACGGTGGCTGTTCCAGGCCCCAGTGAGCGGTTGGAGCTTTAGCTTAGTTAGACTATGCGCCTGTGTGGGTTGTGCACCGTGCTTTTTGGGTTAGGCATAGGATTCTAACTTGTTTTGTTGTAAGTATTTGAATACTTAGACTTGGATTGTAATTATTCAGGAATACACTTTGCTTGTCGAAGCACCTTATGGTAATGAGTTCTTTTGTATATTTGAATGCCGGCTCATTTAAAATCCTTTATGCGTAACTCTGATGTGTACAAAAAAAAAAATTTAATGCCTTTTCTGGCCTTTGAAAAACGGGTTGTTACAATGGAGAAGATGAACTCCCCTATGAATATTTGGAGTCTGTGATTGAGTCTAAGTTATAATAAATGATATTTAGTAATTATGTTTGTTATTTACTTTCGTGCACTTTAATAACGTATTCTCGTAATCTGGCCGGATAAGCGGGAGCGCCCATAGAATTGATATCAGGTTTTGACTTGATATAGTCCGGAACTCGTAGTAAATAATGCTAGGTGTATAGAGACGGTAACATCCTGAACTAGTCGTGAACTGAGCGGTTAGAGGAGGAATCATGCACTAGGTGTGATCTGAGCACTTAGAAGATGAACAGCCCGATACTAGGACCTAGAGGTTAATTGGTGAAGGTTATAATGCGTGTTTATAAACAACTCACTTAGTAATTAAGGTATGTGACACATCGAGGTTAGGCTATCGTAAGTACCTTAGTTGTTAACGTAGGGAAACTTTAATAGACATAGTGTAATAGTAAGGTATTACTACAACAAGGATAATTCACCGCCGAACATAATCTAAGTAACTATGTTATACACCGGTCATGCCAAATATGAAGAAAGGAGGGAGTCCAACCACCATACCTAGCCTCTATATTTCTTGAATCTATTATTTATACATTCTGCGATTTATATTTCTGCAAAGCATTACGCTTATTTTATAAAAACCTTTCCAAAAACCAAAGTGAATGCAAACTATCACAAACTTAAATAACGCTAGTGAAGCTTCGGCACGATCCCTGTGGATACGAACTCATTCTAGACACCTAGAGTGTGAATTATTACTCGACGACAGACTGGTGCACTTGCCAGACCGTAGTCAAGTTTTTGGCGCCGTTGCCGGGGATTGTGTTTACAAAGCCTTACTATATTTATTTAAGTTTGTCAAAAAAAATTTCAAAAATACAAAAAAATTAAAAAAATCAAAAATCTTGTTGATGATTGTGGATTTTGATCTGTGAAAGTTCTGGCTAAGGATAAGTCTTGGTATTTAAGCGATCCGTTGTGATCCACCTCACTTACCTGAGAATTTTCATAGTGACAAAGACACATGAGACAAACCAAAAATAGTTTCACCAGTTAATTTTCCAGTGCTACTGAAGGTATTCATTTGTTGTGCTTGATAACAGGTATCCTGGAGTTTGAGTACGACCCTGAACCAGAAAGAACGCTTTGGAAAAGAAGGCAAGCATAAAGGCTTGCAGCATCCAGTAGTCTCAAAACAGAAGGAGAGCCTACCACCAAAGCCATGGGAGACGAACCATATGGAAGGGATTACTACGGGAAGGTCAGCATTAAGCAAGAGTCAGAATGGACACCACCGCACGACAACAACAGTTCTGAAGGAATATTTTGGGACGACCTGGCAGATATAGAAGTTGAATCTCAAGGGGACAATTTCTCTGATGTCTCAAAACCATCCAGGGAAGACAGTTGGAAGCCCATGATACCTTTAGACACTAGGTGGACCAGGAGATTGCCTACAAAGTGGAGATCGAGTTACTAAGGAGGCAACTTGCTGATAAAGAGAAAGCTGTGAAGGAAGCTAGTGTTAAACAGGTGGAGGGAGTTTGCGACTTCTGCCTAGAAGATCACCCTAATGGGCAATGTTTGCCATGAGGAAGCGAGGAGCAGGTATAATACATGGGGAACAACTACAACCCAGGTTGGAGCAAGCACCCAAATTTACGCTGGGACCAGACAGGGAACCAGGCTCAAGCTTCATCTCAACCAAGAAAGCCATCTCCATTGGAAGAGTTACTCAATAAATTTACTAACATGAGCAAAACTAACTTTGAAAACATCCAGACGACAGTAGCCAACCAGGGGGCGACGATAAAAAGTCTAGAAACCCAGATTGGTCAACTCTCAAAACTGGTAAGCACTCATGTTTCTAAAGATATTGCAGGTAACACGGTGGACAATCCAAAGGAGGAATGCAAAGCGATAAAGGACATGAAAACAGGGCACGTATACGATGAAGAGAAGCTAAAACAATTCGAGGAGTGGTTCAAAGATACATTGGGAATTACAATGGAAGATTACTATGATGAGTATTTAAATGAGTTAGAAGAATACAGAATCGACCCAACGGTAAAACCACATTTGCCAATCAAGAAGACAGATCCCGGAAGCGTCACCATACTCTGTCAGATTGAGGAAGCAGAAATTCGAGCCTTATGTGACGTGGGTTCAAGTGTTAACGTAATGCCAATATCTCTGGCAGAAAAGTTAAAACTCACAACAATAACTGCAGGTACAGAACGTGAACTCGTTTTAGCTAACCAAACAACAATTCACTCAGCAGGTACAATCGAGGATGTCTTGGTGAAAGTCGAAGACCTAGTATTTCCAGCAGACTTCATGATCCTAGATATCCAGGAAGATGAAGAGCATCCGATCATTCTTGGAAGACCATTCCTAGCAACTATCAGGGCACTCATTAATGTGGAGCTCGCTGAGTTGACTCTATGGAGTGGAGAGGAGGAAAGAACTATCAAAACTGAAGGAAAATAGCGTTATTTTAAGCAGCGGAATTCAAAAATTTTCCTTAGTTTGATCCTTACGAATTGGGCATGATATGTGTTTTAGGGTTTTTACCTCTTGAAGGGAAGAACCTTTGAATCACGATCTCTTGTAGGGAAGAACCTTTGAATCATGAACAAGACGATCACGAGCGTTGATGAAGATCACCGACGCCTCTAACTAGTCCACACGGACAGTCACCTTCAATAGAGTGCTAGCCCTTTATGTTTGAAGGCTATGCAAGAATATTGAGAGAGAGAGAGAGAGAGAGAGAATTATTTTAGGATTTTCAATTCTAAAATATTCTTGTGCCTTTTGTTGTATATTGAGCAATGACAAGAGGTCTCTATTTATAGATATTTCTTGTCTTGTGCATCAAGACAACTCTTGTCTTGTGCACCAAGATATCTCTTATTGGGCAAAGCCCAACAAGAAACAAAACTAGGGCGCGCGCCCTCCCACCATAACCTATGGTGTTCTTGCTCGTTTAAATTACCGTGATACCCTTATCACATTGCACATACACCGTACCTTACGGTGTTCCTTAATTATCTCAATATTAGACTGTCCTTATGTGTGTGACCCTTGTAGGTTTCCATAACGTTGGCAATTATATTAAATCCTTTATTTAATATAATAAACAATGAGCGGTATCTAGCAACACATCATTGCTACCCGAGTTATGAGAAATTAACATGTGATCATAACATAACCTTTAGTGATAATATATGCGTGTATAATTACCCCTTTGCCCTTTATGTCTATATTGAACACAAAGCATACTTGGTGTCATCTTTGTCCAGTTCAATATTGGGCCCATGACATTTATCCTGTTATGCAGGATTGGCAAATTCCATCTAGGTCACTACTGTCCCTCAGCATGCTTTGTGAAGTACCCATCAACTGCCTTTATGGTTATCCTGTTACGGACAACGTTAGATCAGCAACAAAGTACTTGACTCCACATCTAGGGTACAAAGTGGTTTCAGGTCTAAGGGCGGTTTACACCATTATCACCATGAGAGTAACTTATGACACTTTGCATAACTTTGCATGTAGTACTCTCATAGCGGGTCAATCCGGTATAAATATTACTCCTAATATTTCTTATACCTATGTCAAGACTTGATAACTCCTTATCCCATGATCCATGAGATGCGATCATCAGTCTATCTTCATAATAGTCTTTATGCTTTAAGGTTATCCCTTTTCACCTTAAAGCTCGACTATGGATACTTTAAGAATAGCGTCTTTATGTTTAATGTAATCTCATGGTTAAGTCACACTTAATATTAAACGGACTTTCTATTCTAGGGACTTCATTATTTTGAACGTTACAAACATAATAAAGAAATGCCTATTATTATTAATAAATAAAGCACTAAAGTATTGGCCTCTAGGGCTTACTCCAACAATCTCCCACTAGCACTAGAGCCAATCAAGCATTACCTTAATACCCATAGACCTACTATGCCCATCACGCTTCAACTGCGCAAGAGCCTTTGTTAGTGGATTAGGAACTGTTTCCTATGTTGGTACCTTATGTATCTATCCAACTTTCTATTTCGATCTTTATCGAAATATAGAAGTGTCTAAGTATATATATGAATCGCCGGTGAGATCTATTCTCCGTTATTGTTTGCAAGATCAAACCATTACCATCACTAATGTGATTTAATGTAATCTGCAACACCGGAAATATAGCTTTAGCTCAATCATGAGCTAAACGATCCAAAATACTCCACCTCTGTAACTGAAATAAACATATTACTAAGCTATATAGCTTACAATGTCTATATTCAGGCATGATATACAATATATCAGTATGGAAACTACCATCAATATAACTTCCTTATAATGATATTTTCCACACCTACATATTTCAAGAAATGGTCCTTAGTTCCTTTTAAGGTCCTTAGGGATATTCTTGAAGATCAGTTAGTGTCCAACACTAGTCTCAATTTTGGTACTTATTGATTATGCTACAATCATATGGTGTATCTGATTAAGTACATATTATGATGTGTATGATTAATCCATCTTCCAAAGCATATGGATTATTTTCATGTGTCTCTCTCTCATCCAATGAGATATGCTATTGTCCTTTAGACAAAGACCAATCTTCTGACACATGCGATGATTTTACACATCAAGTGTCTGAACACTTCATCAATATATGTACATAGGCTATTCCTAACTCTTTAGGAATCCTTGCCCAAATACATAGGATATTCCTAACTCTTTAGGAATTCTTGCCTAAGTATTTCATCAAGAGTTATTTCCTTAACCATGTCTCACATGTAAAAGGAAAAGGTTTTTGATGATTAATATGTCAGCCACATATAACACCAGATTAATATTATTACTCCCACTAACCTCCTTGTGTGCACAAGATTTTATTATTTGTTCCTTTTTGAAGTTTTGTGAAAAACGAATTTATAAGGGACAAATAATTAAACTTCTGAGAATTTTGATATAATCAAAATTAGATAGCTACAAATTGTATACTTTTCTAGCATCCTTTGAATCAAGCAAAACCCTTCATATATGTCTAGTACATATATATGAGGTCACTCCAATTAAGGAATGCATCTTTGTTGTCCATCTGCTAAAACTTGTAGTACAATATTCAGTAAATAGAATTTAAACAGATTTTAAGCTTTATGATTACAATTATGATTTCATCATAACTTGCATTATGACTTTGCGTGAAACCTTAAATGATCAATCAAATCTTAAAGGGTATTCTCAATACCATCCATATCAGTGTTCAATAAGAATACTCACTTTCATCGTATGAGTCTTACTCATCCTGATGACAATACCATTATCACCATAAGGTATGTGTATATGGATTCTGTACAAGATTTCATGGCATTTAGCCACTTCTCAGATTTTAGGCCTTTTACGACCTCTTACCAAGTCAAAGATTCATCTTTCATGAAAACCATATCACCTTGTTGAGTCATGATTAGATCATACATCTCACCCATGTAATATGTTAGACTTATCTAGGATTTTGTGCAACTTAAACTGATGGTCCTTCAACAACTTTGAGGAACCGGTTTATGTTCCCTTTTCAAACAAATATATTTTGTGGTACTTGAACTTATTCAAGTTCTATATCACTCCCACTGTTTCTTTTAGAGACACACTCCCACTAGAGGAATGCTTCAAATCTAGCAACAAAACAACTTTTGTCCCAAGAGTGATATAAGACCAGTATCCCTTAGATTCTTTAGGATATTTCCACATATTTATTCTTCCAATTTTGGAATTAAATTTATCTGATAAATTTTTAGTCCAAATTTTCATAAAGACAAACTTGGTGGTCTAACCTTTATATCATATATATGGTGTTTTTATGATTACTTTAAAAAAAGGGAAACTATTTGTGGGTGAAGATTAATTATAAGCAAATAAATTTCTAAGAGTCAATGACATAATTAAACTATCTTATATCATGTCAAACATGATGTGATAAAATTAGTTTATTATACTCCTTTAATTAAGTATTTATTACTATGACTTATTCATATGACTTAAATACTTTTGTCGAGTCATATCCTTTTACTCCATTTATCGAACTCCTTGACAAATTCAAAGATTTTCTAATTTGTGTCACACACATATCTCCATCTAATGATTTTAATCATCAATGTAAATGAAGTAAAATATACTCAATATAAATATGTTTAGTACTCGACATACATCTCATGTATATTGTTCAAATAGATCATGTGTCAATTTACTTTCAACAAGTAATTAACACATCAAATGTTTGTACTAAATAACAATGCTCTTGATATATACATATAAGGTCCAAATCTTATTTGGCTCTTATTACAACTGTTATAGATGTTCTTATCAAGATCATGGAGCCCTAGTCCATTACTTGATTTGGAGCACTAGTATAGAAGACTTTGCTCAAATGATGGGACCACTACTTGTCTTATCATTCAAAGCTACTTTTCATATCTTGTCAATACAAGGTATTTAATTAATACTTCTATTACCAAATAGAACTCAATAACAATTATTGTATTCTATTTCAAATTTGATTTTAAGTCATGGCATAACTTTTATTGTCAATGAAACAACTTGTTTCATTCTAGACATAGCTTGACTTAAACTTATAGTCAATGTTCTAATTCTTTAAGCACCTATTTAGAGATTCAACATCGTGTATCATATACCCTTGATGTAGAAATAGAAACTTTGACTTTCTATAACTAGATGTACAAAATTGAAGTCTCACTTCATTCTTTTATTTTGACTCTTTCATGAACTATCTACGGCACTCCCATTTCAACCAATTTGAAACATTCGTTCTCCTTTGGCAACCTTTATTGTTATATTCAAATAAGAGGAGTATAAATCTCATTTATATCATATCTCTATTTTTTGACAGTGCAAATTATTTCTCATTCAATTCAACAATTTTCTGATAGATATAATAATTTTGACCATATCTATCCACTAAAATTGATTTGATTGAACCTATGACCAACTCTTTGGTCTATTGAGAAATTCTATCATACTTTGTTGTTCTTTCAAAAGAACTCGTTTTAAATGATCTCATCATTTCTTTTAAAAGTATGAAATATTCTATATCTAGATGTCAACTTGATGTTTCTGACAAGCATCTTTTTCCAATCTAGTTTATAGTATGTACTTTTATAGAGTATAGTTCAATAGCTTATAGTTCTTCTTGCGTTTGAGAACAATTCTCAATTTGTGTACCAATTCAGAAACTCTTTTCTGAGATTCTTGTCCTTCATAAGGACAATATAATTTATATTGTATAAAGTTTTAATTACAAAGATATGTAAGATATTTGTATAAGTTTTTAATAAGGACTTTTATTAAAATGCTTCCACTATTTTATTCAAAACAAATGACCCTCACCATTTGATTCGGAAAATCCCGTTGGAAGATTTTCTAGTGGGTCAAGATCCATATTTCACTTTGTCTTAAGTCCGCGGTGGGCGGATTACACAAGACTTAGTTATTTAGGTAGGAACTCCTTCCAATTGTATCTCATACAATTCTTGAATATATCAATTGGGTGAATAACTCTTTATTCTAATTCATCTTATGAATTATTCCCAACCATTGCTTCTTAAACTCATATAATCTCATTATATTTGTTAAGTTTGACCCTTACTTTAGAAGTTGGATATTACAATTATCCCATCGCACCTTACCAATATAGAGTATGCACTTCGCGGTGGGCGAACCTACATAGTTCGATACTAGTCTTGATGAGTTCTAAAGCTTGGAAAGCGTAAACTTAATATTCACATATTTTATTATTAAAGAGAATGCACTCCGCGGTGGGCGAACCTACATTTTCTTTATTAATCTCTTATGTGTCTTTTGAGGGATATTTAATTGTTTGATCTCACCGGCTTGTTTAACATATTAAACGCTCTCACATGCATCAACATACATACATACAATAATATAAAATGATATGGTTATGGCCTCCTAACGCAAGTGTCCTCTCATGCCAATGAGAGAACCCTAAACTAGCCTAACGATGATCTACTTCTCCAAGCATCATCTTCATGGCTGTCCTCCTTTGTTCCTCTTGTAATTCTATTATAATGTTACATCAAAGAATACTCGTTTTACATACGAGGGAGTAAGATGAGAAAAGAAGTTACATCAAGAAATTCAGAGAGAGGCACGACACGCAGGCCGTATTTAAAATCTCAAATTAAAACAAAAGAGTAAACTAAGGCCATAACCAATCATCACAAAAACACAATAATAAACACATATTTTATTATTATCAGATTAAGTCCTGTAGATTAATAAAATTAAAATTTTGGCGAACGATCAAAAATTGGCTGCTGTCATCTGCGCCCAGCGCAGCCTGCCCTGCGCCTAGCGCAGGTCTGCAGCTGAAAACCAATTTTCATTCTGCCATCTGCGCCTAGCGCAGCATACCCTGCGCCTAGCGCAGGCACGTAAACAACCCTTGTTTTTCCGCGAATCCTAATGCAGCAATTTCGTGCCATCAAAACCTTTCATGACCGAAATTCAATATGATTGATTAACATGTCATTGCTTCACCATACTAATGTCGGATTCCAAAGCAAATGAACATGAATCGCTTCAATATCAAATAACTTTCATAATATGTTTTAATGAACGAAATTATGAACGATGCATCAAATACACCGCCTTGCATCACGATCACTTATATCACATATAATTCTTGATCATTCTTATTTGTATAAACTTATGACGATTAACATATCGCTGCTTCACCATACAATTGTCGGATTCCGAAGCCGTTTCAATGTCAATCATCAAATTTTACACAAATAGATGCCAAATTTTAATTACTCGATTTTAATCTTAATTAGGTGTTTTAATCAAATTAAAACAAAATACATGAACTAAACAAACATCAGATCATGGATTCGTAAGTGGCTCTGATACCACTGAAGGAAAATAGCGTTATTTTAAGCAGCAGAATTCAAAAAATTTCCTTAGTTTGATCCTTACGAATTGGGCATGATATGTGTTTTAGGGTTTTTACCTCTTGAAGGGAAGAACCTTTGAATCACGATCTCTTGTAGGGAAGAACCTTTGAATCACGAACAAGACGATCACGAGCGTTGATGAAGATCACCGACGCCTCTAACTAGTCCACACGGACAGTCACCTTCAATAGAGTGCTAGCCCTTTATTTTTGAAGGCTATGCAAGAATATTGAGAGAGAGAGAGAGAGAGAGAGAGAGAGAGAGAATTATTTTAGGATTTTCAATTCTAAAATATTCTTGTGCCTTTTGTTGTATATTGAGCAATGACAAGAGGTCTCTATTTATAGATATTTCTTGTCTTGTGCATCAAGACAACTCTTGTCTTGTGCACCAAGATATCTCTTATTGGGCAAAGCCGAACAAGAAACAAAACTAGGGCGCGCGCCCTCCCACCATAACCTATGGTGTTCTTGCTCGTTTAAATTATTGTGATACCCTTATCACATTGCACATACACCGTACCTTACGGTGTTCCTTAATTATCTCAATATTAGACTGTCCTTATGTGTGTGACCCTTGTAGGTTTCCATAACGTTGGCAATTATATTAAATCCTTTATTTAATATAATAAACAATGAGCGGTATCTAGCAACACATCATTGCTACCCAAGTTATGAGAAATTAACATGTGATCATAACATAACCTTTAGTGATAATATATGCGTGTATAATTACCCCTTTGCCCTTTATGTCTATATTGAACACAAAGCATACTTGGTGTCATCTTTGTCCAGTTCAATATTGGGCCCATGACATTTATCCTGTTATGCAGGATTGGCAAATTCCATCTAGGTCACTACTGTCCCTCAGCATGCTTTGTGAAGTACCCATCAACTGCCTTTATGGTTATCCTGTTACGGACAACATTAGATCAGCAACAAAGTACTTGACTCCACATCTAGGGTACAAAGTGGTTTCAGGTCTAAGGGCGGTTTACACCATTATCACCATGAGAGTAACTTATGACACTTTGCATAACTTTGCATGTAGTACTCTCATAGCAGGTCAATCCGGTATAAATATTACTCCTAATATTTCTTATACCTATGTCAAGACTTGATAACTCCTTATCCCATGATCCATGAGATGCGATCATCAGTCTATCTTCATAATAGTCTTTATGCTTTAAGGTTATCCCTTTTCACCTTAAAGCTCGACTATGGATACTTTAAGAATAGCGTCTTTATGTTTAATGTAATCTCATGATTAAGTCACACTTAATATTAAACGAACTTTCTATTCTAGGGACTTCATTATTTTGAACGTTACAAACATAATAAAGAAATGCCAATTATTATTAATAAATAAAGCACTAAAGTATTGGCCTCTAGGGCTTACTCCAACAAAAACTTCCAAAACAGAGAGGGTTGACTGCTTCATGCTTGAGTGGAAAGACAGAAAAGCTACACCACCGACTCCAACTCAAGAAGTACAGGTAAAGATAGAGATAGAGGAGCTGGAGAATGAAAAGGCGCAGCTAGAGATAGAGACAGCTCAGGAAGAGGAGGTACCCGAGGAACTCACTGATAAACTGAAGAGGCTAACTATTGAAGTGGACATCCGAGCTACATGGGTCAAAGCATGGGGTAGAAACCGAAAAGTGGCCAGAAAATCTAAGTTTGGGGTTAATACGCCACCTCTGAAGAAGCATGATGTTGAGAGAAAAGAGGAAAGAAAGAAGAACAACTGGGTCAATACTCCAAAAGAAGGAACATCCACCAAAAAGCAAGGGGAAGTCCATCATGAAAACAGTACCTTCAGAAGATGATGAACGACTCTGTTTTGCCACCTTCAAAGAAAAACAGAACCCAGAGAAGTATGAAAGAAGCAACAAGAAAGAGGGAGGAGCTAAGGCGAAAGCTCCTACAGATGAGAGAGACATGCGAACCTATCCTCTGTAATGGAGGAAATGCCTCAAGCTAATGAGAGGCTAAACAAGCGCTGCTTGGGAGGCAACCCAAGGATGAGTATTTTAAATTCAGCATTTTCAATTCAGTATTTACAATTCAGTTTTTCAATTCAATAAAATATGACTAGAATTCTGCATGTCATCTTCATCTGTAACAGCCCTTATTCAAACTTACAAAAAATGAAATAAATGTTTGCTGTTTATTATCTAGTGCATGATAAACTGTTATAGGTAAGATTGCGGCGAAGTAAGTTATAAATGTTGATGAGCCGAATTTCACGCCTTCATACAGAAACCAAAGGTGATTGCTCCGAAGTGCGAAGTTCGGGAGACAGAGAGACGAGTGATGAAGCTGGTGTCTGTGGGACAAGTGTTCAACTTTCAGATACCTAAGCCATGTGAGGATTTGAGCCAAATATTTCCAAACGGTATTACCACTTTCTTTCGAATTACTATGAGAGTACCGTGCACTTGTTTATTTTCTAGAACTTGCTCTAATTCTCTGCTGACTAGTTGATTTGATATTATATGCATTGAGGCAATTGTTTGTTATAACCCAGAGCCTTTTCAAGCCACCCTTTACATATTATTATCCTTTGCTAGCCAAATTTGAGCCGTAAAAAAAAATATCCCTTTTGTTTCGGTGACAAACCACGATATAAGCCTATAGACCAGAAAAACAATGATTTACCCTCTTTGGAGTTAGGTAATAGTTCTCAAAGTATTTGCAACAAAATAAGTTTAGGGTTGCTCATGGAACTAGCAACGTCTAAGTTTGGGGTGGGTATACGGAGAACTATCACTACAAAAAAAAAAGAAAAATAAATGAAAAAGAGACGGAAAAACATCAAAAAAATTCCCTAAAAAAAATAGTCTCTTCAAAAAAAAATTAAAGCCAAAAGGCAAAAGAAAGAGCCAAAGGGCAAAAGAAAGAACCAAAGGGCAAAAACAGTGATAGAAAAGAACCACACAAAGACACATTCGGTTCTTATTTTCCGATACCAACACAAAAAGGCACACTAAGGAACAAAGGTTGCGTACACAAAAAGGAACAACAAAGTAGAACTTAACTCCAATGTTTAGCCTACTATTCCCAAAAATGTCCTACCTTGACCTAAGCCACGTTATAACCCTGAAAAGACCTCCAATAATGCATGTATATTGAATTTTAACTGGTTGCTTAGAATTCTTGCAAGCCTATGGTAAAATGGCAGGTTGTGCGATGATTGAGAGATAACCCTTTCAATTATGAGCGAAAAACACAAATGTGAGAGAGAGAGAGAGAAAAAGTTGAACATGGACTCTTGCAGACATTTGTCCGATTTGCTACTATTAACATCTCCTGAGCCTAGCAGGACTGAGCATGATCGCTGCGGTAAGAAATCAGCGGTACCATTGCTGAAATATTAAGCAAGGTTGTGAAATTCCTATCATCTTTATTTATCTCTTATTTCTCTAACGATCTTGTCTGACAGCATGTTACTTGAGGACAAGCAACAGTTTAAGTTTGGGGTTGTGATGACAAGAATTTCTACGTCATTTTTAGTATTATTATTAGTAGTAAAATGACCAAGACAGACCCAAATACGAAGGAAAACCTACAAAAGCAAGAAAAAGCATCAAGACAGAGTCCAAGATGCAAAAAGACAAGAAAAAGCCTAAAAAGTGAAGAAAATCAGCATTCCATCGCAGCACGATGGTCCCATCGTGCCACGATGAGAACTGTTTGTTCGCCAAGAAATCAGAAGCAATAAATCTGAAGAGAATCTGTACATCGCAGCACGATGTGTGCTATCGCAGCACGATGGAGTAACTTGGCGCCCAAGCTGATGAAATGCACATGATCAGTTATAAAACTGAACTAAATCTTCACATCGCAGCACGATGGCCTCATCGTACTGCGATGCCTTGCTGAGGCCCATTACGAAAACTATAAATAGAGCCTCACATTCATTGTTTTATTCATTCATAAATAGTAGAACACTCTCTACTATAAGGAGACGTTCGGAGGAGCTCTATTGGGCATAGTTTTCTCCCCTTACGGGAAAACTAACTCAGCAAGGTATGATTTCTTTAGGCTTTTGTATTTAGGTTATAATTTCTTGTAATTTAAATATGTAGTCTTTATATTTATGCCTTAGGTTGTGGTGGAGAAGATGAACTCCCCTATGAATATTTGGAGTCAGTGATTGAGTCTAAGTTATAAATAATGATATTTAGTAATTATGTTTGTTATTTACTTTCGTGCACTTTAATAACGTATTCTCGTAATCTGGCCGGATAAGCGGGAGCGCCCATAGAATTGATATCAGGTTTTGACTTGATATAGTCCGGAACTCGTAGTAAATAATGCTAGGTGTATAGAGACGGTGACATCCTGAATTAGTCGTGAACTGAGCGGTTAGAGGAGGAATCATGCACTAGGTGTGATCTGAGCACTTAGAAGATGAACAGCCCGATACTAGGACCTAGAGGTTAATTGGTGAAGGTTATAATGCGTGTTTATAAACAACTCACTTAGTAATTAAGGTATGTGACACATCGAGGTTAGGCTCTCGTAGGTACCTTAGTTGTTAACGTATGGAAACTTTAATAGACATAGTGTAATAGTAAGGTATTACTACAACAAGGATAATTCACCGCCGAACATAATCTAAGTAACTATGTTATACACCGGTCATGCCAAATATGAAGAAGGGAGGGAGTCCAACCACCATACATAGCCTCTATATTTCTTGAATCTATTATTTATACATTCCGCGATTTATATTTCTGCAAAGCATTACGCTTATTTTATAAAAACCTTTTCAAAAACCAAAGCGAATGCAAACTATCACAAACTTAAATAACGCTAGTGAAGCTTCGACACGATCCCTGTGGATACGAACTCATTCTAGACACCTAGAGTGTGAATTATTACTCGACGACAGATTGGTGCACTTGCCAGACCGTAGTCACAGGTCGACAACATGTGCTGCAGCGTCAGCCTCGAAATGTGATGTATGTGCCTGAGCCTTAGCCTGTTTGCGGGCCTCCTTCCGTTGTTGCCGAGGAGGACCCCCAGCCTCTTGCACGACCCTTGCTTTCTCCCGCCGTACAAAAGCGGTCGCACCCTTGAACCTTCCTCTTACCTGCTGAAATAAAACAAAAGAGATGGTTCAGATAACAACACAGACAAATCTGTGCCCTATGCCACGAATGTATCAGTGATAGATGAACAAAAAAATAATTAAACCCTACCCATTTATCCTAATTTCATTGCCTAATTAATAGAAATCAACAACAATAACAACACGAAATCAAAGTTAATCCAAACAAGAACCACAATCACCCAAATTTGTGGCTTAGGCCACGAATACTATCAATTACAGAAAAGAAAAAAAACGCAAACCCTAATCACATTTACCCTAATTTCACAGTCAAATCAACATAAATCATCAACAATAACAACATGAAATCAAATTTAATCCAAGCAATAACAACATGCAAACTAAATTTGTGCCCTAAGTCACAGATTCTAACTATCTAGAACACACAAAAAAATCGCAAAAAATGAACAAATAAACCGATTAAATGAAGTAACCTTGCTTTTTTCTTGGTGCCATGATGTTTGCGAGTAGATTCCGAGTAGAATGGCGAAGAAATGAGTTAATTTGGAATTGAAATACGAAATTGGGGTTTTGGAGTGGTTTGGAAGTATTTGTCTCGTGTTTTGAAACTGACAGAATGAGGGTGAAGAAGGTGGGCTTTGCTTATATACGTTACTCTTGTCCGTGACTTGTGAAGCGGATATACTATAAGTGTCCGCTACCTAAGTTATGGATGTGTGAACTTTACAGCGTAGGGTGCCTGAAGGGGGTTTGGTTCTGATACATGGGAAAAGCCCCCATTTTTCTCACATCTGCTTCTTAAGGTACGGATAATTTCTGTGACTTATGCCGCGGACAAGGGTATTTTGGTCATTTTGTAGGGTGCGCCCAGAAACGGTAGGGTGGCAAAAGTAATTTTCTGCGGGACTAGGTGATTTTCTCCAGTGAGGCTGTGGCAGGGGCGGACCTATGTGAGGCTTGGTGTGGTTATAGCCACACCAGCCCAGCCCATATTTTTTAAAAATAATAATAATAATTTTATAAATAACTTTAAGTTATTTTATATACATATTTATACAAATATTAATGTAAATATTAGTTTAGATGATATAGATAAAATTGGAATAAAAATTAATAAGTTATAAGCTAATTGAATTTAGTTAACAAAATAAATTATAAGTTTGAATTCTATATATTTTGGTCCAACGTACAATCTTCTGAAGTATCAAATAATAGTAATATGCATGATTTAAAATATATTCAATAAGTTATAGTTCTTTACTTTTTACCAATAGAAATTTCGTGATTTTTTTTATATAATAATGTTAATTTGTTAATTTCTTTTTTTGAATAGAAATTTTTTAGTTTATTAGTATTTTTTTTTTTGGATATACATATTATATTAGTAACAATTCCATATATTATTTGCTCTGTTTAACTATAAATATTAGCATGAAGAATTATTTTTTTCAATAGTGCTAAATATTTTTAGCTACACCAATAATTTATGTCCAAGTCCTCCCCGAGTGGTGGATAACAATGGATACAAGGGAGATTATGGGTGTATTTGGTAAGTCCAATAAGCTAGCTTATAGCTTATTGAATTAGCTTATAAGCTTGTTTTAAAAAAATAGATGTGTTTGGTAAAAAGTTTTTCTCATTAGGTTATAGCTTTTTTTGAGATGTTATTTCAAGTAGCGTTTGAGCTTATAGCTTATAGCTTTTTATAGTTATTTCCATTTTTAACCTTTAATTTTATTATTTTTTATAAAATAAAAAATTATCCACTAAAGAGAATAACTACACACTACATGTCCTTTTATGTAATTTTATATTTATTAACCACTTTAAAAGCTAATTTTACCAAACACTTTAATTTCAATCAGCTAGCTTTTCAGCTATCAGTTATAAGCTAGCTTTTCAGCTATCAGCTACCTTTTCAGTTATAAGCTAACTTATAGCTTAATTTTACCAAACAGACCCTATAAAGGAGTTAGATTCGGTAGTGTTTACGGTGAGCCTGCCGTTATCTTGTGACAAAGGTCACCGCCATTCCGGGCTTGCGGAGGTTTCAATGTGGGGAATTTTCAAACGGTTTTCAGCTTGGAGGAAAAACCAACATATGGACTTCACAACTACGCCTATCATATTGCTGGAGGAGGAGTAACTATTAGGAACATAAACAAATTTCATATTTTTTCAAAAAGATGTCTATTACTATTAGATATTACATGTTCAACCCCAGCTTTTAGATTATTTTCATAACAGATGAAAATTTCAAGTAATTATTTTGTTTAAAAAAACTATAGCAAACGTTTACAAAACACGTATGGATATATTGGCAATTAAATCTATTTCCGCTTTTTATTATCTTTTTGTTACAAAAATCGTCCAGACATTTTATTCACCGCAACTACAATTGTTATCTGAGTAATGCTAAGAACATACTCTCAAACATATTCCTACTAACACACTCTCATTTATTGGTCCATGTCATCAACATTTTTCAATGTCACCTGTTAACCGGTTAAATAGGTTTCTAGTTTTTTTTCTTTTAATTTTATTTTATAATAATTAACCATTTATCATTGTCTTCTACTACCACCACCCGTTACCCACGACCCATCAAATTCTCCACCATAACTAAACGCAGAGGACCAAGTGGGATAAACATGGGGTTTTGTACAATTAAATGGAGTGTTGTTTCAATTTTTAAGAGGCATATCCCAAACCCTCTCTCAAAATAGTTGTTTCAGCCACTGCATTTTGTTGGAAGAGAAGAACGGAAAACTGGAGATGAAGGGGTTACGAAGTGCGACCGACGGCGGAGGGGTTAAGAAGTGGACCAGCAATGGAGGGGTTAGGAGGTGGACCAGCAGTGCTTGCAAGACAACATTTTATGGAGGTGGTTGGCTTTGTGTTGTGTTGATAACATTCAAAGGCTTTGGCTGCAAACGGTGCTGCAACAACAGCTGAGCCACTGCCTTCCACTCTTTGAATTAATTTTTTTTTTTTTCCATTCTTTGATTTGCTTTGTTTTGTTTAGTAATGAAATTTAAAAGGAACTGGGTTCTGTAAAAAAAAAAAAACAGATGGAGGGATTGACATTTGATCACTTGCAAAATCATGGTGAAGACTGGAGAGGGTTTGTGGAAATTTTTTGGAGGTGTCGCAAAATCCAAAAAGATGAATTTAAAAAAATAAATTAAAACTTTTCAGATATTGAAAATCGTAGCCATGGACCAATGAATGAAAGTGTGTTAGAGAGTGTGTTTGAGAGTGTGTTCCTAGCATTACTCTTGTTATCTTAGAGATGGGTCCTCTCCGATGAAAGGAAAGGTCAAGTAAAATCTTGAACAATGAAAGTAGATTTAATATTAGAAAAACGGGAGAAAAATATACAAGGGTGTAGATTTTCACATGCGAAAATCCATTCACAACATGGAGATAGAACAATATGTAGCTTAGTTGATGGAGGTCTACTTCTCAATTGTTATATCTCAAGAGTATAATAAATAGGACTGTTGCATCAAAAAAATTAAAAAAAAAGACCGTATATGACACGAGTTAAACCAATCACCAACAATAGATTATAGAACCAAAACAGAAATTCACCAAAATATACTGTATAGAATAGCAACCTTCCAAGCCATCCAAAAAGGTAGAAGAACAACCAATACAAAGACTACGGACCAAGTAAACGGATCAAAACTGAGCTCCAAACTTAATAATCTTGCATATCTCGAATACCTGAAATCAATACAGTAGAGAAATAAAGCAACTACTTACACACCTTGGATTTGGCTCTTGAATTGAAACAATTGCAGGGTAAAAAACTGAAGTGCGTAACCAAAATCATCTTTACCTAAACCCTAAACATATGAAGCAAACTTAAGATTAGTTGTGTCACTATTAGACCCCTTCATCTCACCATTGTTTACCTCAAAATGTATCTTCAAACATATACTAATAATGTTTCAAATGAATTAACACCACTAAATTATGTTATTAATTAATAACATCTCCGTATTTTTAGTAACAACACATAATAAATTGGAATATGTAATTGTCTTTTGTTCGTATGTTAATGCTCAACATTGAGAATGAGACAATACGTGAAAACACATCATTATGCCACCTTATTTTATGATCCAAAAAGAAATTCCTAAAAACGTCAATCATTGCTCGGGGTATTCCTTTGAGTTGAGGTGGACCAAATTTTGTTTACTAAAATGATATAAATTAATATTTTTTGAACAAATGATACAAATTAATTAGAAAGATTTTTTTAAAACGAGGCTT
Source organism: Trifolium repens (assembly GCA_030408175.1). Taxonomy (NCBI): domain Eukaryota; kingdom Viridiplantae; phylum Streptophyta; class Magnoliopsida; order Fabales; family Fabaceae; genus Trifolium; species Trifolium repens. The sequence goes on along the minus strand of CP125839.1, from coordinate 17,243,804 downwards.
TCAAAGCCAAAGTCTTTAAACTAGTTAGACCCAATTTTTAAAACAGTTTTTAAACAAATCAGGATCTGAATAAACCCCGGACTGCAAGTGATTCAAAATCAGTTTGTCATAAACCAAACCAGCTCTGGAGGAGGAAATCTGAATATGTTTTTAAATTTAATCCCATAAATCTGGTTTCAAAATAGGTTTGGATTGGTTTTAAACTTTTTAATTCATTAAAAACCTAATCATGCATGCCTCTATAATTGTGCAGATTCTCCTAGGAAAATACCAAGCATTCATGTAGAATAAAAAGGCTTAATGGCTTGAAGCAGAACAAACCTGTAAATGATATAATTCGGACAACATTTAACACGGCTTTGATTGCAAAGCTCAATCTTGAGGTTTCATGGCAGGGAAAAGAAGAACCTCCTGTAACCAAAAGAACATAAGATTATAAGATATTGCCAAAAAAATGAACATGCAGATAGAGATCGAGAGGAAAGAGAAGAAACCTTGATATTTTGTGAATCAGTTAATAACATGGTCAACCGATCAATACCCAAACCCCAACCACCAGTTGGTGGCAAACCATACTCCAAAGCCGTAATAAATGTTTTATCTTCGGCCATTGCTTCGTCATCACCTGATTGCCGATCCTGAAGTGCAAAACAAAAACAAAAATCACTACTATTATTATTTCAAAGAAAATATGACAAACCATTTTGAGCATTAAGAATTTAGCATATTGCTGCAGTATCATATCTTATTACCTTGAGTTGATCGGCAAATCTTTGTCGTTGTACCACGGGGTCATTCAATTCAGTATACGCGTTGCAAAGCTTAGAAGTTACAAAAACCGGTATCAAAAGTCAGATTTGGGATTCATATTTTTTAAACAGTAATCGTCTAAATGTCATAGTATTACCTCACGTTTGTTAACAAACAATTCAAAACGTTCAGTCAGGCCGGGTCTTGCTCTGTGCCACTTTGCCAAAGGACTCATTATCTCAGGTTGGTTTATGAGAAACGTGGGATTGACACATGTTTCCTCCAAAAAATGCCCCACAAGCTGCAATACAAGAACAATTAATGCAATTTCTCCAAACTACATGGGGTTGGCAACATACATGAATCAAGCAATGGTAAAATGTCTTGTCATGGAGCATATCTATTTAACTCTGAATTTTTTTAAAAAAAAATATTTGGTTTTCCGTTAACATTTAAACCATAAGTCTAACTCAATCAGTACATAAAAATAAACATCACAAACTATCAGAAATTCAAGGAACAAATCAATCATAATAAAGGTACAAGCATATAAATGATAGTTACATATCATTAACTAATTAGAAACGGCAAAGCTCCTAATTGGAAAATAAAGTTACATATGGTAAAACTAGTTGTTCATTTACAAAGACTATCAGTGGTTTTGTCCACCTCTCATATACAACTATTTCATTCTATCAAACATAACACATAAAACTAATGCTGAAATCTTAACCTGGTCTTTTTTGTTTAGTATCTTAATCTTAATCATACCAAATACTCCACAATAGGTATATATTATATAACAAAAAATAACAGTCAGACAGTGACACAAAATTTTTTTGTCATTCCAACAAAGAAAAAGGAAATGTAATAAACATTTGCATAAAAAGAGACTATAGATTATAAATAAGGGACATCATACCCAAAATAAATAGGGGAAAAGAAATTAGATTACCTTATCCAACAAACGAGCAGTTGTTTCAGGAGGGGGACATTCGACTTCAAACTTCTTGCATGCATCCTTCAAATATTGATTAGCTTCATCGCTTGACAAGTCTTTGGGAATATTGAGGCCAGCGATCTCCTCTAATCCTTCAATCATGTCAATCCTTCTGCAACAATAAAAAATTCAAATCAATCAATCAAAAAAGAATAGAATGTTAATGACCACCGGTGACAAAAAATGCACACCACACACTTGAATGGTGGAGTGAAGTCTATTTCAATAGGATCCTTATCAGTCCCATCTGCATGATACTTGACTTTATAGCTGCCGTTGGTAAGTTCGTGGACCATACCTATTCAATGGTTAAGTAATTAATATGACTTGAAATTAAAGAATATAAAAGAGAAATAATGTGATATTTAAAGACATAGTAAACGCTCACCACTCAACATTTTCTCTGTTATATCCATTACGTCATTGTAGTCCATATAAGCCATATAGAACTCACAAGTAGTAAACTCTGGATTATGTGTCAAATCTATACCCTCATTCCTAAATTGTTTCCCAATTTCATAAACACGGTCCAGCCCACCAACCACCAACTCCTTCAGATAGAGTTCTGGAGCAATTCTCATGAATAATCTCATGTCAAGGTCGTTATGATGAGTTACAAATGGTCGAGCAGCAGCACCACCAGCAATCATGTTCATCATAGGTGTTTCAACCTGAGAGTGGTGGAAAGTAAGTGAATGGAAGAAAAGAAAAAAAAAAAATCACAAGATCCAACATAAGAATACTCAAGGCATGGAACGAACCTCCAAGAAATCAAGATTGTCAAGGAACTTCCTAATGTAAGAAATTATTCTAGACCTTGTCTTGAATATTTCTCGAACCTCTGGATTAAGCATCAAGTCCAAATGACGTAGCCGATATCTTGTTTCCTATGAGAAAAGATGGTTAGTTGAATAAATCAAAATATTATCAATACATAAAATAGAACATAAAGATGCAAAATCATATGATATGAATTAGCACATAAATATACAATAGATTCACTTTTCTCTTGGCTGTAAATTGTTTGATTTTGAACTGAAATCAACAAGCAAAAAACAATTTTGATTATCCAAAAAATAAATAAAAAAATACATAAGCAAAGTAATTTAAACTAAAAAATAGCATGTATGTATGACAAATGCATGCCTATTTAATCAGTCCATTTAACTATCACTAAGCACATGGCAAGTTACAACTACCTAAATTCATAAAACTGAACAATAAAAATAGAAATAAAATTAAACATATAACAAAGTCCCACTGACTCAAAAGAATCAAAGGTAAAAATTAATATAGTTGAGGACATCAACAATACATTTGAAAAAGAAACAAACAATGCACTTGCATACGAGAAAAAATGAATAGTAACAAGCAATTATATTAATATATCCCAATTCATTCCCGAATCTAAACACTAACCACCAACGGGAGAAAGATAAATCGCATTTTACCAATTAATAAGATAGTACCAACTATCAACGTCATAATCATTAACACCCTCTCAAACAGTATATGGCATACTTAAAGCAGTGAAAGCATCTATCAGAGAGCATTTCATGGCATAATACCTGATCTTTCAAAATGTATGTTTCAGGATTCCTGGTACTGCCTGGTACCCATGCATTTTTCTGCAGATCACCAAAGAAGAAATTATGTTATTGTATTGTCATTGGTTATCAGACAGCAACAAACTTAAAGAAATTATGCTGACCTTCACATTTGCATTATCAGCAGCAGCCGCAGATTTTTGTCTTGGCAACATATGAAGACAATGAGACAGCACCACAAAAGTTTTGGGGAAAATACTAAGCTCTCCCTTCTTGCTTTTGCCTAGGCAATTAAACCAGGGAAATCTTTAAAACAATATTATAATTCAGAATGTAATACCATAGACTACATGGTAACTATGTAACCTCAAATAGAAAAACGTTGGCTTGATTAGTAGGATTTAAATAAATGAAAGTGCGACTAATATGCCCTCGAAACTTTGCAACTAGTCAACACTTTGAAGTAACTTGTGCGCTTAAAGTGGTTTGCAATTGTCTCGTGAACGGTAATGAAGGGTGTTCTAGTCTGGAGATAGAAAATTTACTACTGTGCAAATTCTCCAAACAGGACTTTTCTCTTAATTTACCCTAATTTCGCAAAGAATTAATCGGTTTCCAAATTTTAAAAAATAAAAAACATCGTTGTAAGTCAAAAAATTACAGAGAGACTTTATATGCAAGAAAGACAAAGCTAAATACAATATTAGAGTACTAGAAGTATATAGCAAGCACCACAAACCTGGAAACCCTGTGATGCCAACAATGTCACCACGCTTCACATTAGAATGGAATCTGGAAAACTCAGCCTCATCCAAGTCCGATTTACTACAATAGCAGATATATTAGTTGTTTGTACTACTACTAAACATATACAAAAAATTTGAAGCAAATATAGGATATAAAATAAGAAAAAAGATACATTTAAGAAAGAACTAAAAGGACAATAAACATTTTCGCAAATTGAAAATATAGGATATAAAATAAGAAAAAAGATACATTTAAGAAAGAACTAAAAGGACAACAAACATCTTTGCAAATTGAAAAGACAAACCACGACTTCTATGTTAGCCAAACACCAAGGTAACAAGCATCAGTAAATACTACTACCATAACTATATGATATAATCTCTTCAAAGTTAGATTTGCCATATTTGAACCACTACCATTAAGTATTTATCCCTTAGCACCAGCAGCCCCTAAACAATGTAACATTTAAAACAGAATGCAAAATCAATGGTACATAAGTACCAAATTAGAGGACTTCCCCGCATTGCTTGTCAGCTTATGGTGATGGTCTTTGTATTTAAATTATATTTGAATTATTTGTTTCTGCATTTTGTAAATGAAAAAGTACTTTGTACAGGATTTGTTTCAAACAGTTCATAATAAATATGTAAAAGCCGCATTGTAAAATTACTTTTTTAGGCTTAAATTGAGGGATCTTGGACAAAACAAACACAAAGCAACGAAAGTCTAGTAATTGGCATATGATAACTTGACACAATGTTTTGTACCAGCATCATCATCTCTACAGGTGCAAAATTGAAAAAAACAACAATAGTTACCTCGCATCGGCCATAACCTGAACCTTTTTACCCCCACCATGCAGATCATAGAAGACAAGCTTTGCACCAGAGGCACGTTTGTGCATGATTCGGCCTGAAATACAGAAAAACTATTAGAATTAACAAATACATATCAACTAAACCAAGAACTAATTTCAACAAAAAATCAACAAAGATATGGATACCTACCAGCTAAAGATACAGAAACATCTTCAAGGTGTTGTCCATCGCTCAAACTTCCATATTCCTTGATGTATTGTTCAATAGACAAAGTGACATAGAATTTGTGTGGATACGGGTTTCTCCCTTCTTTCTTTTCAGTTGCAAGGTACTTCAGCCTATTCTCCAAGTATTGCTGCAGTTAAACAACCCAAGTAACAAAAACAACATTCACCAAACATTCTATAGCTGAAATAACTAACATGATGGAAACATTGCAGTGACAAGAAGGGAGTTATACCGTTGGATCCATATCTTCGTCATCAGCTGGTGCAGATTTGTTCTCATTAGCACTTTTCAATTCAGCAGCCTATTGGAAATTGAAATCAATATGCAAAGAATAAAATCACACAGAATTCTATCAAAACATTTAGGAACAAAATTTTAAAATTTATACATACAAATTTCACCATTAATCAAGGGTGGGACAGTATCAATTGTTTACATAAACCATTTGCTACAGATTATAAAAAAGAAAAAAAAAATGATTTTGATACTCAATAATTTAGAGATTAACGTTTAGAGGTTTTTAAAAAAGTAGAAGCTGCACCATGTTTGTTTACCAGAATAAAAACCATCTTTAAAAAAAAATATCAGTTATCAAAAACTGATTTTCTGAGAAGCTGCAAAAAACACGGAGTAATTTTTAGATTTTGTTCAGATTTTGATGAAAACAAAAACTTCTAAAACTGATTATTTTATTTTTTTCATTAAAAAAGCTATAACCAACATATTTTAAGCAGTTGAAACTTGAAATAAACATGCAAAAAATAAAATCATACGGAATCTATGAAGCACAGACACTCCTCTCATTAGGCATGTTCTAGAGTCCGATACGAGTCACTACCGACAACACAGACACTTATGTCAATTTCTCAGATTATTATCAGTGTCAATGTGTCAGCGTGTTGTTTCCAGTATATATGCTTCATACAGAAACTCAATTTAATTAAAATGATGAATAAATTTCACTACTAATCAAAGGTTACATTATCAATTGATCAAAATCAGCACCAAAAAATGAAAACGAAGAGTTACCTTTCTAGCTTTCTCCTCCTCCTTTTTCTTCTTCTCCTCTTCTCTCTGCTTGTTCTTGAGTTCACGTTTCAGTGCACTGTAAACAAAGAAACAATAAAATTTAGCAAAGAAAAAAAAAACGAAATTCAACAGTGGTGGTGAATATGAAATCAATTTAGCGATGAGAAATAAGATTTGGAGCGGTTACTTTTTGCTTTTTGTTTCGCCTTCGCCGGCGCCAGTGACCGGAGGGTCTGAAGGTGGCTGTTCCATTGGAAGGAAAAGGAGTCGCCGGAAAAATTTGGATGAGAGCAGAGAACGAAAGTAAGTAAGCTAGGGTTTTAGAAACAACGGCGCAAGTGTGCTTTATGTATTTTATCATCACACAGTACGTTTTTGTTTTAACGGGGTAAAAAAAATTATTATTTTCTTTTTGGAAATAGTAAACCGTAAAAACAAATAACAAATTCTCCCAAAATATTTTCTTTTTGGAGTATTAATTTTAGTTTTACGGACTAAAACCAAATAATTTGAACATAAATGGATGAATTTGCAAGAAAAAAATATACAGGAACTAAAATAAAAAAATTACAAATTTACAAGGACGAAAATAATATTTAAGCAAAAAAAAAACATCATTAGATTTTAAAAGTAAAAATAAGAACTAAAAAAAAAAAAAACTAAAGCTGATTGAAATATAATTGAGAGCATCTCGACTTTGTGACATACAATCCTACCCATTATCTTCGTCATTCATGTTGTTGGAACATAGTGGGTCTGACAACAAATCTTTGAAAACATAATTGGTTTTGATGATAACAAAGTATTAAAATTGCAATTGGTATTACTAATGATTGTTCTAGTGTGCAGAATTATAAGTTAAAATTTACTTGAAAGCACTATGGACAAAAGCAGAGAAGTCCAGCAAAGAAGCTCTGAAAGTCTATTGCTGATCATCAGAAGCTTAAAATTCAAGTTCTGAAGTTAGTAGCTCTGAGGACTAAAGTCAGACTCTGAAAGGTTTCAGAAGCTGAAGACCATAAGAAGCTATAGCTCCAGACTCTGAAGCAAAAGGAATTTGCGTCACTCAAGAACTGACAAGACCAGAACCAATGATTGAAGAATAATCTACTTAAGGTCTCTGTCATATCCATAGGAAGGAATATTCGTTGGTATGACGTTAACCTTATCCATAAGTGGAGCATATTTGAGGATCGTACTATTGTACTATTATTACTCAAAATGGTTGAGCGATAATTCAAATGCACAAGGTAGTGGAATTGCATTTCTTTCTATAGAAGGCAATTCAAAGCTATCATTTGTACGATTCATTCCAGTTGGCACATTATCTCTCTGCAACGATCATTCTCATTTTTTCAATATAAATAGAAGACTCAAATGGAAGCAATGACTACTACTGTTCTATCAACTACTCTAAGACTCTGAAAACTCTGACACTCAAGAACTAAATTTGTCATTCATTGTCTTAAATAATTTGCGTTGTATTTTGTAAACACCTCTGATAGTATATCAAGTGTCTGATAACTTTCAATTTATTTGTAAAGTTTTGAGAAGTCTCTTGTTAGTTGTAACTTGAGCAATTGTGAGAAGTCTCTTGCTTGTGAGCTTGAGCATTTGTAATCTCTTAAGATTATAGTGAAACTCCCTTGGAAGTGCAAGGGGACTGGAGTACTCTCGGATTGTGAGAGGAACCAGTATAAAAATCTTTGTGTCTCTCTCTTCTCTCTTTCCCTCTCTGTTATCTTGTTTTGTGTTCTTAGATCCGCTGCAAAATCAATTCTTGTTAAGAAAAAGTTTTAATTTTCTAAAACACAATTCAACTCCCCTTCTTGTGTTTCTCCACACCTTCACATGTCCCACGCTCTTACTCATAAAATTTGCACAATTTTTTTTTGTACAAGAAAATGTTTGTTTTTTAAATGTAACAAATCAGTTGTAGCAAAATAATGTTTCATGTTTGCATATATCAAACTTTCTAACCATAGTGGGTTTGAGGAAGATAAGTTGATATGGGTAGATAGCATGCATGGGCAATATAGTGTTAAAAATATATATATATAATTTGATGTTAAATATTTCAAGAAAGTTAGATACTTTGACCCAACAAGAGGATTGACATAGTCTATGGAAAATCAACGCTCCTTCAAAGGCAAAACATAGCTTATGGGGCATATGTAAAGGGTGCTTGCCAACTCGTATCCGTTTACAAGAAAGGCATGTTCATTGTTTGTCATGTTCTCTTTGTGATCACGATGATGAGAATGATTGGCACGTGTTGTTTAATTGTGAGGTTATAGTGTTCAAGCAATGCAATCCGCCGGTTTGTATCAAATTGTAGCGCCTTATATTCAGTCTTGCACGAACACCCGAGATGTTGTTATTGCGATATGCTCGACAACAGAGAAGACCATAGCAAGTTTGTTTGCAATGCTTGTTTGGGTGTTGTGGAATAATAGAAATAATCGTGTTTGGATCAGTTCGACAAAACCGGGACGGAGCCTAGGCTATAAAGCTCGTCACTTATGGCAAGAATGGTTTTATGTTCAACAGGTTCAACATATGCACCACATGACAGTTCGGCAACAACCAACAGCAGCACGGTGGATGGCAGAAACCTTTGTTTGGCTGGAAAAAATGCAACATCGATGCGGGATTTCACAAAGAGGTGAATAGAACAAGTGGAAGATGGTGTTTGTGTGATCATAGGGGAATGTTTGTGGCAGGAGGAACTACATGGATGGAGGGGAGTTGTTCCATATTAGAAGGTGAATTCATTGCTCTCCTTGAAGCTTTACAAGAAATGGTACGACAAGGAGTATCTCATGTCATTTTTTAGACAGATTCAAAGAGCTTAATGAATGCAATTTAACATCTTCATGTTGGTAGTTCCGAGTTTAGCTCTATTGTTTACTTTATTAATAATATTTTGTTATCAAATCCAAACTTTATGCTTAAGTTTGTAAAGCGACAAACGAACATGGTTGTTTACTCACTTGTCAGGGCCACCATTTCTTGGTCTTGTCGCTGTAATTTTGAAACTATATCTATTTGTATTACCCCTTTATTAAATAATAAAATGATATAAGTTGGTGTTTGTAAAAAAAAAATCATGGGTTTGAACATGTAAAAAACATCTTCAACACAAAACACAACCCATAAAATTTGATCAAGTGAAAACGACATTAACCTCCCACAATTCGCAAGTTATAATAATAGGAGGAGATTTTATTTTTCTCAAAAAATCATAACATGGATGTTTCAAAAATCCTTGCGTTTATAATTTTTCGGCATTCTTAAATTCAAATTCATTCTCAAATGGTTAAATTATGATTGAAAAAAGTGGATCTAATAAAAAAGAAAATGTCAAATATTTAAATGGTAAAATTAATTTAGGGCTCTTGTAGATCTTGACATGAGAAATTGAAACACAATCTACAAAGTGAAGATTCAAATTAGGGTTAATAGGCTTTTACTCCCATGCAAAGTAGGCGAGTTTTGCGTTACCCCCTGTAATTTTTTTTCTTGAGATTACCCCCTGCAAAATTTATTTTTTTGATTTACCCCCTTTTTGCTGACGTGGCAGGCAAAAGTCAACTGCCACGTCAGCAAAATTCACGGCCACGTCAACAAAAAACTTGACTTTTTGCCTGCCACGTCAACAAAAGGGGGTAAATCAAAAAAATAAATTTTGCAGGGGGTAATCTCATGAAAAAAAATTACAGGGGGGTAACGCAAAACTCGCATACTTTGCAGTGGGTAAAAGCTTATTAACCCTTCAAATTATTACTCTCTTTGTCCCAAGTTGAGTGACACAGTTGACTGTTGTGCACTATTCATACATATTGTTTTGATCATATTTTTCTACTAATAAACAAAACTAAATATTAGCTTATAAAATGTTGTTAGATTCGTCTCGACGAGTATTTTCCAAATATCAATTTTTTAAAATTTTTACTGTTATACAATTAAAATATTAATCGTCAAAATTATACAACTGTGTCACTCAATTTGGGACGAAGAGAGTAATTTTTTAACCATGAGAGGGAGATGTGAAAAAGCAAGTTGTTAAAATATGGGGTATCTCTCATAACTCATTTCATTTTTCCACAATATTCCCCTATTTCCTAAATTTTTCATGAACAAAATTCTAGTTTGGGTGTGTGTCTTTTTTTTTTTTCTTTTCAGTTTTAATCTTAGTTGAAGATGAATGTTTTGCAGGGCAAAAGAAAAACTGTGATCTAGTGTGGTAAAGTCTAATTAGATAATGTATACTTGATTAATCTGATAATGAAGTTGAATGATAGAGATTTAGGGTCTGTTTGGTAAACTAGAAAAACTGACTTATAGCTTATGTCTTATAGCTTATAAGCTAAAAGACCTGTTTGGTAACAGTTTTTTAGAAAGAGCTTATAGCTTATTTTACTGACTTATAGCTTATTTTTCATAAGCTATTTCAAGTAGCTTATGAGCTTATAGCTTATAGCTTATCATTTTTTCTTCCATTTATACCCTTATTATTTTATCAAAATTCAATTTTACCCTTTATAGTTTATTATGATTTAAAATAAAATTATAATAGTACATTTTATATTAATACAAATTAACCATCCCATTTTTTTTAATAAACTTAGATTATTGATTAGTATCGTTATTACGTGAATAGTTGAGGTTTTTTTTATAAGGTGAATAATTAAGTTTTAAATTTACGTTGGCCACTTCCGGAATTCTTTTTTTCCTTTGTTGGGTGTTTCAATTATATAATACACACTTATTCTTTATTGTTTTTCATTATAATATACCCTTGCTTCAAAAAATAATTATAGTACACCCTTGATTCAAAAATAAAATAAAATAATATACCCTTATTATTATTGTTTCCTAAAAAATAATAATAAACATTCAATATTTTACTGTTAATTTTTAGAAAAACCATGATTTTAGAAAATTAAATTTCAAGGAACTAAAAATTAATTTAATAATAAAAAAATATTCTATTAGTAAATTTAATTTTAAAATTCTATTATAATTTTTTAAAAATTCTTTTAAGCATATTAAATATGAATTTGATATAAATTTTATTATGAAATAACAATACCCTTTTATGTCATTTTACACTTATCAACTAGTTAACCGCTAATTTTACCAAACACTTCAATTAGCTTATCAGCCATAAGTCATCAACCATAAGCTATCAGCTATAAGCTATCAGCCATCAGTCATAAGCTAGCTTATCAGCCAACCGCTATTTTTACCAAACAGAGCCTTAATATAGTCACTATCCTGGAAGTCATCTTAGTTAACACTTTTGTTTTTTCTTCCCTAAAAATTAATTATGTGACATTTTAAAATTTTAAAAAATATTTTTTAAATAAATAAAAGTTGTTTTTAATTTTATTTTTTTTAAATATTTGTTTTTAAAAAATGTATTAATTTTTTAAAATAATTATTGTTTTAAAATATAGTTTATAAAATTTAAAATCTAATATTTAAAAATAGTTTATAAAAAAATTTGTTAACTATTTTTTATTAGCATAATTATTTTTTAAACTACATATAACAAAAAAAACTAATTTTATATATATTTTTTTTTTAAAAAAATCATTTATTTTAATTTATTTTTAAAATTTTAAATGCCACATAAGCAAGTTTTAGTCAAAATAGTCAACGAGAGGGTTACCACGTACAAAATGAGATAAACTTGAGTGCTAAAATTGCACAATTAAAACCTGAGGGGTTGAAATCGCACAATTGAAATTTGGGGGTCAAAATCGCACAATTATGAAATTTGATAAGTCAAAACTACATTTAAACCTTTTTTCTTATCAAATACTAATTTATAGGGCCTGCAATTTGTTTTGTCTGGCATAAACCAAATATCATCTACATACAACTACGTACAAAGACTAATCTTTCAAACACGTACAACGACTAATCTTTCAAACCCCATGAGATCGAAATAAGTGCCAAACACTTTTTATAAATTTTAATACCATTGCATGCTAAGTTAGAAATTGAACTCACTAGTTAGTTGAAAAAACCGTTTATTTAAAAGAAATTCTTTGCAAAATCTCCTAAAAAAAAATAAAAAATGGAGGAGTATCTAGTAAATAAATGAGATAGTTTCAAACTTTCAATACGAGTCACTCCTTTCACCGCAAAATGGATTATCATCATCATCCTCTTTATCTTCTTTTCTGACACATTCTCATTCCATTGTGAAATATCTTCTAACTCTTCAATCCATTCAACACCTTTCACTCTCTTCACTCTCTTCAATGGAAGGTACTCTTTTTCCTAATAGACCAGTTCTTCCACTTCCCACAAAAAAACCAACCCAAACATTGAAATTCAAACCAACATTTTCACACACTCCACCACCACAACAACAATCACAACAAACACCACCTTCTTTTCATTTAGATTCTCTTCTTCATCATCTAAAACACATTTCTTCAACTCCTATACCAACTCACACACAAACACTTGTTGTTCCTCATTTTGAGGATGAAAATCTTCAAGAGGGTTATAGAAAACGACCCAGTTCGTTTTCTGTTGATTATAACCATTTTGAGGATGGAAAGTTTGGATTTTTATCTGATAAAGATAGGTTTATGTTGAATTCAATTGTTGGGTATTCTTTGAATGACTTGATTGAGTTTTTCAATGCTATGAAATTTGAATTACTTGAATCTGATATTACTAGTTTGTTGAAGGCTTTGGATCTTTCTGGGAATTGGGAAAGAGCTTTTTTGTTGTTTGAATGGGTTTGGTTGAATTTTGGGTCTGAAAATATGAGGGTAGATAATCAATCTGTTGAACTTATTGTTAAGATATTAGGTAGAGAATCACAGTATTCAATTGCATCTAAGCTGTTTGATATAATTCCTGTTGAAGAATATTCACTTGATGTTAAGGCTTGTACTACTGTTCTTCATTCTTATGCGAGAACCGGTAAGTATAAACGCGCTATCGAAATTTTTGATAAGATGAAGGAAACTGGTCTTGATCCAACTTTGGTTACTTATAATGTCATGCTTGATGTTTATGGCAAAATGGGTCGGTCTTGGGATAAAATTTTGGAGTTGTTGGATGAGATAAAGAGTAGAGGGCTTGAGTTTGATGATTTTACATGTAGTACTGTGATATCTGCTTGTGGTAGAGAGGGTATGCTTGATGAAGCAAGGAAGTTTTTAGATGATTTGAAATTGAATGGATATAAACCGGGAACCGTTGCGTATAACGCGATGCTGCATGCTTTTGGGAAGGCTGGAGTTTATATCGAGGCCTTGAATATCTTAAAAGAAATGGAGGATAATAATTGTGTGCCTGATGCTATTACTTATAATGAGCTTGTGGCAGTGTATGTAAGAGCTGGGTTTCATGATGAAGCTGCGTCTGTCATTGATATAATGACAAGCAAAGGAGTTATGCCGAATGCTATTACTTATACAACCGTGATTGATGCCTATGGTAAAGCGGATAACGAGGACAAGGCTTTAAAGGTGTTTGGTCGGATGAAGGAGTTGGGTTGTATTCCTAGTGTATGCACATACAATGCTGTTCTTGCAATGCTAGGCAAGAAGTCAAGATCAGAAGACATGATTAAGATTCTGTGCGACATGAAATTGAGTGGGTGTCCTCCTGATCGTGTAACGTGGAACACAATGCTTGCTGTGTGTGGTGAGAAGGGTAACCAAAAGTATGTTAACCAGGTTTTAAGGGAAATGAAAACCTGTGGATTTGAGCCTGACAAAGACACATTCAATACATTAATTAGCGCCTATGGTCGGTGTGGATCCGAAGTTGATGTTGCAAAAATGTACGGGGAAATGGTTACGTCCGGCTTTACTCCATGCATAACGACTTACAATGCTCTTCTAAACGCTCTTGCTAGGCGAGGTGATTGGAAAGCGGCAGAATCCATCATTCTCGACATGAGGAACAAGGGTTTTAAGCCGAACGAAACTTCGTACTCGCTTTTGCTTCATTGTTATTGCAAAGCTGGGAATGTCATGGGGATAGAGAAGGTTGAAAAGGAAATTTACGATGGTCTCGTCTTTCCTAGTTGGACGCTTTTGAGAACCCTTGTCCTTACATACTACAAGTGCAGAGAGCTTCGGGGAATGGTAAGGGCATTTCATCAGTTGCAAACGAATGGATACAAACTTGATATGGTTGTAATCAATTCCATGCTTTCATTGTTTGTCCGAAACAAGAGGCTCGAGAATGTACATGAAATGCTAGATCTTATTCGCAATAATGGGTTGCAGCCGAATCTTGTGACCTATAATAGCTTAATAGATTTGTATGCCCGTGTTGGTGATTGCTGGAAAGCAGAAGAAATGCTCAAGGAAATTCAAAACTCTGGTCTGAATCCAGATGTTGTGTCTTACAATACCGTCATCAAGGGTTTTTGTAGAAAAGGGCTCGTGCAAGAGGCTATCAGAATTCTTTCGGAGATGACCAATAAAGGAATTCAACCGTGTCCTATTACATTCAATACTTTCTTGTCATGCTATGCAGGGAAGGGTCTTTTTGCTGAAGCAAATGAAGTCATTAGATACATGATCGAACACGGTTGCATGCCTAATGAGTTAACTTACAAGATTGTAATTGATGGTTATATTAAAGAAAAAAAGCATAAAGAAGCAATGGACTTTGTGTCTAAGATTAAGGAGATCGATATCTCTTTTGATGATCAATCTTTGAAAAAGCTAGCTTCTTGTATTAGAAAGAGTTTGGGGACTTAACTTTGTTAAATAAGCCCTTGTTTTTGTTTTTCCTTTTCTTAATTACCTTGGCCAACTACAGTTCCATTTGTACTATAAATCTTTATAATTGTATCATTCTTTAGAAAGTTCTTCAATTGCCTCTGGTCCAGAATTGCTCCTCAGAAACTTACTGTGTTTGTATGGAAGGCCAACCTTGACAGAGTTCCGACCAAGATCAACCTGCATAAAAAAGGTATTTAGACTCCAAATTATTTACTACTAGCCGAAATACAGCTTTTCTATTGCACTTCGCTTGATTCAGTTTCATAATATGTAAATTATGAGAATTTATTTGAATTTCAGTTTCAACATCTATGTTGAATGTTTTTAAATTTAGAAAATAACTATGTTGTTAGCGGCAAACCGAAAGATACTTTTAGAGTTCCTTTTATATTATGGTATAGATTATGTTATGTATCTTTTGCTAATGTGAAAAAGAGATTACATATCACTTTTTCTTCTGCTGCAGTTTTTCACATCTCATTTGAAAAAGGTGCTATTAGTTAAGCTGTTTTTAATTCAGTTTTTTCAAAATTTTGTATAGCTATTTTCTGGCTAAATTTGAGGATGGCACTGAAAAAGGAGTTCAAGGAAATTGGCAAACTCGCGTCGCGTGGCTTACCATCACACGGTCGACCTGGATACAAACGAACAAAATTGTTTAAGATTGGTCTCTGCTAAATTTGGTTGAAGTGGTGGAGATGATTGAGGTTAAGATCTGGTAATGGATTAAAGCAAGAACTGAAGTTGATACAATGTCTTTTCTCTGAATGGTGAATAAATCTCAATTCCTGTTTATCTTCTTATTGTAACTATTAGGTTGGAAATTGTAGCAGGAAACAAACTCTATCTATTGTATTATATTATATCTGAGTAAATGGGTTGAATACTCCTTGTACTCCGTCTTAATAATATTTCTTTGCTCTATAAGTTATCCTTGTTGTATGATTGGAAAATTGGAGTATATAACTGATTAATATGCTTTGGTGTAAATAAATTCCAAGTTATGTGACGTGTGGGAAAAGGATCCTCTCCCGCTCAGTATATTCTGCCATCTATCATGTTCTTAATCCAATGGTCGACTGATTTTAAAGAGAAAAAGTGAAACAAAAAAGTTGTCATGTAATGAGATCAATTGTTGAGATGACCGTAGAACAATTGGCAGTAGAGGATCCGGATCCAACATGTGTGTGCTCCTTTTGATATCCTGTGTTCATCAAAATGAAGACAGAACATAAAAAATAGCAACATGGACTATAAGGATGACAATGATTGCTCGTTTGTATTAAAATATCAGAATAGCAGAACCAAAATTCGGATCTCGGCAGGGAAATGTGTCTATATTTTTGTGTATGACCTAACAGAGTGAAGGGGGCTTCCATCCTTATTCCCTATCCCCTCGCCCAGGAAAACCAAAAAAACAATGACATTTGTGATAAGCATACTAGTGCTGAACATTGTAGTCAAGCTAAATTTACAAATATAGAATTTAGTTCTACTGTTATCAAAACACTCTCTTTGAAGACTATACCAAGAGCTCATTAGCTTCCCTCAGTGGAGGAAAGCAAGCTACTATAAGTTGGAATATTTTATGATATTCCAATAATATTATATGGGTAAATATTTTTATATAATTATATCAACTATTTATCAATTAGGAGCCTTAATTGATTAAGTGATCAAATAAAGTTAAAAGGCTATTTAGATTTTTATTTAGAAATTAATTAATTAATTGAATATGGGCTCAATATGAGTGAATGTCAGGATGACTCATTAACGGAATAATGGGTCCCCAATATAAAAGAGGCTATGGTCCCCAATATACCGTACAATAGCAAAACTATTCTCTTCTCCCCATCTGAAGAGATATCAGGGCATTAGGGTATCAGTTGAGGAAAAACCAAACTAACCGCCGTTGACTTTGTTTTGTTTCAGATCACTGCTGCTGGAAAACTCTTGTGTCATGGATCCAGGTATTCCTAATAACGATCTTTGATAAATCAACATGTCGTAGATCCTGTTTATAATGCATGCTCTTATGTTTATCTAGCTTCCGCACTAAAGTATGATTATATGTTTTAATCTATGAATAGAGTATGTATTTTGTATGATTAATATTAAGTTAATTCCAACATTATAATGATTTAGTAGTGATGGTACTTACTTCACATGTCAGAATGCATGTAGGATATGATTGTTTAACTTCTTTTAGAGGCTTTATATATGAATCTAAACTTTGAGGATTTCTTTTACCATTCTACCCTGTCCGCTATTCGCTATTTAGGTAGGTAATACATTTTAAAAAAATATTACTAAATTTTTTTTATAATGTCCACTACTTACACAACGGAAGAGTAAAATGAAAGCGCAAACGCAGACTCAGTTAACAACAAATTAAAGTGTAGGCTCCACCATTTGGATAGACCTTAGAAAGGCAACCCTTCCTAAGTGCATTGGAGGGGTCCAATAACTAATGGGGTCCACAAAGGAGCTTCGGCCACCATCACGGCGGAGATGTGGCGGTGACCGCAACTCTTATTACTTTAAAATTTATAATAATTTTAAAATCATTCTTTTTAATGTATTAATATTAATTTAAAAATTAGTTTTTTCTAGTTTTTTAAGAATTCTTTTTCAATTTTTTCCTTTAATTTTTTAATGTATTAGTATTAATTTAAAAATTAGTTTTCCTCTCAATTTTTTTTTTAATGTTTTTTTCTTCTTTCAATTTTTAAGTTTTTTGACAATAATTTTTTTTATGAATCTCAAACATATATTGGATGAATTGAATCCATCAATATTTTTAAATGGATCAATTGAATCCAAGCTATTAACAAGTTTTCTTCACTTGTGGATAGATTCAATGGATATTTACTTCGATGGATCAGATGAATAGTAGACTGATAGATCAATTTGCAACCTTAAACAAAATTTTATAAAAATAATATTAATTATCAACAAATTTAATACTATAATCAATTTTATTATTCTTCATAATTTTTTTTAAAATAACAACAAACACAAAAGATAATAAAATTTTAATCTCAAATAAAAAAAGAAATTGTAAAATTTTAACAACGTTAAAATTCTATTTAAGAATATCTTACAAAGTCGGAACCATTTTGTGGGATATTTGTAAGCAAAAGAAAAAAAGAAAGGCGGTGAGTGCCCACTGTCTGTGTTATACTCCAGCCCACATGTTAATAATCAAACACCATCATCTCTTTTCATTTTTTTCCTCTCTTAATTAACCAACCCTTTTCTTACCTATATTCCTCTCCACTCATTTTTCTCTTCTCATATCAATCTCCATTTCCCACTACACACACACAAATTCTCATTTTCCATCAAAACGCATCGTTTCATTCATCATCATCATCATCACCATCATCATAATCTTCATCTTCGTCTTCGTCTTTCCCATGGGTTGAATCCGAACGCGAATTTGAACCGAATCGATTCCGTTTCGAACGCGAAATTCAATGGAGTGGGATAGCAATTCCGATCTTAGCGGCGATGAAGACGACGCCGTTTCATCCTCTTTTCTTCTAAACGACGACGTTGGACCACTTCCTTTTCCTGTTCTACAAACCGCACCTTGTGGCTTCGTCGTCACGGACGCCATCGATCCAGATCATCCTATCATATACGTCAACGCTGTTTTCGAGATGCTTACCGGTTATCGTGCTGAAGAAGTTCTCGGTCGTAACTGGTACTTTTTTTTCCAATTTTTTATTTTCTCTAAATTTTTATTATATATTTAATTTTGGAAAAATATAATTAGTTCTGTTTAGGTTTAGGTTTAGTTCTGTGATTTTGATTTTTGGATTTGCTTTTTAGTTTTTTTTTGGCTATGTTTGATTGAATGAAACCCTAGGTTTTTCCTTTTTTCTGTGCGGTGAAAACTGTTGAAATTAGAATTGTTTGGATTTCTCAAAGCCTTGAATTGTTTTTAAATAGCGTTTATGCTATATTGTAACAAATTTGAACAAATTATTATTGTTCCATGATATACTATTGTGGTGCTATAGTGCTTATTAGTAGAAATTGATTTTCTGGGTTAGCGTTTTGGAAGTATTTATTTTAGCTACTAGTAAATATCCAGTTCAATAGGAAAATGGGGCTGATCAATAGTTAGAACCAGGGACGGAACCAGAAAAATTTATCGAGGGTGGCGATTATATAACACATTATAAATACATCAACAATTTGTACTATTAATAAAAAAATAATTAAAAATAAAAATCATCTATTAATTTCGATATAATCGATTAAACCGATATTTATCTAAATCAAACAATTATATTTTATTTCACACTATATGTTAATTTTTTTAGAACAAATTTAACACTGTATTACTAGTACCGGTTTAATAAATATTTTGCATTTTATGTATTTTAGCTTATATACTTATTTTAATTATATAAAATATTTAGTGTTTGATAAAATTGTAAGTTTTTAGGATTTTTTTAAAATAAGTTTCTTATATTTAAAAATACCAATCTAGCATATAAAAATTAAACTCTAATTTTCTTGTGAAAAAGAAAGTGTTGACAAAGGACCAGCAAGTCTATTAGTTTTTTGTCTCGGTGAAACTATAATATGGAATCATTAATATTTTATACTATATAGGTACTAGTTTATAAAGCAGGGGCGAGCACTTATTTTATTTCATATATGAATAGGGGCGAATACATGTAAATACCAATCTAGCATATAAAAATTAAACTCTAATTTTCTTGTGAAAAAGAAAGTGTTGACAAAGGACCAGCAGGTCTATTAGTTTTTTGTCTCGGTGAAACTATAATATGGAATCATTAATATTTTATACTATATAGGTACTAGTTTATAAAGCAGGGGCGAGCACTTATTTTATTTCATATATGAATAGGGGCGAATACATGTATATAAGAGGTATACCATGGTATTACGTATATGTAAAGGGTGGCGACCGCCCCTTTTGAGATATACTTGGTTCCGTCCCTGGTTAGAACACAATTGAGTTCCGTAGTATATAGTGGAAGTTGTTAGAAGTTCTCCATGTAGGAGCACTGTACCCAGAGAAGGAATACAATTGAGTTGAATAGTTGGACTATAGATCAATTCTTAAATGTCCCCAGTGTGATATATAACTAACTTGATGATACTTCTAGGAATGCACGGTTAGATGAATTATAAAAATAATTTTCTACCAAAATCCTAGGAACTCGAGGATACTCAGAGCTAACAAAGGAAACCCAACAACCTAGGAAACTCACAGTGTTCATCCTATACTCACCAAAAACATTGTTTAGATCCCACAACTGACTAGTTATATGGCTAAAATATTCCTCATAGGAATTTGAGCTAGCTTTTTGAGTTGAGTTAGCGCCAGAATTTGTATGATGCCCAAACCCATAAAATATCTGATACCAGGTCACCTATAGATGTTTAGTGTGATACAAATTTCACACTCTTGATATCTTTCCCTGGCCATGAGGAGTGTATGTTAAGTTCCCACCTTGACAAAGTATATCCAAATTACTTATTAAAGAGTTGAGCAATCCTCAACCCCGGGGGCAGTCTTTGTGGTCGAGTTTGGCCAAGATTCTAACCTTTTATCGACTCAGATATTACTGCAAACCCCATCACAAATTGCCAATGTCTATCAAACATTCATTGCAGCCACAAACAGAATCAAACGACTGTTCTACTGAACATCCACTCGCAACTTAGAGAATCTCCTGAAGAAAAATGTAGCAACCAAACCCTTATCAAAAACAAAAAATTTAGTCATTCTCAATCTCACAATGATCCCCCATCTAACAGATAAACTATAAACACAACCAAAATTGGATAGGACACCTAATCCATCCGATACAGAATGGTGATCCCTTTGAATGAAGGACTGCACTGCACTAGTAAACTTCAAACCCAAACTGCTGTCGTCATCTTCTGTCTATTCACGAGTCTTTTTCTGTTCATCCATCTTGAACGCCCAATTCACCTGCATGATTACAACTGCGTCACCTTGTTATCCCTATCCTACAACCCATGCAAGCCAGTGAAACTCCGATGTACTGCAACCCATATGCACCAAGCATCTGATCCTCGAAGAAAAAACACCATTCTCTGTGATGCCCTCATTCATACGTACCATGCCCGCAAGGATGGGTTTTGTTAGTATAATCAATCTCTCATCCTCTAGATCACCATAGCAACTATAAACTATTGTTTTTAAGGTCCAACATTGCTGTTTCAATGCTTATATGTCGCACTAGGTGGTGGGTCTCTTCAACCGCAAGCATCTGTTGGAACTTCATTCTCCTCCAATTGTTTCAACTTTCAGGATTTTTTGTGAAATATCGTGTTTAGTGACTGATAGTCCGAGACTACAGTGCTTGCATGGTAGTTGTGTGTTTTTGCATGAGGTGTTTCACAGAATTTTGTGGCACAATGTTTATATGTTGATGATGATAAATTAAAATGGTAATAATTAAGGGTATTTTGATTACAAGTTGTTGATATCATTTATCTGAATGAAGTATAAATACTACACATGCTGATCTTTGGCATCAAGGATAGGTGAATAAGCAAGCCTTTGTGGCAGTTCCCAATTAAGACCATATTAATTGGTGGTTCTTATTTTCAGAATTACATGTCAGCGAGTGTCCATTTGATATACTGGGAAGTTTGACAGTTCTATTTCATTTTATGCCTCTGTCTTATCCCTTGTTTTAGACTTTAGTTTCTCTGTAATCTGTTTAGGAGGATTCTTGATCTTCCTTTGTTATTTTCTGTTCATATTTTATATTTCTTTTATAAAATTGATGTTTTTACCGAAGTTGTATTTAATTCCTTCTGTGGTGTTGCCATATCTCTGTTGAAAGTTATTGTTGCCATATTTCTCTTCTATATCTGACAAGATTTCTCATGTATGTTGAGTGTGATAAACGTTCTGTTGCTGTGAATAGCTTAAAGTATTATCATCTACAAGAGTAAGTTGGATAATTGCTGTGACATCACTACCGCTACTAGTGAGAATTTTTTTGCCTTTACTGGTTTCTATGTTTGGATTCGTCAATAGTTTTTAGCAATGATAGAATTGTGTCATTCAGAGAGCTTCTGTATTATTGAGTCATGACAATTCCGTGCTATTTGCGATACTATAGCAGCCATGATCAATATTTTTTAGGCGTCTCATTATGGAGTCACCTCTGTCATGTCCACTTTGTGCTGGAAAAGGGGATAAATCCCACCAGTTATGCCATGACTTCATAGTGCACCCAAAACCCTTTATGGGAACAGCCAAAGTGGTGGGACATTTTTTTGGGGAGAATACCGGGATTTCATTCCTCTTCTATTCAGGGAAAAGGGTTTGAAAGAATTGATATCCTTGTTCATTGTCTCTCATGCTGGTTTGTATGAAAACCATGGTTACCATTGTTCTGGCCAAGCCTGGTGTTTTCAGGTTAAATCCTGTATTTTCTCGCTAGGCTATCTAGTCTTCTCCATACACACGTTTCCGAGTTTTCAATCATATCATTTGTTCTTCATTTGCAGGTTCTGATCATAATCTATTCGCCTGTTGCCTTTTTTGTTTGCCCAAATCATTTTGCTAGTTTTGAGTCAAGTCCTCTTCATCTTCTTTTACCTTGTTTTCTTTAGCTACTCTACCTTTTTTAAAACCTTTCAGGCTTAATTCATTTACTTTTGTCTTTTGTTGCAATAAACTAGCGGGTATAGCTTAAAACATTTGACATTTTGATTGTTAATTAGGAACATGTCTCTCATTTTCATTGATTTTTTACTTTAGAACGTTTATGTATAAACTTTTTTTTGAAGAAGCTAAATTATCATTTATGTATAAACTATTTAGCATCAATATAAAATATCAATATATACCAGCCTTCCTCCAATGGGCCATCATGTTAAACAATTTTGGGGGTCTGTTGTTGCACACTGACTGCCGATCTTGGATAGCGGTTTCTATTGTGGTGTCATAGCATTTAAGTATCTCAAGTTTAATCTCCATGGCTAATTAACACCAGAGAATCTAGGGTGCTTGCTTAGTCTTAAAAGTGGGGCAGGGCCTCACCCAACCTTACAAAGCCGGCTTATAGGGTGTGCCTCTACTTATCAACACTGTTTTCGGCCATATCTCATCCAATGTGGGGCCCTCAATACCCCTTCCCCCACGACCGAGATTGGACATCATGACCATGATCTGAGTGACCCGATATCGGATGGCTAAATGGATCTTGGATAAACTAATGACCATTTTACAACCGTCCTCGAGGGGATTTGAACTCTGTACTTTGAGGTTACGACTTATGAGGCTAAGCTCTTACCACTGAGCTAACACCTCAAGTGTAAATTTATCTTAATCTGTTGACCTGTAATGTTGGTCTTTCTCTACTTGTTATTGGACTATTTTTATCTAGTGTGTGAGCCCACCTTAATGGTGCATTTAAGGGTTTTCTCTTCTCTACACATGGCTAAACCACTTAAGATGGCAATATAATTTTTTCTACAGCGAATATTACCCCGATGTTTTTTTCTTTCAAATTATTGTATTCCTTATGTTGTCATGTATAATCATTCATCCATTATTATATTTTTTATATCTGAGACAATATGTTTGTAATTCTTTATTGCTCAATATTTGGTTCCACACAGCATTGCAGTTCTTATAGGTGTATTACAGAATTTCTTTGAGCTAGAGTCTAGAGAGGTATATTCCTAATAAAAAATAACTCAACATTCCTCAATTTCATCCATCTAGATCTTATAGGCGCGTAAAATTTTCTGAGCTAGAGAGGTATTTTCATTACAATCGAAATTCCTCCATTTCATCCATCTTGTTTGGTTTCTGTGGCTGTCATTTTCTTCTATCTGTCCATCATTTCAGAACCATAGCCAAGTTGTTTATCATGTGAGATTTGTATGACATATTATCCATTTTTCTCCTCTAAGGTTGGGTTTTGTGTCTCGCTAAATTTACGTGCCACATTCTTTCTTTTGTTACTATACAGGCGGAACCTGTGTATTTCCGTCGAACATTAAATTTATCATTTCTCTTGATTTTTCAACTTAAAGTTTCATTATTTGCAAGAACCATGTATCACTTTCCGTATGCTTGTCTTCAACCTAGACAGCAAGATAAAGGCTCAATGTTGATCCTTGGTGGACCATACCTCTAGACCCTGAAACTGCCCCGTCCCTGTTCTTTGCCATGGGGAATTTTTCTCCCATGCCTGATCCCTCACAGGGATCCTGTCGGCATAAAAAAATTGACAAAGCAGTCTATCCTGCTTAGGTAATTTTTTTTTTTTGGAAAAATATTGAAATTCAAAAGCAAAGCTCATCAATGTTGCTTTGTGTTACTTGTGTGATATTTATTTACCTATCCCTCTTCACTTCAGTATGGGAATTTTGATTATTTTCATTACAACACCTCTTGAACTAGCATTATCATTTATCATTATAATAATGTTATAATTATGATGAATTCCTTGATGGATGTGTTTAAGTTCTATTTTTGAATTTTTTATAATGCGACAGTTTGGGGCTAGGTTGTATCATTCTAAAAACTTGAATGTTGATTATAGGACATATTTAGTGCTGATTTGTGTGGTTAACTTTGAAATTTTCATTTTTCTTAATGTTATGTATGATCAGGAAATTGATATTTATATCTGCTGGTTTTGGGTTTTTATCTTCTCATATGCTAAAGATAAGACACGTGCATAGTTTCTTTGCAGCAATTCATCTATAGATTAATTTTCTTCCTTATCTTCCTTCAACAAGTGTTTTTGTTTGTGCGTACATAAAGATGCAAAGTAGGGCTAAATGTGTTAAAACAAAATTTACTTTATTAATTCCTGGGCTGTTCAATAAGAAAAAAGAAACTTCATTAATTCATGGCTTGTTGCTCATTGCGACCAAGGTGCATTGGCTGTTTGTCTAGACAGAATGCTATGTTATAATTTGAACTGATGTTCTTCAGGCAGTAGAATGAATTATCTGTGTCCCACATCAAGGAAATAATGTAAAGAAAAGAATGCGAAAGAGAACTCTATTTAGAAAAATTAGCAATATTGTTGTCCCTTTGTAACATTTTGCGATTGATTGAGTCTCTATTTGGTGCTAATCCGAGATGTGTTTATTCTAATCATTTAAAATATTTTGCAGCCGTTTTTTGCAGTGTCGAGGTCCTTTTGCTAAGAGAAGGCATCCATTGGTGGACTCATCAGTAATTTCAGAAATTAGAAAATGCCTTGATGAAGGGGTTGAATTTCAAGGTGAATTGTTGAACTTCAGGAAAGATGGATCTCCATTTATGAACAGATTACGGCTCACACCTATATTTGGAGAAGATGATGAGATTACTCATGTCATTGGAATTCAGTTATTCACAGAGGCAAACATTGATCTTGGTCCTCTTCCTGGTTCTACAATTAAGGAATCTCTTAAATCATCTGGTCGGTTTCATTCTGTGCTTTCCTCATTGCACCCTCTTTCAGTGGGGGACCGAAATGTGACTCGTGGAATTTGTGGTATATTTCAATTGAGTGATGAGGTATTGTCTCTCAAGATACTTGCTCGCTTAACTCCAAGAGACATTGCATCGGTTAGTTCTGTTTGTAGGCGATTGTATGAGGTAACAAGAAATGAAGACCTTTGGAGAATGGTATGCCAAAATGCATGGGGTAGTGAAACTACCCGTGTTTTGGAGACTGTTCCTGGTGCTAAGAGACTTGGATGGGGACGGCTAGCAAGGGAACTGACCACTCTTGAAGCAGCAGCATGGAGGAAACTGACTGTTGGAGGTGGTGTTGAACCCTCACGCTGCAATTTTAGTGCTTGTGCAGTTGGAAATAGAGTTGTCCTATTTGGCGGTGAAGGAGTTAATATGCAACCCATGAATGACACCTTTGTATTGGATCTCAATTCCAATAATCCGGAATGGCAGCATGTCCAAGTTAGCTCTCCTCCCCCTGGTCGGTGGGGCCACACACTTTCTTGTGTTAATGGTTCTCGTTTGGTTGTATTTGGAGGCTGTGGAACACAGGGCTTGCTCAATGATGTGTTTGTTCTGGACTTAGATGCAACCCCTCCAACTTGGCGTGAAATTTCTGGATTGGCACCTCCACTTCCAAGATCATGGCATAGCTCCTGTACTCTTGATGGTACTAAGTTGATAGTTTCCGGTGGCTGTGCTGATTCTGGAGTACTTTTGAGTGATACTTTCCTCCTTGATATGTCAATGGAAAACCCTGTCTGGAGGGAGATACCAGTAACATGGACACCACCTTCCCGTCTGGGCCACACACTATCTGTTTATGGTGGCAGGAAAATTCTGATGTTTGGAGGTCTGGCCAAAAGTGGGCCCCTGCGTTTCCGGTCAAGTGATGTGTTCACGATGGATTTAAGTGAGGATGAACCATGCTGGAGATGTGTAACGGGGAGTGGAATGCCTGGTGCTGGCAATCCTGGGGGGATAGCTCCTCCTCCTAGACTTGATCACGTGGCTGTTAGCCTTCCAGGTGGTAGAATTTTGATTTTTGGTGGGTCTGTTGCGGGCCTTCATTCTGCCTCCCAGCTTTACATACTTGATCCAACCGATGAGAAGCCTACATGGAGAATTCTAAATGTACCTGGGCGCCCTCCAAGATTTGCTTGGGGACATAGTACATGTGTTGTTGGAGGGACAAGAGCTATTGTTCTGGGTGGTCAAACTGGGGAGGAATGGATGCTAAGTGAACTGCATGAACTTTCCCTAGTAAATTCTGTCATCTAGATCCAGTGAATAAATTGCATGCTGTAGTGAAGGGAATGCTCATGTTGTAAAATCATTTTGAGCAGAATTGGCGGCAGAAGGTATGTGTTGGTCATGGACTATCTCGACAAGCATTGCTCTGGTCAGAACATTTGTGTATTAAGTTATTTCGACAGTGCATTTATATGGTATGATTGGTTTTTGCCCGAGAAGAACTTTTTCAATGAGTGACACAATACCATGTTTGGTGTTTTTTGAGGTTATGTGAAACTTTTCCCTTCTGTATGCACAATGAATTGCTCTTCCTGAATAGATAAATAGTGTCTGATAACAAGTAGGGAATATATTAGGATAGCTTTCCCCATGTATTGTCTTTTTTCTAATTGTGTAATTTAAACCATGACCAAGGGCCAAAAAAAAAATGCATGTTCATACATAGTAATGTAATAGGTCTATTGTATTTGTATGTATGGAAGTTTCTACTTCTGTTTTGTGCTTTTGAACTTGAGTCAGCTGACATGGTCATAATTGGGTGCACTTATTTGCCCCATTAAAACAGGTGTACAAGGTAGAGGACGGTGCAGTTTGTACATATTTCCCTTAAATAATGTGATAGATAATATGGAGTATGTCAACATTTGCATGGTTCATTATTATTGGTTATATTGTGTAATGCTGTTGTTGTGTGGTTTATGGCATTGCTGTAGAACTCGTGTGGCCATGATAATAAGTAAATATATTTTAGACTGCAACACTGATTATGATTTTGAAATAACTGAAGATTGATGTACCCTCTTAGGGTTCACAAGTGTTAATTAGAGTTAAATACACACGTAAGGGCGAAAGGGCAATGGAGGAGGACCAACATTGGCAAAAGAGATTTAATTTTGCTACTCTACCCTATTTCTCACAATATTGTGAATTTATTAAAATACATTTATCTGCAGTAGCGGATTTTATGTTTAAATGAACTTAACAAGTGAACTCTTGCTTATACTATTTCCATCCCTAGATATAAGATTATTTTTAGATTTTTCTTTGTTCTTTTTTGTAAGACATCCCTAATTTCTTTATCTAGATATCCCTAATTAAAGTGTATATTTTTCTACAATCTGTAATAAATACTTTAGAAAAATAAAAAATCATTCTCTTTCTTAAAGAATTTCTTAAAGAATAAAATTGTATAATACCAAAATTCACTGCAATTTTTCAATCGAATCTTATAATTAAAGACGGAGGTGGTATACGAGACATGATCTTATAAAATTGTATAATACCAAAATATTGACGTGAGTTTTCAATCGAATTCACAACACACGTGGCTAATACTTGTGGAATAATGCCATTAGTCTCTATTATTTTCTTCGAAGACTTGGGATTCAATTTGGGTATTATTTTGACTTACTTTGCTCCTCACAAACAATTTGGGTCCAATGTCAAGCAGTCATGGTGATATTGAAGTTGCGAACGTTTTTCTAGCATCAGGTACGAAGCTCTATAATAAATCTTGGCAAATATATTTGTTTATCAAACTTTTTTTTGGTAGAAAGTTTATCATATATTTTCTTCAATCAATTAATTTAGTGACAAGATTTCTAATTAAACACCATCTATTTTGCAGTAGTAGTTTTAGCTATTTTGTGCTGTGTGTGTAGAAAAAGACATAAAGTTAGTGATGGATCCATTAATACAGAATCACAAATTCTAACAGATACTATAAATAATTTTCTGAACAACATGAAAATGGAGAAGCCAATAAGATTCACTAGCCAACAACTAAAAATTGCAACAAACAATTACTCCAACTTGTTGGGGTCAGGTGGATTTGGAACAGTTTTCAAAGGAATTTTCAATAACGGAACAATGGTAGCTGTGAAGGTTCTATGTGGAAGTTCTGATAAGAAAATCGAAGAACAATTTATGGCGGAAGTTGGAACAATCGGTAGAATCCATCATTTTAATCTTGTTAAGCTATATGGATTTTGTTTTGAAAGAAATTTTGTAGCACTTGCTTATGAATTCGTGGTAAATGGATCACTTGATAAGTATTTGTTTCATGAAAAAAATGTGTTAGGATATGAAAAGCTTCATGCGATTGCGATTGGTACTGCAAGAGGCATTGCTTACTTGCATGAAGAGTGCGAACATAGAATAGTCCACTATGATATAAAACCAGGAAATATCCTCTTGGACAGGAATTTCAATCCTAAAGTTGCAGATTTTGGTTTGGCGAAACTTTGTAACAGAGATAATAGTCACATAACGATGACTGGAGGAAGGGGGACGCCTGGTTATGCCGCACCTGAGCTTTGGATGCCATTTCCTATAACTCACAAATGTGATGTTTATAGTTTTGGTATGTTATTATTTGAAATTATCGGTAGAAGAAGAAATCTTGACATTAAAAATAGCGAAAGCCAAGAGTGGTTTCCAATTTGGGTTTGGAAAAAATTCGATGCTGGACTATTGGAAGAGGCAATGGTAATTTGTGGAATAGAGGAGAAAAATAAAGAGATTGCTGAGAGAATGGTTAAGGTAGCTTTATGGTGTGTTCAATATAGGCAAGAATTAAGGCCTATGATGAGTGAGGTAGTGAAAATGTTGGAAGGTTCATTAGAAATTCCAAAGACTTTTAACCCATTTCAACATTTGATTGATGGAACTTTTGCTACACATTCTGTGCAAGAATCAAATACTTATACAACTAGTGTTTCTTCTGTTTTGGTAAATGAGTCCAACATTGTCTGCGATGATACTCCTATTATGAGGAAGTATGAGATTGAATTGGCATCTATCTAGTAAAGTGTTAGAACTTAGAACTTAGTAGTGCAAACCTCAACTCTCAAACTAGCTTTTGTTATTGAGTATAGACCTACCAAATTCTAATACAGAGCATGATGGAATGCATATGCTACTTGATAGGAAGGATTCAATGTTATAAGTTGTAAAATGTTTCCTTATCCTATTGTTATTTGTTTTGGAATAAATCCTCTTGTTAGTTTGTGTGTTCAATTTGATACAATGAAGATTATCTATTACAATGATTAAAGCTTGAATACAAAAAGAAAAGTAATTCTAGAAATATAAGATAAACTTGATTGAATAGACAAAACTATTCATATATATATGACCCATTACATATTATTATCTAATATTTTCTCTCAATTTCACAATACAATAACAAGAAACATTAAGAGGTTATCGAACAAGAAATCAAACCCAAAAGACTAATATCATAACCACAAAAAAAAAAGGAGACATCGACCAAGAAGAGAAACCACTACAAAGAAGAGCAACCAAGAAGAAGGGGACCTAACAAAACCAATAGATAGGACCAAACAATACCAAGTCAAACAAAACAAATTTGATTCAAACCAAATGAACAAAATTGCACCAAACCAAACTAAAAAGATTATAACTAAACAAAACAGAACCATTTTAGTCATCTACTTATTTTACGCTTCCTCTTTCCAAAGCACCCGTGCCCCACACAACCGTCTATCATGTGACAGAATCCGCTACATAAGTAGATGACGTTATAAAAATGTAAAATTTTCATGTTAGGGGGAGTATTTTTTACTCAAATTTCATATTTTTATAATGCATTAATGCCCGCTATTTAAGTAGCGGACGAATCCACTAGTTAAGTAGAAGATAGGTAAATTTTTTGAATTTTCATATAAGGTGGTTCCTCTTTCAAAATTGAATGGTTTAGATTTTATAAAGTTTTCATTTTTAAAAAATATAAAGTCTGACTCTGAAATTTGAATCATCTGATCTCAATCAGACAATCATAATCTTGCCAACTGGATGCAATCATAGAGTGTCGGCTGCATCCAATCCATATTCGATACTATTACCTTTTGAATTTGATTAATAATCTTGGATGCTTCGGAACCATTCAGATCAGAGCTTCTCCCTCGGCTCTTGGCATACTAGTTTGAGTACCTGGGCTTTCATGTGGTTTAAGACATGATGTGCTTATATGTCCCTTCTCAATGCAGTTGAAGCAAGTCACCAACCTACACTCTATTAATGCATATGTTGTCCAATAATATCATTCATCTTTGGTGATTTTTCCTTTCAATGAAAGATTATAAAATAATGAAAATTTAGAAGATAAACAAGCTACAAATGAGATCTTATGATTGGTAAGATTTTTTATGCGACCTTTTTTCTTAGTGTGATAAAGGGACAAAACAATACATTAATTTAATTAAGAGACATTTCACAATAATTCTAATTTTAGGAAGAATTTCTTACAACTACATAAGTTCTAAAACCTATTTAAACGGTCTAAGGGCATAATGAGCTTTATAAATTAAAAGTGATAGAAATATTTGTTACATGCAAAGGATTGAAATTATGGTTGAAATTGATAAATTTGTTTTTGTTGTGGTCATCTTTTTTTCTCTATTTTTTATAGCGACAAACTCCAACGGTAAACTTCTTTTAACATTTTCAATTTTTCTTTTTTAATTCACCCTCAATATTTTGTTCGAATTTAGTTACACTCATTTATTTATTTTATTTATTTTTTTTTATTACAGAGGTTTATAGATGTTTTTTTGATTTTGATTGTCCAAGAGAAATGTGCCCTGGACCTATGGAACGTCCAGAGTGTATGAAGACCACCTTTTGCAAATGTGTTCAATGGGTGAGTAAAACTCTCACATAACTCTATCTTAAGTGCAGTGACGGAGCCATAAATTTTTAAAAGTGTGGACACCATATATATATATATATATATATATATATATATATATATAGTATCCTTAAATAAATACTCTAAAAAAAATTATAGATGAACCGCATGGATTTTATACTTAGAAGATAATGAGTATTGTGAACTTGACTTTCTTGTGACCAATACTTTTATTGTTAGAATTTTTTTACCAAATTAAAGCTACATATTTTCAAACCATGCACATTATATATAATAATCTAACAATTACGTTTTCACAATTAATACAAATTTAAGTTCAACAAGATAATATATGTTAATTCTCATTACAATAACAAAAACAAATTCAACCACGACTTTTTAGGACATTTTTAAGTAGATCTTTAAAATTATTAACTTTTTTAAAAAAGTTTTCACTCTTTTCAAACTATATTAATATTAGTCTTTTGGAGAGTATGTTATAGACTAAATTGATAATAAGTTGTTAAAATATAGATATTTATTTGAAAATTTATATTTGTCAGTTTAATACTACTTCCGGTCACTATTATAAGCAAAATAACTACTTTTTAGATTCGTTGAAAAATTAATGCATCTAGTCTATATTATAGACCACATATATTAGTTTTTCAATGAATAAAAAAGTAATTTTTTTTGCTTATAATAGTGATCGGCGAGAGTAGAGCTGAAGACTTATTCTAAATATTAATAATTTCTATGATATATATATTTAAAAACATCCTACATAATTAGGGACTGATTTGATAATTTATAGAAATATTAATCCTATTTTTACTTTTAATTGGTGATAACTGATAACTGATAAATGAATGTGAGACTAATCAAAATAACAACACTTAATATACTAACACCAGTATATATATAAAAATAAATTAAAAAAGTTGTGCAGGCTACTGCCCATACACCACTCTACCTCCCTCCGTCTCTGCTTAAGTGTCATACCAAAGATAGGAAACAAATTATGGATAAAAGTATTTTTGATTACGGTAAATATTCAAAGTTTCATTTTAATTTTCTGAAAAAATTTCTTTGAATATTAGTCCATAAAAAATTTTCCATTTCCAAAATTGAGCCCCACTATTAAGTTGGGTTAACGATAGTTGACGTGGCAATAGAGACATTTTTTGGTGTTTCAATTATGAAGTGGGTCATATTAATTGGTGTTTACCGTCTACAATTGTTAATTCGGTTTTTCATCATCATGATTTTTTATCATTGGATTATCTTTATTAATAGGAATAAATATTTGTATAAAGGTTGATAGGTGTTTATTTTATTTCTTTTATAGGAATTGTAAAGTTTACATTTTTTTATTATTAATTGGTGCAGTTTAGTTTTATTATGGATTTGTGGTTTATTGGAAGTTGACTCCTTACGATCAATATTTTAGGTACCAACGACGGATTGAAAGATTGACAATGCGTGCTTCATTCACGAATGTGGGAAAATGAGAATTTTAATAAAAGATGAATTGTACTAATAAAACCGATGTGATATTTTTATACGATTCCGACATTGACATCTCATGATCGTGAGGTGGCAGTGCCTGAATCGTCTAAGATGGGCTTGAGCTGGGGTAGATTGGTTGATCGAAAGGAAATATAATTAAAAATATAAATTGTTTAAATTCTCTTGTTGTCATTATCTAGTACTCTAGGTTATGCTGTCATTAAAATTCTACTCAACGGGAACCAGATACATCCAGACATCATATCCTCACCTCGCCTTATTGAACCAACACAAGAGAGGTTGCATCCCATACTCGTAGAAAGAGAAGGGGCTATCAGGATTTTTACCTAGAAACCATTTCCAGAGGAGAGTTCCACCATATCCACAAAATTATCAATCGTTGAAGATCCACCGACAAATATAATATCATTATGGGAAGTCCAGATAGATCACACAACCATTAGAACCATCCCTAAACATTAATGTACCCGACACCCCACACCCATCCCGGAGAAGCTCTAAAAAACTTGCATTATTCTATTCGAGGACACATACTCGATCCCTAACCACCTAGAACGTGATACCAAATCGTTGAAATATGCTCAAGGAAACAAAGAAATGGTCGACCGACTCTTCCATTGCCCCACAAAACACACACAAGGTATCAGTAGTCCCAACCACCACCCTCCACCTGCAAAGATTCTGCCGAGTTGGAACCCTATCCTGCAGGAGTTGTCATGAAAAGACAATCACTTTTCGATGCCATCTTCCGAGAGAATCCTTTAAGGCCTATCTCTCTTTTCAAGGACCAAGTAGGATGATTTAACAGAGAACACCCCACCTGGATCATGTCTCCAGCACCAATCATCTTTCGTAATCGAAAAACAAACGTGACGCAAGAACTCGAATAATTGATTGAGGAGATCTTGGTCATGCATATAAAGATTTGTCCTCCATCTAAACTCTCACACCCACTAAATATGTGATACAAGTAAAATTGGCTTCTATTATTGGCAAAAAAATTCGTACCCGCAGATATCTGCGGATAAAATCCACCATAGGTACAGAGCGGATAACTTAATGGATATCCGCAGACAAAATAAATGGATATTTCAATTATCCATCTGCAGATTTTCCTAAAAATGTAGGATTAGAAAGAATTTTTTTTTGCCAAAATCCCTAGGATTTTCCTGTTAAAGAGTGTTAATATGATTCCTACTCATAATTGACAAATATAACACAAATCTTATTTTTTAGAGACCATTTTTTTTTCTTTAAAGAGCTTTCCCCATTGGTGAGCAGTGAAATTTGCATCTTTGGTGAGTGTGAATAAAGAATAATCAGCAGTAGATTGAACATATCCCTCTCTCAACAACAAAGATGTTAGCCTTTCATTCCATTTTCTACTGGCTTGTTTCAATCCATATAAGCTTTTCTGCAATTTGCACACTTGATTGGATTTGTCACAGTGAACACCATCAGGGATTTGCATATAAACATCTTCCTACAATTCACCATGGAGAAAAGCATTGTTGACATCTAACTGATGTAGATGCCAGTTGTGAATTGAAGATAAGGCTAAGAGTAATCTGACTGTAGTCAATTTTGCCACAGGGGAAAAAGTATCAAAGAAATCTAGGCCTTCAACTTGATTATAGCCTTTGGCTACTAATGTAGCTTTGTATCTCTCTACACTACCATCAGATTTATATTTCACCCTGTACACCCATCTACAGCCAATAGGTTTAACCTTAGCAGGTAAATCCACAATCTTCAAAGTACCAGTCTTGGTTAATGCCTCTAGTTCAAGATTCATAGCCTGTATCCACTGTTCATCTTTGCATGCTTCCAGATAAGAGTTAGGTTATGAGTGGTGTGTGATGGACATAGTGTATGCATGATGTGAAGGGGACAAAATGTTACATGAATGAAAATCAGAAATGGGATAGAGAATACCTTTGGATGAAGGACTAGAAGAATCAAGTGAATGATTGCATTCATAATCCTGTAGATAAGAAGGTGTTTGGTTAACTCTGACAGGTCTATTGTTAGAGGCAACATGCAAATTTTGAGTTTCATTCAACAGCTGGCTAGGGGTCATATCTGTGGAAGTGTGAATGTGAGCTGCGGGGAAGGTGTCATCTGTAATTGTGACAGGGTCAACATTGGTAGGAGTTGATGGTGGTGTATTTGAAGAGATTTCTTGAGATGCAAGTAACTCTGGTTGGGAAATTGAAGGTGTGAAATCAGTGTGATAATGCCAAGAAGGGGTGGTAGATGTACAAGGTTTATAAGGCAAAATGTGATCATGATGTACAACATGTCTTGAAATCAAAATTTCTTTGGAATGCACATCATAAAGGATTGTGCCTTTGACACCTTGCTTATAACCCAAGAAAATGCACTTTCTACCTCTTGGTTCTAACTTAGTTCTATGATTTTCCAAAGTAGAAGTATAAGTTAATGAACCAAATACTTTTAAATGCTGAAGATCTAATTCTTTATTAAAATCATCTCAAAGGGATATTTATTCTTTAAAACAGGTGTAGGGATTCTGTTAATCAAGTAAGTTGCATGAATGACAGCATAACACCAAAATTTCTTAGGCAAGTGAGAGTGAAATAAAAGTGCTCGAGCTACATTCAATAAGTGCTGGTGTTTCCTCTCCACTCTCCCATTTTGTTGTGGAGTGTCAACACAACTTCTTTGGTGTAAAATTCCTTTAGAAGAATAATAGTCAGGCATGAGAAACTCAACTCTATTGTCTGATCTTTTGGTTTTGATTTTAGCATTATATTGTGTCTCAATTAACTTGATGAAGCTAACAAGTTTTGATCTAGTTTCAGATGTATGTTTTAAGAGACATAACCAAGTATATCTACTATAATCATCTACGATAGTCAAAAAATAAGAGTAACAATGAATAGATTGAGTAGCAATGGGACCCCAAATATCAACATGCAACAATTCATAAGGAGAACCAACTTTATTAAAACTATGTGGAAAGGGAAGTTTCTTGTGTCTGGCAAGATGACATACATCACAAATGCCTTTATGATCAATAGAAATGTAAGGAAATTTGGAATGTAAAACAGATAACCTATTGGTACTAAGATGTCCTAATCTAAAGTGCCAAATGGCCTGAGCTGGTATAGTAGTGGTAGAGGGACAGTCAATATCAGCAACATTCATATTCTTATCATGAAGGTTTAAGTAGTACAATCCTTCAAATGCTTCATCTAAACCAATCATCCTCTGGTGGGATAGGTCCTGTATGACACATTTAGAGGTATCAAAAAACAAAGTACAATTGGAATTGTGACATAATGTGGAAACAAATAAAAGGTTGACAGAAAAATTAGGAATGCACAACACATTTGAAAGAGAAAAATCATCAGAAAATTTAACAATGCCAGAGAATCTAGCTATAACACTATTACCATTAGGTAATTTGACATTAACATGAGTGATTTCATTATATGAATGAAACCATTGAGTAGAATTGCAAATATGGTGACTAGCACCAGAATCTATGATCCAATTGCCTAAGCTACAAGATTTAAAATTGTGATGACACATACCTTGATTCATTGATGAATGATCAATGAAAGAAGCAGAGCCAACCTGATTGGTTACATTAGAAGATGAAGTGGAATTAGGAAATGAATTTTGAAGAAAAGTGATTAACTGCTGAGCTTGATCTTGAGTGATTGGTGATGATCCAAGAGTAACATTGCTAGGCTCAACAACATCATTAGAACCAGATCCCTCAGTCATAGTGTTGTTAACAGAAGAAGATTTACGAAGATGTGGTGGTAAACCATGCTTCTTATAGCAATTATGAACAATGTGATTGTCTTTACCCCAATAGGTACACACACGAGCACCGGCTTTAGAATTACCTCTAAATTTAGCTGCATTGAGTAAGATCTTGGATTCATCATTAGAAGAAAAATTGCCTTGGCGTTTATGTTGAATCACCATAGAAAACACCTTGTTTAGAGGAGGCAATGGATCCATTAATAGGATCTGAGATTTCACCATAGCAAAGTTATCATTCAAACCTGTGAGAAAGCGAATGATGTAGAGAAGATTATGATTCGCGCGAGCAAGGCGCATAGAAGCACAAGTGCAACACACGTCACAACTACACACGTCCTCCCAAAGCAGTTTCAACGAAGAGAAATATTCAGTTACAGTTTTGGATTCTTGTTGCAACAAATAGATTTCTTGCTGAAGTTCAGAGATGCGAATGAGATCGCCTTGCGAGAATCGTTCCATACATCCAAAGCATTTTCCATGAACAACATGGATTGAGCAATGGATTCGGAAACAGAATTCATAATCCATGAGTGAACAAGCATGTTGCAACTATTCCAAGCACGAATAGAAGGATCAAACGGATCCAAAGGTTGAGGAAGAGTTCCATCAATGAATTCAATCTTTAATTTCGCGCCAAGAGCTTGACACATAGAGCGAGACTACCTATGCTAGTTAGCACCATTCAAAACCGGAGTAACTTTCACAGAGGAAGGTCCATCACTAGGATGAACTAAGAACAGAGAAGATTGATCGGAAGTAGGATCAAGAACGGGAGCAATACACGGAGGCATTGTGACCGGAGAAGAAACGGTTACGGCAGCGGAAAAACGATTATGAAACGGTTAGGATTGACGAGGGAAATGATAGCATATCAAAGTATAGAAATTAGAGAGAAAATATTAAGTGTGAATCCATTATTGTTCACATAAAAATGAATGAAGTACAAAATGAAGTTATTTGTACAAGTAAGAGGTGAGCATCATAACTAATCTACACAAGCTCACATGCTAACTAATCCTATCTAGTTAGTTACAATTGGCGGGAAAAGAAATTTAAGCCTATTAATTTACAAGGGTAACTTCTAGAATAAGTTACATCTATGTACATTACTAACTAATATTTCAACAATAATTTTCTCTTCTCTATATATAAAAAAATATGTATAAATAATAATATGGAAATTAAATTTATATTTTGCTTAAACAATATTAAATCTTAAATAACAGGTGAGAAGACAACAACTAACAACATAATATTAACTTAGGCTCAGGACAAGATGACGAGCGGTGGGAGGCGTATTCAAGGAAATCCAAGAACAAATGTTGAAGTAATTGCTCCAAAACAATTGTGTCCTTTAGCCCGAAATTCCAATCCTAGTGAATGAGTGAATAGCAAGGTGTTTACCTGATGTAGCAGGTTACATCTATGAGATACTAACACATGTTAGTTTCTTGACAGCTAAAAGCCAATCTAAGACATTGAGATAGGATTCCAATGGTTCAAAAGTATGACATCCATAATCCCAATGGAGTTAGGAGTTTTACTAGAAACCCTTAAATATACAAAATTCTACTTATAAGATATCCGCTAGTAGATGCATTTAATTATGGAAGGTTTAGTTAGTCAATTTTCTTCAATAGATTACTTTGTAACTCTTTGTAGGCTTGACAAAGTTTATCCTTTAATCCAACAAACTTATGCATTTACATGTCTTAGACTTCAACAAATGTTATATATTTATCCGGCACAAGTTATAGTGCATAAGCCATGTTTATGCACCGTGCATAAATACCCAAAATTACTTAGCACACCCCCCAGATTTCTAGTGGACCCCCTAGATTGCTTAGCGCACCCCCAAAAATTTGGGGGTGCGTTATAAATTTGGGGGGTGCGCTAAGCAATATGAGGGGTGCATTAAATAATTTTCATTATTTATGCACAGTGCATAAGGAAAAAGCTTATGCACCATAACCACTCCCATCCATGTTGAGTCGTTGTTCCTCTGCATTTAAAGGATTGGAACTTGACTGCATATTCTTCTCATGTTTCTCTTGTTGTATCCTCTCAAAACCTTCTTCTTTTTCATTCCTTGAATCATGAATGATTTTGAATTGGTCGTTGAATAATTGTTCTTACAAATGCATCTCTTCTTTAATCAATATATTCATGTTACGTACATTTTAATTCTATGTCGTACAATGTTATTTTCCTCCATTGTCTTTAGCAAATTCTCACTCTCTATACCAAATAATATTTCAAAAGCTTTTGCATGTGTTTTTACTTTGCAACCTTGTTCTTTCAAATAAATAATGTTATGGCTATTCTAACCCATTTGTCGCAATTTAGTGTACAACCATCTCATGACATGACTATGTGTCATATTTGAGTATAAAGGCCCGTTTGAATTTGACTTATTTTTGAGCTTATGAAAACAGCTTATGCAAATAAATTTTTATGTTAATTCATAAGTTTTTACCAACAAAAATTGTATTTTAAAAAGCTGATTTTTCATAAACTACTTTAAAAAGCTTATAATAACACATAAAACACTACTAGAAAAACAGCGTTTAGCCACCGAATTAGCAACTGATTTTGATGAAAATCGGTCGCTAAATGCGTTAGCGACCGAAATGGCAACCGATGAAAATCGGTAGCAAATACCTTGGTCGCTGATCTGTTGTGACCAAATTAGCAACCGATTTGCCAGCGACTAAATGAGCAACCGAATTTAGAGACCGAAATAGCGACTGGAATAGCGACTGAATTAGCAACCAGTTTAGAAACTGACTTTGCGACACATATTTCGACGCTATGAGCGACGCTATTAGAGACTGATATAGTGACCGATTTGCAATTAATTTCTCTATTCATTGCTACCAATTTTGAGACCGATTTGAAAATGTTGTGTGGTAAATTCAGTCTCTATTTCGGTTTCTATGTCAGTCTCTATTATGGTCTCTATTTGAGTCTCTATTTCGGTCTCTATTAAAGTTTCTATTTCGGTCTCTATTTGAGTCTCTATTTTGGTCTCTATTTCGATCTCTAGTTTAGTCTCTATTCTGTCTCTATTTGAGTCTATATTTTGGTCTCTATTTGAGTCTATATTTCGATCTCT
Source organism: Trifolium repens (assembly GCA_030408175.1). Classification (NCBI taxonomy): domain Eukaryota; kingdom Viridiplantae; phylum Streptophyta; class Magnoliopsida; order Fabales; family Fabaceae; genus Trifolium; species Trifolium repens. The sequence goes on along the minus strand of CP125839.1, from coordinate 17,204,062 downwards.
ATGTTGGTCACTATTTGGGTCTCTATTTCGGTCTCTATGTTGGTCTCTATGTCTATTCTATTTAAATCTCTATTTCGATTTCTATTTCGGTCTCTATTTCGGTCTATATTTAGGTTTCTATTTTAGTCTCTATTTCGATATATAATAATTTATTATTATTATTATTATTATTATTATTATTAATTTACATTCCCATCAAAGCAATTTTTTAAATCTAATTTATAATTCCCACAAAACAATATAAGCATAATATATTTAAGTATTACCAAATACTTATAAAAAAATATGTTCAAAAAGAAATACTTATAAAAAATATCAATTCAAAAGATGGAATAAATTCCTTTCAATTCTTGGATACAAAAATTCAATATCCTAACTCAAATAAAAACTACTAAAGTAAACCGCAAAGTTAATATCCTAACTCAAATAAAAACTACTAAGGTAAACCACACTACTAAAAGCTTTCCTCATTATCATCATCAGACATGCCATCGTTATCATCAGACATGCCATCGTTATCATCGGACATCATCAAAGCTTTCCCTTATATGAGGTGCAGTATTAGTATGTGTGTTATTAGATGTCCTAGTAATTGATGGCATAGTATGAGGAGTTGCATCATGAGATGATATTTGTTGAGTTGAACGTTTGAGATGTTTTAATTTATGATTCTTGGAAGCCTTTTCTGTAGCTTTATTTGCCATCTGCAATTAATTAAAAAAAAAGAATTATTTATAGTATAAATTAATAAAGCATAAGCCAAAAAATATAACAGGTGAATGTAAAGGGACAAACAAGTAAATAGAAGGATGGAAAGTGCAAATCAAGAAGTTTGTAATGGAAAGTGCATCTTAATTTAATTGTTGAATCCATATACCTTACAAAATTTGATCTAAAAAAAAAGGTCAGAGAGAAAAGAATTGAAAAGTCAACAAATTCTTGATTGAATTGAAAAACTAATCAATTTGTCAATTAAATCATTCAATTTCTGGAAAGAAAAAGTTCCTCAATCCACATAAAACTTCAGCAAACAATTGAACCAGCTATATTGAAATCCTAATGCGGCACCAAACTCAAAACAATAAAAAACACATACACATATTTATAATTAGTTTTCCAGCAACCTGCTAACAAAATAGAGGCCCCAAAATCATTAGCAGGGTTCACACAACGATTAGAAGAACAAGAAAATACAATACGGTTAAGATAGAATATATCACATATAATCTCAATAAACCAAACATGAAGAGAAAAACTACGGTGGACAATGAAACGGCGATTGCGGCTGAGGCTTCTCACCGAACTGAGTTGTTGTTTGTTTCTCACTTTCTCTTTCAATTTCTACTTTTGATTTTTCCCTCTGAGCTATATTTTATTATTTATAGTTATCTAAACAAAAGAAAAAGCGATGCCTTTTAATAGGAAGATGAAAATTGAACTTTGTGATTTGGTTTTGTTTTAATATCTCTAACTGAGTTTTGGAATCTAATTCAAAGTTATTCAAAAAAAAAAAAAATATTATTCAAAGTTAGTTTGTTTTTAAAACGTTTTTCTTAAACAAAGTTAATTTGTTTTTTTTGTTGCATATAATTTATACCTTAAAAATAGGCTACCAACTAGCAACAAAATAAATCCAAACAGAATAGAACAAAAGGTTATGAACAAAACGTTTTTGTTGCTGATTTAGTTCCAATTAAAACCTAATTGAACTAATACTTCAAAAAAATTATGAACAGTTATGGAGGGGTATAAGAACAAAAGGTTTTAATCTTATTATTTAATTTTTAAATCCAGTTTTGTAGCTACACCGAAATTCATATCAACATGATTGTGTTCTAAAATATATATTATAAATCCAAACACATCTCATCCATTTGATTCTTACCAAAGAAATTGATGGTGGGTGAAATATTTTTACAAAGAGTGTTCCCAGGACTACTGCTGTAAGAGGACCTGCAGCTCTCAAGAATCGCAAGTATTTCCTTGATTTTCCCTGGATACATAACATCATACAATGAGCAGGATGTTGATAAGTAATATAAATATTTCACCAAACATCAGAGATAGATTCATACCAGGTGTTTCATGACAAGAAGTATTGCAAGCATAACTGATCCCAATACAAAAGGGGGCCATGAAAACTACAAAAGGGAAAACCACCTCTGTTAAATTAAGGGGTTTAGGTATGGCACCAGAACAACTTCGGAAGAAAGAAAAGACAGAAAATGAACATATATATGATGATTTAAAAGCATTAAGAAACGGATCATCGATCGCAATCTGAATTTCAAAATCAAAATCTTGATTCAATTCAAATTAATAATTTATCAATTTTAGAGGGAACTTTAACTTGCTAAATTGAATATACTGAACTTTAACTTGTGAACATGCAGTGTGATAAATGGTTAAACTCACTATTTTTTTTTCTTTTCTAATCAATGGTTTAATTATGTGTTTTTCTCTCTGAAGTGTGTCCTTCATTTTAAAGAAGCCAATATAGTTTCCTTTATATAGAAAACAAAGTTCTATAGTGAAACAAATTTGTGTACAATCAAAGCAACGGCTACAATCAAGACTACAATTAATGCAAGCTCATATAAATGCTAACACCCGCCAATAATCAAGACATACCAGGAAGTTCAAAATTATCTATAAATATGACAAGGATAGAACCAAAAATCAAATGGCAACTCATACTTTTTACTAACTGCTTTTCTCAAAAAAACCATAAATTCATTACCAATTAAAACCCTTAAAATAATTACAAACTAAAACAAAGACTTAGCATTTAAAAATCACTAATCTACAACATTTCTCTAGATTTCTTAAAGAGATAACAAGACATCTCCACTGGTTCAGAAATTGCATCAGACAATAACACAAACTGAGTAACCATATCCATGAAAAAGTCTACACTAATAAAAGTTTTACATGTGATCAACTGTTTGAGGTTATAATATGCCCATATAAAAATGATATCAGACTAACCTCAAGAACAGGTAAATATGGAAAACCCTTTAGTGTAGAAATTCTGTTTTTGCTGGCAGCTAAGACCTGCATCAGATTACTTCATTATTATTCAATATAGAGTTAAATAAAGCACACACTATATGGTCAATAATTGATACAACAAAACAACCTGGAGGCGAGGTTGACTTGCCATTGTGAGAGATTTCAACTTATTTTGAGCTACAGAAAGGAACTGCAAAAATACAAATGTTTTATGAAAACTTAAGTCGAAGACCAAACAAAGATCTGAATAAAAAATAAAAAAAACAGATAAGGTTCTTTTAAAGCTTGCCTCCAAATTATGAAGTTGTGTACATATAGATTAATCATAAAAACCCTTTAACAACAAAAATCAGGCTTGATGAGAGCTAAGTTATCAAAATCATATAACTGCTAGAAGAGTTCAACCCCTCCTCTTGGTAATAAAAATTTCAAGGCATTGCAATTATAATGGCAATACTACAACAATATTTATTGGCATATTAATATAATCATGTGATCATTTGTAAATGCTTAGATGCGTGGACACTGAGGAGAAAGTACCAATGTACCATTAAACATTAGTTAGAGTATCAGATGCTCTAGGGGACAAAACACAAGGAAGAAAACTTTGTTCTCGTATTCATACCTAAGTTAAAATGCTATACGTATGATGATGAAAATAAGGAATGGAAAAAATACCTCAATAGTCCCATTATGCACTCCAGTATCCCAACCATAAGGGCCAGTAAAATTGCCAACTCTATGTATACTTCACTGAATGAATCAGCTACACTGCCTAGAACATTAGAGACCAGCAGAGAAACCAATGCTACCGGGCCAACTGCAAGCTGGCGAGAAGACCCAATATTGACCAAAGTTCTCAGACTGGTTACACTATTCTTCTCAAGATTTTCAATGTTTCTTCGCAAATCAGCATTGAGGAAATGAGTCAAGTGGATTTCAAACAGAACAATAGTACTTCATTGAATTTGTGCTAATTCTAAAAATTAGTCAGTCATTGAGTACAAACTACTCTCCAAACTCGGTCTACAAGTATAATGTACATGTGCTACTGTGGTGATACTAATTGAACCTACCGGTATACATAGAAGTGAAAAAGGACACAAAATTTTCTGTTGTTCGAACACCTTGTCCCTGCAATGAAGTGAGAAAAATAAGTAAAGAAGATTTTGAATCCCATGAAAAAAACAAAGTTATGGTGCAGAATGAACTATGTATCTTCATCAATTGCAACTTCGGTGCTTAAAGACACCATTCACTTTTAACTAGAAAGACCTGGAGATAATAGAGGAATAACATTCAAAATCAAATTTAGGACATACATCTATACACATTATTTGCAACAACCAAGAATAAAATGCATGTAAACACCATACCTCTGAGCAGTAGCATGAAGAAGATCAGATTTCAAGCTTTTATCAACAAATTCTTCATACTTTTGAATTTTATATGCTGCCGTATATTTTCCATATGATAAGAGTCCTAGTAAAAGCATAAGCCAATAAGGACTCAGTAGCTATATTAGTTAATGTATGCATACATGTAAGTTCATGCCTATATTCTGAATAATGGACAACAAATATTAAAGGAACAAATAAAAGATGGAAGAGTGGAACAAAACAAGACAACTGGAGTTATTAATGTTGAAGCCTCACAAGTGCTGTCAATGTCATTGAAGCTCAAGTTGTGTCAGGGAAAGAAATACCAAAAGAAACTGAAGTAATTGAGGTTGTGCAAAAATCAAACAATGATAGAGAGAAATCTAACAATGCTGAGAAGTCTGTTTCTGAAAGTCACAATAGATTTTTGGCGTGTGGATGGAGATAGGAACACTAACTATAATTATACAAGACAAAAGAAGATTCACATTGTTTTAGTATCTCCTCAACTGAATGATACAAGGAAATTAATCTCTAATAGATACAGTTAGCCAAATCAATCTCTATACTGTGATTAACTCTAACTCTAACTCTGAATGACAGTAGAGGTAGATCATGATTCATTCCAAAATAAGTCACAAGTGCTTTAATAAAAAATAAGTCAATCCAAAATCCAAACATACTCTTAGTTCTAACTTCTAAGCTATAAGAATAGTCAAAATAATAATAAATTGGCATGTTTTCTGAGTGAGGACATTGATCAAACAGTTGGTGTGTTGTGATGAAAAAAAGGAGAGAAAAAAAAGGGTAGAATTGGAACCCGGGCACTGTAGAGTTTGATGAACTTGGAAATTATGGTGGAGATTTCGGAACGAGAGTGATGAGGGATACCCATGAAAGTGCAGAGGTCACTTGTAGCTTTGCGTGTCTTGGTTTTGCTGACTCCGACTATTTCGGCGACAGTTTTGGATATCATCGACATACTCCTCCGTCCTGTAACTGTACCCATCGGCTTCATTGTTTCAGCTTGATTCTTCTCTTCTCTGACCTCTCCTCCGATTTCATTGTTTCAGCTTATTGGTTGTTTGGTTCTGTTTCAGGTACTGTCATGCGGTTTGTTTTTCCTGGGTTGTTTTTAAGCGCTACTGTTGCTTCTGTTTTAGGGGTGGGCGCTGTTCTAGTGCCATGGAGGGTAGTTTGAAGGTTGAATGAAGCCGAAAGTGTTTTTGCTTTTTCTAGTGATTTGTAAAAATTAAAAAAAAAAAAGTTTGCGACGGATATTTTGCTCGCTATCTAATCGGTCTCCAATTCAGTCTCTATAGCAACTGATATAGCAACGGATAAATTTTTCATTTTGAAGTTGAAATATTGGTCTCTAATTTGGTCTCTAAAAGCAACTGATTTTTTGGTCACTAATTATTGGTCTCTAATTCGGTCTCTATAATTATGTAGCAACCGATATAGTGACTGAATTTTTTTTAAGTTTACATTGAAAATATCAGTCTCTAAATCGGTCTCTATAGTAACCGAAATTTTTCGGTCTCTAAATCGGTTGCCAAAAGCGTGTTTTCTAGTAGTGAAAACTTATTTATTTGCATAAGCTATTTTGCATAAGCTTGAAAATAAGCCAATCCAAACAAGCACTAAATATACCTAGGCAATATGGTGCAGTGTAATCCCTTACATTTGACTATATTGGTTCGGTTCTAGATATAGAACACTCAATTCAATCAAATTAGGGATAAAATTTAACCACAACAAGCATTGCCAATGTAGATCTAGACTTAAATATGACATGGCTTCGTATCAAGAGATATTTGTACCGTAAATTCGACAAATAAGTGATGAAATCCATAAAATAACAATTTGAAGAACAAAGTTGTGAAAGAAAAAATATGCAAAAGGTATTGAAGAATGATTTGGTATAGTGACTGAGAAGCTGCAAAAGACAATGGAGGAAAATCGTATTGTATGGTGAAGAATTAAAATTAAACATGGAGATATTAAAGAAGAGAGTAATATGCAAGAACTATTCTTCAAACAACCAGATCAGAATAATTCAAGATTCGAGGAATGCAAAAGAAGAAGATTTCGAGAGGATGCAATAGGAGGAACATGAGAAGGTTAAACAGTCAAGTACTAGTCCTATACAAGTAAACGAATAAAAAAGAAACAAGGTGGACAAATATATGAAATTTGTTTAAGACTAACATTATCAGAATGAAAAATAATAGAGCTTGAAAAAGGGCTAATAAGTAAATAGTTATGCTTATGAGCATTATATAAATATTTAAATTAATATTCCCTCCGTTCTTTTTTATTTGTCATTTTACAATAGTAACACCAAATTAAGAAAGTGTATTTTTGCAACTTATCTTCCTGTTATACCCTAATTTTAATCCACCAATAAATTCCTATTATTTTTCACACACTTTCTCTTTCCAATAAATTAAATTAATTATGTAAAAAAAAATTACTGTAATATGTTATGTACCAAAAAAAAATTTAGTTTTTCAAATATATAGTATTAATTAGTTTTATTGAAAAAAATAAGAGTAATTGACAATGAGTATAATTGGTAGAATATAACCTTAAATTATCAAAACAATAAAGTAATTTGAAACAATTTTTTTTCTAAAACGACAAATAAAAAGGAACGGAGGGAGTACTTCGTTCATATTATAAAATAATAGTTCTTCTCTCTAAATAAAATATACTATGGGTCATATGATTTTTTTTTTTATATGAGATTAGTAATATATATATGTATATGGAAGTTATACAATTGTAATATTGGTTTCCTAAAAAATAAATGGTACATAATATAATATAATTATTAATGCATAAAGTATATAGGAGAATTAATAAATGATATTAAACAATAAATTTTTAGAACTAGATTAGTATTATATTTATTTTATTTTATTTTATTTGATTGAATATTATATTTTTTCAATTATTAATATATTGGTAAAAATATGCAAAAGGATTAAATTTGTAACTTTCATTATGATTTATAGATAGAGTTTTTTATTATATTTATTTTATATTTTGACTGGATATTTACTTTTTATCAATTAGTATTATACTAATAAAAACATGTTAAGTATTAAAATTGTAACTTTTATTATGATTTAGAGTTTGATCTAAACTTTTATAAAAAATTTAAAATAAAAAGAAAAGAGTTTCTTCTAAATTAATAGCCTAGTGCTATGTTTTTTTTATAGAAAGTCATACCATTGTAGTAATATCGCTTATCTAAAAAAAAATTATTACATATTAAAATACAAAACAATAAAATTTTCATCTTTTTTAGTAAAAAAATAGTTTATTTCTATTTTTTATTTTGATTATGTTTTACGAATTAATGTTGTGAATATTTTTTTTTTTTTGACAAAACAAATCTTAATGTTGTGAATATTAAACATAAATATATTCTATGAATATTTGAACAAATAAACATAATTAACTTACTTTTTCAATTTAGAACTCTAATTTACATCAACAATGACAAATCATGAGATCGACTTCTCTTTGAACCTTCAGATGGGGTGTTTGACTGGAATCCACGTCTTCAGCCCCGACGGTGGGGATGTACCTGCAGACACAATGACGCTGAAGTTAGTTAGTGCGTGCATCAAGTGGAGGCTAAATTTCAAACCGAGTTTACCTTGAATTGTGTTGATGTGATGCATATACAGCCTAAAAGATGTCATATTGGTTCAGCCTCAAGTTTGGTCAAAACAATTGTAGATCTGGTGTCTATATAGAGTTTGGAAGGTCCGTTTTGAAATCTAGATCTGAGTGTCTTCCAGATCTAGATCTGAGTGTCTACAGAAAATTGTAGATCTAGACCCGGTTTCTTGAAGCAATTAATTCGGTTCTATTTCCCTTTTAGATATTCTTCTCTAAAACAAAAATAAGAAGGGAGAGAGATGCATGATCCAGTTGTTTCATATAGGTAATGATCGGAAAACACCTTGCAAAAGGGAGAAAGTAGGCGGCTAAACGTTATCGGACTGTGCTGTATAGCAGAGAAGAGACAAAATAAATCATGGCATCTGAAAATCATATGAAATGGCAAAGCATGTGTGATGAAAACAAAGAAGAAGAAACGAAGAGAAAGAAAAGATACAAAAAAGATGTTGTGTTGATGTGTTGTGACGGCTGAGATTATATAATATATCCATTAGGGTTTCTTGTGAATTGGGTACAAAGTAAATATTGGACTAAGTCCATATCAACATAAAAAGTTATTTGGGCTCTAAAAGTAATTGGTTTGGGCCTGTAGAATTATTGTAAAAAAAACATCACTAAAATTTATCTTAGGTCTATATAGAGTGATTTAAGGTTTGAGTTTTACACATCACTGATTACGTTTTTTTATATGTATTCTTATATTTTGTTGAACATATTATCTTATTTATTTATTTATTTTGTATTACAATGACATGATATTTGAACTAAAGCCTAATTACAATTATTATGGTTGGCCAACTGATTATATTTGATTGTATTTACTTTTTTTTCAATAACCTTTGTTTGTATTATTATATGACAACAAAACAAAAAAAATGTATTGAAATATATTATCAATAAGAAGTATATAACCTTGAATAAAAAAACTACATAGATTTTTGTATAGTATGTCGGATCAAGATCCACGTATGCAAACTCTCTGCCACATGTGATAAAATTGACGGAAAAGATCAAATTGAAACCTAAAATAAACTAAGGGACCAAATCGAAACTTTTAAAACATAAGTTACCAAGTTAAAATCTAAAATAAACATAAGAGACCAAAAATATATTGAATTAAGCCTTTAAAAAACAAACAACTGTGTCCTTTTAAGTATAGGTAGCTTGCAAACATTTGCCTCTGACAGTCAAATATGTAAAATTAGTTCAAGTTAATTGATCGACTCTTAAATTGATTTTAATTAATCATGTATGAAACTTAGAGGGAGCTTACAAATCTAACCCTTTGAGTTATCAGACTTAGGAGGAGTTTGCAAAGCTTTTAAACCTGAAGTCAATATAATTAATTAAATCAATAACAATTGTATTTAAAACTTTAGTTTGTTATCATAAAAAATGGGAAGATTATTGGACCAATGTGGGTCCAGTAAACTCTCCATGTGATTTTAAGATTTTGATGATAACAAAATATTAAATGTACAATTGGTATTACTAAAAATTGCTTTAATGTGCAGGATCACAAGATAAAATTTTTATGACCACTATGAACAACTAGATAGAGAAGTCAAATCAAAGCTCTAGATAGAGAAGTCAACTAGTGTGCAAGATAAAAAAATGTCTTCTTTTATTCATTAATAATAATGTCATCATTATATTTTAGTACTTACCGAATGATATTTAAAAAGACTGCTTGTATCATTCAAAAGAGTTAGCAACGTAACTTGTTATTAATTGGTTTATCTTTCATTAATGTGTAATTATCCTATATATATATATATGAGAGAGATCAAATTACACCGGTGTAACATTTGAGTAATGTTACACCGCTCAATAACGCTTTAACGAATTCAAATTTTACAAAATTGACCGTTAGATTGGAAGATTATATCATATAGATCATCTATGTTGAGTTTTACAAAAATCTAAAATCGGTTCATATGTTATTGAGACACATCAAGATTAACGGTTTAAGCGTTTTTATTGAATACCTTTAATATTTATGTGTTTCAAGTATGTACGAATTACAAAAAATATTAATCACATATAATCATTTCCCCATTGACTAAAATTTCTAGATCCGTCCCTGCATGCCTCAAATATTTCTAGGAACGTCATCTACTTGACCTAACTAATTAAGGGATCTAGCTAATCATAATAATAATAATCATCGCAACAAAAGTTTTTATAAAATTACATTGAAAATTAATCTTATCCTTGCTAATGAAAGTACCCCAATGATGGGAGGTAAACCTTCCCTTGAGATGTGAGACTCTTTGCTTCCTTGGAGTGTTGCTTCTTACTCTCCAACTGTGAACTGTGTTGTGATTCTAAATTGGTGTGAATGAATGAAGGTGGAAGGCTTTATTTATAGTTTTTCCTTGGATTTAGACTTTTTTCATCGTGGCACGTTTAATTCCCATTTTAGGATGATGTCTCACAGAGATCCATTGTGGTACGATGCGATGTGATCTTCTTCTAAAATTTTGCAGATTTGCTTCAAATTTACGTCTTGGTATTGTGGGACGATGCATTCCATCATGGTACGATGACATCTGCGTATTTTATTCATTTTGGCCCATTTTTGATGATTTTCTAACTTTTTATGTTTGTTAATTTAGATCCACCTAAAAACATGATGGTTCAATTAGCAAGGTGCACCTTCTCTATTATGACTAAAAATACCCTTCTTCCAGTATTTCAAATGAGTTCAAAGTAAAGGGCTATTCTGGAGTTTTATAGAAAAAAAATAGCAAAACATGTTTTATCCTTCCTTAAAATATCTTTCTTTTCTTAATAACTAAGCATAACAAAAAAAGAGGTTAGGTAGTTATCAATTAACTAAACACAATAAAAAATAAGATTAAATATTTATTTATATTAGCACAATAGAGAATGTCAATCACACCGTATGCCCGTTTGACCGCTAGTATATATTAAAAAAATGTCAAATAATTTCATGTAATATATTCCATAGTCATTACCATGCATGTGAGAGCAAGAGCGGATCGTAGTGCATTGATGACACCAATATCTAAATGTTTAGATTTTTTATGTCTCTATACAGATCCTTAATTAATAAGTAGTCATAGTCGTAGTTATTAATTTGAAATTTAAATATTTTGGCATGTCTAACTTCCAACTTATTTGAGCCAAGTCTTGTTTAGTACTTACTAGTAATTGATTGAACTTTGGAATATTTTGCTACGTACCTAGCCAACAAAACAACAAAAATGGTGTACCATAAAAAGAACAATATTTCTACAAGATTGTTATTGAAATTAACTAACTATAACTATTTTAATGTAGTTAATATATGACCATCCATGTTCATGAATACGTGGGAGATTTCGTTGAGTGATTTCTCTTAAACAATGAATAAATGAAGACCAAGAAAGGAAGATTATGTTATGAGGAATATTTGTTTGATACAAGTCATTTTCGTGCCTTTTATTATCTTTAATTTACTTCATGCCCAATTGTTAGTTAAATTAATCATTAAAATTAGGTAGATATTGGATAAAAGTATTCATAAATATATTTGTTTAAGGCCGTTTGCAGGTAAATTTAATTTATATAGCAAATAAATAAAAAAATCGAACATTTACTTAACATATGCATTAATGCAAAGTGATATCATAAAGTTACAGAATACGTACATGCATAAGTGATGGATGTATCTGTTGCAAAATGGTAAAGTCTATTTCATTGATTACAAACTAACAAGCCAATCCCTTATTTATAGGGAGACTTGTAACACAAGTAATACTTTACAAGCTAGAAACAGATAAGCACATATACAAAACTAACTTGCCACCTGTGTGACCCTAACAAACACTCCCCTAAACTGAACTTCTAAGAGTTAGTTTAGACAATTACACAAACATACAACAGAATTCAAAAAATATACAACAAAAACAACTACTCTAAAGTATGACCATCACTAACTCCAAGCTTGTCTCTAAGGTAAAGAAATGCTTCAAGCTTTAAAGCTTTGGTCATGATATCTGCCACCTGCTCTTGTGTTTGCATCTGCCATGCATCACTGGATTCTTTGAAAGATTTATGGAGGAGCTGTTATCACAACGAATGGTTGTACACAACTGTACTTGATCTAGTTGTTCAAGTACTCTTCTCAACCATATACTTTGGCAAGCACAAGAGGCTGCTGCAACAAATTCTGATTCTGTTGTTGAGAGTGTGACAATAGCCTGCTTTTTTGAAGACCAAGATACAGATCCTGAGCCCATCATAAACACATACCCTGAGGTACTTTTCCTGTCATCTAGATCCCTAGCATAATCACTATCAGACCAGCCCTTCAGAGTTAAATCACTGTTTCTCCTATACAGAATGCCAAGATCAATAGTTCCTTTGAGATATCTCATAACCCTCTTTGCTGCAGCAAGGTGAATCTCAGTAGGCCTCTCCATGTATCTAGCAATTAGACACACTGAAAAGGTGAGATCAGGTCTAGTATTGCTAACAAGTACATGAGACTGCCAATCATTTGTCTATAGCTAGTAGCATCCACAGACTTTCCATTTTCATCTTTGAACAACTTATTGTCAGGCACTATAGGACTGCAAACCTTGTTACATTGATCCATTTTAAATCTGACAAGTAGTTCTTTTGCATACTTCTGTTGATAAATGAAAGTTATAGAGAGGGATAATTTACCATTTGAATGCATACCTCACTACAAAAAACGCGCTGGATAGCGGCAGTTTTTTAGCGGAGGTTTGGTGTAACCCCCCCAAATATTGTGTTAAAGAGGAATATTTGAGAAGGAAAATGCTGGATATAGCGAATATTTTCATCACGAAATCATCGCGACAGACGTGGCACGCTCACTTGCTTATTTTCCCCTATTTTTTTCTGCATTTCTCTCTCTAATCGGTAATTGTATTTATAATTTATCTCAAATTTTTCCTCACGCATCACCACCGCTTCACACCTTCAATGACATCTATGGCTGCTGACAAAAGTGGACTCAAACAACCGCTTTACCTCACCTCCAACATTAAGCGTTGTGTGTTTTTCACACTTCTATGCATTATTAACCAAAAGTACAACATGATTTTGGAAGATAATCGGTAATAATAATAGATTATGTTGTCCTGTAAACATTCATTAATGTCTTATGGTTCAAAAGAAGTCCCTGAGTTCAAACCTTTTTTTAAATTTAAAGAGAAATAAGTCTCAGTTGAGATATGAAAATATTGATTAAAATTGAAAAGAAGGTAAGGTGAGGCAGGTCAAGCGTAGAAGAAAAATTATATTTTTTGTTTGAAAGCCAAAAAGAACATCAGACTAGACTATAGTAATGAAATTGATTCAAAAAAATGGTTGGAATATGAATTTTTAGTTGTATTACATAGACAGAGTAATGACGGTGGCATGATTTTGTTTGTCTGAGGAAGCGGTGGATAATATCTTTTATTAATTTCCTGAGATGTTAAAGCATGGCCACAGATAAAGCATGTCAAAAAACATAAAAGAGAAGATTTATGCGATTCGTGGAAATTCGTGATTTTTTTGTCGCTGTATATAGCAGCGCTGATTTGAGAAAACACTTTATTATTTAGCGGGGGTTTGAAACCCCCTGAATTTATTGATTTAATTTTCCTTATTTTTACTTTGCGCGGAGCTTTTTCCTGAAATTTTTTTCAATTCCCTCAATTTTTTCTTATCTCAGATCAGTGAGTTCATAAATCCTAACCAGTCTCGTTCTTCTCCAATTTCCTCGTTTTTCTTAGATCGGTGATTAAATCTCCATTGAAGCTTGTTCCCGTTGATTCAATTGATCTCGATGATGAACAAGATATGTATCATTCATGCAAAAACTGTTCGTACGTTTTCAATTTCCTGAATGATTGTGAATGTAGTTATGATGTTGTTTCATCTGTTTTTTGTAGGACTGGTTGATTGAATAAGTGCCACTTGATTGAAAGTTGATTGTTAGATGAAGGGAGTAACAAACAAGAATCATTTGAGGTAAGCATTCTGCACGTAAACTGTTTGATAAAAGTTCTTAATGGTTGTTAGCTCATAGATTATGTTAGCATCCAGACGCATGCGTTTCAGGTAGATGGAGAACCTAATTTTGATTCCGGTCCATCGGAAGACGGATGGGAATATCTTAGGCGTGTCAGGTATTGTTGTAACTTTCACCTACCAATTGGTGGTCCTTTGGCTGATTACATGCTTTGCATTTTATTTTTTATACTAAGGTTGCACATTTCATTTCATATTTATTCCAAAAGTTAGATATTGGTTCCCTTAAGATTAGAGATTATCAAGGTACATATGTATAGTTATGTACTAAATTCTTATAGTTTTATGTAACTTATAAATAAAAGATCTTGATGCTAGTTAAAAGAGAAAAAAATTTATAAGCAAATTGTGGTATTAAATTTGTTAACAAATTATATAGTTTTTACAATTTTATCAAGGTATTTGTGAATGCATCAATCTGTATTTGTGCAATTTTCAGCTTGTGTTGACTTGGTTTGCTAGTATTATTTACAGTTTAGTGCTATTTCATTGGAAAATTCATTTGGCACTTTGTCTTGAAATCAAAATTTCTTTGGAATGCACATCATAAAGGATTGTGCCTTTGACACCTTGCTTATAACCCAAGAAAATGCACTTTCTACCTCTTGGTTCTAACTTAGTTCTATGATTTTCAAAAGTAGAAGTTAATGAACCAAATACTTTTAAATGCTGAAGATCTAATACTTTATTAAAAATCATCTCAAAGGGAGATTTATTCTTTAAAACAGGTGTAGGGATTCTGTTAATCAAGTAAGTTGCATGAATGACAGCATAACACCAAAATTTCTTAGGCAAGTGAGAGTGAAATAAAAGTGCTCGAGCTACATTCAATAAGTGCTGGTGTTTCCTCTCCACTCTCCCATTTTGCTGCGGAGTTTCAACACAACTTCTTTGGTGTAAAATTCCTTTAGAAGAATAATAGTCAGGCATGAGAAACTCAACTCTATTGTCAGATCTTATGGTTTTGATTTTAGCATTATATTGTGTCTCAATTAACTTGATGAACCTAACAAGTTTTGATCTAGTTTCAGATGTATGTTTTAAGAGACATAACCAAGTATATCTACTATAATCATCTACGATAGTCAAAAAATAAGAGTAACAATGAATAGATTGAGTAGCAATGGGACCCCAAATATCAACATGCAACAATTCATAAGGAGAACCAACTTTATTAAAACTATGTGGAAAGGGAAGTTTCTTGTGTCTGGCAAGATGACATACATCACAAATGCCTTTATGATCAATAGAAATGTAAGGAAATTTGGAATGTAAAACAGATAACCTATTGGTACTAAGATGTCCTAATCTAAAGTGCCAAATGGCCTGAGCTGGTATAATAGTGGTAGAGGGACAATCAATATCAGCAACATTCATATTCTTATCATGAAGGTTTAAGTAGTACAATCCTTCAAATGCTTCAGCTAAACCAATCATCCTCTGGTGGGATAGGTCCTGTATGACACATTTAGAGGTATCAAAAAACAAAGTACAATTGGAACTGTGACATAATGTGGAAACAGATAAAAGGTTGACAGAAAAATTAGGAATGCACAACACATTTGAAAGAGAAAAATCATCAGAAAATTTAACAATGCCAGAGAATATAGCTATAACACTATTACCATTAGGTAATTTGACATTAACATGAGTGATTTCATTATATGAATGAAACCATTGAGCAGAATTGCAAATATGGTGACTAGCACCAGAATCTATGATCCAATTGCCTAAGCTACATGATTTAAAATTGTGATGACACATACCTTGATTCATTGATGAATGATCAATGAAAGAAGCAGAGCCAACCTGATTGGTTACATTAGAAGATGAAGTGGAATTAGGAAATGAATTTTGAAGAAAAGTGATTAACTTCTGAGCTTGATCTTGAGTGATTGGTGATGATCCAAGAGTAACATTGCTAGGCTCAACAACATCATTAGAGTCAGATCCCTCAATCATAGTGTTGTTAACAGAAGAAGATTTACGAAGATGTGGTGGTAAACCATGCTTCTTATAGCAATTATGAACAATGTGATTGTCTTTACCACAATAGGTACACACACGAGCACCAGCTTTAGAATTACCTCTAAATTTAGCTGCATTGAGTAAGATCTTGGATTCATCATTAGAAGGAAAATTGCCTTGGAGTTTATGTTGAATCACCATAGAAAACACCTTGTTTAGAGGAGGCAATTGATCCATTAATAGGATCTGAGATTTCACCATAGCAAAGTTATCATTCAAACCTGTGAGAAAGCGAATGATGTAGAGAAGATTATGATTCGCGCGAGCAAGGCGCATAGAAGCACAAGTGCAACGCACGGCACAACTACATGCAGGCATGGGAAGGTAGATTTCGAGTTCCTCCCAAAGCAGATTCAACGAAGAGAAATATTCAGTTACAGTTTTGGATTCATGTTGCAACAAATAGATTTCTTGCTGAAGTTCAGAGACGCGAATGAGATCGCCTTGTGAGAATTGTTCCATACATCCAAAGCATTTTCCATGAACAACATGGATTGAGCAATGGATTCAGAAACATAATTCATAATCCATGAGTGAACAAGCATATTGCACCTATTCCAAGCACGAACAGAAGGATCAAACGGATCCAAAGGTTGAGGAAGAGTTCCATCAATGAATTCAATCTTCAATTTCGCGCCAAGAGCTCGACGCATAGAGCGAGACCACCTATGGTAGTTAGCACCATTCAAAACTGAGGTCCATCACTAGGATGAACTAAGAACGGAGAAGATTGATCGGAAGTAGGATCAAGAACGGGAGCAATACGCGGAGGCATTGTGACCGGAGAAGAAACGGTTACGGCAGCGGAAAAACGGTTATGAAACGGTTAGGATCGACGAGGGAAATGATACCATATCAAAGTATAGAAATTAGAGAGAAAATATTAAGTGTGAATCCATTATTGTTCACATAAAAATGAATGAAGTACAAAATGAAGTTATTTGTACAAGTAAGAGGTGAGCATCATAACTAATCTACACAAGCTCACATACTAACTAATCCTATCTAGTTAGTTACAATTGGCGGGAAAAGAAATTTAAGCCTATTTACAAGGGTAACTTCTAGAATAAGTTACATCTATGTACATTACTAACTAATATTTCAACAATAATTTTCTCTTCTCTATATATAAAAAAATATGTATAAATAATAATATGGAAATTAAATTTATATTTTGCTTAAACAATATTAAATCTTAAATAACAGGTGAGAAGACAACAACTAACAACATAATATTATCTTAGGCTCAGGACAAGATGACGAGCATATGTTACATGTCTTAGACTTCAACAAATGTTATATATTTATCCATGTCGAGTCGTTGTTCCTCTGCATTTAAAGGATTGGAACTTGACTGCATATTCTTCTCATGTTTCTCTTGTTGTATCCGCTCAAAACCTTCTTCTTTTTCATTCCTTGAATCATGAATGATTTTGAATTGGTCGTTGAATAATTGTTCTTACAAATGCATCTCTTCTTTAATCAATATATTCATGTTACGTACATTTTAGTTCTATGTCGTACAATGTTATTTTCCTCCATTGTCTTTAGCAAATTCTCACTCTCTATGCCAAATAATATTTCAAAAGCTTTTGCATATGTTTTTACTTTGCAACCTTGTTCTTCAAATAAATAATGTTATGGCTATTCTAACCCATTTGTCGCAATTTAGTGTACAACCATCTCATGACATGACTATGTGTCATATTTGAGTATAAAGGCCCGTTTGAATTTGACTTATTTTTGAGCTTATGAAAACAGCTTATGCAAATAAATTTTTATGTTAATTCATAAGTTTTTACCAACAAAAATTGTATTTTAAAAAGCTGATTTTTCATAAACTACTTTAAAAAGCTTATAATAACACATAAAAACTTATTTATTTGCATAAGCTATTTTGCATAAGCTTGAAAATAAGCCAATCCAAACAAGCACTAAATATACCTAGGCAATATGGAGCAGTGTAATCCCTTACATTTGACTATATTGGTTCGGTTCTAGATATAGAACACTCAATTCAATCAAATTAGGGATAAAATTTAACCACAACAAGCATTGCCAATGTAGATCTAGACTTAAATATGACATGGCTTCTTATCAAGAGATGTTTAATTTGTACCGTAAATTCGACAAATAAGTGATGAAATCCATAAAATAACAATTTGAAGAACAAAGTTGTGAAAGAAAAAATATGCAAAAGGTATTGAAGAATGATTTGGTATAGTGACTGAGAAGCTGCAAAAGACAATGGAGGAAAATTGTATTGTATGGTGAAGAATTAAAATTAAACATGGAGATATTAAAGAAGAGAGTAATATGCAAGAACTATTCTTCAAACAACCAGATCAGAATAATTCAAGATTCGAGGAATGCAAAAGAAGAAGATTTCGAATATGAGAAGGTTAAACAGTCAAGTACTAGTCCTATACAAGTAAACGAATAAAAAGAAACAAGGTGGACAAATATATGAAATTTGTTTAAGACTAACATTATCAGAATGAAAAATAATAGAGCTTGAAAAAGGGCTAATAAGTAAATAGTTATGCTTATGAGCATTATATAAATATTTAAATTAATATTCCCTCCATTATATAAATATTTAAATTAATTATGTAAAAAAAAAATTACTGTAATATGTTATGCACCAAAAAAATTTTTAGTTTTTCAAATATATAGTATTAATTAGTTTTATTGAAAAAAATAAGAGTAATTGACAATGAGTATAATTGGTAGAATATAACCTTAAATTATCAAAACAATAAAGTAATTTGAAACAATTTTTTTTTCTAAAACGACAAATAAAAAGGAACGGAGGGAGTACTTCGTTCATATTATAAAATAATAGTTCTTCTCTCTAAATAAAATATACTATGGGTCATATGATTTTTTTTTTTTATATGAGATTAGTAATATATATATATATATGGAAGTAATACAATTGTAATATTGGTTTCCTAAAAAATAAATGGTACATAATATAATATAATTATTAATGCATAAAGTATATAGGAGAATTAATAAATGATATTAAACAATAAATTTTTAGAACTAGATTAGTATTATATTTATTTTATTTTATTTGATTGAATATTATATTTTTTCAATTATTAATATATTGGTAAAAATATGCAAAAGGATTAAATTTGTAACTTTCATTATGATTTATAGATAGAGTTTTTTATTATATTTATTTTATATTTTGACTGGATATTTACTTTTTATCAATTAGTATTATACTAATAAAAACATGTTAAGTATTAAAATTGTAACTTTTATTATGATTTAGAGTTTGATCTAAACTTTTATAAAAAATTTAAAATAAAAAGAAAAGAGTTTCTTCTAAATTAATAGCCTAGTGCTATGTTTTTTTTATAGAAAGTCATACCATTGTAGTAATATCGCTTATCTAAAAAAAAATTATTACATATTAAAATACAAAACAATAAAATTTTCATCTTTTTTAGTAAAAAAATAGTTTATTTCTATTTTTTATTTTGACTATGTTTTACGAATTAATGTTGTGAATATTTTTTTTTTTTTGACAAAACAAATCTTAATGTTGTGAATATTAAACATAAATATATTCTATGAATATTTGAACAAATAAACATAGTTAACTTACTTTTTCAATTTAGAACTCTAATTTACATCAACAATGACAAATCATGAGATCGACTTCTCTTTGAACCTTCAGATGGGGTGTTTGACTGGAATCCACGTCTTCAGCCCCGACGGTGGGGATGTACCTGCAGACACAATGACGCTGAAGTTAGTTAGTGCGTGCATCAAGTGGAGGCTAAATTTCAAACCGAGTTTACCTTGAATTGTGTTGATGTGATGCATATACAGCCTAAAAGATGTCATATTGGTTCAGCCTCAAGTTTGGTCAAAACAATTGTAGATCTGGTGTCTATATAGAGTTTGGAAGGTCCGTTTTGAAATCTAGATCTGAGTGTCTTCCAGATCTAGATCTGAGTGTCTACAGAAAATTGTAGATTTAGACCCGGTTTCTTGAAGCAATTAATTCGGTTCTTTTTCCCTTTTAGATATTCTTCTCTAAAACAAAAATAAGAAGGGAGAGAGATGCATGATCCAGTTGTTTCATATAGGTAATGATCGGAAAACACCTTGCAAAAGGGAGAAAGTAGGCGGCTAAACGTTATCGGACTGTGCTGTATAGCAGAGAAGAGACAAAATAAATCATGGCATCTGAAAATCATATGAAATGGCAAAGCATGTGTGATGAAAACAAAGAAGAAGAAACGAAGAGAAAGAAACGATACAAAAAAGATGTTGTGTTGATGTGTTGTGACGTCTGAGATTATATAATATATGCATTAGGGTTTCTAGTGAATTGGGTACAAAGTAAATATTGGACTAAGTCCATATCAACATAAAAAGTTATTTGGGCTCTAAAAGTAATTGGTTTGGGCCTGTAGAATTATTGTAAAAAAAACATCACTAAAATTTATCTTAGGTCTATATAGAGTGATTTAAGGTTTGAGTTTTACACATCACTGATTACGTTTTTTTATATGTATTCTTATATTTTGTTGAACATATTATCTTATTTATTTATTTATTTATTTTGTATTACAATGACATGATATTTGAACTAAAGCCTAATTACAATTATTATGGTTGGCCAACTGATTATATTTGATTGTATTTACTTTTTTTTCAATAACCTTTGTTTGTATTATTATATGACAACAAAACAAAAAAAATGTATTGAAATATATTATCAATAAGAAGTATATAACCTTGAATAAAAAAACTACATAGATTTTTGTATAGTATGTCGGATCAAGATCCACGTATGCAAACTCTCTGCCACATGTGATAAAATTGACGGAAAAGATCAAATTGAAACCTAAAATAAACTAAGGGACCAAATCGAAACTTTTAAAACATAAGTTACCAAGTTAAAATCTAAAATAAACATAAGAGACCAAAAATATATTGAATTAAGCCTTTAAAAAACAAACAACTGTGTCCTTTTAAGTATAGGTAGCTTGCAAACATTTGCCTCTGACAGTCAAATATGTAAAATTAGTTCAAGTTAATTGATCGACTCTTAAATTGATTTTAATTAATCATGTATGAAACTTAGAGGGAGCTTACAAATCTAACCCTTTGAGTTATCAGACTTAGGAGGAGTTTGCAAAGCTTTTAAACCTGAAGTCAATATAATTAATTAAATCAATAACAATTGTATTTAAAACTTTAGTTTGTTATCATAAAAAATGGGAAGATTATTGGACCAATGTGGGTCCAGTAAATTAACTCTCCATGTGATTTTAAGGTTTTGATGATAACAAAATATTAAATGTACAATTGGTATTACTAAAAATTGCTTTAATGTGCAGGATCACAAGATAAAATTTTTATGACCACTATGAACAACTAGATAGAGAAGTCAAATCAAAGCTCTAGATAGAGAAGTCAACTAGTGTGCAAGATAAAAAAATGTCTTCTTTTATTCATTAATAATAATGTCATCATTATATTTTAGTACTTACCGAATGATATTTAAAAAAGACTGCTTGTATCATTCAAAAGAGTTAGCAACGTAACTTGTTATTAATTGGTTTATCTTTCATTAATGTGTAATTATCCTATATATATATATGAGAGAGATCAAATTACACCGGTGTAACATTTGAGTAATGTTACACCGCTCAATAACGCTTTAACGAATTCAAATTTTACAAAATTGACCGTTAGATTGGAAGATTATATCATATAGATCATCTATGTTGAGTTTTACAAAAATCTAAAATCGGTTCATATGTTATTGAGACACATCAAGATTAACGGTTTAAGCGTTTTTATTGAATACCTTTAATATTTATGTGTTTCAAGTATGTACGAATTACAAAAAATATTAATCACATATAATCATT
This sequence comes from Trifolium repens, assembly GCA_030408175.1. NCBI lineage: Eukaryota > Viridiplantae > Streptophyta > Magnoliopsida > Fabales > Fabaceae > Trifolium > Trifolium repens. The sequence goes on along the minus strand of CP125839.1, from coordinate 17,181,984 downwards.
TCCCCATTGACTAAAATTTCTAGATCCGTCCCTGCATGCCTCAAATATTTCTAGGAACGTCATCTACTTGACCTAACTAATTAAGGGATCTAGCTAATCATAATAATAATAATCATCGCAACAAAAGTTTTTATAAAATTACATTGAAAATTAATCCTATCCTTGCTAATGAAAGTACCCCAATGATGGGAGGTAAACCTTCCCTTGAGATGTGAGACTCTTTGCTTCCTTGGAGTGTTGCTTCTTACTCTCCAACTGTGAACTGTGTTGTGATTCTAAATTGGTGTGAATGAATGAAGGTGGAAGGCTTTATTTATAGTTTTTCCTTGGATTTAGACTTTTTTCATCGTGGCACGTTTAATTCCCATTTTAGGATGATGTCTCACAGAGATCCATTGTGGTACGATGCGATGTGATCTTCTTCTAAAATTTTGCAGATTTGCTTCAAATTTACGTCTTGGTATTGTGGGACGATGCATTCCATCAAGGTACGATGACATCTGCGTATTTTATTCATTTTGGCCCATTTTTTATGATTTTCTAACTTTTTATGTTTGTTAATTTAGATCCACCTAAAAACATGATGGTTCAATTAGCAAGGTGCACCTTCTCTATTATGACTAAAAATACCCTTCTTCCAGTATTTCAAATGAGTTCAAAGTAAAGGGCTATTCTGGAGTTTTATAGAAAAAAAATAGCAAAACATGTTTTATCCTTCCTTAAAATATCTTTCTTTTCTTAATAACTAAGCATAACAAAAAAAGAGGTTAGGTAGTTATCAATTAACTAAACACAATAAAAAATAAGATTAAATATTTATTTATATTAGCATAATAGAGAATGTCAATCACACCATATGCCCGTTTGACCGCTAGTATACATTAAAAAAATGTCAAATAATTTCATGTAATATATTCCATAGTCATTACCATGCATGTGAGAGCAAGAGCGGATCGTAGTGCATTGATGACACCAATATCTAAATGTTTAGATTTTCTATGTCTCTATACAGATCCTTAATTAATTAGTAGTCATAGTCGTAGTTATTAATTTGAAATTTAAATATTTTGGCATGTCTAACTTCCAACTTATTTGAGCCAAGTCTTGTTTAGTACTTACTAGTAATTGATTGAACTTTGGAATATTTTGCTACGTACCTAGCCAACAAAACAACAAAAATGGTGTACCATAGAAAGAACAATATTTCTACAAGATTGTTATTGAAATTAACTAACTATAACTATTTTAATGTAGTTAATATATGACCATCCATGTTCATGAATACGTGGGAGATTTCGTTGAGTGATTTCTCTTAAACAATGAATAAATGAAGACCAAGAAAGGAAGATTATGTTATGAGGAATATTTGTTTGATAGAAGTCATTTTCGTGCCTTTTATTATCTTTAATTTACTTCATGCCCAATTGTTAGTTAAATTAATCATTAAAATTAGGTAGATATTGGATAAAAGTATTCATAAATATATTTGTTTAAGGCCGTTTGCAGGTAAATTTAATTTATATAGCAAATAAATAAAAAAATCGAACATTTACTTAACATATGCATTAATGCAAAGTGATATCATAAAGTTACAGAATACGTACTTGTATTAAACTATATGCTCCATACACTCTAAAGTACAAGGCACAATTAATTACAAAGTGTCACAAGCTACAAAGCAATTTTGTTATTTATTGATAAAATTGTAAACACTATTCAAAAATCATGCATAAGTGATGGATGTATCTGTTGCAAAATGGTAAAGTCTATTTCATTGATTACAATAACAAGCCAATCCCTTATTTATAGGGAGACTTGTAACACAAGTAACACTTTACAAGCTAGAAACAGATAAGCACAAACACAAAACTAACTTGCCACCTGTGTGACCCTAACAAACACTCCCCTAAACTGAACTTCTAAGAGTCAGTTTAGACAATTACACAAACATACAACAGAATTCAAAAAATATACAACAAAAACAACTACTCTAAAGTATGACCATCACTAACTCCAAGCTTGTCTCTGAGGTAAAGAAATGCTTCAAGCTTTAGAGCTTTGGTCATGATATCTGCCACCTGCTCTTGTGAACTGCAGCGAGTAAGCTCTACAACTCCTTCTTTAGTCAAATCTCTAAGAAAATGATATCTAACATCGATGTGTTTGCATCTACCATGCATCACTGGATTCTTTGAAAGCTTTATGGAGGAGCTGTTATCACAACGAATGGTTGTACACAACTGTACTTGATCTAGTTGTTCAAGTACTCTTCTCAACCATATACTTTGGCAAGCACAAGAGGCTGCTGCAACAAATTCTGCTTTTGTTGTTGAGAGTGTGACAATAGCCTGCTTTTTTGAAGACCAAGATACAGATCCTGAGCCCATCATAAACACATACCCTGAGGTACTTTTCCTGTCATCTAGATCCCTAGCATAATCATTATCAGACCAGCCCTTCAGAGTTAAATCACTGTTTCTCCTATACAGAATGCCAAGATCAGTAGTTCCTTTGAGATATCTCATAACCCTCTTTGCTGCAGCAAGGTGAATCTCAGTAGGCCTCTCCATGTATCTAGCAATTAGACACACTAAAAAGGTGAGATCAGGTCTAGTTGCTAACAAGTACATGAGACTGCCAATCATTTGTCTATAGCTAGTAGCATCCACAGACTTTCCATTTTCATCTTTGAACAACTTATTGTCAGGCACTATAGGACTGCAAACCTTGTTGCATTGATCCATTTTGAATCTGACAAGTAGTTCTTTTGCATACTTCTGTTGATAAATGAAAATTCCACAGTCAAGTTGTTTTACTTCCACACCAAGAAAGAACCTCATTTTGCCCAAATCTGTCATGGAGAATTTCCTTTCCATGGAGTTTTTAAACTCGTCAAACATCTGACTATTTCTAGTGAAAATAAGATCATCAACATAGAGACTTACAATGAATATATTTCCCTTAGTGTCTTTCTTGACAAACAAGATATGTTCATGGGGACATTTTTCAAAGCTTTCTTCACTGAAATATGACTCTATCTTGCTATACCAAACTCTTGGAGCTTGTTTAAGACCATACAAGGCCTTTTTGAGCTTATATACCTTTCCTCCTTCTTTGTGATAGCCAAGTGGTTGATCTACATACACATTCTCAAGCAAATCTCCATGGAGAAATGCACTTTTTACATCAAGTTGATACACATTCCACCCTCTTGAGGCTGCAACTGCAAGTATTACTCTAATTGTGTCCCATCTAGCAACTGGAGCAAATATTTCATTAAAGTCAATGCCATGCTGTTGTGTATAGCCTTTAGCCACTAATCTAGCCTTGTGTTTTTCAATCTTTCCTTGCTCATTGTATTTGGTTTTGTAGACCCATTTAACACCAATCTTTCTCATGCCTTGTGGAAGATCAACTAACTCCCAAGTCCTGTTTTTCTCAATAGCTTCTATCTCTTGATCCATGGCCTGTCTCCATACAGCAGATCTGACTGCATCTTCATAGCAGTTTGGATCATCATCAGTGCTGAACATAGCTAGATTTTGTAGTTGCTCGTTGTCATTTTCTTCTAAACCTATTACAAAATCTCTCACCCATCCTGGTGGTTTTTTGGTTCTAGGTGGTAATGTACTAGTTTCTTCCTCATAGTCATTGTCTTCTACATATCCTTCTTTTTCATTGTCGTTGGGGGTCACTGCAGGATCCTCAGAAGCACCAATTTCTTCTGTTTCATCAAGGTATTCACTGATGTTATCTGGAACTGGTTGGCTAGCTTTCAATTGATTTCTCTTCCCAATCCCATCCTTGACTTTCATCAAAAACAATATCTCTGCTGATGATATATAATTTTCTTGTTGATGGGATCAAACACTTTGTATGCCTTTGATTCTTCACTTACTCCTAGAAGTATACACTTGATACTTTTAGGATCAAGCTTCTTTCTCTGAGCATCAGGTACATGTGCATATGCTAAGCAACCAAAAATTCTAAAATAGCCAACAGAAGGCTTCACACCACTCCATGCTTCTTCTGGTGTCACATCTTTCACAGACAATGTAGGACTTCTATTAATCACATAAGTAGCCCATACAACAGCTTCTGGCCAAAACCTCTTTGGTACACATTTTCCAGTTAACAAGCTCCTAACCATATTCATCAGAGTCCTGTTCTTTCTCTCTGATACTCCATTTTGTTGTGGAGTATAGGTAGTAGTCAATTGCCTCTTAATTCCATGCTCATTGCAAAAACTTTTGAACTTGTCTGATGTGAACTCTCCACCCCTATCAGTTATAATGCATTTGATCATACAACCAGATTGTTTTTCAACTAGTGCTTTGAATCTTTCAAACACCTCAAAGGCACTAGACTTGTCTTTTAGAGGATAAGTCCAAGTCTTCCTGCTATAATCATCAGTGAAAGTAATGAAGTATCTGCAGCCTCCATTAGATGATGGATTAATAGGTCCACATATGTCAGAATGGACTAGTTCAAGTTTTTCAGAAGCTCTCCTTGTTGAAGTCTTTGGAATGGAGTCTCTATGATGTTTGCTTACAACACAATCAGAACATACTTCATTGCTATCTTGTAACACAGGCAAGCCCTTCACCATTTCTTTCTTAGCAAGTACTTTCAGACCCTTAAGACTGAGGTGACCATATCTACAGTGCCAGAGATGTTCTGGATTCACTTTGGTTACTTGAAGACAGTTTGGAAGCATAACAGGAGCAAGGATGATATACATTCTATTCAAAGTCATTGGGGTGGACACAATCAACCCTCTTTCTTCATGAAATTTTTTACAAATATCTTTCTAAACACAACAGTAAGAATAATTTTCCCTATGCTCAACAAATTGTTTCTCAAATTAGGGAGATAATAGACATCAGTGATGACATTAATTTTCCCTTGTAAGCATAATTTCACATTACCCTTGCCTAACACATACATGGTGGAGTTATCACCTAGCTTCACAATTTTTCTAAATGAATCATCAAAATCAAATAGCCACTCTTTAGTGCCAATCATATGATTACTACACCCAGAGTCTAGAAACCAAACCTGATCTGAAGTGTTGGTGACTTTTTTATGTTGAGCCATCATCAGCATTTCTTCATTCTCATTGAATTCCTCTACAAAGTTGGCATTTTCTTCCCATGTAGGACATTCATTTTGATAATGCCCAAGCTTATGGCATTTGTAGCATTCCACATACTCTTTGGAGAAGTTGGGGTTAGTTCTTCCTCTACCACGACCCCTAGCACCACGTCCTCTACTTCTATTTTGGTTGCCATAACTGTTACCTCTCCCAAGAATTGAAATCTTTAAGGCTTGCTCTTCATCTTTGGCTTTGTGGATCTTCATTCTTTCTTCATGAACAAGTAAACTACTCTGAAGCTCATCAATGGACATGGTGGTTACAGCGTTTGACTCTTCTATGGAACATACTACATACTCAAACTGTGAGTTCATCGATCTCAAGATTTTCTCAACAATCTTGTCTTCACTCAATCTTTCACCATGTGCAGTCATTTTATTGGCTATAGCAAGGGTTTTTGCAAAGAATTCATTCACTGACTCACCTTCTTTCATGCACAAAACTTCAAAATCACGCCTGAAAGATTGTAGCTGAGCTCTTTTCACCTTGTTGGAGCCTTGATATTTCCTTCGCATGGCTTCCCATATATCTCTTGATGTTCTTCTTTCAAGAATATCAAGAATGGAATGGTCAATAGATTGAAAGAGATAGTTTTTCACCTTGAGATCCTTCAATCTACTCTCCTCAGCAGCTTTCAATTGCTCCTGCGTTGCATTCTCAGGTGCAATTGTGATTCCATTCTCGATCAAGCTCATAAATTCCTTTGATCTCAGCAAGTTTTCCATCAACTCTGACCAATGATCGTAAAATCCATCAAACTTTGGGATTGATGGTGGCATGAACGAGGTTAATTCCGCCATGGTTGAAGCTTCTTCTTGCAGAAGAAATCGTATACAAAACGAGCACGATGACGATAAAAAAAACGGTTGCACCGTTGTAACAGAAAAAACGGTTGTAACAAATTGTAACTAACTTTCTCTACAAGGCCCAGTGGGGCTCTTGATACCAATTGTTGCAAAATGGTAAAGTCTATTTCATTGATTACAAACTAACAAGCCAATCCCTTATTTATAGGGAGACTTGTAACACAAGTAACACTTTACAAGCCATAAACAGATAAGCACAAACACAAAACTATCTTGCCACCTGTGTGACCCTAACAGTATCAAGATCGAACTTAAGCGATAGTATTCTGTAAAATAATATTTACAATGTCAGTTGACGAAATAATAAACACTATTTTAAAATCATGCAAAAGTGATGGATGTATCGAGATCGAACTTAAGCGATAGTATTCGGTAAAATAATATTTACAATGTCACTTGACGGAATAATAAACACTATTTAAAAATCACGCATAAGTGGTGGATGTATCAAGATCAAACTTAAGCAATGTATTCTGTAAAATAATATTTACAATGTCAGTTAAATTAAATCTTACGAATACCACAATAGTAAAATTAATAAAATAGTAAAGTTGGTTAACAACATAACTTATTTTTAGTGTTAGAAAAATAAATCTCAATATTAAAAAATATTTTAAAATAGGGTTAATAGACTTTTACTCCTGCAAAGTAGACGAGTTTTGCGTTACCCTCTGTAATTTTTATTTCTTGAGATTATCCCCTTGTAATGTTAAAGATTTTTTTTTCTAGTTCATTTTACCCCCGACGGTAAAACAAAACAACATTACAGGGAGTAAAATGAACTAGAAAAAAAAAATTCTGCAACATTACAAGAGGGTAATCTCAAAAACAAAATTATAGGGGGTAACGCAAAATTCGCATACTTTGTAGGAGGTAAAAGTCTATCAACCCTTTAAAAAATATTGTGGTTTTTGAGTCTGTTTGACTGTCACTATTTTTAAAGTCTTTTTTATGATAAAATTGTGTTCCTTAGTACAGTAGATTTATAATGGTTAAAAATAACTCCACCATAGTGGAAAAGTATTCAACTTTGCCTTGTTAAACTCCACCGGTAGTGAGATATAGTTGGATGTCTCTTTCCTTATTTTATATATTATTTGTTTAAAAATTTATACTTTGAAACTTCCAAATTCCAATAGTTTTCTGAAAGTGTTGACCAAGTAAAACCGCGTTTTTGTAGAACATTTGCAGCCATATAACTTATGAACTTGCAATGGTGAAAGACACCATTTTATTCTTTCACACTAACATGAATGGTTAGATAACTTGATACATAATATTTGCATGCTATTTGAATTATTTTGCTATTCCAAACATTCTTGAGGCTTTTTTGTAGAAGCTTAAGAAACAAACATGAGTTTTCACTATCAATTTCCTGATTCTCCTCCTACCTTTTATTCTACATCAGACAATTTTCAATCACAAGCTCAAACCACTTTTGACAGATTTGGTGATAGTGTTGATTCTACTATGAAATGGGCTGTAGCAGAATCTGTAGGTATGAAACAAACACTAGATAACTAATCCTTTTCATTTATGCTTGGAAATTGGAATATACCATATGCTTTAAATATGTATTTATGGTATGTTTAGATTCACTTACTTGAGCTTATGTTTAGATTCTACATGAAGTTTTCAGCTTATTTCTATAAGCCATGTTATGAAAACAATAAATAGATTATATAAAAACGTTTTGTCTGTATTTTAACTTCTCTTATATATATTTCAGGTCTGTTTAGATTAATTTATTTTTGAGCTTATGCAAAATAACTTATACATATAAACAAGTTTTTAGTTATCGAGAACTTATATAAATAAGCTTATTTCTATAAGCCATGTTATGAAAACAATAAATAGATTATATAAAAAACGTTTTGTCTGTATTTTAACTTCTCTTATATTTCAGGTTTGTTTATATTAACTTATTTTTGAGCTTATGCAAAATAACTTATGCAAATAAATAAGTTTTTATGTATTACTATTATAAGTTTGTCAAGATAGTTTATGAAAAAACAACTTATAAAAATACAATTTTAGTTAGCAAGAACTTATAAATTAATATGAAAACTTATTTATTTGCATAAACTATATTTCATAAGCTAAAAAATAAGTCAATTCAAACATATCGTTAGCTTATAAATAAGCACTTATATGATAAGCATTTATATAAATATGAATCATGCTGAATCATGTTTGATCCCTGGCTTTGACATTCAGCAACGTTAAAACTTTAAAGAAAGGGGCTAAATTTTTTTATTAATAAATTATTGTATTTAAATATTTTACAAATTGTAACATTAACCAGTCAAGACGGCACATTTAAAAAGGAACAAAAAAATTCTTCTAAGACGATACTTAAACATAATAAAGAAAGTGAAAATTATAATTATAATTAATTATAAAAGTATAAAATAGGTAATCTCCTCATCCACCATAATACTTAAGCTACATACACAAATACATAAAAGAGAAAAATGCACTACGCAAAAACACTTAATTAGATGAGATGACGTGGGTCTTTTCTAGCTTAACCAAGGTCTTGAGTTTCCACTTCTCCACACTTTCAAGGTGTATCATTCTAGTGTTTAACCACTAAACTATTTCAATATGAATTAATGATTTATTCATGGCTTAATGGTTTATTCTTTATGAATTTATCTTGAATTGGAAAAGCTGAAGAATTGTAATCTATTTTCATTTTGTTTTGTAGTATATGGAGTGGTGGTAATAATTGCTATTATAGCAATAGTATATGCTATTATTCAGTGCTTGAAGAAAGCAGGAACAGCAATTCCGGCTTACACTCAGATTCCAACCAAAGAAAAGGAGAATCAAATATCTTCAAACTCATTACATTCAACCAATAAAATAGAAGTTGTAATACCACAAGATTCAAAAGCTGAATTTCCAACCATGGAAAGATTCTTAAGCAACATCAATAGAGAGAAACCAATTAGATTCACTCCTGAAAAACTTGATGAAATTACAAAAAACTACTCAACTATATTAGGTTCTGGTGCTTTTGGTGTTGTCTTCAAAGGAGAATTGCCAAATGGAGAAAATGTTGCTGTCAAAGTTCTAAATTATTTGGATATGGGAATGGAAGAGCAATTTAAAGCAGAAGTTAGCACAATTGGAAGAACTTATCATAATAATTTAGTCAAACTTTTTGGATTTTGCTTTCATCATGACACAAGAGCACTTGTTTATGAGTATGTTGAAAATGGTTCTCTAGATAAGTACTTATTTGGAAGCACGAATCGTGAAGTTGAGTTACGGAAGCTTCATGAGATTGCTATTGGAACAGCTAAAGGAATTGCTTATTTACATGAAGAATGTCAACATAGAATAATTCATTATGATATCAAACCAGAAAATGTTCTTCTTGATATGAATTTAGTACCAAAGATAGCTGATTTTGGATTAGCGAAGTTAAGAAGCAGAGAAAGTAAAATTGTTATGAATACTCATTTTAGAGGAACAAGAGGTTACGCGGCACCTGAAATGTGGAAGGCTTATCCAGTGACATATAAATGCGATGTTTATAGTTTCGGTATTCTTCTATTTGAAATTGTTGGCAGAAGAAGACATTTTGATTCGAGCTATAATGAATCGCAACAATGGTTTCCGAAATGGACTTGGGAAATGTTTGAGAATAATGAAATGATTGTTATGCTTGCACTTTGTGGAATTGAAGAGAAAGATAATGAGAGAGCCGAGAGAATGTTAAAGGTTGCTCTATGGTGTGTTCAATATTCACCAAATGATAGGCCTCAAATGAGTACTGTTGTGAAGATGTTAGAAGGTGAAATAGAAATTTCTTCACCTCCATTTCCCTTTGAAAATCTTGTGCCTGCAAAAGAAAATTTGATTACAGAAGGAAGCATTGCAGATTCTGATACAACTACTTCTTCGTGGAATACAGAATCTTTAAGAGAATTTGGTTTGAGAACCAAACACAATACATTTGAGATTGAAACATGTTTGGAATGATTGTAAATTTAACAAAATCACGGTGCCTTCTTGATTTTATTAAAGCTATAATGTATAGCATGTCTTTGCCGTCTATTGTAATCCTACCGAGCATTAGATATAATGATTGAAGTTGCTTGTTGAGGATACCTGGTATACGTGCGTGAACAAAAATTTGATATTAACTTTGTTTTCTTAAAGAGACTGATTCAATGACTTACTAATGATAACAAAGTAATAAAATTGCAATTGGTATTACTAATGATTATTCTAGTGTGCAGAATTATAAGTTAAAATTCATTCAGAAGCACTATGAATAACAAGAGAGAAGCCAAGCTATGAAGCTCTGAAAGCGTATCGCTGTTCATCAGAAGCTTAAAATTTGCGTGCTGAAGAAAGTGCTTCTGAGGACCAAAAGCTAGACTCTGAGAAGTTCAGAAGCTGAAAACCTTAAGAAGCTATGACAACAGCATCTGAAGCAAAAGGAATTTACATCACTCAAGAACTAACAGAATCAGAACCAATGATTGAAGAACAATCTACTTCAAGGCTCTGTCACATCCACAGGAAGGAATATTCGTTGGTACAACATTAATCTTATCCATAAGTGGAGCGCATTTGAGGATTGTACTATCGTACTATTATTACTCAAAATGGATGAGTGATAATTCAAATAGCAAGGTAGTGGAATTAGATTTCTTTACCAAAGATGGAAGATTACAGCTATCACAATTGTACGATGAATTCCAAGCTGGCACCTTATCTCTCTGCAACGGTCATCATCTTCCTTCAAGTATAAATAGAAGACTCAAATGGAAGAAATGATAACTGTTCTATTACTGCGTTTAAGGCTCTGAAATATTCTGACATAATTTGTTCAATCTGTCATTCAAGTCTTATAGCAAGTTGCGTTGTATTTTGTAAACACCTCTGATAGTATATCAAGTGTCCATTAACAATCATTCTTAGATTTTAAGTTTGTTTGTGAAGTCTCTTGTTTAGTGAAACTTGAGCACCTGTGAAGTCTCTTGTTTAGTGAAACTTGAGCACCTGAGAAGTCTCTTGCAAATGTGCTTGAGCAATTTGTAATCTTGTGAAGATTATAGTGAAAAGCTCTTGTTAGTAACAAGGGGACTGGACGTACTCTCAATTTGTGAGAGGAACTAGGATAAATTTTTTGTCTTTCTTTCTCTCTTTCAGCACCCTTTTTTAACTTTGTGTTTATATCCGCTGCAAACGTGTTTTAATCTCGTAAAAGTTTTAATTCTCAAAACACAATTCAACCCCCCCTTCTTGTGTTTTTCCACCTTCAGATTTGTCACAGTGAACACCATCAGAGATTTGCATATAAACATCTTCCTACAATTCACCATGGAGAAAAGCATTGTTGACATCTAACTGATGTAGATGCCAGTTGTGAATAGAAGATAAGGCTAAGAGTAATCTGACTGTAGTCAATTTTGCCACAGGGGAAAAAGTATCAAAGAAATCTAGGCCTTCAACTTGATTATAGCCTTTGGCTACTAATGTAGCTTTGTATCTCTCTACACTACCATCAGATTTATATTTCACCCTGTACACCCATCTACAGCCAATAGGTTTAACCTTAGGAGGTAAATCCACAATCTTCAAAGTACCAGTCTTGGTTAATGCCTCTAGTTCAAGATTCATAGCCTGTATCCACTGTTCATCTTTGCATGCTTCCAGATAAGAGTTAGGTTATGAGTGGTGTGTGATGGACATAGTGTATGCATGATGTGAAGGGGACAAAATGTTACATGAATGAAAATCAGAAATGGGATAGAGAATACCTTTGGATGAAGGACTAGAAGAATCAAGTGTATGATTGCATTCATAATCCTGTAGATAAGAAGGTGTTTGGTTAACTCTGACAGGTCTATTGTTAGAGGCAACATGCAAATTTTGAGTTTCATTCAACAACTGGCTAGGGGTCATATCTGTGGAAGTGTGAATGTGAGCTGCGGGGAAGGTGTCATCTGTAATTGTGACAGGGTCAACATTGGTAGGAGTTGATGGTGGCGTATTTGAAGAGATTTCTTGGGATGCAAGTAACTCTGGTTGGGAAATTGAAGGTGTGAAATCAGTGTGATAATGCCAAGAAGGGGTGGTAGATGTACAAGGTTTATAAGGCAAAATGTGATCATGATGTACAACATGTCTTGAAATCAAAATTTCTTTGGAATGCACATCATAAAGGATTGTACCTTTGAAACCTTGCTTATAACCCAAGAAAATGCACTTTCTACCTCTTGGTTCTAACTTAGTTCTATGATTTTCCAAAGTAGAAGTATAAGTTAATGAACCAAATACTTTTAAATGCTGAAGATCTAATTCTTTATTAAAATCATCTCAAAGGGAGATTTATTCTTTAAAACAGGTGTAGGGATTCTGTTAATCAAGTAAGTTGCATGAATGACAGCATAACACCAAAATTTCTTAGGCAAGTGAGAGTGAAATAAAAGTGCTCGAGCTACATTCAATAAGTGCTGGTGTTTCCTCTCCACTCTCCCATTTTGTTGTGGAGTGTCAACACAACTTCTTTGGTGTAAAATTCCTTTAGAAGAATAATAGTCAGGCTTGAGAAACTCAACTCTATTGTCAGATCTTTTGGTTTTGATTTTAGCATTATATTGTGTCTCAATTAACTTGATGAAGCTAACAAGTTTTGATCTAGTTTCAGATGTACGTTTTAAGAGACATAACCAAGTATATCTACTATAATCATCTACGATAGTCAAAAAATAAGAGTAACAATGAATAGATTGAGTAGCAATGGGACCCCAAATATCAACATGCAACAATTCATAAGGAGAACCAAATTTATTAAAACTATGTGGAAAGGGAAGTTTCTTGTGTCTGGCAAGATGACATACATCACAAATGCCTTTATGATCAATAGAAATGTAAGGAAATTTGGAATGTAAAACAGATAACATATTGGTACTAAGATGTCATAATCTAAAGTGCCAAATGGCCTGAGCTGGTATAGTAGTGGTAGAGGGACAGTCAATAGCAGCAACATTCACATTCTTATCATGAAGGTTTAAGTAGTACAATCCTTCAAATGCTTTAGCTAAACCAATCATCCTCTGGTGGGATAGGTCCTGTATGACACATTTAGAGGTATCAAAAAACAAAGTACAATTGGAATTGTGACATAGTGTGGAAACAGATAAAAGGTTGACAGAAAAATTTGGAATGCACAACACATTTGAAAGAGAAATATCATCAGAAAATTTAACAATGCCAGATAATCTAGCTATCTGTTACTATTAGGTAATTTGACATTAACATGAGTGATTTCATTATATGAATGAAACCATTGAGTAGAATTGCAAATATGGTGACTAGCACCAGAATCTATGATCCAATTGCCTAAGCTACATGATTTAATATTGTGATGACACATACCTTGATTCATTGATGAATGATCAATGAAAGAAGCAGAGCCAACCTGATTGGTTACATTAGAAGATGAAGTGGAATTAGGAAATGAATTTTGAAGAAAAGTGATTAACTACTGAGCTTGATCTTGAGTGATTGGTGATGATCCAAGAGTAACATTGCTAGGCTCAACAACATCATTAGAACCAGATCCGTCAATCATAGTGTTGTTAACAGAAGAAGATTTACGAAGATGTGGTGGTAAACCATGCTTCTTATAGCAATTATGAACAATGTGATTGTCTTTACCACAATAGGTACACACACGAGCACCAGCTTTAGAATTACCTCTAAATTTAGAGGCATTGAGTAAGATCTTGGATTCATCATTAGAAGGAAAATTGCCTTGGCGTTTATGTTGAATCACCATAGAAAACACCTTGTTTAGAGGAGGCAATGGATCCATTAATAGGATCTGAGATTTCACCATAGCATAGTTATCATTCAAACCTGTGAGAAAGCGAATGATGTAGAGAAGATTATGATTCGCGCGAGCAAGGCGCATAGAAGCACAAGAGCAACGCACGTCACAACTACATGCAGGCATTGGAAGGTAGATTTCGAGTTCCTCCCAAAGCAGTTTCAACGAAGAGAAATATTCAGTTACAGTTTTGGATTCTTGTTGCAACAAATAGATTTCTTGCTGAAGTTCAGAGATGCGAATGAGATCGCCTTGTGAGAATCGTTCCATACATCCAAAGCATTTTCCATGAACAACATGGATTGAGCAATGGATTCGGAAACAGAATTCATAATCCATGAGTGAACAAGCATATTGCAACTATTCCAAGCACGAATAGAAGGATCAAACGGATCCAAAGGTTGAGGAAGAGTTCCATCAATGAATTCAATCTTCAATTTCGCACCAAGAGCTCGACGCATAGATCGAGACCACCTATGCTAGTTAGCACCATTCAAAACTGGAGTAACTTTCACAGAGGAAGGTCCATCACTAGGATGAACTAAGAACAGAGAAGATTGATCGGAAGTAGGATCAAGAACGGGAGCAATACACGGAGGCATTGTGACCGGAGAAGAAACGGTTACGGCAGCGGAAAAACGATTATGAAACGGTTAGGATCGACGAGGGAAATGATAGCATATCAAAGTATAGAAATTAGAGAGAAAATTTTAAGTGTGAATCCATTATTGTTCACATAAAAATGAATGAAGTACAAAATGAAGTTATTTGTACAAGTAAGAGGTGAGCATCATAACTAATCTACACAAGCTCACATACTAACTAATCCTATCTAGTTAGTTACAATTGGCGGGAAAAGAAATTTAAGCCTATTTACAAGGGTAACTTCTAGAATAAGTTACATCTATGTACATTACTAACTAATATTTCAACAATAATTTTCTCTTCTCTATATATAAAAAAATATGTATAAATAATAATATGGAAATTAAATTTATATTTTGCTTAAACAATATTAAATATTAAATAACAGGTGAGAAGACAACAACTAACAACATAATATTAACTTAGGCTCAGGACAAGATGACGAGCAGTGGGAGGCGTAATATTCAAGGAAATCCAAGAACAAATGTTGAAGTAATTGCTCCAACACAATTGTGTCCTTTAGCCCGAAATTCCAATCCTAGTGAATGAGTGAATAGCAAGGTGTTTACCTGATGTAGCAGGTTACATCTATGAGATACTAACACATGTTAGTTTCTTGACAGCTAAAAGCCAATCTAAGACATTGAGATAGGATTCCAATGGTTCAAAAGTATGGCATCCATAATCCCAATGGAGTTAGGAGTTTTACTAGAAACCCTTAAATATACAAAATTCTACTTATAAGATATCCGCTAGTAGATGCATTTAATTATGGAAGGTTTAGTTAGTCAATTTTCTTCAATAGATTACTTTGTAACTCTTTGTAGGCTTGACAAAGTTTATCCTTTAATCCAACAAACTTATGCATTTACATGTCTTAGACTTCAACAAATGTTATATATTTATCCATGTTGAGTCGTTGTTCCTCTGCATTTAAAGGATTGGAACTTGACTGCATATTCTTCTCATGTTTCTCTTGTTGTATCCTCTCAAAACCTTCTTCTTTTTCATTCCTTGAATCATGAATGATTTTGAATTGGTCGTTGAATAATTGTTCTTACAAATGCATCTCTTCTTTAATCAATATATTCATGTTACGTACATTTTAGTTCTATGTCGTACAATGTTATTTTCCTCCATTGTCTTTAGCAAATTCTCACTCTATATACCAAATAATATTTCAAAAGCTTTTGCATGTGTTTTTACTTTGCAACCTTGTTCTTTCAAATAAATAATGTTATGGCTATTCTAACCCATTTGTCGCAACCATCTCATGACATGACTATGTGTCATATTTGAGTATAAAGGTCCGTTTGGATTTGACTTATTTTTGAGCTTATGAAAACAGCTTATGCAAATAAATTTTTATGTTAATTCATAAGTTTTTACCAACAAAAATTGTATTTTAAAAAGCTGTTTTTTCATAAACTACCTTAAAAAGCTTATAATAACACACAAAAACTTATTTATTTACATAAGCTATTTTGCATAAGCTTGAAAATAAGCCAATTCAAACAAGCACTAAATATACCTAGGCAATATGGTGCAGTGTAATTAATCCCTTACATTTGACTATATTGGTTCGGTTCTAGATATAGAACACTCAATTCAATCAAATTAGGGATAAAATTTAACCACAACAAGCATTGCCAATGTAGATCTAGACTTAAATATGACATGGCTTCATATCAAGAGATATTTGTACCGTAAATTCGACAAATAAGTGATGAAATCCATAAAATAACAATTTGAAGAACAAAGTTGTGAAAGAAAAAATATGCAAAAGGTATTGAAGAATGATTTGGTATAGTGACTGAGAAGCTGCAAAAGACAATGGAGGAAAATCGTATTGTATGGTGAAGAATTAAAATTAAACATGGAGATATTAAAGAAGAGAGTAATATGCAAGAACTATTCTTCAAACAACCAGATCAGAATAATTCAAGATTCGAGGAATGCAAAAGAAGAAGATTTCGAGAGGATGCAATAGGAGGAACATGAGAAGGTTAAACAGTCAAGTACTAGTCCTATACAAGTAAACGAATAAAAAAGAAACAAGGTGGACAAATATATGAAATTTGTTTAAGACTAACATTATCAGAATGAAAAATAATAATAGAGCTTGAAAAAGGGCTAATAAGTAAATAGTTATGCTTATGAGCATTATATAAATATTTAAATTAATATTCCCTCCGTTCTTTTTTATTTGTCATTTTACAATAGTAAGACCAAATTAAGAAAGTGTATTTTTGCAACTTATCTTCCTGTTATACCCTAATTTTAATCCACCAATAAATTCCTATTATTTTTCACACACTTTCTCTTTCCAATAAATTAAATTAATTATGTAAAAAAAAAATTATTGTAATATGTTATGTACCAAAAAAAATTTTAGTTTTTCAAATATATAGTATTAATTAGTTTTATTGAAAAAAATAAGAGTAATTGACAATGAGTATAATTGGTAGAATATAACCTTAAATTATCAAAACAATAAAGTAATTTGAAACAATTTTTTTTCTAAAACGACAAATAAAAAGGAACGGAGGGAGTACTTCGTTCATATTATAAAATAATAGTTCTTCTCTCTAAATAAAATATACTATGGGTCATATGATTTTTTTTTATATGAGATTAGTAATATATATATATATATATATATATATATATATATATATATATATATATATATATATATATATATATATATATATATATATATGGAAGTTATACAATTGTAATATTGGTTTCCTAAAAAATAAATGGTACATAATATAATATAATTATTAATGCATAAAGTATATAGGAGAATTAATAAATGATATTAAACAATAAATTTTTAGAACTAGATTAGTATTATATTTATTTTATTTGATTGAATATTATATTTTTTCAATTATTAATATATTGGTAAAAATATGCAAAAGGATTAAATTTGTAACTTTCATTATGATTTATAGATAGAGTTTTTTATTATATTTATTTTATATTTTGACTGGATATTTACTTTTTATCAATTAGTATTATACTAATAAAAACATGTTAAGTATTAAAATTGTAACTTTTATTATGATTTAGAGTTTGATCTAAACTTTTATAAAAAATTTAAAATAAAAAGAAAAGAGTTTCTTCTAAATTAATAGCCTAGTGCTATTTTTTTTTATAGAAAGTCATACCATTGTAGTAATATCGCTTATCTAAAAAAAAATTATTACATATTAAAATACAAAACAATAAAATTTTCATCTTTTTTAGTAAAAAAATAGTTTATTTCTATTTTTTATTTTGACTATGTTTTACGAATTAATGTTGTGAATATTTTTTTTTTTTGACAAAACAAATCTTAATGTTGTGAATATTAAACATAAATATATTCTATGAATATTTGAACAAATAAACATAATTAACTTACTTTTTCAATTTAGAACTCTAATTTACATCAACAATGACAAATCATGAGATCGACTTCTCTTTGAACCTTCAGATGGGGTGTTTGACTGGAATCCACGTCTTCAGCCCCGACGGTGGGGATGTACCTGCAGACACAATGACGCTGAAGTTAGTTAGTGCGTGCATCAAGTGGAGGCTAAATTTCAAACCGAGTTTACCTTGAATTGTGTTGATGTGATGCATATACAGCCTAAAAGATGTCATATTGGTTCAGCCTCAAGTTTGGTCAAAACAATTGTAGATCTGGTGTCTATATAGAGTTTGGAAGGTCCGTTTTGAAATCTAGATCTGAGTGTCTTCCAGATCTAGATCTGAGTGTCTAGAGAAAATTGTAGATCTAGACCCGGTTTCTTGAAGCAATTAATTCGGTTATTTTTCCCTTTTAGATATTCTTCTCTAAAACAAAAATAAGAAGGGAGAGAGATGCATGATCCAGTTGTTTCATATAGGTAATGATCGGAAAACACCTTGCAAAAGGGAGAAAGCAGGCGGCTAAACGTTATCGGACTGTGCTGTATAGCAGAGAAGAGACAAAATAAATCATGGCATCTGAAAATCATATGAAATGGCAAAGCATGTGTGATGAAAACAAAGAAGAAGAAACGAAGAGAAAGAAAAGATACAAAAAAGATGCTGTGTTGATGTGTTGTGACGGCTGAGATTATATAATATATGCATTAGGGTTTCTTGTGAATTGGGTACAAAGTAAATATTGGACTAAGTCCATATCAACATAAAAAGTTATTTGGGCTCTAAAAGTAATTGGTTTGGGCCTGTAGAATTATTGTAAAAAAAAACATCACTAAAATTTATCTTAGGTCTATATAGAGTGATTTAAGGTTTGAGTTTTACACATCACTGATTACGTTTTTTTATATGTATTCTTATATTTTGTTGAACATATTATCTTATTTATTTATTTTGTATTACAATGACATGATATTTGAACTAAAGCCTAATTACAATTATTATGGTTGGCCAACTGATTATATTTGATTGTATTTACTTTTTTTTCAATAACCTTTGTTTGTATTATTATATGACAACAAAACAAAAAAAATGTATTGAAATATATTATCAATAAGAAGTATATAACCTTGAATAAAAAAACTACATAGATTTTTGTATAGTATGTCGGATCAAGATCCACGTATGCAAACTGTCTGCCACATGTGATAAAATTGACGGAAAAGATCAAATTGAAACCTAAAATAAACTAAGGGACCAAATCGAAACTTTTAAAACATAAGTTACCAAGTTAAAATCTAAAATAAACATAAGAGACCAAAAATATATTGAATTAAGCCTTTAAAAAATAAACAACTGTGTCCTTTTAAGTATAGGTAGCTTGCAAACATTTGCCTCTGACAGTCAAATATGTAAAATTAGTTCAAGTTAATTGATCGACTCTTAAATTGATTTTAATTAATCATGTATGAAACTTAGAGGGAGCTTACAAATCTAACCCTTTGAGTTATCAGACTTAGGAGGAGTTTGCAAAGCTTTTAAACCTGAAGTCAATATAATTAATTAAATCAATAACAATTGTATTTAAAACTTTAGTTTGTTATCATAAAAAATGGGAAGATTATTGGACCAATGTGGGTCCAGTAAACTCTCCATGTGATTTTAAGGTTTTGATGATAACAAAATATTAAATGTACAATTGGTATTACTAAAAATTGCTTTAATGTGCAGGATCACAAGATAAAATTTTTATGACCACTATGAACAACTAGATAGAGAAGTCAAATCAAAGCTCTAGATAGAGAAGTCAACTAGTGTGCAAGATAAAAAAATGTCTTCTTTTATTCATTAATAATAATGTCATCATTATATTTTAGTACTTACCGAATGATATTTAAAAAAGACTGCTTGTATCATTCAAAAGAGTTAGCAACGTAACTTGTTATTAATTGGTTTATCTTTCATTAATGTGTAATTATCCTATATATATATATATATATATATATATATATATATATATATATATATATATATATATATATATATATATATATATGGGAGAAATCAAATTACACCGGTGTAACATTTGAGTAATGTTACACCGCTCAATAACGCTTTAACGAATTCAAATTTTACAAAATTGACCGTTAGATTGGAAGATTATATCATATAGATCATCTATGTTGAGTTTTACAAAAATCTAAAATCGTTTCATATGTTATTGAGACACATCAAGATTAACGGTTTAAGCGTTTTTATTGAATACCTTTAATATTTATGTGTTTCAAGTATGTACGAATTACAAAAAATATTAATCACATATAATCATTTCCCCATTGACTAAAATTTCTGGATCCGTCCCTGCATGCCTCAAATATTTCTAGGAACGTCATCTACTTGACCTAACTAATTAAGGGATCTAGCTAATCATAATAATAATAATCATCGCAACAAAAGATTTTATAAAATTACTTTGAAAATTAATCTTATCCTTGCTAATGAAAGTACCCCAATGATGGGAGGTAAACCTTCCCTTGAGATGTGAGACTCTTTGCTCCCTTGGAGTGTTGCTTCTTACTCTCCAACTGTGAAGTGTGTTGTGATTCTGAATTGGTGTGAATGAATGAAGGTGGAAGGCTTTATTTATAGTTTTTCCTTGGATTTAGACTTTTTTCATCGTGGCACGTTTAATTCCCATTTTAGGATGATGTCTCACAGAGATCCATTGTGGTACGATGCGATGTGATCTTCTTCTAAAATTTTGCAGATTTGCTTCAAATTTACGTCTTGGTATTGTGGGACGATGCATTCCATCATGGTACGATGACATCTGCGTATTTTATTCATTTTGGCCCATTTTTGATGATTTTCTAACTTTTTATGTTTGCTAATTTAGATCCACCTAAAAACATGATGGTTCAATTAGCAAGGTGCACCTTCTCTATTATGACTAAAAATACCCTTCTTCCAGTATTTCAAATGAGTTCAAAGTAAAGGGCTATTCTGGAGTTTTATAGAAAAAAAATAGCAAAACATGTTTTATCCTTCCTTAAAATATCTTTCTTTTCTTAATAACTAAGCACAACAAAAAAAGAGGTTAGGTAGTTATCAATTAACTAAACACAATAAAAAATAAGATTAAATATTTATTTATATTAGCACAATAGAGAATGTCAATTGTTAAGAATATTGATAATTTGCTAGAAGCTTCCATTAGTTAGTTAGAGTTTCTATTTGTTTGTTATTAGTTAGTTAGTTGGTTAAGTCCAAATTGCTCTATATAAGAGCCACTATTGTACTATTTTCACAATCTTTTGATCAATCTATTATCATTCTCTTATTATCTTTTATCAAATATGAATCCTTATGATTTCTATTCTCTTGATGATTTTCTAGAGTTTTTTTCACTTTCTCCCAATTATGCAAATCTTAACATGGTATCATCGCCACGGTTTCGATCACCGAGAATTCGTTCCGCTTTCGCCATTGTTCCGGTACCGGAGGATTCCTCCATTGCTTATCACAAAGAAATTTACACGGTTCTTTTTGATCCTCCATCTTTTCTCATGGTTTACTCAATCGTATGTCATCTATGGAAAAAATCAAAAGTGGAAAAGAAGTTTTCGCCACTACCGCCACTTCCTAAGCCGTTGCAACAACTTCAAATCAATTCTGTTACTGCTTCAACCATGGATGAGGACCTTGATTCTACATACTTGGAGGAGAGCAATTATGAGTTCATCATTGAACGTTTCAGTCACAAATCTGATATGAATATGGAGCAAGTAATTCCGATCAAGACAATCAAGCCTTTGATTGAGGGAGGATCCACCGAAATTGGAGAATTGGATTATTTTCTTTCAATCTATGAAACTGAATCGGTTTACAATCAGAAAATGCTAGATTTGGAAAATCAAGAACGTTTTTATGCAATCAAAGGTTACAACATCGCAATTCAATTCACAGATCTTACCTTCACATCAGATCTGAAATGTTCTTTGTGGTTTGAATTGAAGAAATTGTTTTCTGCAATCACTATGACGACGCTGGAGAAGATAATCGAACACATCATCGCTGTAACAACATCTCCACAAAGCTTCGTTTTCGATCCCGGTGGTGTAACTGACCTTCCGTTAAATGCGACAGTTCTTGATTATTACGGCGAAATCCTTCGCCGTGAACTTCGATTTCACAACAACAGCAACACAGACCTTGTGATCACTGTTTTTGATCCCGGCGGTGTAATTAAACCTTTCTCCGTCGCGATGCTCGGTGGTACGATAACCTCTCTACCTTTTCTGCTGTTAATTTTCCGTTTATTATCGTGTTAGCCATTGCCTTTGCCGGTGAATTCGTCGTTACCGTTTTTGATCCCGGCAGTAATCCCGATCACTTTCCGTCACACACTCTTGGATCAATTTCTCAATTACTGTTTGGACGCATTCAATTTCTTTACTATGCTTCAATCTCTCGAGAAACAACATAATTGTTCAAGTGACGGAAGTCGTGGATTCCATCTCTGAGTTGGCCCTGGATCGTTATTTTCTGGTGATGGTGATGCTGTGACAGAGATTGTGGCAGTGAAGAGTGAGTCGGAATTTTGATTCCAGTGGAAATCGCCGCCGCTCGCCGACGGTGGCTCATCAGATTGTTGCTTCATTGGTTTTCGATCACGGTGTTTTAATTGATTGTAAATCTGTTTCAATACGACATTAAAGTGTTGCGTTTTGTGGATGAGCGAAAATGAAGTTCAAAGAGTGGAAGAGCTTGAAACTATGCAAGGAAGCAAATTGTGTTTGGAAACGACACGAGGATTTTGCGTTTGAAGCTCTGAACCTTCTGATTCATTTTTTTTGTTGCTGATGGAATGAATTTTCTTTGTTCCATTGGGCCTGGGCTTGGGCCTAACTGCTCTTTCCTTATCAGCTTCTAGGTCTTTGTTGCTAGTTTACCCCCCGTTAGTTACTATAGCATAGTTAATCATTTGTATTTTCATTGTATTTCAAACTCAAATTGGTGAATTTCCCAATGTTGAGTTTGAGGGAGGCTGTTAAGAATATTGATAATTTGCTAGAAGCTTCCATTAGTTAGTTAGAGTTTCTATTTGTTTGTTATTAATTAGTTAGTTGGTTAAGTCCAAATTGCTCTATATAAGAGCCACTATTGTACTATTTTCATAATCTTTTGATCAATCTATTATCATTCTCTTATTATCTTTTATCAAATATGAATCCTTATGATTTCTATTCTCTTGATGATTTTCTAGAGTTTTCTTCACTTTCTCCCAATTATGCAAATCTTAACATCAATCACACCGTATGCCCGTTTGACCGCTAGTATATATATTAAAAAAATGTCAAATAATTTCATGTAATATATTCCATAGTCATTACCATGCATGTGAGAGCAAGAGCGGATCGTAGTGCATTGATGACACCAATATCTAAATGTTTAGATTTTTTGTCTCTATACAGATCCTTAATTAATTAGTAGTCATAGTCGTAGTTATTAATTTGAAATTTAAATATTTTGGCATGTCTAACTTCCAACTTATTTGAGCCAAGTCTTGTTTAGTACTTACTAGTAATTGATTGAACTTTGGAATATTTTGCTACGTACCTAGCCAACAAAACAACAAAAATGGTGTACCATAAAAAGAACAATATTTCTACAAGATTGTTATTGAAATTAACTAACTATAACTATTTTAATGTAGTTAATATATGACCATCCATGTTCATGAATACGTGGGAGATTTCGTTGAGTGATTTCTCTTAAACAATGAATAAATGAAGACCAAGAAAGGAAGATTATGTTATGAGGAATATTTGTTTGATACAAGTCATTTTCGTGCCTTTTATTATCTTTAATTTACTTCATGCCCAATTGTTAGTTAAATTAATCATTAAAATTAGGTAGATATTGGATAAAAGTATTCATAAATATATTTGTTTAAGGCCGTTTGCAGGTAAATTTAATTTATATAGCAAATAAATAAAAAAATCGAACATTTACTTAACATATGCATTAATGCAAAGTGATATCATAAAGTTACAGAATACGTACATGCATAAGTGATGGATGTATCTGTTGCAAAATGGTAAAGTCTATTTCATTGATTACAAACTAACAAGCCAATCCCTTATTTATAGGGAGACTTGTAACACAAGTAACACTTTACAAGCTAGAAACAGATAAGCACAAATACAAAACTAACTTGCCACCTGTGTGACCCTAACAAACACTCCCCTAAACTGAACTTCTAAGAGTCAGTTTAGACAATTACACAAACATACAACAGAATTCAAAAAATATACAACAAAAACAACTACTCTAAAGTATGACCATCACTAACTCCAAGCTTGTCTCTAAGGTAAAGAAATGCTTCAAGCTTTAAAGCTTTGGTCATGATATCTGCCACCTGCTCTTGTGAACTGCAACGAGTAAGCTCTACAACTCCTTCTTTAGTCAAATCTCTAAGAAAATGATATCTAACATCGATGTGTTTGCATCTGCCATGCATCACTGGATTCTTTGAAAGCTTTATGGAGGAGCTGTTATCACAACGAATGGTTGTACACAACTGTACTTGATCTAGTTGTTCAAGTACTCTTCTCAACCATATACTTTGGCAAGCACAAGAGGCTGCTGCAACAAATTCTGATTCTGTTGTTGAGAGTGTGACAATAGCCTGCTTTTTTGAAGACCAAGATACAGATCCTGAGCCCATCATAAACACATACCCTGAGGTACTTTTCCTGTCATCTAGATCCCTAGCATAATCACTATCAGACCAGCCCTTCAGAGTTAAATCATTGTTTCTCATATACAGAATGCCAAGATCAATAGTTCCTTTGAGATATCTCATAACCCTCTTTGCTGCAGCAAGGTGAATCTCAGTAGGCCTCTCCATGTATCTAGCAATTAGACACACTGAAAAGGTGAGATCAGGTCTAGTTGCTAACAAGTACATGAGACTGCCAATCATTTGTCTATAGCTAGTAGCATCCACAAACTTTCCATTTTCATCTTTGAACAACTTATTGTCAGGCACTATAGGACTGCAAACCTTGTTGCATTGATCCATTTTGAATCTGACAAGTAGTTCTTTTGCATACTTCTGTTGATAAATGAAAATTCCACAGTCAAGTTGTTTTACTTCCACACCAAGAAAGAACCTCATTTTGCCCAAATCTGTCATGGAGAATTTCCTTTCCATGGAGTTTTTAAACTCATCAAACATCTGACTATTTCTAGTGAAAATAAGATCATCAACATAGAGACTTACAATCAATATATTTCCCTTAGAGTCTTTCTTGACAAACAAGGTATGTTAATGGGGACATTTTTCAAAGCTTTCTTCACTGAAATATGACTCTATCTTGCTATACCAAGCTCTTGGAGCTTGTTTAAGACCATACAAGGCCTTTTTGAGCTTATATACCTTTCCTTCTTCTTTGTGATAACCAGGTGGTTGATCTACATACACATTCTCAAGCAAATCTCCATGGAGAAAAGCAATTTTTACATCAAGTTGATACACACTCCACCCTCTTGAGGCTGCAACTGCAAGTATTACTCTAATTGGGTCCCATCTAGCAACTGGAGCAAATACTTCATTAAAGTCAATGCCATGCTGTTGTGTATAGCCTTTAGCCACTAATCTAGCCTTGTGTTTTTCAATCTTTCCTTGCTCATTGTATTTGGTTTTGTAGACCAATTTAACACCAATCTTTCTCATTCCTCGTGGAAGATCAACTAACTCCCAAGTCCTGTTTTTCTCAATAGCTTCTATCTCTTGATCCATAGCCTGTCTCCATACAGCAGATCTGACTGCATCTTCATAGCAGTTTGGATCATCATCAGTGCTGAACATAGCTAGATTTTGTAGTTGCTCATTGTCATTTTCTTCTAAACCTATTACAAAATCTCTCACCCATCCTGGTGGTTTTCTGGTTCTAGGTGGTAATGTACTAGTTTCTTCCTCATAGTCACTGTCTTCTACATATCCTTCTTTTTCATTGTCGTTGGGGGTCACTGCAGGATCCTCAGAAGCACCAATTTCTTCTGTTTCATCAAGGTCTTCACTGATGTTATCTCGAACTGGTTGGCTAGCTTTCAGTTGATTTCTCTTCCCAATCCCATCCTTGACTTTCATCAAAAACAATATCTCTGCTGATGATTATTTTCTTGTTGATGGGATCAAACACTTTGTATGCCTTTGATTCTTCACTTACTCATAGAAGTATACACTTGATACTTTTAGGATCAAGCTTCTTTCTCTGAGCATCAGGTACATGTGCATATGCTAAGCAACCAAAAATTCTAAAATAGCCAACAGAAGGCTTCACACCACTCCATGCTTCTTCTGGTGTCACATCTTTCACAGACAATGTAGGACTTCTATTAATCACATAAGTAGCCCATACAACAGCTTCTGGCCAAAACCTCTTTGGTACACATTTTCCAGTTAACAAGCTCCTAACCATATTCATCAGAGTCCTGTTCTTTCTCTCTGATACTCCATTTTGTTGTGGAGTATAGGTAGTAGTCAATTGCCTCTTAATTCCATGCTCATTGCAAAAACTTTTGAACTTGTCTGATGTGAACTCTCCACCCCTATCAGTTATAATGCATTTGATCATACAACCAGATTGTTTTTCAACTAGTGCTTTGAATCTTTCAAACACGTCAAAGGCACTAGACTTGTCTTTTAGAGGATAAGTCCAAGTCTTCCTGCTATAATCATCAGTGAAAGTAATGAAGTATCTGCAGCCTCCATTAGATGATGGATTAATAGGTCCACATATGTCAGAATGGACTAGTTCAAGTTTTTTAGAAGCTCTCCATGTTGAAGTCTTTGGAATGGAGTCTCTATGATGCTTGCTTACAACACAATCAGAACATACTTCATTGCTATCTTGTAACACAGGCGCCCTTCACCATTTCTTTCTTAGCAAGTACTTTCAGACCCTTAAGACTGAGGTGACCATATCTACAGTGCCAGAGATGTTCTGGATTCACTTTGGTTACTTGAAGACAATTTGGAAGCATAACAGGAGCAAGGATGATATACATTCTATTCAAAGTCATTGGTGTGGACACAATCAACCCTCTTTCTTCATGAAATTTTTTACAAATATCTTTCTAAACACAACAGTAAGATTTTTTTTTTTGTAGCTGGCCTATGCTCAACAAATTGTTTCTCAAATTAGGGAGATAATAGACATCAGTGATGACACTAATTTTCCCTTGTAAGCATAATTTCACATTACCCTTGCCTAACACAGACATTGTGGAGTTATCACCTAGCTTCACAATTTCTCTAAATGAATCATCAAAATCAAATAGCCATTCTTTAGTGCCAATCATATGATTACTACACCCAGAGTTTAGAAACCAAACCTGATCTGAAGTGTTGGTGACTTTTTTATGTTGAGCCATCATCAGCATTTCTTCATTCTCATTGAATTCCTCTACAAAGTTGGCATTTTCTTCCCATGTAGGACATTCATTTTGATAATGCCCAAGCTTATGGCATTTGTACCATTCCACATACTCTTTGGAGAAGTTGGGGTTAGTTCTTCCTCTACCACGACACCTAGCACCACGTCCTATACTTCTATTTTGGTTGCCATAACTGTTACCTCTCCCAAGATTTGAAATCTTTAAGGCTTGCTCTTCATCTTTGGCTTTGTGGATCTTCATTCTTCCTTCATGCACAAGTAAACTACTCTGAAGCTCATCAATGGACATGGTGGTTACATCGTTTGACTCTTCTATGGAACATACTACATACTCAAACTGTGAGGTCATCGATCTCAAGATTTTCTCAACAATCTTATCTTCGCTCAATCTTTCACCATGTGCAGTCATTTTATTGGCTATAGCAAGGGTTTTTGCAAAGAATTCATTCACTGGCTCACCTTCTTTCATTCACAAAACTTCAAAATCACGCCTCAAAGACTGTAGCTGAGCTCTTTTCACCTTGTTGGAGCCTTGATATTTCCTTCGCATGGCTTCCCATATATCTCTTGATGTTCTTCTTTCAAGAATAGTTTCAAGAATGGAACGGTCAATAGATTGAAAGAGATAGTTTTTCACCTTGAGATCCTTCAATCTACTCTCCTCAGCAGCTTTCAATTGCTCATGCGTTGCATTCTCAGGTGCAATTGTGATTCCATTCTCGATCAAGCTCATAAATTCCTTTGATCTCAGCAAGTTTTCCATCAATTCTGACCAATGATCGTAAAATCCATCAAACTTTGGGATTGATGGTGGCATGAACGAGGTTAATTCCTCCATGGTTGAAGCTTCTTCTTGCAGAAGAAATCGTATACAAAACGAGCACGATGACGATAAAAAAAAACGGTTGCACCGTTGTAACAGAAAAAACGGTTGTAACAAACTGTAACTAACTTTCTCTACAAGGCCCAGTGGGGCTCTTGATACCAATTGTTGCAAAATGGTAAAGTCTATTTCATTGATTACAAACTAACAAGCCAATCCCTTATTTATAGGGAGACTTGTAACACAAGTAACACTTTACAAGCTAGAAACAGATAAGCACAAACACAAAACTAACTTGCCACCTGTGTGACCCTAACAGTATCAAGATCGAACTTAAGCGATAGTATTCTGTAAAATAATATTTACAATGTTAGTTGACGAAATAATAAACACTATTTTAAAATCATGCATAAGTGGTGGATGTATCAAAATCGAACTTAAGCGATGGTATTCTGTAAAATAATATTTACAATGTCAGTTGACGAAATAATAAACACTATTTTAAAATCATGCAAAAGTGATGGATGTATCAAGATCGAACTTAAGCGATAGTATTCGGTAAAATAATATTTACAATGTCACTTGACGGAATAGAATTTAATTTGTATGCACTGACAGTGTAAAATAATTTTACACGGTCAACCAATAACAACCATGTATTCCGCCAAATCACCCCACTTTACCCCACTATCTTTATATGACATGGAAGTTTAAATCACTCTTATTGGTTGCATGTGTAAAATAACTTTACACTGACAGTGCATAACAATTAAACTCGACGGAATAATAAACACTATTAAAAAATCACGCATAAGTGGTGGATGTATCAAGATCAAACTTAAGCAATGTATTCTGTAAAATAATATTTACAATGTCAGTTAAATTAAATCTTACGAATACCACAATAGTAAAATTAATAAAATAGTAAAGTTGGTTAGCGACATAACTTATTTTTAGTGTTAGAAAAATAAATCTCAATATTAAAAAATATTTTAAAATAGAGTTAATAGGCTTTTACCCTTGCAAAGTAGACGAGTTTTGCATTACTGACTACGGTCTGACAAGTGCACCAGTCTGTCGTCGAGTAATAATTCACACTCTAGGGGTCCGTTTGGTTCGAAGTTTTTGGAGGGGAGGGGAGGGGAGGTGAGGGAATATTTTAAATTTTGGAGAAGTAATTTACTTTTTTACTCTTAACCTTATAAACTCAAAATAAGGATTAAATTATAATGGATATATTACATCAAAAAAAAAATTTAATGGATATATAACAAAAAAAAAAATCTAATGAGTAGAAAACCTAAATTTTTTTTGTTGTAAAAAAAAATAAAACCTAGAATTTTAATATTTCAACAAGGATAATTTTGAATTTTAATAAAAAAATGAGGGTAATTTTGTCAACATAATAAATCCCTCCCCTCCCCTCCTTCTCAATTGAACCAAACAGACCCTAGGTGTCTAGAATGAGTTCGTATCCACAAGGATCGTGCCGAAGCTTCACTAGCGTTATTTAAGTGTGGATAGTTTTGCATTCGCTTTGGGTTTTGGAAAAGGTTTTATAAAAATAGTGTAATGCTTGCATAAATAAATAAATAATAATAGATTCAGAAACATAGATGATAGGTATGGTGGTTGGACTCTCTCCCTTCTTCATATTTGGCATGACCGGTGTATAACATAGTTATTTAGATTAATGTTTGGCGGTGACTTTTCCTTGTTGTAGTAACACCTTACTGTTACACTATGTCTATTAAAGTTCCCCTACTTTCATAACTAAGGTACCTACGAGAGCCTAACCTCGATGTGTCACATACCCTAATTACTAAGTGAGTTGTTTATAAACATGCTTTATTATCTTCACCAATTAACCTCTAGATCCTAGTATCGGGCTATTCATCATCTAAGTGCTCAGTTCACACCTAGTTCATGATTCCTCCTCTAACCGCTCATTCACGACAAGTTCAGGACGTTACCGTCTCTATACACCTAGCGTTATTTACTACTAGTTCCGGACCATATTAAGTTAGAAACCTAATATCAATTCTACGGGCGCTCCCGCTTATCCGGCCAGATTACGAGAAACGTTATTAAAGTGCATGAAAAGTAAATTACAAACATAATACTTAAATATCATTTATTATAACTTTGACTCAGTCACAGACTCCAAATATTCATTGGGGAGTTCATCTTCTCCACCACAACCTAAGGCATCTATTACAAAAGACTACATATTTAAATTACAATAAAGAAATTATAACCTAAACATAAAAGCCTAAATAAAATATACCTTGCTGAGTTAGTTTTCCCGTAAGGGGAGAAAACTATGCCCAATAGAGCTCCTCTGAACCTCTCCTTATAGTAGAGAATGTTCTACTATTTCTGAATGAATAAAACAATGAATGGGAGGCTCTATTTATAGTTTTCGTAATGGGCATCAGCAAGGCATCGCACCACGATGAAGCCATCGTACTGCGATGTGAAGATTCAGTTCAATTTTATAACTGATCCTGTGCATTTCATCAGCTTGGGCGCCAAGTTATGTCATCGTGCTGCGATGGACAGATTTTCTTCAGATTTATTCTTCTATTTTCTTGGCGAGCAAGCAGCTTCCATCGTGGCACGATGGAAATTATCGTGCTGTGATGGAATGCTCATTTTCTTCACTTTTTGGGCTTTTTCTTGTCTTTTGGCATCTTGGACCTTGTCTTGATGCTTTTTCCTGTTTTTGTAGGTTTTCCTTCGTATTTGGGTCTGTCTTGGTCATTTTACTACTAATAATAATACTAAAAATACCATAGAAATTCCTGTCATCAGTTACCCTCTGTAATTTTTATTTATTGAGATTATCCCCTTGTAATGTTAAAGATTTTTTTTTCTAGTTCATTTTACCCCCGACGGTAAAACAAAACATTACAGGGAGTAAAATGAACTAGAAAAAAAAAATTCTGCAACATTACAAGAGGGTAATCTCAAAAAAAAAAAAAATTATGGGGAGGTAACGCAAAATTCGCCTACTTTGTAGGGGGTAAAAGTCTATCAACCCTTTAAAAAATATTGTGGTTTTTGAGTCTGTTTGACTGTCGCTATTTTTAAAGTCTTTTTTATGATAAAATTGTGTTCCTTAGTACAAAAGATTGATAATAGTTAAAAATAACTCCACCATAGTGGAAAAGTATTCAACTTTGCCTTGTTAAACTCCACCGGTAGTGAGATATAGTTGGACTTGGATGTCTCTTTCCTTATATATTATTTTATATATTATTTATACTTTGAAACTTCCAAATTCCAATAGTTTTCTGAAAGTGTTGACCAAGTAAAACCGCGTTTTTGTAGAACATTTGCAGCCATATAACTTATGAACTTGCAATGGTGAAAGACACCATTTTATTCTTTCACACTAACATGAATGGTTAGATAACTTGATACATAATATTTGCATGCTATTTGAATTATTTTGCTATTCCAAACATTCTTGAGGCTTTTTTGTAGAAGCTTAAGAAACAAACATGAGTTTTCACTATCAATTTCCTGATTCTCCTCCTACCTTTTATTCTTCATCAGACAATTTTCAATCACAAGCTCAAACCACTTTTGACAGATTTGGTGATAGTGTTGATTCTACTATGAAATGGGCTGTAGCAGAATCTGTAGGTATGAAACAAACAACACTAGATAACTAATCCTTTTCATTTATGCTTGGAAATTGGAATATGCCATATGCTTTAAATATGTATTTATGGTATGTTTAGATTCACTTACTTGAGCTTATGTTTAGATTCTACATGAAGTTTTCAGCTTATTTCTATAAGCCATGTTATGAAAACAATAAATAGATTATATAAAAAACGTTTTGTCTGTATTTTAACTTCTCTTATATATATTTCAGGTCTGTTTAGATTAATTTATTTTTGAGCTTATGCAAAATAACTTATACATATAAACAAGTTTTTAGTTATCGAGAACTTATATAAATAAGCTTATTTCTATAAGCCATGTTATGAAAACAATAAATAGATTATATAAAAAACGTTTTGTCTGTATTTTAACTTCTCTTATATTTCAGGTTTGTTTATATTAACTTATTTTTGAGCTTATGCAAAATAACTTATGCAAATAAATAAGTTTTTATGTATTACTATTATAAGTTTGTCAAGATAGTTTATGAAAAAACAACTTATAAAAATACAATTTTAGTTAGCGAGAACTTATAAATTAATATGAAAACTTATTTATTTGCATAAACTATATTTCATAAGCTAAAAAATAAGTCAATTCAAACATATCGTTAGCTTATAAATAAGCACTTATATGATAAGCATTTATATAAATATGAATCATGTTGAATCATGTTTGATCCCTGGCTTTGACATTCAGCAACGTTAAAACTTTAAAGAAAGGGGCTAAATTTTTTTAATAATAAATTATTGTATTTAAATATTTTACAAATTGTAATATTAACCGGTCAAGACGGCACATTTAAAAAGGAACAAAAAAATTCTTCTAAGACGATACTTAAACATAATAAAGAAAGTGAAAATTATAATTATAATTAATTATAAAAGTATAAAATAGGTAATCTCCTCATCCACCATAATATTAAGCTACATACACAAATACATAAAAGAGAAAAATGCACTACGCAAAAGTACTTAATTAGATGAGATGACGTGGGTCTTTTTTGGCTTAACCAAGGTCTTGAGTTTCCACTTCTCCACACTTTCAAGGTGTATCATTCTAGTGTTTAACCACTAAACTATTTCAATATGAATTAATGATTTATTCATGGCTTAATGGTTTATTCTTTATGAATTTATCTTGAATTGGAAAAGCTGAAGAATTGTAATCTATTTCCATTTTGTTTTGTAGTATATGGAGTGGTGGTAATAATTGCTATTATAGCAATAGTATATGCTATTATTCAGTGCTTGAAGAAAGCAGGAACAGCAATTCCGGCTTACACTCAGATTCCAACCAAAGAAAAGGAGAATCAAATATCTTCAAACTCATTACATTCAACCAATAAAATAGAAGTTGTAATACCACAAGATTCAAAAGCTGAATTTCCAACCATGGAAAGATTCTTAAGCAACATCAATAGAGAGAAACCAATTAGATTCACACCTGAAAAACTTGATGAAATTACAAAAAACTACTCAACTATATTAGGTTCTGGTGCTTTTGGCGTTGTCTTCAAAGGAGAATTGCCAAATGGAGAAAATGTTGCTGTCAAAGTTCTAAATTATTTGGATATGGGAATGGAAGAGCAATTTAAAGCAGAAGTTAGCACAATTGGAAGAACTTATCATAATAATTTAGTCAAACTTTTTGGATTTTGCTTTCATCATGACACAAGAGCACTTGTTTATGAGTATGTTGAAAATGGTTCTCTAGATAAGTACTTATTTGGAAGCATGAATCGTGAAGTTGAATTACGAAAGCTTCATGAGATTGCTATTGGAACAGCTAAAGGAATTGCTTATTTACATGAGGAATGTCAACATAGAATAATTCATTATGATATCAAACCCGAAAACGTTCTTCTTGACATTAATTTAGTACCAAAGATAGCCGATTTTGGATTAGCGATGTTAAGAAGCAGAGAAAGTAAAATTGTTATGAATACTCATTTTAGAGGAACAAGAGGATACGCCGCACCTGAAATGTGGAAGGCTTATCCTGTAACATATAAATGCGATGTTTATAGTTTCGGTATTCTTCTATTTGAAATTGTGGGCAGAAGAAGACATTTTGATTCGAGCTATAATGAATCGCAACAATGGTTTCCGAAATGGACTTGGGAAATGTTTGAGAATAATGAAACGATTGTTATGCTTGCACTTTGTGGAATTGAAGAGAAAGATAATGAGAGAGCCAAGAGAATGTTAAAGGTTGCTCTATGGTGTGTTCAATATTCACCAAATGATAGGCCTCAAATGAGTACTGTTGTGAAGATGTTAGAAGGTGAAATAGAAATTTCTTCACCTCCATTTCCCTTTGAAAATCTTGTGCCGGCGGCTAAAGAAAATTTAACATCAGATGGAAGCATTGTAGATTCCAATACAACTACATCTTCATTGAATACGGAATCGTTAAGAGGTTTCAGAACCAATCACAATACATTTGAGATTGAAACATGTTTGGAATGATAATTATAACAACGGTAGTAAAGGGATTTTGCCAAACTCACCAGAAACTCAAACATGCAAGTATTCTAATTTCTGTACAATAGTTCTATTTGTTTATACAAGGCTAATGTATATATATTGACTTTTCTTATAAAATTTATTTAATAGAGAGCAAGATTTTTGCCTTCTATTGTAATCCTACCGGCCGAGCTTTAGCTATAATGATTGAAGTTGCTTGCTAAGGATAAGTGGTATACACGTGAACAAAAAGATGATATTAACTGTGCAGATTTGAAAACAAATTTTCTGCAATATTATTATTGAAATTCAGGCCTGCATATATATGTTCCCAGAGACCTGCTCGCTACATCGTTGTACACAGCTTAATGCTTAGTCAGATGTTCGCACTTCACTAACCTTGAAGGAATTCGGTACGTAAGGGGTATACATAGTTCGCACGCTATTTTGGTTCGTGATACGTTCTAATATATAAATCGATAAGCTATGAATTAGAAAACTTATTAGTTCAGAAAATATTAACTTCATCAAAGTAGTGAGTTTCTAAACATAGATATACACCCAACGTGAGGTATGCATGTTTGTTTAACAAAGATAGACACTCAACGGAGGTATGTCAGTTTGTAAAACAATTGTAAAACAAAGATATATTTTGAAGTCCCACATCGGTAAGTTTAATCAATATAGAGAGGCAAATTGTTTATAAATACATAATAATTTTAAGATCTAATTGTACACAACAAGGTGCAATGCACTAGTTATGTCCCTTCAAACAATACTACGCAAAAGTACTGCGAGCCGGTACACGCGAACCAACTTGCGGTTATGTAACTCACGTGTGGATAAAGCATTACGACCAATTCTCCATATCAGATTTTTCACTTTTGGTGGAATTTTTTATTGACATATCTGGTGCCAATTCCCTGCAACACCATTTCCGTTTTCAATACCTGCAATATTCATACATAATTTTAATTTATATGCACTGCATACGGAATAAACGTCATCGTCTTCCAGCTTCCAAACTAGTGCATCATCATAGACAGACATAAAAAGAGGGGTCTGCACTATGTGTCTCTGTGCTGCTGTTGAACAAGCCTCTAATTATGTCAATGTCCTATGTTTTGGAGTTACTCAATATCAAATATTTAACTTTTGTAATGTTTCCAAAAGCCTGCACATTTGATATAGTAGGTGTTGTTCCTTGTGCGTCGGTGATGACGATTTGGGCTTGAGCAGTGACCGCAATTCCAAACAATATCGAACCAACTTCTTCTTACAAATTAGAGAGTGAACCTACAAAACATAAAATGTTAAATAATAACCTGAGGCGCCACGAAGACTGTCCTTAGGAATTTATCCGCTGTATATTTGCGCAAATTCCCCAGGTTCAACAGGTCCTTCTCATAATTGAGGTAACAGAACAGCTTGAATTTGATAAACACCGGAAATGTACTCAGGAAATAATTCTTATTATCAAAAGAGATTGTTTTGTATTTGTTCTTCTGCTTCTATATGTCACGTATATATATATGTGTGTTCATGACAAGGAATAAATCCTTTTCTCTATGCGTGACCATAGTTTGTGAGAGAATTGTTATCATATGCTACCGTTGTGAAATTGATATGCCATTGATATGCCATAAGTGAAATTAAATATATTAAATCTGTATTAACCAAGATAAACGTTGGAATGGCAATGATCAAAATTAAGAATCCAAGGATTGGACTAATTGCATATGAATATCACAAAGTAGCATATGTTAATAAAACTTTTGAAATAATAAAATAATAATTAAAATTACAACAATCCCCAACATATTTCAAAAGTTTAAAAAATAGTAAAGAGTATTTCCTGAGTAAACATCGTAGATGTAATGCATCGGAACGGTGTAGCAAGCTATGGAACCCGTCCTAGAAAGATAAGACTTAACACACAGTGAATTGGTTTTGCAAGCAATGGAACCCAAGACACTTGGTGTGTGTTAGCGGTCTTACAATCACATTACACCCCCACAATTCTTGCTGTTACGCCGGTGTGCGCTAAATAGGCCGTGCGCGTGCCTGGTATTCATGAGTGCTCTAGAGACTTTGCCAAGGTCTCATGCAAGCGGCCCCACTTGACACTCATATAGGCGATTTCATCAAGTGTATGCTGCAAATCATACACCACCCTTAAGGGATATGAAAATCGTTAAAAGCTTTATAGCTTATCCTCTCAATAATGCAGTGTCTAGCACTATCACAACTCATAATTACATCATAAGAAAGGGACAAAATAAATATAAATTTAGTGCTAGCAGAATTAACGCGTGACTTGTTCTTACCACATTAAACCTTCTTCATGGGGTCTCCAATCACAAAGGTTGGGTTCCCATCACTTGTTAATTTCAATTGGCTCAAGTCCCATTCTCCTCGATGTTTCACATATTAATTTCTTCCCTAGAGGCTTTGTCAAAGGGTCAGCAAGATTCACTTCTGACATCACATAATCGATCGATATAGTTCCACATTTTTGCAATTGCTTTACCACTTTATGTCTTAATTGTACATGTCTATTTCTGCCATTGTAAGATGAGTTCTTAGCAACAGCTATAGCCGATTGGCTATCACAATGAATTGACACTGATGGTGTCGGTTTTACTCCTAAAGGAATATTTGCTAAAAAATTTCTTAGCCACTCAGCTTCACTACCAGTCAACTCTAGAGCTACAAACTCTGACTCCATAGTTGACTTAGCAATTATTGTTTGTTTGGATGATCTCCAAGTAATTGCACCACCACCAAGTGTGAATACATAACCACTAGTAGATTTTGTCTCTTCTGAATCAGAGATCCAGTTTGCATCACTATATCCTTCTAATACAGCGGGAAATCCACTATAAACAAGACCAAAATTCATGGTACCTCTCAAATATTTCATAAGTCTAGGAAGTGCCTCCCAATGATCCTGACTCGGGTTATGAGTATATCTACTCAAACGACCTACCGCATATGCAATATCAGGTCGAGAATAATTCATCAGATGCAGTAAGCTCCCAATCATTTGAGCATACTGTTTCTGGTTAACAGGATCACCTTTATTCTTTATTAGTTTGAAGTTTGAATCATAAGGGGTACCCACAGGATTAGAGTCATAATGACCAAACTTTTTAAGAAGTTTCTCAACATAATGTTCTTGGGATAGTATAATACTATCACCCTTCCTTATGATTCTTACTCCCAATATAACACTTGCTTCGCCCATGTCTTTCATATCAAACTTAGATGAAAGAAAAGATTTAGTTTTTATCACAATATCAACACAAGTACCAAAAATGAGCATGTCATCCACATATAGGCATATAATAACATGTTCTCCATCCAAAGATTTAATGTAAACACATTTATCAACTTCAATGGAGGAGAAACCATCACTGAACAAAACCTCATTAAATTTTTCATGCCATTGTTTTGGTGCTTGTTTCAACCCATATAAAGATTTAAGGAGTTTACAAACTTTTTTCTCTTGACCAGGAGCCACACATCCTTCAGGTTGAGCCATATAAATTTCTTCTTCTAAATCACCATTTAAAAATGCCGTTTTTACATCCATTTGATGTATAACAAGTTTATAAATAGATGCTAGAGCTATTAAAATTCGAATTGAAGAAATTCTCGTTACCGGTGCAAAAGTATCAAAATAATCAATATTTTCTTTTTGGGAAAAACCTTTTGCAACTAAACGAGCTTTGTATTTATCGATTGACCCATCAGGATTATATTTTCTTTTAAAAATCCACTTGCAACCAATAGGTTTTGATCCTGGAGGTAAATCGACTAAAATCCAAGTTTCGTTTTTTTCAATAGAATCAATTTCAGTTTTAATAGTTTCTTTCCAAAATTTCGAATCAGAAGAAGAAATAGCTTCATAAAATTTTTTAGGCTCATTATCAACAAGATAAGTATAAAAATCACTTCCAAAGGATGTCGCTTTTCTTTGTCTTTTGCTTCTCCTTAAATTCTCATTATCATCTTCAAAATTAATTTCTAAAGGTTGCTTAGAGCTCTCTTCAGATAATAATTTCAAAGGATACACATTTTCAAAAAATTCAGCATTCTTTGTCTCCATAATTGTATTGCAATCTAAAACATCACTTTTCAAAACAAGAAATCTATAGGCCGCACTATTTTTAGCATAACCTATAAACATACAATCGGATGTTTTAGATCCCAATTTTCTTTTCTTAGGGTCAGGTAACATGACTTTAGCAAGACACCCCCACACTTTTAAATATTTCAAGTTAGGTTGATAACCTCTCCAAAGTTCATAAGGTGTCTTACCGGTAGTCCTATGAGGAGTTCTATTTAATAAAGAACATGCAGACAATATAGCTTCCCCCCAAATATTATTAGGAGCATGTGAACTAATAAGCATAGCATTCATCATTTCTTTTAAAGTCCTATTTTTTCTTTCAGCTACACCATTAGATTCAGGAGAATAAGGAGGAGTAATTTCATGTATAATACCTTCTTTTTCACAAAAATCATTAAAAGAAATATACTCACCACCACGATCAGATCTAACCCTTTTAATTTTCCTATTTAATTGATTTTCTACTTCAGCTTTATAAGATAAAAACATATCAAACGCTTCATCTTTATGCTTCAATAAATAAACTTTAGTATATCTAGAAAAATCATCTATAAAAGTAATATAATAACATTTACCACCTCTAGTTGGAGTTTGCTTTAAATCTCCTAAATCGGTATGAATTAAATCAAGCAAATCAGATTCACGTTTCACAGGTGGAAAAGACTTTTTGGTCAATTTAGATTCAACACAAACATCACATTTATCATGTTGTTTATCACTAAGAGAAATCATGCCAAGACGTTCTAATTTAAAAATATAAGAAGAGTTAATATGTCCTAGTCTAGCATGCCACATATCATATGAATCAATCAAATAAGCAGCGGAAGAAACATTTTTATTAATTTCCGAAATATCGAGAACAAAAAGTCCATGATCACAATAACCTTTTCCGACAAACACATTATTTTTTGTCATTACAATCTTGTCAGATTCAAATGACACTTTAACCCCATTTTTTATTAGTAAGGACACTGAAATTAAATTTGTCCTTATACTAGGCACATGAAGTACGTTAGTGAGAGCCAAAGTCTTTCCTGATGTGAGTTTTAAGAGAATTTTTCCCTTTCCCAAAACTGTAGCAGTTTTCGAATCACTAAGATAAACAAATTTTTCTTCATCCCCCACAGAGGTGTAGGAGGTAAAAGCATCTCTGTTTGCACAGATATGCCTGGTAGCACCAGAGTCTACCACCCATTTGTTCATATTAGTTTCAATATTGACTTGAGAAACAACCGCAACAATTATATCATCTCCTTTTGGAGGATTGTTGTTTCTCATTCTATGATTGTTTGACATTTCACTAACGTAACATGTACCTCTTCTCATGAAATTGGGGTTAGTTGCAATTGAGAAAAACATTATTTTATTATTATTGTGATCAAGCTTTTGTCCACGATAAAAGGTAGTACCTTATGAGCGGCAATATAGTTAGAATAGAAAATCAAACCTCAAGTCATATTAGCACCTAGCACCGAGAGCGACAAAGATAAATTCCTAAGATTGTTGTTCCTTGTGCGTCGGTGATGACGATTTGGGCTTGAGCAGTGACCGCAATTCCAAACAATATCGAACCAACTTCTTCTTACAAATTAGAGAGTGAACCTACAAAACATAAAATGTTAAATAATAACCTGAGGCGCCACGAAGACTGTCCTTAGGAATTTATCCGCTGTATATTTGCGCAAATTCCCCAGGATTCAACAGGTCCTTCTCATAATTGAGGTAACAGAACAACTTGAATTTGATAAACACCAGAAATGTACTCAGGAAATAATTCTTATTATCAAAAGAGATTGTTTTGTATCTGTTCTTCTGCTTCTATATGTCACGTATATATATATATATATATATATGTGTGTTCATGACAAGGAATAAATCCTTTTCTCTATGCGTGACCATAGTTTGTGAGAGAATTGTTATCATATGCTACCGTTGTGAAATTGATATGCCATTGATATGCCATAAGTGCAATTAAATATATTAAATCTGTATTAACCAAGATAAACGTTGGAATGGCAATGATCAAAATTAAGAATCCAAGGATTGGACTAATTGCATATGAATATCACAAAGTAGCATATGTTAATAAAACTTTTGAAATAATAAAATAATAATTAAAATTACAACAGTAGGAAGTGACAAACCTTCCTTCATCCAGTTTGGTCTCAATGTTCTCTCCGGTACAAATGCACCACTTACACCCCCTTTTAATAACAGATTTTGAGCTCAAATACTCCTCCAAACATAACTTGGAATAAACTGCTTGGTTTCGTAACTAGATTCTATGCTTGTTTGCCAAGCATGGCAAGGTTGAAAGCTTGTAGGTAGACGCTTCCAACAGAGCCAATGTAAGCCGCAACCATTGTTGCCACTATGACCCCACCATAAAAAGTTAAGCATTTTTTCTATATCTTCAGTTAAAGTACTAGGAAGGAGAAAAATACTCATAACATAAGTAGGAATGAATTGCAAGATTGATTTAATTATAATTTCTCTTCCTGCTTCAGAGATGTGTCTACTACTCCAAGAATTGCTCTTCCTCCAAATTCCATCCTCTATAAATTTAAATGTTGATTTTTTACTTCTAGCAATATTATAGAAGGTGCACCTATTTATTTACTGGTGCCAAAGAACCTGAGTCACACCAAGCTGACTAGCAATATCTTGCACCTCATCTATAACATTTCTGATACAATAAAATTCAGACTTATGGAAGTTAATAGGCTAACTAGAAGCTGCTTCCTAGACAGTTAGAATATTTTTTTAAACGATGGGAAATTTTAGGTATTCATACAAATCTTAATCCCATGTAGCTCTCCTCTGTTTTCAGCTTGTTGGATTAGTGTCAAAAGGCCTTCACCACATGTAATAAATACAGACGGTGTTAAAGGATCATCTTGCCTTAAGCCTCTACCAGGAATAATAGGCCCCACCATATGAGCATTAACAACAATAGAGTACTCCACTGATGCAATGCATAACATATTCGAACCACACATCATGACCAAACACACCCTTGTTAGCAATGATAGCAAAACAAGGTTGGAACATCATGACAAAACCACACACCCTTGTGGCCAAACTTTACAAAGCAAGGTACTTTCCGAATTCCTCTTTTTTTGATTCTAAAATTGGCCACAATCCGAGTTATGCTTGGAGAGGTCTTTGGAAAACTAGAGATATTCTCATGAATGGTTGTAGGTGGAGGATTGGAAACGGAAATAGCATCAAAGTTACGAATGAACCTTGGTTGAGAGATTTAGAGAGCGCGTGGATTCCATCTCCACAAAAGCAAGGTGTGTATGATTTACTTGTTAGTGATCTTATGCTCCCGAATGCGAAAATGTGGGATAAGGGAAAGATTGAGTCTTTATTTCCTATGCATGTAGCTAGCCGTATTAGTGAAGTGCCTTTATTTGATATGCTTGAAGATGATAAGTTGGTGTGGGTGGATAGTTCTAATGGGCATTATAATGTTAGAAGTGGTTACAAACTGTTTTTTAACATCACAGGGAGATTTGTTCATGCATCTCATAATGAGAATTGGACTAATTTAT
Organism: Trifolium repens; assembly: GCA_030408175.1. Taxonomy (NCBI): domain Eukaryota; kingdom Viridiplantae; phylum Streptophyta; class Magnoliopsida; order Fabales; family Fabaceae; genus Trifolium; species Trifolium repens. Next base: position 17,139,918 of record CP125839.1, on the reverse strand, counting down.
GGAATATTGCTGCTCCCCCTAAAACTAAACATCTTTTATGGAGATTTTGCAAGGGTTGTATTCCGACTCGTACGCGCTTACAAGATAAACATGTTCCGTGTCCTACATTATGTCCGCTATGTAACAATGATGATGAAACCGAGCTGCATGTTTTATTTAATTGTGTTGCTAGCATGCAGGTTTGGCATTATGCAGGATTGGAAGATGTGTTTTTGTGTCGTGTACAAAATGCAGCGAATGTTCAACATGTTATCCACGCAATCTGCACACACGAAGAGAAGGAGATAGCTGGTCGGTTTGCTATGACAGTTTGGGTCCTGTGGAACAATAGAAATAATAAAGTATGGAACGACGTCGCGGAACCGGGAAGAAGTCTTGGTGTTAAAGCGAAACTGATGTGGGATGAGTGGAACTTAGCGCAACAGCAGCAGCCTAGGCAACACATTACGCAGCAGCAACATGTTTTTTCTTGGGAAAGACCAGTCCATGGGTGGCTAAAATGTAACGTGGATGCAGCTTTTCACAAACACTTGAACAAGACTAGTTCGGGATGGTGTCTACGTGATCATATGGGGAGATTTATACGAGCAGAGACTACTTGGATGAATGGAAATTGCACCATAGTGGAAGGAGAATCAATTGCCTTAATTAAAGCTTTGCATGCCATGGAACAACAAGGCTTTTCTCATGTTATTTTTGAGTCCGATTCTAAAAGCGTTGTGGATGCAATTAACCATTTGCGCGGTGGTAGTTCCGAGTTTGGTTTTCTTATTTCGCTTATTAATAATTATTTGTACCGTAATCCAAACTTCGTGGTTAAGTTTATTAAGCGACAAGCGAACATGGTAGCTCATACTCTAGCTAGGGCGGCCATTTCTTGGCCTTGTTGCTGTACCTTTGAAACTCTACCTATTTGTATTGCGAATTTGTTGATTAATGAAATGATATAAGTTTTTATTTGTAAAAAAAAAAAAAAAACATATTCGAACCAATCCACTTTTGAGAGAAACCCGCCTTAGTCATCGTATCTTTGAAGAAATCCCAATTGATACGGTCGTAATTAAGAGCTGCCTCACCTTTCTTGCCCCCAGTTTTAGATTTCATGTAATGTATTTTTTCAATAGGTGCCATTGCATTATTAAGGATTGATCTTTTGGGGACAAAAGCTGATTGATTATCCGATATGCACTTGTCAAGAATCGGTTTCAGCCTATTTGCAAGGACATTCACAACTTTGTATAGAATATTGCAAAATGAGATTTGACTTCAATAATTCATATGGTTGGCATGGCCAACTTATTTCTGGTACACCATGTGTTCAGCGGATGCAGACTTGGTATGTATTGAGGACAAAAATAAAAATTTGCTCAAATTACAGGAACGAAAACCAAAATTCACTCAAATTACACGGATGAAATCAAATTTCGTCCTTGTAATTTGAGCGAATTTTGATTTTCCTCCCTGTAAATGGAGTGAATTTTAGTTTTCAACCCTTCAATTTAGGTGAATTTTTATTTTCATCCTCAATACATGTCAAGTTAGAGTCTCCTGAACACATGGTAGTTGTCCAGTCAGCAGTTACTCACCTTGTCAGCATTTTGTGTGACATGGCCAGAGTAGGGACTAAAATGAAAGGAATATGAAATTACAGGGACAAATATAAAGATTTTTTTTAGGGATTACGATTCAAATTCGCTAACATTTTAGAGATTAAAATCACATTTTTTTTCTAAAAATTTTGTTTGAGTTTGTTAAGGGCAGTTGTAACCTATGAAGCACGGACACCTCTAGGAGATGGCGTGTCGCGGTGTCCAACATGCGTCGGTGTCCGACACTTGTACGACACCCGTACGACATCTGTCGGAATAGTCAAATAAGTTTCACCAAAAAAATAATTTTTTTGTTTGCTTTGACACTCTAAAAAATTTAAACATGTATTGAAACAATGTTATCAATGAAGAATTAAAGATATTAATTTTAATTAGAATATTTTTAATTTTTTTAATAATAAATCGATAAATAAAATCAAATTTTATCATATATACAACGGTGTCAGTGTCCCATTTTTTTACATTATCGGTATCGAAGTGTCCGTATCATATCGTGTCACAGTGTCCGTGCCAGAGTCTGTGCTTCATAGGTTGTAACTACCTTGTGAAATGTATAGGATAATTAAGTTGCATCGAGTCATCATTAGTGTATGTATAAATAATTGAGATCATTAAAAACAAAAAAAAAATGTTGAGATCATTAGTGAATAAAGGCTAATTCATTTTATTGTGATTAAATCTTTTCATCTTTCTAATTTTCATTCCTTCTCTATCTCTTTCTTCTTCTCCAAGAAACTGTGAAATAGTCAAGAACAGAGTAATCTTGTACGAACAAAGGTAAAGATTAAAGAACATTATCAACAAAAAAAATAAAATACAAGCCCAAAATAGAAAAAGATTCCATTGAGCCAAACTAGTAGAAAAGAAAATATTTTACAACATAATTACATCATACAATGTTGGAATCATTAGTAGTTGTATGGATATTTGTCACTGGGACTGAATGAGTAGCAAAATTAGTCCCATCCATCAAAAACTGAAATGGGTTAAAAGTCTTTGGAACTTCTAATGCACCTTCCAACATTTTTACCACCTCACTCATCATAGGCCTTAATTCTGGCCTATATTGAACACACCATAAAGCTACCTTAATCATTCTCTTAGCAATTTCTCTATTTTTTTCCTCAATTCCACAAACTATCATTGCTTCCTCTAATAGTCCAGCATCAACCTTTTTCCATACCCAAATGGGAAACCACTCTTGGCTTTCGGTATTCTTAATGTCAAGGTTTCTTCTCCTACCAATTATTTCGAATAAAAGCATACCAAAACTATAAACATCGCATTTGTGAGTTACAGGAAATGGCATCCACAGCTCAGGCGCGGCGTAACCAGGTGTATTTTCCCTGTTGCGAAGTTTGGCCAAACCAAAATCAGCGACTTTAGGATAGAAATTCTTATCCAAGAGAATATTTCCCGGTTTTATATCATAGTGAATTATTCTATGGTCGCAGAATTCATGCAAGTAAGCTATGCCTCTGGCCAGACCAATTGCAATCTCATGAAGCTTTTCGTATCCTAACGCCTTTTTTTCGTCGAATAGATACCTATCAAGTGATCCATTCACCATGCATTCATAAACAAGTGCTACTAAATCCTTTTCAAAGCAAAATCCATATAACCTAACAAGATTGAAATGATGAATTGTACCAATTTTTCCAACTTTTGCCATAAATTGTTCGTCGGTTTTTTTACCAGAACTATCGCGTAAAACCTTCACAGCTACCATTGTTCCATTACTAAAAATTCCTTTGTAAACTTTTCCAAATCCACCTAAACCCAACAAGTTGGAGTAATTGTCTGTTGCAATACTTAGTTGTTGACCACTGAATCTTATTGGTTTCTCTTTTTCCATGTCATCCAAAAATTTATCCATAGTTATAAATTGTGTATCTGCTGGATTAATGGTTCCACCACTTGTTTGATTTTTTCTACTACTATCCGCCGCACAAAGCAAAATAGCTACCTTAATAACAAGCAACACTGCAAAATAAATAGTATTATTTAAGTATAATTTTTTTAACTAAACCATTGAAAAACAAAAATAGGACAAAATTTGATAAACAAGAGCATCATCACAAATTAATTAGACAATCATACCTATGATCAGAACAACGATATTAGTTGGAGTGTCCGACATTATAAGGGATAAAAATTTAAAACATTAAATGTTTTTGGGAGGAAGAGGCAAAGTATTCAAACTTAAATACAAATTAAGAAAATCCAACGTCACAATCAAGGAAAATAATCATATATACATTAATTATCAATTAAGCATATAATTCAAAACACTGTCACCTCCATCCCTAATTTTTAGTCTTTAACTTTTTATTTTTGTCACAAACACTCTTTTTCTTAATAAAGTAAATATTAAAAAAACTTAACTTATCAATATTTATTATTACTATTTGTTAAGGTGAGCACCCTTACATATAAGTACAACTATACTATTAAATTAAAGTAGATAATAGTTTAATAAATTCATAAATAATAATTAATATAGAAAAATAAATAAATATTTCTACACCGATCAAAATTATATACCTCAACCGATGTAACGGTATATATTCATATAAAATGTGCACCAAATAATTTTTCAGTTCTTAATCAATGTGCAATAAGAATCAAAATTTAGAGATAAAGGTATACATAAAATCTAAATTAAGGGTCTGTTTGATCTACAAAATCTAAGTACTGCACATAACATATTACATAAAAGAATAATAAAGGACAAACATTTAAGGTATTGACCAAATTTTATTTTATACAATTTTTAGTGGACAAAATGTTATTTTTGTATTTTAACTACTTAAAAAGTTATTCTATACTAAATGTTTTTGGGAGGAAGAGGCAAAGTATTCAAACTTATATGCAAATTAAGAAAATCCAAAGTCACAATCAAGGAAAATAATCATATATACATGAATTATCAATTAAGCATATAATTCAAAACACTGTCATCACCGTCCCTAATTTTTAGTCTTTAACTTTTTATTTTTGTCACAAACACTCTTTTTCTTAATAAAGTAAATATTAAAAAAACTTAACTTATCAATATTTATTATTACTATTTGTTAAGGTGAGCACCCTTACATATAAGTACAACTATACTATTAAAGTAGATAATAGTTTAATAAATCCATAAATAATGTTTAATATAGAAAAATAAATAAATATTTCTACACCGATCAAAATTATCTACCTCAACCGATGTAACGGTATATATTCATATAAAATGTGCACCAAATAATTTTCCAGTTCATAATCAATGTGCAATAAGAATCAAAATTTAGAGATTAAGGTATACATAAAATCTGAATTAAGGGTCTGTTTGATCTACAAAATCTAAGTACCGCACATAACATATTACATAAAAGAATAATAAAGGACAAACATTTAAGGTATTGACCAAATTTTATTTTATACAACTTTTAGTGGACAAAATGTTATTTTTGTATTTTAACTACTTACGCAAAGAACAAAAAGTTATTCTATACTAAATGTTTTTGGGAGGAAGAGGCAAAGTATTCAAACTTATATGCAAATTAAGAAAATCCAAAGTCACAATCAAGGAAAATAATCATATATACATGAATTATCAATTAAGCATATAAATTCAAAACACTGTCATCACCGTCCCTAATTTTTAGTCTTTAACTTTTTATTTTTGTCCCAAAAATAAAGTATTGATCAAATTTTGTGTTACACGATTTTTGGTGGACAAAATGTTATTTTGGTATTTTAGACAATTTATACAAAGAACAAAAAGTTATCATATAATTCAATAGGGGACAAGAATTTCAATTTTTATCATATCATTTTATCTCAATTTGTCAAGTACCAGAAACAGTTTTAACATCAAACAGAATCCACTAAAATTATCATATCTAATCTCTTATTTTTTATCGGATCGAACACATCCTATGCCGTTATCTACGACACCAATTTAGTGATTAATCATACATGCTTAATTTCAAACCAAAGAAACAAAGAAACGCGTAAGAGATATAAAGATTTAATAATACGATCCCATGTCACTCAAAATAATTAAATAAGATAATATTAATTACATGATTCCATGGTTATACTACTTCATCGGAAGAGATTAGAAGCATAATTCCAAGCCGGTCATGAACATAACATATGAACAAAATCTATAGCGATAAATACATAGGATTAATATTTGCAATTTCCAGGTAAATTCTTAGAATGTCTCGATGCATATTGAGTTGTGGGCATTCCAGCCTAATGTGCCTGAATTTTCCACATTCATAGCACAAACCTTTAGACTTTCCCGTCTTATTATATGTTGTTCTTCATAGCACAGTCCCCTTAAACTTCCAATAGAGTTCACTATAATCACTAAAGATTATAATTTGTTCAAGCACACAGTAAGAGACTTCATTTTCTCAAGTTTGAACAAACAAGAGACTTTCAATGTTCAAGCACAAGCAAGAGACTTCACTAACTTAAAAGAGTGTTAAGAAAGTTGAGATTGAACGCTTGATATACTATCAGTGATCACTATGCCAAAATAGGCTTTAGACAACACTTTTTTTTTGCCTTAGACTGTGCTTTAAAAGCGCTATCTATTTTAGCGTTGTTAAAAGTGTAGACAACGCTTAATAATCAAGTTAAAGCGATCTAATATCATCTTTAGACGGAGCTTATTTATAAAAATGTTGTCTAATCTAATCTTTAAACAGCGCTTTTCAATGCTAAACTCTATTGTATGGTAGTTTTAGATAGCACTTTTCAACACTAAGCGTTGTTGTAGGGTAGTTTTAGACAGCGCTTTCCAAAGCTAGGCGTTGTTGTAGGTTAGTTTTAGACAACGCTTTGCTGAGATAACTGCTGTTGTAGGTCATATTTTAGACAACAGACACTAAATATATTTATAAAAAATATAAAATATTTGAGTCTCATAAAATTGACACTAAATTTTTTATTTTTCCATAGCGTCTCAATATTGTCCATAAAAGCGGACGCTATATTTAATTATTTGATCAAAATAAAGATTTACAATAAAAGAAACATAAGCGTCCATCAAGTAGACTCATAAGAGACGCTAGTAGCGTGTAAGTCGGGGCATAGGCTAATATTTTGGAAGCTAAAGAGCAATTTTGTTGTAGTGGCTTCAAAAGTCTGATGCTTGTTATGTATGTTGATGGTTGGTTCATCATTAATATTACACAACACTTTCTTTGCTGTATAATTTTGCACCCGTACGCGGGTTCACTTAGTAGTGCATGTGGTGTTTGCACGTTTGCTTATGTTTTAACTAGACCACTTTTGTAGTTTTTGCACGTTTTGTTAGAATATTTTATTTTTATTTTAATGTATATATATTTAAAAATAAAATTGTATCAAATTGTAGACATAAATCCTTAGAAGGAGACGCAAGGGGTTGAACTCACAACCTTGTTTTAATAAAACACCAATTTAATAAGCAAGACTATTATGGTCATGTGACCATAAGCACCAATTTTATACGCACTCACATAAAATTAAAATATAGAATTAATTTTTGATTATTTATGAAAAAATTAAAAAATTAAAATAAAAATTAACATTTTGTGAATATGATTAATAGAGTTATTCGTCACGTGACAATATAAGACCAATCCTATGACATATGCAAATATTTTGATATTTTCTGCATAATACTGTATATCATATATTAAATATTTTAGGGTTAATAGGTCTTTACCCCCTGCTAAGTGAGTGTGTTTTGCGTTACCCCCTGCTAAAAATTTCTTGAAGATTGCCCCCTTGCAAAGTTTTTTTTGATGGTTTCCCTCCTTGAGTGCACTTTTTACATCGGTTATTTTGTTCAACCGATTTAAAAAGTTAAAATTTCTTGCATCCAAGAGAGGAAAAGGGGGGAAACCAAAAAAAAAAACTTTGCAAGGGGGCAATCTTCAAGAAATTTTTAGCAGGGGGGTAACGCAAAACACGTCCACTTAGTAGGGGGGTAAAGACCTATTAACCCAATATTTTATTGATGTAAATAAAAATTTAGTGCCGTGTGAAATAATACTTAACCAAGTTTAGGAAAGACCGTACGAGTGGCCGGCGGCCGTGAAGAGTCCTAAGATTTACTGACATCCCCATGTACTCAAATTTAAGCATATACTTTAATTTACTAACTTGTCATACTATCTTAAATTATAAACTAGAGATTGATAAAAAAAAAAACTTAATTCAATTTCATCAGCCATGTTTATCGTTACAACTTTAGTTGGCGTTCTATGTATGTAGGGTTTTAAACTATATGTTTTTTTTTTTTTTCAACATTTTTTACTTTGTTAGTTTTCTTTTTTCATGGTTTAATTCATGTTTTAACTGATGCAGTTATCATTGCTCTAGTGTCAACTGCCTTCGTATGGTTACTATTATATTTTCAAAAAGACTCACAATTTATCACAGGAGCGGCAGTGAGTAAACTTTTAGAGGATATAGAAAAGGAGAAGCTAGTTAAGTTCACTGATCAACAACTAAGGATTGCGACCGATAAAGGTGGTTTTGGAATTGTTTTTAAAGGATGTTTTAGTAATGGAACCATGATAGCTGTCAAGGTTCTGCATGGGAGGTCTACCGAGGAAAATTATAAGCAATTTATGGCAGAAGTCGGAACAATTGGTAAAGTTCATCATTTCAATCTCCTCAGGCTGTACGGTTTTTGTTTCGAAAAAAATATTATAGGACTTGTTTATGAATATATGGGAAATGGATCTCTTGACAAATATTTGTTCCAAGAGAACGTAATATTAGGATTCGAAAAGCTTCAAGAGATTGCAATTGGGACGGCAAAAGGAATTGCTTACTTGCATGAAGAGTGTCAACAAAGAATAATCCACTATGATATAAAACCGAGAAATATTCTCTTGGATGAAAATTTTAATCCTAAAGTTGCTGATTTTGGTTTGGCTAAGCTTTGTAACAGAGAAAATATTCACATAACGATGACTGGAGGAAGGGGGACGCCTGGTTATGCCGCACCTGAACTTTGGATGCCATTTCCCGTTACTTATAAATGCGATGTTTATAGTTTTGGGATATTATTATTTGAAATTATTTGTAGGAGAAGAAATCATGATGCTAACATTTCTGAAAGCCATGAATGGTTTCCAATGTGGATTTGGAAAAAATTTGATGCTGAAGAAGTGGAAGACTTGCTAGTAGCATGTGGGATAGAGGAGAAAAATAAGGAGATTGTTGAGAGGATGGTTAAGGTAGCTTTTGTTGGTTTGTAATTCAAGCTCTGCTGAATTCTGATGCTCATCAGAAGCTGAACTCATCAGAACCTGAAGCAACCAACTTCTGATGCTCACATAGCTTCTGAAGGTCACAGGTTCTGATGGAACAGGTTCTGAAGCTGCTTAGCTTCTGCTCTGTTTTAGTAGTTAGCTAGCGTAGTTAGTTAGTTAGTTATTTTTTTGTTTTGTCCTAGGTAGTTAAGGCAGTTGCACTTTACGCAACCCCCTCTTGTATATATAACTACTAAGGTCCTTTGTGGAAGAATAAGATTTACTTTTTCCTTTATTCATTCTCTTCAAGTTTTATTCATAGTTCTCGTTTTCTTTCTTAGTGTTCTAAGTTCTTTGTTGTTCATTCTTTGTGAGAGTTTATCTCCAACAAAGTGGTATCTAGAGCTCGTACGATCCAAAGGGATCTTGATTCGTTCTTGAAAGAAGAATCAGGTTGAAAGTGAATCAACCATGGCTGGGAACAACAATTTCCATGCGAATTTGCCAGTTTTCGATGGAAAGAATTGGGATAGATGGGTGAAGCAGATGAAGGTGATATTCAATGTTCAAGAAGTGTATGAACAAGTGAATGCAGCAATCACTCCTCTACCAGAAAATGCAAATGAAGAACAAAGAACAACATTCAGAGAAGCAAAGAAGAAAGATAACAAGGCCCTGTTTCTCATTCATCAATGTGTTGATTCAAAGGTGTTTGAGAAGATTGCAGATGCTGAGAACTCCAAAGATGCATGGGATATCTTGCAAAAGAGTTATGGTGGTGATGCAAAAGTGAAGAAAGTAAAGCTTCAGGCCTTGAAGAGACAGTATGAACTGTTGCAGATGAAGAGTGATGAATCAATTGCTGATTACTTCACAAGATTGGTGACTCTCACCAATCAGATGAAGAATTGTGGAGGTAATCTTAATGAGCAAGAAACGGTGGAAAAGGTACTAAGAACTTTGACTTCTAAATTTGAGCATATAGTGGTGACTATAGAAGAGACTAAAGATTTGAGTGAGATCAAGATAGAGGATCTGCAAAGCACTCTTGAAGCTCATGAGTTGAAACATGGTGAGAGGAGCCATGGCAAAGAAGATGAGCAAGCTCTTTTCTCAAAATTCAAGAAGTATCAAAGTGAGAAGAAGAAATGGCAGAACAAGAAAGACTCCAAGAAAAGCAAGGAGAATGCTGAGACAGTGCCTGAATCCTCTAGTGGAGGAGGAGGGAAACAGAAAGATAAGTCAAAGAAGAAGGACAAGAGCAAGATTCAGTGCTACAACTGTGACAAATATGGGCATTATGCCAATGAATGCAAAAATCCAAAGAAAAAGAAAGGTCGAGACAATGAAGAAGAGGCCAAGGTAGCACATGATAGCTCAGGTTCTGATGATGAAACCAGTTTCATGGTGACAATTGCTGATGAAGCAGCAGATTCCATGGTTTGGTACTTTGATTCAGGGTGTTCTAACCATATGACTGGCAATAGAAGCATCTTGACTGACTTTGATGAATGTCTCAACACAAAGATCAGATTGGCCAACAGTGATTCCATTAAGGCAGAAGGTATGGGTAATGTGGTGATCCAAAGATCGAATGGGAAGAAAGCTGTGATTGAAAAGGTTCTCTATGTCCCTGGTATGAAGTGTAACTTGATGAGCATAGGGCAATTAATCTCAAAGGGTTTCAAGATAGTAATTGAGGATGAGACTCTGCAACTCTTTGATTCCAAGAAGAGACTGATTTTTAAAACAGCCCAAAGCAAGAACAGGATCTACAAGACTCAAATCAAAGCTATTGAAGCTACATGCTTGTCCGCAACTGCTGAAGAGAAAGATAGTGATCTATGGCACAAGAGGTATGGGCATTTGAATTTTAAGAGCTTGTCAATGCTTAACTCAAAATGCATGGTGTTAGGATTGCCTAGTGTCATAACTCCAGTTGATACATGCACAACTTGCCTGTTAGGAAAACATCATAGATCATCATTTAAAAGTCATCTTCCTATGAGATCTAGTGATGTGTTAAATGTTGTGCATTCTGACATTTGTGGACCATTTGATGTGTTATCAACTGGTGGAAACAAATACTTCATAATGTTTGTTGATGAGTACTCTAGGATGATATGGTTATACCATATAAAAGCTAAGAGTGATGCTTTTGAAGTGTTTAAGAAGTTCAAAACACTGGTTGAGAAGCAAAGTGACAAGTCATTGAAGGTTCTGAGAACAGATGGTGGAGGTGAGTATACCTCTACAGAGTTTGAGAATTATTGTAAGGAACAAGGCATAATTCATAAAGTTACTGCACCATATACTCCTCAGCACAATGGTCTTGCAGAAAGGAGGAATAGAAGTATTCTAGATATGGCTAGAAGCATGGTGAAGCAGAAGAATCTGCCCAAGAGGTTCTGGGGTGAAGCTGTTGCTACAGCTGTTTACATTCTGAATAGAAGTCCTACTAAGAAGCTGAAGGATAAGGTACCTGAAGAGGTGTGGTCCAAGAATAAGCCAAGTGTAAGTCACTTAAAGGTATTTGGCAGCTTGTGCTACAAACATGTACCTGATGCTAAGAGAAAGAAGCTGGAAGACAAGAGTGTTCCTATGATATTGGTTGGATATCATAGAACTGGTGCCTATAGATTGTATAATCCTACAAGTGACAAAGTAGAGATTAGCAGAGATGTGAAGGTACTAGAAAATGAAAGTTGGGATTGGGGTCAGAAGCTCTCATCTAAGAAAACTTATGCAGTGGACTTAGGAGGTGAAGCAAGCACTGCTAATGACACTCCCACTTTTGTGAATCAGCATCAAGGTAATGTAAGTGATGAAGACATGCATACTTCAAGTGATGATGAGGATACTAATGTACCACCAAGACCTCATAGAAACATTCAATTGCCAAGAAGGTTAGTTGACTGTGAGATTGTATCAGACAATGCAGTAGACAATGAAGGAGAAATTGTGCATTATGCAATGCTTGCAGATACTGAACCTTTAGATACCAAAGCTGCACTGAAGAGTAAAGTTTGGATGGAGGCAATGATTGATGAGTTGAAGTCTATAGAGAAGAACAAGACATGGGACTTGTGTGAATTGCCCTCTGATAAAAAGGCAATTGGTGTGAAATGGGTGTACAAAGTCAAGCAAAATCCTGAAGGCAAGGTGATAAAATACAAGGCAAGACTTGTGGCCAAAGGATTCCTTCAGAAGCAAGGTTTGGACTATGATGAGGTATTCTCTCCAGTGGCAAGACATGAAACTATAAGGCTAGTGATTGCATTGGCTTGTAGTAGAAGATGGCCCTTATTTCATTTAGATGTGAAGTCAGCATTTCTAAATGGACCCTTAGAGGAAGATGTGTATGTGAAGCAGCCTCCAGGGTTTGAATTGAAGGGCAAGGAAGGCAAAGTTCTGAAGCTGAATAAGGCTCTGTATGGTCTGAAGCAAGCTCCAAGAGCTTGGAACAAAAGAATTGATCAATTCTTTGTTATGCAAGGCTTCAGAAAATGCAGTGTAGAGTATGGTGTTTATGTGAAATGCAGTGATGACAAACACATGTTAATCATATGTTTGTATGTTGATGATCTGTTAGTAACAGGTAGCTCATCTATAGAAATAGAGAATTTCAAATCACAGATGAAGTGTGAGTTTGAAATGACTGACCTAGGAAAGTTAACTTACTTTCTGGGAATGGAGCTCTTAGAAACTCCAAAAGGGATGATATTGCATCAAGCTAAATATGCCACTGAGATTCTGAGAAAGTTTGAAATGCTTGATTGCAATTCATCAGTCACACCTGCAGATACAAGAGCCAAGATTGAAGAAGATACAGGCAGTGATGCAGTGGACTCTACCATGTTCAGGCAATTGATAGGTTCACTGAGGTATTTGTGTCAAACTAGACCTGATATCAGTTATGCAGTTGGCTATGTAAGCAGGTTTATGAGTAAACCACTGAAGTGTCACCTATTGGCAGCTAAGAGGATACTTAGATACATCAATGGCACAATCCACTATGGTGTTGTATTTCCATACTCTAAGGACAATGGAAAACTTGAGTTAAGTGGATTTTCTGATGCAGATTGGTGTGGTGATAAGGTGGACAGGAGGAGTACCAGTGGTTATTTGTTTAAATTTCAAAATGCACCAGTGTCTTGGTGCTCTAAGAAGCAGTCAGTCATAGCACTCTCCAGCTGTGAGGCAGAGTATGTAGCAGGGTCCCTAGCTGCATGTCAGGCAAATTGGCTGCAATCACTTCTCAGTGAGATGAACATTATTGCTGACACTACAGTGGTGCTGAAGATCGACAACAAGTCAGCAATCAACCTGGCTAAGAACCCTGTTAGCCATGGGAAGAGCAAACACATTGAGACAAGATTTCACTTCCTCAGAGACCAAGTCACTAAAGGAAAGTTGAAACTTGAATATTGCTCTACTGACAATCAACAAGCTGATATTCTAACTAAGGCTGTGAAAAGAGCCCAATTTCTCAAGCTCAGAAGAGAAATAGGAGTTGTGAGCTTTGACAGCTTGAATTAAGGAGGAGTGTTGGTTTGTAATTCAAGCTCTGCTGAATTCTGATGCTCATCAGAAGCTGAACTCATCAGAACCTGAAGCAACCAACTTCTGATGCTCACATAGCTTCTGAAGGTCACAGGTTCTGATGGAACAGGTTCTGAAGCTGCTTAGCTTCTGCTCTGTTTTAGTAGTTAGCTAGCGTAGTTAGTTAGTTAGTTATTTTTTTGTTTTGTCCTAGGTAGTTAAGGCAGTTGCACTTTACGCAACCCCCTCTTGTATATATAACTACTAAGGCCCTTTGTGGAAGAATAAGATTTACTTTTTCCTTTATTCATTCTCTTCAAGTTTTATTCATAGTTCTCGTTTTCTTTCTTAGTGTTCTAAGTTCTTTGTTGTTCATTCTTTGTGAGAGTTTATCTCCAACAGCTTTGTCGTGTGTTCAATATAGGCCAGAATTAAGACCTACCATGAGTGTTGTAGTAAATATGTTGGAAGGTTTAGTTGAAATATCAAAACCTTTGAATCCTTTCCAACACATGATTGATGGAGCTTTTCCTTCTCTTCTAGTGCCAACATCACATATCAATATTGATACAAGTATTGGTGGGTGTTATTCCTATTATGACAAAGTACCAAATAGAATTAGCATCTGCCTAAAACATTAAGCATTTGCGTTTCATATATTTTTAGGCGCATTGAAATCATTTGTCATTTGTTTCAAAGTTTTCTTAATTTGTAGATGTTTTGAATAATATGAAATATATATGTATATTTGTTCATAATTAAGCAAGTCGAGAAAATCTAAGTGAATGAATTGTTAGGAACATACTAATTTGGTGCACTGCAATATCTACAATCTTGGTATGATTAGATGATTAAACATTGACTTAACTGTGACTCGTTTTAACTTACGATGATATTGTCTATGATTCAAAATTATTAAGCTACCTTGTTTCGTAAGAAAAAATTAATGCAAAATATTTTCTTTTCTTGTTTTGGCAAGGCACTTGGGCCACAAAGATATTTCTTAGTGTGCAAGACTAACAATCTTGGTTGGCAAGACATATGGGGCCCACAAGAATATTTCTTTATGTGCAAGTCTAACAAACTTGTTTGGCAAGTTCATAAAGTTGTGTCTTCGAGTGCAAGACAAGTAGGTTGGGATCTATATGTACACAACAAGAGTTTCACTTTTAGAAGAGAGAGCAAGTGGAGAGCAATTCAATGGGATTTGCCGCTGTTGGATATTGCCTTGAAAATGATGCCGTTGCAGGAAGCTGGTGTGCCCTGGTGAGGGCTTAGCAGGCAGCAGGCAACGGGCAGGCGTGTCCTCGTGAGGGCGCAGGTCTGCGGGCACCAGGGCGCAGTGGTCTTGGGTGCTGGCGCCAGGGCGCAGACCCGCGTGGTTATATAGCTGTTTTGCGTTTTCAGGGCTCAGAAGGTGTTTTTTAGGGTTTCTAAGGCCAACATACATACTAGGGTTAATAGAGAACATCTTGGGAAGACTCTAGGGTTGGGAGAAACATTCTATCACCTTGGAAACACTTATTGATTGAATCTCTTGGTCACAGGGAGAGATTCGAGACTAGGGTAGAATTAGGAAAACTCTAATTCTTGTAACTCTTGTGGAGAATCTCATTGTAATCAAGGTTTCTATCGATAGTGGAACGGAGAAGCTGTTCTCTCCCCCAGATTAGGTTCATTAACACCGAACTGGGTAAACAATCGTTTGTGTTCTTTACCGCTTTCGTTGTTTTATTCTTGTTCGTGATTATTATTGTCTGTTCTCAATTTGTGGTTGCTTTAATCGTTTGCTTCACACACTAAAGGTTATTGGTTGTTGGAACAAAGTGGATCTGACATAAACCTCTGAAGTTTAATAAGTTTTGATGATAACAAAGTGTTAAAATTGCAATTGGTATTACTAATGATTGTTCTAGTGTGCAGAATTATAAGTTAAAATTCATTCAGAAGCACTACGAACAAAAGCAGAGAAGCCAAGCTAAGAAGCTCTGAAAGCGTATCGCTGATCATCAGAAGCTTAAAATTCAAGTTCTGAAGTTAGTGGCTCTGAAGACTAAAGCTAGATTCTGAAAGAGTTCAGAAGCTGAAGACCATAAGAAGCTACAACACCAGACTCTGAAGCAAAAAGAATTTACGTCACTCTAGAACTGACAAGATTAGAAGCAATGATTGAAGAATAATCTACTTAAGGTCTCTGTCATATCCACAAGAAGGAATATTCGTTGGTACAACGTAAACCTTATCCATAAGTGGAGCGTATTTGAGGATTGTACAATCGTACTATTATTACTCAAAATGGTTGGGTGATATTTCAAATATGCAAGGTAGTGGAATTGGATTTCTTTCTATAGAAGGCAATACATAGCTATCATATTGTACGATTCATTCCAGCTGGCACCCTATCTCTCTGCAACGGTCATTCCCATTCCTTCAATATAAATAGAAGACTCAAATGGAAGAAATGACTACCGTTCTAATATATACTCTAAGACTCTGAAAAACGCTGACACTCAAGAACTAAATTTGTCATTCATTGTCTTAAGTAATTTGTGTTGTATTTTGTAAACACCTCTGATAGTATATCAAGTGTCTGATAACTTTCAATTTATTTGTAAAGTTTTGAGAAGTCTGTTGTTAGTTGTAACTTGAGCAATTGTGAGAAGTCTCTTGCTTGTGAGCTTGAGCATTTGTAATCTCTTAAGATTATAGTGAAACTCCCTTGGAAGTGCAAGGGGACTGGAGTACTCTCGGATTGTGAGAGGAACCAGTATAAAAATCTTTGTGTCTCTCTCTTCTCTCTTTCCCTCTCTGTTATCTTGTTTTGTGTTCTTAGATCCGTTGCAAAATCAGTCCTTGTTAAGAAAAAGTTTTAATTTCTGAAACACAATTCAACCCCCCCCCCCCCTTCTTGTGTTTTTCCACACCTTCATTGGTGTGATATCAATCGAATTCACAACAATTGGCGCCCACCGTGGGGCAAGAGTTCAAACAAATTAAGGCACCATCGGTGAAACTTTCCGGAAACAATTTTGAATTGTGGAAAATGAAGATGGAAGCAATTTTAATGGTCGAGAAGATGGATAAAACATGGAGTGTGGTTATCCGGTGCCTCGAAGACAAGAAGGTAAAGGAGATTGTGGTTAGTGATGAAGCTTACGAGGAAGGCTATGAGAGTGCAGGAGCACTCATAGTCACAAGCTTGGAACCATAGATGGTTGTCGGCCTGGAGAGGTGGTGAAACAATACTCAACATCGGCCTGGAGAGGCGATGGAACAATACTCAACATCAGAGCCTGGAGAGGCGTTGGTAACAATACTCAACATCGGCCTGGAGAGGCGGTGGAATAATACTCGACATCGGCCTGGAGAGGCGGTGGAATAATACTCGACATCGGCCTGGAGAGGCGGTGGAATAATACTCAACATCTGCCTGAAGAGGCTGTGATAAGAATACTTAAGTTTTGCAGGTTACAAGGTGGGAAACATAGTGAGACTTTGGTGGAGGAATCTCGGTTTGAGGTGGAGCTTCTGATAGTGGGACTAGAAGAAGGCAATCAACATTAGCTCTTGGCTATCTAGAAGATAGGGAGGAGAGTGGTAATGTTGTATCAAAGGAGTGTAGCTATGGAGACCTTGTGGTTTATTATCCGATTGTGGCTGAAGAAGTGCAAAACATGTTAAAGAACTTCAGGGAGGCAATTGGAAGCAACGGTAATCAAATTCGGGAACTTGTAGGACTATTGGAGGTAGTTGGATACAAGGAGAGTTTGAAGTTGCAGCTTGTGGAACTTACCTAAAATTCCAAGGTTAAGTTGAGAGGCAAGCAATTCTTCAGGAGGACGGACATGAACAATCCGGGGGATGAAGAGGGTAAGGTGGAGCTTGTAGGACTATCTAAAATTCCGATGATAGTTGGATGCAAGCGTTTCTTCGAGAGTACGGAGCGGTTCACTCCGGGGGTCGAAGAGGTTACGATGAGTCTTGTAGGGGTATCCTAAAAATTCATGGATAGCCGGAGGCAAGAGTTTCTTCGAGAGGACGGAAGGCATTCCGGGTTTCAAAGAGGGTGTTGTGAAAACAGGTGTAGCAGCACGGTGGTTGGTGGGAAGTTGGCATCACCATCGTTTTAAAGGCAAGGTGGAGATTGTTGGATATTGTCTTGAAAATGATGCCGTTGCAGGAAGCTAGTGTGCCCTGGTGAGGGCTTAGCAGGCACCAGGCAGCAGGCAACGGGCAGGCGTGTCCTCGTGAGGGCGTAGGTCTGCGGGCGCCAGGGCGCAGTGGTCTCGGGTGCTGGCGCCAGGGCACGGCCACGAGCCCTCGTGAGGGCGCCAGGGCGCAGCCTCGCGTGGTTATATAGCTGTTTTGCGTTTTCAGGGCTCAGAAGGTGTTTTTTAGGGTTTCTAAGGCCAACATACATACTAGGGTTAATAGAAAACATCTTGGGAAGACTCTAGGGTTGGGAGAAACATATTCTATCACCTTGGAAACACTTATTGATTGAATCTCTTGGTCACGAGGAGAGATTCAGGACTAGGGTAGAATTAGGAAAACTCTAATTCTTGTAACTCTTGTGGAGAATCTCATTGTAATCAAGGTTTCTATCGATAGTTGAACGGAGAGGATGCTCTCTCCCCCATATTAGGTTCATTAACACCGAACTGGGTAAACAATCGTTTGTGTTCTTTACCGCTTTCGTTGTTTTATTCTTATTCGTGATTATTATTGTCTGTTCTCAATTTGTGGTTGCTTTAATCGTTTGCTCCACACACTAAAGGTTATTGGTGTGATATCAATCGAATTCACAACAGCCGCCAACACAAAGGCTAGGGTATTAGAGAGAAATAAGAGGGGTTGTCTCTTGGTATAATCTTAGGGTTGAGCAAAGGAGTATTGAATATATTTTGGGTAGTCTAGATCAAATTTAGTCTATTGGTCACGGGAAAAGATTCGAAACTTGGGTAGAATTTAGATTGAAGGCTAATTCATGTAACTCAATTGAGATCACTTTGCGTAAGTTACTCGTTTGATTATATTGGAACGGAGAGCTGCTCTCTCCTCCAGAGTAGGTCAAATTGGACCGAACTGGGTAAACAAATTATTGTGTGTTCTCTCTTTATCGTTTTTATTGTTTTCATTATAATTGTTTATCCGCTTGATTATTAGTTGCCGTTTTTTTACTCCACACATCAAGTTTTCATTGGTGTGACTTTTAGACGAATTCACAACAAATGACATTGTTGTGAACATGATATATCTTGACGCATTGCAAAATTTACACTCATTTAGCGTGCAATGATTTGTACTAAATTCGTAGTCGTAAAACAACATACATGGCAAATTTTTTCTTTTTTAATAATAATGAGTTATAGATAGAGGAAAGGGAAGGATGAGGGTGCCAACATAGTTGGGATATCTGTTCCTACATAGATATCCATAGACTCTTAATTTATAAATAAAAAAAAAATTACTTACTTGATGAAAATGATGATGAATGAAAAATTTATTAATTTAAAAAAATGCATTTATTGGCGTCCCAAGGCCGCCAAGAAGTGGTTGTTACATCTATTTTTCACTTATTGGCAGCTTTTGGCAGTCATTAAGTATTACCAACATGCTTTTTATTGGCAGATGAAGCCTGCCAAGAAGTATTGACTTATTGGTGGTTTTTACGACTTATATTGGAGGCTTTTGGCTGCCAATAAATGTTTGTTTTTTTGTAGTGACAGTTCCTGTGACGTGTAGAAAGTATTAAAAAATCAAAAAATTGAATGGATACGTAAGTTTGTTGTATTTTTGTTTCCAAAGTAGCATTGAAATAATTTTTTTCTGTTGTATAAGATAACTTGTAATTTTTTTCTGTTGAAATAATTTTAGTAGTTAAAATTATGTTCGAGTTTGATAAGGCCAGTTGTGTAACTACTCTGTGAAATGCATAGGATAATAAGGTGCATTTAGTCATCATTAGTGTATCTAAAAATAAATGAGATCATTAGTGAATAAAGGCTAATTCATTTTTGTGACTAAATCTTTTTATCTTTCTAATTTTCATTCCTTCTCAATCTCTTTCTTCTTCTCCAAGAAACTGTGAAATAGTGAGAAACAAAGTAATCTTGTTCCAACAAAGTAAAGAACATTATCACCAAAAAAACATATACAAGACCAAAATAGAAAAAGATTCCATTGAGCCAAACTAGTAGAAAAGAAAATATTTTACAACATAATTACAACATTAAATACTTCCTTAGAAGTATCATATAAGTATTCATTCCATCATGCTATGCTAGATGCTAATTCAATCTCATACTTCTTCATAATAGGAGTAGCACATACAATGTTGGAATCACTTACCATAACAGAAGAGGCAGAGGAAGAAACATTAGTAGTTGTATAGGTATTTGTCACTTGGACTGAATGAGTAGCAAAATTAGTCCCATCCATCAAATATTGAAATGGATTAAAAGTCTTTGGAACTTCTAATGCACCTTCCAACATTTTTACCACATCACTCATCATAGGCCTTAATTCTGGCCTATATTGAACACACCATAAAGCTACTTTAATCATTCTCTCAGCAATTTCTCTATTTTTTTCTTCTATACCACAAACTATCATTGCTTCCTCTAATAGTCCAGCATCAACTTTTTTCCAAACCCAAATTGGAAACCACTCTTGGCTTTCAGTATTTTTAATGTCAAGGTTTCTTCTCCTACCAATTATTTCGAATAATAGCATACCAAAACTATAAACATCGCATTTGTGTGTTACAGGAAACGGCATCCAAAGCTCAGGTGCAGCGTAACCAGGTGTCCCTCTTCCTCCGGTCATCGTTATGTGAGTATTTTCCCTATTGCAAAGTTTCGCCAAACCAAAATCAGCAACTTTAGGATAAAAATTCTTATCTAAGAGTATATTTCCTGGTTTTATATCGTAGTGGATTATTCTAGGGTCGCACAATTCATGCAAGTATGTTATTCCTCTCGCTGTACCAATTGCAATCTCATGAAGCTTTTCGTATTCTAACGCCTTTTTATCGTCAAATAAATACCTATCAAGTGATCCATTCCCCATGTATTCATAAACAAGTCCTATCAAATTTCTTTCAAAGCAAAATCCATATAACCTAACAAGATTAAAGTGATGAATTCTACCAATTGTTCCAACTTCCGCCATAAATTGTTCGTCAATTTTCTTGCCAGAACTACCGCGTAAAACCTTCACGGCTACCATTGTTCCATTACTAAAAATTCCTTTGTAAACTGTTCCAAATCCACCTGACCCTAACAAGTTGGAGTAATTGTCTGTTGCAATTCTTAGTTGTTGACCACTAAATCTTATTGGTTTCTCTCTTTCCATGTCGTTTAGAAATTTATCCATAGTGAGTGTTATAAATTGTGTATCTGCTGGACTAATGGTTCCACCACTTGTTTGTTTTCTTCTATTACACACACAAACCAAAATAGCTACCTTAATAGCAACTATTACTGCAAAATAAATAGTACTATTGAATTAGAATTTTTTTTCACTAAACCAATAAAAAACAAAAATAGAAATGAAAATGAAAATAAAAACATCATCACTTAATTAGAGAATCATACCTATGACCACAACAACCTCAATTGTAGTAGTAGAATCCGTGGATGACATTAGACCAGAGATGAAAATTTAAACCACTAAATGTTTTGTGAGGAGCAAAGTGAAGAGGTAAAGTATTCAAACTTATATGCAAATTAATGAAATCCTACGTCACAATCAAGGAAAATAATCATATATACATGAATGATCAATTAAGCATATAATTCAAAACAATCTCTTCGATGATGATATACCTCGTCCCTGATTTTTTGTCTTGAACATTCTATTCGATGATACTTTGGTACACATTTTATTTATAGGACAAAACTTACATGCATTACTATAAATGCAGTTTTTACTTTTCCTCTCACAAAGAGGTAATTATTTTAATTGAAAAACAGTTGTCTTTTATTTTTTTAAATTAAAAAACACAAAAAACCACTTCTTCGTGAGTGGAACAACAAAAACTGCACATAAACAATGCATGTAAGTTTTGTCCTTATTTATATATGTACTGGTTTACTGTTAAGATGCATAATTCAGATAGGTCAACAAATAATGATTAATATACAAAAAATAATTAAGACTGTTTAACTATCTCAACAATTGTACTGGTATATATTCAAATAAAATGTGTAATTTATAATTTCTTAATCTATGTATAAAACTTTAAAAGAACCAAAAATTGAAGGTCAAAGGTATATGTTTCTCTAGGGGTGTATATGGATTGGACAAACCCAATAGATCCTGTCAAACCCACCCAATCTAACCCAAAAAAATGGGTTGGGCCGGATTACTGGGTGGGTATGGATTTTAAAATGAAAAATCTATAAAAAAAAAAAAAAGTGGGTTTAGGGAGAAACTGAACCCAAACCCAAAAAATCCATTGATTCATTGAATTCGTAGTGCTATGATTTTTAATTTTTTTTTAATGTTAATATTATAGAATTTCCATCATTAAAAGAGAAAAGTCACAAGTTCAATACTCAAATTTCCAAAATAAGTTGTATGCGTGTTTATTCCAAACGACAAACGATTACTCCTCTGTATATCATAGTTTTAACGCATTCTTTGATCATCTCTTTCGAGTCTCGACTCTTCGACTTCTTTTTGTCGTTTAAAAGTAGTGGTGTCAAAAAATATCATTATTTGAGATGAATTGGCTATTTTTACGAAAAAAAATAATATAGTAATGATATTATGATGCTAAAAAAGTAATGAAAATATTTTACACTATTTTATAAGAAAAATAAAAAAATGATGATTGGTCATTTATTGATTTAATATTAAAAATTTTTTTGGGTAACTCACAATCCACCAACGCAATTTGGAAATGAATGTATTTATCCAACTCGATCCAATATTAAAGTCAGTGGTTATTTTGCTCAACCCAATCCGAAATATCCTATATTATTCGGATTTTGGTTTCTCTACTACACCAAATTAGTGATTAATCATACATCC
This sequence comes from Trifolium repens, assembly GCA_030408175.1. Taxonomy (NCBI): domain Eukaryota; kingdom Viridiplantae; phylum Streptophyta; class Magnoliopsida; order Fabales; family Fabaceae; genus Trifolium; species Trifolium repens. Next base: position 17,117,477 of record CP125839.1, on the reverse strand, counting down.
TTAATTTCAAACAATAGAAACAAAGAAACGCGTAGATGTGTCCATCATTTATAAGTCTTCCCAGCAAGATATAAAGAATAAATAATATGATTCCATGTCAAGCAAAATAAATAAGATGATATATAGGATGAGATTGGTAGCATAATTCCAAGCCGGTCATGAACATGACATATGAACAAAATCTATAGCGACAAATACATAGGATCAGTATTTGCACTTTCAAGGTAACTTCATAGAATGTCTCGATGCATGTTATGAAAATATATGATTTATTTTTTTATATTTATTCCTATATATAAAGAGAATATCCTTTTTTGCGTAGACTTTTTATATTGTCACTTTTGTCCTTCATTCTATTCAAATATTTGGATATGTTGAAAAATAACTTCCACACAAAGGTTGGTTTTCAGATTTCTTTTCTCTCTTTCTTAATAACTAAGCACAACCAAAATGAGGTTAAGTAGTTATCAATTAACAAAAATATTTTTATTAGAACTGCACTTTATAGAGAAAAGAAAAATAAAATAAGACCAAGCAAAAAAAAAAAAAAACCAGAGAGACACCCGCTACAATATAGCAGCGGTGTTCACATGATCAATTTTGCCTCTCTCTGTTTTCTCTGAAGTGATTTAGGACATTACTTTTATTTTCTCCATCAGAAAAGTATGCCCTCTCACTACTAGAAAACAGCTTTTTAGAGTCGGAAATTAGCGTCGGACCCCGACACCTACGCTAGTAGCTTCGGATTAGCGTCGGCTAAGCCCACACTAATGCTGATATTTTAATTTTTAGACTAAGTTACGTTTTTCCAATTAAAAAACTATATTTTCTTAAGGAAGGACACATATAGCTTCGGCTGATCAGACTCTATATTTTTTAAATTAAAAAAATAACATATCTAACTCAACCCTAATTCCTCATTTGACCAAAATTAAACTTCTATTCACATTTTCACATCCCTCTTGTCTCTCGATACGCCGCCTCCACTCTCACATCCATCACAAGAGCTCGCCGCCGGCAGCGTTCCAGGAGTCGGAGAACACACACACCACCGTGTGCGCAAGAATCTCAATCCCACCATCTTTAAATTGCGTCATCTTCCTCCCTCCCACTCTTCTATTTCTTCTGCTTCTTCTAATAATTATTCCAATTTATTTTCCTTTCATTCATGTGTTTATTAAATTGTTTTGGCGAAAACATTGGTTAATTTATTTTTGTTAAGTTCTATTAACAAATTTTGGAAGTAATCCATTCACAACAAATCATCAATTTGTGCTTCAAACAATCACTAAATCGGCCCGTAACAAAAAATTGATCTGAAAAGGAAAAGAAAATAAATTGCCATGGTTATATGTTTACCACAACACATGATGCATTGCATTTGAGACAAATTCAAATCATAAAATCCCAGTACCTATGATTGTGTTTGTATGTAGCAGGAGGTTGTACACTTGATCGGACGAAATAGCGGCTAGAGATAAAATTATATTATGATATTCATATTATAATGCAATCATTTTATTCATTATCCCTTTGAATTATGAAGCACTCATTATATTCATTTTTTTCTTTTTCTTCACATTTGAATATAAATTAGGTTTTATGCTATTTTATAAGTTCGTGTCAAACTAGTGAAAATTGTATTTTTATAAGCTATTTTATCATAAACTACCTTGACAAACTTATAATAATACATAAAAATTGCATAAGCTGTTTGCATAAGCTCAAAAATAAGCATAAAAATTGCATAAGCTGTTTATAAGAGAGAGAGAGAGAGAGAGTTAATCTCGGTGGTATATAATGGGAAACAGATAACATTTCTCATCCCACTATTAAAAATACACATTGACTAATTAAAATTTGAATTTCGACTACGAGACTTTTTTCATATTTTGTGACATCACACTTTCATTATATTACATCTGGCTGATGAAATATATGGGAAACCTAAATAAATTAATATAATTTTGATTTTTTTATAATTTATGCTATTTTTTTATAATTTAAATTTTAAACTTTCCATAAACCTTTGTTCGAACTTTTTTAGGAATATTAGTTTATCAATGTGTGGAGATTCACACATAGGTTTTTCAATTTGACGTTCACACATGAAGATTGTTTCTTAATTTGTGGTACGACAACAAGAAAAAACTTGAGAATAGAAACAAGGTCAAAATATGCTAATATTCATTTAAAAAATAATATAGAATTTACAATTATTTTTTGTTGATGAAGTCCCTACAGAGTCCCGGGCTTAAACATATATCGTATTTTCATACTCAAATAAACTAAAAGAAATCAATTTCATAGACTATTAAAAAAACGTAGACAACCTTCTAAATAATATAAAATGAAAAAATACATAGACAACCTTGAAAAGAAAAAAGAAACATATGAAAATAAATATTATTGAAAAATAAAAATTATCCCGTGTTTGACAATGAATTTAATCTAAATTTTCTATAAAGAGTCTGCTGGAGATGAAATATAGAAAAAATCATGGTATATTTTAATTTTATGGGTACGCTCCCAAAAAATCTCAAGGCCATAAAATATCAGAGAATATTTTCATTTGAAAATTAAGTTTATAATTATTTTATATTTATAGGATCACTATATAGTTTCATGGATAAAGATGAGATAAAGAATCTATCTCATAATAGTGTAAAATGAGAAGCGAAGTAACACTCTTCAACTCGCTTTATTCTGTAACATCGTTAGATCTATATTATACAAAACCTATTTCAATTTTATCGTAGAATTTTAAACTAAATTACTCAAATAATACATCAAAATAAACACATAAATAATATTTAAAAAGAAAATAACCCCGTGCACGGCACGGGCTAACATACTAGTATAACTTAATTCTATATATCTTTATTAAAGTCACAAAGAAAGGAGATTTTATATTGTCATAGAATCAATTTTCTCGCGCGCCCTACAAATTTAAGAAATATTTATGTCAATTATTTAGGTAGAGGACGAAATACTTACAATCAAAATTGCCCACTTAGCTAGCTTTTAACTGAATCAGGAGATCTGATTGATCCGCTATTTAAATAGCGAAAGAGTAAAAATAAAAAGACATAAGACACACGAAAAATATATAGGGTGATAAAAAAAAATCTCCAAAAAAAGACTTTTAGCCCTACCGGTGAATCTACTTAACTAAAATGTCTAATTTATTTTTTCTGACGTACTATTCTTTTTAAATTTGATTTTATGCTAAATATGTTTTTATCTTTTGTTTTATCGAAAAACAAATTCATAAATTTAAACATATTAGCTTACACTCTTTTTTGACAATTTAAATATATTATTATAAAATATAATTGAAATGGGTTGTCATATGAAAGCATACTCTCAAAATATAATGTTAAAAAATCTCAACATATAACTTAATCCTATTAACCTAGCTCATTAGCCTATCCATGTGTGTCTCTTCAAAAAGAAGGTGTCCTGAGTAGGTTTGGGAATAGGTCAAGCATGTCTAGGGGACTTACGGTCTAGTTTGCATAGGCTCAGGTCTGGTCGACCTAATTATTTAAATAGAATAGATTAAAGTCTTTTTTATAAGTCTATTTCACTAAAAATATCAGGCTCTAGGCCATTAAAAAAGTTTTTTAGGCCTACTAGCCCGGCCTATTTATGTATATATGAATAATAATTTTACATTTATTATTATTATATATTAAAAGTTGCACTTTGATTAAATTATTAATCTATTAACTTTTTCAATAGTTTAAATTTATTAATCTACATTAATTTTTCATATATATAAATGTATTATTTTAAACTAAAATTGAAATATAATGTTAAATGTCATGTTAAATATCAAAAGGAAGTTTAATTTCATTGATTTATTAGTTCATTAGTATATTTAAAAATAAATATAATTTTTTATTTAAATATACTCATGTGAAATATGTTTTTAAACAGACTAATAGGCCATGTCAGACTTTCAAAAGATCAGACTCAGGATTAAAAAATAAGTCTATGACAGGCCACAGACCAGACTTGGGCCTTCAAGTTTTTTACAAGCTAGGCACAAATTTGACAAAGCTTAAGGCAGCCTAGCCTATTCCCAATTCTATCCGTGAGTTTGTGCGTGCTCCTTCAAAAAGGTCAAGCTCAAAACTTATCAATCATGTTAGACTTAGGCCTTACAAATCCAAACTCAAAACTCCAAACTTTTAAGTTTGTCAAAATTCCATAGTGAAGTTTAACTTTTTTACAGAACACTTACCAAGTCTTCACATAGGAAACATGATTCTAACTTAAATCCTTGTGAGATCTAAGTTGTATCCAACCTATGTTGGCAATATCATTCCCATATTTGATTTACCCATGCACAGCACCGATTCATGCTGTACTGTAGTAGATATAAAAGTTTGGCATGAAAATGTACAATGCTTATATCCACACTCTTAAACTGCTAGAAACAAGGAGTGTACAGAAGTATTATTGTCATAGAGAAAGTTAAGTTCCAGAAACATAAATGCATCTAGTCTAACTAAATCCTTCTCATCAAATCATCACTACCAAAAAACCGATTCGAAAATAGAAAACAATAACTAGCGTTCTATCTGTATAGTTACATGACTAATGTTATGAACCCTCTTGATGTAGTCTATAACCTTGTCCAACATTATGTCAGCATCTGCTTCAGGATTGATTTTAACATGACAAGCTAGCAATACCTTCCCAACTGTAATGGCCCATATGTGCAGCTCATGAACAGCCACTACATCTTCCATCTCCAATAGCCCCTTTTGAAGCTGAGTAGCGTCTATCTCACGTGGCGTGCTTTCCATCAGGACTTCCAAAATGTTTCTCAGCATGTTGATAGTTGTGGCCAAAACAACTACAGAAAATATTAGAGTACAAATCAAATCAACAATTTTCCATTCAGGTTTATACCATATGATTGCTCCACCAATCATTACTCCGATACTCTGGATAGAGTCCCCAAGTACATGGAGATAAGCCCCGTGTACATTTATGTTTCGTTTTTTCTCGGATTTAGCTTTTGATTCGCCAAGAAGTGGTTCAGTAACCTCTTTGTGGTCATGGTCATGATGATGTGCATGATCTTCATGAGTATGGTGGTGTTCATCTTTTGAATGCTTTTCATCATCATGATGGTGAGGGTGATCGCCTTCCGTGTGATGATGCTCATCTTTTGTATGCTTTACTTCACGATGGGTAGAAACTGAAAGACCATGGCCGTGGCCATGATGATCATGTCCGTGGCCATGATCATGTCCATGTCCGTGGCCGTGATCATGACCCAACACCAAAGCCATAATGATGTTAACCACAAGACCGAATGCCGCAACTACAAACATTAAAAAACCATCCACATTTTGAGGACCTGCAATGAGTCTAGCAATGGCTTCATATACCAAAATTCCAGCAAGCAGCCATATTAATTGCATCGAAACCAAAGCACCAAGAATTTCAATTCGAAAAAATCCGAATGACTGACGAGGATTCGGTTCCCATCCCCCAGCCCATATAGAAAATAAGGAGATCGCAAATGCTGCAACATCTGAAAGCAGATGTGCTGCATCAGTCAATATTGCAAGGCTGTTAGCCTTAATACCACCAACTACCTCAACCGCCATGAAAACAATGCAAAGGGACACGGCAATCAAAAGCTTCCGCATCGCAGTTGATCGTTCCTCCGAATCTTTCGATATGGATCCGGCATCTGAGAACTCACATGTTGCTTCCCCGCAAATTTTCCTTCCTGTATCAGGAAGTTCTCCGCTTATTTCAATAATTTGAGTATGCTGAGAACTTGGAGCTTCCATCTGCAATAAATGGATGAAAATGCATGATTTCTTGAGTTGGTGATAAATCAAACAGTAGAAGCATACACGTCCATGCATTAAACGGAATCAAGAAAACATTAAATCAGCCATCAATAACTTTGGACAGTATATCTTTCACAAATTCATTCCAAGATACACTCCTCATAAATAGAATAAGTAATCAAAAGAAAAATGGAAAAAAAGGATGTTCTGATCCCACTTAGGAGATGCTGCATAAACTACTATCCAATTAAACATCCAAGACCAACATTAGTTGTAATGATTTCATAGAACATTTAGAGTTATTGAAGCGGTTTTTTAACATTTTTCTAACACAGTCCTTCATATCAAATACAAAAGAATTAAATTTTCGAATAGTTTGCCCAATTCAATAAATTTCACTGTTTGCTCAATTCAATGAATGGCGTAATATTTCACTGTTTGATAGACATAAACAAAATCCCTAATAACATTTTTAGAATATTTGATCATAGAAAATAAGAGTCGAATAAAATCTTTTAAATGAGTGTCGAAATAGATGGTAACCGAAAGAAAAAAAAACTAAATACCCCTTCCGTTTTAAAATGAGTATCGTTTAACATTGTTGCACAGAGATTAAAAAATGTAATAAAGTAGTCAAATGGCATAGCACTTTTACTAAACTAACCTTACTATTCTTTTAATTATTTCACATATATAATCTTGGGAGTAGTTTATAAGCATTAAATCGAAAACGACACTCATTTTGAAACAATTCTTTTTGCTAAAGTGACACTTATTTTGAAACGGACGGTGTAGATCTCATAGACTGACATTTAAACAATATTTTTCCAACTACTACCAACAAGGGAAACAATATTGACAAGACAGAGAAAATAACATAACAAGAAAAACAGAACGGAATCAATAGTCTACAGATATAAAAATTCTTTGGACTATGAAAAGAAAACCGATATTACATTCTTTTGCATTAATTAGATACTGAGGCTCTTTATGATTAACTATAGGAAACAAACATAAAAAATTCAATTGAAAGTACTGAGCAAATGATTAGGACTATGGAATAACAAGCTATAAATTAAGTTCCTACTTGAAAAATACCAATAGATGTTAAGAATTTCGAAGAACATATTGTGACTAATAATCATTCAAATCAGAAAGCATCTAGTTATGATATCAGTACCAGTTCAACTACTTCTAAAAGTAATAGCTTTATTATGTAATAACCCTATAAGGGAGAAGATATAACATAAGCAAAGAAATTGTTCACTCAATAGCTAGTCAACCTGATATAAACAGCAGTTTTATTTCAAATAATTAGGAAAAAATCTCCTTGAATATAGAACAACAATCCTGAATTTCGAGGGTCATAGGTCTATTCTGTTGCAGTCAAGAGACTTGATTCGTTAATGGGTTACATAGTTTGTGCGTGTGTGTGCTAGGGAGATAAAACGGCAGACCCTCGAAACTCTACCATTATTCAGTAATCAAAGAAAACTCTTCGCATATCAGACCATGGAAACCTCCGAATGCCAAAAGGCCCTATTCCCTCTTCTCTTCGATTGTTTAATACATTGTGATCCACTATCCTCACCAAAAAGTTTTCAACTACTTAACCTATTGGATAACCAACTTGTCCAATTTTGCCCAACAAACATAAATGTATCACAATCATAAATCGTTTAAACTAGTCATTTCATTGCTCCAACAAAGACTCGTATTTGTACTGAAAATAGGGACTAAAATAAATTTTATACAAGTGCAAGAAAGATGATATGAACGAGTTATAAAGACATGTTCTTTTACAATGCATTATTCACAAAAGCATGGAACAAAGTACAGTAGCAACATCAAGAATACACTTCAAAGATCAAATTGACAAATAATAACTTAAAACTAAGTCAAGCACAGAAAAGCGAATAGAAGATGACAACTATAAAACAAATATATCATGAAAGTTCATTGATATAAAAGAAGCATATCAACTCAAAAAGACACAGAATCACATCCTTATGAATATTCTTTTGGATTATGAAACGTAAACCCAATCATATATTCCTTTACACCTAATCGATACTTAGATTTCTATGTTCAACTGTAAACAAACATCAAAGCTGCAGTTAATAATTCTTCTTGTTCTTAGCAAATGAATAGGATAGGAATATGGACCAATAAACAGAACCGAAATTCGTACTTTAAAAGGTTATGCTAAGAATTGGTAAAAACATATTGTTATAAATAATTATTCAAATCAGAAAGCATTAGAAACCATCTAATTGCAATAGTAATAACCATATGAATGTATTAACTCAATATCTGACAAATATAATACAAACCTTGAATTTTAACACTAAGAAAAATAAGAAAAAAAAAAAATCACCCTGATTACACAAGTAATGTGAACCTAATCTACCTTCAAGAAGTTGAATACACCATCCAACAAGGTACTCCAACAAAGAAAATAAACACCAAAATGATCATAATTCATAACATATCATATCATATAAATAAATATAGATAAACAATGCATACATCAAAATTATTCAATTCAAATGATTATTCAACTTAAATCTAACTATAATAGAAGCTTCTAGGATCCTAACAAACAATAAACAAAAATAATTTCAACAGCACAACAACAAAAATACTCCTAAAAATAAAATAAAAAAAAAAACAGAGATTTCAATTTCATCACAAAAAGATTAAATCAAAAACATTAAGACAAACACAAAACCACAAAAAGAAAAGAAAAATTAATAATAAAAATATGAATATGAATAATAATGAAGTTGAAGAAACATGAAATGCGTGTTGAATCTTGATGATGCAAAAAGTGTGAGTAGATAGATAAAGAAAGTTTAAGAAACGTACCTTTGCAGAGAAATGTGAATTTCTCTTACTCTTATTGGTGGTTGTGTTCTGATTCTGAATCGTTTTGGTTAAAATGTTTGTAACTCAGTTTATATTAATTTTTTTTTGGGGTTTAATCGTAGTGGGTAAGAAGAATACTGTATGTATGCTATTGGGGGTGTAAATAGTATATATGCGGTGGTCCTATGGATAAACATGGCATGTTCTTTTAGGATTCATTATGTGGCCATAGGTATGATTGAGAAAAAAATAAAGTATGTTGTTGTTATTCATATATATGGAGTATATATCCACTTCAATCAATGTTTAAAGTTTTTTATATTAAAAAGTACTCCCTCTTTTCAAAATAAATTGCTCAAAAATATTCAAAATATTAAATTTATTCAATTTTAACTATATTCTCTAATTATTACTATTTCCATGATTTTTTATTATGTTATTTTCTTGACTTTTAAATAAGTCATCAATAGTTTTTAAGAGTAATAAATAATTAAATTATATTCTCTCTTTAATTATTACATTTTTTGTCAAGAATTATTAATTTTTTTTAATAGTCTAATAAATTTTTCTTAAACTTTTAATATGAGAAGGAAGGAGTAATACGAGAAGATAATGTTTAGCTATTCAAGACTCCAAGAGCACTTAAATAAGATAACACATATCTTTTATAGCTTAATTAAGGTTCTGAATTCGTTCTCTGTTTTAGATATGTAGCTGTGTTAAAACTCATAGGGAAAGTGTACCCCCTATTTAGATCCCACAAGACTTGAGATATTAGTTTCTGCAGTTTGTGCACATGTGATACCTAATTTATGCAAAAATAAAAATTCTTATCTAAACTTAAACTAGAGATATTCAAATTCAAAATCCACCATTTTACAAAGAGACTAATGTGATGTTTAAGATTTAAGAATAAGCTAAGATTACTAATGTCCTCATTTTAAACCATCCAACAATAAGAAGTTATATTTCAATTAGATTTTTTTTTCTTTGAGTATCTTCAATAAATATATCTCGATGAGTTTTATAGAAGATTGATTTGTTACTCTTTTTTTTTGTCCATTGGTGAAATTTGATGTAACAAAGTGAGCATCTCAAAGTGCCTTAAAGAAGATACACAATCATCCGTAATATTTAGTTGTAATAATATACTCCCTCCGTTTCTTTTTAATTGTCTTTTATTATCATATTTAGCGTTTCTATTTAATTGTCCTTTTTGAATTTTATGGGTATGATTTGTCAATTATACCCTTTGTCAATTGCTCTTATCTTTTTCCATAAAACCAATTAATGCTATATATTTGGAAAACTAAATCTTTTTTTTAAAAAAAAACATTTTTGTTGGTACATAACCTATTAAATTTTGTTTTTTGTAATATATTAAATTTATTGGAAAGAAAAAGTGTGGGCAAAAAAATAGGAATTTATTGGTGGATTAAAACGATGGTATAATAGGAAGATAACGTGCAAAAATACACTTCCTTAATTTGATGTTATCATTCTAAAAAGACAATTAAAAAGAAACGGAGGGAGTATTATATCATCATTATTATTAATATATAATACCTTATATTTTCTACCTTTAAAATAAAATGAGTATACATTGTAAAAATATAATGTATTAAAAGGATCACTTATTAGTTTTATATAAAAACTCAAAATAGATTTCATGAGAAAAACAAAGATAGTCTTACAACTCTTACATTTCACTAAATTTTGTATACAAAATGTCACATATATACAAACAAAAACATATTATAAACTAACTTTAAACCTCATTTAATATTGAAAATTATTAAACCATCACTGCACGTGACTAAACATTTGGAGTTATTTTCAAAGTTGTTTTATCTTTTCAAATCCAAGTTTTTTTTAATTTATTACTCTTTTCAATTTTGATTTGTGATGATTATCATGAAGAGGCATCACTATATTAGTCAAAGTTAAAGCAAGTTACTTCTATTCAAATTTGGATTATATGTTGTTTGGATCCTTTGTAGGACCACTAGATGTAAATACAAAAAATTATTGTATTTAGATCTAACGGTTGTAAAGCCCACCACACAGTGCAGTGACTGGAGGGGGTATGTCTTTTTGCTATGTTTGATTTGATTGCTTAGGCCTAGGACACTTTTGGTGTTTAACCACCATATGTTTTAAGGGGATACAACCTAATAATTAGGACAAGGAAATAAGTTCTATCTCAACAATTATTTTTTCAGCAATAATTTGAAACTTTGATTTCCTCACATGTCATAAAGCTTACTAGTACTAATCATTTGAATCTAATGTTTACAATCTTCAATCTTGACATTAAACTATGATTACTAGATACTTGTTTGAGTTATATTCAACTATGATTTTAGAATAAGTATTATTTGCTTGTAATTTGGGATTGTTTTCGCTAGGGGATGTTAACGAGGTGGCGAATGAGCGGAGGAAGCTTCTCCGTTCCCCGCCCTCCAAAATATTCTCTATCCCCGTTCTCGATATGTATAGCAAAATATGCATAATCGTATAAAACTCAATCAAAATCTCTCATAATGCATAACAAAATAGATATCTAGAATTTTCAAATATAAAAAAAAATAAAAAAATTAAGCAATGGACAGATTCGAGAAATCCGCGGGGACGGATGTTTCTTCTCCGATCCCCACCCCGAAGTCCCTGCGGGGGAGTTTTTCCCTCCATCCCCATTCCTAAAGAGGAAAAATCTTCGTTCTCAGACCTCTGAATAGAACAATCCCCGCAGGGATCGCCACTAACAGATGCAAATTGATATCCCTAATTTTCGCATTAAATAGAAATTTTGAGATAGTTTTAATTCGCATTTTAAGATTATGTACAACATTTGAACTATTGTTGTATCTGATGAAGAGTTGAATTCATTTTGACTTTCTAAAAAAATTACAACATTTAACATATTAACAATTTATGCACAACATTTTTCATATTATGAATTTAAAAATTATCTCTAAACAAAAGATAATTAGTTTCAACTTTTTTCCCACTTGCCAATGAAGCTGAGACCTGAGAATCAATTACTCAGTAATAATTTCTGCTGTCATCAAAGCAACTGATATCACCAAAACAGTCACTAAAGAATCTATTCTTGCCACACCCAGTAATCCCACTTGTCCTTGAAACATCAATACATTTGTCCCATTGGACATCAGATTCCAATGTAGCAATAATACTAGCATCTTGTATCCAAAACATATCCCAGCACCAAAATCATACATAGCCACTCACTTTTATGCACCAGGATTTTTTAAAACACTAACCCTGGTTAAAAAAGAAAATACTATATTCGGTCATTTCTATAAAAGACAACTCTATCAACAAAAATTAATGTATCACATTTTTTAATATAGACCAAATACAACTTTTTATATTGGCACAATTGTTTCTTATAAAAAAATCAAAAGAGTGAATTCGGAACAAATAAACAAAGAACACACAAAATTTGATCACAGATCTTAACCAATACCTATATCTCCGACGTAGAGTGGCCACCATCATTGTTTATTTTTCAAATTTTGAATAATGGATTACAACTTCAGTTTAAATACTACAATTCAATTTACAAGATTATCCTTAAACGGTACCCAATAGGACTCATCACACGTTTTGATTGTTTCTAAACAAAATCATTGAGCTATCAAAACATGAATTTTAACAAACATAAAGTTTCCATTATCATTTCCCTTAAGTAATCTCAAACTTGAAACTCCAAAAGATTCATCTTTGCTTGATGTTGTAGTTTCCACATGATGAGTGACATTTTTACAACACCCTTTACCACACTCTTCACTACTAATCAACCCTTTTTCCTCATCAACATTACTTTGCTTATTAAGTAATGGTTTAGTCTTATCTTTCAAAAAATCACCATATTTCGACTTTGATGATTCTCTTTCATCATATTTATGATTTTGTTGTAAAATCAACATGCTATTGAGAATCACAAGTAAACAAGTTCCAACATCAGTCAATACTGCAAGCCAAACCAATGGATATCCTGCAATTGCCAATGCAAGTATGGCACATTTGAATCCAACCGAAATAACGACATTCTCTATGAGTTTTCGAGTTGTTTTTCTCGCTAAACGAATTGCTTCGGGCACTTTTCGGATGTCATTTGACATGAGAATCGCGTTACTTGTTTCGTTTGCAAGTGCTGTACCTGAAATTCCCATTGAGATGCCTATGTCTGCTGTAGCTAATGCAGGTGCATCATTAATGCCATCTCCTATCATGGCTATTGGCCCTTCTTTCTTGAAATTCTCAATGATTTGTGCCTTTTCATGTGGTAGAAGCTCTGCATGAACAATGTCTATAGCATTGTTTAGCTGAAAAGAATAAGTTAAAATTAATGATGAAAATTGAAAAGGGTCACAAATGGATCCACCTTGAACTTAGAGCATCCAAACAAGTGGTATCGACATGATATTTTTTCCTAAAACCTTAATATTATGGCATTAGTATATGAGTATATGTGTTCACTCGCCACATTCAATGTGAGACTTTTTACTCACAGTTGACGCTCTAACTATCTCACCTCTCAAATGTGAGTTCATTAATTCATTTGGGATTTCCCCTAATACAAAACTTTTATTCAAAGATACACATGCATTGTCATTTGGTCACATGCATCAACAATATAAAGGGGTTAGACTACTACATTTTTAGGAAGACTTTTTATATACAAAGAACCAGTCACCGTTAATCATCATCGGCTTTGATACCAGTGTTAAATCATCACCGGAGTCTAAAATACCAAGGAGATTTCTACATTGGACTTTAACCAACCATATAAATGGTTTAGACACTACATTTTTATGACATTAGGTATATGATGATCAACATGCACATTTTGCATTCAATGTTAGACTAATGGACCTGAATTCAAAGGTACATAATGATTATGTCCCTAAATCATGTGAATAGTGAGACATTCATATTCCATTTGCGTAGGCCTACTCGATTAATTTAATTGAAACTAAAAGAAGATTTTTTTTCAAAACCCCTACATCGAGGCTTGCCGTAGGATAAAGTAATTTGATTAATAAGTCCATTTTTACGTTATTTCGTACTGTATTGTACATTTCTTTGTTTGGGGATTCTTTTATTACGCGATAAAAAATGAAATTATAAAACTATTGCGTGCAATCATGTGGTCAATAGTTTTAGGTCATGTGATATTGATCGGACGATGCATATATCACTTCAGAATTTTATATTAAACCAAAATAAAAAATTGTGTCAAAATCCAAACTGTCTGATCTTGATCAGAAGGTTCACAATCGATGACTACATGCAGTTACGACCTTACTTAATCTGATTCCACAACTAATACTACCTCCGCCCCTAAATATAATACCTCTTTGAGAAAAACATGTAGATTAAGAGAGAGAGGATTTGTAAAAAAGTATTATGTGAGTGGGTAGTTATTTTTTTGAGTGGGTATTTTTTTAATTAAAAAAAGTAAAAAAATAAAAATAATAAGGGTAAAATTGGAATAAAAGGTAAAAAGCTATAAGCTATAAGCTTAAACGCTACTTGAAATAGCATCTGGAAAAAAACTATAAGCTAGTAAAAAAAGCTTGTTACCAAACACCTCTAATTTTTTGAAACAAGCTTATAAGCTAATACAATAAGCTATAAGCTAGTTTATTTGTGTTACCAAACACACCCTTAGTATATTTATTAGAGATTGTAGAAAAATATGCACTTTAATTAAGGGTATATTGCGATAAAAAAATATTTAATCGCCTTGAAAATATATATATATATATATATATATATATATAGTAATTGTGTCTTCTATTTTTTGTATAAATGGACCCACAAAAGGAATCTAAGTTCACAATTATTAGCACATAGCAAGAAACAACAAAGAGCCAAACTTGAAAGGGAAAAGACAAAGAGTATTTGAAAAACAGAACTCTTAAGTCTTAACTATTGGTTAAATTGATAATAGATTACAGTGACCATACCTGACTCTGAACATACATAGCAACCTGAGAGCTATCTCCTGTCAGCATGACTGATCTCACACCTAATAACTTTAACTCTTCCATTGCCTCTAAAGCACCTGATCTACAAGCATCAACTAGGCTGAAAACTCCAACCAAAGTTTCTCCACAGTATTGTTTCTTGGAGGAAATTTCATGTCCTTGAAATTGTATATCACAATCATCTATAAATGTGAAAAAATAATTCAATTATGAACATTAAAACATGCAATGAAGCATATATTAAGATAGATACTTTATGGCTGAACTCTGGATTATCAGATTCTCTTCCGTTAGAAATCGGAGGGTTATGACAAAAGAGATAGAAACAAATATTCAGATATTCTAAAGGCTAATTGCAGATATGTTCGAAGTCTTAACTTTCACAAACTTGCCATTTCCGTGGGGTGTGAGTCACTGTTTACATGTGCTTTGACTTTGTCAAAATCAGTGGGGGTCGGTCTTTTGCAAAAGAGGCTAAAGTTATAGGGTCAAAAGTGCTATTATGAAAGTTAACGGGCCAAAACCGCAAGTTTGTGAAAGTTAGGAGGCCAAAAGTGCAATTTACCCTATTCTAAATTTAGAAATCCTAGAAGAATTAAGTTTTGAATATAATCACCTTTTTTGCAGCCAGCTCTAACACCAATTCTCTTATTGCCTATATAGATATCCCTACCATCAATTGTACCAGAAATTCCTTCCCCTGGAAAATTTTGAAAATTCTCCACATTTTCTGGGACTGGTTTGATAGAATGCAACATTGCATATTCCACCAAGGCACCTGCCACTGGATGACTTGATTTACTCTCAATACTTGAAATCCTACAAAACTTTCATTAGCTTAATTAAGTTGATATATCTTCAAAGAAATACAAATTGATCCCCAGACACAAAGCCGGTTTATAATTGTATTGATTTATTTGAGCGTATCTACTGCCATAAACACTTGCGAGATTGTTTGAGAGATATAATGGAAACAAGATATGACATGTCTATAAGCTGTTTTCTGCTTATTTCCATAAGCTTTCCAAAGTAGCTTATGAAAACACCTTAGAGCATATATGAAAAAGTTTGACTTTATTTTATGTTTTGTTATAGGAATATCTTATATGTAAGCACTTATATGATATAAGCGCTTAATTAAACATCTTATCCAAACATGCTAAAGTACTAACATTTTCATATTAACCAAATAAATAAAAGTAGTTAATGAGCTCCTCCTAGCACTAATCATTCAGGAGAACCCAAGTTCGATTCCTGTTGAGAACAACTCTTGGCCAGAATTTACTTATCTCACAGCCGAACTCTGAATTACCGGGGCACCATTCCTCCGAGAACTAGAGCGTTAATGCCAAAAATAAAATATATAAAAGACATACCAGTACAATAATGTTTCATTGTTGATGTCATCTGCAGCATTAAAATCTGTTACAATGAACTCTCCTCTTGTAATAGTGCCTGTTTTATCAAAAGCCACTGTCTTAATTCTAGAAAGTGTTTCAAGATAATCTCCACCTTTCAACAGTAATCCACTTATTGCAGCTTTTGTGAGAGCACAAAATATTGCAACAGGTGTGGAGAGAATAAGAGCACAAGGGCATCCACTCAATAAAACCACAAGTGCTAAATGAAACCAAGGCTCAATATCAGGAACTCTTAATGCAGCTGGAATTACTGCAATGCTGGCTGAAATCAACACAACCACTGCAATACAACATAAACATAAAGAAAATATTAATGTTGTAAATTATAATACATGTAATGTAATTATTAGATCCATTAATCATTAGTTAGAGCTTAATCTATATGTTCATGTTAGTGCATGAACTCAAAAGTTTAACCTTTTCAATAATATTAAGATTTTTTTTCTTACAAGGCATCCAGTCATTGTTCTAATTAATACCAACATTATATTGGTCCTCGAGTGAAACTGGACTCCAATATCTTAGACAAGGTCTCGGGTTCAAGTCTTGTGGATAGAAAAAATGTGGTCAGCCAGGTTTTCTAGTAGAGATTAGTCATCGGCAAAGTCGGGGGATACTTCGCACCAATATCATGATTACCAAAAACAAATCACGGTTCTGAATCCAGGACATGTCTGCCTCACGGCCGCACCACGCTTCTTCTATGCCACACTATTACTAACTTTAAGATGGACTTACCAACAATTAATAAGATAATGTACATGATACATACCAGGAATATAATACTTTGCAAAATTATCTATGAATCTTTGTGCTTGTGATTTTCTGCTAGAAGCTTCTTCAACAAGTCTTGACATTTTTGCCACTACTGTATCTTTTGCCAACACTGTTGTTCTTACACTTATATATCCTGAAATGATATGTACCAAAAATTATTGCAGGATAGATAATGTTTAAGGAGAGAGAAAAAATGAGTGATAGGAAATTTCATCGCTAAAATTATTGTCATCGTCAAATTAGTCATTGACTTTTATAAATTAGCAATTTTGAACCGGAAATGGTAACATATCAATAAAAATGATCCATGAGTTAAGTTGAATCGTCAGAAAGCATGGTATTACACATTAAATGAAGATGTGACACTTGACGTGAACTTTACATAACTGACGTCTCCACATCACTTGACGTGATTTTCTACTAGATTTTAGTTAGGGTAAAACGAATTGGAAAAGTAACTCTTAAACTTTTACTCAACATACTTGGAAACGTGACAGTGATTGTTAAGTTCACGTGGACTGAAATATCTTCATTTAACATGTCATGTCAGGCTGTTTAACGACGGAATTTAACAGAGAGACCTTTATGCTGACATTTTACAACGAAATTGCTAATTCGTAAAAATCAAGGATTTATTTTATCGATGGTTGCAATTTCAACAACGAAACTGCCTACTTACTCAAGAAGAAAAAAGAGAAGAAAAACAACAAGCTAGATACTTAACCATTCATATTAATAGTTCCAGCCCAAACAAGTGAATCTAATTCTTTTGCAACAGGGAATGATTCTCCTGTTAACATTTTTTCATCAACTTCACATTTTCCTTCCACCACAATTCCATCAAGAGGAACAGCATCACCAGCCTTTATTGCAAGGATGGTGTTGATCTTAACATCATTGACATCAACGCGTTCGCCGGTCTCAGCAACAATAGCCATTTGAGGAGCCATATTTGTTAAAGAGGACATTGCAACCATTGCCTATGAATATAATATAATACAATGTAAGAAAGTATTTTCCATGTTTGTTAAAAAAGGGGATTTGGATATCACGCAGGATATAAGCCGTTCAATCTTAAATGAAAGGTAGAGATTGTTTACTACTTATTTTATGAAGGCGTAATATAAACTGTTTGATCTTAAATCAATAGTTCTAATCTACTACAACGTTCATCTGTGGCATTTTCTACTGCAGAGGATCCCGGTCCGTTATAAAGGACTTGAAACTCAAATATGTCAAATGTTTTCTTATAGCATGTTTTGTATTACTCAACATAGTTCTAAATTGTAGTCCGCAACTTCATACACAATATAATGGTTTTCGAGTTTTACACCAGTATCACAACCTTATCGGCGACATTTGTCCATATATTTCCATAATATTAAAGTTCACAGCGTAACCGCAACAAAAATTGCAATTTAGAACCTCATCCACTAGTACTGGCAATATTTACTAACCATGAAAACGTTCGAAGAAACTATAGTACATAACTAAGCACATTAAACCTTGTGCATTAATATAGCAAGAATAAAGTAGATTAAATACATTAGATTTTGTATTAATCAAGGAGAAAGAGGGAAATGTTATTGCAAAACCTTGTGAGTTGCCCTTGACTCAAGCCACTGAGCAATGGAGAACAGAAAGATGATGACTCCACCATCAGTAAAATCTTGTATAGCAACAGTACCACATACTGCAAAATATAAATCATAGAGACATAAACAGAACATTCAATCATATTCACACTTCACACATGCAAACATGGTTTCTTTATACATCACATGAGAGAGAAAGATGAGAGAGAAGGAGAGAAGGAGGGGACTGAGGGAGGGTGGCAGAGTGTGGAGGGAAGGAAACCACAACGCCGTAAAGGCTTTGTGCACCGCTTGGAGACTGGGATAACTTCATTCTTTTTCACTAATTTCCCGGAGGCGGTCACGGTGACGGTTCTGTGGTCGGAGTTTGCGAATTTTGGCTGTGTGGGAGAAGTCTATATCCCGAAGAAGACGGATAAGCAAGGAAGAAGGTTTGGGTTTGTTAAATATAGAGATGTAATAGACGCAGTGGGGTTGTTGGCCAGATTGGGTGATATCTGGTTTGGAAGTTACAAACTAAGGGTGAATATCTCAAGGTTTGGGAAAGGAGACAAAGGTAGGGTGAAGGAAGCATCTGCTCCGACGACTAGTAATGCGTTGGTGGTCAGAGATCAACATGAAAGGTCCTTTAAGGATGCGTTGGTGGTCAGAGATCAACATGAAAGGTCCTTTAAGGATGCTGTAGTATCAGGAGAGGACAAGGTGGATCATCAACATGGGGCAGGTGTGGTGCAAGGTGTCCGTGAGGTGGTGTGGGAGGTGGAGCCTGAGGCGGAGATGATGAGCAAGCTGCAGGGGTCGTATGTAGGGTTCCTAGCGGAGTCTCATGATACACATACGATACAAAATAACTTTATTTTGGACGGCTATCATAATCTGAAGGTGATATCTTTGGGTTATAGGAAGGTGCTACTTGTCAGTACGGTGGCGGGGGAGGTTGCTTAGTTGGTCGGAGCGGTGGGGTGGTGGAGTACCTGGTTTGATAGATTTGTTACTTGGTCACCAGATGTTGTTTCCAATCAACGGACGACTTGGCTGAGCTGTTTCGGTATTCCACTTCATGCTTGGGGTGAAGCTTTGTTCCGGACGATAGGTTTTAAGTTCGGGACGTTTGTGGCGGTGGATTCATCTACTCAAAATTTGGCAAGGGGTGACTTGGCTAAGATCATGATTACGACGGACAGAATGGCGATGATTGACTCCTCAGTGGCTGTTACTGTGATGGGTAGAAAGTTTGTTATAAGGGTAATGGAGGATCTTGGAGGGGAGCTGGATGGAGGAGATGTGAGGAAATGTTGTGGTGGTTGTGTTCGGTGGCGTGATGAGGCGTCTGTTAGGGGTTCCGGGGGTGGGGGATCGGTGCAGGCGGTTGTGGAGGGTTTGTCAGAAGAGGGAAGTGATGGGGATTGGTCGGAGACAGGACAGATGTTGCATGAGGCTGGCAGTCAAACTGTTGGAAAAGGACAGCTGGAGGATACGAGGTTGGATCGGAGGCAGGGTAGGATGATGTCAGTAGATGATCCCAACATTTTGGGAAAGTTTTTGAAAAAAGATGCTCCAAGAGTCAACTTGGGGTCTGATGTGATTTTGGCTGCTTGTGAGTTGGCAAGGAATGAAGGAGACAATACGTCTACAGGTCAAGGAATGTTGGTGGATGTGCCTAGTACTGATGCGTTGCCACGTGATCAGGTGCTAGTGGAGGATCGGTTAGTGGGACAGGTGGGGGACGTGGAGAGGCGGTGTGAGAAAGTTCTTGATACTGGGCCAAATCATCTTGGGCCGGCCTTTCTTCGTACCAGATCAGGAGACTTACCAGTTTCTGGGCCGGGTCATCATTCTAATGGTGCGGGTCAAAATTCCTTGGGCGCTAAAGAAGATTACGTGGAATCGGATTCCTGTGAAGAGGTGGGGTCCTGTAATGATATTGATGAGGAAGTCCCGTGCACGTGTGAAAGGTACAAGAAAGTGAAAAACAAAAAGAGCAGAAAAAAGCAGCTGATTTATCATCAAGGAAATAAATTCCTCAAATTTCAAGAGTATATGCAGAATAAGAAAGGTGGGGGTGTAAATCGGAACGAGGGCAATCAAGGTACGAAGAAGGCGAGAAGCTCTGTTTCAACAGGTTCGGATTCTATCCATTGTTCTGAATCCAAGGAGGTAGGTGGTGGGGGTGAGCGTAACTCTGTTGGAATCCAGCTAGAAGTGGTGTTGTACCAGGAGGGGGCGAATCAAACCCCTCAGTTGCCAGACGCTTCTGTTCCTGTCGGTGATGATATAAACCCCATGGTCTTGGGCTCTAGCGGTCATGAGGTGGTGGATGGTGACGAGGAGGTTGGCGGTGGCGGTCGCGAGGAGGCTCTCAGTCCTGGAAGTCATGGAGGTAGTAGTGGGGACAGAGATCGATCTCAAGCACATCATGTTATTGACATTCTTGAGGATGTGGGAATGCAATTTAATGTTGATAGGGAGGAAGTTGTTGGGAGAATGATGGAGATGGAGGAGCGGGACAGAGGTGAGCTGTCGGCCTGGGAACAAAGACAATCGGTTCAATGATTGTGTGTTCCATCAATATTAGAGGTTTGGGTAGTAGGGTGAAGCGGTCGAAGGCGCGTGATTTGGTGAGGGTGGAAAGGTTGGATTTTCTAGCGATTCAAGAAACAAAGATGGAAAGTATCTCGGATGCTTTTGTTCAACGTTTGTGGGGGTCGTGTGATTGTGGGTGGGCCTTTCTCCCGGCGATTGGCAATAGTGGCGGTATCCTCTCAATATGGAATAAGGTAAAAACTCCTCTTGTTTTTACTTTCATAGGGGATGGTTTCGTTGGAGTTTGTTTGGATACTGTTGATGAGTCGAAAAGGTGCTTCATTGTTAATGTTTATGCCAAATGTAATATCCGGGCTAAGCGTCAATTGTGGAGGGATATAATTATGTCTAAAAGGGGGTTCGGTGGAGATTTGTGGTGTGTGTTGGGGGACTTTAACTCGGTTAGGAGTTGTGATGAAAGGAGAGGGGTGGGGATAATTGGTAGTGGAGGTTTATCCCCGGAGATGGTGGAGTTTAACTCGTTCCTTGACCACTTGGATTTGGTGGATATGCCCCTTATTGGTAGATCCTTTACTTGGTTCCATCCGAATGGCGTTGCGATGAGTAGGTTGGATCGAATCCTCTTATCTAGTTCGTGGTGTGATGTGTGGGGTACTCCTTGTGTTTGGGCATTATCTCGGGATGTGGCGGATCATTTCCCTCTTGTCCTCAAATATAATTCTTCCGATTGGGGACCTAAACCCTTTCGCTTTAATAATTTTTGGCTACAACATTGTGACTTTAAGGCGCTTGTGACGAATGCGTGGGAGGCTCAAGAGGCGGTGGGGTGGATGGGTTTTGTTTTAAAGGAAAAATTGAAAGGGTTGAAAACGGTAATTAAGGATTGGAATAGGGCCACTTTTAAATGGTCCGAGTCGGAAAAACAAAGGCTTATTAGTGATATTAAGACTTTGGATCTTAAAAGTGAGACTATGGGGTTGGAGGATTACGAAGTGGTGGAGAGAAAGAAGCTTTTTGTGGAATTGTGGAAGACTCTCAAGAACTTGGATGCCTTGAATTTCCAACGTTCGCGTTCTAAATGGTTGAAAGAAGGGGATGCCAATTCTAAATATTTTCATATGAGTATTAACTATCGTGTGCAAAGAAATAGAATGGTGGCATTGAGGACTACGGATGGGTGGGTGGAGGGATCAAGTCAAGTTAGGGATGCGGTTGTTTCCTTTTTCCGGAACCACTTTGATAATGTGGAGTGGAGCCGGCCATCACTTGGTGGGATTGTGTTTCCGAGGTTGGCACGAGACAAGGCGGATAAGTTGACGGATATTTTCTCTCTTGAGGAAATTAGTGAGGTGGTGATGGGGTGTGATGGGTCGAAGTGTCCGGGCCCGGATGGTTTTAATTTCGCATTTATTAAGCACTTTTGGGACCTCTTGAAGAATGATGTTCGAATTTTGTTTGATCAATTCCACGGCAATGAGTGTCTACCAAAGTGCCTTTCTTCTTATTTTCTCACTCTCATTCCCAAGGTAAAATCCCCACAATCCTTAGGGGATTATAGGCCCATATCTCTTCTTGGTTGCATATATAAAATGGTGGCAAAAGTGCTTGCGGCCCGGCTTGCTAGTGTGATGGATGATTTGGTTCCTAAAACTCAATCGGCTTTTTTGAAAGGGAGACAATTAGTTGAAGGGGTGATGGTGGTAAATGAGGTGATTGACTATGCAAAGAAGACCCGGAAAAAGTGTCTCATTTTCAAAGTTGATTTTGAAAAAGCTTATGACTCGGTTGATTGAGGTTTTTTAGACTATATGCTTGGGCGATTTGGCTTCAATTCAAAGTGGAGGGCTTGGATGAAGGCTTGGATGAAGGCTTGTATTTATGTGGGGAGTATGGCGGTCTTGGTTAATGGTAGCCCAACGGAACTAATTAACATCAAGAGGGGGTTAAAACAAGGAGATCCCTTAGCTCCTCTTTTATTTCTCTTGGTGGCGGAGGGGTTGGGAGGGCTTATGCGGAAGGCCGTCGAAAAAGGCTATTTCAAACCTTTTTGTGTTGGTAGGGGTGGAATGCCTATTTCGATTTTACAATACGCGGATGACACTTTGTGTATTGGCGAAGCGACGGTGGAGAATTTATGGGCCTTGAAGTCGGTGTTGAGAGGTTTTGAAATGGTGTCGGGGCTAAAGGTAAACTTTTGGAAAAGTTGTGCGGTCGGGGTTAATGTCTCGGTGGATTTTCTTAATTTGGCATCCGGGTTTCTTAATTGCCGAATTGGCCATACACCGTTCACTTACCTTGGGTTACCGGTTGGGGCTAGTCCACATTTGTCATCTACGTGGGCCCCTATGTTGGATGTGCTTAGGAAGAGGTTGTGTTCGTGGGGTAATAAATATGTTAGTATGGGTGGAAGGATTGTGTTAATTGATGCGGTCTTGAGCTCGATACCGATTTTCTACCTCTCGTTTATGAAGATGCCGGTAAAAGTGTGGAAAGAGGTGGTGAAGATTCAACGAAACTTTCTTTGGGGTGGGGTATCTACTCAAAGAAGAATTAATTGGGTGAAGTGGGGGGATGTTTGTAAGCCTAAGAGAGAAGGTGGATTGGGGATCCGGGATCTCCGGCTAGTTAACTTGAGCTTACTTGCGAAATGGCGTTGGAAACTTCTATCGGAGGGGGAGGATGTGTGGAAGTCTCTTATTGTGGCTAAATATGGTGAACACTCTTTGGGGAAGGTTAGCTTGGAAGTGCACCCGAGTGATCGTCTTTGTTCGTCGTGGTGGAAGGATTTATGTCGGTTGGATTATGGTAGTGGGTGGTTTAATCAAGTGGTGTTGAAGAAATTGGGGTGTGGAAATTTAACTTCATTTTGGAAAGATACTTGGGTGGGAGATCAACCTCTTGAGCTTCGATTTCCAAGACTATTTAGTATCTCGGAGCAAAAAGAGGATGTTATACGGCATATGGGTAGTTGGGTGGATGGTGGTTGGCGGTGGGAGCTAAGGTGGCGGAGGGACTTTTTTGTTTGGGAAGAAGCTCTTCTCCTTGAGTTGGGTAGTGTTATTAATAATACGGTGATCACGGAGGAAAAGGATAGTTGGGTGTGGAGGCCGAATGTGGCGGATGGTTTCTCGGTTAACTCTTTGTTTTGTCATCTACAAAGGGTCATGTTGCCACAAAATGCTCTCTCTCATTCGGCTCTTTTTGCTTTTAAGAATATTTGGAAGAATGTGGTTCCGTCCAAGGTAAGCGCTCTAGTTTGGAAGTTGTTGTTGGGTAAATTGCCTACTAGGGAGAATCTTTGCAAGAGGGGCATTATTCATATTAATGATATCCGTTGTCCTCTTTGTGATGGGGGGGTGGAAACGACCCAACATCTTTTTCTCCATTGTCCGTTTACTTCGGCTGTTTGGTATGCGCTTAATAGGTGGTTAGGTGTGGTATGGTGCCTCCCGGGGATGCTTTGTCGTCTTATGTGCAGTTTGTGGGTAGTGGGCGGAATAGGAAGATTAGACAAGGTTTCTCAAGTGTGTGGATGGCTTTCATTTGGGTTATTTGGAAGGTGCGTAATGACCGAGTTTTTAATAATGTTCTCGGTGATGTTGACACGACGGTGGAGTGCATACAACGTACCTCTTGGTATTGGTTTCTGAATAAGGTAGCAGTAAATCCGTGCCTCCTCTACGAGTGGAATTGGGAACCAAATGAATGTATGCTGCGTTGATTTTCTTGCTGTCACGATGCTGGTCGCGGGTGGTGCCTGTTTGTGCTGCGGTTCTGTTCCTTTTTTCCTGCTGTATATTTTCTGATTTTCTGTTTTTGCTGCGGCATGTGGCTTGGGCTGGGTGTATTGCAGGTGTTTTGGTGCCTTGTTTTTTGTTGGATTGGGTTGTTGTTTTAGGTCCTCAGTGACCCTATTATTTGTATTCCTCTTTGTTCTGTTTGGCCTCGATGTATGCCTTATACGTCGTGGTGCCGTTAATAAAATTTTAACAGTTCAAAAAAAAAAACACATGAGTATTATTTTATTCCTTGTTACTCAGTATACAAAAAACTCTCCTACAGCGACCGATTTAGGGACCAGATATGTCACATTTGTCACCAAATCGGTTGCTAACAATAACAACTTGTGGTTTAGCGGCATTTAACAATTCTGTCTCTAAATTGGTCACAAGCTTATCAAGCGACTAATTACATCTTACATGGTCGCTAAATAGTGCATTTTTGTACAATATACTACTCCAACCTTATTTATAAGCAAAAGCCCATTTTTCAGATTCATTGAACAACTGATGTATCTGACCTTATATTATAGGTCAGATACATCAGTTATCTAGTGAATCTGAAAAGTGGACTTTTGCTTATAATTAAGGCAGAAGGAAGTATAATTTAAATCAAAGTATCAGCCATTTTTAGAAAGTGTTACCTGCCAAGATAACCAAAATGTTGATATTAAGAGTAAGAGCTCTAATGGAAGCTATAGCCCTTAATAGAACTTTAGGGAATCCAATGGCAACAGAACCAAGAGCCAACCATCCCAAAGGAGGATATATATACTTCAAAAAAGAAAGTGCAAGTAACAATCCACATGCCATTGTAAGTATGTCTGGCCATTTCTTTTCATTATTGGTCTCTCCTTGTGGTCTAAAACTAGCTTCAAGCCTTGCAGTGTTTAGTGCATCAGCTGAAAAAAACCCATAGTTAAAAGATCATGAGATTCTAGTTGTAAATTAATTTTACACTTACATCCTATTAGAATCTATTTGCCACTTCATATTATTAAATCAGCAGCTAAAAGGACGGAATCTTAATATTACAGGGATTAATAAAAAAAATTTATGGTAAACCGAAATTCGCTAACATTGCAAGAGTTAGTACTATTTGGATTAAGGATGGCTGCTGTAATAAAAAGCCACAGTTTCACACTGTTTTTGATCCGTACTATTTTACCCTTAATTTTAATATCTTATGATAAGAGTAACTATTATAAGAAACAACCCACTTTTTAAATTCATTAAATCACTGATGTATCTGGTCTATAATATAGACCACATACATCAGTTATTAAATGAACCTAAAAAGTCAACTATTTCTTATAAAAGGGACAAGAGATAGTAGTAACTAACACCCTGCATAAATCCAAAAACAGAGAAAGTTATGATCCATCACATGAAAAAAAAAAGTCAACTTCACTCTCCTAATGATTTTAGATATCCTAATCATTGATAAATCATGTTGTATATTTAGAGGGTATAGAAAACATAAAATTAACCTATTTGTGATTCAGAGATAAGAAGAATATCATGAACAACTGTAACTGTTCTTGTAGGAACAATCACTGAGACAACTTTGACTCCATGAAGAGGCTTCAAAATTCTTTCAACAAGTGTTGCTTCTGAAGCACAACACATTCCCAACACTTCAAAGTTGCTTCTCTTCATATTCTCAACCATTATATATGTCTCTTAATTATTGCAATCAATTTCAAAATGAAAAACAAAACTCAGCCTCCAAAGAGCCTAATTCTATGTCTTAAGCCTAATTCACTTTTTATTTTTGCATTTTATAAAATATGAATGTAATGGCTGACTCTGTAGTAGGAAAATGTAGCTGACGTTTTGATAAATTTATGTTTATTAGATGATTCCATCATTTGTTTATCATAAAGAAATTTTCAATGAGTTTTTTTTTTTTTTTTTATTGTAGAAATTGTAGAGTTCGACCAATAAATTAATCTATTAGTATATATAAAAAGGATACAAATTTTTGAGATGACTTTTTCATTATTCCTATTTTACCCTTAAAAAATAACTTCCACATAAAAATAGATTTTCAGTTTGTTTTAGTAAATAATATTTTTTTCTTCTTAATAACTAAGCACAACTTCCACATAAAAGTAGGTTTTCAGTTTTTTTATAGTAAAAAAAAAAAATATTTTTTTCTTCTTAATAACTAGTCACAACAAAAAAGGATGTTACGTAGTTATCAATTAACTAAGTCCAATAAAAAAGGAGATTAGGGCCCGTTTGGTGCGCAAGATATGATAGTGACAAGATATGATATGAGTTGGATAACAGTTATCTTCGGTTATCCTATCATCTGTTTGGTGCACCCAGGATAACAAACATGATAACTATCATATCATGTTTTTAATACATGCATTGCTCATAATAATATGATAAGATATATATCATATTTAAATGACAAAATTAACCTTATAAAATAATTATATTCTAAATAAATTATTTTATAATACTTTGAATTTTATAAATAAAAAAATTAAATAAGCAATCAAATAATATCATGAGCAAGTAAACACGGTAAACTCATTATACGAAACATGATCAAATAAAAAACTTATTTATATATGTTAGATAAGCTAAATAAATATATATGATATAACTTATATATAAATAATAAAACTACCATTGCAAGAGAATTATATTTAATTTATTATAAAATTTAGATTAATATCCCTAATTTTCAATTTTTAATAATTATTTTATTTTAAAAATATTGTAACTTTAGTAGAATTTTGATTTTTAAGATTGTATAAATTACAAAATTACCCATGTGAGAAAATCGTGTATACATTTAAAAATTAATTATTTTATTATTTATATTTTATTAATTTTCATTTTTTATTTAAAATATATTTTATAAAATAAATCAGTAAATTATTTTCTTATCCTATCCTGTTGGTAACCCAGCTCAAATTCAGGATAAGAATTATAACTAGAGAGACATGATAGGATAAGATTCAGGATTAACTTATCATATCCTGCTGCTACACCAAACACTAGATTAAGACATGATATGATACTGTTATTCTATCCTGTCTCTTATCCTGCACACCAAAATTTCTACAATAAAGAATATCGATCACAAAAAAAAAAAATATCGATCACACAAACGGGCACGGAATGTGCCCGTTTGGTGGCTAGTGTATAATAATATAAATGTTTATTCTATATATTGTTGCAGTTTTTAGGAAAAAAAATAAAACTTGCATGTGCATCCTTATCACACCGAGAAAACTGGCATGATCCATGGATCATTCAGAGATAAAATGTAGCTGACGTTTAGATAAATTTATGTTTATTATTTGTTTAATATAAAGACATTTTCAAAGAGTTTTTTTTGATTTGTTGACTGTAGAAATTTTATACTGTAGTATTTGTCTATTTGATCAATAAATTAATGTAATATAAATGTTTATTCCTATATTGTTGTAGTTTTATGGAAAAAGAAAAATAAGATTCTTGCATGAGCATCTCTTATCATACCGAGAAAACTTGCATGATCCATGAGCCTTGACCATTTGTTGCTTTTCATTTTATTTTAGGATATTTTTAAGCAGTTGAGCTGTTAAGTTTTTGAGTTGACTTTACAA
This sequence comes from Trifolium repens, assembly GCA_030408175.1. Lineage (NCBI taxonomy): Eukaryota > Viridiplantae > Streptophyta > Magnoliopsida > Fabales > Fabaceae > Trifolium > Trifolium repens. Next base: position 17,089,040 of record CP125839.1, on the reverse strand, counting down.
ACGCTTGTTATATGAGTCAAGATCCGTTGATACTGACTAGTTTGACACCAAATGTTACACCTCTCAATAATGTTTTATATTATAATTCACCGTTGGATTGAAAGTTTATATCATAATTTTGGCCAATTTGGTGTGGTTTTCTATTTTTGTTTTGAAATTTTTAAATATCAAAACCAGTTTCTTTTGTAAATTTTAAAAATGTGAAAAACAAATTTCAGTTTTGAATTATGAAGTCGATATTGGTGACTGATGATGGTTAGAGTGGTGGTTTTCGATAGTCAGAGTGGTGGTCACACCGGTGATGTCTTCCTAATGAGAGAAGGAAACTTTTGTGGAAGGGTTAGTTCCTGATAGGTGGAGTTATTTTGAAATCATTGGTTTGGATGAACGCGATCTTAAAATTAGTAATTCGTATAGGTTGTCGTGGATGCTAGATGAAGATGTTAATTATAAGTTTATATGGTTGGATGAAGATGCAAATGAAATTAAAGTCTATGTTGTTAGCAATAGTCTGTAACCTAACTGGAAAGGGACTATCTAAATGATGAATTAAATTTCGATGACTCTGGTGATTCTAACAAAGAACAAGAACCAACTTATGAAGAATTAAGATGAATTCATCTAACTATTGACCATGTATTCAAAAATATACAAACGTATTAAACTGCTAGAAAATGTTACAATGCTAAAATGCTCATATCCACACCACACTCTTAAACTGCTAGAAAGAAAATTGTGTTCTAGAAATATAAATGGATCTAGTCTTAACTAACTTCTTCGCATCAAATCATCGGCACAAGAAACCAGACTCAAAAAGAAGAAAAACTAGCGTTCTATCTGTATAGTTACATGACTAATGCTATGAACACTCTTGATGTAGTCTATAACCTTGTCGAGCATCATGTCAGCATCTGCTTCGGGATTGATTTTAACATGACAAGCTAGCAATACCTTCCCAACTGTAATGGCCCATATGTGCAGCTCATGAACAGCTACTACTTCTTCCATCTCCAATAGTCCCTTTTGAAGTCGAGTAGAATCTATCTCGCGTGGTGTGCTCTCCATCAAGACTTCCAAAATATTTCTCAGCATGTTGATAGTTGTGAACAAAACAATTACTGAAGATTAGAGTGCAAATTAAATCAACAATTTTCCATTCGGGTTTATACCATATGATTGCTCCGCCAATCATCACTCCAACACTCTGGATAGAGTCCCCAAGTACGTGGAGATAAGCTCCGTGTACATTTATATTTCGTTTCTTCGTCTTCTCTGGTATGCCATTTGATTCACCAAGAAGTGGTTCAGTAACCTCTCTATGGATGTCATGGTTATGACTTTGCACATGATCTTCATGAGTATGGTGGTATTCATCTTTCGAATGATTTTCATCATCATGATGGTGAGTGTGATCGCCATCCGTGTGATGATGCTCATCGTTTGTATGCTTTACATAACGATTGGTAGAAACGGATATAGCATGGCTGCGACCATGATGATGATCATGTCCATGTCCATGTCCGTGTCCGTGATCGTGACCCAATACAAAAGCCATAATGATGTTAACCACAAGACCAAATGCCGCAACTACAAACATTAAAAAACCATCCACATTTTGTGGACCTGCAATGAGTCTAGAAATGGCTTCATATACCAGAATTCCAGCAAGTAGCCATATTAACTGCATCGAAACCAAAGCACCAAGAATCTCAATTCGAAAAAATCCAAACGACTGACGAGGATTCGGTTCCCATCCCCCGGCCCATATAGAAAATAAGGAGATGGCAAATGCTGCAACATCTGAAAGCAAATGTGCTGCATCAGTCAGTATTGCAAGACTGTTAGCCTTAATACCACCAACTACCTCAACGGCCATGAAAACAACGCAAAGGGACACGGCAATCAGAAGCTTTCGCATTGCAGTTGATCGTTCTTCAGAATCTTTCGAGATAGATCCTGCATCCGAGAACTCACATCACATGTTGCTTCCCCGCAAATTTTCCTTCCTGTATCAGGAAGTTCTCCACTTATTTCAATAATTTGCGTATGATGAGCGCTTGGTGCTTCCATCTGCAACAATTGAATGAAAATACAATATTTCTTGAGTTGCTGATAAACCAGACATCATAAGAATACACTACCAAGCATTAAACAAACATTAAACAATTCATTTTTAGAATCATTGAATATCTGGGAAACAACATCAAAGGTTCAATTGAATTACGGAGCAAACAGGGGCGGAGGGAGCACCCAGCAAGCCTGGGCAGCTGCCCGGGCTGCTGCCCGGGCTGCCCCAATCCCAAGTATTAATTTTTTATTTTTTTTATTTTTTAAAAAAACAGATTAGAAGAGGAAAAAGGAAAAAAAAAAACAATCTCTTCTCTCTCTCGTGTTTCAGTTCCGTTTCTTTCCTTCTCTTCTCTCTCCCCCGCATCGCAACTCTCATTCTCTCCCTCGCCGGTCGCCGCCGCTCTCACTCACCAGTCACCACCGTCGTCCGTCCACCTCATCTCTCCCTCGCCGCCGCTCTCACTCACCAGTTAGCAACACAACACCGTCGGCCTCTCACTCTCTCCCTCCCGATTTGAGATTCAATTTGAGTGTTGAGATTTTGATTTTTGAGGTAAAGTAAGCAAACTCTATTTAATATTTCTGTTTCTAGAATCTATAATCTTTATTTGATACAAACCCTATTTTGTGTTTCTGTTAAGCTGTTTTGATTAATAAGTGATTATATAAATAAGCTGGTTTGAATTTTAAATTTGTTAAGTTTATTTGATTGTTAAGTGAATATATAAATAAGCTGTTTTGATTGTTAAGTTGTTTTTATGTCCAATTTAACTTCTGTTAAGCTGTTTTTAATTTAAATTTGTTAAGCTGTTTTTTATTGTTAAGTGATTATATAAATAAGCTGTTTTGAATTTTAAATTTGTTATGCTATTTTGATTGTTAAGTGAATATTTAGCGGTATGTTATGTTTCATCTCTCTGATTTTAAATTTTACTTTTATTGACAAAATGACGAGCCTATTAATGTATTTTGGTTTATGACTAATTATATATTATATTACATGAGAATTTACGTTAAATATTTTGCCCATGCTTATTTAAAATCCTAGCTCCGCCACTGGGAGCAAATGATTAGGACTATGGAACCATAAGCCATAAAATAAATTGCTACTTGAAAAATACCAGTTTCGATTTCAGTCGCAGTTAAATTACTATTATGTAATCAAAATCCAACAAGGTTACACATATTCGACAAAATCAACAAGGAGAAATGCGAAGCACGGACACTTCTCAGGTTAGGCGTGTTCTGATGTCAAACACGCATAGGTGTTGGACATCGACACTTAATTTTAATTACATTGAATTGTGTCATTTTCTCAGATTATTAGTAGCGTCTACTGTCAGTGTTTGTGTCGTGCCTGGTGTCCGTGCTTAATAGAGATATAGTGATTTCAATTTCATCATTATAAAATTGACTCAGCATACATAAATCAAAATCTTAAATTAAAAGTATTAAGAGAACACAAAACCAGAAAAAGATTTAGAGAATGTACCTTTGCAGAAATGTAATTCTTTCTATCTCCTTTGTTGGTTGCTGTATACTATTTAATATCTCCCACTCCTTTGTTGGTAGACATGGCATGTCCTATATATACATCAGCAAAAACAAAAACGGCATGTTCTATGCATTAGCAAATATAAAAATGTCAGATATATGATATGTTGTTATTCATAAATTGTTGCAGTTTTTTGAAAAAATAAAATAAAATAAAATAATTGAAACTGGCATAAGCATCTCTTATCATATGAGCTATGAGCCATGAGCCATGAGCCTTGAGCAGTGTGTTGCATCTCACGGTTGTTTGTTTGTTGCTTTTTATTTTATGATAGGGTATTTTTTAAGTCAGTTAAAAATAATTTTTAAGTCAATTCTATTTCTGACTTAACATCAGACGACTTAACAAGCAGTAGAGTTGTTAAATTCGGGAGTTGAATTAACAAACACTTGTTAAAATGATATCAACTTAAAAGTTTAATAGAGTAGGAATTTTTTACAAATATTCATAATTTTGACCCCGATCGACGTGATTTTTAGTTTTCTGCTTTGAAATTTTTAAAATAAAAAATAGTATCTGGTTTGCGTTTTAAAAATTTCAAAAACCAATTGCAAATTGCAATTTTGAATGAAGTCAATAGTAGTGATCGTTGATAGTCAGAGTGGTGGTTAGATTGGATATTGGAGGTGGGTGAGTGATATCAGTGGTGGTCATTGTAGTGCTAGTTAGTGGTGGCTAATGACGGAGGAGTGCTGGAAGCTCCAGACTGAGGTCTACTACGGTTACCACGTCCCCCGTCGTGGCCCTGGTTGCCACAAGAGCGAGAAAGGTTGTTGGGGCGGCGGTTACCACACTGAAGAGGTGTCGTTAGAAGGTCGCTACTGAGTGGTGCATGGCAGTAGGATAATCGATGCTTGCCATTTTAGCCATACCAGCTAAGCATGGAGTGGGCCTGATAGAAGGTAGGAAGATGATTGCTTTGGCGAATCAAAGTGGCAACACTGCAGTAAGCTTCAGGATGACCAGATATTAGTTGAAGAACTAGAGGGTGATTGTTGATAGGAGAATTGACGTTCCTCAGCTCATTAGAGAGCATCTTAAGACGCTGGCAGTAGGCAGAGACATTGGGAAAATTCTCAATGCGAGTGTTAGAGAACTCTTGCTGAAGGGTGAGAGCACGAGCATTCTGATTGTCCTGAAAAATGTCGCCAAATGATTCTAGGCTTCGATAGTAGTGGAATTTGTTTCCATGATGGTGGTCAGCAGGTTAGTAGAAATCGTGGAATCCATTGAAGGACAGTGGAGTGAATGGTGGTCCACTGTTCATACTTTGCACTAGAGGTACCAGTCGGTGGTTTCTTGTCCTTAAAGGGAACATTATGATGTAGAACCCGAGATGAGAGCATGAATGCGGAACATCTCAGAGTGCAATATTGTTCTTTCTCCATCTCAAGAACAATAAGAATATGGTTCCTAATGTTTGAAACAACAAGAGTAGAATGAAACTTGGATTTCGAACCTGTGAGCAAGGTGGTTTTGGGTTGGCCGGAACCACCCGTGGCAATGGTTCTGGGTTGGGCAACAACTATGTTCAGGATCAGACATGACATGCTATGTCATAACACTGTATATCATAACTCAGAGAACACGGTCGTTGTAGAACACAAGCATATCATTGTATATCACAATCAGAGAAGGGAATGAGGGACAAGATCACTGTAGAACACAACCGTGTCACTAACAGGATCATTGTATGTAAATCATATCATTGTAGGACACGATCACTGTGAACAGACGGAGAAGAGAACACGGGCACGAGCATGCGAACAAGGAACAATGCGATGATGATTGTGTTGTGTTCTATTCTATCTTTTTTTTTATGTATAGTGAGAGGGATCAATAAGAGTTATGTTGCCTATATGTGGGTACGGTACCCTATGTGTGGGTACGGTATCGGTATCTGGTATGGATTTTTTATTATCATCATAGTTTTGTTTCGGTTCAATATGAAGCATGGGTACTCTTAAAGACTAATATGGTAGACTCCTATCCTTATCCATTTTTATTTTATTGATTGTATTTAAATTATCTCTCAATTTGATAAAAATAGTGGAAACAGTGGACAAAACAAATAAATCTCCTAAACATAATGTCAGTAATTTACTTAAAAAATAACTTTTTTAATATTTTATCTTAAGTATATATACCTTAAATTTTCTAAAAATGTTATATTCCGTACTATACCGTATCCGTATCTGTATCTGTATCTAGACAATACTGCGGTTCATAGTCCCTAGTTTATATGTGATAATAATTTAGTGGGACAGAGGTAGCTACCAAGAAGATTCAATTCTCAGAAAATGCCATAGATCAAGGCTGCATTGAAGTGATTATCCAAAATAGTGTCTATGATTAATAAAAGTGGAAAAGTCGTAGTTTGCATAGATTATAGAAACCCAATCTAGCTACACCTAATTAAGGACTATAAATCACAATGCAATTATTTTTGTAATAACAAAAATATATTATCCAACTCAAGATAAAAACATGACGAGAATGCAAATTAAAATCAGGTTTGTGTGCAATCAAACGTGTATCTCGGTCGATCAAGGTCAAGTTCTTCAATTAATTAGAACCATGGTCTGCTTCTTTACTGTCATCATGGAATACTGTAGAGTGTGGAGGGTACTGAAATGGAAGAATAAGCAAATCTCTAACCAGTGAACTGAACTTAGCCTTCTCCAGTTTTGTGTATGCATCGGCGAATCCACAGATTGCTTGTATGAATGTAAAGTAAAGAACCAAAAGAGCCCCTAATGTTGAAAGTCCAACAGCCCAACTTGTTAAATAGTTATGAACTATTGAAGCCCTGAATCTCGAGCGCCAACAACTCAAATACTCATTCGCCTCATTCACAACTTTGTATAAATACGATTCGTTCATATCAGGAACAATTTCCTTAGCTATGTTGTTGATTAACTCTGCAACATGTTCATCACTCCCTAAAGAATGATGAATAATACCTTTATAATGAAGAACAGAAACATCATCGGCTGAATTTATGAGCCCGTTTAAGAAAAACATGTAAGTTGTCATGCCGGGATTGCATCTCTTGTGACATTTCTCAAACGCAACTATGTTACGAAAAACGGTTCCTCTATGATCACCGATGTACACCGGTGGCACAGCTAGTTCCTTTATCATAATTCCCCATTTTTTCCCAAAGCTTATATCCAACAATTCTCTATCCTCACAAGCTTTGATTTTCACACCCCCTTCTTTCAATTATGTTATTGAATGAATCATTTGACTTTGACATCCTCTCAGCTCTTCCCCGATGAGTTTCGGTCTTATGTTGTGTCTAAGAAGATCAAGAACATGTTCAGTTTTGAACTTGTTAGCCGTCTGACATTCGGGGGTTTCTCGCGACTGGTATTGAAGTAATTGATAGAAGAATTTGAAGGCAAGATTGTAGAAACTCTTTTGTGGTTGAGGACTACTTGTTTTATCGGTTAACTCGAACAATTTAGTTAAAACAAACATAGGAAGTTGGTTTTCAAGCACGATCAACTCACGACGAATAGTTGGTAACATCCATCTACTTAGAGAAGGAACATGTTTGAAATTGTTATCCGATAAATCCCTCAAGAGTTGAATGATGAAAGAACCATCAACCAACATCATCTTTAGAAACTCATCCCTGCTTAATTTGATCTCACCCATGTAACAATTTCTAGCATTGATTTCTTCTTTTTCAAGAAACTTACAAGCCTCTTCTAATTTGTCTCCATTAGCACCTTTTGGATCGAAAAGACGGTGAAAGAACTTGTTTTTGAGAATTTCCATTTCTTGCAAGTGTTGTGATCCATAATGGTAAGGACCTATTGATATGTTGTTTGGTATGTAGGCTTTTGGTTCTACATTGAGCATGTTTGGTGGAACCTTGTATATGCACAAACTCTCATTTTTTTCTTCAATTTTCCCACTCTTTATCTCTTTCTCAACAAGACCTCTCCAATATTTTGAACCTGTTGAGGCAATGTCATGAAATCGTCTTTTGCATAGTTTCTGAAAAGTAAAACTAATGAGCTTTTTGCAACTCATAGTTGGGAATTTTGGAGAGAAAGAGATAGGGAGAGGGGGCAAAAAAAACAAGTTCTCTTGTACTCTTTGTACCACAATCACCCGTTTTTAATATGTAACAGGTCAATATCCAAGTCAACTTTTGTTTAACAAAGTAAAATGTCCATCATTTTTCCTTGTCTTTGTTTTATGATACATTTATTATGGTTGTTGATAATACTCTTCAAGTACAAGACATTTTTGCATGAGGAATTGGTTGGTTTCTATAGTTGATATTACTAAATGTACATTTATTATTAGTTGTGATCATATCAACACTAATGCACTAGATTCTATCAAAACTCGGCAGTTTAGTGTTTGGGTGAGAGAGAGTAGTACTATGATGGAAGACCTTCTGAAAAGTTGTTTGTGTTGCATCGGGAAAGTCTCTTGTATGGACATGATTGGAGTTTTTCCACATGAGGAACCGGGGACTTGTGATTTTAGTCTGAGACAAATAATTATGAAATGCTTCAAACAATGTGGCCAAACATAATAAAGCGTACTTTGACAATCAAATTTACTTTTAAGTTCTTTAATTAATGTTCCGGAAAACTAATTAGCATAGCCCTTAATATTATTATAATTTAATGACTGGTTTTTTTTTACTCAATTTATTAGGGTGGTTGATAATAATAAATGTCCATTTTGCAGGTCAATGATGCTAAGTCTTCCATTAATATTATTATAACAAAGGGGTCTAATTTATAACATGGGTTGGATTAAAAATTAAACAAGTTGAGTCAAATTTTTTAAAGCTCGATTCAACTCCATTACAATAGGTTCAGTTCATTTTCATCATGAAATTCAATTATAGTTTAACATAATTTTTTTTTTAATTGGCCGAAACTTAGTCGAGCTGAGTCAAAAATTTGCCAACAACTATATTCGATTCATTATCTCAAATCAAATAATTTTTTTTTTTTACTTTCAGCACCAGTTTAATCTGGTTCGGGAGTCAGTTTTGGCATCAAGTAGTTTCAGCCCCCTTCGTGGTTCTTTCTATCAAGTTCGACGCCAATCACCACTGAATCAACTAACGATTGGTTCAAATCAAATAATTTAAAAGTAAAAAATTTAAACTCAATTTTGACAAATGTTTAATGAAAAATTGAAAAAAAATAGTACTCTCTCCGTACCAAATTATATGTCATTTTGAAGAAAAAATTTGTACCAAATTATAAGTCATTTTATAATAACAATGAAACATATGAAACATTGACCGTTAATTTTCCTATTATACCCATAATTATTTATTACTCTCCTTTCAATTTTTCGATTTATCTTTCCCATACAATTAATGAAGGACAATTTTGTAAACTAACTCATAATTTCTTTTTTTCATACAACATTAATTACATTTTTTAATATATGTAAAAGTGTCAAAGTAACATATATTGTAGTACGGAAGGAGTAATAGTTAATGTTGAATACCTCAAATACACCGTTGCTTTTAAACACAAATTGTTTTTTTAGAAATGCCGAAAAGAATTGCATTAATTAATTAATTAATAAGGTAAAAGAGAGCTTCTACAAGCCAATTAACCACGTGACACAAATCTAAGCAGCCAAACTTAATACTAGCTCACACCCCTGTCCTTTACTACAACAAAACCCTACCACAAGGACAAAAATCCAACAACACATACCAATCGTTAGTTGGTTCATTAGTGATTGGCGCTGAACTTGGTAGGGAGGACCACGGTTCGATCCCCCGCAACTGCGATCGGGAGGGGGCTGGAACCACTTGATGCCAGAACTGACCCCCGAACCAGATTCAACTGGTGGTGAAAGCAAAAAAAAAAAAAAAATCCAACAACACATGGTGAAAATTCACCAATTAGGCAATTATGGCCAATGTGGAACTCTCTTGATTTAGCTTGACTATACATAACATCGCTCTTGGTGTTTTATACTCCTCTATCTAACTTTTTGTCTTTTTAAAATTTTGTACATTGATTAAAAAATAATGAATATTAATAAATTAAGTTATTTTTACTCGTCCTGTATTAAGAATGGCAAAAATCAATTTAATAGATGTTTTTATTTTTTAAAGATATAAATGGTAAAATACCATTAATTGTAAAGAAAAATGCTATTTAATAAGAATTGTTTGATGCAAGAAAGAGAAATATCTTAGGTGGCAATGTTTAATTGGTCAAATTATAATCACCTTATCTCTCATGTATGCTTAGCCAAATTTTTATTGGTTAAATCCTCTAATTTTGTGTATTCTTCTCTTTCTTGTGTCAATATTTCTTATTAAATAACATTACTCGATTGTAAATTGATTTCTTAAAAGAACTAAATTTTTTTAACAAAAGCCTAAAAAGCCTAAAAGTACTAAAGTTTTGGAACAGAGATAATGTGATTTGAACTTAATCACAAATAAGTTAAATATAAAAGTTCATATGAAGCAAATTTTTAAAATTATAAAGAAAAGCTTATTTTTATTTTCATATCCAAAAATGTTTCTAGTATTAAGTTATATATATTCATTTGAAAGTGATCTTCAATAACATATATAAATTATTTCCTCAACACTTGTTTGTAAATTCTCACGATTGTTTGTCAAGAATTATTATTTAAGATAGTAGAAGTGTTATTTTGTGTTTTATGAAAACTTCATCATAGAGGGTCAAGAAGAGATACCATACAGGGTCAAGAAAAGAAAGAAGATTGTAGGATCTATGCAGGGGCGGAGCCAAGAATCAAACTCTGGGGATCAAGTCTAAAACAATAATTTTGCATATATAAAATGTAATTCTTTTTTTATATATAAAAACTACTACATATATAAGAAATTTAAGAATATATAAGTAATATTCAAAGTCAATATATATGTATAGTCTGTTAAGTATAAGGAATACTCAAAAGAAAAAACAAAGTATACAACACGTTTAATGCTACATGATAAAACAATACACATGCTTTACCCACCAAAATGGCCAACAAAGGCAAGCAACCACAATTCTTAGGCAAACATAAATAAATTAACTCAAGATACCCATTCCCAAAAAAGTGCCTATAACAAATTTCACTCCAAACTTATTTTATTTGCACATTTTTTTTACCATAAAAGATAAAAGCCTAATAGATATATATACTCCATCCGTAACACTTTATAAGCAAAAATGCACTGCGTCAAAAAAAAAAAACAAAAATGCACTTTCTAGATTCATTGTATGTTTAATGAACAAATACATTAAATATACAATTAATCTAAAAAGTGCATTTTTACTTATAAAGTGTTACAGAGGGAGTAGTATTTATCTGATCTGTTTTATAAGAGACAATTGAATCAACAAAAATTGATCTATCTAAACAATATTTTGAATGAAATACATCAACTTTTATTAAAAAGTAGCGGATATAATAGTAGTACTATAAAAAATAAAAAATAAACCAAAAAGGTGGGGGTGACCCCTAGTCCTTCTAATTGCTCCGGCACTGGATCTATGAGAAATCTTTAGCCATGCTACAAAACGTTCTAATTTTTGAAGAAAAATAATACAACAATTTATATGCACCAAGATCTAGAGTAGGGCCGGACAAAATTTATTAACCTGCCCGAAACCCGATAAAACTGCTAGAGAAGCAATGTAGCAAGTCAGATTATAACGGTTTAGGGTTGACAATTGAATTTTTTTGGTCTTACATGAGTGTAGATGGACGGGTGAGGTTTGCAAAAATTACTTGGTAGAAACCCAGGCCTGATCGAATACTGATCTAAGTATTTTGTATTGTGTTGTAGATTAACCAGTTCAATAACAATTTTCTAACTTAGAAAGAGAAAATGACACAAAAAGCAAGCCATACTAATTTCTTAGGCCACCTCTATACTTTACTTGGACTTGCCACTCTGACACACATTTGCTAGATTTTTTTTTCAAAAATGCACCTGACACAACCCAAAAATCCCAAATTGCCCTATATTTAAAAAAAAAAAACAAATTACCTTACTTTTTGCATGTGTCTTGAACGCGTCATTCCCAATGCAGCGTCCACCGGAGGGATGCGCCATCGCCACTATGGCATCAAGTCTCCAAATTTTTGTTTTTTTATCTTCGTTTTTTTAGAATCAGCAACGATTTATAAAAGTTGCCATAGATAGTAAAATGTTGTTGGAAAAGGCAACATTTACAATATCACGATCACATCGGATGCGCATAGGCATGGCAACGGGGCGGGTCGGGGGCGGATTTTGCTCTCCCCAAACCCAAACCCATAAAGTTCGGGTATCCCCATACCCATCCCCATTTTAAGCGGGGAAGAAAAGTAGAACCCCAAACCCATACTCGACGGGGTTCGGGTATCCCAATGGGTTTCGGGTATCCCCGTCTTGCTTCTCTCCACATGAACTTGATTTGTATTTTGATATTTTTTAATTAAAAAATAATTTAAAAATCGAGAACTATTTTATTTCAATAATATGACTTTATTAAAATAAAATAAAATAGGGAGAACAATTTATTTAATACTTAATTTAAAATAAAAGTAAACGAATGAATGTAATTTAAGACTTTTTTGTTCATATATAATATATTTTTTATACATAATTTAATTTAAGAAAAGAAAAATATGATGTTTATATAAACGGGGCGGGTTCGGGGACGGGTTCGGGGTGGGTATCAATGTCCCCATTACCCGCCCCATCCCCGTCATTTAAAATCGGGGAAAACCCAAACCCGAACCCAAACCCAGTCAACTCGGATTTTCCCCGTCAAAACGGGGATGGTACGGGCGGGTACCCACGGGTATGGGTTTTATTGCCATGCCTAGATGCGCATCACAACGGAACCTAAGTCAACTTCGGTAAACACGTATACTTTCAACATCAACCAAGCAGGACGGAACCGCAAGCTTTCCTGGCTCTGGCCTACAATATATTATTCAAATCCTTACTATATTTATATCAAGGACTTGGGAAAAATCTGTTCTAGGTGGACTAATTTATACCCACAATGAATGATGGCTCAATACATCATTGAGCCTAATATAGCTCATTTGTGTCACACATAATACACATTGTTTCTTTCGATATGCCATCAACATGTTAGTGGAAAAAAGCCTTTTTGGGTCGGTTATTAGTAACTGACTTAAGAATGTTGCTTTTTAAGTCGGCTATTAGTAACCGACCTAAGAAGTTTTTTTTTTTTTGTAGGCTTTTTTTCTATAACAGCACCTTTTATTTTTACTACACAATGTAATTTGATCCATCCCCATATATATATATATATATATATATATATATATATATATATATATATATATATATATATATATACTGCAACATCAATTCATCAAAAGAAATATCCAGCAACATCATATTATATTCTATTACCACATCTCAAAATAAAATCGTAGAAATAAAAATATTGTCATATCAAACTAAAATATCATTGTAATCAAAATAAGTACACAGCCGCAACAAATATAACTAGTCTTATCAAAAAGCTAGCATAAACAAAGAGTAACTACCTAGGTGAAATAGCAACTACGTACTTATCAATATACCATCAAAACTAGAAACCTTAAAGACTAGCCAATATCCAACACATAATTGCACCCTAATTCATATCATTGTCCGTACTTGCTTCAATATGTTCCAATATCATGTTTGCAAAGTGTTATTGAACATTTTTAACTTAATCTTTTTGAAATGGCTTTGAATCCCCAAATATCTGTATAAATAAATGTTGACATAACATTAAATTACTATATCACACTACAAGGAGAGGGGAAAGCGGTGACCCTTGAAAAAAAGCATTAGCGTCGTTCAAACCGTCGCTAAATGCTTGTTGTAGCGGTTGCCAAGCGTCGGAAATGGCGACGTCCCTAGGTTAAGCGGCGGCGGGGACTACCGTTGGAATAACCGCCGCTAGGTAATTAGCGTCAGTTGTATTGATTTTTGCGGCGATTAGCAACCATCGCTAATTGTACTTGTTTTACATGTTTTTCTAAACTTTTATCGTCGGTTGGAACCGCCGCTATTCATTTTTAAAAAATAAAAAAAATGCTTTTTTTTTTGTTTCCCCCAAATTTTTAATTTCTTTTTTGATTACCACAATTTTTTAAAACTCTTTTTGGGTTCGATTTTGAATGAGGGGATTGAATTCGATTGAAGGGTTCGATGGTGAATGAAGCGTTTCGATTTTGAATGAGGGGATTGAATCGATTGATTGTTTGCAGTGAAGAAGAAGAAGAAGAAATTGGATGGTGAAGAAGAAGTTCGAAGAAGATACGATGGTGAAGAAGAATTTTGAAGAAAATACGATATGCAGGTGAAGTTTAAAGAAACAGAAACAGTATATGCGTGCGTGATATAGAGTTTTTTTTGGTTAATTATTTGTTTTTTTTATATTTTTAAAATATTAGGATTTTTCTTTAAAAACGAAAAACGATTATGATTTTTTTTATATTAATTAAGGGACATGGGTTCGATTTATGTATGCCACATTTTACAATTTAATTTATAAAATTAAATGATACTTCTTAGGTCAGGTAAGCGACACATAATTTAACAAAAAAGGTTTCTTAAGTTAGTTGAGGGACACCTAACTTAAAAAAAAGGGGTTTTTTAGTCAGTAATCTACACTTGACGTAACAAAAATATTTTGGAAAGGAATTTAAATTCATTTGAATTTTATATTATTTATTTTAATCCCTATTAAGTTGGTTGACAATGCAACCGTCTTAACAAAATTAAACTTATTTACGAAATTGCCATCGCACCTGTTCTTAGGTCGGGTTGAAATATTAACTGACTTAAAAAGTTTTCTATAAAAGTATTTTTGTACTGGTGTCAACAAGATAATGACCCCTGCATGGAATGCACATTCCTTAATTCCACTCACGTATATATTGGGGCCCATGTGGCTGTTATGAATATCTTCATACATATCCTCTCCTATATATGCAATATGCATTAACTCTCAAGGTACACACATTTCACCCAATTCATACACATTAATATTGAGCTATTACTGACTTAAGTGTTGACTGCTAAATTTTTTGCAAGAACCCTTTTCCATCGTACCTGAAGCTCACCACCACCATGTGCTTATACCTTATCTCACCAGAGGAACCATCTAGTTTTGATATCTCAAATCAGATATAATCTATCAATTTGAATCAATGAATATCATTTATTTCTAGTAAATAAAAATGTATATCAAAGTGCTCAAAGAGGTACTTACGCCATCAGGCTCTCCTACCTATTATTCTAGCAAGTTTTTTGGTTAGGCTCTTCTTGTGTGCTTAAGTTCTAACAATTGGTGTTTTTATTAAGACTCGAGTCACAAAAAATGCTACCTATAAGCTAGATTATTGTGTTCCACCGAATACTGATAGTTGATGAGTGAAATCACCAAAAATTGATAGTAGTTAAATGGAATATATTCATACATTAAGGAAAATTTGTGTAATAGTTACATACAATATACACGCATATTAATTTTTTAAAAAAAAATTAGGGTCATGCGCGCTAACATATGCCCTTTCTTGTTAAGATATTCAAACAAAAAAAAATGACATTAAATAATACAAAAATTGTTAAAAAGTTGATTACAATATTTTTTTTAAAATGTCTATATTTAGCTCTTAATATTTATCTTTAGGTCTTTAGGATATATAGGCAAAATTACATGTTTGGTCTTTTATCTTATTTTTTTGTAACATTTTAATCCTTTATCTTTTATTTGTAGCACTTTGGTCCTTTATCTTATATATTTGTAACATTTTGATCCTTTATCTTTTATTTGTAACACTTTAGTCCTTTATCTTTTATAACATTCACATATAAACCCTTTTTTTCATATTTTTTTTAATTAAAAAAACGCTGAGTTTTATTTGTTAAGATACTTTTTTATTAAAATTAAATAAAACTCATAATTTTGATGAATATATTCATCATCTTCATCAATTCATTCGTATTTTGATGTTTTTTAAAGGATCAAAGTGTTACAAATAAAAGATAAAGGACTAGAGTGTTACGAAAAGATAAGATAAAAGACCAAAATGTTACAAATGAAAGATAAAGGACCAAAGTGATGCATGTATGACTAGATGTGAAGCAGATCGCTTAGTTTTCTTCTTTCATTCCTCCACTGGTCGGCGTATATATCTTTCTTGTTGCCTATGTTGATGACATTGTTATCACCGGAGTTGACACAAATGGTATCAGAGCTTATCATTTCTAGTCACCCACCATTTATATTCATGCATCAATCCCAATAGTGCTGAACGTGAGGGGATGTATTGGAAAAACCAAATCCCACATTAATTAAAGATAACACCTGACTATAGTTTATAAAGAGTGGCACCCCTCACCTTACAAAACTACAAACCAGTTTTGTAAGGATGAGTTAGACCCAACTCCCAACTCTCAATTTCTATCGGTACATAATCAATTCACATGAAGGCTAGCTTGAAGGCTCTCTTGGTGATGATTAACTCTATTCTTTTTCTAGTTTTTCTACTTTGAATAATCATGTTGTTTATGTTTCAAATGAAGATACACTAGCAGCATGGCACCTTAGGCTAGATCACACACACTTTAATGCTGTGAAAACTCTGTTGCATATATGTAATATTCCAATTGTGAAAAAAACAATTCCTGATTCTCAAAAAGCTTGCAGCTGAGTACTTAATGTTTCTATGTTATTCATAGGATGTTCAATTGTAGTTCTATTTTAGTTTTTGGTATTGTTAACCATTGTGTTAAACTTCTGCATTTGTAAAGATCATTTGGACACGATATAAATGATAATACTTGTATTTTTGTAATAATAGAAATATATTAAGAACAGATTACATCATCAGGGTAAAAATCCAATTCAATATAAATGAATGATGAGATTGCAAACAAATACTTAGAAAACAAACAAAATTGCAATGAAAGAAAATACAACAAAGAAGAAAAAAAAAATTAAGGTTGTGTGTAATCACACATATCTCAGATCGTTAGATCAAGGTTAATTAATTTTTCAATTAATTAGAACCATGATCAGGTTTTTTACTGTCATTATGGAATACTGCAGAATGAGGAGGGTACTGAAATGGAACAATAAGCAAACCTCTTATCACTGTACTCAATTTAGCGTTCTCCAATTTTGCGTACGCTTCCGCAAATCCACAAATTGCTTGTATGAATGTAAAGTAAAGAACCAAAAGAGCACCTAATGTTGAAAGTCCAACAGCCCAACTTGTTAAATAATTATGAACTAATGAAGCCCTGAATCTCGCGCGCCAACAACTCAAATACTCATTCGCCTCATTTACGACTTTGTACAAATACGATTCATTCATATCCGGAACAATTTCCTTAGCTATGTTGTTTATTAACTCCGCAACATGTTCATCATTCCCTAAAGAATGATGAATAATCCCTTTGTAATGAAGAACAGAAACATCTTCAGCTGAATTTATGAGCCTATTTAAGAAAAACATGTAAGTTGTCATGTCTGGATTGCATCTCTTGTGACATTTCTCAAATGCAACCATGTTACGAAAAACGGTTCCTCTATGATCACCGATGTACACCGGTGGCATACGTAGTTCCTTTACCATAATTCCCCATTTTTTTCCAAAGCTTATATCTAGCAATTCTCTATCCTCACAAGCTTTAATTTTCACACCCCCTTCTTTCAATTCTGTTATTGAATGAATCATTTGACTTTGACTTCCTCTCGGCTCTTCGCCTATGAGTTTCGGTCTTATATTGTATCTTAGAAGATCAAGGACATGTTCAATTTTGAACTTGAAAACAGTTTGACATTCAGGGGTTTTTCGTGACTCGGATTGAAGTAATTGGTAGAAAAATTTGAAGGCGAGATTATAGAAACTCATTTGTGGTTGAGGATTATTGGTCTTATCGGTTAACTCGAACAACTTTGTTAAAACAAACATAGGAAGTTGGTTTTCAAGCATGATCAACTCGCGACGAATGGTTGGTAACATCCATCTACTAAGAGAAGGAACATGTTTGAAATTGTTTTCTGATAAATCTCTCAAAAGTTGAACGATGAAAGAACCATCAACCAACATCATCTTTAGAAACTCATCACTGCTTAATTTGATTTCACCTTTGTAACAACTTCTAGCATTGATTTCTTCTTTCTCAAGAAACTTACAAGCCTCTTCGAATTTGGTTCCATTAGCACCTTTTGGATCGAAAAGACGGTGAAAGAATTTGTTTTTGAGTATCTCCATCTCTTGCAAGTGTTGTAATCCATAATGGCAAGGACCTATTGATATGTTGTTTGGTATGTAGGCTTTTGGTTCTACATTGAGCATGTTTGGTGGAACCTTGTATATGCATACACTCTCATTTTTTTCTTCAATGGTTCCATTTTGTAACTCTTTCTCAACAAGACCTCTCCAATATTTTGAGTTTGTTTGGGCAGTGCCATGAAATCGTCTTTTACTTAGTTTCTGGAAAGTAAAACTAATGAGCTTATTGCAACTCATAGTTGGGAAAATTTAGAGAGAAAGTGATAAGGAGAGGGGCAACAACAAGTTCTCTTCTCCTATTGGTACCACAATCGCCCCTTTTAATATGCAACAAGTCAATATTTAATATTCAAGTCAACTTTTGTTATAAAAAGTCAAATGACCATCATTTCCCCTTGTCATTGTTTAATGATAGATTTATCTCGGTGGTTGATTATAATACTCCCACAATCTTTTAAGTATAAGAAATTATTGAGGAATTCGTACATTTCTATGCCCTGTTTGATTAGTTTATTTTTGAGCTTATACAAATAGCTTATGCAATTTTTATGTATTATTATAAATTTGTCAAGGTTGTTTATGATAAAATTATTTATAAAAATACAATTTTCACTAGTTTGAATTTATAAAATAGCGTAAAACTTAATTTATATTGCATAAACTATTCGCATAAGCTCAAAAATAAGCTAATCCAAACGGAGCCTATATATAAAATCATTTGCAAATTACTTACAGTTGTGAACATTCTGACTGAGTATATTATAAGTTTGAAATTAGGTGTCAAACTTGATTTACTTACACCTTCAATAAATTAAAGACAAATTAAATTTATGTGTATGTTGAATAGAATTCAAAATTGTTGTTTAGTCGATAAAGTAACATTAATAGTTATTTTGCAATAGTCATTAAAACAAATTTAATTATGTCTATTATAAAAAATTATTATTATTATGTCAATTGAATTTATGAAATCAAATTTTTTTATCCATTAGTCTACTGCCTATAATTGATCTCTTAAACTCAATAAATTGAAAATCTTAAATTTTGACTTTAATTCAAATATATATAATATCCTATCAACTATATTCAACTCATAAGAGACATAAAATCAAGTTCTAATTAACGATCTAATTCAATGTACTCATGAGTGTCGATGTCCAACACGGACACATCTAATCCGATCGATGAGTATTCGTGCTTCATTGGTCGTTATTATAATTTTTTTTTTATATTGAGATTGCTACGGTGTTTTAGTTAGTACTACTACTAATACTTGCAGCGGGTCAATATTTAATATTGGAGTCAACTTCTCTTAAGTAAAATGTCCATAAGTTTTAACAGGTCGTTAAGTCTCCAATTAATATTATAATAATTTTATCATTTTTGATTTAAATAAGTGATTTTTATATAGATTAAGTCTTTTAATTGCTTTTTTTTATTGTGATTTTGTTGTTTGAGTACGGCGTTGTGTTGTTCGTTGACATTTGATTTTTCGTCCTGTTGCGGTGTTCGTTTAGTTTATATATTGAAATATCAATTTCAATCAATTGCAGATTTAATTAATGATTTGTGCATCAATGTTGCAGATCCGAAAGCATGGACATTCCAGTAATTTTAGTTTTATCATAGTATTTATAGACATTATGTCGTTGTATGTTATTAACTTGGATTCTATGAGTTTGTTTGCATATTTATTCTTTTTTATTTTTAGCGATGTTGAATTTATATTTAGATATGATGTACTCTATCAATTATTGAAATAAATGAATATGGTTATTTTTAGTAAAAAATAATAATAATTAATTCTTAAGGTTAATTGAATATCAAATGAATTTTATTTATATTATAGATTAGATATATCACTTATTTATACTAAAAAGTTTATTGTTTTTTATGAAAAGGATCGAGAGAATATATAAGTTTGAAATTAGATGTCAAACATACATTTTTTTGGCATGATATAAGTACGAAGTTTTTATTGCAGTTACCGGTATCTAATCTCAGTCGGAAACTTATGGAGTACGCATAATAAATTCTTCTCACGAAATATATTATTCTTTTCATACAAATAAAAAATTGAACACTTAACCGCCTGCTTAAGAGGCCTATAACCCTCACCACTTAAATCTATCCAACTATCAAGTTGAAAATTGACGTACCTTAAGTTGAATTCCATATTTTTGCTAAGTAGATAAATTTGTAATATTAATTAATGGTCAAATCAACATGAAATTACTAAATCATATTCATATACTGAACTAGTTGGTCCATCGTGGAAAATAAAATTCTAACACGCAAATTTTACCTTTGTTTCAACTAGTAATAATATTATTTTAAACAACTAGTAGTATTATATAAAGAGAGCTGCTACCGTCAAACGCTTTAACAAACGCCATCAAACACACGCGTGATTATTAGCCCACGTCATACAACTTTATAAGTTTAAAACCTGTTAACCGGCATAGCCAGTTAATAAAATTTAAATTTTTATTTCTTCATTAAATTAAAAATAAAAAATCCAAGAGCACACCTTCTATTTTCCCACCTCTCTGGTCAGTTTCATCCATGCGTGAAGATCTAAAAGAAAATAGGAGTATCTTGTAGTATCTTCTTCCGGAACGAATTTATAGGATCTTGCATATCATAAAAAAAAGGTTTTGTAAAACTAATTCTCTCACTTCCTTGATGGAGGCTAGTTCTTTGTTCCTTTTCTTGTGCTGTGCGATGTTATGAATCATTCAATCGATGTTCTATGGTAGACTTGCGCCATTAAAAAAACAATCTATGGTAGACTTGCTATATTGGGTGTCATCCAAGGGTTATCATTTTGCATAAATCTTTAATTTGTATCGATGTTGTAAGTCAGTGGTTAAATCTTTCTTGTGATATGGGTTGTGAATGGAGGTGGGTGGATGGGTGAGTGTGATGATGAGGGACATGGATTTTGGTCCTGGTGGTTTCCAGGTTTGAGCTTTGGAAGAGAAAGGTTTTTTTTTTTTTGAAATTAGAGAGATAGAGAGAGAAAAAAAAAATTGATTGAAGGTGTGGACTATGGAGAGCCGGTTGCCTGTTTTACTGATTGACAAGTAGTGTGACGTGGCACCGTATAATGGAGTGTGTTTGTTAGCGTGTGTCAAAGCGTTTGATAATAGCAATTCTCTTATATAAATCACATATTTTCCATTTCATCGGGTCGATATTTAATATTCAAGTCTCCTATTATTATTATTATTATCAAACCTTTCACACGTTTAGGCCACTTGCCAATTTAAGTTTTGCAAATTGCAAAACTAACTATTTTCTTACTATTTCAATTGACCAATTGAGCTTTCCATTTTTTTTAGCCAAAAAGAGGGGTGCAGCTAAGGTGCTGCAACCACACCAAAACTCTATAATTAGGAATATATCTAAGGAAATAGTAAGAAAATTGGAAAGCAATCAATAAGAATATAAACCTATAATTAGGAATATACCGAGTTTGTTCCTAACATAACAATTACCTAAGGCGAGTTTGGAGGGTAGGGGAGGGGATGAAATAGTTTTGAAAAAAAGGAAGAAACAAGTGGAAGAAATAGAGAAGTTTGGAAGGGAATGAGTTTGGAGGGTTATTTTTTCTTCATAACACAAAACCCTCCCAATTTTATGGAACTCAAAAATTGTATTGGATGGGGGTTTGGTGGATTTATATGAATTCTTCAAATTTAATTAATGTTGTTATAATATTCTTAAATTCATAATATATTAATCATAAGTATTTATTTGTCATTCTCTATAAAAAATACTTTCTCAAAAAATATAAAAGATTTCTCTAATTTTTTCTCTATTTCCCTCCCTCCAAAGCCCTCCCCTCCCCTTCCCTCCAAACTCACAAATAAAGCATAAGGAAACAAGAAGATCAAGCCAGTAGGAAGGTTCATATTGATTGCAAATAAAGTACTTTAAATAACTTCTTTTTTATGACTTAAGTTGTTGTTACAAAACTCGTACATTCACACACACACGATATCACACGCCGGCAATTGGTTACTATATTAAATTGGAAATCAAAGAATCAAAATATTTAGACTATTTTTATCCAAAAAGTTTTACAGTAATAATTTAAGGGTATTTACCTAAAAATTAATGAGAATAGATCATATGCATGTGAAGTAAAAGTTGGTTAAAAATTAATTGTGACTATACATGCAAATTTATTTGTTTATTATGTGTTTTGTTCTTATTGGATGTTGAATAAATACTTCCAAATTATTAAAAAGTAGTGTAAGTCTTACCTTTCCTTAAATATTTATTAAACATATACTTTTTGTTTACACTTTCATGCAGTTGTTATATGAAAATAGTTGTTAGTACTATTGTAATCATTATTTTGTATGTATTTCGCTTGCTTTACAAAAGAGAAAGAAATGCATTAGTTAGGAGTTCCACGTTAGCCGTTATCACTTCTCAATCTATCGGGGAGGGGTGGTTTAAGATTAAATTTGGCATGAAATCATCTCTTCAAATTATTTTTTCTATCTCATTTAGTTAAATAAATGTAATTTTCATATATTTGTTTGTTTTGATATTTTCTGTTTTGGTACGATGTATTTTGCTTTCTCCTCTTTGTGAGGTGTTTTTTTGTTTCAAGTGGAAAAATTTATTTTGATCTAGTGCAAATCCGATCAATGTATATGTACTTTGGTGCTATAAACACTACATATACAGAGATATGAATATTCTGTATACTTCCATATAGTCATATTGCAGACTTATGCAATTTTCTGTTTTATAATATTAATATGAATGATATATATATATATATATGACTTTGTTTTCCAGATTCATCCTTTTAATTTTGTTCTTAGCTATTTGAATTTGTATTTCATCTATATATGCTACCAATTTGAATTAATGAAGATTGTTTATTTTTACTTAAAAAAGTATATCAAAGTTCTCAAAGTGGTACTTTAGCATGACGCTTTATCACCTATTGTGCTAGATAGTCTTTTGGGTTGGGTTCTTCTCATGTCCTTAAGTCTTAACAATTGGTGATTTTATTGAGAGCTGAGTCACGAAAAAGTAATCAGAGGAATATTATTGATGAAACATGTACCTATGAAAAGGTTGTCCATCTCTCCTGCAACATCTCCACTCAAAGCAAATATCTTTCCTCCACCTTTCTTCGGCTTCTTGCAATCAAGACACTTTTAACCATCTTCACCATAATTGTAGCAAGTTATCTTTGCCCGACATTCATTGGACTTAGTCCAATGTTTCCACACTTGAAGCAGTTGACCTCCTTATTACTTATTAGGACATTCAAAGAAACGATGTCCTAATGAACCACACTTGTAGCATCTCCAATCACCATTCTTTCCCTTTCCATTACCATTCTCAACATTCTTCTTCTTTCCTTTGTCGCCATATGGTTTTCCACGGTCTAGTCCTTTTCCCTTCTTGTCATTCACCATCTTGTAGTAGTTAGATTTCGCCTTCCCATCTTCATCGCAAATCCTGCTTTTGTTCACCAAAGTAGCAAAATCCCTAATATCTGAAAATGCAATGAGTTGCTTGATGTCAGACGCAATCCGCTCTCAAACTTGATGCATTTGTCAACCTCAGCTTCAATCATGTTATAGTGGGAATGAACCCACATAGATCCTCAAATTTCGCCGCATATTCAGCTAAGGACAAATTGTCTTGTTTTAGGTCTATGAACTCAATCACTTCTTACATCAATACTCAGCTTCTTCGTGTAGCACATATGTTACCAAGATCACCTTTTGCTCCTTCGTGCATCATAGCTCTATAGATCCTTTCCACTATTTCCAACCATGTCTAGGCACCATCAGGATTGTATCCTCCTTCAAAGACCGATGGATTGTTCTTCATGAACCTTTCCAACCTCAGCTTGTCTTCACCTCCCCTACGATTCTCTTAAACAACCCTGTCAGCATTGGTTTGTGCCATCATATTGGCCAAAGCAGGCAATGCTTGAGCAATTTGAGCATTAGTCCTTTGAGCAGCCACTACTAGAAAACATGCGTTTAGCAACCGATTTAGCGACCGATTTTCAACAAAATCGGTTGCTAATTCAATTAGCGACCGATTTAGCAACCAATTAAAACCAGTAGCAAAAACCTTGGTCGTTGATCTGTAGTGACCAAATTAGCAACCGATTTTGTAGCGACCGATTAGCAACTGAATTTTGAAACCGAATTAGTGACCAATATCAGCAACCAATTTATAGACTAAATTGAAAGAACAGTTTAGAGACAGATTGTTCGACGCATTATCGAGGCTATTAGCAACTGATTTAGTGACCACTTTATTTAATTTTAAAACAAATCAGTCGCTAATTCGGTTGCTAATTTCGAAAAAAAAATTAAAAAAAAATTGTAGCCCGTCTGTATATATATATATATATATATATATATATATATATATACACAAGCATAAATATAACAAAATACATTAGTAAATTATATTCTTATAAAAATATGCTTAATCAAAGATTATATGGAAAATAAATCTCCTATAGAAAATAAATTAAAGGTTTAAGTATCGGCTATTACATTAAATTTATACCTAGACTAACTTAGCATGATATTAAACAAGGCTTTAACTAATGCTTTTTTCTTCAAAGTCAATATTACAAATAAGGCTTTTTCTCCTATACAATTAACCATATCAGGCTATTAGATCAACATCACATTAGCAAACAATTGAATATTTTTTTTTGAAAAAGCAAAAGGAGCAAACAATTAAATTAACACAACAGTAGCACCAATTTAAAATATCTTAGACTAACCTACTTCATCAGACATAGACCTCCACTTCTCACCAGCCTCTTTACCAACCTGCTGTTAACAATTCAAATGATATGCTCAATAATTAATCCTTACATAAAGTTAATCAAACAAACAAACAATTCAATGTTTTTCTAAAATCATCCCTACAATAAAGCAAGACAATCAAACTATAGAGTCAAAACAACAAAAATATAAGACCCCAACAATGAAAGCGGTAGGAGGACGCTTGGGCATGTTAGGATCCTTAACCTTTTCCCCTTTCCCAACCTTAGCCCTTTTAGCACTTAGTTCTTTCGATTTAGGCTTCTTCCTACAAAATATCAAAAAATTAAACAGAATCAGATGCCAATATAAAGCTTCACGATTTTTATATTTTAGTACTTTTTTTTAAAATACTAGTTTTCTACGGGGGATGAAACAAAAATAATGACTTGCTCTTTAGCAGTTCTCAAACTAAACTTTTTCCGACTTACATAACTCTTATCCTATGAGGCTATTTTATGGTAATAATTCTTCCATTAGCATTGCACACAGCCAAGCCCAACATGATAGAAACAAGTTAGAGATAGACTGGCTGACACTTCCTGAAGGAAAAAATAGACAGCTTATCACTACACATCCCTTCAGTAATTCGATTGGCAAATGTATTCGCCAAACTTCAACACACCACCACCCATTTGAGTATTCATTGCTCTAGCTTTAAGTTCACAACCCAAAGGTCCTGCTAGTGCATCTTGAAAAGCATCTTTTCTACCTCTAAGAATATAACCTTCATGCAATCAAATTGTAAAGTAAGAACTAAGAATTCAGTTGAAGTGAGAAAATGGGAAACATATGATTGCAAGGGAACAAACCTTTTGTGGTCTTAATCAAGTATTTTAAGTTTGAATATTAAAATTAAGTGATAATATATGCTTAATAACAACATACGTGTTTTAATATTTAAACTCAAAATACTTAATTAAGAGCACAATATGTCACTGAATATTAATCAAGTATTTTGAGTTTGAAAATTGCAGGTGAAATTTTAGTTGCAATAACAAACAAGATTGAAAATATTTATAAAGGGAGAAAAAGCAACACAATAAAGTATATATCTTTAAATGAAGTTTCTAAGAGAGATATAACATGTATGTACTTCTGATCATTTTCAAACAATCTGTAAAAATAAAGTGAATAAGACTAATGTTACTAGAAGAATCAATATGCTCACCTCAAACATATTTCATTATTTGCAAAAAGCAAAGGAAAGACTAGCAATAATGAGACATTCATTTAAGAGCATGAAAAGTCACATGACAACAAGAAAACTTCATATCTCATCAAATACAAAACGGAGCACCTGATCATAAAGCTTATTTTGTGACATGTAAAAAGAGAATAAGAGGATAGAATCCAAAACTCCTAGCAACATCCCAATCAAACAAAAACATAGTTAATAGCACCAACACAAAATAACTAATTAAAAAAAAAAAAGGACACACCTTGTCCAAAAAAAAAGGACACACAAACAGCCCCCTACTATTGCAATAGACTCTAAAAAGTCAGATCTCCCGCAGTCATAAGCGATGCAATACAGAGGTAAACAACATCATTCGAATTAGCAATACAAAGAGGCGATACAAAGCATATAACTGCATACTAGAAGCACAAAAGCAGCTGCGGAAAATAGCTCAAAATCAAGGAATTGCAGCAGAAAAACTCATCAGAAAATCGAACTTGAACCAGCAACAAAAACAACAGCAAACACTGCAGAAAGGATGCAGTCCAGCGAAAATAAAACAGCAA
Organism: Trifolium repens; assembly: GCA_030408175.1. Classification (NCBI taxonomy): domain Eukaryota; kingdom Viridiplantae; phylum Streptophyta; class Magnoliopsida; order Fabales; family Fabaceae; genus Trifolium; species Trifolium repens. Next base: position 17,062,541 of record CP125839.1, on the reverse strand, counting down.
CAAAACTACCTAAACAAACAAACAAGGTTCATAGAACTCTCTGGCATCAGACATTCAAAAAGTTACCGAGACAAATAACTTATAATGTTCAAAGGAAATCCAATTACTCTTGAACAAATTTAACTAAGGAAGCACAAGAAAAGATTTCATCAAATGTTAATTTTGAGAAATAAAACCTAGATTCTGAAGATGAATATTACACTACCAGGACTGAAGGGATAAACAGAACAAAAGCTTAGGGTTTCAATTTATGTTTATCATTACAGAACAAAAATTAGGGTTTCAGTTAACTACATTACCAAGATTGATGCAGAACAATGTTGTGAGGATCGAAACTTCCATGAGTCGCTCTTAGAGGAAGCACCAACAACAAATTACAGCCATCGTGAATGAAGCTCGCGTTCACAATCGCGCTTCCACACACACTGAAGCGGCGGGAAAAATGCGCGGGCGTAAAACGCTCGCTAGACAGTAAAGTCGCCACCGAAGTTTTATTTTTGAAAAGGGGAACGTCGATAAACCCCTTCGAGAACGAGAACAAGGTCATCGCAACCAAATTTCAGGTTCGGGAGTCGGTTATGCGAGGGGAAGGTATTAGCACCCCTCACATCCGTTGTATCCAACGGGAACCGTTAATTTGTTTAGTGTTTAATTAGGTGTTAGTTCTATGTTTGTTTGTTTATTATTATGAAAAGTGTTTGCAAAGAAAAATAAAGAAAAATAATTTAAAGACCAAAAAATGGGTTTTTTATTAGTGTGCTTGACAAGAGTTTATCCTGCTCCTACGTATCTCCCAGTGCAATGGAGAAATCAAAGCTACGTAGTTCTTTGGTAGAAAATATTTGTGTGTTGATTGATTTTATTTATGAAAATGGTTTGGTCGCGCTTAGGCGAAAAATGTTTGCTTGATTTAAAAAAAAAAAAAAAAAAGACGGACTCGCACTTGGGCGATGATATCCTTTTTGAGAAAGAAAAAATAAAATAAAATAAAATGAGCATGGGCGTGAAAAAAGTTTGCTTGATAGGTTGAGATGGATTTTAGGCGGAGGACGGATATTCGATCGAAAGCGAAGTGTCTACCTCGTTTTGGAATATTCAGGGAAGCGTCAAGTGTCTACTCGATTTTTCCTTTTTCACTCGCATAAAAAAAGAGTTTTATTATTTTTATTTTATTTTATTAAGAATAGATTTTTAAGCGTATGAGATCTATTTTTGACCAAAATAAATCCCATAAAAGAAATATACTTTTTTTTTTGTAAATACTTTTTTATTATTAAAAGAAGATTTAATGGGGTGCAAATAAGATGGACTTAGAGCCCAAGACACAACAAACAGCCCCAATTAGTTAAAAAAACAAAATAAAAATAAACAAGGCAAAGAAATAAAATAAAAACAAAAGGAAAGAAAAGAAAATTGGAAACAGCAGAGCACGTAGAAACCAAAAGAAAGAAAGGGGGTTTCACCAAGATAGAAAGAGGGAGGCGCTGAGAGAGAGAGGGAGACTGACGGTGGTGACTGGAAGAGCAGCGGGGACGGTGGTGGTCCGGCCGGATTCGTGTGGCGACGACAACAGCTCTTTCACTCTTTTTTCTTCTTCATCCTTTGCTCTGTTTTTTTTTTATTTTATTTTGTTGATTTTTGGTTATGGGTTTATTGATTGAAAGTGGTGGTGGTTTATTTTGATGATTGAAGGTTTTTGATTTTTGTTTTTGATTTGGGAATGGTAGGTTTTGGTGGGTGGAAGATTGGTTTGTTTGAAGAAGATGAAAAGCAATTTTCTCTTCTTCTCTTTGTTTCTCTTCTTCTGTTCTCAGTTTTTCTCTATTTTTTTTTTGGTTCTTTTTTTTTCATTCTACCTCAACCTGTATTTATAGTGGTAATGTAGTAGCAATGAGGCTGTGTGAATGTGCTTGCAAGAATTTCAAATTTCATCAACTGTCAGAAGCTGTAGTGTGTGAAACCTGAACATATTGCCAATTTTTCAAAGTGTCTCTTCTCAAACTGTATCTCTTTGCACCAAAAGGCTACACCATAGCCTTGCAATCAGAAGAAAAAAATGGATGTGTATTTAATGCTTTGAAGAAAAAATCAGATTGCAAGTTGTCGTTGAAGATTTTCTGACTAAACAAAATCCTACAATATATGTAAAATAATGTTTTTGCTTGCTTCTTGGTAGAAAAATTGGAATTGAAAAGATTGTTACTTTGTTTGATTGAGTGTGAATTGTTGAAAATTGATGAAAAGTTGCAAACTTGGAAAACAGAATAAGGAATCCTGTGCACTATTCTCTGTTCATCTCTTCCCTTGTTTTTGGTGTTTTTTGTTATATAATTAATTAATTATTAAATAAAATAAAATTAAAAAAATAAAACAAAAGGGAGGGGGGCGCAGCACTTGTGCTGTTGTTTTTGTTTTCTTGATTTTTTTTTATTTTACTTTTTTTTTGTTTATATAATAATAATAATAATAATAATAATAATAATAATAATAAAATAAAGATTAGACTTCAAGCTAACAAATTGACTCTAATATATATATTTTTGGACTTTAAGTAAAATAAAATTACAAACAATAAAAACTTAAGCAATTTGATATTTTTTTGGAAATAAATGCATATTTTTGGATTTTATGAAGATATTTTAAAAAGGGTAATAAATTATACACAATAAAAATTATTAAATATTTTTTTGGATTTTCTAAAAAAAATTCACAAGATTGATCAAATGCATAAAAAATACATGAAGTTTGAAAAAATAAAATTCTACTACTTCAAAAATTAAAACAACATAGCTTGACTGCGAAAAAAAAAGTTGGGACAAAATTGGGGTACTACACACACAAACAGACACTCCTTTGCACTGTCGTGCCCAACCTCGAACCACTGTACCACACGGCCATAACGACTACTACTTCTTCGTCGCCCACGTCATTACCGCGACAAAGAACATTCACGAATTGTGCAAAGGTTTTCATCGTTAGAGTCTTAGAGATATAATGTTTGAGAGAGGAAGAATAAATTACGATTAGGTTTTGAAAAAGAGTAAAAGAAAAAAAGTGAAACTAATATATAGAGAGGACTTTACAAAATTTGTCTACTATATTTTTATAGTTTTATAATTAAATAATATTTTTGATTAATTAAATTATACTATTTTTATTAATTTTTTTAAGTGATTTGGTAAAAAAAAAAAATTTGCGTCGAGTTTGTTAGTCGCTAAAAATCAGTCTCTAATCTGGTCTCTATAATTACTTAGCGACTGATTTGGTGACCAAAATATTTTTCACTTTGAAGCTCGAAATATTGGTCTCTAATTCGGTCTCTAAAAGCAACCGAAATATTGGTCACTAATTATTGGTCTCTAATTTGGTCTCTAAAATTATATAGCAACCAATATAGCGACCGATTTTTTTTTAAGTTTACGTTCAAAATATTAGTCTCTAAATCGGTCTCTATAGTGACCGAAATATTTTGGTCTCTAAATCGGTTGTTAAAAGCATGTTTTCTAGTAGTGAGCCATCACCTGAATACCGACCAATCAACAACAATCAGAAACTAAAATGTATCAACAGTTTTTTCTACACGTGTTGCATACAAGGGTAACTAAGCCTATTTTATCCGAATGAATCGACTTTGCTCTGATACCAAATGTAAGACCCGTAGAATTTCAATAACAGCAATTAGAATTTAGAAATATAAAATGATATTCTGCTTTTTGTTTTATCGTTTTCTGATTAATTGTTTGTTTTGGACAAAATTTTTGTGAGATTGTGCTTGCGCGTTGGTTTAACATTTGAAAAATTGGCACAATGATTTTATGAGTTTTAAATGGTTATGGAAATACTCTTGTCTCGTCAAAATGTTGAAAATATTTTTCTACTGAATTTTTAGAAAACAGGCAAGATATACCCGCTGTTTAAAATTTTACGGTTTCCGAATTCCGGCAAAATTTAAACGGAGACTTTATTTATCGACTGTAACGAGAATTAGACCTCGTTATATTTTTCTGAATGTAGGAGCAAAAATTTATTCGGAATAATATTTATTCGAAAATTTGTGAATTGTTTAATTAAAAGGTTTACAGTATAATTTTTCTATTTCCGTAAGGTTTATCAGTATGCGAGATACGATTCGTTTAAGCGCGAGTGAGGGAACGGAGCAAGATGGCACTACAAGAAAACCTGATTTTTCTGGTGAAAATATTCTATGTGCACTGGCGGCTTGGGCCGTCTATAACTTAGCGACGGCCAGTTCCGTCAGTAAATTATTAAAGCCGTCAGAAAATTAAACAAATAATAAAATTTTGAAGCAAAATCGTCAATAACTTACTGACGACCGTTTCCGTCACAAAATATTAACTTACTGACGACGGTAACCGTCACAAATCATTGACAACATTACCGACGGCTATGACCATCACAAACTGTTTACGAATTCAAAAACAAAATAGCCATTGCAGTCTTGGACAGAGGGCTGTCAGCGTTGGAATCTAGCGATGCATTTATTGACGGCCCCGTCCGTCAGTAACGGTTGGTGAAAAATTGATTACGATTTCTTCCTCCAACGGATCTGATGGTTTAATTGCTTGTGTTCCCTTCCATTTCCATTTCATTTTTACACTACAAATCAATTCTATCATCAATAAAATTTCTCCAACTTCTCCAACATCTCACTAGAATTATAGAACATCTTTCTATAGATCTTCATCATATATAGTATTTTTTTTCTTCTTCAAAGCTTGATGTCTTAATAAAAATGTAAGTGTTTTCTACTTATCAAATTTAAATGTTTATTTTTTTATGTTAATAATATTTGAATGATATTGTATATTTATATTAATTGTTACTTTTTAAATTTTAATGTAGAAAATGTAACTTTTGTTCATCTTGCTGCTGTTGGGAGTTTAATATGTTGACATTGCTTAACATAACTAGTAAGTATAATTTTATTTTGTTAAGTTTAATTGTATTATTTAAGTCTGAAAATGTTTTTATTTTTTATTTTTTTCGTCCAAAAAAAATTGTTTTATCTTATATTTCTGACTTCAATTTTTTTTTTCGTCCAAAAAAAAAATTGGTATTTTAATATTTGTTTTTTTGTTAAATTGTTTTTAGATAATGTTGTTTTTTTGTTAAACTGTTATTTTAATTTGGACGAAAAACATTGGTATTTCAATATATATACTCTATTGGGACAAAATTAAAAAAACATATTGGTATTTTAATTTGGACGAAAAAATATTGTTAAACTGTTATTTAATTTGGACTATTAACAAAAATATATTGGTATTTTAATATATGTCTGAAACTATTTTTTTGTTAATTTTGATTTAGATAATGTTGTTTGATTGGTCGGTTGATGTTATTGGGAGTTAATTTAGTCTTGAAAATTTGAAGTCAGACACTACTCAGCATAACAAGTAAGTATTATAACTTAGATTAATAATTATTATTTTTTTATACAAGGCGGAGGAAATTATCAAGGTGGTGGAAATTTTCAAGGCAGTGGGAATATTCAAGGAGGAGGGAATTTTCAGTGGGAATATGGTTTCATTCAAAGCGGTGCAAATTTTCAAATTGGACAGAATGCTCAAGGCGGTAGAAATGAATTTCCTTTAAGTGGGGGTAGAAATCAAAGTATGATGAACAATCCAAGAGGCGGAAGGACAAGCAGCGGAAGTGGCGGAAGGACAAGCGCCGGTAGTGGAAGCGGAAGAACAAGTGCCGGTTGATGTTTGCGTTGTCATTTTATTATGTTATTTTAACTATTTTGTGACAATTATCGTACTTTATAATTTTTTGACAATTATCGTACTTTGTTTGTAATATTAAGACAATTATCGTATTTCGTTATTGAATGTTTAATTTCGTATTTCTATTTTATTGTGCAAAAATTAATTTATGTTTTATTGTTATACAATAAAAATAATGGTATTTTAATTTTTATTTAAATAAAATTCATTTTTTAAAAATAATAAATAAATGTACGTTTTTGAAATTAATTAAAATAATTTTTTTTATATTAAAAAAAATTAATTTTTTAAAAACGATTCGTCAGCATTTACTGGCAGCCAAAGCCGCCGCTAAATAGTCAACAGCGTCAGCCGGTAATTACTGTCGTGTCAGGAGAAGCAGTCCGTCATTATTTATTGACGGACCGTCACTAAGTGAAATTTATTGACGACCGTAGCCGTCTGGAAGTAAAAGGCGACAATTTTACCGTTGGAACGTAGTGACGGAGCGGGCCGACAGTAAGTTTCGTCATTAATTATCTTGACGGTTGAGGCCGTCAATAAGCGTACCGGCGGAGCATTTACTGACGGACGAAGGCTGCCAATAAATTCGAATTTTTTGACGACTTTTCCATGTTATAGAGGGCTTTTGGCCGTCAGTAAATCATGTAATTCTTGTAGTGTGGGTGAGTGGTGAGAATGGATTATTTTCTCACATATATATATGTGAGAAAGCAAGCCATTAATTCTTTTTCTTTTCTTTCTCAGCAACCGAACCACTCCCTCCTCCCTTCTTCATATTTTTCTCATTTTACCATTTCATCTTATGAGATTTTTGTGAGATTTTTGAGTGGTCAAGATTGGAGGGATCGAAGGAGAGACTAAGGAGCTAGTATCATGCTATGGCAATGAGATCCTTTCCTTCCCTTCAATTTCTTGTGAGCTGGCCGAACCTCTTAAAGGTGATGATGTTTTATTTTCAATTTTCATGCTAGTTGTAGTGTGATCCAAGTGGTGATCTTTTCACCTTTTGAAAGAAAGATTATTTTGAACAAAGTTTTCAAGTGTTAAGGGATAGAATGTTTGAGTTTTTGAAAATCAGTTCCAAGTCAGATTTCCTCCAAAAACTTTTTCCACAAAATTGTAACCCTTTCCGTGGGCGTGCTTTCGCCTAGGGTGAAAAAATCTGAGACTTCCCCCTTATCTGGGCGTGCTTTCGCCTGACGTGAAAGTTGTTGCGCCTTAGGCGAAAAAGGCAGACACTTATTTTTTCGGTCTTCTAAACTTGAAATTTCAAAGCATACTAAATAAAGTTGATTTTGGATTGTACAATACAAAACAACCTTGCATCAAATTCAGGAGTATTTTTGAATTTTTGGGCGGCATAGAAGCGATGCAGAGGGCCTAAAGAGCAATTTTTTAATCCACTGTACTAATCAAGTGTGAGGTCCAATTTTGTAATATGATAGTAAGTCCAAAAAAAGGTTCACAAGTAGAGACTACACATATGCGGTTGTTGGGGTATGCTTTGTAGGCCAAGATATCACTTCTGAGAAAATTGTTCCAACAAATTCATCTAGTTGGAAGGCGATCACAAAGCTATCATGCACAGTCTTAATCCGCTGATTCTGATGAAAATGCTTCTTGATCTGAATGGAATGCAGCCATGGAAAGGCTAATTAATTGGATTGAAAAGAGATGAGATCATAGGAAAAATGCTTCTTGGGAAAATCTTTGAAAGTTTTGTCGATTGAAAGGTCAAGATACACTAACCGATTTTACGATTTTGTTGTATCGCGGAATAAGTGGTCATTGGTCAACAAGATTCTGAGAAATCTCACCATTTGGATTGTTTTATAAAAATGGAGAATTTTTAGTAAGAATATTAAGTGAAAGGCTTATTAATTTTGGGAAAATGTCCATCTTATTATAGACTAGAATAGAGTAAAATATACTTAATACTTTTATTTACATACTGAATAGTTAAACCAAAAACCGAAGTGAAATCTCTTGCCTCTGAATATTTCATTTCAGTTATACCAAAATTCGAAGTGAAATCTCTTAACCAAAAGTCTTATTTCTAGTAGCGTGTGTAGGATAAAATACACACAATCACGTGTCTAAATCTCCAAGCCCTCCATGTTGGAATATTTTATGATATTCCAATAATATTATGTGGGCAAATATCTTTATATAATTATATTAGCTATTTATCAATTAGAAGCCTTAATTGATTAAGTGATCAAATAAAGTTAAAAGGCTATTTAGATTTCTATTTAGAAATTAATTAATTAATTAATTGGATATTGGCTCAATATGAGTGGATGTCAGGATGACCCATTTCAGAATAATGGAAACCCTAATTGGCCATCACACTATATATAAGCTATGGTCCCCAATATACCGGACACACTGCATATCGCCTCTTCTCCCCATCTGAAGAGTGCTTAGGGCATAACGAGTCCCGGTTGAGGAAGAACCACAAGCCAACGGGTGCTCATCATCCGATCCTCCTTCCCTTTGTTTCAGGAGCACTACTTGTTACACCAATGGTTAGTTTGTCTCATGGATTCGTCTATTCAGATATTCCTTATTACGATCCTTGATAAATCAACATGTCGTAGATCCTGTTTATATTATATACATGCTTCTATGTTTGATTGGCTTCCGCACTAAAGTAAGATTATATGTTTAATCTATATTGTTGAGCATGTCATATGATTAATTAGTAAATTAATTCCGACAAATGGTATCAGAGCCTGGTTTTCATATTTGATTTATTGGGATTGAATAAATATATGTCCGAATTATCCATGTTTGAGTTCTTATATAAATTTCCCATCCTTCATGAATCATGATCGGTAGAATGTTTTGCTTCTGAGTTGTCAATGATAGCCACTGTATTGTTATAGTTTTCTACTTCCATTAAGGGTTCGGGTATTATGTTCACAATTTGAGTGCAAGCTTAATTTCAGGGTTATATTTTTTTAAATCCAATTATGCCGTTTGACTATTTTCCATCAAGATAGTTTTGATTTGTGCCTTAGCTATTGAAAATATAAAAATAAAGTATATTTTATTGGATTGGGAAAATTATTTATGCTGGATATATATTTGTTACAAGTGAACATTACCTTGATCAAATATGTATGTAAATCATGTTCGTGTGCCTTATTTCTTTTGGTGCCCTATTTGGAAATTAATTGAACAGCCATTAATATAATTGGTATTTTTAAACTCAAGATTAGTCCTTAGTGGCAATATATTTGTTATACCTGCGTGAAGGGAAGTTTGGACACTGTAAGTGAAATAGATTTGTTTTCTGATTAACTTAAAATATGGCTAATTTGGTGGATATATATTTATATTATAAGGATTCCATCAAAATTTTGTAAGATTCAAAATTTGTTTTGAATAAAATATAGATAGAATTTGGATTTAAGTTTTCAGATTCCAAATCAAATGTTTTTTTTTGGCTTGAATCATATAGAGTTTGTTGCCTAAAATCACGGATTTGATTTTTAGGTGATTATGATATGTTTTGAAATTGGAAAGATTTAAGAATCAAATATTTTGATTTAACATAATTTTCAATATCGTTATCATATATATCCTGTAGTTTAATTTCTATTTGAAATTAAAATTGATTTACATTTATTTTGTACTTAAAGTTTATTTTGAGAAATAAAGCATATGAAGATATGATTTGGTATCAGTATATATATTTGGTGGCTGTACATCTTTTGTGGAAAATTACTTACCGTAATTAATGACAATTCTCAAAATATTTTGATCAAATTTGGTGTGTACAAAATTAAAGTTTAAATTTTGAAAAATAAAGATTCTATAATTAATTATTTATTTATAGAATATAAAGTTTTGTTTCCTTTTGGTTTAGAAATCACTTATTCTAGAATTATTTATTTATAAAGAGATAAAGAATTATTTCCTTTTTAATATGGAAAATATGATTCTAGAATTATTTGCTTATTTATTTAAAGAATCATTAAGTATATGTGAATCAATTATGGCATGAATATGTTTTGGTATATATAAAGATTTAATTTTATTTGAATTAAATATTTGGTTTATAGCATGATTGTGATTGAATTTATTGTTATTAAGTTTCTACAATACTTTCCATTTGTCATGCTTTTCGAATATTTCTTCATGCTTATTTTAGTTTGATGGTGAGAATTTATTCTCACATGAAGGGACATCATAAAGGAATAAGGCCTACATTTTGTGGGTAGTGCCTTGTAAATTTAAGCCTTTTCCCATTTAATTTAATGAATTGTCAGGTGATTTTGATTGAGTTGGTTGAAGCAACATGTTGCAAAAGTAACCTCTGTTGTGTAGATTTGATTCAATTGGAATCACAAAATATGTATAAAATTGTTCATGCAAACTATTTTGGTCTGCCAAAAGGTAGATATAGTTTGGCCGAATAATTACATTTATATATATTCAATTTATTAAATTGTCTAGTAATTTTAGTCGAGTTGGTTGAAACAACATGTTGCAAAAGTAACCTCTGTTGTGGAGATTCGATTCAATTGGAATTACAAAAGATGTAGTGTGAAATTATTCATGCGAGCTGTTAGTCGGCCAAAAGGAAGACACAGTTTGGCCGGATAATTACATACTTGTGATGGTAAATGTGTGGTAATTATTAAGTTTTTTTTCCATGTGGATAATGATTGGTGTGAAAGACGCACATTATCTGACAGGACTTATTACCAATGTTTGATCATTACGTTGAGAGTACCGCTTGCAGTTAATTCTTGGCAATCAAAGATTGTGGATTAATGGTGCGTTTGGTATCTTGTTTTGTCTTATAATTTACGAATAAAGATGTGCATGTCTTTATAATAATTTTTTGACATGCATAATAAAATTGTGTTAGTGTAAATCCGTACAAGTATTTAGTGGATGCATTCACATTTATAATGATAAACATGTGATGATCATAAGAATTTATTGTTTCTCAATATTGATTATCAGTGTTTGATCATTGTCAAAAAATGCCACTAGCAATTGATGTGACCTTTTTTTAAGGGTTTGACATCAATGGTGCACTAGGTATTTTGGTGAGTATTTTTTGTTCTCTATAAACTAATATAGTTTATGTATCTGCAACATCGTGTTAAAATTTTTAATTTTTAAAATTCCAACTCTCATGAATATAAGAAGAATATTACATTCTTGGATCTAGACCTTTGATAAGGATGGAGGAACTCGAATCTCTCACATTTCAGTAAATTTAAAGTGAGACTCAAGTTTAGAAAAAGAGTATACTCCTAATCACGAAGGTCGTGTGATCGTAAAGTTTAATTTCCACGGACATTAGAGATGTTATTTAAGATGACATAATTTTTGTCATATTTTTCTTTGCTTAAATTAAAGTGCTTGTAAAGCAATAAGGCGAAAAACAAGCTCTCGTTGGAGAGATGACTATTCATTAAGATTGTTGAGCAAAGAAAATATCAGGAGCACATTATGTAATTATTTAATCTTGCTAAAGAGTTGTGGTTTCGACAATCAAGTGACCTGGTCGAAAACATAGCATTTAGTGTTCTATTTGCACAATTAATTCTATAACTGTCAAAGTTGGAAATGCTTCCTTAAAAGGATCATTTCATAAAGTGTGCAATGAAGAAAATGTTGAAGCAAGAGAAAATAAAATAGTGCTCATTATGTAAACGCCTCAAAGGTAAGGGCAAATAAAGAATAATAAGAAAATATGATCTAAACTGGCAAATTTCAATGATGTTGAAAGACACATCAATCTAGGGGGAAATAAGTCGGTGAAGATTGATGGTATTTCAACTATTTGTTATATTGTTGTTACTAATAATATTTGTATTTAAAAGACAATTTGGTGAATCATTTTTTGAATTTAATTTTTTGTTTTGATGTCATAAATTATTTATTGTTGTTTTAAAACGAGATTCAATTTGTCTTTTAAATTTAAATATCAGTATAGTCAATTCAGTTATGACTTGTGACAATCTTGAGTTATTGAAAATTTTAAGAAATATAAACTTTCGTCCCATGTTAATGAACATTTTGAGACATAAACTACAAAGTCCCTTGAAGATATTGAGTTTGGGGAGAGATATGGCAAAAGAACAATTTTGATTGAGGAAGAATTGGTGCTAAACCAATTAATAAAGTTGCTATTTATATAGTAAATTTGGATCCTCATAAAGACATTAGTGTTTTTTCTCTCAATTAAGTTAAGAAATTAATTCATGAATATCAAACTCAATACCTTCAAGAACTGGGGCGTCAAGTGTCATAAAGTATTGACTGAAAAGAGAAATCATATCTATTTTGATTTGAAAACTCTATTAGGATAGTCACGACACTTGTTACTCATTATAATTATTGGAGCTAAATAAAATGGATATCAAGATAGTTTTCTTAATGGCAACTTTAAGAAACATAATAAGGTGCAATCAGATGAAACTTTTTGTCAATAGACACAGAGTAGATGATTTGCAAACAAAAATAAATCCATTTATTTGTTAAGAAAGTTGTCTCATTAATGATACCACAAATGTCTCATTAGGTAATGGTCTCATTTGGTTTTGAGATGTATACTATGGAGAGTTGTGGTTTATACAGGTTCAATGAGAGTATGCTTATATTTTTTAGTTTAATGTGTCAATTTTATTTTATTAAGTCAACAGTGATATATGATTGTTGTGTCAAACCAAGAAATCACTAACTAAAGTTTAGTGACAAAAGATCTTGGGCACACCTCTTTTGTATTAGGCATTTTGATACTTAGAATTCTCAATGTATCATTCGGTTATCACAAAAGAGATATATCAATAAAGTTGAAAGTAGATTCGACATGAAAGTTAATAAACTAAGGGATTATTTTAATCATAAAGGAGACTGTTTAAAAGTCTCAATAATTGCCCAAAAGAAAATCTGGAAATTTGGAAAATAAAGTATTTTCTTATATGCTTCAGCTTTGAGAAACTTATGTATGATCTTACTTATATGCATCCGGAAATAGTGTATAATAAGATCATTTGGCAGATACTTGAACAATTCAAAATTTGAATCGTTGAAGCAACCATAAGGATTGTTATAGAGAACAAAATAATTTTTGCTCACATATCAGGGATCGAATAATTTGGAGATCATCAGTATGTTCGACTCCGATCATTTTGGATGTCCATGTATAATGGAAATCCTAACTCAATAAATGATTGTAAGCATTTATGTCACTTGGTTGCATAAAGTAAAAGATTTCTGAAAGACAACTCAAGTTATATTGTGACATAAATTAGTCATATAATGTTTCAACAACTGCTTTATAAAGTTTATCGATTTATAAGTTGTTGAAGGAAAGAACATATAGAGACAAATCTTATGCTAGCTGATTCACTAATCGAAGACTTGACACTTAAGGTCTTTCATATGGTTGTTGTCACTAAGGATGTCTTGGATTAGTGGGAGTCTCTCTTCAGATATGTCCTAACTTTGGTATTGATACAAATACATATTTTTGTTAAGGTTTTCTGCAGAAATAAAGTTTGAGGTGATTATTGTTATAACCGATTCTGTATCTTTTGTGCAAATATTGATTTGCAAACTTCAGTTTGATCTCACTAAAGACTTAAATTGGACCAGTTGGAAATAGACATGATATAGAGATCACATTGCATGAAATTTCCATGCCACTCATCCATATCGATCTATGTCATCAAGTGCATTGATACGGTGGTCGTCGGGGTTCCGTCACGTTATACGTCAGTGACGACAGCCGCGGTGGTCCCATTATTGATGTGTGAGGTGGACCAGATTGTAAAGTTGAAATCTAAGGATAAATAGCATTCGGATGCGCGCCTAAAGAATAATGATATAATTATTACGATATGTAGCCCAAGTGGGAGATTGTTGGAATATTTTATGATATTCCAATAATATTATGTGGGCAAATATCTTTATATAATTATATTAGCTATTTATCAATTAGAAGCCTTAATTGATTAAGTGATCAAATAAAGTTAAAAGGCTATTTAGATTTCTATTTAGAAATTAATTAATTAATTAATTAATTGGATATGGGCTCAATATGAGTGGATGTCAGGATGACCCATTTCGGAATAATGGGAACCCTAATTGGCCATCACACTATATATAGGCTATGGTCCCCAATATACCGGACACACTGCATATCGCCTCTTCTCCCCATCTGAAGAGTGCTTAGGGCATAAGGAGTCCCGGTTGAGGAAGAACCACAAGCCAACGGGTGCTCATCATCCGATCCTCCTTCCCTTTGTTTCAGGAGCACTACTTGTTACACCAATGGTTAGTTTGTCTCATGGATTCGTCTATTCAGATATTCCTTATTACGATCCTTGATAAATCAACATGTCGTAGATCCTATTTATATTATATACATGCTTCTATGTTTGATTGACTTCCGCACTAAAGTAAGGTTATATGTTTAATTTATATTGTTGAGCATGTGACATGATTAATTAGTAAATTAATTCCGACACTCCATTTTTGCTACGTCCATCATGTCGATGGTCCTCTTTCTTTGTCTTTTCCCCCTTCAATTGGTACTTGTGCACTTCCTTCGCCACCATTTTCTTCTGAGCTTGATCCATTTGAGCGTTTTTTTCGTACTTTACTATTATCAGCAAGTCTCTGGAGGGGATCATAGAGGTTCCAAGAATTCCATGTAGTGAACCCCATTTTTATTTTGAATTCTTTAATTTCTTGCACCGTCTGCAAATCAACAATTGCCACAACAGATATAATAATTGGTGCACAAAGAAAGAAGAAGATAAAATATTTGGTTTCCATTCTTGATATACTAAGAGTACAATTTAGTGAAATCAATAATACTTACAAGCCAAACCATATCAAAGTGTGATTGGAGGCCTCTCAGCCCTCCAGGGACTGTTCACCACACGAGCCTCACGCCTGCGTCTCTTTTCTTCCCTGCGCTTGCCTGTGTGTTGCAGAAAGTAGTTCTGTTTTGGTGGTGGCAGAGAAAGCAGTAAAGGGAGAAAGTAGTAGAGGTGGTTCAGGCTTTCCCTCTATCTGGTCAGATTTCCTTTTTCGTTTTCTCTGTCTCGTTTCCGATCTGTGTTGCCTATATGTGTTGTTTTGCCGTTGCCTTCTCTTTCATTCTGTCTCGCTCTCTTCTTCTTCTTCTTCTTCTTCTTCTTCTTATGTTTTGTTTTTTGTTTTTTTTTTCTCAGATGGCTGGAAGGTTGATTTCTTGTGCGATGCGGTTTCGAGGAGAACGATTGTGCATAACTGCATACAAGGTATGAAACTCCTCTGCACAAGCTGCTTTGCTATTTACTTCATCGATTTTTTTATTTTTAATTTCGGATTTTGATTTAATCATTATAGATAGATTTCTGTTCTGTTATTGTTTTGTAAACAGTTTTGATTTTCCAGGCCCTGCTTCTTCTGCCATTCGTTCTCACCAAGTAATTGTAAAAATTTATGCCTTTTTTTCTTCTTCTGAGGTTTGATTGATTGGTAATTGAAAAAAATTGATTTTTTTTTCGATTTTATTTTCTAGGGTTGGTTGGTAATGAAATGTATTTTTTTTTTTTCTGGGGTTGATTGGTATTTGAAAGGGTTATTATTATTTCTTTGCTTGCTTTCGTTTGTGCTGTAATTGAAATTTGTGGGATTGGTGGACTGCTCCTAAGAAGCCAGCTCAGTTGCCTTCCAAACCACTTCCTCCTTCTCAGGCTGGTTAGTTTACAATTTCATTTCTATCAAGTTTTTAACTTTTTTGTTTTTAGGTTGTAAAGATTGTTTCTTTGGTTATGTAGTTTTAATTTGGGTGATTTGATTTATCTGTTTTGGGTTTTAGAAATTGTGGGTTCATGATTATTTGTTGTTTATGATTTATTCTTTTTGTTGATTGTGTTTATGTTTTATCGATTCATTGGTGTTTCAAAAGTTTTTCATTTCATTTACATAAAAATTTATGCTTTTCTTATTTAGTCGTAACTTGTGTGATTTGATTTATCTTTATTTTGTTGTAGAAAATGTGTGTTTGGATTATTGCTGATTGTGTTCCATGTGATTTATTGAATTATTGGTGTCAATGATTGGTGTGTGTATGTGTTGTGATAGAGATTGTTATGAATATGATGACAAAAGTGTTATTGTGTTCACGTGTGTGTTTGTGTGGTTGAACATACTGTTATTATCTCCTCAGTTGGTAGAGGACAAAATAGCTTTTAGAATAATACAGTTTTGGGACTGGTTATTTCAGTATGAAAGCACAATTGCTCCTCTGCAAACCTTTTGTATCTTCTCTTTCAATCTCTCTAGAGAAATAAGAAATCCTTCATTTGTTTGCAATCTTTATTCAGTTGTATACGTTTTCACATCATTTTTCTAGGAATTGTTTCTTGCTCAAAGAAAGGACCCTAACAGATGCTTAACGTGTCTCTCCAAAATTTAATTCTTATCTTCTGTTGAACTTGATTTTTGTAGGTTCACATTGTACAACGAGGTGCTGTACGACCTTTGATAGATATGCTTCAGTCTCCCAATGTTCAGCTCAAAGAAATGTCTGCTTTTGCATTGGGAAGATTGGCACAGGTTTTTTGTTTTCCTTTGTCTTTTCCATGTTATTGTACTTGTGTGTGCAACTCCAGAGGTTAATTTGATCCCTATATTCATGGAAACTATTAGCTGTTATTTTTTACTATGTTGTTTTTGAAGCTGAAACTTTTAAGCATTAAATTAAGTGAGCTTAGATTTGAGCACCTAAGCTGTCTTATTAATTTTATTTATATTGCAGCTTTTTAAATTCAAGTTTTATACGCTATTTCCATTTGCAAGCTGAATTCTATTTCCTTTGAGCTGAAGATACTAAATTTTATATGTCAGGACACACATAACCATGCTGGTATTGCACACACTAGCGGCTTAATGCCATTGCTGAAGCTTCTTGACTCAAAAAACAGGTCTTTGCAACATAATGCTGCTTTTGCTCTTTATGGCCTTGCAGAGAATGAGGTAAGATAAACTATAAGTTCTCTAATGATAAAGACACTATGTCATAATTGTTTATAAAATTTATAACTGAAAACCAAATTTAATATTATTTTACCTTGTGGCATAGGATAATGTGCCCGACTTTATTAGAGTAGGTGGAATTAAGAGACTCCAGGTTTATTATTCAAGTAAGTTTATCTCTTTAAAACTTAAGTAGCGGCTCTGGTTTTATAGTTTCTCCTTGAACCCATTTATTGCCTATATCAATATCAATATTCAATGATATTGGTGGTGATTGCAAGCAAATTTTATCATTATGAACTGGAAACATTAGGCTTTTTGACACCCACTGATCTTTTTGGAATTGCTATTGGTTTCTATTGTAGGCAACTAAGGATTGTGTTGCTAAGACATTGAAGAGACTAGAAGAGAAGATTCATGGTTGTGTAAGCACAATGTCACATTGACTTTTTATTTTACCGAGTTTCCTCATTATACTGTAATTAACATGGAAATGAGAGGATGCTATTACTGTTTCAGTTATAAGTTTAATAAGTTCTATACAACAACAAACCACCAAGCCTTATTATACAAGTTCCAATATTCATATTGTGATCAATTTTGTAATCAATTAATCTTCCTTTTTGTAGGTGTTGAACCATTTGTTATATCTTATGCGGGTTTCAGAAAAGGCATTCCAAAGACGAGTTGCTTTGGCTCTTGCTCATCTTTATTCTGCAGATGACCAGAGAAAAATATTTATTGACCACAATGGTATGAATATTCTTAGTCAACCTTTTTGCATTAGTGTTATGTATCTTGCTTATGAAATCCTTTTTATGGATACTTTGTTGCCTATTCGATTCTTTTTGAAGCTGAGCATCTGTTCATACAGGGATGGAGTTGCTTATTGGACTTTTGGGTTCATCCTGCCCTAGGCAGCAACTCGACGGTGCCGTGGCTTTATGCAAGTTGGCCAACAAAGCTATGGCTCTGTCTCCTGTAGATGCTGCTCCTCCATCCCCAACACCCCAGGTAGCCTTATATACAGTTTGCTTTCTCTTCAGGCTTCATAATCTCACTGCTTGTTTGATATTTTTCTCCCACTATTATCATAATCATAGGATCTCAATGCGTTATCTGTACATGATATGATGGTTCTTGGTCAAAATTGTACTTTCCTTTATTTTTCTCAATGATATAGGAAAACCTTGTTTCTTCTGCTTTTTGGTTTTACCCTTATTGTTCTCATAGGATCTTGGTGCACTCGCATGCTTAAGAAGTGTTAGCTGTGAGCTCTTCACTTATTTGAATCTTATGATTGATTAAAAAATTTCTGGATCCTTATTGTAGTTGGATGGTCTTTTTTGTTAGGTAATGGCACTTAGAATTGAGTTGATTGATCATCTTAGGAAACAATGCTAGAAATTTATTGTTGCTTGATTTTTCATGTATAGATTAATAGGTTGCAGGTTTTATTTTTAAAGATGTTTTTGAATTTTACGATTATTGTAAAGTCATGTAAATATCAAATACAAGTGATTTGTTTGCAGAATGAAGTGTGTAGTTGCGCAATATCTGTAAAGATTGCTCAAAGGTTTACTTTTGGTTCAATTCCTGCTGATTTTTAGTCACTTGAAGAGCGCAACGGATCACAACCGTGTAGCCCAAAAAACGATTGCTTGGTCAGACCATCAGGTAACTATTTGGGCTTTTGCTTTGAATTTGTAAAATAATGAGCTTTTTATCTGTTAGCTTAGGCCTTATGTTGCTGGACATTCTTGCGATTTTGCTCGGTGTGTTGTTAGGTATATCAGAACATACAATTCACATAGGTTTCATTGTCTTTTTTATTATGGTGGCTTCCCATTTTTTTTCCGTTGAGGATCAGTGGTCTAGGATGACTCCATATGATCTTACACATTTCTAGTTTTATGAATCTTAATTTCATGGATCACTGCATATATTAGGTAAATAGAAAAACGATGATTGCAGATGGCTTTCTGGAAGTTTGCAACCTTTTATTTAGTTTGTCCAGCATAAGTTTGTTAAGTGTTTCATAGTGACATATGCAAATAGCCAAATGAAAATGTATGGTGTGTGTAACGATTTTCGTTACTAAGAATAAAGGGTAACTGTGTATTAATCAAAGAAGCAAGATTAAATGAAAGCTTTCTATTTTAGCATTGGATATTTTAAAATTTGATAATCTGCTAATTATTGATTATGAATTGCACACCCTTTAGCTGGACAGCATTTGGTTGTAAGATTACATTGCTTGTAGTGATACATACGTTTTGTGCTCAAGAGGCTGTATTTGTTTTAATTTTTTCAAATTGACAGTTTTATGTTTTGTAATCTGATTTATTATAGGATGGATTTATTTCTTTCTATGTATATTATGGATTCCTTTGTTGCTTTGCAGGACTTATCCTTTAGGCCATGTGGGTTCCTCTTCATTGGAATAGCAACATTATTATATGTATGTATATATTATTCTGTTTTTCAATGTTCCACTTGTGAAATTCAAATACAAAATATTGATAACTAATTGGTTTTGGTATGACTGCTACATACTACTATTTTATGTAGCTCAGTGAAAATAGTGACAGAAAATTTGGTGATTCCATTTTAGTTAATAAAGCTTGTGTCTCTTAAACGAAATCACAAGTAGTTTGTGGCATACTTTGTTAAAACATTTGATTGGTTGAGTTTTTTATAGCATGGGTTTGCGTGGAACGTGACATAATAAGATTTGATGGATTAAATTCTTTTTTATAATTTTTTAAGCAAAGGTTCTTTATGTAGTGATAGTCCTCAATCCAAAACAATATTTCTACCGCTTAAACATGATCCAATGGTGAAAACATAATAGGTAATAGTTATTTAAGCTTAATCAGTATACCTGATTCCTTTCCTAATTAGATTTAAGCAAGTGACATGATAAAGTTGCTTCTTGGGCTGTGGAGATCTTTGATTTCTTTTCCAGCTAATATTTATATACATAATATATGGCTTAATTTGAGCACCTAACATGCCACTTTTCATAACTTCAGAAGAAATGTAGGGTCCTCCTTTCATATACTTGTTTGATAGGATGTTGCTTTGTTATATCAGAGGACATATATGATTCGTTTATGGCTTTCCAGTCTCACCCAAGAGTCCCCGCAAGTAGTCATAGGGAAATCATGATAACGTGTTTCTTTGCATGATAATGTGCATCTATCTTTGAGGCAGTTTGAGTTGGCTACTTTTAATTGATCTTTTTAGTATGATTTTAGCATGATTACTTATTGCACATAATGACTCTTGCTTTTAATTGATATTTTAGTGTGATTTTTACCTTGATATAAGATTATATGCTTTCAGTGGCATGTATCATAACCTGGTGAAGCTATTTCAAGAACTTAGATGTAGTAACTGATTGTTACTTTTTATTTCAAGGAGTTTCTATCATGAGTTGTGGTCTTTAAATGATATATGTAATAGGTGGGTGCTTCAGAAGTAAAACTTGTCTTTTGTTTTCAATTTTTTCATCTTAATGGTTGTGCATGCTTACTCTTAATTATTGTCATAGCTTTTGGACTTCAGGTTAATTACTTTTGATTT
Organism: Trifolium repens; assembly: GCA_030408175.1. Taxonomy (NCBI): domain Eukaryota; kingdom Viridiplantae; phylum Streptophyta; class Magnoliopsida; order Fabales; family Fabaceae; genus Trifolium; species Trifolium repens. The sequence goes on along the minus strand of CP125839.1, from coordinate 17,042,196 downwards.
ATCTTGCTGAGCTTAATCTTGCTCTTTGCCTATGTATCCATCTATACATTTTAAGAGGGTTTGCTTTCTTGCATCAGAAGAATGAGTTAAACAGGCTCAACATTGTATTGAACCGAGTTACAAATATGACCTTTCTTCAAAATAATGATATTGCATACATGTCTAGGATTTGAGGTTGAAGGTGGGTGACATGTTGGTGTTTCATCTGCAAGAGCCACCCGAGTATCGAGTGATGATTATTCTTCGTCGTGATTGCCAAGACCTCATCTAAGCACTTTCTTAATTGATCTCATGAATTTCAGTACCCTTTTATGTTGTGGCTTATGTATTTTATGTTGAATGCTCCATTAGCAATTTCCCTTGTGTATTTTATTTATATGAATTCATTTTGTGTCTCTTGCTTGAATTATTATTTTATGTATGCATTTAGATGCAGATGAACAATTTTTCCATTTCTATCTTACTTTCTACTTGGATTATCTTCTCAAACTTCCTTTTTGACTTGCAACTTGTATGGTTAGACTATAAATTCCATATAACATACTTCTATTCTTTTTGTTTCTCTTTTTAACTTTACTAATTAAATAGATTTATTATTCATTAGATGATTGTTCAAAGTTTGATTGACCCGTGTATAGCACCCGTGCATATCATTTAGTTTATGAGAGAATGGAGTGGATTAAAAACTTGTATCCGATTTTGAATAGGCACCTGGTGTAGAAGTAATTTGCAGGATATACACCTTCTTTTGCCAATACTTTGTGCCCCCGCAACCACTAAAGTTTTGGGATATAGGATTTGGTGTTAAAGAATGTTTAGCTATTGAGAATAAATGCCTGCGCTTTGATATCTTGTTTACTGCTGCTGTATACTTTTGTTACCTTTTGGATGGCTAGATTGGTTCTCAATGGGAAATGTTTGATGCGATTTAAATAGGTTAGTTTTCAAAGAACAGCTGACCCGTGCATCGCACGGGCGTAACTCTAGTATAAATACAATCGTAAACTATTTATAGTGATCAACACACATATATAAAAGATGAAAAAAAAAATTGGTTAGATAATATGTATTTATATATATATATATATATATATATATATATATCGTATAATAAAAAGAAAAGATAATACACTTGACTCATTGTGAGGATAATAGGTCATCAACACTTATTGAACCTTTTAAGAGCTAAATTGGGACCATGTTTTTATAACGAGGTTAGAAGAGTTTTCACACAATGAAGATTAGCAAGTGTTAAGCAGCGGCAATCTATTTTCTTAATAGATTATTATTAGTATCATGACTTTAAATAATATATCTTGGCTTTTGACATATGTATAAGGAAATATGCATATTTATTATGTTATCAAATACTTCCTCCATCCCAAAATATGAATACGGATCCAATGTCTGTTGCTATATTTGCAGTGACGTTTTCAACGGTTTGATTAATTAAACGGGTGAGATTGTTAGAAGGAAAAAGAATCTCAATTTGACTTAACCCCATTGTCCCGACACGCTAACGCTCGTTCTTTTGCTTTTCCTCTTCTCACTCTGCACTTTCACCTAGCTAAATTGAATAAATAACAATTGAAACAACTTGAATCATAATGGAAACAATGAAGTAATCCATTCCACGCAACATGCCAAGAAACCGACGTTTAATTTTTGTCATTGTACTTTGTCGTAGGTCGGTCACCATCAGTGGCATCGGTACCATCTCCACCGGATCCTTGTACTCATGTGTTTTTGTTACTTGTACCACAAAGAAAAGCTAAAATTTGGGTCATTGTTATCTCAAGTTTTTGACACATAGCATTTATTGAGAAAACATTGCATTAACCTTGCATATTTATTGGTTCACTATAAATAAGATGCATCTCCCTTATAAGAGCACTACAAGAAAAAAGCTGATTTGCGACGGTTTTGGAAGGGTGTAGCGGCGGTTTTGAACCGCCGCAAAATCATATAGCGACGGATGGTGAACTGTTGCAGATCATCCTGGAGTCGACGCTAGATTTTGCGACGGTTTTACAAACGGCGTACAAACTGTCGTAGATTACTTAGCGTCGGTTTTGAACCGTCGCAATAAACAAAAACAGAGTTGGTAATTTGAACCCTTTCGCGGAGGTTTTGAACCGTCGTGGTTCAATTAATTTTTTCTTCTAACTTAGCGTCGGTTTAAAACCGTCGCTATTTGTTTCTTTTTCTTAAAAAAAATTCTTGCTGACCATTTTTTGCTACAGTTAATTATTCATTTCCTTTTCTTTTCTACTTAATGACTAATGTTTACAACACAAAAATATGTACTAACACATGTCTAAATATAGTAAAATTCACAACGAAAATTTGATCCATCTTAATAGTATACAAATGCAAACACATGTTAGGGAAAATTTGCTTAGTTGTCCACCTCTAACCACCATCTTGCCAAATCAGCATTTTATAATATTATTTTCATACCATTTTTAGCTTTAAGTTGCCATGTTGGCTTACTTGAGGTGGAAGAAAACTCAAACATTTCAATTTCCCTCTTATTTTGCCATTTGGGTCTTATTTTTGCATTCAAACAAGAGGAAGAAGAACTGGCCCAATATATTAGAAGCCCGTTTTGCTAACAAACAAACAAAAAACACTTCTCCGGCACAAGAACAGAAAGCACGCGTAGCAATTTCTGGTAACTCTTCTCTGCCTCCACGCTATTCTCTCTCTCCACGCGAGAAATCCTACCCAATTGATGCAAATCACTGAACAAGCAAAGATTTCTCACCTCCACCAACTCTGATCAATCTCTTTCACTATTCTTTAATATTGCAATTCAATTTATCACTTTTTCATCTTCCTTCCCCAATATCTAAGTTGTTTCCACTTCAATGCTTCTTGCAACCATGAGATTAGGCTTTATACACAAACAAGAACCGATGAAGATCAATATATGAGGTATGTTTTCTCTTAATAACTAAGCACAACTTCCACATAAAAGTATGTTTTCAGTTTATTTATAGTAAAATATATATATATATATATATATATATATATATATTTTCTTCTTAATAACTAGCCACAACAAAAAAGGATGTTAAGTAGTTATCAATTAACTAAGTCCAATAAAAAAGGAGATTAAGTAGTTATTTATATTTGCACAATAGAGAATTTCGATCACAGCAAATAAAAAAAAAAAAAAATATCGATCACAAATTTTTGGCGGCTAATATATATAATTTATCTTTATTGGTTTAATTTCTTTTCTTTTTTTGATATAGATTTATTGGTTTAATTTCAACATCATATACCTCATAAGCAACATATTTTGATATTTTTTACGGTAAATAGGTTTTTATCCCGCTGCAAATTAAAGTAGCTGAGTTTTATTTTATCCCCTGTAATTTTATTTTTTTTAGATTATCCCCTGTAATGTTTTTTTTCTGTAGTGTATTTTACTCCCCTATGTTGAAAAAAAAATCGGCAACGGGTAAAATACACTAGTAAAAATAATAAATTAACAGTGCAGGGAGTAATCTTAAAAAAAAATTAAATTGCAGGGGTAAAATAAAATTCACCTACTTTATAGGAGTAAAAACTTATTAACCCTGTTTTTTATCTGCATCCAAAAATGGATATATATACAATCTTCGTTCTGAATTATAAATAAAAATAGATCAACCAAAATGAATATATTTAGTCTAAATTTTACGCTAAATATATCAATTTTTATTGACAATTTTTTTATCATATTTCAAGACGACGTGAGAATTGTAAAACAGCATATTTGAAAAGTCTATTAATTCCTTTCACTTTTAGATTTGTCCATTTGTTTTAGTGGACGTCGTTAGTCGTTGCTGTTTTAAAAGGTTAAGGCCCACTCAAGTATAATTGAGGTTTGGCTGTTATATATAAAGTATATGACCTAATGTATAAGACAATGTTGTATTTTAGAATTAGATATAATTAATATGAGAATGATTAAACTATACGGTGTAATATTTATAAAATAATATAAAATTTAGGGTTAATAGGCTTTTACCCCCTGCAAAGTAGGCGAGTTTTGCATTACTCCCCTGTAATTTTTTTTCTTGAGATTACCCCCCTGCAAAATTTATTTTTTTGATTTACCCCTTTTTTGCTGACGTGGCAGGCAAAAGTCAACTGCCACGTCAGCAAAATTCATTGCCACGTCAGCAAAAAATTTGATTTTTTGCCTGTCACATCAGCAAAAAGGGGGTAAATCAAAAAAATAAATTTTGCAGGGGGGTAATCTCAAGAAAAAAAATTACAGGGGGTAACGCAAAACTCGCCTACTTTGCAGGGGGTAAAAGCCTATTAACACTAAAATTTATTGTTAAATGGTATAATTTATAAAAAAAATATTTGGTAAATATATTTATTTTTTTGAAAGTTGGTAAATATATTTATTAAATATTATAAAACATGTAACACTATTCAAACATTACATGGGTGCAATATGAATTTATCTTTATATTTCACACTGATTTATATTATAGAATGTTATTCAATTGACATTTGACTAAGAATAGGAACTCTTTTATTCTTCTAAACTACACCCATGTCAAAGACTCAAGTCACTTTTACATGAGTCACACAAGACCTGAATATTTCAAGAGCTTCCTTTGCATTTGAGTTTGGAAGATATTAACAACATAAATTAGTGGTTCTTCCTTCATCGCCATTTTCTTCTTTTCTAAAATTGCTTCTTGAGGTAAACTCCATAAATTTCTCTCTATTTGCTTTTTACTTATCTTTAATTTTCACATTTTTTTTCCTATTTTTTCTTTAATATTTGAGTTTAATCCAACAACATTTTTCTTAACCTTCCTTTCATACAATCATCCTTTTTACTAAAGAATAATATTTGAAAATCCATTTGTCCAAATGTTCTTGCAAGCATATGTGGTTTAATTAATCTTATTATATCATAAATATCACTAACTAGTCCATCTTTTTCATTATTGAGAGCATCATAATTTCTCTTCCAAGCTTCCTTATATGGATAGAGAGTGAAATAACTATAAATTCTGAATCAACCATTTTAAATTTGTTTCTTGATGGGTTCTTTTCCATTTCTTCCTATACTTTTACTCCTCAATTCATCTCATCCTCTATTTTATAAATTGATCGCTAATTAAATCACTCATTTCTTCTTTTGTAAATTGATCGCATACAGTCACACATGCACATGCACATACATGGTTAACTACGACATGAATCTTAATTTTCCTCAATGATATTATATTATTTAATTTAATAGAATATACAAACATTTATGTGATATAAAACTATTAAGTGATGTACCACTAATGTTACAATTTTTTTCATTATTATATTTAATTACATAAATGATATTATGTAATTTAATAGATATTATATTATTTAATTTAATAGAATATACAAACATTTATGTGATATAAAACTATTAAGTGATGTAACACTAATGTTACAATTTTTTCCATTATTATATTTAATTACTGCATATTATTATTATTATTATTATTATTATTATTATTATTATTTCAATTAGGTCCAGATAATATATTCTGTTTTTTAGTGTACTATAAATCATAGTTGAAGATATATGTCTGTGGAAAAACTGGATTAGTTAGGGATATAATTTAGAGGTGTGTAAGCCAAAGACTTTGATATTTTTTGTCAAGTCAATTGGCCATAAACATAAAATAAAATAAATAATGACTAAAAATATATGGGTGATGTGAGTGAAAGCAAATGCTGACGAACTAGGTGCATACACGTGGCATGCATGTCGTCCTTCTTATTGCAAGTTGGAACAGTATATACAGCCGCCTTGGGATTTATAAAACGTGATATTTAATTTCAAGATTAAAAATATCAATCAGTGATTAAATATTATTATCTCCATCAAGGTTGTTAGACATATCAACAATACTGATAAAATAGACATTTTAATGCACATATAATAAACCAAATTTGGCTATTTGCGGTATCATCGTTCCAGAGATTCAGTCTTGCATGGCCGAATGCCAAGATTTGTTTGGGTATGGTGTATTTTTGTTTTTCGATTGTTTTGTTTGCTTTTGTTTTTGTAAATTTGTGTAGTCTCTTTTGATACACTTTGTGCTGAACGACTAATTAGTTGGTTAATATATATCTCATTTTAGTTTGTTAAAAAAAATAAAAAAAAATTAGGATTAGACAAAATTATCAAAAGTTCAATCTCAAAACTTTTGATTAAGTGGAAGAATTTATCTGGCACTCAAATTTTTGATGAAAATTAATCATTGTTAAAATGGCAGGGAAAATTTTCCACTTATAATAGTGTGAACTTAGCTCAAATTATAAGATCATCAAAAGGGTAAAATTTTAGATATTAGGTTATAATTAGATAATTAGATAAAATAAAAACAAAAAAAAAATTGTTTCCCACTTTTGTGTTTAATTTTTTGTATATCAACATTAATATCAAAAGATTAGTTACCATCAAAACCTTTGGTGAAAAAAATGAAATGATTGATTATTTGTGTTTGTTAATTTTAGTTACAGAAATGGATATGTTAAATGCATGCTCAGCTACATCTCCATCACAATTGAGAGCACATGAGGTTCATATTGAGTTGAAAGCATCATCAATATTGGCACAGCCACAGCTTCACCAACAAGGATGCACTTCTACTCAACATCAACTCCCTTCCCTTCACTTATTACAAGATAAAAGTTTGATCATTACTCTCTCTCTCTCTCTAAGTAGGGTCAATTCAATATTTAAAATATAATTTAAAGGTGGATCTTACTTTTTTAAGACAAAAGAAAATTTTATAATAATTAAAAAATAGAAAACGAATAAATGTACGTAATACAATATTTTATTAAAAGTAGTAAGGTCTATATATTTATACTGGATCCATAGTACATATACCCGGTGAGGATATATCGATAATAAGGTACACAAGTAAATTTGTATATGATATTCACATCTAATTTAATTTGTAACCAACTAATATAATTTATTCTTATTAATTGATGAGTAAATACTTTTAAATTATCAATGGGTAAATTAGAAAAAAACTAAAATTATTTTGCCTAAGGTTAGTAAAAAAGTTGTGTTAAAGAATGTGTTAATATACACTGTTCATTTGATTACGACTAAAAGTGAGTTGAGTTTAGGTGAACTTTGATACACATTTTATTTAATGTGTACCGGTATATCTTGTTGAAGTGAAAAATTGTAATAGGTTCATAAGTAATACTTATTAGTTTTTTTTTATATCAAATAATATGTGTAGACCTATTAGAATTGTACACATCAGCAATATATCGATACATACTCAAATAAGATGTGTATCAGAGTGTTCACCTTGAATTTGTACATTAGGAATCAATCTTTCCCTTCAAAAATAGAACCATATGAAAGCATCCATTTAACTTAGACTTTGTTTGTTCTATTGGCACTTTTTCAACTCAACTTTAAATTCTTCAGGGAAATATTTGGAACAATGTGTACCTCTTTATAAGAGAGCACTAGTAGGTGATTGGAATGCATCAAAGGTTATGATAGATGAAAATAATGAACTATTAAATGCTGCTATAACAAGGGATTATGGTACACTACTTCATGTTGCAGTTGGAACAAATCATGTTCATTTTGTAAAGGAGTTAGTTAAATTACTTGAGCCAAATGACTTGTTACTACAAAACAATAAAGGGAATACAACATTGTGTGTGGCTGCTGTTTCTGGAAATCTTCAAATTGTTGTTATATTGATTAAGAAAAATGGGTGCATATCAAAAATTAGGGGTGCTGAAAGAATGACTCCTCTAACTATGGCTGCTTCTTATGGAAGAAATGACATTGCAAGTTATCTGTTCAATCATAATATAGATATATTGGAAGAAGAGGAGATGAATGCTTTGTTCTTCATTTGCATCAAGAATGATTTGTATGGTAATTAATTCCTCCCTAAGCAATTCTTATTATATGTAACAATTTTTTACCAGACTCCCCGTAGCCCTACTAGATTACCAGAGCCCCTTTCCCTGAAACTATTGGGTTAATGCCAAAAAAATAAAATAATATGTTCATGTATATTTTATTTTTTTTAAGGAAATAATATGTTGATAGTATATATGTTAATACCTATAATTGAACTCCTAACAATTTTTGAGAAATTTTGTAGATTTAGCTTTGCAAATGGTACAAAAAAAGTCAACATTGGCATTGATTCGAAATAAAAACAACGAGACAGGCTTGCATGTCTTGGCTAGAAAGCCTTTTGGTCTTGGTGAGTCTATACAACCACTCTTTTCTAGAAAACAAATAAATCATGTTCATGTTCATGCATTTGTTTACTTTCTACAATATCTTTTTAATTTTTATATATCTTATAAAGATTCATTTACTCATATAACAACACCTAATAATATATGTGATATCATGTTTGTATGTAGCTATTTAAAAGGCAATTATTGAGTTGTAAAATGAATTTTATTTATTAATTTGAAAGTTTAGGAAGGACTCAAGTTTAGGATAGTTACTCAAGTTTTGGAATAATACTTTTGAATCTTTTTCAATAAAAGTGTGAGATAAAAATCAAAATTTGTGAAGTTTATAAGATTCAAAATCATATTTAAAACATCATATAACTTACCTTATGAATATATTCATAACTTACCTCATACATGTAAAAAAATGTCTCATACAACAAAATTTGCTTTAAGCCTCACTTAATTATGAAGATTATTGGGCCGGCCCTGTTAATCGGTCAAATTATGTGTGTAGGCATGAAGACAAGTCCATTATTTCTCCAACTTGTTGGTTGTCTTTGGAACATACTTCTCAATCATGGATGTACAGAAACACATAGGACAATTATAAATCAACCATCAAAAGTAACATTTGATGCTACAGAAATTGGAAATTTTCACTTTGTGGCTGAGCTTTTGAGATCTGAGCCTGATTTAATAAAGGAAGTGGATGACAAAAAAAGAAGCATATTTCATATTGCTGTTCAACATTGTCATTCAAGCATATTTAGTCTAATACATGAATTAGGCTCCTTCAAAGATTCAATTGTAGCTCTTGAGGATGATGAAAAAAATAATATATTACATTATGCTGCAAAATTAGCACCTCATTGTCAGCTTAAATTAATTTCTGGAGCAGCTCTTCAAATGACACATGAAATATTATGGTTTGAGGTACATTTCCCACAACTTGATACCATACATATGTCATATAATACCTTTCGAAGCATTAACAAATATATGAACATTAGACACGACACTCACAATGACTTGTAGATATTAGTATAATAATTTAATTTAATATATTAATAGAAGTAGAAAAATATTATTGGAACATATTTTTTACGACACAAATACAACACCAAGGATAATTTTATTACTTCAATCAATCATGTTTTCATTAAGAACTACTCCCTCCGGCCTCTTTTTTGTTAAATAAAGTGTATAAGCTAGTTGAACTTATCCTTTGTTTTGCTGACTCATACATGAGTGGTATTGAGTACATAATAAATAAATACAGTGGTGCAATGTTATGCTCACTGATTCTCTGGTTTTTCTATTTGACAGATCTAAAAACTCTCTCTCTATATATCATTGTGAGTGTGTGTGTGAGTGAAGTGTAGTGAAGCACTCAAGCTCCAACATATGGTATCAGAGCATCGTTGAAGCTTTGAGAGTGAATCCAGTGTGAAAAAGTGAGTGAAAATCCCAATTGTGACAAAATCAGAGAGTGAACAACAATGACGACGAACGGCCACTTTCCGGCAAACTTTCCGATTCTCGACGGAAAAAATTACGATCAGTGGAGCATGAAGATGAAGGCGATCCTCGGTTATCAGGATGTGTGGGATCTGGTGCAGAACGGACTAACTCCGTTACCGGCGGCCGCAACAGCTGCGCAACAAACAGTGTACAGAGAATCGAAGAAGAAGGATTGGAAAGGTTTGTGTATCCTCCATCAGTGTGTGAATCCTGCAATTTTTGAGAAAATTGCCAGGTCTGAGACGTGCAAAGAAGCGTGGGACATTCTCGCGAATTCCTACGCCGGAGATCAGAAATTGAAGAAGGTGCGGCTTCAAACCCTTAGAAGACAATACGAATTGCTTGGAATGGAGGAGAGTGAATCGATTGCTGCATATTTCACTAGAGTCCAAACTATGACAAATCAGATGCTGTATTGCGGTGAAACGTTGTCTGATGAATCGATCGTGGAGAAGATCTTGCGATCGGTGTCTTCGCGATTCGATCATATTACGGTGGCGATTGAACAGGCAAAAGATCTGTCAACGATGACGATTGAAGAACTTCAAGGATCTCTTGAAGCGCATGAACAGAGAATGAATGAGAAGAGAACGGTGAAGCCTAGCATGGAGCAAGCACTAGCAGCACAAACAGGCAATAAATATGGTGGAAATCAAAGAGGACGTGGCAGAGGTAGAAACAATTACAGAGGAGGAAGAGGTAATTACAGTAACTCAAACTCTACTAAAGGAAATTATAGTGAAAACAGTAGCAACAATGAACAAGGAAATAGATGTAATGAGAATTATAGAGGAAGAGGAGGTAGAGGTGGTCGAGGTTTTAGAGGGAGAGGGAGGAGATTTGATAAGAGTCACATACAGTGTTATAACTGTGACAGATATGGACACTTTGCTGATGAGTGCCAAAGCAATATGAATGGTAATGATGCTAAAATGGCCGAAGAAGATGAGGAGATAGAGGAATCTCTGTTGATGGCTATTGAAGAAAAGGAGAGTAGTGATGAAACAGTGCTGATGAGTACAATTAAGGAGGAAGGTGAGAATGGTGAGCATTGGTTTCTAGACACAGGTTGTTCAACTCATATGATAGGAAGGAGGGATTGGTTTGTTGAACTTGATTTTTCAATCAAGAGTAGAATAAGATTTGCTGATGATAGAACCATGAAGGTGGAAGGTGTGGGGAAGGTGATGATAAGAAAGAAGGATGGCTCGTTGTGCTTCATTACTGGTGTGCTTTATGTGCCAGGAATGAAGAGTAACTTGTTGAGTATTGGACAGCTGTTAGAGAAGGGATATAGGATGGTGCTTGAAGACAAGGCCATGAAGGTGTATGACACAGAGCAGAGATTATTGGTGAAGGCAATTCTCTCCAAAAACAGAATATTCAAAGTTGAACTGGGTGTGTTGATGCAGCAGTGTTTAGCTACAGCAGTTGATAAAGAAGAATGGTTATGGCATTTCAGATATGGACACTTGAATTTTGGTGATCTGAACAGGATGCAGAGCAAAGCAATAGTAAAAGGCTTGCCTCATATCCATGTTCCAAAGGATGTATGTGCAGAATGTGTAGAAAGCAAGATGCCAAGAGGTGCCTTCAATCCAAATGTGCCAAGTAGATCAAAGAGAAAACTGCAAGTGATCTTCTCAGATGTGTGTGGTCCAATACAACATGAAACTCCTGCAGGTAACAAATACTTTATTACATTTATTGATGAGTTCACTAGGAAACTTTGGATTTATTTGATTAGGAGGAAGAATGATGTGCTGGGAATATTCAAAAAATTCAAAGTCCTAGTTGAAAAACAGTGTGGACAAAATATAGAGATTCTAAGAACTGATGGTGGTGGGGAGTATGTTAGCACTGAATTTAATGAATATTGTGAAAATGAAGGAATAACACATGAGGTTACACCTCCTTATACCCCTCAGCACAATGGGGTAGCTGAGAGAAAGAATAGGACATTGCTGAACATGGTGAGAAGCATGTTAAAAAGTAAGAACATGCCTAAGACATGGTGGGGAGAGGCTGTTAATACTGCTGCATATATTATAAATAGGAGTCCAACAAAGAAAATGGAGAATGTTACCCCTGAGGAAGCTTGGACAGGTGTCAAGCCAAATGTATCACATTTTAGAGTATTTGGGTCTGTTTGCTATAGGCATGTACCTGATCAACTGAGAACTAAGTTAGATGATAAAGGAGAATTGATGATTATGGTGGGCTATCATTCAACTGGTGGTTACAAACTAGTGAATCCCGTGAACAATAAAATTGTGATAAGTAGAGATGTTGTGTTTGATGAGGGGAAAACATGGAAATGGAGTGACAGGGGTGAAAGTTCTACTAGTGTAGAACATAATCTGTTTGATGTGCCTGCTGGTGAAACAGAATTAGATCTTGAAGTTGAAATTGAGGGAGTGGAAGAAAATGAAGGTGAAGGTGGTAGTCCTGATATACCAAGAAGGCCACTTAGACAAAAACAGGTCCCTGCAAGGTTAAATGACTGTGAGATAATGTCTGATGGTGCAATTAATGATGAAGGTGACATAGTGCATTTTGCACTTCTTGCTGAAACAGAACCAGTAACTCTGGAGGAAGCAATGAAGAATCCTAAGTGGCTAGAAGCTATGAAAGAGGAAATCAGATCAATAGAGAAAAATTTGACTTGGGAATTGGTTGAATTACCTAAAGGAAAGAAAGCAATAGGTGTGAAATGGGTGTACAAAGTAAAGTTTAATCCTAAAGGTGAAGTGGTAAAGTACAAAGCACGGTTGGTGGCTAGAGGATTTCTCCAAAGACATGGTGTTGACTATGAAGAAGTGTTTGCTCCCGTTGCAAGACTTGAGACTGTGAGAGTTGTGGTAGCTCATGCTAGTATGCAACGGTGGAAGATACATCAACTTGATGTAAAATCCGCTTTCCTGAATGGAGAATTGGAAGAGGAGGTATATGTTGAACAACCAGCAGGTTTTGTGAAACAAGGAAGTGAGAATAAAGTTTTGAAACTGAGAAAAGCCTTGTATGGCTTAAAACAAGCTCCACGAGCTTGGAACAAGAAAATAGATAAGAGTCTGATCAACATGGGGTATCTGAGATGCATCTCTGAGCATGGTGTGTATGTGAAGTCAGGGGGTGGTGATGTGGTAATTCTATGCCTCTATGTTGATGATTTATTGATTACTGGAAATAATGAAGCAAAGGTAACTGAGTTTAAGAAGAAAATGATGAATATCTTTGAAATGACAGACCTAGGAGAGATCTCTTACTTTCTAGGAATTGAATTTCAAAGTACTAGTGATGGTGTGCTACTGTCACAGAAAAAGTATGCTTCTGATATACTGAAAAGATTTAACTTGCAGCACTGTAACAGTGCCCAAACACCAGCAGAAGCAAGATTATGGCTTGATAAAGATGCTGATGAGCCAGAAGTTGATGCTACAGAATTTAGACAGATGGTTGGGGCACTGAGATATCTCTGCAACACTAGACCTGACATTGCTTTTAGTGTAGGTTTGATTAGCAGAGTTATGGATAGGCCAAAAACATCTCACCTAGCTGCTGCAAAACGAATTCTAAGATATGTCAAAGGCACAATGACATATGGAATTTTGTTACCTAGTAAATGCAGGGAAAATGAGAAAGGTCTCTATGGATTCACGGATGCTGATTGGGGAGGTGACAAAACTGATAGAAAGAGCACTGCTGGCTCTGTATTTTTGCTTGGAACAGGTCCCATTTCATGGAGTTCAAAGAAGGAATCTGCTGTGGCGCTTTCCTCATGTGAAGCTGAGTATATTGCAGCTTCAATGGGAGCTTGTCAGGCCATCTGGTTGGATAATTTGATGCAGGAGCTGATGATTAAAAAAGAAGGTGTTGTGGAGCTATTTATGGACAACAAATCTGCAATTAGTCTGGCCAAACACCCAGTTGCACATGGAAGATCTAAGCACATAGAGACTCGTTATCACTTCTTGAGAGATCAAGTCACCAAAGGAAGATTGAAGCTGAGCTACTGCAGGTCTGATATGCAGTTAGCAGATATCTTCACCAAGGCAGTGAAGACAGAAACCTTCAAGAAGCTAAGGAATTTGCTGAATGTTGTTGATTGTAATGAATTTATTTAGATAAATGTTTTTGCTGATATTTGTTTTATGTTATTGTAAGAAACTAGCTTAAGGGGGTATGTTAAATAAAGTGTATAAGCTAGTTGAACTTATCCTTTGTTTTGCTGACTCATACATGAGTGGTATTGAGTACATAATAAATAAATACAGTGGTGCAATGTTATGCTCACTGATTCTCTGGTTTTTCTATTTGACAGATCTAAAAACTCTCTCTCTATATATCATTGTGAGTGTGTGTGTGAGTGAAGTGTAGTGAAGCACTCAAGCTCCAACATTTTTAAGTAAAGATTCCACTTTGCACATTTATTAAGAAATTAGCTTTTTAACATAATTTTATGTTAAATTTTTATTGTGATTGCTAAAATAACCTTATAGCAAGCAACTAGGTAGTACTCCAACTAGGTATTCCAAGTAATGAATAACATTTATTGATGTTGTTCTCCGGATGCATCCTTTTCATATTCCCATGACAAGAAGTCTAGAAGACTTGTGCCCTAATCTGATCTACTATGCTTTCTAACACAAGGAACACTACTCTTCCAATAAAAAAAACTTGTGTGCTTTCTATGCTAAAAAATTTACATGTCCCGCCAAATATTTTGGAAAAAAAGTGTCATTATTAATTGTCATTATTAATTCTGCAGCATGCTCAATATAGGTAGCTACAATATATAGGTAGTAAATGAATAAATGTATTGTAGGGGTATTTTTGGAAAAAAAAACTAAATAAAGTTGAATTTTTGACTTTTGCTTATATTTGAGGGCAAAATTTTTAGTTGACTTTTTGCTTATAAATAAGGACGAAGGGAGTATGTTATATGAACATCTTTCTATAGATAAAAATACGACATCTAGATTCTACCTCTCTTTATACACGGTTTCTGAAACGTGCAAAAAGTTAAAAAAAATAAAAAAGTTGCACGGATACGTAGGTTGTCTTATTTTTGTTTGAAAATTGATGTTCAAATAACATTTTCCTTTCATTAATGAGAAAGTTATTGGAACACTTTTATGGAAATGACAACATTGTCTCTATTGTTGTATGTGCCCCAAAAAATGTGTTCAAATAATTTCTCACCGAAGTATTTGAAAGAAGTAACATGTTTGATGGTGGACACTACAATGTGTCAAACATTGTACATGCCTTTCAAACTTATGGGTGTGATCCATTTGTTAAAATTGGATCATCTCCTTTCAATAATTCCGTCCATCTCCCTCCTTCAACAAATTGTGTCTATCTCTTTTGGTTTTTTCTAATCATTTCTCTCTCATGATCAACTCTCTAAAATTTAGAGAGAGATAAACACAAATTTGTGGAAGAAGGGAGAAGGAGAACATCATTGAAAGAAGAGGATCCGGATTTGTGTTTGATCTGTTAAAATATAAATGATTGGACAGGACAACTTCAGCTATACTATTTGATTTTAAAATTGTTACTCAAACTACTGAATAAATTGGAAGTCAATGGATTAGACAAAAATTAAAAATTTAGTCAATAACTTAAAGTTTATTTTGTACTACTCTGTCGGTACTTAAATATTATGCAAATCAAACGGACATGGTTTGTATGTTTGTTTGATTATTTCTATTATCTAAATTAAAATTTTAAATTTTGTTTTGGTTAAAATTTCTTCCGTAGCAATATCTAAGTACATTAACATTGTGATTTCAATTATAGTGGTACAATTTAAAACCATTCTACTATCTATCTTGACAATTGTTACATGCATGTAATCAATAATTATTGTTACTAAATTTTTCATAATGTGAAAGCCTTAATATATAAACATTATAATTTGACATGACAGGAAGTGAAAAAGTTAATGTCACCATTAGAAACAAAGAAGAAAAATTGCAATGGCAAAACTCCTGATGATATATTTGCTGAGGAGCATAAAGAGCTATTAACAAAAGCAGAATCTTGGATTGAAAGCACAACAAATTACTGCATTCTTATTTCAGCACTTATTTCAACTGGAGTATTTACATCAACATTTAACATACCTGGTGGCTACAACAAAAATACAGGAACACCAAATTATTTACAAAAACAAGCATTTCTTATATTTGCAGTATCAAATGCAACTGCAATGATATCATCTGCAATTTCAATACTAATTTTCTTATCTATTATCGTCTCGAGTTATACCGAGTATGGTTATTTCAAGTCGCTTCCTTCGAAGTTGCTATGCGGACTTATTGCGCAAATCATCTCCATAACAAGCATGATGATAGCTTTTAGTGTTTCCTTTTTTATAGCATATTGTCATGGTTTGATTTGGGTTCCATATTTTATTTCTGTTTTTGCATTACTTCCTATAGTTTTATTCAAATTTCTTGTATTTCCACTTTGGTTGGATATTATACGTTCTTCTTATTTTTGTATGTCTCTATTTCAACCAAGAAGAGGAATTCTTAACTAGCAAAAAAATCATAGAAATGTAAATTATCTAGATATGTTTAATATATCCTAGCTAGCTACATTTAGTTTTATATATTGTATGAACTATTCTAAATCAATGATTAAGTTGGTTAAATGATATAATTACCACATGAATAATTTGTGACAATAGTAAAACATTGATTAAGTTGTTACACGACCGACGATAAATGTTAGTGAGAGGTGAACCTTTTCGATTATCACCACCAGTTTAATCTGGTTTGGGAGTCAGTTCTGACATCAAGTGGTTTCAGCACCCTTCCAATCGCAGTTGCGGTATATCTATAGGTTTTAATACAAACGGGAAGGAGAATAAAATCCAAACTTAACTCAAGGGAGGGATCAAAGTTTTCTTATATTATATATATGAGGGATCAATAATTAAATTCTAAAAATTTTCAGAGGGGAGTGGAGTACTCCACATATATATATATACTTTTCACCACCAATTTAATCTGGTTTGAAGGTCAGTTCTGATAACACCAAAAATACACTATTTATTTAGTTAAAATAATATAATATTTCAATTATTTTTATTTCAATTTCGTAATTTTATTTTATAAATCGTTGTTAATTCCTTGTATTTTATTTTATCAGATGAAAAGTAAACGAATTGAATAAATGAGTGAAAACGGACCGAAAAGAACAAAAATGACCAGAATGGGACAAGCACACCACACAAGTGTGGCTCCTGCCACAGCCTTGTGTGGCGCCTGCCATGAACAAGGATGGCACGCCATATGCTTGCCACAAACATAAAGTGGCGCTCGCCACATTTCTTTCTAAGTCTCGCATCGGACAAAATTCAAGTGTTGGAAGTATCCAACTAGTATAAATAGGTTCTCCTTTCACACTTTTCAACGTACACCAACATGCAATTGTTGAAAAGCGAATTAAGATAGAGACTTGTTCTTATTCTTTTCTCTCAGTTAAAATTTTAATTGATGTTGTTGTGTTGTCGGTGTTTGTACTCGGAATCAGTTTAATAATTCAGATTTTTATTTTATTTTATTTATTTTCTATATTTATTTTTATGTTTTATTTTATTATGTCTATTTTTATTTGTCTATTTATTTATTATGTTTTTAGTTTTAGTTATGTCAAGCTAATTTAAATATTGCTAGGATGTGTAATTAGGAGCTATTAAGGGTTCGGTAATTAAGTAGTGCGGCTATATTTTTATAACCAGTTTTTAGTAACGTGTTTTCATAATTTATCACGAGAGTGAAAATTATTTAAGGTATATGCCAACATTGACGAGAGTTGAGGTTTATACCGGATAGCAAAAACTGGACATTAATTCTGAAATCCGCGAGAGCTATTTAGGGTTAATGAAATAGTTTTCTAAGCAGTTTTTAATTTAACCAGAGATTATAATTTGTCACGAGAGTGAGAATTAACTAAAGTAAAAATCAAGAGGGCGAGAGATTTCTACTAGATAGTAAAAACTGAACATTAAGTCTAGTTTGCAACGAGAGTTGGAATTAGAGTTAATTAAATTATATTGATTTTTAAAGAGTATTTTATTAGCGGATGTGAGAATGAGAGTTAAGCATCACCTTTATAATTTATAATGCTAGTCAAGATTTGCGAGAGCTGAGATTAATAGTGTTTTTAAATCAATATAATTTCGAAAACTAAAATTTGTTGTCAAGCACGATTTAAGTACCAAACCCTCCAAAGCAACTAAGATCACATTCTAGCAATATGTTTTTCTATTATTACAAAAATCAAAAATATTTTATTATTTAAAGCTTTCTTATTTAATATTAAGCCTTAGATTTACAAAGTAACATTAGATAACGGTACGTCGATTATTGGTCCTTTGGGTTCGATAATCTTTTAAAACTACGCGACAAGACTGTATACTTGCAGTTACATTGTCAACCGATCAAGTTTTTGGCGCCGTTGCCGGGGACAAATTTAATCGATATCGTAACTCCAGTGTTACACCGTAGAGACTAAGGCAATTTTTATTTTTCCCCAATTACTCCGTTTGTTGCATGCCAAGTACTCGCTCCAGAGGCAAAAGATTGGAGCAACCAGTTAGCGATCTTAAACGTCTTCTAAGCTTAAGACGTAAGAATTTAGAAAATCAAATAGAGAATCCTCTTCCCGATATAGTTAGAGAATCATAGATGGCTGAAGGACCACAAGGTCGTCCACTAAGGTCCTACGCTATTTCTTCACAAGAAGAACCGCATAATATCATCGCTGCCCCCGCTATTGAAGCAAACAATTTTGAGCTTAAATCTTCATTGTTGTCAGCCGTACAACAAAACCAATTCTCCAGAAACCCCACGGACGACCCAAATTTACATTTGTCTATATTTCTGCAATATGCGGATACAGTGAAAGCAAATGGTGTCAGTCCCGAAGCTATAAGACTTCGTTTATTCCCGTTCTCATTAAGAGATAGAGCTAGAGCTTGGCTCCAGTCCCTGCCATCCAACTCAGTCACCACATGGGATGAGTTGAAGAAAGTCTTTTTAGCAAGATACTTCCCACCTAGCAAAACTGTTATACTAAGAGCCCAAATTAATGGGTTTAAACAAAAAGAAAACGAGTCTCTTTTCGAAGCATAGGAAAGATACAAAGACATGATTAGGCTATGCCCACATCATGGACTCGAAGAATGGTTAATTATCCACGCCTTTTACAATGGTCTCTTGTATAACACAAGAATGACAACAGACACCGTAGCTGGTGGCGCACTTATGGATAAAACCTTCAATGAAGCATATCAGCTTATCGAAAGCATGGCTCAAACCACTACCAATGGGGAAGTGAGAGAACACCTATAAAGAAACCTCAAACGAAAGGCAGTATGTACGCGATTAGCAGCATAGACCACTTTCAACTTCGCCATTATCTTCCTTCTCTTCTCTATTTGGTTCACTTTCCACATAATTTGCTTGGTCTATGCTTGGTCTTAGGAAACTCCAGCTACGGTGGCTAGGGGGAGTCTTGGTTAAGCTTTCTAACTTTTGGGCTAGGGCATCTAAACTTGATCAGTTGACAACGTAACTGCAAGTATACAGTCTTGTCGCGTAGTTTTAAAAGATTATCGAACCCAAAGGACCAATAATCGACCTACCGTTATGTAATGTTACTTTGTAAATCTAAGGCTTAATATTAAATAAGAAGGCTTTCAATAATAAAATATTTTTGTTTTTGTAATAATAGGAAAACGTATTGCTAGAATGTGATCTTAGTTGCTTTGGAGGGTTCGGTACTTAAATCGTGCTTGACAACAAATTTTAGTTTTCTAAATTATATAAAAACACTAATCTCAGCTCTCGCAAATCTTGACTAGCGTTATAAATTATAAAGGTGATGCTTAACTCTTGTTCTCGCATCCGCTAATAAAATACTCTTTGAATATCAATATAATTTAATTAACTCTAATTCCAACTCTCGTTGCAAACTAGACTTAATGTTCGGTTTTCACTATCTAGTAGAAATCTCACGCTCTCGCTCTCTTGATTTTTACTTTAATTAATTCTCACTCTCGTGACAAATTATAATCTCTGGTTAAATTAAAAACTGCTTAGAAAACTATTTCATTAACCCTAAATAGCTCTCGTGGACTTCAGAATTAATGTCCAGATTTTACTATCCGGTATAAACCTCAACTCTCGTCAATGTTGGCCTATACCTTAGATAATTTTCACTCTCGAGGTAAATTATGAAAACGCGTTACTAAAAACTGGTTATAAAAATATAGCCGCACTACTTAATTACCGAACCCTCAATAACTCATAATTCCACATTCTAGCAATATTTAAATTTGCTAGACATAACTAAAACTAAAGACATAATAAATAAATAGACAGAAATAAAAATAGACATAATAAAATAAAGCATAAAAATAAATAAAGACAATAAATAAAATAAAAACCTGAATTATTAAACTGACTCCGAGTACAAACACCAACAAGACAACACCAACAATTAAAATTTTAACTAAGAAAAAAAAATAAGAACAAATATTTATCTTAATTCTCTCTTCGACTATTGCAAGTTGGTGTGTGTTGAAAAGTTGGAACTGGATTCCATGCATTCACTTTTTTGGTGCAGTCATGCAGTCGGTCTGTTTATGGCTGTTCGATCAAGATCGGACGGTCATAAATTAAAAACTGAATTTAATGACTGCATTTATTTAAACCGTCCGATCACGATCAAACGGCTATAAAGCAACTGCAGCGAAAATTCGACTGCATAGAATCCAAATCCTGAAAAGTTTGAAAGAAGGATCTATTTATAATAGTTGGATACTATAAACACTTGAATTTTGTCCGATGTGGGACTTAGAAAGAAATGTGGCGAGCGCCACTTTATTTTTGTGGCAAGCACATGGCGTGCAATCCTTGTTCATAGCAGGCGCCACACAAGGCTGTGGCAAGAGCCACACTTGTGTGGTGGGCTTGTCCCATTCTTGGTCATTTTTGTTCCTTGGTCCGTTTTCACTCCTTTATTCATTTCGTTCACTTTTCATCTGATAAAATAAATACAAGGAATTAGCAACGATTTATAAAATAAAATTACGAAATTGAAATAAAAATAATTGAAATATTATATTTTTTTAACTAAATAAATAGTGTATTTTTGATTTTATCACCTTCTAGTTACGGAGAATCGAATCGTGATTCTCCATATCAACTTCACCACCAATTACCACTGAACCTACTTACAATTGGCAATGAAGTATATATTTTGACGAAGAATAATAAGTATAAGTCAAGCAGGGAGAGTGATGTAATTTACCTGTGTAATTTACTCTTATTATTTTATTTTTTTACGAAAATTTACTCTTATTATTGTTATTATCAAAAACAGGGTATAACACTGTTACACTGGGAAAAACACCGAGTTAGTTAAACTCACTCGTCCTCGGTTATTCTCAATCGTTCGAAATTTTAATCAATCATTCCTCAAAGTTCACTCTCAAATCGTTCGAAATTCATCTCAATCGTTCAAAGTCTCATTTCATCGTTCGTCATTTCAACTCAATCGGAATCGTTCATCGTTCTCAACTGAAATTTGTCCAAAATCGCATATTGTGAAGATTCAATAGATTCAATTTGAGGTAATGCTCTAAATGTGAAGCAATTCAACTTGTGTTTTTTTATCTACTGTTTTTGATTGATGGAGCTTAAATGTGAAGGGATTGTATTTGAGTGATTGTTTATGATTTTAGGGTTTAAGTTTGGGGATGAATGAGCTATTTTTACTTATTACTTCCCTTGTCATAATTTCTTGTACTGATTTTAAGGTTATGTAGGCATTTGAATTTTGAAACTCAGCCATATATTTAGGGCGTTGCTGGAAGTGAATTAATCTGTTTATAAGTTACAAAGGTTTTATTTTCAATGGTTATATAGAGTCACAATACAGAAGCTAAAAATTATGACTAGGGTTAATATGAAGGATATTTACCAAAATGATGAGGATGCTGATACAGGGGATGAGTGTGTACATTGGACTCATAGTTGAAGTGGAAGAAAAGAATACCAATTATTTTGGTGTAGTCATCCAACTAAGACATTAAGAATAGTTAAATTTTTTTGTTGATGTTATTTGAAAACATTTTATAAAATGTGGTATTGAATTCTAATCGTCAATTTTGGTGAAATTCTTTCGAAGAAAAGTTTTACTTTGTTTTTAATTCAAATGATGATTATCAATGTTCAATTACAAGTGTTAGTTGTTTAAAAAAAATGGGGATGTTACTTTGTCTCGACTAATTTAAATTCTTATTCACTAAAAGGTCACTTCTATAGCTTCCCAAATAAGTTTTTACTTTAGCAAAACTGATTCTTTAGTTATTAAAGCCATTTATTGCTTGGATCTTTGTTCTTAAATTGTTTGCAATAGTTGGTTCTTGATCTGATTGTCAGATAGACAAATTTTCATTTGTTTTCAAACAAGTTCGATATCAGTTCCAAGCAACTGGTTCAGGAATTATCCGCAAGATAAGAACCGCGGCAATTCAGGTGATGTCAGTGTTATCAATTGCTGATTACGAGAAATAGCAATGTGTTCAAATTCCTCTATGCTACAATGCTATAGTGTCGTAATAACTACTACCTTTAGCTAATACACGAAAGTGCATACCATGATTTTTCTGTCTATGGGTTCCAATAACGAACGATCGGTTTAACGGAAAAACTAAATTTTTCTTTCTCCTCGTCTGAAGTCAATATGGGGATCTTTTGACTGCATTTTTATAACATCGTATTGTGAAACAATAGTGATTTAATCAAATTCCGCCCATGCTATAGCGCCACTATTTGACAACACTGGTTGATGTCAGATGCAATTAATTTGCTATGGCCGAACTGTATTTTCAGTTTGGTTCTATTTGGTTGTGTCTTTTTTTTAAAACTGAAAACCTGTCTTCTACATGATATTTGAGAATTGAGAGAAAAAGTATTAATATTAATACAGGTGAAAATATAATAATATTAATAGTGGTGAAAATTGGAGTAGGAACTAAGTACCCTAATGTCTGTTTTGGTTGTATAGATATTAGTTTGTTTTCTTAAAATTGCATTTGTTAAATTATATAATGAAATTAATTCCAAAATATCTATTGTCTAATGTAGTGGAAGAAGCAGACATGGAATGCGTGGTTCAGGGAATTATAGAGACACAGGTCAGTGTGTTTGTATGTTCTTTGAAATTTCAATTATTATTATTAGTATATGTTAAACATCCCATAAACATTTTGTTAGAATATTAGAAAATATCACAAAATATCTTTTATACATTATATTATAAGATTAATTTTTATATTACTTTTTATTGTTTTGATGATTTGTTTCCTAATTTCTCTATTTAATTAAGATTGAGTCTATTAAATATGGATTACTGTTTAGTCTTTTGTATCAAGTTATTATCGAGCTATTATCATTAATATTCAAACTCTTATTATTTTGCTCATCTTTGTGTCTAAAATCCGCACATTCAACAACATTTTATTGACAGCCTGTTGATCTTGTTGGTAGCTTCAACATTGCCTTGTTCAATCTATTATTTTTCCTTTTAATATTGGTTAGTTAGCATCTAGCTATGAAATACGAAAGACCAGCGTGTCGCTAAGTTTGATTTAGTGGCTAAGTTTGATTTATTTAGATATTCAGTAATGACGTGTGTGTACTTCTGCAATGTGCTATGCGTGATCCATTCAAAAGGCTAGTGGTAGCACTAACTCACTTTTGGATGTTTGAAAACATCGGGAAAATGTGTAGATGCACAAACTTTTTCTTGTATATACTATAGATTTCTATTAATAATTAAAGGTCCATCGCAAGTCTCACATTTTAAACATCGCTTATCAATATACTTCTATTAATAATTAAAAATCCTTACACTGTAGATTTAATTATTTTTTGTAAAATAATTTTGTTTGGATCTGGAATCTCTGTATGAAAGATGCTTTGTCTCATGGCCAGTATTGTTCACAATTACATCTAATTTACCTCTGCACTCATTAGAACTGTGAGATTATTCCATGCAAGACACAATATTATGATATTCATTGAACATAAAGAATAAATCAATCTTTTTATTCCTTTATAAAGTTTATATATGCATGAGTTGTGCTTTAAGATTATAAAAAAGAATTACTATTACATATTTTAGCATGTCGAGGAAATACCCCATGAAGGACTGTTTTCAATACAACTTTGACATTTGATATTGTTTCTTTTGTAGCATGTTGAGGCTCTTGAGATTCTTCTTCAAGGACTATGTGGTGTTCAGAGAGAACGATTAAGAATCCATGAATTATGCCTCAAGAATGGTCCTAACCTGGGTTAGTGTTTTCTTCCAATATGTTAACCTGTGGCCAACAATATTTTGTTTTTTTTTTGTT
Organism: Trifolium repens; assembly: GCA_030408175.1. Classification (NCBI taxonomy): domain Eukaryota; kingdom Viridiplantae; phylum Streptophyta; class Magnoliopsida; order Fabales; family Fabaceae; genus Trifolium; species Trifolium repens. Next base: position 17,017,982 of record CP125839.1, on the reverse strand, counting down.
CAGACGGTAGTAATTTGATTTAAAAGGAAATAAAATCATTCTTCTGGGAACAATAAATAAAAATAACTCAATCAGAAGCAGAGAAACAGATATCGCAACAATATAACAGCTTCAGTTGCACTACATGTCGAAGAAAGTTATCCAATTTTCATGAGTATTTCATATTCCAGCCTTTTGTCAAATCGATCATAATCTTTTTCCTTTTCTTATAGGCACAGGATCCTCAGAGGTTCGACTTTTATGCGATTTAGAGCAAACTGAACCCTCATGGTAAACAATGCATCTTCAGGTCGATCACTTGTTGGAACTTTTTCCATATCCATATATACATTTAACGTGTGCTTGATGACCTGTTCAGGACTGTTAGACATGTAGGTGGTGCAATGAGGGGTGCTGGTGCTGATCAAATTTCAGTTCTGGTTAGGACAATGGTAGAAAGCAAAGTGAGCAAGAATGTGCTTCGCATGTTCTATACTCTGGGGTACAGGTTAGACCATGAGCTGCTGAGGGTGGGGTTTTCCTTCCAGTTCAATAGGGGGGCACAAATCACTGTAACGGTTTCGTCAGTCAATAAAATGTTGAAGCTGCATGCGACTGACGAGGCTGTGCCCGTAACACCTGGCATACAGATGGTTGAAGTAACAGCGCCTGCTTCTGCTGAAAACTATACTGAAGTTGCTGCTGCCGTTCAATCCTTTTGTGAATACCTTGCCCCGTAAGAATCTTCTACTCTCTTCTCAATTGTACATTTGTCCATCCTTATTTCAAATAATTTACTCACCTTGAGAATAAACCATCAATTTAGTTCCTAAGCTATCATTCTCCAATTTAGTCTCTGAAGTATATAAATGTATTAAGTAGTCATGAAAGTATATGAACTCCACCACTTTATTCCCCACTGTTAAGATGGTAGGAACTAACATGACATTTTCATATACTTCAGGGATTATAATGAAGGATTTCATATACTTTAGGGAAACTACTTATTTTATATACTTTAAGGACTAAAATGATGAGAATTATACCTTAGGATCAAATTGATGACAACTTATATTAATTTTGCCTGTTTTTGAACACTTTCTAATGATTGTCTAAGGTCAATGGTCATCCATCTTTTTAGAACTGGTCACCGGTTATCATGTTCGGTAGATTGGCGACTACACTTTTTATTTTTAAGTCTGTAGAGGCATATCATGTTTTTGTTTGTTCTTTCATATTGAATTTGATCATTGACACATGCAACTTTTTCATTTTAATTTCTCAGGCTTCTCCATCTGTCCAAACCAGGCGTTTCAACTGGCGTGGTTCCTACTGCTGCAGCTGCTGCTGCATCTCTAATGTCTGATGGTGGGGGTACACCTTTGTAGTGGTCCAGTAATGTTAATGTATGCACATAAACACATAACTTGATGCATGTTAAAATTTCATGGCCTTAGTACATTTGTCTTTGACAATAGGAATTTTTTAGTGGACATCAAGAATGAGCAACTTTGATTTTGGTCGGAGAGGAATCCTCATTTGGTGTTCGTCTAAAATTGATAAATCTTTTTATTTTTTTATTTTTTACAACTAAAAAGGATAAATCTAAACTCTACTTTTTATAAATCGGTATTCTCTACGCACAAGAGACTAATCTCTTGAGATGGATAGAACCATAATTGGTAGCAAAATTTCCCCTCAAAAGCTTTAACAATGCTACCTTTTTAAAGTTGGATTGGAATCACAAACCTTTGGTTAAGCCGAAAGAGATCTCTTACCATCTCATCCGAATCTTCTTGGGGTGGTCAAATCTAAATTTTGATAAAAGAAAAATGTTATGGAAATTATTAAAAAACTTAATTGTAGTATTTTATTGAAAATTGTGTAGTCAACTTTTAAAAAGTTTAAAATCGTTCCACTAGACAAAAGATTGGTAAAAATTTACCAAAATGAGATTACTATTAATTCAAATCAAACACTTGAAACAAACCCTAAGGTATGAACATGAAGATTTAAGAGGATAGAGACTTGGCCATTCGGTGAAAATTAACCAGAGAAAACATTCTCTAACTTATGGTTGCAAGGGTTGATCTAGAAGTAATGATAAATTGATTGTATTTGAATATTTTAGGCATATAACTTTATTAAGACACTCAAAAAATGCAGTCAAAAAAATGTGAATATAGCTTAAATAGTGGTCATGTCTACGTGCTATCATATTATTTGAGTGATGACATCGCACATACAACACGCTTAGGGTTGGCAATGACCTGCGTCAACTCGTAAATAGTTTGAAACTTGATTCAATAATTGATTCACCAACTTGGTTCGTAAACTTGATTCGATAAATGAAAAAATAGTTAATGTCGAATCGAACTATTCGTGAACTTTAAACGAGTCGAACTTAGTTGAAAAAATTGTTCGTGTCAAACTTGAGCCGAATTTCGAGTTGAACCAATTACTATCGAGTCTAGTCGGGCTCAAACGAGTTTTACTCTAACGAGTTAGACTCAACTCGGCTTATTTCCAACCTTAAATACACTGCAAAACTGTATTTCGCGCCTCACTTGTACATGTGAGCCGCACGCTTTGTCGTTTTAAAAATCTTTTCCAAAATTGGCTCGCATATGTGAGCATCTACCGTGGTACATGTGATGCGACTCAAACTTTAATCTATCATCCTCGCACATAAATAATAGGTGTGTTAAATAATGCACATAAAAGTCACTATGTTTAATCTAGTAATAAAAAATTTGAGTAATATGCTAAAAGTTGTAAGTTCGATCCTTAATTTTAGGGAAAAATACACTAACCTCCTCTGAACTCTATCTATATGTAACTAACACCCCCTCTATTGTAAAGCAAAAAAATAAATTAATGCATCCAAAATTTCAAGGACAACTCTAATTGCATACTAGATTCTTCCAAAAAACTATGTGTTTATCCAAATCTCCATTCATCGTGACCACGTAATAACTTGAATATTTCACCTTGATCTTATGAAAGGATGGTGGCTTAAATCCTTGACAATGTTTAACAGCAATTTCAAACATCCTTTTATAGTTTTATTAGTGCATTCTGACTTAAAATTTGAATGAACCAGTACATTTAATTTTAATCAATAAATTAAAAATTATTTTTATAACTTGAAAAGCTATTTTTAACTATTGTTTTTTTGAGAAAATAATTTCATCAAAACAAAACAAAATAATTTCCATAATTTTAAATAAATAACATATAGTTATTATAATTTTTTTCTGGTTCCGCCATTCATTTGAATAATGGTGAGTTTGAGACAAGCTCTAGAACCACTTGTTTTAAAGGTCCGTTATCGTGAAAAAGGCAGCAACAAAAAGGTTTTGGTGCCTACTGTTACCGTTTTTCACCGTTTTTACATGATGAAATAAAATCACGCCGAAACGATGATACGGCCGCGACGAAACACCGATACGGCAGCAACGAAACGCAATACGGCCGCGACAAAATGCTATTTTTTCCAATAAAAATCACATTTTTAGTACAAATATGAACATAAATTATAAAGTGGTATCTTTTTTCAACTCTTTGCTAGTTCAAAATTATACATTTATCTCACATTTAAGTTGTCATACATATATTATGATATAATAATTTTAATAAGATTCGAGCGATAATGTGATAAATTCACACCGTGACGACCGTAATCCACGCGACAACCGTAACAGCCGAAATCGCGAAATCCTTAACGCGACCGCGATCATGACCGCGACCGCTATTTAAAACCTTGTGTATGAGTATAACTTAGTTCGGTTTAGACCGGATTTTAGTAAAACAAAGAAAAAAGTTTGAATAGTTGAAATTTCTATCAATTTGATTTTTAGTTTGCTTTATAAATAGAATTGAACCAAACTAACTGGATTTAGTCCGGTTCAGTTGATCAGTTTACAATGTTTATCTTTTCAAACAATTATGAATAGTCACTTCTATTATTTTTCGATGTACTTTCTGCTATCATTTTTTATAAAATCTATTTCATGCTATTTTCTTTCAAAAAACTTCAAATTAAATAAATTCATACAAATACATCATTCCAGAAAATAAATAAATTCATAGAACATTCTCAAAATAATGATAGTTCACCATCAATCACCTTGTGAGTGAAAGGAAGGTCAAATGTTTCGTGTTTGTGTGATTGAGGTGCGGTGAGGGAACACGTGACCGTTTGTGATTTACGGTTTGTGTTTGGCTACTTAAGGTGTAACAAAGAGTTGAACGGAGAAGTTATGTGTTAGGTTGGACCGTTAAATATTGGGCTACATTTAACCAAACAAGAACTACTTTTTTTATTTCAAAAAATGAACAAACCGAATTTTTTAGGTTGAATTTTTGGTTTGATCAATTTTGTTTGATCCGCTTACACACCTAAACACATGTTCAAACTATAACTCATTCAATGTGAGATTCTTAACACTCTATGTCCCCCTACTAACGTACAAGATTGAACATCTAGAACATAATTGGAGTGGCAGAACAAATATTACTCGATAAACAAATACTCCATCCGTTCCTTTTTATAAGAAACAAGAGGGAAATTTTTTTTGTTCCTTTTTATAAGAAACTTTGACTATTTTTCAAATATTTTAAATGTTGAATTTCACTTATACCCTTATTTATTATGAAAGAGAATATTAAAAATAAATAAGTTAATTGAATTTAGAGAAATTAAATAAGAGTATAAATGGAATAAGTTTAAATTTATAACAGTTCTTTTTTTTTAAATTGGCAAAATTTTATTAATTGGCAAAAAGTACAAGGAGTACAACATTTACCAACAAGCACCGGAGAAAAGCACTAGTAGCAACAGAAGCCACTGTAGCAGGAAAAGAAAAAAATACAGCAGCAGTAGATTAGGAACGCATAATACAAAGCCCCGGTTCCTGCAGCCATTAAATTTATAAGAGTATTAAATGAAAATAATTATTTACAATGTGTTTCCTTGATATATGTAATTTTTTCAAACTGTTTCTTATAAAAAGGAACGGAGGGAGTAAATAGATTATACTCTCTCCATTTGAAAATAATCGTCATTTACATTTTTCAAGATAAAATTGTAGTGACTTTTGATAACTTCGTTACATTTTTTAAAACGGAGTAAGTATCAATTAGATGGAGAATAAAAATAGACAGACTTTTGCAAATTCTTACAATTTTTTTATCGAAATAGTTATGGACTAGCCTAAGCCCAACTCGGCGTCGAGCTTGATCCAATGACACGATGTCCTAGAGCCACACGTTCTTGTTCAACGGTCATATATAAGTTGTCACTTCTATAACAACTGACATCAGAATGATTGGTAGTTACTATCAATCATGGTTTTTCAACCGTTATTCCGACAATCATCAACATCGAGAATGTGATATCTGCTCTTACATTGATGGCTTGGCTCTGTGATGGGGGCTATATATACTCTTCTCATGTAAAAGGGTTAGATAATCTTATTCTATTCTCTCAACCTCTCACTTTACACAAATACTAACTTGAACGTCAAAGTATCTTTTGTAAATACACCCCCTCACAATCACCATACTGAAGAGACGTTCAACGGCTACCACTAATCATGTAAGATAAAAAATATTAATTTACAAAAAGTTACTATTCTCTTTTGTAATTATTTATTAGACCAGGACGTACAATAATTAAAATATTCATCATTGACTTGACTAAAAGCCGAAGTAATAAGGTCTTCTCTTTACTGTATATTCCCACTTTAATTCACTTGGACTTATCTTGACAAAACAAAGACTTCACTGCAGAATGAATTTGGCTATTTTTGAGAACATTCAATATCACCTTGAAGCTTGGAAAATTTCTGGTAATCAAACTTGTTTCTTCTCTAATGTACTCTTACTTCTTTGTCTTATTACAAACTTTTTTTTTTTCCATTTCTTCTTTCTGATTTATAGTTTCATTTTGTTGTTAAAAGATGTTTATGAATTCTGATTATATGGTTTTTTTGTTTTGTATTCATATCTAGAATTATAGATTAAAAATCTATAGACAAATTGATTTTCAAATATAGTAGAATAAAAAACTGGATCTTGAAAACAGAGTCAAATACAGAGGAAAAAAAGAAACTTCTGAAAACCAATTAGGAAAGAAATATCTGTGCAACCACATCATAGGCTGCTTTTCATATACACGTAGATTTTATCCCAATTTAGTAGGAACTTGTGTTATGATTGATTGATTACATTTTTTCTATTTTTTATTTAATTTTAAATTATAATACTGCCAAGCAGAAAAAAATGTTATATTAATTTTTTTATAAGACATGTTTTTACATTCAAAAAATTTAAAATATATTGAGTATTGATGGTTTTATTTTAATTAAAAGTGAAATACAAAAATTAATAAATATTTTTTAAGACCATGAATTTGTTTGGTTCTTACCCAATAAAATCTATATGTTATAGATGAGGGAAAATATTTAGATTTAATAAAAAAACAAGTTGAGGTATGAATATGTTTCAGTTTATCTACAGAAACTATTGGTCCAAGTCATAACAAGATACTTGTTTTATAAAAAGTATGTGATGGAATATTTTATATGAAGCATGGCTCTAGTTGATGTGAGTCAGAATATTCCATGAGGATAATTGAGTCATAGCATAGCTTTTGGTGGACTAATATTTTTTAATTACAAATGAAGGTTATATATAAATAAATAATAAATAAGCAAAGGATTGGAGCTGGAGTGGATAAATTTCGGCTGAGACTCGAAGCTGTGGAGATTTAAAATGATGTCTGTGTAAGTATATATTCAAATATAATAATTATCTAATACTGTAGAATTAACTTTTTAAGTCATTTTAATCTTTTACGTCACTAATGAATATTCTGCTTCATTTAACTACTTTATCTTATTTTGTCCAAATATTTTCCTATGTTTCTTTTTACTTGTATAATTGTTAGAAATTTTGGTTTCTATTTATTTGCCATTTTTAAAGTTCAATGCAATATAAAATGTTTTAAGAAGATTTGAACTTGATAGATTGAACTAACACCTCAAGTGAAATAATATTAGTTATTTATTGCATAGAGAAATAAATAAATAAAATAATAAACTTGATATTGTATTTTTATTTTTTGATGAATAAACTTGATATTGTTAAAATAAAAAAAATAAAAAAGTAAAAACAAGTAAAAAGAGCAGAGAGTATAAAATACACCTATTGTGTATTTACATTTTACACCAACAGGATTTGGATCACCTCCGGCTACAACACTGCTGCTATGTATTACAAAATAAAGATTGATGATGTAGGAGAAAAAATGGGACTCAGATTGTCTGCAGTACTGCTTTCACGCGGTTTTACGCTGTAGACAATCTCAACCGTCCAAATTTAATCACACGGTTCTGATAAATCTAATTTAATTTAACTACTTTTCTACAATTTTAATCACAGCCTTTAAATTTTGATTGGACGGCCGCTAGCAGTTACGTTAAATCCATTCCCGAAAAAATGATAAGATCAAATAACATAAAATCCAAATCTACACCAAAAAGGTCACTCACCAGTCACCACTAGCCTCACTTTTAGCGGTCTGTGCGGTTGGTAGTGAGGGTTTTTCGGAAACAGATTGTTTGCTGTAACTACGGCAACGCAACTGATGTCAACGAATGGTTGAGATTAGTTTAGTACATATAAAATATATACCGTCTAATCTTAAATCAACAACTGAGATTGAATACTCTGTTTAACTTTGTGATTTTATTAATGCATCAATTCTAACTCCGGGTTTTTCTGTTGCTTGGTCTAGGTGGTTGTCATTTTCTTGATATATATTATTTGTTTCTTTTGCAGAGAAATGACTATAGAAGACCCCAACTCTAGCCAACATCATTTGCATAGAGTTGTTTCAGCTCAGTTTAGAAGGCCTCTCCTTCATTTAGTTTCCACTAGTAAGCTTTTCATGACATCTTAAGAATTTATATGAAATGCTTCAATTGTATAAATACTAAAGTGAATTCCCTCAATCAATTTTGTTGCAGAAGAACACAAAAAAAGATACCTAACTCAATGTGTTCCCCTTCACAAAGCAGCACTAAAAGGTGATTGGAAAGAAGGCAAAAAAATAATAGAACAAGATCGAGAATTGTTGCACTCTGCCATAACATCTGGGTGGGGAACAGTACTCCATATTGCAGCAGGATCAAATCATGTTCACTTTGTGGATGAATTGGTAAAATTATTGGACCATGATGCTTTGGAATTGCAAGATTACTTGGGAAACACGGCATTTTGCTTTGCCGCCGCAGTTGGAAATGTTCAAATTGCTGAAATAATGTTAAAAAAGAATGCATCATTGCCATCAATTAGAGGTGGAGAGGGTGTCACTCCTCTTTACTTGGCTGCATTACAAGGAAAAAGTGATATGGCATGGTATTTGTTTCCTAAATCTAGAGAAATACTTGAAGAAAATGATTGGAGTATGGTGTTCATCACTTGTATAAACACAGGACTCTATGGTAAGTGTATATCTCTATTCTTTTTTGATAATCGACGAAGTGAAAAGTACCGCTTAAAACTCACACATATGCACAATTGCAAGTTCCCAAATTTGAACCAGGGTGAGAATGTACAACCTAATAATATTGGTGTTGTCGGTTGAGTTGGATTTTACGAACATGCATGTTTCTATTTTAGTTCCTTAAATTATAAAAATTGTGCACTATGAATGAGTATTTTCAATTTTATGAATCATTTTAAAATTTCATAATTTTTTTGATCTATTTCATTGCATGCTATTAAAAAGTTAAAATACAGGTAAATCATGAAGGTAGGAAATGGTATAACATGAATTTTAGTATTTTGAGTCGGGTCTAATTCAACCTTAAAAAACCATCTTGTAAAATGAAAAAAGAATGTTAACATTAACCGACATAATTTGTATTCTGGTGCAGATTTAGCCCTAGAAATGCTAAATGAGAAAGAATCACTAGCTTTCACTCGTGGTGGAGATGCCAATGAGACAGGCTTACATCTTTTGGCTCGAAAATATTCGGTATGTGATTGTCAAAGTCTTGGACATCGCAAAAACCTCTTACACTTGTGTAAGTACATATATACTCACTTACTACTATCTTCAGATACATTAGTTATTCAATGAACCTAAAAAGTCAATTGTTTCTTATAAAAAAGATTGGTATATTTAGATAATTGTTTGATAAAATTGACTAAAGAAATTGATACCATACTCTTAAAGATGACTATTGAGGGATGAGATTATTTAATTTATATTGATCTCAAATTCGATTATAATGAAATATATATTATTTTCTATTTCAACATTTAGGTATGAGGGATGCTCCAATTCTTAAGCTTATAAGAAAAATGTGGGATAAGTATCTTTTCCTAGATGACTTAGAGATGAAGGAAATCATGAGAGAACCATATCAAGTAACATTTATTGCAGCTGAAGTTGGAAATTTTGAGTTTCTATCTATTGTTATGAGTACTTATCCTGATTTGATATGGGAACTTAATAACATGGGTCAAAGCATAATCTACATTGCTATTTTGCATAGACATGCTAATATCTTCAATTTGATACATGAAATTGGCCCTTTCAAAGATTTCATAACTGCTTTTGTGGATGATAACAAAAATAATTTCTTGCATTCTGTTGCAAAATTAGCACCACCGGATCGACTCAATATAGTTTCTGGAGCTGCTCTACAAATGATGCTCGAGTTGTCATGGTTTGAGGTATATATATATAATACATATAGTTTATTTTACATATATATAATACATATCTCTTCTCGAACTCCCTGAAATCGGATTGCCTATTGACAACATTTTCACGCATTCGGGTCATATGTTACCATCCGTTTTTGTTCAAATAGGTACCATTGTTTTGATCATGATTGAACGGTTCAGATTTAAAATCGGATGGTAACAGATGACCTTAATGGCTTTCGATGTTGTGAATGCAGAAATGCGTCAAAATAGTGACTTTAAAATTGGATAGGTCCTACCTTAATCCCTCTCCAACACCATGTCAAAATAATGGCTTAGACTCACTATAAGCGTGAAGAAGTGAAGAATCCGGAGTTCGAACTCCAACGCCTCCAATAATATCACTAGTAGCTACCAACTGAACTACATAATGAGCCTTTCTCTCCAACACAATGTCTATCAACTGTCTGGTCTAGATTGGACTGTCAGAAATGTGTGACTGCACGACTGGATGCAGTTACTGACTGCACATCCGAGTCCATGTTTAAGCATTTCGTAGTTACGAGTTTACAAATAATAGTATGTTTAACAAATTTATATTACACTATTTCAAAAAGAGAAAATTTATATTACACATTATTAATTTTGCAGGAGGTGAAAAAGGTAATGCCATCATCACTAATAGAAGCTAGAAATTCTGAAGGTTTTACACCTCGTGAACTATTTACAAAAGAACATGAAGAATTACTTAAAAAAGGAGAATCATGGATGAAACAAACAGCAAATTCTTGTATGGTTGTTTCAACTCTCATAGCAACCGGAGTTTTTTCCGCTGCATTCAGCTTACCAGGTGGCAACAATGATAACACAGAATCTCCCAATTATTTGAAAAAACCATCATTCCTCGTATTTGCTTTATCAGATTCAATGGCACTAATTTCATCTTCAACTTCAATCCTAATTTTTCTTTCCATCCTTATTTCGCGATACGCGGAACAAGATTTTCTCAAGTCATTGCCTTTGAAGTTGATCTCTGGATTAGTAGCATTGTTTGTCTCAATAATCAGCATGATGGTAGCATTTAGTAGTGCATTTTACATAACCTATTATCATGGTTTGAAATGGGTTCCTAACTTTATTTCTGCTCTTGCATTTTTACCAATACCATTGTTTATATATCTACAGTTTTCTTTATGGTCTGATATAGTGTACTCTGCTTATATTTGTAGATTTTTATTTAAGCCAACTAAACGTATGATTATTTAGAATAATCAAGATTGTGGCAAACAATGAATATAATGTTGTTATGCTTGAATGTATTTTGACAACATTTTTTTGTTAAGGGGCAACAATATAAGAAAATCATTGTTATTTCACTTATTAGATCCAATGTGTTGTTTTCCTTATTTATTTAATTTTTTTTGTACAGAATTTAAAATATTTTTATAGATTTAAATTAAGTAATAATTTTTAAGAAAGAGATTAACATCATTAATCATCAATCAGTCACTCACTAACAAGGCCGGATCAACAATCAAACAATCCAGATAAGGGTTTTAAGCTCCAAAATTTCAGGATAAAAAAAGACCAAAAAAAAAATCCATGTGGTTATAAATAAAAAATATGACATTTAAATTTATATTTTTTTTTTTTTAGTTTAGTCAGTAAAGTTTTTTGAAGCAAGTTTAATTGGTAAAGTTGAGGCCTCAAATTCTTAAAACTAAAGTCTCCAACCTTTGACCTTCTTAGCAATATTTAGCATTTTTATTGAGACCTTAGCAATATTTAGTTTTTTTATTTATTTTTTATAAAGCCTATAGTAATTGTATTTTATTTTTACAAAATCTCATAACAAAACCTGCTTTAAGTTTGTAATTATGTTGGGCCGACCCTACTCACTAATCACTAAAATGAAATTGTTCTTTTTTTAACAACCAAGCAAAGAATGAATATATTGATTGGAAGATTCCAAAACTAAAAGTAATAGTGATTATAAGTCAAGCAATTGAGTCTTTAAAGTAATTGATATTGTCATTTAAAAATATTGGGAGTCTGGACAAAATACAAATACTAGAAAAATCTCCCACCACAGCCGGAACAAAAGAAAACTCAAATAAACTCTTTAATGAAGAAAGTTAGAAAAACGAACAATCTACACTCGAAATGAAACATCACATTACCAATCGTTAGTTGGTTCAGTGGTGATTGGCGCTGAACTTGATAGGGGAACCACGGTTCGATCCCCCACAACTGCGATCGGGAGGGGGCTGGAACCACTTGATGTCAGAACTGACATCCGAACCAGATTAAACTAAAGGTAAAAAACAAAAAAAAGAAAGAAATGAAACATCACATTAACACCCATAGCTCCTAACAAAAAACAAATTATCGTATATGATATTTCATAAACATCAACAATACATAACTATTATTATTAAACTTCAAAATTTTGATGTTCAATACCGTCTCACACTTGTTACATGGGTAGGGTCGAGTTTACATAAGAATAGGAATGAACCATTTTCCACATGTCTCCTTCCTCTCTACTTCATTTATCACTATCTTCTTTTCCACTATATATGTACCTTGTTTCTCCTTTTAGCGTATATATATAATTTCAACCATGAGTTATATTTCTTCAAGCTCAATAATATTTTCCTCACTCTTCCCTTAATCATTTATGATTTCAATTTGAACAAGAATCCGACCATTATACTAGGTACTATTAATTACTATAAAAATATGAGTATTTCCCTGTATATTTATTTATTTATTTTCCTATTTTTATAATGTTTCTCAAAAGTCAAAAGCACATGCTGAACATAGTATTTGTCATATTTGTCCAGGCAAAAGTAGCAGGAGAAACTTAAAGTGTATTATTTACACAGGTATGGTTTAGTTTAACATTTTCTGTTATTTTGAAACACATGTTCCAACATTTTCTTTGTCATGTTGATACCACAAATGGTTATACTATATATAACTATATTTAGCCAAAAAAAGTTAATGATAATTTCACACCGTACCAAGTTCTGAAAATATAGAAGCTCTCATATCAATTCCTCTTGTTCTCATGGCTAAGAATGATGAGTAATGCGTACTTGTTTCTTTTTACAATGCAAACAAACACATAATAAAGTCAAGACAAATATTATTCTTTGGTTTGCAAGAGTTTGAACTTCAAGTTGGAATATTTTTCATAAATCTATCAATTAATTAAGTTATTATCTTGATCATAAAAATAAAAATGATCTTCTCTATCAACATATGTCGTTATTAGAATTTTAGATATATATATATATATATATATATATATATATATATATATATATATATATAGTGGCTATAATTATGCCTCTTGCATATAAAATACAGAAATTTCTATTAACTGAATTATATTTATGAAAACAATTATAAATATTTTTTAAACGTTAAGATCCATGATAAATTACATACAAGTATATAAGGTTGATACTCTTATAGTCTCACGACACGACATACCTTGTGATGTGATGACGTGACTCTCTCTCTATATATATATTATTGCAGTTAAAAACAAATTATATAAAAGTGGTTCATATTAAAATTTACTCTGATCTATTTATAGAGCAATTCTTACTTGGGTACAACCCCAAATAAAATACATTTAGACACACACACATAAAAGGGAAAAAATAAATGTTAAATAAATTAGTCATATCATCTAACATTAATCAATCATTTTATCTTTAAATTTTTTAAAATTTTGTGTATGTGCCCAACACCTTTTATTTGGTGTTGTGCCTAAGTAAGTGTTATCCCTATTTATAATACTAAATGAAAAAAAGTAGTTGTACAAGTGTTGACCACATTTTTTTTTGGTACCGGAAGAAAAACATGTTACTGGAATATCCACTAATAAGGAATCATATGTGGTCCTACTCCTAATAATTTTTGTCTCCGAGCCTCTAGTAATCAAACTAATTTTTCCTATATAAATTCAACCAAATTTAAATTGTCAAATGTCAATTCTTATTCATTCACAATAAAATGTTTTTTAATGAGTTTTGTATTACTACATATAGAATTAGTGATGTAGCATCCTCAACAAGTGTAGACTATATGTACTATATTTTAGAGTTTTTATTTATTAGTATTTTTATTAGTATTTGTTAGTATTTATTGGTATTGGAGAATTAGAGAATTTATTAGTATTTTTTCTTAAAATAAATTTTTATTGCTACTTTTTCTCTTTGGAAAATTGGTAATGATGAGTCTCATGTAAGGGTGAGGGAATCTATCTCATTAAAAATCGGGTCAACAAGAAAACAATTTTTAACCAAAGAATATTTAGATGAGATGGTTCGGGTTATTTCTAACTTAACTAAAGTTTTAGGTTCGATCTCTAATAGGATGTTCAATTTACGCAAAAATAAATATAATAAATTTAAGTTAAAGCCTAACGAGTAAACATTCCTTTGCAGATAATACAATTAAACAAGTATGGACACAACCATCACTGAAAGAAGATCCATTTCAAATCCACCATATTGGGATGGTACAACAAATTTTGATGAATGGAAGGAATCTATAACAATATTCATGCAATCTGTTGACTTCAAACTTTGGCTTGTGACTAAGAATGGATCTAAAATTCCAACAAAATCTGAAGATGAATTCAATGATGAAGATATGAAGATCATGGAACAAGAAGCAAAAGCCAAAAATATTTTACGTTGTGCCTTAAATCCAGATGCTCTTCAAAGAATTTCAGGTTGCAAGACGGCAAAGGAAATGTGGGAGAAGCTTAACAAGTTAAGTGTTTCATATATTCAATTATTGTTCAGAAATTATTTTTTTTGACAATTGTTCAAAAGTCATCCAAACTAGCTATCATAATGCAATATTAACTCGGTATAACATTGAAAGATATGTATCATTTTTGACAGTGTAGTGACAGTATCTGATACAGAATCTAATTCTGAAGTATATTCTACACCTCCAACATCACCAATATGGTCGTCAGATGACACATATCCTAAACTTGACTTTTTAGAAGAAACAGGTACGATTTTTCTATTTAACGCACAAAGTTAGCCCAATCTCTTAGAAATTATACTCCATCTATCCAAATTTATAAGGTAAAAATGATTTTTTTTCTTCTCGTAATTAAATTTAAAAAATTTCATCATCATCTCAAACTTTAATAAAAGAAAAGAATTGATCTAATACATATAAAAAATATTTGATACGAAAATATTCTTTTTTACCGAATGTGTGTGATCTAATTACAAATATTTTCATTTAAATATGTAATCTAGTATGGAGGTTGACCTTGCATAATCTAAGGCCCTAATCTACATATTGTGCTAATATTACTATCTCCATTTCAAAATAATTCTCTTTTTCAAACTTCAATGCAAAATTAATTATTATTTTTCTAATTTCACTTTTTAATTAAGAGTCTTGCTAACATGTTCTCTAAAGACACATATTAGCTTTTCCCTTTAATTAATACTACTTTCACCACTCCTAAGTGCAACTCATTTCAATTTGCACTTATGCTAATTCCCTTTTAAATGTACAATTTGCAATTATTATATATACAGTCTCTTAATATGTATGAAATGACCAAATAGCTTGATTATTTTGAGACGAAAGGAGTAGTTTTTATCTTTTAATTACTGAAACAATAGTTTTTATCTTTTAGGTGATGGTCCAGTGAATAGGTTTCTGAACCTTTGTGTTCCCCTTTACAAGCTAGCTCTAGAAGGAAACTGGCCAGAAGCAAAAGGCATGATACTAAAAGAACAAAAGTTAAAAAATTATGCCATAGCAACAGGGTGGACCACACTTTTGCATATAGCAGCTGGTGCAAATCAAATTCACTTTGTAAAGGAGCTATTGAAAATGCTGGTTGACAATGATATAAATTTGAGAGATTGCAATGGCAACACTGCTTTCTGCATTGCTGCTGCTGCTGGTAACATTGAAATTGTTGATTTAATGTTTGAAAGAAACCGACAGTTACCCGTAATAAGGGGTGGAAATGGATATACTCCAATTCAGTTTGCTGCATTGCAAGGAAGATGCAAAATGACTTGGCATCTGTATGACAAAACCGATAAAGATTGTTTCGAGGATGAAGACTGGAAATTATTGTTCTTTACTTGTATCTACACTGGCATATATGGTAAGTATTACAGTACTAACTAATGTTTTGAGAGAGACTATCCAACAAATGTCGCGTGCAAAAATATTGATCGCAATATTTTTTAAAATTTCAGACCTAGCCTTAAAAATGGTAAAAGAGAGGGATAAACTAGCTTTTATACGTGATGTGAATGAAGAGACAGCTTTGCATCTGTTGGCTCAAAATCAAATGCCATTAGATTCTGGGTGTCATGGTCCAGAACATGATCATAATCCTGGTAAATAAGTACACTATCCCTTTTTATATTTGTTTCAATAATGTTAAGTAACAAAATTTGTATTAATTGTAGGCAAGAAAAATGAAGTGGTTTTTCAATTGGTCAAATTTCTTTGGACCACAATCGTCAACAAATACTGCGGAAAAAATGAGCTAAAAGAAATCATAAATTATCCTTCTCAACTAATCTTTGATGCTGCAGAAGTTGGAAATTTCAGATTTTTATCAGAGCTTGTTAGTGTTTATCCTGGCTTGATATGGGACGTGGATAGCAAGAATCGAACTATAATACACATAGCTGTTTTGCATCGGCATACTAGTATCTTCAGTTTCGTACATAAAATAGGGCATATAAAGGGTATCATAGTGACATATGTAGATGAAAAAAATAACAATATGTTGCACTTGGCTGCAAAATTAGCACCACGAGATCAACTTGAATTGGTTTCTGGAGCAGCTTTTCAAATGTGTGTCGAGTTATTATGGTTTGAGGTATAACTACTTTATCTCATGGCTTTGCATTTTTTGATTTTCATAAGGTTATTGATGGTGGAATTGTCCCCGTGTGCATAACTTAATTGATAGAGATATTGTAATATGCATGAACTGCATAAGGTTAGTCAAATTCTAATCACTAGCCTACTAGACAAAAATAAGAGCAGTGAAATTCGGGGCTCGGCTTAATGGGACCATATTTTAGGCTGAGTTGGGCTATGTCCTTATAGATCGAAAAACAATCGAACGATTTTAATTCGGTCTATAGAGCCGGAAGGGATCTCTTATACATTTTTTTTATGGTCATTGTTCTCCCCCTCTGAATGTTTCAAAATTCCCCTCATCTCACCGGAAGATATCTTTCTATAGTGTATCCTACCGGAAGATATCTTCCGGTAGTATATTTTGACTGGTTGGGCAACACAGAGGAGAAGAACAATCACCTTTATTTTGAAACTAAAATAGTTATTCGTTAAAAATTTGGGTCTTACCAAGCCTAGCTCGAACTGGCGTGCTCTAGACTTGGCCGACACAATCGGTCTTAACGTAATATCATCCTACAATATAAATGAAACTTTAATTCATTATATATATTATTTTTAATTAACATATATACATTTTCATATGGTAGAAAGTAAAGAAGATAATGCAGCCAGCATTTATAAACAATAGAAACTCAGATGGCTTGACTGCACAAGAACTATTCTCAAAGGAGCATGCAAAATTAAGGGAAAATGCAGAGTCATGGATGAAAAAAACAGCTGAGTCTTGTATGCTAATTGCAACCGTCATTGCTACCGGAGTTTTCGCTGCTGCAACTAGTTTACCAGGCGGTACAAATGATGACACAGGAAACCCAAACTACTTAAAGAAAACACCATTCTTGGTGTTTGCAATATCAGATGCATTTGCATTCATCTCATCCGCAACCGCAATATTGATTTTCTTGTCTATTCTTGTCTCGCATTATGGAGAGTATGATTTTTACAAATCACTGCCTTTAAAGCTAATTTTTGGATTGATCACACTATTCATCTCCATTACAAGTATGTTGGTAGCAGTTAGTAGTTCCTTCTTTATAATATACTATCATGGTTCGAGGTGGGTTCCTATTAGCATTGCAATACTTTGCTTCCTCCCAATACTTCTGTACATACGTTTGCAATTATCATTGTTTTCAGATATCATTAACTCAACCTACTATTGGAGGACTCTATCTAAGGCTGGTAAAAATATGGTTATGTACAAGTAGAGGATTATTATTGTGATATACATAGAATCATATTCTGTTCTGGAAGTTGTTGATGTTAGATAACACTATGGATTAATATAGCTTTTATGCTTTTATTTAATTGCTCTTCCTTATAAGGGTGGTTTAATCAATTTACATTATGTGTGTATATATTTATCTTAAATCTACTCATCCTATGTTGTTCTATGATACAAACTAAGATGAAAGAGCAGATATGTCAAAATTAAAAATAGTTCAGTTAAAGTTTAATTAGAACCTGAACCATCTGAGATGAATGCAGCAACAAAGGCCATGATCGTGGCAGTCTGCACTACATTAAAATTGTTGCCTTTCTCCGACTTTTTCTATACTGCAGAAGAGTCCTGTTTTTAGTGAAAAAAAGTTGGCTCATATAGAACTAGTTCATTAAAGAAGAAAAAATAAATTTAGAAGATTCTAACACGCAAGTAACTAAAAAATATTCACTAAATTTATGAAATCCTATAATTTACACTCGATTATATAATAATTTAGACTTCTTTCTTGATAACTTCGTCAGTATACATTATGCCTTTGTTTTTGTAAACTTCAGGTGGCACAATGTCAATAGTTTCCATATGCATATCAGATAAAGACATTTGACATCCAACACTGAACTATAAGGCATTTAAAATGAACTATATAATAATATTTCAACACTGAACTTGTTCAAAGGCTAGGGGAAACAATTCTGCAGATTCTTGCCAATCTACACTCGACACCTAGACTTACGAAATCTTTACACTCGGTTATATGATCATTTAGTCTTCTTTCTTGATAACTTCGTCAGTATACATTATGCCTTTGCCTTTGTAAGCTTCAGGCGGCTTACAATTTCAATAGTTTCTGTATGAATTTCAGATCAAGACATTAGATATCCAAATTATATGAATGAATAAATGTATCAAAATTCAAATCACATATCTACCCATCAAAGACACACTAACACATTGTAGAACTGAAACATGATTTAGGCCTGTTTGGATATACATCTTATTTGCATATTAGCATAAGATAAAATAAAGTTAGATTTTTTTGAATGAGCTATCTTCGAGAACTTATGAAAATAAACATAAAAAGCTTGTAATAAGTAGATAAGCTGCTTTCAAAGTTCTTTCAAATAGTCTCACAACACTTATATCAGTAGATAAGTTCAAATAAGTAAATCCAAACAGGCTCAAGCATCGAACAAAATGCGGAACAAATCGTTATACCACAAAAGCACCAATGCAGCAACCAATCATAACAATAGAAAACCCTAAAATAACACCTCACCTACTAATCAAATTCGAAAACAGGACGCAGAATCCACATTGTTAGATAGAAATTCCGTCATCTGTTTTTAGGAAGAAAAGCTTGTTTCCTTTGCTGAAATTTCAAAAATGATTTCGTTAAGATTTTGCTAATTTGGAGAAATTGAATGATAAACAAATAATATTATATTATTCTTAACAGTATTGAATAAGATGGAAAAACAATAAACAGAAAAAACACTAACAAATTGCACAATCGCATTCTGGTGTTGACGGATCCGAACAAGCATTGCAAGTTGTGTGATTTATGATGAATATAGTTGGGAATGGAAAACAGAGATAGTATTAGGAATTTCCGTGGAGGAAGTGATGAATGCTAAATTCAATCTTTCTATCAGATTTTTATATTTAAAAATCATGATATTAATAAATTTTATTACATAACATACGACGTGATAATCTAAATCCATCCATGTAATTAATTTCTGATTTTTTTTTTTTAATTTACAAAGAAGCACGGAGGATCGAACCTAGTACCTCATGCATACTATCCAAATGTCTCATTACTAAACCAAACTTAGTGAATTAATAATTTATGGAATTGAAACCAAAGTTTTAATTTATGAATTTTCTTATAAATAATTGTTAGGATCACTTTGATTAACTTTTTTCTTAAAACTATATACTATATATAATTCATAATAATAAAATGTAATCAAAACCGTCATTAAATCTTTATTTAACTCAACTGATAAAATATGTTGAAATTATAAGATCAAATGTTTAAATCCCAATTCCTCCACAATTCTTTTATGTAGATAAATTTTTAATAATTATTATTATTTTGTCTATTTACCAAAAAAATACTTAGACTAAATAATTAATTAAAGTGTTGAACAAAGAAACATCACAAAGTGAGAGCAAGATAAAAGAACAAATATATGATAGGAAAATGCTAAACCGGATACTGTTTTAAGGAAGCATATATAGTAATATGATATTGAAGTTTGTACAATCAATTTATGTGTTATTTTCAATTTAAAAATTTCCCTTTTTAATTTCCTTAAATACTACTTCCTCCGTTCCTTTTTATAAGAAACAAAAGTGAAATTTTTTTTGTTCCTTTTTATAAGAAACTTTGACTAATTTTCAAATCTTTTAAATGTTGAATTTCACTTATGTCCTTATTTATTATGAAAGAAAATATTAAAAATAAGTAAGTTAATTGAATTTAGAGTAATTAAATAGGGTTATAGATGGAATAAGTTTAAATTTACAAGAGTATTAAATGAAAAGAACTATTTACAATGTGTTTCCTTGGTATGTGTAATTTTTTCAAACTGTTTCTTATAAAAAGGAAAGGAGGGAGTAATAGTTAATATGATCCTACAAGATATAATAATGGTCGGTTGATGACTATATTACTTGACTTGCATAGTTGCATTTCTTTAATCATGCCATAGGGACTCCCCATTTTTCCACACTTCACCCTTCTTCTCTCCTTCATTTATCACTATCTCCTTTTTCTCTATATACTTGTTTTCTCCTTTTCATTTTGTGCATATATAATTTCAAACAGCAGCAATATTTCTTCAAGCTCAATATTTTCCTTAGTTTCCTTTTATTTATGATTTCAATTTGAAAGTACTTCCGTATATTGGTTTCTTGTGCCACTACACCAAGAACAAGAATCATATATATCTTTAAAAAATTGAGTAATTATTCCCATACATTATTTATTATTTATTTCCTTTTTTAGAATGTTTCTAAAAAGTCAAAACTACATACTGAACATATTATTTGGCATATTTGTGTAGGTAAGTGGAATAGAAGAAATTTAAAGTACTCTGTAGGTATTTCCAATTCCAGGTATGGTTCAGCTTAACATTTTCTTTGTCGGGTTGAAATCTCAGCCGCAAATTATATTAATAGTTGCTATACTAATTTTCTTACTATATTTAGCTCAACAAAGTTCTGAAAATAGCTCTCAATTCCTCTAGTTATGAATATTGAATGTTGTTCGTGTTAGAATTTCTACAATTTCATAAACGAAATTCTATCTGAACACAGCGGAAACAAAATTGAATCTAAATAGTAGTCGAAATACCTTCCGTCATTGCTCTTGCTTAGAGATGTCTTTTTTTTTTTCTTTCTTAAAGTTGATTTTGCTTGATGATGTTGAGCCTCTTCTAAACCTTTAAAATCTCACTTTGATGGAGATATTAGACTTAGGGAACCAAAACAAAAGGACTGCACTCCTTTATATAACGTCTTTCCATCACAAAAGTAATTGAACATGCATCAAATCAACTACTCCGCTATCTCTTAGTGGGTAGTTACTAAATTAAGGGAAAAAATAAAAGACCACTTTAGACTTAATAAAAAATTACCACGCAATATACACTTAGTAGGTAATTACCATTTATTTAAATTAATAATTAAATAAATAAAAAGGGATAAATCCAGCAATTCGAACTTGCATATTTATTTTTAGATATAGTGTACAATGCAAACTTGTCTCTAATAACTATAACTATTATTTTAAGACAAAATTTAGAAAAAAATAATACGAGAGGCCTTCTTAAGAACCACAATATTATTTTAGAAAAATTAGTAGAACCTTTTTCAAAACTTTATTTTTTAGAATATTTTAATACATAATTAGTTGTTCGTAAGAGTTAGTTCAACTGACAAATCTAATATGTTAGATTAGATGTTTTCACTTAGGATTTCATAGTTGTGACCGTGAGCTTCACGTGGTTTTTGTCAATTAATTTAAGAATTATTTCTTAAAGTAAGGTACTCGATTTTGTTTATATTTCTTTTTCGATAAAGTCAATTAGTTTAATATACGTCGAGGCAATATCAATTTCACATAAGATTTTATAATTTTAGTTTGAAAACGATAAAATTAGATGAATAAGTTAAAAATTCTAATTTTTGTCAAAAAGAGTAAAATATTTCAAATATAAGCTCTCATTTTTACATATGTTATGTGATGTACCTACCAACTGAATTATATGTTCACAATAACTTTTTTCTTCTCTAGAGTTACTTGAGTTATTTATGATTTTTAAGCCCTTCATGAATCTCTATTTTGTAGGTTTGGCTTTTTCCTATGCTATTAGAAATTCTTATATGGTCACAAGATTTTGAACACAAAATTTGAGAATATTATAACAAAGAAAAGAAAAAGTAAAAAGAAAAAAGAATTAAATATTTGTTTTAAAAATAAATAAATAATATGTACTTTTATGTGCATCTAAATTTTATACCCAAAATATTGTGCCACTAATCTGTATAAGAAGAAAACTTGTTTGAAGTTGAACACGAGACTAAATAAAAAAAATTGAATACATGCATATTAAAATACTTATAATTTACTTATTTAATTTATTCTTCCTTTTCAATATTCACAGGTATGTCAAAAATAATATATTAATTACTAACTACTAATATTGACTGTTTAAAAATAAAATCTTGTGTATGAACAAAATTTATTTATACTATTTTATACTAAGAAAATATTGCTCTCACTCTCGGTATATGTTAAAATATTGACTGACATTCTTTCTTTGTACGGGAGAAAGACAACAATGCAATATTTTTTTTACAGTAACAATGCAATAATATTAAGGGACATTTGTTTTGGCGAAAATAATATAATAAGGTAAATTCTAATATTGATCACTTCACCAAGTGGTTCATGATGGACCAGTTACAAATAATATTAAAACGAATACGAATTTTACAAAATTCACCGTTAGATTGAAAATTTATATCATATAGATCATTTATAGAAAATTTTAGAAAAATTGAAAATCATTTAATATGTTATTGAGACCCATCAAGATTAACAGTTTATTAAAACTGTAAATCTTGATAAATCCCAATAAAATATCAAATGATTTTCAATTTTTCTAAATTTTTTTATGAATGATCTATATGATATAATCTTTTAATTTACCAATAAATTTTATAAAATTTGTATTTGGTAGATCACTTGTCCATGGTGGACCGAAGGGGTCAGTGTGGTATTAGCCATAAAACATGTTTAATGGAACATCCACTAATAGGGAATCTTATGTGGTCCTGAGTAACTTTTTTGTCTCCAAGTGCCTCTAATAATTAATCAAACTAATTTAAAAATATCATATATAAGACCTAACGAGGAATCTCCCTCATTAAAAGTTATAGTCATGCCCATGCGTCAACGAGAAAACATTTTTTAAGCTATAATATATATTAAAATAAGTCCATAAAAATATAATAAAACTAAATAAAAGTTAATTATTTTTTAGCCTAATGATGAAACATACCATTGCAGATAATACAAATTAAATAAAATATGGACACAACCATCAATATTGAAGGAAGATCCATTTCAAGGCCACCATACTTTGATGGTATAAATTGTGATGAATGGAAGGAACGTATAAAGATATTCATACAATCTGTTGACTTCAAACTTTGGCTTGTGATTAAGAATGGATCAAAAATTCCAAAAAAAATAATAAATGGTAAAGAGTTGGTGAAATCTGAAGATGAATTCAATGATGAGGATATGAAGATCATGGAACAAGAAGCAAAAGCAAAATATATTTTAAGCTGTGCCTTAAATTCAGATGATCTTAAAAGAATTTCAAGTTGCCAGACGGCCAAAGAAATGTGGGAAGAACTTGACAAGTTAAGTATTTCATATATTATTATTTTTTTTGTTACAAGTGTTTCATATGTTCAATTTTTTTTTTCAAATTTGATTTGTGACAATTGTTCAAAAATTAGCATATTATATTATTTACATGTTATTGTAATATTACCTCGTCTTTGATAGTGTTGTGAATGCATCCAATGCCAATTTAACACCTCAACTAACAAGGGTACAAACGTCCAACGACAGATACCGTCCTTACATTGAGTTTTTAAATGAAACAGGTACGATTTTTCTATTTAAATTTCCGCAAATTTTTAGATACCTTTGAAATGTGTTTGGATTAAGTATAATATAAAATTTCATTGCGAATATTTGGGCCACTTATATAAATTTAAAAAGTTTTCAATCAAATTTTAAAATTGAAAAATAAGAACCTGTTTGCAATTTTAAAAACTTTAAAAGACCAATTTGAAAAAAATCTAGGGGCCTATTTGTAATGTATGAATTTTTTGGGGTCAATTTACATTTTTGAAAAAGTTTAGAGGTAAATTTGAAAAAAGTTTAAACATATTGGAGGAAGGAATTTCAAATCCCTATCTTTTATATTTAAAATTCTTTAAATTGAGTTTCGACAAAATACTTCATAAATTTCCATCATTTTGAAAATTCTGATACAAACAAAACTTTAAGGACCTATTTAAAACCAAAAAAAATAAAACAAAAACTAAAGACCTATCTGATACAAACACAAAACTTAAAGGACATACATATGCATCTGGTCTGCTTTTTATCTTTTAAATACTCAGACTAGAATTACTGTGTATTAGGTGATGATCCCAAGAAAAGGTTTCTCAACCTTTGTGTTCCCCTCCACAAGCTAGCTCTAAAAGGAAACTGGCCAGAAGCAAATCTCATCTTAGGGAAAGAAGAAAAACTAAAACATGCAGCCATAGCAAGAGGGTGGCCTACAGTGTTGCATATAGCAGCAGGTGCAAATCACATTCACTTTGTGAAGGAGCTATTGAAAATACTTGATGACAATGCAATTGAATTGAAAGATATCAAGGGCAACACTGCTTTCTGTTTTGCTGCTGCAGCTGGAAACATGGAAATTGTTGACTTAATGTTGAAAAGAATCCCACATTTACCTTTAGAAAGAGGTGGAAATGGATATACTCCAATTCAGTTTGCTGCATTGCAAGGTAGAAGCAAAATGACTTGGCATCTATATGACAAAACCAAACATTGTTTTAAAGATGAAGATTGGAATTTATTGTTCTTTGCTTGTATCTATACTGGCATCTATGGTAAGTACTACAATTTACAATGCTGACTCAAATAATCTTATAGCAAATTTGTAGTTTATATGATCTATAGTGGATCAATATTCATAAATGTTTTGAAACTCTAACAACGACCAATATTTTTTTTGAAGAAGCTAAATTAACCCACCTAAATTGGCACCAGAGAGAATCGAACCTGAAACCTTAAGGAGGAGCACACTCCTAGGTCATAAGCCAATACCACCAGACCAACCCAAGTAGGTGTAACAACGACCAATATTAATCGTCGTCACACGATGGACAATAGCCAAATGGGTGTTGAGTTGACAAGAAAGAAGACAAACAAAAATTGATGTCTTAGAATTCACCTTATATAGTCTTCTATCTGTTTTGTTGAATCAACACCGATCAGGATACTTCAATCGTCAATGAAGTTTATCACGATTTTCAAACACGAGTCTACTATAGATTGCATAGAACATTCCACTTGTATCAATTGCAAAAATATTGATCATAATATTTGTGTCGATTGCAGACTTGGCTTTGAAAATGGCAAGGGAGAATAATGAACTAGCTTTTGCACGCGACGAGAATAAAGAGACAGCATTGCATTTGTTGGCTCAAAATCAAACTCCTTTAGATTCTGGTTGTCATGGTCCAGAACTTGATCATAATCCCATCATGATCAATCCTGGTAAATAAGTACACTATCCCTTCTTTTATTTTAATTAACTATTCTTTCACATTTGTTTCATAATTCATCAATGTTAAGTAACAAAATTTGTATTAATTGCAGGCATGAAAAATCATGTAGTTTTTCAATTGGTTAAATATCTTTGGACCACGATTCTTGACAAACACTATGGAAAACCAGAGTTAAATGAAATCATAAATCATCCTTCTCAACTAATATTTGATGCTGCAGAAGTTGGAAATTTTGGATTTTTATCGGAGCTTATTAGTGTTTATCCTAGTTTGATATGGGATGTCGATAGCAAAAATCGAACTATATTACACATAGCTGTTTTGCATCGGCATGCTAGTATCTTCAATCTCGTACATCAAATAGGGAATATAAAGGGAATCATAGTGACATATGAAGATGGTGATGAAGGAAACACTTTATTGCACATGGCTGCAAAATTAGCACCACGCGGTCAACTTGAATTGGTTTCTGGAGCAGCTTTTCAAATGTCTGTCGAGTTACTATGGTTTCAGGTACAACAACTTTATTTCGTGGCTTTGCATTTTATGATTTTTATAAGGCTATAGAGCAGTGAAATTTGTCTCGGCTTAATTTGCCCGCATTATAGGCTGAGTTGGGCTTTGTACTTATAAGTCCAAAAAAATCGGACGATTTTGGTTCAGTCTGGTTGGTCTGTTGGGCCATAATGGATCACATATGCTTTTTTTTGACAAATTAAGTTAATTATTATCTGTTAAAATTTTGGGTCTGACCTGGCTCGAACCGATGCGTGCTAGACTGGACCGACCCGTACATTTTGTCCCACTGGGGAAGCACATAGTCATAATTGGTCTTAATGTAATACATTTTACTTAACATATATACATTTTCATGTGATAGAAAGTAAAGAAGATAATGCTGCCAGCACAAATAAAGATGAGAAACTCAAAAGGCTTGACTGCACAAGAACTATTCTCAAATGAGCATGAAAAATTAAGGGAAAATGCAGAGTCATGGATGAAAAAAACCGCCGAGTCTTGTATGCTAATTGCAACTGTCATTGCTACCGGAGTTTTCGCTGCTGCAATTAGTTTACCAGGCGGTACCAATGGCGATACCGGAAAACCAAACTTCTTGAAGAAAATATCATTCTTGGTGTTTGCAATATCAGATGCACTTGCCTTCATCTCATCTTCAACCTCAATATTGATTTTCTTCTCTATACTTGTGTCGCGTTACGGAGAGTATGACTTTTATAAATCACTTCCTTTAAAGCTAATATTTGGATTGATCACATTATTCATCTCCATAACAAGCATGATGGTAGCATTTAGTAGTTCCTTCTTCATAATATACTATCATGGTTCCAAGTGGGTTCCTATTTGCATTTCAATACTTTGCTTCCTCCCAATACTTTTGTACATAGGTTTGCAATTTTCATTATTTTCAGATATCATTTCCTCAGCTTACTATTGGAGGACTCTATCTAAGCCTGGTAAAAATATGATTTATATACAAAAGAAGTAGAAGAATATTATTGTAAGGAAAAATAACCATTCACTCTTTGTCTTCCATGTATGGTCAGTCAGAATCTAAGGTCACATATCCTATTTTTATGCATTCTTCTCTTTCTTGTATAAGTCATCCGTTAACAGTATTCTTATTGTAATATATTGAATCGTTATTTGTGTTTTGTTAAACTGAAGTTGTAATACTATATTTGATTTGTTTGTAGAAGTTGTTTATGGTAGGTAAATAACATTATGGAATTAAAAATAGTGTGTATTTAAGGATGGTTTGGTCTATTTACATGATGTGTGTATATATTTATCTTTTATCTCCTCCTCCTATGTTGTTCCATGATACAATCTGAGATGCAATAGCAAAGATGCCTAAATTAAAAATAGTGCAGTTAAAGTTTGATGATAACCTCGACAGTCTGAGATGGTTGCAACAACAAAGCTCATCATTGATCATCGCGGCAGTCTGCACTATTTGTTGCTGTTCTCCGACTTTCATTATACTGCAGACGAATCCAGTTTGTTAGATAACTCATAAGTCATAACTATGATACCTTGTGTTTAGTAGATAATAATTTATTGAGAAATGATGTTCATGAAAAAATTGGATCATGTAGAACTAGTTCATTAAAGAGAAAAAATTCTGGTAGGAGATACAAACTCACACGCAATGCAACTCACTAATTATATACAAATGATATCGTACTTGTTCTGTTAGTAACACAAAAACAAGAAAAGTATTCACTAAACTTATAGTTTAGACACTATAAGTATTATATATTCATCCTGAGAGAATAATCATTGTTTTGCGAAGAATAAAAATAAGTCATAAATAAGCATCAATTCAAAACACAAGATTAACCTCAAGCAACCATACTACAGACATCAACAATAAATTAGAATGAATATTTGGATACATATCATAGGATTGTGGGGGCATAAGGTTGTGCATCATAGGGAGCACAGATGCTTAGTGGTATGGATCTGGAAAAGAATAAGCAGGCGGTACCTTCAAGCAATTTAAAAGCAACAGAAATTAGTAAAATGAAAAATGACACCGACACATTGACACAAGTAAAAATTTGAAACAAATTTTATGTAATCACACGTATTGGTGTCATGTCAAACACCATAGATACCGTCCATAAGAAGTGTTGGTGCTTTAGAGACTAATGCCCTCGGGGGTATAAACTACTTGTTGTAAACTTGTAATCACACGTATTGGTGTCGTGTCAGACACCAAAGACACCTTCCATCAGAAGTGTCGGTGCTTTAAAGACAATAATCCCCTCCTGGGTATAAACAACTTCTTCATTGAACTTCAATATGTCATTGGACTCAAACACTTCCATCTAAATTCACATAATTAGAAATTTTTGTCTGATTCATAAAAACAAGGGATTTAATGAAAGATATTTTATTGGATCTCTATGTATAGAAAAAAGATGTGCAGGAGGTGAGATAAATTTAAAATTAACCATATAATAATATTTCAACACTGAATTTGTTCAACAGCTAGAGAAAACAATACTGCAGATTCGAACTAATCTACACCTGAGTCCTAGATTTCATGAAATGGACCAACGTTATATCATCATTTAGACTTCTTTCCTTGTTTTTTTGTAACAGCCCGGCGACCAGCCACACAGATGCTGAAGCCCCGCTGCTCGTTACCAGCTTAATCACTACCCCCTTGTAGTGTTTTTGCCTCCCGTGGGATTCGAACCATGCACCCTGGGGATAAATACATGTTCAATGCAATCACTACTACCAATTGAGCTAGTAGCTCAATTGGTAGTAGTGATTGCATTGAACATGTATTTATCCCCAGGGTGCATGGTTCGAATCACTACGGAGGCAAAAACACTACAAGGGGGGTAGTGATTAAGCTGGTAACGAGCAGCGGGGCTTCAGCATCTGTGTGGCTGGTCGCCGGGCTGTTACATTTTTCTTGCTAACTTCATCGGTATACATTATTTCTTTGCCTTTGTAAACTTAACTTTAGCTGGCTTACAATTTTAATAGCTTTCATATGCATATCAGATTAAGACATTAGATATCCAAATTACCTGGCTGAATAAATGGATCAAATCAAACGCGCACTAACATGATCAAGGTCTTGTTTGGATAAACAACTTATTTGCAGCTTATAGCATAAGATAAGATAAAGTTAAATAATTTTTGTATAAACTATTTTCACAAGCTATCGTTGAGAACTTATAAAAATAAACTTAAAACAGCTTATGAATGGTGGATAAGCTGTTTCCAATGTAGTGTCACAAAACTTATATCGGTAGATAAGCTCAAATAAGTCGCTCAAAAAACAGGCCTATAGTACTAAAAACATAGAACAAAATGCAGAACAAATGCACCAGCCAATCACAACAATAGAAAACCCTAAGAAAACAGCTCACCTACTAACCGAATTCGAAAACAAGACGCGGAATCGACAATCAGTTATGAAGCAAGAAGTTTGAGTCATTAGAAGCTTATTTCCTTCGCTGAAATTTCAGAAAATGAATTGTCAGATTTAATATAAGTAATTATGAAAGAAAAATAGCATTGAATCATATGAAAAAGCAATAACAAGAAAATGCACTAACAAATCGCACGAGTGGAACGATCGCATTCTGGTGTTGACGGATCCGAACAAGATCTACGAATGATGTAAGAGTGAGATTAAGCATTGAAATTTTGCAACTTGTGTGATTTATGATGATGAATCTTCGCGGAGATGTTGGCATTTTGTTGCTTTGTCATTGGGAAATGCCGATTATCGGATTAATCGTGCGGCGGGGCTGACGGAGTTGGGAAGGTTAGTTAGTTGAAACGGGAAGGGATTGTGATGAAGTCGTTAAGGAACTCTCATAATAAAAATCAAGATTTGAATTTGAGAGAGAAAACAAAATTGTAAGTGAGGGAAAAGTGTAAAGTGTTTGGCGCTAAATTTGGCCGGGAATATCATGGTTCATCCTGCAACTGCGATGCAGGGGCTGGCGGTGAAAGTAAGAAAAAACAAAAAATGAATGGCGTACACGGGGCTTGAGCTTCGGCACTATCATATATAATGCGATGTTCTTAACAACTGAATTAAGTTCAGGGACAAGTAATATTACAATATATAAAAATTTAAAAATCATGTATTCTATTTTATAAGAGACATGCTATATAAAGGTTAATGTATTTAAGCTATCATAAACCAATTATATCAATTTTTATTGACTCATGTCTTTTATAAAAACGACTGAAGTATAAAAAAAATTGGGTAATAAAATTTTAATATATATATATATATATAGATAGATAGATCACTTGTGTGATTTAAATTAATATGAATATTTAGAAACAATTTAAAAAATACTCCAGTAGTTAAAAGGATATGAGTAGTGATAATGCAATTCACACCATTAAAAGCACATGATATCGAATATTGTCTCCAATTCCTAGTTCTTACATAAAGTTTCTACTAAAAAAATTCTAACAAAGATTCTTCAATTAGATAGTAACAACATTTTGAAGTGGTAGTCCACTAATTTGAACTTCACTGCCTCCTGCTCTTGTTGTTGCATTATTTGCCTAAACAATGAAGGTAATGTTGTTAAGAGCCATATCATTGACAATATAAATAATTTGAATATATAAAGGAAAGTCAATGTATCAAAATTATAAAAATATGATTAATATGTATTTATTAGTCAATTTGTTGATCATTAGACTAGAAACTTACTAATAAAAGGCATTTCTTTTATAATTTTGATACATTCAAATTCATAATATTATGATGTGACCTTCACAGAATTGAGTACCAAAATACGTGTTCAAGCAAAATAAAATAACTTACTTCGATCTCCCAATTGGTATGCCATGTCTTAATAAGAAAACATGCTACTTGCATAACAAGTGCTGTTACAAGACCTACAAAGAGCCCCTGTGGAATCAATCAAGTTAATCTCAAAATTTAGTAGCTCGAAATCAACTAGTTTACAACTTAATAACATTTGAACATGATATTAAAATGGTTACATCTTACCAATCCTTTCATGTGGACGACAAAAGCCAATACAATAGATAAAGGAATTCCCGCGAGATAAAAAGATCCTAGATTAACAAATGCACCAAGTTTTTGCCATCCACATCCTCTCGCAACAGCTATTCACAATTAAATAATCAAAATGACATATCTAAGAGTTTAAATTGCAATGTCATAAACGATGATTTCTTTTCGAACTCATTGATGTTTTTAATCGTTACCTTGAAGTGTTGATTGAAATGCGTCTAAACATGCGGCAATTGCAAGAATTGGTGTTAGGGAAGTAACATACGAAACCACTTCGTGTACATTACTAAAAGCCCTGACCCAAACTTTCCATATCGACATAATGAGGGCAAATTCTAGAACTCCACAAGTGAATCCCATAAATAACGTTACTAAAACAGCTAAATATGCAGCATTTGGTCTTCCGGCTCCTAATTCATTTGAGATTCTTGTACTATATATATATGTTGCGGAAACATGTAACAAGATTTGTTATAATTATAATAATAATTACTTCAAAAAATAATAATAGTAATTATAATTATTATTAATATATAAAGAATTAATTATAGTTAGCATGAAAAACTAACCTTCCAGCAACACTGACTCCAAATGGGATCATCCAGATTGTTTCAAGTATATTAATACTAGGGAAAAAAAAAGCATAATTGGATGTATATAACAAAAAATAATTAATGTATCTAAAATATACGGAAAAAAATATAGTATCTATAATATGCATAGACATAATCCAGAAGGCCGCGACTAAATTGAAACTAACCATATAGAAAGCGCCGAAGTTTGCAATTTTGGATTGGGAAGAATACCGGACAAAAGCACCATTAGTTCAAATGTCCATGTTTCTAAACTGCAACATCACAATGATAAGAACAACTATGTTACAGGTCGGCCGCTAAACCAAAATTTGCTAACATGGCAGGGTAAACACTATTTTACCTTTTACTAAATTAAGATTCAAATTAATATATACAATGTATTCATCTATATCCTACCAAAATCAAATTTTGTTTTGAATAAAATATCATACCAAAGCATGACTATTGAAGGAAATGCAAGTTGTAGAAATTGAGGGATGTTGTGCAAGGATTCCCTTGAGAAACCAACCCAAGTCGTTTTACAAGAAGATGAGAACTTGATGTAAAATACTAATAGTATCACATTAAGCCAATTTGATACACAATTTGCAATAGCAGCTCCTTTAATACCAAGTCCAAAATTTATAATCAAAGCCCAACATAGAAAGACATGAATTAAGGTAGTGACACCATTAGCCATCACCATAGGGAAAACTATATTTTGTGTTTGTAGGAATTTCACAATGCACCTAAGAAGACCATTGGCAGAAAGACTTGGAATTGAATATATAGCAAATTGTTGAACTTGTGCAGCAATATTTTTATCTTGATGTAAAATTACTAAGATAGGTTCTATATATGCCCAAATAATTGATAATGGCACACTAACAAGTGTTGAAACCAACATGGCTCTTTGAGTATATATTCCAACCATATGATATTTTTGTGCTCCATATGCTTGACCACAAAATGTGTCTAGTGCATTAGACATGCCAATCTAGATAAATATAAACATGAGTTAATAAACAATAGCCTAAATAATAGTATGATATAAAATAAATATATTTTCGAGTACAATAAAAAACAATTTATATTATGATATTTTTTCGAGTATAATATATTTTCGAGTACAATAT
This sequence comes from Trifolium repens, assembly GCA_030408175.1. Taxonomy (NCBI): domain Eukaryota; kingdom Viridiplantae; phylum Streptophyta; class Magnoliopsida; order Fabales; family Fabaceae; genus Trifolium; species Trifolium repens. The sequence continues at coordinate 16,984,943 of CP125839.1, read as the reverse complement.
AAGACAAGTTATATTATGATATTATAACTATGGTCAAAATATATTGTACTCGAAAAAATATCATAATATAACTTGTAGCTTCTGTAAAATTACGGTGAGTCACCATGATTCTGATATAGCCACCGTGATACCAAACACACATTAAGAATAAAATATTTCTTTGAAAGTAAATATAAATTGAAAAGAAAAAAAAAAATTGTACCATTATATTGTAACCAATGACATTGAGAATAGAAATACCCAAAGAAGCACCGGCAAGAAGCAATTCTTGATTCAAATGTCCAACAAATATAAGAGTTATGACTTGTAAATTTTGGAAAAGAAAGACCATCATCATTGGTCCTACCAACCATAGTTGCTTCTTTGCTTCTACTATTATCTCTTTTCTCTCTATTCTCATTGTACCTTCTTCTTTCTCTCCTTTTGTAAAGTGGGTTTATTTCTAAGAGAAAAGAAAAGAAATATTAGTTCACAACACATGTACAATTATTTTATACATTAATTAATTATAAATAATTTAAAAAGAGTTTATAAATACTTATAATTTTTGTAAAGATTTTAAATATTATAACTGCTTATTATTATATAAATAAAAATTGGAATGTCTAATTAAACTGGATTAATTAATAATTAAAAAGTAAAAAGAAACTATTTTGTCAAAACAAAATTGTGTGATTAAAAAGATGTTGGTCTAAAAGAAGAGCCAAAATGATATGCTTACACATATATTCTACTCGTACGATGAACATATTATATACATGCTTTTAAGCCAATATATTATAATAAGTATAAATACAAGCAACAAATATCAATAACAAAGAAAAGAAAGGATGTACTTGACAACAACAAAAAAAAAAAAAAAAGAAAGGATGTCAATAAATCAATAGCAAATGGCTTATATATTGAAGTGAAAAAATTAAAATAGAAAGAAGAAGCAATTATACTATTACAAAAGGGTACAAAAGAGTATACCGTATTTTCTTTCTAGTTTCTTATTTCGTTGACCAAATTTGTGTCCTATTTTTTTCCTCCAAATATTTTTGTCCCCTATTTCTAATGCTTAGACCCATATTTATACTCTCATTTTATGGTTAACTTACATTAATAAGAGAAATCAAATCAATTTAAAAATTGTTGCACAAGAAAACAATCAAAACCAATCAAATTCATTAAATCAAATATTCCTTTTTTATTTATGTATATATTTTCGGTTTTATTTTTATTTTGAATATAATTTTATTTTTTTAGTCAAAAGTAAATAAAGATTTTTTTTGAAGAGGGTAAAATTATATGCATAATATATTAGGTAGTACACTAATGTACAATAAACTATAAATGGAATGTTTTGAGCTAACTATAAATGGAATGTATTAATATTGTTGAGATTCCTTTCTTTAACTTATTATACAGGGCTTTAGCCCTCATATGTATCAAAAAAAAAAAAAAATTATTGTACAAGAAGTACAAAAAGTCAAAAACAAACCATGATAAATAACTCTATAAATAAAATCACTCTATAAATTATAAATAACTTCACTACTTTATTTCGAAAAAACATTTGTTATTTGTTTGAATATAAGGAATTAATTTCTAAAATCAAGTTGCAACTTTTATTAAGTTTTTATTGACAAATGTAGTAAGTTTTTATTGAAAATAATAATAATTTATTAAAAATTTATATATTTAATATAAAATGCACATGTTTCAATACAAACTTACTATTTTAAACTTCTTAACATATACAACTTTGTACATGATAGAAAAACTCATTTAAATATGAGTCGTACTAAATACTAAATAGTGCTCTCGCCCCTCGGACATTTGATAAACTTACTAAAAAAGAAAATTAATGATTAAGTTAATGTTAGAAAGATAAATTTTTATATTTTTAAGGTATTGAGTGCAGAAGTTTTAAGATCAAATTTACTTTTTTTTAAACAAAAGAGAATTGCTTTGAAGCAAGCCCTAAAAAAAAATTAAATTAAATAAATAAATAAATATATATATATATATATATATATATATATATATAGAAAATGAAAATACAAAGAAAAGAGGGGGAACAACCTGACCCTCAAAAGCAAACTAAAATATTAACATAACCTAGAGTATGACATTCCAAAACGATTCCTACCAAAACCATCTAAATAGAACAGAGGGAACATCATTCCACCAAGTGAAATTAGGAAGAGATAATCCTAGATTCGCAGTTTATCCGCACAGTGATTACCTTCTCTATATATATGGGAGACATGGAAGTTCATGTTGGAGATTAACAATAAGTAGTTATCCCAACAAAATCAAATTTACTTATTAATATGCTTAACTAATATTCTAGAGATACTATTTAACATTTTTTTTTAAAATATTTTGTTTCTTTTTTTTAAACGATCAAAGTCATGACTGAAAATATTTGAGGAAACAAAATTTGTTGAAATTTTTTAGAAACTAAAAATAAAATTTGAGATATTTATAAGAATCAAAAGTCGAAACCTTATATAACTTTTTAATTTAATTATTTCAAATATACACATTATTAATTAATAAGATTTCTTTCTTTTTTTTTTTTTATCGAATATGTGTGTATATGATCAAATGATGTGACCAAATCCTTTTATCTAATTAAGACTTTCTCATGATTTAAATTAGTGAGAAATTGCAAAAACATTTTTTTTATAAAATAGTGTGATTGCGTTGTTTACGAGTCCTATACATCATGCATGTTTAATACCAATATAATTTCGGTGTACATATTTGTTTTTGTGCAAGGACAAAACTTATATACTTTTCTTTTGGTGCTGTTTTTACTGTGTCTCTCACAAAAAGTTAGTTACTTATATTTTCTATTTAAAAAAAATAAAAGAAAACTATTTTTTTAATAATAATAACCACCTCCATGTATCTAGCACAGTAAGAACTGTGTCTAAAGTACTGTACATAAGTTTAATACTTTGTAAATTCTCCCCATCGTAAATTAGGATTTCTCTAACATTGTTTACTTATATTTTACAACACACTGGTGTTGTTGGTTGAGTATGTACTTTAATAAACATTTTTATTTTTGGTAAATAAACATTATTGGAAAATTCTATGGTACATTACATAATTTCTAATGTATCGGTATATTTGGACATTAAATTAATAGTTAAATGGATGTTTTATAAAATAAATTATTTTTCTTATCATTAAAAATATTATAATAATCAAATATTATTTATCTATACTGTCAAAAATATAAAATTTGATATTTTTTAAATTTTTATTCCTCATAATAGTCAATATTGAATTTGTTTATTAATATTATACTTTTATATTAATTTATTTTAAAAATAAATTTAAATTTTTAATAAATTTTGCCCATACTAGTATCTAATTAAACTCTAGATATCAAAGAATACATAAATTAATAACATGCAAGTTAGCCATTTTAAAATGTTCAAACATTAAAGAAAAAAACAACAGTATTTCTTTGTGGGTTCTTAAACTTATTCTAATTAGGCGGGATATGGATTGTCTCTCGTAATGACGGAGTTGTAAGACCCAAGATTTTACTGTGCGGTTTTCCTAAGGAACTTTAGCGACGGCTAAGTTTTAGGGTTTTTAGTAGAACGGTTTTGTGTGTATCGTCGTAAAAATGAGATTTTTGCTGAAACAGAGCCTGTTCTGTGCTCGAGCGCTGGAAAGGCACAGACTTTCGGGTCGTGATCCTCTTTTAAGTATGAGAAGATTTCTGTGAAGTAAGAAATGCGAGTTTTGGCTTTCTCTTGTTTTTGAAAAAAAACGAGTAGGAATCTTACCCGCTGTTAGGAATTTTTACGGTTTTTGAATTCCGTAGAAATTTAGATGGGAGTTTTATATATCGGCGTGAGTTAGGATATATCTTCAGATTATTTTTCGAGGGTGAGGAAGAAAATCACAGTCGCGGAAAAAGATTCGGCGATAAGTTTTGAAAAGTGTTATGCTTTGATTTGAAATGGTTTTGGTATAAGAGCTTGATCACTTTTGAGTTGTTTTTAAGAATTTAGTAATGGTTTAAGTATTTTAATTATGTTTGGTTTTAGAAAACAATGTTTTTGGGGTGGTTTCATTCTGGTCGAAATTTAGAAGGGTATTCTGGTCATTTTAAAATTGTTTTCGTGTCCTAGAAAGTTAACAATTTGATCTGTCTTTTCGAGACGAAGATTTCGGTGTATGGCTCGTCTCGATCAGATAAAGAATGAACCAGTTATGGCCATTTTATTTGAAAGGAAAAACTTGTAACTTGTGGCGCAAGTAAACTTTTATTTTTGTGAAAATTTTCAAAGAGTTTTTGGGTTGTTTTCAAATGGTTTTAGTATGTGAAAATTGATTGCCTTGGAGTTAGGAATCAAAGTGTTTCTTAGTTTGTTTTGAAACGAAAATATTTTCGCGTGGCGAGAAATAGTGCAATTAACTTTGGGAATTTTTAATCGCTATAAGGGGGACTCGAAATCACTATCCGAGAGTGTGAGAAAGTACCTTAAACCCGCCTAGTTTTTAGAGAACAAGTTTCGTTTCGATAGGATACGTTGGGAGTATTTTATTGATTGTACGCTGCTTAATTTTAGGAAGCGCGAGTTGTAGAATTATGCGAGAAAAGTTAACGGAAGCTTGCTGAGGTAAGGGCATCACTTTATTTCTGTCTTTTCACTGAGTTATAACATGTTTGTTGGTTATTTTCGGTGATGCGTGTTTGTGTGTTTGGCATGTATGTGTTATGTATTCTCGTGATGAGAAAGTGTTTACAATACGTGCGTTGTTTTACATATGATTGGAGATGTATGTATGAACATGTGGGTGAATACATATGATTGGAAATGTATGTAAGTTTGTTGTGGTTTGTTACATATGATTGGATATGTATGTATGTTGTTGGGATGGTTTACATATGCTAGGGAGGTATGTATTTGTTGCATTAGTATACATGGGGAATCGTATGCTCATGCATTGTTAGTGCGTAGTGGCGGGAGTGGACTACGAGGTGTGGTTGCGGGAGTGGACCCACCTGATTCTTATAGGGTTTTATTTAGTTCAATACATGGTTGCGGGAGTGGACCATGGGGTGTGATTGCGGGAGTGGATCCACCTTAATCCTTTGTGATTTTGTTGAGCTCGATACATGGTTGCGGGAGTGGACCATGGGGTGTGATTGCGGGAGTGGATCCACCTTAACCTTGTGATTTCGTTGGTGTTTTAGTAGGGGTTGGACCTACAATTCCGGAACTCATGCATTGTGGTAGCTAGGGTTAGTACCACACATTGTAGAGGTTGCATTATAGGCTATGTGTGCATTGCTTATATGAACCCGTTGGTGGGAATTGCTTTGGTGGTTAAGAGCTTTCTCTTGTGTTTGTGGAATTATTGTTATGTGTACAATCTTTCGCACCGATTATATATATACATACTTTTATTTTGTGGTGACCCTTTCTTTCATTTGCGGGCTCATCCCACCCAGATGATGGGTTAGGTCGTGGTGACGACGGTGGCTGTTCCAGGCCCCAGTGAGATGTTGGAGTTTTAGCTTAGTTAGACTATGCGCCGGTGTGGGTTGTGCACCGTGCTTTTTGGGTTTAAGCATAGGATTCTAACTTGTTTTGTTGTAAGTATTTGAATACTTAGACTTGGATTGCATTTATTCAGGAGTACACTTTGCTTGTCGAAGCACCTTATGGTAATGAGTTCTTTTGTATATTTGAATGCCGGCTCATTGAAAAATATTCTATGCGCACTCTGAGTGTTAGTTGAAAAAGAAAAAAAAAATATTGACTTTTTGGCCTTTGAAAAACGGGTTGTTACAATTGGTATCAGAGCTCGGCTTTAAATCTTCAAAGGGAAAGTGTACGCTTGAGTCGTTAGTCCTAAGTCGGTTAGAACATAACTAGAGTCGTGTTAGTTCTAGTGTATGTTTGGTGTCGGATCATTGTGTTAGTAATGAGTCGTTGAGTTGTTACTTTTATTTTTAGTTTCGAGGACGAAACTTCTTTTTGGAGGGTAGTAATGTAAGACCCAAGATTTTACTGTGCGGTTTTCCTAAGGAACTTTAGCGATGGCTAAGTTTTAGGGTTTTTAGTAGAACGGTTTTGTGTGTATCGTCGTAAAAATGAGATTTTTGCTGAAACGGAGCCTGTTCTGTGCTCGAGCGCTGGAAAGGCACAGACTTTCGGGTCGTGATCCTCTTTTAAGTATGAGAAGATTTCTGTGAAGTAAGAAATGCGAGTTTTGGCTTTCTCTTGTTTTTGAAAAAAAAACTTGTAGGAAGCTTACCCGCTGTTAGGAATTTTTACGGTTTTTGAATTCCGTAGAAATTTAGATGGGAGTTTTATATATCGGCGTGAGTTAGGATATATCTTCAGATTATTTTTCGAGGGCGAGGAAGAAAATCACAGTCGCGGAAAATGATTCGGCGATAAGTTTTGAAAAGTGTTATGCTTTGATTTGAAATGGTTTTGGTATAAGAGCTTGATCACTTTTGAGTTGTTTTTAAGAAGTTAGTAATGGTTTAAGTATTTTAATTATGTTTGGTTTTAGAAAACAATGTTTTTGGGGTGGTTTCATTCTGGTCGAAATTTAGAAGGGTATTCTGGTCATTTTAAAATTGTTTTCGTGTCCTAGAAAGTTAACAATTTGATCCGTCTTTTCGAGACGAAGATTTCGGTGTATGGCTCGTCTCGATCAGATAAAGAATGAACCAGTTATGGCCATTTTATTTGAAAGGAAAAACTTGTAACTTGTGGCGCAAGTAAACTTTTATTTTTGTGAAAATTTTCAAAGAGTTTTTGGGTTGTTTTCAAATGGTTTTAGTATGTGAAAATTGATTGCCTTGGAGTTAGGAATCAAAGTGTTTCTTAGTTTGTTTTGAAACGAAAATATTTTCGCGTGGCGAGAAATAGTGCAATTAACTTTGGGAATTTTTAATCGCTATAAGGGGGACTCGAAATCACTATCCGAGAGTGTGAGAAAGTACCTTAAACCCCCCTAGTTTTTAGAGAACAAGTTTCGTTTCGATAGGATACGTTGGGAATATTTTATTGATTGTACGCTGCTTAATTTTAGGAAGCGCGAGTTGTAGAATTATGCGAGAAAAGTTAACGGAAGCTTGCTGAGGTAAGGGCATCACTTTATTTCTGTCTTTTCACTGAGTTATAACATGTTTGTTGGTTATTTTCGGTGATACGTGTTTGTATGTTTGGCATGTATGTGTTATGTATTCTCGTGATGAGAAAGTGTTTACAATACGTGCGTTGTTTTACATATGATTGGAGATGTATGTATGAACATGTGGGTGAATACATATGATTGGAAATGTATGTATGTTTGTTGTGGTTTGTTACATATGATTGGATATGTATGTATGTTGTTGGGATGGTTTACATATGCTAGGGAGGTATGTATTTGTTGCATTAGTATACATGGGGAATCGTATGCTCATGCATTGTTAGTGCGTAGTGGCGGGAGTGGACTACGAGGTGTGGTTGCGGGAGTGGACCCACCTGATTCTTATAGGGTTTTATTTAGTTCAATACATGGTTGCGGGAGTGGACCATGGGGTGTGATTGCGGGAGTGGATCCACCTTAATCCTTTGTGATTTTGTTGAGCTCGATACATGGTTGCGGGAGTGGACCATGGGGTGTGATTGCGGGAGTGGATCCACCTTAACCTTGTGATTTCGTTGGTGTTTTAGTAGGGGTTGGACCCACAGTTCCGGAACTCATGCATTGTGGTAGCTAGGGTTAGTACCACACATTGTAGAGGTTGCATTATAGGCTATGTGTGCATTGCTTATATGAACCCGTTGGTGGGAATTGCTTTGGTGGTTAAGAGCTTTCTCTTGTGTTTGTGGAATTATTGTTATGTGTACAATCTTTCGCACCGATTATATATACATACTTTTATTTTGTGGTGACCCTTTCTTTCATTTGCGGGCTCATCCCACCCAGATGATGGGTTAGGTCGTGGTGACGACGGTGGCTGTTCCAGGCCCCAGTGAGATGTTGGAGTTTTAGCTTAGCTAGACTATGCGCCGGTGTGGGTTGTGCACCGTGCTTTTTGGGTTTAAGCATAGGATTCTAACTTGTTTTGTTGTAAGTATTTGAATACTTAGACTTGGATTTTATTTATTCAGGAGTACACTTTGCTTGTCGAAGCACCTTATGGTAATGAGTTCTTTTGTATATTTGAATGCCGGCTCATTGAAAAATATTCTATGCGCACTCTGAGTGTTAGTTGAAAAAGAAAAAAAAAATATTGACTTTTTGGCCTTTGAAAAACGGGTTGTTACAATTGGTATCAGAGCTCGGCTTTAAATCTTCAAAGGGAAAGTGTACGCTTGAGTCGTTAGTCCTAAGTCGGTTAGAACATAACTAGAGTCGTGTTAGTACTAGTGTATGTTTGGTGTCGGGTCATGGTGTTAGTAATGAGTCGTTGAGTTGTTACTCTTATTTTTAGTTTCGAGGACGAAACTTCTTTTTGGAGGGTAGTAATGTAAGACCCAAGATTTTACTGTGCGGTTTTCCTAAGGAACTTTAGCAACGGCTAAGTTTTAGGGTTTTTAGTAGAACGGTTTTGTGTGTATCGTCGTAAAAATGAGATTTTTGCTGAAACGGAGCCTGTTCTGTGCTCGAGCGCTGGAAAGGCACAGACTTTCGGGCCGTGATCCTCTTTTAAGTATGAGAAGATTTCTGTGAAGTAAGAAATGCGAGTTTTGGCTTTCTCTTGTTTTTGAAAAAAAACGAGTAGGAATCTTACCCGCTGTTAGGAATTTTTACGGTTTTTGAATTCCGTAGAAATTTAGATGGGAGTTTTATATATCGGCGTGAGTTAGGATATATCTTCAGATTATTTTTCGAGGGTGAGGAAGAAAATCACAGTCGCGGAAAAAGATTCGGCGATAAGTTTTGAAAAGTGTTATGCTTTGATTTGAAATGGTTTTGGTATAAGAGCTTGATCAATTTTGAGTTGTTTTTAAGAAGTTAGTAATGGTTTAAGTATTTTAATTATGTTTGGTTTTAGAAAACAATGTTTTTGGGGTGGTTTCATTCTGGTCGAAATTTAGAAGGGTATTCTGGTCATTTTAAAATTGTTTTCGTGTCCTAGAAAGTTAACAATTTGATCCGTCTTTTCGAGACGAAGATTTCGGTGTATGGCTCGTCTCGATCAGATAAAGAATGAACCAGTTATGGCCATTTTATTTGAAAGGAAAAACTTGTAACTTGTGGCGCAAGTAAACTTTTATTTTTGTGAAAATTTTCAAAGAGTTTTTGGGTTGTTTTCAAATGGTTTTAGTATGTGAAAATTGATTGCCTTGGAGTTAGGAATCAAAGTGTTTCTTAGTTTGTTTTGAAACGAAAATATTTTCGCGTGGCGAGAAATAGTGCAATTAACTTTGGGAATTTTTAATCGCTATAAGGGGGACTCGAAATCACTATCCGAGAGTGTGAGAAAGTACCTTAAACCCCCCTAGTTTTTAGAGAACAAGTTTTGTTTCGATAGGATACGTTGGGAGTATTTTATTGATTGTACGCTGCTTAATTTTAGGAAGCCCGAGTTGTAGAATTATGCGAGAAAAGTTAACGGAAACTTGCTGAGGTAAGGGCATCACTTTATTTCTGTCTTTTCACTGAGTTATAACATGTTTGTTGGTTATTTTCGGTGATGCGTGTTTGTGTGTTTGGCATGTATGTGTTATGTATTCTCGTGATGAGAAAGTGTTTACAATACGTGCGTTGTTTTACATATGATTGGAGATGTATGTATGAACATGTGGGTGAATACATATGATTGGAAATGTATGTATGTTTGTTGTGGTTTGTTACATATGATTGGATATGTATGTATGTTGTTGGGATGGTTTACATATGCTAGGGAGGTATGTATTTGTTGCATTAGTATACATGGGGAATCGTATGCTCATGCATTGTTAGTGCGTAGTGGCGGGAGTGGACTACGAGGTGTGGTTGCGGGAGTGGACCCACCTGATTCTTATAGGGTTTTATTTAGTTCAATACATGGTTGCGGGAGTGGACCATGGGGTGTGATTGCGGGAGTGGATCCACCTTAATCCTTTGTGATTTTGTTGAGCTCGATACATGGTTGCGGGAGTGGACCATGGGGTGTGATTGCGGGAGTGGATCCACCTTAACCTTGTGATTTCGTTGGTGTTTTAGTAGGGGTTGGACCTACAGTTCCGGAACTCATGCATTGTGGTAGCTAGGGTTAGTACCACACATTGTAGAGGTTGCATTATAGGCTATGTGTGCATTGCTTATATGAACCCGTTGGTGGGAATTGCTTTGGTGGTTAAGAGCTTTCTCTTGTGTTTGTGGAATTATTGTTATGTGTACAATCTTTCGCACCGATTATATATATACATACTTTTATTTTGTGGTGACCTTTTCTTTCATTTGCGGGCTCATCCCACCCAGATGTTCCAGGCCCCAGTGAGATGTTGGAGTTTTAGCTTAGTTAGACTATGCGCCGGTGTGGGTTGTGCACCGTGCTTTTTGGGTTTAAGCATAGTATTCTAACTTGTTTTGTTGTAAGTATTTGAATACTTAGACTTGGATTGTATTTATTCAGGAGTACACTTTGCTTGTCGAAACACCTTATGGTAATGAGTTCTTTTGTATATTTGAATGCCGACTCATTGAAAAATATTCTATGCGCACTCTGAGTGTTAGTTGAAAAAGAAAAAAAATATTAACTTTTTGGCCTTTGAAAAACGGGTTGTTACAGGAGTCATAAATTAAACTTAGAAGATCATGTTTAAAAATGGTTAAATTAGTTAAATAGTCTCTTAACTTATTTGTTGGTTTCATTTTGGTCCCTTAACTAATTATTGTTACAATTTGGTCCTTTAACTACAACTCTATTTGTCAATTAAGTCCTTGCCGTTAACTTTTGTATGAAGCCGTTAACCTTCCTCATCACCAAACATGGAAATCCAGATAATTCATCACTTTCATCCTAAAAAAAAAAAATCAAAAACCCAAAAAAAAACCATCATCTACAAAACCCAGAAAATCAAAAGTGAAAAACTCAAATTTCAATTTTTTCCCAAATTTAAAACCCTAAAAATCATCACTGAGTTTCACATGTTCCTCCAATTTTTCCTTTCCTCTCCAGTTCAAATTCAACACACAAATTGATTCAGATCCTAACCACAAGAAAAACTTCCCACACAATCGTTCTTCTCCAAACAAAACAAAAACAAAAACAATTTCAACCTCTGTCATTCTGATGAAGTGTGTTAAACGAAAATGGAAGTTGTTTGTCAAGACGAAAGAGAAGATGAGGTTGGAAAGTTTAACTATCAAGCTTCTGAACAATCATTGGAGAGAAATTTGGAGAGAAAGACTTGGATTGGAAGAAGAAAGTGAAAATAAAAGAAGGAGTTGAACTTGTTGTAAATGACGGTAAGGACTTATTTGGTGGGCGGAATTGTAGTTAAGGGATGAAAATGTAACGATAATTAGTTAAGGGACCAAAATGAAACCAACAAATAAGTTAAGGGACCATTAAACTAATTTAGCCTTTAAAAATATAATTTACTAAAGAAATAACTAAAATTTGAAAGCTACATTACAATAAATTATAAGATAAATTTGAAATTGATATTGTGAATTTGCATTTTATTTATGACTCACTTTTTTTAATTTAAACTTTTTAAGCCTCTCTATTTTCATATTTATTGTAATTTGGTCTTAACTCATACGCTTTGCCATAAAAATTGTGACTTTTCGCGTTAAAAATCGTGAATTCTAATTCTAAAGAGTTATTTTGTCACTAAATTCAATATTGGGACAATAAATCATCTCTTTTGTACAAAAAAAATATATCATTTTACCATGGTATCAAATTTACCCCAAATGTAAAAATAGAGCCAAAAAATAAAATTAAAAAGGGGTATAATTTCATGAGTATAATAAATTAAAAGAGCACAAGGAAATTAATCCTATAATATAATAACACATAAAAAAAATAAAAAGTCTCTGAGCTTAACTTAATTAATAGGGACATTGCTATATGCACGGGTTGGAATTCAAACTATGAACATTTTAACTTATTCACCTTAAGAATAAAATTGTAACCACACAACAACTTGACAACAATAAATTTCAAAAAATAAAAAAATAAAATAAAAGTATAAGAAGACTATGGTCTCAACCGGTCCCCCTTCTAGCTCCATCTCTGATCTTCTTGTGAATATTAATGCAGGGAGTCCAATCATATCATAACATACACACCGTTTGATTAAATTTTTTATGATTTGAACCAATGTGGAAAAAAAACACTTTAATGCTCAGAATTACGCTAGAGAAAGATTTATGGGGAGAGGATATCCCCCTAATTAAGCATGAACTACGTATTACACTTGGATAATGAGTTGGGATTCTCTCCATTTTTTATTATTTTCATTTTTTCCATTATCAATATTTTTAAATATTTTGAGGTGTATAAATTAAGATATTTGAAATTTAATGTCACACTTTTGTATTTATATTTTCAAAACTATATAATAATAGTGGAAATTGAAAGAATAGGAAACGGAGAGGATCATAACTCTTGAATAATTGTCTGAATATGTTTTGACTTTGATGAATTAAATTCGAATTGATTGAGTTTAAATTTAAAGATGAGATAAGCAAAGAAGACTACTCATCTCCGAATCCTTTCCCGTTTATATAAAAATAATATTTTTACATTAATAAACTCTTATATTACATCTTGGTTATTTTTATTTTAAAGGTGAGTATTAAATAATGGGTAAATAGTCATTTATTTACCCCTACAAAATATGTGAGTTTTGATTTGTTTCCCCTGTTTTACTTTTTTTACTTTTTTTTAATAAAAAGTACAAAAATGCAGGACAAAGTCCATGCAGAGACTTTTTACTCCCATCACCGCTCACTTATTGCTTTCCCAACCAGAATTTGATACCACTTTTGAGCCGTTCAGAAGGAGTCTCACTATACTGGAACAACACATTGAACAATCATACAAGTGAGTTTGACGCCACACTATCATCTAAAACCTTAAAGACATCATATTTTATAAGTCATTTCGTTTATAAAGTGTTAAACATCAACTCTTACCAACTAATGTGAATTTTTTTAATCAAACTTCATAGATCTCAACACAATACGTGAATATCCGGACACAAAGAGGATTTCTGAAATTATGTGTCTAAATTTTGGTGGTGTTAATTTGTGGAGAAATGTTATATTGACAGTATTTTTTGGACAACCCCAACGACAACCATTCCTAATGAGTTAAAATACTATTATTTTAATTTTTTTTATAAATTTAGAATAATATTCTATTTTTTGAGTTGTCATCATCTCTCTCTTGCTTCCATGTTCTGTTTTCTTCCAGTGTTTCCGGTCCCAAGCTTCCATAAATTTCTTAACCGCACCATAAGCATAATAACTCAAATTACCTTTGTTGAATTTTTCTTCACGAAAACACCAAGCGATGTGTTGAAGAATGATAGCAGCTACGGTGGTGGCGTCATCGACGATTGAAATTCCATCGATGTTTTGAGCATTGACTGAATCTTTGATAATTGAGCGTTGGAGACTTGAATTGAGCTGCCATTGTTGTTGAGCGGAGATGATGGAAGAAGGACATGAATTGAAGCTGTCGTTGTTGATGCGAGTGACGGTGGTGTCATGGTGGGAGAATTCAGATTAAAATTTGAAGCGGTTATGAAAGATGAAGAAGAAGAGATTTTGGGTTTTTTGGGGTGGATTGAGTGAGAGCTAGCCATTGATGCTTGTTGTGATTGAACGGTGATGATTGATGTTGTTGGAGACTTGCTTTTTACAAAATTACCCCTCCGTACATAGTTGTCGTGGGTTGTCTAAAAATTTGGTGTCAATATAGGTACAAGTTATTGTCCATAAACATTTTATTTATGGACCGTCCATAAATCATTTTGAGCCTTCAGATCACAATTCCACGTGTAACCATCTCGCGCGATCTCAGCTAGCAGAATTTTCACACTCCATCTCGCGCGATTCCTTGTTCAACGATCTCTGTCGTCGTGATCATCATCACCGTCACCGATTTCCTCATTCACCGTGATCATCATCACCGTCACCGATCATCAACACCGTCACCGATTCCATCGCCGTCGCCGGAAATTGCAGCTAATATCATCACGTTCGTGTTCAAGGTTGAAGCCACATTCGTTTTGAAGCTACAGTCGTTTAGGTAATGCATGAATTCTTCAATTGTTAGTTTTTGTGTTGATTTTGTATTGTATAGTGATTTTTGATTTCAGTGATTTTTCTGTTGTATAGTAATTTTGATTTTCAGTGATTTTTGATTTGTGTTGATTAAGTATGTATAATGAAATTTGATTACTGTATACTGATTTTTTGATTAACCATGTTTATTGAGTTATTAATCATGTATACTGAATTTCGTATGCAATTTACCTCTGCTCAAAACTATTCATTACAAATATCTGAAATTAACCATAGTAGTATTCCTGGAAACCATTTTGTCCAAGGAATGGTTTCAATGAAATACTTAGGTTTCTTGGAAAGTGATATAAATTTATATCATCTAAGCCAGGAAGTTTATAGTTGTTAGGATCTTCAACTTCATTAAGCCAATCATATTTCTCCATGAAAACATTGGACAAAGACTTTGGTGGATAATCATCAATAGCATCCTCCCAAACATTACCATATCCATTAACATCTTTCATCACTTTCAACAAACAACTATTGCATTTAAATCTAGCACCAAAACTTATCATAAAAACTCTATCACCTTTTTTAAGTCTCTTTTTTGCTCCCATGTATCCTAAAACATACCATAAACTACTAGCAGAAGTGTTGGCAAAATGATGAAGTGTCGTTCTTGCTGGTTGAAGATCATATTCAGATAGATCTAAACTCATTCCAACTCCATCTATCACTGCTTTTCCAATTTGGACTAAGAGTCTTTGATGTGACCAAAAGTGCTAATTTGTTCTGTTGTGATTTGAAAATGTTTTGAACAATGTCTAATGAAATAAGGCTAGCAATTCCACAATATTTGGTACAAGGCATGGTTTCAGAGAGTTTTCCATTAAAACCATTTGATGGTGATGATGGTTTTATTTTTAAATAGGGATATTTTGCTGGTTTAATTTTAAACACAACATGCATTTCAGGATATTTGGCTTAATTCATTTTTTCGATTAACCATGTATACTGAATTATTGATTTATCATGTATTCTGCTTATTTTAAGTTTCTAATATTGTATACTAAATTGTGACTATTGATGTATACTGAATTTCATATGCCCGCTATAATATTGTTTTGGAGTCTATATAATGATTGTAATTTTAGATGGTTTGTTTGCCTTTTGTAATGCTTTTCTTGTCTGATTTGTGTTTTTAGATGGGCTCTGCTACATAGCAGTAGTATTTATGTGGTTAAGGCGATAGATATGTCTGTTGTAATGTTTAGAATAAAATAATTTACAGGAATTTTTCTAATATTGTGTGATTTATTTGTCAGTACTGTCTGAAACCATTTTGCACAAGGAATGGTTGCATACAATTGTTCACCAACACCATTTGATGCTGATAATGGTTTTATTCCTTTTATAGGGATTGTTTATGTCTTTAATGGATTCGACATCGACTCCATCACTCATTCATGGTGGTAGCTCGGAAACAAATGCTGATAGGTCTCAATGCTACTCCCCTACGAATAAGGAATCATGGGAGTCTTTAGGATTTGCAACTGGTGAAGAGGTTGAAAAGTTTTATGGTAATTATGCATATAACATCGGATTTTCCATTAGGACTCAGTTGAGGTCAAAGGTCAATTCACTGGGCCAAAAATCAGACAGGGTACATTATGTCCGTTTTGTTTGTAACAAAGAAGGTTTCAAAAGGGGAAGCTTGCTTAACCCTAAGAATAGGTCAAGATCAGATAGTCCAGTTGTTATTGAGTTTGAGAAAGTGAAAGAGAAACCTGAGGAAAGGCTTGGTTGTAAAGCTGGAATATCCTTGAAGTGGGATGAAGCTTTGAGTGTTTACAAGATATACCGGTGGGATGTGGATCATTGTCATGCGTTACATAAATCAGAACATTCGCGCTACTTGAGAGCATTTAGAGAAGTCAATGAAGTGCAAGGACAGCTAGCTGTAATCAATTCCAAAGCTGGAATGTCGATGAGAACTTCTTATGAAGTCATGGGTCAGGGAGTTGGAGGCACAGATAATCTCCCTTTTCGATTTTCGGATTTAAAGAATTATTTTATGACAGTTCGTCAGAAAGAGATGGTTGTTGGTGAAGCAACTGTGATCCAGGAATTCTTTAGAAACGAAGCTCTTTCGAAACCTTCGTTTTATTATGATATTCAAGTTGATGCTCAAGAAGACATAGCTAGTATTTTCTGGGCAGATGGAATTATGCAACATGATTATTCGCTATTTGGCGATGTTATTAGTTTTGACACGACTTACCGAACAAACAATCAATATCGTCCATTAGGTTAGTATTTTGAGCTTTTTCTTATGTTTATCTGGTTTTTGTGCTGCTGATTAGTCGTAGTATTTATGTGGTTAGGGTGATAGTTATCTCTACAAGGAAATTGTTAATACTGTTTTATTACTTTTTTAATACTGTCTGAAACCATGTTACATATGAAATGGTTTCACTCATTCTTTCACCAAAACCATTTGATGATGATAATGGTTTTCTTTAACCCAGCTTAAAAAATGTCAAGTACAAGTGTAGTTAATACTGTTTAAAAATATAATTAGTAGTATATCATTGGTAGTCATTTGTTTATGCTTCAGTATCATATTTTGAGCTTTTCTCAGGGTTCCAATCTATGTCTTGTTTTTGTGCTGATTAACTGTAGTTTTTATGTGGTTACATGGTTATGGTTACAAGATTTTGTTAATACTGTCTGAAAAACCATATTGCACATGGAATGGTTTCACTGAGTTGTTCACCAAAACCATTTGAGAATGATAATGGTTTTTCTTTGTTACAGGTTAATAAATGTTAATTATAAATGTAGTTAGTACTGTTAGATGATGATCTTAATATTTATGTGACTTTGTTTATGCAATCAGCATGCTACCTAGTTGATCTGGATTTCTTAATAATGTTAATACTGTTTGATTAATATGTGAGTACTGTCAGAACCATTTTGCACAAGGAATGGTTTCAGTCAGTTCTGCAGCTAAACCATTTCATACTGATAATAGTTTTATTGCTTTACATTGCAGCTGCCTTTCTTGGTTTTGACAATCATCGAAAGAGTGTCTTATTTGGTGCTGCATTACTGTATGATGAGACGACAGCCACATTTGATTGGTTGTTTACAACATTTTTGAAATGTATGTCCAATAAGAAACCACAGACAATATACACCGACCAGGCTGCTGCGTTATTGAAGTCTGTTCCGAATATATTCAAAGGTGTTTTTCATGGGATTTGCTCATGGCATATGGCAGAGAATGCAAAGAAAAACCTTGGCTCTCGTGCAAACAGTGCTTTTTTTGATGAATTTAATAACTTGGTTTCAAATGTAGAAAATGAATTAGAATTTGACTACAATTGGGATCAGATGATGAAAAATTGCTTTGATGGAAGACCTACTTCAGACTTTAGGTGGCTTGTCCAAACTCACAAAATTCGTATGCATTGGTCTTCTGCTTGGGTCAAGTCAAATTTTACAGCTGGTCTTAAAACAACTCAGTTGAGCGAGTCTTTCAATGCTTTTCTTCGTCGTTTTTTGCAGCCAGACCATTCACTTGTTCGTTTCTTTAGTCATTTCAACATTATGGTTCAGAGAATGAGGGATAACCACACTGAGTTGGACTTCAAGGCTGCAAACACTAAAACCAAAAATAATTATCCCAACAGTCAGCTGATGCGGTCCGTTGTTAACAAGTACACACCAGCTTCCTTTGCATTTATTCACAGGCCGTATGACCTTTCATTCAAATACTATTATGAAGAGGACACAACCAAATGGTCTGACTTGAATAGGGTTTTCAATGTTTTCACAATTGAAAAGGTTCATGATCCTGATGAAGTAGACGATGCTAAGTATGATGATGCTGATAATGATGGGGGCTCAAATGCTGATGTTATGGATGAAGAACTTCAAGATCATGATCGACTTGATGAAAGGGTTGTCACAGTTGATGTTAGGAGCAAAAGTTTTAGCTGCACATGTCGTATGTTTGATAATAGGGCTTTTTATGTCTACATGTTTTCAAAATTTTGGAGTTCCTAGGTGGTTCTGTTCAATATCATTCCTTGAAGACAATTCCTGCACAATATGTTTTAAAGCGTTGGACTAGAGATGTGCGCCCGTCTGCAGATAAGCTGAAATCTATCATCAGTGCTACGACTGAAGACACAACTCAAGCACAAAGATATCAACAAATTTGTGCTGTTACAGTTCAGCTTTGTACACGTGTTTGTGCAGATCCGGAGGCTTCTCAAATCTTTCTTGATGGTATTCTTGAAGCTGGGAAAAAGGCAGAGGAGTTGCTTCTTTCTAAAGGTATTCGTACTAACCCTGCTTTAGTGACGTCATCTAAGTCCTCAATAGTTGCTGCTGTTGGTGAAGTATCTTCTGTGGTGAAGTCTACTGCACCAAAGTTCAAAGAAAGAATAAATCCAAATAGGTCAAAGAAGCGAATTAAATGTGATTATGAAAAATCTAGGGAAAGGCAGAAATTCCGCCTAGAACGGAAGAAAAAACAGAGAGCTGATCATGAGGCTTTAAAAACAAAAGTTGGAGAAGGGCTATGAACAAATGATTCAAAAGCTAGCAAAGTTGTTCTGGTGTAAACCATTAGTAATCATAAATGGTTTCAAGATGTTAGACACTAAAACCATTAGTTTCGTGAAATGGTTTCCAGATTTATTGTATAAGATTGTTCTAGTAGTTTGTTAGCTTCTGATTATTTGCCTAAGAAATTATAAGGCCTTATTTTGTTTGCATTATTATGTTATCTAAGAACTATGTTGCTTTATTTACTTAAAAAAATAGTAACCACACTTTTTTTGTTAATCTCAATCATATGTCTTTGTTGCTATGTATTGATGACTATTGATATTTTTTGTTCTAATTCTGAGTATGTATTCATCAATTAATTCCTCATACAACGGAAGGAAAAACAGAGAGATGATGACGAGGTTTTAAAAAAAAAAGTTGGAGAAGGGCTATGAAGAAATGCTTCAAAAGCTAGCAAAGTTGTTCTGGTGTAAACCATTAGTAACCATAAATGGTTTCAAGCTGTTGTACACTAAAACCATTAGTATTGTAGAATGGTTTCCAGATTTATTACATAAGAGAATTACAAGGCCTTATTCTGGTGGCCTTATTCTGTTGCATAAAATAGTAACCGCGCTTTTTTTGTTAATCTCAACCATATGTCTTTTGTTCTAGTATTGATGACTATTGATATTTTTGTTCAAAAACAATCAAAGACAGATGAATTTGTATTTGACAATACCATCAAAAATTATAATAATGTATTTTATTATTTCAAAGTGGTTTGTCATATTGGATGAATCCGTATTTGTTACTAATTGATTGATTCACAATTGTTAAATGTGGTAAACTTGAAAGACATTTTTGATTTACTTTTGCTTATACATTTCTGTCACAAATGACTTTAATAGAATGTATTTAATTACTCATTATAAATTATGTTATTTTAGTCTACGTCTCATTTATAAGTTAGAAATATATTTTTTCAATCTAATGTAATCTTATTTGAACAACTAATCTTATCAAATGACTTATTTTCAATCTAATCTTAATATATTTTTTGAAGAACTAATATGAATATTACGAGTTAGAGATATTTATAGCCTTAGGAATTTATTTGAAAGTATTTTGTGCAATATAGTTCTTAAACAATAGAATAAGGCCAACAGAATAAGGTCAAATGTTCAGATGCTAATAAACTACTAGAACAATAAACTAATAGAAGAATCTTAGGCAAAAGCTGGAAACCATTTTACAATAGTAATGGTTTCAGTGAAACCATTTTACATTATTAATGGTTCCTGTAAGACCCAAGATTTCTTTGTATAGTTGGTTTAAGGAATATTAGGGTTTCGATGTGTTCATGTGACGAAACATCGTGTAATTATTAGCTTTTGCTGTAATTGAGCCTGTTTAGTGCTCGTGCGCTGTAATTGTACAGACTTTTGTCTTGTGATCCTGTTGCGTGAATAAGAAGTTAGTTGTGGTTTCAGAATAATAAGTTTTGGATTATTCTTGTTTTTGGAAAAACGAGTAGGATTTTACCCGTCGTTGTAAAATCTTATTGCGTCTGTTTTGAGTGAGGTTTCGGATGGAAGTTTTATATATCTGCACGAGTTAAGATATATTCTGAGAATAATTTTCTGAAGTATGGAAGAAAATTACAGTCGCGGAAAAAGATTCGGCGATAAGTTTTGGAATGGAAAAACGTTAGACGTTCTTTCCGTAAGTTTTATGTTTTTGTGTTTTACGTTCGTCGCGTCGCGCGAGAGCTGAACGTGCGAGTGTTTCTATGAGGTTTTGAGTTTCATCTCAAGTGGATTTGGTTTGGTTTGATCCAATGGCTAGGGTTTTGTCTTGGCATTTTGTCTTTTGATCCAATGGCCATGTGTGAGCAAGAGGCTATGTAATAGTAAGGAGGTTTAGTGACCTTGGCACTTAGAAAAACATCACCAAACATCTCATTCTTTCTCTCTTTCACGTGGAACTCCATTTCTTAACCTTAACCTTCACAAATTTTCCATTCTTCACCATTTCACTCCATTTCAAGCTTTGGAGCTTTGAGGAAAGTTGTAGAGAATCACTTTCTTGAGGTAACCCTCTCTTCTCATCTCCTAGGTTGGTAGATTTTTAGAGTTGTGAGGTTTTTGGGTTTATGTTCTTAAGAGGGTTTGGTGAGAAAGGTTGTTCTTGCTAGTTCTTGTTTCATGAAAGTTGTTCATGAGGGTGTAGTAAGCATGTGTAGGCTTTGTTATTATTGTTTTCCATGAGTTTGTGAGAATCTCATGAGAAAAGTTAGGGTTTTGAAAGTTTAGAGTATTGATCAATTACATGAGGTTATGTTGTAAGGTTTTGAAAAGAAAAGTTGTCTTTGAACCTTTGGGCGAAAGGGAAATGCGTTGCATGGTTTTGTTTTAGAAAATCCGATGAAAAATATTTTGAGATTTATGAAAATATTTCCTAAGTGTTTTTGGGTAGTGTTTTGGGTTCAAAATGATTTAAAACTATGGTGACATGTGGTGTCGCTTTTTACCTTGAAAACACGTTTGAAAATGATTACCGGACGGTTAAGGCCCGTAATGAAACTTGTGCTTGGATTTGGTTTTGATTTTGGGAATGAAAATCAAATAACTTGCACTCGAAGCAACCAACATGCTTTCGGAAAATGAATTGCTTGCTTATGAAAATGGTTTGTTTTTATACCTTGAAAAGATGTTGGGAACTAATAGAATCAAACTAGGCTTGGGTGGAAAAAGGTGGTGTGAGTTGCTGTCTTTTGCTGTCATGACAGTTGAAACTCGCCAGGCGAGTGGTTACTCGCCAGGGCGAGTGTCACAGGTCCTGACA
The DNA here is from genome assembly GCA_030408175.1 of Trifolium repens. Taxonomy (NCBI): domain Eukaryota; kingdom Viridiplantae; phylum Streptophyta; class Magnoliopsida; order Fabales; family Fabaceae; genus Trifolium; species Trifolium repens. Next base: position 16,963,328 of record CP125839.1, on the reverse strand, counting down.
ACTCGCCAGGGCGAGCTCCAGGGCGAGTAAGACCAGTACTCTCTGCCTTCACTCGCTATCAACTCGCCAGGGCGAGCTCTGGGAGTTGAGATTTTGGATTTTGATTTCTAAACTTGGTTTTTAACATTCTAATCCCTTTTTATTAATTTATGGAAGTGGTTGGGATTGGAAACGAGTTTTCCGGGTACTCGGAAAGTACGTAACTTATAACGCAAGAAAACGGCCATTTTGCATTTCAAATTATTTAAGACTTTTGGCAATTGTTTTGGGTCCTAAAAATAGTACAAATAACTCATGGGGGTTGATCAATACGGTAGTTTTTGGTATGGTATCCGAAAGAGTGGATTTTCCTTAGAAACCTTCAAGTTTTTGGGGTTTTGGTGTAGTCTCAATACGATTGGTTAGAGAACAATGTATTGATTGTTACGCTGCTTGTTTTAGGAAGCGCGTTGTGTTGTTTGAGCGTGTGTTGTTGACGGAAGCTTGCCGAGGTAAGGGCTCCACTTTATTTCTGTCTTTTCACTGAGATACAACATGTTGGTTATTTTAGTGATGTGTGTTGGTGTGCTTGGCATATTTGTGTTATGTATACTCGTTGATGAGAACGTGTTTACATTACTTGTGCAATTTACATATGATTTGGAAAATATATGTATGAATTGCTATGATTTAGTTACATACGCTTGAGAGGTATGTATGTGTGGCATTAGCATATGTAGGGAATCGTATGCTCATGCATTCATTGTGCGTAGTTGCGTGAGTGGACTACGGGGTGTTGGTTGCGTGAGTGGACCCACCCAAAATCCTACGGGATCTTATTGAGTACAATAAGTGGTTGCGTGAGTGGACCACGGGGTGTGATTGCGTGAGTGGATCCACCTTAACCCTTTGCGGTTTTATTGGTTATGATTAGTAATTCCGGAATTCATTTGCATGTGGTAGCTCTGGCAGTACCACACTCATTGTAGAAGTCTGCATTAGGCTTGTTGTGCATTATATATATAAGCCCGTTGGCGGGAATTGTTGAATGTTTTAAGAGCTTTCTCTTGTGCTTTGTGGAAATATTTGTTATGTGTACAATCTCTCGCACCGGTTATATATATGTACCTTTATTTTTGTGGTGACCCTTTCTTTCATTTGCGGGCTCATCCCACCCCAGATGACGATGTAGGTCGAGAGGATGGTGTTGGCAGTTCTAGGCCTTAGTGAGCAGGTGTTGAAGCTGGAGTGGTAGTTTAGTTAGACTATGCGCCGGTGTGTTTGTGCACCGTGCTTTTTGTTTAGCATAGGACATTCTAACTTCTTTTGGTTAGCTAGTGCTTGTAAGCACATAGACTTATGGATTGTAATTATTCAGGTTTACACTTAACGTTTTCGAATACAATATATATATATGGTGTGATATATATATGGTTCGTTTGTAATATTTAATGTCGGCTCAATTAAAAATGTTTTGCGCACTCTGAGCGTTCGTTAAAAAAAAAAAAAATAATGCCCTTTTTGCGTTATGAAAACGGGGTGTTACAATTTTGGTATCAGAGCCCGGCTTTAAATCTTCAAAGGGAAAGTGTATACTTGAGTCGTTAGTCCAGCGTCGGTTAGAACGTAACTAGTGTGGAGTTAGTTCTAGTGTTTGTTCTGTGTCGGGCTTCGAGTTAGTAATCCGTGGTGTGAGATATTCTGTTAGGAATCAGAGTTGTATGACTAAGGATCTAATCAGAATTGGTATTGTGCAGAAATCGAATGCCTCCAAGAAGGGCACCTACTGTACCTATGACGGACAATGTGGATGTGAATCAGATGGCTTATGCCATGCATACAATGGCAGCGGCTGTGACTGCTCAGAGCCATGCTAAGGCGCAGAGAGATCTGGAAAAGCGCGAACGGGAAATACTTGCTGCTGGTTCTAGACTTCTTTCAAATTTCAACCACCAGACTCCTCCAAAGTTTAATGGGGAGGGAGGTCCGGAAACTGCTGATTTGTGGCTCCAATCTGTGGAGAGGATATTCGGGGCAATTCATTGTCCAGAAGGGGAGAAGGTGGTCTTAGCTACCTATCAATTACTCGGGGGTTCTGAGTATTGGTGGAGGAACACCCGACTGATCATGGAGAATGACCATGAGGAATTGAATTGGGAGAACTTCAAGAGGAGGTTTTTGGCCAAGTACTTTCCCGAGACTGCAAGGGAAAGGTATGGGGAGGAATTTCTGAGGTTGCGTCAGGGGGGCATGAATGTGGAATCATATGCCAAGAAGTTTGAATCACTATCCCGTTTCTTCCGCTTCTTTAGGGATGGGATAGATGAGGTTTATATGTGCCGTAGATTTCAAGATGGGCTTAGGTACGAACTGCAGGATGCGGTTGTGCCATTGGGTATTCGGCAGTTCCAGGTCTTGGTTGAAAAGTGCCAAGAGGTTGAGGATATGAGAAACAAAAGGGTGAACCGTCAGGGTGGTTTTAGTGCTGGGGGACCAAGTCGTTCCGGTGGTCCGAATCAAAGTCAGAACCGTGGAAAACAAGGCAGCAAGCCATATGACCGTCCACAGTCTAACAAGGGACAGGGTCGATCGGTGAATCAGAACAGTCAGAATACCGGGAAGCAGGGCTGTTTTAAGTGTGGTGAAGTGGGCCACTATGCGAATGAATGCCGGAATCAGGGACATGTTTGTTTTAATTGCAAGAAGCCGGGACACTTTGCTAGAGATTGCAAAGCCCCGAAGGCCGGGCCGTCGGCTAATGTGGCACAAGTCTCACAAGGTACCAGACCTGCGGCAAGGGCACGTGCTTACTGTATGGGCACAGAAGTGAGTGGGCAGGCTAGCAATGCCATTCACGAGAGCTGTCACATTGCAGGTAATTCTTTAACTGCTTTGATTGACACGGGGGCAACCCACTCATTCATATCTTTGGCATGTGCAAATCGTTTAAACTTGAATGTTTCTGTTCTTCCGTTTGATTTGAATGTCTTGACTCCTGCTAAGGATTTGGTAGTAAATACTGCATGCTTGCATTGTTTGGTAGTGATTCAGAATAGAGATTTTCTGGTCAATTTGGTGTGTTTACCGCTTACATCTCTCGAGATCATTCTCGGGATGGATTGGCTATCTTATCATTATGTTATACTAGACTGTGCTCGGAAATTGGTGTTCTTTCCCGAGCCAGGTGTGCGAAGGTACTTGTCCGCAAATCGACTTTCTGTGGTTATGTGTAACGGAGAGCCGGAGATTGTTTCACTTGCTAGTTTAGGGGTGACGTCGGAGATCCGAATTGAGGAAATTCGAGTGGTTCAAAATTTCCAAGATGTGTTTCCATCGGAGATTCCAGCTTTTCATCCGTGTCGAGAGGTGGAATTCTTTATTGACTTGCAACCGGGTACGGGTCCGATTTCGGAATCGCCCTATCGGATGGCTCCAGCCGAGTTGGTAGAGTTGAAAAGTCAAATTGAGGACTTGTTAGAGAAAGGTTTCATAAGGCCTAGTGTGTCGCCTTGGGGAGCACCGGTCTTATTGGTTAAGAAGAAGGATGGTAGATCCCGTTTGTGTGTGGATTATCGGAAGCTTAATAAGGTGACTATCAAGAACCGGTATCCATTGCCGCGTATTGATGATCTGATGGATCAGTTGAAAGGAGCCTCAGTGTTTTCAAAGATTGACTTGAAATCTGGTTATCACCAGATAAGAGTACGAGATGAGGATATTCAGAAAACGGCGTTTAGGACGCGGTATGGGCATTATGAATACTTGGTGATGCCGTTTGGAGTGACGAATGCACCTGCGATCTTCATGGCCTACATGAATCGGATATTCCATTCGTTTTTGGACAAGTTCGTGGTTGTGTTCATTGATGATATTCTCGTGTATTCGAAGAGCGATGAGGAGCATGAAGAGCATCTTCGTATGGTTTTGCAAGTGTTGCGGGAAAGAAAGTTGTATGCGAATCCGTCGAAGTGTGATTTTTGGTTGGAAGATGTGAATTTCCTTGGCCATATAATATCAAAAGAGGGAATTGCCGTGGATCCGGCCAAGATTGACACAGTACTTGCATGGAAGCAACCAGAGACGGTGACGGACGTGAGGAGTTTTGTTGGTTTGGCCGGTTATTACCGGAGGTTCATAGAAGGATTCGCTAAAATTGTGGCACCAATGACGCAACTTACGAGAAAAGATCAACCGTTTGCGTGGACTGAGCAGTGTGAACTTAGTTTTAAACTGTTGAAGGAGCGGTTGACGACTTCACCGGTGTTGGTGTTACCTCAGTCAGATGAACCTTATGAGGTTTATTGTGATGCGTCTCATCAGGGTTTGGGTTGTGTGTTGATGCAGCACAAGAGAGCAGTGGCTTATGCATCACGGCAGTTGAAGGTGCATGAGAAGAATTATCCGACGCACGATTTGGAGCTTGCGGCCGTGGTTTTTGCATTGAAGATTTGGAGACACTATCTTTATGGTTGCACTTTCGTTGTGTTTAGTGACCATAAAAGCCTCAAGTATCTGTTCGACCAGAAGGAGTTGAATATGAGGCAAAGGAGGTGGATGGAAACATTGAGAGACTTTGACTTTACCTTAGAATACCATCCGGGGAAGGCTAATGTGGTAGCCGATGCTTTGAGTAGAAAGAGTGTGTCAGTGTGTTCGGCACAAATGGCTAGTCAACAAGAGTTGTTGAGAGAGTTTCGTGACTTGCACCTAGAAGTAGAGTTTGTTTTAGGGAATATGAGACTGGGTATGATTACCATCTCAAGCGGTTTGTTGGAGGACATTGCAAATCGTCAAGATGACAAGTTTCTTATGGAGAAAAGAGCTTTGATTGTTCGAGGAACCAACCGAGATTTTAAGGTGGGACCGGACAACATTTTGAGATGTAATGGTAGGGTGTGTGTGCCCGATGCGATGGACTTGAGAAACACCATTCTAAGGGAGGCACACAAGAGTAAGCTTAGTATGCATCCCGGGGCAACAAAAATGTATCAGGACCTGAGGCAAGATTTCTGGTGGCCGGGTATGAAGAGGGATGTGGCCGAGTTTGTGGCGTCGTGTTTGACTTGTCAGAAGGCGAAGATTGAACATCAGAGACCAGCAGGGATGTTGCAGTCTTTAGATATCCCCGAGTGGAAGTGGGATAGCATTTCTATGGATTTCATCACTGGGCTACCTAAGACCAGGAGGAAGCATGATTCCATTTGGGTGATAGTGGATCGTTTGACGAAGTCCGCTCATTTTCTACCGGTAAGGATTACGGATACGGCGGCAAAGTTAACCGATGTGTATATTGTTGAGATTGTGAGGTTACATGGGATTCCGTCAAGTATAGTGTCGGATAGAGATCCAAAGTTCACTTCACATTTTTGGAAGACTTTGCATGAGGCGTTGGGGACGAAACTGAGGTTGAGTTCTGCCTATCATCCCCAGACCGATGGGCAAACTGAGAGAACAAATCAGTCACTAGAGGATTTATTGAGAGCCTGTGTGCTGGATGATCGTGGGAGTTGGGACGACGTGTTGCCGTTGATAGAGTTCACGTACAACAATAGTTACCATTCGACTATCGGAATGGCACCATATGAGGCTTTGTATGGGAGGAGATGTCAGACTCCTTTGTGTTGGTACCAAGATGGGGAAAGTTTGATAGTAGGACCGGAAATGGTACAACAGACGACGGACAAGGTCCGAAAGATAAGGGCAATGATGAAGGTTGCTCAAGATCGACAGAAAAGTTATGCGGATAGGCGTCGGAGGCCTTTAGAGTTTGAGGAGGGGGATCACGTATTTCTCCGTGTTACTCCAACAACGGGTGTTGGAAGGGCTTTGAAAGCGAAGAAGTTGACTCCGAAGTTTATAGGGCCTTATCAGATTACGGAGCGGATTGGGAAGGTAGCATACCGGATCGCGTTGCCACCGGTACTATCTTTGATTCATGACGTGTTCCATGTGTCGCAATTGCGGAAATATACACCGGATCCTTCACATGTGATCACACCAGATGATATCCAGTTGAGGGATAACTTGTCATTCGAGGTTCCACCGATCAAGATTGCGGATAGAAAGATGAAGCGTCTGAGAACGAAAGAAATACCTTTGGTGAAGGTAATATGGAACGAAGCTACAGGAGATACCACCTGGGAGCTTGAGAGTAAGATGAAAGAATTATACCCCAGTTTGTTTGACGACGTCTAAGTTTCGAGGACGAAACTTCTTTTAGGGGGGTAGTATTGTAAGACCCAAGATTTCTTTGTATAGTTGGTTTAAGGAATATTAGGGTTTCGATGTGTTCATGTGACGAAACATCGTGTAATTATTAGCTTTTGCTGTAATTGAGCCTGTTTAGTGCTCGTGCACTGTAATTGTACAGACTTTTGTCTTGTGATCCTGTTGCTTGAATAAGAAGTTAGTTGTGGTTTCAGAATAATAAGTTTTGGATTATTCTTGTTTTTGAAAAAACGAGTAGGATTTTACCCGTCGTTGTAAAATCTTATTGCGTCTGTTTTGAGTGAGGTTTCGGATGGAAGTTTTATATATCTGCACGAGTTAAGATATATTCTGAGAATAATTTTCTGAAGTATGGAAGAAAATTACAGTCGCGGAAAAAGATTCGGCGATAAGTTTTGGAATGGAAAAACGTTAGACGTTCTTTCCGTAAGTTTTATGTTTTTGTGTTTTACGTTCGTCGCGTCGCGCGAGAGCTGAACGTGCGAGTGTTTCTATGAGGTTTTGAGTTTCATCTCAAGTGGATTTGGTTTGGTTTGATCCAATGGCTAGGGTTTTGTCTTGGCATTTTGTCTTTTGATCCAATGGCCATGTGTGAGCAAGAGGCTATGTAATAGTAAGGAGGTTTAGTGACCTTGGCACTTAGAAAAACATCACCAAACATCTCATTCTTTCTCTCTTTCACGTGGAACTCCATTTCTTAACCTTAACCTTCACAAATTTTCCATTCTTCACCATTTCACTCCATTTCAAGCTTTGGAGCTTTGAGGAAAGTTGTAGAGAATCACTTTCTTGAGGTAACCCTCTCTTCTCATCTCCTAGGTTGGTAGATTTTTAGAGTTGTGAGGTTTTTGGGTTTATGTTCTTAAGAGGGTTTGGTGAGAAAGGTTGTTCTTGCTAGTTCTTGTTTCATGAAAGTTGTTCATGAGGGTGTAGTAAGCATGTGTAGGCTTTGTTATTATTGTTTTCCATGAGTTTGTGAGAATCTCATGAGAAAAGTTAGGGTTTTGAAAGTTTAGAGTATTGATCAATTACATGAGGTTATGTTGTAAGGTTTTGAAAAGAAAAGTTGTCTTTGAACCTTTGGGCGAAAGGGAAATGCGTTGCATGGTTTTGTTTTAGAAAATCCGATGAAAAATATTTTGAGATTTATGAAAATATTTCCTAAGTGTTTTTGGGTAGTGTTTTGGGTTCAAAATGATTTAAAACTATGGTGACATGTGGTGTCGCTTTTTACCTTGAAAACACGTTTGAAAATGATTACCGGACGGTTAAGGCCCGTAATGAAACTTGTGCTTGGATTTGGTTTTGATTTTGGGAATGAAAATCAAATAACTTGCACTCGAAGCAACCAACATGCTTTCGGAAAATGAATTGCTTGCTTATGAAAATGGTTTGTTTTTATACCTTGAAAAGATGTTGGGAACTAATAGAATCAAACTAGGCTTGGGTGGAAAAAGGTGGTGTGAGTTGCTGTCTTTTGCTGTCATGACAGTTGAAACTCGCCAGGCGAGTGGTTACTCGCCAGGGCGAGTGTCACAGGTCCTGACAACTCGCCAGGGCGAGCTCCAGGGCGAGTAAGACCAGTACTCTCTGCCTTCACTCGCTATCAACTCGCCAGGGCGAGCTCTGGGAGTTGAGATTTTGGATTTTGATTTCTAAACTTGGTTTTTAACATTCTAATCCCTTTTTATTAATTTATGGAAGTGGTTGGGATTGGAAACGAGTTTTCCGGGTACTCGGAAAGTACGTAACTTATAACGCAAGAAAACGGCCATTTTGCATTTCAAATTATTTAAGACTTTTGGCAATTGTTTTGGGTCCTAAAAATAGTACAAATAACTCATGGGGGTTGATCAATACGGTAGTTTTTGGTATGGTATCCGAAAGAGTGGATTTTCCTTAGAAACCTTCAAGTTTTTGGGGTTTTGGTGTAGTCTCAATACGATTGGTTAGAGAACAATGTATTGATTGTTACGCTGCTTGTTTTAGGAAGCGCGTTGTGTTGTTTGAGCGTGTGTTGTTGACGGAAGCTTGCCGAGGTAAGGGCTCCACTTTATTTCTGTCTTTTCACTGAGAAACAGCATGTTGGTTATTTTAGTGATGTGTGTTGGTGTGCTTGGCATATTTGTGTTATGTATACTCGTTGATGAGAACGTGTTTACATTACTTGTGCAATTTACATATGATTTGGAAAATATATGTATGAATTGCTATGATTTAGTTACATACGCTTGAGAGGTATGTATGTGTGGCATTAGCATATGTAGGGAATCGTATGCTCATGCATTCATTGTGCGTAGTTGCGTGAGTGGACTACGGGGTGTTGGTTGCGTGAGTGGACCCACCCAAAATCCTACGGGATCTTATTGAGTACAATAAGTGGTTGCGTGAGTGGACCACGGGGTGTGATTGCGTGAGTGGATCCACCTTAACCCTTTGCGGTTTTATTGGTTATGATTAGTAATTCCGGAATTCATTTGCATGTGGTAGCTCTGGCAGTACCACACTCATTGTAGAAGTCTGCATTAGGCTTGTTGTGCATTATATATATAAGCCCGTTGGCGGGAATTGTTGAATGTTTTAAGAGCTTTCTCTTGTGCTTTGTGGAAATATTTGTTATGTGTACAATCTCTCGCACCGGTTATATATATGTACCTTTATTTTTGTGGTGACCCTTTCTTTCATTTGCGGGCTCATCCCACCCCAGATGACGATGTAGGTCGAGAGGATGGTGTTGGCAGTTCTAGGCCTTAGTGAGCAGGTGTTGAAGCTGGAGTGGTAGTTTAGTTAGACTATGCGCCGGTGTGTTTGTGCACCGTGCTTTTTGTTTAGCATAGGACATTCTAACTTCTTTTGGTTAGCTAGTGCTTGTAAGCACATAGACTTATGGATTGTAATTATTCAGGTTTACACTTAACGTTTTCGAATACAATATATATATATGGTGTGATATATATATGGTTCGTTTGTAATATTTAATGTCGGCTCAATTAAAAATGTTTTGCGCACTCTGAGCGTTCGTTAAAAAAAAAAAAATAATGCCCTTTTTGCGTTATGAAAACGGGGTGTTACAGTTCCCACCAGAACCACTTGCAAGCTTTTGCAACATTTCTTCATAATACGAAGTTGCTTCCTTTTCCACTTCGTCTTTTCTAGAATTGCTCGAGTTGCTTAATATTGTTGAACAGATCTCAATTCGGAGATCCATAATGGTTCCTTCCTTTCCACTTGGACCATGCTTTTTCATTTTGGACCAACCTTTGAAACTTTCCATTTGCCCTCCTTCCCATTCAGCCAGAAACTTCATGCAAAACACCCCACAGTTGTCTGAATCAACTTGATTTGGCACCTTTGGTGTATCCCACTCAAATGAAGCAAACTGGAAAGGCATCTTCTTCTTCTTTTGCTTATACATTTCCGTTAGAAATGGTTCAACCTCGCAAAGCCACACATCAAACATTTTTTTGTATATGGTGGGCTCACCATTCATGTGGTTCAATTTCTCTCCTGGCGCCATCATCAAGCTGTTCAGCAATTCAAATTTTTTGCTCTTCAAATTTACTATGAAGCACACATAATGACTTCCCGGGTTCCCAACTATTGCCGGCGTCATGACCTGTTTCATCAGCAAAGGCATCATCTCAAACATATTATTAAACTAAATTATGTCTAAAATCATCTCAATCATAGTATGTCAGCTATTCAGTCATACTAAAATCATTATCTCAAACAGATTATTAAACAGTATTAACTAAATTTATCATAAGTCAATAAAGGTTTTGAACCGAGACTTACATATTCTAGCTTCGTAGGATCAATCGCCTTCCAATCCATGTATTTGAAGTATTTCAACCTCTCAACGAATCTTGCACATGCAATTGATTTACTAACAGCAGGAAATTTTTCCATGTCAACCTGTTTATATAAAAAGAGTAAAATTAATTCCAAAAAGAGTTAAAGAGTATGTAAAAATTAACCAACGGTGTAATTAGTCTTGTCATGTTGTCAATTGGTTGATTCCAATTCAAGCAATTGACCCAGGTGTTTATGACCCAGCATGACACCCATTCATCTTTCCGAAGTGTCCACAAGTCACTCCTTTGCAGAGCATAAGAATGAGCCTTGTTCTCTGAGCAATACATAATCTCATCCCTATATAATAATTAATCATTTAGTATTTTATAGTACTAGTATTTGATCTAAGATTACAAGCTGTAGTATTTGCTAGAACCAAAGAACATAAAAATAAGGCCTAAAGATCTGGAAACCATTTTACTATTATAATGGTTTCAGTGTATAACATCTTGAAACCATTTAAAATTACGAATGGTTTCGTTTCCACTATTTAACAATATTAATATTCCAGAAACAGTACTAGAAGAAAAGAACAAAAGTCCAGAAGCTAACAATTTTAATATTGCAGAAATAGTACTATAATATTAAGCAAAGAGCTGGAAACAATTTTATAATACAAATGGTTTCAATGTATAACATCCTAAAACCATTAAACATCACTAATGGTTTTGTTCCCACCATTTAACAATACTAATAATTCAGAAAGATCATTAATACAAGTTCTAAGTTATTACTTATCATGCACATCACTCCATGCATATGTTGTCAAATCCTTCTGCTTCTTAGTCGCCTTTGACTCATGGACAGCTTCGTCATAGGGGCTTGAGAGGTACTTTGACTTCTTCAAAGGTCTTTTCCGTTCAGGGATAGCACCACTAGAGTAAAGCATATCATGGGTCCTTCTTTTCTTTTTCTGCACAGGTTCAGCATTATCCACGTCGGTTACCTCATCCGGTAAGACAGACCTTAATGGACTTGCACTGTCAAATAAAGTACATAATTGTTAGTTTGCAGAATTTAAATAATATTGTTATTTGCGCAGAAATTAATTAATCATGTTCATGTTAGACTCATGTTTTAAACCATTCCTTCAGCTAAATGGTTTCAGACATATACAAAGACAAAACAATGATGATATAGCAGAAACTTCATGAAAAATTAGCACTAAACAAATAGAAGTATGTAGAGAATAATTGCTAGATATAATTGACTTACTCTATACAAATGTCTGGGTCAGACTTATCCTCATGCTTCACATTTGGCGGTGCCTCATACAAAATTAGCGCAAGGCTTTGACTGCATTCTGTCCCCGTTGAAGCTTCACCCGCATCAAAAAACTCTGGACATTTCAGAATTGTTTCAGCTGTCACTGAATCAGATTCCTGTGACACCGAATCTGTCTTATTCAAGCTGACACCATCAAAACCAGCAACAAATAAAAAACCATTAAAAGTTAAAAGACATCATGACTAAAAAACCATTAAACAGACATCATATATAGTCATTTCTTACTCTGAATTAAAGAATTGTGGAAACTTCAAGATAGTTTCCTGTGTCACAGTATCCATTGCCTGCGACCCTGAATCCTTGTTTTCTGAATCAATTTTATTCAACCTGCAATCAAAACCATTGAGAAATATTTTCAAAGTTTTGATCTAAGATGTAATTATAGTTTTACATAATCACAAATAATAAACCAAAAAAAAAACATGATATAGATTAATTGCTTACTCTGCATTTTCAGTTTCACCACCATCAAAATATTGTGGAAACTTTTCAATAGTTTCCTGTGTCAATGTTAGCCCGACATTGCACGCAGCCTTCACCGATTCATCAAGGAGCTCCACATTGATTTCAACTTCTTCATCATTGTAACACCCCAAACCTCAATTAATAAAAGAATAATAATTGGGAGAAATTGTTGGGGAATTACTTGAAATTAAAAGGGATTTTGAGGAATAAGAGTTAAGTGGTAGTAAGTGAAGGGGTATGATGGGAATTACCATAGAAAAGGTTTATAAAAGAAACAAAACATCCCTTAGTTCATTTCACTATTTCCTGAAACACAAAGTCAGGAAGCTCTCATCTCCCTCACCTCTCTCTCACGCCCTCCCTCCATTTTCCACCATCTTCCATCAAGCTTCACTCCAATCCAACATGCAATCAACACTTGTTCTTAAGTTTCAATTCCTCTCTTAAGCCATATTTCTCTCATGCTTCATAGTTTGGCATGCATGTTCATCATTCTCTTTGGATTCAAGTTTTGTGGAAAGAAGAAAGGAAACTACAGCCACTGCATGTTATGAATTCCAAGAATTGAAGTGTTATTGTGCAGAATTTTGAGGTAAGAATAAAGGAATTCTTTCCCTTCCATGTTTACTCTTAAACCCTATTTTCAACCAAATACTCATCCTCACTTTCTCACTTGAAATTGAATGTTGCATGTGTGATTATCACCTCCAATACGAGCCTTAAGATGCGTATAAACTCATGGGTAAGGCTGGGAGTATTAAATCAGAAGTAACAGAGGCAAATTTAAGGAATTGGAGGATGTTGGTTAAACCCGTATTCTAGGACAGGGTCTCACTAAAACGGTAATTACGCTCTCCTCGTAACTCCGTTTGAAACGATTCCTTTTTCTATGGATAGCTAACAAAATTCCCTTCGTTTTAAGTACAAACTTCGTAGGTTTTGCTTTAAAATTGAAGTCTGTAGAGCATTTTGAAGTTGGAGACCTAATGCTGAGTTGTGCTGAAAATTCTGGTGTACTCGCTGTAGCGAGTAAGAGCTCGCCCGGCGAGTCTCTCAGGGCAGAAATGCTCTATAAGTGTGGAAATTTGATGCTAGGGTGTTGGAGGCACTATTGGGGACTCCTTGAAGCAACCGGGATTGATTTCAAAGTCGTAGGGAACACGCAGAGTCAGAATTAAGCTTCTTTTACAGGTGGGTTCTTTAGGCTAGTTTAGCTAGATTCCCCATTAATCTAAATTTGCATGATAACTTAGGAAAATTAGGAATTGTTGTGTGAGGGGAATTAAATCCCAAATTTCCCTCCATTCTGTTTTAATATTATGTATGTTATCTTGCTGCACTGGTTAAATGAGGATTGTAGGTGTTATTTCTGAAAAACTATGATTTTAGCAAAACAGAGTAATTTCTGTATGAACTCGCTACAGCGAGTAGCTGGCGAGCATTCATGGCGAGCTGGGTTCTGGGCTGATGAAACTCGCCATGGCGAGCTTCTGTTCGCCACAGCGAGTTGATTTAGGTCAGGACCTATAATCTCGCCATGGCGAGCTGGTAACACGCCATAGCGAGCTTGTACAGAATTGATCTATATTTTTAATTTCTAAACAAATTCACATGCACTCGTTTTATATCCTCATCAGAGTCAGATAGTTTGCAGTAATGTAATTAATATAATATCAAACAGAATGTTAATCACAGATTATCACTAGGGCATAACTTAGCATTTGATTAGGTTGTATGCTCCCCGGGTTTTGGGAAATTATGGTAGTAATAACTAAATTAGCATCAGTCAATTATGAGCGATTTGTGATATCGCGCTATGGACTCCCAATGGGATAATCCATTAGGATAAGTTATTGTGAGCTGCATACCGTGACCGAATCGGTTGACGGATATGGCAGGCCTCTGAGACAGGCTCACCTCAGAGTGTCCTTGTGTTTATAATGAATAAGAGTTTACTAATCTGTGATACACCTTTATGTTATGCTATTTATGACATGTTAGTTATGTTAGTATGTACGACTGATTTAGGTGCCCCCGGTGTAGTCACCTCTAGGAGGGTAGTAGGACTCACTGAGGCTTAGTAGTCTCACCCCACTCCAAATCAATTTTTTTAGGTAGACAGGTTAACTGGAGCAAGGACCAGGATGGAGCTGATGATTTGGAGCTGAGCTTGGATCATCGTACTAGACGATTTAGTCTTCCTTTGTTTTAGTTTACCTGTATACTTGAAATTCTATTCTATTTCCGCTGTATTATTGATGCTCATCAAATGTTGTAATGATTTAATTGTAATTCATCTGTTTTACCTCGTTAAATTTATAGTACTCAGATTCCATTAATTATGTCTTGACTAAATATTCTAGATATTTTAGTTGGGGCGTTATAATCATCTTCATTTTAATCATTATTGAACCTGAAAACATTTACACATGCTATTTGATCAAACTTACATAAAAATATTATTATTTAATTAGGTCATCAATATTTACAATAAAAATATTTACAATTAGGTCATCAATAAACCATGTTAAGTTTAAAATAAAAGTTAGTACATTTGGGCATCCGAACTTTCACCCACTTCAGTTTCAGCTCCAGCTCCACTCTCGGTTCCAGCTTCAACTTCTTTAGATTCAGCTACCTCCACCCCCCTTGGTTCTGCTGAAATGGTTTTGGCATCCTCATTTTCATCACTTTCATCGTCATTTTCATCATTTTCATCCTCATTTGCATCATTATTGACCCTGATAAAATTGAACATGCTATTTGGTAAAACTTACATAAAATTAATATTATTTACTTATTACTAAAATATTTGAGGATCAAATGATGTTGGTAAACAAAGAAAACTATTCAAAAACAATTATCATCATCAAATGGTTTTGGTGAAAGAATGAGTGAAACCATTTCACATGCAACATGGTTTCAGACAGTATTAAAAAAGTAATCAAACAGTATTATATATTTTATTTACAATTAAGTGATCACTAAACCATGGTAAGACTTAAAATAAATGTTAGTACCTCTCTACATCAGAATTTCCTCCAGCATCATCACTCTCACCATCTTCACTTTCACCGTCTTCACTTTCATCGTCTTCACCTTTGGTTTCAGGTTCTTCAGTTTCGGCTATCTCCACCCCTTTTTGTTCTTGTGAAATTGCATGTTGTTTTGCAGAAGTTCCAACACTTTCCTCAACTATCCTCCTCTCTAAGGTTTGTACGGCTCCATTGTAGATCCGTATGCACCCTCTATAATGATCAAGATATTCCTCTACCTGCATATGGTTTATATATATGTAATAATATATATTAGTCAAACAATTGAGGACTTAAAGTAACTGTTCACACACACACATATATATATATATATATATATATATATATATATATATATATATATATATTACTAATTTATACCAGTAATATTATGGTTCTCTCACCTTAGATAAAGGACAAGTATCTGGATCAAAACACATCGGAAGTGGTCCTTCATCAGTGCGATTAAGTCGTTTGACCCCAACTGTCAATCCATGCTCAAGCCCCATAAGGTCGTGGACCTTCTGAAGGTCTTGGGTTGCGGTTTTCACATCCCAATCACGCAGCGATGGGAACTTTTGTTTTCCAGTCAACAATGGGCTTCTCTTCCCCATTTTATCCATATAATTAATCTGCAAAATAAACCATTAGCCAATCAATATGGTTTTATATAACAGGGTATCAAAACCATTAAACCATACTAATGGTTTCAGTTACTATAAACGGAATATTTTTATGCAAAGTAATGTCTCTAAGAGTACATACTCAGAGTGAGTGATTCAATGCTTATATATCACACACACACACACACACAGACAACCAGACACGCACACACACACACATGTGATAGATTTGGTATCAATGTTCTAAGAAAACAATATTTCTTGGACTGCAAAGGAACGTTAGGTACATGTCCACTAAGCAACTAACATAAGTTCAGTTTACAAGCACAAACAAATTACTTTCATAAAAATCTCATGGAGCAGAACCCATCAAACTACTAGAACAATCTTAAGCAAACTCCTTGAAACCATTTAAAAATACAAATGGTTTCAGTGTAACACATCTTGAAACCATTTAACAAAACTAATTGTTTCCAGCATTTAACAATACTATATATATATATATATATATATATATATATATATATATATATATATATAGAGAGAGAGAGAGAGAGAGAGAGAGAGAGAGAGAGAGAGAGAGAGAGAGATTGATTACCATTAGGAAGTGGAAGTCCGCCAATGGATTTGCCACATCTTGATTTTGTAGTCCGTCTTTCATGTACTGCAGAACATGCGAACACCAATTATACGATGCCACCTCTTCTAGGACTTGGACATAATGGAGAGAAACAAAACTACTGTTAGTAGGGCACAATATGTTGTGGATTATCAAACATATTGCACCCTTAACCCATGACATGGGTTTCTCCAATATTTTCATCTGTGCTTCCAACTCAGTCACTTTAACAAATGTAGAGTAGTTTCCTACCAACCCCAACTCTTTTCTCAGTCTCTTTATAGCTGCTTCAGAGCAGCGATCAACATTGATTTGCTCCCCACTCATTGGAAGCCCATATACTCGGTGCACATCTTGCTCGGTCAATGGCAGCACATCTGTTCTGCTTAATCTAATCCACATGTTTTCCTTTTCAAAGTGTTTCACAATCCATTCCACAAAGAAGGTGTGGATTTTTGTCCATTTGCAGAGATGTGTTAATCCACCAAAACCACTCTCATGCAAAAGCTTCACTATATCATCCATTCTTTTTTTCCCATTGATTGACTCCATAAGGTCATAGACCTTAGGAATGCTTATTTTGTGCCTTAGTCGTTGATCAATATTCTGCGCCTCAGAATTTCCATCAGTTTCTTCTTTCTTTTTCCCCTTGCTTTTTTGAGTCAACCTCTTTTCCTTAACTTGTTTATTATCATCCGAGCTTTCATCATTGATTTTTGTCCCTCCCCCTCTTTTACCACGGTTCCTCTGATTCTTGTCCTTCCTTTTTTCCTCTTCTTCCAATGGTGTCAAGCCGAGACTGAAATTTGGGATTGACTCCAAGTCCTTTGTTTTTTTGGTCTGCATCAAAGAAAACAATTTTAGTCATCAAATGGTTGTGGTGTAACACAGTCTGAAACCATTCCTTGTGCCAAATGGTTTCCAGCATCAAAGCATTACCACAAATGGTTCACAAATTTAAGAATTAGATAAAACTCTTTAAAAAGGATTCAATTTAAATACATTGCTAAAACAGCCCTTAAAATAAATCAGAGCAACCCTTAATCATGTCATAAAAACCATTAAGTTCAATCAATGGTCAAGTGTATAACATCTTATTATTCTGTTTTAGTAAAAATGTTACCACAGATATACAACCCCTAAAACAAATGTATAAATTAGATAAAAATCTTTAAATAGGATTCAATTTTAATACATTGCTAAAACAGCCCTTAAAACAAGTCAAAGCAACCTTTAATCATGCAGCATGTTAGACTCATGTCAAAAAACCCATTAAGTTCAACAAATGGTTTTAGAGTAAAACCCCCTGAAACAATTCCACATCCAAATTTATTTCACACATGATGTGAACCAAATCAACACACAGAAATCCCTTTCCAATAACAATTTACAAACTATTTATTTGATTTGAAATGAGAAATAAATTTAAACTCTTAATTTAGGGTTTTCACAGATGCATGCAATTACTTCCAAAACCATAACACCATTTCCAACATATCAACAACACAATCGCAACAAATGGTTCAACAAATGGTTTTGGTGTAACACATTCTGAAACCATTCCTTGTGCATAATGGTTTCCAGCATCAAATCATTACCAAATCAACACTCAGAATCCCTTTCCAATAACAATTTACAAACTATTTATTTGATTTGAAATGAGAAATAAACATAAACTCTAATTTAGGGTTTTCACAGGTGCATACAATTACTTTGAAACCCATAACACCATTTCAAACATATCAACAACACAATCGCAAAAATTTGAAAGGAAAAGTAAAAATTAATTAGTTAATTTGGGGATTATCACTTATATAACCATTTCGAACGATTGTAGCAACATACATTCATGTTAGAACCGTTTTCTAGTAAAAAAAAAGTTGACGCAGAGTTGACGACGTTAGTACCTGGTTTGTTTTCTTCATTTCAGTGTGACGATGAGGATGATGTTAGAATTGTGATGATGCTGATGATGGCGATGGTGTCGTGATCGTCTTTTTCCGGCGACGGTTACAGTGACGGAGATGACGGTTCCGTTTTCGCGGTGACGGAGTGATCGTGTTTCGTTCAGACAGAATAAATGCAATTCAAATAAAAATAGAAAATGAATAACGGTTTCCTTTTTGGTTTGGGCTGTGCGGTGTATTAAGTAAAACGTGGTGTAAGCTAGCAATTGGGCTGTGTTACCGTGTTTATGGTCCAAGGCTTTATGGACGGTCCATAAAGATGGTTTATGGACAGTAACCGATCCCGTCAATATAACATTTGGCCTAGAGTTGATTCTGATTTATTTGGTTTCTTAAAAGTAGAATTGATTCTGTCTCCAGAATTGATTCTACCAGCTGAAGCTATAAATTATAGTTTCTGGTTCTAGAATTGATTTTTACACTAAATTTTTTTGTTCAATTCACTTTTGCATGAATATATCCAAACATAAATCACTTTAACTTAAAACCAATTTTGGCCAGAATCAATTTTACAGAATCAATTCTGTCAAAATCAATTCTCGTCACCGCAGAACCATACGTACACTAAATGAAAACCCAAAAATCCATGAATATTATATTGAAACTGGATGTTATTTTCCATTTCTTTTTCCCTTACTTCTACGTGCTAAATCTCTCCAATCTTTTTTCTTATTTATTTTCTTTTTCATTAATATCATTTGAACATTTCAAAATGGCGTACTTGTAAATTTGTAATCGATAAACAAAATTAAAACAAAGCAGAGGAATTCATTAAGAACAGAGCATATAACTTCCTAAGTATTTCCATAAATATTGTACGTACTACAAACTTGGTAAATGAAATGAACTCCGACGCAAATCCAATTTGTCCTTTGAGTTTGACTTTGTAACTTTAAAATAGAGAGTTCAAATTCTACAAACAATTATAAGAAGATTTATAATATCTCCCTCAATAATAATAACTTATCTTCTTAAAATTGAGAGTTGAGTCTAACTCATTATTACAAAATCGGTTTATAAGATGAGGCTATCTCGTCTGGTAGCGGAACTTGATAAAAAGTTGCCCAACAGACTATGTACAAGCTCTTAATATTATCTTATAATTGAGCGTTGGATTTAACTTATCCTTAAAAACAGATTTGTAAAATGAAGATTGCTCTCACTTATAAACACACATTAAGAACATCTCATAACTAATGTGGGTCTTCTTAACATTTTTCTCCCCTATTTAAAAAAGAAAAACCAAGGGTGACAATGCAATTTAACACTAGTTTAAAAATAACCTCAACTAAACTATGTTTTGTGACCGAAACATGCCATAAATTACATGTTATATTTCTTCAACATTTCACCATGTCACCACAAGGTTATAAATATGTCTCAAATTAAATCATATGTCTCCAAAGAAAAACTTAGAAAAAGAATAATATTATCTAGCCACATTTTACTTGAATCTCAAGAAATCTTTAAAAAAAAAAAAAGAGTACAAATATTAGAGATGGTTTGGGTTATTCAGATCCTCCTCCACCTCCTGCAGCAAACACCAATTCTCAAACAAGTCCAGGATCAACCCAAATACAGCAAGGTATGGCCTATACTAATGACCCTCCTCGTGAGGCAAATAATAGTTCACAAAGAAGTCAGACAATAAGTGCAGAAGGATTGTCATACAGTAACACTAATTGATATATGGCCAATAGGTATATTTCAAGAGCCTAAGATCAATTGTATTTTATTTTATTTTTAACAAATTCTATTTTATTTTCCTCTTTAATTTAATATGGACCCGTTCAAAAGGCCAATCTTATTATTTTTAAATTTTTTTAATTAACTTTTATATTTACTAGCCGCCAAAATTTTCCGTGCCCGTTTGTATGATCGATATTCTTTTTTTTTTTGCTGTGATCGAAATTCTCTATTGTGCAAATATAAATAACTACTTAATCTCCTTTTTTATTGGACTTAGTTAATTGATAACTACTTAACATCCTTTTTTGTTGTGGCTAGTTATTAAGAAGAAAAAAATTATATATATATATATATTTTTACTATAAAAAAACTAAAAACATACTTTTATGTGGAAGTTGTGCTTAGTTATTAAGAGAAAAAAAAATTATTTACTAAAAAAAACTGAAAATCTATTTTTATGTGGAAGATATTTTCCAACATATACAAATATTTAGTTTTTTTTAAGGGTAAAATAGGTATAATAAAAAAACCATCCCAAAAATTTGTATCCTCTTTATATATAGTAATAGATTCTCTAGTTTTTATTATTGTAAAATTTTTCTTTTATTAAAAATATTAAAAGATTTCTTCAAAAAATAAAAATAATATCAAAAGTTCACTTTTAAACTATTTTTGAGATGTTTATATCTTTAAAACTACACAAATGAGCAACAAGTTATAGGAAAAAATGACACATGTCAATCTATAAGCATGTCCACATAGGAATTTGGTTGGCAATAAATGCCAAAAACTTAGCTTCTTTTAGGCAAGTTTTTTGAATTTGAAAAGAGAGGGAAAAATTTGTGAAGAAAACCTCTAAAGGGCCAAAATGTTACCACATTGTGTGCAAGGCCCAATCAATTGAGCCCAAATCCAAAACAAATTAAGCTTGGTGTTTCAAACAAAAAATGACATGTAGAGGCTATCTGGTCAAAAGCAGAACAGTGATGGGTCACTTTCATTACCAACAAAAATCTGACCATCAAAGAACCAAACCATGGATATTGAAAACAGATTCCAACTTTCAAATTTCAAACTCCTCTATCTCTCTCTAAACACCAAAGCCACCCACTTCTTCTTTAATTGATGAACTCCATTCCGTTTTCCTTTCAAAGAAGAAACCCATGGATGGATGAATATTGAAAACTGAGCTCCTCCCTCCCTCAAGGTATGTTCATTTATTTTCATTTTTGAAATCCTCCATTTTCTCTTCAATCTCTCTTACTCTCTATTCTTTATCTTCCTCTCCACACAAATTTTATGTTTTGATGCGTTGCTCCTTTTCTTTTTACAAACATTGTGACGGCAAATAACGAGGAAGCAGCGCGCAAACAAAAACAACAAGGTAAGGTATTTTCTTTTTCGGATTTAAGATCCATTCTGTTGTGTTTCTGCTACTCACATCGTTTAGGTTTTGATGTGATTTTGTTTTTAGGGTTTTTTTTTTTCTTCTTTTGTGGTGTTTGAATTTTCAATTTCAGTTTTTATCTAATTGTTTGTTTGTCTTCCTGAAATTCGATGATTGCTACTATGGTATTTTCAGTTGTGTTTCTAATTGATAGTTTCTTGATTTGCAGCTACCAAATGGGTTAAGGGAAAACAAATGGAAGAAGTTTTAACTATTAAGAATAAGTAAGTACAAGCTTTAGAATTCTTGAAAACTTTTATTATGTTCTGGCTATATCATTATATTGTTTGTTCTTTGTTTCAATTTTATTGATATATTTGAAATACGGTGATTTTCATGATTAGGGAGAGGAGATTTGGATTCAGAACAAATATTGGGTAATTTTCTGAACTTTAATTTGTATTATTAGTAGTATAGTATCTAGCTGATGTTTGGTTTGTGGTGTATTTTATATGGTTTTCTATTTTTTGACCTTGCATATTGTTGCTTAGTTGTCATATTTATTAGGATTTGTTTCTCTCTTTTAGCTAAAAATCCCTACATTTTAGGAGTTGATTGTGGGATTTAGATAGTTTTCTCCACTCCACTGCAATATGATTTATTTTTGTTAAATTTTAGATTTTGTTTTTATATTTGTATCAATCTTAATATGTTTTATTTGTTATTTGTACCGGGATGGTTAATTTTTTTTTTTTCTATTTCATTTTGTTTTACATTTATGTAGTTTTTCTTTCTTATTCATAGTAGCAAAATTTACAATTCATTTGAAGTTGTGTATTTTTCATGAAATTTTATTTCTAATTATCTCATGAGTTGGTTAAGAATTGTCTTTATTATGTACTTAATGGATTATTGTCTTTTTTAGTTGTTCCAATTTAATAGTAATCCTTTGATATAAGGATTAGGTGTATTTATTCCATAATTTTAAATCGCAACTTGCATTGGCTTAGAATGATACTGTTTTTTTTTTTCTTCTTTTAGGTTTTGACTCTGATCCATCATAGCAAAGCTGACACAAGTCAACCATAAAACATTGTCAGACAAAATTTCCACTTCTTTTGGCAATATTCAGCTGGTTACACTACTTTTTCATCCTCAAGTCACTCTCAAAATCGAATCTCATCCCATCAACACTTTTCCATGCTCTATTGGTAAGATTATTCGAATTTTGAAATTCAAATTTTACCCCTTTTGCTTTTCAATATCACTAATTGATTTGGTCATGCTTTATCCCTCTTTAATTTCTATTTATTACTTCTAAGGTCTTTTCACAGAACCCCAAGATAAATATTTGAGGTGAACTAACTTGCATATAGTAGACCATGGTACGTTATTTGAATGAATGAATTCACATTCCCACCATTTATTACATTTTTTTTTGTTTTTATCTGATTTGGTTTGGTTATGCTTTAGGAGGATTCTTCTGTTTCTAAAGGGGAACAAGAACAGGTGTATACTTATCAATTTATTTGGAGGCTGTGAAAACTGCCAATATGTCTGAAGGATGGAGCAGAGATGTCAAAATTAAGTTTGTTCTATTCAATAAGCGCAATACCAACATGACAATCACAAAAGGTGGATTTTACTTCCCTCATAATGATTTAAATATTTTATATATGTTCAGAATGTGAAGCTCTCATTTTCCCTTTTACGCGACTAAATTTACTCTTGATACATGATTTTGCCAGAAACCAGACATGATTTGAATGCAAAAGAGGTTGATTGGCACATACTCTTTTTTCAATGTTCATTTTCAGATTTCACTTTTCTCTTTTCACTTATAGTTTGATACTTTTAATTACTTTTATTTTGATTCCTTGAATTATTGTCATTCCTTGAATTCCTTACTTTAGTGAGAGTTGATTAGGTACATAGCTTGATTGTATTTGAAAACTCTTCATTAGATGGATTTAATTTTTCTTATTGTGAAAGTGAGCACTCAAAGTATTTGAAGAAATTTTTCAATATGAAAAATTGATGGCTTTGTGGTCTTATTATTCATGCTTTCATATGAAATCATATCTGCAAATTTCATGATATGTATTAATCTGTATGGTATTCTTTTTTAATTATTTTCACTCTCAAAATGTAAATCTCTTTGAAATCTTACTTTTGTTAACTCTTTCTTTTTTAAATATTCCTTATTCATGTTGTTGATTTGAGTGTTTTGAATTCTGATTTTGATGATTGATGGACAAAATTGTGATTTGAGACAATATTTGATTAGTATAATTTTGTGGAGTGTTTATCAAAATCAAAGCCCGCATATACTGCATCAAAAGGCATCGATTTTGTGCTAAAGAGTTTGTCTTTTTTCCATTTTTCGAACTTTCAGTTTTACATTCTATGAAATTTTAAATTTGTACTCGCTGAACCATCTATGGTTGTATGTCTCTTACCTTTAATGCTAATACCATGATGCTTTCTTATTTATGATTTCCCTTTTTACAGGGAGAAAGAGATTTAGCTAAGACATTATTATCTGGAGCAAGGTTATCAATAGCAGCTGCTCTTGCCACACTGACAAAAAGTATTTAATGAGAAGTCTTCCCCTTTCTTTCTCTTTAGTCCGAATTTGTATATTGCAATGATATACGGAAGAAACAATTATGATTTGTGAAATTTTCTACGATTACTTAAGTGCTAATATGTATATTGTTTGACTAGATATTGCTAACTCAAAATATCTTTAACATTGCCTTTTTCATTTGATGCATTATGGTTCAATAGAAATAATATATCTTTGTACCAAAAAATAATAATGATGTATGTGATATATCTGAAGTTGTAACTGGCTGTGTCATGTTTTGCCTTGGATTAGTGAATTTTATTTAATCCGATTGAATTTCATGCAAGTGTTATTTTAGTTAATGTCATATAATTTACTCAAGTGCTCAAACTGCATGTTTTGTGATTTATCTCATATCTTATTAGAATGACTCAAGTGTTCAAACTACATCTAATTGTGGGATTTAGATGGTTTTCTTAAGAGTAGTGTTAAGAGTAATTAAAAATGTCATCTAAATTAAGAAGGGAGAACTAAGAAATTCCTATTTAGATATTTTTAGTATGAATGACTTCATTGTTTTTTCACTATGAATATCTAAAAGGTAATCATCCAAGTCTACTCTATGAATCCTTTTAAATCTTTGGACTATGTCATAAAAATCAAAATTTTGTTAAACTGAGAAGCAGACTTGGATGATTACCTTTTTTCTAGACATGATTTGAAATGTAAAAGATGGAATGTAGTTTTATGTGGTTTTATCTATTGGGATTGTCCCAAATGTGTTATTAAAGTTAATTTTTGAGATTACGATCTGGTTTCTGTGTTGTGGTTTTCTCTTTTAAGCATTTTCCTTCTTATAATGTCAAGAGGGTTTACATTTGAGGCGTGTCTACTATTAATTTTTGCTACTAGATGCTATCTTAGAAACTTCTTGAAGCATTTGTAGTACAATTTATAAATGTCAGCAACGGCAACGCATGGTAATTTTTCTAATATTCTTCATTTCAATTTTGTTTTAAATATGATTATAGGATATGTACTACAAAAGTTTAGAATCAAGAGGCATTTTTTTTTTCTTCCTGTATTAGCAGGTTTCTATAAGAGAGCACCAGCTCTATTTTGATGGGCCTATTATGATGCAACAATTGTTTTAGATTAATGTGAAACTACCTTTTCAATTTTTTCAATTGATTATATGATTTGAAATGATACGGAACCACCAAACTAGAAAAATAACATTTGAAACTCAAGGTAGGAAATGATATGGAACCTTATTACTTATATTTTTTTATGGACTGCCTTTAAACTTTATATGCATATGACTACATTTGGTAGATGTATTGTTCTATAAAGTATCTATGCACTTCACTGTCTTGGTATCTTCAAGTTAGTATCTATTTTCTTCTTTGTGTTTTATTTGCTGCTAATCAAACTCATTTGCTATACAAGTATTGCTTTCCCTGCTTTTATAAATAGTTGATACAGTTCCTACTATCTTTTTCTTTAGTTAATTTATGGTTCTTAATATGATGAATAATTCTTTATACTATCTTTGTCAAAAGCTATATGTTTGATGAATTCCTCTAAATTTCAATTAGGGTCAATTTTCATACATTAACTTAATAAAGTAAATGTGTATATCTTTGATTACTCATTGTTGTTTCTAATTATTTTGAGCTCTTATAATTTATTTGTATATCTTTGTAGGAGATTATTCCGGTGGAGATTGAATCATGAATGAAGATAAACAGAGGTGAGAAAATTAAACACTATGAGGTAAATTTATGTGAGATTCTATCGTGTAATAAAATTTTGATTCTCTTTTTTTAGAGATGTGTTTTGTAAATTTTTGTTGGTCTCTCATTATACGTATGAGTTAGACCTTCAAGTTAACATTTCTTTAAGTCATTTATACCTTTTGGATAAATGTAGTTTATGTGATAGTGAGAATTTTGGTCATCTTTGTAAATGACTTCATCATTCATTTTGACAAATTACTTTTCTGGATTTTTGATTTAGTATATAACTGCTTTCTATCACATCAAAACAATTCAACCACAACCAAACAATTTTTTTTGGCAAGACAGAACACAGTGTCGCGTCACTTTCAACTCTATTTTCCTTCTTTTATTTCCCTTCACACGTTGCTTTCCTTCGTTTCTTTCTCCATTCCATTTTGGTGAAAAATCAAAAGCTACTTTGCAATCCTATTCTACAAGCTTTGACCAATGCTTTCAAAATTCAAATTTTAAAAATCCCTCCAAAATCATTCTCCTCCATTTGCTACATTTCATTTTTAGAATATGTCTGCATTGTTAGTGCCAATTGTATTTACTATTTAGTTATTATTTAGGACTGTGCAATAGGGAGTATTTTTTTCACAGATACAAGAAAACATGAAAAATCACTTTCTTTAGACATGAAATACTCTTTACATAAATAATTTTACTTCAATATATATGTCTTACTTCATTATTTTGATATGAGAGTACACTATAACTTATAATTATATGTATCATTGGCCACCAATTGTTGTTAGGAATGTGTATTATAAAAAGGAAAGGTAACAGAGATAGAGGGAGTTTCTTAAATATGAGAAAGTTTGAACTGAGAGAAAGTCAAGAGTCTTACTATGCAACCTTTTACACGTGTCACATTTCTAGACATAAAACTCAAAATAATGACATGGACAAAAATATGTATTAAGTAGGATTCATTTTGCTTCAGAAGCTATGAATTAGTTACCCATAATTTATGGTTTTAACTTGGTAATTTTTACTGGTTTGGTGTCAATAATATAATTTGATTTGGATTTCTTTTGGTATTCATATTTTGCAGGCTCCAAAGGGAAACTATTGCAGAGTTATAAAGTCGTAAAAGAAAAGGAACCATAGTTTGGTGGTAGATGTGAGTATGTGTAGGAGAATTGAGGTAAGTGAAGCATAGTTTCGACATGTCACTGATATTACATTTTATTGCATTAGTACCAACTTTTATTTTACATTTCATTTTTTTGTTTTGTTTTAATTTGAATTAGTGGTAGATGTATAGTGTTAATCATATATGATAGAGATGTCCTCATTTCTTGATATATGGCGTCTGAGAGGGTAAAAAGATAGATATAATGTTGCATGTTCACATAAACTTGGAATATAGAAGCACTTGGAGGAAAGTATTAAGTCTTACACATCTAAAATAGTATGCATTTTTAAAATAAAAAATATGGGTTTTTAAATAAATTTTGCTCTGAGTACTCATACATGTGAACCTTTTTAAGTATTAGTGTTGTTTTGCTCCATTTATTAAGGTTGTGGTATTATAGTTTGATGCAGGCAATTATCATCATTTAATTTATGTTATACGTTGAACTTAATGAACTTTATATTTTGCCAAACTAATGCAATACCACATTCCAAGAAAGTTTAACCATGATTCATACTTAAAAAGGATTTTGTCTTTCTATTTTGGCATTTGAAAATCTTTAGTTAATTGATTTATGATGAATATTCTGACATGGTTGACCAAATATAATTTGAAATCTTTCCCTTCCTTCTTAACTTTTACTGTCTTCATTACCCATCTTCACAAAAAGATCTATTTTGGTGAATATGTCTACTCTGCAAACTTATAGGCATTTAGGCAGGAGCTGTAAAATTACAAAGATTCTCTCTCATTTATTTCTCATGATTTATGTTTGAATTTCTTGAATTTGACAAGAATTTTCAGTAATAGAAGTTTCATTTAATTTGTACATGATTATATGTCCCTGATTCATCATGTTTCTATGACTTGGAATAACATGAACTTTTAATTAATTTCAAAGTTGTTGTGAATTTTTTTTACCTTAATTTCATTGTGGTCAATATTGAATATGATTTTTAGCATTATGACCACTATGTGGTGTAGATCGATATATGGAAATATCCACTACAATCACTAAGTAAAAGTCTATCAAAAAAGGAAAAGAAAAAAAAAAGATGGAAAGAATCTTTCCCTTCCCTTTCTATGTTGATGTTGTCTTTCTTTCTCTCCATCTTCAACAAAAACTTCCATTTTGGTGAAAAACCAAAAGTGTTCTCTGCAAGCTTTGACTAATTTAATTATGCTTTCAAATTTCAAAAACAACTTTTATCATGATGACTATCTCAACATTATGAATTATTTCTATTTTTATATATGTGGATATTAGTTGCTAAACTTTTAAGACTCAAAAATCTAATCTTTTTAATATCTTCAAGTGTTTGTTGCAATGGGGAAAAAAGAAAATTCCAATTTGGAGCAAATTGTTTTTATTTTCTTTGTTTAATTGGTGATTTGATTAGATTTGGTTTAATGTTTTCAATGTTTTCTTTTAATCTTTTCCATTGATTTTTGCAGGTGTTCTTTGTTGTAAGATATTTGGTTTTCAAGTGTGAAAATTTGAGAAAACATGAATCATTGTGGTTACCAGCAAAAGAACGCCATGAGAAGCTGTGAAGAGATGATGAGGGAATCTGTGGCTTGCCCTAAACCTGACATATTTGGTCATATGAGCAACCACAACAAGACTGTTTTGAAAAATATGATCAATAATTAATTATAGAAATAGTAAATATATTAAAATTGATGAAGTAGCTGTTTCTTATTTGTTTCATGATTCTTATCTTTTTATATGTTGTTTTTCCTGCAACGTTTTTATGGTTAGTTTTAGTTGGAAAAAATGAATGCAAAGTACTTGCATAGTGATTTTATGTACATTACATATGCTTTTTACATAGGTAAAGTAGTGTATAACAAGAGAATTAACACCAATGACATATTAGTTTTTTGTTGTATAAATAATTTTTTATTTATTTAAAATCAGATATAAAATGATGTCAACCAACTGTGGTTTATAAATAAGATATTAGTTTCTTATAATTATCATACAAATATTAATTTTTTACCGTTTAAAATGTTTTGTGCCATTACATTGTATAGTTAATAGTGAAAATTGTCACTATTTATTGAAATGAAGTAATTTAATCAAGTATAGACTATTGATATTATATATAAATAAATCATATAATCAAGTAATTTATTTCTCTATTCCGTATCATTTCATTGTATTTGGCATTACTCACTCATAAAAAAATGTATAATTTTTTCAATTTTTTTTAAGTAATATATGTTTTATAATTTATAATTCTTAAGCAATATATTATTGGAAGTTATAAAGATCGATATTTTAACCATAAAATATTAATTTCTTTTAGTCGAAAAATAATATTTTATTTTATTCATAAATAAAAAAATGGGAATTATGTAAAAAAAATAACAATGTGGATTTGTAAAAAAAAAAAACAAAGGAAAAACACTTGAATAACAAAAAAAGGAAACCAAATAGGAAATGTTTCATTATGAACTTATTATGATCAAATTTGTTTTTAATTAGGTATTATTAGTGTACATTAATTATTTTGGTAATAATTTTAAACTTTTGAATCAAATGAAATGAGTGAATGAAATTTGATGTAAAATAAATTTTGATAACTTAGTGTCATTTGATCCTAACTCAATATATATATATATATAGAGAGAGAGAGAGAGAGAGAAAGAGAGAGAGTGAGAGAGTGAGAGAGAATGAGAGAGAGAGTGTATGTGTGAGAGAGAGTGTGTGAGTGAGAGAGAGATGTTTTATTTTGTTATTATTCTTTTTTTTTTTTTGTACAAGTTATTATTCTGATTTTTAGTCAAGTATAAGTATGACTTAAATATTAATGTATAGTAATATTTATCATTCCTCTATCAAAAAAAGTAATATTTATCATCCAAACATATGATATTCCAGTTTTATTTTAGTTCAATGTATGATATCATAGTATAATGTCAATTTATTTATTGGTCGTATTAAAATTATTATCCCCTGTATATAATGTCAACGTCATATTATTTTTTATTTAATATATGATTGATCGTATTAAAATACGAAATATAGAATAGAATCATAGAAACATATTGTTACGTGTTTCTCTTGGATTTTACAATATGCAATGCATACCCTTGATTATGAGAAATATTAGCTAAGAAACAACAACGGATACTGTAGAGGGATATATTAGCTCAAAAAGCATACCCTTGATTATGCTTGATATTAAACATAACACTTCAAAATTCATTATATAAGACTTTGAATTAGCTAAGAAAATTAAATTTAAAGTTTGGTCACATACTGTATATTTAAGCTACTTCTTTTATTTCAAGTGCACCTATAGTAGGTATGCTTTTTGAGCAAATAGAACAAGTCATTGATGCATGAT
Organism: Trifolium repens; assembly: GCA_030408175.1. Classification (NCBI taxonomy): domain Eukaryota; kingdom Viridiplantae; phylum Streptophyta; class Magnoliopsida; order Fabales; family Fabaceae; genus Trifolium; species Trifolium repens. Next base: position 16,933,347 of record CP125839.1, on the reverse strand, counting down.
GAGGAAAAAACTGAAGGATAAGGAGAAGAAAAAGGAAATGTTATAATCTGATTGATGAAGCAGAGCACATGACTGCAATCTATGCAGCAAAGTTAACACTTCAAAATTCATTATATAAGACTTTGAATTAGCTAAGAAAACTATGTTTAAAGTTTGGTCACATACCGTAAATTTAAACTACTGCTTTTATTTCAAGTGCACCTATAGTAGGTATGCTTTTTGAGCAGATAGAACAAGTCATTGATGCATAGGAGAAAACTGAAGGATAAGGAGAAGAAAAAGGAAATGAAGGACAAACCGTGCATTCAATTTGTTGACTATGTTTGTAAAGATTATCATGTAATGGTTTAAATTTGAATTTGGAGCTAGCTAGACAAAATTTATATATTTTAGTGGTTAAGTAAAACTTCCAATTACATGAGAAAGAGAAGTGCTTTTAAGTTTTAGCAGTCATTTTGTAGTTGAAGCCTTTTAGGGTTTCAATGATTCTTTCCAATAATATAAGTATTTTTTTTTTGTATTTTTTAGTATATAATTAAGTTCTAAGTTTTATATTCAGAAAAATCACGGGGAGCATCCCGGAAGGGATGATGTTATGTAACTTTAATATATAATTAAGTTCTAAGTTTTATATTATGTCAATTAATATTTGTCCAACTTTATTATTAAAATTATGTTTGGATTGATGGAACATATGTTGAGTTTAATATAAAGTGATAATAACTAATAAGGGAATATATGTTTAGTTTAATATGGTTTTATTATAAAACAAGTGATGAGTAAATAATATATCATGAAACGAGTGAAATGGAACAACAAGTATGTACACAAAAAAAAGAAATGAACATAATTCAGGGCAAAAACAATGTAAAAACAGGGAAAAATCGAGTAAAACATGAATAAAGTTAACCGGGGGAAGAAGAAATATTAGGTGATGTGAAATAAATAATAGGGGTAAAAAGATAATTGTATAATTATAATTATTCATTTCATCGCATACACTCCAAATTGGAAGGGAAACAAAAAAGAGAATGATGGAATGAGATGGAATGTATTCCGTTGTGTTCCGTTCAATTCCATTCAAAATTTTAAAATCCAAACAATGAAATCTCATTCCATACAACTTCATTCCGCTCCATTCCACCAAATTTCAATAATCCAAACAAAGCCTAAAGTAAATTATATATAATTGAAATCATATAAGCAATTTATCCCCCGTATATAATGCCAACGTTGTATTATTTTTTACTTAAATGTATGATTGATCGTATTAAAATACGAAATATAAAATCAAATCATATAAACATGGGATAGTAAGTCTTTACCCCCTGCAATGTATGTTATGGACTTTTATTTATAATGCAATTAAACTGATTTTATGATTTTGTATAATGCAAGTATAATTATGACTTAAGTATTATTGTTGATGTAAAGTACTCTAATATTTATCACCCTAAGTATTGATATTCAACTTTTATATTTTGTATAATGTATGATATAATGGTATCATCTCAATTTAGTTATTGATCGTATTCATAGTATTATCCTCCGTATATTGTCGCGAGGTCGTGTTATTTTTTATTTAATATATGATCGGTCGTTTTAAAATGTGAAATCTAAAATCCAATCATATAAATAAATTGTTCCCCGTGCGTTGCACGGGTCAGATATCTAGTTAGATACAATCTACTCCTCATATTTTGGATGTTTAATTTTTAAGCATTTTTTCAAAAAGTTTGAGCTTAAAATTTTTACAAATTAGTATGTGTTTGGTTCTGCGGCGGACATAATTGATTTTGGTATAATTGAGTTTGATAGAATTGATTTTAGTTAAAAGTGAGTTAAACAAAATTGATTTATGTTTGGATATATCTATATATATATTATTTGTGAACCTTTTTTCAAAGTATAGTGTACACGTGTCATTCTTACTGTAAGACCCAAGATTCCACTGTACAGTTTTCTAAGGAACTCTAGTAATGGCTACGAGTTTTAGGGTTTTTGGTGAAGCGGTTTTGTGAGTATCGTCGCATTAATGAGATTTTTGCTGAAATGGAGCCTGTTTTGTGCTCGTGCGCTGGAAAGGCACAGACTTTCGGGTCGTGGTCCTCTTTTAAGTATGAGGAGATTTCTGTGAAGTCAGAATGACGAGATTTGGATTATTCTTGTTTTTGGAATATTTTATTGATGTTACGCTACATACTATATATTTTTTGGTGACCCTTTCTTTCATTTGCGGGCTCATCCCACCCAGATGATGGGTTAGGTCGTGGTGACGACGGTGGCCGTTCCAGGCCCCAGTGAGCTCGTGTTGGAGCTTTAGCTTAGTTAGACTATGCGCCGGTGCGGGTTGTACACCGTGCTTTTTGGGTTTAGGCATAGGATTCTAACTTGTTTTGTTGCAAGTATTCGAATACTTAGACTTGGATTGTAATTATTCAGGAATACACTTTGCTTGTCGAAGCACCTTATGGTAATGAGTTCTTTTGTATATTTGAATGCCGGCTCATTTAAAATCTTTTATGCGTAACTCTGATGTGTTAAAAAAAAAAAAAATATAATGCCTTTTCTGGCTTTTGAAAAACGGGTTGTTACAATTGGTATCAGAGCCCGGCTTTAAATCTTCAAAGGGAAAGTGTATACTTGAGTCGTTAGTCCAGAGTCGGTTAGAATATAGCTAGAGTTGTGTTAGTTCTAGCGGTTGTTTTTGTTGTGTTGTGGGTTATGTGGTTGGTTGTTTTGAGTCTAGCATGAGATATGCTTAGACACTGGTTTGTGTCTTACTGAAGTAATGCAGGGAGTGAGGCTTCAGTAAGTGGAATTGTGAAACCCCGAGCCTTGGTCGAATTTAGTCGACGAGTGTCTCTGAATTCCTTAGACAGAGTGGTCCGAGGAGGATGGACTTGAGGCGAACGAGAACCACAAAGGATTCTTGGAAGTGGCATGGGTCGTTGTCACCCGGAGGTGTTGAGTACGGACGTGTGGACGTCGACTGATAAAGGATTGCAAGTAAGGATCAGATTGGGATGCCTTTTGGAGAAGATATTGAATATCCGTTCTGGTGAGTTCGGACGAGACTTGATGAAGTCATTCAGTTGTCAAGAGGATGCAACCATTGTAGAATGGTGGAGCATGCAGAGATGTCAGTTCGATTTAATTACAATGATTGGATAATCATTGGGGCAACTTGTATTGGAAATAAAGTGCATTGCGCGTCAAGAGTAAATGAACTTGGTGGTGTTAGAAGACGGTTGCGCGAACGATGGGTACCTTAAGGGTTTAATTTTAGTGTGCGAGATGAATTAGATTCGGAACTAAAATTTGTAAGGATGAATCTCGTGATGATTGAAGGTAGGAGACCAAGTATCACTTTTATATGTGACAATCTATACATAGTTCGGGAGATAGTAAGTATAGATGTCAATGTGAGACAAAACTATAGGTGGTGGACTGTTGGATAAAGGTATTTTTGGAGTGATTTCCATGGTAAAAACGGGGAGTTCAACCTTAGAAAGTGATTTACACATCGCTAATAGGTGATGCTGGAGGTGTATAGTATGGAAATACCTTGAGAATTTTAGTAGTGTAAGTTAGAATTATTAATTATTGGCAGGTACACCATAAAAGAAAGTAAACTTATTGAGTAGTTTGAAAAGATTAGTCAAGATTGCGTAGAAATCCGGTGTGGATGTGCATAGAAGTTAACGATTTTGATCGACCAAGAGGGTTGAAGGACTAAGTGGCATCTTGAATTCATGATAACATGAGAGTTGAGGTGGGCAAGTTTTGAATAAATTCAAGACTTTTATTGTATAATAAGAATGTCGTGAATTTTTATTGTATAATTTATGGACGAGAATTTTTAGATATTTTCTAAGAATGTCGTGTTTGAGTAGAAAAAGAGTTCGTTAGTAAGAATAATAAGACAAGGAAAGTTGATAGTTGGAAGGACTTTTATTGTATATTAGGATTAAATGGATGGTACGACGAGTGTATAGAGTCTTGGAAGATTAGATTCAAGAGTTTGATTTAGATATCGAACGTACTAAGGATAAAGTCATAGCAAAGTATTGTGTGTCGGTAGCTGTCTTGATAGGTCAAACATTAAGATTTGAGATAAGTGTGTCATGGCTTGATGTATGAGTAAGATATGTTGATTTGAAAGTAAATTATAGTGACAAGACTATGAGGAGCTGTAATCACCAACCGGAGGTTGGGATGGTATTATTTAAGTCATGCTTGGAACGAGATTCGAATGTGAACATACGGTTCGGCATATTCATTGAGTTGCGGACTCAGGGATATGGTGTGAAGTTCTTCGATAGAAAGGACAACCTTTGTGGAATGTAATGGTTTTGGGTGGTACTTGCTGTAACACCCCGTTTTCACAAGCCAAAAAGGGCATTATTTTTTTTTTCTTTTTCAACTAACACTCAGAGTGCGCATGAAAGATTTTAAATGAGCCGGCATTCAAATATACAAAAGAACTCATTACCAAAAGGTGCTTCGACAAGCAAAGTGTAATCCTGAATAATTACAACCCACGTCTAAGTACTCGAATACTTACAACAAAACAAGTTAGAGACCCTATGCTAACCAAAAAGCACGGTGCACAAAACACACCGGCGCATAGTCTAACTACTCTAAGCTTCAACACAAGCCCACTATGGCCTAGAGCTGCCAACACCATCCTCTCGACCTACATCGTCATCTGGGGTGGGATGAGCCCGCAAATGAAAGAAAGGGTCACCACAAAATAAAAGTATATATATATATAACCGGTGCGAAAGATTGTACACATAACAATAATTCCACATACACAAGAGAAAGCTCTTTAACACAAAAGCAATTCCCACCAACGGGCTTATATGTATAATGCACACATAGCCTACCAATGCAGACTCTACATGATCGTGACACCAATCACTGGCTGCCACATGCATGAATTTAATTCCGGAATTCAACCTCTCTATAGAAGGCGTAGGTCTCTGGTGGGATAACACCTCCTACTATTGGTGGGATAACACCAGGTAGAGTCACACAAGATAATACCAAAACAATCACGGTGGGATAACACCGGGTGAGTCACACAAGACAACCACCAACTCAATAAAATCCAGTAGGATTTGGCGAAGTCGCACAGACAACCGCCCGGTACGAAGGCAAGTCACACAAGACATACACCTAGGCACACAACTATGAAATGCATGGCATATATTCTCTTCGGCATATACGGGACAGTCACACAAGACAAAATCCTCGCGTAGTCCTATCTGACGCACGCATTCATATATGCTCATGCAAACATTCACATAGCCTAAAGCCTATGTACAACCATCACAACATACATACATTTCTCAATCATATGTAAATTGCACACATAGTTATAACCACGTTCTCATCAACGAGAATACATAAATACAACATGCCAAAGCACACAACAATTGCATACACAGCAAAACAAAGCATGTCGTAACCGTTTTAAAGAGAGAAATAAAGTGGAGCCCTTACCTCGGCAAGCACTCAACTATCGCACGATCACACAACACTTACTTGCTTCCTAAAACAAGCAAAGTATTCAATCAAAACCATAACCAATCAATCCTTAATGAATTGAACTCTAAAACCCCAAAAACCAAAGGTTTTCTAAGGTAAAATCCCTCTTTCGGATACTATACCCAAACTACCGTATTGATCAACCCCCATGAGTTATTTGTACTATTTTTAGGACCCAAAACAATTGCCAAAAGTCTTAAATAATTTGAAATGCAAAATGGCTGTTTTCTTGCGTTATAAGTTACGTACTTTCTGAGTACCCGAAAAACTCGTTTCCAATCCCAACCACTTCCATAAATTAATAAAAAGGGATTAGAAGGCTAAAAACCAAGTTTGGAAATCAGAATCCAAAATCTCAACTCCCAGAGCTCGCCCTGGCGAGTTGGTGGCGAGTGAAGGCAGAGAGTACTGGTCTTACTCGCTCTGGAGCTCGCCCTGGCGTGTTGTCATGACCTGTGACACTCGCCCTGGCGAGTAACAACTCGCTCAGCGAGTTGCACCTGTCATGACAGCAAAAGACAGCAACTCACACCACCTTTTTCCACCCCAAGCCTAGTTTGATTCTATTAGTTCCCAACATCTTTTCAAGGCATAAAAGCAACCCATTTTCATAAGCAAGCAACACATTTCCGAAAGCATGTTGGTTGCTTCGAGTGCAAGTTATTTGATTCTCATTTCCAAACTCAAAACCAAATCCAAGCACAAGTTTTATTACGGGCCTTAACCGTCCGGTAATCCTTTTCTAACATGTTTTCAAGGTAAAAAGCGACACCACATGTCACAATAGTTTTAAACCACTTTGACCCCAAAATACTACCCAAAAACTCTTAGGAAATATTTTCATAAACCCCAAAATATTTTTCATCGGATTTTCTAAAACAAAACCATACAACGCATTTCCCTTTTGCTCAAAGGTCCAAAGACAACGTTTCTTTTCAAAACCTTACAACTTAACCACATGTTATTGATCAATACTCTAAACTTTCAAAACCCTAACTTTTCTCATGAGATTCTCACAAACTCATGGAAAACAAAAACAACAAAGCCTAGCATGCTTCCTAAGCTCTCATGAACAACTTTCATGAACCAAGAATCAAATCCTAACTTAATCTTATGAAATTTCTCCCAAGAACATAATCATAAAAACCTAACTCCAAGAGTTATAATCAACCAAAATGAAAGGAAAAGAGTGGTTACCTTAAGAAAGTGATTCTCTAAAACAATTCCACAAAGCTCCAAAGCTTGAAATGGAGTGAAATGGTGAGGAAATGAAAATTTGTGAAGGTTGGAAATGAAAGTAATGGAGTCTACGTGAAAGAGAGAAAGAAAGGAGTGAAATATGTGATGTTTTCTAAGTGACCAAGTGACCAAACCTCCTTACTATGCCATAGCTCTTGCTCACTCATGGCCATTGGATCAAAAACAAAATGCCAAGACAAAACCCTAGCCATTGGATCAAACCAAACCAAATCCACTTGAGATAAAACTCAATACCTCATAGAAACACTCACACGTTCAGCTCTCGCACGCCGCGACGAACGAAACTCACCAAAACAGAAAACCTACGGAAAGAACGTCTAACGTTTCACATTTCCAAAACTTATCGCCGAATCTTTTTCCGCGACTGTAATTTTCTTCCATACCTCAGAAAATTAATCTCAGAATATATCCTAACTCGCGCAGATATATAAAACTTCCATCTGAAACCTCACTCAAAACAGACGCAATAAGATTTTACATCGACGGGTAAAATCCTACTCGTTTTTCCAAAAACAAGAATAATCCAAAACTTATTATTCTAAAACCACATATAACTTCTTATTCAAGCAACAGGATCACAGAACCAAAGTCTGTACAATTACAGTGCACGAGCACTAAACAGGCTCAATTACAGCAAAAGCTAATAATTACACGATGTTTCGTCACACGAACACATCGAACCCTAATATTCCTTAAACCAACTATACAAAGAAATCTTGGGTCTTACACTTGCCGTGGTGACATTGTATTACTGTTGAATGATGTTCAGCGGATGTTTCATGAGTGGAATCATGAGAGCTTGAACGATGTGTTTTGAGTGTTGTGTCCTACGACTTCGACCTTGTATTCGTAAGAGATCGAGGGAAACATTAAGAAAAACCTCGAAAGATTTGTGGAACCCTTGTGACTCGGAGGACCTTGAGCACAAGTGGAATGAAGTATCACTTAAGTTGGGTAAAGAGGGTCTAAACCATCACCATGATTGTCGACTATCTATTGACAAATTGAGGGACTGGCCGTCCTTAATTTATTGTTGATAGTAGACGGAATCGTGTTGACTGGAATTGACTAGTTTTGCTAGCTTTGGTGATGCACAGAGAACTTCAGTGTTTCTTTTTGGAGGGTAGCCACTCACAACTTCGTGTGAAACTAATGGAGTGGGCTATGCCGCGGAGGCGAAAGAGGTGACTTTGGGAAATTTTTGTTTGTGGGCACGAGGATCTTTGGGAACTAGAGGTTGTGAACCTCTGTTGTGAGGTTAAATTTTGAGTGGTGAACTCGTTGAGAGTTGCGGTTGGTGCACGGTTGTGCCAGTGTGTTGGTGAGAGTATCTGTGCGACTTCACCCGGTGTTAGCATCTGTGTGGCTGCACCTAATCCTGAGGGGTTTTGTTGTGTTGGTGATGGTAATAATTAGTTGAGTTATTACTCTTACCTTTAGTTTCGAGGACGAAACTTCTTTTTGGAGGGTAGTAATGTAAGACCCAAGATTCCACTGTACAGTTTTCTAAGGAACTCTAGTAATGGCTACGAGTTTTAGGGTTTTTGGTGAAGCGGTTTTGTGAGTATCGTCGCATTAATGAGATTTTTGCTGAAACGGAGCCTGTTTTGTGCTCGTGCGCTGGAAAGGCACAGACTTTCGGGTCGTGGTCCTCTTTTAAGTATGAGGAGATTTCTGTGAAGTCAGAATGATGAGATTTGGATTATTCTTGTTTTTGGAATATTTTATTGATGTTACGCTACATTTATTTTAGGTAGCATGTGTTGTAGATTTTCGCGAAATTAAAGTAACGGAAGCTTGCTGAGGTAAGGGCATCACTTTATTTCTGTCTTTTCACTGAGTTATAACATGTTTGTTGGTTATTTTCGGTGATGCGTGTTTGTGTGTTTGGCATGTATGTGTTATGTATTCTCGTGATGAGAAAGTGTTTATAATACATGCGTTGTTTACATATGATTGAGAATCTATGTATGTTTGTTGTGATTGTATACATATGATTGTGAGAATATATGTACATATTGTGATTGGGTTACATACGCTTGAGAGGTGTGTATTTGTTGCATTAGCATATAAGGGGAATCGTATGCTCATGCATTCATAGTAAGTGGTTATCGGGAATGGACCACGGGGTGCGACGACCAGTGATTGGTGTCCTCCTTTTTGAGTTTGGTGTTGTCCGTGTGACTCACCCGGTGTTATCCCACCGTGATTGTTTTGGTATTGTCTGAGGGACTCTACCCGGTGTTATCCCACCGTGATTGTTTTGGTATTGTCTGAGTGACTCTACCTGGTGTTATCCCACCACTAGTAGGAGGTGTTATCCCACCTGAGCCTACGACCTTCTGCAGTGAGGTTTATTCCGGAATAATTCATTCATGTGACAGCCAGTGATTGGTGTCACGATCATGTAGAGTCTGCATTGGTAGGCTATGTGTGCATTATATATATAAGCCCGTTGGTGGGAATTGCTTGGTGGTTAAGAGCTTTCTCTTGTGTTTTGTGGAATTATTGTTATGTGTACAATCTTTCGCACCGGTTATATATATACATACTATATATTTTTTGGTGACCCTTTCTTTCATTTGCGGGCTCATCCCACCCAGATGATGGGTTAGGTCGTGGTGACGAGCACTAAACAGGCTCAATTACAGCAAAAGCTAATAATTACACGATGTTTCGTCACACGAACACATCGAACCCTAATATTCCTTAAACCAACTATACAAAGAAATCTTGGGTCTTACAATACTACCCCCCTAAAAGAAGTTTCGTCCTCGAAACTTAGACGTCGTCAAACAAACTGGGGTATAATTCCCTCATCTTACTCTCGAGCTCCCAGGTGGTATCTCCTGTAGCTTCGTTCCATATTACCTTTACCAAAGGTATCTCTTTCGTTCTCAGACGCTTCATCTTCCTATCCGCAATCTTGATTGGCGGAACCTCAAATGACAAGTTATCCCTCAACTGGACATCATCTGGTGTGATCACATGTGATGGATCCGGTGTATATTTTCGCAATTGCGACACATGGAACACGTCATGAATCAAAGATAGTACCGGTGGCAACGCGATCCGGTATGCTACCTTCCCAATCCGTTCCAAAATCTGATAAGGTCCTATAAACTTCGGAGTCAACTTCTTCGATTTCAAAGCCCTTCCAACACCCGTTGTTGGAGTAACACGGAGAAATACGTGATCCCCCTCCTCAAACTCTAAAGGCCTCCGACGCCTATCCGCATAACTCTTTTGTCGATCTTGAGCAACCTTCATCATTGCCCTTATCTTTCGGACCTTGTCCGTCGTCTGTTGTACCATCTCCGGCCCTACTATCATACTCTCCCCATCTTGGTACCAACACAAAGGAGTCTGACATCTTCTCCCATACAAAGCCTCGTATGGTGCCATTCCAATACTCGCGTGGAAACTGTTGTTGTATGTGAATTCTATCAAAGGTAATACATCATCCCAACTTCCACGATCATCCAATACACATGCTCTCAACAAATCTTCTAAAGATTGATTTGTTCTCTCGGTCCGCCCATCTGTCTGAGGATGGTAGGCGGAACTCAATCTCAGTTTCGTCCCCAACGCCTCATGCAAAGTCCTCCAAAAGTGTGAAGTAAACTTTGGGTCTCGATCCGACACTATACTTGACGGAATCCCATGTAACCTCACAATCTCAGCAATGTAAACATCGGTCAACTTTGCCGCTGTATCCGTAGTCCTTACCGGTAGAAAATGAGCGGACTTAGTCAAACGATCCACTATCACCCAAATGGAATCATGCTTCCTCCTGGTCTTAGGTAAACCAGTGATGAAATCCATAGAAATGCTATCCCACTTCCACTCGGGGATGTCTAATGACTGCAGCATCCCTGCTGGTCTCTGATGCTCAATTTCCGCCTTCTGACAGGTCAGACACGATGCCACATACTCAGCCACATCCTTTTTCATACCTGGCCACCAGAAATCATGCCTCAGGTCTTGATACATCTTTGTTGCTCCGGGATGTATACTAAGTTTACTCTTGTGTGCCTCCCCTAGAATGGTGTTTCTCAAGTTCATAGCTTCGGGCACACACACTCTCCCTTGACACCTCAAGATGTTGTCCGATCCCACCTTGAAATCTCGGTTGGTTTCCCGAACAATCAACGCCCTTTTCTCCATGAGAAACTTGTCATCTTGACAATTAGCAATATCCTCCAACAAACCATTCGAGATGGTAATCATTGAAGGTGGAAAAACACAAGAAGGGGGGGGTTGAATTGTGTTTTAAAAAATTAAAACTTTTTGCCTAATAGCGACTAAGTATGCAGCGGATAAAAACACAAGTTAAAGAGAGGGTGCTGAGAGAGAGAAAGAAAGACACAGAATTTATCCTGGTTCCCCTCACAAATCGAGAGTACTCCAGTCCCCTTGTTACTAACAAGAGATTTTCACTATAATCTACTAAAGATTACAAATTGCTCAAGCACACTTGCAAGAGACTTCTCAGGTGCTCAAGTTTCACTAAACAAGAGACTTCTCAAATGCTCAAGTTAAACTTAACAAGAGACTTCTCAAACAAACTTAAGAATAAGAATGAATGTTAAGGAACACTTGATATACTATCAGAGGTGTTTACAAAATGCAACTCAATTTGTTCTAAGACTTAGAATGACAGATTTAAAATATGATGTCAGAATGCTTCTTAGTCTTTGAACGCAGTAATAGAACAGTAGTAGGAACGGTAGTAGTAACAGTAGTCATTTCTTCCATTTGAGTCTACTATTTATACTTGGAGGAAGATGATGACCGTTGCAGAGAGAGAGGTGCCAGCTGGAATTTACTCGTATAATTGATAGCTGTATATTGCCTTCTTTGGTAAGGAATTCCAATTCCACTACCTAGCTATTCAATTTATCACTCATCCATTTTGAGTAATAATAGTACGATAGTACAATCCTCAAATGCGCTCCACTTATGGATAAGGTTAACGTTGTACCAACGAATATTCCTTCCTGTGGATGTGACAGAGCCTTGAAGTGGATTGTTCTTCAATCATTGGTTCTATATAGGTCAGCTCTTGAGTGACGTAAATTCCTTTTGCTTCTGATGCTGTTGCCATAGCTTCTTGAGGTCTTTTAGCTTCTGAGTCCTTCAGAGCCTTGTTTTATCCTCAGAGTCACTTTCTTCAGCATTCAAAATTTCAAGCTTCTGACGAACAGTGTCGTGCTTTCAGAGCTTGTTTTGACTGGCTTCTCTGCTACTATTCATAGTGCTTCTGAATGAATTTTGACTTATAATTCTGCACACTAGAATAATCATTAGTAATACCAATTGCAATTTTAATACTTTGTTATCATCAAAACTACTTAAAAACATTAGAGGTTCATGTCAGACCCACTTTGTTCCAACAATCTCCCCCTTTTTGATGATGACAAACCAAAGCATTAAAATTCAATTGTTGTTGATTTAATTTAATTATGATGACTTCAGGTTTCAAAGGTTTGCAATCTCCCCCTGAGTCTGATAATCCATAAGGGTAGGTTTGTAAGCTCCCCCTAAGTTTTATCCATAATTAATTAAAACAGTTTAAGAGTTGATTTATTAACTTAAAATAAATTTTCATATATAACTCTCAGAAGCATAGTTTTGCAAGCTTTGCTTCTTAGAGTTTGATAATGCTCAGAAGCGGTTTGCAAGCTCTTCTGACATTGTCTATGAGTTTTATTTTAGGTTCTTAAATTTTCTCCCCTTTCAATAATCGTACAGAATGAGAAAGAATCATAAGAGATAAATATTGATTCATAATGTATTTAACATAACAGTTTCAGATTAAGCAGTATATGAATGAATCAACATTAATTTTAACGCTACTCTTACTCCCCCTTTTGGCATCAGTCAAAAAGACACAGAAAACCAAGCAGTCAAATGCGTTATAACAAGGCAGTCAAGTCAAAAAGTGATGACAACAAACTTCATTTAATGAATTGTGTTGAAAACCTTCTTGACAAGAGAGCTTTATGACACTATAAAAAGGGATGATTCCTCTCATTTTACTCATCCAGAGTAATCAAGTAACATCAAAAGAAAAACATACAATGGAAAGGCAGATTACCAAGGATGCTTCAGGCTCAAGAGAAGAGAGCAAGAAGGGAGCAGAGCCCTGGCGCTGCGAAGAAAACAAGCTTCGCTACGAAAGGAACAAGCAAGAACTGATTTTGACAGAGTCAGAGGAGGAGGAATTGGGTTCTGATCTGGAAGAATTTTTATGGACATACAATGATGACACTCCATACGAAGAGTACGAGGCTGCTGTTCAGAAGAATACTGAAGAACTAGTGCAAAAGGCTACTGCCAACTTGCTTTCTTACATTAAGGAGAAACATAAGAAGCTAGATGCAGAGTCTTCTGAAGTTAAGCCTAGCTCTAAGTAGAGTCTTATCATTCTATGTAATAGAAATTCTTCAACAATATTAATAAAGAAGTTTATGCTATTAATTCCCTTTGTTTTGAGCAAGTTTCTTATATATATATATACTCTTGTCAAACGTCAGAAAACCAGTTACCAGACACGCCTCATACGGTATTGTTGCCCCGCTTATAAACAGGCTATAATACTAAGAAGCTATTTCATGAGTAAACAGGAATACTGATGTGGGGGAATCTTAGGTTTTCAAAATCCTATATAAGTTTAAAAACAAGATGTTCTCCAACATCTTACACTAGATTCAGAATCCACAAGAGTATCAGACATTATCAGAGTATATAGAAAAGTTAAATTTTGAAAAACAAATATAAAACAAACATAGAAGCAAATAACAAACACACAAATATGGATAATATAGATATGAATTAAAGAAAAATTATCCAAAAATTACATAAACATGATTACAAATAAGTGCTCAGACATGAGGGTTAAGGTTTGGGTTGCTGTTGAGTGAGCTTCAGAAGAAGTTCCATCATTGCATCTATCTTCTTGTTAGTAGCTTCACCAGATCTGTTCATGTCTTCTCTTATATCGGCCCTGAATTCATCCATTTCATTTCTTAGTTCCTCTCTTATATCATGCTTGATTACATCCAGAGCTTCTTGCATAACAGAGGGTATAGCAGATGAAGAAGAGCCTTGGACAAGTACTGGTGGAGATCTTGGAGGAGATGAAGCAACAATGGGAGTTTTTCCTTTATCAGAATCTGGTTTACTAAGGTTCTGATCATTCATAACAGTATCTTCTGCAGCTCTTTGATTCTCAAAAATCTTATTAGTCTCAATGGTAGCAATGTGAACAGCTCTATCAACCAATAAGTTTAAGGCTTCTTGTTCAGCAAGCCTCTGACGTTCCATTTCAGCAGCTATCCTAGCCTGCTCTTCATCAAAAGATCTTCTCATACTTTCATCAACAGCAGCTAAAAAGGCTAACCTCTGACATTCTTCTTCATGGTTGAAGAATGTGAGCCTTGGAGCACATGTCCTCTCAGCAATCTCAAATAGTTCACGTACAGTGTTTGCTCCTCTACCCTTAATCTTATCCTTCAGATGAGTACTGAGAATCCTTAAGGATTTACCAAACAAGTACTCTAATTCCCTGACCTCAGCATCCATATCAGAGGGGAAGATAAGAGCTTCTTCCTCTCTTTGTTTGAACCTCTTAAGTCTAATACCTATAGCATTATTTAGCAGCTCAAGGTTTGGTTCAGAGTCAGAATTGAAAAAGGATAAGGATGGGTCAAAGGGAATGGTTGGTTCAGGTTCCTTTCTTTTGAGTTCAATAATTTTGATTTTGCTGAGATTTGGAGGTATGATATCATCATCAAGATTGATGGAATCCTTGAATATTTGATGTTCAGCTTTAGTTAGGTGTTGGTAAAGCTCAAGAACCTCTTCTAAAACTAGAGGTCTGTTGAGTGGGTCAGGGACAGGTTGTGGTGATTGATGTTGTTGTTCAGTCATGACATTGATTGGTGATGAGTGAGGTGATTTTTGTTGTTCTTCAGAATGAGCAAATGGCTCATTCTGAACAGGGGTGAATGTAGGTGGGTTTACTCGTGAGATGTGATCAAGTGAGGGAGGGGGTGTGTGAATGACCTGTGTGTTTTGTGTTTTATGGACGGGTGAATCATTTGTGAGATTCATGGATGGAAATTGATGTGGTGAATTTGGATTTGAGTTGGTAAATGCAACACCACACATGTGTTGTTCAAGATGTTCTATGACAGAACCTTGATTTGTGGATTGATTGAGAATGGTGGTGTCTACATTAATGGTAGGTTCTTCATCAGAGGAAAGATGAATGGGCTTTATGGTGGTTTTCTTTGTGGTTTTCTTGAAAGAGGTTCTCTTTGGTGTAAGAGTTTTCTTTTGTTTTGGGTTGGATTCTCTGATGAGTGTAGCAATTAACTCATCCGAGGCAGTGCTGGTATCTGATGAAGATGATGATGATATAGCTTTATGATCAGGTAAGACTACACTAATAGGTACAGTGAAGTCTATGGGTTGAGGTTGATTGGTAGATAATGGAGGTTGAGAAATAGATGGTTTAGCAATAGAGGGTTGAGGTTCAGAACCAATAACCTGAGCTACAGGAATGCTAGAAGTATTAGATTCAGAGATCTTACCTTTTGGTTTAGAAGCTCTGGTCTTTAATCTCTTTGCAGGTTTAGCAGGGTTCTGATCTTCCTCAGAAGCTGAAGGCCTATCATGCCTTTTCTTTGTCCGTTTTTCCTTCTGAACAGCTTCAGTCATCATACCTTCAGCACCTTCTTCAGTCTCATCAGCACTAGCATGTTCTTGATCATCAGAGCCTTCATCAATCATTTCTTGCTCAGTAGTTCTTGGCTTTCTTCTATTCCTTGTAATATCTCTTGGTCCCTTGAAGATATCCCAATTAGGAACACTTACAACCATTTTCCTGGGCACACTAACCCCAGTATCTCTTCTTACTGATTCAAGAAAGTTCTTGATGACCTCCTCATTATCATGTTCTGATATGGTGGGAAACCCATCACACCAGAAGTACTTTTCGTACACTTGCTGTAGAGGTGTTTTCACTTGAATGATTTCTTCCTTGGTTTTTCTCTTCATGTTGACCAGAACTGATGCATCATACTTAGCAGTTTGGAAAACTCTAAGTTTTTCTTTGGCACTCACAATGTCTGTGAGTTTGGTTTGCCTTATCAGTTCTGAGATTAACCTAGGGTGATGAATGACTGATGGTATTTTGGTTCTACCCTCATTGATGGTAAGACACATGTGATCAAAAAGAATCTTAGCCAAATTAACTTTTACCCTCTTGTATAAGAACCAGATGAGATGTTTGTGTGGAATGGAGATGGTATCCAATCCACCTTTTCTGGTGAAGATAGTAGATAAACACATTCTGAAAGCAAATTCAAATGTATTCTTCATGTGCATTACTTTTCCAAAATCCTTTTGTGTGCATCCAGATTTAAAGAGGTCCTGATGAATTGAATCCAAATGCTTGCTTTTCTTATCATACACTTCTATATCTTCTCCTTTGTTGTCTAAACCCAGAATCTTAGCAATGTGTGCCTGAGTTATTACAACATTGATTCCCAAAATATTTGACCTAATTTCCCTTTCTCTATAAGGTTTAAGACCAAGTTCCTTTCTTGTTTTCCCTCGTAATTCCTGGTTCTTCTCAACCATATCCTTGTATTCTTTATCAGCACTTGCTCTATCGTACACTTTAGCCTTCTGCCAGAAATACTTCACTATGTCGTAGTATACGAAGCCATTAAGCATCTCAAAATAATTTTGCCATTGTTGGTTGTAGAACAAGTATTGAATGTCAATTCCATTCGCTTTCAAACTTTCAAAATCCACGAACTTCTCAGTGAAGAAATCATAAGCATCTGGTCCAGCGTCAGTTTGATGATGTTCGTAGACTAGATTATCTTTTGAATTAAGATCGATGATGGGTGGTAATGTAGGGTTAAAGGGTTCTTGAACGATTTCGTTTGATGAACGAGCAGCCATGGTTGCAGAGAAATAAGAAGATGAAGGTTGGGAATTTCTGTAAGGTCTAGGTTTGTGTAGGTAGTGATTTTGTGTAAAAAGTTGTGCAAAGTGAGTGAAGTGACTTATAAATAGTAACTAGCACACATACACAGAGAAAGTAAACATTGGGAGGGAGCGCGAGCAGTTTTAAAAATTAAATAATATACTTAACTGCCATAATCATCATTAACTGTTCTCTGCCCGTCAGGATCTAGACACGTGTTGAAAAAGTTTAATCATAGCTGACGCGTGTATAGACAACTGTTGTACACTTACACGTACTGAACGTTTCATTTCTAAAAGGTTCAGAGCCTCACTCATTTGTATCTGACACTTCATCAGAACCTGTTACTCTTAAGAGCCTAAATTATTCAGAGCTTCCCAAGGGATACTCTAAATTATAAGAGGTTCTGATAGAGCTTCAGATGCTAATTTTATTCTACTTCTCAGAGCTAATTTTCTTCAGAGATATAGTGCATGTTCAAATTCTTTTTGATAAAATCAAATCTTTCAATAGCTAAAGGTTTAGTAAATATGTCAGCCCATTGATGTTCAGTATCAATGAATTGAATATCTATTGTACCTTTCTGAACATGATCCCTTATAAAATGATGTTTTATTTCAATATGTTTAGCTCTTGAGTGTAGAATAGGGTTCTTAGACAAATGAATAGCAGCAGTATTGTCACAATATAGTGGAATACTCCTTTCAGCTATGTTATAATCTTCCAACTGATACTTCATCCAGAGAAGCTGTGTGCAACATTTAGCAGCTGAGATGTATTCTGCTTCTGCTGTAGACAAAGCAATAGTTGTTTGTCTTTTACTGGCCCAAGATATGAGATTCTCACCAATGAATTGGCAATTTCCACTAGTGGATTTCCTCTCAATCTTATCACCAGCATAGTCAGCATCACAGAATCCAACTAGCTTACTATCTAGGGATTTTTTATAAAGAAGTCCTAGATTAGTAGTTCCTTTCAGATATCTAAAGATCCTCTTAACAGCAGTTAAGTGAGGTTCTCTAGGATCTGACTGGAATCTTGCACACAAGCATACACTATATAGAATATCAGGTCTAGATGCTGTAAGGTAGAGTAAAGAACCAATCATACCTCGATACAGCTTCTGATCTACTTTGCTTCCTATCTCTTCTTTGCTTAAGCTGCTGGTAGGATGCATGGGTGTAGACATTATCTTGCAGTCATCAAGGTTGAACTTCTTCAGAAGCTCTTTTGTATACTTGCTTTGATGAATGTAAGTGCCATCTTTTCCTTGATTAATTTGGATTCCAAGGAAGAACTTCAATTCACCCATCATACTCATTTCAAATTCATCCTGCATAAGCTTAGAGAAATTCTTGCAAAGAGAAGCATTAGTTGAACCAAAAATTATATCATCTACATAAATTTGAATGATTAAGATATCCTTCTTAGATGTCTTTCTGAATAATGTATTGTCAATTTGACCTTTTTGAAAACCATTTTCTAAAAGGAAATTACTCAGTCTTTCATACCAAGCTCTTGGAGCTTGTTTGAGACCATAGAGTGATTTCTTAAGTTTATAAACATAATTAGGATTTTTCAAATCCTCAAAACCTGGGGGTTGTTTGACATATACTTCTTCAGAAATAACACCATTGAGAAAGGCGCTCTTAACATCCATTTGGTACAATGTGATTCCATTGTTAACAGCATATGAAAGAAGTAACCTGATTGCTTCCAGTCTTGCTACTGGAGCAAATGTTTCAGTGAAGTCTATACCTTCTTGCTGACTGTAGCCTTGTGCTACCAGTCTAGCTTTATTTCTTACCACTTCACCTTGTTCATTCATCTTGTTTCTAAATACCCACTTAGTTCCAATGATGTTCTTATGTGCTGGTCTTGGCACTAAGTCCCATACATCATTTCTTTGAAACTGATTGAGCTCATCCTGCATAGCTACAATCCATCCATCGTCCGTAAGTGCTTCATCAACATTCTTTGGTTCTATCATTGAGATTAGTCCCAGAAGAGAATCAAGTTGTTGATAGTCTGATCTTGTCTTTCTTGGACTTTCTTTGTTTCCAAGAATTAAGTCTTCTGGATGTGATGATCTATATTTGAACTTCCTTCTTGGAGCTTCATCAACATCGGCACTTGGTTGAGTGTCTTCTTCTGAAGTGTCATCATGTTCTTGTGATGCTTCTAATTGAGATGCTTCTTCAGCATCTTCTTCCAATACAGCTTCTGAAGCTTCAACAGCTTCTGATGCTTTTTCAGGTTCTAAATCGATGTATTGGTATGGAACACCTGCATAACTATTATCTTGCTCTGACATTTTACTGTCAGGCTCTTTATCATCAAATCTAACATGTATAGATTCTTCCACTGTGTTAGTTTCAGAATTATACACTCTGTATGCCTTTGAGCGTTCAGAGTAACCTATAAAGATTCCCTTACAAGCTTTGGCATCAAATTTTCTTTTGTAGGCCTTGTTGTTTAGAATGTAACATGTACATCCAAACTGATGAAAGTAAGAGATGTTGGGCTTTCTTCCTTTGAAGAGTTCATATGTTGTTAGATTCAATAGAGGTCTTATATAGATCCTATTTTGAATATAACAAGCTGTGTTTACAGCTTCTGCCCAGAAGTGCTTAGCAAGTTTTGTCTCATGCATCATGGTTCTTGCCATTTCTTGTAAAGACCTGTTCTTTCTCTCTACAACACCATTTTGTTGTGGTGTTCTAGGAGCAGAGAACTCATGAACAATGCCATGATCTTCACAAAAAGTTGCAAATGGTTCATTTTCAAATTCACCACCATGATCACTTCTAACCTTTAAGATTTTGAGACCTTTCTCATTTTGCACTTGAGTACAGAAGATGCTGAACACATCATATGCATCATCTTTCACTCTTAGAAACTTTACCCAAGTCCATCTACTGTAATCATCAACAATGACTAATCCATATTTTTTCCCATTGATTGAGGCAGTACTTACTGGACCAAACAAATCAATGTGAAGTAGTTCTAAGGGTCTTGAGGTAGAGACAATGTTTTTAGGTTTAAAAGAAGTTTTTGAAATTTTGCCAATCTGACAAGGACCACACAGAGCATCTGAATGATATTTAAGATTTGGCAGGCCTTTAACCAACTTTAGTTTGCTAAGCTTAGAGATTAATCTCCAGTTAGCATGACCTAAGCGTTGGTGCCAGACCCACTTTTCATCATTCAGAGATAGAAGACAAACTATCTTCTGCTCAGTGAGTTCTGACAGATTCACCTTATAAACATTACCTCTTCTTAATCCTTTAAACAATATGGACTTGTCAGAATCATTGATTACTGTACATGCCTCTTTATCAAATTTAACAATAAATCCGCTATCACAAAATTGACTAATGCTAAGCAGATTATGTTTGAGGCCATCAACTAACCAAACATTTTTAATTGAAAGAGAAGAGTTACCAACTATACCTGTACCAATGATCTTCCCTTTTTGGTTTCCTCCAAACCCCACAGTACCTCCCTCTTTCAGAGTCAGGGTTTGGAACATATGCCTTTCTCCCGTCATATGTCGTGAGCAGCCACTGTCCAGGTACCAGCATTGCTGCTTTGGCCTTCTTAGTGTGCAAACCTGAAGCAAATATTATTTGAGATTTTGGTACCCATATCTTTATGGGTCCTTTTGTGTTAGTCTTTACAGGTCCAGGTGGTCTTTGTTTGAAGGACCTATCAGAGCTTCTAGAGTTAACCACCCTTGTTGAAAAGTTTTTGGGTTTAGTATAGCTCTTGAGCTTTGTTCTTGAATGTGTCAGAGCTTCTTTAGATTTAACATTAGCTTGAGGCTTAACAATCTTAGGTTCTGAGGTTTTATCCTTCAGAGTCTTTGATTTTTGAGCCTCTGGCTTTGATGTTCTATTAGAAGCTGACTCATTTAGAACTTCTGATTGACTCTTTACAAAGACAACCTTAGGTTTTGATTTATCTATATTAGAGGACTTTGAAGATAATGGATTATCTTTAAAACGTGAGAATCCAAGACCTTCTCCTCTATTTCTACTTACATGATAAATCAAAGAGGCTATTTTACTTCTTTTCATTCCATTGATAAGGAATTCCTGAAGAGCAAATTCATGTTCTGGAGGAACCTTATCATCAAGAACATAATGAGTTTCCATAAATTCATTTCTTGATTTTAGGGACTCATTTTGTTCAATTATTTCATTTGCCTTTTCGGTCAGGTTGTTATAGGCCTTTTTAAGGACCTTACACTCACCTGCCTTTTTGGTTAAAAGTTTTAAGGCATCTTTTAAAGAATCTATTAATTCAGAACGAGAAAGTTTAGCAAGTACCTCATCTTCATCTTCTGAATCTGAGTCATCTTCGTGCTCAGAGTTCTCTTGGTCAGAAGCGGTTGCCATCAAGGCTAGGTTTGCTTCTTCTTCCCCATCAGAATCTGATTCCTGATCCAAATCATCCCAAGTGGCAAGGAACCCCTTCTTGAGTTTACTTTTGTATCTTTCTTTGTTAGAGGTTCTCTTGGATGATTTACTCAGGTTCTCTGGGCAGTCAGCAATGAAGTGTCCTGGTTTGTTGCACTTAAAGCATTTGTTTTGTTCTTCCTTTTTATCCTTGGAGGTACCAACCTTCTTGGAAGAACCTCCAAACTTACCAGCATACTTCTTGCTTCTCTTAGCCCATTGCGATACTCTTGCAGCCATCAGAACCATTTCTTCTTCTTCATCAGAGTCCATCTCGTGACCTTCTTCAGAAGCTTCTTCATCAGATACTATAACCTTCGCCTTCAGAGCCTTAGAGGAACTCTTGGTGCTTAGTGCTATCCCTTTTAGCTTCTTAGTCGATTCATCAGTCATGAGTTCCATCTCATGACTCTTTAGAGAACTAACCAAGCTTTCAAGAGACACAGTATCTAAATCCTTAGATTCCTGAAACGCTGTCACTTTTGGTCTCCACTTTGGCGGCAAGCTTCTGAATACTTTCCTTACATGATCAGCCTCAGTATAGCTCTTATCTAAAACTTGAAGTCCAGAAACAAGAATTTGAAACCTAGAGAACATTGTCTCAATGTCCTCTCCGTCCTTCATTTTAAATAATTCATACTGATGTACTAACAAGTTGGCCTTAGCCTCCTTAACTTGTTTGTTTCCTTCATACTTGGATTTAAGAGAATCCCAGATAGACTTAGCCGTTCTCTTATCTCCAATTTTCAAGTACTCATCATGAGAGATGGCATTTGTCATCATCCCTTTTACACTGTGGTGCTTCTTATATTCCAGCTTTTGAGTGGGTGTAAAAGCCTTTCTGTCTTTAGAGCTAACAACGCCTTCTAGGTCCATATTTTCAAAGTTCACTCCATCTTCTACCAAATCCCACAGATCACAATCAATCGCCATGATGTGACTGTACATCTTGGTTTTCCAGAATGGATAACCAGTCTCAGTTCCATTGAAAAAGGGAATTTTGTCAGAAGACCTTCTGTCTTTAGAATTAGAATCATAGTCAAATGGAACTTCATTGAGATTCTTCTCAGCAGACATGTTTTTCCTCCCTGAATCTTAACTGTTTCACTGATAGGTGAGAGTTAGGCAACAGCCCAGGCTCTTGATACCAATTGAAGGTGGAAAAACACAAGAAGGGGGGGGGGGTTGAATTGTGTTTTAAAAAATTAAAACTTTTTGCCTAATAGCGACTAAGTATGCAGCGGATAAAAACACAAGTTAAAGAGAGGGTGCTGAGAGAGAGAAAGAAAGACACAGAATTTATCCTGGTTCCCCTCACAAATCGAGAGTACTCCAGTCCCCTTGTTACTAACAAGAGATTTTCACTATAATCTACTAAAGATTACAAATTGCTCAAGCACACTTGCAAGAGACTTCTCAGGTGCTCAAGTTTCACTAAACAAGAGACTTCTCAAATGCTCAAGTTAAACTTAACAAGAGACTTCTCAAACAAACTTAAGAATAAGAATGAATGTTAAGGAACACTTGATATACTATCAGAGGTGTTTACAAAATGCAACTCAATTTGTTCTAAGACTTAGAATGACAGATTTAAAATATGATGTCAGAATGCTTCTTAGTCTTTGAACGCAGTAATAGAACAGTAGTAGGAACGGTAGTAGTAACAGTAGTCATTTCTTCCATTTGAGTCTACTATTTATACTTGGAGGAAGATGATGACCGTTGCAGAGAGAGAGGTGCCAGCTGGAATTTACTCGTATAATTGATAGCTGTATATTGCCTTCTTTGGTAAGGAATTCCAATTCCACTACCTAGCTATTCAATTTATCACTCATCCATTTTGAGTAATAATAGTACGATAGTACAATCCTCAAATGCGCTCCACTTATGGATAAGGTTAACGTTGTACCAACGAATATTCCTTCCTGTGGATGTGACAGAGCCTTGAAGTGGATTGTTCTTCAATCATTGGTTCTATATAGGTCAGCTCTTGAGTGACGTAAATTCCTTTTGCTTCTGATGCTGTTGCCATAGCTTCTTGAGGTCTTTTAGCTTCTGAGTCCTTCAGAGCCTTGTTTTATCCTCAGAGTCACTTTCTTCAGCATTCAAAATTTCAAGCTTCTGACGAACAGTGTCGTGCTTTCAGAGCTTGTTTTGACTGGCTTCTCTGCTACTATTCATAGTGCTTCTGAATGAATTTTGACTTATAATTCTGCACACTAGAATAATCATTAGTAATACCAATTGCAATTTTAATACTTTGTTATCATCAAAACTACTTAAAAACATTAGAGGTTCATGTCAGACCCACTTTGTTCCAACAATCATACCCAGTCTCATATTCCCTAAAGCAAACTCTACTTCTAGGTGCAAGTCACGAAACTCTCTCAACAACTCTTGTTGACTAGCCATTCGAGCCGAACAAACCGACACACTCTTTCTACTCAAAGCATCGGCTACCACATTAGCCTTTCCAGGATGATATTCTAAGGTGAAATCAAAATCTTTCAAAGTTTCCATCCACCTCCTCTGTCGCATATTTAGCTCTTTCTGATCAAACAAGTACTTGAGACTTTTATGGTCACTAAACACGACAAAAGTGCAACCATAAAGATGATGTCTCCAAATCTTCAATGCAAAAACAACGGCCGCAAGCTCTAAATCGTGCGTAGGATAATTCTTTTCATGCACTTTCAGTTGCCTTGACGCATAAGCCACTGCTCTCTTGCGTTGCATCAACACACAACCCAACCCTTGATGAGAAGCATCACAATAAACCTCATACGGTTCCTCCGACTGTGGTAACATCAAAACTGGTGAAGTCGTCAATCGCTCCTTCAACAACTGAAAACTCAACTCACACTTCTCAGTCCACGCAAACGGTTGATCCTTCCGCGTAAGTTGTGTCATCGGTGCCACAATCTTAGCAAATCCTTCTATAAACCTTCAGTAATAACCGGCCAAACCCACAAAACTTCTCACATCAGTCACTGTTTGAGGTTGCTTCCATGAAAGTACCGTATCAATCTTGGCTGGATCCACGGCTATTCCCTCTTTTGATATAACATGGCCAAGGAAATTCACCTCTTCCAACCAAAAGTCACACTTTGACGGGTTCGCATACAGCTTACTTTCCCGCAAAACTTGCAACACTAGACGAAGATGCTCTACATGCTCCTCTTCACTCTTCGAATACACTAGGATGTCATCAATAAACACCACTACAAACTTATCCAAAAATGAATGGAATATCCGATTCATGTATGCCATAAAGATAGCAGGTGCATTCGTCACTCCAAACGGCATCACTAGAAACTCATAATGCCCATACCGCGTCCTAAACGCCGTTTTCTGAATATCCTCATCTCGTACTCTTATATGGTGATACCCAGATTTCAAGTCAATCTTCGAAAACACTGAGGCTCCCCTCAACTGATCCATCAGATCATCAATACGCGGCAATGGATATCGGTTCTTGACAGTCACCTTATTAAGCTTCCGATAATCCACACATAAACGAGACTTACCATCCTTCTTTTTAACCAATAAGACCGGTGCTCCCCAAGGCGACACACTAGGCCTTATGAAACCTTTATCTAACAAGTCCTCAATCTGACTTTTCAACTCTACCAACTCAGCTGGAGCCATCCGATAAGCTGATTCCGAAATCGGACCCGTACCCGGTTGCAAATCAATAAAGAATTCCACTTCTCTACACGGAGGAAAAGCTGGAATCTCCGATGGAAACACATCTTGGAAATCCTGAACCACACGAATTTCCTCAATCCGGATCTCCGACGTTACTCCTAAGCTAGCAAGTGAAACTATCTCCGGCTCTCCATTACACATAACCACAGAAAGCCGATTCGCAGACAAGTACCTTCGCACACCTGGCTCGGGAAAGAAAACCAATTTCCGAGCACAGTCTAGAATCACATAATGATAAGACAACCAATCCATCCCGAGGATGATATCGAGAGATAACAGCGGTAGACAAACCAAATTGACCAGGAAATCCCTATTCTGGATTACTACCAAACAATGCAAACATGCAGTATTCACTACCAAATCCTTAGCAGGAGTCAAAACATTCAAATCAAACGGAAGCACAGAAACATTCAAACTCAAACGATTTGCACATGCCAAAGATATGAATGAGTGGGTTGCCCCCGTGTCAATCAAAGCAGTTAAAGAATTACCTGCGATGTGACAGCTCTCGTGGATGACATTGCTAGCCTGCCCACTCAACTCAGTGCCCATACAGTAAGCACGTGCCTTTGCCGCAGGTCTGGCACCCTGTGAGCCTTGTGCCACATTCGCCGACGGCCCAGCCTTCGGGGCTCTGCAATCTCTAGCAAAGTGTCCCGGCTTCTTGCAATTGAAGCAAGTGTTTCCCCCCTTTGGTTGCGTGCACTCATTTGAAAATTGCCCCGCTTCTCCACAGTTGTAGCAAGCCCCCTTGCCACCATCAGATTTTCCCCGGGTTCCCTGATTCACCGATCGGCCCGGTCCTTTACTATGTTGAGGACGGTTATAAGGCTTACTCCCTTGCCTCCCACTATTCTGAGTCGAACCACGATCATTGGTGCGACTTGGTCCTCCGGCATTAGGATTCCCTTGGCGGTTCACCCGCTTATTCCTCATGTCTTCCACCTCTTGGCACTTTTCAACCAAGACCTGGAATTGTCGAATACCCAACGGCACAACCGCATCCTGCAGCTCGTACCTCAGCCCATCTTGGAAACGACGGCACATATAATCCTCATCTATCCCATCCCTAAAGAAGCGGAAGAAACGGGATAGTGACTCGAACTTCTTGGCATATGTTTCAACATTCGTGCCCCCCTGACGCAACCTCAGGAATTCTTCCCCATACCTTTCCCTAGCTGTCTCGGGAAAGTACTTGGCTAAAAACCTCCTCTTGAAGTTCTCCCAATTCAATTCTTCATGGCCGTTCTCCATGATAATACGGGTGTTCCTCCACCAATACTCAGAACCTCCCAATAACTGATAGGTAGCTAAGACTACCTTCTCCCCTTCCGGACAATGAATTGCCCCGAAAATTCTCTCCACAGATTGGAGCCACAAGTCAGCAGTTTCCGGACCTCCCTCCCCATTAAACTTTGGAGGAGTTTGGTGGTTGAAGTTTGAGAGAAGTCTAGATCCAACAGCGAGTAATTCCCTTTCGCGCTTTTCCAGATCTCTCTGCGCCTTAGCATGGCTCTGAGCAGTCACAGCCGCTGCCATTGTATGCATGGCATAAGCCATCTGATTTATATCAACCTCTGGTACCATAGGAGCTGGATTCACCCTTCTTGGCGGCATTCTATTCTGCACCATACCAATTCTGATTAGATTCCTTATCCAAACATTTCTGAGTCTCAACAGAAATCTCATACAACGGTTACTAGCACATAACCCGACACCGAACAACCACTAGAACTGACACTACTCTAGCTATGTTCTAACCGACTCTGGACTAACGACTCAAGTATACACTTTCCCTTTGAAGATTTAAAGCCGTGCTCTGATACCAAAATTGTAACACCCCGTTTTCAAAAGCCAAAAAGGGCATTATTTTTTTTTTCTTTTTCAACTAACACTCAGAGTGCGCATGAAAGATTTTAAATGAGCCGGCATTCAAATATACAAAAGAACTCATTACCAAAAGGTGCTTCGACAAGCAAAGTGTAATCCTGAATAATTACAACCCACGTCTAAGTACTCGAATACTTACAACAAAACAAGTTAGAGACCCTATGCTAACCAAAAAGCACGGTGCACAAAACACACCGGCGCATAGTCTAACTACTCTAAGCTTCAACACAAGCCCACTATGGCCTAGAGCTGCCAACACCATCCTCTCGACCTACATCGTCATCTGGGGTGGGATGAGCCCGCAAATGAAAGAAAGGGTCACCACAAAATAAAAGTATATATATATATAACCGGTGCGAAAGATTGTACACATAACAATAATTCCACATACACAAGAGAAAGCTCTTTAACACAAAAGCAATTCCCACCAACGGGCTTATATGTATAATGCACACATAGCCTACCAATGCAGACTCTACATGATCGTGACACCAATCACTGGCTGCCACATGCATGAATTTAATTCCGGAATTCAACCTCTCTATAGAAGGCGTAGGTCTCTGGTGGGATAACACCTCCTACTATTGGTGGGATAACACCAGGTAGAGTCACACAAGACAATACCAAAACAATCACGGTGGGATAACACCGGGTGAGTCACACAAGACAACCACCAACTCAATAAAATCCAGTAGGATTTGGCGAAGTCGCACAGACAACCGCCCGGTACGAAGGCAAGTCACACAAGACATACACCTAGGCACACAACTATGAAATGCATGGCATATATTCTCTTCGGCATATACGGGACAGTCACACAAGACAAAATCCTCGCGTAGTCCTATCTGACGCACGCATTCATATATGCTCATGCAAACATTCACATAGCCTAAAGCCTATGTACAACCATCACAACATACATACATTTCTCAATCATATGTAAATTGCACACATAGTTATAACCACGTTCTCATCAACGAGAATACATAAATACAACATGCCAAAGCACACAGCAATTGCATACACAGCAAAACAAAGCATGTCGTAACCGTTTTAAAGACAGAAATAAAGTGGAGCCCTTACCTCGGCAAGCACTCAACTATCGCACGATCACACAACACTTACTTGCTTCCTAAAACAAGCAAAGTATTCAATCAAAACCATAACCAATCAATCCTTAATGAATTGAACTCTAAAACCCCAAAAACCAAAGGTTTTCTAAGGTAAAATCCCTCTTTCGGATACTATACCCAAACTACCGTATTGATCAACCCCCATGAGTTATTTGTACTATTTTTAGGACCCAAAACAATTGCCAAAAGTCTTAAATAATTTGAAATGCAAAATGGCTGTTTTCTTGCGTTATAAGTTACGTACTTTCCGAGTACCCGAAAAACTCGTTTCCAATCCCAACCACTTCCATAAATTAATAAAAAGGGATTAGAAGGCTAAAAACCAAGTTTGGAAATCAGAATCCAAAATCTCAACTCCCAGAGCTCGCCCTGGCGAGTTGGTGGCGAGTGAAGGCAGAGAGTACTGGTCTTACTCGCTCTGGAGCTCGCCCTGGCGTGTTGTCATGACCTGTGACACTCGCCCTGGCGAGTAACAACTCGCTCAGCGAGTTGCACCTGTCATGACAGCAAAAGACAGCAACTCACACCACCTTTTTCCACCCCAAGCCTAGTTTGATTCTATTAGTTCCCAACATCTTTTCAAGGCATAAAAGCAACCCATTTTCATAAGCAAGCAACACATTTCCGAAAGCATGTTGGTTGCTTCGAGTGCAAGTTATTTGATTCTCATTTCCAAACTCAAAACCAAATCCAAGCACAAGTTTTATTACGGGCCTTAACCGTCCGGTAATCCTTTTCTAACATGTTTTCAAGGTAAAAAGCGACACCACATGTCACAATAGTTTTAAACCACTTTGACCCCAAAATACTACCCAAAAACTCTTAGGAAATATTTTCATAAACCCCAAAATATTTTTCATCGGATTTTCTAAAACAAAACCATACAACGCATTTCCCTTTTGCTCAAAGGTCCAAAGACAACGTTTCTTTTCAAAACCTTACAACTTAACCACATGTTATTGATCAATACTCTAAACTTTCAAAACCCTAACTTTTCTCATGAGATTCTCACAAACTCATGGAAAACAAAAACAACAAAGCCTAGCATGCTTCCTAAGCTCTCATGAACAACTTTCATGAACCAAGAATCAAATCCTAACTTAATCTTATGAAATTTCTCCCAAGAACATAATCATAAAAACCTAACTCCAAGAGTTATAATCAACCAAAATGAAAGGAAAAGAGTGGTTACCTTAAGAAAGTGATTCTCTAAAACAATTCCACAAAGCTCCAAAGCTTGAAATGGAGTGAAATGGTGAGGAAATGAAAATTTGTGAAGGTTGGAAATGAAAGTAATGGAGTCTACGTGAAAGAGAGAAAGAAAGGAGTGAAATATGTGATGTTTTCTAAGTGACCAAGTGACCAAACCTCCTTACTATGCCATAGCTCTTGCTCACTCATGGCCATTGGATCAAAAACAAAATGCCAAGACAAAACCCTAGCCATTGGATCAAACCAAACCAAATCCACTTGAGATAAAACTCAATACCTCATAGAAACACTCACACGTTCAGCTCTCGCACGCCGCGACGAACGAAACTCACCAAAACAGAAAACCTACGGAAAGAACGTCTAACGTTTCACATTTCCAAAACTTATCGCCGAATCTTTTTCCGCGACTGTAATTTTCTTCCATACCTCAGAAAATTAATCTCAGAATATATCCTAACTCGCGCAGATATATAAAACTTCCATCCGAAACCTCACTCAAAACAGACGCAATAAGATTTTACATCGACGGGTAAAATCCTACTCGTTTTTCCAAAAACAAGAATAATCCAAAACTTATTATTCTAAAACCACATATAACTTCTTATTCAAGCAACAGGATCACAGAACCAAAGTCTGTACAATTACAGTGCACGAGCACTAAACAGGCTCAATTACAGCAAAAGCTAATAATTACACGATGTTTCGTCACACGAACACATCGAACCCTAATATTCCTTAAACCAACTATACAAAGAAATCTTGGGTCTT
The DNA here is from genome assembly GCA_030408175.1 of Trifolium repens. Taxonomy (NCBI): domain Eukaryota; kingdom Viridiplantae; phylum Streptophyta; class Magnoliopsida; order Fabales; family Fabaceae; genus Trifolium; species Trifolium repens. Next base: position 16,903,354 of record CP125839.1, on the reverse strand, counting down.
ACACTTGCCGTGGTGACATTGTATTACTGTTGAATGATGTTCAGCGGATGTTTCATGAGTGGAATCATGAGAGCTTGAACGATGTGTTTTGAGTGTTGTGTCCTACGACTTCGACCTTGTATTCGTAAGAGATCGAGGGAAACATTAAGAAAAACCTCGAAAGATTTGTGGAACCCTTGTGACTCGGAGGACCTTGAGCACAAGTGGAATGAAATATCACTTAAGTTGGGTAAAGAGGGTCTAAACCATCACCATGATTGTCGACTATCTATTGACAAATTGAGGGACTGGCCGTCCTTAATTTATTGTTGATAGTAAACGGAATCGTGTTGACTGGAATTGACTAGTTTTGCTAGCTTTGGTGATGCACAGAGAACTTCAGTGTTTCTTTTTGGAGGGTAGCCACTCACAACTTCGTGTGAAACTAATGGAGTGGGCTATGCCGCGGAGGCGAAAGAGGTGACTTTGGGAAATTTTTGTTTGTGGGCACGAGGATCTTTGGGAACTAGAGGTTGTGAACCTCTGTTGTGAGGTTAAATTTTGAGTGGTGAACTCGTTGAGAGTTGCGGTTGGTGCACGGTTGTGCCAGTGTGTTGGTGAGAGTATCTGTGCGACTTCACCCGGTGTTAGCATCTGTGTGGCTGCACCTAATCCTGAGGGGTTTTGTTGTGTTGGTGATGGTAATAATTAGTTGAGTTATTACTCTTACCTTTAGTTTCGAGGACGGAACTTCTTTTTGGAGGGTAGTAACGTAAGACCCAAGATTCCACTGTACAGTTTTCTAAGGAACTCTAGTAATGGCTACGAGTTTTAGGGTTTTTGGTGAAGCGGTTTTGTGAGTATCGTCGCATTAATGAGATTTTTGCTGAAACGGAGCCTGTTTTGTGCTCGTGCGCTGGAAAGGCACAGACTTTCGGGTCGTGGTCCTCTTTTAAGTATGAGGAGATTTCTGTGAAGTCAGAATGACGAGATTTGGATTATTCTTGTTTTTGGAATATTTTATTGATGTTACGCTACATTTATTTTAGGTAGCATGTGTTGTAGATTTTCGCGAAATTAAAGTAACGGAAGCTTGCTGAGGTAAGGGCATCACTTTATTTCTGTCTTTTCACTGAGTTATAACATGTTTGTTGGTTATTTTCGGTGATGCGTGTTTGTGTGTTTGGCATGTATGTGTTATGTATTCTCGTGATGAGAAAGTGTTTATAATACATGCGTTGTTTACATATGATTGAGAATCTATGTATGTTTGTTGTGATTGTATACATATGATTGTGAGAATATATGTACATATTGTGATTGGGTTACATACGCTTGAGAGGTGTGTATTTGTTGCATTAGCATATAAGGGGAATCGTATGCTCATGCATTCATAGTAAGTGGTTATCGGGAATGGACCACGGGGTGCGACGACCAGTGATTGGTGTCCTCCTTTTTGAGTTTGGTGTTGTCCGTGTGACTCACCCGGTGTTATCCCACCGTGATTGTTTTGGTATTGTCTGAGGGACTCTACCCGGTGTTATCCCACCGTGATTGTTTTGGTATTGTCTGAGTGACTCTACCTGGTGTTATCCCACCACTAGTAGGAGGTGTTATCCCACCTGAGCCTACGACCTTCTGCAGTGAGGTTTATTCCGGAATAATTCATTCATGTGACAACCAGTGATTGGTGTCACGATCATGTAGAGTCTGCATTGGTAGGCTATGTGTGCATTATATATATAAGCCCGTTGGTGGGAATTGCTTGGTGGTTAAGAGCTTTCTCTTGTGTTTTGTGGAATTATTGTTATGTGTACAATCTTTCGCACCGGTTATATATATACATACTATATATTTTTTGGTGACCCTTTCTTTCATTTGCGGGCTCATCCCACCCAGATGATGGGTTAGGTCGTGGTGACGACGGTGGCCGTTCCAGGCCCCAGTGAGCTCGTGTTGGAGCTTTAGCTTAGTTAGACTATGCGCCGGTGCGGGTTGTACACCGTGCTTTTTGGGTTTAGGCATAGGATTCTAACTTGTTTTGTTGCAAGTATTCGAATACTTAGACTTGGATTGTAATTATTCAGGAATACACTTTGCTTGTCGAAGCACCTTATGGTAATGAGTTCTTTTGTATATTTGAATGCCGGCTCATTTAAAATCTTTTATGCGTAACTCTGATGTGTACAAAAAAAATAAAAAATATAATGCCTTTTCTGGCCTTTGAAAAACGGGTTGTTACACTTACATTCATTCTTCTCCCATATTGTTTTAGCAATAAATGAATTAAATGTTTTTACAAAAAAAAAAAAATTGGCATTCATTCCTCCCTGCTTTTATGAGTTGATATTCTTTGTTTGTACATTATATATAAGGCATGTATTGCTACTTTCACAAATAGAAATAAAAAAATCAGGAAAAACGTGAGTTGACTTTCACAAGTTTTTTATAGCAAGAAAATTTCACACATAAATGATAATATGACAAAAAAAAAATCATTCAATTTAAATGATAATAGCAAAAGAATTTACATAGAAAATCAATTCATTATTTAAAAACGTGACATATAAAAAAAGTTTGAAATTATGAAATACTTTCTATATATTTTATTTACTTCCATTTTATATAAAGTTTTTTTTAAGCAATGTATTACTTTAAATATATGTATTAGTAATATTCATCAACAAATTAAAATTAATATTGATCAACATATTAGAATATATGGAGTAATTGCTAATTTATTGAAGTTTTATAAAAAAAGAATTCTTATGCACATAATTTCTAATTTATTTGTTAAAATTTTGCACTTAATAGAATGAAATCAAATCACTCAATTTTAGGAATATTTGGTATAAATTGATTGTGTTTGTTGCTATGAATATTGCATCAAATTTTCAACGTTTATAACACAATTTTCCTTTTCTCTATGTTTTTTTATTTAATTTTAAACTTGATCAAAAAGCATAATGGCTGATGTTTTTCTTTGTTTTTTAGGAAAATATAAAATTTTGGTTTAGTTACATAGCGATGCTATTTCAAGTTTATGAAAGTTGTGGTAGTCCAAATCGTAGATTAACGTTTTATAACCTCTTTTCCAAATCTTTTCAATGTAATTTTTTTAGTCTATATCTTATATTTTCACCATTTTCTTTATTTTTGCTAGGAGATTAAGTTGTGTTTTCAGATTTATATGCTATAGATCTTTTATTGGTAAAGGATTTCATCAAATATCATATGCAACTTTATTTTGAAAAAAAAAACAATAAAACTAATTAATTTTTTTCCATAATATTTAATTTGCAAATATCATGGAGAAGTTCATGGTGTGCAAGGAACACAAAAATAATGTGGTTATAACTAGCATGGTTGCAATTAAACTATATCATATTGGTCATTTTGATAGTTGATTACATTTAACTTTTTAACATGATATTGATCTATTACGTTTATTGTTATTAAAAAAACTACAACATATAATTTTAGAACAAGTAATCTCATTGGTTTTGATTCATTTGTTATTTTTGCAGGATATTGGAAAGGATTAGGGTGTGATGGATTTAGTTACAATATTGTATAACAAGAACAAAGTGGATATGAAGTCAACAACATGTGGAACATGTAGTGGTTTTCATTCTCATGTGTTGCGTAAAAATTTTCTATCTCGGTGACAAATTTGTAATATTTTATTTTTTGAATTGTGATGTTAGTTTTGGACATATTTTTATTTAGTATATTCATGACTGCATTTCCTTCTTTTTTAGTCATTTTACGTTAATAAGTTACTCTATATTTTTTCATTTTTATCAATTGAGTTTTTTTTTCTCTTCATTTTCTCTTAGAATATTTTTTCATGGTATTATCTTTTGAAATCATTATCATTATTATTTTTCATATTCTTAGTTTGAATTATAGTAAAATCAAAATTAGAAACCAATGAGAAATAAAAGAAAACTCAAGGAATCATTTTGAATGATTTATCGATATAAATAGTATCTAAATCAGAAAATTGAATAATTTTGGATGCATAATTTTTTTTATTTTTTAAATAATTTGTTTTAAGTTGTATTTTTAATTTGAAATTTCAGTTTCGTTATAGTTTACATCTATCTATATATATATATATATATTATATATATATATATATATATATATATTATTTGAAACTTTTTTTTCAAGATTTAGTGTACACGTGACATTCCCATATTGATTCTCCTCTAGCATTGTTTTGACAATAAATTGATTTAAGCATATTTATTATAGGAAAATCATCACACGTTTAATATAGGAAAATATCATTAACTACATCAAATTGCACAAGACAATTACAACTTGCACATCACAATTTGATTGACAACCAACAAATGTAATTATTTGTATTTACTACTTTTCCATTCTTGGCATTTTTCCATTTACATATATGTAGTGTCGTGTCCTAGGTTCCTACCATCATTCTTGGGCATTTTGTTTTGTTTATGCAACCAAATAATTTAGTTTTCTTTTTATCCTTACAGATATGGTGATTATCAAATATTTTGCTGCAATTTAAGGACCAGTCTTTTGATCATGCAATCAAGTACACATGAAATTTGCTTTTTTTTTTTGTTACTAATTTGTTTTGAAATTTGCTATTTTCTTTCTTTTGTATTTTTAGCAAATTAGAGATTCTTTCTTATTTCCATATTATAATTTTTTTCCATCTCAAATTAGGGATTCTTTGTTAGCTGATGAAATGGGAATTACTACCCCTAGATCTCTGTGCAATTTTTCTTTTCCGAACTTAGACCTTCATTATTATAAATAAAAAATAAAAAAATATCAAGGAGCCATTTATTTCGGTACGTGTATATATCACTGGAGATTAGGTTTGATGCAACCAAATACTTCTTTAGATGTAAATCAACAAACTCAAAATTAATTGTATATATAATTATGCGATTTATGGCTTATCACTTTTTTTTTGTCAAGTAGTTGTGGTTAGAAATTTCACCCTTAAGGTGGATAAGTGAGATGATCGTAGTTTGAACTACTTCCCCTTCATATATATATATATATATATATATATATATATAATATTCCCGTAAAATGAGTTAAACTTACGGAACGCTTATCACAGGTTTTGGTAATATTATGGTGAACCAAAAATTATGCCATATGTAAAAGACATGACTTTTAGGATCGTAGTATTAATGCAAGTAAAAATTTTATTTTGATTCTTTTTTTAAGCATACAGTAAAATCTCTATAAATTAATAGAGTCAGGACCGGAGAAATTTATTAATTTAGAGAGTTATTAATTTATCGATAAATTAATAATTATTAATTTAAAAACTTTTTAATGACTTGTAAATCAATAATGACTTTAGTAATATGCATTGGAAATCAATAATGACTTTTGATGTAAACAAGAGGAACAAATGAGTTCAATGTATTCTTAAGCAAGTTTGACATATATAAATTACATGAATGTGATATATTTTTAATAGAGTGTAATATATCCAAATGGACTTGAACTTTAAAGGAAAACAGACAACTATTGAATCATATTTTAATAGAGTGTAATATATTTTTTTCAGTTTCTATGAATTATTAATTTATGATTTTCTTGGGACCGAAAATTACAAAGGGATCTCCCGAAAAAATTATTATCTTATTATTTTATCGAATTTTTCAATTTTTTACACTGGCCCAAGTCGGGACCGGACAACTTTATTATTTTAGAGAGTTTATTAATTTACCGAGTATTAATTTAAAGAGATTTTACTGTATTCTTTTTATTCTTGACTAATTGTTTTGTTATGAGTTTTTTTATTTAGTAAAAAATACATAACAAGAAAAAAATATAGTAAACTATTTTTTATTTGGTAAATAATTCACAGAACTAATTTTTATTCAAATTGTTCCATATTTTTATTGTTTTAACTAAATGTTTCTTATATATATATATAATAGGTAATTCTTTATACTTGATTATTTTTTTAGTATCACATATTAATAGCATTAAATTGATTCCAATTTATAATATTCATATCGTAAAATTAAATTCTTAGTTTCCCATTCAAAAAAATTCTTGAGTAATTGTTTTGACATGAGTTTTTTTATTTCGTAATTGTTTTCTTTAGATATATATATATTGTGGATGTTTTTACTCATTTATTTATTTTGTTTGTTTGGGGGGTTTTTTATAAAATTTATACAGGAGACTTTATTTTTAATCGTATATTAATTTGGGGTCTATTGTTTTTTTATTATAAATTATTATAATAGATCTATCTTTTTTTTTTGTATATTTATTCGGGGGAAACTCTTTTTTTTTTTATAATTTACATAGAGACTATATTTATATTCGTACTAATACAGGATGCTATTTTTATTTGTATTGAGTTGATATTCACATTCAATTCATATATTAATATGGAGCATTTTTTTTTAATTTATATGGAAGCATATATTTTTACTTACGAGACTTATATTTTTAATGATATAGTAATACAACAACCTATATTTTTGTAATTTATACGGGAGACTACTATTATTCAGTTCAAATTCTATGATGTAATATTTTTTATGTTATTGTCATCCTTTTATTAACTTAAATCAAGTTATCATTTATCACATTTATTTATATATATATCTTTAGTTCTAATTTGTTATAGAATTTTTTAAATTATGAACTTAAATCAAGTTATAATTTATATACGGGATGCTATTTTTATTTGTACTAAGTTTATATTCACATTCATATATTAATATGGTGCAATTTTTTTTAATTTATATGGAAGCATATATTTTGACGTATATATTAATACGAGACTTATATTTTTAATGAAATAGTAAGACAACAACCTATTTTTTTGTAATTTATACGAGAGTTTACTATTATTCAATTCAAATCCTATTGTGTAATATTTTTTATGTTATTGTCATCCTTTTAAATCATGAACTTAAATCAAGTTATAATTTATCACTTGGTAAAAGAAGTTATAATTTATTATTTATCATATTCATTTATATACATCTTTAGTTCTATTTTATTATAGGATTTTTCATTACTTTGTTCGTTGCAACGGAATCCCATAATTTTGGTTATCAATATTTTAAGGCTTCATTAGTTTTTATCACATAGTGTCATTTTAATTATTTAAATTATATAAGATCGTAAATATTTGTTTCGTTATATAAATCATTTTCCATAAGCAATAAAAAATTTAAGTTTTCAGTCTAAAATAAAATATATTTTTTATAAGTCATTAAATCTACAAACGCATTAATACCCGTGCTTGGCACGTGTAACAACCCGTTTTTCAAAGGCCTGAAAAGGCAGTATATTTTTTTTTTTCAACTAACACTCAGAGTGCGCATAGAATATTTTTCAATGAGCCGGCATTCAAATATACAAAAGAACTCATTACCATAAGGTGCTTCGACAAGCAAAGTGTAGTCCTGAATAATTACAATCCAAGTCTAAGTATTCAAATACTTACAACAAAACAAGTTAGAATCCTATGCCTAAGCCCAAAAAGCATGGTGCACAACCCACACCGGCGCATAGTCTAACTAAGCTAAAGCTCCAACCTCTCACTGGGGCCTGGAACAGCCACCGTCGTCACCACTGTAACACCCCAAATCTTATATTTTATTATATTTGATTAATTGATGTTATTTAATTAATTGTGTGTGTTAATTGATATGTTTTATATGTATTAATTAATTTTTACATTTATGTTTGTTGATGATGGGCTTTTATGAGTATTGGGCTTAATTAGAATGAATAAGAGTTTATGGTAGGATTAAGGGTAATGTAATAATCTAGTGTGAGTTAGTGGGTTGTGTAGAGATAAGAATGACACTTTGGTTATTATCTTAAAAAGGATAGAGTGTCTTGGAGAGAAAGTAGTGGCAGTGGTGTAAATAGTACAAGAATTTGTGGTAATAGTAAAGTTGAGATTATGAGTGAAATTAGTAGTGGAATTAAGGGTATTTGAGGGATTTCATATAACCTAAGTTGGGGTTATATATATAGGAGGTTTTTGTGAAGAGTAGTGGTGTGATTTTATTATCATAAAATAGTAGAGAAAGAGAGGTAGAGAGAAGTTAAGAGAAAGAGAGAGTTGAGAGAGTAGAGAAAGAGATGAAGGAGAAGATCAAATAAAGAATAAGCCATGGTAGATTAAAGGAAATCAAGTGGTGGAGTAGAGATTCCAACTTTATTGAGGTAAGAGGCTTAGATAATATAATTTTGAGTGATCAAAGAGAGGGGAGTTTGTCTATGACTCCACACCCAAACTCTCTTCACTCTTTTTTTTTGGGTTTTGGAAAGAAAGGGTTTTGGGAATGTGTTTATAATTGAAGCTTGATAATGATTCATGTATAATATGTTTCTATTGATGATTGTTGTGTAAAATCCATGATAAAGTTGATTACTTGAACCTTGATTTTGGTTGATTATGTGATAAATGGGTTTTTGTTAAAATGGGTATAGATTCTCAAATTTGAATTATGATAAGTGATTTTGAGTGTTCAAATAAGTGATTTTATCCATAAACATGTTTGGTAACTGTTTATAAGTATTATTGGGTTCAAATAAGTGATTTTTGGTGAAAATAAGTGATTTTTGGTTCAAAACGCGTAAAAAATGATTTTTCATCAGGTCCCTGCGCCATGGCGCAGCTATCCCGCGCAATGGCGCAGAACCCTCGGATCTCTGCGCAGTGGCGCAGCCCTGCTGGCGCCGGGCGCAGGTCAATGGTCAACAGCGTTGACTGTTGACTTTTCGTTGACTTTTGACTTTTTGACGGTTTATGCACCCGGAACCTATTTTCAATAATTTTTCGTGTAGATTCCAATTCCGGAGTTCGTTTTCTGAGATTGTGTTTAGTTAGTGATGTATACCCAATTTTGATGTTACTTAATGTGTTAAGTGAAGTTGATATATCTAAATTAAATGAGGCTATGTTTATGGTGATGATAGATAATTAGTAATGATGTGTGATGATTAATGATGTATGAGGATTAGTTAATAATGTATGTTGATTAGCTAATGATGTGTGATGATTAGGAGTTAATTAATGATGATGAATTATGATGTTCATGTTTTATGATGATAAATTAAGATGATGTTTTATGATGATGAATTGAGTTTATGGTGATGTATATGATTATGATTTGAACTCCTAGTTATGAGATGATTAATTATGATGATTATGTGCGTTGGATTGGAGTTGTAATTAGTATATATGTTGATGAATATGCTATATGATCATAATTTGATGATGATGAGTTTATGATGTGTTGTGTTTGCACTCTATATGAGTTTATAATGATGAATGTGTTGTTGATGTGTGATTATAATATTGAGGTTATGAATATGAATATTAGAATTTGTGTTATCCTAATAAAGAAGGATATTAGGATTTGTGTTATCCTAATAAAGAAGAATATTAGATTGTGTTATCTAATAAAGAAGGATATTAGATTTGTGTTATCTAATAAAGAAGATTAATTGGATTATGTTATCCATAATGATGATGAGTTGATGTTAGAATCATGAACATACATGCATTCATGATTGAGTCGGATATTAGAATTATGTTGATTCTAATAAAGAAGGATATCAAATTATGTTATTTGATAAAGAAGGATATTAGAGGTGAGATACTCTAATAAAGACGATGGTACCACATGCATTTAGTTATGTCTAGGGTGACATGACATGAGATTGGTGACATTAGTTTGCATTAGGGTAATTGTGCACTCTAATTGGTATTTGGTAATTGTCATTGTTTCCCATTATGATTGTGAATGGTTGAATAATGTGATACTTGATACTTGACATTGATTGATAATCCTTATTAACATGATTGAGCATGTGTAATAATAATTGATAATTGATGATGATGTGCATACATGTCAATTGATTGAGAATGTGATGTTATTATGATGCATTGTACTTTATATGAATATGAAATATGAATGACATGAGATTGATATTTGTTTATGGAATGAGTTGTTAGACATGACCATGCTATGTCCTAAGTATTAAGTGTGTTCTTATACTTAGTTTCTTTTATGGTTATATTATCTAACCCTCTGTTTTGTGTATGTGCTGGATTTCGGTTCCAGATCCTCAGGTTATATGTTATTGATGTCCGAGTAGTCGGTGAAGCTCCGCTCTGATGTGACACGGGGATGAGATTATTTCTATAATGTACATTTAGAGTCTTGTTTCTTATTTCCAATGTATCTTTTTCTTAGAAACTTATTTGTACAATAATTGTTTTACTAGTTAAGTTATTGGTAAACCTTTATGTGTACGATGTAATACTCGAACCAAGTCTTTCATGAATCAAACTTTATTTCCGTTGCGCATATTTAAATGGTATTTTATTAAATACGGGTTTGGGTGTTACAATTTGGTATCAGAGCTCCGGTTGTCCTCGGACATAGTGAGCTATGTGTGTGTCGTGTGTCAATCAGAGCAGGTCTGTGCGTTCAGACTAAGTGGGCATAATGTCTTGTGTAGTTGTTGTGTCTTTTGTGATTTAATTGTCGTAGCTACACTTGCACCTTAGTCACTATTAATCATTTTGCGGATGTATGATGAGTTTATTGAATCTTGTTTTTATTGCTTATTGGCATGTGTTTTACTTAATTCTTGAGACTTGTGTTTTAATTGGTGTTGACTTACGAATCTATAGTTTCATAAATGTTGATAAGTGGTGATGTGCTTATTTTATGAATATACTTGGTGATTGTTTATTCATGAACTATGAGTAATATGAATTGAATTATGTTATTCATTCTTTTGGTGATTATTTGATGAGATTGATAATTATCTTAGTTGTAAGTTATCGAGTCAAGTAATGAGCATGTATTCTTTGATGTTGATTCATGATGAATGTTATTCTTTTGTGATTATAATAGTTGTATGTGCTTAAAGCTATAATCTTGCGTAGTTTTGATATGATTTTATTTATTTATGATTTCATGATGAATGAGTGATTATAACATGATATAATTGTGCATAATTGATGATGAATATGCATTCATGATTGTTGTTTTTATTTCAAGATAATAATTTAAATGATTATATTCGTATATGAGTATAGATCCTTTCGTTAGTGAAAAATCTATGTTATATGAAATAAGTGTGATTGTTTATACATATGTCGTGAATGAATGTGTGATAATTTATTTATGATGATATGTATGTATTCATGTGATTGCTTGCGAATTTATGAATATGAATGAATTAGTGAGAATATTTGAATGTTTTAACATGATGATTATTGGTGAATTACATGTATTGTGATAGCTTCTTGATTATGCATGATTTGTTAATACTTGAATTACTATGAGGCTTATGAGAAATGTGATAATTGTATAATTTCACATGTTGGGAGTTAATTCATGTTTACTATTATGCTTCTATGTTTGATATAACTTAATTGCTTAGATTATGAAATGATGTGAATGATGTTGAAAATCTATATTATTCTCTTTTGAGTAAATGAAACTAGTTTTTTCATGAAAATGGAAGAGTAGAATATTAATGAATTCTAGGATATGTTTGACATATGTTTTGCCTTATATGATTAAGCTAGATTATTTCTCTTACATGAATATACTTATGTGAGTATGATTCGTCGAGTTTTGGAATTTGTTACTATGGAATATTTATCCTTCTTGTTTTGATGTGATTTTAACTTTCTAAAATTTGGAGAAGACATGTATGTTCCTTAAATGCTTTCATGATTTTGTGTAGATGATTGAATGTAGTGTTAAGTTAATTATTTATCTTGTATGATATGCTTATGTGAAATGTTGTGTCATGCTCTTGTGCAATATAGAATAGACACTTGTGCGTTTGATTTGTATTACAAATATTTATTGTTAATCATTGTTGAAGTATTTTGAAATTATTTAAGTGATAAGCATGCTTAGAATGATTTGTGTTTGATGGATAATGATATGCGCTATATTCGTAAATTATTGCAATGTCTTTTAAGGAGTTGTTAATTGTATCATTCTTTCTTTTGAGAAGTTTTGAGAATGAATGAATTCAATGTGATGCAAAAATTGATGATCTTATTTGATTAAGTTGATTACCATGCTAAGTTAATTGTTTCCTTGCATGATTTATATATATGAATGTGAATCCTTGAGTTACTTAGAATTCGATGTTATGAAATGTTTGTTCTTTTACCATGATAGATTAATTGTAGAGTATTTGAATATCCTTTACCATGATTCCTATGTGAGTAACTATGTGAATTGTGCATTGTGAGTGAATCTTTCAAATGTGATATTTTCATAAACATGTTTTCATGACTTTACGGATTTGTCAAATTGTGACCTCCTCTTTTGATGAATTGTGAAATGTATGAACCTATGTGTGAATGATCTATGTCTCCATAATTGTTTCTCTTATTAGTCATTACATGATTTTAGATGAGATGTTTTGGTGAGAATGTTCTTGTTTGGTAAGAATGGTTGAATTCTTGAGATTTATTGTTGTGGAATATCTATCTTTCTTGTTTTAAGTTGATTCTTGACTTTTAAGTTTAGAGGCAATGTATGCTAATTAAATGTTTATGTGAGATAATGTGATATGCTTTTGTATGCTCATGTGTAAATGTTTTACATACTTATTCAACTATGCTACCTCAATATTATGTTTTCTTACTCATAAATGCTTATGTGTTTCGTGCTTAAGAAAACACTATCGTAGCTTGGTGAGGATGGTTTGAACCACCATCATGATTATTGTCCATTTATTAACAAATTAAGGAACTGGCCGTCCTTGATCTCTTGTTAATGGATAGACATGATTGTGTTGATTGGATGATACTAATCTTGTCAAACTTTGATAGCGTCTAGAGTTTGCTAAGAGATGAGAAAAATGATTTCTTTTAGAGAATGTATTGACCGTGTTTTGTGAACTTGAAATTTTGCGATGAATATGTATATGTGATGATTATATATGATTTTATGAGATTGAGTTATTTGGTACTCCATGATATGTTTAGGGTTATGCTAATTTCGTAATTTTGTATAACTTTATTATGTGCGCATCAATGGCATGTGAATTTGTATTATGTGGAGTTAATCTTAGTTTTAAATTATGTTGAAGCTATAACTTGAAGTGTGAGGCATGTTATCTTGTTGATTGAAATATCATATCATTTTGTGTATATAATTTGTAACAATATGAGGTAGTGCCATGATTAGGTCTTGTCCATTTTGGTATTGTATGCAATTGGTGATGAATATTACATTTATTTGGTATGTTTATAACCATTGATTATTATTGATTGATCTTTGATTCTTGAACTTGAAAGTTGTAACTTTTGCGTGAAATTTTCGAGGACGAAAATTCTTTAAGGGGGATAGAGTTGTAACACCCCAAATCTTATATTTTATTATATTTGATTAATTGATGTTATTTAATTAATTGTGTGTGTTAATTGATATGTTTTATATGTATTAATTAATTTTTACATTTATGTTTGTTGATGACGGGCTTTTATGAGTATTGGACTTAATTAGAATGAATAAGAGTTTATGGTAGGATTAAGGGTAATGTAATAATCTAGTGTGAGTTAGTGGGTTGTGTAGAGATAAGAGTGACACTTTGGTTATTATCTTAAAAAGGATAGAGTGTCTTGGAGAGAAAGTAGTGGCAGTGGTGTAAATAGTACAAGAATTTGTGGTAATAGTAAAGTTGAGATTATGAGTGGAATTAGTAGTGGAATTAAGGGTATTTGAGGGATTTCATATAACCTAAGTTGGGGTTATATATATAGGAGGTTTTTGTGAAGAGTAGTGGTGTGATTTTATTATCATAAAATAGTAGAGAAAGAGAGGTAGAGAGAAGTTAAGAGAAAGAGAGAGTTGAGAGAGTAGAGAAAGAGATGAAGGAGAAGATCAAATAAAGAATAAGCCATGGTAGATTAAAGGAAATCAAGTGGTGGAGTAGAGATTCCAACTTTATTGAGGTAAGAGGCTTAGATAATATAATTTTGAGTGATCAAAGAGAGGGGAGTTTGTCTATGACTCCACACCCAAACTCTCTTCACTCTTTTTTTTGGGTTTTGGAAAGAAAGGGTTTTGGGAATGTGTTTATAATTGAAGCTTGATAATGATTCATGTATAATATGTTTCTATTGATGATTGTTGTGTAAAATCCATGATAAAGTTGATTACTTGAACCTTGATTTTGGTTGATTATGTGATAAATGGGTTTTTGTTAAAATGGGTATAGATTCTCAAATTTGAATTATGATAAGTGATTTTGAGTGTTCAAATAAGTGATTTTATCCATAAACATGTTTGGTAACTGTTTATAAGTATTATTGGGTTCAAATAAGTGATTTTTGGTGAAAATAAGTGATTTTTGGTTCAAAACGCGTAAAAAATGATTTTTCATCAGGTCCCTGCGCCATGGCGCAGCTATCCCGCGCAATGGCGCAGAACCCTCGGATCTCTGCGCAGTGGCGCAGCCCTGCTGGCGCCGGGCGCAGGTCAATGGTCAACAGCGTTGACTGTTGACTTTTCATTGACTTTTGACTTTTTGACGGTTTATGCACCCGGAACCTATTTTCAATAATTTTTCGTGTAGATTCCAATTCCGGAGTTCGTTTTCTGAGATTGTGTTTAGTTAGTGATGTATACCCAATTTTGATGTTACTTAATGTGTTAAGTGAAGTTGATATATCTAAATTAAATGAGGCTATGTTTATGGTGATGATAGATAATTAGTAATGATGTGTGATGATTAATGATGTATGAGGATTAGTTAATAATGTATGTTGATTAGCTAATGATGTGTGATGATTAGGAGTTAATTAATGATGATGAATTATGATGTTCATGTTTTATGATGATAAATTAAGATGATGTTTTATGATGATGAATTGAGTTTATGGTGATGTATATGATTATGATTTGAACTCCTAGTTATGAGATGATTAATTATGATGATTATGTGCGTTGGATTGGAGTTGTAATTAGTATATATGTTGATGAATATGCTATATGATCATAATTTGATGATGATGAGTTTATGATGTGTTGTGTTTGCACTCTATATGAGTTTATAATGATGAATGTGTTGTTGATGTGTGATTATAATATTGAGGTTATGAATATGAATATTAGGATTTGTGTTATCCTAATAAAGAAGGATATTAGGATTTGTGTTATCCTAATAAAGAAGAATATTAGATTGTGTTATCTAATAAAGAAGGATATTAGATTTGTGTCATCTAATAAAGAAGATTAATTGGATTATGTTATCCATAATGATGATGAGTTGATGTTAGAATCATGAACATACATGCATTCATGATTGAGTCGGATATTAGAATTATGTTGATTCTAATAAAGAAGGATATCAAATTATGTTATTTGATAAAGAAGGATATTAGAGGTGAGATACTCTAATAAAGACGATGGTACCACATGCATTTAGTTATGTCTAGGGTGACATGACATGAGATTGGTGACATTAGTTTGCATTAGGGTAATTGTGCACTCTAATTGGTATTTGGTAATTGTCATTGTTTCCCATTATGATTGTGAATGGTTGAATAATGTGATACTTGATACTTGACATTGATTGATAATCCTTATTAACATGATTGAGCATGTGTAATAATAATTGATAATTGATGATGATGTGCATACATGTCAATTGATTGAGAATGTGATGTTATTATGATGCATTGTACTTTATATGAATATGAAATATGAATGACATGAGATTGATATTTGTTTATGGAATGAGTTGTTAGACATGACCATGCTATGTCCTAAGTATTAAGTGTGTTCTTATACTTAGTTTCTTTTATGGTTATATTATCTAACCCTCTGTTTTGTGTATGTGCTGGATTTCGGTTCCAGATCCTCAGGTTATATGTTATTGATGTCCGAGTAGTCGGTGAAGCTCCGCTCTGATGTGACACGGGGATGGGATTATTTCTATAATGTACATTTAGAGTCTTGTTTCTTATTTCCAATGTATCTTTATCTTAGAAACTTATTTGTACAATAATTGTTTTACTAGTTAAGTTATTGGTAAACCTTTATGTGTACGATGTAATACTCGAACCAAGTCTTTCATGAATCAAACTTTATTTCCGTTGCGCATATTTAAATGGTATTTTATTAAATACGGGTTTGGGTGTTACAACCACGACCTAACCCATCATCTGGGTGGGATGAGCCCGCAAATGAAAGAAAGGGTCACCACAAAATATATAGTATGTATATATATAACCGGTGCGAAAGATTGTACACATAACAATAATTCCACAAACACAAGAGAAAGCTCTTAACCAACAAAGCAATTCCCACCAACGGGTTCATATAAGCAATGCACACATAGCCTATAATGCAACCTCTACAATGTGTGGTACTAACCCTAGCTACCACAATGCATGAGTTCCGGTATCGTAGGTCCATCCCCTACCAACAATATCAATACAGTCCCGTAGCTCTCCCGATCACTACGAACCATTAGAGTGGGCTCTCCGGATCACCACACCCCTACCATAAGTATCAATAGAATCCAGTAGCTCTCCCGATCACTACAAGGATTAGAGTGGGCTCTCCCGATCACCACACCCCGTAGCTCTCCCGATCACTACGTATCGATCTCAACAAAAACCTTGTAGCTCTCCCGATCACTACGAACCACTAGGGTGTGCTCTCCCGATCACCACACCGAGCACGCAACTACCAAATGCATGAGCATACGCTTCCCCATATATGCTAATGCAATGAATACATACCTCTCTAGCATATGTAAACCAAACATAACAACATACATACATTTCTCATCATATGTATTCCAAACACCTGTTCATACATATATTCTCATAATCATATGTAAACAGCGCAAGTATTGTAAACACTTTCTCATCACGAGAATACATAATACAAACATGCCAAAGCACACAGCAATTGCATACACAGCAAAACAGAGCATGTCGTAACCGTTTTAAAGACAGAAATAAAGTGGAGCCCTTACCTCGGCAAGCACTCAACTATCACACGATCAAACAACACTTACTCGCTTCCTAAAACAAGCAAAGTACACAATCAAAACCATATCCAAATCAATCCTCAATGAATTGGATTCCAAAACCCCAAAAACCAAAGGCTTTCTAAGGTAAAACAACTCTTACGGATACTATACCAAAAACTACCGCATTGATCAACCCCCATGAGTTATTTGTACTATTTTTAGGACTCAAAACAATAGTCCAAAGTCTTAAATAATTTGAAATGCAAAATGGCCGTTTTCTTGCGTTATAAGTTACGTACCTTCCGGGTACCCAAAAACCCCGTTTCCAATCCCAACCACTTCCATAAATTAATAGAAAGGGATTAGAAAGTTAAAAACCAAGTTAGGACATCAGAATACCAAATTTTGGGTCCCAGGGGTCGCTAGAGGTCGCTGGGCGACCACCTGGCGATGGCAAGTCAGAACTTCCACGCCCAGGGCGAATTCTGGCGACCAACGGTCGCTAAGCCACCATCTGGTCGCTAAGCTACCACACCAGGACAGGATTGGTTTTCTTCATGACATAAGCAACAAAACTTGTTTTTCTCAATTTTCACCCAAAACAACTTTTCACGCAACACACCACATACGCATAGTATTGGTTCCCAACAACCGTTTTCACAACAAAGCATTACATTTCCGAAAGTATGTTGGTTGCTTCGAGTGCAAGTTATTTGGTTTTCATTTCCAAAATCAAAACCAAACCCAAGCACAAGTTTTATTACGGCCTCAACCGACCGGTAATCATTTTCAAACATGTTTTCAAAGCGAAAAGCAACACCACATGTCACAAGAGTTTTAAACCACTTGGACCCCAAAATCACCACACAAAACACTTAGTAAATATTTTCATAAACACCAAAATATTTTTCATCTCATTTTCCAAAACAAAACCATACAACACATTTCCCTTTTGCCCAACGGTTCAAAAACAACGTTTCCTTTCAAAACCTTACAACCTAACCACATGTTATTGATCAATACACTAAACTTTCAAAACCCTAACTTTTCTCATGAGATTCTCACCAACTCATGGAAAATTGAAATAACAAAGCCTAGCATGCTTACTAAACCCTCATGAACAACTTTCATGGAACAAGAACCATTCACAACCAATTCTTATGAAATTTCTCCCAAGAACATAATCATAAAACCCTTAACATAAGATGTTTTAAACCAACAAAGAAAGGAGAAGGTTTACTACCTCAAGTGGAGATGAATTCCTTTCAATCTCTATGATCCAACAAGCCAAAAATCCAAGCTTTTGGTGAAGAATTGAAATTTCTCCCAAGGTTGGAAAGAAGAAGATGGAGCACGGCCAAAGAAAAGAGAAAGAAAGTCTTAGGCAAATTTTCTAAGTCCACCAACAACAAACCTCCTTACAATGCTAATGCTCTTGTTAACTCATGGCCATTGGATCAAAAGACAAAATGCCAAGACAAAACCCTAGCCATTGGATCAAACCAAAACAAACCCACTTGAGATAAAACTCAACACCTCATAGAAACACTCACACGATCAGCTCTCGCACGTCGCGACGAACGTAAATCACAAAAACCTAAAACCTACGGAAAGAACGTCTAACGTTAAACATTTCCAAAACTTATCGCCGAATCTTTTTCCGCGACTGTAATTTTCTTCCATACCTTAGAAAATTAATCCCAGGACATATCCTAACTCACGCATATATATGAAACTTCCATCCGAAACCTCACTTAAAACAGACGCAATAAGATTTTACATCCGCGGGTAATATCCTACTCGTTTTTCCAAAAACAAGAATAATCCAAAACTCGTTATTCTGAATCCACATCGACCTTCTTATTCACAAAAGAGGATTACAAGGCAAAAGTCTGTGCCTTTACAGCGCACGAGCACAAAACAGGCTCAATTACAGCAAAAATTCCATTAATGCGACGATACTCACAAAACCGCTTCACCAAAAACCCTAAAACTCGTAGCCATCACTAAAGTTCCTTAGAAAATTGTACAGTGAAATTACGGGTCTTACAGCACGGGTCTGGATACTAGTTAACAGAAAAGTGATTCTTATAAACTCATGATGTTTGGATGGTTTGGATCAATATTGATTTTAAATGCATAATTACCAAAATGGGTATTAACAAGGAGAGAACATACAAAGCAAGAACATCGAATTTCATTTATATTTTATATATTTATTTTATGTTTCTTTATGAATTTATTACTTTTGGTGAAATAAAGGAGTATTAATTTTTTATTTATACGGCTTCGAAAAAAACTATTATTTATAAATTAGAGAAATATAATCTATGAAGAAAATAATTGTAAAAATTTTGACCGATATATATAAAAAAAAAAATCCAAAACTGACAAATTATGAAAAAAAAATATAAAAAATTGCCACACACTTTTTATTTACTCCGCATTTAAAAAGAATCTGTCAAAAATCAAAATAAAAAACTATGAAATTTTTTTTCTTCAGTTTTTGTTATTTATCTTCATTAATGGGCTTGTTTATGAAATGAAATATGGGCTTTAAGAGTCCAATTCAAACTTCTTCTCTAACCTATAGCAAGAGAGAGAATGTTCCAAGTTTACAAATCTGGAACATGAAACGCTAAAACAGGAAGAAGAAAATTTGAGGAAAGGGTAAATCATTATCACGGTCGTCATTTCGTGGAAATGGAGTAAATTGGTTTACAATTGTACGAAAAATTTAAAGAAGCCATGGGTAATTTGGAGAAATTTTTCTGTCATAAAAAGTGAAATTGCATTATCACGTTGAGTTAACGCAGAAGCTTCAATTTGTAGCTTCAGGAATACTCACGTTTGAGTAGAAAATCACGTCGCTGGAATTCACGTTTCCTTTTAGCCAAACAACTCGGAAATCGACGGAATCGCTTTTGGAGCGAGAAACGCGCGTTTGGTGCTGTCCAACACCAAACCAAACAGAGGCTTAATTGTAGGGGGTGTAGGTAGGTATAATTTGCAACTAGAGGAGGTGGATCAAAACATCAGCCCAACCATCTGACCTTATATATTGATATGATCAATTTTCGGTGACTCGCGTTTTGAGAATCGTTGGTTTTCTATCGTCTATCTTTCTATTTCGTTCTTCACCGTCCTGTCCTGCTCTCGTCTCAAGGGTATTGTATTTATTTCCATTCATAATTCTCTTGCCTGTTCTGTCAATGGGGGCTTAGGGTTTCTTTTTTCTTTTCGAATCTGTTCTGAAATTTTGTGGGATTAGGGTTTTAAAACCTTTGAATCTATCTATCTATCTAACCTAGGTCACAATTGATTCTTATTCTCAGACATCAAAAAATGGGATGTCGTCCTCCAAAAACACCGCCTCCTTCTCGTCTCCCCAAGATTGTCAAAGTGACTATTGATCAGGTGGGTGTCTGTTTTATTTTTTTTCGAAATATGATATTTCATACTAGAATCATCATGTTCATGATGTTACAATCGTAAGCCTTTTTTCTTCTTTTTGGTAATCCTCAACAGCTTTTTGATCCGGAGTATGCCACAAAATATGGCACAACAACTCCGGTTGATTGGGACGATCGTGAAACGATTCATGACCTAACCAAATGTGCCAAGTTGGCCTTAGCGGATTATAATACAAACCCGTAAAGACTACCGATTTGTCAATATTGAGATGGCTACTTGGCAATCATCTTCTGTATGCGTTTTCCATATCACCTTTAAAGCCAGGAATGCTCAGAACATAATTGGTTAGGATTGTTCATATTAACAATAATATTAGTAACATAATGATAAAAGTTATATCAATATTGAATTAAAATCGACAATATATTATATTCGTTGAAATAATACACAATAATAATAAATTGCAATAAAATTCATTAGTCTCTCCTTCAGGGATGACTAAAAATATTGAATTTAAGTTCTTCGGGAACTATGTATATAACATAAGAATAATTATTTGTGCAATCCTTCATGGATGCATATATATATATATATATATAAAATTGAGTTTTCAAGTTCTTCAGGAACTATATCATATAAATAAAAATAAATATATTTATGTTCTTTTGGATGATCGAAATATCGATGTTTCACCATACATGTGTCGGTCACGAAGCATAAGATGCTTCACCAGACTGTTGTCGATCACGAAACTCGAACAATATCGAACATCAAAATACATAAAGCCATGAATCTTCAGGATTGATATTTTAAAATTTCATCATGCTATGAATCTTCAGGATTCATATTTCAAAAATTACACCACGATGCTTCTGGATCGTAGACTATGAATATTCATGATTCATATTTCAAAAATTTAACTACGGTGCTTCTGGACCATAGGTTGTGAATCAATATAAAAAAAGAAAGATCTGAAAAATAAATAAAATTATAAAACTCATACATAAAATAAAGAGAAGCGAGAAAACTTACAAATTTTAGAGAGAATTGTTTATGAGAGACTATCGTGCTGATAACGTTTTATGAAACTATTTGTAAATAGGAGGAATAATCGAGAGGAAAAGATAAAAGAGAGAAAGAATAGAGATTGTATTATTCTAATCAAGGTGTACATTACATAGAAATGATAGTCCTATTTATAGGAAAACATATGGGTCAATGATATGAGTCAAGACTAATGGACATCCACCTATAATTATTCATAACAGAATTTCATTTATATTTTATATATTTATTTTATGTTGCTTTATGAATTTATTACTTTTGGTGAAATAAAGGAGTATTAATTTTTTATTTATACGGCTTCGAAAAAAACTATTATTTATAAATTAGAAAAATATAATCTATGAAGAAAATAATTGTAAAAATTTTGACCGATATATATATATATATAAAATCCAAAACTGACAAATTATGAAAAAAAATTGCCACACACTTTTTATTTACTCCGCATTTAAAAAGAATCTGTCAAAAATCAAAATAAAAAACTATCAAATTTTTTCTTCAGTTTTTGTTATTTATCTTCATTAATGGGCTTGTTTATGAAATGAAATATGGGCTTTAAGAGTCCAATTCAAACTTCTTCTCTAACCTATAGCAAGAGAGAGAATGTTCCAAGTTTACAAATCTGGAACATGAAACGCTAAAACAGGAAGAAGAAAATTTGAGGAAAGGGTAAATCATTATCACGGTCGTCATTTCGTGGAAATGGAGTAAATTGATTTACAATTGTACGAAAAATTTAAAGAAGCCATGGGTAATTTGGAGAAATTTTTCTGTCATAAAAAGTGAAATTGCATTATCACGTTGAGTTAACGCAGAAGCTTCAATTTGTAGCTTCAGGAATACTCACGTTTGAGTAGAAAATCACGTCGCTGGAATTCACGTTTCCTTTTAGCCAATTAACTCGGAAATCGACGGAATCATTTTTGGAGTCGAGAAACGCGCGTTTGGTGCTGTCCAATACCAAACCAAACAGAGGCTTAATTGTAGGGGGTGTAGGTATAATTTGCAACTAGAGGAGTTGGATCAAAACATCAGCCCAACCATCTGACCTTATATATTGATATGATCAATTTTCGGTGACTCGCGTTTTGAGAATCTTTGGTATTTATTTCCATTCATAATTCTCTTGCCTGTTCTGTCAATTGGGGCTTAGGGTTTCTGTAACAACCCGTTTTTCAAAGGCCAGAAAAGGCGTTCTATTTTTTTTTTTTTGTACACATCAGAGTTACGCATAAAAGATTTTAAATGAGCCGGCATTCAAATATACAAAAGAACTCATTACCATAAGGTGCTTCGACAAGCAAAGTGTATTCATGAATAATTACAATCCAAGTCTAAGTATTCAAATACTTACAACAAAACCAGTTAGAATGCTATGCCGAAACCCAAAAAGCACGGTGTACAACCCACACCGGCGCATAGTCTAACTAAGCTAAAGCTCCAACATCTCACTGGGGCCTGGAACAGCCACCGTCGTCACCACGACCTAACCCATCATCTGGGTGGGATGAGCCCGCAAATGAAAGAAAGGGTCACCACAAAATAAAAGTATATATATATATAACCGGTGCGAAAGATTGTACACATAACAATAATTCCACAAACACAAGAGAAAGCTCTTAACCACCAAAGCAATTCCCACCAACGGGTTCATATAAGCAATGCACACATAGCCTATAATGCAACCTCTACAATGCGTGGTACTAACCCTAGCTACCGCAACGCATGAGTTCCGGAATCGTAGGTCCAACCCACTAAAGCCACAAGGGCAGGTGATGCCACACAGACGCTATCACCAGGTGAAAATAGCCACACAGATGCTACCAGCCACACAGATGCTGTCAGCCACACAAATGCTGTCACCAGGCGAAAATAGCCACACAGATGCTACCAGCCACACAGATGCTGTCGCCAGGCGAAAATAGCCACACAGATGCTACCAGCCACACAGATGCTGTCGCCAGGCGAAAATAGCCACACAGATGCTACCAGCCACACAGATGTTGTCACCAGGCGAAAATAGCCACACAGATGCTACCAGCCACACAGATGCTGTCGCCAGGCGAAAATAGCCACACAGATGCTACCAGCCACACAGATGCTGTCGCCAACTATGAAATGCATGAGCATACTTTCTAATTAAGCATATATAGGGCAGTCACACAGACACAGCCCCGGCGGAGTCACACAGACACATCCACCCGTGTAGTCCCAGCTGACTTACACGTTCCATACATGCTCATGCAACAATTACATATCACACAGATATATGTAAACCAAACACAACGACATACATACATTTCCAATCATATGTATTCCAACAACCTGTTCATACACATATTCTCATAATCATATGTAAACAGCGCAAGTATTTTAAACACGTTCTCATCACGAGAATACATCAACCAGACATGCCAAACACAAAGCAAAGCATTACAGCAGAAATCCAAGCATGTCATAACCAGTTGAAAAGACGGAAATAAAGTGGAGCCCTTACCTCGGCAAGCTTCCACAATTAAAACTCGCTCAACTCCACAATTCTACAATTCGCGCTTCCTAAAATATAAGCAGCGTACAATCAATAAAATACTCCCAACGTATCCTATCGAAACGAAACTTGTTCTCTAAAATCTAGAGGGGTTTAAGGTACTTTCTAACACTCTCAGATAGTGATTTCGAGACTTCCCCATATTGATCAAAAACTCATGAAGTTAAATACACTTTTCTCGCTACGCGAAAATATTTTCGTTTCAAAACAAACTAAGAAACACTTTGATTCCTAACTCCAAGGCAATCAATTTTCACATACTAAAACCATTTGAAAACAAACCAAAAACTCTTTGAAAATTTTCACAAAAATAAAAGTTTACTTGCGCCACAAGTTACAAGTTTTTCCTTTCAAATAAAATGGTCATAACTCATTCAATCTTTATCCAATCGAGACGAGCCATACGCCGAAATCTTCGTCTCGAAAAGACGGATCAAATAGTTAAGTTTTCAGGTCACAAAAACAATTTTAAAAGGACGAAAATACCCCTGTCCATTTCGGCCAGAATCCAAAAACAAAGGTAGTTCAAACATTTTTCATTGCACAACCATGGCATTGATCACTTAGTTCCCAAAATCATTTATTTGAACAACAATTACTTTTCAAAACACAAACTAAAATTCATAAAAGTTTTCTCTTGAACTCTCAAGAACAAATTTCTTGTTTTTCAAAACAAAACTATTTTTCACACATCCATTTCTCTAAAAGTCTTGACACAATTCATTAAACACAAAAGCTAAAACCATTTTCCATGTTCTTGATCAATTAGAATTTTCTCCAAAACCCTAATCCAAAAATCTCATCTAGCCATGGAAATCAAAACATCTAAGCCTAAACATCCTAGATATTCACTCATGAACAACTTTCATAGAACAAAAATCAACTATAAACAAGTTCTAAGAATTTTCATCTCATGAATCATAAACTAGAAACCCATAAAACTCTAAGAGTTTGGCCAACTAAGAGATGAAAGGAGCTTAGTTACCTTAGAAGATGATTCTTTGCAAGTTTCCTTTGATCCAACAAGCTAAAAATCAAGAGATTTGGTGAAGTAATGAAATTTTGGTGAAGGTATGGTGAGGGAGAAGAAGCTCACGTCCAAGAGAAAGAAAGGAGTGAAATGAATTCCAAATTCTAAGTCTCCTAAAATAACCAAAGTCATCCCATGTGTTTTGGTCTTGATTCATACCAACCCTTGGATCAAATAGTATAAAGATTCAAGACAAAATCCTAGCCCTTGGATCAATCCAAGTCTATCCTCACAAGATATTTTCTATGTTTCTAGAAGCCACCTCGCCTCACAGCTCTCTCGTTCGCTCGCAGACGAGTCGTACATCGCTAACGGTCTAACTTGCGAAAAATAGAAAATCTACGAAGTAATAGTTCGCCGTAAACCATTTCTAAAAATTATCGCTAAAACTTTTTCCTCGACTGTGGTTTTCTTCCTCACCCTCGAAAAATAATCTGAAGATATATCCTAACTCACGCCGATATATAAAACTCCCATCTAAATTTCTACGGAATTCAGAAACCGTAAAAATTCCTAACAGCGGGTAAGATTCCTACTCGTTTTTTCAAAAACAAGAGAAAACCAAAACTCGCATTTCTTACCTCACAGAAATCTTCTCATACTTAAAAGAGGATCACGACCCGAAAGTCTGTGCCTTTCCAGCGCACGAGCACAAAACAGGCTCCTTTTCAGCAAAAATTCCATTAATGCGACGATACTCACAAAACCGCTCCACTAAAAACCCTAAAACCCGTAGCCGACACTAGAGTTCCTTAGAAAAACCGCACAGCAAAATCTTGGGTCTTACATTACTACCCTCCAAAAAGAAGTTTCGTCCTCGAAACTAAAGGTAAGAGTAACAACTCAACTAATTATTACCATAACCAACACAACAAAATCCCTCAGGATTAGGTGCAGCCGCACCATAGCTAACACTAACACAATAAAATCCCACAGGATTAGGTGTAGCCACAAAGATGCTAACACCAGGTGAAGTCACACAGATACTCTCACCAACACGCTGGCACAACCGTGCACCAACCGCAACACTCAACGAGTTCACCACTCAAAAATTAACCTCACAACAGAGGTTCACAACCTCTAATTCCCAAAGATCCTCGTGCCCACAAACAAAAATTTCCAAAGTCACCTCTTTCGCCTCCGCGACATAGCCAATATCCCTAGGTTCACGCGAAGCAGTGACTGGCTACCCTCCAAAAAGAAACACCGAAACTTCCTGCGCACCACCAAAGCCAGCAAAACTAGTCAATTCCAGTCAACACGATTCCGTCTACTATCAACAATAAATTAAGGACGGCCAGTCCCTCAATTTGTCAATAGATAGTCGACAATCATGGTGATGGTTTAGACCATCTTTACCCAACTTAAACGATGCTTCATTCCGCTTATGCTCAATGTCCTCCGAGTCACAAGGGTTCCACAAATCTGTCGAGGTTTTTCTTAATGTTTCCCTCGATCTCTTACGAATACAAGGCCGAAGTCGTAAGACACAACACTAAAAACACATCGTTCGAGCTCTCATGATTCCACTCATGAAACATCCGTTGAACATCATTCAACAGTAATACAATGCCACCACGGCAGGTACCACCAAAACCATTACATTCCGAACAAGTTGTCTTCTCTATAGAAGAATTTTCCACTCTACCAATATCCATAAGTCCGCAACTCAGTGAATACGCCGAACCGTCTACTCACATACGAATCTCTTTCCAACCACGACTTAAATAATACCATCCCAACCTCCGGTTGGTGATTACAACTCCTCATAGTCTTGTCACTTGCCAACTATACCATCTATTTCTCTTGTACTCCCTTTATCCAAACATTTCTGAGTCCTAACAGAATATCTCACTCCACGGATTACTAACCCATAACCCGACACAGAACAAACACTAGAACTGTCACTACTCTAGCTATGTTCTAACCGACTCTGGACTAACGACTCAAGTATACACTTTCCCTTTGAAGATTTAAAGCCGTGCTCTGATACCAATTGTAACAACCCGTTTTTCAAAGGCCAGAAAAGGCGTTCTATTTTTTTTTTTTTGTACACATCAGAGTTACGCATAAAAGATTTTAAATGAGCCGGCATTCAAATATACAAAAGAACTCATTACCATAAGGTGCTTCGACAAGCAAAGTGTATTCCTGAATAATTACAATCCAAGTCTAATGTAATAACCCAACTCTAATTAATAGAAGATTATTAATTAAAGGTAATATTTCTATTAGATGGAAAATATTTCTATTTAATAGAAATAAGAAATTCTGATTAAGTGGGTGGATGGTAAACTAGTAATAAAATGGGCAAACCATGTGGTAATTTCATGGTATTTGGTTGGAAGGGACCACACTAAAATAAACCATGAGAGAGATATAAGGAAATGTGACAAATTTCTCTTCATTCTCCTAACCCTCCCACGTGAGACAACAACAACCAAATGTTATAAAGGGCCCCACTTATTGTAAAGGAGACCAAACCATTCTCATTCTTTCAATTTCACTTTCTGCAAAAGAAACAGAAGCTAAAACACTCCAAGTTCTCTCCTTCCCTCACGCCTTTCTCTACCACCACACTACTTTCTTCAAACTCATCTAAGCAAACCCATGGTTATTTCCCACATGCAACTTGTCAATTGGATTCAATAACTCATTCTAAACAAGGTAAGAACTTCAATTTCTCTCCTCCCTCAACCCAAACCTCGCCACCCCCCTCTCTTTGAAGCAATTGGGAATTTGAGTTTTTGGTAAACATAAAGTGGAATATGTAACTACACAAGAGCAGAATCTGGAACTTCAAGGAGTTGGAAGATTTTCAAGTAATTCCAATTCTTATAAACTATTGGGCATCTTGAAAGAGACCCAAATTCCATATCCCCACTTTGTTGTTCGTGCCTTCCTACAGAAATAGAGTGCTGCATGTGTTGTGGAAAGATTAGTTAAGGAATCATCTACCCAATTTCTTATGATTAAGGTAATGTGTTAGTTCTCAATTTCCTTTTTCTAGATTTAACTCAAACCCTATGCCTAAACTCTTAATTTTACACCTTCTGTGGCTGCATGTGTGTTTATCTTCAATTAAACGAATCATGAGACGCTGGATCGATCATGGGTATTGTGGAAAAGTTGGATTTCGGAGAAAAACGGCAGAATTGTGTCTGCCCTTCCTGCTATACTCGCTGAGCGAGCACTCCCTCGCCGTGGCGAGCTCAGCAGGGTACTACTGATTGTTCTTGCCCTTCTCTGTGCAACCGTTTCAATCTTGGTGAGTGATTCCTAATCCCTCTGATCTTTTTCTCAGTTGTTATTATGGCAGTTTTCATTCTCTTAACCTTAGCAAGCTTAGAAGCATTCCTAATTCCGTTCCTTTCATTTTGTCCAAGAACACAATTGGGGTTTTCTAGTGAGTTCTGGACAGGAAGCTTTGATGCTGTAGCAGAGCTAGTATTCAAGTTAAAGCTTATGAGTTAAACTCAATACAGGTGGGTTCTTTAGGATAGTTTAGCTAGTTACCCCAATTTAACGAATTTGCATGTTAATTTAGGAAATAATTAGGAAAGTTGTGTGAGGGGAATTAATCCCGAATTTCCCTCCATTCTGTTTATATATTATGTAAATTATGCTACTGCGCTGATAAAATGAGGATTGTAGGTGTAATTTTAAGAAAATATGATTTTTGGCAATACAGGGCAAACTCTGCATGAACTCGCCACAGCGAGTAGCTGGCGAGCATTCATGGCGAGCTGGGCTCTGAGCTGATGAAACTCGCCATGGCGAGCTTCTGCTCGCCACAGCGAGTCGATTTAGGTCAGGACCTATAATCTCGCCATGGCGAGCTGGTGACTCGCCGTAGCGAGCTTGTACAGAATTAACCTATATTTCCATTCTCTAAATAAAGATATTCACACTCGTTTTATATCCTCATTATAATCAGATAGTTTGCAGTAACATAGTTAATATAATATCGAACAGAATGTTAATCACAGATAATCATTAGGGTATAACATAGAAATTAACTAGGATTGTATGCTCCCCGGGATTGGGAAATTATTGGTAGTAAGAACTAATTTAGTTTCAGTCAATTATGAGCGATTTTGTGATATCGCGTTATGGACTCCCAATGGGATAATCCATTAGGATAAGTTATTGTGAGCTGCATGCCGTGACCGAATCGGTTGACGGATATGGCAGGCCTCTGAGACATGCTCACCTCAGAGTGTCCTTGTGTTTAAAATGAATAAGAGTTAATTTCTGTGTTACACATTTACTTTCAGTTCAGGATATGATTAGATATATGCTAGAATGTTACGACTGATTTAGGTACCCCCGGTGTAGTCACCTCTAGGAGGGTAGTAGGACTCACTGAGGCTTAGTAGTCTCACCCCACTCCAAACCAATTTTTTTAGGTAGACAGGTTAACTGGAGCAAGGACCAGGATGGAGCTGATGATTGGAGCTGCGCTTGGATCATCGCATTAGACGATTTAGTCTTCCCTTGTTTTTAGTTTATCTGTGTATCGAGGAATTTAATTCTAATGTCCGCTGTATTATTTAAGCTCATCAACTGTTGTAATGAATTATTTGTAATTCATGTGTTTTATTTCGCTAAATTTATTGTACTCAGATTCAATTATTTATGTCTTGACTAAATATTCTAGATATTTTAGTTGGGGCGTTATAATTGGTATCAGAGCAGGTCGATCCAGTATCAGACCTTGCCATGAGTCATTCCAATCCTTTCCTAAGTAATACAGACCCTTTGGATCTGGACTGTTTACGCTGGAACCATCGCGTGCTGAGCCTGATCAACTCAGTATTGTGTATGGTATGCAGGGTATTATGGTTTAGAACTGAAGTGAACTCTGGAATTTCGGCATTAAGATCGTAGCGCAGATGCTTTCGAGGAACAATCGTTGAAGGTGATTCTTATAAGAGAATATTGGAACATTGACAAATGGTGCCACAGGAGTAAGTTGTGTATGCAAGCAAGGAATGCAAGTGTGTCCATATACTGAATTGTGTAGTACACAACAGTATTCAACTGACACTGTGTGTCAGGTAAACTCTCCGAACCTATAAGTAACCTTATCCCAGCGAGAGCCTAAATTCAGCCAAGTTTGTGAGCCAATCCACACCTAAGAACAGTAGGCGGTAAACCAAAACTCATCCTAAATTCAAGTTAGTATATGACTAGGAATTATGGTGTTGTGGAAAGTAGAAAATTGGACGAACCACAGAATTATTCTTTTTACACTCTGTCTAACTCGCTTAGGGAGCAAGCACACGCTGCAGCGAGCTTAGCAGGCTGATGCTACTGCTTGTTGCAGCATGGTTTTCTGTTTAATCATTTTTAGCCATGGTGAACAGTCTCAAGCCCTCCTTATGTATCCTATAATTCCACTTTTTGAAGTTTTGGTGTAAGCAATCCCAAGCTAGATTGTGAGCATGAGAGTTGTTGAGGAGTTACGCTTGAGATGATATTAGGATTTGGAGACGATAAGAAATTAGACTGAGTGTACCTTTCTAATAGAAACCAATAAGTACAGTGAAACTATTAAGAGCTTAATCGTGACAATTAGAATCCTTGTAGTCCGTATCCGTACCCGAGAAAACCTATTAAGTTCAATCATTATAGGATTCTGAAATAGCAACCCAGCATGGTGAACTAGATAGATATCACCATATTAGAGGAACCCAATTAGGACAAAGCACATTCCAGTATCTCCTCAAGCCACCTTATTAGGTTATCATTTAGAAATGCCCTTAACTAAAGTTACTCTCACCTCCCAACTCGTAAGAACCTTTTTACCTAGCCACTGAGAGTCAAGCTACATTTAATACAACGATTAGAAATGTCCTTTTTAACCACACTAGTCTTTAGCCGTAGACCAGCAAACTATAGAGACCCAAACATAAACTAGGTTAACAGTTAGGAGTCCTTTTAGCGTATTGGGAACTCTTCAGTTAAAATCCTTAGAACATCATCACCGAATAGTTTAGCAACCGAACCAATAATAGGACCTTGTCACATAGGTACCACCTTGACTCACATCAAAACTGGATTCTTCTTAGCAATACCGCCACCTAAATAGATTGTTTTAGACCGTTAAATTGAGCATCCATAAACTCAGTAACCCAGCACTTCTGACCAGTTAATTATCTCGATAAGGATAGTGGAACCTTAGCATCTATACCTTAATATTTTCTCATTGCAAACCTATTAGGTTAATCCTTGCGACAATTACTTTTAGATGCCAATAAAATAGGACAGTCTGTCACTTATACTAGAAATTACACCGAACCATCATAGGTTAAGTTTTGATTAGTAATAACAATGGAGAGTTACCTTTAGTAAGATCAGACGCCAGATTCGAACCGTAGTTGCCTTGACATTAGATAGTTTAGAGACCGGCAATTTAGTTCCATACTAGTTTGACTACACACTACACGGATTCAAGCACTAAGACCTGACAGCTATAAATTAGTAGAATCATTAACCGTACATTGAGAGTTGTCAGTCAGATATCATTAGGCTATTACTACAGTATCGTAGAGCAAGTAGACACCCAGTCTGAAGATTAGGATTAAACCGTCATATTTTAACACTATCCGGGTGCCATCCAACCTTATTACCGCTTAGGATATTAATATTAGAAGCCGGCGACACAGAAACAACGTTAGTGCCTGACAGTAGGAGACATGAGTCGAGTAGATTAGCAAGTAGAAGTCCTTACTAGAGACATCAGCCACCCAGACCAATCTTTTTAGTACACATGATCAGTTACCCAGACACAGGCAAACAAGTTAGTTTCAACTCAGGTTAGCCAACCAATACCTCCATACATTCAGACCTTCCTGTTAAGAGGATATTAGAATCAATTAGACGTTCTACCGTTGAGAATTGTCAGCGAGAATCATTGAGTGGAAACGTAGTTGCCCTAACCTGAGAGAACTGACAGAAGAATTAGAATTGTAGAATATGAGTATAAACCAGTAGAAGACAAATCTTCAGTTGTCTATGTATCTCTAGAGATCCTAATTCAGCAGAGTCATTGAACCGAACAATGCTCAATTCAATATACGCAAGTCTTGGAACACCATGAACGTGTGTATTCTCTAATCAGTCTAATCACGCCTCAGTTGGAAAATTCCTCTCGCGTCTTAATGGTCAGACAACCATGTGCAGTACCTAAGTTCAATTAGGATGCAAACTTTTCAAATTCTTCGAGCCAAATTAGTTACCTAAAGGGGTACTTAACGTCACACTCAAATAACCGCATTAAGTGTTTTCTAGTTTTTAGGTTGTGTTATATTA
The DNA here is from genome assembly GCA_030408175.1 of Trifolium repens. Lineage (NCBI taxonomy): Eukaryota > Viridiplantae > Streptophyta > Magnoliopsida > Fabales > Fabaceae > Trifolium > Trifolium repens. Next base: position 16,870,976 of record CP125839.1, on the reverse strand, counting down.
ACAAAAACCTATCTGCGGAAGTTAATTATTCCTGAGAAGTTCAAGAATAATTTCAGTTTCATTCCTTACCCGCTCAGTGACCTGTCAATCAACATAATTCAAACCACTCCGGTAAAACTTACCTAGCTCAGTATCAGAAAATCAGTTAAACTTCGTGCACTTGAATCCAGTAATCTGTTCTTCAATGAAGTTAGTCATCTATCTTTCGCAGCCTTATCAGTCGAATTCATAATTAAGTTTGGACCAGCTCCAAGTTCAGTGGAATTAAGTTATACCAGTGAAAGCAGTGTTGAGGATTCCAACCTGCTAACTCCGTGCTCCTAACCATGTAAGACCAGTGTGTTAACCTTGAGTATCTCTACCCGAATATTTCAATCTTCCAAAAATTCAATTCCTGTAAGCTCGTGAAATCAAGCGCTGAAGCCTGAACGCCTGAACCTGAACATTCCAAGTCTAGTTGCCTGTAATTAGCTAGTATAAGTGTGAGAGTCAATTACGCACATGGGGTAAAATATCATTCTCATTTAGAAACCCTTCCCTATCCTTAGAGATCTGTTAAGATAATACGGTCAACCGTTTTAAGCCAAACCATTCAATCCAGACCTTATACTTTCAGCTAGCCAAGTTTAGAATCTGAATTGCTTTAGCCAAGTTTCATACATTCACTACTAGCAAGAGACTTCAAACAAGTTTGACCTGTACCCCTGAGAAATGATCTGAACCTAAGTGCGTTCACATGTTAAATGTAAATTCGATCATCGTGTCGTGTCGGAATAGATAGAGATTGTAGGTGGGATTTTATCGGATAACTATAAGTTCGTCTGCGGATGAGTTCCACTCGTTGGCAGAGGAACCAGTAGTGTTTAGACAATTTTCCACTCGTTTTATATTTCGATCGATTCTGGAGTAATTACACAACACGCGATACAGGAGTCCATATAACATGTCAGGCACAGCGGTATTCAGAAAGGAGAACGACAATTTTGACTGAGAAATTTTGGATATGACAATATCAATACCAGGCCAGATACCGACCCTCTAAGCCAGTTGGAACTGGAACTAATTCCATTGGGAATGGCAGGAGTGTAATGGTAGTAAGAAGTTGAATCAGAGTACGCAGCACTGGAACCTTTGAAAATGTAAGAATAACCTTTAACCAGTAACCCTTAACAGAGGAAAGTTTTGTTCCAAGGGATCGAACACTTTTGACCGGAGAAAGGTGAAGTGTGTGGAATTGGACGCGGATATAAACGATCTACCCTGTTGTAATACAAAGGAGTCTTAAATTTCGAGGACGAAATTCTTTAAGGGGGGTAGATTGTAATAACCCAACTCTAATTAATAGAAGATTATTAATTAAAGGTAATATTTCTATTAGATGGAAAATATTTCTATTTAATAGAAATAAGAAATTCTGATTAAGTGGGTGAATGGTAAACTAGTAATAAAATGGGCAAACCATGTGGTAATTTCATGGTATTTGGTTGGAAGGGACCACACTAAAATAAACCATGAGAGAGATATAAGGAAATGTGACAAATTTCTCTTCATTCTCCTAACCCTCCCACGTGAGACAACAACAACCAAATGTTATAAAGGGCCCCACTTATTGTAAAGGAGACCAAACCATTCTCATTCTTTCAATTTCACTTTCTGCAAAAGAAACAGAAGCTAAAACACTCCAAGTTCTCTCCTTCCCTCACGCCTTTCTCTACCACCACACTACTTTCTTCAAACTCATCTAAGCAAACCCATGGTTATTTCCCACATGCAACTTGTCAATTGGATTCAATAACTCATTCTAAACAAGGTAAGAACTTCAATTTCTCTCCTCCCTCAACCCAAACCTCGCCACCCCCCTCTCTTTGAAGCAATTGGGAATTTGAGTTTTTGGTAAACATAAAGTGGAATATGTAACTACACAAGAGCAGAATCTGGAACTTCAAGGAGTTGGAAGATTTTCAAGTAATTCCAATTCTTATAAACTATTGGGCATCTTGAAAGAGACCCAAATTCCATATCCCCACTTTGTTGTTCGTGCCTTCCTACAGAAATAGAGTGCTGCATGTGTTGTGGAAAGATTAGTTAAGGAATCATCTACCCAATTTCTTATGATTAAGGTAATGTGTTAGTTCTCAATTTCCTTTTTCTAGATTTAACTCAAACCCTATGCCTAAACTCTTAATTTTACACCTTCTGTGGCTGCATGTGTGTTTATCTTCAATTAAACGAATCATGAGACGCTGGATCGATCATGGGTATTGTGGAAAAGTTGGATTTCGGAGAAAAACGGCAGAATTGTGTCTGCCCTTCCTGCTATACTCGCTGAGCGAGCACTCCCTCGCCGTGGCGAGCTCAGCAGGGTACTACTGATTGTTCTTGCCCTTCTCTGTGCAACCGTTTCAATCTTGGTGAGTGATTCCTAATCCCTCTGATCTTTTTCTCAGTTGTTATTATGGCAGTTTTCATTCTCTTAACCTTAGCAAGCTTAGAAGCATTCCTAATTCCGTTCCTTTCATTTTGTCCAAGAACACAATTGGGGTTTTCTAGTGAGTTCTGGACAGGAAGCTTTGATGCTGTAGCAGAGCTAGTATTCAAGTTAAAGCTTATGAGTTAAACTCAATACAGGTGGGTTCTTTAGGATAGTTTAGCTAGTTACCCCAATTTAACGAATTTGCATGTTAATTTAGGAAATAATTAGGAAAGTTGTGTGAGGGGAATTAATCCCGAATTTCCCTCCATTCTGTTTATATATTATGTAAATTATGCTACTGCGCTGATAAAATGAGGATTGTAGGTGTAATTTTAAGAAAATATGATTTTTGGCAATACAGGGCAAACTCTACATGAACTCGCCACAGCGAGTAGCTGGCGAGCATTCATGGCGAGCTGGGCTCTGAGCTGATGAAACTCGCCATGGCGAGCTTCTGCTCGCCACAGCGAGTCGATTTAGGTCAGGACCTATAATCTCGCCATGGCGAGCTGGTGACTCGCCGTAGCGAGCTTGTACATAATTAACCTATATTTCCATTCTCTAAATAAAGATATTCACACTCGTTTTATATCCTCATTATAATCAGATAGTTTGCAGTAACATAGTTAATATAATATCGAACAGAATGTTAATCACAGATAATCATTAGGGTATAACATAGAAATTAACTAGGATTGTATGCTCCCCGGGATTGGGAAATTATTGGTAGTAAGAACTAATTTAGTTTCAGTCAATTATGAGCGATTTTGTGATATCGCGTTATGGACTCCCAATGGGATAATCCATTAGGATAAGTTATTGTGAGCTGCATGCCGTGACCGAATCGGTTGACGGATATGGCAGGCCTCTGAGACATGCTCACCTCAGAGTGTCCTTGTGTTTAAAATGAATAAGAGTTAATTTCTGTGTTACACATTTACTTTCAGTTCAGGATATGATTAGATATATGCTAGAATGTTACGACTGATTTAGGTACCCCCGGTGTAGTCACCTCTAGGAGGGTAGTAGGACTCACTGAGGCTTAGTAGTCTCACCCCACTCCAAACCAATTTTTTTAGGTAGACAGGTTAACTGGAGCAAGGACCAGGATGGAGCTGATGATTGGAGCTGAGCTTGGATCATCGCATTAGACGATTTAGTCTTCCCTTGTTTTTAGTTTATCTGTGTATCGAGGAATTTAATTCTAATGTCCGCTGTATTATTTAAGCTCATCAACTGTTGTAATGAATTATTTGTAATTCATGTGTTTTATTTCGCTAAATTTATTGTACTCAGATTCAATTATTTATGTCTTGACTAAATATTCTAGATATTTTAGTTGGGGCGTTATATCTAAGTATTCAAATACTTACAACAAAACCAGTTAGAATGCTATGCCTAAACCCAAAAAGCACGGTGTACAACCCACACCGGCGCATAGTCTAACTAAGCTAAAGCTCCGACATCTCACTGGGGCCTGGAACAGCCACCGTCGTCACCACGACCTAACCCATCATCTGGGTGGGATGAGCCCGCAAATGAAAGAAAGGGTCACCACAAAATAAAAGTATATATATATATAACCGGTGCGAAAGATTGTACACATAACAATAATTCCACAAACACAAGAGAAAGCTCTTAACCACCAAAGCAATTCCCACCAACGGGTTCATATAAGCAATGCACACATAGCCTATAATGCAACCTCTACAATGCGTGGTACTAACCCTAGCTACCACAATGCATGAGTTCCGGAATCGTAGGTCCAACCCACTAAAGCCACAAGGGCAGGTGATGCCACACAGACGCTATCACCAGGTGAAAATAGCCACACAGATGCTACCAGCCACACAGATGCTGTCAGCCACACAGATGCTGTCACCAGGCAAAAATAGCCACACAGATGCTACCAGCCACACAGATGCTGTCGCCAGGCGAAAATAGCCACACAGATGCTACCAGCCACACAGATGCTGTCGCCAGGCGAAAATAGCCACACAGATGCTACCAGCCACACAGATGCTGTCGCCAGGCGAAAATAGCCACACAGATGCTACCAGCCACACAGATGCTGTCGCCAACTATGAAATGCATGAGCATACTTTCTAATTAAGCATATATAGGGCAGTCACACAGACACAGCCCCGGCGGAGTCACACAGACACATCCACCCGTGTAGTCCCAGCTGACTTACACGTTCCATACATGCTCATGCAACAATTACATATCACACAGATATATGTAAACCAAACACAACGACATACATACATTTCCAATCATATGTATTCCAACAACCTGTTCATACATATATTCTCATAATCATATGTAAACAGCGCAAGTATTTTAAACACGTTCTCATCACGAGAATACATCAACCAGACATGCCAAACACAAAGCAAAGCATTACAGCAGAAATCCAAGCATGTCATAACCAGTTGAAAAGACGGAAATAAAGTGGAGCCCTTACCTCGGCAAGCTTCCACAATTAAAACTCGCTCAACTCCACAATTCTACAATTCGCGCTTCCTAAAATATAAGCAGCGTACAATCAATAAAATACTCCCAACGTATCCTATCGAAACGAAACTTGTTCTCTAAAATCTAGAGGGGTTTAAGGTACTTTCTAACACTCTCAGATAGTGATTTCGAGACTTCCCCATATTGATCAAAAACTCATGAAGTTAAATACACTTTTCTCGCTACGCGAAAATATTTTCGTTTCAAAACAAACTAAGAAACAGTTTGATTCCTAACTCCAAGGCAATCAATTTTCACATACTAAAACCATTTGAAAACAAACCAAAAACTCTTTGAAAATTTTCACAAAAATAAAAGTTTACTTGCGCCACAAGTTACAAGTTTTTCCTTTCAAATAAAATGGTCATAACTCATTCAATCTTTATCCAATCGAGACGAGCCATACGCCGAAATCTTCGTCTCGAAAAGACGGATCAAATAGTTAAGTTTTCAGGTCACAAAAACAATTTTAAAAGGACGAAAATACCCCTGTCCATTTCGGCCAGAATCCAAAAACAAAGGTAGTTCAAACATTTTTCATTGCACAACCATGGCATTGATCACTTAGTTCCCAAAATCATTTATTTGAACAACAATTACTTTTCAAAACACAAACTAAAATTCATAAAAGTTTTCTCTTGAACTCTCAAGAACAAATTTCTTGTTTTTCAAAACAAAACTATTTTTCACACATCCATTTCTCTAAAAGTCTTGACACAATTCATTAAACACAAAAGCTAAAACCATTTTCCATGTTCTTGATCAATTAGAATTTTCTCCAAAACCCTAATCCAAAAATCTCATCTAGCCATGGAAATCAAAACATCTAAGCCTAAACATCCTAGATATTCACTCATGAACAACTTTCATAGAACAAAAATCAACTATAAACAAGTTCTAAGAATTTTCATCTCATGAATCATAAACTAGAAACCCATAAAACTCTAAGAGTTTGGCCAACTAAGAGATGAAAGGAGCTTAGTTACCTTAGAAGATGATTCTTTGCAAGTTTCCTTTGATCCAACAAGCTAAAAATCAAGAGATTTGGTGAAGTAATGAAATTTTGGTGAAGGTATGGTGAGGGAGAAGAAGCTCACGTCCAAGAGAAAGAAAGGAGTGAAATGAATTCCAAATTCTAAGTCTCCTAAAATACCAAAGTCATCCCATGTGTTTTGGTCTTGATTCATACCAACCCTTGGATCAAATAGTATAAAGATTCAAGACAAAATCCTAGCCCTTGGATCAATCCAAGTCTATCCTCACAAGATATTTTCTATGTTTCTAGAAGCCACCTCGCCTCACAGCTCTCTCGTTCGCTCGCAGACGAGTCGTACTTCGCTAACGGTCTAACTTGCGAAAAATAGAAAATCTACGAAGTAATAGTTCGCCGTAAACCATTTCTAAAAATTATCGCTAAAACTTTTTCCTCGACTGTGGTTTTCTTCCTCACCCTCGAAAAATAATCTGAAGATATATCCTAACTCACGCCGATATATAAAACTCCCATCTAAATTTCTACGGAATTCAGAAACCGTAAAAATTCCTAACAGCGGGTAAGATTCCTACTCGTTTTTTCAAAAACAAGAGAAAACCAAAACTCGCATTTCTTACCTCACAGAAATCTTCTCATACTTAAAAGAGGATCACGACCCGAAAGTCTGTGCCTTTCCAGCGCACGAGCACAAAACAGGCTCCTTTTCAGCAAAAATTCCATTAATGCGACGATACTCACAAAACCGCTCCACTAAAAACCCTAAAACTCGTAGCCGACACTAGAGTTCCTTAGAAAAACCGCACAGCAAAATCTTGGGTCTTACAGTTTCTTTTTTCTTTTCGAATCTGTTCTGAAATTTTGTGGGATTAGGGTTTTAAAACCTTTGAATCTATCTATCTAACCTAGGTAGGTCACAATTGGTTCTTATTCTCAGACATCAAAAAATGGGACGTCGTCCTCCAAAAACACCGCCTCCTTCTCGTCTCCCCAAGATTGTCAAAGTGACTATTGATCAGGTGGGTGTCTGTTTTATTTTTTTTCGAAATATGATATTTCATACTAGAATCATCATGTTCATGATGTTACAATCGTAAGCCTTTTTTCTTCTTTTTGGTAATCCTCAACAGCTTTTTGATCCGGAGTATGCCACAAAATATGGCACAACAACTCCGGTTGATTGGGACGATCGTGAAACGATTCATGACCTAACCAAATGTGCCAAGTTGGCCTTAGCGGATTATAATATACAAACCCGTAAAGACTACCGATTTGTCAATATTGAGATGGCTACTTGGCAATCATCTTCTGTATGCGTTTTCCATATCACCTTTAAAGCCAGGAATGCTCAGAACAATAAATGTACAACTTTTCAAGCCACCACTCATCATAACAGACATATGAGAATGGTTAAATATATCAGGATCAAAGGGAGGAGCACTGGGTAATTCTTTTTTTTTTTTCTTCTTATTTTGCAATTTATTGAGTTTTTTGTCATGAAGAAAGCTGATAAGGCTAACCTCCCCTTGTGGGGGATGTTAGCTAATTCCTAACAAAAATATTTATTTGCTTTTCTTCTATTGCATATATTTTTTTCCAATTCTGTCTATATGACCCTTACCTTGATTCTTGGAGAGACCTCTATGTGATTTAGCGTTTATGCTCGTTTGATTCTTATTTACATAATTATGGGTCTTTTGATTGCTTGTTTTGTTCAGGTGTTCTGGGAGTCTCAGCGAGCTGGTTTAGGAAGGGAACATAGGAAAATAAAAAATTAGTCATCAAGATGCTTTGCTTGCAAATGTTTGAAAACTAGTTGAAGATATATTGCACTGTTAATTGGGAAAAGAAATGTTTGATGTAGATCCAACAATTCTGACTACTAGATTTTTTTTTTTCAACTGTTCCAATATACAATTTGTTTTTAGTGAAAATATTTTGAGGAGGTGAAATCAAAAGGCTAAAAGAATATAATTTGAAATTTTTATAAATTGTAGGAGTGAAGGTATAAATATAGGGGTGAGGGGGAAAACTTTCTAGAATACAAACAAAATAAATGAAAACAGGGCCAAAACAGAAAATTAAAAAAAAAAAAAGAAAGACAGAGCAGCCCAAACCAAACAAAGAGTGGCTAAACAGACCCCCTACAATACTTAGAAACCTCCTGTCTTGACCAGAAAACCACAGGACAGTGTTCCAAATCAACAACTAGCTATTCCTTTGTTCTTTATTTTATTTTATTTCAAATCAAAATGTTGAAATTAGTGTTGGGTTTTTTAATAAAAAGGATCAAAATTTAATAAAAAGTATCAAAATGAAGTACAAGTTCATGAAGGGACTTTTTACTCCCATCACCATTCACTTATTGTTGTCCCAATCAGAATTTGATACCATTGTTGGACCGTTCAGGAGGAGCCTCTCATTAGACTGGATCAACACAATCATATAAGTGATTTTGACACCACACTTTCGCCTAAAACCTTAAAGACATTAGGTTTTATGAGTCATTTTACTTATAAAGTGTTCTACCTCAACTCTTTCAATAATGTGAAACTTTTTAATCACACTTGATAGATCTCAACAAAGTACATGAATATCCCAACCCCATTGGATTTGGCAGCAAATGATAGAATGAAAATTTTAATTTCCCCGAGTTTAGTCGAACCTAAGATATCACATATTATGTACTAATTTGGGTGGTGTAAGGTGTTTATCTGGCCTAGAGACTAAATGAAAACCTAAAAATCCATGAATATTATTATATTGAAACCGGATGTTATTTTCCATTTTTTTCCTTACTTCTACGTACTAAATCTCTCCAATCTTTAATTTATTTTATTTTATTTTTCATTATTATCATTTGAACATTTCAAAATGGCTTACTTGTAATCGATAAACAAAATTAAAACAAAGAAGAGGAATTCCTTATGAACAGAGCATATAATTTCCTAAGTATTTCCATATTGTACGTACTACAAACTTGGTAAATGAAATGAACCCCAATGCAATCCAATTTGTCCTTTGAGTTTGACTTTGTAACTTTATAATAGAGAGTTCAAATTCCACAAACAAATAAGAGTTTGTAACTTATTCTTACAAAATTGACTTGTAAAATGAGGATGACTCTACTTATAAATACACATTCAGACCATCTCGTCCAATAGTAGAAAACTGATAACAAGTGGTCCAACAGACCTTGTACTATAAAGGTGCTTAATATTATCTTAGAATTGAGTGTTAAACTTAACTAATCCTTCCAAAATAGGCTTGTAAAATAAGGATTATTATTATTTATAAACACACATTCTGAACATCTCACGATCAATGTGGAACTTCTACATCTTTCTTTCTATTTTATTTTTTTTTTAAAAAAAACTAAGGGTGACAATGCAATTTAACACTCGTTTAAATAATTTTGACTCAGCTCATGGCATCCTAATCTCAAACTAAACTATGTTTTGTGACCGAAACATGCCATGAATTACATGTTATATTTCTTCAACATTTCACCATGTCACCACAAGGTTATAAATATGTCTCAAATTAAATCATATGTCTCCAAAGAAAAACTTAGAAAAAGAATAATATTATCTAGCCACATTTTACTTGAATCTCAAGAAATCTTAGAGAAAAAAAATGAGTACAAATATTAGAGATGGTTTGGGTTATTCAGATCCTCCTCCACCTCCTGCAGCAAACACCAATTCTCAAACAAGTCCAGGATCAACCCAAATACAGCAAGGTATGGCCTATACCAAGGGCCCTCCTCCTGAGGAAAATAATAGTTCACAAAGAATTCAGACAATAAGTGCAGAAGGATTGTCATACAGTAACACTAATTGATATATGGCCAATAGGTATATTTCAAGAGCCTAAGATCAGTTGTATTTTATTTTATTTTTAACAAATTCTATTTGATTTTCCTCTTTAATTTAATATGGACCCCATTCAAAAGGCCAATCTTATTATATTTTAAATTTTTTTTAATTAACTTTTATATTTATTCTCTACTTTTTATTATTGTAAAAATTTTCTTTTATTAAAAATATTAAAAGATTTCTTCAAAAAATAAAAATAATATCAAAAGTTCACTTTTAAACTAATTTTGAGATGTTTATATTAGATACAATCTATGAAGCCCCGATACTTCAAAAATGGCGAAGTATCGTGTCCGATACGTGTCCGATACCGATACTTCCCGATACTCGTATCAGAGAGTATCAGACAATTAAAATTATTTTTTAAAAAAATAATTACCGATATGTGTCGGATACTTCTCCGATACACGTATCAGAGAAGTATCGGGAAAATAATGTTTTTTTATGATAGAAATTGAGGAGATCAGACTGATACAATCTGTGTTTCCTTTTAAATAGTGAATGTTAGAGTATGATGTTCTTTATGGATTGACAACCATGTGTTTTTTGGGTGGTACGATGATGTTTTTTTTGGATAGTAATAATTATCCTTTTTGGGTAGTACTTAATTAACTTGAGATATGTAGTTGTTACTTGTTTGCTCAGTTTGAGTAATTTGAATGTTAATTTATTATCTTTCTCGATTTTTGTTATGTTTGTATATCGTGTATTTGTATATTTAATTTTAAATTTATTTTTAAACAACGTATCGCGGCCGTATCGTATCGAAAATTTTAAAAAAATTCTCGTATCGCCGTATCGGTATCGTATCGGTATCGTGTCACGTATCCGGACTTCATAGGATACAATCTACTCCTCATATTTTGGATGTTTAATTTGTAAGCATTTTTTCAAAAAGTTTGAGCTTAAAAATTTTACAAATTAGTAATATTTTTTTTAATGAGTTACCAAATAACACAAGGAACACCATATTCTAGTAAATTACTTATTAAAACTTTATAATGAATACACACATTTATTATTTGAATTTTTTTGCAGGATCTTTTGCTCGTGGAAATTAAAACATAGGAGAAGAAAATTTGCAATATATTCTATATATTGTTAGTTTGTATCAAATTTGTTTTAATCTATAGGTGTACAAATTATATCATTTGTATTCAAACTAGCTAGGAAAAGTGCAGGAAGAAATTCGTTGCATTATAGGTTTAGTTTATAATTTGTTGTGTGTACATGTAAACTTTGTTTCCATTTGATGACCTCTATGTGTGTAATATAATGATAATTATTATGATATGAAATGGCCTATATGTGTGTAATATAATGGTAATTATTATCATTTGTCAAAAAAAAAAATAATGGTAATTATTATGATATATAGAAATCGAACTCATAAATACATAATTTAATGTATCTTTTTGATTGTGTTTGGTTGAAACAATTAAAATTTTAGAGAATTTAGAAATCTAAGCAATTTAAATTATTGTATTTGAATTAATATTATTTTTAAATGTGTGTGTTTGGATAGAGTAATAGAAAATTTTCATTGTAAACATAAAATCTGTAGATCTATTGCTGCCTGTTCAGATTTCTATGCAAAGAAATATAGAACACCTAATACTGTATTTGATCGGGTTTGAGTATCTCCTCCTCATTCGCGAATGAACTTCTACTGCATTATATATATACTTTTTATATAAAAATAGAGACTAAAAATTCCAAAACTAGACAATTTCAACGGTGTATCTTTTTAAAATTTTATTTTAAAGAAATAGGTTGTTTTAGGCTCACTCTGAAAATAAAAATAAACAAATGAATATAATGTACAAAAATGTTTTTAAGTCAAGACAGGTAAAAATATAATATTTTATATAAGTAAGGTAAATTTGAGGACGAGTTCAGATGGGTATCAAAGAAAATTCATATTTTCTCAAAAAAAAATAAAATCAGAAGTTAGTTAGAATGGGTCTTTACGAAGCAGTTACTCGTCAAAGGAGGCTCAACCACACCCATGTGACGGGTGCGCAAATATCATCGGACCACTAAATTTTGAGGCACTAACTATAATAATAATCCCTCTAGTCATAATTATAAGAAGAAATATACATTTTAGACCATATTATGGATTACATACATTAAACATTCTATGAATCTAAAAAGCAGATTTCTTCTTATAATTAAGATCGGAGGGAGTAGTTTATATTTATAGTGTTCCTAAGAAATTAGATGTGCTTCAATACAATTTTAGTTCTAATAATTTTAAATTAAATTAAAAGGGATAATTTTATTTAAAACAATTTAGAATTGTAAGTATTACATATAGAATTCGTTCACAAACTCAATCATTTCAATCTTTGCATCAAATTTAATCATGAATTAAAATGTCTCTTTTTAATGTTATACAATGATAATTATTTTTATGTTATTTATAATTTAAATAGAAGATAATTATTTTTTTTTAAAAAAATTATATACCAAATTTTATTTTTTAGTTTATATAATTTTTTTTTTTCGAATTTGGTCCCTTTAAATTTTTAGTTTTCAATTTTTTTTTTCTTTCGTAAATGACTTATTTTAAGTTTCCTTCGAGCTTTCATCCCTCTAAAGTTCCTGTATTAGTATATCACATTATAAATGACTTTTTTAAAAAATATATCCTTATTCAGACCTTATAATACAATTAATTTCATAATTTAACTACATAGTCTTTAATTTTTGTTAATTTCACCCGATGATAATGCACAACAATTAAACACATATATTTAACTCTATTTTTTATCATAAGCTCATTTTCATTCTTCAAACGGGTCCCCGACAGCCCTGCGTCAAACGCAAGAGACATTAGGTGTGGACTTCACTTCTTCAAAGCACGCTAGCTGCTCGAACAAACGTATAAATGGTTATTTTCCGTAACATTTCTATTTCATATTTCATATTAATTTGGCTTAAGAAATTTTGAAAATAAACAAATAAAGGTAGCGTGTGCGGTGGAGGATGTTTCTTGAATAACAAGTAGAAATATAAGATAGAACAGATTAATATCTAGAAAATGGTTTCTGCGTTTGACGTGAATTATAGAAAGTTCCAATGATCTAAAATAATTGAACACTGCTTCATATTTTTCCCAGAATGTAGGAAGGAATTACCTTTAATCCAAATTCATAAACTAACTTTGAAATTGTTAACCACAGCTTTTCTTCTTTGAAATTGAAGCAAATTTAATATTTTGGGTACACGCTGTTGAAATAAAACATATTAATAATACTAATCTCAACCATTACTAAAACAGGTGGATTGGAAATTGTTGTCGAAAATGAACTTTCATTTACAAATTTTGTGTTCTTAAGAACTCTCTTATGATTTGTCAAAAAAAAAAAAAAACTCTCTTATGTTTATTTTATAAAAAAAATAAAGTTCGTGGTAAACAGTGTTTTCATTAAGATAACTTATTACAATTTTAATATATTTAATATATGAATTTTAAGATAGAATTTCTTTATTTACATGCTTAACTAGTATTCCGGGATACTGTTTAACATTTTTCAAAAAATAATTATTTTGAAATTTTTATAATTAATTCGTTTTTGTTTTGACTTTTTAACAAAATGATGATTTAAATACATAATTACAGTGATCTTCTATTTTCATTTACTCGGAAAACATGGTAATTCATTTTTAAAATTACTCAATTTTGATCTTCCAATTAGATTTTTATATTTTAAAATAATAATTTAACATAAAGTGATGTACAATTGGATGATATTGAATGAAGAAAAGTTATATAATTACAAAAAAAATTATTAAAAACTTTAATCTCAATTTTGTAATTTAATTAATTAGAACGTAAATAATTAATCTACCTAAATAATTTTAGGTCATCAGATCATATATGTCATGTAATTTAAAATATGTTAGTCATTATTTTTAAGTAGAAAAATATGATGGAGAAACTATAACTAGGTGAGTTTAAAATAGGAGACTAAAATATTGGCTGATAATTTCCTAAGTATTTATGCAAAAGAAAAATATACACAGTTTCGTGGTTTAATTGTGAAATGATTCATAAATACCATGAATTAATATTAAATTTCTTGTAAATTTAATTCATCATATTTATATCACGACAAGTCTATAAATTGCCATGAATCACGTCTCTAAAAACCACAGAAAATAAAAAGTAGTATTATCTAGCCACATTTATCTTGAATCTAATAAATTTGTATTTGCATACAAAAATGACTACAAATGCGAGAAACAATGCTACTAGTACTTTAAGTAAGATGAACCAAGCTATGTCCCATTCCAATGAGGCTCCTAATGCGGGAAACAATGCTACTAAGAAAAAACCTTTAGCCGAGATGCAGCAAGCTATGGTCATGAAGAGTGATTATGTGACAAATAAGAATGCAGGAGATACCCAGAAACCGAAAATAAGTCATTCTAACAACAAGATAAAGAAAACTCTGGCGCCACCCGAAAGTTCTAAAAAAAGCAGTAAGAAATGAAGTAATATTAATATGGGAAATAGGTATGATTAAAATTTATTTTTGTCTCCTATGTATACTTTTGAATTTAAAACATTTTTTTTTTAAAATTTACACTTACATATGTAATAAAAATGATCTAATCTTCGATATCATATCAACAAAATGATCTAAACTTTTTTTAAAGACTTTACACTTACATATTTTCATCTCTTAGGTTCTACGTAACAATTCTTATTCCTCTTACCAGATTTAAATGCATGTTCTGAAATTTTTCTCAAAAATTTGTTCTGAAACTTTTCTCAAAATTTTTTTTGGAAAATCTTTTTAACAAAGAGAGAAAAAAGGGGTCCTTTTAATATTGAGCTTTTTTGACTTCTCTACTATTATAAAAAAGTATTTATTTTTATAAAGAGACTCAACTATTAATTTTTACGGGTTCAAGGTTTCAAATATATTGTATTTTAGTTTCAGAACAATTTAATTTAAAATTTCAAATAATTGAACGAGTATCATACAAATTAAAACCTTCATATTGTTTTCTTGAGTTATATTATTTTTCTTAACATAAAAAAGATATATGTTATTCATCATTTCTGAATTTTTTGCAGATATAGTCAGCGTATGAACAAAGTTTACATCACAACAGATCCTTTTGTGTAATGTATTAAAGATATTATTTGTGTAATAATATTAAGTGTGTATCTGGTATGATAGAAAGAAAGAGTGAGAAGATAAAATTACGGAAATCAATGAATTTAAATTGAAGTTGCTTTAAGTTCATTCAGTTAATTGATTTTCGTAATTTTCTTTTCTCCCTTTTTCTTTCTATCGAACAATAAATAATTGATTTTCGTAATTTTCTTTCCTCCCATTTTCGTCCCTTTTTGCTTTAAGTATTATTGTAAATATATAGATACAAATAATGGTGTTTTATACTTCATCTCTGTAATATATACAGTTGTTGTTCTAAATGAAATTTTGGCCGTTAAGAAAAAAATTTAACATAAGTCATACAGAATATAAAACTTTTAATAAACGTACTCCAACGTTGTCACAAATAACTTTTCCTTCTGATAATTTTTATAAGAGATAGTTGACTTTTTATATTCATTTAATAATGAATGTATTTAAGCTATAATATAGACCAAATACATCAATTATTGAATAAATTTCAAAAGTGAATTATCTCTTATAAAAAACACCGGAGGGAGTATTTCAATATATCTAACTTTAACAAAAAACAAAATGTTACCCAATTCTTTTTCAACATGTCTAATGTTCTACCGCATAAATAGAATTACTCTATATAATTATACCCTCTAAGAAAGCTACATACCACTAAGAACACGATAATTAAATTTGGCCAAACATAATTTCCATCAAGTCAGCTGCTTATATTTATATAAATTTCGCCAAACATAATCTCAATGTTTTAACCGATATAAATTTTACTGTTGGATAGAAAGTTTATATCAGATAGATCATTTACGTTAAACTTCAAACAAATATAAAATCATTTAATATGTTATAAAGATACATCAAAATTAACGGTTTGCATTTTTTTATAAAATGTCGTTAATCTTTGTGAGTCTCAATAGCATATCAAATAATTTTTGGATTTATCTGAAATTTTACACAAATGATCTATATGATATATATAAACTTTAATTCAAACGGTGGATTATATGCGTTGGATTCGGTTAGGTTTGATTCTAGTGTTGCATGCTGTTGTGTGGACTATCTGGACCTCCCGGAATGATATCATGCATCTTTGCTGGTGGGTCTTCATCTATTGGTACTCTAGTTGATAACCCTGGTAGCCCTTGCTCCCACTACAAAAATTTGCGGCGGTTTTTTCCCACTTAGTCGGGGTTTTAAACCCCCGCAGAATGTTTTGCGGAATTTCTGAAAACTGTCGAGGAATAGGTTCCCATAAATTAACTGCGGGGGATATTTTGAACCGCTGGTATCCGAGCTTAAACCGCCGGTATCATACTTTTAAACTAGGGCGGTTGTTTTGTGAGGGTTGTAAACCCCCGCAAATTGGTTAAAATATTTTAAAAATAAAAAATAAAAAAAACTGCCACGATTTTATATAGAATCAGTGCAACAAAAGTCTTACAATGAGTAAAAAATCTTACAAGACAAAAATTAATTAAAATAATAGATATGTATAAGAACTATCATGTACAAAAATTAATTGTACATGATGATGAGCTTGAGCTTATGCTAAATCCATTTCGAACTCCTCTTTGAGTTTCAGCCCCTTAACTCTAAGTTTCCAATTCTGCCTTTTTGTGCTACAACAGTGGCTACAATGTTAATTACTGCTTCAACCTTTCTGATCCTTATTTCCTCAGTCATCAATTAAGCATCCAATGCTTCTTGAACCATTAGTCCTCATATCCAAATATAACATAGAAGTAAGTAATTTCATGAGGCTCTAAAAATTAAAAGGGTGATATAAGGTTTGGATATAAGGAAATGAGGTTGAGGTTTTCTTACCATTAATCAAGAGTGGTTTGGTAGTGATAAGATCAACAACAAGTAGCTGCCGAATTACTCTGCAATCATCGCTTGGCGAGAAGCTTGGCTCGCTAGGCGAGTGAACGGATTCAAGTGAAGATTGGTTTCATGAATTGCTGCTACAAACCCAACCTTCATCCTAATTTCTCAAGCACCTCTCAAGCCATCCATGAAGGTATAAACACACATGCAGCACCAGAAAAGGGTGGATATAAGGATTGGATGTTTAGGATTGAATCTTGAGCAAAGAGAGGAAGAATATAAACCTTAATCATACCTCAAAATTGGTTACTGCATAACCCATTGGAGATGCTTGAGGAAGATCTTTTATTTATAAGTTACATAAAACTATAAGAAGTTAGTACATAACTATACATATGTACCTAGATAATCTCTAATCTTACGGGAACCAATATCTAACTTTTGGAATAAATATGAAATGAAATGTGCAACCTTAGTATAAAAAATAAAATGCAAAGCATATAATCAGCCAAAGGACCATCAATTGGTAGGTGAGAGTTACAACAATACCTGACACGCCTAAGATATTCCCATCCGTCTTCCGATGGACCGAAATCAAAATTAGGTTCTCCATCTACCTGAAACGCATGCGTCTGGATGCTAACATAATCTACGAGCTAACAACCATTAAGAACTTTTATCAAACAGTTTACGTGCAGAATGCTTATCTCAAATGATTCTTGCTTGTTACTCCCTTCATATGACAATCAACCTTCAATCAACTGGCACTTATTCAATCAACCAGTCCTGCAAAAAACAGATCAAACAACATCATAACTACATTCATAATCAATCAGGAAATTGAAAACGTACGAACAATTTTTGCATGAATGATACATACCTTGTTCATCATCGAGATCAATTGAATCAACGGGAACAAGCTTCGATGGAGATTAAATCACCGACCTAAGAAAAACGAGGAAATTGGAGAAGAATGAGGCTGGTTAGGGTTTACGAACTCACCGATCTGAGAAGATTGATTAAATTCCATTACACAGCGAAAATATCAGAGAGAATCACTAAAATTAAATCGTGAATAGAGAGTGAGATTGAAATTTTGAGAGCGATTGAGCAAGATTCATAGAACGGATTTCTGAATTGTGAGAGCGATTTGATAGTGAGATTGAAATTTGAGAGTGATTGAACGAGATTAAGCGATTTAGCGTTTATGAATTTCTGAAACATTGAAGAGAATGAATTTTCTGTAGAGAATTGAAATTTGAGATAAGAAAAAATTGAGGGAATTGAAAATTTTTTAAGGAAAAAGCGCGGCGCAGAGTAAAAATAAGGAAAATTAAATTAGTAAATTCAAGGGGTTTCAAACCCCCGCTAAATAATAAAGTGTTTTCTCAAATATTCCTTTTTAACACAATATTTGGGGGGGTTACACCAAACCTCCGGTAAAAAACCGCCGATATCCAGCGCGTGTTTTGTAGTGTCCCTACGAGTGGGAGGTGCAACCTCTTTTGTGCTGGTTCAGCACGTTAGTTGAGAATGCGGTGCCTGGTTGTTTCAGGTTCGGGTTGAGTGTTTTCTCTTGGGGTGCGTCTCTTATAGTTGGCTCTTCCTCTCTCTCTTCTTGGTGGTTCCTCTAGGCGGTCGTGGTGTTTTCTACCTTCTAGGAGTTTCTGTTTTGAAGTTTTTGTGGTGTTCTTCTTTTTTCTCTTTATTTATTTGTATCATTTGAGTATTTCAAATACTCATAACTTGTTTTCAGATCTCTTTCTTTTATATTTATATAGGGTTAATAGGTCTTTACCCCCCTGCAAAGTAGGTGAATTTTGCGTTACCCCCCTGGAATTTTTTTCTTTGAGATTACCCCCCTGCAAAATTTATTTTTTTTATTTACCTCCTTGGATGCACTTTTTAAATCGGTTATTTTGTTCAACCGATTTAAAAAGTGTTGTTTTTAAATCGGTTATTATGTTTTTTTTTCCTGCCACGTCAGCAAAAGGGGGGTAAATCAAAAAAATAAATTTTGCAAGGGGGTAATCTCAAAGAAAAAAATTCCAGGGGGGTAACGCAAAATTCGCCTACTTTGCAGGGGGGTAAAAGCCTATTAACCCATTTATATATAATATATATTTGCCATTCAAAAAAAAAACGGTGGATTTTATAAAATTTATATCGGTTAAAATGTTATTGAGAAATATAACATTTGATGTCATTTGATCCTAGATATGTATATATGTTGCTAATTTATAGCCACCTAATAATGTAAAGGTGTAAATTAATAATCCGCACATTTTTCGGAAGGTAAAACAAAAAAATCATATTTACTATTTAAATCTAGTCAAATGTGGGTTAACTTGGTAACATTATTTAGCATCTACTTGTTAATTTATACTTAATTAGAAATTAAGGTAATTCAAATATATAATCATTTGAATTGTTTATAATTTCAAATTCTCTAAAATTTTAAATTATTTCATTAATAGGGTTGGCCTAAGCCTAAAGTAAGTGAGACTCGGGCTTTAGACCCCCAAATTTTTGCTTATTTCATCTATTTATTTTTTATTCAAACACACTAAGTTATTCATTTGTTTATTTTTACTTCAGATGAACCTTAAATAGACAATTTTCACTAATTATTATTTTAAAAAAATATCAAATTGTTGAAACTGCCACTGCCTATAATTGTGTTTTTTACTCTTTAATTAATACAAAAGTTCCAAAATTCATGAATGAAAGTGACATACTGCATGATCCTAAACCAATCGTTAGTTGTTTTAGTGGTGATTTGCGTTAAACTTAGTAGGGAGAATCATGTTTCGATTCCCTGCAACTACGATCAGGAGGAGACTGAAACCACTTGATGTCGAACTGAGCTCCAAACCAGATTAAACTGATGGTGAAAGCAAAAAAAACTGCATGAACCTACACATATATAATGTAATTTTTCATTTGGAAAAAGGGTCACAAATTTTATACATTAACTTTCTCAGAAAATTCTAAGTACTCAAGCTGTCGAAAGAAAGGAATTTCACAGAGAAAAGATGTATGTTTGTGCACCAGTTACTTTGTAATTGTTTTTTCAATTCAATGCAATTTACTTTTCAGCAAGTCTTTACTTTGCCCTTAAATTTCTGCACTTAAACTCTGTTGTTTTGAGGCGATTCAAAACAATAGTATTGTTTTACGTTTTCAACCGATTCTAAAACCTTAAATGTTTGTTAGCTTTGATCAACACTCAAACTTTTCTTGAAAAACAAGCATAAAATTGTTCTAAGATTTCTAGTTGATCTTGAGAGTGTAGAATACTTAAACTAGCGCTTGTTTACCAACTTTCAGTGTAAACAGTAACAATAACATAATTTGAAATCAAGCTCTTTATTTGGAGAACCAGTTAGAGTGTCATCCAAATCAACACTCAAGTTTTCAAGAACAAAAGCTACTTCATTCATAACCAAATGTGAAATTGGTGACAGTTTGGTGAGTTTTTTACATGCGCGGTTTATGTGTAGTTGAACAAGTCTGTTTAAATTGACTTATTTGAGTTTATCTGCTTACATAAGCAATTATGAGACTGTTTGTAAGAACTTATGAAAATAGCTTACAGCATATCTATTAGCTGTTTTCATCAGCTTATTTTCATAAGCTGATCTTCAAGATAGCTTATACTGAAAATAGTTTGACTTCTATGACGTTGTTTGTTTGTTGTAGGAAGAATTCCTGTCAAAGGCGACACCGGATAAAGGGCTGTTTAGGTTGCTGGTGTGCATTGATGACATTCGTCATTACATTAAAAGAAGACCAATTTCAAGTGTTTTTAGAAGTATTGTAACCTAATTCATGGAGGAATAATGCACTAGTTTGAAGATATTTGCAAAGGAAGAAAGTAGAGCTACTTTTCCTGTTTCACGCCCCAGGCAAAATTTTCTGTGCCTGAGGCGCTTTTCATTCAGTTTTCACGCCTGAGGCGCAAAATCCTGCGCCTGAGGCGGAAATCCTGCAGCCTGGAGCGGAAATCCTGTGCCTGGGGCGAAATTCGCATTTATTGACCCCAATTATAAAAGGAAGTGGCAGATCTGAGATCAAGATTCGTTTTGGACATTGGAAACCTAAAATTGGACTTGGAGGCAAGGATTGAAGTGTGGAAACACATCAAGATCATCTTATAAACATGCTTTCTTTCATTTCTTTGATTGTAATGTCTTTTTATACTATGTGTAACTAAATTACCATGATTGATCCTTAGGGGATTCAGATTTTTATTTCTCTTGAACCATGTGATTATCATATGTTATGATCAATGAATTACGAAGTTAGTGTAACACCCCAAATCTTATATTTTATTATATTTAATTAATTGATGTTATTTAATTAATTGTGTATGATAATTGGTATGTTTTATATGTATTAATTAGTTGTTACATTTATGTTTGTTAATAATGGGCTTTTATGAGTATTGGGCTTAATTAGAATGAATAAGAGTTTGTGGTAGAATTAAGGGTACGTAATATGGTAATCTAGTGTGAGTTAGTAGATTGTGTAGAGATAAGAGTGGCATTTTGGTTATTATCTTAAAAGATAGAGTGTCTTGGAGAGGAAGTAGTGACAATTGTGTAAATAAATGTAGAAGTGAGTGGTTAAAGTGAAGATAGAATTGTGAGTGGGAATTGTAGAGAAAAGAAGGGTAGAGTGGGAATTTGACATAAACCTAAGAAAAGGGTTATATAAAGGGATGATTTTTATGAGAGGTGTGTTGTTGTTGTTTGTCATAAAAATAGTAGAGAAAGAGAGGTAGAGAGATAAAAGAGAAAAGAAAAGAAAAGAAAAAGGGTTTGAGAAAGAAAGAAGAGAAAGAAGCTTAGAAAGGTGAAGAGAGAAAGGGAAGAAAAGCCAAATTAGAATCAAAGAGAGGAAAGGAGGACTAGAGAATCCAACTAATCCAAGGTAAGAGACTTATATAATATAATTTTGAGTGATCAAAGAGAGGGGAGTTTGTCTATGACTCCACACCCAAACTCTCTTCACTCATTTTGGGTTTTGGTAAGAAATGGGTTTTTGGGAATGTGTTTATAATTGAAGCTTGATAATGATTCATGTATAATATGCTTCTACTTATGATTGTTGTGTAAAATCCATGATAAAGTTGATTACTTGAACTTTGATTTTGATTGATTATAAGAAAAATGGGTTTTCATGAAAAATGATAAGATTGATGATTTCTAGCATGAAATGTTGTTAATACTTGTTATAAGTTGTACTTTTATGTTTAGTATGCTTATACATGTCTAAATTTATCACCTTTATGAATTGGTATGTTGGAATTTCGAGATTTGAGGGTTTTTCATCAAAAACCCGAAAATGAGGTTTTGCTGTCCTGAGCAACTCGCCAGGGCGAGTGATTGCGCGCCAGGGCGAGTTGTGCTGTGCTGAGCAACTCGCCAGGGCGAGTGATTGCGCGCCAGGGCGAGTTGGACCTGATGGGTTCTGACTTTGCTCGCCCCGAGCTCGCCCGGCGAGCTTATCAGTGCAGAAAAGTGTGATTTTGTCAAATGAATGATGTTTATGCTTATACTATGATTGTATTATGATCCTATGATGATTATATTGTATATATGACTTTAAATTGAGTCGTGGATGATGAATTGAGTTATGATATCATACATGTTGGTTAAATGATGATTATTATGAAATTGTATGATGATTATGTATTTTGAAATAATGTTATGATTCATGATATCCTATATGTAGGTGGATTATGATAATGAATTATATGATAATGATATTCTCGTATATGTGTTATAGCTTGAGAAGATTAATTAATGTGATTTAATTAATAGATGACATGTATTTCTAACAATGTGGTTGAAATATATGTATATGGATTGTATTATCCTTTTATGATGAGTATATACTTTAGTAAGGTGATTAAAATATGTGATAGATTAACTAATGTTATTTAATTTAATGGAGTAGATGTACTTGTAAAAGGTGATTGAAGTACATAGTTTTAATTAATAGAGATGTGCTTGTAAAAGGTGATTGAAGTACATAGTATTAATTAATCGATATGTGCTTGTAAAAGGTGATTGAAGTACATTGATTGTGATATCCTTTATAGGATGAGATGATTAAACCATATGTTTGGTAATTTGATATTCATGCATCCATATATATATGTTGAGCAGATACTTTGGTAAGGTGACTAAAGTATGGTAATATTTTAACGTGGTGGTTAAAATATAGTTGGAATAAGTTTTCCAATGAATTGATAAGGTACCTCATACATTAGTGAATGCTAGGGAGCATTTCATGAATGATTGACATTAGTTTGCATTAGGGTAATTGTGCACTCTAATTGGTAGTTGGTAATTGTCATTGTTTTACATTATGATTGTGAATGATTAATAATGTGATACTTATGATTGAGCGTATTATGAGATGTGTAATATTGATTGATAATTGATGATGATGTGTGTACTTGTCAATTGATTAAGAATGTGATATTATTATGATGCATTGTATTTTATATGAATATGAAATATGAATGATATGAGATTGATATTTGGTTATGGAATGAATTGTTAGACATGACCATGCTATGTCCTAAGTATTAAGTGTGTTCTTATACTTAGTTTCTTTATATGGTTATATTATCTAACCATCTGTTTTGTGTATGTGCTGGATTTGGGTTCCAGATCCTCAGGTTATATGTTATTGATGTCCGAGTTGTCGGTGAAGCTCTGCTCTGATGTGACACGGGGATGTGATTATTTCTACAATGTATATTTAGAGTCTTGCTTCTTATTTCCAATGTATTTTTTCTTATAAACGTATTTTGTACAATAATTGTTTTACTAATTAAGTTGTTGGTAAACCTTTATGGTACGATGTAATACTTGAACCAAGTCTTTTATAAATCAAACTTTATTTCCATTGCGTTTTTTTTAAATGGTATTTTATTAAATATGGGTTTGGGTGTTACAGTTAGTTTCTTCAATTATTCCTTGTGCTTAATGCTTTATATGATTTGGCCAATTATATAATGATTTCAATTGTTTGTTTTACTATGACGATAGGAATGAATGATCGATCTAGGAATGATTGATCAATTAACTTTCACTTAAGATATTTCGGATCGTTAATTGAGATTAAAAGGTTAAAGTTTGTAAACCTCAATTGATCATAGATGACCTAAGACATTAGGAATCGATGATCAAAGGAGAGGATTATGTTACCAAGACATTGGGCATAGTCATTTGAGATTTAATCTAATCATGAAACTAAATTGAGTAATTTGTAATCATACATGAAATTACCGAGAGAAATAGTAATTAGATGAACCAAAAGGATCAATCGCTTTTCTTCTATTGATTTCAATCTTAAGTTATTTCCAAAGTTTATGATCGAAATTTGAATCAAACAAATTCCCCCCTTTTTATATGTCAATTTATGTGTTTAAGTATGAATCAAATTTGTGTTTGAATTACAACAATCCCTGAGGATCGATAATTTTACTACTTGACGGCTATAATTGTATACTTGCAAAATATTCATCAAGTTTTTGGCGCCGTTGCCGGGGATTGTTGTAATTCTTTGTTACTTGTTATCTTCATTATTACTTATGTTTTTCTTTGTTACTTGTTATCTTCATTATTTTTAGGAAAGAAAAAAAATAAAAAATTGTTCTCATTATGTGTTCTTCATTGTGCTTGTGCTACTAACTATTTTCTCTAAGTGTTATAGAAATGAATTGGATTGAAAATAGATTGGTTGATTCCGAAGAAATTTCTATGATTCGTTATCAACTTTGTTGACTAGGTTATAAGCAAAGATGGATAAATGAAGATCTTCAACGATTGAAGGTGAGATATGATCATCGCACCAACTATTGTGAGAAGCCTTACATTGAAGAAGATCATGAAGTGATCAACATCCATTACAATGTTCAACTCATCAAGTTCTTGGATGAATTTTTGAAGTTCCATCAAGGTTCATTTAGTGGATTTGAAGTTGAATGTGGTAATCGTGTTACAAAGGCAAATGAGTGTGAGAAATTGGTTGAGATGAGGACCAAACATCATGTTATTTGGGTAGAAGAGATTTTGAAGGCCAAGAAGAACGGTATTAGAAGAGTGAACCATGATGATCTCTATATGACACTTGAGTCTCAACTAATGGAGCTAGAAGAGAAAGATCATTTGCCAAAGAAACATCAACCTTCTTCAAGGTTGGAGAGTGCTCATTCCATGAGCTTATTTGTTGGAGCATGGGGGCCCTTGATTCTCTATGCGAAGTTCATGGAATTCTTACCAAACAAGAGGAAGAAGAAGGATGACATGTTCTTCCTATCATTTAAGCCTCCCTAACATGGTATTGATATGTCAAGCTTGAGACGTCAACAACAAGCGCTTCATGGGAGGCAACCCATGGGTTTGGTGTTTCTATCCCTCTTGTTTTCAATAAGTTGAATGATCTTACATCTTGCATGATTCTTAAATTTGTCTTGTTAATTCTTGTTTGGTCATGAATAAGTACTTGTGCTATTTGTTGTTATCTTTGAATATTTTAGTCTTTATGAAAGCTTTACACTATTTGCAAATTTTTTTGGCTACCACTTTAGATTCAAAAATTGTTGACCAAGTGCATGATATGAATGTGTGATGTTTTTGATTGTTTCTTATGCATCATAGTTGATTATTTAGGCAAAGTTTCGGGACTCTCACAAATATTGACCATTGTTTAATCCGGCCTAGCCGTGAGATTTTGAGCCCAAACACTGGTCTTTTATTGATTATGAGATCCACACTTAGCTATGTCTCTAGAATTTGCGTATGTTCTCTTTAATTGGTTTATTGTTGTGATGCACACACGAGGCAACTTGTTTTGTACCTTGAGCCTGTTCTAGCTACCCTCATCATTGTTTATCCTTTGTTTAACCCCTTTGAGCTTAAAGAAAAATATTTTGTTTGTAATCTTACCCAAGTTTTGATTATCAAAGTAAAAAAAATGATTTTCTTGGAGAATTAGATACCTTTAGTGAAAATTTGCACAATGCATGTCACTAAGTTTGGGGTTGCTTTTGGAATTAGCAACACATTAAGTTTGGGGTAGGTATACTAGAGAACTTAAAAAAAAAAAAAAAATTCAAAAAAAGTTCACCAAAAAAAATAATAATATATATATACAAAAATCATGGTGATCTTCTTGAAAACAAAAAGAAATTGTGTTTGAATTTGGATAGTCGGATCCAGGAGAAAAAGTGTTATGAAAAATTGTTCTCTAGTATCGATTCTTGAAAATTAGGGTGGGGTTTTAGGTTTATTCAATCGAGTGGTATCTAACTTCAAGTTTTACTACTCACTCACCAAAATACCACCATCTACCCTTTTTAACCAGGCCACGATACAATCCATAAAAGTCCTCTAATGTGTGTGCTCATTACATGGTGATTGATTTTTGAGAATGTTTGCAAATTTATAGTAGTCTAGTTATGATGTGTTGATCGAGTGAATATTACCCGTAAACAGGAGAGTCGGTGAGGGTGTGAAGAGATTAAATGTGGTCAATCTTTGTTTGATGCTTTTCGTTTTGCCTAAATTTGTAACCGTGTGCATTTTGAATCATGATGAAATTGATCATTGAAATATTGTGCAAATTGTGTCTAACTTGATTGGGTTTGAGTTTGTGTAGCCAAATGGATTGAGGTAGTGTTTTGTTTTCCCAGAGATTGAAATATTCCTCGAGGACAAGGAATGGAATAAGTTTGGGGTTGTGATGACATTCGTCATTACATTAAAAGAAGACCAATTTCAAGTGTTTTTAGAAGTATTGTAACCTAATTCATGGAGGAATAATGCACTAGTTTGAAGATATTTGCAAAGGAAGAAAGTAGAGCTACTTTTCCTGTTTCACGCCCCAGGCGAAATTTTCTGTGCCTGAGGCACTTTTCATTCTGTTTTCACGCCTAAGGCGCAAAATCCTGCGCCTGAGGCGGAAATCCTGCAGCCTGGAGCGGAAATCCTGTGCCTGGGGCGAAATTCGCATTTATTGACACCAGTTATAAAAGGAAGTGGCAGATCTGAGATCAAGATTCGTTTTGGACATTGGAAACCTAAAATTGGAGAATTCTTGGAGATCTAGGAGCTTGGAGGCAAGGATTGAAGTGTGGAAACACATCAAGATCATCTTGTAAACATGCTTTCTTTCATTTCTTTGATTGTAATGTCTTTTTATACTATGTGTAACTAAATTACCATGATTGATCCTTAGGGGATTCTGATTTTTATTTCTCTTGAACCATGTGATTATCATATGTTATGATCAATGAATTACGAAGTTAGTTTCTTCAATTATTCCTTGTGCTTAATGCTTTATATGATTTGGCCAATTATATAATGATTTCAATTGTTTGTTTTACTATGACGATAGGAATGAATGATCGATCTAGGAATGATTGCTCAATTAACTTTCACTTAAGACATTTCGGATCGTTAATTGAGATTAAAAGGTTAAAGTTTGTAAACCTCAATTGATCATAGATGACCTAAGACATTAGGAATCGATGATCAAAGGAGAGGATTATGTTACCTAGACATTGGGCATACTCATTTGAGATTTAATCTAATCATGAAACTAAATTGAGTAATTTGTAATCATACATGAAATTACCGAGAGAAATAGTAATTAGATGAACCAAAAGGATCAATCGCTTTTCTTCTATTGATTTCAATCTTAAGTTATTTCCAAAGTTTATGATCGAAATTTGAATCAAACAAATTCCCCCCCTTTTTATATGTCAATTTATGTGTTTAAGTATGAATCAAATTTGTGTTTGAATTACAACAATCCCTGAGGATCGATAATTTTACTACTTGACGGCTATAATTGTATACTTGCAAAATATTCATCATGCATGGGAGAAGCATTAAGAACAATTTCCTTCAAAGTGAAGACAGCTTCTTGTGGTGGAACACAATGTGTTAACTCTTTTTGGGATGAGCAGCTTGTTGTGGATATGTTGGCTAACAACCTTCTTTTTGAGGTTAGAAATCGTTATTTTTGAACATTATAATTTATATTATTTCTCCATGCTTTTAGTTTATTCCAATTCATACACAAAGATTGGTCTTGTGGTCCAATTCCTACACATGGGATCATACCATAAGTATGTGAATGTAAAATTGTGATATAAGTGAAAAATGTTACATATGTTGTTAGAATCTAATGTATGGAATTACATGCTTATATAATTTTATTTCATCAAAGTTCATCTACAAAAACAATTGTCTATCAGGTGTCAGCTCAGCGGTAAGAGTTTGACTTTGTAACCTCACAGAGTTCTAGCTAATCCCCTCATGGACGATTGTAAAATAGTCATTGCCTCATTGGTACCACTTTACTTAATTCCCCAATTTTTTAGTCAAACAAAAATCTATGGAAACCATTCAAATAGCGTGGATTAACAATGAGCTTCTTTGACTTTATTTTGTTTCTTTCATAATAGTATAATGAAATGCCATCGTATCTTCAATGTGCAATGAAGCTAAAGTCTCCATTTTTTATGCACAGGCCTTAAAACACTCTCACTTCTGCAAGTATGCATACTCAGAAGAAATCCCTGAGCTTCAAGACATGGGAGGTCCAGTTGAAGGTTTGCCATAATTCTACCAAACTATCACTAAAAATATTATTCATGTCTCTTTTTTCGTCAAATAGTCTGGTGGCTGGAAATTCCGTTGGAAAGGTCAGTAAATGGACTACCTAGGGTTCGAATCCCGGCTCCTTCATATAAAATGCGATGTCGCTACCAACTGAACTATGCTCAGTGGGACTATTCATGTCTCTAATACAAATATATCATATTTTTAGGTTATACTTTTAACTGAATATATATAACTAATAACAGGTGGATTTAGTGTTGCATTTGACCCTCTTGATGGTTCCAGCATAGTAGACACAAATTTCACAGTTGGCACCATCTTTGGTGTGTGGCCTGGTGAAAAGTTGATTGGAGTCACTGGAAGAGATCAAGTTGCTGCAGCTAAGGGGGTTTTAGGTCCTAGAACCACTTATGTGCTTGCTCTTAAAGATTTCCCTGGTACTCATAAATTTCTCCTTCTTGATGAAGGTAAGATTGATATTTAATACTAAGATTTATGAGATTCTAGTATATGGTAGTAGTTACACTTTTGTGATATGTTCATTGTAACATGGAATTTCACAATGACTCTCTAGACCAAAATTAATCGAGTAAATCAACATTTTAGTCCTTACGCTTATGAATGTCGGTCTGTTTAGTCGCTTAAATTGATCTTTTAACTTTGTAACAGATTACAGAGGTTCCCTTTTTAATGATCATTCGTTAGAAAAATGTTCATGTAGCCATTTACTAAGCGATATGATATTGTGCGCTTACGTGACTGTTACGAAAATGCTTACATGACCGTTAGTTGGGAGAATCTACGTGTCTCGAAGGCTATGAACAAAGTATCCTAATACAAGTATTATCTAATTCAAATTTCAGGAAAATGGCAGCATGTGAAGAGACTCAAGAAATTGGTGAAGGAAAACTATTCTCCCCCGGAAATTTGAGAGCCACATTTGACAACACCAATTACGCCAAGGTCTATATGGAATTATCTTATACATGAGAAAAATAAAATTTGTTGTTAGTATTTTCACATATCAATGAATACTTACCTCTTCCTTTTTTCATTCAATAGTTGGTTGATTACTATGTCAGAGAAAAATACACATTGAGATACACTGGAGGAATGGTGCCAGATGTCAACCAGGTTCATTTCTCAACACATTAAATACATAAATTTTGAGTTAATTTCATCTAAAATTTCCACGTGACAGCTTTCTAAAATAAACGTAAAAGACCAAACATACAATACAGTTAATTTTTTGAAACTTGATGAAAATGAACTTGGTATACTAAATATGGTTTGAAAATGTCTTTTTATTATATGCAGATAATTGTAAAAGAAAAGGGCATATTTACAAATGTGACATCACCAACTGCAAAAGCCAAGTTGAGATTGTTGTTTGAGGTAGCTCCATTAGTACTATTGATTGAAAAAGCTGGAGGTTACAGCAGCGATGGTTATGAATCTGTGCTAGACAAGGTCATTGAGAACATTGATGATAGAACTCAAGTTGCTTATGGATCAAAGAATGAGATCATTAGGTTTGAAGAAACATTGTATGGTTCATCAAGGCTCAAGGTGGTGTACCTGTTGGAGCAACTGCTTAATTAAGCTGTTAACCAACTATTTCTTTTCAATTTTTATATGCTTTGTGCAAAAGATATATATATATATATATATATATATATATATATATATATATATATATATATATATATATATATATATATATATATGCTATCTTTGAGACAATTATGAACAATTTGGTCATAAATTCCCTTTTTATGACTATAACTAAATATAATTTGTGTTGTTTTGGTCTGTTAAATATGCTTGGATCTCAACCCCAAAAGCTAGCTCAAAGGGTGAGGTTGCCCTCACATATTTATACACTCAACAGCCCGGGAACCTAAGCAATGTGGGACTTCAAACACACTTCAACACCCACCCTCACGCCAAGCGTGGTCCTGGGTCAAACGCCCACATTGCAATCCTTAACCCGGCTCTGATACCATGTTAAATATGATTGGATCTCAACCCCAAAAGCTAGCTCAAAGGGTGAGGTTGCCCTCACATATTTATACACTCAACAGCCCGGGAACCTAAGCAATGTGGGACTTCAAACACACTTCAACATGGCCAATATCTAAGCATCTAGTCATGAAGTTGGCCTTCCATTAAGCAATTGAGAGGAGAATTTATTTTCGTGCCCTTCATGGTTTCTCGCGCGCCCTGTTAAGATTTTGATAATTTAGAGAAATTGAATGGTAAAAGCTTAGAAAATTTGAAAGTAAGTAAAAATCATAAGATTTCATTTTGATAAAAGATGGTGAAAAATAATACAATTTGTGATCTTATATAGAGCAATTTTAGACTTATCTAACTAACTACCAAATAACAAACTTAACACACTAATTGAACATCTAACTAACAAAATCTAATTTAACCTCTAACTAATATCACCATTCTTAACATCCTCCCTCAAACTCATCATTAGGAAATTTACCAATTTGAGTTTGAATTACAACTATTCTCAAACTTTTTTTGAGTAAATATTTATCATATATTAATAAATATAGAATAATTACATATGAATGAGGGACAAACAAGAAACAAGCTGCGTCGCTAAGCCTTTTTGAATAGTAAAATCAAGTATCTTAAAAACAACATTTACAGCTCTGAGAGACACAACATTACTATTCATAATCTTTTGAACTCTTTGCAAGAGACTCACAACATGTGGTGCTAGAAAGCCGAAAGTGTCAAAAGCAAATGGTTTGAAAACATGTTTTCTCATGTTTGGCCACTTTACTTGAAGCAGCTTTGAGGGCTTCCTGTCCCACAGTAAAGGTCTAAGTTCTCAATCCAACTTGTGGCGAAACCCTAGTCAAATCAACACGTGCATGCTTCCCGCCTACCCACCCATACACCATAATCAGCCGGTCTGAGAGTCGATCGTCCCTCTTGTGGGTCGGTCAAAAAGTTTACAGGCATCTCTTTTTCCTATATATAAATGTGACATTCCTACCCACCGATTTATTTTGTTCATTATATTTATACATATATTAATTATTATTTTTTAGCTAACACACATTTATTTATTGTAAAAGTTGCACATTTTTTTTTACTAAACATCTTTTTTTTTTACAGTTGTAAAAATCGCACATGTAATATCTTAATAACATAACATGCATATTATTTTAAGAATTAAAAAATAAAAAATAAAAAATAACACGCCTATTGATTAAGCTAAAAAAATAAAAATAACATACGTACTGGAACATTCCAATTTTTTAGAATAGAGGCCAAAAATTCTCATTGAAGAAAAGTACGAGATAAATTTATATACAAATTCTATAAAGTGAATAAGTTTGTTTTTTCTTTTTTGGTAAGAAAGCGGATAAGTTTGTTTTTTCTTTTTGGTTAAACTGCTCATTTAGTCCCTTACGTTTATTTTAGGTTTGAATCAGGTGTCTTACATTTTAAAAGTTTGAATTTGATCCCTCACGTTATCAATGTTTGCATTAGTTAGTCCCTTCCTTCAAATTTTACACAAACTCCGTTTGATCCTTACACGTGGTTGGCGGTTTGGACAGGTGGAAGTGATTTTTGACACGTTCACAGCCATATAATAAACAGAATCTTTGCAAATAGAAAAAAAAGTTAGTGTTTGCAAAGGTCTTTATCGTATTTTTTTCTGTTTGCGAATGTTCTGTTTATTATATGGCATTCCACGTGTCCAAAATCACTTCCAGCTGTGTAAACCGTCAGCCACGTGTAAGGATCAAACAAAGTTAGTGAAAAATTTGACAGAAGGGATTAATTAATGCAAATGTTGATAACGTGAGGGACCAAATTCAAACTTTTAAAACGTAAGAGACCTGATTCAAACCTAAAATAAACATAAGAAACCAAATGAACAATTTACCGTTTCTTTTTTGGTAAGAAAGCGGATAAGTTTATAAAATAAAATAAAAAATTCCACAAAGGTGTAGTTCTTTTTTTTTTTATTTCATAACATAACTGATTAAATTCAAACTAACCAATTAGCTAATGTTGCGGCTATACAAATTCCATAAAGTGGATAAGTTTATAAAATAAAATAATTTTTTTACAAAGGTGCAGTCGTTTTTTTATTTTTATATTTCATACCATAACTAATTAACTAATTGGCTATTGCTGTTGTTGCAACTAACTTTTAACGAAAATTTAAACTTGGATTCTACCTACCTCCGTAAATATCGCTTGGTAATATTTAATAAAAAAATTTGAATACCAAAATAAAAAAATGCGCCAGATAGGGGTCGAACCGTATACGACCTTCTGCTTAGGAAACAAACGCTCTATCCACTGAGCTACAAGCGCGCTGCTGACAGTGAAACAGTAAAGATCCAGGAGGAAAAACATGTCTGCTGAGAAGAACAACAATGAGGTTCATTTCAACTATGACTCAAACTCACGAGAAAGGAGGTCATCTGATAAGGTTCCTTTCTTCAACGGAACTGAGACTGGTTACCCTTTCTGGAAAACCAAGATGTATAGTCACATCATGAGTATTGATTGTGATTTATGGGACTTGGTAGAAGATGGAGTTAACTTTGAAAATATGGACTTAGAAGGAGTAGTCAGTTCTCAGAACAGGAAATCTTTTACACCTACTCAAAAGCTAGAGTACAAGAAGCATCACTCTGTAAAAGGAATGATGACTAACGCAATCTCACATGATGAGTACCTTAAAATTGGAGATAAAAGAACTGCAAAGTCAATTTGGGATTCTTTAAAATCCAAGTATGAGGGCAACAAACAGGTTAAGGAGGCAAAGGCTAACCTGTTGGTGCATCAGTATGAGTTGTTTAAGATGAAGGATGGAGAGGACATTGAAACTATGTTTTCACGGTTTCAAATTCTAGTCTCTGGACTTCAAGTATTAGACAAGAGTTATACTGAAGCTGATCATGTGAGAAAGGTACTCAGAAGCCTACCACCAAAATGGAGACCCAAGGTGACTGCTTTTCAAGAGTCTAAGGATTTGGATACTGTATCCCTTGAAAGCTTAGTTAGTTCATTGAAGAGTCATGAGATGGAACTAATGACTGATGAATCAACCAAGAAGATGAAAGGGATAGCCTTAAGCTCTAAGTGCTCATCAAAGGCTCTGAAAGCTAAGGTTATAGAATCTGAAGATGAGGCTTCTGAAGAGGGTCAAAATGTTGGGTCTAATGATGAAGAAGAGATGGTGCTGATGGCTGCTAAGGTTTCACAATGGGCAAAACGAAGTAAGAAATATGCAGGCAAGTTTGGAGGATCTTCCAAGAGACTTAGTGCTGCTAAAGACAAGAAGGAAGATCAAAGCAAGTGTTTCAAATGCAACAAGCCTGGTCATTTCATTGCTGATTGTCCCGAAAACAAAAGTAGATCATCAAAGCAAAGCTCTAGCAAGGAAAGATATAAGAGTAAAGTCAAGAAGAGCTTTCTGGCAACATGGGAAGATCTTGACAAAGACTCAGACTCAGATGGTGATGAGGAAGCAAATCTAGCACTGATGGCAACTACCTCTAACAGAGAAGACTCTGAAGCAGGTTCAGACTCTGAAGATGAGGAAGAGGTAATTGCTAAACAATCTAGAACTGAATTAGTAGATTCTCTTAAAGATGCCTTAAAAATGCTCACTAAAAAGGCAGGTGAATGTAAGGTCTTGAAAAAGGCTTACAATAACCTGACTGAGAAAATGAACATAATAGTTGAAGAAAATGAGTCTCTAAGAAGTAGAAACTCATTTATGGAAACTCATTATGTTTATGATGATAAGGTTCCTCCAGAGCATGAATTTGCTCTGCAAGAATTTCTTATCAATGGCATGAAGAGAAGTAAGATAGCTTCCTTAATATACCATGTTAGTAGAAACAGAGGTGAAGGTCTTGGATTTTCACGTTTTAAAGATAATCCATTATTTTCTAAATTCTCTAACAGTGATAATTCAAAACCTAAGGCTGTGTTTGTTAAAAGCCAATCAGAAGCAATAGTTATACCAGATCCTGAAAAAATAATTGAGTCAGAGGCAAAGAAGTCTCAGACTCTGAAACCTTCAGAGCCTAAGATCTCCAAACCTCAAACCAATGTCAAAATAAATAAAACTCTGGTATATTCTAAAGCTAAGCCCAAGAGTTATACAAAGCCTAAAAGTTTTTCAAAAGGCTTCAATAACTCTAGAGCTCCTGATAGGACATATAAACAAAAACAATCTAAGGTAATGAGGACTAACTCAAAAGGACCCATAAAGGTATGGGTACCAAAGTCTGAGATTGTCTTTGCATCAGATCTGCACTCAAAGAAGGCCAGAGCAGCATTCTTGGTACCTGGACAGTGGCTGCTCGCGTCATATGACAGGAGACAAGCATATGTTCCAAACCCTGACTCTGAAAGAGGGAGGAACTGTGGGATTTGGAGGAAACCAAAAAGGGAAGATCACTGGTACGGGTACAGTTGGTAACTCTTCTCTCTCTATTAAAGATGTTTGGTTAGTTGATGGCCTCAAACATAATCTACTTAGCATTAGCCAATTTTGTGATAGTGGATTTGTTGTTAAGTTTAATAAAGATGCATGTACTGTAATTAGAGAGTCTGATGAGTCTGTAGTGTTCAGAGGCTTAAGGAAAGGCAATGTTTATAAAATTAATCTGTCAGAACTCTCAGAGCAAAAGATAGTATGTCTTCTATCTTTGAATGATGAGAAATGGGTCTGGCACCAACGCTTAGGTCATGCTAACTGGAGATTAATCTCTAAGCTTAGCAAACTAAGCTTGGTTAAAGGCCTACCCAATCTTAACTATCATTCAGATGCTCTGTGTGGTCCTTGTCAGATTGGAAAGATTTCAAAAACCTCTTTTAAACCTAAAAACATTGTCTCTACATCAAGACCTCTTGAACTGCTTCACATTGATTTGTTTGGCCCTGTTAGTACAGCCTCAATCAATGGAAAGAAACATGGACTTGTCATTGTTGATGATTACAGTAGATGGACTTGGGTTAAATTTCTTAGAGTGAAAGATGATGCATATGATGTGTTTACCATCTTCTGCACACAAGTGCAAAGTGAGAAGAGTCTTAAGGTCTTAAAGATCAGAAGTGATCATGGGGGTGAGTTTGAAAACGAACCCTTTGCAACGTATTGTGAAGACCATGGAATTGTCCATGAGTTCTCAGCTCCTAGAACACCACAGCAAAATGGTGTTGTAGAGAGAAAGAACAGGTCTTTACAAGAGATGGCAAGAACCATGATGCATGAGACTAAACTTGCTAAGCACTTCTGGGCAGAAGCTGTGAACACAGCTTGTTATATTCAAAATAGGATCTATATCAGACCTATATTGAATAAAACAACATATGAACTCTTCAAAGGAAGAAAGCCTAACATCTCTTATTTTCATCAGTTTGAATGTACCTGTTACATTCTGAACAATAAGGCCTACAAAAGAAAATTTGATGCCAAAGCTTGTAAGGGAATCTTTATAGGTTACTCTGAACGCTCAAAGGCATACAGAGTGTATAATTCTGAAACTAACACAGTGGAAGAATCTATACATGTTAGATTTGATGACAAAGAGCCTGACAGTAAAATGTCAGAGCAAGATGATAGCTATGCAGGTGTTCCATATCTATATAACAATCCAGAACTTGAGAAAGCATCAGATGCCAATGAAACTTCAGAAGCTGTATTGGAAGAAGTCTCTGAAGAAGCATCTCCAATAGAAGCATCTGAAGAACATGATGATATCTCAGAAGATGATACCCAAGCAAGTGCTGAAACTAATGAAGCTCCAAAGAGAAAATTCAAATACAGATCATCACATCCAGAAGATCTTATTCTTGGAAACAAAGAAAGTCCAAGAAAAACAAGATCAAATTATCAACAACATGATTCACTTCTAGGACTCATATCTATGATAGAACCTAAAAATGTTGATGAAGCTCTTTCTGATGATAGATGGATTGTAGCAATGCAAGATGAGCTCAATCAGTTTCAAAGAAATGATGTGTGGGATTTGGTGCCAAGACCAACACACAAGAACATCATTGGAACCAAGTGGGTATTTAGGAACAAACTGAATGAACAAGGTGAAGTGGTACGAAACAAAGCTAGATTAGTAGCACAAGGCTACAGTCAGCAAGAAGGCATTGACTTCACTGAAACATTTGCTCCAGTGGCAAGACTGGAAGCAATCAGGTTATTATTATCATATGCAGTTAATAATGGAATAACCTTGTACCAAATGGATGTTAAGAGTGCCTTTCTAAATGGTGTCATTTCTGAAGAAGTATATGTCAAACAACCTCCAGGTTTTGAGGATTTGAAAAATCCTGATTATGTTTATAAACTTAAGAAATCACTCTATGGTCTTAAACAAGCTCCAAGAGCTTGGTATGAAAGACTGAGTAATTTCCTTTTAGAAAATGGTTTTCAAAAAGGTAAAATTGACAATACTCTATTCAAAAAGACAACTAAGAAAGACATCTTAGTTATTCAAATCTATGTTGATGATATAATATTTGGTTCTACTAATGCTTCCTTGTGCAAGAATTTTTCCAAGCTAATGCAGGATGAATTTGAGATGAGCATGATGGGTGAACTAAAGTTTTTCCTTGGAGTTCAAATCAATCAAGGAAAAGATGGCACTTACATTCATCAAAGCAAGTATACAAAAGAGCTTCTGAAGAAGTTTAATCTTGAAGACTGTAAGATAATGTCAACTCCCATGCATCCTACAAGCAGCCTAAGCAAGGAAGAAATCGGAAGCAAAGTAGATCAGAAGCTGTATAGAGGTATGATTGGTTCTTTACTCTATCTAACAGCTTCTAGACCTGATATTTTATATAGTGTATGCTTGTGTGCAAGATTCCAGTCAGATCCTAGAGAACCTCACTTAACTGTAGTTAAGAGGATCTTTAGATATCTGAAAGGAACTACTAATCTAGGACTTCTTTATAAAAAATCCCTAGATAGTAACCTAGTTGGATTCTGTGATGCTGACTATGCTGGAGACAAGATAGAGAGAAAATCCACTAGTGGAAATTGCCAATTTATTGGTGAAAATCTCATATCTTGTGCCAGCAAGAGACAAACAACTATCGCTTTGTCTACAGCAGAAGCAGAATATATCTCAGCTGCTAAATGCTGCACACAGCTTCCCTGGATGAAATATCAGTTAGAGGACTATAACATAGCTGAAAGTAGTATTCCACTATATTGTGATAATACTGCTGCTATTCATTTATCTAAGAATCCAATTTTGCATTCCAGAGCTAAGCATATTGAAATTAAGCATCATTTTATAAGAGATCATGTTCAAAAAGGGACAATTGATATTCAATTCATTGATACTGATCATCAATGGGCTGATATATTTACCAAACCTTTGGCTATTGAACGTTTTGATTTTATTAAAAAAAAATTGAACATGCATTTTATCTCTGAAGAAAACTAGCTCTGAGATGTAAAATAGAATTAGGATCTGAAGCTCCTTCAGAGCCTCTAATAATTCAGAGTCTCCTTTGGGAAGTTCTGAATAAAATAGGTTCTGAAGGGTAACAGGTTCTGATGAGGTGTTAGATATAAATGAGTGTGGCTCTGAACTAGACGGAAATGAAACGTTTTGCACTAGTAAGTGTAAAACAGTTGTCATTACACGTG
Organism: Trifolium repens; assembly: GCA_030408175.1. Classification (NCBI taxonomy): domain Eukaryota; kingdom Viridiplantae; phylum Streptophyta; class Magnoliopsida; order Fabales; family Fabaceae; genus Trifolium; species Trifolium repens. The sequence goes on along the minus strand of CP125839.1, from coordinate 16,832,795 downwards.
TCAGATTGTTATATTTCTCCTTGCACGTGTCTAGATTCTGATTGGATGGGGGACAATTAATGATGAGTATCGCAGTTAATTCTATTTAAATTTAATTTTAAATTGTTCGCGCTCCCTCCTTTGGCTTGCTTTTTCTGTGTATGTGTGTTACTTGCTATTTATATGTCACTTCACTCACATTGCACAACTTTTACACATAATCACTTCCTACACAACCCTAAACCTCAGAAATTCCCAAATTCTCTCTGCTTCTCAAAATCGTCTGTGATCATGACTGCTCAACCCTCTCGCAACATTGTTCAACGTGCTTTCAACCCAGTACTACCGCCTGTGATTGATCTCTCTTCTCCAGCAAAACTCGTAGTTAAAGATAATACAACCGATGCTGGTCCAGAAGCGTTTGAGTTTGTTACAGAGAAGTTTGTTGATTTTAATAGTTTGAAAGAAAATGGTATTGATATTCAGAGTTTGTTCTATGATCAACAATGGAGAAATTACTTTGAGATGCTGAATGGTTTCCTCATTGTCATGTTCTATGATCAACAATCTTTGATCAGTTTAGCGCTGATGAAGAAGTTAGAAAGATGGTAGAAAAAGACAGTTCTTTGAAAGGAAAAACAAGAGTTCAACTGGGTTTAAGACCTTTCAAAGGAAAAGAGATTAGGTCTAATATTATGGGAATCAATGTTCTGATCACTCAAGAACATGTAGCGAAAGTATTAGGTTTGGATAATGAGGGGGAGAATGTGGATGACTATGATGACAAGAGCAAGCATCTGGAAGCTATTAAGAAGGACTTATTCCTTTCTGAGATTTCAAAAGCTGATTTTGGTAGAGCAAAATTCATGAAGCAGAATTTCAAATTTGCTTTTAGAGTATTCCTTGCCTCTATCATCACTAGAGAAGGAGGATTTGATACAATCTCAGTACCTCACAGACATTTCATCTGGTTCTTGTATAAGAAGGTCAAGATCAATCTGGCAGAGCTTCTGTTTGACCACCTCTACTTTACAATCTCCAAGAGCAGAACCAAATCACCTTCTGTGAACCATCACCCAAGGTTGATTTCTGAAATCATTCGTCAGACAAGGCTGACTGATATTCTGAGCTCTAAAGAGAAATTAAGAGTTTTTCAAACTGCCAAGTATGATGCTAATGTTTTGGTGAACATGAAGCTAGTAAAGAAAGAAGATCTGAAGAAGCCTAAAAATCCTCTGGAGACAATATATGAAAACTACTTCTGGTGTGATGGTTTTCCAACCATATCAGAACATGAACATGAGGATGTCATCAAGAACTTCTTGGAAATCGTGAAAAGAGATACTAGAGTAAGTATGCCCAGGAGCATGGTAGTCAGTGCACCAAACTGGGATATTTTCAAAGGACCTAAGGAGATTACTAGGTCAAGAAGGAAACCTCAACCAGTAGAACAAGACTTAGTTGAGGAGGGATCACAAGAACAACCTGAGGATCAGAATGATATAGACAATGCTGATGGTGAGTCTAAAGAACAAGTGGATAGTGGTGCTGAAAGGTTAGCTGCTGAAGAAAGAGCTAAAGCTAAAGCAGAAGCTGCTGAGAGAGCCATGGCAGCTAAGAAGGAGAAGAGGACAAAGAAAAGAAATGAACGACCTCCACCTTCTGAAGAAGAAAAGACTTCTCCTGCTAGACCAACCAAAAGAATAAAGTCGTTGGCTTCTAGACAAAGAAAAGTTGCTGATCCTTCTAAAGGTAATATCTCTAAGCCTAATGCTGATAGCACTTCTGAAGCTCAACCCTTAAACCCATCACCTTCTATAGACTATACCAAACCTCTTAATGTGATCCTACCCTCTCCACAGCCCTTATCATCATCATCTTCATCAGAAGGCATCTCTTCTGATTACAGTACTGACTCATCTGAGCTTCTTAGAAAATCTGCTAAGTACCTAAAGAAAGCTCAGAAAGAAACCCCCAAGAAAACCAAAAACAAACAACCCGAGGAAACTATTATCATTGACACCACAATCCTTGACCACCTCTCCACACACTTGACTGGTGATGCTTTTACTCACTCTAACACAAATTCCCCAAATCACTTTCAATTTATAAATACTACCTCTGAACTACCTCAAGATCCACCAGTTCAAGAACCACCAATAATCCTTGTTCAAACACCACCTCCAACTTTTGTTGCCTCTGAACAAGAAAATTCACCTACACCAGTTATTCAGAATGATACCATTCCACACTCTGAACCTCATACTCTCTCACCTATTCAAGAACCACCCTCCACACCACAACCTGAACCTTCCACACCTGAACCTGAACCACAAACACTACAACCAGAACCCATCTATGGTCCATCTTATAAACCTTTGACTGTAGAAGAACTAGTTCTGCCTGTTGACTTTGCTCTACCCATTTTTGAAGACTATCTTAAGAAGCAAATCAACATAGATGATGAACCTGAACTACCCCCTGACCTTAGCAAAATCAAAATCATTCCTCTAAAAAGAAAGAAACCTGAACCAACTATTCCTTTTGACCCAACAAAACCATTCTTCAATCCCATATTTGAACCCAATGTTGAGCTATTAGGTACTACTATCAGTCTTAGTCTCAAGAGATTTAAGAAAATGGATGAAGAAGTTCTGGTATTTCCATCTGATATAGATGCTGAGATAAGGGAAATGGAATACTTGTTCAGTCAATCCTTGAGGATTTTGGGTAATCACTTGAAGTCCAAGATTCAGGATAGAGGTATGAATGCTGTTAGGGAACTGATGGGTATAGCTGAAAGATCTTGTGCTCCTCGTCTCACCTTCTACAATCATGAAAAGGAACTTCAAAGATTAAGAGCACTAGATGCTGAGTATAAGAGGCTCTCAAGGTTTGCATGTGAAGCAGCTGACAGGTTGGTTAGGGAAGAAGCTGCTTATGAAAGTTTGGTTTTAACTGCTGAGCAGGCTCGGATAGCTGCTGAAGCTGAAGCTCAGAAGCTTGCCAGTGTGGGTTCTCAACAGGGAGAGGACACCACTATGCATGATCAGGTTGTTAATGAACAAGCTTCTGATAGGGGTAAAGATGTTATTGTAGATATTACTCCTCCAAGCTCTCCAATGAAAACAGATATACCTTCTACTTCTTCACCTATATCACCAGCAGTTCAAGCAGCTCTGGACAACATCAAAGCTGAGTTATCTAAGGAAATGCAACAAGAGATGGATGAACTAAGGGCTGATATGAGGGCTGACATGAATGCTTCTGTAGAAACTGTTCACAAGAAGATGGATGACATGATGAAGCTTCTCCTGTCTGCTATATCTGAGATTAAGAAGCCTTAGCCTTATGTTTGCGCACTTGTTGTTTTTCATGTTCTTTTGTAATCTTTTGGATAATATCTTTTGTTTTATTAAAAGTTTGTTTTCTCCATATTTGTGTGTTTGTGTTGGTGTGTTTATTTTACTTTGTTTTTCAAAATTTTACATCATATTCTCTGATAATGTCTGGTACTCTTGCGGTTACTGGCTCTAGTGTGAGGTGTTGCAGAGCATCTCAGTTTTTAAACTAATATTCTAGGATTTTAAAAACCTAAGAGTCCCCCACATCGGTACTCCTGTTTACTCATGAAATAGCTTCCTAGTATTATCGCTTGTTTAACAGCGGGGCAACAATATCGAATGAGGCGTGTCTGGTAACTGGTTTTCTGACGTTTGGAAGGAGAATATAAAAGAAACATGTTTAGACATAAGAAAGAAATTAAAAGCAGGAACTCCTTTATTAAAATTATTGAAGAATTCTTTATTACATATGATAGTGAGATCCTACTTAGAATCAACGTCAGCAGCCTCTGGCTCATCTTTCTTGGGCTTTGATTCAGCAGTGCTTGCATATGAAAGATAGTCACGCAGGGCTTGCTGAGCCTCAGCTTGATATTCTTCGTAAGGCTTGTCAGGATCATATGTCCATAAGAACTCTTTCAGGTCAGAGCCTATTTCTTCAAGCTCAGACTCTGTCAAAACTACCTCTCGCTTATTTCTTTCATACAGCTGCCTGTTTCTTTCGGAGCGTGAAGACTCTGCTTCCTTCTTGATCACTTCTTTTGATCCTGAAGCACTCTTCGCAGCTTGCTTTTCCATTGTGTGTTTCTTACGATGTTCTTTGATTATTCTGTATGAATAAAATGAGAAGAATCATCCCTTTTTATAGTGCTCTCAAGCATTCTTGTCTACCTGGGAATCAACACAGTTCATTTAATGAATATAGTTGTAACCACTTTTTGACTGGACTGTCTTGTTTTCTTGCACGTTTGACTGCCTCGTTTTCTGTGCTTTTTGACTGATGCCAAAAGGGGGAGAAAGGATAGCGTTAAAATTAATGTTGATTGATTCAATTACTGCTTAAAGACCTGAAACTGTTATGTATATGCATGTTATGTATATGCATTTGAATCAATTTCTATCCCTTCTGATTTCTTCTCACTTTGAACTTTATTGAAAGGGGAGAAAATTTAAGAACCTAAAATTAATTTTCATAGATAATATAAGAGAAGATTGCAAACCTCCTCTGAGTATTATCAGACCCTAAGAAGCAGAGCTTACAAAACTGTGCTTCTGAGAGTCAAATATGAAAATTTATTTTAAGTTAATAAATTAACTCTTAAACTGTTTTAATTAATTATGGATAAGACTTAGGGGGAGCTTACAAACCTAACCCTATGGATTATCAGACTCAGGGGGAGATTGCAAACCTTTGAAACCTGAAGTCAACATAAATAATTAAATCAACAACAATTGAATTTTAATGCTTTAGTTTGTCATCATCAAAAATGGGGAAATTGTTGGAACAAAGTGGGTCTGACGTGAACCTCTAAGATTTTAAGTGGTTTTGATGATAACAAAGTATTAAAATTGCAATTGGTATTACTAATGATTATTCTAGTGTGCAGAATTATAAGTTAAAACTCATTCAGAAGCACTATGAATAACAAGAGAGAAGCCAAGCTATGAAGCTCTGAAAGCGTATCGCTGTTCATCAGAAGCTTAAAATTTGCGTGCTGAAGTTAATGATTCTGAGGACCAAAAGCTAGACTCTGAGGAGTTCAGAAGCTGAAGACCTTAAGAAGCTACGACAACAGCATCTGAAGCAAAAGGAATTTACGTCACTCAAGAACTGACTGAATCAGAACCAATGATTGAAGAACAATCTACTTCAAGGCTCTGTCACATCCACAGGAAGGAATATTCGTTGGTACAACGTTAATCTTATCCATAAGTGGAGCGCATTTGAGGATCGTACTATCGTACTATTATTACTCAAAATGGATGAGTGATAATTCAAATAGCAAGGTAGTGGAATTGGATTTCTTTACCAAAGATGGAAGATTACAGCTATCACAATTGTACGATGTATTCCAACCTGGCACCTTATCTCTCTGCAACGGTCATCATCTTCCTTCAAGTATAAATAGAAGACTCAAATGGAAGAAATGACTACCGTTCTATTACTGCATTTAAGGCTCTGAAATATTCTGACATAATTTGTTCAATCTGTCATTCAAGTCTTAAAGCAATTTGCGTTGTATTTTGTAAACACCTCTGATAGTATATCAAGTGTCCATTAACAATCATTCTTAGATTTTAAGTTTGTTTGTGAAGTCTCTCGTTAAGTGAAACTTGAGCACCTGAGAAGTCTCTTGCAAGTGTGCTTGAGCAATTTGTAATCTTGTGAAGATTATAGTGAAAAGCTCTTGTGAGTAACAAGGGGACTGGACGTACTCTCAATTTGTGAGGCGAACCAGGATAAATTTTGTGTCTTTCTTTCCCTCTCTCAGCACCCTTCTTTAACTTTGTGTTTATATCCGCTGCAAACGTGTTTAAATCTCAAAAAAGGTTTTAATTCTCAAAACACAATTCAACCCCCCCCCCCTTCTTGTGTTTTTCCACCTTCAGATATGGTCCACACATGTATAAGGTCATTGAACAATAAATGTGCAAACTCAAAGTGGGTGTCAAAGGCAGTTGTCAAGAAAATGCAAACTTCTGAGAAAGTGAGAATGCAAGACATTATTTTAGACATGAGGAGAAATTATGTCTTGAATATTACACCAAGCACAGCATATAAGGCAAGGAAGATTGCAATGGCAGTTATTGAAGGCGATGCTGATAGTCAGTATGCTCAGTTATGGAGGTATGCAGAAGAGTTGAGAAGAGCTTGTAGGACCAACACCATAAAGATCAATGTCAACAGACCAAATGCATCATTACCACCTAGGTTTGGATCCTTCTATTTTAGCTTTGATGGTTGCAAAAGAGGTTTCATTAATGGTTGTAGACCATTTATTGGTGTTGATGGTTGTCACTTAAAGACAAAGTATGGTGGCCAACTTTTGATAGCTGTGGGTAGAGATCCTAATGACAGCTACTTTCCATTGGCTTTTGGGGTTGTTGAAACTGAAACAAAGGAGAGCTAGAGATGGTTTCTACAATTGTTAATGGAGGACTTAGGACAAGCCAACAGATTTGTTTTTATCTCAGATCAGCAAAAGGTATGAATTTGTTTATATTTTACTAAATCATTTTGACTACTTCGAATTTGTTTTTGCACTGAATTTTTACTAACTCAGACACTATTTTAGCACATTGGCTAACTCATATCTGTTTTATCATTTGTTGTAGGGCCTGGTTGCAGTGTTTGAAGAGATGTTTGAGAGAATTGAGCATAGACTATGTCTTAGACATTTATATGCTAATTTTAAGAAGAAGTTTGGTGGAGGAGCTGCAATAAGGGATTTGATGATGGGAGCTGCCAAAGCAACATATGTTCAAGCATGGGAACAAAAGATGAATGAATTGAAAGCTCTTGATTTCAAAGCTTGGGAGTGGCTTATGAGAGTTCCCCCAAAAAGTTGGTGTAAGCATGCATTTAGCTTTTATTCGAAGTGTGATGTATTGATGAACAATTTGTCTGAGTCATTCAATGCCACAATTTTAGTTGCGAGGGATAAGCCTATATTAACTCTTTGTGAATGGATTAGAAATTATTTAATGAATAGGATGGCTACATGTGCCCATAAGTTAGAAAATTGGCAACATAAAATCATGCCCATGCCTATGAGGAGATTAGAAAAAGAGGTATATATGGCAGGTGTAACAACCCGTTTTTCAAAGGCCAGAAAAGGCATTAAATTTTAAATTTTTTTTTTTTGTACACATCAGAGTTACGCATAAAAGATTTTAAATGAGCCGGCATTCAAATATACAAAAGAACTCATTACCATAAGGTGCTTCGACAAGCAAAGTGTATTCCTGAATAATTACAATCCGAGTCTAAGTATTCGAATACTTACAACAAAACAAGTTAGAATCCTATGCCTAAACCCAAAAAGCACGGTGTACACCCCACACCGGCGCATAGTCTAACTAAGCTAAAGTTCCAACCGCTCACTGGGGCCTGGAACAGCCACCGTCGTCACCACGACCTAACCCATCATCTGGGTGGGATGAGCCCGCAAATGAAAGAAAGGGTCACCACAAAATAAAAGTATGTATATATATAATCGGTGCGAAAGATGTACACATAACAAATTTCCACATACACAAGAGAAAGCTCTTAAACTCAAGAGTAGTTCCCACCAACGGGCTTATATAAATAAATCACCAAGCCTAATGCAGACTTCTACAATGGGTGTGACAATCGATCTCTGGTTCGCCACATGCATGATTTAATTCCGGAATTCAACCTCTCTATAGAAGGCGTAGGTCTCTGGTGGGATAACACCTCCTACTATTGGTGGGATAACACCAGGTAGAGTCACACAAGACAATACCAAAACAATCACGGTGGGATAACACCGGGTGAGTCACACAAGACAACCACCAACTCAATAAAATCCAGTAGGATTTGGTGAAGTCGCACAGACAAACGCCCGGTACGAAGGCAAGTCACACAAGACATACACCTAGGCACGCAACTATGAAATGCATGGCATATATTCTCTTCGGCATATACGGGATAGTCACACAAGACAAAATCCTCGCGTAGTCCTATCTGACGCACACATTCATATATGCTCATGCAAACAATCACATAGCCTAAAGCCTATGTACAAAGCATCACAACATACATACATTTTCTCAATCATATGTAAATTGCACACATATTTATAACCACGTTCTCATCAACGAGAATACATAAGTACAAACATGCCAAAGCACACAGCAATTGCATACACAGCAAAACAAAGCATGCCGTAACCATTTAAAGACAGAAATAAAGTGGAGCCCTTACCTCGGCAAGCTTCCGTTTATTAAAACTCGTCCAAACAACACAACGCGCTTCCTAAAACAAGCAGCGTACCATCAATACATTGTTCTCCAACCAACAGTATTGAAACTAAACCAAAAACCCCAAAAACCTAAAGGTTTCTAAGGAAAATTCACTCATTCGGATACCATACCAAAAACTACCGTATTGATCAACCCCCATGAGTTATTCGTACTATTTTTAGGACCCAAAACAATAGGCAAAAGTCTTAAATAAATTGAAATGCAAAATGGCCGTTTTCTTGCGTTATAAGTTACGTACTTTCCGAGTACCCGAAAAACTCGTTTCCAATCTCCACCACTTCCATAAATTAATAAAAAGGGATTAGAAAGTTAAAAACCAAGTTTAGAAATCAGAATCCAAAATTTTAGGTCCCAGAGCTCGCCCTGGCGAGTTGGTGGCGAGTGAAGGCAGTGAGGACTGGTCTAGCTCGCTCTGGAGCTCGCCCTGGCGTGTTTTCATGACCTGTGACACTCGCCCTGGCGAGTAAACACTCGCCCGGCGAGTTGCACCTGTCATGACAGCAAAAACAGCAACTCACACCACCTTTTTCCCCAACCAAACCTAATTTGATTCTATTAGTTCCCAACACCTTTTCAAGGCACACAAGCAAACCATTTTCAAACATGTTTTCAAAGTAAAAAGCAACACCACATGTCACAAGATTTTTAACCCACTTGGACCCCAAAACACTACACAAAACACTTAGTAAATATTTTCATAAACCCCAAAATATTTTTCATCGGATTTTCTAAAACAAAACCATACAACGCATTTCCCTTTTGCCCAAAGGTTCAAAGACAACTTTTCTTTTCAAAACCTTACAACTTAACCACATGTTATTGATCAATACATAACCAAACCAAAATCCTAACTTTTCTCATGAGATTTTTCACCAACTCATGGAAAACAAACATAACAAAGCCTACACATGCTTACTAACCCTCATGAACAACATTCATGGAACAAGAATCAATTCCTAACCTTTCCATCTCATGAACATAATCTAAAACTCATAACCCTAAGAGTTTGAACCAACAAAAGGAAAGGAAAAGAGCGGTTACCTTAAGAAAGTAATTCTCTACAATTTTCCTCAAAGCTTCCAAGCTTGAAATGGAGTGAAATGGTGAAGAATGGAAAATTTTGTGAAGGTTTGAAGAAAGTAATGGAGTCCACGTGAAAGAGAGAAAGAATGGAGTGAATATGTGATGTTTTTCTAAGTCCACAATGAACAAACCTCCTTACTATGCTATTGCTCTTGATAGCCAATCCACCATTGGATCAAAGTCAAAAGTCCAAGCTTAAACCCTAGCCATTGGATCAATTTACTTTATGAGAAATCACAAGATATCATCAACTCATCCATAACAAGTCTTGTATTCAGCTCTCGCGCGACGCGACGAACGTAAATCACAAAAACATAAAACCTACGGAAAGAACGTCTAATGTTTAACATTTCCAAAATTTATCGTCGAATCTTTTTCCGCGACTGTAATTTTCTTCCATACCTTAGAAAATTATTCTCAGAATATATCCTAACTCGCGCAGATATATAAAACTCCCATCCGAAACCTCACTCAAAACAGACGCAGTAAGATTTTCCATCCGCGGGTAAAATCCTACTCGTTTTTCCAAAAACAAGAATAATCCAAAACTCGTTATTCCGAAAACACATATAACTTCTTATTCAAGCAACAGGATCACAAGACAAAAGTCTGTACAATTACAGTGCACGAGCACAAAACAGACTCGATTACAGCAAAACCTAATCAATTACACGATGTTTCATCACACGAACACATCGAAACCCTAATATTCCTTAAACCAACTATACAATGAAATCATGGGTCTTACAATACTACCCCCCTAAAAGAAGTTTCGTCCTCGAAACTTAGACATCGTCGAACAAACCGGGATATAATTCCCTCATCTTACTCTCGAGCTCCCAGGTGGTATCTCCTGTAGCTTCGTTCCATATTACCTTCACCAAAGGTATCTCTTTCGTTCTCAGATGCTTCATCTTCCTATCCGCAATCTTGATCGGCGGAACTTCAAATGACAAGTTATCCCTCAACTGGATGTCATCTGGTGTGATCACATGTGATGGATCCGGTGTATATTTCCGCAATTGCGACACATGGAACACGTCATGTATCAAAGATAGTACCGGTGGCAACGCGATCCGGTATGCTACCTTCCCAACCCGTTCCAAAATCTGATAAGGCCCTATAAACTTCGAAGTCAACTTCTTCGCTTTCAAAGCCCTTCCAACGCCATTCGTTGGTGTAACTCGGAGAAATACATGATCTCCCTCTTCAAACTCTAGAGGCCTCTGACGCCTATCCGCATAACTCTTTTGATGATCTTGAGCAACTTTCATCATTGCCCTTATCTTTCGGACCTTGTCCGTCGTCTGTTGTACCATTTCAGGTCCTACTATCATACTCTCCCCATCTTGGTACCAACACAAAGGAGTCTGACATCTCCTCCCATACAAAGCCTGGTATGGTGCCATTCCAATACTCGCGTGGAAACTGTTGTTGTATGTGAATTCTATCAACGGTAATACATCATCCCAACTTCCACGATCATCCAATACACATGCTCTCAACAAATCTTCTAAAGATTGATTTGTTCTCTCGGTCTGCCCATCTGTCTGAGGATGATAGGCGGAACTCAATCTCAATTTCGTCCCCAACGCCTCATGCAAAGTCTTCCAAAAGTGTGAAGTAAACTTTGGGTCTCGATCCGACACTATACTTGACGGAATCCCATGTAACCTCACAATCTCAGCAATATAAATATCGGTCAACTTTGCCGCTGTATCCGTAGTCCTTACCGGTAGAAAATGAGCGGACTTAGTCAAACGATCCACTATCACCCAAATGGAATCATGCTTCTTCCTGGTCTTAGGTAAACCAGTGATGAAATCCATAGAAATACTATCCCACTTCCACTCGGGGATATCTAATGACTGCAGCATCCCTGCTGGTCTCTGATGCTCAACCTTCGCCTTCTGACAAGTCAGACACGACGCCACATACTCAGCCACATCCTTATTCATACCCGGCCACCAGAAATCATGCCTCAGGTCTTGATACATCTTTGTTGCTCCGGGATGTATACTAAGTTTACTCTTGTGTGCCTCCCCTAGAATGGTGTTTCTCAAGTTCAAAGCATCGGGTACACACACTCTCCCTTGACACCTCAAAATGTTGTCCGATCCCACCTTGAAATCTCGGTTGGTTTCTCGAACAATCAAAGCCCTTTTCTCCATGAGAAACTTGTCATCTTGACAATTAGCAATATCCTCCAACAATCCGTTCGAGATGGTAATCATACCCAGTCTCATATTCCCTAAAGCAAACTCTACCTCTAGGTGCAAGTCACGAAACTCTCTCAACAACTCTTGTTGACTAGCCATCTGTGCCGAACAAACCGACACACTCTTCCTACTCAAAGCATCGGCTACCACATTAGCCTTCCCCGGATGGTATTCCAACGTAAAGTCGAAGTCTTTCAAAGTTTCCATCCACCTCCGTTGCCTCATATTAAGCTCTTTCTGATCAAACAAGTACTTGAGACTCTTATGGTCACTAAACACGACAAAAGTGCAACCATAAAGATGATGTCTCCAAATCTTCAATGCAAAAACAACGGCCGCAAGCTCTAAATCGTGCGTAGGATAATTCTTTTCATGCACTTTCAACTGCCTCGACGCATAAGCCACTGCCCTCTTGTGTTGCATCAACACACAACCCAAACCTTGATGAGAAGCATCACAATAAACCTCATACGGTTCCTCCGACTGTGGTAACATCAAAACTGGTGAAGTCGTCAACCGTTCTTTCAACAACTGAAAACTCAACTCACACTTCTCTGTCCAAGCAAAAGGTTGATCTTTTCGCGTAAGTTGTGTCATTGGCGCCACAATCTTAGCGAAACCTTCAATAAACCTCCGGTAATAACCGGCCAAACCAACAAAACTTCTCACATCCGTCACTGTTTGAGGCTGCTTCCATGAAAGTACCGTATCAATCTTGGCTGAATCCACGGCTATTCCCTCTTTTGATATAACATGGCCAAGGAAATTCACCTCTTCCAACCAAAAGTCACACTTTGACGGGTTTGCATACAACTTACTTTCCCGCAAAATTTGCAATACTAGACGAAGATGCTCTACATGTTCCTCTTCACTCTTCGAATACACTAGGATGTCATCAATGAACACTACTACGAACTTGTCCAAAAACGAATGGAATATCCGATTCATGTAGGCCATGAAGATCGCAGGTGCATTCGTCACTCCAAACGGCATCACCAAGTACCTTCGCACACCTGGCTCGGGAAAGAAAACCAATTTCCGAGCACAGTCTAGAATCACATAATGATAGGACAACCAATCCATCCCGAGGATGATCTCGAGAGATAAAAGCGGTAGACAAACCAAATTGACCAGGAAATCCCTATTCTGGATTACTACCAAACAATGCAAACATGCAGTATTCACTACCAAATCCTTAGCAGGAGTCAAAACATTCAAATCAAACGGAAGCACAGAAACATTCAAACTCAAACGATTTGCACATGCCCAAGATATGAATGAGTGGGTTGCCCCCGTGTCAATCAAAGCAGTTAAAGAATTACCTGCGATGTGACAGCTCTCATGGATGGCATTGCTAGCCTGCCCACTCAACTCAGTGCCCATACAGTAAGCACGTGCCTTCGCCGCAGGTCTGGCACCCTGTGAGCCTTGTGCCACATTTGCCGACGGCCCAGCCTTTGGGGCCCTGCACTCTCTAGCCACATGCCCCGGCTTCTTACAATTATAACAAACATTCGCCGCGGTCGGGCATTCATTGGCATAGTGGCCTACCTCGCCACACTTGAAACAACCTTGTTTCACCCTATTTTGGTTCCCTTGATTCACCGACCTTCCTTGTCCCTTACTGTTTTGTGGACGATCATACGGCTTACCACCTTGTTTCCCACGATTCTGAGTCGAACCACGATCATTGGTACGACTTGGTCCTCCAGCACTAGAATTCCCTTGGCGGTTCACCCGCTTATTCTTCATGTCTTCCACCTCTTGACATTTCTCCACCAACACTTGAAACTGTCGAATACCCAACGGCACAACCGCATCCTGCAGCTCGTACCTCAGTCCATCTTGAAAACGACGGCACATATAATCCTCATCTATCCCATCCCTAAAGAAGCGGAAGAAACAGGATAGTGATTCAAACTTCTTGGCATATGTTTCAACATTCATGCCCCCCTGACGCAACCTCAGAAATTCCTCCCCATACCTTTCCCTTGTCGTCTCGGGAAAGTACTTGGCTAAAAACCTCCTCTTGAAGTTCTCCCAATTTAATGCTTCATGACCATTCTCCATGATAATACGGGTGTTCCTCCACCAATACTCAGAACCCCCTAGTAACTGATAGGTAGCTAAGACTACCTTTTCCCCTTTCGGACAATGAATTGCCCCGAATATTCTCTCCACAGATTGGAGCCACAAATCAGCGGTTTCCGGACCTCCCTCCCCATTAAACTTTGGAGGAGTTTGGTGGTTGAAATTTGAAAGAAGTCTAGATCCAACAGCGAGTATTTCTCTTTCGCGCTTTTCCAGATCCCTCTGCGCCTTAGCATGGCTCTGAGCAGTCACAGCCGCTGCCATCGTATGCATGGCATAAGCCATCTGATTTATATCAGCATTGTCCGTCAAAGGTGCTGTAGGTGCCCTTCTTGGAGGCATTCTATTCTGCACAATACCAATTCTGATTAGATTCCTTATCCAAACATTTCTGAATCTCAACAGAAAATCTCATCCAACGGTTACTAACTCATAACCCGACACAGAACAAACACTAGAACTAACTCAACACTAGTTACGTTCTAACCGACTCTGAACTAACGACTCAAGTATACACTTTCCCTTTGAAGATTTAAAGCCGTGCTCTGATACCAATTGTAACAACCCATTTTTCAAAGGCCAGAAAAGGCATTAAATTTTCAATTTTTTTTTTTTTTTTTTGTACACATCAGAGTAACGCATAAAAGATTTTAAATGAGCCGGCATTCAAATATACAAAAGAACTCATTACCATAAGGTGCTTCGACAAGCAAAGTGTATTCCTGAATAATTACAATCCGAGTCTAAGTATTCGAATACTTACAACAAAACAAGTTAGAATCCTATGCCTAAACCCAAAAAGCACGGTGTACACTTCAAAGACAAAGTATGGTGGCCAACTTTTGATAGCTGTGGGTAGAGATCCTAATGACAGCTACTTTCCATTGGCTTTTGGGGTTGTTGAAACTGAAACAAAGGAGAGCTGGAGATGGTTTCTACAATTGTTAATGGAGGACTTAGGACAAGCCAACAGATTTGTTTTTATCTCAGATCAGCAAAAGGTATGAATTTGTTTATATTTTACTAAATCATTTTGACTACTTCGAATTTGTTTTTGCACTGAATTTTTACTAACTCAGACACTATTTTAGCACATTGGCTAACTCATATCTGTTTTATCATTTGTTGTAGGGCCTGGTTGCAGTGTTTGAAGAGATGTTTGAGAGAATTGAGCATAGACTATGTCTTAGACATTTATATGCTAATTTTAAGAAGAAGTTTGGTGGAGGAGCTGCAATAAGGGATTTGATGATGGGAGCTGCCAAAGCAACATATGTTCAAGCATGGGAACAAAAGATGAATGAATTGAAAGCTCTTGATTTCAAAGCTTGGGAGTGGCTTATGAGAGTTCCCCCAAAAAGTTGGTGTAAGCATGCATTTAGCTTTTATTCGAAGTGTGATGTATTGATGAACAATTTGTCTGAGTCATTCAATGCCACAATTTTAGTTGCGAGGGATAAGCCTATATTAACTCTTTGTGAATGGATTAGAAATTATTTAATGAATAGGATGGCTACATGTGCCCATAAGTTAGAAAATTGGCAACATAAAATCATGCCCATGCCTATGAGGAGATTAGAAAAAGAGGTATATATGGCAGGTGTAACAACCCGTTTTTCAAAGGCCAGAAAAGGCATTAAATTTTAAATTTTTTTTTTTTGTACACATCAGAGTTACGCATAAAAGATTTTAAATGAGCCGGCATTCAAATATACAAAAGAACTCATTACCATAAGGTGCTTCGACAAGCAAAGTGTATTCCTGAATAATTACAATCCGAGTCTAAGTATTCGAATACTTACAACAAAACAAGTTAGAATCCTATGCCTAAACCCAAAAAGCACGGTGTACACCCCACACCGGCGCATAGTCTAACTAAGCTAAAGTTCCAACCGCTCACTGGGGCCTGGAACAGCCACCGTCGTCACCACGACCTAACCCATCATCTGGGTGGGATGAGCCCGCAAATGAAAGAAAGGGTCACCACAAAATAAAAGTATGTATATATATAATCGGTGCGAAAGATGTACACATAACAAATTTCCACATACACAAGAGAAAGCTCTTAAACTCAAGAGTAGTTCCCACCAACGGGCTTATATAAATAAATCACCAAGCCTAATGCAGACTTCTACAATGGGTGTGACAATCGATCTCTGGTTCGCCACATGCATGATTTAATTCCGGAATTCAACCTCTCTATAGAAGGCGTAGGTCTCTGGTGGGATAACACCTCCTACTATTGGTGGGATAACACCAGGTAGAGTCACACAAGACAATACCAAAACAATCACGGTGGGATAACACCGGGTGAGTCACACAAGACAACCACCAACTCAATAAAATCCAGTAGGATTTGGCAAAGTCGCACAGACAAACGCCCGGTACGAAGGCAAGTCACACAAGACATACACCTAGGCACACAACTATGAAATGCATGGCATATATTCTCTTCGGCATATACGGGATAGTCACACAAGACAAAATCCTCGCGTAGTCCTATCTGACGCACGCATTCATATATGCTCATGCAAACAATCACATAGCCTAAAGCCTATGTACAAAGCATCACAACATACATACATTTTCTCAATCATATGTAAATTGCACACATATTTATAACCACGTTCTCATCAACGAGAATACATAAGTACAAACATGCCAAAGCACACAGCAATTGCATACACAGCAAAACAAAGCATGCCGTAACCATTTAAAGACAGAAATAAAGTGGAGCCCTTACCTCGGCAAGCTTCCGTTTATTAAAACTCGTCCAAACAACACAACGCGCTTCCTAAAACAAGCAGCGTACCATCAATACATTGTTCTCCAACCAACAGTATTGAAACTAAACCAAAAACCCCAAAAACCTAAAGGTTTCTAAGGAAAATTCACTCATTCGGATACCATACCAAAAACTACCGTATTGATCAACCCCCATGAGTTATTCGTACTATTTTTAGGACCCAAAACAATAGGCAAAAGTCTTAAATAAATTGAAATGCAAAATGGCCGTTTTCTTGCGTTATAAGTTACGTACTTTCCGAGTACCCGAAAAACTCGTTTCCAATCTCCACCACTTCCATAAATTAATAAAAAGGGATTAGAAAGTTAAAAACCAAGTTTAGAAATCAGAATCTAAAATTTTAGGTCCCAGAGCTCGCCCTGGCGAGTTGGTGGCGAGTGAAGGCAGTGAGGACTGGTCTAGCTCGCTCTGGAGCTCGCCCTGGCGTGTTGTCATGACCTGTGACACTCGCCCTGGCGAGTAAACACTCGCCCGGCGAGTTGCACCTGTCATGACAGCAAAAACAGCAACTCACACCACCTTTTTTCCCAACCAAACCTAGTATGATTCTATTAGTTCCCAACACCTTTTCAAGGCACACAAGCAAACCATTTTCAAACATGTTTTCAAAGTAAAAAGCAACACCACATGTCACAAGAGTTTTAACCCACTTGGACCCCAAAACACTACACAAAACACTTAGTAAATATTTTCATAAACCCCAAAATATTTTTCATCGGATTTTCTAAAACAAAACCATACAACGCATTTCCCTTTTGCCCAAAGGTTCAAAGACAACTTTTCTTTTCAAAACCTTACAACTTAACCACATGTTATTGATCAATACATAACCAAACCAAAACCCTAACTTTTCTCATGAGATTTTTCACCAACTCATGGAAAACAAACATAACAAAGCCTACACATGCTTACTAACCCTCATGAACAACATTCATGGAACAAGAATCAATTCCTAACCTTTCCATCTCATGAACATAATCTAAAACTCATAACCCTAAGAGTTTGAACCAACAAAAGGAAAGGAAAAGAGCGGTTACCTTAAGAAAGTAATTCTCTACAATTTTCCTCAAAGCTTCCAAGCTTGAAATGGAGTGAAATGGTGAAGAATGGAAAATTTTGTGAAGGTTTGAAGAAAGTAATGGAGTCCACGTGAAAGAGAGAAAGAATGGAGTGAATATGTGATGTTTTTCTAAGTCCACAATGAACAAACCTCCTTACTATGCTATTGCTCTTGATAGCCAATCCACCATTGGATCAAAGTCAAAAGTCCAAGCTTAAACCCTAGCCATTGGATCAATTTACTTTATGAGAAATCACAAGATATCATCAACTCATCCATAACAAGTCTTGTATTCAGCTCTCGCGCGACGCGACGAACGTAAATCACAAAAACATAAAACCTACGGAAAGAACGTCTAATGTTTAACATTTCCAAAATTTATCGTCGAATCTTTTTCCGCGACTGTAATTTTCTTCCATACCTTAGAAAATTATTCTCAGAATATATCCTAACTCGCGCAGATATATAAAACTCCCATCCGAAACCTCACTCAAAACAGACGCAGTAAGATTTTCCATCCGCGGGTAAAATCCTACTCGTTTTTCCAAAAACAAGAATAATCCAAAACTCGTTATTCCGAAAACACATATAACTTCTTATTCAAGCAACAGGATCACAAGACAAAAGTCTGTACAATTACAGTGCACGAGCACAAAACAGACTCGATTACAGCAAAACCTAATCAATTACACGATGTTTCATCACACGAACACATCGAAACCCTAATATTCCTTAAACCAACTATACAATGAAATCTTGGGTCTTACAGCAGGCCAATGGAACCCATCTTTCTCTGTTGCTAGTGAATGGCAAGTGACACATGCATATAACGGCCAACAATTTATTGTTGATATTTCTAAAAAATCTTGTACATGCAATTTTTGGGAATTGGTTGGGATTCCGTGTAGGCATGCTGTTGCAGCATTAGGCTATGAGTCACATGACCCATTAGACTTTGTGGATCTATGTTATTCAAGAGAAAAATATGCACTTTGCTATGGTTTTGCTGTTAGTCCTATTAATGGAATGGACATGTGGCCTAAAGCACCTGTAGGTTGTGAACAACTTCTACCACCTGTGTATAAAACTGGTCCAGGCAGACCTAAGAAACTTAGGATTAGAGGTGCTGATGAGGATGGTGCTAGGAAGAGGAAAAGGGGTGTGCATTACAGGTGTACCACATGTAGTAGCCTTCAGCACAATGCTGCAAAATGCCCGAGCAAAACTCAAGACCCTGATGCTTTGAAGCGAAAGGTACATTTTCTGCATTTTGATGCATTTTCTGCATTTTTATTTTCTGCATTTTCTTGCAGAGGAAACCACCTAAAGGAAAAGGTAAATCAAGCACTGAAACACTTGAAACTACTGCAAGCAATCAAAATGTAGATGCTGCAACTCAAAATCCAGCAGAAACTGTAATTGATGCAACTCAAAGTCAACCTGAAGCTGCAGTTGATAATTCTCCAACTCTATTTGATGAAATACCTTATGAGGTAATGGCAACACTTCCTGATGCTGGTAAAGTGGTGAAGGGCAAGAGTGTTAAAAGCAACACTGCCAAGAAACCAATCACTGGAATTGGTTCAACTAGTACACAACCTATTGAGATCATGGAGGCTGGTGAAGGGACATTAACACAGGAGGATTCTGCAATTGCAAGAGACTCAAAGCTTGGGACTTGTTTTAGAGCAATGAAGTCATGGAACTATATTCCTAAAAAGTAGTAATGATTTGTGTAATGGATAATGTTAATTTATATAGACTATGTTTTATTTGAAGTTTGTAATGACTTATGCACTATATGTGCTTATTTTGAGTTTGTAATGACTTATGCACTATATGTGCTTATTTTGAGTTTCTACTGACTTATGCATAACCTGTGTGTTTTTTTTTTCTAATGACTTTGCACTACATGTGTTTTTTTTTTTTCTTCAAAGTTGTGTTTTTAATTTTTTTTACAGATTTGTTCTTTTTTGTTTTAAAGATTTGTTCTTTTTTTAAGTTTTGTGATTCAAAGATTTGTTCTTTTTTTAAGTTTTTTGATTCAAAGATTTGTTCTTTTTGTTTTAAAGATTTGATTTTCTCTCTTTTTTTTTATATATTGAAAAATAATAATAACCAACACACATTTTTTAATTTACCGCAACATATTTTTTGTTTCCTTTTACTTTATTATTTTTTTTATTTAAAAAATAATTAAAAATAATAATAATTCAGTCAAATGCCACGTGGCAGGAAAAAAAATAAAAAAATAAAAAAATGCCATGTGGAGATTCTAGCCCAGTCAGCTATCTACTAGTCAACGCAGGGGGGTATCACATGGAATCTATATATTGCAGGGGGCGAATTCCAAAAAAATATTTTACAGGGGGTATTGCAAAAATTGTGTATTTTGCAGGGGGTAAAAAGCCATTTACCCAAGTTTCTTTGTAAATTTTTTTACACAAAATTATGTAACACTATAAAATCTATTTAAAAAAAATCTAAAATAAACGGGCCCTTAATTGCCTCATCTAAAATGTTTTCGATAACCAAATTTTTTTATGTTATTTTTAACTCTGGTGTCATCAATATTTATAATCTCTTTTTCTTAAAAAAAAGAAAAATTTATAAACACTTAATCAAAATCGTAACAATGAAACATATGCGGGATGGAGTTTGATTTCCTAATAACAACGGTGCTAATTAAATTTGGTGAGACTTACTATATTCTTTCATAATTTGGTACTATATATATACTCATCAATCAATAAAAAGAAATTACATAAATAAATTTGTATATAATACTCACAGTTAATTTGTAATCAATTTTTATTTCGCATGCATATAGCTTATATTTGTTGGTTGATGAATAAATATTTCCTAATTATAAAGGGGTGGTTTAGAAAAAAACATTAACTTTGTCAAGTAGCAGTATTGAAAAGGTTAATGAGTCTTGCTTTGATGGATATATGTGATTTGACCCTATATTATTGATCCTCTCTCTTGGTTCTCTTTTTCCTTTCAAAGTTCTATGCTTTTTAATCTTTTTGTAGTGTAAAATTAGTGAATTAAGGGAGTAAAACAAGAAAGAAAACTGTATGGTTATTAATAGATAACAATCTTCTCTCCAACTTGGAAAGTAGAATTGTGATAATAAATTTAAATAAGAAAAGAGGTTACACTTAATTTTTAGACACATGCAAATAGTCAATATAATCAACTTTGATCGTAGTCTGACTTATTTTCTCTAAATTCTTTTCCATTATCGGTAGGAGTATGTAAAAAATCAAGTTCATAACCAAACTAAATCCAATTTTAATAATCAAATCTATTTTATAAGAAAATTACACCAATCCAATTAAAAAAAATCAATTATAAACCATATTCATTTTTTTATAATTGGTTTATAAACCATATCCATTTTTTAAAAATACTTTATTTCAAATAATAGAAATTCCGGAGTTTTTTTCGAAAAAAATTTTTCGATCTTTTTTGTCGTAAGTTCCTGATTTTTTTTTACAAAATTAAACTTTTCGGTCTTTTTCGGGAAAAATTTCGATGTTTTTTCGGAAAAAAAGTTTCGATTTCAGATAAATACAATTTCTGAGTTTTTCCGAAAATAATTTTGATATTTTATTAAAAAAAAAAACTCGTGATTTTTATCGGAAAAAAGTTTCCGATATTTTTTTGAGAAAAAAAATTTTCAATTTTTTTCGGGAAAAAGTTCCCGATTTTTTGCGGAAAAAGTTACGATTTTCAAATAAATACAACTTCGGAATTTTTCACAAAAAATAAAAGTTTCCGATCTTTTTTTGCGAAAAAATTTCCGATATTTTATTCAGAAAAAAATGTTTCCGATCTTTTTTCGAGAAAATTTTTCAATTTTTTTTGGAAGAAAAGTTCCCGATTTTTTGCGGAAAAAGTTCTCAATTTTTTGGAGAAAAAAAATTGGTTCAATTGAATAATCAAACTTTTATTACTAAACGGTTATGAATTTGTTTCAAGCCGGTTATTAACCATATCCGAATTGGTTTTATAAAATAACCAGTTTGTCATTGAAATAATTTTGGTTATACACTATATCCTAATTTATGGTTTGGTGTGATATAGTTTCAAACCATTGCACATCTCTAATTATCGGTCTCTAACTACCCCTTCCATTAAAACTAATAAAATGATACGCGCGCGCTATGCCTAAAAAGAAAATGTGTGCTTTCTATATGCATGACATGTATTTTGCAATTTGATAGGTACCGTAACAATAGCTGTCATGCCTTACCTCTTCACTATAAAATTATTAGTCATTTTAACTAAATAATCTGGTACCCACGGTACTCTTAAAATAAATAATATCTATATGCATTGCTAAACTAAAATAAAGATGTAAATTAGTTAATTATGAATAAGAGTTTGATCATATAAAAAAATATTTATAAAATATTGTTATCACTTAATAAATTATAAAAGTAAAATACTTTCATGCCAAATTATAAAAAATTATTTTAGCATATAAAAATGTTTTTTTTAAACAAGCATATAAAAATGTTAAAATACTCGAATTTTACACTCCACGGCCACGCTACTAAACTATTAGAAGTTCACAATCATAAATATTATGAAACCTGCATGTGGATTGCGGGGGCCACAATCATAAATATTAGGAAACCTCGAAGGAAATTTTTCTTCATTTTGATAGTTTTCTAGATCTCTTTGGATTTTGTCAAATTCTATCTTTATAATCAATTTGTTGACTGTGTTTGGAAGCTCTTTTTTTCTCACCTCATATTTTTCTTAGTTATCATCGACAAATACTTTGCTGAAATTATCTCTCTAGTGGAATCTTGCACTTTGGGAAGGATTAGAAAAAAAATAAATAAAAGGAGTTTTTATTTTCTTAATTTAATTCAGATGTGGAAATGTGATCAATTGTAAAGTTAAAATTTCATAGGTTAAATTTTGTCCATATATGCAATTAACATTTCTAGATTAAGTATTGATAATTATCAATTGTTATAAATGCAAAGTAAAATTTAATAATTTGAAAATAGTATACTATACATAATATATTTATTATTGGCAAAGTCGATAAAAATAATTAATACTAAAGTGAAAATATAAAACGACATGTAAGTCGCTATGCAAATCCAAGTCCAAGTTAATCTAGTAATGTTAATTGCATGTCGTTTGTCGACATGAAAATATAAAACGACATTCTTATACTAGAGTGAAAATGAAAATATAAAATTAATTAATTAGTAACGAGTATGTTGGAATTTATGTTGGTTCATGTTTGAAAAAACCGGTCGTATACTCGTATGTCGCTATCCAAATCCAAGTCCCAATTCATGTGTCAAAGTTTTATGTCAAAAATAAAATAAAATCATGTATCCCCAACCCCAAGTGCAATGTTGTATCCCCAACCCCAAGTGCAATGTTCTTTTTTTGACTAATACGAGTAATGTGTTATCATATCACTACTCTATAAATATATACAAAGGGAAACATAGTAAAAAATTATCAAGACACAAAAATGAGTTCAAATATTAGAGATAGTATGAGCTATTCGGGAAACCCTCCTCCTCCTCCTCCTCCTAGGTCTCAAAGATGTCCAATCTCATCCCAAATGCAGCAAGGTATGGCCTACAACAATGATCCTCCTCGTCCTGAGGCAATAACGGGTTTTCAAAGAACTCAGACACTAAGTGCACAAGGATTATCTCATAGCAACACTAATAATTGATATATGACAATGAGGTATGTATATATCAATATACTTTATGTAGGTTATCTAAATTTTGATTCCTTGTAGGTACTAACAAATCTCTCTTCTCTTCCTATTCAAAAAAAAAAAAAAAAAACTCTCTTCTCCTAACAAATTCTAATATGGACTACTTCTTCAAATGGTTAATGGTAAATCAGTCATGATCATAACATTATAACGAATACGAATTTCATAAAATTCACCGTTGGATTAAAAGTTTATATCATATAGATTATCTATAAAAAATGTTTGAAAAATTGAAAATCATTTGATATATTATTGTAATATTTTAAGATTAACGGTTTATTGACCTTTTAGTTTTTTTCTTTCTTTTTAACTTCCATACAAAAAAAAACATATCAAATTATTTTCAGTTTTTCTAAATTTATTTATGGATGATCTATATGATATAAACTTTCAATCCAACGGTGAATTTTGTAAAACTTGTATTCATTATAATAATATTGACCGCTTGTAAAGATGGTCAATCGTATTATTGGCCCAAAT
The DNA here is from genome assembly GCA_030408175.1 of Trifolium repens. Lineage (NCBI taxonomy): Eukaryota > Viridiplantae > Streptophyta > Magnoliopsida > Fabales > Fabaceae > Trifolium > Trifolium repens. Next base: position 16,808,956 of record CP125839.1, on the reverse strand, counting down.
TTACTATTATAAAATTCGAATCTAAAAAGGTGTTTTTGAACAACTTAAATCTATTTTTTTTTTTTACAGTTAAATATAAGATTTTTAGGAACTGAGAAAAACCAATTTTTAAATCGTTTTAAAATGATTATATTATGAGTTATGACTTTGATAAAATGTAGCATAAGGAATGCCATATTAGTTAAATATTAAACCTTTATATTGAATCTACACATTCATTATTCGAAATTTTTTGCAGGATTTGTTGATCATGGAAACACAGTGGGAAAGAAATTTTCTTTCAAGCACTAGATGTTAATGTTCGGCGTATCTTTTTTCTCTTTTTATGTATAATTATATTTGCCATTCAAAAAAAAAGTTGTTATTGTTCGTTAGAGATCCATCGTTTTTTGAAGTTTGTTTTAATTTTTAGGGATCTAGTGTGGTTATCTGAAATTTGATACTTTTCTTTATCTAGGTACATCTTGTATTTAGCTTAGACCTTTATCAATATATGTGAAGTTTTTTTTTTAAATAAAATTTCCATGTCCATCAACTTTTTTTTTAATATATTTTTTTTAAAAAAATGGCTGCCATGTGCATCACCTGAAGAGATAGAAATAGTTATAGTCATAAATTCATAATCACCACGTTAATACAATCTTGTGCCAAAGACATGTAATTTTTGTAATATATTGAGCAATGTAGACCGATTTGTGTGTATCTTGCATGATATGGACGCACCTAATTCTTTCTTATGAGATTGACTTTTACAATTTTAATATGTATATTTCTTTTGCCTTTCAAAGAAAAATCAATGTTACCAAAATGTCATCATTTTTCCAACCTTTTTTAAAGGCAAAACAAGATTTCGTTAAAGGTTAGTTTTAGTTTGGAGTTTGGACCAATAAAAAGATTTGTCCATCTTGGACCAATCTAATAATGACCATTGATATATTATAAATTTATAATTGTATTGATCTGAATGGTTTAGATTAAAAATTTGATAACTACTAATCAAGTGTGTAGTACGTATTATACAAGGTTGGCCATAGGTGATTTTTTTTCTTTTACAAATTAGTTTTTCTCTTTCTCCCTTCACATAGCAAAACAACACAAGGACGGGCCCAACATTTCTTTATGCCTGAAACGAACTTTAAAGAAAGTTGTATATATTAACAAAAAATTTGTATAGACTTTTTTTATTAATAATAATAATAATGATAATAATAATAATAATTATATTTTATTGTAATTTTATTAAGATTTTATCTTTATTATTTTTTGAGACACAAAATATTTAAATTAAACATGTCAATTGGTATATCTTTTTATACTTATGAGTTATGAGGCTTTTTACTAGTTGTACTTAAATTTTTTTTTTTAAAAAATTTTGTGGCTCATAATGCACAAAATTATAATATTTTATTTTTTTGAATCTTTTTTATATATGTAAAATTAATTTCTTTATGAGACCTAAAGCCCTACCCTTAGTGGTTTCATCCTTACGCCGGCACCGAAGAACACGGCAACTGCATCTTCCTGTGATTCCTTCTATTATTCTACACTGTTGCTCTCCTTGAGATTTTCAAATGGACACAAGTCATGGCAAAATATATACTATTATTTATAGGAACAAACATTCAAAGGGCCAAATTGAACAAATCAAGTAAATTATATTTTTTAACGTTTAGTTATTTACATTTTTTTTACAGTAATTATTTACATTTTTCAATTGGAATGCTTAATTAAACAAATTGTGCATAATTTTTAGTTAATCATTTTGACATTTATCTAGATAAGGTCATTTCTTTATCTAGGTACATCATGTATTTAGATTAGACCTATATCAATATATTTGCTGTTTTACAATAATTTGGACAAAATATTGCGATGATTCTATACAATCTTGTTCCAATTACTTTTACAATTTTTGTAATATGTTGACCAATGAATGGGGTTGTGCTTTGTCTGTATCTTGTTTCTCATGGACAATTTTTGTAATGTCAAAGGTGTTTCTTATGCCACTGATTTTACAATCCTAACCTTGTGACTTTTTATGCGTCAAAACAAAAAAAGAACCTTGTGACTTTTTAGTCTATTGAATGGGTGATTTTAAGTTAATTTTGGCCTAAAATCATCCCTTCAAATTGTTTTTCTTTCCTGCTATAATAAATAAGTGTAATTTTTCACATATTTATTTGTTTTGATTTCCCGTTTTTATATGATGTATTTGGTTGTCTCGTCTTTGTGCGGTATATTTTTTTTCTCATCTTTATGTGGTGTTTATTTGTTTCAGATTGAACATTTGGTTACATTATAAAAATATGTGAACGGACTATTACACAAGTAAAAGTAGAATCCATCTTTAAAATGTTTATAAATTATAAAATTGCATAAAAATAAGAATGTAAAAACATATATTATAACTTTTTTTTAACCATGATATTGGTACGTAGTTTTCATAGTCGTTAAAAATGACTAATTTCTGTTAGAGAACCTGTAGGGCACACAAGACTGATTCTTCTATTAATTCTTCATAACAATAAAGCTCTCTCTTATGATTCTTCAAACTATATAGGGGAGGGATCAAATCACACCGGTGTGATTTGATCCCTACCCATTAATTTTATAATTTTTTTTTAAATAGGATTAAGTGTATTTTTTTAGAAGAGGCTAAAATAGAAAGGTATATAAATGAAAAGGATACAGTACAAGATGTATTTTAGTAAAACTTGAATTTTAGAAGAATAAAAAACAATAATAATATTTTATTAAACTTTACTTAAAATAGTAGGGTCAAGTTTTGACGGGTTGAATAATATTAGACACCCCATAATTATAAAATAATTAAATTATAGAACTACTCATAAAAAATTATTTACATCAAAATTACAGAACAGCAAGATGTACTAGTTGGTTGGGTGAATGGGTGTTTCGGTTAGCTTTAATTATCACTCTCTTTGAATTTTCTTTGCGTAAATATAACATGGGATAAGATCCTGAGCTGCTAGCTGGTTAATTTTGCTCAAAAGTCTATGATATGGGAGGCAGTTATAATCCTTTTGGTGGAGCTGTGTGTATTGGACTAGTTTGGCATGCCTTATGCTAGCTGGACTTTTTTCAAATTTGTGTATTATATGAAACAGAAATTATATGTTACATCACGGTTGGATTCTCCGCTACTGTGACCTGGAGGGAGCTGGAATCACTTGATGTCAGAAATGACTTCCGAACCAGATTAAATTATGATGAAAACCAAAACAAAAAAAAATCATATGTTATAGAAAATCACCATTAGTTATTAGGCTAATTGATTAAAGTTTTAAAAAAATAAGAAAAATTAGAGATTATTTTATTATAGATTAGGCCCGTTTGTTTCACATTGACAAGGATGCAGCTATTAACAAATTCAATGTCTTCCACTTTAAAAAATATCACGTTAATGCACAGTTGTTGGGCTAAAATTCTTATAAAGAAGAAAATAGAACACTACAAAAACAACATTTGTTCTTATTATGTCTGTAGCTCTTTGAAATTGATTCATTTTCTCAGACTACAAAAGTAATTCCTGCATTTTAATATAAAACCTTCAAATTTAAGTTCTTCAGCCTACAAGATAACTGGACATCAACTTCCTTTTCAATAATCACAAACAAAAAATTAATATGTGTAATTTGGGAGGTTGAAACTTGAGACAGAATCTTTAAATCTCATGAACAAGTCCTTAAATCCCCAAAAGATTGAAATTAGAAGTGATTAGAAGCAATCCTTCATATCAATTTTACACCTTCCTCGTCAATTTTAAACACATAATCACTAAATCTCAAAAATAAATCCCCAAATCTCAAAAAGATCGAAATTAGAAGATTGAAATCGAAAAAATTAAAGGATTGCGTAGAACCAGAAGAGAAAGAAGGGAAGGTCGAGAAAGAGAAGAGAGGAAGGCGAGAGAGAGAGGCAACACCAGAATTGAGAATGGAAACGCAAAGGACAGAGAGAGAAAGATGAAAGTAGGTTATGTGTTGAGTGGCACATGACAATTTATGTGGAATGTTTTAATCTCAACCCTTGCTTTTAATCTAATGGCTCATATTCATTCTCATATTCTCATATAAAGATACCATTCTCATGTGATATGTCCTCATATATATATATTTAAATAGAATTTGTAAAACCGTTTTTTAAAATATTACAAGTTTTTTATATTCATTTTTTCTTAATTGAAATACTAATTTTGACATCATATAACATAAACCTACATTATTAAAGATCAAAACATAGTCAAAATCACATTTTTTCAAAAAGTTGTATTTCAAAAATGATTTTTATAAAAATCTATTTGAAATAGCTTCAAAATTAAGTGATTTTTTGAAATTTTGATATCCAAAAAAAGTTTCAATAAAATGATATAACACCAAAAATAACATTATAAGAAGAACTATTCAAATCAAATTTTAATTTGAAACTTTTATAAAAAAAATTGCAAATTTTTTATACACAAAATTGCGTAACACTATAAAATTGATTTTCAAAAAAAGCCAAAATAAACGGGCCCTATAAAGATGATTGTTCATATTGATTGTCCAATTAATAATAAGTGGGTGAGATTAAATTGTACATATATTACAATGATTAATCACAGCCGTCTAGTTGCTTTTAAACTGTTGAGATTGTTTACTACATGTAACTGCGTGAAGCAGCTACTGCAGCCAATCTGAATCCCAATCTTTTCGGTGCAAGAGTGGCAAAAGTGGCCCCGAGTTAAATTTTCAGGGTGTGAAAAAAAATGCAACTCCTCTGTCCCAAAACTTTAATCTTTTTAGAGTTTTGCACCTGGATTAAGGAAGAGTAAGGATTGATAAGTCAAGTGTTTTTTAGTTTTTACCCCTACTATATTAAGAAAGAGAAAATCTACTCCCTCCATTCTTTTTTATTTGTTGTCTTAGAAAAAAAATTGTTTCAAATTATTTGTCGTTTTGATGATTTAAGATTATATTTTGTCTATTATAACCTCCTTCCTAATTATTTTTATTGACTAATTTTTTTTTTGGTACAATTTATTGACTAAGTTTTATATAATATTTTTAGGCAAATGTTAAATAATGCCCCAGAGCACTCTTTAAGTCTTTAAATAGGAATATTTTATTAAAAAAAATATGAAAATGTGAGAAGTCAACGCATTGAGAATTGAAATATTCAACTTTTTGAATAAATTATTTCCTTAAATCAAATCCTTAAAGAGTGCCCTGGGGGCACCGTTTAGCAAGACCTAAAAATAAAATCTATATCTATATCTATTACTATATATAAAAAAGATACAAATTTTTGGGATGGCTTTTTCATTATTCCTATTTTACCCTTAAAAAATAACTTCCACATAAAAATAGATTTTTAGTTTTTTTTAGTAAATAATTTTTTTTCTTCTTTATAACTAAGCACAACTTTCACATAAAAGTAGGTTTTTTGTTTTTTTATAGTAAATTTTTTTTTTTTTACTTTTCTTCTTAATAACTAGCCACAACAAAAAAAGGAGGTTACGTAGTTATCAATTAACAAAGTCCAATAAAAAAGAAGATTAAGTAGTTATTTATATTTGCACAATAGAGAATATCGATCACAAAAAAAAAAGTAATATCGATCACACAAACGGGCACGGAAACGGCTAGTCAATATATAAAGAGAATACTCCCTTTCACGTGGACATTTCTTATTGTCACTTTTTGTAACACCCCGTTTTCAAAAGCCTAAAAGGGGCATTATTTTTTTTTTTAAAACACTCAGAGTGCGCATAGAAAATTTTTCAACGAGCCGGCATTGAATTAAAAGAGAAACCATATATATAACACAATATATATATTGCATTCAAAATGCAAAGTGTAATCCTGAATAATTACAATCCCAAAAAGTCTAAGCATCAAAACGAGTTAGAAACCCTATGCTAACCAAAAGCACGGTGCACAAAACACACCGGCGCATAGTCTAACTCCACTAAGCTTCAATACGAGCTCACTGAGGCTCTGAGCAGTCGCCGCCCTCATGACCTATCGCATCGTCTGGGGTGGGATGAGCCCAATAAAGAATATGGAAAGGGTCACCACAAAAATAAAAGTATATATATATATAACCGGTGCGAAAAATGTACACATAACAAATTTCCACATACACAAGAGAAAGCTCTTTAACACAAAAGCAATTCCCACCAACGGGGTTACATATATAATGCACACCAAGCCTAATGCAGACTTCTACAATGGGCGTGGTACTATCCAAGCTACCACATGCATGAATTTCGGAATCAACCTCTCTATAGAAGGCGTAGGTCTCAGGTGGGATAACACCTCCTACTATTGGTGGGATAACACCAGTATAGCTTTCGCTACTATACAAACACAATCACGGTGGGATAACACCGGGCATAGCTTTCCTACTATACCAACTCAATCAAAATCCCGTAGGATTCGGGTGGGTCCACTCACGCGACAACACCTCGTAGTCCACTCACGCAACTACGTACTATGAATGCATGAGCATACGATTCCCCTTATATGCTAATGCAACAAATACATACCGTTCAAGCATATGTAAATAAATCATAGCAATTCATACATATATCTCATAATCATATGTAAATTGCGCAAATATCATAAACACGTTCTCATCAACGAGAATACATAACACAGACATGCCAAACCACACAACAAATGCATTACAGCAACTTTTCTAAGCATGTCAAAAAAACCATTTGAAAAGACGGAAATAAAGTGGAGCCCTTACCTCGGCAAGCTCTCACAACAGAAACTCGTTCAAACAACACGACGCGCTTCCTAAAACAAGCAGCGTACACAATCAAAACCAATTCCAAAGAATCCTATCGAAATGGAATCAAAACCCCAAAAACCTAAAGGTTTTCTAAGGAAATCCAACACTTTTGGATACCACACCAAAATCCACTATATTGATCAATCTCCATGAGTTATTTGTACTATTTTTCGAACCCAAAACCATTGGCAAAACTCTTAAATAATTTGAAATACAAAATGGTCGTTTTCTTGCGTTACAAGCTACACACTTTCCGAGTACCCGAAAAACTCGTTTCCAACCCCAACCATTACCAAAAATTAATAAAAAGGGATTAGAAAACTAACAACAAGGTCTTGGAATCAGAAACCAAAAATTTAACTCTCAGGGCTCGCCAAGGCGAGTTGGTGGCGAGTGAAGTCGGGGAAGACAGGTCTCGCTCGCTGTGGCGCTCGCCCTGGCGAGTTCATGGCGAGTGACGATCGCCCTGACGAGTGAACTCTCGCCTGACGAGTTACACCAGTATGACAGCAAAAACAGCAACTCACACATAAATTTCCCAACCAAGCCTAGTTTGATTCTATTAGTTCCCAACACTTTTTCAATGCACAAAAACAAACCATTTTCATAAGCAAGTTGGGTGATTCAATCACTAGCTCCTAGTTTTCATTTTCAATCCAAAAACAACCAAAACACCAAGTTTTTTTCCTACAAACTTCCCACAACTCTAAAACATTTTCCGACATGTTTAAAATGCATAACACGACTACACAAAACCATTTTAATTGGCAAGTACAAGGCCGAACTTAAAACCACCATTTCAAGTTCCCAAAAACACTTAGGAATATACTTTTCCAAGACTTTCCAAAACTCCAAATATTTTTTCATCACATTTTCTAAAACAAAACCCTAAACCACACATCCATTTTGCTAAAAACTTCAAAAGCAAGATCAATTTTACAAACAGACAAACCTAACTCATGTTCATGATCAATATACTTTTCTCACAAAACCCTAACAAGGAAACAATCTCATGAAACTCATAAGCTCATGGAAAACAAAACAACAAAGCCTAAACATGCTAGTCTAACCCTCATGAACAACTTCCATGGAACAAAAACATGTAAAGCAACATTTCCTAACAAACCCTCATAAGAACATAAACCCAAAATCCATCAAACTTTAATAGTTTGGCAAGCTACAAGATGAGAATAGAGGGTTACCTTAATCAAGTGATTCTCTACAATTTTCCTCAGAGCTTCCAAGCTTGAAATGGATGAAAATGGTGAAGAATGGAGAATTTTGTGAAGCTTTGGTTAAGGAACAAGGGTGTCACGATGGAAGAAGAGAGAATGGAAGAGTTTGGTAAATGTTTCTAAGTCCACAACACACAAACCTCCTTACTATGCAACAACTCTTGATAGCCAATCCACCCTTGGATCAAAGTAAAGAAAATCCCATGCTAAACCCTAGCCATTGGATCACTTGGTTTTATGATAAATCACAAGATTAAATCAAACCTCTAGAAACTCAACTCATAATCAGTTCTCGCGCGCCGCGACGAACAAAACTCACCAAAACAGAAAACCTACAGAAAGAACGTCCATCGTTTTTCCATTCCAAAACTTATCGCCGAAACCTTTTCCGCGACTGAAATTTCTTCCACACCTTGGAAAATTATTCTCAGAATATATCCTAACTCGCGCAGATATATAAAACTTCCACCCGAAACTTTACTGAATTCAGAAGCAGTAAAATTTCACAACAACGGGTAAAATTCCTACTCGTTTTTCCAAAAACAAGAATACTCCAAAACTCGTTATTCTGAATATACAGTAACCTTCTCATTCAAGAAAGAGGATTACAAGACAAAAGTCTGTACAATTACAGTGCACGAGCACAAAACAAACCAACTTTCAACAAAACCTAATAATTCCACGATGTTTCACAACGAACACATCGGAAACCCTCAAACCTCACAGTAAAACCCTAATGTTATTACACCAATTATACAATCGAAATCTTGGGTCTTACATTACTACCCCCCTAAAAGAAGTTTCGTCCTCGAAACTTAGACATCGTTGAACAAATCGGGGTACAATTCCTTCATCTTACTCTCAAGCTCCCAGGTGGCATCTCCTGTAGCTTCATTCCATACTACCTTCACCAAAGGTATCTCCTTCGTCCTCAGACGCTTCCTCTTTCTATCCGCAATCTTGATCGGCGGAACCTCAAACGACAAGTTATCCCTCAGCTGGATGTCATCTGGTGTGATTTGTGACGGATCTGGTGTATACTTTCGCAACTGCGACACATGGAACACATCATGTATCAAAGATAGTACCGGTGGCAACGCGATCCGGTAAGCTACCTTCCCAATCCGTTCCGTAATCTGATATGGTCCGATGAACTTCGGAGTCAACTTCTTTGCTTTTAAAGCCCTTCCAACACCAGTCATTGGAGTAACCCGGAGAAATACATGATCTCCCGCGTCAAACTCTAAAGGCCTCCGACGCCTATCCGCATAACTCTTCTGACGGTCTTGGGCAACTTTCATTCTTGCCTTTATCTTTCGGACCTTGTCCGTCGTTTGCTGTACCATTTTAGGTCCTACCATCATGCTTTCCCCATCTTGGTACCAACACAAAGGAGTCTGACATCTTCTCCCATACAAAGCCTCATACGGTGCCATTCCAATAGTCGAATGGTAACTGTTGTTGTACGTGAACTCTATCAATGGCAACACGTCGTCCCAGCTTCCACGATCATCCAAAGCACAAGCTCTCAACAAATCTTCTAAAGACTGATTTGTTCTCTCAGTTTGCCCATTGGTCTGAGGATGATAGGCAGAACTCAACCTCAGCTTCGTCCCCAAAGCCTCATGCAAAGTCTTCCAAAAATGTGAAGTGAACTTTGGGTCTCGATCCGACACTATACTTGACAGAATCCCATGTAACCTCACAATCTCAGCAATATAAACATCGGTCAACTTTGCCGCCGTATCCGTAGTCCTCACCGGTAGAAAATGAGCAGACTTCGTCAAACGATCCACTATCACCCAAATGGAATCATGCTTCCTCCTGGTCTTGGGTAAACCAGTGATGAAATCCATAGAAATGCTATCCCACTTCCACTCGGGAATATCTAATGACTGCAGCTTCCCTGCGGGTCTCTGATGCTCAATCTTCGCCTTCTGACAAGTCAGACACGACGCCACATACTCAGCCACATCCCTCTTCATACCCGACCACCTGAAATCATGCCTCAGGTCTCGATACATCTTTGTTGCCCCGGGATGTATACTAAGTTTACTCTTGTGTGCCTCCCTTAGAATGGTGTTTCTCAAGTTCATCGCATCGGGTACACACACCCTACCCTGACACCTCAAGATGTTGTCCGGTCCCACCTTGAAATCCCGGTTGGTTTCCCGAACAATCAAAGCCCTTTTCTCCATGAGAAACTTGTCATCTTGACAACTAGTAATGTCCTCCAATAACCCATTCGAAATGGTAATCATACCCAATCTCATATTTCCAAGTGCAAACTCCACTTCAAGGTGCAAGTCTCTAAATTCCCTCAACAACTTTTGTTGACTAGCCATTTGCACCGAACATACCGATACAATCTTCCTACTCAAAGCATCGGCTACCACATTCGCCTTCCCCGGGTGGTATTCCAATGTGAAGTCAAAGTCCTTCAACGTCTTCATCCACCTCCTCTGTCTCATATTAAGCTCCTTTTGATCAAACAGGTATTTGAGACTTTTATGGTCGCTAAACACAACGAAAGTGCAACCATAGAGATAATGTCTCCAGATTTTCAAAGCAAACACGACCGCCGCAAGCTCCAAATCGTGTGTCGGATAATTCTTTTCATGCACCTTCAACTGCCGTGATGCATACGCCACTGCCCTCTGGTGCTGCATCAACACACAACCCAAACCTTGATGAGAAGCATCACAATAAACCTCATAAGGTTCATCCGACTGAGGCAACACTAACACCGGTGAAGTCGTCAACCGCTCCTACAACAATTGAAAACTCAATTCACACTTCTCAGTCCACGCAAACGGTTGATCTTTTCACGTAAGTTGCGTCATTGGCGCCACAATCTTAGCGAATCCTTCAATAAACCTCCGGTAATACCCGACCAAACCAACAAAACTCCGCACATCAGTCACTGTTTGAGGTTGCTTCCATGCAAGTACCGTGTCAATCTTGGCTGGATCCACAGCTATTCCCTCCTTCGATATTACATAACCGAGGAAATTCACCTCTTCCAACCAAAAGTCACACTTCGACGGGTTGGCATACAACTTTCTCTCACGCAAAACTTGCAAAACCAAGCGAAGATGCTCTTCATGCTCTTCTTCACTCTTTGAATACACCAGTATGTCATCAATAAACACCACTACAAATTTGTCTAAGAATGAGTGGAATATCCGATTCATGTAGTCCATAAAAATAGCAGGTGCATTCGTCACTCCGAACGGCATCACCAAGTACTCGTAATGCCCATACCGCGTCCGAAACGCCGTCTTCTGGACATCCTCATCTTGCACTCTTATCTGGTGATAACCAGATTTCAAGTCAATCTTCGAAAATACTGAGGCTCCCCTCAATTGATCCATCAAATCGTCAATTCGTGGCAATGGATATCGGTTCTTGATAGTCACCTTATTAAGCTTCCGATAATCCACACACAAACGAGATCTTCCATCCTTCTTTTTAACCAATAAGACCGGTGCTTCCCACGGCGACACACTAGGCCTTATAAAACCCTTCTCTAACAAGTCCTCAATCTGACTTTTCAACTCTACCAACTCGGCTGGAGCCATCCGATAAGGAGACTCTGAAATCGGACCCGTACCCGGATGTAAATCAATAAAGAACTCCACCTCTCTACACGGAGGAAATGCTGGAATCTCCGACGGAAACACATCTTGGAAATTTTGAACCACTCGAAGTTCCTCAACCCGGATCTCTGACATCACTCCCAAACTAGCAAGTGAAACTATCTCCGGTTCTCCATTACACATAACCACTGTAAGCCGATTGGCAGACAGGTACCTTCGCACACCTGACTCGGGAAAGAAAACCAATTTCCGAGCACAGTCTAGAATAACATAGTGATAAGACAACCAATCCATCCCGAGAAAGATCTCGAGAGATGAAAGCGGTAAACACACCAAATTGACCAGAAAATCCCTATTCTGGATTACTACCAAACAATGCAGACATGCTGTATTTACTACCATATCCTTAGCAGGAGTAGAGACATTCAAATCAAAAGGAAGCACAGAAACATTCAGATTCATACGATTTGCACATGACAAGGAAATGAATGAGTGGGTTGCCCCCGTGTTAATCAATGCAGTTAAAGAATTACCTGCAATGCGACAGCTCTCATGAATGGCATTGCTAGCCTGCCCACTCACTTCCGTGCCCATACAGTAGGCACGTGCCTTTGCCGCAGGTCTAGTACCTTGTGAGCCTTGTGCCACGTTCGCCGACAACCCGGCCTTCGGGGCTTTGCAATCTCTAGCAAAGTGACCCGGCTTCTTGCAATTAAAACAAACATTCCCCTGATTCCGGCATTCGCTCGCATAGTGACCCACTTGGCCACACTTAAAACAACTTTGTTTCCCGGTATTCTGACCTCCCTGACTCACAGAGCGATCCTGTCCCTTGTTATTCTGTGGACGGCCATAGGGCTTACTCCCTTGCTTTCCACGGTTTTGGTTCGAACTGCGATCATTGGAACGGCTTGGTCCTCCAGCACTAGATCCACCCTGACGGTTTTCCCTTTTATTTCTCATATCCTCCACCTCTTGGCACTTCTCTACCAAGACTTGAAACTGACGAATGCCCAACGGCACCACTGCATCTTGCAGTTCATACCTCAAACCATCCTGGAAGCGACAGCACATATAGGTCTCATCTATCCCATCCCTAAAGAAGCGGAAGAAACGAGATAGAGATTCAAACTTCTTGGAATATGCTTCCACATTCATTCCCCCTTGACGTAACCTCAAGAATTCCTCCCCATATCTCTCTCTAGCCGTCTCGGGAAAATACTTGGCTAAAAATCTCCTCTTGAAATTCTCCCAAGTTATTTCTTCATAAGCACCCCCCATGATCAGCCTGGTGTTCCTCCACCAATGCTCGGAACCCCCAAGTAACTGATAAGTAGCCAACGTAACCTTCTCTCCCTCCGGGCAATGGATCGCCCCAAATATCCTCTCCATAGCCTGGAGCCATAAATCGGCCGTTTCTGGACCTCCCTCCCCATTAAACTTTGGAGGAGTCTGCTGATTAAAACTTGTAAGAACCTTAGACCCAGCAGTCAGGATCTCTCTATCGCGCTTTTCTATATCTCTTTGCGCTTTTGCATGTGTTTAAGCAGTCACAGCAGCCGCCATAGTATTCATGGCATAAGCCATCTGATGAATATCGATATCTTCCGCCGCAGGGGCTGCAGGTGCCCTTCTAGGAGGCATTATATTCCTGCACATACCAATTTCTTTTGGTTAAATCCTTTTCCAAACATTCCTGGATTCCAACAGAAAACTAACTCGACGGATTTCCAAGCCATAACCCGACACAGAACAAACACTAGAACTAACTCAACCCTAGTCACGTTCTAACCCGACTCTGAAGCTTTCTCAAGTGTACACTTTCCCTTTGAAGATTTAAAGCCGAGCTCTGATACCACAAATGTAACACCCCGTTTTCAAAAGCCTAAAAGGGGCATTATTTTTTTTTTAAAACACTTAGAGTGCGCATAGAAAATTTTTCAACGAGCCGGCATTGAATTACAAGAGAAACCATATATATAACACAATATATATATTGCATTCAAAATGCAAAGTGTAATCCTGAATAATTACAATCCCAAAAAGTCTAAGCATCAAAACGAGTTAGAAACCCTATGCTAACCAAAAGCACGGTGCACAAAACACACCGGCGCATAGTCTAACTCCACTAAGCTTCAATACGAGCTCACTGAGGCTCTGAGTAGTCGCCGCCCTCATGACCTATCGCATCGTCTGGGGTGGGATGAGCCCAATAAAGAATATGGAAAGGGTCACCACAAAAATAAAAGTATATATATATAACCGGTGCGAAAAATGTACACATAACAAATTTCCACATACACAAGAGAAAGCTCTTTAACACAAAAGCAATTTCCACCAACGGGGTTACATATATAATGCACACCAAGCCTAATGCAGACTTCTACAATGGGCGTGGTACTATCCAAGCTACCACATGGATGAATTCCGGAATCAACCTCTCTATAGAAGGCGTAGGTCTCAGGTGGGATAACACCTCCTACTATTGGTGGGATAACACCAGTATAGCTTTCGCTACTATACAAACACAATCACGGTGGGATAACACCGGGCATAGCTTTCCTACTATACCAACTCAATCAAAATCCCGTAGGATTCGGGTGGGTCCACTCACACGACAACACCCCGTAGTCCACTCACGCAACTACGTACTATGAATGCATGAGCATACGATTCCCCTTATATGCTAATGCAACAAATACATACCGTTCAAGCATATGTAAATAAATCATAGCAATTCATACATATATCTCATAATCATATGTAAATTGCGCAAATATCGTAAACATGTTCTCATCAACGAGAATACATAACACAGACATGCCAAACCACACAACAAATGCATTACAACAACTTTTCTAAGCATGTCAAAAAAACCATTTGAAAAGACGGAAATAAAGTGGAGCCCTTACCTCGGCAAGCTCTCACAACAGAAACTCGTTCAAACAACACGACGCGCTTCCTAAAACAAGCAGCGTACACAATCAAAACCAATTCCAAAGAATCCTATCGAAATGGAATCAAAACCCCAAAAACCTAAAGGTTTTCTAAGGAAATCCAACACTTTTGGATACCACACCAAAATCCACTATATTGATCAATCTCCATGAGTTATTTGTACTATTTTTCGAACCCAAAACCATTGGCAAAACTCTTAAATAATTTGAAATACAAAATGGTCGTTTTCTTGCGTTACAAGCTACACACTTTCCGAGTACCCGAAAAACCCGTTTCCAACCCCAACCATTACCAAAAATTAATAAAAAGGGATTAGAAAACTAACAACAAGGTCTTGAAGTCAGGGAAGTCAGGGAAGACAGGTCTCGCTCGCTGTGGCGCTCGCCCTGGCGAGTTCATGGCGAGTGACGCTCGCCCTGGCGAGTGAACTCTCGCCTGGCGAGTTACACCAGTATGACAGCAAAAACAGCAACTCACACATAAATTTCCCAACCAAGCCTAGTTTGATTCTATTAGTTCCCAACACTTTTTCAATGCACAAAAACAAACCATTTTCATAAGCAAGTTGGGTGATTCAATCACTAGCTCCTAGTTTTCATTTTCAATCCAAAAACAACCAAAACACCAAGTTTTTTTCCTACAAACTTCCCACAACTCTAAAACATTTTCCGACATGTTTAAAATGCATAACACGACTACACAAAACCATTTTAATTGGCAAGCACAAGGCCGAACTTAAAAACACCATTTCAAGTTCCCAAAAACACTTAGGAATATACTTTTCCAAGACTTTCCAAAACTCCAAATATTTTTTCATCACATTTTCTAAAACAAAACCCTAAACCACACATCCATTTTGCTAAAAACTTCAAAAGCAAGATCAATTTTACAAACACATAACCCTAACTCATGTTCATGATCAATATACTTTTCTCACAAAACCCTAACAAGGAAACAATCTCATGAAACTCATAAGCTCATGGAAAACAAAACAACAAAGCCTAAACATGCTAGTCTAACCCTCATGAACAACTTCCATGGAACAAAAACATGTAAATCAACATTTCCTAACAAACCCTCATGAGAACATAAACCCAAAATCCATCAAACTTTAATAGTTTGGCAAGCTACAAGATGAGAATAGAGGGTTACCTTAATCAAGTGATTCTCTACAATTTTCCTCAAAGCTTCCGAGCTTGAAATGGATGAAAATGGAGAATGGAGAATTTTGTGAAGCTTTGGTTAAGGAACAAGGGTGTCACGATGGAAGAAGAGAGAATGGAAGAGTTTGGTAAATGTTTAAGTCCACAACACACAAACCTCCTTACTATGCAAAAGCTCTTGATAGTCAATCCACCCTTGGATCAAAGCAAAGAAAATCCCATGCTAAACCCTAGCCATTGGATCACTTGGTTTTATGATAAATCACAAGATTAAATCAAACCTCTAGAAACTCAACTCATAATCAGTTATCGCGCGCCGCGACGAACAAAACTCACCAAAACAGAAAACCTACAGAAAGAACGTCCATCGTTTTTCCATTCCAAAACTTATCGCCGAAACCTTTTCCGCGACTGAAATTTCTTCCACACCTTGGAAAATTATTCTCAGAATATATCCTAACTCGCGCAGATATATAAAACTTCCACCCGAAACTTTACTGAATTCAGAAGCAGTAAAATTTCACAACAACGGGTAAAATTCCTACTCGTTTTTCCAAAAACAAGAATACTCCAAAACTCGTTATTCTGAATATACAGTAACCTTCTCATTCAAGAAAGAGGATTACAAGACAAAAGTCTGTACAATTACAGTGCACGAGCACAAAACAGACCAACTTTCAGCAAAACCTAATAATTCCACGATGTTTCACAACGAACATATCGGAAACCCTCAAACCTCACAGTAAAACCCTAATGTTATTACACAAATTATACAATCGAAATCTTGGGTCTTACACTTTTGCCTTCACTCTATTCAAATATTTGTATATGTTGAAAAATAACTTCCACATAAAAGTAGGTTTTCAGTTTTATTTAGTAAAAAAATAATTTTTTTTTCTCTTCTTAATAACTAAGCACAACTTTCACATAAAAGTAGGTTTTCAGTTTTTTTTTAAGTAAAAAAAATATATCTTTTTTTTCTTCTTAATAAAATGGAGGTTAAGTAGTTATCAATTAACTAAGCACAATAAAAATGGAGATTAAGTAGTTATCTATATTAGTACAATTGAGAATGTCAATCACACAAACGGGCACGTGGCCGGTAGTAATAATAATAATAATAATAAACATCTTCATATAATCTTTTTATTGTTTTTGTTTTGTTCTAATTTTTTTGTACATTATATATTAAATTTATTGGAAAGAAAAAATGTGTGTAAGAAAAAAGGAATATTAAAATCAAGGTATAATAGGAAGATAAGGTGCAAAAATACACTTTGTTAATTTGGTGTTACTATTCTAAAAAACAAATAAAAAGGAACGGAGGAATCAGAGTATTTAATAAATGTTTTAACTTTTATAAGGGTACAAATGGTTAAACATCGTTAATTGTACCTTGGTTTTTTAAAAAGATCAAAATTTTGGGATAAAACTAAAAAGATCAAAGATTTGGGACGGAGAGAGTATAACCTATGATATTAGGTGCAAAATCCTAATTGAACTCATGGATAAAGTTGTAACCAACAAGACTCTGTTTGTTAAAATTAAGCTATAAGGTAGCTGATAGCTGAAAAACTAGTAGAATGAAATTAAAGTGTTTGGTAAGTTTAGCTATTGTAATTATAAAATGATATAAAAGTATTATGTGAGTGGGTAGGTTTTTTATTAAAAAAAAAGGTTAAAATTTGAATAAAAGGTAAAAAGCTATAAACTCAAACGCTACTTGAAATAACATATGAAAAAAAGTTATAAGCTAGTAAAAAAAGCTTGTTACCAAACACCTCAAATTTTATGAAACAAGCTTAAAAGCTAATACAATAAGCTATAAGCTAGCTTATTTGTGTTACCAAACACACTCCAAATTTCGTTCATGGATTAAGTAAAAAAAAAAAAACAAATTTCATACATGGATATAGTCAATATTTCTTACTATTACATAATCAATTATATTCATATTTATTTTAAATCACAAAATCAAAACTTTGGATTGAAGTTTTGACCTAGATCTATTGATTTCACAAGTGTTCTACAATGTAGGAGTCTGGGCACCAGCTGACCCGTGTGACTCTGCTGCTGGTGTTGATGTAGGGGTGTTCTAATTTTTCAGGGTGTGTTTTCTTTAGCCCCTTGTTTTCTGTTATGGGCCTGTATTTTTCTATGTTGTTAGCTTTGCAGTCTGTGCTTTTGGGCCTGCAGCCTTTTTCATTTTTTTCCCTTTGTTTTTCGAGTTCTTTTTTCTGCGTCCTCTAAGCTTCTTACGCGCCTCTGGCCTTCCAATTGTATCCCCTATTCGTTGGTTATACAACGGAAAAAAAAATGATCTTTAGACAAGTGAACTTGTTGGTAGAGCTGTCAAAACGGGCGGCCCATTCGGGCTTCGGGCTTTGTCGGGCCGGGCTAAAAAGGCCAGATATCGAAACGGGCTACAAAAACAAGGCCCGAGCCCGGCCCGGTTCGGGCTCTCGGGCTTTCGGGCCGGTCCGGCTTTTTTTAAAAAAAATTTAAAACAAAATTAGATAGATGAAGGGTAATGAAAAAAGAAGAAATTTAAGTGCCCAATAAATTTGACAAATCCAGCGACTTGTTATGCAACAAATTACAGAGAGTTCACAACATTAATTAATTAATTACAAATAGGTTGAAATTTGTTAGAATTAATGTAAAGTTATTTAAGCTAGTTACAGTTTACGAGTAATTACGTAGAGAAATAATTCACGATCGTGGTTGTATATTTTTAGCTTATTTATTTTAATGACACGATAAATTATTTTTACTTTTAGCTTATTTTCATTTCTTTATGTATATAATTTGCGTTACTAGTGCATGTATATAATTTGTGTTACTAGTGCATATTTATTCTCTTAAATGCGCGTTTGATGGAATTAGAAGGTGTGTGTGTGTGTGACGTCCGTGTTGTGTTGTTGCCGTATTGTTAACTAATTATGTTTGTGTGGGCTTTTAGATTGGTGACCCAAGTAAAAATGTTATAAACATCCTTCCTTATTTATTCTTTTTTTTATTATTATATTTTATTCGGGCTTGCGGGCGGCCCACGGCCCATTCGGGCCGGCCCATATTTTTTGTGGGCTTTGTCGGGCCGGACTGAAAAGCCCGGATGTCAATTCGGGCTCGATTTTTAAGGCCCAAGCCCGGAAAAAAACCGGGCTATTCGGGCGGGCCCATTTTGACAGCTCTACTTGTTGGCATTAAGATAAAAGTCTCACATGCAGTCAAATTCTGGCAACACATGATGTAACACTCCGATTATTCATTATTTATTACTTTTTATTTTAATAAACTAAATTAGCCCACCTAAATTGGCACAACATTCACAGGTCCTAAACCAATACCATCAGACCAATCCAAATAGGTTATTCATTATTTATTACTTTAGTTAAGTTTAACATGCTTTTTAATGAGAAATTAACACTTCTGTCGTTCTGCTTGCCTTACATACCCACATTAGTAAACTATCTTCCATCATTTTTTATAAGAGCTAGTTTGACAAAAAGTTTGCATTTTTTATAAGATCCGTTTACAATTATCAATGACATTAATTATTTATTTTTCAAACTTACCCTCATTTACTTCGCATAGTTTTTTTTAATAGCATTAAATTCTTTTCTTTATGATACAAAACACTATACAATTAATCATAAAAGTAAACATGTAAAATTAATATAATTTGTCAAAAAAATTAATACTAAAATCCACTTTATTAATATCTGTGTTTTGTCAAACTAGGTCTTATATAAATGGACGGAGGGAGTATAATATTTGGCATTCAAAATTAAAATCAAATTAATGACATTATTGATGTTCCATTCTTATTCATATTTTCCGATGAAATAGGCAAAGAGACTAGTCAAAGCCTCAAAGGTGATACTTAGCTAGATAATTTAATTGAAGGTGATCCTCTGAAAAACATTACTACATGAATATATAAATGGTGATTTTCTATAACATTTCGCTTTAGTTGAATACATATTTTCATACATATTAATTTTAACTATTAATTAAGTTACTAATGAATTACGAAAGGTTGAAAACAAACAGGTCGCCGGAACAGGTAGCGTGAGAGGTTGAGTACATTTCGTGAGCAACAAGTAGCATCAGATTATCAAAAACTAATTGAAAGAAATCAATTAGAGAAAGTGTCAAAGATCTGAAATAAATGTACTCGGCTTCATATTTTCCAGGAATGTATATCTATGCAGCTTGATGGAATATTTTCCAGTCGAGCTTCCTTACCTAAGAGAAAGGATGGAAAGTTCGACGATCTTTTTGTTATTTCCTTAGGTAGGCACATCAGCTAGTTGTTGTTGTTGTTGCTGTTGTTCGATTCGATTTTTTGATATTCAAATTATAAATTGTATATTTTTTATAAATAATAGATTTGAAATAAAATATAATATATAATATATTTAAAATTAGTATTTTGAAATGACAATTATCGATTATATATAAAACAGATCAAATAGTAAAAAGACATAGATTAAATTGATCTAACAAGTAATATTAAAAAAATTAAAAACCAGCAAATCATAAGTTAATGCAGTATATTATATTAATAAAAAAAATTAAAATCTATGTAAGCGGTTTTATTCGATATAGATCAATTTCAAAAAATTAATCCAAAACCCGACTTAATTAGTCTATCAATTTTCACAAAAGGCATCCAAACAGATTCAAATTTTGCGTTGATTGTTATTCTCTATTGATTCTTTTATATTGTTTTTGGTCTATATTTACGATTGATTCTATAAATTCCTATAAATAAGAATTAGTATTAATCTTTTTTATCAAATTATTAATCAATAAAATATGTTATAGATATTATTGGAACCTCTTTGTCTTTATTCTATTTTGTAATTTATATTTTCAACGGTGATTTGTTTTCTCCATTTGTATTGTGTGCGAGTGTGAATGTTAGAAGTTCCATATTAGATATTTTAAAGTGTTTAATATTGTATTTGAGTCATGAGACTCTCTCATTTATTGGACTAGTCTTTTAGGTTAGACTATCATCATATGTTTAAGTCATAACAATTGGTGATATCGTTGAGAGCTGTGCTACCATCGGGTCTGTGCCGATTGAGTGAATTCCATTGTCGACTTTGTCTCTTAAAGGGTGTAACAATTATAAGAGTCTCATATTAATTAGGTATTTCAAAAAACTCAATGTGATACTTAATATATGAGACTCTTTAACCTATTGAACTGGTCTTTTAGATTGGGCTATTCTTTACAAGTCCTAACGGTGAGTACCCACATCTCAATTTTTAATATATAGAATATGCAATTTAAAAAACAAGAACTAATTTTAATTCTCAATAATGAAAGCCTAAAATTAACTCATGCATACCTAGCTAGCTCATGGATACACAGACAATTTTCATTGAAACTGGCTGTTCATTTTCAATCAATATTTCTTACTTTTATACGTCCAAAACCTCTCCAATCTTTTCCTTTTTTTTAATGTCTAATATTTGATAATTTCAAAATGGCTAACTTAAAATCCATAAACAAAATTAAAACAAAGCTTAGAAAATCCTTATGAAAAGAGGATATAATTTTCTATGAACTTGGTAGTAAATATGATCGAACGTATGACATTTAAACCACAACTACACTCAAAGGTTATTATAAATACATAATCAAGCCATGAACCTCATGTCTCAAAAGAAATATATAGAAAAATTACATTATTATCTAGCACGCTTAGCATACAAAAATGGGTTCGGACAAAACAGGTTTGGGCCATTCGGAAAAACCTCCTGCAGAAAAGAAGAATTCGAAAGATCTTAAGAAACATCCGGTCTCAAACCAAAATGTTATTGGTCATTCGGGAAAACCTCCTGCAGATAAGAAGAATTCACAAATTAGTAAGACAAAGCCTTTATCAAACCAGAAAGGTATGGCCGAAGAAGGTCGTCAAAAAAATTAGTCGCTAAATAAAAGAGGTATATTAGGACACCGTCGCTATGATTTTTTTTTATTAATGCTTCTCTTGTATTTTGGATGTTTAATTTTATTTATTTATTTTTAAAAGTTTGTGCTAATATCATAAATTAGAAAAATAAATTAAGTAAGTCACTTAGAGATTTGGATAATAATAAGCTTTATTTACGGTAGCCCGTTTGGATTAACTTATTTTTGAACTTTTCCAAAACAGTTTATATAAATAAATAAATAAATAAAGTTTTATGTTAATTTATAAGTTTCTAATAACGAAAATTGTATTTCTATAAGATTTTATCATATAGTAATTTGATAAACTTATCATAATACATAAAAATGAATTTATTTGCATAATCTGTTTTGCACAGCGCAAAAATAAGCTAATCCGAACGGGCCCATACATTTATCATGATAAGGTTATGTATAAGGTTATATAATCTATTTTTATAGGAAAAGTGAATTCTTATATATATATATATATATATATATATATATATATATATATATTTTGAATAATGTTGCACTGCTCAATAACACTTTAACGAATAAATTTTTTACAAAATCCATTATCTATGTTAAATTTTACAAAAATCTAAAATCGTTTGATAACAAGAGAAAAATCAAGATTAACCATATCAATAAAAACGCATAAGCCGTTAATTTTTATTGCACTTAATAACATATCAAACGATTTCAAATTTTTGTAAAACTAAAGATAGATGATCTATATGATATAAATTTTTAATTCAATGGTGTTTTTTTGTAAAATTTGTATTCGTTAAAGTGTTATTGAGCGGTGTAACACTACTCAAACACTACAAGAAAATAAGCATTTTGCAACACTTCCATTGCGACCATTTGAACATAACTGTCGCAATGTGAACATAATTGTTGTTTTATACGACGGCTTCTACAACCATCGCAGTTTTTCTTTCTATGAGTGGGAAATTTTCATTTTAGCGTCTTTGTCAAAATTTAAATATTACACTGGTGTAATTTGATTCCTCCATATATATATATATATGTTGTAATTTCTTTGAACAATTATACTTTGCTATTGACTAACTTTTATTGATTTGTTTATGTAGATTTATTGAAAGATGGAAATGTGAAATTTCTAGAAGTGAAGTTGGAGCACATAAAGATTTATATAGTTTTTTTTTTTTTTTGAATATGAATAAGATTTGTATGGTTTTATAGGTTGTAGCTTTATTTTATTTTATTTTTGTGTGGGAATAAAGATTTGTATAAAATTCATTAAAGTTGTAGATTTTATTTAAACTTTACATTCATTTGTAGACCTATATACTACTTACGCAATTGGAGTGTCTATTACTCTATTGTTAATGGATTACAAGTAGTTTAGTTGCATTAATAGTAATTTTTTTTTACTTAATATTGTTGCAGGTGTGTTTTTTCATTTTTAAAAGTTGAATATTATTAGACACTCCCAAGCCAAACCTCCCAACCACCCACATCACATGAACCCCAAAACAGAGGACACTAATTATCTTGTAAAACAATCTCCCGGATCCCATATCCACTCATAAAACAAACACGAAGAGATTTTCAATCTGTCCACACTCCATTTCCACGAGAGGACCTTCACCTCCTCAACAATACCTTTTGGCTCTTCGGTCAATTTAGTTTAAAATTGACCGAAGAGGTGATGTGTGGATTGTCTTCAATATTCTTGAGCCCTGGTGAGGGCTTAGTAGGCAGCAGGCAGCAGGAAGCAGGCAGGCTGCGCCTGAGCGCAATTGTGAAACATTGGTATGTGTTTCCTCAACAATACCTTTTGGCTCTTTGATTTATTGATCGATTTCCTTTAAAGATTGAATCAAAATCAATCAATGTAAAAAAATATTAAATATATGAAAAATTGATCAGACTTCCTCAAAACTTTGTTAATTATAATATAAATTGCAAAAATGAGTTTTTTTTTTTTTTTGCTTGCAATCATTTGATGTTCAATCAAAACTTAATGATATAAAAATAAGAAGAAAAAAAATTGAAAAATACGAGCAAGCTTCCTAACTAATACTAAGTTGAATAATTATAGTAGAAATTTGGAAATAATATTTTAATTTATTGATTGAGATTATTTGAGATTGAATTAAAACTAATTAATCTAAAAATAATTTTTATTCTAAATGCATAAATAAATCATAAGGTTTTTTTTTATTAACTTTCTGATTCTCAAGAATTACTGTAATTTAATTAGAGTTTGGCCGCAAGGTTTTTTTGTTTATTTTGGCCACCAGTATCCGACCCACTGGGCCGCTTATTCTAATTCGTGTAACACTCTAACCCTTACGCATAATTTACTTAACCTTAAATAAATACATAAACATCGAGGTGTACAATTTAATAAAACATGCATACATTATAAGAGGAGTGTCGATACATAGCAGCGGATATTAAATTAACTCATAATTTATATCATAAGATGTTATTCATCAACTTCAAGTTCTAGCAACCTAGACAAACATGCCTTAAATTATCCATACAACCAAACATGGATATAACATAGTGACGTATTTTTAAGAATGTAAAACAAACATGCTCAAATACATCGAATAAGAAAAATGTCTACCTGACTCGATGTTACAAAATATAAGAGCATCTAATTTATTACAACTCAACTACAAGATAAAACTAACTAGGAGAAGCATAAAGCTTGACTCCTCACCACTAGTAATCAAAAGCGGAGACAATGCTACTCCACCGATGTTAAATCCTCACCCTGCACCTCTGAACCCCCAAAGGTTCAGCAGTTACACAAAACAGAGAGTTAGTAAGGAATTCCAAATCAAAATGCAAGTATATCGAATACTATACATTAATTAATAATAAAAGAACTACAGTATTTGCATCTTAGTATACACATTAAGGTATCATGTCACCAAGTATATCATAGGATCATCACTTAGCATAATCAAGTCATATACCATTTAACACATATTAATTTAATGCACAATCAATGATGTCATTTACCAAGTAATTCACATAGATATTCAACTTCATCTCCTAATGCAAACTAATGCCATATTTATAAATGCTCCCTAGCATTTGCTAATGCATGTAGTACCAAATCAAGATTTATTGGAAAACTTATTCCAAATATATTTTAGTCAACTGCAACTACTAAAATATGTGTTATACTTTAGGGCTCATCTAAAACATCTTCTCTTCATACACAAATGAATGCATGTATGTAAAATTACCAAATATTTGGTATAATCATATCATCCTAAAAGGGTATCTCAATCTATGTACTTCAATATTGTTCCTATCAGATTGGCTAAATCATAAGGCTAAAACAACTTGCATCATCTAATGGTATATCTAGATGTGCAGATGCAACATGTTGTACAAGATGTGCCAGCATCTTGTTACTGGGTAAAGAACATGTACAATCAACATGTTGAGACAAGATGTCCTAAACATCTGTGTAGGACATCTTGACCCAGAATAGCTTGATGAAGATTTAAACTTACCCATTAGCGCGCGTTTCTTTCAAACCAATTACAAACGCGAAATCTTCAAGTGACAGCTCATCTAAGATTGTTTAACAAGTTTGTTATTCAGTCTTGTATGTTAACTGTTAAGACACGATTTGTATCTTACTAAAATAGATAAAGTTCAAATTGAATATTTATCTTGTGGAGTTTGCTTTTAAAAACAGAGTTTGTTTTATTGACTAAATTCACTGACGATGTGCATCTCAGAATCTCCAATCAAGAGGAGCTTCATATCTATAAATAGAGACTCAATGCCAAATGTTAAAGCACCGCAATAACTGAAGATTGTGAGTCAAAGACTTGTGCCTACTGCACAAGATCATACCGGTGATTGAAGCTTAGATTCTAGGTATTTAATTGTTAGGTTATCTACTTGTTGAATGAGGAATTCAACATAGTGTTTTTGAAAACAACAAGGTAAAAGGTACGATCATTGGGTTAGGTGATTAAGAGGGAGGTGAGTAGTAACTCATATTCAGGGGGAGTTAGCTCTTGGGTAGAGAATCACTAGGATTAAGAAAAAGCATACATGTTAATGGGTTTTGATGTGCGTTGTAAGACTAAGTACTAATTCGTATTAGTGGTTTTCACTTCCTGTCTTCATTGTCCTCTTCGTGTGATTTTAGCTTTTTGAAATTCTCAATATTGTGACCAATGAAGTTACAGTTGGAGCAGAACTCGGGTAAGTTTTCATATTCGAACTCCACAAAGAAAGTATAGCGCTTCCTTTCCACCAACACCTTATACCTAAGGGTTTGTGATAGATCCATATCTACTGAACTCTAACAAATTGGTGTCCCTATACTACTAGCAATGACAAAAAGAATGTTGGGGTGCCAATATTCCTGAGACAATTCAAAAAAACAAACCCAAACTTTAGCTGAGAAGTTTTGTTGATTATTAGGATTAAAGTCCTTCGTCCAAGCAAAAACTTTTAACAAGCCAGGGTTAAGAGACCATGAAGCCACATAACTAACCCTTCTAACATCTTTTAAAGACAAGAAATAAAATTCACAATAACCCTTACCAAGTGAGGCTACACCCCATCAGGCCCGCCCCGAACACATGTGCAACATGTGCCGTGGCATCGGGCCTCCTAAAAAAAAGCCTCAGCTTTTTTATATAGTAGTAATATTAATAAATTAAGAGATGTAAAATTTAATATATTATAGCAAACTGCAAATGCCTAATTGTTAGATTCATAATATCTTTTACTGAGTAGTAGTAGTATTAGTAGTAGTATTAATAAATTACGGAGTGTAAAATTTATTATATTATTTAATTAACGAATTTGCTTCAAAAAATATTCGAAAAATGACTAAGCTTAAGGAGCTAGGAAATATTTTAATGTTATCGATTATATTATGAATCTTTTTATATTAATTACAGGGATGTTTATTTTTTTTATGCTATTTGCAATTTAAATAAGGGATAATTTTTAAAAAAATTTGCATTTTCATTTATTAAAACGGGCCACATTTTTTATTTGCATACGACCTCCAAAAACTTGGGGCCGACCCTGCAACCCATTTGCCAAGATCCTTCCAAAGGTGCAAGCTTGTTCTTCAACCCATTATTGACAGTCGTTAGAATATTTAATAGGCTTAAATATAAAGTTTTTTTTTTCTGTAAATTCGTGATTTTTTTGTTTTATTCCATGTATCTTTTTTTGTTGTGAATTCATCCATGTATGTTCAAATCTTTTGGTTTTAGTCCCTGAAACTAAAATCTACAGGAAAATCCGCAGTTTCCTGCAGATTTTAGCTTCAGGGACTGAAATAAAAAAGATTTGAACATACAGAGGGATGAATTCACAAGAAAAAAATATACAGGGACTAAAACCAAAAAACCGCAAAATTACAGGGACGAAAATGATATTTAAGCCTATTAAATATTCTAACGACTGTCAATAATATTTTTTTTTGTCAAAAAAAAAAGTAGAAATCATATTGTCCATAAAGACAATTTTTATGGACCGTCCATAAACCAATCAAAAGACAACAACTTTACTCATGCGCCCCCCATTTTACTCGCGCACCCCCCATATTACTCACACACCCCCATAAGTGAGGAAAATTTCTCACGCACCCCCCAAATTTTTCACGCACCCCCCAAATTTCTCGCGCACCCCCAAATTTTTCATGCACCCCCAAATTTCTCGTGCACCCCCTAAATTTCTTGTGTACCCCCAAATTTCTCGCGCACCCCCCAATTTCTAATGCACCCCCCAAATTTTTCATGCACCCCCAAATTTTTTTTTGTCCCCACACATTTCTAGCCTAAACCATTTTGTTGTGGGAATGGTTTCACATATATACACTCCAAAATCATTAAGTGCATAAGATGGTTTTGAAGTACAACCTATAATTAGAATCATTATTTTTTTATTTTTTTTGGGTACAATTATAATCATTATTTAAAATCATTTAACAATAATTTTGGTTTCTTATATGAGACAATCTAAATCATTTAATCACAATTATTGTTTTTATTCTAATTATAGGGTTGTACTCCAAAACCATTTTATGCACCTATTGGTTTTTTATTACAACCATCTGAAACCATTCTCACAGCAAAATGGTTTAATGGTTTTTTATTATAATCATTATTTTTTAGTTTTTTTGGTACAATTATAATCATTACAGTATTTAAAACCATTTAACAATAATTTTGGTTTCTCATATAAGACAATCAAAACCATTTCTATTTTAATTATAGGGTTGTAATCTAAAACAATCTTATGCACTTAATGGTTTTTGAGTGCATATATCTGAAACCATTTCCACAGCAAAATGGTTTAAGATAGAAATGTGGAGGGGATCAAAAAAAAAATTGGGGGGCAAAAGTCATATGGGGGGTGTGCGAGAAATTTGGGGGGTGCATGAGAAATTTGGGAGGTGCATGAGAAATTTTTGGGGTGCGTGAGAAATTTGGGGGGTGCACAAGTAATTTGGGGGGTGCATGAGAAATTTGGGGGGTGCACGAGAAATATGGGGCGCTAGTCAGCTGGGGGGGTGCGCGAGAAAGTTGGGGAGTGTGTGAGTAATATGGGGGGCGCGCGAGTAAAATGGGGGGCGCATGAGTAAAGTTGTTGTCTTTTGATTGGTTTATGGACGGTCCATAAAGATTGTCTTTATGGACAATAACTTTGCCCGCTCTCCTAAGCTTTACATTTAACATAATTAATGATATGATTAATATCAATTCAATACAAATTAAATTTTAATTTTCAGTTATTTTAGTCAAATTAGTATCATTTAAGTCATTATTTCTTCAGTGTTTGTTTATTTTTCTGGTGTTTGACTAGTAACAGGGGAGGTATTCTAGTTTTCTGTAGCGAGTAGATAGCTGTTTTGTGTTGTTTGGCCTGTTTCTACCATTGTTGTTTTTGTTTTGTTTTTTATTTGGGCCTGGCTGTTTTAGGTCCTTATTTTCTGTTTCTTTCTCATGGCTTGCTTTGTACTTTGGTGTTTTGGTACTTCTTAGAGCATCTTCAATAATAATACTACTTTGAGTATCATAAATTATTAATTAGTGATCCTTGCAATGCAATGTAATATTTATGCAACTCATACATATTTTTTTTAGTGGTGATACCACTTTGAGTATCATACATTATTAACAAATAGTCTTCTATATTTATTTTTTTAATTTTGTCTATATAAAAATAAAAATTTATTTAATTTAATAAATTCATAGATAAATAAATTAATAATTAAATATAATGAGAAATACAAGACAATAAATAAAAAATAATGAAAAATACATAAATATGATGGGAAATATATAATAAAAATATAATAATTAATTTTGACTATTCTCTTGTTCGAAATGCTCCCAAATGTGTTCTATTGTGGCAAGATAGTAACACGATTTTTTTCTTTTGAAAAGCACGTGCTTCTTCATCAAGCCTATTAATATTTTCTAGACCACTTGAGGAGCTTCAACCAATGGGGTATTGGATGGCAGTGATGGATAAATAAAATAAGGATGATTATGAAAGTTTTTTTTCTTTTTGGTAAAACTTTTATAATCAAAGGATGATTATAAAGTTTTACCAGTAGGAGATTTTTTTTGGAACAAACTCATGTAAGTTTGGATATGATTATACATATTATGATCCATTTGATAAAAAACAAATAAAATATGACTTGAGAACAAAACAAATAGAAATTGAGTAATATAGAAAAATATGAAATATGATTAAATGTTCGTCAAAAAAATAAAAGATCAAATGGCTATTTAATGATCAAACAAAGAAAAAGGTAACATTAAATTGATGATACAATATCGTATCGTCAATTTTGATACTCTCTATGCCACGTCATGAAACTTTAATAATAATAAAAAAGGTACCGTATCATTAGCCTATGAAACCAGATTACATACCCTTATTCGAGATGCTCTTATGTCATGTTCTTTTCTTTTAATAAAATTTAGCTTACTTGATGAAGAAGCAAGAGTTGAAGAAAATTACACAAAAAAGAGCAAAAATTGAAGAA
The DNA here is from genome assembly GCA_030408175.1 of Trifolium repens. NCBI lineage: Eukaryota > Viridiplantae > Streptophyta > Magnoliopsida > Fabales > Fabaceae > Trifolium > Trifolium repens. Next base: position 16,779,213 of record CP125839.1, on the reverse strand, counting down.
AATAAGCTCAACTGCATCGTGCCACGATAAAAGAATTAATTTGAAGAAAATCTGACAGCTGTAACAGCCCAGGCCCCACCACCTTAGGTGGTCCCGGCACACTCACCTCACGATCTTCTCCACCCCCTATCTTATCTTTTATTTTCAGTCTATCAAATATATCTTAAAAGCGAATTCAAATTTACTTTTGTGTAATTAATTCCTAAGTGAAACTAGTTACTTTGACATAATTTTTGTGGAGACGAATCTTTATTATAAATATTAGGCTTAATTGCACATTTAGTCTCTTATGTTTATTTTATGTTTCAAGTTGATCCCTTATGTTTATTTTGTTTCAAATTGGTCCTTTATGTTTTAAAAGTTTCAAGTTGGTCCTTTAAGTTTTTAAAAGTTTCAAGTTGGTCCCTCAAGTTTCTAAAATTTGAATCAATTAGTGCTATAAAGATGATTATATAGGGACTAACTAATTAAAATTTTCGAATCTTGAGGGACCAACTTTAAACATTTAAAACATAAGAGACCAACTTGAAACCTAAAATAAACATAAGAGATCAACTTAAAATTTTTAAAACATAATAGATCAACTTAAAACCTAAAATAAACATAAAGGACCAAATGTATAATTAACGTAAATATTTGTTCAGCTTTTGTAGTGTCTTTGAACATCTTGTACTTTATCTATTTTAAAAAAAAAAAATCTATTTTAGTCTCTTAAAAAAAAGTACATTATGTATTTGGGTTTGAGTTGCTTAAAAAAAATTTCCCGATTAAAAAAAGCACAGTTATAAAATAGAAGTAAATTTATATACTTGACATAGATGAAACAAACAAATGTTACTGAATCCATAAATGAATAAATATATAATGATATACACTTTATATGGCACTACTACAAACAATTTAAATAAGGTACATCTAATATATATGTGTGTAAGAAAACCAATTGGAATCATGAATGAAATAAAAAAAATATTCAATTATACAAAGATTCTCTACAATCATGATTCATTTAGGTATATGCATCATGTAAGTGGTGAAAATATTGCTTAGTTTCTCCTTCCAAAGATCTGCCCCATTGTTGGAAGTTTAGTCCCAGCTGCGGATTGAGTGGATGAAGTTGTTGATGATGGCCTAGTTGTTGGAAAGAGAACTTTTTGAATGCTAGGGTTTTTATAATGGTTGAAGAAACTAAAACCATAACTAGCTAGGTGAATTCTAAAAACAAAAGCAAATGGTGAATTTCTACAAAATTTCTTATATTAAATATTGTTCTCATAATCCTTGATCACCAAGAAATGTTAAAATTCCCATTCATAAAATGAAGAAGAGAAACGGTCAAAGAATTGAAAAAACGGTGTTTGCTGTTATTGTATATATATTGGGTTGCATATATTATGTTAAGAACCTAACATGAATTTTACAATCCCACGGTTCTTACACGCTTTAACGGGTAACTGTGGCAATATGGGTTAATTTATTTATGTTATGTGAAAATTTATAAGTATTTTTCAGTTTATTTTTAAATTTTTCTTTTTACCAAAAAATTATAATTTACTTTTTTGATTGATTATCAAGAAGAAATGCAAATATGATTTTTTTTTCTTTTGTCAAGTTTTCTGTTAGTTAGAAATTTCAACTTTAAGCAAAGCCGGCCCAAGCCCAAAGCCAACAAGTCTAGGACTTTAGGCCCCAAAAATATTGGAAAATTTGGGCCTAAAATTTAGGCCCCGTATTTCTATATAAAAAAACGTGTAAGAATATTTTATTAGACTTGGTATCACAGCCGGGAGGCAATGTGCATTCTTTGAAAACAGGAGGTTGTGAGTTTGAATCATGCTCATGACATGTTTTTTGCTACTTTATAATTATTAATAATTTTGAAAGGCTTACTACTTTTTTTTATGGAAAAATTGAAAAAGGCCTACTACTTAATAAATACTCATGACAGGTAACTTTATTATTATTAATAATTTTGAAAAGCTTACTACTTAATATATTTTTTCAGTAAAAACAAAAGTTTAACTCTAAGGGTTTAATCTACTTTCAGAAAAACTCTAAAGGCTTAATCTAGCGTGATAAGATAGGTCTAATACTTTTTTTTCAATAAAATCATTAATATATTTTATAAATGTTCTTTGAATTTTAAAGTGTTTTTTATCTTATACTAAGGCACATTCACCATATTCCAATTCTAAATTTTATATCATAAAAAATAAATAAATTATTGGCATGCACCGTTAATGTAAATAGTTTTACAATGTGATCCAATAAAAAACCATCAACGTACTATCTTATACAACTATTTCTAAAATATATGTGATCTAGTAAAATATAAAATGCTCATTGGTTGTCAGTAAAATTACAACTTTAATTTTCTCAACAAAATTTTTTTAAAAAAATTACATCGAAACAAAATATAAATTTTATAAAAATATAATTATTAATTTTTTTTTTTTAAAAAATTATTTATAATTTAAAAACGCCCCGTGTAAAAATTTGTTTTAGGCCCCAAAGTTAATTGGGCTAGCCCTGTCTTTAAGATGAATAATTAAGTTGGACGACTGAGGTCTCAACCCCTACCCTTTATATATACAGTATAATGTAACGTCTCTGCTAACTGAGCTAACTGCAAATATATGTATTTACTCATCCGTCATTTCTGTCCCATTTCTTATATATTTTCCGATGATATTAATTATATGGGAAATTCTAACTTAGGCACAAACACAAATAATAAGTGTTGGGCACACACACACAACTCAAAAAAAATTAAAGAGAAAAGAAATAAAATGATATTGATTGATGTGACTATATTATTTTTGTTTTAAACTTTTGGATTTGTGTGTCTGTGCCCAAATATATATTATTTCGGTTTGTGCCTATGTAAGTCTTTCTCTAATTATATATCCTTTTGACGAGCCTTACGTAATTGAGTTTGCAAAATAAAGAGCCTGGTGATGATTAATTATACAAAATGAATATTGTTCTGGACTGGGCTAAGAAGCCCAATAGCTGAGGAATCTTTCCTCTGGGCCGTCGAGCAAGGCCCAATAAGTGGAAGCCCATGTCGTCGCCATCATCACCCAACGGTCGGAGATACATCGCGTATCGTAACGACCGACACCTGAAATGATGAGCATTAAAGGCTCATCATGGCTTTTCAGCCGTTTTCCGGCAGCCACTTGATGAGCATTTATTGCCATCAGTGGCCTTAGCCTAGCGCTGGGGGCTATATATACTCCTCATTGCAAGGAGTCAGGTAAATTCTACTATCTCTGAAAACCTTCATTCCACAATTACTAACTTGAGCGTCGGAGTGTAAACAGGTACACAACCCCCTTCCACTCACCGGAACTTGGGGCGGAGCACCGTACAACGGACGTTGGTCGACTCTGATCTCAGGTAAGATCAGTGGCGCCGTCTGTGGGGATTCAATAGTTTCCCCATCTTTTCCCTGAAAAAGATCAAAACTACCAAAAAACACTTTCATTCACGACCAATGGCCGGAAACGGTAACGACAACACCAGTGAAAACCACCTCAGCGCTAACGGAATCCCCAACAGTCAGGAGGATGGCCATTTCACCAATGTAACACCTACGGACGGTTCAGCTGGCCCTACCGTCAACCCCGCCGATGAACCGTTGGATATCCCACCAATAGCAATGGGGACCCCAATGGAGGAGATGATGGCAACGCTCATAAACGTCATCAACAGGCAGGGCACTATCATTCGCGATCAGAATCGCAGGATACAAGCTGTCGAGGAATCGCGCGCTACGCGATCGTCGCACAATGCACATCGGAGGAGATCCCCGCGAGGAAGGGACCGCTCGGTAACAAGATCAAGGTCCCCGAGGCGTGAAAGTCCTCGGAGGAATAGAAGATCCCCGAGCCCGCGGAGAAACGCTGCTGTGCATGTAAGGACAGAAGCGGGAAGGCCTCGTCGCCACAGATCACCAATCAGATCTCCCGAATGCTACCGTCGCCACCGAACACCGGAGATTGACGAAGACAGGTATCTCATACCTTTGTCCGAAAGAGTCATGAGAGTACCATTACCCCCAGGCTTGGAAAAGCTTCCGGTAATGGACACTTATGACGGTTCCACCGATCCAGACGACCATTTGGAAAACATTGAGGTTGTGCTCGAATGGAGAAGAGTTCAAGGATCAGTCAAATGCAAGATATTTTCGACTACTCTGAGGAAAGTAGCGTTGACATGGTACAAAGGTCTCCCACCTCAATCCATTGACTCATGGACCGAGCTCTGCCGCCAATTCACGACCTATTTCACTGCATCGAGGAAACATCTGCTGGCAGTATCTGCCCTCGAGGCGATAGTTCAAAGGGATGAGGAGCCTCTGCGAGACTACATTGACCGATTCAATAAGATTGCGGTGCAAGTAAGAGTCGAGGATAAGATGAAACTGTACCTCATGGATCGAGGATTACGCCCGGGCAGCGACTTTGCCAAAGCTGTAGGGATTGAAGAGATTCGAACACTGGATGCTTTCCTCGAAAAAGCCCAAAAATATATCGCTTACGAGGAAAGGCAGATGGCTGCTGATGTTAGAAAGCCGAAGAACCAAGATGAATCTGGACCATCTAAACGAGGAACAGGTTCGGGAAAAGAAAAGGTGCGGGAACCTAAAGCCCCAACTACACTCCGTTGAATGCTCCTCGAGAGCGAATTCTCGCTGAAGTTTCAGCAGCGGAGTTCAAGAAACATGGGATCAGATTCCCGAAGCAGATACCCACCAAACATGGCGTGGACAAAGGCAAATACTGTCGATTCCACATAAGCTACGATCATGTAACTGAAGACTGCGTTCATCTGAAGGACGCCATTGAGATCCTAATCCAACAAGGATTGCTCGGGAAGTACAAAAAAGAAAAACCAACGGAAAACAATGATCGTCGACAAGCTAACGAGGATCAACAACTTGAGGAAGATGCACAAGCAAACATGCCCGTCGCCTTCGTTATTTCAAGGCCTGAGGACTTCGTTATGTCCGAAACAAGGAAAGACGAGGAAGTACTTGCTAACCTAACCTCCCATTTGGACGGTACGTGGGAGAATTTTCCAAAAGCGCTCATGATATCTGGAGGAGGCATCAACAGCTCGACACTCGGAACAATAAAAAGAAAATTCGAGGAGCTCGAGAGTATCTGTTCGGTCAACCCGATATCTGTGGCCGAAATCAAGGAAGGGTCAATTCCTTTGGCATTCTACAAAGAAGAGGTCCCCGGAGGATCACCAAACTATCAAATTCCCTTGCTAGTAAAGGCAAGAATGGCCAACTTCGATGTTCGCAGAATCCTAGTCGACCAAGGAAGCTCGTGCGACATCATGTACTCAGGATTGTTCAAAACTCTTCAGCTCACGGAAAAGAACTTATCACCGTATGTCGGCGCTGATCTTCAGGGATTCAATGGAGCCACAACAAAACCTTGGGGATATACCGACTTGATCGTCACCTTTGGCGAAGGAGAAGTAACCAAATCCATCAACGTGCAGTTTTTGGTCGTTGAGTGCCTATCGTTATACAACTGCATCATCGGAAGGACTGCACTTGCCGATTTGTTCGCTGTCTCTTCGACCATTCATCTTAAACTGAAATACTACACAGTTGATGGAAAGGTCGCCACCTTGAACGCAGCCATAGCTGCTGCTCGAAGGTGCTTTGATGCCGCTGCCAAGAATATGAGCACTTTGCATACCCCAAAGAAGATCAAGACAGAGCATAAGATGCCCGCCATCAATGCAGTTGGTGACCGAGGAATCATTGAATTGGACGCTCGAGTAACCAAGAAGGAGCGCAATGAAGCTAAAAAGGATTACGAGCTGAAAGAGGTTTTTCGTCCAATTTCTGATGGAGATTTTGAAATAATCCAACTCGGTGAAGACCCTTGGAAAGAAATCAAGATCGGAGCTGATCTCCCTGACTTGGTTAAAAGACAATTGGAAGCTTGCTTGAAGGAACATGCTGAACTCTTTGCCTGGAGCGCTGCTGAAATGCCCGGCATAGATCAAAAGGTTGCTTGTCACCAGCTGACTATAGATCCTAGGGCTAAAGCTGTTGTTCAGCGTCGTAGGAAGCAGTCTCCCGAAAAAGCGGAGGCTGCAGAAAAAGCTGTAAAAGACCTCCTAGAGGCAAATTTCATTTCGGAAGCCAAGTATACTACTTGGTTGTCCAACGTTGTACTTGTCAAAAAATCTAATGGAAAGTGGCGCATGTGTGTTGATTATACTAATCTTAATAGGGCTTGCCCTAAAGATTCTTATCCTTTACCTAGCATAGATAAACTAGTAGATAATTCCTCAGGATTTAAATTACTGTCGTTTATGGATGCTTATTCAGGATATAATCAAATTAAAATGGCTGAAATCGATAAAAAGAAAACAACCTTTATGACCGAAACAGGTAACTATTACTATAATGTAATGCCTTTCGGGCTTAAAAATGCGGGCGCCACATACCAAAGAATGATGAACAACGTGTTTCGAAATGAAATTGGAAATATGCTCGAAGTGTACATGGATGATATGATAGTTAAATCCGAAGAGGAAAACGATCACACCATGCACTTAAGAAAAGTATTCGAACAGGCAAGAAAATATAACATGAGATTCAACCCAGAAAAATGTACATTTGGAGTTAAGGTAGGAAAATTCCTCGGATTCTACCTAACAGAACGGGGAATAGAAGCCAACCCTGATAAATGTAGAGCATTTTTCGACCATCCAACGCCCGACTCAAAAAAATAAATCCAAACGTTGAACGAAATGTTAACTTCTTTGTCACGGTTCGTTGCTAAATCTGCCCAGCATGCACTGCCACTCTTTAAACTATTAAGAAAAGAGTCAGCGTTTGAATGGACAGAAGAGTGCGAAAATGCACTACAACATTTGAAACGAGCATTGTCCGAGCCTCCTGTCCTTACACGACCTGAACAAGGTGAAACTCTCTATCTTTACTTAGTTGTGGCCCAAGAGGCTATTAGCGCAGTTCTGATCAGAGAAGCCGAGCAAGGGCAAAAACCTGTGTACTTCGTAAGTAAAGTTCTCCAGGGACCAGAATCAAGATATATGCAAATCGAAAAGATTGCCTTAGCACTTGTCGTCGCAGCAAGAAAGTTGCGCCATTATTTCCTCGCTCATTCGATCGTTGTGCGAACAGAACAACCTGTCAAACAACTGCTCGGCAGACCAGATATGGCAGGTAGAATGCTTAAATGGTCATTAGAGCTATCTGAGTTCGACATCAGCTACGAAAGCAGGAAGGCTTTAAAGGCCCAAGTCTTTGCTGACTTCATAGCCGAAATGACACCATCGGCAACTGAAAGCAAAAACAAATGGACTATATTCGTCGATGGATCCTCCAACTCAAAGGAAAGTGGAGCAGGAATCATCCTAGAGAGTGAGGATGGAACCCTAATTGAGGTATCCCTCGAACTGTCTTTCCAGACGACGAATAACCAAGCCGAATATGAGGCATTCTTGGCAGGATTAAGGCTCGCCAAAGACGTAGAAGCGGATGAAGTAAAAATTTATATGGATTCACAGTTGGTAGCATCACAAATTTCAGGGGAATATCAAGCAAAGGACGAACGACTGGCCAAATACTTAATCCTGATAAGAGGAAAGTTGGCCGAATTCAAAATAGCCGAAGTACAACATGTTCCCCGCGAACATAATGCAATAGCTGATGTCATCTCGAAATTAGCGAGCACCAAACGCAAAAAGGGGAGAAACCAATCCCTTATCCAAGAAACACTTTCCAAACCGAGCATCGAAAAAACACAGGATGTGATGCTCGTTTGTGAAATAAACATGAACAGTTGGATTTTCCCAGTAATGCGCTTCCTTGAAAGCGGAGAAACACCTAACGACCCTAAAGAGGCAGCAAAGGTAAAAAGGCGAGCTTGTTCATATGTCTTACTCGACAATCAGTTATACCGTCGAAGATTCGATATTCCCCTGTTAAAATGTGTCGAGGAAGATAAAGTGGAGTATATATTGACCGAAATCCACGAGGGGATTAATGGTCAACATATTGGCGGACGCTCGTTGGCTAGAAAAGCTCTCCGGGCAGGATACTACTGGCCGACGATGCAAGCGGACGCTAAAGAGCACGCAAAAAAATGTGATAAATGCTAAAGGCATGGACACATAGCCCCCCCGAACGAGCTAAGATCGCTATCGTCTCCATGGCCGTTTGCGTGGTGGGGAATGGACTTGTTAGGACCGTTTCCCATCGACGCAGGGCAAAACAAGTACTTGATAGTAGGAGTGGACTACTTTACCAAATGGATAGAGGCAGAACCACTGGCAAAAATCACGGCACATAATATACTCCGTTTCTTCAAAAGAAACATCCTCGCCAGATTCGGCATTCCACAATCCGTGGTAACGGACATTGGAACACAATTCACCGATAAAAAATTTCGAGAATTCCTCACAGCATTGGGAATAACCCAACACTTCACTTCAGTCGAGCATCCGCAGACAAACGGGCAAGCCGAAGCTGCGAACAGAGTAATTTTGCGAGGCCTAAAAAGAAGACTAGGCGAAGCAAAAGGGCAATGGGTCGAGGAACTGCATAATGTGTTATGGTCCTACCGAACCACCCCACACTCCACCACCGGGGAAACACCTTTCCGATTAACATATGGAACGGAAGCCGTGATCCCCGTTGAGATAGGAGAGCCAACAAGGCGAACCGAAACACCTAATGATCAAGATCTAAACGGCGATCTTATACGCGAGGAATTAGATCTGGTCGAAGAACTACGCGAGGGTGCTGCACTCCGCGAAATGTCCTTAAAACAAAAGATCGCCGCTGGACATGATAAAAGAGTGGTCAAAAGAGAATTTGAGGTGGGAAGCCTAGTGCTACGACGAAACCTCAAGGATTCGAGCGAAGGTAAACTCGCCCCAAATTGGGAAGGCCCATACCGAGTACGAGCAAAAACAGGAACCGGGGCCTACTTCCTCGAAAATCTGCGTGGCGAAGAAATCCCAAGGCCATGGAACGCAGAGAAACTTAAACAATATTATAGTTAGAATTTCAACATCTTCTAACGCGGCTCTGTCGAACTCATTGCTACGAGGAGACAGGCCTTTACAACGGAGGAGTGCTTAGGTACGGGCACGAATCTAAAAGGTCGAAATGAAAGGTAAGAGGACTATACCTCACCATGACGAGGAATAACTCCAAGCGAGTACCATCGTCATAGTACACATTAGGCCATGAATCCCAGCTCGCGATGGGAAATCGTCGCCGTGGTTAAGTAATCTTAGAGAAAATGATCTCTCTTACCACTAAGCGTTTGGAGTACCAATCCAAACACTCGCGGAAGTTCCACAAACTTCTCGAGCAAGGCGCTCAAGGATACATGCTATCCGAGCAGCGACTAAATATTGTTATTCTCGGTACGCAAACAAACACTTAGCAAAAAGAAAGAATACGTTAAAGTGCCGAACAACATTGAGATAACAATTACGAGCGTAAAATCATTCAAAATAAGATAAAACGTCGCATTAAACAAAGTGCAAAAATTATAAAGCAGCTCTAGAAGACTGCATAATTGTCATTACAAAGGGGCGAACAAGCGCCAAAGTACGTTAAAACGGCGAGCATAACACCGGCACAAACATCAAAATAAGAAAATTACAAGATTACACTTAAACATCATTGAGTATGAGAATCCTCGGCAGGAGCAGGCGCGGGGGACTGAATGGAACCGTCCCGAACTTCCTTGCATTCGTCAAGTCCATCCAACTTTAGCTCGACGCCAGGGTTGAGGATCTGAAGTTGGACGATTGCATTCTGAAAACTCGAAGTGGCCATCTCCACTGCAGGGCTTTGAGCCTCGACGAGTTGCTTGATTAACGACCCTCGAGAAGTATTCACAAACTCTCCAGAAGGGTCTTCTTTCTTCTCCTCCTCGTCGGGAATGGACAACTTTTGAAGTTGCCCCTCAAGCTCGGCCACTCTTGTAGTCAGGCTCTCCTTCTCCTTCAACAGCACCTCCACCTCCGCTTCCTTGTTCGCCAGAGTCTGAGTCAATTCCACTTGAAGCTGGTACTTATCCTTATAAGCCTCATAAGTCGTTTCCAGCTCTCGGAAATTCAAGCGAACCTTCTTCAGCTCGGTGTCCATCTTCTTGTAACTCTTCTCCATGCTCTGCATCTTGTTCTCCATGGTCGACCTCTCCTCCACGAATTGGCGCTCCCGATTATTAAGGAAGTTCGCGACCTCCATCAGCTTCATTGAGGCCACCGAAGCTTCAGCAATCACATTCCCCAGTGATTCGGGGCCCATGTCGGTCATGATCACCTGGTCGACTTCAGGGACGATGACTTCAGTGCTCCCGTCGATGAAATTACCACCATGGGAGAAGGCCGCGGGCAGAACAAATTTCTGAGCAGGCACCCCGCGCTCCAAGCGATGAAGACCATCTATGATCATCGAGGAGTTCCCAACTCTTTGATTTTTAAGAGGCCTTTCCACGTCCTCAAGTTGAACTCCCGGGCCTCTCTTTTCGCCGACCACCTCGGCCTGAGGAGAAGCAGCAGCAGAAGTTGTAGCAGACGGAGGTGGAGTTGGAGGAATCGAGGAGCCTCTAGGGCCGGAAGACCTCGGCTGAACCATAGAGTTCCCCGCCTCTTTGGCCTTTCGTGCCTTGGTGGCCTCCTGTAGTTTCTTGAATTTTTCCTGATTGCTCATCATGTCTGCACAAAGTATAACAAGGATTAGTAAAATTAGCAAAGATAAAACTAAATCCGAACGCAAGTAAGACGAGCAGCAAAAGTAAAGCTAACATACTGAGCAAAGTTTCAGCCTCGACACGAGTCGAGCAAGTCAACAGGGCCTTCGTGTCAATAAAGCACCTAGAGGTCACGACATTACCATCTGCGTCGACCACATGATTGTTATCTTTATCGGTCCGGACTAAGGGGGCAAACCCGTCGACGAAGTCACAGATCGTGGCGTACTGGGACAAAATAGTCCCATCCAGCTCCTTCTTGCCACATCCGAAACTACTCGCCGGCAAGAGATAGTGTTTGCGATCCCACTTGAAAGGGAAACGAGGATACTCCACAATCACCGGGCTCCCATCAGGACGCAAAACCTCATTGCCGTCCTCATCAATCTTCGGAGCCCTGGTGACGATGCTCTGCAGACCTTCCTCGCCCTTGGGAAAGACCACATACCACTTGTCCTTAAAACCTCTCACTGACTCTTCATACATCTCGAAGAGGCGACGCCTCTGAGTGAACGAAACCCATCCATGCTTGTTCGCTGCCTCTCCTTTAGGTTTTGAGCGTTGCAAGCGAAATGTGTGAAAGAATAAGTCGAGGGTTGGCACTATGCGGAGATAAGTTGCGACTATCTCGAAGGCGCGAAGAAACGCTAGAGAGTTCGGATGAAGCTGTGAGGGCGCTAGTCGCAGGCGATTGAAGACGGACACTTCAAAATCATTAAAGGGCAGTCGGTAACCAAATTCTCCTCTGTTTGCCGGGGATCGCAATGTCCCAAAAGTTGCGTCCCGGATCTTCTATCCTCGTGAAAGGCCCTGGAGGAAGGTCGCCATCCGGACAACCCGCATATCTCGAGGGTGTCGTCCTCCGCTCGTCAGCGACCCAGTCATAGGGGTCTGGATTCGGGGATCCCGCGGTCGGTTGTTCCCCGGGAATATCAGTTGATCTCGCTTCTGCCATTTACACCTGAAAAGCCGAGGAAGGAAACATGAATTTGACATTCGAACATCAAATCCACTCTTCCACCGCCGATCAAGTGAAAGGGCGAGGAATAGACAATTACTGGATTAAAATTCTAAGAGTCAACAAATCCCTAAAATTGCTCGCGCAACGGGACAAGTTAAAACTCGAGGAACATTTCAAGTACACGTCCTCATCTACGAGCACTCATCTACTTATGAATGGTCGAAGGATCGTTATGAATCCTCGACAGGTTGCAGTTTTAAACCCACTAACAGAGGCAGTTGTAAAGGCGAAAACCGCCAACAACCGCCACCTAAAAAAGGGTAACTAAGCCAGAAAACTATGGTTTTTCCCTAAAAACTACCGTTTGTGGGAGGGTAAAGGGTGTTAACCACCACTTACAAAACCCTCAACCACCGTACCAAAGCCAAAACAGGGATATCATCGCTAAAGCATCAAACCAAAACAGAATCAACAAATGAATAATGATAAACAAAGGCCAGAGTAAGATTCTTACTTGTTTTGAAGAAGATTACGGTACAAAGATGATGATTGTGAAGAAATAGAAACTTAGAATCGCTGGAGTTGCAGAGAATGGAAGTTTAAAAGTTGGGAAGAGTTTGATAAATGAAGTGAAAACTTCAAAAATCCCTCCTTTCTCTATATTTAGGCAAATCCCCAACGGATACAACCATACAAACCAACGCGACGCCTAGTGGATCTGAACCGTTGCTTCGATCCGAAGGCCACGATTCAAAAAGATCCAACGATCCAGATCAAATCAGGAGGCAATCCAAAAGGCGCGAAAAACCTACGGCTCTGATGCACCCTCGAGAGCAGTGATTTAGGCAATAGGTACTCAAGTATCTTTGAATAGCCTTTACACGTGGCAGATAGAGACGAAACGGTTTGTCCTTTCAACGTCTCATCATCTGCTCGCGAAAATCTCGCCGAAATCGAGGAAATCTTTTGGAAATATGCTCAACAATAATCCGCTAATTGTGATCCTCGTATGCAAACGGGAATACGCAATAAATGCTCGTAGCTATCAACGGATCTTCAAGATCCCCGCATACAATAGCGGATCTTCGGGATCTAAATCCTCGTATCAATCAACGGATCTTCAGTGTCCTCGAAGATAAACGCTTCTTCACGAGCATAAGAAACGACGACACGGCACCCGAAGACAAAATCTATTAAATAAAAGATAGTCATATACGTTGTTCGTATCTGGACCAAGCGAGCATCAAGTCATTACGCTCATAATCGAGCATAACGACTTGGTGGGCTCCTGTTCTGGACTGGGCTAAGAAGCCCAATAGCTGAGGAATCTTTCCTCTGGCCGTCGAGCAAGGCCCAATAAGTGGAAGCCCATGTGGTCGCCGTCATCATCACCCAATAGTCGGAGATACATCGCGTATCGTAACGGCCGACACCGGAAATGATGAGCATTAAAGGCTCATCATGGCTTTTCAGCCGTTTTCCGGCAGCCACTTGATGAGCATTTATTGCCATCAGTGGCCTTAGCCCAGCGCTGGGGGCTATATATACTCCTCATTGCAAGGAGTCAGGTACATTCTACTCTCTCTGAAAACCTTCATTCCACACTTACTAACTTGAGCGTCGGAGTGTAAACAGGTACACAACCCCCTTCCACTCACCGGAACTTAGGGCGGAGCACCGTACAACGGACGTTGGTCGACTCTGATCTCAGGTAAGATCAAATATAGTCAAGCTTACTAGGTTTAAATTACAACCCTTGTAGTTTCGAAGCAAAAGAACAGAAATGCTTATATATTTAATGGTGATTTTTCATATTATTTAGCATATGTTGAAAACTATAGAGAGATGTACAATACCAGGTAGCGTAGTTGAATGAAGGATGTTTCACAGTTTCTGAGTTGAAACGAGAACGAGAGATATTTGCAAAGATTTTGAAATAATAAATTTACGCGGTCTTAATAAATGAAGGCATTGTATACACTAGTACATATTTTTCATTATTTTTATTTTTTTATACAACCAGTATCCGGCTTACTAAACCTCCTAATCTGGTTCGGGGATCAGTTATGTCATTAAGTGGATACAACTCTCTTCCGATCACAGTTGTATACATATATTATTTGATATGGGGAAATGTTAATCGGTGTGCTGGTAATAGTTAATGAAACAAAAATAGTAATATAATTTAAAAGCTGAACATTTAATACCTTGAATTTTTTTTTTTTTTTAAAAAAGAGTTGTTTCTAATTGAAGATTTTGTTTAATTAATCTTACTTTGGGGGAATTAATTAGCATGACCCTTTAAATTACCGTATCTCAAATTACAAATTTTTTTTGTTTAAAAAATAATTATTATAGATTTTATTCTTACATCCAAAAAAGAAAGATTTAATTCAATCAATAAAAACATTCAACTTTTATCATACTTTATAGTCTTACAATTTTAAGTCTTATAAAGTAGTGTGCACAAAATTTCTAACTCAATTAATAAAAATGGCAAAATTGCTAAATCATATGACATGACGGGAGTTCTCTCCATTAATTTTATTTTTTTGTGTGTATGTTTTCAATTCGTTTTCATTTTATTTATATAAAAAATTTCTTGCAAAAAGAACTATTTTTTTTTTTTTGATAATCCAAAAGAACTAATTTTATTTCTCAATAACAATAATGAAAGGCATAAAACTAGCTCATGGACTGCTCAAAAAAAAAAAAAAAACTAGCTCATGGATACAGACAATTTGCATCAAAACTGGCTGTTCTTTTCCTTCTTTAGTTTTAGTGTCATATATTTGATAATTTTAAAATGGCTAACATAAAATCCATAAACAAAATTAAAACAAAGCATAGAAAATCCTTATGAACAGAGGATATAATTTCCTATGAATTTGGTAGTAAATATGATCGAATGTTATGACATTTAAACCACAACTACACTCAAAGATTATTATAAATACCCAGGCCATGAACCAAAGAAAGACATAGAAAAATTACATTATTATCTAACACATTTAGCATACAAAAATGGGTTCAGACAAAATAAGTTTGGGTTGTTCGACTCCTCCTGCGAATAAAAAGAATCCAAAAGATCCGAAGAAAAATCCAATTACAAACCAGATGAATGGTATCAGCCATTCAGAACAACCTGTTGCAGATAAGAAGAATTCAAAAATTACTAAGACAAATCCGATCTCAAACCAAAAAAGTCTCGCCTATGGCGATGTTCAACAAAGAAATTAGTCGCTAATTAAGTGCATGAGGTATATTATTACTTAGCCACTGTGATTGTTTTTTTATTAATTCTTTTCTTGTATTTTTAATGTTTTAAATTTTTTATAAAAAGTTTGGGTTAATATTACAAATTAAAGAAATAAAATTGAATAACTCATTAGAGATTTAATTTGGATAATTAGCTTATTTAAAGGTTACATAAGCTATTTTTATAAGATTTGGTGTATAGCACAAACATTTATCATGACATGCTCTTATGTAAAGGTTACATAAGTTATGTTTATACTATGATCTGCTTTCATAAATTATATTGAAGATCTTATGAAAATAAACTAAAGAAATTTATAAAAATTGTCATAAGTTCCTCTAAATATTCTTACAAAATTTATTTCAATAAATAAACTCAAATATGAATTCAAACAGAGCATGTAGTACATCTAAATTTTGATTCCTAGTTTTAACAAAATTTTCTTCTCCTAACAATTGTACTATTATAAATTTGCATCAACTTATATTCATTTAATAATTTATGAAATTAAACAAATCCAATTTTTAAATGATCTTAAAATGATTATATTACGGATTTGAAAGTTAAAATGACGGTAAAAAATGGTCGAAAAATGGACCTCTACAAAATGATTAGTTGGAATGTGTCTTGTCTATTATGAACCTCTACAAAATGGTCGAAAAATGGACCTTCACCATTTTTTTTAAAACAAATTTTATATTAATAAAACATGTTGTATTGAAACACACATATCTGGTCCATCTATGGTCCATCTTTGGACCAAGTTCATATTATAACACACACATATATATATATATATATATATATATATATATATATATATATATATAGGGGGACTTTCAAGTGAGAGGAGTTTTACAATGAGAGGGTGGGAGGACTAAATTTCAGCCATTAGATCAAATTGTAAGGTGCAGATTAAAAGACTCCATCTAAAATTAATTGCACATGATCTCTTTCCTATGTGCTTCTCCTTCATCGCGCGCTCTCTCTCTCTCTCGAAAACGGAAACGCCGCTTACTTGCTTCAGGTGAGAGGATCTGAGGATGTTCCATTAACACCTCCCTCTACCTTTGCTTGCTTTCCAGGAATCCCTCATGCTTGCTTTCCAAATTGCTTTAATACTTTCTGAAACTATTAACATGGTGGAGACCATGATTTGGGCAACCACGAATTTTCTAATTAAATCCAAAGCACCAAGTTTAAAACTACAAACCCATTTATGGTTGGTTTCTTCAAATCCAGATCGGGCAGCCATAAAGTTTTATGGGTAGGTAGTGAAAAAATTCTGATTCAAAAAACAAAGAAACT
The DNA here is from genome assembly GCA_030408175.1 of Trifolium repens. NCBI lineage: Eukaryota > Viridiplantae > Streptophyta > Magnoliopsida > Fabales > Fabaceae > Trifolium > Trifolium repens. The sequence goes on along the minus strand of CP125839.1, from coordinate 16,762,910 downwards.
ATAAAGGATAGAGTAGATACATAATGGGTTTGTTTGCTCTTGCAAAGACTTACAGAGTATACAACAATTTTACAGCAACAAGAAAATAGGCAATCAATTTGATGTTTTTATTCAAAGAAAAAACTTATTCATGAACGCAGAAGAACAAGAGTCGCGCAGAAGAGAAGAAGTAGAACCAATCAGTGTGGTATAACTTAAGAAAACCTTGACCAAGATCTGGAAATGTTAGATTTGGAAGGAGAGAAGAAAACGCAAGAATCTATGTTCTTCTACCAACTAATTTATGAATAAGTCAAAATAAACATATTGATTGCAGAGCAACATTTTGAAACTAAATAAGGATTTGGAAGGGGAACAGTGTGACCTAAACAAATGGAAAGGTAAAAATGAAAGATCCAATTTATAATTATTGGTTAATTCATGGATAAAGAAAAGAAATTCAATGTTTCAATGTCCACTAAGAAGATGTAAGTTGCAGAACTGATTTTATGTAATAGGAGATGGGTTGTGTATTGGGAAATGCGATGAAATTGGAGAAGAAAGGAAAAATGATAGTGTGCATGCGCTGATCTTAACAAAGTTAATTTATTTTAATCCAACGGCTATGATTTAACCCTCTCATCCTCTTATTTTAAAACTCTTCTCATTTGAAAGTTCCCCAATATATATATATATATATATATAAAAGTAAATAATTTTAAAAACTTAAATAACCTAATCAAAGTTAACAGACTCACCTCAGCCGAAGTCTCAACAGAAAGTTAAGAGACTCAAATAACATAAGAATCGCCAAATTAGTTAGATTATTAAATCTTTATATTGAATTCACACACTCATTATTTGATAATTTTTGCAGGATCTTTTGCTCGATCGTGGAAAACACAAATTAGGGGAAGAAAATTTCAAGCATTAGATTCTATTGTTAGTTAAAGATTCATTTGTTTCAAATTTGGTTTAATCTGCATTAGTTATGGTTTACAATTGGTTGTGTTTAGTTATCAAGCAATATCCATTATTAGCAATAATCACTTGGTGTGGCGAAAGACTTGGAAGAACACAAGATTTTTCCCCATTCGCTGAGTTATATGTATGTGAAATATAGTGAATATTATTATGTATATTGAAATTGAACTTATAATTCTATAATCTATTGTATTCTTCCATAGAATTTTTTTTTTTTGTAAAGTATTCTTCCATAGAGTTTATTACAAGTGATTATTTTCTTATGGAAAATATAATAATTAACCAAAATAAAAGAAATAACCATTAACAAATTATGCAACCAAGGCAAGAGAACTGATTTCTGGCAATTGTTTGTCACCTGATGTAATTTATCCGTAGTACCGATGTCCGTTGAAGTATTACTGTTACTACAGATATCAGAGGGTAAATGTTAAGTGCTCTACTATTTAAAATTAGGCATATTAAATTTTTTAATGATTGTTAAAAATATTCCTTTTAAACTTGTCAAAAAAAAAAAATCCTTTTAAAATAAGTAAATATCATGATTCTCCTAAATTTACGGCTAACACAATGTTATGATTGATGATAGTTCGATAGGAAATATATTTTAATTTTTAGTTAAATTAGTATCAATTATATCATTATTTCTTTGGTGTCTATTTATTTTTCTAGTGTTTGACTAGTATCAGGGGAGGTGTTCTAGGGAGGGTAGATACTAGATAGCATTTTTTGTGTTGTTTGGGCCTGTTTCTGCCCTTCTTTCAATATTGTTTTCTATTTGGGCCTGGCTGTTTCTGGTCCTTTTTTTTGTTTCTTTCTCGAGATTTTCTTTTATCACCTTATATATTTCTCGCGCGCTCTATGAATTTCCTTTTTTATCCTTCTGCTACGTACTTAAATAGCGAATGTTTGTAAAAATGAGAATTTTATCAATATCGTCCGCTATTTACGTAGCAGAACTGTCGGCGGTCAGGTCTCCTGGTTCAGTCATAGACCTGTCAAGTGGCCAATTTTGGTTGGCCGCCTGTGCGGCCAAAACACCTATAAATAGAGGCTTTCACTTGTAGGTCTCACACCTCTTCCACTTAAGTTTCTATTTATATTTGATGTAATTTATCTGTCTAAATTGTAATATTTAATTTCCCTTGAAAGAAAATTTCATTCACTTTGATGTTGAAACACTTGGCGAAGTGTACATGTCCATATAGTTTTTCCATTTAATTTATAAAATGAATTTCTGTGTATTTTTTATGTTTTATTTTAATCTGTATCTGTTATGGTTTTCGTTTTCTATAAAAAAAACAAGTCTGCTACTTAAGTAACAGATGACAAAAGAACAAAACTGAAAAAAAAAAAAAAGTAGACTATAAAGATAAAAAAAAATTAGACAAAAACAACGACAAATACATTCGAAACGAACATAGTAAATTAAAAATATAAATTTAACACAAACAAAGAAAACTAAGGATCATATTGTAGGAAAATATGACATAAAATTATCTCAATTGAATAAATCAAATACATATTGGAACAAATAATTACAATTCATAATAAAATAAAATATAGAATAAGAAGAACTTATCGAATTGTTGACTGAGGCGTGCAATGCACTGGGCTTATGAGTATTTCACCACCACAGGTAAATTACCTGGTGCAGTTGGTCTCATAGCTAATACCTTCCAAGATACAACATTCACTTCTTGCTAGCACTGCACGTGAATTAGCAAAGTCTCAAGAAACCACTTTTGGATGCTCAAGGAAACTTATAATATTTTACTCATAATTTCTTTTTCTCTCTTGCTCATTTTCTCTATCTTTCTCACATTCTCAAACACATATCTATAGGCCAAGCAACAAGCATTGCATTAATATTGGACTGGACTAAGGCCCAAAAATAAATGGCATAGGCCCAATAGCAAGATGACCCAATCTTCCAACCCATTCAATTCAAAAAGGAAACTTGGCGGAAAAGACACCTCAAGGCGCCGTGGTACAGGGGCGACGCCCTCGCCACGAAAATAACTGCTGGATCCAAGACTCCGTATAGACTCACAACGTGGGAGAGAATAACCACCCACTATCACCACAATGACATGGTGGAGGGGGAGTTAACCACCCACTTCCACCATGATAGTACCACAAAAACCTCCATAATCAGGAGTTACTAATGGTGGCAGTTAGAAATAAAAACTCTATAAATAGGAGGATCAACATCATTGTAAAAAAGACATTTTTTCTTGTATACATAAATTACTCATATTCTCTATTGAATCAAGGGTTAATAGGCTTTTACCCCCCTGCAAAGTAGGCGAATTTTGCGTTACCCCCCTGAAATTTTTTTCTTTGAGATTACCCCCTTGCAAAATTTATTTTTTTGATTTACCCCCCTTTTGCTGACGTGGCAGGAAAAAAAAACATAATAACCGATTTAAAAAGTGCATCCAAGGGGGTAAATAAAAAAAATAAATTTTGCAGGGGGGTAATCTCAAAGAAAAAAATTCCAAGGGGGTAACGCAAAATTCACCTACTTTGCAGGGGGTAAAGACCTATTAACCCTTGAATCAATACAATTATCACCCCCCTTAAATGTTCACCGGAACATTTTGGCGCCCACCGTGGGGCCTCGGTAAAATGCTTCCCAGGCCTCAAGTTGTATCTCGTTCACCCGTCATCAATGTCAGAAAGTATATCAACAATTCTTGGTCATGATCCAATGATTCAAATTCCATGAACGGTTTCTAATGATGGAATTATGCACAATATCCCATTTCTCGCAATTGGCCAAATGACTCTCAATGATATTTTCACTGATTTTTGGAAGGAAAATGCGTTTTGCGGTTCAAAAGAATGCACCTACAGGCTTGGTTCTTCGGCTTATGATTCCACCTTGTACATTGCTGTAGTAGACCGCCGCTGATTTCAGAAGAAGAGCATGAGAACAAGTGACTCAAAGAAAAACTTCTCTTTACAAATATGTACGTTACAACGCCGGTTAGCAAACTGTGGTCAGGTGTTGAAGTTTTCTAACTCACTCTTTCATCTTTATGTCAATTTGGTATGTAAATAATCACTATATTTGGTGTCACAAGTTGGTAATACATTTCCAGTGCAATAAGTATCCACAGAAGAAAACTGGTGTCTGTTTCTGATTTGAAGATTTTTTAAGAATTCTAGGTGTAGTGTTGCTAACCAAAATGTGTCTTAATAAAACCATTACAAGTGAAATTAAAAGTTTGTGTTTTGTTTCATGAAATACACTGTGGAGAGGTTGATGCGTTACCAGTTTAACCCATTTTAGTGCACATTTATCTAATACTATTATTTTAGCAACCGTTTCCTATAATTTAATTTCTCCCACTCTCACCTAATAAGTAGCAACTACACGCTTAATTTTCTGAACGTGCCTGTAACAAAATTTTCCTAATTTTCTTTATGAATTATTATTTTTGTTATTATGATGACTGTTAGCATTTAATTTCTTTGTGTTTTGTTGACGAGTTAAAAATTCAATTCTCAAATATTAAATAAGAAAACCTGCGTGAAAGTCATGCCATCTCCTTGAACAGAACTGATCATTAATTGTTGTTATGCTATTTTTCTATTTTAATTGGGTTCATTCACATATGTTCTCTATTTTTAATTTGGTTCACTCATGTTCGATTTTCATTACAATGGCATGGATCTAATTTCTCCGTCTCACCGAGCTGTTGTCGCCAACCTACCATCTAGCATCGTCGTCTTGTTGTGGATCGTTGTTGTTGTAACTTCGCCCAACATCGCTATTGTTTTCAAACATGATGTTATCTCCGTCAAAACTTTGCAATTATGGTGGTCGGTTCTAATGGCTTACATGTATTCAACACCTTTGCTGACAAATTATGGGGAACGACAATGTAGTTGTATGTTCCAATTTTCTAGTGAGTTATACAAATACAAGGGTCTTGAGAGAAGTATATATGCAGCAGTATGTAACAAGCAAACAAAAACGGGTCTCCTCTTCGCCCAGTTTCAGGAAAAAAGATTTCTTCTGGCATGTGGAGTTGTTCATCAGAAAACCAATGATGCCCTATAAAGCATCACTTGATATAAAGCGCCATGTGATAGACAAAGCATCCTGCTACTTGGCGATCTGAAGAGTGTCTTGCCCTTAAATATAAATAAGTTGAAATACTTTGCCTCCTCGCCTGTGTGCTTGTGATTGACAGAAAAAGAAAAAATAGAGTTGAAATACTTTGCCTCCTCGCCTGTGTGCTTGTGATTGACAGAAAAAGAAAAAATTGGGTTGAAATACCAAGGCGTTACCCTTTAAACTTACAAGTGGGGGGCGTCCAAAAAATTAAAAATAGGTTGAAATACCAAGGCGTTACCCTTTAAACTTACAAGTGGGGGGCGTCCAAAAAATTAAAATCAGGTTGAAAATCCAAGGCGTTACCCTTTAAACTTACAAGTGGGGGGCGTCCAAAAAATTAAAATCAGGTTGAAAGTCCAAGACGTTACCCTTTAAACTTACAAGTGGGGAACGTCCAAAAAATCAAAACACGGTTGAAAGTCCAAAACGTTATCCGTAAATCTTACGAGTTGGAAACGTCGAAAAAAAAAAAGAAATACAGATTAAAAGATCAGGGCGCAACCCATCGAATAGGAGACGTCCAGAAGAAACATTGCAGAAAGCAAGTAAAGGTAATTCAATATATTACTTTTATTATTAATGAATTCATCTTAAAAACAGGTAGAATTGTCATCCAAGAAATCATGATAGAGACTTGCAAAACAAAATAATCAAAGGCGACAAAAGCGGTAATAAATTCATTCAGAATCAGAAGTTCCATTCATTGAAGATATGATACAAATTCAAAAGAAAGTGGCCCAACGGTGTTAAGTCGCCTATGGTCACTCTGAAAAAGAAAAGAAAACACCACCACATCGCCACGAACACATTATTTTCTCTAGGGCGAGTCCGCCCATCATCTTCTCTATGGCACCAGTATTTTAGCATAACCCAGGTGATATCATTCTAACTCGCCTTGGTAAAATTTATCATTTTATATATTTCTTTCTATAGTCGAAGTATATAAAAGTCACCATGGATGAATCCGTATTACTGTATATGAATCTGGTCACTCTTCCGTTGTCTATATTTTACTCTGATTCTCACTACTATATGAATTGAATAGTCCTTCAAGATTGTCAAAAACACCGAAGGGAAACAAAAAATTAACATGCAGCAAAAAGACAGAAGTACAAGCCATCAAAAGAGGGGGCGATGCAGAGCAACGCCACATCACCAATGATCGCCGAAGAGATGACGCCAAAAGAGGCAAGCACGCCCAAGGCGAGGCGAGATGAGATTTCTAAGCAAGGAGCAATAGAATCCGTGACTCAACTACAAAGAAAAGCAAAGTTAATGCAAAGATTAATGGAAATCAACGCTACAAACATGATTATTTATAGAAGTTGTTATGCAATAAAGACGAAGTAGGGGACGATTATTTCCCCACGTCCTACCACTATCACCACTTCGCCTCTTTGAGCCTCGTGCTTGGGGGGCTGTGGACTGGACTAAGGCCCAAAAATAAATGGCATAGGCCCAATAGCAAGATGGCCCAATCTTCCAACCCATTCAATTCAAAAAATAACTTGGCGGAAAATAACTGCTGGATCCAAGACTCCGTATAAACTCACAACGTGGGAGAGAATAACCACCCACACTCACCACAATGACATGGTGGAGGGGGAGTTAACCACCCACTCCCACCATGATAGTACCACAAAAACCTCCATAATCAGGAGTTACTAATGGTGGCAGTTAGAAATAAAAACTCTATAAATAGGAGGATCAACATAATTGTAAAAAAGACATTTTTTCTTGTATACAGAAATTACTCATATTCTCTATTGAATCAATACAATTATCACCCCCCTTAAATGTTCACCGGAACAAATATTAACATAACAGCTACACAAAACCAAACGTCCACTTAATGATAATTATGTACCAAGTAAATAGCAACTTCGTATAAATTAATTGCTTAAACTTCGTCCTCTCCTGGTCAATCATGCAAGTCGCGATTTTGTCAAAGGTCCTCAGACATATCAAATTTGAACATATAGCTTGAACGAATCTAACCAACGTAGTGTCTAGCTTGATCATCCCCTTTGTACAGAGAAAAAATGGAGAACATTGTTCTTACAAGGAGGCTGCTATTTACTTGTGTTTTTGCGTTATTGTCACATGCTTTAGGCGAGACAGATATTTGTGTTTTCATTTTTAGTGTTCAGTTGGTTGTGCTCTAAGTGTCGTGGCCTTGGTTAACATTTTCTTGCCTCTTGATTAGCAGATGTTGTTAATAATTTTGTTTTTAATATTATTAATTTGAAACAAAATTTGGATCAATATCACGTGAGCACAAGATATTGACTATATTGAGTATATTCTCTGCTTTTCACGGACTTCCTTGTACACATGAGAGAGGTGTTGGCTTTGTTTTGGAAAATGGAAGAGGGATGCTTAGGTTAAATTTAATTTGATTTTTTTTTTTGAACGACAAATATATTATTAATAAACACGATCTCTGCACAAGACGAACAAAGACCGGTAAATAAATGGCTACAAAACAAAGGTGTTGGATATAACCGAAACACCAATGAAATACCAAAACATATCCCACCTAAAAGAGGTCTACTATTAATCCCATTCTTAGAGAGACACTCTTCATCTTCTAGACCACCAGAAAAGACATCAACCCAACTCATACAGACATCATTAGACACTAACTTCCTGTTGGGTCACCATGAGGGGGCAGCCAGGGGGATCATCCACATTGGGTTCAAGAACAACTTCACAAGTGAGTTGGACACCACACTCTTACCCAAAACCTTAAGGTGTTAGGTTTATGGGTTCTCTCACTTATAAAGTGTTCAACCTCCACCATTCTAAGCAATGTGAGACTTTTTTCACTCGCACTTGTCACAACAATCTCCCCCTCAAGTGTGAGTCCATCCATTCTTGGATATGCTCCCCCTCAACCGGAAGCTTTCTTCATCCATACACTTACTTGTACCGCCGTTGCCACACTCAACGGGACACGCCGCCTAACCACCTTTGTTAGGAAGACTTTCGATACAAGGAGCCGTTTGAACCCCTTCGTCGAACCGTCGACTCTGATACCACTGTTGGGTCACCATGAGGGGGCAGCCAGGGGGATCATTCACATTGGGTTCAAGAACAACTTCACAAGTGAGTTGGACACCACACTCTTACCCAAAACCTTAAGGTGTTTGGTTTATGGGTTCTCTCACTTATAAAGTGTTCAACCTCCACCATTCTAAGCAATGTGGGAATTTTTTCACTCACACTTATTACAACACTTCCGAACTTGAATCAAAAGTGCTCGGTCCATTAGAATCCAAAAAGCAGCTATGTGAGTCAAGTTGACGGGACAACGGTAGAAAGAGAAGCCAGGTAGATAAGTCTCAGCTCGCAAACCACCTCCAAATAGTCAACACCAATGTGGCAGAGGTCAAACTAGATACACAAAAACCTGCAAATCTCAACAGATTTGGACACCAACAGAGACTCAAAAAGTATCCTGCAAATCTCAACAGATTTGAAAAACAGTCAGAGAATCCAGTATCGTAGAAAACCAATCACACACGGCATTAACCATACATCAGCGGCGCCAGATCCAATAACATCACGGCAGCATTGCAGCACCTCATCACCTCTTAACACTCATCACCTCTAACAATCACCACCATCCCATCTTAACACCGACGGTCTTTGTGCAATGCACACTTCCTAAAAATCAAACACCCATTGCGTGCAATGCACAAACCAGACCACCGCCGGAACTGTAGCCGGAACCGCTGCCAGAGCAACTCCACCACCGAAACCGCTGCCGGAGCAACAAAATTTCCCATCACCAGAAGCCACCACCACCTGAAACCTGAGCACTGGCAAGAACCAAAACCCCCCACAACAAACTGTCAAACAACAACCACCAAATCGACAGTAGCAAACCACCGCTGTAGAGAATCAAATCCAAACCAACAGAACCAGAAAATGCGTGAACAGTAACCTGCGGCAGAAACAACCTTAACTTTATCGGCGGCCAACAGTAAGAACCAGATCTGAAAACAGAAAACCTCCGAGATCAAAACAGGAACCAACAAAACCACCATGTACCATACAACGTCGGCGACCGGAAGAAACACGACGGAGGAGGTTTAAACACAGTAGATCGGACACCGAAAAGAAAAAATTGAAACGACACCGCAACAGTGGTGCGGATGTTGACCTCGTCGCACCACCACCCTTCTAAGTTACATCTTGGAAAGAAGAAGATTTGGATTTGCAGGAGGGAGGGAGGCAGTGAGGAAAAGAGAGAGGTCGGAAGGAAGAAGAAAACGCGTGGTTACTGTTCACGCGTGGGTTTAAATTTAATTTGATTGTTTTGGTGTTCAAAACTCATCAACTAGATGCAAGAAATGTTCTGTTGGGGGCTTCTTTTTCATAGTAAACCAATTTTGTTGTCTTAGTTTTATCTTATTAATTAACGTTGAGAATCATAGGACCTTTGTATTGGCATATTAGCATAATTAAGTTCAACTTCTTGATCAATTCATAGGGCATTTGTGTTAGCATAAGTTTGTTTTTCTGGTGAGAGATGTACTCCACTTGTATCACCCCAAATCTTATATATTTGCTAGTTTTTAAATTGAAAATAAGCTCCGTACATATTTTTAGAAAAGCTCCAGCTTGAATTATAAAACAAAATCATAAGACATACAATAGCTCTTTCTATAAACTGCTATAAAACATTTAGTAAAAGTAGCTTTACTATATCGCTTTGCACACGGGCGCTAGCTATAGAAGCTTTTGAACTTTATGACATATGAAAGTTCTTTAAACACGGCGATATTAAAACTTGAATTTTAATAGCAGTTTTCTGAAAAACGGCTATTAAATCCTATTGATAAAGCATTAAATTTTGCTTAGTCAACTATACTATAATGCTTTATTATTTACGATAGCGCTTTTTGTAAGCGCTATAATAGGCGTGATACCTATTATAGTGGTACCATCAATAGCGCTTTTAAATGCTATAAAAGTCCTTTTTAATTTTGGCATAGTACGGATTAGCTAGGGGTAAGAGATGTGAGAATGGATAACATGGGTCTCTTGACTAGGTGGGGATGAAGGTTACTTCAGAGCGATATCGATATGCATGCCTCTGTGGAAATATGTGGAGTTGTCCGACTTCGTCATTTTTGTTGTGAGGAGTTTTGAGTTTTGGTGTGAGGAGTTTTGAGTTTCCAGGAACTGCTTTTGAGTTTTGGTTCCTTCAAGTGGGTAAATTTGTGGATTATCATCAACTCGTTTTCTTCTGTATACCTAATTTTTACTAAGGAATGGAGTTTTTTTTATTATTTTTTTCATTTTTATGTATTCTAGAGTTTTTCTGTGATTTTTGTTTGTTGCTTTTGCTAGCTTTTGCTTAGCTGCTACTTGTATTGTTAGGTTTTAGCATATGTGGTTGTTCAGCTTATGCAGTGTCTATGTACATCTAGTACCTTATCCATTTTTTAATAAATTCTATTTAGTCTCTTCAAAAAAAAAAGTGTATTATGTATTTGGGTTTGAATTGTTTAAAAAGATTTCGTCAATTAAAAAAAAGACAATTAAAATAATAAAGTAAATTTAAACTTGACATAGATGAAACAAACAAATGTTATTGGATCCATTAATGAATCAATATATACTGATATACACTTTTTTTAGCACTACTACAAACAATTTAAATAAGGTACATCTAAATCAAATGAACACTATTAAGCTTTCTTTGTGATATATAACCTCCTATAAACACATACATAACATGTGTGTAAAAAAACCAATTGGAATCAATGAATGAAATATAAAAAAAATATTCAAATAAATTTGGCACTTCACTCATTTAAGACAATTGGAATCATACCAAATTTGAAATCTAGTATGTCCAAGTTTTGGTCCAACGACCACAATTGTCTTAATTGAATTAATGTGTCAAATGATTGCGGACAATCATGATCCATATAGGTATATATATATATATATATATATATATATATATATATATATATATATATATATATATATATGCATCATATAAGTATATATAAGTGGTGAAAATATTGCTTAGTTTCTCCTTCCAAAGATCTGACCCATTGTCGGAAGTTTAGTCCCAGCCGTGGATTGAGTGGATGAAGTTGTTGGTGATGGCCTAGTTGTCGGAAAGAGAACTTTTTGAATGCTAGGGTTTTTAGAACTCATGGTGCGATTTCGCAATAATAGCTAGCTTTCAATTTTTAAAATGAGTGACACAATTTGTTTAGCAAAGAATATTAACACAAATATTTTTTGGATACTACAATTTCGTTTATGAGAGAAAATTAAAACAAATGTAATTTTTGGAAATGATGAGTAATGAAGAAGCTTCACAATGGTATTGATATTTATAATGGTTGAAGAAACTAAAACCATAACTAGCTAGGTGAATTCTAAAAGCAAAAGCAAATGATGAATTTCTACAAAACTTCTTTTATTTATTAAATATTAATGTTCTTATAATCCTTGATCACCAAGAAATGTTAAATTTCCCATTCATAAAATGAAGAAGAGTTTAAGTTGAGTCAAAAAAAAAATGAAGAAGAGAAACGGTCAAAGAATTGAAAAAACGGTGTTTGCTGTTATTGTATATTGGGTTGCATATATTATGTTAAGAACCTAACCTGAATTTTACAATCCCACGGTTCCTACACGCTTTAACGGGTTACGGTGGCAATATGGGCTAATTATGTTATGTAAATTTATAAGTAACTTTCCTTTTTACCAAAAAAATTATAATTGACTTTTCTAAATTGTAAATACTTATTATTCTAATAAAATATTATTTATTTTTTTTGACAAATTTAAAAATATTTTGTTGTACTCTCCGGAAATGAAATAGGTTCTTTAAAAAATATCATTTTTAATATTAAAAAGTTAATCATGAGTTTCCTACATCCATTTGTTGATACAAGAAGCTAAAAAAAATCATGAGTTGATTTTTAAACTATATAGTGAGGCTATAAACTAGTTTAATTAAGTTTAATTAATTTCTCTAATTTATCCAAAAATATTAATTTCTCTAATAATTAATATTTTAAAAGTTGATTTTAATAAATAGAATTTTATTATTGTAAAATAGCATCAAATTTTTTAAAACAATTAATATAGAAAAAGAAAATGTCACATGTGTGGGATGGATTTTAAAAAAATAAAAAATAAATGAAAATGGCTGTATAAAGTAACAGTGACCAAAGTTGTAAATAATGTTGTAAAAAATTGTTGTAGGAATAACATTTCTGTATTTGTAAGGGTACCAAATTATTATTTTTACTTATATCTATTAAAAACGAGATACAATGGAAAGGCCCTTCATGCCCTTGCGAGAGCCAGTCCTGACTATTCGGAGACCCGATTAAAATATTAAAAATGGACCTCTAATAAAAAATTTAAAATTCCCTCAAAATTTTTTTTTTAAAAGAATCATCTTTTTTATTTGATTGAGATTTGTTTTTCACCAAACAGCTCTGCTTTAATTTTATCCACCATATGTTGTAAGGAGATCCTCTTATTAGGTTTTCCCTTAAAAATAGGGACCCGAAGTTTCATTTTTAATCACTATAAAATAAATTCAGTAAGTTTTGATCCTCCAACATATGTGATGTCACAACTTTTAGCTCATGCTTACAACCTATGGTGGAGGATAAATACAAAAATATCAGAACAAAGTCAAGCATACAAAATATTTTGTATTTTAGAAAAACAACATAATCAAGGAAGCGGAAAATATCTTTTTAAGGATTATGAGTTTACACATATAATAAACTTGTGGTTATCTCATTTTATAAGTATGCTCTTTCAAGTTGAAAGTTTCAACAATCATTAGGAATATAATGTTTCAAGAACACCCAATTTAAAAGAGTATAAAGATAAACCAAATATTTTGGTTTTTTTATTTTAAGAGGCAAAATGGCAAATGAATATATATAAAAGATGTACTACAAAGCACAAGGAGTGCTTGTAGAGATAAAGAAACAATACACGGGGAGGTCAAAAGCCTGCAAGACAAACACAACAACAGCACAGCCAACTCTGGAACAACAAATAACAGTACAAAGCAAAAATAATGCAAAGCAAAAGAGGAAACAGCAGCACGAAACGCAAAAAGGACCACCAGAAGCCAATAACACAGCAGCTCCCAGCCAAAAACAGAGCACACACAATTACGGATGAGCATTATAACCAGTTATCATGGATTAACCATAACCAAATCCATATCCAATTTTAAAAACCAGTTATATATATTTGGGTTTTATAACCAAACCAATTAGTTTTTTATTTAGATATCCATAATCATGACCACAACCAAATTTTATGATTAAATTACTCAATGTCCAAATTTTATCCATAACCAAATTTTTTATTTCTCCCAAATTAAAAAGATTAACCCTAATCCCCAAATCCATTCTCTCTCAAAATCCTCTCTCCGTCAAATCCCAAATCCATCACCCAGTTCCGTCAAATTAAATAGCAAATCCTAAAATCAGCCGAAAATTGGCCGAAAACCCAAAAAACACCCGAAAATCCACAAATCGGCCGAAAAAGCTAAAATCGTCCGAAAAACCAAAAATCGGCCGAAACACCGAAAAATCGGCCGAAAACTCAAAAAATCGGCCGAAAACCCAAAAATCGGCCGAAAAACCAAAAATCGGCCGAAAACTCAAAAATCGACCGAAAACCCAATAATCGGCCGAAAAACCGAAAATCGGCCGAAAACTCAAAAAATCGGCCGAAAACACAAAAATCGGCTGAAAAACCGAGAATCCAAAAAACGGCCGAAAACACAAAAAACTGCCGAAAACCCAAAAAACGGCCGAAAACAAAAAAATCGGCCGAAAACACAAAAAATCGGCCAACAAACCTAAAAACGGACGAAAAACTAATTTTAGGTTTTTCGGCCGATTTTTGGGTTTTCGGGTGTTTTTTGGGTTTTTGGCCGATTTTCGGTTGTTCGGCCGATTTTTGGGTTTTCGGCCAATTTTCGGTTTTTCGGCCGATTTTTTGTGTTTTCGGCCGATTTTCGGTTTTTCAGCCGATTTTTGTGTTTTCGGCCAATTTTTTGTGTTTTCGGCCGATTTTTTGGTTTTCGGGCGATTTTTTGAGTTTTCAGCTGATTTTCGGTTTTTCGGCCGATTTTTGTTTTTTCGGCCGATTTTTTGTGTTTTCGGCCGATTTTCGATTTTTCGGCCGATATTTGTGTTTTCGGCCGATTTTCGGTTTTTCGGCTGATTTTTTGGGTTTCCGGCCGATTTTTGGGTTTTCGGCCGATTTTTTGTGTTTTCGGCTGATTTTTGGGTTTTTTGGGTTTTCGACCGATTGTTTGTTTTTTATTTATTTTAGTGTTATTATTATTATTATTTATTTTTTGGAAAAAAAAACCAGTTATTAAACCAAAAACCGGTTTTGCAAAAAAAAAAAACCAGTTATTAAACTAAAAATCAGTTTTTAAAAGCAAATACCGGTTATAAAAGTGGTTATGGATATAACCAGTTTTATAACCGGTTATGACATTTGGTTTTAATGTCCAATTATAACAAATGGTTATGGATTGGTTATGGACGGTTATTTTGAATTGTCCAAGATGCTCATCCCTACATACAATCACCGATAAAAACAATCACCCGGATTCACCGCCATACGCCCAATAAACCACTGCCAGGATAGCCGCTTAATTGTTTCCACTGCCTCAACCGCATCAATTATCCCATTATTGAAAATCCGGTTATTTCTCATATGCCACAAAGTCTAGATATACGCGTGCCAGATTATCATCAGACCTTTCTTTCCAGCCCCACAACCAATAAACATAGAAAAAGATTGACACACTGTTGGCGGAAGGATCAATTCCTGCCCAACCCACCACGCTATCTCATACCACACTCTCGCCACAATTCCGCAATGAAGAAACAGATGGACCGATGTTTCATTATTGGAATTACACAAAGGACAAGCCATACCTCCATCACAATGAATACCTCTTAGAATTAAATTATCCTTTGCGAGGATTCTATCAAGCATCAATTGCCATGTAAAAGCAATCACTTTCCCAAATAGTGTCGAGGCTATATTTTTGTAACTGAGTCATCCCCTCTCCCTGCCGTTGCAGCAACAGAAGCGACTGATAGGCTGATTTCGCTGTCAACCCCACCTCCGGATCTGCCTTCCATCTCCAAATGTCGTTTTGCGGTACCGGCTGAAAGCCATCAATTAAATCACACAGTTGCTGATACATCGGAACCTCCCACGCAAAAAAATTTCTTCTCCAAACTAGATCCCACCTCCAGCCCGTGACCACAATCCTCCCCATTTGGCTTTATCTTCCACTGCTGCTGTTCCGAAACAGAGAACAACCGAGGAAATCGAGTGGCTAAAGATTGATTACCAACCCACACCTCATGCCAAAAGCTAGTCAACTGCCCATTCCCCACCACTTTAACTTCCCCTTCTTCATATATCTTCACATTGTTATCTAGAAGGCATATATTACGCCACCAAGTTGAGTCCATCCGAGAGATATCATCCTCCCCTAAATTCTTCTTTCCAACAACATTAGTACCATATTTGGAAACAATAATATCCTTCCAAAAGTCTCTATCTTCATGTAAGAGCTTCCACCTTCATTTAGCTAAAAGGCTAATATTTGTCAAGCGTAGATCCCGGACTCCCAAACCTCCTTCCTTTTTTTGTTTACACACATCCTCCCACTTGACCCAATTAATTTTACTACGGTTCGACAACCCGCTCCAAATATTTTGGTTGAAGTCTCTAATTCAACACTTGCACGAAACTTGTGGTTTATCTGTTGTCAGAAGAATTATTGTAACATTAATCATTTATGAAGATAAGATTGTTTGCACTACTCGAAGAGAGCTACATCAAAGAAACCCCAAAACAAAATATATCATAACATATCTTGGACTGAAAATACTGGTGCGGCTAAAAAAATTAGACATTATTGAAGAAGAAAAATTTATCAATAAATTAACAAACAACGACTTGAAACTATCAATAATAAACTATTAACTAATATTTGCACTAATATTTAAACTAATATATACTGAGAGATTTATAATCATCGATAATAAACTTTAAATTAATATTTACAATAATATTTATACGAATATGTGTACAAAATAATTTAAAATTATTTATGAAATTAAAAAAAAAATAATAATGGGCTAAGCTGGTGTGGCTATAGCCACACCAAGCCTCACACATGTCCATCCCTATATATAAGTACAAAAAGCTCCCATATAAGAAACGTCTTAGGAGCCGCTAGAGAAAATATACACCAATAAGAAGGATAAAATAGAAGATCACCAAGACTGAGGCTCACCACGACATAAACTCCAATGACTCCGGCTAGCACCAAATATTAATTGATTGAAGCTCTTTGGTTACCCTTCTTTGTAATTTCTTTTTTTTTTTTTTTTTTTGGTCAAATCTTTTTTGTAATTTCTATTGTCAACAGTTATTTGTTTTCTCTATCTGCAATTAATGTGAGCTCATGGATATACAGACAATTTTCATCGAAACTGGCTGTTCATTTCCAATCAATATTTCTTACTTCTACGTCCGAAATCTCTCCAACCTTCCTTCTTCTTTTTTTATCATCAAATATTTGATAATTTCAAAATGGCTAACTTATAATCCTTATGAGCAGAGGATATAATTTCCTATGAATTTAATAGTAAATATGATCGAATGTTATGAGCTGAGGATATAATTTCCTATAAATACCAAGGCTATGAATCACATTTCTCAATAGAAAACCATAGAAATATTACATTATTATTATATCTAGCAAATTTAGCATACAAAAATGGGGAAGGCAAGGGAAAATCCACTCGCAAACCAGTTACTTGGCTCTTCAGAAAAGCCATTACCAAAGAAACCAAAAGATACTAAGCTAAATGAAAATCCACTCACAAATCAATATGGCCTTGGCTCCTCAGAAAAGCCACCACCAAAGAAACCAAAAGATGTTAAGCTAAATGAAAATTCACTCGCAAACCAATATGGTTTTAATTAGCTCTTCAAAGAACCAGTATATTAGGTGAGGCGTACTCTACCCTATTATAATTTGGGGTTTTACTTGTAAACCAATAATTTATAAGAACCTGTTACGTAAGTAGATTTATATGTGTTCTCCTACTTATGTGGCTTGTTCTTATTGGTTGATAGTTAAATATTCTCAAATTATAAAATGGTAATTTAGAAAAAAACCTTTTTATTATTTCCTCTTTTATATGTTTTATGTTTTAATATTGTCTAAAAGTTTAGCTTATGGAATCGAAGAAAATTAGTAGAGATGGTGAATTTAGTAACGTTTTATAGGAAAAATCTTCTCACAAACTGCGTTACTGAACCATACGTTCATAATGGAAAATTTCGTCGGTGGGTCTGGTAGTGTCGCCGACGTCAATGCTTGGACTTTAGTACAACGGAAAGAACCTCTGCAAGAATGTTAGTACTTCAACGCTCAAGTCAGTAACAACTTAATATGAGTGTGTATGAATTCTGTTCAAAAAACAAAATGAGTGTGTATGAATTGGATAGAATAAATGTACCTTGAGAATGAATGTATCTGCTCATATATATAAGGATGGTTATAAAAGAAGTTTTAACCATTGAATATTCAAAACCAGACTATGTGATATTGGGTTCTTTAAAGATGATAATTGTTTTCCTAATACATACATATTTTATAGAATAATAATCGTTTTGTTCTTAATTATAAGCAGTCTTATAGAAAAGGTCGTGTAATTAGATATAAATCCCTATACAAATTAATTAGTAGGTTGATTTTTTTGTTTTTAAAACATACCCCTTATTAATAATAGATTATCTAAAATGAAGATTTTTGGCAGTCGGAGAACGATTCAAGTGGGGTTTACCCAATTAAATTAGCTTATATCGCGCTTTTGGAAACTTGGTGTTGATAACTCGAAAAAAGAGATTAAAATTTTGTGTAATTAAGGTTTGAACGAATTGGACTTCGTCTAAAATTATTGTTGTATCGATCGTGGTAATTGCTTCTTGATAGAGCTTCCATTGATTTGGAACAATCCTCCCAAATTTTATTTAATTCTAGATAACTTAGTGTTTTTCCTTTTGCTTTTGTTTATAGTTAACCAATATATTTGACTTAGGAGAAAAAATTCAAGTTTTGAAAGAAAGATATCTATCAATTGTAAACAAGTATTTTTATGAGATAAAATGATAACAAATATGTTTGTGGAATGAGTAATGAAGAAGCTTTGAAGAAACTATATATAGAAACCATATATAGCTAGCCCTAGGAGTTTCCACGTAAAAGCATTATAATGTGAAAATGGTGATTTTCTGAAAAATTTCTATTTTTTATTTATTAAATGTGTTTCCAAATATCCTTGTGCATTACGAAAGGTTAAATTACCATGCACATTGGCTTTCAAATAAAAGTTGAATTTGTCAATTATTTGTTATTTGCATAAACCTTTGAACCTAACATGAATTTTACAATCCGCGCTGTTTACTACACGCCTTACACACGGACGGTGGCAATATAGTAAATATCATCGGTGTGTGCAAGTTTATGATTAACTATGAATTTGTATAGGTTTTGGTTTTTTCTTTGAAAATATTTTGTAACACGTTGATGAAGTTTAAGTGATGATTTCGAAAATAAATTCTGAAAATAAATTTTATAATAAAATATTCTTTTATAAAAATATATAAAGCGCTTTAGTTAAAATAGGGCTAAATTGTACGTACTTTTGACCCCTTAAATTTAACAAACTTGCAGTTTTAGCCCCTAAATTTTCAAAATAGCATTTTTGATCCTCTATCTATGTTTGCCCCCTTTTGAAAAAAGGTAATTTTAACCAAATCAACGCTAATATGGCAAGTCACTTAAGTGATATTCATCTGCTACATCAACTTCTTTTGCCACCTAAAGAATAAGAAAAAAAATAAATAAAAAGGAATGGAAGAACACATGATTCACACCCTCGCTATCTTTCACCACCACAACCACCACCCACTGTGGCTGTGCTATAAGACTCCAAGAGGAAATTCTCTGGATATGTTCGTCGCGATGTTTACGGAACTATGGGGAGAGGAGAGTTAGCACTAAGGAGAAGCTTTTCCTTGATTTCGTGCTTGATACTCTTCTTCCAATTAGAGTGATTCTTGTTGTAACCGTTTTGGTGTATTATTATGTAATTTGTAGGGTTTAATCACTTTCATTGTCTAAATTTCATTGTTTGAATGATTAATTTGAAAAAATTTCAAAATGATGGGGTTTTATAAAGTATTTTGTTCCAGTTAAGTTTAAGGAATTTTAAATAACACCAGCTAGGAATTTAAAATTCTTTCCTTCCATATGTTTCATATTGACCCCTATAATATTTTTAAAATTGCAAATTGACCTTTTTTTTTCAAAATTTGCAAATTGATCCTTGTTTTTCAAATTTTAAATTTGATCCAAAACTTTTCAAATTTAAAATAGAGGTCCAAAATATTGACAACCAAATTTCCTATTTCTCTATCCAAACACACATTTAATAAAAAGATGGTAATTCAAATACAATCATTTTAATTGCTTAAAATTGCAAATCCTCTAAAATTTCTAATAACTTCATCCAAACGCACTTTGAAACCACCTACATTGTGCATTTTTTCCTCAAATTGTGGTTGAATCCAACACTTTTGCATGCTTTCTTTGAGCTGCTGGTGCTCCTTGTAACAACTCGGGTCTCTTTTCTACGAATTTATTAGTAGGCGCAATTCTGGCGTTGTACCTCACGATCTTCTCTACCCCCTTTCTAGTAGAGCTTTTGCCTTATGTGGAAATCGAACAATGTACACTAGGGTTCAAGTACATGTTCAATCTATTCTCACTACCACTTAAGCTAGTAGCTCAATTGGTAGTGAGAATGGATTGAACATGTACTTGAACCTCGGGGGTACATGGTTCGATTCTAACGGAAGACAAAAACTCTACAAGAGAGAGGGTAGAGAAGATTGTGAAGTACAACGCTGAAATTGCCTACTAAATACCTAAAAAAAGTTTACACTACTCGAATTTTAGAATTCGAAATGGAATTTGTGCTCAGTTTTTTAACATATCAATTTGGGATTTTATAGAATTGTGAAGCCAATTTGGAGAAACCTTGGATCAAAAATAGTAGGTTGTTCAATAGAAACACATAATTTTCAATATCTTTTTCGTATAATAGCGATAATGTACATATCTTAGTTGAGGTTATATCTACTATTGTAATTGTACAGCCCTAACTGTAACACCCCAAATCTTATATTTTATTATATTTGATTAATTGATGTTATTTAATTAATTGTGTATGTTAATTGGTATATTTTATATGTATTAATTAGTTGTTACATTTATGTTTGATAATAGTGGACTTTTATGAGTATTGGGCTTAATTAGAATGAATAAGACTTTGTGGTAGAATTAAGGGTAATATAGTAACCTAGTGTGAGTTAGTGGATTGTGTAGAGATAAGAGTGACATTTTGGTTATTATCTTAAAGGATAGAGTATTTTGGGGGGGAAGTAGTGGCAATTGTGTAAATAAATGTAGAAGTGAGTGGTTAAAGTGAGGATATAATTGTGAGTGGGAATTGTAGAGAAAAGAAGGGTAGAGTGAGAATTTGACATAAACCTAAGAAATGGGTTATATAAAGGGATGATTTTTATGAGAGGTGTGTTGTTGTTGTTTCTCATAAAAATAGTAGAGAAAGAGAGGTAGAGACATAAAAGAGAAAAGAAGAGAAAAATGGTTTGAGAAAGAAAGAAGAGAAAGAAGCTTAAAGGTGAAGAGAGAAAGAGAAGAAAAGCCAAGTTAGAATCAAGAGAGGAAAGGATGACTAGAGAATCCAACTAATCCAAGGTAAGAGGCTTAGATAATATAATTGTGAGTGATCAAAGAGAGGGAAATTTGTCTATGACTCCACACCCAAACTCTCTTCACTCTTTTTGGGTTTTTGGGAAGAAATGGGTTTTGGGAATGTGTTTATAATTGAAGCTTGGTAATGATTCATGTATGATATGCTTCTACTGATGATTGTTGTGTAAAATCCATGATAAAGTTAATTACTTGAACTTTAATTTTGATTGATTATGAGATAAATGGGTTTTATGAGTTAATACATGAAAATCATTACTTTTGATATGAAATGATGTTTGATGATGCCATAGATTGTATTTCTATGATTAGTATGATTATACATGATTAAAGTTGCTTCCTTTATGTGTTTCTATGCATTGGATAATGATTTAAGAACCTTTGAGTTAATGAGTTTCAACTTGTATTTTGGAAAATCAAAGAAATGTGTAAGAAAAACTGTCTTCTAGAAAATCTGAAGAAAGATCGTCATTTTTGACCCCTTTGGACTTCGAATTGGAATTTTTGTTAAACATGAAAGTTGTAGGTCTCGTTCTTAGCTTTCCAACGCATGTTCACTCATCGCATTTGGATCAACGTAGCCCGAGTTATGACCATTTTGGTGAGACAGACTTTTGCAGGAAGAATCTGTCAAGTTCGCCTATGCGAACCTAGCTCGCTCGCTCGCGCGAACTTAACAGCCCAGTCAGCAGGGTTGACTTTGGTTGACTTTTTGTTGACTTATGCATCCGGAATCTATTTTTAATGATTTTTCGCGTAGAATCCATTTTTGATGTTAGTTTTTAAAGATCATGCTTGGATTATTCTGTTTTGGTGTAGAATTGCTATACTTTGTTAATTGAATTAATAACTTAATATATGTACTTGAATTGAGTATAGAATGATGAATTGAGTTGTGATATCATACATGTTGATTAACTATGATTAATTATGTTTATGATGATGATAGATAATCGTTGATGATTAGTGATGATGATAATATGATTATGTATATGTTTGAATGAAGAGTATATGTATATGTATATATGACTTGATTACATGATGATTGATTATGGTGAAGGTTATTATTTAGTGATTGATAATAATAATTGTATGCCTAATTGAGTTGAAGTAAATGAATTACTTTATGATATGTGTGCTTGAATGTATACCTTAATGATGATGTGAATTTGATGCGAATTGAGAAGGAATAATAGGGATGAGTGGCCTATTATTCATGAGTAGATGTATAGTGTTATCATCATTATGTGGTATGTGTACATTCATGCATTCATGAGTCAACTTGAGATGAGTCCCCCATGACTTAAAACTGACTTGAGACGAGTCCCCCATGACTTAAAACTGACTAGAGACGAATGAATATAATTCTATCCTAAATTGTGATGAGGGTACCACATGCATATAGATGTGTCTAGGTTGACATATCATTGATGATGACATTAGTTTGCATTAGGGTAATTGTGCACTCTAATTGATATTTGGTAATTGTCATTGTTTCCATATAATTATGAATGGTTGAATAATGTGATACTTATGATTGAGTGTATTATGAGATGTGTAATAATAATTAATAAATGACGATGATACGATTACTTGTTAATTGATTGAGAATGCGATATTATTGTGATGTATTGGACCTTATGATTATGAAATGTTTATGACATGAGATTGATGTATGTTTATGAATTGAGTTGTTAAACTAAGCATACTAAGTACTAAGAGTGTTCTTGTACTTAGTTTCTTTTATGGTTATATTATCTAACCATCCGTTTTGTGTATGTGCTGAATTTGAGTTCCAGATCCTCAGGTTATATGTTATTGATGTCTGAGTCGTCGGTGAAGCTCCGCTCTGATGTGACACGGGGATGAGATTATTTCTATAATGTATATTTAGAGTCTTGTTTCTTATTTCCAATGTATTTTTCTTAAAAACTTATTTGTACAATAATTGTTTTACTAGTTAAGTTATTGGTAAACCTTTATGTGTACGATGTAATACTCGAACCAAGTATTTCATGAATCAAACTTTATTTCCGTTGCGCATATTTAAATGGTATTTTATTAAATACGGGTTTGGGTATTTTATTATTTCAATCATAAAAATGAGAATGATTATTAATTTATACTTAGAAACAACAACATATATTATCGATAAAATTTTAAATATTTTTTAAATATTTTTAAGATTTGTGAACCACTCGTACAAGTGTTTCATATTAAATGTCATATATATCCGCAAATGAATGAATAGTGATTACAACTTTTTCTGACAAAGCAAGGCACAAGTACAATACAGAGATTCAAATACAATTAAACAAAAGGTACATCCAAATAAAAAGACTAGCTAGTTACTACCAAGCTTTGTTATAACTTCCAATAAAATAGAATAAAAGTATAAACATAAAAATAAATTGGAATAAATGTATACAAGAAAACATAGGTATATACTATATTCAACATCAGTTCCATATTAGCTAGCCTGTAAGAGAATTAAAATATAATCAAGTGAGAAAATATATAACTTAGAGAAATTAAATGGTAAAAGTTTAGAAAATTTGAAAGTAAGTAAAAATCATAAGATTTCATTTTGATAAAAGATGGTGAAAAATAATACAATTTGTGGTCTTATATAGAGCAATTTTAGACTTATCTAACTAACTACCAAATAACAAACTTAACACACTAATTGAACATCTAACTAACAAACTAACAAAAACTAATTTAACCTCTAACTAATATCACCATTCTTAACATCCTCCCTCAAACTCATCATTAGGAAATTTACCAATTTGAGTTTGAATTACAACTATTCTCAAACTTTTTTTTTTAGTAAATATTTATCATATATTAATAAATATAGAATAATTACATATGAATGAGAGACAAACAAGCAACAAGCTGCGTCGCTAAGCCTTTTTGAATAGTAAAATCAAGTATCTTAAAAACAACATTTACAGCTCTGAGAGACACAGCATTACTATTTATAATCTTTTGAACTCTTTGCAAGAGACTCACAACATGTGGTGCTAGAAAGCCGAAAGTGTCAAAAGCAAATGGTTTGAAAGCAAGCTTTCTCATGTTTGGCCATTTTACTTGAAGCAGCTTTGAGGCTAGGCTTCAAATACAGCCTCAAATTTATCCAGGCACACCTTACGACAAACAGGACAAACATCATCAATAGAAAATAAAGGAATCATGATGCGATATTTAAGGATGGTGCCATACTCCACTTGTGACATATGCTGGCCTAATCCATCAATAGGAATAGCAAGAAGAAAATCTTGAGCATGTGCTGCTTGCAAACACCCAAAAACTGTTTTCTGTCTCGTGGTCATATTAAACTTAACTTCCATGTCCTCAACAATTTTACTAAACAGAACACGCGCCAAAACATTTTGGGCTTTAAGGGGGACAATGTCTTTCATAGTAAAATTGCTCAAGTCAAAATTAGAAATCGTTTCCCGAAGAATGAAAATTGCTCAACTCATTCCATTATGTTCGATTTCCAAACAATAGAATGAAAATATTATTTTGCTCCGTTCTAAAATATTCAAACAATGGTATCAAAATTATATTTTGTTCCACTCCGTTCTACTCCACTCTCTTTCATTCCACTCTGCTCCATTTCACCCGTTTTGAAATATTCAATCAAAGCCTCAACCATTCCAATTATCTCACAGTATTCTAACTCTTTAGAGACAAAGTTGATTTGTCTAATTATCACTTTTATTAATCTTATTAGTGTGAGTTTGATTTATGTCCCCGCCATTTATTTTCTTTTTCATATTTATAATATTTTTGGAGGGATCGTACAAAAATGATAATATATTTAGTTGTTAACATAATTGAGATGTCGATGAATTACATAATAGCATCAACGTCTTCAATTTTACTTAAAACAAAAAAACACTAGGTTTTCTTTTTTTACAATTAAAAAAAAAAACTCTAGCTATAATGTGTAGTTTTTTTTTTCTTATTTCAGAACATAACTGATTAAATTCAAACTAACCAATTAGCTATTGTTGCGGCTATACAAATTCCATAAAGTGGATAAGTTTATAAAATAAAATAATTTTTTTTACAAAGGTGCAGTCGTTTTTTTATTTTTATATTTCATACCATAACTAATTAACTAATTGGCTGTTGTTGCAACTAACTTTTAACGAAAATTTAAACTTGGATTCTACCTAGCTCCGTAAATATCGCTTGGTAATATTTAATAAAAAAATTTGAATACCAAAATAAAAAAATGCGCCAGATAGGGGTCGAACCGTATACGACCTTCTGCTTAGGAAACAGACGCTCTATCCACTGAGCTACAAGCACATTGCTGACACTTATCTTCCAATGCAAAATATATATATATATATATATAATATTTATCCACGTTATCTCACTCTACTGTTATATCTATCCAATGAAACAGTATATATATGAACTTTGTCTCACTCAAATATAAATTTACACTAGCTAATCTTGCTTTTAGCTTACAATGCAACCTCTCTCAAATTCCATGCATCATATGTATAATTTTAACACAACAATGCCCTCTAGTGATTATCAAATAATGCAACCTCTCTCAAATTCCATGCCATATATGTATAATTTCAACACACAAATGCCGTACAATGAATACTACAACAACAATAACAACAACATATGGGAGGTACAAAACCAAGCAGAAAGTGTTTCAATTTCCGGTTTAGATCAAGCAATACAACAAGAAGAACAAGCACAAGAACAACAACAACAACAACAACAACAAAGGAGGAAAGTGTTTCATTGTACAAATGAAGAACACATGTGAGTGTTTTCTTTTCTTTTCTTTCTTATTAGTACATAAGCTTCTATCTATATCTTTCTTTTTATTTGGTAAATATATAATATGAATTTTGGATATTTATTTTCAGGCTTTTCTTGGAAGGTCTTCAAGTTTGCAAGAAAGGAAAGTGGAAAGAAATCTCTCAAAAATATGTAAAGACAAAGACTTCAACTCAAGTAGCAAGCCATGCTCAAAAGTATTTTAAAAGGCAACAACAAAAACTTGATGTTAAGAGCAAAGATATTAAAAGGAAACCTAGAAAAAGCATCCATGATAAGACGATTATTATGGATATTATGCCAGATACTCCAACTAATCAAAATCAAGTGATTCAACAAGTCAACAATAATGAAGCATCACTATCGTTCCCGATTCTCAACTCATTCGATGAAATAACGGCCATGTATGATAATTTTACCGAGGAAGATTTTGCCATGATTAATGACATCTTGAATGAAGATGGAGAAGTGACCGGAGTTAATCAAAATCAAGTGATTCAAGTCAACAACAATGAAGCATCACTATCATCCTCGATTCTCAACTCATTCGATGAAATATCGAACATATATGATAATTTTACTGAGGAAGATTTTGCCATGATTAATGACTTCTTGAATGAAGATGGAGAAGTGACCGGAGTTTCCTTTTAGACAACTTGTTTAGTTTAGTTATACTTTTATACACTGCACTCTTTTTCCCTTCATATTAAAGTTTAATCCATTAGGGTTACTTGTGAAGGTTTTTAACGAGGCAGTTGTTCCGCACAACATGAGTGTTTCCTTGGGTATTGGTCTAGTCCCCCCAAATTTTCTTTAATTTTTATTTTAATATATTTTATAGGGTGCTGCAAATGATAGATGATAGTACTGGGGTGCCAACCTAGTTGGGATGTCTTTACTATCATATGATGCTTTTGCACTCTATTTTTCGTTTACAAAAAATTAAGTGGTTATTTTTAGTAAACATTATTTTGATGATTATATATTCCTTGAAATATAAATGTGCACCTAAATTAATACAACATATATCCAAAAATAATCTTTAAATTTATCGAATAAATACAACAACATTGAACTTTTTTACAAGAATATTTTTAAAATTTAATTCAAATATATATAATTCATGATCACTCAGAATATTTAAATATACATTTTCAACCTCTTTTTTACAAGGTCATATCGATCTTCTTCAACATTCAAATTGGAGAACATTAGTTATTCATAATTTTAGAAAGACAAATTGTTATGTGGATTGCCTAACGAACAAGGGTCACGTGTTCTATCCTTTCTTTTGGTTGAATTTTAGTAAACAAATATTTCCTTTTTAAGTAGTATTTTAATTGGTGATGTTATGTATTGCCACATTTAATTTCGTAAATTTTATTATATACTAGCCGCCACGTGCCCGTTTGTGTGATAGATATTCTTTTTTTTTGTTTGCTGTGATCGATATTCTCTATTGTGCAAATATAAATAACTACTTAATCTCTTTTTTTATTGGACTTAGTTAATTGATAACTACTTGACCTTCTTTTTTGTTGTGACTAGTTATTAAGAAGAAAAAATATATATTTTTTTATTATAAAAAAACTGAAAACCTACTTTTATGTGGAAGTTGTGCTTAGTTTTTTTTTTTTATAGTTTTTTTTAAGGGTAAAATAGGAATAATGAAAAAGCCATCCCAAAAATTTATATCCCCTTTATATATTAGTATAGATATTTTTATGTTAAGTAATTTAATAATTAGAAATTTTAAACTCCAGCTTTTATATATATAAAAATATGATATATGTTTCTATCATTGAATTATATTCACATAAATAATTTTAGGCTTAATTAGTCTGCCGATCACTTAAAGACGTTTTTTGTTTTACTTTGGTCCCTTAAAGAAAATAAGTTCTACTTTAGTCCCTTATTGAAATCTCCAGCAGTCAATATGGTCCTTTTTGTCCATTTTTTCTGAGAAACTGTTAACTTCTGTACATGTGATAAAATAGGTTGTTACGTGGCACATGCACTGAAGTTAACGGTTTTTGAAGAAAATGGACGGAAATGACCATATTGACTGATGGAGATATCAATAAGGACAAAAGTGGAACTTATTTTCTTTAAGGGACCAAAGTGAAACAAAAAATGTCTTTAAGGGACTTACAGACTAATTAAACCATAATTTTATTTCATATCAATCTATAGATAAATAAATCTAAAACCCTCGTTCTTTTATTGAAACGGGCAATCCATACGTATATCAATTATATGTCGTACATATACAAACCATAATACTAGTTAAAAAAACAAAAAATATACAAACAAAATAGAACAACCAGTTCATAGTTGTTCTCTGAATAAAATAAAATTATAGCTACCACTTAATTGTATGTCGATCTTATAAATTACTATTGACAATTTATTTTTTTGGTCTTGCTAAACATTGCACCAGGTGCAATGGTTAAGGAACTTAAAAGTAGTAAATTTTATATTTAAAAAAACATAAGTTATACTTTCAAAAAGTTTGTTACACAAGTTCCAAGATAATTTTACTACTTTTGGACTCTATTTTTCATTTACTATCATATTAAAGAAGACATCTTGTTTATATCTTGTCTTTACTATCATATGATGCTTTTGACCTCTATTTTTCATTTACAAAAAATTAAGTGGTTATTTTTAGAATTCACTCTTTTGATATATGATTAACTATATATATTCCTTCACTACCACAGAATTAAATAATTATAATTAGAATCCTAGACATTAACCTTTAATAAACAATCTTAGAAACCAAATAAAAAGGTCATTTGTAAGCCATTTCAAATAAATACTAAATACTAATGCGGAAGTTCATGTGGATTTATTTGCGGAAAATTATTTCCTGCGGATTTTCATGTGGTTTTACCTGCGAAAACAGTTTTCCTGCGGAATTTTCTGCGGCTTTTAATGCGGAATTACCTGCGGATTATTTGCAGGAACATTTGTTACAGTTTCATAGTCATTTTGGGCAGGAAATTCCGCAGGAAAGTTTTCTGCGGATTTCAAAAACCGCAGGAAACAATTACCTACAAAGGTTTTAGCTGGGAACCTGAATCCGTAGGAAACACATTTCCTGCGGATTTTTTGCCCATTTCCGCAGGTAATATGCAGATTTTTAGTAGTGTTAAAATTTAATTAAAAGATATTAATGATTCATGATCACTAGGATTTTCTTCACTATGATGCATGATCACGAAGTCATTTCTCTTCTTTGACCTTCATATTGGAGAACATTAGTTACTCATGTTTTTAGAGAGATAAATCGTTACGTGGATTGTCTATAGCTCTATCCTTTCTTTTGGTTGGATTTTAGTAGAAAATCCATTTCCTTCTTTAAGTAGTATTTTAATTTCGTAAATTTTGTTTCCTATCTATTTTAATTTCGTTTAATTAAAATATATACGATATACGATTTATGATCACTCAAAATCTTCAAATAGTACATGTTCAACCTCTTTTTCACAAGGTCATTTCAATCTTCTTCAACATTATTTAGATTGGAGAACATTAGTTATTCATACTTTTAGAAAGATGAATCGTTATATATGTTGATTGCCTAGCCAATACTTTTAGAAAGAAAAAAAATGGAGGAAAGATTATCCAATTTTGTTTTCAAAAAAAGTTTTCCAAAATTTGCTTTCCGAAAAATAGAATTCTTACATTATTTTTTTTTTTTGGAGAAAAAAATCTCTAACAAATTTAGTTTTGTCTATCATGAATATCAAATATCTTATACAATATAAGAAAGTTGTTGTCCCTGGAAAAGATAAAATTAACCTTTGTTTCAAATGCCGCCACTTGGCAAAATTGAGGGAATTTAATGTCCAAAATTTATGTAACTGAACTAAAAGTACACTCAATTGGCCATTGTAACCAAGCCATATGAGCCAAATAACTTGCTTGTGAGAGTAAAAGTAACTTTTTCGACCAAGCTGTGTAAGCCATTTGTTCCAATTGTACCATCCCAGTTGCAAATGAATGGTCAGTTTGCAATTTATCATATGTGAAGAAGTCACCTTTATTTGGATTCCCAATGTCCGACTCAAATCTCAAATCAAATTTGAAATATCTTTTATTCAAATTTCTATTTTCCCTCTCAAACTCTCCTACTCTCTTTAACTCTTACATTTCTCTTCTCTTTCTTCTCATTTTCTTCACAATTTTCTCTCTCACATTCATCATTATTTTTCTTCTTTTTTTTTTCTTTCTTTCTACTACTGCTGCTTTCTTCTTATTGTTCCTAATGTTTTATGTTTTATTCATTGTTTTTCTTATTGTTTCTAATTCTTTATGTTTTGTTCATTGTTTTTCTAAGTTTTAAGATACCACAAAAAGGGAGATCTTACTAACAATCTGATCTTATTATATTTTTCAGAATGCATACAAGAGTTAAGTTGAAAAGTTCTGATATGTTTTGAAGAAAGAAGAACACAGAGAAATAAAACACATACAAAGAACACAAAAATAAAATGATGATGGACAACACGGAAGAACTTCATTCTAATGATATCTTTTGAGTGATTATAAAGAGGTATACCATACGACATTCATATTATTTAATTTTAAAACTTTTATTAATATTATTATTTCATATTTTATCAAATTTAATATTAAAAGTTAAATATCATATATATTTAGAAAAGAAATAATATAACGAGGACAACATAATCTGTACAAAATTTGGATGTAGTATCATTTTTGTATCAATTTTATCAGATTTATAAAAATAGAAATAAAAAGTAGATCAAGGGTATGGAGAAATAAAGAGTGATACTATTAGTTACAGATATCCAATATTTACTTTTTTAAATCAGATTTATAAAAAGAAAACAGAAAAATAACAAACAAATCACTAAATCTTCATAACATATCTTTTACACAAAAATACAACAGATCCACAAAAATGAAACTCATTTTTGCTCTATATTTATTTTTTTTTCTTTCCAATAGTATCTTATCTTTTACTTCTATATTGGGACTGTAAAAAAACTTTCTATTTGGAAGGAAAAAAAAGTTAACAATTAATTTTGTATAAATTAAAAAAACATACATACATAGAAACAAAAGAGTAATTCTAAGAAAATAAGGAAACAAAGAAAAAACAGAGATGAGTAACAAAATAAAGAATGAAGATTACATTGTGCAGTATCTTGCTATTTTGTACAATTTTTTTTTTCCTTTCCGGTTGTCAGATCTAAAAAAAAGTATCAAAACTCATTTTGATCTAAAATATTGTTACAGAGACCTTACAAGTAGTTGAAGAACCCAATGAAAGAGAAAAGATGAAGGTTACATCACAAATTTGAGCGAAGGTGTTTTCCGGCACAAAATGTAAATTTTCCGGCGCGGTGATCGCCGGCGAAGTGCTCCAATCTTGATTTTCTCTTTAAGGGTTTTTGTAGAGGAGATGGAGGAGTGTCTTTATATGGTAATGATTTTTTTAAAGATGGCTTATGGTAGTCAAGATCGAGCAAAAATATGGTGGTTGGGAATTTCAAAAATGTCTCAGATCTCAAAATAAATTTGACAGAAAGATATGGGGGAAAAAGAGGATGAAGATGGTGATAGATGGTGGTACTTGTGTGTCAATTTAGTTGGGATATTTTTACTATTCTATGATGTTTTTGGATGACTTCACGTCATTACGATGTTTCTAACCATAATTCAAGGAATTTGAGGTAGCTTTGTAATGTTTTCCGCAATGAAATAAAGAGAAAATAGCATCGTTACAAGTTAGCTTGAAGCACAAGTAAATTGAAGAAAACCAGCACAATTTGCGTTATTACGTATGTCCGGTATTTTGACCATATCTTGAGTTCTGTAACTCGGAATGAGACGGAACTTGCGGCAAAAGAAAGCTAAGATCAAGAGCTACAACTTTAATGAAGACAAAAAATGGATTTGAATTTTCCAACTGCGCCGGGGCGCAGGAAAAGCTGGCGCCGGGGCGCAAATATTGGACGAAAACTGATACATTCTGACTTGCTGCACCCGGGCGCGGGCGCGTAACCTAGTTCTATAAATTGTATTTTCAGTCAGAATTAGGGGACATAATTTGACGGCGAGAAAAATATTTTTCAGAGGCGATTCCAGAAGTGCTCAAGCAAGGTTTCAAGTGTGGAAATACCTTCCAATCTTATTTGTAATGAATTCTATTGCTCTATTTTATGTTATTAATTTAGTTATGAGTAGCTAAACTTCTTTGATTGGATCCATGGGGATTCTAACTGTTATTATTCTTGAACCATGTGGTCTCATATGACATGTTAATGAATTACGAAGTTAGTTTCAGTTAATTATCCCTTGTTCTTAATGCTTTACACAAATTGATCACTTGTGTCATGATTCCAATTATTTGTTTACTATGAGAATAGGAATAAATCATCGATCTAGGGATAGTTATTCAATTGACCGTTGTTTAAGAGATTTCGAATTGTTAATTGAGAATTCTAGGGTTAAAGTGCCAAAACCTCAATTGATCATGAATAACCTAAGAGATTAGGGAGTTATGATCAAGGGAGATGATTATGTACCAAGAGATTGGGCATAGTTACCTTTTTTAATCGAATTGTGAAATTAAATTTGTAAACCTTGTTAACATGCATGAACTACCAAGATAATAATAATTAGATGAACCGAAAGGATCCAACCGCCTTCTCTTTCTGAGTTAAATCCTATTTTCTTGCCGTTATTCTTCAAAAACCGAATTCTACAAAATCCCCCCTTTTTATTTATGCAAATTAAATTACGTATGATTTCAACAAATACTTTCGTTTGATTCACTACAATCCCTGCGGATACGATAATTTTTATACTTACTTTGATACTTCATCACTTTTGCACTCTACTTTAAGTTTTAAAAAAATTAAGTGGTTATTTTTAGTAAACTTGATTTTGATGATTAAATATTCCTTCAAATATAAATGTTCTTCTAATTTAATACAACATATACCAAAATTAATATTTAACTTTATGGCATAAATACAACAATATTTAATTTTTTTGGCTTAAACACAGTTTTGGTCTCCCTATTTTATAAATTGGGCAATTTTAGTTCCCTTATTTTGTTTTGCGCAATTTTGGTCCCTTATTTTGTTTTGCGCAATTTTGATCCCTCTATTTTCAAAAAATTTGACATTTGATCCTTCACTCTTCATTTAACCTTCAATTCTGATGATTTGACACACTCTTTAAATTATATAACATATGATACATGTTTATGTTTAGAAAGAAGACGATGAAGAAGAATGAACACACATTCTTAAATTTAATTTTAATTTCTTAATTTATGTTTTTAATTAAAGAAATAATGAAACAAGATTTAAATAATAAAGAAAAAAATCAAATATGACGTGACAACCTCATAAACATGTATTATGTGTCATTTCATTTAAAGAATGTGTTATATCATCAAAATTAAAGGATAAATGAAAAGAGGAACCAAATGCTTGAAATTTTCAAAATAGGTGGACCAAAATTGCGCAAAACAAAATAGGGGGATCAAAATTGCGCATTTATAAAATAGAGAGAGCAAAACTACATTTAAGCCAATTCATGATCATTTAAGCAAAACTACATTTAATCAAATATTATATGAAGATTTTTAAAATTTATTTAAAATATATATGATTCATGATCAGTCAGGATCAGGGCCGACCCTTGGCTATGGTCAGGACTGTCACGGTCTAAGGCCCGATATTTTTTTATATTCATATAATATTATATAAAAAACACTAATATATTTTTACGGCTTCAAGTTCTTAGGAACGTGTTTTTGTCTTATCAAAGGGTGTGTTTGTTTCATGGATTACATATTTATTCCAAGGAATGAGATTTTAGGAATCTTGCATTCCTATGTTTGTTTCAAGTTTATATATAATTTATGCCAAGG
Organism: Trifolium repens; assembly: GCA_030408175.1. Taxonomy (NCBI): domain Eukaryota; kingdom Viridiplantae; phylum Streptophyta; class Magnoliopsida; order Fabales; family Fabaceae; genus Trifolium; species Trifolium repens. Next base: position 16,729,148 of record CP125839.1, on the reverse strand, counting down.
AACTTTTTATTCCTAGGAATGAAATTTGCACATGATTTCCCGATCTCTTATTCCCAAGTTAAAGGGTGGGAATCTTACATTCCCATGGAAATATGGGAATAAGTGGGAACCACCCATAACTTCCTACTTCCACATTATTTTTAACTCATTATTTTTAATTTTAGTTTATTTTTAATTTTAATTGAATTTATTTTAAACATATTCCTTAAAAATTTATTCTTTTACCAAACATGTGGATAGGAATAATATTCCTGGTAACAATATTCCCGGGAGTAATATTTCCAGGATTATTATTTTAATCTCTCAAACAAACACACCCAAAGAAATAAAGGGCAACCCTAACTCTCCATTTGCGTTTTGTAAGACCCAAGATTTCTTTGTATAGTTGGTTTAAGGAATATTAGGGTTTCGATGTGTTCGTGTGACGAAACATCGTGTAATTATAAGCTTTTGCTGTAATCGAGTCTGTTTAGTGCTCGTGCACTGTAATTGTACAGACTTTTGTCTTGTGATCCTGTTTCTTGTATAAGAAGTTATTTGTGGTTTCAGAATAACGAGTTTTGGATTATTCTTGTTTTTGGAAAAACGAGTAGGATTTTACCCGCGGATGGAAAATCTTACTGCGTCTGTTTTAAGTGAGGTTTCGGATGGGAGTTATATATATCTGCGCGGGTTAGGATATATCCTGAGATTAATTTTCTGAGGTATGGAAGAAAATTACAGTCGCGGAAAAAGATTCGGCGATAAGTTTTGGAAATGTTAAACGTTAGACGTTCTTTCCGTAGGTTTTGTGTTTTGGTGAGTTTCGTTCGTCGCGGCGCGCGAGAACTGAACGTGTGAGTGTTTCTATGAGGTTTTGAGTTTTACCTCAAGTGGATTTGTTTTGGTTTGATCCAATGGCTATGGTTTGGTCTTGGCATTGTGTTTTTGATCCAATGGCCATAAGCCATCAAGAGCTTTGTAAATAGTAAGGAGGTTTGATGACTTTGGCACTTAGAAAAACATCACCAAACATCTCATTCTTTCTCTCTTTCACGTGAGAAGCTCCATTACTTTCCAACCTTCACTAAATTTTCCATTCTTCACCATTTCACTCCATTTCAAGCTTTGGAGCTTTGAAGAAAGTTGTAGAGAATCACTTTCTAAAGGTAACCCTCTCTTCTCATCTCTTAGGTTGGTAGACTTATAGAGTTTAAGAGTTTTTAGGTTTATGTTTTCATGAGGGTTTGTTAGAAAATGTTACTTTACATGGTTTTTGTTCCATGAATGTTGTTCATGAGGTCTAGAGAAGCATGTGTAGGCTTTGTTGTTTCGTTTTTCATGAGTTGGTGAAAAATCTCATGAGAAAAGTTAGGGTTTTGGTTTGGTTATGTATTGATCAATTACATGAGGTTATGTTGTAAGGTTTTGAAAAGAAAAGTTGTCTTTGAACCTTTGGACGAAAGGGAAACGCGTTGTATGGTTTTGTTTTGGAAAATCCGATGAAAAATATTTTGAGGTTTATGAAAATATTTTCCTAAGTGTTTTTGAGTAGTGTTTTGGGGTCAAAAGGGTTTAAACCTATTGTGACATGTGGTGTCGCTTTTTACCTTGAAAACAGGTTTGAAAATGATTACCGGACGGTTAAGGCCCGTAATAAAACTTGTGCTTGGATTTGGTTTTGATTTTGGAAATGAAAATCAAATAACTTGTACTCGAAGCAACCAACAAGCTTTCGGAAAATGAATTGCTTGCTTATGAAAATGGTTTGCTTTTATGCTTTGAAAAAGTGTTGGGAACTAATAGAATCAAACTAGGTTTGGGTGGAAAAAGGTGGTGTGAGTTGCTGTCTTGTGCTGTCATGACAGGTGCAACTCGCCGGGCGAGTGGTTACTCGCCAGGGCGAGTGTCACAGGTCCTGACAACACGCCAGGGCGAGCTCCAGAGCGAGTAAGACCAGAACTCTCTGCCTTCACTCGCCACCAACTCGCCAGGGCGAGTTCTGGGACCTAAAATTTTGGATTCTGATTTCTAAACTTGGTTTTTAACTTTCTAATCCCTTTTTATTAATTTATGGAAGTGGTTGGGATTGGAAACGAGTTTTTCGGGTACTCGGAAAGTGCGTAGCTTGTAACGCAAGAAAACGGCCATTTTGCATTTCAAATTATTTAAGACTTTTGACTATTGTTTTGGGTCCTAAAAATAGTACAAATAACTCATGGTGGTCGATCAATACGATAGATTTTGGTTTAGTATCCGAAAGAAGGATTTTACCTTAGAGAACCTTTGGGTTTTGGGGTTTTAGAGTCCAAATCATTAAGGATTGATTGGTTATGGTTTTGATTGAAATACTTTGCTTGTTTTAGGAAGCAAGTAAGTGTTGTGCGAGCGTGTGATAGTTGAGTGCTTGACGAGGTAAGGGCTCCACTTTATTTCTGTCTTTAAATGGTTACGACATGCTTTGTTTTGCTGTGTGTGCAATTGCTGTGTGCTTGGGCATGTTTGTATTTATATATTCTCGTTGATGAGATCGTGGTTATAATATGTGTGCAAATTACATATGATTGGAAAATGTATGTATAGTGTGATGCTTTGTACATAGGCTTTAGGCTATGTGAATGTTTGCATGAGCATATATGAATGCGTGCGTCTGATGAGACTACGCGAGGATTTTGTCTTGTGTGACTATCCTGTATATGCCAAAGAGAATATATGCCATGCATTTCATAGTTGCGTGCCTAGGTGTATGTCTGTGTGACTTTGCCTACGTACCGGGCGTTTGACTGTGTGGCTTCGCCAAATCCCTCTGGATTTATATTGAGTTGGTGTTTGTCTGTGTGACTTCGCCTGGTGTTTGTCTGTGTGACTTCACCTGCCTTGTGTGGCATTTTAGTGCGGGTACGTATATTTCTGTGTGGCTTTGCCTACCCCACGACTCTTCGAGGAGAGGTTAATTTTCCGGAAAATCATGCATGTGGCGGCCAGTGATTGGTGTCCCACTCATTGTAGAAGTCTGCATTAGGCTTGGTGTGCATTTATTTATATAAGCCCGTTGGTGGGAACTACTTTTGAGATTAAGAGCTTTCTCTTGTGTTTGTGGAAATATTTGTTATGTGTACAATTTTTCGCACCGGATATATATATATATATATACTTGTATTTTGTGGTGACCCTTTCTTTCATTTGCGGGCTCATCCCACCCAGATGATGGGTTAGGTCGTGGTGACGACGGTGGCTGTTCCAGGCCCCAGTGAGCGGTTGGAGCATTAGCTTAGAGTAGTTAGACTATGCGCCGGTGTGTTTTGTGCACCGTGCTTTTTGGTTAGCATAGGATTTCTAACTTGTTTTGTGGTAAGTGTTCGAATACTTGGACTTGGATTGTAATTATTCAGGAAATACACTTTGCTTGTCGAAGCACCTTTTAGTAATGAGTTCCTTGTATATTTGAATGCCGGTTCATTTAAAATCTTTTACGCGCACTCTGAGTGTTAGTTGAAAAAGAAAAAAAAAAAAATAATGCCCTTTTTGGCTTGCGAAAAATGGGGTGTTACATTTTTGGTATCAGAGCACGGCTTTAAATCTTCAAAGGGAAAGTGTATACTTGAGTCGTTAGTCCAGAGTCGGTTAGAACGTAACTAGTGTGGAGTTAGTTCTAGTGTTTGTTCTGTGTCGGGTTTCGAGTTAGTAATCCGTGGAGTGAGATATTCTGTTAGGATTCAGAATTGTAGGACTAAGGATCTAATCAGAATTGGTATTGTGCAGAAATCGAATGCCTCCAAGAAGGGCACCTACTGTACCTATGGCGGACAATGTGGATGTGAATCAGATGGCTTATGCCATGCATACAATGGCAGCGGCTGTGACAGCTCAGAGCCATGCTAAGGCGCAGAGAGATCTGGAAAAGCGCGAAAGGGAAATACTTGCTGCTGGTTCTAGACTTCTTTCAAATTTCAACCACCAGACACCTCCAAAGTTTAATGGGGAGGGAGGCCCGGAAACTGCTGATTTGTGGCTCCAATCTGTGGAGAGGATATTCGGGGCGATCCATTGTCCGGAGGGAGAGAAGGTGGTCTTAGCTACCTATCAATTACTCGGGGGTTCTGAGTATTGGTGGAGGAACACCCGTATTATCATGGAGAATGGCCATGAAGAGTTGAATTGGGAGAACTTCAAGAGGAGGTTCTTGGCCAAATATTTCCCTGAGACAGCTAGGGAAAGGTATGGGGAAGAGTTTTTGAGACTGAGGCAAGCAGGCATGAATGTTGAAGCATATGCCAAGAAGTTCGAATCACTATCCCGTTTCTTCCGCTTCTTTAGGGATGGGATAGATGAGGATTATATGTGCCGTAGATTCCAAGATGGGCTGAGGTACGAACTGCAGGATGCGGTTGTGCCATTGGGTATTCGACAATTCCAGGTCCTGGTTGAAAAGTGCCAAGAGGTGGAAGACATGAAGAATAAGCGGGTGAACCGCCAAGGGAATTCTAATACCGGAGGACCGAGTCGCACCAATAATCGTGGTTCGACCCAGAATAGTGGGAGGCAAGGGAGTGAGCCTTATAACCGTCCTCAGAATAGTAAAGGACCGGGCCGATCGGTGAATCAGGGAACCCGGGGAAAGTCAGAGGGTAGTAAGGGGACTTGCTACAACTGTGGGGAAGCGGGGCATTTTTCTAATGAGTGCACGCAACCGAAGGTGGGAAACACCTGCTACAATTGCAAGAAGCCGGGACACTTTGCTAGAGATTGCAGAGCCCCGAAGACTGGGCCATCGGCAAATGTGGCACAAGGCTCACAAGGTGCCAGACCCGCGGCAAGGGCACGTGCTTACTGTATGGGCACTGAACTGAGTGGGCAGGCTAGCAATGCCATCCACGAGAGCTGTCACATCGCAGGTAATTCTTTAACTGCTTTGATTGACACGGGGGCAACCCACTCATTCATATCTTTGGCATGTGCAAATCGTTTGAGTTTGAATGTATCTGTGCTTCCGTTTGATTTGAATGTTTTGACTCCTGCTAAGGATTTGGTAGTGAATACTGCATGTTTGCATTGTTTGGTAGTAATTCAGAATAGGGATTTTCTGGTTAATTTGGTTTGTCTACCGCTTACATCTCTAGAGATCATCCTCGGGATGGATTGGTTGTCTTATCATTATGTGATTCTAGACTGTGCTCGGAAATTGGTTTTCTTTCCCGAGCCAGGTGTGCGAAAGTACTTGTCTGCGAATCGACTTTCTGTGGTTATGTGTAACGGAGAGCCGGAGATAGTCTCACTTGCTAGCTTAGGAGTGACGTCAGAGATCCGAATTGAGGAAATTCGAGTGGTTCAGGATTTCCAAGATGTGTGTCCATCGGAGATTCCAGCTTTTCCTCCGTGTAGAGAGGTGGAATTCTTTATTGACTTGCAACCGGGTACGGGTCCGATTTCAGAATCAGCTTATCGGATGGCTCCAGCCGAGTTGGTAGAGTTGAAAAATCAGATTGAGGACTTGTTAGAGAAGGGTTTCATAAGGCCTAGTGTGTCGCCTTGGGGAGCACCGGTCTTATTGGTTAAGAAGAAGGATGGGAAATCTCGTCTATGTGTGGATTATCGGAAGCTTAATAAGGTGACTATCAAGAACCGATATCCATTGCCGCGTATTGATGATTTGATGGATCAGTTGAGGGGAGCCTCAGTGTTTTCCAAGATTGACTTGAAATCTGGTTATCACCAGATAAGGGTACGAGATGAGGATATTCAGAAAACGGCGTTTAGGACGCGTTATGGACATTATGAGTTTTTGGTGATGCCGTTTGGAGTGACGAATGCACCTGCGATCTTCATGGCCTACATGAATCGGATATTCAATTCATTTTTGGACAAGTTTGTAGTAGTGTTCATTGATGACATTTTGGTGTATTCGAAAAGTGAAGAGGAGCATGAAGAGCATCTTCGCTTGGTTTTGCAAGTTTTGCGGGAGAAAAGGTTGTATGCTAACCCGTCAAAGTGTGATTTTTGGTTGGAAGAGGTGAATTTCCTGGGCCATGTTATATCAAAAGAGGGAATAGCCGTGGATCCAGCCAAGATTGATGCGGTACTTTCATGGAAGCAGCCTCAAACAGTGACTGATGTGAGGAGTTTTGTCGGTTTGGCCGGTTATTACCGAAGATTTATAGAAGGTTTCGCTAAAATTGTGGCGCCAATGACACAACTTACGCGAAAAGATCAACCGTTTGCTTGGACAGAGAAGTGTGAGTTGAGTTTTCAGTTGTTGAAGGAGCGTTTGACGACTTCACCAGTCTTGATGTTACCACAGTCGGAGGAACCGTATGAGGTTTATTGTGATGCTTCTCATCAAGGGTTGGGTTGTGTGTTGATGCAACACAAGAGAGCAGTAGCTTATGCGTCAAGGCAACTTAAAGTGCATGAAAAGAATTATCCTACGCACGATTTAGAGCTTGCGGCCGTTGTTTTCGCATTGAAGATTTGGAGACATCATCTTTATGGTTGCACTTTTGTCGTGTTTAGTGACCATAAAAGTCTTAAGTATCTGTTCGATCAGAAAGAGCTTAATATGAGGCAACGGAGGTGGATGGAAACTTTGAAAGACTTCGACTTCACGTTGGAATACCATCCGGGAAAGGCTAATGTGGTAGCCGATGCTTTGAGTAGGAAGAGTGTGTCGGTTTGTTCGGCACAAATGGCTAGTCAACAAGAGTTGTTGAGAGAGTTTCGTGACTTGCACCTAGAGGTAGAGTTTGCCTTAGGGAATATGAGACTGGGTATGATTACCATCTCGAACGGTTTGTTGGAGGATATTGCTAATTGTCAAGATAACAAGTTCCTTATGGAGAAAAGGGCTTTGATTGTTCGAGGAACCAACCGAGATTTCAAGGTGGGATCGGACAATATCTTGAGGTGTCAAGGGAGAGTGTGTGTACCCGAAGCTATGGGCTTGAGAAACATCATTCTAGGGGAGGCACACAAGAGTAAACTTAGTATACATCCTGGAGCGACAAAGATGTATCAAGACCTGAGGCATGATTTCTGGTGGCCAGGTATGAAAAAGGATGTGGCTGAGTATGTGGCGTCGTGTCTGACTTGTCAGAAGGCGAAGATTGAACATCAGAGGCCGGCAGGGATGCTGCAGTCATTAGATATCCCCGAGTGGAAGTGGGATAGCATTTCTATGGATTTCATCACTGGTTTACCTAAGACCAGGAGGAAGCATGATTCCATTTGGGTGATAGTGGATCGATTGACTAAGTCCGCTCATTTTCTACCGGTAAGGATTACGGATACGGCGGCAAAGTTGACCGATGTGTATATTGCTGAGATTGTGAGGTTACATGGGATTCCGTCAAGTATAGTGTCGGATAGAGATCCAAAGTTCACTTCACATTTTTGGAAGACCTTGCATGAGGCGTTGGGGACGAAGTTGAGATTGAGTTCTGCCTATCATCCCCAGACCGATGGGCAGACTGAGAGAACAAATCAGTCACTAGAGGATTTATTGAGAGCATGTGTGCTGGATGATCGTGGGAGTTGGGACGACGTGTTGCCGTTGATAGAGTTCACGTACAACAATAGTTACCATTCGACTATCGGAATGGCACCATATGAGGCTTTGTATGGGAGAAGATGTCAGACTCCTTTGTGTTGGTACCAAGATGGGGAAAGTATGATAGTAGGACCAGAAATGGTACAACAGACGACGGACAAGGTCCGAAAGATAAGGGCAATGATGAAGGTTGCTCAAGATCGACAAAAGAGTTATGCGGATAGGCGTCGGAGGCCTTTAGAGTTTGAGGAGGGAGATCACGTATTTCTCCGTGTTACTCCAACAACGGGTGTTGGAAGGGCTTTGAAAGCGAAGAAGTTGACTCCGAAGTTTATAGGGCCTTATCAGATTTTGGAACGGATTGGGAAGGTAGCATACCGGATCGCGTTGCCACCGGTACTATCTTTGATTCATGACGTGTTCCATGTGTCGCAATTGCGGAAATATACACCGGATCCATCACATGTGATTACACCAGATGATATCCAGTTGAGGGATAACTTGTCATTCGAGGTTCCGCCGATCAAGATTGCGGATAGGAAGATGAAACGTTTGAGAACGAAAGAGATACCTTTGGTGAAGGTAATATGGAATGAAGCTACAGGAGATACGACCTGGGAGCTCGAGAATAAGATGAAAGAATTATACCCCAGTTTGTTTGACGACGTCTAAGTTTCGAGGACGAAACTTCTTTTAGGGGGGTAGTATTGTAAGACCCAAGATTTCTTTGTATAGTTGGTTTAAGGAATATTAGGGTTTCGATGTGTTCGTGTGACGAAACATCGTGTAATTATAAGCTTTTGCTGTAATCGAGTCTGTTTAGTGCTCGTGCACTGTAATTGTACAGACTTTTGTCTTGTGATCCTGTTTCTTGTATAAGAAGTTATTTGTGGTTTCAGAATAACGAGTTTTGGATTATTCTTGTTTTTGGAAAAACGAGTAGGATTTTACCCGCGGATGGAAAATCTTACTGCGTCTGTTTTAAGTGAGGTTTCGGATGGGAGTTATATATATCTGCGCGGGTTAGGATATATCCTGAGATTAATTTTCTGAGGTATGGAAGAAAATTACAGTCGCGGAAAAAGATTCGGCGATAAGTTTTGGAAATGTTAAACGTTAGACGTTCTTTCCGTAGGTTTTGTGTTTTGGTGAGTTTCGTTCGTCGCGGCGCGCGAGAACTGAACGTGTGAGTGTTTCTATGAGGTTTTGAGTTTTACCTCAAGTGGATTTGTTTTGGTTTGATCCAATGGCTATGGTTTGGTCTTGGCATTGTGTTTTTGATCCAATGGCCATAAGCCATCAAGAGCTTTGTAAATAGTAAGGAGGTTTGATGACTTTGGCACTTAGAAAAACATCACCAAACATCTCATTCTTTCTCTCTTTCACGTGAGAAGCTCCATTACTTTCCAACCTTCACTAAATTTTCCATTCTTCACCATTTCACTCCATTTCAAGCTTTGGAGCTTTGAAGAAAGTTGTAGAGAATCACTTTCTAAAGGTAACCCTCTCTTCTCATCTCTTAGGTTGGTAGACTTATAGAGTTTAAGAGTTTTTAGGTTTATGTTTTCATGAGGGTTTGTTAGAAAATGTTACTTTACATGGTTTTTGTTCCATGAATGTTGTTCATGAGGTCTAGAGAAGCATATGTAGGCTTTGTTGTTTCGTTTTTCATGAGTTGGTGAAAAATCTCATGAGAAAAGTTAGGGTTTTGGTTTGGTTATGTATTGATCAATTACATGAGGTTATGTTGTAAGGTTTTGAAAAGAAAAGTTGTCTTTGAACCTTTGGACGAAAGGGAAACGCGTTGTATGGTTTTGTTTTGGAAAATCCGATGAAAAATATTTTGAGGTTTATGAAAATATTTTCCTAAGTGTTTTTGAGTAGTGTTTTGGGGTCAAAAGGGTTTAAACCTATTGTGACATGTGGTGTCGCTTTTTACCTTGAAAACAGGTTTGAAAATGATTACCGGACGGTTAAGGCCCGTAATAAAACTTGTGCTTGGATTTGGTTTTGATTTTGGAAATGAAAATCAAATAACTTGTACTCGAAGCAACCAACAAGCTTTCGGAAAATGAATTGCTTGCTTATGAAAATGGTTTGCTTTTATGCTTTGAAAAAGTGTTGGGAACTAATAGAATCAAACTAGGTTTGGGTGGAAAAAGGTGGTGTGAGTTGCTGTCTTGTGCTGTCATGACAGGTGCAACTCGCCGGGCGAGTGGTTACTCGCCAGGGCGAGTGTCACAGGTCCTGACAACACGCCAGGGCGAGCTCCAGAGCGAGTAAGACCAGAACTCTCTGCCTTCACTCGCCACCAACTCGCCAGGGCGAGTTCTGGGACCTAAAATTTTGGATTCTGATTTCTAAACTTGGTTTTTAACTTTCTAATCCCTTTTTATTAATTTATGGAAGTGGTTGGGATTGGAAACGAGTTTTTCGGGTACTCGGAAAGTGCGTAGCTTGTAACGCAAGAAAACGGCCATTTTGCATTTCAAATTATTTAAGACTTTTGACTATTGTTTTGGGTCCTAAAAATAGTACAAATAACTCATGGTGGTCGATCAATACGATAGATTTTGGTTTAGTATCCGAAAGAAGGATTTTACCTTAGAGAACCTTTGGGTTTTGGGGTTTTAGAGTCCAAATCATTAAGGATTGATTGGTTATGGTTTTGATTGAAATACTTTGCTTGTTTTAGGAAGCAAGTAAGTGTTGTGCGAGCGTGTGATAGTTGAGTGCTTGACGAGGTAAGGGCTCCACTTTATTTCTGTCTTTAAATGGTTACGACATGCTTTGTTTTGCTGTGTGTGCAATTGCTGTGTGCTTGGGCATGTTTGTATTTATGTATTCTCGTTGATGAGATCGTGGTTATAATATGTGTGCAAATTACATATGATTGGAAAATGTATGTATAGTGTGATGCTTTGTACATAGGCTTTAGGCTATGTGAATGTTTGCATGAGCATATATGAATGCGTGCGTCTGATGAGACTACGCGAGGATTTTGTCTTGTGTGACTATCCTGTATATGCCAAAGAGAATATATGCCATGCATTTCATAGTTGCGTGCCTAGGTGTATGTCTGTGTGACTTTGCCTACGTACCGGGCGTTTGACTGTGTGGCTTCGCCAAATCCCTCTGGATTTATATTGAGTTGGTGTTTGTCTGTGTGACTTCGCCTGGTGTTTGTCTGTGTGACTTCACCTGCCTTGTGTGGCATTTTAGTGCGGGTACGTATATTTCTGTGTGGCTTTGCCTACCCCACGACTCTTCGAGGAGAGGTTAATTTTCCGGAAAATCATGCATGTGGCGGCCAGTGATTGGTGTCCCACTCATTGTAGAAGTCTGCATTAGGCTTGGTGTGCATTTATTTATATAAGCCCGTTGGTGGGAACTACTTTTGAGATTAAGAGCTTTCTCTTGTGTTTGTGGAAATATTTGTTATGTGTACAATTTTTCGCACCGGATATATATATATATATATACTTGTATTTTGTGGTGACCCTTTCTTTCATTTGCGGGCTCATCCCACCCAGATGATGGGTTAGGTCGTGGTGACGACGGTGGCTGTTCCAGGCCCCAGTGAGCGGTTGGAGCATTAGCTTAGAGTAGTTAGACTATGCGCCGGTGTGTTTTGTGCACCGATACCGTGCTTTTTGGTTAGCATAGGATTTCTAACTTGTTTTGTGGTAAGTGTTCGAATACTTAGACTTGGATTGTAATTATTCAGGAAATACACTTTGCTTGTCGAAGCACCTTTTAGTAATGAGTTCCTTGTATATTTGAATGCCGGTTCATTTAAAATCTTTTACGCGCACTCTGAGTGTTAGTTGAAAAAGAAAAAAAAAAAAATAATGCCCTTTTTGGCTTGCGAAAAATGGGGTGTTACACGTTTTCTTGGTTCATCTATTAAAGAGGGGTGATTTAAGATCAATTTTGATCCGGAATCTCCCCTCTTGATCATTTTTTTAATTTCTTTTTCAATTAAATAAGTGAATTACACATAATTTTACGTTTCATTTGAGTTTTTTACTTTGTGATTTCCTAATTTGTTGTTGTTTAATTTCCGTCTTGGTGCGGAGTTGTTTGTTATCTCGTCTTCGTACGGTGTTTGTTTTGATTTTCCGTCTTTATACGGTGTTTGTTTGGTTCGATTCAAATTCAGTGCAGATTCAATGATTTTGGAATCGTCAACGTTGCAGATCCGGATGCATGACTATTCTGGACACTTGAATTTTGTTATATCAATGGTATGCTTTGTCATATTTGTAGACATTAGGCCATTTCATGCTATTTTTCTTATTATATCCTTAATTTTTTATTTCTCTCTTGTTTCAATTTTTTCAATTATCTTTCTCATACAATTAATGAAGGACAATTTGGTAAAATTACTCGTAATTTCTCTTTTCTGTACAATAATAATTACATTTCTTAATTTGTGTAATATGATCAAAATGACTTATATTTTAAAACAAATGAAGTACTTGAAAAGAATTCAATTCCACTCTCCAATTCTATATTCTAATACATAGAAAATTTTAATCCGCAGAAAATCCTACCCCAATTTTCAATCCCTAATTTAATACTACTCCAATTTAAGATGTTGCATAAAAGAATTCAACACTTGCGATAAATACTACTCCCTCCGTCCCATTTTAATTAAGTCAGTTGACTGTCTCACGTTTGTCAATATAAAATTTTAACGATTAATATCTTTAATTGTATAATAGTAAAAATTATAAAAATTTAATATTTTGAAAATACTCATCGTGACGAATCTAACAAGATCTTATATGTTAATATTTATTTTTAGGCTTAAATAGTGTTTTAATCCCTGCAATTCTCTCTCATTTTGAAAAGAGCCCCTTTTAAAAAAAAATTGATTTTAGCCCCTGCAAAATTTGAAAGTTTTGAAAAGAGCCCCTGAACATGAATTCTTGGTGTCATGTCACCATTTTATTGACGTGACACTTGTTGACTGGGGTGATGAGTACATGTGTCACAATTATGCTGACGTGGCATTACACACGTGTCACCGTTTTGCTCTGTTCATCTTTTTCGAAATACTGTTCGTAATTTCGTGTACTATTTCGTGTAGGAATCGACGGCTGAGATTTGCTCTAGTGTTCACTAGTGTACTCATCACCCCAGTCAGCAACTGCCACGTCAATAAAATGGTGACATGGCATCAAGGATTCCTGTTCAGGGGCTCTTTTCAAACCTTTCAAATTTTGCAGGGACTAAAATCAATTTTTTTTTTTAACAGGGGCTCTTTTCAAAATGAGGGACAATTGCAGGGACTAAAACAATATTTAAGCCTTATTTTTTTCTATGAATAGAAAAATAAAGTTAAAATGAGATACATAAATAGTATCTATAATCAAAATGGCTCAATTAAAATGGGACGGAGGAATTAATGTCAAACCACATATCTTTGGGATCCACACCCACTGAAGGGAAAAGTTATTATGCATAAGGATTTTCCTTATGCATGGTGCATAAATAAATCTCCACCATTTATACTCTAAAAATATTAGATGTACTTAATCATGTCAATGCTACAAATGGTGGAGATTTGTTTATGCACCATGCATATGGAAAATCCTTATGCACCATAACTCTTCCCCCCACTGAACTTAATATTTTCTCACCTCTATTATTGATTATATTAAATTCCAAATTTTAAGCGGTGAATATTATCATTTTCGTGTGTACACTTTTTATAAAATTAATTATTAAATTAGTTTATAAATATAAAAAATCATAAAATTAAAAAAATTAATTTATGTTTAATTCTTTCAATTAACAAAGAAAATAATAAGTAAATAACTCAAATGCTACGTAAAATATTTTATCCAAAAATGATATATAAGCTCATCAGAAAAAACTCTTACCAATTAGTCTATTTTGATCTTATAAAGCTTGGTAGACTTCTTTTTTATTGCGGAAAGCTTATATAAGATATGCATTGATAGTGTACGACTTTTTTACATATATATTCAATAAATTACATCATTATACCATTTTTTTTATATAATTTAAATCCATACTATAAGCTTAAAATTTAACCTTACCAAATAGATACATAATTCTGCAGCCCTAACTCAGGGGCGTACGTCACTGGTAAAAACATTATGAAATAGACACAACAACATGAAATACAAATAGACAAAATTGGCGCAATAGCAATTCACAAAATTTACAACAAACTACAGGTGGGGTGGAGGTGTTAATGGTATGGTGTGACTACAACTTGATGGAAAGTGGTCATTTAATTATAGTTGTTTTTACCGAATTTAATTATAGGTTGTAATTGGTGGTGTGGGTGATTTCAATTGTAATATTTTGTTAAAAAAAGTCCCTTCGGGAACATCCGATAAAATTGAAACGATACAGAGAAGATTAACATGGCTCCTACACAAGGATGACATGCAAAAATTGATAAATGGTCCAAAGTTTTGGCACGTGGTCATCTGGACTTTGTGGCGGTTTAGGAATGATAGAATCTTCTTGGACAAATTGGTCGAGGAGCATGAGATTGTAAAAAAGATTAAATAATCATCTCGTGGAAATGACTATTGGCTAAAAAGATTAGTGTACCTTGTTTATTTTACCAATGGTGTGTTAATCTTTTTTATTGTATAGTTCGATAATCTTTCATAGGGTTGGTATAGATCTTTACGTACAAATTATTGTGGTGGTTTAGTTCTCGCAATTGAACTAGTACTTAATATGCTTTTACTACATGGGTGGGTTGAGTACAACTTGTTATGCTTTTCCCAAAAAAATTCATCACTCTTTCCTCACTTCATCATTAAACTCAAATTTTTCTAAAACTTCAATGTTTTCAATTTTCCCCAAAATTCAAAACTCTAGCTAGCCCACAAATTCTTAACTTGAATCTTTGAATCTTCAATACATTACCGAATCTGCAAATAATGAGCGAGGAACACCGATTGTTTCACCTTTTTACATAACACCAAAGTCACTTCAACCTATATAATACATTCTCCCTTTATTCATCACAAATGGAGCAATCCAGCAACAATGGACAAAGACATCATATTCCACTAGCATTGAACTTAGGTACCTGCTTCGGCCACGTGTTGAATATTAAAAGATTCGGGTTTCAAATTGTAGTAGTGGCGTTACCATCGAAGAAATAGCTTTCCTCTTCTGCGATTCAGTTAACAATTTCGGGGTTGAGGTTTTGAATTTGAGGAAAAATTGAATATTGAAGCTTTAGGAGAATTTTAGTTTAATGATGAAGGTAATGAATTTTTCTGTGTTGATGAAGATGATGAATGAGTTAATAAGTTTTTTCAGATTTTCTGGGTTTGTGATGGAATGTTACTAGATTGGGGATGCAGCGAGCTACTAAGAAAAAAGCTTTAGCCGAGATGCAGCGAGCTATGGTCATGAAGAGTGATTATGTGACAAATAAGAATGCAGGAGATACCCAGAAACCGAAAATAAGTCATTCTAACAACAAGATAAAGAAAACTATGGCGCCACCCGAAGGTTCTAAAAAAAGTAGTAAGAAGTGAAGTAATATTAATATGGGAAACAGGTATGATTAAAATTTATTTTCGTCTCCTATGTATACTTTTGAATTGAAAACATTTTTTTAAAAAATTTACACTTACATATGTAATAAAAATGATCTAATCTTCGATATCATAACAACAAAATGATCTAAACTTTTTTAAAGACTTTACACTTACAAATTTTCATCTCTTAGGTTCTACGTAACAATTCTTATTCCTCTTACCAGATTAAAATGCATGTTCTGAAATTTTTCTCAAAAATTTGTTCTGAAACTTTTCTCAAAATTTGTCTTGGAATGTTTTTTTAAAAAAATCGTCGAAAGACCTAAAATGTTCCATAGTTTGTATATATGAATGTTTGTTTTTTGTTTTTATATATTTGTGTGCCAATAATATGCCAAAGGAGAGTCATGAGTAAAACTAAATAATACGAGGCTTGACCTAAAAACAAATCTATTAAAGAGGGGCTAATATTTAGAGCTTAACAAAGAGAGAGAAAAGGGTCCTTTTAATATTGAGCTTTTTTGACATCTCTACTCTACTATTATAAAAAAGTATTTATTTTTATAAAGAGACTCAACTATTAATTTTTACAGGTTCAAGGTTTCCAATATATTGTATTTTAGTTTCAGAACAATTTAATTTAAAATTTCAAATAATTGAACGAGTATCATACAAATTAAAACCTTCATATTTTTTTTTTCAGTTATATTATTTTTCTTAACATAAAAAAGATATATGTTATTCATCATTTCTGAATTTTTTGCAAATATAGTCGGCGTATGAAGAAAGTTTACATCAGCAGATCCTTTTGTGTAATGTATTAAAGATATTATTTTTGTAATATGTTACACGGTTTCTCTCTCTAGAAAAACTCTCTGACCTCTCTCTAGAAAAAACACAGATCTGCTTTTCCCTTTCAATCCAAACTTTTTTTTAACGATGTAGACATGGTGGTGGTGGTGGTGCGACGAGGAAGAGGCCTCTCCTCCGCACCACGTGTCCAGATCGGCGCCGGTTTTTCTTCTCTGGTTTCGACCCTTTTTCGTTTTCCTGCTAGTTTCGTGTTTCTCTTTATGATGTTGTTCTGCTTAAGGGTCTGGAAAGCGGTGGTGGTGGTGGTGGTGTTGCGGCGCCGCCGGAGGTGGTGCTGGTGTTATTGGTTCAACCGTCGTGGTTCTGTTTTCACGCGTTTTCTATTTGTGAGGTGTTGTTTCACGTTTTGGTTCAAGCGTGCTCTGTGTTGACGGGTTGGAGGTGGTTTTGTTTCCATTTGATTGCTTTCACAGGTAACTTGGCCTACTGGTTGTTGTTGGGGCGTGGCTGCTTCTGCGTACTGGTTTATGTTTTTTCTGCTGCCTTTGTTTTATTTGTGTTGATAGCTTTTTTGGTGTTGTGGATTTTGTCATTTTGTGTTTTAGTGTGTTGTTTGTGCTTCCTGGTTTCTTGAGGGAAGCTGTTGTAACTTCTTTCCCCACATGATGGTTTCTAATGTGGGTCACAGATCTGCAGTGCATTGGTGGAGGTAGTTATGTTTTTAGTTCACGCGTCTTGGTAGTGATCGCAGGACCTGAGATGGAGGTGAGGAGCGGTGTAGTGGTTGCGTCGGTTTTGAGATGGGATGGTGGTGGCAGCGACGGTTTTGGGCTTGTTGGTGGCGGCTGCAGTGTGTGTGTGTATCAAACACGAAACTAGCAGGTGTTGGTGTTTGGCTTTTGTTAGAGGAGGGTCTGACGGTGGTTTAAGTGATTTTGTTAGCGGTGGGGTTTTTGGTTTTAGGCGATGTTTGTTCACTGCAGTTTCAAGTTAGGTGATGGCTTCCGGTGAATGGGAGTTGTTTTTTGGATTCTTATGGGCCGATCGCTTTTGCTTCGAGATCGGAAGTTAGTGTCCAGGGCAACTTTCTGGGTCGGGTTGGTGTTTTATTTGGTGGGCTGGAACTAAGGGATGAGATTAGGAGGTGCACCCGGATTATGTGTGGTGTTTGATTTGGTGTTTATTTTTGGCGTTCCGCATATATACGGCGCCTCTGTTATGTAATTTCTTTTTCGTCAGTATCTGTTCATCTTGAACAGAGATCTGATTAATAATATATTTGCCGTTCAAAAAAAAAAAGATATTATTTGTGTAATAATGTTAACTGTGTATCTGGTATGATAGAAAGAAAGAGTGAGAAGCTAAAATTACAGAAATCAATGAATTTAAATTGAAGTTGCTTTAAGCTCATTCATTTAATTGATTTTCGTAATTTTGTTTCCTCACTTTTTCTTTCCATAGAACAATAAATGATATTAGTGTTATTGTAAATATATAGATACAAATAATGGTGTTTTATACTTCATCTCTGTAATATATACAGTTGTTGTTCTAAATGAAATTTTGGCTATTAAGAAAAAAAAATCAGATAAGTCATACAGAATATAAAACTTTTAATAAACGTACTCCAACATTGTCACAAATAATAACTATTCTTTCCAGTCATTTTTAAAAGAGACAGTTGAGTTTTTATATTCATTTAATTATGAATGTATTTAAGCTATAATATAGAACAAATACATCAATTATTGAACAAATTTAAAAAAAGAATTATCTCTTATAAAAAGCATCGGAGTATTTCAATATATCTAACTTTAACAAAAAACAAAATGTTACCCAATTTTTTCTCAATATATCTAATGTTCTACCGCACAACTAGAATTAATTACTCATTATATAAGAACCAGACAATAATTAAATTTGGCCAAACATAATTTCCATCAAGACAGCTGCTTATATATATAAATTTGGCCAATTAAACATAATCTCAAATAACGTTTTAACCGATATAAATTTTACTGTTGGATAGAAAGTTTATATCATATAGATTATTGACGTAAAACTTCAAACAAATCCAAAATCATTTAATATGTTATAAAGATACATCAAAATTAAAAGTTTGCATCTTTTTTAAATGTCGTTAGTCTTTATGAGTCATATCCAATGATTTTTGGATTTATCTGAAATTTTACACAAATGATCTATATGATATATATATATATATATATATAGATATAAACTTTAATTCAAACGGTGGATTCTATGCGTTGGGTTCGGTTAGGTTTGATTCTAGTGTGGCATGATGTTGTGTGGACTATCTGGACCTCCCGGAATGATATCATCTTTGCTGGTGGGTCTTCATCTATTGGTACTCAAGTGAATAACCCGGGTACCCTGCGAGTGGGAGGTACAACCTCTTTTGTGTTGGTCCAGCAGGTTAGCTGAGAATGCGGTGCCTGGTTGTTTCAGGTTCGGGTTGAGTGTTTCCTCTTGGGGTGCGTCTCTTATAGTGGGCTCTTCCTGTCTCTCTTCTTGGTGGTTCCTCTAGGTGGTCGTGGTGTTTTTTACCTTCTAGGAGTTTCTGTTTTGGAGTTTTTGTGGTGTTCTTCTTTTTTCTCTTTATTTATTTGTATCATTTGAGTATTTCTAGTACTCATAACTTGTTTTAAGATCCCTTTCTTTTATATTTGCCATTAAAAAAAACGGTGGATTTTATAAAATTTATATCGGTTAAAATGTTATTTAGAAATATAACATTAATTTGGTGTCATTTGATCCTAGCTGTGTATATATGTTGCTAATTTATAGCCACTTAATAATATAAAGGTGTAAATTAATAATCCGCACATTTTTCGGAAGGTCAAAAAAATAAATTTACTATTTAAATCTAGTCAAATGTGGGTTAATTTGGTAACATTATTTAGCATCTACTTGTTAATTTATACTTATTTAGAAATTAAGGTAATTCAAATATAATCATTTGGATTATTTATAATTTCAAATTCTCTAAAATTTTAAATTACTTCACTGATAGGGTTGGCTGAAGCCTAAAGTAAGTGAGGCTAAGGCTAGGCTTTAGGCCCCCAAAATTTTGCTTATTTATTTCATCGGTTTATTTGTCATTCAAACACTCTAAAGTTTTTTTTTTTTTTTGAAGACTTCAAACACTCTAAAGTTATTCATTTGTTTATTTTTACTTCAGATGAACCTTAAATAGACAATTTCCACTAATTATTATTTTAAAAAAATATCAAATTGTTGAAACTGCCACTGCCTATAATTGAGATTTTTACTTTTTAATTAATACAAAAGTACCAAAATTCATGAATGAAAGTGACATACTGCATGATCCTAAACCAATCGTTAATTGTTTTAGTGGTGATTTGCGTTGAACTTAGTAGGGATGATCATGTTTTAATTCCCTACAACAGCGATCAGGAGGAGACTGAAACCACTTGATGCTGAACCGACTTCCAAACCAGATTAAACTGTGGTGAAAGAAAAAAAAAATAGTGAATGAACCTAGACATATAAGATTGGGGTCTTCTTTTTCCCCCCTTGGTGATTGGGGGGTGGGTAAGTTCGGCAACAGGGAAGATTGAAAAAGCTAAAAATTCGACCATAAGGTCTTGCCTAGGGATGTAAATGGATATCCATGGGCGCGGATAGTATGATATCCGTGTCCGCTCCGTTGGATAAATTAATATGATATTCGTGTCCGCTCCATATCCATGTGGGTATCCGCTAAGCGGGTAATCCATGAATATTGAGTTATCCACAGATATTTACAGATATCCATGAATGACTATTTTTTTTAGGTAATATTAAAAAATGATGATAAAAAATTCAAAATATAAGTAGTATATTGATTACAATAAAATATCCAAATATAATAACATCAAAACATAATATTCATCCATGAAAAGACTATTTTTGTTAAAATATAAATTAAAATGCTATAGGTTATAGTATTTAAGTACATATCTTTAAGTTATTTTATTAAGTTATAACGGATATAGATATCCGCGGACATGAATACTACTAAATCCGCATCCGTATCCATTAAATGCGGGTAATTGAAATATCTGTTTATTTTATCCGCGGATATCCATTAAACTATCCGCTCCATACCCGTGGCGGATTTTATCCGCAGATATCCGCGGATATGGATATTTTTGTCATCCCTAGTCTTGTCCAAGTCCAATTGAAAATTATAATTGTTAGGATGAATATATTTGCTCGAGTCCAATTGAATATGAGACTTCACAGTTATGTATAGGAATTTTGAGTTTTGTTTATCACGACATTTACTAGTAAAAAATAAATGCCCAAATATTCGTATATTATTATATTGAAATTGGCTGTTCTTTTTCTAATAATTTTTCCTTACTTCTACGTACAAAATTTCTCCAATATTTTGCTTTTTTATTTTCATTGTTGAAATTTGAACAATTCAAAATGGCTAATGTAATCGATAACTAAAATTAAAACACAGCAACGAAATTCCTTATGAACACCATATGAACAGAGGATATAATTTCCTAAGTATTTGCATAAATGTTGTACAACAATTGGTAAATGAAATGAACTCTGATTGTCCAATTTATCCTAGGAGAGTTTGACTTTATTAATTTCACCCTTATTAATAATAACTTCTTCATCTCAATTTAAAAGAAAAAGAAGTGTCACAGTGCAATTTAACACTAATTTAACTAATTTTGACTTAGCTCATGCATGGCATCCTCAACTATACACTATGTTTCGTGTGGTTTGTGATATGCTCATATGCATGTGACTAAAACATACCATGAATTACATGTTATATTTCTTCTACATTTCACCGTGTCACCACAAAGTTAATTATAAATATATGTCTCCAATATTAATTAAATCATATGTCCAAAGAAAAAGATAGTATTATCTTGCTACATATTGCTTGAAACTCAAGAAAATCATACAAATAATGAGCTCAAAGAAGTCCTCCTCCTCAACCTCGTCAAGAACTCGAGATGGTTTGAGCTATTCGGAAAACCCTCCTCCTCCCACGGCAAACACTAGTACTTCTCAAAGAAGGTCATCTGGCTCAACCCAGATGCAGCAAGGTATTCGGGATGGTTTGAGCTATTCGAGAAACCCTCCTCCTCCGGCGGCAAACACTAATTCTCAAAGACATCAGACAGTAAATGCAAATGGATTGTCTTACAGCAACACTTAAATGATATATGGCCAACAGGTATAAGAGACACTAAGATTGTATTTGATTTTCCTCTTTAGTCTAATATTATGGACCCTTTCCAAAGACAAATTTATTGTTTTTAATAAATTTTATTAAAATATTATATTTATTCTTCATTTTATATTATTTTAAAATTTATCTTTTACTAAAAATAGTAAGAGTTTCACTTTTAAATTATTTTTGAGACGTTCATATTAAATGCAGTACTAGCTGTTAATATTTTAGATGTTTTAATTTTTCAAAAAGTTTGACCCGAAAAATTTCGCAAATTAGTTTTTGTCTTTTTGGTTGAAGATCCATTTTTATTCCTCACAATTTTTCTCCCAATTTTCCTCACGATTCAATTTAGATTTTATAAAATACAAAACTTAAATTAATCTCTGATATTTTTATACTGGTAACAAATTAGTCTATGTTCCGTTATAATAAATAGACTAATTTATTCTCAGTACGTATAATATTATGGACTAATTTATGTTTTCTTTTTGTCAATAACGGAATTGGACAGTAAAAAATTATAAGGTTCCGAAATCGGTCTTCAGACTATTTTTTATATATAAAGGACATCTAACTTTTGATTCATTGTACTAATTAACAAATCTCTCTTCTCCTCAAATAATTCACAACAAATTTTAATATGGACCACTTCTTCAAGTGGTCTATGGTGGAACAGTAATGAATAACATTATAACGAATATGAATTTAACAAAATTCACCGTTGAATTAAAAGTTTATATCATATAGATCATGCATAAATTTTTAAAAAAAAAATTGAAAAATTGAAATGTTATTAAAACCTTTTAAAATTAACGGTTTATGAGTTTTTATTAAATACCGTTAATCATGATAGGTCTCAATAACATATCAAATGATTTTCAATTTTTCTAAGTGTTTTGTATAAATAATCTAAATGATATAAACTTTCAATTCAACGATGGATTTTGTAAAACTTTATATTTAATCCACACATTTATCATTTGATTTTTTTTTTGCAGGATCTTTTGCTCGTTGAAAACACAAAGGAGAAGAAAATTGCATGCAATAGATTATGTTGTTAGTTAAAAGTTCCATCATTTAATCACATGTAACTAAATCTTATGTTTATATCTTTGTGTCCATATAAGAATAATACCGCGTTTCATTACAGCAAAATTGGAAAGCGGCAGCGGTTGTAACCGCCACGGCATATTCAATCCAACCGCCGTTTTCCAATTTTTTTTTAGTGTTTATATTAATATTTAGGCTTACAAGTTATATCATTTGTATTGAAACTATGTAAAAGTGTAAGTTATAGTTTCCCATTTGATGATCTCTTTGTGTGTATAGTATAATTTATTATATAAATGTATATTCTTCTTTAGAGTTTTTTACAAGTGATTAAATGCATGTACTATATATAAGGAGTCACGTTACTTTATGAGACATGTTATGTTTCTGAAGCACCGGTTAATATAGTATTAAGTTTCTGATTCACATTTTGACTAGGTGGAATCGATTCGTAAATATGTTCGTAAATATATATATATATATATATATATATATATATATATATATATATATATATATATATATATATATGGGGTTTGCTAATTTAGACCCACTTAAAAATATGTGGATCTAAATTAGCAATGTGCACCTTTTCATTTTGGACAAAAAAATCTTGCATTTAGTTATTTTACACTAAGAAATTGAGGATTAGTTAGGTAAATTTTATTAAATAGTGTGCATCCACTTTGCTAATTTAGACCCACTTAATTATAAATATATGCAACCTAAATAAACAACCTAGGAAATAAAAAAAATGACAACTTAAAAAAACATATATACAATCTAAACTTATAAAACTACAAAATTACCCTTTATGTTAAACTTACTTAAAATAGTGAAAGAAGGGTATTGTTGTCCAAAGTGAAAAGGTGCACATTGATAATTTAGACCCACTTAAAAATATTTGGGTCTAAATTAGCAATGTGCACCTTTTCACTTTGGACAAAAAAACCTTGACATTTAGTTTTTTTTTTTTTGACGGAAAGGTGCTTATAGCATTTCATTAATTAAAAGGTGCTCAATACAATTTGGTACATCAACCAAAATCTGGAAACTAGCTGACAATGTGGCCGCCTTGTGGGCAACCTCATTTGCTTGTCTCCGCACAAACTCTACACTAGAGTTACTATAAAAATTTGAGAACATAAGTTTACATTGGTTCAAAATAACACCAAACTCAGTAAAGTCTTGATTCGACGAATGGAAGCTATCCACTACTCTTTTAGAATCCAATTCGAACTCCACTAGTCCTAAATTAAGTTCATGAACCCAATTGAGCGCCGAGAGAAAACCGAGTGCCTCGCCAAGATGCACCTCACATTTTGGAGTAAACCATTCAGTCTTAGCTAGAATAAACACACCTTGGTCGTCTCTGATACAAATGCCAATACCTACTCTGTTTGAGCCGGGCGGAAAGGATGCTTCTATATTACATTTAACCTTTCCAGCCACCGGTTTACACCACAAATTTCTCGCAGAAGCCCGCTGATCAGAATTTGGTTTTGCAGCAACAACACGAACAGCTTTCAAGTTCTGTAACATGTTAATAGCACGAGAAAAAACAAAGTTTTGAGCATCTGTTACATTATTCCAAATTTGGTTGTTCCGTTGCTTCCAAATACTCCAAAGGATACAAGCAAAGACAACTTTATCCTCCTTAGACAGTTGCTGTAATATATTAAAAATGGCTGTATGAGCCTCGGCTGCATTGTCAACAACATTAGAAACAACCTCAGAAAAGGAAGTCATGCTCCACACATTTTGACTACTTGGACATTTTAAGAACAAATGCATGTTGTCCTCTTCGTCACAGTTGCAGAGAGCACATATTTGCTGACAGTCAACTCCTTTGTCACGCAATCGAACACGAGTCGGTACACACCGTCGACAAATACGCCACAAATTTTTTTTGACCTTAGGTGGTGCTTGTAGTGTCCAAATCAGAGTCCAGCAACCATTAACACGTAGATGAGAAGTGTCAATTAACTCGTTAACACAAATACGGAAAGCGCTTTTGACAGAGTAGTCCCCATTACTTTCACCACGCCATATTCTTCTATCATCTGTCACCATAGGGTAAAGCGGAGTAGCAAGAATTCTCGCCGCTGTGGTGTGATCAAACATGCACAAGACTCGACGAACGTTCCACTCTTTGGCATCATTCTCTAGTAAGTCGGAGACATTAAAACCAGCATAGAGTAGATCATTATTATTATTATTAGAGACAAGCGGTGATGCATCAGCAAGCCAATTTTCATTCCATAAAGGAATATTATTTCCATCACCTATTCTCCATCTACATCCTGATCTGATGATGAATTTGGAATTACAAATGCTTCTCCAGACAAAACTTGGATTATGCCCAATGTTAGATTCCAACAAACCACAATTAGGGAAGTATTTTGCCTTGTATAACTTAGAAATTAAGAGCTCAGGATTGGTCAAAATACGCCAACCTTGTTTACCTAGCATAGCCTGATTAAAAGCAGAGAGATTTTTGAAACCCATGCCGCCAACACTTTTATGCATAGATAATTTGTCCCAAGAGAGCCAATGAATACCTTTATTTTGAGCTCCGGAGTGACCCCACCAAAATGCATTAAGCATCTTCTCAATCTCATCACACAAGGAGGAAGGTAATGTGAAGATGCTCATAAAATAAGTTGGGATGGATTGTAGAACAGATTTTATGAGTACCTCACACCCCGCTTTCGATAAACACTTGCTGCTCCATGAATTAATCTTCTTCCATATTCTATCCTTGATAAAATTGAAAGTTGATTTTTGCTTCGTCCGATTAACGATGGCAAT
Source organism: Trifolium repens (assembly GCA_030408175.1). Lineage (NCBI taxonomy): Eukaryota > Viridiplantae > Streptophyta > Magnoliopsida > Fabales > Fabaceae > Trifolium > Trifolium repens. The sequence continues at coordinate 16,704,172 of CP125839.1, read as the reverse complement.
CCTAAATATTTACCTGTACCAAGAACAGTTTGAACACCAAGAGTATCAGAAATATTATGCTGCTCAACTTGGATTACATTGCGGCTGCAGAAAATCTCTGATTTTTGCAAGTTAATAGCTTGCCCAGACGCCGCTTCATAGGTAGCAAGAATATTTTTCATAGTTGTTGCTTCATTCACATTAGCTTTGAAGAAAAGAAAATAGTCATCGGCGAAAAGAAGATGAGATATAATTGGAGCATTCCTGCAAATTTTGACCCTGTGAATATCCCCTCTAGCTTCTGCTTGTTTTATAAGGGCAGTTAAACCTTCGGCACAAATAATAAACAAATAGGGTGATAGCGGGTCTCCTTGACACAGTCCACGGCCTGGTTTAATAGTATCCGTCACATTATCGTTAACGAGAACGGTGTAATCGACCGTTTCAACACATAGCATGATCCATTTCACCCATTCACCGAGAAACCTATTTTACTCATAATGCCTCTGAGATAGCTCCAGTCAATCCTGTCATAAGCTTTACTGATATCAAGCTTGAGAGCAACTTCACCTAGTTTACCTTTAGTCTTAGCCTTCATGTGATGAATAACTTCAATAGCAACCATAGCATTAACTAGAATAGATCTACCAGGGACAAAAGCTGATTGACTATCCGAAATGCATTTATCAAGGACCGACTTTAATCTATTGGCTAATACTTTCGCCACCAATTTATAGATAACATTACAAAGGGAGATGGGGCGCCAGTCTTTCTTAGTCACTTGATCATCCCCTTTTGGTATAAGTACCTGTATTTAGTTATTTTACATTAGGAAGTTGAGGGTTAGTTAGGTAAATTTTATTAAATAGTGTGCACCCACTTTGTTAATTTAGACCCACTTAATTATAAATATATGCAACCTAAATAAACAACCTAGGAAATCAAAAAAAGGACAACTTAAAAAAATATATATACAATCCAAACTTATAAAACTACAAAATTACCCTTTATACTAAACTTACTTAAAATAGTGAAAGAAGTGTATTGTTGTTCAAAGTGAAAAGGTGCACATTGCTAATTTAGACCCACATATTTTTAAGTTGGTCTAAATTAGCAAACCCATATATATATATATATATATATATATATATATATATATATATATATATATATATATATATATAGCGTACGTGTCATACTCGTAAACTTATATTCAAACAACTTTAATTATTCCACAAAATTATAAAAATATTAATCAACTACTAGCCGCCAAACTGGCACGTTCCGTGCCCGTTTGTGCGATCGATATTCGTTTGTGCGATCAGTATTCTTTTTTTTTTTTTTTATGTTTGTTGTGATCGAAATTCTCTATAATAACTACTTAATCTCTTTTTTTATTGGACTTAGTTAATTGATAACTAAGTAACCTCCTTTTTTGTTGTAGCTAGTTATTAAGAAGAAAAAGATAAAATTTTTTTTTTACTATAAAAAAACTGAAAACCTACTTTTATGTGGAAGTTATCTTAGTTATTAATTAAGAGAAAAAAAAAACTGAAAATCTATTTTCATGTGGAAGTTATTTTTCAACATATACAAATATTTAGTTTTTTTTTGGTAGTTTTTTTAAGGGTAAAATAGGAATAATGAAAAAACCATCCCAAAAATCAATCCAAGAACGAACCAGAGACCAAAGAGAACCAAAAGTGCTGCAGGAGAGAAATAAGTGTTGAGCCGATTCAACCTCTCGACATCTAGACACGCAATAGTGAGCATATGAAGATAATATACATCTCCTCCTCTCACACCCTCAACTGCCTCTACCACACCCGCGCCTCCCCCCGACCCCCATCCTAAAGACGACATCTCAGCCACCAAACTCCATTTGGGGGTGTGTTTGTTACGGATTAAAAAAATAGTGATTTTGATATTCAATAATTTAGGTATTACTTTTTAGAGATTTTATAGAAAAGTTGAATTTAATATGTGTTTGTTTATTGTAATAAAAATCTATTTTTTTAATAAAATAATATTTCGTTTGTTTGGTCAGTGCGCATGCCGCTACTCATGAGCCGGATTAGTAGCCCGCCTTTGATGGTCGGAAACCAGTACGAAAGTAAAAAAAAAATATACAATATTTATAAAAGTGATTATTTTTATAAAAAAAAAAAAAAGTGATTGTTTTTTTTAAAAAAAACTATAACAAACGGAGTCTTATGTTCCATTCTTATTCATATTTTCCGATGAAATATCCTTTTGTGGGTTGCGAAGTAATTACAATTTTTTTAGATTGGGTTTGGCAAAGAGAATAGTCAAAGGTTGAAACTTATAGCTAGATAAATTAATTGAATGGTGATCTTCTGCAAAAATAATACTACTAGAATATATATATATATATATATATATATAAATGATGATTTTCTATAACATTTCGGTTTAATTGAATACATATTAGTATCAAGTTACTAATGAATTACGAAAGGTTGAAAATAAACACGTCGCCGGTACAGTTAGCGTGAGAGGTTGAGGACATTTCGTGAGCAACAAGTAGTAGCAGATTATCAATAACTAATTGAACGAAATCAATTAGAGAAAGTGTCAAAGATCTGAAATAAATGTACTTGTCTTCATATTTTCCCGGAACGTATGTATGAAGCTCGATGGAATGTTATATGTTACCGTCGAGTTTGATTACCGTCCTAAGAGAAAGGGTGGAAAGTTCAACGACCAACAACTTATTACCTCAGATAGACACAGCAGCTTGATACTATTATTATATTGCAACTTTCTCAAACTAAAAGATGTTAGTAGAAAGATAGGTCTTGAATCTGCAATGTTTACTGGTTGACGTACCGTTTGACTTAGTTTATTTTATTTTATTTTTTTACTCAATAAAAAGTGAAAATAGTCCTAATAGATTTTCAAAAAATTCTTAATAGAAAAAGTGTTGCCAATATATAGATAAAAGACTTTTGAAGCTAAAAAATACAACAATTACCAATCTGTTTTAACTTTTTTCTAAATTTTTTTTTTAATTTCTACATTTAACTTTCAAATAGCTTTTAAGACATAAAAAAACCGGATCAAACAAATGCTAAGTCTCATTAATGTATTTGGAGGAAAATAATATAAATTCTTTTGTAACACATGCAAACCTACGTCCGAAATCTCTCTAATCTTTGATAATTTTCATCGAAACTGGCTGTTCATTTCCAATCAATATTTCATACTTCTACGTCCGAAATCTCTCTAATCTTTTCCTTCCTTTTTTCATTAGTGTCTAATATTTGATAATTTCAAAATGGCTAACTTGAAATCCATAAACAAAATTAAAACAAAGCATAGAAAATCCTTATGAACAGAGGATATAATTTCCTATGAATTTGGTAGTAAATATGATTGAATGTTATGGCATTTAAACCACAACTACACTCAAAGATTATTATAAATACCCAGGCCACGAATCACAGGTCTTCAAAGAAAGATATAAAAAAATTACATTATTATCTAGCACATTTAGCATACAAATATGGGTTCAGACAAAACAAGTTTAGGCTATTCGAATCCTCCTACGAATAAAAACAATCCGAAAGATCCTAAGAAAAATCCAATTACAAACCAGTATAATGGTATCGGTCATTCGGGAAAGCCTCCTGCGGATAATAAAAATTCAAAAATTACTAAGACAAATCCGGTTGCAAACCAGAAAGGTCTCGCCTATGGCGATGTTCAGCAAAGAAATTAGTCACTTAAGTGCAAGAGGTATATTATTACTTAGCCACTGTGATTGTTTTTTTATTAATTCTTCTCTTGTATTTTTAATGTTTTAATTTTTTTATAAAAATGTTTGGGTTAATATTACAAATTAAAGAAATAAAATTGAATAAGTCATTACAAATTAAAGAAATAAAATTGAATAAGTCATTAGAGATTTAATTTGGATATTAGTTTATTTGAAGGTTACATAAGCTATTTTTATAAGATTTGATCGACTAAGATTTTATTTATAGCACAAACATTTACCATAATATGCGCTTATGTAAAGGATACATAAGTTACTTTTATACATACATATATATATATATATATATATATATATATATATATATATATATATATATATATATATATATATATATACTATGACCGGCTTTCATAAATTATATTGAAGATCTAATGAAAATAAACAAAAGAGATTTATAAAAATTGTCATAAGTTCCTCCAAATATTCTCACAAAATTTATCTCAATAAATAAACTCAAATAAATGAATTGAAACAGAGCATATAGTACATCTAAATTTTGGTTCCTAGTTTTAACAAAACATTCTTCTCCTAACAAATGTACTATTATAAATTTGCATCAACTTAAATTCATTTAATATTTTATGAAATTAAACAAATCCAATTTTTAAATAATCTTAAAATGATTATATTATAGATTTGAAAGTTAAAATAATGGTCATGATTATTGCAGTTATTAATTACAAACCAAACAAATAATAGTTGAGTCTGTCTAATATGAACCTCTACAAAATGGTCGAAAAATGGACCTTCACCATTTTTTTGAAAATAAATTTTATATTTTTTTTTTGACTAAAAAAAAATAAATTTTATATTAATAAAACATGTTGTATTGAAATTTACAAAAAATATAACATGGTCCATCTTTGGACCAAGTTCATATTAACATGTATATAAAAAAGTAAATAATTTTAAAAAGTTAAATAATCTAATCAAAGTTAAGAGACTCACCTCCGCCGAAGTCTCAACAGAAAGTTAAGAGACTCAAATAACATAAGGAACACCAAATTAGTTAGATTATTAAAGTTTTATATTGAATTCACACACTCATCATTTAATAATTTTTGCAGGATCTTTTGCTCGATCGTGGAAAACACAAATTAGGGAAAGAAAATTCCAAGCATTAGATTCTATTGTTAGTTAAAGATTCATTTGTTTCAAATTTGGTTTAATCTGCATTAGTTATGGCTTGCAATTGGTTGTGTTTAGTTATCAAACAATATCCATTATTAGAAAATCAAAATAGAATAAAGTTAGTATAATCACTTGGTGTGGCGAAAGACTTGGAAGAACAAAAGATTTTTCCCAATTTGCTGAGTTATATGTATGTGAAATATAGTGAATATTATTATGTATAGTGAAATTGAACTCATAAATGTATAATCCACTGTATTCTTCCATAGAATTTCTTTTTTGTAAGGTATTCTTGCATAGAGTTTATTCCAAGTGATTATTTCCTTATGGAAAATATAATTAACCAAAATAATAAATACAATTACTCTAAACGAGAGCAACATACTATGAAACAACTAAAATGAAAGAAAAACAACTAACAAATTATGCAACCAAGGCAAGAGAAATGATTTGTAGCAATTGTTTGTCACCTGAGATAATTTATCCGTAGTACCGATGTCCACTGAATTATTACTACTACTACAGACTAGACGCCTTGCCTGTGCATCGCACGGGTCATATGTAGTATCAATTAAATATGAATTTATTTTAAGCTAACAAATGTATTGTGTTATACCCGTTAATATAACAATGTCATTAGAAATATGTTTGATATATAGTTAAAGTAAATACTTCATTCTGACAAAAAAAGAAAAACTTTATTGATTGATATACAATTTAAATTAACAAAATAAAACTAAATATTGATCAACCAATATTAAAACCAATATGGATTTAGTTGAGTGATAGATATACAATTTAAATTTTTATAATAAAAATTGCAAACAAAAAAACAAAATGAAATCTAAACATAAATATATTGAAACTTAAATTAAACAGTACAAATGGAACTAAACAGTATGAATATCATTACATAATAGCCATTAAAAAAATAATTGATATATCAACCAACTACTAAACAATATAGAATTTTTTTTGTAAACCACATTTCCGATTGTATTTGAATCTTTACTTTTATAGTCAGTTACTCAAATCCTTTTATATTACAAATTAAGCTACCAAGATAAACAAATACCAGTAAAAGAGAGATAATTAATTAGTTGTGGTTACTCAAATGCAACTCCAGATTAAACATCAAGACATATACTCAGTATTGAAATGGTTGGAGTAGCAGGTCTGAACTTGCAGCGTAGTGCATAGACTTTGAAAAAGAGTTTAGTTAAAGAACACCACATATCACAATATATAATAAGAACCTTGATCCCATATACATATTTAATCAGCACCCGATATCAATGGCAGAATAGATATATCTCAAACCAAAAATACATAAAACATTGAAACATTGAATAATAAATATAATGGAAGAAAGAAACACGCCTTTCATAATTTATATTATGTGTAGCTATTGTCACCCCAAACACATCTTCACTTTTATATCGTAACTGCTACTATCACTTGATAGCTTTAAATAAAACAACCTATCAATGTGTCATTGCCGCCGCTCCAATGTGCCACTGCACCAACACACGACAACAAACCTTAAATTAATTAGAACGGGAAATGAAAATTTTATTGGAATAGAATGTTGAATATTCAAATTAAGCTTTCAATGTCACATGGAGGATACACAATATATAGCTATGGATTACAAAGAGCATATTGTGCCGTTCAAAAAAAAAAAAACAAAGAGCATATTGTACCAAGGCTTAATATTTTGAAAGAGATCAAAATTATATAAACACGCCTATATTGAGTGGTATAAATTTATACGTGCTGGAAATGAAAGATGCTACGATGAAGATGTTGGGAAGTATTTGTATGAGAACTGCAAAATAGGGACATATAAAACAAAATAGTAGTATTAAATCAAATTAGTTGAAAATAATGCAATATAAGAAAAATCAATGAAATAGCCAATGGTGTAAACACAATGAGATATATGCAAAATAAAATGAAATAGCATTCAGTCAATATTAGTTTCATTAATTGAATAAACAAACTAAACATGCTGGTAGAAAAAGTGTGATGAACAAACAGGGCTAACATTGCAATGAGAAAGATATTTAATTAAAATTACTCTTACTTTTATAGCTTATTGCATGAACATATATAGTTGCAATGAACATGACAAATAACTTCCCTGCAAATAAAAAACCTTTTCAAAAGCAATATGGAAGCTGCATTGATAAAGGGAATCTTTGTTGTATTGTATAATCTACTGGAATTCCAACTAAAACTGCAAATCAAATCAGTAGCACTCAAATATCAAAAAATTTGAACATATATCAAAAATTAATTTGAGAAGTGAACAAAAGTAAGAAATAAAAAACACTCAAATATTATTAGAACTGCACTTACCTTGATTGGTTGAAGAGTCTCTCTGTGAATCATAACCACCATCAAAATCATATTTGATGCAACTTTTTAAAATAAAGATGAAAAAAGAGATAAGGAACAACAGAATAAAAAGAACCATCCACAAATATTTAGAGATGAGTAGAAATGGAAAATTTTGTGTGAAGAGTGGGAAAAGAAGTGTAAAATATTAAGAAAAAAGATGCAGAAAGAAAGATGGGAAAAGAGAAACACATGAAGAAAAAAATGGACTAAAAGGAGAAAAAAAAAATCTGAGATAGAATGAGATGTGAGAGAGACCGAAAAAGAAAAGTGAGAGATAGGAGAGAGACCAAATTTTAAGGAAAATGAAAACAAATAGATGCTATTAAAGGGAAGTGCATATTTCCAAGGAAAATTTTTAAAAAAGGAAGCTCTGCATTAATTATTCCGAAAATTAAATATTTAGAGAACTAAGGAGTAATTAGTTGAATAAAAAAAATGGAGAATTAAGGAGTAATTATGCAGCCATATTAAAACGCAGGCTTTTTTTTTTTTTGACTAAAAATAAGTATTCATTCATTCAAATTGAAAATACATAGATCATTACAAATTCAAGATTGCTAAAAACATAAAAAGGTGAATCTACAAACAATCTTGCAGCACCTAGGTTAATAGCATACAACGGCATCATGAAAGTGCCTACAAATATGACTAAATAAAAGTAATCGGAATCTTCATACTTCCGGATCTGCAACGTTGGCGTCCAAGTCTTCATCAGATTTGTAATGAGTTGAGATAGATATGTCAATTTGAATCAACGAAATACCGTACTAAAACAAGACCAACACACGCCGTACAAGACGACGACAAACACAACGCCGCACAAGACGGCGACAAACTTAAAAAGCAAAAAATGAAAAAGCAAAAAATGAAAAAGCAAATATATGTGGATAATCACTTATTTAAATGAAAATGAAAGGAAAAACAATTAGAGGGGTGATTTTGGGTCAAAAATTGACCTCAAAATCACCCCTCCTTACTAGATGAACAAAGGAATAAACTAGGGTTAAGTGGGAGAGGCGACTGTGAGAAGAAAAATTGTAAAAAAATCATTAACACAGGTTTTTTCTTAATTTGAAAAATTAATGGGAAATTAACACATCATAACAGCATTTAATGTTGTTAAGTGGCGCCAAATTAGGTATTGGATTAGGGTTAATATGGCTGCATAATTAGTGATATTAGATTATAAAAGATAAAAGATATATATCAGAGAGTAAGTGTTAAGTGCTCTACTATTTATTTTTCATAGTATCAGGGGAGGTGTCTATTTATTTTTCTAGGGAGGGTAGATAGCTGTTTTTCTGTTGTTTGGGCCTGTTTCTGCCCTTCTTCTTTCGGTATTGTTTTTTATTTGGGTCTGCCTGTTTTTTGTCCTTATTTTTTGTTTCTTTCTCGAGATTTTCTTTTGTCACCTTAAATATTTCTCGCGCGCTCTATGAATTTCCTTTTTTACCCTTTTGCTACGTACTTAAGTAGCAAATGTTGTAAAAATGAGAAATTTTGTCAATATCGTCTGCTATTTACGTAGCAGAACTGTCGGTGGTTAGGTCTCTTGGTTCAGTCATAGGCCTGCCATGTGGCCAATTACCTGTGCGGCCAAAACACCTATAAATAGAGGCTTTCACATGGTGTACAAGTCTCACAGCTCTTCAGCTTAATTCTTCTGCTTCTTTCTTTTTTTGGTTAGTTTTGTTTGTTTAGTTTTAATCATTTTGTGATTAAATGTTGAATAGTCCTTCGTCGGCATACTGATACAGAATAGTCCTTACGTCATCATGGTAGGGAACAATATGATAATCGATGAGGGACTTTTTGTGTCCAAATTGAAAATGACATGATTAGCCGAAGTCAAGGCCCGTAAGATGTAACGACCCAATTTTGTTAATTAGAATTAATTAATCTTTATAATCTATTTTGTGAATTAATGGTTTGTTGTGATGTGTCATTAATTAGTTAATAATAAGTTTGAATGAGAAGTGGATGGTAAATAGTAATAGTGGTTAGTGTGTAGTAAAATAGTAGAGAAATAATAAGAATGGGTATTTGGCTTGGTTATTGGGCTTGTGTTAGGTTTAACCTATGTATATAAGGTAAGTTAGAGAGAGAAGTTCATTTGTCATAAAAATTTGGTGGAGGAAAAAGGAGAAAGAGTAGAGAAGAGAGAAGGAGAATAGAGAAAGAAGAAGAAACCTAGAGAAAGAAGAAGGACTAGAGAATTCAACTATCTAAGGTAAGAGAGTTAATTGCATAATCTTGGGTGATCAGGGAGAAGAGAGATTGTCTATATTTTCACTCCCAAATAGGGCTGAAAATGAGTCGAGCTGAGTCGAACTCGTCTGAGTTCGACTCGACTCGTCAGAAATTGGTTCAGCTCGAAACTCGGCTCAATTGTAACACGTGTTGGAACAAAAGAGGTTCTGACATGACTCAATTAAGTTTTGATGATAACAAAGGTATTAATATACAATAGGGTATACTAATTATCCACTCTAGTGTGCAGATAAATATTAAGTTAAAATTTCATATTTGCTATAAGTACACTGGAGGCTCTGAAATGGGAAGCAAATTCTGACCAGAACATGCTCATCAGAGGATACTAGATGAAGTCTCGTCAGAAGCTAGATATCAGAGGATACGTCATCAGAAGCTGTGTTTAATTACATCAGGTTCTGATACTTGCAGTGAAGGCCGTTTTGTCAGAAGAACATTCTCTGCTACAATGATTAATTTTCATCATCATCTGACTACTCAAAAGCTGGAGAATCAACCTTATCCACAGAATAGTAACGTTAATGCGAATGTACGAACCTTTTACCCCAAATGGACGAATCTTCATTACCAAGTTTGATCGTACACAAAGGTTACCGGATATGGTTCAAAATAGTACTATTACCAGCTGGCGAAATCTCCTGCAACGGATTCAAATTCAAGACGCTCCCTCCTCATCTATAAATAGGAGTGGTAGTGAAGTTTTTGTGTACAACAACATTGAACAATTTTGAAAGAGCTGTTACTCTGCAAAAATCATCCTGTGCACAAAAACAACTTGAATACAACTTGAACTCATTTGATTATCCAAGACTCAAGCTTTAGCTTCTGATTTATACAGTTGTTAAGCCTTAGATTTCTATTGTTAGGATTCTAAGTTTAGTCTTGTTATTGAGTTGTATTTTACTTATTCCTTTGAACATTGATTTGTTTATCAGCGTTCATTTACTCTGTTTTATTGTAAAAGTTGTTTGAAGTCTCTTGCTTGTGTGCTTGAGCAAAGGAAGTCTCTTGTAAGTGTTACTTGAGCATTGGAAGTCTCTTGCCTGCGTGCTTGAGCAATTGTAATCTTGTTTGATTATAGTGAACTCTCTTGGAAGTACAAGAGGACTGGACTACTCTCGGTTTGTGAGAGGAACCAGTATAAAATCTCTGTCTCTATCTTTCTCTCCTTATCTTTCTCTCTTTAAAGTCTGATTGTTTGTGTTTTGTTTTCTAAACCGCTGCAAACTCTGACAAGTTATTTATAACTTTGAAGAAATTTTCAAACTACCAAAACACAATTCAACCCCCCCCCCCCCCCCCCCTTCTTGTGTTTTTCACACCTTCAATTGGCATCAAGAGCCCGGTTCTGTTTTTATCACCTAACAGTGAGACAGTTTCTTGTTGAAAAACACCATGACTGAATCATCTGGAAGTAGTAGCTTGAAAGCAGTTTCTTATGACTATGATGTTGAAGATAAGACAAACAACAAAGCACCAAAGTTCAATGGAGATGCATCTACTTTTTCCTGATGGAAAGATAGAATCTACAATCATCTTATTGGTTTAGATGATGAGCTTTGGGACTTAGTTGAAGAAGGGGTAACTTTTCAAGGACTTGATGAAAAGGGAAAGTTATCTGTTGAAGAAAGAAAGAAGTTCACTCCTACAGACAAGAAGGCTTACAAGAAACACCACAAGGTCAAGGATCTCCTTATTGGTTGTATATCTCATGATGAATATCTCAAGATCACTGACAAATCCACTGCCAAAAGTATTTATGACTCCTTGTGTTCCACATATGAAGGAAACAAACAGGTTCAAGAGGCAAAGGCTACTCTTTTGATCCAACAGTATGAACTCTTTAGAATGAAGGATGATGAGAATATTGAATCTATGTACTCTAGGTTCAAGATTCTAGTGGCTGGTCTCCATGTTCTGAAGAGAAGTTATACAACTTCTGATCATGTAAGAAAGATTCTGAGAAGCTTACCTTCAAGGTGGAGGCCTAAGGTAACAGCTATTCAAGAAGCTAAAGATTTGGACAAACTTGGCTTGGAGGAATTGATAAGTTCACTCATGAGTCATGAGATTGAACTATCTTCTGATGAGCCTCAGAAGAAACTAAAATATGTGGCCTTGCCATCTATTTCAGTTTCATCTAAGGCTCTGAAAGCCAAAGTTGTAGAATCTGAAGCAGAGGAATCTTTCATAGATGACCAAGAAGATGGATCAGATGATGATATCTTTGCACTCTTGTCCAAGAAGTTTCAAAAGTGGTCTGTAAGGAAAGGCGAAAATTTCCCAAGAAGAGGATCTGGATCAAGGAACTACACCAACAAAGAGAAGAAGGATGACACAAAAAATTGTTTCAATTGTCATAAGCCTGGACACTTTATGGCTGATTGTCCTGAACTCAACTCCAAGGGTAAAGGAAGAAAAAGTACAATCAAGAACAAAGCCAAGAAGAGTCTGATGGCAACATGGGAGGATATTAATGAACTATCAGAGGATGAAGACTCTGAGGAAGCAAACCTAGCGCTTATGGCCACTGGTGAGTCAGACGATGAAAATGATTCAGAGTCTGACACAGACGATATTGAAGAGGTAATTTCTAAAATGTCTAACACTCAAATGACCAAAGCTTTGAAAGATGTAATGGTGAAGTACATGGAAAAGTTGAGTGAGCTAGATTTTTCTAAACAAAAATTGAAGCTGCTAAACGAAAATCTCAGCCAGACTCAAGCAAACTATCAAAAATCTCTTAAAACAATTAAAGTGCTTGAGACTGGATGTAGAACATGTCACAAACCCTATGATGAGTATGAAATTTCTCTTCAAGAGTTTGTTCACCATAACATTGACAAAACTAGGATAACTTCCATAATTCATGGTGGACTTAGCAACTATCATAAAAGACAAGGACTTGGTTCTCTTACATCTTCTGATGTGGGGAAATCAAACAACCCTGTCTTATTAAGCAAGTCACCCTCTGAATCTTATTCAAACTTTACTAAGGGTACTTCAGAACCTCTGACTGTGTCTGGTACTCTTGTGACCTTGGAACCACAAGATAAGGTATCAGAAGATGACTCCTCCTCTGAACCTAAGTCTTTTAAAACCCAGGTTCCCCTCACTTCAGTACCCATGTCTACTCAAGTTAAAGCTATCAGAGTACCAAAGCCTGTTGATAAGCGGGGCACTAGTACTTCTAAAGCAAACTTGGTAACTGGTTCTCTGACACACTCAAGAGGAAAGTCTCAGAGACAACATAAGCCTAAATCTTTTTCTAAAGGCTCTGTTGACTCCAGATCTTCTGAATACTCAAACAAGAAGAATAAGATTCTCAAAACTAACCAAAAAGGACCCATCAGAGTATGGGTACCAAAATCTGAAATAGTGTATGCTGCAGGTATGCACCCAAAGAAGATAAGAAAGCTCTTGGTATCTAGACAGTGGTTGCTCACGTCACATGATAGGAGACAAGCTCTTATTCCACACCCTGAATCAACAAGAGGGAGGAACAGTAGGGTTTGGTGGCAACCAGAAGGGAAAGATAGTTGGTATAGGTACAGTTGGTAATTCTTCTTTGTCAATTTTTGATGTTTGGTTAGTAGATGGACTACATCATAATTTACTTAGCATAAGTCAATTGTGTGATAGTAATTATAATGTCATGTTTAATAAGGATTCATGTACTGTAATCAGAAACTCTGATCAATCTATTGTTTTTAAGGGAAGTAGAAAAGAAAATGTTTACAAAGTAAATTTTTCTGATTTAAAGGAACAACAAGTGCTTTGTCTCTTGACACTGAGTGATGAAAAATGGGTCTGGCTCAAAAGATTGGGTCATGCTAACTGGAGGTTAATCTCTAAGCTTAGTAAGGACAATCTTGTCAGAGGCCTTCCAAAAATTAAATATCACTCAGACTCACTTTGTGGTTCCTGTCAAAAAGGGAAAATTGTCAAAAGTTCTTTTAAGAACAAGAACATTGTCTCTTCTACCAGACCCTTAGAACTCTTACACATTGATCTTTTTGGACCAATTAGTACTGCTTCAATCAATGGTAAGAAATATGGATTAGTCATTGTAGATGATTATAGTAGATGGACTTGGGTTAAATTTCTGAGAACTAAAGATGACACATATGAGGTGTTTAGCATCTTCTGCACTCAAATTCAAAATGAAAAGGATTCCAAGATTTTGAAAGTGAGAAGTGATCATGGTGGTGAATTTGAAAATGAACCTTTTGAAAATTTTTGTGAAGAACATGGAATTCTCCATGAATTCTCTTCTCCTAGAACTCCACAACAAAATGGAGTTGTAGAAAGAAAGAATAGGTCTTTACAAGAAATGGCACGCACCATGATGCATGAAAATAATTTGGCAAAATTCTTTTGGGCAGAAGCTGTTAACACTGCTTGTTATATTCAAAATAGAATCTATATAAGACCTATTTTGAACAAAACAACAGATGAACTCTTTAAGGGAAGGAAACCCAATATTTCTTATTTTCATCAATTTGGTTGTACTTGTTACATTCTGAATAATAAAGTCCATCTTAAGAAATTTGACTCTAAAGCCTGTAAGGGTATCTTCATTGGATACTCTGAACGCTCTAAGTCATACAGAGTGTATAATTCTGAAACTAATACAGTTGAAGAATCAATGCACGTAAAGTTTGATGACAAAGAGCCTGATGATAAAAAGTCAGAGCCTGTTAGAGACATTTCAGGATCTGATGACTCAGAAGATGAAGCTCCAGATTATAATGACCATTCAGAACCTATTGTAGACTCTGGATCTAATGAAGCTCAACCTTCTGATATATCTCAAGATCATCAAACTTCTGACATCAACTCTAAAGCAGCTGATATTCCAAGGAACACTTTTAAGTACAAATCTTCACATCCTGGAGAGCTTATTCTAGGAAACAAAGATAGTCCCAGAAAAACAAGATCAAACTTCAGAAATGAAGAATCTCTTTTTGGACTAGTTTCCCTGATTGAACCTAAGACAACAAATGAAGCTCTATCAGATGATGCTTGGATAGTTGCTATGGAAGAAGAGTTAAATCAATTCAAGAGAAATGATGTATGGGATCTGGTACCCAAACCAAAGCACAAGAACATTATTGGAACAAAATGGGTATACAGAAACAAGCTGAATGAGCAAGGAGAAGTAACAAGAAATAAAGCAAGACTTGTTGCACAAGGATACAGTCAACAAGAGGGTATTGACTTTACTGAAACATATGCTCCAGTAGCTAGACTGGAAGCTATCAGGTTACTTCTATCCTATGCAGTTAACAATGGTATCACCTTATATCAAATGGATGTGAAAAGTGCATTTCTAAATGGTGTCATTTCTGAAGAAGTGTATGTCAAACAACCTCCTGGTTTTGAAGATTTAACAAATCCAGACCATGTGTTTAGACTAAAGAAATCACTCTATGGACTCAAACAAGCTCCCAGAGCATGGTATGAGATACTGAGTACTTTCTTCGTTGACAATGGTTTTGAAAAAGGACAAGTTGACAACACACTTTTCAAAAAGACCCTTAAGAAAGATATTTTGATCATTCAAATATATGTTGATGATATCATTTTTGGATCAACTAACGCCACTTTGTGCAAGAACTTTTCTAAGCTTATGCAGGATGAATTTGAAATGAGTATGATGGGAGAATTGAAGTTCTTTCTGGGCATTCAAATAAATCAAACAAAGAAAGGAACATTCATTCATCAGTCAAAATATATAAAGGATCTTCTGAAGAAGTTCAACTTAGAAGACTGCAAACCCATGAATACTCCAATGCATCCTACATCAAGTCTAGGCAAAGAAGAATCTGAAGGCAAAGTTGATCAGAAGCTGTATCGAGGTATGGTTGGATCTCTTCTCTATCTAACTGCATCAAGACCTGATATTTTATTTAGTGTATGTTTGTGTGCAAGATTTCAATCAGATCCTAGAGAATCTCATCTCACTGCTGTGAAGAGAATCTTTAGATATTTGAAAGCTACTTGTAACATTGGATTACTGTATCAGAAATCCAATGATTACAAGCTGATTGGATTTTGTGATGCTGACTATGCTGGTGATAAAATTGAAAGAAAATCCACCAGTGGAAACTGTCAATTCATTGGTGAGAATTTGATTTCATGGGCCAGTAAAAGGCAAACCACCATAGCTATGTCAACAGTAGAAGCAGAGTACATATCAGCAGCTAAATGTTGTACACAACTACTCTGGATGAAATATCAATTAGAAGATTATCAAATAAGCAGTAACAATATTCCTTTATATTGTGACAATACTGCAGCCATTCACCTTTCCAAAAACCCTATTTTACATTCAAGAGCTAAGCATATTGAGATTAAACATCATTTCATAAGAGACTATGTTCAAAAGGGTGTAATTGATCTTAAGTTCATTGAAACAGAAAATCAATGGGCTGATATCTTTACAAAACCCTTGGCTGTTGAACGTTTTGTTTTTATCAAAAAGAATTTGAATATGATGGAAATCCCTGAATAGCTGAAGCTCTGATGAAAAGTTGGTTTTTGTAAGAATCTAATAGTCATCAGAAGTTGATACCATCAGAACCTTCTGTATCAGAAGTTGTGATGAAATCATCTTCTAATGTACTATCAGACTCTGTAAAGAGATGGCTCTGACGCGTATGGTAAAATCTTTTATAAAAACGGTTCGTTTTCTCGTAAACTTAAGTGTCAGTTATTTAATAAACTTTTAATACACGTGTTCTGATGCATGTGGACAGAGAAGTTGGTTTATGATGATTAGCATTCTAATCCCTATTTGTAATAGGTAAAAGACTCTGCTACCCCTATGTGTTTGTACTTTGTTTTTGCGCAAAACTTTCTATTTAAACACAATATTGTACACATTCACACTTTTTGCACTCTCACAACCCACACTTTCATTCTTCTAAAACTCAAGCAATATTTCTTTCTCTCTCAATACTAGCAAACCCTAACCCTTAAACTTCATCAAATGGCCGCACTCAGTAATAATGGTTGTATCGTTGATCTTGAGAAATCTATTCCTGATAAGTTCGCAAAGGATCAACGTCCATACAAGTTTGAGGATCTGAACTTTGCTATGGAAAGTCCTGTTGATTTTGAAAGTTTGGGAGTAAATGGGTTTCCTGAAATCAAGACTCGTTTTGAAAGACAAGGCATGTTGTATTATTTTGATATACTAAATGGACCAACATACAATGAGCTTGTGAAAGAATTTTGGATGAAAGCAACGGTTATTACTAAAGCTAAGTACCAAGAGAGACTGAAGGAGTTGATTGCAGAGAAACCAGAGTTGTATGGTAAAACACCTGCTGAGATGGGTTTGAGACCGTTTGTATCTACAGAAATTGAATCATATGTCTCTGGATTCAGAGTTGCCATTAGATTAAGTCATATCTATAAAGCTCTGAAATTAACAGAAGGTGGGTTATTCATTAAAACTACAGACTCTGTTGAACCAGAGCTTGAGGAATTCATTTTCAAACCAAAAGTAAACCTTGGAGACAAGATTGAGTGGAAGAATATGAGCAAGATTATCTACAGGATCCTTATCAATAGTATTATCACCAAGATAGGAAGCACTGATCAAATCTCATCTGTTCAGAAGCTGTTTACCTACCATGTTGGCAAAGGGAACTTTGTTGATATTGGTAAACTCATCTTTATCCACCTTGCTGATTCTATTACTAATAAGCAACCTATCATTCGTCATGGGAGACTACTGAGTCACATGTTTGCTCAGTGTGGATTGTTGGATGCACTTAGACCTTTCTTCCCTGGGTATGGTACCTTCTTGCTTAGTTCTAAAATTATTAATAGCACTACTTTGAGGTATCTAAAACTGCTCGATGGAAAGAAAGCTGTCTACCCAACAAACCCTCTGTTAATTAGAGATTCTGAGAAAGGCATTGGTGAATGTAGGCTCATACATGTGAGTGATAGAGGTGCTAGAATTATAGCTGAAGCACATGCTGGATTTTTGAAGAGAGAGAGAGAGAGAAACACACAACGGTTTGATTAGGGAGTTCCCCGGATTTCGCGTCGTCCACGCGTTTGTCCGAGTACGTCTCCCCCCAAATAACCAAACGGGTTATTTGAGAGTGTATAGATCAAAAATGATTAACAACACGTGCACAGTTTACAATTGAATCTTATAAACCTATAACGAGACAAAAAGTAAACTATGCAACAAAACCTCGACACACAACGAAACTTTGCCCTCTGATTCCAACGATCCGACCCGTGCCAAACCGCACTCGATCGTCCAGCTGAGTCCTTCGTTTCTTGTTGTCGATCCTTCAACACAAGCACGATCTTGAATCCTTTGAGAGAAACTAGAACCTTCAACACACAATCCAACCCGACTACGATTCTGATTCACCGCGAACCGTATCGAACGTTATCACACAAAGAAGCAACCTCTATTGAATTGATCCCATACTCAAACTTCAATTTTGATTGCAACCTTTGATGAAGATGATGAATTTGTGTTGAATGAAACCTTTGATTCAAATTCTCACTCAATTTGCAACCCAAAGCGTTTTCTGATCTTTCACACTAGTTTCCTCTGATTACAATGACACATCACATTGCTATTTAAAGAGAGAATAGAATTGAGCAAATTTGGGCAAAAGTCAACATACGTGTATCGATACAAATGATGGTTTGTATCGATACAAACCCTTTGACCAGCGTTCAAATTGAAAATTTTGACCTATGTATCGATACAAAGATGTATATGTATCGATACATATATCAGTTTCTTGAAATCTTGACTGATATGTATCAAATCATGCAAGCATGATTCGATACGTCAAGCACTAACTGGTTTTCTGAGAGACATAGGTGTGTATCGATACATGCAAGCATGATTCGATACACAGATGACCTTCTGCCTCTGAGAAACCACTTTTGTATCGATACAAGTGATATATGTATCGATACAAATTGCACAAAATCAGTCTGAAGTAATTTCAGGACATTTGTATCGATACACATGTTTATGTATCGATACATAATACCTAAAAATCAGTTTTTCAAAGTTTTAAAAATAGTTTTTCGCTGTCAAGTCATTTGTAATGTTGCCATAATGTGTTCTACTCTATTTTCATGTGTTTTGACAATTATTAAAACAAGAGGATGAACTGGTGCACTTACATTCTCCCCCTTTTTGATAATTGTCAAAACTATGCATAAGCTAACTAAGCCTATACCTAATATGCAATAAAATAGCAATATGTATACAGACGCAAAGCGCGCTCCCCCTGAGTTGATGCCATAATGCGATTTGTCATAGTAGATAATATTCAAGATTCTTTTAGCTATTCATCCTTAGCTTGTGCATCCAAATCTCTCCCCCTTGGACAATATCAAAAAGAAGAAGAGAGTCTATTAGAAGTATCGTGTTCAAACAATTTTAATCCAAAGTCATATAGTGCACTTACATTTGTTGAAATGCACTTATATGATAAAAGTTCCTAACCAATATAAATACATACAAAGATATGCCAAAATGTATCAATGACGAATACCAAAATTTCATGACAAATATGGAATGTAGAATAACAAACCAAAACCAACGCATGAATATTGTAACCCATCGACGTTTTAAATCAATCAACATATCAAAATATGGGACAAAATATTTAAGAACTATCATGCATAAACCATTCATACATGAAACAAGATATCCATAATAGTCATACAACCAAAATAAGTATTAAAGTCATAGAGTTACAACAAACACAGAGATGTTTTAAAAAAAATCTTTATGACCCTATACAAATATGTATGTATGAAACACATCTATTTACCAAGGTACAAATATTATGAATGTGACGAAAACTATCAGAGCAAAAATTCACATTGTTCAATCAAGGTACCAAGACAAAGCATTTACATTTTATGCACAACAATATATTATAATTAGAGACAAACATATACAAACATGGATATGAACATAAAATGTCATTTGGCATGATTTTTGTCAAATCCCTAGTTTTACATATGAGTCTCAACAACTTATCAATATCATTGAGCGAAATTTTTGGAAATAGAGGATTAGACAAATATCATACCAAATTTCATATTAAATTTGGAATATATGTATATGAGCAAAGAACCACACAAAAGAAAACATAAATGCAAAGTAAGGAATAAGGAATAAAGTTGAGATAGGAATCTTCTCTTAAGTATTAAGCATTAGGAGGTGATCAAGCTCCACAACTTTCATGAGTATTGAGTCAAATCTTTTCTCATCCCTTTACACCTTTGTATGTCTTGAACTCCATTGTTGTCGGTGTCTCTCGTCAATGGTTCAAGACGTTTTCCTAATACTTTAAACATTTAAAAGAGGTCCCCAATCTTCATTGGGTCCTATGTGGTTAGTGCAAACTATGTTGGACTTAGGAATCCATTGCATTATGCCTTTTGGTATCAAAACTTTTCTTGTTTGACACTTTGCAATAGTATGTCCCTTAGTACAACAATAATAACATATAACATTGGAATGATCCGTGTGACCCAGAATTTTACTTTTGGGATTCAATTTCTTTTTAACAAATTTGTCATTTTTAGAAGGCCTAATCTTAGGCTTGTTAAAATTCTTTGGTATATCCACAAAAGTAACTTTTGATACAAGGGCTTCATCTAGTTTGGCTTGAAGGGTTTTCACCTCTCCTTGCCAAACACAACAAACATCACAATCATTCCTAGATGACTTATGAGCCTTATCTAATTTGGCTTGAAGGTTTTTCACTTCTCCTTGCCAAATACAACAAGAATCACAATCATGCTTTGATGAATTATCATCTTCAAAATCATCTTTTGAATTAACCATGGTAAGTTTTAATGCCTCTAATTCATCTTGTAATTTTACAATTTGTGACTCTAAAAGGGAAATCACTTTCTTCCTTTTAGCCAATTTCTTAAATGCATTAGTGGCTTCACCATATAGTTTTTCAAAAGCGTTTTGAAGTTCATCATATGAGGGACTATCATTAGAGATAGAGCTAGAATCACTTACTTGACGTTTGTGATGTTTCTTGCCTTTACTAGGTGAACCGGTCATGAGTACCACATGAGCGCGTTCTTCATCCTCTTCACTTGAGCTTTTGGACCTAGATCCATCTTCGCTTGCACTATCCCAAGCAACATAAGCTCTTTTACCTTTGTGATTTTTCTCGGAGGACTTTCCCTTTCTTTTGTTATAGAATGGACATTCCGGTTTTAAATGATCGGATTTCCCACATTCATAACACTTTCTACTAGGCTTGCTCTTCTCATTCTCTATATCATCCCTTGATTGCTTTCGTGACTTGGGACCATTTTCCTTCGAAAACTTTATTCCATGTAACTTTGCATACTTGTAAAATCTTCGAACAAATATTTCCATTTCATAGTCTTCCCACTCTTTATCACTTAAGCTACTTTCCTCTTGCTCTACCTTTTTGGACTTGGATGTGGAGGCCTTAAGAGCAATCGACCTCTTATCCTTCTCTTTATCTTTATCCGCTTGTTTCTCCTTTTTCTCACCTTTCTCATGCTTTTCCAACAAATTAAGCACTTGTTCATGTTCCGTTAGCTTACCGAATAAGGTTGTGAGACTCAAAGTTGTAAGATCATTCGCTTCTTTGATTGCGGTGACCTTTGGTTGCCATGACCTATTAAGACATCTCAAAATCTTATTAGTAGCATCTTGATTTGTGATTGGTTTACCTAGACCATGTAACTTGTTGGTGATTTCTACAAATCTTTGTTGCATATCCGCAATGGTTTCACCATCTTGCATATGAAACAATTCGAATTCTTGAGTTAAGGTGTTTATTTTCGAAATTTTGACTTCATTAGTTCCCTCAAAGTGAGTAACTAATGTATCCCACATTTCTTTGGCCGTAGAACAATGCGACACATGATAAAATTGTTCAATCCCAAGGGATGAAATAAGTATGTTTTGTGCCTTTGCATCGTAATTGACCTTTTTCTTTTCATCATCCGTCCATTGTGCCATAGGCTTATTTTCGACAATGCCATGAGGATCCGTGATAGTTGGAACAAACGGACCATTCTCAATAGCATTCCGCACTTCACCATCAAAAGAATTGATGTGAATACGCATACTACTTTTCCAATAGTCAAAGTGATCGCCATTGAATATAGGAGCCCTATTATACGCCCCTTTCGGTGCAAAAGCCATGTTTTCTAATAATTGGCACAAATTACTCGGTTTAATCGTTTAAAATCGAACCGGGCTCTTGATGCCACTTGTTAGACTACTTGGCTATCACTTAGAAGGGGGGGTTGAATAAGTGAACCTTGAAACAATGTCGTTTTAAAAATAAAATTATTTGTTTCAATCGAGCGCAAGCGGAAAACCACCGGAACGGTAGTCTATGCACCGATTGACCAAAGGAAACGTAGTATAAGCCTTTGAACGTTTTATGAAAAGATTTGAAATGATAGAGTTCAAAATTTGAATTTAAACAATGAATTAAATTCAGTCCCAAGCAAGTTACAATATCGAATTAAACACAGTCACAATCAAGCACAACAATTGAATTTTTTATGTTCCAATACGAACATGAAAAATTCAATTGATTCAAAAAATCAATGAAATTATAACAAGTAAAATATTGAGAGAGAGAGAGAGAGAGAGAGAGAGACACACAACGGTTTGATTAGGGAGTTCCCCAGATTTCGCGTCGTCCACGCGTTTGTCCGAGTACGTCTCCCCCCAAATAACCAAACGGGTTATTTGAGAGTGTATAGATCAAAAATGATTAATAACACGTGCACAGTTTACAATTGAATCTTATAAACCTATAACGAGACAAAAAGTAAACTATGCAACAAAACCTCGACACACAACGAAACTTCAACCTCTGATTCCAATGATCCGACCCGTGCCAAACCGCACTCGATCGTCCAGCTGAGTCCTTCGTTTCTTGTTGTCGATCCTTCAAGACAAGCACGATCTTGAATCCTTTGAGAGAAACTAGAACCTTCAACACACAATCCACCCCGACTACGATTCTGATTCACCGCGAACCGTATCGAACGTTATCACACAAAGAAGCAACCTCTATTGAATTGATCTCATACTCAAACTTCAATTTTGATTGCAACCTTTGATGAAGATGATGAATTTGTGTTGAATGAAACCTTTGATTCAAATTCTCACTCAATTTGCAACCCAAAGCGTTTTCTGATCTTTCACACTAGTTTCCTCTGATTACAATGACACATCACATTGCCATTTAAAGAGAGAATAGAATTGAGCAAATTTGGGCAAAATACAACATACGTGTATTGTAACACCCCGTTTTTCATAAAGCCAGAAAAGGCATTATATATTTTTTTTTTATACACATCAGAGTTTACACAGAAAAGATTTAAAATGAGCCGGCATTCAAATATACAAAGACTCATTACCAAAAGGTGCTTCGACAAGCAAAGTGTATTCCTGAATAATTACAATCCAAGTCTAAGTATTCAAATACTTACAACAAAACAAGTTAGACAACCCTATGCTAACCAAAAAGCACGGTGCACAAAACACACCGGCGCATAGTCTAACTATACTAAGCTTCACCACGTGCTCACTATAGCCTAGAACTGCCACCGTCGTCACCACGACCTAACCCATCATCTGGGTGGGATGAGCCCGCAAATGAAAGAAAGGGTCACCACAAAATATAGGTATGTATATATATAACCGGTGCGAGAGAGTATACAAATACCAAACATACAAATACCAACAGAGAAAGCTCTTTAAACATATAGTCATTCCCACCAACGGGTTCATATAAGCAATGCACACATAGCCTATAATGCAACCTCTACAATGCGTGGTACTAACCCTAGCTACCATGATGCATGAGTTTAATTTCGGAATCGTAGGTCCATCCCCTACTAACAATATCAATAAAATCCCGTAGCTCTCCCGATCACTACAAAGGATTAGAGTGGGCTCTCCCGATCACCACACTCCTACCATAAGTATCAATAGAATCCCGTAGCTCTCCCGATCACTACAAGGATTAGAGTGGGCTCTCCCGATCACCACACTCCTATCATAAGTATCAATAGAATCCCGTAGCTCTCCCGATCACTACAAGGATTAGAGTGGGCTCTCCCGATCACCACACCCCGTAGCTCTCCCGATCACTACGTATCGATCTCAACAAAGGTCTCGTAGCTCTCCCGATCACTACAAACCATTAGAGTGTGCTCTCCCGATCACCACACCGAGCACGCAACTACCAAATGCATGAGCATACGCTTCCCCATATATGCTAATGCAATGAATACATACCTCTCTAGCATATGTAAACCAAACATAACAACATACATACATTTCGCATCATATGTATTCCAAACACCTGTTCATACATATATTCTCATAATCATATGTAAACAACGCACATATTATAAACACTTTCTCATCACGAGAATACATAAGTACAAACATGCCAAGCACACAGCAAATGCATAAACAGCAAATTCAAGCATGTCATAACCATTTCGAAAGACGGAAATAAAGTGGAGCCCTTACCTCGGCAAGCACTCACAACAAGCAACGTTCACACAACACTACGTGCTCCCTAAAACAAGCAACGGACAATCAATACATCGTTTCCAAACCCAATGTAATGAAACTACAGCAAAACCCCAAAAACTCTAAAGGTTTCTAAGGAAAATTCACTCTTTCGGATACCATACTAAAATCTATCGTAATGATCAACCACCATGAGTTATTTGTACTATTTTTAGGACCCAAAACAATTGTCAAAAGTCTTAAATAATTTGAAATGCAAAATGGCCGTTTTCTTGCGTTATAAGCTACGTACTTTCCGAGTACCCGAAAAACTCGTTTCCAATCCCAACCACTTCCATAAATTAATAAAAAGGGATTAGAAAGTTAAAAACCAAGTTTAGAAATCAGAATCCAAAATCTCAACTCCCAGAGCTCGCCCTGGCGAGTTGGTGGCGAGTGAAGGCAGGGAGTACTGGTCTTACTCGCTCTGGAGCTCGCCCTGGCGTGTTGTCATGACCTGTGACACTCGCCCTGGCGAGTGATCACTCGCCCAGCGAGTTGCACCTGTCATGACAGCAAAAGACAGCAACTCACACCACCTTTTTCCACCCAAGCCTAGTTTGATTCTATTAGTTCCCAACACTTTTTCAAGGCGCAAAAGCAAACCATTTTCATAAGCAAGCAACACATCTCCGAAAGCATGTTGGTTGCTTCGAGTGCAAGTTATTTGATTTTCATTTCCAAAATCAAAACCAAATCCAAGCACAAGTTTTATTACGGGCCTTAACCGTCCGGTAATCATTTTCAAACATGTTTTCAAAGCGAAAAGCAACACCACATGTCACAAGAGTTTTAAACTACTTTGACCCCAAAAATACTACACAAACACTTAGGAAAATATTTTCATAAACCCCAAAATATTTTTCATCGGATTTTCTAAAACAAAACCATACAACGCATTTCCCTTTCGCCCAAAGGTTCAAAGACAACTTTTCTTTTCAAAACCTTACAACATAACCTCATGTAATTGATCAATACATAAACCAACCAAAACCCTAACTTTTCTCATGAGATCTTTCACCAACTCATGGAAAACAACATAACAAAGCCTACACATGCTTACTAAACCCTCATGAACAACTTTCATGGAACAAGAACCATTCACAACCAAATCTTATGAAATTTCTCCCAAGAACATAATCATAAAATCTAATGAATCTCTAAGAGTTTAGCCAACTAAGAGAGGAAAGAAGTTCTAGTTACCTTAGGAAGAAGAATCTCACAACTCCAAGCTTTCCAACAAGCTTAAGATCAAGTGTTTTGGTGAAGGAATGCAATTTTCTCAAGATGGATAGGTGGTAAAGAAAGCCACGGCCAAAGAGAAGAAGAGTGAAGTGAATTTGTGATTTCTCTAAGTCCACAAAGTGACTTCCAAAAGTCTACTAAATAATGGTCATAAGGCATTGTGGCCATTGGATCAAATAGGATAAAGTTCTAAGATCACATCGTAGCCATTGGATCAATCCAAGTCTATCCTCACAAGATATTTTCCACAACATCTTACAACGAAGCGCACGCTCAGTTCTCGCGCATCGCGACGAACGTAAATCACAAAAACATAAAACCTACGGAAAGAACGTCTAACGTTTAACATTTCCAAAACTTATCGCCGAATCTTTTTCCGCGACTGTAATTTTCTTCCATACCTTAGAAAATAAATCTCAGGACATATCCTAACTCACGCAGATATATGAAACTTCCATCCGAAACCTCACTTAAAACAGACGCAGTAAGATTTTCCATCAGCGGGTAAAATCCTACTCGTTTTTCCAAAAACAAGAATAATCCAAAACTCGTCATTCTGACTTCACAGAAATCTCCTCATACTTAAAAGAGGATCACGACCCGAAAGTCTGTGCCTTTCCAGCGCACGAGTACAAAACAAGCTCCGTTTCAGCAAAAATCTCATTTATGCGACGATACACACAAAACCGTTCTACTAAAAAAACCCTAAAACTTAGCCGACGCTAAAGTTCCTTAGGAAAACCGCACAGTAAAATCTTGGGTCTTACAATACTACCCCCCAAAAAGAAGTTTCGTCCTCGAAACTAAAGGTAAGAGTAACAACTCAACTAATTATTACCATCTCCAACACAACAAAATCCATCAGGATTAGGTGCAGCCACACAGATGCTAACACCGGGTGAAGTCACACAGATATTCTCACCAACACACTGGCACAACCGTGCACCAACCGCAACTATCAACGAGTTCACCACTCAAAAATTTTCTTTAGCACGAAGGTTCAGACACTCTAGTTCCCCAAGGATCCTAGGTCAACATGACAATTTCACAAGGTCACCTCTTTTCGCCTCCGCGGCATAGCCCACTCCATTAGTTTCACACGAAGTTGTGAGTGGCTACCCTCCAAAAAGAAACACCGAAACTTTCTGCGCACCAGCAAAGCCGGCAAAACTAGTCATTTCCAGTCAACACGACTCCGTCTATTATCAACAAGGGATTAAGGATGATCAGTTCCTCAATTTATCAATAAATAGTCGACAATCATGATGGTGGTCTAGACCATCTTTACCCAACTTAAGTGATACTTCATTCCACTTGTGCTCAAGGTCCCCCGTGGCACAATGGTCCCACACATTTCCCTCAATCTCTTACGAATACACGTCGAAATCGCAAGACACAACGCTCAAGACACGTAGCTTAAGCCATCATGCTTCCTTTCTTGAAGCACCCGTGGAGTATCATCCACTAGTAGTACCGTGCCACTACGGTAAGTACCACCCAACCATTACATTCCGAGCAAGTTATCTCCTCTTAGGAAGAACTTCACACCTTACCAATATCCATGAGTCCGCAACTCAGTGAATACACCGAAACCGCATGCTCACCCACGAGTCTCATTCCAAACACGACTTACATAAAACAATCCCAACCCCCAGTTGGTGATTACACACCTCATAGTCTTGACACTTGCCAAACTATATCATCTACTTCTCTTGGACTCCTTTTTATCCAAGTCCCCAATTCCCAGAATCGGCTTCTTATGCGTTCATATTACTTCCAAACGTCACTTAGATAAATCTCGCGTGCCTTAAACAAAACGCTTAACCTCGTCGACTACCATCGTCGGCGCACACCCTCTTCACATCGTAATTCCATTCTAATTCTGAACTCTCTCTTGAGTTCTTTTCCTCTTGTAATTAAATCCTCTTTTACTCAAAAGAGTTGGTCACTCTGACCATTCTTAATTGCTTCGACATCACCACTCTCATCGAGGTACCTACCTTCAAAATAGCTCTTAGGGTATTCCTCACATTACTATAGTCCAACCATCCTTGTTGACAACCTCCGAATCCCTAATACTTACTCAATACCGATTTCCATCAGCTTGCCATTAGACAATTTCTTATCCTTCTTATTCCCACATACAACACACGCACCGTCATGACATCCATTCAGGTGGTGCTTTTGAATCCGTACTATACCCGCACAACCATGATTTCCCAACTAGGTGTGAGGCAATTCTTTCCGCAAATCCTCCATTAACATAAGCCACATCATCATGTGCTTTTCTCTTACTCATTCTCAGCGACTCTTTCCAAACGACTAACATTCCTTCGCGGCTAACTCGTCGATCTACTAGATCCCACACGCTTACCTCAACCCTTAAGGTATCCACTAATCGCATACTCGTTATCAACGACACTAGGTCCACTGACCCTTGACGAGTGACACGTAAACCCAACTTACCACTAACAGCGCAACATGCTATAGCTACTACTAAGTCCTTTACATAGTAGAACATTCAAAACAGAAAAAAAACCACGACAAACAAACAAAACCCAAACAAACAGCACACATCCAAATATGCAAGAGTGGGTTGCCCCCAAACAATAAGCAATGCAGTAAAGTGTTACCTGCAACTATTAATCCTCATGCATGGCATTACTGGTCTGACCGCTCACTCCAGTGCCCATACAGTAGGCACATCCTCTAGCAGCTGGTCGAGCTCCCTGTGCCACATCCGCCGACGACCCGGCCTTTGGGGCTTTGCAATCTCTAGCAAAATGACCCGATCTCTGACAGTTGTAACAAACAGTTCCTGGGCTCTTACAATCATTCGCATAATGACCCTCTTGGCCACATCTGCGGCACGTCAGCTTTCCTCCACTCTGATTTCCCCGAGTCCCTGTGTTCACAGAGCGAGTTGGTCCTTGATTATCTTGGGGAAGGTTATAAGGCTTATTCCCCTGCCTCCTCTGATTCTGACTCGAACTCTGAGTCTGACCACTTGAATTACTAGGTCCTCCTGCGCTAAAACCACCTTGGCGGTTCGCCCGCTTGTTTCTCATATCCTCAACCTCTTGACACTTCTCTACCAAGACCTGAAAGTGTCGAATCCCTAACGGCACCACTGCGTCTTGCAGCTCGTACCTCAAACCATCTTGGAACCGGCGGCACATATAATTCTCATCTATGCCATCCCTGAAGAAACGAAAGAACCTTGACAGAGATTCAAACTTCTTCGCATAGGCTTCCACATTCATGCCCCCCTGACGTAGCTGCAGGAATTCCTCCCCATACCTTTCCCTAGCAGTCTCGGGAAAGTACTTGGCTAAAAACCTCCTCTTGAAGTTCTCCCAACTCACTTCCTCATAGGCGGCTTCCATTAAGAGCCTGGTGTTCCTCCACCAGTATTCAGAACTACCATGCAACTGATAGGTAGCCAAGGTCACCTTTTCTTCTTCCGGGCAATGGATTGCCCCAAAGATCCTCTCCATCGCCTGGAGCCACAAATCCGCGGTATCAGGACCTCCCTCCCCACTAAACTTAGGAGGAGCCTGATGGTTGAAACTGGTGAGAAGTCTAGATCCAGCAGCAATGATCTCTCTCTCACGCTTCTCTACATCCCTCTGCGTCTTCGCATGGGTCTGGGCAGTCACAGCAACTGCCATCGTATTCATGGCATGAGCCATCTGATACATCTCGTTGTCATCTGCCCTAAGGGCTGCAGGTGCCCTTCTTGGAGGCATTCTATTCTGCACAATACCAATTCTGATTAGATTCCTTATCCAAACATTTCTGAGTCTCAACAGAAAATCTCACTCCACGGTTACTACCTCATAACCCGACACAGAACAACACTAGAACTGACACGATACTAGCTATGTTCTAACTGACTCTGGACTAACGACTCAAGTATACACTTTCCCTTTGAAGATTTAAAGCCGTGCTCTGATACCAATTATAACACCCCGTTTTTCATAAAGCCAGAAAAGGCATTATATATTTTTTTTTTATACACATCAGAGTTTACACAGAAAAGATTTAAAATGAGCCGGCATTCAAATATACAAAGACTCATTACCAAAAGGTGCTTCGACAAGCAAAGTGTATTCCTGAATAATTACAATCCAAGTCTAAGTATTCAAATACTTACAACAAAACAAGTTAGACAACCCTATGCTAACCAAAAAGCACGGTGCACAAAACACACCGGCGCATAGTCTAACTATACTAAGCTTCACCACGTGCTCACTATAGCCTAGAACTGCCACCGTCGTCACCACGACCTAACCCATCATCTGGGTGGGATGAGCCCGCAAATGAAAGAAAGGGTCACCACAAAATATAGGTATGTATATATATAACCGGTGCGAGAGAGTATACAAATACCAAACATACAAATACCAACAGAGAAAGCTCTTTAAACATATAGTCATTCCCACCAACGGGTTCATATAAGAAATGCACACATAGCCTATAATGCAACCTCTACAATGCGTGGTACTAACCCTAGCTACCACGATGCATGAGTTTAATTTCGGAATCGTAGGTCCATCCCCTACTAACAATATCAATAAAATCTCGTAGCTCTCCCGATCACTACAAAGGATTAGAGTGGGCTCTCCCGATCACCACACTCCTACCATAAGTATCAATAGAATCTCGTAGCTCTCCCGATCACTACAAGGATTAGAGTGGGCTCTCCCGATCACCACACTCCTACCATAAGTATCAATAGAATCCCGTAGCTCTCCCGATCACTACAAGGATTAGAGTGGGCTCTCCCGATCACCACACCCCGTAGCTCTCCCGATCACTACGTATCGATCTCAACAAAGGTCTCGTAGCTCTCCCGATCACTACAAACCATTAGACTGTGCTCTCCCGATCACCACACCGAGCACGCAACTACCAAATGCATGAGCATACGCTTCCCCATATATGCTAATGCAATGAATACATACCTCTCTAGCATATGTAAACCAAACATAACAACATACATACATTTCACATCATATGTATTCCAAACACCTGTTCATACATATATTCTCATAATCATATGTAAACAACGCACATATTATAAACACTTTCTCATCACGAGAATACATAAGTACAAACTTGCCAAGCACACAGCAAATGCATAAACAGCAAATTCAAGCATGTCATAACCATTTCGAAAGACGGAAATAAAGTGGAGCCCTTACCTCGGCAAGCACTCACAACAAGCAACGTTCACACAACACTACGTGCTCCCTAAAACAAGCAACGGACAATCAATACATCGTTTCCAAACCCAATGTAATGAAACTACAGCAAAACCCCAAAAACTCTAAAGGTTTCTAAGGAAAATTCACTCTTTCGGATACCATACTAAAATCTATCGTAATGATCAACCACCATGAGTTATTTGTACTATTTTTAGGACCCAAAACAATTGTCAAAAGTCTTAAATAATTTGAAATGCAAAATGGCCGTTTTCTTGCGTTATAAGCTACGTACTTTCCGAGTACCCGAAAAACTCGTTTCCAATCCCAACCACTTCCATAAATTAATAAAAAGGGATTAGAAAGTTAAAAACCAAGTTTAGAAATCAGAATCCAAAATCTCAACTCCCAGAGCTCGCCCTGGCGAGTTGGTGGCGAGTGAAGGCAGGGAGTACTGGTCTTACTCGCTCTGGAGCTCGCCCTGGCGTGTTGTCATGACCTGTGACACTCGCCCTGGCGAGTGATCACTCGCCCAGCGAGTTGCACCTGTCATGACAGCAAAAGACAGCAACTCACACCACCTTTTTCCACCCAAGCCTAGTTTGATTCTATTAGTTCCCAACACTTTTTCAAGGCGCAAAAGCAAACCATTTTCATAAGCAAGCAACACATCTCCGAAAGCATGTTGGTTGCTTCGTGTGCAAGTTATTTGATTTTCATTTCCAAAATCAAAACCAAATCCAAGCACAAGTTTTATTACGGGCCTTAACCGTCCGGTAATCATTTTCAGACATGTTTTCAAAGCGAAAAGCAACACCACATGTCACAAGAGTTTTAAACTACTTTGACCCCAAAAATACTACACAAACACTTAGGAAAATATTTTCATAAACCCCAAAATATTTTTCATCGGATTTTCTAAAACAAAACCATACAACGCATTTCCCTTTCGCCCAAAGGTTCAAAGACAACTTTTCTTTTCAAAACCTTACAACATAAGCTCATGTAATTGATCAATACATAAACCAACCAAAACCCTAACTTTTCTCATGAGATCTTTCACCAACTCATGGAAAACAACATAACAAAGCCTACACATGCTTACTAAACCCTCATGAACAACTTTCATGGAACAAGAACCATTCACAACCAAATCTTATGAAATTTCTACCAAGAACATAATCATAAAATCTCATGAATCTCTAAGAGTTTAGCCAACTAAGAGAGGAAAGAAGTTCTAGTTACTTTAGGAAGAAGAATCTCAACACTCCAAGCTTTCCAACAAGCTTAAGATCAAGTGTTTTGGTGAAGGAATGCAATTTTCTCAAGATGGATAGGTGGTAAAGAAAGCCACGGCCAAAGAGAAGAAGAGTGAAGTGAATTTGTGATTTCTCTAAGTCCACAAAGTGACTTCCAAAAGTCTACTAAATAATGGTCATAAGGCATTGTGGCCATTGGATCAAATAGGATAAAGTTCTAAGATCACATCGTAGCCATTGGATCAATCCAAGTCTATCCTCACAAGATATTTTTCACAACATCTTACAACGAAACGCACGCTCAGTTCTCGCGCATCGCGACGAACGTAAATCACAAAAACATAAAACCTACGGAAAGAACGTCTAACGTTTAACATTTCCAAAACTTATCGCCGAATCTTTTTCCGCGACTGTAATTTTCTTCCATACCTTAGAAAATAAATCTCAGGACATATCCTAACTCACGCAGATATATGAAACTTCCATCCGAAACCTCACTTAAAACAGACGCAGTAAGATTTTCCATCAGCGGGTAAAATCCTACTCGTTTTTCCAAAAACAAGAATAATCCAAAACTCGTCATTCTGACTTCACAGAAATCTCCTCATACTTAAAAGAGGATCACGACCCGAAAGTCTGTGCCTTTCCAGCGCACGAGCACAAAACAAGCTCCGTTTCAGCAAAAATCTCATTTATGCGACGATACACACAAAACCGTTCTACTAAAAAAACCCTAAAACTTAGCCGACGCTAAAGTTCCTTAGGAAAACCGCACAGTAAAATCTTGGGTCTTACATGTATCGATACAAATGATGGTTTGTATCGATACAAACCCTTTGACCAGCGTTCAAATTGAAAATTTTGACCTATGTATCGATACAAAGATGTATATGTATCGATACATATATCAGTTTCTTGAAATCTTGACTGATATGTATCAAATCATGCAAGCATGATTCGATACATCAAGCACTAACTGGTTTTCTGAGCGACATAGGTGTGTATCGATACATGCAAGCATGATTCGATACACAGATGACCTTCTGCCTCTGAGAAACCACTTTTGTATCGATACAAGTGATATATGTATCGATACAAATTGCACAAAATCAGTCTGAAGTAATTTCAGGACATTTGTATCGATACACATGTTTATGTATCGATACATAATACCTAAAAATCAGTTTTTCAAAGTTTTAAAAATAGTTTTTCGCTGTCAAGTCATTTGTAATGTTGCCAAAATGTGTTCTACTCTATTTTCATGTGTTTTGACAATTATTAAAACAAGAGGATGAACTGGTGCACTTACAAGAAGAACATTCTCTGCTACAATGATTAATTTTCATCATCATCTGACAACTCAAAAGCTGGAGAATCAACCTTATCCACAGAATAGTAACGTTAATGCGAATGTACGAACCTTTTACCCCAAATGGACGAATCTTCATTACCAAGTTTGATCGTACACAAAGGTTACCGGATATGGTTCAAAATAGTACTATTACCAGCTGGCGAAATCTCCTGCAACGGATTCAAATTCAAGACGCTCCCTCCTCATCTATAAATAGGAGTGGTAGTGAAGTTTTTGTGTACAACAACATTGAACAATTTTGAAAGAGCTGTTACTCTGCAAAAATCATCCTGTGCACAAAAACAACTTGAATACAACTTGAACTCATTTGATTATCCAAGACTCAAGCTTTAGCTTCTGATTTATACAGTTGTTAAGCCTTAGATTTCTATTGTTAGGATTCTAAGTTTAGTCTTGTTATTGAGTTGTAATTTACTTATTCCTTTGAACATTGATTTGTTTATCAGTGTTCATTTACTCTGTTTTATTGTAAAAGTTGTTTGAAGTCTCTTGCTTGTGTGCTTGAGCAAAGGAAGTCTCTTGTAAGTGTTACTTGAGCATTGGAAGTCTCTTGCCTGCGTGCTTGAGCAATTGTAATCTTGTTTGATTATAGTGAACTCTCTTGGAAGTACAAGAGGACTGGACTACTCTCGGTTTGTGAGAGGAACCAATATAAAATCTCTGTCTCTATCTTTCTCTCCTTATCTTTCTCTCTTTAAAGTCTGATTGTTTGTGTTTTGTTTTCTAAACCGCTGCAAACTCTGACAAGTTATTTATTCGCTAGGTTCAACTCGTTAAGTTAAATCACATGATTCTAAAGTCATTATTTTTTGTCAAAATTTGATCTTTAGTCTTTTAAACTTTTTTTTAAAAGAAAAAGAAAATATTAAATTAAAATAAAATTCATCCTAAGTGTATAATGAATAAACACATACAAAATTCAAACTGGCATAAACCGATACAAGTAATAAAACTATAAATGAAAAACAACAAAATTCCACAATTATTCTCAAAATATTCTTGCAATTCCATACTCCAATAGGTTTCCCCTTCAAGATAAAATTGCATCACTTAAAAAGATTTGAGAATTTATATTTATATATATAACCGAGCTAGTTCACAAGTCAAACGAGTCGAACTATATATAGTTTGTGTTCAGCTCATTTATTTTACGAACTTAATTTTTAACTCAAGTTCAGCTCATTTGGTTCATGAACCAAGTTCACGAGTCAAATATCGAATCGAGCTTTGAACTATTCACGAGTTGGCTCTGGTCATTGTCAGCCGTACTCCCAAACTCTTTACACCCTTTTCTATTTTGGGGTTTTTGGGGGATTTGATTGGGAATGTGTTTATCTATGTGATTTTGTTATTGATTGAATGATTCTAGATGTTAATCCATGTTGAATAGATAGATTGATATGATAAAGAAAATGGGTTTTTATGAAAATGAGTATGAATCATTACATTAAGTTGTTTTTAAGTGTTTTTGAGTTGAAATAAGTGTTTTTATCCATAAACATGCTTGGTAACTGTTTTATAAATGTTATTGGGTTCATATAAGTGCTTTTGAATAGAGAAAAGTGATTTTTGGTACAAAAACGCGTAAACACGAAAATGCTATCAGGACCTCGCACACAGCCAAGGGGAAAATCCCATCTGGTTTTGGTGCACGGCGCAACCTTCTGGCGCGCGGTGCTGCAGTGGTCAACAATGTTGACTGTTGACTTTTCGACGACTTATGCACCCGGAACCCATTTTTAATAATTTTTCGTATAGAATCCGTTTCCGGTATTAGTTTTTGGACATAATACTTGGATAATGCTGTTATGTATGAGATGTCAACACTTTGATAATTTGGAAAGTAAATTGAGTTGGAATTGATTAATGAATTGATTGTTGATATATGACATGTGATTGAATGTATGACCATAATGAGATTTGATGATTAGTTTTTATCATTTCATGATTAAATGACTGAACAGTCCTTTGTCGGCATACTCATACAAAATAGTCCTTAAGTTATCGTGATAGGGAATAGTATGATAATCGACGAGGGATTTTTTGTATCCAAATTGAGAACGACATGATTAGCCGAAATTGAGGCATGTAGGACGGAAAGAAGAACATTTTCAAAAGTGAAACTTTTCCAAACACAAATGAGATTATAATACCCTGCTAAACATTTTGGGTCAAATCCCAACTAAGTGACTTCCGGTAGGACCAGGATGCTAAGCTGAGGCGGAGGATGTTGAGGAGGGGGTGGATGATTTTGGTGCTTATTATTAGTGTCGGTTCTTCCCCATCTGGCCAAGTCTTTCTCTTTTAGTTTCTATTTAAATTTGATGTAATTTTTCTATCTAAATTGTAATATTTAATTTTCCTTGAAAGAAGATTTCATTCACTTTGAAGTTGAAACACTTGACGAAGTGTATATGTCGATATAGTTTTTCAATTTAATTTATAAAATGAAATTCTATGTATTTTTTATGTTTTATTTTAATCTGTATCTGTTATGATTTATGTTTTCAATCAAAAACAAGTCTAGGTAACTGATGACATAAGATCAGAAATGAAAAAAAAAAGTAGACTATAAAGATAAAAAAAAAATTAGATAAAAACAACGACATAACATTTGAAACGAACATAGTAAATTAAAGATATAAATTTAACACAAAAAAAAAAAGTAAGGATCACATAAATTAATTGTTTAAACTTCTTCCTCTCTTGACATAGATGAAACAAACAAATGTTACTGGATCCATAAATGAATCAATATATAGTGATTTACACTTTTTATGAGCTCTACTACAAACAATTTAAATAAGGTACATCTAAATCAAATAAACACTATTAAGCTTTCTTTGTTATATATAACTTCCTATAAACACATACATATATAATATGTGTGTAAAAAAAGCAATTGGAGCAATAAATGAAATAAAAAAATATTCAAATATACAAATCAGATTCTCTACAATCAAAATTTGACACATTCACTCATTTAACGCAATTGGAGTCATACCGAATTTGAAATCTAGTATGTCCAAGTTTTGGTCCAACGACCACAATATTTGTCTTAAATGAATTAATGTATCAAATGACTGCGGACAATCATGATCCATATATATATATATATATATATATATATATATATGCATCATATAAGTATATATAAGTGGTGAAAATATTGCTTAGTTTCTCCTTCCAAAGATCTGCCCCATTGTTGGAAGTTTAGTCCCAGCAGCGGATTGAGTGGATGAAGTTGTTGATGATGGCCTAGTTGTTGGAAAGAGAACTTTTTGAATGCTAGGGTTTTTAGAACTCATGGTGTAATTCGGCAACAATAGCTAGCTTTCAATTTTTAAAATTAGTGAAACAAGCTTGTTTAGCAAAGAAAATTAACACAAATATATTTTTTTGGAAAGGATGAGTAATTAAGAAGCTTAGCGATGGTATATGGATTTTTATAATGGTTGAAGAAACTAAAACCATAACTAGCTAGGTGAATTCTAAAAACAAAAGCAAATGGTGAATTTCTACAAAATTTCTTTTATTTATTAAATATTGTTCTCATAATCCTTGATCACCAAGAAATGTTAAATTTCCCATTCATAAAATGAAGAAGAGAAACGGTCAAAGAATTGAAAAGACGGTGTTTGCTGTTATTGTATATATATTGGGTTGCATATATATTATGTTAAGAACCTAACATGAATTTTACAATCCCACGGTTCTTACACGCTTTAACGGGTAACGGTGGCAATATGGGTTAATTTATTTATGGTATGTGAAAATTTATAACTATTTTTCATTTAATAATTAACTTTTCTTTTTACCAAAAAATTATAATTGACTTTTTTTAATTGTAAATCCTTATTATTCTAAGAGAATATTATTTTATTTTTTTACAAATTTCAAAATATTTTGTTGTCGTCTCCAGAAATGAAATATATTCTTTAAAAATTATCATTTTTAATAATAAAAAAAAATCACGAGTTTCCTGCATCCATTTGTTAATAGAATTTTTATTTTATTCTTTTTTAAAAATTGTTTAAACTATTTATAAAAACAAGAAGCTAAAAAAATCTATAAACTAGTTTAATTAATTTCTTTAATAATTAATTTTTTAAAATTGATTTTAATAAAAATAATTTTGTTATGGTAAAATGGCATCAATATTTTTTACACAAAAAAAATCTTCATAAATAATATCCAAATAATTATATATCAAAATCACTTTGTCGACCATCAAACCTTACCAACTATTCAGGAAGCAATCATGGGTCTGGATTAAAAGGTTTTGTCAGGTGAGGACTACCATTAGATCAATATATATTGTTGTCTTACTCATGGCCTGAGAATGCCAATAAAATAGATGTTGGTAAGTTTTGTGGCAACCTAAACCGCCAGAAAGTAGAGAGACATAATTTACTGACGAATTTTTTGGTCAATTTCTTGGCAGTGGTATTTGGTCAAAAATCCTACTAGAACCATTAGAGTCATGTGAGGTGTAAGACCCAAGATTTCATTGCATAGTTGGTTTAAGGAATATTAGGGTTTCGATGTGTTCGTGTGATGAAACATCGTGTAATTATAGGAGTTTGCTGTAATTGAGTCGGTTTTGTGCTCGTGCACTGTAATTGTACAGACTTTTGTCTTGTGATCCTGTTTCTTGTATAAGAAGTGATTTGTGGTTTCAGAATAACGAGTTTTTGATTATTCTTGTTTTTGGAAAAACGAGTAGGATTTTACCCGCGTATGGAAAATCTTACTGCGTCTGTTTTGAGTGGGGTTTCGGATGGGAGTTTTATATATCTGCACGAGTTAAGATATATTCTGAGAATAATTTTCTAAGGTATGGAAGAAAATTACAGTCGCGGAAAAAGATTCGGCGATAAGTTTTGGAAATGTTAGACGTTAGACGTTCTTTCCGTAGGTTTTATGTTTTTGTGGTTTTCGTTCGTCGCGTCGCGCGAGAGCTGAGTACGAGACTTGTTATGGGAGAGTTGTTTAAGTCTTGTGACTTTCTCATAAAGTATAGTGATCCAATGGCTAGGGTTTAAGCTTGGACTTTTGACTTTGATCCAATGGTGGTTTGGCTATCAAGAGCTTTATAATAGTAAGGAGGTTTATGACTTTGTGAGACTTAGAAAAATTTCATCACAACTCACTCTCTTCTTCTTCTTCCATCGTGCCATCACTTTCTCATACCATAACCTTCACTAAATTTTCATTTCCTCACCATTTCACTCCATTTCAAGCTTGGAAGCTTAGTGGAAAGTTGTAGAGAATCACTTGCTTAAGGTAACCCTCTCTTCTCATCTCCTAGGTTGGTAGATTTTTAGAGTTGTGAGGTTTTTGGGTTTATGTTCTTAAGAGGGTTTGGTGAGAAAGGTTGTTCTTGCTAGTTCTTGTTTCATGAAAGTTGTTCATGAGAGTTTAGTAAGCATGCTAGGCTTTGTTGTTTTTGTTTTCCATGAGTTGGTGAAAAATCTCATGAGAAAAGTTAGGGTTGTGGTTGGTTTATGTATTGATCAATTACATGAGGTTATGTTGTAAGGTTTTGAAAAGAAAAGTTGTCTTTGAACCTTTGGGCAAAAGGGAAATGCGTTGTATGGTTTTGTTTTAGAAAATCCGATGAAAAATATTTTGGCGTTTATGAAAATATTTCCTAAGTGTTTTGAGTAGTGTTTTTGGGGTCAAAGTGGTTTAAAACTCTTGTGACATGTGGTGTTACTTTTTACCTTGAAAACATGTTTGAAAATGATTACCGGACGGTTAAGGCCCGTAATAAAACTTGTGCGTGGATTTGGTTTTGATTTTGGAAATGAAAATCAAATAACTTGCACTCGAAGCAACCAACAAGCTTTCGGAAACGAATTGCATGCTTATGAAAAATGGTTTGCTTTTGTGCCTTGAAAAAGTGTTGGGAACTAATAGAATCAAACTAGGCTTGGGTGGAAAAAGGTGGTGTGAGTTGCTGTCTTTTGCTGTCATGACAGGTGCAACTCGCTGGGCGAGTGCTTACTCGCCAGGGCGAGTGTCACAGGTCATGACAACACGCCAGGGCGAGCTCCAGGGCGAGTAAGACCAGTCCTCCCTGCCTTCACTCGCCACCAACTCGCCAGGGCGAGCTCTGGGAGTTGAGATTTTGGATTCTGATTTCTAAAACTTGGTTTTTAACTTCTAATCCCTTTTTATTAATTTATGGAAGTGGTAGGGATTGGAAACGAGTTTTTCGGGTACTCGGAAAGTACGTAGCTTATAACGCAAGAAAACGGCCATTTTGCATTTCAAATTATTTAAGACTTTGGCCTATTGTTTTGGGTCCTAAAAATAGTGCAAATAACTCATGGGGGTTGATCAATACGATAGATTTTGGTATGGTATCCGAAAGAGTGAATTTTCCGTAGAAACCTTTAGAGTTTTTGGGGTTTTGATGTAGTTTCATTACATTGGGTTTGGAAACGATGTATTGATTGTCCGTTGCTTGTTTTAGGGAGCACGTAGTGTTGTGTGAACGTTGCTTGTTGTGAGTGCTTGCCGAGGTAAGGGCTCCACTTTATTTCCGTCTTTTCAAACGGTTTTGTTAAACATGCTTTAGATTTGTTGTGTTGCAATTGGTGGTGTGCTTGGCATGTTTTTGTGATGTATTCTCGATATGAGATCGTGGTAAATACATGATTTGTTGTCTTACATATGTTTGGTGAAATATGTGTATGAGCAGGTGATTAAATGCATATGACTAGATGTATATGTATGTGTTGTGTTGGTGTGATTACATATGCGTGTACGATATGTATGTGTTGCATTAGCATATAAGGGGAATCGTATGCTCATGCATTCATAGTACGAGATTATCGGGAATGGATCACGGGGTGCGATTATCGGGAATGGATCCACCTTACTCCTACGGGAATTATTGAGTCCAATAAGCAGTTATCGGGAATGGACTGCGGGGTGCGATTATCGGGAATGGATCCATCCTAACCCTTTGTGGTTTTATTGATTATGATTACTGACTTCCGGAATTCATATGCATGTGGTAATGGGGAATCTACCACACTCATTGTAGAGGTCTGCATTAGGCTCGGTGTGCATTATATCTTAAGCCCGTTGGTGGGAATTGCTTTTGTGTTAATGAGCTTTCTCTTGTGTATGTGGAAACTTGTTATGTGTACATCTTTCGCACTGGTTATATATATATATACTTTTATTTTGTGGTGACCCTTTCTTTCATTTGCGGGCTCATCCCACCCAGATGAGGGGTTAGGTCGTGGTGACGACGGAGGCTGTTCCAGGCCCCAGTGAGCGGTTGGAGCTTTAGCTTAGAGTAGTTAGACTATGCGCCGGTGTGTGTTGTACACCGTGCTTTTTGGTTAGCATAGGGTTTCTAACTTGTTTTGGGTTGTAAGTTTTTGAATACTTAGACTTGGATTGTAATTATTCAGGAATACACTTTGCTTGTCGAAGCACCTTATGGTAATGAGTTCTTTTGTATATTTGAATGCCGGCTCATTTAAAATCTTTTATGCGTAACTCTGATTGTGTACAAAAAAAAATATATAGTGCCTTTTCTGGCCTTTGAAAAACGGGTTGTTACAATTGGTATCAGAGCACGGCTTTAAATCTTCAAAGGGAAAGTGTATACTTGAGTCGTTCGTTCAGAGTCGGTTAGAACATAGCTAGAGTAGTGTCAGTTCTAGTGTTGTTCTGTGTCGGGTTATGAGTTAGTAACCGTCGGACGAGATTTTCTGTTGAGACTCAGAAATGTTTGGATAAGGAATCTAATCAGAATTGGTATTCTAGACTGTGCTCGGAAATTGGTTTTCTTTCCCGAGCCAGGTGTGCGAAGGTACTTGTCTGCAAATCGGCTGTCGGTGGTTATGTGTAATGAGAGCCGGGGATAGTTTCACTTGCTAGCTTAGGAGTGAAGTCGGAGATCCGAATTGAGGAAATTCGAGTGGTGCAGGATTTCCAAGATGTGTTTCCATCGGAGATTCCAGCTTTTCCTCCGTGTAGAGAGGTGGAATTCTTTATTGATTTACAACCGGGTACGGGTCCAATTTCGGAATCAGCTTATCGGATGGCTCCAGCCGAGTTGGTAGAGTTGAAAGGTCAGATTGAGGACTTGTTAGAGAAGGGTTTCATAAGGCCTAGTGTGTCGCCTTGGGGAGCACCGGTCTTATTGGTTAAGAAGAAGGATGGGAAATCTCGTTTGTGTGTGGATTATCGGAAGCTTAATAAGGTGACTATCAAGAACCGATATCCATTGCCGCGTATTGATGATCTGATGGATCAGTTGAGGGGAGCCTCAGTGTTTTCAAAGATTGACTTGAAATCTGGTTATCACCAGATAAGAGTGCGAGATGAGGATATTCAGAAAACGGCGTTTAGGACGCGTTATGGGCATTATGAGTTCTTGGTGATGTCGTTTGGAGTGACGAATGCACCTGCGATCTTCATGGCCTACATGAATCGGATATTCCATTCATTCTTGGACAAGTTTGTGGTGGTGTTTATTGATGACATTCTAGTGTACTCGAAGAGTGAAGAGGAGCATGAAGAGCATCTTCGCTTGGTTTTGCAAGTTTTGAGGGAGAAAAAGTTGTATGCTAATCCGTCAAAGTGTGACTTTTGGTTGGAAGAGGTTAATTTCCTTGGCCATGTTATATCAAAAGAGGGAATAGCCGTGGATCCAGCCAAGATTGATACGGTACTTTCATGGAAGCAACCTCAAACAGTGACTGATGTGCAAAGTTTTGTTGGTTTGGCCGGTTATTACCGAAGGTTTATAGAAGGATTTGCTAAGATTGTGGCACCGATGACACAACTTACGCGAAAAGATCAACCTTTTGCTTGGACAGAGAAGTGTGAGTTGAGTTTTCAGTTGTTGAAAGAACGGTTGACGACTTCACCAGTTTTGATGTTACCACAGTCGGAGGAGCCGTATGAGGTTTATTGTGATGCGTCTCATCAAGGGTTGGGTTGTGTGTTGATGCAACACAAGGGAGCAGTGGCTTATGCGTCAAGGCAACTGAAAGTGCATGAAAAGAATTATCCTACGCACGATTTGGAGCTTGCGGCCGTGGTTTTTGCATTGAAGATTTGGAGACATCATCTTTATGGTTGCACTTTTGTCGTGTTTAGTGACCATAAAAGTCTTAAGTATCTGTTCGATCAGAAAGAACTTAATATGAGGCAGAGGAGATGGATGGAAACTTTGAAAGACTTCGACTTTACGTTAGAATACCATCCGGGGAAGGCTAATGTGGTAGCCGATGCTTTGAGTAGGAAGAGTGTGTCGGTTTGTTCGGCACAAATGGCTAGTCAACAAGAGTTGTTGAGAGAGTTTCGTGATTTGCACCTAGAGGTAGAGTTTGCTTTAGGGAATATGAGACTGGGTATGATTACCATCTCAAGCGGTTTGTTGGAGGACATTGCAAATTGTCAAGATGACAAGTTTCTCATGGAGAAAAGGGCTTTGATTGTTCGAGGAACCAACCGAGATTTCAAGGTGGGATCGGACAATATCTTGAGGTGTCAAGGGAGAGTGTGTGTACCCGAAGCTATGGACTTGAGAAACATCATTCTAGGGGAGGCACACAAGAGTAAACTTAGTATACATCCCGGAGCGACAAAGATGTATCAAGACCTGAGGCATGATTTCTGGTGGCCGGGTATGAAGAAGGATGTGGCTGAGTATGTGGCGTCGTGTCTGACTTGTCAGAAGGCGAAGATTGAGCATCAGAGACCAGCAGGGATGCTGCAGTCATTAGATATCCCCGAGTGGAAGTGGGATAGCATTTCTATGGATTTCATCACTGGGTTACCTAAGACCAGGAGGAAGCACGATTCCATTTGGGTGATAGTGGATCGTTTGACTAAGTCCACTCATTTTCTACCGGTAAGGACTACGGATACAGCGGCGAAGTTGACCGATATTTACATTGCTGAGATTGTGAGGTTACATGGGATTCCGTCAAGTATAGTGTCGGATCGAGACCCAAAGTTTACTTCACACTTTTGGAAGACTTTGCATGAGGCGTTGGGGACGAAACTGAGATTGAGTTCCGCCTACCATCCCCAGACAGACGGGCAGACCGAGAGAACAAATCAATCTTTAGAAGATTTGTTGAGAGCATGTGTTTTGGATGATCGTGGAAGTTGGGATGATGTTTTACCGTTGATAGAATTCACATACAACAACAGTTTCCACGCGAGTATTGGAATGGCACCATACGAGGCTTTGTATGGGAGAAGATGTCAGACTCCTTTGTGTTGGTACCAAGATGGGGAAAGTTTGATAGTAGGACCGGAAATGGTACAACAGACGACGGACAAGGTCCGAAAGATAAGGGCAATGATGAAGGTTGCTCAAGATCGACAAAAGAGTTATGCGGATAGGCGTCGGAGGCCTTTAGAGTTTGAGGAGGGAGACCATGTATTTCTCCGTGTTACCCCAACAACTGGTGTTGGAAGGGCTTTGAAAGCAAAGAAGTTGACTCCGAAGTTTATAGGGCCTTATCAGATTTTGGAACGGGTTGGGAAGGTAGCATATCGGATCGCGTTGCCACCGGTACTATCTTTGATTCATGATGTGTTCCATGTGTCGCAATTGCGGAAATATACACCGGATCCATCACATGTGATCACACCAGATGACATCCAGTTGAGGGATAACTTGTCATTTGAAGTTCCGCCGATCAAGATTGCGGATAGGAAGATGAAGCGTTTGAGAACGAAAGAGATACCGTTGGTGAAGGTAATATGGAACGAAGCTACAGGAGATACCACCTGGGAGCTCGAGAGTAAGATGAAAGAATTATACCCCAGTTTGTTTGACGATGTCTAAGTTTCGAGGACGAAACTTCTTTTAGGGGGGTAGTATTGTAAGACCCAAGATTTCATTGCATAGTTGGTTTAAGGAATATTAGGGTTTCGATGTGTTCGTGTGATGAAACATCGTGTAATTATAGGAGTTTGCTGTAATTGAGTCGGTTTTGTGCTCGTGCACTGTAATTGTACAGACTTTTGTCTTGTGATCCTGTTTCTTGTATAAGAAGTGATTTGTGG
Source organism: Trifolium repens (assembly GCA_030408175.1). Taxonomy (NCBI): domain Eukaryota; kingdom Viridiplantae; phylum Streptophyta; class Magnoliopsida; order Fabales; family Fabaceae; genus Trifolium; species Trifolium repens. The sequence goes on along the minus strand of CP125839.1, from coordinate 16,659,828 downwards.
TTTCAGAATAACGAGTTTTGGATTATTCTTGTTTTTGGAAAAACGAGTAGGATTTTACCCGCGGATGGAAAATCTTACTGCGTCTGTTTTGAGTGGGGTTTCAGATGGGAGTTTTATATATCTGCACGAGTTAAGATATATTCTGAGAATAATTTTCTAAGGTATGGAAGAAAATTACAGTCGCGGAAAAAGATTCGGCGATAAGTTTTGGAAATGTTAGACGTTAGACGTTCTTTCCGTAGGTTTTATGTTTTTGTGGTTTTCGTTCGTCGCGTCGCGCGAGAGCTGAGTACGAGACTTGTTATGGGAGAGTTGTTTAAGTCTTGTGACTTTCTCATAAAGTATAGTGATCCAATGGCTAGGGTTTAAGCTTGGACTTTTGACTTTGATCCAATGGTGGTTTGGCTATCAAGAGCTTTATAATAGTAAGGAGGTTTATGACTTTGTGAGACTTAGAAAAATTTCATCACAACTCACTCTCTTCTTCTTCCATCGTGCCATCACTTTCTCATCTCCTAGGTTGGTAGATTTTTAGAGTTGTGAGGTTTTTGGGTTTATGTTCTTAAGAGGGTTTGGTGAGAAAGGTTGTTCTTGCTAGTTCTTGTTTCATGAAAGTTGTTCATGAGAGTTTAGTAAGCATGCTAGGCTTTGTTGTTTTTGTTTTCCATGAGTTGGTGAAAAATCTCATGAGAAAAGTTAGGGTTGTGGTTGGTTTATGTATTGATCAATTACATGAGGTTATGTTGTAAGGTTTTGAAAAGAAAAGTTGTCTTTGAACCTTTGGGCAAAAGGGAAATGCGTTGTATGGTTTTGTTTTAGAAAATCCGATGAAAAATATTTTGGGGTTTATGAAAATATTTCCTAAGTGTTTTGAGTAGTGTTTTTGGGGTCAAAGTGGTTTAAAACTCTTGTGACATGTGGTGTTACTTTTTACCTTGAAAACATGTTTGAAAATGATTACCGGACGGTTAAGGCCCGTAATAAAACTTGTGCTTGGATTTGGTTTTGATTTTGGAAATGAAAATCAAATAACTTGCACTCGAAGCAACCAACAAGCTTTCGGAAACGAATTGCTTGCTTATGAAAAATGGTTTGCTTTTGTGCCTTGAAAAAGTGTTGGGAACTAATAGAATCAAACTAGGCTTGGGTGGAAAAAGGTGGTGTGAGTTGCTGTCTTTTGCTGTCATGACAGGTGCAACTCGCTGGGCGAGTGCTTACTCGCCAGGGCGAGTGTCACAGGTCATGACAACACGTCAGGGCGAGCTCCAGGGCGAGTAAGACCAGTCCTCCCTGCCTTCACTCGCCACCAACTCGCCAGGGCGAGCTCTGGGAGTTGAGATTTTGGATTCTGATTTCTAAAACTTGGTTTTTAACTTCTAATCCCTTTTTATTAATTTATGGAAGTGGTAGGGATTGGAAACGAGTTTTTCGGGTACTCGGAAAGTACGTAGCTTATAACGCAAGAAAACGGCCATTTTGCATTTCAAATTATTTAAGACTTTGGCCTATTGTTTTGGGTCCTAAAAATAGTGCAAATAACTCATGGGGGTTGATCAATACGATAGATTTTGGTATGGTATCCGAAAGAGTGAATTTTCCGTAGAAACCTTTAGAGTTTTTGGGGTTTTGATGTAGTTTCATTACATTGGGTTTGGAAACGATGTATTGATTGTCCGTTGCTTGTTTTAGGGAGCACGTAGTGTTGTGTGAACGTTGCTTGTTGTGAGTGCTTGCCGAGGTAAGGGCTCCACTTTATTTCCGTCTTTTCAAACGGTTTTGTTAAACATGCTTTAGATTTGTTGTGTTGCAATTGGTGGTGTGCTTGGCATGTTTTTGTGATGTATTCTCGATATGAGATCGTGGTAAATACATGATTTGTTGTCTTACATATGTTTGGTGAAATATGTGTATGAGCAGGTGATTAAATGCATATGACTAGATGTATATGTATGTGTTGTGTTGGTGTGATTACATATGCGTGTACGATATGTATGTGTTGCATTAGCATATAAGGGGAATCGTATGCTCATGCATTCATAGTACGAGATTATCGGGAATGGATCACGGGGTGCGATTATCGGGAATGGATCCACCTTACTCCTACGGGAATTATTGAGTCCAATAAGCAGTTATCGGGAATGGACTGCGGGGTGCGATTATCGGGAATGGATCCATCCTAACCCTTTGTGGTTTTATTGATTATGATTACTGACTTCCGGAATTCATATGCATGTGGTAATGGGGAATCTACCACACTCATTGTAGAGGTCTGCATTAGGCTCGGTGTGCATTATATCTTAAGCCCGTTGGTGGGAATTGCTTTTGTGTTAAAGAGCTTTCTCTTGTGTATGTGGAAACTTGTTATGTGTACATCTTTCGCACTGGTTATATATATATATATATATATACTTTTATTTTGTGGTGACCCTTCTTTCATTTGCGGGCTCATCCCACCCAGATGAGGGGTTAGGTCGTGGTGACGACGGAGGCTGTTCCAGGCCCCAGTGAGCGGTTGGAGCTTTAGCTTAGAGTAGTTAGACTATGCGCCGGTGTGTGTTGTACACCGTGCTTTTTGGTTAGCATAGGGTTTCTAACTTGTTTTAGGTTGTAAGTTTTTGAATACTTAGACTTGGATTGTAATTATTCAGGAATACACTTTGCTTGTCGAAGCACCTTATGGTAATGAGTTCTTTTGTATATTTGAATGCCGGCTCATTTAAAATCTTTTATGCGTAACTCTGATTGTGTACAAAAAAAAATATAGTGCCTTTTCTGGCCTTTGAAAAACGGGTTGTTACATGAGGTGCTGATTCTGGGGACCGGTGATCTTAGTGGGATATGGCTTTGCTTTTTACCCTCCTTTTTGTGATTTCTGATCATTCTCTCTCTATCTCTCTTTGAATTTTATTGTGTTTTTTTAATTTTCTTTGGATACTTAGTACTTCTTGTACTCCCTTTTATGAATTTTATTTGCTGGATCATTTTTTCTCTTTTTATATATAATTATATTTGTCATTAAAAAAAATCTAACATATTCACATATCTAACATTTTTATCTCCTTGTTTTATATGAAAAAGTTTGTTAGTTTATTGATAAAGCGTAGATCTTGCACAAATGATATTTGTTCATGGCTTTTGAATTGGGATGTGTAACACCCGTTTTTATTTAATTAGAATATATTAGCTTTTATAGTTATTTTATATTAGGATTAATTATTTATTCATGAGTGTTGTCCAAAATAGGAAAGAGTAGAGGAATTAATTAATTAGTGAAGTGAGTAGTGTCATAAGATAGAAATGTTTGGGCTTTGGTTTTTGGGCTTAAGGTTAGAAGAAGGGTGTTTTGGTCTTTTAGAGATTAGATTAGGGTAGTGTGAATGAGAGTAGAGCTCTCATTCCACTCTTTGCAAGTTAGAGAAAGGAGGTAGAAAGAGAAAAGTGAAAGAAGAGAAGAGAAGAAGGAGGAGTAGAGGGTTTGAAGAGAAGGAGTAAAGTAATAATCTTTCTAGAGGTAAGAGAGTAGCTATTATTCAATTTTGAGATGATTCATAGAGAGGAGAGAAGTACTCTTCTCCAATCCCAAACTCTCTCATCTCTTGGTTTGGTAGGGTTCTTGGGAATGTGCTTATTTTTGTGAAATTGATGCTAATTGATGATTTCTTATGTTTTCATATGATGATTGAATGATTTTGCATGATCAAAAACCATGTCTTTATGCTTTGATTGGGGGGTTGTTGTTAAAAATGGGTTTTTGTTAAAATGCGTATAGATTCTCAAATTTGAATTATAATAAGTGATTTTGAGTGTTCAAATAAGTGATTTTATCCATAAACATGTTTGGTAACTGTTTATAAGTATTATTGGGTCCAAATAAATGATTTTGGATGAAGAAAGGTGATTTTTGGGTCAAAAACGCGTAAAATCGATTTTTGCTTCAGCGACCCGCGCCTGGCACAGGATTTCTGCGCAGTGGCACAGGGATCTCAGGCCTCTGCGCAGTGGTGCAGCTCGCAGACCTCTCAGCTTCCTGCGCAGTGGCGCAGGTCAATGGTCAGCAGTGTTGACTGTTGACTTTTGACTTTTTGACGGTTTATGCACACAAAACCTATTTTCAATGATTTTTCACGTAGAATCCAATTCTGGAGTTCGTTTTCTAAGATTATGTTTAATTAGTCATGATTACCCAGCTATGATGTTACTTATATTGATTATCCATAATGATTTGGTATGTTGTGATGTGATTATAGCCTAAGATGATATGAGGTCTATTATGTGATATGTATGCTTGTATGTATAACTATGATGATGATGTGTTGAGATGTTTGATGAGAAATTGAGAAGGAATATTAGGTTGAGATATCCTAATATTCATGAGTAGATGTGTAAGAGGATCATCATAATTTGTATATGTACATCATGCATTCATGTGTAATGTCCCTCATGACTTAAAACTGAACAAGATGCGGTGTCCCTCACGACTTAAAACTGAACATGATGCGGATGGATATAATACTATTCTAAAATGAGTGGAGGGTACCACATGCATATAGATGTGTCTAGGTTGACATATCATTGATGATGACATTAGGTGCATTAGGAATATGGGCATTCTAAATGATAATTGTTAAGTGATGTTGTGTGCTATTATGATTATATGAGAATACTTATATATTCAATGCTTGGTTGGTTGTTTATGATCTTGAATATTATTTTCTATATTCATTATGCTTTGAGATGTATGTAACTAGACAAGATTGTTGTCTAGTCATAACCATGTTATTTATATAATGTAAGTGTACCTTATGCTTATTATTATAATTTTGGATTGTAGCTAACTCTCTATTTTTGTGTATGTGAATGATTTGGGACCAGATTCTCAAGCGGAGGATTAGCATTTGCGGATTAGCTTGTTCGTGGCTTATTAGTTTAGTTGGAAGAAGTAAATGTAAGAGACCCCTAGTTTTGTCTAGTATGTCTAGGGTTTGCTCTGATACATTGTGGCACTAGTCTTTGGGTTTTATTAGTTGAACCACGTTTGTATGACTCTTTATATTTAGACTTTGCTATTATATATATCTTGATGATTATTGATGTTTGAGTAAGTTTGTTGTGCAAAACCTTATTTAAGTTGTAATTTGAGGATGTTTATGCATATCATGACTTAAGCTTGTTGAGTAGCTTATTATTATTATTATTATGCTTCCGTTGCGACGTAAATGATTATATATGCACGTGTATGGATTTATTTGATGTAGCACCTTGCCATGCTTGTATGTTTTTAATTAAATTTAATTTTTGCGTATAAGTGGGTTAGGGTGTTACAAGATGAAGAAGAAGCAGCATTTTTTTAGTAAAAGAAGAAGCAATTTAATGGAATTTCTAGCCAAACGTGAAAGTGATTATTAGAGAAAAGAGTGATTATTACTTGGTGAGTGTTGTTCTTCTTCTATGCAGTCGAAGAGTCCAAAAAGACACTATTTTTGTAATGTTAGAGAAGAGAATGTGGTGTGAGAAAATATCATAAAAATGAAAGAAGAGTTATGGATGAAGAAAAAAAAGACATTGGATTCATGAATGAATAAATGAATAGTAGTGATCTTACAACATTATGTGATATAGAGCACCATTACAAAAAGAGATTCAAATACAATAAACAAAAAGGTACTTTAAATAAAAGACTACTAAGCTATAACTTTTTTATAACTTCCAATATAGAAGAATAAACATATAAAAACAACAATTGAAATCAAAGAATAAAAGAAAACCTAGGTATATGGTGTAATATGAATAACAACATTTTCAATTGGTGAAAACATACTAATTTCTCCTAATTCCAAAGACCTGCCCCATGTTTGGAAGTTTAGTCCCTGCAGAGGATGTAGAGGATGATGAAGTTGATGATGGCCTAGTGGTTGGACAAAGAACTTTTTGAATACTTGGTTGTTTAGAACTACTCATGATGCAATTCAGCAATATATATTGAAGATTTAAATAAGAGAAATCAATAGTGCACAAGCTTGTATATGAGAGAAAATTAAAACAAATTAAGAAAGAGTAATGAAGAAGCTTAATGAAATGGATATATTTATAATGTTTGAAAAAACAATAGGAGTTTCCAGGTAAAATCATTATATGAAAATGGTGATTTTCTAAAACATTTCTGTTTTTCATTTGATTAATTGTTTTTTTAATTATCCTTGTGCATTACGTAAGGTTAAATTTCCATGCAGATTGGCTTCAATGTTGAAGAAGGTCAAACATATTTGTTTCTACGGACGTTAAATATTTGCTACACGGCTTAGACCCACGGACGGTGGCAAGGCAATATTGTCAATTTAATCGGTATATGCAAATTCAGAGTAATTACTTCTGAATTTTTTATTTATTTTTTTGACAAAAATTTATTTTATTTTTTTAAGTAAAGGAATTTCATTAAAAAAAAGCACAAGGCACTATTTTTCTTTGAAAATAAATTATAATGTAACACGTAAATGAAATTTCAACGATAATTTCAAAAATATATTGTAGTGTTAAATAAACTTTTTATCTTTATAATGGTGAGGTTTAATCTACCTACCCTTTGTTAATTTGGGGGTATTTTCTCTAACAATCAATGAGAATAAATCACATATGTAGATTTGAATGTGGTACACACAACTGACTTGTAACTTATGAAGCATGGACATAGACACTGGATATGACACTGACACTGACACGCCGACACCGATAATAATTTGAAAAAACGACGCAATTCCATGTAATTATAAGTGTCGGTGTCGTGTCGGACACTGGGATACGTCTAATTCGAGGAGTGTCCGTGTTTCATAGCTTGTAACCAATTTTTATTTTACATGCATATAGCTTGTTATTATTGGTTAATATGCAAATACCTCCAAAGTTTCATATTCGATTCTCTCTTGGTGCTAATTTGGGTGGATTAATTTAGTTTCTTAAAAAAAAAATGTAAATACCTCTAAATTATCAAGGGGTAAATTAGCGGAATAAAAATCCCTATAAATATTTTATATAAAGAAAGAATTAGAATTGTAAAGATGTAGTCCCATAAGTCCTAGCTCAACTGGCAAAATATGCCGAAATTGTTAGGCCGGACGTCGTGACCCGGGTTCGAACCCGGGATCTCACAATTATGTGAGTTTAATTTCCAGTGGATTACCACTTCAACTAAGACAAAAAAAAAGAATTGTAAAGATGTACAATTAATACCCACTATAATTATGACATGTGTTGTCTGATGGCATGACGTCAATTTCAATTCATGTTTCCCTGCTGGGAGGTACTCACCTAAAATCAATGTGTTTCAATCATATTAATACATGTCAAAATTAAACTTTTCCAAAATAGATTTATATAATATACAATTTTTTTTTCTCTATATAATATACTAAACATATGACAACATAAGAAAATTTAAAATTTTAATTGATACACATGTGTTGTATTAAAAGTTGGGACTAAAAGTCGTGATAAAATATTTGATCGAGAGACCAATACTTACTTTATAGAAAATAAAAATGAAATTTGAGATATTTATAAGAAAAATTGAATCAATTAATCAATAGTGTGTTTGTGTGTGTGTGTATATATATATATATATATAATTTTTTTCTTTAACACTTTCCATTAAATACCCTATTTAATTTTATCATAATTTATTCCAATATTTTTTTTTGAACAAATAAAAATGAGATATATATTAATCAACCAATTAGTCCTTTCAGCACATGGTGTACCAAAAGAGACTACAAGAGTTTACAAAAAGCGAACAAGACAAACGAAAAACAAAGTTACACCATACTCAAACATGTAAACGGGCTCGACCACCAGCTATGATAAATATATCCTAATTTTTGTAGTATGAATATTTATAACTAATGTTTAATGTTACTTCAATTTTTTCATATACCTTTTACTATTAAAATTTTTATATGGGAAAAATCTTTTCACAGACTGTGCTACTGAACCATACATTCAGAATGGAAAGTTTCGTCGGTGGGTCTGATAGTGTTGCCAACGTCAATGCTTGGACTTTAGTACAAGAGAAGGAACCTCTGAAAAATGTTATTAGCATTTCAACGTTCAAGTCAGTAACAGCTTAATATGAGTGTGTATGAATTGGATAGAATAAATGTACCTTGAGGATGAATGTATGTGCTCATATATATATAAGGATGGTACCGTTTCTAGGTCCTTACTATGTTATAAAAGAAGTTTTAACCATTGAATCAATAAGAAGTTTTAACTATGTGATATTGACTCTTTAAAGACGATACTTGTTTTCCTATTGCATACATATTTTATAGAATAATAATAATCATTTTGTTCTTAATTATAAACACTCTTACAAAAAAGGTCGTGTAACTAGATATAAATCCCTATACAAATTAATTAGTAGGTTGATTTATTGTTTTCTTAAATGAAGATTTTTGGCAGTTGGAGCTTATATTGCGCTTTAATTTGGAAACTTACCCTATAATGTGTTGATAACTCGAAAAAGGAATTAAAATTTTGTTTAATTAAGGTTTGAACTTCGTCTAAAATTATTATCGTATTGATCGTGACAATTGCTTCTTCATAGAGCTTCCATTGATTTGGAACAATCTTCCCAAATTTTATATAATTCTAGAAAATTTATTGTTTTCCTTTTGCTTTTGTTTATAGTTAACCAATATATAGAAATTAAAATTAATAATAGAAGTAAATGTATATATTTCACATAGAAGGAAAAATAAATTGTCAATGGATCCATGAATGAATAGTAGTGATCTTATATTACAACATTCTATGATATTTACCACAATTACATAAAGAGATTCAAATTCAATTGACAAAATGTACTTTTAAATAAAATGACTACTAAGCTTAAACTTTTCTATAACTTCCAATACAAAAGAATAAACATATAAAACAACAAATTGAAATCAAAGAATAAATGAAAACATAGGTATATATGGTATAGTGAATAACAACATCTTTATAGTAACCCATTGGTGAAAACATTGTCTAGTTTCTCCTTCCAAAGATCTTCCCCATGGTTGGAAGTTTAACCCCGGCAGTAGTGGAGGATGATGATGTTGATGATGGCCTAGTGGTTGGACAAAGAATTTTCTGAATGTTTGGATTGTTAGAACTCATGGTGCAATTCACAAATAGCTTATAAAATTCAAGTTTTGAAAGAAAGATATCTATCAATTGTAAACAAGTATTTTTATGAGATAAAATGATAACAAATATGTTTGTGGAATGAGTAATGAAGAAGCTTTGAAGAAACTATATATAGAAACCATATATAGCTAGCCCTAGGAGTTTCCACGTAAAAGCATTATAATGTGAAAATGGTGATTTTCTGAAAAATTTCTATTTTTTATTTATTAAATGTGTTTCCAAATATCCTTGTGCATTACGAAAGGTTAAATTACCGCACATTGGCTTTCAAATAAAAGTTGAATTTGTCAAATATTTGTTATTTGCATAAACCTTTGAACCTAACATGAATTTTACAATCCGCGCTGTTTACTACACGCCTTACACACGGACGGTGGCAATATAGTAAATATCATCGGTGTGTGCAAGTTTATGATTAACTATGAATTTGTATAGGTTTTGGTTTTTTCTTTGAAAATATTTTGTAACACGTTGATGAAGTTTAAGTGATGATTTCGAAAATAAATTCTCAAAATAAATTTTATAATAAAATATTCTTTTATAAAAATATATAAAGCGCTTTAGTTAAAATAGGGCTAAATTGTACGTACTTTTGACCCCTTAAATTTTACAAACTTGCAGTTTTAGCCCCTAAATTTTCAAAATAGCATTTTTGATCCTCTATCTATGTTTGCCCCCTTTTGAAAAAAGGTAATTTTAACCAAATCAACGCTAATATGGCAAGTCACTTAAGTGATTCATCTGCTACATGCATCAACTTCTTTTGCCACCTAGAAAATAAGAAAAAAATAAAATAAAAAGGAATGGAAGGAAGTCATGATTCACACCCTCGCTATCTTTCACCACCACAATCACCACCCAATGTGGCTGTGCTATAAGACCCCGAGAGGAAATTCTCTGGATATGTTCGTCGCGATGTTTACGGAACTATGGGGAGAGGAGACTTAGCACTAAGGAGAAGCTTTTCCTTGATTTCATGCTTGATACTCTTCTTCCAATTAGAGTGATTCTTGTTGTAACCGTTTTGGTGTGTTATTATGTAATTTGTAGGGTTTATTCACTTTCATTGTCTAAATTTCATTGTTTGAATGATTAATTTAAAAAAATTTCAAAATGATGGAGTTTTATAAAGTATTTTGTTCAAGTTAAGTTTAAGGAATTTTAAATAACACCAGCTAGGAATTTAAAATTCTTTCCTTCCATATGTTTCATATTGACCCCTATAATAATTTTAAAATTGCAAATTGACCTTTTTTTCAAAATTTGCAAATTGATCCTTGTTTTTCAAATTTTAAATTTGATCCAAAACTTTTCAAATTTAAAATAGAGGTCCAAAATATTGACAACTAAATTTCCTATTTCTCTATCCAAACACACATTTAATAAAAAGATGGTAATTCAAATACAATCATTTGAATTGCTTAAAATTGCAAATCCTCTAAAATTTATAATAACTTCATCCAAACGCACTTTGAAACCACCTACATTGTGCATTTTTTCCTCAAATTGTGGTTGAATCCAACACTTTTGCATGCTTTCTTTGAACTGTTGGTGCTCCTTGTAACAGCTCGGGTCTCTTTTCTACGAATTTATTAGTAGGCGCAATTCTGGTGTTGTACCTCATGATCTTCTCTACCCCCTTTCTAGTAGAGCTTTTGCCTTATGTGGAAATCGAACAATGTACACTATGGTTCAAGTACATGTTCAATCTATTCTCACTACCACTTAAGTTAGTAGCTCAATTGGTAGTGAGAATAGATTGAACATGTACTTGAACCTCGGGGGTACATGGTTCGATTCTAACGGAAGACAAAATCTCTACAAGAGAGTAGGTAGAGAAGATCGTGAAGTACAACGCTGAAATTGCCTACTAAATACCTGGAAAAGGTTTACACTACTCGAATTTTAGAATTCGAAATGGAATTTGTGCTCAGTTTTTTAACATATCAATTTGGGATTTTATAGAATTGTGAAGCCAATTTGGAGAAACCTTGGATCAAAAATAGTAGGTTTGTTCAATAGAAACACATGATTTTCAATATCTTTTTCGTATAATAGCGATAATATAACATATCTTAGTTGAGGTTATATCTACTATTGTAATTGTACAGCCCTAACTACGAGGGATTTTACAATTACAACAATAGAAACCCATTCCTATTACTTGTTAGTTGGGATATAGTAGAATAAATATGCAATCCCCTGTATTATTTTTATGTAATTTTAAATATGAATTTTACATCAAGAATAAGTTGTGCCATTCAAATTAGACAATCTTTCAACTGAATATCGAAAGGTTTTATTTATCTTTTTTTTTGGTAGTGTGAAAGGTTTTATTTATATGAACTCAAATTGTTATAACCTGATTCTCATTTATATGCTGAATGTCATCCTCTCACACTATTATAAATAAATGTCATCATCTTACACTCTTTATGATTTTACCCGATAGTCTTACAGTCGTAGGATCGGCTAGATTAACAAATTATCAATGGTTATAAATTTTAAAAAAATAAAAAGTTGGCGATTTTACTTTAAAAAAACAATAAAATTAAGGAAAACAATATGGCCGGTAAACCACCTTCAGAAATGGTCCTGGTGCATTGTGGACGCACTAGTAATTATTTCAATCATAAAAATGAGAATGATTATTAATTTATACTTAGAAACAACAACATATATTATCGATAAAATTTTAAATATTTTTTAAGATTTGTGAACCACCCGTACAAGTGATTCATATTAAATGTCATATATATCCGCAAATGAATGAATAGTGATTACAACTTTTTCTGACAAAGCAAGGCACAAGTACAATACAGAGATTCAAATACAATTAAACAAAAGGTACATCCAAATAAAAAGACTAGCTAGTTACTACCAAGCTTTGTTATAACTTCCAATAAAATAGAATAAAAGCATAAACATAAAAATAAATTGGAATAAATGTATACAAGAAAACATAGGTATATACTATATTCAACATCAGTTCCATATTAGCTAGCCTGTAAGAGAATTAAAATATAATCAAGTGAGAAAATATATAAATTCATGTCTTTGAAGTAAAATAAGAAATTTAAAAGGGTGTAATTATTAAACATACCGTTGAAAATATCCAAAGATATGCTTCATTGTTGGGCAAAGAACTTTTTGAATGGTTATGTTCTTAGAACTCATGGTACAATTCAACAATTGCTTAATTGGAATGATTAGTAAGTAATAATGGAATATTAACGATGGTATATTTATAATGATCGAAGAAATATTATAAATAAATTGGAGATTTTCTTCAAAATTTATGTTTTATTTAATAAGTATTTTTCCTATGATTCTTGGACATTTTAAATTAATGGTGAATTTCATTCCCAGATTGGCTTCAAAATTAAAGAGAAACCGTCCAAGATAAGAAATATGTTCTTTTGTTATTGCATATATATATATATATTGCATACTTATTCCAAGAACGTAACATGAATTTTACAATCCGCGGTTCCGCGCTTTATGTTGAATTAGTCTATAAAACTTTTAACTTAAAAATTGTTCCAATTCTTCTTTGAAAATGTTTTGTAACATGCGCTGCTGAATTGATGAAAACAATTGTTTTCACATAACTTTAAATAATAAATTCAAAAAAATAAATTGTACTTTTCTTATTTTGAAATAGCAAATACAAATAGTTTTTAATCAAGTTATCAAGTTTAAAAGATTAATGAGCTCCCATAAATTATTTAGAAGAATTCGAATTCAATTTTTTATAAAAAGTACATGGATGGTGGGATTTTAATTTGTATTTTTTGGTTCCATAATTTCTTTTATTTTTTAAATGAATATAAAATTTAGCAATAGTTTAGGATTCATATTTAGAATAGTTTAGGATTTGTTACTTATTTAAAGTTATAAATTAATAATATAGAACTATGAATAGCAGGGTTGGTACCGACTATTTGGAGATCCGAATTTAAAAGTTAAAAATGGACACTTTGATACAAAAATGTAAAAAATTAAAAAAAAATAATGAAACATTTAAATTGTAAATAACATAAAAGATAACATACAAAATATTATTATTCTAATCAATAACGACTAATTAATACCTTCTAGCTACTTAAAAAAGTTCATTTTAGCAGTTTTTGAAGCAAATTTGTCGATCAAATCTTCATAATTGTATATTTTTCAAGTGATCATTCTCAATTGCTAACAATATTAAGCCATTAATTATTTTTGTATCATAATAGACTGCAAGTAAAACTCCAAATTAAGGTATACTCCTATATTTTTATTGTTAAGAAGTCTAACATTAGTTGTGAGATGGTCTGAATATGTGTTTATAAAGTAGAGGCAGTCCTCACCTTACAAGTCATTTTGTAAGATGAGTTAAGCCTAATACTCAATTTCAAGATGGTATCAGAGCCTCTTCCACGATTCGTTGGGCCACCTGCAAACAGGTTTATGATCGGGCCATCCACCATTTATATCCGCGCCTCAAGCCCTATAGTGTTAGGCGTGAGGGGATGTGTTAAGAAGTCTCATATCAGTTGTAAGATGATCTGTGTTTATAAAGTAGAGACAATCTTCACTTTACAAGTCGGTTTTATAAGGATGAGTTAGATCAATAAAATTCAATTCTAAAATTTATTTTTTTAAATCAGCCTCTTAATTTTTTTAGAGGTCTTCTATCATATTATTTTTTTAAGTCCCTAAAAAATAGAAGTCCAGCTCCTTAGGACATTGTGCACTTGTGCCGGGCCAATCCTAATGAATAAAATAAAATAATTAGAGTATGTGAGTATTCTCTTACAAAACTCTCAAGCACAGGGATAAGCCAACATATTTTGAGGCCCCCTACTTTTTGAGGCTCAGTGGAAAGGGTCACGTTACCCTTATTGAAGGTGAGTCTTTTTTCCATATAAAATTATATCCCAAAAAAAAGAGAAAAAAAAACACCATCAATTGACTCATCCTAATTTTTACCTCATGTGAACTATATCGTAAATCATGATAAAAAGTATATGTTAAAATTTTGTAGTTTTTTTGGCCAAAAGAGTTGTGTACTATTTTTTTTCCCCTTTGATAGACCTATGTAGTTGTTACAATAACCTAAGTAGTAGGAAAGAGAAAGAGAGTGATTCTTTGTGTGAGAGAGGTGGAGCATGAATTAAGGGGAAGAAATCCGCTGAGTTAGAATTCAAAACATCTCAAAGAAATCATTTTCAAACCACTGAATTTCTCTCCTTTAAAAACAATGCTCTTTCTTGGTTTTTTGTTTTCTCAACCAATATTCTAACAACCTTAATTATTGTTTACAAGAAAATAAAAAGAACAAACTACATTGCATTATATCACATCAAACAAAATTCTTCAAAAGCTTTCTAACAAGTATAAACATATATAAATGTAAGATATGCCAAAATCTTCAAATTCGCCACCAAAATCGTCCTCGGGTGGCCGGCCACCACAAGGGGTGAAGTTTACACGTCGGACATCAAGCGGACGGTTAGTAAATCTATCAAGAGATGAAGACATGGATATGTCCGGTGAGTTTTCGGGCCAAAATGATTACATCAATTACACCGTTATGATGCCACCAACACCAGATAACCAGCCTGGAACCTCTGATTCCAAGCAAGATGGTGTTGGTGGATCGTATGGGACAACGAGGTTCGCTTCCGAGTCTCAACAACAAGGAATGAACAATAGTGGTGGCGGTGATGGTAATGGATCTAAAATGGATAGAAGAATGTCTATATTGAATTCTTCAAATAACAAGTCTATGTTATTAAGGAGCCAAACTCAAGATTTTGATCATAATCGTTGGTTGTTTGAGACAAAAGGAACTTATGGAATTGGAAATGCTTTTTGGCAAGATGATCCAAATTCTTTTGATGATAATGGAATGAGCATGTCAGATTTTATGGACAAACCTTGGAAACCACTAACTAGAAAAATTCCAATTCCAGGAGCTATACTTAGTCCTTACAGGTATTTTTCTTAATTAGTCCTTATAGGTATTTTTCTTTATTATGATAGATATATAGTATATGAAGCACTATTATGCCCCATATATGGTTTATAGCATTCATTATTTGTTAGAATATGTATAAAGATTGACAAATCGTTCGGGAGAACCTGACTTCGATTCCTGGTGGAAACATTTTTTTGCCAGACTTTACTTACCTCACGGCCGAATTCTGGATTTTTGGGGCCTCTTCCCTGAAACTAGAGGCGCTTAACACATAAAACAATGTATAAAGCTTATGCGTTTAGGATTTGTATTTATGATTGGTCCGTCTAAATTATACGATTAAACTCGTACCACTGAGTTGACATCTCATGGTCACACAATGTTCAACATAATGATGAAGAGTTTAGTGATCACTATAAAATAATCGTATCATTACAAATTAAAAATTATACTTGAAACATGTTTAATTTGTCTCCTTTGATCACAGGTTGTTGATTGGGGTGCGTATGATAGTTCTAACATTTTTCTTATCTTGGCGAGTTCGAAACCCGAACTATGATGCAATGTGGTTATGGGGGATATCAATTGTTTGTGAACTTTGGTTTGCTTTCTCGTGGCTTCTTGATGTACTCCCCAAATTGAACCCTATAAACCGAAGTGCAGACCTCGTTGCGTTACATGACAAATTTGATCAACCTTCTCCAACGAATCCAACCGGTCGGTCGGATTTACCTGGCATGGATGTTTTTGTTTCGACGGCTGATCCTGAAAAGGAGCCACCTCTTGTCACTGCAAACACTATTCTTTCCATTCTTTGTGTAGATTATCCTATTGAAAAGGTCTCATGCTATATTTCTGATGATGGTGGTGCCATTCTAACATTTGAAGCCATGGCTGAAGCTGTCAAATTTGCTGAGGTTTGTTTATCTTATAATGTGCCTTGAACATCAATTAGGAATGTTTAGATTCATTATGATACATCGCCAACTAATCTATGTTCGCAGGTTTGGGTACCCTTTTGTCGAAAACATAACATTGAACCAAGGAATCCCGACGCTTACTTCAACATAAAGAAAGATCCAACAAAGAACAAGAAACGACCCGATTTTGTAAAAGATAGAAGATGGATGAAGAGAGAATATGATGAATTTAAGGTGAGAATTAATGGACTTCCTGAGGTAATAAAGAAAAGAAGCAAAATGTACAATACTAGGGAAGAGAAGAAAGAAAAGCAATTACTTAAGGAGAAAAATGGTGGAGTTTTACCACCTGATCAGACAATTGATGTCCCTAAAGCTACATGGATGGCCGACGGTACTCATTGGCCTGGAACTTGGTATAACTCTACGCCTGATCATGCTAAAGGTGACCATGCTGGAATTTTGCAGGTACAATTTCAATTTTTTATATTTGCGTTAAATTGGTAATCGATATGTTATTGAATAAGTTAAAATATTTTTTTGTCCCTACGTAATAGGTGATGAGTAAGGTACCGGAACATGACCCTGTAATGGGCTATGCAGATGAGAAAAGACTAGACTTCACAGGAGTAGACATTAGAGTTCCAATGTTTGCATATGTTTCTCGAGAGAAGCGACCAGGATATGACCATAACAAAAAAGCAGGAGCCATGAATGCCATGGTTCGAGCCTCGGCTATTTTGTCAAATGGTCCCTTTATACTCAATTTGGATTGCGACCACTATATCTACAATTCTCATGCTTTAAAGGAGGGAATGTGCTTCATGTTAGACCGTGGTGGCGATCGTGTTTGTTACATACAGTTTCCTCAAAGATTTGAAGGGATTGATCCTTCTGATCGATACGCAAATCATAACACGGTCTTCTTTGATGGTAACTCAAACATTCGTCAATATCTTGCCATTATATGCATAGTTCTAAATTGTAGTCTGCAAATGTAAAGGTTATGTTAGTCATAATTGCAGCAGCATTTGTTTGTATTTTGCTGCAATATCAAGATTCACAGCATAATCGTGCCTACAATTATAACCATGATATAGAACCATGATTAAATTAAATTTGGGTTTCCTGAAGTCACAATTTCACGCATTCACAAATCAGAGGCTATTTGATCGATATTGGACCGTGCAGATTTCAAGTTTGGTAGTAGTTTAGAGTTAAGAAAAAAAGTTGCTTGCTTTCTGCACCGTCCAATCTTGATTCAACAACCACATATATGCTGACTGCGTGAATGCATAGTATTAGGACTTCAAGCAATCCAAATATGAATAAATTTAAATATTATATTATTCTATATAGTAGTTAAATTTCATATTATATTTAGTATCTAATTATTTTTAACAATATATATGGTTTATTAGGAAATATGAGAGCATTGGATGGACTACAAGGTCCAATGTATGTAGGAACAGGTTGCATGTTTAGGAGATATGCACTCTATGGATTTGAACCACCAAGATTCATTGAGCACACAGGTGTATTTGGAAGAGTAAAAACAAAGATTAATCGTAATCCAAATCAAGCAAGGTTACATGTTGATGATGATCAAGAGCCTCTAACATCTGATGAAGAAATGGATTTACCACAAAAATTTGGAAACTCAACTATGTTCACAGATACAATACCTATAGCTGAGTTTCAAGCAAGACCACTTGCTGATCATAAATCTGTTAAGAATGGTAGACCACCTGGTGCACTTTTAACACCTCGTCCGCCGTTGGATGCTCCTACTGTTGCCGAGGCTATTGCTGTAATTTCGTGCTGGTAATTTTCTTTATTTTTTTAGTACCGAAAGATAAAATAGTAGTAGCGTTGATAAATTAGCCTAAATTATACAATAATTTACATTGAATTATGCAAGTCATGGTTTTAAATCACGATCAAATCGATATTTTTTAGCATGTAGTCAAATATAGTTGATGCAGCTTCCGTTGTTGTCACGTTATAGTTATAGTGACATAGAAATGTTGTGGCCTAGATCACGATCACTAATCTTTTTCTAAAACCTTGAAAAAAGACGACTATTCATTCCGAAAATTTTAATCTTAATAATTACTACTTAGGACTTAATTATAAATAAAAACAAAGTACAAATATTCGGTCCACGTAGTTAAATATAAGCAAAAAAAGTATATGTATCTAGTCCACACACTAAAATATAAACAAAAAATACCGATACATGTATTTCTTTGCTTATATTTAAAATATTTAATATTTTCTTTTTATCAAACATTCTTTTTCTTGAAGACACATACATGAATGTATTTGATATCTTAATACAGGTATGAAGATAAAACAGAATGGGGTGATAGAATAGGTTGGATTTATGGATCAGTGACCGAAGATGTTGTAACCGGTTATAGAATGCACAACCGTGGATGGAGATCGATATATTGCATCACAAAAAGAGATGCATTCCGCGGAACAGCGCCTATAAATCTCACTGATCGACTTCATCAAGTGTTAAGATGGGCAACAGGTTCAGTAGAAATTTTCTTCTCAAAAAACAATGCGATTTTCGCAAGTAGACGTCTCAAATTCTTACAAAGAATTGCATACCTCAACGTCGGAATCTACCCTTTCACCTCACTATTTTTGGTCGTATATGTCTTCATTCCGGCAATGTCACTTTTCTCGGGACAATTCATAGTTCAAGGCTTAGATGTAGCTTTCCTAATCTACCTTCTTCTCATCACAGTCTCACTCACTCTTATCTCGCTCCTTGAAGTAAGATGGTCAGGAATAGGTCTCGAAGAATGGTGGCGAAACGAACAATTTTGGGTCATTGGTGGAACAAGTGCGCATCTTGTTGCGGTTATACAAGGATTACTAAAAGTTATAGCCGGCATAGAGATTTCGTTCACATTAACAACAAAATCGGCCGGTGAAGATGTTGATGATATCTATGCTGATCTTTACCTAGTGAAATGGACTAGTCTCTTCATCGTGCCACTAACAATTATCATTGTTAATATTGTTGCACTAATCATGGGATTTTTAAGGACAGTTTATAGTGTTATACCTCAATGGAATAAGTTTATGGGAAGCACATTCTTTAGTTTTTGGGTTTTGTCTCATATGTACCCTTTTGCTAAAGGGTTAATGGGTAGGAGAGGAAGAGTTCCAACAATTGTTTGGGTTTGGTCAGGTTTGCTTTCTATTACCATTGCTTTGCTTTGGATTTCAATTGATCCTCCAACTGATACCGCTGGAGGAGGAAATATTGAAATATGATTTCCCATCGGATTAGTCGGTCCTTGAGCCGAATATCAAGTTTTGTTTAAAAAAAATATGGAAAAGAAGACTACTATTGAGAGTATATTCAAGTATGTTTATATTGGCTCGTAAGCCGAGCACATTTCTTCTGATTGGTATAAAGTTTTTGTTCACGAAGAGTCCGTAACAGTTTTTGAAGGTGTTATAAGTGTTTATGTATGATAGAGTCATAGTATATAAGAATGTTGGAATGTAACAAAAAAAATAGAAGTGTAAGATAGATTTTGTGTCTTTTCTTTATATTTTATTTTATAGATAGATATATGCAAAAGAAAGCATGGTTGGAGGAAAAGAAATTGAGAAATGTATAAACAAAAAAGTCAAGAGAAGAGTGTCATTTGACATTGTTCTTGGTATGTAGAGATGTTTTTTGTATTTTATTATTTATAAAGTTGTAGATTTTTCAATCATCATCGTAAATATATGGTTTAATCATCATTTTCGTCCCTGTAAATTCGCGATTTTTTGGTTTTAGTTCCTGTATCTTTTTTTGTTGCAAATTAGTTTCTGTATATTCAAATTTTTTGGTTTTAGTCCCTTAAAACTAAAATCCGCAGGAAACTAGCGAATTTTCTTGCAGATTTTTCTGTGGATTTTAGCTTTATGAACTAAAATAAAAAAGTTTTGCACATGCAGGGATTAATTTGCAATAAAAAAAGATACAGAGACTAAAAAGATACAGGGATTAATCCACTGTTTATAAAGATAGGATTAAGTGCCTGATGATATGTTAGGGCTTAATTAGTCTCTAGGTCCCTTAAAGACTTTTTTGGTTTCACTTTGGTCCCTTAAAGAAAATAAGTTTCACTTTGGTCCTTATCGATATCTCCATCTGTCAATTTGGTCATTTTCGTCCATTTTTTTCAAAAATCGTTAATTTATGTACAGGTGCCACGAAACAACCTATTTTGCCACATGTACAGAAGTTAACGGTTTCTGATAAAAAATTGATGAAAAGGACCATATTGACTGTCAGAGATATCTATAAGGGACCAAAGTGGAACTTATTTTCTTTAAGGGATCAAATTAAAACCAAAAAAGTCTTTAAGGAACCTGCATATTAAGCCTAAAATTTGTAAAGAAACCGGCTATGGTGTTGTTCATGTTGTTGATGTATTGTTGTGCTAAGTGTTAGCTTTTGAGCATTTTTTAAGTGTCTTATTGCATAGAAATTAGAATCAATTTCGGAATTGGGACTGCAATACAAGAAATAGAATTGGGAATAGGATCGAGAGAGAAATGATCGGATCTGATAGTCTAAGAAGAATTGTAATTGAATTTCTAGATTCTGTTTTTAGTAAGGACAAAACTTATATACTTTTTCTTAGGTGCAGTTTTTACTGTGCCTCTCACAAAAAGTTAGTGCTTTACATTTTTTAATGTAAAAAAATAAAAGGAAACTGTTTTTCTAATAAAAATAACCGCCTCCTTGTATCTAGCACAGTAAGAACTGTGTCTAAAACACTGTACATAAGTTTAGTCCTTTTAGTAAGTTTAGTCCTTTTAGTAATTCTATTTGAAAATCTTATTTAACTGTTCCGGTTTGAAATGTGAAGCAAAGCATATGAAGATGCAAACTATATTAAGCAAAGAATATGTTAAATTAACTCCACTATCACATTGCAAATTAACTCCATTTTCTCAACACTGGTACCTTCATTGTGGTGTAAGACATAGTTTATATATGAATATTTATTTCATGTTATTAACTTGGATGATTTGAATTAGTTTACAAATTTATTCTTTTTTATTTATAGTGTTATTAAATTTATCCTTTGCGTGCAACTGAAATACTTTTCCCTCGTGTTAAATAAGTCAGTAAAAAATAACAAAGTTTCCTTTAAAAAATTAACATTCCTATATTTAGAGAGCTGAATTCGAACCTAAGATAAAAAGTCATATTTAAAAACAAACTTTTTTCTCATAAAGGTCCTTAGGGTATCTTTAGCGCAGGTTCACTATTGCAAAGTTTTTAATAGTTGATGTTAGTGACAAGCAATTTTGCTTGACATTTGATGAACTAAAATTTAGTTACCGCCATCTACAGAAGCAACGATGGCTATCTTTGAATCACACATATAATACTATTATTTTACAAAGTCGGATCAAATGATACAAACTAGTTTGACATTAAATATTACACATCTCAATAACGTTTTAACCGATATAAATTTTATAAAATTCACCGTTTGATTGAAAGTTTATATCATATAAATCATTTATATGCTGTTGAGACACAAGGATTAACGGAATTTTAAAAAAGACACAAACCGTTAATTTTATAAAGGTAAAATTATAATAAAAAAATAAATTAAATAAAAATAAAATAAAAATTAAGTAAAAATTAAATTTATATAAATATATTAAATAAATACTGAAATAAAATGTGATCCTGAACCTCGCCACTTCTGCGTTTGATTGAAAGTTTATATCATATAAATCATTTATATGCTATTGAGACACAAGGATTAACGGAATTTTAAAAAAGACACAAACCGTTAATTTTATAAAGGTAAAATTATAATAAAAAAATAAATTAAATAAAAATAAAATAAAAATTAAGTAAAAATTAAATTTATATAAATATATTAAATAAATACTGAAATAAAATGTGATCCTGAACCTCGCCACTTCTGCGCACTGTTCATCGTAGACTCCGCTCCTCGTCCCGCCCTGCTCGTTGCTCCGGGAGGACAGATCGATAACCGTCGCATCTTTTACTACCGGAAACTGGTTCGTTAACTAGATGCTTTTATTCATTCATTTTCTCTGTTTCGTTACTGTTCTAATTTCGTCAATTTGCTGCATTTTCAATTTTTCGTTTTTTTTTTTTTTTGCTTATCTTTGTATGGCATTTTCTTGTATTTGTGCCATAATTTAGATTGTTAGTTTAATGCTAAATTTGATTAACAGTTTTTTGCAAATTGTTAGTGGAATTCATTAAGATGCAGTCATGATCTTAATTCTTCTCATTTAATATTGTTCATAACAAGTTCAGAAATTCTAGATGGAAAATTCATGTAGATTGATTCAATTGGAATGTCAAAGTTCAAGAAATAGAAAAATTAATTGAGAAAATAATCAATTTCATTGTAATAGTGAAAGAAAATAGATAGGTTGCTAATTAGAGGAGTAACTGTCGATTTGGTTTTAGAGAAATCAAGAAATGGCCTTGTTTGTATATATGATAACAGTTCATTAGTATATGCTATCATTAAGATGTTTTGAGTTAGTAAAATACTTTAGTTTGTAATGATATATGATTCAATTTCGAAGATATAGATTTTTATAATCGAATTCAAATGATAGTTTGTTTTTTTGTATTAACCCTTTGGTTCCCAGGGGAAAGGGCTCCGGTAATCCATAGTTCGTCCACGAGGTAAATAAAGTCTGACCAAGAATTGTTTCCACCAGGAATTGAACTCGGGTTCTCCATATACCAGTATGGAGAGGGGTACTATAGTATCCTCCAGACCCTAGCCGTTGTAATTCCGAGTAGCGGAATGATTATTATTATTATCATGCTACCAAATTGTGTCTTTGTTGGTGAGAGTTTGGTAAAATTTCTCATTTCATTAAAGCCATACAATAGAAAACCTCTCTCGTTCTACACACACCCATCTAAAAGCTTCCCTTTCCTCTTTGTCACTTGTCTCCTACCCTACCGTCACCATCGTTAAGCCGTGAAAAGGGAAGTGCAGAGCCTCTGCCACGGCGACGAGAAAGAAAAAAAATCCAGATCTAGGTGTTTTACTCTTGTTGCTTATTTTGTTTTGGGTGTTTACAGATATTGTTCATTTCATAATAATTATTATTATTATTTTATTTTACAAGATGATTTGGGTGTTTTTGTTGGGTTGTGTATGTTGCTTCTGCTTAAATAAGTTGATTTTTAATTTTAACCTTCCCGTGGCATGAGGTTGATATTTCAGTTATTTATGGTTTCAATTGAATCAATTACTTTTTAAGTAACTACATCGCTTGAGTGAAAATTGGTCAATTTTCAGGATTTGAAACTACGCCTTTCCTTTTAAGAAATTGCTGGAAGAAGTGATAGCACAACACTGATGAATAGCACTGGAACACTAAAGCCTTCAAGTTCCGAGTTGGATCTTGATCAACCCAACATTGAGGATTATCTCCCTTCAGGAGCCGCCATTCAACAAGAACCTCGCGGCAAGCTTCGCCTGTTTGTCTTCTCCCTTCGATATTCTGTTTGTATTGTTATTTGGATAAAGAACATAAGTGGAAAATTAAGAAGCAGTATTTTGTTCACTTTACCTTTATGAAATATGGAGTTTTGGTTGTGATTTTGGAGTAAACCACCACCAAATCAGTCCCCGAATTTGTAAGACACTCCAAATAGATCCCTGACTTTATGAATATTTTAAAAAGGTCTTTGAATCTGTTAAATTTTACTCAGATTAGTCCTTCATAGAATATGTTAGAGATTAAATTGAAAATAAGTGGATAAACTTAGGGACCAAATTGTTAGTAAGTTGTAAAATATAGGGATTTAATTGATAGTCAGTGGTTAAATATAAGGACCTACTTAACAATTTAATAGAGCCAAGGACCTTTTTGAAATATTCATAAGTTAGGGATCTATTTGAGTGTCCTACAAAGTCAGAGACCAATTTGATAGTTTACTCTCTGATTTTGATATTAATAGTTTTCTACTACTGGATATTTCTTTCAGGCATGACTTGCTCGATATTTCTCCTACTTTATCTGAGGCAGCTGGTGCTATTGTAGATGTAAGCTTTTTCCTTCATCTTTTATTCATTGTTTTACTGTTTTTGTCGTTTTGATGTATCAGAAATTATCTTTCATAGAGTCAATTGTATGACAATATTGTAGAGAGAACTTTATGTCAAACATAATGAATTGTCCATCCTTTAAATTGTACACTTTTTCTGCCACAAATATCCTACTATCTCAGCTTTTCTGTTTCATTCTCATGTTCTTTTAGGTTATGTATGATAATAAGCAAACTTAGACCCATTTACTTTGTGAAAACATTTTCTACTTTTATTTCTTAAAATTTGTGTTAATTTTACTTTTTAACAAGGATATACTAGACTCTTGAAGTGAACATTGTGTGCATTTTTTGGCAACAATGGAGATGCCAACAAATTGTTTTCATTTTTTTCAAAACTGCATAATTTCTAAGTAGCATTTTATCTTCTCTCGATCACAATGGTTCATTTCAAGTCTATCAACTTCTTATTAACAAGTTAAAATGAACACACGTTTTAGAAAATGAAAATAGAAAATGTTTTCACAAAGTAAACGGGACTTTATATTTTAAAATCACGATATCAACAATATATATATGTGTCTGTGCGCTAGCACATATGTTTGTGCGTATATATGTAAATGGAATCCAGTAGAGTTACTGTCTTGTTTTGTCATACAATTGTTCTCTCTACAAAATTGTCACACATTCAGAACTTTTATGTTGGACCAGGACTCATTCACAAGATGTTTCAAGTCAAATCCTCCAGAACCATGGAATTGGAATATTTATTTGTTTCCTTTGTGGTGTTTCGGAGTTCTTCTTCGATATTTGATAATATTCCCTACAAGGTTAGCTTAATCCTGATACTGTGCATCTTACTGCTACTATTAAGTTTGGCTATTACAGGGTCTGCTTAGCTGATTTCAAATTGTCTTACTAAGCATTAAGATTGACAGTATATTAGGAAAATATTACTTTTAGGATGTAATTTGAACTTTGACTTTTTCACCATCTACTTCACCTGTTGTATTTGGCTCTATTTGTCTTACTTTCCTGCTTTTCATGTTAATTTCCTTTATTGTCATCTGATGTTATCCTAAATGATCCTGCAGGGCTCTTGTGTTAACAATAGGATGGATTATATTTCTTTCCGCCTTCATTCCAGTGCACCTCCTATTGAAAGGACATGACAAGCTGAGGAGGAATATTGAGGTGCATATTCAACTTATTCTTGAGTCATTCCATTTTTTCCCCCTATTTTATGTTTTTGATCAATATTTGTTTTGTTGTCTCTTTTCTTACACACTACTACTGAAACTACTGCTAATGACTGTTCTAACAGCATAAAATATAATTGACCTCTTAGAATTTAATTCTTTTTATTTAACTTATATGTATCTGCTGATTAGCTGATATGATACGCTAATATTGTTTCTTCAGAAAAAGGTGTATATACTTCAGGTTTATGTCCACATTTTGGTATATCGTTGTGTACTTCTATTTGCGTACTGTCACTACTTTAAAGTTTTAGCGTCATTTGATTTTAAGTATCTGTTATCTGGTTTCAATTCATTTTGCCTCACCTTCTGGGGAAAATATAGCATTTGCCATGCATTTTGTTTTCATTTTACCACAAAGAATGAATATTTTCTCTTGCAATAAGAATATCAATATCCAATTAAAAGCCAGGTTAGTTGTGGAAAGAGAACATTGTTTAGTGGCTGCATTTAAAAATCAAATGGTCAATTAGACTAAAGAAGAGTTGGTAGAATCTTGAATAATGTAACTTGAGTTTGCCTAAAGTTTGGTGGACATCATTTAAATATGTCCTCTATGTAATAATTTACTTGATTAATAGGTGCTGTATGGAGTGTAGTTACTGTAGTACAAAATACAAGTTATTTTCATATTTCTTGTTAGTCATGCAATGTATTGTGATATTCTATGAATGCTCTCTCTTTTTATCCCTTTGCTGGGTATTAATATTTTATTATCAAATTAAATGTATTTGAAAATTGATAATTTCTTTCAGAGGTCTTTGGTAGAGATGATGTGCGGTTTCTTTGTTGCATCTTGGACTGGGGTTGTTAAGTACCATGGGCCAAGGCCTAGCAGGCGACCGAAACAGGTTTGTCCAACATGTATTAATGTTGTCATATTTTCCTTATTCGGCTAAGTAAATGTAATTATTCACGAGTTAATCTTTCCCTTCATTTTCTTAACAGGTTTTTGTGGCCAACCACACATCCATGATTGATTTCATTATCTTAGAACAGATGACCGCTTTTGCTGTTATTATGCAGAAGCATCCTGGATGGGTTGGTAAGCATATAGAGTACGATTTGAATACACCGAACATGTGTCTTCATCATGGATGATAGGCTTTATGATCAAAGCATTTGTTGGTGTTATTGAAATTAAAAGGTTTTAGATAAATATAGATAGGGATAAGTACTTCAATCATATGCTATTAGGTGGTCTAAATGGATGTCAGGAATAATAGGGTATATCATGAACAATCATGGA
The DNA here is from genome assembly GCA_030408175.1 of Trifolium repens. Classification (NCBI taxonomy): domain Eukaryota; kingdom Viridiplantae; phylum Streptophyta; class Magnoliopsida; order Fabales; family Fabaceae; genus Trifolium; species Trifolium repens. The sequence goes on along the minus strand of CP125839.1, from coordinate 16,633,160 downwards.
TGATTTGAAAAATAGCTTCATGATGTTGTGTTGTTGTCATAATTTTCTTGGCTAAACTTATTTATGAATTTTATTTAAATTATATCACTTGTGCAGGATTGTTGCAAAGCACCATTCTGGAGAGTGTAGGATGTATCTGGTTCAATCGATCAGAGGCTAAGGATCGAGAAATTGTGGCAAGAAAGTTAGTATAAGTAAAGATACTAGAAAATACATCTCTTTCAAAATTCCTCTTTACTTATATGATTCTGCATATTCTAGATTGAGGGACCATGTCCAGGGAACTGACAACAACCCTCTTCTCATATTTCCCGAGGGAACATGTGTAAATAATAATTATACAGTCATGTTCAAGAAGGTATGTGAATCATTTGCAATTGCATTCGATGTAAAATGCAGCAGTTATGTTATCATGTTTATGGAATAACTTTTTCCTTTTTGTTCTGTTATTTTGCACACATAGATTTCTCTTATATTCATGTTCTTATTCTCTTTGCTGAATCCTTGTAACTTTTAATGGTGTTTAGGGTGCATTTGAACTTGGCTGCACAATTTGCCCAATTGCAATCAAGTACAACAAAATTTTTGTCGATGCTTTTTGGAATAGTCGAAAGTAAGATGTTTCTCATGTTAATTACTATTTATTTCCAGTGTTTTCAAATATTGGCCATCACTATGGAGGATTTTAGGCAGTGCTGTGTACTCGGGTTTTAGGCAGTGCTATGACACTCTATGGAACATTTTTAACTTTCCGAGTTGACAACACTGATTACTTATTCCATTTACATTGTTTATTGAAGTAATAGAGATTCTGCATTTCATGCATTTGCAGGCAATCTTTCACTACACATCTGTTACAGCTAATGACATCTTGGGCTGTTGTTTGTGATGTTTGGTACTTGGAGCCACAAAATCTGAAACCAGGAGAGACACCCATCGAGTTTGCAGAAAGGTAAATAATCTTGATCCCAAATATATACAGAGGCTTATGTTTGCGTGTTAAGTTTGAAATTGTGTCTATTTTATTTTAATTATGCAGGGTTAGAGACATAATCTCAACTCGTGCTGGCCTTAAGATGGTTCCTTGGGATGGATATCTGAAATATTCTCGTCCTAGCCCCAAGCATAGACAAAGAAAGTAAGTTCATGTTCCTAATTTTTCTGAGTGTCCACTCTGCTGTCATATATTGCCTGCAACATAAATGTTATCATTGAAATTATAATTTTTATGTTGTTTTGGTTTCTTAAAATGTTTTGTGCACTACTTAGTAGTGTGGTGGCTTATATTATATTCACTTGAGCATTGTTTGCTTACGATTGCAGTATTTGGTCACAGTTGTTTGCATTAATAAGATTATTTGTTAGTTGTATTAAATGTGTTACTTTACCTACGGGTGTTCATGATACGGGTCGACCCGATCAATCGGATATCCAACTAAACACAAATGTTTGGTCTTTTTAAAAAAAATATGGGTCGAACCAAAATCAACTCAGCCAAACCCAAAGTGGTTTGGTTTGAATAACAAGTTTATGATTTCAAACCTGCGATTCCATGAAGTCGACCCATTGAAAAATTAGATATTTTTGTTCATGTTGAATTTCGAAATGTTTCACTTTAATTCATGTGCTTAATTTTAAAATTATAGAATTTTTATGAAATAGAATGTCATTTAATTAGATTAATATTTTAGAATTTTCAAAATATGTATGTCTTATAACCCAAACCAACCCAACGCATTCATCAGTGGGTTGGGTTAATTCGAGTTTTACAGAAAACTGATTTTACCTCAATCCAAACCGGTGAATTTTGATTGGATTGAATAATGATGTTGACCTAAACTGACTCAACCCTACCCATGTACACCCTTAACTTTAACCTTTCTGTTTATGTCAAAAAATATAATGTTAGTGTTTAATGTCCCCACATTACAAATAGGATTGGTTAAAAACTACAGTTACATATTCAATAAATAAATGTGTATGCTGCAATATGCAACTAATGCTGTTTGTTAGAAATTTACATTCTACTGTCATGTATGTTAGTGTTAGTTTTTTATTTAACTCTTATGTTTCATGTTGTTGAATATATTGGCTATGACTCATTTGTAGGCAACAGAACTTTGCCGAGTCGGTGTTGCGGCGCTTGGAAGAAAAATGACTTGCACCTTCTGTATATTATTCTTATTTATGCCATTCTCCAACCCTCTTTTTCTTTCTTTTCTTTTCTTTTAAATTGTATGCCACTATTTATATTTAGGTTCATTTTGTATACATCCAAAAATAGTTGCCCAATAAAATTCTGCATGGATGATCATTTTCTTGTACAAATAAACAAATAGGAGTTATGTCAGAAAAAAAAAAAAAAATAGGAGCTAGATTTTTCATGGATGATTAATTTTGATGGGGCTCTGGATTTGAACCTTCATTCAAACATATTAGCAGTAATTAATTTGTTCCTTTTACATATTTTTTCGTGAATTATTTATTCTCTTTGTATATCCCTTTTAGTGTTTCACCTATTATATAAAAGACATCAGCGAAAAGAAACTGATAAATAAGGAAGATAATTCTTGAACTTTTTCAACATAGTATTCTATATTCGTATATTAGTTCAGTGATTGTTGTCGACTGGTTTTACTGGTTAACCAACAAACCCTTAGGTTACAGGAATAGATAGCGGAAATAGAAACATGAGAGGGAAATGTTTCTAGTTCACAAGTTAACTAGCGAATTGTTCAGGGTTGTGTTGGTTAACTAGTGAATTGTGCATGGTTTTACTGGTTAACAAAGAAACCCTTATGTTACACAAACGTTAGAATGATCTTAGATTGATCTGGTTAGTAAGAAAGATAATTAAAATGTGTGTTTGCGTATATGGTGTATGCACTAAATAAAAAATAGGGAATGAGAAAAATCAACATACAAACAATTATACTTGTTCACCCTAAACTTGGGTTATGTTCAGTCCTCACGCTCCGTGAGTTTGTCCATTGTGATCTTTGAGATATTACCAATCTCAAAACACAAACCTCCTTGATCTAAATCAATATCAATAACATTTAAGCCCTAAATCAATCACAAACCTCGTATATTAGTTCAGTGATTGTTGTCGACTGGTTTTACCGGTTAACCAACAAACCCTTAGGTTACAGGAATAGATAGCGAAAATAGAAACATAAGAGGGAAATGTTTCTAGTTCACAAGTTAACTAGCGAACTGTTCAGGGTTGTGTTGGTTAACTAGTGAATTGTGGATGGTTTTACTGGTTAACAAAGAAACTCTTATGTTACACAAACGTTAGAATGATTTTAGATTGATCTGGTTAGTAAGAAAGATAAATAAAATGTGTGTTTGTGTATATGGTGTATGCACTAAATAAAAAATAGGGAATGAGAAAAATCAACATACAAACAATTATACTTGTTCACCCTAAATTTGGGTTATGTTCAGTCCTCATGCTCCATGAGTTTGTCCATTGTGATCTTTGAGATATTACCAATCTCAAAACACAAACCTCTTTGATCTAAATCAATATCAATATCCTTTAAGCCCTATAAACTTAAATCTACCACAGCCCTACAAGCTAGTAACGGTAACCACTCAACCAATAGTTACATATTGACTTAAACAACCTTTATTTTTACAAGAGTTATGGATCACAAGCTTACAAATAAACTCAACCAAGTTGAGAAGCTTAGATTAAAAATGCACTTACTTCACTCAAAAGATATACTGATCCAAATATGATTTAGAGAGCTCAGAGTGAGAAATATAAAGAAGAGCTTTGATAACTTGCACGATAAAGACAAGGGTTGAAAGATAGTTGTAGATAAAATTCTTGCACTTCAAAGGCACCAAGGTGAGTGATCAGTGCATTTAGATGCACATTCTTCTATGATTGTACTTAGGCATTTCTATAGTTTGTTTTGTTATTTTTACTATTTTATTGTGTTTTTAGATTTAAGTTTATTTTTGCCTTTATTTTATTTTCGTATTTTATTTTCTGCATTAGCAACTATTTGATACATGTTCACGGTACAGAACATAACTTGAGCTTCGAGTATCGGATTGAGGCGCGGGAAGATGCATTGGAAAGCTAAGTGAAAGAGCTAAAAGTTTTGTGTTGAATGGAAAAGCTGGTTCGAAGTGTAGTAGCCTTTAATATTTCGTGGAAGTTACAGACTTTATTTAGATTAAATAATTTGGGCCCAAAACATAATTTCAGCCCATGACTTTTGGAGTTCAATTTTTCCTCTATGTACTTAGAAAATTTCTCTTCCAGTCCCCCACGATTTTTTTTACCCCCCAAAAATCCGATTTTGCCCTTGATAAAAAATTCGGTTCGCAAAAACCGAAATTTTTCTAGTTCAAATTTCAGGAGAATTTCGGTTTTTAGAAACCAAAGTTGCATTTCAAGGCAAAAAAAAAAGTCGGTTTATAGAAACCGAATTTTTAGTTAAGGGCAAAACAGGAAATCCAAGGGGTGAAAAAGAAACGCGGGGGGCTGGAAGAGAAATCATAATGTACTTAAGCTGAAAACTGAGAATGGATGGTCACATATTCTACCACTGTTCAAGAAAGAGAAAAACAAAAAGACAATCACAATTCTGTTGAGAAAAAATCCACTTTTGATGTTTTAAAGATTACAAACATCTTTAATTAAATTCCAAAATGATTATGAACATTTTGTTGTCTAACAAGTGCTTTTGAGTGATTATAATCTAAAACATATCCATAGAAACAATATGCTAAAGTTTGACAGAAAATAGCAAAACAAGATCAATATGAGATCATTCTTCTGAATAGACAGTTCCTATTCAATGACTGAATTAAATACTTATCAATTAAGTCCAACACAATAAGCACTTTTGGTGGAATATAGAATCAAATCTCTACAGGACTTAATCTATTTCCAGCAAGGAATTCATTATCAATCATAAGCTTCAAATCATAAGACTTACCACTTTTGAGCTTTTCGGAAAAGCCAAAGATTTGCAAAGCACATGGACTTTAAGATGGAATCTGATATCATGGACATATCTCAAAGATACATAGACCAATCACAGCATCACAACTGGTCTTAACTCATGGTTAAAACTGTACTTGCAACAAAGACAAAAGAAAACATTCTTTATAAAGCAAACTAGGCAAGTACAACTAGGTTTATTCCCTAAGTACACTTCCAGCTGCCAAACCAGAAGATACCAGTTGTTTACAACCTTCTCAAAACAGCTACTTATGGATAAGGATCAAGAGGAAGACATAAGACACGCTCCAGCTCAAAATCAAGAATGATTTGAGACTGATTCAAGAATGAACAGTAACAGTCAGCACACAGATTTTGCAAAACTGCTCCAACTGTTTTGTGTACTTTCTAAATAAGTACAAACGGCTATTTTGTGTACTGCAAACTTGGGAAACAAGCATACTACAGCAAATGACAACTCATTATAGCCTTTGATCCAAAATACTCAAATCTGCTCATGACAAGATCTCAAGGCAAGAATGAAACAAGATGCTGCAGAGATTATAAGGCCTATGCTAAGAATCTAGCTTGGTAAAATGGATTGTGTGTAACGGCTATTTTCTTATCTCCAACGGATACATTATCAAGCCAAGACCAGACATTAAAACTGCATCTATAAAAGGGCAAAAGCATAAGATCTCAAATCATCAGTTCTGTCAAGTAATCAAGCAAACATTCAAAAGTTCTCACATTATCAGATCTGATCCATTTTAATCATTCTCATTCTCTGTTATTCAATTCTAAAAAGAGATTAGAAAATCTTAAATCCATAGAATAGAGAACTACTGTTTTAAGCTTCTCACTTTGTGTTGAGATTTAACATAGCTTAGAACCAAAATCCTTATCATTAATTGTATCTCAAGTCAATAGGTGATTATAGATTGAGTACTTAGTCTGGTGTGACTAAGGTGTGATCAAGCTGTGACTGCTTGGAAGAAGTTGGTCTTAGGTTTAGATCAAAGGTTAAAGTCTTTGTAATCTTGGATTTGTAAAATCAGAAGATTATAGTGGTTAAACTCACAGGTGGTGGGGATTGGATGTAACCCAAGATTTAAGGGTGAACCAGTATACAATCCTTGGTGTTAATTATCTTACTCTCTTACTCTTTAAATTCAAACTGTTATAAGTAAATCTGCTTTTCAAGATCATTCTCAGACTGATCTTGAAATTCTGCTATTCTAATTTCTTTCATTAACATAGTCTGATTTTCATTAAAGTGAAATTTTTAAAGGTACACAATTCAAATCCCCCCTTTCTTGTGTAAAACTTTGCTACTTCAATTGGTATCAGAGTCTGGTTCTAAAGGTGAGCATCTAACAAGTGCTGGAGGAAAAGATTTAGGAAGGACGTAATGGCTAAAGCTGCAAAGTTTATCTCATAAGTGGATCTTCAAACAGGCCACCACTATTTGAAGGAGATGACTACTACTACTGGAGAGATAAAATGGAATTGTTCCTAAGGTCACAAGACAACAATATGTGGTCTGTCATAGAAACTGGAGAATACATGCCTCTAGTAAAAGACTCAACTACTGCAATAAAGCCTCAAGCTGAATGGACCACTACAGAAGCTGATAGGGTACTTCTAAACACTAAAGCTAAATTATATATTAAATGTGCTTTATGCATGGAAGAATATGATAGGATCATGGAATGCAAAACTGCCAAAGACATGTGGGAGACTCTCAAAACACATCATGAAGGAACTAATCATGTCAAAGAAACAAGAATTGACATAGGAGTAAGAAAATTTGAACTGTTTGAAATGAAGGAAGATGAGTTTGTGGATCAAATTTATGGGAGATTCACAATTATCATAAATGAACTCATATCTCTTGGAAAAACTTACACTGCTCATGAAAGAGTAGGAAAAATACTCAGGTGTCTTCCAAAAACTTGGAGACATATTGTCACTGCTATCACAGAGTCGAAGGATCTTACTAAACTCAAATTAGAAGATTTAATTGGATCATTAAGGGCTCATGAATCAATACTTCAAGAAGATAAACCTCTAAAGAAAAAGATGACTGCACTGGATTGTCAATCTGATTGGACCTTCTTCAGAGCGGCGGCATGATCCTCTTTGACCTTCGCCATCTTCTCTTCATGAGCTTTAGCCAGGTTGCTCATCTCCTCCGCATGCTGGGTCTTCAGCGCCTCCATCTCACCAACAAACTTTTCTTTAGTGTTGGTGTACTCTTTCTCGATGGAGGCCAATTTTTATCCACAAGAGCCATCTTATCATTAGCAGCGGCCACCTCCTACCTCTAGCGAGTCGCCAATTCATAGTTCAACAGCAGTCCCTTAAGCTCGTGACCCAGAGACATCCTCATCAGCTCATCTGTAGGAGTATTGTTGAAGCGGGAGGAGTTCCCCGCCATAGTCACTATCTTCTCCAGAAAAAGCTCCGGGTTGAAGAGTGGATCCCAGGGAGAGCTCCCCTCGGTCCTTGTCTCAACAGCTGGAGTTGGTTCCGCCACAGGAGCCGGGGTCTCATGTGGCTCTGCCTCCAGCTCCACAACGTCTCTGTCACCTTTCTCCTTCCGGATCAGGGACCTATTCTTTTTAGGGGGAGACTTGACTCCTGTCTCGCCCCCAGCCTCATCATGCGCAACAACGGCGAAACCAGATCCTTTGTTGGGGATCTCCACGCGGATACACCCTTGTTCCGCCTTCCTTTTCTTCTTCTTGTCACCCTCAACTACCTCCAGCTGAGAGAGGGCGTCCACCTTGTCCTCAGGCTAAGCCTTCTTGGCCCTAGCCTTCAGTAGGAACTTCATCCTTTGTTCCTCGTTTATAGTGGCCATACTCCATGCAAAATACACAAAGACAAGAGTTAGTCATGGGATTCAGAGTGAAAAACGACTGGAAGTAACCTAAGAGAAAAACAGAGAAATCTAAACGACTTACGAAGATAACGTTCTAAAGCATTGTTACTACACTCCGCATCAAGGAGGTCACCAATGCTCATTTGACTGAGGGTCTCGAGATAGGCCACCGTTTCCCTCTCAAACTCACTTAAGTTCTCATATACAGCGCCCATAATGAGCCTAGTTTACTGGTCCAGTAAAAGGGAAAGAGAGGCTTGCCGTCCTCAAAGAACATCACGTCTTGGCACCCCTCTCCACCACGAATGCGCACAAATATGTTTTTGTAGTTTTTAAAATGAGAGCTGTAAAGACTGAACAAGCCCCGGTTAGGTTGACTACACAAGTAAACCGGGGATTTAGGAGCAAGGTTTTTGATTTGATAGAAAGAAAAGAAGACGGCAATGGAAGGGTGATGAATTTCGAGCCCTAGACAGACTAGCTCGAAAGCTTTGATAAAGGCCCAACTATTTGGGTGAAGTTGAATGGGGTCGACGTTGAGAACCCTAAGTATTGAACTCTCAAACTTGGTGAAAGGGAAAAAGAGGTTGAATTTGGTGATAAGGCTGGTATACATGTAAAAGAAAGAAGGCTCTTGAATGTTGACGGAGGTCAAAAACTCGCCCTCTCCTACAGGTTCGACCACTACTTCGCCCTCGTCCACCGTCCCGGATACATCGTACTTCGCCCTATAAGAGATGATGGATGCTTCAGTCTCAAAGCTAGAAGAGACCTCCATCGTCGCCGTCTCTGATCCTACAACAGCTATAGCAAGGGAAACTTCTCTTCGTTTTCCTGTGAAAGACGAAGGCGAAATGATTACACAGTCACTACTAGCCCCGCTACTACTAATATCATCGCTACTACTACTATCATCACTACTACTACCAACCTCACTAGAACTAACGGGAACACCCCAGATTTCAGAGTAGTGCCCGCTACGGTTCAAGGAGCCGTCGACCCTAGTGTAATGGGCGCGAATTTGGCGCTCTAAGGGAGTGCCAATGTAGGGAACTTGTGAGAAATTCCCTTCATCGACCTCACTGAGATCCCTCAAAATCACCATTTTTTCTAAAAACGCTAGAAAAAGATCGGTTGAAAATTAAAACTTGAAGAGACAAGGAAAAGAGCGGTTTATACCTGGGATGATTGACGGTTACAGTCAGCGACGTGGAGAATATGGAGAACATGGTTTGCTAAAATCACGCTAACGCACGAAAGAAATGGTTGAAACCGAAAAGAAGAATTTCGTGCTAAAAGAAGCAAAGTGATTTTTCTGGAGAAAGTCAAGGGAAATTAAAGGAAAGTTTTTTCGCTAATGAGTTCGGATGGATTGAGTATGGGAGAAGAGAAGAGTTTTTATAAGAATATAGAGTCCCTATAAATACCCAACGGGCAAGAAAGGAAGTTGAAATGTTTGGATACACATTGGACAAAAGAGGGAATGGCACCGCGTGTCAATAAAGCGTCGAAAAAGGTGAGACCGCATCTCGGGAAAAGCAAGAATATCAAACGTTTATATGGATAAGCACACCCAACGGCGAGATAAAGACGACAATAAATAAATTCTTACTGAAAGTCAAATTTCATTAATTGAACAACGGAGATTACAAAAATAGCAAGAATGCAAAGTACCAAATACATCCAAACAACGAAAAGCATCAAAACCTAAGACTAGAAAAAGGAAACTACTTAACAACGGCGTAGGCCGCCTCCACAGCACGAGCATGCAGCTCCTCGATCTCGCCATTGTATTGTTTAGCGACATTGGAGTCAAAGATAACTTTGTCCAAGTCATCATCTAAAGTCTCCTGTTTCTCTTGGAGACGAGCCAAGAAGGAGCGGGTCTTGATAAGCTTGGCGATATCGTATTGGATGTCCATCTGCAGGTTCCTTTTCCTCTTCATCAGAGGCCTGAGCTCTTTCTCTAAAATCTCAATACGATTATCAATGGCATCCTCAGCAGACATCGAAAGAGACAGGATCTCTTCTTGTACTTGAATGCACTCTTTGGTGACAACAATTCGTTTTTTCATGGCCTCCTCCATCTCGGCGTGACAATCAGAGATATTTTCAGCCGTTTGAATGAAGGCGGCGTCCTTCACCAGCCTTTGCTGAAGCTCTAGTGCCAACTCGAAGAAAGCAACCTCCTTCTCTGTCAATCTCCAGGAATAATCTTTGAGTTCATCCACAAAAGTTTTGAACTCCTCCACTTGATCCATGAGTTCTTCAGTCTCGTATCCAAGCATGTTCTTGATTTGCCTGATGGCAGGCATGGCATGAGATTCTAAAGCAGGAATTGAAGTATCCATGATTCAATTATGAAAATGTGGTGAAACAAAGGAAAATGTGAATGAAGATCAACTACTACGAAGGAAGTTATTTATAGGAGTTAAGCCATGCATGTAGGATATAGTAGTGGGCAGTTATCTCCCCACGTTTCACCATTATCACCACTTCGCCTCTTTGAGCCTCGTGCTTGGGAGGCTGTGGACTGGACTAAGTGTCATACCCTAATTTTGCCCCACTTGATTTCCACATTTTTTTTACCCTTTTACCATTATTTTGCATTTTTTAGAAAAGTCAACAAAAGTCAACTATTGACGTAAAAAAGTCAACCTTTAACCCAAAAGGTCAACCCATGCATAAAAACTTATAAAAACATTTTTCTTTGCATAGTTTGCATGGCATAGTTTTCCCTTAACTTTTTTAATTAATTACCCTTTTTCATTTATTTTAATTTTGTTACTTGCAATCCAAGAAACCTCATTCAATTATCAAATGCACTTCATTTTTCAATTCAAATCCAATTCAATTTCATTTTTATTTCATTTCAAAATCATTGCATCATTTAAAATTCAAAATTGCATTGTTGCATCATGGTTAGTTAATTATTTTTTTGTCCAAACACATTTTTGTTAGCCCAAATCCAAACAATAAAAGAACCATCTCATTCCACTAACATCTCTAGAACCTTCACCATGTTATACCTCATTATCAATTAATCAAAGAAAACCCAAAACTACCCCATAATCAAAAACCACAATTACCCTCAATTCCACCCCTTTAAACCCTAGTTTTTACCTATAAATAGAGCCTCTCATCAAAGCATTAAAAGATCATCAATCATAGAAAAGAAACTCTGTCAAAATCACAACTCAACAATACCCATTTTTCTCCATTTTCATCAAAAAACCAAAAACCTCAAAACTTCATCAAAACTCAGAAACAAACCATCAAACATCTTCAATCAAGTTCCAGAAGCAAGGATTCACGCAAAAACGAACGAAAATCATCTCCCCTAAGCTCAAATTAAGGCCACGGTGGCCAAAAGGAATTCAAGACGTTCTTGACCTAAAACGAGTTTAAATAACGTAATTAATCTTACATTCTGACTCACTAACATGTTCTAGTGATTTCCAGTTGCTTAGTCTACTTTAATTTGACCTTAATTTCATTCTGCCATTTTTATATTTTTGAGCTTTTTTAAGTTTTGTTTCGATCTCGTTTCATAAGACCCCAAGTGAGAAATCCAGGCTTGGATTCATGATCAGTGGGAAAAAACGAGTGGATTAGAAGTTTACTTTGTTAATTTTGGTTTAGAAACGTGATTTCTGGAGAAATCCGGAATTAAGCTATGAATGTTCATCATTTGCTACGAAGTTTCGTAGCTAAATGATAAACTCGTAGCAAATTTTCGTAGCTAAAGTCTCAAACCTTCATCTTCTTCCTCGCGTTTCCAGATTCAATCACAACTGTACGATTGTGTGCGCCCTGATGAGGGATCGTGGCCGTCCGTTCCATTTTTTAACAGAGCCGTCTGATTGGATTTTGATCAGATCAGACGGGGCTGATCCTGAAGGTGCACGATAGCGCTGATAACGCGTAACATCGGATCATTTTTGGTTGACTCGTTTTTTTTTTTAGTAAGTTTCAGCTTATTTTCATAAGCATTTATTTGGTGCTTAAGCTTTTTAGCTTACTGGACCATTTGGTTATGCTTAAATCATGTGTGATTTCTGTTTGAGCCTTTATTTTTGCTTTTTAGTATTTACTTTAGCTTTTTAGCTTAGTTAATCACTTTTTAGCTTATTTTCATAAGCACTTATTTGGTGCTTGAGCTTTTCAGCTTACTGGACCATTTTGTTTTGCTTACATCTCAGTAATTTCCAGATTTAGTTACTTCTTCTTGTAGCTTGTTCATTTAATCACTTTTAGCTTTTTAGCTTATTTGTTTAATTGCTTAGTTGAGATTAACTTGCTTCTTTAAGTTTCTTTAATTATTTTTGCTTATGAACAGTACCTCTAATATATCTAACTCCTTTTATCTTGCATTGATTTAACTTAGCATGTTTATGTTATTTAATTCATTGTACGTTACTTTAGTTTATGCATTTTTATTTAATTGTGCATCATATCTACTCATGCTTGTTGCATTCATGCATTACTTAATTATGTCATATTAATCCATGCATATTTAATTAATTATTCGCACTCATGCATACTTAATCCAATTGCCGTCTTATTATTTCAATTATTATTGTTGTAATGTTGCGCACCCTTTATTTCTCGCGTTCTTCCTTTTGGACCTTTTTCTTAATCAAACTTAATCAACTTTTTGCAATAAATAAAGATTGAAAAAGGGGGAATCTGTCATTTGATTCTTTCCCCCCGGGTTAGCTTGGTCGCTAGACATTAGACTAGTGCTCGTGAGCTGCTCTCAGTCTAATTAAACGCTAAAATAAACCCAACAAACTTAAACATTTTTTTCAGAAAACACGGATATACGCTTTATCCATTCATCTGACACATACACGCTTAGCCTCTCTTAAGAGCATACAAGCACTGTTGTGTCAGCGGAACGCGAAATAAGCAACATCCGTTAATCAACTTTTTTTACAATGGATACACGTTTTATCTACTCCTCTGACACATACGCAACTTAAGCTTTTTTTTAGAACATACAAGCTTCGTTGTATCAGCGGAATATGAAATAAACGTTACCCGTTAAAATCAACCAACCACACAAACATTTTTTACCAGAACTACGTGAGTTTTGAATTTCCCATTGCACCAGGGAATACGTAGGAGCGGACTCCTACAACCGTCAAACTCAATAATAAAAAACCTTTTTTTGGAAACGAAGTAGAAACTAGCCAGCGATAGAGGAATTTAATCCGGACCTACGCAGACGAACCTTAAACCACCTAAATGGTTCCCATCGAGTACGATGGATGCGAGGGGTGCTAACACATTCCCCTCGCGTAACCAACTCTCGAACCCGTCATGGTTCTTCAACCATGTAAATAAAGGTTTTCGTGAAATTTTCTTTTCCCTTTTCAGGATAAATAAACGTCAATGGCGACTTCATTGCATGAAAATTTTCCAGCCCGCTACACTAAGGCCCAAAATTAAATAGTATAGGCCCAATAGAAAGATGGTTCAATCTTTCAACCCATATAATTCAAAAAGGTAACTTGGCGGAAAGGCACATGAAGGTGCCACGATGTAGGGGCGACGCCCTCGTCGTGAAAGGTAACCGTTATACAATAAGCTCTGATCAAATGCCTAACGTGGGAGAGGGTAACCACCCATCACCACCGTAAGTGGCACCGTGACTTGGAAGAAACCACCCATCACCTCCACGATGTGACGGTGGTGGAAGAGGAGAACCGCCACGATCATGGGGTATCTATGATGTGGCCGGCGACGGTTGTTACAAAAAAATCTCTATAAATAGAAATTCATACTTCACTGTAAAGGGATCACAATTTTTGTATCTTAAAAAATATACATATCATTCATACGATCAATATAGTTATCACCCCCTCATTTGTTCACTAGAACATTAATGATTTTATGTATAACATCTCATTATTAGAACTAATAATAATTAGTAGTGTATTTGGAGTTGCTAAGTGGAAGCTTGACAAATAAGGCTCTGTTTAGGAAGACAAATAAGCTAGTTTAGAGCTTTTATTTTATGTTAAAAGCTCTGTTTGACAATAATGGATTTGTTTGGTAAAATTAAGTTATAGCTGATAGCTGAAAAACTAGCTTATAGCTGATAGGTGAAAAACTAATTGATTGAAATTAAAGTGTTTGGTAAAATTAGCTTTTAAAGTGGTTGATAAATATAAAATGACAAAAAAGGACAAGTTAGTGGGTATTTTTTTTTTATAAAAAATAATAAAAATAAATTAAAGGTTAAAAAAGAAAAAAATTGTAAAAAGCTATAAGATATAAGTTCAAACGCTTTTTGAAATAGCATCTCAAAAAACGCTATATGCTAATTAAAAAAGCTAATTGCCAAACACCTCTATTTTTTTCAATCAAGCTTATTGGACTTACCAAACAGTGCCAATATCTAAAAAAGAGTTTATGGCTCTGTTTGGGAAGGCAAATAAGCTATAGCTTATATTTCAAACGCTATTTCAAGTAGCTTATGAACTTATAGCTTATCATATTTTCTTCCAATTTTACCCCTATCATCTTATTTGAAAAAATTAAATATTAATTGAACATATTCTTTTTACGTCATTTCATACTTATAAGCTAGTTCAACCACTAATTTTACCAAACACTACAAATTCAATCAGTTAGTTTATTCGCTATAAGTTAAAAGCTAGTTTATAAGCTATCCGCTATAAGCTAGCTTATCAGCTATCCGCTATTTTTTTACCAAACATAGCCTATAACTTACGTATTTTACTAGTTTATAATTTACTTTTCAAACGCCATTTTAAATAGTTTATATCTTATCATCTTTTCTTCCATTTTTATCCTTATCATCTTATTTTAAAAAAATTAAATATTAATTAAACATATTTTTTTATGTCATTTGATATTTATAAGCTATTTTATATTGTTAATTTTATCAAACACTATAAATATAATTAGATAGTTTATTCGTTATAAGTTTATATTATATCCGCCGTTTTTTACAAATAGAGACCGAAACTAAACACACATGGTGGGACCCACTTAAGGGTGACCATATCCGAACCAAACCAAAAGTAAAACCGTAAACCGAACCAATCCAAACCGAAAACCGCAAAAACCGCATTTGGTTTGGATGTATTTGGATGACTTTTTTATTGAACCGCAAACCGCAAAACCGCGAGCCGCAAAAACCGCAAACACCGCGGCTAACCGCTAAAACCGCATTAACCTTCTATTATATTCCAATACCACATTAAGTTTATATTATATTCAAATATACATAGCCTAATTACCAAGTCAGTCCACCAAATTAATGGAACTTCAAGTTGTAATTATTTTTTGTACTGTAATGTTATTTTTGTGTTGTAATATTTTTTTTGATCAACAACTTTTATCGATACTATAATGTTATTTTGGAATTTTAAATTCTTTTTTTGTATATTTAAAATTGTAACGTACTCTAATGTTATTTTGGATAAACAACTTTTATTGGTACTTTAATGTTACTTAGAAAATTCAAGTTTTTTTGCTATGTTTAAAATTGTTTGGTACCGAAATATTACGTCGTAAACCGCAACCACCGAACCGATCCTAACCGCATTGGTTTGGTTTGGTTTGGTTTGGGTGACTTTTTAAAATCAACCGAACCAAACCGAACCGCATGCATTTTTATCTCGCGGTTAGGATGACTTTTATGTTCAAAACCGAACCAATCCGCACCGCGATCATCCCACCCACTTACTTTAAAACAGTGTTTTAAAAACCGGACCGGCCGGTCGGACCGGTCTAACCGGGAACTGGAGCCTAACCGGTCCGGTCAGTGTGTTGGACCGCCCATGTAATTGAACCGGCAGTTATTCAATTAAACCGGTCAGAATCCACGCGGTCCGGTTCAAAGAGAAATAAACCGCACTAGTTTTGTTTTTAAAAAATATATAAATGGCTGAAGGTGGGATTCGAACCCACGTCCACAGCCTAAAGGGTTAGGCGCCAAGCCACTAGGCTGCCAAGTTGCTGATGATATGAATATCACTTTGTTTATTTATATATCTAATTAACATAATCTAGTTTCAACTTTTAAAACATTATTTGCTTATCTAATATTAGTAAATAATTAACTAAAATATGAATTATTTTTAGATTAATTTCAATCATCTTCTAAAAAAAATACTTATATTATATTAGGATTGAATGAGTCGACACTGTGTGTAACAACTTGTTTATAAGCTTATCAAAAAATAATTTATACTAATAAATTATAATAACCGATAGTTTTATATTGAATAGATAAATACCTATTATAATAAGTATTAAATTTCAATGTTCTTAAAAAAATCATAATTTTTTTAGAGACTGAGTCATCCGGTTCAACTCAATTTAATACCTATATAATTTTGTTATACCAACCGGTTTATTCAACCGGTTTATCCGGTTTTATCCGGTTTAGTAATGCGGTTCGACCAGTGACCCAGTGGTTCAACCAATGAACCAGTGAACCAGTACTCTTGCCGGTTCAATGACCGGTCCGGTTTTTAAAACATTGCTTTAAAATTAAAACAAAACAATTGTGTTTCATTCCCTCTGTAACGGATACAAAAACTCGCTTCTCTCACTTGATTTGTTTCCATTTCTTTCACTCGACAAGAAAAAACCCTAAGGCTATGTTTGGATTGGTGGTATATGGTGGAATGGAATGGAATGGAAAGGTATATAATAAGATTCCACTGTTTGGATGTGCAAAAAACTAATGGAATGGAATGGAACCCAATGGAACCAATTCCATCCTATACCACTCAATCCTTCAATTTTTCATTCCTCCCAATTTGGAAGGTATCCAATGGAATGGAACATCAGATTTTTAATATTACTATTTTGCCCTTATTTTATTTGTCTCTTCCTATTCTCAAATACTCCTATTTCACTTATTTCTCTACATCACTTTTTCCTACGTGCCGTTTGTGACTACTCATTTCTTCTTCGCTTCATGGTTCAATTGCATACCTGGTTCTCAAATACTCATATGGACTTATTCCACTATTATGTTCTATTTCTATATGTTTCAATTGCATCGTGTGTGTTGGTTTTTGCTGCCAGTGGTTCATAGTTTCTACTTTCTAGTTTTTTAATTATTAGTTTGTTTCATATTTAGTGGTTGGTGGTAGTGGTATTTTTTTAAGCATTCTTTCCAGTTTGTTGGTTTTTTTGAGTTGGAGATGTTGTTTACACTACTATCATGTAGTTAGAAGTTTATGTCATGTTAGTGGTTTTTATGTTGCGCTTTTGGAGTGGTTTTTATACCTTTATTTTGTTTGATGTTAATTGTATATAAATGAATCTCATTTTATATTTTGTCAAAAAAAAAAATCTCATTTTATTATTTGATTTGTTATAGATGACTAATGTAACGAAGATATAGGAAAAAAACATTTCAAAATGCTTCAAATGATGGTTGTTCAAATATATAACAATAATAATAATAATAATATGTTTTACATTATGCGATAGAAGAACCTGCGATTGAAAACACCTGCGATTGAGAACCTGCGACTGAAGAAGATACCCGCGATTGAGCTATGCTAGGGTCTCGATTCTACCAAAATTCTTGAACATACTCACTAGGGTTTCTGCTTG
Organism: Trifolium repens; assembly: GCA_030408175.1. Taxonomy (NCBI): domain Eukaryota; kingdom Viridiplantae; phylum Streptophyta; class Magnoliopsida; order Fabales; family Fabaceae; genus Trifolium; species Trifolium repens. The sequence goes on along the minus strand of CP125839.1, from coordinate 16,615,695 downwards.
GGAAAGTGTAGAGGATTCATCCGCGCTGATGTTCACTGGATTTAATCTAGTTTGAACATCACAAAGGTTGATAGAGCCCCTCTGCGCGATTCAAGTGAGACTTTAGCTTAATTTCTCCGTCTGTGAGTTTTTTTGTCTCTCACCTTGAGAGTTTTTTCTCACGAATTGACTGCTAACATATCGCTGCAACAATAGAGCATGGAGAACCACTACAGGACCGTGAACCAAGTCAATAACACAGTTCCAGACATAGGCAACCTATGCCTCAACGATGAAGAAGAAGAAGAGCTTGAGATCGATCTCAACGAGGAAGAAATCAGGGAGAAGCAGCAATCATTCAACCTGGTGGGGAGATTCCTTACCAATAGGCCCATCAGAGTCAACATGATGATGAGTAAACTGGGAGACATATGGCAACCAGGGAAAGGGATGAATATAGAGGAAGTGCAACCAGGATTATTTGTGTTTAGACTGTTTCACCAACTGGATGTACAACACATATTAAAACAAGGACCATGGTCATTCGACAATCACACCCTTGTGTTAAATGTCCTACCAAACGACACTGAACCGCACGAAGTCCCTCTGGTTAAGGTACCATTCTGGATCCAAATCCACAATCTTCCATCTGGATACATGTCACAGAAAGTGGGCACAACCGTGGGAAACTATATAGGAGAGTTCTTGGAGTATGATGAGAAGAACGAAAGCCTTCCATGGCGTAAATATATGAGAATCCGAGTCTTAGTGGATGTTCGATTGCCACTAAAGAGGTACAAGAAAATCAAGAAGCTGGATGGAGATAGCAAGCTGGTGAATTTTAAATATGAAAGGTTAGGGACATTCTGCTATGTATGTGGGCTACTTGGGCACTCTGAGAATAGATGTCCGAAGTTGTTTGACATGGCTGTGACTGACTATACTAGAGGCTGGAGCCCGGAGCTACGAGCGGAGATGGGAAAACGACAAGGCGGTGAATCGAAATGGCTCCGACAAGGTGGCGATCCAAATTGGGTTGCACCCGATCCTGTCTTTGCACACAATCATGGTGACAGCAGCACATCAGGAAGTAAGGGATCCAAGGCAGACAAGGGAGTTATTGGTAGTCAAGATGAGTGAAGGAAGCCGATACAACTTGCTGATATTTTTAAACAACCTGACATATTATTCCCAAAACAAAGAGCCAATAATAGTGAGGACAAGAAGATTAATCAAGAGATGGAGGAAGATGATGTGGACATTCTAATACTGGAAGGTGATAGGAAAAGGTCCAGAACCAATAATGAACCAAAAGGAGTGGCAGATACCTTGCAAGCACGGAAGGACAAGCAGAATGACAGTAACGACAACCCACACAACTCAAGTGTGAATTTTTTAGTGGCCGGCCCTGGCGGGGCCCGCCAGGGACAATGAGTATAATGAGCTGGAATTGCCGGGGCTTAGGTAACCCGAGTGCAATTCCAACATTGCGTGACCTCGTCCGGACGTACCAACCGGACGTTATTTTTATTTGTGAAACATTGGTACATGCTAATAAAATTCTAGAAATCAAAAATAGAATTGGCTTTGAAGAATCATTTGCAGTAGATAGGATTGGACGAAGTGGGGGACTTGCCCTCCTCTGGAAGCACAAAGTGTCATGCCAAATAATAAACTACTCCCAGAACTTTATTAACATTGAAGTGAAGTATGAGGACAAAAGTCCATGGAGATTTACAGGATTTTATGGTTACCCAGAGCATGACAGAAGACGAGACTCTTGGAACCTTCTTCGACAACTAGCCCAAGATGTATCACTTCCCTGGTGCATTATGGGGGATTTTAACGACATGTTGTCAGCTGATGACAAGCGAGGAGGTACAGCTCAACTTCCCTGGCTTCTCCGGGGCTTTAGAGAGGCTGTCCAAGATAGTGACTTGATTGATCTTCCCATGGAAGGGTACCCATTTACTTGGACAAAAGGCCGTAGAGCAGTGAATCCAACCGAAGAACGTCTGGACAGAGCAATGGCCTCACAAAGCTGGCTTGACGAATTCCCTCAATTTGAGTTCATCAACGCCATTGCAGATCGATCTGACCACTCTCCTATCCTACTGAGACTCACGCATAGGGTAAGAGAATTTACACCGAGAGTTTTTAAATTTGAGAATGCTTGGTTGGAAGAGCAGAATCTTAACGACATCGTCCATAATGCGTGGATCAAAGACGGATGTGCACCCCTACTGTCAAAGATCAAGGGCTGTTCGGAGGACTTAGAAGAATGGGGATCGCGACTAAGAACCAGGTTCAAAAAATCAATTGCTGAATATAGAGAAGACATGAAATTGAATCAAGATAGCAGGGAAGAACTTTGTGTCAAAAAATACAACGAAGCCCGTGAAAACTTGAGCAAGGTTCTTAGACAAGAAGAAGACTATTGGCGGCAAAGATCCAAGACCCATTGGCTGCGCGATGGGGACTCTAACACGAAGTTCTTTCACGCCATGGCTACAGCTAGAAAGAAGAGAAATGGTATCACCAAGTTACAAAATTCTGATGGCGAGGTCATCAAAGATCAACAAGGTATGTGCAATATTGCCAAGGAATATTTTGATACCTTATTTAAGAATTCTGACAACGATGACGAAGAAGTGACAAATCTCTTAACGGGGCGAGTTACTGAAGAAGATAATCAGAGCCTTACGGAGGAATTTCAGCTAGATGAATTCAAAACGGCCCTCTTCAGTATGCACGCAGATAAGGCCCCCGGGCCGGATGGCATGAACCCGGCATTTTACAAAAGATTTTGGGACCTTTGTGGACATGAAGTTTTCTCTACAAGCAAAGAGTGGCTGCAAAGGGGAAGCTTCCCCCCACAATTAAACAACACCAACATTGTGCTCATCCCCAAAGTCGAGAATCCGACAACTATGAAAGATTTAAGACATATCTCCCTTTGTAATGTGTTGTACAAAATCATATCCAAGGTCTTGGCCAACAGATTGAAACCGCTACTTAGCAGGTATATCTCTATTGAACAGTCTGCTTTTGTTGCCGACAGATCGATTCTAGATAATGTTATGGTAGCCATGGAAACTATCCACCACATGAAATGTAAGGTTAGAGGGAAAATGGGAGAAGTCGCGTTAAAAATTGATATTAGCAAAGCTTATGACCGGGTTGACTGGAGGTATCTCTTAAATGTCATGAAAAAGATGGGATTTTGTGAGCGGTGGATAAAGTGGATTCAAATGTGTCTCGAGTCAGTCGAGTACTCAGTGATGGTAAACGGCGAGAAAGTTGGACCTATTTCTCCAGGGAGAGGCCTTAGACAGGGAGACCCATTGTCGCCCTATCTATTCATCTTATGTGCAGAAGGCCTTACATCATTAATTAAAAAATATGAAGCAAGGGGTGACATTCATGGTGTACGGGTGTGTAGAGGGGCCCCCAGCCTCTCACACCTACTATTTGCTGATGACTGTTTCTTATTTTTTAGAGCCGATGTTCGAGAAGCTCAGTGTATGAAGAAAATTCTTAATGACTACGAAAAAGCGTCCAGACAAGCCATAAATTTTGCTAAATCCGAAATCTATTTTAGCAGGAATACTGCAAGTAACGTTAAAGAGAGCATCTCAAATATCCTTGAGGTCAACGAAGTGATGGGGATAGGTCGCTACCTGGGTATGCCATCCATGATTGGTAGAAACAAGAAAGCTTTGTTCAGCTATCTCAAGGACAGAATGTGGAAATGAATCCAAGGATGGTCAGGTAAACATCTCTCTAAAGCTGGCGGGCAAGTATTAGTCAAATCAGTTGCTCAAGCGATCCCAGCATACTGCATGAGCTCTATCTTACTCCCAGAATCCCTCGGGGAGGAACTCGAGAAAATGATAAACTCCTTTTGGTGGGGATCTAACAAAACATCAGGTAGAGGCATTAACTGGCTGAGATGGGAAAAATTGACCATGAGAAAGGAACGCGGTGGGATGGGGTTCCGACACATGTATGGTTTCAACTTGGCAATGCTAGGGAAGCAAGGTTGGAAGTTATTAACCAATCACGATACTATATTGACTCAAGTCTTCAAAGCTAAATATTATCCGAAGGAGGGATTTCTTGGTGCGAAATTGGGCCATAACCCAAGCTATGTCTGGCGTAGTATCCACGCTTCTCAGGTTGTAGTCAAACGAGGCTTACGGTGGAGGATAGGAAACGGTACGAATGTGAGAATTTGGAATCAACCTTGGCTCCGGAATGATAAACAACCCATCATAACAACAGAGGCAGTTGAAGGAATGGAGAATTCGACGGTGTCTGAGCTTATTGATCACGAATCAGCAACCTGGAATTATCAACTACTACAGCAGATCTTTAATGCTCGCGATAGGAGAGAAATTCTCAAGATACCACTGAACTTGCTGCACACAGAGGACGAGTGTATCTGGAATTGCAGCAGGCAAGGCACGTACACAGTGCGCTCTGCATATTACCTTTTAACACAAGTCATCATAGATAATAGTCACCTCCAGGTGGAAGGAAATTGGCAGAAACTATGGAAAATTGCAGTCCCTCAAAAAGTGAAACTGTTCCTATGGCGGTCACTTCGTGGTTGCTTGCCCGTGAGAAGTCGTTTAGTTCAAAGAGGAATTCAGTGTAATAATAAATGCCCTCATTGTGATCAAGTGGAAGAAAATGAATGGCACTGTTTCTTTGGTTGTAACACGGCGTGTGACGTATGGAAGGAGATTGAGGAAGGTCAGATTGTTGGTAACTATACCGAGAATGCTGTAGGCTTCGTCGACATGGTTTTTCGTATGATAAACGAAGTTGACATGAATAAGATGGCAAGAATAACAATGGTCCTCTGGACACTATGGTGGAGGAGGAGGAACCAACGATGCTGGAATGACAAAATACCAACCAATTGCGAAGTGCTCCGACGAGCAACCGATGCGCTGAATGATTGGATAAACGCGCAGAGAAGGAATCAGCACAAGGAAAGCACGACCTCAACTCAATATCAGTGGACTAAACCAGCAGCGGGCACTCTCAAGTGTAATGTAGATACTGCCTGTTATATGGAGGACAATGCCTACTGTGTTGGAATGTGCATGCGTGATGAGCATGGAAAGTTTTTGCATGCCTACATGATCAAGAAATATGGCACACCTGAAGTAGCAGAAGCTGAAGTAACAGGTATCAAGGAAGCCTTGCAATGGATTCAAAATAATTATGGAGTGGATACAATCATTGAAGTGGAAAGTGACTGCCTACATGCAGTGCAAGCTATCAATTCAAGGCACACAAACAACACTGAATTTGGAATTACTACTGTTATGTGTCAAAATTTATTATCTTTATATAACAAATGTCAGGTCGGTTATGTTAGGAGGCAAGCAAATCGAGTAGCTCATGACTTAGCTCAGGCGGCTCGTTTTATCGCTAGTCACCAAGTTTATAATTACTGCCCACCTTGTATTGCTACTACAATTATGAATGAAATGAATTAAGTTTGTTTGCTTCAAAAAAAAAAAATATGTTTTACATTATATATATATATATATATATATATATATATATATATATATATTTTGGTCAAGACATTATATATTTAAATAAGGGCAAAAGTGGAATAAAAATATTAAAACTTATTTCATTCCATCCAATTCTCAAACAATGGAGTGAAAGAAGTACCCTATGATATTATAAAGTACCCAAACAATGGAATGAAACTTATATTCCATTCCGTTCCATTCCATTCCATTCCGCTAAGTTATGTTCCGCTCCGCTCCACTTGTTTCCGTCAATCCAAACATAGCCTAAAAGGTTCCCCTTTTTCCAATCACTGAGATTGCGATTCTCAAATCCACCACCACCATGCGTTGCCGTGCGATTCTCAATCCCTCCGTTCCCAAGAACGCTTTCGTCAAACGCGATTCTGAAACTACCATCACTAACCCTAGCTTTTCAAACATTGATTCTCATTCTCAATCTTTCATCGATTAGAGAGATTCTCAAAAGCGATTCTGAAACTACCAGCACTAACCCTAGCTTTTCAAACATTGATTCTCATTCTCAATCTTTCATCGATTAGAGAGATTCTCAAAAGCGATTCTGAAACTACCATCACTAACCCTAGTTTTTCAAACATTGATTCTCATTCTCAATCTTTCATCGATTAGAGAGATTCTCAAAAGCGATTCTGAAACTACCATCACTAACCCTAACTTTTCAAACATTGATTCTTATTCTCAATCTTTCATCGATTAGAGAGATTCTCAAACGGGATTCTCGATCCTCAAAATTCTCTCCATCCGTTAGCGGCTATATCAAAGGGTCTTTTTCTGTTGTGGTGAGTTAGTTCTTTTCATTTTACCTTGCTGCAAAATGGGTTCTCTAGTTTATTTGATGCAATGAAAAATGGGTTCTAATTGAATGTTTACATGAATTTTTATTGTCTGTTAGTTTTTTCATAGAGTTTGATTTAATTGAATGTTTACATGAATTTTTATTGTCTGTGGACAAATACTTGTTTAATTCTGTGAGTATACATGTTACTTAGTAATTGATTTATCACACTTCCACTAAATCATTAATATGCTATGATTCAACTCAATTACACTTTGAAGCTAATACTATGTTCACAAACTGATCCATTATAAGCTGATTTTCTTATACGGAAAGGAATGCTTTGTTTAATAATGGGATAGCTTACATCTTCCACTATGTCAGTCTCAATCTTTAATTAGCTTAAAGTTGAAAGTGCTGAAATATTGTTTGAACTTAAAAATTAGGAGCAATAATCAATTAATTATATTGTTCCGGTACACCTTTAAGTCCCACATCGCTTGGGAATTGAGGCTAAGGGTAGTTTATATACAACACTCACACTCCTCAAACCAACGATGCACCTTTTTTACAAAGGACAACTATCTTGTGGGCTTGAGTAAAATTGAATTGTAGCTATCTTGTGGGCTTGAGTAAAATTGAATTGACGGTATCTTGTTGGCTTGTGTGAAATTGAATTGACGGCATCTTGCCGGCTTGTTTAAAATTGAATTGATGGTAACTTGCCGGCTTGTGTGAAATTGAATTGATGGTATCTTGTCGCCTTGTGCAAAGTTGAATTGACGGTATTTTGTCACCTTGTGTAAAATTGAATTGACGGAATCTTGTGGGCTTGTGTGAAATTGAATTGACGGTATTTTGTCGGCTTGTTTAAAATTTAATTGACGGTAACTTGTCGGTTTTTGTGAAAATGAATTGACGGTATCTTTTGGTTTGTGTAAAATTGAATTGACGGTATTTTTTGGGCTTGAGAAAAATTGAATTGACGGTATCTTGTTGGCTTGGTTGAAATTGAATTGACGATATCTTGTCGCATTGTGTATACTTGAATTGATGGTATCTGAATTGACGGAATCTTGTGGGCTTGTGTGAAATTGAATTGACGGTATTTTGTTGGCTTGTTTAAAATTGAATTGACGGTAACTTGGCTTTTGTGAAAATGAATTGACGGTATCTTTTAGTTTGTGTAAAATTGAATTGACGGTATCTTGTGGGCTTGAGAAAAATTGAATTGACGGTAACTTGTCGGCTTGTGTGAAATTGAATTGACTTTATTTTGTTGGCTTGTTTAAAATTGAATTGACGGTAACTTGGCTTTTGTGAAAATGAATTGACGGTATCTTTTAGTTTGTGTAAAATTGAATTGACGGTATCTTGTGGGCTTGAGAAAAATTGAATTGACGGTAACTTGTCGGCTTGTGTGAAATTGAATTGACTTTATTTTGTCGGCTTGTGTAGAATTGAATTGACGGTATCTTGTGGGCTTGTGTGAAATTGAATTTACGGTAACTTGTCAGTTTGTTTGAAATTGAATTGACAGTATCTTGTGGGCTTGAGTAAAATTGAATTTGACGGTATTCTGTTGGCATGAGTAAAATTGAATTGACTGTTTCTTGTGGGCTTGTGTGAAAATGAATTGATGATATCTTGGTGACTCTTAAGGTATGTTTCGTAACTATCATAAATTGAATTTATTTCAAGTTTATATGATTATTTTTTTGAAACTTTGATGAAAATTTAATATTGGAGCTTATATGATTTAAATTGGATAAATTGATATGATGATACTGTTCTTCAATGATATTGAATGAAAAATACAAAAAATTATTGAATGAAAAACGGAAAATAGGCAAACAACGTGGAAATTTTTTTCGCGGAACATGTGGACGAAATTACTATTTCAGGGGAGACAAGTGGTTTTTCTGGAAAAGCAGGAAATAATGAAATGGGCCAAAAAATTCAAGCTGAGGGAGTTAGTTAATCAGGCTCACAGTTAGGCCAGATAATACTTTTGCACCATCTGGAGGTGATACTAAAAGACAGGTTACTGATGATACAATAACTGAAGTGGATGAGTTTGTTGATGCAAATGAACATGGCACTAGCGAGTCGTCTGATGCAGAGATGGAAGTGGTCCCTGAGACTCCATCTAGCATTAATTAAGTGTGCTCTTTGTGAATTATCTTTTTTTCTCTTATCAATAATTCTTTATGACGAGTACAACGAATAATATTTTTGTGTGAAATTACCGAGGTGCAGCCAACACTTCTTTTTATCGTTATTGTAAGCAATATGTAGACACTTGGAAACCTGCTATGTTGGTTTTTTTGTAGACTAGATGTGATCCATCCAGACATGCTGAGGAAAACTTTTTCTTTGTTGGATTATGATGGTTTCCTTTTTTCTGAAGTGAGTGGATATGCAGGTGGTATTGTAGTAGCTTGGAAAACTAAATCTTTTGTAGTTCACTTATTACAAAAAAAAGTTTCAGTTTTTGCATATAAGGATGAGCTACCCTAGAGGGAGGACATGGTTATTTACTGCTGTGTATGCAAGTCCAAATGAAGATAATAGAAGGATCCTTTGGAATGATTTAAAGGATATTGCCACTTCTAATCGAGATCCCTGGTTACTTGCGGGAGATTTTAATGACATTTTGGGAGCTAATGAGAAAATAAAGGAGGAGCTCCAATATGTATGAGAAAATGTTTAAATTTTAAAGATCATATTGATGCTTGTAAATTGTTGGATCTTGGTGCTATAGGATTAGGATCAAATTATACATGGCGGCTTTTTGAACGACTTGATAGAGCTTTTAGTAATGATTCGTGGAGGCTTGATTTTCCTGATGGTGTTGTTAGAGTTTTACTTCGTCTGGACTTCTCAGATCATCACCATTTGCTTATTTGCTTGGCAGAAGTTCCTCACTAAACAACAAATAGAGAGTTTCGTTTTGAAAGTGCTTGGTTACTAGATAACTCATACACTGACATGTTAAAAGAGAGCTGGAACCATCAATCTTCCATTATGAATAATCTTCAAAATATCAAACATGGTATTACACCAATTGGAAGCTGATGCATTTTGATGAAGTGAGACAGAAGAAAAGAGAGCTAGTTGCTAGATTGGGAGGTATTCAAAGAAGGTTACATAATGGAAATAATTCGAGAGGTTTACGTGTTCTTGAGTATAAATTACATCATGAGTTGAACCTCATTTTGCAAATGGAAGAATTGATGTGGTTTCAAAGGTCGCGTGCTAAGTGGCTTACGGGTGGTGATCGCAATACTAGATATTACCATACGAAGACGGTAACAAGAAAGAATAATATCATGTTGTTGCGTAATGAGGAAGGTCATTGGGTAGAGGATGCTCTTCAAATTAGAAGCATGGTCAATGATTTTTATAGAAATTTATTTTCATTGAAGCATGTTTCTTGTGATTGGATCCAAACAGAGGTCACTTACCCCTTGATGGAGGATACTCTTTTGAATAAACTGAAGAAAGCAGTTTATGATGAGGAGGTTAAGAGAGCTGTGTTTAAAATGAAACCTTGGAAGGCTCCTGGGCCAGATGGGTTTCCAGCAGGTTTTTTCCAAAAGTCTTGGGAGATTGTTGGAAAGAATTTGTGTGATTTTGTGCGTGGTGTTTGGAGGAATCCAAGTCATATTGCGTCGGTGAACCAAACTGATATCTGTCTAATTCCCAAAGTCCCACACCCTGAGTTTGTTAATCAATTCCTGCCCATTTCGTTGTGTAATACAATTTACAAGGTGGTGAGTAAAGTTATTGTGGAAAGATTGAAAGAATTTGGTCTGCTCATTGTGTCTCCTTTTCAAACTGGTTTTGTACCGGGGAGAAATATTCATGAAAATATTGTTGTTGCCCTAGAGATGATTCATAGTATGGCGAAAATAATGGGTAAAAAAGGATACTTTGTTATTAAAGTTGATTTATCTAAAGCTTATGACAAGCTTAAATGGGGATTTATTTGGAGAGTGCTCATAGAGATGAGAATGCCAGATAATGTTATTAATCTTATCATGCATATGGTTACAAGTGTGGAGACGAACATCAAATGGAATGGAGCCAGAGCTGATTATTTCAGGACTCAGAGAGGAATTCGACAAGGGGATCCAATATCGCCTTATTTGTTTGTTATGTGTATTGATAAACTCTCTCATCTTATTTCACACGCCGTTGATACTGGCGATTGGAAGGCTATAAGGGCTGGGAGAGGAGGACCGATAGTGTCACATTTGATGTTTGCTGATGACTTGTTGTTTGGTGAAGCTACAGAGGATCAAATTAACTGTGTCATGAAAGTTTTGAAATTTTTTAGCAACATGTCTGGCCAGGAAGTGAGTCAAGAGAAAACTAGTATTTTCTTTTCAAAAATACTAGGAGGCAGGTTAGAGATAAATTGGTCCAGAGATCGGGATTTAGAGAAACAGCAAACCTTGGAAAGTACCTTGGTGTGCCTTTAATTGGAAGGGCTCCAAGAAAAACTGATTTTAACTATATCATTGAACAAGTTAGTGCAAAGCTAGCTCAATGGAAAGCAAATCAACTCTGCTTTGCTGGGAGGGTGACTTTGGCTAAGAGTGTCATAGAAGCAATTCCTATATATCCCGTGATGACTACCTTGCTTCCTAAATCTTGTTTAGACACTATTCAAAGATTACAAAGAGGTTTCATTTGGGGTGACAGTGATCAAGGAAAAAAGTATCATGCGGTTGGTTAGAATAAAATTACTCAAACAAAAGACAATGGATGTATTGGGATTAGAAGGTTAAGAATAATGAATGAAGCTTGCATCATGAAATTAGGAAGAAAGCTTCAAGCAGAATCAAATGATTTTTGGTGTCAAGTAATGTGGGGGAAATATAAAAGAGAGTATGATACTAATAATGGTGTGATGGCTAAAGGTGTCGTGTCGCCTCTCATTTATGGTAGGCTGTTGTGAATCTATGGCCAAAATTGGAGAATCATTGTTCCTGGTCAATAGGTGATGGGTTAAGTGTGAAGTTTTGTGATGATGCTTGGATTGATTTTGGACTTAGAATAAAGGATTTGGGGTTGCAAATTCCGCAACAATGGAGACATGTGAAAGTTTCAGAATTTGTCGATGAAGAGGGAAGATGGAATTTGAACGAGCCTCGCAACTTCTTGCCGCCTGAAGTTCTTCATCGTTCTTCATCGCATAGAAGTGGTGCCACCACCTGATATGAATAGTGGTCCTGATGTTAAATGTTGCTTGGATAAGGAACATGGTAATCTGTCTATTGCTTCTATGTACCAAGCTCTGTGCGATTTTGAAGATGATCATAATGAAAGCATTTGGAGTAACATTTGGAAATTGCGAGTTCCGGAGCGAGTCAGGTATTTTGTTTGGTTGATGAATCATAACAGATTATTGACTAATTATAATAAGAGCAAAATGGGACTTGGGAATGCTAGTTGCTCTTTATGTGGATGTGTAGCTGAGACATTATTGCATGTCATGCGTGATTGTCGCAACCAATTTTTTGCAGGAGACTATAAAGCTTGGATTTCTTTTAATTATAAGAATGAGGCTGGTTGGAGGCTAGAGGCAACTTGGAGTTCCCTGTGGGCTGTAGCATGCTATTTTATATGGATGCGGCGAAACAAATATATTCACACAGAGGGCTTTTCAGGACCAAGCAATCAAGTGCATCACATATTACAACATGTTAAGAATTATCATGTGGCAGAATCCACTTTACAAATTGTGGAAAATAAGTGTAGTAGCATTGTCCAGGTGAAATGGTTGCCTCCTTTGGAAGGTTGGGTTAAATTGAATACGGATGGATCTTGTCAAGAAGGTGGTCGTATAGAATGCGGCGGAGTTATTAGGGGTAGTGATGGTGAGTGGTTAGGAGGTTATGCTAAATTTATAGGATATGGTAATGCATATTTAGCGGAGCTTTGGGGTGTTTTGGAGGGTCTCAAACATGTAAGACGTTTAAATTTTTCGAGTTGTGGAGCTTCATATTGATTCTTTAGTTGTTGCGAGAAACATTACAGATAACAAAAGCAGTAGCATTATTGGAAAATCTCTTGTCGAGCGAATTCGAAGACTCCTAGAGCTTGATTGGGAAGTGGTAGTTCGCCATTCTTATCGTGAGGCAAACTTTTGTGCAGATGTTTTGGCTAACCATGGGTATTTGATGGAGAATGATAGTTTTTTTTTTTCTGAAAAACAATTTCAGTCTATTTTTTGGGAAAAAAGTTCCGATATTTTCGAGAAAAAAGTTCCGATTTTTTTGGAAAAAAAGTTCCCGATTTTTTCGGACAAAAAATTTTCGATTTTTTCAGGAAAAAAAAGGTTCCTGATTTTTTTTGGGAAAAAAAGTTCCTGATTTTTTTCGGAAAAAAAAGTTCCTGATTTTTTTCGGGAAAAAAGTTCCTGATTTTTTTCGGAAAAAAAAGTTCCCGGTTTTTTCGGGAAAAAGGTGCTTGATATTTTCGGAAAAAAAGTTCTGATTTTTTGGGGAAAAAAAGTTCCCGATTTTTTCGGGAAAAAAGTTTCAATTTTTTTCGGGAAATAAGTTCCTGATATTTCCTGGAAAAAAGTTCTGATTTTTTCGGGAAAACAATTTCCGATTTTTTCGAGAAAAAAAGTTATCAATTTTCTCGGGAGAAATTTTTCTGGTGTTTTTTCCGATTATTTTTTTAAGAAAAAAGTTCCCAATTTTTTTGGTAAATTATTAAATATATTTCTTTTTTTAAAAATTAAAATACAGTTCATCAATTCAAACTGGTTTTGAACCGGTTATAAACTAAATTGTAACTGTTTTTAAAAAGTGGTTCAGTTCAAAACTGTATTAAATGGTTTAGTTTAAAATATGGTTCAGTGCAGTTCGAACTACAGTTTGGTTCAGTTAACTGGATTTTTGAACACCCCTTGAGAGCACAGCAGAGTGAGAATACTTGGATAATCGATCAATCATGACCAGAATAACAGTGAAGCCAAGTGAATTTGGTAGTCCTGTTATAAAATCCATTGCGACATCATCCCAAATTTGTGATGGAATTGGCAACGGCTGGAGAAGGCCTGATGGCAGAGTGGTACTAGACTTGGCTGGCTGACATATGAGGCATTCTGAGACAAATTTAGCAATGTCCTTAGACATGTGTGGCCAAAAGAATTGCTGACAGATGCGAGCTTTAGTGCGCTGAATTCCAGAGTGCCCCCAATGGGTGAAGCATGGTATTCAACCAATATTTGTTTAGTAATTTGAAGGTTCTTAGGCACCACCAAACGATTATTCCAAAAGAGCAGTTCGTGTTGAACCTTGTAATGAGGATCAGGATAGTTACTAGCTTCACATTGTGCTTTAATAGTAGCTAAATCACGATCTTGTTGTATTGCACGATGAATCTGCTGTAACAAGAGGGACTGTTGACTACATAAAGCCATCATAAACGAGCGAGAGAGCGCATCAGCAGCAATATTATCACGTCCAGGTTTGTATTCAATAACAAAATCAAACCCAAGAAATTTGTGTAACCAGCCTTGTTGTTCCGGAGACCCCGCTAGAATTTGAATAAAATGTTCGAGTTCAAGAACTTGAACATGCAAAATTTCAGAAATCTTATATATGTATTCAGGGTGTTTGATTTCTAGAATTCGAACAAGCTTTTTAGGAAATTCAAAAAGTGCGCAAGAGGCTTAGAGAGTGGCCAAAAAAGAGAATTTTTTTGCTACCCTACTTATTTTATCGCACGCTTTACGAATATATCAAAATATCTTTGTCTGATACACCCCAAAAACATTCTACCAGATTTTTTTTATAACGTCCGCTACTTAAGTAACAGATGACATTTACAAAACTTCTCATTTTTATAACGTCCGCTACTTAAATAGAGAAAAGATAAAAATTGAATCACATAGAGCGTGCGAGAAGTAGGTAGGGCAGCAAAAGAAAATTTCGCCAAAAAATTCTCTTACAACATAGGTCACGAGGCCCATGTTAATTCAAGTCCAATTAGGTATATTTTTGGCACATGTTCAATGCATGCTTTATCAATGTATTTAAAGAGGATTCTAGACCTTTCTAGAAGATGTCCCTTTCATAGAGCTCTCTCAAAGAACTTGGAAAAGGTTCATGCATCTTTCTTTTTGCTTGTGGGGATCTTCCATTGAAAATTTGGAAGTTAGAACAATGAAAAAGAAAGAGAGAAAAAAATAGATGTAAATCTTTTGCTGCAGTTAATTTTATTCTTAAAGTTTATTTTTTATGTGATGCTTACATCCTTATTATCATTATCCCTCAATTTATTCAATAGTAATAATATAAAAAAATTATAAATAAAAAAATTGAAAAGCTCCTAAAGACCCTATGCGGGAAAGTCAAACTAACAATTTTTAGGAGATTAATCTAAACTTTGAAAACAATGTAAGATACAAGTTTAGAGTATTGTTTCCAAAATTATAGTCCAGCAATGTGGGTTGGAATGCTGATTCTAACAAATTCACTTATTCTCTAACAAATACGGAGTAATTATTAATATTTACCTATCAAGAAAAAAGTTTGAAGTATTGGTAGTAAAGACGTCGTACAAGATTGCACAAATGTCGAGGGAAAAATGGCACGAAACAAATGAGTAAAATTTTGTTACGTGTCATTAGTAGAAGATTGTAGATTAATGTTAATAATTATTCTTTTCATTCTCTTCTTTCGACGACGCAAGAAGATCTTCCAACACTTTATTATCCAAATACTCGAACTCAATAACTTCCTTATGTTGTGTAGAAGAAGTACTTGCCATGGCACAAGTAGATGACAATGTCGATGACGATGATAAAGAAGAAAGATGAAAATAATATTCATCGGGAAAATTAAGAATGGCAAGAGCACCCCGTAAACGAATGGCAGCACAATCATAAGCTCTCGCAGCTTCCTCAGCCGTGTCAAATGTTCCTAACCATTGTCTTCCGGTAGGTTTTGTCGGATCCCTAATCTCTGCTCCAAATTTTCCCCATGGCCTTCTTCTAACACCACGGTACCTAATTTCTTCATCTCCCTTCTTATTTGCCTCTTCCATTTCCCTTAATAACAAAAAAAAAAATTGGTTAGTTTCTTAATTTGCACTTTTTTTTGGTAACATTTGAAATGATTATGAATGACATGTATTATTTATATATAGGTAGCTCATGTCTTGAAATTATGTGTCATGTCTTTTGTATTCAATAGATGGATGCATATATTGACTTGATTCATTGATGTGTATAAATTTGATTCTTCGATTTTGTGTCTAGGCTTATATGTTTTTGAATCAACTAGAATGAAATATGTGGACAAGAAAAATTCACTAGTTTTTGTGGTATGAAATATATATAGATAGTTGTAACTAAATTCAACATTTAGTGCTTTTCTAGTCTTTTTCTGCTTAGGTGCATATGAGGTGATCAAACTTTAATGCGCGTATCAATGAGTAGATTATTAATTATACTATATTTTTTTGAGAAAATTATTACTGTATTTATATTATTATTTTTGTTAAAGTTGGGATTCCGCAGCCAAATTCGAATTTGCTGGAGATTATTGGTATAATCTAATTAAAATATTGATTAAAATATTAGCAATAGAATTGCACAAGTAGATTCTCGTAAATATGACTCAATTAATAAAAACATTGAATATAATATATAAAGATTGAAATTTAAACTCCGAAATATCTATTTATTCAAGGTGAAATTTTAGTCGTTAGATTTAGTCAAAAAATATGTGCAAGTGAAAAGAAATTTGAGTTATATAGGGTACGTTTGATTCACAATGACGATAAAATTGGGCTCAACAAGTATCGCGATACAACTTTTTGTTGTGTGGATTATTTGATAGTTGATGCACAGCGCAAGACAAATATGTATAAAAATTAGGCAAAATCCATCTATAAATCCTTTAAGTTTTACGTTTGTGTCGAATAGATCCTTTAAGTTTTTTAAGTATCAGGTAGGTTCTTTAAATTTTACGTTTGTATCAGATGGGTCATTTAAGTTTTTTAAGTATCAGATAGGTCCTTTAAGTTTTAAGTTTGTATCGGATTGGTCCTATTTCTTAAGGGCATTTTAAGAACCTATTTGATACAAACTTAAAACTTAAAGGATCTATCTGATACAATCGTAAAACTTAAAGGACCTATCTGATACTTAAAAAACTTAAAGGACTTATCTGATACAAACGTTAAACTTAAAGGGCCTGTAGATATATTTTGCCTAAAATTACTAGAATATCCTTTGTATTGTGTAATTTTTCATTGGAACTAGTATTAGTAATTAATATATCAAAATTTTCAAATTTTTTATTTTTTCCTAATTTATCAAAATCCATTATGATATTATGAATTAAAAATAAGTTATATATTTTTTTAATGCATAAATAAAAATATAATTTGTATGTTAAATCTGGATTTATTACGTGGCGTTGCGCAACCAACAAAATGACGAAATAAAGTTTTAATTAAAAATAAGTGACAAGGATCTATAGAAAAGGCATGGCAAAACAAAATGTGTTTAGAAAGCATGCTTCCGGGGGTCCAGTTATGGTACATAAGTCTTCCTTATGCACTATGCATAAATAATATCCCAAACCATTCCACAGCAAAATAATTTTGGAGTACAACCCTCTAAAATTATTCCACAACAAAATGATTTTGGCATAATTAAGTACATCTAATGTGAAACCATTTCACAATGGTTTTGGAGTACAATCTTCTGAAATCATTTCACAGCAAAATGGTTCTTACACAAAAAAAAAAAGCACGCGTATCTTCTTCTCCGTTGAGCAACAACAGAGCCGCCGCACCTTCCTATTATGGCCGCAACTGAACATGACACCAACGTGTCCTTACCCTCCGTTCACGTCACCGCCGTTGTCCACAGGCACCGCCGTTGTTTCTGTTCGCACTCTATTTCCGATCGTTCCCTGCTCCGGTCTCGAATTTTTCTGTTCGTGCAACACCGCCGCACCTTGTTCCGATTCCCATCTCCAATCTACAGTGTTCCACCGCATAAGATCAATTAGGATTTTTGCGCGAGCGAGATGAGCTTGTGAGAGTGTGAGATGCAATCTGATGGTGGAGATTTGTTTATGCACCATGAATAAGGAATAAGCTTATGCATAATAACTTACCCCTAATTTCTTTAAAATGTAACTTGTTAAAACAAAAATGTGAACGAATTCAAAAATATGAATAACATATTATTTATATGCAATATTTAATAAATTGAATTCAAGCGTGTTAGAATATGAAAATATCTGTTAAGATATGCATAGTTTATATTTTAGTTAGTTGAGAAAATATATTTATGACTAGATTTGTTTATTATAAGCCCTATAATTAAGGGATTTGGTTTAGTTTTAAATATATTCACTTGTTTATAAATATCAAGGCAGTATCATATTATTTCGTACCTAAATAATGTATTTATTTCATTATCAATAACTAGACTTTTTACCCGTGCTCGCACGGGTTCAATCATTCAATTCAATTATATAATAGAAATGTTGATAATGTGTGATTATTTATAGTAATAAGCATTTAGGACCCGTTTGGATAATTAACTTATACAAGTGCTTATAACATTAGAGCTTATAGTATGAGACCTTACATCATAAGCTCTTATACTCAATAAGTCTTTTGTGTTTGGATATGTACACTAAAAAGTACTTATATATATTAAAAAGTACTTATATAGAATGTTAATATGATTTTAATTTCAAAAAACAAAATTAAAAAATCAAACCATGATTAAAAATATAATAATTATATATATATATATATATATATATATATATATACTAATATATAAAGGGGATACAAATTTTTGGGATGACTTTTTCAATATTCCTATTTTACCCTTAAAAAAAACTACAAAAAAAAAACTAAGCACAACTTCCACATAAAAGTAGGTTTTCAATATTTTGTATAGTAAAAAATATAAATATATATTTTTTCTTCTTAACTAAGTCCAATAAAAAATGAGATTAAGTAGTTATTTATATTTGCACAATAGAGAATATCAATCACAAAAAAAAAAAAAAATATTGATCACACAAACAAACACGGAACGTGCCCGTTTGGCGGCTAGTATATATAAAGTAAAAAAAAATCCATTAAGCTATATACAAAAAAAAAACAAACAAAAAAAAATAACTTAAATGAAAAATAGAAAGTTTGTGTCAAAAAAGAAAAAGAAAAATAGAAGTGTGTAGATAAGATACATAAACATAAAAAGACAAAAATAAAATAAAAATTAGTTAAAATAAAAGTTTAAAAACCATTATTTTCAGGTGGTGTGTAATAGAGATCATTAGGCATGGATAACACTTCAATTTCATTGATGAAAACTTAGTTATTAAAATTTCCATTTCTTGGAATGAAACTCAAATCAAGCCTTTGATCCTCACCAACGTTAATAACATATTCTTTCAACAAAGTATCAACACCTTCAACATCAGCGTTTAATGAAGCATTAAAATCCTTAAGAAGTGTGAATCCGTTGGAAATAACAGTGAAAGAAGCATCGTGGCGGTTAAAACCGTTGGTATAATTAGAAAGGTAGAAAAAAAAGACGAAGGAATTTAGGACCTGTAGCAACGGGAAAAGAGTAATTGAATATTGTGTGTGATAAACGTGCTGATGAATAAAGAATTTTGCATCTATACATAATTTTCGTAACTGAATATTAGTTATTTTTGTTTTATTAATGTTTATCCATTTTCTCTTTTTTGACAGATCTCAATTTTTTTTTAACACATGACGTGTCACATTCATTAATTGATGTGGCAACATAATATTGGTTTAAAAATTGATTATTTAAGTTTTTATCATAGCCGTTGATATAATTTTTTCCAAGTGTCAAAATCTAGACCATTCATATTAGGGTTAGGGTTTAGAGTGCCTCTAGTTACTCTCGTTATATTATATTAAGATAAGTAGAAAGGTAGAAAAAAAGACGGAGGAATTTAGGACCTGTAGCAACGGGAAAAGAGTAATTGAATATTGTGTGTGATAAATGTGGTGATGGATAAAGAATTTTGCATCTATACATAATTTTCGTAACTGATTATTAGTTATTTTTGTTTTATTAATGTTTATCCAATTTCTCTTTTTTGACAGATCTCAATTTTTTTTTTTAACACATGACGTGTCACATTCATTAATTGATGTGGCAACATAATATTGGTTTAAAAATTGATTATTTAAGTTTTTATCATAGCCGTTGATATAATTTTTTTTCCAAGTGTCAAAATCTAGACCATTCATATTAGGGTTAGGGTTTAGAGTGCTTCTAGTTACTCTCGTTTTATTATATTAAGATATTTATATTTCTTATTGTTTTTCCCTGTTCTTTTCCCTACATCATCACAAATTCAACATGGTATCAGAGTCATGGTATCCATCTTGAAACACAATGTCGCTGTAACTTTTTCCGAGAAAAATTAACACTCGGTTATTTTTCGCATTACTTTCTTCTTCATATAAACCCTAGCTCTCATTAGGAATACTTTTTATTTTGTTCTACCTTTGTGGTTCTTGTTTAGTGCCTTTGATTTCTATTCTAACTTTATTCATATGTTACCCTGACATATGCAGCCCACATGCCACTTTTCTATGAATCCTTTACCTTTAGCCACCGATTTTTTCCAGATTGATCGTCGGTCTCTCGTGGTCTTGTTTTGGTGGTATAATTTCTCGTTTGTGATACCTTAATCCGCAGACTTCCCGTTTGTGATACCTTAATATGCGGCTCTCGTTTGTGATACTTTAATCTGCGGGTATTTTTACATAATTTGATACGGATTCATTGTTTCGGCCGCTGCTCTACTACTTCTTTAATTGCTGCTCTTCGTTGGCTATGCTATCAATGGATTTCATTTTTCAGGCTTAATTTTGTAACAAGTTTAAAGCTTAGTAAGTTTTAGTTTGAGGAGAAGTGTTAAAATATAAAAATATCTGTTAAGATATACATGCGTTTATATTTTAGTTAGTTGAGAAAATATTTCTATGATTAAGTTTGTTTATTTTGATTTTTGAATCTTTTGACTATGATTAAGATTTTTATTTTATAGAAAGGAAAATGTGGTTTGAATGTTTTGCTCCTCGTTCAAAGCCATCGTTTGTCACTCCGATAAAATGTAACTTGTTAAAACAAAAATGTTACTATTCAAATACCTTTGTGAACAAATATACACTTTTTTTAAAAAATTAATATTTTTTACATGCATTTGCGTTGCGTACTGTGAGAGGGAGAGAGAAATTATGTCAATTTTATTGTCTCAAATCTGATCTCTTGTTAAAATAAGTTACATAAATACATAGTATATACTTTACTTATTACAAAGGGATAGGTAGATAGGGTGTGCTAGTCCCCACTAAGATCTACCATTGCATCTAATGATATCTTCGTATTTCCAATTTTGTGTTAAAAAAAATTTACAAATGAATAATTTTTAAATATTAGATTGGTCGTAAAATAAGAGTGTCTCCGATTATAAACTAATTTTAGATCTTCTCTCATCTACTATCTACTATGGAATTCTTCATATCTAAAATTGAACTTCGGAAGCATGATTTTAAGTGGCTTGATAATAGGTTACTTAATCTTTGATAAACTTTAAAATTATTTTATAATGGTCGAATCAAATTCAACCTAACAAAATTGACTTGTAAATGGATTTTCATATCTTATTATATCAAATTAGGATCTTAACAATAATATTAGTGATTAAGTAATTTCCCCAATAGTTTTGTTTCTCTTAACCATTTGATTTTTATGAAAAACGGCCGTGAAAATCTAAAATTCAACTACTGAAATAAATAAAATTTAATTCAGAATAGTTTGAATGAATGTGTTTTTTTGTACAAATCGAATGAACATGTTTTATATTTAGCTTCGTATTAAAATTATCGGTAAAGTAACATGAAAATAGACAAAAGGTTGTAGAGTAACTAAAATTAAATTTATGTTATTCAAATTTTAGGCTTAATTTAAAATTTGATCCTTTATGTCTATTTTAGGTTTTAATTTGGTCTCTTATATTTTAAAAGTTTCAATTTGATCTCTTATGTTTCACCATTTGCATAATTTGGTTATTTCCGACAGTTTTGATGTTTCCATTGTTTCATTTGGACACATGTCCAAATGTCCATGTGTTCACATGTTTGTTCACGTATGCAAACTGTTTACCATATGTGACAAAACTGATGGAAAAAATCAAATTAAAACCTGAAATAAATTTAAAGGATCAAATTAAAACTTTTAAAACATAAGGGACAAAGTTAAAATCTAAAATAAACATGAGGGAGCAAAGGTTAAATTGAACATAAATTTGAAAACATGCTTTAATTTTAATACAATTCAATATACTTTTCTGTGTCTTTTTTTTTTATAACTACTTTTCTTTGTCTTTGTAAATAAATGAAAAATAAAAACAAAATTTGAAATGAAGCCAAAGAGAATTCAATAGTCATTCTAGTCGAGCTCATAACAAGATTATATTTAATAACACTGACCCAAGTCCTTTTAATAAAGGCAAAAGGATGGACCAAAGTATCAATCAAAACCATTGATAGAAGCTTGAACAAAAATAATAATGTGACTTATTTCTAGAACTTTCAATTGCGGCGTCTGTTCAGAACAATCCAAAAAAAGGATAGAGATTAAAACATTTTATTTGTATTTATTTATTAACACACATTTAAAATATTGCATACAATGTACTACATCATTATATTGTCCTTGTTGTTGAGTTGTCGCCATCTCACCAAGGTTTTTCATATATTAATTAAGTTAAATTGATTTTAGGCAATTATGTTATTTGATGCAATCAAATATATGATCCGTTTGAATTAACTTATTTTTAAGTTTATATAAAACAACTTATGCAAATTAATAAGATTTTATGTTAATTTATAAATTTTTAATATTAAAAATTATATTTTTATAAGTTATTTTATCATCAAATATTTTGACAAATATATAATAACATATAAAATTATATTTATTTATATATGTTATTTTACATAAGTTTAAAAATAAATTAATTCAAATGAGCCCTTAATAAATATGTATTGAGACAAAAATGTTTTTTAAATCAAATTTAAATCAATTCAACTTAAAAATAAGCGGGTTGGTTTGAATTCTGTTAATAGAATATTAAATCACAATAAGAATTAATACACATGTAAATAATGCACTACTCATTATATTGTCATCTTGCTTTCGAATTGTAATCATTTTATTAGAGGTGTTTACGGATTAGGTTGGATCGATTTCAGTTAAATATGATATTTTATCTAATCAAATTTAATGGGTATGGGTTGGATAAACAAAATCTTATTTTGGTATTAAATATGAATCAATCCAACTCGAGGATGAGCGGATAGATTTGAATTGGGTCAAAAAATATTCAATTAAAATTGTTTTTTATAATGTCCCCTACTTAAGTAGTAGATGATATTTTTCAAAAAAAAAAATTTATTCTTTTAATATCTGCTATTTAAATAGCAAAGAGGTAAAATATTTCCATTTTACCTACATTTAACTCTTTACCCCTACATATTTTAAAATGTTCCCATTTTACCCTTATTTTGCTATACTAATTACCCCTACATTATTTTTTTTTTGGTCTTAGAAAAAGTGATAATCCACTTAAATTAAACTCACACACAACTGTGAGGTCCCGGGTTCGAACCCGGGTCATGGCGTCCGGCCTAACAATTTCGGCATTTGTCAGTTGAGCTAGGACTTCTAGACTATTTACCCCTACATTTAACTCTAGTAAAAGGTAAAATGGGAATATTTTAAAATATGTAGAGAGGTAAAGGGTTAAATGTAGGGGTAGAGAAAAAAAAATTCATCAATCCAACTCGAGGATGAGTGGATAGATTTGAATTGGTCAAAAAACATTCTATTAAAATTGTTTTTCATAATGTCCTCTACTTAAGTAGTGGATGATATTTTTCAAAAAAAAAAATTATTCCTTTAATATCCGCTATTTAAATAGCAAAAAGGTAAAATAGAAAACGTGTGAAGCGCACGAGAAGCTGATAGAACGATAGAAATAAATCTCTTTCGGTAAATACGTTATCGGTGTCTATATTTTTTGTTAGCCCACCATAAAACTTTGATCTTCATCAAGCTCTCTAAGATATTTCACGGCTTAAGCCTTTTAATCTTTAATCCTTTTAAAATTGTACTTTTCTAAATACATTATAATGATAGTCTATAATTATGACCATAACTCAGTTAATAGAAACATTACATTAAGTAAAGACGTGGGTTTACAATCGTTGGTTAGTTCAATGGTGATTGACGTTGAACTTGGTAGAGAGGACTACGGTTTGATCCCCCACAACTGCGATCGGAAGGGAGTTGGAACCACTTGATGCCAGAACTGACCCTGAAACCAGATTTGATTAGATGCCCAAGTTATTCTTTTGATACATATTCTATACTCATCTTTACACTAGTTTACCAAAAAAATATTGTTCCTATGCTATATTTGGCATTCACAAATGTTATATGACTTATATCTTAACAAATCCTGTACACATGAAATATGGACAACATTTAAGAAACTTTAACTCTGCACAAAATTGCAGTCACAAAATGATAAATAATCTTATTGTTCTTTATCCAAAAGAAAAAAATAAAAAATAAAAAGGACTATACATAGAAAACTTGACCAACATTTAAGAGACTCTCATGAGGAATATTGAAGATGACACTATTTTCCCTGCATATTTTCCTAAGAAATGCATATATATAATCAACAGCTATTTTCTTGTAGAATCTTGAATCCCTACTAGCCCTCACAACTGTGTTTCCAAGAATGTGAACAACACCAGCTTCTCTACAACTGTTTAAAAATTCAAGTTCGTCGACCTCGGTACAATGACTTGAAGATTGAAAAGTAACAACATTCACATGTGATGGTGATCTTGCAGGAACTATTGAATCTACCGATGAAATTGAAAAATCCACATTACTCATAGAAGTTGTGTTTCCGTTTCCGTTGTTATTTAACATGAATTCTATTGATTGTTCGGTTTGCGGTTCACATAAGCTGTACTCTGAATCTGAGCAACCTTCCATCATTGACTCGAGTCGAACAAACATGAAAAGGCTATGGAAGAGTTTCTTCTCGAAATCATCGTCTTTTTTATGTAGGTCTTTATATCCATATCGTGCCACGCATCGAAAAATGTGGTAATTCTTTGGTCCGATACGTTTGACAAGGAAACGTTCTTCTTCCGGGACGGTGTAGACAGGAAGATATTTCACACACACGAAAACAACAACCGAATGGAGTGCTGGTAGGTTTGTAATGAAATGAGAAAATATGTGCGGAACTCCACTTGCAAGCTCTGTATAGACTAGGCCAATTCCGGGGACACGAACTAGTCCTAAACTAGGACCGAGACCGAGAATCCATGCCATTGAGACTTTGCTATGCAATTCAAACTCATAGCGCTTCACTGTACCGTAATGCCAAACATACATTACAATCAAAAATATTCCGGCAATTGCAAGGGGGGCCCATCCACCTTGATCGACTTTGAAAAGTACAGCAGAGAAGTATGTGCATTCGACAATCAATGATAAGCCGGTGAATATAATGACAAGAGTCCAATGACAGTGCCAAACTAATATCATGATCAAAATCATCAACAGTGTTGTAACCAGCATAACCAACACAACCGCAGTGCCTGTCGTTACAACAACAAATTCACTTGTTAGTGTATCTTCTCAGTTCACTTAAATCATCACGTTTCAGTTCTATAGTTCAGGTTTTCGGTTAAGAGTATCATATTCGGTGAGGAAAATACTTACCATAAGCATTTCCAATCTGACTTTGATTTTTAAAGCCGGCAGTGACGGCAATGCAAAGAACCATAAGTATCCAATTGATATCCGGAATATATATCTGACCAAGGTACTTTTTCGATGTATGTACGACTTTGACTCTTGGGAAACATCCATGAGCAAGGGCTTGCTTAATGATTGAAAAGGTTGCGGTTATTGTGGCTTGACTTGCAACTATTGCTGCTAGGGTTGCAATAATAAATACTGGCCAGTATATTTTATCTACAGAAGAAAAAAAAAAGAATAATTAACATCTGACGGATAAAAATCATTAATTGCACGAAGAAACATAAGTGCAACATTCTAAAAAAAGAGTTAAATTTCAAAAGAAAATTAGTTTCTGGCGTACTAAAATTGATGTGAGATCAACGTGAAGAGACCGCGTATGCGTATTTAGTTATTATGTGTCACATCATAGTCCCTGAGGACTAAAGTTAAGAGAGGAAATATTTTGACCAAAACCTTACAATTTCCGGAATGTATTTACCGATTTACAAAATTCTAAGACCACTTTGATTGACGCTCACAAAAGAAAATTTCAATGCAGATTATGACAGAAAAAAAAAAACAAACCTGGAATACATCGATAAAAAACATCTTGTGAATGATGCAAGTTATTCACCAGATAAGCAGCTTGTCCAGAATATGCCAAAAGAAGGCAAGGAAACACAACAAGAGTAAACGCAATTTGTACGGATGAGACTGGAAAACTGGCTAAGTCGGCAAAGAGAGCTTCTGTCCCTGAAAACAATCATCACAACAAGTTTTCGAGTTTAAATTTACCGTTTGCTTTAATTAAAAATTCTAAAACACAAAAAGAAAATCAAAAGTTATGAAAATTAAACATACCTGTTATGCTGAGCAAGATTCCACCAAGGGAAAGCCAACTTTTTTTGTGTCCGTTTCTTAGATATCGATACACATAGAGAGGTGAAAAGGCTTTTAGGACACTGCCACCATATTTCGAGAGGTTGTAGATACCTATACCTCCAATTAAGAGAAGCCAAAGCAAAATAATTGGAGCAAAGAGCCAAGCAACTCTATCGGTACCATAATGTTGCACGCTGAATAGTCCAACTAATATTACAACCGCAACAAGCACAACCACGCCTGTAACACCAAAGAGAAAGAAAAAAGGGCGATTTAAACTATGTAGACATGGAAGAAAAATGCAACGTTACAGTTGTAGGACCATACCGCTATCCATTTCCGGGCGATTCACCTTGATGCCACCAGCAGCAGATAAAACTACATCAGAAAATTTCATATATAATTTGTTTTCATCAGTTATATTGGAGAGCTTATTGAATTAAAATGAAAACTAGTTATGTACATGTCATAAGTTGCGTTTATAATCTCTCTCAAACATTTGCGCAAATGTTTATATCAGTAGATAAACTCAAATAAGTCAATCTAAACAGCCTCGTGCAATTTATAAGAACACTATAATCCCTACCAATTTCAAGTTATACTGTCACCATTGTTCATTTGTTTTCGTCTCATAGTTTGATATGTTCACACAAATGTAAGCATATAAATTAATTGATAACGAACCTATATGTGTAAATAAAAAGAAAGCTTGCATTGAAAGAAACACGAGAAATAAATAGGAACAAGAAGATGATTCAGATTTCATACCAGATATAGCTGGTGTAAGAATACCATCGCCAATCACCATGCAGGTACCGACAAGGACAAGAATAAGAATGGTACTTTTAATAAATGCTTGTCCCTCTAACCATCTTTGAGTTTTTGCCGCAAATGACTTCTCGTGGGAGGTAGTTCGGCTATACGTCGTTAACTCTTCATCTGTACGGTGCTGGTTGGGTATGATTTTTATATTCGCATGTCGGCATAGCAAGGAATAAAGAGCGAATGTTCCACCTGTTCCATAGATTTAAACTTGGTAAAACTTAGTTACACAGCATATGAAATAACTTATTTACAATGACTTAAGCACTTCAGTAAATGTTTAACACAATATATAAAAAAATAAAAATTAAAAAGCTTATGATATCACCATAAGCTATTTTAGCTTATTTCGATAAACTCTTAGGAAAACTGCTTACAACTTATATGAAAGCTAATTTAGCCACAGTGCTTATATAATAAGTACTTATTCAAATGATTAATATCCAAATGAACCAAAAAGAAGGAAAAAAGATATATATATATATACCTTGACCATTATCATTTGCTCTTAATACGATAAAAACATATTTGAGCAGTGGCACGAGAGTAAGAGAATATATGATCAAAGAAAGAGCTCCAATCACATCCTCCGAATTATCAACTCCATGAGGAAACGTGTTATAGAAAACGTACAAAGGCGAAGTTCCTAAATCTCCATAAACTACTCCGAGACTCTGATATGCAAGCCGTATAAGCAAAAGCGCAGAAAATTTCTGAAACAAAATCAATGAGGATTGAGAAAACATACAAAACGGAATTCGGAAAAAAGCAAGAACGTTAAAAGAAGTTGTTTAATTCATCATACTTTTTCTCTGTACATATTTCTGAGTTTTCCTGCTTCTTCATCCATTGGTTGGTCAATTTTCTGTTCCAAATCCCACATACTACCTTTGTTCTCATTCTCTTTATCAATCTCCAATGGTGAATCCATTTCAAACTTGATTCAATACCTTTCAACTTCAAAGAACTTATGCTGTTACCAAAACACATAAAATCAACACATGAATATGATATAAGTTCTAAAAAGTTGGATAACTTCATTTTGCATACTGAGATTGCAAAACTAACCTTCCCTTTAATTCCATTTCAAAATAAGTTTCAAGGAAAAATTTAGGAAAAACTTATTTAACAATCGAATCCGATTCATTTTTCAAAATATGTGCTGTATATCTTTTCTATTAATAGAATAGTCAATAGTCACAATACCTTCCTAATCTATTTTAAGCAAATCATTGATGTATCAATATTACGATTCCTAATTGATCACACATGATTATTGTATTTATAACCGATATATCGATTAATGAAAAGGTAGGAAAACAATTCTTTTCAAAAATGACACAAATAGTTATTTATAGAATTTTCCTAACGGAATTAAACTCCATATCTCGAAGTTAAGGTCAAACCATTTCTAACATAATTTTAATTTCGTCCTTTCAACTGACAAAGTCAAACTCTTACCACTAACATGACCGCTAGCACTTCACTCGAAATCAAACCCAATTGAAAAACAAAGTAAAAAACTTCACTGTGTATGTTTGGTTTCAATTCTGGAACAGCCAGAATTGATTCTGGACGTGTAGAATTGATTCTGACTTGTTTGGTTTCTTAAAAATAGAATTGATTCTCCCTCTAGAATTGATTTTACTTGAAGCTAGAATTCGTAGCTTCTGATTCTAAAATTGATTTTTATACTCAAATTATTTGTCCAACTCACTTTTGCATGAATATATCCAAACATAAACCATTTTAACTTAAAATCAATTTTGGCCAGAATTAATTTTACATAATCAATTCTGTCAAAATCAATTTTCATCACCGCAGAACCAAAGATAAGTGATTCCATTCATCAACAAATCTTTACAATAGTAAGAGCAAAATAATCTCATTAAAATTGGCCAATCACAATATTTAGTTGAAATCTTTTTTTTTCAATCAATAACAAACATGAACTAATAATATTACAACTAGTTCAACATACAAGTACACATATACTAATCTCAAATTCAAGATATAAACTCAGAAATTAAAATTAAAAAAAAAAAGCTCAAATTCAAACATGGCCTTACCTGGTACTTGGTCTGGTGACATAGAAGTGTGATGAATAGAAGAGCTATTTGATGAAATTTGGTGTTATTCATGGAACAAAAATTCCATGATTGGGTTTTATGAAGAATTCAATGATGAAAATTGAACACAACCCTGTTTTAGTTCGGTTATTGTCTTGAGGAAGAGAAAATCAAGTAGGTAACGGAAATACTGAACATTGGTGACAAAATGATATCTGACAAGAAAATGAAATTTTGAGCAAATTGGACCCACACTACATTATTTAATAGAATAAATACTATATTTTATTGATATTTTCGATAAATTATTCGGTACACATTTTATTTAGATATATATCAATACACTTGTTAAGGTGAATAGTTTTGGTAAATATTTATTAAATTTTTTATATTAAATATTATATGTGGATTTATCAAAATTAATTACCTCAACAATATATCAGTATGATCTAAATAAAATGTGCATCAGAGTATTCACGGTATTAAATTACACACTTATTCTTTTGTTGAATAAAAAATTATACACTTATTTAGTGGTAGACATATTTTATATATTTCTTGATTGAAAAGGACATTATTGGAATAAGTTCCATTGGAAAAGATATATTTATTTAATTATATATCTTCATTATTTTTATTTTTTTATTTGTGGTGACTGTGTTAAATGCATTAGTTAGTGCAGTTTGATGCTATTGTCAAATGTCAATGATACATGATAAGAATCGTAAGATTAGTATAATGGAATAGTATAAATTTTGAAGGTGGAGTTAGTTGACAATTAATTTATTTATTTTTTTGATAGAGAGTTGACAATTAATTTATAAAACTATACTAGGTTGATCAAAATTATAGTAATAAAACTATATTTGTCAAATAATAACAAAATAGTAGTAATAATAATAATTTTGTCTCTATCAAAAAAAAAAAATAATAATTTTGATAATTTTTAGGAATAGAAATAGAAAAAGAAAAGAATAAACCAATAATGCAGAATAGTACTCACGATTTTGTTTTTTTGGTAAACTGCCTATCACGATTTTGTGTGTATCTAGAATAATGATAATGATTTCAATGATAATTTTGGACTTTTATGTGCGTCAGCGTAATAGATAAATAGAAGACATTAACTGATAAATAATAAAAACATACGTAAGTTTTTTATCCCTTCAAAAAAATTACGTAAGGCTTTGTTTTGGGGTTGAAAACAGACTTCTAGTTACTATATAAACAAATAAAACCCTTTTCTAAATTATTATGGATATTCTAATATCAATAAGTAATAACACAACAATATTTTAAAATGATTAAATTATATTTTATTAAAAAATGATTAAGTTATAAAATATTAAATATTTTTATTGTTACGTTAATACAAAACACTCACAACACAATCCTTCCGAGTTTATGAGAGGGGACAATAGATGGGAACATATTAGTCCAAGTGAGCATAATCTCAATTAGTAGAGAGATTGCACGCAATACATATGAATTTAGATTCGAATCTTGATTAAAAAAAATGAAAAAATATTAATTTATTTTTATGATGAGATGATGTAAATTTGAAATTTTTGGAAATTAGATAATTATATATATGGAGAGGATCAAATTACATTAGGTCACTCAATAATGTTTTAATGAATATAAATTTTATTAAATTTATTGTTAGATTGAAAGTTTAATATCATTGTAAATTGATTTGTTATTTATATTTAGTCAAGAATAACGGTGTTTAATAAAAATATGTATCATTTAATAATAAACTTTGTGCAAGTTTTGTCAAAAAAAAAAAAAATCTTTTTGTTTTTATTAAAAGACAGCAATTAAATTTCATATGCCCTAAATGGTGAACCTTTTACTGTACCAAAAAATGGTGAACCTTTTAAGGGGCTCATTATGTCACGTCATCCCTCAAATAAAAAATTGGTCCGTAGAGTTTTGTTGAGTACCCATACTTTATATGTTGAACACGGACTCATTCACCCTTCATTCTCTGCCTTTTTTAATTTAACATTAAATTTGTTTTAGTTTAAATGGATCAGTTGTCACTGGAGAGGATTGAACACATACCTACTAATCTAATCAAATTTTGTTTTTCTTTTAGAAAAAAAAATGATTAAATATATTTATACCGAAAATATTATTAGTTTAATTATTTAACTATTTAAGAAAGAATGTCATGTGGGTGGGTCGGTTTTCTTGGCCATTCTATTTCTTTCTCGGTCCCTCCACTATTTGATGGCGAAATATTTGTCTCGCCGCTTTAACCTCAAATGGAGAACAACAAAAGTGAATTGGATCACGTTCCTCTTTTCTAAATCTAGTTCACATGTCGATCCTCTAGTATTTTGGGCAAGATCGACCACTGAAAACGGGAAATTGTGAATTCAAACTTGCGTTCCAGCATATCAAATCTATACTTAAATACAAAACTTAAGATTAAAAAGATAAATACTTGCAAATATAGAAGGGCGATCGAACCAAATCCTCTTGGAAAGAAACAAATCTGAGCATACCAAATTTGTTCATTGCAAAAAGCTATGAGAAAGAGGCAAGGGAAGATGATTTCAATAGATACAATACAAATAATTAGTAATTTTCTTTTGACAAAATATAATTAATAATTGAAAGCCATATATTTACAAGTCTATCGGCACATTTATTACCTTCTCTATAAACATGAGATACAATAAATTTCATATCCCTAGATCTCCTTTGTCATAAATATATTAATTAATTGTCTTACAAACAGCTAATTTGACATCTACTGTCTCACCATAAATACTGATCTCATTTTTAATTTTTAATTAAACAAAACACATGCAAGCAGCAACACCAAAGATTCTAAATACATAAAAGAAATCATAATTCTCTGATTACAACAAAGAGGGTTGCTATGGTCACACACAAATAGAAAATTGTTGAAACAAAAGAAAAAGGAAAGAAAATAGTTAAACCTTGAATCCATCACTTACTCCATCTCAATCCAACTTTCATGTCTATTCCTAATCCTTTCGTATCCTTTCAATTGACTAACTTATCACTGTCTCCATCAACATTTGAAATATCATCAAGATATCCAAGCTTATCACTACACCACCATTTCAAGTGACGCTAGTCCTTACACTATTAAGTGTGGCTTCTAAGTATGATGGAGTAGTAATAAGGAAGTTCAGAGTTCGATTATGCTTCTAACAAATTTACCCCAACCAATCGTTAATTAGTCTAGTAGTGATTAACGTTGGACTTGGTAGAAAGGACCATGTTCGATCCCCCGCAACTGTGATCAGAAGGGGGATGAAACCACTTGATGTCAGAACTGACTCTCGAACCAGATTAGACGATCCATTGGACCGAATACTGATGGTGAAAAAAAAAAATTCCCCACCACCAAAAAAAAACTATCACATCTCATTAGTTACTAATTACAATTATGCAAATAGGTATGGATACTTTATTACTACTGTTCGTGTAAGTTACATCATGTCCTAACTAACACTTTGAAGGAACATTTTTACTATTGTCAACTAAAAATAACTTGGACTAGAGGTTATATTACAAATATTTGACAATTTCAGAAAATTGAGTACTTAGAGGGCTACACTAGATTGTAATGACATACAGCAACTCAAACAGCAACTGGTGAGGGAGTTGAAGTAGGGACAACATTTTCGGGTGGAATTTCAACAAACTCCGAAAGGAGAGCTCTGAATTCGTCTCCGGTAATTGTCTCCTTCTCCAGTAAGACTTCCACAATCTTATCGATAGCCTCACGGTTGTTTCTAATATGCTTCAATGAAATTTCATATGCTTCATCTGAGATCCTCTTAATAGCAGAATCAATGTCTTCGGCAAGTTTTTCGGACATTGAATTTCTTGCCATCATTCTCATTATGACATCTCCATTTTGAGCTGACCCGTCCATAAGTGACCAAGGACCAATATCAGACATTCCGAATGTCACTACCATCTGCGGCAAGAGTATCATTTCATTTATTAGTATGACAAAGTTGTAATCAGAAGGATAAGCTAAGATAATGTCATTATGTCAATGAAAAGGACCTGTTTGGCCAAACTGGTTATTTGCTGCAAATCACCAGCAGCTCCAGTTGTAACCTCGGGCTCACCAAAAATAATTTCCTCGGCTGCTCTGCCGCCGAGTCCCCCAACAATTCTTGCAAAGAGCTGTTGTTTGGAGATTAGAGTTGGATCTTCAGAAGGAATGAACCAAGTAAGACCCCGAGCTTGCCCACGTGGAACTAGGGTTACCTTTTGTACAGGATCATGACCAGGAGTCAAAGTTCTGCATGTACAGTTTGATATTTCAGAATAACTTTCTATGAATTATTAGCTAAAACAGCTCGTAAAAGCGAACCATTGTTTTCCTCGATGATACTCGTATAGGTTGTGTTATAATTTATAATCTTATGATATTATTGATTCTATGATTATAAGTTAATTCCATACCGGATCGGAATAGGATGATTGTAACATGAATTCCTGAAGGCAGCAATATCTTGCTAACTTAGCTATCGTACACAATTTTTACATGAAAAACAACTACAGCGTAATTTAAGGCTTACCCACAAATGGCATGCCCAACTTCATGATATGCCACTAAATTTTTGCTCTTCCCATCTGTCATCACAGTTCCTTCCATTCCAGCTACAATCCTATCAATAGAATCATCAATCTCTTTTGATGAAATGTCCACCTTTCCACGTCGACCAGCTAATATAGCAGCTTCATTCAAAAGGTTTGCAAGATCAGCTCCACTAAAGCCAGGTGTTCTCATTGCAACTACCTCGAGAGAAACATCAGCGTCAAATTTTTTATTACTACCATGAACCTTTAGTATTTCAGTCCTTCCCCGAATGTCCGGAACGTCAACTGATACCTGCAACAGTATTGTGTTCAATGACTTATTTACTCATTAATAAATGCATGTATATTTTATAATAGAATCTTTAATTACCTGTCTATCAAACCGCCCCGGTCTCAATAAAGCAGCGTCAAGAATGTCAGCCCTGTTGGTTGCTGCAATGACAATGATCCCGGTATTACCCTCAAATCCATCCATTTCTGTCAAAAGTTGGTTAAGGGTCTGTTCCCTTTCATCGTTCCCTCCACCAATTCCAGTGCCTCGTTGCCTCCCCACAGCATCAATTTCATCAACAAAAACAATACAAGGAGCATTCTCTTTGGCCTTCTTGAATAAATCACGAACTCGAGAAGCACCAACACCAACAAACATCTCAACAAACTCAGAACCAGAGATTGAGAAAAATGGGACACCTGCTTCACCCGCAATAGCCTTGGCTAATAGCGTCTTACCAGTCCCTGGGGGACCAACGAGAAGAACTCCTTTTGGTATGCGAGCCCCGATAGCAGTGAACCTCTCGGGCTTTTTCAGAAACTCGACTACCTCCATAAAATCCTGTTTGGCTTCATCTACCCCAGCAACATCATCAAATGTCACTCCAGTATTTGGTTCCATTTGAAATTTGGCTTTCGATTGACCAAAAGAAAAAGGAAAGCCAGACCCGCCGGGACCTCCCGACCCTCCAGATGAACGTCGTTGGAGAAGGAACAATCCTCCGATCACAATTAAAGGGAAAGCCAGATTTCCAATCAGGTTTACAAAGAAGGAATCTGACTCTTCTTGTGCATTATGAGCTGCAAAGTCGATGTTCTTTTCCCTAAATTTTTTGAGGAGTTCTTGGCTAAGTCCAGGAAGTTGAACTCGCACTCGCTGCACCCTATTACCTAACTCGGGAGAAACAGCCTCTACAACAGCTATAGTTCCATCGTCAAACAGATCAACTTTTTTAACCCGGCCGTTGTCCAAATACTCAAGAAACCTAGAATAAGACATTTTGGAGGAGGAAACCCCTTGCTCATCAGCATAAGCTTTTGCACTTCCTAATAATGCCGGTAAGCCAACTGTCACATTTAAAAATTTCAGAAATCCTCTTCTCCCTTCATGTTCCCTTTGATCTAAGGATGCTTTTACTAATATAGTTTTTGATGCCCTCCTCAATGATGAATATCTCCGAGAAAATAAGGGATGTCTTCCATTTACGTCCTTGCCAAGAGTTATTTTATTACTCTGTGTAGATAAACCACTCCCAACCAGACATGCCAATGATGTTGCCATCTGTATGAAGAAGGGTATTCAAAATATTAATGAGTAAACATCAGTTACTTGTGTGATTAGCGGGAAAAGAAGTTTTTATAAATACAATATGTGATCGACAGCAAATTCAATCAATATTCTATACTCTATACACATGCGTATGTGCCACAAATGTTGTACATAAATTGTGCTCTTCAAAAAATTCTAGATATGAAAAGTAACATGCATAAGAACAACAAAAACTCAGCAGAATGATCAGAAGGACAGATCATTCTAGGAGCCAAACTCAGAACTTAGATGCAAATTTTAACGTGAATATAATCACAAGACTAAAAAGTCGACCACAAAAAAGTAATCTCCTGTAAACTACCACTTCTTTGTTTTTCTCCTTTCTTTGTGAATAAAAACATGATAACATAATAAACTTAGTCTAATTGTATGTACATAATGACATTAGATTGTGTCAATTATTCTTCTATCAAACCATTCAACAGAAGAAAGCCATCACAACTTTACAAGATAATAAGATAAATAAATCTACAAGAACCAAGTGACAGCATAACCTAATACAATATCAACAGTTGGATCTGTTTGGGTTAGCTCATTTGAGTTTATCTACTAGCATAAGCCCTTGTAAGACTGTTTAAGAAACTTATGGAAGCAGCTTTTTTATAACATGTCCATAAGCTTTTTTCAGCTTATTTCCATAAGCTCTCCAAGATAGCTCATGAAAAGAGTTTATAGCTTATATGGAAACAATTTGACTTCAATTTAGCTGTTGTTATAGAAATAGTTTATAAATAAGCACTTACATGTTAGTAAGGGCCTATTTGGATTGGCATATTTGAGCTTGTCTACTAGCATAAGTTTTGTGAGACTGTTTGATAGAACTTACGAAAACAACTTATGACAAATTTCATAAGTTTTTTTCAACTTATTTTCATAAGTTCTCCAATATAGTTTATGAAAATAGCTCATACCATATATAAAAACAATCTATCTTAATTTTATCCTTTGCTATAAAAATAGCTTATGTAAGCTTATACATAAATGCTTATCATTATAAGCGCTTGTGCTATAAGTTGCAAATAAACTGTTTATCCAAACAGAACACTTTATAAATAAGCACTTATATGATAGTAAGTGTGTGAGTTATAAGTTATAAGTAAGTTGTTTATCCAAAAAGGGTCTTAGGAGCTCTAAATGTACATGTGACAGAGTTTATTTTTCTTCACTTTAAAATAAACAATTGATCCATACATCATCTTTTGCCATAAAATTACTAAATACACATTTGCTTTAATACAGAAACATAAGTATAAGAACAAACAAACAATTCATAATTTCATAGAAGCTTTTCTTCAAACAAGTTCCAGTCACTAGAATTCTAAACAAGTCACAGTTAAACTGATGAAAATATATGATTTTTTTCTAAAATATAATAAACAATTTAGCTCAAAGGGTCCACAATTAACAACTCAAACAAACAAATTATCAACAAAGTAAATAAATTAACAAAAGCATAGTTAGTCAAATACCTTAAGACGAAGACGATGAGAGAGAGAGAGAGAGAGAGAGAGAGAGATGAGAGCTGCGGTGATGCGATGCAATGTATAATGGAAGAGAGACGTGTTGAGGATGGAGAGAAATGAATGTGACTGGCGAAAACGTGTAAGCAATAAGCAAGATTATTGGAGTTTGGGGTTTTTGGAATTTTTTCAAGATTCATTCTTTCATCATTTTTCTTAATAGATTCTCAAAAAATAATTTTTCTTAAAGAAAATATATGTGATTTATATATTAGGATAACATTTCTAATATGAATATGTAAAGGGTTCCGCTAACATGCACATGATAAGGTGCATTTATTAAGCTGGTATCTTATTCAATTTACTTTAAAAGTAGTATTAGTCAACTTTAGTAATTATTAATATAAATGGTACACTATAGTTATTAATTATGCCAAAGAATTGGTAAGACAAAAAACAATACAGCCGCCAAAGAATGTATGATTCACGCGCGCCCATATTTTTAGTAAGGTTTTTTATTTTATTTTTAAGTTAAAAACAAAAATTAAATTATATACTAAAAAACAAAAATTAAATTATGGGTTATATAAAATTCCAAAACATATTAGCAATTCAAAAGCCAAAATAGCATTAACAAGTGTTACCACCACAACAAAAATTGCAAAAAAAAAAGCGGAATATTATCATTTAACATAAAAATAAAGGTGCACAAAAAAAGTTTTTATTTTTTGACAAAGCACAAAAAAAAAGTTTGATTGTTAGCAAACGGAAAAAACATAAAAGTGTGTGTAGCTAATCTGCCAAAGTAGCATTTTTGGTGAAATCTTTATAAAAATATGTTTTGTTTTAAGAAAAATGTTAAACGGTGCTCCCGGGGCACTGTTTAAGGAAGCAAAAATAGTCATTTTTCATTGGAGTTTGTGCAGTCAACTCCTCGAAAGTTTGAAAAGTATTATTTTCAATTTAAAACTTTCTTCTTTTGGTATTCTTAACAAGTGCCCCGGGGGCACCGGTTAACATGACCCTTGTTTTAATTAAGTAATTAAAGTGGAATAATCTATATATCTATATATATATTTGAGACTTTTTTTTCAAGGCTCAGTATATAAGTGGCATTCTCATAAAGTTCTGCTCTAGCATTGTTTTGACAATTAATTGATTTAAGCATATTTATTATAGGAAAATCATCAAACGTTTGAAATAGGAAAATATCATTAACTACATCAAATTGCACAAGACAATTACAACTTGCAAATCACAATTTGATTGACAACCAACAAATGTAATTATTTGTATTTACTATTTTTCCATTCTTGGCATTTTTCCATTCACATATATATAGTGTTGTATGCTAGGTTCTTACCATCATTCTTGGGCATTTTGTTTTGTTTATGCAATCAAATAATTTAGTTTTCTTTTTATCCTTACAGGTATGGTGATTATCAAATCTTTTGTTGCAATTCAAGGACCAGACTTTTGATCATGTAGTCAAATACATATAAAATTTGCTTCTTTTATGTTGTTACTAAAATGTTTTGAAATTTGCAATTTTCTTTCTTTTTAATTTAGTTTTCTTTTTATCTTTGCATATATGGTGATTATCAAAGTTTTTGCTGAAATTCAAGGACCAGTCTTTTGATCATGTAGTCAAATACACATGAAATTTGATTCTTTTATGTTGTTACTAAAATGTTTTGAAATTTGCAATTTTCTTTCTTATTTGTATTTTTAGCAAATTAGCGATTCTTTCTTATTTCCACATTATAATTATAATTTTTCTCCATTTTAAATTAGGGATTCTTTGTTAGTTGATGAAATGGGAATTGCTACCCCTAGATATCTATGTAATATTTCTTTTTCGAACTTAGGCCTTCATTATTATAAATAAAAAATACCAAGGAGCCATTTATTTTGGTACGTGTATATATCACTGAAGATTAGGTTTCATGCAACTGATTACTTCTTTAGACGTAGAGCAACATACTCAAAATTAATTGTATATAATTACCCAATTTATGGCTTATTATAGTTTTTTTTTGTCAAGTAGCCGTATCTAGAAATTACACCCCTTAAGGTGGATAAATAAGATGATCGGTGTTCGAATCAGT
This sequence comes from Trifolium repens, assembly GCA_030408175.1. Classification (NCBI taxonomy): domain Eukaryota; kingdom Viridiplantae; phylum Streptophyta; class Magnoliopsida; order Fabales; family Fabaceae; genus Trifolium; species Trifolium repens. The sequence continues at coordinate 16,576,933 of CP125839.1, read as the reverse complement.
ACCCCTGCATATATATATATATATCTTTATATAATAAAACGAGAGTAATTAGAGGCACTCTAAACCCTAACCCTAATATGAATGGTCTAGATTTTGACATTTGGAAAAAATTATATCAACGGCTGTGATAAAAACTTTAATAATCAATTTTTAAACCAATATTATGTTGCCACATCAATTAATGAATGTGACACGTCATGTGTTTAAAACAAAAAAAAAATTGAGATCTGTCAAAAAAAAAGAGAAAATGGATAAACATTAATAAAACAAAAAAAAACTAATAATCAGTTACGAAAATTATGTATAGATCCGATATGTACAAAAAAAAAGAGAAAACAGATAAACATTAATAAAACAAAAAAAAAACTAATAATTAGTTACGAAAATATGTATAGATTCAACTTAATTGAGGGTTATAAATACAAGCATCCTCAGAGTATTTTTCTCTCACTATATTTCTTTGTTATAATTTATATATTTGTCTTCATATAGTTTATTTTGTTTCTATATTTATTTTGAATTTCTATTTTGTATGTGTCAAATCTAAACCGTTTGTCTATGTTTGATTTGAAGTTTTTTTTTGTTCGTTTTGTTATAATATTATTGCTAATCTAGAGATTTTGTTACGGTTCTATCAACATGAAGTTGCTATTGTTACACAACATCTATTATCATGAAGTTGTTATTATCGAGTAAGTTTTAAACTTTATACAACCTTATTTATTTATTTGTTTAATTTTTTTTTTGTTTCACTCCTCTACTTAATAATTTATTGTTCTCTTTTTCATATGTTTTGATTTTTATTTCTCTTTTTGTTTATGTTTTTAGTGTAATTATACTATTCTATCACTAATTATGTGTTTAATAATCATTCACTTTTTATGCTAATTCAGAAAGTGGTCAATGCATAGATTTCTTCTAACAAATTTTTTTGTCTCTCTTATTTTTATGTTTGGTATTTTTTTACATTTACAGGTAAAATTATATTTAAGGGCAAAAGATTTAAAATATTATTAAAATAGATGAGGTTAAATTAGGATTTTTAGTAGTAGTTTCTTTTTATATATTATTAGTAGATTAGTAGATTTATTATATGTGTGTATTTATCTTTTTTGTAAAAAAATTAATTGGTTTTCTTTTGTTTCTATATTTATGCATAGATTTGTATTACAATGAAGGATACACAATTTAGAATATTATCCTATTTTTATGAATAAATTCAACTATAATCTTTATTTTTATTTTTTTGTTCTTATATGTTATGCATAGATTCATGTATAATTGTTTTATTGTATATATCTTATTTTTCCTATAATTTGTTTTAGTGAAATTACAAAGATAAATATAAAATTTAGAATATTATCTTATTTTTATGTATACATTCGTATTTTTTTTTGTATTTATCTTATTCATTATAAATATTTTCTATAATTTATTTGGTGAATTACAACGAAGGATATACAACTTATAATATTATTAAAATGGATAAGGAAAAAATAGCAAACTTAGTAGTAAACAATTTTATTATATTGAAATAAATAAATTAAAAGTATATAAAATCGAATGAATAAAAATAGTTGTCATTTATCGTGACATACACTAATACCAATCAATATTTTTTCCCTTAAAAATAGAATTTAATCTTGAGAAATTAAAAAGACATAACAATTGAATTTGTGTTTTTTTTTTACAAGATATGCGTCCAATAAAAAAAAAATATGTTGACTTAAGAATAGGTCTAATTTTTTGTCGATTAAATTAATAATGATTTATTTTAATTAAAAATAAGTACAAATACGTAGTAATAGATATATATATATTTTCTTACGAATATGGTTTGAATATCAGTAGTATAAATATAGTTTTTTATGGAAGCAATAAGGATATACTTGAAAAATATATATTTCCATCTTTTTTTTTTGTCGTTTGTAGTGTTTTATATTAATTCTAATTTGTAAGCATCAAATATATATCCCTAGATTAGCAATAATACCGTAACAAAACTAACCAACAAAACAATTGAATTGAATGATTGAACCCGTGCGAGCACGGGTAAAAAGTCTAGTATATATATAAAATGAGTCAAACTTACATGACACTATCACATTTTTTGTAATATTAAGGATATAAGGTGAACCAAGAATTATGCCATATGTAAAAGGCATGACTTTTAGGACCGTAGTACCATATGTAAAAAAAAATTTGATTTTTTTTTTAAGCATATTCTTTTGATTATTGTTTTATTATGACTTTTTTATTTAGTAAATAATACACAAACAAGAAAAAAATATAGTAAACTATTTTTTATTTAGTAAATAATTCACAGAATTATATTTTATTCAAATTGTTCCATATTTTTATTGTTTTAACTAATTGTTTCTTATATACAGGTAATTCTTCATAGTACTTGATTCTTTTTTTTTTATTATCATGCATTAATAGCATTAAATTGATTCCAATATTATAATGTTCATATCATAAAATTAAGTTCTTAGTTTGCCATTTATAAAAATTCTTGAGTAATTGTTTTGACATGACATTTTTTATTTAGTAAAAATACGCGAAATAACTATTAACAAAAAAGATAGTAAATTAATTTTTATTCAGTAAAACAATTATTCCAAAAATAAAATTAATCTTTTATTTAGTAAATAATTCAAGAAATTATTGTTTATTCAAATTTTTCTATTTATTTTTACTGTTTTCACTAATTGTTTCATATTTTATGAAATTCTTAATTTGTCTATTCATTTATTACACATTAATAGTATTAAATTGATTCCAATTTTATAATTTTTTTGGATTCCTTCAGAAATTTCTGCACAATTGGAATTAATTTAGTAGAAGAATAGAGTTTATGAGATGTTGTGATAATTGAGCTTTAGTTAATGGGCCTAGATCAATTAGTAAGGTTAGTTTGTGAATTCTACATTAACCTAGGTTTGAGATATAAAGGATAAGTTAGAGAGAGAGAGAGAGAATTCATTTTATGATAAAATTAGTGGAGGTAGAAAGAGAAAGAGTAGAGAATAGAAGAGAGAAAAGAAAAGAAAGAAGAAAGAAGAAAGAAAAGAGAGAAAAGAAGAGAAGAGAAATGGGTTAGAGAAGAAGATGAAGAACAATTAGAGGAAAACCATGGTTAGATTAAGAGGTTCAAGAGAAGGAGTAAAGAATCCAACTTGAATAAGGTATGAGAGTAGTATGTGTATCCTAGGGTGATCAAGAGAGGAGGAGAAAGTCTATCTCTCTTCATCTCAATCCTCTCTCACTCTTTTTCTTTTAGGTTTTTGGGGTGGAATCATGGGAATGTGTTTATGTTGTTAATTGATGTTGATTGATGAATTCTCATGTCTTAATATGATTAGTGAATGAATTGTAAAAATGAGTTTTGATGAAAAAAGGTTTGTGTAAAAGTATGAGAAATTCATGAATTTATGTATGAGATGATGTTTGTTTGAGTTAAATGATGTACTTCTATGCTTAGTATGATTATACATGATTAAAGTTGCTACCTTTATGTATTTCTATGTCTTGGATGATGATTTTCGCATGAAATTGGACCAAACTCATGAACAAGCCCTGATGAGATCGCTGGGGGCGAGCTTCCCTGATGCTCCCTGCCTTAGCGCGCCCTGGCGAGGGCAAGCGCGCTAAGCGAGCTTGACAGCCCTGAAACTTAACTTTTCTTGGGAAAAATGATGTTTATGCTTATACTATGATTGTATTATGATCCTATGATGATTATATGATATATATATGACTTTAAATTGAGTCGTGGATGATGAATTGAGTTGTGATATTGTACATGCTAATTAACTATGATTAATATGTAGGTTGTGATTAGACCATGTTTATAATGATGATGGATAATTGTTGATGATTGGTGATGATGATAATATGATTATGAATATGGTTGAATGAAGAGTATATGTATATGTATATATGACTTGATAAATGATGATTGATTATGGTGAAAGTTATTATTTAGTGATTGATAATAATTTGTATACCTAATTGAGTTGAGATAAATGAATTGCTTTATGATATGTGTGTTTGAATGTATAACCATAATGATGATGTGTTGAGATGAGTTGATGAGAATTTGAGAAGGAATATTATGTTGAGATATCCTATTATTCATGAGTAGATATGAAGAGTATCATCATAAGTGGTAAATGTACATTCATGCATACATAGCACTCGTGATGTAGAGTCCTTGCAAGACTATAAACTGTTTTTGATGAGGAATGGGATATAATTTTATCCTAACATTTGATGCGAGTCCCCCATGACTTAAAACTGACTTGATGCGGGTACCACATACATTTAGTTTTGTATAGGATGACATGACATTGATGATGATATTAGTTGCATTAGGAACTTGTGCATTCATATTTGATACTTGGTAATTGATACTATTGTGTGCAATAATTGTTATTTGTGTATCAATTGTGAATAACTTGATGATATGTGCATTATATGATTTGCATGATGCTTGATTATGAGTTATAGATGTATCTTAATTGTATAATCTTGCATCTTTATGGTGCAAATGTTAGTAGGATTTATTATATTGTTATTAAGTGTATAGTATTCGATATACTTACATTTATTTTGGGATTCCTTACTAACTCTCTGTTTTGTGTACTTGCTGGACCTTTGGGGGTCCAGATTCTCAGATTTTGGTTATGACCAAGTTGTCGGTGATGCTCCGCTCTGATTAGGACACGGGAAAGAGTTTACCTTTTATGTATATTAAGAGTCTTTTATTTCTTATTTTATTTTATTAAGGTTGTATCATTTTCAAAGGATTTTGTATAAGTGATATCTTGCTAATTAAGTTAATTAGTAGTGTTTTGATGAAGCATGTAATACTCAAACCTTTGTTTTATAATTACAACTTTATTTTCCGTTGCGCATTTTGAAAAAGATTTTATAAAACTAGAAATAGTTAGATAATAAGTTTGGGTGTTACAATTTGGTATCAGAGTTCCAGTTGTCTTCGGACTGTGTGGGTTATGTGTCGATCAGAGCAGATATGTGCGTTCAGACTAAGTGGGCATAATGTCTTGTGTGATTGTTGTGTCTTTTGTGATTTTAAGTGTTGTAGCTACACTTGCACCTTAGTCACTATTAAACTATTTTACAAAAGTATGATTAGTTTCATGAATTTTGTCACATGTTGGTTTACTTAATTCTTGAGACTTGTGTTTTAATTGATGTTAACTTATGAGTCTATTGTTTCATAAATGTTGATAAGTTGTGATGTGTTTATTTTACGAATTTATTTGGTGATTGTTTATTCATGAACTATGAGTTATATGAATTGACTTATGTTATTCATTCTTTTGGTGAGAAATTGATGATAATGATAATTATCTTAGTTGTAAGTTATCAAGTCAAGTAATGAGTATGTGTTCTTTGATGTTGATTCATGATGAATGTTATGCTTTTATGATTATAATAGTTGTATGTGCTTAAAGCTATAATCTTTGTGTAATTTTGACATGATTTTTTTATTTATTTATGATCCCATGATAAGTGAGTGATGATAACATGATATAATTGTGCGTAATTGATGATGAATATGCATTCATCACTATTGTTTTAATTTCAAGATAATGTCTTCATGTTATTGCTCTATTTAAAATGATTATGTCCGTACATGAGTATAGATTTCTTTGTTGATAAAATCTATGTTATATGAATTAAGTATGATTGTTATGCATGTGTCGTAAATGAATGTTGTAATAATTTATTTATGATGATTGCTTTTGTAGTACGATTGAATTAATTAAATGATGATATGTATGTATGTATGTATGTATGTATCCGTGGAATTATTTGAGAATTTATGAATATGAATGAAATAGTGAAATTACTTGAATGCTTTAACATGACGATTATTGGTAAATTTTCATGAAATGATTGTGATCTATTAAGATGAACATGTATTGGTGAGTTCTATGTATTCCAATAACTTATTGATTATGTGTGAGATTGATTTCATGAATTTTATTGTTAGTTCATCGTTAGTACGTTCTTTTACTTGATTCTTGGAACTTGTGTTTTAATTTGGCAATGACTATAGCATCTATAATTTTTACTTCATGGTCGAAAGTTAATTCATTATTGTATTATGCTCTATGTTAGTTTATAACCTCATATGCTTCAATTAGTACATGATATGATTGTGTTATTGTGGATTGATGATAAATGATGTTTTGCTCTAGATGCTTAAGTATGAGATTATTTGTGTTATATGCTACTTGTGATTAAAGTATATGCAAAAATTAATAATTGATTGTTAATTGGTATTAATTGAAAATAATGTAGGATATTAGAATTTATTCTATGCCATGACAATTCGGTTATAACTTGAGCATATTTGATATATCTATGCATATGTGATTTAATTGAGTTATAGTGAATAAGTATGCTATCTTTTAGAGGAATGAATTTAGTAGATGCATTGCGCATGTTTTGACTATTTTATTTTACCATGTTAATTGTCATGCTAAATTGATTATTATCTTTCGTGATATGCTTATACAAATATGAATTGTTGTATTTATGGTAAATGCATATTTTCTTGCCTTAGATGTGCATCCTTAATTCTTAGAAGATATATGCTATGTTTATGTAAATACAAATTGTTGAATTCTTAGGATATATTGTTGTGGAATATCTATCTTTCCCGTTTTAAGTTGATTCTTAACTTTTAAGTTTAGAGACGATGTATGCTAATTAAATGTGTATGTGAAATAATTGTGATATGCTTTGTATAATCATGTGTAAATGCTTTACATGTTTATTCATTTATGCTACTTCAATATTATGTTTGTTTATTGATGTTAATAAGTGCTTAGATATTGTATGTTGTATTTCGTAGTCTACCCTTCGTATGCGACATGTGTGTGGACACTGTCGATACTAGTTTCCTTTTGGGAGGAATAAGTTAGAACCGTAGGAGCCTACAGTTAGGTGCGAGAATCGATAAGTTTTAGATGAAGTTGCAAATGAGTTTTAGATAAGTGGGGGAGAAAGTTATAATCCTCATATATGTTTGAGTGTAGGAGAATGAGATAGGTAGAGATGAATAAGTGGTATGAGGGAATAATTAGAATTTCGAATGATTCATATTTTGGGATTGAGATGGCATCCGAGTTGAGTTAAGGCAATAACAGATACTTAGAGAAGTAAGTTTTGCGGATGTCAACATTTATGACGAAAGAGTTGGAATTAAGCGAATGGTTCGGAAGTGTGAGGATGATATGGGAGATAACACTTAGAGGTGTAAGTTGAGTATGTTGAAGTTGGCAAATCACATCCTTGAGGAAAATAGATAAGATTGAAAAGTGGATTGAATCTAATGGACTCATTGATGCAAATCAGTCAATGTAAAGAGATGTACCTTCAAATAGATGAGAATGGAATTATGAGATTATAAGATAGAACCAGAGAGTGGGATAATATTTCAAAGAGTTTTGTGAGAGGCTTATCAAGGATAGAGTGATTCAATATGGATGATGGACAGATATTTAGCGTCGAAGTTGAATGATATTCTAGAGTAGAATTTATGAGTTAGATTTACCAAGTTCAAGGGAAATTTTAAGATAAGGTTGCCACTGGAATCAAAACGATAAGATTGTCGAATAGAAGAGTAAGTTGGAAATGTTTGTGTTAAGGGATGCAAAAGTTGGTTACGAGATGACTTGAGAACAAAGTAGTTATATTGGAAAATTGGATGCGAGGAATTTTGGTTACCAAATCGAATGTCAAGATTGTGTTATCAAGTGAGTAGTTGGAGTGAGGTTCATTTATGAGTATGCAATTTAGCGAAGCTAAGAGATTAAAGAGAGGATTAAGAACTTATGGAAAACCGAGAAGTTGTAGAGTGGGTTAGTTATTCTTTTGAGGTAGTATTTTGAGAACTATGGAATGATACTCAATGTAAGTTTCGTGCTTAAGAAAACATTATCGTAGCTTGGTAAGGATTGTTTGTGCCACCATCATGATTATTGTCCATTTATTAACAAACTAAGGAACTGGCCGTCTTTGATCTCTTGTTAATGGATAGACAGGATTGTGTTGATTGGATGAGACTAATCTTATCAAATTTTGGCAGTGTCTAGAGTTTTGGATATTTTGTTGGAGAAGGGATAAATTGGTCTTATCCGTGTTGTTTAGTCCGACAATTTTCGAGGGCGAAAATTCTTTTAAGTGAGGGAGAGTTGTAACAGCCGTATTTTAATAAATATGATTTTTGTGTGATTATTTATTTATCTATTTATTTAATTGAATATATGTGATTTTATGAATAATTATGATTTGGATAAGTGAAAGGTATTTTAGTAATCTATTAGAGTTATTAATCTAGTTGAGAGCCCTTAATTAGGTTAGCAGGAGTTAATTAATATTGATTATGTGGTTTTAACTATTAATAGAAATAGTAAAAGAATAGAGTTTATGAGATATTGTGAGAATTGGACTTTAGTTAATGGGTCTAGATCAATTAGTAAGGTTAGTTTGAGAATTCAACATTAACCTAGGTTTGGGATATAAAGGATAAGTTAGAGAGAGAGAATTCATTTTATGATAAAATTAGTGGAGGTAGAAAGAGAAATAGTAGAGAATAGAAGAGAGAAAAGAAAAGAACAGAAAGAAGAAAGAAAAGAGAGAAAAGAAGAGAAATGAGTTAGAGAAGAAGATGAAGAACAATTAGAGAAAAATCATGGTTAGATTAAAAGGTTGAAGAGAAGGAGTAAAGAATCCAACTTGAATAAGGTATGAGAGTAGTATGTGTATCCTAGGGTGATCAAGAGAGGAGGAGAAAGTCTATCTCTCTCCATCCCAATCCTCTCTCACTCTTTTTCTTTTAGGTTTTTGGGGTGGAATCATGGGAATGTGTTTATGTTGTTAATTGATGTTGATTGATGAATTCTCATGTCTTAATATGATTAGTGAATGAATTATAAATATGGGTTTTTATGAAAAAGGGTTTGTGTAAAAGTATGAGAAATTGATGAATTTATGTATGAGATGATGTTTGTTTGAGTTAAATTATGTACATCTATTCTTAGTATGATTATACATGATTAAAGTTGTTACCTTTATGTATTTCTATGCCTTGGATGATGATTTTTGCATGAAATTGGACCAAACCCGTGAACAAGCCCTGATGAGGTCGCTGGGGGCGAGCTGCCCTGATGCTTCATGCCTTAGCGCGCCCTGGCGAGGGCAAGGCGTGTGCAGAGCGAGCCAGGCCCTGATGAGGTCGCTGGTGGCGAGGTGGGGGCGAGCTGCCCTGATGCTCCCTGCCTAAGCGCGCCCTGGCGAGGGCAAGACGCGCTAAGCGAGCTTTACAGTGACTTTAAATTCAGTCGTGGATGATGAATTGAGTTGCGATATTGTACATGCTATTTAACTATGATTAATATGTAGGTTGTGATTAGACCATGTTTTTGATGATGATTGATATTTGTTGATGATTAGTGATGATGATAATATGATTATGAATATGTTTGAATGAAGAGTATATGTATATGTATACATGACTTGATAAATGATGATTGATTATGGTGAAAGTTATTATTTAGTGATTGATAATAATAATAATTTGTATACTGACTAAGGTCTGGCAAGTGCACCAGTCTGTCGTCGAGTAATAATTCACACTCTAGGTGTCTAGAATGAGTTCGTATCCACAGGGATCGTGCCGCAGCTTTACTAGCGTTATTTAAGTTTGTGATAGTTTGCATTCGCTTTGGTTTTTGAAAAGGTTTTTATAAAAATAGCGTAATGCTTTGCAGAAATATAAATTGCAGAATGTATAAATAATAGATTCAAGAAATATAGAGGCTAGGTATGGTGGTTGGACTCCCTCCCTTCTTCATATTTGGCATGGCCGGTGTATAACATAGTTACTTAGATTATGTTCGGCGGTGAATTCTCCTTGTTGTAGTAATACCTTACTATTACACTATGTCTATTAAAGTTTCCCTACATTAACAACTAAGGTACCTACGAGAGTCTAACCTCGATGTGTCACATACCTTAATTACTAAGTGAGTTGTTTATAAACATGCATTATAACCTTCACCAATTAACCTCTAGGTCCTAGTATCGGGCTGTTCATTTTCTAAGTGCTCAGATAACACCTAGTGCATGATTCCTCCTCTAACCGCTCAGTTCACGACTAGTTTAGAATGTTACCGTCTCTATACACCTAGCATTATCTACTACGAGTTCCAGACTAATAACAAGTCAAAACCTGATATCAATTCTATGGGCGCTCCCGCTTATCCGGCCAGATTACGAGAATACGTTATTAAAGTGCACGAAAGTAAATAACAAACATAATTACTAAATATCATTTATTATAACTTAGACTCAATCACAGACTCCAAATATTCATAGGGGAGTTCATCTTCTCCACCACAACCTAAGGCATAAATTATAAAGACTACATATTTAAATTACAAGAAATCATAACCTAAATACAAAAGCCTAAAGAAATCATACCTTGCTGAGTAGTTTTCCCGTAAGGGAAGAAAACTATGCCCAATAGAGCTCCTCTGAATCTCTCCTTATAGTAGAGAGTGTTCTACTATTTCTGAATGAATAAAACAATGAATGGGAGGCTCTATTTATAGTTTTCGTAATGGGCCTCAGCAAGGCATCGCAGCATGATAAGGCCATCGTACTGCGATGTGAAGATTCAGTTCAAAATTATAACTGATCTTGTGCATTTCATCAGCTTGGGCGCCAAGTAACATCATCGTACTGCGTTGTATGGCATCGTACTGCGATGGAAGATTTTCTCAAGATTTATTTCTTCTGATTGCTTGGCGTGCAAGGAGCTTTCATCGTGGCACGATAGCACACATCGTGCTGCGATGGAATGCTGTATTTCTTCACTTTTTGGGTTTTTTCTTGTCTTTTTGCATCTTGGACTCTGTCTTGATGCTTTTTCTTGCTTTTGTAGGTTTTCCTTCGTATTTGGGCCTGTCTTGGTCATTTTACTACTAATAATAATACTAAAAATGACGTAGAAATTCCTGTCATCATATACCTAATTGAGTTGAGATAAATGAATTGCTTTATGATATGTGTGTTTCAATGGACAATAAAACTACATATGTATCGCACAAAAAGTAGTTGTTGTTATTTATTTTTCAAGTATAGATAATCATAGCAAATTTGTTTTTTTTTTCAAATAAAGATAATCATAACAAATTTGACTTAATAATTATCTCCTAACTAACAAATCTCATCTTTTGTTACTTATTATATCTAAATATTTTATGGTAACTAAAATTCCTTATTTTTAGCAAAAACTATTTTAGGAAAGTTTTTTATAATTTTTTTTTAATTCTTTAAGGAGCCGGCCCAAAAGCCCGTGGGGCCAGCCGATGATAGCCCATGAAAAAGATAGGCCCGGGGGGCTAGCCCGATAAGGCCCAATAATTTTTTTTGAAGTCTGACCCGTGTAAACTATAGGGCTAATGGGCCGGCCCGATAGCCCAGCCCATTTTTACAGCTCTAATCATCATAAATGATAAATGTACATTCATGCATACATAGCACTCGTGATGTAGAGTCCTTGCATTACTATAAACTGTTTTTGATGAGGAAGTCCTTGCATGACTATAAACTGTTTTTGATGAGGAATGAGATATAATTCTATCTTAAAATTTGATGCGAGTCCCCCATGACTTAAAACTGACTTGATGCGGGTACCACATGCATTTAGTTGTGTATAGGGTGACATGACATTGATGATGAAATTAGTTGCATTAGGAATTTGTGCATTCCTATTTGATACTTGGTAAATGATACTATTGTGTGCATTAATTGCTATTTGTATATCAATTTTGAATAACTTGATGATATGTAGATTATATAACTTGCATGATACTTGATTATGAGTTATAGAAATGTCTTAATTGTATAATCTTGCATCTTTATGGTGCGAATGTTAGTAGGATTTATTATATTGTTATTAAGTGTATAGTATTCGATATACTTACATTTATTTTGAGATTCCTTACTAACTCTCTGTTTTTGTGTACTTGCTGGACCTTTGGGGGTCCAAATTCGTATATTTTGGTCATGACCAAGTTGTCGGTGATGCTCTGCTCTGATTAGGACACGGGAAAATGTTTACCTTTTATGTATATTAAGAGTCTTTTATTTCTTATTTTATTTTATTAAGGTTGTATCATTTTAAAGGATTTTGTATAAGTGTTATCTTGCTAATTAAGTTAATTAGTAGTGTTTTTATTAAGCATGTAATACTCACAAATATGTGAAAATCACACTTATTTATTATAACGAGAAAGAAAAACAATTTGGAGAGATGATTTTAGGCCAAAACTGACCTAAAATCACCCCTCTTCAGTGAACAAAGAAGAAAAAAAATAGCGACGGCTAGGGTTGGAAGAGAAGAAAAAAGAGGAGAGAACTCCTTATATGTGTCATCTGCATCTTTAAACAATACATTATGCTCCAACATCACTTGCAATAGTAAGTCCTTTAATAGTGTACCACTTGAAAGGTTATCTAACTCGAGTGGTTGTTCTATGTGCAATAGCTTTAACATATGACCGTGTCTCTTTTCCGTGATTCAACTTTAAATCACCTATGAGCAAAATCATCTCTCATAGAAATGACATTTACTAAAGTACTGCCATCAATCATTCAATTAGATGCACTATTAACAATGTTAGTAATATGATACTCTTCAACAAAAAGCAAGTCATCTAATGCCAGATTAGAATTCTATTAATTTGAATCATATTTTTTTATTTACCTTTTGTCCTCATTATTTTTTTTCTTTTCAAATTCCAAAATATCTCTGAAAATGCCATTTTTAAAATAATTGTAACAATAAACAACTTTGTACATATTCATGAAATTGTACGTAGGTTCATAGACAACACACCATCAATCATCAAACTCTTGCAAAATTTCCAAGTGTTCCGTAAGAATAAGTTGTTATATCATTTATCGCATAGTTTAGCCATAGAAAATAAATTAAACTAAATGTCTCAACATATCTTACATTCTTGAAAGTTAACTTGATGTCAATAATATAATAAACTTAAATACTGTCAAATTTACTAAGTTAACTTAAATATTCATAAAATGAAAATTTTATAATAATAAAATTAGTTTTTAAACTAATATTTTATAATAATAAAACCAAATATTAGCATCATACCATATACACTTTTATCTTAAAAAAAATCATATAATCAATCGTTAGTTGGTTCAGTGGTGATTGACGCTGAACTTGGTAGGAAGGACCACGATTCGATCCCCCGCAACTGCGATCGGGAGGGGGCTGAAACCACTTGATGTCAGAACTCACCCCGAGCCAGATTAAATTGGTGGTGAAAGAAAAAAAAAATAATAAAAAAAAATTCATATAATCATCCTAGTCCTAGTCCTAGTACTATTAAATCAGTATAAATTAGCACAAGGTAATTTGCTACCCACGTAATAAGTTGTAGCTTTTTCTATTTTTTTAGGGCACAAAAACGAAACCTTTTTTTTTCTCTCTCTCTAAAATCGAATCCCAACCTTTCTCGCTTCTATCTCCGAGCACAAATCGGCGGCGGCGATGGCAACAACATCCGTAGTTCCGGCGAATCGCCGGCGAACGGTTACTTCCAACGAGGACATGGACTTTGAGACAACAGAAGGTGTGAAAGCCATCGGTAGCTTTGAAGAGATGGGGATTAAAGACGATTTGCTTCGTGGAATCTACCAATACGGCTTCGAGAAACCCTCCGCGATTCAACAGCGTGCTGTTGCGCCTATCATTCAGGGACGTGATGTTATTGCTCAAGCTCAATCTGGTACCGGAAAGACGTCCATGATTGCTCTTACTGTTTGTCAGGTTGTTGATACTTCCGTCAGAGAGTGAGTTTCTTTCTTCTTCTTTTTATCTTTATTGTTTTTTTTTTATTTGTTTGGATTAGGAATTTGTAAAATAGAGAGTGATTTTTATGTTGGATTTGTTGATTAGGGTTTTTTAGGGGAATTAGGGGTTTTGAGTTTTGATTGGTTTTTGCGTGATATTGGATAATGTGGATTTAGGAAATTTAATTTAGTGATATGAGAGAAAGTTTAAATTTTAGCTTGAATTTCTCGATTAGGGTTTTTAGGGTAATTAGGGGTTTTTAGTTTTGATTGATGTTTGTGTGATATTGGATGGAATGGATAATGTGGGTTTAAGAAATATAATGATGTAAGATAAAGTTTAATGATGGGGTTGATTAAACCCTAAAGGATGAACATATGATTTGATATGCTTTTAATGTGGTGTTTTTAAGGCTGAGATTTTTTAATCTGGTTACCCTAGAGTGAAGAAAATAAAGTTTGATTTTTCTAGACACTTAAGATTTGTTATTGGTGCTTATATATAATATATATAGAAAACCCACCTTTGGTTTGTTAATAAATAGTTAATTAGTTGCTTGCTTTAGAGATACTTGATACAATTTTATTTTTTAATTTGAAGTGAAATATTATATATCACTAAAGATGTGTGGTTTGCCATGAACAATGCGCATCAGTTTATTAATTTGTGAGTCCAATTTCGATTTATTAATTTGTGTGTCCAACTTTGTAATTTCTGAACAGGGTGCAAGCTTTAATTGTGTCTCCGACAAGAGAACTTGCTTCACAGACTGAAAAGGTTATATTGGCGATCGGAGATTTCATTAATATACAAGCCCATGCTTGCATTGGAGGCAAAAGTGTGGGAGAAGACATAAGGAAACTTGAGCATGGAGTTCATGTGGTGTCTGGAACTCCTGGCCGAGTCTGTGACATGATCAAAAGAAGAACATTGCGCACAAGAGCTATCAAGTTGCTAGTTCTGGTAGTTCATTGCTTCCACATGCTAATGTTTGATTTTTTTTTTCCTTCTTATTTGTTGGATTATCTTATGTTTTTATTTTTCATTACAGGATGAATCTGATGAAATGTTGAGCAGAGGTTTTAAAGATCAAATCTATGATGTGTATAGATATCTCCCACCAGATCTTCAGGTTCTCCTTACATTCATGCCTGCGTCTCTGTAATTGTGTTTGGAATGGAATTTCTGCAATTTGATATCTTAATATATATGATAAAACTTGTCTGAGACAAAAATAATACAGAACATTGTATTTTATACATACCAATTTCCAATTCAGACAAATTCTTCTATTAAATAGGGATGTAAGAGGTGTGTAGCGTTCCTGTATGCTAATTGGATTTAGTGAATGGACATCATATGAAGGAGTCATGTTAATGTTTCCATTAAACAATGAAGATACTATTTTTTTCATAATATAAGCTGCTAACTGTAATCATTTCATTTATGTGTTCTTGAATGATAAGGTTCACTTAAGTGATAAGGTTCTGATACAGATTTTTATAAATCAGTTGTCTTTATTTTGATTTCAAACTTATGTTGGCCAAAACTACCTGAAATTTTACCTCATTTTATAACATAACTAGATGTATCTTTAGGGTTTTTGGTCCCAGTTACTGGAGTGATGTTTGTTTTGCTCTTGTTTTAAACTCGTGGAACAGTCTTATCTGCATTCTTTCCAAATTTATATAGTCTCTGAATTGTTTTATTTTTACTGTGTAGGTTTGCTTGATTTCTGCTACGCTACCTCATGAAATTCTGGAGATGACAAATAAGTTTATGACAGATCCTGTGAGGATCCTTGTAAAACGTGATGAATTGACATTAGAGGTGAGCAATCACTTTTATTGTCTTTGTGATTTCTGATATTTAAGTGGATACTTATGCAATTACCTTGCCCCGTAAATACAGGGCATCAAGCAATTTTTTGTTGCGGTTGAAAGGGAGGAGTGGAAGTTTGATACTCTGTGTGATCTTTATGATACTCTTACCATCACTCAAGCTGTTATATTCTGTAACACCAAGCGAAAGGTAAGTGAAAATTATCAGGTTTTTAAGATCTGTATGGTAGAGTGTTAGATTCTGTACTTTATATTTGCACATGGTGATCAGTTTACAGTTTCTATCTTGACATTATAATTAATATATACATCTTTTTGGAACAGGTGGACTGGTTAACTGAAAAAATGCGCAACAATAATTTCACTGTCTCATCAATGCACGGTGACATGCCTCAAAGAGAAAGAGACGCAATTATGGGAGAATTTCGTGCTGGTACAACCCGAGTTTTGATAACAACTGATGTTTGGGCTCGTGGGCTTGATGTTCAACAGGCAAGTTGTTTGACCAATCTGTGTTTTATTATTAATTTTTATTTTATTTGTGCTCCTAATATATGTTGAATTCACATCGCTTAAATATGAGGTGAAGACACTGCATGAATTATAAAATGCCTTTCTACTACGTAGAGTCGTAACTTTGTTCTCAGTTGCTTAGTTTGTGTTTGTTTCTTTTATGTGTTTGGATTCACCATGACAGTTGTCAGTTGATCTTGTCTCCTGTCGAACACTATTTGATTTAGTAAAAATATAGATGTTTGATTATTTCGAGTCAAAGTTAATTTTCTCATCGAATATCTAGTTAGACTTGAAGTGATAAAAACTAGCTTTTGCATGATTGAAAAAGTTGCACCAAGTTTCACATGAAACTTGTTTTTATAGTAAAAATGTCCAAACATAAAATAAAACTTCACTTAAAACTCAACTTTTCATAACGTTTTTCACATGTTAACTCATCAAAATAGAAAGTATAGAATTAGAAAATATTTGCTGACTTGAAGAGAAGTAGACACATGTTCTTATCACAGTGAGGAATATCCCAACTGTTTACACTAACAACCATAATTAGTATTCAGAGATTGTTGATGGGCACATACATTCCAATTGGGCAATGTTACATTGCGATTCTAACTTTGCAACTATGTTTCTTTTTTGCGGAATATTTGTTGGTTAATAATGGTAGTAATTCTGCGCCCTGTTTGTGTTTTTGTCTTTTGGGTGGGGTGAAGGTATGCACTAATATAGTAACATGTTTTTTGTTCTAAAGAAATGCAAACACATGAAAATTTCTTACCATCCATTTGGCTAACAGGAATGAAAATTGTCGAGACATTCCTGAATTGGTTCTTTTAATTTGTACATGGAGGAATTAATTGTTGATACTGATTGTGCTCTTGTTTCCGTTATCAGGTTTCTCTGGTTATTAATTATGACCTTCCAAATAATCGAGAGCTGTACATTCATCGGATTGGTCGCTCTGGACGTTTTGGGCGAAAGGTATTGGGAATGTTTAAATTAGTTGAATTACTGCTTCTCGAATCAAGTAGTTAGCCTGATTTTCATATTGCAAACTTTTTTTTACTCTAGAGGATTTTGAATTGTTACATATTTGTTTCCATGTCTTCTAGTACTCTCATGCTCTGATATGGTTTTCTGCGCTTTGTTCGATATATATGTTATTCACAGTTGGGCCTAATCATGGTTTGCAGGGTGTGGCAATAAATTTTGTTAAAAGTGACGATATCAAGATCTTGAGAGATATCGAACAATATTACAGTACCCAGATTGATGAGATGCCAATGAATGTTGCTGATCTTATATAAAAGGGCATGCAGTATGCTGGGTGGAGTGCGTTTTCCAAATTTGTGGTAGTTAGCATTTGATTGTGGTTTTGTTTTGATACTTTTTGTGATGATACTCTGAAAACTGTAACTTTTGGTGTATTAGATTTTTAGTGTGCTCAACTGTACTACAGAGATGACTGTTTTCTTTGCTGATATATGGTTGAGATCAATTTGTAAATTGGTTTTTAATGTTTCGTCCAATGTCTTATATTTGATGTTGAATGTCTAATTTTATGATTCAAATGACATGTGATGTTTTGACTTGGTTGATTATTTATCTAATTTATGTCTAGTATCAATGCATTTATCTTATTTATTATAGACTACATTGTATGTTATGACAAGTGGAATTCAAGACCACAGACCGAGAAGTTTGAATGGCCAGTGCATTCCTTCGTTCTGGGATACTGATACTCCTGGGTGTTGAATGTGCTTGTCGGATGATTTTGCTTACATAGATAGAATTGAATGGAAATGCAACCATTTGATCTAAAATCTGAGTATGGATGTGTGTTGCACTTTGTTGACTCCAAAATAGCTATATTTAGAAAGTGTTGTCACGGCAATACTTCATATTTGTAGAGAAGTTTTTTTTTTTTGACTAGAATATTTAGAGAAGTTAAAACTTATCAAAATAATTTTTTGCAGATATCAATTGTGGTCAAGTTTTTATGAACTTTACTGGTGAAAAGTTGAATATTTTCCTTGTAATAATTGTGGATTTACAACAGTTGGGTTTCTGTCTTTTCATATATGTTGGTTGTAATCATGGTCACACAATGAGTCATTAGAGATTTAAGAACATTTTTGACTGGTGCTTACATTCCTAAACATCACTTTTAGGCTTGCAACAATGCAATCAAAATTACGAAGAATGTGTTGTCTGTTTAGTTCAGAGTTGCAGGGAAAGTAAGGGTTCGGAATACGCCAGGCCGGCCTACAGGGGCCTACGGCCTAGCCTACATAGGTTCGGGCCAAGGCTTTGCTATAAGCCTATTTAGCTAAAAAAGCTAGGCTTAAGGCCATGAAGAAAGCCTTTTAAGCCTACTAGGCCGGCATATTTAAGTAATATTTTTATATTTATTATTATTATTATTATATATTAAAATTTGTACTTTGATTAAATTATAAATCTATTAAATTTTTCAATAGTTTAAGTTTATTAATCTACATTAATTTTTCACATATATAAATATATTATTATAAACTAAAATTATAATACGATGTCATATATAGTCAAATTCTCTAAAATATCATGTTAAATATCAAAAGGAAGTTTAATATCATTGATTTATTAGTTCATTAATATATTTAAAAATAAATATAATTATTTTTTAAAATCTATTCATGTGAAATAAGCTTTTAAACAGGCTAATACACCATGTCAGACTTTCAAAAGGCCAGACCCAGGCCTAAAAATAAGCCTATGACAGGCCACAGACCAGGCTTAGGCCTTCAATTTTTTGGCAGGCCAGACTCAGGCTTGGCAAAGCCTAGCTCGGCCTAGCCTATTCCCAACCTTAAGGGAAAGAAAGGAAATTTTTGGACAATAGTCACAATACAGTCGGTGGAGTCTTATGTATTGGCAAACAAAATTGTGGTCTACTTGACTTCCAATTTAATATGAATTATATATTTATTTTCTGTTGGTTAACATTTCAAATAAGTAATTACTATCAATTAAGTCATTATTTTAATTGTAAAAATGAGGATAATTATTAACTTATACTTTCAAACAATGACCTAAATCGTGCAATAGATCACATTGAAAAATGGTTCTTATTAAAATGTAACCATAATATTTTATAAACAAATTTCATTTGTGTATGATGAAACAAGTTATAGAAATTAATAAACCCTTTAAATATTCAGTAGTATAAAATTTAAATAATAATGATAATAATATACTGTTTGATTAATTTAGTAAGAAAATAAGCCGCACTCTAAAAACACAAACCCTAGTTCCTCTTTGTGTTTGTTTTCCTAGTTCATCTACTAGAGAGGGGTGATTTAGAGTCCATTTTAATTCGAAATCACCCTTATTGATTGTTTTATATTTTTTTTATTTAAATAAGTGATTTTAACATATTTTTAAGTTTTGTTTGAATTTTCTTCATTGTGATTTATTTGTCCGGTGTTGTTTTAATTCCGTCTTAGTGCGGAGTTGTTTGTTTTGAGTTCCCGTTTTGGTACGGTGTTTGTTTTGATTTTTTGTATTAGTATGGTGTTTGTTTTATTCTGATTTGCAGATTCAATAACTTTAGCATTATCAACGTTGCAGATCCAGAGGCATGACTATTCCGGGCACTTGAATTTCATCATATCAATATTAGGCTTTGTCACATATGTAGACATTAGGTTGTTTTATGCTATTAACTCGGATATTGTGAGCTTGTTTGCAGATTCATTTTTTTTAATTTTTACCTAATTTAAATTTATAATGGTTTCAATTGATATACTCTACAAATTTGAATGAATAAATATTATTGTTTTATATTAAAAATAAAGTTTGATTAATTTAGTTAATCAATTACTTTGACCCTGCACTAGAATTGACCATTGTTTTTAACAATATATTTCAAATAGAGTAAACCGCTAAATTGGTCCCTGATTCTGTAAAACAATTTCAAATAGGTTCCTAACTTTACAAATATTTTAAAAAGATCCCCAATTTTGTTAAACTGTCAAATTGGACCCTATGTTTAATCAATTATTATCGATTAAGTCCTTATATGAATAAAATTTCAAATAATGGGCCTCCAACAATGCATAACTGTTTTCTCTTTTTGATATTGCATAACTAATTTCAATCTATACAATTTGATATGATTTAATATATGGAGTAAACTTTACCTTATGGATATAAGTTTAATTTGGTAGCTGAGGTGAGGTGTGGGAGAGTTAAAGAATAAAATGACAAAGAGGTTGACGGCATGTTCCTCATTCTCAACATAATACTACTAAAGATTAATAAACTATAAACTATATACATATTGACATTTAATGTTTCAAAAAAATAAACTCTACCACTACGACATACTACTGGTAATTGTGAAGCTCGTGTTCTCTTGTCCTATGTCTCAATCAAGCACAAAGTCATAAATGTGTCATCCTCGTATATGTTGTTGTTTTTTGATTTTTGAGTTGATGTGTAATGCTTATAGTCCCAATATGTTCTAATGGTCCTCATATCAAGTGGTCACACATTTCTACATTTTTTTTGAGGAAAAAGACATAAACTTCTGTTGTGTTGGAGATTAATCTAATTACAACATTACATACTACCTTATTCTTATTTTGAATGTTGTCTTTACAGTTTATCCGATAAAAGGCAACGATTAAAAGAGATGTATTTTTGCCATCCTATCAATTTCTTGTGCGTCCTATGCCCTTTCTGTTATACCCTTCCGCTATTTGAGTAACGGACGTTGTAAGAATAATAATTTTTTGAAATTTTTTGTAAATGTCGTCTCCTACTTAAATAGAGGACATCATAAAAACAAAAGCTGGTGGGATGTCTTTGGGGTGTATCCGCTACAAAGTAATTGACAGGGGCATTTTGGTAAATTCATAAAAGTTAATGTCAAAATTATTTATGGTGTTAGGATCTTGTCCCACTCATAAATACAGAAAATTTAGAGCTCACAAAAACGCATACAAAGGCGAATGAATATAGATAAACATATCATGTGACCTCTATTTATACTTTGAGCATCCGATATCTTTGGCCGTGTTTGAACACTAACATCATGTGTAACTCAACTCCACCATTTAGGGGTGTTCACGGTTCATAAACTGCACTGAACTGAACCATATAAATGGTTCAGTTTAGTAACTAAAACCACTTTTTATAAAAACTGGTTTATTTTTTAAACCAATTTCAGTTCAGTTCAGAACCAGTTTAGAACCAGTTTACATTTATAAACCAGTTTAGTTTCGGTTAACTGATTAATAACCGGTTTTTTACTAAAACCGGATTTTTTTTTGGAAAACTGGTTTTAAACCAATTTTCTTTATTGTTTTTTTTTAAAATGGTTTTCCAATAAAAGAAATTTCAGTGTTTTTTCTTCCGAAAAACAGTTTTAGTTTTTTTTTTCAAGAAAAATAGTCTCGATTTTTTCTGGAAAAAAAGTTTCCGACTATTTCGGGAAAAATTTACGATTTTTTGGAAAAAAAAGTTTCCGAATTTTTTGCGGAAAAAATTTTGGATTTTTTTCGGAAAAAAAAGTTTCGATTTTTTTCGGAAATATAGTTTCCGATTTTTGGGGAAAAAAGTTCCCGATTTTTCTCGGAAAAAAGTTTGGATTTCTTTCGGAAAAAAGTTTCGATGTTTTTCGGAAAAAAAGTTTCCTATTTTTTCGGGAAAAAAAGTTCCGATTTTTTTCGGGAAAAAAAAGTTCAAGATTTTTTTCGGAAAAAAGTTTCGATTTTTTTCGGAAAAAAAAGGTTCCAGATTTTTTTTGAAAAAAAGTTTCGATTTTTTTGGGAAAAAAGTTTCGATTTTTTCCGGAAAAAAAGGTTCCAGATTTTTTTCGGAAAAAAGTTTGGATTTTTTTCGGAAAAAAAAGTTTGGATTTTTTTCGGGAAAAAGTTTCGATGTTTTTCGGGAAAAAAGTGTCCGATTTTTTCCGGAAAAAAAGTTCCGATTTTTTCAGATTAAAAAGTTCAAGATTTTTTTCGGAAAAAGTTTCGATTTTTTTCGGAAAAAAAGGTTCCAGATTTTTTTCGGAAAACAAGTTTCCGATTTTTTCCGGAAAAAAAGGTTCCAGATTTTTTTCGGAAAAAAAGTTTCGATTTTTTTCGGAAAAAAAGTTTCCGATTTTTTCGGGAAAAAAAGTTCCGATTTTTTTCCGGAAAAAAAGTTCCAAATTTTTTGCGGAAAAAAGTTTCGATTTTTTTCGAAAAAAAAGTTTCAGATTTTTTCGGGAAAAAAAGTTCCGATTTTTTTTGGAAAAAAATGTTCCAGATTTTTTTCGGAAAAAAGTTTCGATTTGTTTCAGAAATTTTTTTCCCATATTTTTGGGAAAAAAAGTTTCGAATTTTTTCAAAAAACAAGTTTCTGATTTTCTCGAAGAATTTTTTCCGATTTTTTTAAAAAAATGTTTCCAAATTTATTGGGAAATTATTAAATATTTTTCTTTAAAAAAAAAAGAAAATAGTTCATAAATTTAAACTGGTTTTAAACTAGTTATAAACTGAATTGTAATTGTTTATTAAAAGTGGTTCAGTTCAAAAACTGTATTGAATGGTTCAGTTTAAAATATGGTTCAGTGCAGTTTGAACCACAGTTTGGTTCAGTTAACTGAATTTTTGAACACCCCTACCACCATTCAGGTCATACCTAACTCATTTCCACCTTCTTGCGTGCTTAGCTTAAGTTGACCATTCAGGTCATGCCTAATTAAATTAAACCAGCTCTACCATTCAGGTTATATATAGCTCAATTCCACCACCCTACATATTTTACTTAGCTTTACCATTTAGGTCATGCCTTGATAAGATCCACTATCCAGTGTGCTCAACTTAGAGTTGACCACTCTTGCAAGGTCTAGCTCAACTCCACCATATAGTATAATTAGCTTAACTATGAAGTAACAAAGTTTGTCACAAGAAAGGGGGGGGGGGGGGGGGGGGGGGGGGGTTGAATTGTGACCTTTAAAAATTTGGCTGCAAGTTATGATCAACACAAATAACTTAACACAGAAAACTTGTGAGAACGTTCTGAGAACGAAACCAGTTAGCGATAAGAAAATGTAAAGTGATTTGTGTGTGATGTGTTTGCTCAAATAAAAGAGTAGAGAAAGAGAAGATCAAACACAACAATTTATCCTGGTTCACCCCTTAACAGAATGGGCTACTCCAGTCCCCACTTGCGTGAGATTATCCACTATAATCTAGACCAAGATTACAACAAGTCCCTTAACCTAATCCGAGGCTAAGTCACAGATTAGTTATCACCAACTAATCTGAATTCACAAATCAGTAATCACCTACTGATTTGAAACAATCACAAATCAGTTATCACCAACTGATTTGAACAACAACACTCAATCAATTATCACCAATTGACTTGAGCAATATCTTACAAATGATAACAAGTTGTGAATCAACAAGCCTATAGCAACCTAAACTAGTTGTATAGCTTACAAATGAAATACACTCAGAAATGCTCAAATGGATTTAGATCCTAAGTTCTAGAGCTTGAAGTATGAGTGTATAAAGAAGAGCTTAAAGTGATATGGAGGTCACACAAGTATGTTGGCTTTTTGCAATTTGAAACTCTTGCTCTTCAAATGATATCAATGTAACACCCTAATCGATATATGCCCAAATATAAATACTATAAAACAATCATACATCAATCAAGACATTACGTGTGATAACTTTCCAAGTAATAATGAACATGCATACATTCATTTTAAATAACAACGGAAGCATCATAATTAAATCATAAATCATTACTCGAAGTACTAAATAAAAATCCAAAACATCGAAGTTATAAACATTATTACAACTTAGACTAGGTCCTTCTACCACAAGGCCTATCCACATGATCTGAAGTCACATCTTCATCATTCAAGTCATAACATAAACAAAGTATTAGCAAGGTCATACAAGTATCAAACAAACGAACCCAATACTAGTTCTAGCAAGGTTACAAGTATCAGAGCAAACCCTAGACTTCTAAGGTTCCTAGAATTTCTACTCTTCATCCTTACCACGCTAAGCTAGTTCCACAAGCTAAGTCTCCGAGCAACGGATTCACTCCTCAAGAGAAGAATCTGGACCCAAACCATTCAAATACACAAAAATAGAGAGTTAGTTATGATTCAAGTTCATAATAATAAGTATAGCATATACTCATATCATGCATAATAATAATCATATCATAATTGACGCATAACCGTCTCATGTCATAAACACAACACTCATGGTAAAGGCAATAGCATAATCATATCAATTCGCAAGATATTAAAGTAAGATCACATTATCTCAATCACATAGAAAGTCAATGGCACTTATCAATTATCAAGTAGAATGCACATTTACTCCTAATGCAACTAATGCCATCAAATGGAATGTCTCAACCTAGACACATATAAATGCATGTGGTACCCGCATCAAATTCGGATAAACATATATCCATCGCATCAAGTCAGTTTTAAGTCATGGGGGACTTCGCATCAAATTGACTCATGAATGCATGAATGTGTACATACCCAATAATGATGATACCCTAGACAACTACTCATGAATAATAGGCCGCTCAACCCTATTACTCCTTCACAATTCGCATCAAAATCACATCATCATATCATCATACAAGGTATTCATTCAAGCAAGCATAATGTCAATCAACTATATCACAATTCATAAATCCTCATCACATAATCCAATCCATATGAATATAAGAACATAACATCCTCATTTGTGTTCTAGAATTCCATTACTCTAACTTACATCATGTTATAAGATCATATCCCAATCACATAGCAACCATATGATTCATTTTAATAAAGAAATAAAACTGTTCATACTGTACCAACTCGCCCCGGCGAGTGGATGGCGAGCTCATGGCGAGCTAAGTCATAAGCTACTGTAACCACTCGCTACCAACTCGCCACGGCGTGCTTCCACTCGCCTGGCGAGCTACGACTCGCCATGGCGAGCTCATGCATTTCTGGAATTTTCCAGGAACATGAATGCTCGCCACAGCGAGTAATCTACTAGCCCCAGCGAGTTCATACAGAAGGCAAAACTCTGCTTCGGTTTTGAACTCAAATCCATCAAAAATCCCATTTTTCAACATGAAAACCTTAAAAGCTATTAACATTAGGTCTATCTAACATGTATAAGCTTAGAAGTACAAGCTTTAACATCATCAAACACCATTTCATGATAAAAGCAATGATTTTTCCAAAGTTTCTCAAAAACCC
The DNA here is from genome assembly GCA_030408175.1 of Trifolium repens. NCBI lineage: Eukaryota > Viridiplantae > Streptophyta > Magnoliopsida > Fabales > Fabaceae > Trifolium > Trifolium repens. The sequence goes on along the minus strand of CP125839.1, from coordinate 16,551,384 downwards.
ATTTTCAAAACATCAACAACATAAATCATTCAATTAACACGAAATTGTTCATGGAAATTCGAAATAGAAGCATATAGTGACATGTTAACATCATACAATAACATATAAAGCTATAAACACATTCCCATGATCCTCATTTCCCACCCAAAGAGATGAGAGGGTTTGGGTGTGGAGAGTAGACTTCTCCCCCCTCTTTATTCATCTCACATGAATTAAAACTACTCTCTAACCTTAAGTGATGATGAATTCCTTGATTCTTCTTCCTCTTCAAGCTTTCTCTATTCTTCCCCTCTACTTCCTTCTCTTCAAACTTTCTCTTTCTACCTCTTTTCTATTTCTTAAGTTATGAGAAATATTTCTCTACTCTTACCACTCTAATCTAAACCTAGTTAGCCAAAGACAATAATAACCTCCTTACTAACTTAGGCCCAATAACATATAAATCCAACCTTATTTATTCTAACTCCACCAAAACTTATTCTATTCAAACACTACTCTTTCCTAAAATAGCCACAATTCTATTAAAATTACTAACCCATCATAAAATACTATAAAAAGGCAAATCAACTCTAATTAAAAATAAAATAAATAAATACGGGTGTTACAACTCTACCCCCCTTAAAGAATTTTCGTCCTCGAAAATTTACCTGAGAATAACTCCGGATAAGAACTCCTCATCTTGCTCTCTAGCTCCCAAGTAGCATTCTCTCCCGCGGGTCCTCCCCAAATGACCTTAACGAACGCTATTTCCTTGTTTCTCAACTTCTTCACCTCCCTACCTTCAATCCTCAAAGGTTTAGTTTCAATTGTCAAGTTATCTTTCACTTGCACCTCATCCGATATAATGACATGTGATGGATCCGATACATATTTCCTTAGTTGTGACACATCGAACACATCATGAAGATTTGACAACGATGGTGGTAATGCAATCTTATAAGCCACTTTCCCTATCCTCTTCGAAATTTGATAAGGTCCAATAAACTTCGATGTCAACTTCTTAGATTTCAAAGCACGACCAACACCGGTTGTTGAATTAACTCTTAAAAATACATGATCTCCTTCTTGAAATTCCACATCCTTCCTCTTTTTGTCATGATAACTCTTTTGTCTACTTTGGGTCGCTTTCATTTTCTCTTGAATCATCTTAATCTTTTCCGTAGTTTGTTGTACCAATTCCGGTCCCAACACAACACTTTCTCCATCTTCATACCAACACAAAGGAGTACGACATCTCCTACCATACAAAGCCTCAAAAGGTGTCATCCCAATACTCGCATGATAGCTATTGTTGTAGGTGAACTCTATCAAAGGTAGATATCGATCCCAACTCCCTCCATCTTCCAAAACACAAGCTCTCAACAAATCTTCAAGTGATTGAATAGTTCTTTCCGATTGTCCGTCCGTTTGAGGATGATAAGCCGAACTCATTCTTAGCTTAGTCCCCAAAGCCTCTTGCAAACTTTCCCAAAACCTCGAAGTGAATCTTGGATCTCGATCCGACACAATACTAGATGGAATACCATGCAACCTCACAATTTGCTCAACATAAATCTCCGCCAACCTTGGTATTAAAGTTCCGGTCTTAAAAGCAATAAAATGCGCCGACTTCGTCAACCTATCAACAATCACCCAAATCGAGTCATTCCCTTTTGTAGTCCTCGGCAAACCACTTACAAAATCCATAGAAATACTATCCCACTTCCATTCCGGAATAAACATAGGTTGTAATAATCCAGACGGCCTTTGATGTTCAACTTTGGATTTCTGACAAGTTAAACAAGCATAAACAAACTCGGCAACTTCCTTTTTCATACTTGGCCACCAAAACAACTTCTTAAGATCTTGATACATCTTAGTAGCTCCGAGATGAATACTCAAACCACTTCTATGTCCTTCTTCTAGAATCTTTCTTTTCAATTCGGGTACATTAGGGACACAAACTCTTTCTCGGAATCTTATGACTCCATTCTCATCAACCTTGAAATCGGTCTCTTTCCCTTGTTCAATCAATGCTAAACGATTCACCAAGTCTAAATCTCCCTTTTGACCATTCTTTACCTCATCAAGAAAATCATTTGTAAGCTTCAACATTCCCAACTTCACACTATGTGTCGTAGTTTCACAAACCAAACTAAGGTCTCTAAATTCCTCAATCAAATCCAACTCTCTTGCCATAAGTGAAGACATATGCAAGGACTTTCTACTCAAAGCATCGGCTACTACATTGGCCTTTCCGGGATGGTAACTCAACTCAAAATCATAGTCCTTCAAAAATTCCAACCAACGTCGTTGCCTCATATTCAACTCTTTTTGATCAAACAAATACTTCAAACTCTTATGATCACTAAAGACTTCGAATCTAGAACCAAATAGATAATGTCTCCATATCTTCAAAGTAAACACAACGGCCGCCAACTCAAGATCATGTGTTGGATAGTTCTTCTCATGCACTTTCAATTGCCTAGAAGCATAAGCAACCACTTGTCCATTTTGCATAAGAACACCACCCAATCCCATCAAAGATGCATCACAATACACAACAAACGGCTCATTCAGTTTCGGTAGAATCAAAATCGGTGCCGACGTCAACCGCTTCTTCAACTCTTGGAAACTTTTCTCACACAAACTATCCCAAACAAAGGGTTGATCCTTTCTAGTCAATCGGGTCAACGGTAAAGCCAACTTTGAAAAGCCTTCAATAAACCTCCGATAGTAACCGGCCAATCCAAGAAAACTTCTAATCTCGAACACTGATTCTGGAGTTCCCCACTTTGTTACCGCATCAACTTTAGAAGGGTCTACCGCAATACCTCCACTAGATATCACGTGACCTAGAAAACTCACTTCCTTCAACCAAAACTCGCACTTAGACAACTTCGCATAAAGCTTCTTCTCTTGCAAGGTCCTCAACACTATTCTCAGATGTTCCGCATGTTCCTCCTCGGTCTTAGAGTACACTAGAATATCATCAATGAAAACTACTACGAACTTATCCAAATATGAATGGAAAATCCGATTCATGTACTCCATGAACACTCCCGGTGCATTAGTTACTCCAAAAGGCATGACTGAATACTCGTAATGACCATATCTTGTCCTAAATGCAGTCTTTTGAATATCCTCCGCCTTGACTCGAATTTGATGATATTCGGACCTCAAATCAATCTTGCTAAACACACAAGCACCCACTAACTGATCCATTAAATCGTCAATCCTTGGCAACGGGTACTTGTTCTTGATTGTCACTTGATTCAAACGACGATAATCAATACACAACCTCATACTTCCATCCTTCTTCTTCACCAAAAGCACAGGTGCTCCCCACGGCGATACACTCGGACGAATAAACTTCTTCTCTAGTAACTCTTCTAGTTGCTTCTTTAGTTCACTTAACTCAGATGCCGACATTCTATAAGGTGCCATAGATATTGGACTTGTACCAGGTACCAAATCAATAGTAAACTCCACTTCTCTTTCTGGAGGCATATCTGACACATCCTCCGGAAACACATCGGGAAATTCTTGCACAACCGATAGTTCCTTAATTCTAACTTCATTCTCAATCTTCAAAGATGCAAACATAGCAAACAATTCACCATGCTCCAATAAGGATTCTCTTACTTCTTTCCCACTCATCAACTTAGACTCTTCTTCCAACTTCGGAAATGTGATCACTTTCTCACAACAGTTAATGTGGACTCTATTAAAGATTAACCAGTTCATACCAAAGATCACATCTATACCGCTAAGTGGAATACACACTAAATCCATATCAAAATATTTACCAAATATGGTCACAGGGCATTTACGACAAACAAGTTGAGTAGTGACAGAACCACTAGCAGGGGTTTCTATTTCCATACAGCCAAACATTTCAGACACAGGAATATTAAGACGCTTCATGCATTCAAAAGATATAAAAGAATGTGTTGCTCCGGTATCAACAATCGCAATTAAAGGAGTGTCATAGATGAAACACGTACCTCTAATGAGATTGTCCACTTGTTCCGCTCCGTCTCCACTTAAAGCAAACACCTTTCCAGTCGTTTTCTTTGGCTTCTTACATTCCGGACTCTTGTGACCTTCTTCACCACAATTGAAACAAGTAACCTTCTTCTTACATGCATCAACCTTGTGTCCAAACTCCCCACATCTAAAGCATCTATCTCCTTTTGGGCAATCATAGGAACGATGACCCAAAGCACCACACTTAAAGCACTTGTCATTAGCATTTTTTCCCTTCTCGCCACTACTTCCAACTTTGCCCTTGTTCCTCTTGTCATAAGGCTTACCACGGTCTTGACTTTTTCCTCTCTTATCATTCATCTCCTTGTAGTAGCTTGTCTTAGCTTTACCATCCAAGTCACAAATGTTGCTCTTATTCACCAAGTTAGCAAAATTCCTTATCTCCAAGATTCCAACCAATTGCTTAAGATCGGGACGCAAACCACTTTCGAACTTCACACACTTATCCCCTTCCGCCTCTACGGTGTTGTAGTGTGGACAAAAACGACATAAGTCCTCAAACTTGGTTGCATACTCCGCAACCGACAAGTTCCCTTGCTTAAGCTCCATGAATTCCACTACCTTTCGGTTTCTCACGTCCGTTGGAAAGTACTTAATCAAGAACTCCCTCTTGAAGATATCCCAAGTGATCACGGCTCCATCATAACCAAGTCTTTGAGAAGCATTCTTCCACCAATAGTTAGCATCATCTTGAAGCATGTAGGTTCCCAAAGTCACCTTTTGAACTTCCGAGCACCTCATGGCTCCAAAGATCTTTTCCATGCCTTCGAGCCACTTTTGAGCTCCTTCGGGGTTGTAGCCACCTTTGAACGCTTGTGGATTGTTCTTCAAGAACCTCTCCAACCTCAATTCATCCTCATTACCCCTTAGGTTCTCTTGTGCCAACCTCTCGGCCGTTCTTGCCGCCGTCTCTTGTGCCATAACATTTGCCATGTATGTCACCGCATCCGCCATTGCTCTATTAGCCGCCATCACCTAAACAACCAACCAACCAAAAGAAATCCAACCTTACGTTAGACTAAGGATACTAAAAGTGTTCACTACACTCAAGCACCTATGGGTATACTAACCTACTTGATCCGATATGGACCAACCAGGCTCTGATACCAAAATGTAACACCCTAATCGATATATGCCCAAATATAAATACTATAAAACAATCATACATCAATCAAGACATTACGTGTGATAACTTTCCAAGTAATAATGAACATGCATACATTCATTTTAAATAACAACGGAAGCATCATAATTAAATCATAAATCATTACTCGAAGTACTAAATAAAAATCCAAAACATCGAAGTTATAAATATTATTACAACTTAGACTAGGTCCTTCTACCACAAGGCCTATCCACATGATCTGAAGTTACATCTTCATCATTCAAGTCATAACATAAACAAAGTATTAGCAAGGTCATACAAGTATCAAACAAACGAACCCAATACTAGTTCTAGCAAGGTTACAAGTATCAGAGCAAACCCTAGACTTCTAAGGTTCCTAGAATTTCTACTCTTCATCCTTACCACGCTAAGCTAGTTCCACAAGCTAAGTCTCCGAGCAACGGATTCACTCCTCAAGAGAAGAATCTGGACCCAAACCATTCAAATACACAAAAATAGAGAGTTAGTTATGATTCAAGTTCATAATAATAAGTATAGCATATACTCATATCATGCATAATAATAATCATATCATAATTGACGCATAACCGTCTCATGTCATAAACACAACACTCATGGTAAAGGCAATAGCATAATCATATCAATTCGCAAGATATTAAAGTAAGATCACATTATCTCAATCACATAGAAAGTCAATGGCACTTATCAATTATCAAGTAGAATGCACATTTACTCCTAATGCAACTAATGCCATCAAATGGAATGTCTCAACCTAGACACATATAAATGCATGTGGTACCCGCATCAAATTCGGATAAACATATATCCATCGCATCAAGTCAGTTTTAAGTCATGTGGGACTTCGCATCAAATTGACTCATGAATGCATGAATGTGTACATACCCAATAATGATGATACCCTAGACAACTACTCATGAATAATAGGCCGCTCAACCCTATTACTCCTTCACAATTCGCATCAAAATCACATCATCATATCATCATACAAGGTATTCATTCAAGCAAGCATAATGTCAATCAACTATATCACAATTCATAAATCCTCATCACATAATCCAATCCATATGAATATAAGAACATAACATCCTCATTTGTGTTCTAGAATTCCATTACTCTAACTTACATCATGTTATAAGATCATATCCCAATCACATAGCAACCATAGGATTCATTTTAATAAAGAAATAAAACTGTTCATACTGTACCAACTCGCCCCAGCGAGTGGATGGCGAGCTCATGGCGAGCTAAGTCAGAAGCTACTGTAACCACTCGCTACCAACTCGCCACGGCGTGCTTCCACTCGCCTGGCGAGCTACGACTCGCCATGGCGAGCTCATGCATTTCTGGAATTTTCCAGGAACATGAATGCTCGCCACAGCGAGTAATCTACTCGCCCCGGCGAGTTCATACAGAAGGCAAAACTCTGCTTCGGTTTTGAACTCAAATCCATCAAAAATCCCATTTTTCAACATGAAAACCTTAAAAGCTATTAACATTAGGTCTATCTAACATGTATAAGCTTAGAAGTACAAGCTTTAACATCATCAAACACCATTTCATGATAAAAGCAATGATTTTTCCAAAGTTTCTCAAAAACCCATTTTCAAAACATCAACAACATAAATCATTCAATTAACACGAAATTGTTCATGGAAATTCGAAATAGAAGCATATAGTAACATGTTAACATCATACAATAACATATAAAGCTATAAACACATTCCCATGATCCTCATTTCCCACCCAAAGAGATGAGAGGGTTTGGGTGTGGAGAGTAGACTTCTCCCCCCTCTTTATTCATCTCACATGAATTAAAACTACTCTCTAACCTTAAGTGATGATGAATTCCTTGATTCTTCTTCCTCTTCAAGCTTTCTCTATTCTTCCCCTCTACTTCCTTCTCTTCAAACTTTCTCTTTCTACCTCTTTTCTATTTCTTAAGTTATGAGAAATATTTCTCTACTCTTACCACTCTAATCTAAACCTAGTTAGCCAAAGACAATAATAACCTCCTTACTAACTTAGGCCCAATAACATATAAATCCAACCTTATTTATTCTAACTCCACCAAAACTTATTCTATTCAAACACTACTCTTTCCTAAAATAGCCACAATTCTATTAAAATTACTAACCCATCATAAAATACTATAAAAAGGCAAATCAACTCTAATTAAAAATAAAATAAATAAATACGGGTGTTACAATCAACGTGCTATTTATAGATGAGGAGGCTCCTTGATGTCTTGAGCTTCAAGTATGACCGTTGTGAGTGAGGAAATAGCCGTTGTGAGACATAAGATATGAAAGAGAAAATCTGTCTCATAAAGTGATCTTCCCAGAACGTTCTCCCATTGTTCTCTGCCAGAAGGGCAGAACGTACAATGATGATCTGAGTTCTTGGAACTTGATTGAGAGATTCCTGATCATATAGTCGTTGCAAAAGTGTTCAATTTGAATTAAAACAGCTCATCAAATGGCTGGACAAATATCAAACAGTTTGGACACTTTGCTGGCAAAACTGGGAGATCGTTCTCTGATCATTCTCCGATCATTCTCCAAGCTCATGGATGAAATCACACGTGATTAAATGAGCTGTTGATAGTTGTCTTGCAGCTGGAGAGCTTCAGTCTATGAAGATAGAGCAACTATTCAAAACTATTCACTTGTCCTTGCAAGTACATAAAGTCTTGGTCCTTGTAAGACTTTATGGGAGAATGTAGCAACCCCTTGTCCTTGTTCCCTTAAATCATGGGTTGATGTCTTCAGCATCACTTCAGTGTGTTGTATCATTTTCATTGGTCTTAGATTAACTCTTGAAGGAATACTTTTAATAACATGAAGCCTTGTCATGAATATTTGAACTTATTGATTCCTTAAAAGTGCTTCTTTGAACATAAGCCTTTGTTCAAAAATGATTCCCTGCCTTAAATGACTTATGCACTGTTATGATCTTGCATTTACTTCCATGAAAAAGTTCTTTCTTGTTTCTACCAAGTTGACTTCTGAAAAGTGATTATTCCTTAATCACATGAACTTAGAAACATGGTTTAGTGTCATTCTGAGAATGTTCTTCTGGGCAGAATCTTCAAATGATGTTTTGTTTGTATCTTGTGAGTGAAACTTATTGATTTAAATCCTTTAAAGCTGTCTTAGATTAAATCACTCAAAAGCACTTGTTAGATAACAAAATGATCAGAATCAAATTAAAATTTAATTAAGGGTTTGTTATCTTTAAAACATCAAAATGGATTTTGTCTCAACAAACTATTCAATCATGTTATGCCTAACAGTTCCACCATCGAGTGTGTTTCTCTCAACATGACCATTTAGGTCATACCTAGCTCAGCTCCACCCTTCACTATTCAGGACATGCCTATCTCAACTTGACCATTTGGTCACTTTGAGCTCCACCTAGACTAATCACAACAAGCTCACCGTGAGTTCAACTAGGCAAGTCATTTGGGTCTTCAATTACTAACCACGTAAAAATTGTGATCCTTATGAGAATTGCTTTATAGACTATCACATATTATGCATGAAAGAGAGACGTGAGCTACACATTATTAAGCTCTATGTTCCCTACACGAATAAGTGACGTGAGCTACGCGTGTTACAACTCCACACGTTCTACACGGATGAGCTGCACAAAGAAGGATCTATATGTCTTTAGTTCTTGTACAAAGGAGTTGTGCGTAGATCTCAGAGGTGTAACCTATTTGGCTTGGACGTCCAAGGAGAGACCAATTAGGTTAATAAGGAATGAGCTATAAAATGTGACACTTATGAGGCAAAATACTCAGTCATTTTCAGAGTTCATGGATTTCCACATATGACATATCACTAAGCAACTCACTTGTTGTATCCAACTTGGTTTTACATACGTGAAAAGATGTATTTATATAATTTACATCCTTAAAATCAGAATAAAGGGTGGTGGCGATACTGAGAGGTGGCCAAGATGGGCCACAAACCACTCGCACATGCAATATATATATATATTTTATAGATTATTGATTATTCTTTCCATTGTTCATTGTTATAGCTAGTTTTGTTCTTCCTATTTGTGTATTTCAATAAGCAAAAATTCATTAAAAGAAGTATAAGGGGTATTAAAACTCTTACAATCGCTAAGATCCAGATCGAGCATCATAGCGGATGACTACTACCCACCTTCTATAAACAATTGTTCTGCCAAATCAAATTCGCGGAAGTCATACATTACTAAATACAAAGACTCCTACAAATTCAGTAAGACAAAACAACTTGGTGACTCAAATAAGAGCTGAAATTTTGTTCAACCCACATGATAGATGTTGAATACGATGTCTGGGACAACATGTACAACTTTACTATAACAGATTTACACTATAATCAATTAAATAAAGCAATAAAGAACACATAATTTAGTAACCCGGTTCAGTGCAACATCACCTACTCTAGGGGCTTCCAACCCGAAAAAGGTCCTAGCAACTCTTGTGAGCACTCAAAACATTAATTAGGTTTGAGTATCCTTAAATAGCAATGCAACTTCTGGACTTTTCTCCGGGCTTGAGATTTGGTCAAGTCCAAAAATATAGACAATTCTGCCTTTTGATTTGTTTTAAAAATACCTCCACTAAAAGATAAGATTTGTTTTTAAATAATTAAATTTAATCTTATCTAATTCTCAAAACAAATCTAATTAAAAACTTGGTAACCAATCTTTTAGAAACAACCGGTAATCTCGCTTAAAAAAAATAATCGAATATCTCTCTCAAATAATAACAAACACGCGTACTGATTACGCACAAATCATGACCTATAGACAGGGCCAAATGTTGCACACATACTGGAACATCTTGTTCAACATATTACACCAAAACATCTTATACTACCCATATTATTGTTTTGACAAATACGGCAAATCAAAAGGAACAATAAGAGCAAAGGACACTATGCTCCTAACACATCCTACAAATACAGTAAGACAAATACATACTCTTTTGCCTTACTTCTCACATCATGTGAGAAGTAACATCATGTGAGAAGTAAGGCAAAAGATTCACATCATTCCGAGATGCCATTCTCAAGTCTCAAAGCATGAATTCAGATAGGTCAACGCTAGTCATCTGGATTTGTCACACCTTATGAGCTGGAACACATATTTGTACGATCACAACATAGTAAACAAATGGATAATACTATATGAATTTTTTTTCAAGTCTATTTTTATAAGATTTTTTTTTGGAATTTTCATTTGCATTAACTATTATTTTACAAATATATCCTTAATTAGTTTATATATATTTTCTACAATCTATAGCAAATATATTGATATAACATTTATTAATTGTCTCTTGTCAAAGATAAAATTGTAAAAATCATATCAATTACCAGTAAATTTAATATCACAATTAACATTCTTAATTCTTATAATTTATTCAAATGAGTCTAATATTTAAGGATGGAGGTATTACATATCTCATTTTTGCTTGTTTTTTAAAAAAAAAACGGGGGTAGTATTATTATATGTGTAATCCTAAATAGTGTCCATTGAGTACTGGTTAAACATACTACAAAAAGAAATTAAAGACAAAATTAATATTGAGAAGATAACTTTTTATATTTTTAAGATATTAAATATACAAATTCCAAAAAAAAAAACTTTATTAATACAGTGTCTCGGAGACACGATGTAATATTTCGCTTATAATATTGCTCTCTATTTATAACACATTTAATTCACTAGTACAAAAATACCTTTAGAGAAAAGTTCTTAAGTCAGTTAATGCTTCCACCTGACTTAAGAAAATGCGTGGTGGCAGTTTCGTAAATAAATTTAACTTTCTTAAGTCAGTTTTGTTGTTAACTGACTTAATAATAATTAATATAAAATTCATAACCTTGTTGTTAGGTCACGTGTAGTTCATTTGGCTTAAGAAACCCTTTATATTAAGTCAGGTGTCTCTTGACTGACTTAAGAAACCTTTTTTCCTTAAGGCAGGTGTCTCTCACCTGACCTAAAAAGTATAATTTAATTTTACAAAATAAATTATAATATGTAGCAGATGGGAATCGAACCCAGTCCCTTATTATAAAAATCAAATCCTAATTTTTTTAAAAGAAAAATCAAATCTTTGATTTAAAAAAAAAAAAACAAATCTGTTAAACTAAATTCAAATCTTATTATACATTCAAAAAAAAAAAAACAATCTGTTAAACTAAATTCAAATCTTATTATAAAAAGTAAAATAGAGATTTGTTTTTTAATAATTTCAAGGGAAGATAAGTATAATCCTCCTTCTTCGTTTTTTATATGATCCCTTCTTTATTAAAATTAAAAAAACATAAATTGCCGCCTCTAAACTATATGTCGCGAACTTTCTTTTTCTTCACCACATATTCCTTTGAACTGTCGCATCTTCTTCTTCGCTGAAAACCCTAACTTTCAAACTCTTCAATCCCTTCACCGTCGCAACTTTTGGTGTTTTCAATCTCTGAAATCAAACTCTCAATCTTGAGTAGGTATGTAATCTGCAAATCTAATGTTCTATAAGAAATTGGGAATTAAGTTAGCAGTTTTATCAAATTTTTCTTAGTTTTATTTCTGCAATTATACTAATGTAATCATAATAATAATTATTATTTTTCTCTCTAAACAGACACATGGGTGATGCATCTGGTCCTTCGCAAAGTGGGTTGAATACTCAATCAACCAAAAAAAGAAAGGGAAGAAGATGCACCCGGATGAAACGATTGCAACTTTCGGCTGCACGGAATGAGAGAAAATTGATTGATCTTTATTGGTGTTAATCTTGTTGCGTCTCCTGCTGATCTTTTTTGTTTTATCTGGTTTTAATTTGTGTTGGTGGCTGTAGAATTGTCAGGCGTGTTTCTCTTTTGGTGGGGCAGCTTGTGCCTTGTAGTTAGGAGTATTGTTAGTGCCTAAGCATTTGTTGTTTGTGTTAATTGTAACAGCCCCATGCATTTTCACAAGGGGGATATGCTTTGCTAGAGAAAAATATGATGGCAGATAAGTTAAAAGAAAGATAACAAGCAGCTGGAGGGTCAGAGGTTCCACCACCACATCATGAGAAGTGGAAGAAAGCCCGAATAAAACCATCAGGAGAGTATATATCAGAAGACACGCGTCTTATTGCAGAAAAAATTGTAAGTAGTTATACAATTGTTTTTCTTGCACTTCTAATATGCGGTTCTTGTTGCAGAAAAAATTGTAATGATTTTGTTTTAGGAGTGTTATATGATTTTGAATTTTTCAAATTTGATTTAGGAGTGTTATAACATATTTAGAGAGCATTCCTAGTAACCAGTTCCTATTTTGATTTAGGAATGTTACAAAGTTGCAGTAACAGTCCTAGTATAACTATCAGTGTTTAAGTTGCGCTTTTCTCCTCTGATTGTCTCTTTCATTTAGACTTTAATAAATTAGTTATCTATACTCTTGAATATAGTTCTAGACTATTTTAATCTTTGCATCCGATTTAAATTTAGATTAGGATGTCTTATTTTTAATCTATATGCATGTAAAAACTTAAGTGAGTCTAGAAGATATAAAGGTTTTAGTGTATTGTAGTCATCATTTGCACTTTCTCATAATTAATCATACGAAGCTTGAAGTAGTCTTTCTATGTTCATTGGGAAAGAGGCCGGATAAAAAAATCTATAAATTCTTGACACATAAGTTTTCAATTTATAAACCGTACATAAACTATGTGACATGTAGAGTCTCTGGATTAGGCTTTGTATCTCTTATGGTTTGAGATTTTTTATTTTTCCTATTCATGCATTGTGTTTGTAGTTTTGGTTTTGTACCCTTTTAGTCCATGACCATTACTTTTGCCATTGGATATCTATTAATAATAAATTTTGCTTATTCTAAAAAAATTGTAGAGCTTTGGCAGCTTATTATGAGTTACAACGTACGAGAAAGCAGAAGAAAGTGAATTGGTTATTTCCCACCGTAAGTTGTCAACTTTATATTTAAATGGATAATTCCATATATATATATATATATATATATATATATATATATGGGAATGTTAATGCACACCCACTCTTTTTTATGAAGGTGTGCATTAGCAACATACACCTTAGGGTGTATTTAATAACTTTTTATTTATCTTTTGCTAACACACACCTTCTGAAAAATAAGTTGGTGGATTATAGCAAATGCCTATAGGAGTTGCTAACGTACACCCACTTATTTTTTAGAAGGAGTGTTTTAGCAACATACACCTGAATGTGTATTTATTTATTTTTTAGTTATAACTTGCTAATACACACCTTCATAAAATTGAGTGGGTGTGTTATAGCATATCCCATATATATATAACACGTTGAATAATATTTACTCACTAGTTGACGTTCACATTAATTTGATCATATTAGATTTTATAGTCAAAAGTAAAAGGCTAGTTATATGTGCGGCTATTTTATCATGATTCGCATGTTGAACATTGTATCTGCGACTCTTGTTGGTTCATGGACACAAGTAAGTAATATAATTATGTTAACAAGTTGCATGTATCACTTAATTAGTACAATTTTTTATGTTGATATAGTAATTTAATGTTATGTCAACATTTATTTATACAGATATTTGGGGATTCAAAGTCATTTCAAAAAGATGAAGTTAAAAATGTTCAAGAACGCTGTGCAAAAATTATATTGGAACATATTAAAGCAAGCACGGACAATCATATGAATTCGGGTGCAATTATGTGTTGGATATTGGCTAGTCTTTAAGGTTTTTAGTTTTGATGGTATTTTGATAAGTACGCAGTTGCTATTTCACCTAGGTAGTTACTCTTTGTTTATGCTAGCTTTTTTATAAGACTAGTTATATTTGTTGATTTTTCATTTTAGAGCAACTGAACTTGCCTAGTAATGTTGTGTACTTGTTTTGATTACAAAAATATTTTAATTTGGTATGACAATATTTTTACTTCTACGATTTTATTTTGAAATATGGTAATGGAATATAATATGATGTTGCTGAATATTTCTTTTAATGAATTGATATTATAGTGTGTGTGTGTGTGTATATATATATATATATTGTGCAGAAAAAAAAAAAGGTGCTATTATAAAAAAAACAACCTGCCGGAAAAAAACTTCATAGGTCGGTTACTAATAGCCAACTTAAAAAGCAACTTTCTTAAGTCGGTTAGACGTGCCTTAAAATCTGGACTTCTTAAGACGCATAAAGTTTAACTGACTTAAAATATAGTTTGTTAAGTCAGGTTCAAGCCGTCCTAACAAGTCAAAACTTGTTATGTCAGGAAAACTTAAGCCACGCACAGAACCGACCTAAAAAGTGGTTAGGAACCGACTTAAAAAGGCTTTTTTGCACTAGTGATTTAACAGGTTTTATGCATGAACAATTGTAATTAGTAGTCCACCGGTCGTAATTCAGCTTATAAATGTCTATAGACTATATTAGATCAAATGCATCCGTCTATGTGGTGAGCGTGCGTCGGCACCAGATCACAAAATTTAATAATCCTACAATGATTAATATATATTGTCAATGTTCAAAAACTGAAATATCAAACGATGTTAGTTTGAATTCTAGTGGTAAGAAGCTCCTTCCAAGGACGTATACCTGAAGAATACGGGTTTCGATTCTTAGGAGGAACAACGTTTGGGTAATGCGCTGATATATCAAATGTGTAACGTTAATAGATTAGTTAGATTATGCTATATACTTGTGTGTAGGATTTTTTGTTCAAATCCAAACATTACCATTTTTTCTGCATTATTTTAGTTCGCAATAAAATATTAATATCAGTCATTTGAAATTAAATTAAAATTGTTCAAATAATTTTAAAAACTTAAAAAGTGAAATTCCATTATTCTAGAACCATTAATTTTTCATGGAGAAAGCATTCATTTTTACTTTTAACACTTCCACCCTCTTCAATTCTTAAAAGGTGATTCAGTTGTGAAATTAAGCCGACTTTTTTAAAAAGAAAAAAGATTATTAAAAGTATATAAAATGTCATTTGTTTTTTTATGGCCAAAAATGTCATTTGCTTATAAACAAAATGAATATTAATAGAGAATTAAAACATGTTTTAGTTGTCCGGTAAAGATAGCTCAGTCACTCTCACTGCAGTTAGGTCTTCAGGGGACAATTAGGCGACATCCATATTAGGCTTAAGAGTATAAATACAAGCGAGTTTGATATTTTTATACAAAATTTTAAGATATTAGTTTTGTGGGTCATTATTGAAGGGGTCGGTGTTCGAACCCTAAATTTTGCACTTCTTCACTCTATAAATTATTTCATAGTACAATATAAATTGTTTTGATCATATTACACGAATTAAAAAATGTAATGATTGTTGTATGAAAAAGATAAATTATGAGTTAGTTTAAAAATTGTCATTCATTAATGGTATGTGAAAGACAAATTATAAAATTGAAAGAAAAAAGAGAAATAAATAGTTACGGATATAATTGAGAAAATAACACTAAATACTTCATTGGTAATATAAAGCCACTTATAATTTGATACAATTTTTTTTCTTCCCCAGGCATTTCAGCCAACAAAATCATATCTACTTTGTTTATCATGTGAAAAATAATTTGTTATGAGTTCATTGAGTATGATAAAATATTCGTTTATAAGCAATCTGATGAGAAGCTAGTTCAACATTAATTCAAGACAATTTTTTCTTTCCTTTCTACTCTTTAACCCCAAACTGGAATTCCTTGGGCACTTGGAAGACTACCCTAGGCCATTAACAGGAGCAAATTAAAGAGCACATTGAATTGAAATGACAACTCATACCTGTAAGACTAATTAATGATAACTATACTACTTTTGTTACGATTTCTCAATTTAAAACTTAACTTTACTGGACTTCTGAAAGAAAATAAATAAGTCATATTCTCCTGGTCGTAAATATAAACAACTTTTTATTTTTTAGATTTATTCAATTATTGATATATCTGGTTTGTATTTTAAGTCATGCCCATTAATAATTGAATGAATTTAAAAAAGAAAAATTTGTTTATATATGAAATTGGAGTAATATATACTTAGATAACGCTGAAGGTTATTACATACAAAACATTTCATGTCAAAAAATAATTACATATAAAATATGTTATATCGTAAATCTTTATTATTGCATAAACTAAAATTACGTTAGGAAAAAAAAATCTCTATTCATAGTTTCATACAACATATATATCTTTGATAAAAAAAATACAACATATATATCTGAAAACAATAAATGATTAACCATCTTATTTCCATACCTCCAAAACAAAATTGGTGGTTATTTCACTTATTTGAACAACCATCCCAAGATTATAATGGAAAATCCTAACCTTGCATGCACATACCAATATACCATAATATCCAACACATACTATATATATAGTGTTTTCTTCATAGACATATAAATAATAATTAAACATGATCATCAAATTCTTATTTAGCCATAATAACTTTATGCTAAATAATTAAAAATATATTATTAAATTAATTTTTTTTTCAATTTTTTATTATAATAATAGTAATAATAATTTATTATAAAAGAGGGGCCCTTTGAGGAGCACCTTTTCTTCTACTTCCAAGAGAAAGGACAATGCCAGGGAGATATCTATTGGATTTGTTCTTCTTCTTGGTGCTAGTGATGACATGATCTTGATCATGGGCATTAATGGAGTAATTAGAAGAACTTGGGCCAATGTGGTTGAGATTGTTATCTTCATCAATTACCTCAGATCCATCCACTCTTAGTCCCTCGAATTGTGATATTGCAAAGTCAGATTCATCAAATCGATGTAAAATGTTGGACAAACTTTGACCTTGGTACACCATGAAATCTACCTGCACTTTTTCTTGTTAGCATTTATTTTTTAATTAAAAAAATAAAGATACGTGTTAAAGAAACAAATATAAAAATTATTTTTTGAATTTTTAAATTTGGGTATTTGAATTTTTTTAAATACTAAATTTATTATATTATTAAAACGAAAATTTCTATATTTTAGGGAACATTAGTCTTTTTTTATAATAAAGCAAAATTAATTTTGAGGCTTTGCCAGATTCGGATTTTCTGTTGTAGAGAATCACACTGTTTCACGCTATTTTACATCTCAATCATTGATTATTAGATCGAATGAATCAGAATCAATTATTTACAAAATTACCAAAAACAATCTCAACCACACGATTGTGATTGGACGGTCCTTAACTGTTACAAATTTTCCCTAAAATGAAAAAGAGATATTATTGATATTTTTATTAATTAAGGGTTTTTCTATTCTGCTATATATTTTTATTTTTATATCAATCATTTATTTTCCTTTTATTAATGGTATTAATGATACTTTTATTAATTATATAGTGAGGGATTCCGATAATTCAAAATTCGGCCGCGAGATAAATAAAATCTATAAAAAATTGTCCGAACTCGGATTCTTCAGAATTTTTTTATAGTAACTTACAGGTATAAAAAATTAAATAGTTTCTATTAGTTCTATAAATGGTAGTTAGAAAATTAATTTACCCAAACAGGGGTCCTCATACAATTTGTACCTGTCACATATCATATTTACTGCTATATAATTTTCTCCCTAGTCCCCTCACCTGTTTTTACCTCGGTCAAATGATTCACCATTTATTAAGGAAAGGATGCAATTCAAGTGGAAAAAAAATCGAGGAAATAATGTGGACAATAGCCCATTGGATCGTAAATATAAAATAATATTTAAATCTAAAAGACATTGAGAAAAATTGATCGATGATTGAAATGTAAAAATAAAAAAAAATTGAGAGAAAACAATTGAAAGGATCTATTCTCCTTTCTATCGAACAAAAAGTTTAGATAAAAGTATCCTCACAGATTTAAAGGCCACCCTTCCGGACCGAGCAAGCCACTAGGGTTTTTGTATCTTTTGGTGCAAACAAAGCCTAAGCATGATCCTTTTTTTTTCCTACTACTTCGCTGCATTAAATATTTATTTTCTAAATAAAATATATCAAATCTTTACATTATTGGTACTTATCTAGTTATCTTGATGCTTGGAGTAAGTTTCCATAATTTTATTAGATTTTACAACTTGTTTTCTTCTTTAATGCAAAACAGTTTATATAAATAATTAAACTTTTATCAAACTCTATATATATATGAAATAATCACATATAAATAAAAAACTTACAATAAGTTGCGCCGCTAAATTAAAATTAAACATCTAATATTTGTATCAATGAGTGACAATTGTTTCTCTTGTAAAGCATCACTGCACCCTATTTATGAATATTATTATTATTATTATTATTATTATTATTATTATTATTATTATTATTATTATTATTATTATTGAGTTTGTTGTTTGATAGAGTTAAATATAGTTTCTGTGATTTGTTCTTTTCTATATTCATGCTTTTTAAAATTTTATTTATGTTTTTATTAAATTGATGTGAATTTTTTGTCAAAAAAAATTGGACGCGCTATATTGATGTAATTTTTTTGTCAAAAAACAAATTGGAATGCTTTGTTAACATTGAATTTTATCTCAAATTGTAGTTCCAGTGTTTTGTTAAAAACTTCATTTTATTGGACATTGCATTATATATGTAGGGGACCGGGGTTTGAATCCTGGTCATCCCACTTATCCATCATAAGGGTGGAATTTCTAGCCTTTAGGTTAGTTGACAAAAATAAAACTTCATTTTATTTTATTTTGACAATAACTTCATTTTATTGTTAAAAACTTCATTTATCGGATATTGTTAAAACTTCAATGTATGAAACGTATTGTTTGAAAAAATAATAGCAGGAAAAACATAAAAAAAAATTATAGCCGAGAATACACAAATGACTATAATATTTGAAAAAAAAAATTGTAAACCGATCAGCCAAACCGTATCGATGAAGTTCATCAATTCAGACATTCTTTTAACCAAAAACTGATCCAAACTGATTCAATTGCATCCCTATTTGTTAGCATTTTCCATAAAACTGAGACCAAAAAATAAGAAAGGAAAGTGAGAAATGGGAAAAAACCTTGCATGAGAGAGAACAAAAATGGAATGGGTCCTGAAGAATCCTGTCACAAGTGAAGCAAGCATTGGTTGTACCTTTGCATGACCTTGATTGTGGCCTTTGATTTAAAAATATCACTTTGGCACTGTTAATAGTATAGGGCTGCAATCCAATACAAACAATCAATAACTTAATTAAAAAAAAGTTTATAATTATGTTTACAAATTATTTATAGACAGTTGAATATATTTTTAATCCCTTTAAATATACCATCATTCATTTTAATCTCTTTAAGAATTTCATTGAACTTTTGTCTTCTAAATTTTTCTTTCTTCAATTTTAATTTACAGTACTATTTTACAAAAATTTAGGTAACACATATACTTTAAATGAAACATACTCCCTCTAATTAAATAATGTTCTAATCTAATACTGTTATTCAATGAATCTAAAATATAAAAAGTTGCTTATATATGAAATCGAAAATAATACTCCTTCCATATCAAATTATAAGTCACTTTGAGAAAAAAATTATAACAAATTATAAGTCGTTTTACATCACCGATGAAACATTTAATACTATTTTATTATTATACTCTTAACTATTTATTTCTTTTATCTTCTTTCAATTATACAATTTCTCTTTCTCATATGATTAATGAAGGACAATTTGTAAACGTACTCATAATTTAATTTTTCCATACAAAATTTATTACATTTTTTAATTGGTTTAATATGATCAAATAAACTTATGTTATAATACGAAGAGAAGAGAGAATACTTCATTTATAAACAAACAAACATCTTGTCAAATAAAATAGTTAAATAAACCAATAAACATTTCTACATTGTTTCTTTACATAATTTTGTCTTACCTGAATATTGGAACAATCAATGAGCTTTTCCAGATCATCCAATCGAATTACATTGTGGTAAACATACCTTCTCACCTATACAGCACCATGAAAACTCATGAGTAGTCAAACAAATGTTATAAATGAGGTCAATAGTAAACAAGTAAAAAAAAAACAAAAACAACTACTTTCCATTTTTATATCAATAAAGTTAGCTCAAGTTTCTAGTCTCCTCCTTTCTCTGTTTGTTTTTCCATGTGGGGGCAAACTTAACTGTCACTAGTCACTATAGCATAATTAATGAAATCAAATGTAAATTTAGACATGTTAATTTTACTGTTTTCTACCAATTTAACACATGAACTAATAATATAAAATTAATTAACTAGAATTCCAAAAATAATAATAATAATTCAATTTCACTAAAAATCATACATGATATGGCATAAGAGTTTATGAATTCCAATTTTATTCATTTTCTAAATTTAACTAAATATATCATACATGATATGGTATAAGAATTTAATATTTATACAACCTTTTTTGTTTACACAATTTATACAACCTAAATGTAAAAATTTCCACAGTTTATAAATATTTATAATTGAAATCAAATATTTTAATAATTTAACGATTGTGATCGATAGTGTAAAAGTTATACTGTCAATATTTAAGGATTAAATTGAAGTCATAAATATGATACTCCTCCCATCTCTAATTATAAATTTCTTTTGAAGAATTTTATTTTTTTATTATATCGTCAATGGATAAGTGAAATGATTGAGGTTCGAATCCCGATCTCCTGCATATATAATCAAATGTCTCATCAAATGAGTTAAGCTCATGGGACGGAGATGTAAAATTTTAGTGGGGTGAGAAAAAAGTTAAGCAAAAAAAAAGTTACTTTGTTGATAAAAAATTAAGCAAATGTTGACTATTTATACCATATTCATTGTTATTAATATTCCTAATTTACCTTCCATTAATATAGATCAAAATTTCCAATAAACATTTTTATTTTTATAGAACAAATTCCCATGAAGGGAAATTTGAATTTTTCTCGTGAAATATTTTATTGTTTATATATACTAGTAAAACTTAAGGGAGTAAGTGAGTTAAATCCAAAAAAGAAAAACTACACTATAATTAATGTTTGGGTTATATCCCAAATTAAACTACTCCCGCCATATCAAGATATAAGTTATTTACACAAATTATGAAATGTAATTAATATTATATAAAAAAGAAAAATTGCGAGTTAGTCTATAAAATTGTATTCCATTAATGGTATGAGAGAAATAAATTGAACAATTGAAAAAAGATCAAGTAATAAATTGTTAACAGTATAATAAAAAAAATTAAACACTTTTTTAATATTGTAAAACCATTTATAATTTGATACAATTATTTTTTCAAAGCGACTATTATTTAGTATGGAGGGAATAACTAAAAAAAATGTCTAATAAAATCGTGTGGAACTTATAGGAAATCAATTGTTGATGTCGATTACAACATCGACGGAACAATTTGACTCACGATAAGAATGTTGAACCTTCACATGAACTTTGTCATTAATGAAATGCAACATATGTTTTGGGTGAAGTAAGTAAAATGAAAGGATTTATTTAAATGAAAGGAACCAACCAACCCTTGTTGCTATATAAACCTTCCATAAATTCAAGAGAGTAAAGAAATTAAATGAAGTGTGAAGTGAAGAATAATTTAAATAGAAGTGGTGGGTTCTTGTGCAAAAAATTAAATAAAGAGACACAGCATGAATTTGGAATCAATAGGGTCAAACTTTTCGCTTTCAATGAAAGGAACAGCTGATAAACCTTTGCAGGGAGAAATGGATAAAAAAGAGATCTTCTATTAATGGGTAAAAAACCAAAACAAAAAAGCAAGAAACACCAAATACATATGGTGAACCCTTTTGGAAACCATATATAAATATGCATAAACATAGATATGGGAGAAACACCAAATACAATGAGACAATACTGCTGAATTTTCAATTAGACAATTATTTATTACTCTTTTAGTCCCGAATTATAAGTACTTATTATGAAAAATAAATTTTTGACTCTAAATATAAGTTCTATTTCAATTTCCAAAATATTTATTATTATTTTTCAAAATATTATTCTAATTAATATTACTAATTTTCCTTTTTTTTTTACGGATTAGTAATTAGTCTTAAAATATGAAAAGTCAATATTGAATTACATTAAAATGGATAAATAAACAAATTAATATATAAATACTATAAAGAAATGACAATTTAGTAATATTCTTACATAAAATGGATAAATACAAAAATTAATTACATTAACAACTTGTATGCACAAGCATTAGGCAAACAATTTAGGGGCGCACACACATGTTTATCTTTTTTCTCTTATAATTTGAAATAAAAAAATTGAATTTTTTTTATCCTTGTGTTTTAAGACCAAGAAGTAGTTATTTAAACTTGTATCTATATAAGTATTTCTAATATGAGACCAATATTAAGAGACAAGATGCATAGTTTATAAGAAACACATAAAATTCTTTAATCCTACGTTCTCTATCTCATTATAAATGTTTTATTTAAGTTGTGTAGAGTATTTAAAAATATATTTTATCTTTTGTTATATATGTAGGTAGGATAATTGCAATTGAATGGAAGGACTACCGTGTAAATCAAATGATGAGTAAACATTATAAATAGATAGGGTAAACAACATATTTTTTTTTTAATAAAAAATTAATTATCCCACAAAATGAAACATAAGACCACATTCTTAAGAAAACTAATAAAAATGATTACATTTAATTTATGTAATTGTAATAGAAAACTAATTAGCAGTTTATTGTTTAAATTATCCTACATAACTAATAAATTGAATCAATATTACAAATACAAAACATTGAGTTAAGTAAATAATATATAGATGTACTATCTTTTTTGACTAAATTATATAGATGTACTATCATTAAACAAATAGTTCACATTTAATTACATTTTATTTCCAATAAATATAAGACAAAATTTGTTTATAATTAATTGAGAGAGAGTATATAGAAAAGAATCTAGCAGAAACAACCCTGTAACCCCATTAATTGACTAAATTTTGGAAAGTTTTCAAAAGAGAAAATTGCATGGACCAAATTAAACCCCAACAATTTTAACTTTCCAACTTTTTACTCCCCCATTTCCTCATCTGAATGAAATTAGTAATAAAATATAATTAATAAGAAAATACAAAGCAACTCTTTTTTATTTATTTTTTCATAATTCTTTCCGGATTGCAAGATTCCATTAGAGAGATATACACAATTTCAGTGAAAAAAGAACATATAATAAAAATTATTCAACAATTGTACCATAAAAATAAATAATTATACTACAGTTTCATGTGAAATTGCTTTGAAATTCATAAAGTGATTGAAATTGAACCATCTTCAATGTTCCAAAAATGATTAAAAAAAACCCTTGAAGCTACCACCAAGTAAATCCTCCAAAATTGCATGTCAGAGAGATATTATAATCAAAGAAGGTCACGAGAAATTGATTATAAAGAGAGAATTATCATAAAATCCAAATAGATAGAAAACTCTCAAAAGAAAAAAAAAAATGTTAAAGTACTAATTATTAGCTAGCTAGGTAGGAACAAGTGAAAATCCAAGAATTTCCAAATACCCAACATACAATTAAGTGACCTAAAAAAGTTATTAACAAAGTTCAAGAACATAAAAAGATGAACATATAAATTAAAAAAAGAGTCAACATGAAAATAATTCACACCATCACGTGAATATTTTCAATTACCCTTTAATCAATTGAAGTTGACAAGGTGAAAGACATAAAAAAAAAAGCACTTTTTTTATCATTAAAAAAACTATATAATATAATCAATAAAAGGGTTACAAATACAATTAAAATTAAAATAATAGAATTAAAGTGAATTGATGAGGAAATTTTAAGGTATACCATAGATAAATAATTAAGAAAGAATTAATGATATTTATATATGTGAATAATAATAATAATAATAATAATTGGGTATATATATATATAGTAGTAGAATGAATTAATATATGATATATACATATAATATATAGTAATACCTGGAGAAGAGGATGAGAGGTATGAGAAGGTAAACAGTGGGGGCAGATGCTAAGACAACAGTGTAAGCAAAAAATGTTCTTCTCGTTCTTCCTTTGATTTTTGTGGACCCCACAATCACCAAAGAATGTTTCACCCATCAACCTCTCTAGCCATGCAGGTTTCATATTCATCATACCCATATCTATGTTCATGTTCATGTTCATGTCTCCACCATCACCACCATATCCTCCTCTTGATGATGATGATGAAATTGATGAGTACATATCTCTCACCATTTTTATAATAATAATAATAAGAATTTTTCTAATTGATCTCTCTACTACTACTACTACCTTCAAAAATTAACTTCACCTAGCTATATATATAGAGAGAGAGAGAGAGAGAGCTAGCTACCCTTCTTATAGCTATACTTTAATTTGTATTTAATTTCAAATATTTATTATGAGTTGAGATCAGACTTGTGTTTTTCTTTTGATAAATGGTTGATGTTGATTTTTTTTAAAATTTTTTTTAAAATTTTTTTTTTTGGGGGAGATGAGTGTGATAAGTGAGAGAGAAGGTTTATGAACCCTAGTAAAATAAAAACATATAAGAGTGACCTCTCTATTATTCTGGCTATTTATAGAAGAGAGGGATGTGTTTTTGTTGCTTTGTGTGTGGAGAGAGAAAATTAAAATGATGGTAAAAAAAATTTTAAAAAAAATTGATTTTTTTTTTTTAAGAAAAAAATAAATAGAGAAAACATGATGAAGGGATATTGGAGAATTAAGGGGATGATGATGTGTTGGAGAGAGGTGAGTTTTAATGGCGGGAAGACAGCCCACCAATATGTACTATCTGTGCATACTAACAATTTTTGCTCTCAGTAGTCATCTGATCATCTGAGCACCCCACTATGACACCTTCATTTATTAAGGTCTCCCACCTTCGGATTAAAATTCTCTAACTTTCCATCCTCTACCTTTCCCTAACTTTAGGCAAATTTAGACATTTTTGATGTGAGAGAAAAAAATAAAAAAGAATAAAATAAGATGAGAGAGAAGAATTGTAGGAGAGAGATAGAGAGAAAGGTAGGTGACTTTTCCCGCCACAAAGGTAGAGAATAGTTACCCCCCACCTTCACATTTGACCAAATGTCCTTCACCACTCTTCTTTTTCTTTTTTTCACTAACTATAAATATACACTATATGTTATGTTTTATCTTTTTTTGTAGTATTTGGGGTAAATATGTTTGCCTTTTTAATACTATGATGATTTTGTTTGGATTTTTCATGCTTTGTTTGTGTAATTTTATTAGATTTTTGTGTGTAAGATATAGATCCTTAGTGAATTTAGATTTAAGTAGGGTGGATTTGGATATTTAGTAATATTTTTTAATATCAACTAGTAGTATATATCTAGAATAATTACATATGGATGGAAGGTAGGTATGTATAAGTTGCGTCGTTAAATTTTGATCAATTAGATTTAATTGGTGAATAAATTAATTTTAGAATTTTGATCAAAATATGTGTTTACATTTAAGTGTCGTATAATGTCTCAAATAAGACTTTCCGTCCCATAAAATTGAGCCTATGAAAAGAAAAAGCTAAATTGCACAATAGGTCCCTTAACTTATTTATTGGTTTCATATTGGTCCCTTAACTAATTAACGTTATAAATTGGTCCTTTAACTTTAATTTTGTTTGTCATATTGGTCCTTTTTGTTAGTTTTCATGAAAAAACATTAATTTTACTTTCTATTATTCATTATATGAACACATAAATGATTTATTTTGCTAATATTGTTAGTGAATATGATTATGAGTTCAAACATCTATCTTAGATAGAAGATAAATACACTATCAATCTGTTAAAAAGGACTAATATGATAAACATAATTAAAGTTAAGGGATCAATTTGTGACATTAATAAGTTAAGGGATCAATTTGTAACTTTAATTAGTTAAGGGACCAATATGAAACCAATAAATAAGTTAAGGGACCAATTGTGCAATTTAGCCAAAAGAAAAAATAAAATTAGGTTTACTTGCAATTTTGTAAAGATTGTGTTATTGAGTCCACGGAAGCTCGGAAAAAATATCGAGTCAAATGTTATAGAATCATAAGAAAGAGAGACATTACACTCCGCACAAAACTTTAAAACATTATACTCCCCCCGTCCCTATTTATAAGAGTTAGTTTGACAAAACACATGTTTTAAAAAATTAATTATTAGTATTAAATTGGTCGACAAGTTATATAGATTTTCCATATTTACCCTTAGTTATTACTTTCCTATAATTAATAGAGTAAATAAGGGTAACTTTGAAAAAAAAATTAATGTCATTGATAATTGCAAAAGAATCTTGTAAAAAAAGATAAATTTTTTGTCAAACTAGCTCTTATAAATTTTTTGTTAATAAGTCATCTCTCTTATTAATTCAAGATTCTTCTCATTTATAATTGATGTGAAATTTAACTTCATACATTTAAATTTAAACCAATCCCATGATATGTGATGTACAAACTCAAGTTAAATTATAGACCTAATTGTACTTTTGATCTTATTAACAATATACAATATTGGTAGCTAACATTTTTATATTCGAGTGATTTTGGTTCAAATCCAAGATCACCTTTGTGGCACTAGTGAATTTTTAGTTTTAAACATTAAGAACTAATAAAAAAAGTTAATACTACAAATTACAATTAACATGTGATTTTATGTATTAATAATATTTTGTGTTTGAGAATTGCACTACTTCTCCATCGAAAGATGGGATAAGAAAGGACAATGGGTCCTTTACATAGGCTTTGTGACATTGTACATATGACAACATTCATGAATGGCAACTCTAAATGATGAAGAATGGAAATGAAACTGCAATTTTCCCACAATCAAATCCAATGGGTGTGGTTATCTTCCTTTGGGATGAGTTTTGCCAGCTCCTCCTTTATGCAAAATCGACAAAACAATAAAGTAGATGTCATAGAAGGTGAGATTGTTTGAATAATTTTGGATTGTGTACGGTGTAATTGTTAAAATTTTTGACCTAGAAACAACCATATATATGAAAATAAAATATAGTACAAATCAATGAACGTATCTTATGATTGTGATAATTTGATGTCGATAAAACAACTACAAAATCTTTTAATTAAGAACAATAAATAAATAACTTGTAAATTACTAGCAAAATTATAGAATAGCTAGTGACATAATCAAAATCTATGAAGTTCCGATATTCTAAAAATAGTGAAGTATCGTGTTCGATACGTCCTCGATACCGATACTCGTCCGATACGTCCCAGTATTCGTATCGGAAAAGTATCGGTTAAATCATTATTTTTAAATAAAAAATAATATTCGATACTCGTCCGATACATCCTGATACTCTCGTATCGGAAAAGTATCGGTCAAATCTTTATTCTTAAATAAAAAATAATATCCGATACACGTATTTCCTAGTGAATGTCAAACTATTATGTTGTTATACGAATAATTAAACATGTCTATTTTTAGATAGTACTGGTGATGTTTTTTGAGATAGTACTAATGATGTCATTTTTGTATAATACTTAACTTAAGATGTATAACTTAAAATATACCGGTGATCATTATTTTCTGGACAATATTTAACTTAGTATTAATGATATTAACTTATTATCATTAGTATTTTTTGTCTTTGTCACTGTTCTGAAGTCACTATGACATCCGACTATATAAAAGGTTGTTAAGCATTTGAGCTTGTCCCAAAATTTTGATATAAGAATGAATGCTTTATGCTTTTAATTGATCAGCTGCATGAGCTATATAGTTGTCTGCTATTGCTACAGGATGAGCTTGTTGAAGAGGCTTGATGTCATGACTATTATATGTCTTTTGAGCTATTATGTGTCTTTAGTTAGGACCAGAGAGCCCTTGTATGTTGAGCCTCAAACTGTTTTATTCTTGTGCAAACTTATTGGTTTGATTGTACTCCTTATACAATAAACTATTGGCGTTTATAATAATAATAAATTTTTTTCTTAAAATAAATATCATAATTAATATTATTGATTTTATAGTCATGTTTATATGTTGTGCATTTATAATTTAATTTTAAATTTAATTTTTAAATAACGTATCGCGACAGTATCGGAAAGGGGTTTTTTAAAAAAATTTCTGTATCGACGTATCGGTATCGTATCAGTATCGTGTCGCGTATCGGGGCTTTATAGATCACAATCTTCAAGAATTTGTTTGCCTCGTAAGTACAAATCCTCCATAATTCAATAGATCTTTCTCTAATATAACAATTTAAACTCACTAAATTCTGAAAATGTAACTCAAGAAAACTCAATTTTATAAACTAGATAATGATTTATTTTTGTTAACACTGTGGCTTGTAATGGCAGAAAAAAAAATGAAGGATTATTCCATATATCGTGTGACTAGTGGTGTTATAATCTAGTCATATTTAGAGCTGTAAAAATGAGTTGGGCTATCGGGCCAGTCCATTAGCTCTATATTTTTACATGGGCCGGACTTTAAAAAAAATGACTGGGCCTTATCGAGCTAGCCCCCCAGGCCTATCTTTTTCATGGGCCATCGTGGGCTGGCCCCACGGGCTTTTGGGTCGTCCCCTTAAGCATATCATTTTTTTTTGTACAAAAGCATATCATCTTTTTATTGTATCTATTTTATATTCTTTCTATATTTTTTTTTATTTTTTTCTAGTGAAATTACAATGAAGGATATAAAACTTGGAATATGGTTAAACCTACTAAGGATAAATTAAGGATAAATTAGTAACTTTGATAATAATTAATTTTATTATATTAGAAGTAGATATAAAATACTGAGATATGAGGTGGAAATAATAATAATAATAATAATAATGATATGACAAAAAAACTTATTGGATTATGATGAGATTATTTGTTAGAGATTTGTTTGTTTATTTGATGAGGATAAATAGGGAAATATTGTTGTTTGGGGAATTATGTGAGAAAATATAGGGAAACGAATTATATTTTTGGAGATTAAGTTGAGAAATATAACCTAGATTTAGTTGAATATGTTTTTTCAAAATAAAGAAATATATGATAATTAGTTGGGCTAGCCCACTTATATGTCCTGGCCCTCCGGGCCGAGGCAGGCCAGACCAGGTCGGCCCCTTTGACAATCCTAGTCATACTATATCAATTATGTATTGTCCCCTTTCTTCTTTTCTTTTTTTTAATCATTATTATCACTAAGGGTCCGTTTGATCTGCAAAATGAAAGTACTGGACAGAATAGTACATGACAGTACAAGGCAGAACAGCACAGGACAAACATTTACGATATTAAACAAATTTTGTCTTGTATGATATTTGATAGAAAAAATGTTATTTTGGTGATTTAGAAAAGTTGTGCTGAGGACAAAAAGTTGTCTCATGGTTCAGTGGGGGACAAGAATATCTGATTTTGTCCAGTCCCTTGACCCCCAGTTTGTCCAGTACCAGTGACAGTTTTCAAATCAAACACAATACAACAGAAGTTGTCATGTCCAGTCCCCTGTTTTTTAGCAGATCAAACGCACAGTAAGTGACTATATAAAACAATAAACACCAAAGGGTAAGTAACTATTGAAAAATCTATCATTGACCAAGTAATTAAGATTATTAACTGAGATATGAGGTGGAAATAATAATAATAATAATAATAATAATAATAATAATAATAATAATAATAATAATAATAATAATGATATGACAAAAAAACTTATTGGATTATGATGAGATTATTTGTTAGAGATTTGTTTGTTTATTTGATGAGGATAAATAGGGAAATATTGTTGTTTGGGGAATTATGTGAGAAAATATAGGGAAATGAATTATATTTTTGGAGATTAAGTTGAGAAATATAACTTAGATTTAGTTGAATATGTTTTTTCAAAATAAAGAAATATATGATAATTACTTGGGCCAGCCCACTTATATGTCCTGGCCCCCCGGGCCGAGGCAGGCCAGACCAGGTCGGCCTCTTTGACAATCCTAGTCATACTATATCAATTATGTATTGTCCCCTTTCTTCTTTTCTTTTTTTTAATCATTATTATCACTAAGTGACTATATAAAACAATAAACACCAAAGGGTAAGTAACTGTTGAAAAATTTATCATTGACCAAGTAATTAAGATTATTAACGTAAGGCTTGGACTTAGAAGGAATAATTAAAAAAGAAATAATAATCGACAACAACATGTAGAGCTGGTTCTAATAATACTCGGGTGGTAGTTGAACAAGGAGAGTTTGATTTTGCAGCTTGTGGAACTAGCTCAAAATTCAAAGGTAGTTGGATGCAAGTTCTTCAATAATACGGAACGCATTCTAGGGTTTAAAGAGGGTATGCTGCAGCTTGTAGCGATATCCCAAAATTCAAGGATAGTTGGAGGCAATCATTTCTTTAGGAGGATGGATTTTATCACTCCGGAGGATGAGGATTTTACGGGAGAAACTTGTGGAGCTACCTAAAATTCCAATGATAGTTGGAGGCAAGATCTTCAAGAGATTAGAAGGCATTCCAAGGGTTGAAGAGGTGGATATGAATCTTTTGGGACTACAAAGAGTAGTTGAATGCAAGAGGAAGAATCAAACCGGGAAGCTTGTGAGTCTATCAATGGTTGTTGGAAGCAAGTGAAAGTTGGTGTCAAAATCAAGGTTCAAGCGAGACTTGGACTTGATATGTGTCTCGAATTGTCTAAGTTCAAGGTTGGAGAGACCAACTAGATGGTTCAGAGGTGGTTTATGGATAAATTGACATCACCACTGATTTATAGTCCAGATATAGTTGTGTATGACTCAAAATTATTAAGCTACTTGTTTCTCAAGAAAGAGTTAATACAAGATTTCTTCTTTTCTTGTAGTCCATAAAGATGTACCTTGAAGTGCAAGACAAGTAGGTTGGGGTCTATATATACACAACATAGATTTCAATTTTAGAGAGAAATAGAGCAAGAGAGTGAGCAAATAGAGAAGCAAGATGTAGAGGCAAAAATTAGAATTTGCCACCACAAAAGCTATGATTTTAGCGAAAAACAAAAAGGGTTTTTTCTTGGTACAATTCTAGGAATGGAAAAATTATCTCTGGTTTCGTCTTAGGAATACTAAATTATTGAGTCTCTTAGCCATGAGTAGAGATTCAGAAAAATGGTAGAATTATGATTAAAGGCAAATTATTGTAATAGCTTTTGAATTTCGTTGTAACGAAACTCATTGATATAGTAGAATGGAGGGTTGTTCTCTCCCCAGAAGTAAATCATCTTTGAACCGAACTGGATAATCAATATCACATTTGCTTCTTTTTTATCTTGTTTATTTTGCTTGTGATTATTATTGATATCCCTCTTACTGTTTGGTTGCCATTAATTTTGCTCCACGTATCAAAGTATTATTGGTGTAGTTATCACGAATTTATGACAACTTTTAGATTGGTTCATTAGACGTCCATAATCTTATAGTCATTGTCTTACCAATTATATATAATTTTATAGATCGTTTCATTTTATATCTAAAGATAAAATAATTTGAATCAAAGAAATATAAAATCTTTTACATACACATGGTGAATCATATTTAAAATTGAGAGTGAATGAATATTGTACCAATTCAATTTAATAATTAAAAATTCAGTATACTGATTTTAGTTTCTAGGGTAAATATATGTTGATATCCCCTGTAATGTATGAGAGTTTTGTTTTTCGCCCTTGTAATATTTTTTTTTTGATTTACCCCTTGCAAAGTAATTTTTAAATCAGTTGAACAAATTAACCGTTTTAAAAACATCACTTTTTAAATTGGTTTGAACAAAATAACCGATTTAAAAAGTGCACCCAAATGGCGAGTCCAAAAAATTCAACATTTCACGGGGCAAGTCAAAAGAAAAAAAATTACAGGAAAAAAAACAAAATTCGTCCATATTACAGGGGGATATCAATCTATTTACCCTAATTTATATTCAAGTTGGGGTGAGGAATGAATGGAAAGAAAAGAAATGAGAAGTGGAAACGGAACGGTGATAGGAAATAATTAAAAATTATCTTCTTGAATTTCAAAAATGAAAAGAAAATAATTAAGGAAAATCATATATTCACCGGGTTGAAAAAGTGGTGGAAAAAAAAAAACTTAAATGCAGTTTTATCTCTCCAAATTTTACAATTATGTATTTTTAACCTTCAAATTTCAATTGTTTGATTTTAACTCTCTATGTTTCACAATTGCTAAATTTTAGCCTCCCAAGTTTCAATGGATCGATTTGGCCTCCAAGTTTACCTATTTCTGCATTTGTTAGCCGTCCGTTGACTTTTTTGACTAAAAATTGCTTATAAGACATTTTAAAATAATAAAATATTTTAAAAATAAATAAATAGTGTTTTTAAAATTAAAAAATGTATAAAATAAAAATATTTGCTTTTATAAAGTGTATTAAAAATTGTTTTTTAATAAAAGGTTTAATAATTATTATTTTTTTAAAACAAATAGTTTACAAAATTTTAAAAACATAGTTTATAAATTTTTTTTACTTTTTTTATAACAAAATTATTTTACAAACTACATATAATAAAAAAATATTATAATTATATTTTTAAAATGCCACATAACCAATTTTTTATCCAAAAAGTTAAAGGGAAGTTAGTAATTGGAAAATGGGGTAAATTTGGGGTGCAAAAATTGAGCAATTGAAATTTGGGAGGTTAAAATCAAACAAATATGAAACTTAGGGAGTTAAAATCAAGTAATTGAAACTTGAAAGGTCAAAATCACACAATTATAAAATTTAAGAGGACAAAGCTGCATTTAAACTTAAAAAAAAAAAAAAAAACAAGAAAATTGAGAGTGAGAGATATTTAATGTTGACCGAAATTTTTTGAAAATAATTGTTCACTTAATCTTTAAAGGCACTTTTGATTATCCGAAAAAACAAATATTCTTTGTGATCCGTTGATTATGTATTTTGTGACATGTGCAAAAATGAATATCAAAATTGATTCATGTGATATATGTATGAATTGAGACAAACATTCACTCAGTTTATTTTATTGGCATAAGTAAGTTTTTAATTCTTTATAATATCATATTTGTTTTTTTTTCTTTCTCGTTATAATAAATAAGTATGATTTTCACATATTTGTTTGTTTTGATTTTCTGTCTTTGTACGGTGTATTTGGTTGTCCTGTCTTTGTGCGGTGTGTTTGTTTTTTCCCGTCTTTGTACGGTGTTTATTTGTTTCAGGTTAAAGGAGTAGATCCAATCTAGTGCTGATTCGATCAATGTCGACTTTGGTGTCATCAACGCTACAGATCCGGAGACATGGATATTCCGGACACTTCAATATAGTCATATTTGTAGACATATGTAATTTGTCATTTTATGCTATTAACATGGATACTGTGAGTTTGTTCGCAGATTTATCCTTTTTGTTTTTAGCGATTATGAATTTGTATTACACCGATGTACTCTTTTTATTTGAATGAATGAATATCGTTTATTTTGTCAAAAAAAAAAAATGAGTGTACACATGAGATTCAGAGCAGATATTGTATAATTGTTCGGTTTTCCGCAATTGTTTTCCTATCTCTATGTAAATAATTCATGACTTGCTATAAAAAAAAATTAGATATTTAGTTCAGTTTATAGGGATTAAAAATTTTAAAAAATCTATTTTATTTTGAGTGAAATACTCTATGTGAGGAAGGTATTCTGATTGATTAACATTTAAATAAATTGTGCATCAATATTTTAGTTTAAAAATAAAGTTGAACTTGAAAACTTGTTTGTTCATAAAATCATATATAGTCATGCATTTGGTGTTTCAAGTCTCGTAAATCATGTTTGGGAATTTCTTTCGATATGAAGCATAATCATTAAGATCAAAGACTATGAGAATGAATCTAGTTCAAGTCATGAAAACTAGGTCCAATACTATGAGAATGAATCTAGCTCTACAAAGCCTAATCATTAAGATCAAAGAAAAAGAAGGTCGATATCCATCGGAGGTTTAATCAACTTAGCTCAACTTCTTACAATTGGATGAAGATACTTTGAGCCAAACTTGAAGCCCAATTCACATGATATCCATCGGAGGTTAAATCAACTTTGCTCAATTTCTTACAATTGGATGAAGATGCTTTGAGCCAAACTTGGAGCCCAATTCACATGATATGAAGCATCCATGGGCTGATGAGTGGTCTAATAATATTGGGCTAAACAATAAATAATTAAGTCCAATTTTCTTTATTTTTATGCCAATTTTCGTTTTTAGTATTTGGAGGATTTTTAAATGACCTTTAACTTGCTTCTAACCTCTCTAGATCCTTCCTAGTGGTGCACTAAGTCATTATAGTGACTAGTGGGAAGTTATAAGCATGTTAGTGCTATTTTTCTAGTGCCTAATGATGAATATATGGTAGTGGACAATAAATCCTTCTATGTAAGGATATGTTATAAATAGGACTCTCATGTACTTCTCAAACAACAACTTGAAGTTTAATCAAATTTGAGAGTTTCTCTTGTGAGAACTTTTCATTTGTTCTTGAGATAAGAACTTTATAGTGTTGGTTCTACCGGCAGGTCGCACTTTTCTGGTTATCAGAATCGCAACCAAGAGTATGACGACGCACCAAGTACCTCTCCAATTTACCTTATGACTAAGTCTCTAAGCTTGCACACCGAAATTAGGGTTGGAGTCGTCCTCTTATATGAATCAGTCTTGGATCATGGGTTAAACCCTTCTTGAGTAAGACAACCCAAAACAATAAGATATATTCCCTCATTTGGATAATACTAGATAGTACAATCTGCACATAAAATTTGCCAGCTGTCTTATCTTTGGATAGCAGCATATATATTCTTTAATATTGTATACGTGGCAGCTTTGACTACGCATTTGACTCACCCCATTCATGGTTGTACAAATAACAAGTGTCTTGACTCTGATTATAATTTTGAGCTCCTGAAACCTTTTCATTGTGGCTCAGTGGTCTATCTTTACTCTAGTTATCAACATAACTCTCTATTCATATTGAAAATTACATTAAGTCCTAAATACATCACTAGATTAAAAAAGACATTAAAATGACTTAAAACATTATAAGACCACCATTTTGGCACGTAATAATCCTAGTATCAAAAGCCTAATAACATCACATAAAGTGAGTCATCAGCAAACCCGACCCTTAATGGAGACCTTTAACCCAACACTAGGGGCAGTATATAACCCCTTCTACAGGAAAACCAAATATTCAATTATTAGCCGTTATATTAATTTTAAGTCGGATTGGTATTCGTGCTTAGGCCAAGATGGTGGTAGATTAATACTTATTTTGATATGATAAAACAATTGAATGTTTGGACATTAGATCAAGTAAAATATCATAATACTTCTTAATTTAATATGAGTACAATAATACTTGTATATAAATACAAACAATTATTTTTTTTTAAGCAAAAATACAAACAATTACTTGTGCGCTGTAGATAGTCTTAGGATGATTGCAAATTTGCAATGACTGGCTTTTGAAATAAACTAGTAGAAAATTAAAACATAAACATGCACAGTTTCTTATTTACCAATATACAGTAAATTTAGTACAAATCTTTTCAAAAGCCCTTCAGAATATATGGCCTGTGCTGTCTAATCAATCATGATAGTCAAAATTACATGATATGATTAATGATACTACTCATTCATTGGCGTCAAAAGTTCACATTCCTCTCGCAAGTTTACCATGCATTATATATATAGTGCATAGTTACATTACATTCAATCATTCATAATAATAGGGGCAGAAATAACAATATTGCTGTATATATCAAGTTCAAAAGTATTGTATACTGTTTTACTATTGAGTCATGCTATTTCTTATGGGTAGGACCATAAAGAAATATATAGATTAGGAAAGGATAAAATTGAATTTTCACATAATATATATAGATTGTGGATATTAAAAAATAATAGTTTATTTAATGTAATATGATTATATTATGAATATGATTCAAATAATATATTATGAATATTTTATTTAATAAAAATCGTGATATTTGTACGAAATTTCTACTGTCGTTAATGTTGAGTAATCTCAGTCGAAGAACCTGTGGGGTCAAATATTTAGTGCATATTAATGTATATGGGTGCGTTTGATTTGTAAAACAGTAAGTACTGGACAAAACAGTATATGACAGAACATGACAAAACAAGGTAGAACATGACAGAACAAAATTACATCGGTGAGAGAAAAAGAGATAATATTTTTTATATTCAAAAATAAAATGAGTATTTTCGTATTTTTTTATAATTCTTGTTTTTATCTTGTCTTTTACCTCTTGTTTTGTCCAATTTAAGAATCAATTTCTAAATTAAACAGATTGTTATAATAATAAGATGGCTCGTGTTAAGATCTTTATTTTTATCTGTTCAAAAAAAGATCCTTATTTTTATTTTGATTTTTAGATAGATACACAAAATGATAATTTATTGAAATTATAACACACACAAAGTGAGAGATAGAGGTTCAAACCCCATTCATTTAATCCAACCTAATATTTTCTATATTTCTACTATTGAAACCCTTGTTTTTTAACAATACAATCTACAAACATCAATGCAATAAAATAACTAATAACATATACTCCGTATTCTCTCCTTAATTAATTTATTGTTAGAAATAATAGTATCATCACATTAGACATAAACAGTGTTTATAATTAGTTTAGGGTTGTGTTTGTCTCTATAATTTACTCAACCTCGGTATCTTGGCTAAGTCATATGACCAAATTCCTCCTTCATTTTGTATCTATCCAAAACAATAATATGCATAGTCCGTGCCTCATCACTTTTATTTTTTTATTATCAATTTTCACTAAAGAAGACACATATATAATTACAAATGCTGGAACTTTGTACACTTATTTTTATTTCTTTAATTTTAAATTTCATCGAGATGCTAAAATGAAAAATATTATTGTATTTATTGAATGACTCAAAACACCCAATTGTAGTCTTGCTGTCCACTATAATTTTGGGAGGTGTGTTTTTTGTGTCTGATTTTTATTTTCCAAATTCGTCTTAATATAGCTGACATTTGTAAAATTGCATATGGCAGAGTTTCAGGTGGAGAACATTCTTTAAACTAATAAAATTATATGCAAAATAAAATAAAAATTATTGAGGTTTTTTATAATTTTCAATAACCTAGCCAGTCATGGAAGAATGTGACAACACAAAAAAAAAGTTAATGGAAAAAGAATCCAAGGCTAGAGAAAAAATTCATTTAACTTAATTTGGTGGTGATTTTTGGAGGTATTTATCAAATAAATAATATTTTTGGTTATTAAAGTTTTATCCAATCAATAAAATAATTTGATGTTTAAATTTTTTTTTTCTTGTCAAATTATTCATTTATTTTTAAAAAATATATACATTTTAATTTTAACCAAACTTTCATTCTTAGTGCACGTACAGGGCCGTCTCCGACTATTTGGAGGCCCCGAGCTAATAATAAAAATATACCTCGAATAAAAAAAAAATACAATTTTTTTAAAACAGAACTTCATATATTTCAATTACATAATAATATTAAAAATAATAATCCTTCCTTACAACTACCAAAATACTAAAAAGTCATCAACATTTTCTATAAAAAAAAAAGTCATCAACATTATGATTTTCAACAATAATTTACGGTTCTTTTATTGAGTTAACTCAACAAGTCTTTTTTTTTTATGCTTCACACGTCTAATCTTAGTAGGCAATTTAGTAGACATAGAGATAAATAATAAAAACAAATTCAGAATCTAAAGTTGATTTGCCAAAAAAAAAAAAGAAGTCAATGTTGAATTGATAAATAAAAAATTAAGAGATAACTAATAAGTAAAACTAATATTTAAACGAAAAATAAAATTACCAATTAAAAAACATTTACAAATCTTTATCTTTATCTTAATATAATAAGTAAAACTAATATTTAAACGAAAAATAAAATTACCAATTAAAAAACATTTACAAATCTTTATCTTTATCTTAATATAATAAAACGAGAGTAACTAGAGGCACCCTAAACCCTAATCCTAATATGAATGGTTTAGATTTTGACACGTGGAAAAAAATATTATATCAATGGCTACGATAAAAACTTGAATATTATGTTGCCACATCAATTAATGAATGTGACACGTCATGTGTTTAAAAACACAATACATGATGTGTCAATATATGATTGGATGTGTGTATAAAATAATTTCACACCAATCCCTAATTTTGTTACCTACTAATCCCTAATTATATGCTTTCATTTGATGATTGGATATACTCTGTCTCTATAGAATCTATTTTATTTATAGTATTAAATTATGCATCTTTTACCATAAATAGAAACCCTTTTATTTCTTTCTCCCAATAGTGTATCTTTCACATTAATTATAGACATAAATTATGCATCTATTTTCACTTTTTTTCACATATTTACTTTTTTTAAAAAAAATTTGATGCAGATTTGACTTTGGGGTTATACTCTATAAATGTATGGATTGCTATAGATATTTTAGGTGTTTAAACTCTGATTATAGTTTGTAGTGTTCCATATTAATTCTCAATTCTTTTTTTATTTGATTTTTATTCCAATAGGTATGGAATAAAAATATATATGTAGTTGTTCTATATTTATTAATGAAAAGTATAGGTATCGATTCCATCTTCTTTTTTTTGTTTGTAGTGTTTCATATTAATTCTGATTCTTCCATTTAAAAACAAAAATTGGGTTTTATTTTTCTTAAGTTTAATATATTTTCTATTTGATGCAGATTTTGCTTTGCGGTTATAAAGGTATGTACTACTATGAATATTTTTAGGTGTTTGAATTCTAATTTTTTTATTGTTGTGTTATGTATCAAGTTGGTTATTATTTCATTTTTTTTTCTATTGTTGCTTTCATATTTTCAATTTAATTTCATGTCAAAATTTAAGATTTATAAGATTTTTGGATATTTTTTTCCTTAAGGAATATAAAAGTTAACACGTTTATTCTTATTTGAGAGGAAAAAAGATTGAACGTATCTAATATAATTTGTTGTGTTTTGTTCGTATTTATCAGTTTAATCTTAATATATTTTTGTCCATAAATTTGGTGATTCATGAATTCGTTGATTGCAGACATTAAACATGGTTGCTGAAACCAATATAGATCCTCGATAGTTTTGAAGTTAAATAGAATGCTTTATTCAATTTGTTAAACTCAATCATGCACAAAGGTAGAAAGTGTGAAACAACTTATGTTTTATTCTTACTCAACTTTTTAATTTTAAAACAAATTTATCTTTTTAAGCCATTGATTGGCCATAATTTTATTGATTATATTTCACCTAATATGTTCACAAATTTTATTTCTACTTAACTTTCTAAAAATCTTTAGTGTTTTGGTGGACAAATGTTCTTGAGTTTTTATCTATTAATTGAATATCTTCTAAACAAATCAAGATTGAATTTGAAAATTAAGGCTATCCATTTGACCATAGTTTCATTTTATTTCATATAACTTTATTGATTGACCATAATATATGTACGTTTTACTATATTTTTAGTATTTTTTTTTTTGGTATAATCCTTTTAGGATTTTTTATGTGCTTTGCAATCAATTAAAGTTGCACTGAGGCAGTATATACACAACAATTACCTAAAACACATAACAATTCTAAGAAAAATAAATAAGATGTAGTCTATTATGTGATAAAAAAGAAAAGAAATCAGATGAATTTATGCTCTTTGAATTTTAAATTGTAAATCATATTTCTTTCTTTTATATGCAGCCTAAAGGAAAATTGTCGAGATGTTTTGTCAATAATTACGGGTTGAAGCTTGAGAATTATATGTTGCATTATCAAGGATTACACCAAGAAAAGAGTTAAAGGTAGTAATAACCGGCGATGAAGGTGAAGATTCAAATACAATTGAATTTTTAGTAGTTAACAATGAATCATTATAAAGATCACTTTGTATGTTTTTTATATAATTTTATCATTATTTTTATGATTTTAACTATTCATTGTTGTTATATATGTACTGCATAATTTCAGTTTCAATTTATCTATATTTTCTTAAATTTTTTATTTTTAACTTTTTAATATAAGAAATTAAACTATACATATAATATTCTACACAATCCGTGCATCGCACGGGTATTATAGTCTAGTTATAATAAAACGAAAGTAACTAGAGGCACCCTAAACCCTAACCCTAATATGAATGGTCTAGATTTTGACACGTAGAAAAAAAAATATTATATCAACGGCTACAATAAAAACTTGAATACTATGTTGCCACATCAATTAATGAATGTGGCACATCATGTATTTAAAAACACAATAGATGATGTGTCAATATATGATTGGATGTGTGTATAAAATAATTTTATACAAATCCCTAATTTTGTTATCTACTAATCCCTAATTATATGCTTTCATTTAATCCCTAATTTTGTTATCTACTAATCCCTTATAATATGCTTTCATTTGATTATTGGATATAATCTATGAAATCTATTTTATTTATAGCCTTGAATTATACATCTTTTACGATAAATAGAAACTTTTTTATTTCTTTCTCCCAAGACCAAGAGTGTATCTTTCACAACTATTTACATTTTTTTTATTTGATGCAGATTTGACTTTGGGGTTCTATAAATGTATGAATTGTTATAGATATTTTAGCTGTTTAAATTCTGATTATAGTTTGTAGTGTTCCATATTAATTCTCTATTCTTTTTGAATTTGATTTTTATTCCACTAGGTATGGATTCCATCTTCTTCTTTTTTTTGTAGTGTTTGATATTAATTCTGATTCTTCTATTTAAGAAAAAAAATTAGGTTTTATTTTTCTTAAGTTTCATATATTTTATATTCGATGCAAGTTTTGCTTTGAGGTTCTACAAAGGTAAGTACTCCTATGAATATTTTTAGATGTTTGAATTCTGATTTTTTTTTGTTTGTTGTGTTCCGTATCAATTTGGTTATTATTTCATATTTTTTATTTGTTGCTTTCATATTTTCAATTTAATTTCATGATCAAAATTTAAGATTTATAAGTATTCAATTTAATTTCATGTTCTTTTCTGTAAGACCCGTAATTTCACTGTACAGTTTTCCTAAGGAACTTTAGCGACGGCTAAGAATGTTAGGGTTTTTGTTAAGTGGTTTTGTGAGTATCGTCGCATTAATGAGATTTTTGCTGAAACGGAGCCTGTTTTGTGCTCGTGCGC
The DNA here is from genome assembly GCA_030408175.1 of Trifolium repens. Taxonomy (NCBI): domain Eukaryota; kingdom Viridiplantae; phylum Streptophyta; class Magnoliopsida; order Fabales; family Fabaceae; genus Trifolium; species Trifolium repens. The sequence continues at coordinate 16,509,981 of CP125839.1, read as the reverse complement.
TGGAAAGGCACAGACTTTCGAGTCGTGGTCCTCTTTTAAGTATGAGGAGATTTCTGTGAAGTCAGAATGACGAGTTTTGGATTATTCTTGTTTTTGGAAAAACGAGTAGGATTTTATCCGCGGTTGGAAAATCTTACTGCGTCTGTTTTGAGTGAGGTTTCGGATGGAGGTTTTATATATCTGCGCGAGTTAGGATATATTCTGAGAATACTTTTCTAAGGTATGGAAGAAAATTACAGTCGCGGAAAAAGATTCGGCGATAAGTTTTGGAAATGTTAAACGTTAGACGTTCTCTCCGTAGGTTTTATGTTTTTGCGATTTACGTTCGTCGCGACGCGCGAGAGCTGAACACGTGACTTGTTATGGAAGAGTTGATTAAATCTTGTGACTTTCTCATAAAGTAAAGTGATCCAATGGCTAGGGTTTAAGCTTGGACTTTTGTTTTTGATCCAAGGGTGGTGAGTTAGCAAGAGCTTTTAATAGTAAGGAGGTTTGGTCACTTGGTGGACTTAGGAAACATCACAAGACTCTCTTTTCTTTCTCTCTTCCACGTGAGACTCCATTCTTGCTCACCTTCATCTTAAAATTTCATTTCCTCACCATTTCACTCCATTTCAAGCTTGGAAGCTTAGTGGGAAGTTGTAGAGAATCACTTTCTTAAGGTAACCCTCTCTTCTCATCTCCTAGGTTGGTAGATTTTTAGAGTTGTGAGGTTTTTGGGTTTATGTTCTTAAGAGGGTTTGGTGAGAAATGTTGTTCTTGCTAGTTGTTGTTTCATGAAAGTTGTTCATGAGAGTTTAGTAAGTATGCTAGGCTTTGTTGTTTCAATTTTCCATGAGTTGGTGAAAATCTCATGAGAAAAGTTAGGGTTTTAGGTTGGTTATGTATTGATCAATAACATGTGGTTAAGTTGTAAGGTTTTGAAAAGAAACGTTGTTTTTGAACTTTTAGGCGAAAGGGATTCGTGTTGTATGGTTTTGTTTTAGAAAATCCGATGAAAAATATTTTGGTGTTTATGAAAATATTTCCTAAGAGTTTTGTGTAGTGTTTTTGGGGTCAAAATGGTTTAAAACTCTTGTATTATGTGGCGTTGCTTTTGCCTAAGAAAACATGTTTAAAAACGATTACCGGTCGGTTGAGGCCCGTAATAAAACTTGTGCTTGAGTTTGGTTTTGATTTTAGAAATGAAAACCAAATAACTTTCACTCGAAGCAACCAACATACTTTCGGAAATGTAATACTTTGTTGTGCAAACGGTTGTTGGGAACCAATACTATGCGTATGTGGTGTGTTGCGTGAAAAGTTGTTTTGGGTGAAAATTGAGTAAACCAAGTTTTGCTGTTTCTGCTGGTTGTCTCTGGTGTACTCGCAGAGCGAGCTGTTACTCGCCGCAGCGAGCGTGCTTTGAAGCAACTCGCCAGAGCGAGCTCCAGAGCGAGCGAGATCAGTAGCTCCTGACTTCACTCGCCGTCAACTCGCCGTGGCGAGCTCTGGGACCAAAATTTTTGGAGTTTGATGTTCTAAAATTATTTTTAGGCTTCCTATCCTTTTTTATTAATTTATGGAAGTGTCGGGGATTGGAAACGGGTTTTTCGGGTACTCGGAAAGTACGTAGCTTGTAACGCAAGAAAACGGTCATTTTGCATTTCAAATTATCTAAGACTTTTGACTATGGTTTTGAGTCCTAAAAATAGTACAAACAACTCATGGGGATTGATCAATATAGTAGGATTTGGGGTGGTATCCGAAAGAGTGGTTTTCCTTAGAAACCTTGAGGGTTTTTGGGACTTTGGTATAGTTTCAATACGTTTGGTTTAGAAACAATGTATTGATCGTACGTTGCTTGTTTTAGGAAGCGCGACGTGTGGTTTTGATCGTGTGTAGTTAACGGAAGTTTGCCGAGGTAAGGGCTCCACTTTATTTCTGTCTTTTAAAACGGTTTGACATGCTTGGAATTCGCTGCGACGCAATTGTTTGTGTGTTTGACATGTTTGTGTTATGTATGCTCGTTGATGGGAACGTGTTTACATTACTTGTGCAATTTACATATGATTTTGAAAATATATGTATGAATTGCTATGATTTAGTTACATATGCTTGAGAGGTATGTATGTGTGGCATTAGCATATATAGGGAATCGTATGCTCATGCATTCGTTGTGCGTAGTTGCGTGAGTGGACTACGGGGTGTTGGTTGCGTGAGTGGACCCACCCAAAATCCTACGGGATCTTATTGAGTACAATAAGTGGTTGCGTGAGTGGACCACGGGGTGTGATTGCGTGAGTGGATCCACCTTAACCCTTTGCGGTTTTATTGGTTATGATTAGTAATTCCGGAATTCATTTGCATGTGGTAGCTCTGGTAGTACCACACCCATTGTAGAAGTCTGCATTAGGCTTGTTGTGCATTATATATATAAGCCCGTTGGTGGGAATTGTTGAATGTTTTAAGAGCTTTCTCTTGTGTTTTGTGGAAATTTTGTTACGTGTACAATCTTTCGCACCGGTTATATATATATATATATATCTACTTTTATTTTGTGGTGACCCTTTCTTTCATTTGCGGGCTCATCCCACCCCAGATGACGATGTAGGTCGAGAGGATGGTGTTGGCAGCTCTAGGCCATAGTGAGCTTGTGTTGAAGCTTAGAGTAGTTAGACTATGCGCCGGTGTGTTTTGTGCACCGTGCTTTTGAGTTAGCATAGAGTTTTCTAACTTGTTTTGTATACTTAGACTTGGATTGTAATTATTCAGGAATACACTTTGCTTGTCGAAGCACCTTTTAGTAATGAGTTCTTTTGTATATTTGAATGCCGGCTCATTTAAAATCTGTTATGCGTAACTCTGATTGTGTACAAAATAAAATTTAATGCCCTTTTTGGCTTAAGAAAAACGGGGTGTTACAATTGGTATCAGAGCACGGCTTTAAATCTTCAAAGGGAAAGTGTATACTTGAGTCGTTAGTCCAGAGTCGGTTAGAACATAGCTTGAGTTGTGTTAGTTCTAGCGGTTGTTTTTTTGTTGTGTTGTGGGTTATGTGGTTGGTTGTTTTGAGTCTAGCATGAGATATGCTTAGACACTGGTTTGTGTCTTACTGAAGTAATGCAGGGAGTGAGGCTTCAGTAAGTGGAATTGTGAAACCCCGAGCCTTGGTCGAATTTAGTCGACGAGTGTCTCTGAATTCCTTAGACAGAGTGGTCCGAGGAGGATGGACTCGCGGTGAACAAGAACTACAAGTGATTCTTGGAAGTAAATCAATGGAAGTATTATGGGTCGTTGTCACCCGGAGGTGTTGAGTACGGACGTGTGGACGTCGACTGATAAAGGATTGCAAGTAAGGATCAGATTGGGACGACCTTTTGAAGAAGGTATTGGATGTTCGTCGGGTGAGTTAGGGCGGGACTTGATGAAGTCTGTCGGTTGCCAAGGGGATGCGACCACTGTGGAATTGTGGACCAGGCAGAGATGTCAGTTGGATTTAAGTACGATGTTTGGATAATCATTTAGGCTATTCGTATTGGAATTAAAGTGCGTCGCGCGCCAAGGGTCAGCGGACCTAGTGTTGTTAGGTGAGGATTATACCAATGGTGGAATACCTTAAGGGTTAAGTTAAGTGTTTGAGGTATATTAGATTCGAAACTGAGATTATTATGGATTAATCTCGTGATGATTGAAGGTAGGAGACCAAGTATCACGTTGATAAGTGACAACCTATACATAGTTCGGGAGATAGTAAGTATAGATGTCGGTGTGAGATACAACGATAGGTAATCGATTGTTAAATAAAGATGGATGTGGAGAGGTATTCAGGTAAAGAACGAGGAGTTCAACCTTTGAAAGTGAGTTGCATATCACTGATAAGTGATAATAGAGGTGTTTAATATGGAAATGTCCAGATAATTTTAGTAGTGTAAGTTAGAATTATTAATTATTGGCAGGTAAACCATAAGAGAAAGTAAACTTATTGAGTAGTTTGAAAAGATTAGTCAAGATTGAGTAGAGATCCTGTGTGGATGTGCATATAAGTTAACGATTTTGATCAACCAAAATGGTTGGAGGACTAAGTAGCAGCTTGAATTTATGATACCATGAGAGTTGAGGTGGGCAAGTTTTGAATAAATTCAAGTTATGGACGAGAATTTTTGGATATTTTCTAAGAATGTCGTGGTTGAGTAGAAAAGGAGTTCGTTAGTAAGAATACTAAGACAATGAAAGTCGATAGTTGGAAGGACTTTTATTGTGTGTTAGGATTAAATGGATGATACGACGAGTTTTTAGAGTTCTTGAAGATTAGATTCAAGAGTTTGATTTGGATATCGAACTTACTAAGAATAAAATCATAGCAAAGTGTTGTGCGTTGGTAGCTGTCTTGATAGGCCAAGCATTAAGATTTGAGATAAGTGTTTCATGACTTGATGTATGAGTAAGGTATGTTGATTTGAAAGTAAATTATAGTGACATGACGATGGTAAGACTAGAGATAGTTATGCATAGAGAAATACTTAATAGGAACTTGAGGAATTAATTTATTGGGGCGTTCGATTATGAAGAGTACAATTGATGATCGTTAGTAAAAGTTAGAAGTGAATAAGAAAACGATGAGTGACTAGATGTAAGAGCAAGATTAGCTGGAACTTGAGATCTAGAAATTGATTCCCCGGGGGGAACAGACTTTATAACTTTAGAATAGTCACAATGATGAAGGACCAATCGAACGGAGAAGAGTGTGCTTGATTGGAAACAAGTTGATGTGGAACGAGCGTAATTGGATTGTGTGTGGAAAATTAAAGATGTTGTTTGGAACCAATAAGTTATGTGTCATGGTGGTTTGGGAACCAACTTTAGGTTGTTGTTGAACTGAAAAATTGCAAATGAGTAGATCGATGAGATTAGTCGCAGAGGATGTTAGCCATTGGAAAGCCGTGTTGAGAATGAGTAAGAGAGAGGCACATGAGAATGTGGCTTATGTCAATGGAGGATTGGCGAATGGAAATTCCCTCCCACATAATTTGGAAAATTATGATTGTGCGTGTATATTAAGGATTCGAAAGCACCACCTGAATGGATGTCATGGCGGTGCATGTGTTGTATGCAGTAATAATAAAGGGTAAGCCATTGTCTAGTGGCAAAGTTTGGTGGAAGCTGGTAGAGCTTCGATTCATTGTAGTGGTTACAATGAAGAGGGACGTAGCATAATGGAAATCTGTATTGAGTAAGTAAAGGAATGCGGATATGGTCTACATGGACAGTGAAACAATAGGGATGTGATGAGTACCTTAAGATTTATTTTGGGAGTAGGTATCTCGACAGGAAGGGTGATGTTGGGAATAATTAAGAATGGTTAGGGTGACAAGCTCTTTTGAGTAAGAGAGGATTTAATTGTAAGAGAAAAAGGAACTCAGGAGAGTTCAGGAATAGAATGAGAATACGTTGTAAAGAGGATGTGCGCCGACGATGGCCGTCGACGAGGATAAACGTTTGTTCAAGGCACGCGAGATTCATCTAAGTGTCGTTTTGAAAGTAATGTGAACATATAAGGGACCGATTCTGGGGAATTGGGGATTTGGATAAAAGGAGTTCAAGAGAAGTAGATGGTTTAGTTTGGCAGGTGCCAAAACTGTGGGGAGTGTAATCACCAACCGGGGGTTGGGGTGGTATTATTTAAGTCGTGATTGGAAAAAGATTTATATGTGAGCAGACGGTTCGGCATATTCATTGAGTCACGGACTGATGGATATTGGTAAAGTGGGAAAATCTTCTATAGAGAAGACAACTTGTTTGGAATGTAATGGTTTGGTGGTACCTGCCGTGGTGGCATTGTATTACTGTTGAATGATGTTCAACGGATGTTTCATGAGTGGAATCATGAGAGCTTGAACGATGTGTTTTGAGTGTTGTGTCTTACGAATTCGACCTAGTATTCATAAGAGATCGAGGGAAACATTAAGAAAAACCTCGAAAGATTGGTGGAACCCTTGTGACTCGGAGGACCTTGAGCACAAGTGGAATGAAGTATCACTCAAGTCGGGTAAAGATGGTCTAGACCACCATCATGATTGTCGACTATTTATTGACAAATTGAGGGACTGATCATCCTTAATCTCTTGTTGATAATAGACGGAGTCGTGTTGATTGGAATTGACTAGTTTTGTTAACTTTGGTGGTGCACAGAGAGTGCTGTGTTTCTTTTTGGAGGGTAGCCACTCACAACTTCGTGTGAAACTAATGGAGTGGGCTATGCCGCGGAGGCGAAAGAGGTGACTTTGAAAATTTTGTGTGTGGACCCTAGGAAATTTGAGGAACTCGAGGTTGTGAACCTCTGTTGTGAGATTAATTTTGAGTGGTGAACTCGTTGAGAGTTGCGGTTGGTGCACGGTTGTGTCAGTGTGTCGGTGTTAGCATCTGTGTGGCTGCACCTAATCCTGAGGGATTTTGTTGTGTTGGTGTTGGTAATAATTAGTTGAGTTGTTACTCTTACCTTTAGTTTCGAGGACGAAACTTCTTTTTGGAGGGTAGTAATGTAAGACCCGTAATTTCACTGTACAGTTTTCCTAAGGAACTTTAGCGACGGCTAAGAATGTTAGGGTTTTTGTTAAGTGGTTTTGTGAGTATCGTCGCATTAATGAGATTTTTGCTGAAACGGAGCCTGTTTTGTGCTCGTGCGCTGGAAAGGCACAGACTTTCGGGTCGTGGTCCTCTTTTAAGTATGAGGAGATTTCTGTGAAGTCAGAATGACGAGTTTTGGATTATTCTTGTTTTTGGAAAAACGAGTAGGATTTTATCCGCGGTTGGAAAATCTTACTGCGTCTGTTTTGAGTGAGGTTTCGGATGGAGGTTTTATATATCTGCGCGAGTTAGGATATATTCTGAGAATACTTTTCTAAGGTATGGAAGAAAATTACAGTCGCGGAAAAAGATTCGGCGATAAGTTTTGGAAATGTTAAACGTTAGACGTTCTCTCCGTAGGTTTTATGTTTTTGCGATTTACGTTCGTCGCGACGCGCGAGAGCTGAACACGTGACTTGTTATGGAAGAGTTGATTAAATCTTGTGACTTTCTCATAAAGTAAAGTGATCCAATGGCTAGGGTTTAAGCTTGGACTTTTGTTTTTGATCCAAGGGTGGTGAGTTAGCAAGAGCTTTTAATAGTAAGGAGGTTTGGTCACTTGGTGGACTTAGGAAACATCACAAGACTCTCTTTTCTTTCTCTCTTCCACGTGAGACTCCATTCTTGCTCACCTTCATCTTAAAATTTCATTTCCTCACCATTTCACTCCATTTCAAGCTTGGAAGCTTAGTGGGAAGTTGTAGAGAATCACTTTCTTAAGGTAACCCTCTCTTCTCATCTCCTAGGTTGGTAGATTTTTAGAGTTGTGAGGTTTTTGGGTTTATGTTCTTAAGAGGGTTTGGTGAGAAATGTTGTTCTTGCTAGTTGTTGTTTCATGAAAGTTGTTCATGAGAGTTTAGTAAGTATGCTAGGCTTTGTTGTTTCAATTTTCCATGAGTTGGTGAAAATCTCATGAGAAAAGTTAGGGTTTTAGGTTGGTTATGTATTGATCAATAACATGTGGTTAAGTTGTAAGGTTTTGAAAAGAAACGTTGTTTTTGAACTTTTAGGCGAAAGGGATTCGTGTTGTATGGTTTTGTTTTAGAAAATCCGATGAAAAATATTTTGGTGTTTATGAAAATATTTCCTAAGAGTTTTGTGTAGTGTTTTTGGGGTCAAAATGGTTTAAAACTCTTGTATTATGTGGCGTTGCTTTTGCCTAAGAAAACATGTTTAAAAACGATTACCGGTCGGTTGAGGCCCGTAATAAAACTTGTGCTTGAGTTTGGTTTTGATTTTAGAAATGAAAACCAAATAACTTTCACTCGAAGCAACCAACATACTTTCGGAAATGTAATACTTTGTTGTGCAAACGGTTGTTGGGAACCAATACTATGCGTATGTGGTGTGTTGCGTGAAAAGTTGTTTTGGGTGAAAATTGAGTAAACCAAGTTTTGCTGTTTCTGCTGGTTGTCTCTGGTGTACTCGCAGAGCGAGCTGTTACTCGCCGCAGCGAGCGTGCTTTGAAGCAACTCGCCAGAGCGAGCTCCAGAGCGAGCGAGATCAGTAGCTCCTGACTTCACTCGCCGTGGCGAGCTCTGGGACCAAAATTTTTGGAGTTTGATGTTCTAAAATTATTTTTAGGCTTCCTATCCTTTTTTATTAATTTATGGAAGTGTCGGGGATTGGAAACGGGTTTTTCGGGTACTCGGAAAGTACGTAGCTTGTAACGCAAGAAAACGGTCATTTTGCATTTCAAATTATCTAAGACTTTTGACTATGGTTTTGAGTCCTAAAAATAGTACAAACAACTCATGGGGATTGATCAATATAGTAGGATTTGGGGTGGTATCCGAAAGAGTGGTTTTCCTTAGAAACCTTGAGGGTTTTTGGGACTTTGGTATAGTTTCAATACGTTTGGTTTAGAAACAATGTATTGATCGTACGTTGCTTGTTTTAGGAAGCGCGACGTGTGGTTTTGATCGTGTGTAGTTAACGGAAGTTTGCCGAGGTAAGGGCTCCACTTTATTTCTGTCTTTTAAAACGGTTTGACATGCTTGGAATTCGCTGCGACGCAATTGTTTGTGTGTTTGACATGTTTGTGTTATGTATGCTCATTGATGGGAACGTGTTTACATTACTTGTGCAATTTACATATGATTTTGAAAATATATGTATGAATTGCTATGATTTAGTTACATATGCTTGAGAGGTATGTATGTGTGGCATTAGCATATATAGGGAATCGTATGCTCATGCATTCGTTGTGCGTAGTTGCGTGAGTGGACTACGGGGTGTTGGTTGCGTGAGTGGACCCACCCAAAATCCTACGGGATCTTATTGAGTACAATAAGTGGTTGCGTGAGTGGACCACGGGGTGTGATTGCGTGAGTGGATCCACCTTAACCCTTTGCGGTTTTATTGGTTATGATTAGTAATTCCGGAATTCATTTGCATGTGGTAGCTCTGGTAGTACCACACCCATTGTAGAAGTCTGCATTAGGCTTGTTGTGCATTATATATATAAGCCCGTTGGTGGGAATTGTTGAATGTTTTAAGAGCTTTCTCTTGTGTTTTGTGGAAATTTTGTTACGTGTACAATCTTTCGCACCGGTTATATATATATATATATATCTACTTTTATTTTGTGGTGACCCTTTCTTTCATTTGCGGGCTCATCCCACCCCAGATGACGATGTAGGTCGAGAGGATGGTGTTGGCAGCTCTAGGCCATAGTGAGCTTGTGTTGAAGCTTAGAGTAGTTAGACTATGCGCCGGTGTGTTTTGTGCACCGTGCTTTTGAGTTAGCATAGAGTTTTCTAACTTGTTTTGTATACTTAGACTTTGATTGTAATTATTCAGGAATACACTTTGCTTGTCGAAGCACCTTTTAGTAATGAGTTCTTTTGTATATTTGAATGCCGGCTCATTTAAAATCTGTTATGCGTAACTCTGATTGTGTACAAAAAAAAATTTAATGCCCTTTTTGGCTTAAGAAAAACGGGGTGTTACATTTTCTATTTTTTATGTTTTGTATTTTTTTTTTATCTTTACAGGTAAAATTAGATTCAAGGGCAGAAGATTTGAAATATTATTAAAATAGATGAGGACGAATTAGAATTTTTAGCTGTAGTTTTTTTTAATATATTGTTATTAGATTTATTTTATGCGTGTATTTATATTTTTTGTATAATTTTTTATTGGTTTTCTACAAAATTTGGAATATTATCTTATTTTTATGCATAAATTCATCTACAAGCTTTAACTCTTTTTTTTTATTAAAAAAATCTTTAACTTTTTTTGTTCCTATTTTTATGCATAGATTTGTATATAATTTTTTTTGTATTTATCTTATTCTTTCTATGTAGTATATTTTTTGTATATTTTATCTGGTGAAATTACAATGAAGATATAAAACCCTGAATATTATTAATAGTGATAAGGACAAATTAGTAAATTTGGTAGTAATCATCTTTATTATATTAATATATTAAATTAAATAAATAAATAACTTTATCATATTAAAAGTAGATGAAATCAAATGAGTAAAAATAGGTGTCATTTGTCGTGACATACACTAATATCAATCAATATTATTTTCCTTAAAAATAGGATTTAACCTTGAGAAAATAAGACCTATACTTGTAAAATATATCTTAAAAACACTCATAAATAACACTTTTTTTTAACAAAGCAATAAGGATATACTTGAAAAATATATAACATTTGAATTTGTGCTCTCCTTATTTTACAAGATGTGCGCTCGTTAAAAAAATAAAGGCTCACTTAAAAATATGTACCATTTATTGTGGATTAAATTAATAATCATGAAGGATTTTTTTAATTAAAAATTGATACAAATAATTAGTAATAGATATATATTTCCTTACTAATAGGGTTTGAAAATCAACAACATGGATATACTTTTTTTTTTAATGTAAGCAATAAGGATATACTTGAAAAATATATAACAACTGGATTTGTGGATTTTTTTTTACAAGATATGCGTCCAATAAAATAAAATAAGTAAATATTGTCTAAAAAATATGTATTATTTAAGTTCATGTTATACTGAATTTGTGATTTATAATTTTTGGGTCTTGCTAACAGGTGCTCTTAAGGCACATGTTAAGAATCTAAAAAGTAGAAACATTTTTTAAAAATATCTTTGACCGTGCATCGCACGGGTCAAAGTCTAGTCTTTATCTTTATATCTTTATATAATAAAACGAGAGTAACTAGAGGCACCCTAAACCCTAACCCTAATATGAACTGTCTAGATTTTGACACGTAGAAAAAAAAAATTATATCAACGGCTACGGTGAAAACTTAAAAGATCAATTTTTAATAATGATTAATTTTGTTGGTTTAGATTTTGACATTTGGAAAAAATAAAATCAACAGCTACAATTAAAACTTGAATAATTTATTTTTATTAATAATATTCAATGGAAAAAAAAGCATCCGAAGGGAAAAAAAATTAATAAACCAATCCAAAACAAAATTTCCCTCACTATTAGTAAACCAATGCAAAACAATTATCAATCCATCATTTAACTTAATTTTCCTAAAAAGTTGCATTCTCTCTCTATATTAGTAGACCGATGCAAAACAAAATTTTCCTACAAAATTGCATCTCTCTCTCAATTAGAAAGTAGAAACATTGTTTGTAACCAAAAATATCAGAAACATTGTTTCATGACTTTCATCTCTCCTCACGTTCTCTTTTTTTTTTTTTACTCCTTTCTCTCTATTTTTTTATATGTCCTTTAGTTTCTTTTTTATTTTGCATATTTTATTCTTTCCCTTTTTATTCTTTGCATGATATTAATTTTGATTTGTTTTGAGTTTGTTCAATTTCAATTCGTTAATTTCTCTTCACCTTTTGCATATTATATAATTATGTTTTGCAAATTGTTTGTATACATTTAAATTACTTTAATATTTTCTTATATTACTTTGCAGGTTCACAAAGTTGTTGATGAAAGTTATACCATTACTTTGCAGTACCAGGTTATTGATGGAAAGTATTTAAGTTGGTTTTACATTGACACTACAAGAAAACTTGATATTACTGACGGAAAGTTTTGAGGGTTTTAGGCCCTCAATAATGTATTGAAGGCTTAAAGCCCTCAATAGTGTATAAAGACCGTCAATAAGTGGTCTTCAGTTTCAAAAAAATTTGACTAGCTATTATTGGGTGCTAATGGCCCTCAATAATGCATATGAGGTGATGTGGAACCTGCAAAACTCTGACCAGTCATTATTGAGTGTTGATGGCCCTCAATAATGCTTCCTACAGGACCAAGTTCACAGTAACATTTTCAATCCTCCCTATAATAATATTCCAATTTATTTCATTTCTACACTTTCCTTCTTCCCACTCTAAAATTTCTCTAAATTGTTTTTTCTATCTTTCACATTTTCATCACTTCTCAGTTTTTTTATCTTTCACATTTTTATCACTTTTCAATATAATACTTAAAAATATTGAAACTTAAAGACAAAAATTGATTTTTTTTTATTAGCTACTGTATTAAAAAAACAGTAGAGAAAAATAGTAGTAATTTTTTTTGTCCAAAAATGTTTTTTTTTTTAAAGATCAGTAGAAAAAAAGGTTACTAAAATAAATAGTAAAACTGTACAAATATAATATATTACTAAAAACAGTAGAATATAACATATTACTAAAACAAAAATTAGTTTTTTCTATAAAAAAAAACAATAGAAAAAATCATAGTTTTTAATTACTAAAAATTGTTAATAAAACTGTTAAGAAAAAAGTTAGTATTTTTGTTTACAAAAATATTAGTTTTAAGAAAAAACTTTAAAGTTAAAATTAAAAAGTAGAGAAAAGTTATTTTTTTTAAAAGAGTGGCAAAAAATTAATATATTTTTTAAATTATATATTGTGATGTATATATTTTCTAACTTAAAAAGAATAGTAGAATCTTTTTTAACATAATAATTATTATTTAAACTTGCGCATTTATGAATTTTATGGACCGTAGTTGGATGTACGATAGGAATAATCCTGGAAAGAGATAATCCTGGACCGTAAAACATAATCTCATTGTCATACGTGAAGGGGGAATTAGATGTTCGTATGTAGTTTGTGGATGTACAGGTATCCGCTGCGAATATGAAATTAGGGTTCATTTATGTAATAAAGGATTTAAACCTAATTATTGGGTTTGGTCAAGTCATGGCGAGTCAATGTCGACGAGTGTTGTGCTCGTGAATCAAGGTGCTTCAAGCAGTGGTATTCATGAGCCGTTAGTAATGCCACAAAATTATCAGCATTATGATCCGTTCAATGAGATGAACGATATGATAACGAATACCCTTGGGGTTAATGTGCCGAATTATGTTCCAAATGTCGTCGACGACCCGGATGACGATGAATATGACGCTGATGTTAACGTTGAACGACCAAATGAGGAAGCCAGAAGGTTTTTTTATCTTTTGAAAGAGACGAATAAATCGTTGTTTGAAAGCTGTCTAGACTCGAAGTTAACAGTGTGCATTAGACTTTTGGGTTTAAAGTCTCACATCTAGTTCCAGAATTAGTCATGGATTTGATCACGAAATTGATGTTGGATATAACAACAGACAACCATGATGATTTGCCAGAAAGTTATTATGAAGCAAAACAGTTAGTGGCAAAGTTAGGTTTCAGAGTGAAGAGAATTGATTGTTGTGTTAACGACTCAAAGCCCAAATACCGGAAGAAGTTCGGAATGAATTCCGAGAAGAAATGGAACAAGGCATGGAACAACGTGTGCAATAACTTTTCCAGACTCAATGAAATACAGCTACGACGGGGCAGGGAGCAACACAAAGGTCTTTTTACCTCTCAGAATGATAATACAAGACAGTCATCATCTTCCTAACCTCAACAATCCAATCACCGCAATCATCCTAGTAGTTCACGAGGTTACTTTGTCGGTACTCAAAGATATTGACTGGATTTAAAGAATCTATCAAGGAATAATATTGATTTGAATTAAGGTCTGTCGGAGTACCAAGAATATTATCGGTGTAAATAAATTTTACACACTCAAATTATCAATACATATTCTATTTTGAGCATTGCTATTTAATAAGAATTATTTTAGAGAAGAAATGCAAGAATAACACATGACATTATCTTATAGGATGATGTAATTTTAATCTCCTCTTTTAGTGGAAATCATGGAGGATAGTTGATGTAAACAAGGGTGGAGATTTATTCTTGTAATTCTTTTCTATAGATTTTCTTACTAAATAGCATTTTCCTTCTATTTTTCCATAATGACAATAATATTATATTTTTGCTTAAAGAAATAATACTTATATTTTACAAACCAAAATATTTAAGCAAACCAAAAAAAAAAAAAATTTATATTTTTAACTTTTAATGAAAAGTAAGATAGAATTACTTATTGTTTCATAACCAAAATCCCAACCACCCAGATCTGTCTTCTTTCCAAAACCCTATCGTGAGAATGAGATCGATCTCATGCTCTCTTCCCTCAATATTACAGAATCACGACATCGCTCTCTCTTCTCTCAAATGCACAGCTCCTCTGCGTCGCTGAACTCGTCGTCTATTCTTTCATCGCCACTGATCGGTAAATCCTTTTTTTTCCACCCTAAGACACATCTGAGGAAACACCATCGCACCACCTAGCATCACCGCTGCTTCCGACCTTGTCATCTTCTTTTTTTTGTGAGTCTCTTCATTCAAGTTCATCACAGATTGGGTTTTCCCCAAAAAATTTCAAAACCCTAACTCCAACTTTCATCACAAATTTAATTTCTCGTCAATTCTTTAACGAATCATAGGTTTGATCCTTTTATATTTATTTATTCTTGATAAATTTTCTAATTATTGGGTGGGTTTATCTGTGTAGGATGTTTTATGTCCTATTGATAATCGAGCAGGTACCTTGAAGAAGATGGGAAAATTGGCTCTCTTCTTTGAATTTGTATTAATGGGTGAGTCCTCTTTTAGGAATGTTTTGTGTGCACTATAGGTATAGCCATTTGATGTCATCCTATTGTAGTTATGAGATGCAATGTGGATATATTTCTTTTTGTAGCTGAAAGCATTGGGTTTCTGAAGCTCTTTAATGAACAAACTAAATTGGATAGTTTGATTAGTTTTTTGTTCAATTTTAATCACATGAGAATGCTATGTAATATTAGGACCTTAATTTTTTTTTACTAGATAAAGGATTGGTCCTTTATGTGGAGTGTGAATGAGGTTTTTAGAAATATATGTGCTTCACTTGACAGTTTGTAAAGTCATACACTTTTGAACTAGTGGTGCATACAAATGAAAAGTTGTGGATGTAAATTTGAAGCTACTACTTCAATATGTCTTCTTTTCAAACAAGGGTGATAGAAATGCTTCCTTTGATGCAAAGTTATGGTTGTTTAGTGGAGTCATGTTTATGGGAATATTTATTATGTAGTTATATGGCCACATGTATTTTACTAATGACAATCTTCTTATATGTCTAATGACAGGTATATGGATGAAATTTGTTGCGCTTCTTGGAAATGGTGGATAGGTATTCTATAAACTTGTTTGCTTCTTGTTCCAAAAATCCAATTACATGATTTTACCGGCAATCTTCTTATATGTCTAATGTCCAATTTAGGTAAGATTCGTTGTTCTCTTTAAAAGGAAAAAAAAATAGTAATTAAAATTCTATAAGAGTCTCGACAATTATTTAACATCATAACTTATCAAAAAACTTATAATTACTAAAAATTATATATGATTAAGATTTGTAAAAAAATAATAAATAAGAGTCTTGTGAATTGTCAAATTGAATCAAGAAGCAAGAGAAAAGAGAAAGTGTTGCTTCTTATAGCAAGTAACGATGCATCTCTTTAACACTTGAGTTTGGTTCTTAAATTTGTAAGGTGCCGCAGAATTAGAGGTGATTTACAACCTTTGTAATCTTATTTGCAACTGTGGATACTAATTTTCTTAGGCAATTAGGTGAAGTTGAGAAGAGGTGTTGAATCACACAAAATAGTATTCTATGTGCTTGTTTGTACTGTAAAGTTATTCTATGTGCTTGTTTTATGAGTGAAATTCGGAACCGGTGATTTGTTTGAATAGAAGATAGCTTTGGTCTTGTTCATCTAGTAGTGTTTTATGCTAGATTTTGTTGTAATTTCTTTTCCTATCTCTAAGGAATAGAAGCTGTTTGGTTTATTCATAATAGTTTCTCTTTGTTTGCGCGCTGGCTCTTGTGCTTTTAGGCTGGTTAAGTTTTGCTCGAGTTCTGGATTTTGGTGTATCCCTATTTTGAGAGTTTTCTTTTTGCAGATTTAATATTGACATTGGTTAATCGGGCGTGCGGCGAAAGGTTCGTGTCTTCTCTACGAATGGAGCTGGAGTCTGTTTAATATGAGACTGTTTTGTAATGTTAGTCCATTGGCTTTTGTGTTTTTATGATATATTGGTAGTGTTATGTGATAGGGAGGATTGTAGTAATGTTAGTCCATTGGTGTAAGACCCAAGATTTCACTGTACAGTTTTTCTAAGGAACTCTAGTGATGGCTACGAGTTTTAGGGTTTTTGGTGAAGCGGTTTTGTGAGTATCGTCGCATTAATGGAATTTTTGCTGTAATTGAGTCTGTTTTGTGCTCGTGCGCTGTAAAGGCACAGACTTTTGTCTTGTAATCCTTGTAACAACCCGTTTTTCAAAGGCCAGAAAAGGCACTATATTTTTTTTTTTTTTTCAACTAACACTCAGAGTGCGCATAGAATATTTTCCAATGAGCCGGCATTCAAATATACAAAAGAACTCATTACCAAAAGGTGCTTCGACAAGCAAAGTGTATTCCTGAATAATTACAGTCCAAGTCTAAGTATTCAAAACAAGTTAGAAAACTCTATGCTAACCCAAAAGCACGGTGCACAAAACACACCGGCGCATAGTCTAACTACTCTAAGCTTCGACACAAGCTCACTATGGCCTAGAGCTGCCAACACCATCCTCTCGACCTACATCGTCATCTGGGGTGGGATGAGCCCGCAAATGAAAGAAAGGGTCACCACAAAATAAAAGTATATATATATATATATAACCGGTGCGAAAGATTGTACACATAACAATAATTCCACAAACACAAGAGAAAGCTCTTTAACCACCAAAGCAATTCCCACCAACGGGTTCATATAAGCAATGCACACATAGCCTATAATGCAACCTCTACAACGCGTGGTACTAACCCTAGCTACCACAATGCATGAGTTCCGGCACTGTAGGTCCAACCCCTACCAAAACACCAACGAAAACACAAGGGTAAGGTGGATCCACTCCCGCAATCACACCCCATAGTCCACTCCCGCAACCATGTATCGAACTCAACAACAACCTCGTAGCTCTCCCGATCACTACGAAATCACAATGTTAAGGTGGATCCACTCCCGCAATCACACCCCATGGTCCACTCCCGCAACCATGTATCAAACTCAACAAAAACACAAGGTTAAGGTGGATCCACTCCCGCAATCACACCCCATGGTCCACTCCCGCAACCATGTATCGAACTCAACTAAATCACAAAAGATTTAGGTGGATCCACTCCCGCAATCACACCCCATGGTCCACTCCCTCAACC
Organism: Trifolium repens; assembly: GCA_030408175.1. Taxonomy (NCBI): domain Eukaryota; kingdom Viridiplantae; phylum Streptophyta; class Magnoliopsida; order Fabales; family Fabaceae; genus Trifolium; species Trifolium repens. Next base: position 16,492,806 of record CP125839.1, on the reverse strand, counting down.
ATGTATTGAACTCAATAAAACCCTATAAGAATCAGGTGGGTCCACTCCTGCAACCACACCTCGTAGTCCACTCCCGCCACTACGCACTAACAATGCATGAGCATACGATTCCCCATGTATACTAATGCAACAAATACATACCTCCCTAGCATATGTAAACCATCCCAACAACATACATACATATCCAATCATATGTAACAAACCACAACAAACATACATACATTTCCAATCATATGTATTCACCCACATGTTCATACATACATCTCCAATCATATGTAAAACAACGCACGTATTGTAAACACTTTCTCATCACGAGAATACATAACACATACATGCCAAACACACAGTAAATCCAAGCATGTCGTAACCATTTAAAGACAGAAATAAAGTGGAGCCCTTACCTCGGCAAGCTTCCGTCAACAACACACGCTCAAACAACACAACGCGCTTCCTAAAACAAGCAGCGCAACAATCAATACATTGTTCTCTAACCAATAGTATTGAAACTACACCAATCCCCCAAAAACCTAAAGGTTCCTAAGGAAAAAATCCCTCTTTCGGACACCACACCAAAAACCACCATATTGATCAACACCCATGAGTTATTTATACTATTTTTAGGACCCAAAACAATAGTCAAAAGTCTTAAATAATTTGAAATGCAAAATGGCCGTTTTCTTGCGTTACAAGCCACACACTTTCCGAGTACCCGAAAAACTTGTTTCCAATCCCAACCACTTCCATAAATTAATAAAAAGGGATTAGAAAGCTAAAAACCAAGTTTAGAAATCAGAATCCAAAATCTCAACTCCCAGAGCTCGCCCTGGCGAGTTGGTGGCGAGTGAAGGCAGTGAGGACAGGTCTAGCTCGCTCTGGAGCTCGCCTTGGCGTGTTGTCATGACCTGTGACACTCGCCCTGGCGAGTAACCACTCGCTCAGCGAGTTTCGACTGTCATGACAGCAAAAGACAGCAACTCACACCACCTTTTTCCACCCAAGCCTAGTTTGATTCTATTAGTTCCCAACATCTTTTCAAGGCACAAAAGCAAACCCTTTTCATAAGCAAGCAATTCATTTTCCGAAAGCTTGTTGGTTGCTTCGAGTGCAAGTTATTTGATTTTCATTTCCAAAATCAAAACCAAATCCAAGCACAAGTTTTTATTACGGGCCTTAACCGTCCGGTAATCATTTTCAAACATGTTTTCAAAGTAAAAAGCAACTCCACATGTCACAAGAGTTTTAACCCACTTGGACCTCAAAAACTCCACACAAAACACTTAGGAAATATTTTCATAAACTCCAAAATATTTTTCATCGGATTTTCTAAAACAAAACCATACAACGCATTTCCCTTTTGCCCAAAGGTTCAAAGACAACTTTTCTTTTCAAAACCTTACAACTTAACCACATGTTATTGATCAATACTCTAAACTTTCAAAACCCTAACTTTTCTCATGAGATTCTCACAAACTCATGGAAAATTGAAATAACAAAGCCTACACATGCTTACTAACCCTCATGAACAACTTTCATGGAACAAAAACCATTCACAACCAATCCTTATGAAATTTCTCCCAAGAACATAATCATAAAATCTCATGAATCTCTAAGAGTTTAGCCAACTAAGAGATGAAAGAAGTTCTAGTTACCTTAGGAAGAAGAATCTCACAACTCCAAGCTTTCCAACAAGCTTATGATCAAGTGCTTTGGTTAAGGAAATGAAATTTCTATGAAGGAAGGAATGAAGAACATAGGCCACGGCCAAAAGAGAAAGAAGAAGTGAACTTGTGATAATTTCTAAGTCCACCACTTATAAAAGTCTTGCTAGATTTAGGCCATTGGATCAAATAGGATAAAGTTCTAAGATCACATCCTAGCCATTGGATCAAATCCAAGTCTATCCTCACGAGATATTTCCCATAAACTCTTACAACGAAACGCACGCTCAGTTCTCGCGCATCGCGACGAACGAAACTCGCAAAAATAGAAAACCTACAGAAAGAACGTCTATCGTCTAACAATTCCAAAACTTATCGCCTAATCTTTTTCCGCGACTGTAATTTTCTTCCATACCTTAGAAAATTAATCTCAGGACATATCCTAACTCACGCAGATATATGAAACCTCCATCCGAAAACTCACTGAATTCAGACGCCATAAAATTTTACGACGACGGGTAAAATTCTACTCGTTTTTCCAAAAACAAGAATAATCCAAAACTCGTTATTCTAAGACCACAGAAATCTCCTCATACTTAAAAGAGGACTACGACCCAAAAGTCTGTGCCTTTCCAGCGCACGAGCACAAAACAGGCTCCGTTTCAGCAAAAATCTCATTAATGTGACGATATTCACAAATCCGCTTCTACTAAAAACCCTAAAAACTTAGCCCACAATAAGGTTCCTTAGGAAAACTGTACAGTAAAATCTTGGGTCTTACAATCCTCTTTTGTGAATAAGAAGGTTGATGTGGATTCAGAATAACGAGTTTTGAATTATTCTTATTTTTGGAAAAACGAGTAGGATTTTACCCGTTGTTGTAAAATTTTACTGCGTCTGTTTTAAGTGAGGTTTCGGATGGAAGTTTCATATATCTGCGTGAGTTCGGATATGTCCTGAGAATAATTTTCCAAGGTGTGGAAGAAAATTACAGTCGCGGAAAAAGATTCGGCGATAAGTTTTGGAATTGTTAAACGTTAGACGTTCTTTCCGTAGGTTTTCTGTTTTTGCGATTTACGTTCGTCGCGTTGCGCGAGAGCTGAGTACGTGACTTGTTATGGGAGATTGGATTAAATCTTGTGATTATCCATAAAGCAAATTGATCCAATGGCTAGGGTTTAAGCTTGGACTTTTGACTTTGATCCAATGGTGGATTGGCTATCAAGAGCCTTTGTCATAGTAAGGAGGTTTGGTGACTTTGGTCACTTAGAAAAATCACAAACTTCACTCCTTTTCTTTCTCTCTTTCACGTGGACTCCATTCTTACTTTCTCAACTTCACAAATTTTCCATTCTTCACCATTTGTGTCCATTTCAAGCTTGGGAGCTTTGTGGAATAGTTGTAGAGAATCACTTGCTTAAGGTAACCACCCTTTTCCTTTTCATTTTGGTTGGTTAAAACTCTTGGAGTTATGAGTTTTAGATTATGTTCATGAGATGAAAATGTTAGGAATTGATTCTTGTTTCATGAAAGTTGTTCATGAGGGTGTAGTAAGCATGCTAGGCTTTGTTGTTTTTGTTTTCCATGAGTTGGTGAAAAATCTCATGAGAAAAGTTAGGGTTTTGAGTTGGTTATGTATTGATCAATATCATGTGGTTAGGTTGTAAGGTTTTGAAAAGAAACGTTGTCTTTGAACCTTTGGGCAAAAGGGAAATGTGTTGTATGGTTTTGTTTTAGAAAATCCGATGAAAAATATTTTGAGGTTATGAAAATATTTCCTAAGTGTTTTGTGTGGTGTTTTTGGGGTCCAGGTGGTTTAAAACTCTTGTAACATGTGGTGTTGTTTTTCGTCTTGAAAACATGTTTGAAAATGATTATCGGTCGGTTAAGGCCCGTAATGAAACTTGTGCTTGGGGTTTGGTTTTGATTTTGGAAATGAAAATCAAATAACTTGCACTCGAAGCAACCAACAAGCCTTCGGAAATGAATTGCTTGCTTATGAAAATGGTTTGCTTTTGTGCCTTGAAAAGATGTTGGGAACTAATAGAATCAAACTAGGTTTGGTTGGGGAAAAAGGTGGTGTGAGTTGCTGTCTTTTGCTGTCATGACAGGTGCAACTCGTCGGGCGAGTGTTTACTCGCCAGGGCGAGTGTCATAGGTCATGACAACACGCCAGGGCGAGCTCCAGAGCGAGCTAGACCTGTCCTCACTGCCTTCACTCGCCACCAACTCGCCAGGGCGAGCTCTGAGACTTGAAATTTTGGATTCTGATCTCTAAACTTGGTTTTTAACTTTCTAATCCCTTTTTATTAATTTATGGAAGTGGCGGGGATTGGAAACGAGTTTTTCGGGTACTCGGAAAGTGCGTAACTTGTAACGCAAGAAAACGGCCATTTTGCATTTCAAATTATTTAAGACTTTTGACAATTGTTTTGGGTCCTAAAAATAGTACAGATAACTCATGGTGGTTGATCAATACGGTAGTTTTTGGTATGGTATCCGAAAGAGGGATTTTCCTTAGGAACCTTTAGGTTTTTGGGGTTTTGGTGTAGTTTCAATACGATTGGTTAGAGAACAATGTATTGATTGTTACGCTGCTTGTTTTAGGAAGCGCGTTGTGTTGTTTTAGCGTGTGTTGTTGACGGGAGCTTGTCGAGGTAAGGGCATCACTTTATTTCTGTCTTTTCAACTGGTTATGACATGCTTGGATTTCTGCTGTAATGCTTTGCTGTGTGTTTGGCATGTCTAGTTGATGTATTCTCGTGATGAGAACGTGTTTAAAATACTTACGCTGTTTACATATGATTATGGGAATGTATGTATGAACAGGTTGTTGGAATACATATGGTTGGAAATGTATGTATGTCGTTGTGTTTGATTTACATATATCTGTGTGATATGTAATTGTTGCATGAGCATGGATGGAACGTGTATGTCAGTTGGGACTACACGGGCGGATGTGTCTGTGTGACTTCGTCGGGGCTGTGTCTGTGTGACTGCCCTATGTATATGCGTTTCTTAGTTGGCGATAGCATCTGTGTGGCTATGTTCGCCTGGTGTTAGCATCTGTGTGGCTACACTTTTGAGGGGGTGACAGCATCTGTGTGGCTGGTAGCATCTGTGTGGCTATTTTCACCTGGTGATAGCGTCTGTGTGGTATCACCTGCCCTTGTGGCTTTAGTGGGTTGGACCTACGATTCCGGAACTCATGCATTGTGGTAGCTAGGGTTAGTACCACGCATTGTAGAGGTTGCATTATAGGCTATGTGTGCATTGCTTATATAAACCCGTTGGTGGGAATTGCTTTGGTGGTTAAGAGCTTTCTCTTTTGTTTGTGGAATTATTGTTATGTGTACAATCTTTTGCACCGGTTATATATATATATACTTTTATTTTGTGGTGACCCTTTTTTCATTTGCGGGCTCATCCCACCCAGATGATGGGTTAGGTCGTGGTGACGACGGTGGCTGTTCTAGGCCATAGTGAGCACGTGGTGAACCTTGGCTTAGTTAGACTATGCGCCGGTGTGGGTTGTACACCGTGCTTTTTGGGTTTAGGCATAGGATTCTAACTTGTTGTGTTGTAAGTATTTGAATACTTGGACTTGGATTGTAATTATTCAGGAATACACTTTGCTTGTCGAAGCACCTTGTGGTAATGAGTTCTTTTGTATATTTGAATGCCGGCTCATTTGAAATCTTTTATGCGTAACTCTGATGTGTACAAAAAAAAAAAAAAAATAATGCCCCTTTTTGGCTTATGAAAAGCGGGTTGTTACAATTGGCTTTTGTGTTGTAATGATTTATAGGTAGCCATTATGTTATTGATGTAGTAATTGGCCTTTGTAACATGGAGGATTAACTGTAGTAATGTTAATTAATGATTTAGTGTAGCAGCTGGTTTTGGTGAATTTGCAAATTCTGGGCATAATTCACTTTTATGTTTGTATGTGGTTATAAATAAATTTTGATGTTAAAAACAATAAAATTTGTAGTTTAAAAAAAAGTAGTTTATAATTAAATTAATTATTAAAAAATTAATTATTATTTAAAAAACAATTTCTAAATAATTTTATTATTTGATTATTTAAAAATCAGATTTAATCTGCTTTTTAAATGATTAAATTATTAAATTATTTTTTTAATTAAAGATACATTATTGGCGGCTGCAGGCCGTCAGTAATTTTACCTCGAAATCCATTATTGAGTGCAGACTGTCAGAAATATATTGAGGGCGGCAGGCCCTCAATAATGCCTAAAGTTCTGAAGACGCATTATTGAGGGTTCTGGGCTGTCAATAACCATTACCGACGAAGCTTTTTTTGATGGATTTTGGCCCTCAATAATGGCTGCATTGTTGACGGATTTTAGTCCTTTTGGCCCTCAATAATGTATTGTTTTCTTGTAGTGTGATATCTTTTATTTATTTAAGTTTAATTGTAAGATTGTTAATCCCTTCAATTGAACTATTGTGTAATCAAGTCATATACCATCTAAAATATATTTGCTATATAATGTTGAGCATGTCGGTGTTTTAATTTATAGTTTATAGTGCTTTAGAACTATAAGTGAATGAACGATGAACCTTCTACACATTTTGGAGTGCCCATTTACTATTGGTTTTTGGTTATGTCTGCTACAGGTGGAATGTTTGTTTGTTCATAATATTGGCGAAGTAACTAGCCTATGTAATCGACTGGATTTCCTCTTCAGTACGTGATTGCCTCTTACAAGGTTCTTCTTTGTTGCTTTTAGATGAATTTGTTTAGCTTATCAAAATTAAATATACATGCTGATTGTAAGATTTTTAACAATGCTTGAAGATTTTGTTATAGGTTCATTGATTGTTACAATAGAAATATGAAATTGTTATTCTTTCATATATTTTCTATTGGATGCACATTGGGTTCTATAAAAATATGGATTGCTATAGATATTTTAGGTGTTTAAATTCTGATTATAGTTTGTAGTGTTCCATATTAATTCTCTATTCTTTTTTAATTTGATTTTTATTCCAATAGGTATGGATTCCTAAAGGTATGGATTACATTTTTTTTTTGTAGTGTTTCATATTAATTCCGATTCTTCCATTTAAAAAAAAAATTGGGTTTTATTTTTCTTAAGTTTCATATATTTTCTATTGGATGTAGGTTTTGCCATGAGGTTCTATAAAGGTATGTACTCCTATGAATATTTTTAGGTGTTTGAATTCTGATTTTTTTTGTTTGTTGTGTTATGTATCAATTTGGTTATTATTTCATATTTTTTTCTATTGTTGCTTTCATATTTTCAATTTAATTTCATGGTCAAAATTTAAGATTTATAAGATTTTTGGATTTTTTTTCCTTAAGGAATATAAAAGTTAACACGTTTCTTCTTATTTGAGAGGAAAAAGGTTTGAATGTATCTAATATAATTTGTCGTGTTTTGTTCTTATTTATCAGTTTTATCTTAATATATTTTTGTCCATAAATTCTTTGATTCATGAATTCGTTGATTGCAGACATTAAGCATTGTTGCTGAAACCAATATCGAATCCTCGATAGTTTTGAAGTTAAATAGAATGCATTATTCAATTTGTTGAACCCAACCATGCACAAGAGAGTGTGAAGCTTGAGAATGTTTTGTTGCGTTATCAAGGGTTACACCAAGAAAAGAGTTACATGTAGTAATAACCGACGATGAAGGTGAAGATTCAAATACAGCTGAAAATGTGGTTTACAAAGACGTGTTCCATAATGTTAAGTAGTTAACGATGAATCATTATAAAGATCACTTTATCTGTTTTTTATGTAATTTATCATTATTATTTCTATGATTTTAATTATTCTTTATTGTTCTATATGTACTGCATAATTTCAGTTCCAATTTATCTATATTTTCTTAAATTTTTTATTTCCAATTTTTTACTATAAAAAATTAAACTATACATATAATATTCTACATAATCCGTGCATCGCACGGGTAGTAGTCTAGTCTTTATATAATAAAACGAGAGTAACTAGAGGCACTATAAACCCTAACCCTAATATGAATGGTCTAGATTTTGACACTTGGAAAAAAATTATATCAACGGCTATGATAAAAACTTAAATAATCAATTTTTAAACCAATATTATATTGCCACATCAATTAATGAATGTGACACGTCATGTGTTTAAAACAAACAAAATAAATTTGAGATCTATCAAAAAAAAGAGAAAATGGATAAACATTAATAAAACAAAAAAACTAATAATCAGTTACGAAAATTATGTATAGATCCGATATGCACAAAAAAAAAAGAGAAAAAGGATAAACATTAATAAAACAAAAAAAAACTAATAATCAGTTACGAAAATATGTATAGATTCATCTTAATTGAGGGTTATAAATACAAGCATCCTCAGAGTATTTTTCTCTCACTATATTTCTTTGTTATAATTTATATATTTGTCTTCATATAGTTTATTTTGTTTCTATATTTATTTTGAATTTCTATTTTGTATGTGTCAAATCTAAATTGTTTGTCTATGTTTGATTTGAAGTTTTTTTTTGTTCGTTTTGTTATAGTATTATTGCTAATCTAGAGATTTTGTTACGGTTCTATCAACATGAAGTTGCTATTGTTACACAACATCTATTATCATGAAGTTGTTATTATCGAGTAAGTTTTAAACTTTATGCAACCTTATTTATTTATTTCTACGAAAATATGTATAGATTCATCTTAATTGAGGGTTATAAATACAAGCATCCTCAGAGTATTTTTCTCTCACTATATTTCCTTGTTATAATTTATATATTTGTCTTCATATAGTTTATTTTGTTTCTATATTTATTTTGAATTTCTATTTTGTATGTGTCAAATCTAAATTGTTTGTCTATGTTTGATTTGAAGTTTTTTTTTGTTCGTTTTGTTATAGTATTATTGCTAATCTAGAGATTTTGTTACGGTTCTATCAACATGAAATTGCTATTGTTACACAACATCTATTATCATGAAGTTGTTATTATCGAGTAAGTTTTAAACTTTATGCAACCTTATTTATTTATTTCTTTAATTTTTTTTTTGTTTCACTTCTCTACTTAATAATTTATTGTTCTCTTTTTTATATGTTTTGATTTTTATTTCTCTTTTTGTTTATGTTTTTAGTGTAATTATACTATTCTATCACTAATTATGTGTTTAATAATCATTCACTTTTTATGCTAATTCAGATAGTGGTCAATGCATAGATTTCTTCTAACAAATTTTTTTGTCTCTCTTATTTTTATGTTTGGTATTTTTTTACATTTACAGGTAAAATTATATTTAAGGGCAGAAGATTTAAAATATTATTAAAATAGATGAGGTCAAATTAGGATTTTTAGTAATAGTTTCTTTTTATATATTATTAGTAGATTAGTAGATTTATTATATGTGTGTATTTATCTTTTTTCTAAAAAAAATTATTGGTTTTCTTTTGTTTCTATATTTATGCATAGATTTGTATTACAATGAAGGATACACAATTTAGAATACTATCCTATTTTTATGAATAAATTCAACTATAATCTTTATTTTTATTTTTTTGTTCTTATATGTTATGCATAGATTCATGTATAATTGTTTTATTGTACATATATTATTTTTCCTATAATTTGTTTTAGTGAAATTACAAAGATAAATATAAAATTTAGAATATTATCTTATTTTTATGTATACATTCGTATTTTTTTTTTGTATTTATCTTATTCATTATAAATATTTTGTATAATTTATTTGGTGAATTACAACGAAGGATATAAAACTTATAATATTATTAAAATGGATAAGGAAAAAATAGTAAACTTAGTAGTAAACAATTTTATTATATTGAAATAAATAAATTAAAATTATATAAAATCGAATGAATAAAAATAGTTGTCATTTATCGTGACATACACTAATACCAATCAATATTTTTTCCCTTAAAAATAGAATTGAATCTTGAGAAATTAAAAAGACATAGCAATTGAATTTGTGTTTTTTTTACAAGATATGCGTCCAATAAAAAAAAAATGTTGACTCAAGAATAGGTCTAATTTTTTGTCGATTAAATTAATAATGATTTATTTTAATTAAAAATAAGTACAAATACGTAGTAATAGATATATATATATTTCCTTACGAATATGGTTTGAAAATCAGTAGTATAAATATACTTTTTTTATGGAAGCAATAAGGATATACTTGAAAAATATATATTTCCATTTTTCTTTTTGTCGTTTGTAGTGTTTTATATTAATTCTAATTTGTAAGCATCAAATATATATCCCTATATTAGCAATAATACCGTAATAAAACTAACCAACAAAACAATTGAATTGAATGATTGAACCCGTGCGAGCACGGGTAAAAAGTATAGTTATAATAAAACGAGAGTAACTAGAGGCACCCTAAACCCTAACCCTAATATGAATGGTCTAGGTTTTGACACGTGGAAAAAATATATTATATTAACGGCTACGATAAAATCTTGAATACTATGTTGCCACATCAATTAATGAATGTGACACGTCATGTGTTTAAAAACACAATAGATGATGTGTCAATATATGATTGGATGTGTGTATAAAATAATTTTATACAAATCCCTAATTTTGTTATCTACTAATCCCTAATTATATGCTTTCATTTGATTATTGGATATACTCTATGATAATCTATTTTATTTATAGCCTTAAATTATGCATCTTTTACGATAAATAGAAACCTTTTTATTTCTTTCTCTCAAGACTAAGAGTGTATCTTTCACATTAATTATAGCCTTAAATTATGCATCTATTTTCACGTTTACGCAACTATTTATATAATTTTTTATTTGATGCAGATTTGACTTTGGGGTTCTATAAATGTATGGATTGTTATAGATATTTTAGGTGCTTAAATTCTGATTATAGTTTGTAGTGTTCCATATAAATTCTCTATTCTTTTTTAATTTGATTTTTATTCCAATAGGTATGGATTTTTTTTTTTTTTGTAGTGTTTGATATTAATTTTTTTTTTTTGGTACAAAGTTTGATATTAATTCTGATTCTTCCATTTAAGAAAAAAAATTGGATTTTATTTTTCTTAAGTATCATATATTTTATATTGGATGCACGTTTTGCTTTGAGATTCTATAAAGGTATGTACTCCTATGAATATTTTTAGGTGTTTGAATTCTGATTTTTTTTTGTTTGTTGTTGTAACAACCCGTTTTTCAAAGGCCAGAAAAGGCACTATGTTTTTTTTTTTGTACACAATCAGAGTTACGCATAAAAGATTTTAAATGAGCCGGCATTCAAATATACAAAAGAACTCATTACCAAAAGGTGCTTCGACAAACAAAGTGTATTCCTGAATAATTACAGTCCAAGTCTAAGTATTCAAAACAAGTTAGAAAACTCTATGCTAACCCAAAAGCACGGTGCACAAAACACACCGGCGCATAGTCTAACTACTCTAAGCTTCGACACAAGCTCACTATGGCCTAGAGCTGCCAACACCATCCTCTCGACCTACATCGTCATCTGGGGTGGGATGAGCCCGCAAATGAAAGAAAGGGTCACCACAAAATAAAAGTATATATATATATATATATATATATATATATATATATATATATATATAACCGGTGCGAAAGATTGTACACATAACAATAATTCCACAAACACAAGAGAAAGCTCTTTAACCACCAAAGCAATTCCCACCAACGGGTTCATATAAGCAATGCACACATAGCCTATAATGCAACCTCTACAACGCGTGGTACTAACCCTAGCTACCACAATGCATGAGTTCCGGCACTGTAGGTCCAACCCCTACCAAAACACCAACGAAAACACAAGGTTAAGGTGGATCCACTCCCGCAATCACACCCCATAGTCCACTCCCGCAACCATGTATCGAACTCAACAACAACCTCGTAGCTCTCCCGATCACTACGAAATCACAATGTTAAGGTGGATCCACTCCCGCAATCACACCCCATGGTCCACTCCCGCAACCATGTATCAAACTCAACAAAAACACAAGGTTAAGGTGGATCCACTCCCGCAATCACACCCCATGGTCCACTCCCGCAACCATGTATCGAACTCAACTAAATCACAAAAGATTTAGGTGGATCCACTCCCGCAATCACACCCCATGGTCCACTCCCGCAACCATGTATCGAACTCAACAACAACCTCGTAGCTCTCCCGATCACTACGAAATCACAATGTTAAGGTGGATCCACTCCCGCAATCACACCCCATGGTCCACTCCCGCAACCATGTATCAAACTCAACAAAAACACAAGGTTAAGGTGGATCCACTCCCGCAATCACACCCCATGGTCCACTCCCGCAACCATGTATCGAACTCAACTAAATCACAAAAGATTTAGGTGGATCCACTCCCGCAATCACACCCCATGGTCCACTCCCGCAACCATGTGTTGAACTCAATAAAACCCTATAAGAATCAGGTGGGTCCACTCCTGCAACCACACCTCGTAGTCCACTCCCGCCACTACGCACTAACAATGCATGAGCATACGATTCCCCATGTATACTAATGCAACAAATACATACCTCCCTAGCATATGTAAACCATCCCAACAACATACATACATATCCAATCATATGTAACAAACCACAACAAACATACATACATTTCCAATCATATGTATTCACCCACATGTTCATACATACATCTCCAATCATATGTAAAACAACGCACATATTGTAAACACTTTCTCATCACGAGAATACATAACACATACATGCCAAACACACAAACACGCATCACCGAAAATAACCAACAAACATGTTATAACTCAGTGAAAAGACAGAAATAAAGTGGAGCCCTTACCTCGGCAAGCTTCCGTCAACAACACACGCTCAAACAACACAACGCGCTTCCTAAAAACAAGCAGCGCAACAATCAATACATTGTTCTCTAACCAATCGTATTGAAACTACACCAAAACCCCAAAAACCTAAAGGTTCCTAAGGAAAAATCCGCTCTTTCGGACACCACACCAAAAACCACCATATTGATCAACACCCATGAGTTATTTATACTATTTTTAGGACCCAAAACAATAGGCCAAAGTCTTAAATAATTTGAAATGCAAAATGGCCGTTTTCTTGCGTTATAAGCTACGTACTTTCCGAGTACCCGAAAAACTCGTTTCCAATCCCAACCACTTCCATAAATTAATAAAAAGGGATTAGAAAGCTAAAAACCAAGTTTAGAAATCAGAATCCAAAATCTCAACTCCCAGAGCTCGCCCTGGCGAGTTGGTGGCGAGTGAAGGCAGTGAGGACAGGTCTAGCTCGCTCTGGAGCTCGCCCTGGCGTGTTGTAATGACCTGTGACACTCGCCCTGGCGAGTAACCACTCGCTCAGCGAGTTTCAACTGTCATGACAGCAAAAGACAGCAACTCCCACCACCTTTTTCCAACCAAGCCTAGTTTGATTCTATTAGTTCCCAACACTTTTTCAAGGCACAAAAGCAAACCATTTTCATAAGCAAGCAATTCATTTTCCGAAACTTGTTGGTTGCTTCGAGTGCAAGTTATTTGATTTTCATTTCCAAAATCAAAACCAAATCCAAGCACAAGTTTTATTACGGGCCTTAACCGTCCGGTAATCATTTTCAAACATGTTTTCAAAGTAAAAAGCAACTCCACATGTCACAAGAGTTTTAAACCACTTTGACCCCAAAAACACTACTCAAAACACTTAGGAAATATTTTCATAAACCCCAAAATATTTTTCATCGGATTTTCTAAAACAAAACCATACAACGCATTTCCCTTTTGCCCAAAGGTTCAAAGACAACTTTTCTTTTCAAAACCTTACAACTTAACCTCATGTTATTGATCAATACATAACCAACCAAAACCCTAACTTTTCTCATGAGGTTTTTCACCAACTCATGGAAAACAAACATAACAAAGCCTACACATGCTTCCCTAAACCTCATGAACATCATTCATGAAACAAAAACCATGTAAAGTAACATTTCCTAACAAACCCTCATGAGAACATAAACCCAAAAACTCCTAAACTCTATAAGTCTACCAACCTATGAGATGAGAAGAGATGGTTACCTTTAGAAAGTGATTCTCTACAATTTTCCTCAAAGCTTCCAAGCTTGAAATGGAGTGAAATGGTGAAGAAAGGAAAATTTGTGAAGGTTAGAAAGTAGGAATGGAGTTTCACGTGGAAGAGAGAAAGAATGAGATGATTTTGTGATGTTTCTAAGTGACCAAGTCACTAAACCTCCTTACTATGCTAAAACCTCTTGATAGCCAATCCACCCTTGGATCAAAGTCAAAAGTCCAAGCTTAAACCCTAGCCATTGGATCAATTTGCTTTATGAGAATTCACAAGACATCATCAACTCACCCATAACAAGTCTCGTACTCAGCTCTCGTGCGACGCGACGAACGTAAACCACAAAAACATAAAACCTACGGAAAGAACGTCTAACGTTTAACATTTCCAAAACTTATCGCCGAATCTTTTTCCGCGATTGTAATTTTCTTCCATACCTTAGAAAATTATTCTCAGAATATATCCTAACTCGCGCAGATATATAAAACTCACATCCGAAACCTCACTTAAAACAGACGCAGTAAGATTTTCCATCCGCGGGTAAAATCTTACTCGTTTTTCCAAAAACAAGAATAATCCAAAACTCGTTATTCTAAGACCACAGAAATCTCCTCATACTTAAAAGAGGACTACGACCCAAAAGTCTGTGCCTTTCCAGCGCACGAGCACAAAACAGGCTCCGTTTCAGCAAAAATCTCATTAATGTGACGATATTCACAAATCCGCTTCTACTAAAAACCCTAAAAATCGTAGCCGACACTAGAGTTCCTTAGAAAATAGTACAGTAAAATCTTGGGTCTTACATTACTACCCTCCAAAAAGAAGTTTCGTCCTCGAAACTAAAGGTAAGAGTAACAACTCAACTAATTATTACCATCACCAACACAACAAAATCCCTTCGGATTAGGTGCAGCCACACAGATGCTAACACCGGGTGAAGTCATACAGATACTCTCACCAACACACTGGCACAACCGTGCACCAACCGCAACTCTCAACGAGTTCACCCCTCAAAATTAACCTCACAACAGAGGTTCTCAACCTCTAGTTCCTCAAAAGTCCAAAGGTTCACACAAAAATTTTCCAAAATCCATTCTTTTGCCTCCGCGACGTAGCCTAAACCACTAGGTTCACGCGAAGCAGTGACTAGCTACCCTCCAAAAAGAAACACAGCACTCTCTGTGCACCACTAAGGTTAGCAAAACTAGTCAATTCCAAACAACACAACTTACAAACAAAACCCAAACAAACAGCATACATCCAAACATACAAGAGTGGGTTGCCCTCAAACAATAATCAATGCAGTAAAGTGTTACCTGCAACTAGTAATCCTCATGCATGGCATTACCGGTCTGACCGTTCACTCCAGTGCCCATACAGTAAGCACCTCCTCTAGCAGCGGGTCGAACTCCTTGTGCCACATCTGCCGACGTCCCGGCCTTTGGGGCTTTGCAATCCCTAGCAAAATGACCCGGTTTCCGACAGTTGAAACAAATATTCCCCGGACTCGGACATTCGTTTGCATAATGCCCCGCTTGCCCACATCTGAAGCAACCTTGCTTCTCTCCACCCCGACTCCCCTGAGTCTCTTGATTCTCAGAGCGACCCGGTCCTCTATTATTTTGGGAACGGTTACCAGACATATCCCCTTGCTTCCTCTTATTTTGACCCGAACTCGGATTCTGACCACTTGAATTACTAGGTCCTCCAACACTAAAATCACCCTGGCGGTTCTCCCGCTTCTTCCTCATATCCTCCACCTCTTGGCATTTCTCTACCAAGACTTGAAACTGACGAATACCCAACGGCACCACTGCATCTTGCAGTTCATACCTCAAACCATCCTGGAAGCGACGACACATATAGGTCTCATCTATCCCATCCCTAAAGAAGCGGAAGTAACGGGACAGTGATTCAAACTTTTTGGCATAGGCTTCCACTTTCATGCCCCCCTGCCGCAGCTGCAGGAATTCCTCTCCGTACCTCTCCCTCGCAGTCTCGGGAAAGTACTTAGCTAAGAAACCTCCTCTTGAAGTTCTCCCAATTTACCTCCTCATCAGCATTTCCCATAATGAGCCTGGTGTTCCCCCACCAATATTCAGAACTACCCTGCAACTGATAGGTAGCTAACACCACCTTCTCTCCTTCTGGACAATGAATTGCCCCGAATATTCTCTCCACAGCTTGGAGCCACAAGTCAGCAGTTTCCGAACCTCCCTCCCCATTAAACTTTAGAAGAGTCTGCTGATTGAAACTCGTAAGAACCCGAGATGCAGCAGCTATAATCTCCCTCTCACGCTTCTCTGCATCCCTCTGCGCCTTAGCATGAGTTTGCGCAGTCACAGCAGCTGCCATGGTATGCATGGCATAAGCCATCTGATTCACATCAACCTCTGGTACTACAGGAACTGGATTCGCCCTTCTTGGCGGCATGATTCCCTGTACATACCAATCCTTTTGATTAGATCCTTAATCAACCAATTCTGAATCTCAACAGAAAACTCACTCAACGGATTACTAACACAAGACCCGACACCAAACATACACTAGAACTAACACGACTCTAGTTATGTTCTAACCGACTCTGGACTAACGACTCAAGTATACACTTTCCCTTTGAAGATTTAAAGCCGTGCTCTGATACCAATTGTAACAACCCGTTTTTCAAAGGCCAGAAAAGGCACTATATTTTTTTTTTTGTACACAATCAGAGTTACGCATAAAAGATTTTAAATGAGCCGGCATTCAAATATACAAAAGAACTCATTACCAAAAGGTGCTTCGACAAGCAAAGTGTATTCCTGAATAATTACAGTCCAAGTCTAAGTATTCAAAACAAGTTAGAAAACTCTATGCTAACCCAAAAGCACGGTGCACAAAACACACCGGCGCATAGTCTAACTACTCTAAGCTTCGACACAAGCTCACTATGGCCTAGAGCTGCCAACACCATCCTCTCGACCTACATCGTCATCTGGGGTGGGATGAGCCCGCAAATGAAAGAAAGGGTCACCACAAAATAAAAGTATATATATATATATATAACCGGTGCGAAAGATTGTATACATAACAATAATTCCACAAACACAAGAGAAAGCTCTTTAACCACCAAAGCAATTCCCACCAACGGGTTCATATAAGCAATGCACACATAGCCTATAATGCAACCTCTACAACGCGTGGTACTAACCCTAGCTACCACAATGCATGAGTTCCGGCACTGTAGGTCCAACCCCTACCAAAACACCAACGAAAACACAAGGTTAAGGTGGATCCACTCCCGCAATCACACCCCATAGTCCACTCCCGCAACCATGTATCGAACTCAACAACAACCTCGTAGCTCTCCCGATCACTACGAAATCACAATGTTAAGGTGGATCCACTCCCGCAATCACACCCCATGGTCCACTCCCGCAACCATGTATCAAACTCAACAAAAACACAAGGTTAAGGTGGATCCACTCCCGCAATCACACCCCATGGTCCACTCCCGCAACCATGTATCGAACTCAACTAAATCACAAAAGATTTAGGTGGATCCACTCCCGCAATCACACCCCATGGTCCACTCCCGCAACCATGTATCGAACTCAACAACAACCTCGTAGCTCTCCCGATCACTACGAAATCACAATGTTAAGGTGGATCCACTCCCGCAATCACACCCCATGGTCCACTCCCGCAACCATGTATCAAACTCAACAAAAACACAAGGTTAAGGTGGATCCACTCCCGTAATCACACCCCATGGTCCACTCCCGCAACCATGTATCGAACTCAACTAAATCACAAAAGATTTAGGTGGATCCACTCCCGCAATCACACCCCATGGTCCACTCCCGCAACCATGTGTTGAACTCAATAAAACCCTATAAGAATCAGGTGGGTCCACTCCTGCAACCACACCTCGTAGTCCACTCCCGCCACTACGCACTAACAATGCATGAGCATACGATTCCCCATGTATACTAATGCAACAAATACATACCTCCCTAGCATATGTAAACCATCCCAACAACATACATACATATCCAATCATATGTAACAAACCACAACAAACATACATACATTTCCAATCATATGTATTCACCCACATGTTCATACATACATCTCCAATCATATGTAAAACAACGCACATATTGTAAACACTTTCTCATCACGGGAATACATAACACATACATGCCAAACACACAAACACGCATCACCGAAAATAACCAACAAACATGTTATAACTCAGTGAAAAGACAGAAATAAAGTGGAGCCCTTACCTCGGCAAGCTTCCGTCAACAACACACGCTCAAACAACACAACGCGCTTCCTAAAAACAAGCAGCGCAACAATCAATACATTGTTCTCTAACCAATCGTATTGAAACTACACCAAAACCCCAAAAACCTAAAGGTTCCTAAGGAAAAATCCGCCCTTTCGAACACCACACCAAAAACCACCATATTGATCAACACCCATGAGTTATTTATACTATTTTTAGGACCCAAAACAATAGGCCAAAGTCTTAAATAATTTGAAATGCAAAATGGCCGTTTTCTTGCGTTATAAGCTACGTACTTTCCGAGTACCCGAAAAACTCGTTTCCAATCCCAACCACTTCCATAAATTAATAAAAAGGGATTAGAAAGCTAAAAACCAAGTTTAGAAATCAGAATCCAAAATCTCAACTCCCAGAGCTCGCCCTGGCGAGTTGGTGGCGAGTGAAGGCAGTGAGGACAGGTCTAGCTCGCTCTGGAGCTCGCCCTGGCGTGTTGTCATGACCTGTGACACTCGCCCTGACGAGTAACCACTCGCTCAGCGAGTTTCAACTGTCATGACAGCAAAAGACAGCAACTCCCACCACCTTTTTCCAACCAAGCCTAGTTTGATTCTATTAGTTCCCAACACTTTTTCAAGGCACAAAAGCAAACCATTTTCATAAGCAAGCAATTCATTTTCCGAAACTTGTTGGTTGCTTCGAGTGCAAGTTATTTGATTTTCATTTCCAAAATCAAAACCAAATCCAAGCACAAGTTTTATTACGGGCCTTAACCGTCCGGTAATCATTTTCAAACATGTTTTCAAAGTAAAAAGCAACTCCACATGTCACAAGAGTTTTAAACCACTTTGACCCCAAAAACACTACTCAAAACACTTAGGAAATATTTTCATAAACCCCAAAATATTTTTCATCGGATTTTCTAAAACAAAACCATACAACGCATTTCCCTTTTGCCCAAAGGTTCAAAGACAACTTTTCTTTTCAAAACCTTACAACTTAACCTCATGTTATTGATCAATACATAACCAACCAAAACCCTAACTTTTCTCATGAGGTTTTTCACCAACTCATGGAAAACAAACATAACAAAGCCTACACATGCTTCCCTAAACCTCATGAACATCATTCATGAAACAAAAACCATGTAAAGTAACATTTCCTAACAAACCCTCATGAGAACATAAACCCAAAAACTCCTAAACTCTATAAGTCTACCAACCTATGAGATGAGAAGAGAGGGTTACCTTTAGAAAGTGATTCTCTACAATTTTCCTCAAAGCTTCCAAGCTTGAAATGGAGTGAAATGGTGAAGAAAGGAAAATTTGTGAAGGTTAGAAAGTAGGAATGGAGTTTCACGTGGAAGAGAGAAAGAATGAGATGATTTTGTGATGTTTCTAAGTGACCAAGTCACTAAACCTCCTTACTATGCTAAAACCTCTTGATAGCCAATCCACCCTTGGATCAAAGTCAAAAGTCCAAGCTTAAACCCTAGCCATTGGATCAATTTGCTTTATGAGAATTCACAAGACATCATCAACTCACCCATAACAAGTCTCGTACTCAGCTCTCGCGCGACGCGACGAACGTAAACCACAAAAACATAAAACCTACGGAAAGAACGTCTAACGTTTAACATTTCCAAAACTTATCGCCGAATCTTTTTCCGCGACTGTAATTTTCTTCCATACCTTAGAAAATTATTCTCAGAATATATCCTAACTCGCGCAGATATATAAAACTCACATCCGAAACCTCACTTAAAACAGACGCAGTAAGATTTTCCATCCGCGGGAAAAATCTTACTCGTTTTTCCAAAAACAAGAATAATCCAAAACTCGTTATTCTAAGACCACAGAAATCTCCTCATACTTAAAAGAGGACTACGACCCAAAAGTCTGTGCCTTTCCAGCACAAAACAGGCTCCGTTTCAGCAAAAATCTCATTAATGTGACGATATTCACAAATCCGCTTCTACTAAAAACCCTAAAACTCGTAGCCGACACTAGAGTTCCTTAGAAAATAGTACAGTAAAATCTTGGGTCTTACAGTTGTGTTCTGTATCAATTTGGTTATTATTTCATGTTTTTTCTTTTGTTGCTTTCATATTTTCAATTTAATTTCATGGTCAAAATTTAAGATTTATCAGTATTCAATTTAATTTCATGTTCTTTTCTATTTTTTATGTTTTGTATTTTTTTTTATCTTTACAGGTAAAATTAGATTCAAGGGCAGAAGATTTGAAATATTATTAAAATACATGAGGACGAATTAGGATTTTTAGTTGTAGTTTCTTTTAATTTATTGTTATTAGATTTATTTTATGCGTGTATTTATCTTTTTTATATAATTTTTTATTGGTTTTATTTCGTTCCTATTTTTATGCATATATTCATATATAATCTTTTTATTTTAATTATTTTATTCTTTCTATACTCTTTCTTAATTTTTTAGTGAAATTACAATAAGCTAGGATACAAAATTTAGAATATTATCCTATTTTTATGAATAAATTCATCTATAATATTTATATCTTTTTTTTTGTTCTTATAGTTTATGCATAGATTCATATATAGTAATTGTTTTATTGTATTTATCATATTTTTTCTATAATTTTTTTTAGTGAAATTAC
Source organism: Trifolium repens (assembly GCA_030408175.1). Lineage (NCBI taxonomy): Eukaryota > Viridiplantae > Streptophyta > Magnoliopsida > Fabales > Fabaceae > Trifolium > Trifolium repens. The sequence continues at coordinate 16,472,151 of CP125839.1, read as the reverse complement.
AAAGATGGATACAAAATTTGGAATATTATCTTATTTTTATGCATAAATTCATTTACAATCTTTAACTTTTTTTGTTCCTATTTTTATGCATAGATTTGTATATAATTGTTTTTTGTATTTATCTTATTCTTTCTATGTAATATATTTTTTGTATATTTTATCCGGTGAAATTACAATGAAGATATAAAACTTGGAATATTATTAATAGTGATAAGGACAAATTAGTAAATTTGGTAGTAATCAACTTTATTATATTAAATTAAATAAATAAATAAATAACTTAATCAAATGAGTAAAAATAGGTGTCATTTGTCGTGACATACACTAATATCAATCAATATTATTTTCCTTAAAAATAGGATTTAACCTTGAGAAAATAAGATCTATACTTGAAAAATATATGTTAAAAACACTCATAAATAACACTTTTTTTAACAAAACAATAAGAATATACTTGAAAAATATATAACATTTGAATTTGTGCTCTCCTTATTTTACAAGATGTGCGCTCATTAAAAAAATAAAGGTTGACTTAAAAATAGGTACCATTTGTTGTGGATTAAATTAATAATCATGAAGGATTTATTTTAATTAAAAATTGGTACAAATAATTAATAATAGATATATATTTCCTTACTAATAGGGTTTGAAAATCAGCAGCATGGATATATTTTTTTTTAATGTAAGCAATAAAGATATACTTTTTTTTTTTGACTTTCAATAAAGATATACTTGAAAAATACTCTCTCCGACCTTATTTATAAGCAAAAATTGTTTTTTAGGTTCATTCAATAACTAATGTATCTAGCTTAAATATAGACTGGATACATTATTTTTCCAATGAACCTAAAAAGCAACTTTTGCTTATAAATAAGGCGAGAGGTAGTATATAACAACTGAATTTGTGGATTTTGTTTACAAGATATGAGTCCAATAAAATAAAATAAGTAAATATTGCCTAAAAAATATGTATTATTTAAATTCATAATATACTGAATTTGTGATATGCTAAGGTACTACTCCAAACCCTTTCAGCAATATTAATATTAACTATATTTAATATGAAATGATCTCTTAAAATAAAAAATTGCCACATGTGAGATTCGAACTCACAACCAACAACACACTTTGGACGCGCGCGCAAACCATCAGACCACCCAACATTTCATGAAAATTATTCTCCGAAAAACTACTTAACCAATATTTTTACTGATGGGCTTAAACAAAAAAAAAATGAGGCCACAATTTTTTGAGGCCCTGATCTGCAGCACTGCCTGCACCCCCCAAAACCGGGCCTGTGCACGTATGTGACAAATTTATTTGTACATGATTATTAAGAGATACTCCCTCCGTCCCAAAATATAAACAAAAATTGATCAATGAAAGTGAATGTATTTAGTCCAAATCTTTAACCAAATACATCAAGTTTGTTTGACTCATTTTTGCTTATATTTTGGGATGGAGGGAGTATAATATTATAAAAAAATGTTTCACTACTCCGCACAAAAATCAGTCTTTCGTTCACAACAACGTTATCACAAGCTTAGAACAAGCTTAGATAAAGATTTAAAAAAGGTGTTCTATATGTTTTCATGAATTAGATATTATAATGTAGCTAAACAGTATGTTTCATCCATACATACTATTGATATCAGTGACAGATTCAAAAATTTATTTTGGTAGGGGTTTGAAATTATTGCATATATTTTTACAAAAAAAAAACTAGCATAATATCCATGCTTACGCACAGGTCACGGCGTTGCCGTGATTTTTTTTAGGATTAATAGGTCGGTACTCCCTGCTAAGTGAGCGTATTTTGTATTACCTCATACTAAAAATTCCTTTAAGATTCCCCCCATGCAAAGTAAATTGTTTTGGTTTCCTCCCTTGAGTGCAAGGAATATGCACTTTTTAAATCGGTAGAACATAATAACCGATTTAAAAAACAGAACTTTTTAAATCGGTGGAACAAAATAATCGATTTATAAAGTGCATCCAAGGGGGGATCCAAAAAAAATTTACTTTGTAAGGGGGAATCTTAAAGGAATTGTTAGTAGGGGTAATGCAAAACACGCCCACTTAGCAGGGGGTAGCGACCTATTAACCCTTTTTCATAATAGAGGTAATATTTTTTACTAAAACAAGATATTCATTCATTCAAATTAAATAAAGCACGTCAGATATAAATTCAAACATCGTTAAAAACAAAAAGGATGAATCTGCGAACAAACTCACAACATCCAAGTTAATAGCATAAAACAGCATACTCAAGCCTACTAATAATGTGACAAAATAAAAGTAACCGAAATACTCATGTTTTCGGATCTGCATCATTGACGATCTTGTCATTGGTTGAATCAGTAACTGATCAAAGTTGAGATCTTTCAATCTGAAGCAAACTTATAACACCGCAACAAGACGAAAAAACTAACAAACACCGAACCAAAACGGACGGGAAAATCAAACAACGCGCACTAAAATGACAAAATAAAACAAGAAAACTTTGATCTATGTGAAAATAACTTATTTAGATTAAAGCAGAGAAAAACAAGATGTATATGGGGTGATTTTGGATCAAAAAATGACCCAAAACCACTCCTTTTTGAAGCAAGAAGAAGAAAACTCTCTAAAAGAAAATTAGGGCCGGCTCAAAGAAAATTACGGCATAGAGGTAATATTATATAGTACAAAATTAGTCCTGTTAAGAAATTACTTTAATTCATATACTAATATAACCATAAATTTGGTTGTTTTTTTTAAGCAAACAACGATAAATTAAATAAAAAAGGAAGTACAAAGAAAACTGGGGGGCAAGAACCTAACCCCGCAACCACACAAAAAACGTATATACAACTCAAAAAGGGTAAAGCAAATCCAACCAGACCAAATATAGTGAAAGATCCAAATGTGAAGCACTCGAAGAGACATCAAACACAATCCAGCAAGTCCAACACGAGACCCGAAACTAAATTGCAAAAAAGAGATGCGTAAAAGATTCAACCATTACAAGTAAAGACAGACTAAAAAATCTATCTATGTCATAGAGCACGATGAGTGAATCCGACTGTCAACACGGAAACAGAGACAAGGCCATTTCTAGCCAAAGTTGTCAGCCTTCCCAACTTCTCTAGCGTCGCGGATGCAAAATTGAAAAATTTGATCACTACAAATCTCAACAAATCTGAAAATTACAAACCAGAAAACCAAAATCCAAAAGAGCAAACAAACAGTGCTAGAAAAAAGGAAAAAAAGCCAGGACAACAGAACACAGAACCAACAACAAAATGAAGCCGGTATTAGCAGAACCGTAACCACCACAAACACACGAAGACGGAACCAAGCAGCAGCAACCGAAACCGACCCAAGGGAGGCCTTCCGATCTCAATCCCGTCCTTTCTGTGGTTAAACCAACAGCAACACTGTCGGTGAGCCAAACGAACGATTTGATACACCCACCACTACTGCAAAACCCGAAAAGAGAGAATAACAGCAGATCTGTGTAACAAAACGCAGTGATGAAAAATTACCCAACACCAGCGGCGCGGGTTTGAGACAACCCCTATGGACCTCAAGCCCAACGAGGTGATGAGTGGCGCCGCAGAGAAGCTACGAAAGCACCACCAAAGTAGCAGATGCTACATCTGGCAAGTGGGAGGTTGGATTTTAGGGAGAAGAAGATGGCGGTTGATTGGTAGAGAGAAGGCAGAGAAATGTGTTAGAGAGAGAAACCACTCCAAATAAGTTCCATAAATTTGGTTTATAGAGAACATATACAATCTGAAAATAAATTTGTTTAAATTAATGTTTCCTTTAAAAAAATAGTACAATATCATTTGTTACAAAAAAATACAACACTTTTTTTAAGGATGAATTAAATATGAATTTTTATATTTTTGATAGTTAAATATTCATTTGTAATTCATCTTTTGTTAAAAGAATTTAAATTTTGTGGAAGAGATTCATATAATATTATAAACATGAAAACAAAAATTCATTCGAAAATGTGACGTCGCATATTTTAAGGAACAAAATTTGCTGAAATTTTTTATAAGAACTAAAAATGAAGTTTGAGATATTTATAAAACCAAAAATTTATATAGTAACCCTTAAAAAAATTAACCTTTTGCGAAAGAGATTTTTATAATGCATTGAACATGACTGCCGGAAAAAAATCAAAATTTCAAATGACACATGTAAGTTGATTGAAAAACAGAGACCAAAAGTTTCAACGAAAAATATGTAGGGGATTGAAACTTGTTGAAATTTGTTTATAAGGACTAAAACACAAATTAGAGGTATTTATACCGAAAAAAAACTTATTTAAAAATAGTAATAAAAATAATATTTAACCATTTTAGATTTTATAGATATTTTGATTAAATCGAATTATTATAATAATATAAATTATTAAGAAAAATGATAAGATCATGTGTCGTTTGATTGATGGAAAGAAAGTGGTAGAAAAAAAAATCGGTCAAACCAATGAATGTCCTTTCATTAGTATCTATCTTTTTTTTTCTTTCTTATATATACATGATATTGTAAACTTTATGAAATACATAACTATTAAGACAAAAAAAAAAAAAAAAATAATGCATAGTTTATATAAATTGATAGTCTTCTGAGGGAAAATAAATAAGGGTAGTGAAAAGTTGAAAAAAGAAGTGTTAACAAAATAATCTTTAATTGACTTGATGCCAGAATTGACCCCCAAACCAGATTCAACTGGTGGTGAAAACAAAAAAAAAATCTTTAATTGTACCCAAAAGAAAAACCCAATCTTTAATATATATATCTCAACACACTATTTTCTATCGGTTAAAATTCACATAGGTACCACTATAAATTCATACGATCTCCTATATATGAAGCTCCGATACGGGACACGATATGGATATGATACCGATACGCCGATACGTGAAATTTTTTAAAATTCCTAATCCGATACTTCCGCGATACATTATTTAAAAATTAAATTTAAAATTAAATATATAAATACACAATATATAAGCATACCTAAAATCAATAATATTAATAATTAAAAGCGGAAAACATCTATTCTTATACTAAAATTTTGGGACAAGCTCAAACGATTAACAATCTGTTACAGAATATAGTAGGACACCATAGTTTTTATTTTTTTTTTTGAAAAGTAAAAAATTATATTGACAAAGGAAAAACATAAGATGTGCTAAAGATACAAACAAGCATGTCTGATACAGGAGCATCATAATAACCCAAAGTCAATCAATACTGGAAACTCCCAAAGTCTGATACATGAGAACATCTTAAGTTAATACTATACCAGAACATAATGATTACTGATACATCTTAAGCTATACGTCTTATTGTTGTGTATTATACAAAAAGGACACCATTAATACTATCCAAACAAAATCACAAATACTATAAAAAAAAAATCTTCGTATCAAACACATATAGGATATTATTTGTTTATTTAAAAATAATGATATAACTGATACTTTTCTGATACGTGTATCGGACACGTGTATTGGGTATTATTTTTTATTTAAAAATAATAATTTAATCGATACTCTTCTAATACGAGTATCAGGACATATCGAAAGAATATCGATATTGAGTATGTATTGGACATGATTCGTTACCATTTTTTAGTATCGGGGCTTCACATGGTGGGATGGTTATGAACTTGAACTAATAGAAAAAAAGTGTCTTGAAATGTGTGTTCTATAGAGTTTTTTTTTTGGTGCATAGTGTTTTATAGAGTTTGCTCTTAACATTATTCAGTTTGAAATTTTTTTTAAAAAGGGAAGTAAATTTGTTGTGAATGAATAAGTGTAAATTAGTTGTCGTTATTACTTTTATGGGGGCTAGAAAAAAGTACTATAGCATTACCAAAGAAAATTCCTTTTATCTCGGGTTCGGGTCCTTTAGTACCCACTCCGCCATATACCCACAAAATATATATTTATATATTTTAATTATATTATTATATAATAATATATGTAAATCAATTTTAAAAAATATAACATTATTATACTATTACATATTTTTAATAAAAATGTATTTTTATAACATAATGTGAATATATCAACAGAGAAATGAACTTTAGCATGGTATTATTAATAATTTTGTTTCTAATTTTCATGAGTCCACATTAAAATCTTTGATTTTTTTTAAATTCAATTAAAATGATATGATATTTTATAATTGATCAATTTATTTTTAGCAAAAATACGGATAATATGTATGTGTACTTAGGTACCCATAGGATATGGGCACAAGGACAAAGATTATCGCACATGCGAATATGGACATGGATATAGGTATTTCTCGTTCTTGCCTTATTGAAGGAGATGTAAATAGAGAATTTTGGACGACAGAAAAAGTAGGGTTCATCTTCAAGAAGCATGGATTAATACGAAATGCCAATTTCCCAATAAATAAACTTGTTTTTAAAACGAATTTTATTTCTATAAAATCAAATCACGTTGATTAAGTTGATAATAGCAGCAGCAATAATAACATTTTTACATTGAGATACCGTTTGTTGATATCAAGAACAACATCAATATATAGAATAGGTGTCAATAATAATATTGGACTGATATAGGTTAACATAATGAAGAAACAAACGCATACACTTTAACAGGCTTGACGAACGGTAGACTGTGGACTAATATGGGGATTATAGCATATGTACATTATTAAACTTTGACCATACAGGTCATCATGAAGCTCAACTTGACCATGAGCTCATCTTCAGCCCAGGAACATAGTGACGTAAGCTCCACGTGATCAGCAAGGACGAGTGACGTGAGCTACACGTGTGTTAACTCCACGTGTTCTGTACGGACGAGCTGTCTAAGGATCTCAGTGTTGTAGTTTATTGGGCTTGGACCTTGAGTTTACAAAAAGGTCCATTAAGTCAAGGAATGTTAGACTATAAAAAGAGACACTTAGAAGGAAAATGGGGTAGATCCATTATATTGTAAACAGTGTATTTTAAGTATAAGTTATTTTACAAAGTGCTCTAGGACTCCCTAGAGCAGCTCACCTGTTGTAATTAATTTATATTTACATACGTGAACAAATTAAGAGTAGTTTAAAAAAAAAAAATCTGCAAGTCAAGTCCTAAGATTTTTTCACAAAAGTGCAATCCCAAAAAAGATTACTAGTTTCCACAACTATGACAAAAAAGTTACACTAACATCTCACACTAAACTCTTATCCGTAGGAACCTTTTTTGTGAATAAGCCTCCGATCAAGAAGAAATTTAGATGGATGGATGGAAAGACTCTCAATATTAGCTTAGAACAATAAAACTCATTAAGGGAATGTTTTGGAATGTTTCCCATTATTGGTGTGCTTCTAAATTAACTTGTCATTCATTCTAAAATTAGGGACATGAATATCCTGCAAAACAACAATAATATTAGGATAATTCAAAAGAAGGGAAAAAGGAATATAACAGTTTGTATTTCTAAGTAAATCCTTCGCAATGGCTTGAAGAAAAAAAGATGAGGTCTACTCTATCCTTTCATAATTTAGGGTATATACTTATCAACCAATAAGAACAAACTATATAAATAGATTTGTATGTTGTCCCACAATTAACTTGTAACAAATTTGTGGGGACCATATTTAAAACCTTGGCCTGTTGTTATTAATTAGTTGATGGGTAATACCTTGAAATTATGAAAGAATGAATTAGAAAAACCAAAAAATAATGTGTGTCCTATGAAATATCAAGATTATCTACCGTGGACAATTAAGCCAATATCATTCTAAAACTTAATCTTGTCTGCTTGCCCAAGTAACCATTAACAATGATGGGACCTTTTTGCTTGGTGTGCATATAGCATATGACAATCTATAGAATGGGATGTTTAATTGCAAATAGTTTTTCCTAAAAAGTAAAATTGGCCCATGCAGGTCTCGAACCTGCGACTTTCGCGTTATTAGCACAACGCTCTAACCAACTGAGCTAATGGGCCAATTGATAGTAATTGATTTGCACATGCTACAATATAATAGTTACTTACGTGTTAAGATCTCATGCCATTTGATGGTTATGATAAGATGAAGTTAGATAACATAAGAGAGATGAACAAGAATATGATAAGTATAAAATATATATATATATTGACAGAATATAATAAGAATATGACAAAATATAGTTGCTCTTGCATCTTATCATATGTTTAATGTGCATCTAATTATAAATTACAGATTATATTTTCATATCACGAAATTGGATATAATAAAATATGAATTTTAATTTTAAGTATTTTATATTTTATTTTTTAAAAATTTAAAATCATACCTCTTGTTAATTTGGGGTTTGTCCAACTAATAAAGAACAAGTCACATAAAAAAAATTTGCATGTGGTACCCACAATTAATTTGTAACCATTTTTATTTCACAAGCATATAGTTTGTTTTGATTGGTTGATAGGTAAATATCCTAAATTATCAAGGGTAAGTTTGAAAAAACCTAAAAAAAACACTTAAAAATGTTTATACTTTTTTCTAAACTAAATCCATTTTATTATAAATTTAAGATTCATTTTTTTATATAAATATTATTAAGTTTTATAAAAAAAAATTCTAAGTATTATTAGTAATTAAACATTTTTTGTTTCAAATTAAAATTATTTATATTTTAACGAAAGAAAAGTTATAATAGGGTGTGACAATTGACTTATCCAATCATGATGACTAACAAAATTATCAGTTTAATGGATATAAGCAGACAGAGTAGAAAAACATTACACACTCAACCAATCACTACCATGATTTTCGCCACGTCACCCCATTTTACCCCACCTTCTTGATGTGATATGGAAGATTACATCATTTTCATTGGTTGTTCGTGTAAAATTAATTTACAACGACTGTGCATATTCATTAAACTCTAAAATTATATATATTAATTGACTTATTTTTTTTACAAATTTTTTATTTATTATTTCTCACTTATTGTGACCGTTAAATGGGCCCTCGGGCCCACATGTGAAACAAGAGAGTCGTATGGTTTTTTCCTCTAAATATAAATTTTTTCTCTAGTTGTTACTATTTCCCAATTCATTAGTTTCATATTTTGGTGATCTTGTATATTTCTTCTACATTTTCAATAACGTTTTGGAAATGTACTTAGACGACATAATGTATCCGAAAGTACACATTGAAGTTTCAAATTAACTAAATTTTTTGTAAAAATCATATTTATGGTGTGTTTGATCTGCTAAAAAATAAGGGACTGGACAAGATAATTTTAGTTGTACTGTGTTTGATTTTAAAACTGTTTCTGGTACTGGACAAACTGAGAGCCAAGGGACGGGACAAAAACTGAAATTCTTGTCCCCTACTGAACCACGAGACAATTTTTTGTCCTCTGCACAATTTGCCTAAAATACCAAAATAATTTTTTGTCCACCAAACATCGCAGAACACAAAATTTGTCTAATACCTTAAACGTTTGTCCTGTACCTATTCTGTCTTGTACTATCATGTACTGTTTTGTCCAGTACTTAGACTTTGCAGATCAAACGGACCCTTAGGGTTTGTTTGGTTCAACCGAGGAGGAGGGGAGGTGAGGGGAGGGGAGGGGAGGGATTTTTAAGGAGGGGAGGCGAGGTAAAACATAATTTACTATGTTGACAAAATTACCCTCACTTTTTTATTAAAATTCTAAATTATCCTTATTGAAATATTAAATTATAGGTTTTATTTTTTTTTTACAACAAAAAAAAATTAGATTTTCTACTCATTAGATTTTTTTTTTGTATATATCCATTAGATTTTTTTTTTGACGTAATATATCCATTATAATTTAATGCTTATTTTGAGTTTATAAGGTTAAGGGTAAAAGAATAAATTACTTCTCTCCTTCCCTCCCCTCCCCTCGTTAAAAAGTTGAACCAAACATAAAAATTTAAAATATTACCTCACCTCCCCTCCCCTCCAAAACTCCCGAACCAAACAGACCCAGGGTGCGGAAAGTTTATCCTTCATCTAATACCAAATTAGTGTCCACATATTTGTTATATAAACCCTTGAGTGAATCTCATATATCGCTAGTAACAATGATATACGGGAGAAAGTTTTGTGGTCAAGTTCAAAAACTTTACACGATAAGATATAGTGATACAGTTAAAATATTTTAATAAGAAATTAAATTTGAAATGGAAAAAATTGTGTCAATCTCTTTTCCTTTATTCTCATCATCAAGAAACAATGTAGCTATTTACTTTGGTTCATCTTTTTTAAAATTCTAAAAAAAATAAAATTGGAATCCTATCTTTTACTAAAAAGTTATGATTTTTTGGAGTTTGTCGATCTCTGTCATTCATCTATATCTTGTGTTGTGTATCCCAAATGTATTGGTCAATGTTAAGATAGTTAGAGTTTGTTGTTAGTTAATTAGTTAAAAATTAGTTATAGTTGGTTACTAAATTAATTATTTAGGTGAGTCTTATAAATAGAACACTAATGTACACATTTTACCATCTTTTATCAATTCAATATGATCTCTTATGATCTTTTACCTCATGAGTATGACTATTCTCTATTTCTTTCCTATGTGCATGATCTATGACACTATGATCCTATGATTCTTTACAGTCTTATTTAAAATAAATAAATTTAATTGCTGGATAATTCCCTGATACATCGGAAAGTATAAGTATATCAGATACGGTATCCAACATGACACTTTGTCAATTTTAGAGTATTGTAGCTTTCCAGGACGTCATATACACACACAAAAAAATAAGGAATTAAATAATATCCATAAATACTAGTTCAACTGAGTATTTTTTAATTTTTATGTGTGTTCCGAATTAATTTTTTATTAATTAATATACTCATTTGTTGTTTGAAAAAAAAAAAAACTTGTAAACATGTAATTTTGGATTTGCAGAACCTTTTTGGACTCATTCTGTTGGTTTCTTCTGTGGTCTATAGGGTCAATGGCACTCTGAACATATCTGGCCCCCTTACTGAGTCCAACAAACACTGCCCACGGCCCACATTAACCATGATTCATATATAATAATTCATCTTAACATAGGTTGAATATATTTTTGTCGCTTACAAAATTCTTAAAATTTTATTTTTATTTTTATAAAAAAATATCATTGATTGTTAATTTTTTTTTCTTTAAGAAACTAAAATGAGATATATTAAAACCAATAAACTGTCCTCGCTAGCACAAGGCGTGCTAGGAGGAGCCTCCAAAGTTTACAAACAGTAGCGATACATTAAAGCAAGTGTTTAGTCGATGTCCATACAAACAAAAGGATTCAACCACCGTCTGTGAGTGTTTATACCAAAAGTAACATAATGTGCTTTAGTTAGAATTTTTTGTGTTGCCACTGTGCAATCATTGGTTATTCAAAACCTGCAGAGATGAAGAGGAAACAATGCTGGTACTGTTGCTGCAGTAATGTGGCCATTATAGAAGCTTTAAGAACGGCAAGTGCAAGAGGGTGGAGGCAAGTGGTGTTTGAAGGTGATTGCAAAATTGTGGTCATACTATGTATGCAAAATATAATTTCCAAATTCCACCCTTCTTTCAACTTTTCTCTCTTTTTCATTCTTCAATCTAGGGGGTGGTTTTGGCCATTTTTGCATGAAATTACCCCTCTACATCGTTTTTTTTCCTCCCTTTTTATTTAAATAAGTGGTTATCCGCATACATTTGATTCTTCATTTTGTTTTTTAAGTTTTCGCCGTCTAAGTGCGGCGTTGAGTTTATTTGTCGTCTTGTACGGCATTGTGTTTCTTCGTCGTCTTGTGCGGCGTTTGTTGGTTGTTCGGCTTAGTACGGTGTTCGTTGATTCAAATTGACAAATTCACTTCAACTCATTACAGATTTGATGAATACTTGGACGTCAATGTTGCAGATCTGGAAGTATGAATATTCGACTATTTATCATTATTTTGTTCCAAACTTTGATCTCACTCAATTAATTTTGAGGTCGGGTCATTTACTTGATCAAATGAATATATTCTAACATTATCATCGTTCTAATATTCATATAAATTAAATAACTATTATTATCGACAAGTTGAACCTAATAGAGAAGATTGTACTACCATAACGTGACAAATGAGTGTTTATTTAGAAGAGATACCTTAGATTTGTCATTTGTTGTGCGACAGCGACACGTTTAAATTAGGTTTACTCTCAATGAAGAAATTATATGGAAAATAAAATGAAAAATAATGAGTGTCATGTAGGTTAGCTTGTTCAACTTCTTTTTTGTTTTTGAAGACTCAATATCCAATCGAAAAACCGATTAATTCAAGGACTCCAATACCACAGTCCACTAAAGGGAAGCTCATTTCAAGCCAAAACTTTTATTCTATATAGACTAACTTAACATAAGAAGTGACACCATAAGACCATCTCCAATGGTGGATACTTATTTTTTAAGAATCGATACCGAATAGGTACCCCCATTGGAGCAAAACACAAACTAGTACCTAATAGGTACAGGTGCTACAATAAGCAATGATACCTATTTTATTTTTGTGGGAGTCGTTTATAATGACGGAGTTATTGGTGAAATGTGTTCTTGGTGGGACCCGTTTAGAACGTTTTGAGAGTTGTTGAGTTAGAAAGATTGAGTGCTTATTATGTACTATTATTAAAAAATTATAAATGAGTAATGTGTACACGTGCGACCCAATTAAGTACTAAAAAATGAAGATCTCTATTGTGGATGCTCTAAGAATCTGAACATACCCGAGAAGCACACTTTAGAGTATGAGGTACTTTCTCTTTAGTTTGCGTAACTTAATTTAGAATGTGGTGTACTTTCTCTTTATGGTTGCCTTTAGTAGACTTTCTCTTCTCTAAACTACATATTTTTTCATTCACAAAGCTCGAATCAAATTTTTGAGGTAAAGATAAATCAATTCATTTCATCACGAATAATAGTTTCAATACAATGAGAAGGATTATAAAAGACACTAAGACTATGCATGCTCTGACTAGATTATGAGCGACTCTATTAGCTTGCCTTCTAATAAAAGATAGATTGTAGCAAGCATTAGATGAAAAAAGGGACCTACAACTAATCAAAACAGCGCCAAATTCCTTAACATAAGCATCACCGTTTGTTATAGCATTAACCACAGTTTGACAGTCACTCTCAAAGTTGACATGAGAATAATCACTTTCCACTGCAATCTGGATAGCAACAAGAAGAGTTAAAGCCTCACATTCAACGGTAGGAGCAGCGTGAGGGAAACATAAGGTACGAGCTTGCACCAAAGTGTCGGTGCTATCACAGAAAAAAAACGCTTATACCAAAGGACCTGTCAGCTGAAAAAAAAAACATTGCCACACTAAAACTCTCTTTTGTAGACTTTGTCTCATAATCAAAATAAGTACACAAAACTTGAAAGAAATTGAAGTAATTGGAAGAAAATGAATGCGGTCCCATATGAATGCAAATGAATATGGCAGGGTCAGTGCATGTATTAAGTCATTTCTTTAACTGATGAGACTAATCTTATGCATTTATTTCCCTGTGTTTTGCTCTGGCCATCACCAATCTTTATCTATTAAGTAAACAAAATTGTGCTCATAATAATTAATATCACATGCTCATAATAATTATATACATGTTTATTTAATCTCAATGAACACCAGATCACTCTAAACAAATTGTTTCAATCAAAGTAGAAAAGATCGTGAGGTACAGTGCCGGAATTGTCTACTATATACGTAGAAAAAGGGGTTTGGGCTGTTACAAGCCTCATACAATTCAAACGCTTATTGAACAATGTCTCCGAGACTTCACTTGGGCGCACTACGACAGAAACTCTATAACATCAGGTGTCCATTTTTATAAGATAATATCTAGCAATAATACCAAGAAAATCGTAGGAAAATTGTGCCAAGAAATTGAAGTGTTATAACCTTACTTTTTGGTATCAAAGTTGCAGGGAATGTTTTTCTCCTCGAAGGGAAACTTATAATTGTATGTAATTTCTTCACGGGCAGTTATATACCGTTAAATATATCAATTATGATATTTTCGACACCTCATATTTTCCTACACCCATTCAACGCCTCATTTTATCTCTATCTTTCTCTTCCTATAACACTTCAACATATGACCCTTGACAGATATAACCTTTTGTGCAACAGTTTTCAGTTCAAATTAGGAAGAACGCGAAATCAAGAGTTGAAGTAACACAAGCATACACCCAAACACAAAAAAAAAACCGCACATACACGCATTTTAACATATAATATTACTGCACAAGTACCTCACCAGAAAGGTTAAAATCTTGCAATCGCACTAATTAAAGGACATTTAACTTAATATTCCATTAAGATAAGCTTTTCCAAATTAGGTATTATTCAACCTTATCTAGTGGAAAAAATCAACCATATGAAAATGTGACCATGTGTCTGGAAGGATTGTCGAATAAAATGTGTCTATTTAAGAGCCAAATATGCATTACAAGCCATAACACAACTTCAGTTCTCGAGGTCAGGTGGTTATAATATTTTCATCATAACCTATGATCAGATTAAGTAAGCCACCAACTAACAATTAAGCTAACCATCCCACAAGCCGATTTCAAATTATGGTGGCTATACCAAATTCTTGAATTCAAACAATAGTTACACAAAACGTGAAGATCGTCTCTGTCAAGTAACATCCTATATTTAGTTACAAGCGTACATATCTAGTTTCTAATGTCTAACCATAGACACTGATCAGGTATGTGAATTCTCATCAACTTCGAAACAAAATTTCAAGCCTAAACACAATCCAGTAGGTTGAACTCTTACAAGACTTTGATCCTTTAATTTCATTATGTGTCAATATCATTCAATACCAACATACGGTAAATAAGGATAATAAGATATCAGATTCATCTGACAAAATGATTCCAGACTCGTATTAGGAAAACAACATCAATGAAACTTCCAACGTCAAAAATGTAAAAAAAAAATACTACAATACATACCACATAACCCTCAACATGTCTGAAAAGGTAACTGCTTCCAATTCCCATCTTCTCATATTGAAGCTCTCGTATATCAGATATCTACGAGGGATAAAATAACATCAGTCAATTTATCACATAAAAAAACTTAATAAAAAGGAGCAATTGCATTAAGAAGACAATATTGACTATGCCACTTGTCAAACCAAGAACTGAACTGCAAATTCGAAGATCTAGTAAGCTTAATGATCAATCATTGATATGTAGAACAACAAAAATAGATACAGAAATAATTTATTTTTTTATTTCCTTTTCTATGCACATTGATTTTGTTATATTCTCAGTTCGTTAGTTTCTGTTCGCCTTAATTATTATATTCTGAACAAGTTACAGATTGTGTAGTCTTCATTCATCAGGAAAGTGACCATCAAGTAAAAAGCTCTCAAAAGAAAATCTTGCACCCAGAATATAGATGCAAACTTGCAATGAAATACGCAAAAATAATACAATACATATTAACCGCATAACCATAATTTAATTGACTTTATGTAAATTGTTATATATGAGTATGAGTATAAATTTGAAAAAAAATACAATACATACTAACCTCATAACCATCATCAAGTCCAAAAAGGTAATTGCTTCCCTGGCCCTGAATCATCTTCTACAACAAACTGAGAAGAGAAAAACTCTTTCCGTGACAGCTTCTTATGATAGTATGTATATTTAATTGCCAGAGTGCATCGCTCATATGTTCCATGCTTGCGCTGAAGGACTTCTCCTTCTTTAAAATTACAAAAGTAAGATCAGTAAATAAAGATTGAAGAATGATATGAAATAAAACCAAATAACAAAGTAGCTAAAATTGTTAATGCCATTGAAACCTGAAAAGTATTTATTGATTATACCGCTGACTGATATCACTTGTGTCGACATTTTACACGGATTTTCTTGCATTGAATCAGCAACCAACTCAACCCGATTTTCAACTTTATTCTCTGGCATCACACACCAACTCTCATTCACCGTGCCAGTAGGTCTGTTTCCAAATCTTTAGGAGTATTTTTCTGGCATTCCACTGGCTGCACGCTGCTTGTAATTTTCATGAGAAATTCCTTTTTCTTTCAAAACATGCTTAATAGCTTCATTCTCTTCAGATTGATATGCACAGGGATGGAATCCTTCTATTCTCTTTTCCTCATTGTTGCATGTGATGTCCAACCTGAAGCAGAGAAAATAAAAAATAGTTAATTAGTTAGAATGGATATCAATTACTGTAACTAAATTATCAAGAATCAAGGGTGCAAGAAAATGAAGAAAAAAAAATGCGACTAGATGAAATGAATGGAATGCAAACCAGATCAGCAATATCATATTACCTGAGTAACACACCTGCCGTCTCGGCCTCATCTGCCAACTCACATTTCTGGCAAAGGGAAAAGTCTCATGTGATTAACCATATTGCCTTCTTGTTTTGCACCTCATATGAATCAATTCTTTCCTTGCAATCATCAATAACTCATTCAGTCTTTCAGTGCCTCCGGACAAATCTAAAGACATCAACTCCCTAGTCTGTAAATCCCTCAATAGCTTTTCACTTTCAATGTGATAATTTCCAGCACAAAATGAATCAATAAGAACTATGTATATAGAGGTATTAGGCCAAAGCTCTCTTTGTTTCATCTCTTCATAAAGTTCAAAAGCAGTGTGAATATCACCATCGGCACAAAGGCCAGATATAAGAACGTTGTATGCGGCAACATCAAGCTTCACATGACATTGTTCCATTAAACTCCTCAATTCCAATGCCTTGGCAACATTAGCTTCTTTGCAATAGGTGTGCATTAATGTCGTGAAAGTAGCAACAGTTGGAACGATTCGCATCTCAAGCATGATATCAAGAATGCGAATAGCATTGTCGGTCTTCCTTGAATGTGCAAGCCCTCTAATAATAGCGCTCATAGCAACACCTTGTGAGCCGACACCAAGTGTCTTCATTTCATCTTGCAACTCCATTGCTCCTTTGATATTTCCCATTCTAGACATGCCTTTAATTAACGTGATAAATTGTTTACATGTAGGAGCATAACCATTTTCCAACAAGGCATGCAGAATACAATGGGCTTCATTAAAAGCACAAGTTCTAATGAGTCCATTAAAAAGGGCATTGTATGTATCTACATTAGGAGTAACTCGTAACATGCTCATTTTTTTTACAAGATCAAAGGCCATTTTCATCTCATTCCGTTCACAGAACTTACTTACAAGCATGTTAAACGTAATACTATCAGCTTCAAAACCTTCAACTGTTATCCTTCTTAGAAATTTCACAGCAACATCCAATGATCCAGACTTACAATATCCAAGAATAAGAGAGTGCCACGTTAACCTATCAGGCGTAAAACCATGTCTGATCATCTCATTGTATAACTTAGAACAGCTTGCCATGTCATGCCTCTTTGAATATCCATGCAAGAGAATGTTGTAAGTAGCCAAGGTGAAGCATAAACGTCTACTCTTCATTGTTGAAACGATATCATTTACCTTCGACAGTTTTCCCTTCCTTGAGTATCGATCCAAAAGAACATTGAATGCAATAGTATCAGGGCGAACACCTTTGTTCAACATATCTTCAAAAATATATAAAGCAGCTTTTGAATGTCCTTCCTTAAGAAGGCCATCAACTAAACTAGTGTACATAGCAGGATTTGGAGATAATAATCCTTTTTCAGTTGCCTTACCCGACAAAAGGAGTGCAGCTACTGTTTTACCCTTCCTGCATAGTCCTGCAATAAGACTAGTGTATGTATAGCTGTCAGGCACAAAATCATTCATAACCATCTCATCAAGAAGGGTAATTGCGTTCGAGAAATTTCCCGATCTTGATGTCAAAGTAAGCATTGTGTTGTAGAAAAGACTACCAGTGGCATGAGGAATGCTACCAAGTCTATCCAGATATATTTTGGCTTCATTAATATGTCCTCCAATAAGAAGTCCTTTCAATAGACCCTCATATGTGAACTGACTTGGTAAATGGCCTAGACTATTCATTTTATCAAACATAGAGAGCGCTTTTAATGTGTCACCAGAATTTCCGTAACTATCGATGATGTAATCAAAAGCAACAGAGCTAGGCTCAAGACCCATCCTGCTCATGTGGTCCATAAAATACTCAGCCTCTTCAAGTCTTTTGCATCTACAAAAAGTGGCAACCAACACATTACTAGTAAAGTGATCTGAAACATGACCACTGCGGTTCATAACTGCATAAACATTTAATGCCTCTTTTAGGTTTTGCATCTTGCAGTAGTTGTAGATTAATGTTGAATACAAAATTCTGTTTGGCACGAGTCCGGTCTTGTACATTTTACACATTATCTCCTTTGCATTATTTATCTTCCCCGCTCTAAGAAATCCATTAATAAGTACTGAAAATGTAACAATATCAGGATTGATAGAAGTTTTTAACATATCACCCAGCAACTGTATAGCTTCTTCAAGCAGACCGTTCTTACACAATCCATCGATCATTGCTGTATAACTAATATGACCGACTCTCATGCCATTCATCCTCATTCTCTCAAGAACGCTGGAAACCAACCCAAATTCAGCGTGTTTGGATATTCCATTTAAAAGAGCCCCATATGTCACTTCATTAGGTGTCAAACCATGTGAAATCATTGCATCAAAAAGTCTCAATGCTTCCTCAATGTTGCCATTGCTGCAGTGACCAACAATCAAAGTATTGTAAGTAATAATGTTCGGTAACAAGTTACATGATGACATTTCCTCAAAAACTTTTGTAGCAACTCCAATCTTTCCCTCCTTAACAAATCCATTAATAAGAGTATTGTATGTGATCGCATTAGGATACACCATACTCTTCCTCATCCTTTTCAATATTAAATAACCTTTCGCACTTCTGGTTTTTCTACACAAATCATCTATCAACATATTATATGTACAAACATCGGCCGCAATACCCTTAGATGCCATGGAGTCAATAAGTTCAGATGCTGCCTTATACCTTCCTTTCTTGCAATACCAATTAAGCAAAGTATTGTAAGTAACCGAAGTTGGAAAATGACCGGTTTCTTCCATTTTCTTCAAAAGAAAGCCAGCACTTTTAAACTTGCCACGTTCACACAAAGCATTCAACAATATGTTAAACGTAGCGACATTAGGAGAAACACCATTGGCAACCATTTCTTTGAAAAAGGACCAAAACAAATCAACGTTCTGGTCCTTCACCAACGAACCTAACACCATGTTACAAGTATACACAGACGGCTTAAACCCTCGAAAACCCATCAAGCGAAAAGTATGCAAAGCATCATCAACCATGTTTTCCCTTAAACAAACCCTAATTAGTAGGTCAAAAACAGCAGGGTTTGAATTACAAAAAGGGTATGTCTCCATTAAAGAACCAAAAACATTATTAAAACCAATAGGCATATGTAACATATGTTTCAATGTTGTTTTTGCAAAATCATACATTCTAGCTCTAACAAGAATATGGGTAGTAGTGGAAATGATATGAGTTAAATGATTCATCTCTAAATTAGGTTGTTTGATGACCCATTTGAGAAATTTCAAAGCTAACATTCCATGAACAGGTCTAAGAGAACCTAACCTATAATTCATCCTATTAAGAGATTCCCAACGGTGTATAGTTAGAAAGGAATAAATACTCTTATCCATATCAAAAACCATAGATTAATTCCAAAAGGTAGAAACTTTATACTGAAAATATGAAACTTTATGGGAAAAAAAAAGTGGGTTTAGAGAGGAATAGGGTGAGGGTTACCTTGAATGTTGAAAAAGTGAAAGATGAATTATTTGTAGGAGAGTGAAGCCATGATTACTGTTAAGTATTATCAATGCCAGTTTCTCATTTTTTGTAGTGTTTGGACGAAACCCAAAAGTGAATGTGTGAAAGTAGAAACGGAGAACAATTGGAACTACAAATCCAAGCTTATGGGGCAAACCAAACGGGTATCAAAGTTCAATTGAAAAGCACTTATGTTACTCTGTTTTTACTTATTACCATTTTGCAAAATTTGTTCTATTATTTCAAATTTGACGATGTTAGTCGTCCATCAAATATTTTGTTTAAAATTTGATAATGTAATAATAGGTGGATTCTAAGAGGGATTATTTAAGTTCCTCGTCAGTGTACCATCTCACCGGTGAGGGACTTAAATGATCACTTACCTTAGAATCCACCAATGTAATATGTTTTGAATGAGATGGTATATAATTTAATGGTGGAAAAATATCAATATCCATATAATTGTAAGAGAATTTATTTATAAATTTAATTTAAAATACGTAGTATTATCATATTTTGACAAAATATTTAATTGAGGGACTATAACTGTCAAATTTTAAAATAAAAAGACCAATTCTGCAAAATGGTAAAAATAGGAAAATCAAAATAGGGACACCTAAATTTAAAAACTTGATTTGTCAATAAAAAATTGTGGAGCAATACTTTGGATACAAGTTATTAAGTGATAAATCGAGCAACTGTTTTATTGGATGATTCGCATCTTGCGCGCTGTAGAAAACCGGCTGCTATTATTGCTTCAACAATGCCAACTGCTGTCACGGGTCATATAGTTGATGTTACTGTTGTCATGTATTTGACAGTTGCAGCCGTGACAGGTCCAACCGCGGCCTCTAATTCAATGACATGATTGAAGTGGAAGAAACCAACTATGGAAAAGTCTAAATGCAATATCAATACCTCTTTTTCAACTAATTTGAACAAGGTTGGTATTGCGATTTTTATCCAAGATGATAAAATTCAACTCCTATTTGTGAAGTGGATATTGGCGAAGCTCTTGGTATTTTATAAGCTTTATAATGGATGATTTCGAGCTAGATTATGAGAGTTGTTGATATTTTTCATAGCAACAGGAAAAATGTCCGAGTTCTATCAAAATATCAAATCATACATTATAACCGTTTTTATAGTTCTCAGTCTCATTATAGAAACTCATATGTAGAGTTTGCTATGAGACAAATTAATGAGGTCGATCATCCTTTAACAAGACTTTGTTAGGAGGCAAATCAATATTCTTATGAATAAAATGTTATAAGCAGCTTTGAGTAAAAAAGAGAAAGAAAAAAATATATAAAAAAAAAAAACTATCAAGAAAGTTATCACCATTGTTACACGTAATTCAAAACAAATTATTAAAAAAAAAAATAATAATAATCTTGAATGTTAATAGATGAGCACAATATTACCTATTGCCATGAAGTATTGCTTAATATTTCTACACAAACTAGTAAACAATTCATAATCACACCATCTCTCATTATTTTGCACCAAGATTTTGAGAAATACCTATTTGGTTGTACCCTACATGTTTAGACAGGTACATTGAATAACTGATGTATTTGTTCCATAATATAGACCATATACATCAATTATTCAATAAATCTAATAAATCTAAAAAGAAAAGAAAATAACTTTGCTTATATATGAGACTGTGGAGAGAATATTTGAGAACTAATAAAGTCGGCTAAAGAAGATCCGTTTTGGTAACAAAATAGCAACAAACTGCTAGCCAATTGCAGACCTGCTTCCTTTCTTGTGATATAAGTTAAAATTACAACATTTTTTCCACATATTCCCTCAATGGTAATGTTAAATCAAAAAGCCTACTATTACCAAAGTGTTTGCCAAAATAAACAGATCCAATGCAATTGAAAGCATCACCTATTTACACCCTTTTGCCAGTCTACACTATCATAATGTCAATCATCACTATCACAGAGGGAAAATATCGAACGTTTAATTTGAGATATTTCTTCTAGTAGTTTCTTATCTTTGAACTTACATAATGAAAGTGCAGGACTTTGCTTAGTATTAGAAACTCCAAGACTCTTTGAAGCTGAAAGAAGAAATTTTCCCACTTTGGATGTTCTATTTTTGCTACATTCCTCAACTTTGGATTTTCTAGTTTTGCTGCATTTCTCAACTTTCAATTTTCTAGTTTTGCTACGTTTCTCAACCTTGGATTTTCTAGTTTTGCTACCTGAATTTTTCGAAACTGAGTCAACATACAATGGAACATGTGGAGGTGTTTTGGAAGTGAACTGTGGTGATGAATCAATTTGTTTCTTTGAGCAACTTTGTCCACTGATGTTTGATTGAACTTCAATCTCACTATGAATAACTCTCGATGTAACACCTGAGTTCGAAGAGCTGCTGTCAATGCCGTTGTAACCTATAAAATATTTATTGATTATACCTGAGACTGATATCACTTGTGTCGACATCTTACTCGGACTTTCTTGCATTGAGTTAGCACACAACTCAACCTGATTTTCAACTTTATTCTCAGGCATCGCACATCCACTCTTACTGGCTGTGCTGGTAGGCTTGTCTCCAAATCCGCAGGAGTATCTTTCTGGCATTTCACTGGCTGAATGCTGCTTGTCATTTTTGCAAGAATTTCCCTTTTCCTCCAAAATGTGATTAATAGCGTCATTCTCGTCTGAAAGATTCGCACAGGGATGGAGTCCTTCCTCTCTCTTTTCCTCACTGTTGCATCTTTTCTCATTTTGACAGTCATTCGTCATTAAGTCCTGATGTTTTGAAACAATAGCAGCATCACAGGGTAAACAAGGAACTCGCAAACATTTCAAAGGCCTTATTTCCACATGAACGAACCATGTTTCTCTCATCCTTGGGAAAACATACTTCATAAGCAGGGAATCGGGCATGTAGTAGAAGCAAGATTTTCGCCTCACCTGGCAAAATATGGAGCAATATGATCAACACAAACTCATTGTAGCAGAAACTCACAAAAGACGCATACCAAAACAGAAAGCACATACCATTAATCCATCAACTCGGATCTCTCCTATGTCTGGTAAACAAGCGAAATGCACTTTCTCAAAATCTCCTGCACAACAATAATTATATCAATCACTTTTCTTGTCAGAACCTGATATGCTCAAGGTTGAACAACGATTTCATCGATGCCTGTTCTTTTCATTTTTTATGTTTGTGGAAAATAATGATCAAGAGTCAATAGTGTTCCAGAACATAAGTTATACGGAAAAACTAAATTTTCCTTTATCTCAAGCTTTTGGATTCATGGAGTGACTTTGCAAACAATAATAGACCATATAATACAATTTATGATTTCCATAAGTCATACTCTACGAAAACATCCCTTCTAATGCATGTTTTCATAGTAAATGTGTTTATCATATTACTCTCCGTTACGAACTCAAGCACCACAACTAAAAGAACACAAATACATCCAAGATATGTGGAAGGTTTTCCTATATATCAACAAAATCTGCATTTAATCTCTATGATATTAGCCACTGCTACATTGATCTAAAAGGCACATCATACTTCCAAATTAAGACTTATTGATCCAAACGCAGCGCATTCTCCACTAAAATAATAAAATGTTATATTAACTATAAACATTAAACAGCACACTAGATTTCTTTTTCTCGTCTTTCAAACTCAAAGATAGTTACAGCTTCATTGTATTTGAAAAAGTAAAATGATACAGTATATATTTTAATCTTTGAAACTTGCTACATAATAGAGGTGAAAGTCAATACTCTTACCCTAAGGCTAGACCGTGTTTGATTAAGAGAAATAGAACATACCAGTATTAAACTAGAGTTAAAAAGGAAGTTTAATGAAAATGAAATAGAAGCTGATAAATGCTTGAATGCGAGATAAAAAAGTATAATATCTGAACCAATGAATAAATGCTTATGAGATACAAATATATCATTATAATCAAAGTGCAAAAGATTTTCATTCCTAACTGAAACATGTAGAAGCATAAATACACAATAGTTATGAGACCCAGACATTGCACAACTGACATAACACTGGCACATAAGTGATTGAATGTAACCACATGTGTCATTGTCATGCGAATGTTAGACACCGACATTTGACACACTCAGACATGATTTCAACACAAAGTCGGTGTTTGGTAGTTATTAAAAAAGGTGATACATTATCCTAAACAAATGCAAAACTACTACATAGAATAAAACCACATGCATGTTATGAATTTAATTTACAAATAGGTAAAATAGTTAATTAAAAGTAAGAGAATAAAATCAATAAGTTGAATTTGTTGTTCATACTTTTGAGTTCTCCGGCTGTAATGTGGGAGGGGGCATTGAAAGCAACGCTAGTGCCCAAATTAGTGTCGGCAAAGACTGCAACTTCGGCCACCGTTCCTTTCATCTTCCGCCGCCGTGGTGGTGGTGATGTTCAGGAATGACAAGTCGGTTGTTGTACAAAGAGGGAAGATGAATGGAGACGCTGACGACGCCGCCGCAAACGGGGGTTGCTGATGATGACGACAGAGCAGTAGTGTTAGGACATTTTTGGGAACGCAATATATAAAAATATTTATTTTAAAGTAAATTTTTAAATGAAAAATTATTTTTTTTATAAGTTTAAAAGACAAATTTTTATATTTTTAAAATAATAAAATTTATTTTTAACCGAGACATTGAACCGAAGGGATAATGAGTTTCACCAAAATGACGGATGCAGTCAGTTATTACCTCTGAATCGTTCGATCAATATCAAAAAATTTAAAATAGTTTTAAATTTTTATTTAATATAAAATTGAGGTTGAAATATGAAATGTTTGATCTTGATCGTACGATTTTAAGAGTGCCGACTTCATAAATCTTTTACAGTAACGAGTCGAGATTCATACGAAGGAGACTCTTATTTTTTACTAGATGAAGTGACAAACTATCATCTCAATCTTACCTCACTTTTTTATACAATTTGCGGGTACATTTTTTCTCACATGTTATCGACTTGGAGATAAAGGTAATGATTGTATGTTTGGTTGTGTTTGTTTGTTATCATAATGAGGAGGACAATCGTTATGTTATTTTCAATTGTGTTTACGGTTGAAGCATTTGACAACACTAGTTTTTATGGTGTTGTGTTTTACGAAGTAGAACGCGCTAATGTGCTTATTGTGATTTTTGCGTTGTTGCAGCAATTAAATAGAGAGGATTTAGGCATTTTTTCGATTATCATTTGGAGCATTTGGAAACATCGCAAAATGTGTTGTTACGCCACAATGTATTATGCCAATGCAATTGATTTTATGCCGGATTGAAATAGTGTACGGGTGCTTGTTCTAATAGAGGTGGGCATGTTGATCCCATAATGCTAAAATGGTGCAAACTGGCTACTGGGAGAGTTAAATGCAAT
Organism: Trifolium repens; assembly: GCA_030408175.1. Classification (NCBI taxonomy): domain Eukaryota; kingdom Viridiplantae; phylum Streptophyta; class Magnoliopsida; order Fabales; family Fabaceae; genus Trifolium; species Trifolium repens. Next base: position 16,446,947 of record CP125839.1, on the reverse strand, counting down.
ATTGATGCAGCTTTCTCAACTATTAAGAATCAAGTATGAATTGACATTTGTATTATAGATGAAAATTGTATTTTTACTTGTTATCCTTGCAAAAATTTATTGGTTTGTACTGTGAGGTGCATACTAAGTGAAGCTCTCAGACTTTTATCAATTAAATCATTACCGCAGATTTAAAAATAAGGATAACTATTAATTTATATTTACAAACAACGACGGATATCGTCGTTTATATTTTAAATATTTTTTAATTACTGATTATCATGAATCACTTGTGAAAGTGGTTCATATTAGAACTGAAAATATATATTTTTTATCACTTTGTTCCCAAAAAGTTCACATACATAACTTGAAAAGAGTCCTGTAATCATATAAGCAATTGATTTTAATTTGTTAAAAGGATTCAAGTAAATTATGAACTTAGTCCATAAAATTGTAAACATTGGTTATCATAGTCGCTAAGTATGCATTTATAAATTCTAGCTCAATTAATAAAAATATTGAAATTGTAATAAATAATTTTAGGTGAGTAATTATGCTTTCTAGGAGGATCTAGAAGAATCCAATTAGATGAGTCATTGGTTAGTTTGTTGGGATTAACCAATTCTATAAATATAGGCATGAGTGAATGTAATGATCAAACAAATTGAATGAAAGAAGTTAGTTATTTTAGAGCAAAATGCATGTATAGGTCCTTTAAGTTTTACGTTTTTATCAGATAGGTCCTTTAAGTTTTTTAAGTATCAGATAGGTCTTTTAAGTCTTATGTTTGTATCAGATAGGTCCTTTAAGTTTTTTAAGTATCAGATAGGTCCTTTAAGTTTTAAGTTTGTATCAAATAGGTCATATTTCTCAAGGACATTTAAGGACTTATTTGATACAAACTTAAAACTTAAAGGATCTATCTGATACAAACATAAAACTTAAAGAACTTATCTGATACTTAAAAAACTTAAAGGACTATCTGATACTTAAAAAACTTAAAGGATCTATCTGATACAAACGTAAAACTTAAAGGACATATATATGTATTTTGCCTTATTTTAGCTTAGTGTAGTTTGTTAATCTCTTGTTAGCAATATTCTCTTCCATTTATGAACAATAAAAAAGTTGTTTGATTGCTCTAAATTCTCCACCCTACCATTACTACCATCACTATGATCCTACCATTATCAACACTAATACCTTTGTTGCAACCACCCTTTACATACACCATCACTTACACCTTACAGTAATAGTCATATCTCCGCTCATCCTTTTTTATTGGGCACGTATAGCCCTTTCATCCATTACATACCATAAAAGGAACCTACTTCACCACCATCATTTTGTGGATTTCAACATTTAACCCACCATCCAGAAATACCCAATCCACTGCCTTGAGTCAACACCACCACCACCACCACTGCCTTTATCATGATCCAACTTTTCAACCAAAACCCTTCACCGTCATGCAAATAAGTAAATTGATAGTAAGTAAATTAATAAAAATGGTTTTTTTTTAAAAAAAAATATATAGTTTAGTTGATAAAATATTAGCAATCAATTCTGTTGAAATTTGCTCTAGTAAGGTAAAATTGCAAGGAACATACTATTAGTAGACAACTATCACAAACAAGATTATTTTGGTATTGTTATCGACCAATAACTCTAATGAGTAGTGCCTACAATTATCAACAACTAATACGTAATATTCTCTTCCATAAAAAGTAGGATAAATAGGTCTTTACCCCTGCAAAGCAGACGAGTTTTGTTTTACCCCCTATAATATATTTTTTTAGGATTATCCCCCTACAATGTGAAGATTCTCTGCTTTTGCCCCATGGTTGCACAGCTTGATAGCTGACTGAGACAGAATCTTGACGTGACAATAAAAAATAAATTAAAATTTAAAATTAGGGTGAGAAAAAGGGTGAAAACGGAGGCAAAAAAGGGTGAAAAAACGGTTAAACATGTTTTTAAAACAAAATTGTTGAAGAAATGAGAGTGAAATGATGTGGAAGTTGTTAAACAAATTCGTATTTTGAAGAAATAGAGTGAAATGATCATATTTAGAGAAGTCGTTAATGAAATTTGTTGTCACTGGCTCATCCAGATGATAATAACTTTTGTTATGCATCAATGAAGATTGTTTAAATTTCAATTTAAAAGGCTTCAATGCAACTGAAATCAAAAATATTAACCAGTATCAAACATACATTTCATTAATTTATTCACATTCATTTTCAAATTAAAAAACACATAAATCAGTAAACAATAATAATATAAAAATATAAACACACAAACAGATTTGACAACTTCGATATCAACACTAGATTTGGCAGATTTCGACATCAATTACAATAATCTTCATCCTCAATAGTAGATGTGCCGGTGTTAGAAATAATATAAAACCATTGATGTGACTTTATCCTAACAGCTTCACATTTCCTTTGATCCATTGAAGAAAGTCGTCACGATTTTGATTCATATGAGAAGGACTAGAGATGCTTTTAACTGCCTCTATCAGCTCATATAATGTACAATTATTTTTTTGTAAAGTAAGCTCATACTGATTATCTTTTTTCTGGCAAGAAAAATAACTTAAAATACGGGGGTTTTGGAGACGTCAATAAGCCGTTTTCTCGGTCTCTGCTTTTTTATGGTACTCTTCTGGAATGATTTTGACGGCCACCGCCGTAGAATCCCTCGCCGCTTGCAATCTGTTCTCCCAAGAACAACTTTTCGCCCCATATTTCTCTGACGTCGTCTCCCATAGGTCAAAAAATGTAGATGGATATGGATTCACTTTTCTAAATCTTCCTGGAGTGCAGTCACTTCCTAATGTAAGTCCTTTTGTTCGTTTTCAACCATGTGAATGACATTTCTTCCTCTCCCTTCGTTTTGCATTTCGAATTGGAAATGGAAAATAATGGCGCGGGTGATGGCGGAAACATTATAGAATTTTTGTCATTAGAGAATTTTTTATGGTGACAACATTATAGGATGAAAGATAAGAGTGCCGAAAGGAGACAATAAAGGGTGAAAAAATGATTATACATGTTTTAAAACGAAATTGTTAAAGAAAGGAGAGGGAAATGACGTGGAAGTTATTAAAGAAATTTGTATTTTGAGGAAATGGAGTGAAATGATCATATTTAGAGAAGTCGTTAACGAAATTTGTTGTCACTGGCTCATCCGGTTGATAATAACTTTTGGCAATGCATCAATGAAAATTGTTTAAATTTCAATTTCTAAAATTAAACAAAGGTGTTTAAAAAAATTAGATATAAATAAAAACTCGAATATATAATTAGTATATATTCTGACACAACCGAGCTATAAAAGGCTTCAACAGAGACTTTTTCCTTTTTAGAGTGCAGAACTCTTTTTGCAAGCTCTTACTGAGATTACCACGTGTTTTGGTTGGACAAAGTTCATGGGTCTACTAAACCATACTGAATTGTAGATCTAAATAGTGACAGAGAACTTATTTTTGACTATGAGTATTTCTTGCTCAAATCGTCAGATGATAAAAATTGAATTTTATTAACTTATATAAACACAAATGAATTCCAATTTAATTGAAAATTCAATAACTTTACAAAACATCAAATTACATAAACAAAATTCATTGATCCCCTACATTATTGGTGGTCTTCATCAAATCAAGCAATTCATTGATTGCAACAGTGCTTTCATTAATTTCAGTTTTCAGTTCTCCAACCCCACTTTCAACCCCGCAGTTAACAGTCTTCAATTCTCTAACCCCCACAGTTAACAGACTGCATTTCAAAGAGAATATGTTTGTATTGACTAATGGAGAACTCTGATCCTTTCTTGCACCCAGCTTTAACTGATGGACCAACTTTTAGCTCCGATTTTTTGGGTCCTTTCTTGCTCCCAACCTTGACAAATGGAGAACCCTCAACTGTTAGCTTCGGTCCTTCTTGCTCCTTTATCCTCCCTTGCTCCTTTGCTCTGCTACTTGCACTTCCTTTCCCTTCTCCATCAGTTGCCATTTTGACTATAGAACAAGAGAATTGATTAAAAATTTAAAATCATTAAGATCAATGAAAAATTAAAATAAAAACAATGAAATTATATCCTTACCCTTAGTGCCTTGGCACTCCAATTACGGAGTATTATAAACTTGACATCTCCATGATAAGGTCAAAACTTGCAACTTTTTTTCCATGTTTTGTTACTCCTTCTCTTAAAAGTTTTTCTGTCGTAGGATTCCACTTATCCAAATCATCAGCAAGATCACCAACATTAATAGCAACAGTATCGCTAGTAGAAACAACAATATGGTCTGTTTAGAATGAAATAGTTACATTGATTTGTGTTTAGAATGGGGAAGTTGTAATATTTATTGGTGATAATGAGATAAAGAAGACAATAAAGAAGATCTGACATAAGTTAAACTTGCAAACTACAATTCATAGGTTACTTGTGATAATGTGCTTAAAATCATTTTTCTATCATTTTGAACTGGAGAGAGCAGTAATATGGATTCCTACATACATCGTGCAGACTTGCAGTTATTTTAGACATCGTTTGTAAATATATAACCCGTATTTTTATATATTTTGATGACAAATATTTGTTCCATATTTTTTTGTACTTAATAATTATTTCTCCCGTATTTATCAACAACAAATATATGTTCTACTTTTTTTGTACAATAAATGTGAAGATGTTTGGAAGAATATTTTATGGATCTTTAGCTAAAGAACAATAGAAGTGAAGAGTTGTGAATATTGCCAATCTGAATTCCATTTTTTGCATAGTTCTTGCATTTCCCATTCATGTACCATTGGACTAAACTATTGTCGATGTTCTTCGAGATTTTCTTTTGCCACCCTATGCATTTTTTGTGTGCCCTACAAGTTTCCATTTTTACCCTTCCGCTACTTAAGTAGCGAACGTTATAAGAATGAGAAATTTTTACCCTACACCTTGCCACAGTTGAAGGCCTACCAAGTGACAAATTTTGATTGGCCACTTTTGCGGCCAAATTTGCTATTGTTGTGAATTCGTCTAAAATATCACACCAATACGAAACTTGATGTGTGGAGCAAATTAATCAAGCAACCAAAATAAAGTTGATAGAGATGATGAAAGTAAATAATCCAAAAGCAAAAGAGAAGAACACATTAGTTTGTTTACTCAGTTCGGTCAAAACAACCTACTCTGGGCGAAAAAGCAGCTTTCCGTTCCACTATGATCAAATAAGTCACCTTACAAGAAATTTTCAATTGGGTTACAAGAATTAATTCTAATTCTACCAAAGTCTCGAATCTCTTCCTGTGGCCAAGAGACTGAATTTGATCTAACTACCCAGAGTGAACCAAGGATGATTCACCCAAATCCCTAGAATTATACCAAGAGCAATTCTCTCTAAAACTCTAGCCTTTTGGTGTGGTAAACCATAATCCTAATTGCTTTCAACCTTATTTTTCTACAAATAAAGTACTCCCTATTTGTAGAAAAATATATGACTTAATAACATAAATAAATCTAATTTAAAATAAAACAGAGTTCAAGTCAGATATCCTCCGAAAACTATTTTTCCACAAAATCTGCACAAAACTGAATTGCCAGCTGCGAGCTGCGCCCAACGCGGTGCCAGAGCCAAATCCAGCAAAACGCAAAACAATTGTGCCCCGCGCAGACATCAGCATAGTGCTCGGAATTTTCTGACTTCTTGTTACATAGATTTCAAGGCATATCCAACAGCTATAAATAGACACCTTCATATTTCTAAAGGCTCGCACCTCTCCCTTCTCTTCTTCTTTTTCTTTTATTTTTTTTAGTAATGTTAGTTTGCTTAGTTTTTGTAATTTTGTGTGTAAATGGCTGCATATTCCATCGTTGGTTAGACATAACGATCCTCCAGTCTCCTTTAAAGATGATGATCAGGATCGCTATACTCATCAACAAGGGACTTTGTGTCCAAATTTGGAAGGTTATTATTAGCCTAATTGTCCCTGCCATTTGAACCGGAAAGTGGTGTTGTAGTAACATTATCCTCTCGGAGAGAGATGTCAATGACATGTAGGCTATTGTGGAAATATTGTGTCCAAAAGGTATAGTTGACCCCCTTGCTATTGTAAAAGGCAAATGGGTTCAAATGGGCTATCCGCTTATTAGGAAATATTGCGCCCAAAGTTAAAGTCGATGTGTTCAGATGTACGGAATTGAAGTGGCATCCCGAACTAAGGAGCTGTGTTAATTTGTTTTATTAATTTTGATATAATTTTTCTGTCTAACAAATACTCCCTCTGGTCCTTAATGCAAGAAAAAAATTGTTTTTTAGATTCATATAATGTTTTATGTATCTAGACCATATTATGAACTAGATACATCAAACATTTTATGAATCCAGAAAGCAAAATTTTCTTATAATAAGGACCGGAGGTAGTTTATCTCCATTATTGTAATGAAAATTAATAACATAACATTTGACATATTTTTTGCATTTTGTCTCTCTGTCAATAGCATTAATCAGTGCAAGGTCCCAATCAGTCACAGCTACCTGAGGATGATCTCGGCATTTCAGGAGATCACAACACCTCTCTAAAGCTCTTACAAAGTTGTCTTCCTTTTCTGACGTCATAAAAATGAAGGCAATAAAGAACATATCATCTCGATGGAAGTGATACAACCAAACTAAAGCAAAGGAAACTCGTATTTGTTTGTCTTGTATGTGGAGTCCATCACAACCACAATGGGGAAAAAGTTGAACAACTTAATCGTATTCGGACAGGGCCAAAAAATATCACTTACAATTTGGGTGCCGAAAATCAACTTAGTGCTATAAGTGTACTTCTCATCAATCAAACACTTCAAAAGTTGTTGCATCTTCGTTCTTTCCCCCTGGACCACCAACTTTTCTCAATCTATGGCGTGCATTGTATATGTGTTTGATTGTCGTTGAGCTCGTGGAACTTTTGTTCCTAATCGTCGATAGAATATTTCTTAGGAGTGTGTTGTTCTTCGACATCTCACGCACTAATAACGCTTCTTCCGGTTTTAGCCGCTCAACATATTTGTGACCTTCAAACCTTTTCGTCATTTTTTGATTGTGTGTGTCTCGTCGATGACATTAACACTCCACTGACCACAACTCAACAAATAAATTATAAGTCTAAATGGATAATTGCATTTTAATGTTGTCGTGGCTTTTCGTTTCTTGTAGGGCCCTATGACTGCCACCTCTTTGACAGTCCATCACAACAACAAAAATTCTAGTGTTTTCCCCCATTGCCGGACTTCGCAACCGATGCAACAAATCCTAACTTATGCGCTTCGCCACAAACTCATTGTTGCGTCTCTTATCGTGTGGTAAAATTTCTATTTCTGGTGAATTGTAGGCGAAAATCAACCACGGATTTCACAACCAATGGTTTGTTGGTCGTTTGCCCATCACCCTTATCCTCAACCTTAGAAGGCTTCACAATAACCATAGAAGTATTTGGTTGATCCTTAATTAAAACAGTTAAACAATAAATGCAGTCAGTTTTGGCAACAGAGTGATCCGCTACTTAGGTAGCGGAACACCATTCGCTACTTAAGTAGCGGATAAAACAAGTGTAAAGTAACACTGACGTGATTCAAACGAAATTGAATGAGGGGAGTTTTAGATACACATTACCTTTCTATTCGGCTCAATGGGGATGTCTTTAGAGTTCCTTGATGCTTTGGTTGTGTGTTAGAAACACGTTTTTCGTGGAAATTGTGGTTTTTTTAAGGGGTTGTCAAAGTTGGTGAGGAAGAAGAAATGTGTGTGACTAAAGGTCATTGACTATATATATAGATAGGGTCATGTTAACATGTGCCCTAAGACACATGATAACTACCTAAATAAAGAAACTTAGCATTAAATAATTCAAAGAAATTAATGTTTAAAAGGTGTATTACACAAGTACCAAGAAAAATATTTCTATATTAAACTTCTTAACATGTGCCCTTAAGGGCACAAGTTAACATTTCTCACATAGATATGGTCAGCTACTTAAGTAGCTGAATGTTGCAACAATGCAAAACGGTTCTGTTGCATAAGCAGCGGATGAAGAAAATAAAAAAAATAAAAAATTTCCTAGTAGGGTGCCTTTGGGAGGTCAAGTCTTACACGTTGGAGAAAGTGAAATTATTTTACTCATCCACTTCATATGTAACGGATAAAAATTGCTACCTATATAACGAATAGGGATATTCTGATAAATTCGCAGGGCACGAAAAAAAATAGGATAGGATGACAAAAAGAAAATCTCATGTTGTTAGGCATTACATCACATTACTAACCCACAAAAAGTGCGGATGCTAGGGTGGGTGAGCTAAGTAGGTCTCCCACCATGAGAGTGTTACATAAACCATAGAATGAGGGATGTTATGATGCACCATCTGTATGTTATACATTTATTTTCTATCTCTTTTCATCGTGTCTATCATTGTCTCCTTTCCTTTCTTCTACCTCACAACCACATCTTTTTACTTTCTTCAAACCAATAATAACATGCAAACCTCCATCACCACCACCACGAAAACATAAACTTAGCATCACTTGTAAAAAAATATCACACAAGAATTATATCTTCCAGTTTAGATCTGATTGATAGTTGTGCAAAAATTTGCATAGTTCAATCATGAAAAGACATGTATATCCTGTAAATTGTCATTATAGCAAATTGAAACTCTTTAAATGTATAATATTTTAATAAATAATTATGGTTTTTTTAATAAAAAGCTACTACTTTTAGTTATTTTAACATGTGCAATGTTGCACATATTAGATAAACCCAATAAAAAATAAATCAAACATTCTACTCTTTATTACCTTCCCTACATAATCACAATAAAGTTTTTACGATTAAAAACATTAGTTGTCCTATTTTTTGAAATGTTTTGACAGGTTAATGTGTTTTTTAAAAAAGAAAATCAAAACACTCATCAATTCCTACCTATGAAAGGAACACTAATTAAACCATGAATGGTCATGCAACGATAGGACTTTGTTTGGATAGAAGCAGCTAATACTTGTCCTTTTTCTACTTGTCTGAATTAAAATGACTTGAGTGTAAGGGTCACAGGCAATCAAAAGTAAGCAGGGTGTGTATATAATATATGATATGATTCTTAATTGATGAATTTCTTATAACAATCAATGTAATATAACTTGCATATAAATTATATTATAACATTTGTACCCAAAAAAAAAATTATCATTATAAAATAACTAAATTGGACCATTATATGCTCTCCAACGAGCCTTCCTTATTGACAAAGATATGTCAAATAAGCACAACACGAAGTTGATATTCATTGTAGATTGTTTTAATCATACTATTTGTAACTCTTAAGAATTAAGATATGGATACCTAATATATTTTGTAAATTACTTAAATTTATATGAACCCTATCTCATGTTTGACATTCTCAACAACTAACAAGTCAAATGAAGCTTAAATTTCATCAAAAGCATTGCAACCCTCCTCCTTTGTCCGGGCTGGGGACCGGCTGTGTTTAGATCATGAGACACAGGCGGAGTTATTTGCCAAAATCACATAAGCCCTCCCTCCGTCCTCCTCCGTGTGTATAACCTTTCTCTACCTGAGTGAAGAGAGAAACAAGTACCAATAACTTAATTGATGGACATGAACATTTTAGAACATTGTAATTGCAAAACATCAACTCATTATACTTCTTTTGTCAACCTTGACCCCACAAAAAAAGACTCTTATTGCATCTTAGACAACCATGTTATTCATCTTTTGATTAGCATAGAGTTTTCATATATATGCAGCCATGATCTTAGATGCATTTTTCAACTATACCGATCTATATGTCCATATATGCTTTGAGTTTTGTTTTATCTAATTTTCAATAGCTGGAGAATTTCCAATAGATGAAAGGGTCTCATCGTTCCATATTTTATTTTGCCTGCCAATGGAAAGTTTGAATAATCAAAACCCAAGTGATGCAATGTCATGAATGAAAAAGTACAAGGTGTAAAAAATGTGAGCCAACTAGATTAGCATACTTGCCTTTATTTAAAAGAACTACTATCAGCCGTTTCATATTTTTAGAAGTATACTAACAAATAGCATAAGTTGTCCGGACACAAAATTAGTTGTTTTTCTTATCTTATCCTTGATTTTTTTTGTTGTCAAATAGCAAAATAGTTAAACTCACTTTAAATATAAAGTGCAAGATCTAAAGTTCAAATGGTGACCCCTGCAGTAATCAGCTTGGATTTACGCCATTTATCTATTCTTTATTTATCGTCCATTTATGAGAAAGATACACACAAGTGGTGCAATTAATTGGACACACTGATTTTCTGCATATGTCTATCACTTTCATGGAGCAAACTCAAACTCTACAATAATGCCTTTAATAGCTACCAACTGAGCTACACTTAGGGACATTTTAACTTTAATATTATACACAAAGAGAACACTTCTAAGTCAAACTTTTACAAGTGTCAACCAATGCATTGTATAACACCACCTTAAAATATCATTTAAATTCAACTCATTTAAGTCCAACACTAAATATAAGAGACATTTGTTAATTGCAGTTTTGCCACGTAATATATATCATCTTAAACTTAATTTTAATTATTACTACACGGAGTTATTCTAATGAACGATATTTTTTCATGTGTCAACTTCTAAACCTTCCGCATGACATATATACCTCAAATTCAAATTGCATATTACATACAAATAACTTATTTTTTATACATCCCACTATGGATTCACATTTCATTCTTAAATGTTATTGATATGTTTTGATGTTATGTTTAGTTTTATCAGAAAGGTGCTTATTAGTGGATAAACAACATAAATTTTGTCATTTCCATTTGCTAGCGCTACTAAAACAAAAACACCAAAGGATAAAAAGAAATTGGACTTAGTGGATTATGTTAAAAGAACTAATGTTGCTAAACTCAAATTAACATATACTCCTAATTTTATACGTGCTTAATACCTAGTTTTCCATTTACGAACTTGTTTTTTCATGCAAACCCCTCAGAAACGTTGTTAATATCTCAATTTATCTTTACATTTATCCTCTTCGAAAAATCAAATGCAAGATGCTGCAGTATTGTTTGTAAAATTACCATTTTATCAAAAATAAAAGTATAATTTTTTTGTAAACGCTAAAGAACACTTGTACAATAGTGTTTTTTTTTAAGGCAAAATAGAGTTATGTTTGTTAATCTCACCGGTACAAACTCCACACTATTTTCATATACATGGAAAATTTAATAGAGAAAAATAATTTGATTTAATAAAATATATATATATTTGATTAACTACTAGTATAGAACAATTTGAAATGAGTTCATGGTAGTAATTTTGGGAGTGTGAATTTCAGAAATAAATAAAAAAAGACCAAGTAAGAAACCAATCAACAAAACAAAGCTAAAGCCTAAAGTAACTCTGGTCCTAACCCATTTTTTAACATTTTGTGTATCCGAAATTGAAGTGGTATTGGCCAGGAATTCATTTTTCAATACCTTTAGCCAGCTGCTTAGTGCTCACTTTATTTGCTGAGGAGTTGATTGAACGGAACCACTGGAGAATATATAAAAAGAACTTGCCAGGAATGATTATAACAAGGTGCAGAAAGAGAAACATACCAGTAGAATAATCCAATTCAGCAACCTAACAGTTTTTCCTATTTGAGCTACTCCTGCAACCACAGGAATTGAAGGTGGGAAGCAAAATAAACGAATTGAAAACATTGAACACAAATTAAATATGCTCACTCCTGGAAAACCAACATGTTATCTATATCTAAATTTTACAATTGACCACAAATAAGATTTTAAATTTTAAGTAGTCACTAACCACAATTGCTTATTGCTTAGAGTAATCATTAGAGTGAAAAATAAACCATTTTGCCTGAAATCTTAACCAACTTCCCAGCGTTGATAAATGGAAGATTTGACACCATGCATATTTTTAAGGCATAGTTTTCCAGACACAAAGAAAATTGCCAGTTTATGCTATGGAAAAGTGATTTCAATTGAGCAAAAAAAATGCCTTAAATTCATCATGCAGCCTAGACAAGTTTAATCACATTAATATTTAACAATTGACTGTTCAAAAAGGTTGATATGGATGTCTAACAATTTAACAATCCACTTGTCAACAGGAATTCCAATATTATTATATCGTTGACCTATAGATATATCGATTGAGTAGTTACCATCTATTCAGCTGCAGCTACTAATACAATTCAATCAAATCTTTGCTATAGAAACAAGAAGGGTGGGACAAAAAAAGAGAAGGAACTCAGGAGGGAGAAGTGGGATTTGAGATTTGCAATGTCGTAATTTTGAGTAGCATGCACTAATCTTCCAAAGCTTTTACTAGTTAAAAGAATTAGGCACCTTTCGTACCAAATTATTCCTTCACATTCACTAAATTATTATTTTTCCGACAGAATTCCTTCACTAAATTATATAGACATGGAAAAACAATTATTTACAGCTTCTAAGAGGAGAAACTCAACTGCCACAACCGTCTATAAGAATGCACAAGTTCGTTATTCCATCACCAAACAAGTAGGAAACGCCGGTCACCAATAGCGTTCAATTCAGCCTATCTTCAACATGGTGATCCATAACTACCTGAAACACCATAACATTTAAATCAATGCCCAAAACTCTAGCACTAGATGGCATGTTTAATTTCCACTATTATTATCATTAACATGCTCAGGATTATATATATATATATATATATATATATATATATATATATATATGGGGGGGTTGCTAATTTAGACCCACCTAAAAACATGTGGGTCTAAATTAGCAATGTGCACTTCTTCACTTTGGACAACAGTAACCCTTTATTACTACTCAAACCAATGAAAAATTGAAGGTTAGTTTTGTAAGTTTCATTAAATTATTTAGCACCCACTTTGCTAATTTACACCCACATTTATTATTGTTTAACAGCTTAGATATTTGGACAACATGTTATGTCCTCTTCCTCTCATTAAGTGTTTTCTAATTTGTTTATCTCTTTCCTTGCATTTTTTATTTTTTTTTATGAATCCTTCCTTGAATTATTAGTTTTTTTTTCTTAAAAAAACTCACTGTACAATATTTTATTATTTTTAAAACCATGTATATGACCTGGTTTAAAACAAACCTTGTATTTTGTACCAAAAAAAGAAAAAGAAACCTTGTTTATGTATCTAATTAAGATGAAAATTGAAAGTAATAACTCAAATTCTTCTAGCTAGGAATAAAAAAACAGTAACACATTCTATTAATTGGCTAGTCTACTAGTTCTTACTAATTGACGTAGTAATTCTTATTAGTAGAAAATGCCCCGTCATGAGTATTGTAAAAAAGAGGCTTTTTTTCATTGGGAGGACCAGACTTGAACAACATATATGCCTCTGTGCGTGCTCTGTCTTGTGTTTTTTATGTTATATCATGAAGTTAAATATTCAGGTTTATAACCTTGGATTGTATGTTTTTTTAATTTGTCCTTTTTTATTTCCTAAGTTGTTTATTAAGGTTGCATATATTTTTTTAAGTGGGATCATTTGATAAAATTTACCTAACTAACCCTCAATTTCCTAGTGTAAAATAATTAAATATCAAGGGTACTTTTTGTCCAAAGTGAAAAGATGCACATTGCTAATTTAGACCTACATGTTTTTAAGTGGGTCTATATATAATTTTATTGTCATTGCATCAAACATGTTGAAATTCATTCATTTGTTGACGTGACCCAGATATATAATGACGATGATGGTGTTGATGATGAAGAGGAGGATGACGACGATAACAACAACAACAATGTGCAAATTTTTCAAGAAGTTTGTATTGATCTTTTGGGAGCTTATGTTGTGTATGCTCCAATAGCTAGAAGAAATACGCATAAGATCTTAAATGAAGAGAACTCGTCAGATTTTGGAATTCTTCCACGGGGTTTCATGATCTCAGGAGATGGACATCTTGATGCTGATGTTACATCTGGAAGTGATCATCATAGACAAAAAGGATCATTGTTAACATTTTCTTTCCAAGTTTTAGTTCCTCTTGAAGCACCATTAGGAGTAACCATGGAACGTTTAAATTCAATATTCACCACAACAATTGGAAAGATTCAGAATGCTTTGGATTGTGAAGATGATGATTCCTCTAAAAACATGAAGATCTAAATTGCCACCAGAAAGCTAATTTAGACCTTCATGTTTTTAGGGAATCATCATCGTCACAATCCAAAGCAGTCTGAATCTTTCCAATTGTTATGGTGAATATTGAATTTAAACGTTCCATGGTTACTCCTAATTGTGCTTCAACAGGAACTGAAACTTGGAAAGACAATGTTAACAATGATCCCTTTTGTCTATGATGATCACTTCCAGATGTAACATCAGCATCAAGATGTCCATCTCGTGAGATCATGAAACCCCAGCGAAGAATTCCAAAATCTGACGAGTTCTCTTCATTTAAGATCTTATGCATATTTCTTGTAGCTATTGGAGCATACAGAACATAAGCTCCCACATGATCAATACAAACTTCTTGAAAAATTTGCACATTATTGTTGTTATCATCGTCGTCCTCCTCTTCATCATCATCAGCACCATCATTGTCATTATATATTTGGTTCACGTCAACAAATGAATGAATTTCAACATGATTGTTTGATGCAATGACAATAAAAGTATATATATATATATCCATGAACACCAGATTACGTTAAGGAAGCTATGCCCATTCCCAAAACATTCTTTAACATATGTTTGATCCGAATAGACATGTTTAAAGAGTTGAATGCATGCACTGAACAACACCCTAGACAAAGAAGTCGGTAATGAGGACATGTAAAGGCAACGGAGGATTGGCTATAACAAAGGGAGAGAATAACTTATAATTGTCTACCGTATCAACTAATTAGTTACCAAAAAGAGGTGAAACGTCAACATTTGAATCAAAGAAAGACAAAGATTTCTTATAAGAAGGATCAAATAACCATACATGAATACTGCACAGACTAAAGTACATAATAAAATGAACAACAGTTGTTCACTGCATGCCAAGATTAAACACAAATTTTTGCGACAAGTGCATACCTAAGGCAAAAAAATTGTCCACTCTTCAGTGGTAAGGGCATGCCAGTATTGATCTTAATAACTGCCTAATTCATTGATCCGCGACACCTGCATAATAAGTACATAAATGTTACAACAGAGCTGCTACATCCATGCATCATATAGATTTAATCAATGCAACTCTAATATCTAGGAACAGTACCAAGAAAATTGTAGGACAAACTATGTTAAGAAATTGGATCATAATCTTACTTTTTGGAACCACAGTTGCAGGGAATCTTTTTGTCCTCCAAGGGAAACTTATAATTATATGTAATTTCTTCACCAGCTTTTATATGCCGTTTTGCATATATAAAAATCTTTTTTTCACCCTCAACAGCTATAACCTTTGTGTAACAGTTGGGCTGCCAAAAGTTCAGTTCAAATTAGGAAGAACGTGAAATCAAGAGTTGATGTAACACAAGCATACACCCAAACATATAATATTACAGCACAAGTACCTCACAAGAATGGTTAATAAATCTTGCAATCCCACCTCTCTTTGTAGCATCAACCTACACACAGACAGGAAAAGCAAATCTATCACTTCAAATGTTATCACTGGATTTACAAACATAAAACTAATTAAATGACATGAAAAACTACATTTAACTTAACATTCCATTTAGATAACCTTTTCCAGATTAGGTATTATTCAAGCTTATAAAGTGGAAAAATCAACCACATGAAAATGTGATCATGTGTCTGGAAGGACTGTCGAATAAATGTGTCTAGACTCTAGAAGAGCCAAATATGCATTATAGAGGTCAGGTGGTTATAATGTTCATGATGATAAGTTGATAACCTATAATCAGATTAAGAAAGCCACAACTAACAATTAAGCTAACCATCCCACAAGCCCATTTACAATTATAGTGCCATTACCAAATTCTTGAATTCAAACAATAGTTGCACAAAAAGTGAACATTTTGGTCAGTAACATCTGAGGTTTTAGTTACAAGCATACATATCTACCTTCTAATGTCAAACCATAGAAACCTGGTCAGGTCTGTGAAATTCTAATCAACTTCAAAACAAAATTTCAAGACTGAACACAATCCATTAGGTTTAACTATTACAATATTTTGGTCCCTTAATTTCAATGATTTCAATTGCAGAAACGTAGAGGTAGCAATACCATTCAATACCAACATAGGGTAAATAAGGATAGTAAGATATCAGATTCATCTGACAAAATGATTCCAGGCTTGAATTGGGATGACAACATTAATGATACTTCTGTTTAAAAAATACTACAATACATACTAACCACATAACCATCATCAAGTCTGAAAAGGTAACTGCTTCCAATTCCCATCTTCTCATATTGAAGCTCTCGTATATCAGATATCTGTGAGGGATAAAATCATATCAGTCAATTTATCAAATAAAATATTAAAAAAATTAATAATAAAGGAGCAACTGCATTAAGACAATGTTGACTACGCCACTTGTCAAACCAAGATTTGAACTGCAAGTTGGAAGACATAGTAAGCTTAATGATTAATTATTGATGTGTAGAACAACAAAAATAGGTACAGAAATAATTTATTTTCTTATTTCCTTTCATATGCATATTGATTTCATTATATTCTTAGTTCCTTAGCATTTGTGCACCTTAATTATTATATTTTGAACAAGTTACAGATTTTATAGTATTCATTCTTCAGGAAAGCAACCATTAAAAAAAAGTTCTCAAAAGAAAATCTTGCACCCAGAATATAGGCACTCACATGCAATGAAATACGCAAAAAGTGATATCTTCCTAGACATTAATATTTATATTAAAAATAGGAAATGTTATAAAAGAACCTGCCTAATTTGATGGACTTTATGTGTATTGTTATATAAGTATGAGTATAAAAGTTGAAATTTACGTTAAAAAACAGACCAACATTTATTTGTTTATGCCTTTGAAAATAGGATATGCCTTTGAAATGTGCATCTTTAGAACAATATTTATTTGTTTATACCCGAGAGCGAATTAATTCTCCAATATATTCAATCACAAAGTCCTCTGCTTCTATTGGCTCCAAGGCAACAAGACCCCAGTCGTGAATCTTACTCCTTTGAAAACGTAATCGCTTTTTCCGTGCCTGAAAAATGCAAAACATAATAGTTGAAATCTGATTTATCCCAATGCTTTAGATAAGTGCGACCAAAAAACACACTCATTGTCAATCACCTTCAATTGAGGCACTTTCAGAAGATCTGCACCCTCAGCTGCAGCAAGAAGGTTACGCAATTTCACCCTATTTGTTCTTGCAGAAAGACCCTTACCATTTGACAACTGGGATGAATTATTTTCAGAATCTACACGCTTGTTTTGTAAACGCGGAAGACCCCTCACACGTGCTCTACATGCAGGACTAGCATTTTGAGACCACTTACGCCATTCCCACCCATTAATAGAAGTCCTAGCACATCCATTAGATCTAGGACATAAATCCAATGACTTGGATTCAGCAGAATTTCTCCGTGCCTCAGTTACTTGTTTGCTAGCTCCCAGACTTGCACCCTTATTTGAAATTTTCAAAACCTTAGAAGGATGTGAGGATGTAACACCATCTGTTTGATGCTTTCTTTTTGATTTTGATACTTTATTTGTCGCTGCAAATGGGAATAACAAACCAAAAACAAAATAAATCTATCCTGAAAACTAATAAAAACATTTTACATCAATCAGGTATGTTTCAACAAGCTGAGAAACAACAAGAGTCAAGTACAAATGACAAATAAACCTACCATTTAGTTTCTCTAGGGAGATATGACCATTGGTCTTCCTGTGAATGGTGCCATCAGAGTTATTTCTTTTAACCACCTTATTACCAACACTGTTATCTGTTGACACTGATAGCTTCTTTCCATTAGACTTCACAACATCTGTAACACCGTCTGAATAACAGAAAATCACAGCTGTTACTCCTAGAAAAATTATAATCATAAAACAAAATAAATCTATCCTGAAAACTAATAAAGACATTTTACATCAATCAGGTAAGTTTCAACAAGAAGCTGAGAAACAACAAGAGTCCAATACAAATGACAAATAAACCTACCATTTAGTTTCTCTAGGGAGATATGACCATTGGTCTTCCTGTGAATGGTGCCATCAGAGTTATTTCTTTTAACCACCTTCATACCAACACTATTATCTGTTGACACTGATAGCTTCTTCCCATTAGACTTCACAACATCTGTAACCACGTCTGAATAGCAGAAAATCACAGTTGTTACTCCTAGAAAAATTATAATCATAAAAACAATGGCAACTTAACAAGGAAAATTATATACTTTGAACTGTACTGCGCAACTTCAAAACTTTCTGGCTAGTTTTATTCTTCAAGGATAATTGATCACTGTGTGAGCTATTATCTACATTGGCAGAAGACCTGCTCTTAGAGGATGTATCCTTCTTCCCTTTAATCATCTTAGCTGTTCCACGTTTAATAGCAGTTATTTTAACTTCTGCACTTTCCTTCACATCTCCAGAAGCATGTTTCCTTAACTTAGCCAGAGGCTGCTTTCCTGGCCCTGAATTATCTTCAACAACTGGCTGAAAGAAGGGTAACTCTTTCCGTGACAGCTTCTTACAGTGATATGTATGCTTTCCAGTCGCCAGCGGAACTCTGGAACTTTTTGTTCTTTCCTTCACTTTTCCCAGTTCCGAAGTAGCATCATTCAAATGCTCCTTGCTTGCACTCAATGACTTCCCCTTCTTAAGAAACATGAAATTAAGATAAATAAATCAAGATACAAGAATGAGATGAAATAAAACCCAATAACAAAGACAGGCATTCAGAGAAACCAAATGCAGATTTAAATTCTCATAAATATTAAACAAAGTTCTCACCTCATGACCACGAGACTGAAATTTTTTCTTTAAGGTACATGATGACATAAAAATTTGCTTAACTGTAGAATCAAGAATTGAAAACTTCCACTCTTCTAGAACTTCATCATGCAGCTTCTGTCTGCACAATGCAGCTGCAACATATTCTGTAATCTTAGGATTACATTCAACTAATCTTGAAGGTCGAAATTTTGAATTGCGGTGTGGGAATATTGTTTGAGAGTTCTTCTCGAATCCAGGTGGTAGGTCACCAATCTCCTCTTCATCAGCCACGTCATTTGAATGTCCACACAATTCTTGAAATGCTTTTGAGAATACATTAGACATGTGGTTTCCAGATGAAGGGAGACAAATCGAGTCTCCGTTTTTCACAGGATCGGTGGACTTATCATTTAGAATTTCTTTAACAAATGTTTTACCGGTAAGCATCTCTGAGATACGGCAGTCACTAACATCAACCTGCAACTGTTAAAGGGTTCTTCAGCAAATAGTGTTTAAGTAGATCGAAGAATATGAACACTTGTATTCAAGTTACCTCACTAAATTTGCCTTTCTCTAGGGAAGGAATTAATTGGTTTACTTCCTTTTCAACAACACTTCGAACATAATCAGCTAAAGATGCCTTTGCAGAGAAGTGAAGCTCGTTCTGCACACTTTCAAGAATGCATGTCAAATCTTTAGAGTTAGGATAACTGCATGAAACTCTTTGACCTTCTGCTATATTTTCACTTTTGAGGTTGTTAGGAGATACAAATAACTCAGGATGACCATCTCTTTGTGTCACCATTACTCCAGACTGGATATTAGCATCAACATTGCATACAGAGGAACCTGGCCTGAGAACCAACTGTACAACAACTGTTTGATTATTATATGTACAATTAAAGCAAAAAACTCAAGTAAGCAAGCCACTCAGTACTCACAGATTTTGATTTAATCTTTTCAACATAATCTTTAGATTCATTAACAGATGACTGAAGCTTAGGATGAGACCAAAGTTTCCTCTTCCTCCAGGACAAAAAGTAGTCTGTTACCGTGTCAGAAAACACTTTATTCCACACATCTTGCAAGCAACGATCAAGAAGTTCTTTACGAACAGCAGCATATGACCACCAGAAATTTTCAATGCTTCCAACTAACTTAACACTCGTTGAAGACTGTTTGGAAATTTCATGACAAGCCTGACTGTCCATAATATGGGAAGGTTCATGCTCACTTGGAATGGAAGTACCTTTATTCATCTACACATAAAACAAAGGCTGTTAAAGAAAATATTTGACGACTTGGCACACTGAACAAAATTTCAAGTTTTCAAAAATTGTAAAGCAATTAAACATTACCATTTTATTGTCCAACATGCAAGTTTCATAAGCTCGATCAGCAGACTCAAGCTTTTGCTTCTTGCATTTCTTTGCAGCAACAAATTCTGCAATGATGTCGCCAATAATCCCATCTAGCATAACTCTACGGGAAGCTTTCATTACACCCATGTGCAATTGGGAAGAAATGTCTTCAGATATTTCATAAATTAAGTTCATCACATCACCAACTCCATTGCTTTTGGAATCTGATCCATGGATGGTTCCAGATGTATCTCCTTTCGATGCATTTACAGCAGACAGCAACACAAAGGTTCCATACTCATTGTTAAAATGAGAGATCTGTAAATTAATAACATAAATTAAAAGAATGATTATTAGAATAAAAGTACTTTCTTTATAGAACCCAGTATCAAACATGGGCCGTGGGCAATAAAGCCATGTTCCAACAAATTGGTTTTTATATTTTTTTTCATAGATAAGCATAACAATGGCTAAATAAATGCCCAGTTTAAAAATAGAGGTCACACCACGCCACTATAAGAAGAAAGAACAAGAACAGGAGATTCTATTCAGGCCTATCAATGAAAACTCTACCAACACTTGTAGACACCTCCAAAACCCTTGCATTAAAGGAAAAATTAATCCTAGCTTCATCAATGAACTTGCAGAAAATATTTGAGGTACAATATATATATTTTGGGTACATGAAACTGATAATAATCATGAACTTCTTTAAGAAAACTTATCAGCTCATCATTTCCTCTCCTGCACCAGATCTGCAGATTATATATTATTTCATTGAATGAATTATTGCATCTTACCACTGTTGAATCTTCAAGATATCCATGGTGGTGCCAGGAAATCAGTTCTGAAATGGAATGTGGGCCATGTTTCATACCCTTTTTATCCTCATAAAGCCAACAGCATTCTCCTCCCAACTAAATCAAGAAACAACCATCAAAATAAGCAACAGGTATGTCAAACTGACTCATATTTAACAAAACAGAGAACAGATATTGCACTACCATCTGACAAGAAATTATCTTGCTGAATGCCTCAGAGTTTAAATTCATGTGATTGGATTCCCTGTTGCAATCATTGACATGTGACTGTGAAACAGACTTTGAATCGGGGTTAACAGGCATAAGAGCAGCAAGCTCAAAAGATCTTTCGTGCCCATATATCGTCATATCCTGAGAAGAAGAGGAGCAATTTGTAGACATCCTTGTGTCTGATAAATCCATACTCAGATACGTAAATCCGGTGGAAACATGGTCAGGAAACTGTTTGAAATAATTCAATGGTACAGGGTTCATTATTGTGCCATTGATCACAGGATACACAGGAAGTTCAAATGGCAAGAAACCTGTAGTTAGGCCCTCATATAACTGCTCCTTAATATATGGACCGCACATTTGTCCATGTTCATTCACATACATCCATCCACTCACAAAAGAAGGCTGTTGCACAAAGCCACAGAAACTCTGGTGTGAGTGTGAAGTATTAACTGTGCTAGTAGAGCACACGGGGATGTCGCTATTAACATTTAATGGGCAGCTCATCTCCATTCCAGAATTTGGATCAACTTTATCATAAATATTGCCAGAAGAGAGAATATCACCAGTACTCCTGCACCAAGAGAAGCATTCAAGCATGTAAGAGAACTTAATATGGAGAAGGGGCGGGGAGTATGGTTTATTGATTTTTTAAAAATTAGAAGGCTATTTAGCTACAATTTATGCCATACTCGACATGGCACCAATGGTCACCTTATGATAATGGTCACGCCACGGTCATCAAATGGCATCTTTTAAACATACCTATGTCATACCACTATGTAGCTACCAATACCATCACCAACGTTGCAAAACACCGATCCCATGAGAGTAGCTATGCAAATTTTACACAGTTCAGTTTCCAACATACTATGACATATTCCAAATTATTTCACTCCACTATACAGCTCATGATTAAAAAAAGGAAGTAGATGCAAAGAACCATCCAACCATAGCATACATAGAAAATATAAAATAAATTATATGATGCATTAATTAATACTAGAAACATTTAAATAGAAACATGCAGTAAGAAATTATGTAATATTATCTTCTACCTTATATTTCTATCATCACTTGTCAATAAATCAAGTCAATATCTACCCATACCCACAGGAAACCTGACTGAAAATTGAACAACAGTTATGACTAGTTAAGATTACCTTCATGACACAACTGAGGCACTATATCTTCTATACTCCTTTCACACTTATTGCTTGTTCCAGTTGAGTTGCTGCAAAATCAACACACGTTATTAGCAACAAATGAATCAGCTACCTTTCATTAATTGTAACGAACGAATAAACCATCCGTGAAAAATAAGTTTACAATTGACCTCTTTGGTGACATAATGAAATTAAGAGCAGCAAACAAACACAAAAGACGCCTCAAAATACTGCTCACAACAAAAACCAACTAAACAGTTCCAATTTGATAAAAACATTCCTTGTGTTGTGCCATATAAAACAAACAAATTAACAACTCGCATCATATCAACTAAGAGACAAATGGGTTTAAAGAAAAGTAGAAACAAATCAAGCACGAATATTTATCCTTATTTTTATTAAACAATAAACATTATAAGAAAACATTGGGATTAAAATAGGGTTTCAGATAAAAACAAAAAATGATACATAAAATTGGGATTAAAATAAAAGAAAATATACAATTGGCTCAAATTTGACGAAAGAAAACACAATTAATTAAAGAGTGAAGTTATTGCATTAATGATGGTGTTTACTATATCGGTTTTTTTTTGCTTCTGTTTACAATTGGCTCAAATTTGATGAAACTGGGGTATTAACTGCGCAGAAACAAACAAAGGAGATAGAGATGGAGAATGAATGGAATAGAGGGAGAAACCTTTGGATCTCGAGGATGGTGCTATGCTATGGTTTGATCTGTGAAGGTGTTACTATATAGGTTTTTTTTTTAGCTTATGCTTACAATTGGCTCAAATTTGATGAAAGTGGGGTATTAACTACGCAGAAACAAACAAACAAGATAGAGATGGAGAATGAATGGAATAGAGGGAGAAACCTTTGGATCTCGAGGATGGTGCTATGCAATGGTTTGATCTGCGAAGGTACTAGGGTTACGGGCGGCGGATCTGGTTTCTTCGGTATTGGGTATGGTATTTATTTATCGAGGCGCACGATAGAGATGATAGAGAAAAAAACCAGATAAATTCTTAAGTTGTGAATAAAAAATATTTATTCCGTCAAAAACATAATATTTATGATTTTCCCTCGGCACAAGTTTACCTAGACTCCTATTTCTTCTCGTCTTTTTACTAGAAGGAAGTTCCAAGTTAGTCCAGGCAAAAAATTGTCAAAGTCCTTCGAAAAAAGATAAAATTACTTTGTAAAAATAATCCCTAATACTTTTTATTTTTTTACTCAAATCCTAAGGGATTGCTTCAAGTTTATTAAATTTATTCCGGAGAATAATTTTTCCGGAAATATAAGGTAGGAAAAATTTTCCTAGGTTTTTTTAAGAAAATATGTTTTGATTACATTTAAATATTTTTTGGGAAACTTTATAATAGGGAAATTAATTGGTAGTTATACATTAATTTATTCTCATCTACATGGGAACCAAAGGTATCAATATGAGGATTGAAGTGAATATAGATTCAAGTGAATAAAGATTTATCCAATTGGTGGAAATCAACCAAAGAGAAATTTCTTCGGTTAAAAACACCCCCTAACACTTGTGGTTAAAAGCATTTATCTAGGATTTACGAGAAATTGAGTGTCTTTGAATGTTTGAGGGAGGGAACACCGAAGGTAAAAACTATACTTTTCAAAATCATTGTTTCAAGGGTTTAGTAAAACCCTCAAGTACTGATATTTTGGGTTGAATATGGGTCAATTATGAGTGTGATCGCATAAGCAAGCGACACTCGTCGCACATGAGACACAGACAAAATAATCGTGTTTTACTTAAAACTCTCGCTCACACACTCGAGCCTTTACCTTCACATGTGCGACGGCGCATACCTGGTCTACGTATACACTAGTACAAAGTAGATGCAAAGAACTGTCCTACCAGAAACATACATAAAAATATCAAATAATAAATAAACTATATGAAGCATTAATTAATAGATACCTGCAGTGGCATTCAAAAATAGAAACATGAAGTAAAAAATTATATAAAATTGTCGTCTACCTTATATTTCTATCATCACTATCACTTATCAATAAATCAAGTTAAAATCTAAGTCCCTTCGACACAGGAAACACGACTGAAAATTGAAAAACAGTTATAACAAGTTAAGATTACCACCTCCTTGATGACACAATTGAGGCACTATTATATCTTAAATACTCCTTTCACACTTTTTGCTTACTCCAGTTGAATTGCTGCAAAATCAACACACTTAATTAACAAGGCATGAATCAGCTAAATTTCATAAATCATAACCGACAAATAACCGATTCGCAACACGTCTAAAAATACCGATCACAACAAAAATCAACATTCCTTGTGTTGTGCCAAAAAAAGAAAGCAAATTAACAAATTCACGTCATATCAACTAAAAGACAAATCAAACACGCATCTTTATACTTATTATTAAACGATATAAACGTTATTATAAGAAATCATTAAGAACAATTGAATTAGGGTTCGACTTAAGAAAAACGCAATTAATCAAAGAGTGAAGTTATTGTATTGATTGATTTTGTTTTTTTGTTCCGGAAGAAGACGGAGAATGAAGGGAATTGAGGGAGCAACCTTTGGATCTCTCGCGATGATGGTGCTAAGCTAGGGTTACGGTGGATCTGGTTTCGTCGGTATTGGGGTATGTATGGTAGAGAAGAAGAAGAAGACCAGATTAATTTTTGATGATTTTATGAATAAAAAAAGATTTATGATTTGCCCTCACCACAAGTTTACCTATATTTCTATTTCATTTGAGTCTTTTTACCTCTAAGATAGTCCTTGCAAAAAATTGTTGACAAAAAAAAATTAGTAGTATTTTTTTTTTATTAACCAAGATATTCTTTGCAGGAGAGTGTAGAAATTAATTTCAGGATCAAATAATTAAAAGATTTAAATATTTATTATCTTTTTAAGCAACAATAATTTATATTTAAATCATTAGGTTTGATTTAATAGTGAGGAATTTGAGTAGTAGGTTAGAGATCGTTAGTTCGATCATCAGCTATATCTATTACTATATATAAAAAGAATACAAATTTTTGGATGGTTTTTTCATTATTCTTATTTTATCCTTAAAAAAACTAAAAAAAAAAAAAAAACTAAACACAACTTCCACATAAAAGTAGGTTTTCAGTTTTTTTATAGTAAAAAAATATATTTTTTTTTCTTCTTAATAACTAGCCACAACAAAAAAGGAGATCAAGTACTTATCAATTAACTAAGTCCAATAAAAAAAAAGATTAAGTAGTTATTTATATTTGCACAATAGAGAATATCGATCACAGCAAACAAAAAAGAGAATATCGATCACACGTTTGGCGGCTAGTTATAAAGAAAAAAAACTATAATTCATTTCATTTTATCAAAAGAATCACTTTTGTATGAGTCTATCCAAACATAAATCAATTCAGATTAAACTCACTTTTAACTAAAATTAATTCTCTCAAAATCAATTCTATTAAAATCAATTCTTATCACCGCCAAACCAAATACACACACATAATAGTAGAAATACAACTTGGAGAACATAAAAAACTACTTGAGCTAGACTGATATACAGACGCTTTAATAAGACTATGAGCAACTTTATTGACTTACTACCAAACAAAGGCTAAATTGTAACTAACATTAGATGAGATAAGTGTCCTACAAGTAGACAATAATGATTCTAGCACCTTCAAATAAATACAACTATTAGTTACCGCATTCACAACCATTTGACAATCGTTTTCGAACCTGACACGCTCTAAACCACAAGATACGACTATCAAGATAGCATGCTCCAACGCAGTGGCCTCGCATCAATTGTTGAAGCTATGAAAAGGAACACCATAAAGTGGACTTGAACAAGAGAACTCGAACTATCACTGAAACAAATGTCAATACTAAACTTTCCTTCCAAAAAAAAATTGCACTGTCAACGTTACATTTTAGCCAACACTCTTTCGGTTTTTCCCAAACATCCATAGGGATGGGTGTATGCGTTGTACCAAGCGAGTTACAACACTAATTATAGTCTTTGATCATGTCCATTGCAAGTCTACAAATGGTAGTTGAAACGACCTAATTGTGATCCCAAAGGTACTCATTTGCTCTCGCCATATGCTCCGTAGAGCAGCAACAAAATGAGCACAAGAGACTTCATCCCAGTTTTTGAAAATGGAGAAGATGATATTTGAAAAGCTACCACTTTGTCTTTGACGATGCTCCACTTTATCTATAAATTAAATTCCTTCCACCGTTCAAATACTTGAGCACAATCTAAAAACAAGTGCATTTCATCTTCAACTTCGGCGTTGCACAATACACAATCAAGTTGACATGGTACTCCTTGGCAAAATTAAGTAGCATTCTCTAACAAAATTGCTTCAATTTTGGGGGAACTTGCATAGACCATATTTGTCTCCAATCTCCACTTACATGAGTAAAATTATCTTGAGAAATGAGAAGTAAGACATGTGCATAACTTGTAACAGATTTAACGGTGTAATTACCTTGGAGTCAAGTCAAGCTTCCAAACAAATAGAAATCTCAAGGGCACAATATTTAAGGATAAAATTGAAAGTTGCAAGTTTTATTTTTCTGTGACATTTAAGAACAATATTGTTAGATTTATGATTCTTTTTTTGTAAAAAAAAAATAAATTATTTTTTTTAAGTTACATTTTTGAAAGAAACAATTCTTGAGGAGATGTTATTTAACACACGGCCCAACTTCGAATTATCATAATTCTTTCCGCCGAAAATCAGAGAATTAACACTACAAAATATAAAATAAACATTAGTTATTTTTTTCCAAATCCATAAGGCTACCCATTTGAAAGTGTAGTAAGTTATTCCCCGTGAACATAGTAAAGCTGGTAGGGACATTAAAATATTTAGGACTAGAGTTTAACCTAAATTTTTTCACTTATTCACTTTAGTGCTAATTAAAAAAAAATAGATTAAGTATTTACCAAAAAAAATATAAAAAGATTAAGTGTCATGTTAGGGTATAGTTGCTAGAGACATCTCATTAGAGGGATCAACATTCGGAGAAATTTTTAGGTGAATATCTAAGTATTAATGATTAAGCACAACCAATCAAATTATTACAAATCATTAATATATTAAATAATTGAAAATAGTTAATAGAGTAATAATCAAAAATTGTACAAAAAAAAGAGTAATAATCGCAACTAAACCATGACCAAAGCTAAAAAAAATAGATAGAGAAATAAAAAGTTCATGCGCCTAGATCATCATAAATGGTTGTATTCCCCCTCTAAATTGTTATGTATTGTGCCGTCACCACCAACACAAGCAACGAAGAAAATGCTGAGTTGTTTTCCATAGGGTAAGTTAGACTAGATTGAAGATAATTTTATTTTACACTATTCTTATATGAGAAAGAGAGCTGCTATATACAGCGAAAGGATTTCTCACGAAAGTGTCGCGAATTGTTTTCATTACTTCATTCTATTATATACTGTATTTATTTTTTAAAAAAACATTTTAAGAAAATTATATTGGATATGGCACCGTTTGCCGCTCCACTCTATCTTTGCCCAATCCCATTACTCCACAAAACCATGAAACATGGCAAAATCACATAGTACATCAATAATCTCCTTTCGCTAAGATATTGATCCAGAAACAAGAAGAATTAATCAAGGAATAAGCAAGAAGGAACATATTAGAAGGAAAACAATTCAACTTGAATACAAACGAAATTGGAAGAAACGATTAAAAGTATTCATTAGAAGGAATAGATTCAACTTTTGCAAAGATTAAAAGAATCAATATCTTCAAGAAAATCAGTTGAATTCAAGAAGAAAAGGAAGAAAGAATTTGTTCCTTTTAAAAGAAATGAATTAAGAGAAATCAGATGAACATGAAAGAAACATCAAGTGAGAAGAGGATATAATGATGGAGTGAAAAAAGGAACAGAAAAGTTGAAAGTGAAAACGTTGAATTCAAACAAGGTTGCCACATCACTCGTGAAATTTTCGTGATGCTTTTTTTTCGCTGCATAAGACCATGTACAATGGCAAAAACATTCAACACCCTATTTTTTCACTTTTTACACTCCACATCATCTTCTCTCTTTTCCACCTAATAATTCAACACCTCATTCAATTTTTACCCTCTCCAATAGTTTTTTCATTCAACACTCTACCCCACCACCTTCTCTACCCCACCACTTTTTATTTCATATTTTTATTTAAATTTTAATATTTGTTTTTTATGATTAAATAAAATTATAATAATTGAACCAAATCAATTGAAAAACTTGGTTTTTTTTTTTCTGTGTCCAAATCAATTGAACCAAGTCTCTATTTATAGAGAAAAAAAAATTACGAATTTTGGTGAAAAAATAAAAAAAAAAACAAATTTATTTGCATTGAAATAATTGAGTTAAAAGATAAGATGAGTTTAAAATCTCGTGAGCCAGTCGCGTGCTGCCATGTGGCGTGATATCTTTCTCTCTCCGCAGAATTCAACATGTTGAATTTATTCATCTTCTCTCTCCTCCAGCATATATTCAACAACCTCATTGCAAAAAAATTTGGGTGTTGAAACTAAATTCAACAACCTCATTGCATATGGTCTAAGTTGAGATTGTTTGGTTGGTATTCATATAGACTTTATTTCATAAGACCATGTGCAATGGTTTTCTAATTCAACACCCTCCACATTATTTTCTCTTTCTTCCACCTACTCATTCAGCACTCATTCAACTTTTATCCTCCCCAATAGTTTTTATTCAACACCCTACCCCACCACTCTTTCTTTTATATTCTTATTTAAATTTTTATTTTTATTTTTATGATTACATAAAAATACAATTATCGATTAAAATTAAATTAAAATTATACGATATCAATCATCGATTAAAATTAAAATTAAATTTATCGATTAAAATCAAATTAAACTTCCGATTAGAAATATAATAATAAGATTAAGAGAGTGAAAAATGTGATTTTTTTTCTGTGTCCAAATCAAATGAACCAAGTCTCTATTTATAGAGGAAAAAAAACCATGAATTTTGGTATAAAAATAAAAAAATAATAAATTAATTTGCAATGAAATAATTGAATTTAAAGATAAAATGAGATGAAAATTTGGACGACCAATAACAAGCTGCCACGCGTCAGTTTTCAACCTGTTGAATTTATTCAACATCTCTCTCTTCCAGCTCAAATTCAACTCCACCATTGCAAGATTTTTAGGGTGTTGAAACTAGATTCAACAGGCTCATTGTACATGGTCTAACTAGCCGTCAGTGCCCGTTTGTGTGATCGATATTTTTTTTTTTTGATCGATATTCTCTATTGTGCAAGTATAAATAACTACTTAATCTCCTTTTTTATTGGACTTAGTTAATTGATAACTACTTAACATTCTTTTTTGTTGTGGTTAGTTATTAAGAAGAAAAAAATATATTTTTTTTTACTATAAAAAAACTGAAAACCTACTTTTAAATGGAAGTTGTGTTTAGTTATCAAGAAGAAACAAAATATTATTTACTAAAAAAAACTGAAAATCTATTTTTATGTGGAAGTTATTTTTTAAGGGTAAAATAGGAATAATGAAAAAGTCATCCCAAAAATTTGTATCCTTTTTATATATAGTAATAGATGCTAAATTTCAAGTTTTATGGCTTATAAATTTATATGGTAAGATCTGTTTGGTAATTTTTTTTCACGAACTTATAGTTTTTTTTACTAGATATGTACATGTATTTTGACAAGTTAATTTAATTTGCTTATAGCTTATTATTTTCCTCTCAAATTCTTACTTAAAAAAATTAAATATATTTCATTTTTTTTATGTTATTTTATATTTTAAAAATAATTTAATTGTTAATTTTATCAAACACTGCAAATTGAATAAACTATCTTGTATAGATTATATTGCCTCAAAAATAAAAATAAGGCATTCTCTATAGGTCAATCTATTATAAGCTAACTTATAAAAATTATCGGCTATTTTTTATTATATAGAACCATAATAATTTGAATAGTCCTTGAATTTCAAAAAAAAAAACATAGAAATAATAATGTATAAAAATAATTGAAACAAAGAAATATTTTATTTTTTTGAACAAGCTAAAATGGTATATATATAAACACAAGAACAAGTAGACCTCTCAGCACAAGGCGTACCGAGAAGCTCTTCCAAAGTTTACACGAGAATCCAGATAAACGGCATAAATAAAGTGACAATTAGTCGATGCCAAAACATAGCAATGGGCTCGACCACCAACGATGAAAATTAGTAACTGAAGTAACATACGTCGTCCGCAACCACCGGTAGAAAAAAAGCTTGACTTTGTCCAAGAGTTGATGCACAGTGTTCTCCGAATTTCTGAATACCCGAAGATTTCTTTCATTCCACACTACCCAAACACAAGCAAGCCAGACGAGCTGTAAAAATAAGTGAACTTGACGAAATGATCTGTGAGGCTGTAAGCATCCACCGCCGAGAAACCAATCCAAGACCGGACCAAAGCCCAGAGAGAACCAA
Organism: Trifolium repens; assembly: GCA_030408175.1. NCBI lineage: Eukaryota > Viridiplantae > Streptophyta > Magnoliopsida > Fabales > Fabaceae > Trifolium > Trifolium repens. The sequence continues at coordinate 16,415,926 of CP125839.1, read as the reverse complement.
AGGTATTGCATGATAGAAATAACTGCCGAGCTGTCTCAATGCCACCGCAGCCTGTCACACAATCGTGGAGATCTGGAGCGAGAATGCCTCGAGAAACTAGGTTTGTCTTTGTTAGAAGCCGCACGCAAGAGACGTCGCGCGAAAATAGACACCTTCAAGAGAACCTGTCTGTGCCATAGTAGATGTTCAGCTTCCCCCGAAGTGACTGAATCTTGAGAAGTCAAAATCTGATACGCGTCATGAACGGAGTAACCCATAGCAGGATCAGGCCGCCACTGCCACCTGTCCGGAGACTCTACCTGCAAAGTCACGAAAAGAAGTAAAGTCTGACACTCTCCCAATAACTCCTCCTCCCACGCCCACAGTTGTCTCCTCCACACCTACGACTCCCCCATCAGCCTCCCACCTTGCAGCAAACATCTCGGCAACCGTATACGACTTGATTGCCGCTAAATCAAACAGGCACCCAAATTAAGAAGAGCTTTGTTGAAACAGCGAAAACAAAATACAAGACTAAAACAAAAAGAATAAAAAAAATACAACTTTTCTTAGAAGAAATAAGAGTTTGGAAAAAAAAATCACTTCAAATATTTAAAACAAAAAGAATAAAAAAATTACAACTTTTCTTAGAAGAAATAAGAGAGTTTGAAACAAAAAATTATTCACTTCAAATATTTTTTTTTCTCTTCTTATGTTTCCTTGGTGGTCATGATAGCACATACAATTTGGGAGGGAATATAACTGTTAGTAACAATCTATGTTCTTTCCTTCTTCAAAGCTCTTTTAGATACTATATATTTTATTGAATCTCTTCTGATTACATTTTTTTGGGGGGGAGGGGAGTGAGGATCTTAGGAAAACCTCTTATATTAGTTGAAAAATTATTTGCTTGCGTAAGGAGTATGATGGTTTGGGGAGTGTGTTGTGAAAAAGGTGGGCTTGTTCGACCTAGCAAAAAACAAAGTGAGTACGGTAGCCGGGATGTCTTCCTTAAGGTGGGAGGCCAAGGAAATGCGTGGGTGTGGCTGAGACATTTGTGGGTGTGGGAGGAGGAGATATTGGGGGAGTGTTGGGCCTTACTTCTTAATTTTTCTTTGCAGGCTCATACTTCGGATTCGTTGTAGTGGCAACCTGACCCTGAAAAAGGTTACTCAGTTCGTGATGCCTATTAACTCTTGACCTCACAAGCTTCAGTTACTTTGCCTGCAACTAACGATCTTATCTGGCACAAACAGGTCCCCTTCAAGGTTTCTATATTTGCATTGAGACTCTTACGAGACAGGTTGCCAATGAAAGCAAAATTGGTAGTTCGAGACATTATCTCACCAGAAGCACATTTTTGCATATCTGGATGTGGAGGAGTCGAATCAACTCAACATTTATTCTTCACTTGTGGTACTTTTTGCTTTATGTGGTCATTAATTCGGTCTTGGGTCGGCTTTTTGTCGGTGGAATCTCAAATTTCATACAATCATTTCATCTAGTTCATTTATTCAGCAGGTGGTCATCATGCGCAATGGTCCTTTTTGCAGCTCATATGACTCGTTTGCGTTTGAGTTGTGTGGAATAAAAGAAATCATCGTATGTTTAGAAATTCAGCAAAATACTTACTTTAACTGTTGGACAAGATCAAACTTTACTCGTTTTGGTGGTTAAAGGCGAAGAACATAAATCTAGTTGTGAACTTACATATTTGGTGGCCGAGCCCGTTGTTTTGTTTGGATATCGACTAATTTTGTTATTTATGATATTCATCTAACCGTTCATTTTGTAAACTCTCTTAGTCTATCCTGGTACACATTGTGCTGAGAAAACTACTCAGTTTTTGTTATTTATATATGTTCCATTTTTGTCTGTTAAAAGACTTAATTGCAGTTTTAGTCCCCCTATTTTACATGTTTTTATGAGTTTAGTCCCCCTATTTTAAAATCAAACATTTTAGTCTCACTATTTTAATTTTTTTGCATTTTTGTTCCCCCAATCCAAATTTTTTGTCTATAGAGCATGATGTGACATATTTTTAAACAATGTGTTATTAAAGATATATAGTTATGTGGCAAATCATGGTGTGTATTTATTTTATCCACCTTATTAAATCTATTATATAATAAATTAATAAAAATAGAAAAATGACCAAAATTAAATAAACAAACAATTTAAGTCAAAAAATCAATTTGTCAAAAAAATAAAATTCAAAAAATCAATTATATAATTATATTTTGTCAAAAAACAATAAGTAATGCAAAAAACAAATAAAATTAAAATAAATAGACAAACATAAGAGGGGGCAAAATTAGAAACTATTTTATTCACCATTGTCACATCTGGTACATTCATTTATAAAGTGTAATTTTTTTTTAAGTAGCCTAATGATTAGAAATATTTCACTCTTAAGATGGATAAATGGGATCATCAGAATTCAAATCACGGCCCCTGTATATATAATGTAATGTCCTACCAACTGCGCTAAGCTCACGGACTCAGTGGCGGATCCAGGAATTTTTACCAGTGGGGGCTAAAAAATGGTGTATATATTTGACCAAAAAGAATATATTACAAACTTTTATAAAATAAACAATTATAATGACAAAGAGAAAACTCAATACCCAAAAGCTTATATAAATTACAATTGTCTTCTACGAGATTTCATATTCTAAATTTTTTGATGATATTTTCACTACCAACATCATCATAAAATTTGTTAATCTCTCTCTTTGTATATATGTAACTAAAAGATTATTCAAGAGAAGGAAAACACGAGATTACAATTGTCTTCTACGAGATTTCATATTCTAAATTTTTTTATGATATTTTCACTACCAACATCATCATAAAATTTGTTAATCTCTCTCTTTGTATATATGTAACTAAAAGATTATTCAAGAGAAGGAAAACACGAGAAAGTGATAAAAAATGATTGATAGAGAAGAAATTAATGATTCGAAGAATTATGAGAGAAAAAGAGTACATTTAAGAGAGAAAGAATGTGAAAATTGAAAAGTTGAAGTAGTGAAAAGTTAAAAAGTAAAAGGTTAAATATGTTTAAGTCCCTACATTTAGACGGACCTCTAAAAATGATCCCTACATTTTTTATATTATATTTTTAGTTCTCCACGTTTTTATTATTTCCAATATTGATCTCTATTGTGAAATTTTGGTTGACCGGAGAAACGAAAAATGTCATATAGATGCCATAGAGATTCATTTAATGATCAGTATTTGTTCGCCAACATCATTAAATAAGCTTGTATGGCATCTATATTGCTTTTTCCGTCTGTCCAATTAACCAAAATTTCACAGTAGGGACAAATGTTGGAAACGGAAAAAACGTGGAGGACTAAAAATATAATAAAAAAATGTAGGGACTATTTTTAGAAGTCTAGAAAATATAGAGACTAAAAACATATTTAACCAAAAGTAAAAAAATTAATTTGTGATGAGTAGGTAATAAACCTAGTCATGGGGGCTTAAAAGTAATAGTAATACTGGTATTAAAGAAAAATGGTTTGTTTTGGTGGGGGCTTGAGCCCCCAATGGCTTGTGTTTGTATCCGCCACTGCACGGACTATTTTTTTAATAACATTAATAAAAAAAAAAGTGACTATTTTTTTATTAGACACGTGACATTTAATTTTATTGGTGCCAATAATTACTATTTATGTTGATAAGAACCAAAATAATTCCATATACCATTTATGTTTGACAAGATTTTAAAAGATTCTTTATTATAATAAACAAATATTCTTTTTTTTTACAACAAATATTCTGATATTTAATCAAGATCTTTTATAAAAAATAAAAATATGAACAATTCATGTGTGCTTAATCAGTATTATCTTTGTTCAGAAAAAAAAGACAGTATTATCAAGATTTTTTGTATAAATAAAAGTATTGTCAAGATTTGTTTAAAAAATAACAAAAACTTTGGTAATAAATTTAATTGATTTTTTTTTTTTGGTTGAGATTTTTTACAAGTTGAAATTGAAAATAGAAATATCACACGGATTGAGGAAGCTCCTTCAAACATTGTACACCTTTCTCTTTTGGATTTGTTTCAATAATACTAGAGATTAGTTTCACCTGAATCCAAATTATTGGAACAATTTTTAGACAAATTTGTTGTTGTTGTTGTTGTCTCTCCCTCTAGTGGTCGCATATATCTTCATATCTTGTGTGTCTCTCATTCCTATATGCCAGGTTTTTCTTTTCTTTCTTTTGAGTTTTCCTATTCATTATTATCATGCTACATGATGCTACTAATTAGTATTTTTCTAAAGAGTTTTGCGGAAAAATTCACACACACTAAGTAGCAAATTGTGATTTTGAATTGCATGCTTCAACATATTGAATGTCTTAATATATAGCTATCATTTAATTATATTGCACATATATAAGACCACGTCCCATTTCCTATCTCCACTTCTTAGTATTTATTTTATGATCTACTATACGGTGTATGTCTCGCAAGTTTTTTCATAAATATTAGTCACCGTTAAACAAAGGTGAAAACTTTATGTCTATAACATTAACATGGTAGCATAAAAAAAATTGTCTTTTTTATTTTGTTTATTCAAACCTACTTTTTTTTTTGACAAACTTATAATTCATGTACTTACATACTTATAATTCATGTACTATCTTTTTTTATTGTGTGTTTTTGTTTGTAGTATGAGTGAAACTTGTACTTACCCTGGCTTTGATCAAAAGTTTAGTACCCACTCTGAAAGTGCATATAGTCCACCGTAAGTATATAATTGTTCAAAAAATTTACTTCATTCTTTTTTTTACTTCAAATTTTTTCTTTTATTCATTCCTTTTTTTTTAACTTCAAATTTTTTCTTTTATTCATTCTTTTTTTTTACTCAATTTTTTTTTTGTGAAAAATCTATAAGTATATTCTTGTATTTTTTATTTACAAATCACTTTGAAGTTTTATCAATTATTGTGTAATAAATGCGTTGAAAATTGAAATGTAAATTACAAATTTTTTATTTATATAAGTTAATATATTTCTGAAATTCAAAATGTGTTCATAGTATATTTTTAAGTAGGAAATATCCGTTCACCACGACGAAGAGATAATGTGGTATATCTGTTTGTCACAACGAAGAGATAATGTGGCTTATGTATACATAATGAAATGAGTTAGTTTTTATATATACTTTGTTGATAGTTAACCTATACTTTAAGAACTACGTGACTCTGATTCTCTGATAGTTTAGGGATACGTAGAACCAGAGATCCTCCCTGTCGAGCTATAATTCCAATAACTCTATATTTTAAATAAATATATCGACTATAATGTGTTAGGCTTGCCAGGCAATATAGGATTAGTTAGTGGTAGTCTGTGCGCCGATCATGACTAGAGATTGGGGACAAAGTTGGTATCTTTTTATGCCAAAATAGCCTTATAAAATATCAACCGGGTATTTTTATAAAATCAATCAAAGATAATAATCTATATGATTTTCTTAATCAAACCAACAAAAGAATGTGAATATTAATTTCCTATAAAAAATAGAAAATAAAAAACTTCCATAAATATAAACCAAATTCATCACATTTGTATGCAGTAAAATAGTCCTATGGTATTTTCTTTTTCCTATTCATCAAATGTCGATATATTTTATTTCCTTTTGTTTAAAAAAAATATTAATTAAACTGACATTAATGGTCGTCCTCAAAGAGAATTGTGTGCATTTGATATCTTAAAAAATAGAAGACTGAATTAGATAATTTTTGTTGTACTCCATTTGACTTACTGATTATGAGATTGGACAAAGTAGATATCAAGAGATAGAACAAAAACAATAATTTTTATCTATCACTGAACTATGAGACAACTTTTTATCTATAATACAATTATAAAAAATAAAATAATATCCATTTTAATTACAAATTTAAAAAATATTATCTTTCTCCGACTCAACTTTATCTGGTCATATACTATTTTAATATGTATTCATGGTTACCTTTTAACATTGAGCTAGCAATTCAAGCGTACTTTTAAATATTGAGCTATCTTGATATAAATAATTATAATTTGGATTTGGAATATCCATAATTTTGCATTATAATATATTTTTCTTTTAAATTATCCTCTGTCTTTTCATGTGTAGCATGAGTGGAAAAATTTCTTACCCTTACTATGATCCAGAGTTTGATACCCACTATGAAAGGATACATGGCCCACCGTGAGTATATGATTTTTTCAATATTCTTCAAATTAAATTTCACAAATGTGTTTCTTCTTAATTTAATTATTAGTTGATAACGCACATATGCTAATTTTGTTATGTTATGTAGTTGCATAGCTAACATTGACAATGAACGAATGGAAGATTGCACTGTGATTAAGGTACATATTTGACATAATAAAAAATGTTCTATCAATAAGGATTTTTACATGACAATAATTTTGAAAAATATAACATTGTTACATTTCAGGTTGACAGTGTTAACAAGCATGGTGTCCTACTTGATATGATACAAGTTTTAACTGAAATGAACTTTCAAATAATCAAAAGTTATATTTCATCTGACTATGATTGGTGCATGGATGGTGAGTTTTATTGAATCTCTTTAACTATCTTAAATTAAATTGATATATAGTAGCATGTGATCAATTCTAAAACTTTTATGTTTTTGTAATTTATAAAATTGTAGTGTTTTATGTTAGAGACGAACATGGGAACAAACTGACTGATCAAAAAATCACTGACTACACTCAACAGGTACAACAATAACCCAACATTAAATTTCTCCATATTGCATTGTGGCTAATTAGCTGTTTTATTTCTTTTTTATTTTAAAGAAAAAACAAAAGAAAAAGTTTCTATTATATTATATATTTCATGGTTTGACAAATTCACTTTAGTACAAGTAAAGACATATTTTATCGTCACGTAAGTACAATTCAAATAGTAAAAGATTCTAAGATGTCTTATGTGTGGATTTAGATTCATAAATTTTTACTTCTAAGCGAGTAGTTTGTATAAGTTTTACCGCTTGACTCTTTAAAACCCCCAAAAAAATAGACATGTTTTGTTACTTTTAAAATCTTTGTTTTCTATTTAGAGGTATGCAGTCATGAAATTTAGTCCAATCAAATATTGTTTATTGGTTCAATTTATGGGTGCTCATGAACTGCACAAAACTGAAAAATAGTTTCCAACTTTTTTGGAGAAAACATTACCAATATTTTTTTGGAAAAAAAAGTTTTCGATCTTTTTTCAGAAAAAAGATTTCCATTTAAAAAAAAATAATTGGAGTTTTTTTTAAAAAAAAAATTCCCGATAATGTTTTGTTAAAAAAAAATTTCAAAATTTTTCCGGAAAATCATTCTCAAATATTGTTTTTCTGAAAAACCAAATTCTTACATTAGTAAAAACTAAGAAACAATATTTTTTTATAATAAATAGTTTATAAATACAAACTGTTTCTTAACTGGTTATAAACTAAATTATAAATGCTTTTTAAAAGTGGTTCAGTTTAAAACTAATATAACTTTTAGTCATTAGATTATCCTACGACCAACATTTGACCGAGTAAAATTGAGTTCGGTTCTATGTAATATAGGGCTTGTTTAGCTTATTTTTAAGTTTATAAAAATAGTTTATGCAAACAAACAAAGTTTTATCTTGATTCATAAATTTTTACCGACAAAAATTTAATCTTTATAAGTTGTTTTTATCATAAGCTACCTTAAAAAGTTTATAATAATACATAAAAACTAATTTATTATTTATATAAGTTGTTTCACATAAGCTAAAAAATAAGTTTATCCAAACATGTCCATAGTATATGTTTTCAGCTTGAAATTTAATTTATTTTTATACATTGGTATATAGAATGAAATCATCGGTAAAGGATTGCAAGACCACCATACATTCATTGAAATAATCGGCAAAGATGATCCTACCTTGTTTTCTGATATCACAACCATTCTCTCTAATCTCCATTGCAATATTACTGAAGCTCATATATGGAGTCACAATACAAAGTTAGCGTGCATTGCTTATATCTCATATCAATCTCATCTAGCCTCAGTTGAAAAGAATCTATCAACCATGCGTTGTGACACCAACCATCTAAAAGTCAAAACTTCAAAGATTCTTGGATTAAAAGGTACCCTGACATGCGCAATTGAAAGAAGGTTGCACCAACTCATGATGCTTTCCATAAAAGATTTTGATGAGGACTCTAATTCTTCTTCTAAAGAAGAGGAGAAGATCGTTGTAAACAAAGGGGATATACAATTGTGAATATTGAGTGCAAGGATCATTCTAGACTCATGTTTGATATTGTTTGTACCTTAACAGACATGGATTATGACATTTTTCATGCTTACACCACCTCTCAAGCAGGTTATGTTTGTCAGGTACGTATATATACTCTTCATACACTTGTATATATAAAATTATTTCTCTGCTTTCACCCGATGGTCATTTCAATTAAGTTTAATCACATATTTGGTTCTTTAAGTTTGTTTTACGTTTTAAATTAGTCCTTTACACATTTAAAAAGTATTAATTTGGTCTCTTATGTTTCTACAATTTGCATTAGTTAGTCATTTCTGTTAGTTTTATAACTAACATTGTTTCAACTATATATGTGTCTAAGTGTCTAAGTGTCTGTTCACATATGCAAATCGTCTATTACATGTGACAAAATTGACGGAAAAGACTAATTAATACAAACGGTAGAAACGTAAGAGATCAAATTGAAATATAAAATAAACGTAAGAAACAAAACATGTATAGTTATGTCTTTCAATTATATATATATGAGTCAGGATTCGTTGACACCAAATAGTTTGACACCAAATCTTACACCTCTTAATAACGTCTTAACCGATATAAATTTTATAAAATCAACCGTTGGATTGAAAGTTTATATCATATAGATCATTTATGTAAAGTTTCAGAAAAATCCAAAATCATTTGATATGCTATTGAGACATATAAAGATCAATAGCATTTAAAAAATGACGCAAACCGTTAACTTTGATGTACATCAATAACATATCAAATGATTTTAGATTTTTCTGAAACTTTACATAAATGATCTATATAATATAAACTTTCAATCTAACGGTTGATTTTATAAAATTTATATCGGTTAAGACGTTATTAAGAGGTGTAAGATTTGGTGTCAAACTATTTGGTGTCAACGGATCCTGACTCTATATATATATATATACACTCACATAGTTTATCTTTATAAAATTGGAGAAATGGAAAATTATCATAAATTAAATAATACTAAGTGATCATGTATGACAATCTCCAAGAAGATTTGAATCATAGTTACACAATTTACAACAGTGCCGACGAACCGTGAATTAGTTCGCACATACTGATTTGCGGTAATTTTACGTATTGGTTTATTATAATTTGTGAACCAAATCGCAGTAACACATGTACTAAATAATAAAAAAATGACTCAGAAAAAAAATACACAACATAAAAATAGGAAAGAAGAAATTTTTTTTTTTAAAAATCTACGCATAAAAATAGGAATAGAAACCATGATAAAAGATAGACATAAAAAATAGTAACGCAATCTAACATATAACAACTTATCAAAAATAAAAAAAGAAGTTATAGCAACTTAAAAAAAATAGAAGAAAATAATAAAAGAAGATGTGTATGGAAAAAGGAAAAGATTATGCCAACTTATATAAAAAAAGATGGACAAAACTTAAGTGCTTTTCGTATGGTTCTTAATATAAAATTCATATTTTGTGGATATAAACTTTGAGAAAATCATGAATTTGAGGAAATCATAGTTTTTATGTTTAGAATCATGCAAAAAGCATATAAAGAAATGCACCTAAGTTTTATCCAAAAAAGAATATTATGTCTACGATAAAAGATTAATAACAAAAAAATAGAAACAAAAATGCAGTATATAAATTTTTATGTTAATATAATGACGAACTTAAATATCGAATAAAAATCAATAGCCCCGTACTAATGCACGGATCTTTAAACTAATTTGTTTTACAAACTCACTACTCAGATGACGTTAATATTTTCCATAATATAATCTGTTTTTGTTTTAACTAAATAAGTTTTTTAATTCATAACATCGATTAATATATTAGAATGTACCACAAACCGAAATAACATACCGACTATGTATATCCCCCTACGTACCGAATTCTTTCAAGGTTACGTACTACATATCTGAACTCGTATCACGTACCGAAGTGAATTGCGAACCAGATGACTATGATTTGAATTTCGTTCCTTATATTATATATTCTCACTAGTGAATTAGCACTTGTGTTTGTTAAGTAGCCTAATGGCTGGAAAATTCATTCTAAGATATATAAATGGGATTACTGGAGAATCTTAGTCTCTGCATATATAATGTAATATTCCTGTCAACTGAGGTATGGTCAGAGTACATAAATTAGCACATTTTGAACAAACATAAATACTACAGATATTTATTTTATGAAACGATACTTCAGAGAAATTAATTACTTAATGTATAGTATTTCGTACGTTATCAATAAACTAATTATTTAGTTTGGGTTAATGAATTTGCAGGAGTATTTTATCAAGCATGTTGGTGGATATACTTTGAATACAACAAGTGAGAAGGAACGACTAATAAAATTTATCAAGGCAGCTATAGAACGTCGGGTTTATGAGGTGAAAGTTTTGACTTTTAACACTAGTCATTAACACTAATTAAAAAGAAAATTGAATTAGTTACAACAATTAAAGATTTTAATTTCTATATACACTATTTTATATTGTCATCAAATAACAACAATTATATGCGTTATTTTATATTGAATGGTTATGATCGTTTAAAAAAAATAATAGGCCATCCAATTATGTGTGATTTTAGAATTAGTTATAGTTGTTATATTTGCTTTTTTTACACGCAGAGTGTTCGACTAGAGGTGTGTGCTGAAAACCGAGTCGATTTGCTCCATAACATGACACAACTACTCACTGAGAATGGTCTTATTGTTCTACGAGCATATGTTAAAACGAATAAAGAGAGGAGAATGAATATTTTTTATGTTAGAAACACATTAGCAAATGAGATTGATATTGAATACTTTAGCAACTCATTGAAGGGAGAAACAAATTCAACCGTGACATTTCAAGTAATAAGTGAAACTGATGGAAGAAATACAACTACCTCATCTGAAGAATCTCATCAAACTTTTGAAAGTTGGATAAGATATATAATTGAATTTATTTATCATATTTTCATGAGATGAAATTTAGAGATTGTAAATGAATCTAATTTGATTTACTAGCAAGTGTAATGTATATTTATAAAAGTGTTAGTTAGTGGTACTTTCTGAATACCCATTAACTAATGTGACTAAGTTAGGCACAAGAGATGACTTAGTTTTTTAGCCTTGACTATATAGGGTTATTGTTTCAACTTTCATTACATAAAGTCAATTATTAGTTGAAAATTGATGCTAAATACAATGGAGTTTATGTTTTATGTTATTATATATTTTTAATTGTAATTTTGACCTTTTATTTTCATTCACTTTTGAAATTGGTCTCCCCATTTTAAAATTACTTAATTTTGAATCCTTTATCCAATTTTTATATATTTAAAAATGGCAACGTTTTGAGACAAAAAAAGAACAATTTTGAATCCTCTATCCAATTCATTTTCTCTTTTGAATGAACAATTTTCCTCTATTTGACAAAAAAAAAGAATATTGCAAATAAATTAAAAAATAATTAAAAATATTGAATAATTAATAAAAACCAACGTTTTGAGTAGGGGTGATCGTATCCGAACCAAACCAAAAGTAAAACCGCAAACCGAATCAATCCAAACCTAAAAACCGCATTTGGTTTGGATGGATTTGGATGATTTTTTAGGTGAACCGCGCGGTTCGGTTAGGTTCGCGGTTTTCGTTTCTAAAAACTAAACCAAAGCGAACCGAACCGCAGGGGCGTCTCGAAGTTTTCGGAGGCTATTTGGAAAATATAAAAGTGGCCCTTTAAATAATAAAAAAAAAAACATAATTTTTTTATAAGAAAAAACCCAAACAAAACACCAGGCAGCAACATTAGGTACACACCTGCTAAAGCACAAAAGCACTAGACACACCCAAACAAAACAAACACGCAGCAAAAACAACACCACAACAGCAAAAAGCGACAGACAGCAGCAGGATACATAATTCATAAAGCACCCCATACAAAACACCCAAATTGTAAATAACAAACTCATCTTCACAAATTCATCTTTAAATTGTGATATTTAATTTCAAATTTTAGAAACCCCAACTTGTAAAACTTTGATTTTTACCTTTATTTCAATTCCAATAGGGTTGTGCCGTCGGTGATGGTGCAGGCCGCTATCGATAGTTGTGGTGGTGGTGTACTGATACGCAAATTCAGAGTACGCAGAGCGGCAGATCGAAGTTATTCCTTTCTCTTCTTTTTTTTATGCAAATTTCTTTCTTTTTTGATGAAGGAAGCTTTGTTTCTATTTTTCTTTTCTTAGAAAAATAGGGCATGGGTCTTACAGAATGTTGCAATACAATTATTTTTACACCCCTTATTTACTAATACTACTACCATATAAAAAAAATTTGAGGCCCTGTGCAACAGCCCATGCTGCACATGGGCTTGGGCCGCCCCTGCCGAACCGCAACATTTAACTAAAATATCTAATTTTTATTATATTCCAAAATTCCATGCCATTATTTCATTCAGTCATTCACACGGTTACTGCAATCAGGTGTTACCAAACAAAAAATTCACACGAGAATTAGGATTCAGACCTAGGGTTACTCTCTCTTCATCTCTCACTCTCTCATTCTCGCCGCCGTCACTCACTCTCTCATTCACTCACTCTCATCGAGAATTTGTATGGAGAATGAAATCAAAGACTTCATAGTCAGAAAGATTGCATGTTTATGGTACAATATCATATATTATTTTGACAATATATCACTTTTCTTTTATTAGGACAAACATGAAGGTGTTTGATTTTATTTTAGTACATTTATTAGTTATTTAATTATGGTATAAACCGCCGCCACCGAACCGATCCTAACTGCATTGGTTTGGATGATCTTTTAAAAACCAACCAAACCGTATACATTTTTATCTCGCGGTTAGGATGACTTTTATCAGCAAAATCGAACCAAACTGCATCGCGAAAACCCCTAATTTTGAGACAAAAACCAAAAATTCAAAACAGAGAAAATAGTATTTTCAAAATATAATGAATTTACATTAAAATTTAAAACATTTAACGCTAGAAAGAGGAAAAAAAATAAAAACCCTTTTCCAATATAAAAGGTTCCAAAATTCGGTTCGGTTTACTCAGTTTTGAACGGTTCACTAGTTTCGCTCCACCCCAACTATGAAAATAGAAAGAAAAAAAACAAAAAATGATGCAATTGCAAACGCAATCCTTGTGGCCGTGTAGATTTGCTTGCGTAGGCAACAACAACAACAGAAGAAGCAAAACAGTGAAAGTGAGAGCAATGCGTGCGGTAGTTCAGCGTGTGGCATCTGCTTCCGTTGAAGTCGAAGGTCGGATCGTATCGGAGATTGGTCCCGGTCTTCTCGTTCTCGTCGGAATTCATGATTCCGATACCGATTCCGACGCCGATTACATGTAATTTCATTTCATCCTCTTTTTCGAATTTCAATTTGTTCATTTTATTTACTTTTTAAATTTAACAGATGTAGAAAGGTTTTGAACATGAGGCTATTCCCAAATGAAGATACTGGCAAAGCATGGGACCACAGTGTTATGCAGAAAAACTATCAGGTTTTACTTGTTAATGTATGCAGAAAGAGTTTTTTTTAGTGATTCCTTCTAGTTGCATTTTAATGGGTAGTATATTTGAATTGACTTATATGAATGAGCTTCTGGCAAAAAATAGCGGATAGCTGATAAATTAGTTTGTAGCATATGAACTTATAGAGAATAGTTTATATCTTAGAATAGTTAAGCTAACTTATAGTGGATAAGCTAACCGATTGAATTTGATAAAATTAGTGGTTGAACTAGCTTATAAATATGAAATGACATAAAAAATTATGTTTAATTTTTTTTTTTCCAAGTAATATGACAGAGGTAAAATTGAGAGAAAAATGATAAGTTATAAATTAATTGAATTAACTTATCAAAATAAGTTATAAGCTAGTAAAAACAAGTTGTAAGCCCGTGAGAAAAGAATGTTACCAAACATGTATTTTTTTATTTGAGTTTATAAGTTATGAGCTCAAAATATGACATTGTCAAACAGTGCCATAACCCATAAGCACTTATGAAACTGATTGCGAGGTTTAGTTAAATTACTTGTTACATGTCCATAACCTATTTTTAGCTTATTTCTATAAGCTCTTTAAGATTGTTTATGAAATGAGCTTATAGCTTACTATGGAAATGGTTTTAGTTTATTTAACTTTTGTTACAGAAATAGTTTATTTCTTTCTACAAGTGTTTGTATGATAAATGCTTAATTAAGTATAAGCGCTTGTTTAAGTTGTTTATCCGAATAGAGTCTGATTGTTTGTTTACGGGTTTGTAACAGTGAGTCAATTTACGTTGTATGGATTCTTGAAGGGTAATAAGCCAGATTTCCATGTGGCAATGGCGCCTCAAAGAGCCAAGCCCTTCTATGCCTCTTTAGTGGACAGGTTTAGGAATGCCTATAACTCCGATGCAATCAAGGGTGTGTTATCTATGTATTTACTTCAATTTCTATTGCCATTTTTGTTATTTAATAAAAGATTTTAATTTTGATACACTGTCAATGTAAAAAGTTTGACTTGTCAACAAATCACATTCAACCATATTGTGACTTTAGAAGTAGTTCGTTAAATTGATACTTTGACTTCTCTTTGAGTAAATAGACATAACAATGCATTGTTTTCCATTCCTGTGTTAAAGAAACAAGTTATACTTACTCATTCTCTCGCAATCTCCATGGTGTGTGACAACGGTAGTGTGCAATGAAGAAAGTTAAAAACAAAAAGATAAAGACAAGAAATAGAAAATGAGAGATATAATCAAGAGAGAGATAGGAGCTGTAAGAGTAATATGAAAGAAAGAGAGTGTGTGAAAATTAGGATTCTAATGTATAATCATCTTTTTATTGTGAGTTAGATTGGTACCCTTCTTATTTTGAGCATACCTCTAATTTGTGTACCCAATAATGTCTAGTGTATTCGTAATTTCTCAACTTAGAGAATTTTCCTTTTTTTATAAGTAGGAATCCTAACCCCGGGGTTTAGCGTGCTTGTACTCACTGTGCACCAGCCACTTGCAGCAGACCCTGGTGGTGATAATATGATCTGAACTTGATGGTTTTAAATAGCGGTGTCTAGTATTAGACAAGTCTCGCGCCTCTGCAGGGTATTTAGGAAGCTGCACAAAGAAACAGAGGCATGTTGTATGCAAATATATGCACTGTGGTAATGACTAATACTAGCAAGTTATTTATTGTGGTCAGCAACAACAACAAAGACAAACATCAATGAAATCTTTCCTTGCTCTCTATCAAATCATGTTATTGTTGATTCCAAAATTTGTTGTGTGCAATTTCCGATGTCAATAGTATTTCTTATATTAATGATGTTACAACCAAGTCGTTTTGGCTGATTACCAATCAAATTATCAAAGCACAATTTTGAGAATCTATGATTCCAATTTTTCAGTGACTGCTCAATTTTTTTTCTAATACCGTATAGTTGGAAATGCATTATAGTTGCAAATCTTGTGATTGTGATGTTTTGTGTTGATTCATTTTAAAATTCAGTTATATTCTCATTCATATTCTTAAGTTCCTTTTTATTTTTTGTGCAGATGGTGTATTTGGAGCTATGATGAAGGTATAAGTTATGTAATTTCTGCTTTTATGGTTGAAAACATTTAACACTTCCTATGTTAACAGGCCTCACACTTGTGCTCATGAACAGGTAAATTTGGTTAATGATGGACCGGTTACCATGCAGCTTGATTCACAGTCACCCAAGTGAGTTGATGATATTAGTTTTGAAAAAATGCGTCTTTTCTGGTATGAGAATGTCATTGACAATTCAAATCAATCAGAAATACAGTTGATGCAGCAGAATCTTGATTGGAAGCTGATTTTGATTTGATGAGCATGAATTTGAATTCCGACCCTTTTGACAACAAGACCAAATGTAAGAAATTATTTTTGTTGTATTCTACTTTGAGCTCTTTCTTTCTGATGTAGTAAATTTATCATTGATAACACTATTCAGCTCAAAGAATGTTTGTTTTAGTCCTTTTCCGTTCTGCGAGCTGATAATAGAATTTCTATATTTTTTGGACAAACTAATACGGAATGACTGTTATTCTGGATAACTGTCTGCTAAGATCTATTGATCTTATGCTGTGTTATATATTGATGAATTAAACATTTAAACCTGTTAACTTTTATTTGAATATTTAATGTACACCCAATATTTTGAATAAAGTTTTGGTGGTTCATACTCTCCGTGGATGGTTTAATTGTATATTCGTTTGATTTGAATGCTTGATTATAGTCACAAATAATGATAACCAATACCAATGTAGCCTGTATTGTATATGTTTCTTCACTTTTGTTCCCTTCCCTTCCCTTCCATTTTGGTTTGAAAAATAAATGAAACCAAAATGATATCATGTGATAACTGTATGGAAATATATTACAAATGCAGGGATCTTTCTTAGTAATATAAAGGTTTATAAAGATTACGAGATTAGTTAATTAGACAGTTAATACTTAATTAGTTGGTTAGATAAATAGATAATAAGAAAATCTATTGTAATATACAATACTCTTGTATAAGATTTCTTGTAAATTGAGAATGGATATTTATTGTATGATGAAGAGTTCCCTCTTTATCTCATCTTCAACCATGAAAACTTCCTTGTTATCACAGTTCGATTTATGGAGCTCACCGCTTTCACACACTGTGCTGCCACCACTTCTGCCAACTACTCTTCCTCGTGCAAGACTTCCACATTCCACTATTCTGATGTATACTTCACAGCAGCACCTCTATCACCCCCAGTTACTTTGTTTTTCGTGCAAAAGTATTTATTTGCCCTACCTAGTGAATGGATATATTATGTGCATTGTAATCCTAAACCAGAAGGTCTGTCTGTATTATGCTTTTGAGTTTAACCACATATATGTATGACCCTCTATGCTCTCTAGATGCTGAGTGGAGGAGCTTGTTGAAGCAATTCTTCTAAAAAAAAAATGTAACAGTCCTTTTTTCTTCTATTTTTAGCAAAAAGACTTTAAGCAACAACTGTTGGAGCCACCTTTTATGGTGGGGGGTGTACAAAACTCAGCGCGACCTGTTAACCTGGCCTGCAAGCTACGGGTCTAATCCGACCATAACCTGTAAAAAAATTGGAGGCCAAATTGTGTCCAAAGACTCCAAAATTAGAGGCTTTGATAAGTTATTGAAATATATCGCGAGCTCAACAAAGAGGAAATTAGTTATATGAAGAAGTTGACGCAATAAGTGAAAGATGCAACTTATAGTGATCCTAAGGTATTACAATATAACAAACTTCTAATTATTCATAACTAACTTGTAAATTATTTCAAATAATATTTTACTAATTCTTATAAGTATCCAACTATATCTAACATAAGTAGTCACCATTGCTAATCCAAATTTTTATAGTACCAGTTACATATCAAGGACAATTATTTATCAAACAAAAATCCTGAACTAGGATTGATTGCAGTATTCATTTCACGGCATTCACGCAGACACAGCACATCAGTAACAAGTAACAGTTGGATCCATCAGACGGTCCAAATTTTAAAATTTTATTTCTTTTTTAAGTCAATTTTGTATTGAAATATGAATTGTCTGATCTTGATTTAACGACTACAAATATTATAACTGTGAATGCGTCAAATTAGAGATTTTCAAAATTCCTGGGTACGCATACTCTTGAAAAATGTGTAATTAATTCAAATCTATGGAAGTATTTGGCAAGAGTGGTCGCAACCTCCTTCTCAGTTGTGGACGTAGCCTAATAATCATGACAAGTACATGACAAATGAACCATAATGTGTAGATAATAATGAATCCAGATAGCCCCCAATTGTGTGGGATGAACATTAACACCAAAGAAACTATTGAAAGTGAACCAAACACTTCCATAGGGGTATCAAGCCTTGTTGCAAACTTAAGCTTAATAAAAAATGCCAAACAATATAGTAAAAAGCTAGCAATAGAGACTAACATCGTCTTTGGATAGAGTTGAAGTGAGGTGGGATTATTTGGATATATTTGGAGGAAACCAAGGAGTACAAAAAAAATGAAGGCCAGTAGACCATGAAAAGGATTGGTTTCTACTCCCATGATGTTGTTATATACATGAACACCACCGACAACGTTAATGGTCACTTCATGACCTCTATTAAAATTTGATCTAAGTCTTGCCATATCATCCATGAAATTGAAATTACTAGCTAGCTAGTAGTTCTTGTTACTTTTTTTTTGGGTAATGACTAATGAGTAGTTCTTTTTCTTCAATGAAGCCAGAACGATAGAATATATATTAGAGCATTATTGGGGGAGTGAAAGTGTGAGAAGAGAAGTGAGAAAAAAGAAAGAGAATTGTGTTGGGGGAGTCCGGGGAACTCGGAAGAAACACTACGTGCCGATATTTCAGGACTATAAGAGAAGAAGACGCCACAAGAGAGGGAGACACCACATCTCCATCCAAAACCTTAAGACATTAGATTAATAGGTCACATCTCTTATAAATCTAACATTCATCCCATACATAGTCGATGTGGAACTTAACCGCTCACACTTGAAACCCAACAAAGTGTTGATTATACTAAAAAATACAAAAATATCCTTAGAATAAAAAATTACAAATAAAAATGATTTAATTAATTAACTAAACTACAAAAATGATTTTAATTTTATTAGATCAACTTTCCTTTTATTTTACAATCAAGTTTCCTTTTCTTCAAAAATAGCAGTGACCATGTAAACTAATTTTGTATTGTCAACCACGTCATCCCACTTAATTCCGCTTAACTCTACCTTTTTAATATGACATAGAAAATTAAACCTTTTTTTCTTTCAAGAAATTAAATTAACCAATCTAAATTGACACTAGAGAGAATTAAACATGAGACTTTAAAGAGGAACACACACTCATATTCCAAGCCATTCAATGCGTGTCTTTTAATACTCAAAAAATCTAAGCAAAATTACACTACAAAAAACTTTCTTTATTATGCTAATGTAGATAACTACTTAACCTTCTCTTTTATTGTGCTTAGTTAATTGATAACTATTTAACCTCATTTTTTATTGTGCTAATATAGATAACTACTTAATTTTTTTTTATTGTGTTTATTTTATTTATTTATTTATTTTTGGCTTTCACCACCAGTTGAATCTTGTTCGGAGGTCAGTTCTTGTATCAAGTACAGTAAAATCTCTTTAAATTAATACTCGGTAAATTAATAAACTCTCTAAAATAATAAAGTTGTCCGGTCCCGACTTGAGCCAGTGTAAAAAATTGAAAAATTCGATAAAATAATAAGATAATAATTTTTTGGGAGATCCCTTTGTAATTTTCGGTCCCAAGAAAATCATAAATTAATAATTCATAGAAACTGAAAAAAATATATTACACTCTATTAAAATATATATTACACTATATTGCTTAAGAATACATTGAACCCATTTGTTCCTCTTGTTTACATCAAAAGTCATTATTGATTTCCAATGCATATTACTAAAGTAATTATTGATTTACAAGTCATTAAAAACTCTTTAAATTAATAATTATTAATTTATCGATAAATTAATAACTCTCTAAATTAATAAATTTCTCCGGTCCTGACTCTATTAATTTATAGAGATTTTACTGTAGTTCCAACCCCTCCCGATCGATTGTGTTTAGTTATATATATCACCTCTGCCAAACCTTAAGAACACAAATAAATGTTAGTAAAAAGTATTACACGTGGGTGTCAAGATCAGGATGTTTAACAACTTGTCATGAATTTTCCTAGTATGTCCCATGGAGGGACGGAGGCACATACATGACCTTGGGGGCACATGCCTACACTAAGTTTTGAGAATTTTTTATAGTTTGTATGGCCTACTTGTTAAAGTTAAACCCACATTTATTTATCATTCAAATAGAAAGTTGCTATGAGTGTTAAACTTGTACTCCACCAACCCACAAGTGACAATTAGGGATGTAAATGGATATACAAGGATGAATTATATGATATTTGTGTTTATTTTGTTGGATAAATATGATAATTTGTATCCGTCTACATCATTCTTTTTTTTGTACAATTTGTATAATTTTTTTGTACAATTTGTATTTTTTTTGGTACAACACTCTCTACATCATTGAATATAAAGTTTAATTAGCTTGCAGGTCCCTTAAAGATTTTTTTGTTTCACTTTGGTCCCTTAAAGAAAATAAGTTCCACTTTGGTCCCTTATTGATATCTCCAGCTGTCAATATGGTCCTTTTCGTCCATTTTTTCTCAGAACCCGTTAACTTTTGTACAGGTGGCAAAATAGGTTGTTACGTGGCATCTGTACCGAAGTTAAAAGTTTTTGAAAAAAATGGACGGAAATGACCATATTGACCTGATAGAGATATCAATAAGGACCAAAGTGAAACTTATTTTCTTTAAGGGACCAAAGTGAAACCAAAAAAGTCTTTAAGGGACCTGCAGATTAATTAAGCCTTGAATATAACATCTTAACTTCAAAAAAAAAAAAAAAGAAGCATAATTTATAAAATATTCATTGGTTGCATTTCAATTGTTGGTGTCCTGAAACAATTTTATTTATTTTTAGGGTCCGTTTGGTTCGAGAATTTTGGAGGGGAGGATAGGTGAGGTGATATTTTTAATGTTTATGTTTGGTTAAATTTTTTATGAGGGAGAGGGAAGGGGAAGAAATATTGAGCAATTTTTGCTTCCCCCCAAATTAGAGGGATTTGAAGGGAAAGGGAGGGAAATTTTGTAAAATTTTATTAAAATGCCAAAATTATCCCTAATTTATTTTAGAAATCCAATATTATCCTTATGAGTTTAATGGAGATGCACTGACGATGTAAAATAGTTTTACACGATCAGTCAATAAAAAATCATCATTTTACCATGTCATATTAAGAACGTGGGGTGTAGTGGGGTGATGTGGCGGAAAACATGATTGATATTGATCGACAGTGTAAAATTATTTTACATTGTCAGTGCATATACATTTTTCTCTATCCGTATTGCAATATAATCAATAATCAATAATCTTTACAAATCAGCATTTCCCGAAACTAACTGGAAACTCCAATTCTAGGGTCCACATCGTAAATTTTGCAAATTTTACCAAGGCTTGTGCTTGTGCCACGTTCCTTTCCTTCAAATTCACAACCCATCTCATGCATTTGCTGTAGCTAATGTTGGATATTGCCTTGAAAATGATGTTGTTGCAGGAAACTGGTGTGCCCTGGTGAGGGCTCAACAGGCAGCAGGCAACGGGCAGGCGAGCCCTCGTGAGGGCGCCAGGGCGCAGGTCTGGGGCGCCAGGGCGCAGTGGTCTCGGGTGCTGGCGCCATGGCGCGGCCACGAGCCCTCGTGAGGGCGCCAGGGCGCAGACACGCGTATATATGATGCTGTTTTGCGTTTTCAGGGCTCATAAGGTGTTTTTAGGGTTTCTAAGGCCAACATACATACTAGGGTTAATAGAGAACATCTTGGGAAGACTCTAGGGTTGGGAGAAACATTCTATCACCTTGGAAACACTTGTTGATTGAATCTCTTGGTCACGGGGAGAGATTCGGGACTAGGGTAGAATTAGGAAAACTCTAATTCTTGTAACTCTTGTGGAGAATCTCATTGTAATCAAGGTTTCTATCGATAGTGGAACGGAGAGGCTGCTCTCTCCCCCAGATTAGGTTCATTAACACCGAACTGGGTAAACAATCGTTTGTGTCTCTTTATCGTTTTCACCGTTTATTCTTGTTGCTTGATTATTATTGCTTGGTCCATTGTTGTTTGGTTGCTTTGTTTGTTTTGTCCCACACACTAAAGGATTATTGGTGTGGTTCTATTAATCGAATTCACAATAGCTAACAAGACTTCCACATGCTCTTAATTCATTTTTTCTTTGTTGAACAGTGATTACATTTATTTATGTCAGAATTTTGTTTCAACTTGCCCTCCAAGTTTCGGAGAAATAAGTTTGTGCACAGTTGTGGTACAGAGTTCATTTATTCAATTGTCACTATTTAGAGATCTATATATATGCCCATTGAAGTGTTGTTTAGTCCATTGCCTGATTTCATTTGTTGTTTCATTTTGTCTACTTTTCTCAAGTGTTTGGAAATGGATCCCTCATTTGATTTGGCAAATTTATGTCTGAATTTGTTTTCAGAAAATTGTAATTCATGCTCTTATGCTTTGGTATTGATTTTGCAGGTACACTTGGATAAAAATATTTCTTAAAGTATTATGCTCCCCTGCAAGAAATGACAATCCATGAGGTATTTTTTGTTCTTCTACTGTATAATCGCTAGCTAAATTAAAACTTGATGTATCCATCCAAATCCAATTTCATCTATGGATTGTATGATGCGTTGAAGCCTGCTATTGTTGTTTTCGTGCTACTCTGCTGCTGTTTCCCATTTCTGTTTTGGCTTTTTGTTGCTTGCTCTGTTGCTCTTTGTTGCTGATACTTTGCTACCTTTTCTTGTTTTATACTATGTACTCATGTACTCATTCTCTCAAAACATGCCTTATGTTTTGTTGAGTTTTATAAAATACATTTGCAGCTCAAAAAAAAAAAAAACTACCATAATGATATTAGTTCTTCCAAAATTTATTGTGCCTCCAATAAATTATATGCAGCAACAACACCAAACACAATGTCGAATCAAAGGGGGAAAATAAGTCATAATAACTTGCATGATTTCACTAAGATGGGAAGAGAAATTGAATGAATATTTATTTGGTGCTTTCTGGTAACAAAACTCATTAACTTGGACTAACATATTTAGACATATAGGAACACATCTTTAAAAGCCTTCCGATATTTTGTGCAAGTTGTCTAAACCGACAACCAGAGAATTATCACTATGTGAAAATTATTACAACATATAGACTTCTCTAACTCTCAACCCAATGCCCCAATACAACCACACTCTCACAAAGCAAATATTTAAACTAAGAGTCAGATATAAACTTAAAGTGCTACTGACTGGTGCAATTACAAACAAAGAACTTATGTTATATATATAGCCTTGGTTTTTCCCTTGCTTCACCATTCTAAGCAATGTGGGACTTCTCCAATAGCTAATTTTTTAACCTCCTTTTTTATTTAAGAAACTAGGCAATGTGAGACTTAACAATCAACCCCAACAATCTCCACCTTGATTGCAGGAGTTCCATCTTCCGCTTCCATTGTCTATACCGACAATCATACTCCACCATAAAGAGTATACTTCACTTGGAACTAAATCATCTCATTATTTTTCTTCACTTGGAACTACACCATCCCAAGAATTTCATGCCGAAACCTGCTGAAAGATTATGGTGCAACTCCCATGTTGGCTTTCAGGAAGTTCTTCAACCATCGACACACCTCACCACACACCTTGCATCAATGACAACCAATGCCCGTGTGTTTTTCTAAATCCGCTAGTAATAATTTGTCCTTTCCCATGGTATAGCGGAAATACCATAAGGACACACTTTATCTTCTAAATAAGATCACCATCATCTCCCAAAACAAGGGAGACATTGCTAGCAGTTGTCTCAGAATCTTTTTCAGATACTGCTCCACTTGGACAATTTCTCTTTAAATGCCCAGACTTTCCACACTTCCAACACGGCAAATTCTTTGCATGGATCTTCTTCTCATTAGTCTCACTTCTAGTTAACAACATCGAGCTTGATGAAGTGCTTTCATCACTTTTCATCCTCCTTTCTTCAGAAATAATTTTAGTTGCAACTTCTCCAAAATTCAATTTTTCCTTCCCATACATCAAAACAGGTTTGAGATGAGCCTAAGAAGGTGGAAGGGACCAAATGAGCCTTAACGCCTTATCTTCATCATCAATCTCAACTTTAATAGATTCTAACTCAGAAACAATATTATTCAAAGTACTAAGATGATCAGAAATTTTCGTACCCTTATCCATGCGCAAATTGTGGAATTGCTCCTTCAGCAACAACCGATTTGGATGTCCTTTGTCTGATACAACCCTCCAAGCCTTTCCCAGAGTTCCTTGGCTGATGACAGATTCTGCACATTCGCAAGAACATTCTTTGCCAAACACAAGCGAATTGCACTTGCAGCTCTCAAATCTAGTTCCTCCCACTTGTCGGTCTCCATCTTGGAAGTGTTTCCTTTCAGCGCCTTGTGTAAACCTGATTGTATTAACACATCATTGACTTGTACTTTCCATAAGCCAAAGTTGATTCTTCCATCAAACTTCTCTATGTCAAACTTCATAGCACTTGAATATCACACTTCTTTTTTCTGATGTGGAAGATCAGACAATGCTGCAACCACAGAGCATACAAAGAATTGTGATATCTCACCGAACCGAAGCTCTGATACCACTATTAGGAAATAACAACACTAAAGAAGAAAAATAAACACAATCATAACACAAGAAAATATTGTGGAAACTCCAAACCGGAGAAAAAATCACAAACAGTTGTCTAAACCGACAACTAGAGAATTATCACTATGTGAAAATTATTACAACACATAGACTTCTCTAACTCTCAACCCAATGCCCCAATACAACCACACTCTCACAAAGCAAATATTTAAACTAAGAGTCAGATATAAGCTTAAAGTGCTACTGACTGGTGCAATTACAAACAAAGAACTTAGGTTCTATATATATAGCCTTGGTTTTCCCCTTGCTTCACCATTCTAAGCAATGTGGGACTTCTCCAATAGCTAATTTTTTAATCTCCTTCTTTATTTAAGAAACTAGGCAATGTGAGACTTAACAATCAACCCCAACAATGTTATGTTATTATATATACCTTACAATTTCCTAACATGGATTTCTAGGAAGTTCTTGCATTTGCATTACTCTTCCTCTCCATATATTTTTATTGGATTTCTAAAGTTCAATTTGATAAAAAAACTATATGGTAATAAGATGTTGACAGAAAAATATCTAGCAAGATGAAAATGATTTTTAACAAGATTTTACTTATGTTTCAACTTTTTTTTCTTTATATATATATATAAATATGTTTCAACCACTCACATGACACATCATAGAATATTTGAAATTTTGTCAACTTTTCATGTCAAATTCAAAAAAACACCCAACTAAGGAAGGAGTGATCAAAGCTCACCTATATATGTCCGATTATCCTAAGATCCCTCAACAGCTACATTGTTATCTTAATAATTCCAGGTGATTATAACTGGGATTCTTTGTAATGGGACTGGAGTAACCTGAAAAGCACAAAGAAACTCCATGTTTATTTTTTTTTATTATATAGCAATATCATATTGTCACTTATATGACCTGAAACAGAAAAGAAAAAATTGTTATGTATGATAGGTTAGATCAAAATAGACCAAGAAGAATATAAAGAAACATCGTCAGAACTCAGAAGTATCATCATATCCGTAGTAGAGATGAGATATTGGAATAATTTAGCCCAAATGAATGTTCATAAGACTAGGATCACAGATCCAGTGCTCAACTCCACATGCGAGCTCAGAGTGGTTAGTAATAGATCTTTTGGCGGCGTAGTTCAGCATCAATTTCATTGTTTTGAAAAACGATTTCGATAGAAATATAGAATGCAGATAGAGGATGGAAATTTTGTTGGTTTCGCGGCAAACTTAAGTTGTAGCACGACGGAAGATGTTGCTGGCGGCTAGGGTTTGAAGGAGGGAGAAGAGAGTGCAGGGTTTGTTTCTTTTTCAATTGATTGGAGAGAAAGTAAATTAGATTTTTTTTTTGAAACAAGAAATTAAATTAGATTGAAATAATAAATGGAGGATGAGATGCAAACGTTGGTAGAGCAGGTCTTTTTAAATAAATAAAGTTAGAACTTACTTGTGTCAAAAAAAAAAGTTAGAACTTACTTTTTATTTTTAGAACTTACAGTATATCAAAAAAAGAAAATTAGAACTTACCTTAATATTTATATTTCCCATTTATTAATTTAATTCGGTGTATTTAGAGATGATAATGAGTAGGATATGAATACGATAAAATTTGAAAAAAATAATATACGTATTACGTAGTAATCTTTAATTTCATCCTAAAATTCATATCTATATTGATATATTCACATTGTGTTTGCAATAAGTTATAAATAAACATTTTTATAAAAATGTTTAATAGTTTGTTTTTTTTTTTGACAGAGTGTTTAATAGTGTTATATTTTTTTAAATTGATATACATATATTATTATATAATAATATAAATATATATTTTTATTATGTGGGTATGGAGCAGATGAGTACTAAAGTATCCGTACCCGCACTTATATCCACTCAATTTTACAGGTAATTATTTATACCCCTGTTCATACCTAAAATGCAGAAAATCTTGCCCGTTATGGGTTTATTGAATTTATAACTTAAACAATTCAATAAAATAGTTAAATAGTAATTAATTAGAATTTTGTACTCAAATTATGGGTCAATTGTTTAAGAGTTTAATGAATATGCTTTTGAAGTAAATTAATTATTTTCTCTGTGATAAAATAAAATTTTTTAAAAAATAAGTTAATTATAATACCATTATCAATATGACTAGGTGTGTACGTGAGATGGATTGGGCTGGATTTGACCTAATCCGTTACTCAACCCGTTTAATATTTATTGGGTTGGATTTATCATCAAACCCGCATTTTCACTATCAAATCCAAACCAAACCAATTCGATTATTGTCGGGTTAGGTTTGCAGGTTGTCCATAAAATTAAAAATAACTTTTTGATAGAAAAAAAAATACATCTTTTAAAAACTTCTAAATAACCCTATAATACAATTTAACATAATTGTGATACAAACACATTTGGGTTGATCTAGTAGTATTGTCTTGGAATCTGGGAGTGTACTCATATTTAAGGTTTCAGGTTCGATTCTCTCTGATAAATTATCCATATTTTAAAAATGACATGTAACAAGAAAAACAAAGTGCAAACTACATGTGTTCCGGGTTGTTGTTCACACTCCTTGTTTATCTACTCTCATGCCTACTCTGTTTTCTCATGTATGTTCCCTTTTGTTTCTTACTGTGCGTGCTTCACTGTTTGTATAAGTATCCACACACCACTTTATGTTTATAATTATTTGTCATATTTTTTACTTTTTCATATCTATATGTATGTCTGTTGGAGCTTGTATACCTTGGGTGATCACGTCACTGTTTGATGGCGTTTTCATATATATGGTTAAAAACAGATTGGTTTTGTAGTACATATGTAGCCTTTTCCGTTTTGAATTGATCACGTCACTGTTTGCTAAATATTTTATTGAATTAAATGGATCTTCGATATCAAAAAATTGCAATTAAAAGATGGTTTGATTTACGTCAAAGAGCTATAGGATTTTTCTTTATGAGTTCCGAAGAGCTATAGCTAAACTCATATGTGCTATTGTTTATTATTATTATTATTATTATTATTACTTCGAATGCCACAAAAGAGAAAAATAAGTCATAGTATGAGTTCCGAGAGAGAAAGGGTGTGTGAATGTTGTAAGATTTTAAGGGTAAAAAGGTAAATTCTTAAAATTCCTCTCCTCTTCTTGTGAACCAAACATATATTTAATTAAAATTATTTCCATCCCCTTTCCACTTTTTGAACCAAACATATATTTAATTAAAATATCTTCCTCCCCTCTCTTCCCCTCCCCTCAATTAAAATTTCTCTCCTCCCCTTCTATGGGTTGAACCAAACACACCCTTAAACAATTAAAGGTATTTCAATATGGCGGTGACACTAAAATATTTTTTCATTAATAAAAAAAAAACTACAATCTTTTTTCTATGCCACATCATTGAAGTATATATACATATCATTGAAGAACTACTAAATACAACAAAAGAGGATAAACTTACCGGTTAAAATAAGCAATTGAAATTTCACTCTTGAAATTTAAGCAATTGAGAAATTTTAGAGGCCAAAACTGTATTAGTCATTATTTTTTGCAATATTTGTTGCGTTAATTCTTCAGTTTCTAGGAAAATGAAGTTTAGTAATTTGGAGTTCGGCGTGAACCAAATTTTTTTTTGAAAAATAATTGTTTCATTTGAGAGTTGAATTGTACTCTAATTTCTTCAATGATTTGTGCTTTGATATAGTTCATTAATCGCTTAAATCTAATATTTTAGTTATTTTTTGCAATATTTCAACAATTCAACTCATGTTACTATTCGACTATTACATTTCAAAATAAAACTAACCGCAGTTAATAAAAATTTCTTTGTAAAATAAAATCTATTTTATAAATGCAACTTATGAAGTACGGACACTCTTCAAATTTGTCGTGTACCTTGTCGGATATTTGTTGGTGTCGGATACCAAACCGACATTGACACTTATGATTACACTTAATTATGCCATTTTTTTAAATTATTATTAGTGTCGACATGTCCGTGTCGTGTACGGTATCCGTGTCTATGTTTGTGCTTTATAGAACGCAATTGATTTGTTTTTTCAATCAAACAAACTTAATGCATTTTATTAATACTAAATATTCAATACATAAAGGAATAATATATGGAAACCAGCTTAAAAATTAGTAGTCCTAGCAAAATACGAGTATCAAATTTGTTTGCTTATTAACCATCTTAACTTCAAAATTTAAAGAGTATGACATAAAATAACAATATTATAAACAATTAAAAGAAACTCATCAAAATAAATACATTATTACCATTCTAACATCATAACGTATAACACTGTAACGAATATAAATTTTACCAAATTCACGGTTGGATTGAAAGTTTATATCCTATAGATCATCCATAAATTTTTTGTAAAGAAATTGAAAATCATTTGATATCTTATTGAGACACTTCAAGATTAACAGTTTATGGATTTTTACTCAATACTGTTAATCTTGATGGGATGACTGACACCGATCATGATCATGTTTTCATCAGAGACATGCATTACTCTGTTGGCATGGTGCAAGTTGCAGTTCACGTACGTTACCCGACTTCTTTCACTCTTTATGGCGGTTCCTTTCTGATTCATGGGGATGATTTTTAAGAAAGTGAAAAACTCATATTGAAGAAGAGAAAAGAATGAAAAGAATGAAAACTAAAAACTCATTGCTTAGATCGTTACAAGCTGTATATAGCCATTCATACATAATGAGAAAGAAAGTTACTTTCATTGATTAAAACATTAAACTAACTATAACATAAAACTGTTGTTGGTAGTTGTAGCTTGCATTGCAAGTTATTAACTAATTATTCAATATTTGTTTAATAATGATATTAGTCAACATGTTAATAGTTCAATGGACACCTTCCTGCTCCATGACATGCGTAGGCTCGGCGCCAAAACCGTCTTCTCTTATGTTTTTTATCGAGAAATGAGAATCACACACTCGGTAAAAATTGTAATTCACGGACTCAGAGATTTTATTTCTTTTACTTCTTTCCCGATTGCCAGTCAATATCATTGATTTTGCCATGAAGATGTTTTTTTAATTAGAATTTTACTGTGAAATTTTATGATATGAATTCATTGTCCTTTTTTGAAAATGAATTCATTGTCCTGATTTGTGAAATTTCACATTGCTATAATTATACTTTGGTTAATCAATAGTCTTGTAAAATGCACATGTATGTGTGAATATTAATATATGATTTTTTGTTTGACTAAAAATGTTAATACATGATGATTGAATGAGTATTGTTAATCTATATATAATTGGTTGATATTAGACGGAGACTTTTTATAAGCGTCCTTAATCTTTAGCATCGATCCTCTTCTTTCAAAGTAAACATCATGTCTCTCAATATGTTAATAAATGCGGTTTGATTTTAGAAAATCAATCCAAAATCCTATTTGATCCAACTGTTTTTACAATAGGACATTTAAACACATTCAAAAAATCAATTTTATACGGTTTTTAAACTTTTTGGATTGGTTTATGATTTTAACATGGATAGATTTGAATTTGAACACCCCTAAATAATAAGGGAAATTCTTTGGTACACATATTATGTGGCGGTGTATCGGTACATTGTTGACATGGTTAACAAATGGCAAGTAATAAATGCAGATTTTGTTTCTTTTATTGATTTTCTATTTTAAACGCTACTTTTTAATATTTGCAAATGTATCCTTGGCATAAATATAACCATCAATAATGTTCCACAATAAATCAAAGGTGACTACTCCTCTACCCTTTCATAATTTGAGGGTATTTGCCCTTCAACCAATGAGAACAAGCCACATAAGTGGATTTGTATGTGGTCCCCACAACAAATTGTAACAAACTTATGGGGACCACATAAAAATGGTTGTTCTCATTGGTTGAAGGGCAAATACCCTCAAATTATGAAAGGGCAAATTAGAATTCCCCTAAATCAAAGCATCAATCAAATCTTTTAAACTAGTTTTTTTTTTCTTTTAACAAGATTCAAATAGTTTTTTTGGTAGAAAAATATTGTAATTCATAAATTATTAAAATGTGAATCCTAAATTTTTTTACCGTTTGATTAAAATATTCACCCTTATAGCACCAAAAATAAAATATTGTTCGCCCTTATGTATCCTTCAAATATTTTAATTCTTTTTTTTTTTGTACTCTTCAAATATTTTAATTTTTAAGTTAATAAAATGTGTATCCTTATGTATCCTTCAAATTTATTTTTTAAATATTATTATTTAAAAAGTTTAAAATTTATTTACCATTTAACCATAAATTTTTTTTTTGTACATTTTTTTAATAAAATGTGTATATATTTTATCATAATATTGTTAATTTTTAGTGATTCGTAATATTTTATAGAGTTAAATAAGTGTTTTATCTCTGCAAAAGTACTAAATTTAATTTTCCATCTTCTTAAGTTTTTTCATTCGTACTAAATTTTTATGCAGCAATTTTAGTCATGCTATTAAGTTGATGTGTATTTATGATTATTTTGCAAATATGTATAGAGCATTATTAGGGTTTGATCTAGAAATTTTGATTTCTTTAGTCACAATTGACATTATTACTTGAGATTTAACTAGGTTTTCTTATGAACTGGTTTCATATTTAATATAGCGAGTTCAGGCTTAACTGTTTGATTGTCGAAATTTGAATTCTTAAGTGTTTCTCATTTCAATTTGGTCAAGTTGAACAGTTAGACTGAGGATATTTGATCTTCTTAATCCATTTCAATCTAGTTGGTTTGTGAGTTAACAATAATTTCATAATAATTAGATTGAACCATTAGACTGTTGAAATTCAGCTTCTTAAGTGTTTATTATTCCAATTAGGTCAAGTAGAGTAGAATAACCGAGATGAATTGATTCTCATAGTCACAATTGAGAAAATTAGTTGATTCTCATAGTCGTAATTAATCTAATTAGTTGACGTTGAACTGTTAGATTGTCGACATTTAAACTGTAAAGTGTTTTCTATTTAATTTGCTCAATTTATTTCCTTGGTTCTTATCGGGAGAATTGGTAGAGACTTAGTAATTCGTTTCTGATAACTAGGTTTTTGAGTATGTGCGTCATTCCAATTAAGTGGTATTGAATTGTTTGAGAGAAAATTTGGTTTCCTTTGTCACAATCGGGAAAACTATTGTTTTAAGAAATCACGATCGGTAGAATTAGTTGAGACTTAATTCTCCTTTCATAGGAATTAAGATTCTTAATTAAAAAGTTCAGTTACCATTAGATTATCAGAAATAAGTTAATTGTTTGAGATAATTATAAGCTAAAAAAATAGAATTTGGTTCGTGAAGGATTATTCAGTAACTGTTAGTTCAATTAGTTAATATTTAATCATTATTTACTTGCATAAGTTATTTTTTATAAGTTCAAAAATAAGTTAATCCAAACATGCCCTTAAAAGATCATTGTGTAAAGATTAGAAATTTATTAAAAAAAAGGTAAAATATAAAAATTAATCCATGAGATTTATTCATTATTTACTTGCATAAGTTATTTTTTATAAGTTCAAAAATAAGTTAATTCAAACTTGTCCTTAAAAAATCATTTTGTAAATATTAAAAATTTATTAAAAAAAAGGTAAAATATAAAAATTTACACATTAGAGAGTTGAACCCATGACCTTTAACAAAGCATACAACATACCAACAAGACTAGTGATCATTTTGTTAATTGAAATTGTTTGTTATTATTTTAAATTAATCTTTTATTTTATATTGTTAATAAAAAAAAATTGAGCATACACTGAATCTTCCCTAACCTAATTCCGCCGTCGCGCACAGTGAGTTGGAAAACACGATCTTTCAACTTGATTTTCTTCAAAAATACTACTCTTCTAAACAAAAATCAACAAGATCTTCAACTTCGATTTTCTTCAAAAATAATTCTCTTGTAAACAGAAATCAACAAGATCTTTCTACTTTGATTTTCTTCAAAAATACTACCTCTCTAAATTAAAATTGATAAAATCTTTCGATTTTGATGTTCTTCAAAAATATAACCCTTCTATATATAGTCATGTATCATTCTTGCAAATTCACACAACAAAATATGGTGTATTTTCTTCTATTCAAATCGCCACTAAATGGAGGAAGGAGAAGGTTCCTTTACGTCAAAGATGACACTCCTAGCAAAAGCTGCTCTGTTTTCTTTTAAAAAAATGTAAAAAAAAATAAATTTATGGTTAAATGGTAAATAAATTTTAAAATTTTTAAACTAATAATATTTAAAAAATAAGTTTGAAGGTTACATAAGGATACACATTTTATTAACTTAAAAATTAAAATATTTGAAGAGTACAAAAAAAAAAGAAAAAAAGAATTAAAATATTTGAAGGATACATAAGGGCGAACAATATTTTATTTTTGGTGCTATAAGGGTGAATATTTTAATCAAACGGTAAAAAAAATTAAGGATTCACATTTTAATAATTTATGAATTACAATATTTTTCTACCAAAAAAACTATTTGAATCTTGTTAAAAGAAAAAAAAAACTAGGTTAAAAGATTTGATTGATGCTTTGATTTATTGTGGAACATTATTGATGGTTATATTTATGCCAAAGATACATTTGCAAATATTAAAAAGTAGCGTTTAAAATAGAAAATCAATAAAAGAAACGAAATCTGCATTTATTACTTGCCATTTGTTAACCATGTCAACAATTACCAAAGAATTTCCCTTTATGTAAACCAATCATAATAATACATATCAGTAATGTACCGGTACACCGCCACATAATATGTGTACCGAAGTGTTCACCTTTAATATATGTTAATAGTTTAAAAGGGGTAATAATTCTTGTTAGTCATGCATTTCTAGAAGTATCCTTTATTTCTATCCACATGTGCAAAAAGAAAAAAGAAGAAAATGTAAAAGAGTAGATAAAAACAAGTGAGAGGCGAAACAAATAAACAATAAATTTTCGATAAGTAATACTTTCTCCGTGACAAAATATAAGCAAAATTCATCATTTTATATTCATTGATAAACTAATATTTTGGTCTATATTATAGATATGATCAATTAATTATACAATGAACCTCAAGATGAATTTTGCTTAGATTTTATCACTGAAGTAGTAAAACCTTAAATATAATAAGTTGTTTTTTTTATAGAAAATAGATATATAAATGCGAGTTTCACAAAGTAAATAAATTTAAAATATTAAAATTTACAATCTCTCTATTTTAATTATATATAATATTCATTCTCATATGACATGCATGACTTTAAAATTCATATTTAATACTTAAAAAATGAGAGAGGTGTGTATTATTTACAACATATACTAGTGGGTATTGTGTATATTGTTGTTGGTGTTGTTTGTAATTGAAATGCATGACTTGTTGGTGTTGTTTGTAATTGAAATGCTTCAGGACCACAAGAGCGAGAGATATCACATCTCCACCTAAACCTTAAGACACTAGATTAATAAGTCATCTCTCTTATTAATTCAATATTTTTCTCATTCATAGTCGTTGTGGGACTTAACTCTTAAGACAACAATGTAAGCATATAATATAGGGTATGAGAGCAACAAGACAAATTGAAATGGAATATGTTTCTGGTGTATGTGCTTTATTGATCCTTTACATGATATATCTATTATATGTAATACGCGAGGACGATTTCATTTTTCTCTCTTGCCACGTGGCGCACTCACAGCAACCCTGCTCTCACAGCAATTTAGCATTAAATGTCATAATGTATTTTAGATTATAATGTATTTTTGTCAAGTATTTAAAATAATGTAATTTTCATTAGGTCGATTTGGCATTTATTGTGTTCCTTATTTTAATTTATGCAAGCAATAGCAAGAAAAAGTTTGTGCATTTTGACTTTGAAATTGAAAGTGGAAATAAAATCATACAAAATTAAAGGCACGGTTTTTTTGTTAATGGTGATGATATATTTGACTTTTACACATTAAATAAAAAGTTTATTTTTTTGAACAAAAATGAATAACAAAATCAATGAATCATGAAAAGAAAAATTTGTAAATTATAATATATTTAAATGATACTGAAATTTTTGTTATTTTTTTGACATGCTACAAATATTTTTTATTTTTTATATTAGATCTAATATATAATTTTTTGAATTTTTCTTGCTATTCATGCATAAATTAGTGGATTAAGTATGCACAAACTTTTTCTTGCTAATTATAAAATATATCTTCTTGCTAATTAGTGACATATAATGATTTATAATTATTTCCATACAATTTCAAATTATTCACTAATTGCTAATTATAAAATATATATCTTCTTTTGTTTTTTTTAAAGGAATATATCTTCTATATTGTATTTATATTTATATTTTGGGTCAGGATCAAATGACACCAAGGTGTCAAACTTAGTAACATGACACCTCCGATAATTCTTTATCGGATAATCGTATTACAAAATCAACCGTTGGATTCAAAGCTATTATTATATAGATCATGTCTATAAAATTTAACATCAATTGGAAACCATTTGATGGGTTAAAGAGAAAGATAAAAATTAACGGTTTTGACGAAGTTTTGTAAGACGTTGGTTTTTATGCATCTCATTGACATATCAAATGATTTCCGATTGTTGTTAAATTTAATAGACATGATCTATATAATAATAGCTTTGAATCCAACGGTTGATTTTGTAATACGATTATCCGATAAGGAATTATCGGAGGTGTCATGTTACTAAGTTTGACACCTTGGTGTCATTTGATCCTGACCCATATATTTTATATGTATAATATCTATACATTGCAACCAATTAAATAATACAACTTTCTTGTCTCAAAATAAAAAATGAATAAAGAAATGATAAACAAAATAATTGAACATAACATTCCGTATTTATGGCTAATATATATGCTTAAATTATGGCTAAACAAAAGAATGACAGTATCTGAAATAAATATTATAGATACAAAGGCACAGTTTGACTTTTTGCTTAAATTATGGCTAGAGAATCTCACAAGTTTCATTGTAACATATTTTATTCACACGCCTCATAAATTACAATACTAATTTCCAAAATGTAACCCGATTTATACCATTGCAGAATCATATCAACATTATGAGGCAGACACAGATCCTAAATAATAGACAAATCACAATTAAGTTGGAGCCTTCAAGTCTAATTCAAAACTCTATATAAAGGTGAAGACTTAACAAACATTCTATACCAGCTTGAAATACTCAAAGCTTAAATTTCTGATCTATTTCTAATGGCACCTAGACATGATGCAATTTCTGAAATTTCACCGGCTAAAGAAAACCGGAAATTGATTTTTTTTGTTACATGGATGCTATTAATTGCGAATAATTTTTCACAATAAATTTGATGATTGTGTATTTTTCCTATAAATATTTGTTTTGCATTCAACATTCTTCACACTATTTCAATATTCATTTATAGAAGTTTAAATTCTTCCAAAATTCTTTATTTTTACGTGTCTATATCTAGACTAATATTACTTAGATATTTATCATTATTTGTGTAATTACTTAATTTTGCTATTTCATTTTATTCACTATTTAATAACTCATATGTTGTCTTTATTTTTCTTCTATTTTTTCTTCTTTATTCATTTTTTAAAATCTTTTTATCATTCTTTTTTATTCTATTTTTTTCAGGAATATAATCACAAAGAAAGCTATGAACGGAAGATTTACAAGTGTCTTTTCAATTTAAAGAACACTTTTGAGATGTGTCATGGAGTTGAGAACAACAATTGTTGATGAATGTATTTGTAACAATTTACTTTTTGTGTAAATTAGTCTAGAGAATTATTATAGTGTATATTTGTAGAAGTTCAATTTTTTTTCATTATAAAAGTTGATACCAATTAAAAAAAATCGAAAAAGTTGCACATAAAAAGTTGAGTTTTTTGATTAATTTTCGAGACATTTGTTTGTTTCATTATCAATTTATTTGTAATTAATTTGTCATAATGATTTCGTTAATTTTTTTTCTTTTTGATAGGAATTTGAATTATCAATGGCTTTCTTTTTTATTAAGCAATGATCATTTATTTCTAATTGCAACATCAATTGTTTTTGGAATTGAAATAATGATGAATATGTCATTTATAATTCATATTTATTGTTACGTGTCACAAAAAAAGTGGGATGGGAATTAAATGAATATACCATAAATGTTTTGATTATAAAAGGAATAAACTATTAATCATATGATTTTTTTTTATTAAAATTTCATTTTAACTCGAACAAAAAATCGTCTTCAGTTTAATGTGTTTGAATTGGCCTATTTTGAAGGGCATATTCAATATTCATCTACTTATTTGATTTACTCATTATTATTTTCTTCATTTTTCAAATTATTTATTCCATTGCTTCAGCAAATTTCGGATCTATATAATATTAGTCAATTGTTTGAATTTTTTCCTATAAATATTGTTTCTACTTTCATCATTCCTTGCATTGATTCAACATTTCACTCATAGAATTAAAAATTCTTTCGAAATTTCCTTCTTTCATTTTGTGTGTAGATTAAAATATTGTTTGACTAAAATAATTTATTCTTTCACACCAGATATTTTACAATACTCTTATTTTATCATGAACTATGTGTAAATTTTATATTTATTTAAAATATAATGACTTTGATCATTAAAGTACTGATTTCAAATTCTATTTTATATGCGGGCAGGTCAATTTGGTAGAATGAAGGTCTCATCTAAGACATGAGTTCAAGATATTGAAGAATAATTCTTTACTTTTTTTGTTGTATTTGTCTTTTCAATTTTCTACTTTTGCGTTTTAGAGATTTATGTTAAGCTAATGCAATTAAAGTGTAATGTAATTTGATTTATGATGATAACATATGAAAATTATTAATATCAACTTTTCTTCAATTTCATTGTTTCCCTCAAATGCATTATTTTTTAGAATTCTTTTTTATGGTATAAGGTAATACCAAAATCGGAACACACGCACACACACTTTCTAATACAGTCATATTACAAAAAATTAAAAGAAAAAGAAACCATCAATACAACATCAACCAACCTCAAATCTCTTAATAAACACAAAATTAGAACAATGCAGCAAAGAACAAAAACTAAAAATTCTAGCATCCATTACTTTGTCCCTTTCTGTGAAAAGCAAGGATAGATTACCGCACAAAAAAAAAGGTCCATTGCTATTTTTGTAATTTTTTAAAATCCCATTCATAATTTCATTATCCATGATTATTTGGATTATGCTTGATCTTTGTTTTAAGTAGTTTGTTTGATCTAAGTCAATTATTTTCTCACAATATTGTGAAAAAAAAAGTCAATTATTTTCTCACACGTGTATTTGTTTCTCATTTTTTATTTAATTTATAACGAGTGATCAAGGAAGAGGAGCAACAAACTCATATAAATAATTTTTTTTTACACTAGATGATCAAATAACAGAAAAAATATGGAACGTTTCATTCCCAAACACTTTCATTACTATTTATTTTAATTATTTGTGATTTTGCTAATTTTATTTCAAATGTACATGTACAATTTTTGAAGATGTATATTTTGATTTGTTCAAGTTATTTTAGTTTCAATTAGAGTAACATTAAGATTTTGGAAAGGCGGCACATACGAGATATTTCCATTTCAGGTTACCACTATGACAATTTGGTGTGTGTGTGTGTGTGTGTGTGGGGTGGGGGGGGGGGGGGGGGGGGTGTTATTATAAAGTTGATCAGTTTATGTCTATTATAAGAGTTGAGATACGTTGACAATATGTGCAATGTCAAAATTAATTTTGACATCAAACTTTATTCATCCATTTGAGTTGATCCAATGATTAACATTTATTCACTTACAAAGCTCATGTTATCTCATTTTTTAACTCCCTCAAGTGATTTTTTTTTGTTTCATTTCTTTTTTGACCATATATTAATACGAGATAATTTTATTTTTTTGTAATTTATACAGGGCCTAGATTATATATATATATATATATATATATATATATATTTATATTTATATTAATACGAGAACCTATTTTCATTTTTTAAATTTATATGGACAATTTTTTGTTTTTATTTATGATGCCTATGCCTATTTTTTTATCAATATATTAATGCAAGTATCTATTTTTAAAATTATTTTTACAGGAGTTTATTTTATTTGGATACTATTCAAGTGTACAATTAAATAGTATAAATTATGTCGTGCAATTTGTTTAGACTATATTTTTGAATCATGCTAAAATGTTTTTCTGGAGTACATGTTAAGAACCCAAAGATCAAAATATTCTTTTAGCGTTTTTGCATTTCATTTATGAAAATTTAAAAGTTGAATTAACTGGATGGATTTCAATAAAACATTTTTTTTATTTAAATCATTAACATGTGTCGTTATTTTAACATGTTTCAATGGCACATGTTAGCATTTTTTTATCTTTTTTCATAGTTATTTTACTTTAGATATTATGGAATTAAGTTAACTATTTTTGTTTGCTCGATGGGCTTTGTTTTATGATATTTATACGAGATTTTATACTTTTACTCATATATTCATAAATGGACCTATTTTTTTGTATTTTTTATAGGGACCGTGTTCTTTTTTTCTTTTGTTATTTATATAATACATTTTTTTGTTGATTTATACGATGGGTGTATATTTATATTCATATATTAATACGGGAATATATTTTTATTTTATAATTTATATGAGCCTTTTTTTAATAATTTATATGGGGCGGATATTTTTACACATATATTATTATGGGTCTATACTTATGGCGGTCGAACTTTGAATTATCAAGGAATTCTTCCCCTGAGAACCAAATGATTAATATTAAAAAAAATATATTAATATATATAGGAACTATATTTTTATTCATATATTAACACAGGGACATTTTTTTAGTAATTTATTCGAGGCTCTATATTTATTTAGGTGAATTCTTAGAGTACATCGATGAATTACAAATTCAAAGTCGCTAAAAATAAATAGGATAAATTTGCGAACACACTCATTACATACATGTTAATAGCATAAAATGTAGCATTGCGAACACACCCATATATTGAAGTGTCTAGAATATTCATGTCTTCGAATATGTAGCATTGATTATACCAAAATCGACGTTGATTGGAAGAACCAGCTGTCTATGTCCCATAATTATATATCTTTCCTTTTTTTGTATTAATAAAATTTCAGATTATGAAAAAATTAATTTCAAAATAAAGAATATCTAAATAATACATTAATATTTTTTAAATATGTATAAATCAGTTAGAGGAATTTCTAACCCGTGCTTGGCACGGGTGTGGACACTAGTATAATACATATACAAGAGTATTCTACACTAATCCTAGCATATGACAGACGTGATCCACAATCAGTGGGATATGATTTATTCTATGCATAATAAGGCATATAAATATAGAATCAAGGTATTATGGGAAGGTAATTATATACACAGCATATATACAATAATGTATAAGATATTTCCTAATATTAACCACTGACATTTGGAACTCAACATGACTTTAGTCATGTTTAATTCATGAGAATAAGAGAAAATTAATTGTGTATGATTTATCTTATTGTTCGTTTTTATACTTTTTAATTATTATTCGAAACACTTAAATTTCCAAGCTAAAATTAAAATATTAAATTCACATTATATGTCCAAAATTAAATTATCAATTACCGGTATCCAAATTTGATATCTAATTTGAACAATAGTTAATATGCTTTTCTTATCCCCTGAAGAATCTTTCCGATGAGAATTAGAGGGATAAGTTTTTTATTCCAATTAATCTACAATTTATGGCTATATTGGTAGTTAATAGTTCGAAGTTTATTACTCTTTCCGTTTCTTTTTATTTGTCTTTTTATAATAGTAACACCAAATTAATAAAGTATATTTTTGCACCTTATCTTTCTGTTATACCCTTATTTTGATATTCCTATTTTTTTACACATATTTTTTCTTTTCAATAAATTTAATATATTATGTACAAAAAAATAGAAATAAAACAAAAAAAATAAAAAGATTATAGGAAGAAGTTTAGTAAAAAAAAAAAATACAATAAAAAAATTAAATAAAATTTAGTCAATCAAAAAAATTAGGAAGGAGAGTATAATAGACAAAATATAACCTTAAATTATGAAAACGACAAGTAATTTGAAACAATTTTTTTCTTCTAAAACGAAAAATAAAAAGAAATGGAGGGAGTATTAATTTTCTAGTCGAAAAAATTTCCCTTCGAATTTTTTATTTAGTGTTTTATAGCTGCAAGCACCCTCCTCTCCACTTGCTGTCTGTTTCTTCCTTCTCAGTTTTATTCCTTTTTATAATTATGATGATGACAAGAAAGACATTAAAATAATGAATCATCAGTGATGGACTTCAAGGGCAAAAGAGGTAAAACAGACAAATCAACAGACAA
Organism: Trifolium repens; assembly: GCA_030408175.1. Classification (NCBI taxonomy): domain Eukaryota; kingdom Viridiplantae; phylum Streptophyta; class Magnoliopsida; order Fabales; family Fabaceae; genus Trifolium; species Trifolium repens. The sequence goes on along the minus strand of CP125839.1, from coordinate 16,374,851 downwards.
ATCAACAGACAAATCAACGGTATGTAATATCTGCTGTGGAGACGTGATTTCTAGAAGCTAAGATAACCAACTTCACTTAAAATCAATTTTGGGGTTAAACGACAGTGGAGAAATATAAAGATGCCAAACATGTCCAAATTACAGTGGCAGAGCTTGAACATGCTTTTGGGTGATCTCACCGGGTAACCAAACACGCACTTATATATGTCGAATTTGGACAAATGGGTCAGTTATTTTGATTAACTAGTGGTTTACCATTTTTTTTAAAAAAACTAAACAATTTTCCATTAGACATATATTGAGTGAAATATTTAAGATTTGCAGAATATTCACAAAAAGTTGTAATAAATACTAATTTAAAAAATCTAATTTTTGATACTCCAATGGCTGAAAAAAATTGAGTTTCATATTTTTGTGAACTAATGTTTGAACTTGAAGTCTCATATTTTGTCATTTTGAATTTGAACTTGCTAAATGTCTCGTCTTAATTCTAATTCTTATGCAAAGCTTTAGTCCTTTCACTTCACCTTTACGAGTGTTATTTTTCAAGCAAAGTTTGCAGTTTTATAACTACTGCATTTTTTGTAACAAATATTACAAACCCTGTATGATTCTATCAGATAATATGGACACCCTTTTATTTGAAGGGGAAAATCCTTTTAAGCAGATTAACCAAAATTCTCAAAAATCAGTTACTTAATCAGAACTAAGGGATTCACTTTCTCCATATCACACAAAGTCCAACTGTTTGACTAAAACACTTTACCTCAAACACTTTACAAACCCTGTATTATTCTATATATGATGAATTGCTACAAACTAACTGCAAATCAGATAATATCTCAAAATCGCACAAATGACCGACAGTAGAAAAAATACTACAATGAGAGCATAATAATCAGATAATAGTAACAAAAACAAGGAATTCCTCTAGCAAATGAACATGTTAAAACACTGATATCCAATATCCCATAAAACCAGTTCACCAAAATTGCTTCAAGCAAGTAAATAACACACATCAAAATCAACTACAGCAAAAGAGCAAGATCAATGTAGCATTATCAAATTGGGACATGTTGAAACCCTAGGATTATATTGGAGACAGGTCCCCCTCCCTTCACACCTAACTCTTTAAAACCAATTCACTAAAATTTGCTTATTAATTATTCCTATCTAAGGAATTTGAATTCTACAAATCAAATGAATGGCCAAAACAAAAATCAATGTTGTCACTTGCAGTTTCCGAAAAATAGCATTTCGTTCAAATTTTGCTACACAACAAAATTACACTTTGCTAACAATTCACTCCAGCCTAGTGGATTCCTATGGTGATTAGACATGTCAAAACCAGTTTGATTAAATTAGACATGCAACAATTTAAAACCAATTCATCATAATTGCATGCATTTATGAAGCGTGGACACTCCTTGGATTAGGAGTCTCATGCCGGACGTGTCGATGTCAGACACCGACACGACACTAACACAACATCGACACTTATTATTAAATTGAATTATGTCATTTTCTCAAATTATTATCAGTGTCGTTGTAGCAGTGTCCGGTGTTCATTTCTATGTCTGTGATTCATAGGCTTGCATCAAACAAGTTTATTAACCCCATCATATGAATCCAACACACCAAAAAATAAATAATAAACAAACAGCATCATCAATGTAACATTATCAAATTTCACCATTTCAAAAACAATTATACTACGATCTAAATCTTCACCAAATGCACTCAAAACAAAACAAGTTAACAAATCCAATCTTAGGGATTCAAATAACCACAAATCAAACAAACAATTAACACATAAATAAATAACTCAACAAAAACCAATATAAATATAAAATCTTCAAAATAGAACCATTATAAAATTATCAAATAACAGTACCAACAAAATTCAAAACACTAAAAATACCATTAATCAAGAACAAATTAAAACAGTTTCCAATTCCAACTAACAAAAAAAACTCAAAACCTGAGCTTAGTGAAAAACCAACGATTCTTCCCAGTCTTAAACCTCTCTTCAAATCTCTTCTTCGCCTCCTTCAAAGCAGTAACCTTCTTATCCTTACTCTGAAGAACATCACCAGTAACAACTTCTTTAAGATCAACATCAAGTGTGTAACGAGTTGGCATAAGATGTTGATAATTCACAAGCTTCACAAAAGCTTTCACACGCGATTTCTTAGCAGTTTTCTTCGCTGAATCTTTCTTGATAACTTTTGCTGGATATTTCTTGATACCTGCAACTAAACAATGGCCATAAGCACGTTCGCGAGTTCCGTCGTCGAAATTCTTCACGATGACGGCTTTTTTGCCGGCGTAACGGCCTTGCAGGATGATCACCGCCTTGTTTGGTTTCAAGAATTTCACCATTTTTGGATCTTCTTCTTTGTTGCTCTCTCTCTCGCGAAATCGCCGTTAGGGTTCGAAATGAAACCCTAGTTTTTACAGTGATTTTATAATGGGAGAAACCTGTTATGGGTTTGGTTTGGGCCGAAATGTTTATTCTCATTTTACAATAATATTTGCACCCCTATTATACTAGTGTGACCTTGGTTTCACATGAGCAGAATTTAATTTACTAAAAGATGTAGGCAATGTAGGCAAGTGTGGACTATCTTTTGTAAGTGGTTTATTGTGGATCGGTGTTTAAAAATATTAAATATTTTTAATGATTGTCGATAATATTTTTTAAGAGTAAAAATTACAATTTTTGTTGTTTTTGAGATCTGTTTAATATGAGTTACATCTTTAATTTTGTTGTTATAATCAAATTATCGATGTTAATTAAGTTATTATTTCAATCATAAAAATGAGGATAATCATTAACTTATACTTTCAAACAACAACTTATGTCGTCTTTGAAATTTTAAATATTTTTAACTACAGATCGGACCACTTGTAAAGGTGATTTATATTAGAATTTTACTATGGTGGCATGACATTGATTTTTTTTCCCTTCTTTTTGCAAGTATACTATCTTATTAATAATGTGTACACTCCTAAAAAACCACAAACACAACTACAAGTTCTGAGTTTGAACTCGGTGAAAATGTTAAATTTAGCAATATCAACAATTTTCTGTTGAGTTAGGTTTTATAGACAAAAACATAATATTTAACTTTGCATTTATCATAGTAGAAAAATCTACAAATAGAGGGGTAATATGGCAAAATAAATTTTCTTTCTTATATTTATTGTATTTTTTAATGTGTGTAGAAATTTTAAACATCGTTCATTTTGAAATAGAGAAGGAATAAATAGTGTGTTGTGTCCGCCGTTCATCTCCTTTTGTTTTGATTTTTTTCTTCTAATTGGTGTATTAATTTGTTTGTATGTCCCTACTACAAAAAAAAAAAAAAATTCCTTAGTATGTCTTCAAGGTATTAAAAGGTAATCTCCTTTCTAATTTTATAATTTCATTTAATTTTTTAAAATGTTGTTGCCTAGGCAGTGAAATATCAATATGGACGTGTTACGGTGTAATTCGGAGCCGGAGACAACAAAACACCACATGAGTATGTCAAAGATTTTTCATCTGCTTGAAATATTGCCAAAAGGAAGATAAATGTATGTTTGCCTACCCTTCTACCAACAATAAATTGTTACAAATAGTAAAAGTCTTGGTTCTTTAAGTAAGTATTTAGAGGGTCGATTCTTTGCTCATGTGTATGGGAAAACTCGGTTAAAAGGATAGAATTAATCTTATGTGCCGCAGAAGTTCTCTGAAGATTATTCACCGCTAATATGTGGAAATTTCATATGTTTGCCATGGCACTTTTGGAGTTTCTTGGGCATGAACTCATCAACTTGGAACAACAAAATGGAAAGACATGCAAACATCATTCACATTTCAGAGACAAATGTGTTTGCAATGGAGAAATGCATGACAAGTTGATGTTTAGGACACGCCAAGATAACTGATGCACTCATGCACCAGGACCTAACAAAATGGCAATATCCTCCCCATAATTTTATCAATTTTATCAAATGTAACATTGATGTCTCATTCTCGACGGATCATAATTGAGTGGAGATTGGAGTTTGCTTATGTGGTGAATTTGGTATGCTCATGGGAGCAAAAACCTTGTGGCTTCAACAAATCCTGAGGTGAACTTGGAGAAGCCTTGGGCATTTTAGCATCAATGGAGAAGGTTTAGGAATTAGCTTTCGAGCAAGTAGTGTTCTGCTTCGACTCAAAGTAGTTGATTCCTTCAATTCAGGTGTTCGAGATGATACGAAGCTAGGTTCTATTTTAACTAGCTGTAGAGCTTTATTACTGTTTCTTTGCAACAACTCTTATAGAGTTTTTAAAAGAGACACTAATAAAGTTGCTCATAATCATGCAAAGGCATATGGTACAATGAAATAAAGACACTAATTAAGTTGAACATAACTCAGTTCGTAAAAAAAAAAAAAGCACAATGAAATAAACAATATAAATTACTCTCAAGTGCTTCACATTTTCTCAAATAATTGAAAGTAAGCATGGTTTGAAGCACAAAGTTTCAAGTATTCAAATTAGTGATAGTTACCTTTTTCTTGTAAACAAAGAGGATCTTAATTATTGACATCATTGTGCATAACTTGAGCAAAGGATTTGTTAAAAGATTGGATAACTCAACCCCCAAAAAAGGATAAACAAATAACAATACATTTGCATATCTCAAACCATTTGATGCATTGGACTACAAAATTCTAATTTAACAGCTAGTCAAAACAAACTAAAAATGTAATCAAGGAAGGATCCTTCGTCGCGGGCGCGGAGTCTCTCGTCTGACATACATTTTCTCCATCTCATTCAGTGGCCGGGTTGATCCATCAGGCATGCTAGCAAATTTCCAGCCCCCACCACCTCCACGCTTCCCCCGGGATCCCATTTTCTCTACAGTAATAGTCCATCCTTGTTCAGGGCGTCGTCGACTATACTTGTGGCATTTCACCTCTCCAGCCATCTGTACAAAACCCCAAACACATTATTCAGCGAAATCTACAAATATAAAACTGACTAGCAGCACACGGGACATAGAATAGACAGAGTATGGATGTCAGGAGAGCTGTAAAATGTGTATTGATCAGCAAACAATGAATATTTTTAAGAACTAAGAATAAAGGCCAAAACTATATTTTGAACTATTTTTTACATAGAAGAGTATTTTGATCAAACAATTGAAAAGGAAACCATATAGCAACCAAGTTTTATCTTACTAAGGAGGTTAGTTATGATGTGCTCCTTACTCCTTTTTAAACTTAACAAAGAACTCCACAACTCCAAAACTTCACTTAAAGCTCAAGTTTACACTTTACTTATTATTTCTAGTCATAAAATGGGACTATATCACCTCCATGAGTTCATCACACACTACTAATGGGCATCATATATACCTTTGTAGTTCAAAGCAATTTATATGAGATATATGAGACGGGTCGTACTTTACCTCCAACCCTTAAAAAACAATTCGCCAAATTCACTCAAAATAAGTTAATAAATCCTATCTTAGGGAGTAAACTAACTTCACTAATCTTCTGAACATACTTCAGATTATAAGGGCGGCAAATAAATATATTTTCCGAGTACAACCACATTTAAGCTCAGATTTATTTATCCACGTTGATCTAAGAGGGCTTAAATATAAATAGATAGTCGAATTAGATCTCACATTACGTGTTTAATCCCCTGGTTATACCATTTAATATGAGTTAGACTATAGATTTTCACTAGACATTTTTGTCTATTTTCACCCCGACTAGCACATCTCTCTTGTTTTATTTGACAGGAAAAATAAAAGTTATTGATCCCATGCCTTTTTTCTTTGCAGCAAACAAAGTTATAGAGAGATGCATTTTTGCCCCACTTTTTTCCAACTTTACCCTCATCTCATTCATTTGTTTGCAACTTTGTTGCCTCCCACTTTTGTTCGGATCCAACTCCCCTGCAGCCAGAGATTCTCCAGTCACACACAGTCAGAGACATCAAAGAGTCCAAATTCAAACTCAGTATTTTAAGTTATAAAATTAAAATCTGCAATTTTTTAGATTATTCAATGTTAACTGAACAACCATCGATGTCCCAACTGCGTGAATGAAGGATCTCCTAACTGAACTACTGAAGTGAATCCAAATTCCTTTTGTTCACTCACTTTCATCGCACCCTCTGCCTCTTCCCTACAGTTTTTGTACCATTACACTTAGCACCACGGTAATGACAGCGGACTCAATCAAATTGAGTTACTCCTGGACAGAGTTTAAGTATGTGTTTGGATTGGTAGTATTAAGTGAAATTAAGTGGGATAGAAATCATAGAATGGAACTTCTAAGAGGAAAAAAAGCACAACTTGTACTGTGTGTAGATCAAAAGTCCATCACAAGATATACTGATATACACTTTCCCTCTATTCATCAATTTCTAGTAACATCATATCTTTATCCACCAGCAACAATGTAGGAAACTTTTTTCCTATTGAGAAATTTCCCCTCCTGGGTTGATTTTCTTCTAAGTTGCCCATTTAAACATCATTTTAAATAAAAACATTAACTATATAATGGCGGTATACAAAAATTTACACAAACGTCTTCACATTATCAATAACTTATGAACTGGATATCATCATGTAATAAAATGGTAAAATATGATTAGATATCTTTGCAAAACATTTTTATACCACCAATCTATAGTTATTAAACTCTTAAAGAAAAACCTGATTTGAATCTTTCAACTATTGCTAATTTAAACAGTCAAATTCACCACAAATAGACAGCCAGATAACCAGAACCAAAAACAACAGAATTCAGAGAACAAACAATTTAATTGTCATGTTTTAAATCTGTGATTAAATTAGAGACTGGTCTCATTTTCCAACAATTTAAAACCAATTCAACAAAATTGCTTCAAAAAAGTTAATTAATCCTATCATGTGAATTCAAATTACTCCAAACATCCAACACACTTATTAAAAAATCACTACAACAAAAGAGCATCATCAATGTAGCATTATCAAATTTCAACATTTCAAAACGATTTATATTAGAGACTAGTCGTACTTTACCTCCAACCATTAAAAAACAATTCACCAAATTCACTCAAAACAAGTTAATAAATCCAATCTTAAGGATTCAAATAACCTCAAGTCACAAAAATAACCAACATACATAAATTAACCGAACAATACAAAAACCAATATAAAATCCTCAACATAGTACCATTATAAAATTATCAAATAACAGTAACAACTAATCCAAGACACAAAATCCAAAACGCTAAAAATATAATTAATCAAGAACAATTAAAACAGTTTCCAAACAAACTAACTCAAAACCTGAGCTAAGTGAAGAACCGACTATTCGTCCCAGTCTTAAACCTCTCTTCAAACCTATTCTAAAATGCCATGTTTAAATCTTCCTAATCTAAAACCTTTTCTATTTCTCGGCAGAGACTGCTTATATATGTTTTTTACTCGACATAAAATCTGGATGCCGTCTATAATATATACTCTACATACATCACAAACCCCACCAATATGTCATGTCAAACTATCCCCATACCTATTAAATTTCTACAACGAAGAAATCTAATACTTCTACTACTCTACAGCAACATAGTCAGGCCAAAATAAAGTACACAGGACATCTATCTATTTATTTCTATATAACAAAGTATGCTTCATTGACAAAACATAGAAATAGAAGGCCAAAGAGAACTCACTTTCTTCTTGTTGAAGTTCATCTTCTCAACAAAGTCTCGATAAAGCATATCATCCTCCTTTTTGGAGATTTCATAATGAACTTCATCCAAATCTTTGGTAATGCCATCCCACCCCTCAGGCATTACCTTGAAGTCAGGTTTATAAGGAAGAGACGCAACATGGAACTCCCTATCATGAGAAATAAAAAATCTGCAACAACAACAACAAGAAATAAATAAACAAATAATTTAATAAATAAGCCCTAAATTCAATCGAACATAAGAACGATCAATTTTCACAAAACAATAATAAACGATAAATCCTAAATGCTAAATTAAACTAAACATATGAACAATCAATTTTAACTTAACAAGAAATAAGGTTTTGTTTGGCAAAAAATAGTGGATAGCTGATAAGCTAGCTTATAGCATATGAACTTATAATTTATAGAGTATAAGTTAACTAATTGAATTTGTAGTGTTTAATTGATAATTAACTTTTTTCAAGTAAGATGATAGAGGTTGGATCATCTTATCAAAATAAGCTATAAGCTCGTAAAAAAAATGTTACCGAACATGTTTGTTTTTTCAATATGAGCTTATAATCTATAGTCACAAGCTCAAAATTTGTCATTACCAAACAGAGCCTAGATAAACCCTAATTTCACCTAACTATAAATAAACCATAAACCCTAAATTCAACTTAACATACAAACAACTAATTCTCACTTAATAATATATAAACCATAAACCCTAAATCAAATTCAACATAAGAACAATCAATTAATTTTCACATAAAATAAAAAATGATAAAAAACAAAAATAAAAATCACTAACTCAGGAAAAGTGTCAAGCAAGAGCTCAACAGAATCATCAAGTTTTTGACCTAGCTTCTTCTCTTCTTCTTCTTCAAGCTCTTTAAGCCAAAGAATAGCATGAACTCTCTGTCTCATAATCCTATAATCCTTAGCAAGTTTTTCAATAGTATAAACCTCAGGATTTTTCTTATGCAATCGATACATTTCAGCTTTTTCACTATCTTTCAAATACGAACCTCTAGCACCAGGTTCATGAACTTGTTTCAACAACACACAAGTTTCAGCCATTCTTTGTTTCCAACTATCGACATAAGATTTGCTTTGCCGATTCTCTTGTTCGAGTTGTTGTAGTTTTTCTTCCATTTCTTGGAGATCTGAAAGTGTTGCTTCGCCGTTGAAGTGATCTTTTGTTAATCCTGTTGACCATGTGGATGGTGTTTCCCAATTAGCGTCGTCGTAGGAGGAGGATGATGACGATGATCCGGAATTTGTGGTTGAGAAGGTTCTGAAAGGGAGGAGGGTTTCGTGGCGGAATTCGGTGGTTAGGCGTTTTGTGACGGAGATTAGACGGTTGATGGTTTGCATTGTGACGGCGGTTGGAATCAGGGACGGAACTAGAAACTTTTATTGGGGGTGGCAAAAAAATTTAAAGTCACTACTCTTCATCGATAAAAAAGTTAATAGTGCAACTACAATTGACAAAAATAGCAATTTCGAATTGTATGGGGACATGTTGCTTTTATTTTGTCTTCTCAATGTTTCAAATGAGTTATAATGTTTTTGAAATTTTAATTATTTTTCATTTAATAAATTTGTTTTGGAAATAACAATAGACTTGATGAACAAGTGAACTAGTTGGTTATTTATTTACTTTACTGGTTAGTGGGTTAAATTAAAATAAGACTTAATTTAACATTTAGTCCCTTATTTTTATTTTAGATTTTAACTTGGTCCCTTATGGTTTAAAAGTTCCAATTTAGTCACTTATGTTTATCTTCCGCCAGTTTTGTTATATTTGACAGACGGTTTGCATACATGGACAAACACATGAACATCAGGACACTTGGACATGTGTCCAAATTAAACGGTGTTAATGACAAAACTGATGGAAATGACCAACTTATGCAAATGGTGGAAATATAAAAGACCAGATTGAAACTTTTAAAATATAAGAGACCAAGTTAAAATCTAAAATAAAAATAAGAGACTAATTAAGTGTTAAATTAAGCCTTAAAATAAAAAACAAATATTAGTATTATTTTATAAATATAGTATAGTATATATCTTCATCTTCATAAAAGAATGAGTGGACTAAAGATAAAGGGTGGCAGACTTTCAAAATAATTTCAAAGGCAGGGGTGGCAGAATATGTATGCATAGACTAATATAGTAGTGCTAATATATATGAAGGGTGGTGGCTGCCCCTTTTTACTAGTACTTAGTTCCGTCCCTGGTTGGAATGGTGTTGATGGAGTGACGGCGACTGAGAATGAGAGTTGTGTGTGTGTGTGTGTGAGAGAGAGAGAGAGAGAGAGAGGCGGAAAGGGAAGAGAAGGGAATGGGTTCTCTATCGTGCACGCTATCTGTAGGTGATGCACACTACAATTGTATTTGTCTAAATTTAATTTATTTTTTTTACGGGTACAAATTTAAAAAGAGAAAGAAAAAAAAAAAGTTTAATGGAGATGCACCGACGGTGTAAAATAGTTTTACACGATCAGCCAATAAAAAACTATCATTTTGCCATATCATATTAAGAAGGTGGGGTATAGTGGGGTGACGTGGCGGAAAACATGGTTGGTATTGGTTGACTGTGTAAAATTATTTTACACTGTCGGTACATATACATTTTTCTCAAAAAAAAAAAAGGGGCAAAAATGATGGTGTAAAACTATTTTATATTGTTAGTGCATCTTCATTAAATTCATTTAAAAATTACTTTTAGATTGGTTTATTAGGTCTTACTAGGAATTAACCCGTGCATACGCACGGGACGGGACGCGCCTTCGGCGCGTTTGATTTGAAGGGGGCGTTCGTTCGTGGGTGCGTTGTATTGTTATGTTGCGAGATGAAGTATTAGCAAAAGCTATTGCGTTAGAGGCGACTATATGTTATGTATGGATTTTACGACGGAGACTAATTAAAAAAGATTATATACAAAAGAAATTAAACTCCTTCAAAGTTTGATTAAGAACTAAACATGTTACATCCAGTACTTGAGCATAAGATAATTTAATAAAAGCATACAATTGAAGTACAATCGTCCACTAATATAGTATATTAATAAATTTTCTCAACAATAATAACGTTCGTAAACATAAATTCATGACATTTGAATTCGAGGCATGTTCCATCTGTGATGTTATTTAGGGTACAAAACTTTTTCCAGCCCTTGCCAATTTTGACCTTGTCTCTGTTTGCATCATTGAAACCGATTTTACATGTCACAATATGGTTTAAAGGTCCGAAGAGTTTTATTTTTGAGTAGTCAAGCATGGACAGGAAATTGCCAAAATCGTCTGGGAGAATCTGCATAAATAGAGTTAGGAAAAGAAAAATTAGTATATTAACCGATGATTATTAACGAAATCGAGCAGAGTCTAAAAATAAGTTAGTTGCTAATACATAGTTGGTAAACATATTGGATCAACTAACCAATTTAGCAGAGATGACATTGAATATGTTAATGACGATTCGGAATGATAGGTACTCACTGTTATTGGTACTTAAGCTATGAAAAGGTGGAAATGTAGCCGGAGTTAGTTTGCCGTCACGCTCACAAACGACCAATCGGAACGAATCATCACCATAATAGAAAAAGCCATTGAATCCGAGTGAAGAAGATCCTATATTGAAGTTCTGCGAAAAGCCATATAATCCGTCTAAATACATGTGGGGTGTAGTTGACACCAATGGCCTGTTAGATGGTGTCGTGTGCAATGCAGATACATTTGCATTGTTGTTCCTTTTTTTTAACTGTCTGAATCTTCTTTTGTGCTGTAGAATTTTTCTCCTGATTGATCTTGCTTTGGCTGTTGCAGATTTGCTTGTATCTATGGCTTCATCCATCTATACAATTGTGGAAATAAAGTATGAAACTATGACAAACAAATTAATTTTAAATTGTGCCAAATTCTCATTTAGTTAAGATTCATCAAATTATGCTTCATCAAATTAAAAGTTCAGTTGATAGACTATTGATCTGGAATAATCTAATGAATATTAGTGGCATGATACAATAACATAGCTAATTAAAACTGCTAATAATGTTTGCAGTTAAAATAAAACGACCTATTTGTATTATTAGAACTCTCTAACAACTCACCCTACATATATGATACATGAGACATTCACTAAGCAAAATCTAAGATGTTTCTGAAATGATAGCACACAACATTCACTAAGCAAAAACTTAATTTTAGAATGTAACTTATTCAACAATGTGTTTAAGAATAACATAAATACCTGATCCATAATAAGTATAAGTTGTGTGCTAATTGCTTCTTCTTACAACATATTCACTAAATTCCAGTAAGTGTAATAATCATGTTCACTTGATAATGTATTCTTATCAAACACACAACTGATATGAATGTTTTAAGAACAAATATTATATTTCAAATTTTCCTTCATTACTTTTGCAGATAGGTAGATATGAATGGTCATGTATATGATATGGTCACACCATGATCTTTATGACAAACCATATTTTAATCTGTTGCTTAAAACTAGTGTAGCCGTCAAAAGGTAAAGAACTCATAAATTTTGAAGGTAATTTATGAATTAACTGCACCTGTGCATTTTTTTTAACCGGAACTGATCCAGTAAAAAGTTGAACCTTGGTTTATGGTCGACCAATATCCTGTTGGATTGTCTATAGCTGTCTTAGGTTTGCATCAAGACATGTGTTTATGGAAGATTTTTTACATTAAGTAACTTTGTGTACTATTTGATGGAAGATAGACTGGCATAGCTGATCAAATCATATAGATTATTGGGTTTACTCTCAAAAGGATATCTTGTATTAAATGCATTTACTGTGGCACAGAACATGTACTGCATAGTTGGTAGTAAAGCATTGTAGTAAGTTAAGGGTACATGATATTGAAAAGCTTAACTCTGTCTTGTAATTGACATTGAAACAACCACTTACTTTGGAACCATAAAGTTAATGAGATGAACTGATCGAGGAAGTGACTCAAAATAATCCAGGGAGTAATGTCCTCTAATAAGTCTATTTTATTTGGCTAAATGTAATATAGTATCCATGAAGGTCAAGCTATTTTCGTGGTCATAAAATAATAAAAACTCTAAGCATTTTTGAAAATAGATTAATGGAATGGATAATCTGCATGAGTGTAGAAATACATTTGACAAATAGGATTATAAAATATAAATTATACAAACTACTGCATAGTCCAACACATTGGGACATTGAAATGGAAACATATATAAAGTAATAAAGAAAGTGAATGGCTGATATTCCTAAAAAATCCAACTTGATTTGAGTTTGGATAGTATTTTCAAGTTGATATATTAATTATTGGTTTAAATTTTCCGGACGTGAATCAAGTTGTGTCTTAACGGTCCCGCAAATTTGAACCTGATTTTATCACCTTCTTGGTATCCATTACGCCTACAGAAATCTTTCCACCCTGATCCGAATTTTGCAGTAGACTTTGGAGGCACCCTAAGGAGTATTAACGAAGGGATTACTTCAATATGTTGATTGCATAGCATGACAGAATGTTCCTGCGTTGATCTAACATAGTCACCGAACTCCTTTTGCAACGTCTGTTTGAGAAAAAACAAATATGTGTATGAATCTCAAATGATTATTAATGAGAATACCTCGAAAATGAGATGTCAATGTAGTATGGTAGATAGACATTTTACCAATTGTGAGCTAGTTGCAGCATATTTTGATAACACAATATCGAAGTATGAAGTACAGTTGGGATTGGTAGAATAGCTGTGGAATGAAGGGTATTCGTTGGTAGGATACAGTCGTCTGCCTACTAATATGAGAAAGGTTCCATTGTCAAAGTATGAGAATGTAATTTATGTTGGGTGTTCAATCTTATAATGGCTTAATAGTGCATACCAACCATTAGCAAGAATTGGGACAATATAATCCTTGGAAAATGACAATGCCCTCTGGAATCCATTCTCATCCCAAATATGACAATGCCCTCTGGGACAATATAGTTATTTTGAAAGTGTTATAACTCGATTGTAAACCTGGTCAAAAATGCTTTGATCTCAGGAACGGACGTATCAAATAACAACTTGGTGCCATTCCAGACATTAGTCAACTGCATTGGGTAAACGCCTGAATTGTAACACATGTAGATATGAGGAGTGTTTGTAAGTATATGAGTATATTTGCAAAGTTGCTAATGCGGAAAAGAGTTCGATGGATCAACACCTTGAGGTTCCTTCACCCTAGCATGCTTAATGATGATGACTATGGGGCCAAAATCAGATCGTTGATTGTAAGATGTCATAAACTCGACAGACAGGGAGTCCCAAAGGGTGCAATCCATAATAGTATCCCTAATAAAAATAAAATGCACGCAGTACGTAATAAATAATTAGTAGATGCTAATGATAAATAGGGAATGAACTTCCTAACGAAGGTGACATGTAGTGTATAACCTCAAATCCTTAAGAGTGAATGAAACTTGGGCTTTCCTTGTAGCGGATGCAGTAACACATTTGCGAAATTCATGTATGACACCAATAGCATCTACATATGAGTCAGATAAGTAATGATGAACAGACATATGGCAAATATAAAAGGTTTCACATAAGTTTGTAATAAACAATGTACAAAATGGACCAATTTGTTAAGTTAATATTTTACCAATTAATAAGTCTGGAGTGTATTTCCCAGCATGAATTTCAGAGAAATCCTTGAAATTAAATTTGGTTGGTGGGATATCAGGGATTACAGTTTCTTCAATTTTTGTAGCTCCAACCAATGTTAGCCTAAACTTGTGTGTTGTCATTTTGTAATCGGAATCATTGTCGAAAACTCTGAAGTTGTTCATTTGATAAGTCTTCCCTGGAGACAGTTTGGGTTTCCATGCCCCGATATCATTGTTCATAACTGTGATTTTGGATAGTATCCCCCTACAATATAATGTACATGGATATTAGCTGCGACTTAACTTTTAACGAATATGATATTAACAACAGTAAACAAAATACCTTAATATCGCGCACCAACAGCTCAAGGTGATCTTCAGTGTCCCCTTTGTACACAATCCACATGTCATCAATAATAACGCCTAGCCTCCATGTCTCCTTCTTCATAGATATGTTTTTTACTGGATCATATGGTCTTGCCATGACTGGTGCTTTTGCAGATGGTTCGACCTGACTATCAGCAACTACAACAGTTCCCTAAATAAAAAGCACCGGAGTGGTTCAAATCATTAATCTGTTTTTTTGAGTAATACTCCTTTCAACATAGAAAGCCAAAAAAAAAATTTGTATAAGCTATGACCCAAACAAAAATGACTGAAAACAAAACCAACATTGAATGATTAACAGACCAATGCAGTAACTAAGATATATTTCTCAAATAAAAAAAAAACTTGAGGTTCAATCATGCAATATATCTCACTTTCTTAAAAGATCTGCAGAAAATCGTTAACTACAACCATCTTATGTTAATCACTTACTTGGGGGTTCATGAGTAGATTATCCGAACTGCTACCACTCTGGTATAAAAACAAAAGATATAAGAATGTTGAAAATGCAACTAATGAGAAAGAGTGAAAGTGGGAAGCTATTATAAATAGAACATGGTTATTAATGATGTTGTAGAACCTTAGATTTTGGCTTAGAAGTTGTAGAACTGCCACCCTAAAAAAAGTTAATGAAGAGTATTACGAAACTATTCAACTAACGAACCATGTTGTATATCAAGGTAAGTATAAAACATGGTGTGAACTTGGAAAGCATTCTAACAAACCTTGGATTTTGGCTTAGAGATTGTAGAAATTCCACCCTGCATAAAGCAAACTTGTCAACCTCTTGGAGATATTATTCAATTTATTTGAATCACAAGTTTTATGTCATTATGATACGATACCTTTTTAGCTTTTGACTCCATGGCTGAACTCTTACCAGTTTTAGTGGAAGAAAACAATGGTGGTTAGTACAAACCTCACAAGAGGTTACACACAAACCAAAAGGAAAAAAGCATTTGCAAAGCACAAACCAATGGAAAAGAGGGAAACAGGGAAGACAGGGGACGATAGCTGGCTGCAGTTAGGAAATGGAGTACTTTATGCAATGTTAGACTTGGATCAATTGTCAATGGAAGGGTCCCATCGCAAATCTTCCCCAAATATTGGTTTTTGGTACAATTGGGCAGTGTGTAAAAAGCATATGCAAACCCACATTTACCCTTAATTTGGGATTAATTTTTTGTACTGTGAAGCTGTAAATCACCAAGGGTTAAAATTGACAACTCTCTAGTTTGTAATCAGGACTCATTTTGGTGAATTTGGTCCAAATATTCCATTAATCTCCCTGGTTTTTACTTAAGGTGTTAGCAACTTTTTGGGCGGGAAATTTCGTATTTGGGGCAGCACAGTAAAATTGGTAGTATATTTTTTTCTTAGATTAATAGTAGATGATGACATATGATTTTTTTGGGATGAATATTGATTATAAGTAAGAGACAATCCATATTTTATAAGCCGGTCTGGTAAGATTGATTTAGTCCAATATAAAAATTTAAGATGGTATAAGAGCTTATTTGAGGGATCAAATCTTGCTAAAAAAAATTTATAGGGACTGAAAACAAAATTTGAGATATTTATAGGGACTAAAAATATACTCCCTCTGTTCTTTTTTATAAGGAACAATTTGGAAAAAACACACAAACCAAGGAATCTTATTTTTTTAATTAAAAATTCTAAAATTTTATAATCTATTCCAAAACTAACCTTGGTGTAATTAATGCATAGGGAATATGTTACTGTAATTAATGCATAACATTGGAATAGATAAAGGGTAGAAATGGAATTGTTTCATTAATAAAGCATAAATTTAATGATTGTTTCTTATAAAAAGGAACAATTTTTTTTCCCAAATTGTTCCTTATAAAAAGAAACGGAGGGAGTATTTCATTTTAAGAAGCAATTTTAGAGAGCTTACAACAATAAATTAAAAAAAAAATAGACAAAATGCATCCATCAATGATTTTAGTTTTGCATTTGTAATAAATAAGTCCTTTAAATTTTTTAAGTTACAAATAGGTCTTTAAGTTTTACATTTATAATAGATAGGTCCTTTAAATTTTTTAAGTAACAAATATATCCTTTAAGTCATTTAAGTTTTACATTTATAACATACATGTCCTTAAATAATAGGATTTATCACTTACAAACGTAAAATTTAAAGGATTTATTTGTAATTAAAAAACTTAAAGGATCTATATGTTACAAACTTAAAATTTAAAGGACCTACAAATGCATTTTCGCAAAAAATTATGAATATATCATAAAATGTTTTCATAAATTCTACTAAATAAGTTTACAAAAAATTTGTGTTAAAATAAATAAATTTAAATAACTCAATTCAAAGATGATTTTAATCTTTTTAGATTTATTTGAACATTGCTATCCTTTTTATTTTCATGGCCTCCAATTTAAATCAACAGGCTTCTTTCTTTCACTAGTACAAAAATACCTTTATAGAAAGGTGTTTAAGTCAGTTAAATTAACCATCTGACTTAACAAGTCACACGGTGGCATAGTTGTAAATATTCGCAACTTTTTTAGGTCGGTTACTTAGAAATCCGACTTAAAAAAGGTTAAATAAAAAAATTATAGTTTGTATTAAGTCGCATGTATGTGTACCTGACTTAAGAAATTTATTTGTTAAGTCAGCTGTCCCCCCACCTAACCTAAGAAGTTTTATTTATAATTAAAAGATTAAATTCTCATTTGTTGTTGTGAGAGTTCGAACCCGGTACCTTTAATAAACAGACTTTTTTTTTTTAACTAAACAAGGAAGGACTTTTTTTTTTACAAAATAAAGAAGCACCACCTTAGAAACCCCACCCTTTTATTTAGTCAAAAAAACAAATTAAACCCTATGCCCCTCTTCTTCTCTGCAAACGCGACCCAAGCTACCAAAGTGTTTGAACCCTTCGCCTCTCTTCTTTCTCTGCCCAGAAATCTTCTTCTCTCACGATAAACCCTTCTTTCTCTGCGCCCAGTAATCCTTCGAATCTTCTTCTATCACTGCGAAGCTTCACTCAGAAAACTCAAATCCTTCACTGGGAAACCGCTCGAATCCTTCTCTTCACTACAAACCCAGAAATCATTCAACACCGGGAACCCTAATTTCTTTTCATTCATAATTTTTTGTTTACTTTAATTCAAAAATGTATTGATTTGTTTTTGTGTGATCTATTATGAAAGGATCTGTTTGTGAGGTTAAATAGATTTGAAAAAAATAACCAACATCTAATCCACAATTTGAGTTTTTTATTTTGTTGCTGGTGTATGTGTAGTGGCGGAACGAGAAAAATTAGAGTATGGAAAAATTTCAATTTTGAATAAAAAAAAATAGATTTAAACAAAAACTTTTAATTTTACCCTAAATTAAACTTAAAATTCTCAATTTTTTTTTTTTTTTTTTCATTTTACCTTAAATTAACCCTTAAAACTCTTAGTCTTGCCTAAACTAATCCTTATAAATATCAAAAAATTTGACCAGTTGCGACTTTTGAAAATTTTAAAATTGCTTAAAATATAAATTGTTTTGAGTAATTTCTTTTATACTTTTTTTTTTTACAAAAATAGATTATTATGATGAATAAATACAAAATAGTTTTTCAATTAAAAAAATGATGTTTAAACTTTAAAATGCCAAAATAACTTAATTATTTTTGGTTTTTATATATATAATTGGCATGTCTTTTTTTGTTGCTAAATGAGGATAGAGTTTGTTCAAAGTGTATTTTATTAAATGTATATGCAGCCAAAACTAGCCCACCAATCCACCATTGTTTCCCACGAGCTGCTTCCAGTGACTAGATTCCTTCTTTTGAATTATTCAATTCAACATCATCATTAGTAGTAGTAGTAGTAATTGAGTTTCTTGCTAAGGCTCACATATTTCACATATGTTTTCTTTGTATGATGCATGTGTACTTTTCTTGTATTTTTTACATTTGAATTTTCTAATTATTTTTCTTGTAGTTCGTCAAAAAAAACTATTAGGAGAGAAAAAATGTTGTGTGTGTGTATGTGCCCTTGTTTGTGTTGTAAAGACAAAAAATGTCTCAAACTTTTGTCTAAATGCAATAAATATAAGAACTTCTAAGTTCTAACTTTATATTAAAATCCAAACCCAATCTATATGCTTCTTCTAATGATAGTTAGAAAATGTGCACGAATTATAAATGTTTGATTATCTTGTGTACAAATAATCATCTTGTGTTCCAACCTCAAGCAAGCTCGGTGAATTTAGAATTTTGATCAAGTCATGGTAGCTTATAAACAACTTAAAGTGTTAAACATATCATTAATATCTTTATTATTAACAAAACACAATTATAAACTACAATCGTCAACTATATTTAATTTGCTTTTTGGCTAAATTCTGAATTTTTTATGGCACATTTTCTTTAATAACTGGGGTGTTAAGAAATAATTTTAAAGTATTAAAATAACATTTTTGTAAAGCGAAATAAAATATAAAAATATGATGATAGGAATAAGAATACCGATCTCACAATTAAGAATATACAATCCATAAGTTCCCTTTGCAATACAATAGATGAAAATAAACATGAAGAAAAATAACAATTTAATCAAGAGAATTCATCTGTAACAAAAGGGGTTGAAATCACCTCTCTTTTCTTATTCCTCTATAATCTAAATAAGAGAGAAATATTAATTTTCAAAATAAATTAAACTAATATTGAGATTGTTAACCGTCTCATATTAAATGAAAGATGATGTAAAAATTTGTTTATAAGTTAGAGTCATTTTCACTTTACAAACTGGTTTTATAAATTTGAGTTATGCTCGATCTAAATTCTAATAGAGATGTTATGTTTTCATCATGCATAAAGGAGAAAAAAAATATGATGTTAGATTTCAATAACCTGAGGAAAATATAAATAGAAACTAAATTGAAATTAAAGATATTTGCATATAGAACTTATACATTATTCTTATAAGGGTTAATAGGCTTTTACCCCTGCAAAGTATGCGAGTTTTGCGTTACCCCCTGTAATTTTTTTTCTTGAGATTACCCCCCTACAAAATTTATTTTTTTGATTTACCCCCTTTTTGCTGACATGGCAGGCAAAAGTCAACTGCCACGTCAACAAAGTTCACTGCCACGTCAGCAAAAAACTTGACTTTTTGCCTGCCACATCAGCAAAAAGGGGGTAAATCAAAAAAATAAATTTTGCAGGGGGGTAATCTAAAGAAAAAATATTACAGGGGGTAACGCAAAACTCGCCTACTTTGCAGGGGGTAAAAACCTATTAACCCTTCTTATAATATGTGGAAGCATACACAATGAACAAAATACTATAACTAAATCCACCTCTATTTTCATCACATAAAAGTATCATTGGAGAATTCATTCACAGTTAGATCATGCAAACCAAAATCATTATCCACAACCAATCCATCAGAAACATTCATGTTACTAGGCCTCGATGACGAGTTACCGGAATTCGGAACAAAATTATTGTTCTTGACATATTCAAATGAGTTGTTATAACCACTCAGCTGTTGTTGAGGCACTTGAACAATTTGCTCCTTCTTCCATGGAAATGGCTTAGTCACTTGATGATGAACTTGATTATAACTTGTGCTACTAAATTGTGGCATTAATCTAGCTGTTGATTGATCATGTTGAATATTTTGCTTACTACCTTGTTGAAAGTTTAAGGTAATAGGTCCTTTATGAACACCTAACGACCCCGCTGCTGCCAAATTCGTGCTAGGACAACCCGTAAATTGTTGCACAAGTTGTCTAAAATTTGTTGTGTTTGCATTTAGAAGTGTTGTTGGTGTTCTTTTAGAAGCTCTAGATCTTCTTCTAATAGGTTTTGAAACATTACCACCCTTTGGTGTCAATTGGTCACTAGTGTTTGAGTATGAATTTGTTGGGCTTATAACCATAGTCTCTAAAGGAATAGGATTTGTTGTCATAATTGTTGAATCTGAAAAATTTTCTATAGTATGATCCATGAGAGGTTGTTGATAGAATTGCATCCAATATTGATCACTAGAAGCAGTCATGGTATTACTCATATCATAAGTGTTTGGAATATTTGGATTGAAATTTGAAGTGGGTGTGAAATTTTTTGAGGAGAATAAGTGATTAGTAGAGGTGTGAACTTAAATCTATTGACATAGTCTTTGAATGTATTTAAACAATGAAATTGAAGCTTGTTTATTTAGTATTGTGTGTTGTGTATTATATGTATGTGTGTTTTGTCAATTTTCATGGTCAAAGTAAAAATGTCCAATTTTGACTATTCTTTGATAGTGATAGGGAAGAAACTTAGTGCCAAAGAATAGTGTGCTTCCACGAAATAGCACATTTGATTTGAAGTTATTATTTTAGTGATGAAATCAAAATCAAATAACATCATTTTTGGGACTCTTTTGTTTGATATGTTGGTCTTAGTGTTTGTTTCATGGTCAGAAAAATGTGTACTATAGAGTTGAAAATTATTATTATAAAGAGTATTTCTAGCAACACTCACTCTAATACTTTCTTTTTAATATTTTCTCTTTTATCGAGTAAAATTTATACGAGTTTCACTAATTTACGTAGAGTTTATTTTTAAAGTGGTGGAATCGAGATAAATTTTATGAAGTAAAAGAGAGAATATTAATAAGTGAGTGTTAGAGGAGTATCTCTATCACTTATAATTATAAATTAAGATTTTTGTGCTCTAGCTAACCACCCATTATACCTTGTTGATCATTTTATTATTTCATTAAATTTCTTGTGTTATTATACAAACTTGAAACTTGGCATGACCGTATGAAATACTTCATGGTATAATAATTAATTCAAATTGAGAGGCATGTTTCTCTTTTAGACTAGAGACTGTTCCAATCCAAGTCAACAAGTAAATTGTTATATGAAATTGTGAGTACATGTTTAAGGATTTTATGCAGTGATAAATATATCTTAAAAATTGTAAATCAACAAATATAAATAAATTGTAAAAGTTTCTGGCTAAATTTTATTCATATTAGTTATTCTGAATATAGGCTTGAGACTAAATTGATACATAGTAAGTGGATAAAATTATAGATCAATAAATTATTAAAATATAAGAACTTAATTAATAATAAATAAATAAACACATGAACTAACTTGACAAATTAACAAAGTCCAAGATTTTTGAGAGATATTATATCAAAATTCAAACCCTCTTAAATGATGTTATTATCATAATTTTCATATACAATTTACCTCATAAATTTTCTATGAATTTCATTTTCAATTAACTTCGTGGTTGTCATTAAACAAAAACCTTTATAAATTTAATTATCAGTAAAACACGTAACATAGGTCATATATATACAGTGTAGATGAAGAAGTCAAACTCAAAGAGCACGTGAGTCTTGGTCTCCTTTTCCATTCCACATACCTATCCCCTATCTCATTTTTATATTTCTGCCACAGGATAGTATTTTTAGTACTTTGTCCTTTCTTCTTGTGCATCACTTCATTCATTCATGCAAGAAGAGACTGAACATAGGTATACTATTATAATTCTCAAGTTCTCTTAAATTATTCGTCTTTTAAAAAAATTCATTAAGCATTTAAATTCAATTTACATTTAATTCCTTAGCTTCTAAAAATAGTGCGACACTTTCTCCTCAACTATCATAATGGTTCAACGGTGAAACTTTACTTCATTTATTTTTCTCGGGGTTATAAGGTGAAATAGTCTGTTGGATAGTAGGATTAGAAAAGAAAGGTTTCTATAGAAAATAATGTGGAACTAGAATATTATAATTGGCGATCTAGTCCTAACCACGTATAACAAAGAATAATCAACGGATAACTAACCATAACTCAGGTCTGTGGATAAAACTCACTATGGACACGGGCTATCTAGCTTAAGAGTGAACATCAAAATTTGTTTTAAATTAAATAAAAGATATACTTGTGATTATTCATTTTTAGAGACAAATTCACCTTAATGAATGTGTCCCGAATGTTAAGCCTAGGCACGACATGAAACACGACAAGTTTCATCAACCTATTTTGGTTCTGGACACATTCACATATGAACTACATACATGTTTCCATGGAAGAAGTTATGCATAAATAACAATGAGCGAAATTGTGTGTGCGTCACGGAGAGAGGCTAAATTGCTACACCAATTATAAATCAAGAAAGTTTACAACCAATTTGCAGCTACAATTACAATAGCACCATCCTAGGGGTGCAGAAACTGAAGGCACATGCACAAAACTAGAATTACGAGTTCCTATCGAAAGTCCTTTACAACGAGGTTATAAGTTATAGCCTATTGTTTTCAGTACAATCTTGTTATTCTACAACTATTTCAAGGACTGTGGTAAGTTTCGGTCTTCTATATCTTTTAAGAAGCAACGAAGAGCATACAACACTTACAGAAGAGAGAGCCATGCATGCACCGGAAACCCATGGTGGCAGCTTGATCCCTAGTGAAGGATATAAAACTCCAGCCGCAACTGGTATAGCAACAACATTGTAACCCATTGCAAATATGTAATTCAATCTAATACGAGAAAACGTCTTTCGGGAAAGATGGATTGCTGTGATCACATCTTCCAAGTTATTTCTCATCAAAACAAAGTTAGCAGCTTCTATTGCAACATCGGTTCCAGCTCCAATCGCCATGCCAACATCAGCAGCTGCTAATGCCGGAGAATCGTTGATGCCATCGCCCACCATTGCGACTATGCTTCCATCCTTTTGGAATGAACGGACAATTTCGGCTTTTCCCGCAGGCATCACCTCTGCTCTCACATCTTGGATTCCAACCTGCCATGCAAAATATATTTGTCATCACAAATTTGACAACAACATAAATTTTGTTCCATAAAATTCATGTTGCAACTTGCATATACATAAGTACTGATTTTATTTAAATAGATCATTGAGTCGACTGGTCACGATTCACAGTCGAGATCTCAAGAAACTGGTAATTAATGATAACAAATATATACAGACCTCCTTGGCAACAGCACGAGCTGTTCGCCAGTTATCTCCTGTAACCATAACAGGTGTGACTCCCATTTTCTGGAGGCCCTCTATAACCACAGATGCTTCTCTCTTTAATGGGTCTGCAACCCCCAAAACTCCGATTAATATATCATCATACGATACTAGTATCCCTGTCTGTGCAGTTTGTTCCAGCTCAACCACAAAATTTTCCACTTCTGTTGAAATATCTATAACACTTTCTACCATCAAATTCCTGTTGCCAACCTGTTGAGGATATGCTGCCTCTCGTAAGAAACTCTTCAGAAAAAATAATGCGAGTTTTAATGTATTTAGATACCAAGACAGACAAATTAGTAAAGTGACAATACCAAAATACGCCGTCCATTTATAATGCATTGAACACCTCTTCCTGGAAGAGCAGAGAAGTCTGAGACATCAAAAAGCCACCCAGACTTTGCATCATTCTCTGTAGTAGCTGAAGAATCATCAAAGAAATGAAAGTGGCGTGCATATGCTAATACTGCTTTTGCCAATGGGTGTTCACTGCTAGCCTGAATTATATAAATAAATAAATAAATAAAATAAGTTATTAACTTTATACCGGTTCCTCTAAAATAAAAGCGTAAATTTTCCTGACAATTAAACAATTAAGAATATAGATAAATCTACTTCAATCTTGTTCGTTATGCATGCCTTTACTAATAAGTGGACAGTTGTTTGAGCATAACAGAGCAGAGGGTTGGGACTGTAGTATTTAAACATAAATTGTAATCTTGTAGCCCTAATTGTGATTAATAGAAATCATAGAAGCCGCTCTGCTGTCAAAGTCGTAAGCACAATTGGTTGAACTCTGATAAAATTTCGTTGTTTAACTTTAGTTTCCGGTTGCTATTTACAACATTGAGTTTGGAGAGAACCGGGAGCGACAACGGGCTAATGACGAGGACCACCATGAGATTTGACACCACATTTTCTCCCAAAACCTTAACACATTGAGTATATGAGTCACATCTCTTATATATCATTCACTTTGTCTATTCCTAGATACCTAGACGATGTGGAACTAACAACAACTCACTTGATTCTAACAATAACACTATGAAAGAAGTTAAGAGTCTGTGACAAGAGTAAGGGCGGAAATATGGAGAATTTTGATATAAGTCATCTATAACTACCCCACAACCTAAGCTATGAACCAGAAATGTGATAGTAAAATAAATTTACAACAAGATCAATAAAATAGATAAGAAATCAGAATTCACCTCCGCAGAAGCCACCAAAGTAAGAAATTCCCCACGTTGCATTCCAGTGAATACCTTAGCAGTAGTAACACTGGCTTTTCCCTGAGTTAGAGTGCCTGTTTTATCAAATATCACATACTTCACCATCTGAGCTCTTTCCAAAGCATCTCCTCCTTTAATTAATACTCCATTGTTTGCACCAACACCTGTTGCCACCATGACAGCTGTTGGTGTTGCCAAGCCAAGTGCACAAGGACAGGCAATCACCACTACAGATATTGAGAACATTAGGGCAAACACAAAGTGAGTTCCATTTTCTGGAAGCCATTCATCTGGGTAAGCTCCGATAGATCCAGCAATATACCTACAGATAATAAATCAAAATATATAGATAAAATCAGGAATAAGCATTTCAGTCATATTCATATTAGAAGCCAACTTTAACAAATTTACCAAAACCAGTTAAGACGAACTTACCAACACAAAAATGTCAATAATGCCAAAGAAATAACAGTCGGAACAAATATGCTTGCTACCTGCCAGCAAAGAGAACGGAACCAAAGTCATTATCTAATATTTCCACACTCATATGTGAGCCAATCAACTAGTCAATGTTATAAAATCAACGCACGCAAAAAAAAAACCCTACTTTTAGAACGTAATGAACAAGCAAAAAAACAGCTCAAGTCGATTCCTTAACATTGTAATTTTCAGCAATTAGAGAATAACCTTCAAAAGATTACCCCAACTATAGAGCAACCAAGCCAGACACATTTTGCAGAACAGAATATATGTTTTCAGAGACTAAAATTTTCAGCTTCATAAAAGGGAATGATGCAATTGTATTATATACAGAAACACGTACAACATGAAAGTAACTCCGGTAGAACATGAAGGTTAAAAAGCATTACTTACATAATCAGCAAACTTCTGAATGGGAGCTTTGGACATCTGTGCTGTTTCAACCAAACTGATTATCTGACTCAAAACTGTATCAGATCCTATTTTGGTAGCTTTAATGTGAAGAACGCCATGCAAATTTATTGTACCCCCAATAACTGAAACATTCACCTCCTTCAAAACAGGTACAGACTCACCAGTTACCATGCTTTCATTTACATAACTTGAGCCCCAAGTAACAATACCATCAGCAGGAATCTTCGTACCAGGAAGAACTTTCAATGTGTCACCCGGTTGAACGAGCAAAGAATCAATTTCCCTTTCTTCCATAGATTTACCATCTAGAAAAGCGATATACTTATTAGTTATTGTTGTCAATGAATTGATGAAGTTTAGAATATGAGAAATGAAGTACCTTTCAGAAATGATATTTCAACCAAAAAATATATGATAATCAAAGTCAACCAACTCCTTATGATTAAGTGAATAAGCACATAAAATGAAAGTAATATGCACCTTTATCATTAACGATCAATAAAGCTGTTGCAGGAGCAAGTTCTACTAATTTTTTTATGGCATCAGATGTCTTTCCCTTAGCAAGGACTTCCAAATACTTCCCCAACAAAACAAATGTTATAAGCATAGCACTTGTTTCAAAGTAAGTTGGGGACCAAAATCCAGTAAGAGCGCCATATAGAAGAGCATAAACAGAATAAACATAAGAGGCGGTAGTTCCCACAGCAATCAGGACATCCATGTTTGTTGAACCATTTCTAAGAGCCCTGCCAGCTGCGATATAAAAGCGCTTCCCAATCCCAAATTGGATGACACTCACCAATGCCCATTTCACCCAATCACCCATGAGAAAAGGCCCACATCGCCGAAGTAACAGGGAATACATAAACGGAATATGAGGACAAACTACCTTCATAAAGAAGAGAGGAACCTGATAATGCATGAAGCTAAAGTCAATTCAAAAGGTCAAACAAGAACATAAAAATCATAAGGTATGCTAACACAGTATCACCAATTGAATGTGATAACAACGAGTATTTATTAATTTTAGGATAGCCATTAACAGAACTCATGCGATATATTGTTGTGCACATTGGAATCGAAAGGTATATTAGGTAATTTTGCAAGTGATTTCACATACTCCAGAGAGATCACGGTTCGTGAATATATGAAAAGGAATACAAATAAAGAAAGAAAAGGAAATATAAAGAAACCATAAGATTGTTATGTAAATTAAGATTAAAGAAATACTCACACTAAGACACAGGCTGGAGATAAAGAGCCGAAATATAGTTGAGGTCTCTTCAACATCTTTAGAAGTCATCCTTGTATAAGGGCTTCTAACATGTAACTCAAACTTTCCATTGCTTTCCTCATGTATCCCATCAACTAAAGACCTAGGACTGAGAACTTGAGGATCAAACAAAACATCTAATTCACCCGATATCTGGTCAAAACGAAACTGCCTTACTCCTTTCATGTTACTGAGCATGCCTTCTAAAACTTGTGAATCTATTACATTGAACACGCCAACAACTCCAAAAATAATTTTATCTTGTTCGTTGCTCTGTACAAAAGAGGCTTCAAAGCCAGAATCTTCAATTGCATTGACTATATCGTCTTTACTAATTACACTTGGATCATATTCAACTTCGCCCAATGAAGTGGCCAAAGCTACCACAGCCCTTTTAACCCCTGGAAGATCTCTCAAAATACTTTCAACAGAATTTACACAGGCTGCACATGTCATACCTCCAATAGTGAACTGTCCAACCAGGGTTTCAAGTGGAATCTTTCCCTGTGCACTAGATTCAGGTAATATGTCTGCTTCGAACCCTGCATCTTCAATTGCATTTTTAATGTCTTCGTCCTGTCATATGACAAGTTTCAAAATATAATTCAAAATCTATTGAATACAAGCTTATGGTGATAATTCATACAGATCATTTGTTAGAGAGCTAAATATATTCTAAGGAAAACATAAAGAAGCTTAATTGTGATTTAACTTTTTTTTTGTCCAGTAACCCAGTGGCTAGAAATTCCACCCTTGAGGTGGATAAGTGGGATGACCGGGGTTCGAACCCCGGCCCCCTGCATATATAACGCAATGTCCCTGTCAAATGAGCTAAGCTCACGGGACTAGGATTTAACTTATTTAATTGTGATTTCAAAGACTATTTTTACATAAAGAATTTATTTAACGTTAATAATGTAAAAGAAACAACTTATTACGTAAGAGACCAACTTGAAACCTAAGATAAATGTAAGGGAACTGTCACAAGAATTAAGTATTAGTTTATTAGTTTATTTTAATTAATAGATTAGTTTTAATTAGTTGATTTCTTCCATACTTTCTCTAGTTAGATCTAATGATTTTATTAGATAAGTATCTTAGTTAAATTAGTTACTATTATTTTCCTACTTCTATGCAATGGTTGGTAGAGTTTGTTACCAACTTGCCTTTATATAGCCATCTAAGTGAATGGAATACATATACCAAATTCATTACAAATATATTCTTCTCTCTCAAATTCTCATTCAATATTATACTTGCAAATCCCTCAAATGTATCGGGTTCTATTCTAAATCATTATAATCCCTACTTGAGACTTGGATTTTATCGGTTGGTCCCTAGAATCCACTTTTCCCGTCTCAGGAACAAACATGCAATTAAGTCTATTCTTAATATACCTTTCATTTAATTCAAAAATATTTCATACCAATAGCTGAGTAAGTTTTTCCATCAAATATCAACAAGAATAATTTAGTAAGGATCATGCTAACATGTGCCCTATATTAAGGTTCTCAAAAATAGTAATTTTGCATTGTAAAAGTCAATATTTAAACTTTGAGATATTTAATGCTATATTAGTCAATATTTCTCAATCACATTTTTTGAAGATGCATGTTAAAGATAAACAATTTATCTTAATTTTGAAGTTCATTATCATAATCTAATATGCAACAGAAACTCAATTAGCTACTATAATTAACACTAACCACAAAAAAAAAGTCAAGGAAAGAAGAGAAGAACCTTGAGTAGAGAAGGGTTAAAAACAACATCAGCTTTGTTCTGTAGTAAAGCAACAGAAGCAGTGATAACACCGTCAATGGCTTTAAGAGCTGATTCGATTGAATTTGAGCAAGCGGTGCATGTCATGCCAGAGACTCTAATCTGAATTCTTCTAATTTCATCGTCAATTCTATCGTCGGAGTCTAGCAGCCGTACGTTTTCCATGTCATCGGTGGAAGCAATTTTCCGGCCGGTGGAAGTGGTGCATGTTAGCTGTAAGTCTCTTACACCGGGCGCCATTGGGGGGTGTTAAGAGTAAATGTGAGGAAGAGGAAGATGAAAATAATCTCCCCACTCAACAAGACTCTTTTTTATGATCACTATAGACTTTTTTATTTTTTTTGTTGGTATTCTAAACTAATTTATTTTAAAGTTTGATTACGATGTTTTTGGCATTATTTGGAGCTAAAAAAAATCACTTTAGCTTGGAATTTTAAAAGATGGGATTGAGGCGGATAATAAAGATATTGATATCATCCATAATCTGTCTCTGAACTCGTCCGCTTATATCAAATTATATTTTATCATTTTTAATTTAAAAATTATAAAACAAATTCTATATTACATTCATATTTTTTTTAGATTATTATATTCATATTTTAAAGTTGAGTATTGAACAATTTGTTATCTCTATTTATTTTTCTTTGTAAAAATATTGATGAAAAAAAATTATACTTTTAACTCTTTTTTTGATAAAAAAATATCAAAATACAACTCAGGTTTATATGGAGATATAGTAAAATGAGGATACCCAAATCCCACATGGATACCCGAATTCCAGTATGAGTTTGAGTTTTTAATTTCATCTTCATTAAAAATTGAAATAGGCATGAGAATACCCAAACTTTATAAATTTAGATTTGGGGAGGATAAAATTCATCTCTACTCCGCCCTACTGGATACCTAGTTCATATAACACGTATCATATGCTTCTATTATCATTGGTACACTAAATCATGTTCTACACTTTTTTCAATGATGAAATAACATTTTCAAAAACATATCAGAACATAAAACTAATGTTTTTGGTCTCATATTTTAGTATTTTGAAAAATGTTTCCAAAATCCTCTTGGATTATATTTTTTAAAATTGTTTTGAAATATTTTTTTTCGATATAACTTGCACATCGAAAAACATTTCTTTAAATATATAAAAGTATAAATATAATTGACAATTTGATACTCAAATGTGTATAAAGAGACATTTTAAAAAACAAATTGTACAGATCCACAAGAAGCACCAGTGAACTTTTTGACAGACCCACAAGAAGGAAGATCGACACTTCGTCCTGCGGATGTTCTGGTATATGGATGGGTAGGCGGGAAACATGCTTGTGTAGACTTGACTGGAGTTTCCCCACTTGTGAGACCGGAGGTTGGAGATTTTACAGTAAGACGGACAGCCCTCAAAGCTGCTTCAAGCAAAATGGTCAAACATGAGAACGTGCTCTAACAATCAACACGTGTTTATACCATTTGCATTTGACACTATTGGCTTTTTAGCACCAGAGGCGGTAGACCTTCTAAAAAGGATTCAAAAAGTTATGCATAGTAATATTATGTCGCCTAAGTCTATGAATGTAGTATTTCAAAGATTGGGTTTTGCGATACAAAAAGGTTTAACGGCGCAGCTTGTTGCCCGTCTTCCTTATATTCATGTGTAATTATCTTATATATATATATATATATATATATATATATATATATTTCGATAAAAAAAATATAAATTTAAAGGCAAAATTGGAAATTTGAGACATCGAGAAAAAAAAAAGAGAAAAGATAAAAATTTGATTGATTGAACCTAGTAGCGAAGTTATGAAGAACTATGGTGTAGCTTTGACTACTCCAAAATATATTGTTTTCTTTGAATAAAATAGTATAAGTCCATAAGTCCTAGCTCAACTGTTAAAATATGTCAAAATTGTTAGGGCGGATGTCGTGACTTGGGTTCGAACCCGGGATCTCACTATTATGTGAGTTTAATTTCTAGTGGATTACCACTTTAACTAAGAAAAAAAAAATAGTATAAGTTATATCTGGCTATCTCAAAAATATAAATTTAACTACTTCAAATAAATTTAATTGCTAAATATTAGAAGAAATAAGAATGTAAAAATTGATATTCTTATATATATACAGAACTTGAATATTAATGAAATGCTATAAATTTTTACTGTAAAAGAAAAAAATAATGTAAAATATTATTACTTATTTCATAGATTTGTCTCGTCTCATTTTATCTCTTTCAGTCTCATAAAAGGAGTTTTTTTAGCGAAAAAAATTATCATATCATGATTCAAAAATAGGTGAACTCAACATTTTATGTTATTAAAATTATCGTGAATTATTTTGTTTATAAATTAAATTTATTATATTAATTAATATTAGAAATTTTTTTTTGTATATATATATGGAAAATGCTAACTAATGCCCCAGGGACACTATTTAAGGAACAATAAATATAGCAAAAAGTGCATTGAAATTTGTATAGTCAAAGTATTAAAAACATATAAAGTGTTGTTTTCTATATAAAATTACCTATTTTGTTACCTTAATAGTGCCCCAGAGCACTAGTTAGCAAGACCCTATATATATTTGGGTCACTCATAGACAATGTGGCAGCTTCGTCACTGATTGAGCCCTTTTCCTTCCTTCCCCATCAAAATCCAGAAACAGATTCTCTACCATTCCCTTTCGCCCAATTTGATTCGCCCGATCAATCCAACGCTTCAGAAGCTACCACGTGGATCTTTTTTTATAAAATTAGAGATTTTAACAAACATTGATGATAATGATAAGGAAAGTGAAACAAACTCATCACTGTCTCCTTGTTTCCGTTCGGCACCCCCATCATTGCTCCCATCGCCGCCGCTCCAACCGCCGCAAGGAAAATTCACATGAAGTAAGCATTGGAGAAGAAGAACCAGAAGCATTACGAATTTGGTTGTTGTTGTTGTGATGAGGAAACTAAGATGGGTAATGGATGGAGGAGGGTTTTGGAATTTAGACATTTCAACACCAAAAACAATTGATGGTTTAGCTTCTCCTGTTCCACAAGATCCTCTCACTTTGGGTGGTTTATCAAGAGGTACAAGACTTTCAAGACCAAGACAAATTCAATTTATGCAACTTTTCATGCATGCTCCTCTTGTTCCTACTTTTTCACAACCTCATGGTTTCAATCTTCAACGTGTTTTATCGTTACCCTTTTCTGATAATTGGTAATTTCTTCACTTTTCATTAACCCCCATTTCTAAAGTTCACATTTTTATATCTTATTAATTAATTGCCCCTTTTTAGTTATTGGGTTGTTAGTTCTCTTTTAGGTCTGTCATTAAAGTTGAGTTTATGAATAAATAGGACCATTAAGTGAAAATTATTGACATATGTAGCTACAATTGCAAAGTTCCATTCAATCACTTTTATTTTTTCAAAATTATTATGAGAAAATAGGATATGCACTGACATTGTAAAATTATTTTACACAGTCATCCAATAACAACTATGTATTTGTATTCCGCCAAATCACTGCATTACATCCATTATATTGGTAACATGGAGAAATAGAGAATTTTGATTGGGCGTCGGTGTAAAACTAATTTACACCAACCATGCATATCCATTAAACTCAATTATTATTGGTGTATAGGTGTGTCAATGGTAGTATTGCTAGTACTTAGTCTTGTGTCTTATGTCCGTGTCTTTGTCCATGTTTCAGAGTGATTCACTGAAACTCTGTTTGGATAAATAACTTTATTAAGCGTCCTTTAGTTTTTGTTTTCCTCTTTTGGGTGGTTAGAGTACCCTTAGTACACTTTCTTCAAATTGTTGGTACAAGTACTATTTGTACTTTGAAGCACTTTCTCCAATTGGTTTCGAAGTTGGCTGTGATTCTGGCGAGTCGGTACTGCTGCTACTGTGTTTTTTGGGTCTGGGCATAGGAGTGGCTTTTGTTTCATTGTTTTGTCACTGTTTGGCTTTTGGTGAGGTCTGGATGTTGTTCTGTTCCATGTACCTCCTTGTATCCTGGAGAGCTTATGGAAATAAGTTGAAAACAACTTAAGGACATGTTGTAAGTTGTTTTCATATGCTCTCCCAAATAGTCTCACGACTCACGAGTGCTTATGCCAGTAGATAAACTCAAATAAGCAAATCCAAATAGGCCCCAAGACAATGATTCTTTGCATTAATAAAATTGGTGGTGTTAATTCTTAGCTGTGTTTTGATCATTATTAAACCACGTCTGTCAATTATTATGGAGCATTGGCTGATATTCAAGTTTGAAAATTATGCAGGCTTTTATTTTTACTGGGTCAGTTCAATTTGCAGAAGTTTGTTTCATCTGTTAAGAGCAGTGAGGAAAAGCCAGCTCGGTTTTCCTCATGGTTAAAATCAATTGGGAGACACCTACGGCAGAAATCTTTGTATGCCTTGGGATTATGTTCAGAGTTCCAGTTAACACCGGATGATACTTTACTTTTTGGCTTAGATTCATATGACTATACCGATAAACCTCGTGGGAAAGCTGTCTTTCGTCACAAGGTAAGCATTTGTTTTGTTTGTATCCTATTGCAAATTTCTTAGTTTTTTGTGAATTGTGATGCTTTTGTGCGTAATGCTTTTTAGCATTTGCTATTATGATACCGTTCTAGAATTCTATGTCATTGATGTTTTGATGAGGAATTGAGGAGTTCATCTGTTAAACGGACCATTCCATTTGTACTACTATGTAATTTTCGTATATTGTTCAAGATGCTTAAGGATGTACGTATTGTGAATTTCTTTGTTGGTTTGGAATAATGTTTGCATTCCAAAAACAACTCTGCCATTATCAGTTCGAAAGAATCTTAGCATGAGCAATAAATTAAAGGAAAGAGGGAGATAAGCTAGAGAGAGCAAATTGTTGTTTCTTATATTCTGTAGAACTCAGTGTTGATTTCTTATCTTTCTAGAGGTTGCTGCCAGTTTGAAACACTGCAATAGCTTGCACCAGATGCTTTCTCAAGGATTTGAAAGGTATAGAGACCATTAGACTCAATATAGCCTCCTAGAAGTGTTTCATTAGCTCTCTAAGATTTGACAAAATGAGTAGATGGACGAAACTCAAAGTAAGTGAATTATCTTTGGCAAATTTACAGCATACTGACACTGATATATTTCCTTCATATAGAGGGATTAAGTAAAGGTTTTTTCACAGATTAGTCAATAACTAATATGATTATGTGTGCGTGTTTAAGTGAGGGAAAAATAAAGGAACCGATTGAAAGACTTAACAGACCTTGGCCATTCCTCATTAAGATTTGATCCTGACAGACCACCGTATCTGGTTTTTGCTCCATCATGATTTAATGTTTGTGTTCTGTCTTCTTCACTGTGGTTCTGGTTTTTGCTCGTCAATTTTTATGGTTCTGGTGTGTGCTTTGTTATGAATACAGAAAAACCAAACTTCCATTTATCTTCTTCTATTTGTTTCTCATCTGGCCTCCATCCTGGTAGGCTTAGGGTTAGTTTTTATTTCATTTTTTAATATATATGGTAACATGATAACTCAGCACAAATCATGTAGTCCAATTTTTTTTGTCATAAGCTAACCAACCAAACCAACACTTTTTAATTAGTTTGGACTTGTTATTCCCCTAAACTAAATTAAATTACATCCCTAGAATCAGTTCAGGAATTGGACTTGCGGTAAAAATTTCAGAGGCATAGAGCCGTGATGCCTCTACGTAGATAGATTGTAGTACGGGAGATAGACAACGTGGTGCCTGAAGGTGAGTGGCAGTGTAAAGTAAAAGGGTGATAGTAATTCCTGCAACCGAAGGCAAGAAGGGCATTGCCATTGGCATGATTAGACTGGTGATACAAAATGGAAGCATCATATCTGGTCTTTTGACTAACTTGACAGTCAATCTGTTGTGGTAACCACCTCGGCATCCATAGCCACAGTAAGCAAAGAGAGAGATCAACCAAAGAACAAGCGCTGAGAAACCGTTTCATATCCTGTTGAAGACATCATCGAGGCCTTACATTCATAAGGATTGCAGTACAAGTTGGAGAAAACTGTTAGAACAGATAGCTAACTATAAATACCTTTGAAAAACTAACAATTAACAGTTATGAACAAGTTGAAGAAGTTAATGTTTTAGTTACCAAACTAAATACCAGCTTACTGAGCTGCACACGTATTTCTATCACACAGTTGATTATAAATTCTACATTAGGTACCAGTGTGTATGTGAAGGTTAATCCAAATTATATTATTTTATACTAACTATATAGTTATATTTTTCAGTTGTCACATTTTGAAATGAATTGAACTAGAATCTGTGCTTAATTTTTTTCACTAATACAAAATTTTATTGCTGTGTGGTTCCAGTTTCCACATCATGATCTAACGGTGGAGGCAGTTTATCCCGGTCTTTTTGTTGATAAGATTGGTGATTACTGGGATGTACCATTTTCAATGGCTATTGGTCTTGCTTCTTTGACTACCACTGACTCTTCTGTTGGTTATCATTTGTCCGCGCACTACACTTCTGGGTCGCCCAAGCAGTTTGAAAGTATTCAAAATCAAAACAATAAAGTACCATGGACTCTACTTCCGGGTTTGGCCTTCAAAAGTGTCTTTTCTTATAGGAAAAGCCTCGATATTTGGAGAAGCGAAACTCCTAAATTGAAATTGGTACAACCATATGACATCTTTCTTTCAAATCCTCATGTGTCTGCCTCAGGGATGATTGGTACGTTGTCTCCATGTTTGTAACTTTTATTTTTTGGCAAATACATTCTAGAGAGTACAGACATACAGGGACACTTGGCTGTGTGACCTAAGATTATCCCATTCCTTTGCTTAGTGAAGAAATGATGAAACCGATATATTTTCTTAAAACTTCAGATGCTTGTTTTTTCTTTCTTTCTTTCTATCTTTAGATGGATAGGATTTGGGAACCTCTGGGGTGTATGTATGACTTAAAGTAGTGGGTGCAAAAATGGTAGAATAGTAGGTGTGGTAGATGGTAGACAATGACATTATGTTTGGATAAACAACTTAATTAAGCACTTATAGTAAACACGTGTCATATAAGTGCTTATGTATAAGCTATTTCTATAAGAAAAGATAAAATAAAGTTAAACTGTTTTCTATATAAAAAAAAAAGTTAAACTGTTTTCATAAGCTATCATGTTCAACTTATGAAAACAAGCCGAAAATATCTTATAGACATGTCATAAGTTGTTCCTGTAAGCTCTCTCGAACAGTCTCACAATTACTTATGCCATTAGATTTGCTCAAATAAGTCAATTTAAACGGACTCTAGAGTGATAAGTAATAAAATACATCTTTTATCAGTTGACCATTTCTATGCTACCTAAAAGTTACAGATGCTTTTAGAAAATGCTTATTATTTCCTTGAATTCTTTTATGGCATAAGGTGCTGCTGCATCCACATATTTTGGGGAGAATTCGACAAAAGCACAAATAGACGACAATGGACAACATTCTGCAGGATTGTTTCTTCAGGCATCTGGAATAAAGTCCTCCTTTTTAGCAGATATATTTGGATCCATTTCATTTACAGCCCAACATGGAAACTTCCAAAGGCTTTTTCTAGATCTTTCACGGTTTCAGGCTCGGCTAGAATTTCCTTCTGGCTCCAAATTCCTTTCTGGTGCAACAAGTCTTGCTCAAGATCTTCTCAATTCTCAAAAGCCCAATATGGAAGCTGTTCAAGCGGTTTGCCCCGATGCTACCTTATCTTTTCAGCAGCAGGTACCTCCAATTAATTCCTTCCATAAACTTGAACGATTTCAGAGTTTTGCCTGACTAGTAAGCTCATCCTCAAAACACAATTTTTGCCCTTTAAGTTGTTGACGAGACTTGCTCTTATTTATATTGCGTTTGTATTGATTGTTGGCAAGTGAAAGTTCACCGAGGATTGTTATGATCATTAGAAAATAAATTTTGTTACCTTAAATATGTTTTTCGTCCTTGTAAATTGTAATATACCCACTTTTTTTTCTTCCATTTTAGTCCCATCAAGTTCCCCCCCTCAAAATGGTTCATATATATAGGGCCCGTTTGGATTGACTTATTTTTGAGCTTATGAAAATAAAAAAGTTTTTATGTTATTTCATAAGTTTTTTGTTTCTTTTGAAGCAATGTTAATTCATAAGTTCTTACTAACTAAAATTGTATTTTTATAAGTTATTTTCCATAAACTATATCGACAAACTTATAATAATACATAAAAACTTATTTATTTACATAAGTTGTTTTACATAAGCTCAAAAATAAGCCAATCCAAACGGGCCCATATTATTAAACCGTTGTGTAATACTTTGGTAGTGTTACACCGCTCAAACTATTTGATATATCACTGGGATAGGCCAAGATTAGCTTCGTTTAATAAAAACACTTACAGCGTTAATCTTGATGCACATCAATGACATATCAAATCATTTCATATTTTAAAAATGTACACAAATGATCTATATATGAACTTTTAATTTGATCGTAGGTTTTGTAACATCTTGCAGATTGTTGGTCCTGTCAGTTTCAGAGTGGATTCAGGAATTGCAGTTGATCTGAAGAACCCTAAGTTTCCTGTACAAGTACAGGAACCTGTCCTTGCTCTTGAGTATGCATTACATGTACTTGGTTCCGCAAAAGCAGTTGCTTGGTGTTGCCCTAAGCGCCAAGAGTTTATGGTAGAACTTCGTTTCTTCGAGACATAAGCCAAACCTCGATCCTCTAATGTTGGTTTTATGGTGAGACATAAGTCATAGTCAATAAGCATTGTAGAAATCTCTTGCTTTCCTTAGTAAATTGAAATACACAATGTTCATGAAAGCAAGTTGGTAAATGTTCCATTGATTCTCATGCTATGCTTATATCTTATATATAAGTAGAGTTTGCTTCTTTTGTCAAAAAAAAAAAGAGTAGAGTTTGCTTCTCCATTTCTTGGCAAATGATTATTTATCTTGTATTTCTATCTGTTGTTATTGTAGTTCTAATTTCATTAAATACAAGGTGACTAATGTAATAAATTTTTGTTTCATAAAAAAATGTAATCAAATTTTGTATGAGAATTCTTACAAAATTAATTTGAAACTCTGTCATTCCAGATTTTAATTCGTCTAAAATGAAATGTGTATAAGAGACAAAATTATATAGATGTATAATCATTGATTGACAAACTTACAACACAAATTTCATATTTATTATATAATGAGTTTAAAGGACATGTACCTCGTTAGTGTAAATTAATTTTACACTATAACAACCAATCAAAATGATTCAATTTTTCATATCATATTACGAAAGTGGGGTTAAATGGAGTGATTTGACGGAAAATATGGTTGTGATTGGTTGATAGTGTAAAATTATTTTGCATTGTGCATATTCTTTTCTCTTATATAATTTGATATATTTTATTTTTATAGTTAAGATTTTAAATTTTAAATAAAATAATTGTTCGCACTAAATAAGTTTAATATTTTTTTTTTTGATATAGTAAATAAGGTTAATTTAATTCCACATATTAATATTTTTTTCAACTTTTTTGTCTAAATATAAACTTACTTATTGTAATTTGTCAAATTTAAATAGTTTTTTATGTTAACTTTTAGAAAGAGTTTCTATGTACATGAATAAATTACTCATATTATTAAATAGTTTTTATAAG
Organism: Trifolium repens; assembly: GCA_030408175.1. NCBI lineage: Eukaryota > Viridiplantae > Streptophyta > Magnoliopsida > Fabales > Fabaceae > Trifolium > Trifolium repens. The sequence continues at coordinate 16,336,196 of CP125839.1, read as the reverse complement.
ATGGAATACTGTTTATTCTTTGGCAAACAAAAATTACTCATATTATTAATATAAAAATAGGTGGATATTTCAATACTTTGGAGTTTAGTTGAGTATTGATATTCTGTGAAAAAAACTCATTGACATTTCATATTTTTGTTTTAATTTTTAGGCTTAATTGCAGTTTTGGTCCCCCTATTTTCAACTTTTTGCAGTTTTGGTCCCCCTATTTTAAAACTTGACAGTTTTGGTCCCCCTAACACATATTTTGTCTAAAATATGAAGATACAACATGTTTTAAATGAACTTTATGAAAGATTTTTCTTACAATTACATCGATGTTGGTATTTTTTCATCATCGAATCATATACCATGCCGTTTAAATCATATCATATCGTCAATTTATAGTTAAAAATTATGATAGGGGGACCAAAACTGTCGAGTTTTAAAATAGGGGGACCAAAACTGCAAAAAGTTGAAAATAGGGGGACCAAAACTGCAATTAAGCCTAATTTTTATTAAAAATAAATTGAAAGAATTTTACTAATATAGAGCTAAAGTAGATAAGAATTTACCATTACACTTACACCACTACACTTACACTTACACCACTTATTTTTTCCAACCATCCGGGGCTAGTCCATTTTGACACCTATACATGCAATGATCAATGAGTTCTTATATTTTAAGAGAAAGTAAGTATGCATTTTAAGAATGTGCGAGTCTAGTGACAAAGTTAAAACCAAAACCTCAACAATAAAATAAACATCATCATCATCTACCTAGCTAGCCTAATGCTCCATGCCACGTGTGTATGTAAGACGTGGCACCTGTTGTTTGTATGATCTGATTCAAAATCTAACTAAATTACTCTTCTTTCAGATTTGGAACAACAAACAAAACACAAACATAAACATCATCATTCATCTATCTATCTATCTTTCTTGTTCCAACCAAACAGTTACAAAACACAACAACAACAGATTCAACAGTTATGTCAACAGGTACACAAGCCTACGGTGAATCATGGTACTGGGACAATCGTTACACAAATGAACCTGGTCCTTTTGATTGGTACCAAAAGTACATTACTTTGGCTCCTATCATCAATCTCTATGTTCCTCTTAACCAATCTATTCTTGTTGTTGGTTCTGGAAATTCAGGCAAGTCAATCAAATCCAAACCAATTTTATTTTTTTAATTATAATTTTTCATTTCTTAGATCTCTCTTATATGATATTATATGATATGATTTTTTATGCCACCCCATTTACTTCTTTTTCAATTGGGTTAAATAAAAATCTTTTTTTTTTGCTTTTGGTATTTTGTTTTTTATCACCTTTTGTGTAATGCATGTGGGCATGTTGATTTTTTGAAGGAATTTGTTTTTTTTTTTGTGTGTGTGTGTTGGTTGCAGCATTTAGTGAAGGTATGGTTGAAGAAGGTGGTTATAAGGATGTTGTAAACATTGATATATCTTCTGTGGTAATTGATGCTATGCAGAAGAAATACTGCGATCGTCCTCAATTGAAGTGTATCCTTATGATTATGATGAATAATAATAATACTTCATGTTGTATGCATGATTTTAAATCCTTAAGACGAATTTATGTTATGTACAAGTTTTTAAATCGTAGTTGAATCTCGATACTATGGAGAATTGTGGTCAAATATGACCGATATGTTTTATATCGTGATCACAAAGACATCAAAGTGAATGTTTTGATTGACGGTGACTTTGACAGAATCATGGTATTCTACCGTGATTTTGACAGAAACTATACTTTTTTGAAGCTTCAACAAAATCACGGTGTCACTGTGATTTTGCCAAATTCACCGCCAATTCATATATGTACAAAAGCATTTTCACTTTTAGGCTGCTACTTTTGTCACCAGATCAAATTATTTTCCAATTTTCCATGTTATGGAAGCATCATAAATATAATTTTATTTTTATGAAAATTTGATGAAGTGGTGAATGATGATAATGATGTACTTGAGTGCGAAATATCCTTAACGATTAGGCAGATCTGAAAATGGATGTACGAGACATGAGTGATTTTGAATCAGAGTCTTTTGGTTCTGTTATCGACAAAGGTGTGCTTCTCATTCATTCATTCATTCATTCATTCATTCATTCATAGACTTTTAATATAATTAAATTACCTGTCGAATAATGAATTGTGCTGATATACTGTTTAACTTTGTTTTTCAGGAACTCTTGATTCTGTCTTGGTGAGTGATGGTGCTCATTGAAATACTTTTATGTTTGACAAGACCTATGAAGCACGGACACACTCATCGGATTAGGCGTGTCCCGGTGTCAGACACACGTCAGTGTCTGATACTGACACTTTTGATTACATTGAATTATGTCATTTTCTCAAATTATTATCATTGTTAACGTGTTAGTGTCCGTGTCCGGTGTCCGTGTCTGTGTCCGTGCTTCATAGGACAAGACTACAGTTCACTTATTGCATATTTTTGTTGTGACAGTGTGGAAACAATTCAAGACAAAATGCTACTAAGATGCTTGAAGAAATTTGGAGGTATAATGAAACCATGAACAAAAAGTCCATAGTTCTTTACCACTTCTATTTCATTTTGAATTTTTTTTATTCTTGATCTGTTCACCATTATTGAAGCAGTTGATGACACACTATAGGGTTCTCAAGAATAAAGGAGTCTATATTCTGGTAATTAAACCTCTTTCTTTTAGTATCAATAGTGCAATGGATGTAACGTGTCTTTGCATTTCGCCTTACCGGTCTTGAATGCTTGTAAAATTGCAGGTGACGTATGGAGCTCCACTATATCGCTTACGTTTGCTACGCGATTCATGCTCGTGGACAATTAAACTCCATGTGATAGGTTAGCTTAAATCCTATTGTCAATGCCATTTTATGCGCCAAGTTTTGTAAACCTATTAGTTTTGTGTGTATCGGTAATTGTTGAACAAAACTTGAAAGCAGTGTTGTTAAATAGCGGTTATAGCAGTGCTATGGCATAACAGAATTTTTACATGTTCTTTTATAAATTATTAATGTGTTCCTCTTCAATCGACAATATTTGCATTCTTTTCGTGTTGTTTATTCAATATTGGAGTGTTAATTAAGCCATTGTCAATAACCACTTGTGTGATATATGCAGAGAAACTTGCATCAGAAGAAAAATCTGATGATCCACTTTGGGAGCTGACAAAACCTATTCCACTTAATAATGATGGAAGCACTGTGGAGGAAACCCTAGGACCGAATCCCGACGTCCATTATATATACATTTGCACCAAGGTAATCACATAATTTGTAGTACCAGCTCTTATATGTCCTTGTGCCAAAGTCACTGTCACGGTTTAAGTTAACACAAAAAATCCCATCAAATGAGTATCTAGTCCGAACAATAGAGAAACAAAAATACTAAATACTCCTTCTGTTCCAAAATGTAAGTCACTTTGGCATTTTTACGCATATTAAGGAATTGCTAACTGTAGTGAATGTTGTAAAAAATTATAATGTTTTTCCTCTTTTACCATTCACATAACATTTAAAGCTTTGTAAAAGAAAAAAGGACTTAATAACTTCTCCTTGGAAAAAGAGAATAAAAAGGGTAATTTAGGAAGATCAACAATAATTATATATTGATATTGTAAAACGACTTACATTTTGGAACGGAGGGAGTAGAACATATAAAATAAAGGGTTCGATCACAGGACCGATGTATTGGAACATCAGCCAAAACAAAACACGTCTTTGCAAATCATCTGCTTAAAGACCAAATTATTTTTTTTCACTTATTGCTTGTTCCGCGTCTTTCATTTTTCTCTTGGCCTGTTCATACTATCTTTGTTTTGAAGTTAGTTGTGAGCCGCGAGTCTTACTTAGGAGGGACTAGCCCGACAAAACTCCCCCTCAGGACTCAATTGAGGCCAAACCTTGATATCTTAGCAAGTGTGCTAATAGTCTCAAGGTTCTCTCGTCCTAAGGCAACTTCACCAAATCATAAATGGCTTCGTCCGACTCTTCATCATGGTTTGAAAATTCTAATCGTTTTCCTTATTTAGACTAATCATTTTGTTATAATCTTTCTGACAGGAAATTTCTGCTAATACAAATGGAAAAGCGTAAATTGGCGCACTTTAGCGAGGAAGGCATGCATATCCAATCTACAAATTTGTGTTAACTACTTCTTTACTCTAGTTGATCCCTAGAATTTGTAATGTCAAATTCAAAGTTAATGATATTTTCTTTACAACAATTTGTATTATGACTTTTTTTTTTCTCAACATTTGTGTGATCTAAAGACAGTAGCATTTCTTCAATTGTAGATTAGATTGATTCCATAAGTTTTATGTTAACTTGTCATTTAAAACGCAGTTGTGATGTTCCCTTATGCTTTAAATATTCAAAATGCAGCTTGTTACCCAAATCTCAAGTTATTAGAGGCAATTACAATTGAATACAAATAATTTGTGTATTATAACCCATGAAAATTGGTAAAAATGTATAGAAATGAATAAAAAAAATTTCGAATCCATTTTTTTTAAAAACTTTTGTCCCATCACATATTGTGTGTTTGTATATCTATTTAGGTGAGGAATCTAACGAATTTTATTTTTTCACTGAGATTTCGAAAATTTCATAATTCTTAGTCTATAACCCACGAAAATTGGTAAAAAGTTATCGAATTGAATAAATTGCTTTTCGAAACCCACAAAAATTGGTAAAACACTATGCAAATGAATAAATTGCTTTTCGAAACCATTTTTTTAAGAAACTTCTATCCCTGCACATATAGTGTGTTAGAGGATCTATTTACGTGAGGAATCAAACAAATTTTATTTTTTCATCGAGATTGGGAAAATACAAAAATTGGTAAAAAAAAACTATTGAAATGTATAAATTGCTTTTCGAATCCATTTTTTTAAGAAAAATTTATTCCAACACATTTAGTGTGTTAAAGGATCTATTTAGGTGAGTAATCCAACAAATTTTTAATTTTTCTCCGAGATTGGGAAAATCCCATAATTCGTAGTTTATAACCCACAAAAATTGGTAAAGACCTATAGAAATGTATAAATTGCTTTTTGAATCTATTTTTTGAAGAAACTTCAATCACATACATTGAGTGTGTCTATGGATCTATTTAGTTGAGGAATCAAACAAATTTTATTTTTTCACAGAGATTGGAAAAATTCCATAATTCGTAGTCTATATAAGCCACGGAAATTGGTAAAAAAACTATCGAAATGTATAAATTGTTTTTCGAATCCATTTTTTTAAGAAACTTCTATCCTAGCACATATACTATGTAAGATGATCTATTTATGTGAGGAATCAATCTCATTTTATTTTTTCACCGAGTTTGGAAAAATCCATAATTTGTAGACTATATAACCCATGGAAATTAGTCAAAAAAGTATCGAAATGAATAAATTTCTTTTCGAATCCATTTTTTGAAGAAACTTCTATCCCAGTACATATAGTGTGTCTGTGGATCCATTTAAGGGAGGAATCAAATAAAGATTATTTTTTAATCAAACAAATATATCGTGCCTATGGATTCATTTAGGTGAGGAATCAAACAAATTTTATTTTTTAATCGAGATTGGAAAAATCCTATAATTCGTCGTCTATAACCCACGAAAATTGGTAAAACACTATCGAGATGAATAAATTGTTTTTTGAATCCATTTTTTGAAGAAACTTTTATCTCAATACTTATAGTGTGTCTGTGGATCCATTTAGGTGAGGAATTAAACAAATTTTATTTTTTCAATGAGATTGAAAAAATCTCATAATTCGTAGTCTATACCCACGAAAATTGATAAAACACTATGCAAATGAATAAATTGCTTTTCGAATCCATTTTTTAAGAAACTTCTATCCTAGCACATATAGTGTGTTAGAGGATCTATTTACGTGAGGAATAAAACAAATTTTATTTTTTCACCGAGATTGGGAAAATACCATACACTACATCAATATCAGCAAGCGGCGGCGGTTCAAAAAGGCATTTAGCGGCGGTTCAAACCGCCGCTAAATGCCAAGTGCGGCGGTTCGCAAGCGTCGACAAATGAGGCGTCGCTAGGTCATTCAGCGGCGGTTCAAGTAAACCGTCGGAATAACCGCCGCTACTACATTAGTGTCAGTTATAGTAATATTTGCGGCGGTTTACAACCGCTATTGGTCACTATGTTGCAAATTTTTTAGAGCTTTTTGCGACGGTTTGAACCGTCGCTATATGCTTTTTTTTAAAAAAAAAATTTGTTTCCCACAATTTTTTTTTTTGCAAATTTCTTTTTAAAAATGCTCTTTTTTTTGTTGCCCATATTTTTTAAGAACAAACACTAATCATACAACTCATAAAAGCAAGTGTACGAAAGAATTGCATTAACTCAAGATTCAGATGCATAATTTTTTGCTCAAACATAAACTTCTATAACAAATCAATCTAAATTGCATGAAAGATCAGCTCTGATCTCTACAACTACTTCTATGATAATCTTCTCCCGTACAACTGGAAATGGTTGTTCTTCTCTAAATGAATAACTAGCTACTTATCACATTGCATCAATTAGTCTTTATAGACATGTCAAAATTAATAATTTACATATTTCATAATCCTGTGCTTTGCAAACTTCAAGAGCTAATATGGCTTTCCTGAGTTAGTTGTTCTGTTGGAGTCATTCAAAATAGTATCACTGATGGGACAACAAATCTGCTTCCATAATATCTTCACCTGATCTGGAAAAAAATGTCAAAGATGCAGTCATATATAGAGGTAATATTTTAGAGCATATCATTTATTTCAAGTTATTATCTCAACCCATGACAAAAATAAAATATAACAGCAGGGGGGCATCTAAATTCCTGCTGTCAAAATTATTAATTTCCTTCAACAAAAGATGAGATTCATTGATATAAACTTACGAAACCAAGTTACAAAGGTAATTGATCTCAAGCCATTTGCCATACCAAAGAGAAACCTCACCCTTACCAGTCATGAAACCTAATTTATGCACCTCCGTGGTCATAGGAATAGTCTTACAAACACAAGAGGCACCCAAAATCACGGTGGCATCTAAATTTTGATCCTCCATTAAGTACTTAGAGGATAAAAGGTTCACCCACAATTTATTTGAGCTGTGAATTAAATCCTAGACATGTTTACAAGTAATTAGATCCTAGATTCCTATCGTGATACAATTACTTATATCACAAAATTTGCTTACAATAAAGAATGAAGATACATTGCCACCTTTATAACTTTGATTTTCCAAAGTCATGACCCCAATTACCTACTTTGGTATGCACCGCACAAAGGAGAATATACACTCCTACTGACCAGGAAACAAGTTGGTAAAGCATACAATGAAAGCAATCATGAAAAATCACAACAAAGGATGGTACAAAGGAACTATTCTTATCTGCATTGTTGCATTTTTGGTAGAAACATTAACCTATCATTTGGACTAGACCTGCAAAAATCAATACCTAGTTCAAAGCTTAGCTCACCTTCGAATAATTGAAACACCATATAATTTCTTTCAGAAATCAACACCAGTACAGACAGATCCTGAAATATAAACCTCATTTCAGTTAATTAGTGGTGTCAACATGAATCATTTGATGTGTCTTACTGTGGTTTCTTAGCCATACATGTTCCAGTTCACAAAGTACAAATATTGTTCCCCATAAAAGAGAGGATTATATGATGAACATCAAAGTAAAAAACTGCAAGAAGTGAGTACAAAGAGAGATGATTGCCTGTTGGCAGTGGCGGAGCTAGACCTAAATGTTGGGGAGGGCCGCTATGATATTTTTTTTTGGAAAATGATAAGCTAAAAATATATAAACCGTTAATTTTGACCAATCTCAATATTATATTAAATGAGAGACAAACTCAAGTAAGATAAGATTTTCGGTTCACACTTTTATTCAAAATAAAGAAACTACATAAACACCAAAAATAATTATTTTGTTAAACTTCATTCCTGATTACCACAACATTGAATTGGAGAATTTTTCTCTACAAAAATATATAAATTCAATCTAAAAATTCATGGACCATTAACAATTGAATAATATTTTAAAATATATTATTAACTATTTTAGACAAATTTTAGAAATATAGTGGCTGACCAAACCATGCCTTTAGGAAAAAAAAATATTAAAAGCCAAAATGGTAGAGATAGGAGTTGAACACGGGACCTTTTGGTTCCAAAAGGAAGTTCTTCACCACCACACCACATGCATTACTATGTCATGGGATAGCGTTCATTTTTATTTATATCATTTTAGTTAACAAATATGTATATATCCCTAATAAAAGTAAAAATTTTGGGGCGGGCCGCGGCCCTACCCGGCCCAAACCCAGCTCCGCCTCTGCCTGTTGGAGTGGCAACTTGCTTTTCGGTGAAAGGCAGATGACCGAGACCATGCTCAACAACCTGATGGCCAAGATCAGCAAAGGTAGTTATGTATTTTAAGTACTGAAACCTCGTTAAGTAAAAATGTTCAACAAATCTATAAAGCATCAGTACCCACCGTATAAGTCTATCAGAATAAAATACAAAATTATGGTTTGATATATCTTTGTCACGAATCAATATATGTATGCATGCCCCTTATCTAAAACATAACCATAACCAATATCAATTTGTAGCCTATGAACTTAGAGCTCCCATAAGCTAAAAAGCTAACCTCAACAAAAAAATCAACCAATCTGCATGTCTTTATAAAAAATACTTGGTCTGTTTTCCATAAATCATAATAGAACAAGTACTTCTGTTAAATTAAAATAAAAATCAAAAGGTAATCCAATATGTTTGGTTGAGTAGCAAAACTCAGGATCTTCTTTAATTTTTAATAATTCAAAATGGAAAATAAAATAAAAATTTACAAAGTATGACAAGGATACCTGGAATGTAGATTGAATAAATTATATGTTTGGATATATTTTCCATATATCATGTTGACCAAGCTTTGTGCGGATGTGTTGTGTAATCAAATCAATGGAAACATGATTATCACCTCCACGAGGACTGATCACATCAGCATCTTTTTTTATGGTAGAACAAAGTCATCAAAAGCAGGCTTAACAAACTTTGCATACTACAAAAATCAACATTACAGGCACTTAGGAATTACCATGCAATGCGATTCATAACATCTCATAAGGTGTATAAAATTGTTTCTACATTTTTTACATATCAAGATTTCTCAAAAATATAAGTTTTGTATGAAAAGAGTTATCAACATTTGCCTAATTGTTATAAAACCATGGTTCCTAATAAAATTGCAAGACTTACCATTTCAAGAACAAAGTTTATGTCTCTCATCTATCCTTTTCCACTGTGTCACGTCTAATTCTTCGAGCAAGCCTCACATCAGCATATGCATTCAATTAATAACCAAATATATTATTAAATAGAGAGGGAAGGGTGGGGTAGCTTCCAATAATGAAATAAAATAATAGCAACCTCTTGTGAAGTGGTCTTCAAATAAGGACAAGTAACTAATCGAAGAATTTACCAAATAAAGCAGCAAATATAGGGAACCGTATTGATGAAAATAGAGCTCCAAATTTACCTAAAAAGAAAGAAGCAAATTATGTATTTTAAAGTGAAACTATGAAAATATTGGAACTATAATTTACACATTCATATGACCCTATAGTTTGCCACTCACCTAGCATTGAGAAGAATATCATAAAGCCAACAATAACTTGAATGACCCTTCGGCTGCCGATACGGTTGCTTCCTAGAAATCCCACATTCTCGCTATCATGATACTAAAAGAATCAACTTCTGTCCCACAAAAAATGAAAACAATGAATGAGAAGAAGAATATCACATACACAGAAACTGTTGAACTCTTTGGCAATTTAATCAAGAAAGAAAAATGAAGTTTATTATTGTTGAATTATCTTCATTGAAAAGCTTTTAGATAATTGCTAGCATATATATTTTCCACATAATGTGATTGTGAGCAACGAGAGAATGAGCCCTTTATAGTATATGAATCACAACAAAAACTTCAATTTTAGCAGCAAAATGAACAGTCAACAAAATCCACAATCTCTTATATGCACCACCAGTTGTTATATTAGAATATTCAAAGGTGAAATTTCTGATAGCATAAAAAATTATATTGAACTCATAGCAATTGTCAATTGGGTATGTAGACAATTTCATGAAAGATAGCAATGAAGCAGTTACATTACCATGAGCCTTAGAAACAATATAAAATCTTCTGACCCTTGCACTATCATCAAAATAGTAGTGAATATTTGCAAAAACAGGACTACAAACATCATGAAAAAGATCACTCCAATAGCTCCAAGTTTAAACAAGTTGTAGTTCATGTGTCAACTCTTGGGACAGTTGCAGACAAAATTTAAATCCATTCGAGAATCAATAATCTCATTCCTTTTACTTATATCAGCCAACTCTTGTAAATAACCTCGTAACCGCCAACTTGAGTGCATGAAATCTGAAAATGTCTTGTGCATATCACCTAGCAAAACATCCTATTCATGCTATGGGACAAATCAAAATCCACAACATCAGGCCCCTTATATGCACACCAAGTAGTGATGACATTGCAAATAACCACTTGACACATTAGCATTTCGTCAAACAATTGGAGGGTAGGTGGTACAAACCTATAGCAATGAGTAGTTTGATAATTGCATCATGATGATTGGCCATAAGTTGATTTTTTTCAATTTCATCATATGAATCTCTAATAAGCTATGATTGCGTGATGTTCAAATTTTAACAATTGTGTCAACTATGATCATTGACTTTAAATTGAAAACAAAAAACAACTTCTAAAATCAAATTGATGACAAATTGAAATCCTCAATACCACAAAAAAAAAACCCCTAAAATAAAACTGTAGAAGAATCCAAGAAACTAACAGACTACATAAAAATCGTAATCAAACCCTGCTCAAAATCATCATAACCTAACAATCCACAAATTAAGAAGAGAGAGAGAGATAGACAGAGACAGCGAGAAACTGGTGAAACCTGTGTCGAGGATGACCTATGGCTGCGGCGACGAAAGCTATGGTGGTTACAATTGATGATGAGCTACGCGGCTAGGCTACTACGTACGATTGAGACTTAGAGAGTGAAGAGAAAGTGGTTTGTGCAAAGAAAGTGAGATAGTGTATCAAATATATTTAATTAAGTGAGGGAAAAATTTCAATAGGAGCATACCGCGGCAGTTTGAACCGCCGGTAATTTGAAAGCGGCGGCGGTTACTGTACAACCGCCCCTATTGGACTGTCGCTATTTGCTCTTTTTCTTGTAGTGATAATTCATAGTCTATATAACCCACAAAAATTGGTAAAGACCTAGAGAAATGTATAAATTGCTTTTCGAATCTATTTTTTGAAGAAACTTCAATCACAGTACATTGAGTGTGTCTATGGATCCATTTAGCTGAGGAATCAAACAAATTTTATTTTTTCACCGAGATTGACAAAATTTCATAATTCGTAGTCTATGTACTTAATCATTTTCCTACAATTAGGACAAGAAGAATGAGAAAGTAACCACATATCAATAGAAACAACATGAAAACGATGATTACACTTTGGTAGCAACTTCATGTTATCACCATCACAAAATTCAGCTAAGCAAATGGCACAACTAGAATCCAATGATGGAGGAGTTGATTCAGCTGAATGAGTATTATAAATTGATGTTGGCAAAGCAACCATTTCTTTCTTCTTGAGTCCGGAATTGCACCTTCGAGAAGTGAACCATTGTAGAGGTTCGGTAAGGACACGGTTCGCGCATTGGAACACACATTGTAACATTGTGTTTAGGCCAAGAGCACAAAGTAAAGCACAAACTATAGCTGCTACAAGTACCATAGAATTTAGCCATGTTGTGTAGAAGGATTCATTAAATAAAATTATTAAAAAATATATCATTAAATAAAATTAATAATCAACAATAGTTAAATTTATTTATATTTAAAATTGTCCAATATGAGTACTGTTCTGGTGAACAAATAAGGGGGGTGATAATTATATTGATTCAATAGATAATATGAATAATTTCTGTATACAAGAAAAATGTGATCTCTTTACAATGAATCTGAGTTCCCTATTTATAGAGATTTTTCCTTTAGCAACCGTCGCCGGCCACGTCATGGATACCCCATGATCGTGGCGGTTTTCTCTTCCACCACCATCTCTTAGTGGAGGTAATGGGTGGTTTCCTTCCTATTACATTGTTAATCATGGAGGTGGGGGGTCGTTATCCTCTCCCACGTCGTGAGTCTATACGGAGTCTTGGATCCCGCAGTTATTTTTGTGACGAGGGCGTCGCCCCTGTACCACGGCGCCTTGAGGTGTCTTTCCCGCCAAGTTTCCTTTTTGAATTGAATGGGTTGGAAGATTGGGTCATCTTGCTATTGGGCCTATGTCATTTATTTTTGGGCCTTACCCCAGTCCAAGTACTTTTTATCTTTTATTATTCGAAATAAAAGGGAGTATGTGATATAGGATAGAAACTTTTAGTGGGGTAAGGGACATGAGAATTTTGTCTACTTTGCACTCTTTCCCTCTGTCTTATGTTGGAGATATTAAGCTTTTAGATATGTACCCGGACTCATTTATCATTCATGTTCATATTTAATTGCATCAATTGCTTGTTTTATTTTTGTCTCCTTTGTTTTCTATTTTACAATCAAGAGAAACAATTCAAGATTTTTCCTTTCTATTATACATGAAGAAATATTTAATAATAAAAAGCAAGATTTTTGTGTGTAAATAAAAAATGGAGTATTTTTACGGGAAACTGTATACACTAATACATCAATCCAAGTATTTAGGACAACAATGACAACCATTATTGTCGGAATCTAATTTTTACGTCAACTCGTTTTGGCCAAGTGAAATTAAAACGTAGATTCAACTCGTAAATTCATAGAATTTTTTTCATATTAAAATAAATATATATAATATGTATTTTAACATATTTAATTTTGAACGTAATCTGAAATTAATAATTCTATTTTAAACTTAGAAATTTAAGTGTTATGAATATTAACTAAAGAAAATATACAAAATTAATATATTATTAATTTTAAATTAAAAAAAATTTAAAATATTAGATAATTCACACTTAATTGATTTTCTCTCGATATCATTGGTTAAATATGACTATAGTCCCTTACCAAAAAAATGACTATAGTCATGCATTTCAATGACTAATAACAAAACAACTATATGCCCATCAATATATCTTGTAAAGAAATAATATTTCTCTCTCTTTTTTCATGTATTATATGACTTTTTGACTTATAAAAAAAAGACTTTTTGAATAATGCATGCCATGTGAGATTGAATATTATATGTCATTAATATACAAAGTGAGTCTATATTTTAATCCTTATTTTTTATTTTATTTTTAAGAAACCGCTTTTATATTATTTTATATTATGTATCTATTTTTCAATATTAATGTCTATTATTTATCAAATAAATTATCATATTTAAGTGACCACAAATCTACAAATCTTAGTTCAAGTTTCAGAAATGTCGAAATTGTTAAGTCATACATCATTTCGTCTATCTACAAAAAAATATTATTATATTTTAAAAATCACATAAATTTTGCAATATTATATTATTTTATCAAAATATATTACTTAATTGCTTTTTTCTCACTTGTTTTCCAAAATTGGATCATCTCCTTCTATTTTCTCTCATTCCCTCTCCTAAGTTCCTAACTCTCTATCTCTCTCTTAGATAATGGAATTAAGAGAGATAGAGAGTTAGGAGAGAGAAGGAGGGAATCTAAATCCCTTATTTTCATCTATTCTTTTTGTATTGTTTTATATTTTTTCGCACAAATGTATAAAAATAGGAGATATTGTTGAGAACACACGAGTACTAAAAATTTATATATGTGTCTAACTCTTGATATACTCCCTCTGTTCCTCCATCCCATTTTATAAGCAAAAGTCATCTTTTATGGTCATTGAATAAATGATGTACTCCTTAATTGTTAACCTATAAAAAATAATCACAAGTGTAAACAATTGTTACTCCTTAATTATTAACATATACTATTATAAAAAATTAAGTGTCTATCTAGATATGATATTTATTACTAATATGATAAAATAGAACTGACTAAAAAAATTGAGTTTTTGAATCGTTGGGTGAAAACTGGCGAGTTTAAGTGATTTTACTAATTTTATAGGGAGTTAAATCGTGTAAAACTCGTTTTAATTTTTAATTTTATTCAAAATAAATTTAGTTTCGATTTAACACGAAATTTATACCTAAAGATGTAGAATCCATAGAATTTACGATTTAATACAAAATTTTAACAACCTTGATGACAACATAACTTTTTTTTAAAAAAAAAAGCTTAAATGCAATTTTAGTCCTCCCTATTTTGGAAAAAATGAAGTTAATTGCAGGTATGGTAATATCTGTCTTGATCTTCTCGATTCTAGTGATTGGAATCCAACCACTGGTAATAATCTTCTCGGTTATAGTTATATATATATATATATACACACACATACACACTGTTGTCATTGTTCACTATCTACCATACTTGCTGCTGAATCCAAATCCGGAAAGTCCCTACAATGACGTGGCTGCTGAGTTATATAGAAGAGATAAAAAGGGATATCAACAAAAGGTTGAAGGTGAGTGTGGTGTTTACTGTTTTGTATTCCAATTAGTTGAATTACTGTTTTGAAAGTGGGGGTTACTCCATTGAATTAAGAGCATGTTTGGTGTTATACTATTATGTATTCCACATTTTAGTTGAATCTTTGTATTAAATTGTGCCCCTATTTTCCCACTCTAATGCTACTACTTTGATAATTTTCTTGCAGACTTCGCCTTTGAGCATGCCAGGCCAAAATGATTTGGTTTGGCAATCAAACCAATCAGAGAAGCAACAGGGAATTAATACACACACTTGTTCTCACATAGGCCAAAATGATTTGGTTTGGCAATCAAACCAATCAGAGAAGCAACAGGGAATTAATACACACACTTGTTCTCACATACCTGATTCTCGAACTTGATTTTACTGTTTGACTCGTGTTAATTCAGTAGTTTCAAAAGGTTGGTTGATACACTATTATATGATACCAGATTACCAATATACAATGACTTCAACTATTATAGATAGTTTGACTATCGCTTACTTTTTTAAACATGTCTGTCTAATGCACAAATACAATCAAAGGCTACCAAAAAACCGATTGATGAGACTGATTTTTATTTTTTGAAGAAAAAGTGGAGGGCGTTTGATTATTGATTTTCATGCCAATAGCTTGAAGATCATTGATGTTGATTTATTAAAGGTTTCCATTGTAATATTAGAATATCCGTTCTTGAGCTTTGGAGTTTGTATTATGGCCTAAACTACAAATTTTATTATTTTTACTTTTATTTATTTCTTAAAATGTGCCTTTAATAAAATCCTACATATTTTAACATCCACTACTATTGTTGCTTGCTATATTAAAATATTAGATATCAACTAAGTGAGTTCATTGAAAGCCCGAAAAATAAAAATCAATACTCCGTAAATGAATGTTTTGTGATGAAAAAGCAAGTCAGTCAAGCGACCGTGGATGCTATTCGGCATTCAATCACTCAGACAGTCGACATGTTACAATAGTCATTGGATTTTCTTTGTGATGTTTATCGTTTATTGAAACAACATTATTATTATTATTATTATTATTATTATTATTATTATTATTATTATTATTATTATTATTATTATTATTATTATTATTATTATTATTATTATGTCATTGATTATCATCTAGTTATGATATTAGTGGCCTATATATCAATAATATTAATTGTTGTTGTAAGGTAGAGAACGTCATGTAATCTGGTGTACACAGAATCTCCTGTCAACACTATCAGTCCTTTTATTAGAAGAAGAAGAAAGTCATCTAAAATAATGCACCCCTTTGATATCTATCCAACTGAGTAAATGCACAAATATTCGAAAATATAACTAAAGGAAAACACATAAGTTGGCCAAAAGAAAGGTAGCTAGACTTAAATGATACTCCGTATATTGAAACAATCGTACATGAGAAAGAATTCTACTACCACAATTATCTTGTATATATATGATCCTCTCAGCACTGAAAGTCACTAAAAGATCAGTAGCAAATAGTCCTACAATTACATCAAACCACATTCACTTGGAATAATCTTTTTGATAAATAAATTAGAGATATTTTCCTACATGCTCATATTTATTAACTTCCAATCAAATCGACGAGTGAAAGAATGATGAACATCTGCCAATTATATTTGGAAGCTACTGTCCGCTCTATTATAGTCTACAATCATCAATTATATTATGTTGGAACGGAGAAGGGAGAATTCAATGGCATGTGTGTATCCATGTGATCATATAAATTAATCTCACAAAGATTTGATAAGTTGTATTTGAGGTTAAACATTCCATGTAAGAATGGTCACTTGAAATCAGCAAAAGTTCAAATAAGCATTCCTTTATGGTGTGACGTCTGGCCTCTTAAATGTCATCAGCATTAAACAAACTACCAAAACTAACTTCAGTCGAGATACACATAAATCTCTAGGACATAATACAACTGAAAAGTAAGCAACATCGCCAAGTTTTTCAATAAATTCTTAAGTACTGAAATGTTGGAGTTCAATACATTATATTGTTGAATGGGAAGCCTTCGAAACCATTACTGCATTAAGTAAATTCATGATCCTCATAAGGAACCTCGCATTTTGATACGCTACCCAATTTCAAGACATATGTTTACATGGAACAAAAGAATCCTATAACTCTCACTATTTAGGTTAAACAGATATCGGGAGGAATAAAACCTTGATCAAATTAGTGTTGGCAACTCTGCATTGTGTTGAGATGGAGAGTGACAATTGAGCTGCCATCGGTGGCCGCCTCATCAACAAGTTTATTCAGCCACTTCTCACGCCCTTCTTATCGCCCTTACTAAAATAAAATAAATAAACATCATTGCATGAACAGTAACAATAAACAACACCCCTAACATTAGAAAATCACAACGTATTTCAAAACACATAAACGCTAAGTCGCTAAGGCATCTTTAGAATAATCACAACGTATTCAATTATAAAAGGCTTGACATACCTCTGTTGCAAGAAGAGAGTTCATTGTTCAGTCTCAAAATCTGCTATAGGATTAAAGAAAAGAATAAATTATTCAACTTCCAATAAGATAACCATTCATTCACTTTTATCATAAAAGACAATAGTATCCATCCATTCATCTTACTTAACAAGTAAATCATAACAAAGTTATAATAAAAGAGAAAGGATTAAAATTAAAATGTGCAGAATGACATTGAATCAAATCTCAGCTTTATTTCCAAGGATTAAAGAATAATACAATATTGGAATCAATAGTAAATAACAGCAGTAACATAAATCAATAATAAAGAAAAACACAAATGAATATATGGACATATAATGAAGATGAATATAAGGACATACAGTTTCCAACCCAAGCCAATTCGGACAAGTCCTTATGAGGTACGACCAAGGCACCGACGCAAAATAAAACGCAGTACGGCAAAGACAATGTGCATGAAACAAGACCTGCAAATAACACACAACAGCTACATAACAGACATCTTTTACAATGAATACTAATAATTATTTCTTTCTAAAGATTAAGTACCTCTACAAGTTTCTTAATAGGTATTGCCAATTGTAGTCATAGGATTTGAAAAGTGAATGTCAAAATTAAAGTCAAGAAGTTCACATATCAAGTACTTTGTTGTGTAATGTTAGTACCCTGCTTAGTTTGAAATTAAAATTTAACCTAACATGAGGATAATAGAAAGAACCAAACAAAGCCTCTACATGTATTATAATTAGATTTTAGTTATGTCAATTTCTATAATGAAGGGGTTAGACGCACTTTTCTTTGAAATTTTGATGATTGTGGTTAACAAATCCCTAAACAATCTACCAGGTAAAACTGTAAAATGAGTTTCTATGGACAAATTTGTAAACAAACTGCAAACCCTATACTATCGTATAAAGGGGGAAATCACAAAGCCTAAACCCTTTTCGGTTGAAAAAAAAGGGAAGTCGCCTCTTACCATTGAGTACACGTTGAGAAGATCAACACACTCCTTTCCTCCCCAGCTGATCACATAAAACTTTGTCGACCCTTTAGTTGAGTGTTTGCAAAAGGAGGATTTTAGAGGAGTTGGGCGCATAAGGTTTCACGAAAGAGAAGACGTGTAAGTGTTTCAGTGTTTCACAAAATAGAAAAGGATATTTTATTTGTAGTGCAAGTCCTATAGCCACGGATTGTTATATTTTTACCTACAACTAGGAAGACTGTAACTAAAAGCTGCCGTTGGTATATGGCAGTTTTCTTGTAGTGTCATTATGTACAGTCTAAGAAAAGAGAGTTAAATGGGAAATTAAGATTACAAAACACATAATCCAAAAGAACAAAAGATAAAGGTTTTGTGTTACGTAATATCTAATATGGAGAAACATGGGAATGTAAAAGAGAGTGTTACCATATGAAAATTTTCTAGTCACACATGGGATTCTGACTTAGAATTACAACTAAAAACAATGTAAACTTTTCTACAGAAGGACTAGCACTGAAAATATTGGACAGGAAATAGGGGCTAAAAAGAATTGAACATGAAAGCAAAGAAAGAAACAAGTAGCAATATCACAGTGTTTGGTAAAATACATTCATTGGTTTTGATAGTAATGCCGAGGAGGTGTTTGATATCCTGGATGAAAACTTGGATAATGAGATGCAGCATATGGTGCAGTTGTTTGAAGAGCTTTAATGTTTCTGCTTAGTTTCAAAGTAATTCATTCATTGTAGGCTCTTTTCGATTCAATTTTTATTAATGATGAAGCATTACTAAATAATTTCAAAGTCATTGATTGCTATTTTTATTATGTGAACAACTCATCAACACAAAACTCAAACTAAAATGGTGCCAGTACCATCTCACTATTACACAATTCTTACCACCATTTGTCTCTCCACCTCAACATAAATGAGAGACAAATACTTTACTTTCTATGATCATAAAATGAGTGGGTATAAATTGCAGAAGAAAAATACAGAGAATAGCAATATATTGTCCTAAAGCTATCTCGGCAGTGTGTGCTCGGAATGACAAATCCTGTTAACTAATTATGGCAGTGTGTACTCGGAATGCCTTAAAATTTTCAAGTTGAATTATATGCATGGCCTAGATCTGAGGACTGAGGTGTACATCTTTCTATAGGTCCCAATTATGGTAGTTGGTTTTTAGGACTTGCTTGGACAATTAAATGCTTATAGCATAAGCGCTTATCATATACGTGCGTATGTATTTTTATAACAATTGTATTAAGCTTCTCAGTTATGTTGTCCGCAAGAATTTCTGAGTTCTATAGGCTTATAAAAAGTACTGAAACCATTACTGCATTAAGTAAATTCATGATCCTCATAAGGAACCTCGCATTTTGATACGCTACCCAATTTCAAGACATATGTTTACATGGAACAAAAGAATCCTATAACTCTCACTATTTACGTTAAACAGATATCGGAAGGAATAAAACCTTGATCAAATTAGTGTTGGCAACTCTGCATTGTGTTGAGATGGAGAGCGACAATTGAGTTCAGTTGCCATCGGTGGCCGCCTCATCAACAAGCTGATTCAGCCACTTCTCACACCCTTCTTACCGCCCTTACTAAAATAAAATAAATAAACATCATTGCATGAACGGTAACAATAAACAACACCCCTAACATTAGAAAATCACAACGTATTTCAAAACACATAAACGCTAAGTCGCTAAGGCATCTTTAGAATTATCAAACCAACTCGTCTCCAAATCTACAACACCCCTAACATTAGAAAATCATGACACATTTCAAATAAAAATCAAGACACACTTAATTCAGGAATCACCACCACCCTATGTTTTAAGCATCTTAGCACCATTAGACAAAACTACAATAAATTAATTTTAACAATTCTTAAAGCAAATCCAGATAGTAACCAATTTATACACTAAAATAAAATAATAATTCTGCAAAAATAGAAAAAGTGACATAAACACAAAAATAACATTGAACTCTCGACAACAATAGAAGGGCTGACATGTGTAGGTTGACCTCACCATTCCTGTTTTGGTTGATGCGTTAGTTTAGAGCCTTAATTCCATTAGCAGTGGCTAATTTGAGGAGGTCGGATCGCATTGAACTCTCGACAATAGAAGGGTTGACTTGTTTTTCTTTAAACCAGTACTTGGCATTTGGTTTCTTTTTACTGCAGTGCCACTCACATATTGCTCTTGCAATGGCCAAGACAAAGAGTCCACAGTCATAGCCATTCGTCTATTGAGGTGTTGTACATTCCTCGAAGCTTGGAGGAGTGCTGACAGAAGGCGCCGATAACTTGCTACTAGTAACTGAAGGTTTACTGAACCTGTTGTTGTTGTTCTTGTTCTTCTTAGGTTTTATGTTTTGTTTTCCATTGGCAGACCGAACAACACAATCCTTCAATGTCTCGAACAACTTCCTGGCTTGCATATCGTTGATACCTTCCTTGCTATCATGATGCATAAACATATTTAACTTTCTGTCGTAAACCAGCAAACTCCAATGTTCAGTCATTGACAGGGAAAAATATCAAATTCTTGGTCCCGAATTCCAAGGGCTCGACACTGGCTTTGACAACATCAACGTCGTCAACATTAGCAAGAAAATCTGAAACTGACGGGTCAATGAACAGGACATCATCCGAATCTGTTATCGAGGTCAAATAGGTGAAATAAAACCCAATAATCTCATCACTCAAAAAACACGGAGAATCCAAGATCTCCAAGGCCGATTTACTCAACTTGGCCACTTCCATTACCGACAAAATCTGAAAATACAACAATATCAAAACTTTCAGATACATAAATTAAAACTTTCAGCCCCACACAAGACATCACAGTATATTTAGTCAATTAAAACTTCATTCAAACAATTATGTAATCTAATATTTGATTCTAATCAAGTAAACCAAATACACATTCACACTTTGTTCTATATCATACTAATATTACCTATTTCACAACTCTCATTCAGTACAGAACAACTGGAATAGGAAAAAAATAATAATAATAACATAAATAGCAACAATAACAACAGATACATAAATTGAAATATCACAACAACAAAAAATAAAAAATTAGGGTTTCAAAATTACATACATATGAAGTTAGGGTTCCCAGTGACGATGAATTTCTGGGTTTGCGGTGAAGAGAAGGATTCGAGGGGTTTCCAAGTGAAGGATTTCTGCGTTTGCAGCGATACAACAAATTTCTGGGCACAGAGAAAGAAGAGTTTGCTGAATGAAAAGGCGAAAGGATTCGGTTTGCAGAGAAAGAAGAAGGCGAATGGTAGGAGGGTTCGGTTTCGGTTTGCCAAAAGAAGAGAACTCTTTGTTTTTATTTTATTTTTGACAAATTTAATTTGTTAGATGTAAATAAATCCTCTTAGGTCAGGTGGGCGAAACCTGACTTAATAAATATGTTTCTTAAGTCAGTTACTTAATAAAGGCGACCTAAGGAATTTAATATGAATAGAATAATTTTTTTATTTAGTCCTTGTTAACTCGGTTATACAGGAAACCGACTTAAACATGTTACGAATATTTACAAAATTGCCACCACGTGACTTGTTAAGTCGGGTGGCTAATCCAACTGACTTAAATATTTTTTTATAAAGGTAATTTTGTACTAATGAATAATTTAAAACCATATTGCACAATTTTTGATGTAATTTTACTAAATTAAATTACCTAGTGCACCACTAGTTATCATTTTTCGTATTTTATTAATATGTGCTTACATTTTACACTTTAAAATTTATTTGGCAAAAATTTATTTGATAATAAGATTTTTCTTTTTTTTATAGAAAACTTTAGCGTAATAATAAGTTTTCATAACTACTTAATATCTATTCTATCTATACCAATATAAAAAGAGAATAACTCCTTTTGTGTGGACTTTTTTTATTGTCACTTTTACCCTTCACTCTATTCAAATATTTGTATATATATATATATATATATGTTAAAAAATATCTTTTACACAAAAGTTGGTTTTCAGTTTTTTTTCTTAGTCAAAACATAAAATTTCCCTTTTTTCTTTTATAACTAAGCACAACAAAAAAGAAGGTAATTTGT
This sequence comes from Trifolium repens, assembly GCA_030408175.1. Taxonomy (NCBI): domain Eukaryota; kingdom Viridiplantae; phylum Streptophyta; class Magnoliopsida; order Fabales; family Fabaceae; genus Trifolium; species Trifolium repens. The sequence continues at coordinate 16,313,965 of CP125839.1, read as the reverse complement.
ATATGTTTGTTGAAAAAAAACTTCCATATAAAAGTTGGTTTCAATTTTTTTTTCTTAGTCAAAAAATAAATTTTCTTTTCTTTCTTAATCTATTTTATACCAATACTAGCCGCCCCATGCCCGTTTGTGTGATCGATGTTCTCTTTTTTTTATTTGTTGTGATTAAAATTCTCTATTGTACAAATATAAATAACTACTTAATTTCCTTTTTTATTGGACTTAATTAGTTAATTGATAACTACTTAACATCCTTTTTTGTTGCGGCTAGTTATTAAGAAGAAATATATATATATATATATATATATATTACTATAAAAAAACTGAAAATATACTTTTTTGTGGAAATTGTGCTTAGTTATTAAGAGCAAAACAAAATTATTTACTAAAAAAAACTGAAAATCTATTTTTATGTGGAAGTTATTTTTTAACATATACAAATATTTAGTTTTTTTTTTGTGGTAGTTTTTTTTAAGGGTAAAATAGGTATAATGAAAAAGCCATCCCAAAAATTTGTATCATTTTTATATATAGTAATATATAGTAATAGATATAAAGAGAATACCTCTTTTGGTGTAGAATTTTTGTTACACCTATTTTACCCTTTTAAAGTTGCCATTTTTTATTTAAAAAAAAAAAATTGACGTTTTTTTTTTCATAACTACTAGGTGCAACAAATAAGGAGGTTACATGGTTAACAAAAATTATAACTGCACGCTATATAAAAGAGAAAATAAATAAATAAAAATAAACAAAAAAAGATAACCGTGTATAAGTTAGATAATAGAAATTTCATATCACACAGACAGACACATTGTCTGGCCCGCGCTAGTTATTATATAGTTATAATAGAATTTAATTTATATTTAATTTATTTACACTGTCTGTGTAAAGTTATTTTACACTTGCATCCAATAATATATTATCACATCATGTAATACATTTTAAAACATATGATGTGTCATATTCGTTAAATAATGTGGCTACACACTATTTGATGCATGTGTAAAAAATAATATACATAACAAATAAACTCTTTATCTCCTTAAAAAAATAAAAAATATAAATTAAACTCTTCATAATATAGCATATTTTAATAAATAAATAATTACTCACCAAAAAAGTATAATTAAAAAATAATTGTAATCTGGCACACCAGTATAAGATGTTGTATACGATGTTACAACACTATACCAGATTTGATAGACAAAGTATAAAATAATAAATAGTGCAGAAATAAACAAACACAGAGTGATTTGTTAACCCAGTTCAGCGCCAAGCGCAACCTACTCTAGGGGATACCAATCCAGGAGGAAATCCACTAATAGCCCTAGTTATAAGTCTTACAGCAAACTCCTCGTTTACAACTTATCACCTAGCGACTATACATATGCACTTCTACCTAGGAACTCCTAGGTATGAGTTCCCAACTCACTCCCTATTCTCAATAGTACGGACAACACTATTGTATCAACTCAGTTTGTGGAGACACCCGCCTACACACTAGACCACTCTTACCTAAAGGCTTTGAGTGATTCAAATACAACACAATCCTAACTTCGTGCTTCAAAGCTTTGGAGAGGACAACACACACAATAACTATCTCCTTGCTTAAAAGCTTCAGAGACAATTACAGTTTACAACTCAATAACACACAGTCCTAAACTTGCATCAATGTGACACAAGAAAGGCTCACAAAATAACACAAGCACACAAAAACCCAAAGACGCCTAAACTCGATACACGCTTGAACAACTGCCTCATTAGGTTTTTCGTCCCTCAATATATATCTGGTAACATGGGCTTCAGAAGATCTGACCCAAAAGAACATCCAGCTCACAAAGTAAAAACAAATCATATCTTAAAAGATTAGATATGTTTTGGAAATAAGTCATCACAATAATTCCTAAAACAATCTTTAAATAAAAGTTATGTTTAGAAAATAAATCCTTTCTTAATGCACACGCAAGGACTGAAGAAAGAGAAAAGATCTTCTCTTAAAATAAAACGCGCGCATAAAAGATACGCCAGCTGGCGCGCACACGTCAGGTTCCGATGTTGTAACATTTCATACCACATCCTGCTTGAATATTTGTTTTACCAAAATGCAGCCAATAACCAAATATCCAACAATAATTATATAAGATAAAATAAAATAATTATACATGATAGAATAAAATCTTATTTTAAATACTCATTAAAACTCACAACACAGTTTTAGTAGTATGTTAGAGGTCGTAACTTCATTGTAAAATAAAAAAAAATTCATCAAAACTTATTTTGGTAATTATACATCTAAAATCAATTTTGGTTTAAACTATCAAAACAACATGAATTTTGCAAGACCGTTAGGCAAATGCTAAAAAGAACACCAAACATTTTTAAGTTTGTTAAATAGTAAGTATTTGTAAAAAAATTTATGAAAATATGTGAAGTCAATACATTGAAATTGAAATGTTCAACTTTTTGAATAAATTATTTTCTTAAATGAAATATTTAAACAGTGCCCCGCCCCAGAAACACTGGTTTTTTTTAATGTCTGAAGCACGTTTAGCAAGACCTTAAAAAAATATTTCTTTTGACTCAAGAAAAAAAAAAAAAAAGATTTTTTCTACTCTACTCCTTAACTTGTGGGTATATTTACCCCTCAATAATGATTTAGACGATATAAATTTTATAAAATACACCGTTGGATTGAAACTTTATATCATAAAGATCATTTGTGTGAAATGTGTAAAATTTTCAGAAAAATTCAAAATCATTTGATATATTATTGAGATACATATAGATTAACAGTGTTTAAGAAAAACACACAAACTATTAATTTTGATGTGTCCCAATAACTGAATAACATATCAAATAATTTTAAATTTGTCTGAAAAATTTCACAAATAATCTATATAATATATGGAGTTAAGTGAGATAACATGACGAAAAATGTAATTGTGATTAGTCGATAATATAAAAATTATTTTACACAATCAGAATATTTTTTTTCTCTTCTTTAAAAAGCATATTCCACAATACAATTATTGGGACCCATAATTCAAAATTAAAAAAATGGCATGGCTACCAGAAAAAAAGGAGTCGGCCAACTATTTGTACATGTGTAAAACTTATTTGTACACAGGTCCAATTAAATTATATCAAGTTAAACACTCTATACATAATTCTTTTTTTTTGACAAATACAAATTTTATTTAGAATCTCTAATTTTCCATTTAATGAAAAGTGGCGGATATCCTCTAATTTTATATATAAAATAATTTTTTTTTATATTAATTGAACAATTAATAGATCTGATTTATATTATAACTAAATCTATAGTTATTCAATAAACATAAAATTAAAATTGAACTTAAAGTCAACGCAATTAGTTTAAGTGGTAAAGTTCTTACCCTTCTAACATATACAATAAATTTTTATACATATAATATGTTAAAAAAAACTTATAATACATTTTTTTATGTTTAAATAACACATCTTAAAGATATAATGTAGTTAAAACTTGAAAAAGCAAAAGGAAAACAAAAATTCACATATCAAGAAACCTTACTTGTGTCAAAAATAAAAAAACCTTACTTTTCTTATTAAAAATTCTAAAATTTTATAATCTATTTTAAAACTAATATTATGTATTAATTTCTCCTTGTCTCTTGTAATTTTCCAATGAATATGTTATTCTAACTAATGCATAGCATTGAAATGGATAAAAGGTAGAAATGAAATTGTGTACTCTAATTTAATGTTTATTTCTTATATAAATGACCAATTTTTTTTTCTTTTAAATTGTTCCTTATAAAAAGGACGAGAGAGTAAAAAAGATTTTTTTTTTTTTTAAAAAAGAGTTTAATGGAAATCCTCTATCAGTATAAATTAATTTTACATCGATATCCCATAGAAATCAAATATTTTTTAATGTCATACAATTACAGGGAGATATAGTGAGATGATTTGACGAAAAGTGTAAAATTAGTTTACATGTATACATTTTTCTCAAAAGAGTAACTAAAGACAAAAAATATAAATCACAAAATTAATAAAAATTAAAAACAAACAAAAAATTAAAAAGAAAGAAAAAGAAAGAAAAGACTTGGTTTTGTTCTGTTTTGACTCTCTGCACATTGCAACAACACAAACAAGTATCATTCAAGATTCACAGTAGAGTGTGTGTGATCATGAATGATCAAAACAACTCCGAAGTTTCTGAAAAGAGTATAAATGATAAACCTGTTCGTGTTTATGCCGATGGAATTTACGATCTATTTCACTTTGGTCATGCTCGTTCTCTTGAACAAGCCAAAAAATCGTAATTTCAATAAAAACCTCTTTTTTACTTTTGTTTCATTCAAATTTGTATTTTTTTTAACACCCATCTTTGTTAATTTCATTTTTCTTTTGAAAAAAATGTTTTTTTATGATTTTTAGTTCAACCCCATTTTTTGTTGTTTTTGGGTTGGTTGTTAATTGTCATGATCTATACTTCAATTTTTGTTTGATCATATGTTTTGTTGTTTTTAGATTGGTTTGGTTTTTATGATTTTGAGTTCAATTTTGTGTATTTTCCATTTCCAAATTGGGGTTCTTGCATGTTTTTTAGTTGCATGGTATGATGAATTAGTTTATGATTTATGTTTTTTCTTGTTGGATCTAATTAAATTGTTGGAGTTTTTGTTTGGTTGAAGTTGTTTATGTTTATGTTATGATAATGGTTTTTTGTTGTTTGTTAATTGAAGGTTTCCAAATACTTATCTCCTAGTTGGATGTTGCAATGATGAGACCACTCACAAGTATAAGGGTAAAACTGTTATGACTGAGGCGGAACGCTATGAGTCTCTTCGACACTGCAAGTTCGGTTTTTTTCTTATTCCGTTCTTTTTTGGTTAAATTATGACTTATTATTGCTGATCTTTCGGTTTTTGATGTGTACTTTGGTTAGGAAGGTTCTATTTTGTCATAGAATAGTAGTTGTGTTAGATCGTGTTTAGATTGACTTGTGTTTGAAATTTACTCGATTTTCTTTCTGCGAGGAATTGAATAACTCCGTCGTATATATCATAATAAAAAATTGAACAGTCCAGTTTTTATCGGTAATTTGTTGCGAGAATAGTGGAATATGGTCAAGAGGTGGCAATTCAACGATGGCATGGTTGCTTCTAGTGAAGAGGCTAAGTGTGATGTCAATGAAATGTCGTATGCCAGATTTTCTTTTCCCGTTTTCTGTAGTTTATTTTGAGTTCCATTATGCATTTTCGAAGTGTGGGATCTGATAAGATGACCTGTTATAACAGGTAATATTCTATCCTCGTCGGTGAGGGAGTTTTATTCTCCATCACCATAGACGTCGCCCACTTTGTTGGGCTACCGATTGTATGGTTTCTGATCTGGATACTCTCTGACCATGATACTTCTGTTGACTGTTTTCAATAATAGATCGATGAATTGCGTGATTAGAACTGTGAAAGCTAGTGTTATGTCAAAGTATTATGGTGCCTTTGTGGACTCTGATAACTGGCCGAGTACAATCACTCGAATTTTAATGTCAAAGTATTATGGTGCCTTTGTGGACTATGTCGGATCAAAATATTGGTTTCTGATAAGCGCTTGCACTATACTGTAGCAGATTTTGAACAAATCGTTATTGTTATGTGACATGCTATTTAGTACAAAATGTTGTCAAATGACAGCTATAGCACCGATGCATAGCAGAATTTGAATGAACTGCTATGTTCCCAATCCGCAATTGATAGCACTAAATGTATTAACTTTGAAATAGTTTTCCTTTTGTCACCTCCTAAAATCTCAAGAGTGGTTGAAATCTTCCATTTAAAAAATTGCGTTTAGATTCCCAAGTAGCGCATATTAGACCTTTTTGTTTTCTATATACTTGTTTTCTTTCATTTTGGATTGGTAAGCAGTTCAATTGTACTTGCTGCAGGTGGGTTGATGAAGTTATTCCCGATGTGCCATGGGTAATCAATCAGGAGTTTATCGACAAGCATCAAATTGACTATGTTGCACATGACGCTCTTCCGTAAGATTAACCAGTTCCAGCCTAGCTATTTTTCTAGTTTGATCAGTGTTCTAAATTTGTGAATAATATGCTTGCAGCTACAATCTGATGAATTTAAGTTTCTTAACTAGTACATGGACACGAAATTTTTAAAAAAAAAATAATATAAATAACAGAATGCAACGTCCTGAAATTTTGATTATACTTCTATTCTATTCTATCTGTGCGACACTGTTCTTGTTAGAACTTATTCTGACCGATACCATATCCACAATGTTCTTATATATTCTCGTATATGTTAATACTTGGTTGTTCTATTGCCATAGTTATGCTGATACAAGTGGAGCTGGAAAAGATGTCTATGAATTTGTAAGTTCGAGTAATAGAACTTACCTTCTAATTTAGTTTCATATGATTCATTGTTCTTTCTGGTTTCTTATTTTTTTCTTCAGTCTCTTCCTCGTTTGGCTGTGTCATTCTGTATCAGATTAGCACTTACTGTAAATATCTCAAATTTTGCAGCTTTGATCGATGACCTTATGCCTATTAATTTCTTATACAGGTTAAGGCTATTGGAAAATTTAAGGAAACAAAGCGGACCGAAGGAATTTCTACATCTGATATCATAATGAGAATCATCAAAGATTATAACCAGTATGTAATGCGTAATTTGGATCGTGGTTATTCAAGAAAGGAGCTAGGTGTTAGCTATGTCAAGGTTTGTTCTTCTTGTCAGCTCCTTTTTTTTTTGCATACCCTCAATATTTTGTTAATCAGCTGCCGTATTAGTGTTCTTTCTCTCGTATTTGCAGGAGAAAAGATTGAGAATGAACATGGGACTTAAGAAATTGCAGGAGAGAGTGAAGAAACAACAAGAGACCGTGGGAAAGAAGGTACCAGCGTAAATCCTGAACTATCTTATTATGGATTGGCAAGGTTGCAATTGTATTTGTTATTAATATATTGATCGTTATTTGTTGATGCAATTGTATTTAATTGTTTTGGAAATATATGCTTTAATTGTTTGGATCCGTTTCTCGGTTTTTCATAATCTCTATTACTAGTTTTAGTTTAGTAGAATTTCTATTCTAGTTTCTATTAGGATTATTCGAGTTTGTTGCAATTTCTTTGTTATTTGGAGTGTAAATACAGCTTATAAGACTTTAGAAATCCTCACCTTTTGAAATAGCTTTTAGGGTTGAGTTAGACGTAAAATCCAAATATTAAGATGGTATCTGAGTCTATCTTATCTTATGTTATTTTGGCAGTGCATTTGTTCAATGTATCCGAGTAACTTTCAATGTATGATAAGCTAGACTGTGTTGTCAAACTTTGCAGATAGGAACAGTGAAAAAAATTGCTGGCATGAACCGTACTGAATGGGTTGAAAATGCTGATCGATTAGTTGCTGGATTTCTTGAGATGTTTGAAGAAGGATGCCACAAAATGGTTGGTTTAATATAAAAGATAATTAAATTTTGCATGCGAATCTGTTAATTTCTTGTAAAACTTCTGACCGACTGAATTGATTGGTTTACTGATAGGGAACGGCAATCAGAGACAGAATTCAAGAACAACTGAAGGCACAGCAGCTAAGATCTCTTCTTTATGACGAGTGGGATGATGATGATGGTGACGAAGAATTCTATGATGATGAATCTGTTGAATTCTACAGCGACTAAAGTGACAAATATGCTTGTTTATTTCCAGATTCTAAACCAATCGTAAAATTGTGTCGTTTGTGTAAAATATTGGATATATGTCATACATGCAAGTATGTTTTAGACAATATTTTCCTTTATACATAGTTTGATATCTATTTCCTGTTAGAGATATTCCGTGTATTCTAACGAGGATACAACTGTTGATCAACGGTGCAATGTCTGTAGAGAATTTAAATTCGCGAGACATGGTCGAGTTCCAACGTAGATTTTCCGCAACAGTGCAGTCTGTCCAACTGAATGCCTACCTTTGGATTCGATTTAAAAACAAATTTGATCGCATTGACTTTGCGGTTGTAGAGGATACGAGTTTGAGATGACCTCGACTTGTGTCATGGAAGATCATGACTATAAAATGTCCAGAAGGAATAGATAAGTGTTTCCACTGTAAAACATTTATATTTATTTATACTATCTTCACTCATATATATGGGATATTGAGAATGTAAAACATCAATATTGTCAACAAGAGTCTAATTGTGATATGAAATATTATTTATAGTATATAAAACAATAATGATAATGATGTATGCAAAAGTTTGCCACGAAAGTTAACAATGTATAACCTAAGAACATTTAGATAAAATGGCGTGGGTTTCTTTTAAAAGTCTTGGATTTGATCTTTGACTTGAACATGGAGAGTTTGACACTCATTTTTATTTCACCAACTCAATGAATTAGTGTTTACGGTTGCGTTCTGAGGGAAAAAAATTAACAATATAAGTTATTTTTAAAAATATACAACTAATTTGACATTAATCGAAAGAGATAAAAGATCTATTTGAAACTTTAAATAAAATTGTAAATTTTAAACAATAATAAAGTAATCTAAGTGATAAGATATTCGAGTCTCTTTAAATAAAGTCATGAATTTTATCATTAATTTTTGTCTGCAGAAAAATTCAATTAGGAAGAGATAACTCACCATGTTTATCTCATATGTAATTTAATGAACAACATCGCATGGTCACAAGATCAAATAATTAAGCTAACGTGTCCTGGGAGCACTAATACAGGATACTAAAAAGAGCAACTTTTGCATTGTAAATAGCATTTTTTATACCTTTAAAAAGTAAAATACACATGTTTCAATACTTTCTTACCTTATTTAGTTCCTTAACTAGTGCCTCAGGGACACTAGTTAGCATTTTCCAATAATTAAAGAATCACTTGTGTAAAACTCACTTGTGTAGTTTTGTAAAAAAAAAAAAAAAAAACTATGATAATTTAACATGTCAATATGTAACTAATCAAGATTTAACATCGTAGAGTGATCATCAGCCACAACCATGAATTGAGTCATGTAGACATCATTGTTGACTGTTGAGGCATAAACAAAATATGGATGAATGGATTATTAGTAATAATAAGCATAATTCTTTATGAATGCATATTCTCTTCCGACATATACAAGTGTGTGATAAAGCCACATTTGTCCCATCACATTGATATGATTAAGATTTTGTGTCTTTATCATATGAAACAAGAAAACCACCATTTATAACTGGATTTATTGATTGAGTTCAATATAAATATATTCATCCATAACTTTGCCCCCACCACTTCAATGTCTTCATTTCTTTCAAACTAAGACAAAACAATACGTTCAATCAAAGTATGTGGCCAAAAATAATTAATGAAGATGTAGAGGGCACTTAGCTAAACCACAACACCTGGCTGATCTAAATTGGCTCTTAACTAAATAAATGATTAATGACTTTCATTTTCTTAATTAATAAAAATGTTTTTCTGTCATGTGCAAAGTTGTACATGTTAAGAAGTTTAAAATAAGAAATTTACATTGTTACTTGTGCATTTTACATTAAATGTATAAGTTTTTAATAAATAGTTGTTGTTTTTAATAAAAAGTTACTCCTTCCGTTCCAAAATATAAGTCACTTTGGCTATTTTACACAAATTAAAAAAAGTAATCACTGCTGTATGGAAAAGAGAAATTATGAATTAGTTTACAAAATTGTTCCTCATTAATGGTATAAAAAAGATAAATTGAAGAATTAAAAGAAGAAAGAGAAATAAATAGTTAAGAGTATAATAGGAAAAAGAGTATTAAATGCTTTATAGGTAATATAAAGTGACATATAATTTAGTACAAATTTTTTTTCTCAAAATAACTTACATTTTAAAACGAAGGAAGTACTACTTTTGATTACTTTAACATGTGCAATGTTGCACATGTTAGACAAACTCTTAATGAAATAATCAAAGTAACATAAATTTTAGTTGTTTTGTTACTATCAACTCAATTTTTATGTTAAAAAAAGTATTACTCATAGTCTAAATATGACCAGTATATTGAGGTGTCTGTATTTAGTGTAAAAAAATGTGTTGTTCCAATAACTCAAGTGAACAGTGACATTGATGTTTCTTAGATTAATTGATCTATAGTTCAAATGAATTAGAATTCTCTTCTACCCTTTTGGTCCAATCTTCTCTCCTTTTTTCTAATTCAACGGCGAATGACTCATAAAAAAAATCTAAAAGAGAGAAAAAAAATGAATGAATGGTTTGAGATTGATGGTAAATAAACATAAGAAAAAAGATGAGAGGATCCAAATCCCGATCAAATTTTGAGTCTTTGGAAAAAAAAGGGTTACATTTGACTCCTTCTTTATAAGACTAAAACCCTAAACGACAAAGAAAATAGTTTGCTCTTATTCTTATTTTCTATCATAATTTTCTCTTACCAATATTTTTTTCTCATTACTATTTATCAATATATTCAAAAGTTATTTTTAATTTACTGAAATATTTATTCCATAGTATTTTTTATAATTTTATTCTCTTTATTCTACCATTTTCTTCACGTTTTATTTAAGATTTACCATTGAGCTAAGATATCAAATGTATACCAAAATGACATTACATGGTTGTGCAAAAAAGTTTTGCCCATAAAAAAATACAACCAACAACATGTGTCACAGTTGATAAATACTTAAGTCTTTTAATTATTTGGTTTTGGGTTTGATTTCTGATCGAAAATATTTGTTGGAAGAGGTTAAAAAATACATTGCTTCATAAAAAAAGAAAATAATACAAAAAGTTTCACAACATTTCTATAAAGCACATCCTATCTGTTATAGAAAACAAAAAGTGAGAGATTATTTTTCTTAGCTTTTTACCATGAAAAATGGATCCAAACATTTACTATGATATGAAAATTGTTACAAAAACTCAAACTATGATATGACAATGCTTAAGCAATGCATAGAATCATTGGACTTAATCATTTCCCTACAATTAGGACAAGAAGAATGAGAAAGTAACCACATATCAATACAAACAACATGAAAACGATGATTACACTTTGGTAGCAACTTCATGTTATCACCATCACAAAATTCAGCTAAGCAAATGGCACAAATAGAATCCAAAGATGGAGGAGTTGATCCAGCTGAATGAGTTTTATAAATTGATGTTGGCAAAGCAATCATTTCTTTCTTCTTGAGTCCAGAATTGCGCCTTCGAGAAGTGAACCATTGTAGAGGTTCGGTAAGGACACGGTTCGCGCATTGGAACACACATTGTAACATTGTGTTTAGGCCAAGAGCACAAAGTAAAGCACAAACTATAGCTGCTACTAGAACCATAGAATTGAGACCATGTTGTGTAGGAGGATTGGTACATGGTTTGCTTATTGTGGGACTAATTGTTGGAGTTTGAGAGTGAATTTCAGCCATGGAGTGTGTTAATATAACTAGGTTGATGATTTAGTTATTAGGATGAAATTTGGTACATAAATTAAGTGGTGAACATTTACATAAAGACACTATCACTAGTCATATACATATATATATATACTTCCTTCTAATAATCTTTTTCATTTTTCAAAAGTACATTTTCAAAATATCTTTCATGCATGAAAACTTATTTCATGAAAATAAATGAGTAAATAAAATATAAATTTTGTATTAATTTATACTTAAAATATATTTTAAATTAATGACTAATTTTATTTTTTTCTTATAAAAAATATATCATGAAATAGAATTAATAATCAACAGTTAAATTTATTTATATTTAAAATTATCCAATATGAGTACTTTTTATCTTTTATTATTCGAAATTAAAGAGATCAGTATGTGATATAGGATAGACATTTATAGTGGGGTAAAGGGACATGAAATATTATTGCTTACTTAGTATTCCACTTTCTTTGTCTATGCACTTCAAAGATTTGAAGGAAAAAAAAAAATGTGAATTTTGTCTACTTTGCACTCTTTCCTCTGCCTTATGTTTCCTTAAGCTTTTACATATGTACCCAGACTCATTTATCATTCATGTTCATATTTAATTGCATCAATTGCTTGTTTTATTTTTGTCTCCTTTGTTTTCTATTTTACAATTAACAGAAGCAACTCAAGATTTTTTCTTTCTATTATATATGAAGAAATATTTAATAATAAAAAGCAATATTTTTGTGTGTAAATAAAAAATGGAGTATTTTTACGGGAAATTGTGGAGACTAATACATCGATCTAAGAATTTAGGACAACAAATGACAACCAATGTTGTCAGATACTAGTTCTTACGTCAATTGGTTTTGGTCAAGTGAAGTCGAAACGTAGATTCAACTCATAAACTCGTAGAGTTTACCTTATATTAAAACAAACATATATAATATATATTTTAACATATTTACTTTTGAACGAAATTTGAAATTAATAATTTTATTTTAAACTTAGAAATTTAAGTGTTATGAATATTTATTAAAGAAAATATGACAAAATTAATATATTATTAATTTTTAGTTAAAAATAAATTTAAAATATTAGATAATTCATACTTAATTGAATTTCCCTCATTCTCATTAGTTAAATATGACTATAGTCATGCACTTCAATGACTAATAACACAACAACTATATGCCCATCAATATATCTTGTAAAGAAATAATATTTCTCTTATCTTTTTTCACGTATTAAATATGACTTTTCGAATCATGCATGTTATGTGAGATTGAATATTATATATGATTGAAATACAAAGTGAGTGTATATTTAACCCTTATTTTTTATTTTATTTTTAAGAAACCCCCCTTTTATATTATGTATTTGTTTTTGCAATATTAATGTATCTATTTTTATCAAATAACTTATTATATTTAAGTGACCACAAATCTACAAATCTTAGCTCAACTTGCAGAAATGTCGAAATTTCTTAGTCTAACATCATTTCGTCTATCTACAAAGAAAGCTTAATATATTTAAAAAATCACATAAATTTTGCAATATTATATTATTTTATCAAAATATAATTACTTATTTGTTTTTTTTTTCTCACTTGTTTTCCAAATTGGACCATCTCCTTTTCTTTTCTCTCTGCCTCTCCTAACTCTCTATAGAGAGTTAGGAGAGAGAATGAGAGAAAAGAGAAGGAGAGGATTAAAATCCATTGTTTTCATCTATTTTTTTTGCTATTGTTTTAGTTTTTTACGCACAAATGTATAAAAATAGGAGACATTGTTGGGAAAATACGTGTACTAAAAATTTATATATGTGTCTAACTCTGAATATACTCCCTGCGTTCCTCCGTCCCATTTTATTGTTGGCAACCAATACTCCCTGCGTTCCTCCGTCCCATTTTATTGTTGGCAACCAATCGGGATCATCTGAGGCCTCATCGTTATCGGTCATACCATTGATATACCCTTCAATGTCGTAATCAGAAAAATCATGGTCACCTCTTATTATGGTATTGAATAAATGATGTACTCCTTAATTGTTAACATATAAAAAATAATCACATGTGTAACTCCTTAATTATTAACATATACTATTATAAAAAAAAATTGTGTGTCTATGACTCTATCTAGATATGATATTGTATTTATTACTAATATGATAAAATTGAATTTTTAAATTGACTAAAAAAATTAAGTTTTTGAATCGTTGGGTGAAAATTGCGAGTTTAAATGATTTTACTGATTTTATAGGGAGTTAAATCGTGTAAACTCGCTTTAACTTCTGATTTTACTCAAAATAATTTTAGTTTACGATTTAAAATGAAATTTTAACAACCTTGATGACAACTTAAAAAAAAAAAAAAAAGAAATTAGCGTTGCTGCATTTTCAAAAATTTGAATTCATAGTCTTTAATTAAGTAAACAAAATCTAAACCGTCTCATGAAATCTAAACCGTCCAATGAATATTCTTTAATACATTAAGGAGAAATCTAAACTCTGCAGGTAGCTTATAGCTTATAGTTAATATAATTTTTGGCAGCGACATTTTTGTTACAAGTTGTTACAATCGAAGACTGATAAGATCCCCCAATTAGCCTTAATAGTGTCAAACAGTTCAAATAAAAAAGAAGCATCAGTTGCGACTTTATGGGTTTCGAATGAGGTCGGCTGAAATTTTGTTTGGAGGCGTCGTTTGTTCATGTGGGAGACTGTGTTGCTGGAGGAGTTAATTTCTCTGTTAAACTCGGTTACTTTGTCGACAAAAGCAGATGGATGGGGCTGGAAATTGGAGCAGGAAGAAGGTTTTACAGTAAAATCTTCCTATAATTTTGTGTCTTGTTTGCTTGTTGATAGAAATCAGGTCCATCGGGAGCAAGAGACGGCGTTTAAAGTCATTTGGAAGTGTATGGCGCCATCCAAAGTTGCTGGTTTTGTTTGGATGGTGCTTCTTGATAGAACGCCGACGCGTGAGAATTTGGCTCGGAGGAATATAATAGATGCAAACGGTAATCATGGCTGTGTTTTCTGTGGAGATAGTGTCAAATCAACATCCCATTTGTTTTTATATTGTAAAGTGGCTTTACAGGTTTGGGAGAAGGTGTTTGCTTGGTTAGACTTGAATTTGATGCTTCCTCATACTATTTTGTCTCTGTTGAATTATGTGGCGATTTTTCTGGGTAGCACACGGGTTCGTCAGGGGCTGGTCACGATTTGGTGTGCGGTTTTATGGATGGTTTGGCGGCATAAAAACCAAATTATTTTTTAGAATGGGGTGGTTGATGCAGCCACTATTTTAGAAGACGTAAAAATTGCCTCTTGAAGTGGTGGTTAAGGAAAGGTGAATCTCAATTGAGCTTGTTCTATGAATGGAGTAAGGAACCGGTGCTTTGTTTGAAGAGGTGACAGTTTCGGACGGCTGTTTCCAGCAGAGGGTTGTTATCGATTTTGTCCCTTCTGTTTCCTTATGAATGTTGTTTTCCTTAGCTGTAGTTTTTTAGCTGGCTTGTTTTTGTGGCATGTTGGTTTGTTCTTTGATATTTGTTTTTATGCTTGTATTGTAAACTTTTCATGAGAGCTTTTCTTTGGTACTTCTTGTGCTAAGATCTCTCCTATTTATTCAATATATTTGCAGTATTCAAAAAAAAAAAAGTGTCAAACTGTTCATCTAACAGTAAAGAAATCCCTTCAATTGTTATGTTTTTGAATCGAAGATATTTTGCTTTGTTCACACCAATCAAGAGAGCTTTAAAGTTAGCAATCGTCTCATTGGTGGCACCAAGTCGTAATCTCCAATATTTTACAAACATATATGGTCATGATTGTAATTAAAATTAATAATACATACCATCGACTTGTAACAACCTAGAACAAAATAAGTCGCTGCCAAAAATCATATTTCTTATAGTAGTTGATGACTGATGGATGATAGATTCTAGTTTATAATTGAGAAGTTAATTGAAATGTTTAGTAAAATTAGCGGTTCAATTATCTTATTCCTTATAGCTCAAGTTTGTTACATAGAGCAATGCAATTTCTTTGTTAAATCTTCTAGTATACGAGGAATACAGATGCTGCCAGAAGAGGCATTGTTGTATTTGAAGAATGAGTGTTTCTGGAACTAAGATCTTTGCATCATTTGTTATGAAGAGTATGACCACTAGCATGATCTCTGGTGTCGTGTAATAATCTAATCCTCATGGTGTATAAATATGACGATTTCCAATTGTATCAAACAGTTTTGTAAATCAATACAATTGAGCTCGTCTTGCGCCTATCGCTGTGTTTAGCTTCTTGTCTCTTTGAGTGTGCATTGAACCTTTCTGCTGCAAACATGAAGGTTAAGCTCACCTTTTCACAGTGATAGTGATTTCCACACTAGACAAAATATTAACAATACTAACATTTGACGATTAAAAAAAAGTATACAATTTTACACATTCCAGCACGAAAATAAAATAAAATAGAACAAAGTAAAAAATCCATAGATGGCAATGCCAATGAATATATTATATAAACTTTCCTTTATATAAAATCACAATTTAATTTATCAAAGATAAGACACAAGAAAAAGCTAAAAATATATATCCATGAGCTAACCTCATTGTTCAACAAAGAAAGAAACAACACCATGAACTGGTTTCTCACTTTCCACAATTACAACATTATTTGACACATTACTCACTAAATGTGCAACAAACTTTGGTCCCTCTAATATATAAAATGAATACTGAAAATTATTAATTCTATTAGGAAACACCAAAACATTTGAAAAATCTGCCACCCATTTTGTGCCATTACAATCCACATTCAGCTTCCCAATTGTTGATCTCAATCTCATACCAATCACATTGTTCCTATCAATCACCACTTGATCAATGTTACTAAATTTACCATCTAATGTCACTATTGGAACTTTATTATTAGGATTTCCACTAAACATATTGTTAATAATATTTAAACCATAAACTTTCCCTTTAATTGACTTCAAAACAATATTAGCATCCCCTAAGAAAAATCCATTGGTAACATGAACTTGAACAGGATCTTCCATGACTATAGAATTATAATCCATGTAACAATTATCAATTCTAGTTTGTGAATTTCCTGCTAATTTCAACAAAATACCAATTCCTCCAAAACCTGTTGCTTTGTTGTAACAATGCACACCTGTGATCATGTTAGCTTGTCCTCTAACAACAATTCCAATGGCTGCGGAAAAAATCGCGACATCGGTGATTGCATTGTCATTGCTAGAAAGATCGATTGCGGTTCCTGAGAATTGTCTTTCGCCTTTGTCTCCGCCGACTGTTGAGTGCTGTCCAAGAAAACAGTTTGATATGAAGGTTTCATGGCCACTTTGAACTTTAATTCCTTCGGTGGCGAAATGAAGGAAGAAACAATTGTTGATTCTGATTCTAGCCGAATCGACGATGAATATACCTCCGCATCGGTAACTCGAATCGAAGAGGATGTCTCTAAATGTTATGTCTTCATAGTAAATTCCTATTGTTTGTTGAAGTAATTTGTTGTTGGTTGCATTTTGGAGCATTTTGGAATTTGATGCACACAATTCAACAAGGTGTCTATTAGTTGGAAATGTATCAGAAGCTCTCAAGGTTCCTCCTATTACCTTCAATCATTTCATGTACAAGTGTAAGAATGTTGATGGATAACAATGCAGATGCGGAAAATTGAACCGAAGATCTTAGCACACACAAACATTATATTCTACCACTAAATCACCGATACAAATTTGTTATTTTATGAACAATCATAATATATAACTATTATTTTATGGTCCCAAAATTTTGAGGCCCGGTGCCATAGCCCACCCTATACTTGCTATGGGTCCGGATGAGTGCAGTGTATATGTATACAAGATTAAATTATTTTATTCTATTTGAATCGTAGGGTTGCTCATTTTCCAACACAATTGCTAGACAGACATTTTGGTCAAAGCTTTGGTGTTCTAAAGTCAAGGGTTTCTAACACAAGTTGTTGGTCATCTTTATTATCGTTAGGTGATAGCGAGTTCAAAATTTTCGGAGGTTTGTGAGTGAGACTCACATTTATGATACTGTGTTTTCCTAAGTACTAGTACCATCATATTCAATTCATGAACATTTTTGGCGCCAATTAAAACAACGTAGATATGATCCTGCGAGTATAATTCAGTTGATAGAGACATTACATTTTATATGTAGGAGTTGGGGTTCGAACCTCAGACACTATATTTATTCATCTTAAAAACGTGAAATTTTAACCACTAAACTACTTGACAAAGAAAACACAACATAGATATATTAGTATTACACTTAAGCAAGAAAACTAAAAAATTACCAATAGTTATCATATCTAATTCAAGTTGTAATGTAAAATAAAAAACTAAAAAACAAAATTCACCAAAAAATGAAAAAAAAAAAATTACATAAAAATAATGGAGAATGACACCTGACATTTCTATAAAAGTATATTAAAGTTACTATTATTTTCTGTTAAAAAAAAGTTACTATTATTTTAAACAAAAAGCTAATTTTATATAACAAAATAAGGGATCAACAACAAAGTGCATAAATTAAAGTAGGAAAGGAGGACAAAGATATAAATAAATTAGGAGAAAGATTATTACCACAAGATTACCAGCAGAGGAAGGAAATGTAATAGGTTTGCTTATTTTATAGTTTCCACCTTGAAAATCAATGACAGCACCTCCAAGGTCTCTAATTCCTGGCAACAATTCAAGTCCTTTATTATCCATCTCAAATGCATCTTCTATAGCTTTCATAATGGCATCACTGCTTTCATTTTCCCCTGTTGGGTCTGCACCATACTCTATTGGGTACACCACTCTCCCACTCTAGTTCATTTTCAAAAACCAAAACCATATGCAAATAATTAATGAGATTGTAGTTGTTTTATAATTTTTTTTTTATTTTGATAAACTGTCTTGTAAAAAAAATTACATTGTCGATCAATTACAATTAATTGTATCTACAATTATGACTGATTGACAATATAAAAAAAATATATGTATACTAACGTGCATACCGATTAAATTCATAAAAAAAAAGTCACAAATAGTCAACTTAGTTGAAGAGCTAAGGAACATTCGAATCGAAGGAATACTAGTTAGGACGATTTCAGTTCAAACTCGAAAAACTAACATAACTCATCAACACTTGTATATCTAAATAAAAAAAAATATGCTAGAAAAATTAGAAAATGAAATAAAAATTTAATTTTTATTAGTTTATCACATACCCTTTTTGTGTATGAAGATGATGGAGAAGGAGAGGGTGGTTGGGACAAGGGAATATCCACATTATGCATAATAGTTTTTTTCATGAAATGAGAAAGTTCAATGTGCTCATTGAAGGAAATGGTTTCTTGTACTTGTAGTATCACCAATAGTGATAAGAGAGGGGCTAAGGTTGAGAATCTCATAGTTTACATAAATTTAGTTTACAATGTAGTAATGACTTCCAAGATTTTAATTGGTTTTGATTTCTCATACATATACTAGTATATATAAGTGAAAGTAATTTTATTTATTTTTGACAAAATAAGTGAAAGTAATTTATGTAGTAGTAGTTGTACCTGTTTCCTTCTAGCTTTAAAGATACTTTATTCCTTTGTACAGCTTTGGAATTAATTTGATTGGTTGTTTCTCTACATTTGCATGTTTTCCATGAACAAAGATACATGTGTGAAGAGATTAATAAGCCTACTTTAGAATTAATTGTAGTTTTAAGGCATTATTTCTACTTTTTCTACACCTTTCTCTTTAAAGAATGTGAGTATATATATGTCACTACTTTTTCTATCTTGTGTTTTTAAATTTAAAGAGTACATGTAAATTGACAGTGAAATAATGGAATTACACCCAAATATATATATAAAATTGTCTACACCGTTAACTTTTTCTTATGATTTTTTCACATTGTTTAGAATGAGTCACTCATTTTATTGTTTCAGACGGTTAAAAAATAAATAAAATGAATGAGAGGGTGATATTTTTACTAATCCTATCATTTTTATAAGAGATAATTAGATTAATAAAAATTGATATATTTAATTTATATTATAAATTAAATATATCAATTTTTATTTGATTTAATTGTCTCTTATAAAAAGAACCGAAGATAATATTATTTATAATATATTGGTGTAATCGCCACTGCTACAAAGGCAAAATGGAATATAAGTTACTATCGACTTTTAGAGTGACAATAGCTTTTTGTTCCATATTATTTAAGTGAGTGAGTTTTTCTTTTTCTCTTATAAGTTTTTTTTTATTCCACGCTTGTAAGTTGAAGATTTTTTGTTTTTAGGTCCTTGTAGAGTGACAATAGCATTTTTGACCGCCGGTGAGTGTTTGCGGCCGATCCAGGCCGCCGCTAAATATGCTGATTTTTTAATTTTCTGGCGGTTTTCTTCACTCTGTGGTCGTTTTTTGCGGCCGGTAAATGACTGTTTTCTTGTAGTGTATTGATATGACAATTTTTTTAAGGGTCTTGCTAAACAGTGCATCGGTGCACTAGTTAATGATACCAAAAAAAGAAATAAAAAGACAAAATTAATGCTACAAAGATAACTTTTTACATCTTCAATATATTAAATGCATAATTTTCAAGAAAATATTTCTATATTAATATGTTTAACTAGTGCATCCGGTGCACTGTTTAACATTTTCCTTTTTTTAATATTTTACTCAATAATTTTTTTATAATTAACTAAAATAAAGAGTTAATAACACTTTTGTCCCTTTGCCATTTGAGTAAGTTTTAGTTTTGTCCCCTAAAAATGCTACAAAGTATTACAAGGACTAAAAACAAGAAATTTTAAAATTATAGGGATGAAAATGTTAAAAAAAAAGAAAAATACAAGGGAAAAAAAAAATCAAAACTCGTCCAAATGACAGTATCTATGGCTACTCCAAACACCAGCAGAAGCCAATGACTTGTGAGCTTATTAATGACCTTTCAAAATCTAACTATCATGAGAATTGACTTATGTTTGAAGATTTTAACATGATTCTTAATTCTAATGAAAAACAAGGAGGTAGAGATAATAGTAGTCATACTACCAGCTTATTCCATAATACTTTAATGACTAGAAATTTACTTTTTTGAAGTGAATATATGTCTGTTTGGATTAACTTATTTTTTAGCTTATGCAAAATAATTTATGCAAATAAATAAAGTTTTATAAGTTCTTTAACAAACTTAGGCCCCGTTTGGATTTGACTTACTTTTAAGCTTTTGAAATAATTTATGCAAATAAATAAATTTTTATGTTGATTCATAAGTTTTTACCAATAAAAATTGTATCTTTATAAGCTATTTTATCATAAACTAGCTCAAAAAACTTATAATAATACATAAAATTTACTTATTTGCATAAATTGTTTTGTATAAGTTTAAAAATAAGTTAATCCTAACAAACTTTAAGTGGGAGATCTGAGCTCCGACTCTACATATAAAATATTTCTTCCGTCCCAAAATAAATGACATGTTTGACTATCTTCACATTTGTCATTGTACAACTTTAATAATTAATATTTTTAATTGTCTATTATTAAAAATTGTATATTCTGAAAATATTCGTCGAGACAAATCAATAGCACTTTTGACTTTTGGAGTTTTGTTCTATAGCAAATTTTTAGTGCTATTGACTTTTGTTCATATTGAGTTTTCATCTATAGCACTTTTGGAGTTCAAACAAAAATAAATGAGTTGAATGTGGTAAGTAATATCTAGTTTTGATATTTGATATATATTATTACTAGAGGATTAAGGTTTGGTTGTGTGTGTTCATTGGTGATTAGAGAAGGTTCCTCCGATACTTTTAGTTGAACTCGTTAGACCTCAATTATGTCCTAAGGGTCCCACATTGAAGGAGAGATGGCCTGAACATGGATTTATAAGTCTGTGCAAACTCCACTTACAAGCCGGTTTTGTAGAGTTGAGTTAGACCCAACCCAATGTTCTATGATGGTATCAGTGCCTTCTCCAAGACCTGTTGTCCCTACTTATAAACATATTTTCAGGTCGTCTCTCATCCAATGTGGTACTCTTAATAGATGTCCTTGCTTTCCTTGAAAAAACATTTGTAGCTATGAAATCATTTGATTGAGTTTTCGTCTTATTGTGTGTCCTTTGTAAGTTGGGTTTTTGGTAGTTTGAGTTAATCAGAATAGTGTTGCCCCATCACAAATTTACATTGTACTCAATTTTGCTTGTGGATTCTTTGGAGATTCCACCACCATAAAAATAATGCTAAATCAATTGGTAACACCTTTTAAATTTTATACAGGAAAATTCGATTTAGCGTTCATCCACAATGGCCAGATGGGATGCAATCCTATCTCTTCCGGTACAAAATCCTCCCACCTTGGAAATTTCTTCTGATGAACTAGTTTGGTCAAAAGTCGAAGGTTGGCATGATAAATTAGATAGAGTTGCTCTAATCCCATTTGCCAGAGTTGATGATTTTGTTAGGGGTGAATCTAATAATAAAGAATGTCCTACAAGATTTCATGTTGAAGCTAGGCGTCGACGTTCTCCGTCAACGCCTTTAAAGCAAAAGGTTGATGGGATACTAGAGTATATTTTGTAAGTTGTAAATGTCTTTATTTCACATTTGATGGCATCTCTTATTCGATCATCTCTTTTTTTGTATTCCTTTCAAGTGTAGATTTTTATTCCATTTCCATGTAGGTATTGGTGTTCCTTTGGTCCAGATGATCATAGAAAAGGTGGAGTTGTACGACCAAGTCGTACTACATATGTTCCAAAGAAGAAAAATGCTGGTCGACCAAATACCAAGAGAGGTTGCACCTGTCGCTTCATTGTCAAACGCCTCATAGCTGAACCTACGGTTGCCCTGATCATATATAATAATGATAAGCATGTGGATAAACAAGGTTTGCCATGCCACGGTCCACAGGATAAAAAGGCTGCTGGAACACGTGCTGAGTTTGCTCCATATATTTCAGAAGATCTCCGACTTCGGGTTTTATCTCTTCTATATGTCGGAGTGTCAGTGGAGACTATTATGGAGAGGCACAATGAATCAGTTAAGAAACAAGGTGGTCCATGTAACCGCGACGACCTTTTGACTCACCGTTATGTTCGACGACAAGAGAGGGCAATCCGTCGTTCTACATATGAGCTAGATGCTGATGATTCTGTTAGTATCAGCATGTGGGTTGAAAGCCACCAGAGTAATGTTTTCTTCTATGAAGATTTCTCTGATTCGGATCCATTCATTCTGGGCATTCAAACTGAGTGGCAATTGCAACAAATGATTCGGTTTGGAAACCGTGGTTTGGTTGCATCTGATTCAAGATTTGGTACAAATAAATTAAAGGTTTGTTAGCGACTTTCTCACTTGAATTTTAGTAACTAGAAACATATAATTTTCAGAGTTTTAAAAAAACTAAGATCAAGCGCATTGGTAATTTATGCAGTACCCTGTTCATAGTCTTCTAGTATTCAACTCAGACAAGAAGGCCATTCCTGTAGCTGGGATAATAACACCAAAGTTTTCATGTTTGGATGCGCATCGATGGATGAGGGCTCTGTATAATAGAGTTCACACAAAAGATCCTACTTGGAAGCTGGCTGGCTTCGTAGTAGACGATCCACAATATGATATCCTAGCAATCAGGTGGGTTCAATATATCGATTAAGTAAGATAATTTCATTAATGATTGGTGCCTGTTTATAAAACTTGAATCTCTTACATATAGTTTTGTTAAAGGATAGAACCTAAACTATACATTACTAAGTGCAAAGGACGAGTGAATTTGATAAAGAAATAGCATTGTTTTGACCTTGATCTGGTCATGAGATATTGTGCTGCTTTATTTTTTACTTTTCTTCTATGATAATGCTGATGACTTGTTCAAAATTTAATATTGCTATATATTTGACATTCTGAACTATGAGACCTTGTGCTTTTCTATATCACATAAAGGAATTCAATTTATCGCAATTTATTGATTGGCAAGTATTTATATTCCATCTGTTTCTCAGGGATGTGTTTCAGTGCTCAGTATTATTAAGTTTCTGGCGGGTTCGACATTTATGGCATAAAAACATAATGAAGCGTTTGGAAACTGGTATGCAAATAAAGATATCAAGAAGGCTTGGATGGATAATGGACAAAATTTCCCGCAGTCAGGGAACCATGTCACTCTTTGAAGATTTTGTGGAGGACTTCATTGATGAATCCAATTTTATGGACTATTTCAAGGCCACTTGGTATCCTAGAATGGGTTAGTAGTATCTTTCTATACTTATTTCCATTTTAAATAAATATTTAATATTGTTTTTCTATTGTAGACTTAAATTGACACAATCATCTCTAAATTAATATAAAATGATTAATAGTTTGTACCTGTTAACTATTTGTGTTACTGTTGCTTTACTTTACATAACTTGTATAATAATATTTGCCGGATATTTCCTGAGTGTTTGTCTGTTCATTCAATGTTATTAGAATGGTGTCGATGGCGCTTCCAAAGCTATGTTAACAATAGCTTTGGACTTATTTTTCCCTTTGGTGCAGGAGCATGGGTTGATGCACTTAGAACTCTTCCGCTTTCTAGCCAGGAATCTTGTGCAGCAATCGAGTTTTACCACAACCAACTGAAGAACAGGTTGTTGAATGAGAAAGACATCAATGTTTATCAGCGTGCTGATTGGCTGGTTGACAAGCTAGGTACAAAAGTCCATTCTTATTTTTGGCTTGATGAATGCTCAGATAAAGACGATTTTGCACGATATTGGAAAAACGAATGGATGAGTGGTTTGACATCATGGCGCAAAGCACTGAAGATTCCAGATACCAATGTCTTAATGGAAGATGGGTGTGCTAAGGTGGATGACGAAGATGATCAAGATAAAGCATATATTGTATCGAACCCTGGTTCAATGTTGAGCATCTGTGATTGTTGTTGGGCAAAAGATGGCAACCTCTGTGAGCATATCTTGAAAGTTCTTAGCATCTGCCGAAGTAGAGGGTCTGTTCAACCGTCTATCAGCTTATTGCAGTATCGCCAGGTGCTAAATACCATGCTGCATTGCCCACCTTTTGATTCTTTAATTCGTGATCATGCCATGTCTTTGGCAGTTTCAGTTCAGAAACAGTTAAATACGCTGCTCGATAAAGAAAGTATCCAGACTGCTGTGGAACCTATTGAGAAACGGATTGTTATTGATATCCATCAGGAGAGCTCCAGGGTAGTTTCAGCTGCCCATGATCAAGCCTTAGTTTGTGAGAAGCATGTCGTCGATGATATTTTATCTCGGGATGATGATGGGCGTGCTGTGTGTGGAACAAGTAATACTAGAAATGGAAAATCATTTGAGATTGCTGGAGAGGAAAGTTTTCATACTGACATGGACGTTGACCCATCATCGATTTGTGTTCCCTCTTCTGGATTGCACTCTATTGATGAGATTGTTGATGAGGCATTGTGATACGCTTCAGAATGGTGTCGATGGCGCTTCCAAAGCTATGTCTTGCATGAAAGAAGCTGATGGACACTTGAGCTCCCCTTCAACATCCATGGCAGTTGAGCAAGCTGCAATTGCATGGCTGAAAATGCAGGAACAACCAAAGAGGATGTGAATGAACTTTGGATCAAATACATAGATGATTATGACTTATGAGTGTCAATAGGGATTAATTCCTTTAAAATCACCTACCCTCAATCATTATTATATGTCTAATTCTAAATATAATTTTGGTATGTTGAGGTTATTAGAGGCTACATGAAGCTGTTGGTGCACTCAAACAGTATCATAACAATAGTTGAATTTGAATTGGATGTTCCCTTCTGATTCTTCCTTGTCTACAAAGTTACAAATGGGTAATGTGAAATTAAGTCTATTCAATTCTTTTTATGAAGTACCTTATCATAACTATAAATGTACCTTATTCCATTGTAAATATATGACCTCGTTCATTGGGATGTAAAATTATTCTTATATTAAGGATTATGTACTCTTTTGACTATAAAGGGTTATTGAGCATCTGTTTAAAAAAAATGGAGGATTATTGAGTTACTCTATCCACATAAACCGTTCCGAAAATCCAGTTGTCTATATAGATTTCACCAAGTGCAAAACAATCAGGAAAAAAAACTTGAAACTGAATTATGGATTTTTCTTTTTCAAACAGAAAGCTGAGTGGTTATTAGTGGCTACATTCAAGGCTATGGCATGGGCAAGAAAATAGAGAACTGTAGTGAAGTGTACAACATGATTATATACATATTGTTTGTTAACAATATACACAGATACTTTATCAGAGAAATATAACACATTACTATAGGAGAGAAGAGAAATATAAGGCATTAGTTTTTGGCCAAATAATAACATTATTTATTACTCATTACTATGATATAAAATCTTTTTCATTCTACAATGAAGTTTTGAGTGAAGTTTAATTGGTAAAAAGACTAACAATAACAAAACTTAATCCTATAGCTCAAACCCTGTTGAGCAATAAAATTACTTTAGAAATACATAAATGATAAAGGAAATTAAAGAATACAAGAGAAAAATCTTCTCATAAAGCATGCATTTGTCCCTGACAATTCATCACAACCTTCTTCAGCTATACTTGTAAACGTAACATTCGTTTTCACTCAGTCTTACAATTTCGTCTTTTCATCTCTTCTTTTTGTCACAGTAGTAGCAGAGAGAAATGCACTTCCAACCAAAGTTGCAGCTATCTTTTACAAGTTAGAGTTAATTGTATGGTAGCTTGAAGATGATCTATCAAAATGTATGATAGCTTGATAGATAAACTGAACAAAATTAATATGTATGTGCAGAATAACAATGAAGAGTGGTTGGAAATATATATAGAATAACAATGAGATTATTCAAACAAATTAAGTAAAAGAACTCCAGCAAAAATAAACTATCTTATCATTACTTACTAGTCATACTCATATCTATATCTTGTGAAGCGCGGTTACGGAGCTACCATTGCAAATAATCTAGAAGAGTTTCAAATGCTTACATGTATCACTGTCATGGATCTAGTCCAAAAAGGATCAAGTACTTTTGGATTTCGATAGAGTTCCAGCCCCTCGCGCCTATTAACAACCTTCGATGAAATATCGTTCCATTTAGCCCTAATAGATTCGGACACATTACATGCAATGAAATATTCCAATATTTCATTAATACTCGGATATGACATCTTTGCCCCAAAAATTATGTTTCTGTTAGCCGCAAACTCTACGTGCCTCCAATCGGTGATTACTTCAGGATCTATAGGGATTTCAGTCCAAGTAAGATTCATAAGATCGAGCTCCCATAATGTTGAAACTAGATTGTGTATTTGCCGCCGAATATTGGGCCAGCGATTTGAAACCAAGAAAATTCGGCCATTAGTAGATACAAGTTTAGGTTCGTATGGAGGCTTATTAGGTCCGAATGAAGGTGTTTGAATTGAAAACCAGAACCCTTTTTCTATATCATATGCTGCAAGTTTGTAAGTCCTCGAAACAACGTAAAACATCTTGCCACAAACATTTCAAGAATAAGGAGACCCAAAATCCGAAGGCAAACTTTGTATATCAGTCCATTTGTTTGTTAAAGAATCATACATTTCTCCACTATACATTAACGAGTCCTCGTCAGTTCCTCCATGGTTTGATGACCAATCGTCGAACCCTCCTACAACAATCAATAAAAATGATCTTTTAATGCCTTTTGAACTTGAATTTGAATGATCACTTCTTCTTCTTCGTCTAATGAAAGGAATAATAGGATCCTCGGTTACTCCTAATATAGGAACACATCTTGCATATTTCATAGAATGTAATTTATGACATGACTTTCCTCCAACAATGAAGATTCCATTGCGTATACCGGCAATAGAGAACATGAACCTCCCATTGAGAAAATTTGCATTTATATCGTGCCATTTATTGCGAGATAGATCAAGTGCATGTATCTGATTAACATCATCACGAACTGAACGCGAATCAGTATCACTATATGGGAGAGTACCAAAGACATACAACCATAGATTTTGATACGTTCGAAGGAGTCTACATTCGATAATAAAGGAACTCCATCTCTTGCATACAAGCCTAGCATTCTTGAGACTTGTTAGTGGAAGACGATTAAAACACATTTCAAGAATACCATCCGGAAGAAGAAAGATTCCTGCAACACATTTCTTTGTATTGTGTTTTCTCTTCCGAAAACTCTCCTTTACCCGAAAGACACATGATGAAAAACAATCAACAGAGGTTTCTTCATCTTCTTTGGAGCCGCAAATGCGAGCACTAGATGACTGGCTTCTACTG
Source organism: Trifolium repens (assembly GCA_030408175.1). Classification (NCBI taxonomy): domain Eukaryota; kingdom Viridiplantae; phylum Streptophyta; class Magnoliopsida; order Fabales; family Fabaceae; genus Trifolium; species Trifolium repens. The sequence continues at coordinate 16,286,191 of CP125839.1, read as the reverse complement.
CTTGATTCGGTCGTATGTTGATTATTCTTTCCCATTTTGCTATTCTTGAATTTCAACTTGTGATATAACTAGCTCACATTACTGAATCCTGACATTACATTTTGACACATTGAAACTCAAATTCAAAATCTAAGCAATTGTTTATATGTCATGCTACTACAAATTCAGGACAAGCATGACTATGTCTGCATACGATGCTACTAAAAACAATTGTAACACTATCATATGATTTAAATTGCGGTTGCGGTCACCGATGCGGTAACGGTTGCGGTTGTAGCGAATGTGGGTATTATAAAATGACACTACACTGTTTATCCACCATTGTAGAGTCTTATTTTATTATCTGAACATTAATTTGAATGTGCTTATAATACACGGTTGAGATATTGTTAAAAGGTTTTTCATTAGATTTGACACAAATTAGGATTTAAAGTTCATAAATTTTATGTTTTGGTGAAAAAAATTTGAACGAACATCACTAAAATCATTTGATGCGGATTCTGATGCGGTTATAATGCGGCCATACACATCAATTAAAATTACACTGCAATTGCAATGTGATGCGGTTGCGGAGGCTACCACATCCGCAATACTGCGGACCGCAATTTAAAACCTTATGTTGCAAGTCAATAATCATATTTATAATAAAATGCTTTAGGCGAAGTAATTTCCGTTTTTTATGATTGCTTAGACATTACCAACCTTTAATTAAAAAAAATATAGAATAATCATGACTAGTTATAATATCATTCAATCCAATATAGCCAACAAGTGAGGAGTGAAAGGAACAAATAGTTACCATTCAATCCTATAGAGAATCCTCAGTTCAGGAGCTTGTGAAAAGAGAAAAAAGGTCGATGGCTAATGGCTACTCTACTGGTGTTGAGTTTTTTAGTAGTATGTCTGTTTCCTTAATAAATTCCTACTTCTACTTGTTAGGAAGTTTGTTGCTTTTACTTATTCTTTAGGATTAGGACTTGTTAAACTTGAGATTAGTGGTTATAACAACTTTTTTTTCTATAAAATTAAATAAATATTTATGATTGATAATTATAATTTATTATAAAAATATACACGAGACATATATTTATCACTAATTAATAAGTTAAATTTATTGAAATTAATAAACAACGTACGATATACATTAATATCAATCACCAAAATATCATATGCACAACCATTAGAGCAACTAATACATATATCCACATCACATATTAGTTCCAAGTAATTATTCAATGATTCCTTAATGCAACTCTAATGCATGAGGCTCTTTTAAACCTTCTGCAATTTTATTTCGATGGTGTAAGCTTTTACCAAAACAAATGAACTGCAGTTCCTTTAATAAATTTTGTTCATCATATAAATAAATTGAACGTGCATTAGATCAACTAGCCACTATCTCTAAATGAGTAGCTATTAAAATTGAGAGAAAGAATAAAAGATCACTTTAGGTTTAATGGAAAATAACACAATGTGCACTTAGTAGATACCACTTATTTATATTAATAAATAAATAAATAAATAAATAAATAAAACGATATAAATCCAACATTCTCCCACTTGGTCGATATATTCTTTTACTCACAATAATATGAAACAAAGCACATCATTCATAGCGATAGGTTCCTTATAATATCGAGTATTATCTTCTATGTATCATAATGTATAATGTCTCTAACCAAATCATATAGCTTAATGAATAAACTTACAACATTATGTTTATTCATGTTCCAAAGTTAAACTATATTTGTCAAGTGTACGTACACTTTAGAATTGAAAACATGAGAAAATATCATATATATATATAGTTTCATAAAACAAAAATCGTACTTACAAAGAAAATCTAATAGTAATCTAATTTCAAACTACTATAATTTGTGGTCGAACTCATTACTTTTGTTTGGGTATTGTAAGACCCAAGATTTCATTGTATAGTTGGTTTAAGGAAAAGTAGGGTTTCAATGTGTTCATGTGGTGAAACATCGTGTAATTATAGGATTTTTGCTGTAATTGAGCCTGTTTTGTGCTCGTGCGCTGTAAAGGCACAGACTTTTGTCTTGTGATCCTGTTTCTTGTATAAGAAGTTATTTGTGGTTTTAGAATAACGAGTTTTGGATTATTCTTGTTTTTGGAAAAACGAGTAGGATTTTACCCGCGGATGGAAAATCTTATTGCGTCTGTTTTAAGTGAGGTTTCGGATGGGAGTTTTATATATCTGCGCGAGATAGGATATATTCTGAGAATAATTTTCTAAGGTATGGAAGAAAAATTATAGTCGCGGAAAAAGATTCGACGATAAGTTTTGGAAATGTTTAACGATAGACGTTCTTGCCGTAGGTTTTTTGTTTTTGTGATTTACGTTCGTTGCGACGCGCGAGAGCTGAATACGAGACTTGTTTTGGAAGAGTTGATAAAATCTTGTGATTATCCATAAAGCAAATTGATCCATTGGCTAGGGTTTAAGCTTGGACTTTTGACTTTGATCCAAGGGTGGATTGGCTATCAAGAGCCTTTGTCATAGTAAGGAGGTTTGATGACTTTGGTCACTTAGAAAAACATCACAAATCTCTATTTTCTTTCTCTCTTCCACGTGAACTCCATTACTTTCTTTCTAATCATCACAAATTTTCCATTCTTCACCATTTAACTCCATTTCAAGCTTGAAAGCTTAGAGGAAAGTTGTAGAGAATCACTTTCTTAAGGTAACCCTCTCTTCTTATCTCCTAGGTTGGTAGATTTTTAGAGTTTAGAGGTTTTTGGGTTTATGTTCATATGAGGGTTTGGTGAGAAATATTGTTTTTGCTAGCTTGTATTTCATGAAAGTTGTTCATGAGAGTTTAGTAAGCATGTGTAGGCTTTGTTATTTCTATTTTCCATGAGTTTGTGAGAATCTCATGAGAGTGAGAGTTAGGGTTTGGGAAATAAATTATATTGATCAATATCATGTGGTTAGGTTGTAAGGTTTTGAAAAGAAACGTTGTCTTTGAACCTTTGGGCAAAAGGGAAATGTGTTGTATGGTTTTGTTTTAGAAAATCCGATGAAAAATATTTTGAGGTTATGAAAATATTTCCTAAGTGTTTTGTGTGGTGTTTTTGGGGTCCAAGTGGTTTAAAACTCTTGTAACATGTGGTGTTGTTTTTCGTCTTGAAAACATGTTTGAAAATGATTACCGGTCGGTTAAGGCCCGTAATGAAACTTGTGTTTGGGGTTTGGTTTTGATTTTGGAAATGAAAATCAAATAACTTGCACTCGAAGCAACCAACAAGCCTTCGGAAATGAATTGCTTGCTTATGAAAATGGTTTGCTTTTGTGCCTAGAAAAGATGTTGGGAACTAATAGAATCAAACTAGGTTTGGTTGGGAAAAAAGGTGGTGTGAGTTGCTGTCTTTTGCTGTCATGACAGGTGCAACTCGCCGGGCGAGTGTTTACTCGCCAGGGCGAGTGTCACAGGTCATGACAACACGCCAGGGCGAGCTCCAGAGCGAGCTAGACCTGTCCTCACTGCCTTCACTCGCCACCAACTCGCCAGGGCGAGCTCTGAGACTTGAAATTTTGGATTCTAAACTTGGTTTTTAACTTTCTAATCCCTTTTTATTAATTTATGGAAGTGGTTGGGATTGGAAACGAGTTTTTCGGGTACTCGGAAAGTACGTAACTTATAACGCAAGAAAACGACCATTTTGCATTTCAAATTATTTAAGACTTTGGCCTATTGTTTTGAGTCCTAAAAATAGTACAAATAACACATGGTGGCTGATCAATACGATAGATTTTGGTATGGTATCCGAAAGAGTGAATTTTCCTTAGGAACCTTTAGGTTTTTGGGGTTTTTGGTTTAGTTTCAATACTATTGGTTGGAGAACAATGTATTGATGGTACGCTGCTTGTTTTAGAAAGCGCGTTGTGTTGTTTGGACGAGTTTTAATAAACGGAAGCTTGCCGAGGTAAGGGCTCCACTTTATTTCCGTCTTTTCAAACGGTTTTGTTAAACATGCTTTAGATTTGTTGTGTTGCAATTGGTGGTGTGCTTGGCATGTTTTTGGTGATGTATTCTCGATATGAGATCGTGGTAAATACATGATTCGTTGTCTTACATATGTTTGGTGAAATATGTGTATGAACAGGTGATTAAATACATATGATTAGATGTATATGTATGTGTTGTTGTGATGTGATTACATATGCGTGTAAGATATGTATGTGTTGCATTAGCATATAAGGGGAATCGTATGCTCATGCATTCATAGTACGTGATTATCGGGAATGGATCACGGGGTGCGATTATCGGGAATGGATCCACCTTACTCCTACGGGAATTATTGAGTCCAATAAGCGGTTATCGGGAATGGACTGCGGGGTGCGATTATCGGGAATGGATCCATCCTAACCCTTTGTGGTTTTATTGATTATGATTACTGACTTCCGGAATTCATATGCATGTGGTAATGGGGAATCTACCACACTCATTGTAGAGGTCTGCATTAGGCTCGGTGTGCATTATATCTTAAGCCCGTTGGTGGGAATTGCTTTTGTGTTAAAGAGCTTTCTATTGTGTATGTGGAAACTTGTTATGTGTACGTCTTTCGCACCGATTATATATATACATACTTGTATTTTGTGGTGACCCTTTCTTTCATTTGCGGGCTCATCCCACCCCAGATGACGATGTAGGTCGAGAGGATGGTGTTGGCAGCTCTAGGCCATAGTGAGCTTGTGTTGAAGCTTAGAGTAGTTAGACTATGCGCCGGTGTGTTTTGTGCACCGTGCTTTTGGGTTAGCATAAGGTTTTCTAACTTATTTTGTTGTAAGTATTTGAATACTTAGACTTGGATTGTAATTATTCAGGAATACACTTTGCTTGTCGAAGCACCTTATGGTAATGAGCTCTTTTGTATATTTGAATGCCGGCTCATTTGAAATCTTTTTATGCGCACTCTGAGCGTTAGTTGAAAAAGAAAAAAAAAATTTATGCCCCTTTTTGGCTTATGAAAAACGGGTTGTTACAATTGGTATCAGAGCACGGCTTTAAATCTTCAAAGGGAAAGTGTATACTTGAGTCGTTAGTTCAGAGTCGGTTAGAACATAGCTAGTATCGTGTCAGTTCTAGTGTTATTCTGTGTCGGGTTATGAGTTAGTAACCGTTGGATGAGATTTTCTGTTGAGACTCAGAAATGTTTGGATAAGGAATCTAATCAGAATTGGTATTGTGCAGAATAGAATGCCTCCAAGAAGGGCACCCACAGCACCTATGGCGGACAATGTTGATATCAATCAGATGGCGTATGCCATGCATACGATGGCAGCGGCTGTGACTGCTCAGAGCCATGCTAAGGCGCAGAGAGATCTGGAAAAGCGCGAAAGAGAAATGCTCGTTGTTGGATCTAGACTTCTTTCAAATTTCAACCACCAAACTCCTCCAAAGTTTAATGGGGAGGGAGGTCCGGAAACTGCTGACTTATGGCTCCAATCTGTGGAGAGAATATTCGGGGCAATTCATTGTCCGGAAGGGGAAAAAGTAGTCTTAACTACCTATCAGTTATTAGGGGGTTCAGAGTATTGGTGGAGGAACACCCGTATTATCATGGAGAATGGCCATGAAGAATTAAATTGGGAGAACTTCAAGAGGAGGTTTTTAGCCAAGTACTTTCCCGAGACTGCGAGGGAAAGGTACGGAGAAGAGTTCTTGAGATTGAGGCAGGGTAGCATGAATGTGGAGGCTTACTCCAAAAAGTTTGAGTCATTGTGCCGCTTCTTCCGTTTCTTTAGGGACGGGATAGATGAAGTGTATATGTGTCGGCGGTTTCAAGATGGACTGAGGTATGAGCTGCAGGATGCGGTTGTGCCGTTGGGTATTCGACAATTCCAGGTCTTGGTTGAAAAGTGCCAAGAGGTCGAAGACATGAGAAATAAGCGGGTGAACCGCCAAGGAAATTTTAGTGCTGGAGGACCAAGTCGTACCAATGATCGTGGTTCGACTCAGAATCGTGGGAAACAAGGTGGTAAGCCTTATGATCGTCCACAAAACAGTAAGGGACAAGGAAGGTCGGTGAATCAAGGGAACCAAAATAGGGTGAAACAAGGTTGTTTCAAGTGTGGCGAGGTGGGCCACTATGCCAATGAATGCCCGACCGCGGCAAATGTTTGTTATAATTGTAAGGAGCCGGGGCATGTGGCCAGAGAGTGCAGGGCCCCAAAGGCTGGGCCGTCGGCAAATGCGGCGCAAGGCTCACAAGGTACTAGACCGGCGGCAAAGGCACGTGCTTTCTGTATGGGCACTGAACTGAGTGGGCAGGCTAGCAATGCCATCCACGAGAGCTGTCACATCGCAGGTAATTCTTTAACTGCTTTGATTGACACGGGGGCAACCCACTCATTCATATCTTTGGCTTGTGCAAATCGTTTGAGTTTGAATGTTTCTGTTCTTCCGTTTGATTTGAATGTTTTGACTCCTGCTAAGGATTTGGTAGTGAATACTGCATGTTTGCATTGTTTGGAAGTAATCCAGAATAGGGATTTTCTGGTCAATTTGGTGTGTCTACCGCTCTTATCTCTCGAGATCATTCTCGGGATGGATTGGTTGTCTTATCATTATGTGATTCTAGACTGTGCTCGGAAATTGGTTTTCTTTCCCGAGCCAGGTGTGCAAAGGTACTTGTCTGCAAATCGGCTTTCTATGGTTATGTGTAATGGAGAACCTGAGATAGTCTCACTTGCTAGTTTAGGAGTGACGTCGGAGATCCGAATTGGGGAATTTCGAGTGGTTCAAGATTTCCAAGATGTATTTCCATCGGAGATTCCAGCTTTTCCTCCGTGTAGAGAGGTGGAATTCTTTATTGATTTGCAATCGGGTACGGGTCCGATTTCGGAATCAGCTTATCGGATGGCTCCAGCCGAGTTGGTAGAGTTGAAAAGTCAGATTGAGGACTTGTTAGTTAAAGGTTTCATAAGGCCTAGTGTGTCGCCTTGGGGAGTACCGGTCTTATTGGTTAAGAAGAAGGATGAGAAGTCTCGTCTGTGTGTGGATTATCGGAAGCTTAATAAGGTGACTGTCAAGAACCGATATCCATTGCCACGAATTGATGATCTGATGGATCAGTTGAGGGAAGCCTCAGTGTTTTCAAAGATTGACTTGAAATCTGGTTATCACCAGATAAGAGTACGAGATGAGGATATTCAGAAAACGGCGTTTAGGACGCGATATGGGCATTATGAGTTCTTGGTGATGTCGTTTGGAGTGACGAATGCACCTGCTATCTTTATGGCCTACATGAATTGGATATTCCATTCATTTTTGGACAAGTTCGTGGTGGTGTTCATTGATGACATTCTAGTGTATTCGAAGAATGAAGAGGAACATGTAGAGCATCTTCGTCTAGTATTGCAAGTTTTACGAGAAAGTAAGCTGTACGCAAACCCGTCAAAGTGTGACTTTTGGTTGGAAGAGGTGAATTTCCTTGGCCATGTTATATCAAGAGAGGGAATAGCCGTGGATCCAGCCAAGATTGATACGGTACTTTCATGGAAGCAGCCTCAAACAGTGACTGATGTGAGGAGTTTTGTGGGTTTGGCTGGTTATTACCGGAGATTCATTGAAGGATTTGCTAAGATTGTGGCACCGATGACACAACTTACGTGGAAAGATCAACCGTTTGCGTGGACTGAGAAGTGTGAATTGAGTTTTCAGTTGTTGAAGGAGCGATTGACGACTTCACCGGTGTTGGTGTTACCGCAGTCGGAGGAACCGTATGAGGTTTATTGTGATGCTTCTCATCAAGGTTTGGGTTGTGTGTTGATGCAACACAAGAGAGCAGTAGCTTATGCGTCAAGACAGCTGAAAGTGCATGAAAAGAATTATCCTACGCACGATTTAGAGCTTGCGGCCGTTGTTTTTGCATTGAAGATTTGGAGACATCATCTTTATGGTTGCACTTTTGTCGTGTTTAGTGACCATAAAAGTCTTAAGTATCTGTTCGATCAGAAAGAGCTTAATATGCGACAGAGGAGGTGGATGGAAACCTTGAAAGATTTTGATTTTACCTTAGAATACCATCCGGGAAAGGCTAATGTAGTAGCCGATGCTTTGAGTAGGAAGAGTGTGTCGGTTGGTTCGGCACAAATGGCTAGTCAACAAGAGTTGTTGAGGGAGTTTCGTGACTTGCACCTAGAGGTAGAGTTTGCTTTGGGGAATATGAGACTGGGTATGATTACCATCTCAAGCGGGTTATTGGAGGACATTGCAAATTGTCAAGATGACAAGTTTCTCATGGAGAAAAGAGCCTTGATTGTTCGAGAAACCAACCGAGATTTCAAAGTGGGATCGGATAATATCTTGAGATGTCAAGGTAGGGTGTGTGTGCCCGAAGCTATGAACTTGAGAAACACCATTCTAGGGGAGGCACACAAGAGTAAACTTAGTATACATCCCGGAGCAACAAAGATGTATCAAGACCTGAGACATGATTTCTGGTGGCCGGGTATGAAGAAAGATGTGGCTGAGTATGTGGCATCGTGTCTGACTTGTCAGAAGGCGAAGATTGAGCATCAGAGACCAGCAGGGATGCTGCAGTCATTAGATATCCCCGAGTGGAAGTGGGATAACATTTCTATGGATTTAATCACTGGTTTACCTAAGACCAGGAGGAAGCATGATTCCATTTGGGTGATAGTGGATCGTTTGACAAAGTCCGCTCATTTTCTACCGGTAAGGACTACGGATACAGCGGCGAAGTTGACCGATATTTACATTGCTGAGATTGTGAGGTTACATGGGATTCCGTCAAGTATAGTGTCGGATCGAGACCCAAAGTTTACTTCACACTTTTGGAAGACTTTGCATGAGGCGTTGGGGACGAAATTGAGATTGAGTTCCGCCTATCATCCTCAGACAGATGGGCAGACTGAGAGAACAAATCAGTCTTTAGAAGATTTGTTGAGAGCATGTGTATTGGATGGTCGTGGAAGTTGGGATGATGTATTACCTTTAATAGAATTCACATACAACAACAGTTTCCACGCGAGTATTAGAATGACACCATACGAGGCTTTGTATGGGAGGAGATGTCAGACTCCTTTGTGTTGGTACCAAGATGGGGAGAGTATGATAGTAGGACCGGAAATGGTACAACAGACGACGGACAAGGTCCGAAAGATAAGGGCAATGATGAAGGTTGCTCAAGATCGCCAGAAAAGTTATGCGGATAGGCGTCGGAGGCCTTTAGAGTTTGAAGAAGGAGATCACGTATTTCTCCGAGTTACTCCAACGACTGGTGTTGGAAGGGCTTTGAAAGCAAAGAAGTTGACCCCGAAGTTTATAGGGCCTTATCAGATTTTGGAACGGATTGAGAAGGTAGCATACCGGATCGCGTTGCCAGCGGTACTATCTCTGATACATGACGTGTTCCATGTGTCGCAGTTGCGGAAATATACACCGGATCCGTCACATGTGATCACACCAGATGACATCCAGTTGAGGGATAACTTGTCATTTGAAGTTCCGCCGATCAAGATTGCGGATAGAAAGATGAAGCGCCTGAGAGCGAAAGAGATACCTTTGGTGAAGGTAATATGGAACGAAGCTACAGGAGATACCACCTGGGAGCTCGAGAGTAAGATGAGGGAATTATATCCCGGTTTGTTTGACGATGTCTAAGTTTCGAGGACGAAACTTCTTTTAGGGGGGTAGTATTGTAAGACCCAAGATTTCATTGTATAGTTGGTTTAAGGAAAAGTAGGGTTTCGATGTGTTCATGTGGTGAAACATCGTGTAATTATAGGATTTTTGCTGTATTTGAGCCTGTTTTGTGCTCGTGCGCTGTAAAGGCACATACTTTTGTCTTGTGATCCTGTTTCTTGTATAAGAAGTTATTTGTGGTTTTAGAATAACGAGTAGGATTTTACCCGCGGATGGAAAATCTTATTGCGTCTGTTTTAAGTGAGGTTTCGGATGGAAGTTTTATATATCTGCGCGAGATAGGATATATTCTGAGAATAATTTTCTAAGGTATGGAAGAAAAATTACAGTCGCGGAAAAAGATTCGACGATAAGTTTTGGAAATGTTTAACGATAGACGTTCTTGCCGTAGGTTTTTTGTTTTTGTGATTAACGTTCGTCGCGACGCGCGAGAGCTGAATACGAGACTTGTTTTGGAAGAGTTGATAAAATCTTGTGATTATCCATAAAGCAAATTGATCCAATGGCTTGGGTTTAAGCTTGGACTTCTGACTTTGATCCAAGGGTGGATTGGCTATCAAGAGCCTTTGTCATAGTAAGGAGGTTTGATGACTTTGGTCACTTAGAAAAACATCACAAATCTCTATTTTCTTTCTCTCTTCCACGTGAACTCCATTACTTTCTTTCTAATCATCACAAATTTTCCATTCTTCACCATTTCACTCCATTTCAAGCTTGGAAGCTTAGAGGAAAGTTGTAGAGAATCACTTTCTTAAGGTAACCCTCTCTTCTTATCTCCTAGGTTGGTAGATTTTTAGAGTTTAGAGGTTTTTGGGTTTATGTTCATATGAGGGTTTGGTGAGAAATATTGTTTTTGCTAGCTTGTATTTCATGAAAGTTGTTCATGAGAGTTTAGTAAGCATGTGTAGGCTTTGTTATTTCTATTTTCCATGAGTTTGTGAGAATCTCATGAGAGTGAGAGTTAGGGTTTGGGAAATAAATTATATTGATCAATATCATGTGGTTAGGTTGTAAGGTTTTGAAAAGAAACGTTGTCTTTGAACCTTTGAGCAAAAGGGAAATGTGTTGTATGGTTTTGTTTTAGAAAATCCGATGAAAAATATTTTGAGGTTATGAAAATATTTCCTAAGTGTTTTGTGTGGTGTTTTTGGGGTCCAAGTGGTTTAAAACTCTTGTAACATGTGGTGTTGTTTTTCGTCTTGAAAACATGTTTGAAAATGATTACCGGTCGGTTAAGGTCCGTAATGAAACTTGTGCTTGGGGTTTGGTTTTGATTTTGGAAATAAAAATCAAATAACTTGCACTCGAAGCAACCAACAAGCCTTCGGAAATGAATTGCTTGCTTATGAAAATGGTTTGCTTTTGTGCCTTGAAAAGATGTTGGGAACTAATAGAATCAAACTAGGTTTGGTTGGGGAAAAAGGTGGTGTGAGTTGCTGTCTTTTGCTGTCATGACAGGTGCAACTCGCTGGGCGAGTGTTTACTCGCCAGGGCGAGTGTCACAGGTCATGACAACACGCCAGGGCGAGCTCCAGAGCGAGCTAGACCTGTCCTCACTGCCTTCACTCGCCACCAACTCGCCAGGGCGAACTCTGAGACTGGAAATTTTGGATTCTGATTTCTAAACTTGGTTTTTAACTTTCTAATCCCTTTTTATTAATTTATGGAAGTGGTTGGGATTGGAAACGAGTTTTTCGGGTACTCGGAAAGTACGTAACTTATAACGCAAGAAAACGACCATTTTGTTAAACATGCTTTAGATTTGTTGTGTTGCAATTGGTGGTGTGCTTGGCATGTTTTTGGTGATGTATTCTCGATATGAGATCGTGGTAAATACATGATTCGTTGTCTTACATATGTTTGGTGAAATATGTGTATGAACAGGTGATTAAATACATATGATTAGATGTATATGTATGTGTTGTTGTGGTGTGATTACATATGCGTGTACGATATGTATGTGTTGCATTAGCATATAATGGGAATCGTATGCTCATGCATTCATAGTACGTGATTATCGGGAATGGATCACGGGGTGCGATTATCGGGAATGGATCCACCTTACTCCTACGGGAATTATTGAGTCCAATAAGCGGTTATCGGGAATGGACTGCGGGGTGCGATTATCGGAAATGGATCCATCCTAACCCTTTGTGGTTTTATTGATTATGATTACTGACTTCCGGAATTCATATGCATGTGGTAATGGGGAATCTACCACACTCATTGTAGAGGTCTGCATTAGGCTCGGTGTGCATTATATCTTAAGCCCGTTGGTGGGAATTGCTTTTGTGTTAAAGAGCTTTCTCTTGTGTATGTGGAAACTTGTTATGTGTACGTCTTTCGTACCGATTATATATATACATACTTGTATTTTGTGGTGACCCTTTCTTTCATTTGCGGGCTCATCCCACCCCAGATGACGATGTAGGTCGAGAGGATGGTGTTGGCAGCTCTATGCCATAGTGAGCTTGTGTTGAAGCTTAGAGTAGTTAGACTATGCGCCGGTGTGTTTTGTGCACCGTGCTTTTGAGTTAGCATAGGGTTTTCTAACTTGTTTTGTTGTAAGTATTTGAATACTTAGACTTGGATTGTAATTATTCAGGAATACACTTTGCTTGTCGAAGCACCTTATGGTAATGAGCTCTTTTGTATATTTGAATGCTGGCTCATTTGAAATCTTTTTATGCGCATTCTGAGCGTTAGTTGAAAAATAAAAAAAAATTTATGCCCCTTTTTGGCTTATGAAAAACGGGTTGTTACAGGTATCCACTGAATTTTTTATTTCATGATGTGTCTTTATTTCAATATATTTTTATAAAATAGAACTTTTAAACTTTCTCTATCAGTGTCAAAAAAACTTTCTCTTTTAAAAAAAGGCAAAATTACATTTTGAAAAATAAACATGATCAGTTGCACTTGTACCAGTGTCTAAATTGAAGGGATCAATTCTATTATTAGGAATAATTTGGACAATACTTTTACCCAAATGGAATTTGAGGTGAGTTGGTTCACACTATGAGAAGGTTATATTGTGGGGACAACCTTAAAGTAATGCTAGTAAAGCCTTATGTTGATCTGGTGTGAAAAATAGTGACCTGGATTCATGTTCATTGATATTGGCCTCATTGGCCTTGATTGAGAATCATCTTCATGACCACCATTGCTTGCATAATTGTTCACCATATCGGTTTGTTGCCAATGAGGAGGATAACAATACTTTTTGAAGCAATTGTCAACAATATCATTATACCTCATTCCACAGTAAGTACATACCTTATTTCATCTTCCTCTTCCACCAGTTGATTCTCCTCCTCTAGAGCCTCTACCACGATTAGAATTATTACCCCTACCATGGGAATAATTGCGACGAACAACAAAAAATTTGGACTCATCTAAAGGAAGAACAACTTGACTTTCTTGTTGAACAAGCAAAAAATAAACCTTGTAGATATTGGAAAGAGGGTCCTTGAGCATAATATGAGAACAAAAAGGGGAATATTGATCATCGAGACCCTTGTTGTCTTCTCCTACCACATCTACAACCTCCAAATCCTAACAATATTTCTCTCACAATCTCACTTATTTTTCATTGAACCTTTCACATAACCTAATATTCAACAAACCCTAACTACGAAGCTTCCGCAAAAATCCAAAGCGACGGAACTATGAACCATCGGTTTCAAAACGAAGAGGTCGACCTTGAAAAAAGAGAAGAAAACAGAATGAAACTGTAACTGATGAATCTAAGAAGATATCAAAGCCGATTACATTGATTGGACGATACATTTTGAAAGAGTTTTAGAAAAGTGTTGTTCGAATCGGAAAAGTCATTAATTATAGGATCAAATGTTACAAAGTTGAGTATGAAGAAGGTGTTTGTGAGGATTTAGATAGTGGTGATATCCGGTCCAAAAGAATATCATTGTTATCTAAATCCTCATAAACAACTTCTTCATACTCAACTCTGTAACATCTGATCCTATAACTAACAACTTTTCCAATTCGAATAAAGCTTTTCGAGAACTCTTTCTAAATGCAACATCTAACCAATGCAACCAGCTTTGAAATCTTCTTCGACTCAACTGTTACAGTTTCATTCTGTTTTCTTCTCCGTTTTCGTTGTCGACGTCTTTGTTTCGAAATCGATGGTTGTTTCGTCGCTTTGAAGTTTTGCGGAAGCTTCATAGTTAGGTTTTGTTGAGATATAAGATTATGTGAAAGGTTTAGTGAAAAAGAAGAGGGATTGATAGCGTTAAAGATGGCTCTAAAAACGTGTGTGAGGTATAGGCTAATGTATAGCTGATCTTTAAGAATGCAATAGCATACAATGAAAAGAAAGATATACATGTGATGGCTAAGACCTTGCTGGAAAATGTAAGGAGAAATGGCTGCATCTTTTGCCTAAAATTGAAAGGTGGTGAATTTCTTTTTTCCAAAATAATTTTCCCAATCATGCTCTCTACCTTTTATTTTTATAGTCTATACTGAACTAGCTAGCTAACTATAACAACTATAAACTATTTTAACTATTCTCATTTCCCTTATTTTAATAAATAATCCTTGGCATGACAATTGGACCCAAACCCACCCGAACCCGCCCCGAATTTAGCAGGAAAAGCCGTTCTAATTCAATGTGGGGAAAACTCGAATTTTAAATACAGGGACAGGGACAGGGTGTGTTTAGACCCGCCACCGCCCCGTACTACATAAATTACCTTATTACCCTTATATTTAACTACATATTTATTAGTTTATCCTTATTGCCCTTATATTTTTTGTTGTTGAACCACGTTTATCAACTATTTATTTTAAAAAAGTTTTTTTTTAAAATACCAAAAGATGTGTTTTTTAAAAATGGTAGTTTCAACGGGTGGGGGCGAGGCAATGACCCATTCCCCGCTGGGGGCATGTGTGGGGGCAATTGTTATGCCTGACCAGATTTGGGGGCGGTTCAAGGAGGCAGGGATGGGGATAGGGGTGGGGGTGGTAAAACCCGTGTTTCCCCGCCTCGTTGCCATACCTAAATATTTCTAACAAAGTCCAATTGAAGAATTCAAAATAAAATTGAAATAGAAGGAAGAGACATAACTTAAAATATATATTTTGATAAAAGTGAATGTACACCAACTTGTGCCTGCATGAATAAGTCATAATCCAATATTTATAGACGCATGCTCCCTTCTTCAATTTCTTCTGAAACATGTCGCAATGGATTCAGAGAATCGGTGGGAGGATTTTCCCGGCCTTTGTCTTTGCAATCATTTTGTTCAACTTCAATTGGATTATAAAACTCTAAAACATCCTTAACTTTATTCTCAAGCTGCACTCAACAAATGACAAAAATAACATTAAAAAATAAAGTGTACAATAAATTGCAACCCCAATTTAAACACAAATCTATGAATAAATTGATGAAAAGAAAACTACAAGCAATTACATATTATTATTATTAAGGGAAAAACATTGGATTAGAATTTAACATTCCAAAATATCTTATAAGATTTTATCCATTTAATTTACTATTATTCATAAAAGACAAATCACAAAAATATTGCATGAAAAGATTATTAAGGTTTATTCTTGAATACGACCTAGATTCCTTCCAGTTATAGACAACACACATTCACGCGGTCAAGAGATAACATTGGTGAAGATTGAATAGCTCTTAATTTAACTTCACAAAATCCCATTTAAAATATATCTCAAAATATGAGTTGTAAGCAATCTTGTTGTCAATAGATCACGTCGCATTAGATAAAAAATATTAAATTTTAACTTCACCCAATCAATATTCAAATATCCAAATATAAAGAATTTTGAGTTGGGTGAAACTCAATTACAAAACTGACTTTTAAGATAAAGACTTCAAATGTGAGACTCATAATACATCCCTGTTACACCTAAGACTAGATTCTTAAAAAAGCCGAAATCTAAGCATTTATTGAGACAAGAAACATTAGCAATATGAGTATTTAGAGTAAATAAAAAGAAATTAACATAATATCATGCAAACCACACTACTTTGTGTAATATCTGAATTTAGACATTCAATTAATCCTACTCTTAATCTCATCATTAAAAATAGAGAAATTGATAGCGTTAAAAATGGTGAAAATGACACAAATTATGATGAAAATACAATATGTAATGACAAAAATAAAGAACAATAGTATTGAATTATGGAAAGCAAAGTCTTACATTATCAATCAAAGAGTGCTCTGTGCTCATAAGAATCATCACTGTTTTAGTGGTTGATGATGCAAAATTCCATTCTATGCAATGCAAAATTCAAATCTATGCAATTCAACGGTTTTGAAATGATAATTTTTTCTTACAATAAAACACAAGTGTTATCAATATGTAACAATTTTATATATAGATTGCAACAGTATTGTGGTAGTATTAAAAATTTGTTGGACTTTTTCTTTTGACTATCTTTTTGACTAATTAAAATTATTACTTGTTTATCCTTTTTCTTAATTTGTTTGGTCTATTTTTTGACCATTTAAAAAATATTTGACCAAAATTAATACATGTTTATCCTTTTCTTAATTTGTTTGGTTTATTATTTCCCTATTTTTAAATGGTTTTAAAATTAAGTAGTAATAAATTGAAATAGTATTACATGTTTTAAGTAGGTGTATGAACTAAAAAAATTGTAATAAAGCCATTGAACTATATTCTTTAGGTCCATAGAAATTAAAAGAGTGTTAGTCAACCATTAATCAAAACATAACTAATTTGCAATTTGTGAACTGTCTCCATGAGCATAACCAAGTTAATAGATATATCACATTACATATGCAGGGGTGAAGGTTCAAATTTGGAATTCACTATTTATTTATTTATTTTAAAGAAGAGAATTTCTAGTCATTAGGCAACTTAACCAAAAAAAATATATATATAAAAAATGGTCCTAAACTAATTTATATTTTTGTAAATAAGTTCGAAGTAAATTAGTCATATGAATATTGATTTATTATATATAAGGTTAATTTATTATCATTATCATTTTTATTTATTTTAATTTTATACCTTTTGCTTTTGATACTTTTGGTTTCTTAGCCTCGGAGGCTGTAGATATTTTGAAAAGAGTGCAAAAAGTCATGCATAGCAACGTGGTGTCAAAGTTGTCTAATTTCTGCCATAATTTCTTCAACTTGGTGCAATAAGTTGTCTAATCACCTTATTTGAGAGTGCATAATGCATATATCTCCTCTTGAATGTCTGAGATTCTGAAAACATCGCCTTGATAGAAACGATCTTTCAATTCTTTCAAATTTCGGATGCATTGTCTATCCAAAGAATGCTTTGAGAAATTTCTGGATCTACAGAGTTGTTGATCCAGGTTATGAACGTCGTGTTGCACTTGTCCCATGCTAGAGAATCATGATCTTCATCTGGTGGTCGAAGCAAGGTACCATTGATAAAATGAAGCTTATTCTTGAATCTAGATGCACTTAATTGGAAATTGCCATTGATATAAGAAATCATTGATTTCTTAATCGATACAAAAATCAAGGGGAGGAAGTACAAGGAGCATGCTTGGACCTGATGCCCCAGGGAGAGAGAATGGGGAGGAGAAATGAAAGGTAAGAAGTATCTTTAAAACATAAATTACAATTTTATCCTTAATTTTTTAGTCATAAAATGCAAAAAAATGGGTCATTTTGTCCAAATAGAAAGGTGTTGGTTGTTAAAATAGACATTCATAAAAATGAGTGGGTCTATTGGTGCAACCCTACAAAGAATGTAACTTCTCGATAGCGAAATTGCTTGCCATTTCCATCTTTAAGGGACATTTGATACCATATAATATTTCCATTGCCAATCAGCCAAAAGAAAAGTTGCAAGCATCAATAATATATTATTACAATTTTTTTTGCTAAGAAAATGATATAAAGTGAGGGAAAATCAATCTGTAGTTTTTGTTTACAAGAAAAATTTACCGTTGACATGTTGACACATGACATTAGAAGTTCATTTGATTTGTTAAACATCGTCTCCCGTTATATTGCGATTGTGATGCAACAACTGAAAATTAGAAGGAATACAAAAAAAAAATTGACTGACCATGAAGAGTTCAATTTTTTCTTCTATAGAAAAATTTGTCATTTCATTTAATTTTTTAATAATGTCTACGGGCTTTCCCCACACACACATATTACTATAACAAATCCAATAATTTATATGAAAATGTGTTTTAGTATTGTACACTTTTTCACTAAGACAAAAAAAAAACCAATTGCTCCAAAAAGGATTAACGGAGCTTGTTGTCCGTTACTTTTCACTCATGTGTAATTATTATATATTAGAATGGTTGTTTACTCCAAAAAAATAAAATTGCTCCTTTTAAAAGCAATTCATAAGGATGTTTGAAATATATTTTTTTATAAGAATATATGGAAGTGTTGGTGCACTATATGTGAAAAGCAATGACTTGACTACTTTTGTTGAAAAAGATAAATGTTTTTCTTCCATAAAGGAAGGAACATCTCCATAGTGCAATTGCTCGCCATTTCAAGCTTTGAGAGTGTTTTGGTATCTTATAATATCTCCATTCCCAAGTTGCAAAAAATAAGTTGCAAGCAACAATAATACACTATTATAAAGTTTGTGGATGAGAAAATAATAGAAAGTGGGAGAAAATCAATACCCCAACAAATATTTAAACAAAGCATACATGAATCTATTGGTTTTGTTTTGTTTTTTTTTTGTTTTACAATTTTTGTTTACCTTTAACTAGTATAGATTATACCTAATTGACTAGGAAAGTAGAGTTCTTGTCGACGCGTTAACACATACATTAAACGTTCATTAGACGTGGAAAACAACAAATTTACTACTTAAAAAAAAAGATAAACGTTTTCTTTCTACAAAGAAAGGAACATCTCGATAGTGAAATTGCTCATAATTTCCATCTTTAAGGGTATTTGGTACCATATAATATCTTGATTCCCAAGCTGTCAAAATAAAAATTGCAAGAAATATTAAAACAACATACAACGTTTTTGGCTGAGAAAATGATAGAAAGTGAGAGAAAATCAATAAAATCAATATCCGAACACAAATTCAAACAAAACATACAATAATCTATATTATTTTTTTTACAATTTTTTTTTTGCGTTAATTATTATAGTTCATACCTAATTGACTAAGAAAGTGGAGTTTTGTCAACGCGTTGACACGTGACATTAGACATCCATTTGATTTTTTAAACATTATTTTCCGTTATATTGTGATTGTGATGCAACAATGAAGATAAGAAAAGAATAAAAAAGAAACAAATTGACCGATCTTAAAAGAGTTCAATTTCTTCAATTGTAGGAAAATATGTCATTTCATTTATTTTTTTAATAATATCGATGAGCTTCCCAATTGATAACACATGAAGACTACCAACATATCTGTAAACAAAATAAACTATATTGATGATGGTGAACAAGAGCATCGCCCTTCAAAAATTGAAAAAAATCTAAGAGGAACTCCAAAGGAAATTCAATCTTTACGAAGATAAAGTAAGGGTTATAAAGAATAAGTACAACGAGCAAAAGAAATCACATTATAATAAGCGCAATAATCGTATTAAGATATATCCTAATTTTTGCCACACGGCTGTAAGTTAATTGCTTATTTAATGTTGATGTCTATGTTTTTATTGAAATTTTGTTTTTTGCTTGTTAGAATTGTTAAATTGTTGCTCTCTTTGTAACAAAAAAAAAAGAATTGTTAAATTGTTGCGATTGCATTTCATTTACTATTTTTTTTTAATCTTTGTGCAATTTTTGAGCCATAGAGGCATTGCTGATCATATGACTGAACAAGATATAATGGTTCGACTTCTTTTGTTACATGCAATTAATTTTTTTTATAAAGCATGCGTGTTTCAATTTGCGTTTTAAACATTAATATCATAATAAAATTGAATCTAATTGATTTTAATATTCATTTGATAATAAATATTATGTCATATAGTCATTCAAATATTGACCCTTATTTGATAGATTCTGAAGCATTTAACTTCTCTTGAGATTAAAGAACCGCACTTATACTACTCAATTAGATGAAAAATCCTTAGCTACAGATATTACCTGCAAACCATACTACTCAATCAGATGAATCATGTTTATCCATCCGAAAGATTTGGTAAAATTCTTTGTTGATACGCCGCGGCCCAGTTGTTAATGAAAGAAGCTTCATTTACAAGTCAAAGGAATCGTAAACATTGTTTCATCCTTTAACATCAAGCCAAAGACCTACATAATTATCAGAAACTCCATAAGGCAGGCAGACATGAATACATGTGAAATTGTAGTAGACAACATTCTAAATTGCATACCGTAAAATGATTCATTTTTTCTTGATGTATAGTCCATATTATTACATTGAATATGGCTCATTCGGTGGCCTTCAAACAACCTCTGTATGGTACCTTCTGCAGCAGTACCCTGATCCAACAGTAAACATGAATACAATAATATCGCAGAGATAAAAATACAAATATACAACCATATTTAGAGTAAAAGTAGCTTTGTCCAAACATTAAACAACTGCAATGAAAAACTATGTACCTTCATTTTGTCATCAGGTTTTTTAAAAAGAAATCTGTTAAATTGTCGCACATCATATTGCAAGAATGAATCATCATGTATATCCCATCCAAAAGATCTGGTTATGCTCTATGCTGATACACTTTGTCCTGATGTTGCATCTTGTAGAATAAACTTTGTAATACCATCAGAATGCTCTCATTCGTAGAAATGCCCTCATCCATAGTTACGGTATACAACATGTAAAAACTGATTGTTAATGAAAGGGTGCTTCATTTACATGTGCTAGGAGTTTGCAAAGGAAGTACTAGCTAATCTTTCTAAAATAAGGAATATTATATAATATTTGGATCATAGAATTTAGACACTAATTTCACAAAAACAACATGCACCATTGACATGATTCAACAACAGCATCTATCTATTCAATTAACTTCAGATTGAGAGAAATATTTATACCTTCTAGTTCAGCGCCTTCCAAATTAGGAGCTTTTGTCATTTCCTCATCGTCATCGTACTCCATCAACTACACCATTGACATGCCTGCCAAATTAGAAGTTTCGTGATCTTCGTACTCCCTCAACTACAAAACAAACAATTGTTTAAGAATCAAAGCGTAATCAAGCAAATCAAATCACAGATGATAAAAAAGACAAAATCAAGATCTCTATTTATATTCAAAAGCAAAAATAAATTTCATTGAATTAAACATGATAAAACATACATGTGAAGAAGAATTTAAAAAAGAACGAAGGATGAAAAAATGTGAGAAAACACGGAGATTGCATTGGTGATTACATGATCTAATGGAGGAATGACAGAAGAGCAACAAAGAAACGGCGATATGTCGAAAACATAAACAGTTTCAATTAGACTTCCTTGTTGAAAACATAACATTAGACTTTCAATTAAATACTGATATAATTATATTCATCCTCTTTCTCCATATTTACTACATAAATAGAAAACAATACCTAAATAAAAATAAACATATAAATGTAATTTAAAAGTTTGTTTGAGGGTTTAAAGTTTAACAAAGGTAAAATATAATTTGTTTGTTTATTTGATATGTTTAAGTTCGGATCCAACTTGAAAGAATCCACTCAAATCTAAAATGGTTTGTTCGGGTAAAGTGTTTGTGATTCCAAATCCATTCACCTACAAATTCAACTCGTTTAAAAAAATTGTTACAATTTTTATTTATAATAATATAATTTTTTACGTCAAATTAAACCAAATAAATTTGATTGGGTCGGGTAATAAAGTTGTATACATATAACAAAAATCCTACATGAACATACATGATTTGTATTTATTTTGGTATTGTTTTACAACACTAGGACATAGTCATTTCTCTAATAAAAACAAGGGTAATTTGACATAACCTATAATATCCCAACTAAATAGTAGTTATCCATGATTTATACAATAGTAATTATTTAACACAAGAGATGATAATTTTGGTAATTGGGATGAACATGTTATAATGGATAATCCAAATCAGTATATTTATTTATTTCATATATAAAATTGAAATTACTTTTATTACTTCAATAAAATAAAGTTAAAAAACCAAAGATAAAAAAAATGCTCTCTCTAGAAACACCCACTTGTGAAAGATAAAGAGAGATATTTCAATCTTCTTTTTCCCCTTTGGTAATGGCATCACTGAACAAGGAGAGAGATAGACACATCAAATATTAGTGGGACCCATTAAAAGTGGATCCCACTAATTTGTGTGGGTCCCACTAATCTTTGATGTGTCTATCTCTCTCCAAATGGAGAATAAATGGAGGGATAATAAATGGAGGAAACCCAAACTCAGTAACAATACAACTTGATCATCAAAAAAATCTACATGGAACCATCAAGTTTCTATTAACTTCACATCAAAAAGTACTATCAAAATAACTTAGTCACCTTCTTCTATCAATCCACTCTCCATTTCCAGATGACTATCTCCAACCCTTAGTGATCCTACCAAAGCACAAGAAGAAAAACAATGTCAATACAACATTCAGTGAATTTAGAGAAAAATAGAACAAAACTTAGCAGTTAAATTACTTACTTATTAGCATATTTTGTAGCTAATTCAATCTCATGTTGGAGCAACTCAAAGGCAAATAAATGGTGTGAGAATAGATGCAGCATGTTCCTCAATAGGAAAACATGTTCTAATTTCAAGATTGTGATACTTTTGACGCATTCTTGCCTCTTCTCCAGCTTGATTTCTAATTTTGACAGCAACACTCTCATGATAAGACTTATAGTGCAACCAGCTTTCGACAACAACATTATACGACTTTGATCAACAATTGGTATGCTACGATAAGCAGGAAGAAATTGAACCTCTTTGTCATCCAATAACTCATGGTTGTGATCATTGTTGAAATATTTAACCACCCATTTTTCCTCAATGCCAATTGTACTGATAGCAACCAACATCTTTGCACTACAATTACATCTTGAAGATTTTCGGTTCCTTTGGCAGTCCACTTCATTAGTTTTGCGGTGTTTAACAATACCACTACGATGACAAACAAATTCCCTTTTATAAATACCCAATGGATTCATCTCAGACTGGTGTTTAACAGAGTTGTAAACGTGTTCACGCCTAATCGAAAATCCATTTTTTCGTGCAAATAAACGATAAAATTCATAAGCTTCATCATCACTGTTAAATATTTGCCCTTCAGATGGAAAACACTCATCATCAATATTATTGATTTGATCAGGCAATGGTTCATGTTGAGGTTCTTGAAATGTTACAGAATGTAAATATTCATCATCTATAGAAGCATAATCTTTAAGAAGCTCCAAGTGCCAATCACTAACACCATTTGTTTCTCCATATATCATACTGACATCTAAATCTTTCATGTTTAAAAAAAGTTTTTGGTTATTAAAAATAAAATAGAAATTGGAATGAAAATATGTTCTCATTCATGAAGAAATTGGAAATTGGAATGAAAATACATTACCATCCATGGAAAAATAAAAAGAATATTGGAATAAAACAAAGATCAAAATGAAATTATAAATAAAAAGGATATAAAATAATGAAATTACCTTTTGAAGAACATAGCTCCATTGCATTTTACACATCAAGCAAGCCAAAGATGAAGAGTGTAGAGGGAAATAGAGCAAGTCAATGGCAGCAAAAAGGGAAAAATAGAGCTGGTTATGGGAAGTTGGAGGGAATTTTGGTGAGAGAAGCGGGAAAAAAGTAGGGATTTATGAGTTTTTTTTATTGTTTAAATGCAATTTACAATCATGCCCTTTTATTTTCATTAATTTTAAAAGTGAAAATAGGGACTTTTAATGTCCAATTGAAAAGGTGAAGAATGCTAAAGCACACCTTCATAAAATTGAAAGGGTGTGTTATAGCAAAACCCTATATATATATATATATATATATATATATATATATATATATATATATATATTTATTTTTGAAGAGACCACTTATGGTTAGTGATTCTTTGTTTGTTCCTCTTTTTTTTGGGAGGTTAAAATCGAGCAATTGTATAACTTAGGTGGTTAAAATCAAGCAATTGAAACTTGGGGGCCAAAATCGCACAATTATAAAATTTGGGGGCCAAAACTGCATTTAAGCCCACCTCAAAATATTAAAAAACTTTGAAAGAAATGAAAATCATAGAAAATGGAGAAGATCCTTATTCGGTTGAGAGACAACAACATGATAAATCAATGCACAAAGAAGCCCAAAATAACTTAACTATTGAATGAAAACATACATGAAGCAGTTCTCATATGCAACATGGTACTGATGCCAAAAATTGCAGAAATTGCATATTATGCAGCAATCAACATGGAAGAGAAAATATTTAGCTAGCACAAACATACATACATGAACACACATTTAAAAGATTAGGATAATCACGAGAATTCTTATCCTTGAATTATTGATTTTTCCATTTAAGATATAATCCAATCAACATGTTATTTTATAAAATAAGGAACAGTAGAAACATAATATATGGCAATCAAGGTTTAAAATTGCAGACCGCATGAAATTACGGACCCCATCACTTGATGCGGCCGCAATATTGCGGATGCGGATGGCAGCGCAACCGCATTAGACCGCAATTGCAGTGTGAACTTAAATCACACGCAATGCCGCAATGAAACCACAACGCAACCGTATTTTGGCCACAACGCAACCGCATTTGACCGCAACAGTCCCCGTTCAATATTTCTTTTAGGAAAGCAGAAATAAAAACCAGAGAATCTCAAAGGAATTTTAGAAAACAGATGAAAAAAGTACTATTCAGAGATATCTTACTGTTAAAAATTACTTTTCAAAGAAACTCACTTTATCTTTACTTTGTTAAGATGAAAATAGTATGAATTTGATTGAGAGGGATATATTTTAGTAAAAGAATTGGGTCAAAAATTGGGATCTAAATGAACATTTGAAGGAAAGACGAAGCTGAAGCACTGAAATATTCGTATAAAAAAAAGGAGATTGAAAGATATATAAGATATTATAATAATTACAGTATTTTTTTGTGATTGTGTGGATAAAAAAATTATTTCACGCCACAATGTGTGTCGCAGCGACTGCATCCGCAAACCTGCAATTTAATACCTTGATGGCAATGTTCGCAAATTCTGTCCTTTTAAAAATCATTATCCTAGATCAAGATTCCAAATGAGTCTACTATAACATTGGATTTAGAACGAGTATTAGAGAGAAAAAAATTCAGACTCCAAATGATGTTGGATTCAGAACTCCATGGTTGCACTGCAACATAGCATCAACATATACTTTCTAAATTCTAAAAAGAATAAAAATAAGATCATTGCAAAGATTAACTGAATTCCCAACAGATAGTGACTTTAATTCAACCATA
Source organism: Trifolium repens (assembly GCA_030408175.1). Classification (NCBI taxonomy): domain Eukaryota; kingdom Viridiplantae; phylum Streptophyta; class Magnoliopsida; order Fabales; family Fabaceae; genus Trifolium; species Trifolium repens. The sequence continues at coordinate 16,261,069 of CP125839.1, read as the reverse complement.
AATATTAACGATAAATAACAAAGAGATTGCAGCGGTGGGGCTTCACCAAAAAAACTCACCACATATTTCTATGTTGCTTGAATATTAGCCCAAAGAAGATCCGAAGCAAAAGATAAACTTGCTTCAACCAAAAGTCATTTAAGTAAAACTTGGAAGACTCCACAAATGTGATTCACTGTTGTGGTGATACTAAACTCTCACGATATATATGTCGATCGATACCAAGTTTGCTACTTACAGAGGGATAATCAAAATCCGACCCACCACTACTGAAGTTATATAGGCCAATTTTATAACTCCTTGAGTACACTAGAAGAACAATGCCATTTTCTGAAAAGAACAATGGGTGAATAAATGAAAATTCCAGATTCTTGGTTAATGTCTGATGAGGGATGATCATCAATTTAGTCCAGGACTCAAAAACTCCATACTCTTTCATCGACCACAACGCCCAATGAGTTTTAGAAGTCTCAAAGAACACACAAAGACAATTATTCAAAACATACAACAATGGTGAGCCCATGTAGCCAACATCAATTTGAGGCAACAACATCTCCCTGTATGACTCCTTCTCCAGATCAAAGGAAATAATCACGCATTGTTTAGAACTAGCACTTCTTTTATCAGCTAACCAATTCAGAGTGCCACTCACAAATTTTCCTAGCCGCTCATGAGGATTAATGGGAAAATTCTGAATAGTTGTCCAAGAATCTTCGCCAAAGGTATAAATTTTGGCAGCATTCATATACGTATTTCGAACAGCCATTAGAAACTTGTATTTGTCATTAACCATATCATAGCCAAAGCCATAGTTATTGATATACATATACCAATCAGAAACAGCAATAGATGGAGATCTTTTGGACATCAACCTAGTAGCAGGGTTGCACAGTCTCACACAAACTCGAGATTCATCATAGAGACACAGCAATCCATTGCACGAACCTATGATGCAATACTCGTGTTTCATGCTGAACCTATCAGGTTCAACAAGGATTGATGGGTTTTCGAACAATGTATTGACAGGGTAAGATATGATTTCATACGGTTCAGTTGTGACGGATGCCGCCAGTCGTTGGTGAGTCATGATTGATTCATCAAGCGAGCCTTGAAGGTGAGTCTTTGCAAATTGGGGATCGGAAATTAGGGTTTTCCATGATTTGCAAACACACTTGAATTGTAGGAGGGATCTCACAGGAAGTCTCAAAAGGATGAGGAGGATGATTTCTTCTGGCAAGATAGGTAGGGATAATAATTCTTCGTCAATCAGAGAAAGAAGTTGGGTGCAAACTGTGGATGAGTTTCTTAAGTTTTGATGTATGCCTCCAGCCATATCCTTCACAAACATTAACCAAAACCCAAAATAATCAATAAAAATCCTTGCAAATATATAAACAAGTACAACAACATCATCAAAGAAACCTTAACCAAAATACTCATACTAACAAATCCTTGCAAAATGAAAATAGTATATAATAAAAAATAGGGAAAAGTACACTCACCCCTGAGGTATCTCTAAACGACACAGGCATCCCCTGTAATTTTTTAGTAGACACAAACCTCCCCTAAAGTCTCTTAAAATAGATATAAACATCCCTTATCAACTTAAGCTATTTATTATTTTGTTAAACAACCCTCTAATCTGCATGTACTACACTAACAGAAGCAAGAAACAAAATACTGCACTAGCTGCAAATTTAAAATCAAACCTTTGAAATTGAGATGGATTACTGATGTGTTATGCAGAAAGGGAAATACTGAATGGTATGAAATTTAACTCAACGAAATTTGATGAAACGCACAAAACAACTTATGGAATAGATTTTCTTCACCAATTAATTGTGTATGTCCAATTTATAAATGTTACTTTCCAATTCATGTATGCATGTATTGATACAGTCATAATTACAATTAGTTATATAGTATTAATCTATGTTTGGTATCATGGTGGATATCTCATAATCACGGTGACTTGCCATGATTTTACAAAAGCTAGACTCTGTAGCTTCAGCAAAATCACGGCGAGTCATAATTCACTATGATACCAAACACGCACTTAGTCATAATTCCAAAGAGTGAATCGAATCAAAACAAACAAAGATCGTGCATTATCGGAACGGAAGAGTGATGTACCTATGGCTGACAATTTGTTAAGGTTGTTTCAACTGCTGCCTACGTGCGTATTGGAACTGAACTGGGCAACCAAGTACTTATGTTATCGAAACAGCGAAGTACTTTCTGTTTCCTAGGTTGTTTTTTCTTTTTCTGTTTCGTAGGGGTTTTTGGGTTAGGTTGGACCCACCTATTGCTCCACCTAATCAAAGAAAAATTTCTTTACTCAAAACTCTTTTTTTCCCCTTTGAAAAGACTTTTTTACCCATGTAAAAAGTTCAAAAAATATTATTTTTTGGAACTTTTTCAAGTGTAAAATATTATTTTCAAAAATAAAAAAGTTCGAAAAATACATTGTGAATTTTTTAGCAAAAGCAAAAAAGTCTTTTTAGAAGGGAAAAAATAGTCATAGCGAGGAGAAGAGATTTCTTCTCAAATTTATTTAGTTTAAGTCGGAGGAAAATTTGTAATTGAGTATTGATGCGAAATTTGTACAGACTTATTTTGATAGTGAAAGTGGATTTTTTTTCTTATAACGAGAGCAGATTGATTTTCTTTTTTGTATGTAGAAGTCACTGAAAACTCGCACACCAAAATTGAAGAGATCGGGGTTCGAACCCCGACCATGACGTCCAAACTCGCAGTTTCGGGATTTCTTTCGGTAGGATTTGTGGACTGATGGCGGATTGATTTAATTTGGATGAATGAGTCTTTAAATATAATTTTTTAATAAATCTCCAAAAAGTATATAATTAAATGATATTTATTTTATAAGTTTTTTAAAATTTAAGTTAAAATTTAAATATGTTATCATCATTTAATATTTTAACACATAAAAAGTTAAACCATATTATCAAAAATAAAAAATGTTACAATTTTTAATGATATTTTTTTAAAAAAAAAAACAAGACAATTTTTTAATGAGTTGAGTTTGTTGGTTTTTAAATTTGAAATCATAAACTTGTTAACCACTAAGTTTTAGTGGGTTGACACAAACTTGAATGGGTCAAATACATATGAGTCTGGTTGGTTTGGGTCACCGGATTGAATGGATCATACTAACTCATAAACACTTATAATCAAACAACTCACCTAAGCAGTGATGGCCGTTGGCTTGCTGGGATTATCCTAAGGAGGGCGGATGGGAGCGCCGTTGGAGCTGCTACCCGGTGGCATAAGGTTGTGAACGAAGCTGTGCTTGGCGAAGCTCTGGCTATGAATGATGCTTTGGACCTGATTGAGAAGCTTGATTGTCGCTTTGTTATCATAGAATCGGACTGTCAAAGCTTAGTGAACGCTATCAGAGTGAAGAGCGAAATCAGGAAGCATTGGGGATCGGTAGTGAATCGCTGCATCGCTTTTCTCAAGAATAACCCTAGGTCCGCTGTGTCATGGGTGGGAAGAAATGGGAATCGGGTCGCTCATGAATCGGCCAAATGGGCCGAGCGTGAGCCCAATCTTGAGTGGTCCACTTCTATTCCTAATTGTATTTTACCCTATATCCAAAAAGATATAGGTCTTGTTTCCCCTCCTTAGTTTGTGCAATAAAGCTGTTTGTTATAAAAAAAAAAAACAAAATTGATCTTATTCTCAAGAATCAAGTTCCATTAGATGAACAATAATCAAGCAGAGCCAAAACTCTGAATATGTTTTCTCAAAAATTGACAATAGTTACAATATAAGACTCAAATTTATCCTTTAATCCTATATACAAATACAAAGACTCAATATAGCAATGAGAAAATGAAAACATGCACAAATAAATTCAAAACAACAGATTAACATAATCTCTCAGCATTCAACTCCACATTGTTTGAGTATAGGACCATTTTGTTTAGGCAAGAAAGGATCAATCCTAACCCAAATCAATGAAAAAATTGATGCTAAAAGGATTGACCAAAGTACCACAATAGTAGGAGTTCTATTTTGTTTTCCCATTAGACCTTTAAGGAAAGGATATAAATGAACAATGACCCAAAATGCAAAGAATAGTTTCCCAAATAAAGGTCCCCATGAACCAGAACCACTATTAATTGCATCAGAGACACCGGCAACAACACCGACAATGTTTAAGATTATAAGAGTTGTTGGTGGAATGAGAAGTGTTGTCCATTTGAAAAGATATAATTCTCCGAATTCAGCATCATCTGCTGCTTTTGCTGTGACAGTAAAGTTTGTGTCTACTCCAGCTAGAACTTTTAGGAGACCTTGAAATACTGCAAAAAGATGCGCCGATACACCTCCAATCACCCAAAATTGCTCGTTTCTCCACCAGTCTTCGATGGCTACTCCACTCCATCGAAGCTCGAGTACGCCGGTTAAAATGATGGAGATAAATAGTGCCATAAACCATACACTAGCAAGGTTGGTCAGCTGCATAACATTAAAAAACAGTCGTGTTAGATTGAAATCACGGTTGTGTTGCAATCCTTGCGAAAGAAAATTATACATAAGTGATCACAAGAAAAGTATACTTACAGTCGGAATGATGAACTTTCCGGTAAGGAGACACACGGCTGGAATTGTGCAGTATGCAAGCAAAGGGATTGAAGTGAATGGATAAACAATGGTATTAGTATAAGCCAATCTCTCTAGATACTTTAATTTTCCTCCATAACCATACCATAATGGACAATGGCGACTAAGGAAAATCTCGACAGAACCAAGAGCCCATCTAAGAACTTGGTGCAACCTATCTGATAGATTGATTGGTGCAGATCCCTTGAAAGCTGGTCTCTTTGGCATGCAATATACCGATTTCCATCCTCTACAATGCATCTTAAATCCTGTCAATATATCTTCTGTGACTGATCCATAAATCCATCCAATCTGTAATCGAAAACAAATTTGTCAGAATGATTCATTGATATTAAACAAGATTAACGGTGAATCACACCGCAAGCGTAATCATTGAATGACGTGTCCACTTATCAGTAAACTATGAGTCATATCCAATAGTAATCATGGAACTAATAATGTATCTTATTTTATGTTGTACAATTTTATCTGCCTAATTCATGTGCTTGCTTCATGTGCAAGTAAAGTATCAAGAAAATCAAAAGATGTCTTCGATGTGTTAAGATTAATGAGTTTTGTCTTTTTACCTCTTTGCCCCATTCGGTCTTCTCTTCATAGCCACAACTTATGTTATGAATGGCTTCCTTAACCAATGATTGTGTATTTGTGCCTTCAGGAAGTCCTCCATTTTCCATCAAAGTTGAAGCAATGAAAACCGGCGACTGTCCAAATCGCTTCTCGAAATTCTTCTGTGACATGAGTGATGATTTCTCTAGCTCCTCGTACCCTTCAAGTCCTTCTTCAATCTCTTCAAGATCAAACATGGAACCAGAACCTTTTCTAACATAATCTTTTCCTCCCATTTTCTTCTTCTTGTATAATCTACTAAAGAGACCCGATCTTCCTGTTGTTCCCGACTTCTTTTTTGATTTCGTCTTCCTTGAACCGCAACAAAAGCAACACCATTTAGGCCAACAATCACATGTCATCTTTGGCCTTTTCTCAGAAACTGGTGGATCATAACCATACAATGCTTGTCTGTTGAACACAGTTCCGGTACCGACATATACCGGACCTTGAATTCCATCAAGCCCTTTCATATTGATCTATGATGAAAAAACATCGAAAAAGTGTCATTCTTCTAAACGCAATTTGCAAACATTTGTTAAGTTGAATTTTAAGAGAATTAATGACACTTACATCAAAGAAAACAGTGTTGCGATTAGCATATCGATCATGACGATCAATACCATCAAATCTTTGAGGAAATTGAACATAGCAGAGTTTCTTCCCGAGCTGAGGATCCATTAGGAAACACATGGCCTCTCTAATAGCCTTACTATTGTTGATGTAGTGATCACAATCAAGATTCAACATAAATGGTGCATTTGTAAGCACTGCAGAAACTCGAACCTTTGAAAGATAGACAACAACATCAACAAAATCAAAAGTTATACTTATAATTTCTGATATGATATCCTTAGTCTAGCAGGAACTAAATATTTCAAAATCGAGTTTCTTAACTTACCAAAGCATTCATGGCACCAGCTTTCTTGTGATGTGGATAACCGGGACGCTTTTCACGCGAAATATACACAAGTTTTGGCAGTTCCTTGCCTTCCACGTCTAATGCTCCAGCACTTCCTAAGTATACCTGCAAAGCAAATGAGCATATCACTCGAGAATCGAGATCACAAAGTTCTTAACTTGTGAAAAGAAGCTGAGAAAAACTTATAAGAATATCACAAGTTATTTTCATAACAACAGATTAGAGGATGAAATAGCCGAACCTGAATCATTCCTGGATGATCACGAGTATTGTTACCAGGCCATGGAGTTCCATCCTGCATAACCCAACCCTCTTCTGGTTTCTTCAGAGCTTTTGCCACCAAAGCATTAATTTTCACTTTAAATTCTTCATATTCTCTCTGCCATGCAACAAAAACACAAGCCGGTTTGAATAAACTTATTTGAGTTTATCTATTCGCATAACCACTTATGAGACTTCCTGGAAAAGCCTGTGGAAACAGCTGATGCATTTCTATAAGCTGTTTTCAGCTTATTTACATAAACTCTTAAGAATAACTTATGAAAATAGCTTATGCCATGTCTATAAACTGTTTTCAGTTTATTTCCACAAACTCTTAAGAATAACCTATGAAAACATCTTATAGAAAAATAACTTGACTTTATTTTATCTTTGGTTATAGAAATAGTTTATACATAAACACTTATATGATAATAAAAGCCTATGCTATAAGCGCTTAATTAAGCTGTTTATCCAAACATGACGTAAAACAAGAAAAACAAAACCAAAAACTTCATATCTTACCTTCATAGACCTTCTTTCCTTGACAAAAGTAGGTTCAACTTTATCCTTCAAGTAATCAATCTTCTCGGAAAAATAATACTCGGGTGCCCTTGGTTCAATAGTATACTTTTTACAAAAAGGAACCCACCTTCGAGCAAACTCAGAAGTTTCAGCCAAACAATCAAACAAAAGCATAGAAGCACCATCATCTGATACATAACACGTGACTTTCTCGACAGGATAATCGACAGAAAGTATTGAGAGAACAGTGTTTGCTGTTATAATAGGTGGTTCTTTCAAAGGATCGACAGAACTAACAAAAACATCGACAGGTGAAAGTTGGTTTGGTTCACCTTCACGTTCGAATCTTATAGATAATCGGTCTAAGTAAGTTTCGCGTGTGATTGGTAACCATTTCGGAAACTGATCAAGTATCCATGATAATGCAAACCATATTTCACATATTACTGATATGAGCCATAAAGGGTATGCATCATATGCTGGTGTTAAGATACGGAATCGGAAAAAGAAAGCTAGGATTACAAGTCTCATCACGATTACTATTCGATATGGATTTATTAAGCTTGACGGTATTGGAACTTTGCGCCATAATGGCTGTCTTGCTTCAGCCATACTGAAACAATAATGTCACAAAAACAAACATAATTAGTGACACTTTAAAAAACACTTTGTGCCACCAAATAACATACTAAAAAGCACATGATTTTCTGTCGTAGTTGATTTCGATCAATAATTTGAGATTGAATGGTTCATATAACATATTCACTAAATCGGTTTTAAACATCTCAACCATTGATTGAAATCGGACGAACCAACTTAGTAATTTAATGACTTACAGGTATTCATCTTCTTCAACTTGATCTTCTTTACCATCCTCTTTGTTTAGTAAACCTCGCTTTTCCTGCCGTACTTTCCATTTCTCTACTCTTTCTTGCCATTCTGCATTGCTCAAGAATTCCTTATCCCCTTCCAAATCTTTGCCAGTAACTACACAACCGTAGAGCCGAAAATATCATCACCATCATCATGGATAATTAGTATTTTTCCAAAAATTAAACAAGGTTATTAATTACCACTTCCAGCTGAAGAAAAAGCTTGTCCATTAGAATACATTTTCTGTTGATTGTAGTCTCCATTTTCCTGTAAACAATCATAACAGTTCCATAATCTCTTTTCATATTGAACCAATACTAAATGTATGATTCATTATTTCAGCATAGTTTGTGCTTTAAGCAGAATTAATTTCACATTCTTGAGTATGGTTTAATATCATTAAAAGAAATTACCGCATGATTAACATCGCGGTGATGGTCTAGATCATCGTGTTGATTCTTAATCGGAAACTCGTCTTCAAAATCATCTCCATCAAGGTTCTCGTCTTCATCTCCAACCACTCTTGGACAACCTGCAGTGAAGTCATTATTATCATCAAAATCAGATTTAAACACTTAATCCGATTGGACGGTTGAGATTTAAAACTACGGATTTACTGCAGAAAATCTATTTCCTATATCGAATCACATTTCACCATTTAGATATTTGTTGAATTATTTTAAAATAACATTATCGTATATTTAAATAGTGCGATCTTATTGGACGTCCGTGTAAAACTTTTTTATATTGTCAGTGCATACAAATTAAACTTTTCGATAACAAAAAGTTTCGCTAAATGCTAACCTTTATGTCGCTTATAGCGAGTGTTGCATTGAGGACAACATTGATTCCCTTCACTCCTCTCATACTGATAACAAGGTTTACAAACAGGAAATCCACACACATGACAAGCCACAAAAAGCTCTCCATTTTCCTTATATCCAATCTCATCGCCACAAACTCGACATATTTTCGATGAAGATTTACTGCTAGGAGGAGGCTTATGCTGCAAACACAACAAATATACATGTAAGACCAATGTTTTAAAACTGAACTAAAAATGAAACCGACAATATATTCAAGTCATGATTCAACTACTTTAAACTGCTCGAACTAGGACTAAACCGTAACCTATGAAGCACAAACTTTGAAACTGATACCTCAAACGACACGGACACTGTCACGTTAACACTGCTAAATTGAGAATCAAAATTAATAAATGTGCATTTAAATTAAAAATTTTATTTTATTAGAAAAACTTCTAAAACAAGATTCGATAGAATTTGACCTTTATTTATCCATCTAGTATCGAAAAAGTTAAAAATGTTGCAACCAAAAACCTAGTAATGTCTTTAACCTCATGTTGATAAACATTGTTTGGATAAGTCTTTAATATTTGTAGATATGTCTAAGATGTGTCTAAAGAATGTTTAAGATTTGTCAAAGTAATTAAAAAACTTATTTTTTTGGAGTACTTGTCTGAGTTGTCTGACACCTATCATACAAGTGTCATGCAGGTGTCAGGTGTTAGATACCGATCTAAGTAGTGTCGAAGTAAAGAAAAAAACAATTCTTTGGGGACATTTCGGACACTGCGACACGCATAATCCTAAAGGTGTCCATGCTTCATATATCGTAACCGAACCATAGACAATATCAATTATATCATATTGGTTTACAGTTCGACCGATTGATCCGTCTAGTTCGGTTTTAAGCTACAATGGAACATATTAAAAAACATGCAATTTAGAACAGAATAAAATGAAAGAAAAACAAAGGCAAATACCTCATCAGAGTCATGTGAGAAATGAGAAGTAGTGCCAGTGATCAAACCAGCCATGGTGTTTGTGGCCATGGCAAGAAGCCAAAGTTAATTACAAAAGAAAATTAAAACTTAGAAAGAAGAATGTAAAAGAAAAGAGTTATATAACAAATGATAGGTTGAGAGAGAGAGAGAGTAAAACATCAAAATCATGGTTGTAGGATGGAAGAGCAGTGTGTACCAAACTGTGAGTTGGAATGTCATAGGTTTGAGTCTAAGAGACGTTAAGGAAAAGAGTATGTGATTGTTTGTTGTGAAAGCCTTTTCTTTATTTATTATTATAAACAAACATTGCTTTGATTTAAAGGTGATGATGTCTTTTTATACGTCTTGTTTGGTATTTCACATAATTATTAAGCTGGTTATAATGTCATATTCTAGCTTTTAATTTTGTGTTCATAATAATAAGCAGAAAAAAAATTAAGACCTCTATTGATGCGTATTTTCTAGGTACATGATTACATTGGACTTGGATATAAAGGAGTTATAATGTCACATCTCACATTTCTTAGTGCAATTAATGGAAAATTGCCTCAAAAAATTATTTAATGGAAAGATATAACATAATCCAAAGTTCAAAAATGCAACATAGAGAACATGTCTTGGAATTTCAATCCAATATTATAGCTCATATTAACATATATGTCACATTTTTTTTCTTATAAAATAAATTGGGTTTTTCTATATATTTTTTGAAAGGACGAAATAACAAATACCATTGAAATTTACACACAACTGTGAGGTTTTAAATTCAAACCCGAGTAAAAATGTATAACCTAACAATCTCAGTATTGTCGGTTGAGCTGAATTTTGCAAATGGTATTCCGAACTTTTTTTTTTTACATACTTTCTCTTTTATAAATTGTTGTTCTTGTTGTGCAAGTTTAGAACTATGGCCAAAATTTCATGCCCCACAAGGAAGCTATGTATGTGGTATGGTATGGGAGTGGACTTAGATCACAACTCGTTTTCTTCCATTTTCAAAGATGGGAAAAAGCTTTTTTTTTTCTTACAAAAAGACTTATAAACATTACGTGTTAAATACAATTGGATATATCAATAATATTTGGGGACTAGCAGAAAATAAGATCACTTGAATAAAATTATGGACAATCTCATTTATTTGTCTTCAGATAAACTAAACACTCGAGTCGTTATAAAAATTAGAAAAATATCATTTAAAGTTTTTTATAATATCCCAAACTTTATAGCATTCGGTCTAGATGATAAGAAACTGTCAACCACTCTTTTTAAGACCAACTCAAAGTCAACGGATCCTAAATTGAGATCATCCATCTAATTAAGTGCACAAAGAACTAAGAAGCTTTCTAACCTTAAAATTTGGGAATTTCTTTTCTCACCTTTAATATAAGTTTGACAGATAAATGTGTTTCGAAACTTGGAGGGGAGAAAAAACTATAAGAAACTCTCTAAAATCATGAATAAATCATCAATTTGGTCCTGAACTAACAAAATATATTAAATAGTCCATAAATTATTATTAGTACATCAATTTAGTCCCTCAACTTTTTAAAAAAACATGAAAGAAAATGATAGTTCATGGACCAAATTGATTGGTTATTAATAGTTCATAACCATTTAGTATATTTCTATAGTTTATTGACCAAATTAGAGAGAGATTAATAGTTTGAAGATCTATTCCTAAAATCATCTAGACAAAATTTTAGGGATGGGCTTGAGCTTGGGCCTAAATACAAAATGCTCTGAAGATTTCTCTTCCCATCCCCTGCTTTTCTTTTTCACCCCCTGAGTTTCCGTTTATACTCTTAAAAAAAGTTCGGTAAATGCAAACCGAACTTTTAAACGGTTGAAAACACGTGTTTATACCCTTAAAAAAAAGTTCGGTAAATGAAAACTGAAATTTTGGGAAAAACTGAGAAAAACTGATAAAGGAAGCTGACATTTTTTTTTTTTGAGAAAGGATAGTGATAGAGAGTTAGACTAATTAATTAAACAATTTAGGTATTTTGTTAGAAGTAAAATTTATCTTTATTTATAGTTAAACTTTTATTTGAAATGTTATGTTTTTTTAGCCTTTCGGCCTTTTAGGTTGGTCCTTTCAGGCCTTTTTATGGGGGGCTAAGAGCATATAGGGGGTCTAAAAAGCAAATTTTTTATTCAAATAGTAATATTATAAGTAGTATTTTTGAGACACATTGTAGGTATCCAAAATCAAATGAAATATTTATGTTCTTTATTTTAATATTTTCTTTATTGCTTTCATTTATCTTTTCATCAAAAGGCTCTCATATAAAGTCAGATGATGCTGATATATGCAGTCTCCTAGTAACATTCATTAGCACTTTTTTCTTTCAAAAATGCATTTTGTGATGGTAAAGAAAAGTATTGTGTAAATTGCCACATGAGCTTTGAGATTAGAGGATTTTGATATTAGAAAAGCATTGTGAAAATTGCCACATGAGCTTCAAGAAATACATATACCATCTTACATTTCCTGCATCAAGTTGTTTATGTTATAAAATTAGAAAACTTTTTTTTTTTAAGTTTTTGGAAGCCATACAATTGCTTAATCTTAATTGACTTTTCATATAAAAGATATAATCGGTGCAGATTAAAACCGTGCATTAATATATTGTAACTAATAGGCATATCATAATTATTAATAGATAAGAAAAGAGGTTTAAATAGATACAGTAATAAGAAAATAGCTTCTCTAAAGAATGCCACATAGGTAAAATGAAAATTTAGAAGCTATTCAAGCTTCCCTCCATAATAATAATAATAATAATAATAATAATAATAATAATAATAATAATAATAATAATAATAATAATAATAATAATAATAATAATAATAATAATAATAATAATAATAAAACAACAACAATAATAATAATAATGTTGTTCTAAATTAATGCATCTATGATTATAATATGAGTTATTCATGTTATTCATCTTATGTGAATATGACACATTATATTCAAATTTTATAACATTATTTTCAAATGGTTTCAATTCAACCATTGTCCAGTTTTATGCACCAAACTGTTTGAAAAAATATATCTTCTATTAAATACTTTTTAAAAAAATTAAAAAATCAAATGTATCCTCTGCACACAACTGCAAAAACTAATTCTTTCAAAATAACTAAAATTCATTTAAGGAGTTGACATCTCCAAGTATTTTTTTATTAAATACTTAACAATCACTTACAGAACAATTTGTGATTCAAAAAAAAATTATTTTTTTGAATCATTCATTAAAAATTTATTACAATGTATAATATTGTATTAAATTTACTCCTCATGTTTATCCAAAGAAAGTAATGAAAGCTTCTCAACCAAAATGTATGCACATTTTCCTCTTCATTCAAATTCATAACTTCTGATCTTTATTTTCAATGTCATTTCTTCAAAACCTTCTTCAACTTAACACACTTTGATCAACCGCGACAAAAACATTAGCAGAAACCGCTTCATTCGTTTCAATCACAACGCGATTATCCGAAACATTCCTAAGAACATGATTAGGAAAACCACTACCTGTTGAACTCAATGAGTATTGAACATTTTTAATAAGATTAGGAAAAAGAAGAATGTTATTAAAATCAACATTCCATAAAGTTCCATTCCCTTGCATAGATCTTTTCGCAACCGTCGCCTTTAAATTCATCCCTCGAGCGATGTTCCTATCAACAAAAACTTGTTTAATCTGTTGAAAGGGACTATTAGATTTATCCAAATGAACAATTTCAACTCCACTATCTGATCCTGAAAACATGTTATCAACAATAGTAACACCATCTAAAACACCTTTCATAGATTTCAACACAATATTAGCATCACCAAGGAAGAAGCTACTTGAGATATGAAGTTGAACAGGATCTTCAGCAACAATACTTGTATAATCCATGTAAGAATTCACAATCCTTGTTTGTGTTAAACCAGGTAATTTTAAGTAAATTCCGGTACCGCCGAATCCTGTGGCCTTATTGTAACAATGTACACCAGAAAATGTGTTGGCTTGACCGGTTACCATGATACCTATATTAGCCGAGAAAATTACAACATCGGTGACAGCGTTATCGTTACCTTGGAGGTTTATTGCTGTTCCGGAGAAATTTCTTTCGTTTTTATCGCCTCCGGCGGTTATGTGTTGGCCAAGGAAAGTATTTCTTATGTATGTTTCATGGCCACTTTGGACTAAAATTCCATTTGTTGTGAAATGTGTAATGTAACAATTGTCTATGTTTGTTCTAAGTGAGTTAATGACTGAAATACCCCCTCCTCTATAATTTGAATCTAATAAGAGATCCTTGAAAGTTATGTACTCAAAATTGTATGCTGATGAAGGTGAAATATTTGATAAATCAATAATGTAACCATTATTAGGAAAATCATCTGAGACTTTTATTGTTCCTCCATGTATCTGTTTTTCATCAAATTGCAAAAATAAATATCACATTGAAATGTCAAATATTTTGATATCTTTTGAATGCTCTATTGAATAAACAAATTAAAAAAGGAAAAATACTTTTATAATATATATTAATAGAAATTGTCAATACTCATTTTTCTTGGTCTAGTTATACCAACTGCTACACCATCATGACTAAAATATACTAAATTTAGACTACTTGTCTCAAAAATTGAATTTGGCTTTGAAATAAAGTCTTAAAACACTGCCAATTGTCAAAATAATAAGGGGTATGTAAAATTTGGTAGAAGATACTTTTCATATTATAAAAAATGAGAGCATGAAGTATATTTTTCGGTCATGAAATGCAGCAGAGTTAAAACTTTTAGAGCGATGTTGTCACCTATGTGGTTTCTTACTAGGCTTTAGAAATAGTCTCGTCAGTTACATGCAGAGATATTCGAATATTTTTAATGAAAAACTACATGTGAATGTAAGTTAACAAATGAGATAGTTTTTGTAGGCATACCAAGAGGTTCCCAACGGCGGCTACCGGAAACCTTAATGGCCTGCTGATCAAGTAACTTCCACCTTCAAGATTAATCTGTGCACCTCCAAGGTTTTTTATGCCTTCAAGCAAATGTCCTTCACTTAGACCATTTGATGGCATTGCTGCATCTGCCATAGCTGCAAGTAGTGCATCAGTGCTATCTGATTTTCCTGTTGGGTCTGCACCATAGGATGTCACATGTAATACTCTTGGATTGTTCATACCCTACATAAAGAAGAAAAAAATCATCAAACATTTGAGATATTTTTCCACAATCAAACGGACAAAACTTAGATACAGTGCTAAAAATATGATATAATCGTCATCAATAATTAGAACAGTGTCTTTAGCACTGTATCTGAAGTACAGTGCTATAGACACTGTTCCTATTGCTCTTTAATAAAAATATCGTATAATTGTCGCCAATAATTTTAGAACGGCGTATTAAAATAATTGTATTTTTGTAAAAGCAAATGGCGAGAACCGTACTTATAGTACTGCATCTAAGTTTTGTCCTGATAAAAAAATGGACTAAACCAAAGGATCAAAGTTGTGCATGAATAGTTTACCTCAGTTGGTTGAGAAGAAGGAGAAGATGAAGGTGTTGTTGAAGCAATGGAATCATGTTTTGTTAAAGATTTCCTAAAAGATTGCAATCTATGTATTGTTTCATGATAATTTCCACCAGAAATTTTTCCAATAGGAAAATTCTTCTCACCATGAACACCAATTACTATAAAACAAACAACCTCAAGAAACAAAGAACAAATCACAATAGATTTTCTTGTCATTTTTGTTGGTATATTTGGTAACACAAGTTTAAGATTCTTCTATAAGGTTAGTGTGAAACGGTTGAGGAAAAGTATTATAGGTGTATCTCCATTTAAATAGGGTAGAGGGAAAATATAATGAGAGAGAGACAAGACATGGAAAGAAGTTATGTTAACTAAGATTTGATAAGAAAATGTGTAGAGACAATTTTATTATTAGATCATACATGTAACACCTTCATTTTTTTTTAGACTATGATATTTAATTTAGTGAATGTTCCTATGTAACCTTTTCTATGACTTCATAGAAAAGTAAGCAGTTACCAACTTCTTACTTTTGGGACCTTGTTGTACTAGTTTGAAATTTGTTTAAAAGGTATTTTGGAGTAGGAAGAAAGCACACTTGTAGTTTTGTTTGATTATTATTTAGTCTTTTGATTTTTATAGGCTAAGGATCACTAAATGGGCATGATAAAATTTTGGAAAGTTTTCTAATGGGGTCATTAAGTTAAGGTAGTCCTCTAGTGTAGTGGGTGAGAGGGCAGGAGATATAATAGCCTTAAGACTCGGTACACCTCCCATTTAAAGCATTAAATTATAATATAGCATTTAATTTATATATATATATATATATATATATATATATATATATATATATATATTTATAAGGAGGAATTTGAATTTATATACTTATAACATGTAATTATTCATAAAAAGAAATAAAGAAAATACGAGGAAGTTTTAAATGAAAAAATTCTTTAGAAATGTTATTCATTTAATTTGAGTTCGAAATCTTCCTTGATTTTGATGAGTTTTTTTTATTTTTTTTCTGAACCTTAACTTAAAATTTTTTTCTACACAAAATTAAATTTTTTAAATGAAAATTTATTATTGCACACGCTTACAAGTATTTATTAAAATTTAATTTTTTTAAATTAATAATAGCTATTATCCCGTCCATATGTTTTATCAAGTTACTTAAAAGGGTAAGTTGTACCTATCGTTAATTAGTTGGTTCAATGGTGGTTGGCGCTGAACTTGATAGGGAGGACCACAGTTCGATCCCCGCAACAGCGATCGGGGGGCTAAAACCACTTGATGACAGAACTGACCCCGAACCAGATTCAACTGGTGATGAAAAAAAAAAGGGTAAATTGTATTACTTGAAAATTATCTAAAACTTTAATAATTTTGATTGATGTCTCGAAAGTAGAATTTCACAATGGTCATTGAGGTAAAGGTTTAAGAAATTAAGTGACCTCGTGACAATGATTTGATCGATGTCATTTTGATAAATGTAAGAAAAATTAAATATTTATTCTGAAAAACTCAATTAAAATTTATTTTTCTTCATTTTCTCAAACTAATTAACATTGATCAAATTGTATCTTAGTTGCGAGGGCCAAGAAGGATCACACGATTTTACTCTCAAACAAAAGTGTTGAAACTTATCAATCGTTAGTTGGTTCAGTGGCGATTGACGCTGAATTTGGTAGGAAGTACGTACCACAGTTCGATCCACCGCAACTGCGATCGGGAGGGGAAAAAAAGTGTCGAGACTTTCATTAATATTTTAAACAACTTTTAGTATAAAATCAATCTCATTGTCACGGTTGAATCTTCACACAAATGTTTTTCCAGTTTTAAGAAGAGAGAAATATATTAAACAAACAATTTGTCTCCACGGTATTAGCAAAACACACTCATGGTGATTACTAATTAGTTGATTAGGATTGACTTTCGGATATATAATTAAATGTTGTTCACGTATTTATATTTGTCATGCATAGTTTCATGATCCAAAAATGTATTCGTTTTTGTATAATCATAAGAAGTTCACATGATGTGATTAACATGAGTATATAGAGAAGCCATGAAAAGATTGCTCTACTCAAATATAGAGGATTGACGAAATAAAATTCGATCATGCTTTGGGTGCCTTAAAATTTAATTAGACTAACAAAACAATTTTGTGTGTTTTTAAATAGAAAAATGAAAAGAAATACAATTTTATTTTTTAAAAAAAAATCATAGAAAAATTTTTTTTAAAAAAAAAGAAGAGAAAAGCAACTTTTTCAATTTTAAAAATTAGACAGAAATCAAAGCGATGAAGCTCCGATCATAGCTCAATTAGTTTAGCAATTTAGTTTATTGATGAACTACATAATTAACAAATAAGTTGGTGATTTGGAACTGGTTTCTTTAATGTCTCTCTTTGTGTAGATATTGGTTTTAAACAGGTTACCAATAATACATAACTTGAGTTGACATGGTATGAATCACTTCAATTCCTTTATTGCTCTAGCTCGATGGAGTAAAGAAAAAACTTCGAAAACATTTATTTTTTTAATGCGACTTTTTCTCTCAATTTTGGAGAGCGATTTTCTATTGGTTAAGGGTGTTTAGTGTTCTTTTCAATGATGTTCAAGATTATGCTTTTCAATTTTGTTGTAGCTATTTGTTTGATAACAAGATTCGTCATTGTTTTCTAGCGATTTGGGTGGCGTGTTGTTGGCTTACTTATTTGGAAAGAAAGAAGCCATAGATATTTTGATCAAAATGAGGTCACAGTTGAAGTGTTATTACTTGATAAAGTAAAAGTTCTAATTTAATGCTAATTAAAAGCAAAGAAAAACTAAAAAACTATGATTTGAATCATTGGTGGTTAAATCCTCTTTCTTGTTTAGGGACCAGATTAGAACCGCTTGAAGATCTTGCTTTTGGTTGTAAGTATTTTTGGGGTGAGTTGTTGCAACCCTTTTAACTTTATATTTCTCTGGTTATAGTTAAACACTTATTGTGCTTAATTAGGTTTTTTTATCAATATGTTCATTTGCTATTTCATAAAGAAAAAATAATAACAAATAAAATAATAAATATAGGGAAAAAAAGCATTTTTACAATTTTTTATTTAATTATTATACCACTTCAATTCTTTTTTATTTTTTTTGTTTAGATTATTTATCTTAAAACATATGTTTATCTTTTCCATTCTCTGTTAAAGGCTCTAATATAAATCTATGATAAATGATGTGTAATAACATTTAATATCTTACTTCATAAAAAATATATTTAATTTCAGGGAGTTGATTATTTGGGAATTAGTTTTTCCTGGAATATTTTTGTGTATTATATTATTTCTTTAGACTTAGACCTCTCTATTTGTCAAAATAAAAAAGTTAAAGATCAAAATGAAAAAGAAATATAAAAAATATTTATTTGTTAGAGTTAAGATAAAGAATTTTAAGAGGATTTTTTTTGCCATATAATCATGTCCCATAATTCGAGTTCCGAAGTTTTATACAAGGACAAAAATGAAAAAATGGAGGATAGAAAAAAAATATGGGGTGTGGAAAGAGAAAAGTTCCTACTAGAGGCCCAAAACAACAATGAGGCCCACTATATTTTGGGATTTATTTTTGTCATCCTATCCATTTTTCTCTTACGGTCTACAATTCTGCCAAAATACTCTTATATCTTACTTAAGTAGCGGATAAACCATATTTCAAAAAATTATCATTTTTATAACATTCGTTACTTAAGTAGCAGAATGGTAAAACGAGAAACATGTATAGCGCGTGAGAATCTGGTAGGCTGACAAAAGTAAATCTTCAATATTTTTTCACTTGCATTTTTGTTCCAGCCCAACCATAAATAATGTCTCAATAATATCAAAATCCAACAGTCTGGTTATAGCATAATTCAATTGGTAGAAACATTGTATATAATATGTAAAATGATTGTTTTGCATCCTACCTTCTTCCAGCTATTTGCATGTAAAATAATGTTTCATTCTTCCAAGTTCCAAATATATACTCCATCCGTATCACAATATAAATCGTTTTGACTATATTACACAAATTAAGAAATGTAATAATTGTTGTATGAAAAAGATAAATTATGAGTTATTAGTTTACAAAATTGTCCTTCATTAATGGTATGAAAAAGATAAATTGAAGAATTGAAAGAATGAAAAGAAATAAATAGTTAATGGTATAAGAGAAAAAATAGCATTAAATGTTTCATTGGTAATATAAAATGACTTATAATTTGTTACAATTTTTTTTCTTCTTAAAGTGACTTATAATTAAGTATGGATGGAGTATATAGTAATATTGCTTGACGTATTTTGAGTTTTGATATATACTCCAAGTTCTATGTTCTTATTAATTAAAGTATATATTATTGGCATAAATTAAATATAGTTCTTGACTAAAAAAAAGCTTGACCAAAAAAAGAATATATTTCATCTATTTTGTAAATATACTGTAGTTTAATTGGTAATTATCAGAAACATATATATTATTAAATGGGTTGGAGGTTCGGATTCCAAAATATGAGATTTTATAAAGTATTTTATCTAAGTTAAATTTAAGGAATTTTAAATGACATAAAAAATCTAAGAATTTGAAATTCCTTATTTTAATATGTTACGAAATTTTCAAATTGTCCTCTATAATATATAAAATTGCTAATTAACCCCCTCGTTTTTTTCAAAATTTGTAAATTGGTCCTTTAAAATTTTGAAAATTACAAATTAATCCTTATTTTTCAAATTTTAAATTTGGCCCAAAACTTTTAAAGTTTATATAAGTGGTTTAAAGTGTTCACATCAAATTTTATATTTCTCTTTTCAAAAACACACACACTTAAGTAAAAGCCATGGTAATTCAAATACAATCATTCTAATTACTTAGAATTAAAGTGTGTAACTTTAACCACTAAATTATTTGACTAAGAAAATATAATTCACCCCAAGCAAAAAATGTTTAGATAAACCAGACATTGACCGGTTGCAAATGGGTGGTCCAGACACAAATTAAGTGCTCTACCATATATACATTTTTATTATGATTCTTATAGAATCCACACACAAAACTAACATGTCCAAGACACTTTGGATCCAAGCATTTTTTAGATTTGGAGATGATTCTTTCTTCCAATTTTACTCATCTTGATTTTGTGGTATATGTTGATTGAATAGTGAGTAATGGTTTACAATTACACTAAGCCAATCGAGTATAGATGTTGCTTTCTGCCCACCTTTGCTACTAAAAAACCCTTCCATCATTTTAAGAGTCAACATGCATCCACTTTAATTCATGCATGAAATAAACTTGAAAATTCAATTTAGTTTATGAAAAAAAAGTGAAAAACATATTTTAATCTTTAAGAAAAACTAGTAGGATACCCGTCCTATCGGACGGGTCGATACGTTACGCATAATTTTTATATTTAGTTACCATTTTTGTAAGTAACACTTTCATAAAAATTGATTATGCATGTAGTTGGTTTCAAATAAGATACCATACATTATAAAGTTCCTTTAAGAATGATTTTACAAATTTAGCATTTGGGCCTTTTTTTTAGTCAACTTTGTCAACACTTAAGAATGGAATATGATAAGCGTAACAAACATAAACATGCTCTATTGAGTGGTGGAACAATATTTAGTGTTACAAACAGGGATACCATACATATACCAGACAATATAAAATTGGTCTAAAAACAATACAATGGTAATCTAATTATTTTAAAATAGTGAACTTATCAGATTAGACAATAGAAAAGTGATATAATAATTATGGAGGTAATAGACAATATGGATAATTTAATTTCTGTCTACAATAGAAACTTGAACAGACGTAGGAGGTTTGCTTATAACTAACATTAACTGATTGTTATCGTTAACATATTTCCGCCATCCTTTGCCGATGTGTATTTTGTTTGGATTTGTTTTTGAAATGTGTAACTTGCACGAATAATTTCGATTGCTTTCATTATCAATTAGGATGATTTCATTTTGATTTGGATCCACAAATAAGCTACCATACATTTTAGGAATATCCTACAAAAAAAATTTGTGTAACTAATGTTAGAATGTAATAATATAATATTATAAAAATAAACATCTTTAAAATCACATAATGAAAATTACCAAATAGTTTGATAATTTTTCCCCAATCTGATATTCCCAAAAAGGAATAGCATCATCTTCATCAACATGATGATTTGCTAAGTATTCACGATAGTCAGGATCGGTTTCGTCCGAACTGAAATAATTGATTGATTTTTTTTAAAAATAAGAAACAACAGTTTAATGAATTTTTCAGTTATATATGTTTACAAAAAAAAAAAAAGTTGGAAATATATAAATTGAACCTGGTACTTGATGCCATGAGAGAAACCGACAAATAAAGAAAGATGACTATTATATGTAAAATGAATGTTGAAGTTATCAGATTATGCATTACATCGTTTGGTATGGTTGGTATATATAGTAGTCTTGATACCAATAAATTGTTATTTAAAATGAATGCATGCCAAAAAATCTGCAAGTATATTAGTTGTCATGTTTTTGGCATGTTGTGGTTTATTAAAGGTTCTTTGTCATGACTTGTTTGATTAGTCATTTTCTTGTGACCCAAAAAAAATTCATCCACATGACAAATTTTTCATCTTGTTCCAAAAGCATAGCATGCATGTGATGAGGAAGCAATAAGTGTGCCATATAATAATAAAAAAATAAATTCGAAAAGGTTAAAAAAAATTGAATCATCATGTAATAGTAAAAGACAAAACCAATAAGTGTGCCATATAAAAATTTAAAATTAAATTCGAAATTACAATCATTTTGGTTACTATTAACTTGATAATGAAAAAAAACGTTACAACATAAAACTAATTAATTTTAAAAAGATGACATCTATTAAAAGTTCCAAATTTAAAACGTAAAGTAACTCCTGGATGAAAATTGTTTTGCTGACAAACAATACTCCATACAAAGCCTATTTTGGTCTTAATAGTTGGAGTATTTTTTGAGAAGACCCAAAACTTATTTGCTCTACCATCATCGGTGCACACTTTTAACTCATCGAAGCTATAAAATCTAACGTATTCACCAAATGATTGAGGTAAAAGCTGCAAAAAAACATGAAAAAAAATATTAGTAAGATAAAGTCATATGTGTAAATATATGAATTTTTAGGAGTGAAATATAATACGGTACCAATTTAGTTTTGTTGATCATTGTATCAGTTAAGTTAATGTCAAACCAAGTTGTTTCAGACGGGAAAGTACTTCGGCTATGGAAAGGCGAAATATGTTCGGTTCCAGAAATTTCTTTAAATTCAATCATAGAGAAGGATTTATGACCGTAGTAAGCAAAAGTAACATCCACATTATTCGGGAAACTGTAAAAATGTTGAAGACCTCTCCAACTTCTTGGATTTATTAGAGGATGATCAAAATTTTTGTTGTACCATATAATATTATAAATTCCAACATAGTCGATGATATACCAAAGAGATCCTAGTTGATTCCAAAATTGAAGGACAAAAGATGGATCAACTTCTGCACATACCTAAATAATCATAAAACACAAATTTAAATATTAATATTGTAGAGAAATAATAGTGATAAAATTTCATAAAAGATTAAGTGGATATTAGTAAATCTTACTTGATTACCATAATGAACAACATGAAAAATTGCAATAGGTTCACTTGCCAAAATTGCTTACCATAAGTGTGTTTTCTTTTATACTTCCTTTCTTGATACCACATGTATGCACCACATTTTTGACACTCCCATATAGGATCACCAATATCAAAGTAACCTACATTGATTGGTTTAATAATCTAAGTTAAATGATCAATTCTATAAAAATGAAGGTAATTAAGCAATGTGTACTATGAATATTATAGATATATGTTTAAAAGGATAGTTAACTTGTAAATGAAGAAATTGATCAAAGGCCTTTGAGTAGCATTGCTATTACCTTCTTCTTCTTCTTGATCAGCATCTTGTGTGTCTGTGTCATCATCTGATTCAGTTTGTGATGCTGAATGATTTGATTCTGCTGAATCTGACTCAGAATTACTATCAGAATTAGATTCTGAATCATCAATAGTATGATTTTCAAAAATGTGTGAGTATTGAGACTTGGTCTTAGTTGGTAGTTGTGGAGTAGATGTAGATGGTTCATCTGGATTTATGGCTGATGTAAACTTGTTGTATAAGTTAACACCACGGGTTGCATAATGATGTTGTCTAGGTGGTGGGTTTATGCTGTTGAGTACATCTCTTTGTTGGGTATGATGAGTGGTGTTTTGTGTATCTTCATTTGTGTTGGTTCTTTCAATATGTTTATCAATAAGATTAATGGGATCATGCCTTTTTCTTTTGGTACCAACTTGATCCATTGGAACAGATATATCAGTGATGTAGAATGATCTTGTTTGGTTTGAAAAAGTTTGAGACATGGATGGTGTTGAACCATATTGTTGGCTAAACTTTTGGGCAGAAGATAAAGAACTACCTGGACTTGTAACTGGTATAGAATGTGTTAGAGTTGGGGAAATTTCTGCATCAATGTTAGAGTTGGATTTGGATGGTGTAATATCAGAAAGAGGTAATTGGTGGTGATTGGATGAATTTGGAATTGAACTTGAAGTAGGTGGGTGTGATTTGGCTGCAACAATACGTTGTCTCTTGTTTGAATAAGATGTTTTTCCCTTTTTCCTAGCTTCTGCTGCAACATCTTGTGGACTTTTTTTGAAATTTTCCATTACATTAGAATTTGGAGGTTTTGATTGACTTTGGTTTTTTATGTATTCATATGTTTGTTCTTGTTTTTTTTTCATATTGAGTCTTTGCCAGATTGTTAGCTGTCTTTAGGTCCTTTGTTTGTCATAAGTTATGTATCTGATATGATAGCTTTCTCCCCTTAAAATTCAATTTTAAAATTTGGCACCAAATTTGAAATTCGTGTTTTCAAGCAACCCAAAATTGAATTTGGGATGAAAACTTCATTTTGGTGGGAATGTAAAAGGTGTGAAAATTTGAAATTGATTAAATAAACGATTTGTTGGAGCCTTTAGAATTGATATGTTAATATTAAAATGCAAATATATGTTAGTACAGTTAAACATGTGCTCCTGCAGCTTTGCAGCAAACAAATGCAGGAAGAGTTGTATTATGTTGCTTGTGAACTTGGGTAAAGGATGCAGGTGCATTTAATGCAAAGAGCAGTTAAATATATAATATCAATGGCTGTAGTACAAGAAACATAAAATAAGTACTCTATGTTGTAGGTTGTCAGCACCTTGGTTTGTTTCAAGTATAGACTCTTTCAACATTTCCTGGCAAGTTAATTGCAAAAATTTGCATAGTCCACTGCTGCGATTTTAAAGTTGATGGGGACATGACAGACAAAGCTAGGCTACGGATATAGTTATGTTCCATATGGTAATAAAGTTAATACATTACTTTGTTTCATTATACCAAATTATGACAAAAAAACTTAATCAGTTACATAACCATTGTTACAATTTGATAAAGTGGCAATGAAGTACAAATTATTCAGTTACAATTGACTAAATAACAGGTACTTAAATTAAATTGAACTAAAATACTCTAATTTGTTACCTTTTCTACATCAACTCTCCAACTGTTTTCAATATCAAAGAAAGTAAATTTCACAATATCTCCATCATAAAAGCCATTATCATTACAAAATGTTTGCCAGCCAAGTATTTCAAATTTACTTCCATTATATACTATTGGACACAGCATAGACTCAGTAACTGGTCCTTCAAGAAGTAGATTGGCATGAAATTTGGTAATTTTTGCAGCAACCATATTGTTCAAAATCTGCAAATGGGATGAAGAATTAAGTTAAATAAAAAAAAATACTCATGACACTATAACTAAATTACATAAATTAAATTGAAATTGCAACATGAACTGAACTCAACTAATTGTCTGTCATTATATCCAGTGTTTGATAAAACAATCTCAAATGAAAAAGGATCTGGAGGTTTAGTTGAGAGTGTGTGGAACTCTGAAAATTCATTGGTTGGAAGTTCTTTAGTCAAGCAAGGCATAAGGTGGAACATGCTATCACCATAGTAGGCTAAGGAGATAAGATGGAATTGAAATGGTAGTTCAAAGTGTTCACGAATTTCTGTCCATCCAGTTGTAATTCGAGGTTGTTTGACATCTCTATTCCAAGTACATAAATGTAGGTAACCACATGAATATAATTTTAATTCTTCATCTAAGTCATCCCCATATTTATGTGCAAAATATGGATCAATTTCACCATATGCCTGTACAGAAAATGAATAAGCAATTTGGTAGACAATGAGAAGTCTAATATCAAGTTCAAAACTAAAGTAATGAAAATGGTATAACTTACAACATCTTTGACATGAACTGTTTCCATATGGCATATTCTTCTTCTTGAACCAAGCCATGTATTTATATCTTGGTTGATTGCAATTGGCATGTTTATGATTTTAGTTGTTCATACAAAGAGACCAAGAATATTTGGATAAGGAAATGAAGAATATAAAGGCAGAGAGGAATAAGTTAAGGTAGATGTATAGACAAAGTTTGGTGTAGTAATAAATAAAAGTGGTAAAGAGTATTCAACTGTGGTCTTAAATGCTACCTGTTAAATTGGTTGGAACAATTTAAAATTTTCTATAAAACTACATGATGATAGAGTAATAACTAAGATGTGATAAAGGATTGTGATCAGATGGTGGATATATCATACAAAATCTAATTTAATAGTCAACCACATTGCTTAACCAATATTAGCATACATCAATAGTGTTGGTCTACCAAAATAATTAAGACCACAAAAACAGTACAAAAGATGGATATTAAGAAGTCTGAATGTATAAGTTAATCCATGGTGGTCAAAAGATGCTAATAATATTACATATTTGTTTCTAGTACTTAATGTTACTCCTTTTTGGGGATTTTCATGAGTTTGGTTGAAGAAAGCTTGGAACCAATGATATCATCAACATCAACTTCTTTTGCATTCAATTTCCTGGTTGTGGAGCTTAGTTCCTTTCCCAAACGCTTTTGTGGTGTCTTGAATTCCAATTTCATCCGTTGCGGATAGGTCAAGCTGAAATATGAGTGTAGTGTTTTATTACATAATCTATGAAGCAAGACAGCCACATGTGTAATATATAGAAAAAGTGATAAATATACCATTGGGATAACATTCTCATCAACAGATGTTGTTGATTCAACCGGAGCCATGTCTTGCGACTCAATTTCCTAAAAATGGGCATACACATACATTAAGGCAAGTGTGCTGAGTAATATATGTAATGCTTCATAAAATAAAAACATGTAATTTTAGGTTTGCAATATAGGGTCCATAGCACAAAATACCTCAAGTTCAGGTTTCTTGTTCTGCAGATTTTCATTTTGTGTCTTTGGCACCTAATTGTGGAAAATCAGCACTTATGATATAAGAAGGTATAGTATGTATTTAGGCTATCTTTAGTGTTAATAATAAACATGCAGCCATTTTCTGTAAAATAGTGTGAATCTGCATACCTCATCAGGGAGGAATTGAGATTGGACTTTGTCGATAGCTTCATCATCAACCATTATAGCCATAACTGATCCAGATTTTCAGTTTGGTTGCCACTTAACTTTCACTGCTAAAGTTCTCCCACCAATATCATCCATGGCTTGTGGATAGTCTAAAGGATCAGTTATTCCATCCTATTACAGGAAATGTATCAATGTATTGACAGGCAAATTAAAATTGAAATAGATCCTCATGTAGGTATTTTGAATAAAGATAAAAGTTGATTAGACCTTAATCATTTTAGCACGGAGCTGTTCTGCAGATTGGTTCAATAACTGTGCACATTCGCGATCCCAAAAAACAAAAGAAGCTCTAACATTGCAATTTTCAACTTCAATATCCAACTTATACCTATATTCAAAGTTTATGTCAAATAGCTTGCATTATGTAAACAATTCAATTGTGTATTACCATTGAAACACAAATAAAAAGCAATTCAATACCTTAGTATTTCAGTTTGGGTGGAGTGATCATCACTACACTTGTATGGTGGAGCATCACCAACAGCTTGTTTGGGACATTGGAAGCAAGCTTGATAGTACCAGCCATTTCTGGTGGGTCTGACCTTAACACAATTGACAACAGTAACACACTTTGTCTCCTGGTGGAACAACAACATATGAATAGTTAGTTGATTAAAAGCCTTCATGAAAAACATAAACATAACTTCAAAACCTATTTACTTGAGTGAGTTCCACAATTTTGTTCAAAGGCATGACTTCTGCATTGTGATAAAACTTCTGTTCAGGAGTAAATTGTGAGCCACTTGTGTACTGTGATCCTCCATATGATTGACTCATCCTTTGTGACTGAGAATCAGACACAGCAGAAATTGTGCCTTTATCAATTGCAGCAACAAATCTGAAGATGTTATAGAGATAATATTAAGTCAGACAACATTAGAAAGATTTATGATCTCTTAAGGCCTTGAATGAAATGAAGAATTAAAACTATAAACAACCTTTTCTTGAATTCAAGAATCTCAGGTAGTCCATCATTGATCCAAAGTTTAGTTGTACTCCATGTGTTGGATATAGTGAGTGGATATTTTCCTAAAAGAACAAAGTACCATATTCCATCAAAACTAATTTATGAATATATGGTTGAACTAAAATGTACAAAACTGAGGCTTTAAAATGGTTCATTAAGTTACCTTCTTTCTTGATTTTGGCATATTTCATACAAAGAATGGTTGGACCACCATCATTGTTACCATTCAAAAAATTGATAAACTTTGTTGCATAATCTTCCCATAGGGTGCAATGCAAGGTAACATCACTACGAAACATGTTCAAAATATGTTACAATACATTGGAGATGCTCAAAATAAACATTATATCACAAAATGATCATACCTAACATCCTTAAGCTTTAAGTTAACTTGTATTTTTTTACTTCCTGCATGAGGCTGGGTATAACCAATCTCATCCACAGCTGCTATGATATCTAAAAAATGTTCATAACAAAAAGTTAAAAATAATTTTGAAGGTTGAAGCCATAACAAACTTTTGTGTGCTAATCCTACCGTATAAGAAATCTTCACGAAATTTGTTACAAAGGATTTCAGTGAAATCTTTAAAGTGCAGGGTGTCATTAATGTCATGTTTATTGCAATCAGAAACCTTGGTTCCACCATTGAACTTTAGCATGAATTCATGATGGGATGATTTGAACTTTTCCTGATTTTTGGTGACTTGAAAGTTTTGCATAGTGTAAGTGTTCTTCTCAACAATAGGAATCTCCTTTTCGTATTTGGTTTTCAACTCATTTGGAACAATGACAAAAATGTCATCTCCCTGAAATGTGTACAATGATATCTTTAATATAATGTCAGAAATCATATAATATTAATGTTTTTTCAACTCATTCTTTTTCATATTATTGTCTAACTCATCTCAAAATATTGACCCTTGTATCTATGTTTACGAAAATCTTGCTGAATACAACATGTGAGTATAATGTTTCAAATAAAATATAACAACATTTGACTAAAAATAAAACTGGGATTTAAGTGAAAGTTTCAATTTTTAAAAGAACTCACCTTTGAGTCAACAACAACCAATTCCAAATACTCTTTTCCCTCTTTCTGTGAAGTCCATTTGTCCCTAACCTTAACAGCGATTTTCCATAGGTCTTTACGGTCATTGATGTCCTTGATGAACTCAAAATTCCTAGCCATTTTTCTGAAACAGAACAGTACTTCAACAACATGAAAATGAACTTAAAAAATGAACTTTTATATTCAACAATGTAGGATTTCAGATTTTGAGAAAAATGATGAAGAAACTATACTTTATACATGAACTACGGTTGATAAGTTGTTAGCTTAAACAGAAACAAACAACATTACAGTTATAAGATGAAGCAGATCGTTGGATTTTAAGATGAATGCAGATGAAGAAACATTTTTTAAGATGGATGAAGAAACATGTTTGAAGATGAACGAAGACGAAGATGAAGTTACCTTGTTTGTGCAGAGCTATTTTTTTTTGCGTATAGAGAAGAGAAGTGAAATGAAATTGGGCTTATGGTACAGTTGAATATGTCAGGATGTAGCTGTCTTGCAAAAAGGTGGTTTGAAGCAAGACAAAAACTTGAACTGAATCAATTTTTTATTATTTTCGGCCAACCAGCTTGGTCCAATTGGAAGTATGGCTCAATTGAAAGTGACTTTCTCTCTCACATTATGTAAATATGACTTGGTTACAGTTGAAAATGGCTTGGTTACTTTTGCATTTAGTTCAGTTAGTAATTTTTTGGACATCAAAAGCCCTTACTTATGCCAAGTGTCAGCATTTTAACCAAGATTATTGTTGTCTTTTCCAGGGACAACAACTTTCTTATATTGTATTAGATAAACGGAACAATTTATTTTTATTTTTTTATTAAATAGCTTAATGACTTGGATTTCACTTAGAGTTCAAATTTCTACCTTACATATATATAATATGATGTACCTACTAACTAAGTTAAACTCACCTCACGGACTAAAGAATTTACTCTTTATCTCATTTTTTTTCAAATATTCTTTTGATGCATTATAACAATTAAACTCTTATAATATTAATATTAAGTCGGCGTAGTATATAGAGCTTCCTCATGTACTCATTCACCACTTTTTATCAAATCACTAAAAAAAAAATTAAGATTTTTCCTTGTGTCATGCTATCAAGTTTATTTCTCTGTATGAAATGGATCTTCATTTCTCTGATCTTTTGGCATGTACCAACACTTTGGATTGTTAGGAATTATTGAGAAAATCCTAGAATGAAAGTCATATATAGGGTTGAGAGAAAAGGGAAAGGTAGAAACTAAAGTTTGTTCATGTTGAACACTTTGCTAATTTCTTATAACCTTTTCATTTTTTTAAAGATTTATTGATGGTGAATCCAAATTCTCACTTACTTTTTGTATTTCAAGTATTAATGTGTATACAAAGATTTTATTTCTATATAATACTACATGTGCACAATTCATGCATCAAAGCAATCAAATACTCTAATGATCGTTGGATTGAGATCAAATAAATGCAACGATTGCAAATAAAACAAAATCTTTACAGTGGTTTTATAAATAAGGTTGATGCTCGGCTCATTCAAGTAGGGCCATTTTAGATTCCCTCTGCTTTGTTTGTTCAAAATTCTTTTCAATTTGTGACCAAACGTTTCTTATATTTAATTAGTAGTTATATTATCTTGTGTTGTTTATAGCCAAAAAATATTGGGATCTTTGTTAGATGCTTAGTGCACCAATGTCTTAAGATATTAGAAGGAAAAACTTTATCATATGCAAATATCATATATTATTATAAAAATATTGATCTTATATTTGTCTTTTCTATGTGCGGGACAAATGACAATGTCGGTATAATGAATAAAAGAAAAGTTAAACTTTTTTGAGTTTTTAAATAAAGAATTACATTCTGTTACGTGTATCGGGACATACGAACATGTGTATCGAATATTATTTTTTATTTAAAAATAATGATTTAATCGATACTTTTCTAATAAGAGTATCGGGACATATCAAAAGAGTATCGATATCAAATACGTATCGGACACGATTCGTTACCATTTTTGAGTATCGGAGTTTCACATACATTGTATTATAAATGTACAAGTTGAGATCAAATTTTTTAAAAAAAAATATTGTTATTAATTTTATTAATGTAACAATAAATAAGTCCTTAAACAACTTGTACCAACAAAAGAAATCCTTAAACAACTGTAGAATGGAAAAGTATGGTAGGGAATAGATAGACTGTTGATAACAAAGTCCCATAAAAATCTGACAAATAATGCAGTACATTTCCATGTTGGATGTATTGTATCATGCTATGAAGCCCCGATACTCAAAAAATGGTGACGAATCGTATCCGATACGTCCTCGATACCGATACTCTTTCGATACGTCCCGATACTCGTATCGGAAGAGTATCGATTAAATCATTATTTTTAAATAAAAAATAATACCCGATACACGTGTCTGATACATCCCGATACACGTATCAGAAAAGTATCGGTTATATCATTATTTTTAAATAAACAAATAATATCTGACATGTGTCCGATACAAAGATTATTTTTTGGATAGTATTTGTGATTTTGTTTGGATAGTTTTAATGGTGTTCTTTTTGTATAATACACTACAATAAGACGTATAGTTTAAAATGTATCAGTAATCATTATGTTTTGGGGACTAACTTAAGATGTTCTCATGTATCAGACCTTGGGAGTTTCCAATATTAATTGACTTTGAGTTATTATGATGCTCCTGTATCAGACATACTTGTTTGTATCTTTATCACTTCTTGTGTTTTTCCTTTGTCAATATAATTTTTTACTTTTCAAAAAAAAAACTATGGTATCCTATTATATACTGTAATAGGTAGTTAAACGTTTGAACTTGTCCCAAAATTTTAGTATAAGAATAGATGTTTTCTGCTTTTAATTATTAATATTATTGATTTTATGTATGTTTATATATTGTGTATTTATATATTTAATTTTAACTTTAATTTTTAAATAACGTATCGCGGCAGTATCGGATTGAAAATTTTAAAAATTTTCACGTATCTGCGTATCGGTATCGTATCGTATCCGTATCGTGTCCCGTATCGGGGCTTCATAGGTATCATGTATGTGGGTTGAAATTGAAAGTGCAAGCATCAATAAATAAGAAGAGGAACATTTTTAATTTAACACGGTTTTGTCTGGTAGATTCGATTCTATGGTATCTTCACAAATCGACAACTGAACGATTCTTTTTTAGATTGTATCATGGACCACGCGTCACCATAACAAGTCAAATTAATGCATAAAATATTTTAGGCAAGTTCTATGATACATTAGACAATTTTCTAATGTACCGGTACATGGTTATCAAATTAATAAATAAAATGAATATTTTTTTAAGAGAAATTATTTTTCTATCATTAAAAACATTATAATAATCAAATATCATTAACCAAAGTTGTCAAAAATATAAATTTTGATATTTTTTTTAAAAAAATTCTTCATAATAGTCAATATTCAATTTTTTATTGAAAAAATGTTAAAATATTAGTGTAATCATTATAAACAATAAAATTGTATTTTTGCTTGTGCTATTATTATATCTAAAATACAATAATTAACTAATAGTATTTTTAATTAATCCATAAAAATAATCGTTAATTTATTAATTTGCGATGTCATGTACCGATACACTTGAATTATTCAAGTGTACCGTAGAATCTCCCAATATTTTAAAATTGAATTCTCTAGTAATAAATTTCTCAAAAAACATTTGTGTTAAAAAAATGGGGAAGAGATTCTAATATTCTATCCTGCCTTTTTTTTATGCCTTCTTTCATGTGTATAGGTATAATTGGACCGGTTTGAATCAATTTCTAGTGAATCAATGTCCGAACTAATGAACTCTCAATTGATTCGATTTAATTTGATGTTTGGTATCTTTAAAAAATAAAACCGAACCAAATTAATCGGTTTGATTCGGTTGGATACTTTATTCGGTTTTTTCAGATATATTTCGTACTATTATTTTTTTCAATATCAATCATTCCTCTAATTAGATATGTGAGTGCAAGAGTTTTAGCATTTGCTTTATCAACAGTTACACAACAAACTTTTTAAATCCATTATTCTTTCAAGCATGCATCTAAATTTTACCAATTTTTTCCCCTTGTGATTCGAAATCAGATTTAAACTCAATATTTTTTTATTCAACATTCACCCCTCATTAATGTAACGATGAGTTACAACCATCTAATTCATATTTTGTAACAATGCCCAACTACGATTGAAAAAGGACTGAAACCACTTATGCCAAAACAGACCCCGAACCAGAGTGTAAGCAAAAATTAAACAACTATATGTTTCATCATATCACATCTACTCAAACCATCATCACCAATAATAAAGAAATAATTTTTTTATAATTTTTTTTGGGTTTTATCACCAATTTAACCTAGTTCGAAGACCAGTTCTGATATCAAATGATTTCAATCTTTTTGGATCACAGTTGCGGAGTCGAATATAATTTAGTAGAACAAAAAGAGTAATTTAATTACTACACCTTTATCTTACCGATCCTTTTTCTAATCACATCTTGGTGGTAAATAAATACTTTATTCGGCTTTAATTATAAGTAAAAGTTTACTTTTTAGATTCACTGAATATTTGATGTATCTTTGATGTATCTGCATTATATTATTATAGTCCAGATGCATCGAATATTCAATGAATCTGAAAAGTGAATTTTTGCTTATAATTAAGGTAGGAGGAAGTAAGTTTGAAATTTGTTGTTTTATTATGATTGGCATTCACTGAATATTGAAATTTGATTTTGGTGGTCAATTCCATGCAGAGTTACAAAGAGAAAAGCAAATAACACAGAACCACTCACTTTATAGGGTCCCTTATTTCTTCCTCGTGCATGTCACGAGTCTTGTAAAAACAGCCGCCACCTCCACCACATGCTCTTCTTTCATATACCTCATTGTTCGGTTCGGTTTCTTTGAGATTTGAGAGAGAGAGAAAGAAAACTCTTCACTTTCGATTTTGCTTCCTCTCTCTCTTTCTCCCTCTATCTATCCATCTAATAACTCACTATAGCCACACATACATAATCACTATGTTTCATTCTTTCATCTTCTTCTTCTATCTCTTCATCTCAACTCCTTCACGTGCTTCTTTGTTTTCTGGTAATTTCCTTTTCCTTTTTCTTCTTCTTTTTATTTTTGTTGTTGTTGTTGTTATTAATATTAATATATAACATTAGAAAAAAGTACTAAAAAACAAGAACCTTAAAGAACATAATATCATTGAACTTTGAAGTTGTTTATTTGGTTTAGTCTATGATCGACGAACACTCTTTAGATTAGGCATGTCCTTGTATAGGATACGTGTCCCGAAAATAATAATTACATTGAATTATTTATTTTCTTAAACTATTATCGGTGTGGATGTGGTAGTGTCGTGTCTGGTGTCTGTGTATGTGTTGGTGGTTTGTAGGGTTTGGTTTAGTTTAGTTTTGATTCTTGGATGGAATGCTAAGATACCCTTTTAAGGATTCAGCTTCCCTTTTAATGATGTTAGCAAAGAATCTCTTTTTGATTCTTGGAATCTTGGTTGGAATGCAAAGATACCCTTTTAAGGATTCTGTTTCTTTTTCCACTATGTTAGCAAAAAATCTCTCTTTTTTCTTATTCCTCAGATTTTGGATGGAACAGAAACATCTGAGAAAAAGGCACACCCAAATCAACAAACGCCAGCTCAGCTTGTTTGATAGTTGAGAAAAATGAAAAGTGATTTTTTTTTAAACCAAAGGTATCCTCTCCGCAACTGCAGAGACTAATATCCTTTTTGAAAGTAACTGAGATCCATTTAAAGGGTTATTTTTTCCATATGCACCGGCGGAGATTGAATCCAGGATGAAATGGTTAAGTGACCCAATATCTACCACTTGTGTTAAAGGGTCTTTTTTTAAGTGGTCCCTTGTTGTTCTTGCTTTGACTCTTTTACTGTGTATGTCTTATGGGTTTGTTGTGTTGAGTGTGCTTTTGTTGATGTCTGAGATGACACTTGATAAACAAAATAGAGATGCTGTTACTGTTAATGTGATTAGGGAAAGCTAATATACAATAAAATAATGGTGTGTATGTATGGTTCTTATATTTATATGATGCTATTAGTATGTTGAATTGGTCAATTCATAAGACTTGTTACTGTAGTTCGGTAGAAGATGTTTATGATTGAAATGATTATGATTATGTCTGAGTTCAAAGGTTTTAAATTACAGTCGCCGCAGTTACACTGTCAAAATTTATATTACTGCAAAATGCAGTTGTAATGTCTTGCTCCGGAGACCTCAAAATTCGCATATATCGCGGTCCTCCGGAGAGCGATGATGAGTGTCTTAGTTTCTGAAAATTGGTACAAAGGTTTTGTGATTTGTGTTAAGGAATTTGTGTATATCAGTTAGATTTAATTTGTAAAGAGGGGAAAAGAAAATAAATTAAAACAGAAGCACAACACTTTTTCGGTTCTTGATGATGGACATTCTAAATGCTTACTTGAAATGATTAGGAATTGAAACTGGAGATTTAGAAAAAAGGGGTGATTTGTTTCCGCAGATTCTAAGAGACGAGGCAGTGGAAAGGCTTGTTGAGCTTGGGAAGGTACCTAACTTCTTCAACTCACCTTTACTTTTGATCATTTTCCATTAATATTCAAATGGTCTTTGAAATGATAAGACTGTATCAATCTAATCCCTCAAATTATTGATATTTCAAAATGATCCATGAAGTTGTAAAGTTTTGATCAATGCTGATATGCAACACTCTGCATGAAAATGTGAAGTTATTTTGGTTTACTATAATATTGTTTGTTCTTAGAGGCTAATCTCGGGGTTGGATGAACAGGTTAGTGATGCTAGTGAATATCTTGAGAGGACATTTTTGAGTCCTGCATCTACGAGAGCAATTGATCTTATCCGAAAATGGATGGAAGATGCTGGTTTGAGAACGTTAGCCTTCTAACTTGTTTAACTCTAAATCGTTTCTCTTAAAACTTAACTGATGAATTTGTTATATCCAGTTGGGTGGACCAAATGGGAAATGTACATGGAAGAGTCGAGGGTGCAAATGCAAATACCGAAGCTTTATTGATCGGATCTCACATGGTAAGACATATATAAAATTTCGTCAATTTACTTAAATGAAACTAAACGAATCATTTCTTCACAATTAATGGTAGATTTTAGTGACGATTCATTATTCGTGTGACTGATTATGATGGATACTTATTTTGGTTAGGACACTGTTATTGATGCTGGTAAATTTGACGGAGCGCTAGGAATAGTGTCTGCGATATCTGCTTTAAAGGTTATGCATGTCAACGGCAAGCTGCAAAATCTAAGGCGTCCTGTTGAGGTTAGTCAAGTAGTCGACAAATGTGCACCGAGAAAAAGTGGCAAGAGAATGACGCCACTTTTTTTAATTGAAGTTATCTTATTCGTGTCATCTAATCTTTACAGGTGATTGCATTTTGTGATGAAGAGGGTGTGAGATTTCAAACTACTTTCTTAGGTAGTGGTGCTATAGCTGGTATTTTATCTGCCGCAACATTGGAGATACCTGATAAGAAGAATGTAACGATAAAAGATGTTCTTAAAGAGAACTCAATAGAAGCTACGGAGGAAAGTCTTTTGCGGCTCAAGTATGATCCAAAATCTGTTTGGGGTTATGTCGAGGTATAACAAGCGTTTGTATTAGTTGTTTATAGTAGTGTTTGTCTTAATAATTTCACGAACATTTCTAGAGTTTACTAACCTGCTTCTTATGCGCGGCAGCTTCACATCGAGCAGGGTCCTGTGCTAGAACAAGTTGGTTTTCCACTTGGTGTGGTAAAAGGCATAGCTGGCCAGACACGATTGAGGGTAAAAAAATATTATCAACATTTTAAGCATTCAGAAGTAATCAGTCTCCAAAAATCGAACTGAAAAATGATATTAATGATAAGTTATTTTGTGTAGGTTACGGTTAAAGGCTCGCAAGGTCATGCCGGAACAGTTCCAATGTCCATGCGTCAGGATCCTATGGTGGCTGCTGCTGAACAAATTGTACTTATGGAAAGCCTCTGCAAACATCCTGAAGAATACCTTTCTTCTGAGGATCATTGCAGTGATTCATCGATAAAATCACTTTCAAGTTCACTTGTTTGTACTGTTGGTGAAATATCAACATGGCCGAGTGCTAGTAACGTCATTCCAGGGCAGGCAAGCGATGAATTTCCAAAATGTTGTTGACATGGTGATCTCCAAGTGGATATGTTTTTTTCTTTCTTAATTTGATTCCTATGATGACAATGTGATGATTTGTTTCAGGTTACATATACCATGGATATACGAGCAATTGATGATCTTGGGCGTGAGGCCGTTATCTATGATTTATCCAATCGAATTTATCAGATATGTGACAAGCGTTCCGTTTCATGCCTTATTGAACACAAGGTATGGCCTTGTCAATCTTGACTCGACATATTCTTAAGCTTAAAACGAACTTTTCTGTGTCGCCTTATAATTGAATTCAACCAATGACTTTTCTGTGTTCACCTCAGCATGATGCAGGTGCTGTGATTTGTGATTCTGAATTAAGTTCACAGCTGAAGTCTGCAGCTTATTCTGCACTCAAGAGAATGGAGGGTGACATTCAAGATGAAGTACCGATATTAATGAGTGGAGCAGGACATGATGCCATGGCAATGTCTCGCTTAACAAAGG
The DNA here is from genome assembly GCA_030408175.1 of Trifolium repens. Classification (NCBI taxonomy): domain Eukaryota; kingdom Viridiplantae; phylum Streptophyta; class Magnoliopsida; order Fabales; family Fabaceae; genus Trifolium; species Trifolium repens. Next base: position 16,223,510 of record CP125839.1, on the reverse strand, counting down.
TTTTGACTTCTTTTCTCTTTCTTTCTGTATATAGCTTTGTTTCGAGTCTTAATTTTTTGTTTTTGGATAGACAATTATTAGTATATTAGTTATGTTAGTATTTTCTCCTTCACCTGTTGAACATGACAATTAACGACGATTTGAACAGGTGGGAATGTTATTTGTGCGCTGTCGTGGAGGCATAAGTCACTCTCCACAAGAGGATGTGCTAGACAACGATATATGGGCGGCCGGTTTAGCAACCTTATCATTTCTGGAAAATCTATAATATCTATGTAAGCCAATTCTACGGTGCACAAGTGTTGTACCATACACTGGTTTGTTTCTACCATTGGATCAATAAATCTCACCATTGGATTAAATGAGATATGATGAGACCTATCGATCCAATGGGAGAAAATAAACCTGTGCATGGTACAAGACTTGTTTCCTTGTGCACATTAGACAAAGGCAACTATAAACCAAATATGTATATATTGTATTTGTAGCATGTAATTATAGGTTAATTTATTGAGATTATTCATAATTCAACATTTGAATTAACCTCTTATTATAAAGAGGCCCTCAAATTTGTAACAATTGAAGTTGTTGCAATTTGTGTTGTGACAATCAAGTCTTCCATGATCATACATGAATGCTCAAAGTTACAAATGTATATTCAATAAATAAATTGAAGAAGGAATGAATATAAAGGCCAATTTATTCATACTTGCATTTGTCAAAATTAACTAGTAGCTTATTATGATGCAAGACGGAATAGGAAAGTGATGCTGAGGTAGAAAACTACATTCACTATATCAAACTATGTGACATTACATTTATTTTAGACATTACATTGTATGTTTACCTAGTTTGTTGTTTTCTCTTTTACAATATTTTTTTTTTTTGACGAAATGGAGAAAGTGGCATGGTATATGTGAATGTGATTGTGAACATTGTATGAGGATATGTTTGTCATACTTTTAGATTTACTTATTTTTGAGCTTATAAAAAAGTATTTTATGTAAATAAATATGTTTTTATGTTAATTAATAAATTTTCACTAATGAAAATTGTATCTTCATAAACTATTTTAACAAGCTTATGAATAATACATAATTTTGTTTTTTGTTTTTTTGTATAAGGTGTTTTTCATAAGCTCAAAAATAAGTTAATTGAAACAGGTCTTTAAGTGTTTTATTTTTTACTCTAAATTTGTAGGTGATTCACTTTTTTTCTTCGATAAGTCACATCTATAAGAGAAGTGCTAAGAACACATTATTTTTAACATACTATTTTTAAGGCAAAATTACATATTTGGTCCTTTATCTTATTTTTTTTTGTAACATTTTGGCTTTTATCTTTCATTTGTAACATTTTGGCCCTTTATCTTATCTTTTTGTAACACTCTGGTCATTTATCTTTTATTTATAACACTTTGATCCTTTAAAGAACATGAAGATATGAAAAAATTGATGAAGATGATGAAGATGATGAACATATTTATCAAAATTATCAGTTTTATTTAATTTTAATAAAAAGATATCTTAACAAATAAAATTAAGCATTTTTTTAATAAAAAAAAATATGAAAAAAAAGGGTTTATATGTGAATGTTATAAAAGATAAAGAACCAAAGTGTTACAAATAAAAGATAAAGGATGAGAGTGTTACAAAAAGATAAAATAAAGGATCAAAATGTTACAAATGAAAGATAAAGAATCAAAATGTTACAAAAAAATAAGATAATGGATCAAATATGTAATTTTGTCTATTTTTAACATTCTTTCTAACACTTATTTAGTTAAATTAATGTGTCCTACACTATTGTTAGGTAATAACAACACTAAGGAAGAAAAATAAACACAATCACAACACAAGAAAATAATGTAGAAATTCCAAACCGGAGAAAAAACCACAAACAGTTGTCTAAACCGACAACTAGAGAATTATCACCATGTGAAAATTGTTACAACACATGGACTTTTCTCACTCTCACCCCAATGCCCCAATACAACCACACTCTCACAAAATAAATATTTAAACTCAGTCAGATATAAGATTAAAGTGCTACTGACTGGTGCAATTACAAACAAAAAACTTAGGTTCTATATATAGCCTTGGTTTTTCCCTTACTTCACCATTCTAAGCAATGTGAGATGTAAGACCCAAGATTTTACTGTGCGCGTTTCTAAGGAACTCTAGTGTCGGCTACGAGTTTTAGGGTTTTTGGTGAAGCGGTTTTGTGAGTATCGTCGCATTAATGAGATTTTTGCTGAAATGGAGCCTGTTTTGTGCTGCTGCGCTGGAAAGGCACAGATTTTCGAGTCGTAATCCTCTTTTAAGCATGAGGAGATTTCTGTTGATTCAGAATAGCGAGTTTTGGATTATTCTTGTTTTTGGAAAAACGAGTAGGATTTTTACCCGCGGATGGAAAATCTTATTGCGTCTGTTTTAGGTGAGGTTTCGGACGGGAGTTTTATATATCTGCGCGAGTTAGGATATATTCTGAGAATAATTTTCCAAGGTGTGAAAGAAAATTACAGTCGCGGAAAAAGATTCGGCGATAAGTTTTGGAAATGTTAAACGTTAGACGTTCTTTCCGTAGGTTTTATGTTTTTGTGATTTACGTTCGTCGCGTTGCGCGAGAGCTGAGTACGTGACTTGTTATAGGAGATTGGATTAAACCTTGTGATTATTCATAAAGCAAATTGATCCAATGGCTAGGGTTTAAGCTTGAACTTTTGACTTTGATCCAATGGTGGATTGGCTATCAAGAGGCTTTAACATAGTAAGGAGGTTTGGTGACTTTAGTCACTTAGAAACATCACATATTCACTCCATTCTTTCTCTCTTCCACGTGAGAACTCCATTACTTTCTCAACTTCACAAATTTTCCATTCTTCACCATTTCACTCCATTTCAAGCTTTGGAGCTTAGAGGAAAGTTGTAGAGAATCACTTTCTAAAGGTAACCCTCTCTTCTCATCTCTTAGATTGGTAGACTTATGGAGTTTAGGAGTTTTTGGGTTTATGTTCTCATGAGAGTTTGTTAGGAAATGTTACTTTACATGGTTTTTGTTTCATGAATGTTGTTCATGAGGTTTAGAGGAGCATGTGTAGGCTTTGTTGTTTTTGTTTTCCATGAGTTGGTGAAAAATCTCATGAGAAAAGTTAGGGTTTTGATTTGGTTATGTATTGATCAATAACATGTGGTTAAGTTGTAAGGTTTTGAAAAGAAACGTTGTCTTTGAACCTTTGGGCGAAAGGGAAATGCGTTGTATGGTTTTGTTTTAGAAAATTCGATGAAAAATATTTTGTGGTTTATGAAAATATTTCCTAAGTGTTTTTGGGTAGTGTTTTGGGGGTCAAAGTGGTTTAAAACTCTTGTGACATGTGGTGTCGCTTTTTACCTTGAAAACATGTTTGAAAAAGATTACCGGACGGTTGAGGCCCGTAATAAAACTTGTGCTTGGATTTGGTTTTGATTTTGGAAATGAAAATCAAATAATTTGCACTCGAAGCAACCAACATGCTTTCGGAAATGTGTTGCTTGCTTATGAAAATGGTTTGCTTTTATGCCTTGAAAAAGTGTTGGGAACTAATAGAATCAAACTAGGCTTGGGTTGGAAAAAGGAGGTGTGAGTTGCTGTCTTTTGCTGTCATGACAGGTGCAACTCGCTGAGCGAGTGGTTACTCGCCAGGGCGAGTGCCACAGGTCATAACAACACGCCAGGGCGAGCTCCAGAGCGAGTAGGACCAGTACTCACTGCCTTCACTCGCCATCAACTCGCCAGGGCGAGCTCTGAGAGTTGAAATTTTGGATTCTGATTTCTAAACTTGGTTTTTAACTTTCTAATCCCTTTTTATTAATTTATGGAAGTGGTGGGGATTGGAAACGAGTTTTTCGGGTACTCGGAAAGTACGTAACTTATAACGCAAGAAAACGGCCATTTTGCATTTCAAATTGTTTAAGACTTTTGTCTATTGTTTTGGGTCCTAAGAATAGTACAAATAACTCATGGGTGTTGATCAATATGGTGGAATTTGGTATGGTATCCTAAAGAGTGGATTTTCCTTAGGAACCTTTAGGTTTATGGGGTTTTGGTGTAGTTTCAATACTATTGGTTAGAGAACAATGTATTGATTGTTGCGCTGCTTGTTTTAGGAAGCGCGTTGTGTTGTTTGAGCGTGTGTTGTTGACGGAAGCTTGCCGAGGTAAGGGCTCCACTTTATTTCGGTCTTTAAAACGGTTACGACATGTTTGGTTTGCTGTTTATGCATTGCTGTGTGCTTTGGCATGTTTGTACTTATGTATTCTCGTTGATGAGAAAGTGGTTGTAATTATGCATGTTGTGATGGTTTGTGCATAGGCTTTAGGCTATGTGATTGTTGCATGAGCATATATGAATGCGTGCGTCGGATAGGACTACGCGGGGATTTTGTCTGTGTGACTATCCTGTATATGCCAAAGAGAATATATGCCATGCATTTCATAGTTGCGTGCCTAGGTGTATGTCTGTGTGACTTTGCCTACGTACCGGGCGTTTGACTGTGTGGCTTCGCCAAATCCTTCTGGATTTATATTGAGTTGGTGTATGTCTGTGTGACTTCGCCTGGTGTTTGTCTGTGTGACTTCACCTGCCTTGTGTGGCATTTTTAGTGCGGGTACGTATATTTCTGTGTGGCTTTGCCTACAACACGACTCTTCGAGGAGAGGTTAATTTTCCGGAAAATCATGCATGTGACGAACCAGTAATCGGTTGTCACACCCATTGTAGAAGTCTGCATTAGGATTGGTGTTTTATTTATATAAACCCGTTGGTGGGAATTACTTTTGAGATTACGAGCTTTCTCTTGTGTTTCGTGGAAATTTGTTATGTGTACATCTTTCGCACTGGTTATATATATATATATATACTTTTATTTTGTGGTGACCCTTTCTTTCATTTGCGGGCTCATCCCACCCAGATGATGGGTTAGGTCGTGGTGACGACGGTGGCTGTTCCAGGCCCCAGTGAGTGGCTGGAGTTTTAGCTTAGTTAGACTATGCGCCGGTGTAGGTTGTACACCGTGCTTTTTGTGTTTAGGCATATGATTCTAACTTGTTTTGTTATAAGTATTTGAATACTTAGACTTGGATTGTAATTATTCAGGAATACACTTTGCTTGTCGAAGCACCTTATGGTAATGAGTTCTTTTGTATATTTGAATGCCGGCTCATTAAAAGTGTTTTATGCGTAACTCTGATGTGTACAAAAAAAAAAAAAATCATCATGCCTTTTCTGGCTTTTGAAAAACGGGTTGTTACATGAGACTTCTCCAATAGCTAATTTTTAACCTCCTTTTTTATTTAAGAAACTAGGCAATGTGTGACTTAACAATCAACCCCAACAATCTCCACCTTGATTGCAAGAGTTCCATCTTTCGCTTCCATTGTCTATACCGACAATCATACTCCACCATAAAGAGTATACTTCACTTGGAACTAAATCATCCAAATATTTTTCTTCACTTGGAACTAAACCATCCCAAGAATTTCATGTCGAAACCTGCTGAAAGATTATGGTGCAACTCCCATGTTGACTTTCAGGAAGTTCTTCAGCCATCGACACACCTCACCACACACCTTGCATCAATGTCAACCAATGCCTACGTGTTGTTCTGAATCCGCTAGCAATAACTTGTCCTTTCCCATGGTATAGCGGAAATACCATAAGGACACACTTTATCTTCTAGATAAGATCACCATCATCTCCCAAAACAAGGGAGACATTGCTAGCAGTTGTCTCAGAGTTTTTTTCAGATACTGCTCCACCTGAACAATTTCTCTTTAAATGCCCAGACTTTTCAGACTTCCAACACGGCAGATTCTTTGCATGGATCTTCTTCTCATTAGCCCCACTTCTAGTTAGCAACATCGAGCTTGATGAAGTGCTTTCATCACTTTTCATCCTTCTTTCTTCAGAAATAATTTTAGTTGCAACTTCTTCAAAATTAAATTTTTTCCTTCCCATACATCAAAACAGGTTTCATATGAACATAAGAAGGTGGAAGGGACCAAATGAGCCTTAACGTTTTATCTTCATCATCAATCTCAACATTAATAGATTCTAACTCAGAAACAATATTATTCAAAGTACTAAGATGATCAGAAATTTTTGTACCCTCATCCATGCGCAAATTGTGGAATTGCTCCTTCAGCAACAACAGATTTGAGATGTCCTTTGCCTGATACAACCCTTCAAGCCTTTCTCAGAGTTCCTTGGCTGATGACAGATTCTGCATATTCGCAAGAACATTCTTTGTCAAACACAAGCAAATTGCACTTGGAGCTCTCAAATCTAGTTCCTCCCACTTGTCGGCCTCCATCTTGGAAGTGTTTCCTTTCAGCGCCTTGTGTAAACCTGATTGTATCAACACATCATTGACTTGTACTTTCCGCAAGCCAAAGTTGATTCTTCCATCAAACTTCTCTATGTCAAACTTCATAGCACTTGAATAAGACATAACAAAGCCCCTTCTTTAGCACCTTCACAAAATCACACTTCTTTTTTCTGATGTGGAAGATCAGACAATGCTGCAACCACATATCATACAAAGAATTGTGATATCTCACCGAACCGAAGCTCTTGATACCACTGTTAGGTAATAACAACACTAAAGAAGAAAAATAAACACAATCACAACACAAGAAAATAATATGGAAACTCCAAACTGGAGAAAAAACCACAAACAGTTGTCTAAATCGACAACTAGAGAATTATCACTATGTGAAAATTGTTACAACACATAGACTTTTCTCACTCTCACCCCAATGCCCAAATACAACCACACTCTCACAAAGCAAATATTTAAAGTAAGATATAAGCTTAAAGTGCTACTGACTGGTGCAATTACAAACAAAGAACTTAGGTTCTATATATAGCCTTGGTTTTTCCCTTGCTTCACAATTCTAAGCAATGTGGGACTTCTCCAATAGCTAATTTTTAACCTCCTTCTTTATTTAAGAAACTAGGCAAATATGCCCTAAACACATTTCACATTGGTGAAAAATAAAGGCCGAAGGGAAAATTAAACATGGTGACAATCTTGTATCTAATAAGTTAATATAAGAAAAAGTTTACTTTTTAGATATATTCTATGTATCTAAAAAGTGAACTTTTTAGTACTCCCTCCGTCCCTAATTATAAGCACCTTATCAAAGATAAGATTTGTCCCTAAATATAAGCTCCTTTTCAATTTCCTAGGCACATTTATTATTACTTTTCCAAACATAACCCTACTTTGCATTGGAATATAAAAAGTCAACTACAAATACATCTTTTCACCAAGGATAATATAGTAATTGTGATACCCAAAAAGTACACATTAATTACACTATCAACTTTTCTTAATATGCGTGAAAATTTCCAAGAGGGGCTTATAATAAGGGACGGAGGGAGTATTATATTAAGGATTAGAGAGAGTATTTGTTGATCAATCGCGGTCATCCACATAACATGTGCAGAGTGTTCACGGTTTAAAAATCCTACTTTCCCCCGCGCGAACGAAATCCTTCTCTCAGTTACGAACAGAACCCTAAACCACGAATCTTTCTCTCTCAGTCCTCACTGAAATCGATCTTTCTCTCTCAGTCACGAAATTTCTAGTCACAAAACCATCTCTCTTTCTTTCACTCAATCACGAACTAGGTTGCTGGTGGCGTATTCAACAACAACAACGAGGTTGGTCCGAGTTAGTCTGGACTTCAAACGCAGAAACCCTAAAACGCAGAAATTCGACGTCGTCGTTATAGGTTCGTCTGATTCTATGTTATAATGTAGTTATTTTAGTTAAATGTTTAGTTTTTGTTGTTGTGAATTGCTTATATTATTGATTAAGTTGAAAAAGTGCTTATACATAAGCGCTTATTGTGTTATAAGCTGCCAAATAAGTTGTTTATCCAAACTGGTCCTTGTTAAATTAGTCTTAGCTTGTTAGTTCATAACATAATCCAAGTTGCTAGTTTTCAAACAATGCAGAAAACAAAAAACAGTGTTTTAGGAACCAGGTATACATTTGGCCGAAGGACAAGAGTGTCCTCGTGTTATACGGAGGCCGTATGGCCAGATATGTATACGAAGGCTACGTTAGTTTCTAATTCATGTTAAGGAATGTAGGATTCATATGTATTTTTATCTTGTAACTCTGCATTTAGTAATTCCCCGTACTCTTAAGTTGTGTTTTATGCACCATTACTCTGCAGAATGCCTAACTCTATGCGTAGAACCTGATCTTGTGATCTACAATTCATGGCTATGGTAGAATTTATAGTTGATCATGTGGTCTTGAAAATTTTGTGGTGATCTAGGCCTTTGATCCTAACACAAGTGCAATTATAATATGCTTTACTATATACTCTAATATATGAATAATAATCATATTGGACAGGGGCGCACATCTAAGTGTACCTTGTGTTGGCCTCACATAGCTTGAAGATAACTTAATATGAAGTAGAAGCATGATTGGATGTCTCAGGAAAAAATCCATACAAAACTAGGAGTATTATTTATATATCGTAGATTTTATATAATAATATGGCGTCGCACTTTTTTGGATCTTATGTTTGGCCTTAAGCAACCGATCCTGTAGCAATTGAATAACTCATTGCGTTGTTTATTTCATTAGATCAGAGCAGAAACCGTAAAACGTGAGTCTCTTTCACGAAGCTCATTCACGAAGTTCAAAGTCAGCCTTTATTTCGCAAGGTACGGATTCGATTTCTCAGTTTCTATTTCACAATTTCTGTTTTTATCTTTGTTTCTATTTCCTAGTTTTTATTTCTTTGTGTTGAATGTGATGGATTTTAACGTTTAATGTGTGCCTCTCAAGTTTATCTAATGTTATGTTATTATATAAAAGTTATTATTATATAGACATTATTATATTTTTGTATCAATGTATTTTTGAAGCTTTTATATTCATGGAGCTGAATATTTGAACCGAACATTTTAAGGTGAAAGCAAAATGTTGATAATGTAGGTTTTACCAAATAAATAAAGATACTTTGAGCTATGTTATTACATGATGTTCATGCCTTATTATTACATCGACTGTCATCTCAATGTCTGCTTAAGAGAAATAAGATTAGGATATATTGTCTATAGATTTGCGTATTATCTTGCGTTCCCATCGGGTACGAAACTGGTGTGAAATGTACTTTTTACTGGATGTGGAATTTCTTTCCGGAACTAGTGATTTATATGTGTACTCCTTGTTGCTTTGGCAATTTAGTTATGGCTCAAGGATGTTGCTATGTAGGATATCTTGTTCTTGAATAGTTTCCACTCACTTAATTTTGTAGGCGTCACAATGCTTTAACTTAGTATGCATTAATTTTGGAACATAGGTATGGATCGTAGTTGGATGAGAGCTAGTCGATTAAGTGATGAGTACGAACATGGAGTGAAGGAATTTCTACAGTTTGCTGAAAGTAATGCTATAAAAGAACTTCCTCCTCCTAAAAGTGATGCTGAAAAAAATCTTCCTGTGCTTTTACTATGTCCATGTATTCGTTGTGTAAATCGAAAACCAAAACTGAATAAGAAAGAAATCATGGATCATCTAATTTGTGAAGGGATTTGTCAATATTATACAAAATGGATATGGCACGGTGAAGCCGAAGCAATGCCAAGTGTGTCCCAAAGAGAGTGTTCTTAGCACTCACATCTGTTTATAAATGTAAGTTAGAGTCTAGTGAAGATAAATTATTCCTTGTGTTTTGTTTGTTTCTAAATTGTTGACTCCTTTTGCAATTGTGACAATTTTAGTTCTTTTTAGTAGTTCATTGAAATTGAAGCATATATATTAGATTTTAGTAATGTGGGATGCATGTTTAACATTTAATTTGCAACTTGCGTACTTATGAATGGGAGTTCAAACAAATTTCTAAAGTATTTCACACACTAAAGCACTTGCTACTATGATTCCAGCCCGGAGCTACCCTCTAATTTTGAATATAATAAAAAATATTTTTTTTGTAAGAAAGTGAAATACATATGAAATGCCTAAACTAACCCAAGTTACTCATTTTTATTCTTTGACACATCATTAAATTAGGGGTAATTTTGTCTTTTAATACCAAATTCTAATAAAATAATATTATAATCATTATAAAATACTATTTTATGCATAAAGTAATAACCAAATAATTAAATCTGAAAAGTTACATATGCATAAAATAGGTCACCTAAGCATATCCTAAACAAGTTCATAGCAGAAAAATATAAATAGCAACTAAACTCATTAAAGCATAATTAATACAGTTACATCATTAACTATCTTAACACATAAAATTAATTTAAATAAGATAGTAACTAACAACAAAATTACCAGTCACATTACTTAGAAATTGGAACCACAAACTCAGTGTCATTTCCCAAAGCCTCCAAAATCTCATAAGAAAGACAAACTTCAACATCAATACTACCTTCATCAACCCCTGCAAACAAAGTAATCTTCCCATTATTTTTATTCGCACCCCCACTTCGAACCGCAACAGGCTTCCCCCAACCAAAATCATTACCATAAACATCAAACCTCGGAGAACTACTCGTCACCAATGAATTACCACTCGTCAAATTACCAATCGAAAACAACCTCGGCATTCTCAACCAACACTCATAATCATTCTTTATTTTCTCATGAGAATGTAATGCAATCATCTTATTCATCTCCAGAGCAACTTTTCCAATCCCACATTCCATAACCTCCCCTACTTTCATCCTCACATCACCAACCATTGCAGCATTTCCAAAATAATCCTCGTCAAGTGGCGGATTCATCCTTGGTCTAACTCCTATTATCAACACATACCGAAAATCTTCTTGTGGATCGAGTTCTTTGCATCGAACAACCGAACGCCAAACATGAGATAATAGCGCTTGAAGCGAAGAGATTATATTTGTTTTAGTTTTGTCCGTGTTGGCCTCTTCATTAGCTTTTGATTTCAATTCTTCTAGTTTCGCTTTCGTAAAATGGAAGAATCTTTCTGGAAGCTTCGAGCATTGTTGATCTTTTGATTCTGTTATTGTGAAAGGGAAAAGTATTGGAGTTTCAATGTTGTTTGGGAACCAACGTTGAAGCGAGGGTATTTTGGTAATTTTGTGAGAACTTTTCGAGATTTGTGACCAAGAATTAACGAAATGCCAAAAAGATTTACCGTCAGAAACAACGTGGTTAAGAGTGAAACCAATGAAGATACCGTTAGTTAACTCTGTTAATTGGATAGCTAGAATTGGTTGTGACTGTGAAGTAGCTTGGTAGTTTTTAACGCCGTTAAGTGGGAAAAATGAGTGAACAATGGGAGGTACTATGAAGTTGTTGTTTGGTTGAAGAATGTTAGTTATGGAAGTGTTGTTTGCTTTGGCATGAATGAAGAGAACACCAAGGTTGTTACAAATGATGGAACATGATGTGTTGTTTGGTGTGGTGGTGTTGTTGTGGTGTGTGATTATGAGACGACCTGTTAAGGGTGGGAAAAAGGAGAGAGTTGTGGAAAGGGTTTGTTTGAGATGGTTGATTTGGTTTTGTGTGGGAATTGGTTGGTGGAAAAGAAGGCCTTTTTGGATTGTACCAAGTGGGAGAAATTGAAGATCCCATGGTGTTAAATTTATTATTTGATGAGAATTTTTTGTTGTTGTTGTTGTTGAGTTGTGAATTGGTGGTGCTTGGATTGTACTTGTTGATATCACTTTGACTGAATCTGAATCCATGATGATGAAGCTCTGGTAGTTGCTATGCTCTCACTATTTGTATACTTAAAAAAAAATGTTGGTGGGAACTTGCCAACATGGGTAGATAAGAATTTGCCCAAAATGTTTGGCGTATAATTCATGTGGCCTATAATACAAGTGGCGAACAGCACGTGGAACATGTACATAAATCCAGGCTTTTCCAAAACTTTGGAGTGCCCTAGGCCATGGTTTTTGTTTGGGTCTTAGCAAACGGTATTAAGTTAATAGAGAAATACTTATATAGGCACAATTTTAATAATATACAAATATGACGTTGTTTCGTAGCAGCGAATTACCACTGGAGTGGAGTAGAGATCCATCGCGACCACGGTTTTTCTTTCATCCCACCATCAGGTTTTGACTCACTATTTATGGAAATTAAGGGCTTGTTTGAATGTGTTTTAGTTTTTAGTTTTCAAACTAGTTTTAAGACCCGTGATTTTTATTCGATATTTAAATTTATTAATATAAAAATATAATTACAATTTATTTAAACTTGTAAAAAGACTTGGGTTCCATGACTTCCATAATGGTGCAACTCCCATCCATCCACAACATTCTTGGAATCCGCCTAAAAAATAACATGGGAAAAACTTTTTTGTTCCATGATTTTCAAAGCATGAAGTAAGGCTATGGATTCACCTTTTACAATGGTGCAACTTCCATCCATTCAAGTAGTTTCAGCCATAACGAATTAACCTATGTGATCACGTAAACACCAACCAGAACTAGTTTTATTTAAATCACTATACCAAGTTAACATGTGGCATAATATGTTAGCATTTCCCTCTTTATATAATTAAATTCAGAATATCATATTTGATTAAATTTTAGGACTCAAAATTTTAAAACACCGTTCAATAACCAATATTTTACTTGTTATTAATAGCCAATCCTACACAAAATTGATAGAGTTCACACAACTTTTAAGTAGACAAGGCATTAAAAATATAAAATCGTATATTTGATATCGCAAGCAATAATATGAAAAAGAAAAACCAAGGATCAACCCAAACTTACAAAATAGTCAAAGAGGAAAATTAGAGGCAATATGAGAGTAGAAAGCCAAATAGATGCAGACAAAGACAGAACAAAAGAATATTACTATAGTATATACTTCGTCCATTTCTAAATATAATATTTCTTATAAATTATGGATGTTTAAAGTTTTGAATGATAATTTTATTTTTTAGCCACCTTGTTGGTTTATGTTTTGATCTGCTTGAATTATTTTTAATTTTAGTTTTTTTTTACAAATTTGTATGGTATTTTTACGAATTTATTGATTTTTTTAAAATTTTATTGGCGGAGCACTTCCGTCAATCCGCAACCCACCATAAAAAGAGGCGAGGTGAGATTTTCAACCCACCACCACTAGTTAACCCGCCCGCTTCTTCTTAGGCGGATTAGATGAAAACTTTCGGATCACTTTTACAAATAACAAAAGAAATTCAGATTTCCGATAAAAAAAATTCAGATTTTGGTTAATATTATTATTATTATTATTATTATTATTATTATAAAGTAAAGGTTAATTACTTTTTGATATGAAGGCTGAAAAAATTAGGGCCCGTTTGATGGACATGATAAGAAGACATGATATGATTAATTTATCATATCCTACTAGTTACATACCCGTGCTGACGCACGGGACGCGCCTTCGGCGCGTTGCTGTATGTAGTTGTTAGTTTTGTAGTTAGGCTGATAAATATTTTGTGAACTAAAAAAATAGTAAGTGATTCGATGGTTAAGTGTGTAAAAAAATATAAAAATGTGTACTAAAAATGTTGGTAATGTTCGATGTATCACATTATAAAATGGTGTTTTAAAAAAATTAAAATTATTTGTTCTAAAACAAACAATATGAACATAAAAAAGCATTTTACATAAAGGTACCTGATTTTTTTTTATGTATCTTGGCCAATATCAATGGAGACATCATAGTTAATTTGGAAGGAAAAAATAGAACAAAGAATAGAAAAGTTATGTAATTTTGGATAAAAGAAACAATTAACCAATGAAGTTATTTTACATCTGATTGTCAAGCTGCCACTGCATATCACAAAACTTTAATGAAGTTAAAAAAATATTTGTAATATGCAATGACGCTGGACAAATCAAATGTTTTACTTCAATAATGGTGAAAGTAATATTATGGTTGGTTGTAAGATCAAAGAGAAGTATAAGTTTGTGAATTTATATATAGAAGATGGTTAATTTATTGATAGTAAAAAACTGATTTTTTTGTCACATAAGGTAGGGAGTTTGGTATTTTATAGAGAATGGAGTGTAATATCAGAGGGAATGAATTGCATAGGGGACTATCTATATATTTATGGAGATGGAAGTAGTACACGCCTTCCAATATATATGTATTATAAAATGGAGGTGGAAAAGAACACAAACCATAAAATTAAAAATATGGTGAATAATAGTTATGTGAGACAATATGATATTACACAAAGACTAATTAAATTAAATAAATTACAACACATCATATTTTGATATTTTAAATAGGATAAGCAAGAATACAACTTAGAATAAAATTTTAGAAATAACTAAACGCATTAATTAGATTTAATACTTAATATAATATGAATGCATTAAACTTCAAGAGGTGAACAACATGGTTCTAAGCAATTAACTTGTGAACATGGCACTTTGCAGTTAATGTTGTAAGATTAAATTTGAAACGTATTATGTCACCAATTTCAAAAAATTGTGTTTGACAAAATTTCTTCCAATCATGTCCCAATGAAGTTTTTTTCATATCAGCTGCGTCAACCACGGAGAAGTTCTCCTTGATGCCGTTATCTCCGCAAAGCATAATGAAATATAGTAAATTATCCTTTAAGAATGCTGCAAAGTTCAGAGGTAGAATCTGAAAATAAAATATAATATATCAGCGAATTCTTTTAATGAATAATATAGTAAAAATATAAAGAATATTGATTAAAATATGGAAAGAAAAAGCTAACCAAATTTTCAGCTGCAATGTTTTCTGCAGTAATAGGAATATTGAAGAAAACACTTTCAGTTGGATTAATACATCGACTGTGGAAATGTTTGAGTTCTTGAGCAGGATTTATTTGTCTAAATGAAATCAATTTAAAGAGGTCTGGAGTGTAATATCCTACTACACATTCAACATCATCAGGCAGGTTATTGCGATCTTTAAACGCTGTCCAACCCATAGTTATAAGTGGATCAATGTAATCATTGTTAAAAATCAACTCATCTTTGTAACCATCGTGGTTGAATAAATGCCACTTTCTAGCAAGTTTTTTGTATTGGTATGCCACAAAATCAGGTTCAATCTCAGCATACAACTGATTGTGAAAAAAAAATTAATAAATAATAGAAAAAAGATTAAACTAAAGAGTAATACAAATATATTAAATTAAAGGATTTTTTAAGGTGAATAATGATCTAACCTGGTTTGATACTTTGATTATTAAAAAAGTTTGGAGTGGTTTCTCAGTAGCCAAAGTATCTAACAAAAAAGTCATGGTGAGTTATTGTGACTTAGGCACAATGGTGCATGAAGATATCAAAGTTATCTAAAGCTCATTCAATATATAGAAAAATGTTGCAGACCTATACAACAATTAATGCAAAAGTTTGTTTTTTTTTTTCCTTTACAAAAAAGCATATGAATTTTTTTAGTAGTAAGGATATACAATGTGCAATTTTATTTATATTTGTGGCCGGATTGAGTATTTAGTAGTAAGGATAATAAAATTTTTAAAGGGACAAATACCAATGAAATCTTTATTATAAAAAAAAGATGCAGAATATAAAACTATAAACTAATATTGAGTTGTCAAGTCAAAGTGTATAAGGTAGAGTACCTATTTAGTAGAGGGAAGACTAAAATGAGTTGTGTTGGTACTGTAAAGTAATGTTGCAGGAAAATAAATAACATATTGTTTATATAATGGATCAAAAATATTTTGTACAATGGATTAAGTAATGGACCTGAATGAGAAATTGGTCTTTCTTTGTCTTGAATTAACATTGGCCTATGAATTTTGAAGGCTTTGCGTAAATGTTAGATGTGTTTCATATTCAAATATTACTTAGTTGTACCAATTTTTAAAATATCATAATAATATCTCCTGAACTGACAAAAATAATAAATTTTCAAATTTTATTTAAGTTTAAAAATTCACATTAAATGTATGGTATATTAAAAAAGTTCGATTCTTTAAATTTCGGATTGTAAAAAGATTCTAAGTTTTTTTTTTAAAAAAATTTACGCAAAGCAATTATAAAAATATTAAGTTATAAGTAATTAAAAAGATTTCGGTTTTTTTTTATGAGTGATTGTAAAAAGAAATTTTTATTGTACAAATATTTTAATTTGTATAATTTGTGTATTTCGAATAATGATGGGTGTGGATGTAATCATGGAGACGATATTTAATTAAAACGATAACAAAGCTTTATTCAATGCCTGATAATTAAATATCAATGAAATTAAAAACTCGTTGGGAGTTAAAGAACTAATATTTGTAATACTGATCGAATACATGAAAATATAGATTGCATCTAATATATAAAATATATTATAAAAATTAGATTATTTCGACAATAAAAACATTTGTATGCATAAATCCATCATTTGTGAATTCTAAACAGCTTCCTTCAACAATGTTATTTTTTTGGCAAAATCTTTTCCATCCTTTGCCAAAATACATCTGCAAACCATTTTGTGTATTTCTTCCTAATTTGCAAGTGACAACGTTGTTTAAAGGACCACATAGTTTTATTTTAGAGTATTCTGAGTGTTGAATCCAATTTCCGAAGTCTTCAGAAAGAATCTGCATAACCGATAAATTATAGTTATATAAATTAAATAAATAGAAAAAAAAGATTGTTACTATATTGGATGGAAATAAAAATGAAACAGCTAACCAAATTAGGATAATTGACATTGGATTCAGTCATTGTTATTTGGAATGAACGATAATCGCCACGATTTGTACTCAAGCTGTGAAATGGTGGAAAAAAAGCTGGAGATATATTTCCGCGTCCCTCAGAAAAACACATTAGAAATGTATCTTCACCATAGTAATGAAATGAAAGTCTTTTAGCTCCAGTCCATTGATAATAGTGTCTTATTCTAGGCCAACCGAAAGTTATTAGTGGATTTAAGATTGATCGATTGAAGTCAATTTGGTGTGGAATTCCATCAGGATCATATAAATTCCATCGACTGCCTAAGTTGTGAAAATTTGTTGCTATGAAAAATGGATCTATTTCTCCGAAAAGCTGTATAAAAATTTATAAGTTAAATTAAACTATTGAAACAATGATTATAAATAAAACGAATATGGTAAGAAGTTAAATATGTACCTCATTAGGAACATGTACTGTCATAAAAAAATCTTTAGGACTTCCCTGTAGAATAGGAGGGAATCTTGATCCCATTTTGCAATAATGTATAATACTAAATGGACAACATGTAAATATTTATAGAGTAAGTCATTTAATACCAATAAATTTTTAATAGTACAATACAATAGGTTACATATATTAGTGATCTTGCATTGGAAAAGAAAAAGAGTAGTTAGCAGTTAATAAAGAAAACGTGTGGAAGGGTTGGTAGTACAAAATATGGATGAGAATTCTGAAATTGATTTATGTTAACTATAATTTTCATTGAAAAAATAGATCATAATACCTGTAAGTGATTTAAAGAGTTGTTGGAATTCTTCCTTTTGTTGTTGAGTATCATAATTCAGTTCATCATATATAAGCCTATTCCCCAACTTAGCAGTTACATAATGATTTGGAAATGGAATACATGGATAATCTGCCAAACTTCTCCTATTTGACTCTAATAGTTTTTCAATTTCAATTAGAGTCAAATTATCAATTTGTGCATCTGTTAACTGTAGTTCTGCATAAATATAGATAATATATGTTAATGACTTTAGTTCTGCATGTATTAAATTAATGAGTCTAAATACATGGACTGTAAAAAAGTTTGAGATGTCCTACCTCGGTTGTTTGCAATGATTCTTTGACGATACAAAATACCGTCAGATAGCCAAACCTTAGTTTCATCCCACACATGTCTAGGACGATTCATTGTGTTTGAAAGTAGGAGGATGACAAAAAGCTTTCTTAAAAAGTGTCCAGAACCCCAATCTTTTGCTTCTTTGATAGCATTGATATACACTCGATCATCTTCAAGAAAGCCCATAGCAAAGCAAGCATCTCGATAGCTAAAATACTGTGTATTATTGATATTTCTGAGATCATCATAGCATGTGGGTCCTTTGATTACAGTTAACATCATTCTAAAATAATAAAGTTCGCCTGTACTTGGAGGTACCCAAATCAATCTACCAATTGTGTATCCTCTTGTTCTTGGTTTCCACAGTCTCTTTTTCTTCACATATACAAATTTGGAAACAAATTGGCCATAAGTCAGTGTCCTTGCTTCAGAATACTTTTTGTTTGCTTCAAACCATGCAGTGAACATAGATTCAGTTACACTTGGTTTAAGTAGAACATCATCCAATCTTTCATAATCTTGAAAATAAACTGAATGTTGCCCTTCCAAATGATAAAACAATCTCTCGACTGCTGGTTTTCTCCCATGGATTGTATAACCAAAAATTCTCCAGCAAGCTTCACATGGAGATACATATCTACAATCAATGTACTCCTTGACTTCATCAAGTTCTTCTTTTTTTGAGCCTTTCTTCTTATATGGCCTTGCAACAGCAGCGGTTATTCGATCATAACCTTTGTTTATATACTTGAAAAGGTATTTAATTGATGTACATTGGTTACACCATTCCATATTGATGTGTGCTTGATATTTCATCAACAAAAATGGATTGTAAGGGACAACATGTCTATTATCCATTGTTGCTCTACTCTTTTCTATTGTCATACCATCTTGTCTTCGCCTATACACCGGATACCCATCTTGATCAACCACTGTCTTGTCTTGGTATTTCTTGGGAAAAAACTTTGAACACTTCCCAGTTGGCATGCAAGGGGATTTAGTATGAGTCGAGCCACAAGGACCATGAATCATATGATTTTTTACTAAAGCATACAATTCCTTGTGGGTAGCAGGATTTGGTATTTCAGCTGATATGATTTTGTCGATGTCATCCGGTGTTGGATACTTGCTAGAGGGATGCAGGAAAAGGAGTATATGAGCATGAGGCAATCCTCTTTTTTGGAACTCAATAGTATACAAATCTGTATTATGATATAAAGAATGTTAACAATTAGAATTTGAAAAAATGGGGCAAACAGATTTTAGACTATTGTTTAAATAAGAACAACATATTGACTTACGTGCAACAACTTTGCCGAGGACATGTCTCTTAGTAAGATCCTTTAGTAGCTCATTGAATTTGATTTTGAAAATCCTTGTAATGATGTCCGGACGATCATGAGGTTTTAAATTCTGTTTGCCAAGTAATCTAGTTATTTCTGGCCAGTTAGGATTACATGTAAAAGTGATGAATAAGTCGGGAAAACCAACGGCTGCAGATATTGCCATACCATCAAAGTACAATTGATCCATATACCTCTTGCTTCCAACAAAGCTTGAAGGTAATACAACGCGTTTTCCATTTTTTGTCCCTGTAGCTTCGTCTGAATTTAACTTTTGATATTTGCAGACTCTTAATGTTGACTGATGGTTCCTAACCCAAGCCAGTCTTTCAGCTTCCATCATTGTGAATCCATCAACTAAGAACTGTTGGAACAGTCTTCTTGAAGACATCAAGGTTTGAGCCTCAAACTTTCTCATTTGTATTCTAAAAGATAACCAATCCATGATTGTAAGCTGGTTCCTCTTTGTAATGATAACATCATCTCTCTCTTTGTGTAATGTTCCACGTTTGTACCCATCCTCACCATATGGGAAAATTAGGGGATACTGGTAGGCAAGATAAGATGGATGAAATTCAGAAATTCTCTCAAGTTGACCGCCATGCTCTTGTATAATGATGTCTCTAGTTTCTCCATGATCAACATCGCCTACAATTAGTGCCGCGACTTCGGAAACAGTTGGAAGATTGTAGATCCTAGCATCAGTTTTCCTATCATGGATGAGCCTCAATTTCAAGTCTTGCGTATTACCTTCCTTAATTTTATCTCTTGCCATTCGGAAGACTTTTGCATGAACATTGTGTTCATCAAGCATGGCAGCCAGTTTTTTGACAATTTCAGGATCAACAGATTTGTTGTCACTGTAAATAAACAATGATATTTATTTTAGTTGATTATATCTGATACAGTTGGTTTGAATTAAAAGTATTTTTTGAGTCAAAACTGAAAACTAACCCAACACTGTGAATACGGTTTGCAATTTCATTGTCGGTGTCATAAATATAAAGCTGAGCAAACTTAGGAGCATCACCCTCTTTCGGTAACATGCTTCCAATTCGATGACATGGTTGTCCCTGTAACCTCAGTATTGGAGGACCTCTACTTCCATTGATTTTTTTGTCGAACTTCATTCCGGGAGATGTGAAGGAAAACATGGAATTGTACATTCTGATATTTTGTTGGTAGTTTGTACTTTGACTTGAAGCCATATTCCACATTAAATTCTGGAGGATTTGAGGTGGATCTATAAGAGTTGGCAACTGAACTTTACCGTTACCACAACACATTTGAAAAGTTGGGTTTGCACTGTCTCTTGATTTTCCACGTCTTTCTTGATACCACATTAGAGCTCCACATGCCTCGCATTCAAATAGAGGATCACCAATATCGGAATAATCTAACCATTACAAAACAGCACAGATTAGTAATAGATCCATAACCAATAAGCTTAGTCTTTTAGCATCAGACTAATTCTTTATACCACTTTCTAAGCTATGAGTTTACCTTGTGATGAAGTTCTATTCTCCTCCGCCACACAGCTTGTTTCATCATCATCAGTGCCGCTATCAGAGGCATCATCCCAAGGGTCATCGACACTACTATATGATGTTTCATTGTCCATAGTAGCAACATCAGGTGTAGGTGACCTTGTTGGCTTTCTTTTTGGTGATCTATTTAAATCAGGCATATGAGTTGGATTGGATTGATGAAGATTGGCATCAGGTAGTGCTGAACTTATAGTGACAGTTGAAAACTTGTCTGCCAAGTTAACCTGAAATTTGTGCAATTGCAGCCTGGGTTTGGATCGCGGTTGTTTTTTATGCACTCCATCAGAGTTGGAATTGCCCAATGCAGATCTTCTAATGGTAGAGGTTGGATTTAGAGAGACTGAGTTGGTAATATCAGCTAGGGGAGTTTTGTGTTGGGTAGTACCATTGGTAGATGGAGTTGTTGTAATAGCTGAATCAGTAAATAAGATGGTGCGGGCATTCAGTTTTCTAAATCTTCGTTTGTGTTGTAGTATGATTTTTCTTCTCCTTCTTGCCTTTGCAGTAGCTAATTTGCTTGTGTCAATTTGTTGATCCATTGCTGAGGACAATCACCTATTATAAAACACAGGTATAATTATTTAAATGTCTTATATTTTGTAAGTAAGAGCCAATGTATATTAGTCATGATATGTCTTACTATCAGTCATGGACTCTAAATTTTTTTTTTTAACCAATATAAGGCATAAGGAGTATCTTTTCCAAATAAGAGCATCTGCATTTTTTTAACCAATATAAGAGCCAATGCATTATTTTATTTTGTAAGTCAGAGCCAATGCATGGTTTTAACTACAATTATGTATCTTTTGCAGCCAAATGCATCTGGCAGAGAAGATAATGCCCACTGGAATAGCTATACAGTAGTGCGGTAATTACTAAAACTCATAGCTTAGATTGTCACTATTTATTTGTTGTGGTGGGTTAAGAACTGAATATTAGTTGTATGATATTAAGGCCCATTATACTTCATTATTTGCCATGAATTAATGTATGAGCTGCTACATGAAGGCCTCAATTGAGAGATGAGTAATTCATTTGGTGGGGCATGTAATAAATAGAAGTATAATGGAAAGATATTCCAAACTGATATGAGTTGCATTTCTGAATGGATGAGCTGCGTGCATTTTTCAAAAAGCAGCCTTTTACTTTTAGTATATCAGATAATCCTCACTCATTATAGTTGTATGCAATTCATATCAGTTTGGAAACTTGTTTCTGTTCACATTAATGTTTTCATACATTTCTCAAAGCAGTTGGGATACAAACAACTTAAACCTATATAGAGAGCTAATTCCAGATCTTCATTCAACATATGATTAGTTTGGATTGAGTTCATCAATTAAGTGAACTTACACTGATTCATTAATAATAAATAGTGCTATAAACACCATTGGTTAGGACCTGCAGTTTTATGATGTAGTCAAACATGGATATTGAAATATACATGGAAGTTATGTCAAAGGAGTAAACTAATAAATTGAAACTTTGAGTATTAAAATGATACCTGGTTAGTTCTATCAGCTTTGTTTCTTTAGTAGTAAACCTTATGAATGAGTAATCTGATGAGTTACCAGATGATTCATGGTTTTAGGAAGATGCACTCCATGTTCAGGAAACTTGTTATTTTCTAGAGACACTTTGAAAGATTTGAATATTCAAAAATGGGTGGGATGGAGACAATTTCAAAGATTTGAATATTCAAAAATGGATGGGAATTGATCTGATCCAGTAAAGGTATTGGATATTAATTTTTTAATTGTACATTATGGAATAGTGTGAAACATTTAAAAAATATAAAAGGACTGATTATGTTTCTTTGGGAGGTTTTGCAGAACTTTCGAGTAATGTATGCTGATTAAAGGGAATATATAACGGGTATCAATGTGTTTTGTAGGGTGAATGCAATATACATAGTCTTCTTTGGTTAAAGTGATTGTAGATATGTTGCCTGCTGATGTGACTTTTGCAGAGTTGGTAGTAGTAACACTTACATTACTTAGAGTTGGTAGTGGTGATATGTTCCCTTTTCCATCATTAGAGTATAGGTTACCAAGAATGAAGTAACTTTGTTTTTAAACTTTCAATTGAGATAGAACTAAGGATTTGACTGGTTTTTCAAACCATCTGGTAAGAAAAAGAATCAAATGAGTAACTAAATATTCTTTAGAAATTCATGTTATTGAGTTATCCAATCTAGATGCTTTGAAATCTAGATGCTTTGATTACTCTTCATGAATAATAATTCTTTTGAATTACCCTAATCAGTTCCATTTTAAAATATACTTGACAATAATTAATTTCATTATTACAAATGAGGTGATACTTTACTATATAAGGTTAAGTATTGATACATGATAATGAAGTTGTTTACAAAATATATTAATTGTTGGCTAAAACCTGTTATTCTGCAATGTCCTTTTTTGACAGGTAAGTTCACTATGCCTCATATTCATATACTCCATTGTTGTTATAGAATATCACAACCAAGTAAGTGTTCATTGCAAATATCAATACTATCGTCCAATATGATTAATTGTTGCGGGGATAATGTGCTAAAGATAACCTGTTATAATTTCATTTAATATTCAGTTAGTTGCGCTTGTTGATCCTTATATGCAAACCCATATCAGTTAGTTATTAAGTGTTAAGGTACTGCTATTAGTTAGTAATAAAAAATAGCTAAGGGCAATATAGTTTTATTCTTTGGGATGCACAACTCTTTGTTACGAAATTAACTCTTCTCTCCAGATTAGAAACATTAGAGTCATTCATTCATTCCAAAGTTAAATGCAATAGTTAATATAAGTTAGTATCATCTAATTGGATATCCATCTCAGTAATGATAGATGAACTAATGATGAGGCAATAAAGATAGAATACCAACAACTGAAATAGTAGAATCATCAATACTATCATTAATAGTTAAACATCGGTTCAAAAGTTTGGAATATCATCTATGATACACTGATTAGACTTAACATAATATTGGCCGTAGATATAGAAATGGATATCCATCATTGTAGCAAAAGATACTCAGCAAAAAATTGGATCTGCATCCAAAGGCCTTCTTGATAAGCAAAAAGTAGGACTGTATCAAAGTAGTGCAATTTGAGATTATATCTTCTCCTTCTTGATGAGCTTGGCAGCTCTAGTTGAGGAGAACTGAATTTCCATGACTGGTGTCTCGAGTGCACTTTGCTTAGGAGAACTTCTTTTGGCTGGTGTTTTGTGGGATGAAGCGGAGTTGGCATTATCTCCTGTGCCAGATGCATTTGGCTGGAAAAGAGATATAATTCTAGTTAAAAGCATGCAGTGGAGACAACCCCTTAAGCCTTATATTGGTTAAAAAAATAAAATGATATAATTGAGGACTGATAGTAAATTAATCATGTTATCATTGAGTATGGTGATGCGTACAGTGGAGAGAATGGAATCATCAAGGCAAGCAAACTTGTCTATATCCTCTGGTGTAAAACTCTGTCAAGTTAAATGCAGCATGAGTTATGAGTAAAAGTCCAAAAACTAATATTATTTTTGATCCATATCACAATGAAATTCAAAATGACAATCATGGAAAGATGTACCTGTTTTTTAGGTGATTCAGTCATTGTATCAGCAGGTTCTTCAACTTCTTCCATGTGGTCAACTTCCTTGATAATACTCTATGAATTGATAGTTGAACAAAAAATAGATGAATTTCCTTTGTATAAGCAACTGGTAGTATATTACATATGTTTGTACAAATTATTGTACCTCTGTAACCGGTAGTTGTTCTTGTATTTTGGCAACCAACTCTTTGCTATCTTTACAAATTGACACGGAACCTTGACCGCCCCATCCAGATGTCCATTTGACCCTAAAGGCAAATGTTCTGTCCATGATTGAGTTAATTATCTCAGGATAATCTTGTGGGTCACCTAGGCCTTTCTGGAAATGGAAATTAATGTCAATATTGTTTCTTTAGAAAAAGGTAGGATAGTAAAACATTGCAGCTAAACACAAAATGAACAAAAATTTATGAAATAAACCTACAACCTTCTTCTCTTTCTCAAGTAGAGTGGCTGCATTCATGCCAATCAAGTCATCCAAAGTATTATCCCAGAAAACAAATTTAGCTGTTTCATCCCCATCATAGACCTCGACATCGACCTTATATCTTAAATGTTTAAAACCATACTATAGTTAGAAAATGTTTAATTCAGAAACAGGCCTATATAAAAATCGGTAAAGATTAATCAGCATTACATACTTTATGTTAGGAACATCTGTCTTGTGACCTTTCTTACAGACATAAGGCGGTTGAAATCCTTCTGCTTTACAGTTGCAGTCAGGACAAGCAAAGAAATACCATCCTTGGTTTGAAACCCTTATGTGAGAAGTGGTAACGACCGCAACACAAAAAGTGTCCTACAAAAATATATGGTAATACATCAGCTAAGTTAGGTTTTTACTACCATATTCAGAATATCCATTTTTACTTGATATGTGTGGATAATTAAGAAATGTATTTGACTGACTTGTTTAATTTTTTTCATTTCTCCCAAAGTAACGACACGGGCATGCTTTAAGAAGTTTTCATCCGAACTGAATTGAGACGCAGCTGTGGTCTGAGAATAGTATGGAGTTGAGTAGCTGACTTCCTGTTTCTGTGACATATAAGCCACATCTTTGGGCAGACTGAAAATAGACACGACAGATAAAAATCAAACATTATACTCAGGATAAATCAACAAAGCTGCTATTGGAGTAACTAAAACTACGTCAAAACGCATTGGATATGATGTAACTAAACCTCTCCAAGAAAGATTTGATTTCAGGTATTTTCTCATCAAATAAAAGCTTTGTTCCATTCCAGACATTAGTGAATTGCAATGGGTAAGAACCTGCAACAATGGATAATAGATGATTATGCATTAGCTGTACTAAGATAAGACAGAGATATACTTTAGGAATAGTGAAAGAACTATTATAACCTTATCCTTTAATTATTCAAAATAAGGTTAAACCAAAGGGTAAGTTAAAAATTAGAAACGATAATCAGATAATAAATCCTATAGGACAGAGATATACTTTAATTATAGTGAAACCTATAATAATAAAGCCACCTTGTGGTTCTTTGACTCTAGCATGTTTCAAGATCAACACAATGCGGCCAACATCAGATTGTAAGTTGTAGAAATTCAGGAATTCTACAGATAATGCATCCCAAAGAGTGCAATCCATGACATTGTCCCTATTGATTACAAAATATTAGTTCATTAACTTAGTAATTACAATTCAGATTTAAAAATATAGTATACAAATGATATCAATTAACCTTAAATCTTTAATAGTGAACGCAACACTTCCTTTCTTGGTCGCCGTAGCAGTAACACACTTTCCTACCGAAATAATTACTCCAATAGCATCTAGATTGGTACAAAAACAATAGTCAGATATATAGATCTGTAGAAAAGTGATAACCCACATAGTCAGATACTAAAAATTGCATTAAGTGATCATAACAAAGAGCAATCAAATATTCATATTACCAACTAACAGATCAGCCCTGTATTTTCCAGCTTGGATTTCAGAAAAATCCTTAAAGTTGAATGCAGTCTGGGGCATTCCACGAATAATTTCTTCAGCAACCCTGGTAGCACCAACAAATTGCAATCTATATTTGTGTGGAGACATCTTGTAAGATGCATCATTTTCAGCAACTCGAAAATTCCTCATGTTGTAAGTTTTCCCCTCACACAATTTTGGCTTCCAATTGGCAATGTCAGTTTGCATTATAAAAGCTTGGATAGTGTCCCCCTACATATGGAAAATTGGAACATAAATTAGGAAATGACACAGAACTAAAAGTGAAATATAAATGTGTTACATTAAATTTTAAAAACCTTGATATCCCTTAGCAGCAATTCCATGTGATCTTCAACATCTCCTTTGTATACAGATATCAAATCTTCCAAAAAAACACCTAGTCTCCAGACTTCTTTCTTCTTTGTGATATTTTTGACTGGATCGAATGGTACCTCGATTTGAACATCACCATCGTCCTCCATGTCACTCTTAGCCAATTGAGATTTGTCAACCTCATTGTCCACTGGAACATTGTGTGACTACATGGACAAAAAAAATCAACATATACTTTAAAAAAAACAGACCAAACACTACAGAAATATACTATATAAAATCTGAATAAAAGGCAGGACATTGAGGTTCCCTTTTCCATCCTTCATGATATTCTTAAACAACATGCTATTATCAACACAGGTTTCATGAATGTTACCTCTTCAACAACAGCATCTGCTGACTACATTAAGCCAAAAAATAAGTGTTAACATATTGTATATGAAAGGTATATTTAAACATGGTCGTGATTTTACCTTTTCTACCAACTTGTTCTTTTCAGCCGTTTTTGACTACATAATAGATTAATGAGTATATAGTTAATATTCATAGAAGATATAGAAACAAAAGGTATAAAAAATAACTGTATATAGATATGAGTGTATAGGATCTGTGTTACTCTTGTGATGTCATTTTACCTTTTGTACCACCTTGTGAGTTTCAAACTTTTTTGACTACATCATACAGTAATAATGAATATATAGTTAATGTTCATTGAAGGTATAAAAACAAATAACATAAAAAATATGACAACAAAGAGTAAAAGTGTTACCTGTTCTCCAACTTTGGCATTTCCTCCACTCTTCACCTACATTAAAACCAAAAACACAAGAGCTTTTTCATGGTAGGAATATCAACAAAATCTGACAACGAAGGTGTAAAAAATTATATGTTGTACCAGCTTGGGATTTCCAACACTCTTCACCTACATTTCATAAAAATGTAACAGATCTGTTAATGTGTATGAAACTGATAAAAACCTCATTTTGGTTGCAGTGAAAGATATATAAAGATAAGGAAGCAAGAGTATAATAAAAGTCCCACCCTTTGTTTCTTCTTGAGTTCTTGAGAAACGGAAGCAAGCTTAAAGATAAAGAAAACCATCAATGAAAAAATGAGTAAATCAGTTGATGAAGCAGCAAAACATGAAGTAAAGAACATTGTAGAGAAAATCTTCCACATGAATGAATGAGTACAACAGTTGATGAAAAAGCAAAGCATAAAGGATATTAGAAAGAAACAAAGGAGCAACTGAACTTGGTGCTGTAAAAGATTTAGGAAAAATGGTTAATACCTTTTGATCCATGCCATCCATCTGCTTTTCAAGAGTAATGACAAAAAAAAGTTAAAACAATATTGGAGTATAGGCAGAGAGAACCGGTCCAAATAGAGATGGAAGGAGATAATGTATGCAGTTTTTTTCTCTTGATTTGATTCAAAAAATCAGTGTAGTACGATTAGGAGTGTTAGCTTGGATTTGTTTCCTTGTTTCCTTGAGCAATGGAACAGTCCCATCGTACCTATATTATAGGATTAGTAGTTGATATGATTCTTACTTGTTTGAAAAAATTGGGAAGAGTGTTTACTTTATGCAAAAAACCTATTATAACCTTGTGTTGTAAAAATTCACAAGAAGGTTAAACCAATCCATGACTTTAAAATCAGCAAGGATAAAATAGTCCAAAAGATGGAAATTAGCATGAGGATGAGTGAGGGAAGTTTGGCTAAAATATGACAAAATTGTCCTCACGTAATAGATGTAAAAAAAAAAAAGAAAAAATGAGATTGAGGGGCAATAAAGTTTTTTAAACAACATATTGTTTCTTTAGAATAGTAGTTGATTAATATCTTCCATTTGATGTATCAATTGGATATGATATATTAATTCTATTTTTAATCCTATCCTGATTGGTCTTTGTATTTTCTATCCTAAGAATTAGTTGGGTTAAAAATATCCTATTGTAATTAGCAACAATTTTCCTTATTTGTCCTCTTAGCAACGAATCCTTTCTTCTCCTCCTCTTGACCTCTTCTAGATCTGCACCATCCACCTCTTCGTTTCTCTCTTAACCGTCCACTGCATCCTTCATGAAATCCACAATTCCACATATACTTTCTTTGTTTTTGTTCTCATCATTGCTTAAGAACCTTATTCTAATTTTTTTTACATCAAATTTCTTTCAATTCAATTATAATAATAATAATAATACCGGTCGACGGTGAATTAACAAACTCAGATTCAGATTTAAATTTCTTTTTTTCTTCTACACACAACTTAAATTTAGATTCAAATGCTTGGATCCACACTTGTTTCAAAAAACAAAATGCTTGGATCTATTTTTGGTTTTCATCATATTATTGCTTGCTATTCAATTTCACTTTTGTTTCTTCCTATTTTCTTATTCTCAAAGCACATATTCTCTTTGCTAAAAAAAAAAAGCACACATGCATTCTCAGTTCAAATACTTTCTCTCTGTGTATTGTATAAATGTGATAATGGGCAATTGGATTCCAAGTTTGCTTTTTTACGTTAATTATAATAACATTTAAAAATAATATAAGTTTATTTTAAAGATAAAAAAATTGGATTATAAGGGTAATTTTGTCATTTAATTATGATATGTATCATATCATATTTGTTATCATCTCCGCATCAAACACATGATAGGATATATGATTATCCTGTCCATATCATATCCTATCTCTATCTAGCTCTATATCCTATCCTACTTTTATCATATCATATCCATCAAACGGACCCTTAATTACTCTAAACTACTCATTGTATGTTAGAGAGGTGCAATTGAAATTAGAATTTAATAAATAATTTACATTTGAAGTTTATGGTTTTTTGACTAAAATTTAGATTTGAAGTTAGAAAGTAGAACTTATTATAGTTGAGCTTTTATTAAAATATGAACATGTTGATATTAAAATGGAGATGAACTATCAAACAATCAAATATTAATACATTTATATCAAAATAAATACTATTAAATATGTTTTTTTATAAGCTATTAAATAAATACGTGTTCAATTAGTCCCTACAAAATCACAATTTTTTAAGTTTAGTCTCTCAAAAAATTTTATTCGTTTTTACTTCCTATTTATATTTTATAAGGACTAAAAACATATTTATCTTAATATATTATTTATTCCATATATCCGTTCAGTTTTATTTGTCACATGTATAACTTTAGTATTCTTATTTATTTATCATTTTCATATTTATTATTTTTGAATTTTTTTAAATAAAAAATAATTAATTTTTTATCAATATTTTTTTTTGGTTAAGTAACTATAAATTTCATCCTTAAAGTGGATAAGTGGGATGATCAAGGTTCGAACCCCGGCCCGACCCCTGCATATATAATACAATATCCTTATCAACTAAGTTAAGTTCACGAGATCTTATCAATATTATTTTTATTTATGCAAAAAAAAATGACATAGAAAAAGAAGATAAATAAATATTAAAGTAGTATAAAAAAAATAATCTAAAATTAACAAGTAAAAAAAAGAAAAAGAAAAAGTTGGTAATTATAAATCTATGGGCTGTTGATTGATGATTTCCATTAACAATCAATCCCTGTCTTCGAAAACAAGAAAACAGCTTTCTCTCTCTCACACACACAAGCAACACTCTTTCTTCAATCTATAAAATGGAGTAACCAATGACAGTGTAGTTGACACCATTTCTTTGATTTCGACACAAAGTATCAATCTTTTTCTGTTTTCTCAGCTTCTTCTTCTGGTAAGAATATGATTCTTCTTCATCTCTTAGTAAATCTTTGGAATATTAGTAATTTGTTTCATTTGCATAAAATAATTATAAAATATTAATCTTTTTTGTCAAACATTTTCTGGGTCTTCATCTAAACACACTCTAGTATTGAATCTGTATGTTTTCTTTTTCTTTCTGGAAATTTGTTCTTTTGTAAGTGGTGTTTCTTGCATGTTTGTGTATTTTTCTCTGCTTTGAAGTGTTTTGTTGTGTTTGAAATCCTTGTTTTTAATGGAATTTTTCATAATTTCAATTTGACTCATTTTAAGGTTTTACTGTTATGTTTGCAATTGCAAGCTAGCCTGGAAATCTATGAAGCACAGACACGGACACCGAACAATGACACTGACATTGACACATTTGATAATAATTTGAGAAAGTGACATAATTTAATGTAATCGTATGTATTGGTGTTGTGTTGGTGTCATGTCGGTGTCCGACACTAGGACACATCTAATCTGAGGAGTGTGTGTTTTTCATAGCTGGAAATAGTAGAAACAAGAATGTTTTTTTTTTTTTGCATCAATGGGTTTATATTCAAGAATGCATTCTTGGTGTGTGTTAATTGTAATACCAGTGATTTAGATGGTAGATGGGTTGATTTCGGATTTGATGGTTGTTGTGATGATAGAGATTGGAGAAAATGCTGCATTTTGGAATCATTTCTACCTGGTTTTAATTTTTACACTTATTGTTAGTAACTGATAATTTCAGATTGAGTGATGTTTTGATCATAGAGATTAGAGAATATGCTACATTTTGGAATCACTTTTATATCAATCTTGTACATGCATTGTTACATTTTCATTTTTATGTTCTTGGATCTTAGGCATTTAAATGATATGTTATGGAGGAAATGATTTAGGTCTGTATGAGATATTGTTCTTCAAGTGGTTTAGCTCAATCGTAGTTTATTTTTGTTTGTTTTTGGTCCGGTAGTCTAGTGGCCACTCTCACACTATTTGGTGTGAAAAAGTGGGGAATTCGGGGTTCGAACTCCAGTCTCTCCAATAATATCCCTTGGTAGCTACCAATTGAGCTACCTTTACGAGACTTATCTTAGTTTATTTAACTGGGAATGATTGTAACAAGGGACTCATTGCAGACAATGTGGTTTTGTAAATATGAGTAAAATTTTCTCAGTAGTTGGAGTTCTGTGTCAAATTACGACCACGCATAGGGCCACTGGCCAACCATAGAAGAAATTCAGAAATAAGATTTGTCTAATAATTTCTTGCAATGGTCATTTTACACCTTCAAAAGGGTTCCAATTCAAGATCGTTTTAATATCCTATAATCTATATGTACCTCCTTTAATTCTGAATCATCTTACAAATTGGTATTAGTGGTTTCCTTATATTTTCTCCATATGGATGCATTTGTAGTTGTAACAAAGATACTGGCCTTCATGTTGTAACATTGAAACTTTCATATCTGTGCCAATATATTTATTTTATATCACTTAGCTTATAAAATCCGTTTTTTTCGTTTTGTTCTCTGCTCCATGATTTATCGTATTTAGAGTTGTGCTAGCACGACACTTTCTAACACATTGTCCAACGTTTTTAATTTTTGGGCGAAATTCATGTGGGTCCCGCTAAACTTGTCGGTTCGGCTAAATTTGTGGGCCTTATTTCTTATTTGGCGAGAACCATTATCAGAGTAATATGATTCACATGAATTTCATCCAATAATAATAATGTACGATGGAAAAAGTATGTTAGGAACTGTGTTTCTATGTTATTTAATGTGTTTCTCTTATAAGTTAATTGAAAGCTTGTATCCCCTTGTCCTTCCACTTTGCTTTGAGCCAAACTAATTTAATATGCGATATCATCACGTGCGCTCTTTCATAATTGAAATTTGTTTTCAACTTAACAGCCTAACTTGTGAATCATATATGCAGGCTTTAATATCAAGTTTGAAGGAGTTCAATACTTTGCAGTGTTACTCGGTTCCTTGTAATTTGTGCTACCATGTCGTTATTACCTAAACTACGATGTGTCACTGTAGATGTTACCGGCACCCTAATGGCTTACAAAGGGGAGCTTGGTGACTATTATTGCATGGCAGCCAAAGCTGCCGGCCGTCCATGCCCAGACTACAAACGTATGCACGAGGGCTTTAAGTATGCATATAAGGACATGGCAAAGAACTATCCGTGTTTTGGGTTTGCAGCTAAAATGCCGAACATTGTGTGGTGGAAAACCTGTGTGCGAGATTCTTTTGTCAGGGTAAGGATATTTGTCAAAGTCATTATAGTTGGCAAAATATATTTACATTTGCGTAGGACGGAACGTATCATATTTAGTTTGGTTCTAAATTTGTCCTCTACAAGTGAGTTCGGCTTTATTGTAAGCTATTTAAATCAAGCAATGAATTGAAGATTTACGATGCCTGCATTCTCATCTGTGAAAATTCCCTGAATTTGATTGAGATATTTTGTTTTTTCTGGCAGGCTGGATATGATTATGACGAGGAGACATTTGAAAAGATTTTCAGACGCATCTATGCATCCTTTGGTTCATCTGCGCCATATACTGTCTTTCCGGATTCCAAACCGTTTCTTAGATGGCTTCGTGGAAAGGGTCTCAAAGTTGGCATTGTGAGCAATGCTGAGTATCGATATCGAGATGTGATTCTTCCAGCTTTAGGTTTAAATCAGGTAAACTTCCCATGATTTTCTTAAAGTTTGCTGTCAGAATTAGAAATGCGTTTAAAAGATATATCAACATTTCGTATTGTCAGAGACCAGTATAGTATCACATACAGAAACATCCGCGAGTGCCAGCACAAAATTGTGTATGGTAGAAATGTTAATATATAGAATGTAGCACTTCCACTTTGGAACGCATGCGATTATTGGTTCTTGTTCAACGAATTTCAACAAATCCAAAGCTCCTATTAGATCACATATAATCAAAATTATGTTGAACTGTAGACTACTCAGAAGCAAAATTTACTAATCAATTCAAGCTTCTTTGTTCATCTGTACATATTTGACACGGTCTTAACAATTAATGCTGTTTTTGAATTGACTTATTTTAGCTTATCTACTATCATAAGCACTTGTGAGACTTTTTGGGAGATCTTATAGAAACACTTATGACATGTCTATAAGCTTTTTTCAACTTATTTTTATAAGTTCTCCATGATAGCTTACGAAAACAACTTATACCTTAAATGAAAATAATTTGACTTTTGGTATAGCAATAACGTATACATAAACAGTTATATGATAACCACTTTTGCTATAAGTGCTTAATTAAGTTGTTTATCTAAACGGTGTCCCTATGACAAGAATGTTTGATGGTTATAATGTTTGATGATGATACAGGGATCTGAGTGGGACTTTGGCGTGTTTTCTGGCCTTGAAGGCGTTGAGAAGCCAGACCCAAGAATTTATGAGATTGCACTTGAGAGGGCTGGAAACATTGCACCTGAAGAAACTTTACATATCGGCGATAGCATGCGCAAAGACTATGAACCAGCTAAGAGCATAGGAATGCATGCACTACTGCTAGATAGATTTAAGACACCAGAAGCTGTGGAGTGGAGGAAATCCGGTGCAGTTGTTCTTCCCGACTTAACGACAACACAAGAATGGCTG
The DNA here is from genome assembly GCA_030408175.1 of Trifolium repens. Taxonomy (NCBI): domain Eukaryota; kingdom Viridiplantae; phylum Streptophyta; class Magnoliopsida; order Fabales; family Fabaceae; genus Trifolium; species Trifolium repens. The sequence goes on along the minus strand of CP125839.1, from coordinate 16,189,549 downwards.
TCTTCAGAGAAGTCAACATGCTAGAGGTTCTCTATCTTTGTTGTAGTAGTATATTTATGTATCATTTCGCTCATCCGATGAGACATACCTGTGTTCTATACCGTTCCGGCGAGTATCATAACTGAGCTATGCTTGAGGATATCTGTTGGAAGGAGTGTGATCTTCTGATGTAGCTCTACCATAACTTTTGGAATACAATTGTTATATTCAAATGTTACTTTCTCTTCCTTAGACCTTAGTCACTTAGTTTCCCATGTATTTTACTTCCTCAGTTGCATGAAGAATTAGCATATCAAATATGGATATTTCCAGAAGGGGGGCTGTGAAATTTTGGTTGCTAAATTATCTCAAAGTTTAACTTGATTCCTATTATTTCCCCTTTTGTATTAATTTTCCTGAGAAAAGATTTTTTGTCTGTTTCTGCTTTTACTTGAAAGTTGTTTTGCTGGCCTAGACTACTGCTGTAGTAGTTACATGCAATTTCACGCTGTATTCAATCACAGTTAACACAGTTAAACAATCTCAGTGGTTGATCTAAATCGTACGGCTGACAACAGTAATTGTGTGACACAGTTTCACACAGTTACTTCGTCAAATTTAATTCCATATCTTGATGATGTAAAATATACATAATTTTGAATAAGAAAAGGTCATTTGGTCATGAAAAGTAAAAATATTATTCCACTTTGATTGCTCAACCTTGAGAAAGAAATTTGATTAGTGGCTTGAAATAACTTAATTAAAACTTAGCTGTGGTTGACATAGATGGTTGCATAATCTTTCTGTTAGTATTAGCTGTTATTTGTGTTACAAATACAAAAGTTATTGTGTTCATAAGTTACTTCACTGCTCTAACCATTTCAATTAGATTCCCATAAAATTTTCAAATCTGAAGTGGGCACATATGGACAAAGCATTAAGCATAGACTGACAGCAACTACAATGTCCATAACTTGGTGATGTGAATGTAGTACACTTGTTGGTCTACATTAAGGCCAAACTACATTTGGTCCTTGTTAATATAAAATGAAAAATACTAACCATAGTGTACTGAATTGGATTACATGCAGTCGGACTGCATGTAGTCGGTGGTTCTGAGCCGTCTGGTTAAAATCAAACGGTTTAGATTTCAACTGTACGGAATCCGGGTCCATAGTGTACTAGTACCCAATAATATAAGTTGGATACCGAAGTGTTAAAAAAAAAGATTAGATATTGAACGGTTTAGAAAAAAATAGATGCATCCATTAAAAGATTTGTTATATTTTTGGAGTGTGAATATAAGAAATTTCCCATTATTGCTTTCTCCCTACTCCACATTCATTTTGGAAGGCTAGAAAGACCACTTATATATTCCTTTCTCCCTACTCAACATTAATCCTCTTATATTCCACAACGTTGTTTTCCACATATCAAGTAGTAAAAGACAATTACTAAGCACCATCAAAGCATTACCATTTACCAACTATATATACACATAACAACATTATTCCAAAAATAGGCATTACCCCCCTCTATATTCCAACATTCATCTTAACTATTTTCTCCATTTCTTACTAGGCTTTATATATTTTCAATTTCATCTCACAACATCAAAAGGAAATAAGGAATCCCACAATCTTTACCATATGTATACATTTGCTTTTAATTTTGTCCATTCTTTTACATATGCTTTATTACCAACCAATGGACATCCAATATTATAGCTATATTCCTTTGAATAAAAAGAAAAAACATCCAACTGAACTACATTTAGAGAGCTAATTTTCTGAGTTCAAACTCCCGATCATTTTAATAATATTTCTGATAGCTACCAACTGTACTACACTAGGAGAAAATTAGGATTTGGATTAGAGTTTCTATACTATCCAAAGATTGAAAATGAGTGAAGTGATGAAATCACTATCACTGTTATATACATTTTCATTCTCTTGCAACTCATATTTGAGACACTAAAGCAAAAGTAATAAGTGATATATATTTGGAATGACTAAACACCAAATTTTGATTATAAGGATAAAAGTCGAAATTGATATATTTTCCGAGATATAAAAATATATTTAAACTTCGCTCCGTTACATATTACTCTCTTTATTCTCAAATATAAACAAATATTTCACTTTTCAATGTATTTAGTCTAAAATAAGTTTATTGGATAATTGATGTATTTAGTCTATATTTTAGACCAAATACATCACTTATTCAATAAACTTGAAAGAAAATCTTTATTTATATTTGAGACATGAGAAAATATATGCAAAAGTCAAATTTTAAATTCATTGAATAATTGATGTATCTGATCTACAATTAGACCAGATACATTAATTATCCAATGAATTTAAAAATAGACTTTTGCTTTTATTTAATGCGGATAGAATAGTGCATCCTAAGAAAGTGTTGAATTGCACACTATCTGACAAAATAGTTTGACACTTGTTTGACTTTGAGGTCTTATCTATTTATATATTTCAAACCTATGTCTTTATTTTTCATCAGGAACACATTCCAATCCACTCAACAACCTCAGTAAACAAACAATTTTCATGCATGGCATCCACAAAAACCATGGAAGATCATGAACCACAAAGAAGCTATTGGAGATGGAGAAAACAAGATTTCTTGCCAGAAGAATCTTTTCAAAGCTGGAACAACTATGTTTCTGCTCTTTCACAAACATGGTTAAGGTTCAAGGATCGTGTTCAACCAGATCAGATGATGTAACTGAGACACAAGAGCTTCAGAAACAAAGTGAGAATGAAATGAAAAAATGTCTCAATTGGTGGGATCTAATCTGGTTTGGCTTTGGTGCATTGATTGGTGCAGGAATCTATGTCTTAACTGGACAAGAAGCTCATAACCATGCAGGATCAGCAATTGTCTTATCTTATGTTGTTTCAGGAATTTCAGCAATGCTTGCTGTTTTCTGCTATACCGAATTCGCCGTTGAAGTTCCGGCTGCAGGTGGTTCATTTGCTTACCTAAGAATTGAATTAGGTGACTTTGTTGCTTTCATAGCAGCAGGTAACATACTTCTTGAATCTGTACTTGGAAGTGCAGCAGTATCAAGATCATGGACTTCTTACTTCACAAGTCTTTTGAATCTTCCGAAAGATTCACTTCGAATCAAAACACATCATCTAAGGCTATGTTTGGGAGTTGGATTTTGGAGGGTTAAGGAGGGGAAGGAGAGGCTTGGGAAGATGTCAACCCTTGTTTGGGAGTTTAAAAAAAATAAGGAAAGGTTTTGGGGGGTTTTGGGGGGCTTATTTTATCCAATTTTAAAGTTCCCCCAAATTGGGGGGTTTTGGAGGGTTAACTTTATAAATTGACTATTTTACCCATAATAATTCAAAATTCCAATTTTAGCTCTTGCCTAATTTCATTCCAAAAAATCAAAAACATTTTTATTGAAAAATCGAGAACCTTTTTTCCGGAAAAAATAGGAAACATTTTTACTTTTTCCGAAAAAAACCGAGAACTTTTTTTCACGGCAAAAAATCGAGAGCTTTTTTCTAGACAAAAAATCGGGAACTTTTTTCCAGAAAAATCGAGAACTTTTTTTCCGGAAAAAATCGGAAACTTTTTTTTCGGAAAAATTGGAAACTTTTTTCCGGAAAAATCGGAAACTTTTGTCCGGTAAAATCGAGAACTTTTTTTCCCGAAAAAAACGGAAACTTTTTTTCCCAACAAAAAATCGGGAACTTTTTTCCGAAAAAATCAGGAACATTTTTCCAGAAAAATCGAGAAATTTTTTTCCGGAAAAATTGGAAACTTTTTTCCGGAAAAATCAGGAACTTTTTTCCCGGCAAAAAATCGGAAACTTTTTTTCCGGAAAAATCAAGAAATTTTACCGGAAAAAAACGGAAACTTTTTTTCCCACCAAAAAATCGGGAACTTTTTTCCGAAAAAATCAGGAACATTTTTCCAGAAAAATCGAGAAATTTTTTTCCGGAAAAATTGGAAACTTTTTTCCGGAAAAATCAGGAACTTTTTTCCCGGCAAAAAATCGGAAACTTTTTTTCCGGAAAAATCAAGAAATTTTACCGGAAAAAAACGGAAACTTTTTTTCCCACCAAAAAATCGGGAACTTTTTTCCGAAAAAATCGAGAACTATCTTTCCGGAAAAATCGAAGAAAAATTTTGGAAAAAAATCAAGAACTTTTTTCCGGAAAAAATTGAAAACTTTTTACCAGACAAAAAATCGGGAACTTTTTTCCCGAAAAATCGAGAACTTTTTTCCGGAAAAATTGGAAACTTTTTGTCCGGAAAAATCGGAAACTTTTTTCCGGAAAAATCGGAAACTTTTTTCCGGAAAAATCGAGAACATTTTTTTCGGAAAAAATCGAAAACTTTTTTCGGAAAAAAATCGAGAACTTTTTTCCGGAAAAAATCAAAAACAAAAATCGGGAACTTTTTTCCAAAAAAATCGAGAACTATTTATCCCGAAAAAATCAGAAACTTTTTTTTCGGAAAAATTGGAAACTTTTTTCCGGAAAAATGAAGAACTTTTTTCCCGGCAAAAAATCGGAAACAAGGGCAAAATAGTATAACATAATGTATTGATTTTAAGAGAAAAAAGGGCAAAATAGTAAAGTCATCACATAAGCCCCCTATGTCATTCCTTGTTGGTTTTTGAACTCCCAAACAAGGGGAAGGATTTCCCCCCTTTATCCCTTCCCTCCCTTTCCTTCCCCTCCCCTCCTTAACCTTTCCTTTCCTTCCTCTCAAAACTCCCAAACAAAGCCTAAAAGATGGATATAATTTACTAGACCCTATAGCAGTTAGTGTTTTAGTAATAGCCGGAATAATCGCAATGATCAGCACAAGAAAAACTTCATATCTCAATTGGATAGCATCATCAGTTAATACAATTGTTGTCATATTTGTAATCATTGCAGGGTTTTGTCATGCGAATACATCGAATTTGAAGCCTTTTTTCCCTTATGGAGCTAAAGGTGTATTTCAAGCTTCTGCAATTCTTTATTTTGCTTATGGAGGTTTTGAAAGTGTTGCAACAATGGCTGAAGAAACTAAAAATCCTGCAAGGGATATACCGATAGGTTTGGTCGGTTCAATGTCAATTGTCATAGTGATTTATTCTTTGATGGCACTTTCACTAAGCATGATGCAGAAATACACTGATATAGATACAGGTGCAGCTTATTCAATTGCATTTCAAAAAGTTGGAATGAATTGGGCAAAATATGTAGTAGCTTTCGGTGCGTTGAAAGGTATGACAACAGTTCTTTTAGTAGGAAGATTAGGAACTGCGCGTTATATCGTTCACATTGCGCGTTCGCACATGATCCCTCCTTGGTTTGCTCTTGTACATCCGAAAACAGGAACACCGATAAACGCTACACTCTTGATTACAATTTCAAGTGCTTTCATAGCCTTTTTCACTAGCTTAGATGTGCTATCAAGTTTGTTATCAGTAAGTGTACTTTTCATTTTCGTGATGATATCGATCGCACTTTTGGTGAGAAGGTACTATGTTAGTGGAGTTACAACAAGAGAGAATCTGTTAAAGCTTATTATGTTTTTGATTCTCATTGTTGGTTCTTCAATGGGAATTTCAGCTTATTGGGGATTAAGGCCTAATGGTTGGATCGGATATACTATCGCCGTTCCTATTTGGTTCTTTTCGACTCTTGGCATGTCAATTTTTTTGACTCAACAAAGGAAACCAAGATTTTGGGGTGTTCCACTTGTTCCATGGTTACCATCTATGTCAATTGCAACAACTATTTTTCTCATGGGATCTTTGGAAGCTGAAGCTTTTATAAGATTTGGAATTTGTACTTTGGTAATGTTGATTTACTATGTTTTCTTTGGTCTCCATGCAACTTATGATGTGGCTTATAAAAAAGATTCGGAAACTGCGAAAGTGAATCATGCAGATACTGCTAAGATTGAAGGGCCTTAATAAGATGATTGTAATGTTTATCATTCAGATTACTGTTAATCCTTGTATCAATATTTAATAAATAATGGTTTAATAACTTGTTGGAAACAAAAAAACTCTTTAATGTTTCACTGCCTTAGACCTCTTTAATGTTTCATTTTCCCAAGAGTTTAGATTCCTTGCATGGCAAGTTGAACAATTTCAATGTATCTTAGGAAGTAGTGCCTAGTTTAATTGCTCCCTTGTAAATTGTATCTTTCATTTACTATCATTGTAGTAATTACCATGTATTCCCTCTGGTCTCATATATATAAGCAACAATTCACTTCTTAGATTCATCGAACTACTGAATGAACTTATAAAAATGGATTTTTTCGTATAATAAGGACTGGAGGAGTACAACTGAAAATAAATTTTTGGTTTGATGAAAATCGTTATTCGTTATTTTCAGCTTCATGCATGGTTAACATTATTATAAATGATGTTCCTCCCTTGAATTATTGCACACATGCACATATTGCCTTTGGTTTTTCCTCTATTACACTTAAGTCTGCTCTAGCTTGTCACTTAGTTACATAGTTTCTTATCATGTACCCTATGTAGAGTAGTCTAGCTTCAATAGTTTGTTAGAAGTTAGTTAGAGCTGAAGCTACCTATAAATGGCTTCTTGTAACCGTTTTTCATTCATTCAATCAATAACATAACTTAAGCTTTCTTCATTCTCTCTAGATTTCAATGGTGAAATCCACCATATCTCAAAACCTCATGATGGTATCAGAGCCTGGTTTAGGGATAGGGTGAGTGGAATGATAAGACCAAGAGGAATTGTGACTATGATAAGGAAAAACATGTTCATGATAAGTCACATGACGTGAAATGAAAATGGTTTTGGTGGTAAGATCAAGCAAAACTGCACCCTTAACACCTTGCTTGTGTCCTAAGTAAACTGATTTTCTAGCTCTACTGTCAAGTTTAGTTCCGTGACTCTGGATAGTAGAAGCATAACATAATGATCCAAACACTTTCAACTCATGTAAATCAGGATCATGTTGAAATCTAAGATGGTAAGGTGATTTATTGTTCAACAAAGGGCTAGGGATTCTGTTGATGATGTAGGTAGCCTGCAAAATAGCATAAGACCAAAACTGTTTGGGTAGTTTTGATTGAAAAAGTAAGGCTCTTCCTACATTCAAAATATGTTGGTGTTTCCTTTCAACACAACTGGTGTCGCACCGCGAAAAATGCCCGAGCGTATTGACACTCGGAATGACTACAGAGTCGCCACCGAAGTTTTTTATTAAAAGGGAAACATCGATAAAACCCTTGAAGGATGGAAAGGAAAGGTCATCGCGACCATATCTGAGTTCGGGAGTTAGTTATGCTAGGGGAAGGTATTAGCACCCATCACATCCGTTGTACTCAACGGGAACCTCCTAATTAGTTAAGGGTTAAAAAGTGTATTTTTGAAGATTGCTTGCTTTTTATTAATTACTAGAGTTATTTACAAGAGAGGAAAAAGTTAGTTTTTTATTAGTGTGCTTGACGGTTGCTGGATCCCGCTCCTACGTATTCCCAAGTGCAATGGGAAATTCAAAGCTACACGTAGTTCTTTGTAAAAAATATTTGTTGGTTGGTTGATTTTATTTATGAAAAAGATTTGTTTTGGTTTGAATTGCACGGGGGCAAGAAAAAAAATTGATTTGATGAATTGAGTTGATTTTATTTATGAAAATGATTTGTTTTTATTTTTTATTGCGCGGGGGCAAATGTGAGTTTGATTGAAATGATTTGGGAAGACGAACGATTGCTTGACAAAGTGTACACTAAGCCCTCAATCTTTCGGGAGACATGCGAATGTACATTCGCCGATCTCTTTTTCATTCCAATTTGTTATGAAAAAATGTGTTAATTGATTTAAGAAATTAGAAACAATATTTTTTGTGTTTTGTTTTATTTTTTAATGCTTTTTGTTACTAGTAAATTAAAGAGTGCAAATAAATTAAGGGGATCTAGAACCCATGACAAACACACAGCCCCAACTAATCAAACAAATACATATATAGTTAAACTAATCAAATAAATAAATGATTAATAAATAAATAAGTGCAAAAATAATAAAATAACAAAAAACAGGAAACAGAGCACGCATGAACAGAGAGAGCAAAAGAGTAACCGCGAGAGAGAAGTCGTGCGGCAGGGAAAGAGAATTCCGGTGGCGGGCGGCCGGAGAAAGAGCTTCTCGCGGTGGAGAAAGCGGCGCGCGGTGGTGACGGCCGTATGTGCAGTGTGGAGTTTGATTGGAGTTTGGCGGCGACGGCGAAACCTTCTTTTCCTTCTTACTTCTTTGCGATCTTCTTTTGCTTTGTTCTTTTGGATTTTGTTGGTTTTTTGGTTGAATTTGGATTGTGGTTATAGCATGAAATTATGTGTTTTATTTGTGAATTAGTTTATGACTTTGAAAGGTGAAGGTGTTGGTTTATGTTTGGACTGTTGAGTTCGATTGAAAACGGTGATTTGTTCAGTGGTTCAAGATTGAAGGTGAGAGCTTGAGGATGGTGGTTATGGAGGTTAAGGAATGATGATTATGGTGGTCGCTTGGTTGATGATGTAATGGTTGTTTTAATGGTGATGAGAGTTGAAGTTTTGTGATGGTGATGATTTGTGATGAAAGTGGTGATGAATGATTGTGAAGGTTTTTGATAAATTATGGTGTTGTGAAATTGATTGGTGAAAGAGGAGGTTTATGGAGGTTTAATGGTGGAGTGAAGTTTGTGTGAGGGATGTTTGGTTGAAGAAGAAAGGTGGGAATTGGTGGAGAAGAAGAAAGAGGCTTCACGCCTCTGTACCTTCTTTTTCTTTCTTTTTTTTGTATTTTTTTTTTGTTTGAGTTGTGTCTCCTTTTTCTTTTTTTCTTTCTTTGTGTGTAAAGACCATGGGTTATATAGCAATAGAATTAGGTTTTAGAAATTGAATGTGATTGTTTAATTTTGGAAGGAGATTATGTGAATTGAGTGTGGTTTATGAGTGAATGAGGATCTTCCTCTTTGAGTTTGATTTGCCTTTAATTGCCTGATTCTTTTTCTTTTTATGTTCTGATTTGTTCATGAATTTTCTGATTCTTTTTCTTTTTGTTTGACTTTTGTTTCTTATTCACAAAGTTAACTATTTAAATTAAAACTAATGAAAAATAAAAATTACAAATTAAAAATGTGATTTTTTTGTGATTTTTGAATAAAGATAAAAATAGAGTTAGAAACAAAATAATAAAAGAAAAAAAATTGCCAAAAGATGGTAAAAGTGAGATTCGAACCCGTGACCTTGCACTCATAACTCTTTGAATTCTCTCCTCACAACCAAATGGGCTAATTCACATATTCGAAAGAAAATGCGACAAAAGTCAATATAATAATAAAAAGTGCGGGCAAAATTTAGGGTACGACAGCTGCCCCTATTTAATTAGCTTTCACCCGAGGGCATGTATGACGACAGTCTTCATGTATTCGTTGTGGAAGATAATTAAATACTAAAGGACCCAAAATTTTGTCTTAGGAGGTGGAGAAGCTAAAAGATAGACCGATTGTCGCCAACTCGGAGTCAGTGCTTAAATCGGGAGATAAACAGATCATCGCCTCGGGGGTGCTTAGATCGAAAGATAAATAGATCATCACCTCGGGGGGTGCTTAGACTAAAAGAGATGAGCAGGTTCGGGCGCCAATGCTTAGTTTGAAGAGAGAAGCAGACTTAGGCGTCGTTGCTTATATTGAAAAGATAAGCAGACTCGGGCGCCGTTGCTTAGATTGAAAGGATAAGCAGACTCGGGCGTCGTTGCTTAGATGGAAAGGATAAGCAAACTCGGGCGTCGTTGCTTAGATTGAAAGGATAAGCAGACTCGGGCATCGTTGCTTAGATTAAAAGGATAAGCAGACTCGGGCGTCGTTGCTTAGATGGAAAGGATAAGCAGACTCGGGCGTCGTTGCTTAGATGGAAAGGATAAGCAGACTTGGGCGTCGTTGCTTAGATGGAAAGGATAAGCAGGCGGACTCTGGCGTCGTTGCTTAGATTGAAAGGATAAGCAGACTCGGGCGTCGTTGCTTAGATTGAAAGGATAAGCAGACTCGGGCGTCGTTGCTTATATAAAGAAAGCAGACTCAGGCGTCTTTGCTGATATTGGAAAGAGTAGCAGACTCAGGCGTCATTGCTTATATTGGAAAGAGAAGCAGACTCGGGCGTCGTTGCTTATATTGAAAAGAGAAGCAGACTCGGGCGTCGTTGCTTATATTGGAAAGAGAAGCAGACTCGGGCATCGTTGCTTATATTGGAAAGAGAAGCAGACTCGGGCGTCGTTGCTTATATTGGAAAGAGAAGCAGACTCGGGCGTCGATTGCTTATATTGAAAAGAGAAGCAGACTCGGGCGTCGTTGCTTATATTGGAAAGAGAAGCAGACTCGGGCGTCGATTGCTTACTAGGAAAGAGAAGCAGACTCGGGCGTCGTTGCTTACAAGGAGAGAGAAGCAGACTCGGGCATCGTTGCTTATAATGAGATTGGGAAATAGCCGCTGGCTCGGGGGCCAGAACAAGGATAGAATGCCGTAGGCTCGGGGGCCAGACAAAGGATAGAATGCCGCATGCGTAAGAGCCGGACGAATTTTCGCAGGTGTAAGAACCAAACAAATTGTCATAGGTGTAAGAACCAGACAAAGCTCGAAAGATGGATTGCCATAGGCGTAAGTATCAGGTAAGTGCCATAGGTGTAAGAACCTGACATAGGCGTAAGAGTCAGAAAAATTGCCACGGTATAAGAACCAGACGAAATTGGAATGATAAATTTCCACAGGTATAAGAACCTTGACACAACTTGATTGATAAATTGCCGTAGGTATAAGAAACTGGACAAAACTGGATTGATAAATTGTCGCATAAGACCGACTTTTGATCGCCATATAAGATTGGACTTTCGAGTTCCACATAAGATTGGACCTTTGGTTTTGCCACATAAGATTGGACTTTCGAGTTCCACATAAGATTGGACCTTTGGTTTGCCACATAAGATTGGACTTTTGGTTTGCCACATAAGATTGGACTTTTGGTTTCCACATAAGATTGGACCTTTGGTTTGCCACATAAGATTGGACTTTTGGTTTGCCACATAAGATTGGACTTTTGGTTTGCCACATAAGATTGGACTTTTGAGTGTCAATGAAGATTTGGCTTTGATTTGGTTTAGATCGTTTAAGACGACCACCAATAGGGAAGATTCCTGAAAGATCTTACTGAGGAGTAAACTGGCTGGGGAGAGTTGACAAATAAGACTCCGCGAGGGGAATTATCTAATGGGGAGACTAATGAGTCATCCTGTTGGGGTAAATTAGGCCGTAGCTTATTAAGCTGGGGATTGATTTGGACCTCATGAGTAGTCACAAAAATTTGATTATGATATGTATGCATGCTTTGTGCGGTTACATGATATTTTTTATGTTGATGCATTTGATGATGCGTGATGTGCCCCTGGTGCTGGGCGTAGTGTATGATATGTGATGAGTGTGTACTGATGCATGATATGAAATGCATGTGATGTATGTAAAGAATGCATGCCAATGGAAATTGGGATTCGAGATGAATATGTTAAACGTGTCTTGGTCTTCTTTTGATGGGAATGGACCAAGCAGAGTCGAGGTTTGAAATGCTAGTGACGGCTGGACCTTCGGGGATGCCAATGGTTGAATGTCACTGGTTGAGATGTTGAATGCCAATGAAAATTGGGCTTTGAGTGTGAATGAATATTGAACTTGGAATTCATTGGTATGAGTTGGATGGTATTGAATGATGGATGTAGGGGAATGCCAATGGATTTTGGGCTTTGTGGATGATATTGAACATTGGGATTAGGAGGATGTCAATGGATTTTGGGCTTTGGGCGTAAGCAGTTTCTCTTTTATTGGAGGATGTGGAGATCTCGACAGACAGGTATGATGCACGATGCATGAATGATATGTTATGATATGCCATAATGGATGAGTATGATGTGAAAGTGGTGCAAGTATGATTGATGCAAGATGCATGGTTATGATTTGCAATGATGGATACAATAAGATGCATAGTTTGATGATAGAGCAAAGCGACATGATTAAAGCATGACAGTAACTTGTTGGATCGCTTGAATGGTTCTGAAAGTTCCTTTGTGGTGGGCAATGAAATGGTTATGACTAGAAAGTGTTTTTTGCATCAAGGCTTCTGGTTAACAGGTTATAGGATGTTTTGCTAGCATGGTCTCCCGACACTCATGTTGAACTCAACTATTGTTGATATGTAACAGAATTTGCTTGAGCAGCTTGAAAGCACGAAGAAGGCTTGCCCCGATTGTAGCTCACTTTGCCCCAATTTTGTTGGGTCCTTGAAAAAGTTGCCTGAAGAGGATAACTGGGTTGATCTCTTTCGTCTCAATTTGTCGTAAGCTCTTGTGGCGCAGTCATTTTTCCTTTTGTTTTGGAACTCTCTAACTTTTGCATGGACCGCTCTTTCGAGTTTTCAGTCCATCGAGAGTATACCCTTTTTTGCCTAGGCCGCCCTTTCGAGTTTTCAGCCTAGCGGGTTTTGTTTTCTTTTTTAGTGCCCCTAATTTTTGCCTGGACCGCCTTTTTAGGTTTTCGATCCACCGGGACGCTCTCTGTTGCCTAAGTCGCCCTTTTCGGGTTTTCGACCTAGCGAACTCTTTTTATTTCTCTTTTTCTTTAGGCATAATAATCCTTGACTGCGCCGGAGTTCTCTGAGAGAGAAAAATCATTTCGATCCATGGTGGTGATATGACCTTAACACGGACTGCCCCGATGTTTGAATCCTTGTAAGGTATGCCGATAGTCAACAGGATCTTTAGGTGATCTGCCCCTGATTATAAGGACTTGCTCTCGATTGGCAGGATCCCTAGGTGATTTTCCCCTGGTGAAGAGCGTCTTGGATTGATTTGTCTTTGATTAGGCCTTTGTTGAAATTTCCTCGATGTCAAGTGTTGATTTGTTAGTGAAATTATTTCCTTTTGAAAAGTAATTCTGTTGCGATACACATGCAAGTTTTAAAATCAGAAACTGTTATGGTATGTACAATGAATGATACTTGGCCAAGAGGTTGGCGCATATGAAGGTGTGAAAGAGTGATAGAAGAAGAAAAGTTTAGTGATGATTCACAAACATGTGGAGTCAGTTTAACGACAAATTTGCTGAATATGCTTTCATAGTTAACCTAGCTTCAATTAGGTCTTTTGAATGTTGTAACGTGGCCTGGTTCACGGTTTTTGAAAAAAAGAGTATAAGGCTCAAAATTTATTTTAACCCACTCATTCTCCTTTGATGATCTCCATTCCTAGATTTAATGAACTCAACAGATGCATTCGGTCGGCTAGAGATTCTTGGTATTTACGATAGAGGTACAATGGTAGAAGCACTGATGAGATTCTTGAGATGGCAGTCACCTCTTTTCGTTTACAAGCGCTTGTTTCCATTTTTTTAATCCCTTATTTTGCATGGACAAATTCTTTTGAATTGGAGGTCCATCAGGATGCCCTAATTTTTGCCTAAGTTAGGTTTACTTAGCGGGTTTTTTTTTTTTTTTGTGGAACTTTTTTTTTTTTTTGTGAGATTCTACTTTTGATTTAGAAAGTTTATGACTGCCATGTTGACTATTGATAGTTTTATCTTTTCATTGCTTCCTCCATGTTGGATGATGTGCGCGAGGATGATGTGCATCAACCTTTTGATGGGATGATGAGATGGACTGATTCTCTTGCATTGGGATGCATCAATGAGTTAATTGAAAGACTACCCTGCCCCGGGTTAAGATTTAGGGTTTTTGAAAAAGAGAAAGAACACCGACTTCTGGCTCGAAGGGGTTGACTACGGATTATCTCCTTATCTCTCCGGTGTTTGAGAGGTGAAACAATGCCTTACGTCATCAGCTAGGTCTTACTAATAAAAGCATATGTCAGCAAATTCAGTTATTTTATTTACATCATTCTCCCCCAAGTTTGTTAATATGCGAAAAGAGAAATAGAGAAGCGAGTGATGGAATAGAAAAGAGTGAGTATGAAAGGATGGATTCCAAAAACATGCATGTTAATTTTATTAAAATTACTAGTCAAAAGATACAACTTTAAGAACAAACAACACTTAGCAAGAAGGAAATTACAACATGGAAGTGAAAGTCCTAATGATCTTAGGGATGAGCTTCTTTGTTGATCCACCGACTTTGAGTGATGCTTCTCGGCGTTTCTTGTACTTGTCAGGGTGAGGGGTGACCTTTTATGATTGAGATTCCTCCTTCAAAAGTTATCTTCTTTCGGGCATACCTATTTTGCTGGTAGGGCCATTTCTGCTATTGAAAATGTTGTTGTTCATGTAGGGGGATCGCCCATGGTTGTGGCATCCGTGGCGCTGGGTACGCCTATGGTTGGTACCACAAAGGGTTGCTTTTTCTCCTCAATAGAGCTTGTGCAGTCGGGTGCACTTGAGCCTTCAACTGATCTCCCCTTTAAACAATTTCTGGCTTCTCTCAATTTTCTCTGCAGTTTCTTGAGGCATGCTTCAAGTTTGTCTATGAGTATCCAGAAACTTTCTAGCGGCTTACGATCGGAGGAGGGCGAAGGTGGAAGAGATGAATGTTTGAAAATGGGATGCATGTATGCAGATGAATGAGAATGCATGGGTATGCAAAAAAAAATTTTTTTTTAAGGTATGCAAAAAGGTTTTTTAATGTTATGATGTGATGAAACCAAAGAAGGTCCAGGTGTGACCTTGAAGAAAGATTCAAAGGGTAATTGGAAATTGACAATACATAACCTAAATAGCGGGCTCCCTACATTAGGCTGGTTCTAAATTGTCCTACCCAATCCCCTCACATGTAGGCTCTAGGGTTTTTGTTTGTTTAAGGGTGACAACTAAGGTCACACACCCACATGAAATTTTCCACCAGATTGGGCTGGCCACCTCTTGGTGAAATCTCGCAAGGGTCTCCCTTAGATGAATTTATTAGGTTCTAAAAGGTCCCTAGAGTCATCGACCATATTCCAAAATTTCGTCAAGCGTATGGGCTAGCCAATTCCGGACGAACTTTTGGACAGATCTACTCTAGGCGGAGTCTTCGTATACCACTCATTGGGATGTGCATCCCATAAGTCCATACTAACGACCCCTTACTTATGCTTATGTTTTTCTCAAGCTCGGGTATAGAGCTTCACTCAAGTAGCAACCCACAATTGATATATGAGCATAAAAACAATAAAAGAGAGAGAAAATAAAATATCATAAAATAAAGGGAAAAGCAAGCAAACAAACAAATAAAACTCAACCCTAAAACTAACGAGGATAGGCTTAACTCTCTAAGAATCAGTCCCCAGCGGAGTCGCCAGCTGTCGCACCGCGAAAAATGCCCGAGCGTATTGACACTCGGAATGACTACAGAGTCGCCACCGAAGTTTTTTATTAAAAGGGAAACATCGATAAAACCCTTGAAGGATGGAAAGGAAAGGTCATCGCGACCATATCTGAGTTCGGGAGTTAGTTATGCTAGGGGAAGGTATTAGCACCCATCACATCCGTTGTACTCAACGGGAACCTCCTAATTAGTTAAGGGTTAAAAAGTGTATTTTTGAAGATTGCTTGCTTTTTATTAATTACTAGAGTTATTTACAAGAGAGGAAAAAGTTAGTTTTTTATTAGTGTGCTTGACGGTTGCTGGATCCCGCTCCTACGTATTCCCAAGTGCAATGGGAAATTCAAAGCTACACGTAGTTCTTTGTAAAAAATATTTGTTGGTTGGTTGATTTTATTTATGAAAAAGATTTGTTTTGGTTTGAATTGCACGGGGGCAAGAAAAAAAATTGATTTGATGAATTGAGTTGATTTTATTTATGAAAATGATTTGTTTTTATTTTTTATTGCGCGGGGGCAAATGTGAGTTTGATTGAAATGATTTGGGAAGACGAACGATTGCTTGACAAAGTGTACACTAAGCCCTCAATCTTTCGGGAGACATGCGAATGTACATTCGCCGATCTCTTTTTCATTCCAATTTGTTATGAAAAAATGTGTTAATTGATTTAAGAAATTAGAAACAATATTTTTTGTGTTTTGTTTTATTTTTTAATGCTTTTTGTTACTAGTAAATTAAAGAGTGCAAATAAATTAAGGGGATCTAGAACCCATGACAAACACACAGCCCCAACTAATCAAACAAATACATATATAGTTAAACTAATCAAATAAATAAATGATTAATAAATAAATAAGTGCAAAAATAATAAAATAACAAAAAACAGGAAACAGAGCACGCATGAACAGAGAGAGCAAAAGAGTAACCGCGAGAGAGAAGTCGTGCGGCAGGGAAAGAGAATTCCGGTGGCGGGCGGCCGGAGAAAGAGCTTCTCGCGGTGGAGAAAGCGGCGCGCGGTGGTGACGGCCGTATGTGCAGTGTGGAGTTTGATTGGAGTTTGGCGGCGACGGCGAAACCTTCTTTTCCTTCTTACTTCTTTGCGATCTTCTTTTGCTTTGTTCTTTTGGATTTTGTTGGTTTTTTGGTTGAATTTGGATTGTGGTTATAGCATGAAATTATGTGTTTTATTTGTGAATTAGTTTATGACTTTGAAAGGTGAAGGTGTTGGTTTATGTTTGGACTGTTGAGTTCGATTGAAAACGGTGATTTGTTCAGTGGTTCAAGATTGAAGGTGAGAGCTTGAGGATGGTGGTTATGGAGGTTAAGGAATGATGATTATGGTGGTCGCTTGGTTGATGATGTAATGGTTGTTTTAATGGTGATGAGAGTTGAAGTTTTGTGATGGTGATGATTTGTGATGAAAGTGGTGATGAATGATTGTGAAGGTTTTTGATAAATTATGGTGTTGTGAAATTGATTGGTGAAAGAGGAGGTTTATGGAGGTTTAATGGTGGAGTGAAGTTTGTGTGAGGGATGTTTGGTTGAAGAAGAAAGGTGGGAATTGGTGGAGAAGAAGAAAGAGGCTTCACGCCTCTGTACCTTCTTTTTCTTTCTTTTTTTTGTATTTTTTTTTTGTTTGAGTTGTGTCTCCTTTTTCTTTTTTTCTTTCTTTGTGTGTAAAGACCATGGGTTATATAGCAATAGAATTAGGTTTTAGAAATTGAATGTGATTGTTTAATTTTGGAAGGAGATTATGTGAATTGAGTGTGGTTTATGAGTGAATGAGGATCTTCCTCTTTGAGTTTGATTTGCCTTTAATTGCCTGATTCTTTTTCTTTTTATGTTCTGATTTGTTCATGAATTTTCTGATTCTTTTTCTTTTTGTTTGACTTTTGTTTCTTATTCACAAAGTTAACTATTTAAATTAAAACTAATGAAAAATAAAAATTACAAATTAAAAATGTGATTTTTTTGTGATTTTTGAATAAAGATAAAAATAGAGTTAGAAACAAAATAATAAAAGAAAAAAAATTGCCAAAAGATGGTAAAAGTGAGATTCGAACCCGTGACCTTGCACTCATAACTCTTTGAATTCTCTCCTCACAACCAAATGGGCTAATTCACATATTCGAAAGAAAATGCGACAAAAGTCAATATAATAATAAAAAGTGCGGGCAAAATTTAGGGTACGACAACTGGTCTGGTGTTCGAACAGTTTTGACATGACAATCAAATTGGTTTTCAATCATCAACAAAAATTTTTGTACAAGTTTAGTAACTTCAGACTTAGATTTGCATAAAATGACCCAAGTGAACCTGCTATGGTCATCAACTGCAGTCACAAAATACTTATGACCATGAACAGAAAGGGTAGAAATAGGACCCCAAATATCAAAATGAAACAATTCATAACACTTGGAAGCTCTACTTGAACTTAAGGAAAATTTTGATTTCTTATGTCTTGCATAATGGCAAATATCACATACAGAATCATCATCAACATTTACATAAGAAAATTGTTTATGCAAATTCAAAAGTCTACTATTGGACAAATGTCCTAATCTGAAATGCCAGAAGGGCTTCTTTAGGGATAATAGTGGAAACAGTCTGTAAAGAAGCAACAAGAGTAGAATGGTTTGGTAAAGTGGATAGGTAATACAATCCCCCTGTGAGTCTAGCCAAACCAATCATCTTCAATGTCTCCTTTACCTGTATCAAACATTTATCATTATCAAAAGTCACAACAAAGCTATTATCAAGGCACAACTTTGGTACAAAAATCAAATTCAATTTGAAGTCAGGCACATATAACACTTGAGAAATTTCAAGATCTGGTGAGAAGATAACAGTGCCAGCATACTTAGTTATAGAGGTATTACCATTAGGTAGCCTAATATGAATGGGAGTATGGAATGATAAGAGCTAAAACACTTCAAGGTAGAACATATATGATCACTTGCACCCGAATCCACAATCCATTGATGTGGATCACTATCAACTAAACAAGCTAGTTTAGAAATACCTGAGACAACATGTCCACTAGCAACATTAACATGACTAGTGCTAGAACCACTTTCTTGAGAAGATTGAAGGAGATTCACTAATTGTGTGTATTGCTCTTTAGTGAAGCTGTAGGATTCATTTCCATTGCCCCTAACACTCCTAGTGTCATCAACATCTTCCCTCTCCTCAAGTAATTCGAGAGAAGTGTTGTTAGCAGAAGATCATTTCCCATAATTGGGAGGAAAACCATGTTTCTTGTAGCAATTGTCAACCGTGTGATTAGTCTTGCCACAGAAGGAGCATTCCCTATTTCGTGCACCAAAGTTGTTTGATTTATTGCCTTGAGAAGATCCTGCATAGCCAGAGAAAATATTGTTTGGATTTGCTTCATGACACAGGTCTTCTTGGTGCTAAACCTGCTAAAACTCCACTTGATCCATCAGTCAAATTGCATCAGGACAAAGCTAAACCCTTCACTGATATTTCTGGCTATAGAAGATTGGTAGGCAAGTTGCTCTATTTGACTACCACCAGACCAGATATAGCTTTTGTCACTCAGCAATTAAGTCAATTTCTCACTTGTCCTACTCATACTCATTATGACACAGCCTGCAGAGTTGTCAGATATTTGAAGAATTCCCCAGGCAAAGGTTTATTATTTAGAAGAGATTCTACACTTCAGTTGCTTGGTTTCACTGATGCAGATTGGGCAGGGTGTGTTGACACCAGGAGATCTACATCTGGTTACTGCTTCTTTCTTGGCTCTTCTTTGATTTCATGGCGTGCCAAGAAGCAACACACTGTTGCTAGAAGCTCATCTGAGGCAGAGTATCGAGCTCTATCCTTTGCAGCTTGTGAATTACAGTGGTTAGTATATTTGTTAACAGATTTGGGAGTCTCTTGTATTAAGCCTCCAGTTCTCTATTGCGACAATCAAAGTGCACTTCATATAGCAGCCAATCCTATTTTCCATGAGAGAACAAAGCATCTCGAAATTGATTGTCACTTTGTTAGAGAAAAGCTTCTTCAAGGTGTTTTCAAGCTACTACCTGTTCACACCACTTCTCAACTTGCAGATTTCTTTACTAAACCACTGCCTCCTAAGAGTTTTCAGGCTTTCATTACTAAGCTCAACATGTTAGATATCTACCATGTTTAGCTTACGGGAGGATATTACACTTAAGTCCGCTCTAGCTTGTCACTTAGTTACATAGTTTCTTATCATGTACCCTATGTAGAGTAGTCTAGCTTCAATAGTTTGTTAGAAGTTAGTTAGAGCTGAAGCTACCTATAAATGGCTTCTTGTAACCGTTTTTCATTCATTCAATCAATAACAGAACTTAAGCTTTCTTCATTCTCTCTAGATTTCAATGGTGAAATCCACCATATCTCAAAACCTCATGATCCTCTTACAGCCAATGCATGTGTGCAATATGTGCATTTTATAATTACTTAGTTTATATAATCCATTTTTCTGTTTTCTGCTTGCATCTACTCATGATGTAAGACCCAAGATTTCACTGTGCGGTTTTCCTAAGGAACTTTAGCGTCGGCTAAGTTTTAGGGTTTTTAGTAGAACGGTTTCATGAGTATTGTCGCGATAATAGGATTTTTGCTGAAATGGAGTCTGTTTTGTGCTCGTGCGCTGGAAAGGCACAGACTTTTGGGTCGTAATCCTCTTTTGAGTATGAGAAGGTTTCTGTGAAGTCAGAAATCCGAGTTTTGAGTTATTCTTGTTTTTGGAAAAACGAGTAGGAATTTTACCCGCTGTTGGAAATTTTTACGGTGTTTGAATTCCGTAGAAATTTAGATGGAAGTTTTATTTATCGGCGTGAGTTAGAATATGTCCTGAGATTAATTTTCGAGAGTGAGGAAGAAAATTACAGTCGGAGAAAAAGATTTAGCGATAAGTTTTGGAAATGTTTTACAACGGACTTTTATTCCGTAGGTTTTCTGTTTTTGCAAGTTTTGTTCGTCGCGTCACGTGAGAGCTGAAAACGAGAAATGTTTTAGAAGCATTAGAAATATCTTGAGATGGATTGTGATGGTTTTGATCCAAGGGCTAGGGCTTAGTCTTGGAACTTTGCACTATTTGATCCAATGGTTGTTTGGCAAGCAAGACAAATGGTTAATAGTAAGGAGGTTGGTTTTGTGGACTTAAAAAAATTGACCAAAGACTCTCTCCTTTCTCTCTTCAGCCGTGCTCCATTCTTTCCCTTGCTCTTCATCACAAATTTCAATTCCTAACCATTTTGTGCCATTTCAAGCTTGGGAGATCATAGGAAAGTTGTTTAGAATCATCTCCTAAGGTAAATAATCACTTCTTTTCTTTATGATAGCTTGAAATCCTATGACTTTTAGGGGTTTAGAAAATTGTGTTCATATGAGAAAAATGGTAGAAAGTTGTATGCTTGGTTTTGGTTCCATGAGAGTTGTTCATGAGTACTTCACTAGTATGTTTAAGCTTAGTTGTGAGGATTTTCATGGTTGGATGATCATTTCATGAATTTCTTTGTTAGGGTTTTGATGAACAATGTCTATTGATCAAGAACATGAATTTTTGTTTAGTGATTGTGTTTATGATGTTGTTTTTAGACTTTTAAGTGAAATGAATATGTGAAAAATGGTTTGGTTTTGAAAAATAGAAAAGATGAATTTTGTGTTCATGAGAAATGTGAACAAAACTCTTATGATTTTGTGGATTTTGTTTTGTAAATGTTTTGTTTGATCAATTAAATGATTTTGGGAACTAAGTGATCAATGCCATGGTTGTGCAATGAAAAATGTTTGAACTACCTTTGTTTTTGGATTCTGGCCGAAATGGACAGGGGTATTTTCGTCCTTTTAAAATTGTTTTTGTGACCTGAAAACTTAACTATTTGATCCGTCTTTTCGAGACGAAGATTTCGGCGTATGGCTCGTCTCGATTGGATAAAGATTGAATGAGTTATGACCATTTTATTTGAAAGGAAAAACTTGTAACTTGTGGCGCAAGTAAACTTTTATTTTTGTGAAAATTTTCAAAGAGTTTTTGGGTTATTTTCAAATGGTTTTAGTATGTGAAAATTGATTGCCTTGGAGTTAGGAATCAAAGTGTTTCTTAGTTTGTTTTGAAACGAAAATATTTTCGCGTAGCGAGAAATAGTGCAATTAACTTCGTGAATTTTTAATCACTATGGGGAGGACTCGTAATCACTATCCGAGAGTGTGAGAAAGTACCTTAAACCCCCCTAGATTTTAGAGAACAAGTTTCGTTTCAATAGGATACGTTGGGAGTATTTTATTGATTGTACGCTGCTTAATTTTAGGAAGCGCGAGTTGTAGAATTATGCGAGAAAAGTTAACTGAAGCTTGCCGAGGTAAGGACTCCACTTTATTTCTGTCTTTAAATGGTTACGACATGCTTGGATGTACTGTGTGTTTTGCATGTCTGAATTATGTATTCTCGTGGATGAGAAGGTGTTTATATTCACATATGTTTGTTATCTACGCTATTAGGTTATGTAAATGTTTGCATGAGCATATATGATTGCGTACGTCAGATGGAGACTACGCGGGGTTTGTCAGATGAGACTGCCCGGTATATGCCAAAAGAATATATGCCATGCATTTCATAGTTGCGTGCCTAGGTGTATGTCTGTGTGACTTGCCTACGTACCGGGCGTTTGTCTGTGCGACTTCGCCAAATCCTACTGGATTTTATTGAGTTGGTGGTTGTCTGTGTGACTCACCCGGTGTTATCCCACCGTGATTGTTTTGGTATTGTCTGTGCGACTCTACCTGGTGTTATCCCACCACTAGTAGGAGGTGTTATCCCACCTGAGACCTACGCCTTCTATAGAGAGGTTGAATTCCGGAATTAAATTCATGCATGTGGCGAACCAGTGATTGGTTGTCACACCCATTGTAGAAGTCTGCATTAGACTTGGTGTGCATTATATATATAAACCCGTTGGTGGGAATTGCTTTGGTGGTTAAGAGCTTTCTCTTGTGTTTTGTGGAATTATTGTTATGTGTACAATCTTTCGCACCGGTTATATATATACATACTTTTATTTTGTGGTGACCCTTTCTTTCATTTGCGGACTCATCCCACCCAGATGATGGGTTAGGTCGTGGTGACGACGGTGGCTGTTCCAGGCCCCAGTGAGATGTTGGAGCTTAGTATAGTTAGACTATGCGCCGGTGTGTTTTGTGCACCGTGCTTTTTGGTTAGCTTAGGGTTTTCTAACTTGTTTTGTTGTAAGTATTTAAATACTTAGACTTGGATTGTAATTATTCAGGAATACACTTTGCTTGTCGAAGCACCTTATGGTAATGAGTTCTTTTGTATATTTGAATGCCGGCTCATTTAAAATCTTTTATGCGTAACTCTGATGTGTATATAAAAAAAAAAAATTAATGCCTTTTCTGGCCTTTGAAAAACGGGTTGTTACACATGACATATCATGTTTTGAGTTGTGAGTCCCATTAAATCGCGTGGATTTCCTTATTTAGTGTAATCCATTCTCGGAGTGGTATGATTCACATTTCACATGAATTTCATCCAACAAGTGTTACGATGGAGAAACCGTGTGAGAAAGTAAGTTTCTCTCATATTTAATATCAAACTGATTTTATCTGTCATGTCATTATTGCCTAAACTATGTTGTGTCACTATAGTATAGATGTTACCGGCACCCTAATGGTTTACAAAGGAGAGCTTGGTGACTATTATTGCATCGCAGCCAAAGCTTCTCGTTGTCCATGCCTGGAATATACACGTATGCATGAGGGCTTTAAGTTTGCACACAAGGACATGGCGAAGAAGTATACGCGCATGTTTTAGGTTTTCGGCCAAAATTCCTATGTTGTTTCTATTTATATTTATCATAGAAGGAAAGGTAGCATATGCAGTTTGTTTGTAATTTTTCTGATGCATCTATGCATTCTTTGGTTCGTCTGTGCCATATACTGTCTTTCTAGATTCCACACCATTCCTTAGACGGCTTCGTGGAAAAGGTCTCAAAGTTGGCGTTGTGAGCAATGCTAAGTATCGATATCAAGATGCAATTCTTCCAGTTTTAGTATCACATACAGAAACATCTGCGACTTCCTGCACAAAATTGTGAATGCAATAACACAAAAGATTTGATAAGCAATTACTGGTTCATGTTCAATGAATCCAACAAGTCCAAAGATTTGATAAAAATTATAATGAGACATAGTCTATTCAGAAGCAAAATTTTCTAATCAATTTACTCGTCTTTGTTCATCTGTTACATATTTGACGTGGTATTAACAATGAAGTCCATGTACGGGTTGACTTATTTGAACTTATCTAGTAGCATAATCGATAAGAAAAAGAAATAGTAGTGTTCAAAACTCAATCTATGATTGTTTTCCTCTTTTGTTTTTGTCAAATCAATATCGATCATATCACTGTTTTCAGCGACTTTTCAAGTAATGGTTCGCCCATAGACCACATGAGACAGTTCACCACCCTAGCAACTGTCCAAAATTATCGCACACCATAATTCTCTACACTACTGAGTATTTTTCGACGCTGATACTCCAACCTTGAGTAAGAAATTTGATTAGTCCTTGAAGGAACCTATTTAAAAGTAGTTTAAATTTATTTAATGATATACTTATTTGTTTCAATGTTTGGAATAGTTCATAAATGTCAACTGATATTGACACAAATGATTACATCTTCTATTAGTATTAGCTGTGATTTTTTGGTTAAAATTTGAAATTTCCTGTTGATAGTTATATATTATAAACTCTTACTGAGGTTGATGGTTCTTTTTCAATTTCAATCAACTCCAAATTTCATTTTTACATAGAAGCCAAATATTGAGCATGCATATTCAATTCAAATATCGAGCATGCATAATTAAACTGTTTAGCTAAAATAATCTAGCCATGTCATTGAGCTCAAGTGGTTAATGAGCTCCCACTAGGACGAATCGTCCGGGAGAATCTGAGTTCGGTTCCTAGTGGAAACAATTCTTGGTCAGGCCGAGGCCGCATTCCCTTGGAAACCAGAGGGTTAATAAAAAAAAATAAACACATTCTTGTCATATTCCAGCTTGATGTATTTAAACATAGGTATGGACAATAATTTTGAAAATGATTTGGTGTGGACCCTAAATACCTCATAAGGTCCACAATAGGAAAAAATTGATTCCAACCACACATAATACAAAGACACACCAGACAAGGATTTATGGCCTATAGTGGTGTTGACTTCATCAAGTCTACAAGTAAATAACAGGCTGCACAGAAAGGGACTAAATACTAAATGACAGATAAATAAGATCGGTGACTTTTAGGGTGAAGAAGTATCTCATATGGTCTACGGTGGACCGATGTTTGAAAATCGTTCAACGACAATTGTGTCACTGCTAAGACGGTAACTCAATTCGTGCCAGTTCGGTAAGAGCTAAGGGAAGTAAATATTATTGTCTCAAAAATCAACTTATATTTGTTTTCTTTTTAAAGGTGGCGATATCAGTAGTTGTTAAAGTTTCGAGTGATTTTTAAATATCGGTCAACCGTAGACCATACGAGATACTTCAGCATTCTAGCATTCTAGCAATCACCAATAATATTCCATAGAATTTTAAAATCTTAAGGGCACATATGTATGGACAACACTAACAGCAGCAAAAATCTCCATTCTAGTACACTGATTGGTCTACACATCTACAGTGATGTGTACACTAGCAGTAACTCACTGTCAATATGAATGCAGTGCCTTTACTTTGAATTCAAACATTTGATCCATATTAGGATAAAAATTATTCAAAGATGTGGAATATTCATGTTAAATAGTTGAAATATTGTAACAACTTCAATTATTTTCCAAAGAGAAACGTGTGTGTTTGGACTACTCATCATTTGTATCCAACTTAGCTTTAGCATGCTTTATCTGATTTATATTTTTTTTGGTAGAGAGACGAAATGACAAGTCGTTAAAAACTCACACACACAAAGTGGAGGGACCAGGGTTCGAACCTCGGTCATGGTGTCCGACCTAGCAATTTTGTCATTTCTACTAGTTGAGCTAGGATTTGTGGACATTATCTGATTTGTATTAGAGTGTGACTTTTGTGGTTCTGAATATCCTGCATATCTGTATATATATAAATATAAGATCAATTTAATAATGTTAGAATTGGTCCTTTTCATATAAAGATGTACATATAAGACAACTGAAAAAGTTTCAAGTTCCACACTAACTGACAAAATAATTTATGTCACTTATTTGAGATCTTTATTTATTTCAAACCAATCTTCTGATTTTCTTCAGTAAACAAACAAAAAGCTATGGATGAGCAAGAACAACCAAAAAGCTATTGGAGATGGAGCAAACAAGATTTCTTGCCAGAAGAATCCTTTCAAAGCTGGAACAACTATGTTTCTGCTCTTTCACAAACATGGTTAAGGTTTAAGGATCGTGTTCAGACGAGATCAGATGATGCAACTGAGACACAAAAGCTAAAGAAAAAAAGTGAGAATGAAATGAAAAAATGTCTCAACTGGTGGGACCTAATGTGGTTTGGCTTTGGTTCAGTGATTGGTGCAGGAATCTTTGTCCTAACTGGACAAGAAGCTCATAACCATGCAGGCGCAGCGATAGTCTTATCCTATGTAGCATCAGGAATTTCGGCAATGCTTTCTGTTTTCTGCTATACCGAATTCGCCGTTGAAGTTCCGGCTGCAGGTGGTTCATTTGCTTACCTAAGAATTGAATTAGGTGACTTTGTTGCTTTCATAGCAGCCGGTAACATACTTCTCGAATGCGTACTTGGAAGTGCAGCAGTATCAAGAGCATGGACTTCTTACTTCACTAGCCTTTTGAATCGTCCGAAAGATTCGCTTCGAATCAAAGCACATCATCTCAAAGATGGATACAATTTGCTAGACCCTATAGCAGTTGGTGTTCTAGTAATCTCCGGAATAATTGTCATGATCAGCACAAGAAAAACATCGCTTCTCAATTGGATAGCATCGGCTATCAACACCGCTGTAATCATATTCGTAATCATTGCAGGGTTTTGTCATGCAAATACATCAAATCTTTCGCCGTTTTTACCTTATGGAGCTAAAGGTGTATTTCAAGCATCTGCAATTCTTTATTTTGCATATGGTGGTTTCGACAATATTGCAACCATGGCCGAAGAAACTAAAAATCCGCCAAAAGACATACCAATAGCCTTGATTGGTTCAATGTCAATGATCACAGTGATTTATTGTTTGATGGCACTTTCACTAAGCATGATGCAGAAATACACTGATATAGATACCGGCGCCCCTTTTTCGGTTGCATTTCAGAAAGTTGGAATGAATTGGGCAAAATATGTAGTCGCGTTCGGTGCATTGAAAGGTATGACAACAGTACTTTTAGTAGGAGGATTAGGACAGGCGCGTTATATAGCACATATCGCACGTTCGCATATGATCCCTCCTTGGTTTGCTCTTGTACATCCGAAAACCGGAACACCGATAAATGCAACACTTTTGATTACTATTTCAAGTTCTTGCATAGCCTTTTTCACCGGCTTGGACGTGTTATCAAGTTTGATATCAGTAAGCACACTTTTCGTTTTCGTGATGATGCCGATTGCACTATTAGTGAGAAGGTACTATGTTAGTGGAGTTACAACAAAAGAGAATCATTTAAAGTTTGTTATATTTTTGATTCTCATTGTTGCTTCTTCAATGGGAATTTCAGCTTATTGGGGATTAAGGCCTAATGGTTGGTTTGGATACATAATCACTATTCCTGTTTGGTTCTTTTCAACTCTTGGCATGTCACTTTTTTTAACTCAACAAAGAAAACCAAGATTTTGGGGTGTACCACTTGTTCCATGGTTACCATCATTGTCAATTGCAACAAATATATTTCTTATGGGATCTTTGGAATCTAAAGCTTTTCTAAGATTTGGAATATGCACTTTGGTAATGTTGGTTTATTATGTTTTCTTTGGTCTTCATTCAACTTATGATATGGCTCATCAACAAGAGAAGATGCAAATTATCAAAGATAATCACAAGGAGACTTCTAAGATTGAAGGGCCTTAAGATAATTGTGATATGAAGTTTCACATGTTATATTAAGTTCTATAAGTTATTAGTCCTTGTATAAATAAATAATTGTTATTCATCATAATTCTCTAGAATTAAAACTAAGTCCATTAGGATGAACTTAATTAAAAAACTTTCATGTATATGCAGTTAATTTTAAAAATAAGTCAGTCTTATATTTTGATATATGCTTTGTCCTTTGTTATCTTCCTATATAGTTTTTTTTTAATATATTTATTAAAAAATGTTGTCCACAAATTATCCATGTTTAACCGGAGTTTCCCATTGTGTCAAAAAAAAAACCCAAAGTCTCCCATAACAAACCACGAAAAATAATACTTTCAAGTTCATGTCATTCTTTTAATTTATTATAATACTCGATTTGGTCAACCTACAATTGGTATGTACCTCTTTCTTCTCCCATAGTCCCATCAACCATTTAAATAAACAATCTTTTCTTTTTTCTTGAGAAGAGGGCCTAAGCCTAGCAAGAAAGTAAAACTAAAGAGTTACTCTAATATTTTTAGGCATGCAAATCTCTGATAAATCATCAAAAAACAAACTAAACAATCTCTACTTGTGCCCAATGTAATTTTTAAATATTTTTCAATTATTTGTCCATGATTTTTTTAATTTATGATTTATTAATTTCAATTAATATGTTGAAGTAAAATCAAACTCGAAATTTCATTTAAAAAAAAAAACTAAAAGTTCATGTAAACTATAAATTTCTTGATATAATTGTCCCATCTTTTATAAAATGACTAATAAATTTACCCCTTTTTTGGCGTAAAATGAGTCCCTTTTATACTCAACTGCAATGATTAATCCTTCGAAGCCTGTGAGAGACTTATGGATGGTGATTTTGGTTTTGAAAAATGAACTTAATATTGAGAAATACTTATATAGACACAAACTTAAATATGATTTGTTAGGCACACTCACAAGAAGCAAATAAAAATAAAAAAATAATAGTTAAAATGATATGGATTGATGTGACAATTTTATTTTTCTTTTAATAATTTTGATTTGTGTATGTGTGCCCAAATCTTATGCCCAAATGTTTGTGTCTAGGCAAGTGTTACTTGATAATATTAGGTCTAATTTTAGAGTTAGAGGGTTGAGAGAGTGTA
Source organism: Trifolium repens (assembly GCA_030408175.1). Taxonomy (NCBI): domain Eukaryota; kingdom Viridiplantae; phylum Streptophyta; class Magnoliopsida; order Fabales; family Fabaceae; genus Trifolium; species Trifolium repens. The sequence continues at coordinate 16,161,015 of CP125839.1, read as the reverse complement.
AGAGTTTAGAAGACAACAAGACACAAACGTTGTTCCCACAAATTTCAAACATAAAACTATTTTTCCTCAACCAAACAAAAACAAATCTTTGTTCCATTCATGCCATGCCAAAATGTTCAAAATTTCCCACAAATCTTCTCAAAAACTCACTTCAACTCAAACCTTTCTCTCAAACCCAAACCCTTCTCTCTTTCTCTTCCTCAAACCATCCACACCCTCCTCCAGTTTCACCCCAAATCTTCAAATCAACAACCACTTCTCACAAATGGGGTTCTTACAAATTAGGCGATTTATCTTTCTATTCCCTCATCGAAAACTTCGCTTCTTCCTTCGATTTCGATTCCTTGGAACATCTTCTTAATCGAATGAAGCGCGAAAATCGAGTCTTTATTGAAAAAAACTTCATTGTTATTTTCAAAGCTTATGGGAAAGCACATTTACCTTAAAAAGCTTTGGACTTGTTTCATAGAATGAATGTTGAGTTTCACTGTAAGCAAACTGTTAAATCTTTCAATTCTGTTCTTAATGTTGTTATTCAAGAAGGTTATTTTAATCTTGCTTTGGAGTTTTATTCTAATGTTGTTGATTCCAAGAATTTTAATTATGTTCATCCTAATGGACTTAGTTTTAATTTGTTGATTAAGGCTTTGTGTAGACTTGGTTTGATTGATCAAGCTGTTGAGGTTTTTAGAGGGATTAGTGTTAGGAATTGTGTTCCTGATAATTATACGTATTCGACGTTGATGCATGGTTTGTGTAATGTTGGTAGGATTGATGAGGCGGTTTCGTTGTTAGATGAGATGCAGGTTGAAGGTATATTCCCGAATCCTGTTTCGTTTAATGTTTTGATAAGTGCGTTGTGTAAGAAAGGTGATTTGACGCGTGCATCTAAGCTAGTTGATAATATGTTTCTTAAGGGTTGTGTTCCGAATGAAGTAACATATAATTCGCTTGTTCATGGTTTGTGTCTTAAGGGTAAGTTGGATAAGGCGATGAGTCTATTGAATCGAATGGTGTCGAATAAATGTGTTCCTAATAATGTTACTTTTGGGACACTTATTGATGGATTTGTTAAGCATGGTAGGGCTTTAGATGGGGTGCGAGTGTTGGTTTCGTTGCAAGAGAAGGGTCATCGTGGGAATGAGTTTATTTACTCGTCTCTTATTAGTGGATTGTTCAAGGAAGGGAAATGCGAGCAGGGGATGCAGTTATGGAAGGAAATGGTTGAAAAAGGATGTGAACCGAATACTATAGTGTATAGTGCTCTTATCGACGGTCTTTGTCGAGAAGGGAAAACAGATGAAGCAAAGGAATACCTATTAGAGATGAAGAAGAAAGGCCACCTTCCAAATTCTTTCACTTATAGCTCTTTGATGTGGGGTTATTTTGAAGCGGGTGATAGTCATAAAGCTATTGTTATTTGGAAAGAGATGGCCGATAATAATTGTAATCATCACGAGGTTTGTTACAGTATACTTATTAATGGATTGTGCAAGAATGGGAAGCTTAAGGAGGCGTTAATGGTGTGGAAGCAAATGTTGAGTAGAGGAATCAAATTAGATGTTGTGGCTTATAGTTCAATGATTCATGGCTTTTGTAATGCTCAATTAGTAGAACAAGGGATGAAACTTTTCCATCAGATGCTTTGTCATGAGCCGAAGTTACAACCCGACGTGGTTACATACAACATACTCCTAAACGCTTTTTGCACGAAGAATAGTGTCTCCCGCGCTATTGATATTCTAAATACTATGTTAGATCACGGTTGCGATCCTGATTTTATTACTTGCGATATTTTCTTAAAAACTTTAAGAGACAATATGGACCCGCCTCAAGATGGGAGGGAGTTTCTAGACGAGCTTGTAGTCCGATTAATTAAGCGACAGAGAATTGTTGGTGCTTCCAATATTATAGAAGTAATGCTTAAGAAATTTTTGCTGCCTAAACCTTCTACTTGGGCCTTAGCTGTTCAACAGCTCTGCAAACCTACAAAAGTGCGGAAAACCATCAGTGAATGTTGGAGCAGGCTGTGTTGCTGATATCCCGTAAAATATGTTATTCAACTACAACTTCTTAAAGGTAAAGAACTCCGAATACAGGGATTTATTGATCCAGATCCTCAAATTGAAGACCTCAAACTTTCATAGGTTGTATACAATGATATGCGTTGGATACGCCTAAAAGGATCAAGTGTTCAATATCCAATCAACTTTGATCTATAAGAGTTGATTTTAACAAGTCTCAGTCATAGTAATTGGTTGGATATGCACACTATCAGTAATTGGCCAGTAAACAATTTCATACAATTTGCAAGTATTCTGCAGATTGCATTTTGCCTGGAAAATGAAAGTCAATGATGATGAACCGGTGTACAGGATCGCTACCGGATCTTGACGTACAGAAGTGAAAAGGAAAAAAATACCAATGTCAGTCATCTTCTGATTATATTTGTCTCACACAGATCCATAAAAACATGAAAAGTCCCTAGTTGACTCTAATTATAGCAGCTAAATATACAGATTGGGTGGGAAAATTGTGGGGCTGATTGATGAAACAGATAACCAAGTGTCAGCAATTGTTGTTTATCCAGTTATTTCATGTACAAATGAAGTTTCTTAAACTTCCTCCATTCAATTGGTATAGTGAAAAATACAATCTTTATTTGATACTTGATTTCTAAAAACTTGATTATTTTGTTGCTTGTAATGCATACTATAACAATTTACTCTATAAAATCATGGTAGGGATAAGAATATGATTGTTTATTAGTTATTGTTAGTTTCCAACTAATGCTGTTGAGTTTTGAGTGTTGAACCATGGTTGGTATCTTGTGTGTGGGGATGGAATATTGGATAGATGGGTTATTGGAATGAAGTGAACTGACAAAACTAACTAATCTTCAGTTAGTCTCTTGTTAGCTGTCGCGGCGAGTCGCGACTAACCATGCTGCGTAGCTTTGTACTAATTTTCCGTAACTTATCTCGCTTCAACCCCTAGCAACATACCTTTAGTTTTATGCTCATATCTTATGCAACACGGACACTTCAATTTGAAGGTATGTCTGATGTTTGACATGCGGTAGTGTCTGACTTTGACATGACATTAATGCATTCAATCACTTCTATTTTCTTAAATTATATTTAATATCGGTGACATGTTTGGTATTCATGTCTATATCAATATTTCATGACTTATATCTTGGAATTATGGAAAATGCTAAACAGTACCTTCAGGACGCTAATTAAGTATTCCATAACTTTTTTCTTTTCTGCATAGTGCGTTGAATACTATCAAAACATTGCCTCTTTATGTTTAACTTGGCTGGATCATGATTGTGGTATTATTGATGTTAACATCTTGTTGCACTCCAAGTAATGCTTTTCACATTCCTCAATTAAAAATTTCCAAATGTTTTCAAATTTCCTACACTTCATCCAAATTCTACAATTTATGCTATCATGTATTAAATAAGCTTTAAAAATTGTCCAACAAATGTGTTATCAATTTTCGTCAAGAATATAATTTTTTTCATCTTGACACACTCCCCTTTGCAGCCTCACGATTGTCTTTTATTTTGTTGTCCATCGATAAAGGAATGATTCTTGGTGAGCCAATGAGCTCAAATCAAGCTAGAGAACTTCGATAGTCTAACAGCAGAACTTATTGCTATCTATCAAATGCCAGAGTTTAGTTAAGAACCTAGTAGGCCGGGAATACCATAAAGAAGCCAACTCTCGGTGTCAATGTCAGCCAAGTTAGCATCGGCTACCCCAAAGTCAAACCCACACACTTTCTGTGTGTAAACACATATGAACAAACAAAAAAAATTAAAATCTCGGGCTCTTAGCCCTCTTTGTAAAAAAATAAAATAAAATAAAAACTTAGTAAATATAATTTTATATTGTGTAATTATTTGTACAGTTTTTATTCACAAAATCTATTTCCACATTTTAGTGATTGTACATATATTAGATAATAGGGAAAACATCAAAATAAGCACCACCGAACCTAAAAGTATAGGGAAACAAATCCAAAATTATAACGACTCTACCGCTTATTCACGCGTCCTACGCATTTTCCATTTTACTCTTCCGTCACTTAAGTAGCGGACATTGTAAAAATAAATAATTTTTTAGAAAAACATTCTACATGAAAATAGTGGCAGTTGGGGGGGGGGGCGCAACGGTGCTAATTTTTTTTTCCTCTACGAGTTAAAAATGTATACAATTTAAAGAAAACTATATTTATAGATAATTATATAAAATTTAAGGAAACTAAAATAATATAAGGAAAACTAATAATTTAATATGTTATTGAGGAAAACTAAAGTTAAGGAAAACTACCTCATGATAATATAATACGCTCATATATATATATATATATATTGTGAAAACTGAATATTATTATATTTCAAGTTATGAATAATACAATCACTAATATGTTTATATAGGCTATTCTAACCTAATGGGCTCATGGGCCGAATACATATTACTAATAGAAATAAAAGATTGCTTCTAATAATAAAATATTTACTATTTATTTACAACACTCCCCCTCAAGCTGGTGAATGAATATCGATCATTCCTAGCTTGGAAACAATTCTTTCAAAGTTATTGCTGTTCAGCCCCTTAGTTAGAAGATCTGCAAGGTTGCCTTGGGAAGAGACATATGGAGTGCAAATTAGACCACTATCCAATTTTTCTTTGATGAAGTGTCTGTCAACTTCTATATGTTTGGTCCTATCATGCTGCACTGGATTATGGGCTATGCTAATAGCAGATTTATTATCACAATAGAGTTTCATCTGTTCATCCCTATTTATCCTCAAGTCTTCCAAGATGCTTTTCAGCCATAGTAATTCACATATTCCTTGTGCCATTGACCTGAACTCTGCTTCAGCACTAGATCTGGATGCCACACTTTGTTTTTTACTCTTCCAAGTCACAAGATTCCCACCTAAGAAAGTGCAATATCCTGTAGTTGATCTTTTGTCCACAATTGACCCGGCATAGTCAGCATCAGTATATGCTTCAAGTCCCACACTTCCGTTTCGTTCGAACAAAATCCCTCTACCTGGGGTTCCTTTCAAATATTGAACAATTCGGAGTGCAGCTTGTAAATGAATCTCCTTTGGTTGGTGCATGAATTGACTCACTAAGCTTACAGCAAAAGCAACATCCGGTCTAGTATGTGATAGGTATATAAGTTTGCCGACCAACCTTTGATACATTTCCTTATTAACCGCAATATCTTCTTCTGCATTCCCCAACTTTACATTTGGATCAATTGGTGTACATGCAGGCTTGCATGCTGTCTTGCCAGTCTCTTGCAGAAGATCAGTAATGTATTTCTGTTGGGATATGAAAATCCCTTTCCTAGAATGAGCCACTTCTATTCCTAGAAAATACTTCAATTTTCCCAAGGTCTTAATCTCAAATTCTTTGGCTAAGTGTTGAGCTAACATTTGTTGCTCTTCTTCATCATCACCTGTTACTATAATGTCGTCCACATACACCAATAACACCGTGACTCCCCCTGACTCAGAGTGTTTGACAAATAAAGTATGGTCTCCTTGACTTTGTTTGAAGCCCAAACCAATCATTACTTTAGTGAACCTTCCAAACCAAGCTCGTGGTGATTGCTTTAGCCCATATAAAGCCTTTTTTAATCTGCACACGGCATTGGCAGTCATATCTTCACGATATCCAGGGGGTACATCCATGTAGATCTCTTCTTCAAGTTCTCCATGAAGGAAGGCATTTTTTACATCAAATTGCTGCAAGTTCCAATTGTAATTAGCTGCTAAAGATAATATCACCCTAACAGTATTCATTTTTGCAACCGGAGCAAATGTCTCTGAGTAATCTACTCCATAAGTCTGAGTGAACCCTTTGGCTACCAATCTTGCCTTGTACCTCTCAATAGATCCATCAGCCTTGTATTTTATTGTGTACACCCATTTGCACCCTACAGGTTTCTTTCCAGTTGGTAGAGAAACCAATTCCCAAGTATTGTTCTTATCAAGTGCCTTCATTTCCAAATCCATGGCTTGTTTCCATTTCCTGTCAGACAATGCCTCAGATAAGGAGGTAGGTATTGTGGTAGTGTTTAGATTTGTGAGGAAGGCTTTATGAGTAGGTGATAACTGTTCAAAGCATAGGTAATTGGATAGAGGGTAAAGTGGTTTGTTGGTGCAGGTTCTAGTATCTTTCCTATGGGCGATTGGGAGATGTGAGTCTTTAGACTGTATTGGTGTTACTTCTCTGGATTTTGGTTTTTTATATTTTATCGTGTTGGATTCTGGTTCCTTAGCATGAGAAAATTCAGAAATTGAATCACTAGAGTTTGAAGGGTCAAGGAAGGTTACCTCATGTAATGTTGGATCGGACTCATGGATATGAATAGATTTAGGAATGATATTTTTTTTCCTTGTGTACACTAAATTTTTCCCATATCTCACATCAACACCAACATTTCCATCTTTTTCAGACTCTATTTCAGTCTCAACATTGTCAACTTTAGTTTCAACATTTTCAGGACCAATTTCAGTCTCAACATCTGGTCCGAGATTAAGGTCTGGAAGTACAAGAGACTCATCTTCCTTACTTGTGTTCTCCCCCTGAAGATGAGTTTGAACGAAGTAACTTTCTTGTTCATGAAAGGTGACATCTCGAGAGACAAAGAATTTATGAGACAGTGGATGATAACATTTGTAACCCTTTTGGGTGGAAGAATACCCTATAAAGACACACTTTAAGGCTCTAGGATCAAGTTTCCCTCTACCATCACTATGGATATGGACGAACGACTTACACCCAAATATTCTAGGAATAAGATTACAAGAGGTGGACACATCAGGATAAAATGAGGATAGAACCTCCATGGGAGTTTTAGAGGTAAGGACACTAGAAGGTAAACGATTTATGAGATATGATGCGGTTAAAACCGCCTCTCCCCAATATTTCTTGGGAACCTTATTTTGGAATAGTATAGCACGTGTTTGATCTAACAAGTGCCTATTTTTTCTCTCAGCAATCCCATTTTGTTGGGGTGTTTTAACACAGGAGGACTCATGAATAATACCCTCTTTTTGACAAAAAGAATTAAGTCTGTGATTGAAGTAATCTTTGGCATTATCAGACCTGACCCTCTTAATACTCACTCCAAACTGGTTTTTTACCATTGAGAAGAAATGTAGAAACACAGAGGTAACTTCAGACTTTTGTCATAGTAAGTAGACTCATGTAACCCGAGTACAATCATCAATGAAGGTTACAAACCATCGAGCACCCGATATATTTGGAACATTAGAAGGACCCCACACATCGGTATGAATTAAATAAAACGGAGAAGTACTCACTTTTGTACTGACAGGAAAAGAGGCACGCTTGTGTTTAGCAAGTTCACACACCTCACAACAAAGACTCTCAGCATCTAAGTTTTTTAAAAAGGAAGGAAATATTTGTTTCATGACTCTAAATGAAGGATGACTAAGGCGGGAGTGGTATAGAAAGACCTTCTCCCTGTTGGTCTTAATTGATTCTGAAAAAAATGAGTTGTTGAGTGAATTTGGGGGGAGATTTCGGTTATCCAAATAATAAAGACCATTCCATTCTCTTGCATTTCCAATTGTCCTCCCCGAATGCTTATCTTGAAAAACACAAGCATTGTCATTAAATATAGCATTACATGATAGGTTTTTTGTGAGTTTTTGTATGGAAATTAGGCTAGTAGAAAGTTTGGGAATATGAAGGACATTTCGTAGGATTATAGATGGACTTATTTGGACATCTCCTTGGCCGGCTACAGTTAAAAGGGTACCATCTGCTGTGGATATTTTCTTGTTGCTAGGACAGGGTGAATAAGTGGAGAAGTGTGTGGGTAAGGGTGTCATGTGGTCAGTGGCTCCAGAATCCAGTATCCAATATTGGTTATAAGGTTTATCTGAAGCATTAAATCCAAAAGAAAATTGAGACTTACCAAGAGAAAGTGGAAACGAAAACATACCTGAATATGCCAGAGAAGTTGTAACTGTTGTTGGTGTCTCCAATTCACTAAGAAAAGATTTCAACCGCTTTATTTCATCTTGGTTGAGTGGAACAAATCCTTTTTTTGACATATTGACCGATGTCATGGGACTGTGTTAATAAGGAGAACAAAATAGCAAAAAAAAAATCCTTCTTTTTTTTTTTGGATGAACAGTATGCGCGTGAACAGTGCAACAGGAACAATACTCATGTGAACAGTGATTCGTGAACAGTGACGCTGCAGCTGCTTGCTGTTGCTGCTGAAACTGCAATGAAGGCAGTAGAAAAGAATTCTGCAATGAAGGCAGAAGGAAAGCGCGATAAAGGCGGCTAGGGTTTTTATGCACCGCAATGAAGGCGGTTAGGGTTTATGCGGAAGTAAGGCCCTCAAAGAACCAGGCTCTGATACCATATTAGAAATTAGTATTGGGCCTAACTCATCCTCACAAAACCGGCTTGTAAGGTGATGATTGCCTCTTACTTATAAAGTCTTGTTCAGGCCTTCTCACAACCGAAGTGGGACTTCTTAACACACCCCCTCACGCCCAGCACTATTGGGCTTGGTGCGTGTATATAAACGGTAGGTGGCCCGATAACGGGTGGTCCAACGGATCTTGGAGAGACTCTGATACCATGTGAAAACTGAATATTATTATATTTCAAGTTATGAATAATACAATCACTAATATGTTTATATAGGCTATTCTAACCTAATGGGCTCATGGGCCGAATACATATTACTAATAGAAATAAAAGATTGCTTCTAATAATAAAATATTTACTATTTATTTACAACATATATATATAAAATCATACCTATAAAAATGAAAGAAAAAAAAAGCTGGGGCGGGCCATGGCCCTGTTCAGCCCATTAAGGGCTCCGCCCCTGCATGAAAATTCAAGATTTTAAACGGCAGCCACTTAAGTAGCGGATGCTATAAAAATATGAAATTTGAGTAAAAAAAACCCATAACATAAGGAAAACTACCTCATGATAATATAATACGCTCATATATATATATATATATATATATATATATATATATATATATATAAAATCATACCTATAAAAATGAAAGAAAAAAAAAAGCTGGGGCGGGCCATGGCCCTGTTCAGCCCATTAAGGGCTCCGCCCCTGCATGAAAATTCAAGATTTTAAACGTCAGCCACTTAAGTAGCGGATGCTATAAAAATATGAAATTTGAGTAAAAAAAATCCATAACATAAAATTTCTCATTTTTATACCATCGGCTACTTAAGTAGTGGACATTATAAAAATTTGAACTTTTGAAAACAAAATACCCTACAAACATGAATTTTTACGTTTTAAAATGTAGAATCCGCTACTTAAGTACCAGAAGGGAGCGTTTTGGTAATTTTATACGGCGCGGAGGAACCCAGCAATGTGGCAAAAGTAATTTCCAAATTATATTACTTATCTAGGCCGGCCCAACATAATTTGTGGCCTAGAGCGAACATTAAATTGAGATATTTTATATTAGAAAAATAAATAAAATTTGATTTCACATTTTTTTAGAACGAAAAATATTGAATTAAAGTTTTATATTTTTAGGAAAATAAAACTTTTTCTTTGACAAAATTTAGGAAAATAAAACATAATAACATAAATATACTACTATAATATGAATATCAAAAAGACATATACGATTACACTACTGTAATTATCTTATATTTAATACGTATGTATAATAAATGCAAGATTAGAGATTAAAAAAAAAATATCAATATTTTTTAAATTTGACTAAATTTCAATTTTCATTTTATATGATTTTTAAATTAAATTGGAAAACAACTTTATTACTAAGGAAGAGTTTATCAAAAGAATGCAGACCAAAATTTGCAATAACATTTCTTAATTGTCTTTATATTATAGAAAAAAAATTATCTTTATATTATAGTATAGATTTTATTTATTAAATAAAATAAACAACACTACTTGTCATAAATAAAAATAAACAACACTATATTGGCCATAAAAAAGCAAGCAACGCTATATATTTGACCTATGAAGCACGGACACTCCTCGGATTAGGCGTATCAGTATCGGACATGTGTCTGTGTCAATATCCGATACGACATTGACACTTATGAATACATTGAATTATGGCATTTTTCAAATTACTATCGATGTTAATGTGTAGTGTCTGCGTTGTGTCCGATATCCGTGTCTGTGTTCGTGCTTCATAGTATCTAACAAATAATATAAGCCTTTTTTGATTAAAAAAAAACTAATAAAGCCGTTTTTAGTAAAAAAACCTAATAGAGCCTTTTGTCGTAGAAGGATAAAAATGAACAAGAATGCCAATAGTAGGTCCAATCTTGAGAATTTGACATATTTAGCTGCATTGAATGCCAAGTAAACTATGCTATAACATTGTCATGTTTCGATTTGAGGTCTATAAATTATGAAATCGTTTTATTTGAAAACCTAATGGCCTTTAAAAAAATTGGATTTTTGGGAGGACATTTCCTTTTGACATCCTATGGGTTATTCGTGCGCCTTACGGAATGACCAAAATATCCTTCCGTGGCTTAAGTCACTGATGTAGAAAAAATGAGTAATTTTGAAAAATAACATATGTGACTTAAGTCACGGATGTTATAATTGTAAAGTGTTTTGGGGGGGTGTCCGTAGCACAAGTCATGGACATGAGTATTTTGGTAATTTTGTAGGACACGCTCAAAAACTATAAAGTCACAAAAGTAATAATCTTTTGCGAGACTTAATGCTAAAACTGCTTTATACTTGGAACGATCCTACTTCTCTTTGAGTTGGTTTGGTTTTTCTCTATCGGTTGTTTGGTTTCCTTTAATTTTGATTGATTTGGTTTGATATGTTTGGTTTCACTTTGTTTGATTTTGTTAGGTTTGATTTGGTGTTCTTGGATTTGGTTAGGTTTCTATATCAATTGGTCTATTGGCTCTCTTTGAGGTCCCCTTTTCTTTGTTGAGGTCCCCTTTTTCTTAAGTCTTGTCAGTGATTCATGTGACACATGGATATAGCCAACTACTTCCACTCAATTGTGTCATCATTTTTTTAAATTTCTAGTCAATGTTGTGCCATTTTTCAAAACTTATAATGCAAAAACGAGGTTTATTCGATCTAGCAAGTAACATCATAATATGGCATGATGGGGTTGAATAAGATTATGTTCCATATATGTAATTCTTAGATTTTTTTTTTCTAATGTAATTTCTTGATATCTAGTATTTTATATTTATTTTAATTTTTAATTTATTTTTAATATTTAAAAAACTCAAGTTAGTCGTTTTAATTAAATTTTTGTTTAAATTGTTCACGTAGCTAATAAGTTTGTATATATATATGAACAAATTAGGAGAATGTCACAGAAAAATTTTAGATAAAATTAATTCAAAATTTAATGAAAAGTTAGTTGAAATTTAATCAAAATTTAATAAAATATACAAACTTATGTTAACTTTAGAAACCCAAGAGACTAAATTAAAAAATTTTAAACATAAAAGAGAAAATTGAAATGTAAAATAAATGTATGAGAACAATTTTTGTCACTTAGTACCTACTTTAATATTTGATATTTTGTATATTTTTTTATGGGTCATGTTAAGAATGTTAAAAATAGCGACTATTTTTATCGTAAAAGTTAAAATTTAATCTTTTAAAAAATTGAATACACACTTTACAAGATAGAGTTTTCACTTTGCTTAAAAAAAAAGTTTCCACATTTGATACCTTAATATGTGCGCAATATTTTCCTTATTTTATAATCACTTTTGGCAGAACTAGGGGTGGGTTGTGGTGGGCCACGACGCACGGCACCTCCACCCAAGAAAATAATTTTTTTTATAGATAAATTATTAATTCAAATATATTATTAATGATTTCAGGTATTCAGTATACGTATTGTACAAATATTAATGTAAATATTTATTTAGAGTTTATTATTAATGAATGTAAATAATTCAGTACACATATTAGCTCAAGTAATAGACAATAGTGCAAATAGTAGTGGGGGAGAGATGGATGGACATCCACTAAAGCTTAATTATTCATAACAGAAATGACATAAACAAATAATTAATATTTAACTTTTTTTTTTTTTTGAGAGAGAGAGAGAGAGATAAGGTGGTCGATGGATAGCAGCGGCGGAAGAATTAGAATTAAGTTCGTCATTCTCTCTCTCAATCTCAAGTTTTCAACGTGATACTGATTGAGAATAGAATAGCAAAAATGGAATGGTTATATTGTGAATTGAACTTTCACTTTAATTCAAACATTAAGCCCAATAAATCACTAACAATAACATATAAAAGTCTCAACTCATGAGAGAAAATATACTTGTAGTTGAAAATAATAATAATAATAATAATAATAATAATAATAATAATAATAATAATAATAATAATTATAGTGGACATTATTATGGTTTGGGCTCAGTCGGATTTGAATTTCGCTGGGCCTAAAAATCCAATCTGAGTCCTTCCATCTCAAGAAGTTTGCTATTTAGGCCCCCTACTATTACTCGCAAGCCCCCTGTCGTGACCAAAATGCCCTTACAAGCATTCGTATTCTAGGAAACGAAGGAAACAAATTTCGTCACCTAGAAGACGAAATTATGTTAAAACATAGTAGGCCTGTATTGTCGCTCACATCTAAGCACAAAACACGCAATTTCGTCTTGTAGTTATTGAAACGCCAATTTTTTGAAATTTTATCACCTAGAAAACAAAATTGTGTGTTTTGTCACCTAGAAGACGAAATTTTGGTTTTCTGCGATTTCCTTTTCTAGAAACCAAAGTATCCTGGATGCAAAAGTAGGGGTATTTTGGGATTTTTGGGGGACCTGAGATCAACATAGGGGGCCTAGATAGCAATTTTCCCATCTCAATCCTTCAAATTCAATTTTATTCACCCGTGACCCGACCCACTACCTTCCAACATTCAATTATTTTTTTTATCAGTTTTGTCGGATTTGGACCGGTTTGAGAAATCCTGTCCACCCTTAGACCCACCTAAACTATTTTTTCTCGTTCCCAGTAACTTTAACAATATTGAATTTAAAACGTGCAAGAAATAAAACTTATAAGATCATACTATACCGACACATTTGTATTCAGTCTACAAATTAATTAGTCTCATAAGGTTTTACTGCTCTCATTCATATTCATATATTATATTATGGAAAAAAATGTTGCAATTGTTGGGGCAGGAATTAGTGGCTTACTTGCATGCAAATATGTTCTAGAGATTGGTTTACATCCAATTATAGACAGGAGAGGATCTCCTCTCTATAATCTAATAGTCAAAACAAATTTGAATATAATTGTAAAAAATTTTACTCACTTATTCAAATTGGTCACAAATATATTCAACTTCATTGGAGAAGAAAGTGAATCATTTCATATTGGTCACAAACCCCACACACACATACATGCCAAAATAGACTACACTACAAAGACAAATAAAGGAGGGTAACAGTATAGTATAGGCCTAAAAAAAGCACTAAAAAACCAAAAAGTAAGGCAGAAACATTGCAGAGCATTACAACAAAAACCACAGCTATGCTCTGATTCTACATTGACACTAATTTTTAATTGCTAGCCGGTGAAATGTTTTTTTCCTCCATAAAAAACCAAATGACACTAAAATTTTGGTACATGAGTTAGCATTATTGTAGTAAGATAGTACCTGCTGCTGATAAGACTTAATATATTTTTTTATTGGGTTTCATTTTTGTCACATAATTATTTTTCGGTCTGTTTTAGTCGTTTAACTATGTTTTGTTGAGTAAACAATCATTTTAATTCTGGAAAGTGTCACTCGCTATCAAGTTAGTTCATGAATTAAAGAAAATTTAAAAAAAAAAAAATCCCGAATGTTAATTATGTTGGTCAGTTAGGTCCAAAATGTTCAATATCTGTTAAATGTGATGATGTGACACTATGATTAGAATACTTTAATAATTTAGTGATTTTTTTAATTTACTTATTTTAATATTTCAATTCTAACACAAAATTGTTGAATGTTTTGATGAAGAAAATGAATGTTCTTGATTCTTAATGATTTTGGGTTAAAAATGACAGAAGAGAACTAAAATGACTAAGGAACCAAAATGGAACGAAAAATAATTAGAGAATCAAAATGAAACCCAAAAAAAAGATAAGGGACTAAAATACTAATTTAGCCTTTTATTTATGTGACCTAGTAAATAAATTCCATAATCAGACAGGTCATTTACTCATGAGGCTCAAATTATGCGACCAGATTAGAAGATATGGGTAATTTGGAAATGCTAGTGTGTGATTTGCAAAATGTGGGGTGTAAGTAGCAACAACCTTCTAACTTCTAACAATCTTTTAAAACTTTCTTCTCCTCTCCTCTTCCTTCTTCTCTTCCAACCCTAGCCGTCACTACTTATTTTTTCTTCTTTGTCCATTGAAGAGGGGTGATTTTAGGTCATTTTTGGCCTAAAATCATCCCTCCAAATTGTTTTTTTCTTCTCGTTATAATAAATAAGTGTGATTTTCACATGTTTGTTTTGATTTCTCGTCTTTGTACGGTGTATTTGGTTGTCCCGTCTTTGTGCGGTGTATTTGTTTTCCCGTCTTTGTGCGGTGTTCTTTGTTTCAGGTTGAAGGAGTAGATTCGATCAAGTGCAAATCCAATCAATGTCGACTTTGGTGTCATCAACGCTACAGATCCGGAGACATGGATATTCCGGACACTTCAATATAGTCATATTTGTAGGCATATGTAATTTGCCGTTTTATGCTATTAACATGGATGCTGTGAGTTTGTTCGCAGATTCATCCTTTTTGTTTTTAACGATTATGAATTTGTATTACATCGATGTACTCTTTTTATTTGAATGAATGAATATCGTTTATTTTGTCAAAAAAAAAAGTAGCAACAACCTTTTCTTTTTACAGGAAACAAATGCACTATGAAATTACCGTGATGGGCTTATGGCTCTTCTTCTAGAAATTTTCTCTTCCCACCCCTCACATCTCTTTTTCACCCCTCTAGGACACAAACAATTTTAAAAAATAGGTTCTGAAGTTTTTTGCGTGCTAGAAGGGTGAAAAAGAAACATGGAGAGTGGAAAGAGAAACAGTCCTTTTACGCATTGCTTACACATTTTTCGGTAAAAATTACACTGCAGGAATATGAACAATTTAAGGTGTGGGGAGAAATTACATGAAATTAATTAATGGTAGATCTATAGTTTAATTGTTTTACAAGCTTTATAATTTTATACAATAAATTTGACAGGGGGCATAAAATTATTTTAAAAAAATATGATTACATAAGATTGCAAGAGATTTTACAATTTTACATGAGTTGATAGGTATTATTACCTATTACAATTTGCACTATATATGTAAGACATTAACAAAGACAACATTGTTCATGTCACATTCTTCTAGCCTTGAAATATACAGAATCTCTAAGGGGTGATGAGGATGATGAAGATGAAATTCCGGAGCGAGTAAACTCAGCCTTGTCCTTGTTGAAAGCCTTGTTGACGTCGTCTTTAAGCTCGACGAATCGCGTCCTCTTAACTCTCTACTCTTCTTGGATGCCCTTCTCGAGGTAAAACAAGTCAGGTAGGTCATCCTCCATGAACTTATCGAGCACTTCAGAGCAATGAGGAAAGTAGCGCCGTCCCATCTCGACTGCCACCACATAAGAACATCGAAGATAGAAGGAGTTAGAATTGCACTTATAAATATGGATAACTAGACTTAATCCAAACTAGCCATATACAAAGTTGACATTGAGTATGTTTGGATAAACAGCTTAATTGCATGCTTATAGCATAAGCTCTTATGATATTAAATGTTTAGACAAAATTAATTCAAAATTTAATGAAAAGTTAGTTGAAATTTAATCAAAATTTAATAAAATATACAAACTTATGTTAACTTTAGAAACCCAAGAGACTAAATTAAAAAATTTTAAACATAAAAGAGAAAATTGAAATGTAAAATAAATGTATGAGAACAATTTTTGTCCCTTGGTACCTACTTTAATATTTGATATTTTGTATATTTTTTTTATGGGTCATGTTAAGAATGTTAAAAATAGCGACTATTTTTATCGTAAAAGTTAAAATTTAATCTTTTAAAAAATTGAATACACACTTTACAAGATAGAGTTTTCACTTTGCTTAAAAAAAAAGTTTCCACATTTGATACCTTAATATGTGCGCAATATTTTCCTTATTTTATAATCACTTTTGGCAGAACTAGGGGTGGGTTGTGGTGGGCCACGACGCACGGCACCTCCACCCAAGAAAATAAATTTTTTTATAGATAAATTATTAATTCAAATATATTATTAATGATTTCAGGTATTCAATATACGTATTGTACAAATATTAATGTAAATATTTATTTAGAGTTTATAATTAATGAATGTAAATAATTCAGTACACATATTAGCTCAAGTAATAGACAATAGTGCAAATAGTAGTTCATAACCTATTATTGATCATTTTTGTGTCACTCAGTATATGTAGAGTATTATTTTAAGTTATACAGTTTAATTTTATAATATTCAACTTTGATTTTGCTGAAAAAAATAGCGGATAACTAATTGAATCTATAGTATTGGATAAAATCTTTTGAACAAACATATATAAATATTAAATTGTTAGAAATAAACTACTAAAGCTAAAACATAGATATAGAGAGAATGAAACTTTTATATTCAACTCATTACATATATATCTTTACATCATAACAATAGTCCTATTTATAGGACACAAATAAGCAATTGAATGGACAAAGGTAACATAAGGTCACTTACTAGTGGGGGAGAGATGGATGGACATCCACTAAAGCTTAATTATTCATAACACTTCCCCTTGGATGTCCATCGAGGATGTGCCTCGTTAAAACCTTACTAGAAAAAAACCTAATGGGAAAAAAATTCTAGTGAAGGAAAAAGAGTACAACATCCTTTTACATAATATATTTATTTCTCCCCCTCAATCATACAACCATTTCTGAGACGATGAAAACCAATCTTTTGCACTAGTTGTCCAAAAATTCTACTTGGGATCAACTTTGTGGAAAAGTCTGCTAGATTATCACACGAAGGAATTTGCTGAATGTTTATATCATTATTCTTCATAATGATATTCTTCCGGTAGATAAACCACAACTTTCTTGTATATTTAATCTCGCAATCCTTCATAAAAAGCATTCTCTGCTTCCTTAATTACGTTGTTTCTTTAAAACGTATGCTTGACTTTGTTTTGATATCTGCATTTAAAAATATTGACAAAAACAAAATACAACGATACATATAATTAACAAAATACATTAATGTCCTCGTTTGAAATAAGATATGGTACTTCAGGACCAATTCAAGTTGTCTATCATTTTCTTGAAGACATGATCTATATTAACATCAAGTGACATCACAATCATTCTAATACACAATCAACTAGATTTTGTCCATATCAAATTATTTTAATACATTTGCTATATAAGTTTCATAATGCACAAAATCTCATTTAAATAATGAATTTGCAAATCCAAACAAAAATTTCGCATGCGTCATATGCAATTTCAAATCAACATATTTTAGGATCTCTTCTGGAGTCTTAATAATATCTATATCATCATAAAATCAATTATAATAAATTCACTTCCCAATGTTTAGAATGGACATATGATGTCATTTCTTCAATGGATCATAAAAATTAACTCCTTCAAAGAGTATCATATAATCATAAATTCAAGTGAGCCATACAAATATATTTTAACATATACTTCATATAAATTTGGCCATTCAAGTGCTATTAAACTTAATCAAGTATGAAAAATTTCTTGAATTCACTTCAGGTTAATATGTCTCATCAAAATAAATTATAGACATTTACATCCACTTTTGGTGAACTTATCAAACTCTATAAGTATGTATTATATCAATATAATTCTCTTTAGCATAAAGAGTCATATATAACTAACTAACTTCACATCTTCAGATGTGCGGACTACAACTCCAAGCAGTTCAACTATATAAATAGAGTTTGATTTCACTGGAATTGTCTATCTCCATCTGCAGATATTTTCTTTATCTATAATCGTTAATAGACTTTGATTCATGATCCTATTTATCACTTATCACATATAGCGCTATAGAAAAACACCGTCAACGTTGACTTTCATTTTTGGTTCCATCTCATTTCATTCATAACTCATCGAGATCTCTTTATTTTCATAAATTTCAGGTACCTGATCAGTTCTTCTGGAACTTAAAAATCAATCATATCAGACAACTCATTAAGAGTTTCTACATCCTCATTTGGGTTATCTTTCCTTTTAGCTCCTTTTCTTGTTCGAGGATTTTTAAATTTGGAACCAATTGGTCTACCACGCTTCATGCTAGGTTGAGACTCATTTGCAATATTCTATTATCCGACAAGGATATCTATTTTCTTTGGAGCATTAGCAGCTTTTATTTTTATTTTTAACTTTGCAAATGAGTTATATTTTGAGGATCAAGATGAGACAATAATATTTATTTTCAAATAATTCATTTGAACTTCAGGTTCATATTTTTCAGCTGCTTATTCTCTTCCCCTAATATTTGGAAAACTAATTCATCTCACTTGATAATCGACCTACTGGGATGTAAACAAGTTGGCTCAATACAATTTGTAATAGATGAAGATTTGTATCAAATATATTTTCCCAATATTCTTTCAAGATCTATCTAAGTGCATTATATTGGAGCAACTGTGATATACACAACACATCCAAAAATGCTTAGATGAAAAATATTAGGTTATAAACCTAAACTTAACTGAATTGCAAATTAAGGAGAGGACTTCCCTATAATAACTTATTGGTTTGATGCGAAGCAAAATCTCAATATAAATTATCTCATGTTCCCAAAGTAGAATTTTGAAGTTATGATTTCATAAGTATCAATCGCACATTTAACTTTAGACGTCTAAAGAATGGATCTTCAAGTCCATTTTTTTTAATAAGCATATGCTACAAGATATTCAAATCAATTTTGATTGACATATGATACTTATCTAAAATTTGGAAAATGAACTCATTCTCAAATCAGTTGAGATAACTTCACAAACTTCTGGTTGTGAGTTGTCTTACCCTTTATTTGGTGCATCAATAATATCTAAATCGTAATTGGTCTATTGAGCTCATTCTCAAATTGTGAGAGACTCAATTTTTTTTAAATTTTCAACTTCCTTTGGGAACTAATAACATAAATTACTGGATTGGAGAATCTTCTGGCTCTTCAATATATATATCCAATAAAAAAATATAATAATTACTTTTCGCATCATAATAGATCCGGGATAACCCAACCGGTCATGCCAAATATAAACATAATATTATTTGTAAACTTCTAGTTTACAATAATTTGAGCTTCAATTGCACTAATATATATAAGTGTATGTGTAGTACAAACAAGAGGAAAAAGATGATTGTTCATCCATGTTACAATACATTAGCTCTTCAGGAGCATTCAATAATCTTGTAGTTCTTCGGGAACTATATCACAGATGATAAAAAAAAAATCATTGTTTGAACAATCATTCTTCGGGGATTGTTTAACACACTCAAGAATGAATATTTGAAACATGATTTGTAAATTTCAAATTTATGATAATATATGTTACATTTATTCTAATCCATTTGAACTTTGAAACATGCTTTACAATAATAGGTGTTTCATTTGTTTTTATCCATTTGAAACAATGACGAACAAAAAATATTCTAAAGGTTTGATTTATCTTTTGCATTACCATAGATAGAAAAAGTGCTTAACATAGAATTTCTCCAACAAATAAGACTTTCTAAATCGTACATATTTTTAGGTAAGTAATCAGATAACACAAATTGTCGATAAGAAATATTTTTGAAGTTTTTTTTTTTTTTTTTGAAGGAAACATTCTTATATCATTTCATTAATCAAAAGGTGTTCAATACAATGTGGTATGTTAACCAATATTTGGGGACTAGCTACATATGTGGCCGCCTTAGATAGTCTATGAGCAACCTCATTTGCTTGTCGCCTAATGAACTCAACACTGGAGTTAGAATAGAAAAGAGAGAAAAGTCTTCTACAATGAGCAATTATATCACCGAACTCAGAAGCATCCAGTTTATTCGAGTGAAAACTGTCCACCACTAATTTGGAATCCAGCTCAAAATCTACTGGACCCAGATTCAATTCGTATACCCACTTGAGTGCCGATAGTAAACCAAGAGCTTCACCAATCCGAACATCACATATAGGTGAGTATTGATCATATTTAGCCAACACATAGACGCCGAACTCATCACGGATACAAACACCTATACCAACTCGATTAAGATTAGGAGAAAACGAGGCATCGATGTTGCATTTAACGCGTCCAGTAGCGGGCTTCTTCCATCTGAGCTCCACAATCCTTTGATCCTCTCTTGTTTCATCTTTCATGCTTTGTACTGCGCGCCAGTCATTTAAGGTTGTAACAGCACGTGAAAAAACAGCACTTTGCGCATCCGTAATATCATTCCAGACCCGGTTGTTACGCTGTTTCCAAATGCTCCAGACAATACAGGCCATTAGTGCAGCCTCGTCGACGTTCAACTGCTGCAGAAGCGCAAAAATCAGCTCAGTAGCACTTACATAATGTTGCAGACCTGCTGTAATTATATTGTTAAAATTGCACATGCTCCATATATTTTTACTGCCTTGAACAGTCAAAGAAGATGTGACGGCTGTCCTCATCATACTCGTTGCATAATGCACAAACAGTAGTACAATTAACACCTCTATGATGAAGATTAGTGCGAGTAGGGATGCACTGTCGACATATCCGCCATAACAGATTCTTAATTCGCGGCGGAATTTTCAGCTTGCAAATCAAATTCCAGTTACCTGTCATCTTCAAGTGAGATGTATCCAACTCTTCCTGTACACATAGTCGATATGCGCTTCTAACGGAGTACATACCATCTTCCTCTTTATGCCAAATGCGTTTGTCTGCTGTCACTGAATTGTACAAGGGTGTTTTAACAATTTTAAGAACACTGTTGGGTTCGAAAAGAGATGAAATCAGCGGCAAGTTCCAACTCTTTTCATCTGGCATAATGACATCAGCCACTGTAAGATTTGCGGCAAGGCTCACTCTTTTCAAAGTCTATATTATATATAAAATCAAAATCAATAAATTTATTTCATAAGAAAATATGCATATCTTCCATGTAATACTTATCAGATAAAAATCTCGTGAGATAAAGAAAGAATAAAATTATAATAAAAAGTATATTAATTTGTTCATAGAATAAGAAAAACTAAGCATATAATGTATAGAAGTTTAAATATTACCTTAATTTTTTTTTGATAAAATCAATTACCATAACATTGATTGTACAAGATAAATAGTATGAACCATTCACTTTTGAGAACGACATTCAAATAACCACTCTATATTCAATTATAAATGTAGTTCTTCGGGAACTCAAAATTAATTTTCTTAATAATAAATCTTATAAATTTTTGTGTCGTTTTTCAAGAAGTATATAACCAATCTAATCAGTTATTTGTACGATCCTTCTGGGATATATCATTACCGAATTCTTCAGGAATTCATAGAGAATAAAAACCGTATTTTTATGTTCTTCAAGAATTATACAATATATTTCAACAATAAAATCAATTATGTAATCAATCCTCCGTGGATTAACCTTTTTGAATTTTTATTGAATTCACATAGAATAATGTTGAGTTTTTTAGGAACTACCATTTTGAATTCTTCAGGAATTCCCAAAGAATATGAGTTCTTCCGAAAGTATGCTTTGAATTCTTCATATGTCAACATAATATTCTCTATGGTATTAGCATTCCTCTATATCTATAATATCATATATAATCAAAGTAATATTTACTCAATTGAAATGGGAAATCAGGCCTCTTGAACCAAATAACAAACAAATCACAATCCGGCCTCTTGGAACCAATTCAGCCTCTTATCACAAATAATAAACCCCATTTTATTTTATTTTTAACTTAATTATTAACAATCAAAAGTCAATAAAAGGAAGGCATGGTCCACTGTTGTAAATATTAGTATGTGAATCATAAATTCATAAGAGCGGTGCTAAATGGTGCGAAAGAAACTTTGACGAAATTTCACGAATTGTTATAAATCACTGTTTTCTCATAAATAACACCTACTCTATTTTTATTTAAAGAATAGAAGATTAAATTAATAAAAATATATTACAACACGTCAACACATGGTCTTCAGTAATGCTTTTGTGTGTGCCTTTGAAGATAAAGTCGATAGTACATCAGCAAAAGAAGGTGCTAGAAAGCCATCAATTATTTATTTTTTATGAACCTGTTTTCAAAAATATATTGAAGAAAAATTCTTTGCATATGAGACAATATAGTTTGAGTTGCTCAGAACATAATTCAAATCACGGTTGAATGTAAAAAAAATCACTATATGCATGTTCGTCGAATTTCGTTGGTGATTTAGTCGTACTATACATCATTTTCCAATTCATAATAGTAGTGATAAACCAAAATCTCTTCATCTCTATTTCTTTCTTGTTTCAAGTATATTTATTTCCCACTGATATCACATAGCTTTAATTAAGCATCTATCTCAGTATTCTATTATCCTTATTCTATAATGATGATCCACATTGATAACAAGAATAATATAAAACATCAGAGAATTGTAAAAGACACATTCATGCATAAAAAATAATAATTAATGAACAGAAATATATATGTGGTCTACATTATGTTTAAAAATATAATGATAATTTATTGCTTTAAGTGATTAGGTTCATTTGATCTTACATCATTTGAGTTCCATAATAATAATAGAAAATAATAGAATGTTCAATAGTAATATCCAATTTCAATATCAGAAATAGACTAAAGTAATAAAACAAAACTAGTAGAACAAGACTAAATTTTCTTACTCTTGATATTGCATATAATGTGGTCAATTGAATTGACAAACCAATTTAAATATCTTCAGAGTTCGATTCGGTAATAAAATTAACTGGAGGACCTGGGCGGATCTGTGTGAGGCTAGGTGTGGCTATAGCCACACCAGCCCAAACTATATTTTTTTTAAAATTAATAATAATAATTTTATAAATAATTTTAAATTATTCTATATACATATTAGTACAAATATTAATGTAAATATTAGTTTAAATTTTATTATTGATGATTATAAATCTCTCAATATATATTAGTTTAAGTATTAGTGCAAATATTAGTATATAGTCTATTATTGATAATTTCAAGTCCTTAGTTTTACGTGGTGTATTATTTTAAGTTATATACTTTAATTTATGATCGACTTTGTTTGTAAAAAAAAGAGAATAACTAATTGAATTTATAGTATTGAGTAAAATTAACGATTAAACGAACATGTGAATATGAAATGACATAAAACAATAGTTTTAATTTTTTTCAGGTAAGATGATGTGAGCAAAATTGGAATACAAATTAATAAGTTATAAGCTAATTGAATGAGTTTATCAAAATAAACTATAAAATAGTATAATTTTAGTTTCTATATATTTTGGTCTAAAGTAGAATCTTGTGAAGTATCAAACAATAACAATATGCATGATTTAACAAATATTTAATAAGTTATAGTCATTTGTTTATTTTCGAATAGAAATTTTGTAGTTTTTTAGATATAGTTTGTTGATTTCTTTTATTTTTTCTGGTTTATTAGTGTTCTTTTCCTAGATATACATGTTGTATTAGTAGTAATTTCATATATTGTTTGTTGTTTAACTGAATTATTAGAATGAAATTTTTTTTTGATAGTACCTATAAATTTTTTAGCCCCACTAGTCATTCGGGTCCAGGTCCGCCCTTAGCCAAATATTGGAAACGAAGCTGGCATCTATTTATTAAAAGTATGTATATAGGCATCAAGTGATAACTTTGATCTGACGTAAAATTAAGGTAAAGTTGGATCCTTACCAATTCAATTTCGGGATATATAGAAAATAATATGTATGCATACTAAAGGCTAGCATGGTGCAGTGCTATGTTAGTTCAATAAACTGTCGCAAATATAGGTATACAGTATTGCAAGTAATATAAAGGACAATGAACAAATATTACTGCATTTCTATAAACAAGCATACAATAAAGTAATATTAAGAATAAGGATGAATCAATATTACCTCGAGTTGTATTGTTAGAGCTTCGTGCTGATAACGTGTTAGAAATAAACTACTAAAGCTAAAACATAGATATAGAGAGAATGAAACTTTTATATTCAACTCATTACATGTATATCTTTACATCATAACAATAGTCCTATTTATAGGACACAAATAAGCAATTGAATGGACAAAGGTAACATAAGGTCACTTACTAGTGGGGGAGAGATGGATGGACATCCACTAAAGCTTAATTATTCATAACAGAAATGACATAAACAAATAATTAATATTTAACTTTTTTTTTTTTTTGAGAGAGAGAGAGAGAGAGATAAGGTGGTCGATGGATAGCAGCGGCGGAAGAATTAGAATTAAGTTCGTCATTCTCTCTCTCAATCTCAAGTTTTCAATGTGATACTGATTGAGAATAGAATAGCAAAAATGGAATGGTTATATTGTGAATTGAACTTTCACTTTAATTCAAACATTAAGCCCGTAAATCACTAACAATAACATATAAAAGTCTCAACTCATGAGAGAAAATATACTTGTAGTTGAAAATAATAATAATAATAATTATAGTGCACATTATTATGGTTTGGGCTCAGTCGGATTAGAATTTCGCTGGGCCTAAAAATCCAATCTGAGTCATTCCATCTCAAGAAGTTTGCTATTTAGGCCCCCTACTATTACTCACAAGCCCCCTGTCGTGACCAAAATGCCCTTATAAGCATTCGTATTCTAGGAAACGAAGGAAACAAATTTCGTCACCTAGAAGACGAAATTATGTTAAAACATAGTAGGCTTGTATTGTCGCTCACATCTGGGCACAAAACACGCAATTTCGTCTTGTAGTTACTGAAACGCCAATTTTTTGAAATTTTATCACCTAGAAGACAAAATTGTGTGTGTTGTTACCTAGAAGACGAAATTTTGGTTTTCTGCGATTTCCTTTTCTAGAAACCAAAGTATCCTGGATGCAAAAGTAGGGGTATTTTGGGATTTTTGGGGGGCCTGAGATCAACATAGAGGGCCTAGATAGCAATTTTCTCATCTCAATCCTTCAAATTCAATTTTATTCACCCGTGACCCGACCCACTACCTTCCAACATTCAATTATTTTTTTTATCAGTTTTGTCGGATTTGGACCGGTTTGAGAAATCCTGTCCACCCTTAGACCCACCTAAACTATTTTTTCTCGTTCCCAGTAACTTTAACAATATTGAATTTAAAACGTGCAAGAAATAAAACTTATAAGATCATACTATACCGACACATTTGTATTCAGTCTACAAATTAATTAGTCTCATAAGGTTTTACTGCTCTCATTCATATTCATATATTATATTATGGAAAAAAATGTTGCAATTGTTGGGGCAGGAATTAGTGGCTTACTTGCATGCAAATATGTTCTAGAGATTGGTTTACATCCAATTGTATACGAAGCTGATGATGAAATTGGTGGAATATGGAGGCATACTATTCAATCTACAAAACTCCAAACAAACAAAGAATCCTTTCAATTTTCAGATTTTCCATGGGATTCTTCAGTAAAAGAAGATTGTCCAAGTAATCAACAAGTGCTACATTATGTTAACTCCTATGCTCAACATTTTTCTATCATTCCTTACATTAGATTCAATTCCAAAGTCATTGATATAGATTATGTTGAACTTAGTCAATCTAATGAAGATATAAATTCATGGGAATTATGGAGTGGTAATGGCAGTCCTTTTTCCACCAAAGGAACATGGCATCTTAGTGTCCAAGATACTAAGAATTTCACCATAGAGGTATATGAATTAAAATTTTGTTTAACTTTAATTTTTCATTTTCATTTTGGTTTATTTCATATTTTATTTAATGTATAACTTTGGTGTAATTGTATTTTTGTCTTTATTTTATTATATTGACAAAAATAGTTTTTTTTTTTTAGAAAAAATTTCAAAATTGAACCTTTTACCCCACAATTATTCACATTTGTTGTAATTTTGGTCTCATCAATATTTTTTACCCAAAAATGGTGATTTTTGGCACTAAATGTTGTACAAGGAGTTTAGGACTCAAATTTTAAATTACTATTTAAGGGTAAAAAATATAGATTGTGACCAAAAAAGGTCAATTTTAAAATAGGATCGAAGAATATTTTTGTTAGTGTAATAGTCCTTATGTTGTCTTGTATGCTCGCAATGAGCACGATATATTTCAATCTGAATTACAGCTGGGTCAGGTCTAATGCCCTACAATATCTGTATCTATTATTTTTATTTAATATTTTTTATTTTTCTCTAAAAAATATTGACATTTTAAACTCGGTCACTTAAATTATTCCGCTTTATTATTCCTAAAAATATTAAACTAGTTTTTAATATTATAAAATCAGGTGCAAAAGGCTGAATTTGTCATTCTCTGCATTGGAAAATATAGTGGGTTTCCAAACATTCCAGAGTTTCCTTTTAGAAAAGGTCCTAAAGTTTTTAAGGGTAGAGTTATACATTCAATGGATTACTCTGCTTTGGACAATGAAAATGCTGCTGAATTGATAAAAAACAAGAGAGTTACAATAGTTGGCTCAGGAAAATCAGCTCTTGATATTGCAGCTGAATGTGCAAATGCAAATGGTAAGATTATATTTGTTCAAAATTTTGTAACGATATGTTCTCCCTTCTTTTAAAGTAAACAATTCATTTTAGAGTATATAAAGTAAATATTTTTAGTTATTGGTTAACAAATCAAAAGATATATAGGGATAAATATGTTTTTGACTTCTGTAAATATGTAAAGTTTCGATTTTAGTCCTCCGAAAAAATTTCTTCAAATCTTAGTCCCCAAAAAATTTTTGTTTCTAAAATAACTTGGGTTAATGGAATGTGACGCGGAACAATGACATGACTATGACGTGGCACCGGCGACCATTTTTTGAAACGGAAATTTTTTGGGGACTAAAAACGAAACTTTAAATATTTATAGAAACTAGAAACATATTTATCTCAAATATTGATTTCAAGAATGTTGAAAAAACATCGAAAGAATTTAAACTTGAAAGGTGATGACAAAAGGAAGGAAGGATTAATAGAATTTCAACTTATACATAAATTTATTTGTTTAATAATATAAAATTCTCGAGTTTGGGTTTTCTCCATTTGTTATCCCTCCATTTATTCTCCATTGGAGAGAGATAGATACAATTGAAGATTAGTGGGGTCCACAAATTAGTGGGATCCAGTTTTAATGGGTCCCATAATCTTTAATATGTTTATATCTCTCTAAATAGAGAATAAATGAAGGG
The DNA here is from genome assembly GCA_030408175.1 of Trifolium repens. Taxonomy (NCBI): domain Eukaryota; kingdom Viridiplantae; phylum Streptophyta; class Magnoliopsida; order Fabales; family Fabaceae; genus Trifolium; species Trifolium repens. The sequence goes on along the minus strand of CP125839.1, from coordinate 16,133,514 downwards.
ATAACAAATGGAGGAAACTCAAACCCAAAATTCTCATAGTATAGGAAAACTCAATCTTTTTTCAGGTGGGAATTTTATAGAATTTAGATAAATTAATCATAAATATTTTGTTTTCATTTATTAATCATAAATATTATGTATAAATTCTTTTGATGTTTTTGCAACATTCTTGAAATTAAAAGTAAAATAATCATAAATATTTGGGATAAATATGTTTATGATCTTTGTAAATATTAAAAGTTTCGTTTTTAGTCCCAAAAAATTTTCCGTTGCCATAAAGGGTCCCTAGTATGACGCCAACTTCCATTAATCCAACTTAACATGCAACTTGCAAGGACCATTTTTTGAAACAGAGAATTTTTGGAAACTAAAAACAAAATTTTGAATATTTACAGAAACTAGAAACATATTTATTCCAGGTAAATATCTTCGAAGGTGTAGACGGTGGTAAAAAGTTACATTGAAGAGTTTAAGAAAACGTTTAGGTTGAGTTGGATGAGTAATTCAACCGGTTGATCTAATATTTAGCAATAAAAAACTAATATATTAAAACTAATATTTAGCAATAAAAAAATAAAATCAAAGGTAGATATTATCGGTGATCATAACAAATCATGAGATTGTTAAAATAACAACTGTTAATTTTTTCGCTTTACAATTTAGAAAATCTAAATTCAATTTAGAAAGACTATATTATTAATATTTTTAAATAACTAATTTTTTTTTTTGAATAACTAGTTTTGATTATTTTTGCTTATTAATCCATTTATCACCTCTATAGGAGTCACTCATCCTTGCACAATTATCCAAAGAACCATACACTGGTTTATCCCGGATTTTAAAATTGGGGGCATTAATCTTGGATTCTTATATTTCAACCGTTTTGCGGAGCTTTCACTTCACAAGCCTGGAGAACCATTCCTACTTAGTCTTGTGGCCACTTTACTTTCACCATTGGTAAGATCCACTCTAATATTGGTGCCCTAATTATAGTTGTAGTACTCTTATTTTTACTCATTTGTGAAATTGGTCATTTATTTTAAAATCATTCAGTTTTTCTTCCTTCAATTAAATTTTTTTATTTAAAAATGATGATTTAATAAATTTTAAATAATAGTATAGTATATGATTTAGTTAAATTCATTTTGGCAGATTAATTACTTACAGTTTCATTAAAAATTTCGTTTTCAATTTCAATAATTCAAAGTCCATCTTTAAATTATTTTTTAGAATTCCATAATAGATGGACCTATCATATCATATTTTGTTAAAAATAGGGATGCCTAATATTGACCAAATCCAAATATGACCCTACTATTTTTATTATGTATTTATTATTAAGATAAAAATTCTTTTTTTAGTTTGTTTTTACTTTGATTGATATTTATTCAAAAAAAATCATTTTTTTATTAAAAGTGGTAAATGTTCACCTTTAAACTATTTTTTAGGATCATGTTAACATATCTTGAGGACATATATTAAGCTACCAGCTTAGAGCAGAAATTAAATTTTGTATTTAATGATACAATTTTTTTATTGTTTAAAAAGTTGAATTTACGAATTCTAATTTAGACACATATTAACATTATTCTTCATGTGCTGTTTAATATTGAATTATGTGCTCTAATATATAATAATATTCTTAATTTTTAGAGAATGGGAATTTCAAAACTTGTTGAAACATATTTAAGATGGAAGTTGCCACTGAAGAAGTATGGGTTGATACCTAATCATAGTTTTCTTCAAGATACCACTGCATGTCGAACTGGGGTTCTTCCAGATTTTTTCTTTGACAAAGTGAAAAATGGATCCATTGTTATAAAGAAATCACAAAGTTTTAGCTTCTATAAACATGGTTTGATCATTAATGGTGAAAGTAAACCCCATGAAACAGATCTAGTTATTCTTGCTACTGGATATAAAGGTGACCAAAAACTTAGAAGCATATTCAGATCTTCAATATTTCAAAATTATATAAATGGGTCATTAAACTCAGCAATTCCCCTTTACAGGTAAGTTTGTAAGTGTCATCTATAATAATACATTAATTATTCAATGAATATAGAAAGGTGAAGTGAAATCCACATTGCATGCAGCTCCCCTTTTCAGTTTTGTTTTTAATCCCTAATTAATAAAATTTTGTTATTTTTTTGACATTTTTAATATAATATGGACTTCTAGGTTTAATATACATAACATATGTTCATAATTGTACCAAAAAAAAAAAACATATGTTCATAATATAGACACTATTTTTTATAATATATAGACACATCTTTAGCATAAAAGATCATAAAATTGAACATAATTTAGTTATTAGGGACTAAAAACAAAATAAAAAAAATTTGGGATGAAAATAAGAATTTTTTTTTTATAGCAATGAAAACCAAAATTCATTAATTTGATAAGAAAAAAATTGACAATAAAACAAAAAAACATATTTAACCTTTTTATGATGTGCAATTTTTTATGAAAATTAATGTCACCCTTTCTATGATGTACGTTTTTTTCAAAAAATTAATATCTATTTGTACTACTACTCAGGCAAATAATTCACCCTCGGATTCCACAACTTGCAATAATAGGATACGATGAAAGCTTATCAACTATTCTTTCTAATGAAATGAGATGTCAATGGTTAGCACATCTTTTGAATGAAAACATTGAACTACCTAGTATAAGAGAAATGGAGAAGGATATAAAATTGTGGGAAGACAACATGAAACAAAATACTAAAAATTTTAATTCAAGATCATGCATTGTTACTTGTGGTATATGGTATAATGATCAGTTGTGCAAAGACATGAAATGTAACCATCTAAGAAAGAAGAATACTTTTGCTGAGCTATTTGAACCATATGGGCCTACTGATTATAATGGTCTTCTTCATAAGTGTTTGTGAGTCCGAGAAAGCTCGATTGGTAGAGTAAATGGATTGAACATGTATTTGAATCTTAGAGGTATATAGTTCGATTCTCACGGAAGACAAAAACTCTACAGAGAGGGAAGTAGTGAAGATCGTGAGGTGCAGTGTCAGGCCGCCTACTATATAAGAGAAGGGGCTCTGACTGTTACAGATGAGATTGAACCACTCACTCTGAGACCTAACAACAAGTGAATACATACATGGTTGGTTGGTTATTTTGTTTCCTTCTTTATATAACTTGTTTTCTTTTGATGCCTATAATAAGCTCTTGTTGTATTTTTCATTTGAAAATTGTAGGAAGTATAAAATAAGTGGTAGTAAGAAAGTTATGTTTCAATGTTCTTACAATAAATAAGTTTTATTAGTTTATAAGAGTTAGCTAGCAACTTCCTTTTATATGGTATATATGCTACAATTTTCTTTATTGAATTGGCACATGAGACAAATCTTTGTCGGAAAACCTTTGGGATACCCATGGTGAATTCTCAAATACTAACCGAATTTTTTCCATTCATATAAGTCACTAAAGTCAGACTACTCACCACCTGCGTAAGGAAGGGAGCCAAGACCCTTACGACTTGGACCAATTCATTTTTAATCTTCACACACTTTCTATTTGTAAAAGCATATGAACAAAAAGAAAATTGAAAATTGTTGTAAATATAATTTATATTGCAATCATTTGTATAGTTCTTATTCAACCCCTTAATTAAGTATAACATAGTCTATTTAAACACTAATAAAATAACATTCAGAAAATTAATCCCAAATGAAAGGGCATTTTAAGCAACTCATACTCATAATTGATAAAGTTTGTGCTATTATAGCTTTTTATGCAGCTGCTTCTGCTGAAGAAGAGACCTTTTTGATAACATAAACAGGATCTCCCAATTTAAGCACTTTTCCATCACCTTTAGCAGAAGAATCCCTCCAATTCCAAACTATATTCTGACCAAAGTAAACCTGCAACACAAGCATTTAACATGTCACTTTAGATCAATGAACAAAAGGGACATTTTCATTTTATGTTTGATGAATGAATGTCTCACCTTGTTTTTGTTTTTATCATTTGGTCTTATGACTTGGCCAGACCTAAATTTCATCATAGTTTCAGTTGGTTCGGTTCCGCCTATTGCTGTTTCTTGATTGATTGTTGGCACCTGACCATAATAAGCATCTTTATTGTCAGAACAAAAACTCCTCGAATTAGGCGTGTCCTATTGTCGGACACGCATCGATGTCCGACACCGACATTTATGATTACATTGAATTATGTCGTGTTCGGTGTCAAGTGTCAGTGTCAGTGTCAGTGTCCATGTCGTGTTCGGTGTCCGTGTCTGTGTGTATGCTTCATACTATATAAATAATACGGTCTATCTTTTTTCCTAGTACAACTTGCTTTGATTGAGAGCGATCTGCATAGCTAGATTTAGAAATAACACAAAAAAGTGGATTAGCAACTGTCATTTATAACGCTCGAAACATTATCCAACCTCTTCCTACATCATATACTACAATAATTAATCTATGTATATTGTTGTGGTACATGTTAGAAACAAACATAAGTTATGGTATACATGTTCCTATGACTGTTATCGCCGATATAATATGCAAGTTATAAAGTAGAAGAAATCTTCACCTTACAACGGGCGCACAACTTGACACCCTGAAATGAAAACCTGCCTATCTTGATATCTCGCCATAGGTCTTCAGAATATGGTCCACTACCTTCAACAAGTATACTGCACCACATGGCACCGAAATCTCAATTATGTGATCTAATTCTAAACTAGTAACCTATATATGAAATAATATAACTACGATTTAAAACACAAGACAAGAAAGCATGAACAAATCGATACTTGGGTCTGAAACGATTCATCGATATAGGTTCCTCTAGAAGCTCGTTTAGTGCATTCAGCGATTCCTGAAAGTAATAAATGAAAAATAAAATGTAAAGACTCGTTCAATTAAATTTAGACTTGATTTTCTGACTACTATTTTGACTGACCTGAGATGCGAGTAAGAACGGATAACCATCACTGAAGAAGGTCTGCTGCTGTCCCACAACATAATCAGGATCTACTTTTCTAACTTCCGTAGCTGCATTTGGAAACATTACTCGAGAGTTATCGTGGTTATTCATGCCATGCACGTTGTGACCAAGGGGTCATGGAACCGTTGGTAATTACATGAATAAGTCAAATTGAATTTTGTTTCACATAATATCACACACATTTACTTTGAAAGCAAAAATAACATAATGTATGTCAAATATATAATGCCTCAAGTTAATCGTAGTGATATTCACGTGCTCGCGAAACAGTTATAGTCCTTTACTAATCACTAACATGTCTAAAATAACAAATCCTTTTAACCAATGTTATTGTCATTTTCTTATTCTTTAAGGTTTCAAAGACGTTACCAGTATTGAAGCGGACCAGTTTAAAAGGATTTCCTAAGTAATCCGAGAACCACTGTGATGCTTCGGCTCCCTCGTCCCAAGCAGAACCAGTCCATTCCCACACGGTAACATCATCTGCTACTTCATACTCTTTGTTCAAACCGACTTTGAGAGGTTCCATTCCAGGTGCTTTCAACACTGTAACATGAATAAAGAGACACTATTCATTAACTAAGAAAAGTTAGGAAAAAAATACGAAAATCATGATCATGAAGAATATGCAAATCAAAAGTCAGTCAGTGTTTCAACTTCTGCAATGTATTGATTTTCTTAAAATTAAGAACAGAAGGAAAGCAAAACATCTGTCAAATTAAGAATGAAATTTGAACAAAAAGTGCGAAACAAAACGCAGAAACTAAAATTAAAAATGATGTTCAATTTTCATAAGATACTTCACTCTTAATTCAAATAACAATTAGGAGGGGATACTTTTGAGGTCAAGTTTGTTTGAATTGAATGTGCATTTAGCAAACTGCTTAATTTATATATTTATTCAATAATAACTTATCAAGTTAATTGTGCGAAAGAGTTTACGGAGCCAGGAAAAGCATTTCCACATAAGTTGTTTTTTATCATTTTATCTTATAAGCTTATAGGAATAAACTCAGAAGAAATTATAATTAGGTTGTAAGCTATTTCATAAACTCAATCAAACAGTTGCTTATAGAAAAAGCAACGTTTTTGGGGTTGCTCATGAGAAGTGTATTATGAGTCACTCACTTTGTTTTATACCAAATTTGATTTTGATTATTCTTAATGAAAGTTTTGATAAAGACAAATAAGTGGAAGTTCTTTCATTACGTATAGTTTAAGTAACCATGTGATGTATATGGCACTGGCTCAAACCTCTTAAGATATCAATTACTTAATTTCAAATCTTGTTTTGGATGGTGTTCAAAAAAGAGTTTACGTTTTCCATTTATGGTAAGCACAAAAACCAGCTCATAAGATAGCTACACTACTCTAAAAAAGATATAGTACACCTTAGCATCTACCCAATTGTGATTTTTGTCTTTTCTCACCAATATATCTTTGGTCCCCACAAGATCATTTTTCTTGTGTTATTATCTTTCATCAGTTTCTGTTTATTTGAAGCTAACTATTGGGAAGTCTAGGACCAGTAAGAGATCAGGACACTGCGTCTCTACCTAAAATCTTAAGGCATTGACTATACTGGTCAGTTCTCTTATATACCTAAGATTTAGTCCGGTCAATATAAGACTTGAACCTAACATATGTGTGCAATGACAATCAATGTGATGTTAATCGGGAGACTCCGCTAAAGGTTGTAACTCGGGTTTTCTGGTGGAGATTAGTCATTGATAAAAGTGATTGATACTTCGCACCAATATAATAACCCCATCTCCTTCTCATGTCTCTCTTGTCCTCTCATTCCTTCAGGACCACTAATCTTTGTCATGTTTCATGTCATTGCACATGTAACATTATAAATTTCATGAATTATTTCATTATGAGGATTGAGGAATACTTCTTCTAAAAATAATCTCCGGACAAAACGAAACTATAAAGATCTGTATTACATTATTTTAAAGGTTTACTTTATCAAAAATTGAACTTTTATAATGTATGAACTAGACAACTTTATCAAAAATTGAACTTTTATATGTATGAACCAGAAATCAAACCCATGTCTCTAATTCAAACCCAAATTGCTTACGCAATTACAAAACTATTCTCTTTCAAAATCTGGAGTACATTTAAATGTCCATTCTATAAAAAAAAAAAGAATTTTCATATACATGAACTAGAAATCAAACCTATGTCCACATACACATTTACCAACACACCCTCTTTTACTAGTATTGGTTAAAATTTATATAGTTCCACCAAAACATACAAGTCTCTGTAAATTTGGTGGGACCCATATAAATTTTAATCGAAAACAAACTGGTTAACTAGTACACTCTTCAACACACATTTTCCGGCACATTCCCTTTTACCAGTATTGGTTAAAATTTATGTGGGTTCCATCAAAACATACGAGTTTGTGTAAATTTTTTGGGACTCATGAACTAGAAATCAAACCTATGTCCACATACACATTTACCAACACACCCTCTTTTACTAGTATTGGTTAAAATTTATATGGGTCCACCAAAACATACAAGTCTCTGTAAATTTGGTGGGACCCATATAAATTTTAATCGAAAACAAACTGGTTAACTAGTACATCCTTCAACACACATTTTCCAGCACATTCCCTTTTACCAGTATTGGTCAAAATTTACGTGGGTTCCATTAAAACATACGAGTCTATGTAAATTTTGTGGGACTCATGAAATTTTAATCGACAACATAAAATGTATTACAAAATGTGTTGCTAGTATAGGTGTCAAAAAATTAAAATAAATAAATAAGTAAAAAATATGATATACCCATAAAGGAATCAATGGTAGGTTCCCAATGTTCAAGAAAAGCCTCAGGTGGAAGTTCAATTTCAACCAAAGCAAGTTTTGGTTCAACTCTTTGAGTACATGCTCTTCCTTTTGAATTCACAACCACCCATTGTCGATCCCATCTAAGTCCTATAATCAAATTAAAAACATATCAAATCAAATATTTCAAAATAAAAATTTAAATAAAAATAAAAAAAAATAAGAAGAAAAAATATGGTACTAACTAACCAGAAGGAGTGAGTGGAGCATGAGAAAGAGAAATTCCACGACATGACTTAATTGGGTATATAAAAATGCCTGAAATTTTAGCTTCTGGTGTTGTTATTGTTGAAGTTGAAGCTGCAACACCCATTATTTATTTATTTATTTTTTCTTTGTTGTTTTTGATAGAAAAGATGATAGTTTTGCAATGCAAATTGAAATATATAAATAGGTGAGTGAATGGAACAGAACAAGAAACTTTAAATTTCACACGTCATGTTACACTTACGATACAATAAATAACGTGTATTATTTGGTTCGGTGAAAAACATATTTCAAATGGATTTAATGGATATAAACAGATAAAGTAGAAAAATATTACACACTCAACCAATCACCATCATGATTTCTGCCACGTCACCCTATTTTACCCCACCTTCTTGATGTGATATGGAAGATTACATCATTTTCATTGATTATTCGTGTAAAATTAATTTATAACGACTGTGTATACCCATTAAACTCATTTCAAATACCAAAACCAATTTGTCTTTGTATAGATTTTTTACACAGTCAATAGTACAATAGTGTTTTCTATACTCTGTCAGTGATTCGGTCTGACCTAGTACTATTCACCGAATGAATTTTTTAATTAATAAAGAGAAAATAGGATATGTATGAATATCGTAAAATAATTTAACACTGACAGAGTATATCTATTAAGTATTAACATATAAAAGGTTGCAAATTTGTTTCGAATAATACTTTTAAGATTTCTAACCTTTATTAATTATATATATTTTTTTATAATAATCATTAATTATATTAATAGTTAAAATTATACATTAGTATATATAAACAGTTAACTGGGTCTATTATTTTGTGAGCGAGGAAGTATATTTCGAAAAATTTATTTTGTATAAAGAGTTATTTTTAACTTTAAAATAAAAAGCTACTAATAAGTTTTTTAGAATCAATATTTTTTTATAGACAAGAATTTTAAAGGTAAGAGCTTCAAATTTTTTTAAAAATGATTTCTATGCCAGTGAATAAACTGAAATAATTTTTTTAAAATAAATCTCTAAATTTTTTCAAAGAAAATAACTTCTTTTCTAATGCAACAAACAAATTAAAATTTTCGATGATATCGAAAGTTTTTTTTTTGGGGTTATGATTGAAATTTTTTTCAATGATATCTGTCTTTAGTCAATCAATAAATTATTTACGGAAGAGTATAACTAAACTTTTCAGTTAAAAGACATTTATGAAATTTAGTCAATCACTAAATTAATCTTATAATATTTTACATATATCCAATTATACTTCTTTCAAATTAAAGAAATTTGATTATTCTAAAAAAAATTAAAGAAATTTCTATAAATTAAAAATTAATTATTTTTCTATAAATAATATGTATACATTTTATTTTACTTTTGACCAGATATGTATACATTTTTATATCTTCAAAGATTCATCTATCTATAACAATATATAAAAATGGTATGTGTTTTTGGGATGACTTTTTTATTATTCCAATTTTATCCTTTAAAAACTGCCACTTACTAAAAAATAATATTATATTATAGTAACAAATTTTGCTCAAATAACTCACACCGACTTTTGCAATTTAGAAGGTAGTAACAAACTTTCTTCAAATCTATAACAAAACAATATATAAAAATATATGTGTTTTTGAGATTGTATATTGTCGTTTGAAGTTTTTATTATCATGACAAAGAAGGTTGACAACTTTTTCAAGGTGTTACTTTTATTTTTTTTCAAGGTGTTACTTTAACTTTGGTGTGGACCAATGCACGTAAATTACAATTTTTATTTTGAGAAAAACTAAAAATACACAAATTAATTTAAATAAAAATTAAATTTATAATAAATCACTGTTTACAATTTATATACCTTAGCATAATCGAAAACGTGGATCATACAAAGTTTGGCTGCTAGTATCATTTAATTGTTAGAGACTCAAATCAAGAAATCTTGAAATTGTCCATATCAAATAAAATGAACATGTGCACTAGTTTATTTAAGTATTATAATATCTATTTCCTCTCTATACTCATGGGTATACTTTTTTTATTGCAATTTCTAACCACTTTTTTGTCTAGTAAAAAATGTCTAAATTTTATTTCAAGCTAATTATTTACTTTTCAGAAATAATTCTTGATCTAGTTATAATTGTAGTTGTTTAAAATTCAAAATTGGACACACTTTGGAATGATAATTTAGTGGTAAGAGTTTAGTCTTGTATTGTAACCTCAAAATGTTATGTCCCTAAAAATAAAAATGAAATATCTTCGTCTTCCCAAATTTTTCTATTTGGTAAAAAAATTATTTAACCTTAATTAAATGAACCTCTTTTATTTACACCACACAAATAGCTATTAGGGATGTCAACGAGCGCAGATTGAGAATATGATACTTTCACACTTCCGTTTCCACCATCTAAAATACCCCCATTCTCATTCTCCACTCGAAAAGAATTTTTTCCTCATCTCCATCACTTCATAACCCCACAGTTCCTACGATGATCCATCAAGATTAACAAAATATCAAATTTCTATTATTGTCAACGAATACTTGTTGTAAAAAAAAAGTTTAATCATAAAATAAATAGAATAAAAATATTGTTGTGCACCGCATATAAATAAAATTTATACATATATTGTGTGCAAATATACATAAATATCTCACACACACACACACACATATATATATATGTTATTTTAATAAAATATTCAAAGACGGAGTTTTCATAGAGCGGAGAATAGAATCTCATCCTCGTGTCCAAAAGTTTCACAATTGTATAATTTTGGCCTTCCAAATTTCAATTGCTTGATTTTAACCTCATATTTTTCACAATTGCTCGCTTTTGGTCTATAAATTTCATTTGCTCGATTTTGACTTCTCAAATTTACTATTTTTGCATTTGTTAGTTCCCATTGGCTTTTTTCACTGAAAAATTACTTGAAAAATAAAATTTATCTCTGAGAAGATTTTTTCTTATTGACCCTTTGTCTATTCAGATCAATAAATGACATGTGATACCTTAAAATTAACCAATAACTTATGCATAACATTTTCAAAGTAAACCAATTTAAGACATTGCAAAGCCTGTGCTATTCCATCCGTTTGTATGAGTGAAATTTGATTTCTTTAAAGTGAGTAAAATGTAAAATAAAAAATTAAGTAATGTTTATTTCGACAAACTTATAATTTGTTATAATGTACTTGCATCCTTTATCATTGATTTGTTAAGCAATAATCTATAATAATCAAGTTATTCTCTAAAGTGACATCGTCATCACTTTAGAGAAGTCATAAGTCAAATCCATGTGAGTGAGAACAAAATTTAATGATAAATTTAAACTAAAACCTCTAATTAAACTTGAAAATACTCTTAATATCTCATCCAAACAAAGTAGTTTTTTTTGAGTAAGAATAATTTCATCTCAACAACTTAGATGAATAAAAGTCTCGCAAAGGTAGCTTAGTTGATACATATCAAAAATATTATTAGAGGGAACAAAGTTCAAATTCATCTAAAAATATTTTCATGAAATTATAGGATGACAAATGTGATTTAGGGAGATAAATATGTTTTTTTTTTTTTTTTGAGGGAAATAAATATGTTATGTTACCAAATAAAGAATGTTGGTTTGAATGGTCGTTAACATGTCCTCTTTCAGTCAACTGTTACTCCTACCTTATCCTTATTCCCTCCAAATTCATCCCAACAAACACCATCCACCTCCCTCCGCCGCCACCACCACCACCATCACCACTGTCGCCACAGAACCCCGTTCTCCTTCCGTATGGATCGACCACCTTCGCTCTCAAGCCCAATCCCCCTCCTCCTTCCACCAAGCCATCTCCACATACATCAACATGGTCACCGCCGGCGTCCCCCCAGACAACTTCGCTTTCCCTGCCGTCCTAAAAGCCACCGCCGGAATCCAAGACCTTAACCTCGGAAAACAGCTCCATGCCCATGTCTTCAAATTCGGCCAAGCTCTCCCTACCGCCGTCCCAAACTCCCTTGTCAATATGTATGGCAAATGCGGTGACATTTACTCCGCACGCCGCGTGTTCGATGAAATTTCCAACCGAGATGATGTCTCTTGGAACTCCATGATTAACGCTGCGTGTCGGTTTGAGGAATGGGAGCTTTCACTTCACCTTTTCCGGTCAATGTTGATGGAGAATGTGGGACCCACTTCGTTCACATTGGTCAGTGTAGCTCATGCTTGTTCCAATCTGGGTAATGGATTGTTACTTGGGAAGCAAGTTCATGCTTTTATGTTGAGGAATGGTGATTGGAAAACTTATACTAACAATGCTTTGGTAACAATGTATGCTAAATTAGGTAGAATTTATGAAGCTAAGGCTTTGTTTGACGTGTTTGATGACAAAGATCTGGTATCTTGGAACACTATTATTAGTTCTCTTTCTCAAAATGATAGATTTGTGGAAGCATTGTTGTATTTACATGCTATGCTTCAAAGTGGTGTTAGGCCTGATGGGGTTACCTTGGCAAGTGCTTTGCCTGCATGTTCTCATTTAGAGATGTTGAATTGGGGAAAAGAGATACATTCGTTTGTATTGAAGAACATTGATTTGATGGAGAATTCTTTTGTTGGTAGTGCTTTGGTTGACATGTATTGTAATTGCAAGCAACCTGAAAAAGGTAGGTTGGTTTTTGAAGGGAACGTTAGGAGGGCGGTTGCGGTTTGGAATGCCCTGATTGCTGGTTATGCACGAAATGAGTTTGATTATGAGGCTATAGAACTTTTTGTTGAGATGGTTTTTGAGTTGGGTTTAAATCCGAATTCCCTGACTTTAGCAGGTGTTTTGCCTGCTTGTGTGCGGTGTGATGCCTTCTTGGACAAAGAAGGGATTCATGGTTGTGTAGTGAAATGGGGTTTTGAGAAGGATAAATATGTGCAAAATGCACTAATGGACATGTATTCCAGAATGGGTAGGGTAGAGATCTCAAGGAGTATATTTGGAAGCATGAATAGTAGAGATATAGTGTCTTGGAACACGATGATTACTGGTTATGTTGTTTGTGGGCGCCACGATGATGCACTTAATCTTCTGCATGCCATGCAGAGAAGTCCAGAAGACAATAGGATTAACACATTTGATGATTATGCGAATAATGAAAGTGTTCCCCTTAAGCCGAATTCGGTGACTCTAATGACTGTGCTTCCTGGCTGTGCTGCCTTGGCTGCACTTGGGAAAGGGAAAGAGATTCATGCTTATGCTGTTAAGCAAATGCTTGCGACGGATGTGGCTGTTGGAAGTGCACTAGTTGACATGTATGCAAAATGTGGTTGCTTGAATTTATCTAGGATAGTATTTGAGCAAATGTCTATAAGAAATGTTATTACATGGAATGTTCTTATCATGGCTTATGGGATGCATGGGAAAGGGGAAGAAGCTTTGGAGCTTTTTAGAAGAATGGAAACAGAAGGAGACAACAATAGGGATATAAGGCCTAATGAAGTGACCTATATAGCTATTTTTGCTTCTCTTAGTCATTCTGGGATGGTGGATGAAGGCCTTAAATTATTCCATACAATGAAAGCTAAACATGGGATTGAACCAACACCTGACCATTATGCTTGTCTTGTGGACTTGCTCGGACGGTCAGGCCGGATTGAAGAGGCGTATAAGCTGATCAAGACAATGCCATCCTTTATGAACAAAGTAGATGCATGGAGCAGCTTGCTAGGTGCCTGCAAAATCCACCAGAATATAGAAATTGGTGAAATTGCAGCAAAGAACCTATTTGTCTTGGAGCCAAATGTGGCTAGCCATTATGTACTATTGTCCAACATTTACTCTTCAGCTGGACTTTGGGACCAGGCAATGGATGTTAGGAAGAAAATGAAAGAAATGGGAGTAAGAAAAGAACCTGGATGCAGTTGGATTGAGCATGGTGATGAGGTTCATAAGTTTTTGGCAGGGGATGTTTCGCATCCACAAAGTAAAGAGCTTCATGAATATCTTGAAACTCTGTCACAAAGAATGAAAAAGGAGGGATATGTACCTGACACGTCTTGTGTACTTCACAATGTTGACGAGGAAGAGAAAGAAACTATGCTGTGTGGGCATAGTGAGAGATTGGCAATAGCTTTTGGCCTTTTAAATACTTATCCTGGAACTACCATTAGAGTTGCTAAAAACCTTAGAGTTTGCAATGACTGCCATGCTGCCACAAAATTCATATCAAAGATTGTGGACAGGGAAATCATTCTTAGAGATGTTAGAAGGTTCCATCATTTCAAAAATGGAACTTGCTCTTGTGGGGATTATTGGTGAAAAGTGAATAGTAAAAAAGTTTATTCTTTCTAATCAATTCACCTATCCCCATTTTTCCTTTTCCTTCATTAATGAGAAATGCACCGTTACAACTTTATAGTTACACAATTTGGATAACTAACAATCTGTATTGAATCTCATTTGTATACGCTAAGGGACTACTTTCCACCCACGTTTTCTAGATAACCACACATGTTTTAGAAGTCTACTTTCAAATGACATAAATTTTCCGGAAGTACACTTTCAGACGGCACAAATTTTTGTTTTTTCGGATATGTACCTGAAGGCTGAAGTCATGTTGAAGTGGGGAAAGTTTATTTTATCTGTTGAATCTTTGTTAAGCTGTTGTTTCTCTTAGTTCTTTATTACCAAAGCCCAATTCTCCAAACTTTATTACAACTAGTTATATCTGAAATGATCTATAACCATTTTGCTTGCTCCTTTTGCTATGCTATTTTGCAAAAGACATTTTAAAATTCTAACCTCAGACATTGGGTAAGCTGCCACACCTTTGGTTCCGAATCCAATGGCAACAAGTCTCATAGTTCAGAATAATAATAAGCTCAAGCCGGTTTTTGGACCTTAAGCAGGAAATCAATGATTGTCAAAGGTGTAATGATTGTAAGAAAATCCAATGATCATAACTATGAGTTTGTTGAGACAGGGGGATACAATGGAGTAAAGGAGAAAACTGTTAATTTACAGATCATCAATTGTAGAGTTTGGGGTGGTAGAATGAATGAATGATCAACATGCAAAAGTTGACACGGAAGACGCGCGAGGATGTTAACGTTGGGGTTGTGTTTTATTGCAAGTAGGTGCTACTTTGCTCGATACATTAGGAAGGTAAAATTGAGAATCAGGAATCAACAAACATATGACAGTCTCTTGACGTCTGAGTAGAAACGAGAAGTATGATCGGAAGCTTT
The DNA here is from genome assembly GCA_030408175.1 of Trifolium repens. Classification (NCBI taxonomy): domain Eukaryota; kingdom Viridiplantae; phylum Streptophyta; class Magnoliopsida; order Fabales; family Fabaceae; genus Trifolium; species Trifolium repens. The sequence continues at coordinate 16,118,235 of CP125839.1, read as the reverse complement.
GGTATTTGAATTGCTAAAGAGGTTAGATGTTTGAGTTATCATCAATATGTCGATGTTGATGGTTAAAAACAGAGGCAGCTCAATATAAGCAATAAAAGGAAAAGATGCCGGAGAATCTCAAGAACGACTATGCTCAAAGATGGGTAGGACTAATTTGTTGAATCTGAATGGATGCAATTAAAATAAGACACATAGGTAAAAGAAAACATAGCTAAAAACACAAGATAAAACATATCATGTTACTTCCATCCCATTTTTTCCGATGTTACTTGAATCTTAGCTATGTGTTTTGTTTTGTGTTTTTATCTATGTCTTTTAGAAAATCAAGATTGTTATATAATGCTTGTATACTTTCACCTTATTCTAAATTTCGCCTTATTTTGCTATTAAAACGCAGTCATTAGCTTCCATAAGTTGTGTAGTACTTTCCATAATTCCATTGTGGCTTTCATGGGAGAAGAGTGCATTTATGTTGTTTTCTCCAGTTGTACTTTTATACCAGTGAACAGGTAACAAGGTCTTTGATATGTTTACAGTTATTATTATCATATAAGTACGGTTTTACAGTTCTTTTCCGATACAACAAAATTAATATAACAGAATAGAATCTGAAATCATTGGCTAAACTAGTGATAGAGGTACATAACAATGTTACAATTTTTGTGTGGCAAATTGGCAATTGTACAGTTAGTATATTGGAAATCAGAACCTGAATCCAACAAAAATATACAATCACTGTAGCTTTGAATTCTCCGTTGCATCCAAAGAAACTACTAAGAAAATTGCCGTGCGAACAAAGGACATTACATAATATTACTTGTATCATTAGAGAAATGTGCAGACTGAACATACAGCTTGGATCAGAGTAAACAAAAGCAGCAATACAGCAGTAACAGTAGATGCTATTTTCCAAGGAGTGTTGAAGTACTCATGTACAAAGATAGCCTTATATTTATTGCTAGGGTTTTCATAGAAACCATTTAACCTATAACATATAGATAGATATTTTGAATTGAGTATAGGCATTGCTAAATTTTTGCAAAGATTGTTAACCATTGTAGCAACTGCATTAGTATCACACATCCAATTCACAATAATTTTCTTCTCAACTAAGATGCTCACATCTTTTTCTGTATTAATAAGAAAATTTAAGATACTGAAGTACTGAGAAATGTAAGATGAATCTTGATCTGATATGTGACATTCTTCAAATGCCAATATATTCCTCATGAATATCTCTGTTGTATCATGAACATGAAAACATGGCATTTTCAACACACCCTTATCATCAAAATTCAAGTCAAGTAAGCATTTACTTTCACTTACATCGAATACTAATCCTGCTTCTGATAATTGACTCACACTGTATACATGTTCTATTGCATCTCCCATTTCGTCTTTTACAAAATCAAATGATGATGGTAACAAAAATGTTCTTAGAAGATCTGTGAAGTGTTTCGGACACAACACTCTTTCTGAATTTGAATTTATGTTCTGTATGTTGAATTCTTTAAAATAATGTATAGTAATTGTAATAAATGAGGGAAATTCAAGATTTATACCAGAAAATTTGTATATATCTTCGAGAACAAAAAAAGGTAGCTGATTTTCAAGGAGTACTAAGTCGCGTTTAATGTCACTATGTAACCAAGGTTTTAATAATATAGGGTCATTTTTCATCCAATTTTTGTATATAAAAATTCTAAGAAAATGTTCAATTATGAAGCATGCATCAATTATAATGATTTTTAAGAAATCATTACTGTTAAAGCTAATAAGTCCTGCATAACAACTTCTAATTCTATTTTCCCACTCTTCAAGTTTTAAAACAAAATCATCCAAACATAGTTTTGTTCTATTTAGAAATCCCTTGAGATATTTGAGTTTGAGTTCTTCCATTTGGTGCAAAATGTTTTCACTATTACTTGAGCCATGTGAATTGTGAAAAGGACCAATGGAAATAATTTGAGGTGTATAAGCTTGTGGATTAGCTCGGTGAATTCTTTCTGGTACTTTGTAGATGTACTGCTCATGGATTCCAGAAAATTCTGGAAGAGTCACTCCTTTAAGCATTTCAACCAATTCATCCTTCAATCCACTCACATAACCATTTGGTTTCGCTTCCATTTTCTAAAAATATTCATAAATTCAAAATGAGTTAGCTTATCAGCTATTTGCTATTTTTTACGAAACAAAGCTTAAATTGTCTTGAAGTAGTATCAAGATATAGAAAGAGGTAGTTATTCAGTATATTCCTTCTTTTATCCATAGAAGTGCTTAATCTTCAATAAACATTGCTTATATTAAGCAAAATCAGGCCTAAAAAGCTACTTAGTAAAATATTTCTTTGACAGTTACTTAACTAGTGAAGTTATCCAATAAGATATATGAAACAAATTATCAATAATTCTTATAAAGAATTGAAAGAGACAAAAAATAAAATAAAATAAAACAGATACAAAAAAAAAAAAAGAGGAACCTGAATGTTGAAATAGTATTAATCTTGAGTAGTTTTGGTTAAGTTGGAGCAGAACTCAACTCTACTCTCTCAATATTCCTTTTGGATTGGTCTCATTCTGAAATGTTCCAAGATAGAATGGCTGTGATATTTTGAAGCTAAAATCTGTGGCTTCAGTTAACCAATCAATAAATGGAATAAGTCAACCCTCAATCTAGGTAATGCAAGCAAATCCAGTCTTCAATAGCATGCACTACATTAATACTCCCTCAAAATTCTTTTTACTAAATTCATTGCATAACTGATGTATCTGGTCCAGACTAGATACAACTGTTATTCAATGAACTTTAAAAAAGAATCTTTGCTTATATATGAGATTGAAGGGAGTACTTTGTAAAATAAAATACTCTTCTGTCCCATAATAACTGGCTTGTTTGACCATTTCACACACATTAAGAAAAAGGAATTTTTTATTTTTTTTTACTAAAGTACTCTTATTAAGTATATCTATAGATTCACAAATTATGAAAAATAATGAAACTAATTACTAACACATTCTTTGATACATTTCTTTTGGAATAACTTCTTTTCATTCTTTTTTTGTTTCATGTTCTATCATTTGTTTACAATCTCAAGATTAAAACTTTTCTTTCATTTTTCATATTAAAAATATTTTCAACCTTTTTCTATTCAAAGTTGAGTATATATTTCAGTTTTCTCTATTTCCATTTACTAGAGAATCAAAATCTCAGCATGTCATTTAGCTTCCATCAGTTGTTTAGGACTATCCAGTTTCCATAACTCAAGCTTGCTTTCATGGAAGAATAGGTTTATGCTGTTTTCTGCAGTTGCACTTTTAAACCAATGAACAAGTAATAACGTCCTATGATCGAACGATCGCTCTATGGTTATCGAATAACTAGTACACTTCTTTCCTGATACAACAAAATGAATATAACATAATACAATCTCAAACCATTGGCTAAACTAATGATACATGATTAAAAGTACACAATAATGTTACAAAACTTTAATGGCTATTGTACAGTTAGTAGATTTTAAATCAAAACAGTATTTGTTCTTGATAAATCTCCAATGCTAGGATAACTTTCTCTATCAATAATTTTCGGTGCAATCTATACCTGTATCACATTCACATAGATAAAAAAATTATTACTAGAAGGTTAAGATGCTAATGAAATTCAATATTACAAAGCTTATGAAACTGCTAGATGATGTGAATTCGACATACTTTATTGCAGCTTCAAGAGTTCTTCTAGCTTCGGGCGATGCATCTGTGGTCATTAAACGTAAACTAAGTATTAGCTTTAGCTTTAGCTTTTTTTAATCTTAAAAAGATCATAAAGAAGCTTCTTTTCATCATAAAAGCAAAAGTCGAATTAACCACGCAGTGCTATTGCGAAATATAAGGGCATGTTTACTTCAGGTGTTTCATGTTTCTATTTCCACTTATAAAATATATACTCCCTCCAGTCTCATATATAAGCAAAATTCTTTTTTCAGGTGCATTGAATAACTGATGTATTTGGCTCAATGAACCTGAAAAAGGAATCTTTGCTTATATATGAGATCAGAGGAGTATTGGAGAGGACATTATGAAATTTCTTGAAAGAATTTTAGAAGTAGAAACATGGCACTGATTGTCGGCGTCGGCGTCGATGTCAGTTTCTACTTTCTTTCTAGCATCAATAGATGAACATTGAATTTACCTAATAATTTATGGTCTTGCTTAGAGGTGGTAGCAAATTCTGCGAGCATTTTTTTGCATTCTTGTTGTAATGCCTTAACAGCCTTCCTTTCTTCACTTGGGATTGGAGGAATATCTCCGTCCGACCATGTTGGCAATGTTCGTGCTGCAGCTATGACCGCTCCATCAACAAAAGTATCTCCAGCGTTTGATAGAACTTCTGCTAAGAATTTCATATTGATGTCCTAAATAATTCTGATTTGAATATAGAATAGTGTAACAAAGTAGATTACAGAATTGAAAGTAACATTAACATTACTCGTACCGTTACGATAATACTCTTCAGGTAGGCCTGATATGTTGAAGACTGACAAGAAGGAATCCAAATGGATTCGTGCATTGCCTGAGAATTTTATCGCATCCCAAGGATTCTGCAAATTCAAGTGACTTTGAGAACTAAATTTTCAAAACTCTATGGATCAAATAGCAAACTTGTATAAGTTTAAATGAATTATTCATTGAACAATAATGAAAATACTTCGAAGAAGCACACCTGCACATATATAGTGACAGCGAGCATAAAAAAATAACAGATGCTAACAAATTTAAATTTATACCAACTTTCTTAATTTTTGTGATTTAATGAATGAAGACCTATATTTCAGGACGGTGACAGTTTATAGTTTGAACTGTCTTATAACTTTTAAATATTTCTGACATCCCCAATTGGATATCATGTCCTGTCATCAGCCGACAATCTTTCAGCACAAAGAGCATAGAAGAATACAGAACCTTCTGTTATCAAGGTTTAGGAGAAAAAGAAAGTTACCACTGGCGATGAAAATCCATATCTTAGCATTAACATGTCATTCTTCTGCGCACTCATGTAATCAACTGTCATCTGTTACAATTTTTGACAACATAATCAGGATATCCATGTCACACAATGAAATAGCTAAAACGGTAAAATTTAGAAAATTGGAGATCCCGTATTCAAGATTTTAGAAAATAAGGGAAGGTTTGAGTGTTCCTAGTTCCTTTATTATACTAAGCCTACATTGAAAACTTGACATTTCTCTGACATGTAGAGTTTCGCTTCATTTTACATGCATGCTATCTGTCTATATTTCTCCTTTCTGTGCAGAATTTTATCTATCTAGTTTAGGACAATCAATCAATTATATACTTATAAGAATAAATACAAAATCTGCACTAAGTATTAAGTAACGTCTAATATAAGCGAGGAATCAAGAAAAGCATATTTCACAGAACTATAAAATGATTTACCTCATCTCCCTTTCTAATCTGTTGTCCAGCATTTATAAGAACCTCAAGCATCCTGTCCTTAAAACGCCAATGGAAAAAACAATTTGGCTCAAATGAATGGTTCAACATATCTGAAAAGCAAGACAAAAGACTAATTTAATCAGTTAGCTCAGTTGTTTTTATCAAAACGGAAAGAAAAACTTCACATCAACAGCAACAAATGCACGAGTACAAAAATGATAGCATAGTTAGTTCGACCATTTGAAATGAACAAAACTTACCGGCATAAGGAATCAACATATTTGCCTCTTGAGTTAGTGCACACATTCTCATTTGCATATTGATACATCGTGACTGTGCAATTCCTACTGCCCAAATAAAACGTTGTGGTTCACGAGCAAGACGTTTTACTTTTAGAGGCACACCACTATGCTGAACAAGATTCACACAATTTGTTACGAATAAAAACTAAGTGATATGCACAATGGAAGACTAACAGTTTCAACAAGGACAATTTGCTAATTACCCAATTCTTCTCCCAAAACTCTAAGGCTCGCCGTTGTTGAATTCTCACTTTAGAAGCAAGATCGGGATCCTGCAGCTCCAAAAGTTCCTCCTAGATATACAAATCAACACGAGATGTCGTAAAGCTGTTTCGAAAACTTCAAAATAGAAAATGAAGACTCAAATATTTTCGCAGAAAAATCATGAAACAAACTCAAAAGGTGGAAGTTGAAATATTTACTAAATAAAAAATGTTCCTTCAATTTCAAGAATCGATCAATAATAATAATAATAATCTCATAAAAGCGATACATCTAATATGAGCTAAATATCAACCAATGTTTTGATGATAAAATAATAATTTTTTACACACCTCTGTAGCTAGAAGTAAGCTAGTACTTTCATCTGCACTTGGTAAGAAATCGCCGTAATACTGCCAAAAGTTGTCTTTGCAGTCAAATGAGAACAAGAGAAGGCATGCTAATCTTAAATCCCAATCTGTCTGCCACAAAGATTTACACAATTACATTAAGCAGATAACTCAAAAAAATTAACAAGGGTTTTGAATTTTGCACTATATAGTACATGTGACGGTTAAAATAAAAGGTGACGTAAGGGTTGCATTTAAATTTAATTATTTATTATGAAAACAATCAATAATATCATATTTTGAACTAATGACTTCAGAGGAGAATTCGCAAATTACCTCTGGATTTGTTGAATTGATAATATCAAATATTGGATGACCAAGCGGAATTATATCAGGGAAAAACATCCATGGGAGCTTCTTGCTTATGGTTAGCATCAATTCGAGAGGAATTTCCATTATAACCTGCCCAAGTACATCATTACGGAAAACAGTCATGAAGAATGTTATACAAGTAATAACTAACTATGCAAAATAAAACATCAAGTTGATTATATGTGCAGTTATTATCATATGTGCTGCCACTTATAGCAATCTCAAATGAGGCTACTCACCCTTGGTCGACGAAGAGGTTCGACATCTTTAGAAGCATACACACCAAAACCATTTGGCCCTTCCTTAAAATCAACTCCATAAGCTCGCATACTTCGGACGTATCCTATCCTGTAGAAATCAGGATCCACAGGCTCCAACTAGAGGGAGAAAAGAAAGTTAACACGAAGAAACAAAAAGAAAAACAGAAAAAAAAATAAAAAATCTCATTCTCATCATAATAGAAGACCCTTTAAAGAATCCATCCCCTTTAAAGAATTCATCCAAAGACTGGCCTTTTAGGAAAAAATATACTGAATCTCCAAATTATGTGTACTCTAAGCATATCCGAGGTTTTAAATTACAATTGCAGTCAAAGTTATGCAGAAATCCTTGAAAATGTAGAAAAATGCAGACAATTATAGTACCAACAACAGTTTAGATTGACAGACTGACAATGTTCGACACTGACACAACACTAAAACACGTGGTTACATACAATGATTACCATTTTCTGAAATTAATATTACAGTTTACATGTCGGGGTATGTGTCATGTCGGGTGTCCATGTCCATGTCATGCTTCATAACATAAAAAGAATTAGATAGGGCAGCAATTGCAGTAAAAAGAGGTTTCTAAAATGCTGACATTGCAGTTACAATCACGGTCGAAGACATTTGTTTAAAACCGTGGAAACAACACTCACTCTACTCAATCAATAATCTGCATATATAAGCCAATTTAACAGGTGTAGACCTTGTTTGGTTAAACAGATAAATTAAGCATTTATCATATAAGTGCTTATCTATAAGCTACTTCCATAACAAAAAAATAAAGTCAAATCATTCTAACATTAGCTATAAATAGTTTTCATAAGCTCGAGCTTACGAAAATAAGCCGAAAATAGCTTATGGGAATATCATATAACCTCTCCCAAATAGTCACATAAGTGTTTATGTCTCCAGATAAACTAAAATAAGTCAATCCAAACCGCGCTCGGCTCATAGTCCTAGTTGTTACTTTCAAACTATAAATAAACAACAAAACAAAAGCATTATAAACAAGTAAGTTGCAAAATGGGTTTTACCTCCGGAGGTGAATCATCAACCTTAGGAGGCTGAAGCAATGGAAATTGAGCAGCTTCAACAGAAGCTGCTTTAACAGGATGTACTTTGTGTTCAACAGAAGAGCCAAAAGAGTAATTGGGTCGCCACAAATAGCCATGGCGCAAACCTTTAAACTGTATATATAGGAATTAAACCTGCATTAGTAAAAGAGAAGAAAAAGATGTAAAAATGGAAAGGGAAAAGAAGTGAACTTGAACCTGGGTTTTTGAGAAGAAACATGGTGGTGTTGATTGGTAAAGTGGAAAAGAAGAAGCCATTGAATCTGTGATGGTGATGATAATCAAAGTGACAGAAAGAGAGTGAAGAAATGGTGACAGACAACGTTATCCAGCAGCATTTTATGTTCCTCCGAGGTAACACTCTTTGTTAAATTTTGATGATTAAGGAATGATGTCACGTGACTAACAAATAAGATGGTAAGTGGGGTGGAAATAGCAACTAAAAAAAGTGAATTATTGATAAATTCTAATATGGAAATAATCTATAATGGATTATGTCGATAAAAATGTTTAAAATATTAATAACGATGATTACGGTTAGTTTTAATAGATTTCAAAAATATATCAAATGATTTTATATTTTGTTAAAATTGAATACGAAGGATCTAATACGAAGGACCTGTATGATATAAATTTGGCTAAACTACATATTTGATTTTTACGTTTATTTTAGGTTTGAATTTGATCACTTACATTTAAAAAGTTTCAATTTGGTCCCTTACACTTCCACTGTTTGCATAAGTTGGCCCTTTTCCATCAGTTTTGTCATTAATACTGTTTCAATTGAACATGTGTTCACATGTTTGTCCACATATGCAAACTGTCCGCCACATATGACAAAATTGAAGGAAATGACTAAATTGTAACCTAAAATAAACGTAAGGGAACAAATTGAAACTTTTGAAACGTAAGGGATCAAATTGAAACCTAAAATAAATGTAAGAGACCAAATGTGTTGTTTAGCCTATAATTTTTTTGTGAATTTTGTAAAATTTATATTCACTAAATTGTTATTTAATTTGAGCGGTGTAATATCAGTCAAATGTTTTATCAGTGTAATTTGATCCGTCTCTAATGACTTTTGGTAATTATATTGATTTCTAGATCATTTCAATTTATTTTAGGTAGAATTTTGATGTTTTTATCATAGTCTAGGAGGAAATTGCATAGCATTGCAGATGACTTGTAATAGAAGGAAAAATAGTATCACAGATGACTTGTAATAGAAGGAAAATTAGCAAGATTTTGGCATTTTAACTCCTATTATTAACGTGGGGGAAGGGATGCTAGCGCGGGGCGCTCATTTTGTGTTCATCGTCTTTCTTCATTCTGTTGAGAGCGCCTAGGCGCTGGGAAGCTAGTATGAGGCACATGCCAGCTGACGCGAGGCGCTTTTGTCTGATCCAGATTTTCATATAAAAAAGGATCTTGACAATTGTGAAGTGGTTCCAAATTTTGCTTGAGTTTTGAAGATTCTCTCGTATCTTTATCACATATGCATTGATCTCTAGGCTAATTGTTCAATTCTGCAACTTGATTTTGAAACGCTTTGCAAGATGGGTAGTAATTGTTCCATTACTTTTGACGTTGAGGATATTGTCTATACTGTAATGCCCCAATATTTTTATTGCATATTATTGATTTATTATTTGATAATTAAATTCTATAGTAATATTAATTATTTTATATTCTATTTATTTTATTTGATGAAATGATGGTTATTTTAATTATGTGAAAATAGTAGCAAACTATATAGTTTTGATTTTATTCTAAGCTCACGCCTAGTCTCTCCCCTTAATTAGTGCCCTTAATTTCATTGCATTGTTGATAATTAAATGGAAAAGAAAGTTGACCTCTCTTTTGATTTTATAGTATTAATTAATAAAAATTAAGAGAAACATTTGAGAGTTATTATCATTTATATGATATGAATGACATTTAAAATTAAACTTAACTGCCACATTTAGCCACGCGAGATTACTTTCATGATTTCCCTATTAAACGGTGTAAATTTATGAATGATATTTGTTCACAAATTATCCCAACTCATACCCTGCCTTTTGATAACTAAAAGAGAAGAATTGCCCCTCCTCCTTCATGTAAGCCTCACGCTAATTTAAAGATTAAGAGTCTCACACCATTCTCTTGATTTTCCAAGTCTCTAACAATACACCGCCATCATCTTTAGTTCATTGAAATTATTTGAAGTCTCCCAAGTTAAGGACATGTAGTTCTCTGTTTTCAATAGTCGGATGATCGAACAAAACTCGAGAGTGAGATATATCACATGTGCCCTGTAGAGGCGAAAACGATGAGTTGTGCTTGGAAGGAAAGCAGCTAAGGTAAGGGTTTTTTCCCTATACACTCATACTGCGTAGGGATGTGTTGTGAGATAGTAGTAGAATCTTTGTCATTTGAAAGAATTAAAATGAACTAATTTAAAGAAAAATAATTTGATTATTTTGGGTGATTATTGTGTGTTCTGTTATAAATGACTTTATTTGACTTTTATGATGTTGCCGTTGTCAATCTCATTTGATATTGTTTGTTGATGTTTTTATTAAGCCGCTGCTAATGATGTTGATAAAATGACGGTGTTAATGATGTTGTTGTTGTTGTTGAGTCTCATGATATGATCATGCATTCATTCAAGGTGTTGAGAATGACGTTGTTTACCGGTGTTGTATAAATGGTGTTGAGAATGACGTTGCTTACCGGTGTTGTATAATTGGTGTTGAGAATGACGTTGTTTACCGGTGTTGTATAAACAGTGTTGAGAATGACGTTGCTATTGGTACCACATGCATCTAGCGAGTCTAGGCACATTGCATACATTTTATTGAAGTTGTGTTTTATTTAAATTAATGAAGTTGCGTTTTATCTATTGAGTGTGCTTTATGTCTTAAATGCTCTCATGTATATAATTTGTTAATTGTGAGTTGTGTTGTTGTATCCCTTTGGTGATGTTCTAATGTATTTCGGTATATGATTGATTACGAGATATCCGCCTACTTTTTGGAAAATAAATAATTATATATTTTTCTAAAATCTTTTGATTGGTGAAGTGTTTTGTTATTATTTTATGACATTTTTCTTACGGTGGGTATGATTCAATTTGGATAAGGAAATTGACCTTTACATTTAACATTTTAGGTACCGAAGAAGATGCTTGTTTGATGATTTGATTTGAAGCATGTGCGGGGCAAAAATGGGTTTTCATAAATTGAGAATTTTATGTAATGTAATAGTCCGTTGAGACGCTTATCCTATTTTAAACTATTTTGTAAATAAAGTTTTTTTTTTTTAATAACTTATTTTTTTTTAAAATTCGGGCTGTTACATATACCATTTAAAAAAAAGTACAGGCATGCCAACTGTCATGATAGCTACCTTTCTACTTTATCCTTTCCAAAAATCAAACATTTTTAGAATCTTTCATGTCTCATAAAGGTTTGTGCTTCTGAAGTCTAACTCACCCATAATCTGTTGTCCCAGAGTCTGGTACTCCCAGACTCTGTTTCTTCAGAACTTGATGCATCTAGGGTGTGAACTTCATACTTTGATGAGAGTTTCAGAGTCTAGTTTTGAGCTTCTAGCTTCTCTTGGATGATTAAGTGCACGTGTAAATTTTTATCTACTATTTCTGCTCACTTAAAGAAATATTAGCATATCCAATAATACTTTTAATACTTTGTTATTATCAAAACTATTTGGGAGCAACAGTTCTTCCTCTACAGAGAAGATCATCTCATCAGCTATGGAACAACTAAGCGCGCTAAAAAAGCTGACTTAACTGAATAGTCACCGACTTAATCCATTACATCAAGGTTTCTAGTGGACAAATTTACTTTTAAGATGGATAATTTGTGTCCGGAGTTCAAACTTTGGTGCTAATATATAGTAATATTCCTACCAATTGCGATAATTAAGCTCAAAGGACTAAGTGTATTCTTCTTTACTCAATAATAACCCTTAACTTTGTAACTTGATCTATTACTTTTATCAAGAAATTAGAACAAAATGTTATTGCTCTTCGGAATCCAAAAGTGAGTGTTTGGTACGCTTAAATTATAATTTAAACATAAATTTATGACAAAAATTGTACATATAAATTTTTTGGTGTTAAAATTGTGCATATTTGTTAATCTCTAGTCAAATTGTTGAAATATAAAAGACTTAGTGGTAGAAGCTAACACTTCTATCTAGGGGTGGACAATGGGTCGGTTTGGGTCGGTACGGGCTCAAAACCACCAACCGGCCCAACCCCCGGGTGGAGAATAATGGCCCATTCCGAACCGTTTTAGAGTCCGGGTCAGACGGGTTCGGTTCAAACGGGTCGCGGGTTAGATGAATGGTTCCAAACGGTTTCAGATCCAGTAAAAAACCAAAAAAAAAATCCATAAAATATCATGAAATGAGCAAAAATTATAGTAGTAGTGAACATGATGAAGCGAAAAAATGAACAGATCTCAAGTAGACAACATGAAAACATAATAAAATATGGCGTTGTTGCTGCTGCTACTTGTCTATTAGAGACATGGGAATGAAACTTGAACAAGGCTAAAGGATAGACTTCAAGTAGAAAAAGAGAGATGAGAAAGAACAAAATGAACGTGAGGGTGAAGGGAGTAACTAGACTTGCTTGTTAGTATCACACCACACAATGTTTCTGTCTATTGGTAGTGTTAGTGCTCTTGAAATGTGGGAGAGAGAGTAAAGTTTGAGACTATAGGTAATTGAAATAGACCCTTTATTTAATGTCATGTTTTGTTTGTTTGTGAGTTCCAATAAATAAAAAGGCAAACTTTTCAGAGTTTCTCTTGAAACTAGGCAAAACTTTTAAGAGTTGCATAAATAAATAAATAATAACTAATGATGCATCGGTTCGGTTCGGTCACCGATGGATCTAAACAGACCAACCGACCCGAACTGAATAGACCCATTAGAACCCTGTTTTTGATCCGGTTCAGCCCATAAATCTGAAATAAACCGGCCCGATGCACTCAAACCGGTTCGGTTATGTCAGTCTGGTTCGGATGGTTTGGTTCTGTCCACCCTTGTATCTAACCATTACTTGCTCTAGAAGTTTCTATTAGTGTGATAGCTTAACTAACTTTCCCGCTTTTTGTAATTAACTAGTTAGCTTAGTTAGTGTGTGAGCTAGTGTAGAGCTGTTATGGTGAACCTTCTCTGTGCCTATAAGTAGCTTCTCTTGTATCTTAGTCACATTATGTGAACAATAATGGATTTACACTTATACATTTTCTCTCCAAATATTATACTTCGATACAAATTTCTCAAAATAATAAGCTAAATAATTGTTCTATTTGATGTTAAGTGATTGTAGGATTATTTTAGCTACAAATTCTCATGTTAAGTTTATTAGAAGAGAAACGAATGAAGTCACTTATAGACTTGTATAGTTGGCTACATTTTTAACTAGTTTCTATAATTTTATCCATATTCCAACATGTATTTTTGATGTTATTTCAAATTATATGAAATTAAATGAGATAAGCCGTGTTTGCCGTAAAAAAAAACTATTTCATATTAAATCTATAAAATATCAATCAATGTTTAATTATAAAATTTGTATTGTTAGTAAAAAATAAATAAATAATATTTGTATTAATTGTTTATAAATTCTAGTAATGTATTCTTATATGACTAATTTTTTTGACACAAAACGATATTATTCATTCAAATTGATAAAGTACTTCGATGTAATACAATTTAAAATCCCTAAAACAAAAACGAATGAATATGCGAACAAACTCACAACATCCATATTAATAGCATAAAACAGAAAATTGCTTAAGCCTACATATTTGACAATATTGAAGTGTCTGGAATGTCCATGTTTTCAGATTTGTAGCGTTAACATCACCAAAGATATTGATTTTATCTGCACTAAATCGACTTTAATCTTTAAACTTGAAACAAATAAACGGCGCACAAATAAACAACAATTTCATTTAAAATGGTAAGATTCTATTAGGAGTATATAAATAAAAATGTTATTATAAATGTTGTTTCTATAAATATTCCTACTAAATTATTACCGACAATAATAATTATTCTTTTAAAGGAGAAATTTGAACTAAATCGATATCCAAAGTATAATAAATTTTTGTAAAAAAAAGTATAATAAATTTAATACTAAATTTCAATTGAATTGATTAATAAGTAAAAATAAAGTATTTTTCTTCTTCTTTTTTGAGTATCTACTTATTCTGGAATTATTCAATGCAAACAAATTGAATTGAATCAATGGAAAGTTGAACCACGCTGTTGTATTCTGAGGTACGTAGCTAGTCTTTTGGATGTGTTTTTTTTATCTCTAGTTAGTATTGTGGTTGTTTCTAAAGCTGCCATTATACCAAGCACTCTTGTTTAGTCTCTAGTTGGATGTGTTTTTCTTTCTCTCGTTTTGTATTTATTTTTGTGCCCATCACTCCTTGTGCTGGCCTTTTTATCAATCTATATATATATTTTAGTTGATTAAAAAAAATTGAATATCTAAATATTATGCAATGTAAATATATAATCGGGATAATAATTTTGTTTTTCGTAATAATAATAATAATAGAGTTTAAAGAACATGTATTGTCAGTGTAAATTAACTTTACACTGACAATCAATAAAAATACTTCAACCTTTCATATCATATAAAAAAATGGGGTTAAGTGGGGTGATATATGGCGAAAAACATGGTTGTAATTTGTTGACGGTGTAAAATTATTTTACATTATTTGTGCATGTTCTTTTTTACTCATAATGATATCTGCTGCATCACAACAACCGCATTTATATATATATATATATATATATATATATATATAATGTAATTTACATAGTTGACCAAAATTGACAAAAATAACAAATATCAAATTATTATATATGATTAATAAATACTATAAATGAGTATTCTATCTTCTATAAAAAAAAGAGTATTGTATCTTAAAAAAAAGGTCTAGCAGATGCATAGGAAATAATATTGTATTTTATTATTATATTGTTGTATTTAATAATTATAATTAAAAATAGGGTCTACAAAAAATAAACTTCACTAACATATATAAATTGAAGCATTGCAAAAGAGAAAAAAAGATAAACAAATTGAAAATTTTCACTAACTTAAATAAGTGAGAATACAAACGAGAAAGTTTATTTTAACAACTATTTAATTCTAGACAACTTTCATTTATACCATTCATCTATTTTTCCAATTTTTTATTACATCTCGGACTGCGTGCATTGTGAGTAAGTTGTCAAGCAGCTGTCCATTTTGAAATGTCAAAATAACACAACTCAATATAAACCCTTACTTTTTTGCAGGTGTACTCTTATTCATATCATTTGAAATGGATAGTTCAAAGAAAAACAAACAACCCTACAAGTTCACTCAGCATCAAGAAACGAAACTACTAGGGTAATGCTATTGTTTGTTGAAGAACTTTGCCTTTTATAAATTTTTGTTTGTTTTGTTCTATGTACATATATCAATTTTGCTTTTTGTTTGTTTTGTTCTATGTTCTATGCTCATGTTTTAATTAGATCTTTATTTTTTTTTTCAAGTGATTATTTGTATGTTTTAAAAAAACATTGGTAGTCTAGGTCTTTAGAGGTGGAACAAGATGGTTGTATGGTTGTTTTCTTCATTTACATTTCATTAAGTAGATTTAAAAATGACTAACATTTAGGTCTAATTTTCAGAGCAACTAATCTAAAACTTGTTACCCTTAAATCTGTAACCTAATCCACTTATGCTTAAGTTAATAACAAGATCTTTTACATGAATTGTTGGTTGATTATTAGAGTGTTCATTGAAATATGTATTATATGGTGAATTTTTTACTATTGTTTTAACTGTTGATGTTATTATGGGTTTTTTTAATATGTATATTTTTTTTTCAATGTTTAAGTTTTAGTGACCATTGTATCAAAAAGAAAAAAGTTTTAATGACCATCATAGGGGATTCTTCCTATTGTTATTATTTTTTGAGATCTCTGTTATTTGAAGTTCACTTTGGTATTTAATTTTTGGGCTAAATTATAATTATAATTTCTCTATTTTTATTTATACATGAAATTAGTTCTTTTTTTAAGCAAGTTCTTTTATTTTAAAATCATTCAATTCTACACTATTCTTGTATTAATCATTTTTAATTGTGTTTGTCTATAATTTCAAAATATAAACAAAATGAAGATCTGAATTTCATGTGCGGCAATATATTGTGTTAATTAATAAATGCAATTAATTGTTATTACACTAACAACAATTTTGTGATATTTGTCATTTCAAAATAAAGATTTTTGAAGTGTTGTCCACATCCAAATGAAGCTCAATTACAAGGATATGCCAAGGAGCTTGGAATTGAGCCTGAACAAATTAAATATTGGTTTCATAAGAGAACCCAAACAAAGGTGATATGACAAAATTTTTTGGTACTATATATATAAAATATGATGTGCAACTTCATTTAACTTTAAATTTTTATTTATGTCATTAGCTATGTTATTAACTTAGTGTGTTTTGTTAGTTGTAAGAGGATACTCCTATATCTTATTTTATATGATAGTTGAGAGGATATGAATTAGTATCAATAAATATTAAATAACTAATTAATTTGAATATTAATCATTCTGATTTGATGTGAATCATATATTTTGTTGGTTTTAGACTAAAATTATTCAATGGCTCATTTTCAGATGTGTCCACCTGAGTCACACGCTACAAAGACTACACCAAATCTTGCAAAAAAAAGAAAACGTGAAGATACATGTGTGGTTGATGAAGAATATGGTTTAGGTGATGCGAAAGAATGCGAGGAAAATCAGTCACCATTTTTAAGTGTTGCGAAAAGTGCTATGCACGAAATATTACGTCTCCTGTCTAATATTGATAAATCCTTATGGAGAAACAATATAAATGAAGAAGTTGGATTTATTCTTGATAAAAAAAGGTATATGAATTTGAATTCAATATTTTCAAAATTGATATCTTCTGATAGGCGTGAAGAGTCTTCGAAAGCAGAGCTGATAGTCCGGAGCAGCGGAAAACATTTGGTCGAATTGATTTTAGATTCGGTTAGTAATTATATAACATTTCTTATTGTTAAACACTTCAACAATTTTAGAATATACTTTGTGAAAAGTATTCTTTAGACTACAATGACACACACATACTTGGATGCACACTTTTATACGTTAATGGTCATAAAAGAATATGATATTGTTTTTTTTTATTTTGACAAAAAAAGAATATGATATTGTTATTTTCAGGAAAAATGGGCAAAACTGTTTCCAACAATTGTTTCAAATGCTAGAACTGTGAAAGTATTTAATGTTGGTGCACATGGAAATCGAAATGGAGCCTTACAAGCGGTATGTTTAATTACATCAAGCAAATTAATCTTTTTATTTATTTTTTTTACATCAAATTTGTAATTATTTAAGAATTTTTTATTATTGGTACCAACATAAAATTCTAATTGCATGCATCTCTTTAGATGGTTGGAGAAATGCACATCCTTTCACCCTTGGTACCACCTCGAGAGTTCTACTTCATCCGTTATTGTCGACAATTTAGCGATAGGGATTGGGTGATAGTTGACGTGTCAGGTGATTTCCAATTCGAGCGCGCTAATGTTCGCAATCCGGCTTACAAACTTCCCTCTGGGTGTTTGATTCGTGAAATGCCAGATGGAAAATCTAAGGTATCTAGTTATAAAAACTTTGAAACACATATATTTCTCAAAATTTAGGCCATTAGCACCCCTTTTAAGTTGTTTTTTTTAAGAGAAAAATATTATTTGTTATAGGTTACTTGGATTGAGCATGTGATGGTGAATGAAATGAGCCAAGAATTGATGCTATACAAAGATCTCATTTATGAGTATAATCCTTTTGGAGCAAAACTATGGCTTTATGCACTTCAAAGAATGTGTGAGAAAAAATATTTTTCTTCAATTGAATATTTTCCCAAACATGAAAATGATAGAGGTTAGTATCATCACAATTTTTGTTCCAAATATATAATTTAAAGGATGTGTATTGTCAGTGTAAACTAATTTTACACTGACATTCAATGAAAATTAATCTTACCACATCGCACACACGATTAATTGATATTATGTTACTCTTTATTCAGAGATTAGGTCAAAAGAAGGGAGAAAAAGTGTGATGAACCTTTCTAATCGAATGATTCAAAGCTTTTGCAAAGATTTGAACAGGGCAAAGATGAACCATATTTTGACACATGACACAAATGAATATAATATTCATTTAACTTCAGAGATTACTAACCCTAATGCGATTCGTTTGAAATGTCGCTCCAATTCAAATGGCATGGTTGTCACTGCAACGGGATCTGTTAGGCTTCATATTCCTCCACAAACTATTTTTCACTTTCTTAGTGATGAAAAAAGACGACCAGAGGTTCGCAATGACTTGTTTGGTTTGATAAAATTTATACATTGTCATTTTACGTTTCCAATTTTTTATTTGAATTTAAAGGGCATGAACAGTAAATGTATATTGATTTTTATTTTTAAATAAAACTTTTTTCATCATGTGCTTATTGTGTTGTAATATTTCTTTGCAGTGGGATAGTCTTGTTGGCGAAAGAGAAGTGCATGAAGTTGCCTACATCTCAATAGGAGAAAGAGAAATTCAATCTTACAACCGCATTTCAATTCTTGAGGTACTTTGTTGGCTTACTTGTTTATATCAATAAATTGATATGTATGTATATTGCTTGTTTATTCATGAATAAATCACATATGTAAGTAATTATTTTGAAATATTTAGAAACAATGGTTGCAATTCATACATACTCAGCTCATAATAAGATTATTTTTTAGGGGAATTTATTTGCTATAGTGATATAATATTGGTGCATAAAAAGTATATACCTGACATTATATACAACACAATAAATAGTTCTTCAATGAATATGCTTAACTAATCATTATTTATTTTACAATCTTAGGTAATTACTGTTGTTGCACATACATGGCATTATACTTCTAGGGTGTGGTATGGTATGGAGGTTGGAAGTTGGTTCTACCTCTACAATTTGTAGGGCCTCTTTTCTATTTTTATAAATTTAGAGAATAGGGCTAGGATTATATTAGGGTTGACTTTGATTTGACATGTTGCTATGTAATTTAAAAAATAAAAATGACTATTTTTTTTTGCGAAGACAATTATACTTGAGCAATTGGTGGACACATGATTCAGTTCTCCAATATTTGTGCTAATTTTTTTATATCCTTTTGTGGCTTTGGCGACGAATTATTCTTTTGAGATCCTATTCTAACCTATTTAGATTGTTTCTTTTTTGTTGTCACTCTATTGTTGAAGTCCATTTCTTCTAGTTTTCTTCGATTTGAGTACCTTTGATACCCTACGTACCTTGTTCTAGTGTCCTTTTATTTTTCTATATATATATATATATATATATATATATATATATATATATATATATATTCTTTTATTGTGATTGTATACAAACATGTTGAAATTCATTCATTTGTCGACGTGAACCAGATATATAATGACGATGGTGGTGATGATGATGATGACGACGAGGAGGAGGACGATAACAATGTGCAAATTTTTCAAGAAGTTTGTATTGATCCTATGGGAGCTTATGTTGTGTATGCTCCAATAGGTACAAAAAATACGCATAAGATCTTAAATGAAGAAAACTCATCAGATTTTGGAATTCTTCCTTGGGGTTTCATGATCTCAAGAGATGGACATTTTGAAGATGATAATAATGATACATCTGGAAGTGATCATCATAAACAAAAGGGATCATTGGTTACATTTTCTTTCCAAGTTTTAGTTCCTGCTGAAGCACCACTTGGAGTAACCATGGAATCTTTAAATTCAATATTCACCGCAACAATTGAAAAGATTCAAAATGCTTTGGATTGTGAAGATGATGATTAACCTTTTGGTGATGTAGCAGATATAATTATTTGTGATTCTTATCTCATCTCTTGTTGTATGTTCAATTTTGAGGGTCTTAGTGTTGTATGAATTCAATTGTATTTGAGTTGAAGTACACTTTTAGCTCATTTTTCTTATATATATTCTGATGTTGTTGCTTTAATAATTAGTGCTTGTTGTATTTATTATTTTTTAGTTGATGCAGCCACATGCTTTACAAACACACACATATAAACTCTCATTTGAGGTTGTCTGAACTTACATGGAGTCAAAATGTAAAACTATAAAATAAAATTAATTATTCGGAATTTGGTCCTCCTATTTTTCAAAATGCATAATTTTGATCCTTTATTTTGTTTTTTGCAATTTTAGTCCCCTTGTTTTGAAAAATTTAAATATTTGGTCTCCCTCTTTATTTAACCTTCGATTTTGATGATTGAACATATTCTTTAAATTACATGGCACATGATACATGCTTATGTTTAGGAACATACACTCTTAAATTTAATATTCATTTCTTAGGTTATGTTTTTTAATTATGTTTTTAATTTACGAAATAATAAAATATGATTTCAATAATAAATAAATAAATTAAATATGACGTGAGAGTTGTTGGAACAAAAGAGGTTATGACATGACCCAATTAAGTTTTGATGATAACAATAGTATTAATATACAATAGGGTATACTGATTATTTACTCTAAGTGTGCAGATATATAAGCTAAAATTTTATATTCACTATGAGTACATTTGAAGCTCTGAAATGGCAAGCAAATTCTGACCAGAACATACTCATCAGAAGATGCAAAGTTAAGTCGTGTCAGAAGCTGCATATCAGAAGCTACACTATCAAAAGCTGGGTTTGAAGACATCAGATTCTGATACGAGCAGTGAGAACCATTTTGTCAGAAGAACATTCTCTGCTACAATGATTGGAATTCATCATCCTCTGACAATTCAAAAAGCTGGAGAATCAACCTTATCCTCAGGGATAATGACGTTAGTACTATTGTACGAACTTATTACCTGATTTGGTTGAATCTTTCTCCCCAAGATTAATCATACACAATCGTTACCTGATATGGTTAAGGACTGTACTATCTCCAGCTGGCAAAATCTCACCGCAACGGATTCAATTCAAAGACGCTCCATTGAACAATTTTGAACGAGCTGTTACTCTGTCAAAAACATCCTAAGCACAAAAACAACTTGAATACAACTTGAACTCATTTGAATATCCAAGACTCAAAGCTTCAGCTTCTGATCATTACAGTAGTTGAGCCTTAGTTTTCTTTCACTAGGATTCTAAGTTAAGTCTTGTTATTGATTTGTATTTATTTTTCATTGAACATTGATTTTTGTAATCAGTGTTCATATACTCTGTTTTTCATTTGTAAGTTGTTTGAAGTCTCTTGCGTGTGTGCTTGAGCAATGGAAGTCTCTTGTAAGGTTACTTGAGCATTAGAAGTCTCTTGCCTGTGTGCTTGAGCAAGTGTAATCTTTTGTGATTGTTAGTGAACTCCCTTGGAAGTACAAGGGACTGGACATACTCTCTGTTTGTGAGAGGAACCAGTATAAAATCTCTGTCTCTACCTTTCTCTCACTCTCTTACTCTTTCTCAAGCGTTGTTGATTGTGTTTCTTTTTTATAACCGCTACAAAATCTGATAAGTGTTCAAACTTAGAAGAAATTTTCAAACTATCCAAAACACAATTCAACCCCCCCCCCCCCCCCCCCCCCCTTCTTGTGTTTTTCACACCTTCAATAGTCCGATAAACATGTATCGTCTGCCATTCATTTACAGATTGTGCGATGTCATCAAAATTCAAGGATAAATGAAAATGGG
Organism: Trifolium repens; assembly: GCA_030408175.1. NCBI lineage: Eukaryota > Viridiplantae > Streptophyta > Magnoliopsida > Fabales > Fabaceae > Trifolium > Trifolium repens. The sequence continues at coordinate 16,096,407 of CP125839.1, read as the reverse complement.
GACGAAATGTCTGAATTTTCAAAATAGGAGGACTAATTAAAATTGCGAAAAGAAGGGGAACAAAATTGTTCATTTTTCAACATAAGGGAATCAAAATTGCACAAAATAAAATAGAGGGACCAAAATTGCGTATTTTGTGAAATAGGGGGACCAAAATTGCATTTAAACTTAATTTTTTTTGACATGCTAAAATAGGAGACCTAAATTGCACAAAATAAAATAGAGGGACCTATATATATAGGGTAGCCCATTTTGATAGTTGTACCTAAATTATTAAGGGGTAGTTTAGAAAATACCCTAATTTTATATAATAGTTTTTTGGCAAATGCTAACGAGTACTCGAGGGACACTTTTTAAGATCTTAAATATTAAGTTTTTTATTTAATTTTTATGGGAATGTCGACGCATTGGAAATTGTAGTGTTTAATTTTTTGAATAAAAAGTTTCTTTAAATGAAATGCTTAAAGAGTGCCCCAAGGGTAGTCGTTAGCAAGACCATTTTTTTTTCTTTCTATACCACATCTTGATAATTTGGAGGTATTAATTACCCAACAACCAATGAAAACGACTTAACTCTTCAATATACATAGAAAAGACCTTGATAATTTGGAGTTCGACTGAAAGATAAGTTAAATCTAATCACGAATTGGTGTTATTAGAAATCAAACTTGAGTTATCCTGAATGTTATATATGTCCTGAGAGAGAATTCATGAATCACTTGAGCATAATCACTCGGTAAATTTATTTACATTTGGAATATAAATAATTATTTTTTAGTAACAAAATACTTTTTTTCTCACTAATCTAACAAAATAATTTTTAATAATGGAAATATAATTATATGTATAACAAAATTTATTTTTCCTTTTTACTACAAATGTTTGATAATATTTCTATAATTTACTCTTCTTTATTTTGTTTTTGACCAGAATTTTTTCTTTATTAGTTAAATATTGAATTAATAACCTTTTAAAAACAAATATTAATTAATTTGGTCGAATATATACAACGGAAAGGAATTACTCCGCTCAATAATGTTTTAACTAAAGCAAATTTTATAAATTTACTGTTGGATTGAAAGGTTATATTATATAGATCATTCATATTATATTTTATAAAAAACTAAAATTATTTGATAAGTTATTGAGTACCACCAATATTTAGTTTTTGAATTCGATGGATCTGTAAGTCTTATCGACGGTAAACCAATCAGTCAAGCTCTTTAGTTGAATAATAGGCCGTTATTATAACATACTACTGCATCCCCTAGTTTACGAGTCACCGAAAACAATGTAAATATAATTTAATCCCTTCAATCCTTAATATAAAAGAAAACTTATTTTCTAAATACATTGAGTAGCTGATGTATCATACCAATAATATAGGCTAGATTCAATGCATCAAAAAATTAAGTTTCTCTTATATTAGAAAACAAAAGTAGTAATATTTAATTTATTAAAAGAAATTTAGTCAAGACATATTTTAAAGAGTTTAATGGATATGATGACATCCAATAGGAATCAAACATTTCGTCATGTCATACAATTGTAGTGGGGTCTAGTAAAATAATTTGGCAGAAAAAACGGTTGGTATTGATTGACAGTGTAAAATCAGTTTACACCGTCTGTGCATATACATGTTTTTCTATTTTAAATACACTTTAGGTTTTCCAATTTTTTTGTCGGGGTAGTTCAGTTTTTCAGGTAATATGGTACACTAATCTTGCTAATGATTTCAATAGTCTTTGTTTTCTAAATTCTCCAACTTATAGCCTATTTGCTTTAATTCATGTTTTCCAATTAAATCAGGCATTTATTTTTTGTAGGTTAATTTTCTTTTCAAGATTCAAAATGGATTTCTCAAATAGTAGCTCTCATGGTTCTCAAACGGAAATTCAACTTGAAAAGTAATTCTCCTGATTCTTATCTTCTCCTTAATTATGTATTTCTTACAGATCTGGATTTCCCACAGTGGAAAAAGCACAGATTTAGTTTGAACTAGTGATTTCAAATCGGACGGTTTAGATTATATTTACTATAAAATAATTTTGACCATCCAATCAGACCGGTAGGTTAATTTTCTTTTCAAGATTCAAAATGGATTTCTCAAATAGAAGCTCTCATGGTTCTCAAACGGAAATTCAACTTGAAGAGTAATTCTCTTGATTCTTATCTTCTCTTTATGTATTTCTTACAGATTTGGATTTCCTACAGTGAAAAAAGCATACAATTTAACTCTGTATTTAATCTGAACAACCACTTTCACATCAGACTGTTTAGATTATATATACTCTATAATAATTCTGACCATCTAGTCAGATCAGACAGTTCACACTGTAACTGCGTCAACGCACACAGTTACAACAGATAATTTTTTTTCCATTTCTTACTCCATATAAATTAGATGTAAAATTATTTTACACCAACATCAAATCATATTTTACATTACTGTCACATATGTCTATTTCAAAATTCTATTTGAAAATTAATCGGCAAATGCTTTATTGGTTGTCAATGTAAATGATCTCTTTTTCTCATATATTTTTTAGAAATTTGATTTGCAATTTTAATATCGCATCATGCTTGATGGGTTAAATATATATGAAGGGATTAAGTTTATTGATAGTTATATATTAAGACCAAAAGTGACAACAAAGTAATTTTATTATTCTATCGAAATAATGTTAAAGTATTTAATTAAAATTTTGGTCGTTCATTGTAATTCGATTTGATTTGATAAATTAGACATTTGATTTGCATGACACCCAAAATTTTGATACATATATATAGGGGACATCAAATTCTCCTAGCTTTATTTGTTGTTGCAGTCTCTTGATGTGGGTATGGAGGTGTGATAGCACTTTGTTTATTTAACTGTTTAAAAGAATTATTTGGGAGTTTGAGGAGTGTTAGAAACAATAACGAATTAATGATTGAGATCTCCGGGAGATATATTAGAGATGTTTCTTAACACTCATTTAATTCACTTCTACTGGATGTGTTATCACAATATTTGAATTCTAACAATCTCTAGTCATATGTGAGCACTGCGGTTGTTGTGACATGCACTGCATCTTTTGCCGGTTTCACAAACTATATCATGTGGCACCACATTCAACTACACTATTTATCCACCATAACGAAAGTTTGAGTTTGTTCTATAAATACTGATTGAAAGGTTTGAAATTTAGAGTGAAAAAATCGTTAATAATGATAAGATTTTTCATTAGATATGTAACAACGTAAATTGTAATTTGGGGTTCATAAATTTTAATATTTCATCAGAAAATTTGAATGATCCTGACCCGAATCTTTTGATTTAGTTCCTGATCCGGTTGTACATATGATTAAATATCACACCGCATCAAAAATATATTTCTAAAATAGTTATTGTTTGACCATGACTCAATATATTTCGTTTTAATATGCATATTTATTTAGATTATATCAATAATTTTTAAACTTTATCAATTTTTTTATTCAGGTTATGGAAGTTCAAGTTATGAAAGTTCAAGTGATCAAGATGAAGGATCTATTGCAACAAATATGTTGGTGGCCAAACTTGCTGCAATATTAGGGGAACAAATGATATTGAAAACCACAACTGCTGCAATGAGGTAATGGGTTTTCTTCTTGTTCATGAAAATTATGCAAACATGTTTCGTAGTGTTACTTCAACGGAAATTCCAAAAGGAATTCGTATAGAATCTACTAAATATTCAAAAGTATTGCGGATTGGTGGAAAGCAATTGGTTAAGATGTTTTTAGATTCGGTTAGTACTTATATAACACGTTTTGCTATTATATATTTCATTTACATATTTTTTTTAATGTTAAAATGAATATGCATTGGAATATTACACTATTTTTTGCAGGTGAAATGGGCTAATACTTTCCCAACATAATCATAGTGGAGCTTTCAAATTGGCGTATGCTTTAAAATTGGTATGTTTCTCAAATTATAGATATAAAATTTCTCCATCACATAATTATAAATGTCATATTTGGATCTTCCAATACATATCAAATGATTCAAACCATATCTTGAACACAATTTACCAAAGTCAAAGCATATTTATGTTATAACTTTGATTAGATTAGTATAAGCTTGTGTCAAATGTGTGATTGATGACGAAAAAGATGCACATTTAATTTTTGATAAATGCAATTAACATGTTTCTAATTATTTTAACATATAATAAATGCGAACTAAGTCTAATGATAGTGCGTTAGTAGTATTTTTAAATATTTTTTACTTATATCCTTCCTTTAAGTTATAATGTGAACATTATTGTTAAACTATTTTTAGATGGATGCATAAGTACACATTTGTTTGTCTTTATTGCCACCTGTAGAATTGATGTTGATGGAAAAGATTTCATACTGTAACTGCGTGACACAATTATAATTGTGGTTTTATTTTAGACCCGTCTGATCTAAATCTAATGGTTGTGATTGATAATAGTGTGAAAATGTGGGAAACCGCCACTGCAGATAATCCTAGTTCGATGTTGATATATGGGTGATAGTTGATGTGTCACATTTACCCTCGGGAGGTATTCCTCTGGATGCATGATTCATGAAATGTCTGATGGGACTTCCATGGTAAGCATTTATACACTTATGTGACAAATTTAAATGAGATAAGTAAACTTTTTCGAAAATTTAGACATTTTGAACATTTACTTTGTTAAAATATGATTAGAAAATGATACAATATTGGTTTTGAGAGTATCACTAAAAACATACTATTTAAGTACACTACTATAAAGCGGTGAATTGACTATAGACTAATCTCAAGTCTCAACCATTCAGAAAATAATTAATGAAGTTAATTTTTTTATAAGTTAAGAGTATCTAGGCATTAAAGATTAAAAACACATTCTAACTAAGTTGACACACCTAAACACTTCCAACATATACCTATAACTCATATTAATATAAATTAAAATAGAAAAATATAACACCCCACGTCTAAATCTAGAATAAAACGTAGAATATTATTACTGGTACTGAGTCATTATTATTACAATTGAAAAGTTCAGGCACACACAGGTGCGAAATACATAACTGATACAGAAACAACGGAAGCAAGATAACGATACAAAGGATTTATTAGAAATACAACAACGATAAGGAAACTAGAAAGCAGGAAATAAATGCGATCCAAAGCACAGCCTCGAGCACACCAACCAGCATACCTTTAGCCAACCTGCTTATCTAAAAAAAATTGTTTGGAGTGGGGTGAGACTACTAAGCCTCAGTGAGTCCTACTACCCTCCTAGAGGTGACTACACCGGGGAAACCTAACAGCCATAACATGTTTCTAATCATAACATAAGTACATAAGCATAAATAAAGGTGTAACACAGTTTATCTTGTTCGTTTTAACTCAAGGACACTCTGAGGTGAGCATGTCACAGAGGCCTGACCTGTCCGACAACCGATTCGGTCACGGCATATAGCTCACATAGTCATAACCTAGTGGATTATCCCATTGGGAGTCCACAGCGCGATAACACAAGATCGCTCATAATTGACTGTTACTAATTTTGTTATTACTACCATAAATCCCAAAATCCCGGGGAGCATGCATTACTAAATTCCCTAAGTTATACCCTAAGGTTATCTGTGATTAACATACTGTTCAACATTATATAATTGTGCTATTGCAAGATACCAAACTCAGATGAGGATATAAAACGAGTGTTGAGTTTTCTGTTTGCAAAATTTAAAGGTTTCTGCTTCTGTCAAACTCGCTCGGCGTGTTGTCACTCGCCAGGGCGAGCTGTTACAGGTCATGTCCTGTATAAACTCGCTGCAGCGCAGGGGAGCACGCCATGGCGAGATTACAGGTTCTGAACCAAATCCACTCGCCCGGCGAGTTGTAACTCGCCAGGGCGAGGTTCATCAGTATGAAGAACCCAACTCGCCATGAAGACTCGCCCTGAACACGCCGTGGCGAGTTCACTCAGAACCTGCCCTGTTTCACGAAAAATCACATTTTAACAATTTTAACACCTACAATCCTCATCCTAAGGCATGCAATCACACTATAGACATAATATAAGACAGAATGGAGAGGAAATTGGGAGTTATTTCATCTCACACAACATTTTACTTAAATCCTAAGTTATCATGCATTTTTCATAATTTTGGGGAATCTAACTAACTAACCTAAGAACCCACCTGAATTGAAGCTTTAACCTTGCTTCTGGGCTCTATCAACAGCTACTGCAACCCTCTAAGATGCCCCACGAACAGTTCACCAAGCTTGACTCAAAAACCCCCCAAAAACTCAAGAATACGATTTGAAGAGAGCAAGAATTTGTGAGTGGTAGAAGTGTTTACTGAGTTGGTGTTTAGTTTCTAAGTTGATAGGAGTATTTATAGTGGTTTTTGAACTGAAGAAGGGTCAAGTGGTTGGTCTTGGTCATGGTTTGCATGTAAGTTGATTGGGTGATGTTCTTGGTGTTAATATGGATTGTTGGAAGCTTGTGTCTTGCAGAATCTTGTGAATAGAGACTGAGATGAATTCAGGTTCTGTAGTTTGCATGTGATAAGGGAGAAATTGAAGTTTTTGGTAACTAGTGGCATGTGAGTGCTTTGGTGGAATCATGAATTTGGTTTGGAGTTTGAGCTTGTTTGTTTGTTGTTGTTGTTTGGCGTGGAGAAGAGAGAAATGAGGGCTCCTTGGTTCAGATTTTCTGATTTCCAAGTGAAAAGAGTGAATAGTAGTGCATGTAGTGTATTTGGGTGGATTCATGACTCATTGCCATAAGGTGAGGTGTTGGGCAATGGTGAGAGTGAGTCACAAGAGGGAGAGAGAGAGAGCACGTGAGAGAGGGAGGAGAGGTGGAGGAAGTTTGAATTTTTCTTGTGTTATTTGAATCACTTAGGAATAATAGTGTACTAATATGTGAATTAAGTTTAATTAGTACCTCTAATTCTAGCACATAATTCACTTAGTTCCCAAAATAATTTAACTAACCTTCTCTAATTAATTTATAAAATTAGGCAAAGCTCTAATTAAAATTAATTAGGTAATTTAGGGTGTGGGATATTACAATCTACCCCCCTTAAAGGAATTTCGTCCTCGAAATTAAGAAATTACCTCGAAAACAGGTAAGGATAACTCCTCCGCATGTCTGACTCCAGTTCCCAAGTGAATTCACCATCTGGAGACTGAGCCCATTCAACTTTGACAATGGGAATCCTCTTGTTCCGAAGTATTTTGGCATCACGTTCAACAATCCGTACAGGATCTGGCTGATAGGTTAGATCTGGATGAAGATCGATTTGTTCCAGTTCCACTGGACGATAAGGATCAAGAATATACTTCCGAAGCTGAGACACATGAAACACGTCGTGTAACCCTGACATAGATGGAGGTAGAGCTAACTGATAGGCTACAGGACCGACGCGTCGAAGAATCTGATAGGGTCCAATGAATCTTGGACAGAGCTTCTTAGTTTTGAATACACCGCGCAAACCCAACTTAGGAGTAACTCTCAAGAACACATGGTCACCTTCCTGAAATTCCAATGATCTCCTTCTCCGGTCAGCATAACTCTTTTGCCGACTCTGAGCAACTTTCAACTTATCCCGTATAGATTTAATCTTTAAAGTGGTCTCTTGGATCATATCCGGTCCCAAGAATCCACGATCACCGACTTCTGTCCAGCACAAGAGAGTTCTACACTTCCTGCCATACAAAGCTTCAAAAGGTGCCATACCTATGCTGGCATGGTAACTGTTGTTGTAAGCGAACTCAATTAGATGTAAGTGATTACTCCACGAACCACCATCTTCTAACACACATGCCCGAAGCATATCCTCAAGAGTCTGAATAGTTCTCTCCGACTGCCCATCAGTTTGAGGGTGATGTGATGTACTCATCTTCAACCGAGTACCTAACGCATTCTGAAATGCTTTCCAAAACCTTGAAGTGAATATTGGGTCCCTATCTGACACAATACTCATAGGTACACCATGCAATCTTACAATCTGTTCCCTGAAGATGGCTGCATATTGAGGGGCCTTGTAGGTGGATTTCACTGGAATGAAATGAGCTGACTTAGTCAACCTGTCCACGATTACCCAGATCGAATCTTGACCCCTCTGGTTCCGTGGCAGTCCTCCTACAAAGTCCATGGTGATACGTTCCCATTTCCACTCTGGTATTTCTAAAGGTTGCAACGGTCCTCCAGGTTTCTGATGTTCAATCTTCACCTGTTGGCATATAATACACCTTGACACGAATTCAACAATCTCTGCCTTCATGTTAGGCCACCAATAGTTCTCTTTCAAATCATGATACATCTTGGTGGATCCAGGGTGAATTGAAAATCCACTCTTGTGTGCTTCTTCCAGGATCAACCGTTTCAACTCATCATCCTGAGGTACACAAAGTCTGCCTTCGTAGAGAATAGCACCGTCCGTGGCTACTGAGAACTCCGGATGGTTTACTCTCTTCTGCAACTCTACATCATCCTGCTGAGCCTGCACAATCCTTGGGCGTAACTCACAGGACACTTCAATTCTGTTGATACGAATACCGCTCTTGCGATATACCACATTCAGATTGAGATCCCTAAACTTCTCATACAGACCACACTGTTGCATCAACAACTCTGATGCATACAAGGTTTTTCTGCTTAAGGCATCTGCCACAACATTTGCCTTTCCAGGGTGATAGTTGAGATTGAAGTCAAAGTCTTTGAGATACTCCATCCATCGACGTTGCCTCATATTCAACTCCTTCTGATCAAACAGGTATTTCAAGCTCTTGTGATCGCTGAATAAATCAAACTGTACTCCATACAGGTGATGTCTCCAGATCTTAAGGGCAAAGATTATAGCTGCTAACTCCAGATCATGAGTAGGGTAGTTCTGCTCATGAGGTTTCAACTGTCGAGATGCATATGCCACAACTGCTCCATCTTGCATAAGCACGCACCCTAGTCCTTTGTTGGATGCATCACAGTATACCACATACTTACGGGTTGGATCTGGAATAACTAACACTGGTGCAGTTGTTAGCTTTTCCTTTAAGGTTCGGAAACTCCATTCGCAAGCAGCATCCCAATCAAAGGCTGCGCCTTTCCTGGTTAAGCGGGTCAAAGGTAAGGCAATCTCCGAAAATCCTAAGATGAATCTCCGGTAATAGCCTGCTAAACCAAGAAAACTTCGAACTTCTGTTACACTTCTGGGTCTTTCCCAATTCAACACAGCTTCTACTTTGGATGGGTCAACGGACACACCGCCTTGTGATATCACATGCCCTAAGAATTTAACTTCAGAGAGCCAGAATTCACACTTACTGAACTTTGCATACAACTGCTTCTCCCTAAGCACTTCCAACACGATCCTTAAGTGTTCAGCATGTTCTTCGGAATCCTTGGAATAGATCAGAATGTCATCAATGAAGATAACAACAAACTTATCCAGGTAAGGCTGGAATATCCGATTCATGTAATCCATGAATATGGCTGGAGCATTGGTCAAACCAAAAGGCATAACCAAAAATTCGTAGTGTCCATAACGGGTCCTGAATGCTGTCTTGGAAACATCCGAGGACTTGATACGGATCTGATGGTAACCAGACCGAAGATCAATCTTGGAAAAGATAGTAGCACCTCTAAGCTGATCCAAAAGGTCATCAATACGGGGCAAAGGATACTTGTTCTTGATTGTGACCTTATTAAGCTGACGATAATCAATGCACAGGCGCATAGTACCGTCTTTCTTCTTGACTAACAACACAGGGGCTCCCCATGGTGAAACACTGGGGAGAATGAAATGTTTCTGAAGTAACTCTTCTAGCTGAGATTTCAGTTCATGAAGCTCTAAGGGAGACATTCTATAAGGGGCAACTGAGATAGGCTGGGATCCAGGAACAAGGTCGATAGAAAACTCAACTTCCCTTTCAGGAGGTAAATTCATAATATCATCTGGAAAAACATCTAGGAACTCACTGACTATAGGAATATCACTGGGGCTCAAACTGGGTTCCAGATCGATGGTGAACATGACACTGAAACATCTGCTGCTAGCACCTAAGTACTGGATCATCTGATGAGTGTTTTGAAGTAAAGCAGTGAGTGCCCTACTTTCGGCGGAAGTTTCGGTTGGAATAAAGAGATTCTTTTCAGCACATCCGATGTACACAGTGTTGGCTGAAAGCCAATCCATGCCTAGGACAACATCAATATCTTTCAGAGGTAGACAGATCAAATCTATATGATAGACCTTACTGCCCACAAGGACAGGACAATTCTGACAGACACGTTTAGAAGTAACCTTGCCTCCCGTGGCAACAGCCACAGTCATTGGAGGAATCAAAGGGACAGAAGGTAATTGCAGTCGCTGAACACAGTCAACGGCTATGAAGGAATTAGTGGCTCCACAATCAAACAAGACAAGAACTTCAGACTGACCTAACAAGCATACATCCATAATTAAAGCATTATTAGATTTAACTTTCTCACCATCAAGTGAGTATAACCGACCTTTGCTCTTAGAAGCGCCGCTGGAATCTCCGTGCTTCTTCAGCTTAGGACATTCATGTTTATAATGGCCAGGCTGCTTACAGTAGTAGCACATATTCTTTCCCTTCATACACTCTCCGCTATGAGGGAAACCACATTCTGCACAGTTCCTTGGTGAGCGCTGAGAGTAGCTCTGTTTGCCCTTACTGGTAGTACCCTTAGTTCTCACTTGCAGATTGAATTTTCCAGAGTCCTTCTTCTTCTGAAAAGCTTCGCTACGATCCTTATGAATGTGACCCAGATCAGCTTCTGCATGATAGCTCTTTTGCACCAGATCACCGAATGTAGTGATATTCTGCATGGAGACGTCATGCGCTATGTCAGCTCTTAACCCGAACCTGTACTTCTTCATCTTCCATGATTCACTTGGAGCGTCATTCCCGTCCATCACATAACGGACCAACTCATTGAATTTCATTGTATACTCTGCCACTGACATACTCCCTTGTTTCAACTCGGTCAATTCACGTTCCATCTGGAATTGGTAACTCTCTGGGATGTAATGTCCAACAAAGAGGCGTCGGAAATTATCCCAGGTCATTTCCATATGACTAGCTTCCATGTATGCCTTGGTTCAATCCCACCAGTTACAAGCGTCACCCCTAAAGAAGCGGGAGACGAACACCACCTTGTCAGCTTCAGTGCAATCCATGGATTCTAGGATTCCACTCATTCGCTGAATCCATTCACGGGCCTTGGCGGGGTTGTATTCTCCATAAAACTCCGGCGGACTCATGCGGCAGAACTCTCGGAATGCAGCACTTGATCCTTGTTGCTGAGGGGGATTACTCATGTGTTGCTGGAACATGGTCATGAATTCTTGGTGCTGTTGAGCCTGCTGGGCTTGAAACTGCTGTTGCTGGTACATCATTTCAGCCCACATATTAGCATCTGCATCTCCGTACATTTCAGGCTCCTCATCAACGTTCCTCCTAGGCCTTCCAGGTCCTCGTCTTGCTCCTGACATAGTGCTCTAACTGCCAATATCAAGTCAAGTTAGCTAGGCTTAAAGTGACATGACACCTAGAACAGATGTTAGAAATCCAGACAACTACTGGGATTCGGATTAGTAATACTAATGAACTCAAGCGCGATCTGAATTGACCTGCTCTGATACCAATTATAACACCCCACGTCTAAATCTAGAATAAAACGTAGAATATTATTATTGGTACTGAGTCATTATTATTACAATTGAAAAGTTCAGGCACACACAGGTGCGAAATACATAACTGATACAGAAACAACGGAAGCAAGATAACGATACAAAGGATTTATTAGAAATACAACAACGATAAGGAAACTAGAAAGCAGGAAATAAATGCGATCCAAAGCACAGCCTCGAGCACACCAACCAGCATACCTTTAGCCAACCTGCTTATCTAAAAAAAATTGTTTGGAGTGGGGTGAGACTACTAAGCCTCAGTGAGTCCTACTACCCTCCTAGAGGTGACTACACCGGGGAAACCTAACAGCCATAACATGTTTCTAATCATAACATAAGTACATAAGCATAAATAAAGGTGTAACACAGTTTATCTTGTTCGTTTTAACTCAAGGACACTCTGAGGTGAGCATGTCTCAGAGGCCTGACCTGTCCGACAACCGATTCGGTCACGGCATATAGCTCACATAGTCATAACCTAGTGGATTATCCCATTGGGAGTCCACAGCGCGATAACACAAGATCGCTCATAATTGACTGTTACTAATTTTGTTATTACTACCATAAATCCCAAAATCCCGGGGAGCATGCATTACTAAATTCCCTAAGTTATACCCTAAGGTTATCTGTGATTAACATACTGTTCAACATTATATAATTGTGCTATTGCAAGATACCAAACTCAGATGAGGATATAAAACGAGTGTTGAGTTTTCTGTTTGCAAAATTTAAAGGTTTCTGCTTCTGTCAAACTCGCTCGGCGTGTTGTCACTCGCCAGGGCGAGCTGTTACAGGTCATGTCCTGTATAAACTCGCTGCAGCGCAGGGGAGCACGCCATGGCGAGATTACAGGTTCTGAACCAAATCCACTCGCCCGGCGAGTTGTAACTCGCCAGGGCGAGGTTCATCAGTATGAAGAACCCAACTCGCCATGAAGACTCGCCCTGAACACGCCGTGGCGAGTTCACTCAGAACCTGCCCTGTTTCACGAAAAATCACATTTTAACAATTTTAACACCTACAATCCTCATCCTAAGGCATGCAATCACACTATAGACATAATATAAGACAGAATGGAGAGGAAATTGGGAGTTATTTCATCTCACACAACATTTTACTTAAATCCTAAGTTATCATGCATTTTTCATAATTTTGGGGAATCTAACTAACTAACCTAAGAACCCACCTGAATTGAAGCTTTAACCTTGCTTCTGGGCTCTATCAACAGCTACTGCAACCCTCTAAGATGCCCCACGAACAGTTCACCAAGCTTGACTCAAAAACCCCCAAAAACTCAAGAATACGATTTGAAGAGAGCAAGAATTTGTGAGTGGTAGAAGTGTTTACTGAGTTGGTGTTTAGTTTCTAAGTTGATAGGAGTATTTATAGTGGTTTTTGAACTGAAGAAGGGTCAAGTGGTTGGTCTTGGTCATGGTTTGCATGTAAGTTGATTGGGTGATGTTCTTGGTGTTAATATGGATTGTTGGAAGCTTGTGTCTTGCAGAATCTTGTGAATAGAGACTGAGATGAATTCAGGTTCTGTAGTTTGCATGTGATAAGGGAGAAATTGAAGTTTTTGGTAACTAGTGGCATGTGAGTGCTTTGGTGGAATCATGAATTTGGTTTGGAGTTTGAGCTTGTTTGTTTGTTGTTGTTGTTTGGCGTGGAGAAGAGAGAAATGAGGGCTCCTTGGTTCAGATTTTCTGATTTCCAAGTGAAAAGAGTGAATAGTAGTGCATGTAGTGTATTTGGGTGGATTCATGACTCATTGCCATAAGGTGAGGTGTTGGGCAATGGTGAGAGTGAGTCACAAGAGGGAGAGAGAGAGAGCACGTGAGAGAGGGAGGAGAGGTGGAGGAAGTTTGAATTTTTCTTGTGTTATTTGAATCACTTAGGAATAATAGTGTACTAATATGTGAATTAAGTTTAATTAGTACCTCTAATTCTAGCACATAATTCACTTAGTTCCCAAAATAATTTAACTAACCTTCTCTAATTAATTTATAAAATTAGGCAAAGCTCTAATTAAAATTAATTAGGTAATTTAGGGTGTGGGATATTACAAAAAAAATATGTACATGTGGGGGGGGGGGGGGGGGGGGGGGAGGGGGGGGGGGGGGCGCTAAACCTTACCCCCAAAGGTAGCCAAAATAAAGTAGTACAAAATAACCATCTTTACAAAGGAAAATAACAAAGAGATTTAGCTTCTGGTTTGCCAAAAACTTGTCCCATTTTATAGAGACATGTGAGATGTGGCCCCTTTGATCGAGTTTTATATGGCGGCCCAACACTCCTAGCTAATTGTTTATTCTTCTTCTTTTGACTTTTAAAAATAAAAGGTATAAAATGTTTCTCCATAGCAGCTCAAACTTGTTTAATCACTTGAAGGTCCGCTTGGACCATCTCATCAAAATCCTCATCCAGCAGTATATGAATATTTTGCAATGTTTCGGGTATAGCGGTAGGATATTTTATGGCGGAATTTATCACTTGTGTTTCAGATACTTCCTCTGAGTCATCATCTGACCAATCTGAGCAAAATATAACCTTTTCTTGCTCATCGTTATACTGCTTGCTGCTCATTTCGGGCTCATGATGTTTCATAGTATCGCCGGCCTTATCAAGAGGAATGGGAAATTCGTTCGTCTTTGTGATAAAGATCTCACGGGGGGGCAGCCGCTGACTTGCTTCGAATTTGACTTTGGACTGGTATTGCTGAAATGGTTTTTTTTTTTTGTTGTAGTCTTATAAGCGCATGTACATTGCATTATAAATTATTAATATATTAAAGGGTCTTGCTAACGAGTGTTACCGCGACACTCTTTAAATATTCCATTTATAAAAATTATTACTCTAAAAAGTAAAACATTTCAATTCTCAAGGTTGACTTCACACATTTTTATAAAAACTTTAGAAAAAGTTACTATTTAATATACTTAAAGAGTACACTGGACACTCTTAGCATTTTTCTATATTAAAATAATTAATAGTCGTTAATATATCAAATTCACAATTTACTATTTGAGATTGCCTTTATAATAACAGCAACACTGCACATGATAAAACAACAAAAGTAGTAACTATTTATTAAAATGTAACATTATTTATTAAAAAATTATACTTGATAACATGTACAAATTTGCACGTGAATGATAAATCCTTATAATAATAATGATATGCTTTATTAAATCTGTTACATGGGCGCCAGTTGCGGGTTGCCGAAACCGAGCATATAGTGTGTCTTTTTGTTTTTTGGTTTTCAACCACCAGTATACGATCCATTGGACCATCTAATCTGGTTCGGGGGTCAGTTTTGACATCAAGTGATTCATATCCCCTCGTGATTGCAGTTTCGGGGGATCGAACTGAGGTTTTTCTCTTCAAAACCAGCACCGATCACTACTGAACCAACTAATGATTGGTAGCACAACATGTCTTTCAAAATGCCTAATTTTCATCTTTTTAGTTGAAAATTGAAGTAATGATTGATTTGATATATAGTTATTAAACTATTTTATAATATTCTTTTATAAAAAAGTTATTTTATAAAGTTAATGCATAGTTACAGTGCTAGACTCTACAATTTTGAACCCCAACACCGATTATTAAAAGTGAAATCCATAATAATAAAGTAAAAAAAATAAAATGAATAATACTTTTTGAAATTGTAAATAACATCAATAACTTTAAACGTAGTCATTATTATAATTAAAATACTGAATATTCATATATTTTAATCAATAAAAACAAAATATCTTTTAATTAGTTAAAAAAAGACTTTCAGATGGATAAAATATTTTTGTTTATTTTATTTTAATTTTCTCAAACATAGACCTACAACCAATTTAGATTGGGCCAAAAAAACAATTAGAAGTTGTATATTAACTGTACCATTTAAACTCATATTTATTTAGTAAGACACTTTATAGAACATTGCAGATTGTTATAAACTCTAACAAATAATTTTACTAATTATTTTTGTTCATTTTTGTAATTTTTTTTTTAAATTAGGAGTTGAGTCTAACTCAACCCTACAAACTGAGTTGGTCCTATATATACGGTTGAATATACATTGGCAAATCGAGTTTATACGTTTAATACTTTATTGTCAGCAAAACTCAAAAGTAATTGTTCACAAACTAATTTTGCTCCAACACAGTGCTTGGAATTCTTCCAACATGAGAATAAAACATCTCATGAACAAAGCTTAATAAGTAGTTAGGAGTTTGGCCTAACTCAATCTTATAAAACCCAAAACTTATGCAATTCTCAGTGTTACTTGCTTTTGAGATTCTTAGAATTAGGTGTTCGACCTAACTTAACCTTACAAAATTGGCTTGTAAGGTCCAGTTAGGCTCAACTAACAATTTCTAAGATGGTATGAGAGCACTAACTTGACCTGTAACAACCTGTTTTTCAAAGGCCAGAAAAGGCATTACTTTTTTTTTTGTACACATCAGAGTTACGCATAAAAGATTTTAAATGAGCCGGCATTCAAATATACAAAAGAACTCATTACCATAAGGTGCTTCGACAAGCAAAGTGTATTCCTGAATAATTACAATCCAAGTATAAGTATTCAAATACTTACAACAAAACAAGTTAGAATTCTATGCCTAACCCAAAAAGCACGGTGTACAACCCACACCGGCGCATAGTCTAACTGAGCTAAAGCTCCAACATCTCACTGGGGCCTGGAACAGCCACCGTCGTCATCACGACCTAACCCATCATCTGGGTGGGATGAGCCCGCAAATGAAAGAAAGGGTCACCACAAAATATATAGTATGTATATATATAACCGGTGCGAAAGATTGTACACATAACAATAATTCCACGAACACAAGAGAAAGCTCTTAACCACCAAAGCAATTCCCACCAACGGGTTTATATATATAATGCACACCAAGCCTAATGCAGACTTCTACAATGCGTGGTACTAACCCTAGCTACCACAATGCATGAGTTCCGGAACTGTAGGTCCAACCCCTACTCAAACACCAACGAAATCACAAGGTTAAGGTGGATCCACTCCCGCAATCACACCCCATGGTCCACTCCCGCAACCATGTATCGACTCAACAAAATCACAAAGGATTAAGGTGGATCCACTCCCGCAATCACACCCCATGGTCCACTCCCGCAACCATGTATTGAACTCAACACAACCCTATAAGAATCAGGTGGGTCCACTCCCGCAACCACACCTCGTAGTCCACTCCCGCCACTACGCACTAACAATGCATGAGCATACAATTCCTCATGTATACTAATGCAACAAATACATACTTCCCTAGCATATGTAAACCATCCCAACAACATACATACATATCCAATCATATGTAACAAACCACAACAAACATACATACATTTCCAATCATATGTATTCACCCACATGTTCATACATACATCTCCAATCATATGTAAAACAACGCACGTATTATAAACATTTTCTCATCACGAGAATACATAACACATACATGCCAAACACACAGTAAATCCAAACATGTCGTAACCATTTAAAGACAGAAATAAAGTGGAGCCCTTACCTCGGCAAGCTTCCGTTAACCTTTCTCGCGAAATTCTACAATTCACGCTTCCTAAAATATAAGCAGCGTACAATCAATAAAATACTCCCAACGTATCCTATCGAAACGAAACTTGTTCTCTAAAATCTAGAGGGGTTTAAGGTACTTTCTAACACTCTCAGACAGTGATTTCAAGACTTCCCCATATTGATAAAAAATTCCCAAAGTTAATTGCACTATTTCTCGCCACGCGAAAATATTTTCGTTTCAAAACAAACTAAGAAACACTTTGATTCCTAACTCCAAGGCAATCAATTTTCACATACTAAAACCATTTGAAAACAACCCAAAAACTCTTTGAAAATTTTCACAAAAATAAAAGTTTACTTGCGCCACAAGTTACAAGTTTTTTCTTTCAAATAAAATGGCCATAACTCGTTCATTCTTTATCCGATCGAGACGAGCCATACACCGAAATCTTCGTCTCGAAAAGGTGGATCAAATAGTTAATTTTCCAGGTCACAAAAACAATTTTAAAAGGACCTAAATACCCTTTTCAATTTCGGCCAGAATTGAGATCACACCTAAAACATTGTTTTCAAAAATCAAACATAGTTTAAAATACTCAAACCATTATTAATTTCTCAAAAGTGATCAAGCTCTTACACCAAAACCATTTCAAATCAAAGCATAACACTTTTCAAAACTTTACCAATTAACTTGTTTACCTAGAACACAAGTTACTAGTTTTCTTTCAAAACAAAACAACATTAATTCTTCATTTTAAAACCATGATCATGCCTTCCCATAGGGCTTAAAATTTAGAAATCTCATGGACATATACATAATATGCCACGGCCAAATTCTAAAAGCAAGGCTAGTTCCCATTTTTTCATTTCAAAACCATAGAAGAATTCATTTAGTTCCCAAAATCACTTTAATTGAATGAACAAAACATTTTCATAACACAATCCATAATCAAAATAGTTTCCCCCAATTTCTCATGAACACAAAATATTTTTCTTCTTGTTTCTCAAAACAAATCTATTTTTCACACATCCATTTCTCTAAAAGTCTTGAAACAATTCATTAAACACAAAAGCTAAAACAATTTTCCATGTTCTTGATCAATTAGAATTTTCTCCAAAACCCTAATCCAATTTCTTCATGAGATTCTCATCAAACTCATGGAATACAAACCATCTAGTTCTAAACAAACTAGTTAAACACTCATGAGCAACTCTCATGGAACAAAAATCAATTCCTAACAATTTCATCTCATGAACATAATCTAAAATTCAACACCCTAAGAGTTCTAACCAACTAAAATGAAGAGAAATAGGATGGTTACCTTAAGCAATTGATTCTCTACAACAATTCCACAAAGCTCCCAAGCTTGATATGGACTCAAATGGTGAAGAATGGAAATTTTAGTGAAGGTTTAAAGAAAGTAATGGAGTCACGTGAAAGAAGAGAAAGAAGAAGAGAGAATTGTGATATTTTCTAAGTGACAAATTGTCATCAACTTCCTTACATGTTAAATTGTCTTGGTCACTTATCCACCCTTAGATCAAAGTCAAAAGTCCAAGCTTAAACCCTAGCCATTGGATCAATTTGCTTTAAGGATAATCACAAAACTTACACACTAAGTTACGCAGGGACGGATGCACGTTGCCCACTATGTGGGCTAGTGCCTGCACAAAAATTTTGATTTTTTTTTTAGTATATATATTATAGCTAACTAGTGCCCCGGAATATTAGTTAAAAAAATTAAAAATAAACTTCACATTAGAATAAATATTATATATACTTTTAAAAAATAAAATACACTTATTTATCATATTTAGTTTCTTAACTAGTGTTTTAGGGACATTGATTAACAATTTTCTATTATATAATACTATAACTTAGAAGTTGACATTTTTACATACAAAGTTCCCCCTAGACCCACACCACATACACAAGGAAGGCTTCTAACATAATAAAAATAAAAACCCTTTTTGAAACAAGGGAAAGTAGAAAGTCTAAATTGAAAAAGGGTAACAAACAAGAAAAAATATTGTGTCCCTTTGGTATATTTACTTTTGGAGTTAGCTTTGATATTACCTGTGGCAATTGCAACCGCTGAAAGAGCTTTCTCTGCTATGAGTATTATCAAGAACCGGTTGCGAAATCGGATGGGAAATGAATGGTTGAATGATTGTCTAGTTACTTATATAAAGAAAGATACTTTTGTTGGCATTAAAAATGAGAAAATCATTAAGTATTTTTAGAACATGAGTTCTCGCGGAGAACAAATATAATATATATTTATGCTTTTTAAAATGAAATGTATAATAGATATTACTTTTTTGAAAAATTGTTATTTAATGTTGCAATTTTATACATGTGGTGCCCCCACTATGCAAAATTCCTGGATCCGTCACTGAAGTTACGTGCTCAGCTCTCGCGCATCGCGACGAACGAAACTCACAAAAACAGAAAACCTACGGAAAGAACGTCTATCGTTTTTCCATTCCAAAACTTATCGCCGAATCTTTTTCCGCGACTGTAATTTTCTTCCATACCTCAGAAAATTATTCTCAGAACATAACCTCACTCCCGCAGATATATAAAACTCCCATCCGAAACCTCACTTAAAACAGACGCAGTAAGATTTTCCATCAGCGGGTAATATCCTACTCGTTTTTCCAAAAACAAGGATAATCCAAAACTCGTCATTCTGACTTCACGGAAATTTCCCCATACTTAAAAGAGAATTACGACCCAAAAGTCTGTGGCTTTCCAGCGCACGTGCACAAAACAGGCTCAATTTCAGCAAAAATCTCATATATACGACGATACACACAAAACCGTTCTACTAAAAACCCTAAAACTTAGCCGACACTAAAGTTCCTTAGGAAAATTGTACAGTGAAATCTTGGGTCTTACATTACTACCCTCCAAAAAGAAGTTTCGTCCTCGAAACTAAAGGTAAGAGTAACAACTCAACTAGTTATTACCATCACCAACACAACAAAATCCCTCAGGATTAGGTGTAGCCACACAGATGCTAACACCGGGTGAAGTCACACAGATACTCTCACCAACACACTGGCACACCCGTGCACCAACCGCAACTCCCAACGAGTTCACCACTCAAAAATTTCCTAGGGTCCACACACAAAATTTCCAAAGTCACTTCTTTTGCCTCCGCGACATAGCCTATTCCACTAGGCTCACACAAAGTGGTGACGGCTACCCTCCAAAAAGAAACACTGAAACTCTCTGCGCATCACCAATTCCTTTTGATTAGATCCTTAATCAAACAATTCTGAATCCTAACAGAATATCTCACTCCACGGATTACTAACTCATAACCTGACACAGAACAAACACTAGAACTGACACTAGAATTGACACTACTCTAGCTAAGTTCTAACCGACTCTGGACTAACGACTCTAGTATACACTTTCCCTTTGAAGATTTAAAGTCGTGCTCTGATACCAATTGTAACAACCCGTTTTTCAAAGGCCAGAAAAGGCATTACTTTTTTTTTGTACACATCAGAGTTACGCATAAAAGATTTTAAATGAGCCGGCATTCAAATATACAAAAGAACTCATTACCATAAGGTGCTTCGACAAGCAAAGTGTATTCCTGAATAATTACAATCCAAGTCTAAGTATTCAAATACTTACAACAAAACAAGTTAGAATTCTATGCCTAACCCAATAAGTACGGTGTACAACCCACACCGGCGCATAGTCTAACTGAGCTAAAGCTCCAACATCTCACTGGGGCCTGGAACAGCCACCGTCGTCACCACGATCTAACCCATCATCTGGGTGGGATGAGCCCGCAAATGAAAGAAAGGGTCACCACAAAATATATAGTATGTATATATATAACCGGTGCGAAAGATTGTACACATAACAATAATTCCACGAACACAAGAGAAAGCTCTTAACCACCAAAGCAATTCCCACCAACGGGTTTATATATATAATGCACACCAAGCCTAATGCAGACTTCTACAATGCGTGGTACTAACCCTAGCTACCACAATGCATGAGTTCCGGAACTGTAGGTCCAACCCCTACTCAAACACCAACGAAATCACAATGTTAAGGTGGATCCACTCCCGCAATCACACCCCATGGTCCACTCCCGCAACCATGTATTTAACTCAACACAACCCTATAAGAATCAGGTGGGTCCACTCCCGCAACCACACCTCGTAGTCCACTCCCGCCACTACGCACTAACAATGCATGAGCATACGATTCCCCATGTATACTAATGAAACAAATACATACCTCCATAGCATATGTAAACCATCCCAACAACATACATACATATCCAATCATATGTAACAAACCACAACAAACATACATACATTTCCAATCATATGTATTCACCCACATGTTCATACATACATCACCAATTATATGTAAAACAACGCACGTATTATAAACACTTTCTCATCACGAGAATACATAACACATACATGCCAATCACACAGTAAATCCAAACATGTCGTAACCATTTAAAGACAGAAATAAAGTGGAGCCCTTACCTCGGCAAGCTTCCGTTAACCTTTCTCGCGAAATTCTACAATTCACGCTTCCTAAAATATAAGCAGCGTACAATCAATAAAATACTCCCAACGTATCCTATCGAAACGAAACTTGTTCTCTAAAATCTAGAGGGGTTTAAGGTACTTTCTAACACTCTCAGACAGTGATTTCGAGACTTCCCCATATTGATCAAAAATTCCCAAAGTTAATTGCACTATTTCTCGCCACGGGAAAATATTTTCGTTTCAAAACAAACTAAGAAACACTTTGATTCCTAACTCCAAGGCAATCAATTTTCACATACTAAAACCATTTGAAAACAACCCAAAAACTCTTTGAAAATTTTCACAAAAATAAAAGTTTACTTGCGCCACAAGTTACAAGTTTTTTCTTTCAAATAAAATGGCCATAACTCGTTCATTCTTTATCCGATCGAGACGAGCCATACACCGAAATCTTCGTCTCGAAAAGACGGATCAAATAGTTAATTTTCCAGGTCACAAAAACAATTTTAAAAGTACCTAAATACCCTTTTCAATTTCGGCCAGAATTGAGATCACACCTAAAACATTGTTTTCAAAAATCAAACATAGTTTAAAATACTTAAACCATTATTAATTTCTCAAAAGTGATCAAGCTCTTACACCAAAACCATTTCAAATCAAAGCATAACACTTTTCAAAACTTTACCAATTAACTTGTTTACTTAGAACACAAGTTACTAGTTTTCTTTCAAAACAAAACCACATTAATTCTTCATTTTAAAACCATGATCATGCCTTCCCATAGGGCTTAAAATTTAGAAATCTCATGGACATATACATAATATGCCACGGCCAAATTCTAAAAGCAAGGCTAGTTCCCATTTTTTCATTTCAAAACCATAGAAGAATTCATTTAGTTCCCAAAATCACTTTAATAGAATGAACAAAACATTTTCATAACACAATCCATAATCAAAATAGTTTCCCCCAATTTCTCATGAACACAAAATATTTTTCTTCTTGTTTCTCAAAACAAATCTATTTTTCACACATCCATTTCTCTAAAAGTCTTGAAACAATTCATTAAACACAAAAGCTAAAACAATTTTCCATGTTCTTGATCAATTAGAATTTTCTCCAAAACCCTAATCCAATTTCTTCATGAGATTCTCATCAAACTCATGGAATACAAACCATCTAGTTCTAAACAAACTAGTTAAACACTCATGAGCAACTCTCATGGAACAAAAATCAATTCCTAACAATTTCATCTCAAGAACATAATCTAAAATTCAACACCCTAAGAGTTCTAACCAACTAAAATGAAGAGAAATAGGATGGTTACCTTAAGCAAATGATTCTCTACAACAATTCCACAAAGCTCCCAAGCTTGATATGGACTCAAATGGTGAAGAATGGAAATTTTAGTGAAGGTTTAAAGAAAGTAATGGAGTCACGTGAAAGAAGAGAAAGAAGAAGAGAGAATTGTGATATTTTCTAAGTGACAAATTGTCATCAACTTCCTTACATGTTAAATTGTCTTGGTCACTTATCCACCCTTGGATAAAAGTCAAAAGTCCAAGCTTAAACCCTAGCCATTGGATCAATTTGCTTTAAGGATAATCACAAAACTTACACACTAAGTTACGTGCTCAGCTCTCGCGCATCGCGACGAACGAAACTCACAAAAATAGAAAACCTACGGAAAGAACGTCTATCGTTTTTCCATTCCAAAACTTAT
Organism: Trifolium repens; assembly: GCA_030408175.1. NCBI lineage: Eukaryota > Viridiplantae > Streptophyta > Magnoliopsida > Fabales > Fabaceae > Trifolium > Trifolium repens. The sequence goes on along the minus strand of CP125839.1, from coordinate 16,072,879 downwards.
CGCCGAATCTTTTTCCGCGACTGTAATTTTCTTCCATACCTCAGAAAATTATTCTCAGAACATAACCTCACTCCCACAGATATATAAAACTCCCATCCGAAACCTCATTTAAAACAGACGCAGTAAGATTTTCCATCAGCGGGTAATATCCTACTCGTTTTTCCAAAAACAAGGATAATCCAAAACTCGTCATTCTGACTTCACGGAAATTTCCTCATACTTAAAAGAGAATTACGACCCAAAAGTCTGTGGCTTTCCAGCGCACGAGCACAAAACAGGCTCAATTTCAGCAAAAATCTCATATATACGACGATACACACAAAACCGTTCTACTAAAAACCCTAAAACTTAGCCGACACTAAAGTTCCTTAGGAAAATTGTACAGTGAAATCTTGGGTCTTACATGACCCAAAAGTATGGTATGGTGTACCTGGGAGCCATGGTTTATCTATGGAAGATGCAATAGCGAAACAGTTGTCAGATTTGTTTGAAGAAAAACCAAATCTACTCAATTAGTTGGTGATGACTCAATTCTCCCCTCCAAGTTAGCGGGGGTATATTTGTATCGCACTGTCCAACTTTGGCGAATTTGTTATCACCTTTCCAAGGGTATACCACTGTGGCTTCAGTTGTGGCTTCAACTGTGCATACCGTGAAAGCGGCTCATCCATATGATTGGTTTATGTATGGTTAGAATGTTGCTGACATTTATAGTCTGCAATGTCATAAGACATCGTTTTCCCATGATAAATTGTTATTTGGATCAACTAAGGAAGATGTACGCGCCCTTGCTGAGACAACTCTTTATGGAAAAGAGAATCTAAAATATTTAAATTGCAGAGATGTTTGTGGGAAAGATGGAGTTCTTACTAATATAGTTAAGACGAAGATAATGATGGAAAAAGAGAGGCTTGACCGGCTTTCAAATCATTTAAAGATGATGAAGATAGACAATGACTTCAATTCGGTTGCAGAAAGAAAATGCTTCACTTGTTTCTATGACTTGGACCTATCCGGTGTTTGTTGTGAGTGCTCTCGTGATAGCTATTCTTGTCTTAGACGCTTCAAGTTGTTTTTGCTTATGTGAAATGAATAAAAGATTTGTTCTGTTTCGTTATTCTATGAATGATATAAGTACAATGGTTGAAACATTAGATGGAGAACAACATGCAATAAACACGAGGGAAACCCGAAACAACAGAGTGGTTTCTTCTAAAGCTGAGGATGCATGCATAGATGAACAAGATACAGAGAGAACACAAACCTTTACTTTTGCAGGTATCATTGAAAATGGATGGTTCAAAGAAAGACAAACAATCCTACAAGTTCACCCGACATCAAGAAACAAAACTACTAAGGTAATGCTCTTGTTTGTTGAAGAATTTTGCCTTTTATAAATTTTGTTTGATTTGTTTTTTGTACATATATGATATATCAATTTTGTTTTATGAGGTTATCGTATATGAAAGAGATAACATTTAATTTGTTCAATTTACAGTTGGGTTGATGTTTATATTAAAGGTTACAACTTATTCATGAACTGTGTAATTTAATTAAAACCTATTAGATTTTTAGTCAAATTAGATGCATACTCATGTTTTAATTAGATCTTTATTTTTATTCTTCAAGTGATTATTTGCATAATTTGTTTCTCTAGATCTTTTGAGGTGGAACAATATGGTTGTATGGTTGTTTTCTTTGTTTACATTTCATTAAATATATTTAAAAATGATTAACATTAAGGACTAATTTTCAAATCAACTTATCTAAAGTTCACCCTTAAATTTGTAACCTAATCCATTTCATTAAATAGATCTTTTACTTGAATTGTTGCTTGGTTATTATAGAGTACATTAAAATATGTATTATAGGATGAATGTTTGGCTATTGTTTTAGCTGTTGATGTTATTCTGACATTTTTTAATATATATGTAAAAAAAAATTTGCCTATTGTTTAAGTTTTAGAGACCATTGTGTCAAAAAGAAAAAAGTTTTAGTGACCATCATAGGGGATTGCCCCTATTGATATTATTTTTCGAGACCTCTGTTATTTGAAGTTCACTTCGGTATTTAATTTTTGGGCTAAATTATAATTTTAATTTCTCTACTTTTATTTATACATGTGTTAGCCCATATTTTCACTAAGTTAAAAATATGTTCTAAAGACATGACTAAAATAATAAATACAATTGCATTTGATTATTTTACTATTTTAAAAGTCATTAAATGAGTTTGGTTTTTAGAGCCAATGAACTTAATGATCAATCATGCATGAACACATTATAAATGTTCTATTATTGAGCATTTCTCTTTAAGCTGCGTATTCTTCAGGATCCTTTCGATTTGGTCGAAGCTTCACTAGGGTCGAAGCGTTCAGTGATGCAGAAAAAGCGTGGACTTAGCAAAATATTCAAGAAAAGCATTACGATTTCGACTTCGATGGATACAACGGCTAAATCAGAGGATAAGAAGAAATTCAAATTCAAAATACGTGTCAATGACACGCGTCCTTTCTGTAGTTATTTAGGCGTTATTAGCAGTTAGGAATTAGTGTCTATAAATAGTTTAGTTATGTGATCGAGAAAAGGGTCACAATCATTATACAAAAATCCTTACAAAACTCAAAGTACCCATGTCAACGCGAGAAACGAGTTCGAAAGGAAAAATGTATGCAATGTGTACCATTTACTTTTCTGTAAACATTTACCTTTGAATGCAAATTTACAGTTCTTTTATTTCAATTCAAATTGTCTTTATTTCGACTTAATCTCTCTCTCTGTTTATTCCCTAGAATAAACATTCTTTTATTTCAACTCAAATTACATAAAAATCACATTTAAAGCATAAGAACAATGATGAACACTAACTATTTTGGAAATATAAACGAAAAGCACTATGTCCCGAGATTTACTAGTTGATCTCTCTTGTAATAACTCAAACTAGCGTTGTTTACCAAATTTCACAGTAAACAAATTGGCACGCCCAGTGGGACTGTGTGCTTTACGTTCAAATTTTCTCTAAAAAAAAAAAAGAGAGGAGAAGAACTTTCAGTAAAAGTTAGTTTGTTCTGTATTCTTATTAGTTTCCAGAAAGTTTTGTATAGTGTATGCTTTTGAGAAACGGGAAGTCTCTCCCTGAAATGGTTAGACCACCACCCAGAAATACAAGACCAAATATGGAAAATTCAACTGGAAACAATAATAACAGTGGTTCGAATCCATCAACCACTTCGATTGTCTCAGAGGCCATAACCCCTCCTGTAATCAGTGAGGATATGACCAATGTGATAGGGGCGACGGTATCTGCCCCAACATCTTCTATAGTAACTGCCTCAATGGCAATACCATCATCCATAGTGGCGCCTTCGACAACCACAGAACCCATTTTGACTTTAGTTCATAACATGGAGAATAATTTCTCCCCAAACCGGTCAAATATTAATGGGGGTGGTGCAAGTTTGTCCACATTTCATTTGCCTTTTTCTCAATTCATGGGTCAAGGCACAAACAGGAATTACCAATATGGTATGCCTGCTACTATGATGCAGGGCTTACAAACAGGTTCTTCGTTATTTTCAGAGACAGCACCAGGCGTGTTTGTCCCTAACAACCAAACAGTTTCTGGCTCTGCAACTCGTAACCACATGCCTGCATTGACTAATGCCGCCTTAATGGCCATGAGGCAGCAAATGGATGATAGTAATCATGATATGGTTAATATGTTAACACAACAGATTGGTACAATGTTTAATCCTTTAATTCAAAATACTAACCAAAGTTACCAAATATTAGCCACACAGATGGGAAGAATTGCTGATTTCTTTGGGGCTCCTCAGGTCCCTAATCAACAAGCTCCCCAAATTCAAAATGTGCTGCCTTTGCAAATTGCGCAAGCGCCTAACAATGCCATGGTACCTGCACAGATCAACTTGGCTAATCCTGTAAACCAAGTCCAATAACCTGCACCAGTGGTCGAACCACAAGTGCAGCCTCAGGCACAACCACAGGTTTTGCCCCTGGTCGAACCAAATCCTGGAATCGTCTTGGTAAATAGGAACCAAAATGCTGATGACATAGTTAGGAACGTCCAAAATAATAATTTTGCTGGACAAAATAACATAGCAAATTTGGTCGAAACCATCCTGGCACAGAATGGTCTAAATGTGGGTATGCATAGGCCTCATTTTGTTTCTGCCTTATCGGAGTATGTGCTTCAAACAGAGTTACCGAGGGGTTGGAAAATCCCAAAATTCACCAAATTTGCTGGTGATACTAGTGAATCGACTATTGAACACATAGCACGATACTTGACTGAGGCAGGGGATTTAGCGAACAATGAGAATTTAAGGATGAAATATTTTCCAAATTCTCTGACAAAAAATGCTTTCACGTGGTTTACTACTCTTCCCCCACATTCATTTTTCAATTGGACTCAGTTGGAGAGAGTTTTCCATGAACAATTCTACATGGGACAATCTAAAATAAGTCTCAAAGAATTGGCAAGTGTTAGGCACAAGACTCCTGAGTCTGTAGATGACTACTTAAATAGATTCCGTTTACTTAAGGCCAGATGCTTTACTCAGGTGCCTGAACATGAATTGGTCGAAATGGTTGCTGGTGGCCTAGATTATTCGATCAGAAAGAAATTAGATACTCAACATCTCAGAGATATGGCCCAATTGGCTGATAGGGTTTGACAGGTCGAACGCTTGAAAGCAGAAAAGGCTAGAGATTCTAGTTATCATAAGAAAGGGAAGGTTTCTTATGTCGAAACCAATGACAGTGACCAAGAGTACGAAATTTCTGATGAGGATGTTGAACAAGGGAAAATAGACTTAGCAGAATTGAAACCTGGCCCCCCTTATGTCTGCAAACTTTTGAAACCGTCAAATGGGAAAAATCCTGTTGAACCAAAAAATGATAAATACGTGTCAAAAACTTACACTTTTGACATAACAAAATGTGATGAGATTTTTGATTTATTGGTTACTGATGGCCAAATTGTGGTTCCTAAGGGTGTTAAAATACCCCCATTAGATATGAGAAAGAAAAGAGGTTATTGTAAATATCATAATTTTCTTGGACATAGAACCTCACAATGTGTACTTTTCAGGGATTTGGTCCAAAAGGCTTTAAATGAAGGAAGACTCAAGTTTGGTGAAAAGCCTAAGGCCATGAAGGTCGATACTGAACCTTTGTAGAATGTTGACACTCTCTATGCTGAACCACAGGAAATCATGATGGTCGAAGCCATGGAGGTCACAGAAGTGCAAACGGAGGAGGTCTCTGAGAAGGAGCATTTCGAAAAAATGAAAGTTGTGTATCCTCGTGCTGAAGAGGATCTGATTGACTTTCTGAACAGGTGTAAACTGGAGAACAAAGGAGTTATGCTCTGTGCCCGTTGCAGTGCTGTTTGCGATAAAGATGCTACTGAAGGCCTTAAAAGGTTTCAACCTGCAACAAATAAGCAGGGGGCAAACCCAGAACAGTACCAAGATAAGGGAAAAGGGATTCTGACTCGACCAAAAAACCCTGTTAAAACTGGTCGAAACCCAACTTTTCGACCTCCTAGTTCGATTCCCCAGGGGCGCTGGATGCACCAAGGAATGGTGAGAATCAACAAAGGGGCATTGGAAGTCGGTGGCTCCAGTGGTACCAAACATAACTACTCAGAGGGTGCTAACAAATATTCATACAAGAATAACTACAAAGGAAAGCATCCAATGACTAGGACACAATGGCGTAGGTTCCAACGCCAGAAAAAATTGGCCGCAGCAAACGCTCAACCAAGCCAATACAAAGAAGTGGCTAGGAGGCCAGCAAAAGAAAGAATCCTTCCCCCAATAGATAATAACAAAATGGAGGATGATGATCTGTTGGATTCTGAGCCAGATTTCGATGTCATATGTGTGGTCTCTATATTGCCATCAGAATATGATGTCCAATCTGAGGTAACTGAGCTCGAAACTGATTTCGACCAGTTAGAAATGGCTGATCCAAAGCCAATGTGCTATTATATCATGAATAATGGCTGTATCGAGGAGCAACAAGCTACATTCGAAAAGCCAGATTTAGGCATGAAAAACCATCTCAAACCTATCTTCATCAGAGCAAAGGTTGAGGGAGTTGGTGTTAACAAAGTGCTGATTGATGGAGGTGCTGCTGTTAACTTGATGCCTCTGTCTATGTTGCCTAAAATAGGCAAATATGACTGTGATTTGTCAGCCCATAACATTGTTTTGTCAAATTATGAAGGCAAGACAGGATACTCTAGGGGGGCAATTCAAGTAGATGTTGCTGTAGGCAGCATAGTTCGACCTACCTTGTTCTTGGTGGTTGAATCCAAAGCAAATTTTAAGTTACTATTAGGAAGGGAGTGGATCCATGGAGTGGGTGCTGTCCCATCTACCCTTCATCAGAAGTTAATACTTTGGAGAGAGGATGGTTGCGTCGAGAACATCGAAGCTGACCAAAGTTTCTATATGTCAGAAGTGGATACCATTTCGAAATAGACTTTTGACAAAAACTTGGCAAATATTTCTCCATGCTATGACAGGGAAAGTGCTTTCGAGTCTTCTGATAACGTTATACACTCTGTCAAACTCCACCCAACCCATGGTTTCATATGGGAAAGAGAGGAAATAGATGCTGCTTCCTCAGAAGATGGAGTTATACCACCAACTGGGTGGAAGATCTACGAAGATTACTATGACTGAGTCCAATCATTGGGCCAGGATCACGGCTTATATGGCCGAAACCAAACTAAATACGGCTTTGGAAGCTGATATTCAACAAAATATGGTTGTAAAAGCCAAAGTCGAAAAGGATGGCGGTCCTGAGCCACAAATTCAAAGGCTTGATTGCATTTATGATGACGAACCCTTGGGGTTCGAAAGAGATCCTTTAAACGAAACTCCAAAAATGCAAGCACAAGACCCTTTGGAAGAAATAGACATTGGAAATGGCTCATTGAAAAGGCCAACTTATATTAGTGATAACATCACTTCTAATCTAAAAGAAAAATTGGTGCTACTTCTTAAGGAATTTAGTGATTGTTTTGCTTGGGATTATAACGAAATGCCTGGACTGAATAGGGAAATGGTCGAATTAAGACTACCAATCAAGGCAGGAAAGAAACCAGTAAAACAATTACCAAGGAGGTTTGCACCAGAAATTATATCCAAGATCAAGGAAGAAATCGAAAGGCTGCTGAGGAGTAAATTCATCAGAACTGCCAGGTATGTTGAATGGTTAGCAAATATAGTGCCTGTTATTAAAAAGAATGGTACACTTAGGGTATGCATAGATTTTAGGGACTTAAATAATGATACACCTAAAGATGAATATGCCATGCCTGTAGCAGAAATGTTAATAGATTCAGCAGCAGGCTTCGAATTGTTAAGTATGTTAGATGGCTATTCTGGTTATAATCAGATTTTTATTGCTGAGGAGGATGTATCTAAAACAGCATTTAGGTGCCCTGGTGCTTTAGGCACTTATGAATGGGTTGTTATGCCTTTTGGGTTAAAAAATGCTGGTGCCACTTATCAAAGGGCTATGAATTCCATGTTTCATGATTTTATAGATACATTCATGCAAGTCTATATAGATGATATCATCATTAAATCCTCTTCTGAAGATAGCCATTTGCAATATCTTAGGCAATCTTTTGAGAGAATGAGGAAACATGGATTAAAAATGAATCCATTAAAGTGTGCTTTTTGTGTGCATGCAGGAGATTTCCTGGGTTTTGTGGTGCATAAAAAAGGCATCGAGATAAACCAAAACAAGACAAAGGCCATTTTAGAGACAAAGCCTCCTTCGACCAAGAAGCAACTTCAGTCTCTGTTAGGAAAAATTAATTTTCTGAGAAGGTTCATTTCGAATCTAAGTGGAAAAGCTCAAGCTTTCTCACCACTACTTCGACTCAAGAAAGATGATCCATTCAAATGGAATGAAGAGCATCAAAAGGCTTTTGATGACATAAAGGATTATTTGATAAAGCCTCCAGTTTTAATGCCTCCTAGCAGAAATAAAGCTATGAAGTTATACATTGCTGCGTCTGATAAGACAATAGAAAGCATGTTGGCTCAAGAGGATGATAATGGCATAGAAAATGCAGTTTATTATCTTAGTAGAGTTTTAAATGATGCAGAAACTAGATATACTGCCATAGAAAAACTTTGTCTGTGTTTGTATTTCTCTTGTACAAAACTTAAGCATTATATAAAGCCTGTTGATGTTTATGTCTATTCTCACTTTGATGTTATTAAGCATATGTTAACCAAACCCATATTACATAGTAGAATTGGGAAATGGGCATTAGCATTAACTGAATATTCGCTTACTTATAAGCCTTTAAGGGCTGTTAAAGGTCAAATTGTGGCTGATTTTATAGTTGACCATTCTTTGGTCGAAATGCCACAAGAATACATTGGTGTAGAGCCTTGGATTCTCTATTTCGATGGATCAAAACATAAACATGGAACTGGGATTGAGATCTTAATAATTTCTCCTACTAAAGTTCCAACTAAGTTCAAATATAAAATAAATGGACTTTGCTCTAATGATGAAGCTGAATATGAAGCCTTGATAACAGGTTTAGAAATATTAAAAGATTTGGGGGCAAAAAACATTAAAGTAAGAGGTGATTCTGAACTAGTATTGAAACAACTAACACAAGAATATAAATGTGTTAAAGAACATTTGACAAAATACTTTGTCATGGCAAGTTCTTTATTAGACTGTTTCGATCATGTAGATATTGAACATATACCTCGTTTAGAAAATCAAGAAGCAAATGACTTAGCCCAAATTGCTTCAGGATATAAGATGTCAAAAGAAAAGCTGACACAATTGATCGAAATCAAAGAAAAAACGGTCTTGCAAGAGCCTATTTCTGAACAATTGTCAATGCCAAAACTTGTGGGGGCAGATAGTGTACCACAAGAAGAAATTGAAAATATCCACAATGAGTTTGAAATTTTTGCCATTGACAATCTCTCAGATAGTGATTGGAGAAAGCCTATCGTAGACTATCTCAGAAATCCAACAGGAAATGTGGATCGAAAAACCAAATACAGGGCTTTAAGCTATGTAATTTTTGAAAATGATCTTTTCAAAAAGACTTCTGAAGGAATTTTGCTAAAATGCTTAAGTGAAGCAGAAGCTTACATAGCAATTTCTGATGTTCATAGTGGCACGTGTGGTTCTCATCAAGCAGGACATAAAATAAAATGGTTGTTATTTCGACAAGGCCTATATTGGCCTTCTATGTTAAAAGATTGCATAGAATATGCCAAAGGTTGCCAAGAATGCCAAAGACATTCAGGAATCCAGCATGTGCCCGCAAGTGAACTACACTCCATAATAAAACCATGGCCCTTTAGGGGATGGGCTCTAGATTTGATTGGTGAAATTAAACCTGCTTCATCAAAAAATCAACGTTACATCTTAGTTGGAATAGATTATTTCACAAAATGGATTGAAGCAATTCCATTACCAAATGTTGATCAAGAAGCAGTGATTAATTTTATTCAAAATCATATAATCTATAGGTTTGGAATTCCTGAAACAATTACCACAGAAAGCGTAGTTCTTCTTCTTCAATGAGAAAGGAAACATCAACTGAGTAGTCCAGATCTTCCTTTCTCGTTCACTCCCAACTGGTTCGGGGATAACTTCTTCACCGTTCTCTAAAACCATCAAATCTGTCCACTTCCCAGCAGATGGTATTTCAAAATCTTGATCCGAAGCCATTGATGAACAACAATGAATTTAAAAAAAAAAGATTAAAAAAGTGATTTCTAGGTAAAATCTAAGGAAGAGGTGAAGTTTTTCTGGGTGAATCAGTGAAAGATCAAAGAGTAATCACTGTGTGAACTATTTAAACGGTTCAGAATCAAGGATTTCTTGAGGATTTAAAAGGAAATGTTGCAGAGAATCAAGAATCGTGTTTCCGCAAAAGAAGCTCAGAAGAATGGAAGTTGGTAAAAAGTGTTCCTTTGTTTTCCACTGCTATTTATGGGGAAGCGTGCCCAGGTTTAAAAAATAAATCAAAAAGAAATTTAGGCAGTTCCTTTTCAACTTCCACGAGCGCCACGTCATCCACTATGTCTAAAATCTAGGAGAAATGATGGATTATGGGGATCAAGGTGACAGTTATTACTGTGCATTACATCAGCGCCGTCATTGTTAAGAGTGTCAAGCACGTGGGATTAAAATGCCTCTTTCTATTCTCGTTCGAACTACTCGATCGAAACAGGCATTTTGAGGGCAATTTGTTAGCCCATATTTTCACTAAGTTAAAAATATGTTCTAAAGACATGACTAAAATAATAAATATAATTGCATTTGATTATTTTACTATTTTAAAAGTCATTAAATGAGTTTGGTTTTTAGAGCCAATGAACTTAATGATCAATCATGCATGAACACATTATAAATGTTCTATTATTGAGCATTTCGCTTTAAGCTGCGTATTCTTCAGGATCCTTTCGATTTGGTCGAAGCTTCACTAGGGTCGAAGCGTTCAGTGATGCAGAAAAAGCGTGGACTTAGCAAAATATTCAAGAAAAGCATTACGATTTCGACTTCGATGGATACAACGGCTAAATCAGAGGATAAGAAGAAATTCAAATTCAAAATACATGTCAAAGACACGCGTCCTTTCTGTAGTTATTTAGGCGTTATTAGCAGTTAGAAATTAGTGTCTATAAATAGTTTAGTTATGTGATCGAGAAAAGGGTCACAATCATTATACAAAAATCCTTACAAAACTCAAAGTACCCATGTCAACGCGAGAAACGAGTTCGAAAGGAAAAATGTATGCAATGTGTACCATTTACTTTTCTGTAAACATTTACCTTTGAATGCAAATTTACAGTTCTTTTATTTCAATTCAAATTGTCTTTATTTCGACTTAATCTCTCTCTCTCTGTTTATTCCCTAGAATAAACATTCTTTTATTTCAACTCAAATTACATAAAAATCAGATTTAAAGCATAAGAACAATGATGAACACTAACTATTTTGGAAATATAAACGAAAAGCACTATGTCCTGAGATTTACTAGTTGATCTCTCTTGTAATAACTCAAACTAGCGTTGTTTACCAAATTTCACAGTAAACAACATGAAAGTAGTTTTTTTTTTAAGCAAGTTCTTTTATTTTAAAATCATTCAATTGTACACTATTCTAGTATTAATCATTTTTAATTTTGTCTCTCTATAATTTTAGTTTCTCTATTCTTGTGTATTATGACTTAATTTCAAAATATAAACAAATTACAAAGATCTGAATTGCATGTGCGGAAACATATTGTGTTAATTAATATAAATGCAATTAATTGTTTAAAAATTATCACACTAACAACAATTTTATGATATTTGTCATTTCAAAATAAAGATTTTTGAAGAGTTGTCCACATCCAAATGAAGCTCAATATCAAGGATATGCCAAGGAGTTTGGAGTCGAGCCTGAACAAATTAAATATTGGTTTCATAAGAGAACTCAATCAAAGGTGATGTTGACAATTTGTTTGGTCTTATATATATAAAATATGATGTGCAACTTCATTTAATTTTAAATTTTATTTAGACATTGGAGCTAAGTAATACAAATCATATATTACATTTTTTATTTATGTCATATGCTATGTTAATAGCTTAGTATGTTATGTTAGTCGTAAGAGTTCGAATTCTAAACATTCTTCTCAAACTTCTTTGGATATTCCAACTCAGCCACTTGAGTTACTCCTATATCTTATTTTATATAATACTTGAGAGGATACGAATTAGTAAAAATAAATATTAAAGAAGTAATTAGTTTCAATATTAATTTTCATTCTCATTTGATGTGAATCACAAATTTTGTTGGTTTTGGACTAAAATTATTCAATGGCTCATTTTCAGATGTGTCCACCTGAGTCACACGCTACAAAGACTACACCAAATCTTACAAAAAAAAGAAAACGCGAAGATACATTTGTGGTTGATGAAGAATATAGTTTAGATGATGCGAAAGAATCCGAGGAAAATCAGTCACCATTTTTAAGTGTTGCGAAAAGTGCTATGCGCGAAATATTACGACTCACGTCTAATACTGATAAATCCTTATGGAGAAACAATATAAATGAAGAAGTTGGATTTATTCTTGATCGGAAAAGGTATATAAATTTGAATTCAATATTTTCAAAATTGATATCTTCCGATAGGCGTGAAGAGTCTTCGAAAGCAGAGCTGATAGTCCGGAGCAGCGGAAAACATTTGGTCGAATTGATTTTAGATTCGGTTAGTAATTATATAACATTTCTTATTGTGAAAAGTTTTTTTTTTGACAAAAAAAGAATATGATATTGTTTTTTCAGGAAAAATGGGCAAAATTGTTTCCAACAATTGTTTCAAATGCTAGAACTGTGAAAGTATTTAATGCTGGTGCACCTGGAAATCGAAATGGAGCCTTACAAGCGGTATGTTTAATTACATCAAGCAAATTAATCTTCCTTTTTTTTTATTTTATCAAATTTGTAATTATTTAATAATTTTTATTTTATTATTGGTACCAACAAAAAGTTCTAATCGCATGCATCTCTTTAGATGGTTGGAGAAGTGCACATCCTTTCACCCTTGGTACCACCTCGAGAGTTCTACTTCATCCGTTATTGTCGACAATTTAGCGATAGGGATTGGGTGATAGTTGACATGTCAGGTGATTTACTATTCGAGCGCGCTAATATTCGTAATCCGGCTTACAAACTTCCATCTGGGTGTTTGATTCGTGAAATGCCTGATGGAAAATCTAAGGTATGCAGTCTTAAAAACTTTAAAACACATATATTTGTCAAAATTTATGTCATTAACACCCCTTTTAAGTTTATTTTTTAAGAGAAAAATATTCTTTGTTATAGGTTACTTGGGTTGAGCATGTGATGGTGAATGAAATGAGCCAAGAACTGATGCTATACAAAGATCTCATTTATGAGTATAATCCTTTTGGAGCAAAACTATGGCTTTACGCACTTCAAAGAATGTGTAACATCCCTAAACTTTAATTAATAAAAGGATATTAATTAGAGTCAATTTTTGGAGCTTAATTGGACATTAAGTGAAATAATTAGAAGTAAAGGATTTATTTTATTCAAGTGACCAAACCTATTCATTTATTTACACATAGCTCTCACCAAAATAAGAGAAAAATCAAGTATTTTTCCCTCCACTCACTCCTCCTACTCCACGAGCCCCCTCTTGCTCCCTAAACCCCCACTACTTTACAACTAACCAATTAAAACACATGCAGTAGGAAGACAAGGGGTATTAAGTAAAGTTAGTAACTTACTCCCTTCATTTTCTTCTCCTCACGCCTAGAAACCACACAACAACATCAATCTCTCAAGTTTTCATTTTCTCTAAACACACCCAACACATGCAAAAGGCCTAGAGAGAATCTGTAACTTCCATCCATTCCTCTTCTTCCCACGCATAAAAACAACAAGCCACACACATTAGCTTTTGTTCTTCACCCTCTCTTGGAACCAACCATGTCAAACCCTTAGGTTTCAAACTTCTTATGGTAAGTGAAACTACTTGATCCTTTTCCTTTCATTCTTTCCAAAAATCGTGCTCTGTTCCTTCCTCCTTCTAATACTCAGAATCTATTGTTAATCCTACATGCAAGAGCTTTACCCTACAAATGGGATTTTGGTGGTGATAATGGAATGGATGCAAAAAGAACTAGGAACGGATTCTGGGCAGAAGCAGAGCATCCATCTTAGAGTTAAACTCAATTAAGGTGGGTTCTTAGGATAGTGTAGATAGTTTCCCCAATTTATGAAAAATTTCATGTCAACTTAGGGATTAGGAAAATTATGTGTGAGAGGAATTAACTCCCAAATTCCTCTCCATACTGTCATATTTTATGTATATTATATGATTGCACTGGTTATATTTGAGGATTGTAGGTGATTTCTCTTGTAAAATACGAATTTCTGCAAACAGGGGTTGTTCTGCTTGAGCTCGTCATGTCGAGCATGCTGGCAAGTATCATGTCGAGCATGCTGGCGAGTATCATGTCGAGCATGCTAGCAAGTATCATGTCGAGCATGCTGGCGAGTATCATGGCGAGCATGCTGGCGAGTATCATGGTGAGCACTCATGATCTGGGCACGTTGAGCTCGCCTTGGCGAGCATCTGCTTGCCGAGCGAGCTGTTCAGGTCTGATCATGATTTCTCGCCATGTCGAGCAGGCTATCTCGCCGTAGCGAATGAAGACAGAATGACCTTATTTCTAATATTTTTCTAAAAACTTATCACTCGTTTTATATCCTCCAAATATGTCAGTTATTTTGCAATTTTAAATTAATATAAACTATGTGCAGCATGTTAATCACAGTGTAATCCTAGGGTATGACATAGGAAATTTAGCTTGTATGCTCCCCGGGTTTGGGATAATTATGGTAGTATGAACAATTAAGAATTAGATAGTATCAGTCAATTAGGAGCGATTTGTGATATCGCACTATGGACTCCCAATGGGATAATCCATTAGGATATGTTATTGTGAGCTGCATGCCGTGACTGAATCGGTTGACGGATATGGCAGGCCTCTGAGACCTGCTCACCTCAGAGTGTCCTTGTATTTAAAATGAATAAGAGTTTGTTGATCTGTGTTACACCTATATTATATGCTATTATGTTAGGATTATGTTAGTAATGAAACGACTGATTTAGGTGCCCCGGTGTAGTCACCATTAGGAGGGTAGTAGGACTCACTGAGGCTTAGTAGTCTCACCCCACTCCAATCAATTTTTTTAGGTAGACAGGTTAACTGGAACAAGGACCAGGAGGCAGCTAATGATTGGAGCTGAGCTTGGATCATAGTACTAGACGATTTTTAGTCTTCTCCTTGTTTTAGTTACATTTGTGTATCTTGGAATTCTATCCTATTTCCGCTGTATTTGTTTAAGTTCATCAATTGATGTAAGGAATTCTTGTAATTCAGTTATTTATCTCGTATTATTTAATGTACTCAGATCCATTTATTTATGTCCTGACTAAATATTCTAGATATTTTAGTTGGGGCGTTATAGAATGTGTGAGAAAAATTACTTTTCTTCAATTGAGTATTTTCCCAAACATGAAAATGATAGAGGTTAGTATCATCACAATTTTTGTTACAAATATATAATTTAAAGGATGTGTATTGTCGGTGTAAACTAATTTAAACTAATTTTACACTGACATTCAATGAAAATTAATCTTACCACATCACCCACACGATTAATTGATTTTATGTTACTCTTTATTCAGAGGTTAGGTCAAAGGAAGGGAGAAAAAGTGTGATGAACCTTTCTAATCGAATGATTCAAAGCTTTTGCAAAGATTTGAACAGGGCAAAGATGAACCATATTTTGACACATGACACAAGTGAATATAAGATTCATTTAACTTCAGAGATTACTAACCCTAATGCAATTCGTTTGAAATGTCGCTCCAATTCAAATGGCATGGTTGTCACTACAACGGGATCTGTTAGGCTTCATGTTCCTCCACAAACTATTTTTCACTTTCTTAGTGATGAAAGAAGACGACAAGAGGTACGCAATGATTTGATAAAATTTATACACTGTCATTATATGTTTCCAATTTTTATTTGTAATTAAAGGGCATTCAAAATCAATGTATATTAATTTTTATTTTAAAATAAAACTTTTTTCATCATGTGTTTATTGTGTTGTAATATTTCTTTGCAGTGGGACAGTCTTGTTGGTGAAAGAGAAGTGCATGAAGTTGCCTACATCTCAATAGGAGAAAGAGAAATTCAATCTTACAACCGCATTTCAATTCTTGAGGTACTTTGTTGGCTTACTATTTTATATTAATAAATTGATATGTATGTTGCTTGTATATTTACGAATAAATCAAATGAAAGTAGTTACTTTGAGATAGCTAGAAACAATGGTTACAATTCACACATACTCAACTCATAATAAGATTATTTTTAGGGGAGTTTGTTTGATATAGTGATATATTGGTGCATAAAAAGTATATACATGACATTATATACAACACAATAAATAGTTCTTCAATGAATATGCTTAATTACTATTTATTTTTTAATCTTAGGTAATTACTACTGTAGCGCATACATGGCATTATAGGGTTTACTTCTAGGGTGTGGTATGGTTTGTTGGTTGGGAGTTGGTTCTACCTCTAGATTTTGTAGATTTAGATAATAGGGCTAGGATTAAATTAGGGTTGACTTTGATCTGACATGCTGCTCTATATATAGTTTAAAAAATAAAAATGACTATTGTTTTTGTTGCGAAGACAATTAAACTTGAGCAACTGGTAGACATGATTCAATTCTACTATTAAAAATAGTTTATTTTAAAATTTATGATAATCCATGCTCCCATTATGAGTGGTAGTGAAACTTGTCCTTGTTAGTGCTAATTTGTTTCTATCCTTTTGTGGTTTTGACGACCGATTGTTCTTTTGAGACCCTATTCTGACCTATTTAAATTGTTTCTTTTTTTTTTGTTCTCACTCTATTGGTGAAGTCTATTTCTTCTAATCTGCTTTGATTTGAGTACCTCTGATACCCTACGTACTTTGTTCTCTTGGCCTTTTAGTTTTCTTTATATATATATATATATATATAGAGAGAGAGAGAGAGAGAGAACATATCATATGAGAATGACTATCTTATATGAGAATGGTGAGAATGATTAGCAGCCATTAGATTAAAATGTGTGATTGAGATTAAAATGACTATTGTGAGTCATGTCACATTCAACCAAAGCATACTTTCTTTTGTGTGTCGTGTTCCTCTTACCTATTCCTATATGTTCCTCTTCTCATCATTCTTGTTCTTTTTATCATTGGCGGCTTCTCTTCTTCCTGGAGTGTGCAGAGGGTGTCATTAAAATGGAAAATCAATGGGGTCTCTACGACAACAACAAATTAAAATAAGAAAATCAAAGAAAACAATTGATTTCCCTTGTGTCTACCACTATCAAGAAATATTGAATTACTCAATTCTTTCCTCTGTATTCATCTCAGTTTGTTTAATATTTTTTGCTTTGAAAATCAATGGGGTATCTACAACAACAACCACAAGAACAAGAACCTCAATCCCCTTTTAATTTTCTATTTTTAGTTTCTATTTCTCTGTTTCAGTAATTGTTCTTTTCATTCTCACAAAAGCATGATGAGTTTCCAAACAAAAATTGAAACCCTTTTCACTCCTTCCATTGTTGCATGGATCTGACCCATATTTCACTCCTTCCATTTCTGGGTCAATAATAGAAGCTAGATTGTATATTATATAATGGTTCCAAAAATTATTTAGTAATAAAATTTGTAATTTTGGATCTTGCTGGTATTTAATTTTTCAGTAGTTGTTGAGAGACAAATTCTTCCTAATTTTTCTAATTGTTCAGAGACGAATTCACCTTTATGATTTAGAATAGGTTTAATTGTGGTGGATAGATGATATCAATGTAATGGTGGTGGATAATTCTTATTTTTTCTTCAGGTTCACACCGACACAAAGAAACAATTTTAGCAGATTGATAGAGAAGATGAGAATATGAACAGTTTAATGATTAGATTGAGTATGGAGAGTCACTTGTGTTATTTAAAATAGAATTTTTAATCTGATCCATCCATTTTAATCTAATGACTGCTAATCATTCTCACCATTCTCATATAAGATAGTCATTCTCATATGATATGTCCTATATATATATATATTTTAATGTCATTGCATCAAACAAACATGTTGAAATTCATTCATTTGTTGATGTGAACCAGATATATAATGATGATGATGGTGCTGCTGATGATGATGATGGTGATGATGAGGAGGAGGATGAGGAGGAGAAGGATGACGACAATAACAACAACAATGTGCAAATTTTTCAAGAAGTTTGTATTGATCCTGTGGGAGCTTATGTTGTGTATACTCCAGTGAGTACAAGAAATATGCACAAGATCTTAAATGAAGAGGATTCATCAGATTTTGGAATTCTTCCTTGGGGTTTTATGATCTCAAAAGATGGACATGTTGATGCTGATGTTACATCTGAAAGTGATCATCATAGAAAAAAGGGATCATTAGTAACATTTTCTTTCCAAGTTTTAGTTCCTGCTGAAGCACCACTAGGAGTAACATTGGAACGGTTAAATTCAATATTCACCACAACAATTGAAAAGATTCAGAATGCTTTGGATTGTGAACATGATGATTAACCATTTGGTGATGTAGCAGATATAATTATTTGTGATTCTTATCTCATCTCTTGTTGTATGTTCAATTTTGAGGGTCTTAGTGTTGTATGAATTCAGTTGTATTTGAGTTGAAGTACACTTTTAGCACATTTTTCTTATATATATTCTGATGTTGTTGCTTTAATAAGCATGACACTTGATACATGCTTATGTTTATGAACATACACTCTTAAATTTAATTTTCATTTCTTAGGTTACGTTTTTAATTTAAGAAATAAAAAAATTTGATTTAAATAATAAATAAATAAATAAATTAAATATGACGTGACAACCCCATCAACATGTATCATCTGCCATTTCATTTACAGATTGTGCAATGTCATTAAAATTGAAGGATAAATGAAAATGAAGACCAAATGTCTGAAGTTTTAAAAATATGACGACTAAAATTGCGAGAAAAAAATAAGGGGACCAAAATTGTTCATTTTTCAAAATAACGGAATCAAAATTGCGCAAAATAAAACAGAGGACCAAAATTTCGTATTTTGTATTATTTTAATAGAATTTTTATAGGAATGCGTAAAGTTAACGCATTGGAATTTATAGTGTTTAAGTTTTTGAATAAATTGTTTCTTTAAATGAAATACTTAGTCTATGTACAATGGTTAAATTTTCAACACCCACCTTTTTCACTTTTTACACTCCACATCATCTTCTCTCTCTTACATCTAATAATTCAACACTCATTCAATTTTTACTCACTACAATGGTATTGTTTAATATAATTCAACACCCTACTCCACCACTTTTATTTCATATTCTTATTTTCTTTTATGTTTTTGTAATTGTATATTAATAGTAATTATTGATTGAAATTAATTAAAATAATTAAGAGTTAAATAATTAGTTTTATTTCTTGTAAAAAAAATATTTTTTTTTTTAATTTAATAATTTATTCGAATTTATTTTTTAATTTTACATTCTTAATTTTTTTTTCTTGCAAGAAATAAAGACATGATATAGCGATAGTCATTATTAAAACAAATAAAATTACAAAATGTGGATGATAAATTGGATTAGATAATGGCATGATGAAATTTGGAGGAAATCTATAATTTTGTATTTTTGGGGACCTTGTTGGTTGGAAGATTCATTTCGATATCTATAGTTTTTTTTCAACACCTCCATTGTAACTAGTCTTAAATAGTGCCCCAGTATATATGTGAGTTATCCTAAATAATATATATGTCCTTAGAGAGAATTCATGGCATAATCACTCGGTAAATTCATTTAAATTTGGAACTTAAATAATTTTTTTTAAGTAACAAAATATTTTTTCTCACTAAACTAACAAAATACTTTTAAATAATGGAAATATAATTATATGTGTAAAAAAATTTATTTTTCTTTTCTACTACAGACGTTTGATAATATTTCTATAATTTAGTCTTCCCTTTTTTTTTACCAGAATTTTTTCTTTATTAGTTAAATATTGAATTAATAACCTTTTAAAAACAAATATTAATTAATTTGGTCAAATATATATATGGGAAAGGAATTACACCGCTCAATAATGTTTTAACAAATGCAAATTTTATAAATTCATCATTGGATTGAAAGTTTAGATTTTATAGATCATTCATATTATATTCAATAAAAATCTAAAATCATTTGATAAGTTATTGAGTACCACCAACATTTAGTTTTTGAATTGGATGGATCTATAAGTCTTATCGACGGTAAACCAATCAGTCAAGTTATTCAGTTGTAGAATCGGCCGTTATTATAAACATACTATTGCATCCCCTAGTTTACGAGTCACCGAAAACAATGTAAATATAATTTTATCCTTCCGATCTTTAATATAAAAGAAAACTTATTTTCTAAATACATCGAGTAGCTAATGTATCATACCTATAGTATAGGCTAGATACAATGCATCTAAAAAATGAAGTTTCTCTTATATTAGAGATCAAAAGTAGTAATATTTAATGTTATATATAAAAAGAAATTTAGTCAAGACATATTTTAAATGCACTTCAGGTTTTCCAATTTTTTTAAAGATATACTTTTCATATAAAAACAAAAACTTCAGTTAGATATCTTTTGTCATGCCAGGAAGATGATGGTTGTAGCATAGTAAGGGTTAAATAAATGGTGAGTTTATATCTTCCTCCCTACTTTTCTTTTGTCGGTGTAGTTCAGTTTTCTAGGTAATATGATGCACTAATCTCTTCCTTCTTAGTATTTACCTTCATGATAATTTCAATAGTCTTTGTTTTCTAAATGCTTTTGTTTTAATTCATGTTTTCCAATTAAACCATGCATATATTTTTCTAGATCGTAGGTGTGAAGAGGCATAATAAAAAAGGCTTTATTTTTTGTAGGTTAATTTTCTTTTCAAGATTCAAAATGGATTTCTCAAATGGAGGCTCTAATGGTGATAAAAATGATAAGAACCAAAATTGCACAGAGGGACAATCTTCAGGTTCTCAAACGGAAATTCAACTTGAAGGGTAATTCTCTTGATTCTTATCTTCTCCTTATGTATTTTCTTACAGATCTGGATTTATTACAGTGAAAAAAGCACACAGTTTAAGGTTGTATTTAATCTAAACCACTGATTTCACATCAGACCACCATTCAATCAGATTGAACGGTTCATACTGTAATTGCGTCAACGCAGCTACCACAAAGATTAATCGTTTTCCATTTCTTACTCCATATAAATTTGGAGTAAAATTATTTTACACCAACATCTAATCATAGTTTACATTACTAGCACATATGTCCATTCCAAAATTTTAGAATTTTTCTCATATATTTTTTAGATTTTTTTTTTTGCAATTTTAATATCCCATCTTGCTTGTTGGGTTAAATATATATGAAGGGATTAAGTTTGTTGATAATTATATATTAAGACCAAAAAAGACAACCGAGTACTCAATTAGTTTAAGAAATTTATCAATGTTAAAGTTTTTAATTAAAAGTTTGGTCGTTCATTGTAATTCCATTTGATTTGATAAATAAGTTTATACAATTGCATAAAAAAGATTGTTGATTTGCATGACACCAAAATTTTGAAAATATAGATTGGGGACATCAAATTCTCCTAGATTTATTTGTTGTTGCGGTCTTTTGATGTAGGTAAAGAGGTGAGAGACCATTTTGTTTGTTTAATTGTTTGAAAGAATTATTTGGGAGTTTGAGGAGTGTTAGAAACAATAACGAATCAATAATTGAGATATCTGAGAGATATATTGACAGAATATCTCTACCAAAAACCTTAACGCACCTTGACTATATTAGAGATGTTTCTTATATAACACTCATTTAGTTCGCTCCTACTGGATGCGTTATCGCAACATTTGAATTCTAACAATCTCTGGTCAATTGTGAGACTTCCCACACCACTGTACTTGCAATACGAGCAAAAAATTAATGTTACTTCACCTCCAAAAACACTTTAGATTCAAAGATCCATCTTACATGGATCCATTCCTCTCCCCAATAAGCCAAATCTTAGTTTTGATATCACTTGTATCTTAAGTGACTAAAGGATTAGTATCTTAAGAGATTTTGACACCACAACACCATTCAAAATCTTAAAGTATCGAGTATATATGAGTCATATCTCGTTCTTTTTGTTAATGTGAGACTAAAAATTTAATTACAACTCCAGATATTCATGTGGTTGAATTTTTCATGCATTGGACTTATTAAACACTTTTTGCTATTATATATTTTGTTAATTACATATTTTTTTAGAATGTTAATTTAATATGCATTGCATTATGACACTATTTTTGCAGGTGAAATGGACTAATACTTTTCCAACAAGTAGAGCTTTCAAGTTGGCATATGCTTTAAAATTGGTATAGTTCTCAACTTATAGGTATAACAATAAATGTCATATTTGGATCTTCCAATACATATCAAATCACTCACATTTCTGACCATATCTTACACACAATTTACCAAAGTCAGAGCATATTTATGCTATAATTTTGATTAGATTATATGATTGTGTCAAATGTGTGATTCATGACGAAAAAGGATGCACATTTAATCTTTGATAAATGCAATTAACATGTTTCTAATTAAGTACATATTTTATCACCCATTCATTCCTTAAAATATAGTAAATTTTAAATTTGATTACTTTAGAATCAACAACTTTTATGTACCAAAAAAAAGAATGCAACAAATTTTAACATATAATAAATACGAACTAAGTCTAATTATAGTGCATTAGTAGTAATTTTAAATATTTTTTTACTTATATCCATCGTATAATTTGTAATGTTAACATTATTGTTTTTCTCAAGCAAGAAAAACACTATTGTTAAACTCTTTTTAGATGGATGCATAAGTATACATTTGTTTACTTTTATTGCCATCTGTAGAATTGATATTGATGGAAAAAGATTTCCTGCTGTAATTACGTGACATAGTTATAAAGTTTTAATCTGGACCGTCTAATTTAAAGTTAATGGTTGTGATTGATAACCGTGTGAAATTGTGCGAAACTGTTACTACAGATAATCCTGGTCCGATGTTGATACATGGGTGATAGTTGATGTGTCACATTCACCCTCAGGAGGTATTCCTCTGGATGCATGATTCGTGAAATGTCTGATGGGACTTTCATGGTAAGCATTTACACTTATGTCACAAATTTAAATGAGATAAGTAAACTTTTTCCAAAATTTAGACATTTTTAACATTTACTTTGTTGAAATATGATTAAAAAACTATACAATATTGGTTGAGAGTATCATTAAAAACATACTATTTGAGTACACTACTAAAGCGACTTTAGACTAATCTCAAGTCAAAACCATTCTGAAATTAATTAATGAAGTCAATTAAGCGCATGTACATTGCATTATAAATATGAATATGAATATATTAAAGAGTCTTGCTAACGAGTATTCTCGGGACACTTTTTCAGTATTCCATTTATAAAAACTATTATTCTAAAAAGTAAAACATATCAATTCTCAAGATTGACTTCACACATTTTAATAGAAACTTTAGAAAAAGTAACTATTTAATATACTTAAAGAATACTCTGAGAACACTCGTTAGCATTTTTCTATATTAAAATAATTAATAGTTGTTAATATATTAAATTCACAATTTAATTTACTATTTGAGATTGCTTTTATAATAATAATAATGATATGATTTATTAAATCTAGGTTACTTGGCGCGGTTGCCAAAACCGACTAGAACGTGTCTTTTTTTTTTTGGTTTTCAACTACTAGTATTTAGTAACCTGGTTCGGGGTAACATCAAGTAGTTCCAGCTTACTCCCGATCGCAGTTGCGGAGGATGGATCGAATCAAGATTTTTCTTTACAAGTCCAACGACAATAACAACGAAACCACCTAACGATTGATAATAGAGCGTGTCTTTCAAACCGCCTAATTTTCATCTTTTTAGTTGAAAATTGAAATAATGATTGAATTTAAGTAACAAATAATGATATTGACAACTGTTTTATAATATTTTTTATAAGAAAGTTATTTTATAATGTTAATGCATAGTTACATGGTCAGCCTCTACAAGTTGGATTTTCGACATCGAATATTAAAAGTGAAATCCTTAATAAAAGAGCAAGAAATTAAAATGAATAATACTTTTTGAAATTGTAAATAACACCAATAACTTTAAACGTGGTCATTATTATAACTAAAATACTGAATATTTATATGTTTAATCAATAAAAACAAAATATCTTTTAGTTACTTAAAAAAGAAAACTTCCTGCTAACCATGAGAGGGAGAAGGAGAATATACACATATTTTATGTTTGTGTTTGAGATAGATAAAATATTTTTTATTTTAATTTTTTGAAACATAGACCTATAGCCAATTTAGATTGGGCCAAAAAAAATTAAAAATTAGAACTTTGTATTTTAATTGTACAATTAGGAATCTTAGTTGTACCAATAAGAATTGTACCATTTAAACTCATCCTTGTTTAGTAAGACACTTTATAGCACATTGCACATTGTTATAATTAATATCTACCAAATAATGTTACTCATATTATAAAATTAAACACAAAGTTTTTTTTTTTTTTTGTTTTATGGATTAAAGGGGATTGTACATTTTTGTAAAAAATGTGCTTATAATTTGGAGTTGAGTCTAACTTAACCCTATAAACTGAATTGGTCATGCACACATGAACAACCATTAGCAAATCGAATTTGTATTTTTATACTTTGTTGTCATCATAACCCAAAATGAATTGTTCACAAACCAATTTTGTTCCAACATAGTGCTTGGGATTCTTCCAACATGAGATTAAAACATCTCATGAACAAAGCTTAATAAGGAGTTAGGAGTTTGGCCTAACTCAACATTACAAAACCCAAAACTTATCCAATTCTCAGTGTTACTTGCTTTTAAGGTTTCTAGAATTATCTGTTTGGCCTAACCCAATCTTATAAAACTAGCTTGTAAGGTTAAGTTAGGCTCAACTCACAATTTCTAAGATAGTATAAGAGCACTGAGTTGACCCAAAAGTATGGTATGGTGTACCTGTGAGCCAAGGTTTAGCTATGGAAGATGCAATAGCGAAACAGTTACCAGATTTGTTTGAAGAAAATCCAAATCTAATCAATTAGTTGGTGATGACTCAGTTCTCCCCTCCAATACTTAAGTTAGAGGGGGTATCTTTGTATCGCATTGTCCAATGTTAGGGAATTTGTTAACACCTTTCCAAGGGCTTACCACTGTGGCTTCAGTTGTGGCTTCAACTGTGCATATCGTGAAAGCGACTCATCCCTGTGTCTGGTTTGTGTATGGTTAGATTGTTGCTGGCATTTATAGTCTGCAATGTCGTAAGACATCATTGTCTCATAATAAGTTGTTATTTGGATCAGCTAAGGAAGATGTACACACTCTTGCTGAGACATCTCTTCATGGAAAAGAGAATTTAAAATAATTAAATTGCAGAAATGTTTGTGGGAAAGATGAAGTTCTTACCAATACAGTTAAGACGAGATAATGATGGAAAAAGAGAGGTTTGACCGACTTCCAAATCATTTAAAGATGATGAAGATGGACAATGACTTCAATTCGATTTTGGGAAGCAAATGCTTCACTTGTTTCTATGATTTGCACATATCCATTGTTTGTTGCGAGTGCTCTCGTGATAGCTATTCTTGTCTTAGACGCTTCAAGTTGTTTTGCTTGTGTGAAATGGATAAAAGATTTGTTTTGTTTCATTATACTATGAATGTTATAAGTACAATGGTTGAACCATTAGAAGGAGAACCACGTGCAATAAAAGCACAGGCGACCCGAAACAATTGAGTGGTTTCTTCTAAAGCTGAGGGATGCTTTCATGCATGAACAAGATACGGAGAGAGCCATTTGCAAAACCAAGAATTGTGACGAAGGGAAAAGTCTGCCTTCTTATCCAGTAACAAATACGAGGTAGCAGTCCTTACAATCACATTTCTTCCGAATTGGTCTGTTTAGAGTCTCATCATGAAGTTTTTTGTAAATGCTCTGCGGATATGACTGCTATAAGGACAACATGAATGAGGCAAAGTTGGCCATGGACAATGAAGTTAAGGAGGATAAAGGAAGTTCTTTGTATTTGAATATTGGTAGTAAATCTGATAAACCTGAAAATTCTTCGCTAAATATAGATGATGGGTTTAAATTGTTTGGCGTCGATCTACAAATGCATTCAAATTCAGGACATATTTAAAATCAATAGTTCATTTGAAACCGGAGTTCTTGACACCTCCAATACAAGTGTATATTTGACAAACCAATACCACAATGCAAAATTTTCGTATTTCTGCCAAGCTTGTAAGTTTGGGAACTGTAATGTATGAAAATCATTGGTGCAATTCGTTTGGCAATATAACCAAAAGGATTCAATAATCATGTTAATGATTTTCATACATTGCATGCTTGAATCCTTATGGATATATTGCATGCTTACTACACCAATTATTTCCATACATAACATATCCCAAACTTACAAGCTCAACAAAAATATGAAAGTTTTGTATTGGCAAGGTTTGGTTTGTCAAAGGTATATTTGTATTGGAGGTGTCAAGAACTCTAGTTTCAAATGAAATAGTGATTTTATGTCTTGAATTTAAATGCATTTGTAGATCGATGCCAAACAATTTAATACCATGCATCAGCTATATTAAGCAAAAAAAAATCAAGTTTATTAGATTTATTTACCAATATTCAAATGCAAAGAACTTCCATTATCTTCCTTAACTTCATTGTCCATGGCCAACTTTGCATCATTCATGTTTTCCTTATAACCAGTCATATCCTAATAGCGTTTACAAAAAGCTACATGATGAGACTCTAAACGGACCAACTCGGAAGAAATGTGACTGTAAGGACTACTACCTCTCATTTGTTCCTCGATAAGAAGGATAGCTTTTCCCTTCTTCACAATTCTTGGTTTTACACATGGCTCTCTCTGTATCTTGTTCATGCATGCAAGTATCCTCAGCTTTAGCAGAAACCACTCCATTGTTTCGTGTTGCCCACGCTTTTATTTTGTGCGGTTCTCTTTCTAATGCTTCAACCAATGTACTTATCTCATTCATAGTATAACGAACTAGAACAAATCTTTTATCTATTTCACATAAGCAAAACAACTTGAAGTGTTTAAGACAAGAATAGCTGTCAAGAGAGCACTCCCAACAAACAATGGATATGTGCATGTCATAGAAACAAGAGAAGCATTTGCTTTCCTCAAACAAATCGAAGTCATTGTCCATCTTCAGCATCTTTAAATGATTTGGAAGCCGGTCAAGTTTCTCTTTTTCCATCATTATCCTTATCTTAATTGTATTAGTAAGAACTCCATATTTTCCACAAACCTTTCTCCAATTGAAATACTTTAGATTCGTTTTTCCATGAAGAGTTGTCTCAGCAAGGGTGTGTACATCTTCCTTAGCAGATCCGAATAACAACTTATCATGGGACAATGATGTCTTACGATATTGCAGAATGTAAATCTCAACATCATTCTAACCATGCATAAACCAATATTATGGATGAGCAGCATTCACATTATGCACAGTTGAAGCCACAACTGAAGCCACAGTGGTATGCCCTTGGAAAGGTGATAACAAATTCCCCAACACTGGACAATGCGATACACAGGCACCTCATCTGGCTTAAGTATTGAAGGGGAGAACTGAGTTTTCACCAACTCATTGAGTAGATTTGTTTGTTCTTCAAATAAATCGGGAAATTGTTTCCCTATTGCATCTTCCATAGCTAAACCTTTGCTCCTAGGTAGGGATGGCAATTGGTGCCCACGGGTGCGGGTTTCACACTACCCAAACCCGCACCCAAAATCACCACCCGAACCCAAACCCAAAAGATATTCGGGTGGTAAAATAACACCCGCACCCACACCCGTTGGGTTCGGGTTTTTTCACCCGAACCCGTAGAAATAACATACAAAAATATAATAGCAACAATGTTTGGTAACAAGCATAGTTCAAATTTTCGAGAAAATACAACAATAAAACTGAGTAATGTTAAATTACAAGTAATTACATTAAAATATAACAAAGACATAGGGATAACATAGTATTCAACATAGAATTTTAAGAAATTAAATTACAATTATATATACATAGGGATAATTTGATAATTTAATATTTAAGCGGGTGCGGTTTCGGGTTTCGGGTGCGGGTTTGAGTGATCCCAAACCCGCACCTGAAATATCGGGTGTCACCCGAACCCGAACCCAAACCCAAACCCAGTCAACTCGGGTTTCACTCGTTGACTCGGGTGCGGGTGGGCCCCACGGGTTTGGGCATATTTGTCATCCCTACTCCCAGGTACACCATACCATACTTTTGGGATAACTCAGTGCACTTATACCATTTTAGAAATTATGAGTATAACATAGATATGAGTAAGATGACCTCCATAATCTATGGAGTAAGTAGAAATGGTAGAAGATGGATTGGTAGTGTTGAATCTGGAATCCTTGGTCATGGTCATAATTAGGGATCTTAAAGATGTGAATCTTGTCCTCTGGATAAGTGGAGATTGAGGATACTATTTGAGGGACAAGGTATTTGCCGAGACATCCCCATGGCTAGATACTGCTCGTTGTATCCTCACCTGATCTTGGGAGTCGACTTGTAGGCTTTATGGGAACTTCTGCTTGGTCGACAGATGTCTCCCTTCTTGGTGGTTGACTACGGTCTGGCAAGTGCACCAGTCAGTCGTCGAGTAGTTCATGATTCCTCCTCTAACCGCTCATTCACGACTAGTTCAGGATCGTACCGTCTCTATACACCTAGCATTATTTACTACTAGTTCCGGACCATATTAAGTCAAAACCTAATATCAATTCTAAGGGAGCTCCCGCTTATCCGGCCAGATTACGAGAAACGTTATTAAAGTGCAAGAAAGTAAATAACAAACATAATACTTAAATATCATTTATTATAACTTAGACTCAATCACAGACTCCAAATATTCATAGGGGAGTTCATCTTCTCCACCACAACCTAAGGCATCTATTACAAAAGACTACATATTTAAATTACAATAAAGAAATTATAACCTAAACATAAAAGCCTAAAGAAAACATACCTTGCTGAGTTAGTTTTCCCGTAAGGGGAGAAAACTATGCCCAATAGAGCTCCTCTGAACCTCTCCTTATAATAGAGAGTGTTCTACTATTTCTGAATGATTTAAACAATGAATGGGAGGCTCTATTTATAGTTTTCGTAATGGGCCTCAGCAAGGCATCGCACTGCGATGAAGCCATCGTACAGCGATGTGAAGATTCAGTTCAATTTTATAACTGATCATGTGCATTTCATCAGCTTGGGCGCCAAGTTACTTCATCGTGCTGCGATGGCACACATCGTGCTGCGATGAATAGATATTTTGTAGATTTATTTCTACTGTTTTCTTGGAAAACAAGCAGCTTCCATCGTGGCACGATGGAAGACATCGTGCTGCGATGGAATGCTCAATTTCTACACTTTTTGGGCTTTTTCTTGTCTTTTGGCATCTTGGACCTTGTCTTTATGCTTTTTCCTGCTTTTGTAGGTTTTCCTTCGTATTTGGGCCTGTCTTGGTCATTTTACTACTAATAATAATACAAAAAATGACGTAGAAATTCCTGTCATCACAACCCCAAACTTAAACTGTTGCTTGTCCTCAAGTAACATGCTGTCAGACAAGATCGTTAGAGAAATAAGAGATAAATAAAGATGATAGGAATTTCACAACCTTGCTTAATATTTCAGCAATGGTACCGCTGATTTCTTACCGCAGCGATCATGCTCAGTCCTGCTAGGCTCAGGAGACGTCAATGGTAGCAAATCGGACAAATGTCTGCAAGATTCCATGTTCAACTGTTTCTCTTTCTCACATTTGTGTTTTTCGCTCATAATTGAAAGGGTTAGCTCTCAATCATCGCACAACCTGCCATTTTACCATAGGCTTGCAAGAATTCTAAGCAACCAGTCAAAATTTAATATACATGCATTATTGGAGGTCTTTTCAGGGTTATAACGTGGCTTAGGTCAAGGTAGGACATTTTTGGGAATAGTAGGCTATACATTGGAGTTAAGTTCTACTTTGTTGTTCCTTTTTGTGTACGCAACCTTTGTTCCTTAGGGTGCCTTTTTGTGTTGGTATAGGAGATTAAGAACCGGATGTGTCTTTGTATGGTTCTTTTCTATCAGTTTCTTTGCCCTTTGGCTCTTTCTTTTTCATTTTTTTTTAAGAGACTATTTTTTAGGGAATTTTTTATGTTTTCCCGTCTCTTTTTCATTTATTTTTTTCTTTTATAGTGATAGTTCTCCGTATACCCACCCCAAACTTAAATGTTGCTAGTTCCATGAGCAACCCCAAACTTATTTTGTTGCCAAGACTTAGAGAACTATTACCTAACTCCAAAGAGGGTAATTTCATTGTTTTTCTGGTCTATAGGCTTGTAATGTGGTTTGTCACCGAAACAAAAGGGATAATATTTTTTTACGGCTCAAAATTGGTTAGTGATGACAGGAATTTCTACGTCATTTTTAGTATTATTATTAGTAGTAAAAGCATCAAGACAGAGTCCAAGATGCAAAAAGACAAGAAAAAGCCCAAAAAGTGAAGAAAATCAGCATTCCATCACAGCACGATGGCTCCCATCGTGCCACGATGGGAGCTGCTGGTTCGCCAAGAAATCAGAAGCAATAAATCTGAAGAAAATCTTCCATCGCAGTACGATGTGTGCTATCACAGCACGATGGAGTAACTTGGCGCCCAAACTGATGAAATGCACAGGATCAGTTATAAAAATAAACTTAATCTTCACATCGCAGCACGATGGCCTCATCGTACTGCGATGACCTTGCTGATGCCCATTACGAAAACTATAAATAGCGCCTCCCTTTCATTGTTTTATTCATTCAGAAATAGTAGAACACTCTCTACTATAAGGAGAGGTTCAGAGGAGCTCTATTGAGCATAGTTTTCTCCCCTTACGGGAAAACTAACTCAGCAAGGTATGATTTCTTTAGGCTTTTGTATTTAGGTTATGATTTATTGTAATTTAAATAAGTAGTCTTTATTATTTATGCCTTAGGTTGTGGTGGAGAAGATGAACTCCCCTATGAATATTTGGAGTCTGTGATTGAGTCTAAGTTATAATAAATGATATTTAGTAATTATGTTTGGTATTTACTTTCGTGCACTTTAATAACATATTCTCGTAATCTGGCCGGATAAGCGGGAGCGCCCATAGAATTAATATCAGGTTTTGACTTGGTATAGTCCGGAACTCGTAGTAAATAATGCTAGGTGTATAGAGACGGTAACATCCTGAACTAGTCGTGATCTGAGCGGTTAGAGGAGGAATCATGCACTAGGTGTGATCTGAGCACTTAGAAGATGAACAGCCCGATACTAGGACCTAGAGGTTAATTGGTGAAGGTTATAATGCGTGTTTATAAGCAACTCACTTAGTAATTAAGGTATGTGACACATCGAGGTTAGGCTCTCGTAGGTACCTTAGTTGTTAACGTAGGGAAACTTTAATAGACATACTGTAATAGTAAGGTATTACTACAACAAGGATAATTCACCGCCGAACATAATCTAAGTAACTATGTTATACATCGGTCATGCCAAATATGAAGAAGGGAGGGAGTCCAACCACCATACCTAGCCTCTATATTTCTTGAATCTATATTTATACATTCTGCAATTTATATTTTTGCAAAGCATTACGCTTATTTTATAAAAACCTTTTCAAAAACCAAAGCGAATGTAAACTATCACAAACTTAAATAACACTAGTAAAGCTGCGGGACGATCCCTGTGGATACGAACTCATTCTAGACACCTAGAGTGTGAATTATTACTCGACGACAGACTGGTGCACTTGCCAGACCGTAGTCAAGTTTTTGGCGCCGTTGTCGGGGATTGTGTTTACAAAGCCTTACTAGATTTATTTAAGCTTGTCAAAAAAATTTCAAAAATACAAAAAAAATTAAAAAATCAAAAAATCTTGTTGATGATTGTGGATTTTGATCTATGAAAGTTCTGGCTAAGGATAAGTCTTGGTATTTAAGCGATCCGTTGTGATCCACCTCACTTACCTGGGAATTTTCATAGTGACAAGGACACATGTGACAAACCAAAAATAGTTTCACCAGTTAATTTTCCAGTGCTACTGAAGGTATTCATTTGTTGTGCTTGATAACAGGTATCCTGAAGTTTGAGTAGGACCCTGAACCTGAAAGAACGCTTTGGAATAGAAGGCAAGCACAAAGGCTTGCAGCATCCAGCAGTCTCAAGATAAAAGAAAAGCCTACCACCCAAGCCATGCGAGACGAACCAAACGGAAGGGATTACTGCAGGAAGGTCAGCATTAAGCAAGAACCAGACTGGACACCACCTCACGACAACAATGGTTCTGAAGGAATATTTTGGGACGACCTGGCAGATATAGAAGTTGAATCTCAAGGGGACAATTTCTCTGATGTCTCAAAACCATCCAGGGAAGACAGTTGGAAGCCCATGATACCTTTAGACACCAGGTGGACGGAACATGCAAAATGGATGAAGAAATGGATGCAAGTGGCACCAACATCCAAGCACTATGTGAAAAGACCATTCTCAGCTAGAAGGACGCGGAAGATTGAGTATCAGAAACATGTGATCCGTGAATTGTTGATCGGTTCCCACCGCATTTTCGAAGAAGACTACACTAAAGACAAAGAAGTAGAAGATCTAATCAAGAAAATGGAGGACGAAGGTAAAGAAGAATGCATGGCACTTAAAGAAAAGAAGCGCAAAAGAGAGACTGAAGGCGAGTTCCAAGAAAGAGTAGCAAAAAGATCACAATTGCCACCCAAAAAGGAAGATCCTGGAAGCGTCACCATCATCTGTCAGATTGGGAAAGCAGGAGTCAATACACTTTGTGATGTAGGCTCAAGTGTGAACGTAATACCATTATCATTGGCAGATAAGTTCAAGCTCGCATTACCCATTGCAGGGACAGCTCGAGAACTCGTACTAGCTAATCAGTTATCCATCCACTCAGTAGGCCCAGTCAGAGACGTCTTGGTGAAAGTCAAAGACCTAGAATTTCTAGTAGACTTCATGATCCTAGACATCGGAGAAGATGAAGAACATCCTATAATTCTTGGAAGACCATTCCTAGCCACCTGCAAGGCCCTCATTGATATGAACCTTGGAGAAATAACACTAAGGAGTGGAGGTAAGTCAGCAACCGTAAAAACTTTCAATGCAGGAAAGGAGAAGTGCTTCATGCTCGAGTGGAAAGACAGAAAAGCTACACCACCGACTCCAACTCAAGAAGTACAGGTAAAGATAGAGATAGAGGAGCTGGAGAATGAAATGGCGCAGCTAGAGATAGAGACATCTCAGGAAGAGGAGGTACCCGAGGAACTCACTGATAAACTGAAGAGGCTAACTATTGAAGTGGACATCCGAGCAACATGGGTCAAAGCATGGGGTAGAAACCGAAAAGTGGCCAGAAAATCTAAGTTTGGGGTTAATACGCCACCTCTAAAGAAGCCTGCTGCTGAGAGAAAAGAGGAAAGAAAGAAGAACAACTGGGGCAATACTCCAAAAGAACAAAAGAAGGAACATCCACCAAGAAGCAAGGGGAAGTCCATCATGAAAACAGTACCTTCAGAAGATGATGAACGACTCTGCTTTGCCACCTTCAAAGAAAAACAGAACCCAGAGAAGTATGAAAAAAGCAACAAGAAAAAGGGAGGAGCTAAGGCGAAAGCTCCTACAGATGAGAGAGACATGCGAACCTATCCTCTGTAATGGAGGAAATGCCTCAAGCTAATGAGAGGCTAAACAAGCGCTGCTTGGCATGCAACCCAAGGATGAGTATTTTAATTTCAGCATTTTCAATTCAGTATTTCAATTTCAGTTTTTTCATTTCAGTTTTCAATTCAATAAAATATGACTAGAATTCTGCATGTCATCTTCATCTGTAAGTAGCCCTTATTCAAACTTACAAAAAAATTAAATAACTGTTTGTTGTTTATTATCTAGTGCATGATACACTGTTATAGGTAAGATTGCGGCGAAGTAAGTTATAAATTCTGATGAGCCGAATTTCACGCCTTCACACAGAAACCAAAGGTGATTGCTCCGAAGTGCGAAGTTCGGGAGACAGAGAGACGAGTGATGAAGCTGGTGTCTGTGGGACAAGTGTTCAACTTTCAGATACCTAAGCCATGTGAGGATTTGAGCCAAATATTTCCAAACGGTATTACCACTTTCTTTCGAATTACTATGAGAGTACCATGCACTTGTTTATTTTCTAGAACTTGCTCTAATTCTCTGCTGACTAGTTGATTTAATATTATATGCATTGAGGCAATTGTTTGTTATAACCCAGAGCCTTTTCAAGCCACCCTTTATATATTATATCCTTTGCTAGCCAAATTTGAGCCGTAAAAAAATAATTATCCCTTTTGTTTCGGTGACAAACCACGATAAAAGCCTATAGACCAGAAAAACAATGATTTACCCTCTTTGGAGTTAGGTAATAGTTCTCAAAGTCTTGGCAACAAAATAAGTTTGGGGTTGCTCATGGAACTAGCAACATCTAAGTTTGGGGTGGGTATACGGAGAACTATCACTACAAAAAAAATAAATGAAAAAGAGACGAGAAAAACATCAAAAAATTCCCTACAAATAGTCTCTTCAAAAAAAATGAAAAAACCAAAAGGCAAAAGAAAGAGACAAAGGGCAAAAACAGTGATAGAAAAGAACCACACAAAGACACATTCGGTTCTTATTTTCCGATACTAACACAAAAAGGCACCCTAAGGAACAAAGGTTGCGTACACAAAAAAGAACAACAAAGTAGAACTTAACTCCAATGTTTAGCCTACTATTCCCAAAAATGTCCTACCTTGACCTAAGCCACGTTATAACCCTGAAAAGACCTCCAATAATGCATGTATATTAAATTTTGACTGGTTGCTTAGAATTCTTGCAAGCCTAGGGTAAAATAGCAAGTTGTACGATGATTGAGAGCTAACCCTTTCAATTGTGAGCGAAAAACACAAATGTGAGAGAGAGAAAAAGTTGAACATGGACTCTTGCAGACATTTGTCTGATTTGCTACCATTGACGTCTCCTGAGCCTAGCAGGACTGGGCATGATCGCTGCGGTAAGAAATCAGCGGTACCATTGCTGAAATATTAAGCAAGGTTGTGAAATTCCTATCATCTTTATTTATCTCTTATTTCTCTAACGATCTTGTCTGACAGCATGTTACTTGAGGACAAGCAACAGTTTAAGTTTGGGGTTGTGATGACAGGAATTTCTACGTCATTTTTAGTATTATTATTAGTAGTAAAATGACCAAGATAGGCCTAAATACGAAGGAAAACCTACAAAAGCAAGAAAAAGCATCAAGACATAGTCCAAGATGCAAAAAGACAAGAAAAAGCCCAAAAAGTGAAGAAAATCAGCATTTCATCGCAGCACGATGGCTCCCATCATGCCACGATGGGAGCTGCTTGTTCGCCAAGAAATCAGAAGCAATAAATCTGAAGAAAATCTTCCATCGCAGTACGATGTGTGCTATCGCAGCACGATGGAGTAACTTGGCGCCCAAGCTGATGAAATGCACAGGATCAGTTATAAAAATAAACTGAATCTTCACATCGCAGCACGATGGCCTCATCGTACTGCGATGACCTTGCTGAGGCCCATTACGAAAACTATAAATAGAGCCTCCCTTTCATTGTTTTATTCATTCAGAAATAGTAGAACACTCTCTACTATAAGGAGAGGTTCAGAGGAGCTCTATTGGGCATAGTTTTCTCCCCTTACGCGAAAACTAACTCAGTAAGGTATGATTACTTTAGGCTTTTGTATTTAGGTTATGATTTATTGTAATTTAAATATGTAGTCTTTATTATTTATGCCTTAGGTTGTGGTGGAGAAGATGAACTCCCCTATGAATATTTGGAGTCTGTGATTGAGTCTAAGTTATAATAAATGATATTTAGTAATTATGTTTGTTATTTACTTTCGTGCACTTTAATAACGTATTCTCGTAATCTGGCCGGATAAGCGGGAGCGCCCATAGAATTAATATCAGGTTTTAACTTGGTATAGTCTGGAACTCGTAGTAAATAATGCTATGTGTATAGAGACGGTAACATCCTGAACTAGTCGTGATCTGAGCGGTTAGAGGAGGAATCATGCACTAGGTGTGATCTGAGCACTTAGAAGATGAACAGCCCGATACTAGGCCTAGAGGTTAATTGGTGAAGGTTATAATGCATGTTTATAAACAACTCACTTAGTAATTAAGGTATGTGACACATCGAGGTTAGGCTCTCGTAGGTACCTTAGTTGTTAACGTAGGGAAACTTTAATAGACATAGTGTAATAGTAAGGTATTACTACAACAAGGATAATTCACCGCCGAACATAATCTAAGTAACTATGTTATACACCGGTCATGCCAAATATGAAGAAGGGATGGAGTCCAACCACCATACCTAACCTCTATATTTCTTGAATCTATATTTATACATTCTGCAATTTATATTTCTGCAAAGCATTACGCTTATTTTATAAAAACCTTTTCAAAAACCAAAGCGAATGCAAACTATCACAAACTTAAATAACGCTAGTAAAGCTGCGGCACGATCCCTGTGGATACGAACTCATTCTAGACACCTAGAGTGTGAATTATTACTCGACGACAGACTGGTGCACTTGCCAGACAGTAGTCAGTTAGCAAAGGATATAATATATAAAGGGTGGTTTGAAAAGGCTCTGGGTTATAACAAACAATTGCCTCAATGCATATTGTAACAGCCCGGGCCCTTTTCTACGTATATAGTAGGCCACCCCGGCGTTGTACATCACGATCTTCTCCACCCCCTCTCTAGTGGAGTTTTTACCTTCCGTGAGAATCGAACCATGTACCATGGGAATCGAACCATGTGTCATTGTAAAGAGAGGAAACTAGTGTGAAAGATCAGAAAACGCTTTGGGTTGCAAATTGAGTGAGAATTTGAATCAAAGGTTTCATTCAACACAAATTCATCATCTTCATCAAAGGTTGCAATCAAAATTGAAGTTTGAGTATGGGATCAATTCAATAGAGGTTGCATTTTTGTGTGATAACGTTCGATACGGTTCGCGGTGAATCAGAATCGTAGTCGGGTTGGATTGTGTGTTGAAGGTTCTAGTTTCTCTCAAAGGATTCAAGATCGTGCTTGTCTTGAAGGATCGACAACAAGAAACGAAGGACTCAGCTGGACGATCGAGTGCGGTTTGGCACGGGTCGGATCGTTGGAATCAGAGGGCGAAGTTTCGTTGTGTGTCGAGGTTTTGTTGCATAGTTTACTTTTTGTCTCGTTATAGGTTTATAAGATTCAATTGTAAACTGTGCACGTGTTGTTAATCATTTTTGATCTATACACTCTCAAATAACCCGTTTGGTTATTTGGGGAGAGACTTACTCGGACAAACGCGTGGACGACGCGAAATCCGGGGAACTCCCTAATCAAATCGTTGTGTGTTTCTCTCTCTCTCTCTCTCAATATTTTACTTGTTATAATTTCATTGATTTTTTGAATCGATTGAATTTTTCATGTTCGTATTGGAACATCAAAAATTCAATTGTTGTGCTTGATTGTGATTGTGTTAAATTTGATATTGTAACTTGCTTGGGACTGAAATTAATTCATAGTTTATATTCGAATTTTGAACGCTATCGTTTCGAATCTTTTCATCAAACATTCAAAGGCTTATACTACCTTTCTTTTGGTCAATCGGTGCATAGACTACCGATCCGGTGGTTTTCCGCTTGTGCTCGATTGAAACAAATAATTTTTTTTAAAAAACGACATTGTTTCAAGGTTCACTTATTCAACCCCCCTTCTAAGTGATAGCCAAGTAGTCTAACATAGATACTTTCTATGTTGGAGTTTTGCTCCTAAAATTTAAGCCATGATGATTCTAAGGTTTGTGCTGGGTTTGGAATTTCAATCTCTATAGTAACTGCACTGGTAATTTTTTCAACTAAAAAAATTGTCAAGAGAAAGATTCAAAAACTAATATTTTGTTTTTTTTATATTTGGCCCCCTCATAAAATTTGGGTTAGCTTCGCCCCCGGTTATGAATGCAGCTTCATAAAGAAGAGGTTTGCAGTGACTCTGAGTGCAAGCAGTTCATATTAAATTAATTAATTGGTAGTGATTTGAAAATTAACCGATTTAGTTTGGTTTTGACCATAAACAAAACCAAAATGAACAAAACTAAATTGGTTTGGTTCTCAGTTTTCATTTTTGAAAACCGATATGAATTGATAAACCAAACCTCTTACTAATACTATTTTAGTCTAACGCTGGACTCAATAGAGACCATCTCTAAAGCCGAATAACTTGAGATTAATTTAATTTTAGGATGGTGAACTATCATTTTAGATGCATTTGTAATTTCAAGCTCGCTAGCTAGTCTATGAGTTTCTCTATTCACTTGTCTGCACTGTCATGAGAAAGAGTTGCACATATCAGAAACATTTGGTTCGAGAAATCGTCAGTTTGCGAAATGGCATTATTTATGGAAACATTAAAGTGCAATGATGGAGGCCTCATTGTATAGTCATAGGTCCAGTTCTGTCATTGTTAAGGAGCAGAACTGTAGAAACACACATCATCATCGTCGAAGGCCTCACATTATATATCGATGCATTAATGTTTATATCTAACTAATGTTTGTTAATTAGTAGTGATTTGGTATATTAACCAACATTATATATCGAACTAAAATACTCAGACAGAAGCTGGATGAATGTACAGGAAAAAAAAACAGAAGTGGCGATTTGCGTTGGCAACATGTTTTGTATTGACATCTCAATGCTCACATTCGTGTTCATTTACATCAATCTCAATAGATCTATTTACAAACTGTGAAAATTGGATATCATTATTCTATGTAAGAAATATCTATGTGTAAAATCGTTTACGTAAGTATCCTATAGTAAAAGTACAGAATTTTCCTTCGGTGTGAAGTGGACTCGAGCAAATATAGCCAAACTTGTCCCGCGCGTATGCTACTGTTCGATCCCTTGTCTATTATCAGCTTAATATGTCTGCAGATAGAATACAGACGGTAGCAAAATAAGAAGATTGTTCCGCATATATAAAAGCTAACTCGGTATGCATTTTCGTTAAAAAGTTGAAGAGATGGATAATTGAATACCTTTTTTCTTACACCGTGCTTTCTTGTCGAAAAGGCTGAGATTCAGCATGAACTACATTGTTTTGTTGGTCCAGCGGCATGTATTGTGACATGATAGCCATAATCTCTGAGTCCATGTAAGACTACAAAATAAAAAAACAGATATAGGTAATTAGATTATGATACTAAGAAATTACAAACATGATTTTAATGAATCTGCAGCGGATTGCGCGGTGCATTTTCTATACAAATTCAAATCTTTTAATTGCAGTCCACGGCCGTAAGTGAAGTTATTACAAGGTAAATATGCATACATTACATATAGACTAATAGGCTTACCCGGAGTCTATATTTGTAGAATATGTAACCGGCTAGACCAGCTCCTACAACAACTGCTATGACCACGAAGGCGATGACCTTTCCAAGTTTTGAACCACTTCTTTCTGCAGATATAAAAAAAATTATAATCTTGGACAATCACAATACTAAATCTTTGATTTCGTTTCTTTTGATCGAGTATTTAGTGCATTTAACTACAAATTCTGAAATTTCTCAAACATGAATATTTTACTTACCGATACAAATATCTTGTTCCTTGATATATAGAAGATCTCCTTTGCATTTACAATCATAACTGCCCCAAGTGTTCTTACAGCTGCAACCATCACACTGACAGGCACTTCTTTCCTTACATTCATCGACATCTGAATCATATCGAAATATATTTTGTATTAGAGTTAGTAATCGATCGTATGAAGAAGACAACATAGTGTTATAAATTGTCGCGGAAACATATATATATTACCTTCACATTTATTGCCATCTCCAAGAAATCCAACTGGACAGTGGCAGCCATTTACCTTGGATTCCTTTATTCAAAAATAAAGATATGTTAGCCTTGAGCCGTGTCCAAGAATGTACATAGCACGAGAAAAGTTTTACGGTAAATAGAACTTTTAGTCCTTGTAATATGAATGCTTTCTGATTTTAGTCCCTGCAAACTTTTGTATTTTAGATTTTGTCAATGTTATTCAAGATTCCTTTAGATTTAGTCTCTGACACTATTTTTCCATCCAAGTTTCATTATACGGGTGATAATGTCCACGCGGCTCTCTATTAGTCATATCATCAAACTTGGATAGAAAGAATGTGTCAGATACTAAAGCAGGGAATCAAGAATTAAGCGAGCGAACGCTATATTTTTTTTTTTTTGTAGGGACCGACTAGAACCAGAAAACGCTCATATTACATTGAACAAAAACACTATTTACTCAATATTTTACAACCAAGATGGACAAAAGAAAAGAAGGAAAACTGAAGATTTGGTTAAGCGATACTGAACTGAGCAAGCCGAGAAAGTAATCTTATTTCTAGTTTCTGACCAACAACCTCCATTATTTAAAGAACATCTTGCAGGTCCAAAAGCTGCAGAGAAGAGTAAACATATCAGCAACAACATATTAAGTTCGGTAAACAAG
Organism: Trifolium repens; assembly: GCA_030408175.1. Classification (NCBI taxonomy): domain Eukaryota; kingdom Viridiplantae; phylum Streptophyta; class Magnoliopsida; order Fabales; family Fabaceae; genus Trifolium; species Trifolium repens. The sequence goes on along the minus strand of CP125839.1, from coordinate 16,032,434 downwards.
AAGTGACTGCAGCGAATCCACATATCTAACGAGAGTATATATACCTTCACATGTTGTATAACCATCACCCTTATATTGAACACCCTTCGCAACAGGACACTCGCAAACTCTTCCCCTAAAAGTATCCTGACAAATAATAAAAGGTTCAATAAACTTGCCGCCATTGACAGAAATACTATAGTGATCGAAACTCCTTATGTATATATACCTTGCAAGCAGTAACATTAGCACTTCTGTCTTGCCAACATCCACCGTTTCTTTCGAGACACTCATTCGTTTCAATATCTGATAAATCCAAACCAAAATAAAGTTAAAAATAGTTATGATTAATGTCAAATGTTTTGGTGATCGCCATCGAAAAATAAAATGTTTTTAGTGATCTGAAGGTTATGATTGATTGACAGTATAAAAATCTATACACTGACAGTGTATATGAATAAAAACACACTGACCTTCACTTAAACAAACTTGAGGCTCAGTAGTCTCCTTAAATCCAGCACATATAGCCTTCAAGACAGATGTTCTCTCCAATTTTCCTTTAAACAAAACAAATAAAATCTTTAGAATTTTGGCATACCAAATACGTTCATGAAACGGATATAGTCGAAGTTGAAGTTGAAATCGAAGTCGAAGTCGAAGAGATAAAATGTGTCAACTCAACAAGCAACGTTACACCGAATTTTGTTTAACATGAAAGGTGACATCAAGTAGTAACTAACCTCTATACTGCACATTGTTTAAAACCAATGTTGGCAAAATGGTGACGTCGCCACGAGATCCTCCTCCGATCTGTAAATCACAAATGGATCATTTTATATAGTAATAGCCCTTATTTGTTGATAACAGTTTGGAAATTTATGAATTTTCAAAAGAAATAGCAGTAAGTATTACATATTTACCTGTGCTGTTTGTTCAATCTTTAGCACTTCATTCTCCACATCAGCTTCAGGGTCACCGATACATTTCTTAATTTTCTCGATCGGAAGATCTGTAATATTAAGATCGAACATTTAAACAAGAAACAAAAACAGAAGAATCAAATTCAAAGAAGTATAAAAAAATATGCATTTACCTAATGATTTCATCACATCTTCAGCACAATCTTTGCTGTATTTTTTCTCCTTCATAGAACATCTAACATGAAAATCAGTTACATAATCCCACCAAACCCACGAACGGTTACTCTCGTTCGCTACTCTATGAACACAAAGCTGCCTCAAATTCTCATACACTACATCCTTCCCTTCATATCCTTCACCAAAATCTTTCTCTGGATCCGGCGCGCAATATCTTCCGCGGTTTATACATTGAGACTTGCATTGGCTACTTTCAACAAATGGCTGTGGACAAAACCATGTTATATAATGTGGAGTAAACAATGTATATCCACCTCTCTCAAGAATCTGAGCATGACCTTTGAAATTCTTCACAAAATTCATCTGTTCATCGCAACGAGCACCGCATTCGTCGTTGCTGTTGGTCCAGAACTCGTACTCGACTCGATTATCAGGGTGAGGTACTGACTCCCTCCAATCTATTCTTAGCAAAACTTCGTCCTTGTTATTTAGAGATTCCTTCAATGAATCACCAAAGGATTTATCTATTAGTGCTGATGGAATTAGAATCTTTTCTATGTAGCCGTCAGCATCGGTGCTTTCCTCGGGTGAATCCATTGTTATCAGTGACTCATCAATGCTATCAGCTACTAAAACTGCTGCAGCTCCAGCTTGTTGAGCATGCCATACCTTTAAGGCAAAATAACATTCTACAAGTTCAAGTAACTTTGTCAATAAGCATTACATAACTTGGATTCAAAGAACTATAATGGAAGGATGCTTGTAACTTTTAATCGAAGGTACTTTTTTGTTATTTGAGCGACTTTTACTTTCAGACTAATCCTACATCGACTATGAATGGACTAAACGAAGGCTATGTAAGAGATGTGACAGATACTCGATTTCTCAAATTTTAGGTGCAGATATGGTGTTAAAGTCTCTTAATGGTTCCAATCGCTAGATTGTTCTTGCTCTCGGTGCTCGTTTGAGATTTCTAGCAAGTGGAATTAGATCTAAGATTGACTTGGTTCGGAGAATGAGATTTTCTCAGTGCCTTGAGATTTTGGGTGCAGATAGATATGGTGCTCACCAAACCACCAAAAAACATTTTCGATTGGAGTTGGTTACACAAATTAAACGATGTCATAATATTCGAATGTGTTGAATTTCAAGAAACAACTTGGATATTCACATGTTTTGGCATCACAGAAACATAAAAATCAATTATCATAATAGAGAATTGTATAAACTAAAAAAATCACAAAGAAATCTTATGAGGAAATGAGTATGAGAAGTAAAAAACAGGACTAATATAGATAGTATTTTTCTTGAGTAAAATGGATCAACCAATTGATGGACCGATTCTATCATCAAAACAACATATCAGCAAAGAATTTAATTTTGATACACCATTCATAAGAATCATAGCATGGTTTTAAATTGCGGTTGTAGTCGTTGTGATTGCGGTCATTGAATATAACCACCATTGCAAAGTATCAGTTGATTCCATAATAAGTACTAATTCAAAGGTGCTTGGAATACACGGTTGAGAGATTGTTAAAACCAAAAAATTTCATTATATTTTACGCAAATTAGGATTTGAAGTTTATAAATTTTATTTTTGGTCCGAAAATCGGAAAGAACATGACTGAAGTCGTCTAATGCGGTTACGATGCAGTCATACACATAAATGAAAATTACACCGTAATTGGGCGCGATACGCTTGCGGAGACTACAACATCAGCAATATTGCGGATGCGGGGCCGCAATATAAAACCATGGATCATAATTGATTGACAGGGTAAATGAATTAAATCTTATAACTAATATCAACATATATTCAACTACCAAAAAAAGAACAAAACATAACAGAGATTAATTAATCTATGTAACAGTAAAATAAACAGAATTAAAAAAGAAAAACATTAAACTATCATATATTTGCACATGATAAACAAAGAAAGTCAACGATGATAAAGGTTGACTAAAAAAACAAGAAAAAAAACAAATACCTCCACGATCAAGAAGAACAATAGTTGGACGATAAGATCGAAACTTAAAAGGCTTATCACCTTCAAAGACATCACAACCATTAGAACCTTTTTGAGGATAAACAAGTGATCCTACAATATATCCTCCATAATTTGGAAGACCAAAGTTTCCTATAGCACCATCTTTTTTACCTCTAATTTTTTGTGGTGATAGAACAGTTATGCTGTTTTTCTCCACAACAAAACGACCTTGAACATGAACATAGGTTAGAAAATAGAACAAGACAAAAAACATGCAGGGTTTCATTGTGGAGTTTTTTTGTGCTTTGTTTTGAGGAAATAGAGGTAGAGAAGGAAGAAGAGTAATAAAGATGACTTGTGTTGTACAAAGACTTTGTAATTGTCTTGGTCTTACAAGTGGAAAGTTTTACATAGAGAGAGAGAGAGAGAGGGAGAGAGAGAGAGACTTTGGTTTTTTTGTTAAGTTATTTGAATAAGGTGGGGAGGTTTGAGTTTCACAATCAAGTTGTGACGTAAAGAGAGGGAAAGTGAAATGGAAGGAAGAGTTAGATGGTGGAATGAGTCAGGGGATCTACTTACACATATAGAAACATCACTGATACTGACATAATCACATTATTAATTAACCTTTTTTTTTCATCATAAATAAAGTATGTCTGCGTACAAATGTAAAGATTAATCTCTCAAATTTTATCAGATTCAAATAGATGACGATGGGTGCGTTTGTTTTGGCTTTTTCTTTAAATGGATTTTGTAGTGTTACATAATTTTGTGTAAAAAAATTTATAAAGAAATTTTTTATAAAAGCTTTAATTGAAAATTTTGTTTAAATAGTTATTCTTAAAATGTCATTTTAGGCATTTTATTGAATTTTTTTTTTGATATCAAAATTTCAAAAAAAATCATGTAATTTGAAGCTATTTCATAAAAATCATTTTTGAAATACAACTTTTTCAAAAAATTCTGATTTTGACTATGTTTTGTTCTTCAATAATGTATGTTTATGTTATATGATGTCAAAACTAATGTTTCAATTTAGAAAAAATGAATATAAAAAAATTTGTAATATTTTGAAAAATGGTTTTACAAAATCCATTTTAAAAAATACAAAGAAAAAATCTATTTTCTTAAATCTAAAACAAACGCACCCGATCCCTCCTTAAGAATTTCAACGCGCATACTCAAATCAAAGAACAAATTCAAGACATTCATTAAGCTATATAGGACTTACATCATCTCATCTAAACATTTTTAGCTAATAAATTAGAGGAGTAATTACTTTATTTTTAGAAAGAATCTAAATTTTTAGATAGTCTATTTAATTCTCAAAATATTTTAGCGTAAATTTAGTTCATAAAATTAATAATAAAAAATATGGTAGAAATTTTTTTGTACTTTTGATATATTTATGATTATAATAACCTAGTTTTTTCGTGACCAAATTACTGTTTTTATATTATCTGTCATTCTCTCCATTAAAAACAAAAATCAAATGGATTTAAATTTTATTGTTTCTAACTAGTATTAAAAAAAATAGTGGATAGAATCTGATTAGTTGTAGTTTATTAAAAACTATATTGTATGAATTTTTATAAAGCAAAATGTGAGGTGTTGGATATGGTAATTTAGTCTAATAAATGGTCCATTGGAACGAATTTAAATTTTTAATTTATTTAAATAAGTCTTTCATAGTCTCAAAGAGAAGCTCAAACTTTTTAGATATCTTAAAATTTGACATTATTAACAGGTGTTAATGTCATGTCAATAGTGATTTTCTGAGTGTGGCTGAGTGTTTCCTTCATTGCTGAGTAGGCTCATTACTTTTGATGTATCTTGGATTAGTAGTGGAAGATAATCGAAGAAAAGAGAGACATGGAAGCCTCTTTTATAAACATTTGGAAGCATATATTGTCAAATTGCAAAGACATTCTTTTTTGGGAGGTACAAATAAATAGAGGAAGATTCTTTAGGTTGGTTGGGCAAATGTTTGCAAATAGAGCAGTGAATTTTCCTCTTCTAGGTAAGTGGAGATGGAGGTTACTGTCTAGGGGATAAGTAATATGGAGATACATCCTAGTTTCTTGTAGGGGTGTTCAAAAATTCAGTTAACTGAACCAAACTGTGGTTCAAACTGCACTGAACCATATTTTAAACTGAACCATTCAATACAGTTTTTGAACTGAACCACTTTTAATAAACAATTACAATTCAGTTTATAACTGGTTTAAAACCAGTTTAAATTTATGAACTGTTTTTTTTTTAAAGAAAAATATTTAATAATTTCCCAATAAATTTGGAAACTTTTTTCCGAAAAAAATCTGGAACCTTTTTTTTCGAAAAAAAATCGGAACTTTTTTTCCCGAAAAAATCGGAAACTTTTTTTCCGAAAAAATCGAAACTTTTTTCCGAAAATATCTGGAACCTTCTTTTCGGATAAAATCGAAACTTTTTTTCCCGAAAAATCGGAAAAAAATTTCCGAAAAAAATCGAAAACTTTTTTCCCGAAAAAAATCAAAACTTTTTCCGAAAAAATTCTGGAACCTTTTTTTCCGAAAAAATCGAAACTTTTTTTCCCGAAAAAATCGGAAAAATTTTTCCGAAAAAAATCGAAACTTTTTTCTGAAAAAAATCTGGAACTTTTTTTTCCCGAAAAAATCGGAAACTTTTTTCCCGAAAAAAATCGAAAATTTTTTTTCCGAAAAAATCGGAACTTTTTTCCGAAAAAATCGAAACTTTTTTCCGAAAAAAATCTGGAACCTTTTTTTTCCGAAAAAAATCGGAAACTTTTTTTCCCGAAAAAATCGGAAACTTTTTTTCCGAAAAAAATCGACACTTTTTTCCGAAAAAATCTGGAATCTTTTTTTTCGAAAAAAATCGGAATTTTTTTTTCCGAAAAAATCAGAAACTTTTTTTCGAAAAAAATCGGGAACTTTTTTTCCCCAAAAATCGGAAACTAAATCGAAACTTTTTTTCCCGGAAAAAATAGGAAATTTTTTCCGCAAAAAATTCGGAAACTTTTTTCCAAAAAATCGTAATTTTTTCCCGAAATAGTCAGAAACTTGTTTTTTTGAAAAAATCGAAACTGTTTTCTTGAAAAAAAAGACTAAAACTGTTTTTCGGAAGAAAAAACTCTGAAATTTTTTTTATCGGAAAACCATTTTTTAAAAAAATAATACAATAAATTGGTTTAAAACCAGTTTTCCAAAAAATAATCCGGTTTTAGTAAAAAACCGGTTTTTAACCAGTTAACTGAAACTAAACTGGTTTATAAATGTAAACTGGTTCTAAACTGGTTCTGAACTGAACTGAAACTGGTTTGAGAAATAAACCAGTTTTTATAAAAAGTGGTTTCAGTTACTGAACTGAACCATTTATATGGTTCAGTTCAGTGCAGTTTATGAACCGTGAACACCCCTAGTTTCTTGCTAGATAAAGGCACGTTTATCCTTCACCTCATCTTAATTAAGGTTCTACCTGTAGGCTTTAGGGGAACTTCTGTTTGGTGGAGAGATTCTCGCTTCTTGGGGGCTCTATGTATTCTACCTCGGATTGGTTTTCAGAGGCAATTGGAAAGAAATTTGGTGATAGTCTTGTGATTTCCTTTGGGTTCGAAACGTGGATTGGGACACTCCCTTTAGGGTGTAGTATGGAAGAAAGAGTTTTCCAAGTCTCGGAGGAAAGTAATATTAAGATGGGAGAGATGGCACCTATGTGGATGAGGAGTGGGATGTCTTGGGTGCCATCCAAAGTGATTGTCTTCTCGTGACAACTACTCTAGAATATGATTCCATTTCGTCAAAACCTTTCGGCAAAGGGTTAACGAGAAGAATTTATATGATATTTTTAGTATGTATTTAATTAGGACCCATTATATGTAATTATAAGTTCAGTGATGCTATATACAGCGAAATTGTTTTCGCTAATTTTCACGAATTGCGTATACCGTCTCTTTTATGTTTCTGACATGCTTATCTTCTGGCCGTAGCCATGCTTTAACATCTAAAAAATTAATAAAAAATACCACCCACCGCTTCCTCTGATTTTTATTGTTTGAAGTTGTGAAAGTAGCTTAGAAAAAAACAAGGCCAACAACAAGTTCTTCATAAAAATTGATCAAGTTCACTCCTCATTACTCCTATGAATCATGGATTATAGAACAAACAATACTAAATTTACCAACACACAGATTTAACAATATAACAATATCAGATGTGTTTGAAGATTTTAAGGAACAAATAGAAGCAAAACAGAGAGAGTGCACCATTGTCAAACGACGACAAAGGAACGACGGCGGGGTGTGGTATAGGAACGACGAACAGAGACAAAGAACGGCGACGACGAACAAAGAAATGAGACGAACAAAAGAAAAGTAATAACCATCAATTTCTTGGCAACTTAGAAACTTTTATTTTTTAAGGTTTTCATCTCTTCAATGGCAACCAAATTCTCAATCATCTCAACTGATACCCTAAAATACAGAGACAAACCCAAATATTTATTATAATCTTCACTTTCAAAACCCCATTTTTGAATTTCATTCATGTCCCAACAACCATCGTCATATACAATTTACGGTATTTGAGAAAGAAGACAGAAACTGGATTTTGGGTGATTTGAAGATGAAAGGAGGATGAGAGAAAACGAGGTTTGGGTGTTTTGGGTGAACTGAGTTTTTTTTTTATTAAAAACAAATTAAGTTAATTAAGGTATATAATCATGTGGGTGCCACACTGCCAAGACATTCGTGGTGCCTTTCGCGATGAATTTTTCGCTCTAACCAACATTTCTCTTATAAGTTTTAGGGCCATTATGTTGAAATTCCTAAAAAATTAAAGTTACTTGAAGAAAAAGCAAGATTGAAGAAGGAGAAAAAAAATGAAGAAAAATAGCTCAAGGCATATCGTACCACAATGTCTTATATCGTGCCACGATGGGAAACACATCAAATTGAAGAAAATCTGCGAAGAAAATAAATTTGAAAAAAATCTACAGCACACATTGTGCTACGATGCGAGGCAGTGTACGTGCCACGATGCAGCTTTCTGAAGCATCGTGCCACGATTAGGTACATCGTGCAACCATGTCGCATAAAAATTAAGCCCAAAGAAACCTATAAATAGAACTTTTCCCCACCATAATTATTCAGTCATCCAAGAAACAAGACATTGGAGAACCAACTCAAAGAAGGAAAGAGAGCGCAAGGGCTCTCTAGGAAGGCAATCTCCTACCCTTTGAAGTAGTTTTCCTCGCGCTTTATCATGGTTATTTTGTATGTGTAATTTTCTAACTCTTGTTATAATTATGCTTATGATTAACTAATTTTCTTAAGTTGGGTCGAGTAGATGAACTTCCCTATAAATACCTGAGACATGTAATTGGTTCAAAAAAGATTATATTACTTGCAATTATATTAACTATCTTTTTTTATTTTACTTCCTGCATCTGGAGCTGTCAAAACGGGCGGGCCGGCCCGTTTCGGGTTTCGGGCTTCGTCGGGCCGGGCTAAAAAGCCCGGTTAAAAAACGGACTGCAAAAACAAGGCCCGAGCCCAGCCCGGTACGGGCTCTCGGGCTTTCGGTCCAGCCCGGTTTTTTTAAGTGCCCAATAAATTTCGCAAATCCAGAGACTTGTTATGCAACAAATTACAGAGTTCACAACATTAATTAATTACAAATAGGTTGAAATTTGTTAGAATTAATGTAAAGTTATATAAGCTAATTACAGTTTACAAGTAATTACGTACAGAAATAATTCACGACCGTAGTTTTATATTTTTAGTTTATTTATTTTAATGACACGATAAGTTATTTTTATATTTAGCTTATTTTAATTTCTTTATGTATATAATTTGCGTTACTAGTGCATATTTATTCTCTTAAATGCGCGTTTGATGGAATTAGAAGGTGTGTGTGACGTGTGTGTTGTGTTGTTGCCGTGTTGTTAACTAATTATGTTTGTGTGAGCTTTTAGATTGGTGACCCAAGTAAAAATGTTATAAACATCCTTCCTTATTTACTCATATTTTTTATTTTTATTTTTTTATTATAAATTCGGGCTTGTGGGCGGCCCACGGCCCATTCGGGCCGGACCATTTTTTTGCGATATTAATTCGGGCTATATTTTTAAGGCCCAAGTCAAAAAAAAATTTGGCTATTCGGGCGGCCCATTATGACAGCTCTACCTGCATCCAATCACAATTTATGAATTAATCATAGGAATTAGGTATCATCATAATAGAGCTCTAAATCTGGAACTGAGGTAATTAATCTATCCAGCACTAATGATATAATAAAAACAACCCGAGGTCGGAGGCTAAATATGATTAACGTTCACTAAATTAACACTTGATTTCTAATTTGACTTACGTTGACATTTGACCATGAATCATCTTGGCCCAAAGTAACGAAGACGCTAAAGAAAACCCATTTAGCTTCCTTTTGTTGTCCTTTCTTTAATTTGAGGGAATCCTTTTAGCTAGACAACGAGTCGTATTACTTCATATTGGACATGCTTTTCGGAAAAGGAAATTGATTTTTGAGAAAAATTAAGAAAAGAAAGCATAATTATTATTTTTATTATTTTGAAAATATTAATACATAACTTAGATATTATTTCTTTTTTCTTTTTTATTCATATAATATAATATAGATGCGTAATGAGAATATTTTAATTGGTGCCAACATGATTTTGGAGTGTCTATTAATTAAATAATATTTAAAAACTCTTAATTTATGTAAAAAAAGTACAGAACTGGCCATATTTAAATTCTCTCTTCTTACTTTTTTTCTTTTTCATATCTTTTGTGTGATTATTTTTTTTTTGACTAAATCTTTTGTGTGATTAATCTTTTGTGTGATTATTTAAAATGCATAACTGGCTACTAATGTCATCAATTAAAGAATCTACATGTTTGTCATCATATTTAATAATAGTCAATTTAATTATTGAAAATATAACCTGTCAAAAAAGAAATTAAATATAATGCAACAAATTAATTAATTTAGAAGTTAATAAGAATTTAAATATATTTTTATGAAAGAATGAATTTTTTTTATTCATATATGAAAATATAATTTTTCGATAAGTACTTTCACAATTACTTTGTAATTCATATATAAAAAAAATAATTCATGTAACTAATATAAATATAAATTAAAATATAATTTTAATGTATAATACAAGAAATATTATATAACCACTTAACTCTTATATCTCATTTCATGTATCCTAAATTAATATATATATTCTGCTAGGCGCTGAACTAAAGAAAGTTTCAAAAGAATTGAAATTTTAATTATCATTTTTCCATTAAAAGGGAAATTTTAAATGTTGTTAAGCTTAAAATAGCCATATAATATGGCCATAGCAGTCTTTGCTTAAGCTGAGTCAATGGACAAAATAAACCATCATTGATTTGGATTTTAGGGATCCATTTGAAAGTCTTCCTATGGATAGTCAATGGAAGACGCATGCACCTTGCAAGGCACGCTGAGTGTTTCAAGGGCTAATGCTTATGGATTAAACCATCGATCTATGCATGCAACAAAAGTTGTTTAATTAATTAATTAATAATCACTAGTGGCTTACTAGTTGGAAATTGTTAATTAGTAATTAGTTAACAACATATATGTTACAAAGGTATATGATTAGAATTTAATTTGCGTATAATATATTAATTTGGGTGTATCCTTACAATCCAAACTTCTTCATTCAAGATGTAGATATCCGATGGTGATGGTGCTTTAGCCGTTCACGGCCGCATCATCTTTACCCTTGATGGGTCGTAACCCGTTTCGGGTCTTTTGTCCACTGTCGGCGCCGCCGTGGTGGTTCTCGCCTCCATCTCTTTCGTTCGCGTTTGAGATCTTCGTCCTCTGTTTTGGATGGGCTAAAAATCTATATGTGATTCACCTCTGGGTTGTTTTGATAGCTCCGGCGTGGGTTAGATCTAGATCTGTGTTGCTTCGTTGCTTCAAGGCGTGCTTCGTGTGCCCTCACCGACGTAGTTGCAGTGTACACTGTTCTTGTTGACTCTTTTAGCAAAGGCAGTGTTGGTTCTTGTTATGTTCTTTTCAAACGGTGGCAGTTGGTTTCTAACTGGAATCATCGTTGTTGTTCATTACTACTGTTTCTAAACCCGTGAGGGTCGTTTCTGTTTCGCGGTCGGTGCTCTTGATCCTTCGCTGATCTGATTTGCCGGATCGATTCCATACCTTGTTGCTGACGGGATAGTTGTTGTCACTGTTTCTGGCTTCCTAGTCTTGTGGTTCTGCAATATTGGTTTTTTGGCTTGAAAAAGCCATTTGTGTCTGCTGTGTTTTTGCAGGGGACTGTTGGCACTTGAATCGGTCCGTGTTGGCGGTCGCTTCATTCGCCGTTTATCACCTCAATAAATGCAGACACTTTTTTTTTTGCTATTTGGTTTCGCGCCCGTTTGTGGGTTCGCTGGATAGTGTTCGTTGTGTCTGTGTTTGTTCTGGTTTTGTTACCTTTTAGGGTTGGATCTAAAACCACTTGTAGCTGGAATTAATTGTTTTATCTTTAATTGCTGCAAATAGGTTAATTGGGTCAGGTTGATGTCCCCCCAGTTTTTTGTACTTTGTTTTATTTTATGTTTAATATATTTGGGATAGTGCAGAGGGTTTCCTCTGCTCTCCTCTTGCTTAAAAAAATAATAATTTGGGTGTATCCATTTTCATTACCAATTGAGTTATTAACTCAATTGGTATTAACTCAATTGGTAGTATGAATAGATTGAACATATACTTTGAATTTTAGAATAGACAAACACTTTACTAGTGGGGGAGAAGAGAAGTTCATGAGATAAAGGGTGCGTTTGTTTTAGCTTTAAAAAAATAGATTTTTTTCTTTGTATTTTTAAAAATGGATTTTGTAAAACCATTTTTCAAAATATTATAAATTTTTTTATATTCATTTTTCTAAATTGAAACACTAATTTTGACATCATATAATATAAACATACATTACTGAAAAACAAAACATAGTCAAAATCACAATATTTTGAAAAAGTTGTATTTCAAAAATGATTTTTATGAAAATTTATTTGAAATAGCTTCAAATTAAATGATTTTTTTGAAATTTTGATATCCAAAAAAAATTTCAATAAAATGATGAAATGCCTAAAATCAGATTTTAAGAATAACTATTCAAACCAAATTTTCATTTGAAGCTTTTATAAAAAGTTTCTTTGTAAATTTTTTTTACACAAAATTATATAACACTATAAAATCTATTTTCAAAAAAATTCAAAACAAACGGGCCCAAAGATGGGATTGTCAAAAAAATGATCTTCTCTACCCTTCTCTGTTGAATTTATTATTATTATTTGTTGGATTTATTTTTGAGTTATATTTTCCTAATAACGATCAATTTTTATGGTTTTGCGCTATTAAAATATATTTTAATGCACCATTTATATGATCTACTCTGACTAATTTTTGCTAAATCTATATAACTATATATTAAATCTATATAAGTATTTTTGCTCCATTGTGAGAAGACTTTTTCTCTCCTTTGTGGGAAGACTTTAACATAACAAACCAAACAATCATCAACTTACAAACCATACTCATTATCGATCATAAATCTGCACTTAGTTACTTTACACTATCCTAGACACTATTCCCGATTCAAAAGATTGTTTTTTCATGGAGACCAGATCGACTGACGTTGGAATTAGGCAGGTCCGGTCCAATTATAAAGTGATTCAAGTCCTAACTTTAGGCCATCGAAAAATATATTTTAATGAGAATTTCTTTTCGCACCCCCTGAAATTACCAAAACACCCTTGCTCGCTTCTTAGGGAGCGAACGGTGCTCGCCTCCTAGAGAGCGAGGCTGTTAATTTCATGGGGCTGCGAAAAGAAATTCTCTATTTTTATTTTGAAGGATTTTAGGTATCAAAAAACAATAACTATTAGAAATTTACTTTTCGCGTCCTCGGATCTCACACGCACTCCTTAGATTTCCAACAGTACCCCCTCGCTATATAAGAAGCGAGTTGTAAATAGCAAAAATTGAGGGTGGAAAAATAGTTCGCTGTCTAGAATGCAAACTCAGGGGATGCCAAAGCTGGGAAAAAATAGTTCGCTACTTAAGTAGCGAACCTTATAAAATTTGATATTTTTGAATTTTCCACTTCCTTCGCCCCTAATTTTATAAGTTCGCATTCTAGACAGCGAACTCAGTTCGCTACTTTTTTTCCAGCTTTGACACCCCTTGAGTTCGCTACTTAAGTAGCGAGCGGGGTAATATTGGAAATCTAAGGAGTGCGTGTGATATTCAGGGAGTGCTAGGGGTGCGAAAACTAAATTGAAATAGATTTACTTTTCGCGCCCCTTGGATCTCACATGCACCCTCTGGATTTCCAACACTACCCCCTTCGCTATGTAGGAAGCGAGTGTGTAAATAGCAAAAATTGGGGGTGGAAAAATAGTTCGTTGTCTAGAGTGAAAACTCAGGGGGTGCCAAAGCTGGAAAAAAATAGTTCGCTACTTAAGTAGCGAACCTTGTAAAATTTGATATTTTTGAATTTTTCCCTTCCTTCGCCCCTTATTATTATAAGGTTCGCATTTTAGACAGCGGGCTCAGTTCGCTAGTTAAGTAGTGAACTGTTTTTTCTCAGCTTTGGCACCCTTGAGTTCGCAACTTAACTAGCGAACCTTTTAAAATTTGATATTTTTAAATTTTTCCCTTTCTTCGCCCTTTATTTTTATAAGGTTCACAATCTAGACGGCGAGCTCAGTTCGCTACTTAAATAGGGAATTGTTTTTTCCCAGCTTTGGCGCCCCTTGAGTTCATTATTGAAGTAGCAAGAGGATAATATTGGAAATCTCATGGATGCGTGTGAGGTTCAGGTAATACTAGGGGGCAAAAAGTAAATCTCTAACTATTATTCATATTTATATACTTAGAAACCAAATAGCCCTTTGGCGGCGCGTGTTTCTATTTATCGTAACCGGTGTTCTTGTTACAGTAAGCGCTGCAACCGTGAGGTCCATGATCAAATTCCATTGGCAGTAGTTCTAGGCTGTTTTAATTTTTCTGTTTTTTCTGTCACTTTGCAATGATATTTAGAGCTTGTTTGGGTTCTGCATATTTTTGAGTTTATGAAAATAGTTTATGCAAATAAATATAATTTTATGTTAATTTATAAGTTTTCACTAACAAAAATTATATTTTTATAAGGTATTTTTTCATAAACTACATTGAAAAGTTTATAATAATGCATAAAAATTTATTTATTTGCATAAATTGTTTTGCATAAGCTCAAAAATAAGTCAATCCAAACAGGCCCTTATTTATTTACTCCTATATATTATATATAGTATATGTGTGTTTTTTTTTTCTTTTTTCTTGCTAATTTAGACCTTCATGTTTTTAGATGGGTCTAAATTAGCAAACGCAAAATATATATATAGGAGGGATCAAATTTTACCGGTGTAAGATTTGAGTAATGTTACACCGTTCTATAACGCTTTAACGAATTTAAATTTTACAAAATCCACCGTTGGATTGAAAGTTTATATCGTATAAATCATCTATGTTGATCAGTTTTACAAAAATCTAAAATCGTTTGACATATTAGTGAGACACATAACGATTAACGGTGTAACATTACTCAAACATTATATATATGTGGGGAGTTTGCTAATTTAGACTCACTTAAAAACATGAATGTGTAAGGTGCGCCTTTTCACTTTGGACAAAAAATCCTTAGCATTTAGTTATTTTACACTAGAAAATTGAGGGTTAGTTAGATAAATTTTATTAAATGCTGTGCACGCATTTGCTAATTTACACCCACTTTTATAAAACAATTTTATATTTTTTATTAGAAAAATGTTGTTTGAGAATTTTAAGGAAGGATAAAACATGTTTTGTTTTTTTTGGATAAATAGGTTGATACCCCCTGTAATGTGGGCGAGTTTTATTTTTCCCCCTGTAATTTTTTTTCTTTTGCCTCGCTCCTTGGGTGCACTTTTTAAATCGGTTATTTTGTTCAAACCGATTTAAAAAGTGCAAATTCCTTGCACCCAAGGGGGAAACCAAAAGAATTTACTTTGCAAGGGGCGAATAAAAAAAAATATTAATACATGTTAACAAACCCTTTATATATATATATATATATATATATATATATATATATATATATATATATATATATATATATATATAGGGGTTTGCTAATTTAGACCCACTTAAAAACACGTGGGTCTAAATTAGCAATGTCCACCTTTTCACTTTGGACAACAATACCCTTCTTTCACTATTTTAAGTAAGTTTAATATAAAGGGTAGTTTTGTAGTTTTATAAGTTAGGATTGTATATATGTTTTTTTAAGTTGTCCTTTTTTTGATTTCCTATGTTGTTTATTTAGGTTGCTTATTTAGGTTGCATATATTTATAATTAAGTGGGTCTAAATTAGCATAGTGGGTGCACACTATTTAATAAAATTTACCTAACTAACCCTCAACTTCCTTTGTGTAAAATAACTAAATGTCAAGGTTTTTTTGTCCAAAGTGAAAAGGTGCACATTGCTAATTTAGACCCAAATGTTTTTAAGTGGGTCTAAATTAGCAATGTGCACCTTTTCACTTTGGACAACAATACCCTTCTTTCACTATTTTAAGTAAGTTTAATATAAAGGGTAATTTTGTAGTTTTATAAGTTTGGATTGTATATATGTTTTTTTAAGTTGTCCTTTTTTTGATTTCCTAGGTTGTTTATTTAGGTTGCATATATCTCTATTATATACATTACGAGATTCCCACGGAGCTTTCTCGTGCATTCTCAATAATAATTGCTTATGTGTCATTCAATTAGAGCTTCTCTTGCTTAGGTGTCATTCATAATTTTTAGCTTAAGGTGTGTTGTTCGAATCCCACTGACAACAATAATTGAATTTTTATAATATTTTATGGAAAACTACCTTTCTTTTTGTAGAGAAAATTACCTTATAATTACTAACAAAGGTATGTTGTTCGAATCTCATTGACAACAATAATTGAATTTTTATAATTTTTTTTTTGTAAAAACTCTTTCAAATATTATATTTTTTTGTTTTCTTTTTGTAGAAACTTTTTCAAATATTATATTTTTTTTAAACTCTCAATCTTTTTTTTTTTGGAAAACTCTCTCAAATATTATATACTATATTTTTTTTTAGAAACTCTCAGAAATATTATATTTTTTTTATAAAAACTCTCAAATATTATATTTATAATATATATACACATTTTTCTTATTTTTGGTAAAAACCAAAGGTATCATCTGTGCGCAATTGCAGAGATTAATCCCCTCGATTTAACTGAAATCTATTTAAGGTATTGACCTCTCCTAAGAAATGATTCTCCGTATGCACCGGTCAGGATCGATCTCAAGACCAAATGGTTAAGGGCCCAAGTATCTACCACTTGTGCGACACTATCTTGGTACATTTCTATATTTTAATTTTGTAAAATGAAGGAACATTTATATTTAGATTACTTTGAAACAAGTTGAAATAAGAAAATACACTATTTTTTTCATGGATAAGATCACTCGAAAAATTGAAGTTTTGAACCCAAAAAATAGCTTATGACATATCTGTAAAAAAAAAAATTTACGTAAACACATTTTATTTTATTTTGAAAAAAAAAATTATGTTCATTAGAGACAAAAACAAAATAGAAGATTTTGAGAGAGAGAGAGAGAGAAACTCTCAGTGTTAGAGAATGAGAAACAACAAGTACTTCTCACTCCACTATTAAAAATACACAATGACGAATTAAAATTTGAATTACAACTGCGAGAATTATCCTTATTTTCATATTTTATCATGGGAAAAACTTATTCAAAATTTTATCTAGCACAAAGAAACGTGATCCCCATGATGAAAAGTGTATGTAGATCTTAGCGAGAACTAAGCACGAAAATTTAATTGATATTCATTAAAAAAAAATATTGAATTAACAATGATTTTTTGTTGATGAAGCCTCTATGGAATCATGTAATGGAGACGGAAGAGAGATAGAAATAGAGAGAGAGAGAGAGAGAGAGAGAGAGATAGAGAGAAATCTCTTAGTGGTGTAAAATAGAAAACGGGGAGCACTTTCCACCCGACTATTAAAAATACACATTGACTAATTAAATTTTGAATTCCGACTACGGGGTTATCCATATTTTCATATTTAATATTTTATCACGGGGATCATTTAGCACGATAAAAACGGATCCCCCATGATGAAAAGTGTATGTAGAAGATAGTGATAACTTAACACGAGAATTTTATTGATATTCATTAAAAAAATAATATAGAATTAGCAATTATTTTATTGTTGATGGAGCCCCTATAGAGTCTTGCGACGGAGACGTGAGAGAGAGAGAGAGAGAGAGAGAATCTCTCAGTGGTATATAATAGAAAACAGGTAACACTTCCCACCCCACTATTAAAAATACACATTGACTAATTAAAATTTGAAGTTCGACTAAGGGGTTTTTCCATATTATGTGTCCATCACACTTTAATTAGATTACATATGACTGATGAAATCTATGGAATATCTAAAATAAATTAATATAATTTTGATTTTTTATAATTTATGCTATTTTAAACTTTCCATAACCTTCGTTTGAACTTTTTAAACTTTTCATAACCTTCCTTCGAACTTTTTTAAGAACCTTAATTTATTAATGTGAGTGGAGAGATTCACACATAGGTTTTCCCATTTGACGCTCACGCGTGAAGATTGCTTCTTTGTGGTACGGTGAAAAGAAAAAATTTGAGAATAGAAGCAGGGTAAAAGTATGTTAATATTCATTTAAAAAATAGTATAAAGTTTACAATTATTTTATGTTGATGAAGTCCTACAGAGTCCTGTGTTAAAGATATATCGTATTTTCATACTAAAATAAACTAAAAGAAATCAATCTCATAGACAATTAAAAAAAAGTAGATAACCTTCTAAATAATATAAAATGAAAAAAAGACATAGACAACCTTCAAAAGAAAAAATAACATATGGAAATAAATATTATTGAAAAAAATAAAAATTATCCCGTGTTTGACAATGAACCTAATGTAAATTTTCTATAAAGAGTCGGCTCGAGATGAAAAATAAAAAAAATCATGGTATATTTTAATATTATGGGTACGGTCCCAAAAAATCTTAAGGCTATGAAAAATCAAAGCATATTTTCCTTTGAGAATGAAGTTTATAATTATTTTATATTTATAGGATCACTATATAGTTTCGGGGATGAAGATGAGATAAAAAATCTATCTCATAATAGTGTAAAATGGGAAGCGAAGTAATACTGTTAATCTTGCTTTATTTTGTAACATCGTTAAATCTATATCATGCAAAACCTATCTCAATTTTACCTTAGAATTTTAAACCAAATTAATCAAATAATATATCAAAATAAACATATAAATAATGTAAAAAAAGAAAATAATCCCGTGCACGGCACGGGCTAACATACTAGTTTATAATTAAGTGGGTCTAAATTATCAAAGTGGGTGCACACTATTTAATAAAATTTACCTAACTAACCATCAACTTCCTAGTGTCAAATAACTAAATGCAAGGTTTTTTTGTCCAAAGTGAAAAGGTGCACATTGCTAATTTAGACCCACATGTTTTTAAGTGGATCTAAATTACCAAACCCTATATATATATATATATATATATATATATATATATATATATATATATATATATATATATGTCATACCCCAATTTTTGACATAAGATCCAACATCATATTCTCATTATTCATTTTATGCATCACTAACAAAAATCCAAAAAATATGTCAATTTATTTAAATTTGTTATTATTAATAACTTTATTGAAAATCCAAAAATATGTCAAATTAGATAAGCTTTTATTTAATTGAAAACAATCCCAAAAAAAATGTTAAATATTTAATTTTCCCTTTTATCATTATTACTATTTTTATCATATTATTTCTTTCCTTTATTATTTCCTCCTTTTATCATTATTGTCATTTATCATCATTAATTAGTATTTTATTTATTCTTATTATTATTATTTAAGGAAAAAAACAAAAAAACAAAGAAGAAGAAGAAGAAGAAGAAGAAGAAGAAGAAGAAGAAGAAGAAGAAGAAGAAGAAGAAGAAGAAGAACATCACGTGTCTTCCCCCTCCCTTTTTTTCTCATTTGTTTGTTTTGTTTGTTTCATTTATTTATTATTATTATTATTAAATAAATCATAATTAAGGAAGAAACAACAAGTCAGCAACAACAACTGCAACAGATGCACGCTTCTTCTTTCCCAACCTTTCTCCCTTTTCAATGTACTTTTTTTGTCTGCAAAAGAATTGACACAACCACCTACAGCAGACATTCATTCAATTTTTCCATTACTCAAGCCAACCAACTTTGGTTCAAAACCTCTATAAGAGCAGAGGAGAAAAACAGAAAAAAGGAGAGAAAAAAAAAAAGAGGATCACAAACCCAAAAAAAAAACTCCATTACTGTAACCACAAACAGAAAGGGCATCAGTAACCACCACCACAACAGAACATCATCACCATAACCTAAACAGTAACAACAATACCAACAACTCCAAATCCGAACCTGGTAGAAAAAGAAGGTAGAAAAGGTTGTTCTTTTTTTTTCATTTTTTCAAAAAAATTAAAATCTAGATCTAGGCTATTCCAAAACTTATTTCAAAAAACTAAGTTGATTTTTGGGATCTAGACGAAAAAGGATTTTAGAAAAAAGTTTTTTTTTAAATAAAAAAAAAAAAGAGTTTTTTTTTCCGGTGGTGGCGCCGCCGCGCCGGCCGCCACACCACCACCGGAATCTGAAACGGCTCGCCGGAATCTTCATGGTGTTCTTGAAGAAAATAAGAACATGAGAGAGAAGAGAGAGAGTGGGATCCGTGAGAGAGAAAGGTGAGAGAAGAAAGATAATTTTTTTTTCATTTGAAAGGCTTCAGCAGGAGAAGGAAATATATACTGTCTGATCCAGTAGTCGCACGCCCCTAGCATTGTCATGCACCGTCGTGTTTTTGGCCTTCTGATTTTTAATCAGACAGCCTCTGTTCCATCATCCTGTGATCAGATCAGGGACGTCTGATTAGATCGGATAGCCCTGATTCACCCTTTGTTTTTTTGTGTGACTAATCTTTTTTTTTTTTCAGGTTTGAGTTTGGGTTTAGGCCCAGAATTACTAACTACACACCTCTATTTCCTTTTTTGCATCCCTTTTTTACTTATTTGCATTTTTATTATTATTTACGTATTTTATTTAATTATTGTGATTTAGAATGTATTTAGGATTGATGTAAATATGAATGAGAAGTTGCATTGCATGCATATTTATTTATTTGCTCTATGTCAAAAAAATGAAAAACACAAAAATAATAGCATAGTAATTCCAAGGAAAACGGGTCCTTCATCTTGATCTAATATCATTATGAAATCCCTCGCGTTTAGTTTTTTTATCACGCTTAGTTTTTTTTTTAGAATAACAAAAATCACAAAAACTTCATCAAAAATATTTTTCTATCAATTAACCTTGGATTTCAAACCAAGTAATCCCGTCCTTTTTTTTAAAATCAAACTTCAATCAATTTTAATCATAATTAGACTTTTTTTTTCACAATTTAAAATCAATCAAACATCACACTTTATTTTTCAATGTCATTTTGGCCTCTTACTTTATTTTAAAAAACCTTTTTTTAAACTTTAAAATCAATCAAACAAACCACTCTGCTTTTTTACCCCGAACTACGGGATTTTGATCCCTCACGGGTACGTAGTGCAAAAAACTTCGCGTCTTCCCAAATCAAATAAAAAAAATAACAAAAACATTTTCCATTTTCCTTTTTATTCATCACCTTAACTTTTCACATTTTTTAACTTTTTATTTACAAGCAAACAAGTAATTTTAACACAAAGATAAATAAAAACAAGAGGTTCCTATATAGTACTATAGACGTTTAGGTTACTATTGAACTATTTATCGTTTAACTATCTGACATTAAAATAGTTTAAAAATAATTTTTCATATCATTTTATAGGCTTTAGAACTTTGTCCATAAACTTCATTTTATCTTTTTTATTATTTGATAGTTAACGTAGAGCTTTAACATTATATATGTGTTAATATAATGTTGAGAATCAATAAGTGGAAACAAAATACACAAGCTTAATAATCCATATTAAAACAAATTAGAGAGTGTAAATTTTAACATGAGATCAAGATAAAGTATAATTTAATGGGTTAATAGGTTTTTACCCTCCTGCAAAGTAGGCGAGTTTTGCTTTACTCCCCTATAATAATTTTTTTTAAGATTACCCCCTGCAAAATTTATTTTTTTGATTTAACCCCCTTTTGCTGACGTGGCAGGCAAAAAAAAAAGATAATAACCGATTTAAAAACAACACTTTTTAAATTGGTTGAACAAAATAACCGATTTAAAAAGTGCATCCAAGGGGGTAAATCAAAAAAATAAATTTTGCAGGAAATAATCTCAAAAAAATTATTATAGGAGATAAAGCAAAACTTGCCTATCTTGCAGGGAGTAAAGACATATTAACTTTAATTTATTCTAACTTCTTCTCATGTATAAAATAGTGTAATTTACACTTTTTTTCATCATCACACAACCTCTAATAGCTCCAAAATCACTTCATAACATCATTGCCAATAGGCAATGCTTTACACATGACCCTTAATGGAATCTTCTTTGGCATTGTAATTCCTTTATCCTCCATCATATCAAGTTTTTCCTTACTCTCTCTTTTCCATTCAAAGCATTGGATCAACAAGCCCACGGTAAAGCCCACAGTCCGTTGGGCCAAACTTAATCCAGGGCAAGCCCTTCTTCCTAATCCAAATGCCATCAATTTATTCACCTCGCCTTCTTTTTCAAATCTCTCGGGCTTAAAACTCAAAGCATCCTCCCAAAGTGTTGGATCTCTATGAATGGCCCAAACATTAGTTAATATTATAGTATCTTTTGGAACATTGAATTCTCCAAGGCTAAAATCGTCTGAAGAATAATGTGGTAATAGTAGTGGAGCTGGTGGATGTAGTCTAAGTGTCTCGGAGATTATGTTTTGTAGATATGGAAGTTTTGATAAATCTTGTTCATCTATTAATTTATTTTTTCCAATTTGTGTGTCTAATTCTTCCTTTGCTTTGTTTAATACTTCTGGATGATTTAGTAATTCAGACATTACCCATTCTATTGTCACAGCTGACGTGTCTGTTCCGGCAAGAAGCATACCCTACAATACATTTAAAACTATCAGAATTATATTTAACAAACTACACAATAAAATTTAATGCATTCTTACATACTTTGTCAACAAAAACAATAATTCTAACATACAAACATAGAAGATAATTGATGTTGACTACATTAGCAATCGTTGAGTAATATTCAGAATAACTCAACGTTGACTAATTTCATATTTATATAAGTATGTAATCCTTTTTTTTCTTTGGTTTGTTATGATTGAAATGGTTATTAAATTATACAACAATAAAGTAGACGAAGCATAAGTACCACAAAAATTTACATACAACTGTAAAGTTTGAAATTTATGAATTCGAGTGAAAGTATATCAATATTATAAGTAATTTATTACCTGAATAAGACCTTTGATTATGTGATCAGAATAATACTCGGGTTGTATTTCACTTAGCTTCAAAAGATTATAAATCATAGTTCTATTTCCATCACTATGATTTCCATTGCGATGATCCTCAATAAGTCCCTCCAAAAATGCATCAGCTCTTTTTGCAATCCTTTTGCACCTCTTCTCCAAATTATCAAGATCAAACCACCTTAACAAAGGCAAAAAATCACCTTTATTATTAGCACCTAACAAAGACATTATCTCACTTATTATTTCCGTAAATTGTTTCGCTTCTTCAACATCTATAACGTCTCCGTCATCTCCATAATACCGTTTCCCTGATATCATTCTCATCATAGCATTAAACGTCATCTCTGTTAGTCTAGATCTCAGTTCCACCTTCGTGAAACTGAAATCTTCAGAGGTGGTATCTTTGAGAAGCTTTTGTACAAGTCTATTTGTTTCGTCACTTCGAACTCCTAAAAAGGAGTTAAGACGGTTGTTAGAGAGAACATCAATAGTTATAATACGACGTAGATTACGCCAATGGTCTCCGTAAGAAACGGAGCCTAAAGTGGTGTAATCGTAAAAGATGTGTTTTCCAGTTAGGAACCGTGGTCGGTTAGCTAAAACAATGTCGTTTTGAGTAAAGCATTGTTGGACTAAAGAAGGCGAAGAGATAACAACAACTAGGCTCGAACCGAACCAAAGTGAAACCGCATCGCCGTATTTTTGTGATAAGGTTGTGAAGGTACGGTGGAAAGGGTGTTTTAGGAGGTGGAGGTTGCCAATTATAGGGATTGTTGGTGGACCTGGTGGAAGGTTTTTAAACCTTCTTGATTGGATTTGGAGTAAAATTTTGATGGTTATGATAAAGGTTAGAGAGAGGAGAGAGTAATAGAATAAGGGTGACATTGTAATTTTTGTTGGTTTGTTTTTGTATTGAAGATATTAAAGATTTGGAGATTTGCATGTGAATATATATAAGTATTTAGGAGTAGGGTGAGTTTGAAACGTGGTTATGCGACGTTGTCTTTGCATGTCACAAGCATCATATACTTTTGTCAGATACTATAAAAGTATACCTTTCGTGGCCGGTATAAATAGTGGAATATTGCCGGCATCTCACACCTATATTCGTCTTTACTACGTTAACTTGTTTTGAATAAAATATTACTTAGCGATGATGATGTCAACCCTTATATATTCTGTATGTCTCAAAATAAATGATATGTTTGATCACATTTATTTTTATCAATATACATGTATAATTTTGATTATTAATATTTTAATTATTTATTTTTAAAATTTAAAAAAATTGTATATTTTGAAAATACTAATCGAGACAAATCAAACAACAATATATATACTAATATTTGCATATATATATATATATATATATATATATATATTAATGAAAATAGTCATGCTAACTAGTGCCCTCGGGGCACTAGTTAAGGAACTAAAAATAATAAATTTTACCTTGAAAATAACATTGTTTATATTTCAAATGTATTTACAACACAAGTTTCTAGGTTATTATACTATAATTGGTATCCTTAACTAGTGCTCCGGAGGTACTAGTTAGCATTTTTCTAATGAAAAATATGATCAAAGTAGATTATATAAATAATACACTAAATCAAAATTAGTACATTTATTTTAGGATAGAGGGAGTATCATTTATTGAAGAGTTGACCAACTCTTCGCCTCCTTTCCATGTCATTTTTAATTTCTATATTAATGATTATGCAATAAAAATATTATTTTTTAAAAATGATACTCTCTCCGTCCCAAAATAAATAATCTATTTGACCATTTTCACGTTTGTCATTGTACAACTTTAATTATTAATATTTTTAGTTATCTGTTATTAAAAATTACTGTATAAAAATTATATATTTTAAAAATACTCGTCGAGATAAATCAAAGAACATTTCATATACTTATATTTACATTTATATATTAATAGAAAAATATAGTCAAAATAAATTATATCAATGATATACATGTATGTGCCCTAAAAAGACATATTAAAGATATCTAAGATAGTTGAAAAAAACAACTTTTAACTTTTGAATAAATGGATTGTCAAAAAAAACTTTTGAATAAATGGAAAAACACAATTTTCATAGCTTTTCCCTTAAGAAATACCCTTAGGGTCCGTTTGGTTCAACTGAGAAGGAGGGGAGGTGAGGGGAGGGATTTTTAAGGAGGGGAGGCGAGGTAAAACATAATTTATTGTGTTGACAAAATTACCCTCATTTTTTTATTAAAATTCAAAATTATTCTTGTTGGAATACTAAAATTCTACGTTTTATTTTTTTACAACAGAAAAAAAATTAGATTTTCTACTCATTAGATTTTTTTTTTGTTATATATCCATTAGATTTTTTTTTTTGACGAAATATATCCATTATAATTTAATCCTTATTTTGAGTTTATAAGGTTAAGAGTAAAAAAGTAAATTACTTCTCCCCTTCCCTCCCCTCCCCTCGTTAAAAAATTGAACCAAACATAAAAATTTAAAATATTCCCTCACCTCCCCTCCCCTCCAAAAACTTCGAACCAAACGGACCCTTAAAGTCGTGGTGACTTTCTTTACCTAATCCTAATCCATAGGAGATCATCGTTCTATCTTTTCTGGTTGCTTTTAAACTAGGGTGGAACTATCGTACGTAGTGTGCAATTTTATATTTCCTTTCTCGTGTTGTTCCTGGTATGTTTTGGTAGCGATAGCCAATATATAGTGATGGTACGTGTTTTAACTTTTAACTAGTAGGTAAATTCTAGTGGTTATGCCTTGCCTAGGAGTTTTTAATTTTAGGCTTAAATATTATTTTCATTAGTGTTTTTTTTTTGTTTTTGTATTTTTTTTTTTTTTATAAATTAGTCATTATATATTCATATATTTTGGTTTTAGTCTTTTAAAACTAAAATTCACAGGAAACTAACGAATTTTCCTGCAGATTTTCCTGCGGATTTTAGCTTTAGGGACTAAAATCAAAATAATTTGCACATGCAGAAACTAATTTGCAAAAAAAAAAGATACATGGACGAAAACCAAAAAATTAAGAACTTACAGGGACGAAAATGATATTTAAGCCTTAATTTTATGACTCGTGTGTCTTTGGATTAATATTATCGCCTTGGTGTCCGATTTTCTGAGCTTGAGTAGGAGTTCTGCAATCCTAATAGTGGCGGTGCCATTCACACTTCAGGGATGCAGCTACCGGTTCCAATAATATTACTAATTTTTTTATATTGAATATCTTAAATTTTACATTTGTACACCTTAATTTTAGATCCAAATTGTATATGTGATCGTTAAAAGCAGCCAGCATTCATTTTATCTCTTAATTTTTTTATATGGGGAGGGATGCAGCTAAAAAAGGTAAAAAGAAAAGTAAGGGCGCAACCAGTGAAGAGTGAAACGAATTCAAACAATATAAGGAGAAAGAGTTGGAATGATTGGACATAATAGTCATGAGGTAAGAGGAGGCTAACCAATTGTTGAAAGAAAGTAATGAGGTTAAAAAGATGAAGATGTTTTTGAAGCTAAGTTCAAAGGAGCATCTCGATGACCGGAGCAAAGAGTTGTTGGAAAAAATTGGGTCGCGATCTGTTTGAAAATTAAATGTTGTCAAGATATTGTTTGTATTTTGTCGATCACTTTGTGTCTTATCTACTATTTAACTTCATTGCTTTAAATGATGTATTGTCAATTTCTTGCTTGTATTTTGTCACTTTGTGTCGTATCTACTATTTAACTACATTGCTTTTAATGATATATTATCAAGTTCTTGTTTGTATTTCGTCACTTTATATCTTATCTATTATTCAACACCTACATTTTAGTATTTCTTTGGAGTCCGTCCATTTCAATCACTCAGTCTGATTTATATCCTTATCTATTATTTAATCATATTTCATTATTTGATTGGAGTCCGTCCATTTCACCAACTCAATTTCTTATTTAAATGGGGGCTCATTTTTCCATTGTTGTACTGACTAGGGTCTGACAAGTGTATCAGTCTGTCGTCGAGTAATAATTCACACTCTAGTGTTTAGAATGAGTTCCTATCCACAGGGATCGTGCCGAAGCTTCACTAGCGTTATTTAAGTTTGTGATAGTTTGCATTCGCTTTGGTTTTTGGAAAAGATTTTTATAAAAAGAGCGTAATGCTTTGCAGAAATATAAATGCGGAATGTATAAATAATAGATTCAAGAAATATAGAGGCTAGATATGGTGGTTGGACTCCCTCCCTTCTTCATATTTGGCATGACCGGTGTATAACATAGTTACTTAGATTATGTTCGGCAGTGAATTATCCTTGTTGTAGTAATACCTTACTATTACACTATGTTTATTAAAGTTTCCCTACGTTAACAACTAAGGTACCTACGAGAGCCTAACCTCGATGTGTCACATACCTTAATTACTAAGTGAGTTGTTTATAAACATGCATTATACTCTTCACCAATTAACCTCTAGATCCTAGTATCGGGCTGTTCATCTTCTAAGTGCTCAGTTCACACCTAGTGCATGATTCCTCTGTTGGAACAAAGTGGGTCTGACATGAACCTCTAAGATTTTAAGTAGTTTTGATGATAACAAAGTATTAAAATTGCAATTGGTATTACTAATGATTATTCTAGTGTGCAGAATTATAAGTTAAAATTCATTCAGAAGCACTATGAATAGTAGCAGAGAAGCCAGTCAAAACAAGCTCTGAAAGCACGACACTGTTCATCAGAAGCTTGAATTTTGAATGCTGAAGAAAGTGACTCTGAGGATAAAACAAGGCTCTGAAGGACTCAGAAGCTAAAAGACCTCAAGAAGCTATGACAACAGCATCTGAAGCAGAAAGAATTTACGTCACTCAAGAACTGACATAATCAGAACCAATGATTGAAGAACAATCTATTTCAAGGCTCTGTCAAGTCCACAGGAAGGAATATTCGTTGGTACAACGTTAATCTTATCCACAAGTGGAGCGCATTTGAGGATCGTACTATTGTACTATTATTACTCAAAATGGATGAGTGATAATTTGAATTGCAAGGTAGTGGAATTGGATATCTTTGCCAAAGAAGGCAACTACAGCTATCACAATTGTACGAATAAATTCCAGCTGGCACAAAGCTCTCTGCAACGGTCATCATCTTCCTCCAAGTATAAATAGAAGACTCAAATGGAAGAAATGACTACTGTTCTATTACTGCGTTTAAGGCTCTGAAGCATTCTGACATTATTGTTCTATCTGTCATTCAAAGTCTTAAAGCAATTTGCGTTGTATTTTGTAAACACCTCTGATAGTATATCAAGTGTTCCTTAACATTCATTCTTATTCTTAAGTTTGTTTGAGAAGTCTCTTGTTAAGTTTAACTTGAGCATTTGAGAAGTCTCTTGTTTAGTGAAACTTGAGCACCTGAGAAGTCTCTTGCAAGTGTGCTTGAGCAACTTGTAATCTTAAGTAGATTATAGTGAAAATCTCTTGTTAGTAACAAGGGGACTGAAGTACTCTCGATTTGTGAGAGGAACCAGGATAAATTTTGTGTCCTTCTCTCTTTCTCTCAGCACCCCTTTTATTTTTGTGTTTATATCCGCTGCAAACTTAGTTTTATTTGGTAAAAAGTTTTAATTTTTAAAACACAATTCAGCCCCCCCCCCCCCCTTCTTGTGTTTTTCCACCTTCAATTGGTATCAAGAGGTAGGTCTGTTGCCTAACTCACCTTACAGTGAAACAGTAAAGATCCAGGAGGAAAAACATGTCTGCTGAGAAGAATCTCAATGAAGTTCCTTTTGACTATGACTCAAACTCTCGACAAATAAGGTCATTTGATAAAGTTCCTTTCTTCAATGGAACTGAGACTAGCTACCCGTTCTGGAAAACAAATATGTACAGCTATATCATGAGTATTGATTGTGATTTATGGGACATGGTAGAAGATGGAGTTAACTTTGAAAACATGGACTTAGAAGGTGTTGTCAGCTCTCAGAACAGGAAAGCCTTTACACCTACTCAAAAGCTAGAGTACAAGAAGCATCACTCTGTAAAAGGAATGATGACTAATGTTATCTCACATGATGAGTACCTTAAAATTGGAGATAAAAGAACTGCAAAATTTATTTGGGATTCTTTAAAATCCAAGTATGAGGGCAACAAACAAGTTAAGGAGGCAAAGGCTAACTTGTTGGTGCATCAGTATGAGCTGTTTAAGATGAAGGATGGAGAGGACATTGAAACTATGTTTTCACGGTTTCAAATTCTTGTATCTGGACTTCAAGTATTAGACAAGAGTTATACTGAAGCTGATCATGTGAGAAAGGTACTCAGAAGCCTACCACCAAAATGGAGACCCAAGGTGAATGCTTTTCAAGAGTCTAAGGATTTGGACACAGTATCCCTTGAAAGCTTGATTAGTTCATTAAAAAGTCATGAGATGGAACTAATGACTGATGAATCAACCAAGAAGATGAAAGGGATAGCCTTAAGCTCTAAAAGTTCATCAAAGGCTCTGAAAGCTAAAATTATAGAATCTGAAGATGAGGCTTCTGAAGAGGGTCAAGAAGTTGGGTCTGATGATGAAGAAGAGATGGTGCTGATGGCTGCTAAGGTTTCACAATGGGCAAAACGAAGCAAGAAATATGCAGGCAAATTTGGAGGATCTTCCAAGAGACTTAGTACTGCTAAAGACAAGAAGGAAGATCAAAACAAGTGTTTCAAATGCAACAAGCCTGGTCATTTCATTGCTGATTGTCCAGAAAACAAAAGTAGATCATCAAAGCAAAGCTCTAGCAAGGAAAGATATAAGAGTAAAGTCAAGAAGAGCTTTCTGGCAACATGGGAAGATCTTGACAAAGACTCAGACTCAGATGGTGATGAGGAAGCAAATCTAGCACTGATGGCAACTACCTCTGACAGAGAAGACTCTGAAGCAGGTTCAGACTCTGAAGATGAGGAAGAGGTAATTGCTAAACTATCTAGAACTGAATTAGTGGATTCTCTTAAAGATGCCTTAAAAATGCTCACTAAAAAGGCAGGTGAATGTAAAGTCTTGAAAAAGGCTTACAATAACCTAACTGAGAAAATGAACATAATAGTTGAAGAAAATGAGTCTCTAAGTAGTAGAAACTCATTTATGGAAACTCATTATGTTTATGATGATAAGGTTCCTCCAGAGCATGAATTTGCTCTGCAAGAATTTCTTATCAGTGGCATGAAGAGAAGTAAGATAGCTTCCTTAATATACCATGTTAGTAGAAACAGAGGTGAAGGTCTTGGATTTTCACGTTTTAAAGATAATCCATTATTCTCTAAACCCCCTAAAAGTGATAATTCAAAACCTAAGGCTGTATTTGTTAAAAGCCAATCAGAAGCAATAGTTATACCAGAACCTAAAAAATAATTGTGTCAGAGGCCAAGAAGCCTCAGACTCTGAAACCTTCAGAGCCTAAGGTCTCCAAACCTCAGACCAATGTCAAAATAAACAAAACTCTGGTATATTCTAAAGCTAAGCACAAGAGTTATACAAAGCCTAAAAGTTTTTCAAAATGCTTCAAAAACTCTAGAGCTCCTGATAGGCCTTATAAACAAAAACAATCTAAGGTAATGAGGACTAACTCTAAAGGACCCATAAAAGTATGGGTACCAAAGTCTGAGATTGTCTTTGCAGCAGATCTGCACTCAAAGAAGGCCAGAGCAGCATTCTTGGTACCTGGACAGTGGCTGCTCGCGTCATATGACAGGAGACAAGCATATGTTCCAAATCTTGACTCTGAAAGAGGGAGGAACTGTGGGATTTGGAGGAAACCAAAAAGGGAAGATCACTGGTACTGGTACAGTTGGTAATTCTTCTCTTTCTATTAAAGATGTTTGGTTAGTTGATGGCCTCAAACATAATCTACTAAGCATTAGCCAATTTTGTGATAGTGGATTTGTTGTTAAGTTTAATAAAGATGCATGTACTGTAATCAGAGAGTCTGATGAGTCTGTAGTGTTCAGAGGCTTAAGGAAAGGCAATGTTTATAAAATCAATTTGTCAGAACTCTCAGAGCAAAAGATAGTTTGTCTTCTATCTTTGAATGATGAGAAATGGGTCTGGCACCATCGCTTAGGTCATGCTAACTGGAGATTAATCTCTAAGCTTAGCAAGCTAAGCTTAGTTAAAGGACTACCCAATCTTAACTATCATTCAGATGCTCTGTGTGGTCCTTGTCAGATTGGAAAAATTTCAAAAACCTCTTTTAAACCTAAAAACATTGTCTCTACCTCAAGACCTCTTGAATTGCTTCACATTGATTTGTTTGGTCCTGTAAGTACAGCCTCAATCAATGGAAAGAAATATGGACTTGTTATTGTTGATGATTACAGTAGATGGACTTGGGTTAAATTTCTTAGAGTGAAAGATGATGCATATGATGTGTTTACCATCTTCTGCACACAAGTGCAAAGTGAGAAGAGTCTCAAGATCTTAAAGATCAGAAGTGATCATGGGGGTGAATTTGAAAACGAACCCTTTGCAACTTATTGTGAAGACCATGGAATTGTCCATGAGTTCTCAGCTCCTAGAACACCACAGCAAAATGGTGTTGTAGAGAGAAAGAACAGGTCTTTACAAGGAATGGCAAGAACCATGATGCATGAGACTAAACTTGCTAAGCACTTCTGGGCAGAAGCTGTGAACACAGCTTGTTATATTCAAAATAGGATCTATATCAGACCTATATTGAATAAAACAACATATGAACTCTTTAAAGGAAGAAAGCCCAACATCTCTTATTTTCATCAGTTTGGATGTACCTGTTACATTCTGAACACTAAGGCCTACAAAAGAAAATTTGATGCCAAAGCTTGTAAGGGAATCTTTATAGGTTACTCTGAACGCTCAAAGGCATACAGAGTGTATAATTCTGAAACTAACACAGTGGAAGAATCTATACATGTTAGATTTGATGACAAAGAGCCTGACAGTAAAATGTCAGAGCAAGATGATAGCTATGCAGGTATTCCTTATCAATATAACAATCCAGAACCTGAGAGAGCATCAGATGCAAATGAAACTTCAGAAGCTGTATTGGAAGAAGTCTCTCAAGAAGCATCCCCAATAGAAGCATCTGAAGAGCATGATGATATCTCAGAAGATGATACCCAAACAAGTGCTGAAACTAATGAAGCTCCAAAGAGAAAATTCAAATACAGATCATCACATCCAGAAGATCTTATCCTTGGAAACAAAGAGAGTCCAAGAAAAACAAGATCAGATTATCAACAACATGATTCACTTCTAGGACTCATATCTATGATAGAACCTAAGAATGTTGATGAAGCTCTTTCTGATGATGGATGGATTGTAGCAATGCAAGATGAGCTCAATCAGTTTCAAAGAAATGATGTGTGGGATTTGGTACCAAGACCAACACACAAGAACATCATTGGAACCAAGTGGGTATTTAGGAACAAACTGAATGAACAAGGTGAAGTGGTAAGAAACAAAGCTAGACTAGTAGCACAAGGCTACAGTCAGCAAGAAGGCATTGACTTCACTGAAACATTTGCTCCAGTGGCAAGACTGGAAGCAATCAGGTTATTATTATCATATGCAGTTAATAATGGAATAACCTTATACCAAATGGATGTTAAGAGTGCCTTTCTAAATGGTGTAATTTCTGAAGAAGTATATGTCAAACAACCTCAAGGTTTTGAGGATTTGAAAAACCCTGAATATGTTTATAAACTTAAGAAATCACTCTATGGTCTCAAACAAGCTCCAAGAGCTTGGTATGAAAGACTAAGCAATTTTCTTCTAGAAAATGGATTTCAAAAAGGTCAGATTGACAATACATTATTCAGAAAGACAACTAAGAAAGACATCTTAATTATTCAAAT
Organism: Trifolium repens; assembly: GCA_030408175.1. Lineage (NCBI taxonomy): Eukaryota > Viridiplantae > Streptophyta > Magnoliopsida > Fabales > Fabaceae > Trifolium > Trifolium repens. Next base: position 15,999,851 of record CP125839.1, on the reverse strand, counting down.
TTATGTGGATGATATAATTTTTGGTTCAACTAATGCTTCTCTTTGCAAGAATTTCTCCAAGCTTATGCAGGATGAATTTGAAATGAGTATGATGGGTGAGCTAAAATTCTTTCTTGGAATTCAAATCAACCAAGGAAAAGATGGCACTTACATTCATCAAAGCAAGTATACAAAAGAACTTCTGAAGAAGTTTAATCTTGAAGACTGTAAGATAATGTCAACACCCATGCATCCCTCAAGCAGCCTAAGCAAGGAAGAAATCGGAAGCAAAGTAGATCAGAAGCTATATAGAGGTATGATTGGTTCTTTACTCTACCTAACAGCTTCTAGACCTGATATTTTATATAGTGTATGCTTGTGTGCAAGATTCCAATCAGATCCTAGAGAACCTCACTTAACTGCTGTTAAGAGGATCTTTAGATATTTCAAAGGAACTACCAATCTAGGACTTCTTTATAAAAAATCCCTAGATAGTAAGCTAGTTGGATTCTGTGATGCTGACTATGCTGGAGACAAGATAGAGAGAAAATCCACTAGTGGAAATTGTCAATTTATTGGTGAAAATCTCATATCTTGGGCCAGCAAGAGACAAACAACTATTGCTTTGTCTACAGCAGAAGCAGAATACATCTCAGCTGCAAAATGTTGCACACAGCTTCTCTGGATGAAATATCAGTTGGAGGATTATAATATAGCTGAGAGTAATATTCCACTATATTGTGACAATACTGCTGCTATTCATTTATCTAAGAACCCAATTTTGCATTCCAGAGCTAAACATATTGAAATAAAACATCATTTTATAAGAGATCATGTTCAAAAAGGCACAATAGATATTCAATTCATTGATACTGAACATCAATGGGCTGATATATTTACTAAGCCTTTAGCTATTGAAAGATTTGACTTTATTAAAAAGAATTTGAACATGCACTATATCTCTGAAGAAAATTAGCTCTGAGATGCAAATTAGAATTAGCATCTGAAACTCTTTCAGAACCTCTGGTAATTTAGAGTCTCCTTTGGGAAGCTCTGAATAAAACGGGTTCTGAAGAGTAACCGATTCTGATGAGGTGTCAGATACAAATGAGTTTGGCTCTGAACTAAACGGAAACGAAACGTTTAGTACTAGTAAGTGTACTACAGTTGTCTGTACACGTGTCAGCTATGTTTAAATCTTTTCAACACGTGTCTAGATCCTGACGGGCAGAGAACAGTTAATGATGATTATGGCAGTTAACTCTATTAATTTAATTTTTAAAACTGTTCGCGCTCCCTCCCAATGTTTGCTTTCTCTGTGTATGTGTGCTAGTTACTATTTATAAGTCACTTCACTCACATTGCACAACTTTTACACTTAATCACTCCCTACACAACCCTAGACCTTACAGAAATCCCAAATTATTTTCTTCTTAATATTCTGAAACAATGGCTGCACGATCATCAACCGTGATTGTTCAAGAACCCTTCAATCCTGTTTTACCACCCATTATCGACCTTAAGGCTCAAGGAAAACTCGTCTACAAAGATAATGAAACCGACGCTGGTCCTGATGCTTTTGATTTCAACACTGAGAAATTTGTGGACTTTGAGAGTCTAAAAGCGAACGGGATTGATGTTCAAAGTCTCTTCTTCGACCAACAATGGAAGAATTATTTTGAGATGCTGAATGGATTTGTCTATTATGACATTGTCAAATACTTTTGGCAAAAGGCAACCGTCTTTGATAGGGCATGTGCTGATGAAGAAGTAAGAAAGATAGTAGCAAAGGACAAGTCTCTACAAGGGAAAACGAGACAGCAACTGGGTTTGAAACCTTATAGGGGAAAGGAAATAAGGTCAAACATTCTGGGAATCAACATTCTGATCACACAAGAACACATTGCTAAGATGCTGGGATTGGATAATAAAGGAGAAGATGTGGATATGTATGATGAAAAGAGCAAGCATCTGGAGGCAATTAACCAGGACCTATTCATGTCTGGTTGCTCTAATAGAGATTTTGGAAAACTCAAATTTATGAAGCACCAGTTTGGCTTTGCTTTCAGAGTTTTTCTTGCATCTATTGTTACTAGAGAAGGAGGGTTGGACACCATCTCCATACAACACAAACACTTCATCTGGTTCTTATACAAGAAAGTGAAAATTAATCTTGCCAAGACCCTGTTTGAACATCTGTGCTTAACTATAACCAAGAGTAGAGCAAAGTCACCCTCAAACATTCATCATCCAAGACTGATTTCAGAACTCATAAGGCAAACCAAGCTCACTGACATTCTAAGTGCAAGAGAAAAGCTTAGAGTGTTCAATACTGCTAAGTATGATGCTAATGTGCTGGTAAACATGAAGAAGAAAACCAAGGATGAGATCATCAAAGTCAAGACTCCTCTACAAGCAATATATGAAAAGTACTTCTGGTGTGATGGGTTTCCCACCATATCAGAACATGATAATGAGGAGGTAATCAAGATTTTTTTGGAGATTGTGAGAAGAGAAACTGGGGTAAGGATGCCCAGAAGGTTTGTTGTCAGTGTCCCAAACTGGGATATCTTCAAAGGACCAAAAGAAATCACAAGGTCGAGAAAACAACCAAGAACCACTGAACAAGATATAGTTGAAGAAGGTTCTCAGGACCAAGAAAAGGTTGATGATGCTGAGACTGAACAAGGAGATAGTGGTGCTGGAGGAATGGCCGCTGAAGGAAAAGATGTAGCTGCTCAGAAGGAAAAGAGAACAAAGAAAATGAGTGATAGGCTTGTTAATGCTGAGGAGGATCAACCAGTCAGAGCCACTAAAAGAACAAAGACAGTTATGAAAAGAAAGGCTGCTGACACACTCCAAGGTAATACCTCTAAGCCTAATACTAATAGCACTTTTAATGCTCAAACCTCTACCTCTCAACCTTCTAAAGAACCATCTCCCATAGACTTCACTAAACCCATTAGTGTAGTTTTGCCTGATCCTAAACCATCATCATCATCATCTGAAGAAACTCTTTCTGACTCCAGCATTGACTCTACTGAGTTAATTGCTGAACTTGATAAATTAGAGAAAGTGAAAGAAAAGAAAAAGAAACCTGTGCAGAAACATACCAAAAGAACCACAAAGAAGCCCATCCACATCGCTTCTGATGAAGAACCCCCCATCATTATTGATACCTCAACTCTTGATCAACCTGCCAACACCCCATCTGTCCTTGACCATCTCACCCAACACCTATCTGGAGATGCATTCACTCACTCCAATCCAAATTCACCACCTCACTTTCCTTTTATCAACACTACTACTGATCCACCAATCCAAGGACCTCCTAATCAAACCATACAAACTCCACCTTCATCCCTTGACAACATTTCACAAGAAAATCCACCCACATTCACACCAGCCCAGGATGAAACAATTGCTCATTCTGTAGAACAAACACAACAAAAATCACGTCATCACTCACCAGTTCACAACATGCATGAACAACAACCACCGTCACCTCCAACCGAAATTTACACTCCTGCACCTTCCCCTGAACCTTCTCCAGAACTTATCTATGGTCCACTCAATAGACCTTTAGATGAAGAAGAGCTTGATGAGCTTACTGACTTTATCTTTAAAGCAGAAGAGCAGCTCTTGAAAAATGCCATAGATATTGATGATGAACCAAGACTTCCACCTAACCTAAGTAAAATCAAAATCATTGAACTTAAGAGAAAGAAACCAGAACCAACCATTCCCTTTGACCCAACCAAACCCTTCTTCAACTCTGCTTCTGAACCAAATCTTGAGCTATTAAATAATGCTATTAGTCTTAGGTTCAAGAAATTTAAATAGATGGATGAAGAAGTTCTTGTCTTTCCTTCTGACATTGATGCTGAAGTCAGAAAGATGGAGTACTTATTCAGTCAATCCTTAAAGATTCTGGGTACTCATCTGAAGAGCAAGATACAGGGTAGAGGAATGGCTGCAGTAAGAAATTTGTTTGATTGTATTGAAAGATCACGTGCTCCAAAACTCACTTTTTACAATCATGTGGAAGAGCAAAACAGACTGAATCTTCTGACTGCCATAGAAGAAAGTCTCAGAACTGCTAGTGCAAATGCTAATGCTTTGGTTTCAGAAGAGGTTGCATATCTTAGGTTTGTTGAAGCTGAGCAGGCTAGGATAGCTGCTGAAGTGGAGAGTAAGAGGCTTGCTGATGAAGAAGCCCTCAAGTTATTGGTAGATCAAGCTGTTCATATTGCAGAAGACATTGAGATGCCTGATCAGAACCAAGTTGGTGAAGCTTCTGATAAGGGAAAAGATCCTATAATTGACACAACTCCTCCTGCTTCTCCAAAATTTGAACCAGGCTCTCCATCAACTCCTATTCCTCCTGCTGTTCAAAGTGCCTTAGATAACATAAAATCTAAGTTGGCTGAAGATATAAAGGATGAGATAGATATACTCAGAATTGATTTGAGATCTGACTTGACATCTGTTATTGCTGCATCTGAGGAAGCTACTCACAGAAGAATGGATGCCATGATGCAAACTCTTCTTAAGGCCATATCAGATATTAAGAAGCCCTAAACCCATATTTGAGCACTTGTTTATTTTGACTTTGGTTCTTATGTAATATTTTTTTTTTGTTCTTTAATTAAAGTTTGATTATCCCTTCTTGTGTGTTTGTTTGTTTGTTTGTTTGATTGTTTGTTTATTTTATTTCGTTTTTCAAAATGAAAATCATATACTCTGATAATGTCTGATACTCTTGTGGATTCTGAACCTAGTGTAAGATGTTGGAGAACATCTTGGTTTTAAACTTATATAGGATTTTGAAAACCTAAGGTTCCCCCACATCAGTATTCCTATTTACTCATGAAATAGCTTCTTAATATTATAGCCTGTTTATAAGCGGGGCAACAATACCGTATGAGGCGTGTCTGGTAACTGGTTTTCTGACGTTTGACAAGAGTATATAAAAGAAACATGCTCGAAAAGAAAGAAATTTATAGCAGGAACAAGTTTTATTATTATAATTAAAGAGGATCTTTATTACATAAGATAGTGAAACTCTACTTAGATTTAGACTTAGACTCAGAAGCCTCTGCATCCAGTCTCTTATACTTCTTCCTAAGAACTGCGAGCAATTCTTCAGTGGCCTTCTGAACCTCAGCTCTATAATCTTCGTATGAAGTATCATCATCGTATGTCCATAAGAATTCCTCCAGATCAGAGCCCAATTCTTCTCTCTCTGATTCTGTCAATCTAAGTTCTTGCTTGTTTCGCTCATAACGAAGCCTGTTTTCTTCGCAGCACCAGGGCTCTGCTTCCTTCTTGCTCTCTCTTTTTTAGCCTGAAGCATCCTTGGTAACCTGCCTTTCCATTGTATGTTTTTCTTTTGATGTTACTTGATTACTCTGGATGAGTAAAATGAGAGGAATCATCCCTTTTTATAGTATCATCAAGCTCTCTTGTCAGGACGGTTTTCAACACAATTCATTAAATGAATTTAGTTGTCACCACTTTTTGACTTGACTGCCTTGTTATGACGCTTTTGACTGCTTGGTTTTCTGTGTCTTTTTGACTGATGCCAAAAGGGGGAGTAAGGATAGTGTTAAAATTAATGTTGATTGATTCTAATACTGCTCAAAAGATCTGAAACTGTTATGTTATATACATTTTGAATCAATTTTTATCCCTTCTGATTCCTTCTCATTCTGAACGATTATTGAAAGGGGAGAAAACTTAAGAACCTAAAATAAATCTCATAGACAATGTCAGAAGAGCTTGCAAACCTCTTCTGAGCATTATCAGACTCTGAGAAGAAGAGCTTACAAACCTCTGCTTCTGAGAGACAAATATGAAAATTTATTTTAAGTTAATAAGTTGGCTCTTAAACTGTTTTAATTAATTATGGATAAGACTTAGGGGGAGCTTACAAACCTAACCCTATGGATTATCAGACTTAGGGGGAGATTGCAAACCTTTGAAACCTGAAGTCAACATAATTAAATTAAATCAACAACAATTGAATTTTAATACTTTAGTTTGTCATCATCAAAAAGGGGGAGATTGTTGGAACAAAGTGGGTCTGACATGAACCTCTAAGATTTTAAGTAGTTTTGATGATAACAAAGTATTAAAATTGCAATTGGTATTACTAATGATTATTCTAGTGTGCAGAATTATAAGTTAAAATTCATTCAGAAGCACTATGAATAGTAGCAGAGAAGCCAGTCAAAACAAGCTCTGAAAGCACGACACTGTTCATCAGAAGCTTGAATTTTGAATGCTGAAGAAAGTGACTCTGAGGATAAAACAAGGCTTTGAAGGACTCAGAAGCTAAAAGACCTCAAGAAGCTATGACAACAGCATCTGAAGCAGAAAGAATTTACGTCACTCAAGAACTGACATAATCAGAACCAATGATTGAAGAACAATCTATTTCAAGGCTCTGTCAAGTCCACAGGAAGGAATATTCATTGGTACAACGTTCATCTTATCCACAAGTGGAGCGCATTTGAGGATCGTACTATTGTACTATTATTACTCAAAATGGATGAGTGATAATTTGAATTGCAAGGTAGTGGAATTGGATATCTTTGCCAAAGAAGGCAACTACAGCTATCACAATTGTACGAATAAATTCCAGCTGGCACAAAGCTCTCTGCAACGGTCATCATCTTCCTCCAAGTATAAATAGAAGACTCAAATGGAAGAAATGACTACTGTTCTATTACTGCGTTTAAGGCTCTGAAGCATTCTGACATTATTGTTCTATCTGTCATTCAAAGTCTTAAAGCAATTTGCGTTGTATTTTGTAAACACCTCTGATAGTATATCAAGTGTTCCTTAACATTCATTCTTATTCTTAAGTTTGTTTGAGAAGTCTCTTGTTAAGTTTAACTTGAGCATTTGAGAAGTCTCTTGTTTAGTGAAACTTGAGCACCTGAGAAGTATCTTGCAAGTGTGCTTGAGCAACTTGTAATCTTAAGTAGATTATAGTGAAAATCTCTTGTTAGTAACAAGGGGACTGGAGTACTCTCGATTTGTGAGAGGAACCAGGATAAATTTTGTGTCCTTCTCTCTTTCTCTCAGCACCCCTTTTATTTTTGTGTTTATATCCGCTGCAAACTTAGTTTTATTTGGTAAAAAGTTTTAATTTTTAAAACACAATTCAACCCCCCCCCCCCCCCCCTTCTTGTGTTTTTCCACCTTCATCCTCCTCTAACCGCTCAGTTCACGACTAGTTCAGGATGTTACCGTCTCTATTCACCTAGCATTATTTACTACTAGTTCCGGACCATATCAAGTCAAAACCTGATATCAATTCTATGGGCGCTCCCGCTTATTCGGCCAGATTACGAGATACGTTATTAAAGTGCAAGAAAGTAAATAACAAACACAATTACTAAATATCATTTATTATAACTTAGACTCAACCACAGACTCCAAATATTCATAGGGGAGTTCATCTTCTCCACCACAACCTAAGGCATAAATATAAAGACTACATATTTAAATTACAAGATATTATAACCTAAATACAAAAGCCTAAAGAAATCATACCTTGCTGAGTTAGTTTTCCCGTAAGGGGAGAAAACTATGCCCAATAGAGCTCATCTGAACCTCTCCTTATAGTAGAGAGTGTTCTACTATATCTGAATGATTTTAACAATGAATGGGAGGCTCTATTTATAGTTTTCGTAATGGGCCTCAACAAGGCATCGCAGTACGATGAAGCCATCGTGCTGCGATGTGAAGATTCAGTTCATTTTTATAACTGATCATGTGCATTTCATCAGCTTGGGCGCCAAGTTACTTCATCGTGCTGCGATGGCACACATCGTGCTGCGATGAACAGATTTTCTTCAGATTTATTTCTTCTGTTTTCTTGGCGAACAAGCAGCTCTCATCGTGGCACGATGGGAGACACCGTGCTGCGATGGATTGCTCATTTTCTTCACTTTTTGGGCTTTTTCTTGTCTTTTTGCATCTTGGACTCTGTCTTGATGCTTTTTCATGCTTTTGTAGGTTTTCCTTCGTATTTGGGCCTGTCTTGGTCATTTTACTACTAATACTAACACTAAAAATACCGTAGAAATTCCTGTCATCACAACCCTAAACTTAAATTGTTGCTTGTCCTCAAGTAACATGCTGTCAGACAAGATCGTTAGAAAAACAAGAGAAAAATAATGATGATAGGAATTTCACAACCTTCCTTATATTTCAGCAATGGTACCGCTGATTTCTTACCGCAGCAATCATGCTCAGTCTTGCTAGGCTCAGGAGACGTCAATAGTAGCAAATCGGACAAATGCCCACAAGAGTCTATGTCCAACTTTTCTCTCTCTCACATTTGTGTTTTTCGCTCATTAATTGAAAGGGTTTCTCTCAATCATCGTACAACCTGCCATTTTACCATAGGCTTGCAAGAACTCTAAGCAACCGGTCAAAATTCAATACACATGCATTATTGGAGGTCTTTTTAGGGTTATAACGTGGCTTAGGTCAAGGTAGGACATTTTTGGGAATAGTAGGCTAAACATTGGAGTTAAGTTCTACTTTGTTGTTCCTTTGTTGTGTGCGCAACCTTTGTTCCTTAGGGTGCCTTTTTGTGTTGGTATTGGAGATGAAGAACCAGATGTGTCTTTGTGTGGTTCTTTTCTATCACTGTTTTTGCCCTTTGGCTCTTCCTTTTTTTGCCCTTTGGCTCTTTCTTTTTCATTTTTTCTGAAGAGACTATTTTTTTTAGGGAATTTTTGATGTTTTTCCGTCTCTTTTTCATTTATTTTTTTCTTTTTGTAGTGATAGTTCTCCGTATACCCACCCCAAACTTAGATGTTGCTATTTCCATGAGCAACCCCAAACTTATTTTGTTGCCAAGACTTTGAGAACTATTACCTAACTCCAAAGAGGGTAAATCATTGTTTTTCTGGTCTATAGGCTTGTAATGTGGTTTGTCACCGAAACAAGAGGGATAATTTTCTTTTTTTACGGCTCAAATTTGGCTAGCAAAGGATATTATAATATAAAGGGTGGCTTGAAAAGGCTCTGGGTTATAACAAACAATTGCCTCAAAGCATATAATATCAAACTAACCAGTCAGCAGAGAATTAGAGCAAGTTCTAGAAAATAAACAAGTGCACGGTACTCTCATAGTAATTCGAAAGAAAGTGGTAATACCGTTTGGAAATATTTGGCTCAAATCCTCACATGGCTTAGGTATCTGAAGTTGAACACTTGTCTCACAGACATCAGCTTCATCACTCGTCTCTCTATCTCCCGAACTTCGCACTTCGGGGCAATCACCTTTGGTTTTTCTGTATGAAGGTGTGAAATTCGTCTCATCAAGATTTATAACTTACTTCGCCGCAATCTTACCTATAACAGTTAGTCATGCACTAGATAATAAACAGCAAAACAGTTATTTAATTTTTTGTAAGTTTGAAAAAGGGTTAAATAGATGAAAATGACATGCGAAATTCCATAGTATACTTTATTGAATTGAAAAACAATACTGAATTGAAATTACTGAAAATATAAATACTTATCCTTGGGTTGCCTCCCAAGGAGCGCTTGTTTAGCCTCTCATTAGCTTGAGGCATTTCCTCCATTACAGAAGATAGGTTCGCATGACTCTTTCTTGTGCTTCTTTGTTTCAACTTTGAAGCACTGGCCATCTTCCATTCCTTTTGATCTCAATCTGGGCAGGACCAGGTCTGTTTCACCATACGCTCAACTATCCGGTTGGCGACTGATTTACCGGTGCAGTTTCATAGAACGTAGTGATTTCACCCCAAACTTATATTTATGCATGTCTTTCCTTTTTGATGCTTTCTTCTCAAGGAAGAAGTTGTTCCTTCTGAGGTGACTTTGCAGATTGATTCTCCTGATTGCAGTGTTTCATCCCTGATGCCCTCTCTTTTCTCATATCATCTTCGCCAATGGCTCTTGTGTCTCTGAACCATTCCTGTTAACAGCCTTGTCTTCTCTTACTTCATGTGGAAGCTTTTGGTCAACTGATCCTCCTGACCATTGACTTTCCTGTTGCAGCTTTCTCTTTTGCAATTCGTTACATCTCCTATCACTTTAGGAGTTTTCCTGCGAGAATGCTGTCTTTAGTTGGTTGTTGCCAGCCTTTGTGATCCCTAGTGCCTTGAGTACCTGTCTGCATGCGCTTAAACAAATACCTTAGTAGCACTGGAATTTAAAATTTTTGGTAGAACTATTTTTGGTTTGTCTCATGTGTCTTTGTCACTATGAAAATTCCCATGTAAGTGAGGTGGATCACACGGATCGCTCGGAGACCTTGACTTATCCTTAACCAGAATTTTCACAGATTAAAATCCACAATCATCAACAAGATTTTTTTGATTTTTTAATTTTTTTGTATTTTTGAAATTTTTTTGCAAACTTAAATAAATCTAGTAAGGCTTTGTAAACACAATCCCCGGCAACGGCGCCAAAAACTTGACTAGGGTCTGGCAAGTGCACCAGTCTGTCGTCGAGTAATAATTCACACTCTAGTGTTTAGAAAGAGTTCGTATCCACAGGAATCGTGTCGAAGCTTCACTAGCGTTATTTAAGTTTGTGATAGTTTGCATTCGCTTTGGTTTTTGGAAAAGGTTTTTATAAAAAGAGCGTAATGCTTTGCAGAAATATAAATGCGGAATGTATAAATAATAGATTCAAGAAATATAGAGGCTAGGTATGGTGGTTGGACTCCCTCCCTTCTTCATATTTGGCATGACCGGTGTATAACATAGTTACTTAGATTATGTTCGGCGGTGAATTATCCTTGTTGTAGTAATACCTTACTATTACACTATGTTTATTAAAGTTTCCCTACGTTAACAACTAAGGTACCTACGAGAGCCTAACCTCGATGTGTCACATACCCTAATTACTAAGTGAGTTGTTTATAAACATGCATTATACTCTTCACCAATTAACCTCTAGATCCTAGTATCGGGCTGTTCATCTTCTAAGTGCTCAGTTCACACCTAGTGCATGATTCCTCCTCTAACCGCTCAGTTCACGACTAGTTCAGGATGTTACCGTCTCTATTCACCTAGCATTATTTACTACTAGTTCCGGACCATATCAAGTCAAAACCTGATATCAATTCTATGGGCGCTCCCGCTTATCCGGCCAGATTACGAGATACGTTATTAAAGTGCAAGAAAGTAAATAACAAACACAATTACTAAATATCATTTATTATAACTTAGACTCAACCACAGACTCCAAATATTCATAGGGGAGTTCATCTTCTCCACCACAACCTAAGGCATAAATATAAAGACTACATATTTAAATTACAAGATATTATAACCTAAATACAAAAGCCTAAAGAAATCATACCTTGCTGAGTTAGTTTTCCCGTAAGGGGAGAAAACTATGCCCAATAGAGCTCCTCTAAACCTCTCCTTATAGTAGAGAGTGTTCTACTATTTCTGAATGATTTTAACAATGAATGGGAGACTCTATTTATAGTTTTCGTAATGGGCCTCAGCAAGGCATCGCAGTACGATGAAGCCATCGTGCTGCGATGTGAAGATTCAGTTCATTTTTATAACTGATCATGTGCATTTCATCAGCTTGGGCGCCAAGTTACTTCATCGTGCTGCGATGGCACACATCGTGCTGCGATGAACTAATTTTCTTCAGATTTATTTCTTCTGTTTTCTTGGCGAACAAGCAGCTCTCATCGTGGCACGATGGGAGACATCGTGCTGCGATGGATTGCTCATTTTCTTCACTTTTTGGGCTTTTTCTTGTCTTTTTGCATCTTGGACTCTGTCTTGATGCTTTTTCATGCTTTTGTAGGTTTTCCTTCGTATTTGGGCCTGTCTTGGTCATTTTACTACTAATACTAACACTAAAAATACCGTAGAAATTCCTGTCATCATGTACCAATAATAAAAATCTCATATTACTAAAAAAATATCAATGGATCCTTCAAAATGTCCTTTTGATATCGAAGCTTACAAAAGACAGTTTGAAATCGAAGAGAGGTATATCGTTAACGGATTCAGGGAGCAACGAAACCAAATAGAGGAAGAATATACACCTCGTGTCAAGAGAAAATATCTCAATAGAGATCATGCAGCAGCAAACCAAAGACTGGTTGATAACTACTTTGCAGATAAACCTACATATGACGATGCAATGTTTTGTCGGCGATTTCAAATGCGGAAACATGTACGGATCGTTAGTAAGAACTTTTTCTGTGAGCTTTGTTAGATCACCAACCCATACTTCTACAATAGTAGACATTAACTTTCTTAATTTCTTTCTCTTTTTTCTTTGTATCTGTGTTTTCCTTATAGTTAAAAAATCAATTTTAATTAAACTGGGCCAGTCTAAACAAGCTGTAGAGAACAAATACAATTGTTAGGGAATAGATGAGGAAATCCAAAACAACACGGTTCCTCCAAGGTTTTTCTTAGACCATGTACAATGATTTACAAACTCAACACCACCTTTTTCAACTCCTAACACTCCACATCATTTTCTCTTTCTTCTACCTACGCATTCAGCATTCATTCAACTTTTACCCTCTCCAATGGTTTTTCATTCATCACTCTACCTCACCATATTTTATTTTATATTCTTATTTAAATTTATATTTATATTTTTATGATTACATAAAAATACAATTATCAATTAAAATTAAATTAAAATAATAAACACTTAACAATTTATTTTTTAGTTTTTTTGTAATAAAAACAAAATTTATTTAAATATTTTATACGATACAAATCATCTTAACTTAATTTGAAATACAACATACAAGTAACGTAATTAAAACGATACAAATAATTTAAAATGCAATACAACACACAAGCAACGTAATTAGTACGATACAAATTATTTAAAATGCAATACAACACACAAACAACATAATTAGTACGATACAAGTCATCTTCAACCACATCTCATTCCAAACTTTGTCCATATGTGCTTCACTAGATCTGCTTGCAATTCTTGATGACCTTTTGGATCGCGGAACTCGGATCTAGCACGCACATGGTTTGCAAAAGCGGGCAACACCTCGGTCGAGTATGGTTGCGGTGCACTAGATCCACTTTCCTAAGATTGCTCAAAATCGGTCCAACGTTGAGAATATGAATCGCGTCCATCCTCAACAATCATATTATGTAATATGATGCATGACATCATGATGATACCCAAATCGTCTATGTCTCACAAGCGAGCTGGTTCACAGATGATTTTAAATCGAGCTTGAAGCACTCAAAATGCATGTTCGATATCCTTCCAACATCCCTCCTGATATTGAGCAAATAACTTATCAGGTTCACTTTGAGGAAGTCTAATTGATTTGACGAAAGTTAGATAAGAAGGGTAGATACCATCAGCTAGATAGTATGCCGTATTATAGCGACGTTGATTCACAACGAAAGTCACACTTGGAGCCTTTCTCAGTTCCACGTCATCAAACACTGGTGACTGGTCTAGAACGTTTATACCGTTCAACGTTCCCGGACATCCAAAAAAGGCATGCCAAATCCATAGATCATAAGATGCAACTGCTTCAAGAATAACTATTGTGGTTCCCTTATCCCCCCTAGTAAATTGACCTTCCCATGCTTTAGGACAATTTTTTCACTCCCAGTGCATGCAGTCAATACTCCCAATCATCTTTGGTTGGTGCTCTCAGATACACTGGCTCATACAATCGTATGATTCCTTTACAGAATCTACGTAAGCACTCCAAACTTGTAGTACCTCATATTTTGATGTACTCATCGACTGCATCTGCTGACACACCATATGCTAACATTCGCATTGCTGTGGTACATTTTGCTAATGGTGATATACCTTCTTTTTTGGCTGTATCAATTCGTTGGGTGAAGTAGTTATCACTACTTGAAAGGTCCCTAACGATTCGAAGGAAAACATGTTTTTGCATCCGGTACCAACGACGAAACATTGCATGGTTGTATGTAGGCTCATTGGCAAAGTAGTCGTCAATTAGTCTTTGGTTTGCCGCTGCATGATCTCTATTGAGATATTTTCTACTACGAGGTCCACTATCTTCCAATATTTTCTTCCGACGCTCTCTAAATCGAATGATGCATCACGCAGAGGATCAAAAGAGCAATGCTCATTACAATACTCAGCAATTTTACCCCAATATGTTTCACCTCTATGGTTTCTACCGACAACACTGTTTGTTCCAAATTTAATCCACCCACTAATTAACACCAAATTTTGTTCGGTGTTCCATGTTGGTTGTTGGTTTTTCCTGCTCTTAGGAGTTGAATCCTCTGAATTTGGAGTGACTTCGTTACCATTTGTCATTCTATTAATGGTTATTTGTGTTGAAAATCTGGAAAATTCAGGTGCACCACCACTCGAAAAATTTTCATTCACCATCAGCATATAACCATTAAAAGGGGGTGTTTGTGAAGAATTTCTCATCATAGATCCATAATATGGATGAAAGTTTGAAACATAGGATGACTGGTTGAAATTTTGTGCAAAACCAAAATTAGGTATGTTTTGAGGATGTTGGTTGGAAAATTGATTTGGATTTTGATAATTGTTGGGATTTTGATAATTGTTTGGAATATTAGAAGAATTTTGGGTGTTGAAATGATTATTGAGATCCATTTCACTAAACAAAGACTAAAACTTAAAAATCAACACTAATAGAAAGATAATAATAAGATTAAGAGAGTGAAAAACTTGATTTTTTTTTTCTGTGTCCAAATCAAATGAACCAAGTCTCTATTTATAGACCAAAAAAAAATCATGAGTTTTGGTATAAAAATAAAAAAATAAATTTGCAATGAAATAATTGAGTTTAAATATAAAATGAGATAAAAATCCGGACGACCAATCAAAGGAAGACAAGTCTCCTTCCCTATCCAACAACTTCTTCTCTCTCCGCATGATATTTCACCAACGCGCCTTATCCGCGAGTGTTCTGCATGCGCCGGATTTCAGCCACTGCGAGGCTGCCGTGTGTCTCTCCCGTCAGTATTCAACTCAGTTGAATGGATTCAACGTCTCTCTCCTCCAACTCGGTTGGAAAAGAAAGACAGATGAAGTGATTGTGAATTGAAGAGTGGTTTAAAGGCGTAGGAGAGTTGCTATTTGAAATTCCGGCGCTGGTCACAAATGTGGTATATGATGTTCCAACATCGTGCCAACGTAAAAACACAATGGACAATATAAACAATAAATAGCAGAAGGTAAATAAGACACAGTGATTTGTTAACCCAGTTCAGCGCCAACCGCAACCTACTCTGGGGATACCAATCCAGGAATGTAACCAATAAGCAATAGCCCTAGACTAATGACAAAACCCTCCAAGTTTATGCCCTTCCCATCTAGCAACTCCCCTATTGTTTACAACCTAGGGTCTTAGCCTAGATCTGAGATGTACCATCTCACTTCCTCTTCCTTGTAATCCCAACAAGGGTTCTGACCAACCTATCAAAGGTTGGGGTATATAAAACATGTGTGAAGACACTCTTCAAGAAAACTATACTCATGCGAGTATACCAAAAGCTTCTATACTCCGTACCTAAAGGTTTTGGAGTGCAAACTACTCTAGCTTCTTACCTAAAGGTTTGGAAGCAGATTACAATAACCTATGTCCTAAGCTTGCATCAAACGATACAAGAAATGCACACAAATCTAAAGCACAAGGCTTACATAGACACGAAACCCTAAAAGTCTACATTTTGATACATTGGTTTCGGTGAAGAAACTAGGTTTAGCTCCTTCCTTTAAATAGCCGGTAACATGGGCTTCAGAAGATTTAATCCAAGAATATATCCAGCTCACACATTAAAAATAAATCATATCTTAAAAGATTAGATATGTTTTGGAAATAAATCTTCACAATAATTCCTAAAACAATCTTTAAACAAAAGATCTGTTTAGAAAATAAATATTTTCTTAATGCACACGCAAGGACTGAAGAAAGAGAAAAGATCTTCTCTTAAAATAAAATGTGCGCACAAAAGATACCGCAAGCTGGCGCACACAAGTCAGGTTCTGATGTTGTAACATTTGATTCAACATCTTGGACAAAGGCTTGTTTTACCAAAATGAAGCCAACAATTAAAAACCTCAACACTATTTGTAGAAAGTAAATACAATTGCTAGAGGTTGAAGGTAATGTGAGAAAAAATATTCAGTGTGAATATACTATAATAACATTGGTTAATCGATGATTAGTACTATAATAAATATTCAGTGTGAATAGACTATAAAAAAAATGTTATTTTTTTCTTAATAACTTAGCATAATAAAAAAAAGGTTAAATAATTATCGATTAACTAATCATAATAAAAAAAGGGTTAAGTAGTTATCTACATTAATACAATAGAGAATGTCGATCAGACAAACGGGCACGGCCGCTAGTATAATGAATGAAATGCATTAAGTTTTCCCTTGTAAAAAAGATATAAAAAAAGAAAAGTAAATTGAAAAATATAAAGATGATTTCTTTTACGAAAAAAAAAAGGTTATATTTAAGGGTAAAAGATTTCAAATCTATATAACGCCCCAACTAAAATATCTAGAATATTTAGTCAAGACATACATAATATGGGTCTGAGTACAAATAAAATTTACTAATTAAATTAGCAAGATACAAATTGCTTCAAATACAAAAGTAATAACAAATAAAATACAGCGATAAATGCTAGTATTCTGAGTAAACAAGATATTAATCTAATAGCAAGACGAAGAAATAAAATCTTCAAGGCGGACAATCCAAGCTCAGCTCCAACTATCAGCCTCCTACCTGGCCCTTGCTCCGAATATCCTGTTTACCTAAAAAAAATTGTTTGGAGTGGGGTGAGACTACTAAGCCTCAGTGAGTCCTACTACCCTCTTAATGGCGACTACGCCGGGGCACCTAAAACAGTCGTAACATAACTAACATGTCATAAATATCTTAATATAACGGTGTATCACAGATTAGTAAACTCTTATTCATTTTAAACACAAGGACACTCTGAGGTGAGCATGTCTCAGAGGCCTGCCATATCCGTCAACCGATTCGGTCACGGCATGCAGCTCACAATAACTTATCCTAATGGATTATCCCATTGGGAGTCCATAGCGCGATATCACAAGATCGCTCATAATTGACTGAAACTAATTTAGTTATTACTACCATGAATTCTCAAAACCCGGGGAGCATACAAACCTAATAATGGTCTAAGTTATACCCTAACAATTATCTGTGATTAACATTCTGTTCGACATTATATTAATCATATTACTGCAAACTATCTGGCTCTGATGAGGATATAAAACGAGTGTATGGAGTTCGTTAGAAAATAGAAAATGGAGACAGGTCCTGTTCAAACTCGCTGTGGCGTGTCACCAGCTCGCCATGGCGAGATTATAGGTCCTGACCTAAATCAACTCGCTGTGGCGAACAAACGCTCGCTACGGCGAGTATTATCAGCCCAGAACCCAGCTCGCTATGAATACTCGCTGACTACTCGCTACGGCGAGTTTATGCAGGAATTACCCTATTGTGTCAAAAATCATAATTTTCAAAGTAACACCTACAATTCTCATTTAAGCCAGTGCAACAATAATAATTTACATATTATAAAACAGAATGGAGGTGAAATTGGGATTTAATTCTCCTCACACAACATTTATTCCTAATCCTATGTTAACATGCATTAATTCATAGATTTGGGGAAACTAACTAAACTATCCTAAAGAACCCACCTGGTATAAGCTTTAACACATTGAATACTAGCCCTGCTACAGCATCCAAGCTTCCAGTCCAGAACTCACTTGAAAACCCCAACTTGTGTTTCTTGAATAAAAGAAAAGGAATGGATTATTGAGTGTTTAAGAGCTTAGAGAGGTCAAGGGAATGGAGTAGTTTATCAACTTCACTGAGAGAGTAAATGAAAGGTTATGAATGACTTACCAAAGGTTAGGAACAAGGCACAAGAATGAGAGAACACAACAACAGTTGGTACTGTTCTGCAGCACTCGCTGCGGCGAGCAATACCACTCGCTAAGCGAGCGTGACAGGTTGCAGCAGGTACGATTCTGGGGTTTTATCTCCAAAGCTCCACTTTTCTCAGCACCCATAATCGTCTCAGTGATTCCCAACTCGTTTAATTGAATACCAACACACATGCAACCATAGGAAGTGAACAATAATGGGAATCTAGGTTTGTGATTCAAAGAGGATGGATAGAAAGGAATGTGATGGATCATTGATCTTACCTCAATCTCTGAGCAACAAGGATTCCAACCAACTGTGGCAGTTCAAAGAGGTTAGTAGTCCAACATGCATGCAACTCTTTCTCATGAATGATGGAGAAAGTGGATTCTTGGGGTTTCTAAACAAATTAAAGGGGGGAAAAAGGCGTGGAAGTATGTATGGGGTGAGACTGAGTTGGAGTTCATAGCCAATTGTGGATTGAATGCTAGGTTGTTGATGATAAACAAGGGCTGAAGTTAGTGAGGGCATATGTTATTGTTGTTGTTTTTCGGCCACAGAGAGAGAGCAAGGAGGGGTGGTGCTCTTTTCTTGACTTAAGTTTCAGAAAATAGAAAACAAGGGAAATGAATGATTTGTACACAAGCCTTGCACTTATGTAGTAAGAAACGTGGCCCCCACTTTGTTCTAATCCTCTGCTCAGTAATATAAGAGCCTCAATTGGGGTAGTGAGATTATTATAAGCAAATTCTACCCATTTGTTCCAATTGGTCTCAATTAAATACCTTTAATTAATAATCTTCGATTAATTAAAGTTGGGTTGTTACAATCTACCCCCCTTAAAGAAATTTCGTCCTCGAAATTTAAACTTCTCCATTCCACATCAGGGTAGGTTGTTTATGTCTGCATCTGAAACTACACTTCGTCTATTCTTCAGTTTAATGCATTAAATCCCTTGGAATAAAACTTTCCTCTCTACAGGTTACTGGTTAAGGTTATTCTCACAATCTAAAGGTTACAGTGCTGCGCACTCTGATTCAACTTCTTACTACCATTACACTTCTTCCATTTTCAACTGGGTTAGCTCCGATTCCAACTGGTCTAAAGGGTCGGTATCTGGCCTGGTATTGATACTGTCATAAGCAAACTCTCTCAATCATATTGTCGTTCTCCTTTTTGGACACCAACATGCTTGACATGTTATATGTACCTCTGTATCACGTGTTGCGTAATTTCTCCGGAATCGATCGAGATTTAAAACGAGTGGAAAATCGTCTAGACACTACGGGTTCTTCCACCAATGAGTTGGACTCATCCGTAGACAAACTTATAGTTATCCGATAAAATCCCACCTACAATCTTTATCTATTCCAACACGACACGCTTATTAAGTTGTACATTTAACACGCGGACACACTTAGGTGCAGATCATTCCTCAGGGTTACAGGTCAAACTTGTTTGAAGTCCTTCGCTGGTAACTAATATATGAAGCTTGGCTAGCTGTAAGCATAGAGTCTGAACTTGTAACGTTAAGGCTGGATTGAATGGTTTGGCTCAGAACAATTGACTGAATTTTCTTAACAGATCACTAGGGATAGGAAAAAGGTTTCCAAATGAGAAAGGTACAATACTCCAGGCTAGAATTAACTCTTACACTTACACTAACTATTTACTGGCAACTATACTAGGAATTGGAAAGCTCAGGCTCAGGCGCTCCGGCTTCTATGCTTGATCTCACAAGATTTTTGGAATTGAATTTTGGAAAGTTGGAATGTTCGGGCAGAGACACTCAGGGTTGTCACACTGACATTACATGGTTAGGAGCACGGAGTTAGCAGATTTGAATCCTCGACACTGCCTTCACGGGTATAACTTAATTTCACAGATTTCGGGGCTGGTCCAACTTAATTTTGAGTTCGACTGATAAGGCCACGCAAGATAGATAACTAACTTTATTGAAGAACAGGTTACTGGTTTCGAGTGCACAAAGCTTAATTGATTTACTGATACTGAGCTAGGTAAGTTTTACCGAAGTGGTTTGAAGTAGGTTAATTAACAGATCAACTGAGACGAGTAAGAAATTGAGTTGGAATTATTCTTGACCTTCTCAAGAGTAATTGGCTTCCGCAGATAGGATGGAGATACTGATAACACAACTGAAAAGAAACTGAGAACCGATAATATGATTACCTAAGAATGACGTTGAGCATTATTAGTTTAACCAACTGGCTTCAAGGGAATCTAGAAAGTTTGCATCCTAATTGAATTTAGATACTGCACGTGGTTGTAAAGCTAATAAGGCACGAGAAGAATTTGTCCAAATGAGGCATGATTAGACGGTTTGGAGAATACATACGTTCATAGTGTTCCAAGACTTGCGTACATTGAATCGAGCATTGTTCGGTTCAATGACTCTGCTGATTTAGGATCTCTAGAGATAAATAGACAATTGACGATTGGTCTTTCACTGGTTTATACTCATATCCTACAATTCTAATTCGTCTGCCCGTTCTCTCAGGTTAGGGCAATGTGTTTCCACTCAAAAATTCTTGTCGACAATTCTCATCGGTAGGACGTCTAACTGATTCTAATATTCTCTTAGCTGAAAGGTTTGAATGTATGGGGGTATTGGTTTGCTACTCTGAGTTGAAACTAACTTGTTTGCCTGTGTCTGGGTAACTAATGTTGTTTCTGTGTCGTCGACTCCTGGTATTAATATCCTAAGCGGTAATAAGACGGGTTGGCATCCTAAAAATATAGCGGTTCAATCCTAATCTTCAGACTGGGTGTCTACTTGGTCTACAATAATGTAGTAATAGCCTAAAGGTAACTGACTGACAACTCTCAATGTGCGGTTTAGTAATCTACTAATTTTATAGCTATCGGGTTCTAATGTATGAATCCATGTAATGTGTAGTCAACTAGTATGGAAGTGATTTGTCGGTCTCTAACTCTCTCATGACAAGGTATCTATGGTTTGACTCTGGCGTCTGATCGTACTAAAGATAACTCTCAATTGTTATTACTAATCAAAATCTAGCCTATGATGGTTTGATGTAATTTCAGGTATGTGGCGATAGGCTGGTCTTAATGGGGGCATCTAGTGGTAGTTTTCTGAGGTGTTCACCTAATAGGTTCACGGTAAGAGAATACAAGATGTAGGTGTTCTAGAGGATAATCTAATAAAATGACATGGAAGGAGTATTGGAATGTGCTTGTGTTCTATTCTTGGTTTCTCTTAACTTATGTGGTTCATCTTGAAGTCTCTTTTGCTGAGATATCTAACAGGTTAACTATATTGAGTTTCTAATCTAGGAACATAGGGTAATGATATTTAATGTGTATCCTTAGGTACGGTATTTCCAGAAAGGGGATTTCTAGTTTTTGATGCAAGGCATGTTAAACCTACTTGGTAAGGTTCTGTTGTTAACTTCTAATTGTTTGATGATAATGTTCTATAGATTAGCTTGGTGGCTTGTATGGTTACTAGAGATTTACTATCTGTCAAACTTCTGGGTACCTAAGGGTTCCTGTCTCGCACTAGACGACTAGTGGTTTAGGGAGAAAGTTTGGATTTTAAACCTCTACTGCTAAATGTTGCTTAAGTCCTTATTTGATTCCTGTTACAATGATGTACGTCAGGTCCACTATACTAAGTTTGCTTATTCTAGTTACTTATATATGTGCTAATACTTAGTGTGTCACGTTGGATGTGGTACCACCTAAAAGGAAAGTCTAACTGCTGTGATTAGTCAAGGCTGAATCTTCGTTGGTCCAATTCAGGTATGGACTTCTAAGAGTTAAGGGAGTTTACCTAAGGTTACCTAACTTTTAAACATAAAGGAGCTTCTCACTTACTCTGGATAATTAGACATTTAGCAACAGGCTTGGTTTACTAATTCCTATTTCAAGTGTTGGTTTTCCATAAGGAAGTACGTCCTCGTTCCATTGAGAACCTTAAGGTTTGATAATCTTGGGATAGGCTTAGCTAAATAGGGATTTCAAATTAATTGAACAGGTATGAGGTCTGGCTAAGTTTCTCCTAATATCGATGAATCTTTCTCACTTGTGCTAAAACCCGGTAGATAAGATGGTAAGATCATGTAAGGGTTGGAGACTTATCATTAAGGTTAAAACAGCTGGACAGGGAGTGAGGCAGAAACTTGTAACAGCAATAGCCTGCTAAACTCACTACAGCGAGTGATTACTCGCTAAGCGAGTAAGACAGAATTGGGGAAAGATTATTATGTGGTCTCCAACTTCTACTTTAGCACATCACTCATAATTCCCAAGTATTAACTGGATTGATTGACTGCCTACTGGTATAGATTGTTGATGGATTCCTAAACTTGGTTGGACTTAGCTCCTGATAGGGTAGGGTAATTCTAGGCTCAGGAAATTCACCTGACACACTGTGTCAGTGGAATACTGTTGTGCACTGCGCACTTCAGTCTTAAGGATATACTCACTTCCCTTCAATCTACAACTGAACTCATGTCTTGTGTTACGCGACTTACTTCTGTGGCACCATCTGCCACTGTCCCAAAATCCACTTATAAGGTTTTCCTCCAGTGACAGCTCCTTGATTGCGTTTCACTACGATGTTAACGCTGGAATTTCAGAGTTCACTTCAATTCTAAACCATAATACACTGCCTACCATACACAATACTGAGTTGATCAGGCTCAGCACGTGACAGTTTCAGCGTAAACAGTCCAGATCCAAAGGGCCTGTATTGTTTAGGAAGGAATTGTTCTGACTCATGGCAAGGTCCGATACTGAATCGACCTGCTCTGATACCAATTATAACGCCCCAACTAAAATATCTAGAATATTTAGTCAAGACATACATAATATGGGTCTGAGTACAAATAAAATTTACTAATTAAATTAGCTAGATACAAATTGCTTCAAATACAAAAGTAATAACAAATAAAATACAGCGATAAATGCTAGTATTCTGAGTAAACAAGATATTAATCTAATAGCAAGACGAAGAAATAAAATCTTCAAGGCGGACAATCCAAGCTCAGCTCCAACTATCAGCCTCCTACCTGGCCCTTGCTCCGAATATCCTGTTTACCTAAAAAAAATTGTTTGGAGTGGGGTGAGACTACTAAGCTTCAGTGAGTCCTACTACCCTCTTAATGGCGACTACGCCGGGGCACCTAAAACAGTCGTAACATAACTAACATAACTAACATGTCATAAATATCTTAATATAAAGGTGTATCACAGATTAGTAAACTCTTATTCATTTTAAACACAAGGACACTCTGAGGTGAGCATGTCTCAGAGGCCTGCCATATCCGTCAACCGATTCGGTCACGGCATGCAGCTCACAATAACTTATCCTAATGGATTATCCCATTGGGAGTCCATAGCGCGATATCACAAGATCGCTCATAATTGACTGAAACTAATTTAGTTATTACTACCATGAATTCTCAAAACCCGGGGAGCATACAAACCTAATAATGGTCTAAGTTATACCCTAACAATTATCTGTGATTAACATTCTGTTCGACATTATATTAATCATATTACTGCAAACTATCTGGCTCTGATGAGGATATAAAACGAGTGTATGGAGTTCGTTAGAAAATAGAAAATGGAGACAGGTCTAACTCGCTGTGGCGTGTCACCAGCTCGCCATGGCGAGATTATAGGTCCTGACCTAAATCAACTCGCTGTGGCGAACAAACGCTCGCTACGGCGAGTATTATCAGCCCAGAACCCAGCTCGCTATGAATACTCGCTGACTACTCGCTATGGCGAGTTTATGCAGGAATTACCCTATTGTGTCAAAAATCATAATTTTCAAAGTAACACCTACAATTCTCATTTAAGCCAGTGCAACAATAATAATTTACATATTATAAAACAGAATGGAGGTGAAATTGGGATTTAATTCTCCTCACACAACATTTATTCCTAATCCTATGTTAACATGCATTAATTCATAGATTTGGGGAAACTAACTAAACTATCCTAAAGAACCCACCTGGTATAAGCTTTAACACATTGAATACTAGCCCTGCTACAGCATCCAAGCTTCCAGTCCAGAACTCACTTGAAAACCCCAACTTGTGTTTCTTGAATAAAAGAAAAGGAATGGATTATTGAGTGTTTAAGAGCTTAGAGAGGTCAAGGGAATGGAGTAGTTTATCAACTTCACTGAGAGAGTAAATGAAAGGTTATGAATGACTTACCAAAGGTTAGGAACAAGGCACAAGAATGAGAGAACACAACAACAGTTGGTACTGTTCTGCAGCACTCGCTGCGGCGAGCAATACCACTCGCTAAGCGAGCGTGACAGGTTGCAGCAGGTACGATTCTGGGGTTTTATCTCCAAAGCTCCACTTTTCTCAGCACCCATAATCGTCTCAGTGATTCCCAACTCGTTTAATTGAATACCAACACACATGCAACCATAGGAAGTGAACAATAATGGGAATCTAGGTTTGTGATTCAAAGAGGATGGATAGAAAGGAATGTGATGGATCATTGATCTTACCTCAATCTCTGAGCAACAAGGATTCCAACCAACTGTGGCAGTTCAAAGAGGTTAGTAGTCCAACATGCATGCAACTCTTTCTCATGAATGATGGAGAAAGTGGATTCTTGGGGTTTCTAAACAAATTAAAGGGGGGAAAAAGGCGTGGAAGTATGTATGGGGTGAGACTGAGTTGGAGTTCATAGCCAATTGTGGATTGAATGCTAGGTTGTTGATGATAAACAAGGGCTGAAGTTAGTGAGGGCATATGTTATTGTTGTTGTTTTTCGGCCACAGAGAGAGAGCAAGGAGGGGTGGTGCTCTTTTCTTGACTTAAGTTTCAGAAAATAGAAAACAAGGGAAATGAATGATTTGTACACAAGCCTTGCACTTATGTAGTAAGAAACGTGGCCCCCACTTTGTTCTAATCCTCTGCTCAGTAATATAAGAGCCTCAATTGGGGTAGTGAGATTATTATAAGCAAATTCTACCCATTTGTTCCAATTGGTCTCAATTAAATACCTTTAATTAATAATCTTCGATTAATTAAAGTTGGGTTGTTACAATCTACTTACAATATATTAAAAGAAACTACTATTAAAAATCCAAGTTTGTCCATATTACTTTTAACGGTGTTCCAAGTTTTACGCCCTTAAATGTAATTTTAACTCTACACTAATAAAAAAAATACAAAAAAAAAAGGAAAGAAAGATAAGCATAAAAAAATTTTCCCATAAAAATAGCATCAGAAATCAAATCTCTAGACAAAACAAAAACAGAAAAAAAGAAGATAAGCATCAAATAAATCTTCCCATAAAAATTTAATTAAAATAAATTTACACAAAAAAATATGAACAAAATTCACTATAAAAGTTACGCTTCAAAAATAGTAACTTTTTTTTTAACGAAAAAATAGTAACTCAATCTAACATATAAAAACTTATATTTAAAAAATAAAAATAGAATAACCTACTAAAAGAAGATACTTATTTATGAGCTTAAAAATAAAAGAACAGAAAAATAGAAACAAAAACAAAATCGACCCGTTTGGATTGACTTATTTATGAGTTTATGCGAAATAACTTATGCAAATAAATAAGTTTTTATGTATTATTATAAGTTTTTTAAGGTAGTTCATGAAAACAATTTATAAAGATATATAATTTTTGTTAGTGAAAACTTATGAATTAATATGCGTAAAAAAACTTATGAATTAACATAAAAGTTTATTTATAAATTATATCCATAAACTATTTTCATAAGTTTAAAAATAAGCCAAATTCAAACAGGGCCAATATATTAAAATATATTACTACTAAAAATTCTAATTTGTCCTCATCAATTCTTAAAAATATTTCAAATCTTCTATTTCGTAAAAAAAATTATATTTTTTAATTTAATATATTATTATATAATAGTTAAATTCTACTCTATTTTTATTATAAAAAAATCTACTCTATTTTTGTTTACTCTTATATAAAAAATACAGAAGAAGTGCATTATTGATGAATATATATTATAATAATTACGGGGTAAATATTTGTCATTATCCTTAAAACATCACGGGACAAGTGTTGATCAATAATTTTGTCAAAAAAAAAAAGAAAATGTTGATCACTAATATATAAAAAATCATACACGGGACAATTGTTCTAATAAAAAAATTTAATCATACACGGGACAATTGCTTTAATAAAAAATATTTAATCATACACGAGACAATTGCTTTAATAAAAAAAATTAATTATACACGGGACAATTGTTTTAATAAAAAAAAATTAATCATTCACGGTTGCTTTAATAAAAAAAATTTAATCATACACGGGACAATTGCTTTAATAAAAAAAAATTAATTATACACGGGACAATTGCTTTAATAAAAAAAAATTAATCATACACGAGACAATTGCTTTAATAAAAAAAGGAAATTGAATACTAAATATTTTTTATTATTAATTATAATTTATTACACAAAAATCATACACATGACAATTACTTTAATAAAAAAATGAATTAATTTAATATATTTTAAAAAAATAACAGAATAACGTCATTTATAATTTAACAATAATTTATAAATAAAAATCAATAGACCCGTGCGAATGCACGGGTCTCAAAACTAGTATTATTATAAATTGATGAAGACAAATTATTTTTTTTAGTAGTAATTCTTTTTAATATATTGTGTTTTTGTTGCTATTTTCCTGTTCTTAATCTTTTATTATATACGTAGGGCCTGTTTGGATTAATTTAGTTTTTGAGCTTATGCAATATAAATTAGTTTTTGTGCTTTTTTATAAGTTCACACTAGTGAAAATTATATTTTTATAAGTTATTTTATCATAAACTATCTTGACAAACTTATAATAATAATACTTAAAATTGCATAAGCTCAAAAGTAAGCTAATCCAAACGGGTCCATAATCTTGTTGTTTATATAAGTTAGCCTAATATTTTTTTTCAAGTATTTTGTTCCTATATTAATGCGTAGTTTTTTTTTTAATTAAAAATATTTTGTTCCAATTTTTATGGTCTATATTTTTTTTCCTACTTTTATGTTTTGTATTTTTTTTTCTTCAAAAATAATTTTTTTTAAATCTATACCATTATCTATATTAGTATAATAAAGAATGTCATCACATAAACGGGCACGGAAAGCCGCTAGTTTCTTTAGAAATAAAATTACATTTAAGAGTACAAAATTTGAAATACTGTTAAATGTTAAAATTGTTGACGATACATTAATTTTTGGCTTAATTTAACATTTGGTTTCTTAATGTTTATTTTAGATTTCAATTTGGTCTCTTATATTTTAAAAGTTTCAATTTGGTCCCTTATGTTTCCACCGTTAGCATAAGTTGGTCATTTCCGTCGGTTTTTTCATTAACACCGTTTAAATTGGACATGTGTCCATGTGTTAGTCCACGTATACAAACCGTCTGCCACATGTGATAAAATTGACAGAAATGACCAAATTAAAATGTAAAATAAACATAAGGAACCAAATTGAAATTTTAAAAACATAACAGATCAAATTGAAACTTAAAATAAATATAAGGAACAAATATTGAATTATGTACAAGATTGAAGAAGTCTTCTTAGCTCATTTTAATAAACTGTTCACCAATCAGACAACCTATAATATTCCTGAGACTACTGAGGTTGTTAAAGGGAAAATCACTGAGGATATGTTCCAAACCCTTAGTGAAGATTTTACTGAACTTGAGGTTGTGCAGGCTATTAAAGATATGAAACCCCTAGCTGCCGCTGGCCCTGATGGTTTACCTGCATACTTCTATCACACTTACTGGGACATTCTCAAAAATGATATTTGCCACATGGCCCTGGAGGTTCTTAACAACAATAGTGACCCAGGCCAGTTCAATGAAACCTTTATATGCCTTATTCCTAAAACCAATAACCCCTCTACACCTAGTGACTTTAGACCAATCTCCTTGTGCAATGTCACCCTTAAGATCATCACTAAAACTATAGCAAACAGAATCAAAAAAATCCTACCTCACATTATTAGCATCAACCAAAGTGCCTTCGTCCAAGATAGGCTTATCACTGACAACACTCTTATAGCCTCTGACATATTCCACTATCTCAACCACACTACAAGGAAGAATGGGTTTGTGGGTATTAAAACTGATATGGCTAAAGCCTATGACAGAGTAGAATGGAAGTTCCTTGAAGCAACCTTAAATTCTATGGGTTTTCCCCCTGCTCTGACTTATACTATTATGAAATGTGTTTCCACTGTTAATTTCTCCATCCTTATTAATGGTCACCCTACTAGATCCTTTAATCCTAAGAGAGGTCTTAGACAGGGAGACCCCTTATCCCCTTATCTTTTTATCATTTGTGCTGATGTTTTGTCAGGTCTAATTACTAGAGCTCAAAATAATCATCTGATTCATGGGGTAAAAATTGCACCAAATGCCCCTGAAATCAGCCATTTACTCTTTGCTGATGATAGTTTACTTTTTTGCAGGGCATCCATTGAGGAAGTCACTACTATATCCAATATTATACAAACTTATCAAAATGCTTCTGGCCAATTAGTCAACCTTAACAAATCAGAGATGGTATTTAGCAAAGGAACTGAGGACTCTACTAAGGAAGCTATGCACCAAATTCTGCCTATCCAAAATGTTGCTTTCTTCACTAAATACTTAGGACTACCTACTGTGGCTGGTAGATCAAAGAACCAGATTTTCAACTTCATTATTGAAAGAATTTGGAAGAAACTTAAGGGTTGGAAGGAAAGACACCTATCTTTTGCTGGTAGAGGTACCCTCATCAAAAGCAGTTGCCCAGGCTATACTCACTTATATCATGAGCAGTATTCTCATCCCTAAGGGGGTGTGTGAACAGATGGAAAAAATGATATGCAAATTTTGGTGGGGGAGTACTACTGACTAGAGAAAGATTCTGTAACAACCCGTTTTTCAAAGGCCAGAAAAGGCATTAATTTTTATTTTATTTTTGTACACATCAGAGTTACGCATAAAAGATTTTAAATGAGCCGGCATTCAAATATACAAAAACTCATTACCATAAGGTGCTTCGACAAGCAAAGTGTATTCCAGAATAATTACAATCCAAGTCTAAGTATTCAAATACTTACAACAGAACGAGTTAAAATCCCATGCCTAAACCCAAAAAGCACGGTGCACAACCCACACCGGCGCATAGTCTAACTAAGCCAAAGCTCCAACATCTCACTGGGGCCTGGAACAGCCACTGTCGTCACCACGACCTAACCCATCATCTGGGTGGGATGAGCCCGCAAATGAAAGAAAGGGTCACCACAAAATAAAAGTATGTATATATATAATCGGTGCGAAAGATTGTACACATAACAATAATTCCACAAACACAAGAGAAAGCTCTTAATCTCAAAAGTAATTCCCACCAACGGGTCTATATAAATAAATCATCAATCCTAATGCAGACTTCTACAATGGGGGTGACAACCAATCACTGGTTCGCCACATGCATGATTTTAATTCCGGAATTCAACCTCTCTATAGAAGGCGTAGGTCTCAGGTGGGATAACACCTCCTACTATTGGTGGGATAACACCAGGTAGAGTCGCACAGACAATACCAAAACAATCACGGTGGGATAACACCGGGTGAGTCGCACAGACAACACCAACTCAATAAAAATCCAGTAGGATTTGGCGAAGTCGCACAGACAAACGCCCGGTACGTAGGCAAAGTCACACAGACATACACCTAGGCACGCAACTATGAAATGCATGGCATATATTCTCTTTGGCATATACAGGATAATCACACAGACAAAATCCCCGCGTAGTCCTATCCGACGCACGCATTCATATATGCTCATGCAACAATCACATAGCCTAAAGCCTATGTACAAAGCATCACCACATACATACATTTTCTCAATCATATGTAAATTGCACACGTATTTATAATCACGTTCTCATCAACGAGAATACATAAGTACAAACATGCCAAAGCACACAGCAAATGCATAACGGCAAAACCAAGCATGTTGTAACCATTTTAAAAGACGGAAATAAAGTGGAGCCCTTACCTCGGCAAGCTTCCGTTTTCTAAAACTCGTCCAAACAACACAACGCGCTTCCTAAAACAAGCAGCGTATTATCAATACATTGTTTCCCAACCAATCGTATTGAAACTAAACCAAAAACCCCACAAACCTAAAGGTTCCTAAGGAAAATCCACTCTTTCGGATATCATACCAAATACTATCGTATTGATCAACCACCATGAGTTATTTGTACTATTTTTAGGACTCAAAACAATTGTCAAAAGTCTTAAATAATTTGAAATGCAAAATGGCCGTTTTCTTGCGTTACAAGTTACGTACTTTCCGAGTACCCGAAAAACTCGTTTCCAATCCCCGCCACTTCCATAAATAAATAAAAAGGGATTAGAAAGTTAAAAACCAAGTTTAGAAATCAGAAACCAAAAATTCAACTCTCAGGACTCGCCCTGGCGAGTTGGTGGCGAGTGAAGGCAGTGAAGACAGGTCTCACTCGCTGTGGAGCTCGCCCTGGCGTGTTCATGGCCTGTGATGCTCGCCCCAGCGAGTTGCACCTGTCATGACAGCAAAAACAGCAACTCACACCACCTTTTTCCCTAACCAAGCCTAGTTTGATTCTATTAGTTCCCAACCCCTTTTTCAAGGCACATAAGCAAACCATTTTCATAAGCAAGCAATACATCTCCGAAAGCATGTTGGTTGCTTCGAGTGCAAGTTATTTGGTTTTCATCTCCAAAATCAAAACCAAACCCAAGCACAAGTTTTATTACGGGCCTTAACCGACCGGTAATCATTTTCAAACATGTTTTCAAAGCGAAAAACAACACCACATGTCACAAGAGTTTTAAACCACTTGGACCCCAAAAACACCACACAAAACACTTAGGAAATATTTTCATAAACCCCAAAATATTTTTCATCGGATTTTCTAAAACAAAACCATGCAACACATTTCCCTTTTGCCCAAAGGTTCAAAAGCAACCTCGTTTTCCAAAACCAAACAACATAACCTCAAGTAATTGATCAATATAATTTATTTCCAAAACCCTAACTCTCACTCTCATGAGATTCTCACAAACTCATGGAAAATTGAAATAACAAAGCCTAGCATGCTTACTAAACTCTCATGAACAACATTCATGAAACAAGAATCAATTCCTAACATTTTCATCTCATGAACATAATCTAAAACTCATAACCCCAAGAGTTTTAACCAACCAAAATGAAAAGGAAAAGGGTGGTTACCTTAAGCAAGTGATTCTCTACAACAATTCCACAAAGCTCCCAAGCTTGAAATGGACACAAATGGTGAAGAATGGAAAATTTGGTGAAGGTTAGAAAGAAAGTAATGGAGTCACACGTGAAAGAGAGAAAGAAAAGAGAGATTTGTGATGTTTTTCTAAGTCCACAAAGTCACCAAACCTCCTTACTATGACAAAGGCTCTTAATAGCCAATCCACCCTTGGATCAAAGCCAAAAGTCCAAGCTTAAACCCTAGCCATTGGATCAATTTGCTTTATGGATAATCACAAGATTTAATCAAATCTTCCAAAACAAGACACGTACTCAGCTCTCGCGCGTCGCGACGAACGTAAATCACAAAAACATAAAACCTACGGAAAGAACGTCCAACGTTAAACATTTCCAAAACTTATCGTCGAATCTTTTTCCGCGACTGTAATTTTCTTCCATACCTTAGAAAAATATTCTCAGAACATAACCTCACTCACGCAGATATATAAAACTCCCATCCGAAAACTCACTTAAAACAGACGCAGTAAGATTTTCCATCAGCGGGTAAAATCCTACTCGTTTTTCCAAAAACAAGAATAATCCAAAACTCGTTATTCTGAATCCACATCAACCTTCTTATACAAGAAACGGGATCACAAGACAAAAGTCTGTACAATTACAGTGCACGAGCACAAAACAGACTAACTTTCAGCAAACCTAATAATTACACGATGTTTCATCACATGAACACATCGAAAACCTAATCTTTCCTTAGGCCAACTATACAAAGAAATCTTGGGTCTTACAGATTCACTGGGTTAATTGGCACAAACTGTGCAACCACAAGAAAAAAGGTGGGTTAGGACTCAAAAACCTTAGTGCTTTCAATGAAGCTCTTTTAGCCAAGCAAGGGTGGAGACTCATCAACCAACCTAACTCCCTGGTGGCTCAAGTCCTTAAAGCTAAATATTACCCAAAAGATCAGTTTTTGAAAGCTAGGCCTAAACAACAAATGAGCTACACGTGGAGAAGCATTCTGAAGGTTAGTTGGGTGCTAAAGAAAGGATGCTACTGGACTATTGGGAATGGTAATACCACTAATATCTGGGAAGACAACTGGATCCACCAACATAGTAATTCAAACACTTGGAGTAACAAGCCTGAGGGAACAACTTACACTAGGGTCAA
Source organism: Trifolium repens (assembly GCA_030408175.1). Taxonomy (NCBI): domain Eukaryota; kingdom Viridiplantae; phylum Streptophyta; class Magnoliopsida; order Fabales; family Fabaceae; genus Trifolium; species Trifolium repens. Next base: position 15,967,446 of record CP125839.1, on the reverse strand, counting down.
AGACATCCTGAACAACGCCAACAATGGTTGGAATGAGCCCCTCATCAATCAGTTATTTCTACCCTATGAAGCTCAACAAATCTTAAATATCCCTCTTCTTGACACAGACCAATTACTCTGTAAAGGCAGGGTATCAAGCTATAATGCAGTGGAATGAAAGCACCCAAAACACTGCTAGCACTTCTAATCAGCCTAATAAGTTATGGGACCAGATCTGGAGTCTAAATGTGCCTCCCAAGCACAGTCATCTCCTCTGGAGAATCATGAATAATGCTATACCAGTCAAGACCAACCTTACCAAGAAGGGTGTTAGATGTGACCCTTTCTGCCCTAGGTGCCCCACTACGTTGGAAACTATCAACCATGTTTTCCTTGAGTGCGAATGGGCTAAACAAGTCTGGTTTGCCTCACCTCTTACTCTTAACCTCAGCAATAATCCTATAACCCACATGCATGACTGGATAACTAATATTCTCGCCACAAGGGATAAAGATTGCATTGAACAAATTACGGCTATCATCTACAGCCTATGGAATGCTAGAAATCAACTTGTGTTTCAAGAGAGACAATTACCTCAGGAAGAGATCAGCAAGCGGGCTCTAACTCAGCTACACGAGTACCAGAAACTCAGTGCCTCGAAGCTTGCTTCACGAAGAGTTCATGCGAATGGTGCTGGTAGTCACGATACAAGCTGGAGTCCACCACCAAGGGATTCTCTGAAGATCAACGTGGATGCTCACCGTAGTGGTGATGGCCGTTGGTTTTCTGGGCTAGTCCTGCGGCGGTTGGATGGGAGCGTCGTCGGAGCTGCCACCCATGAACATACTAGCTCTGATGAAGCTGCTTTCGGAGAGGCGATGGGATTAAATGATGCAATATCCATGGCTGAGAACCTACGACTTTCAAGGGTTATTTTTGAAATGGATTCGTTGATTGTGGTCAATGCTGTGAAGAAAGAAGCAACGATTCGAAGAAATGGGGGAAAAATTGCTCAGCGCTGTGTAAATTTCCTTAAGCAAAACCCTAACTCATCTATCAGGTGGACCAGGAGAGACAACAATCGGGCTGCACACGAATTGGCCAATTGGGCCGTAAGACAACCCAATTATAATTGGATTAATTCTACTCCTAGTTGTATTTTACCTCATATCCACAATGATATGGATTGTATTTTTTCAAAAAAAAAAAAAAAGATTAATTTTCCATGAAATAATTTAACGCAATAAGGGCATATATTATTTTTCTCAACCAAACAAAAAACAATTAATAAACAATAAAATTCATAAGATCATTTGTACAAAAAAAAAAAAAAAAGTCATAAGATCATCAACATTTTCCAGACCTAAATCCCACCGAAACACTCTTCGCTTTTTCTCTGGTCTCTAAGCGGCGAGGACGACGACATGCCACCAGCACGAGGTGAAACAATTTCTTCCATATACATATCACCAAAACTTCTTTATCGTTTTTTTTCTTCTAATAATGTTTAATCAACAATGATTATTAATACTAATTAACTAATGATTATCGTTTTTTGACACAGAGCTTCCAGGGTTCTACTTTGACCCAGTGAAGAACAGGTATTTTCCAATCAAAGGTCCCATTCCTGGCTCTTCTTCTTCTAAATCCAAAACCACTACTCCAAAACCTTCCCAAACCTCTTCCTCTCAGGTATTTTATTATATATGTTTTATAGACTAAGGCCCCTTTTGGAGCTTATTTTTAAGCTTATGTAAAACAACTTATGCAAATAATTAAGTTTTTATGTATTATTATAAGTTTGTCAAGATAGTTTATGAAAAATTAGCTTATAAAAATACAGTTTTCATTAGTGAGAACTTATAAATTAGCATAAAATGTTATTTATTTATATAAGCTGTTTTGCATAAGCTCAGAAATAAGTTAATCCAAACAGGACCTAATTAGTTTTGCACTAATATCCAATTTAATTCCTTTCTTATTTTTTGTCATACCATTAATTTGATATGTTAGTGTAAAACTGATTTAGATTGACACTGCATTTCGTTGAAATATTAGGGTGCATTTCATTTACTAAACATAAGAGACTGTACACGAAAACTGTAACCGTACTGTGTTTGATTTTAAAACTGTTCTTGGGACTGAACAAAAATTTGGGGTAAGAGATTGAACAAAAAATGAAATTCTTGTCTTACAAGATAACTTTTTGTTCCAAGTACAAACTGTCTAACATACCAAAATAACATTTTGTCCACCAAACATCGTACAACTGATTTAGATTGACACTGCATATCGTTGAAATCTGGGTGCATTTCATTTGCTAAAAAAAAAGAGACCGTACATGACAACTGTAACTGTGCTGTGTTTGATTTTAAAATTGTTCTTGGTACTGGACAAAAATTTGGGGCAAGAGATTGAACAAAAAATGAAATTCTTGTCTTACAAGATAACGTTTTGTTCCAAGTACAAACTGTCTAACATACCAAAATAATATTTTGTCCACCAAATATCGTACAAGACACAAAATTGTTTGATACCTTTAAAGTTTATGTTGGGTTGTTCTGTCTTGTAATATTTTGTGCGGTACTTGCTTTTTGCAAATCAAACGGACCTTTATTATATATGAGTGGGGATTAGTTTACTCCAAGAGTAACTCTTGGTATAGTTAGTTAGTCTGCATTATTACTCACTTCATTGAATTTCAATACTCCAACTGTCAAATTTAAAATTAATGTTAAGTATATCAAGTTCATGAATTTTCAACACTATTTCATACTTCAAAAAATGACCTTCGACTGAACACATAATACTTTTTTTTTTTATAAAAATAATACTGAGTAATATTGACTCTAAGATAAGATTAGATAGTCATGAATGTCAATTTTTTCCCTTTTAATTTATTCAACGGTTGGATTAGTGAAATTTATTGTGTATAGTGATTTATTCCGAGGAATAATTATACCAAAAGTTACTCTTATACCAAAACTTTGGCTTGATTATAAAGTTTGATTGATTTTAGTTACAGGAAAAGAAGAATAGGAGTTCTTGCAGGAAGCTTAGAAACAGAACGTCTAAACTCCTTCAGATTAGGGAGTTAGATGGTCGTCATGTTAATGCTTCACACTATTGCAAGTGTAACTTCACTGAGGAATTTCGGAAAATACAAACATCTCAACCTAACGTATGTTAACTTCTTCGACGATTTTGGTTCCATTTATTTTGATAATGTGGTTTGCTGTGTTTAAGTTCAGTCTAATGTAAGATTGGGTTTGCAGGTTTGGAAGTATCAGGGAACCGATAGGATAGGTATTTGTGCTTTGGAACACTTAAATGTTGATGTGCAGACAGTAGATGGTAGATTTCGAACTGATGTTTTATTGAATGGCAGCATAAATGGATCACTAAGGTAATTTATAATTTTTGTTTCATTTCTGTTTGTGTTAGTTTGCAGTTTGTATGTGTCAGAGCATTACGACCCTCGTAGATTCAGTGCCGTTTTTAGATTCTGAAATGTATTGTATTTTGCTAGAGCTTCTGAAATGTTTTATATATTCCTCAATACATTACATTTTTTGTTCCCCTGTCATGTTAAACTGCGAATCAGTTTGGCCCTGTTTTAGGCTTCTTGAAACTTCAGTAGCTTTTGCAAAGAAGTGCCTCACCCTCAAGTATTAGATTTTATGCTGGTTGTAGCATAATTAGTAATGGTATAAGTTTTTGGATTTGTGTTATCTTGTGTTGTAACTTGTAAGAATTACCGTGATTTCACATAACACTAGCCATGTATGTATTAGTTTTTACCTTTGAAGAGCTTTTCAATTGAAATAAATATCGTGTTTCTGTTATAAACTATATATCACAATGGAGGTTGATCCAGTTTGCAAGAAGTTGGCTCATACCTCGCAAGGGAATAGGTTCAACTCTTGCTGCCTGCCATTGTGAGGAACACGTTCGTGGATAATCTGTACGTACCTCTGTCAGCTCTCTTTGAGCCTTGGGGTCTGCCCTGACTTTGACAATCCCCTGACACTACGAGATAAACTAAGATACCCTCACATAATATCAAGATATTATAAGATATATTTTATTATAATCTAGCAATTATTTCATCAAAATGTAGAAAATAATAAATTCATTCCATTGCACAAAAGCATCTGTGCTTGTTATTTTAGATAAGCCCTTCCAAGTTAAACATATACTTGTCTGAACTGAAAGCAGAAAAAATTCTCAAGACAATAAGGAATACACGATCTTCAGTTATTATTAATAACTGAAGATCGTTTATTATCCTAGGGAAATAGGATATCGATACACTTTCACTACATAAAAAATAGAGAGACGATTTTGTAGCTTTTAAGTTGATCACCTACCCTACTAAGGATGCCACTGATAGTTAAATATGTTCTGTAATGTATTAATCATTCAGTTTGTATTTTTCATCTTTACATCATGATTATTCACTACCAGTTTCCATTTTGCTTTGATCTTCTTTTTCCAACATTATCAATTTATCATAGAACTCTTCTTAAGTGACAACAAATGCCACCAAATGTTTTGAGTACTTTGATTATCCTGCAAATTGATTGAATCACATTGGTTGGACTTGAACTGTTAAAAACATGTTTACTTTTAAATTGATTCTGTTGAAGGTTAACTTTGATTTATAATGTCGATTACTATTTACTAGTTGTTGCTTGTGAAGTTCGGTACACACAGTTTTTCTGAAGTTGGAAGGATTGGGCATAATTTTGATGATGGGGTAAAGTGGATGCCAGATTGTGTGAAGAGTCATATTAAAGGGGAAACAAATGTGCATAACGAGGTGCCAGGGCCGCTTTTCAGACCTAATGGAGCTTCGCTGATTATGTCGTCAAGAATATCTTGTATAAGATTGGGTCCAAATTCATCTCCTCATGCTCCAAATGACAGTCCAATTGTTGGAAATGTGTTGTATCCTTTGATATATTTTTATTATTTTTTTTTTTTTCATTCATTATTTAGGGTTTGAATTTTGCTATTGTGTAAGTACTACTTAGATATAAACTCTCAATTGTGCATGCATTATAAAGTTCAAAATATAAAATCATGCGACCTTCAAGTGACATCTAATCTTAGACGATCCATAAGATTGAATCGTCAAAATTAGCACTTCTCACTTTTAGTTTTAAACTTTTAATAATATAGCATGTTCTTGTATAATCCTCTCTATCATGGATATTGGGACATCCAATTCTGCTTATTTTAGATAACATTGCACATGAACTTAAAGATCTTAACCTCAAAATAGATTTACTACACTGGGATCAGAAACATCAGGTGGATCTGTTTATACTATCAGTCTTGTTGAGCCAATCGATCTCGGACAAGGAATACTTAATACATGGAGTAGACTAGAGGAAATAACTTCTTTCAACTGTACCCTTTGGACAGCTGAATATGACTATAATAGACATCGGGCTATAATTGGTAAGTTTAATACTGCTCTACTTTTTCTTTCCTCTCTCTTTCCTTATCTCTCATTTACGCACATACATGTTAAGTTGCATGTGCTTATGCCAAATTATATTAATTTCAGAGACAGAACCATATCATTTTGGACATAATTTGGAGTTTGGACCTGTTAGAGTTAATTCATTGCTATGCTAATATAGTATCATATTTTGGAATTCTAGATTATTGAGATACAATGTATGTTTATGTTCACTGCACAGATTCATCATATTTTGGCATTTTTCACCTTATTCTTCTGTAAAGTACTGTTCCAGTTCTTAATCCATTAAATCTCATTACGGCTGAGCTTCGGCAGCCTTTATCAATAAGGTTGTGAATGATTCATTTGTGTTTCTCTTTATCTTTCTTAGGTACTAATCAGGGAGGTGCTTTGGTGGATTTTGAAAGGGGGACAAGGTCATGGTTCTTACGTTGTAAAAGTGATGTTTTTGCACAACAGATTGTTGACTCAGTAAGTTACCGCTAGTAAAAATGTTTTCTGGTACATCTTCAGTAACCTATTATTGTTATTAAATGTACATTATTATCGTGTCTTGGTGAAAATTTTATTGAGTTTTGATTAATGAATATGAACTGAAACGGATAGCATGTATACTATTCATATCATATCATATCATCAACCTGTTTTGCTAATAAATTTACCACACAATGAAAACAGACAGAATTATTTAACTGCTAATGACTCTTTGGAAAAGATTATTAACAAGGTTCAAGGAAAATGTTGTGCTGGATGTAACCGATATCTTCTAGTGGGATAAAGTTTGGTTGTTCTTGTTGTCATTATTTTTGTTGTTGGAGATAAAAAAAGGACCCCTTTGTAGCAGTTAGATTGTATTTTTGTTAAAGATGAGGATCCTCAGTAATTTTCCTTTCAGAGGTTTACATAAAGATTGTATTTCAAGGGAGTATTTTCAACACTTCCTGAGGGACTTGGGAGTTTCTTCCATTAATGAATTATTTATTGTTGTTGCAGGGAAATGGGATTTTATGTGGACTCAGAAATGGGGCAGTTATCTCTGTAGATTTTCGAGAGAAAAGATTGCTTTCTAATAGACTTACTTTGCATAGGATACCACATGCATCTTCAGATAAGAAAGCTGGAAATTCTAACAAAGATTGGTTTAAGGTATTTTCTTAATTTTCTAAATTAAGAATGAGATACTAGAAACACCTGAGAGATGGTAGATTTCAAGAAATAATCAAAAGTTACCATTATAAAATATTGGAAAGAGATACAGTCTGTATAAAAATGTTCACTTTTATTTAATTTTATTTCTGTCTTGTTTTGCAGCTTGAAGGAAGCATATATCCTTCACATACCATTAAGATGCCTTCGTCTATATCCTGGTTAGTAAGCTTTTTCCTTCTAAATTGATTTGAATTCTATTGATTTTGACCAACTAATTTTTTATTTTTATTTTTTTACGGCAAACTAATTTCTGTTTTTGTTTTATGGGTTTGATACTAGTTTGGTATCGCTTAAGTTTGACGATCAGTACTTCTTGGCAAGCTCCATGGATGGAACGGTTAGTTTATTATTCAGGAAACTTCTACTTAGATTTATTGTTAATGTCACTTTTACATGGCATAAAATACTGTTAATTTGCTGCAGAATCTCATGTTTAGCCATTTGTGTGAATTCATTGCCTATTCCTTATATTTACATTGAAGAATTTTTTTTTGTATTTAAAGTGCGAAAACCAAGTCTAATAGATTCTATATAGTTGTGTACATTGAGGACTACCTACCACTTATAAACATGCTTTATCTCATCCAATTTGGGATTCTTAACACATCCCTCACACCCAAGAGGCCAAGACTAGGCATCTAGAGCGCGAGCCGAGTGCACCGATAAGCCCAATGAATTTTGTCTTGGATAGGTTCTAACTTCTAATAGGATCTTATAATTTGAATTTGGGCGTAACTTTCTGATGAAAGCATTACAAGCACAAATTATCACTCTTTCTGATGCATTTCCTTCGATGTTACTAGAACTGACATGATGATATTACTAAAATTCTCTCTGTAGCAGCTATTTATTGCTGACTTTATATAATGAAATAAATTACATCTTAACTAATGGTTCTTTTCCTTTTTAGATAAAGCTATACGACCGTCGCATGCTCCAGAGGGGTGCTGTTCAGTCTTATGAAGGGCACGTGAATTCCCATACTCAAATACAACTCGGTGTTGACCCAGATGAAAGATATGTTATGTCAGGTAGATGATATTTTAGTGATGTTATTTCTTTAACATTTTTGTTTGAGAATTCTGACTTAGTCATATCAGGTGGAGAGGATTGCAAGTTACGGATATGGAGTATTAAGTCTGGCGAATTGCTTTTGGAGGATAAGTTCTCTAATTCAGTTCTCTCCACTGTGTGCTATCAATCATTTAAAAGTAGTAAGCACGACATGCTTTTGGGCCTTTCTGTCTTCAGTTTTATATATTCTCCTGTTCGTTCACAGTACTTTTAGGGTCGTTTTCTTGTAACTAACGTTAGAATGTGTTATTTCGATGTCTAGAATTTAATGCAGAGGAAGAAAATCAATACACACACGACTCTTCTTTGGGTGCATGGCTTGGATCACACGAAGGACTATTTTATATGCGCTGGTTATGAGTGTCAAAGGTCTTGATACCACAGCCTGTAGCTGCTACCTACAGGTCTATCCCGGTCTTAGCACGAGGTGATTAAATAGCTTGTAGATATGCTGATTCGGTTTAATTCCCCGTTAACGATTTTTTATTTGATTAGAGCTAGAATTTTGATATAGCATGTTAGCAGAGACGGCGAATTACTTCTATAAGTATTGATATTTATCTAGTATTTACACATGACACAAAGAAAAGGAAAGAGAAGGAAAAGGAACATAAAAATATAATGTTGCTGTGGCTTTTTGGCACCAAGGTTTCTATATAGACCATCTTGTTCATGTAATGTGAGATTCATGATTCATCATTTATGTGGGCCAGTCATGGTTTTAGTGGAGACAACTGACTACTGTGTTCACTGCAAGTCTGCAACCGCCTGCATTCACACATTAACAGCTCAGCATTGTCCTATCTTTGCTGAGCTGTCTGTGTGAATGCAGGGGATCTCTGATCATAGGGAATTTGGATTTTGTTAAGTATGTCGTCATATTTTTGTTGTGGTTATTGAAGGTCTGATTTTTTACCTTATAACTTTTTAGAACAGGTTGAATAAGAAGGAGCACTAAATGAAACGTGTTGACGTGTGTTTGATTTTGTGGTGATGAAAATTGATTTTGGTTAAAACTTAAAAGTGACTTGAATGTGAAGTTGTTTATATTTGGATGAATTTATGTAAAACTATTCTTATGAATCCCTAAATTTGAATATTTTAGATCAAAATTGCTTGAGATGAGTTTCTATGAAATCGAAAATAGTTTTAACATATATAAAACATTGTAAAAAGTTGGAATTGATTGAACCTCAATAGTTTATTCTACTTAAACTTTATTTTAAAGTTAAAATTACTTCTCAAGATAAGAACCAGAAATCAACCATATTTGACTATTGGAAACTCAAGTTGGGGAGTTTCCACAGTGGGAGGTGAAAGTTTTTCCTCTACATGAAAACCTTATTTCAAATTCTTGTTCACCTGTCTTTGACCATCTCAATTTGCATATATGTTTAATCCTGAGTGGTAGACGGTAATTGGCAAGAAAATAAGAGAATTATTATAGAATACAATTGTTTATGAACATATTTTGGCAACATTTTTATCATGAAAGTGCACATTCTAAGTGAGCAATTTTAAATAAAATATTGGTGTTAATGGGAAAATGTTTATTTTTTAAATAAATTGAAAGTTTGATATATCTAGTCCATAATTAGATACATTAAATTTTCAATGTATCTAAAAATTATCTAATATTTAAAAAAAAAAATTGAAAAAGTAAAATAATTCTTACATATACTCATCGGAACCATAATTTTAAACTTTTATATTAAAATTTCATGTGATTGACATATTTTTCATGATGTACAATGAAAGAAAATAATCCTATCCAAAAATCATCCTTCTGTGGAATCAAAAGCCAATAAAACCACAGAAAAAGAAAACAAATTTTGAAAAGAGATAAGGAATAATTAAAAAGGAAACCTAAATAACCAAATAAAGAAAACAGTACTCGTTAAAAGGAAAGCTGTCAAGGCACTTTGGTTGCTTTTGTCAAAGCAGCAAATAACAGTTCTTTTTATATCTTTTTTTTTTTGTTTGAAAAAAACATTCTCTAGCCATACTCTTACAAAGCATTTTTTAGTTGAGTCTTGGTAACAAAGCAAAGTAGTGGACAAGACCCCTTAAAACCAAAGGTGTAGGCAAAATCATGTAAAACAAGTGTTTTCCACCCCTCTTTAGCTCTACTTTCAAACATAAACCTTATGTAATTTCATTATTTTAATTATTATTTTTTTTAAAAAAAAATAACTATCAAGTTAGAAAAATTTAATATGTACGCAAATCACTACTAATTATATGTGTGCGACTTCACAAGTAGTCATAATGATCAGATAATTATGATTATTTGACGGTTTAATTTTTTTTACACTAGATCAATTAAATTCAATTTAAAATAGATGAGAAGCTAGTGAAGAGATATGATTTGATTTTTTTAATCATAATTGATAAAAATAAAATAAAAAATTCTTTTATTATCATGTCATACAAATTTTCACGCTTAGTAAGTGACTAATGAGCTAGAGATTGAAGTTATAACTAGCTTAAATGACCTAAATGACCTAAATCTCTTATCATTTAGATAAATATATTGTTGATTAAATTTAACATTTGAATTTAATAAATAGTACCCTGGCACAACTTTTGTAATGTGAATGTTTTTCATTCCATAGATTGCTAATAAAGAATATTTTATGATGATGATTGTAGCCAAATCCGAAACTTTGATATATCATACACAAGTTGTCACCAATAATAGGGTTTAATGTCCAAAAATTTAATAGTAAACATCTGAATTCGGATTGGGTGTAATTATCATCCATCTACATGCTGTCAGTAAAATTAGAGTCGTTTGATTGGATGATTCTTAATTTAAGATAAACAAAATTATATTATAAAATATTAAAATTTGAGCCGTCTAATATTGATTGGACAATTCTAATTTAACAATTACAGCTTGACTCCACATGAATTGATGGGATTGAATCCATTTCCTAAACATCTTCAAGACAAATAAAACAAAGAACTTCAATAGTACTTCATAGTAATTAGTCTAAATTGGGTAATTACAAGAGGAAAGAGACAGTGGATATGAACTTCATAAAAAATATTGAGTCAGCTTGTAATGTTTTGTTTGGGTTTAAACTTTAAAGTAAAGAGACAAAGTGATGAGGATATTTTGGGTAATTGAGGAAGAAGGATATTGACCCTTCAAACACTGCTTTGCTTTGAATGCCCAAATTGGTGTAAACTTTTTCACGCAAAACAATGGTGGATGAAGAGATTTTATTTGTTGTATATGACTATGTATACTTTTTTTTAACCCCAATTCACATTTTCATTATTGTGTTAGTTAGTAACTCCTCGTCATAAACAAAAGCTTTCACTACAAATATTTGAAATCATTGTGTCACTTCCCCAAGTGATTTTTACTTTGGATTCTTGCCAATAGGAAGATGGATACCCTTTCACAAAACCAAAAAAAAAGTACTCATCTGATAGAATATAGACAAGGGAATGAGAATGAAATTTTGATAAAAACTATAATATCGCATGAGATCCACTTTTATCGCTCTATCCATTTTTTGTGCGCCCTACGATTTTATTAAAATATCACTGTCCACTACTTAGGTAGCACATATATCCAAAAATATTTAGTATTATAACGTCTACTATTTAAATAGCAGACGACATTTTCAAAAATTTATCATTTTTATAACGTAAGTTTCCTTCCATTGATGCACTCATTTGTTTACTACCGACTCTCTTCACTAATGTAAGTGCAAAATATATAATTGATATGATAAGGTGTATATAATATAATTGACAAAAAGTAATCAATAACTAATCTTAAAATGTAAGTCCAAAATAATTGATATGATAAGGTTTATATAATTGACAAAATGTAATCAATATGTAATCTGAAAATTTGAAAATGGTTGATAAATAATATGAACAATTTTTTCCTAAAAAAATTGACAATTTTTTTTTTTTGACAAACAAAAAAAAAAAAAAAAAAATTGACAATTAAAAATGAAAAGAGTGAGTATGACTTAATTAATAATAAGAAAACAAATACTTGCTCATGCTTATATTAGTGTCATATTTAATTTTATTTGTCATATATATATTATTTTTTATTTTAAAATATCTTTGAAATATTAATTATATGTTTTTATCTAATATTAATTATTTCTTAGTTACCTTATTAATCCAATAGCTTCTTAAGTACTAAAAGTATTTTAGTCAATGAAGCTTATTTTATCATATGAAAATACGTTGATAATTAAATAAAATCATGAAAATTAGTACAATTAATAAAATTTTAAAGAAATATACATAATCTTAAACGATATATAATATTTATTTCAGGTTAAATTAAAATTAAAATATTAATTCTTCATAGAAATATAAGATTTTATCTCATTTAAATTTGATTATCCAAAAAAAATAAATCAATTAGATTTTTCATTGATAAAAATTTTCTTTCATGTCTTTGTGAAAATCTGAATGCTTATCACCAACAGAATCATATGTAGCATCCAATTATTTAACTTGGACATATATGTGATAATCATTAGCCTTTGATATATCCTTTGAGGATCCAAAATTTATCCTTACAATAAGGAGAATTGGTCGATCATATGATCTCTTCCATGTATAATAAATAAATGTGAAAAAAGAAAGAAAAAAAGAAAAGAAAAAGCTGATGATTATTCTGAAAAGCAACAACCCAAAAATATACATATATGAATAATGATGACTGGAAATAGAATCTCATATACACACATCCTCATGTTAATTAAATGATTGGTACGTGCGGCAGTTTCATGACAATAATAATATATGAATACAACTTAGACTCCATTACATATATCAAATTCCATTTTTTTAGTCCCTAGATAGATAGAACCCCAAATCCCAAATAAATTCTATGCAAAAATGGACAAAAAATGTACAACAAATAATAATATTAATATTACAAAATTAAGTAGAACACAACATAAAGAACCTCAAAATTAAACCATAATTAAACCAAATTTATCTTCTATCTTATTTTCCCCCTTTCTCTTCTACCATATGATATATAATAATATTTACCTATTTGAAATGGGGTTTGGACCACTAGGAACTTCATGTTCACTAGCATTGAAGATCTTGTTTTTCCATTGAAATAGAGGCCTTGAAGCTCTAGAGTTTCTTCCTTTAGGACCCTTTTGAAGATCATGAACATGGTTTCCTTTGATGGTTTGTTTTGGTGTGATATTGGTCTTGTAATTTTGTGAAGTAGTTACCATGTTGTTCCTCTTCTTTGCACCATCTTTTGTTAAAGTGTGTTCTTGGACAGCCATAGCAAAGTGAAAAGCTAAGAGCAAAGAAAAGAAGAGGGTCATGCAAGTAATATTAGAAGGAAATGTTGCATCACAAGCCATGCAAAACTAAGTAGTGCCTTGTTGTAAAAATCATCCAAGAAATATAAGTTAATTATTTGGTTTGTAAATCAAAAAAATAAAAGGGAGATGGGTTGAAAATATGCATGAGGATTTTGTGGATTTTTTTTTTTTTTTGAAAGATGGAGATGACAAAGGTAAAGGAGTGTTCTTCTTGGTAAATATGTCTTATGTGTATAGGGTTTGATTATATTATAATCATAAAGAGAAAGAGGAGAGAGAGAGTGTGTCCAAATATGAAAAGAAGGAGAGGGGAGATTGGTGAAGTCCTCTTTTTTTATTGATTTGAACTCCTCCTTTTGATTATTAGGTATACAGCTTTATATATCAAAATATGTTGTGTCGTATCAAGCACGATGTACATATTACTAGCAAATTATCAACTAAAATTTAAGAATTTACAATTCCCTAGCTATATATTGTTGGGATAAATAAATTATATAAAATAATTGGCGTAGTGTTGAGTATGTCTGAAATCTCAATTTCGGATGATCGAAAAATAAGTTAAAAGGCGTGGGGCGTCAAGTCCCAGAATTTAGGCTCCGGACGCGCCTGGTTTGAGGCTTGGGCTTCAAACTGCGTGAGGCGCGAGGCTTAGGCGTGAGGCGCGCGCATCATCCAGGAACAAGGCATGGCCTCTGCCTCCTGCGTGAGGCACAAGGAGGGTCTGCACTAGGCGCGAGGGCATGCATGCTTATGCTTGGAGTTGCTATTTTTTTTGGGAAATGTGTTTTGAAGGTTATCTGATTTGGATTATATTTTATTTTAATAAGTATATAAATAGAGGTTGATTGATTTATTCATAGAAAAATAAGAGTGAAGGAGACAATAAGGATTTGCCACCAACACAAAGGCTAGGGTCTTAGAGAGAAATAAGAGGGGTTGTCTCTTAGTATAATTCTAGAGTTGAGCAAAAGGTTATTGTGTTCACCTTGGGTAGACAAGATCAAATTGAGTATCTTGTCCACGAGAAGAGATTCGGGAATTGGGTAGAGTTAGGTGTTAATTCTTGTAACCCAATTGAGATTTCTTTATAGGTACTTATTTGATACCAGTGGAATGAAGAACAGTTCTCTCCTCCAGAGTAGGTTGTTTTAACCGAACTGTGTAAACAAATGTATCGTGTGTTCTCTTTCTTGCTGTTTATTTTCTTTTGGATTATCATCATCATCATCTCTATTTCGTTTGATATTGGTTGCTTGTTTGCCCCCACACATCAAGTTTTCATTGCTGTGATTTTTAAACGAATTCACAACACGTAGCTTAGTTGACAGAAACATTACATATAATATACGTATATATATATATAGAAGGATCGTGGTTCAAATCTTGTATTGTTACTTATTCACTTAAAAAGCAAAATTTAGTCATTAGACTACTTCAAAAAATGCTAGACATTGATCAAGTCAAAAGTTTAAAATTTGCAATTACAATTTTGACTTTGGGTCCGTTTGGATTTGTTTATTTTTAAGTTTATGCAAAATAATTTATACAAATAAATATATTTTTATATATTATTATAAGTTTGTCAAGGTATTTTACGATAAAAATACAATTTGCATTAGTAGAAACTTATAAATTAACATAAAACTTTATTTATTTGCATAAGTTATTTTACATCTTTATCATAGAGATAATAACAGTCAAATAGACAATTTTTATCGGATATTAGTGCAAAATCATGTAATATTTTCTCTTAAGAGAAATATAGGAAACAAGAAAAACAAACAAAAATGCAAATCAATTGACATAAACAAATTCAAGTATTAATTAATGTTATAAGAAAGTGTGACATAACAATATAAAATTACAAATTAAAAATTGTTGAAACATAAGTAAACAAATTAATTAATAGTAAATCAATAAGCATTAACATAATTGCAATTGGTTCTGATTTCTCCTTCATCCTCGTCAGTAAGAACATCAATGACACCAAACTTTGACATTGAAACAGCAAATTGGTGCTCAAAAACAGATGGTGATGTAGTCAATGCAGAAACCAATGGAGAAGTTCTTGGATCAGATTGTAACAATTGATCTGTTGATAACAAGCCCATGTTCCTTTTAAGATTTATATAGTACATTCTGTCAAAGGTTTTTGGTGTTGTTGCATCAAGATCAACATATTCTGAGGCCCATCTACATTTCCTTTGCAAAAAGTTTAGGTATTTTGGATCAATTGATGGGTCTGGTTTGCCTGTTCCTTTGTAGTTGTATAGCCTGTATTGAATTGAGCCACAAGTAGTCCTTCCAATAGTATGTGCCCCTAAATAACAAATCATTGGTTTAAATGGATTTTTTCACAAATAAATGAAAATTCAGATTAGAGGAGATTAATTTGTTATTGTCTAGTAGTAGCCTAAGTGTAGGCAAGAGAGAAATTTGGGATTCGAATCTTATCGCTCTAATAATATCTTTAATAGCTACCAACTGAACTATATTTATGGGACGAGAAGGAGATTCTCAATTTGTGAAATTTAGGATGAGATGATGGTGCCCCAATCCAAATTAGGGAAGACCTTAGTGCTCTTAGACCACTTACAAAAGTAATTTTACATTTACATTTCTCTAACAGTATTAGCGGAACTCGAACCCAGAACCTCCTGGATTCAAGATATGTCTTTAGACTGAGGAGGAGATTCATTCAATCTAAGGTAAAAAAAGCAACCACGATGCATACTTACATACAATCAAATCTTATCATAATTGTTATTCTAACTTCAAAAATATTTCCATAAATATCTAATTGTGATATGTGATTGAAAGCGTGTATAAAATTAGTTTTTTTTTCAAGTAAAAATTATTTTTTTATTATGTTATAGGTACGAGTTTCCACAGCTGTTTAGCGGTAACTAATCTCTGCTGTAGAAGTTGTGGGACACACACGATGAGTTATCTCCTTTAAACTAAATTTTTCTATACGCAGAAGTCAAAATTGAATCTGACTATATGCTTAAAGAATCTAAGAATTTACTACTTGACCAACTTCACTTTTGTATGTATAATTTTTTTTAAACACGATCGGATTAGTTTTCGGGTAAAAAAAAGTCTTTATTAACACAAAAAACTAAAAATAACCATCAAATTTCTATGCAATGAACATATAGATGATGTTTAGTTAGATTAAATTAAATTTATTTACCTGAGAGAACAACCAAGTCAAGAACAGTCAAGCCTTTGGATTGAAAATACTCAATCAAGGAAGTAATGTTCTCATGACCCTTAGGAATCATTTCAGCTTCATTGCCAATAGAGACTGTCCCATCTTTCCTACCATAAGGGACTGTCCAATATGGTCCACCAATTACAACTGTGGCATCCCTTGCAGCTGTTGTTAGAATGTCTGCACAAGACACTGTCATAGGACAATGTTTCTCTAGCTCTGCCTTTATATCATCAATAACTTCAAAGCCTCTTAATGTCTTGCTTGCTTGTGCTGCCCTTTCACTTCCTTCATGTTTTAATAGAATGGAGCCATCACATCCCTTTAAAAATACAAAGAAAAAATTATTAACAAGTGGATTTGGATTCCTACAAAACTCAATATATCCTGAGTCGTTAGATTAAGTGCACGTTTGAAATTGTAATGAGTTTGATGAAATTTCGGTGACACTAGAATTTTGTTGAAGTTTTCAAATGTAACTTTTGTAAAAATTGCAATACAAAGTTGCGATTTTGTCAAATTCATCGTTTGTCCAAATATATCAATTGGTCTAGACTTCATGTTTGGTAATTTACATTAAAAAAAATCCAAATCTACACTTTTTGTGAGCCGTTAGATCAAATTTGATTTTATAGGATTTCCGACTACTAGAAAATCCAAATCCATGAAAAACTAAGTAAGGGTCTGTTTGGTTCAATTGAGAAGGAGGGGAGGGGAGGGGAGGTGAGGGGAGGGATTTATCATGTTGACAAAATTAGCCTCATTTTTTTATTAAAATTCAAAATTATCCTTGTTGGAATATTAAAATTTTAGGTTTTATTTTTTTTTACAACAAAAAAAATTTAGGTTTTCTACTCATTAGATATTTTTTTTGTTATATATCCATTAATTTTTTTTTTTGACATAATATATCCATTATAATTTAATCCTTATTTTGAGTTTATAAGATTAAGAGTAAAAAAGTAAATTACTTCTCCAAAATTTAAAATATTCTCTCACCTCCCCTCCCCTCCCCTCCAAAAACTTCGAACCAAACGGACCCTAAAACACGTGTATTGTGTAAGAAAAAAAGAGAAAGAAGGTAAAACATATGGATACACGGACGATGCATTCTCTATAGTCTAGATAACTATGTATTCACACGGTCAATAATCTTAGTCATTAAAACAACTCACATTTTGACTTAGCAAAACAAGTCGAAAACACGAAGTTAAAATAGAAATAGTCTCAACAAGAAAAATTTAGAGATGCAAATTATTATAACATATAGTGAGTAATGCTTAATATAATAATATTATGTACCCACCCTAACAGAGCAATCATGGAAATGCAACCTTAAGAGACTAGCTCCTAAAGTGTAATCCTTCTTAATCCATTCTTTGACTTTGTTGTGCAAAATGGACTCAAATTGAGGACAACTTTTTTGGTAGTAACCAAAGGATAAGAGATTATCCAAGTCATTTTCCTCTAGTGTTGGGACTTGTAGAGTGAACTCAGCTTCATCATAGTTTCTCTCATAAGGTTGAGCTGAATTAGCTGAAATTATGTAAAGAATCAAAAGAAGCAACAATTGGAGATATGAATTGGACATTTTCAAGTCTCAATTTTATGATACCCCTTAATTGGTATGGCTTCTAATTAATATAAATCTAATATATGATTAGAGACTTTGTTGTGTGTGATTATATAGATTTAGTAGGGAGGGTAATTTATATATATAAGAAAGAGAGGAAGACTTTGATATTGTGAATATGTTAATTAATTATTAGGATGGAACAAACGTGGGACGCACCTAATGACATGCTAGCATGTTGTTTCATTTTTGTTATATTTGTTTGTAGCAAAATCTATTAGGATTCTATAAAAAATTAATCATCATATGGGTGCATTCCCCTTTGAGCAAATTGATTGAGCATATTTGTTGCGATTGATAAATTGTTTCAAACATTCTACTATATCTATATCTATAGTTTTATCACTATGAATTTCTATTCTTTACGTAAAAAATTGGGTTAATAGGCTTTTACCCCCTATAAAGTAGGTCAGTTTTGTGTTACCCCTGTAATTTTTTTTTTTAGATTACTCCGTTGTAATGTTGCAGAATTTTTTTCCTAGTTCATTTTACCCCCGGGGGTAAAACAACATCACAGGGGGTAAAATGAATTAGAAAAACAATTCTGCAACATTACAAGGGATAATCTCAAAAAAAAAATTACAGGGGGTAACGCAAAACTCGCCTACTTTGCAGGGGGTAAAAGCCTATTAACCCTAAAAAATTCTACATTCAACTACATTTAAATTATGTTTGAGGTCAATTTTGTCATTATCACCACTTACTAACATATTTTTTTCAATCTCTTTTCTAACCTATCTGCACTAAATATAGGTGAATGTGAAAATTTTCAATGTAAAGAATTCAACTAAAAGAATCTCTTTTCATAAATGACATTGACAAGTTTATAGTAATACATAAAAACATATTTACTTGTATAAGTGCTTTCTTGTGATCTTTGAGTCTTCCAATCTATGGTCTTTCATCTATTTTTGCTTATGAATGATACATTTAAAGTTTGAAAATTCATATG
Source organism: Trifolium repens (assembly GCA_030408175.1). Lineage (NCBI taxonomy): Eukaryota > Viridiplantae > Streptophyta > Magnoliopsida > Fabales > Fabaceae > Trifolium > Trifolium repens. The sequence continues at coordinate 15,948,552 of CP125839.1, read as the reverse complement.
CAAATAGACTAACAGGGAAAAAATGAAATAAAAAGAATAAAGGACCAAATAATTATATGAAAATAAATTTAAGGACTAATAAATGTAATTTTTCCAAAAAATTATAATTACTGTAATAGAAAAAAGAGAATGATACAAAAGAATGAAAAATAAAATGGTTAATTGTCACAAGCTTACACAATGAAACTTATTTTGGATTAATGATCCATTAAGCACAAAAATATTTGTAATGAACCAACCAAATTGGATAGGCCAAAATAAGAGTGTGTCAATTAAGACCGAAGAAATGAAAAATCAAGGCATGAGTGAGGCATATATAATCAAAGAAGATATAGAAAGAGGGCATTGAATATGTGATTGAAATTCTAATTTCTCTGTGATATCTCTTCTCCTATTTCCCTTTTATTCTTCTTCTACTTTCAATTGCTACTCTATCTTGTATTTGTGGATTATTCCATTACCCCTCTGTTATTGATTATTGGAACTATTACATTGATGCTTTTATGGATGAGCTCTCTCCTGCAAATCCATCATGCATACTTCAAACGATGGTTCACATAAATTCCAAAGCGTGTGTATTACACTAAGGTTCTATTTGGCAAGAACAAAAAGCTAGTTTATAGCTTATGTCTTATAGTTTATAAGCTAAAAGACTAGTTTGGTAACAATCTTTTCAGAAAGAGCTTATAGCTTATTTTAATGACTTATAGTTTATTTTTCAAACGTTATTTCAAGTAGCTTATGAGCTTATAGCTTATCATTTTTTCTTCCATTTTTACCCTTATTATTTTATCTAAAATGCAACTTTACCCTTTACAATTTATTATGACTTAAAACAAAATATATATTTTATGTGAATATAAAGTATAAACCATACCATTTTTTAATGAACCATGATTATTGATCAATACCCGTATAGCAATTTTTATGTGAATAATTGAGTTTTTTATTTACGTTGCTCACAGTCAATTTTTTTTACACTACTCACTGTTTCATTTTATACCCTTATCTAATATCTAATATCTAATCTAATAGTAATATAAGAAAAGAATAGGCTGCTTAAAAGACCTAACTGCCCATGTCTTCTAATGCTGCCATGTGGCAAACAATGACCAAAATGCCCTTAAATTTAACTTTTAGTCACATGTGTCTTTCCCACTCTTTTTCCATATTTGAATTTCAAATTTTAACTCTTCATATCATTTCAAATTCAACACACTTCTTTATTTCTTCATCTCTCTCTCTCTCTCTCTCTCTCTCTCTCACTTTGTTCTTTTACTTTTCATTTCTCTCATCATCTCTTCAACATTATTTTCTCTAATGAATCAATCTTATTTTTGCAGGACACTTCAAAATTGTTCTTCTCTACATATATGGGTACTATCTTATCTTTTTCTTATTTTTTTATGATACATACAATTTTTATTTTCATATACGATCTTATTCTCTAAATACAAAGATACAATCTTTGTATATATTATCAAATAGCATTTACTTGGTTACTTTACCTTTGACAAATTTCCTTCTTTGCAGAACAACATTCAATGATGCACAATGATACATTTCTAAGCAAATGATAAACAACACTATTTATTCTTCGTTGTGTTTTTCATTTTGTCTTTTTCATTTTTTCCTCTTTAACAAACTCTTTTTTTTCTCTTCAGATTCATTGGCAAAACAAATTATGCATCAAGGTAAGATATTTATAAAACAGTTTTTCTTTTTCATTACCTTTTTCCTATATGTTCTTTCTATTTTTCATGTGTAATAAGCTTCCATTTTGTTTTCAACTTTTATTTTTTAATCAAAATGTTCAAGAGAAAAAACAATTCATACCCAAAAATGTTTGTTTCAATTTTTTAAGTATGAGTTTTGAGTAGGAGAAAGAATCAAGGAGTTTAGCGAATGTGGTGTGTTCAAAATTACTCACACGGTGACTGAATTGAATATGACATGAAGTTGACTGGTGTTGGTGGTTTGTGGCAATGAATGGATGTGTGTGAAAGGAGAAACTAGAAAAAGTAATTAATTAAGTGAGACATGACAAGTGAGTTGGCAAAATTAATGAATTAAATTATATTACATTATTATTAAATTAAAGTTCATAAGTGTAAGTGTGACTGTGTTGAGATGGGATGTTATGTCTTCTCCATCAAAAATCAAATTAAATTCATGTCAGTTTCTTGAATTTATATTTATAATAACAATGCATTATAAATGACAATACTTACCACTAATAATATTTTAATGTTCCTTAAAGAAATATAATGGTTCTAACAATAGAAGAAAATAAAAAGATGAGAAAAAATTGCAAATCTATCTATAAAATAAAAAGATCCAAACACATGAAGATGCAAGATGATAAAAGAGATTACTGATCTGGTGTTTAACTCTGTTTTAAAAGAAGTGACCATAAATGGAGTTTTGTGGCAGAAGAGAGTGACCCATTTTCAAACTTGCTCTTTTCAAAATCTACTTTAATAGCAATGTTGAGGAGAATGAGAAGATAAATATATGTAGTTTATTTCAGTAAAAGTGATTGATTTTTCTATGGTTTAAAAGAATGTATGAGATTTTTGGGTGAACAAGAAGATGAGTTACCATGTTTTGTTGAAAGAGAAAGAAGAAAGAGAAATAATGAATTGAGGAAGTACATTCACGTGGAAGGAAGGAAAAAGTAATGGTAAAACATTTGCTTGTGGACCACATGAAAGAATAAGAGATAGGAGTAGTAGTATTAAAAAATAGTAGTAATGATGGTGCTAGGATGAAAAGTCAAAGTAAAAAATAAAAAATCTATTTCCGAAAATTTGTTCTAATACTCTTCTGCTCTAAGAAAAAAAATTAAAAAGAAAAAATGCTAACCAAACAAACCTTATTCCTAAATACAAACAAACAAATAAAAAAAAAAGCTCCAAATACAAAATAAATTTAAAAAATGTTCTACTTTTTTTATTTGCAAACAAATATGCTTGACATATATAGAAAAAAAAATATTACTCTCCTATTTCTTAAAAAATTAACAAATCTAAAACATATATGATTTTTTATTTGTCTTTGATTTTGTTGCAGTTGTTGCATGTCAAGATCTGCACCTTTGGTGTATTCGACTTTCTATTTCTCATCGCATATGTTTTGGTGACACAGTGTAGTTCCAAACTGGATCTTGAATGGGGAGGGGGAGATGGTTCGAGTTTGCATGACAGGATTTGGAGTGAGAAGACGTTGGTTGTGTAAGTGAATCGGAGTGAGGAGAAGTAGAAGAAACAAAAAGAAGGAACAATAAGAAGGAGCAGTGTTGCAAAAATTTTGGGTAGAAGAAATAAGAAAAATAAAAAATGCAGAAGAAAGAAATAGTAATAGGCGGCTGCTAAAGAAAACATGATTAGGATTATTAATTCATAGATATAGAAATGGGTATTAGATTTTCTTTTAGGCCCATTTACATTTATTGAGTGTGGCCTTATAATAGATAGAAGACATGTTATGTTTTAAATCGGTAATCATTTAGATTTATATAATTATAGTTTTTTTTATTATCTACAAAGGTCCAATAATATTATTAGTAGTAATGTAACCAAGTGTAAGAAACATAATTTATCTACTGCAATGTTTTTTATTAAGTAAAATTAAAAAAATTAAAATTGTGATTGCAATAATGTGTGTCAATGATACAAATATACTCCCACCAGTCCTTAATATAAGAAAAACTTCACTTTTAAGATACATTAAAAGATTAATGTATTTAAACAATGTCATTGACTAGATAGATCATTCTTTTAATGTATCTAAAAAGTGAATCATTTCTTATATTAAGGACTAGAGGGGTATATACGGAACAAGTTGACATTGTTTTTATTTTTTGACATTGTCTTAGATTTAATATTATTCACGCGATAAAATGATAAAATTTGAAACTTAATATCATACATGAAGAAAAAGTTGTTGATGAAAAATTTAATTAACTATTGTACAGGGAAAATTGATAAAAAAAAAATAAAATAATACGGGAAACAAATTGTTGCTAATGAAATTTTTTAATCAAATAAACGAAGAATAAGTTGTTGTTAATAAAAATAGGACTAAACTTATGTACAGTACTTTAGACACAGTTCTTACTGTGCTAGATACATGGAGGTGGTTATTATTATTAAAAAAATAATTTTCTTTTATTTTGTTTAAATAGAAAATATAAGTAACTAACTTTTTGTGAGAGACACAATAAAAACAGCACCTAAAAAAAAGTATATAAGTTTTGTCCATAAAAATAAATTAATTAAAAGGTTTGATGTGGTTTGGTGTGGTGAAGGTAAAGTGATGGTGACAAAAGAGGAGAAAGGATCCTCTCAATATATTTTTCCTCAATTTTCCTCAATTGTTACATCTTAACTATTGACCAACTTTTTTTATTTTTTTAATTAAAACAATATCAGAAGCTTTTAATCCAATGGTTTAGATACAAACATTATTTCCTCAAGAAGTTATTTTCAAGAAACTTCCAATTGTTTCACTGTTTTTGTGAGTGAGAGTATTGGAACTATTTTCAAGAAGTTACAATGAGAATAATGGTCTTTCATTGTCTTTGGAGAGAAAAAAAATAAAGGTTAATGTGTAATGAAATTGAAAATATTGTAGTCTACTTTGTGACTTTTGTGTCTCTCAAGAGTGGTAGTATCACAACTTTCCAATCGATGAGAAGAAAATAAAGAGGAACTCTTCAGTTTGATTGGACAGATACTGAAATATCTATTAATTGATTACTCTCATTGAAAATATAAAAATATATGATGGAAGTATTTTTATTTTATCTAGACTAATTTTTGCGTGGCCAGTTTTTTATTTTGATGATACTTTATTTTTTGCTCTGTCTTTGCCAAGCAAATTATATGAGACATATGGTTTTTTTTTGTTACAAAACATATTGTATTTTAAATAACTATTGTCGAAGGGAAAACTGATAAAAAAATTAAATAATAAGGGGAACAAGTTGTTGTTGAAAAAAATAAAAAATTTAACCACTATATACGAAAAATAAGTCATTGTTGATGAATTTTTTTAATTAACTATTATACACGGGGAACAAGTTGTTGATTTTAAAATTTTTAATCAAATATTATGCACTAATAACAAGTTATTGTTGATAAAAAAATTTAATTAACTATTGCACACGAAGAATCTGATAAAAAATTAAATAATAAGGGGAAAATGTTGTTGATAAAAAATTTAAATTAACTACTATATATGAAAAATAAGAGTTGTTGTTGATGGAAAAGTTTAATCAACTATTATACACGGAGAAGCTTATGAAAAAATCAAATAATATTGGAAAGGAGTTGTTGCTAATGAAATTTTTTAATCAAATATTATACAAAAACGCAAGATGTCATTGATGAAAAATTTTAATTAGTTATTGTATACGGAAAAACTGATAAAAAAATGAAATAATACAAAAACAAGTTATTGTTGATAACAACATCAAATTTGGGGTTTTAAATTTGTTTTGAAACCCTCCGACCCATGAAACCCAACGACCCACAGGACGCGCCGAAGGCGCGACCCGTGCGGAGGCACGGGTATCAAACTAGTTATTAGTGTTTCTTTTACAATACAACACACAAAACTCCATAACCAACATTAGGTACCTTTATTATTATTATTATTTTGTACCATAATACAATAATAAAGCATACATTTTTAATAAAAATATTGATTTTTACTGAGTTTTTAGAAAAATCATGATTTTTAGAAAATAAAATTTCAACTAATAAAAATTTGCTGAATAATATAAATAATATAGTATATTAGAATATATAATTTTTAACTTCTAAGTATGTTAAATATTAGTTTGATATAAATTTTATTATGAATTAACGATACCCTTTTATGTCATTTTACATTTATCAGCTAGTTGAGCCACTAATTTTACCAAACACTTCAATTAGCTTATTAGTCATAAGCCATCAGCTTATCAGCTAACCGCTTGATTTGCCCCCACCACTAATATCATTTGGTTAAATTAGTCCATCCAAATTGGCACCAGAGAGAATCGAACCTGAGACCTTGAGAGGAGCACACTCCCAGGTCCCAAGCCAATACCACCAGACCAATCCAAGTTGGTTTTGATGAAGGGAATATTAATATAAAACAATGCTATGATTCACTCTTGTTCTTAAAAGGTTGCAAAACTAAACCAAAGGATATATTATTTCAAATCAACTATTGCATCCTTTCAAGTATATTTTGGAAAATCTCCCACAAAATATTCATTGATACCATACAGAGGAATTGAGAGAATAAATTGTGAAACTAACAATGCAAATCTTTGTTCATTGATTGAGTTAAAATGAGTACAATCACTTGTATACTATTTATACAAGTTTTAGATCAGTACAATTGGTAGCAAAAGTAGTTTAACTAACTAAACTAACACAACAACTTCGATAACTTCTTCTAACTGTAATAACTTCTTCTAATTAAATTGTATTTCAAGTTACTGAGCCTGTTACTACTCGCGGCAGTTGAAGAACCGTTTAGGTGTCAGTCACACCTAAAACGTGCCTTCTTACATCCGTAGGCGCCTCATGTTCCTTTTTCAGTCATCAATTCATTCCTTCCTTTGCTGAAATACCATCCTGCAGATATGCTGATAAACATAAGCAAACATAGCTATGAGTATGATTAATTAAGGATTTGAATCCGCGATGAAAATTGACATTAATTGGAAACAAAACAAAGATATAGTTCAAATATCTTTTCTAACTCAAGTAGTGTGCATTCCAAAGAGAGAAATAAACAAAGTATTAAAGATATTTTGTTTCATGAAACAATTGTGGGCGCACTTACATGGTATTCTTTCGCTCACTCATCATTGAGACATTTCTCCAAAAGGAGAAATCTCCTTATTATAAATTCAATTTGTCTTCTCTGCAAGTTTTTAATATGAATTAACATAGAGGACTCTTGATCCAATTTTTCTTGGTTCGCAGCAACACAAGTACATTGTTCTTTATTAATTTATATGACATTGATGCTATTCTCCATAGACTGGTTACAGGTGGATTCCATACTTGTCATATTGACATCATGTTTCACTTCAGAATCAACTTGTCCGCGCACTGCCATATTTAACTCCTGACAGATGTGTAATGATCCTAATAGAGAAAATCATATCATCAAACTTGAAGCCCTCATTTAATGACATGGTTTCTCTATTAAGATCATTACACATCTGTCAGAAATTAAAGATGTCAGTGCGCGGACAAGTTGGTTTTGAAGCGAAAAATGGTGTCAATATGACAAATATGGAATCCATCTGGAACCAATCTACGGAGAATAGCGTCAATGACATGGAAATTAATAGAGAACAAGGTTCTTGTGTTGCTGCGAACCAAGAAAAATATGTTAATTCAAATTAAAAACATGCAGAGAAGACAAATTGATTTTATAAAAAGGAGATTTCTCCTTTTGGAGAAATGTCTCAATGATGAGTGCACGAAAGAATACCATGTAAGTGCCCGCATAAATGTTCCATGTAACAAAATCTCTTTAATACTTTGTTTATTACTCTCTTTGGAATGCATACTACTTGAGTTAGAAAAGATATTTAAACTATATGTTTGTTTTGTTTCCAATTAATGTCAATTTTCATCTCGGATTTAATCTTTAATTAATCATAGTCATAGCTATGTATGACTATGTTTATCTGCATAACTGCAGGATGATATTCATAATCTGATACATTCATCATACTTTAAATATCAGTCAAATTCACTGTAAAACATAACTACACGAATTGAAACTAATTAAGAATACTATTTATATATTATTCACGAATCGAAACTTACCAAGTGGAAACGAACACGTATCAACTTGAAAAGTCCAATCAATCTCCATCTCGAAATGGAACTCTGAAATCAAACTGTGTCATGCAATTTGGAGAGGAAGAGAGACTCAAAAATGATTTTAGATCATCACAGCTCAAAAGAACTACACAACAAATCAATGTATGATGAAATATATAATGCAATAATAAATCAATCGAACACACAATAAATCTAGGTAAGAGATCACGATGTAACAAAAATGAGACGTATGTGAGCGTGGGAACGGTGAGTGATGAACTGCGATTGATGAATAGCCATGAGAACGGTGAGTGATTTTGAGTGAGATCGATGAAATTTTTGAAACTGGTGAGATCGATGAAAACGGCGATTGATGAACAACGAATGAGATCGACGAGTTCATCTTGGCTATGAAATCGACGAGAGAGTGACGGATTAGGTTTGGATTAAGAATGAGATCGATGAATTATGGCTATGAGATCTATGAGAGAGTGATGGATTAATAGATTTGGATTAAGAATGAGATTGATGAATTATGGCTATGAGGTCGATGAGAGAGTGATGGATTAATAGGTTTGGATTAAGAATGAGATTGATGAATTAGGTTTTGATTTTGGGGGAAAATTGAAACTCCGAAAGCTGTGAACATAAATACTCCCTCCGTCGCTTTTTATAAGCACCCCTTGTGATTTTTCACGCGTATTAAGAAAAATTATATTATAATTAATGTTTACTTTTTGTGTATTGTAATTACTAAATTGTCCTTAGTGAAAAAGATGTATTTATAATTAACTTTTTATATTCTAATGTAAAGTGGTATTAATAATTAGGGTTATGTTTGGGAAAAAAAATTGTCTTGGAATTTGTAAAGGGGCTTATATTTAGGGACAATTTTTTCTTTTCTAAAAGTTTTTCTAATTAGGGACTGAGGGAGTAATAATTTTATTTATTTATTTTGATATTTTTCACCTTAACCATAATTTTATTTTGTAAATCTCAATTACTATAATTTTTAAATTAAAAAAATTCAAACATTACCTGCGGAATTTCCTGAAGTAGTCAAATCCACAGAAAAATCCTTAAAAATACCTGCAGATTTTTCTTTCCGCAGAAAAATAACAAATTTCTAGTAGTGATTTGTTCCATAGTACAAATATTTGTTTTAGTATCTCCTAATATAATAATATTTCTCTTGTTTTTTAGCAGGTCTAATTAATTTTAGTCAAATTCCTAAAATATGGTCAACCAAAAATTCAAACATTACCTGCGGAATTTCCTAAAGTAGTCAAATCCACAGAAAAATCCTTAAAAATACCTGTAGATTTTTTTTCCGCAGAAAAATAACAAATTTCTAGTAGTGATTTGTTCCAGAGTACAAGTATTTAATTTGTTTTAGTATCATCCTAATATTTCTCTTGTTTTTTAGCAGGTCTAATTCCTCTAATTTAATTTTAGTCAAGTTCCTAAAATATGGTCAACCAAACAGCTGACATGGAAATTCAAATATTTATGGCATCATCTTTTTAAAATTAGGGAAATTTACTTTTCTTCTAAAATAAGAATAATATCATATTTTGTTCAAAAAAAAGAATAATATCATATTTTTAAATATATAGCGTATTCAGGGCCGGCCCAAGGGTAAAGCGGCCCAAACCTTAGCTTTAGGCCTACCAATTTTTGTTTTGTTTCATACAGTATTAAGGTCTCAAAAAAAATGTACAACTTATATAAATATTTAGGCCCCAGAATTATGTCAAGTTAGGCCTCATAGATCAATTGTTCGTGCGCGCGCTCTATTTATTGCTAGGGTACGGGTTTGATCCCTACTAGGCCCTGAGTTTGTTTTTTGATCTATTTTTTTTTCATAGTTTTTTGTCCTTATGCTTTTTCAGTTTTTTTTCCTTATGCTTCAAAACAACAAAGAATATACAAAATGGAAATACATAATACAACTACTAATTTTTAATTTGATTTTCTTGTACCAATTTGTTCTTAACAATTTTTTTTAATATTTTATTTAAATTTAATAACATACTCCATACAACCCAAATATTATAACTGAAATTTAGATAAATTTAAATAATTATTAAAATGAAACAAATAAACTAAAATGAATAAAAAAAATTATGCAATACAATCATATCTTTTATTTTGTTTATATTATAGAAGTATTTTCTAATGGTATATATTATTTTTATTACAAATATAATCTATACATTTTTAACTAATATAATCAATACATTTTTAAATAATATAAAAAATATGAAACTGAAACAAATATAATAAACTAAAATGAATAAAATAAAATAAAATAAAATAAATATTAATTAATGTGTATCACTGCGGCATTTTCTTACGGATCCAGATCCATATAGAATGGGTGTGTTTGTTTCAGTATCAGCCTATGGCTTATCAAAAAAAGTATCAGCCTATGGCATTTCTCTTGCTTTTTTAGTAGTCATATGGCTGTCTAAATTTCTCCTGTTTTAGTAGTCATATGGCCGGTCCATGGCTTGTATGAAAATGATAGCATATGTGATTTCAATCTTAGAAGGAGAAGTATGAGCTTTTCTTTTAGCCATAAAAGAAGCTTAATACAGGAAACTGAAATTGAATCAAGTTCAATTTAAAAGTCACATGTGATTATTTTTATTTTTATGTCATTTTTTGAAACTTTAAGATTAAGTTTGTTAAGAGACAAATGAATTCGGTTACTCATATTCTTGCTAGGGCAATCAATTTTTGCATTAATTTCCATAAATTTGATATTATTCTATTATATATTGAACATTAAGTAGTTAATGAAATGGATTAATTAAGTTAAAAATAATTCCTAAAATATGGTACGGCAAAAAAAAGTTCCTACACTACAAAAAAAGCCATTTAGCGGGGGTTTCCGACCTCCGCGGATTGTTTTGCGGGAGTTTTCAAAACTGCCGCTTAATAGTTTCCCATAAATTAACTGCGGGGGTTTTGGGCAACCGCTGGTATCAGGATAGAAATCCCCGCAAAACTGCGGCAGTTTTATTGTAGAGGTTCAAAACCCCCGTAAAATTGAAAAAATATGTAAAAAAAATAAAATCTATAATTTTGGAAATATAGATGAATATTTACTCACTCAATACAGAATATTTAGTAATATTAATTATTCAGTAATTGTACAATGAATTAACATAGTATAATCATTGATTCATTACGCTATTGAGATATGATATTACATTAACAAGAGTCCTTTGTTCACTATAGACAAAAATTTGTGTTTATATTGAAATATATATTAAGAATCAAAACAGAGGACATACCATACAAAGTATCTCCCTTTTTCACATGATCAAATTCTGAGGAAGGGGACTCACAATAGGGTACATCACCACTCTTCCACCACAAAAAAAATAGATCAAATACCAAGCCAAGGTTGTAGGCACGAAGAGTTTTCTCATACTCAGTAGTGGCAATGTACATCCTTGTCCTGAAATAAACAAAACAATATCACAATCAACACGCAATATAGCATTTCAACAATTTTTCTTTGGTGAAACAGAAGCAATTTACTCACCGCATAAGACATTGCCTTCCATTCTTTTCCGCTAGCTTTCCCGACCTAATCGAAATTCACAGTAAATCACATTAGAGAACTTGAAACAACATCAAAAGTCAAAACTACACAAAATTAAAATCTAACACTAGATCGCAAAACTAGATTCAAACAAATTTTAGGGAAGAACGCAAAATCTAACGCAAAACACAATATTTTTTTTAATCTAATGCCCACACAGCCCGACAGTCCACAAAACACAGGAAAGATGTTAAACTTCAGATGAGATATATCACACATAGATGATTGAACACTATTGCAAATTTGCAAGACCCTGCCATCATTCTTGCACATAGCTTCAGCAAAAAGTTAAGAAATAATAAAACTCAAAAGCACATGGATTGAGCTCAAGCGCACTTGTACGCACAAGAACACATGCAAAATTCACACCTAAAATCTAGAAACAGCATACGAACCAAATTTAAAATCAAAGTGAACAAGTAAGTTGTCTAGTCAAGCAAAATAATCTTCCGCTTAACTTTATTAATACAAAAAGAATGTCAACTCCCAATAAGAAAGAAGAAAACATATAAACTTTATTGATAGACAAAAACAAAAGCACGATATGGTATAAGGTATATATACATACCTGTTCACGGACATCGTCACTAGGAGAAGCAAGGAACTTTACAGTAAATGAAGTCAACCCAATGTTCAAGAAGTAAATATATATTGCATAAAATAAAACAAGGGAGATAATTACTTGAAGTTGTGGAAAGTCTTCCCCATCAATGTAAGACCCAAGATTTCATTGTATAGTTGGTTTAAGGTATACTAGGGTTTCGATGTGTTCGTGTGACGAAACATCGTGTAATTATTAAGTTTTGCTGTAATCGAGTCTGTTTCGTGCTCGTGCACTGTAATTGTACAGACTTTTGTCTTGTGATCCTGTTGCTTGCATAAGAAGTTATTTGTGGTTTCAGAATAACGAGTTTTGAATTATTCTTGTTTTTGGAAAAACGAGTAGGATTTTACCCGTCGTTGTAAAATCTTATTGCGTCTGTTTTGAGTGAGGTTTCGGATGGAAGTTTTATATATCTGCGCGGGTTAGGATATATTCTGAGATTAATTTTCTGAGGTATGGAAGAAAATTACAGTCGCGGAAAAAGATTCGGCGATAAGTTTTGGAAAGGTTAAACGTTAGACGTTCTTTCTGTAGGTTTTCTGTTTTGGTGAGTTTCGTTCGTCGCGGCGCGCGAGAGCTGAACGTGTGAGTGTTTCTATGAGGTTTTGAGTTTTATCTCAAGTGGAATTGGTTTGGTTTGATCCAATGGCTAGGGTTTTGTCTTGGCATTTTGTCTTTTGATCCAATGGCCATGTGTGAGCAAGAGCCTTGTAATAGTAAGGAGGTTTAGTGGCTTGGTCACTTAGAAAAACATCACCAAAATCATCTCATTCTTCCTCTCTTTCACGTGTGACTCCATTACTTTTCCAACCTTCACAAATTTCATTTCTTCACCATTTCACTCCATTTCAAGCTTGGAAGCTTTGAGGAATTTTGTAGAGAATCACTTTCTTAAGGTAACCCTCTCTTCTCATCTCCTAGGTTGGTAGATTTTTAGAGTTGTGAGGTTTTTGGGTTTATGTTCTTAAGAGGGTTTGGTGAGGAAGGTTGTTCTTGCTAGTTCTTGTTTCATGGAAGTTGTTCATGAGAGTTTAGTAAGCATGCTAGGCTTTGTTGTTTTTGTTTTCCATGAGTTGGTGAAGAATCTCATGAGAAAAGTTAGGGTTTTGAGTTGGTTATGTATTGATCAATAACATGTGGTTATGTTGTAAGGTTTTGAAAAGAAAAGTTGTCTTTGAACCTTTGGGCAAAGGGGAAATGCGTTGTATGGTTTTGTTTTAGAAAATCCGATGAAAAATATTTTGGGGTTTATGAAAATATTTCCTAAGTGTTTTGAGTAGTGTTTTTGGGGTCAAAGTGGTTTAAAACTCTTGTGACATGTGGTGTTGTTTTTCACCTTGAAAACATGTTTGAAAATGATTACCGGTCGGTTGAGGCCCGTAATAAAACTTGTGCTTGAGTTTGGTTTTAATTTTGGAAATGAAAATCAAATAACTTGCACTCGAAGCAACCAACATGCTTTCAGAAATGTGTTGCTTGCTTATGGAAATGGTTTGCTTTTATGCCTTGAAAAGATGTTGGGAACTAATAGAATCAAACTAGGCTTGGGGTGGAAAAAGGTGGTGTGAGTTGCTGTCTTTTGCTGTCATGACAGGTGCAACTCGCTGAGCGAGTGGTTACTCGCCAGGGCGAGTGTCACAGGTCCTGACAACACGCCAGGGCGAGCTCCAGGGCGAGTAAGACCAGTATTCTCTGCCTTCACTCGCCACCAACTCGCCAGGGCGAGCTCTGGGACCTAAAATTTTGGATTCTGATTTCTAAACTGGGTTTTTAGCTTTCTAATCCCTTTTTATTAATTTATGGAAGTGGTTGGGATTGGAAACGAGTTTTTCGGGTACTCGGAAAGTACGTAACTTATAACGCAAGAAAACGGCCATTTTGCATTTCAAATTATTTAAGACTTTTGACAATTGTTTTGGGTCCTAAAAATAGTATAAATAACTCATGGTGGTTGATCAATACGATAGATTTTGGTATGGTATCCGAAAGAGTGAATTTTCCTTAGAAACCTTTAGAGTTTTTGGGGTTTTGATGTAGTTTCATTACATTGGGTTTGGAAACGATGTATTGATTGTCCGTTGCTTGTTTTAGGGAGCACGTAGTGTTGTGTGAACGTTGCTTGTTGTGAGTGCTTGCCGAGGTAAGGGCTCCACTTTATTTCCGTCTTTTCAAACGGTTTTGTTAAACATGCTTTAGATTTGTTGTGTTGCAATTGGTGGTGTGCTTGGCATGTTTTTGTGATGTATTCTCGATATGAGATCGTGGTAAATACATGATTTGTTGTCTTACATATGTTTGGTGAAATATGTGTATGAGCAGGTGATTAAATACATATGACTAGATGTATATGTATGTGTTGTTGTGGTGTGATTACATATGCGTGTACGATATGTATGTGTTGCATTAGCATATAAGGGGAATCGTATGCTCATGCATTCATAGTACGTGATTATCGGGAATGGATCACGGGGTGCGATTATCGGGAATGGATCCACCTTACTCCTACGGGAATTATTGAGTCCAATAAGCGGTTATCGGGAATGGACTGCGGGGTGCGATTATCGGGAATGGATCCATCCTAACCCTTTGTGGTTTTATTGATTATGATTACTGACTTCCGGAATTCATATGCATGTGGTAATGGGGAATCTACCACACTCATTGTAGAGGTCTGCATTAGGCTTGGTGTGCATTATATCTTAAGCCCGTTGGTGGGAATTGCTGTTGTGTTAAAGAGCTTTCTCTTGTGTATGTGGAAACTTGTTATGTGTACATCTTTCGCACTGGTTATGTATATATATACTTTTATTTTGTGGTGACCCTTTCTTTCATTTGCGGGCTCATCCCACCCAGATGATGGGTTAGGTCGTGGTGACGACGGTGGCTGTTCCAGGCCCCAGTGAGCGGCTGGAGTTTTAGCTTAGAGTAGTTAGACTATGCGCCGGTGTGTTTTGTGCACCGTGCTTTTTGGTTAGGCATAGGATTCTAACTTGTTTTGTAGTAAGTGTTTTAATACTTAGACTTGGACTGTAATTTATTCAGGGATACACTTTGCTTGTCGAAGCACCTTATGGTAATGAGTCTTTTGTATGTTTGAATGCCGGCTCATTTAAAATCTATTATGCGCACTCTGAATGTTAGTGAAAAAGAAAAAAAAAAAAAAATATATAATGCCCTTTTTGGCTTTTGAAAAACGGGGTGTTACAATCAAGAACTCAATAAAGCGTGGAACTACACCAGCTTGTATAACCTCCTCAATTGGTGGGCTACGTTCTGGTAAGACATGAAAGTGGTTAAACCAAATATCCCTTAACAAATAGTAGACAAGAAATGAATGAAAATAAAAAGTTCATAGAACAATATCTAACCAATTAATTGAAAGCAACTTCCAAAACTGAGTTGTTGCCTCTAACTGCATGTTATTATCATCAGTCCAAATACCAGTAACCAAGGCTGGTAGGTGTTCCAACTGTAGAAAAATACACATACACATGGAGCAATAATTCAGTAAACTTCATTTTTTGAGTTCATTCAATCCAACATAATATTAATCAAACGTTGTAGCTTCATACAGGTGGAAAAGCCAGTCACAAACATTGTATGTATCAAGTGAATATCATGTAAAGGTTTATATCATAATCGTAGTTTATTCCTAAAAATAAACAAACACTCCTAAATCTCAAATTCAAATTAACAAGATAAACTGAAAAAATAGTCGCAATTAGTCAATTAACCTAATCACTTAGTGAGATAGACACTTTAATCATAATCTGGATTTCAGTGAAAGAATAAAAGTTATGCAATTTACATATAATAGTATTCAATAAAAATGAGCAATAATAATCACAGTATAAACCCTAAAATAAACAAAGCAAAATCTGAAATCTCAAGCAAAAAACCAGAGTCACAATTTGGCAATTATTAATTAACCTAATCACTACAATCAAGAAAGAAATTAACCTAATCACTAATCAAACATAATAACACAAAGATTAGTTAACTAGTGAAACAATTGAAAACAAATTCGAAATCTAAGTAATTAATTACTGAAACAAAATGAAAATCGAAAAGAAGAATTAACAAATGAGATCACGAGAATCTTCTTCTTCACCTTTTTCTCTACTAGAGTATAGTTAGCTAATTCAGGCATCTGTTGAGCTTGAAGTGCCTCGCGTCTCTTCTTCTGCAAGTTTTCTTCCCTACGATTCTTACGGATCTCAACCAAATTATCCTCTCGCCGTCTACGACCTTCTTTAGCATCAACGACCACTTAGCATCAACGACCTCGGTCCTCGCATTTGCGTTAGGACGATACGACATCGTTTTACAATCGGAGAATTAAACAGTTAATCGGAATCGGAAGTGAGAAATTGAACTAGATTCTCAAAATCTAAACACATTCAATTAAACTAGATTCGAACAATTTTTAGTACCGAAGCTTACATGAACACGAAGAAAGCACTTGGAGGCCTCTTAGGCTTGATTGGATCCTTGTTTCAACGTCACAACTAAAGTGAAGCAAAGTAGCAAACTCAGATCACAAATTCAAAATCTAAGCTAGTTCATAGCATCACAAATTCACAATAAAATTTTCCATCTAACAAAATGTTTCTAAATCTGAAGAAAATTCAGATCACAAGTTCAAAACCTAAACTAGCTAATACTAATAGCATCACAAATTCACAACAACAAAAAATAAACTGAAGAAAAATCATTTAATAAAACCTTGTTGTTGAAGTTCATTATCCTTGACTTTCTGTTTACAGATACACACTTCACAACAGAGAAAGAACTTCTTCTCCTAAGATTCAGATTGTGATTGAAAGAACTTTGTCTCCTTCCTCTAATAATCAACCTTCAATCAACCAGCACTATATACTCTTATTCATCTAACCAATCCTACAAAAAGCACACATAATGCATAATGTGAATAACTTTTCTAAAGCTGAATTTTACTTAATAGCTACCACTAACACTGCCGTATGGTTATCAAAAATCAACATATAAGTGACAAAATGCTCATATCAGATATTAAAATAAACAAGGCACAAACTATTGAAAAAGGAATAAATAATCATAATCTGGATCTGTATAATTACTTACTTTTGCTATTTCTACACAGTCTGGATCTATTAAAACTCATACGAAGAATGAACTTCGAAATTGATTGAGAAGTTGAAATTGAAATTAAATCAGAAATCAAACCTCAGAAAATAATATTATTGAAATCGAACCTGGAAATCGAACAGAGAAGTTGAATAGATACGTGTTGTTCTCAGAAAGCTGTTGTGAGTTGAAATCGAACTCAGAAAGTTCCGCCGGAGGCGAAGACGGCGAAGGGAGACGACGGAGGGAGACGCTGTGAGTTGGAATCGAACTCAGTAAGTTCCGCCGGAGACGAAGACGACGGAGGGAGACGCTGTGAGATCTCTTTCACGTGCTATTTTTTGGTGCTTTTGAAAAGAAAAATAAAATGGAAATAAAAGTGGGAGAAGAAAAAGTGGGAAAAGAAAAATAAAATGAAAATAAAAGGCGCCAGCTTTTTGGAGTGGAAGATATTACATCAATTTGCGGGGGGTTTAAAACCCCCCAAATATGAAGGAAAATTTCTTAAGTTTGCACTAAATATGGGTCATTTTGTAGTATACTGCGGAGGTTTTGTAAAACCCCCACTAAATAACCTCCGTTAAATGGTGAAATTTTTGTAGTGCTACAATATGGTTAAGTGGTTAACCAAGGCTAACATGGAGATTTGAATTATGGAAGACCAACGAAAATTCAAATATCATTTTGGATAATGATATAAGCCCAGTTTGTTACAATTTTTAAAAAATATTAAACTCCTCCTTCTTTTTGTATAACTTATTTAAAAATAATTTTCAAAAAAATGGTTGAAATGAAAAATTGATTTAAATAATCTCTCATAAAAAACTATTTTAAGTGTTTCATCTTTTCGCTACAACTTTTTCTTAGGTGATAACAAAAATTGTTTAAAAATATAAGTTATTTTAAGTAGCTTCTCATCAAAATCATTTTTAAGAGGTGTTTTTTTTTTAAAAAAAATATGATTTTTGTTGTGTTAAAAACTATAAATATCTAAGTTATTGAATGTTAAAATTAGAGTTGTCAAAGGGGTTGACCGACCCGTCTCGACCCATAGGGCCAAGACATATAAATTGGCTTAAGTGGGCCGGCCCAAGGCCCGATCCACCTAGCCCGACCTGGTAAGCAAATGCCTACATGGTCCGATAGGCCGGTCCGACACTTTCATATTATTTTAAAAAAAAAATTCATGGACAATAAAACTACATATGTATAATGTATCGCACACAAGTTAATTGTTATTATTTATTTTTCAAGTAAAGATAATCATAACAAATTTATTTATTTTTTTCAAATAAAGATAATCATAACAAATTTGGCTTAATAATTATCTCCTAACTAACAAATCTCATCTTTTGTTACTTATTTTATCTAAAGATTTTATGGTAACTAAAATTCCTTATTTTTAGCAAAAACTATTTTTAGACATTTTTATATATTTTTTTTAATTCTTTAAGGGGCCGGACCAAAAGCCCGTGGGGCCGGCCCATGATGACCCATGAAAAAGATAGGCTCACGGGGCCAGCCCGATAAAGCCCAATAAATTTTTTTTGAAGCCCAGCCTGTACCCGGCCCGTGTAAAACTATAGGGCTAATGAGCCGGCCCAATAGCCTAGCCCATTTTTACAGCCCTAGTTAAAATCACTCGTATATATCATTGTATAGCACATGATTCATGATTTTTTTTTTACTCAAAAGGACATTTATTCATTCAAAACCGTAGAACAAAATCGCCAAAAATGCAAAGGATGAATCTTTAAACAAACGCACAACATCCGAGTTAATAACATAAAAGCAAAATGCCTATATATATGATGAAATTAAAGTGTCTGAAGTTCTCATGCTTCCAAATCTGCAACGTTGACAACATTAAAATCATTGATTGAATCAACATTGGATCAAATCTAATTTGACAATTAAAAATGAACAAACACCGCATAAGATGGGAAATAAAAATGTCAGAGCAAGACGGCAAACAACACAACATTATACAATAAGACGATGAAATCACAAAAGAAAAACTAAATACATATGAAAGTTACTTATTTAAATAAAAGAAAAAAATTAGAGGTGATTTCAAGTTAAAAATTAACCCTAAATCAAACTATCCCGCCTTAATAGAAGAAGAGGAGAAAACTAGGCTAAAAGAAAATGTGAGCAGCTCTTAGAAAGAGATGAGACACGATTCACGATCCTCGAATATACCCAATTGAAGCATTGTTGTTAATTAATCCATATTTGGCTGAGTTACTTGTTTCACAAGTAATTCATGTGTTAGTTAGTTGATGTAGAGATTAGTTAGTTAACTTGTTGAGTAAGTTGTTTAATAACTAATTAGTTTTTTAGTTAGTTTGTGTTGCGTTGAATGTGTTAGTTAGTTTTTCAATGTAAAATGTAATCGGTCAAGTAAATAAGGTTTTCGATTGAGGGTTGAAATTTGGATAGTTCAATTGATTTAGCTAAAAGTTAAACGAGTTAAGAGCAAAATGATCAGAGTTCAAGTCTTGGTGAAGGAAAAGAAAATACTAACATTAAAAACTAATGAAAGATATGTAATACAAAACCAATATAACAGAAAGAAGTAGCGATAAAGCAATAAAAGTACTAGTAGTGTGGAATAGGCACAAGTTATGTTTATGCACCGTGCATAAATATCCCAGATTTATAGCGCATCCCCCAGATTGCTTAGCGCACCCTCCAGATTTTTAGGGTTGCGCTAGAAATCTGGGGGGTGCGCTAAGCAATCTGGGGGTGCATTAAGCAATTTTCATTATTTATGCCATTCCCGATACTGAGCACTGTTACTCACGGCCTTCTCCACCCCCCTTGTGGAGTTTTTGCCCTCGTGGTGAATCGAACCATGTACCTGGAGCATAAGTACATGTTCAATGCATTCACCACTACCAATTGGGCTAGTAGCTCAATTGGTAGTGGTGAATGCATTGAACATGTACTTATGCTCCAGGTACATGGTTCGATTCACCACGAGGGCAAAAACTCCACAAGGGGGGTGGAGAAGGCCGTGAGTAACAGTGCTCAGTATCGGGAATGGCTGAGTTACCTGGTATCGGGAATGGCCAGGGCTGTTACAGAAAAAGGCGCATAAGGAAAAAGCTTATGCACCATAACCACTCCCTGTGGAATAGGGCCTAGCACAGACCCAAGATCCGACTCGAAACCGATATAACCAACAACAAATTGAAATATTTGGTCGGTGCTGTCGGGTCAACAATTACAAAAAACTGACATGAACTGTTGAATACGGGCGGGTGCTTCCTTCTCTCCTACACTCTCTGTATACTATTTGCTTTGTTGTTTTTATTCATCTTTGATATATGAGAGAAATGTTATATTTATAAGTTTATAATACGTTGATGAAGAAAGTGTGAAAGCTATTCTAGATCTATTTTAAATTCCATTTTTATTTAGTTTTTTCTATCGATTGTTGCATTACGTACGAGGTATTGGACTATTTTAAAATCAATTTTTGGATAATAGAGTTTTTGATGTAAATAAAGTTTCAATCTAACCCGTAATAACCGTCCCGTCTACTTTTACTCGACACCGTACGACCCGACACCCGAACAAATTGAAGATATAGTCGGTCGAAATTGGGTCCAAATTAAATGATTGCGGTTTTTATGTATTTGGTGATTTTGAGCCCGAACCCGGCCGATGCTCAGCCTAGTGTGGAAGGTCGTGATTGCAAGGAGGTGAACAAAGATAACAATAAATATTGAAATTCCATAAGCTAATCAAAGACGTGAGACGAGGGAGAAAGTGAGATGGGAAAGAACGTAGAATATGAAAACATCAAAAGCAAAAATATTGAAATTCCATAAGCTACCTTGCAGACATTTCAAAAACAAAACAATAAAGGAATCATGTTCAATCTTAGACCAATATTTATTTCAATTGTAACAACTACTAAAAACAAGTCTACTAACATAAAATAAAAAATTGTATCAACTCCATAAAAATAAAATCCATAAAAAATTGTGCCAAGTGAACAACAATGTGTTTTCACAAATTTTGAGAAAATAAAATCCCTTTGCTGAAAACAAAATAATCTAAGAAAAGCTGAACCCTTAATTTAAGGAAAAAATTTTGGATTCAATTGATGCATGCATGTATACTTCAAATCTTGCTGTCACATTGTGCCACCAGAGAATTTAGCATGCAGTTGCTTCTGCATCATAAGGAATTAATTATCAGCAAGCAATAGAGAAAAAATCTCAGAAAATAACTTTTTTTCACATTGTATATATTTCATTAATTACCTTCTTGATCATGTCACGGACAGCGTCATCGAGTGAACCATGATTACTAGAGATTCCACTGTTTTGAAAATTCATCTGGTTGTTCATCATATATGCCTGTTGTGGTTTGAATGACGACCCTTCTGTTAGCTCCGCGGTGCGATCACGCTTCATATAGTCCAAGTTTTCTTCTGGTACAACAGCATCCATAGGAGGAATCATTGAGCCTATTGAACTTCCAACCACATGAGAAGAATGGTAACTTCCATCATGATTATTATCCCAACCTTGAAATGGCACATTATTGCAGAATTCATGTGCTTCGGTTTGAGGTATAGCAGCATTTCGGTTATCCTTATGAGACGCAGAACCATGGCCGAAACCTTCTCTTGGAAGATAAGAGTTTGTTCCAGGTAATTGCATAGTGTTTGACCAAATACCGTTGCGCCTTCTGTTTTCAAGTACAGGAAGAAACTGCGAATTCTGAGAGGCTAAATTTTTGTATCCTTCAGCTACTTTTGGTTTATAATAATCTGGAAGCTCATTGATCATGTTTTGAATATTAGGACTAACAGTAATACCTTTATTACTGCGTAGCCATTGATCAAGCCCTGCAGAAGAAATCGGCTTCAGATTGTCATGAGTTATGGCTGATTGGAACTTTAGCTGATCATGTGTTGAGTTGTTTAAGCTATGTGTGTGATTCAACTGAGGAGTTCCACAAGAGAATCGATGCAAATTCACATTAGTAGGAGTGTTGAATCGCAGATTCACATTACTACTCATACTACCACCAGATGCAAAGAATTTGGAAGGATTGTTATGAAACTGTGTAGAGCCACCGAGAGAAGTCATACTTGAATAGGATGTATCCGAAGAACTACCTAACAATGCCGCCATATTAGCTTGTTGGTTTCCCCCTTCACTAATTCTTTTCAGATAGACTCTATATTTCTGCAGAAAATTCGAAAATCAGTAAGTTTTCCTGAATTAAAAGGCTTGATTGAAGGTGTGTCCGGTGTCTGACATAGACACAACACCAACATGTGGTTACATTCAACTTTTCAAATCATTAGTTGTGTCAGTCTCATGTCTAGTGTATGTGTGTACGTCAGTGTTTTGTAACTTATAAAGCTAAGGCATTAAAAGGCATGATTGAATGTGTGTCCAGTGTCTGACAATGACACGACACCAACATGTGGTTACATTCAACCTTTAAAATCATTAGTTGTGTCAATCTCATGTCTAGTGTTCGTGTCTATGTCAGTGTTTCGTAACTTATAAAGCTAAAGCGTAAGAGATAAGAGTAAATACTTGAAGATGGCTAGCCACATTCTCCCTTGTAAGCTTTTCATCATTCATCAAGTCAAGAATCTTTTTCGGCACAGCCTCTGCAACAAACTTGATAGCATGACTAAACATATGTAATGATCATAGCATGATAAATAATACAAAGTAGAATTTTCATATCATAATATTCTCAACATTTGATTGCTATAAAATACACAAATGCATTGCTAAAAATTATGATGAGAATTGTTTTAGCATTGAAGAAAGAAGGAAGAACTTACTGTCGATGCCTAATTGATTAATAGCAGCAACAAACTTGAGGTGTAAGGAAGGGGTCCAAACAACTCGAGCCTTCTTTTTCGCGGTTGGATCATCATTGTCATGATCATCCTCATTCTCCTCATCAGCATCATCTTCATTCTTTTCCTTCCTTTTTCGAGAAGGCCTTTCATTTTGATCAGAATTTCCTGTCACTGCAGAATCTATTCCATTTCCGCTGTCAGAATTTGGCGCGTCACGGTTGCTTCTTCTGGTAGTCTTCTTCTTCCTGATTACATGCTGCCAAATGGTTTGTACCTCTTTCAGTATAACAGGTTTCAGCAGATAATCACAAGCACCGTGAGTAATTCCTTTAAGCACCATCTTCGGATCATCATTTGCCGAAAACACTGAAATTAAAACACATTGTAATGTTAATGCTTCAATAAACAACCAAATATTTTATCACTTTATTAGTGCATTTCCGCACTTTAGAGGAGTCAGATCCGAGGAAAAATTATATCATGAATCGATAACCATAAGATTGAAGAATTGCACAGCTTACTTATGACAGGTAAGTCCATCTCAAGTCCAATAAGCTCAAGCAGCTTGAATCCATCCATATCAGGCATATGAACATTGCTTATTACCAAGTCATAATTGTTTTTGTTTTCTCTCAACAAGTTCAGCGCCGTTATCGCATTTTCAGCAGTGGTTACTGCAACAAATTAACAACCATAAATAAAATAAATATCATTCTGAATGAGAAAAATAAAAATATGATATACATTGCAGATAAATCCGAACATAAAATCTATGAAATATTGAAATTTTAAATTAAAATAAATAAATCTAAATTCTAATCATTGGAAATTTGAAAATAGTTGTATTACATCCTATAGCATCTAATGAATTAATCCAATGATTTGGATGTGACCATAAGATCACAAAAGATTAGACACACAAGAAATATTTTAAAAATGTGAACTTTAAAAACCAAATCATGCCTAATATCTCTTAAAGAATTAAGAATTGTTAAAGTAAGAGATTTAGAGAGAATTGAGAAAATTGAAGAAGTGAATTCATTGCATTATCACTTATTGTGTAGCTAAAATGTATCAAAGATATCGCATACAATCTAAACTATAGACCGTTACAACTATTAGATGAAACTTGTTGAACTTAACGGCGGCTGTGTTGCTTGTAATGCAAGGCAGACCAATATCTTCAACATAACTCAATGAATTAGAGCAAAATGTAATCTTAACAATGTTATCAATCAAATATAATTTAGTCAAACCTAAACAATATCAAAGAAAATTTAAAACTAATCTAATTGATTCATACAAGCAATGGCTAGATAATAATCTATAATCTAATCTAACATATATACATAAATATACATATCTCAAAACCTTAGAGAATACCCTATGATTAAGATTTATCACATAAAAAATCAGAAACCATTGAAAAATAAATATACATACCATGGTATTGACACTTGAGGAGAAGTTTTTCCAAAATCTTGAGACATGTTCTATCATCATCAACAGCAAGAACACGCATTCCAATAGGAAACGTATCTCTAAGATCATTCATCTTATGATCTTCCAAAACCCAGAACAGAATCTATGAAAAAATATATATTTTTAAGAGAGAAAAAGAAAGAATGACTGAAAATATTTTGAATGAGAAGGTAATAACATAGAATCTTGAACTCTATATGTAGAAAAAAAATGAGAGTAGAATGAAACAATGGACAGCAAAATTAACTTGTGACACAAGATGGATTATGGTATTGGTGAGGTGATTATGAACATTCCATTTATGTTAGATAATCATAAATTCATAATTATGAATTCAAAATTTGATTTGACGTAAAAAGAGAGAATTTTTTTGATAGTTTGATTGATTGCGTGGTATATATTATGATGAGAACAAAATATATTAAGAATGTTTTTATGGTTGTTTGAAAAAGAGTATCTTTGTAATTATTTTCTTGATTGGTTTCTTGATTCTTGCCATAAATGTTTGAAAGCCGTAATTTACTCTATTTTTTTCTGACAGCTCATGGAAATTTACGTGTTAAGTGTTAACATCATCTAAAAAATTTGTATATTTATTTATTTTGTTACAAGAAAAAATGAACAAAAAACAGCAAACCAACAAAAGAGGAAAAAAAAAATATAATATGCGAAACCAAATTTCCGCATTGTTAGTAAAGAGAATGTTCGATAAAGTTGGCAGGTATGCGAAACCAAATTTCGGTATAGTTAGTAAAAAAAACTATATACTCGTGCTAAATTGTAGTAATTAGGGCTCGTTTAAAATAGTTTATTTTTTAGCTTATGCAAATAAATAAATTTTTATGTATTATTATAAGTTTGACAAGATAGTTTATGAAAAATTAGCTTAAAAAATACATTTTTCATTAGTGAGAACTTATAAATTAATATAAGAATTTATTTAGTTGCATAAGTTATTTTGCATAAGCTAAAAAATAAACTAGTCCAAACAGGACCTTAATCTTTTGTATCTATATATAAACTTTAGAGATCGAATCTCTTACTCTGCACACTTAAAAATTAGACCATCTAAGATTGTATCCTTATTTACTTGTCTTTGGTTATCTAACTTTTAAAATATATTTTGAAAATATAACTCTAAAATACCTTTTTAAAATATAACTCTAAAATATATCTATAAAATATATCTCTAAAATAATTCTCAAATATCTTTCTAAAATATAACTCTCAAATATCTTTCTGGAATATACTGTAACTCTCAAATATATCTCTAAAATATATTCCTAAAATCCATATAATACTATATTTTTCATTAATAAATATAAGGGAAAAATACACTCACCTCCCCTAAAATTTATTAAAATAACACTGACACCCCCTCTTGTTTTAAAAGAATACACAACTGCACTAGCAGCTAAGGCATCAACAAAATTGCCAAAACCAAACCAGAAAACCAAAAGGCAAAACCAAATCAAACACTACCCTTAACTACACAAGTCCTAAACCAAGAGAACATACAAGCAAATATAAGAAAACAAGTACAAAAAACACACTCACAATGCTGTAACAAACCGCTGCACACACCAACAAAAAAAATAAAAACACCATAAAGCTCCGTGAAACAAAAACACAACCCCCAACCCAGTTGCCAAGGGAGGTAGTTGTCTATTTAATAAAGTTTTAAGGGAGGTTAGTGTAAGTTTTAAAATAAGAGGGGATATCAGCATCATTTTAATAAACCTCATGGGAGGTGTGGTAAGTGTATTTTTCCCTAAATATCAAATAATTACATATGACTGAGAGGGAAACGGGTGACAAGCGGTGCCGCTACCCCTTTCTGAATAGCAAATTCAATTCTCTTAAAAACAACATTCATAACGGACACAATATTACTATTCATAATCTATTGAATTCTTTGTAGGAGCCTCACAGTCTCTCTGGTGTTAGGAAACCACAAGTGTCAAAAGCAAATGATATGAAAGCATGTCAATTGTCAAAACATGTTTTCTCATGTTTGGCCACTTTGCAAGAAACGGGTTGCTTATCCCACGGTAAAAGTCTCAGTCCTCAATCCAACAAGTGGCAAAACTCCTATCAAATCTACACAAGCATGTAGGCGTGGCAATGGGGCGGGGACGGGTTTTGCTCTCCCCAAACCCATATAGTTCAGGTTTCCCTAAACCCATCTCAATTCCGAGCGGGGATAAAAAGTATAACCCCAAACCCAACGGGGATCGGGTATCCCAACGGGGTTCGGGTATCTCCGTTACGTCTTTTCCTACATGAATTTAGATTGTATTTTAGTATTTTTTTTATTAAATAAAAGAAGTTAAAAGTCCAAAATTATTTTGTTTCAACGATATTTTTTTAAATTAAGCAAAAAAATAGAAAAAATAGTTTGTTTAATACTCAAATTAAAGATAAAAAATAAATATATAAATGTAATTTAGGAAATTGTTTAAGGATTCCTAATTTAAAAGAGGTAAAATCTAATTTTAATATATGCGGGGCGGGTTCGGGGTGGGTATCAATATCCCCATTACCCGCCCCAACCCCATCTTTTGAAATCGGGAAAAACTCAAACCCAAACTCAATCAACTCGGGTTTTTCCCGTCAAAGCGGGTATGGTTTGGGTGGGTACCCGTGGGTATGAGTTTTATTGCCATGTCTACAAGCATGCTTCCCGTCTGAGTATCGATCGTTCTTCCTAAAATATAACTCTAAAATATAACTCAAAAATATATTTCTAGAGTATATCCTAACTAATTCCATTATATTTCAAAAACACATTTCTAAAATATATTCCTACAATTGCAATATCTAATCTTTTGATATATTTTTATTTTCCATAAAAATTTCTTTTATTTCTAATGTTATATAACTTACACCTCTTTATTCCAATTTGGCTCATTTGCAGATCCGCTCCTAATTAGGCTCACTTCCACTTAAATTTCTAGTAAGCAAAAAAGATTATTTTTATTTTTAGACGAAGCGGTAAATATTACTAAAATTCACACACAATATCACATGTGATAGCGAGCGGTAATGAAAAGAACTAACCAAGCAGAGAAGAGAGAAAGTGGCGACGAGCTGGGTGCAGCGATGTTGGGTCCTCTCCAGCGGTGTATTTGGACGGCAGGAATTACTAGGGGAGAGAAGGAGATGGTTTTAGGGTTTTACGGTCAAAAAGATGAAAGATCGGAGGAAATAGAGAATGTGTGATTGACGGCGCCAGTGAGGTTGACGATGGAGGGTTAAGGTGGGAGAAGAAATTAGGGTTATGATTTGGGAGTGAGAAGTAAGGAAAATTATAATAATAATGAAAGAATAATAATGAATCAATGAAATAATAATGAATGAAATTATAATAATATCAATCGTCAGTTGGTTCGGTGGTGATTGACGCTAACCTTGGTAGGTCGAACCACGATTCGATCCCCTGCAACTGCGATCGGGAAGGAGCTGGAATCACTTGATGCCAGAACTGACCCCCGAACCAGATTCAACTGGTGGTGAAAACCAAAAAAAAAAATTATAATAATGAAAGATGAAGTGAGACATCAATATTTCAATTATAATTTTAATTCACCATTTACCATTTATAGCATCGGATGGGCCGAAGCAAGGTATAGGAAAAAAATAAAATTCAATATTTATTAAATTAAAAAATAAAAAACTGTCCCGTGAGCTTAGCTCAGTTGGTAGGACATTGCATTATATATGCAGGGGGCCGTGGTTCGAACCCCGGTCATCCCACTTATCCACTTTATGAGTGGAATTTCAAGCCACTAGGCTACATAACCAAAAAAAAAAAAAACTAGATTCACGTGCGTAGTGAGGGTTCATCCGACGCTAATCCGACTCTAGTAGCGTCGGAGTCAGGGGCCGATGCTAAATTTGGAGGCTAAAATGGTGTTTTCTAGTAGTGGTTATTCCCTTTTACTAGATCCTTCTATTGAAATGATCATTCCTTTTTCGGTAATAATACAAACTCTTTTCGCTTGCATATTATATTATAAACTCTTGCATTGATTTTTTTTTTATCACCATGAACTCATATCAATTCATTATTAAAATAAACGGTAATACAAAGAGGTAGTGTTTCAAAGATACAACATCTAGCCCAAGAAACGGCCGCCTTAGTAAGGATATGGGCAACCATATTCGCTTGACGCTTAATAAACTTTACCATAAAGTTTGGATACAACAATAAATTCGCTTAATATTACAAATAATGGAACTTAACTCCGAAATGCCGCCATGTATATTATGGATTGCATCCACCACGCTTTTAGCATTTGTCTCAAAAATAACTTGTGTAGCGCCGTGTTGTTCCATAGCCTTCATAGCTTCAAGGAGAGCTTCACCTTCTACAATAGACAAATGGCCTTCCTTCCAACAAGTGTCTGCTGTGATAAATCTCCCCAAGTAATCTCTAGTACACCAACCTGCTGTAGTTTTGGTAACCTCCCTATGGAATCCGGCATCGACATTGCATTTATACCAGCCGAGAGGAGGTTTTTGCCAAGTTACCGTGTGTTGTTGTGGAGTAGCTGGTGTACTATGTTGCTGTAACGAAAACCAGTCAAACCATGCTTGCATGGCATGGATTCCAACGCTTCGACCAATAAAACCATTGATGTGGCCTATTCCAAAAGGTTATCCCAAAAGCTTAAGCTTTTGGGATAGGCCACATCAATGGCTTTATATTACTTCTAACAGTTGGCTCTCAAATCCGTCATTCTGAAGCTCTGATACCATGTCAAATAACCGATTATCCCAAAAGCTTAAGCTTTTAGGATAGGCCACATCAATGATTTTATATTATTTCTAACAGTAACAACGCAAACTAACCAGCGGTACTACGATCCTCTTCGGTGCATATCGAAAAAATGAGTTTTGCAGCAGTATTAAATCGTTGGGCACGAGTTGTAAACAATTGCTCAAGACCAGCTGATTGTCTTGCTTGGATGCTATCAGAACAATGAAAAAATATATGCCAATCATCCTAATTATATTATATTGTTCACAAATTGGACAAATCAATGCACATGGAACACACCTATTTTGAAGTCGAGTACGAGTTGGAACACACCCTTTACAAATCCTCCAAAGAAGGTGTTTTGCTTTCAGAGGAGCTTGTATTTTTCATATATTGTTCCATTGCTCTTGGCTGGTCGATATCTCCCTCTTTCCTATAGAATCAAGCAACAAATTATAACCGCTTTTAACACTATATTGACCATGCATACTATCATTCCAAACAAGTTGATCCTCATCTACCATATCAAGTAATGGAATATCAAGAATGCAATTAACAATATCCGGAGAAAACAAAGATTCAATTTTCTCTTTATCCCACTTTTTCTCATTTGGCAACATGAGATCAATAATATTTACGTTGTGCGCACCTTGTAGTTGTGGTGAAAGCACCCAAGCACCATCACATTCTCTCAACCAAGGATCATTCTTTTACTAGATCCTTCATTTGAAATGATCATTCCTTTTTGGGTAATAATATACAAACTCTTTTCCCTTCCATATTATATTATAAACTCTTGCGTTGATTAAGAGATATTAAAACGATTACATAATTATATATTAGTTTGAATACCTTTACCTCTAATTCTTTCATATAATTGTTATTCTTTTTGTTATTTAGTTTGAATATTTTAATAAAATATATTAAAAAAATGATTTTTTTTAAATAACATTTATATATTAATTTGCATATTATGATGCTAAATATTTGAAATTTAAAAGATGGACAGAAATTTAAGATTCGCTTATCCTTCCAATTCTTAGGAGATAGAGACTTTAGTGATCTAAAATTTGGTCCGAAGATAATCAAGTGATTTTTTAAGTTTTTTGTTGGTAACAATTTAGTCTTTGAGGATGCGTTTGATTCGCTAAAAAATGAGGGACAGGACATGATAAAAATAGTTGTCCAGTGTTTGATTTAGAAATGAAAAAAAGAACAGCACAAATAATTGTACCGGGACAAAACAACTCCCCACTTTTTTGTTACCTGCTAAAGTGGGGGACAACATTTTGTCCAGCGGACAAATAAATGGAAAATCCTATTTTATCCCTAGGTTTTCTTGCTTCTTCACGTACGCACTATGCAATATTCTCAAACCTGTGCACTGACCTCCATCTCTCTGAAAACCTACGAAGCCTCCATCTCTCATATCTATCACTCTATCAGATAAACATACTTTACTCTTTCTCTTTCACTTCCATACTTTGTACAGTATTTATTCAAGTCACTGTCACTATAGTTTTGCTGATTCATTCACGTTATAGCAAAAATCACACAAGAAGGAACTTGTTTGGTGTGGTCCAACGTACTGGACATTGTTCATCTATGATGCAATTTTTTTAATAAAAGAAAATATTTTCACATCTTCAAAATTTTATTTCGTATCAGTGTGCAAAACCAATCATTGCACATCAAAAAGGACATTATAGTAAATTTTATATTATTTTGTCCAATATTTAACATATCAAACAAGGTACAGTACAAAATTGTTTGTCTTGTGCAGTGATCATCAAATAGAGTACAGTACAAAAAATTGTCTTGTAACTCAGTCACTTGTCCAGTACTGTTCTGTCCTGTAACCATCTTTTTGCAGATCAAACGCACCCTGAGTGTTTTATTTTATGTAACAATTATAGGTTCTAATGGTTACAATCCGAAAACTTTAAGGAACATCAAGTGGATTTCAATTAGAGATTAAACTTGGATACTCCTAATCTGTATATTAATTTTGATTTAATCCACCATAGTTGACAATTATACTTTTAATTTAGAAATTTAAGTATTAAAAATATTAATCAAAAAGGATAATTTAATTTAATATGTCATTCAGTTTAACTTAAAATGTCAGTTTTAAATATTGCATAAATCATATACATAGCAGGTGTAATCAGTTTGGTTTTATTCGATTTTTAGTCAAAAGAATGTCTGAAATGATAAAATCTTCGCCAATTGGTTCGATTTTTAGTGTTTTTTAAAAATAAAATCTTTGATTTATCGGTTTATAATGATTTTTTTTTTGAATTTTTTTTATTTAATAGCCTAGCAACTCGAAATTCCACCTTTAAGATGGATAAATAAGCCCTACATATAAAATGTAATTGTCCTACCAATTAAGCTAAGCTCACAGGACTTTGAAAAAATATATTAATCATGTATATTTTCTACTATAATTTTTTTGTGTATTCATTGCTATCAATTTTTCAAACTATAATTTTTTCATACAAACTATTTCATGCTCTCTATTTTTCAAACAACTTCAAATTAAATAATTTATACAACACTTACTCAAAACTAAATAAATTTAACATAATTGTATTTCGTCATTTTTATTAAATTTTGAGTTAATTTCTTATAATTTTCTAAGAAATTTGAGTTAATTTCGTTTAAAACTTCCACGTGACACCCTCCCAAGTTGTCCACTTATGCAAATTTACTAGCTACATGGACAATTTAAACTGAAATTTGACTAAGAGAACTAACTTGAAACTTTTTAAATTTAACGGAGCAAATTGAAACCTAAAATAAACGTAAATGACCAAATATATAATGAGTCTTGCTAACTAGTATTCCGAGCACTAGTTAAAGAATTAAAAAGAGAAATAAAATTGAAGTTTTGCATTGAAACTCTAAAATTTAGACTTTTGTTGTATTGACTACACTATTTTTAAGAAAAATTACTAAATTTGAATCTTTAACAAATGTCTTTAGAGCTCTATTTAGCATTTGCCATATAATTAAGCCTAAAATAAAGTGTAAATTCATGATGAAAAGATTATTACTAATGAGATATTTTAACGTATAAGCTATTACTCCCTCCGTCCCAAAATAAATGACTCAGTTGACCACATTCACGTTTGCCAACGTACAACTTTAATCGTTAATATCTTTAATTATGTATTATTAAAAATTATAAAAATTGTATATTTTGAAAAATACTCGTCGAAACAAATCAAACAATATCTCATATGGTAATATTTATATGTACATATTAGTAGAAAAATATGGTCAAAGCAGATCATATGAATAGTACCTAAAGTCAAACTTAGGTCGTTTATTTTGTGACAGACGAAGTATTAGTTACTACGTTTATTGGGAATCAGATTTCCTGCTGTCACAGCAGGGTGCTGTAACAAATCTTAGCCGTCCGATTTTTAATCGATAGTTGAGATCATTTTACTTTATAAAATTGTATTTTAAATTTGAACATTCTGATCTCTAACGATCGAGATTCAAAACCGCGTGAAACTGCATGTAAAAGGCACAACAACAAATCTAGATCCCGTTTATTAATAGGGAAATTCTATGGTGAAGTCATTCAATTGACTTTTTTGGTGAAGTTATTAATCTAGCCAATAAGAAAGTAATGTTGACTTAATCAATGCCACATAGGATTTTTGGTGAAGTTGTTTAGGCCTTGTATGATCTTTTGACTGTTTGTGACTCTTTGTAGACTCTGGTAGTCCACTCGTGCACACCTTGTGCTAGGGTGGCTTGTTAATTTATATATATCTCATTTTGGCTTGTTCAAAAAAAAAAAGTATTTCTTCATCTTTCTGTCATTGTTGCCACTTCATCTTCTACTCGCCGCCGCCGTGGCAGCCGCCTCTCTCCGTCCGTTCAAGCGGTTGCGCTCTTCCTTGCCTCGCCGCCGGAGCAAACTTTACCGTCCCACCGCGCGGCCGCCGTCATGATAGAAAACATTATTAAGTCCATCTCAATACCACCATCAAAATCATTGGAAAAATAATCTATGAATCTTATAGCAAAATTGTTATGTTATGTTGATTAATACAAAAGATTGAAATTGTTTTTGAAAATATCAGAAAGATTGAAGATTGAAACAGAATCTGGTAAGAAGCAGAACATGTATGTAGGATGTAGCAGATTAAACGACCGGTGAGACAGTTGCGGTGGCGTTGACGAAAAGAAGAGGAAAGAGGCAACAATAACAGAAGGATTGTCGCCGCCGTTGTGAAGGATAGAAAGGGGGGGTGGTGGCGACGGAGATATGAAAAGTGAGAGACGACAGCGCTGAAGAAGATGAAAGGATCCGAGAAAACGCAGCTTAATTCTTTTTTTTTTTTTCAATAAAATAAATCTTGTGTTTTTTAACTTTTTTATTAAATAAAATATTTAATTATACCCTTTTAATTTTAATTTTTTTGAAACATTTACGTAGTAATTTTAAATATATACTAACAATATACTATATTAAACTACAACTAAAAAAATTTAACTTGTCTTCATCAATGTTAATAATATTAAAAATCTCATACCCTTAAAAAATATACAAAAACAAAAAAAATAGAAAGAAAAAAATTTAGTTAAAAAAATCTACACATAAAAATAAAAATAGAAATATATTTTTCTTCTTAATAACTAACCACAACAAAAAAGGAGGTCAAGTAGTTATCAATTAACTAAGTTCAATAAAAAAGAGATTAAATAGTGATCTATATTTGCACAATAGAGAATATCGATCACACAAACGCTAGTTTATATATAAAAAAAAAGTTATAAGAAATTAAAAAATAAAAATAAAAAAATCTAATAAAAGAAGATACATGGGAAAAAAAGAAAATATTTGTCCAACTTATATATAAAAAATAAATAAATATTATCTCGATAATGAAAGATTAAGAACAGAACATAAAAAACAAAAACTCAATATATTAAAAAAGATTACTACTAAAAAATATAATTTGTCCTAATAACAATGTATTAAAAGTAATTGCTATAAAGCTTACTAATTTGTCCTCGTCAATTTTAATAATATTTCAAATCTTATATCCTTCTAAGTAAAACTCAATATATGGAACAAAAACAATAGCTTTATATAAAAAATTTAAAAAATATAGGAATATAAAAAATACGCAATTTAAATTCTACTTTAATTTTTATAATTTTTAAGTCATTAACTTCAACATGAGTATAACTCTAAGTCAAAGACTAAGGATGATATAGTGTTTCAGTTGAACCAAAGTATAATTTTAAGTAAAATTTTACGTTATTTTTATAATTTTTAAGTCACTAACTTCAGTCGGGGTATAATCTTCGATACAAAACTAAAGTTGATAGTGTTTCATTTGAACTAGAGTATAACGCTCAGTCAAAGACTATGGTTAATAGCGCTTCAGTTGAAACGGAGTATAATATTAGATCAAATTATACTATATTTTATAATTTTACTTTATTTTTGTAATTTTAAAATGATTAAGTATAATCTTAAGTCAAAAACTAAGGTTAATAGTGCTTCGGCTAAATCAAGGTATAATCTCAGGTTAAATATTATTTTTAAATTTTACTTTGTTTATAGAATTTTTAAGTCTTTGACTTCAATCAAAGATAAATTTTATTTTTAAATTTTAATTTATTTATAACAATCTTTTGTCATGTATTTGTTTAATTTATCATTGATGAAAATGAATTCTTCTGTTGTTTATAAAAATTATTTGTGAATGCAAATACTCATTAATTTTTTCTTGATATTTAAGTTTAATATTATACTAAATTAGAAATTTTATTTAGAATAAAATATTTATAAATTTGTTATAAAATATTTTTAAAATATAAGTGAACTATTTTGTAGTTTCAAGTAAAATTTATTAAATGAATAGATTTATTTTTTAAAATTTTTAAGTCATTAGTCTTTGACTGATATTTATACTCAGGTTGAAGTTAACGACCTAAAAATAATATAACTAAAGTAAAATTTGAAAATAAAGAATTATTTGACTTAATATTATTCTCTGGTTCAACTGAAGCACTATTAATTATAGTCTTAGAATGCAGATTATACTTCGGTTCAACTGAAACACTATGAACCCTAATTTTTGACCGAGTGTTAAACTCCGATTGAAATTAATGACTTAAAAATTATATAAATAAAGTAAAATTTAAAAAAGAATTATAATATGACTTAAGATTATACTTCGATTCAATTGAATCAGTATTAACCATAGTCTTTGATGAGAATTATATTTCAGTTCAACTGAAGAACTATTAATCCTAGCTTTTGACTTGGAGTAATACACGGGTTGAAGTTAATGACTTAAAAAATCTATAAATAAAGTTAAATTTAAAAAGAATGTATAATTTGACTTAAATTATACTCTGGTTAAACAGAAACACTCTTATGCATAGATTTTGACTGAGGGTTATACTCCGATTCAACTGAACCACTATTGATCATAGTTTTTGGCTGATGATTATATCCTGGTTGAAGTTAATGAATTAGAAAGTATATCAAATGAACTAAAATTAAAAAATAAAGTATAATTTGACTTAAGACCGTACTCTGATTCAATTCAAGCATTATTAACCATAATTTTTAACTTTAAGGTCAAGTCACTAATCTGACCAAATAAGAAGTCAAATAATCTTAGGTCCAATTATACTTTATTTTAATCATTTTTAAGTCATTAACTATAAGTGGAGTATTTTTAAATTTTACTTTATTTTAATATATTTTATTTTAAAATTGATTTTGAATCAAAATCGACTTACACATGTGTATTCTAGAGGTAAAATTACACTTAAAGGTAGAAGATTTTAAATATTATTTATATTGATAGGACAAATTAGGTATTTTAATAATAATTACTTTTAATATATTGTTATTAGTAGATATTTCTATTTTTATGCGTAGATTTATTCAACTAAAAATTGTAATTTTTTATCTAATTTTTTTTATAATAATAATATTTTTTTATATTAATGGAATTCCTATTTAAGAATGGGAGATTACTTATCAAAAAAAAAAAAATAGAAGATTTCAAATTGATGAGGAAAATTAGCACTTTAGTAGTAATTAATTTTAATATATTTTTAGTAGATATTTCTATTTTTATTCGTAGAATTCTTCAACTAAAATCATTACAGCACAGCCAAACAAAATTATATAAGTACGGAGTGCAAAACTTAACAAAAATTCAACACAGCTAAGTGGTTAATTGATGTGCTTAAGAGATGGTAATTCACCAAAAATTGCAACCTGCACCATTGCAAGGATTGAAAAACATGTCAGCCACTACACATGTGAATAAGTGCTGATACTAATTGCGTTATGCGCCATTTATAAGATCAGCGTTGATAAAAAAGATATTAAATGAATCATCATCTTGAACCTTCAGTTGGGTCACTTCGACCCGGTTTAAACCCGTGATACCAGTGTAAAATTCGGCGGTTTCAGGTCATATAAACGTCGAAAATAACAAATAATTATGCAGAAATATCACAAAAATCATTTACAATACATTCATAATTTTAATTTTGATTCAAATGGTCTAAACCAAAAAATCTAAAATTAAAATTTTCAATTGGCGGCATTCTTCATTCTTATTACACCACACATCGTTTCTATTTCATTTTCCTTCACTTTGCTATTTCATTGTGCTCACTGTTGACGCTAATCGTTATGATGTTGTCTCAATTTCTTAGTTGTGTGGATGGGTTACTGAATCTTTTATCATGGGTGATTGAGGGTTGTGTTTCAGGGATTTGTTTAATTTGTTGAATGGCGATTTGCCAATTTGGAGGATATTGGAACCGCCGCTGGAATGGCCAAAGGGGCGGCAACGGCGAGAGAAGAAGATGAATAGGAAAATTGAGAAATATTGAAACCATTTCCTTTTTTTTTTAATCAAACAAATACTTAACAAAAATACAAATGGTTAATTTTTAATCTCAACCCTTAAATTTGTTTTCACATCCATACTTTTAAATTATGATTCATAATAGACCATATATTGGATTAATGTATTGTAACATTTTACCTATGATCCTATATGGCATTGACTAAGTCAACAATGCTTTTTTATTGGCCAAATTAATAACTTCACCAAAAAAGTCAATTAAGTGACTTCACCATCTCCCTTATTATT
Organism: Trifolium repens; assembly: GCA_030408175.1. Taxonomy (NCBI): domain Eukaryota; kingdom Viridiplantae; phylum Streptophyta; class Magnoliopsida; order Fabales; family Fabaceae; genus Trifolium; species Trifolium repens. The sequence continues at coordinate 15,911,131 of CP125839.1, read as the reverse complement.
ATTAATAATGTACTAATAAAAGAGATTTAAAAGGGAAAACCAACTACTTGCTTTCTGATTGAGGTCTCCTCTGCTCCAAATTGTTGAGCAAGAAATCAAACAAAACAAAACCCACAGATAATTTATCTCCGTCAGTTCACCCAACCACTGTACATCATCTCATCACTCCACATATCTTCATGACTTCATTCATGTAACCAAATTCAATCTCTGACTTTGGCAGAATCAAAACCACTACAAAATCCTCTCTCATATTTATTACCTCATTTCCTTTTACCTATGCTCACAATTAACTTGACTTTCTCAAAAACTCAACCTCATCTCTTCCCCAATAAATGACCAAACATTAATATTCTACACATACATTGTAGATACATACATGTACTCGATCAGGATTGTCTGTTGTACAACATTCACACTGTTTCACGCAGAAGTAAATCTGAACTGTTTATTTAAAATCGGACGATCTAGATCATTTACACAATCAAATAATCTGAACTATTTATCAGATCAGACAGTTCAAAGGTGTAACTGCGTGACGTTATAAAGGAAATCCTTTTCCTACATGTACCATACATCATAAACCAAATTAACCAATCAATCTTTACTTTCACAGCAAGGCATGTGAGATGTAAGAATATGAATATACCAATGCATGCATGCAGATCAGTGCTATGAATGGATCATTTTTTCTCTTAATTTTCTGCCACCACGCGTCTTCTCACAATCCAAGAACAACTACCACCGCATTCCAAACTCTTCAACCAACTCAATTAATTTCACATTTTGTCTTCATTCATTTTATTTTACCTTATTATAGTACTCTACCAATGAGTTCATTTTTACTAAATTTGTGAACTTTTTTCAAAAACTACATCACACCCAAAATTGGCATCAACAATGAAAATATTAACACTTTTTCTCTTGTGCTTCTTCTCTTCTATTCTATTAGTCTTTTGCAATGAAAATGAAAAAACCACTTTGAAAGTGCTTTTAGAAGTGAAATCTTCTATTGTGAAAGACCCTGAAAATGTTCTCATTGATTGGTCAGAAAACAATACTGATTATTGTACTTGGAGAGGAATTTCTTGTGACTCGGTACATGGTGTGGTTGGACTCAACCTGTCTTACTCGTCACTCACTGGGTCAATTTCTCCATCAATCGGTCTTTTACAAAACTTACTCCACCTTGATCTTTCATCTAACCATCTTGTGGGTCCCATTCCACCTTCTCTTTCCAACCTCACTAAATTAGAATCTTTGCTGCTCTTTTCCAACCAACTCACAAACCACATTCCAAACGAGTTAGGCTCAATACTGAGTCTCCGAGTTTTACGACTCGGTGACAATGAACTCAGTGGCGAAATTCCATCTTCTTTAGGCAATTTGATCAACCTTGTTAGCCTTGGTTTAGCTTCATGTAAACTCACCGGTTCGATTCCACCTCAACTCGGTCAACTCACTGAGTTACAAAATTTGATCCTGCAAGACAATGAGTTAACAGGTCCGATTCCATCCGAGTTAGGAAACTGTTCAAGCCTCATAATCTTCTCTGCAGCTGACAACAAACTCAATGGAACAATCCCAACTCAACTGAGTCAACTCAAAAACCTCCAAGTTCTCAACTTTGCCAATAACACCTTAACAGGGAAAATTCCGAGTCAACTCGGTCAAATGAAAGAGCTTAATTATCTCAATTTAATGGAAAACAAACTTGAGGGTCACATTCCACCATCTTTATCTCAATTGGGTAACCTTCAAAATCTTGACTTGTCCATGAACAAATTCAATGGAGGAATTCCAAAAGAGTTCACAAACATGCATCAGTTGAAATATTTAGTTCTTTCTGGAAACCCTTTAAATGGAATATTTCCACCAACTTTATGTTACAATGCAACAAATTTGGAGCATTTAATGATATCTATGAGTGGACTTTTTGGTAAAATTCCATCTGAATTGAATCAATGTAAATCATTGAAGCAAATAGATTTATCAAACAATTCTCTCAATGGTACAATACCTATTGAGATTTATAGTTTGGTAAATTTAACTGATCTTATGCTTCATAACAATAGTTTAATTGGTTCAATTTCATCTAACATAGGGAATTTAACCAACATGCAAACACTTGCATTGTATCATAATAAGTTTCAAGGTGTTTTGCCTAAAGAAATTGGAAGGCTTGGAAAGTTGGAAATTTTGTATCTTTATGATAATCAATTTTCTGGTGAGATACCTTGGGAAATTGGTAATTGTTCAAGATTACAAATGGTTGATTTTTTTGGTAACCATTTTGGTGGAAGAATTCCAATTAGTATTGGAAAGTTGAAAGATTTGAATTTTCTTCATCTTAGGCAAAATGAGTTTGTTGGTGAAATTCCAGCTACACTTGGGAACTGTCATAAGCTGAATGTTCTTGATTTAGCAGATAATAAGCTCTCTGGTGGAATTCCTGCAACATTTGGTTACCTTAAAGATTTGAAGTTGTTTATGCTTTACAATAATTCTCTTGAAGGTGGTATTCCTAGACAAATGGCGAATGTAGCAAATTTGACAAGAGTTAATCTTTCGAATAATCGGTTGAATGGAAGTTTGGTTCCATTGTGTAGCTCTAGAGAGTTTCTTTCTTTTGATGTTACAGGTAATGAATTTGATGGTGAAATTCCTTCAAATTTGGGAAATTCTTTGTTTCTTGATAGGTTAAGATTAGGAGATAACAAGTTTTCCGGTGAAATTCCGAGGACATTGGGGAAAATCACTGATTTGTCATTGTTAGATCTTTCAGGAAATTCACTCATTGGACCAATACCAGGTGAACTATCTTTGTGTAGCAAATTAGCTTCTGTTGATTTAAGCAATAATCTTCTTTTTGGTCATATACCATCATGGCTTGGAAATTTGCCTAAGTTAGGAAAACTTAATCTTGCTTTTAATCAATTTTCTGGTCCTTTTCCACTGAGATTATTCAAGTTACCTATGTTGTTGATTCTTTCCTTGAATAACAATTCTCTTAATGGTAGTCTACCAAATGGTATCGGCGATCTTGAATCGCTTAATGTACTAAGACTTGACCATAATAATTTTAGTGGACCAATCCCTCATGAAATAGGTAAGTTGAGAAATCTTTATGAGCTTAATCTCTCTAGAAATGTCTTTAGTGGTGACATACCGAATGAGATCGGAAATCTTCAAAATCTTCAAGTCGTTTTAGACCTCAGTTACAATAATCTCTCTGGTCAGGTTCCATCTTCTATCGGCACATTGGCGAAATTGGAAGCACTTGATCTGTCTCACAATCAACTCGCTGGTGTAGTTCCTCCAAACATCGGCGAAATGATTAGCTTGGAAAAGCTTAATGTGTCTTATAATAGCTTTCAAGGTGCATTGGATAAGAAGTTCTCTCGCTGGCCATACGACGCGTTTGTAGGAAACATTCATCTTTGTGGAGCATCTCTCGGTAGCTGCAACCATGGCGGAGCTTCTCGAATTAAGCTATCACGGTTAAGTGAGACATCAGTTATCATAATCTCTGCCATTTCAACTCTAGCTGCAATTGCACTACTTATTCTTGCAGTAAAAATCTTCTTGAGAAATAGGCAAGATTTTTTGAAGAAAGACAGTGAATTAGCCTGCATTTTCTCCTCCTCTTCGTCAAAAGCGCAGAAACGGCCATTGTTCCCTACAGGTGGACGGCGAGAATTTAGATGGGAAGATATCATGGAAGCTACAAACAATTTGAGTGATGAATACATAATCGGTTCCGGAGGTTCCGGAACAGTCTACAGAGTTGAATTTCCTACCGGCGAAACCGTAGCTGCCAAGAGAATTTCATTGAAAGATGAATATCTCTTACATAAAAGCTTTCTAAGAGAAGTGAAGACATTAGGGAGAATTAAGCATAGACATTTGGTGAAACTTATTGGTTGTTGTACCAATAGAAACAAAGGAAATGGTTGTAACCTATTGATATATGAGTATATGGAAAATGGAAGTGTGTGGGATTGGTTACATGGAAATGCTCTAAAGTTAAAGAGAAACCTTGATTGGGAAACAAGGTTCAAAATTGCTTTAGGGTTAGCTCAAGGAATGGAGTACCTTCATCATGATTGTGTGCCAAAGATCATTCATAGGGACATCAAATCTAGCAACATATTGTTAGATTCTAATATGGATGCACATTTGGGAGATTTTGGATTGGCAAAAGCTATCATTGAGAGTCATGATTCTAATACTGAGTCTACTTCTTGTTTTGCAGGATCTTATGGTTACATTGCTCCAGGTATTTATCGATTAATACCACTGATTTAAATTGTTTTGGTTTAAATATGTTTTTCGTCTATACAAATATACCATTTTTTATTTTTAATTCTCGTAAAAAAATGTTTTTGATCTTTGCAAATATACAACTTTATGTTTTTAGTCCTTGCTATTTTGTTTTAGTCGGTGCAATGCGATATTAATTCCTATTGAAAATTGGTCCATATCATAAACAAAAAATATTTTTACAATGACTAAAAGCGAAAAATGGTATATTTGTAGGGACGATATATTTAAACCAATTGTTTTTATTCCCCTAATATTGTTTGAGTTTAATTTTGATACACCGTTAGTTTAAATTATTTTACATTTTCAACGAATTACAACCAATTATATGTTTAACGATTATGATTGATTGATAGTATAAAAAATCATAACACCGTCAATCTATATGAATTAAATTTATATTAAATTTTTGCTCAACTATTAACACATGATTTATATTTGGTTATTTTTTAGAGTTTGGATACACTCTAAAGTCAACAGAAAAGAGTGATGTTTACAGCATGGGAATTGTGTTTATGGAACTTGTTAGTGGTAAATTACCAACTGATGCATTATTTAGAGGAGGTATAGACATGGTGAAATGGGTGGAGATGCATATTGACAAGAAAGGAATTGAAAATGAAGAACTTATAGATTTTGAGCTCAAACCACTTTTACCTTGTGAAGAATTTGCTGCATTTCAAGTTCTTGAGATAGCTTTACAATGCACAAAAACTGCACCACAAGAGAGACCATCATCAAGGCAAGTATGTGATCTTCTTCTACATGTTTCCAAGAATAAAAAAGTGGAGTTTAAGAAGATGAATTTGGATTCCTACAACTGAGATTATTTCCATGTGATTGAAGATTAAGAGTTTTTCACTTTTACTATTTTGATTAATATATGCTCCTGGTCTTGATTTCAATTAGTGGTTGTAGTGTTTGAATTTCAATATGTAAGTTTTATTTCAAGATTACTTCAATATGGTTAAGATTAATGAATACTAGAAAGTTTGTCTAATATTTCATGTTTGCATCCTTTTCACAATTATCTATTAATTTGCTATCTATTATTGTTAATAAACAACTATGATTTTATAATTGGTTAAGCTATGTTTTTCTTCAATTATCACCAAAGATATAATTTTGGTAATGTCTTGATTATGTGTAGAAGATTAATAAGTTGTGAGATTTTGTCATATGTATGAATCTATGTATATTAATGGTATTAACATATGAAGCATATGAAGCACACGCATCTAGCATTAGATGTGTTCCCGCATCTGGCACGCGTCAGTGTCCTATACCCGTATGACATTCGTGCAACATGTTTCTGAAAAATCAGATAATTAAGTGTTGGAACACAACACTCTAACACTATCTTCACACAATATAGGCTCAGCACGCGCACAACAAAGAACTCTGATTTGAGCATGATAGACTCAAATTGAGCTTAACCCTTGTGCTAGGCTCAATAAGCGCAGATTGCGCTTTTCACAATTATCTATTTGTTTCCTGAGAATAAGTTCACTTAACATACGTATATAAAAGGGAAGTTATCATTAATCCATATGGATGTCTGCAGTGCAGTTCGTTGTTAGGCAAAAACTCATTAAAAATAGATAATCTGGTCCAATTTAAAATTAATATTACAAAGACAAATTTGCTGTAAAATATAATATAATATATATTACACATTAATATACCGAATGAAAATTATCGATTATATTTGAAACATATAAAAATAGTAAATAAAAGTTAAACTTAAACTAATAAATAGTAATATAAAAGTAAAAATCAACAAATAAAAGGTTAACGCAATATATATATATATATATATATATATATATATATCAAACTAATAAATATAAATATGTATTAAATATGCCCACCAAAAAAAAAAATATGTATTAAATATAAGTATGCGATATCAATAATGAATTGGTCCAAATGGTAAGGGCTTGGTCCCTTTAATCATTTGGTCAGGGGTTCGATTTCTGGTTCATGCATAGGGAGAAAATTCGGTTGGGAGGGGAGAACCCACTTTTTGTGCCCGACAGGTTTTTATTAGTCATCGCTATTAGTGGTGGAAACTTCATACCAATATTATAGTATAAAAAAAAAAAAAGATATATAAGTATGCGATTTGAATCGATTTTAAAAAATCAATCTAAAATTCTATCCAACTCAATCTTGCGGGTTTCACAAATGGAAATTCAAACAAATTAAAAAAGGGTTAATAGGCTTTTACCCTCTGTAAAGTAGGCGAGTTTTGCATTACCCCCCTATAATTATTGTTTTTCAAATTACCCCCTGCAAAATTTATTTTTTTGATTTACCCCCCTTTTGCTGGTGTGGCAGGAAAAAAAAACAGAATAACCGATTTTAAAAATAACACTTTTTAAATCGGTTGAACAAAATAACCGATTTAAAAAGTGCATCCAAGGGGGTAAATCAAAAAAATAAATTTTGCAGGGGATAATCTCAAAAAAAAAAAATATTATAGGGGGGTAACGCAAAACTCGCCTACTTTGCAGGGGTAAAAGCCTATTAACCCATTAAAAAAATAAAACATTTGTCAAAAAAAAAAAAAATTAACGGTTTTCTATTGTAATTTGGACCGATTTAAATTTGAACACTCATATTCATGCAACCTAAGATGCTTATAGATGAAGGAAAAAAAATTAGACCTTGTATTTTTTGAAAAATGGATTTCCTACATATTTACAAATTTGAGCCATTCAATTTAAATCAACAAATAAGATTAATTAACTATGTATTTAATCTGGAACATTCAATCTAATTTTTTTTTATTAAAAAGAAACGATATTCATTCATTCATTCAAATCAGTATAGTACATCAATCGAGATCATTACATATTCAAATTCGCTAAAAACTAAAAACGATGAATCTGCGAACAAACTCGCAGCATCCGAATTAATACCATAAAACGGCTTAATATCTATAAATATGACAATGCCTACGATTGATTCGAGAAATGGTGAGAAACTTTAAGGTAGTCGATCCTAGTCCTATTTTTTGGTGGTGAAAATGGTAAAACCACCCCTAATCAAACAAATTAATGCAAAGTAATAAAGTAGAAAGTGATCCACATCAAATATATTAAGTGAATATTAATTTTAAGGTACACAAAGACGCTCTCTTTTTTTATGTAATTTCTCTTTTCCTTTATTATTACTTAACAACCCCACAATCTCAACGGCTCAAAACACAACGTCTCCAAAACTATCCCTAATCACACACTATTACATTACATACGTTACACCCTTTGTTTATGTTATTAGAACCTCACACCTTTGTTTTCTTTCTTTCTTTCTATTTCTATTCTCAAAATCAAACGCTTGTTCCATTTTTAGCCACACCACATTATCTCTCATTTCCAATTTAGATAAAAACCAAAAAATAAGAAAGAAAAAACAACAAACAACGTTGAAATAAAAACAAAACAAAAACATAAAAAAGAAACTACCTTATTTTTGTGTGTGATTCATTATTCGTATCTGTTACGCTTTGAAATCTAATTATAGTCAAAGAAAACGAGAATGAGGTAATGTTGATTTCTTTAGCATTTACTATAATCTTTAAACATGTTCTTTCTTTTCTTGTAATAACGATTCTTTTGTTTTTTCGTTTTTTGTTTCTCTTCTCCTCTGTTTCACATTGCTCTGTTTTTTTCCTCTGTTTTTTGAGTGTTTTTGAAGAAGAGAAAATGATGTATATGATGATGAATTTCGTGAGATTTCAATGTTTTCGAAATCTTTATCCCTTTATCTAAAAAGGGTTGTTTTGATTTCAGGTTAAAGAAAACCCAAGTTACCAAACCCTCTTGAAAGTTTGAAGAAAAAACCCAGAAAAACAGAGAAACAAAGAGAAAAGAAACTGAAAATATGGCAACTTCTGGAGTTGAAATTGCTTCTTCTGCACCGTTTGATTGTGTTTTAAGGGACCGTAATCATCGTGATGTATGCAGAGAAAGTAGCAAAGTTAAAGCTACACATGTTGCTTTTCAAAGAAACATTAAGAATTTTGTCATGGATCATCTTAACACGTGCATTTCCATGTCTGATTCTTCAACAACAAATGAAAACAACATCAACAACAACAACAATGATAGTCAAATGAATAACAACAAACTTGCGAGGATTCGTTTGACAAGAAACAATCATAACAACAATGATAAGGGTGATAAAGATGAATTAGCCTTGGCTTCAATGATTAGCCCGAAACATTCGCGGCTTCTTGATCGATGGGCTGCGAGACAAGCTCGTGAGATGGTGTCAACATTGGAGAATGAAGCTGAGTTGTTGTCGATTGAAGAAAACACACACAAAAGCAACAACATTCCTATATCTTCGGAGACATCTAGTTCTATCTCGGATGAATGCTCATCGGAGATATCGAACCTTGGTGCATCTTCCCTTGTTCAGATATGGGAAAAGAGGCTTAACAAATCGAGTGGATCGAAACCGAGTACTCCAATGGAGAAAACAAGTCCGAACGATGGTACTAGTGCTGCTACTTGCAACAATGAGAATGAGTTTGTTGTGGAAGAACAAAGAGGGCCGGAATTAGGATTGTGTTTTGAAGGACAGTTATCAGGGAACGAAGAATCGTTTTCGATTTCATCGTTCCCTGATTGGGAATCTGATAAGACAGGTGATCAAAGTAGGTCTTGTTCAAGAGATCAAAGTAGGTGGTGTTCGTCGGAGAGTGATAGAGTTAGTGTTGCTGAAATCATAAAGAAACTCACTGCAACGAGTCAAACGCAGAGCCCACCTCCGTATTTTGCCGATGAAAATGACCATGAAGTGAGTGGTAGTAGCACTAGGGAATGCTCTCCTTGTAGAGATTTTGTGCCTGAACTTCCAGATCAGAGAGTTTTTCCTCAGGTAACTTGTTTACCAAGAATTAGGGGGCGCCAAGCGTTCAATGATTTGCTTATGCAGTTGGAGAATGATAGGCATGGTGAGCTTAAGAACCTGGCTGAGCGTGGAACGGTCTCCAAGTTCGCACAAAGAGGTCGCATTCAGGTAAAAATAAAAGGGGAGTGAGTGATTCTTATTTTTCTTATGCATATTTTTTTTGTACTAATGATTTATATTCTGCGCATCAAACGGGCCCTTTGTGTTTGTGTCAGAGGTTTTAAATTCTGTGCATCAAATATGACTAATACGGTCTCAATTGTTGTCGAGTCATAAAAAATTCTGTTGTCATGGCCTGAATAACGGTCTTGAACCTTTTTTTCAAAACCTCGCTTCTGTCCGGTTTTTTTACCTCATTTTGTGTCAATCTGTGTATGAATGCAGGCATTGCTTCGACTTAAATTATTACAACGTGGCGTGGCAGCTAATAATCTATTACAGAAATCAACATCATCTGAAGTAAACAGACAAGTACAACCACAGGGATCTGCAATTATGCAACTAAGGTTTGTTAATTTCTATAGATATGTCAACTTTCTTATTCCTTTCGTGGTTGATACAATAATTTCGCTGGACAAGTTTTGTTAATGCGAGATCTATAATTGTTCGCGGTATTAGTTTCAATAACATGAACACATCAACATTCATCATAATTAATTAAGGATATTGAATCTCTTATATCCTTATAAATGCAGGGAAAAATTTAGCACTGCGGTTGAACAAAAAAGTACAGTCCAGACAGAAGTAGCTAACGCACAAAATACTCGCAAGGAGATTGTGAACAACATCACACAATTGGAAAACTCTTCCATTGCTGCTCAAATCAGCAAAGACACAAGCAGCCAGGTTCCTCATGGTACTGCCAGTCACTCCTTCAAATCGACACAAAAGTCGGTGTCTCAAACTAGAGACGAAGATGGTCCGAGTTCAAATGCCGTGTCTCAAGAAACATGTTTTAAAGCTCAGCATGATTACTTCAAGGAAACTGCAGAACCAACTACATCAATGAATGATTCAAATGCTAATGAGAAAGCTGAAGAGGAAAATAACCAGCAATATGATGAAACCAGTTATGGTTGTGCATTGGAAGAGGAAGGAAGTAACCAGAACTATGGTGAAAGCAGTTATGAAGAAGAAGTGGAAGAGATTTATGATGAAAATAATCATGACTGGATCAGTGAAATTTCTCGACCGAAGAGCTTTTGGGAAGAGAAAAGACAAGCATGGTATAAAGAAATGCTTGACAATGGTTCTCCAAATGAGGATATTCAAGTGCTTCTTCAAAGGTATAAAATACTTTGATAATTTTTTTCACTTTTTTCCTTTGTATATGTATAAGTGCTTCTTCAAATGATTTTATATATACTTTTAACATTGATCTTAATTCTTAATATATAAGTAAATTATGTTTACAGAAGAACAGTGTCAACTTTCCTTTCTAGTGACTTCCGCGAAAAAATGGATAGATTGATGCAATCTCATAAAGGAACACAAACTCATTTAGTGAGTAATTGCGATGATGATGAAGACAATGAAGGGCTGATGGCATTTTTCCTAGAACGCCTGCATTCTGCAAGAACTCCTCAAGAAAATGGAATAGAGAGAACGGTAGACGAAGAAAAGGAAAGTATAAATGAGGAAGAAGAAAACGAAGAAGAAGACGAGGAAGAGGAGGATGAGGATGATGATGACGACGACGAGAAAGAGCATGAAGAGGAGCTGGGAGGGGAGAGCTTGGTAAGTAGTTTGTATCATGAAGTTGGAGACTATTCTAATCGATCCTCATCATGGAATTATAGAGACAACGAAACTGGTGATGATTTTGATAGAGTTGCTTCTACATCTTCACGACCTTATCAATCTCCGTCTTTCTATCATGATAGTCGGAGAACCTCCCCATCTACCAATCAACACTCAATTGTGAGTTTATCATTCAAATGTAACCTTAAGATAGGTCTACTGCATGATTTTTTTTATATCTTTTCTTAAATACAAAATGGTTGTGCTTACAGGAAATGGATCTCATATATGATATGAGAGGATATATGGAGCAACTTCATCAAGAGATGACTGAACTAAGGAAATCAATAAAGAGTTGCTTGGATATGCAGATGCAGATGCAGTTACAACAATCCAATAACCAAAGGATGCAAACAGGTTTTTATTTATTACTATAAATTTAAACTGTGTCAATAAGACATTCGTACTGCAAAATTGTCAATGCATCATTAGGAATTTCAGATTCTTCATTAGTTTATGAAATTCCAAAACAAAGGAGTAGTTATTGCAGACTAGCTATGCTGTTTCAAAAATCGAATCGGACATCGAACCACCTAGACCTCTAGGTCATGATTCGACTATTTAAATCGCTCTAATCAAGACAAACAGCTAAAGTAACCGAACCATAGACAGTGTCGGTTCAAGGTTCAACCAGTTGAACTATTCCGTTCAGTTTTGTTTTTAAAACATTGGCTTAAATTTGTAACAAGATTAATTTTCTTCATTACAAAAATTAGCTTCTTACTCAATAGTGCATGACAAATTAAATCAATCTGCAAGCTCAGAAAAGAAGAATTTTGCTTCACCCAAAAGGATAATCAAATAAATATTTCTCATACAAGTTTTTTCCATAGGTTACTTCTAACTCAAGCAAATGCATCTACACATTTACTTTTCACTTTCTCAACAATCCTTTACATTTTCAACAAAGTTATCTGTGATAAAGCTGAATATGAGTATAATAGATTATGCTTGTTGTGCTTTTTGCTTCCTCTTAATACCTCATGAAATGTATTAAATATATAACACTTTTACAGTTGAAAAAGAAGAAAAGAAGTCACATAACAAGGCTGGTAAGAAAGGAAACTGCTGCATTTGCTATAAGATGAAAGTTGACTCAGTCCTATACAGGTATATACAATATATGCTTCTAAAAGAACTTAATATTAAATTATTTATTTTCAATTTCAGAACAAAGTAGCACTCATGTTATCAACAACATTTTTTGCAGGTGTGGACACATGTGTGCATGTCTGAAATGTGCCAATGAGTTACAATGGAACAGTGGAAAATGTCCAATATGTCAAGCTAAAATAGACGATGTTGTTCGAGTTTATGTTGATGCTTAGACTGTCTCGATTGGAAGATTATCTTACTTTAGAGGAACCAAATCCTAGTCGTAAAACTTAGTGAACTGCTAATAGAATTCACCATCATACTTGATTTTCTCCTTTTCACATATACATTTCAAGTATATGTTTTTTTTAGGAGAATTTCAGTTGATAAAAATCATTGTACATTTTATAGTTTTAATCTAACCTTTTTCCCTGCTGATATATATGTGTTATGTTCAGTACTATATAACTTAAAGTCAAGTATTCATGTCACAATGATTTAAAATAAAACACAAATTCAGACAAAAGTATGTAGTTAAAAATTGAAACAACAAAAAATTTTCATCACACCCATCAACTAAGATGAAAAGACAAAGAAAATTATACAGAAGGCTGTTTAATGACTCGTTTTTGAAGGATTTTGATACATTAGTTAGTTCTCTTAAATATAAGTGACTAGGATTAGAAACTCCAATAACTTTAGTAAAATATAAGTGACTAACTTGAGTAGGATATAGCTGATATAACTTATCAGACCATGTTTCAAAACCTAGATTCTAAAAGACATGAAGCCAATAGATGTGCAGACATGTTAGCTAATATGGGAAGTGAAGGCATTAGTGGGATTAGCTTCTTTGAGAACCCTCCGGCAAGGGTGAAGCAAATTGTTGAGGATGATTTGAGGGGTGTTTCCTTCCCCCGTTTAATTTCTTTGTAATCTCTTTTTTCTGGGCTTAGGCCCCTTTGAATACAAAAAAAAAAGACATGAGACGCCATAGGATTTGTTGATCTTGCAAAACTAAATACTATTTGCCCTTGCATGAATTGAAAAATTTGTCTTCACATTCATTAAGTTGACTAAAATCAATCATTTAGTCATTATTAATTCATTCTAAACATCAGCTGGAATTCTAGTTGGAAACAATGAACCACAAAGGTGAAGATTTGTGAAAGCACTGCTTCAAATAGTAGCCAAGAAGCTCAATTGTGGCTTTCAAGAGAGGCCCTAAAGCAAAAAAGTTATTTTTTGGTCCAACTTTACCCCGCCCCCTAGTTTCTAAAAAATTATACACTATTCTAGAAGTATACTTCTAGTAGCTAACGCCGTTTTCTTTCTACTAATGTGTAAAATCGTGAAAATTTCATATATATATATATATGAGGTGCCAATTAGTTAAGTAGCAAACGCTGATGATGTAAAATCCTAAAATTTAATGTATGGAGAATGTCAGTTAGTTAAGTAACGAATTATATTCGCTACTTAAGTTGCGGAACGAGTATTTTGGTAATTTCATAGGTAGAACGAGAATACTTAAGGGATGCGAAAATAAGCTCTCCTTGGTATGTACTTCCAAAGTGATATTGAGTGGGAAAAGGTTAGGGATATTTTTTACTTGAAAGCCAGAGAACTGTAGAATCTGGGAATGGATTTAAGTTCATCTATCTTTCTTTAGTACTTTAATTACAATCAAGAAAACTCAGCAACATATAGACTTGCAGAAGAGGATACAATTGCCCAAAAATGTACGCAATAAATAAGAATAAAAAGGACACAATAAATGACAATAAAAGAGGATGCTGCTATAGTAGAGTACATAACTTACCAAGTGGCAAGTGTAAACTACAAACTAGCTTTGGGTAGGAATGTACTATTGGAGATGTACGTAAGTCTTTTATTGTCAATGAATGGCTGCTACTATTTTCCATCAAATGGTCCAAGGAAAGAAATGGAAACTCCATAAAATAGTTTAACTTAAACCACGGTTCTTGAATTAGTAGTTGCAATTATTGCAGTTGGAACCAACACAACAATTCACAGCTAGGTTCCATAATGTGAGTAACCTATGTGAGCTGGTTTGCAAACACACTCTTCATGTATGCTGGTTTTGATTTGATTGTTTTCCAAAAGTTATTGTCGCTTTAAGTGCATATTCATGCACACTATACTCATGCACATGCACATTTCACAAGTCATTGTCCTTAATTTAAGTTGTTTAGTTCAATTATTAAGACGGGAGGGGAGCAAAATTCGTCTAAATAGCCAATTTAGCACCTCTCCAAAATGGAGGAATTGTGAAAAATGCTCGACACAATTGGACTTAAAATTCCTTTTATATAATTGTGAAAAATGTGATTTATATTTTTTTTTCGTCTCGAACCAAACACATGATTTTAAAATTTCTCCCCCTCCCTTTCTTTCGTTGAACTAAATAGACCCTTAAATATTATTGTGCTATATCTCTAGTTTCTTAAAACGGGGTCATGTAAGTCTAGTCAATTGAACTACTGTCTTCTTCTCTTTCGGAGAACTTCACCCTACCATAAAAATGACATTGCCAACTCCTGGTGGTACCCGGCTTGGTATATCAAACAAATAGTGCCCCGGGAGCAAAATCCCTACCCATAATAATGTCAATTATTTCATAATATTCAACAAACGACACAATTAAGTTATTATCAATCACAATCATGTTCTTGTAGGCATTCAATGAACAATTCTCGACACAACTTCTTTGTTTTGCTATATAGCAGAACATCAATATTCAGCTTCAAGAGTTATAGATATTTTGCAGTAGCAGAACATCAACATTCCTTGTTTTACAGTAGCAGAAACAAATAAATAAAAAGAAGCAAAACTTACTTTTAAAGAGAGAAGACATGACTAGAGGCAAGAGTTGCAACTAGGTCTCACAGCACTGACATCAAATCATTCAACTCTTGAAAGGAATAATTGCATAACCTTTCATATTAAGCATTCCATCTTACCCTTCTATTTCACTCCTAAATTATGTAATGTAATTGGTGGAAACCAACCTACATACAATTAAATGATCCACCCAAAAATATTGGCAACATAAATACTCCAAAGAAGATAGTCAAAGAAGCTTACAGAAGCTTTCAAGTTGCACGTATGGTGATCCTATCTGTCTAAATCAGTTTGAATAATCTTTTCAACAACACTTTAGAAAAAGAAAAGTTGAAAATGATATATGAATGACTATGTATTTTAAATAATAACTTTTCCCTTATGTTGAAACCAGCATCTGCATATCAATTTCTCAAGAATTTCTTTTCTATCATCTAACTTTTCTCCATAAACACCGATAGCCAGATCTCACAATCTCACATAACTAGCATAATATCATCTCCACATGTTTTTCAATATTTAGATAAGGATAAGGGCAACATCATACTTAATAAGACTCTAAAATTCTGCTTGCTTTGCATGAATTCTATCTATCTTCTACCTATACTTGAGACAAACATGAACTCTCTAAACATTATATTTCTCAATCTATATCACCCTAGTTTTGCAAAATAGCAAATCATGACAAACAGAAGTTAATTAAACAGGAATATAGGATCATTGATTCGAAAGAAAGAGTAATATGTTTAACAATATATAAAGCTGGAAGTGTGATCCAAATTTCCAATGTCATAACATGTCGGTTATAATTAATGATCTAATATACAAGTTGTTGACCAATCTATATGAAATCAGAACCATTGCAGATAGCATTCCATGATGAAGTTGTTAAAACAAGAAAGAGTAATTACCATAGGATATGAAAAAGAAATCAGCACAAGATAATCACAACTCAACTCAGCAAATCCCTTTCTTAAGAGAGTGAATGCAATATACATATTACTACGTAAACATTTCTCTGTTCTTACAAATAAAATATTCAAGGTAACTTGACCAGTGATGATATTATTTTCAGATTTGCACCCAAAATTATAGATCAATATATACTCATACATACGTATGAAATCCATATTGTAGATCGATAAAGAAGGAACTACCTGATGGTCATCTAAGAAAATCAATCAAGCTGCACAAACTCCACCACCAAATGGAATTAGCCACTCTACAAGCCACGCCAACAGTGGAGCTTTCGATCAAGGCGTTCTCAACTCCCCCATTTGGGCTCTCGCTTGAATCGGAACTTTTATGCGCTAACAGCATAAAGTCACTTGTACAACACCAGGCAAGTATGAAATAAGCAAAAATGTTTTCGATAGCAATACAGAAAACAGGTTCATTGCAACACTCAATCAAACCTTACAATCCTATACAAAAGGAAATTATGTCTATAATAACAAGAAAAATGTTTATTAAATTAACTCTTAATCAGAATACAAAGAAACAGAGAAACTACATCAATTAAACTCAATAATATCACTATCACTTACTATTATAGAACAATTGCGCAACTAATAGTTATGATTCTATAAAATGGTGTCAAGAAGATGACAATGGCAATAAAAAATAGACTGCATTTGCAACCTAACTAATCATAATAATACAATTAACGTGTACATATGGTGGAGAAAATCAAAACAAAACCCCAAAAAAATAATAATAATACAATGAGAAAAAGAAAGAAAAAAAACAATTACTCTATCATTAAATACAAATTTACACAACAAAGAACAAAAACAAAGAACTCAGAGCAATAAACACTAGCAACATTCGAGCTCAAATCTTCGCCCAACACGGACGGCGAACTAGCATCAACATAAGGAGGAGGAGCAGCGATTTCACCAGGCGATACCAAAATTGGATTTTTCCCAAAAATCTCTCTTGGCAATAAAACTTTATTAACACCAAAAATTGCAATTGGATTTTGATCAAAAACTGTTTGAGTAATAACTCCCTGAACAACACCGGTATTAATTGCGACGGAGCCATTAAACGTCGAAATGTTCAGAGTATAACTTTCGGCGCCCATGGATTCCGTCGCAAGAGTAGGTTGCAAAGGATTCGCAGTGGATTGAAGTGAACCGAGAGGGTAATAAGCACGAAGAACATGAGCTTTAAGAACAACGATTTTTTGCGCCGCTGCAAGTGATTGAAGCGCAACGGAAGAAGGTAGATCAGCGAAAGCGTTATCTACCGGAACAAATAACGTGATTCCAGAACCACCTTCACCGGCTTCGATTTCGTTAACGACACCGGAAGCAGAAAGCATTGAAGAAATGATATTGAAATTATGAGCATCGAGTAATGTTTTAGTTATATTGAGACGAATACTAGGTCGAGTTTCTGATGCCATTAGATCGAAACCGTAAGGGATTAAGAGAGAATTAACGGTGAAAATTGTTACGTTGTAAGGTAGGGTTTTGATTTGTGAAATTAGGGTTGCGTTTGATGAAGAATAAGGTGCTGGTGAATGGATCGAAATTAAATTGGAGTGAGGATCGTGAGTGATGTTAACGGAACCGAAATTATTGGTGGCGCGACCGGTGGTTTGGAAGAGAGTGGTGACGAGTTTACCGGAGGGAGGAAGAGAGTGGAGGTCGGACCATGAGAAGAATTGGAGGAGGACGTGGTAGCGGAGGATGTCGGAGAGAGCAGAGGAGGAGAGTTGATGGTGGGAGAGGTTAGGGTCAGTGGAGAGAAATGAATTAGGTACGGCGAGGAGAGAGAGGGAATTACGGTGGGAGAGATCGGCGGTTAGGGAAGTTGCGGCGGAGAGAAGGGCGGTGAATTGAGATAAGTCAGGGTAAGTGGATAGAAGAGCGGTGATGTTTACGGAAGAAGAACGTTTTGGGGATAAGATTAGTAAATAGAAGATAAATGTGAGGGTAATTTGGGAATGTAAAATGAAAGATATAGACATAGTTAATGTTTAATGATGGTGTTAACTGTTAACTAGTTCTTGTTCTTCAAGTTTTCAATGATGGTGGATCTGAATATGGATTTTTGGTGTTGTGTTTTTTGTTGTGTGTTGTGTGTAGTTGATGAATAGAGATGAGTGAAGTTAAGTGAGTGGAAGGTAAAGAAAGAGTGAGCTGTGTTGTTATGTGTTTGTGTGATCTGTGAATGTCTGAATGATGAAAAGAGAACCATGGTGATGCAATCGTGATGTAGACTGTTTTTCTATTAATTTTTTTTATTTTATTTACTCGTATTTATATGATCTGGTTTTTGTCCTTGGTGGAAATATTAATTATGAGTTTAACACGAATTGATTCTTACCTATCCATGCTCCACTCATAATCCATTAAGAAATTTGTATCTTTATTTTAAAAAGACTAATTAGTTTGTTGATTCTTTAAAAATATTTTTGGTTTTATATAATTTATAAAGAAAAAAAGTTTAGTTTTATTCTCTTAAATATATATTTGTTTGTCATTTTGGCTACTTTCCTTAGTTTTTGCAAAAAATGACTTTAGTACTAATATAAAATCTATTAAATTAGATACGCATGGACGGAACCAGAAAAGTTATTGAGGGTGGCAAAAAATAGAACATATTATTAACATAAAAAATAGCGAACTTTTACTATTAATAATTATATAATATATTTAGTTCAATGATTGATGATCTGATCATATTAGATTTTTGTTGGTAGTTTTTTTAGAGTCTTTTAGTAATTTTTATGCGTAATTATATGGTTTAAAGATGATTATAGTAAAAATTGATACATTATAAAGAGTTTAAAGAAAAATCACAAACCAACACAAATTTCTAGAAAAATCACACCGAAATCCATATCAACATTGTGGCACGATTTTTAGCTGTCATAAATTGAAGCTTTATTGAATAATTGTGGCGTGATTAATCAATGACAAACAAAAAATATATTTACTAAAGCAAATACATAAAAAATGTAGTTGAGATCAAGAGACTCAACACCAATAAGACGAATTACTCTATCAACCAAATGATAAATTTTAGATATTCATATAATAAAAAATAGAGTCTTGCTAACGAGTGCCCCCGGGCACTCTTTAAGGATTCCATTTATTGAAATTTTTTATTCAAAAAATTAAACAATACAATTTCCAATGCGTTGACTTTACGCATTCCCGTAAAAATTCTATAAAAATCTTACTATTTAAGGTTTTAAAGAGTGCCCCGGGAGCACTCGTTAGCATTTACCTAAAAAATAATGTTCTGCAAAACTTAAGATATTGTTGAAATATTTTAAAATTCATAATGCTTTAATATATCAAGCTATAATATTATGAATGAATCTCAATTAAAGTATGTTAAACTACCATTATGGTCTTTAAAAATGTAATTTGCCGTTACGTTAGTCACTTAATATATTAAATTAAAATTGACAGTACATTCTTAATATCTCTTTTTGTAGAGCATCTCCAATGGTGATACCATTTTGCGTATCATATATCACTAAAAAGTAGTCTTTTTTTTTTTTGTAAGCAAAAGGAGAGCAGAGGAAACTCTCTGCTCTATCCCAAATAGATTAAAATAAAATAAAAGCTATTACAACAAACTGGGAGGACATCACCCTGACCCAGTTAACCACACAAAAATGCAGCAATTAAAGATAATACAGTTAAAATCAACTACAAGTGGTTTTTAGAACCAACCCTAACGGGTAAAAGAAAAACCAAAACAAGCACAAACACATCGAACACTACCCAGCGAACCCGCGTACGAGCGCGAAACCAAATAGCAAAAAATGATGTGTGAGCATTTGTTAGGTATGGAACGGCGAATGAACCGACCACCAACACGGACAAATTCACGTACCACGACCCCCTATGAAATCACAGCAGGCATACACGACCCTTTCGAGCCAAACAAACTCAAACCACACCACTGCAAACTATCGTATCTGAACAAGTACAGAACAAGACAGCTGCTACAGAGCCTTGAAGCGACACCAAAGACAAGATAACCGCAGATCTCAACAGATTTGGAAGAATCAGAGATCAAGGCGGTGCAACAACAAAAGCCACCGGTGAACATGGATATGAGTAACAACAACGACGACAACATGAATCCAAAGAGAATCCAAACCACCGCCGGTGGTAGAATACAACAAGGACCAAATCTATTTTTGCTGAAAGAGATGAGCAAAACCACACGCAGCAAGAACAGATCACAGAGCACGTAGCACCAACAACGGCGAACACTCACGGACACACCGAAAACCCACCGTGTCATTGGCTGCTAAGAAACCATCGATTGGGTGCAAGACCCAACCGGATCGAACAGAAACCACGCCAAGATCCAAGCGAAAAGATCGGCGAAGGTGAAAACCACAAACCGACGAGCGCTGACGGCTGACGGACGACCCATCTTGGGTCAAACGATGATGCTGTCGGAGAAGCACACGCACCATCGTGAACGGCCGGATATCTACATCAGAAAAGAAACGTTTGGATTTGCAGGGAGAACAGGGAAAGGAGGAAGGCGGTGAAAAAAGGGACTACTACTATATGTTTTGCTCCAATGGTGATACTACTCTAGGTATCATACATTATTAACAAATAATTAATTCTATTTAATTCGATATACTAAAAAAGGTAATATTAAATTGATGATACGATACCTTAAATAAGGTACCGGTATCATCAATTTTGATACCTCTATGTCATGTCATGGAACTCCAATGATAAAAAAGAAATTAAGATACGGATCATTAATCTATGAAACTCTCTATGATACTCTTATTGGAGATGGTCTTAGTTATTAATGAACTAACTTGAGCAACAAAGTTATATTTATAGACTAAACTCACTAACTTCTGAAAAAACAAGAAGACTAAGTTCACTATTTGAAAATAGATTTGATGATCAAAATAACTAATATAAAAGAGATATTTTTAAATGTGTTTACAATTTTAATACATATAAAAATCGATGCGACATCAAATTACATTTTAGTCACTAATTATAATTGTACACAAATAAAGTAGAGATGACAATTTACCCATACCCAATGGGTACCCATAAAAATTACCCATAATGGGTAGGGTAAAAACCCGTATTTTGGGTATGAGCATGGGTATGTGTAATTACCCACAAAATTGAACGGGTATGGGTGCGGGTACGGGTACCTTAGTACCCACCCCATATACCCATATGCTATATATTTATTTATTTTAATTATAATATTATATAATAATATATGTAAACCAATTTTAAAAAATACAACATTATTATATTATTACACATTTTTAATAAAAAAATGTTTATTTATAATATAAAGCAAATATATCAACAGAGAAATAAACTTTAGCATGATATTACTAATAATTTTGTTTATGATTTTCATGAGTCAACATTAAAACCTTTGAGTTTTTTTAATTATATTAAAATGATATGATATTTTATAATTGATCAACTTATTTTTAGCAAAAATGTGGGTAACGGGTATGGGTACTTAGGTACCCAGAGGGTATGGGGACGGGGACAAAGATTGTCACCCACACGGGTATGAGGATGGGTACGGGTATTTTTTAAAGTATGGGGATGAGGAATATAGTACCCTACCCATACCCTACCCATTGTCATCCCTAAAACAAAGTAGTATTATATTGATATTATATATACACTTATTAGTTTATATATGCTATGATGAAAAGGTAGTTTATATATGATGAAAAGGTATGTGGTGCAATTCAGGGGCGGACTTGGACCGAAATTACTGATGGGGCTAAAATATTTAGTCACTATCGAATAAAGAATTTTATTTTAATAATTCAGTTAAACAACAAATAATATATGAAATTATTATTAATACAACATGTATATCCAAAGAAAAAGACCAACAAATAAAAAAAAAATATATTATTCAACTCAACAAACTATATCCAAAAAACCACAAAGTTTCAATTCGGAAAAAAAGAAATGACTATAAATTATTAAATACCTATTAAACCATGCATATTACTATTGTTTAATACTTCACAAGATTCTACTTTGGACCAAAATTATACTATTTTATAGTTTATTTTGATAAACTAATTCAATTAGCTTATAACTTACTACATATCATCTTACGTACTTAAAAAAAATTAAACCTATTGTTTTATGTCATTTTCATATTTACCTATGCTCGTTCAATCGTTAAGTTTACTCAATATATACTACAAATTCAATTAGTTATTCACTTAAAATTAAAGTATATAATGATTTTAAATAATACACTACGTATAACCAAAGACTTGAAATTATTAATAATAGATTATAAATTAATGTATTTTGTTTTCCCGTCTTTGTATAGTGTTCGTTGTTTTAGGTTGAAGGATTAGCTCTGATCTAGTGCAGATTCAATCAATGTCGACTTTGATATCATCAACGCTACAGATCTGGAGGCATGGATACTTCGGATACTTCAATATAGTCATATTTGTAGGCTTGTGTAATTTTCTGTTTTATGTTATTAACATGGATACTGTGAGTTTGTTCGCAGATTTATCCCTTTTGTTTTTAGCGATTTTGAATTTGTATTGCATCGATGTACTCCAACAATTTGAATGAATGAATATCGTTTGTTTTGAGTCCAAAAAAAAAAAAACTTACTTATTAAATTAGATAAGGGACCAATGTAAAATCTATTAACCTAAATAAAGAACCAACATGTAACCAAAGTGAATTTTTTCTGCCAAAAGTTAATAGAAGGGGAAAATGTGGCAAACATGAATATCTTTAGAGGATCAAAGCGAAACTTTTTTTTATGGGATCAATATGAAATCAAAAATATCTTTAAGAGTTTAAAAAGAACATTTCATTTCAATTGTACCAAAAAAAAGGAGAAGAGGGGAAGTAAAATGACATACTTGTTTAGTTGCAAAGAAAGCGAGAAAGAGTGTGAATGAGATAAACCTTGAAATTGGAAAGAAAAATAGTACAGAAACATATGAAGTGTGACAAGTGAGAATGAATGTGATTGTGATTGAAATTACCATCAAAGAGACAAATGAAAAATAGATAAAAATTGATAGAAAATTTACGATAAAAAATAGATAAGACAAAGCACTACATCAAAACCCTATCAACCATGCAAGGAGGTGGTGCAATGATTTCTTACTAAACTTTGGATATTATCATCTTACGATTCATCATTTTTTTTTTTTGACACACGATTTATCATTTTTAAGAGTTTGGTATCGTTATTAATTTACAATAGAATAAATTAATAACAATACCAAACTCTGTATATTATTCCTAAACTTAGATTGAAGAACTTGGATTACTTGAAGACAATTTTTTTCTAGTTGAACGTCTGTCATTTGTTCATGATGTATCCATCTTAGAGCTTCAAACACACCCAATGCTTCCGCTTCCGATATCTCCGGCTTCAGGGGCGAAGCCTTTTGTATCCATGGGGTAGCCCTTGCTACCCCAAAAAATATTTTTTTATTTATTTAGTAGGTATAATATATATTTAGCTACTCCTAATTATATATATTTGGCCACCCTAAATAAATTTATTGATTTAACAAGAACAACAAATATATTAATCTATTACTAGTCCGAATAGATATAGGCCGTCGAGTTTAGCTCAGACTCAATTATGGATGAATTTGAGTCTTACAGGAATTGCCGAGTTTGATTTTTATAAATAGCTACTACCATTTTTCATTTTATTATTTTTAATGTTTTTTTTGGTACAACTTATGTTGTTGCTTACTTAAAATTTATATATAAGTCAACTTTTTATTTCCTTTGTTATTTTTTGGTGCAACTTTTGTTGTGTGCAGTACATTTTATATGTAAAAGTTATTTTTATTTTTATATATAGACAACACAATTACAGGCAATTGTTTTCCTACACCATATTGTCCAAATGATGCATATCGGTGCAACATTCAGTGTAAAGCAAAGAACTACCAATTTGGTGGCGATTGTTCTATGGGCAATAATATATGTTGTTGTCATGAAAATGTTTGAGAGATTTATATTTGATAATTGTACTTTTTGAAATGTTTGTGATGTATTTATACAAACATACTCTTTAAGATTTTCATCAAAATAAATTGAAATTCAAGATTGTAATTTCAATTAAAAATAATACTACTATGCTTTTTATTTTTCATGATATGTCATATTTTATTATTATTGTTATAATTATTATCATTATCATTATTATAAAATTTTCTAAAGAGTATGACAACTTTAACAGTATATATAAGTTTGGTGTGGACTCTTTATTATCTTGAATTTGCCCTTCAAAATCTGCCTTTAATTCAAGAATAACTCATGCATAACTTCTTTTATCCCAATGCTGTTATAATATAACTACATTATACATTTGTAAAAAAAAAAAGTAACCGCATAACAAAGCCAACCGCCCAGAAATCATTTTTTTTTCTACGAATGGAAAATTGTTGTTTTCTTTCCAAAAGAGACATGGGGAGAGGAGGAAAATTTAATTATTAATATTATTGATTTTAATTATATTTAAATATATATATATATATATATATATTTATTGTATTTATATATTTAATTTAATTTAATTTTTAAATAATGTATCGCGGTAATATCGGATTGAGAATTTTAATTTTTTTTCCGTATAAACGTATCAGTATTATATCGTATCAATATCGTGTTCCGTATCGGGGCTTCATAGACAACAAGGAAAGAGAGGGTCTAGCGTTGGTATAGTTGATCGAAATGCACCCTCATGTTTAGGGGTGGCAAAATGGGCCGAGCCCGCGGGGGAGACCCGTTTGGCCTGCCATTTAGGACGGACCGGACTGAGGTTTTTAGTCCAGTACCCTAAGTTGACCCGCACCGTCTAGCCCACTTAAAAATGGCGGTGGTGGCGGGTAGGGCATGCCCGCGCGCTTTGTTATATTTATTTTTTTAATATGAAAATTGGTCATCTTAAACTCAATCTAGTTTTTTTTTTCTTCTTGTTTTTCATAAAAAAAAATCTAATTGTTTATTATTACTTTATTTCCTTTAAAAAGTTCATTCTTCCTTTAATACTAGGGTTCCATTTGTTTATTTCATGTGACTCTACGTGCATCTTCTTCCCACCGTGTGTGCTACTGCATGTTGTGTACTCTACGTGGACTGTCGTATTGTATTTTTTTTTGCCTCTTAGTACTACTTGTACTATGAAGTGCCTTATAATAAATCTATTTGCAGTACCAAAAGAAAAATCTTTTAGAGTTTCATGTGAGTTTCATCTACCTTATAATAAGTTTGTGTTGTTTGCTTCTTTTAGAGTTTCATGTGCAGTACCATTCTAAAACAAACTAGGCCACAAAAGCATCAAATGAAATTAAATAAGCCTTATGCACTTACAATTCTTTTTTAGTTTGAATAGCTTGATATATCATTATAGAAGATTTAGTATATATTATTGTTGAAAAATTTAGTTGGGTAAATATTTGAAGTCCAAATTTATATGGTTGGACAAATTTAAATGTGAAGTTATAATTCAAATTGTAAAAAAAAAATGTATTTGGCGGATATGCCCGCCAATAAACGGGCGGGCTTGAGTTTTGAGCCCAAACACCTAAGTTGGCCCGCCCCGCTCCGCCCCACTTTTGAGCGGGCTTAAATGGGGCGGGCCTAAACTGGTCGGGCATGCCCACTTTACCACCCCGAAAGTTTTTTTTTTCTACCCCTACATTTAACCCTTTACCCCTACGTATTTTAAAATATCCCCATTGTACCCTTATTTTACTATACTAAATTTTTTTCTTTTTTATTTCCTGATTTTTCCGATTTGTACAATTTTAATAACTATTTAATTTTTTTTACCGGAACACTTGAAAAAGGTATTCAGGTGTGTAAAAAATTTCTCAAAGTGTTCCGGTTTATTAAAAATATTTGCAAGCTGAGCTGAATATCTCTTTTGTAATTTTTTTGGGTTACCGGTCCAAAGTGTTCCGGTTTGTTAAAAGTATCCCAGTTTGTTCCAAAGTGTTCCGGTAGCATGTTAGAAGCATCTCTTCTTGAGAAATATGCAACACCGAACCCAATTTTGATTCTGCAAAGTCAATCAGTCCAAATACTACAAACAAGAGTCTTCTTCATCCCCACAAGTCCAAATATTATCGGAACAATGCATTTGAAGGGGTGTACAACATTCACCGGAAAAAATAAAAAGGGATAAAAATTAGTATAGTAAATTAAAGGTAGAATTAAGATATTTTAAAATATATAGAGGTAAAGTGTTAAATGCAAGGTAGAAAAAAAAAATCCTGCCACCCCTCTCATGTTTGGGTACGTATTCTTTTTTCTTCTCATATTTTGTTTGTTGGATTTTTTCTACACATGCACCAAAATACCTCCCAAGTCCTTCTTAACTACCGATTGCCTTCGGTCAATATTTCTACGGTGTTGTTTTCTATGTGTATTAAATAAGTTTATTATATTAATCAAAGAGAATATTTACTTCTTTTTTCTTTGAGTGGAAATTACTTATTTTTTACCAACTTAATCGTATTTATTTATACATCTTATATTTCTATGTCCGTCGTTTTTCTTCAATGGAACATATGAAATTGACGGCTATAAAATTGCTAAGTTTCCATTATATCCCACATTGGATCATCAAAAGTAGCAAAACAATATATGTGTATTTTAACCAAGTTGCTTGAGCTCAAACAACAATAACTCATTCCAAGGACGTATCCGGAAAACACCGGGCTCAATTCCAAGAAGGAAAAACACTTGGTCAGTGCATATACCTCTATGCACGAGCCGAATTAGTCGTCCACCTTTAGAGTATCCCATTTTATAAACGGTGGACCACAAAAATGAACAACTTGTCCCGAATACAACACATGCGCCGCCGCTGTCCGGCCGGCTCGGATCGGGTAGGGCTTGAGCTTGGGTGGAGTGATTTAATTTAAAATTGTTTGTTGAATGATCCTGACTCATTGCCAACTCTCTTCCAATCCCACTTTGATTCAGAAATGGATTTCCATGAATCCACTTGCCACTCTGATTCTGAAACGAATTTCCATCAATCCGGTTAATTGCTCGTTAATTCTTTTGTCTTCCAATCCCACTTGAATTACCATCAATCCACTTAATTACTCGTTAATTTCTTTGTCCCCCACGATTAATTCTTTGTCTTTTTGTCTGCTCAGTTTTTGTTTTTAATTAGTTTTCTTCCTTATTGTGTAAAAATCGAAAAAACTTATCAGAACAAAAATACTCAAAAAATTCTCCCTTTAATTTTCTTCGAAAAATACTTTGTGTTTCACTTTCATTGGTTTGGAAACCGATATTGTAGTATCGGTTAAAATTGATATTGTTTGTATCAATTTCAAGTGATTTTGTCGTGTAATAATCAATTGGTACTTTATTGAAACTGGACTGTTTTATTTTGGAGGTGGCACAGTTGATTGTCTGCTTTGCACAACTTTAACTGTACCGTGGCGCAACTCAGCCATTAATTTCAATAAGTTCCGATTTTTGAAAATTATTACTCCCTCCGTTTCTTTTTAATAGTCTTTTATTATCATATTTAGCGTTTATATTTAATTGTCCTTTTTGTATTTTATGGGTATGATTTGTCAATTATACACTTTGTCAATTGCTCTTATATTTTTCCATAAACCAATTAATGCTATATATTTGGAAAACTAAATCTTTTTTTAATTTTTTTTTGTTGGTACATAACATATTAAATTTTGTTTTTTTTTGTATATAATATATTAAATTCATTGGAAAGAGAAAGTGTGGGCAAAAAAATAGGAATTTATTGGGGGATTAAAACGAGGGTATAATAGAAAGATAACATGCAAAAATAGACTTCCTTAATTTGGTGTTATCATTCTAAAAGGACAATTAAAAAGAAACAAAGGGAGTATATTTTAAATATCAAAGTTCATCCTTCCGACGCTAAAGTCTGTGACAGTCTCACCCCACACCGCCCACCACATCGCCGGTGCTGAAGTCGGTGATCGGAATTGATGGTTTCATGGTCACCATGATTGGATTTCACAAAGGCTTTACCTCAACTAATGTGTGCCGCTCAACACTTCATTTTCACCGTCTTCAATTTCACCACCATTGGTAACATCTTGCATCTCTTTCAATTCTCATATTCACTCCTCTTCTATGTTCCATAGAGTTTCTAACTTTATGACTGTTATGGGTGGGGATTATTTGGTTTTTGTATGTTATACTTGTGTGGAGTTTTGCCTATAATCTGTTTGATGAAATGTTTCAATGATCATAAACTTTTATTTGATTCAAATAAATTATATTCATTTTGCTAACAATAAATTGGTCCAAAGTGGTAAGAGAGTTATGGAGAAATTTTGGTCGGGAGGGGAGAAATTTTTATGCAAATAGTATATGATAAAAAAAAATGCTGTATTTTTACATACATAGGATTGTTATTAATTTAGGTTCTATTTCGATAAACAACTTACTTAAGTGCTCATATATAAGCTATTTATATAACAAAAGATAAAATAGAGTCAAACTGTTTTCATATAAGCTATCTGCTGTTTTCGTACGTTATCATGGAGAGCTTGTGGCAAGAAGCTGAAAACGGCTTATTGACATGTCATTAGTTGTTTTCGTAAGCTCTCCTAAACAGTTTCATAAATGTTTATTCCAATAGATAAATTCCAATAAGTCAACCCACATAGACTCTTAAATAAGTTATCTAACATTATCACCTAATTGTCTGCAAGACTGCAACTCTAAAAATGCTTTTGTACCGCCACTTCACTAACTGATTCAGACTTTAGTATAATGCTGGGAATCTAAAAGATTAAACGGTCAAGAACTAGTTCTTTACGAATAAATTAAATATGAAATAAAAAATATATACTTGGCCAATGATCAAAGAAAGACAAGCATGATTATCTAGAGTGCTGTTCTTTTAAATGTTATTTTTGTATTTTGCCAAGTATTAGTTGCTGCCTAGTTTATGTATACAGAAAGTGATACTTTTTCTTCTTTAACAGTGACAAAATTGGTTCTTCATTATATGTTGCTCGGCTGCAACATTTCAAGCACATAAGTAGCGGTTACAAGGGTTCACTTGTTACATGTTTGGTTAATAAGAGAGTTTTAAGTCGCAACTCCAGTAGTCATGTTCTTGATAATTCTTCTAGAAAATTTGGTAATGGTGGTGGCATGTTGAAATTCACATCTGAGGAAAAACACTCGGTCCTTCAAGCTCCCAGCCTCCAGCACTGGTTTAAAAACTGGCAGACACTTAGGAAACAAAAGTTGACAGCTAGTACTTTTGCTGCTGCCATTGGATTTTGGCGTCGGCGAAGATCTCAGCTATGGTTAGAAAAGATAGGTGCTATAGAACCATTTTGTGGAAACCTTGCCACATGTTGGAGCAATATTAAAGAGGAGGAAGCACTTGAAAGATACAAACTGATAACCGGAAATTCTGTATTGTTTCCTGAATTTCAGGTCTACACCTCAAAACCAGAAGAGAGCTGGCTAGCTGCTTCACCTGATGGTATAATTGACAGGATGGTATATGAATTACCTTCTCATGGTGTGCTGGAGGTAAAGTGTCCGTATTTCGGTGGAGACATGCGTAAAGCTTTCCCTTGGTCTCGAATTCCGGTTCACTATATTCCTCAAGCTCAGGGTTTAATGGAGATTTTAGGAAGGGATTGGATGGATTTTTATGTTTGGACAGTTAATGGTAGCAGTCTATTTAGGTTACATCGTGATGAAGAGTATTGGGATGTAATGAAAATTGCACTTTCTGATTTCTGGTGGAAGCATGTTAAGCCAGCAAGAGAGTTGTATACTAGTGGTGTTATAACTGATCCCCTTTTTCAATTAAAATCACTATCGCCAGCCCCTAGACATGAATTATGTCGTGATATAGTTTATAAAAGTAAACTTATTGTTGACAATTCTAAGTTGTTGATCCGGGAGATAAATGACAAATTGATTTATCCAGCCATTGGATCAGAGTCATTAGTTTAGTTAAAAACAGTGTCTTTGCTGTACATTCCATATATTGTGGGCTAGTGTCGAGTATAGAACCATTTACAGAAAGAGTTGCAGATTTTAAGAGTTAATACTCAATATGATTATTTACTGCTAGAGAGTGCAGAAAGACAAACTTAGCTGGATGTTGAACGTTAAAAATTTGAGACAGTTGATACTGTGAAAACTGTACGTTGGCGGATTCGTGCCACAAATATTTAATGAAGTGTTACATTTGTTATTGATTGGCTGATTGAGACAGTTGATACTGTGAAAACACATCTCCTCTTTTTTCAATGCTTGAGACCAGTTCTGTTGTGCAACATTGGCAAGAGTTAGATTATCTCAGATCCTAAATGTGAAAGTATTTTTTCCTCTTTGTGGTGTACGAGATATAAAACCATTTACATGCCATCAGCACAGCTTAAGCTTTTTGGAGGAAGGTTGGTTAATTACATGAGGGAGTACACATTACCTGTTTTCCACTGGTTGAGTAATATAGGAGGGATCCGTTGACTCCAGGAGTAAGTCTTCGATTGACTTACTCCGCTTAATAACTCGATATCGACATTATATTTCTTCGATCCAACCGTTGAATTGAAAGAACTCATTGAGTAGATCAACTCCACAAATTTTTATAAAAATTCAAAAAATATAGTTATGTATTTTAGACTATTGAAATTCAACGGTTTTTTCTAAAAGTTTTTCGTACGTTCAATTGAAGTGTTGTTCATAAAAAGTGTCAAACGATTTTGAATTTTTATAAAAATTTGTGGAGTTGATCTACTCAATGAGATATTTGAATTCAACGGTTGGATCGAAGAAATATAATACCGATATCGAGTTATTAAGCGGAGTAAGTCAATGGAGACTTACTCCTGGAGTCAACGGATTCCTCCTCTATTTTTATATTGCTAGCAGTCTTAATTGAACCACTTGGAAAAGTTCAGTTTGTTTTCATTACTAAAGCTCTCATTCTCCAAGAAGTCTTATGAGACTATGGTTTGATAACTTAGTTAAATGTTTAGAAAAATGTTGGATTGTGATTTGTATCTGTATTCGACAGTTACAATCTCTACTCATCGTAATTTATTCTTGTCAGCTTAGGTGTGATTTTTGGTTATCTTATATTTATAATTTTCAATGACGATCTCAGTGAATTGTGTCTTTTGGTGAATTTTAATAGCATGTGATGAAGAAAAAAAATGCAAGCTGAGGTGGAAATCTAGACTGATGTGAACACAGAACTTCATTCCAAGACTGTTGTTTCTGTTCAAATTGGGGGATATTGTGTTTCAGCATCTTTTTCAATGTCATCATGCCTGAGCAGCCAGGTCCGTTTTTGACACTTAACTTATATTCGTTTGATTTTGTAGATGTTTGTGGTTGTCAAGACTCAAGACTAGGGAGGTGTTAATGATTTTACACTTGCCTGTCTTTTATTTATATATAGCTCCAAAAAAACCAACAAGGCAATGGCCTGCTTGGACTCATCAAGAGGAGGAAAGCTTCAGCACCGCATTACGGCAAAGTTGGGAAGGTACACTTATCTGTTATTAACTTATTATTACCTTTGATGTTTTTATTTATTTTGGTACCATATAACTGCTAATTGCAATAATTATTCATAATATTTATTCATAATTGCTAGTTTTTTTGGCAAAATTACATTTTTAGTCTTTTAACTTAATTTCAGGTAACGATTTAGTCCTTTATCTTTTTTTTACGCCATTTTAGTCCTTTTTGGTCCTTCATCCATGTTTACATATGATTTTTCAAGCTTCAAATCTATGATTTTTTATGGCATAGATATATTTATGATTGAAAGCAAACAAAAAAATAAAATTATAAATTTGAAGCTTGAAAGTCATATCCAAACATGAAAAAAGGACTAAAATGTTATTAAAAAAGATAAAGGACTAAAGTGTTACTTGAAATTAAGTTAAATGACTAAAAAAGTAATTTTGCGTAGTTTTTTTAATGATTTGATTTGGTGTGATTAGGGTATCATGATGTGAAGTCCATCTTTTATATCATATGTGCTTGTTTGTATATAAGATAATTTCTTGCTGATTCTTTTTACTCCTTTTTTGTGTGGGTTGAAATTACAAAACTCTTAGTTATCCTGTTGTTGTTCATCCTACCCTTTTCTAAATTGCTGCCTCATGATTCATGAATTATTATATATGAAGTATGAATATTAGCTATTGTTGCTTAAACAAATCAGTTTGAACAAGCGTTTTTCCCAAATATCAATTTTATTCAATAGGGAAACGGGGGCTGGTTTTATAAAAAAAAAACTGGGGCTGGGGGGGGAGATCGAATAAATTGAAAATAAATGTCAGGGAAAGCTACCTCAGTAACTGTTATAAATTTATAATTACACAGTGTTATAGGATGTTATCCTATTTGTTCTTCCCACATATTTGAAATGGTATGGAAATTGTTTCATTTTCTAAACTGGTAGGACTGCTCCAACAGTCCCATAGGTACCAAAGAGTTTAAACCATTGATATTAAGCCACTGCACTGTGTAGGAATGAATGTATGGAAAACTAAAAACAAAGAGATATGAGAACATGTATTCATCAATTTTTTGTAGTACTTAGAGAATTCATTCCATCATTGGGTTTCCTTTCCAATTTAATTACTTCTAGAGTTTATGATTACCAAGTTAATGCATAAAAATGAATTTTTAAAAGGTGAGTTTTTATTTTACATAGGCTAATAATGTGATGTCAATGATCCAGCCTAAGCTGAAGGCAAGGGATAAGAAAAAGACAGGTACAATCCCGAGTCACCAGGAAAGACTGCCACCGAGCCTCATACAAAACCTGCATTAGATCCTGGCAAACTTCATGGTGTAAGATGCTATTTAGTTTATACATATATATAACTGGCACGTACATACGCACCACTGTTTGTTATATAGGATGTGATTGGAAAAACTGTTTTAGTTAACCACTTCCATAATTTATTGTGGAAAACTTATTGAAATAAGCTGTAAATAACTTATGGACATCTCATGAGTTAATTTTTAAGTGTATCCATTTCCGAACACTAATTTAAGCAATTATGTCTTGAGATAAGTTTAAATAAGCTATTCCAAATGTTCCTATTATTCAAAATATGAGATATGTCTCCCTATCTCACTACTACATTTTTTATTTTTAGCAACACTTACCTGCAACATTTGTAAAAAATGTTACTAATATCAACTATTTTGTAACATTTTTTAAAAAGTGTGACACTCACTTTTTTTTAGTAACACTCACTTGAACATAAATAACTTTTTATACTCCTTAACTTTTTAATTTTTTACCATTTTTTCTTTCCAAACTCACTCTTCTCATTATTCAGACTTCCACATAATAATTTTTTCACGATCTTCACCGTTATCAATCTTCACCGTCGCCGATTTCCCTGGCCGATCTTCACCGTCGCCGATCTTCACTCCAGGGATCTTCACCTCTTCCAGAAACACTTTCACGAACCCTAATCCTCGCTATCGCGATTTCATCTCGTTCCGTTTCTTCGTAGCTTCGCACCTCCAGGGGTATCTATCACTGAACCTTCTGCTTCATGTATTGTTTCTATGTTGATTACGATTCATCAATTTGTGATTCATCAACTTGCGATTCATCAATTTCTTCTTTCACGTTGAAAAAATGATTGAGTTGAAGTTATCTATGTATTGTGTTGTTTTTTGGTTTGTTTTGATTTTGCTTTTGCCACGCCTCATTGTACAATGCTTGTTTTCTATTTGATAAAATGCTTCAACCAAAATTGGCGTGTACTCATAGTATGTTATCTTTTGGATATAATGTGTTGATCATAGAGTTGCCATTTTCTCTGTAGCACAAACACTTCTAATCCAAGGCATGTTCAGTGTTGGTGTGCGCCTGTGTGTCGACACTGATGTAAATTCTGATGGCTTCTATAATTTGTTAACAACTGTTTGGCTGTTCTTATTACCTAGTTTCAATTATAGAATTTGTTGTAGTTGAAGGCTTCTATTCCATGTGATAAATATGTAAGTAAAGAATACATCTATTGCTTTGATTTTAAGTAAAAAATATGCAAGTTTGTTAAGCGGTTGTTAAGAGTTGTTTCCATATACCAAAAGAAAGGTTCATAACACATCATTATTTCATCATCTATCTTCTATAATGTTTTCAGTTCATTAATTGATTGCATTAAATTCAACAAGGTTGGTAATTTTGGACTGGCATGGTGGAAGCCTAATGGAGAACTAGAGTTATTGGGACATTTGAGTACAAACTACATTTAGTAAGAATAGTTACAGAGACGTTTGAGGCATGTAACTGAACTTCCAGGAAAAGGCTCTAGCACAGGTACATTACTACATTATCTCCCTCTTTGCTATGAGATCCATTAGATAATGATTATCGACTAAGAGTTTTTGTAATAAGTATCATGCATTGTTTTAAGTTTAGTAGGACTCGGACACTTGATTATGGACTTTATATTCTTGAAAATATAATAACAAAGGATGAATCATTACATACTAACTTTGGGTGATGATATGATATATTCACGGCGCAAGTACATGACTAGTCCTAAACCCTAATGAATTGTCAAACATTTTTTATATGAAAACTGAGATTTTGATACTTTAATGTAGCTCAAGGCATATTTTGTGGGTGTTTTGAAAAAACTATTTCAATGAGTTTATGAAATAATAATAGGAAAATATGAAGTTGTTTTACTTTGCATAGTATGTTTGTGAATTTTGTCTCAATTAATAGTATTGAACCAGAATGAAATGATAGTCTAGTAATATAAACTAAATCAGCTTTGTAGGTCTTAATGCTCTATGTATTCCTTTGTTTTCCCTTCCTTTAGGCTTCCAACCCAAGTTATTCACCTTTTGGACCCTGTTTGCATTATTGAGATAGTTGGGTTTGAAAGTATCTTTCTATTTCTGAGTTAGTCATTTCCGGTGTGGTGAAGCTGTTGGTTGAGCTTGTTGCTGAGCAAGGGAATGGGATGATGGAGAAAGCAATGGTGGTGTTGAATAGTTTAGCAGGAATTGAAGAAGGTAAGGAAGCTATTGTTGAAGAAGGTGGAATAGCTGCTCTTGTTGAAGCCATTGAAGATGGGTCTGTGAAAGGAATGGAATTTGCGGTTTTAACTCTTCTTCAGCTTTGTGCTGAGAGTGTTACAAACAGAGGGTTACTTGATAGAGAAGGTGGAATTCCTCCTCTTGTAGCTCTTTTTCAGAATGGAACTCTTCGAGCTAAGCATAAGGTAGAAACTTAACTCACTACAAATTTGAAATTTCAATCTCTGTACTTTGCTTCATACTATAGGAATCCAAAGATTTCTTCATATGGATATTTGTTTATTGATATTATGACAACCTATTTGCTTCAGATATCTTGACTTTGAGTATTTGACCCTTTATTCTAAGGTTGAAATGTATTGACTTGTTCTTTTTCTCTTATGGATATATGTTGAAATATTTTGACTATGTTCTGTTTTTTCTCTTATGTGTGTATATATTACACATTGAAGAGCTGTATTTATTTAACCTTGGCAAGAAAAGGGTATTTTTATTCTACTAGCCAAAGTTTCAATGTTAATTTGTTTGGATCATATTATTATAAAGTAAAGAAATATCTTAAAACAATTTTGGGTCACTGAATTAAGTGTTTTGATTGACTTGACTGAATTAGAAGGTGGAGTCATTAACCTTTGATTCTTTCTTTAGGCATTGTTATGCTTGTGATTAGTTTTCGGTGATGGGTTTTGTTGGTTTCTTGTCTATCATTGCATTTGGTGATTTTTGTGGAAGAACAGACCTGGATCTGCATTTTGTTTTCGAATTAATTCATTAAGTCCTCTGTTTTGTTTTGTAGGCTGATACGCTCCTTCGATACTTGAGAGAATCAAGACAAGAAGCATCAACTTCGACCATAAAGCTTGTAACACTCTAGTGAAAATTGTAACACTTTAGTTATACCTATGGAAAAAAGCTTGTAACACTTTAGTTAGTGAAGCTTGTAACACTTTAGTGTTGCTTAGAATGTTATTTCATTGTCTTGTAAAAAGTGATGGTTTTGATGCAAATTTATGATATTTTTAGTAACATTTTTTTCAATGTACAAATACAAATTAGTAACATTTTTGCATGTTAAAAGATAAATAAATCGGTAACATTTATTTAATGTTACTAAAGATAAATTATAGTGTTACAAAATATATATAAATCGGTAACATTTATCAAGTGTTACTAATAGTATTTTTAATGTTACTAAAAATAAATTCTAGTGTTATAAACGATATAATCAGTAACATTTATAAAATGTTACTAATAGTACTCTTAAATGATACTAAAGCCTTTTAGTAACATAGGCTTTATGTAACACTTGATAAAATGTTACTAAATTGAATTAGTAACATTTTTCTTGATTTAGTAACATTTTTCAAATGATACTAAATCTCAAACTTGTTGTAGTGTCTGAAGAGGCTAGTAGGTTCAGTGAGTTCCTTACTGCAGCCATTGTTGTTAGTAAGTTTGAGAGTAACCTGTCAGTTGATCATAGGGTATCAAGTCTTTTAAACAATAAACAACATAAATAAAGTAACATATAAACGGGTATCAGATAATAATTATCTTGGCCTTGTTATTTTCCTTGCGGTATCTCGAGCCTGAGAAAACTCGTACACTACTAGTCAGTAAGGCCTGGCGATATAGCCATGTGCAAGTTTGAGAGTAAGGCATGGCGGTATAGCCATGAGCGGCGTCTCACTCCTTTAAAAGAACATTATTGATCAATACTCTGACATTGATCAATACTTAACCCACTATTGCTATAATATTTAAGTGGAACTGATCATATTATCTTATCATAGTATTCTTTTGTCTACTAGTAATCAACCGATAAATTAGGTTCTTTGTTAAACTAACTATCTAGGATAGACATAACTTATCCTCATTATTTTCTTTATGAACTTGTTAGAATTCCCTAATTCAAACGCCAATTATGGTTCTAATACCTAATTCCATAGTCAATTTTAATTTTTAAATTGAGTCTTAAATTTCTATGTTCAGAATAAATCAGAATCACCTAACAGTAGAGTATAAAACACAAATGAATGTAGGGCTACGGTCATCCATGCCTAGGGCTGCAGCCGTAGCCCCATTCGATGGGGTAGCACTAGGGGTGCCCAGGGATAGGAAATCTCTGTTTTATTCTGCATCTACATTCATGTTCTTGCATTCAAATCAATTCCAGTCTAGTTTCAAATCCATAAACATTTTCTATTCATTATATAACTTAGGAAAGGCCTCAATTCAGTTTTACAATATTTGATAAAACAAGGGGAAAGTCTAAGTTCATCGCACAATCTTATATCATAATGATGGTAGTTATTTTTACTAGGCGGGAAGCAAACAACATCGTTCATGCTTTGACACGAGCAACTTTGTCTAATCGTACTTTTAACAACACTTGGTTTTATTCCAGATTATATTGTTACTATAATCATCAATGAAATGCCTTAAATTTATTTTTGTCAAGAAAAATTAAAATAAAATATATTGATAGGATCAAATATCAATGGAAGAGCATGTCACCATCAAATAGCAAAGAAAAAACACATGTGGATGTGGTCCCTGAAGAATTTGATATTAGGCAAAGTGAAACGAATGTATGTCCAAAGCATAGCAAGAAAATGGAAGATGATGATGGGTTTTAATGTAGTACTCTTAAAATGTGTCTTCCAGTTTTTGGTAAAAGTAAAAACCAAAGTGGATTATTCATTGAATGTGGTCTAGTACATTTTCAATGTACGAGGGAAATAATCCTTGAAAGTAATAAAGATGAATTCATGGGTTCCTATTTAAAACTTTCTTCTACCTATTAAAGAGTTTTACATTGATGAGAGATAATCCAAGGATGTTTTTATAAGTGATTGTAAACCTCATCTTATAAACCAGTTTTGTTTAATTGAATCAGACACACATCAAATTTTTATCAAAGGCTATCCGATCATTTACCTATGGTAATTCTTCACAATTTCGTTCACATATAAACCCTGCAATATACATACGTACTACAACATAATGTTGCTAAAA
The DNA here is from genome assembly GCA_030408175.1 of Trifolium repens. NCBI lineage: Eukaryota > Viridiplantae > Streptophyta > Magnoliopsida > Fabales > Fabaceae > Trifolium > Trifolium repens. Next base: position 15,873,014 of record CP125839.1, on the reverse strand, counting down.
AGGAAGAATTCACTGCAACCTCATCATATATGTTTATTTTCATTTTTTTTAAGGAACTATATGTTTATTTTATACATATATATAATTTTAATTATTTTTTCTAAAGCAATTTTCATTTTTTTTTTACACAACTAAATTTAAGACATTTCACCGATGATAATAGTAGCAATATAATTAGGAATAAAATCAAATGCACCATGAGAAGCATGAGACAAAATTGCCAGTAGCTAAGCATGAGTGATGTCATTTGCTTGATGCCAATATATTACTGATGTATAAATTTAATTATTTAATCAGTCTAATAAATTGATAGTTTTTCTTTTGACACATATTAGGGATTAGGTCCTTAATTGCTCTCAATGAATCTTCCAACCTTTTTGTGTGTTGGGATCTTCTCAGATCACAGGAACAATGGGCAGTTCTTTTAAGAAGTAGAGTCATTAGAGGAGACAATTGTATTCATCATCATATCTACTCATCTATTTGGAGCAGCATCAAAGTTGAGTTTAGAACTATTAAAGAAAATTCTGGTTTTCTTATTGGCAATGGTGCTTCGGTCAACTTTTGGAGAGATAAGTGGTGTGGCTCTCTCTCCATAGCTGAGCATCTTCATTTACCTCAACATCTGGTGCATAATTTTGAAGCTAAAGTTAGTGACTTCATTGTTGAGAACAGATGGCATATTCCTGCAGAATTGTCATTACTTTTTCCTAATCTGCTGATGCTTGTAGAGCAAGTTACCATTCCTCTAGATTTGAAGGCGGATGTTCTGGTTTGGTAAGCCACCGACTCTGGAGATTTGACCTTCAGGGTCCGTTTGGTTCAAACGGAAGGGAGGGGAGGGAATTTAATGGAGGGGAGGGGAAGGGAGGGGAGAGGAGGGGAGGTATTTTAATTAAATACGTGTTTGGTTCAAACGAGAGAAGGGGAGGGAATGTGAGTTATTAATACGATATAAGTTATATATAAGAGCAAAGAAAATATAAGATAAACTCTTAATATTCTTTTTTTTTTTTTGTTGATAAACTTTTAATATTTGAATAAAGATAATTTAGGATTTTAACAAATTAATTGAGGGTTTGTAAAAAAAAAAAAACAAATTAATTGAGGGTAATTATATCAACTAGCCCGTGCCCGTTTGTGTGATCGATATTCTTTTTTTTTTTTTTTGCTGTGATCGAAATTCTCTATTGTGCAAATATAAATAACTACTTAATCTCCTTTTTTATTGGACTTAGGCCCCGTTTGGCCCGGCTTATTTTTAACTTTTTATTTTAGCTTAAACGAAATAAAGAAGTATAAAATTATATTTAACACTATTTCTTCTTAAAAGTATTAGAGAAATAAAGTAAAGAACTAAAAAATGCAAAAAAGTAAAGTCAAACACAATTTTTTCCTTCTTTACTATTTTTAAGGAGAAGAAAAAAAGAGGAAAATAAGCCGGGCCAAACGGGGCCTTAGTTAATTGATAACTGCTTAACATCCTTTTTTGTTGTGACTAGTTATTAAGAAGAAAAAAATATATTTTTTTTTTTACTATAAAAAAACTGAAAACATACTTTTATGTGGAAGTTGTGCTTAGTTATTAAGAAAAAAAAATTATTTACTAAAAAAACTGAAAATCTATTTTTATGTGGAAGTTATTTTTCAACATATACAAATATTTAGTTTTTGTTTGTAGTTTTTTTTAAGGGTAAAATAGGTATAATGAAAAAGTTATCCCAAAAATTTGTATCATGTTTATATATAGTACTAATAGATATATTAAATTATATTTTAGTTTCCCTTCCCTCCCCTCCAAATCCCCCCAATTTGGGGAAGCAAAAATAGCTTTATATTCCCTCCCCTCACCTCCCCTCCCCTCTCCCTCATAAAAAAATTGAACCAAACATAAAAATTTAAAATATCGCCTCACCTCTCCATCCCTCCAAAACCCCCGAACCAAACGGATCCTCAGAGACGCTTTTATTTCAAATCCCAACACTCTCCAAAGCTTCCTTGGGCCAAGTATATTTGGAGCATTGATATCCCTCCTTCAAAGTCTCTTGTTTCATGGAGACTTATGCATGACAAGCTTCCTACGGATGACAATTTATTGCTGAGAGGATGCCACCTTCCTTCAGTGTGTAACCTTTGCTTTCAACAGGTAGAATCTTCTTTCCATCTTTTCTTTGGTTGTTCTTATGCTGTGAACATTTGGACTTGGTTTGCTGAGACTATCGGTATGAATTTGAATTTCAATTCCATTAAGGACATATGGTTGTTATGTGATAAAAATTGGAAGCCTCAATGTAAGGTAATGATCCAGGCTGCATTGAACACTTAATTAACCTTAAAATGTTAAATCAAAGCTGCTTTTCAGCTCCTTGGGTGTTGTGTGTCGGACACCAAATTGAACACCCTTGTATTGGCGCTACCAAGTAAATTAATGACAACTCGTAATAGAAATATACTTCATCAATTGTTGGTCTCTAATCTATTTTGAACTTTATTCTTCATTCTTTCAAAAAAAATTATAAGATTGAACTTTGCAAATATCAAATATTTATAAAAAAAATCCAATATATATGTCTATCTTTCAACAAACTTGGATCACTGTAGACCTTTTGATTGGACTATAAAATACGATAGTTCCCACTCTCTTAGATCACTTTGATATTGGATGCGTTTGTTTGAGATTTTTTTAAGAAAAAATCTGTTTTTTTTCTTAAAAAAATCCATTTTGTAATGTTAATAGTGTTTGTTATAGATTTTTTTTAAAATTATTTTTAGCCCCAAAATGAAAAGCTATTTCTAATAGCTTTTGAAGAATCTATTTTTTTAAAACTAAGGAATCTAAGTGTATGAACTTCTTTTTTTAAAAAATTAGATTTTTATGATTGTAAACAAACACAAAGTAGCTTTAGTAAAAAAATTTGTTCCTAAATTTGTTCCTACTTTCTTCTAATTTTCGTTCTCTTATTAAAAATTAATGATCCTAATTTGCTTAAAAATAAAAAAATTAAGTACCCAACTTTGATTGGACTAAATTTGTTCTTTTTTTAAACCTAAATTTGTTTGGACTAAATTTGTTCTTTTTTTAAACCTAAATTTGTTCCTACTTTCTTCTAATTTTCGTTCTCTTATTAAAAATTAATGATCCTAATTTGCTTAAAAATAAAAAAATTAAGTACCCAACTTTGATTGGACTATAAAACCGTTATTTTTCTCATGTAAGTACCCAACTTAAGCCTCTTAATTAATGATCCTAATTTGCTTAAAAAAATTAAATAATTAATTATCCTAATTAAGTCCGTGTTGGTTTTGATATTTAAAAATAATAATTTTAGAAAAATGGAATCGAATGAAATTACTGGCTGAGTCGCGGGTCAATACGTTTTCTTTAAGACGTTTCGTGGCACTGCCCAAAATTGTGCAAGCAAACTATCAACCACGCCGCCTCCGGGATAAAACCGTCCAGTTACAACTGTATACCGATTTGCTACAACACTATAGAAATCGGTCAAGAATTACACCTTGAATGGTACTACCATACCACTCGAATTGATACTACGATATCAATCTATGAACCAGTGGTACTACGATACCACCTGTATTGATACTACGATATCAATCAATAATGATACTACGATACCATTCTCATTTGGTAACTAAGATCATTATTAAATCAAAGGGATTATAGTACTATGACCCTTATCAATTTCCAGGAGCTAGTGATGCTTGATCACTCCTAAACCAAAGTAATATGGTTTGATCTCTTTTATCCAAATTTTAACTTAAGAAATATTCAATAATATATCTATATTATCTTTGAACTATATCTACTTCTAAATCACAATAGAAGTTTTATTAAAATTATAAGTCTAACTAAACCATAGAACAAACTCAAAGTAGAGATGAAAGTTAAATTCTACATATAGAAAGGTTCATATTTAGTATCAAATTCTAAAGTGTGAATCCATAAGTAAATCACCCAAACTAGTATCAACAACTTGGATAGTTAGAAGCAACGTTCAATGGTTTGTTTCAAGCATTTTCATCATTGATGAGAGTTTACAATATATGCATGAACACTGTTAATAATAACATTATAATAACAATGAGAAATTAAACTCAGGCTTATTAACAATTCACAATTGAATGTTAAATGTTACCCTCAAGCTAGATTGATCAACCTGTAGTGGAAAAGAAAAAGGAAAATATCCACACGAAGGAAACCAAGACAAATACAGAGAACATATCAATATTGATACAACACACAAAGGTAGCAAAATCAAACCTTTCTTGCTTGCAACAAGGCCATAAGGAATTGGACCAAAATTTTTTTTTGGAAGCTATTATACATTTGTTACTGCCCTGTACCCAAACGTGGCCCTTTGGAACGACCCTTCTTTTTCTGACGGCAGCTATTGTTTATTATCTCAACTAGGGTTGTTAATCTTAAAAAAAAAAACGTAACACATATAGAGTTGGAAATAAAATAAATAAATAAAAATAATGAGGTAATTAAGCTCACTAATGTGAGACTTCATTACGCAATTAATTTATTTTTCAGTTACCTAATGACTAATGAGGGACTCAAATTTTATTTTCAATTCACACATAATTGTGCTCATGTTCCAACAGTACGTTTATACATGATTTGCCTCAAGTTTTCTTTCTCTGATCCTCGTTGATTGGCATGCAATTTCATTCTCCTAAAACCCAAATGAATGGCTATCGCCTAACTCTCTCCCCAACTCTATTATCTCGTTTTCTTCCTTAAGTCTATAAACACTTCCTTTCACACTTTCTTAATTTGCATAAAAATATGCTAAAATCATCAATCATCTGCTTCTTCTATATTTCAGCTTAGTAACATGATGATGGTGATACCTCATATTTCTTTCTCCAATGACCTTAGAGAAGCTAATATACCTTAGCAAAGGAAGTTGTTGATCGAGTGAATGGTATTAGTTTGCTTTTAGTGAGTTAATGGTGGAGTAGTCATTCCTATGCCTATTGTGTGTTTGTTGGCTAACTAGAAGAGTTTGGTGCTTGGTGTGGATGGGCAATAATGTGTATGCATATTGTTTAGATGTTGTGATTGTTGGAACTTAATTACTAAAAACATACACACATAGTTGAGAGAATAAGAGATTGTAAATTTTAGAAGAAGATAGTAGAGAAGATCATAACACTTGTTATTATTTCATCAATGATACAATGGTTATATAGTCTATAACTTGCACACTAAGCTACAACTGTGCACTAACTGTCACTAACAGAATATAAGTTACAACCATAACAAACTTTTCCCTAAAACACTCTAACTAAACTTTGTTACTTGTATCTCAAGTAACTGAAAACAAACAATGAAACTAATGAAAAAACAATGAATTACAAATCTCAACAGTGATGGGTTTTAGTATTATTTTATTTGTGTTTTTCTTATGTTAGATAGAGAGTGGTCCTGTCATCTTTAGATACTTTAAGTGCAGAAAAATTTAACTTCAGGAAGAGTTATGTGATAATGATGAACAAAGATCAGAAAAAGAAATTAAGATGAAGAGTTAAAAGTTTAATTGAGGGATTAGAAATGTGGTCGAAGAAATGTGATTAGAAATAAAGTTTAAAGTTTAATTGATGTTATCATTTCATTCCAGACGAAAATAAATTAAATTAAAATAATGATAATAACTATATGATGGTATATATGAATATTCATTTAATTTATTTATTTTCTCACCCGAACGCACGCACGCACGCACACATGCTCTAAGTAAAACAAATATGGTGCCCCTAAAATTTTGATTTCCTCTGTGGTCGCTCCTCTCAAACACCCTCCAAAACCTTCTGGTGTTTTGTATCAGTATTCAAAGTGCTTCTTTGTGGTGTGTCTATTTAGATAAAACTATTTTTCATCTTGAAAAATATTTATTATTTATTAATATTATGATTATTTTTTATGGAATGATTCTTTGTATATATACACCAAATTTATGGCTATTCTATGAAAAAAGTTTCCGATAAATAAAAAATACTTTCTATTTTTTAAAATAATTTTTCTGAGAACTTAATAAAAAATAGCAAATTGAGAATCACTTAATATTTTATTGAATTCTTTACCGGTACACTTGTTGAGATAGATAATTATGATAGATCCATAAATATTCCTATTTATTAAAATTTTTATATTAAATATTATTTGTGGACCTATTAATATTCAGATGATATATCGAGGCCCCCATTATTTCACTTGCAAGGGTGGCGGGGCACACTGTATTCATTGCGCGGAGGAGTATCGGAGCTAAATAGTTACGAACAATGTGATCCTTCATCATGATAAATGTGTAGTCCAGTGGTAATGACTTATGTTTGGCTAACATTGTATCAGGTATTTATGTAAATGCGGCGTCCACCGGAATAAATAAGGTGAACGTCGATGGGACTGTCAACTCATTATCAATTTGCAGCGTCGAAATGATTTCGGCAGCTGTCTTTAAATCGTCCGCCCGCGCCATCATCACCTCGCTAACATTGAGGGCATAGTGATGTGGCGTGGCTTGGGATACTGTTATAAACATAAAAAATAGAAATTGGATGGTGGTTGCAAGTGCCATCGTTTTTGGCTTCCTGTGTTTTGCCTTGTTTTTGGCTGATCTGTGATAATTGTGTCGCTGATCTGCTGCTGGGTTTGCCTTGTTTTTGGCTTTCTCTGTTTTGTGTGCAGTAGCCTTTGCTCTGGTGTTGTGCTTTTGGCTCTGGTTTTTTCTGTTTTTGTTTGGAATATTTCTACATTGTTTTCTTAACATGTAACCATTCTCCTTATTTTTTTTTATTTTTTGGCTATAAAATAAAAAATTACTTTCTATTTTTTAAAATAATTTTTCTGAGAACTTAATAAAAAATAGCAAATTGAGAATCACTTAATATTTTAGTGAATTCTTTACCGGTACACTTGTTGAGATAGATAATTATGATAGATCCATAAATATTCCTATTTATTAAATTTTTTATATTAAATATTATTTGTGGACCTATTAAAATTTGAATCTCAGCAAAAATAATGGTAACAAATGTGATCGAAGAAATGTGATTAGAAATAAAGTTTAAAGTTTAATCAATGTTATCATTTCGTTCCAGACGAAAATAAATTAAATTAAAATAATGATAATAACTATATGATGGTATATATGAATATTCATTTAATTTATTTATTTTCTCACCCGGACGCACGCACGTATACGCGAGTGCACTCACGCACATACACATGCTCTAAGTAAAATAAATATGGTGCCCCTAAAATTTTGATTTCTTGTGCGGTCGCTCCTCTCGAGCACCCTCCAAAACCTTCTAGTGTTTTGTATCAGTATTCAAAGTGCTTCTTTGTGGTGTGTTTATTTTGATAAAACTATTTTTTCATCTTGAAAAATATTTATTATTTATTAATATTATGTTTATATTTTATGGAATGATGCTTTGTATGTATACACTATACACCAAATTTATGGCTATTCTACGAAAAAAGTTTCCGATTTTTTTTTCAGTTTTTTATTGGAAAAAAGGTTCCCGATTATTTGGGGCAAAAGAGTTTCGACTTCAGATAAATACAATTCCGGAGATTTTTTTGGAAAAAAAGTTTCCGACTTATTTCGGGAAAAAAGTTCTGATATTTTATTCGAAAAAAAGTTTCGGATATTTTCTGGAAAAAAGTTTGCGATCTTTTTTAGGGAAAAAAAGTTCCAATATTTTATTTTGAAAAAGTTTTATATATTTTACGAAAAAAAGTTTTTATATTTTTTTGGAAATTTTTTTCGATTTCTTTCCGAAAAAAAGTTCCCCAATTTTTCGTAGAATTTATTTTCTCGATTTTCAAGAAAAAAAGTATTCAATTTTTTCAAGAAATATTGATTTGAATTTGGACATAAAATTTGGTTGTTGTCATCCACCAATTGGTTACGGATATCCAAATAAAAAAAGAATGGGTTTGGTTATAAAACCCAAACACAATTAACCGATTTTCAAAATTGGAAATGAGTTTGGTTATGGTTAATCCATGATAACCGATTAAAATGAGCCACCCTAATTACGATTCCATAACAATTGCAAATTATCAAATTAATACATTCTTACATTCACCGTCACAAACACAACATCACTCATCCTATCCTCGTCACACACCTAATTTATTAACTACTAAATACTACATGGAAATAAAATACATATAATTAATTTATACAACAAAGACATAAAATATAATAGTTAGAGCCGCCACCAAATAAATCTGAAGAGAAAGCAGTGGAGGCTGTCCCGAGCAGATAGGTAACAAAACCTTCGAGACGGCATAGATAGCAATAGGTTGTTGCAATTACATTGTGCGCTCAACGATCGCTTCAACAATGTGCTTATTGTCACCGTGGAGTTGCCGCGCACTAAAATGTTTAGATGAAACATTTTAGTCCCCAGGATTTCACTCGCAAGGGTGTGAAGGCACAACATATTCATGTTTTGAAGGAATGTAGGAGGAAGGTATTGTTGGACTACATGAGCTTTCATCAGAACATCAGTGTAGTCCAACGGTAAAGAACGAAGCTTAGATAGCATTGGATCGGGTATTTATTTAAAAGCGGCGTGCACCGGCATAAATAATGTGTATGCATATTGTTTAGATGCATGTTGTGATGGGTTTTAGCATTATTTTATTTGTGACTTTCTTATGTTAGATTGAGTGGTCCTATCATCTCTAGATACTTTAAGTGCATAAAAAGTTAACTTCAGGAAGAGTTATGTGATAATAATGAACAAAGATCAAAAAAAGAAATTAAGATGAAGAGTTAAAAGTTTAATTGAGGGATCAGAAATGTGGTCGAAGAAATGTGATTAGAAATAAAGTTTAAAGTTTAATTGATGTTATCATTTCGTTCCAAATGAAAATAAATTAAATTAAAATAATGATAATAACTATATGATGGTATATATGAATATTCATTTAATTTATTTATTTTCTCACCCGGACGCACGCATACGCGAGTGCACGCACGCACATACTCATGCTCTAAGTAAAAAAACATTGGGACAGTTTTTCACATCCTGCAGATGCAGCTGTTCCAACCATGAGAATTGGTGCTAACAAATTAACAGGTAAGAAAATTGTAAGACCCGTAAGTTCACTGTACAGATTTTCTAAGGAACTCTAGTGATGGCTACGAGTTTTAGGGTTTTTGGTGAAGCGGTTCTGTGAGTATCGTCGCATTAATGGAATTTTTGCTGTAATTGAGCCTGTTTTGTGCTCGTGCGCTGTAAAGGCACAGACTTTTGTCTTGTGATCCTGTTGCTTGAATAAGAAGTTATATGTGGATTCAGAATAACGCGTTTTGGATTATTCTTGTTTTTGGAAAAACGAGTAGGATTTTACCCGCGGATGGAAAATCTTACTGCGTCTGTTTTAAGTGAGGTTTCGGATGGAAGTTTCATATATCTGCGTGAGTTAGGATATGTCCTGAGATTAATTTTCTAAGGTGTGGAAGAAAATTACAGTCGCGGAAAAAGATTCGGCGATAAGTTTTGGAAATGTTTAACGATAAACGTTCTTTCCGTAGGTTTTCTGTTTTTGTGTTTTACGTTCGTCGCGTCGCGCGAGAGCTGAATACGAGACTAGTTATGGATGAGTTGATGATATCTTGTGATTTTTCATAAAGCAAATTGATCCAATGGCTAGGGTTTAAGCTTGGACTTTTGACTTTGATCCAATGGTGGATTGGCTATCAAGAGGCTTTAACATAGTAAGGAGGTTTGGTGACTTTGGTCACTTAGAAACATCACATATTCACTCCATTCTTTCTCTCTTCCACGTGAGAACTCCATTACTTTCTCAACTTCACAAATTTTCCATTCCTCACCAATTGTGTCCATTTCAAGCTTGGGAGCTTTGTGGAATTGTTATAGAGAATCACTTGCTTAAGGTAACCACCCTTTTCCTTTTCATTTTGGTTGGTTAAAACTCTTGGAGTTATGAGTTTTAGTTTATGTTCATGAGATGAAAATGTAAGGAATTGATTCTTGTTTCATGAAAGTTGTTCATGAGAGTTTAGGAAGCATGCTAGGCTTTGTTATTTCAATTTTTCCATGAGTTGGTGAAAAATCTCATGAGAAAAGTTAGGGTTTTGGTTTGGTTATGTATTGATCAATAACATGTGGTTAAGTTGTAAGGTTTTGAAAAGAAAAGTTGTCTTTGAACCTTTGGGCAAAAGGGAAATGCGTTGTATGGTTTTGTTTTAGAAAATCCGATGAAAAATATTTTGGGGTTTATGAAAATATTTCCTAAGTGTTTTGGGTAGTGTTTTTGCGGTCAAAGTGGTTTAAAACTCTTGTGACATGTGGTGTTGCTTGTCGCTTTGAAAACATGTTTGAAAATGATTACCGGTCGGTTGAGGCCGTGATGAAACTTGTGCTTGAGTTTGGTTTTGATTTTGGAAATGAAAACCAAATAACTTGCACTCGAAGCAACCAACATACTTTCGGAAATGTAATGCTTTGTTGTGAAAACGGTTGTTGGGAACCAATACTATGCGTATGTGGTGTGTTGCGTGAAAAGTTGTTTTGGGTGAAAATTGAGAAAAACAAGTTTTGTTGCTTATGTCATGAAGAAAACCAATCCTGTCCTGGTGTGGTAGCTTAGCGACCAGATGGTGGCTTAGCGACCGTTGGTCGCCAGAATTCGCCCTGGGCGTGGAAGTTCTGACTTGCCATCGCCAGATGGTCGCCCAGCGACCTCTAGCGACCCCTGGGACCTAAAATTTTGTATTCTGATGTCCTAACTTGGTTTTTAACTTTCTAATCCCTTTCTATTAAATTATGGAAGTGGTTGGGATTGGAAACGGGGTTTTTGGGTACCCGAAAGGTACGTAACTTATAACGCAAGAAAACGGCCATTTTGCATTTCATATTATTTAAGACTTTTGCCTATTGTTTTGAGTCCTAAAAATAGTACAAATAACTCATGGGGGTTGATCAATACGGTAGTTTTTGGTATAGTACCCGTAAGAGTTGTTTTACCTTAGAAAGCCTTTGGTTTTTGGGGTTTTGGAATCCAATTCTTTGAGGATTGATTTGGATATGGTTTTGATTGTGCTTTGCTTGTTTTAGGAAGCGAGTAAGTGTTGTTTGATCGTGTGATAGTTTGAGTGCTTGCCGAGGTAAGGGCTCAACTTTATTTCTGTCTTTTCACTGAGTTATAACATGTTTGTTGGTTATTTTCGGTGATGCGTGTTTGTGTGTTTGACATGTATGTGTTATGTATTCTCGTGATGAGAAAGTGTTTACAATACGTGCGTTGTTTTACATATGTTTGGAGATGTATGTATGAACATGTGGGTGAATACATATGATTGGAAATGTATGTATGTTTGTTGTGGTTTGTTACATATGATTGGATATGTATGTATTTTGTTGGGATGGTTTACATATGCTAGGGAGGTATGTATTTGTTGCATTAGTATACATGGGGAATCGTATGCTCATGCATTGTTAGTGCGTAGTTGCGGGAGTGGACTACGAGGTGTAGTTGCGGGAGTGGACTACGAGGTGTGGTTGCGGGAGTGGACCCACCTGATTCTTATAGGGTTTTATTGAGTTCAATACATGGTTGCGGGAGTGGACCATGGGGTGTGATTGCGGGAGTGGATCCACCTTAATCCTTTGTGATTTTGTTGAGTCGATACATGGTTGCGGGAGTGGACCATGGGGTGTGATTGCGGGAGTGGATCCACCTTAACCTTGTGATTTCGTTGGTGTTTTGGTAGGGGTTGGACCTACAGTTCTGGAGCTCATGCATTGTGGTAGCTAGGGTTAGTACCACGCATTGTAGAGGTTGCATTATAGGCTATGTGTGCATTGCTTATATGAACCCGTTGGTGGGAATTGCTTTGTTGGTTAAGAGCTTTCTCTTGTGTTTTGTGGAATTATTGTTATGTGTACAATCTTTCGCACCGGTTATATATATACATACTATATATTTTGTGGTGACCCTTTCTTTCATTTGCGGGCTCATCCCACCCAGATGATGGGTTAGGTCGTGGTGACGACGGTGGCTGTTCCAGGCCCTAGTGAGATGTTGGAGCTTTAGCTTAGTTAGACTATGCGCCGGTGTGTTTTGTACACCGTGCTTTTTGGTTAGCATAGGGTTTTCTAACTTGTTTTGTTGTAAGTATTTGAATACTTAGACTTGGATTGTAATTATTCAGTGATACACTTTGCTTGTCGAAGCACCTTATGGTAATGAGTTCTTTTGTATATTTGAATGCCGGCTCATTGAAAAATATTCTATGCGCACTCTGAGTGTTAGTTGAAAAAGAAAAAAAATATTGACTTTTCTGGCCCTTGAAAAACGGGCTGTTACAAAAATAACTTTTGTATCAAGAAAGAGTGAAAATGATCCTTCTTCAGGACATTTTTCAGCTAGTCTTGAAAGATTGGATGCACCAGAATTTTTTATTTGGCATGATAAAAATATTCATTGGAGAACTGGCCCATGGAATATTTGCAATGTTAACTTTTTTTCCTAGTTCATTTTACCCCCCCCCCCCCCCTTTATTCCCTACAATGTTGGTCTTTATCCCCTGTAGGGGATAAAATGAACTAGGAAAAAAAAAATTAACATTGCAAGAGGTGAGTTACACAAAAAAAAAATTTATAATGGAAAAACAAAAACTCGCCCATATTGCAGGGGTATTAACCTATTTACCCTTTTATATTTTATTTCTTTTTTTGCTATTTTTAACAAGGGTCTGAAAACACCATATTTAGTATGACCAAACAACTAAGCAAGGGAGGGTATGTGGACAACACTTTGCCATTAAAAAAAATAGCATCATCATCGCAATAGTAGCACTAAATTTGCATGATGTTAATAATATACAAATTATAAATAGACAAAAAAACAAGAATGCCATTAAATATGATAGCAACATATTGGATCCCAAATACATGATGTTTCAATAAATAAATCATGTTCTTTTTAACTTAAGACTAAAAACTAAAAAGCATGTAAGCGATTTAAAAGTTATGTATGTGTGTTTATAGGAAAAAATATATCACGTCGTTTAAAATATATTATATCGTTAATTTATAATTAAAAAAGTATAATAGAGGACCAAAACTGTTAAATTTTTAAAAAGTGAGATAAATTACACAATATGGTAAAAATTGGAACCAAAACTGCAATTAAACCTTTAATTATTTGTTTCATTTTCATAATTTTTAGCTATTTAAATTCCAGGTTTACTATTTTGATGTTGTGTAAATTTTTAAAAAAATATTTGTTAAGAACAAATTATTCAAAAATAAAAATCCAACTAAAATTTATGGTTAAAATTTTTTTTTTTAGTTTACAAAGTTGCCAATGAGGATCGAACCTAGGACCTCATGATACTACCCAAATCCCTTACCACTAGACCAAACCTTAAATTTTGTATTCCCTTATTTATATTATGGTATAGGCTAATAATTTTTGTTTGAAATAAATAATATTGTCTAAACAATTTATCTTTTTGAAAGATTATTATTAACAATTAGAAAATTATGTAAATAAGTGAAAAAAACAAGTAAATAATTGAAAACAACCCCCCCATAGGGTTTGAACCGGCAACCTCCCTTTGTGAATTCAACCGCACAACCATCTCAACTATACGCATTATTATGTCTGATTCGGGGCCTAAATATATATATACAAAATTCATAGATTTTTTTTTTGGGGCCTAACTCCTTCATTAAAAAAACTTATTTTTGGTGGGCCTAAAGCCCTAACTTGGGCCGCTTTACCCTTGGGCCGACCCTGATTGATTGATTATAATCTCACGGGCCACCATGGCTTAATTAGGTTTATAAATGCATTAATTAGGATTTTTTTTAAAATGAAAATTGTTAGTATATATTACGATATTATATATGATAATTTTTACTTAATTAACCTCTAACTCTTTAATTTTTAGCTCAATTAAATTAACTAATTGAATTACTCATTTCATCTTACATTAATTAGAAATTAAACTTTATAATAATGAGGTAGGGTCGGAGACAAAGATTTAGAGGTTTATGTAGGGTTATAATATTGCATTATCATGATATGGTCCTAACTCCTATTCAATTGCATAAGTACCCTCCCAAATTTATGAAAGTTCCTGATTTTTCTGTGAGATCAGATGGTAATCAAAATAAGTGTGGAATAGATTGTTTGGCAAATTATTCTTGTACGGCATATGCATATGATGAATTGGCTAAAATGCAACATTGATGGTGCGGCAAGTGGAAATCCAGGTACTGCAGCTTGTGGAGGAATATTTAGAAATCATGATGCAGACTTCATTTATGGATTTGCAGAGCCATTGGGCATTGCTTCTTCTTTTGTAGCAGAGATTAGTGGAGTTATGAGAGCTATCGAAATTGCATTTCATAAGAAGTGGACTCACTTATGGATTGAATCCGATTCTTCTTCTGTGGTAGCTGCTTTCAAAAATCATGATAAGCAGGTTGCTTATGGTTTAAGGAACAGATGGAATAATGCATTAGCAATGGTTAGCCAAATGAATTGTGTGATCACTCATATATATAGAGAAGGCAATCAAGTTGCAGATTTGTTTGCTAATTTTGGATTGTCTATTCCTGATCTTGTTTTTTGGACTGAAATCCCTTTGTTTACTAAGGAACCTTTTGAGAAAAATAAGCTAGGTATTCCTAGTTTTCGTTTATGTTCTTCTTAAGTGGAGTTTTGGCCTAGTCCCCTCCATTTGTACTTCATTTTTCCATTTCAATAAATTTTTAGGTGGATAGCACTTAGCTTTCCACCTTTTGATCTTAAAAAAAAAAAAATATGCATATGATCCTTATATTGGTTGTATGTATTGGAGTGGAGAGTTAATTGATTTGCAGAAATTTCCTTATGGAGGAGTTGTTCTCTTCATTCGTGTGCCGACAGAACTATGTATCTTTTCTCTCTTTCTTCTTATGGAGGAGTTATTCTTTTTATATATATATATACTAATAAAAAGGTTAAAGCAGGTAATTTAGAGATAGCACCAAGTTAAGATAACAAAGTTTAAATTCATACAAACCAAAGATAGCATAAAAGAAGAAATAAAGCAATATAAAATTTATGTTAAAATGTGCTCGTTTGGCCGCTAGTAATTTAATGATTAAAATAACTCCCTGTGATAAAAACTAACTGTAAAATTTATGTATAATGTCATAGATTTTCTTAGGGAAGGTTCCTATAGTTTGTATTTTTTCATCGAATTTAAAATGTATTATAGTTGTTGTTTATATTATTCTCCACTAAAAGAATTATAAAGTTGATGGAAAATAATTTTTCTATGGGATATATGGAAAAGGCTTTGAGGTGGACATGAATTACAAATAAAAATAAAAATATGTGTATTGATGTATGAGTAGAAATGTAGACTATAATATAAATAAATAAATCGATTCTCATATTAATATTTAAGCAGAAATATAGGTTCCCGTTGTAATTTTAAAAAAATCTCCCTATTAATATATGACTAAAAATATCGATTCCATAAAAAAAAATTAAAAAATAGGTCTTCGTATTATGAGTAAAATATAGATCTAAATATAAATTATAAAAAAAAATCATCCCTATTAATGCATAAGTGAAAATATATGTTCCCGTAGAAATTACATTAAAATAGGCCCCCCGTGTTGATTTATCCACTATCCACCACACCTCTCATCTTCTGAAATCGGGGAAATTAAACTCAAACCCGTAAATAGTCAATCCAAAGTTTTCCCATAAAAGTCGTGGCGAGTTTGAGCGGGTATCCGCTTGTACGAGTTGTATTGGCATGCCTCGTTCTATCGCAATTTAGGAGTTGCAATTTAGAATCCTCTACTATCATCCCTATCGAGTTTTTTTGGTCTTAATCATGGCTTGAAGCTAATCATAAGTTTATCTATTCACTTTCTTCTCTTTGTAATAGACTCTTCAACTGTTGTTAGGCTAGTAAAAAATGGTACATCATCGTCTCTGGCTCTCCAACCTATCTTGAATATGACATCCTCCATTCTATAAGCCTCCAAGATTGAACTATGCAAGTATATCATATTTATAAAGAAGCCCATAGTGGTGTTTACTTTCTAAAAAAACTGGGTGATCACATTGAATCTTTTAATTAGATCATTGTGAAAATTTCACTCCTTCTTTAATTTGTTCATATATATATATTGATGAAAATTATTATTTTCAGCTTGCTTATAGTTTTCAAATTATTTTTTTTGTGAATTTAATAATATTTTATAGAGAATTTGTCATGTATTTAATACTCTTGTTTTTATTTTAGAAATTTGTCCATTGCTATAAACACAAACACCTCAGCTAATACGTATAATACCCTTCTAAATATTAAATTTGGAAAAAGTACAATTACAATATGTGTGATAGAATTACAAATTAATTTGATATTCAATTGAAAAATTCACAAACAATAACTCAAACAACATTGAGTAGAATGGACTAACAATCCAATATATATATATATTTTTTTTTTTTTTTTTTTTACAATCCAATATATTTAAATATGAGATTAAATGTAAATTCAAACAAACCAAAATAAACTGAAATTATATGTTCAAATTTTTTGAAATGAAATGTTAGCATTCAAACAAATCGGACTAAACATAAAATGCAAATACTACACCAAATAAATTGATCACTTGAACCAATTGATTGTTGATACTTACATGTGTTTGTTGATGCAAAGTTAATTGGACTAAACTGAAATTATCTCTACCATAACCGGTTAATTAAATTTAAGGTGATAACATTATAAAGCAAATACTACACCAAATAAATTGATCTATAGTCTTCATCCAACTTTCCTCTGTGTCACACACAGCAGTCGCGAACTTCAACACCTAGACAAAAAAAAAATTCCTTGAACAAATTTAACTTAAAAAATGCAGTAAGAATTTCTAAAACAATATGAAATGAAGCACAATATATATATTACTTTTATTTAGGAATATTAATTGTAAAAAAGTTCAAGAATATGACAAACAACAAAAATAAGTAAGTACTTGAAAAAAGAAGAAAAAAAAATAAGTAAGCAATTTCCAAAAAAAATTTACCTTCTTTGAAGTCTTTAATGCAAATGTGAATGTGAGAAGATTTTGTAGTTAGCCTGAACAAATGAGAATACACTATACTCTCTCTGTCCCAAAATAAATGACCTGTTTGACCACTGATACGTTTGCCAATGCACAACTTTAATCGTTAATATCTCTAATTATCTATTATTAAAAATTATAAAAATGATATATTTTGAAAGTACTCGTCGAGACAAATCAAACAACATCTCATATGCTAATATTTGCATGTATATATTAGTAGAAAAATAAGGTTAAAGCAGATCAAATAAATAGTACACTAAGTAAAAAAAAAGTCATTTAAAATGGGACGGAAGTAGTATATAATATTTTGAAAGTCAACTTTATACTGTCTAATTTGTTGCAGTGTATTAGTACATCTCTAGAAATTTTCGGACTATAATTATTAAGGAAAATGAGTAATGGTGCGACAGAAGTTTACGCGAAACCGTGCGAACGTGGCTTGATTTTACTTTCCACTTTTTTGTGATTTTTTTACTCAAAAAGATATTGTTAATTTTTTTCCAAACGCCAATTACTTTTATGATTGTTTCACCAACCGACTCATGGTAACCAGCATCTTTGAAAAAGATTATCCGACTCATGTTCATAGTCCGGTTTGGATCGATTTTGAGAAAAAAACTTATCCGATTTAACATTAAAATTATTCGCGGTTCCATTTTGGATGGCAAATAAAAAATAATTGATTCAATCTGATCCAATTTTACGCGGTTTAATTTGGATCGGTTTTTAGATATCCATATTTAAAATTGTAATTTTTTTATTAAATAGTAATATTATAAAAAACACTATAAAATAAGAGGATGAATCAAATTATATCGGTGTGAGATTTGAATAATATTACACCGCTCAATAACGCATTAACACTTTAACGAATACAATTTTTACATAATCCACCGTTGGATTGAAAGTTTATACCATATATATCATTTATGTCGAGTTTTACAAAAATCTAAAATTGTTTGATATGTTATCGAGACACAAAAAGATTAACGGTTTATGCGTTTTTTTTTTGTCTTAGATGAAATGGTAATCCATTGAAATTAAACTCACATAATTGTGAGATCCCAGATTCGAATCCGGATCACGAAGTTCCGTCTAACAATTTCGGCATATTTTGCCAGTTGAGCTAGGACTGATGCGTTTTTATTAAATATCATTAATATTTATGTGTCTCGATAACATCTCAAACAATTTTAAATTTTTGTAAAACTCAACATAGATGATCTATATGACATATACTTTTCAGTCCAATAGTGAATTTTGTAAAAATTGTATTCGTTAAAGTGTTATTGAGCGGTATAACATTACTCAAATATTACACCGGTTTAATTAGGGGTTGGGAAAGAAATAGGACATTTAATCTATGTTTTATGAAGGTGTTTTACTTTTTAATCAGTTCTACAAAGAGTGTTTAACTCTTTGATTATTTCATTTTTAATTATTTAATTAATAAATATGGAGTTGAAGCTTAGCATGTGGAAAGTAGCACTTGCACGCGTCGTGAAAATTCGCACAGGAGATTGTCGCACCATTTAGCAGTTCTCAATTATTAAAGCTTATTACATATTGGAAATTTATGGCGTTGTTGACTTTTTTCTCATCATGCCTAATTTGTTGCTTACTACATATTGAAATTTTTGGAATATAATTTTTTGCATCAAAGTTGATCTTCAAAAATAAATACACATCTATTATATGTAATACGCGAGGACGATTTCATTTTCCTCTCTTGCCACGTGACGCACTCACAGCAACCCTGCTCTCACAGCAATTTAGCATTAAATGCCATAATGTATTTTTGATTATAATATATTTTTGTCAAGTATTTAAAATAATGTATTTTTCATTAGGCCGATTTAGCATTTATTGTGTTCCTTATTTTAATTTATGCATGCAATAGCAAGAAAAAGTTCGTACATTTTGACTTTGAAATTGAAAGTGAAAATAAAATCATACAAAATTAAAGGTACGATTTTTTTTGTTAATGGTGACGATATATTTAACTTTTACACATTAAATAAAAAGTTCATTTTTTTGAACGAAAATGAATAACAAAATCAATGAATCATGAAAAGAAAAATTTGTAATTATAATATATTTAAATTATACTGAAATTTTTGTAATTTTTTTGACATGCTACAAATATTTTTTATATTAGGTCTAATATATAATTTTTTGGATTTTTCTTGCTATTGCATGCATAAATTAGTGGATTAAGTATGCACAAACTTTTTCTTGCTAATTATAAAATATATATCTTCTTGCTAATTAGTGACACATAATGATTGCTAATTATTTCCATACAATTGCTAATTATTCACTAATTGCTAATTATAAAATATATATCTTCTTTTGTTTTTTTTTTAAAGGAATATATCTTCTATTTTATATTTATATTTTATATGTATAATATCTATACATTGCAACCAATTAAATAATACAACTTTCTTGTCTCAAAATGAAAAATGAATCAAGAAATGATAAACAAAAGAATTATGGCTAATATATTTGCTTAAACAAAAGAATGGTAGTATCTGAAATAAATATTATAGATACAAAGGCACAGTTTGACTTTTTGTTTAAATTATGGCTAGAGAATCTCACAAGTTTCATTGTAACATATTTTATTCGCACGCCTCATCTATAATCTATAATATGTAAATATGTAATAAGCCACAAGGATTTATCTTCTCTCTCATAGGAATACTCTTTTCTCATTCATTCTCATCTCTCATTCATTTGACATTAAATTAATGTCATTATTATAATAAATTCAAATTCAAATAATTCTAATTCCTTTAATATTCAAATTATTATTATTTCAATTTCAATTGTAAATAATTTTTTATACAAAATTCTTATTATTTTTGTGCATAACTATTTTTTAAATAAAATTATTATTTTTCAAACAACAAAAATTATTATTTTCGTGCATTACAAATATTTTTAACAAGTTATTCAATTATTTTAAAATATGTATGAATTTGATTTTTAGTTTATATATAATTACTTAATTTTTATAAAAAAAATTATGCAAAGTAAATCAGTTCTATTTGATATAAAAGTCAACAAAAAATGAACTTTTTATTTAATGTGTAAAAGTCAAATATATAATCACCATTAACAAAAAAGGCTAAACTACACATTTGGTCCCTTACGTTTATTTTAGTTTTCAATTTGGTCCCTTACGTTTAAAAAGTTTCAATTTGGTCCCTTACGTTTATTTTAGGTTTCAATTTGGTCCCTTCCGTCAGTTTTTGCACATGTGGCAGACGGTTTGCTGACGTGGCGGACGGTTTGCACACGTGGACACTTGGACATGTTGACACGTGTCCAATTGAAACAGTGGAACAGTGAAATCTGACGGAAGGGACCAACTAATGCAAACGTTGATAACGTAAGTGTAAGACCCAAGATTTCACTGTACAGTTTTTCTAAGGAACTCTAGTGTCGGCTACGAGTTTTAGGGTTTTTGGTGAAGCGGTTTTGTGAGTATCGTCGCATTAATGGAATTTTTGCTGAAAAGGAGCCTGTTTTGTGCTCGTGCGCTGGAAAGGCACAGACTTTCGGGTCGTGATCCTCTTGTAAGTATGAGGAGATTTCTGTGAAGTCAGAATGACGAGTTTTGGATTATTCTTGTTTTTGGAAAAACGAGTAGGATTTTACCCGCTGATGGAAAATCTTACTGCGTCTGTTTTAAGTGAGGTTTCGGATGGGAGTTTTATATATCGGCGTGAGTTAGGATATATCTTCAGATTATTTTTCGAGGGTGAGGAAGAAAATCATAGTCGAGGAAAAAGTTTTAGCGATAATTTTTAGAAGCGGTTTACGACGGATGCTTATTCCGTAGTTTTTCTATTTTTGCGATTTTCGTCCATTAGCGAGGTGCGACTCGTTTAAGCGCGAGCGCGGGGACCGAGCGAGCTAGTGGGAGGATAAGATCACATAAGAAAAATCTAGATATTTTGTGAAGAGGTGGATGGCTAGGATTTGATCATGATACTTTATACTATGCAATCCAAGGGCCATGACTTAATCAAGGGATCTATATGAAGTAAAGCCATGAGACTTTCCATTCTTCTTCTTTCATCTCACCTGAATCTCTTTCTCTTCATCACAAAGACATTTTCTTCTTAAGATTAGTGAGCTTGAAATCCATTTTGTGAGATATCTAGAAGGAATTAGGAGAAAAGCTTGGAATGAAAATTGATCCTTGTAACTTGGTGAAGCTTTTGGCATGAGCAAAGTGGTAAGAAAAATCTTCCTCCCTCTTTTTCTTTCCTTGGCCGTGGGCCTTTTGTTAGGAGTGGGTAGAGGTTCAAATTTTTCCTTTATTAATAGTATAGATCCATGCTAGTTAATGGTTGATCCATAAGAAAAATTATCATCTAGAAAGGTTTGATAAAGGATTTGGTTCATGAGTTTATGGAAATAATTTTGAGGAAATATTTTGTAAGTTTTGAGTTTGTTCAATTGAGTTCATTTCTTGCAATCGAAATTGGCCTTAGTTGTTTTAATGGTTCAATTTTGAAAAGAAAATGCTATGAAAAGAAAAGCCCCTAATTTTTATGATTTTTGAAGTTTAGGGTTTTGGAAAATGTTTTAAGTATAGAATCAAACTAATTTGAGTTGGGTTATGTGAAATTAACATTTGTATAAGTGTTTTAGCTATATTTGATTCTTGAAAATGATGATTTTGATGTATTTTAAATTCTGGCCGAAATCTTAAAGGATATTTAGGGCATTTTAAAATTGTTTTTGTGTCCTAGAAACTTAACTATTTGATCCGTCTTTTCGAGACGAAGATTTCGGTGTATGGCTCGTCGCGATCAGATAAAGAATGAACCAGTTATGGCCATTTTATTTGAAAGGAAAAACTTGTAACTTGTGGCGCAAGTAAACTTTTATTTTTGTGAAAATTTTCAAAGAGTTTATAGGTTGTTTTCAAATGGTTTTAGTATGTGAAAATTGATTGCCTTGGAGTTAGGAATCAAAGTGTTTCTTAGTTTGTTTTGAAACGAAAATATTTTCGCGTAGCGAGAAATAGTGCAATTAACTTTGGGAATTTTTAATCGCTATAAGGGGGACTCGAAATCACTATCCGAGAGTGTTAGAAAGTACCTTAAGCCTCTCTAGAACTTAGAGAATGAGTTTCGTTTCGATAGGATACGTTGAGAGTATTTTATTGATATTACGCTGCTTATATTTTAGGTAGCGTGAATTGTAGAATTTCGTGAGAAAAGTTAACGGAAGCTTGCCGAGGTAAGGGCTCCACTTTATTTCTGTCTTTTCACTGAGTTATAACATGTTTGTTGGTTTTTTTCGGTGATGCGTGTTTGTGTGTTTGGCATGTATGTGTTATGTATTCTCGTGATGAGAAAGTGTTTACAATACGTGCGTTGTTTTACATATGATTAGGGATGTATGTATGAACATGTGGGTGAATACATATGATTGGAAATGTATGTATGTTTATTGTGGTTTGTTACATATGATTGGATATGTATGTATGTTGTTGGGATGGTTTACATATGCTAGGGAGGTATGTATTTGTTGCATTAGTATACATGGTGAATCGTATGCTCATGCATTGTTAGTGCGTAGTGGCGGGAGTGGACTACGAGGTGTGGTTGCGGGAGTGGACCCACCTGATTCTTATAGGGTTTTATTGAGTTCAATACATGGTTGCGGGAGTGGACCATGGGGTGTGATTGCGGGAGTGGATCCACCTTAATCCTTTGTGATTTTGTTGAATTCGATACATGGTTGCGGGAGTGGACCATGGGGTGTGATTGCGGGAGTGGATCCACCTTAACCTTGTGATTTCGTTGGTGTTTTAGTAGGGGTTGAACCTACAGTTCCGGAACTCATGCATTGTGGTAGCTAGGGTTAGTACCACGCATTGTAGAAGTCTACATTAGGCTTGGTGTGCATTATATATATGAACCCGTTGGTGGGAATTGCTTTGGTGGTTAAGAGCTTTCTCTTGTGTTTGTGGAATTATTGTTATGTGTACAATCTTTCGCACCGGTTATATATATACATACCTATATTTTGCAGTGACCCTTTCTTTCATTTGCGGGCTCATCCCACCCAGATGATGGGTTAGGTCGTGGTGACGACGGTGGCTGTTCCAGGCCCCAGTGAGATGTTGGAGTTTTAGCTTAGTTAGACTATGCGCCGGTGTGGGTTGTACACCGTGCTTTTTGGGTTTAGGCATAGGATTCTAACTTGTTTTGTTGTAAGCATTTGAGTACTTAGACTTGGATTGTAATTATTCAGGAATACACTTTGCTTGTCGAAGCACCTTATGGTAATGAGTTCTTTTGTATATTTGAATGCCGGCTCATTTAAAATCTTTTATGCGTAACTCTGATATGTATAAAAAAAAAAAATGCCTTTTCTGGCCTTTGAAAAACGGGTTGTTACAGTAAGGGACCAAATTGAAACTTTTTAAACGTAAGGGACCAAATTGAAACCTAAAATAAACGTAAGGGACCAAATATATAGTTTAGCCTAACAAAAAAAAATCGTGACTTTAATGTTATACGATTTTATTTCTACTTTCAATTTCAAATTCAAAATGCACAATATTTTTTGCTATTGCATGCATAAATTGAGGGGATAATTATTTTGATTACTTGACATATTTGTCTATAAATAATATTTGAGTCTCACACTTTTCACACCAATTTTAAGTCATAGTTCATATTTTCAAAATTCTTCTTTAAACCTTTATTTTCTCTCTTTGGTACTTCGTTATTCCGACGATAGTAGTAAAAAGGATTTTTGAGTAACAAAAATCGCAAGTGTTATTTTAAATTGTGACAAAGTTCTTCCAATTGTTACAAGATCTTTTCAATTGTTATCATATAAAGTTTGATGTTTAATTTGGTGGTTTCGGGATCATGTAAAATGTAGATTATATTCGTCTAGAAGTCCTAGCTCAACTGGCAAATGCCAAAATTGTTAGGCCGGACGTCATGACCCGGGTTCGAACCTGGGACCTCACAGTTGTGTGTGAGTTTAATTTCAGTGGATTACCACTTCATCTAAGACCAAAAAAAAAAGTAGATTATATTCTTTATTTT
The DNA here is from genome assembly GCA_030408175.1 of Trifolium repens. NCBI lineage: Eukaryota > Viridiplantae > Streptophyta > Magnoliopsida > Fabales > Fabaceae > Trifolium > Trifolium repens. The sequence continues at coordinate 15,848,763 of CP125839.1, read as the reverse complement.
TGTTATCTATTAAGAAATTTCATTGGAGTGTTAGTTCTATATAAGTATTCACTTATAAAATATTGAATAATTATTTTAGTTTGATTTCGTTCGTCTATTTACTTTGACATTATTGTCTTTTTAACTTTATAATTCTATTGTTCACTTTGGTCTTTTTTTACTTTATAATCCTATTTTATACAACAATTTATGTATTTTGCAAGTTTTTCTGGTCCAAAGCAAGTTGTTTCTTTATGTATACTCATTACTACGTATTATTATTTGATAAGAACAATCAACGCTTTTATCATAATAATTCTCGCATGTAAAATCAAACAAAAAAATTAGAATGAAGTATATCGTGTTCTTACATATGTATATATTGGTTAATCTAATATGAAACTGATTTAAAATTGTCATTGAAATGAACAATACAATAAGTTATTACCATTATCCCTGTCAACAAAAATAATAAGTCATTACCGAAAATAATGTAAAAAATAAGTCACTACCAATTAGTGATGTAAAAAATATACATACACGAAAAAAAACATGTCAATATTTTATTTAGTATATCTATAATTTCTAAACCTCATTTATAAATCATTTGTTAACATCTTGCTATCTCATTTGACATATTTAATATATTTTCTAATAAAAAAAAAACAATTATAGACCTCACAATCATGTTTTAGTCTTCATTTGCAAATTAATGCATTTTTGACTTTTATTATTATTGCTCCTTCTAAAAATGAATCAACACCATTACTTCTTGATCTGGAATATTTTTTATCATTGTTACAAATAAAATAATTTATCAATATAATTGAAATCAATCAATTAGCGATATCAAAAAAATTAAAAATCAATCAATCAATACCAACACACGTTCATTTTTAAAAATTGTTTAAGAACTTCAATCAGGTTAGTCACACCTGTAACAACCGTATTTAAATAAATAGGATTTTTTATGTGATTATTTATTTATTTACTTAATTATTTGAATATGTGTGCTCTCATGATTTTTATGAATAGTTATGAATTATCTAAGTGAAGGGTATTTTAGTAATCCCTTAGGATCATTAATTCTATTGAGAACCTTTTTATTAAGATTAGATAAATTAATTGGTTAATTATGATAAGTAGTAGGATAGTAGTCTATGTTACTTATTAGAATATTAAGTAATTGAACTTATGGTGAGAATGAGCTAAGCCCAATAGAAAATAAGAAGATAAGAAGGGTATTAGAGACTTTTAACTATAACTAGGTTAAGTTGGTAAGAAAGAAAGAATAGAAATCATATTTTGAGAAGAGAAAAGGAGGAAGAAAGAGAAGAGAGCTAGAGACCCATTTTCTTGAAGAAGAAGAGAACTAGAGGGAGAGCTAGAGGAGTAAGAAGGACTAAAGAAATCAGATTCTACAAGGTATGAGAGTAGTATTGAATTCTAGGGTGATTAAGGAAAGAGGAGAAAATCTATTTCTCTCCATCCCAATCTTTCCTCACTCTTTTTCTTTGGGTTGGGTTTGATTCTTAAAAATGAATGATTTCTCATGTTATATATAGATTGCTTATATGATTTGATGAAAGAAATTACAAACTTTGGGGTTTAATTTGTGGGAATTTGTTAGATGTTTGAAGTTTATGAGTTTTTATGAAAAATGATGAAATTGATGATTTCTAGTATGAATTGTTGTTAATCCTTGTTAGGGGTTGTACTTACATGTTTATCATACTTATATATGCCTAAATTTATCATCTTTTTGCTTCTGGAAGTGAAATTTCGAGTTTCTAAGAGTTTTGAAGTTCAAAACCCGATAGCAGAGTGTGTCTGTTCGTGCAAATTCGCCGGGCGAGGTTTGGCTAAATTTTCGCTAAACTTCGCCGGGCTAAAGTTCCTGGACAGGATTTTGTTGACTTTTGACCAACGTTATTTTTGTTGACTTTTGACCCGAAAACCTATTTTTAATGATTTTTCGAGTAGAATCCACGGAGTTCGTTTTATGAGATGATGTTTAGTTAATGATGTTTATGCTTATGCTATGATTGCATTACGATCTCATGATTATGTAATGATATGCGTGACTATTATATGAATTCTTAAATGATGAATTGAGTTATGATATTGTATATGTTGATTAACTAGGATGATTATGTAATATTGAAATGAGGTTATGAATTATGATATCATATATGTGAAGGAATTATGATAATGAATTATGATGATGATAGTCTTGTATATGTGTAATAACTCAAGAAGATTAATTAATGTGATTAATTGATAGAGAAGATGTATTTCTAACAATGTTGTTGAAATATGTATATATGGATTGTGTTATCCTTTTATGATGAGTAGATACTTTAGTAAGGTGACTAAAGTATGTGATAGATTAATTAATGTTATTTAATTTAATTTAATTTAATGGAGTAGATGTACTTGTAAAAGGTGATTGAAGTACATAGTTTTAATTAATAGAGATGTGCTTGGAAAATGTGATTGAAGTACATCGACTGTGATATCCTTTATAGGATGAGATGATTAAACCATATGTTTGGTAATTTGACATTCATGCATCCATATATGTATGATGAGCAGATACTTTGGTAAGGTGACTAAAGTATGGTAATATTTTAACGAGGTGGTTAAAATATAGTTGGAATAAGCTTTCCAATGAATTGATAAGGTACCTCATGCATTAGTAAATGCTAGGGAGCATTTCATGAATAATTGGCATTAGTTTGCATTAGGAGATGAAGGTGAAATCATTATGTGAACTAATTGGTAGTTGATACTATTGGTGTGCATTAATTGCTATTTGTGTATCAATTGTAAGTAACTTAATGTTAATGTTACGTGATTACTATTTGTATGTCAATTATGAGTAACTTGATGATACATGGATTATATGATTTACTTGATACTTGATTTATGAATTATAAATGTATCTTAATTGTATAATCTCGCATCTTTATGATGCGAATGTTAGTAGGATTTATTATGTTATTATTAAGTGTATAGTATTCGATATACTTACATTTATTTTGGGATTCCTTACTAACTCTCTGTTTTGTGTACTTGCTGGACCTTTGGGGGTCCAGGTTCTCAGGTGTTGGTTAAGACCAAGTTGTTGGTGATGCTCTGCTCTGATTAGGACACGGGAAAGGGTTTAGCTTTTTATGTATACATAGAGTCTTTTATTTCTCATTTTGGTTTACTAAGGTTGTATTAAAATCAAAGGATTTTGTATAAGATGTTATCTTATCGATTAAATTAATTGGTAATGTTTTGTTGAAGCATGTAATACTCAAACCTTTGTTTTTATAATTTCAAACTTTATTTTCCGTTGCGCATTTTGAAAAGGATTTTATAAAACTAGAAATAGCTAGATAATAAGTTTGATTGTTACAATTTGGTATCAGAGCTCCGGTTGTCTTCAGACTGTGTGGGTTATGTGTCGATCAGAGCAAGTCTGTACGGTCAGACTAAGTGATCATAGTGTCTTGTGTAATTGTTATGTCACTTTGTGATTTAATTAGAGAAGTTTCACTTGCACATTAGTCACTATTTCACCATTTTGTAAAGGTGTGTGTGAATCTTGTTGTATTTCCTCGTTGTTCTTATCATATGCGAATTTTTGCTAAGTTGATTAAATTAATGTTTTGGTTTACACTTGATATGAATGTGATGTTATTTTAAAATGTGAATTAATGATGATATTCGTTGTTGTTTATATTTTCATTCGATGAAATGAGTGAATATTATTATTGTCACTAATTGTGCTTATTATTCAAAACTTGAGGATATGATTGTTGTTGATTTCAAGATAATGACTTAGATGTTGATGTCTTCTCGTTATTGCTCGATTTAAAATTATGTTTGTATATGAGTATAGATTTCTTTATTGGTGAAAATCTATGTTATATGAAATAAAGTGTGATTGTTTATGCATATGTCGTAATTGAATATTGTGATGAGTTATTCATGATGCTTAAGTGTGTAGTATGATTGAAATATGAAAACGATGATATGCATATATTCATGGAATTAATTGTGAACTTATATATATGAATGAAATAATGAGATTACTTGAATACTTTGGCATGAAAATGTATTAGTATATTATATGTATTGCAAATGACTTATCAATTATGTATGAGATTAATTTCATGAATCTTCTTGCTAGTTCCTTGTTAACATGTTGTTTTACTTGGTTCTTGGAACTTGTGTTTTAATCTGTGTTAACTTATGAATTTATTGTTTCATGAATGATGATAAGTTGTTATGTGTTTGTTTTATGAATTTACTTGGTGTTGTTTATTCATGAACTACAAGTTATGTGAATTGGATTATGTTATTCATTCTTTGGTGAGTACTTGATGCGATTGATAATTAGCGTATATATAAGTTATCAAGTCAAGTGATATTGATGTGTAATTTAATGTTGATTCATGATGAATGTTATACTTTTATGTTTATAATAGTTGTATGTGCTTAAAACTCCAACTCTTGTGTGGTTTTGACATAGTTTTATCTATTTAGGATTTTATGATGAATGAGTATTTATAACATGATATAAATATGTATAATTGACGATGAATATGTGTTCATGTTGGAATAGAAAATGAGCATATATGTTGGACATTGATGATGTTTTGTTATAAGTTGCTTGAACTTGAGATTCTTGTTTTCTTTGTATTTTATTGTGAGTAGATTAAGTGTAAAGATAGTAATGATTTTGGTTATTTGAACTTGTATAGGATAATGTGGTTTATTTTATGCAACGTAGATTCAAATATGACTTGAATCGATTAATAGAATTGATAGTCTAATCCAACTAATTGAAGTAGGGATTGTGTGTTAACTCTTATGTATGTCTATATGTACGTCTTTCATATAATTCTTATAACATGTGATAAATTTTGAAATTTGTATTGATTCTAGAATTATGTGAACTTCGTTGAATATGTAAATTATTTTCTTGTATGTAAGAGAAACTAATTTTTATGAAAGTAAGAAGAATAGAATATTAGTAGATTCTATGATATGTTGACATATGTCTTGGTTTATAACATGCACTAGATTATGACCATGAAATTGACTTGATTTATTCTTTTCATTATTTGTGAGTTATATTATATGACTATGCTATTTCGTCCAAGATAGATTTGGTAAATGCATTGCGCATGTTTCGACTACTTTATTTTACCATGTTAATTATCATGTTTTGCTAATTATTTTCTTGCATGATATGTTTATATAAATGTGAAATTGTGAACTAATTGAAAACTTATTATCATGGTAAATGCATCTTTCTTGATTTTGATGTGATCCGTAATTCTTAGTAGATATATATTATGTTCATGTAAATGCAAATTGTTGAGTTCTTAGGAGTTATTGTTGTGAAATATTTATCTCTCTCATTTTAAGTTGATTCTTAACTTTTAAGTTTAGAGACAATGTATGATAATTAAATATCTATGCGAGATGTTGTGATATGTTTGTATAATTATGTGTAAATGATGCATGTGTTAATTCATTTATGCTACTTTAGTATTATGTAATTGATATTAATAAATGCGTAAGTGTTATATTCCGCGTTTCGTAGATACCCCTTGTATGCGACATGTGTGCGAACATTGTCGATATTAGTTTCTTTTGAGAAGAATAAGTTAGAACCGCATGAGCCTACAATTAGGTGTGAGAATTGATAAGTTTTAGATGATTTTGCAAATGGGTTTGAGATAAGTGGGGGAGAAAGTTATATTCCTTGGATATGTTTGAGTATAGGAGAATGAGATAGATAGAGATGAATAAGTGGTATGAGGGAATAGTTAGAATTTCGAAGGATTCATATTTTGGGTTGAGTTGTCATCCGAGTTAAGTTAAGCACGAAGTGATTATTAATGAGAGATATGGATAAATAAGTTAACTATCGGAAGGACATGTGGAGAAAGAGTTAAGTGATTGTCTATCGGAAAAGGATTGAGTATAGAAAAGATGAGGAATAGAAAGATTAAAAGTGGTGTTTAGTATATTGAAGATAGGTATGACATTAGTGTGTGATTTGATGATTGACTTAAGCTATATTTGGATGTAAGAATCTCAATAAGAGAAGTGATGTTGGGCAACTAAGGAGTAGTGAAAGAGATGGTAGTGGATATATGACGACGGTAGTAGTCTAAAGAGGTAAATGCTTTTGGATAAGAAAGCACAAAAGTTAGGCAAGAGATAATTTGGAGATGACGTAGTTTTGTTGGGACTTTGATGCAAGGAATTTTGGTATTGAAAGTTGAGATTGTGTCATCGAGTGAGTAGTTGGAATGAGGTTCATGTATGAACACGCGATTCGGCGAAGCTAAGAGATCAAAAAGAGGATTAAGGACTTATGAAAAACCGAGAAATTATGAAGTTTCGAAAGAAAAAGGGACGTATTTTCCGGAATAAAGTTGGTTGGTTATTCTTAGAAAAAGGGACTTATGAATCCGTGACTCAACTACAAAGAAAAGCAAAGTTAACGCAAAGATGAATGGAAATCAACGCTGCAAACATGATTATTTATGGAAGTTATTATGTAATAAAGATGAAGTAGGGGACGATTATTTCCTCACGTCCTACCATTATCACCACTTCGCCTCTTCGAGCCTCGTGCTTGGGGGGCTGTGGACTGGACTAAGGCCCAAAAATAAATGACATAGGCCCAATAGCAAGATGGCCCAATCTTCCAACCCATTCAATTCAAAAAGAAAACTTGGCGGAAAAGACACATCAAGGCGCCGTGGTACCGGGGCGACGCCCTCGTCTCGGAAATAACTGCTGGATCCAAGACTCCGTATAGACTCACAACATGGGAGAGAATAACCACCCACTCCCACCATGAGATCACCACAAAAATTTCCATAAAAACTCTATAAATAGGACCTCCTCCAAGAGAAGAAACACACACAAAAAATGAAGCTCTACACAACATAACACTAAGCAAATACATTTTTTATTCTTGTAATTTCTATAGAGAATCATAATTTTTCTCTGATCATACTTGTATCCATTATCAATCTTGAATAATGTAACCCCCCTAAAATGTTCACCAGAACAATAAGCAAATCCATTACAAGGGAGTACAAAGGGTACTCGAGCCCTTATAATGCAGACAAGAAATTACAAGCTAATTATAGAGCTCATAGGATCTTCACACCAGTCAGAAAATGAAATACAAGAATTACAGGCAAAGCGCCCATTAAACCACAACCAAGAAAAAGTTTTGATATCATCCACAAGCGAAGAAACGTTCGGTGTAGCTCCCTTGAACACCACCTGGTTTCGAAGATTTGATTCAGCTCATGTTTTCTCGCGCTACACATATTTGATGTTTTTGAAGATCTGCTTAAGCGGAAACAGAAAAGAGAAATAAACACATATTTTCATAAAAGTAGTAAATTGCAAAGAAATAGAATTAAAAAAAAATACACTAATAGAAACAAACATAGAAAAGAGAATAAATATATATATTGAAAAACTATTTTATCAAAGAATGACAATATAATGAAATTAGTGACAAATAATAATTAGTAGAGAGGAGTAGTGACAAATAATAAGAATGATAATATAATGAAATTAGTGACAAATAATAATTTGAAAGAGAGGCGTATTGGCATGTTGGCATTCATGTTGCTTTATATTGAATTATTTTATTATTGCACAAAAGTCTAATAATCGTGTATTGGCATGTTTTTCTTTTAATTACGTACAAAAAAATTGTTTCCTTTTAAATGATTTTTAATTACTATTCAATTTTCATTGCATGAAATCTTCTAAATAATAAGGTTTAAATGCAGTTTTGCCCCCCCTATTTTGAATGAATCGAAATTTTACCCCCACTATTTTAAAATCCGGAATTTTACACACACCCCCCCCCCCCCCCCCCCTAGTTTATAACTTTTTGGATTTTGCCCCCTCAATACATTACAAGGAATTACCTTGATCCTTACCATCGAATCTTCATTATTTTCTTACTCCAAATCATAAACCCATTAACAACACTAACACCCTTTCTTCTCTTCTCAACAACAACAAACCCTTTTGAAATCCCTTGTGAACTTGGTTTTCTTGATCATCAAATTTCAACATTACCTTGTTCTTCTTCATTTCTGAGTAGTTTCGATTTCACTTCCAAAAATCAGTTACCAGCTTCTACTACACACACAGTTGACCTTACATCATTTACCCCAATTGCCTCAAATCAACAATGGCTTCATTGTTTTTGAGACCACTTGATTCTTTGCCTTCTTCTGGAAGACAACCTACTCTAGAAAAAACATGGGCAAGTGTGAAATTGGTGGAGGGAATGATAAGAAAAGGAAAATGAATGGTGGAGATGAAATTGATGAGTTGAATTTTGATGGCTCTGGTTTGAACTAGAAAATAGCTATGAATTAGCTACAAGATTTTCTTGTAGTGTATAAGAGGGGCAAAATTCAAAGAATTGTAAAATAGGGGGGGAGGGGGGTAAAACTGCATTTAAGCCCTATTTCTATTTTTTCTTCTATTAACAAGTTCCAAAAACAAAGGTAATAAGCATTTTTGTTGGTTCATGGTAGTTCAACTAGTTTGAACCGATTGTTAAAGAAAGTAATTGACTTGAGTTCAAGTTTTGGTGAAAAAGAAAAATAATAATATTAACGACTAATTATTAACTTTAACGGTTTAAAATAAAAACTTAAAGGTTAAGCCATGTTCATAATTTCAATATCGCTGCTTTCCGTTAGTTGATAATGAACTCGAAGTCACCAAACATGATTCAGCGCAATCCCGTTTATATAAGATTTGAAACACAAAATAAATTATATATTAGTTTCTTTTTTACCAAAATGGATTTCATGTTGTCAATATTGACACAAATTTCCCACAATAATAAGCTATGACCGTCCGATCTGATATGTACGACTGAGACCATTTCAAATGATTTTATTACTTTATCAACCTAAATTATTTGATCAATAATCAATAGTCAAGATGGAAAAAAAAGTGAAGAAAAGGTCATTATCCGCGAATCTAAATTCCAAAATGACTCACATTTAAAAAAACTTAAAAAATATCCTTTCATACAGGGGCGAAACCCAGGACATGTAAGGGGTAGCTATGGCTGTAACAGCCCGGATTTTTAATCCAAATAAATTTGATAATTCATTGGTATATTCTTTTAAACAAAGACTTGTAGCAAGAAATCTAAAAAACATAAAGTTCAAAATTTAAAATAAATGAATCCATTGAGTCCAAATACAGTACAAGTCATCAACTTCAAAATAATTAATTTATACTTAATTAAAAACCCTCTTTTGTTTCCCCGCGCACGCAACGATCTTACACCGCAATATCAAACATCTCCAAGCTTTGTACCTGTAGTGGTAAGGGTCAGTAATCTTTCCCATCGCCCATATCAAGAAAGCCAAACATAACTTAACCGTATGAAATAGAGTATATAAATCAAAGCACACATAAAAATTATATATTTGTCTTCTTTAAAGAAATAAACAAGACAATGAATGCTCTTATTCTAAATGATCCGGATAATAAATTTCATACCAATGAGAAACCAGCCACACATGCCCTAAAACTTGCCACACAGGCTCTAAAGCTTGCCACACAGGCACTACATGATGTATGTCTCAATGATATAAGAATGTTTTTCTCTTACAAACTCGGAGAAAATACCAAAGATCATATATTTACAAATATTTTTAAGAAAACACACAAATAATTATCATTGCACAATATTTCAACACAACTAAATTCATGCATAGCAACTTGTATGGAGGAGACTGCCCTTACCTGAAGGATTTCTATGTTACCGACTTTCGATATCCTACCGTCAACCGAATGATTGAGAATAATGGAGATATGATTAGTATAAACGAGACCGTGGTTTTCTTATTGTATTTGTATAACTACCGACGAGGCAAGCCGTAAGGTAAATTGAAAGAGAAGCATTGTTTGCTCACAAAAAAAATATTGGTTAAGGATATTTTTCAAAAGAAGTATGTGAAGCAAAATATAAGAACAGAAGACCCTGCCTTTTCAAAACCAAACGTTACACTTTTTGCTCTATTTGATGAGTCTTAAAAGCTAATTAAGTGGGATATTAAGTGACCCAATTAGGGGAAATTCGGTTATCTGATTATGCTAAATGCTAATGCATGTGCTCACCTCATAACATGTTTCACGTGACATTGGCAAATGGCAAGACTTCCAATTTTGACTTATTCAAAATTGATTTATCATCATCCTAAAACTAGTGCCAAATATTAATTTCCAAAACTTATAAATTAATTGAATAATTAAAATAATCAATATCTCATTGAATAGTTAAAATAAATAAAATATAAAATAATTAATATTCAAATAGAATTTATTTATAAAATAATAAATCAATAAGATGCGTATATAAAATATTAGGGCGTTACAATGGCTACCTCAAAATAAAAAAGTTTTAGTTGAATAGGTTAGTATAATTATAATTAGCTACCTCAATAATACATATTTAGCCATCACAAAAGAGTTTCTATGTCAAAAATTAATTGAAATAAATAATTAAAACCATATTCTTTATTTTGATAGATATATTTTATCTTATTTTGACACTTTAACTCTAAAAAAACAACAAAGAAAACTTTATTAACAATAAAAATTGGCAAAAAGATATTTAAAATATATTTTATTTTATTATTTTATATTTGGCCCCCTCTTAAAAAGGTGGCTAGCTTCGCCACTGCTTTCATATTTGGGGGGTCCCTTAAATTGATTGTAATAAGGTTGTGAAAACCGGACCGGACTGGCCGGTTCGACCGGTTGGACCATGAACCGGACCTGCATCCGGTCCGAGTCGGCCGCAAAACCGGTCTGCGCATGAACCGGAAAACCGGCCGAAAACCGGAAAAAACCGGAAAAACCAGTGGTTCAAAACCTGATCCGGTTTTAAAAAATTACTTATTTTTTTAATTGAAAAAATTAAAAAAATCCACAAATTAAGTGGGGTCAATCTCATACCACTAAAAATCACATTAAATGATGACCAATCAAGTGGGAGATTTCAAATGCACTAAAAAACATCCTAACAAAGGCTTATTTATAACCAAGTGGGAGACTTCAAGTATGAAATTTCTCCAATGTGGGACTTCATAGAGTAGTTCATATACAAAGACAATCTATTTTTATTTACAAAACACATTTAACTTTAATTTTTATTAATAATTTGTAATGAGATTAAAAAAGACATATTTATTTTATTTTATAAAACATACTTAAATTTATATTTGTTGTAAATTACCAACAAATTTAAAATAAATATAAAGAAAAAAGCAACCAACTTTCTCAATAACTTTTTTTTTAATTTAAATTATACAATTATAAGCTTTTATATGGACTTCAATTTTTAATAGTATAAAATTATATATATTGTCTAACTTTTAGTTTATTATTATTATTATATATTATTTAAAATATAAAAATTATATATTTAATTAAAAACAGTCCGACCCTGGTCCGACCTCGGTCCGACCATTGAACCTTAAATCGATAAGCTCATCGATTCGATGACCGGTCCGGTTCTGACAACCTTCCTAATAAGTAATAACTCTACGTTTTCCATTTGGCGCCTTTTATTATTGTTTTCCCACTTTTATTTCCATTTTATTTTTATTTTCAGAAACACACAGTGAAAGAGAAACTCAGTCACGAGAAAGAGGTTTCCTCCGTCGTCTCCGTCTCCGGCGAAACTTTCTACCGGTGAAAACTCACAGCAGCTTCTCGTCCGCCGCACGTATCTATTCAACTCAGATGTTCGATTTCCAGTGAGTTTTGATTTTTGATTTCTGATTTTTTATTCAATTTCTAATTTCTTTTCAGTTTTGATAAATTTCGAAGTCCATTTTCCTTTTCAATTTCAACTTAGGGTTTCAATCAATTTCTCAATAAATTCCGAAGTTCATTCTCAATCAACTTAGGGTTCGATTATGTTTATTTGTTCCTTTTCTATAGTTTATTTAATCAGTAAATTTATTTCACTTTCAATAAAGGAAAATGAGTTAATTGTTAATTGTTGTTGTTGATTTGGGTTTTGCATGTCGATTGATTAATCATCTTTATATTGTTATTATTGTATTCATGTACTGGTAGGAGCAAGTGTTGGGGTACTTGCTGATGTTTTGTTTTACCTTTATATGATTCAATAGATGTTTTTGAGATTCATATCATTGACTTATACTGAATGTGAATCCAGAGTGAACAATTATAAATTTATAATTGATTGGTAGGAGTAAGTGTTGGGTAGTTGCTAATGTTTTGTTGTAGATTAAATTGTATTTAAAGTTCTGATATTGAAACAAATTATATGAATTGATGTTGGTTTGGTTGGGTTACTATTATATTGGATAATAATGCTTTTGTACAAATGTCAACAAAATGTGTGTAGTGATTTATCATGTATTAGTTATGTAATCATGTTGTTTGACTTGTTTCTTTTTTATATTGATGTTTTCAGTTGTTCTTTTAAAGACATTGGCTGAAGATGCTGCATGATCGTTGGTGGTGAAGGTGCATAGCTGAACTAGTGAAGCAATTCTTTGCAAGAGGCAGTTCTGGTGTGTAGCTCAAGTAATTTTTGTGTGTGTTGGGTATCAATAGCAACCTGCAAAATCTTGCAAGTTAGGATTCATATTTGGCTTATTTATACGCGCGCGTGTGTGACTTTGAAGCTTTTCTTTGCTTTTAGGTACCGGGAATAATTATATAGTATCCCAAATTTATAATGTTGCCCAACCTTTCATTTCAATTTTAAGGCAATGATCCTCATTGGTGGAGTGGAAGTAAAAACTGACATGAAGAAAATTGAGGAACAAGGAGCAAACATCTTGATCAGCACGCCTGGTAGATTACACGACTTAATGAATTGGAAGGATGTTTTGGATTTCAAAAGTTTAGGTATATCTTTCACTATTTATACAACATATACATGAAGATACATGCTCTAAAAGAATTTTCTGGATTTATTATGCGATCATATTGTACAAATTAATTAATTCATGTTGTAGCTTTATGCTTTAAGATTTCTTATCTTCTACTGCATTTGTGTATTAGTAGGAGTAAGGTTTTAATTGTAACTTAGTTGCCTAATTAGATAAATGCTTATTCTCTGCTACTCAGACTCAGATTGTTGAAGAGCTTGCTAAAACAGGATTGAGGAACTCTCTGTGAGGGTTGCATCTGTATTGGAATCTTCATCAGATCTTAGGGTTCACAATATCAATAATCCTTTCTCAATATGTATTGTGTTTAAGGTGATTTCTCTAAAACATCATATGTTTATCTAATCTCGGTAATGTGATTCAGCTTCATCTATGTTCGTAAATGATGCTTGAGCTATCTAATTATACAGGTTTGGATTGATGGTGCAGATGTATTGGAAAATGTGGCTTACGCAGAGTGTATAACATTGATCCTCCATTGCATCTTCTGCTTGAAGCAACTTCAATGATGATGGAAACAAGGTTTGAATTCTGTTGGCTCCTTTTGCTCATTAATGTTGAAAATTTTTTTTGGTGACCAATCATATAGAATCTTTATTGCCGCGTAACTTATTGATTTTTATTTTTATTTGCATTTGTTCCTATGATTTCTTTTGTAAGTTATTGCTTTTGGTGCTGATTCATGACTAAACCAGTTATGTTAAATTAGGTGACAACAAGCACATGTGTTGCTTTTTTCTCAGTTATTGCATACCCTCATGTTTTACCAACTCCACATGTCATTTACACTGATGTTTATACGATGTTCTCTACAATGAATATGAATATATATTCTTACAGCCTCATTGATTCAGTTTTATTATCTATTGATTATAAAACAATTTCATTGTTCAGTTGCTTCATTTTCTTCATTTACTGGTTATGATTTTAAATGGTTATGTATTACTCATTTTCTTCGTCTTACTAGTTATGATATTAATATGATTTTAAATGTGAAACCCATTTAGTTTGGTTTCTTTGTTTCTTTTTTACAATTTAAGGCAATAATACACCATTACTTACAGTATCCTTGCATGTCTCCTTAATTTTGTCCATTCCAAGAACAGACAAAATTGATTTGGTAAGAATAATCCTTTCTACAAATGACAAATTATGACACTTCCAAGAACAACTATCCATTAGAAAACTTATTAGATGCAAAAGAAGTTCTCCACTCACAGTCAGATTTTATATTTTATAAGTCAAATGTCCAACAATTACCCATTAAGTGTTTCAATTAGCTTTCTGCTATCTCTCTTTTTAATTTTTTTTGACACAACTTTCTGCTAACTTCTTGAATCGTAATATTGGTGAAATCCATCTTTTTTAATTGAGAAGACCTTATATTATTAATTAGCATTAGTCTCCCATATGTAACATGACAAAAGTTAAAAGTGGCATCAATAACTCTTGAAGACTGTTGTAGGTTAGAATTGGTCAGAGATGCAACAAAAACTTAAGAGGTCTCTTACTGTTTTCAAAGCTCTGGGTTTGAGACTTTAGTATTGTTTCCATAGCTTGTGTACAGTACATCTTGGATGCTTTTTTCTTGTGGTGAATAGCTTATTTCTAAAAAATGCATGTAACCTCTTTGCAGGGAAAAATGTCAAGAACATGGATAATATATAATAAACCTGAAGATCCAAATTTTGTCCATGCTTGGCTACTCCTTGCTCTAGGACTGCATGGGTTTCTGCGTGTATTAAGTATTACAGACATTTTCAGTACATTTCTCAGGTTTATCTGGTGCTCAATGGTCTTTGTCATATACATTTTTAGCAATCTTAATACTTATTCTAATGATGATATTTTTGCGAGCATAGGTGAAATAATTGGTTTTAAATTTCTATTGAAATAATATCTTTCATGGCACGAATTCGTTGCTGCTGCTTTAATTCCATTCTGTTCTTTATTGGAACTTGAAAATTTATTTGGCCTTCTTAATTGTCACCTTTCCAGCTGAACTCCTTCTAGTTGTGGGTCAAAAGTTATGAAAATGTTACAATAGCACTATTTTAAGATTTCGTAAAAAAAGTACACTATTTTAAGTTATGATGTCACTTTAACTTTAGTCATGTTACATATAAGTTTAATAATCCAACTTTCCGATTTATCGTGAATATGATCTCCGCAGGTCCAACATTTGCTCAGTCTAAGACGGATGTTTTTAGATTAATTTGGAAGAGTAAAGCTCCGTCAAAAGTGACAGCGTTTGTTTGGCAACTCCTTCTAGACAAATCCCAACGAGATACAATCTACTGCTTAGGGGAATGGCATTGCCGGTTCTGTCCAGAGGTTGTGTGCTTTGTGAAGCTGAGGTCGAAAATCCAGGGCACCTCTTTTTGCACTGTACGTATGCGGTAAGGGTGTGGTATGCTATCTTTAAGTGGTTTATAACTTTTTTTATGCTTATTTTTTTAATTTAACGGGGATTTAGTACTCTACATATCAATTGCAGCGGAAGAAAACATATTAAGTGGAGTTGTGAGAATACGCAGAAATGTATACGTAGACTTACCCCTGTTTCCCTTCAACTAAAAATTAAGTGGAAGGTTTATTGAAAATAAAAAGCTGGATGCCCTCGCTTCTCTTTGAAGGCTGACTAGGATCACAATGATATTAATAATAATGTCGTGTTACTGACATAAGATGTCATGTGGATTATGTTGTTGAATTTGTATTAGTGAGGTCATTTAAACTTTTTGTGCTTTTAGTGATGAACTTTTAACTGATTTATTCAGTTTAATAGTCATCTTATATGCTTTCAACAACTTGTGTTGGTTTTTATAGTGCCGCCTTAGGGGAAAGGTTGATTCCAATGGTGTTTGCGCTGCTTATTTGGAGGAGCGGTTAAACATGGGTCTGAATTTCATTCTTTCTGAAGAGGTCAGAGCACTTTCCTTTTCAAAGCTCTTTATTGTTGGGTATGTTCATATAAGTTTGTCAGATTATTCATCACACTTTGACATGATTTTCATATTTATTTGTTGCAGCTTGATCACAAGAAAAAAGATTATAAATTTGGATTTGGTTTAGAGCTGGACTAGATCTGTATCTCCATTTCTTTAGCCAGACTAGCCTAGCAAGTTTTCTTGCTTCTTTTGACTTGTTGGATAAGGTGAACCATTGTTTGCTGTATGAGTGGTTATCACTTATCAGAACTGGTGTTGTGTATGCAGAGGTGACCATCGTTTTTATTCTTCCTGTGTAGAAACTAATTTTTTCTGGTTTTTCTGGTGTTTTTTTTCTTGCTGTAGCGCTGTTCTGGTGTGCACAGGGTGTATTTTATGCTTTTATAGGCGTTGGTGTAGGAAATTGAGGGAACAGATGTAAATAAAGCTGAAGGTACACGCAAGTACTCTTCGTCTCGATTCCTTCTCTACTTTCAATTGATTCATTTATTTCTTGTTCTGGTCAATGTTGTGAAACACGTAAATCGGATTAAGATCGGGAGGGGGATAATAGTTCGTAAATCGGATAATCGTAACACGAATCGTAAGATTCTACCAAATAAAAGATCATAGATCGGAGAAGGATCGTAATACAAAATCGTAGGATCGTAACCTCTAAAATCATAACCAAATTCCTAATAATGACAAATAACTCAACATAAAAATTTATATTCAAAACTCAAACAATTATCCATTGCTTCAAACAAATCAAATCACATAACTTGAAACCAATGCAAATCAAATAAGTTCAAAACAGAAGCAAATGATTCAAAGTGAAGCTAATAACTTAATCCTAATTTAAACTGAAGCAAATAACTTAATTGACTTAATCCTAATTTAAACTGAAGCAAATAACTTAATTAACTTAATCCTAATTTAAACTGAAGCAAAAAACTTAATCCTACAGTAAACTACTAATCTAGATATCTATGATATCATTCAATCCAAATTCAGGAAAGTCATCCTCCATATGATCTTCATTCTCAACAATTTCATCTTCAATATGATCCTCATCATTAGGAATCTCCAAATCATCTCCTAGTGCAGCACCAATACCAACATTAACATCTTCTCCAACTTCAATTGGAGCATCCAAATCAAAATCTGAATTATCTTCAACATTATCCGCAACCCATTCATCATCAGATGCAAGATCATCTATGTCATAATCATTTCCTTTCCTAGCTTGTTTCTTCTTGTTTAGTCTTGAATTTACCATCACAAAGACCACATCATTCATGGTCTTTTGCTTTAAACGATTCCTTTTCTTGGTGTGAACCTAAATATTTATAAAATTAATTAAAACACAATATACTAGGTAATTTAAAAAACAATGTATAAATTAGTTTAAATTTCTTTAAAATCTTACTCTCTCAAAGGCGCTCCAATTACCAATTCTTTTTTGGTTAAAAAAAATAATAATTTATCTACCAATTCTTCATTTTCTCCATTTAGTGTTTGTGGCTTTACTTTCTAAAATGTGTTGAGAGAAAGTCTATCAATATTCAATAATTAGTTTTGTGTATGCACTTTATTAGTTTTGAGCAAGTTGGGAAATAGTGTTTAGTTCCAAGATAATCACTTAATGTTGGTGGTTATAGAGCTCATGCTTAAACTCTTGGCTTTATTGCAGTTGATATTTTTTGGATACTATTGTGTAAATCAGCAGCACTGTATGGCGTGCTACTTTATGCATAATTGCAACAATGTTAAAAAGACTCAAAATTTGAGAAGGCTAAGCTTTTTTGCTGGGAGTTTGTATGGTTTGCTGTAGTAGATAAGTAGTTTGTAGAAGTATGTTGGTAGTTAGGCGAGCAATATTTTGGTTCTATATTTACTTTGAATGTTTTGGATAATTTTCTTCCAGGATTTTTTGAAGCACAATGAAACCTACCTAAAGCAATTGCCATGCCAAATATTTGATCCATTATACAAGTTTCACAAAGTCTATTCACCATTTAAATTTTAAACTACAGGTATACAAGCACACTGTTATTAAAACCATTGATTGAATATGTACATTGATTTTGTCATGTGACTTGCTATATAGCTAGACTTTAGAGATAGATGTTTGCTCTGTTGAACATGTATAAGCATGTGTACATAGAGATTGACTAAGCTAAATAATAATAGTTCCATTGTTGTATGTTCATTATATGTTTCCTTGTCCATTTGATCTTTGTTAGGAGTTTTTTTTTATCTATCTTGAATTTAACTCCATAATGCAATGCTAATAATGTGCTAGGTTAGCTATTCGTTTTGTGGTTGCCGGAATCATTGTTTCCAAACATCGAGCATGCTAACTTGACTATGTCCCTGCAACTATTATGGCTTTGGAATTATGCGAGAGTCGAGACAAAAAGCATCAATTTCAAGTTCTTGAAATAGTAATTGGATCTCTGTGTTGTTAGTTAGAATTTAGGAAGATACTTATACAATGTAATGATTAGTTAAAAGGTATATAGCGATTATTGATTATCATTTTCTTTTATTTGTTATGTAATTTTTTATTTTAGGATCATATTGAAATTACGTCTCTTCTTTCCCATCCACATCCTCTCTAACTCACAAAAATATGCAGAATATACTTTCTAAAAATCAATACAATATGGTAAAATACTGTTTGCCAACACTTGATTTGAGAAGCCGCAGAGGAGATACGATCAGAATTTCTTTCACAAATTGTTTCACACTGAAAAATGATTTCTTTCACAAATTGTTTCACACTGAAAAATGCATAGTTGCAGAGTGAGAGTAATTATTATACATGATGTATAACATATGAATGCAAACTCAACAATTGAACAATTATTGTTCCAAATTAATTTCGGTGGACCTTTTATTTGTTAGACTGTAAGACATTGTTCATGACTATCCAACGAAAATTTTGGTCTTAACCTCTTAACACACAAAGTAAGTAATCAGGTCTAGATAGTTAAATTAAACACTAAAAAACATAGACAGATTGAGATTATAAGGAAACAGATATACACATCCAAAAACATTCAAAGCATCAAAATTAAATTAATATTATATATTAAAATTGTGTTCGTACACCATATTTCCTCATTTAGAGAGGAATAATACATAAACTAAAATTACTACCATACTACACTAAACACATAATACAAGAAAAGAAAAATAAATGTAAAACAGCAAGAAATTGAATCCCCAAACAGCAGCGGCGGCAGCAACATCGGCGTCCATGGGAGGAGGGATTTGTGGAAGAACGGGAAGATCCCTAGGCAGTAAGACCTCGGAGACACCATAAATCACAACTGGAGAGTGATCGAACAATGTTCGAGTCACAATGGCTCGGAGGAAGGTGTTGCTGACTTCCACCGAACCATTAACTATGGTAGTGATGTTGAGCATATATTTGTTATCCCCGATTATTTCAGTTCCCACAGTGGGTTGCAAATGCAACACAGTGTGGAGCTGGGAAGGAGGGAGATAAGTGCTCATCATGTGGCATTGGAGAACAAAGTATTTGCTCTCAATAGGAAGTGATTTGTACCTGGCAGCATCCGCAAACGCTTGATCGTCAGGTACAAAAATGGTTAAATGAGATTCAGAGTTGATAATATCCATGTGCACAGAATAGAATTCAGAGGGTGCTGTTTCGAAACTGTGAGATGGGTCTTTCAGCAGAATTTTGGTTAGGTTTAATGGTGATGATGATGAAGAAGAAGATGATGATAAAATGATGATGATAATGGGTAGTAATTTCAACATATTAGAAGAAAGGAGTGAGATAGATAAGAATTAAGAAGGGAAGTCTACTTAGTGTGAAGTGAAATGATAAGGAGAGACGATATGTGTTTTCTGGTTATTTTGGAACATAAACTTCTCTAAAGAAAAGACTCGTCTAAAATATCTAATATTTTCAAAGAAAGTGAACAAAGGAAAGCCACTAACAACTATGATGAGATCTTAATCATAGGTAGAGGAAGTTTTGGTACAGTTTATAAAGGGGAACTAGAAGTTGATAGAATTGTTGCTATCAAAATGTCCAAAACTTCTTTTGTTTCGGTTTAATCCATGTGAGGGGTATTAGAGATGGACCTCTTTTCTTATTTGCACGGGACCTCCAAATGTCCAGGGACGGCCCTGTCTACTGGTCTTCTCTTTTATTGGTTGTAACTTCTTGTGTTGAGCATTAAACAAAGTTTGTTTTGAAGTTAAAGAAAAATGAGAGAAGAAGAACAGAGAAAGACTTTAATTGAACTCATTGAACTCAGTATAAAAGGGTTGCTTATATAATGTATTCTGAGGGCAATGCTATGTGTAATTTCTTAGAAATATCAAACTAACATTCATCCCACGCGGTGCCGGTAGGTATTTTATTTGTCCTTTGTCCACGCGGTAACTATGATGAGATCTTAATGATAGGTAGAGGAAGTTTTGGTACGGTTTATAAAGGGAACTAGAAGTTGATAGAATTGTTGCTATCAAAATGTCCAAAACAATAGATGAAAGCCAACAATAGTGAAGTGTGGTCTGACTGACATGCGCACGTTTGTTGTACTTGTACATAAGCATTCTCTACTCTATTATTTGAATTAGGAGTTAGTCAATGTCACATGTAGACACATAATACCAAATAAAAAATGCTAACCGGAATACTAGTTGAGGAATATTTGTTTGAGCATAATACCAAATAAAAAATGCTAACCGAAGTACTAGTTGAGGAATATTTGTCTGAGCATAATACCAAATAAAAAATTTTAGGCACATTTATATAATTTTATAAAATTGAATAGTAAAATGATTAATTAATAGTAGATGATGTGATTAAATTATTTATTATTTTTATATGTGTCTAAATATATTTTATTTGGAGTTGCGTCCAACTAAAAATTACTTGTATCGATTACAAGTTAGTTATGAATATTACATGCAAATTAGTTGTATATATCACATATAAATTTATTTATGAGTATTATATGTCTATTGAAATTTGTGTACTCAATTTTTTTAAAATATAAAAATATTATTTTTTAATACAAAATTTTATTAATTTATTTTCTTATCTTATCTACTACCCTCATGTCAGGATACTAATTTGTTATTGTTAGCATAACTTTAAATCACTAGCTGCAAAAAGTACTAATGAGTAATGAGGTTAGGAGTTAGTCAACATCACACACACTGTCTCTATTTATTGCTGGAGTCACTTTTTCTGTTAGGAAAATTTTTGTATATTTAACATTATTAAAAAAATTCCTAAATTTTGTATATTTATTTATCATTATTTTCCACCACTTTGTCTCTATCAGTTGACACTTTCTTTTGTTTTCTCCACACCATGATGACATATATGTGTACTATATGTTCTTTAATGTACTAAATGTTCTTTTCTTTTCTCCACACCATGATGACATATATATGACTAAAGATAGCACATCAAACTTTCTGAAATGTATATATGTTCTTTAAGATAGGCACGTGAAACCTGAACACACATTGTTGAATAAAATTATCATTAGATCAAAAATTACCTTTGTTTCAAAGAAAAAACGTATTTTAGAAGTCCTTTTTTAGAATAATTTTTCTAAAATATTTATTTATACGATTGCTTGTTCTAAAAATCTTAGTTTTTAAGAATATATTTTACCAAATAATTTTTAGTTTAAAAATAACTTTAAAGCTAAAAGAATAACAATTATCAAACAACTTTATATTTTTTTTTGGAAATTTTTATTTTCACTTTTAGCTTTCAGATAGCTTCTAAAAAAATAAAAAATTCAAGGCAAATTGACCATCAACCTCTTCTTTTAGAAGCTTTTTTTATTCAATTTTGCGCAATGAAAAAAACAAATTGCTTTTTAAGGCCAGAACTTTATTAAAATTATGTTTGGCTCAACTTCTCATTTTTTAAAAAATAAAACGCTAAAAAAAAGCTGAGACTAACGGAGCCAAAGTATGTTTTGGAGCAATAATCTTTGGAATTTTTTGCATAAAATAAATGAGTCTCACTCTAATAATTATTATTAAACAATTCTAATCACTAATGATATTAGGATTAACGACTAAGATTTGGAGTAATTCTAATGTGTTACTCTTTAAGTCAATATATCTTTCCTCTTTTTTTTTTTTGTCAGGTAACCTAGTAACTTGAAAATTCACTCATAAGGTGAATAAGTGGAGTGTTCAGTGATCGAACACTGACTCCTATATATAAAATGCTATTATCCCTACCAAATTAGCTAAGTTATCGGGGACATATATCTCTCCTCTATATACTAAAGAATTCTAGTATTCCACTAATTGAATCAATTGAGTTCTTGTATTATACTCCCCTTCCCTATTGTTTAAATATGTACAATTTAGCCCATTTAACTTAACACCATTAGAGATAATTTTTTTTCAAAAAAATAAAATCTATTTTTTAATTTAATTAAAATATAAACTTACTTATTTAAATTTACAACCCCAGCTATTATTTTAATCTCCAACGTTTACTACGTCGTCATCTTATTCCCTATAGGATTAAATAGTATTTTATTCCCTGCAAAATTTGAAAGTTTTGAAAAGAGCCCCTGAACAGGAATCCTTGATGCTATGTTAACATTTTATTGACGTGGCAGTTGCAGACTGTGCTGAGTAGTACATGTGGCTTGTCTGGTAAAGTCCCCGGTGCACCAACTTTAGGTTGTGGTCCAAAATAGCAAGTCCTACCACTCGTTCTTAGTTTGTTGAAATCATACTTCTTTACTTTTTTTTTTGGGATTTTGAAGTTGTTGCAGCAACACCTTTAACTTTGGATGGAAGTTTAAATTGTGATGTTGCTAGCTTAAGATGTTGACGATATTTTGTCAATAAAATGGTGACATGACATCAAAGATTTCTGTTCAGGGGCTCTTTTCAAAACTTTTAAATTTTGCAGGGACTAAAATCAATTTTTTTTTAACAGGGGCTCTTTTAAAAATGAGGAACAATTACAGAGCTAAAACACTATTTAAGCCTTCCCTATATTATGAAACGTAACATACAACAAGAACCAAACTACCAAATGCGTCGTCATCTTTTTTTTATTGTTCGTGACTTGTCTTCTTCTTTTTTCTTCTTTTTTGGGTAGAGACTAGTCTTCTTTTTTATTAGGTTTAATTGCACTCTTGTTCTTCCTATTTTATAGTAAAAAATGTAAAATCTTTAATTTTGGTGTTCCTATTTTAAAATCAAACATTCTTATCCCTTTATTTTGATTTTTTTTTGCACTTTTAGTCTCCTACCCCATTTTTTAATCAATTGACAACAAAAATATAGAGAAACTCCCATATTATAGAGCACCAATCTTAATATCATTTGATTCCAGGATGATCTTTTTCTGCCTCATGAGTATTTTTTTTATAGAGAAACTCATATCATTTGATGAAGAGAAACAATCTTTAAAAAATATCATACAATTTTAATTGAAACAATGCTATCATGCACTCTTGTTGTCAAGAGGTTGCAAGACTAAATCATGAGACACAATATTTCAATCCAACCATTACATTCTTTCAAGTATATTTTGGAAAATCTCCAACAATAAATTTTAAAAAAGAATTTTGGTATATTAGCCCCGGTATAACCGTGGCTGAACACATTTTAACGGATAAAATGGCAAAATCTAGATTCAATTGCAGAGTTGAAGAAAAGCCTATCACAAGTTTTCAATTATTGACCTATCTAGTTGATTCAATACTCAATTTATTGTTTTTACTATTGAATTTCTCTTTAATTTGATTTTGCATATTCGGAATTGTGAATTTTGTGTGTACTATATATGGATTTTATTTCTTTTTGTGTATCTGTTCGACGGTGATTGACGCTGAATTTGATAGGGGGGACCACGGTTCGATCCCCCGCAACTGCGATCGGGAGGGGACTTGGACCACTTGATGCCAGAACTAACCCCCGAGCCAGATTAAACTGGTGGTGAAAACAAAAAAAACCATTTGAATTTTGTGATAGTTATTGAATCTCTATTCGATACAGTTTCTCAAATTTTTATCTTGGGCTTAAAATACTATTTTGACAATTGTCATAGTAATATGTCTTCAGCAAATCTTTAAGACAATTTCTTTTCCCACCCCACCTGTATCTTTTTCACCCCCCTTTAAGGCTAAAAAAGTCCAGTAAACACAACCCTAATTTTTTGTTTTTAGTGCAAATTTGAATAAAATTTACACTAAAAAAAGTCCGGTAAACGTTTACCGAACTTTTTCGTGGTTAAAAAGAGTTTTTGGGGGGTGGGATAAGAAATTGTCAATCTTTAAAACCTATATATACAACAACAAATGTGAGTTGTTCAACCCATAAATTACCAAAAAAAGGAAAACCCATAAATTACTAAGAACCATAAATTAAGAAACAAAAACACATCTTATCATTCAAGAATTGGTATAACCATGATCAGCAAGTGCAAAATTTATCTCAATATTATAGAGCACATGTACTTAGTTTTTACATAAGGCATCCCCATATTGAATGTTTTACATAAAAAATAGTGTATCCCAGTTAAACCAATCAATCCCAACGATATCACCATTTGATCATAGTCTTCTGCTTCCAATTCTTCGAAAATTGCTATTTAGGCCCCCACGTTGCTCTCAGCCCCCCCAAAAATCCCAAAATGCCCATAAAAATGGTGTGCAGAAAATTCGTCAAGTAGGAACCGAAATTGAAATTGGTTCGGATCATAGACAACGAAATTATGTTAACAGGCGCACCAATGTATATCTAGCGTAGGGCTGCTGTATGAACTCACCAGAATAACCAAAATTTCGTCTCGTAAACGACGAAACCACGGTAACTACAAACTTTCGTGTCCTACGTACTGAATTCCATATTTCGTTGATTGCGAAACAAACACGTTGGTTTTTGTTACCAGCGCGACGAAACTAGTGTATATGAATATCAGATTATTCTTTAAGCTTTAGATTCAGTAAAAACAAAATTAAGAGGTGTTGGTGCGATTTTTAGGGTTCGAAAAGGAGAAATTGCTCAAACATCATATCCATTCCAACACCATCGCAATCAACCGTCTTCTCCATCGCAATTGCAGCCGCATTCAAGAGAAATAGGAATTCGTCTCGCAAAAACCGAAATCGCAATTAAGTTTTATATGAATTTGTGATGTTGATTATGTTAATGGTTTGATTACAGTCGTTATAGAGGTTTGATTAAGATTTTCATACTGAATATGCTACGAATTAAGGGTTGTTCAATGATTTAGGGTTTTGATTATGAATTGGGGATTTAGGGTATTCTATGAATTTTGTGTTTGATCATTATGATTGATATTTATATTTATTATTATGACTGATTAAGTTTGATTATTAAATTGAATTGACTGATTAAGTTTTGATTAGTGATTAAGTTTTGATTAAGTTCTTTCAATTGAAGTGTAAATGAATTAGTGATTAAGTATTGATTAAGTTCTGATTAAGTTTTGATTAGTGATCATGATTGATTTTGAAAATGAAAGCATTAGGTATGATGTTTGATTAGGAATGACCGATGAAGTAACTCGACAGAGAGGTGGGAGGGACAGTGTGGCACACAGTTCCGCTCGTCGTGAGCGTGTTAGAAACTGTGTCGTACCACCCACATGTAGAAGGGGTAGAATGAAAGAAGTGTCATCCTTGGCCGAAAATCATCCAGAGCCCGTGCCGGAGCATGAGCTAGAGATTCATTTTACGCCTAATCTTGAACAGGCTGAAGTTGAAAACACTATGGAAGAGGAACAACATGATGAAGAGTTAGAGGAGCAACATGATGAAGAGTTAGAGGAACAAGACGAGGCAGAAGAAGAAGAAGTATATGAAAATGAACATGATGAAGAAGTATATGAAGAGGAAGAACAACAATCATCACCACCTCCTTCACCAATAACCCCGTAAGAGAAAGCCGCCAACGACAAAAGGACGACAAAACCCACCACAAGATGCACCCTCTGGCGGATATGGAGGTGGTCCAACCGACCTTTCATTGCTGCCCAATTTTGGAAAGCACATTGCAGTTGCATTGTGGAAAGAAAAAGTAAGTATTTTCGTTATTAATTTGGTGATTAGTCCCATTGTTTTATTGATTATTAAACTTTATTTAATTTGACTTGATTTTGTGCAGTATCCGGAACGATATCTGAGGTGCATGAACAATGGGAAGAGGGAGTTAGATTTTACTCTGCCCTCGAGTAAACTGGATTGGTTATGGAAGGTGATAAATGCTAGTGGACTGCGGCCTCTACTGAAGACAAACTATCCATATGTGGATTGGGGTATTTTGACAGCTTTTTCGGAGCGATGGCAACCAGAAACCGGCACCTTCCATCTACCAGTCGGAGAATTGATCATCACATTGGATGATGTGTCGTGTCTGCTCCACATCCCGATTACTGGTAAGATGTTAAACCACGAAGGAACGACATGCAAAATGGAAGAAGGCGCGGATATGTGCGATACATATTTAAACTTTGCCAAAGAAGACTGCTTGGTAGAGTTTGATAAGATGAAAGGAGCGCATATCTCATTTCAGAAGCTGCTGCAGTTATACCTTGACAATAAAAACTTTGCAGAAAAAGCTTTGCATGAGAAGGAGAAAGAGGAGGATATCAAATTCTATCAGGATTGCGCCATCAGATGTTTTCTGTTGTACTTGCTTGGTTCGACTCTTTTCACCAACAAAAGTACGCAGTATGTGGATGTGATTTTCCTGACATATTTGCAAGACCTCGATGTTGTACACACTTGGAATTGGGGTGCTTCCGGACTCGCTTACCTGTTCAAGTATTTGGATAAATCTACAAGGCAAGCGAGCGGGAATAATGGCGGTTACAACTGTCTACTTCAGGTAATGCATATTTAGTAATAATCGTACTTGATATATTATGTTTGATATTAATCTAATTTGATTTATTTATTTATTTTTGTAGGCATGGATTATGGTTCATTTCCCCAGATTTGGAGCTAAATATGTTCACATCAAATATAACCACAGAGATCCAGTTGCGCAAAGTTTTATTGTTTGAAAGGTTCTCAGCTGCCAGATAAGCATAGGACCAACCTGGATAATATGGGGATGGATGAAGTGGTATGGCAACCTTATGAGGATCATCGCCATTCAAGACCGTTTCAAGATTGCAGCTGGTATTCCGGGTGGATTATGTGTGGAACTTCCATGATCTGTCCACATTTGCCTGAGCGTGTTCTCAGACAATATGGACACGTACAGTCCATACCCAGAGCCCCATTTGTATATGCGAAGGCTGGAATGAACCGGTTCACTATTGATGAAGCATTTCAGAATATGTTGGTGGAAAACTATATCACAGAAGATATGCGGGGACCAAGAGTAACAAAGGGTTTTGAAACTGAGCCTGGCTACATTGCGTGGTTTTATAAGGTCTTGCATCCGAAGATATGGCCTCCAATGGAAGGCAATCCTCCACGGCCTGTGAATCTTGAAGTGCTGATCGAGGAGGATAACAAGAATGACAAGTTAGATGTCTTTGAGATATGTAGAAAAGTTTGAACGGAGGTTTTATAAGGTCTCGCAATCAACGAAATCATGATTCGGTAATGGTGTGACGAAAAAATTGTATTTCATGCGCATATGGTGACTGCCAAGGCTAGCTATCTTATGTTTCCTCTAGTTTCGTCGACTACGAAACGAAATTAAGTTCCTTCGTTTTATACGCTACGAAATGCTTTTTTAGGGGCATTTTAGTCACAACGAGGGGCCTGAAAGCAAACTTGGGGGGCCTAAATAGCAATTTTCCAATTCTTCAATGGAACTTGATAGAGAACCAATTACATTCTGCACACCAAGTTTGTGTTATGCTCCCTTCTTCTCCCCCCCCCCCCCTCTTTAACCAATCTCCAACAATAAAAACAACTATTTATGATAACAATATTAATATTCCATGATAACAACTACTCGACTAATGTTATTCTCCATCATAAGTCATATTTCTATCTCTAAAGGCTATCACAAATCTCAATCCGTGCCACACAGAAATAGTGTTAAAATAATGAAATAATTCAAAAAATCATGAGCATAATAACAGACCAAACTCTTAATAATTCAAAAAATATAAAACTGCAAGCGTCATGTACCTAAAATATGTAGAAAACCAGTATGATAACATGTAGAAAATAAAAAATAATGCTTGATCTAATGATAAGCATGAGATGAACCAAAACTGAGTACAACTCCAAATTAAGACATCAACAATTGTTGAACCTCGCAAAAGTTATAGAAACAAAGTAAATATAAACATATTAAATTAGGCACAAGGAGTCCAAAATTTTGCAAGTTTCAGTTCAATGCTTATACAATTGAATACAAATTTCAAAATAGCCAAACATGATAATGACTTATATATCATGGGAAAAGATAAATGGTATGCTTAGTATTAGTATTAGAGAGAACAAACAATTTTGTTTGTGTGTGTCGCGCCGCGAAAAATGCCTCGAGCGTAAGTATGCGCGAAATGAAACAGAGTCGCCACCGAGCTTTATTCATTTCCGTAGGAAAAGGAAAATATCGATAAAACCTTCAAAACAATGGAAACATGGTCATCGCAACCATTTCCGGGTTCGGAAGTCGATTATGCAAGGGGAATGTATTAGCACCCCTCACATCCGTTGTATTCAACGGGAACCTTCTCGTTAGCTTAGGGTTAAAAAGTGTTTTGAAATTTGTTTGCATGTTTTTCTTTATTAATAAAATATTTACAAGAGGGGAAAAATTAGTTTTTTATTATTGTGCTTGACGGTTGTTGGATCCCGCTACTACGTATTCCCAAGTGCAATGGAAAAATCAAATTTACGTAGTTCTTTGTGGTAGAAAATGTTTGTGCGTTGGTTGATTTTATTTGTGAAAAGAAAATTGTTTTGATTTTTTTTGTAAACGATGTTTTAAGTCGCATCCTAGTGGTTAAGCGTTGTTTGTATCATGTTAGAAAGGATAAATCTCGTTCTTTTTTAAAAGGTTTGTTTTTTTTACTTCACAAAGGCACCCAATTTGTTTGATGAAAAACTTGTTTTTGGTTATTTTTTATTGCGCGGAGGCAAAAAAATTGATTTGATGAAAAGTTTGATTATTATTTTTGGTGCGTAAAAATGCCAAAAATTAATTTGATTAAAAAAAGATTGTTTTTGATTTTTGTGTGTGCGCAGAGGAAAAAAATGAAAAGAAGTTTGATTTGATTATATTTCACTGCACAAAGGCAAAAACTTGATTTGGTGAGTTGGATTTGATTTTAAGGTCTTGAAAAAAGATTTTTGGAGAATAATGATCATGAACATATTACTTTTGATATGTTAGTTAAGATAGGAAGAAAGAACTCTATAAATAGTTAGTACATGATTAATAGTTTGTACTTTGTAAAGCTAACGAAGCCACCGAAGGATGGCGTTTGATGAATCGTCTCATAGAGGAGCTGTGAAGTAGAACCGGCGACAATATGATCCATTTTTTTCTGCTCTATTGTTGTAGAGAACAATAGAGCAAAGGATAGAGAGGGATAATTGCAAAGAGAAGATTTTTGAACGTCCAAAGGAATGGGTATGGAAAAGGATGAGAAAATCTTTACAGCTGTTGTTTGATTCCTTATGTTTGAAATTTGAAAATTGGAATCAAAAGAACTGGAATTGTGCAGTTAAAAAGGTGGGGATGGAGTGCGACGGGTCTTGTTCTGTCTTCTGTGTTTCTGCACTTTGCAGCATGTGAGGGAACATAAGACCATCTACAATGTTTTCAACACCAATTACGTCAAAAAAAAAACACTCAACACCAATTTTTTCAATTCACAATACTCCACATAATTTTCTCTTTCTTCCATCTAATAATTCAACACTCATTCAACTTTTACCATCTCCAATGGTTTTTCATTCAACACTCTACCCCACCACTTTTTATTTCATATTATTATTTAAATTTATATTTTTGTTTTTATGTTTACATAAAATTACAATTATCGATTGAAATTAAATTAAAATAATAAACACTTAACAATTTATTTTTTAGTTTTTTGCAACACATTTATTTTTTTGGTGTTGAAATGATTATTGGGATCCATTTCACTAAAAAGAAGATTAAAACTTAAAAATAAAACTAATAGAAAGATAATAATAAGATTAAGAGAGTGAAAAACTTGGTTTTTTTTTCTGTGACCAAATCAAATAAACCAAGTCTCTATCTATAGACAAAAAAAATCATCAATTTTAGTAAAAAAAATAAAATAAAAAATTAATTTGCAATGAAATAATTGAGTTCAAAGTATTAATGGGATAAAAATCCAAACACCCAATAACGGAACGCCATGTGTCATGAGCTAATCCACTCCATCTTCTCTCTCCACGTAAATTGATCAGCGACGCGCCCTGTCGGCTGTCGGCAATTGTGCTGCACGCGCCAGTGAAACCAAATTGAAAAGCGCCACGCATCCCCTCTTTTCAGCTTCAATTGTGTTGAATTCTTTCAACCTCTCTCTCCTCCACATCATTCAACACCCATTTTCAACACAATACTACATTGGTTTCATAGATTTCAACACCCATTCAACACCAAATTTAAACACCATTGTAAATGGTTTAAGAGATGCTTATTTGAATTTCTGATTCAGGAATTTGATTCTTCTGCATAGGGAAATCGGGTAGGTTACTTCGTGGGCTAGGTCAAGAAAGGCCGAAACAACAAAACTCTTCTTGCCTTTGCTTGCAAATGTTGCAAGCTAAAAATGGCTAAATTTTTGGAATGTTATGAAAAGGAATATATTATGTGGATGGCCTGAGAGATTGACACATGTCAAAATCGACCCTAAGTGCATATTGAATGTGTCTAGTATTAAGATTGTCAGGAACATGGGATCAAATTGAATTTAGTTTTACATTTGGTATCAGAGCTTTCTTTGCCTTTGTCTTGCATTTTCGTGTTCTGTTATGGGTTTTATTGAATCTGGAAAACTTTGGATTTCATATGGCTTTTAACTTTGTCCAGTCACAGAAATTGTTTTAAACCGAGAACTAAATTCGGCTATGTTTCAGTATTTAGAGTTAAAATGGGTATGAAATCGAAAGCTTTAAAACTCTCATTTGGTTGAAATTCTTTAAAATTTCGTTTTCCGATTAAGAATAGTTTGGATGCAGAAAATGTTGAATCATATAGAAAAGATGTTAGATTCATGATTCTGTGTTTAAAACTTGAATTTTCGGTGTTATTTTGGCCTAAAATTGCATTTTTCCGGTCCTTGGATATGTGTTTTTATTTTGAAATGTGTAAGACCCAAGATTTCATTGTATAGTTGGTTTAAGGAATATTAGGGTTCCGATGTGTTCGTGTTGTGAAACATCGTGTAATTATTAGGTTTTGCTGTAATTGAGTCTGTTTTGGGCTCGTGCGCTGTAAAGGCACAGACTTTTGTCTTGTAATCCTCTTTTGTGAATAAGAAGGTTGATGTGGTTTTAGAATAACGAGTTTTGGATTATTCTTGTTTTTGGAAAAACGAGTAGGATTTTACCCGCGGATGTAAAATCTTACTGCGTCTGTTTTAAGTGAGGTTTCGGATGGGAGTTTTATTTATCTGCGTGAGTGAGGTTATGTTCTGAGAATAATTTTCTAAGGTATGGAAGAAAATTACAGTCGCGGAAAAAGATTCGACGATAAGTTTTGGAAATGTTTAACGTTAGACGTTCTTTCCGTAGGTTTTATGTTTTTGTGATTTACGTTCGTCGCGACGCGCGAGAGCTGAGTACGTGTCTTGTTTTGGAAGATTTGATTAAATCTTGTGACTTATTCATAAAGCAAATTGATCCAATGGCTAGGGTTTAAGCTTGGACTTTTGACTTTGATCCAAGGGTGGATTGGCTATCAAGAGGCTTTGTAATAGTAAGGAGGTTCATGACATTTGTGGACTTAGAAAAATCACAAAATTCTCTCTTTTTCTTTCTCTCTTCCACGTGAAACTCCATTACTCTTTTCTAACCTTCACCAAATTTTTCATTCCTCACCATTTCAATCCTTTTCAAGCTTTGGAGCTTAGAGGAAAGTTGTAGAGAATCTCATTCTAAAGGTAACCCTCTCTTCTCATCTCCTAGGTTGGTAGACTTATAGAGTTTAGGAGTTTTTGGGTTTATGTTCTCATGAGGGTTTGTTAAGAAATGTTGCTTTGCATGGTTTTTGTTTCATGGGAGTTGTTCATGAGGTTTAGAGAAACATGTGCTAGGCTTTGTTATTTCAATTTTCCATGAGTTGTGAGAATCTCATGAGAAAAGTTAGGGTTTTGAAAGTTTATTGTATTGATCAATAACATGTGGTTAAGTTGTAAGGTTTTGAAAAGAAACGTTGTTTTTGAACCTTTGGGCGAAGGGGAATGGCGTTGCATGGTTTCGTTTTAGAAAATCCGATGAAAGATATTTTGGTGTTTATGAAAATATTTACTAAGTGTTTTGTGTGGTGTTTTTGGTATTCCAAGTGGTCTAAAACTCTTGAGTTATGTGGCGTTGCTTTTGCTTTGAAACCCTGTTTGAAAATGGTTACAGGTCGATTAAGGCCCGTAATGAAACTTGTGCTTGGGTTTGGTTTTGATTTTGGAAATGAAAACCAAATAACTTGCACTCGAAGCAACCAACATACCTTCGGAAATGTAATGCTTTGTTGTGAAAACGGTTGTTGGGAACCAATACTATGCGTATGTGGTGTGTTGCGTGAAAAGTTGTTTTGGGTGAAAATTGAGTAAACCAAGTTTTGTTGTTGCTGTCATGATGAAAACCAGTTCTGTGCTGGTGTGGTCGCCCAGCGACCAGATGGTAGCTCAGCGACGAGTTGGTCGCCAGCCTTCGCCTTGGGCGTGGAAAATGTAAGTGCACCAGTTCATCCTCATGTTTTAATAATTGTCAAAACATATGAAAATAGGATTGAACATATTTTGGCAACATTACAAATGACTTGACAACAAAGAACTACTTTCTAAAAACTTGGAAAACTGACTTTTAGGTATTTTGTATCGATACATACATTGGTGTATCGATACAAATGTCCTGAAACTACTTCTATCTGATTTTGGGCATTTTGTATCGATACATATACTGTCTGTATCGATACAAAAATGGTTTCTCAGAGGCAGAGAGTCACTTGTGCATCGAATCATGCTTGCATGTATCGATACATAGGTGAACACCCTCAAAATCCAGAGAGTTGATGATGTATTGAATCATGCTTGCATGATTTGATACATATCAGTCAAGAGTTTCAAGATTCTGATATTTGTATCGATACACACCCGTGTTTGTATCGATACAAAGGTCAAAAATTTCATTTTTAACGTTGGTCAAAACATTTGTATCGATACAAATGATCATTTGTATCGATACATGTTTGAACATTTATGCCCAAATTTGCTCATTCTATTTTCTCTTTAAATAGCAATGTGTGTGATCCTTTTGTTTGTAACACACAACTGAGAAAAATCTAGTGAGAACCAGTGAGAAAGCTAGAGTGCTTTGAGAGAAACACTTTGGATACAATTTGAGTGAAAAATTGGGATCAAAGTGTATCCTTCACAAGATCATCATCTTCCATCAAGTTGCAACAATTGAAGATTGAGTATGGGATCAATCCAATAGAAGTTGTACGCTTGGTCGATAACGTTCGGTACGATTCGTGGTGAATCAGAATCGTGATCGGGTTGATTTGCGAAGGAGGTTTGGTTGCTCGCTAGGGATTCAAGATTGTTCGATATCTTGAAGGATCAATCGAGAAGAATTGAAGGACTCAGCTGGACGATTGTTGCAAGGAGTTGCACGGGTAAAATCGTTGGAATCAGAGGGTGAAGATTCGTTCGTCGATTGAGGTTTAGCATAGTTTTACTTTTGAGTCAATAAAGGTTTATTGGATTCATTGTAATTTGTGCACTTGTGTTCAAACTGTTTTTAATCAATAATACTCTCAAATAACCCGTTTGGTTATTTGGGGGGAGACGTACCCGGCCGACCGCGAGGACGACACGAAAGCCGGGGAACTCCCTAATCATCTCTTGTGTGTCGATTCGCTTTAAATTCTTCTTTACGCAATTTGCTTATCTTTTGAGTCAATTGAAGGTTTGTGTTCGTAAGTGTGCACAAAGGTTCAATTGCTACTATCTTGATTGTGATTGAGTTTGAGTATCGAATCATATAACTTGCTTGGGACTGTTTTTGTTAATCGATTGAATTTGGATACCTTGAATTAAGCATTCCGATATTTTTCCTATTTCGTTCAAGGCTATACTATCTTTCCTTTGGTCAAAAGGTGCAAAGTAGACTACCGATCCGGTGGTGCTTCCGCGCATTTGTTTTAATCAAATAATTTTTTTAAAATTGTCGTTGATTAACGAAGCCACTTATTCAACCCCCCCTTCTAAGTGGTAGCCTAGTAGTCTAACAAGTGGCATCAAGAGCCCGGTTCGATTCTAAACGATTAAACCGAGTAATTTGTGCCAATTATTAGAAAACATGGCTTTTGCACCTAAAGGGGCGTATAATAGGGCTCCGATATTCAATGGAGATCATTTTGACTATTGGAAAAGTAGTATGCGCATTCACATCAATTCTTTTGATGGTGAAGTGTGGAATGCCATTGAGAATGGTCCGTTTGTTCCAACTATCACGGATCCTCATGGCATTGTCGAAAATAAGCCTATGGCACAATGGACGGAAGAGGAAAAGAAAAAGGTCAATTACGATGCAAAGGCACAAAATATTTTAATATCATCCCTTGGGATTGATCAATTTTATCATGTGTCGCATTGTCAATCGGCTAAGGAAATGTGGGACACATTGGTTACTCACTTTGAGGGTACCAATGATGTAAAGATATCCAAAATTAATACATTGACACAAGAATTTGAGTTGTTCCATATGCTAGATGGTGAAACCATCGAGGATATGCAACAACGATTTATCAAAATAACCAACAAGTTACACGGTTTGGGAAAGCCAATCACAAATCAAGACGCCACTAACAAAATTTTAAGATGTCTTAGTAGGAGTTGGCAACCGAAGGTCACCGCGATTAAGGAGGCTAATGATCTAACTACTTTAAGTCTTACAACTCTATTTGGCAAGCTTACGGAACATGAACAAGTACTAAACTTGTTAGAAAAGCATGAGAAAAGTGAGAAAAAGGGAAAGCATAATGACAAGGAGAAGGAAAAGGAAAAAGATAAGAGGTCCATTGCTCTAAAGACCTCCACATCTAAGTCCACCAAGTCTAAAAAGGTAGAGCATGTTGATAGTAGCTCAAGCGAAGACGATTCCGATGATGAGGAAATGGGGCTCTTCGTTCGACGCTACAATAGGTATGTGAGAAAGAATGGGATAAGGCATTCCGATGACAATCTTAAGAAGTATCGGAAAGATAGTGGTTACCGTCGGAGGAATGAAGATGCTAGGTACTCTAAGAAAGGAGCATGTTATGAATGTGGACAAATCGGTCATTTCAAACCGGATTGTCCCAAGCTCAAGAGAAAGGAGAAAGAGTCACCTTCATTCAAAAAGGGAAGCAAGGATAAGGGAAAGAAAGCTTATGTTGCATGGGAGAGCGGAAGCTCATCTTCCTCTTCATCATCAAGCTCTAGCTCAAGTGGTGAAGATGGGTTGGCAAATGTGTGCTTGACATCCCACGATCGTAAGAAACTTGCTCCTAAAAAGGTAAACCAAAATCCCTCTAGCTCATATACTCTTTTGGAATATCGTGAATTACAAGTTGCTTTTGAAAAATTACACAAAGAAACTCAAGAGGCCTTGCAACGACTAAAAGGTTTAATGCAAGTCAATAAATACCTTGAGACAAAAGTTTCGGAAGCGGAACATGAGTTGAAAGCCCTCAAAGAGTCCTTGATTCAAAAACCTCTTGTGACTTATGATAGTTGTGGTAATAACAATACCGGATGTGATGGATGCTTTTACTTACGTAGAGACTTACGAAAACTACAAGATAAGTTAAAAGAACCATCCAAGCCGGAGAATACTTTTGCGGTTGATTCGTCTAAATTCCACAAATCATTCAAACCTAGAAATAAAAAGTATAAATTTGTTGAAAAGGATCATAAGAAAATTAATCCTCATGTTGTTTGTCATTATTGTCGTAACAAAGGTCATACGATTGCAAAATGTCACGCTCGAAAAATTTTAGTACCAAAAGGCAAACTGCAATGGTTACCTAAGTTAGACAATAATGTTTCTACTAACCAACTAGGACCCAACATGAGTTGGGGACCTATTTCAAATGTCTAAGTTTGTAGGGAAGACGTCTTGAACCATTGACAAGAGACACCGACAACAATGAAGTTCAAGACATATGAAGAGGTAAAGTGATGAGAAAAGCTTCAACTCGACATTTGCAAGATTATGGAAATTGATCACTTCCTACATCTAACACTTAAGGGAAGATTCTATTCTCTATCTTTACTTTTATATTCTCTTTCTTAGCATTTGTACATTGGTTTCATATACATATACCTTTCTCATCTTAATATGAAGTTGGTATTGATAGTTGTCTAATCCTCCATTTCCAAGAATTTTGCTCAAAGATATTGATAAGTTTTTGAGACTCATACGTTTCAAATGGGGATTTGACAAAAATCATTACAATTGTCATATTAGGTTCATATTTGGTTCGTATATGTGTATTCTTGTTCTTATATATGTGACTTTGTGTGCATACATAAATATACTCTTTCATATGACTGATCTTGGTACTTTGATTCAACTATGTGGATGCTTTATCATGCATATATGGTTTAACATGTGTTCTCATGTTATAATGTGCCTTGGTATCTTGTTTTGCTCACATACATAAGAATGTACCTCATTGGTTATATGTGTTTCATACATACATGTTAGTAGGAAGTCATGAAAATTAATTTTGAAACTCATATGTTCATGTATTTTGAGAAAACTTGAAAATAATGCTTTTTGGATCGATACAAATAAATTTTGCATGGATACATGTCAGTTACTTTTCAAAATTTCAAAAATAAACTAATTTGTATCGATACATATGAACTTGTATCGATACATAGCTTTTCAGTTTGGACAGAACGGTACTCACGTATCGATACATGCCTCCATGCTTCAAAACAACTGACTTGTATCGATACAAACACGATTTTGTATCGATACAAAATCGTAAAAAAACAGGTTATATGTCTATTTTTCATTCATTCATTCATCAACCAAACAAAATCTCTTCTCCCTCACACGGATTCTCTCTAGAACCCCTACCCCAAAATCTTCAATCTCCCTCAAAACTCAACCAAAATTCACAAAATTAACACCAATCCGCTCAGAATTCATTACCCACTTAATCTCCATCATCAATTTCGTGGTCAAAGTCTCATAAGCTTCAATCCAAGGAATTCATCAAATTAGGGTTTGTGAAACTTTCTTCAAAAGTTCTTCATCAAAAAGTGTAAGGTAAATCGTTCTACTTCTCAATCTTCTTGCAATGGCACCTAAGAAGGCTAGAAAAGATAAGGAAATAGCAACTACTAGTGGTGGAGTTTCTAATTTCGGTCTTAGAGAAGATGAGTATGTTCATAAGGATTGTATTGCCACTTACACTAGGTATTGTAGGAATAGGAGTGTGCTTCCTCAAAAATCTGTCAACATTGATACTCTTAGAAATTTACATTTGAATGATATTGCTGAGATAATTGAGACTGAACAACTTGATAGTTTCTGTGACCTACAAACAAAATACAATGAGACTTGGTTAGGATTTTCTATGCCGGATTACAGGAAAGAAATGAGGCTGAGTTTGAGTTCCGTTGGAAGGATAAGACTTATAAGTTCACTGCTGATATGTGGTTTGAATTGTTTGGGATGAGCACCGGAAGTAGGATAACCGGGGAGAATCTATTAGCGTATTCTGAAATAAGTCAGGTGGACTATGACTCCAATGTCTTTATCTCTTCGATTACTAGAACTGGCAACATTCCGGAAACCATGGGAACCGGAAAATTGAATGTTAATGCTAGAGTGATTTACTGGATTGTGAGTCATATTTTGCGTCCAAAAAGTGCAAGCTCTAGGATGGATAAGAAGGATATTGACTTGATGTTTTTGCTCATGGAAGACAGGAAAGTTGACTGGCCATTCTACATTGTAAGTAGGATGTTTGATCTACGAAATTCAAGCAGGGATCAAAGTTTTGGGTACTGTAGCATGATTGCTAGCATCTTGAAGAAATTCAAAATTGGACAAAAGCTTCCAATTGAGTATACTGCTCTTGGAAAGTTGCAGAAATTTAGTGAGACACAAATGTCCAAGATGAATTGGTCTTTGAATGTAGATAATGTGTATGTGTACCATGGACCGGATGATGACAATGAAGGTCAAGCTGCTGCTCCTAGAGGTAGGAGACCAAGAAGGAATGTTCAACAAGGTGAGACTGAGGATGAGGAGCAAGGTGGAGAAGGTGGTAATTGGAATGAAATGATGGAAATGATGAGAAACATGAGCATGCAACAAACTACCTTCTATAATACGTACACTCAAAACTATGCTACTCAGAATACTAGAATTGAAGAGCTGTACACAACTACTACCGACCTCAGAAACTATGTGACCACCCGGTTTGACAACATTCAGGCTCAGATGGATGCCTACTACAACCCTAACCCTCCTACCAACCCGGATAACATGGATGATGAATGATGATGTTTGAGATTTAACCTTCTTTTTATGCATTTCTTTTCTATGTTTTCTTGAAACAATTTATTACGTTATTTCTTATGACTTTTGGATCATTTCAATTGGGTGGTACGAATATTTTTAATGTTGCCATGTTTTGTGCAACGTTTATTTTAGGCTATGTATGACTTTAGTTGGATGCTTTGGTATGAATGGATAATTTCGTATGATTATGCATTTAGTTGCATTATTTTGTTTATTTCGTCCCATATTTTGGTATGTTACTTGTTTACAAATGTCGATGTGTTTCAATACTCATGAGCTGGTTTATGGATTGTTGTTCTACATTCCATGTTTTATCATGATATTTGGTATTCGTCATTGATATATCTTGGCATATCTTTGTATGTATTTATATTGATTAGGAAACTATATCATAAAGTGCATTTCGACAAATGTAAGTGCACGATGTGATCAATTGATTAAAAATTGTGCTTGGACTTGTTACTTCTAATGTGCTCTCTTCTTCTTTTTGATATTGTCAAAGGGGGAGAGATTGGATGCACAAGCTAAAGGATGATCAAACGCATTATGGCATCAACTCAGGGGGAGCGTGCTTATTTGAATGGCCTTGGTGTTTTTTTTAATTTGCGTCTGTAGTACATTGCTATTTTTATCTTGCATAATAGGTATAGGCTTAGTTAGCTTATGCATAGTTTTGACAATTATCAAAAAGGGGGAGAATGTAAGTGCACCAGTTCATCCTCATGTTTTAATAATTGTCAAAACATATGAAAATAGGATTGAACATATTTTGGCAACATTACAAATGACTTGACAACAAAGAACTACTTTCTAAAAACTTGGAAAACTGACTTTTAGGTATTTTGTATCGATACATACATTGGTGTATCGATACAAATGTCCTGAAACTACTTCTATCTGATTTTGGGCATTTTGTATCGATACATATACTGTCTGTATCGATACAAAAATGGTTTCTCAGAGGCAGAGAGTCACCTGTGCATCGAATCATGCTTGCATGTATCGATACATAGGTGAACACCCTCAAAATCCAGAGAGTTGATGATGTATCGAATCATGCTTGCATGATTTGATACATATCAGTCAAGAGTTTCAAGATTCTGATATTTGTATCGATACACACCCGTGTTTGTATCGATACAAAGGTCAAAAATTTCATTTTTAACGTTGGTCAAAGCATTTGTATCGATACAAATGATCATTTGTATCGATACATGTTTGAAAATTTATGCCCAAATTTGCTCATTCTATTTTCTCTTTAAATAGCAATGTGTGTGATCCTTTTGTTTGTAACACACAACTGAGAAAAATCTAGTGAGAACCAGTGAGAAAGCTAGAGTGCTTTGAGAGAAACACTTTGGATACAATTTGAGTGAAAAATTGGGATCAAAGTGTATCCTTCACAAGATCATCATCTTCCATCAAGTTGCAACAATTGAAGATTGAGTATGGGATCAATCCAATAGAAGTTGTACGCTTGGTCGATAACGTTCGGTACGATTCGTGGTGAATCAGAATCGTGATCGGGTTGATTTGCGAAGGAGGTTTGGTTGCTCGCTAGGGATTCAAGATTGTTCGATATCTTGAAGGATCAATCGAGAAGAATTGAAGGACTCAGCTGGACGATTGTTGCAAGGAGTTGCACGGGTAAAATCGTTGGAATCAGAGGGTGAAGATTCGTTCGTCGATTGAGGTTTAGCATAGTTTTACTTTTGAGTCAATAAAGGTTTATTGGATTCATTGTAATTTGTGCACTTGTGTTCAAACTGTTTTTAATCAATAATACTCTCAAATAACCCGTTTGGTTATTTGGGGGGAGACGTACCCGACCGACCGCGAGGACGACACGAAAGCCGGGGAACTCCCTAATCATCTCTTGTGTCTCGATTCGCTTTAAATTCTTCTTTACGCAATTTGCTTATCTTTTGAGTCAATTGAAGGTTTGTGTTCGTAAGTGTGCACAAAGGTTCAATTGCTACTATCTTGATTGTGATTGAGTTTGAGTATCGAATCATATAACTTGCTTGGGACTGTTTTTGTTAATCGATTGAATTTGGATACCTTGAATTAAGCATTCCGATAATTTTCCTATTTCGTTCAAGGCTATACTATCTTTCCTTTGGTCAAAAGGTGCAAAGTAGACTACCGATCCGGTGGTGCTTCCGCGCATTCGTTTTAATCAAATAATTTTTTTAAAATTGTCGTTGATTAACGAAGCCACTTATTCAACCCCCCCTTCTAAGTGGTAGCCTAGTAGTCTAACAGAAAAGTCTGACTTGCCTTTGCCAGGAGGTCGCCCAGCGACCTCTAGCGACCCCTGGGACCTAAAATTTTGGATTCTGATGTCCTAACTTGGTTTTTAACTTTCTAATCCCTTTTTATTAATTTATGGAAGTGGTTGGGATTGGAAACGGGTTTTTCGAGTACTCGGAAAGTACGTAACTTATAACGCAAGAAAACGGCCATTTTGCATTTCAAATTATTTAAGACTTTTGCCTATTGTTTTGGGTCCTAAAAATAGTACAAATAACTCATGGGGGTTGATCAATACGGTAGTTTTTGGTATAGTATCCGTAAGAGTTGTTTTACCTTAGAAAACATTAGGTTTTTAGGGTTTTGGTTTAGTTTCAATACGATTGGTTGGAAAACAATGTATTGATATTACGCTGCTTGTTTTAGGAAGCGCGTTGTGTTGTTTGGACGAGTTTTAGTAAACGGAAGCTTGCCGAGGTAAGGGCTCCACTTTATTTCCGTCTTTCAAAACGGTTACGACATGCTTGGTCTTGCTGTTTATGCATTTGTTGTGTGCTTTGGCAAGTTTGTACTTATGTATTCTCGTTGATGAGAACGTGGTTATAAATACGTGTGCAATTTACATATGATTAGGAAAATGTATGTATGTTGTGATGGTTTGTACATAGGCTTTAGGCTATGTGATTGTTTGCATGAGCATATATGAATGCGTGCGTCGGATAGGACTACGCGGGGATTTTGTCTGTGTGACTATCCTGTATATGCCAAAGAGAATATATGCCATGCATTTCATAGTTGCGTGCCTAGGTGTATGTCTGTGTGACTTTGCCTACGTACCGGGCGTTTGACTGTGTGGCTTCGCCAAATCCTACTGGATTTTATTGAGTTGGTGTTTGACTGTGTGACTTCACCTGGTGTTTGTCTGTGTGGCTTCACCTGCCCTTGTGGCTTTTTAGTGCGGGTACGTATATTTCTGTGTGGCTTTGCCTTCCCCACGACTCTTCGAGGAGAGGTTAATTTCCGGAAATCATGCATGTGGCGAACCAGTGATTGGTTGTCACACCCATTGTAGAAGTCTGTATTAGGATTGATGATTTATTTATATAAGCCCGTTGGTGGGAATTACTTTTGAGATTAAGAGCTTCTCTTGTGTATGTGGAAACTTGTTATGTGTACATCTTTCGCACCGAATATATATATACATACTTTTATTTTGTGGTGACCCTTTCTTTCATTTGCGGGCTCATCCCACCCAGATGATGGGTTAGGTCGTGGTGACGACGGTGGCTGTTCCAGGCCCCAGTGAGATGTTGGAGCTTTGGCTTAGTTAGACTATGCGCCGGTGTGGGTTGTGCACCATGCTTTTTGGGTTTAGGCATAGGATTCTAACTTGTTCTGTTGTAAGTATTTGAATACTTAGACTTGGATTGTAATTATTCTGGAATACACTTTGCTTGTCGAAGCACCTTTTGGTAATGAGTTCTTTTGTATATTTGAATGCCGGCTCATTTAAAATCTTTTATGCGTAACTCTGATGTGTATAAAAAAAAATAATGTCTTTTCTGGCCTTTGAAAAACGGGTTGTTACAATTGGTATCAGAGCACGGCTTTAAATCTTCAAAGGGAAAGTGTATACTTGAGTCGTTAGTCCAGAGTCAGTTAGAACATGGCTAGAGTAGTGACAGTCCTAGTGTTTGTTCTGTGCCGGGTTACGAGTTAGTAACCGTTGAATGAGATTTTCTGTTGAGACTCAGAAATGTTTGGATAAGGAATCTAATCAGAATT
The DNA here is from genome assembly GCA_030408175.1 of Trifolium repens. Lineage (NCBI taxonomy): Eukaryota > Viridiplantae > Streptophyta > Magnoliopsida > Fabales > Fabaceae > Trifolium > Trifolium repens. Next base: position 15,806,031 of record CP125839.1, on the reverse strand, counting down.
GGTATTGTGCAGAATAGAATGCCTCCAAGAAGGGCACCTACAGCACCTTTGGCGGACAATGCTGATATATATCAAATGGCTTATGCCATGAATACAATGGTAGCGGCTGTGACTGCTCAGAGCCATGCTAAGGCGCAGAGGGATCTGGAAAAGCGCGAAAGGGAAATACTTGCTGCTGGATCTAGACTTCTTTCAAGTTTCAACCACCAAACTCCTCCAAAGTTTAATGGGGAGGGAGGTCCGGAAACTGCTGACTTATGGCTCCAATCTGTGGAGAGAATATTCGGGGCAATTCATTGTCCGGAAGGGGAGAAGGTGGTCTTAGCTACCTATCAGTTACTAGGGGGTTCTGAGTATTGGTGGAGGAACACCCGACTGATCATGGAGAATGTTCATGAAGAGTTAAGTTGGGAGAACTTCAAAAGGAGGTTCTTGGCCAAATATTTCCCTGAGACAGCTAGGGAAAGGTATGGGGAAGAGTTTCTGAGGCTAAGGCAAGCGGGCATGAATGTTGAAGCATATGCCAAGAAGTTTGAATCACTATCCCGTTTCTTCCGCTTCTTTAGGGATGGGATAGATGAGGATTATATGTGCCGTCGCTTCCAAGATGGGCTGAGGTACGAACTGCAGGATGCGGTTGTGCCATTGGGTATCCGACAGTTTCAAGTGTTAGTGGAAAAATGTCAAGAGGTGGAAGACATGAAGAATAAGCGGGTGAACCGCCAAGGGAATTTTAGTGCTGGGGGACCAAGTCGTTCAAGTGGTCCGAGTCAAAGTCAAAATCGTGGGAAACAAGGTAGCAAGCCTTACGACCGTCCTCAGAATAACAGGGGACCGGGCCGATCGGTGAATCAAGGGACCCGGGAAAAATCTGAGAGTAGTAAGGGGACTTGCTACAACTGTGGAGAAGCGGGGCATTTTGCTAATGAGTGCACGCAACCGAAGGGGGGAAACACCTGCTACAATTGCAAGAAGCCGGGGCACTTTGCTAGAGATTGCAGAGCCCCGAAGACCGGGCCGTCGGCAAATGTGGCACAAGGCTCACAGGGTGCCAGACCTGCGGCAAAGGCACGTGCTTACTGTATGGGCATTGAGTTGAGTGGACAGGCTAGCAATGCCATCCACGAGAGCTGTCACATCGCAGGTAATTCTTTAACTGCTTTGATTGACACGGGGGCAACCCACTCATTCATATCTTTGGCATGTGCAAATCGTTTGAGTTTGAATGTTTCTGTGCTTCCGTTTGATTTGAATGTCTTGACTCCTGCTAAGGATCTGGTAGTAAATACAGCATGCTTGCATTGTTTGGTAGTAATCCAGAATAGGGATTTTCTAGTCAATTTAGTGTGCTTACTGCTCTTATCTCTCGAGATCATTCTCGGGATGGATTGGTTGTCCTATCATTATGTGATTCTAGACTGTGCTCGGAAATTGGTTTTCTTTCCCGAGCCAGGTGTGCGAAGGTACTTGTCTGCAAATCGGCTTTCTGTGGTTATGTGTAATGGAGAACCTGAGATAGTTTCACTTGCTAGTTTAGGAGTGACGTCGGAGATCCGAATTGGGGAATTTCGAGTGGTTCAAGATTTCCAAGATGTATTTCCATCGGAGATTCCAGCTTTTCCTCCGTGTAGAGAGGTGGAATTCCTTATTGATTTGCAACCGGGTACGGGTCCGATTTCGGAATCAGCTTATCGGATGGCTCCAGCCGAGTTGGTAGAGTTAAAAAGTCAGATTGAGGACTTGTTAGATAAAGGTTTTATAAGGCCTAGTGTGTCGCCTTGGGGAGCACCGGTCTTATTGGTTAAGAAGAAGGATGGGAAATCTCGTCTGTTTGTGGATTATCGGAAGCTTAATAAGGTGACTATCAAGAACCGATATCCATTGCCACGAATTGATGATTTGATGGATCAGTTGAGGGGAGCCTCAGTGTTTTCAAAGATTGACTTAAAATCTGGTTATCACCAGATAAGGGTACGAGATAAGGATATTCAGAAGACGGCGTTTAGGACGCGATATGGGCATTATGAGTTCTTAGTGATGCCGTTTGGAGTGACGAATGCACCTGCTATCTTTATGGCCTACATGAATCGGATATTCCACTCATTCTTGGACAAGTTTGTAGTGGTATTTATTGATGACATTCTAGTGTATTCGAAGAGTGAAGAGGAACATGTAGAGCATCTTCGTCTAGTATTGCAAGTTTTGCGGGAATGTAAGCTGTATGCAAACCCGTCAAAGTGTGACTTTTGGTTGGAAGAGGTGAATTTCCTTGGCCATGTTATATCAAAAGAGGGAATAGCCGTGGATCCAGCCAAGATTGATACGGTACTTTCATGGAAGCAGCCTCAAACAGTGACTGATGTGAGGAGTTTTGTGGGTTTGGCCGGTTATTACCGGAGATTCATTGAAGGTTTCGCTAAGATTGTGGCGCCAATGACACAACTTACGCGAAAAGATCAACCTTTTGCTTGGACTGAGAAGTGTGAGTCGAGTTTCCAGTTGTTGAAAGAACGGTTGACGACTTCACCAGTCTTGGTGTTACCGCAGTCGGATGAACCGTATGAGGTTTACTGTGATGCTTCTCATCAAGGGTTGGGTTGTGTGTTGATGCAACACAAGAGAGCAGTGGCTTATGCGTCAAGACAGCTGAAGGTGCATGAAAAGAATTATCCTACGCACGATTTAGAGCTTGCGGCCGTTGTTTTTGCATTGAAGATTTGGAGACATCATCTTTATGGTTGCACTTTTGTCGTGTTTAGTGACCATAAAAGTCTCAAGTACTTGTTTGATCAGAAAGAGCTTAATATGAGGCAGAGGAGATGGATGGAAACATTGAAAGATTTTGACTTCACCTTAGAATACCATCCGGGAAAGGCTAATGTGGTAGCCGATGCTTTGAGTAGGAAGAGTGTGACGGTTTGTTCGGCAGAAATGGCTAGTCAACAAGAGTTGTTGAGAGAGTTTCGTGACTTGCACCTAGAGGTAGAGTTTGCTTTAGGGAATATGAGACTGGGTATGATTACCATCTCAAGCGGGTTATTGGAGGACATTGCAAATTGTCAAGATGACAAGTTTCTCATGGATAAAAGAGCTTTGATTGTTCGAGAAACCAACCGAGATTTCAAGGTGGGATCGGACAACATCTTGAGGTGTCAAGGTAGGGTGTGTGTGCCCGAAGCTATGAACTTGAGAAACACAATTCTAGGGGAGGCACACAAGAGTAAACTTAGTATACATCCCGGAGCAACAAAGATGTATCAAGACCTGAGACATGATTTCTGGTGGCCAGGTATGAAGAATGATGTGGCTGAGTATGTGGCGTCGTGTCTGACTTGTCAGAAGGCGAAGATTGAACATCAGAGACCAGCAGGGATGCTGCAGTCATTAGATATCCCCGAGTGGAAGTGGGATAGCATTTCTATGGATTTCATCACTGGGTTACCTAAGACCAGGAGGAAGCATGATTCCATTTGGGTGATAGTGGATCGTTTGACTAAGTCCGCTCATTTTCTACCAGTAAGAACTACGGATACAGTGGCAAAGTTGACCGATATTTACATTGCTGAGATTGTGAGGTTACATGGGATTCCGTCAAGTATAGTGTCGGATCGAGACCCAAAGTTTACTTCACACTTTTGGAAGACTTTGCATGAGGCGTTGGGGACGAAACTGAGATTGAGTTCCGCCTATCATCCTCAGACAGATGGGCAGACCGAGAGAACAAATCAATCTTTGGAAGATTTGTTGAGAGCATGTGTATTGGATGATCGTGGAAGCTGGGATGATGTATTACCATTGATAGAATTCACATACAACAACAGTTTCCACGCGAGTATTGGAATGGCACCATACGAGGCTTTGTATGGGAGAAGATGTCAGACTCCTTTGTGTTGGTATCAAGATGGGGAGAGTATGATAGTAGGACCGGAAATGGTACAACAGACGACGGACAAGGTCCGAAAGATAAGGGCAAGGACGAAGGTTGCTCAAGATCGCCAGAAGAGTTATGCGGATAAGCGTCGGAGGCCTCTAGAGTTTGAGGAGGGAGATCACGTATTTCTCCGAGTTACTCCAACGACTGGCGTTGGAAGGGCACTGAAAGCGAGGAAGTTGACTCCAAAGTTTATAGGGCCTTATCAGATTTTGGAACGGATTGGGAAGGTAGCATACCTGATCGCGTTGCCACCGGTACTATCTTTGATACATGACGTGTTTCATGTGTCGCAATTGCGGAAGTATACACCGGATCCGTCACATGTGATCACACCAGATGACATCCAGCTGAGGGATAACTTGTCATTTGAAGTTCCGCCGATCAAGATTGTGGATAGGAAGATGAAGCGTCTGAGAACGAAAGAGATACCTTTGGTGAAGGTAATATGGAACGAAGCTACAGGAGATACCACCTGGGAGCTCGAGGGTAAGATGAAGGAATTGTACCCCAGATTGTTTGACGACGTCTAAGTTTCGAGGATGAAACTTCTTTTAGGGGGGTAGTATTGTAAGACCCAAGATTTCATTGTATAGTTGGTTTAAGGAATATTAGGGTTCCGATGTGTTCGTGTTGTGAAACATCGTGTAATTATTAGGTTTTGCTGTAATTGAGTCTGTTTTGGACTCGTGCGCTGTAAAGGCACAGACTTTTGTCTTGTAATCCTCTTTTGTGAATAAGAAGGTTGATGTGGTTTTAGAATAACGAGTTTTGGATTATTCTTGTTTTTGGAAAAACGAGTAGGATTTTACCCGCGGATGTAAAATCTTACTGCGTCTGTTTTAAGTGAGGTTTCGGATGGGAGTTTTATATATCTGCGTGAGTGAGGTTATGTTCTGAGAATAATTTTCTAAGGTATGGAAGAAAATTACAGTCGCGGAAAAAGATTCGACGATAAGTTTTGGAAATGTTTAACGTTAGACGTTCTTTCCGTAGGTTTTATGTTTTTGTGATTTACGTTCGTCGCGACGCGCGAGAGCTGAGTACGTGTCTTGTTTTGGAAGATTTGATTAAATCTTGTGACTTATTCATAAAGCAAATTGATCCAATGGCTAGGGTTTAAGCTTGGACTTTTGACTTTGATCCAAGGGTGGATTGGCTATCAAGAGGCTTTGTAATAGTAAGGAGGTTCATGACATTTGTGGACTTAGAAAAATCACAAAATTCTCTCTTTTTCTTTCTATCTTCCACGTGAAACTCCATTACTCTTTTCTAACCTTCACCAAATTTTTCATTCCTCACCATTTCAATCCTTTTCAAGCTTTGGAGCTTAGAGGAAAGTTGTAGAGAATCTCATTCTAAAGGTAACCCTCTCTTCTCATCTCCTAGGTTGGTAGACTTATAGAGTTTAGGAGTTTTTGGGTTTATGTTCTCATGAGGGTTTGTTAAGAAATGTTGCTTTGCATGGTTTTTGTTTCATGGGAGTTGTTCATGAGGTTTAGAGAAACATGTGCTAGGCTTTGTTATTTCAATTTTCCATGAGTTGTGAGAATCTCTTGAGAAAAGTTAGGGTTTTGAAAGTTTATTGTATTGATCAATAACATGTGGTTAAGTTGTAAGGTTTTGAAAAGAAACGTTGTTTTTGAACCTTTGGGCGAAGGGGAATGGCGTTGCATGGTTTCGTTTTAGAAAATCCGATTAAAAATATTTTGGTGTTTATGAAAATATTTACTAAGTGTTTTGTGTGGTGTTTTTGGTATTCCAAGTGGTCTAAAACTCTTGAGTTATGTGGCGTTGCTTTTGCTTTGAAACCCTGTTTGAAAATGGTTACAGGTCGATTAAGGCCCGTAATGAAACTTGTGCTTGGGTTTGGTTATGATTTTGAAAATGAAAACCAAATAACTTGCACTCGAAGCAACCAACATACCTTCGGAAATGTAATGCTTTGTTGTGAAAACGGTTGTTGGGAACCAATACTATGCGTATGTGGTGTGTTGCGTGAAAAGTTGTTTTGGGTGAAAATTGAGTAAACCAAGTTTTGCTGTTGCTGTCATGATGAAAACCAGTTCTGTGCTGGTGTGGTCGCCCAGCGACCAGATGGTAGCTCAGCGACGAGTTGGTCGCCAGCCTTCGCCTTGGGCGTGGAAAAGTCTGACTTGCCTTTGCCAGGAGGTCGCCCAGCGACCTCTAGCGACCCCTGGGACCTAAAATTTTGGATTCTGATGTCCTAACTTGGTTTTTAACTTTCTAATCCCTTTTTATTAATTTATGGAAGTGGTTGGGATTGGAAACGGGTTTTTCGAGTACTCGGAAAGTACGTAACTTATAACGCAAGAAAACAGCCATTTTGCATTTCAAATTATTTAAGACTTTTGCCTATTGTTTTGGGTCCTAAAAATAGTACAAATAACTCATGGGGGTTGATCAATACGGTAGTTTTTGGTATAGTATCCGTAAGAGTTGTTTTACCTTAGAAAACATTAGGTTTTTAGGGTTTTGGTTTAGTTTCAATACGATTGGTTGGAAAACAATGTATTGATATTACGCTGCTTGTTTTAGGAAGCGCGTTGTGTTGTTTGGACGAGTTTTAGTAAACGGAAGCTTGCCGAGGTAAGGGCTCCACTTTATTTCCGTCTTTCAAAACGGTTACGACATGCTTGGTCTTGCTGTTTATGCATTTGTTGTGTGCTTTGACATGTTTGTACTTATGTATTCTCGTTGATGAGAACATGGTTATAAATACGTGTGCAATTTACATATGATTAGGAAAATGTATGTATGTTGTGATGGTTTGTACATAGGCTTTAGGCTATGTGATTGTTTGCATGAGCATATATGAATGCGTGTGTCGGATAGGACTACGCGGGGATTTTGTCTGTGTGACTATCCTGTATATGCCAAAGAGAATATATGCCATGCATTTCATAGTTGCGTGCCTAGGTGTATGTCTGTGTGACTTTGCCTACGTACCGGACGTTTGACTGTGTGGCTTCGCCAAATCCTACTGGATTTTATTGAGTTGGTGTTTGTCTGTGTGACTTCACCTGGTGTTTGTCTGTGTGGCTTCACCTGCCCTTGTGGCTTTTTAGTGCGGGTACGTATATTTCTGTGTGGCTTTGCCTACCCCACGACTCTTCGAGGAGAGGTTAATTTCCGGAAATCATGCATGTGGCGAACCAGTGATTGGTTGTCACACCCATTGTAGAAGTCTGCATTAGGATTGATGATTTATTTATATAAGCCCGTTGGTGGGAATTACTTTTGAGATTAAGAGCTTCTCTTGTGTATGTGGAAACTTGTTATGTGTACATCTTTCGCACCGAATATATATATACATACTTTTATTTTGTGGTGACCCTTTCTTTCATTTGCGGGCTCATCCCACCCAGATGATGGGTTAGGTCGTGGTGACGACGGTGGCTGTTCCAGGCCCCAGTGAGATGTTGGAGCTTTGGCTTAGTTAGACTATGCGCCGGTGTGGGTTGTGCACCGTGCTTTTTGGGTTTAGGCATAGGATTCTAACTTGTTCTGTTGTAAGTATTTGAATACTTAGACTTGGATTGTAATTATTCTGGAATACACTTTGCTTGTCGAAGCACCTTTTGGTAATGAGTTCTTTTGTATATTTGAATGCCGGCTCATTTAAAATCTTTTATGCGTAACTCTGATGTGTATAAAATAAATAAATAAAAATAAAGCCTTTTCTGGCCTTTGAAAAACGGGTTGTTACAAAATGTCATTTATTAACAGCTTTCATTAAAATAAAAATTGAGAGACATTTCCTACAATCAGGTCTCGAACCCACGTCCTCCGTCAATTATTCATAGGATCTTACAATTTGACTATGTGTTAATTCAGCGATAATTAATTGTATTAATAATACATATATTTGCTGCTTTCCAATTTTAAAGAAAAATAATACAGAATTGAGATTTAGAGACTCAAACACAGGTCCTTTGCATAAAAATATTGACATGTTGACCATCAGGAGAGGTAACAATATCTGATCATATTTTTGTCTTATTATTTATTTATATCCTGAATATTTTGTTTTCTGATTAATTAAGTAATAAGGAATTATGCTTTACTATTTGAAATAAGTTTATGCATAAATTGAATCAGATACATAATATTCTGTTTTAGTTATACAATTGTATTGAGAATTTTTATCATTATGATAAATATAAATTCATTCTCTCATATGATTTAGTTGTTATGTCTAGTGACCTTTATAATTTTAATTAGTTTTGGATTAGACGCAGCACCCTTAATTAATTAAAATTATTTCTAAAGTTTTAAGGTCACATAAGGAATTAGACGTAAAATTGTGATTAATTGTAAGTGATATAATGAATTTCATTCCGCAGGAATTTTTATTATATTTGTATGGTTAATTAGTATGAAATGTCAAATTATTTCATAATTTGATAGTTTTATCATAAAGTATAATTTTTGGATGGAAAATTAAATTATTTTACACATATAAAGTGAGATTGTTTGTATAATTTGATTTTTGTAAAATTTAAATACATCTTATTACATTAAAATTTAGCCTGCAGGTAATTTTATGTTATAAGATTTATTTTTTTTGGTATGTTTACATTGGTAATACATACATTACGGATAACATATATGCCTCAAATTTTTGACATAAGCTTTGGTTTTTTCAGCTTCTCAAACTGCTAATTTTTCTGATATCCGATGTGACATTCCTGAGCTCAAAAGGGATAACTATAAAGTGTGGAAGGAAAGAATTCTCCTTCATTTAGGGTGGATGGACATAGACTATGCTATTAGGAAAGACGAACCACCTGCAGTTACTGAACAGAGTACTCCAGCTCCAGTTGCACTATATGAGGGGTGGGAGAGATCTAACCGGCTCAATGTGATGTTCATTAAGACTAATGTAACAACTGGTATTCGTGGTTCTATAGGTCAGCATGAGAATGTCCGTGATTTGCTGAAAGCCATTGACGATCAGTTCGTCACTTCAGAAAAGGCTTTGGCAAGCACCTTAATTATGAAATTTTCTTCCTACCTACTCACCAGTGTGAAAGGTGTGCGTGAACACATAATGAAAATGCGTGACATTGCAACACAACTTAATGAACTTGAAGTTGATATGTCTGAGTCCTTCCCGATGCACTACATTATGAACTCTGTTCCAGCTGAGTATGGGTCTTTCAAGATTTCATACAATACACATAAGGACAAATAGTGAATTAATGAATTGATGACCATGTGTGTTCAGGAAGAAGAAAGGCTTGTGATGGAATAGGGTGAGAGTGCATTGCTGACAACTACTCGCGGGAAGAACAAAGCTATCAAAGCTGAGAAATCTCAAGCAAATCAAAAGGGCAAAGTCAAGATACCACCTCAAGGTGATATCAAGAAGGAAGTAATGTGTTTTTTCTGTAAAAAGGGAGGACACATGAAGAATGAATGCTCTAAATTTAAGGAATGGCTTGAGAAGAAAGGGTATGCAAAATCTAAGGAAGCCATTGAGAAGTGAGCAGATTGTCCTATCAGGAAGCAGGATAGGCTCACATATGGAGGCTATTAGAACTTGCATTTTAATTTTGAATAATGGTTTTGTTTTGAAATTATAAAGGACCTTTTATGTACCAAGTTTCTCACGAAACATGATTTCAGTTTCCAAACTTGTACCTTTTGGATATTCCTTTAATTTTGAAGACACATCATTTGAATTATTTATAATTCGGAATGTGTTGGGAATGATATATTGTCTAGTGGTCTTTATCGTATTAATTTACAAAATGAATCCATTTCAGTGCATGTTCAAACTAGCATTAAGCAGTGTAATATTAACGACAATTAGAAATAATTCATACAGATATATGTTGTCCACATATGGATCCATATGGATATTTATTTGCTTCATAATAAGAATGAAACATTGGATGCCTTCAAAGCCCTTAAGGCTGAAGTTGAGAACCAATGTGGAAAGCAAATAAAAATCGTGAGATCTGATCGGGGTGATGAATGCTATGGTAGATACATTAAAGAACGCTGTGTATATTCTCAACCAGATTCAATTTAAGGTCTTCCCAAAGACACCTTTTGAATTATTTAAAGGTTGGAAACCGAGTTTGAGACATATGCGTGTTTAGGGATATCCGTCTGAGATAATGATTTATAATCCAAAGAAAAGAAACTAGACCTGAGGACCATTAGTGGGTATTTCATTGGATATGCCGAACGATCTAAATGTTATAGATTTTATTGTCCATCTCATACAACTAGGATTGTGGAGTCAAGAAATGCAAAGTTTCTTGAAGATCACTTGATTAGTGGGAGTGATCAAATCAGGAACATAGTTTCTGTGCATGATCATATAGAGTCTCAACCTTCGATTTGAAGTGACAGATTGGTTGTTGTTCACAATATCCCTCAAGTTCAAATGGATGTTGATCAACCAACAATCATTGAGATACCACAAAATGCTGATATTCTAGTAGATCAAATTGATCATCAAATGCCTGAATATGATAAACAATTAGTTGGACAACATGATCCACAAGAAAATATTGATCCAACATTAAGAAGGTCTACTAGGACAAGAAAACCAGCTATTCCTAGCTAGTGATTACATTGTGTATCTACAAGAATCTAACTATAACATTGGAGTTGAGAATGACCGTGAAAACCTTGCACATCTTGACCTTGAGTTGCAACAAATGGATGTGAAAACAAGTTTTCTTAATGGTGATTTAGAAGAGGTGGTTTATATGAAACAACCTGGAGGTTTCTCCTCTAATGATGGTGAGCACTTGGTTTGCAAGCTTAAGAAATCCATATATGTTTTGAAACAAGCATCCCATACGTCAATGGTATCTCAAATTTCATGGGATAATTTTCTTCATTTGGATTTGTTGAAAATCCCATGGATCAATACATATACCAAAAGGTTAGTGGGAGCAAAATTTGTTTTCTTATTTTGTATGTGGATGTTATTTTACTTGCTAACAATGATAAAAGTTTTCTACATGAGGTGAAATAATTTCTCTCTAAATTTTTTTGATATGAAGGATATGGGTGAGACATCTTATGCCATTGACATAAAGATCCATAGAGATAGACCTCGAAGGATTTTTTGGGTCTATATCAAGAAACTTATATCAATAAAGTTTTAGAGAGATTTCAGATGAAAATTTGTTCACCAAGTGAAGATATTAGAGTAATCCAAGTATGGGACCACTATTTAACGGAGAAGCACTAAGCATCTTTGGTTGCTATTTCTACTATGGAAGCCGAGTTTGTCTTCTATTTTGAGGCAACTTCTCATGGTGTATGACTTAAGAGTTTTATTTCCAGGCCTAGAATCATGGATTCTATCTCTAGGACTATCAAAATTTTCTGTGATAATTCAGCTGCTGTTATGGCTAAGTGGAAGTCGAAGTAAACTCATCGATCGCATTAAGTACTTAGCCATTAGTGGAAAAGTAGTGGTCATTGAGCACATTAGCAACTAATTAATGATCGTTGATCCTTTGGCTAAGGGCATGCCACCACTAAAATTCAAGGATAATGTAGAAAATTTGGAACTTGGTTCCTCCTTATGATAATATACATTCATGCACACACTTCAGTTTTGAGAAAATATATTTCATTTTTGGACCAAGAATAAACATATGGTTTATTCATTAAGTTTTATTGTTACCACATTAAGTATATACTTGAGTAACTAAATATGTCGTAGATAATAATACTGGCGTTTAGAGGAACTATCGCTATAATTCGCATATTTGTTTCTTAAGGAAGGTATTTGATGACTTATTTACACCAACCATTAGATCTTATGGACCAAGTGGGAGAATGTAAGACATAACGGTTTTTATTGTTATTGTTAGTAAAAACCCACTATTAAGTGGTCCATAGGTTTTAGGAGTTATGGTTTTGAAGGGTCTTAATTTTTTAATGATCATTATTTTGGTGGTAATGACTTATGAGTTATTGATGGTAGAATCAAGGTATATAAAGTCTTTGGTCCCTAAGCTTTGCTCTCATCTCACTATTCAGAAAATATACACTATAGTAATGACTAGAGGTATTTACATAGTTTAAATTTTTCGCATTTGGTTTATTGATCTTGTTCTTTTATTGTCAGGAAGATATGATTTGAATTTAGTTTTACACAAGCCTAGGCCTCTTTTTTAAAAAATCTTGGTTTATTTTTCTGGCACATTCAAGTATTTTTCTGGCATCGTGCATGTACTAATTATAATCTCACTGAAATTAAGCTTAAGTGTAAGCACCTTGTATACTGCAATCTTTCAAATCAACATCACAAAACTCATAAACACTTGTCATCACACAACCTCCACACAGGACCGGTCCTGATTAATTAGAGTCAAAGCTGAATAAAAAAAGGACCCTTAACAAAAATACACAAGTTCATCCATGAGTAGTCTTGAGTCAGTCTCCATGCATGAGTTACATTTGTTGTTGTGTCTATAATACCTAGTTCGCACTTTGTTTTAGTACGTTGTACGGATTTGAATATGCGACACGCAACCTTTAATTTGAAGTATTGGATATGTGAGGAGTACAAAATATCATTCATTCATATAAATTATCTTCAAATATTAATTTTTTTTTGTTATGTATGTTGATTTTTAAGGAATTACTAATACTAATTTGATCAAGAGTTTAACAATTATTTTTAGAAAAACCAATTTAACAATTATAAAATTAAAATAAACTAAGCCCAAATTATTATTATTATTATTATTATTATTATTATTATTATCAAAAAATGTATCGGTACATATTAAATAAAATGTGTACCAAAGAATTCACCATTTTGATTAATTTACTTTTATCAATTTAAACTTGCATCTTTTGTTTCTCCATTTCTTACGATAAAAAAATTGCATCTTTTAATTTGATTCAACACTCAATTTATTGTTTTTACTATTGAATTTCTATTTAATTTGATTTTGCATATGCTGAATTGTGAATGCTGTGAACGAGTACTAGGGATTTTATTTTTTTTCAATTTTTTTTGGTTAATTGTTTATTTATTTGCTCAATTTTAATTTTGAACATAAATTTTAGTTGTATGTCTGCTACGTGCTTGAAGCTTGTATCGTTGTTGATTAATCTAATTTATGTTAGTGTTCTCTTCTCTAATTTAGCTGATAAATTCAGATTTTGTAATTTGTGTTTTCTTCCCCAATTATTTGCAAATTTTGCGGTAGCAATTTCGAGCACATTATAGATGTTACTTGCATCTCTTTTTTTAAGCATTCCGGTTTAAAATTTTGACTACCTAAAAATTTTTATGTTCATAAATTTTTTTGTAGGGATAAAGTAAAATAATAAAAAAGGTAAAATTCAAAATCATTTGTAAATGTGAAGGTATAATCGTTGGGGTGTAAGGGAAATTTTCCTCCCATATATAGTTACAAGTATTATTCCCTTCGTCTAAAAAGATTTCATTCAAATTTATTTTTCCTTGACAACATATTTTTTTATTTCTCCATAAATGACGTTCCATATTTAGAGTTACGAACCTTTTTTATTCCATGAACTTTGCAAGCATTAACTTTGTTTCCCCTATTTTTCCTCTCATTAATCCAATCACTGTGTAATGACTCATAAATTTATAGGATCAATTTTAATCCATTACGTTTTTACTATATATAAACATATGTATTAAATATAAAATAAATGTTTACCTTAAATAAATGTTATTGACCCAAAAATAATAATACTTTTGTCGACCCTATTGACTATAAATATTCTATTGTAAGAAGCAAATTTTCAACCTATCAAAAAAGAATGGCAACCCGCAACAATCTTCTCTTTTTTATCATGGCAGTGATGACAATGATTTGTCACGTTCCTGTTTTTGCCGGTAACAAACTATTTTTTTAACTAAATTTTATTGTGTTTTCGATTAAATATCTTGCAATTGTAGAATTTGAGAGTGGTGTTTAAATATCTATTTTATTTTTTGAGTGTTGGACACTTTTATTTATGAAATTTTATATAATAGATTTAAAATTATAATATTTTGTATAATATATAATATTTCTAATGGTGTTTAGTTGATTGTTGCAGAAAACATAGTTCCAGGCAATTGCTTTGATGTATCATATTGTCCAAATGATTCATATCAATGCAACCTTGATTGTAAAACAAAGAACTACATATATGGTGGCAATTGTTATACTGCCTCAAATCGTTGTTGTTGCGTCGATCCTCCTAATCCATGAATATTTGATAATTGCATATTTTGGAATGTATGTGGATGTATTCTATACAAACACATTCTTTAAGATTTTCATAAATATAAGTTGAAAATCAATATTGTAATTTCAATTAAAAATAATACTAGTATGATTTTTATTTTTAGTGAAATGTTATATTTTATTATTATTATTATTATTATTATAAAATTTATGAGAGAGACGACAACTTAGAAATTTAGATTTTCGCACAAAAATAATAAAAGGTGGATAGAGAACTTAGAAATTTAGATTTTCAAATAATTAAATAATATGTATCTTGAGAGCATCTCCAATGGTGATACCACTTTGATATTATACATTACTAAAATGTGATCCCTACAATGCCATATAATATTTATGCAACTCATATGTATTTTGCTCCAATGGTGATACTACTTTGGGTATCATATATTATTTAATTTGGTATACAAAAAAAAAGGTAATTAATATTAAAGTGATGTAAGGTACCGTATCATCAAATTTGATACCCTCTATATCACGTCATGAAACTCCAATGATAAAAAAAGTAAGGTACAAATCATTAGTTTATGAAACTCTTTATAATAACCTTATTGGAGATACTCTCATAGAGTGTCCACAAATATTGTGTCCATTAATTTTATTTCGAAAACTTAATGAACTACCTTATGTGCCCATCATCTAGTTCTCCAAATAGGTTATGACATGTACGTGTCATTTTTCATAAAAATAGAAATCAATAAACTTCATATTTGGCTCTCTCTACTAATAAGTAATAATTAATTTCTTACCAAAAGAAGAATAAGTAATAATTTACAATTCTGTTTTTTTTTTTTGGAAAATGTTAACTAGTGCCCCGGGGCACTAGTTAAAGATACCTAATATAGTAAAATTACATTGGAGTTTCTTTATTTTGAAATTAATTTTTCCATAATCTGAAATTTTATTAATAAAAAAAAAAGGAAAAATATATAATTATAGGACATAAACCGGATAGTTGATTCCTCCAATCAATGTCGATTTTGGTATAATCAATGTTGATTCCTTCAGATGCATGGTTATTCTAGACACTTCAATATAGTCATATTTGTAAGTTTGTGTAATTTGTCATTTTATGCTATTAACATGGTTGTTATGAGTGTGTTTGCAAATTTATCCTATTTATTTTTAGCGACTTTTAATTTGTATTTCTTTGATGTTCTCTAACAATTTGAATGAATGAATATCATTTACTTTTGGTCAAAAGATACCCTAAAGAAATTACCCGAATAAATATAGAGCCTCGAATAAATTATTAAAAAAATGTCCCTGTATTAATATATGAATAAAATATAGTTATTATATTATATATATTAATATTTTTTTTTAATATTAATCATTTGGTTCCCAGAGGAAGAATTCCTTGATAATACCGCCACATAAGTATAAACCCATAATAATATATGTGTAAAAATACCAGCCCCATATAAATTATAAATAAAAAATTCTCATATAAATTACAAAATAAAAATACCAACCCCATATAAATTACTAAACCTCTTGACAATCTCACTTGTATTACATTTTGATTTGCTCGTGAACATAAAATTCTCAAATTATATATAATACTTGTGTCTTTCCCTATTCTCAAAAGAGAGGATAAACAATAACTCGGCAACAATTACACAAGTAAAAGTACATCATGAAACATCAAAAAAGAAAACACAATAAATTAACAACTGGAATACAACAACATATACACAATTAAATCAATATACAATGTATGAGATTCAATGTTAGACTCTAAATACATGTGGTACCAAGGGTCAAATGTCAGAGTTATTTTATTGAACCATTCATTCATCTTTTTCTCTCTTCTGCACTATTGTTTTTTTTCCTTTGTAAATCAATCACCGTTGGATTAGGAAAAGGAGAGAAGATTGGATACAAACAGCAAGAGTGGATCCAAATCCGTATTGTATATGTAAACAAGAATGAAAAAAATTATTTACAAAAGAATTCTAGTCTTTCTCCCTTTCTACGGAGACATATTTATTCTCGAACTGAAATACTCGTGACTATTGATTAACCACTTTCTATCATAATCATCAATAAAATGCCTTAAATTTATTTGTGTCAAGAAAAGTAAAAAAATAAATAAAAAATTGATAGGATCAAATAACAATGGAAGAGCATGTCACCATCAAATAGCAAAGAAAAACCGCATGTGGATGTTGTCCCTAAAGAATTTGATATTAAGCAAAGTGAAACGAATGTGATGTCCAAAGCATATATAGCAAGAAAGTGGGAGATGATGATGAATGGATTAATATGTAGTACTCTTAAAATGTGTCTTCCAGTTTTTGGTAAAAGTAAAAACCAATTAAAACAAGAAAAAGTGAAACCAAATTGGATTATTCATTGAATGAGATGTCTAGTACATTTTCATTTTCTTTTGATCTTTTGAAAATGTTAAGAAAAGGATTGAAGACATGATCTCTCGAGACTACCTTGATATGGTTTTTTTTTGTGTTTTTGGTATTGCGAAATTTGGTGAGATATAATTTTAGGCAGAAAACTCTCCTCAAATATAGAGTTATATGAATAATACTAAAGTTCTTATTTTATTCATCATGCTTATGGCTCTATATATAGAGCTACATAAAAACAAATTTCTAAATCATATCTTTTTAAAAAATAAACTAATCCTATAAATATAAATACTAAACAAATCCTTAGAATTCTAAACAGAAATATAAATCATAAACCCTAATATTATTTTATTTCAAATATAAATCTAAACTATATTTAAATCTAAGATCTTCAAAAGATATTTAGGCATATTATTCTCAACACTTCTCCTTGACTGAATATCTTTTGTGCGTATCCAATCTGAGCTTCTTGAAAATTTATTCTTCTTCTTTTTATTCTTCTTCTTCTTTTTATCGCAAACTTTAGTATCTTTGTGCCTTGTGGACTTTATGGTAGAAACTTTGCATTTGTTATGACTTTTAGGAGGTTTTTCACAAGCATATTCATTCTCCTCCTTAACTTGAAATTTCTTCAAAGCACCTGAATTTTCACGATCTTCTTTGAATTTAAGTTCTTTTTTCTCTTCAATAATATGATCATTCTTCATCAAATCTAAAACAAATCTCTTGCCTTTAATCTGAGATGTGATCACTTCTTTATTGTTTTGATCTTTAATCACACAACTTTTATGTTCAAATATCACTTTATAATTTTTCTCCAACAACTGAGCAACACTTAAAAGATTCTGATTAATTTCAGGAACATATAAAACATTGGAAATTTGTTGCATACCTGCATGAGTTTTAATTGAAATTGTTCCAATGCCTTCTACTGCAATTTGTTCTCCATTCCCAATTCTGACGTTGGAAATAGAAGTTTTATTGAGCTCTTTGAAAAGATCTCGATCATAAGTCATATGGTTTGTGCAACCACTGTCAATGAGCCATTCTTTTAACGGTTTGTTGGTTGTAAAACCTGAGATTGCAAGTAGTAGTTCCTGGTCTTCTTCATATTGTTCCTGAGCAATGTTAACATCTCCTTCTTCTTGTTGTTGTTGTTGTGATGTGCACACTTTCTTCATATGACCTAATTTGCCACACTTTTCACATTTTGCATCAGGCCTCCACCAACAATTCTTTGGTGGGTGATTATCCTTGTTGCAATGAGGACATGGTTTATGTTGGTATTTCTTTCCAAAATCTTTGGCTAGATATATACCTTCTATAGTTCTTTCTTCCCTCATAAGTCTTCTTTGTTCTTGTGCCTGCAATGCATGTAATACTTATGGCAGAGCGATTTTACTCAAATCTTTTGTGTTCTCCAAGGCGGCTATAGAAGCCTCATATCTTTCAGGCACCGTTACAAGGATCTTTTCTACGATTCTGGAATCAGAAAATTGAGTGCCTAGCAATCGTACCTTATTAGCGATACCCAACAATTTATCAGCACATGCCTTGATTGTTTCATCCTCCTTCATTCTTTGTAACTCGAACTCTCTCAATAAATTCATAACTTGCATGCTTCAAATCCTTTCATCTCCTTTATATTCTTCTTTCAGGTAATCCCAAATTTCTTTTGGTGTTTTGAGAGTCATGATTTTAACAAAGACAGTTTGTGAGACACTTGCAAACAAACAAGTCTTTTCCTTTGCCCTCTTGATTTTTCTTTCTTTATGAATTTTCATCTGTGCTTCTGTGGGATCTTCTGGTAACGAAGAAATATCGTAATCATCCTCCACAGTTTCCAATAGATCTAGAGCATCTAAGAATGTTTCCATTCTCACCGCCCAAAGATCATAGTCTTCTCCATCAAAGATCGGAGGAGCAACCTTTGAAAAATCCATATTCA
The DNA here is from genome assembly GCA_030408175.1 of Trifolium repens. NCBI lineage: Eukaryota > Viridiplantae > Streptophyta > Magnoliopsida > Fabales > Fabaceae > Trifolium > Trifolium repens. The sequence continues at coordinate 15,787,506 of CP125839.1, read as the reverse complement.
CAGGTCCTTATGAACGTTGGCTCGGATGCCACTGATATGGTTTTTTTGTGTTTTTGGTATTGCGGAATTTGGTGAGATATAATTTTAGGGAGAAAACTCTCCTCAAATATAGGGTTATATGAAGAATACTAAAGTTCTTATTTTATTCATCATGCTTATGGCTCTATATATAGAGCTACATAAAAACAAATTTCTAAATCATATCTTTTTAAAAAATAAACTAATCCTATAAATATAAATACTAAACAAATCCTTAGAATTCTAAACAGAAATATAAATCATAAACCCTAATATTATTTTATTTCAAATATAAATCTAAACTATATTTAAATCTAAGTTCTTCAAAAGATATTTAGGCATATTATTCTCAACATACCTTGCATGATGTGATCTTGATGACTTCACAACTGAAGTTGTTATTGCAGTTCCTACAAATAGCGAAACCAAATGATCATATTTGCAGTTCCTACAAATAACTGAAGTTGTTTAACAATTATTATTATTATCAACAAATATATCAGTACACATTAAATAAAATATATACCAAAGAATTCACCAATTTGATTAATTTACTTTCATCAATTTTAAACTTGCATCTTTTGTTTCTCTAAGTTTTGGAATCAAAATAACAGAAATAATGATTACTAATATTTATTCCAATCAATAGATACTGATTTCATTTTTGTCTTATGTTATTTAGATTCTATTATTTCTCTTTCCCTCTCTAACCACCTTTAATTTACCGGAAAGGATTCTGGTCTTGCTATTTTAGCTACATTTTATAGTGTCATTAATTTTAGTTTTCTCTAATTTGTGTGTGTGAGATAAACTAGTATCAGTAGCAATTGGTTCGATCTTGGGATCAATTATGTTCAACAATGGCCAATTCAAACAATGATCAATTCCCAGCATATTTACCAGTCTTCAAGTGTCAGAATTATGATCGATGGTGTGCTCAAATGAAAGCGATATTCAAATTTCAAGATGTGCTTGAAATTGTGAATGATAGTGTTCAAGACTTGGGTGCTGCTGCAACAGAAGCACAAAGAACAGTGCATCGTGAGTAAAGAAAGAAGGATGGAAAAGCCCTATTCATCTTTGAGAAGATACTTGACCAAGAAACTGCCAGGGCCGATCCTGAGTTTTTATAGGCCGTGTGCAAATTTTAAAAGTGGTCTTAATAAAAAATAAATACAATTTTATTTTTAATAAAAATCATCAATTTTAAATTGAAAATAACATAAAATATAATTATCCTTGTAATTAACATAAAAAAGATTTATATTCTATCAATAAGAACAAAATAATAAAACATATATTCTTTTATCCTTCTCCTCTAACCCTAGCCGTCACCTCTTTTCTCCCTTCTTAGTTTATCAAAGAGAGGTGATTTAAGGTCAATTTTGGCCTGAAATCACCCCTCCAAATTGTTTTTTTTTTTCTCGTTATAATAAATAAGTGTGATTTTCACATATTTATCTGTTTTGTTTTCCCGTCTTCGTACGGTGTATTTGAAGGATTAGCTCTGATCTAGTGCAGATTCAATCAATGTCGACTTTGGTGTCATCAATGCAATAGATCTGGAGGCATGGATACTCCGGGCACTTCAATATAGTCATATTCGTGAGCTTATGTAATTTTCCGTTTTATGCTATTAACACGGATACTGTGAGTTTGTTCGCAGATTTATCTCTTTTGTTTTTAGCGATTTTGAATTTGTATTGGATCGATGTACTCTAACTATTTGAACGAATGAATATCGTTCGTTTTGAGTAAAAAAAAAAAAACAAAATAATACCTTTTAACTACTTTAGAAACTGGGTCTAACAATTGAGCTTGATATTTTGCAGCAATATTACATTTTACACCCCCTATTTTCTTAATACTACTAACCTATAAAAAATATTTGTGACCTTCCAATTTTGGAGGCCTGCTTCAACAAACCTTGTTGCACCCATATCTAGGCCGGGCTTGAAAACTTCTAAAGAAGGAAATTTTCTCTTCCCACCCCCTAGGACTCTCCCCCCACCCCCCCTCTGGATTTTCATTTTTGCCTATAGTTTTAAATTTCGGAACACATTTTCCGAAGTTTTTTTTGCCTTGAATATGAACTTCGGAAAACACGTTCTGAAGTTTTTGTACATGAGTAAAATCAGAATATTAGGGGGTTAAAAAGAGGCATGAGGGGAGAAGAATATCTTTCCTAAAGAAGCCTAGGATTCTCCAAGAAAGCATATGGAGGTGATGACAAGTTGAAGAAGGTGGAGTTACAAGCACTAAGGCGCCAATATGAACTTCTACAAATGGCATATCAAGAAAGTGTTGCAGAGTTCTTTACAAGGTTAGTGACCTTGACCAATCAAATGAAGGTTGTGGAGAAACAATAATTGATGTGATGCTGATAGAGAAAGTTCTAAGAACTTGATTCCTAATTTTAATCACATAGTCGTGGCCAAGGTTTTAAATAAAGGTCCGCGACCGTGAAGTCGGCCGCGACAAAATAGTTTTGGCAAGTGTCGATACCATTATCGTTATTACCGTTTTTTATATTAAAGAATAAATTATGATTAATTCACACCGCGACGACCGCAATTAGTGTGGTAACACCTGTACCGACCAAAATCGCGAAAACCTTTACGTAACCGAAACGTGACCGTTTTTTAAAACCTTGGTCGTTGCAATAGAGGAATCAAACAAACTTGCCACGTGTGTGACCTAACATTTTGACAGCCATGTACAAAAGTTTTAATTCATATTTTTCTTTTTAATGACCAATGTTACTGTTAAGATTCATAAACTGAAAGTAATTGAGAGAGAAAAGTAGAGAATTCATTGATGAATCAAAATTAGATTACATGAAAAATGAATAAAGGAAGCTAAGAACTACTTATAGTGTTAGTGATGCTCTATGAATCATCATGGTGTTGCAACACACTAGATAGATTCCCTAAGGTATTTATAACTGCCTCTAATGACTTAGAATTGGAAACTATAGGAATCCTAAGCTAGATACCAGAGACAGAGATTCCTTGTGCTACAAGCTACTGGTTCAATGACTAGAGAGCAAGGCTTAGTGTTAGCTTACTGCACTGCACATGAATTTAAGCTCATTTCTTAACATCCCCTCTCAAGCTTAGGCTGGTAGATATCTTTTAAGCCAAGCTTGGTGATGAATCCATTGAATTTGGGACCAGGTAAAGCCTTTGTCAAACAGTCTGCTAATTGATCTTCTGTTGATATGGGGAGTAACCTGAGCATGCCTTGCTGAATCTTTTCTCTAACCAAGTGACAATCTATCTCCAAGTGTTTAGTTCTCTCATGAAACACTGGATTTGAGGCAATGTGCATTGCACTTTGGCTATCACAGTAGATAACTGGCTGTTTGCTACAACTTATCTTCAAATCATTCATCAGATATAGCAACCAGATTAATTCACAAGTAGCTGTTGATAATGCTCTGTACTCAGCTTCTGAAGATGATCTTGAGACTGTAACCTGTTTCTTTGCCTTCCATGAGACCAGAGAAGAACCTAAGAAGAAACAGTATCCAGAAGTAGATCTTCTAGTGTCTAAACAACCTGCCCAGTCAGCATCAGAGAACCCAAGAATCTGGAAATCAGAAATTCTTGGCAATAACAAACCCCTACCAGGACTATGTTTGAGATATCTCACAACTCTACAAGCAGCATTGTAATGTGTAGTAGTAGGTTTGTGTAGGAATTGACTGAGTTGTTGAGTTGCATATGCAATATCTGGTCTTGTGTTGGTCAAGTAGAGTAACTTTCCAATTAACCTTTTGTAACTGGACACATCTTCATATAGCTTACCATCATCATTGTGGAGTTTGATGGAAGGATCAAGGGGTGTAGTAGCAGGTTTGGCTCCCAACAAACCAGAATCTTTTAGCAAATCCAGACAATATTTCCTTTGAGAAATGCTGATTCCCTCCCTTGATTGAGCAACCTCTAGCCCTAGAAAGTACTTCAAATCACCAAGATCTTTGATTCTAAATTTTGAGTCAAGAATGTGTTTAATTCTGGTGAATTCATCAAGACTTGTTCCTGCCAGAATGATATCATCAACATACACAAGTAGAGCAGTGAAAGCTGAATCTGTGGTAAGTGTGAAAAGTGAATAATCAGCTGTAGACTGCTTATAACCCTCAGAAATGAGTAGAGAAGTTAACTTCTCATACCACATGCGACTTGCTTGTTTTAGACCATATAGACTCTTCAACAATTTGCACACTTGACCTGGTTTAGGGGGAGTAACTCCTTCTGGAACTTGCATATAAACATCTTCATCCAGATCTCCATGCAAAAATGCATTATTTACATCAAGTTGGTGCAAATGCCATTGTTTGATAGAAGCTATAGCTAGTAAGAGTCTCACAGTAGTGAGTTTGGCCACAGGGGAAAAAGTATCAAAAAAATCAAGACCTTCAATTTGATTATAACCCTTGGCAACAAGTCTGGCCTTGTATCTTTCCAACATTCAAATTTGCATGCTTCTGAATAAGATTTTGGCTCAGTGTTGTGTGTGATAGAGGTAGTGTATGCATGATAATTTGGAGACAAGTGACTACAAGAATGATAAGCTGAGATAGGATACAAAGTACCTGATGATGTAGATCCTGAAGATACAGCAGAGTGGTTACACACATAGTCAGAAAGATAGGTAGGTGCATGCTTAGCTCTGACAGGTCTGGAGGGTGGTTCACTTTGAGTATCTGTGACACTATCAGGAGAAAGAATAGGTTCAAATGGTGTATTAGTGTCATTTGAGGGAGTAGGAGTGGTGGAATCAAGATTTAAAGATGAAGGAGTATGTGTTGATGTGTCAGAATCATCAACAACAGAAGGAGTATATGAAGTATGATAGTGCCAGCTTGGTTGGTTATTTGATGGAGTATAGGGCAATATGTGATCATAATGAGTGACATTTCTGGATAGGAATATTTCCTTGCTAGCTAGATCAAAGAGTATAGTGCCTTTGACACCTTGCTTGTAACCCAAGAAAATGCATTTTCTACTTCTAGGTTCTAATTTAGTTCTATGTGCAGTTAATGTTGATGCAAAAATAAGAGAACCAAAAACTTTTAAATGTTCCAAGTCAGGCAAACTGTTATGCAAAATTTCAAAAGGTGACTTATTATTCAAAACTGGTGTAGGTGTTCTATTTATCAAGTAGGTAGCATGTTGTATAGCATAATTCCAGAAAGATTTGGGTAATTTGGCTTGAAAAAGCAAAGCTCTTCCAACATTTAAAAGATGTTGGTGCTTTCTCTCTACCCTCCCATTCTGTTCAGGAGTCTCTACACAAGTTGTTTGATGTATAATTCCTTTAGATGCATAGTATTGGGGCATGGTAAATTCTACACCATTGTCACTTCTTATGATTTTAATTTTGCTGTTATGTTGAGTTTCAATTAGTTGAACAAAATTCATGACATGTTGTCTAGCCTCAGATTTGTGTTTCATCATTATAGTCCATGTGAATCTACTATGATCATCTACTGCAGTTAAAAAATAGCTATAACCATGCAAAGATTTGGTGTTAATTGGTCCCCAAATATCAAAATGTATTGTATCATAAGGGATTACAGCTTTATTTAAACTAGTAGAATAAGGATTTTTCTTGTGTCTTGCAAAGTGGCAAACATCACATATACCCTTATTGTCTATGCTAATGAAAGGAAATTTTGAATGTAAAACTTGCATTCTACTTATTGAAGGGTGTCCTAATCTGAAATGCCAAATGGCTTGAGTTGGGATTGTGATAGTGTTTGTCTCCTGAGCAGAGTTCACATGCACTTCTCTATCTTGCAGTCTAAGAAAGTATAATCCATCAACTAGATCAGCAGAACCAATCATCATCTTGGTAGTTGGATCCTGGATAGAGCAGTGTTTATTGTCAAAATGAAGCACAAAATTAGAGGCTATACACAATTGAGAAACTGACATGAGATTGAGTGAAAAGTTAGGAACACAAAGTACATCAGTTAGAACAAGGTTAGGAGAGAATCTAATAATGCCTGAGTACTTTGCATACACATGATTTCCATTAGGTAATTTTACTTTTGTAGGAGTGATTTCATTGAATGAATGAAACCATTGAGGAGTATTACAGATGTGGTGACTTGCACCAGAGTCTAAAATCCAATTTCCTATGCTACATGCATTGAAATTTTTTGAAACATTACCTTGATTTACTGATGAATGACCAGTAAATTCAACTGAGCCAACCTTATTTGAAGATGCATCATTGGTGTTAGTAGCAGGAAATGAATTTTGAAGTAGAGTGATTAACTGTGAGGCTTGATCTTGAGTAAGCATGGAAGAACTAGTTGCTGCAATAGAATCATCAATCCCTCCCTCGATTGAAGCAGCATTAGATGAACTAGTCTTGCGAAGATGTGGAGGCAAACCATGCTTTTTGAAGCAATTTTCAACAGTGTGATTGTCCTTACCACAGAAGGTACACACACGAGCAGTGGATTTTGAATTATTGAAGCCTCGAGACTTAGCCGCATTAAGCAAGATCTTAGAATCTTCAAGAGCAGAAGGCACAAATTGGCGTTCATGTTGAAGAACTAAGGAAAACACACGATTCATAGGGGGAAGTGGATGCATAAGTAAGATTTGAGACTTCACTACAGCAAAAGAATCATTCAAGCCGGTAAGAAATCGAACAATGTAGAGCAGAGTGTGATTTGCGCGCGCAGCACGCATTGCTTCGCACGAACAACGAACAACACAACTACAATTTGGCATCGGCATATAGATCTCCAATTCTTCCCAGAGAAGCTTCAAATCAGAGTAAAATTCAGTTACAGATTTCGAATCCTGTTTCAAAGCATAAATTTCCTGTTGAATCTCAGAAATTCGAACAAGATCAGCTTGTGAAAACCGTTCCTTCAAATCGTTCCAAACATCCAATGCATTTTCCATGAACACAATGGATTGAGCAATGGAATCAGAAACAGAGTTCATGATCCACGAATGAACTAACATATTACACCTATTCCACGCACGATACGACGGATCAAAACGATCGGTGACTACCGGAAAAGTTCCGTCAACAAATTCGAGCTTCATCTTACCGCCAAGAGCACGTCTCATAGAACGAGACCAAGCGTGATAGTTAGAACCAACGAGAAGAGGTGTGACCTTAACGGAGGAAGGTCCATCGGAAGAATGAACGTAGTAAGGGGAGGATTGATCCATGGAGGGATCAAGAACGGGAGCAGCTCGTGGAGGCATTGTCGCCGGAGAAATTGGTTAGAAAAACGGTTATGGAGGTAGTTACGGCAGCGGAAAACGAAGAAAGGATCGTTACACGGTCGATGATACCATGTTAAGATTCATAAACTGAAAGTAATTGAGAGAGAAAAGTAGAGAATTCATTGATGAATCAAAATTAGATTACATGAAAAATGAATAAAGGAAGCTAAGAACTACTTATAGTGTTAGTGATGCTCTATGAATCATCATGGTGCTGCAACACACTAGATAGATTCCCTAAGGTAGTTTTAACTGCCTCTAATGACTTAGAATTGGAAACTATAGGAATCCTAAGCTAGATACCAGAGAACAGAGATTCCTTGTGCTACAAGCTACTGGTTCAATGACTAGAGAGCAAGGCTTAGTGTTAGCTTACTGCACTGCACATGAATTTAAGCTCATTTCTTAACAGTTACAATGTAGTTAGTCATTTATAATTGTTAGAAATGTTGGAAGAATAACTTAAACCCACACCGTCCTTTATATCTCATATCCTTATGTTCCACTTAATACTTATAATTTAGTGACTTATTAATTTGATCAAGAATTTAACAATTATTGAAAAACCAATTTAACAATTATAAAATAAAAATAAACTAAGTCCAACAAGGGTACCAAAGAATTCATCATTTTGATTAATTTATTTTTATCAATTTTAAACTTGTATATTTTGTTTCTCCATTCTTACGATAAAAAATTGCATCTTTTGATTCAACACTCAATTTATTGTTTTTACTATTGAATTTCTATTTAATTTGATTTTGCATATGCTGAATTGTGAATGTTGTGAAAGGAAAATTTTCCTCCCATAGTTGGGCTTTTGTTCCCATAGTTGGGCTTTTGTTCTTTAGACTCATATTTGGTCCAGTATTGCTAGTATTATTCCCTTCTTCTAAAAAGATTTCATTCAGATTTATTTTTTCTTGACAACATATTTTTCTAAATCTCCATAAATGACGTTCCATATTTAGAGCCTTTGAGTCCATCCTTTTTTATTCCATGAAGTTTGCGAGCATTAACTTTGTTTCCCTTTTTTTTTTCTCTCAACTTTAATCCATTACGTTTTTACTGTATAAAAACATATGTATTAAATATAAAATAAATTTTTACCTTAAATAAATGTTATTGACCCAAAAATAATAATACTTTTGTCGACCCTATTGACTATAAATATTCTACTGTATTGTAAGAAGCTAATTATCAACCTACCAAAAAATAATGGCAACGCGTAATAATCTTCTCTTTTTTATCATGGCAATGATGGCAATGATTTGTCTCGTTCCTGTTTTTGCCGGTAACAAACTACCTTTTTAATTAAATTTTATTGTGTTTTTGATTAAATGTCTTGCAATTGTAGAATTTGAGAGTGATGTTTAAATATCTATTTTATTTTTTGAGTTTTAGAAACCTTTATTTATGAAATTTTATATAATAGACTTGAAATTACAATATATTGTATAAGATTTCTAATAGCGTTTAATTGATTGTTGCAGAAAACACAATTCCAGGCAATTGCTTTGATGTATCATATTGTCCAAATGATTCATATCAATGCAACCTTGATTGTAAAGGAAAGAACTACATATATGGTGGCGAATGTTATACTGCCTCAAATCGTTGTTGTTGCGTTGATCCTCCTAATCCATGAATATTTGATAATTGCATATTTTGGAATGTTTGTGGATGTATTCTATACAAACACATTCTTTAAGATTTTCATAAATATAAGTTGAAAATCAATATTGTAATTTCAATTAAAAATAATACTAGTATGATTTTTATTTGGTTTAAATGCAGTTTTGGCCCCCCAAGTTTCACAATTGTGCGATTTTGGCCCCCTAAGTTTAAATTGTGCGATTTTAACCCTCCAAGTTTCACAATTGTGCGATTTTAGCCCCCAAGTTTCAATTGTGCAATTTTGGCCCCCTAAGTTTAACCCATTTTGCATTTATTAGCCCCCCATTGACATTTTTTGACTAAAAATTGATTATGCGGTATTTTAAAATTATAAAAAAAAATTAAAAACAAATTAAAAATAAATTAAATATATTTGTTTTTAAAGATGTATTAAAAAAAATTAATAAAAGATTTAATAATTATTGTTTTAAAAATAAATTTAAAAAATAGTTCATAAAAAAATTTGACTAGCATTTTTAAAACAAATTAAAAATAAATAAAAAATATTTGTTTTTAAGGATGTATTAAAAACTTTTTTTAATAAAAGATTTAATAATTATTGTTTTAAAAAATAGTTCATAAAAATAAATTTAAAAAATAGTTCATAAAAAAATAAATTTAAAAAATAGTTCATAAAAAAATCATTTATTGACGCAAAATGATTTTTAATGTTAATTTGTTTTAATAATATTTAATATTTTTTAAAACAATTTTTATTTTTAATTTGTTTTAAACTTATATTTAATTTGTTTTAAAAATATTCTTTAAAATTATTTTTATTTTTAATTTATTTTAAAATATTTTTTAACATTTTAAAATGCCACATAAAAAAAAATTTGTCAAAAAAGTCAATAGGGGGCTAACAAAATGCAAAAGGGGGTAAACTTGAGGGGCCAAAATTGCACAATTAAAATTTGGGGGGCCCAAATCGCACAATTGTGAAACTTGGGGGGTTAAAATCGCACAATTGAAACTTGGGGGGCCAAAATCGCACACTTGTAAAACTTGGGGGGGCAAAACTGCATTTAAGCCTTTTTATTTTTAGTGAAATGTTATATTTTTATTATTATTATTATTAATATTATTATTATTATTATTATTATTATTATTATAAAATTTATGAGAGAGATGACAACTTAGTAATTTAGATTTTCGCACAAAAATAATAAAAGGTAGATAGAGAAATGAGTTAAATAACATATTTTTTAAATAATTAAATAATATGTATGTTGATAGAGTGTACCCAAATATTGTGTCCATTAAATTTTTTTGGAAAACTTAATGCACTACCTTATGTGCCATCTTCTAGTTCTCCAAATAGGTTATGGCATTTACGTGTCATTTTTCATAAAAATAGAAATCAATATTAAACTCCATATTTGGCTCTCACTAATTTCTTATCAAAAGAAGAATAAGTAAAAATTTACAATTCTGTTTTTTAGTTTTTTTAACAAAGTTGTACAGTGTTGGATTTACATCACTAAACCTCATGACAATCTTCCCTTGTATTACATTTTGATTTGCTCGTGAACAAACAAACCAATATTGCATTTGAAGTCTTCTGCACGGTATATAGTAAATATGTCTTTCTTGTGTGATAATAGTAGAAATAATTTTCAATCATTAAATCAAAATATGTGGTTGAGATTAAAATTCTTAAATTATATATATTTTTGTAGTCTTTTTGTTTGTTTTCTTTTCTATGTATCTCCTTAGAGAATGTTATTCTGGTAGAGTGTACTTCTTGTACCTCTTTGTTTTTCTCGACGTTCTCTTGTACTTTTTTCGTTCTTTATATTAATATATATTATATTTGCCATTCAAATATATATATATATATAATACTTGGGTCTTTCCCTATTTTAATGTTTCTAGAAAAATTCACTTACCTTTTCTAAATATTTTTTGTACCGTGCCCAATCCTCAAGTTAGTTCTATACATATGAACAACAATGAGAAAAACAATTGCAATAAAAAAATATTTAATAAAGTTCTCGCATCCGGTGTTTCAATATCAGAGCAATTAATGTTAAGTGTAAAAGACTTTCCTTGTTTATTCACATATCAACAATGCCTTATATAGGCTACAAAGTGGATTACTTAAGGCCCAAGTAACAGGCTAAGGCCCAACAAACCCTCCCTTAATGTTGATCTCTAGACACATAGATCAACAAAACTACTCAAAACAAGATTAAAATAGTAAAACAGAAGGAAAAACATTACAAGAAAATTACATCAAATTTGCTAAGTCACACATTCCTAAGCCCTCCCTTAATGTGCAGAAGCTATCAACCTTTAAGGCTTTAGTCATGATATCAGCTAACTGGTCCTGTGACTTGCAGAACTTCAATTCTATGACTCCATCTTTGTTAAGATCTCTAAGAAAGTGATACCTAACATCAATATGTTTACATCTTCCATGCATGATGGGGTTTCTTGATAGCTTAATGGATGAGCTATTATCACAGTTTATGATGGTGCTACCTTCTTGCTTAACTCCCAAGTAATTCAACACATTTCTGAGCCAAATGCATTGACAAGCACTAGAAGCAGCTGATACAAACTCAGCTTCAGTGGTGGATAAAGTGACAATGGGTTGTTTCTTTGAGGACCAACATACAGCACTTGATCCCATTGTGAACACATAACCTGATGTACTCCTTCTGTCATCATAGTCACCAGCATAGTCAGAGTCAGACCATCCCTGCATCTTCAAACCCAATCTATCTCTGTGCTTGTAAAGAATTCCTAGCTTCAAAGTACCTTTGAGGTATCTTAAAATTCTTTTCACTGCAGCAACATGCATCTCAGTGGGTCTATCCATGTATCTAGCAGCCAGGCATACTGAGAAGGTCATGTCAGGTCTAGTTGCCAACAAATACATTAAACAACCAATCATCTGTTTATATAATGTTGCATCAGTGGCTTTACCCTTCTCATCTTTCACAAGCTTACAACCAGGTACATTGGGACTACATACTTGGTTACAACTTTCCATTCCAAACCTGTTCAATATTTCTGAAGCATACTTGTGTTGATAAATGAATATTCCCTGATCACATTGCTTCACCTCAATGCCCAAGAAATACCTCATTTTACCTAGATCTGTCATAGAAAACTGCTTCTTCATGGAGCTTTTGAAATTTTCAATTAGCAAGTCATCATTACCAGTGTATATGAGATCATCAACATATAGACTGATAATGAGAATTTTGTCTTTTCCACTGTGTTTCACAAATAGGGTAGGTTCATGTGAGCATTTCACAAAGTTTTCATTATTGAAGTAAGTTTCAATCTTGTTGTACCATGCCCTTGGAGCTTGCTTAAGTCCATACAAGGCCTTTCTAAGCTTGTAGACTTGACTGTTGTTTCCATTGTGATATCCCATTGGTTGTTCAATGTACACTTCTTCAGTTAGATCTCCATGTAGGAAAGCACTTTTAACATCTAATTGAAATACACACCAATTGTTGTAAGCAGCTAAAGACAGAATTGATCTTATAGTATCCCATCTTGCTACAGGGGCAAACACTTCACTATAATCAATACCATGTCTCTGTGTATATCCCTTTGCCACCAACCTGGCCTTGTATTTTTCTATGTTACCTTTCTCATTATACTTAGTCTTATAAATCCATTTCACACCAATAGCTCTAACTCCTTCTGGCAGAGTAGTCAGTTCCTAAGTTTTATTTGATTCAATAGACTGTATTTCACTGTCCATTGCTTTTCTCCGCACATCAGTCTTGCTAGCCTCTTCATAATTGCATGGATCTTCATTTGAGCTAAACAATGCAATGGCTAGATTCTGCATTTGATTGTCCACATTTTCTAAACCAGTCACATAGTCTCTTAAGTAACCTGGTGGATTTCTTGTTCTAGGGGGCAAGTCATTTGAATCTTCACTATCATACTCAGAATCATGATGATCATTGATATTGTTCTCTTCTTCATTGTCATTTACAATTTCATTCTCACTGGCAACCTCATCATCACTATTTGTAATTGAATTTTCCACTTCAACACCACTAGTGTCATCATCAAGTGCATTATCTTGCTTGACTGATTCTTTTCCACCCCAGTTCCACCCCTTCTCTTCTTCAAAAACAACATCTCTGCTGATGATGATGATCTTCTTGTCAGTAGGATTATATAATTTGTAGGCCTTTGACTCTTCACTTACACCAAGCAGAACACATGTTGTACTTTTGTTGTCTAGTTTCTTTCTGTGTGCATCAGGGATATGCACATGTGCTACACATCCAAAGACCCTAAAATGCTTTACTGAAGGCTTCATTCCACTCCAAGCTTCTTCTGGGGTGATATCCTTTACAGCATGAGTTGGAGACATATTCATCACATATGTGGCCCAAAGTACAGCTTCTGGCCAGAATCTCTTAGGCACATTTCTTGCAGTTATCATGCTTCTCACCATGTTTAATAGTGTCCTATTTTTCCTCTCTGAGACTCCATTCTGTTGAGGAGTGTATGCTGCAGTGAGTTGTCTCTTAATGCCCTAAGAACTACAAAAATTATTGAATTCAGTAGATGTGTACTCACCCCCTCTATCTGATCTAAGACATTTGATTGAACAACTTGACTCTTTTTCAACTAGGGACTTAAATCTCATGAAAACATCAAAGACATTGGATTTTTCTTTCAACAGATAGGACCATGTTTTTCTACTATAATCATTTGTGAATGTGACAAAGTACCTGTTTCCACTATTTGATTGAGGAGTGATTGGTCCACAGATATCAGAGTGCACTAGCTCCAATTTCACTGATGATCTCCAATTTGCTTCTTTAGGAATGTTGTTTCTCTGTTGCTTGCCCACCAAGCAATCAGTACATTTATCTTCACTATCTTTCAATTCTGGTAGCCCTCTTACCATCTGCTTCTTGATCAAAAACTTCAATCCCTTAGTGCTGAGATGAGCATATCTTTTGTGCCATAGCTTGCTTTGATCTTCACCAGTGAGTTGCATATACTTGGGCAGTAACACAGTTGCTTTTACTATATACATTCTGTTTGGAGTCATTTCAGTAGTTAAGATCAACCCCTTGTCATCATGAAACATCTTGCACACATTATCTTTGAACACTATAGTGAGATGTTTTTGTTGTAATTGCCCTACACTGAGCAGATTATTGCCTAATCTTGGTAAGTAGTATACCTCAGTGATAACATGTACTCTACCATCAATGCTTAACTTCACACTACCCTTGCCCATTACAGCCATCTTGGAGTCATTCCCAAGTCTCACAGATTCTCTGAAATTGTCATCAAAGTCAAAGAACCAATCTTTATTACCCACCATGTGATTGCTACAGCCACTATCTATGTACCAAACCTCTTCTTTGCAATTCTTGATCTCATCATTGTAAGCCATCAAGAGCATCTCTTCTTCATTCAATTCGGCATAGTTTGCACTTCCCTCCCACTCAGAACATTCATTGCGATAATGTCCTAGCTTATGACACTTATAGCATTCCACAAGTTCTTTACTTTGTCTGCCTCGACCTCGACCTCGTGAGGTCCCTCTTCCCCTGCCTCTGCTAGCATTACTCATTTTTAATGCTTGATCATCACCATGATCTTTCTGCCCCTTCATTCTTTGTTCATGAACAATGAGACTACTTTGAAGTTCATCTATAGACAAAGTAGTCACATCATTAGACTCTTCTATTGAACACACAACATAGTTAAATTTCGCGGGCATAGATCGTAAGATTTTTTCGACCACAGTTACTTGCTCCATACGTTCTCCATGAGAAGTCATTTTGTTGGCAATAGCTAAGGTTCTTGCAAAGTAATCAGTGACAGATTCGTCTTCCCCCATTGCAAGAATCTCAAAATCACGTCGTAAAGATTGAAGTTGAGCACGTTTTACCTTTGTTGATCCCTGGTACTTGCGCTTCATGGCCTCCCAAATATCCCTCGCTGTGTCACGCACCAAGATCGTCACCAAGATTGATCTATCAATGGACTGAAAGAGATAGTTTTTGACTTTGAGATCACGAAGTTTACTTTCATCTGCAAGACGGCATTGATCTGCGGTGGCGTTGGGTGGAGCAGTGACAACACCATGCTCAATCAAGTTCCAATACTCTTTGGAACGAAGGAGATTTTCCATTAGCATTGACCAATGCTCATAGTATCCATCGAACTTGGGAATGGCTGGTTGAACGAAATGCACATTCTCTGCCATGAAAACAGAGAAAAAAAAAGCAAGAATGGTGAAGAAGAAGATCGGAAAGATGATCGGAGAGTGTAACAGAAACGGTTAGAAATGATGATGATGAAGAAAAACGGTTGCAACCGTTTGTAACAGAAAGAAAGGTCTAGGATCACAGACTTGATACCACTTGTTAAGTGTAAAAGACTTTCCTTGTTTATTCACATATCAACAATGCCTTATATAGGCTACAAAGTGGATTACTTAAGGCCCAAGTAACAGGCTAAGGCCCAACAATTAAATGTCTAATATCTGAAATGAAAAGACGAAGACAACCATATTCTAATGTTATCTTCCGCAACCAATCAACTTATTCTTCTACTTGAGTATTTGCACCATAGAGTAAGATGCATGCGCGTCAAGAAAATTTAACTTATGTCTTAAATTTATTTGTGTCAAGAAAAATTAAAATGAAATATATTGATAGGATCAAATATCAGCATGTCACTATCAAATAGCAAAGAGAAAACACATGGTGGTGTGTGAATATAAATAAAGTTTCAAGCTACAAAAAATGGATACAATGGTAGTAGGATACATGACTGTTTATGTTTTTTTCACTCAAACAGAAGTTTTGTTCCCTTAGTTACTGGTATAATTATCACAGCGAGTCATATGTCACTTACTCTTTAATTGTTTATGTTCAATGATGGTCGCTTTGTAAATTTAAGAACCAAAACAATTAAAGAGAAACAGGGCCGGCCCAACGTATATTGAGGCTTAAAGCGGAAAATTAAATGAGGCATTTTAAAAATTAATAAAAAAATAAAATATTAGTCCTTTTATACAATGATATATATCATGTAGACTAAAAACATTGTTTTATTTCTAATATTATTTTACTTAATTTTTTTTCTTTCTAATTGTATTGTCTATTTTTAAAAAAAATAATATTTTATATTTTTTTATAAAAATTGTATTATGTAAATAAAATTATGTGCATCGCTCTCATGTAATTATTTTGCATTATATATTTATGATAATGAAAATACACTAATGGTGAATAGAGATAAATATAATTAAAAAATTCACAATTCAATTTTTTAATTTGTATAAATTATCCAATTGTGACAATTATTGTGGGATGAAGGTGTATATTTTATCTTCATTAAAACCTTTTATATTTAAATAATATGTTTTTTTACTAAAAAAAATAATAATTTGTTGCTAGCATTAATGTATACATTTTTTTATCATAGACCATAATGAAGTTTTATCAATATTGTTGAGGGGCAAAATATTAAATGATAGATAATTTTGTAAATTTTTGGTAAAAATAGTTAAATACTTCGTCCGTCCCTTTTTATAAGATTTAGTTTGACAAAAAATTGTCTCTTTTTATAAGACCTTTTTGTAATTATCAAAGATATTAATTATTATTTTTCCAAATTTACCTTTATTTACTTTACATAGTTTTTTTAATAGTTTTAAATTCTTTTTTGTTTGATACAAAGTACTATAATTAATTTTATAAAGATAAAAATGTAAAATCAATATATTTTGTCAATCAATTTAAAACTCACTTCCTTAATATCCGTATTTTATCAAACTACATCTTATAAAAAAGGACTTTATCAAACTACATCTTATAAAAAAGGACGAGAGAAATAATATAATTAAACCACTTATGAATAATTATAAATCAAGTCAATTAACTTTGTTAGTAAATTAATTACATTGGTGCGGTGCGGTGCAGTATTAAGTATTTAGTATTTACAAATTGGAAAATGAGGCTTATTAGCAAAACATGAGTTTTGATACTGTGACCAAGAACTAAAAAGCCAACGCCTACAGCCGAAGGCCGCTGCGATACTATTGGTATAATGATATATTTTTGTACAAGATTTATTTATTAATAAGTTAATATTTGAGGCCTATCCCTTAAGCCCAAACTTTGGGGGCCTAAAGCCCTAGCTTCCCTAGCTTTGGGCTTGAGCCGGCCCTGAAGAGAAATTCATTACAAAAGTTCATGTACAAAAGTTTTTTTTTGTTTTTTGACAGCCATGTATAAAAGTTTTATTTCACGTTTTCCTTTTTAGTGACCAATGTTACAATGTAATTAGTCATTTATAATTGTTAGAAATGTTGGAAGAATAACTTAAACCCACACCGTCCTTTATCTCTCATATCTCCTTATGTTCCTTATTACTCATAACTAAGTGACTTATTTAGAAGATTTAATTTAATTTTTTCTTTTCAGGGTCTTGTTGAAAATATTTGAGAATAATTCACTTCTTAATTTTTGAGGATTTACTGTTGTCATGAAGGCATCGCATATGTACTAATCTCACCGAAATTAAGCTTAAGTACAAACATCTTGGGTGTGTTTGGTAACACAAATAAGCTAGCTTATATATTATAGCTTATTGTATTAGCTAATAAGCTTGTTTCATAAATTTCGAGGTTCTTGGTAACAAGTTTTTTTACTAGCTTATAGTTTTTTTGTCATATATTATTTCAAGTAGCGTTTAAACTTATAGTTTATAGCTTTTTCCCTTTTATTCCAATTTTAACCTTGTTATTTAAATTTTTAATAAAAAAACTACCCACTTAAAAAAAAAAAAAACTACCCACTCACATAATACTTTTATGTCATTTATAATTACAACAACTAAATTTACCAAACACTTTAATTTTATTCTACTAGCTTTTCAGCTATCAGTTAACTTATAGCTTAATTTTACCAAACAAAACCAAATCTTTCAAATCAATATCACAAAACTCATAAACACTTGTCATCACACAACCTCCGCACAGGGCCGGTCCTGATTAATTATGTCCAGGGTGAATAAAAAAATGGACCCTTAACAAAAATACACAAGTTCATCCGGGAGTAGTCTTGAGTCAGTCGTCACATTTGTTGTTGTGTCCATATAGTCACCTAGTTCGCACTTTGTTTTACTATGTAGTACGGATTTGAAAATGCGGCACGCAACCTTTGAAGTATTGGATATGTGAGGACAGGGGCGGAGGGACAGCAGGGGTTTAGGGTGGCCATGGTCCCCCCTACATTTTATAAAATTTAGCTTATATGCCTACTAAGAAAACATTATGGTTGCCATTTTTCATGATTTAGTAGAAACTAGTAAAAGAAAATAGTATATTAACATGTCCATAAAGTATTTTAGTGTGTCAGGTTTTAAATAGTTAGCCACAAAAAATAATTATTATATTATATTTTCAATCATTATTTAATTCAACATTTTGCCCTTATATTTATTTTAAGTTTCAACTTATTCTTTTATGTTTTAAAAGTTTCAATTTGATCTCTTATGTTTCCTCTGTTTACATAAGTTGGTCCCTTCCGTCAGTTTTTTCATTAACACCGTTTCATTTGGACACGTGTCCAAGTGTCAAGGTGTCCACGTGTCTGTCCGCGTATGCAAACCGTCTGCCAATGTGACAAATTTGACGGAAATGATCCAATTGAAACCTAAAATAAACATAATGGACCAAGTTAAAACCTAAAATAAACATAAGGGATCAAATGTTAAATTAAGACTAGAGTATATTATCTTATACTTATTTAAAAGATTTGGATAATTTCTATAGGTATTATTATTCCATTCATCTCGCAATATATGTTACTTCTGTAAAAAAATAAAATCTCATTTTATATGTCATTTTACAATATTGTTAATGAACCACTAATATTTATTTCTCTATTGTACTATTCACTATTTATTATTTGGTGAGACCTACATTACCTTTTAATAATTTGGACGTATTTACTCAACTACCGATAAAATTGGCACTCACAACTAACTTTTTTAACCGGTTTTTATTTCATCTTGAATCATCAAAATGATTTATAATCTAGAAAGAGGGAGTTCACAATAATTATGATACACTATTAATTTTATCCTTCAAACTTTATTTATTTTTTTCCTCTTTATTTTTAATGTTACTTTTTCCTATTATTCACTTAAAAATTACTTTTTCTTTTATTATATTATTTTTTTGTATTTGGTCCCCCCGAACTTAAATTCCTGGCTCCGCCCCTGTGTGAGGAGTATACAAAATATCATTCGTTCATATAAATTATCCTCAAATATTATAAGAAATTTTGTTATGTATGTTGATTTTTAAGGAAATACTAATACTGATTTGATCAAGAATTTAACAATTATTCTTAGAAAAACCAATTTAACAATTATAAAATAAAAATAAACTAAGCCAACAATTATTATTATTATTATCGGTACACATTAAATTATATGTGTACCAAATAATTCATCATTTTTATTAATTTACTTTTATCAATTTTAAACTTGTTTCTTCATTCTTACAATATAAAATTGCATCTTTTGATTCAACACTCAATTTATTGTTTTTACTATTGAATTTCTATTGATTTTGCATATGCTGAATTGTGAATACTGTGAACGAGTACTATGGATTTTATTTTTTAAATTTTTTTTGTGTAATTGTTTATTTGTTTGCCCATTTTAACTTTGAACAAGAATTTTAGCTTGAACGTCTACGATGTGTTTGAAGCTGGTATCTTGTTGATTCATCTAATTTATGTTGGTGTTCTCTTCTCTAATTTAGTTGATAAATCCAGATTTTGCAATTTGTGTTTTCTTCTACAATTCTTTGCAAGTTTTCTGCTAGCAATTTCCAGCACATTATAGATTGTTACTCGGATATCTTTTTTTAAGCATTCCGGTTTAAAATTTGGACTACCTAAAAAATTTTATGTTTAGTAAATTTTTTTTAGGGATAAAGTAAAATGATAAAAAAGGTAAAATTGAAAAAACAAAATTATTTGTAAAGAATTATTTTTCGCACCTCCCGGCACTCTTTTTCACCCCTTGACTTCCCATTTTGCCTCTCTCACTACTTGTGAAGCGAGTGTGAAAATTCCGTAAAAGATGAAAAAAAGAGGGGAAAAAAAGGTAGTGAAATGTGTATTGCTTCTGTCTGAAGGTCCATACATATATATAAGGCAACTGTTCGCTCCATCAACAGCGAACACTTCATACTAGTTCGCCGTCCACATAGCGAACATTATAAATTTCAAATTAGTCATGGGGGGTGGTTGTGTCTCTGTTGTCCAAACGGTCACATAATTTACACGCACGCTTTCTAGGAGGCGAGTAGTATTCGCTCCCTAAGGGGCGAGCAAGAGTAGTTTGATAATTTCAGGAGATGCATGAGAATTCCTGAGGAGTGCAAAAAGTAAATCTCTTATTTGTAAATGTGAAGGTATAATCGTTGGGGGTGTAAGGAAAAATTTTCCTCCCATAGTTGGGCTTTTGTTCTCTATACTCATAGTTGGTCCACTATTACTAGTGCCAACAATATCAAGCCTAGGCCTCTCTTTTTTTTTTTACGAATATTTATTTTTCTGGCACATTCCACTATTAATCGAAGATTTCTCTTCCCATCCCCTGATTTTTTTTTCACCCCCTGAGTTTCCGTTTATACCCTTAAAAAAAAGTTCGGTAAATGCGAACCGAACTTTTTAAACGATTGAAACACATGTTTTTTTATATTGGGAAAGTTCGGTAAATGAAAACCGAACTTTTGGGAGGTAAAATTAGGGGTAAAATTGAATTTTTGGGAGGTGAAAAAGAGACGCAGGGGGTGGGAAGAGAAATCTTCCTATTAATCCCTTGTTCTAAAAAGATTTCAATTTCATTCATTTTTATTTATTTTTTTTTATACAAAATATTTTTTTAATTCTCCATAAATGACGTTCCATATTTAGAGTCATGAGACGAACCTTTTTTATTCGATGAAGTTTGCGTGCATTAACTTTGTTTCCCCTTTTTTTCTTTCAACTTTAATCCAAGCACTGTGTAATGACTCATGAAATTATAGGGTCAACTTTTTTACTATATATAAACATATGTATTAAATATAAAATAAATGTTTACCTTAAATAAATGTTATTGACCCAAAAATAATAATACTTTTGTTGAGGTTATAAAAAAAAAATTGTCGACCCTATTAACTATAAATATTCTATTGTAAGAAGCTAATTATCAACCTATTGTATCAAAAAAGAAAAAAGAAGCTAATTATCAACCCATCAAAAAATAATGGCAACCCGCAACAATCTTCTCTCTTTTATCATGACAATGATGGTAATGATTTGTCTTGTCTCGTTTCTGTTTTTGCCGGCAACAAATTACTTCTTTAACTAAATTTTGTTGTGTTTTCAATTAAATACCTTGCAATTGTAGAATTTGAGAGTGGTGTTTAAATACCTTCGATCTATTTCACGTACTTCATCTCCTTTATATTTTTCATAATTTCTTATATATTTCTTCCCATCTCAATTCCTTAGTTGTCTCCTCTTTTCTAACACCCTTTATCCCATCAAAAAATTAATTAGGCTCTATTTTATATAGACAGACCTTTGACCGATATAGGGGACTTGACCATCGACTGATTTACTATTTAAGTAGTGGTTGACACAATGACACTGGAAAAATATATCAAAAATTATTAATTTTTATAATGTTCTCTATTTAAGTAGTGATAGAGTAAAAATAAATGTTACAAGGACAAACCACCTTTCTTCTACTCTTTCCTCCCTCACCGTGCTCTCTCTCAAGTAGCAGCAACATCATCCAATCCTCATGGAGTTTCACATGCAAATTCTTCTTTGAACTCATTAGGCTTCAAGATTCTTAGAGGATATGTCACAAACTCTCTAACTCTTCTCACACACCTTCAATTTCGTGCCCTTCTTAACAACAATATGAACACTAAACTGTTCTTGGTTGCATGTTTGTGTTACTGAGCCTTTGGTGCTGTGGGTGATGTGTTAAAACCAAGGAAGTGAGAAATGCATGGACTTGGAGAATTTGTCAAAAGAGGGTCAGTTTGGAGTATGGTGTTCGTGGCTGCATCAGAGCCACAATCAGTGTTAAAGCCTCTATTTTCAGGTGGGTTCTTAGGTACTTTAACTATAGTTTAATTATAGAAAGCCTAGATTTCCCCAAATATGAAATTTGCATGCAAACTTAGGTTTTAGGGTCCAATTTATGTAAGAGCAGGAATCAATCCCAATTCCTACTCATATGTAATTTATTTTATACTCTTAAACATGTTTGTAACGAGTTGCATGGAGATTGTAGGTGAAAATTGTTCAAAATCGTGTTTTTGCAGAAACAGGGACTTGTGCTGTCAAACTCGCCGCAGCGAGTACTTACACGCCAGGGCGAGTGTTACAGGTCAGTGACATGAAAACTCGCCGTAGCGAGTAAGAACACGCCACAACGAGTTTAGCAGGGACAAAACCTGCATAATTTTTCTTTAAAAAGTCTAAAACACTCGTTTTATATCCGAATGCAACTTGGATTTCATGAATATGTTTAAACAGTGTAAAATGGATTATATGGTAAGAGATTAACTTGTATATTTAATTGTATTAGTAACATGCTTAGGTTACCCTGGGTGGGATATATTGGTTAGAACTGTTTAAACTCATTGGATTAAATGGTAATTATATGCCATGTTAAGAATTCCTCTGAATTCTACTATTTTTATTATGTGAGCCAACGGCGGAATCCGAACCTCAATATTCGGTATTACGCAGAGTCAGGCACCTGAGACCGGCTTGCCTCGAGGTGACCTTTGAAGAGTAATTTGACAAGATAATAATTTTGTGATACACCTTTTATTGCTATTAATGCATTTATATGTAAACAGTTTAACTTAGATTATTACACTATCTAGGTTCCCCCGGCGTAGTCACCATTAGGAGAGTAGTAGGACTCACTGAGGCTTAGTAGTCTCACCCCACTCCAAATCAATTTTTTTAGGTAGACAGGTTCTCCGGAGCAAGGACCAGGATGAGACTGACAGTTGGAGCCGAGCTTGGATTGTCAGATCAGAAGATTATATTTTTCTTCCTTGCTTTAGTTATCTGTTTTGTGCACGTGGTTCTTTCCGCTGTATATTTATGTTGGATTTATTCATTTGTATTCGTTCACGTTGTAAATAAATCAATTATTTCATTAATTTTAATGTATTCAGATCCATTTATTTATGTCTTGACTAAATATTATAGATATTTTAGTTGGGGCGTTATAAGAGTTTTAAAGAAATGCAAACATACAAAAAAAAATAACATAAAATATATAATTCAAACATCAATCCACTCTCCACCGAGCTGAAGTCATATATGATCATTTTCCACACTATGATACTAGTATTTGGTATAACAAAAGAAAAGAAAATACTGATGTTGTGTGTAAAAAAAAATTATAAATCTGAAGTTTATACTACACATATAAATATATATTAGTGCAATTGAAGTACAAATTATTGTAAACCGTAAGTTTACAAATCATATTAAGTTTGTCTTTGCCAAGACCGGTTGGGTTATCCCGGATCTATTAAGATGCGAAAAATAGTTTGTGTGTTTGTGTGTTATCTAGGAAATTCTTCAATCTAATAGTTTGTGTGTTATTAGTTCTCAAAGAAAGTTAAATAATATTTGAAAAATGAGTCTCTCACAATTTGAGAATATACGAAAGGTGGTATTTGTAAATCAATACACCGATCATGATCATGTGGACCAATTAGGCCTTTATAATTTTAATTTGTGCATCAACTAAATGGTCACATGTATGTTTGTTATCAACTCACAACCAATGAGAATTATTCTCTTGGCTAACTTGATTAAGAGCTCATTTTATATTGAAATCATTTGATAAGTATCATATGTCAATCAAAATTGATATTGAACATCTGGAAGTATATGTTCATAAAAATGAACTTGAAGATCCATTCTTTAGACGTCTAAAGTTAATTACTTGAATGATACTTATGAAATCAAAGCTTATAATTTATATTTTGGGAACACTCAAACAAAAATGTTAAGATATTGAATTGCATCATGCCAACAATTATTCTACAAATAAGTTCTCCCCTAATTTATTTGAATTTCGGTTACCCATATAAGAATTTTGTAACATCCCAGCTTTAATTAATAAAAGAATATTAATTAGAGTCAAAATTCGGAAAATTTAACTGAGATATAAATATTCCTACTTATTAGAAAATAAGAGAATATGAGATATGTGAATGGAATTACTAGTAAGACAAGGGCCAATCGGTAAATAAGGAAAGATTAGGGATTATATAAAGACATAACCCCTCTAACTTCATTCATTTTTTCCTTACACTTACTGATACATCAAAACTCAGCAAGAAACTCTTCCCTCTAGCTCTCCTTCTCTCCCACGAAATCATCAACAACACCCACCCCAATCCTTGATCTCACATGCAACAAAAGATTCCATTACCTCTCAATGTTAGAACTGCAACTAGGTTTCATGAATCCTTTTCACCTCTTGTAGCTTTGAAATCTAAACCAACACCTCATGAGATAAATTCTGCAATTGATGGATGCATGAGCAAGGAGTCACATAACTGGAGTGATTCTGAATTTTGAGAATTAAATCAAGGTAAGGAAGCCTCTTTTACATGAACTCATCAATTCCTCTTTTGATTCAAACATCCAATTTGAACCCTCTCTTGAAATTCTCTGTGCATGTGTGTTATTCTGTCAAAAACCATGAGTTTGGAGAAGGTTAGAAGTCATGGTTATCATGGAGAAGTGAGAAATTGATGCAGAATCACAGAATTACGTTTCAGTTCTGTCCCGACTCGCTCTGGCGCGTGGAACTCGCTCTGGCGAGCTTGTCAGCAAAACCTGCATTTTTGCTACTGTGACAACTAGCTCTGGCGAGCTGTTACTCGCTCTGGCGAGTTCAGCAGGATCAGCAACACATGTTTTCGCTTCTGTAACCCACTCTCAGCCTCGGTAAGTTGTCCCTTAACCCTTATAATCCTTCCTCAGCTGCTGTTAGGATTGTTCTATGCTTCAACCATATTCAAACTCTAACTTACCTTTTTAATCATTCTTTTCCAATCCTTTGATCAAGCACTCATGATGGGGTTCAAGTGAGTTGGTAAGAGTTCGTAGCTGTTGCTGAGCTTTGGTATGATCAGTATAAAGCTTCATTATTCAGGTGGGTTCTTTAGGCTAGTTTAGCTAGTTTCCCAAAATTAATGATTATGCATGATAACTATTAGGAATTTAGGAAATGTTGTGCGAGAGGAATTAAATCCCAAATCCCTCTCCGTTCTATTTTGTATTATGTTGTTATCTGTTAATGCACTGGCTAAAATGAGGGTTGTAGGTGTTAGTTTGAAATATCATGATTTCTGCAAAAACAGGGCAATTCTGCATGAACTCGCTCCAGCGAGTAGTTGGCGAGCGTTCATGGCGAGCTGGGTTCTGGGCTGATGAAACTCGCCATGGCGAGCTATTGCTCGCCACAGCGAGTTGATTTAGGTCAGTACCTATAATCTCGCCATAGCGAGCTGGTGACTCGCCAAAGCGAGCTTGTACAGAATAGTCCACATTTTACAATTATTCTTGAAACTTCAAACACTCGTTTTATACCCTCATTAGAGACAGATAATTTGTATTAACGTAAATGACATAATGTCGAATAGCATGTTAGGCACAGATAATCTTTAGGGCATAACCTAGAATTATTTAGGAATGTATGCTCCCCGGGAT
Source organism: Trifolium repens (assembly GCA_030408175.1). NCBI lineage: Eukaryota > Viridiplantae > Streptophyta > Magnoliopsida > Fabales > Fabaceae > Trifolium > Trifolium repens. The sequence continues at coordinate 15,761,756 of CP125839.1, read as the reverse complement.
TTTGGGAATTATGGTAGTAAGAACACAATTTTAGTGTCAGTCATTATGGGCGATTTATTATATCGCAAGTATGGACTCCCAATGGGATACTCCATTAGGTTATGTATATGTGAGCTTCATGCCGTGACCGAATCGGTTGACGGATATGTCAGGCCTCTGAGACATGCTCACCTCAGAGTGTCCTTGTGTTTAAAATGAATAAGATTCAGTTAATCTGTGATACACCTTTACTTATGTCATGATGAATTATGCTATGATTAGTATTATACGACTGATTAGGTGCCCCCGGTGTAGTCACCTCTAGGAGGGTAGTAGGACTCACTGAGGCTTAGTAGTCTCACCCCACTCCAAACAATTTTTTTTAGGTAGACAGGTTCTCCGGAGCAGGGACCAGGACGGGACTGACAGTTGGAGCTGAGCTTGGATTGTCAGATCAGAAGATTTTATTTTCTTCCTTGCTTTAGTTATCTGTTATATTAGAAACTTCTCCGCTGTATTTTACTCGTTATCTTATGTATCTGAAGCAATCTGTATCTTGCTTATGCATTTAGTAAATTTTATTTGTACTCAGATTCCATTATGTATGTCTCGACTAAATATTCTAGGTATTTTAGTTGGGGCGTTATAATTGGTATCAGAGCAGGTCGATTCAGTATCGGACCTTGCCATGAGTCAAAACAATCCCTTCCTAAACAATGCAGACCCTTTGGATCTGGACTGTTTACGCTGAAACCGTCGCGTGCTGAGCCTGATCAACTCAGTATTGTGTATGGTAGGCAGTGTATTATGGTTTAGAACTGAAGTGAACTCTGAAATCCCAGCGTTAACATCGCAGTGAAGTGCAATCAAGGAGCTGTCGTCGGAGGAAAAATCGTATAAGTGGATTTTGGAATAGTGGCAGATGGTGCCACAGGAGTAAGTTGCGTAACATTAGACCAGAGTAAAGGTTGTAGCTTGAAGGAAAGTAAGTAAACCCTTAAGACTGAAGTGCGCAGTGCACAACAGTATTCCACTGACACAGTTCGTCAGGAGAATTTTCTAAGCCTAGAATCACCCTACCCTATCAGGAGCTAAGTCCAACCAAGTTTAGGAATCCATCAACAATCTATACCGGTAGGCAGTCAATCAATCCAGTTAATACTTGGGAAGTATGAGTGTTGTACTGAGTGAATATAAGGAACCGCAGAATAACCTTTTCCAGATCTGTCACACTCGCTCAGCGAGTAATCACTCGCTGCAGCGAGCGTAGCAGACTGTTACTGCCTCATGTTACTGTTTTACTTCCTGTTCAACTGTTTTAGCCTTGATGTTAGCCTTCAGCTCTCTCATAAACTACCATCCTACCTCCTAGTTTTAGGGTAAGCGATTCTTAGCTACCTCGTGTGCGTGAAGGCCGTAAAGGAAAGGCCTTTAGACATAACACCAGAAGATGGAAACCATGATCCTACTAAGCTATCCGAAAACTTAATAAATAGTTGAACATCACAAACGAGGAAATTCATGTGTGATAGAAAGACCTTAGATAGACCTCATACCTGTTCAGTTAAATTTGAGATCCCTATTTAGCTAGCCTATCCCAAGATTCTCCAACTTCGATGTTCTCAATGGAACGAGGACACACTCCTTTATAGTGAACCAACACTTGAGATAGGAATTAATTAACCGGGTTTTTACTAAATGTCTACTTATCCCGAGTAAGTGAAAAACTCATATACGTTTAAAACGTTAGGTAACCCTAGGCAAATTCCATTAGCTTTTAGAAACCCATGTTTGAACTGGACCATTGGAGACGCAACATTAACTAGTTTCAACAGTTAGGATTTCCTTTAGTGGTACCACATCCGCGAGACGTGTTAAGTATTAACACAGATAAGTAATTAGACTAACCAGATTTAGCATAGTGGACCTGACGTACATCATCGTAACGAGAGTCAAACAAGGACTTAAGCAACATTAAGCAGTAGAGATTTAGAATCCAAACTTCCTCCCTAAATCATTAGTCTTCTAGTGCGGGACAGGAACCCATAGGTGCCCAGAAGTTTGTCATATCTATGCCTACCCCATCAATTCTAAGGAACCAAACATCGACTGGATTGACCGTTAGTAAATCTCTAGTAACCACCCAAGCCACCAAGCTAGTCTATGGAACGTTATCATCAAACGATTAAGGGTCGATAATAGAACCTTACCAAGTAGGTTCATCATGCCGTCCATCAAAAACCAGAAACTCCTTTTGGAAAAAACGTACCTAAGAATACATCTTAGATATTATTACCCTATGTCCCTAAATTGGAAACCCAATATAGTTAACCTGTTAGACATTTCTATAATAGAGGTTGTTAGATGAACCACATAAGTTAAGGAAACCAAGATTAGAGCACAAACACATTTTAGTATTCCCCGAGGCCACTTTATTAAACTATCCTCTAGGACACATATATTTTACACTCTCTTGCCACAGACCTATTAAGTAAAACACCTAAGATTATTACCTTCAGATGTCAGTGACACGGATTAATCTGTCATCGGATACCAGCAGTCGCCAAGTTGAATTGTAAATAGCGTAGGGACCGGAAGCTCAGTCTCATGATAGGTTGACCTTTCTAAACAAGTTCAAACCCATGGACCAGTTAGTTGAGAAATTAGTAGTATTAATTAAACCACACGTGAGTAGTACCATCCGGTCATCATCAGATTTGTAGTATGTAGTAGAAATTTGCTAGTGAACCAGTTCAAGGCTTAGACTCAATCAGCCGTCCTTATCAAAGCTTTAGTATCAAACCGTAGGAGACATGTCCTGAAGAATGTAACATCTGAGAGACAGTACTAGAGACAATAAACACCTAGATCAGTCTACCAGCTATATATATATATATTACTTACCCGGGGAAAGGCGAATTAAGTGTAAGTTAGTTTCCATTAAGCATCAACTACCTCAACTATTCCAGCACCTGTCAGCTGAGAGTTTATCAATCAGAGTTAAACCTCCCTGGGAGACTTAGCCAGTTAGAAGCCTGAGTAAAGACTTAATCGCCCTAACCTGAGGGAAATAGAAAAGTAGAACTGTAGAAGGTTGAACCTACAAAGGAGACCAACTTCAGTTACCTTTATATACACGGATCCTCTTTTAGCCGTAGATTCGCGTCGAACAATGTTCCCTTCTACGTCCGTAGTTCTTGGAACACAATGAACGTGTATTCACCCTAGCTTGTCGGAGGTGACGCATCAGACGCATATCTTTCCCATGTTTGAAACTGCCAGGTACTCCACACGAAACCAAATCAGATGCAGCTACCCAAACTTATCGACGTCAGTCAGTCGCGCTGACTTCGTAAAAGCATCACCCCTAAGTAATCTTACTCAACGCTTTCAGTCTTTCAGCCATGTTGTTAAGTAACTCCTTCGTGTTCGTAGAAATCAGACGCTTCTGAAAAATCCACGGATAGTTTTCATTTCAACTTTCACTCGTTAGTTGACCCGTTAAGTAACAACCTCAATTGCTCGGACACAAATGATTTCGTTCAGTGTCAGCAAATCATTGAAACTTTGTACGCTCGAACCATGTAACCTATATTCTCAACTTAGTTGGTTAACCGAATTCGTCGAAACCTTCCAGCCAAATTCAGAGTTAAGATCATAGTTAATTCCAATTCAGAGAAATTCAGTCCCTCTAACGACACCAGTATTGGGAATCCAAAACCTAAACCTCATTGTCCTGTCACTTCCATGTATGCTTACCACCTTCGTGGGTGACTGGAATAGGCAGTAGACACCATGGACTGGAGTGGGTATTGCGGTAGGGTGCGCACAGAACTGATGTTTGGCTACCTGATGAGCTCGCTCCGCGAGCAACTACTCGCCCTAGCGAGTGCTTCAGAACAGCAAGCATGGCTGCATGTGTGCCCTATCCTTTCCTACCGTTTCCAAACCCTATGTAAGTTATTTCTAAACCTTTCATTCCCTCCTTTGACACTGTATACATCAGTTCCATTTCATCCACCGTAGCAAGCTCATAAGCGCTTCTTAAATCAATTCTTTTGCTTTTTGACGAGAACACAAGATTGGAATGAGCCAAGTTTAGGACCCGACCGATTAGACAAGCCTCGTGCCATATTTATCAGTGAAGGATCTATAACGAGAATGACTCTTAACTTCAAGAGATAATCTGAACCTAAGTGCATACGCATGTTGAAAGTGCAACTTGATCACTGTGTTGGGCCAGGATGGATTAAACTGTAGGTGGGATTTTATCGGACAACTATAGGTTCACCTGCGGACGAGTCTGACTCGTTAGCAGAAGAATCGGTAGTGTTTAGACAATTTTCCACTCGTTTTATGTTTAAATCGATCCTGGAGTAATAGACGGCACCGTGGTACAGAAGTACAGACGACGTGTTATGCATAAAGGTGGTCAGAAAAGGGAAAATGTCTGCAGGAGGACTGAGCCGAATGATGCCCATAAGAGCGCACAGTTTTGACCCCAGTTAAGTGTATACCAACCAGGCCAGATACCGACCTTCTAAGACAGTGAGGTATTTGGAGCATTGTCAATCGTAGTAGAGAAGTATGAGACTAGACTACGATAGCAACGGCACTGTCAGAAGGTGACAGTGAACTTTCAATCAGAATGCACAACATTGGAACCTTAAGAATGGGAAGATAACCTTAGCCTGTAACCTTAAGAGGAAAGTTTTATTCCAAGAGATTGTATACATTAAACTAAATAACGGACGAAGTGTAGTTCCAGATGCAACCCTAAACAACCTACCCTGTAGTGGAATAGAGAATTCTGAATTTCGAGGACGAAATTCTTTAAGGGGGGTAGATTGTAACATCCCAGCTTTAATTAATAAAAGAATATTAATTAGAGTCAAAATTCGGCAAATTTAACTGAGGTATAAATATTCCTACTTATTAGAAAATAAGAGAATATGAGATATGTGAATGGAATTACTAGTAAGACAAGGGCCAATCGGTAAATAAGGAAAGATTAGGGATTATATAAAGACATAACCCCTCTAACTTCATTCATTTTTTCCTTACACTTACTGATACATCAAAACTCAGCAAGAAACTCTTCCCTCTAGCTCTCCTTCTCTCCCACGAAATCATCAACAACACCCACCCCAATCCTTGATCTCACATGCAACAAAAGATTCCATTACCTCTCAATGTTAGAACTGCAACTAGGTTTCATGAATCCTTTTCACCTCTTGTAGCTTTGAAATCTAAACCAACACCTCATGAGATAAATTCTGCAATTGATGGATGCATGAGCAAGGAGTCACATAACTGGAGTGATTCTGAATTTTGAGAATTAAATCAAGGTAAGGAAGCCTCTTTTACATGAACTCATCAATTCCTCTTTTGATTCAAACATCCAATTTGAACCCTCTCTTGAAATTCTCTGTGCATGTGTGTTATTCTGTCAAAAACCATGAGTTTGGAGAAGGTTAGAAGTCATGGTTATCATGGAGAAGTGAGAAATTGATGCAGAATCACAGAATTACGTTTCAGTTCTGTCCCGACTCGCTCTGGCGCGTGGAACTCGCTCTGGCGAGCTTGTCAGCAAAACCTGCATTTTTGCTACTGTGACAACTAGCTCTGGCGAGCTGTTACTCGCTCTGGCGAGTTCAGCAGGATCAGCAACACATGTTTTCGCTTCTGTAACCCACTCTCAGCCTCGGTAAGTTGTCCCTTAACCCTTATAATCCTTCCTCAGCTGCTGTTAGGATTGTTCTATGCTTCAACCATATTCAAACTCTAACTTACCTTTTTAATCATTCTTTTCCAATCCTTTGATCAAGCACTCATGATGGGGTTCAAGTGAGTTGGTAAGAGTTCGTAGCTGTTGCTGAGCTTTGGTATGATCAGTATAAAGCTTCATTATCCAGGTGGGTTCTTTAGGCTAGTTTAGCTAGTTTCCCAAAATTAATGATTATGCATGATAACTATTAGGAATTTAGGAAATGTTGTGCGAGAGGAATTAAATCCCAAATCCCTCTCCGTTCTATTTTGTATTATGTTGTTATCTGTTAATGCACTGGCTAAAATGAGGGTTGTAGGTGTTAGTTTGAAATATCATGATTTCTGCAAAAACAGGGCAATTCTGCATGAACTCGCTCCAGCGAGTAGTTGGCGAGCGTTCATGGCGAGCTGGGTTCTGGGCTGATGAAACTCGCCATGGCGAGCTATTGCTCGCCACAGCGAGTTGATTTAGGTCAGTACCTATAATCTCGCCATAGCGAGCTGGTGACTCGCCAAAGCGAGCTTGTACAGAATAGTCCACATTTTACAATTATTCTTGAAACTTCAAACACTCGTTTTATACCCTCATTAGAGACAGATAATTTGTATTAACGTAAATGACATAATGTCGAATAGCATGTTAGGCACAGATAATCTTTAGGGCATAACCTAGAATTATTTAGGAATGTATGCTCCCCGGGATTTTGGGAATTATGGTAGTAAGAACACAATTTTAGTGTCAGTCATTATGGGCGATTTATTATATCGCAAGTATGGACTCCCAATGGGATACTCCATTAGGTTATGTATATGTGAGCTTCATGCCGTGACCGAATCGGTTGACGGATATGTCAGGCCTCTGAGACATGCTCACCTCAGAGTGTCCTTGTGTTTAAAATGAATAAGATTCAGTTAATCTGTGATACACCTTTACTTATGTCATGATGAATTATGCTATGATTAGTATTATACGACTGATTAGGTGCCCCCGGTGTAGTCACCTCTAGGAGGGTAGTAGGACTCACTGAGGCTTAGTAGTCTCACCCCACTCCAAACAATTTTTTTTAGGTAGACAGGTTCTCCGGAGCAGGGACCAGGACGGGACTGACAGTTGGAGCTGAGCTTGGATTGTCAGATCAGAAGATTTTATTTTCTTCCTTGCTTTAGTTATCTGTTATATTAGAAACTTCTCCGCTGTATTTTACTCGTTATCTTATGTATCTGAAGCAATCTGTATCTTGCTTATGCATTTAGTAAATTTTATTTGTACTCAGATTCCATTATGTATGTCTCGACTAAATATTCTAGGTATTTTAGTTGGGGCGTTATAAATTTTTTGATGTGTTGTGTACATCTCAATTGCTCGCATTTAAATGGGGTTGAAAAAGAATATTGGGAAAATAATTTTGATATGAATCTCCAACTATTGTAAATTACCTTGAGCCAATTGAAGATCTTTTTACAGCCTAGTAGGCTGATAACCAATTGGTGTTTTAGTTTTTCCAATATTAGGGGGAGATAATAATCAGCTAAATATATGAACTAGAAGTTCAAATGAAATCATCTTGATCCTCTTAGAAATCAGTATGAACCAGAAATTCAAAAGATAACTAATTTGCAAAGTTTATCAAATCAATTAACAGCTGTTAATGCTCCAATAAAATTGAATGTCCCTGTCAGACAATCTTGCAAATGAGTCTTAACCATGCATGCTTGAAGCATGGTAGGCAAATTGGTTCCAAGGGCAAAAATCCTCAAATATGAAAAGAAGCTTAAAATAAAGATGACCCAAGTGAGGATATGAAAATTTTGAAAAGAATATTTGACATAATTAATTTTTCAGTTCTAGAAGAACTTATCAGGTACCTGAAATTTTTGAAAATAAAGAGATCTCGACAAATTATGTCATGAATGAAATACGATGGAACCGAGATGAAGTCAACATTGACATTATTTTTGCACATAATAATAAAGCGCTATATGTGATAGATAACAATGAGGATCATGAATCAAAGTCTATCAAGGATTATAGAAAATGAATTGATTGACTAAATATATAGACGCAAGTCATATAAAATTAAACTAGCTTTGCAAAGCGAAAGGTTTTTGGACCAGCAGTCCAGATGGAAATAATTAGATATGAATAATTTTTCACGTGAAAAGAATATTTAGAGTTTGACTTGTTATTCAAGGATATTGATAAATGTCTATCATTGATTTTCAAGAGGCATATTCACCTGAAGTGAATTCAAAATCTTCTGTGCAATTAATTAAGTTGAGTAGCATATGAAACATTCACTCTATGTGAAAGATGTGTTTTAACATACTTGAATGACTCACTAAATAATGATAATTATATGAGAATTCCTGAAGGTTTTAGTTTTTGTGAGACATATAAATCAAATTATTGAAGAGACGACTTAATAAACATAAATAAGTCTCCTGATATATTCGAGCAATTATATATGCATGTTGTATAATATTTATGTTGAATATTTCCAAATAAGAAATATGAAAATGACAATTTGTTTATTTTTAAGAAAATATTTGACAATGAATTTATTATATTTAATATTTATGTTGATGATGAAAAATATCATCAAGACTCCTGAAGAGCTTATGAGATATTTACCAAGCCCCTCCTTTGTTGCTTTCTTTCATTCCCCATTGAAATGAGATTTGCATGTGAAGGAATTATTCATGAAAGATAAATTTTTTTGCATCTAATTAGAGCTATTAACTCAAGCTAGTAAGGAAGAGAAGGTGAAAGCTCTTAAGTGCTAGGGATTTGTCTTTTCTTCATCATCCTATCGAGAATCACTTTCAAAAACACAAATGTGAGTTCTTGATTCATGGTTAGTGTAATAGAACCTATTTATTAGTGTTATATGTGAATGAATTGCATGTAAAGGATTTAGAGATTTTTAATATCAATTTCATTTCAGAATCATCAACATCGTGATTATCCTCTTGTTAGTATATATTGAATGTTCTATTATCAAAATAAATGAAAGATATTTAATTAATTGATTACTTATGTATTTGAGGATGAATATTGATCATAATTAATAATCAAATTGATGAAGCAGTTAGTAGTATTGGTCAGATTAATTACATCCTTCATTGAACTTTAGATTCAATATTTTATTTAGTTTTAAATAATAAAAATGTGATTTTAGTGATTCAATAGGGAAAATTTTGTAATTTTATACAAATTGGTTGTGGTACTATCAATGAATTTATTTACAGTAACAATAATATGAAAGTTTTGACAATATAAAATGATTTTAGTAATGTGGTATACCTGTTTGCTAGAACGAAGAAATAATATAGTCTATGTGCACATAATAAAGTGAAGCACTCCCTCCGTTACAATATAAAGCAAAAATGCACTTTTTAGGTTTATTGTATAATTAATGTATCTGGACACATGATACATTAGAGCTATATTGTAAAAGATGGAGTAGTTTTCTATATTGTAGTAGTTGTTGGTAGTTAAACGACGACCTAGGTGTCATATCCTAATTTTACCCCATAATAAAAATATGCTTCTTTTTCATGCATTAAAAAAAAATTAGACAAAAAGTCAACATTTGACCAAAAGAACCTTTGACCTAAAAAGTCAACCTTTGACCCAAAAAAAAGTCAACTTCGCATAAATACTCATAAGATCATTTTCTTTGCATATCTTTCATGGCATAATCATTATTTTCATTTTTTCTTTACACATTTGCTATTTGCTTTATTTTATTTGAATTTTTCATTTGTTTTTAATTTTTTTATTTTTGTTACTTCTTATCCAAGAAATCTCCTTTCCTTCACAAAATCTCAATCAAACCCAACCCAATTCCAATTCATTTTCCATCATAAAATCATCACATCATTCATAAACCAAAAATATTTTATTTCTCACTTCATTTAGTTTTCCCTTTTATCCATTTTTTAATGTTTTTCCCATTTTTCATCATAAACAAAAATCACCAAAAATAAATACACTAGAATGTTCTAATTCTCTACACCTCATCATCTCATCACAAGTTCACTAATTCACACTCATTCTTGATCTAATCGTTCACTTATAAATACATCCTATTCTTGATGAGAGAGAGGACGAAAATCATTGATAAAAAAATCACAAGAACAGCACAAAATTTTCTCTCATTTTTTCTCACTTTCTCAAAAAACCATTGTCACCATAAACACAAGCAATCTCTCATTATCTTTCAAAAATCAACCACATAAACTTCCAGCAACTCATTAGTAACAAAAAATAACAGAATCCAACATCAAAATCGAAGAACAAAATTTCCAAAAATGTGAGAAACTTTAAATTTTGATTCAAGAGTTTTCGGAATTCAAATTATGTAAATAAAGTTTGATTCATACTCTAGAAGCTATTTAGAATCATTTCCTTAGTTTAATTTGTGTTAATTAATACTATATTGCATTTCACCATTTTTGCAACTTCATCTTCTTCATTTTCATTTTTTACCTTAGAGACCTCAAATGTGAAATTCAATCATGTATTCATGATCTAGAGGAAAACACAAGTGGATTAGAGTTTTGTTTCACCATTTCTGGACTTATTTTGAGATTTCACCATTTTTGCTTTTTTGAGTTCTTCACTTGATTCGTTCGAATCTTAATAATAAGGCCTCAAATGTGAAATTAAACCATATATTCGGGATCAGGAGGCAAAATCAAGTGAGTTTGAACTTTTTTTCGTTAATGTTTGGTCACTATTTAAAAATCCGGAAAAAATTTGAAATGAAGAAGATGAAGATTCATAGCTTGCTACGAAAGTTAGTAGCTAGTTCACGATTCCGTAGCTACATTTCGTAGCAACCTTTGAAAGCTGTAGCGCTGCCCAGTTATGTTCTCACGCGTTTGATTCGTCCTTCTGTTTTAGTTCGTTAGATCATAGTTGGAAAGGAGCCGTCAGATCTCATTTAAATGCGATCGGACGGCGTTCACCGATGAGGGTGCATGGTACGAACTTCACGCATAGTACTGGATTATTTTATTATTTACTCTGTTCTTTTTGTTTGACTGACGCGTGGGCTGGGCTTTTGGGCTCAGACTTGCTATTCGCAGCACCCAGTCTTACTTTTCGCACGCCCCTCTGGTGTTAATTGTAATTAATTTTTCAGCTTATTCCAAAAGCACTTATTTGGACAGTAGCTTATTTAAGCTTATTGATCCAATTTGTTTTGCTGATATGATATTTATGACTTAGAATTGTCTTTTTATTGTATTAGATTATTTCCATAAGTCATTCTCTTGAATTAATTGCTTTTTAGCTTATTTTCATAAGTGTTTTGAGCCACTTTTCTTGCACAAACAGTGGTGTTCATATTAAATTCATTGTTATGTGTTTACTTCATTTATTTTCTTGCAATTCTTATATTTGTGCTTTAATTTTTAGTATCTCGCTACTTAATTCTTTCAATTTTAGTTTATTATTACATCATTCATAATTATCCATTCTCGTTTCATTCATGCATATTTAATTATATCATATTGATTCATGCATTTTTATTTATGTATTTGCATTTAGGCATATTTAATTTAATTGCTACTTTACTATTATGTCAATTATTATTGTTGTAATTATGCGCGCTATTTGTTTCCTCGCTTTTCCTTTTGGACCTTTTTCTTAATTAAACTTAATTAATATTTTCATAATAAATAAGGATGAAAAAGGGGGAATTTGGCATTTGCCTCTTTCCGCTCTGTATGACTTGGATCATGGACAGGGAATACGTAGGAGCGGGCTCCTACAACCCTCAAACTCAATAATAAAAAAACCTTGTTTGGGTCGTGACAATATACATATTTCTTTTGTTGTTAAAATGAAAAAAGGGAAGTTTTGTTGATTATGTGAGTTTTGTGCTTGTTCTTATTGATTATCATTTGTTTTCTAGTTGTTAAATATAGATTTAACTGATTGATTGTCAATTTATCCTTGATTTTTTGTTAAACTAAATAGAGAGAGAATGACGACGAGAGGCCATCAACCACCACAACCAAACAGCGGTGAACCACCGACACCATCATCCTATTCAAATGGCTACGAAGACTACCCAAGAACACCAGCTCGTCCACCCTCTCACGCTTCCCTAAAAGGCTGTTGTTGGTGCCTAGTCCTCCTCCTATTGTTCGTTGCACTTTTCGTCCTCCTCATCTTCCTCGCCGTCAAAGCAAAAAAACTGAGGCATATATGAAACAATACGATTAGTGTTTGTTTACATGCAGTTGGACCACATTGCTTTAACTTTGTGTCACAATTCAATAGACAACAAATGTTTCTCTTCCCCTTCCTTAGTTATGATAATCTGAATGTTATCATTTTCTTAATTGAGTATTCATAAATAAACTAAATCTTGTAATTTTAATTATGTTTCCTAGATATCTTTTGGTGGTTATTATTTGGAACAGAAAATTTGTAGATGTTTATTTTCTAATTTTATTTAAATTTTAAAAATAAAAATAAATCCACATGATTTTGATCTTAACCATGATTTACATGTTCTAAAATTCACAAAATTTTTATTTTTTATGGTAACTTATCCTCACCTTGAAGAAATTAAAAAAGTTGATCCACAAGATCACAACAGAAGCACACCGCACCCCACCACCCAAAAGAATTTACCGTACAATACTTGTATCAAAGAGTTTATTCTCCAATCCACACGCGTCATTGTCTAAATAATAAAATGAAAAAAAAGTAAACTAAAAACACATTGGAGAAATTAAAAAAGTTGATCCACAATAGCACCAAAAAGAATCTACACTGTGTATCTCCATTTCACGTACATCATTATCATATATACGTAGTGTTTACATGCAGTTTTGGACCACATTGCTTTAACTTTGGGTGACATTTAGTATGGGAGAGTTATACTTTTCCCACCATGGGAAAGTTCAACTTTTAGCCATTTGATATAATAATATAATAAACAACGGTTCAGATTAAAACTTGTTACCTACTAGTAACTTTTTTATCTTAAACATGAAAAAAAAAAAACCCCACATTTTATATAATATAGATTATTTAGTTTTTTTTTTGGAAAATGTAATAGTGCATTAGAGTGCTTAAGCATTAATTGGTAATTTTGTTTTTAAAAAATAACTCCAGAATTTTGATGGACATGTTCATGGTATTTATCAATATGTTCATCTTCTTCTTAAATGGATTTTTTTTTTTTTCATATTCATAAACTAAATTTTTCATATCTTCCTTAAGATATTTTGTTGAATGTCATTAACCAGCAAAGCAAGTAGTAGTAAAATTGGGGGAAAATAGACTCTTCACATTTTTATCATAAATCCACCGTCAAATCCTCAATCGCAGACCCACCGTCATAATCCTCTCCCCGTCTCCGATAGAAAGAATCAAGCATCAAATGAAAAGGGAAATGAAAGGATAGGAACAGTACCGACGGTGCTGCTCTGCAAATCGGCGACGAGAGGAACACCGGTGGCGGTGAGAGGACGACGGCAGTGGGTTGTCACGAGATTAATCGGGTAAAGAAGGAACAGATCTGAGCGTTTTTATCTGGGCTGTATTTTATGTATTTTAAGAAATTAAAATAATTGAATGCATTAAAATATAATTTCACATTATAAAAGAAAAAAAAGAAATGATTTATAACTGGGAATAATGACACCTGTAGGTAAAAATCAAATTTTCCCATGATGAAAAAGTATAACTGTCCCACACTAAATGCCACCTTAACTTTGTGTCAAAATTCAAGAGACAACAAATGTTTCTCTTCCCATTCCTATGCACCATATCTAGAAACTAGAATATCATTATTTTAATTAAAAAAGTCAATATGTTCTATAAAAAAAAAAAAAGTCAATTTGGTATTCCTATAGAAAGACAGCAACTCAAGTCCACATATATATGGAGAACATAGTAAAATAAAATTTAATTTTGCCTTTCCAAAAAGAAAAGAGTTTTTTCATGTTACCTTTGGAAGAGAAACAAAAGTACCCTATGACTCCACATGAACAAGAACAATCCCGTTTATAATTTTCACGTTCCTCATACATGTATGGGGTAGTAGCCATCTCATGATCAGCATTTCAATCCTCAACGGAAAAAAAAAAAAAAAAACAAAAGACAACAAATAAAATTATTTGAAGCATAAAATATAGAAAAATAAAATATGGTTTCACCTTTTTAAAAGAGTGAAAGAAGAACAAAAAAATGATACATAAAGAAGTTGAGACATATGAAAAGCAATAGTGTGAAGCAGTATTTGTTTTTATTACCATATATAGTCGCACCTTTAAATAGTGGGGGGGGGGTCTTTTTCTTTTTTCAATTTGGTATATTGTACCGTCCCAAAATAAAGAATCTATGGACCGAGAGTAGTAATAAATAGTGAAATATATAATGGAAAAAATAACACTAATTGATTTATATATATATATATATATATATATATATATATATATATATATATATATATATATATATATATGTAAGTTTGCTTCCGTTTGGCCCGGCTTATTTTTTACTTTTTATTTTAGCTTAAATGAAATAGAGAAGTATAAAATTATATTTGACAATATTTCTCCTTAAAAGTATTAGAGAAATAAAGTAAAGAAGTAAAAAATAAAGAAAAGTGAAGTCAAACACAATTTTTTCCTTCTTTACTATTTTTAAGGAGAAGAAAAAAAGGAGAAAATAAGTCAGGCCAAACAGGGCCTTAGACTCACATAAAAATATAAAGGTCTAAATTAGTAAGGTGCACATTTTCTATTATGATTAAAAAACTCATTCTTCCACTATTTCAAATAAGTTCAAAGTAAATGACAAATTTAAAGTTAATTCAAATTCTACTTAGTAACTCTCCCTCATTAATTCCTTAATTTACCTATTACATTTTTTTTTGTTTAAAAAGAGGTTCGAAGCCCATTAATTTTCCTATTTCAATTTCACTACTTTGTCTACTTATATTTTTCAAAATTTCTTATAATTTTCTTGTCATCTCTATTCCTTAATTATATTAATTACTAAATTAATTAGGCTTTATAGTTGTCTCCTCTCTTCTCACACCCTTTACCCCATTAAGAAATTAACTTAGACAGAAATATAATCAAACTATTAAATGCTAATAAACTAACTATTTCGAAAAACTGGTGTATTATATATTTTTATATAAAGATAATCTATAAAGTTTAAGGTGCATTAATTAAAATTTTACTAAAATACTCCCAATTTTTTGGTAAGAAAAAAAATACACCCAATTAAATAAAGAGAAATAAAAACACCATAATTTCTTTCTCTGAGTAATTTTGAAAAGAGAATGTATATTATTGACAAAAATAACACGAAAATTACTTTTCTTAACCGTTGTGCTTTTGTCAAAAAATTAATATCTATATTTCGGGAGGGATGGTGTAGTATTTATTACTTTTCTTAAAAATTTCTTGACAAGACTTTATTTACCTCGCGACCAAACTCTGGATTGACAAGATTTTATTTACCTCGCGACCGAACTATGGATTACTTTTCTTATTTTCATTTCATTATAGAATTTATATTACATTTCGTGATTTTTTTTCTATTATTAATACCACTAGACTTAATTCCTCCATTCTCTCTCTTCCTATTAATGTTTTACTAATTCACACCCTCTATCATTACTAACTACCACATATATAGCCAACTAGTTTCTCCTTAAACCCATTATGCTACGATGGATTGGATATGTTTCAATTTTTCAGCAGATTTGCTTGCGTTTCCATGGGCGCTAAGTCATTCCCATCGTGGTACGATGGGAGTCATCGTGGCCACGTTAGAGACGTTATGCATATCCACTTTTGGCTCTCTTTTTGGCATTTTTTTGTATTATTGTCTTCTTTTCACGTAACTTCATATCTTCAGGTTTTTGCTTGATTTTGGTCTTCAAATTCCTAACACCCTTTATTCCAACAGGAAATTAAGTGACACAACAATATAACGAAACTATTAAATGCTAATAAACTAACTATTTCCAAAAATCGGGGTGTTATATTTTTTATAAAGACAATCTTTAAAGTTCAATGTTCATTAATTAAAATTTCATAACAATTGTAACAGCCCGTTTTTCAAAGGCCAAAAAGGCAATATTTTTTTTTTGTACACATCAGAGTTACGCATAAACGATTTTAAATGAGCCGGCATTCAAATATACAAAAGAACTCATTACCATAAGGTGCTTCGACAAGCAAAGTGTATTCCTGAATAATTACAATCCAAGTCTAAGTATTCAAATACTTACAACAAAACAAGTTAGAATCCTATGCCTAAACCCAAAAAGCACGGTATACAACCCACACCGGCACGCAACTACCGAATGCATGAGCATACGCTTCCCCATATATGCTAATGCAATGAATACATACCTCTCTAGCATATGTAAACCAAACATAACAACATACATACATTTCTCATCATATGTAACAAACCACAACAACATACATACATTTACAATCATATGTATTCACCCACATGTTCATACATACATCTCCAATCATATGTAAAACAACGCACATATTGTAAACACTTTCTCATCACGAGAATACATAACACATACATGTCAAACACACAAACACGCATAACAGCAAAACCAAGCATGTCGTAACCGTTTTAAAAGACGGAAATAAAGTGGAGCCCTTACCTCGGCAAGCTTCCGTTTACTAAACTCGTCCAAACAACACAACGCGCTTCCTAAAACAAGCAGCGTACCATCAATACATTGTTCTCCAACCAATAGTATTGAAACTAAACCAAAAACCCCAAAAACCTAAAGGTTTCTAAGGAAATCCACTCTTTCGGATACCATACCAAAAACTACCGTATTGATCAACACCCATGAGATATTTGTACTATTTTTAGGACCCAAAACAATAGTCACAAGTCTTAAATAATTTGAAATGCAAAATGGCCGTTTTCTTGCGTTACAAGCCACACACTTTCCGAGTACCCGAAAACTCGTTTCCAATCCCAACCACTTCCATAAATTAATAAAAAGGGATTAGAAAGTTAAAAACCAAGTTTAGAAATCAGAATCCAAAATTTTAGGTCTCAGAGCTCGCCCTGGCGAGTTGGTGGTGAGTGAAGGCAGTGAGGACAGGTCTAGCTCGCTCTGGAGCTCGCCCTGGCGTGTTGTCATGACCTGTGACACTCGCCCCAGCGAGTAGACACTCGCTCAGCGAGTTGCACCTGTCATGACAGCAAAAACATCAACTCACACCACCTTTTTCCCCAACCAAGCCTAGATTGGTTCTATTAGTTCCTAATACCTTTTCAAGGCTCAAAAGCAAACCATTTTCAAAAGCAAGCAATACATTCCCGAAAGCATGTTAGTTGCTTCGAGTGCAAGTTATTTGATTTTCATTTCCAAAATCAAAACCAAATCCAAGCACAAGTTTCATTACGGGCCTTAACCGACCGGTAATCATTTTCAAACATGTTTTCAAAGCGAAAAGCAACACCACATGTCACAAGAGTTTTAAACCACTTGGACCCCAAAAACACCACACAAAACACTTAGGAAATATTTTCATAAACCCCAAAATATTTTTCATCGGATTTTCTAAAACAAAACCATACAACGCATTTCCCTTTTGCCCAAGGGCTCAAAGACAACGTTTCTTTTCAAAACCTTACAACCTAACCACATGTTATTGATCAATACATAACCAACCCAAAACCCTAACTTTTCTCATGAGATTCTCACAAACTCATGGAAAATTGAAATAACAAAGCCTACACATGCTTCTCTAAACCTCTTGAACAACTTTCATGAAACAAGAACAATTTATGAGTAACCTCTCACAAATTTCTCTCAAGAATCATAATCATAAAACCCTAACATAAGATGTTTTAAACCAACAAAGAAAGGAGAAGGTTTACTACCTCAAGTGGAGATGAATTCCTTTCAATCTCTATGATCCAACAAGCCAAAAATCCAAGCTTTTGGTGAAGAATTGCAAAATTTCTCAAGTTGGAAAGGTGAAAAGAAGGCCACGGCCAAGAGAGAAAAGAGTGAGGAAGTTTTGTGATTTTCTTAAGTCCACAAAGTCACCAAACCTCCTTACTATGACAAAGGCTCTTGATAGCCAATCCACCCTTGGATCAAAGTCAAAAGTCCAAGCTTAAACCCTAGCCATTGGATCAATTTGCTTTATGGATAATCACAAGATTTAATCCAATCTCCCATAACAAGTCACGTACTCAGCTCTCGCGCAACGCGACGAACGTAAATCGCAAAAACAGAAAACCTACGGAAAGAACGTCTAACGTTAAACATTTCCAAAACTTATCGCCGAATCTTTTTCCGCGACTGTAATTTTCTTCCACACCTTAGAAAATTATTCTCAGAACATAACCTCACTCACGCAGATATATAAAACTCCCATCCGAAACCTCACTTAAAACAGACGCAGTAAAATTTTACAACAACGGGTAAAATCCTACTCGTTTTTCCAAAAACAAGAATAATCCAAAACTCGTTATTCTAAATCCACAGAAATCTTCTCATACTTAAAAGAGGATTACGACCCAAAAGTCTGTGCCTTTCCAGCGCACGAGCACAAAACAGACTCCATTTCAGCAAAAATTCCATTAATGCGACGATACTCACAAAACCGTTCTACTAAAAACCCTAAAACTTAGCCGTCGCTAAAGTTCCTTAGAAAAACCGCACAGTAAAATCTTGGGTCTTACAACAATACTCCCAATTAAATAAAGATAAATAAGATATCAACAAAAAAATAAAGATAAATAAAAATACCACAATTTTTCTCCCTGAGTAATTTTGAAATGAGAATGTATATTATTGACAAATTTAACATGAAAATTACTTTTCTTAACCATTGGGCTTTTGTCAAAAATTAATATCTATATTTCGGGAAGGATGATGTGGTATTTATTACTTTTCTTACAATTTTTTAACCATAATTTAATTAATTTATATCCGAATTTTGGATTACTTTTCTTATTTTTATTTCACTACAGAATTTCTATTCCACATCCTTTTTTTCTATTATTAACACCACTAGACCCAATTCCTCCATTCTCTTTCATCCTACTGTTTTACTAATTCACACCCCTATCACTACTTACTACCACAGCCAGCCCACTCTTTTCTCCTTAATTCCAAAATCGTTATACTATCTCATACCCTTTTATCTGCATAGTCTACTATTCGTACCTCTATATCTCAACTTCAATTAAACTCTAATTTTCTTCATAGAATTATTTTCTCTCATTATCTTTCTTATTATAATTAGTGAAATTAATTCAAATTCTACTTAGGCCCCGTTTGGCCCGGCTTATTTTTTACTTTTTATTTCAGCTTAAACGAAATAGAGAAGTATAAAATTATATTTGACACTATTTCTCCTTAAAAGTATTAAAGAAATAAAGTAAAGGAGTAAAAAATAAAGAAAAATGAAGTTAAACACAATTTTTTCCTTCTTTACTATTTTTTAGGATAAGAAAAAAAGAGGAAAATAAGCCGGGCCAAACGGAGCCTTAGTAACTCTCCCTCATTCATTCCTTAATTTACCTATTACTTCTTTTTGTGGTTAAAAAGAGGTTCGAAGCCCATTAATTTTCCTATTTCCATTTCACGTACTTCATCTCCTTATATTTTACCTAATTCCTATAATTTTCTTCTCATCTCTATTCCTTATTTTAATTACTAAATTAAAAAGCCTCTCTTCTATAGTTGTCTACTCTCTTCTAACGCCCTTTACCCCAACATGAATATTTTTTTTATGATGACCCCAACAAGAAATTAACTGACGCAGGAATATAATGAAACTATTAAATGCTAATAAACTAACTATTTCCAAAAATCAGGGGGTTATATCAATCTTTCTTATTATTATTATTACTTATTATTACTTATAATAAAAGGAAGCTCCTCATTAGCTCCATTTTGCCTATGTGGCATGCTTAAGAAAGCTTTTTATATTTATTTAGAATTTGCCACACAATTTATTTTGTGTGTCCATTCATCCTCAAAAGTAATTATCTATATGTTACAATAATAATGGCTCCTAATTTATTTTATTTTTAAAAATTAAACAATAATGCTACAATTGATGTTGATAATTATGAATGTGAAAGTTCAAGTGACAAGAAAATTAGTAGCAAGTGTTTTGAAAAAAAATTAAACAAAAATGCTACAATTGATGTTGATAATTATGCATGTGGAAGTTCAAGTGACAAGTAACTTAAATTAGTAGAAAGTGTAACATATGGCATAAATTAATAGTAATAATATATGAAAAAAAAATTATAAAAGAAAAATAAATAGATATATGTGCTCCTTCCTCTTTTACACTATCAAACATAAAAAAATAAACCATGCATGCATAATTATAATTTGAAAAAGTTTACTTTAAATATATATAAACCAAATAAAAAAATTTCCCCATAAAAAAGTTTGACCAGCTAAATAATAAATTTTATGAAAAATACTTTAATTATATTGTGTATTAATTACTATTGTGCTATTATTCTTTTAAAAAGTAAATAACTTTGTCCCACCACCCTTTAAACTACCATTCTTTCATATTCTTTAACTCTTATTCCTTAACTATGACAAATAAATTTATCATACAAATCCTTTGAAATGTTATCTTTTCACATCCCTAACCTGCATGCATTGTGTGTATAAATATATGATTTTTCATCATCACTTTCCTCAAATAAATATGGGATGATAGCTCTTCAATTTTGTATTATAGGTTCTTTCTCTTTTTCCTCTTGATCTCTTCATCTCTTCACAATTTATTAGTTTCTATATAGCAACTTATGTTTCTCTTACATTGTGTGAAAAATTTAGACATCTTTATTTTTATTTTTGATATAATGTTTGTTAGCCAATTTTTCTAACTTATTTTTTAAATTTCTTAATGTAGATATGACAAATTTTTCATGTGAATTAGGAGAAGAGAATAGAAGAGAAGAGAAGGGAGACTTCTATTTTTATCTTTATTGCATGTTTGATGCTCGAGAAGCCAATGAAAAATGATAGTTACAAGAAACCGATGTGACCCTCAGTTGCATTGCTTTTCAAGTGTTCTTAGAATTAATCATTACTTTGACATCTTTTTTTTGTGATAAATGAAAAGTAGTTCACATGATCATTGTGCAAATGATATTATCGTGGAAGTGAATATACTCCTCTGCTCTCAAGAAAATAATGGACAATTTTTGGTCATTTTTAGTTGTATATATCACATCTCTTCGTAAAGGTAGTTGTCATAACATTAAAATTTGAAGGTTATTTTTTCTATTATTATTTTATTAATCTCTTAATTTTTATGTCATTTTTTTCGTTGATTATGTGCCGTAGAAATCAACCTACCTTTTCTAAATTTAGATATGATCAACAACATGTTTGAGATGGTTCTTCTTCAACATAGTTTATTTATTTATTTTTTATTACTCACCTTTTTAACTTTACATGCCTTTTAATGAATGAAACTCAAAAACTGTTTGAATTCAATAGTTACATTTCTACATGTTACACTCTTTAGAAAGAAATAAAATATTTGAAAAAGTTAAAAAATTTCAATACCAACATATATATGTCACCTTGCCTCTAACGATCGAACAAGTTTGAAGGCATAATTTTTACTTACTGCCATGCAACAATATCACTTATTTTTTAGCGGAATGATACTAAAATTCTTAAAACAACAAAATCGTCATTTTGAAATACATATAATTTGCAATCACACCAAAAGATATATTGACATATGAGAAGATCAAGTTTCTTAATAATAAGAGAGATGTGTTGTAATTTGATGATTATTATCGAATTACACTAACAAATATCTTAATTATTTATATAAGAATGTTCTGGTTCTTATTAATTAATTGTAAAAAAATGTAATTAAGACTGGATTACAATGTGGAAAAAAATTATACAAATTAAAATTATATAATTTTTTATCTCTTGCGCAGATACCACCATATTGTGCTCTTAGATAAATTTGTAATAATAATTTAGGTTAATGAAACTAAAAATTAGAATTCAAAGATGTTATCATTAAATAGTATGGCAAAAAAAATCTACACCCAGAAGCAAATGTTTTTGTAAATTTTATATATCAAAATAAATCAAAAAAATTTGGGGGACATAAACATCACAAAAAAGAATTAAACAAATAAAAAATAGTAAACCAAACAAAATAATAAAAAAATTTGGACCAATAAAAGTCGGGAAAGTTTGAGAGAAAACTCTAAAAGAAATCAATATATCAATACATAAATTGAGTTTTTGTTAGAGACTTCAAATTGAATAAAAAGAGTGTAAAAAATTATACTATTTGTTAAATAAGATAGACAAAAACTAACAAAAAATTTGAAGGGACATAAACTTCAACAAGAAAAAGAAACCAAAAATGATGAAGCAAATAAATAAATGCAAACCAAGTAACAAACTAAAAAAACTAGGACTTATAAATCCGGGAAAAAATCCCACCAAGTAAATATATGAAAAGAAATTTTAAAAGAAGTCAATATATCAACACAAGAATTGTATTTTCGTTGAATATAAAGACCTTAAATTTCTTAGAGAAAAGTATATTGTTAGGCTATTTGATACGTAATTTTCAAAGAATGATATCACATCATAAAAAAAAAACCACTATATATTAATCATTTTATATTTTCTCATGACCAATATTGTCGGCAAGTACGTATATATATATATATATATATATATATATATATATATATGTGGAGGGATCAATAATTGACTCCAAGAGTAAGTCTTATAACTTACTCCAAATCTTGACCTTTAATTTTAATATCAAGTAATGGCTAGGATTTATTGGTAATAATTTTTAGGGTGAATCTCATTTAGTTGCTACACTGGAAAACTATGATTGTCAAAATATACTTTAAATAAAAACATGATTTAAATAGAATAAACTGATTCAATTATAGTAATTAATTTTTAAAACAAGATCCCTTCCTCGCTTTATTTTTTACGCATAAAATATTAACCAAAAATTTAAATACAAATGATTGAAAAAAAATACAAAATAATTACTTGACTACAAAAAATAAAATAATAATTGGGCTTGAAGAAATAAATCTTTGAAGGGTGGTGGATGTTTTATGTAGAAATATACAATAGAAAATTTTAACAAGTTCTCCTAATAATGGCGAGGAATTAAATAGTGAATCACTGAACCTTGTACATATATATATATATATATAAAGCAGAATGAATTACGTCTATACAACTACAACTCATATAAAGAAAACTAAGTTTTTATACCATGATTACACTATTAAATAAAATATTATAAGAGATTCATTGTAAACTATATTATTCATTCTTCAAGTGAAATGTTTATCGGAAGAGATTAACCCTTTAAATGAATAGCAGTTACCTCGAAAGAATTAGTCTTCGCAATAATGCGTGGAAAACATCATTAGTATATAAAAAAAAAATTGTGATACAAATCAATAAAAATGTCATATTACTAAACAACATTTTTTATTTTTAACATACATTAATATTAAATATAATCATGTTTTAAAATAATATCCATCAATCATTTAACTATATACTACATGTATAATTATACTTATCATAATTATTATTTTTATTTTTAAAATATTTTAAATATATATTTTAAATATTTTCATGTATAATTATATATTTTTTATTATTTTTTATTTTTATTAATTTTACTACATGTTAAAATAATATGTTACATTAATCTTTTGAAATTATGTATTATTTTCTATTCATTAAGGTAAATGATATGAGACTGACGTAGATTATATCTTGAGAGACATATAATGAGTTTAAAACAAATGCAAGTATTGTGAAAAAATGTGTTAATATGAAGAAAAAAGGATTAAATTATAAAAGAAAAAAATTGAAAATACATATGTGCTCCTTTTTTATTTTTTTATTTACCCATATGTGCTCCTTCATTATTATAAAAAAAAATATGCGGAGGTTGTGCTCTTATGAAACTATTAAATGCTAATAAACTTACTATTTCCAAAAATCGGGGGTTATATCAATCATCAATATCAATATATCTTCTCTCTTAAAAGGAAGCTAGATTAGCTTATATGCAAGCATTGTAATAATGTGGCACCTCTAAAAAAATTTCATGCAACTTCTTATTCTAATAATAATAATAATAATAATAATATATAATAACAAATATATAAGTTTAATTGCTACAACTCTAGGAATTCCAACCCCCAAAACTTCAATTGTTACAATAATAAGAAAGATTAAAACATGGTTCTAAAAAAAAGATTAAATTGATGTTCACAAAAAAAAGATAAAAAATATTGGGAAGAATAGAAAAGATAAATAGAATGATTGAGGATTTTCTATAACCAAATATTAATTATTTACTATATTTTTTGTTGATTTATTTATTTTATACGTTTCTCACAATATTTTTTTCCATAAAGAAAAAAATTAAACAAAAAATGCTAAGATTGATATTTTTTTTATTACTAATTATGCATGTGAAAGTTCAAATTACAAAGCAACTTAAATTAGTAGCAAGTGTAACCTATAACATAAATTAAAAGTAATAATGAAAAAAAAATCAAATTATAAAATGAAAATGAATATATATATATATATATATATATATATATATATATATGTCTTTTTAAATAGTATATACTATTTTTTAATTAGTGTAAATAATTTTTTAATTATACTACCAAACATAAAAAATAAACCATCATGTGGAATGATTAAATCAAGAGGGAAATGCAGTTTTTTTTTGCATAAAAAAAAAATTAAACAAAAAATGCTAAGATTGATATTTTTTTTTGGACTGATTATGCATGTGAAAGTTCAAATGACAAAGTAACTTAAATTAGTAGCAAGTGTAACCTATAACATAAATTAAAATTAATACGGCTTCCTTTTATGGTTACCATTATCAGATTTTTCGATCACCATGGAAAAACCAGCCTTTAAAGCCTCCCTTCTGCACCAATCGATCAATTCATCTCGGACCTTAAAGTTTGCGGCATTATAAAAATACCTTCCGGTGTCAACGGAAATGCCGTGGGCATCATCTGCTTCATCAATCCCAGGTTCAACAACATTACCTTGGGGAATGTCAGGTGCAACATCTATAGCTTGAGGGACGACGGGTGCGACAACCGCTTCATTACCAATTGAGCCGGGTTCATTGTAAGACCCAAGATTCCACTGTACAGTTTTTCTAAGGAACTCTAGTAATGGCTACGAGTTTTAGGGTTTTTGGTGAAGCGGTTTTGTGAGTATCGTCGCATTAATGAGATTTTTGCTGAAACGGAGCCTGTTTTGTGCTCGTGCGCTGGAAAGGCACAGACTTTCGGGTCGTGATCCTCTTTTAAGTATGAGGAGATTTCTGTGAAGTCAGAATGACGAGTTTTGGATTATTCTTGTTTTTGGAAAAACGAGTAGGATTTTACCCGCTGATGGAAAATCTTACTGCGTCTGTTTTAAGTGAGGTTTCGGGTGGAAGTTTTATATATCTGCGCGAGTTAGGATATATTCTGAGAATAATTTTCTAAGGTATGGAAGAAAATTACAGTCGCGGAAAAAGATTCGGCGATAAGTTTTGGAAATGTTTAACGTTAGACGTTCTTTCCATAGGTTTTAGGTTTTTGTGATTTACGTTCGTCGCGATGCGCGAGAGCTGAATGTGTGAGTGTTTCTATGAAGTGTTGAGTTTATCTCAAGTGGATTTGGTTTGGTTTGATCCAATGGCTAGGGTTTTGTCTTGGCATTTTGTCTTTTGATCCAATGGCCATGAGGTAGCAAGAGGCTATGTAATAGTAAGGAGGTTTAGTGACTTGGTCACTTAGAAACATCACCAAACATCTCATTCTTTCTCTCTTTCACGTGAGAAGCTCCATTACTTTCCAACCTTCACTAAATTTTCCATTCTTCACCATTTCACTCCATTTCAAGCTTTGGAGCTTAGAGGAAAGTTGTAGAGAATCACTTTCTAAAGGTAACCCTCTCTTCTCATCTCTTAGGTTGGTAGACTTATAGAGTTTAAGAGTTTTTGGGTTTATGTTCTCATGAGGGTTTGTTAGAAAATGTTACTTTACATGGTTTTTGTTCCATGAATGTTGTTCATGAGGTCTAGAGAAGCATGTGTAGGCTTTGTTGTTTTGTTTTCCATGAGTTGGTGAAAAATCTCATGAGAAAAGTTAGGGTTTTGGTTGGTTTATGTATTGATCAATTACATGAGGTTATGTTGTAAGGTTTTGAAAAGAAAAGTTGTCTTTGAACCTTTGGGCAAAAGGGAAATGCGTTGTATGGTTTTGTTTTAGAAAATCCGATGAAAAATATTTTGAGGTTTATGAAAATATTTCCTAAGTGTTTTTGGGTAGTGTTTTGGGGTCAAAATGGTTTAAAACTATTGTGACATGTGGTGTCGCTTTTTACCTTGAAAACATGTTTGAAAATGATTACCGGACGGTTAAGGCCCGTAATAAAACTTGTGCTTGGATTTGGTTTTGATTTTGGAAATGAAAATTTAATAACTTGCACTCGAAGCAACCAACATGCTTTCGGAAATGTGTTGCTTGCTTATGGAAATGGTTTGCTTTTATGCCTTGAAAAGATGTTGGGAACTAATAGAATCAAACTAGGCTTGGGGTGGAAAAAGGTGGTGTGAGTTGCTGTCTTTTGCTGTCATGACAGGTGCAACTCACTGAGCGAGTGGTTACTCGCCAGGGCGAGTGTCACAGGTCCTGACAACACGCCAGGGCGAGCTCCAGAGCGAGTAAGACCAGTACTCTCTGCCTTCACTCGCCACCAACTCGCCAGGGCGAGCTCTGGAAACTAAAATTTTGGATTCTGATTTCTAAACTTGGTTTTTAACTTTCTAATCCCTTTTTATTAATTTATGGAAGTGGTTGGGATTGGAAACGAGTTTTTCGGGTACTCGGAAAGCACGTAGCTTATAACGCAAGAAAATAGCCATTTTGCATTTCAAATTATTTAAGACTTTTAGCAATTGTTTTGGGTCCTAAAAATAGTACATATAACTCATGGGGGTTGATCAATACGGTAGTTTTTGGTATAGTATCCGAAAGAGGGATTTTTACCTTAGAGAACCTTTGGTTTTTGGGGTTTTAGAGTTCAATTCATTGAGGGTTGATTGGTTATGGTTTTGATTGAATACTTTGCTTGTTTTAGGAAGCAAGTAAGTGTTGTGTGATCGTGCGATAGTTGAGTGCTTGACGAGGTAAGGGCTCCACTTTATTTCCGTCTTTTAAAACGGTTACGACATGCTTGAATTTGTTGTTTATGCATTTGCTGTGTGCTTGGCATGTTGTACTTATGTATTCTCGTTGATGAGAACGTGGTGATATATATGTGTGCAATTTACATATGATTGAGAAAATGTATGTATGTTGTGATGCTTTGTACATAGGCTTTAGGCTATGTGATTGTTTGCATGAGCATATATGAATGCGTGCGTCAGATAGGACTGCGCGAGGATTTTGTCTTGTGTGACTATCCCGTATATGCCGAAGAGAATATATGCCATGCATTTCATAGTTGCGTGCCTAGGTGTATGTCTGTGTGACTTTGCCTACGTACCGGGCGTTTGACTGTGTGGCTTCGCCAAATCCCTCTGGATTTATATTGAGTTGGTGTATGTCTGTGTGACTTCGCCTGGTGTTTGTCTGTGTGACTTCACCTGCCTTGTGTGGCAATTTTTAGTGCGGGTACGTATATTTCTGTGTGGCTTTGCCTACCCCACGACTCTCCGAGGAGAGGTTAATTTCCGGAAAATCATGCATGTGACGAACCAGTAATCGGTTGTCACACCCATTGTAGAAGTCTGCATTAGGATTGGTGATTTATTTATATAAACCCGTTGGTGGGAACTACTCTTGAGTTTAAGAGCTTTCTCTTGTGTTTCGTGGAATTATTGTTATGTGTACAATCTTTCGCACCGGTTATATATATACATACTATATATTTTGTGGTGACCCTTTCTTTCATTTGCGGGCTCATCCCACCCAGATGAGGGGTTAGGTCGTGGTGACGACGGTGGCTGTTCCAGGCCCCAGTGAGCGGTTGGAGCTTTAGCTTAGAGTAGTTAGACTATGCGCCGGTGTGTTTTGTGCACCGTGCTTTTTGGTTAGCATAGGATTTCTAACTTGTTCGAATACTTAGACTTGGGTTGTAATTATTCAGGAATACACTTTGCTTGGCGAAGCACCTTTTAGTAATGAGTTCTTTTGTATATTTGAATGCCGGTTCATTTAAAATCTTTTATGCGCACTCTGAGTGTTAGTTGAAAAAGAAAAAAAAATAATGCCCTTTTTGGCTTACGAAAAACGGGGTGTTACATTTGGTATCAGAGCACGGCTTTAAATCTTCAAAGGGAAAGTGTATACTTGAGTCGTTAGTCCAGAGTCGGTTAGAACATAGCTAGAGTTGTGTTAGTTCTAGCGGTTGTTTTTGTTGTGTTGTGGGTTATGTGGTTGGTTGTTTTGAGTCTAGCATGAGATACGCTTAGACACTGGATTGTTTCTTACTGAAGTACTATCGGGAGCGATGCTTCAGTGAGTAGAATAGTTGAAACCCCCGAGCATTGGTCGAATTTGGTCGACCAGTGTGTTTGAATTCCTTAGACGGAGTGGTCTGAGGAGGATGGACTTGAGGCGAATAAGAACTACAATGGATTCTTGGTAGTAATATAATGGATGGGAAGTGGCGTTGATTGTTGTCGCTCGGAGGTGCTGAGTGTCGACGAGTGGGCGTCGTATGGATAAAGGATTGTAAGTAAGGATCAGATTGGGACGACCTTTTGAAGAAGGTATTGGATGTTCGTCGGGTGAGTTTGGGCGGGACTTGATGAAGTCTGTCGGTTGCCAAGGGGATGCGGCCACTGTGGAATTGTGGACCAGGCAGAGATGTCAGTTGGATTTAAGTACGATGTTTGGATAAATCGTTTAGGCTAGTCGTATTGGAGTTAAAGTGCGTCGCGCGCCAAGGGTCAGCGGACCTAGTGTTGTTAGATGAGGATTATACCAATGGTGGAATACCTTAAGGGTTTAAGTTAAGTGTTTGAGGGATATTAGATTCGAAACTGAGATTATTATGGATTAATCTCGTGATGATTGGAGGTAGGAGACCAATTATCACGTTGATAAGTGACAATCTATCCGTAGTTCGAAGGATAGTAAGTACAGATACCGATGGGAGATACAATGTTAGGTAAATGATTGTTGGATAAGTGCGTATATTGAGAGATATTAAGGTAAGAACGGGGAGTTCAACCTTAGAAAGTGAGTTGCACATCGCTGATAAGTGATGCTAGAGGTGTATAGTATGGAAATACCTTGAGAATTTTAGCAATGTAAGCTAGAATTATTAATTATTGGCAAGTAAACCATAAGAGAAAGTAATCTGGTTTAGCAGTTTGAGGAGATTAGTCAAGATTGAGTAGAGATCCTGTGTGGATGCGCATATAAGTTAACGATTTTGATCGACCAAGATGGTTGAAGGACTAAGTAGCAGCTTGAATTTATGATACCATAAGAGTTGAGGTGGGCAAGTTTTGAATAAATTCAAGTTATGGACGAGAATTTTTGGATATTTTCTAAGAATGTCGTGTTTGAGTAGAAAAGGAGTCCGTTAGTAAGAATACTAAGACAATGAAAGTTGATAGTTGGAAGGACTTTTATTGTATATTAGGATTGAATGGATAGTACGACGAGTTTTTAGAGTTCTTGAGCGGTAAATTCAAGAATTTGATTTGGGTATCGAACGTACTAAGGATAAAATCATAGCAAAGTGTCGTGCGTTGGTAGATACTTTTGATAAGTCGAGCATTAAGATTTGAGATAAGTGTTAAAGGTTTGATAGCTGAGTAAGATGAGTCGATTTGTAGGCGAATTACAGTGACCTTATAAGGACGAGTTAGAGATAGCTATTCATAAGAAAACGATGAATGAATAGATGTAAGAATAGGATTGGCCAGAACTTGAGATCTGGGAATTGATTCCCTAGTGGGAACAGACCTTATGACTTTAGAATAGTCACGATGATGAAGGACCAATCGAATGGAGAGGAGATACTTAATAGGAACTTGAGGAATTAATCATTTGGAGCGTTTGATTACGATACGTACATTAGTTGACATCGTAAGGGAAGTTAGAGATGAATAAAAAAATCCAGTTAGTGAATGGATTTGTCAGGTTGGGTAGCGTGAACGTATGTGTGAAGTTGTTTATTGGTATTGGAGAATACTATAGCTTTAGATGGTTATGAAGATTTGAGATTGGTCGAACGGAGAAGGGTATGCTTGTTGTGATTCAAAATTATGTGGCTTATGCCAATTGAAGATTGGCGAAGGGATTTGTCTCACACCTAATTTTGGAAATAAGAAGGATAATAAATTGTCTAATGGCAAGTTGATGGGAACTTGTAGAGCTTTGGTTCATTGTAGTGGTTACAATGAAGAGAGACGTGGTATGATGGAAATCGGTAGTGACTAAGTATAAGGGATTCGGATGTTGTCAACATGGATGGTTAGACAATAGTAATGTGAGGAATGCCCTAAGAGTTATTTTGAAGGTAGGTACCTCGACGAGAGTGGTGATGTCCGGAGTATTTAGGAATGGTCAGGGTGACCAACTCTTTTGAGTTAGAGAGGATGTTATTGTAAGAGAAAAAGGAACTCAGGAGAGTTCAGGAATAGAATGAGTATACGTTGTGAAGAGGATGTGCGCCGACGATGGCCATCGACGAGGATAAACGTTTGTTTAAGGCACGCGAGATGCGTCTAAGTGCCATTTTGGAAGTAATGATAACGTATAAGGAACCGATTATGGGGAATTGGAGATTTGGATAAGGGAGTCCAAGAGAAGTAGATGGTTTAGTTTGGCAAGTGCCAAGACTATGAGGAGTGTAATTACCAACCCGAGGTGGGGGTGGTATTATTTAAGTCGTGATTGGAAATAGATCCGTATGTGAGCAGACGGTTCGGCATATTCATTGAGTCGCGGACTGATGGATAGTGGTAAGGTGGGAAAATATTCTAGTAGAGAAGACAACTTGTTTGAAACGAAATGGTTTTGGTGGTAATTGCCGTGGTGGCATTATGTTACTGTTGAATGATGTTCAACAGATGTTTCATGAGTGGAATCATGAGAGCTTGAGCGACGTGTTTGAGTGTTGTGTCTTACGACTTCGACCTTGTATTCGTGAGAGATCGAGGAAAACATTAAGAAAAACCTCGAAAGATTTGTGGAACCCTTGTGACTCGGAGGACCTTGAGCACAAGTGGAATGAAGTATCACTTAAGTTGGGTAAAAATGGTCTAAACCACCATCAGGATTGTCGACTGTCTATTGACAAATTGAGGGACTGGCCGTCCTTAATTTATTGTTGATAGTAGACGGAATCGTGTTGACTGGAATTGACTAGTTTTGCTAGCTTTGGTGATGCACAGAGAACTTCAGTGTTTCTTTTGGAGGGTAGCCACTCACAACTTCGTGTGAAACTAATGGAGTGGGCTATGCCGCGGAGGCGAAAGAGGTGACTTTAGAAAATTTTGTTTGTGGGCACGAGGATCTTTGGGAACTAGAGGTTGTGAACCTCTGTTGTGAGGTTAATTTTTGAGTGGTGAACTCGTTGAGAGTTGCGGTTGCTGCACGGTTGTGCCAGTGTGTTAGCATCTGTGTGGCTACACCTAATCCTGAGGGATTTTGTTGTGTTGGTGACGGTAATAATTAGTTGAGTTGTTACTCTTACCTTTAGTTTCGAGGACGAAACTTCTTTTTGGAGGGTAGTAATGTAAGACCCAAGATTCCACTGTACAGTTTTTCTAAGGAACTCTAGTAATGGCTACGAGTTTTAGGGTTTTTGGTGAAGCGGTTTTGTGAGTATCGTCGCATTAATGAGATTTTTGCTGAAACGGAGCCTGTTTTGTGCTCGTGCGCTGGAAAGGCACAGACTTTCGGGTCGTGATCCTCTTTTAAGTATGAGGAGATTTATGTGAAGTCAGAATGACGAGTTTTGGATTATTCTTGTTTTTGGAAAAACGAGTAGGATTTTACCCGCTGATGGAAAATCTTACTGCGTCTGTTTTAAGTGAGGTTTCGGGTGGAAGTTTTATATATCTGCGCGAGTTAGGATATATTCTGAGAATAATTTTCTAAGGTATGGAAGAAAATTACAGTCGCGGAAAAAGATTCGGCGATAAGTTTTGGAAATGTTTAACGTTAGACGTTCTTTCCATAGGTTTTAGGTTTTTGTGATTTACGTTCGTCGCGATGCGCGAGAGCTGAATGTGTGAGTGTTTCTATGAAGTGTTGAGTTTATCTCAAGTGGATTTGGTTTGGTTTGATCCAATGGCTAGGGTTTTGTCTTGGCATTTTGTCTTTTGATCCAATGGCCATGAGGTAGCAAGAGGCTATGTAATAGTAAGGAGGTTTAGTGACTTGGTCACTTAGAAACATCACCAAACATCTCATTCTTTCTCTCTTTCACGTGAGAAGCTCCATTACTTTCCAACCTTCACTAAATTTTCCATTCTTCACCATTTCACTCCATTTCAAGCTTTGGAGCTTAGAGGAAAGTTGTAGAGAATCACTTTCTAAAGGTAACCCTCTCTTCTCATCTCTTAGGTTGGTAGACTTATAGAGTTTAAGAGTTTTTGGGTTTATGTTCTCATGAGGGTTTGTTAGAAAATGTTACTTTACATGGTTTTTGTTCCATGAATGTTGTTCATGAGGTCTAGAGAAGCATGTGTAGGCTTTGTTGTTTTGTTTTCCATGAGTTGGTGAAAAATCTCATGAGAAAAGTTAGGGTTTTGGTTGGTTTATGTATTGATCAATTACATGAGGTTATGTTGTAAGGTTTTGAAAAGAAAAGTTGTCTTTGAACCTTTGGGCAAAAGGGAAATGCGTTGTATGGTTTTGTTTTAGAAAATCCGATGAAAAATATTTTGAAGTTTATGAAAATATTTCCTAAGTGTTTTTGGGAAGTGTTTTGGGGTCAAAATGGTTTAAAACTATTGTGACATGTGGTGTCGCTTTTTACCTTGAAAACATGTTTGAAAATGATTACCGGACGGTTAAAGCCCGTAATAAAACTTGTGCTTGGATTTGGTTTTGATTTTGGAAATGAAAATTTAATAACTTGCACTCGAAGCAACCAACATGCTTTCGGAAATGTGTTGCTTGCTTATGGAAATGGTTTGCTTTTATGCCTTGAAAAGATGTTGGGAACTAATAGAATCAAACTAGGCTTGGGGTGGAAAAAGGTGGTGTGAGTTGCTGTCTTTTGCTGTCATGACAGGTGCAACTCGCTGAGCGAGTGGTTACTCGCCAGGGCGAGTGTCACAGGTCCTGACAACACGCCAGGGCGAGCTCCAGAGCGAGTAAGACCAGTACTCTCTGCCTTCACTCGCCACCAACTCGCCAGGGCGAGCTCTGGAAACTAAAATTTTGGATTCTGATTTCTAAACTTGGTTTTTAACTTTCTAATCCCTTTTTATTAATTTATGGAAGTGGTTGGGATTGGAAACGAGTTTTTCGGGTACTCGAAAAGCACGTAGCTTATAACGCAAGAAAATAGCCATTTTGCATTTCAAATTATTTAAGACTTTTAGCAATTGTTTTGGGTCCTAAAAATAGTACATATAACTCATGGGGGTTGATCAATACGGTAGTTTTTGGTATAGTATCCGAAAGAGGGATTTTTACCTTAGAGAACCTTTGGTTTTTGGGGTTTTAGAGTTCAATTCATTGAGGGTTGATTGGTTATGGTTTTGATTGAATACTTTGCTTGTTTTAGGAAGCAAGTAAGTGTTGTGTGATCGTGCGATAGTTGAGTGCTTGACGAGGTAAGGGCTCCACTTTATTTCCGTCTTTTAAAACGGTTACGACATGCTTGAATTTGTTGTTTATGCATTTGCTGTGTGCTTGGCATGTTGTACTTATGTATTCTCGTTGATGAGAACGTGGTGATATATATGTGTGCAATTTACATATGATTGAGAAAATGTATGTATGTTGTGATGCTTTGTACATAGGCTTTAGGCTATGTGATTGTTTGCATGAGCATATATGAATGCGTGCGTCAGATAGGACTGCGCGAGGATTTTGTCTTGTGTGACTATCCCGTATATGCCGAAGAGAATATATGCCATGCATTTCATAGTTGCGTGCCTAGGTGTATGTCTGTGTGACTTTGCCTACGTACCGGGCGTTTGACTGTGTGGCTTCGCCAAATCCCTCTGGATTTATATTGAGTTGGTGTATGTCTGTGTGACTTCGCCTGGTGTTTGTCTGTGTGACTTCACCTGCCTTGTGTGGCAATTTTTAGTGCGGGTACGTATATTTCTGTGTGGCTTTGCCTACCCCACGACTCTCCGAGGAGAGGTTAATTTCCGGAAAATCATGCATGTGACGAACCAGTAATCGGTTGTCACACCCATTGTAGAAGTCTGCATTAGGATTGGTGATTTATTTATATAAACCCGTTGGTGGGAATTACTCTTGAGTTTAAGAGCTTTCTCTTGTGTTTCGTGGAATTATTGTTATGTGTACAATCTTTCGCACCGGTTATATATATACATACTATATATTTTGTGGTGACCCTTTCTTTCATTTGCGGGCCCATCCCACCCAGATGAGGGGTTAGGTCGTGGTGACGACGGTGGCTGTTCCAGGCCCCAGTGAGCGGTTGGAGCTTTAGCTTAGAGTAGTTAGACTATGCGCCGGTGTGTTTTGTGCACCGTGCTTTTTGGATAGCATAGGATTTCTAACTTGTTCGAATACTTAGACTTGGGTTGTAATTATTCAGGAATACACTTTGCTTGGCGAAGCACCTTTTAGTAATGAGTTCTTTTGTATATTTGAATGCCGGTTCATTTAAAATCTTTTATGCGCACTCTGAGTGTTAGTTGAAAAAGAAAAAAAAAATAATGCCCTTTTTGGCTTACGAAAAACGGGGTGTTACATTCATCACTACTTTGATTCATTTGCGCCGAAGGATCGGCCATGACATCACCTTCAGAAACATTATACAACAACAATCAATATACATGGTACCATAACATACGAACAATGATTATACAAAATAAACACAAATATGCTGAATTTGTTGCATGTAACCACATTTCGTCGTCTACGAAACGAAACACAAGGTTTTGTCTTCCACATGACAAAATCGTGTACATCTGATAAATAAAAAAAAATTACAAAAAAACCGTATAAAGCTTCCAATACCTGTTTTTAATACTCCAAATCAGTGTGGGTACCTTCTATGAATGCTTCAAAGTCGAGATCAAGCCTTCAAAAACGCAAAAAATCGCCAGAGATCTTTGTAACTATGTTTAGTGAAAAAGTGATTATGATAGGACAGGTCTGTACTGTCTACTATATAGGGTAATTTCGTTATGTAGAATACGAATACCAGCGCTTTCGTTTCGTAAGCAACGAAAACAATGTTCGGTAACTGCGTGACGAAGATTTTGTATTACATGCGCACCGGGTGACTGCCACGGCTTGCTATCTAGTG
This sequence comes from Trifolium repens, assembly GCA_030408175.1. Lineage (NCBI taxonomy): Eukaryota > Viridiplantae > Streptophyta > Magnoliopsida > Fabales > Fabaceae > Trifolium > Trifolium repens. The sequence goes on along the minus strand of CP125839.1, from coordinate 15,726,435 downwards.
TTTCCACTCGTTTCGTCGACTACGAAACGAAAATATGTACCTTCGTTTTCTACGCTACGAAATGCTTTTTCAGGGTCATTTTAGTCACAACGAGGGGCCTGGGAGCAAACTTGGGGGGCCTAAATAGCAATTTTCTACAAAAGCACCGGGCTAAAACGCCACTATGTACATGTATAGTCCATGATTCATTCCAACAAATACGATAAACTAACAATTGCTATGTATCTTTGTTAAGGGTCATGCTTATTGTCTAAATAACACCACTAGTTGCATTTTTACTATAGGTTTAATTATACCACCAATAGTTGCATTTATTATAGGAGACCAATTTTAGTTTTAATGCTAAGGCTGGAATAAATTTATTGTAGCATGCATAACTTACAACACATTCGTAACTTTTAAACTCTCACATGTTTTTTTTTTCTTCTTATTTGGACAATAATATATATATTAATGAAAACAAAAAAAAATTCTACATTTGATTGATATAAGGTACTTAACACATCCATGCTACTTACTTACTATACTGTAGGAATCTTAATACAATGAAAATATATTAATGAAAAGTGGTTAAATAGATTTTACTTTTATAAATTGGTTGAATAAACATTTACAAATTTAACTCAACTCACATAAATATCAAAATTGTACTTATGTTGGATATTATTATAATTAGTATTTGAAACTGATCTCTTCACCTTATGTGTATGTGTATGAGTGATGGTTTGTTATTTTGTCTATTGATAAAAAATTGAAATAAACTATGTTTAGGTCAAAATTAATTTATACAAAAAGTGTTCGACCAAAATTAATTATAAATTTTTTAAGTTCCTTATGATATAAATGTAGACTAATTCTTCTATGGGCATAATCACAAATTAATTTTATTTGAACGCACACATAAATCTAAAAAATTAAAAGAAAAATAAAATATGCACATCAATTAATATCATTTTAATTCTTTGTTTTAAATTGTTTTCTCCATATGAGTGTGCCTAAATATTATTTATTTAGACTTATGCCTATATAGATAATGCTCGTAAATGTATTGTAGATCATGCATCTAAGTCATCAGAGTCTTATGTCTGGGCCAACTGTAACAACCCGTTTTTCAAAGGCCAGAAAAGGTACTATATTTTTTTTTTTTTGTACACAATCAGAGTTACGCATAAAAGATTTTAAATGAGCCGGCATTCAAATATACAAAAGAACTCATTACCATAAGGTGCTTCGACAAGCAAAGTGTATTCCTGAATAATTACAATCCAAGTCTAAGTATCAAAACAAGTTAGGAATCCTATGCTAACCAAAAAGCACGGTGCACAAAACACACCGGCGCATAGCCTAACTACTCTAAGCTAAAGCTCCAACCGCTCACTGGGGCCTGGAACAGCCACCGTCGTCACCACGACCTAACCCATCATCTGGGTGGGATGAGCCCGCAAATGAAAGAAAGGGTCACCACAAAATATATAGTATGTATATATATATTCGGTGCGAAAGATGTAAACATAACAATAATTCCACAAAACACAAGAGAAAGCTCTTAATCTCAAAAGTAATTCCCACCAACGGGTTTATATAAATAAATCACCAATCCTAATGCAGACTTCTACAATGGGGGTGACAACCGATCACTGGTTCGCCACATGCATGATTTTCCGGAAAATTAACCTCTCCTCGAAGAGTCGTGGGGTAGGCAAAGCCACACAGAAATATACGTACCCGCACTAAAAAGCCACACAAGGCAGGTGAAGTCACACAGACAAACACCAGGCGAAGTCACACAGACAAACACCAACTCAATATAAATCCAGAAGGATTTGGCGAAGCCACACAGTCAAACGCCCGGTACGTAGGCAAAGTCACACAGACATACACCTAGGCACGCAACTATGAAATGCATGGCATATATTCTCTTTGGCATATACATGATAGTCACACAGACAAAATCCCCGCGTAGTCCTATCCGACGCACGCATTCATATATGCTCATGCAAACAATCACATAGCCTAAAGCCTATGCACAAGCCATCACAACCTACATACATTTTCCTAATCATATGTAAATTGCACACATATTTATAACCACGTTCTCATCAACGAGAATACATAAGTATAAACATGCCAAGCACACAGCAAATGCATAAACAGCAAAACAAAGCATGTCGTAACCGTTTTAAAAGACGGAAATAAAGTGGAGCCCTTACCTCGTCAAGCACTCAACTATCACACGATCACACAACACTTACTCGCTTCCTAAAACAAGCAAAGTATTCAATCAAAACCATATCCAATCAATCCTTAATGAATTGGACTCTAAAACCCCAAAAACCAAAGGCTTTCTAAGGTAAAACTACTCTTTCGGATACTATACCAAAAACTACCGTATTGATCAACCCCCATGAGTTATTTGTACTATTTTTAGGACCCAAAACAATTGTCAAAAGTCTTAAATAATTTGAAATGCAAAATGGCCGTTTTCTTGCGTTATAAGCTACGTACTTTCCGAGTACCCGAAAAACTCGTTTCCAATCCCCACCACTTCCATAAATTAATAAAAAGGGATTAGAAAGTTAAAAACCAAGTTTAGAAATCAGAATCCAAAATTTTAGGTCCCAGAGCTCGCCCTGGCGAGTTGGCAGCGAGTGAAGGCAGTGAAGACTGGTCTTACTCGCTCTGGAGCTCGCCCTGGCGAGTTCATGACCTGTGACACTCGCCCTGGCGAGTAAACGCTCACTACAACATTTTATGCTTTCGGCAACGCCATAAAACCGTTGCCAAAACCTTTACGCAACGGTTTTCCAGGCGTGGGATGTACGGGCGTTGCCTATTCAAATAGGCAACGGTTTTTAACTTTTTAGCAACCGATTCTTGAAACCGTTGCTTTACATATGAAATGGCAACGGTTTTTGCACTTGTTTTAGGCAACGGTTTTCCTCATGCAAGAGGATATAACCGTTGCTAAAACAAGCAGAGGCGACGGTTTTATTTTAGCAACAGGAACATAACCGTTGCCAAACCTTTGTAAAGACAACGGTTTTCATTTAGCAACACTCTAAACTCGTTGCCTATAAGTCAAATCCACTAAATAAAATGATTTTATCAATTAATCCGCTGTTATATATGTATATAATGATCATACACGTCTACTCTTATACTTTCAAGTCAAAATTGCACGTCCACTCATGTCTTGGACAATATTTTATTAAATATTGACAAGTATCAAATTTATATACAACAATTACATTAAATTACTTGAGATACAAATCATTTTTATTCACTACAAACAATACTATAAAGCTAAACTCTTTAAGGGTAAATATACAACATTCTTAACTTGTAATCTCATTCATAGAGTTGAAAGAGCTTGTCAAAGTAGAAAGTCTAATTAAGATCTTAAGCTAGCTCCTTGTGCAACTGCAGCATAAGATGAAAACCATAGCCTAAAAAATCTTAACAATTCTACTACACCGGATAAATAAGATCTTAAGCTAGTGTCTCAAAGTTGTCCTCACGTTAAGAAATTTGGTCAGATCTTCTCACATCTGTAATGCACAATTAAACCAATAAAAACACACATCAATTCTACAAGTAATGCACAATATCACAATCTTATCTACATTAAGCAATGAAATGTTATGATAATATGTTTTGGGAAGATAATGAACACCCTGACATGAGAAAAAAGAGCATACCTTTTGAAGTTTAGTTCATTTCTCACTAGACTTTGTGATGATGAACCGCTTTGCACCTTGAACACGGCACTGTAGCTGGACACAAGAAAGAGGCTGAGACGCGAAAAGAGAGATGTATGTCCAGCATATAGAGGGTTTTGGTATCTGCACTTGTTCAGATTGAACAGAAACATGTCTTTCTCAGTTTTCACAACTGTTAAGATTGTAAATTTATAGTCATCTACACTTGTTATTTAGTAGTATAAACCTCCAATTCATAGTCTTCAGCAAAAACAGAATTCATAGTACCTCCAAATCTAATTCAAGTTTACAAATCCTGCAACTCTAAACTCAAGTGTCTTCTGCAACGCTCGTCTTCAGCAAAAGTCGTCTTCCTAAACAATAAAAAAAAAAAAACATCAGAGAGAGAATAGAGAGATGATACTACCTAGAGAAGTAAATTCTAAATAGTTGATCATGATTCTTCTAGCGGATGACTAAATCATACAAGAAAGCACTCCATTTTATACAATATGTGCTTAGTATAAGATTGTGAAAGAAAATATAATAGAGTATAATGTAATTAAAAAAAAATATTGTGCACACCATAAAATTAGATATAACAGACATGCAATATGGATGAATTCATATGATACCAATTATATATTACCACACTATGATAACAATGTTAAATGTTCTTGAAATAACTAAGTATTTTTAGAAATTCTCTCATATAACTTAATCATAAACACCTACTTATAAGGATTTTTTTTAAGTGAAAATCTATAAACTTATTTTTATTCAGAAGGCCCCATGAGCTAAAAGCAAATCTATTTAAAAGTTTTTAGGTTTATGCTTACTATCTTCCAATTACCTTATCGTTTTGAGTATAAACCTACAGGGTAGCATACAGCACATATTTCACAAAAACATTATTTATAGCATCTCCATTTTAAGTTTAAAAATCCTGCAAGTCTGCAACTCTAAACTCAAGTGTTTTTATTGGACTTTTAAAAGCTACCACATGGAAGAGACAAAGTCAACACTTTTTTTGGTCTATTAAAAAATTCCAGTCTCTCTCACAGACAAAGAGCTGCTGTTTTCACCCATCCTTTTTTTAATTCTCCCCTTTACCAGTGTTTAGTTATATGTCTAGTTATATACATAAATAAGAAAAGTTTTGTAATGAATCTCCCAAAGCACACTAGATTTATTCAAAGCATAAATACTTATAATTAACATCTTATAGGAGTATATTGGAACAGGTTGAAGGCACCTCTTACTGCTACTAGTTTCAGATTTTGTAATATTCTAACAAGATAGAATTACCAACTTCTCAGCAACTTCTCTCACAAGAGCATAACATAAGACATATATACAATAATATAGCTATACTAATATATATATATACTAGCTAAGTTCAACCTTGAGCTACTAAGCAGATTTGAATTACAAAAAAAACCCAATTTCTAACCTTTAATGTTTGTTCCCGTTGTTTAACAGTGTAACCCATCACAAAAAGATGTACCTTCAACCTGATTAAACCTGCATCTGAAACATATTAAAGAAACAGTCAAGAATAGATGGTGAAGAAACCAACTTATCGTCCACATCCTTCAATTTTCCTTTAACATCTTCTAATGGAACTGGGAGGAAAAAAAATGAGAGGTGAAATGAAAACCCAAAAATGACAAAAACAGTAAAGGGAAATTTGAAAGTTGAAACCCTAATTGATGAATGGAAGCATTCATAACATTATTGATCAAGTGAGAAGCATTCATTATTGACAGAAATCAACGAAAATTACAAACCTGAACTTAGAGAGTTTTGGTTTGTTTATTGAGAAACAGAGAGCTTCAATCAAACCCAAAGAAATCATAACCAGAGAGCTTCAATCGTCATTTAGAGCTTGAATCTTCATTTCGATTACAAAATCCTTAAATCGTTGTTTCAATGACAACCCTAATCGTCGTTTCGAGCTTCGATTCCTGGGTTTTAGAGTGATTAGGGTTTCGTTCGTCAATGGAAAGAATGGTTTGCAATATGGCATTATAAATCGATGGGGAAGAAGAATAAGAAGGAATCGATGGAAGAAAGGAGAGAATTGATTGAAGAAGTGAGGGAATCGTTGCAATCGTTGGTTCGATTGAAAGAGTGAGGGAGTCGTTGCAATCGTTGGTTTTGTCTGCGTTTATGCGTTTCTGTGTTTTGATTTCTGAACATGTTGTTTTTATTTTATTTTTTATTAATTTTTTAATTAAAAAAATATAATAGGCAACGGTTGTTTAAATAGTGGTCTAAACTATAACACAAAGCCGTTGCTAGAAGAGATTTAGGCCACGCTTTGTCATATGCTGCCTATTGTATGACAAAACGCAACGGTTATATTTCACCAACGCGTATAAAACCGTGGTTGAATATGAATAGGCAACGGTTTTCAGCAGAGTAGTAAATAAAGTGACGAAACCTGGCAACACGGAAAATACCGTTGTCTATGAGATTTCTGGCCACGCTTTTTCACCCGTTGCCTATTGTGTCGTTGCCTAAAGTCAAAAATGGTGTAGTGGCTCGCCCGGCGAGTTTCACCTGTCATGACAGCAAAAGACAGCAACTCACACCACCTTTTTTCCACCCAAGCCTAGTTTGATTCTATTAGTTCCCAACACTTTTTCAAGGCACAAAAGCAAACCATTTTCATAAGCAAGCAATTCATTTCCGAAAGCTTGTTGGTTGCTTCGAGTGCAAGTTATTTGGTTTTCATTTCCAAAAACAAAACCAAACCCAAGCACAAGTTTTATTACGGGCCTCAACCGACCGGTAATCATTTTCAAACATGTTTTCAAAGTAAAAAGCAACACCACATGTCACAAGAGTTTTAAACCACTTTGACCCCAAAAACACTACCCAAAAACACTTAGGAAATATTTTCATAAACCACAAAATATTTTTCATCGGATTTTCTAAAACAAAACCATACAACGCATTTCCCTTTTGCCCAAAGGTTCAAAGACAACTTTTCTTTTCAAAACCTTACAACTTAACCACATGTTATTGATCAATACATAAACCAACCAAAACCCTAACTTTTCTCATGAGATTTTTTACCAACTCATGGAAAACAAAAATAACAAAGCCTACACATGCTTCTCTAAACCTCATGAACAACATTCATGAAACAAGAATCAATTCCTAACCTTTCCATCTCATGAACATAATCTAAACTCATAACCCTAAGAGTTTTAACCAACCAAAAAGGGAAGGAAAGAGTGGTTACCTTAAGAAAGTGATTCTCTATAACAATTCCACAAAGCTCCCAAGCTTGAAATGGACACAAATGGTGTAGAATGGAAAATTTGGTGAAGGTTAGAAAGTAATGGAGTTCTCACGTGAAAGAGAGAAAGAAAAGGAGTGAAGTTTGTGATTTTACTAAGTCCACAATGTCATCAAACCTCCTTACTATGTCAAGCCTCTTGATAGCCAATCCACCATTGGATCAAAGTCAAAAGTCCAAGCTTAAACCCTAGCCATTGGATCAATTTGCTTTATGAGAAATCACAAGATATCATCAACTCATCCATAACAAGTCTCGTACTCAGCTCTCGCGCGACGCGACGAACGTATACCACAAAAACATAAAACCTACGGAAAGAACGTCTAACGTTTAACATTTCCAAAACTTATCGCCGAATCTTTTTCCGCGACTGTAATTTTCTTCCATACCTTAGAAAATTAATCTCAGAATATATCCTAACTCACGCAGATATATAAAACTCCCATCCGAAACCTCACTCAAAACAGACGCAGTAAGATTTTCCATCCGCGGGTAAAATCCTACTCGTTTTTCCAAAAACAAGAATAATCCAAAACTCGTTATTCTGAATACACATATAACTTCTTATTCAAGCAACAGGATCACAAGACAAAAGTCTGTACAATTACAGTGCACGAGCACAAAACAGACTCGATTACAGCAAAACCTAATAATTACACGATGTTTCATCACACGAACACATCGAAACCCTAATATTCCTTAAACCAACTATACAATAAAATCTTGGGTCTTACACCAACTATGGTTTGGGCTTAATATACACCTTGATTCAGCAATTTCTAGTCTTCATCTATCGGTGTTTCATCCATTTTAGGTTCTATCAATTTTATAACAACTATCTCCAACATGCGTGGACCTGGAATGACTATGCATAGATCACCCCTATTTGTGTGGTCCGTTCCATTGTAGATCATGCATCTAAGTCATCACAGTCTTATGTCTGGGCCAACTATGGTTTAGGTGTGCGTTTGATCTGCTAAAAAACAGGGGACTGGACATGACAAATTCTGTTGTACTAGGTTTGATTTGAAAACTGTCACTGGTACTGGACAAACTGGGGGTCAAGGGACTGGGGTCAAGGGACTGGACAAAATCAGATATTCTTGTCCCCCACTGAACCATGGGACAACTTTTTGTCCTCAGCACAACTTTTCTAGATCACCAAAATAACATTTTTTTCATCAAATATCATACAAGATAAAATTTGTTTAATATCGTAAGTGTTTGTCCTGTGTTGTTCTGCCTTGTACTGTCCTATACTGTTCTGTCCAGTACTTTCATTTTGCAGATCAAACGGACCCCAAGTTATGAGAAAATTACTTTTGTCACCCTATGAGTTACTCGCGCGCCCTACAAAATGACCAAAATACCCTTCCGTGACTTAAGTAGCCGATGTAGGAAAAATGTCGTCAAGAATAATCTTGAAAATTAATCAATTTGGGGTCATAAACTTCAAAAATAATCTTGAAAGGACATTATAAAGTTGGCAAGAATCCAGTACTGCCTTTTACTATGGAACAAAAGGGGGTCTAAGTTAGTAAAACTGAAACAAAGTGGTGTGAATAGAAAATCTGATGGGAAATTATAAGATTAGATGCATTTGATGTCACTGGGCCAAGAAGACTTACTTTTGCCGGATCAAAAAACTAGAATGCAACAGAAAACGAAGGGGGTGTAACGAGCAATCTGGTCCACATCTATATATCTATCCATTCAATGTTAAAGAAAAAAACTAATTACTTGTTCGACTCACTTATAACTATATAAATTCTTGGTTTTTATAAGCAATCACACAAAATGGTTAAATAAATTTCTGGTCTCTATAAGCAATCACACAAAATATTATCAGATGATTAATGTGATAAGAAAGTTTTACAAACAAAATTGGATGGTAGATTGTCCATTATTTATCTAATTATGTGTGTCTTGTGTGTATATATGATCAAAATAATAGTCTTAGTAATATAAGAAAAAAAAAGTCTCAATACTTGATATTGTAGGAAATATTCAAATATGGCTGATACAACCTCAATTACAATTGTATCATAATTGTAGAAACATCAAAAACCATTATATCGTAACTCGAATTGTAGCATGAAGTTTTTTTCCCCTAAATTTATGAATATCGTAATAAAATCCAAATTGCAACTTAACAAGCTAATTTCAATATAACAAAAGTGTACTAAAGAGAAATCTAGTAATATACGGTTTAATTTTAGTTATGTAACGACTCCCCAATCTAGTTGTTACATAACTAATATACAAATATGTTTCTTATTCATACAATATTTCGAAACGTGTGAAAACTAATAGTTTATTATTATTCTTTGGCTCTTTTAATTGGCTTGAGCATGAGGAACGTGGAAATATTAAAAGGGCTTTTATATAACCAAATTCCTATTGTGCTACTAGCAAGATATGCTTCCTTTTTAGTATACACTATTTTAATTTTAAGTGTCATTGACGACTTAGAAATTTATGTGTAACATAAAGCAATAGTGATTGAATACTTTTGCAGCATGAGTGATTTTTGAGATCAAGTACTAGTATAGTATTTGGATGGAATGATATGAGGTGCTCATACCATAAGGAATATTAAATATTCAATAAAGAAATAGTTAATTTTTACTTGTTTAATTAGATAAGTGAATGCAACCATTTTTTTTATTTTTTGTTTTCACTACCAGTTTAATCTGGTTTAGGGGTCAGTTCTGACCTTAAGTAGTTCCAACCTTCTTCCGATTGCGGTTGCGGGGGATCAAACTGTGGTCTTCCCTACCAAATTCAACGTCAATCACCACTGAACTAACTAATGATTGGTTGCTTTATTTTTATTTTGAACAAGCGGTTTTATTTTGCTTTATTAACCGGTTTGTAGTTGACCTCACTTACACGATAAAAAAAATCAAACAAATACAAATTTAAAATCATTAAAAATGAAATGAGTAATTTGCGAACAAATTCAAATACCCATGTTAATATAGTTTACAATACAATGACAACTGCTTACAAATATGACAAAACCTATGAAGCTAAAGTTCCTAGAATATCTATGTCTAAAGATCTGTAAATTGTAACGGCAACAATGTCAAAATTATTTATTAAATTTAAAGTGAATTGAATTAATCTATCAATATAAACTCAACAAATACCGCAATAATATGATTGAACTTAATTCAATTCACCCTTAATTCAATGCAGGCCAAATGTTTGGTTAACGACTTAAATAATTTTGAATATGAATGGATTGTATATGGACACTAATGGGTCTCAACTAAAGCACATATATAAAAGCCAATAATTTACCACAATTGAACAAATACAATATGTAATGTTTTCTTTTCTCTATGATACTTTATATAAGGAAAGATGTGAACAATTATATGCAGCACTTCTATGCATAATTGTTGAAAGAATCAAATAGGAAGGACACAAAAATGCCTAATTTGGTCATTAAGGAGAGCTTTTTCTTTGTGAATTAGAGATAAGATAGAACCACATGCCATTCCTTTGTGATGGTTCATAGTGCATGATTCTAAGGTGAAATATTATTTAGTGATATAATTTAATTAACAATTAATTTAACATGCCTAAAAATGAAATATACTTTTCTTACATGCCAGTACAAATTAAGCAAAAAGTGAAAAAATATTCTCCTTTGAAGGGTGGTTGAATAAAAAGATGAGACCAAACGCCAAAGGTGATTTAAATAAAAAAGAAAGGATATTAATTTGTTCAGTCAATAAAAGTTTAGAGTTGGGATTGGGATATATTACACCTTAATTTCATGAGTGGTGATTGTTCAACTAAGCAAACTAGCAAAGTAACTACAAGTGTTTGTAGGGAAAAGATTTGATGCATGAAAAGCTAGCCGGTTATTAATTTGATGAAAATTTAATGAATTCAGTGTGGGAGGAAAAAAGATCAACAAAAGAAAATGAAATTCAGTTATAAGGTGTGTCAATCAGAACAACAAAAATATCCAAGATTCATTACATTGAAATATCAGTTAGCCGTTACCTAAACAAGCAAGAGGACTCGACTAACAAAAAGTAGATTTTCACCCCTTTAGCACGCAAAAAGGGATGGGAAATGTTTTTCGAATTTTTTTTAAGTATAAATTTTGTTAAAATTTACACTAGAAAAAACCTCGAAACGTATTTTCTGAAATTTTTCACACACTAGAAAAAGAAACATTGAGTGGAAAGAGAAATTTTCAAGTAGTACTCCATATTGTTAGAAATTAATTATAAAAGAAGTCAAAAACTAAAGTCAGCACTAAGGTGAAAGGAAAAGGTGAGTGCTAACTGCAAAATATCTCAATTAATACTTTATATTTCTGGGCGTGTTAAGGACCATTTGTTTGAAGAAAAAAAAGTGATAAGTACTTTCTAAAGGTTTCCACTTATAATATTGCCTAGATGAGAAAAAAAAGTATGTGAGGGGTTTAAAAATTCTGTATGTGTGTTTGTAAATATTTGAATTAATGCATCTGAAAAAGTAATAATATTTGGACAATGGTAATACATGAATTTAACAATTACCACTATTTACTTTTTCAAAAACACGTTTAATCCCCACAATTTACTTTTCCATAATAATTTTATTTTTTTATTTAACAATTACCACTATTTACTTTTTCAAAAACATGTTCAATATGAATTAGTATGAATTATATTTATCACATATATTTCTCTTTTTCAATAATAATTTTATTTTTTTATTTTTGCCACTAGTTTAAAGAACCACGGTTTAATCCCCACAACCACCTGTAGTAAGATAAATAAATGTGTAGAAATTTATTCAAAAAATGACATTCTAATCGTAATAAATAAGTGATTAAACATAGAAACCTAATTAATCGTAACTGTTTAATTTTTTTTTAATTGATAGTAAGTAGTTCTTTTTTTATTGGTACCAATAGTAAGTAGTTATATATAAAGATCAATTTAACAATTTAATAGGGTTAATAACCTTTTTAAGATATTCATAATCTTTAAACCTACATGAGAGTGTTCTATAAAGTTAGAAATTAGTTTAACTTTGTGCTCAAATAAAAAAGTTTGTATCAAATCTCTATTATATACATTACGAGATTCCCACATAGCTTTCCCGTGCATTTTCAATAGTAATTGCTTATGTGGCACTCAATTAGAGCTTTTTTGCTTAGATGTCATTCAGAGTTTTTAGCTTAAGGTATGTTGTTCGAATCCCACTGACAACAATAATTGAATTTTTATTATATTTTAATTAAAACTACCTTTTTTTTAGATAAAATTACCTTATAGTAATTACTAACAAATGTATGTTGTTCGACTCTCATCGACAACAATAATTGAATTTTTATAATTTTATTTTTTGTAAAAACTCTTTCAAATATTTTTTTTTGTTTTGTTTTTGTAGAAACTTTTTCAATTTTTTTTTTAAACTTTCAATTTTTTTATTCTTTTTTGAAAACTCTCTCAAATATTATATACTACTATATCTTTTATTTAGAAACTCTTTTTTTTACAAACTCTCAGAAATATTTTTATTTTTTTTTATAGAATCTCTAAAATATTATATTTATATTTAGATATATATATATATATATATATATATATATAGACACACACACATTTTTTATTTATTTTGGTAAACAAAAGGTATCATCCGTGCGCAAATGGCGAGATTAATCCCCTCGATTTAACTGAGATCTATTTAAGGGATTGAACTCCTAAGAAATGATTCTCCATATACACCGGTTAGGATCGATTTCAAGACCAAAAAGTACCCAAGTATCTACCACTTGTGCGACACTTTCTTGGTACATTTTTAGTATTTTAATTTTGTAAAATCAAGGAACATTTATATTTAGATTACTTTGAAACAAATTGAAATAAGAAAGTACAATATTTTTTTCATGGATAAGATCACTCGAAGAATTGAAGTTTTGAACCCAAAAAAATAGTTTATGTCATATCTGTAAACTTTTTTTACGTAAAAGTATTTTATTTTATTTTATTTTGAAGAAAAAATTATGTTCATTAGAGACAAAAACAAAATAGAAGATTTTGAAAGAGAAGAGAGAGAGAGAGAGAGAGAGAGAGAGAGAGAGAGAGAGAGAGAGAGAGAGAATCCCAGTGTTGTAGAATGAGAAACGACAAGTACTTTCTACCTAGGGATGTCAATGGAATATCCATGGACACGGATAGTGTGATATCCGTATCCACTCCGTCATACATATATGATATCCGTGTCCGCTCCATATCCGTGCGGATATCCGCTAAGCGGGTAATCCACTGATATTGAAGTATCCGCGGATATTAACAGATATCCATGGATGATATTTTTTTATTAAAAAAGAGAACTAATTATTGAAAAAAATTATTTTTTTAAAAGACAAAACATTAACACATAATATTTATAAATTTTGCTCTCTATTTTTAATGAAAATACCAAATCTACAAACAAAAATCACCTCACTGAACTGCAAAAGAGTCAAACAAAGCTAGAATTTATATAAAATAGCCAAACTGCAAAAGATTAAATATAAAAATACAATTTTTTGTATATAAAAATACTAGAATTTATATGTAAGTAGAGATATTTAAATAATTTTACTAATTATTTAGCGGATATCGATATCCGCGGGCGTGGATAATATTCATTAAATGCGGATAATTGAAATATCCATTTATTTTATCCGTGGATATCCATTAAGTTATCCGCGAGTATGAATATTTTTGCCATCACAATTTCTATCCCACTATTAAAAATACACATTGACGAATTAAAATTTGAATTCAAACTGCGAGAATTATCCTTATTTTCATATTTCATATTTTATCATAGGGAAAACTTATTCAAAATTTTATCTAGCACGAAGAAACGTGGTCCTGATGATGAAAAGTGTATGTAGATCATAGTGAGAACTAAACACGAAATTAAAATTTAATTGATATTCATTAAAAAAATATAGAATTAACAACTATTTTTTGTTGATGAAGCCTATATAGAATCATATAATGAAGACGGAAGAGAGATAAAAATAAAGAGAGAGGGAGAGAGAGAAATCTCTTAGTGGTGTAGAATAGAAAACGATTAGCACTTTCAATCCGACTATTAAAAATACACATTGACTAATTAAATTTTGAATTCCGACTCCGGGAGTTATCCATATTTTCATATTTAATATTTATCACGGGGATCATTTGTCAAAAAATTTAATTTAGCACGATAAAAAGTGATCCTCCATGATAAAAAATGTATGTAGAAGATAGTGATAACTTAACACGAGAATTTTATTGATATTCATTAAAAGAATAATATAGAATTAACAACTATTTTATTGTTGATGGAGGTCCTATAGAGTATTGCAACGGAGACGAGAGAGAGAGAGAGAGAGAGAGAGAGAGAGAGAATCTCTCAGTGGTATAATATAATAGGAAACTGGTAACATTTCCCACCCCACTATTATAAAAACACATTGACTAATTAAAATTTTAATTTTGACTAAGGGGATTTTTCCATATTATGTGTCCATCGCACTTTCATTAGATTACATAAGGCTGATGAAATCAATGGAAAATATAAAATAAATTAATATAATTTTGGTTTTTTTTTAACGTATGCTATTTTAAATTTTCCATAACCTTTGTTCGAACTTTTTAAACTTTCCATAACCTTCGTTCGAACTTTTTTAAGAACCTTAATTTATTAATGTGAGTGGAGAGATTCACACATATAGGTTCTCCCATTTGACGCTCACGCGTGAAGATTGCTTCTTTGTGGTACGGTGAAAAGAAAAATTTTGAGAATAGAAACAAGGTCAAAGTATGTTACTATTCATTTAAAAATTAGTATAAAAGTTACAATTATTTTTTGTTGATGAAGTCCTACAGAGTCTCATGTTAAAGATATATTGTATTTTCATACTCAAATATATTAAAAAAATCAATCTCATAGACAATTGAAAAAACGTAGATAACATTCTAAATAATATAAAATGAAAAAAAAAACATAGACAACATTCAAAAGAAAAATAACATATGGAAATAAATATTATCCCGTGTTTGACAATAAACCTAATGTAAATTTTTGATAAAGAGTCTGCACGAGATGAAAAAAAATCATGATATATTTTAATTTTATGGGTACGGTCCCAAAAACTCTTAAGGCCATGAAAAATCAAAGCATATTTTCCTTTGATAATGAAGTTTATAATTATTTTATGTTTATATGATCACTATATAGTTTCAGGGATGAAGATGAGATAAATAACCTATCTCATAATAGTGTAAAATGGGAAGCGAGGTAATACTCTTAATCTCGCTTTATTCAGTAACATCGATAAATCTATATCATGCAATATCTATCTCAATTTTACATTAGAATTTTAAACCAAAATAATCAAATAATATATCAAAATAAACATATAAATAATATTAAAAAAGAAAATAATCCCGTGCACGGCACGGGCTAACATACTAGTAAAATATATACTTCGACTTTCTTGTATCAAAACTTTAACTTGTAAATACAAAAGTACTGTACACGCTTTTATGAAAAGATCAGGTTGGATTTGTGTCGTTCATATGTATAGAACTAATTTTGGGATTGTGCACACCAGTGCAAGGAGTACTAGGAAATATATACAGATACAAACACCCAAATATTATATATATAAGAGCAAACACCCCAAAGCACATAGCAACACAAAAACAAAGGCAGGAAGCAAAAAATACCCCCAACACCTAACAGAACCTGCAAGCCCAAAAGCATTCATCTTTCTCATTAGCATCAGTTTGATCCTTGTCTTCGTGATCATCATCATCATGATCATCCAAATTCAATTCAAGTGAATGATGACACTTATCATGAACATCATCAAACTCAATAATTTCACCAATATCTAGAAAATCAAACTCAATATCATCAACATCAACACTAGTATCAAACAGAGACAAACCGCAGACACCAAAAAAAACACCCTGTTACACAAGAACAAAACACAGAGTGCACAGTCAACCACCGGAGCTCCGAATACAATTGTATCACACATCAAAGATTCAAAATAGAGTAAGAAACTAATAATGTCTTTACTCCACACCCTCCTCACATATATGTTTTACTATTATTTAGTAATATTAATTTTCTTATCATCGTCCGCAACTCCTTTCAACCTTACCAAAATTCTGTTAGAGGATGCACACCACGATATGTTCATCGCTGCTGACGAGTTTAAAGATTCCGGCATTGACACGGAATTTGATACCCGTTCGGGTATTACCGTGTTTGTTCCTTGTGACAACACTTTTTTCAATCCTCGTTCAGTTATATCTCAATTTGCATCACTATCAAAGCAGAACGAATCGATGGTGATGAAATACCATGTGATCAGGGGGTATTACCCTCTAACTGCTTTTCCATCTTCAATTTCTAAACCTACCTTGGCAACCGAAATGACGGGGCCAGGAAACTTTTTACTTAAAATATCAAAAGCCAACGGCTCCGTCACGGTTAGCACCGGTATTGTCAAAGCCAAGGTTACTCGGATCGTATTCGATAAATCTCCCATTGGGATTTATGCTGTCTCTAAGGTATTACTGCCTAAAGAGTTTTTTCCTTTTGACAATGCTCCCTCGTTTCTGCGGCCGTTGAACTCCGCTGCTGTTGTTTATGGCTCTTGTTTTACTTATTTGTTCTATGTATTTAGTATGTATTTGGTAGTAGTAGTAGTAGTTTATTTACTCCTTCTCTGTATGAGATAGCTAGTTAGTTTGCTTGGTTTATTAATTAGTATTGTAGTAGTTATTTAAAAATTGTATTACAACCTAGTTGTTAATTTTATGAATTACTATGTTTTAATGGTTTGTATATATATGTTATATATTATGAATTGTTATGTTTTTATGGAATGATGTATACATGTCACCTTGATCCTAACTTAGGAATTAGCAGGATTGAGATGAGATGATTTTCACCCAAAACAAAATTAGTGTTATGTCTACTATGTTTTGTCAAGTCCCCTCTTATAGTGTGATTTTCATCCTAAACAAAATTGACCATGTAAATTTTGTCAAATCTTTGTACAACTTATGCTTCGATTAATTTTTATCAAGATGAGTTTAATCTATTTTTCATGCACTGAAGCATAATTATTTCTTATATTATTGAGACATATATCACACGCAACCAATCATATGTATGACTTTAAACATAATTACGACAACACTTAAGTATTTTAATGTTTTAAAAATAAAATAAAATTAGACTGAATGTTGAATATTTCAGACATAAAAATAAATTAAACACATTAATAATGAATATATTAATGAGTGAATGTTGCAAATAAAGTCCATAAGAACAAATAAACAAATAGGTAAAATCGATTCCTTCTTAATCTATCGCTTATAACTTCTTATATAACTTTAGATTACCTTGTCGTTGTTAGCAATATCAATTGGAATAGACATTACATATAATATGCAGAGACCAAAATTCGAATCCTAGTAATATATACTTATTCACTTTAAAATGTGATGATATTCTAGTCATTATACAACTTGACAAAAAAAAACTACTTTAAAAATATAAGATAATATGTATAGTTACACGCATCTCCATTGAAGTGACTTTCATAGACTGATGATTTGTCCTTTTTTATTTATTTATTAGGGGAACTATGCTCTGATAGAGTAGATAACAAATAAATGGTTCAAATATAACGTATCATCGCTCAATGTTAGCTTATTTTAGCTGGCTGATTTAAATGATTTTGCATAGAAATATTAGTTTCTTGAGGGTTGCATAATTTTGTATAAATAGAGCAAAATGTGTATCATTTCTCTGAATGTGACATAGTATTTTAGTGCCCACTTGTTAATGGTAAATGAAACCCAATTGGGTTTCTTACAAATTAAAAAAACATTGGAGATGATCTTAGTAGATTTAACTGACATAATCAACCTTTTAATATAATTACATATACGTCCTATGATTCAAGTTATAAAATATAAAAGACTCAAATGTTGATGCTACATGGAACTTATAATTAATCAATTTGGGGACATAAACTTCATAAATAATCTTGAAAGGACATTATAAAGTTGGCAAGAATCCAGTGCTGCCTTTTTACTTTGAAACAAAAGGGGGTCAAAGTTAGTAAAACTGAAACATAGTGGTGTGAATATAAAATTTGATGATTGGAAATTTTAAGATTAGATGCATTTGATGTGAGTGGGCCAAAAAGACTTATTTTTGCCCGATTAAAAAGCTAGTCTGCAGCAGAAAACGTGGGGGTGTAACGAGCAATCTTGTCCACATCTATATATCTATCCATTCAAAGTTAAAAAAAAAAACTAATTACTTGTTCGACTCACTTATAACTAAATTCTTAGTTATTAAAAAGGTCATCCTATATACTATCATTTTCCATAAATGATTAAATACATAAAAATAAAATGGTTGAATAAATTTTTGGTCTCTATAAGCAATCACACAAAATGTTATCAGATAATCAGGGACGGAGGCATGTATACAACAGTGTGGGCAGGTGGCTGCACTTTAATTTTAATTTGCTTGATAGTATATGTACTAATATGTGTAGTTATGTGTCTTGCAGTCCATAGATTTAACTTGTTTTAGGAAAAATATGCATAGATTTAATTATCCAACAACCAATGGCTTCGTGTGTCTTCACTTTATCACTTTTTTGAAATAAGATTACAATGTTTATAAAAGATTAATCTTTTAAATTTATTAAGTATCAAATTAGTCTTTTAAGTCTATAACAATGATGTAATCTGATAAAAGTTAAAGGATAAATTTGGTGCTTAAAAAATTTAAATGATCAATTTGTTACAAACTTAAATATATTTGAATGCATTTGACCTATTTAAATTGTGCAATTTATTCGTTATTTTAAATAATAACAAGAAATTTATGTTAATATATTATCGAAACACTAGTTATTTATTTTTAAATTTTGGAAAAAGCTAAGAAAACTAAAAAATTAAATAGTTATGATGTACTTTCTTCTTCCAAAATATAAGCAAAAAATTGGTCAACAAAAATAAATGTATTTGATACAAATTTTAAATTAAATACATTGAGAAAAAATTTGACTTACTTTTACTTATATTTTGTGAGGGAAGAAGTATATTACAACACATATTAAAAATGATGCCTTATGTTTTTAGTATTATATTTTTATTTGCTTAAAAATTGCCCCACTGCTCAAAGTTTCTAGCTCCGTCACTACAGATGATTAACATAATACAATGCAGGCCATGTTCGGTTAACAACTTATATTATTTTTGAATACAAATAGATTGTATATGGACACTAATGGGTCTCAACTAAAGCACATAAAAGCCAATAATAAACCATAGTTGAACGAATATGTAATGTTTTCTTTTCTCTATGATATTTCATATAAGGAAAGATGTAAACAATTATATGCAGCACTTGCGCACATAAATAATGTTGAAAGAATCAAACATAAGCTAGGACACAAAAATGTTGATAAAGAAAAAAAGTAGGAAGACAAAATTATATTGATTGCATAATTTGGTCATTAGAGGAGAGCTTTTTCTTTGTGAATTAGAGATAAGATAGAACCGTACCCTTTGTGATGGTTCATAATGCATGATTCTAAGGTGAAATATTATATAGTGCTATAATTTAGTTAGCAATTAATTTAACATGCCTAAAAATGAAAAATACTTTTTGTTACATGCCAACGCAAAATGAATGTAGGGCTACGGTCATCCATTTTATATCATATATTTATAAGTTTTGAAGAGTTATTATTAATTTGTTGCGTTGCTAACTAATTACTTCCATGCACCTTCCATTGTTTATTGACAAATAAAAACTAATTCTCTATATACAAATTAATGTTAATTATAAGACCAGTTTTGTAAATTTCCATTCATTACAAATTATACGAAAGCTGCACAAGCTGCTGTCACAATTGATGCAAAATATATTTCTTTGTTGTGAAACTTTGGGTTTACCGGAATTGGTTTCTAAGATAGTCTTTCTGATGAAATGTATAAATATATGAGGGTTTGACTTATCTTTTGAATTTAAAATATATGAAAAGAAGATAAATGAAAATTTGAGGATAATCTTTTACATTAGTTAACAGAATAAAAAATGCGGACAAATGGATATGAAACATTATATGTTTTACGTCAAGATATATAAAGCGGATCACACAAACAGACACCGAGGCTGCTAATAATAATAATATTAAAAAAACTAAAGAAGATAAATCTTTCAACTTTAGATTTCAGTAGCAAGTAATGCTTGTTAGACAGGAAAAGTGGACTAATTCGTGTGACAGGATGATGTGGCTACAATAGATAGTAGTGTATTTTAAAGAGTGTGTTAGACGATGTGATAATAGCACCGTCTTTTAAAAGTGAGCAAGTTTACAACACACATATGTTAAAATTGCAATTTTGACATTGGAAGTCTATTCAGCACACATTGTGAATTCTCCATTTTCGACTAAATTGTTTCAATGAAAGGCAAAATTTCAAAGATTCAGGGAGCACCATCTTTTTCAATCTTTTCTCCAACTTTACCTTTTATAATTTTTTTAATACACACACTCTTGTCTTGTGACTTGTCTATTCCAAAAAAAAAAAAAGAAAATATAATTTTAGTTGTGCTTCTCAATTTGGAATAGAATGATTAAAATGATCACACTTCCTCCTCATTTTCTATCCTTTTTACTTCCTTTCCAATTTGATTGCCTTTTGATTGGTTTTCTTTTTTCTTTTACCTTTTCTTATTTTATGTAAGTCCACTTTATTGTATGTAATTAAGTTCACCACTATCAGAAAAACAAACCACATTGCTCACCAAAAGTAAAAAAAGATTCGTGTAAAAAAATACAATTTAAATTTTATAGATGTATTTTACCAAATTACTACTCTATGTAATGTAAGAATGGTTTCTATCTATCTACTAGCTATGTATTATCTAAATATTGTGATCTATTTTCCAAATAAAATAATTTATGTAAAATTGAAATTCAATCATTAGTGTGTTCATAAGTTACAAACACACATACATAATTTTTAAACCCCTCGCATGCATGTTTTCTTTTCCATCTTGAAAATGATATAAGTGAAAACAAAAGAAATATTAATACACTTCCTTTGACTGATATAAAGTACTTAACACATGATCTACAAATAAAAAGTACTTAACACATGCATGCTTACTGGCTAGCTAGTATTCTTAATGTAATGTGTGCGTATATATTAATAATCCATCAATATGGTCCATAAAATATCATCATCTCTCTTGTTCTTAAAAAAAATTGAAAGATTAAATTGATGGATTAATAATAGTTTAAACATTTAATATATTTGATAGTTCAAAGATTGAATTGAAGATAGAGTGATAATTCACAACTACTACATTAAAGATTTATTCTTTTTTAATCTAATGCCAACTAATTGCATCTCTCTATCTCTCTTTTCTTTCCTACTAGCAACTCCAATGGTGAACTTCACTTAGAGTTATTTTGTGGGTCCCATTAAGCCACGTCATTTTAAAATAACTCATTAATTTTTTACTCCAATGGTGCAACTCTAAAATACTCATATTGGGTCCCATAATTTTACCTCATATACTACATCTATTTAATTGCCTCAAAGAAAAATAATATTATTTTAATGATGAACTTTCAAAATACTGTGTCTTCATGATGGAACTCATCTCCACCTGGCGCACTTGCTTTCCCACTTGAAGACAAAAACAACTTGCCTTCTCACTTTACACCTGGCGGACTAGCATGAAAAACCTCCCACTGGAGGTGCTCTAAAAGGGAGTTTCTATGGTACATCCCTTGGTTGGAATGTAGTGGTGCAGTCCAAACCTTTAACCAATAGAATCCAATTTAATTGCCACATCATCTAAGGTGCATGGTGAGTCCTATTTTACTTTTGTTTTATTGCATATGAGTCCTCCATCAAATAAAAATTACAAATTAAAAACATTTTTAATTTAAATCTAAAATCATAAATCATTTACAAATTTTATTTATCATTTACAGATTTTATTTATCACAAATTAAAATTGAAATTAAAATTTAAAAAACCCTAATTCCCAAATTCTCAATCAAGTTCGTCCCTCTTCAGCCTCCAAATTCGTCGTCCTCCAAATTCGTCGTCCTCCATTTTCTTCGTCCTCCAAATTCTTCCAACTTCTTCGTCCTCCATGTTATTCTTCTTCTTCTTCCTCTCAATCTTCGTCATCCATCTTCTTATTCTGCCCTCTCGCAGACTTCATTTCATTCGTTGCACTTCTTCATTGATATCAACATTTCATTCCCGTGTTCGTTGTACTATGGTTCAAAGCACGCCATTAACATCGTCGTGAACTTCACAGGTAAATCTTAATATATTTTACCCTCGGAAATTATTGAATTGGGGTTTAAAACTTTAATTGAAGTTGATTTAAATTGTCAATTTGATTTGGATTGGAAGATATTTAAGTAATATTCATTCAATTAATACTTATTGTTTGATTTGATTTGTGAATTTATATGTTGACACTGTGTTAGGGTTGGGAATTAAGGTTTCATTTGAATTGGGAATTAGGTTTTCATTTGGAAGCAATTGAAGATTTATTTGAGTTGGGATCAGATTAGGGTTGTAGTATATATTTTGGATTAATGATTTCAATTCTTACTCAGATAGTATGGGATTGGGGATTTAAATTTGTATTTATCAAACTGTTAAATTCTGATTGTCAATTTGATTTGGATTGGAGATATTTAAGTAATATTCATTCAATTAATACTTATTGTTTGATTTGATTTGTGAATTTATATGTTGACACTGTGTTAGGGTTGGGAATTAAGGTTTCATTTGAATTGGGAATTAGGTTTTCATTTTAATTGGGGAACAGGGTTTGTATGTTATCAAAATCTTAAATTCTGAATTTGATGTCATTTTTGTTGGGGATTAGGGTTTGTATTTCATTTTGAGTTGTGAAATTAGATTGTCATAGTAGTGTGCTATTCTGAATTATTTGATCATATATTGTTCATATCTTATGCAGTTAAGTAAATGGATGGCACTATATCAAATCTGATCCCAACTGAGGAATCCTGTGTTATCAGGTTATCAGGACAGAAAGGAAATGAAGGACCTAACAACAATTGACTTGTTTGAACTGGAGTACAGACAATGGATAACGGCTAGAAGGGTAAAAAAATTGAGTTTAATAATGTAAACTTTTTAGTGAATGATCTGTATTATAGTTGAATAATTACTAGTACATTAACTTTTAGTTGATGATATGAAGCCATTGCTATATTTTAGCCAATGCTCAGTGTTATAGTTGAATAATCTATAGTACATTAAGCTGTAGTCCATACCTGAATAATGTAATGTTTTGAGTTGAATAATGCAATGTAATTACTACATTAAAACGTACTACATTAACGTACAGAATCTTTTGATATGGTATGATTTTTGCAATGTAATTACAAAGATGTAACTTTTATACAAATTCCAATTACTTACTTTTAAAGGTTGTTCCAAGCTTACCTTAACTTTTGATAGGAAATGAGAAACTTGCAAGTTTTTGAATCTGTTCAATGTACGTTAACTTTTCAATGTACCTTATGTGAAAGATGTAACAATTTATAAGTGATGTAAGTTATCATCATGATAGGTAGGTTTTGGTAACCTATCATGAGGAAGATCCAACTTTTATAAGACAATCCGGTATAATTAGATTTGAGGAATACATGGAAAATGTCTAGTTTACTTCCAAATTCTGATACAAGAAGGTAGCATATGTATGTTTATAAGTTGATAATTACAGAAACTCAAGTTTTATTCCAATTTTGAAACAGGTTATATGAATATGCATGAAGCATGGTAATTGGACATAAAGTCACAAATGTGAAGGTGAAGGTGAATGAGGTACGTTTTTAGTATACAAAAATTAAAATGTAATGTGTATTTGGTGTGTATATAACATATATATAATGTTTTGAAATTTGTATGAAACAAACAAATAACTCAAAGTAGTAATCTAATAGTAACAATAACATGACAATGTGTGAAAAGACATAGCATCAGATAGCAACAGCTTAACAGAAACATATAATAAAACTTCATCATATAATTAAACAAATTAATGTAAGATTATCCAAAATAACACCTTAAGAGCATTGTTCTGAGTGCTCAAAACATGGTCAATTCTCAAAACACGCAGCAAATTAAAGTACCAAAAGACTAATATTGGGCAAATACAACCCACTGATTATCCCAAATTAAAACAGTAAATTAAAGTACCAAAAGATCATATTGGGCAAATACAACCCACTGATTATCCAAAATAAAACAGGCAAAATAAACCAGAATATCCAAAATAAAACTTAAAAGTTCAAACATTATCCCATAGTCTAAGAACCTAACTTCAATCTTCATACATTAACCAAAGCCTTCCTTTTCCTTTCCATATCAGACCAGTAACGTGCAGCCTTTGTCAACAGTGGTTTTAACAACACATTATTAGATGAATGACAAAGATATAGAGCAAGCTTGAGCCTAGTTGCAGTGACAACCTACATATAATGGAAAAACAGTGGATGAATTAGAAATTTCCTTAGATGGGAAATGTTTTACAAATAATGGTGATATTAATTGTACTTACAGTTATGTTTTCATAGTTGCTACTGAATGGACATTCAATCATCCATTTAGAAACCCACAATCCACAATCATTCCTATGATTTTAAATAAAACTGCATTAGAGTCACAATAATAGGTAGTTTCAGTAAAATAATCAATAGGGATAAGGTTTAAGAATACTTACAATCCGGGTCTCTGCTGTGGGAGGCGACTTGGTTGAACAATGGTGAAGTTTGTGATTAGGTTATCATGACCAATTAAATTCATTAGTTTATAAGAATGATCAAACAGGATTTCCTCAAGCTTCACTTGCTGTGACAATAGTAAATAGAAAATTTGAATTAGCAAACCATTCTATATAATTTGACTGTAAAAGTAAGTATAGATCAAATGCATACCATTCTGATAATTGAATGACGCCTAGGATGATGTGTTTCTTCAGAAGGTGCAGAGTCCAACCAGTAACATTTTCTTTCATTAAAATCAACAACCAGCAAAAACCAATGTGATCCTTGGTCATTCATAGGAATAAAAATCTGTAGTCAAATAAATCTATATTAATTGGCATGAAGTGATTTTTCAAATTGGAATCAACTAACATGTGTTGATATATGTTGTTATTATTATCACTCAAATCAGCTTTTATATGACACTCACCTTTGAAACAACAGAATTTGTTGGCATGAAGTTTTTTTGATATCTGCGCCTGATATAATCAACTTTGTACTTTTCATCCAGACAATATTGCTTAAAACATCATGTGGTTTAAGTCAGTAATCATTACTCAACTAATGTTAATGTGATATAAATCAATGTTAGTTGTGTAATTACCGCAAATTGTGTAGGCATGTACCAAACAGATTTTCGTTTTCCTAACGAATCAATCAACCAATTGCTTCGTGCAACAACGAGATTGATAATCTGTATAGCAAAAAAAAAAAACAATGTTATATCAAAATTTATTTCACTTTAATGTGTATAGCCAAATAATTACAATGTGAGATCAAAATATAACCTCAGAGTCCACAGCAGTCTTAGGCATTAACGACTTCAATGCTTTCCTGTCCCCAAAAACATCTGATGTAGATTTTATAATAACCTCATCACTGCAACAGGTAGATGTATGCATTGTTAGTTGTAATCAAATTAAATGGGCTAGATAAATTTACACTTAGATTTAGCAACATATATGAAAAACACATACCCATGTTTCTGCTCATCATCGCGCATAAAGACATACGCAGTAGTGTAAGCACAAATATCATTCAGATTCATTCTTGGTGTTGGCCTAAATGTCACAGGCATCCACTGTAATAAAATAAACGTGACAGAAAGATTCTTATTATTAATAAAATTCAGTGTTGTGTTATGTTTAAATAAATAATTAGTAACACTAACCTCAGGAATAGGAACTCCGGTGTTGAAACATTCATATCCCAGCTGTGTTGATGGATCGTGGTTTAATAGAAAATCATTGTCGTCCTCCTCCTCTGGCTGACAGAACAAAATTTTGTTAATCTTCTTATACTGATGATCTTCAAGCATTCCAGTCCACTCGTTGATATCCTTCAATTTAGGAGGTGCAGATGATGATCCCAACTGGTCACAAAGTTTTTTCTTGGCTGCTTTTGTTTCTGTAGCAGGGAATTGTTTTTTTTTCTTCTTTTCTTCTGGTTGCTTAGGGGTTGAAGTTGTTGAGTCACAATCTTTTGAATCTTCCTCGTCATTGCAGGCTTGGGTAGTAGTGTGGTGACTATTCAAACCATTTAACAAAATAAATCAACAAAAAATTTATAAACGGAAGTAGATAACATATAAATTGGCAAAAAAAACAAAAAAGTTTTGGAAATGAAGTAGCTAACATATAAATTGGCAAATAAAACAGTAAACCTTGCACAAATATTGAACTTTACAAGTAACTTTATACATTTGTTGAATATCATTATAGAATCACACATGCATATAAGTTAAGTGGCTGTTTGGTTATAGTTGAGTGAACTTTTAAAATAGATCTGATTATATTTAGTTGAGTGAATGTTTGGTGATGCATTTTTTGAAATAATCTTTGTTATAAATTAGTTGAAAATCATCATAGTTTCATACACAAACACATATCATATAAGTTACTGTTTGGTTATGCAATTTGAAGTAACTTTGTACATAAATTTTAAAATAAATCATCAGACTATGGCACCAACACAGTTTGTTTTCATGCGTGTTGACAGTAAAAAATGACTCAATACCTGGATGATATGGAAATAACCTCAGTTATCAATTTCTTTTTTCTAGTCTCAGAATACTGCTCACAATCATGTACAGATTGCTGCTTAGTTTTAGTCTTCTCAATGGTAGTGTTTGTAGTAGTGGTGTTCTCAATTTGTTTTCCCCTCTTAATGGATTTTCCTTTTCTTTCAGGCATGGTGCGTTTTTGGCCAGGACTCTGTGGATCCTTCACTGTTTACTGTTTGATGGGTGGTGAAGTTGTAAAATTTGGAGCTTGGACGGTTTGTGTCCTTAATGCTTAGTTACCGTGTGGTATGAGGTTAGGTTAGCTTAGCAAAACAGAAAGCACAATCAGCTTTGATATGGTTAGTTCTTGGAAGTTGTATCTAGGTTTGTAGGTATTAGTGGTAATTATTAGCATGTTGTCTAGAAGGCCAAACATCAACTAATATTTGGTGTGCTCAAAGTAATGTAAAGGTGGCTTGTGGTGCAACACCCAAGATATGTAATAAAAATCAGATATCTTTTTTCATTTTCGTATTTAATGATTTTATGCAATTTTTTTTTTCGAAATGGAATACAAATTTTTATTCAGTCTGAATTTTTTAAATTTGAATCTACAATATTTTTCGTAAATTCATAAATTATTCTTTTTATGTAATAAATTTTAAAAAAAATATTTTATAATGGTAGTAACTAACTTTTTTAAATTTAATTAGTAAATATTTAATTTTTAATTTTAAAACATGAAAATATTTAGTTTGTAAAAATACTAATCAGATAACATTTAATACATTGAACAGTAAATTTAAATTTTGATAATAATGATATTTAAATTCCAAATTTAGGGTGATTATGTTAGACTATTTGGCTACCACTTAGAAGGGGGGGTTGAATAAGTGGCCCCTTTTAAACAATGTCGATTTTAAAAAAATATTTCGTTTAAAAGGAATGCGCGGAAGCACCACCGGATCGGTAGTCTCTTTGCACCCGATTGATCACTGAAAAGGTAGTATAGCCTTGAACGTATGAAAAGACTTAGAAATGTTTGTGTGCAAAATACTCAAGTTAAACTATTCACTTAAAACAGCCCAAGCAAGTTATTAGGTATATGAATCTAATCCAATCACAATCAAGATGAGTATCAATTGAATTTCGGTGCACACGTACGAACACGAAAATTCAATTGATTCAAAATTAAAACAATTGCGTAAAGTAAAAGATTAGGAGAGAAAGACACAAGAGATTGATTAGGGAGTTCCCCGGCTTTCGTGTCGTCCTCGCGGTCGGCCGGGTACGTCTCCCCCCAAATAACCAAACGGGTTATTTGAACGTATATCGATTAAAAATGATGAACACAAGTGCACAATTTATAATCGACTCTAATAACCCTATATTGAATCAAAAGTAAACTATGCGAATAAACCTCAACAACAAACGAAGCTTCGCCCTCTGATTCCAACGATCCTACCCGTGCGAAGATCCTCGCAACGATCGTCCAGCCGAATCCTTCGCTTCTTCGTCATTGATCCTTCAAGATATCGCACAATCTTGAACCCTAGAGAGAAACCCAATCCTTCTTCACAAACCAACTCGATCACGTCTCTGATTCACCGCAAGCCGTATCGAACGTTATCGATCAAATGTGCAATCTCTATTCGAATGATCCCATACTCAATCTTCAATTAATTGCAACTTGATGGAAGATGATGATCTTGTGAAGAATAACTCTTTGATCCAAATTTTTCACCCAATTTGAATCCAAAGTGTTTTTCAAAGCTCTTTCACTTTCTCACAGGTTCTCTCTTGCTTACAATAACAAAGCACATTG
This sequence comes from Trifolium repens, assembly GCA_030408175.1. Classification (NCBI taxonomy): domain Eukaryota; kingdom Viridiplantae; phylum Streptophyta; class Magnoliopsida; order Fabales; family Fabaceae; genus Trifolium; species Trifolium repens. Next base: position 15,697,719 of record CP125839.1, on the reverse strand, counting down.
CTATTTATAGAGAAAATAGAATTGAGCAAATTTAGGCAAAACTTAACATACGTGTATCGATACAAATGTTGGTTTGTATCGATACAAACCCTTTGACCAGCGTTTAAATGTGAAAATTTGACCTATGTATCGATACAAACACGTGTGTGTATCGATACATACATCAGTTTCTTGAAATCTTGACTGAGAGATATAGGTGTGTATCGATACATGCAAGCATGATTCGATACACAGGTGACTCTCTGCCTCTGAGAGACCACTTTTGTATCGATACAAGTGATATATGTATCGATACAAATTGCACAAAATCAGTCTGAAGTAATTTCAGGACATTTGTATCGATACACATGTATATGTATCGATACATAATACCTAAAAATCAATTTTCCAAAGTTTAAAAATAGTTTTTCGCTGTCAAGTCATTTGTAATGTTGCCAAAATATGTTCTACTCTATCTTCATGTGTTTTGACAATTATTAAAACATGAGGGTGAACTGGTGTACTTACATTCTCCCTCTTTTTGATAATTGTCAAAACTTTGCATAAGCTAACTAAGCCTATACCTAATATGCAAATAAAATAGCAATATGTATACAGACGCAATTACACCCACGCTAACAATAAGCACGCTCCCCCTGAGTTGATGCCATAATGTGTTGAGTTGATGCCATAATGCGTTTGCTATTTGTTGATAGTATTCGAGAATCTTTAGCTATTCATCCTTAGCTTGTGCAATACAAATCTCTCCCCCTTTGACAATATCAAAAAGAAGAAGAGAGCTCATTAGAAGTATCAAGTTCAAACAATTTTAACCATAGTCATATCGTGCACTTACATTTGTCGAAATGCACTATATGATGAAAGTTCCTAATCAAAATAATTACATACAAAGATATGCCAAAATATATCAATGACGAATACTAAATATCATGATAAACATGGAATGTAGAATAACAAACCAAAACCAACTCATGAATATTGTAACACTTCGACACTTTAATTAAGTAACATATCCAAATATGGGACGAAATAAACAAAGCAATGCAACAAATGCATAATTTCATGTTGCCATATCATATTATAACGATGTTCATGAAGAAATGAAATACTTATAGCATTTATGCAACATGTTAGACTATAGACACATTAACAATATTTCACACATTGCCATTTGATACATATGGACTTCAAGAATTATTACTTATCTTAAAGCAAAATTTTTGGAAATGAGCAAACATATGAATGTATTGAAATGCACTATTATGGTATGTTGATAATTGAAAAGACTTCACATAGGCATAAGCTTGTAAGGTTGAAGAAGAGAAGATAGATATGATACTATTTAACCTTGTACCGTAGGGTGTTGATGCACTTTCCTTTGTATAAAACTCCAAGGTGCCAAGAAGTATGACATGTATATAAAGTGCATGCTTGATGTATGTTATTCTAGGTTAGAGATATCTAGGATCCCTAATTCCCCGCGAATATAGATAAAGGGATCCGTTGCAAGTGGCTTTGTAAAGATATCCGCAAGTTGGTTTTTCGATTCCACATGCTCAAAAATAACATCCCCTTTTTCTACATGATCGCGAAGAAAGTGATGCCTAATCTCTATATGCTTAGCCCTTGAATGCAACACGGAGTTCTTTGTGAGGTTTATGGCGCTAGTGTTGTCACACATGATTGGAACACATTGTAGTTTTAAATCGTAGTCGAGAAGTTGTTGTTTTAACCAAAGTATTTGGGAACAACAACTTCCGGCCGCAACGTATTCCGCCTCGGCGGTTGATAAAGCAACCGATACTTGCTTTTTGCTATGCCAACTTACCAAGCTATTACAAAATAGGTGACATGTTCCACTAGTACTCTTCCTATCCAACTTGCAACCGGCAAAGTCGGAATCGGAGTAACCTACCAAAGAACAATCATTCCCCTTAGAGTACCGTAAGCCAAAGTTTGATGTTCCTTTCAAGTATTTTTAAATCCTTTTTACGGCTTTTAGGTGTGATTCTTTGGGGCATGATTGATACCTTGCATACATGCAAACACTAAACATAATATCTGGCCTAGATGCCGTTAAGTAGAGTAAGGATCCGATTATACCTCTATATTTTGTAATTTCCACATCTTTACCTTCTTCATCTTTGCTTAACGCGCATGTTGATGCCATGGGAGTTTCCATATGTTTTGAATCCGTCATCCCAAACTTCTTAAGCAATTCAAGGCAATATTTAGTTTGATATATAAAAGTTCTTTCTTCTAGTTGCTTGATTTGTAATCCCAAGAAGTAGGTTAGTTCACCCATCATGCTCATCTCAAATTCACCTTGCATAAGACTAGAAAAGCTCTTGACAAGAGATGGGTTAGTGGAACCAAAAATGATATCATCAACATAAATTTGAACCAATAAGACGTCTTTGCCCTTACGTTTAATGAAGAGTGTAGTGTCAACCTTTCCCCTTTAATATCCGTTTTTAATTAAGAACTTGCTAAGTCTATCATACCAAGCTCTAGGAGCTTGCTTAAGGCCATATAGAGCTCTTTTTAATTTGAAAACATAGTCCAGATGTTCGTGATTTTTAAAACCGGGTGGTTGTTTGACATACACTTCTTCATTTATGTATCCATTTAGGAAGGCACTCTTAACGTCCATTTGGTATAACTTGAAGTTCATGTTGCATGCATAAGCTAATAAAAGTCTAATGGCCTCGAGGCGAGCTACCGGAGCATAAGTCTCCTCATAATCAATGCCCTCCTCTTGGTTGTAGCCTTGAGCTACCAACCGTGCCTTGTTCCTAACAATAACACCGTTTTCATCGAGTTTATTCCTAAAAACCCAACGTGTCCCAATCACTTGATGACTTGGAGGAGGTGGTACTAAATCCCACACATCATTTCTTTTAAATTGATTTAGTTCTTCTTGCATTGCAAGAATCCAATGTTCATCAAGTAATGCGGTTTTTGAGTTTTTAGGTTCAACTTGTGAAACAAATGCATAATGAAAACAAAAGTTACTTATTTGAGATCGAGTAGCCACTCCCTTTGAGAGATCGCCTAAGACTTTGTCAATGGGATGGTTCTTTAGAGTACGCCATTCCTTTGCAAGACCGGCTCCTCTTTGCATGTGATGATTCTTTGATGAAGAAGATCCTCCATCATCTTTGTCTTCATTGGATGGTGACGGCTTATCGTCCTTTTCTTTCGGAGCTTCCGTTGAGGGTTGATCACTTCCAACAACATTGTTATCCTTTAAAATGTCCGTTGTGTCGACACCTACACCAATAGAATCACCTTCCCCGTTTTCTTCCGGAAAAATCTCATCAAAGTATACATGAACCGATTCTTCAATAATTTGTAACCTCTTATTGTATACTATATATGCCTTGCTAGATAATGAATAACCTAAGAAAATGCCTTCATCCGCTTTTGGATCAAATTGGCCAAGATTCTCCTTTCCATTATTTAAAATAAAGCATTTGCATCCGAAAGAGCGCAAATGACTAAGGTTAGGTTTTCTACCTTTAAGTATTTCATAGGGAGTTTTGTCCAAAATAGGTCGAATGATTGCCCTATTTAGAACATAACTCGCGGTGCTTATCGCATCCGCCCAAAAATACTTAGGAAGACCACTTAACATAGTCCTAGCTAACTCTTCTAGAGTACGATTTTTCCTCTCCACTACTCCATTTTGTTGTGGTGTACGTTGAGCCGAAAAATTGTGTTCAATGCCATGTTTAGAGCAAAACTTTTCAAACTTATGATTTTCAAATTCGCCTCCATGATCACTCCTAATAGAAATGATCTTAAGGTCTAGCTTATTTTGAATCATCTTAGCAAATTGTTTAAAAGCGGACAAGGTATCGCTTTTACTAGATAAGAATAATGTCCAACAAAATCTTGAGTAATCATCTACAATCACAAGTCCATAGTAATTACCACCAAAGCTTTTGGTCCTTGATGGTCCAAAAAGATCCATATGGATTAACTCTAAAGGCTTAGTAGTTGAAATGAACTTTTTAGATTTGAAAGAAGCCTTAGTTTGTTTACCCATTTGGCATGCATTGCACAAGTGATCTTTTGAAAAACGTATTTTAGGTAGACCGATTACAAGATCTTTAGAAGCTATCTTATTTAGTAAATCGAAATTAAGATGTGCCATTCTTCTATGCCACAACCAAGATTCATCGTTCTTGGTTATGAGACACTTAGCACCACTTAGGCAATTATCATCTAGGTCTAACATGTATACATTTCCATGCCTAATAGCCTTAAGAATCACATTCTTGTCTTTGTTACTTTCGATTGTGCAAAAGGTTGGTTTAAAATTGATTATGAACCCTTTATCACAAAGCTTAGCAACACTCAACAAGTTGTGCTTAAGGTTATCCACAAGTACAACATTAGATATGGTTATAGTAGAGGGATTACCGATAGTACCTACACCAAGAATAGTGCCCTTATTGTTGTCTCCATAGGTGACATAGCCTTTCTCCTTTGCTTTGAACTCAATAAAAAGCGAGGCATCACCCGTCATGTGCCTTGAACATCCACTGTCTAGAAACCATCTCCTTTCTAGAATATCAAGGCACTTTTCCTACAACATTTAAACATAGGAGGGAGGTACCCAATTTTCATTGGGTCCTAATTGGTGAGGCAAATAAGTTTTGTTGAGTTTTGGCATCCATTGCAATACGCCCTTAGGTACCAACAATTTCCTAGCTTTACATTTTGCAATGGTATGGCCTTTACAACAACAATAATGACAAGTGATATGTGAGTCACTCTTCTTTTGATCCATTTTGAAACTTTTAGAATTTTTGCTTTTGACTTTCAAAGTGTTTTGAAAATGTTTTGGATCAACTTGATGAGAGACTCTAGGTTTTGATGAATTTTCCACTTTGTCCTTGAGAGTCTTAATATTTTTTGACAAAGTGATACAATTATCACAACCAACTATATCACTATTATTATGACTTGCATTTGACCTCTCTAATAATGATACCTTGAAAGCTTTCAACTCTTCTTCCGTTTCGGAAACTTTCTTTTCAAGAGCTTTGTTAACTTTTATAATTTCTTTTAATCGTTTGAAAGCTTTCCTAGTTTCACTACATAGGTCCTCAAACGCATTTTGAAAATCATGATATTCTAACGAAGTATATGAGCCAGAGGGGTTTTGGTTTACCTTTTTGGGAGCTTTATCCTTCTTTTTGTGGTGATGAGTTGTGAAGCATACATTAGCCACTTCGCTTTCATCACTTGAACTAGAGCTTGATGATGAATGAGATGAAGAACTACTACTCTCCCATGCAACATAAGCTTTCTTTCCTTTGCTCCTCCCTTTATTTGAAGATGACTCCTTTTCTTTTCTTTTGAGATTAGGGCAATCCGGCTTGTAGTGACCAACTTGGCCGCACTCATAGCATATCCCTTTCTTGGAGTACCTAGCATCTTCATTTTTCCGGCGGTAACCACAATCTTTCCGAAACTTCTTAAGATTGTCATCGGAATGTCTTATCCCATTCTTTCTCACATATCTATTATAGCGTCGAACGAAGAGCCCCATTTCCTCATCATCGGAATCGTCTTCGCTTGAGCTACTCTCCACTTGCTCAACCTTTTTGGACTTGGATTTGGAGGCCTTTAGAGCAATGGACCTCTTATCATTTTCTTTTTCCTTTTCATTGTGTTTCTCCTTTTTCTCACCTTTCTCATGCTTTTCCAACAAATTAAGCACTTGTTCATGTTCCGTTAGCTTACCAAACAAGGTTGTGAGACTCAAAGTTGTAAGATCATTCGCTTCTTTGATTGCGGTGACCTTTGGTTGCCATGACCTATTAAGACATCTCAAAATCTTATTAGTAGCATCTTGATTTGTGATTGGTTTACCTAGACCATGTAACTTGTTGGTAATTTTTACAAATCTTTGTTGCATATCCGCAATGGTTTCACCATCTTGCATATGAAACAATTCGAACTCTTGAGTTAAGGTGTTTATCTTGGATATTTTGACTTCATTAGTACCCTCAAAATGAGTATCTAATGTATCCCACATTTCTTTGGCCGTTGAGCAATGCGACACATGATAAAATTGTTCAATCCCAAGGGATGAAATAAGTATGTTTTGTGCCTTTGCATCGTAATTGACCTTTTTCTTATCATCCTCCGTCCATTGTGCCATAGGCTTATTGGTGACAATGCCATTAGGATCGGTGTTTGTCGGAACAAACGGACCGTTCTCAATAGCATTCCACACTTCACCATCAAAAGAATTGATGTGTATGCGCATACTACTTTTCCAATAATCAAAATGATCTCCATTGAATATAGGTGCCCTATTATAAGCCCCTTTAGGTGCAAAAGCCATGTTTTCTAATAATTGGCACAATCCACCGAATTTTGTGAACAAAATTGAACCGGGATCGTGATACCACATGTTAGACTACTTGGCTACCACTTAGAAGGGGGGGTTGAATAAGTGGCCCCTTTTAAACAATGTCGATTTTAAAAAAATATTTCGTTTAAAAGGAATGCGCGGAAGCACCACCGGATCGGTAGTCTCTTTGCACCCGATTGATCACTGAAAAGGTAGTATAGCCTTGAACGTATGAAAAGACTTAGAAATGTTCGTGTGCAAAATACTCAAGTTAAACTATTCACTTAAAACAGCCCAAGCAAGTTATTAGGTATATGAATCTAATCCAATCACAATCAAGATGAGTATCAATTGAATTTCGGTGCACACGTACGAACACGAAAATTCAATTGATTCAAAATTAAAACAATTGCGTAAAGTAAAAGATTAGGAGAGAAAGACACAGGAGATTGATTAGGGAGTTCCCCGGCTTTCGTGTCGTCCTCGCGGTCGGCCGGGTACGTCTCATCCCAAATAACCAAACGGGTTATTTGAGCGTATATCGATTAAAAATGATGAACACAAGTGCACAATTTACAATCGACTCTAATAACCCTATATTGAATCAAAAGTAAACTATGCGAATAAACCTCAACAACAAACGAAGCTTCGCCCTCTGATTCCAACGATCCTACCCATGCGAAGATCCTCGCAACGATCGTCCAGCCGAGTCCTTCGCTTCTTCGTCGTTGATCCTTCAAGATATCGCACAATCTTGAACCCTAGAGAGAAACCCAATCCTTCTTCACAAACCAACTCGATCACGTCTCTGATTCACCGCAAGCCGTATCGAACGTTATCGATCAAATGTGCAATCTCTATTCGAATGATCCCATACTCAATCTTCAATTAATTGCAACTTGATGAAAGATGATGATCTTGTGAAGAATAACTCTTTGATCCAAATTTTTCACCCAATTTGAATCCAAAGTGTTTTTCAAAGCTCTTTCACTTTCTCACAGGTTCTCTCTTGCTTACAATAACAAAGCACATTGCTATTTATAGAGAAAATAGAATTGAGCAAATTTAGGCAAAACTTAACATACGTGTTTCGATACAAATGATGGTTTGTATCGATACAAACCATTTGACCAGCGTTCAAATGTGAAAATTTGACCTATGTATCGATACAAACACGTGTGTGTATCGATACATACATCAGTTTCTTGAAATCTTAACTGATATGTATCGAAGCATGCAAGCATGATTCGATACATCATGCACTCTCTGGTTTTCTGAGAGATATAGGTGTGTATTGATACATGCAAGCATGATTCGATACACAGGTGACTCTCTGCCTCTGAGAGACCACTTTGGTATCGATACAAGTGATATATGTATCGATACAAATTGCACAAAATCAGTCTGAAGTAATTTCAGGACATTTGTATCGATACACATGTATATGTATCGATACATAATACCTAAAAATCAATTTTCCAAAGTTTAAAAATAGTTTTTCACTGTCAAGTCATTTGTAATGTTGCCAAAATATGTTCTACTCTATCTTCATGTGTTTTGACAATTATTAAAACATGAGGGTGAACTGGTGTACTTACAGATTAGTCCTTAATTGAAACCAGAGTTTACTTATAACAACATCAAAATTACATAATTTATAGAACAAAGTTTAATATGTTGGATTACATAGTAGACTAACAAAACAAACTAATAGTTATCATAAACTTAGAAAACAACCATGTTCTAATCAAAATTAACAACATACAACCCAATCAATCGACCCCTTCATCACTAACTTCACGACAACTTCGTCACCCAAATCAAATAGTTTTCATGGATACTGCACATATTCATTCGTAGACGGTCTCCTGCATGAAACCCACTTTTTCCAGCAAACTCACTCCAACCCCTCTCTATCCTAACCACAAACGGATCATATTGGTAGCGCAAGAGTAAGGGTGTAAGTCACAGATTTTCGCAGACCTCGAGAGTCTGTATGCCAAGTTGGGAATGTTGGAGGATAAATTCTGTTCATGTCAGGAATGATATGGAAGTAATTACTAGTTCCCAAGTTATTAGTTCCCAAGTATTTGAAGAAGATAGCATGATGACCTTCAAACTTGTAATGTGCCCTTAGCGTCATCCATCCATTTGTTATTCTGGGGACATCATCATCATTATTGAATTCCACCCTTAGTTGAAGACCGGCAGAATCAAACAAGCGCCAATACCGTCCCAATTCAGTTTTGAATTCTTCATAAAAATGTGGTTCAATCTCACCCTCAACCTAACATAACATCAGTAAACGTTAGTGAGTAAAACCCAAAGGCTATAATTACCCATAATTAATCAAAACCAACACATTAGCATTCATTTTGGCTGCGACACGAACAGAAATTAAAACCCCAAAACATAAAAAATTGTAAATTTGAATCCAGTATTTTTTTTTTAAATCAGGTGATTCCAGTCATATTAATCAAAACCAACACATATCATTGAAATAGAAATTGTCCACAAAAGAAAAATGCTCTGTTTTTTACGTAACTTCATTGCTCTGTTTTTAACTTTCCTAAACAATAATCAAACGAGATATACCCAAACACATAAAAATAGGGTTTATTACCTCTCCGTCGACATGAACAGTAGAAAAATAACCCAAGCATGGTCGTTGAAGTACTTCACCAACAGTTTCAACCATTTTTGTGCGATTGAGTTTCGTTTTTGTGTGGTTAGAGAAATGGAGTTCAACTACAAAATTATGTTACTTCTTCGTTTGGCCTAAGTAGGTGTGAATAAATTTTTTGTATTAATGGATTCTGAGTTCATCAATCTTTTCATTCACGGTTGTGGTAGAAGTTATTAATGCTGTTTAGTAATGGCAATGAAACGATGTGAACATGATTACAGACAGTGTTAAGTTGGGTCTGTTAGAATTTGAAACGTTTAATTGAGTGTATATTGTACACAGTTACTACTTAATGCATTACCTATTTTGGACCGTCTGATCTATTTTGGTGGTCGATATTAAATAATGAACAATCTGTCCCAGTTGCAATAATCGTCCGATCAATTTATAGGCTCCTTATGCTAGTACACAGTGTCCATATGCGATGTAGTGAAAGTAGTGGATCCAGGAATCCTTTAATTATTAAATTTAATTGTTAATTTCTATATATAATTAGATATAATTTTAAATTATTATAAATTATTTATAATTTGTTAATCATTAAATAAATTTTTATATTTACTTCCCATAATTTCGAAATGTAGTCCTTAATTGAAAAGTTTCTAATATTCATTTTCACATTTTTCTTAATATTAGGTTTTAAATAATAGGGTTTATTTTTACTGTCTAAAACTTATGATTTTTAAATAAGTAATTATTATTTTTTATTTACAAATAATAAATAAGTATTTACTTAAAAACTTTATTCATATTAATCTCCGATTTCAATTAAGGATCATAAACCCTAAACTAACAGTTATACATATGAAGGTTTGTTTCGATTAAGGGCCAGTGACCTTTTCATCTTTTGTTAATGAATATTTCATTTTAAACAATGAAGGACGGATAATTCTAAACTTAGAATATTTTACAAAAGTATTCTCCGATTTCATTTAAGGACCGATTTCATTTAATTTTAAATAATTAATTTATTAATACTTAAAATATTTAGCCGAATTTTATGAATGTTTAATAAATTTAATTATATTGGTGACTTTTCAAAATTAATTAAATTGACGAAAATTAAATAAATCATTTAAAATTAAAAAAATGGGACATAATTCAAATGTGAAATTCAAAATCGAAACTAAGTGATTGTTCAAATTAGAAACGGTGTGATTGTTAATATTTAAAACATTGTCACTGGTTCAAAATTATTAATATAATAATCCAACATTTTCAACCATTGTCATTTTTCAATTTCAAAGTGGTGTGATTGTTCATATTCAAATCGGTGTCATTGTTCATATTCAAATCGGTGTCATTGTTCATGTTGACAAAAATGTATATATATATATATATATATATATATATATATATATGTGTGTGTATACACCAATACACACCCATACAATACATAACTCTTTATCTTTGGATAAAAGAATAAAAAAAACTCCCGAAATTCCTTAATATTATTTCGTTTTTTCTTTCATAAGTCATGGCATCACCTATAACATCAGATGGTGAAAAGAATGAAAGCAACTTATTAAGGGAAACTTCTATTGAATCACTTCCAGAACCAGTATTACATGACATTATTACCATTGTAGGATCTAATTCTGTTGCGGATCTTCACAGTTTTAAAATGTCTTCCAAATTCCATAGTGGAATTGCGAATGATAGCTATGTGTTGAACAAAGTTTCTTTTGATCGTTCACCTAATATCCAATTCCCATGGGAACCAAATGAAAATGCATTGGCATTTTTGAAACGTTGTGAAGAAAGTGGCAATCCTGAAGCATTGTGGAGTGAAGGTTTACGCGAATTCTTTAACTACCCAATTGGAAATTGGATGGGTCGTGAGAAATTAAAGATTGCTGCCGAAGGCGGATACAAGTTGGCAAATTATGCATACGGTTTGATAATGTTGTGTTCCGAAAATGATGAGTCAAGGATTGAAGGAATTAAACATCTGCGTTATTTGAGGATGAATCATTGTATTCTGCATTGTAGAAGGAGGATGACAGAAATTCAACATTATTTTTGGAGAAATAATGGGATGTTGGTTCGCAATCAAACTCTCGTGTGTAAATCAACTCCAGGTTGTGGGGGATGGCGATTAAAAAGAGGTAGATGAGGATTCATGGACGATGAAGACGATGACACAACAACGTGCGAAAATTGTAGATGGGATCACGAGTTGCAATTCTTTTATGGAATTTTTAGAATTCCATATATTGGATAGATTATTAAGTGTCTGTTAGGAATCGTTCATTATATTTACCATTCGAAACAATTATAGGTTTCTACTAATTTGTATTATCGTGTTAATCATTTATATTATTACTTAATATTTGTATCACAATTATTAGTTGTTATATTTTTTTTTTTTTTGAAAGTTAGTATTAGTTGTTATTTGTTCTAATCTTTGGCAAAATAAATAAGTTAAGTAAACCTATTTTTAAACAAAAAAAATTCCCAATTATCTTTACCAAAAAAAAATTACTCATATCCCAACAATATATCCACACGTGTAGTGTGAAATCCACTTTACCTTTTAACTCTTCTTCTTCTTCCTGACAACGGTTCAGTACTTAACTTTCAATAAGCAAATTTTCATCTCAACGGCAACCCTAAATTCCCAAATTAACTCGCCTCTCATTCCCTATCTACCTTAAAACCAGGTCGTTTTTTTGCCACAAATTGAGTCATGTCGTCGTCATCAGTTGCAAATGAACCAGCAATCGACATCCCATAACGTTAATCCTATGTTAACTTACGCAACATATTTGGTTTGTTTTAATAAAAATATTAATTTGAAACAACAGAATAACTAACCAAAGTTTGTTTCCTGTTCAGATCAGCAACAACTTTGGTTACTTCCTTCTTCCAATCCCACATGAAATTGATCCTACATCCACAATCATGCCCATGAGCGCTATGCAGTGTTACTTCTTCATCATCAGAGCTAATGATGATTGGGTCAGGCATCTTTTCAACTTTCACTGCCTTCTTCTTGTTGGTCCTAACTCAAAAAGAACAAACAACAACTCTTAATAAGTAAGAAATTAAATAACAATGTCATATTTGAATACAATCTTCAAAGTTTATTCCAAAATTGGTACTCAGATAACCAACAATAAATTCAAAACTAAATTCAAAACTAATTTTCAATAGAGCAATCCTAATCAAACAATATTCTACCATAAGAGTAAAACTAAGTAACTTCAAATTCCTAATTTGACATGTGAAAATATTATTATCGAAAAGTTAGGGTTGGATACAACAACACCAACAACAACAGCGGCTGCATTAACAACAAAGTAAATCTAACAACGTCATTTTGTTTTTCAAATGGCGAAGAACACAAATAACAATCACGAAGTGGAAAATAAATTCCCAAATTAGATTCGAATCATATTGACTGAAACCTAAAATAAATCTAACAACGTCAACGAAACCCCATTTTACTTTATTAAAAATCGACATGCATTCACCATTGAAGCCATAAAGACTGATAAAGGTGGTTTAAGTAAGTATTTTTTCTAACGTCATCAACAAAAAATTGAAATCGATTAAACGGCAGATGAAAAATAGAAACAAAGAGAAACATAGATGAGAGGAAAAATGTTACGACGACGTTACCTGTGTTGAGAGGTCGAAGCCATGGTCGCTCGGATCTGAGGAGGATGACAGCTTCGTGGAGAAGGAGAAGTGAGTGTGAAAAAGTGAAAGGAAATGGCAAGAGTAAGGGTTCTAGGGAAGTGAACATATTTCTTCTGTGACTTGAGGTATGTAAGACCCAAGATTTCATTGTACAGTTTTCTAAAGAACTTTAGTGTCGGCTAAGTTTTTAGGGTTTTTGGTGAAGCGTTTTCATGAGTATTGTCGCGATACTAGGATTTTTGCTGAAATGGAGCCTGTTTTGTACTCGTGCGCTGGAAAGGCACAGACTTTTGGGTCGTAGTCCTCTTTTAAGTATGAGGAGATTTCTGTGAAGTCAGAATGACGAGTTTTAGATTATTCTTGTTTTTGGAAAAACGAGTAGGATTTTACCCGTTGTTGTAAAAATCTTACTGCGTCTGTTTTAAGTGAGGTTTCGGATGAGAGTTTTATATATCTGCGTGAGTTAGGATATGTCCTGAGATTAATTTTCTGAGGTATTGAAGAAAATTACAGTCGCGGAAAAAGATTCGGCGATAAGTTTTGGAATTGTTAAACGTTAGACGTTCTTTCCGTAGGTTTTATGTTTTTGTGATTTACGTTCGTCGCGTCGCGCGAGAGCTGAATACAAGACTTGTGGTGGATGATTTGATGATATCTTGTGACTTAATCATAAAGCAAATTGATCCAATGGCTAGGGTTTAAGCTTTGACTTTTGACTTTGATCCATTGGTGGATTGGCTATCAAGAGCTTTGTAAATAGTAAGGAGGTTCATGACTTGTGTACTTAGGAAAATCACAAACTTCACTCTCATTCTTTCTCTCTTCCACGTGAAACTCCATCACTTTCCAACCTTCACAAATTTTCCTTTCTTCACCATTTGTGTCCATTTCAAGCTTGGGAGCTTTGTGGAATAGTTGTAGAGAATCACTTGCTTAAGGTAACCATCTCTTCCTTTTCATTTCTGGTTGGTTAAAACTCTTGGAGTTATGAGTTTTAGTTTATGTTCATGAGATGAAAATGTTAGGAATTGATTCTTGTTTCATGAAAGTTGTTCATGAGAGCTTAGGAAGCATGCTAGGCTTTGTTATTTCAATTTTCCATGAGTTGGTGAAAAATCTCATGAGAAAAGTTAGGGTTTTGGTTGGTTTATGTATTGATCAATAACATGTGGCTAAGTTGTAAGGTTTTGAAAAGAAACGTTGTCTTTGAACCTTTGGGCAAAAGGGAAATGTGTTGTATGGTTTTGTTTTAGAAAATCCGATGAAAAATATTTTGTAGTTTATGAAAATATTTCCTAAGTGTTTTGAGTAGTGTTTTTGGGGTCAAAGTGGTTTAAAACTCTTGTGACATGTGGAGTTGCTTTTTACTTTGAAAACATGTTTGAAAATGATTACCGGTCGGTTAAGGCTCGTAATAAAACTTGTGCTTGGATTTGGTTTTGATTTTGGAAATGAAAATCAAATAACTTGCACTCGAAGCAACCAACGAGCTTTCGGAAATGAATTGCTTGCTTAAGAAAATGGTTTGCTTTTGTGCCTTGAAAAAGTGTTGGGAACTAATAGAATCAAACTAGGCTTGGGTGGGAAAAGGTGGTGTGAGTTGCTGTCTTTTGCTGTCATGACAGGTGCAACTCGCTGAGCGAGTGTTTACTCGCCAGGGCGAGTGTCACAGGTCTTGACAACACGCCAGGGCGAGCTCCAGAGCGAGCTAGACCAGTCCTCACTGCCTTCACTCGCCACCAACTCGCCAGGGCGAGCTCTGGGAGTTGAAATTTTGGATTCTGATTTCTAAACTTGGTTTTTAGCTTTCTAATCCCTTTTTATTAATTTATGGAAGTGGTGGGGATTGGAAACGAGTTTTTCGGGTACTCGGAAAGTACGTAACTTATAACGCAAGAAAACGGCCATTTTGCATTTCAAATTATTTAAGACTTTGGCCTATTGTTTTGGGTCCTAAAAATAGTACAGATAACTCATGGCGGTTGATCAATACGGTAGTTTTTGGTATGGTATCCGAAAGAGGGATTTTTCCTTAGGAACCTTTAGGTTTTTGGGGCTTTGGTGTAGTTTCAATACGATTGGTTAGGGAACAATGTATTGATTGTTGCGCTGCTTGTTTTAGGAAGCGCGTTGTGTTGTTTTGAACGTGTGTTGTTGACGGAAGCTTGCTGAGGTAAGGGCTCCACTTTATTTCCGTCTTTTCACTGGTTAATAACATGCTTGGTTATTTTCTGTGATGTGCTGTGTTGTGATTGGCATGTATGTATTATGTATTCTCGTGATGAGAAAGTGTTTACAATACGTGCGTTGTTTTACATATGATTGGAGATGTATGTATGAACATGTGGGTGAATACATATGATTGTAAATGTATGTATGTTTGTTATGTTTGGTTTACATATGCTAGAGAGGTATGTATTCATTGCATTAGCATATATGGGGAAGCGTATGCTCATGCATTCTGTAGTTGCGTGCCGGTGTGGTGATCGGGAGAGCCCACCTTAATGGTTTGTAGTGATCGGGAGAGCTACGAGATTTTTGTTGAGATCGATACGTAGTGATCGGGAGAGCTACAGGGTGTGGTGATCGGGAGAGCCCACTCTAATCCTTGTAGTGATCGGGAGAGCTACGGGATTCTATTGATACTTATGGTAGGGGTGTGGTGATCGGGAGAGCCCACTCTAATGGTTTGTAGTGATCGGGAGAGCTACGGGGTTTTCATTGATATTGTTAGTGGGTTGGACCTACGATTCCGGAGCTCATGCATCGTGGTAGCTAGGGTTAGTACCACGCATTGTAGAGGTTGCATTATAGGCTATGTGTGCATTGCTTATATGAACCCGTTGGTGGGAATTGCTTTGGTGGTTAAGAGCTTTCTCTTGTGTTTGTGGAATTATTGTTATGTGTACAATCTTTCGCACCGGTTATATATATACATACTATATATTTTGTGGTGACCCTTTCTTTCATTTGCGGGCTCATCCCACCCAGATGATGGGTTAGGTCGTGGTGACGACGTTGACAGTTCTAGGCCATAGTGGGCTCGTGTTGAAGCTGAGTATAGTTAGACTATGCGCCGGTGTGTTTTGTGCACCGTGCTTTTTGGTTAGCATAGGGTTTTCTAACTTGTTTGAATACTTAGACTTGGATTGTAATTATTCAGGAATACACTTTGCTTGTCGAAGCACCTTGGTAATGAGTTCTTTTGTATATTTGAATGCCGGCTCATTTGAAAAATATTCTATGCGCACTCTGAGTGTTAGTTGAAAAGGGAAAAAAAAATATATACTGCCTTTCAGACCCTTGAAAAACGGGTTGTTACAAGGTATAAAAGTCTCTCCATCAATGATGGTTTTGGGAAACGTTTATCTTTTGAGAACCAGTGGAAACGTTTAGGTTACCATGTTGTATTGTTTCAGAATTCAATTTTAAAAATTTTATATTTAAAAAAGTATCCTATTTTTTAAAAATAAATAAATTTTTAAGGAATCCGACCTAATCGTCTAATTTAAAATATAATAATGATTTTTCAAAGTCTAAGTAAGTAATTTCTAATTTAAAAAAATATTATTATTTTTTCAACTTAAAGTACTTATCTAAACTTATACCGAGGACCGATAAACCTAGACGTACGAAGGAGTACTATCCATTGAGTACCACCGACCTAATCGTCTAATTTAAAATATAACAATGATTTTTCAAAGTCTAAGTAAGTAATTTCTAATTTAAAAAACATTATTATTTTTTCAACTTAAAATAATGCAAGTACTTATCTAAACTTATTCCGAGGACCGATATACCTAGACGTAGTAATATCCGTTGAGTACCACCGACCTAATCGTCTAATTTAAAATATATCAATGATTTTCCAAAGTCTAAGTAAGTAATTTCTAATTTAAAAAAATATTATTTTTTCAACTTAAAGTACTTATCTAAATTTATACCGAGGACCGATAAACCTAGACGTACGAAGGAGTACTATCCATTGAGTACCACCGACCTAATCGTCTAATTTAAAATATAATAATGATTTTCCAAAGTCTAAGTAAGTAATTTCTAATTTAAAAAACATTATTATTTTTCAACTTAAAATAATGCAAGTACTTATCTAAACTTATTCCGAGGATCGATATACCTAGACGTAGTAATATCCGTTGAGTACCACCGACCTAATCGTCTAATTTAAAATATAACAATGATTTTCCAAAGTCTAAGTAAGTAATTTCTAATTTTAAAAACATTATTATTTTTTCAACTTAGAATAATGCAAGTACTTATCTAAACTTATTCCGAGGACCGATATACCTAGACGTAGTAATATCTGTTGAGTACCACCGACCTAATCGTCTAATTTAAAATATAATAATGATTTTCCAAAGTCTAAGTAAGTAATTTCTAATTTAAAAAACATTATTATTTTTTCAACTTAAAATAAAGCAAGTACTTATCTAAACTTATTCCGAGGATCGATATACCTAGACGTAGTAATATCCGTTGAGTACCACCGACCTAATCGTCTAATTTAAAATATAACAATGATTTTCCAAAGTCTAAGTAAGTAATTTCTAATTTTAAAAACATTATTATTTTTTCAACTTAAAATAATGCAAGTACTTATCTAAACTTACTCCGAGGACCGATTAACCTAGACATAGTACTATCCGTTGAGTACCACCGACCTAATCGTCTAATTTAAAAGATATTAATGATTTTCCAAAGTCTAAGTAAGTAATTTCTAATTTAAAAACATTATTATTTTTTCAACTTAAAATAATGCAAGTACTTATCTAAACTTATTCCGAGGATCGATATACCTAGACGTAGTAATATCCGTTGAGTACCACCGACCTAATCGTCTAATTTAAAATATAACAATGATTTTCCAAAGTCTAAGTAAGTAATTTCTAATTTTAAAAAAAAATATTATTTTTTCAACTAATAATAATGGAAGTACTTATCTAAACTTACTCCGAGGACCGATTAACCTAGACGTAGTACTATCCGTTGAGTACCACCGACCTAATCGTCTAATTTAAAAGATATTAATGATTTTCCAAAGTCTAAGTAAGTAATTTCTAATTTAAAAAACATTATTATTTTTTCAACTTAAAATAATGCAAGTACTTATCTAAACTTATTCTGAGGATCGATATACCTAGACGTAGTAATATCCGTTGAGTACCACCGACCTAATCGTCTAATTTAAAATATAACAATGATTTTCCAAAGTCTAAGTAAGTAATTTCTAATTTTAAAAAACATTATTATTTTCTCAACTAATAATAATGGAAGTACATATCTAAACTTACTCCGAGGACCGATTAACCTAGACGTAGTATTATCCGTTGAGTACCACCGACCTAATCGTCTAATTTAAAAGATATTAATGTTTTTCCAAATTTTTAGTACATAATTTTTAAATTTATATATTTTAATTTAAAAATCAAATATTTCTTTGGTGTTGAACATATGCCACTTCTATTACGTGTAATAAAAAAATTTTAAGTAAAATATTATAAACAAACACCAGCAGGTGTCGAACCCATGCCACTTCCGTGCATAACCAACTCTTAACCACCGCGCCAGATCAATTAATTTAATATTCTTTAACGCTTATACGTATAAATATAGTCATAATTTAAGTAACATTATTAATTGAACAGCCAAACTATGAGCCTGATTACACGCCCTGCTTTTTTTATTTTCTCGTTTCAATAACAAAAAGGTCACCTATGTTAACAGTAATATAACATGTTGACACAAACTAAAATTCAGTCTCAATGTAACAGAATTATCCAATCATAAACATTACAGAAACCAAATTATCATAAGCATTACATCTCAAAATTCAAATTCAATCACTTAGTACATTAAAACTTCTCATACATAATAAAACAATCAATCTTTTTTATCAGCAGAATTAATCACTTGTTGTAACAGACCAACATTCATTCCATATAATTGGTATCCAGGTTGTATGGGTGGTACATGTGGTACGTTCGTCGGTTGAATTATCGGATGTAAGTAAGGCATCATAGGTTGAAATCCATACATGGGAGTCAATTGTCCGACTGTACTTGTAACATCCATATGTGCTAGTGTTGACACATTAGCGCGACGATTTTGCCGTTGCATTGAGCATTTCTTTTGCTTTGGCATACTGCTTTCATTATTATCTATCGGTTGCTCACAACTTCTCTTTTTATTTTGCAAACTACTTTCACCACGATCTTTCGGTTGCTCTGAACATTTATTTTTCTTTTGCACACTACTTTCACAACGGTCTTCCGGTACCTCTGAATATCTGGTTTGAACACTATTTTCAGCATTGCAACTTTTGTTTCTCTTTTTCTCCTGTTCATAAAAATAAATAATAATTTTACTATAAATATAAAGACAATATATTTAATAATAATATTATATGAAATTACCGAACAAGTCCTCGCATTATGACTAGGACTGTTGCATTTTGTACAGCGCCTGACAGATTTTGCTTCATTCTTTCTTCTCTTTGGAGCACCTTTAACCTTAACCGGGACTGGATCACGAACATCTGACTTCTGTGTTCCAATAGGATCCTCCACACCGCAATATTTGTTTCTTAAATTCATGAGGTCCTCCATAATGTCCCCATACACACCGTCCTTTTTAGAAACTTCTTTGCAAAATGATGTCAACACAGAACAATATGCCCCGAAACGAGCAAGCTCAATCGAATCAGAATCAATTGAACCATTAACATCCGCCATGTTCAAATAAGCAATTTTGGCATCCTTGGTCCATCGCGACAATATCAAACTGCTATGAATGCGATCAACATGTTCTTCCTTCATCACATTAAAAATATGAGAACACGGAAGTCCTTTTGAATCAAACATCCGGCACGAACATTGGAATGTAACGCCATCGTAAATAACTGTTCTTTCATACTTATCCACACAATATTTAGTCAGTGTATAAAACTTTGTACCTCCAATTTCCTTCTTCTGCCTAACAATCAATTCACCAGCCTTCATGATTTCATCTTTCACATCTTGGAAAATTTGCGCTGTAAAAATTTCAGTGGCATGGCTCTCAATTTTTTTTAGTTGAGTTGTCAGCACAGGTTCTGAGAACTTTGATGTAAAGTCTGCAACAAGTTCGTTATTTCTATAGTTTCTCACAGCCTGCTCAAAATTATGCATAAATTCAAATATGCAGCCTTTCTTCCTTACATAACTCTTGATTATTGCATTTATTGCTTCACACTGAGACGTAGTTCTTAATCGTCCAAAAAACCTGTCACGCAGGTATGCAGTTGCCCATAATTTTTTGTTATCGTAGGTTTTCATAACCCATTGATGTCCTTCAACTCCAGTCTCTTTAATCATCTCAAACCAATACTCTTCAAATTCATCCTTTGAAAAATTGGAGAACATGTCTTTTTTAAATCCAGTCAAAAATTCTGAACTATTCTTCACCTTATCACCAGCATTCTTATTCAAATGCCACGCACATAAACGATGGGTCGAATCCGGGAAAACATGTTTTATAGCCTCCCTCATAGCCCCATCTCCATCTGTCACCACAGCTTTTGGGTGTTTCATTTCCATGCACTTCAAAAAACTGTTCAACACCCACTTATACGTCTCTGTGGTTTCATCCGATACCAACGCAGCGCCAAAAATTATTGTTTGTGAGTGGTGGTTAAAACCTGAAAATATAACCAACGGGTACTGGTATTTGTTCTTCTGGTATGTTGTGTCGAATGCAACCACATCTCCAAAACAGAAGTAGTCCGATCTACTGGTCCCATCAGCCCAAAACAGAGACTTCATCCGTTTATTACCGCTATCAACAGCATATTCACAAAAGAGCATATGATCAGTAGTTGACTTTGCATTAAGATAATGCAACGAAGCCGCAACATCACCATCTTTAATATTTTCACGCATCTTCTTATCAAAGTAATTGTACAGGTCTTTCTTCGTAAACCCAACATCAGCATATCCACCCTTCTGAGCAACCATGTACCCCATAATATGACACGTTCGAATTCCATGTGACTGCAGTCCATCAATCTGAGCTTTGTCTGCTTCAGAAATTTTACGATAGACCGGGTGTAAGTGCACATACCTAGATGGGGTTAACTCATGGTTATGAGTCTCTTCAAACACAGACACTACAAATTTACCCTTATTGGCTTTGTATGTCACACGAAACCTAGCATTGCAGTTAGAACGTGTCAAGCGTCGGTGCGCTCGTTTCCTATCCAGCTTACACAGGTGTTTCTTATCTCTTAAACCTTGTTTACTGCATACAAAACGCTTGTTTGTTATTATTTTAGTACCATCAGGCCCATTTTTCTTCTTATCATCACTTTTCCTAACAGAAAAACCTTTGCATTTACCATATTTGTAATAGAAATCATACGCCTCATCAATACTGCTAAATTCCAAAGCACGTATTTCTTCGGAAGTCATAGAATTAATACGTACCGTATTGCCTACAAATGCAGAATCATCAAATTCATTGGCATTGCCATCATCCTCGTCATCATCATCCTCATCCTCATCCTCATCATCATGATCATCATCACATTCATCATCATCCGACCCACCCTGCCCACTGGATACCGAATAGCTGGAATCTTCAACTTCATTAGTATCACCAGCAGTTGAATGAACATCATTCGAATCAGCATCAATAGATACATCGAATTCTACCATAGTGAACCTGACACACAACAATCCTAACCATCAATCAGAATACCTCCTAATTACATAATTAAAATGAAAGGTAACTAAGACTATGTACACTAGCAGGTAATTGAAGCATAAACCCTAATTCCCAAATTGAAATCAAATTAATTCTTTGTACACATCAAATTCTACCATAGTGAACCTGACACACAACAATCCTAACCATCAATCAGAATACCTCCTAATTACATCATTAAAATGAAAGGTAACTAAGACAATGTACAATATCACGTAATTAAAGCATAAACCCTAATTCCCAAATTTAAATCAAATTAATTCTTTGTACCAAATTACAAATAATTATAACAAACATTTTTGTTCCGTATTTACCTTAGCAACTGACTTTTCAATACGACCACGCGCAATTTTCTTTCCCAACCTCGCCGTAGAAATAAGGTTCTGTTCGTTCAACAATGGAGAAGGGCGATGATGTTTTGACTTCTGTTCTTTCAACAATTGCGAACGAAAACGACTATCTTGTGACTTTTGGTGATGTAGAAGTTGATAAGAACAAAAATGATGATGTTCAGAAAATCGTAAGAAGGAAAACGATGAACTTTGCTGGAAAAAAATAAGAACAGGTTCGTAGGAGGGAAGGGAGATTTTGTTGTTGTTTTTGATTTAATTTTAGTTTTAATTGATTTACAAAAAATAGTGTAAATATTGATTTAATTCATTTACAATAAAAACTAAAATTAAAAAAATTAACTAATTGGGGTATTTTTGGAACTTTTAATATCATAGGGACTTGGTGTAAATATAAAAAGATGTAAAGGTCCATGGTAAGTACCATACATGTGGTTTGTACTATATCATTCAAAGCTAGTCAAAGCTAGTCAAAATTAGTCAATACTGCATTCTCATTGGCCAGATTTGGAATGTATCACTACATTTTTACTAAGGGATGTACCATAGAATTTGCCGCTCTAAAATAGCCTAGGAATATTTACCTTGTCCTATTCACCTTTTATGGTTTTTAAGTTCTAATTACAATAGCTTTTTCATAATAAAAATTAAATCCTTCGCCTTTCTCTCTTCCCATAGATATCACTCCCTCTAATTCTTATAACAAAAAACATTGACCAAAAAATTGACAATATAATGTACAATTAAAATAAATTATTTAGCAGGGGCTTGGCCCCTCTATTGTACCAAAAAAAAAATATATATATTTAGCCCTACCGTGTTTAAAATTATAGTTCATATTCTCACCCTAAACTATTACTTAAGTCATCTATGGATAAAATATAATGCGCGATTGTTTCAAGTTATATTTGTAAATTGTCGGAAATAAAATGTTGGAGAAATCATTCATGTGTGTTAAATATTTATTAAATTTTATTATTGGGTATTATAATTATTAGGAAAAGAAAATTTTCCTAAAGAAAAAGGTGAGAACTAAAGTTTCCAGGAAGATGAGAATAAATTCACTATAATATATATTTAGAAAATAAATAGTTATAATTTATTTTTTGGATAAGAGTTATAAGTTATTACCTATCTTTTCAAGACTTATAATATATTTTTTTTACTATAATATATATTTTGAATTTGTACCCGTTGAATTGACTTATTTTTTAACTTATAAAAAATAACATATTCAAATAAATAATTTTTTATGTTAATTCATAAGTTATCATTAAAAAAAATATATTTTTTCATAAACTATTTTTACAAGCGTATAATAAGACATAAAAATTTACTAATTATTTTACATAACTCAAAATTTAATCCATCCAAGCAAACTCTTATATGTAATGGTTTATATAGGATAATGCTGGATATCGCGAGATATATGTTCAAAAACATGAAGGCCAATAAAAATGTGCGCCCCCCTCCTTTGTCACTTGGTAGTAATATAATATATATACTCAAATGAACAAGCAAGTTTTTTATTAACGGCTAAATTTTTATTAAAAACAGAACTGAGCACAAAATGAACACAGGCCGCAAAGTCAAGTCATACAAAATTCTTCAAAAAGAAAGAATTTCAACACCAATGACATCTAAAACAACAAAAAAATGCCCCAAAAGTCAAATCAAGACAATTACACCAAATATCATCGCCCACCCATCCTACTTTAGTTCCATCTGAAACAAAACGGTAGCCTCGAAGCTAAGGAGTATTGTAACGACCTAATTTTATTAATTGTTTATTTATGTGTGTTTATTAACTTGTGCTGAATTGTATTATTATTTAGTTAAGTTACTAGATATAATTATGCATGTTATTTAGTCATAGGAGTTGATTGGTTGAAATAGAATTATTGGGCTTTGGTATTGGGCCTAGGTTAAGTTAGTAAGGGTGTTTTGGTAATTGATGAGTGGTAACCTAGTTATAAAAGGGGAAAGTTAGAGAGAGAAGCTCATTTTGTCACAAATTTTGGTGGAGGAAGAAAGATAAATGAGAGAGGGTTTTGAGATGGAGAAAGAGTGAGGAAATGGAAGAACAAAGAGGAGCTTAAGCATGAGGATTGAAAGCTAAGGAGATTGGTGGAGTAGAGAATCCAACTTAATTGAGGTATGAGGTTTAGATAATATAATTAGAGTGAGCATAGAGAGGGGAGAATGTCTATTTCTCCATTCCCAAACTCTCTACACTCTTTTTCTTTGGGTTGGGTTTGATTCTTAAAAATGAATGATTTTTATGTTATAGATAGATTGCTCATGTAATTTGATGAAAGAAATTACAAACTTTGGGGTTCAATTGTGGGAATTTGTTAGATGTTTGTAGTTTATGAGTTTTCATGAAAAATGATAAGATTGATGATTTCTAGCATGAAATGTTGTTAATACTTGTTATAGATTGTACTTCTATGTTTAGCATGCTTATATATGCCTAAAGTTATCATCTTTATGAATTGGTATGTTGGAATTTTGAGATTTGAGAGTTTTTCACCAAAAACCCGAGAATGAGGTTTTGCTGTCCTAAGCAACTCGCCAGGGCGAGTGATTGCGCGCCAGGGCCAGTTGTGCTGTCATGAGCAACTCGCCAGGGCGAGTGATTGCGCGCCAGGGCGAGTTGGACCTGATGCTGTCTGGTTTTACTCGCTCTGAGCTCGCCCTGAGCTCGCCGAGCGAGCTTATCAGTGCAGAAAAATGTGATTTTGTTGAATAAATGATATATATGCTTATATTATGATTGAATTATGATCTTATGAATGTATGATGGTGTATTTGACTGTAAATTGGGTCTTGAATGATGAATTGAATTATGATTATAATATTCTCGTATATGTGAGATAACTTGAGAAGATTAATTAATGTGATTTAATTAATAGAGATGTGCTTGTAAAAGGTGATTGAAGTACATCGATTGTGATATCCTTTATAGGATGAGATGTTTAAACCATATGTTTGGTAATTTGATATACATGCATTCATTTTGTATGCTTAGCAGATACTTTAGATGAGCCCTAAAGTATAGCAGATATTTTAGTAGCTGCGGTTGACTAAAATATGTAAACCATATGTTTGGTAATTGTACATTCATGCATTCATTTTGTATGCTTAGCAGATACTTTAGAGGGGATCCTAAAGTATGGCAGATATCTTAGTAGCTGCAGTTGACTAAGATATATTTGGAATAAGTTTTCCAATAACTTGATGAAATGGTACCACATGCATTAGTCGTGTCTAGGGTGACATGACATGAGTAATTGACATTAGTTGCATTAGGGATATGTGATTAAATGTGTTAATTGGTATATGACATTGATTGATATCTCTTAATAATATGATTAAGTGATTATGTGTGTTATAAGATGTGTAGTAAATGATTGATAATTGATGACATGTATACTTTGTCAATTGATTGAGAATGTGATATTATTGTGACATGATGTACCCTTTTGTGGTTATAAGATATGAACAACTTAGAACCAATATATGTTTATGAATTGAGTTATTTATACTATGTCTTAAGTGTTAAGTATGTTCTTACACTTAGATTCTTTTTATGGTTATATTATCTAACCCTCTGTTTTGTGTATGTGCTGGATTTGAGATCCAAATCCTCAGGTGATGTTTGTGTTCCAGTCGTTGGTGAAGCTCTGCTCTGATCATGACACGGGGTTGGGATCATTTCTATAATGTGTATTCAGAGTCTTTCTTCTTATTTCTAATGTATATAAAGATGTATTTTCCTATAAACATATCTTGTACAATAATTGTTTTACTAATTAAGTTATTAGTAAGCTTTTATGTGTACGATGTAATACTCGAACCAAACCTTTTGTAAATCAAATTTTATTTCCGTTGCGTATTCTCGAATAATATTTTATAAAGGCATATTTTATATAATTATGGGTTTGGGTGTTACAAGTATCCACTCACATTCGATATCAAACCACATCTACTCAAAAAGAACCTTCATCCGACGGCGGCACGAGAACTCAACCCGAAACCAAAGCACAAAACAACTACACATAAGTAATAAAACGGAAATGCTTTATTATGTTTTTAGTGACCTTTATGTTCAAAATGTGTCTATATATTGTGTTAAACATATATAAATTCATATTATGTTAAAAAAAAATATTAGAAGTTTGTCGAGTAGGGACTAAAAAGGAACATAAATATTTTTGGGATGAAAATATTTGATTTCCATATAAGAACAAAAATTAAAATTCACTAATTTTATATAAACGAAAAATATATTTCACCTTTTAAATTAATAAAGTACAACCTATCATCTATATGACTCGACATCCAAACAAACCAAATATGTAAATAGTTAGAACTGAGTCCAAATTATAAAGGTTAAGGTTTTATCGGTTTGACGATTTTTTATCCGAAACCGACTGATGCTCAGTCCTAGGACAGACGTTCGAACTGAGGACCCATGTTTACATGGAATTCTGACTATTACACTATTTGATAAAATCATAAAATGAGTTTAATTTTTTTTCTTTCATTTGCTGCATATCATAAAATCCACTTTGTTATATGTGTCATGAATCAGCGCTTCCATATGCAATCCAATTGATTTTATTTATTTATTTATTTAAAATTGATCTATTATTATGGAGTAGTGAATTTAGTATGAGTGGAGTGCAGAGTCAATATGATGTGCCTATAAATATGGAAACCAAATTTATACTTGTCGTCTTGATTGAGTTGAGTTGATTATCAGAGAGAGAATGGCAGACAGAGAGAACAACAAAAGCCATCAACCACCACAAGCAAACAGCGATGAACGACATCCAAATTACTACCCAAGAACACCAGATCATGCTCATCCATCCCACTCCTACGAATTCCTAAAAGGCTGTTGTCTTTGCATATTCCTCCTCTTAACATTCCTTGCATTTCTCGTGCTCGCAATCTTCCTCATCATCATCCTCCTCCTCGCCTTCAAACCAAAATAATACTAATATGCTATTCATGCCTCAATTCGGCGTATTAGTTATCTTAATCTCTATATTTGTGCAGATTCTTATTCCTCCCTCGATGAGAAGAAAAGAGTAATTAATAATAAGGATGTTGACAAGGATAGAAGAAGATGCCTCAATTCAGCGTATTATTTATCAAGACTCTCAAAGTTTTAAATTAGCAATAGTTAGTTAGTAACTTACTGCAACTCCTACTTGTGGTGTGAATAGAAAATCTGATGATTGGAAATTATAAGATTAGATGCATTTGATGTCACTGGGCCAAGAAGACTTACTTTTGCTCGACTCATTATAACTAAATTCTTTGTTTTTAAAAAGCTCATCCTATAATTTTCCATAATTGATTAAATACATAAAAATAAAATGGTTGAATAAATTTTTGGTCTCTATAAGCAAATTTTTGGTCTCTTAAAGCAATCACACAAAATGTTATCAGATGATTAATGTGGTAAGAAAGTTTTAGAAACAAATTTAGAGGGTAAATTTAATTTGTTATTTATCTAATCATGTGTGTCAGTGTGTGTATATATGATCAAAATAACAGTCTCGGTACTTGATATTGTAGGAAATATTAAAATATGGTCGATATAACCTCGATTACAGTTGTATCATAGTTTAGGAACATCAAAAACCACTGTTATGTCATAACCCAAATTGTAGAATTGAAGTTTTTTTCCCCTCTGGATATCGCAATAAAATTTTAATTGCAACTTAACAAGCTAATTCAATATTACAAAAGTGTACTAAAGAGAAATTTTGTAATATGCGGTTTAATTTTAGTTATGTAACGACTCCGTAAGTCATTACATAACTAATAAACAAATATGTTTCTCATTCATGCAATATTTTGAAACGTGTGGAAACTGACAGTTTATTATTATTTTTTAGCTCTTTTAATTGGCTTGAAAGGGCTTATACACCGAAAATAAAACCAAATTCCTATTGTGTTACTATCAAGATATGTTTCATTTTCGGTATACACTACTTTAATTTGAGTGTCATTTACTATTTAGAAATTTATGTGCTACATAAAGCAATAGTGATTGAATACTTTTGCAGCATGAGGGATTTTTTAGATCAAGTACTAGTATTTGAATGGAATAATGATATGAAGTGCTCAAGTCGCATACCATAAGGAATATTAAATATTCAATTTTCAATAAAGAAATAGTGAGTACAACCATTTTTATTTTGCTTTAATAACTACAACTTGGAATGAATGATTTGCGAACATGGAATAGTTAATCTTTACTAGGAATATTAATCGGTTTGTAGTTCTACTCACTTACACAATAAAAAAAAATCAAACAAATACAAGTTTAAAATTGCTAAAATGAAATAAATAATTTGCGAACAAATTCAAATACCCAGATTAAAAGTATAAACTGAACAATCACCGCAATAATATGATCCAACTTTATTCAATTCACCCCTAATTCAATGCAGGTTATGTTTGGTTAACAACTTATATTATTTTTGAATATAAATAGGTTGTATGTGGACACTAATGGGTCTCAACTAAAGCACATAAAAGCCAATAATTTGAGAGTGAAGAAGAAAGGAAACAAGTCATGTAAATGAATAGCTCAAAACTTCTCCTCTCCTCTTCCTTCTTCTCTTTCAATCCTAGCTGTCACAATTTTTTTCTTCTTAATCCATTGAAGAGGGGTGATTTTAGGTCAGTTTTGACCTAAAATCATCCCTCCAAATTGTTTTTCTTTCTCGTTATAATAAATAAGTGTGATTTTCACTTATTTGTTTGTTTTGATTTTCCATCTTTGTACGATGTATTTGGTTGTCCTGTATTTGTGTGATGTATTTATTTTCCCGTCTTTGTGTGGTGTTCATTTGTTTCAGGTTGAAAGAGTAAATCCGATCTAGTGCAGATTCAATCAATGTCGATTTTGGTGTCATCAACGCTACAGATCTGAAGGCATGAATATTCCGGACACTTCAATATAGTCATATTTGTAGGCATATGTAATTTGCCGTTTTATACTATTAACATGGATGCTAGTTTGTTCGCAGATTTATCCTTTTTTTTAGCGATTATGAATTTGTATTGCATTGATGTACTCTTTTTATTTGGATGAAAGAAAATTAACTATAAAGTGTTTAAAAAATTTATTCACAATAGAACAATCTCTTTTAGGACTTTTTGTCATTAATAAATCCCTCTTTTAGGACTTTTTTTTCCACAATTCCTCATTTGGAAGCTCACAATCCCTTATTTTATATCCCTCATTTAATAATAAAACTATCCTATAATTTTTTTTGAGACCCCCATTTTTAAGAGGTCATATACCATAGCTCATGTGGTTGAAAGACACCTCTCTTGACAAAAAAGACACAGATCCTTGAGATCATCAATAAAAATTATAAATATAAGATAAGCAAAAATCACACCTAAGCTGCATTCACAAGAATAAATTACAATGAGGAATGAGCAGAGATTGTAACTGTCCAATGCATCAAATTCCATCATTTTTTAACATAAACAGCAGCCTCAGAATGAACTTAAGCCTTGAAAGTGTGCGGTTGTTTACTCGAGACAAATATTATTCTAGAAAACGGGGTTAGCATACCACTAGTTAATGTTATATGACCCATCTCAATCTCATTACTTTCAAATAGAGTGTGTGAATTAGCATAATCAATTATGTAAGTCTCAAATGTATGTCTAAGGACCACAAAGCAACATGTTGGTCTATAAAGAAATTTTGCTATAAGAGTTATTAAATAAAATTATTTTTTCTTTTAAAATTATTTATAATTTGAAAGAGTTACACAGATACAAAAAAAACAGGTTGCTAACACTGAACTAAGCTTTAATATGGCCATGGTTGCGAAGCAAGGATGGAATTTTATGAGTAACCCGACATCTTTGGTTGCTAGAGTCTACAAAGCTAGGTATTTTCCCCAATCCTCTTTTTTAGTGTCGAATCTTGGTAATAATCCAAGCTTTGCATGGAGAAGTATTTGGAAAGCTAGACAAGTTTTGTCATATGGTTGTAGATGGCAAATTGGGGATGGTAATAGAATTAAAGTTATGCATGAGCCTTGGTTGAGAGCTAGCCAAGGGCGTTGTGTAAATGCTCCTCAAAATCACGAGGTGTATAATCTTATGGTTCATGATCTTTTGCTTCCTAATTCTAAACGGTGGGATGTAGAAAAAATAAATTCCTTGTTTCCTTTAGAGGTAGCTCATAATATCCTCGATGTTCCGTTATTGGAGTTAGTTCGGGAAGATAGATTGATATGGAGTGAGGAGAATAATGGGGTTTACTCGGTAAGGTCGGGGTATCGAAAACTAATGAAGGAAAAGAATAGAGGGTACGGGCAGCGAGGGGGAGAGGGCTGGAGCAACATTTGGAGGGTTCACACCCCACCTAAGGCCAAACACCTTCTTTGGAGAATTTGTAGAGATTGCTTACCAACCCGAACTCGTTTGAGAAATCGATTTGTTCAATGCCCGGAGGAATGTCCTCTGTGCTTAACACATGTTGAGGATGATTGGCATTTGTTCTTTAATTGTGAGGCAAAGATGCTTGGAATGTTATGGGGTTGTCTCAAATTATTCAATCAAGGATGCATGCTTTTACTAATGCTAGAGACTTAATATTTGACATTTGCAGGAAGGAGACTGACACTAATGCTAGTAAAGCAGCTGTTCTTGTTTGGTTTATTTGGCAAATTCGCAACAATAAAGTCTGGAATGATAGTAATACTAGCGCAGCCCAAGCAGGTATGCAAGCAGCAGCATATTGGCAGCAATGGGCATCAATAAATGGAATTTTACAAGAGCAAAACCAAACCAGGCAGCAGCGCTCATCGCCTAGCTATGCGGATCATTGGCAGCAGCCCCCTGTGGGAGTCTTAAAATGTAATGTGGATGCTAGCTTCTACGACGCGAATGGTGCTACCGGATGGGGATGGTGTTTGCGTGATTCCCGTGGGCAATTCCAACTTGCAGGTACAAACATTGTGCACTCACCATATAGTGTTGTGGAGGGGGAAGCATTGGCTATTATTGAAGCAATGGAGGAAATGATTCTTAGAGGACTTCCCTATGTCATTTTTGAAAGTGACTCCAAATTAGTGGTGGATGCAATTTCTTCTACACAAAATGACATCTCTGAGTTTAGTACCTTAATAGCTCATATTCAATCTTTACTTAGATCACATAACTACTTTGAGGTTAAGTATGTCAAGCGACAAGCGAATAACGTTGCTCACACTCTTGCTAGAGCGGCGTATTCTATGTCTAGTCGCCGTGTTTTTTATTCGATCCCTCGTTGTATTGACACTATTTTAAGTAATGAAATGTATTGAGTGTGTTTCTGTCAAAAAAAAAAAAAACACTGAACTAAAAAATAAAAAAAATATATTATAACTATACATAGTACAAACATTAACATTTTTCAAACACTTTTCAAATTAGGCCATCAATCATGATATTTCACCTAGCCATGGACCGTGGAAAACAAATAATAAAAAATTGGTAAATCAATTATTATTATTTTTCTTTCGCACCAATTTCCGACATACCAAAAGTGGACTACTAATCCGGCTCGTGCGTAGAGACATGCGCACCGATCAAGCGTTATTCCCCTGAAAATCGAACCCGGTATTCCTCGAATACATTATTGGAAGGAGCTTTTTAACACTGGAGCCCAAACAACTTGGTTAAAATGATTTATATTTGGAGAATGTTAACATATGCCCTTAAGACATATATTAACATAATAAATGTGACTATAAAAAAAAGGATAAATGTGGAAACAATTTATTAAACTTGTGGTGTATTTAATTCTCTAAACATTAAATTTTTTGTATCATTAAATGTTATATTTTTATTTTTAAATACATTAACATGTATTATTAGAGCACAAGTTAACATGTCGCTTTATATTTTGATACGGAGGGATATACTTATATGCCATTAATAATTACTACTAGTTTGGTGTATTCTATCTGTTACCATTAAATGTTTGATGATATAGGGGTACGTTTTTAATTAAGTAAAGGGTCCCGTGAACATTTTCCAAAGAGAAAAAAGTGATAAATGTTTGCCAATTCTACACAAACATCGAGTAAAGCTAATATTTTTTGTTTGCAGTACTATTAGTTAAAAACTGCATGCTTATAAATTACAAAAAATATTACTATCACCAAAATATATTGAATATTTATCCTCACAAAGAGAGGCTTTCACTAACACTGTCATCAGGGACGGACCCAGAAATTTTTAGCAATGGGGGCAATATATGTATATACTACTATGGTTTAATATTCGTCGATACACACTTTAATTGGATATAAACGAGAGGACATATGTAAATAAGATGTTTACTAAAATGTTCACCAAAATATAATTAAAAAGTAGTAAAAAATAAGATGGACACATGGTTTAAATTAAGGAATTCAATATAGAAAATCTGCATTTACATTTTAAAAGTCAAAATATTTTTTTCTCAATGTAAAACTTCTACATAAATTTTTGTTGCTAATTTATACTGTATTTATATTTGAGCCCAAAAAAAATAAAGCCTACAAATTAAGTTCTTTGTATGTCATTTCTCTCTCATTAGTTTAAAAAAAAACACAAAAAAAGGCCAGCGTTTCTGTCTCTCAATCTTTCTTTTATAATTATTTAATTTAATTAGAACTTATATATTGTATTGTATATAGTGTTGGTGTGTGCCAGACTAAGAAAGTTGATGACTTCACTCCCTTCTTCTCCCTATATCTACCTAGTGTAATATAACTGAAGTTACTCAAGATGTAGTGGGGGCGGAAGCCTACAGAGCTCATAAGGTAGGTCCGTCCCTGACTGTCATATTTATTAATTTTGATAATGTAAATTTGTTTGTAATTATTCTATTTGTTTTTATTGATTTTGAATTTGTATATTACTTGATGAGCAGAGCCGGCTCCGAGTTTTTGGAGGTCATGTGCAAATAAAAAATGTGGCCTTTTTGAATAAATAAAAATGCAATTTTTTTTAAAAAAAAAATCACTGGTTTTAAATTGCAAATAGCATAAAAAAAAAGCATCCCTATAATTAATATAAAAAGATTCATAGTATAATCAATAACAATAAAATATTTTTTTACTGTAAAAAAAAAACAATAAAATATTTTTTAGCTACTTAAGTTGAGTCATTTTTCAAATATTTTTTTTAGTAAATTCGTTAATTAAATAATATATTAAATTTTACACCCTCTAATTTATTAATACTATTACTCAATAAAAGAGATTATGGATCTAACAATTGGACATACAATTGGGCATTTGCAGTTTTATGTAATATATTAAATTTTACATCCCTTAATTTACTAATATTACTACTATATAAAAAAAATCGAGGCCTTTATTTTTAGGAGGCCCGATGCCATGGCACATGTTGCACATGTGTCCGGGACGGGCCTGCTTGATGTAGTATTTTAACAATTTAAATGAGTGACGGATTTTTCCTAAAAACAAAATGAATGACGAATTCGGGAAAAAAACTTGAATTTTGATACTTGCAATCCTGCATGTAATTCATTTCGTGATGCAAGGGGTGTGATTAAAATAATGGAGGCTATTATTTTTAATAAATTTGATATTATTTATTTGTAAACTTTTATAAAATATTAAATTTATTCTTTTTTATTAAAAAATTTGATATTTATTAAAAATGATGAAAATTAATCTTTAATCCCCTTATTTTTTTAGTGAAAGCTTTGACTGTTAAAAGCTTTGAGGACTTATTCAAAAAAAAAAAAAGCTTTGAGGACTATAAAGTTACTCCATCCAAGCTTTGAGGACTATAAAGTTACTCCATCCAATACCAAAACATATAGGTGCTTTTTAGTTAAAAACTTTTAGAAGAAAATTAAATCGGCTATGATTTACTCATGTTTTAGAAGTTATCCTTAAATTTATTGAAATGATTTATGATGGTCAAGAAAGAGTTACTTGCAGTGAATTATAAGTGTTTTTTCTTTCTTTCTTAAATGTTGTTTTGGTACTTATATTTTATAAAATTCACAATTTTAATCCCTCTATTTTATTTTTTGCAATTTTGGTCCTCTTAATTAAAAAATGAAAACATTTTGGTTTCCCTTTTTATTTGGTCCTCAATTTTGATGATGTAGCACTTAATTAAATAACATGTCATTATGGACTATATTTACGTGGCTGTCCAATCACCTATAATTTAAAAGCTTTTATTTAATAAATTAATACTATTAATTATATAAGTATATATTTTAACAATAAGAATAATAATTCAAGAAATATGAGATTGATATTATTAAAATAATCATCGACGCTTCACTAGGAAGACAAAAACAATTGAGGAACTGTATTCTTCGTCTTCTTCAAATCTTTGATCAGACTAAAAAATAAGGTAAACTCATTTAACAAAACAAACAACAAAAACAAAGAAAACCCACACTATTTCTTCTTCTTCTTCTTCTTCTTCTTCTTCTTCTTCTCTTTTTTCCCTTTTTCGATCGATCACAATTCACAATCCAAAAATCATAAATAACAATACACAATATTTTATGGGTTTTTTGGGGGTTTTTATCTTCTTGTTTGTGTCTGATTATTTGATTTATGATCAACAATGACATGTAGTGCCACATCATAAATATTGAAGACCTAATTAGAAGGGCGACCAAATTTCTTAATTTTTTTAAATAGAGGGACTAAAACTGCGGAAAATAAAATAGGGGGACTAAAATCATCAATTCTATAGAATAGCGGGACCAAAATTACATTTAAGTTTTTTTTAAAACAGCTAAATTTTATTCACAACGCAATTGAGTGCAAGACAAGCATAGTACTCAAAATCAACTCAACACAACTCTTCTGAAAGAAAGAATTCCAACATACGGAGAGATAAGTGTTGCATTATGTACACCTTTATTTTTTCTACCGGATTAATAAGTTTCACAGTTGAGTCAAAGTAATATGATATTATTTGTTCACGTGAGCATAATTCAGTTGGTATGAACATTATATATTAGGAATTGGTTTCAAACTTTGATACTGATCTTATTTATTTTAAAAGATAAAATTTTAGCTACTTGACCAAAGAATAACTATTCGATATGACTTATTAATTTAAAGGAAGAAAAAAAAAATTATGTGCAACACTTTTTTATTTGTTCACCGTAAAATTAACTCTACAAATATGTGAAATTGTCCTAAAAGAAAAATAACTAAAATTATCAAATAGGCTTGTGAATTGTGATCCGTTAAGTTTTGCTGGTAGGCCAATATTAACACTCTGGATATAACCCATCATATAATTATTGTTATATATAACTTTTAAAAATTTAAATAAAAGAAATTAGCATAAAGTTCCGATAAAAAAAAAAAGTAAAAGTAAAAAATGAATATTGATTCATAACAGCTTCTCCATGCTACCGTTACCAACAACCTTTAGTCCCAAAAATAGTCAAACATCAATACCAAAACACTAGAATCTTTTATACAAAAATGAACAAGATTTATACCATTTGATTATTACTCACAAGTCTTCCTATTTGGTAGAGTTGTGTGTGTTGTTGTGTACCAAAACACTAGAATCTTTCTTTTGAAATTCAAATACCTCTCTACTCAAGTCTATAACACAAAATTTCCCTTCAATCTCTCACTCTCTCTTTCTTCAACTTCCTCTTCTCACAATATTCTGAAACCTAATCAAAGTTCATTCATATTGTTTTGGAATTAGAGTTTGATTCAAAAATGTAGTTTAACATGCTTTTAATAATTTTCTCTTTCCTTTGCAGATCTTAGTGTGGCTTCTTCAGCTTTGTCAAGTAGAAAGGTTTCAACTTACTTCCCAAATAGCAAGGTATTTCTTTTGAATTTGAACATATTTTTTAAATATATTTGTGAAATAGCAGTATTTTATTCAAACCATATATACATTAAAATGTGATTTGAAAGAATTGTATTGTGCATGCTGTCAAGTTTGTTTTGGTTTGTAGTGTTTTTTACAAGGTATCTGCATGACTAGACAATTTCTTTTACTCATTTTTTATAAGAATTGTGTTGCAGTATTTTATATATATCATTTGTGTTTGTTTTGGTAGATAAGTTTGAATTGTTGGAAAATCTGATATCGTAATACTTTTAATTACTTTTATTTTGATTCGATAGAAAAATTTATCGTCATTCCTTGAATTCCTTACTTTAGTGAGAGTTGGTGAGATATATAGATTGATTGTATTTGAAAACTACTTGTTAGAAGTCCCACATTGGCTAGAGATATGGTAAAGATAACCTTTATAAGTGTAGTGCAAACCTCAACTCTTAAGCTAGCTTTTGTGGTTGAGTATAGGCCTCACAAATTCTAATACTACTCATTAGATAGATTTAATTTTTTGATTGTGAAAGTGAGCACTCAAAATGTTTGAGGAAATGTCTCAATATGAAAAACTGATGGCTTTGTGTTCTTATTTCCGTGCTATTATATGAATAAAAGCAAATGTCATGATATGTATTAATCTGTTTGGTATTTTTTTTTTGGTTATTTTCACTTTTATGAAAGCTTACTTTATGGAAAACTAATTACACCAAACTACACAGACAAGGTATGAATTAAAGCCTAATTTACAATTATAATGTATCATCATGTATGAACTAAAGCCTAATTTACAATTATTAACCTTATAGAGATGTCGAATCTTCACATTAACCACAAAACAATTCTAAACTGTTAGAAAATCAACATTTGTATCCACAATCATTTAAAAATATATAGTTTCTAAAACAACTCATCAGACAAGGCTTTTAGGCCTCTAGCACATTTAAAGGAGCTGCTCTGTTATGCATATAGAAATAGGCATAAGAATTGTGTATTCGATTTTCCTTATCAGTTTCTAAGGAGGATATGTTCTGGTTATAAAATGGGAAAGTTAGTTAAACTAGATAATTGTTTTGATGGCTAAAGTTGCACTACTACATACATCCTAATAAAATGCCGTAGATAACGAATTTTCGGACGATATAATTCTTTTTCGGTAACACTTAAATTGAATTTCTTTCTTTTTCAAAAAACCTAATTTTTAATAGGCATCTATTTTGCTTTTTTTTTTTTTTATTTCTAATCCCTAATTTTGTATTTCTTTGTTTTATTTTGTTCCAGTTTCTTTGGCTTTACTTTTTTATTTTAGAATTAGAGTTCG
Organism: Trifolium repens; assembly: GCA_030408175.1. Classification (NCBI taxonomy): domain Eukaryota; kingdom Viridiplantae; phylum Streptophyta; class Magnoliopsida; order Fabales; family Fabaceae; genus Trifolium; species Trifolium repens. The sequence continues at coordinate 15,660,694 of CP125839.1, read as the reverse complement.
ATTACATTGTTTTCATTATTTTGTTTTGTTATCTACATGAAGCTGATTTTATAGGTGGCGTGTTGGGTTCTTATAGTGGTGTGTTTCATTCTTACCGGTCCTAAATTTGTTGGTTGAATTCTTCTCTTAGGAACCTTGGCAGCTGCATCGGTGGAAATTTGCTCGAGGTCCTAATTTTGAGGAATTGCATGCATCTCAAAGAAGTAAGGTTATAGACTTAGACTTATATACATTTCAAGTTCCTTATTTATTTTGAAACTTCTGCCTCTGAAGTGCTTCTAATTTATGTGCAGATGGAAGTTTCTAATGCTTTCACTTTGTGAGGGGCATGTGTATTCTCCACTAATCTGTTTTAGGTATAGTTGCTAATCAAGGTAAATTACCTTCTTAACATGATCACATTTAATAGACCATTGATATTATATATATAAATAAATCATATATTTTAAAAAAATCCAAGGTAAAAGAAAAATCATAGACTTGAAAATTACATACTTCAACTCAATATATAACATCCATGAGCACTAAATATTTTGTCCTATTTCCTAATACCAACCGATAATTCATCGCTTTAATTATCTTTCTTTTCTTTCCTTTCTGTGATAAAAATAGCCTAGGATATACCTTGTTAAGCTGTTCTATATATTCACCTTTTTTGAGTTTATTTAAGTTCTTCATAACAATAATTAAATTTTTTCCCAAAGATAATAAATTGTTTTTCCCTTTTCTCAAGTACTAGTAGCTTTTTTTATTGATATGAGTTTACCACTATGCAAATCCACATATATAACTTGTCACAACAGTGAATTTTAATCGTGTATCCACAATTCAGTGTTCCAAATACACAATTCCAATTTTGTTAGTTTCACAATACTCTGTTTGTTACTGTGAACAAGATGATGACGACCAACGCCATCACAATTCTAGTTATGATGTTGATGACAGTAACATCCCAGTTACCAACACCATCGGTCTCCCTAAATGTAAGTGAGATGATGATGAGTCGGGCGGCCGTGGAGGACAGTCTCAGCATAGCTGCTGGAATCATTTCTGCGGTAAAAATTGATATCGATCTAACATCGCAATCGTCGATCACCAGAGTAACCATGTTTATTCCGGTGGGCGCTGCGTTTAAGCAGTTACATGTTTCAGCTTCACCTACACTTCGTTCACTAACAGTGGACTACAAATACATTCTCATGAAGGCGCATATTGTGAGAGGATACTATCCTCCAACAGTCCTTCGATCGATTAACAAGCTATGACCCACCCTAGCAAGTGAACATTTGGGAACTGCATTGTATTTGCTTAACATTTCAGCATCGGGTGGCTCCTCCGCAGTGACTATAAGCACTGACATTGAAGCTACTGTTAACCGGACGGTGTATTCGCAACCTCCTTTTGCCATATATGCGGTCTCAAATGTTTTGTTACCTGTTGAGATCTTTGATGTCAGTAGTCATGTTGTTCCTCCTCCTACTCCTCGCCGTTGCCCTCCTCCTCTCCACTCGGGACAACCTCCACTCCTTTGTCCTCAGATGTGTTTGGTGGCGACTATCAGTTTTTTCTTGTACTGCTTTCAGTGCTTTGCTATATGTTTTTAATAGTACTTGGTAGTTTATGAATTTGGTGTGTTTGTAACCGTTAATGTGTGTATGAATGTATTAATTTGACTAATAAATGAAGTTAATTTTTAATTTGCAAATGTTATGGAATTTTAAAATCGTGCAATTTGCAAAATATCAAATCCTGCAATTTGCAAATTAAAAAGCTCTGTCAGATCTAGGGTTAGCTATTTCCCCTTAATGAGGAGGCAGCTTTAAGCTTGCCTTAGGAGCGTAGCTCTTGTCAGATCTAGGGTTAGCTATTTCCCCTTAATCTGTAATTTTCTCCATTAATATACATCAATAAAGCTCTGTTTCTATATTCCTTTACTGTTTTATTCACTAAATTCCTTGTTAGAAATTCTAGTTCCTAACAAACTGGTCCGACCTGCCGGATTGTCGTTGTAGGATCAGTGAATGCCAGCTAAAAGAACCCAAGCTACGATAAACAAAGCGATGGATGCCAAAATCGCTTCGTTAGAAGAAGAGATGACGAGTATGAAGAACACCTTAGCTGCCATGGAGAAGAACCAGTCTCTGTTGATTACGATGATTGAGAGAAGCATCGGAAAATCGATTTTGACGGAGGAAGGAAGTGTGACTCCACCTAACGATCCGGAGAACAGGGTAGACGAAGGATCTTCTCAAAAAACAGATCCAAAGCTCGTTCTGAATCAACCAGATTCGTGGGTAGAGTTTCGAAACTCTGCAAAGAAGGTGGAGCTTCCGATGTTCAACGGCGATGACCCTGCCGGTTGGATCTCGCAAGCTGATGTGTATTTTCGGGTACGTGAGACAAGCCCAGAAGTAAAGGTGAAGTTAGCTCAGCTGTGTATGGAAGGTCACACCATACACTTTTTCAACTCCTTGCTCAACGAAGAAGAAGATCTGTCCTGGGATCGTTTGAAGTTGGCGTTGTTGGAACGGTACGGGGGCCATGGAGATGGTGATGTGTACGAGCAGTTGACTGGACTGCGACAGAAGGGTTCGGTGGAAGAATATATAGATGAATTTGAGTACCTTACAGCACAAATCCCTAAGTTACCTAACAAGCAGTACCTGGGGTACTTCTTACATGGGCTCAAAAGTGACATAAGAGGTAGGGTCAGAAGTTTGGCAGCCATGGGAGATCTGGGCCGGGCCAAGTTGTTACAAGTGACTCGGGCTGTGGAGAAGGAGATCCAAGGTGAAAACGGGTCGGGTCAAACCCGGTACTCCAGAGCGGGTCATGGGCCGAACCGAACTGGGTTCCAAGGTGGATCTAGAGGAAGTGGGCTGGACTGGGTGATGGTGAAAGGAGGGAAAGATAGTGGGCTTCCAGGAGGGAGTAAGGGAAGTAGTAGTACTGGGCCCAGGGATGAAAGAAATCACCAAGGTGAAGGAAGGAGGAGTGGGCCTAGAGACAGGGGGTATACCCATTTGACATACAATGAATTGATGGAAAGGAAACAAAAGGGCCAATGTTTCAAATGTAAAGGGCCTTTCCACCCCATGCACAAATGTCCAGACAAACATCTTAGGATATTGATAGTAGATGATACAGGGGGTGAAGAGAAAGAAGGGGAGGTGCTGGCAGTAGAGGTGGAAGATGAAGAAGGGGGTACAGATGGAGAAATGAGCATAATGGATCTCCATCAGTTGGGCCAATTGGGCCACAGTCAAGGTGATAGATTGCAATGCATCAAGTTGATGGGTACTATCCAAGAGGTGCCCGTGTTGATCCTTGTGGATAGTGGGGCTACCCATAACTTCATTTCTCACCAGCTTGTACACAAAATGAATTGGAAGGTTGATGACACTACTGAAATGTGTATCAAATTGGGAGATGGGTCTTTGTCCAGATCCAAAGGGACGTGTAAGAACTTGGAAGTAGAGATGGGTGGAATCCAAGTAGCCGTGAATGCCCAATTGTTTGATCTAGGAGGAATGGATATGATCTTGGGAGTCGAATGGTTGAGGACTTTGGGGGATACTATCGTGAATTGGAGGAAGCACACGATGAGTTTCTGGTTTGAAAAGCAATGGGTAACTTTGAATGGGTTGAAGGAACAAAGTACTTCATTGGAAACCTTGCAAGGCATTCTTAAGCAAAACCATAGACACAACCGGTTTTGTTTAAGAAATCTGACTACTGCTAGTGGACAAGACCCAGCACTCAATCAACATAGAGAGAAGGAACTAGAAGAGTTGTTATCCAGATTTGAAGGGGTTTTTAAAGAACCCAATGGTCTGGCCCCAGAAAGAGAAAAAGAGCATGTGATTAACTTAAAACCAGGTCATGAAGCTGTCAATGTGAGACCTTACCGTTATCCTCACCACCACAAGAACGAGATCGAGAAGCAAATCAAAGAAATCTTAGCAACTGGAGTTATACGCCACAGTACAAGCTCTTTCTCCAGCCCGGTGATACTAGTAAAGAAGAAAGATGGGTCGTGGCGGATGTGTATTGACTATAGGGCTCTCAATAAAGCTACTATCCCAGACAAATTTCCAATTCCAGTCATTGAGGAACTGCTAGATGAGTTGAATGGAGCTAAGTTTTTCTCAAAACTTGATCTCAAGTCCGGTTACCACCAAGTGAGAGTCAAGAAGGAAGATATTCACAAAACGGCGTTCCGGACACATGAAGGGCATTACGAGTTTCTAGTCATGCCGTTTGGATTGATGAACGCACCATCCACGTTTCAAAGTTTGATGAATGAGGTGTTTAGAACCTTATTAAGACAATTTGTGCTTGTCTTTTTTGATGATATTTTGGTTTACAGCCAAGATTGGGGTTCTCATGTGAGTCATTTAGAATCTGTTCTGGAAGTACTTGAGACTCATGGTTTGGTAGCTAATAGAAAGAAATGTCAATTTGATCAGCAATCAATTGACTATCTAGGCCATGTCATATCTGTAGATGGGGTGGCAGTGGACCCAAGCAAAATAGATAGTGTTCAAAAGTGGCCTGTCCCAAAAAATGTGAAGGGTGTGAGAGGATTTTTGGGTTTGACCGGATACTACAGAAAGTTTATCCAAAACTATGGCAAGATAGCTAAACCATTAACTGAGTTAACAAAGAAAGACTCATTTAAGTGGTCGACTGAGGCTCAAGAAGCTTTTGAAATGCTGAAGACTAAGCTTACTACCGCACCGGTGTTGGCTCTTCCAGATTTTACAAAAGAATTCACCATCGAGTGTGATGCATCCGGACAAGGGCTGGGAGCATTTTTGATGCAAGATAAACGACCCATTGCGTATTACAGCAAGGCTTTGGGGGTGAGAAATTTGACAAAATCAGCATATGAGAAGGAATTGATGGCTGTGGTTCTAGCCATACAACATTGGAGACCTTACTTGATTGGCAGGCGTTTTATAGTCTCCACAGACCAGAAGAGTCTCAGGCAATTGTTACAACAAAGAATTGTGACAGCAGAGCAGCAGAATTGGACAGCCAAGTTACTGGGTTTTGACTTTGACATTGTGTACAAACCTGGAAAATTGAATAGAGGGGCAGATGCTTTATCCCGGGTACATGAAGGAGGGGAATTATCTTATGTCACCAGCTGCTTGCAATGGAAAGATGAAGAGGTATTGAGATCAGAATTTGAACAAGACCCACAAATACAAAAAATTGTTTCTGATCTGAAGAGTAATGCTGATGCTCATCCTGGATTTGTGTACAAACATGGAGTACTATTATATGAAGGTAGGTTGGTTTTGTCCAACAAATCAGTCTTAATTCCCACCTTGTTGCAAGAATTTCACTCAACCCCTCAAGGAGGGCATTCAGGTTTTTATCGTACCTATAGACGTATTGCTGCAAACGTTTATTGGATAGGCATGAAGAACACAGTACAGGAGTTTGTCAAGAGCTGTGACACATGCCAGCGCCAGAAATATTTGGCTAGCTCCCCTGGAGGTTTGCTCCAACCTCTCCCCATACTAGATCAGATTTGGGAAGATTTATCTATGGATTTTATAACAGGTTTGCCTAAATCTAGGGGATATGAAGCTATACTAGTGGTGGTGGACCGGTTGTCCAAGTATTGTCATTTCATCCCTTTGAAGCACCCTTACACGGCTAAGATAGTTGCTGAGGTGTTCATGAAGGAAGTGGTGCGACTACATGGGATTCCTCTGTCAATTGTGAGTGATAGGGATCCTATCTTTTTGAGTAATTTCTGGCAGGAACTTTTCAAGATGCAGGGGACACATTTGAAGATGAGCTCGGCCTATCATCCGGAGTCGGATGGGCAAACAGAAGTGGTGAATCGCTGTTTAGAGACATACTTAAGGTGTTTTGTGGGTGATCAACCGAAGACTTGGATGCATTGGTTGGCTTGGGCAGAATATTGGTTTAATACTAGTTATCATGCCTCTACTGAGAAGACCCCATTTGAGATTGTTTATGGGAGAAAATCACCAGTGATTACCCGTTGGATTCAAGGAGAAACCAGAGTTGAGGCTGTTCAAAAAGAGTTGATTGATAGGGACGAGGCTTTGCGACAGCTAAAAGCTCATCTCTTGAGGGCTCAAGGTCGTATGAAGCAGCAGGCAGACAAAAGAAGAAGTGACAAGAGCTTTGATATTGGAGAATGGGTATTTGTTAAGTTAAGGCCCCACAGACAACAGTCTATTGTCTCCCGGATTAATGCCAAGTTAGCAGCAAGATATTTTGGGCCTTATCCCGTGGTGGGAAAGAATAGGAGCAGTGGCTTACAAGCTACCATTACCTGTTGGGTCTAGGGTGCATCCGGTTTTTCATGTGTCCCTATTAAAGAAGGCAGTGGGGTCGTATCAGGAAGAAGAACCATTGCCTGACTGTTTGGATGGAGAGAAAGGACTGCTGTACGAACCAGAAGCTATTCTGGCTCATCGAATGGTACAAGTGCATGGGGAGGAGGTCAGTCAAGTCTTGGTACATTGGAAAGGACAGCGTGCAGAAGAGGCCACGTGGGAGGACACTATTGTGATGAAAAGTCAGTATCCTCAGCTAAACCTTGAGGACAAGGTTATGTTTCCTGGGGGGAGTATTGTTAGGACTGACCCACAGTCTAGTACAGCTGAACAATCATTAGTGAATGATGGAAGGGTGGGCCCCAGAGTCTGGCTGGTATATTCCAGAAGGGGCAAAAGAGTCACAAAGGCCCAATAGAATGTGGTGATGTGTTGAGGAGTAGGAGTGAGGGTAGAGAATGTTACCTTGGATTCTAGCTAATTTGCATTATGAGGAGGCAGCTTTAAGCTTGCCTTAGGAGCGTAGCTCTTGTCAGATCTAGGGTTAGCTATTTCCCCTTAATCTGTAATTTTCTCCATTAATATACATCAATAAAGCTCTGTTTCTACATTCCTTTACTGTTTTATTCATTAAATTCCTTGTTAGAAATTCTGGTTCCTAACATTGAACAGGAGGACTGCGATTACCAATCAAGTTCAATTTCAAGCACAGGTTTAAATTCTTATCTTATGTTTGCTATATGCTTGTATCACACTTTGTGGACTACTACGAAAATCATCGTTCTTTCTACGATGGTTTACATGCATCTCTGTCATGTCGTATTTTAGTTAAGTTGAGAAGGGTAGTAACTAGTAATAAAACCGGACTAGAATTGAAGTAAAAGGTTGAAATCTTTATTGACAGAATCCACAATCTCTGAATTGGTATCATGGTAACAATATACTGTGATCATGAAAGACATTAGGAATGAAGATGAGTAACTAGTACTATTTGATAAATTGTTAGTAATCTTTGCATTGTTCTTTTTTAATTTTTAGCGTCTCTATACAAATAAGCATGAGTAAGGATCTGAAGAAAACTGCCTCTGATGGCCAAGAGAAGATGTTAGCAGTATCACTGTCACAAGAGCAATTGACAAATAATTGAACTCTTTGGTGCATATGAAAATATCAAATATTTTATCATAAAATTAGAATTAAAATAGTAATAATATAATTTGGTGCATTTCAGATCATTGAGGTGAGAAAGTTGTTAGGAACATTATCAGACAAAGAATCTGTGTATTGTTCTGATGCATCCATTTCAAGGTATTTAAAATCACAAAATTGAATGTGAAGAAAGCAACTCAAATGTTGAAACAAAGCCTAAAATGGAGACATGAGTACAAACCTGAAGAGATCCACTGGGTGAGTTACTGCTTCCTTGTCTTCTTCACTTTAGCTTTTTCGTGCTGCAGCTGCGAGTCTACGGGTGATATTTCCGTAAAAATGTATAGCTACTATTTGTTACTTCAGAAAAACGCATGTCTGGTCTTACTTTCACCGCGGTTCCAAACACGCTATTATTCTAAGGATTTAAACGATATGGGCTGACATAAATGTATTATTCTAATACATTATTTTATTCTCGTAACTACATCTTAAAAGTGGTTATACGACAAATCAGATAACTCATATTAGATGACGGTGTAAAATATGATAAACTTAGGATATTCATAAAAGAGCTAGATCAGTAATAGCTTATATGCTAAACCTTAACCTTAAATCTCACTTTCAATTTAACTTAGGATATTGGATGTGGTTGTTGGTGCTGTAGTTGTTAAGTATTATCTAGTAACTAGTAGTGCATTTTGTGCCTTATAACTTGTTACTAGTGACTATGTGTCATTTAGCATCATGTTTGGTATACTTACATGCAATTGGAATGTAAAATTTGTTTACCATGATAGTTTATAGTTTGTTAAGCTCCAAATGTATTCTCCCTTTGTTTATAGAAAGCAATGTACTGATTTTAGGAAAAAGGGAAGAAAAAAACTGCTTATCAAATATTGATTTTTGATATTTTTTTCCTGAGGTATCCAGAGAAGTGGGGAAAGCAGTTGCCAAGATAATAGCCCTTGCACTTGGTTTGGATGCTGATTTTTTTAATAAACCAGAAACACTAGGAGAGTCCCTTGGGGTTATGCGCTTGCTACACTATCAAGGTATTGAATCAGTAGTCTTTTTGGTGCCTTATGTATAAGACCCGTTTGTTACTAATTATGAAAAAAGTGATTTTCATATTCAATAACACATTGTTGTTCATGCCATGAAGATAAAATCTCGGATCCCTCACAATACGCAGCGGGAGCTCATACTGACTATGGTCTGATTACTCTGTTGGCAACAGATGATGTCCCGGGTCTTCAAGTAAGAATGCAACTGATTTTTCTGTCTATATATCTTCACTAATATTTCCCTATTTGATTGAATAGCATATTTTTGTTTGCAGATATGCAAGAATAAATATGCTAAACCTCGGATATGGGAGGATATGCCACCACTGAAGGGGTTAGTCCTTATTGTGCTGTAGATTTTATGGTTTAAAAAGGGGAATTAAGGAGGTTGCTTCTTGCAATATATGCATTATTATTGACATTTCTGATGGCAGTCGTCATGTTATCATTTATACACCAATATGCATTGTCGAAGTCGTGTGAAAATTGGTGAAATTTCATCTAACTTCGTCACAAATCTTCACAAAATAATTTTGACTTGACTTAATAACATCACCTGCCTAACCTAGACACATTGATAAAAATATATTCCTTTTTAGAGTTGCATTCGATCCAGTATTAAACGCAGTTGAGTGCAAAGACAAACGATTTGCTACAAAACCTTATTATGTTTGATTTTACCTTTTGTTAGGTCGATCCCTAAACTATCTTATTGTTTAATGTTTGTAGAGCATTCATAGTTAATCTTGGAGACATGCTGGAGCGATGGAGCAACACTACTTTCAAGTAAATGAACACTGCTTTTTTTTTTTATTTAACATCATATTGTATGTTAGGACTTCATTAGTTTCATATTACTTCCATTCCAAGGTTTATTCATTTGTTCACCAAGGACTCAAACAAGCAAATTTTTATAAGGTTAAGTTAAGGTGCATGAACCTAATAATTGTACAAGAATATTTCTTTATAGTAAAATCTTACATCCCTGCTCATATCTGTTTTCAGATTTCCTCCTATCTATTTCCGGAACTACTTGAGTCAGCGCTACAAGGACACATATCCTAATCTGCTTGTAGACCCCAAATAACAACAATCTTGATTCTTGAGCACTTACTCATGCTGATGTGTATGCTAGCTACACCTTTCTGTTGTATGTTGTTCCTTGTTTGTATTTTCTATTTTTCATTCTCTACAGGAAAGAATTTGTATTGTTTGTAGAATTTGTGTATTGTTTTTATAAGGTTAACTAGTAGTGTATTTTGCACTTGATGATTTGACGTTTAATTAAATAGATTTTTAATATTCATTTTGAAGTTCATAAAAAAAATATATTACAAAAACAATCAGTAGAATTCATAAAAAAAAAAGTAGAATTTCCTGCGGAAATATGCTTCCTGCGGAATTTCCTGTGGGTTTTACTGCGGAAACAGATTTCCTGCGGAATACCCTGCTGAATTACCCGAGGATTATCGCAGGAATGGTTGCTGCGGTTTTTTTTCTCATTTTCCGCAGAAAATTCCGTAGGAAAATTTCCTGCGGATTTGAAAACCGCAGGAAACAATTACCTACAAAGGTTTTAGCTGGGAACCCAAATCCGCAGGAAACGTGTTTCCTGCGGAGTTTTTGCCCAAATCCGCAGGAAATAGGCAGATTTCTAGTAGTGGCTACTTTATTATTATTATTGTTAATGTAATGGAAATATTTCCATGAAAGGTGGTTAATTTTATTTTACTTTAAAAAATTGGTTAAATAGATTGTTTAATCTAAATTAAGTTAAACGAAACTATTCAGTTGGAAATTAAGGACTGGAACTCAATAGGACTCATGAACACAAATTCCATCCTATCTCCATAGTCCATAATATATAGCAGAAAAATATTTATTTGCTAGAGTCAATAAAAGAGTTTTCAAAATCTAGAAATTGAACCCATTAATTATATGTAGAGCTTATTCCCAAATCCAACTTCATGGTCATGTGTCAATCCTTGAATGAAGTTGGGAATTAGTTAGCGTATATTTAAAAGACAAAATTACTAGACAATTTTAATCCTTTTATCAACTTTGTAAATTAATGTATATTTAACAGCTTATATATTGCAACATATGACTCTTTTTTATACTATTTAGTATTTACGTTATTTATTTACAAGTTTTTGTTGTTATTTATATTTTAAATAAAAAATGACAGAGTTTTTTTTTATGTTTTTTTATTAGAGCTATTTTAAATATTTTAATAGGACATCCAGTTCCGTAAAAAAATTAAAAAAATAGGACCTCCAAAATGTTTGGAATGGTCCATTAAATGTGAGGGCTTCATTTTTTATAATTGTGTTGTGCATAAAGCAGCTTTAGGTGATGGAGAATAATGGAGAGTTAGGTGTATATTGATGGTGAGAGAGACTTTGTGAGAGTGGTAGCTATTTATTGTGGTGTGATGTTTTGTTAGTTATAGTGTATATTTGCTTTGATGCTTTGCATGGGTGTGCGTCTGAATTGTAGAAAAAAGTGAGCTTATTTATTGGAGCACGGGGCACTTGATTCTCTATGTGAAGTACATGGATTTCTTATCAAACAAGAGGAAGAAGAAGGATGATGTGTTCTTCCTATCATTTAAGCCTCCCTAACATGGTGATGACACGTTAAACTTGAGACGTCAACAACAAGCGCTTCATGGGAGGCAACCCATGGGTTTGGTATCTCTATCCCTCTTGTTGAAATAAGTTGAATGATTTTGAATGTTGCATGATTCTTAAATTTGTCTTGTTAATTGTTGTCTAGGCATACATTTATGCTTTGGATGATCTCAAAGTTTTGATATCATTTTTGAATTGCTTTGATATATGGTTTGTTTGGTTTTGACCCACTAGTGCAAAAAAGCCTTTTTAGGTCGGTTCCTAGCCATCTCTTAGGTCGGTTCCGTGCGTGGCTTAAGTTATACTGACATAACAAGTTTTGACTTGTTAGGACGGGTTGGACCTGACTTAACAAACTACTTTTTAGGTCAGTTAAACTTTATGCGTCTTAAGAAGTCCAAATTTTACCAAGCGCTAATGGCATGTTTAGCCGACTTAAGAATGTTGCTTTTTAAGTCAGCTATTAGTAGCCGACCTAAAAAGTTTTTTTTTTTCTTGCAGGCTTTTTTCTATAATAGCACCCTTTTTTTCCTTCACAATTTATATATACTGCAACATCAATTCATCAAAAGAAATATTCAGCAACATCATATTATATTCCATTACTATATCTCAAAATAAAACCTTATATTGTCATATCAAATTAAAATATCATTTTAATCAAAATAAGTACACAACCACAACACTACTAGGCAAGTTCATTTGCACTAAAATAAAAACTCAACAAATATAACTAGTCTTATCAAATAGCTAGCATAAATAAAGAGTAACTACCTAGGTGAAATAATAACTACGTACTTATCAAAATATCCAACACATAATTGCACCATAATTCATATCATTGTGCGTACTTGCTTCAATATGTTCCAATATTATGTTTCCACAGCGTTCTTGAACATTTTTGACTTCATCTTTTTGAAATGGCTTTGAATCCCCAAATATCTGTATAAATAAATGTTGACATAACATTAAATTATTATACTAATTAAGTGATACATGCAACTTGTTAACATAATTCTTTTACTTACTTGTGTCCATGAACCAACAAGAGTCGCAGATACAATGTTTAACATGTGAATCATTATAAAATAGCCGCACTCATAACTAGCTTTTTGCTTTTGACTCTAAATATAGTATGATCAAATTAATGTGAACATCAACTAGTAAATATTATTCAACAATTGTTATATATATATGGAATTATTCATTTAAATATAAAGTTGACAACTTACCGTGGGAAATAACCAATCCACTTTCTTCTGTTTTCTCGCACGTTGTAACTTATTATAAGTTGCCAAAGCTCTACAATTTTCTTTAGAATCGGCAAAATTTATTATTGATAGATATCCAAAGGCAAAAGTAATGGTCATGGACTAAAAGGGTACAAAACTAAAACTAAAAACACAGTGCATGAATAGCAAAAATAAAAATCTCAAACCATAACAGATACAAAACCTACATCCAGAGGCACTACATATCACATAGTTTATGTACGGTATATAAATTGAATACTTACGTGTCAAGAATTTCATAGATTTTTTTATCCGGCCTCTTTCCCAATGAACATAGAAAGACTACTTCAAGCTTTGTAGGATTAATGATGACTACAAAGGCAACATACAACTTAATGTGTTAAATTAATTTCTATCAATCATAAGTGATTGACTATAACAAGAAAAAATATTCTTACATGTTAAAATAATAAGCAAGGTAACATATTTTTTTATCATCACACAGCTTCTGTTGTATGTAGGACTGAACACTACCACACTCATTTTGACTATGAGTGAAATGCGGATCAATAAATCCATAAACATTATTATTGCCCAATTCCATACAATGGCGGCGTAGATATCTACAACACATTGGAAGTTATTTACATTATAAATATAATTAAGTAAATAATAAATTAATAAATTTAAAAATAAAATATACTTAGAGGAGCCACACTTGTAAAATAGTGATACTTAATTCTTTTGTACCCATACATAAGTTCATAATATCGTCCCTTGGGAGCTCTATAAAGGCACCTATCCAACCGACTTCCTTAAGTTTCTTACCCACTTCCTTGACCAGTGTAGTTTTTCCTGTGCCCCTCATCCCTTGCAACCCGACTATATAATTGTTGTCACCATTCAGCGAATCCAAAAGCTCTTTGTATTTGGATTCCCTACTTTTAAAAGGAATAAAGTATTGGGATGAATAACGTTCAACATCTGGAAGACGAGCGGGGAGTCCGATTGCAAGTTCCTTTCCAGTTTCCGTCATTTTTTTATTTCCTCCTTCTTTCCTTTCCCCTTTTATATCGCCATATGCAGTGATAACAAAATCCAAAAAAAACATTTTTGTTTTGTTTTGGTGTCTTCTTGAATGAGCTTTTCAGCTTCTTCTTCCCAAGAAAGAGCATTACCCTGAACATCTTGCCCTTCTCTTTTTGCCACATCAACACGTTGCTTGAAAGTTGTCCTTTCTACTTCCAACCTAGCTTTTTCTTCTTCGAAATCCTTAGCAATGCAAGTGAAGCAACATATATAACTTGATTCTGTGATTGCCCCATTTATCAATTTCTCCACATATGGCTTCACCAAATCAGTAAGGAAACTCGCCATCTAAATAAATTTCAACAGTACAAAGTAAGGTATATATAAAAACTGTATTGTGTATTGAAAAAAAAGTTGATAATGAATGGTTGAGAATGACTATTATCAGCCACCCTAACATATACTCATCTAGAGAATAAGTAGTAATATTCAGTGTCATTCATGTTCTGAAACAAAGAATAGAAGCGGATACATTAACATTTATATATTCAATTTATGCATCAGCCACCCTTCAAAATTTATCAACATTCCACATACTCTAACTAAGCACAACTGTTCACAGTGCTTCACTCATTTATTTACTATGTGATCATAAAGACAAGCATATGATTGTTTGTTACCTTATTTCAGCGCATGCTCAAGTAGATAGAATGAACATTTTTCCTGATCTTTCTCCAATCTGCAGTAGGTAGGTAGTATCAAAAGAATAAGACAGTGTTGGCTGCAATTCAAGTTATGCAGCAATAAAAAAAAAATACACTATAAAACAGTTGTTTGGTTTCTAAATAGTAAATATTGTTTCTAAAGAAAAGGTTTTACTGTTTCTAAATACTCAAGTCTTTTGAACAATCTTTTCCTTTCTCAGCAGCAGCTAGCATCTAGAGAATGAATTTGGAGCCATATTCACTGCAATTCATGTTTTGCAGCAAACAGAAGCTTCAGAACCACTGCTGTGGCACACCTTTAATGATTGATGAGGCCACTTAGAAGCGAGCCTTTTGTCACTATGCACGCATCCTTGTGGAAATTGATTTGTCTAAAAGGATTTTTTATGAGGTTATGGTGGATCGTGAGGGTTTCGCGTTTTATGTGGAAATTGTCTATGAACATTTGCTTGAATTCTGTTCCAACTCTTTTACTATTAGACACCTGATTTCATTTTGTAACAAACTTCAGCCAAAGCTAGATGTTGTCCAAAGGTGAAATTAGACAAAGTTTCACCACAAGTTGGGACAATCTATGGGGATATTTATTATAAGACTGAGCTTTCTGTCCCCTCTTTCTTTTCTCCTATTATATAGAACAATAATTCATTAGGTAGTACTAAAATAAGAGTAATCATTAGCAGCAGACATGCCAAACTTTTTTCCTCTTTCAACTTAATATCTGCTTGTTAAGCTGTTTTTAAATGAATTCCAACGCTCACCCGCATATACCATCGTTTTCTTTTCAACAACATCATTTTTAGGAATATCCCACAATTCCTATGTTACACAACAAATAGAAGAGTTAGTACATATATCAAAATACATAAGTTATGTACAATTGTGACAAGTACAATTAAAATTACGTACCCTAAGTCCTTTCCAAATTTCTTTCCTGTCGTCACTACCAACCTTATCCCACTCATCAATTAGAATACTGATTCTCTCTCGAGCAAGAGCAGCCACGTGATACTTGAAATCATGTGCGAGTTCGCCTATAGGCTGTCCATATGAATTGAAATCAATCGATTTTCTCTCCTTTCGTGCAGTCAAAAGTTGCAATCGTTTCATCCGGGTGCATCCTCTTCCCTTTTTTTATGGTTGATTGAGTATTCAACCCACTTTGCGAAGGACCAGATGCATCACCCATGTGTCTGTTTAGAGAGAAAAAAAAAACATAATAATGGTTAGTAACAACTCAAGCTCAATAATGTGAAATATATGATCAAAACTATTGTACATGAGACGATAAAAAAAATTGACATTTCTTACTGCATAGTTAGATAAAAAAATTAAAACAAAAATTACCATTCCTCAACTAAGTTTCTTTTTTTGAAATGGCCAAAATTTATTAAGCAAACTCAAGAATAAGGAGTACAAGAGAAGCTACAAAGGGATAAAAAAAATAAAAATCCATCCAAGGGAACAAACAACCCAAGGGGACAAACAAAACACTACCCAAAACAAAGCCCCTGGAAGCAAACCAAAAGCAAAAACCCCCAAACAACGAGGCCACACCAACACCTAGTCCTCAACTAAGTTTCTAATGTCCGAATTTTCCCATATCCCTTCTTCATGATCATCACGAGTGGCATACACCTCGTCACCAATAGTATCTTCAACTAAAGTTGGCACCCGCTGTGAGCAAGAAAGAGTCTCATAAATATCTAGTGTTGCATGCTCACTGTCATCAGGGCCGTGGTTGCTTTTACCTTTGAGAACCACTGACCACTTTTTGTTAGAACTAGAAGGGTCTCTAACATAAAACACTTGTTTTGCTTGAGATGCCAAAAGAAAAGGTTCATTCGTATAAGCTAGTTTTTCAAGGTCCACCAATGTAAAACCAAATTCATCAGTTTTAACACCATTTTTTGTGTCAACCCATTTACATTTAAATAGAGGTACTTTGAATGTAATGAAATTGATATCCCAAATCTCTTCTATGATCCCATAGTAAGGTATTGATGCCATAACAGGATTTTTATCTTTTGAACTAGAGAAGTGCATGGACTCGGCTACAACCATAACCCCACTATTTTGCATAGTACTACCGTCATCCTAGGTCTTTGTATAGAATGTAAAATTATTGATATCATAGCCAGTCCAAGTTATGACATCGAATTTAGGCTCCCTTGCTAGACACTTTAATGTTTCAGAACATGTATTTGAAGGGTGAATAGGTAGGTGTACCTAAGCACTTTACTACTTAGAATTTGCTCATATAGAGTGTAAGGCTATGATAACCAATCCTAGAACAAATAAACTGTGTTAACTTTGATTACTTAGGAATTAAGATAGTTAATTCATCTTCTAAAAGTCCCCTAAGGAAGTTAACAGAGAAAGAAGATGTTTTCCCCCATCTAATATTTATATGAAATTAACAAGCAAAAAAGAGAACAAAGTTGCTACTTGCTAATGTATTGTGTTGACATTAACAATTTCCATATTTACTAGCAAGGAACAATCAGAATCAATAAGCATCTAAGAATTAAGCTAAATTAGTAACTGTAATTACTAACTTTAATATTTGTATTAACTAATACCTAAAAAATTCAATGTCTTTACCAAATGCTAACAAAAACTAAGAAACCAAAACTATGTTCAGCTTTCAAATATATTGAATTCTCCTAAAATCTAACAAATACCAGGCAACATTCAAATATATTTGTCAGATTACAAATAGACAATAGTTAGATTAAATACTGGTATTTGCAATCTAACTATTTAAATAGTCAAATTTCAGTTTTTTATACATGAAAAGTTAGTGATTACAGTTACTAATAAAAAGTAAATATTGGACATTGTTAATTTCATATATATTAGTAAATAGTTAGATTTTAGCAGGATTCAATTATGGTCAAGTTTAAGCAAAATTAGTCACTCTTTTAACTAAATACTTAAAAAATTGAAATCAAAACCTAGTTTCAATATATTAACAACAATAGCAACAAACACAGAAATTGAAATCTCACAACAAAGAAAATAAAAAGTTAGGGTTTGCATATTACATACCTATGAATGAATAGCGCCTGGTATTTGCAATCAAACAGAATATTATGACTTCCAGAAAGTTAAGGATTGAAAGTTCGATTTAAGGGTTCGATTTTGAATGCGGGGATTGAATTCGATTGAAGGGTTCGATGGTGATTGAAGGGTTTCGGTTTTGAATGATGGGGTTGAATTCGATTGATTGTTTGCAATGAAGAAGAAGAAGAAATTGCGATGGTGAAGAAGAAATTCGAAGAAGAAGTTCAGAGAAGATACACTATTAGTATATACGCTCGGTTCAGGTGATAGAATTTTTTTTTTTGTTAATTATTTGTTTTTTTTTTTATCTTTTTAAAAGATTACGATTTTTTTATAAAAAAAATGATGATTTTTCTTTATAAGAAAAAAAAAATTATGATTTTTATTTATATTAATTAAGGGACATGGGTTCGATTGACGTATGCCACATTTTATAATTTAATTTGTAAATTAAATGATACTTCTTAGGTCAAGTAAGTGATATCTGATTTAACAAAAAAGATTTTTTAAGTCAGTTGAGGGATACCTGACTTAACAAAATGGGTTTATTAGGTCAGGTAGTCTAGGCTTGACTTAACAAAATTGTTATATTATTTATTTTAATACCTATTAAGTCGGTTGACAACGCAACCGCCTTAACAAAGTTAAACTTATTTACAAAATTGCCACCGCACCTCTTGTTAGGTCGGGTGGAAATATTAACTGACTTAAAAAGTTTTTTATAAAGGTATTTTTGTACTAGTGACCTTAGGCATGAATTTGTGATGCTTGAAGTGCAACGGATTTTTACGATGTATGGATTGAAGCACACGTTAGGGGACATTCACATATTTGATGGCATAATGTTTCCGGCCCTTTAAATCGTGAGGACTTGAGTCTATACACTCTATTTGCTTGAATATGTGAGTCCATTATCTCTCTCTTCTCTAGAACTTGCTTTTATTCTCTTTAATTTTTGAGTACCATTGATTAGCACACGAGGCAAGTTTGTTGGTACCTTGAGCCTTTGTAGTCTACCCTTGCATGATATATCTTTTGCTTAACCCCTTTGAGCCTAAAGACAAATTTTTCTTGGTTGATTGTCTTCTTAACCCTTGTTTTTTTTCTTAAAAAATTGTTTTCTTGGAGTTAAATTGATTGTTTTTGTTTGTTCTTATGACAAATGCTTAAGTTTGGGGTTGCTTTTGGAACTAGCAACAAATTAAATTTGGGGTGGGTATACTAGAGCAATCAATGTTATGAAATTTGTTAAAAAAAAGAATGAAAAAGAAAGAAAATGTTGAATGTGAAAAAGGAAAAAAATGAAACAAAAATTGTGAAAAAGCAAGTTCAAAAGATGAAAAATGTGAAAAATTGACTTCTCCAAAAAGATTGTGAAAATAAATGTTAGAAAAGCTTGGAAAAGAATGGTTATGATTGTATGATTGTTGATATTTGTGTGGAAATAGGTGATCTTTAGTATATTTTTGAAAAATTGAAGTTGTATGTTAAAAATTTTGTGAAAAAGTTGTCCTTATAGGAAGATGTTGCATGAAAGGCTTGATCAATTGAAGTGCTTGAATGAAAAGATCAAATGAATTGTGTCTTGAAGTGATTTAAGAAGGTTGTCAAAATTTTGTGGTTTTTCGTTTGATAAACGTGTTTCCTTGAGGACAAGGAACGAGATAAGTTAGGGGTTGTGATGACTCTTGTCATTACTACATTCTAAGGTCATCTCAATAGTGTTTTAGAGGTGTTTTGAAGTGATTTTGATCATATTTGAGGTGAAAAAGACTTAGAATGAAAGGTAGTTTGGAAATGAAGAAAAGTTGAAAATGTTGTTTTTTTATCTTTTAGTGGCTGGCAACCTAGCGCCTAGGAGGGGCAGCCTCGCGCCCAGACTTGCTGAAAATGGCCAGTTTTGGCTGTTTTGTCTGCGAAATTCGCCCAAGCGAACCTGATTTCGCGGGAGGCGAACTGGGACCCCTTTTTGACCCATTTTTGACACTATAAAAGGAAAATTTGACCCATTTGAATGGGGTTACGAATTTGGAAGTAAAAAGGGTTTTGGAGCATCATTTTGGAGTTTAAAATAAAGAGAATCATGATGGAGAAACAAGATTTGAAGGCTTGGAAACAAGATTGAAGATTTCTCTCCATCCAATTCTTCTTCCAATTATCATGTATTTCAATTCTAGTTTCCTTTCACCTCTTGTAACTATGACGAACTAAGTTGTTTAGATTGAATTTTGTGATGAATAATTTATGAAACTATGAATCATATGCTAGTTATGTGTTGATTTCTTTATGGTTAATTCAATTACTATTCCATTAATTTTATGTTTATCGCTTCATATCCATTGATGAATGTATGTGATGATGATTAATTGATGCTTGTTAAGAGATTAATTGCGTGAATTCGAACTAGATTAAGGCATACAACCTTATATTTGTTCTATAGATAGAGAATTAAAGGTTGAGACTTGAGACTAAGGATTTAATGCACTTGATTTGCCTATGTTATGTTATGCAATTGACCTAAGAGATTATGGGACTTTAGTATGATGTAGTTAGTTGTATGACTATGAGAGTGGGTACAATGGTTATGTTAAATTGTCATAGTGATTGAATGAACCATGTTTAGGAATAAACCAACTGGTATCATAGTGGAATGCAATGAATTCAAAGCAAAAATCCAATCGATTTCATAAAAACTCAAATAAATTTCTCTTTGCAATTTTATCAAACATGTTATATGCAAAACCTCTCCCTTGTTCTTATATTATATCTTAAGTGAGAATTCAATTGTTTTGCCTTGAAATAATCTCAATCCTCGTGGATCGATATTTTTACTACTTGCGGCATATATTTGTACACTTGCAAAATTATCCATCACTATCCTTATTTAGCCAGAATTAGTTTATTCAAATGCAATAAAGTGGCGTTGGTATGTGAGAGCACACCCCACTATTTTGTTAATCTACCAAGATAATAGAATTTTAAATTTCCGATAGAATATAATGTCATATTACCAAATAGAACTAATGGAATGATTCGAAAAACACCTTACTAACTTATCCTTGATCTCCATCTCAATTGTATCCTATCTATAATTACTTATTCAATCATTTATTTTAGGCAAATGCTAACATATGTCCCAAGGGTCCATTTAATTAACTATGATCTCACTTATCTTAATTAATCATTAAAGCATAAATATCATTCCACCTTGATTGATAATTAAAACATAAAACATGACTTTTATAATTAAAACATAATCATTCCACCTTGATTGATAATAAAAACATAAACATGAATTTAAAATAAGATTATTCACTTTTGTAAAAGAAAAAAATTATGCACACTTTCTCAAAGCAAGTTTATTACACACGACACATCATACTCGTTTTTAGTTTGTTAATTAAGACCAAGTATTTTTTTTTTCACAAAAATATCAATGCAACACATTTTTTTTCAACAAGAATAAAATTGGAACTTATTTTTTAATTTGGAATTTTATATGATTTATAATTTAATTTTTGTCTTACCAATTCTTTTTAGTAATTAAATATAATAGATCATTATTTTAAAGAAAGTGTATGATTCATTAAAGCTTTTAACTATCAAAGTTGATTATTATACTTCATTTACAATAAAATAAATGAGATTATAGTTAATTTAATGCACCTTAACATGTGCCCTTAGGGCACATGTTAACAAGACCTTTTATTTTATCGCAACTTATCCAACATACAAAGCAAACGCAAAACTATCTGAATTCCTAAATAACACTTATTACTTTGGCACGATCCCGGTGAAGATGAATCTTTTATAAATATTATTAGTCGACGACAGACTGGTGCACTTGCCAGGAAGCAGTCAAGTTTTTGACGTCGTTGCCGAAAATTGTGTTTACAAAGCAATGAGTGTAATTTAGAATTCAGATACTTTGCCTTCATATATTTTGCTTGTGTGCATGTGTATATCACTAATTGTGGTGCATATGTAATTTTTTGTGTGCATGTTGATTGTAGGCTAATGATGTATGATGTTGCATGTATTGCATTGCATTCCAGATGTCAGAGGTATATAAACACTAATGTGTATTTAAACAGTTGCGAGCGTGAATATTGTCTACCGCTGCGTCATGTTAAAGATGAGCTTTTTTGCCTCTCTCAATCTCGTTTATTTTATTCATTTAAATATGATTTAGTGATGTTTTGGCTTCAAGCCTTCAATGATTCACTACAACATTTTTGAGCCACACTTCAAATTATCCACAGTTGAAAAAGTGTGGCTTAAATCCGAAATAGTTAGGCAACAGTTTTAAAATAGTGGTTTATAATATACTTCTTCCGACGTTAATTATAAGTAAATGTCACTTTTTTGATACATTGAATAACTAATACACCTAGTCTAAAATATGGATTAGATATATTAGTCATTCAACGTATCTAAACAATGATATTTGTTTATAATTAAGGCCGGAAGAAGTATATATTTAGTTCATATTTTTTGGACCCAATTAAAAACCATAGCCTATTCTAATTCTATCGAAAGCCACCCAAAAAACCGTAGCCTATGTGCCTTTAATAACCACCGACCATTATCGTGGCCAATAACAATTTAGGCATCGTTTTATGTTTCTAACAACAAGATAAAATAGTTGCCTATTAAAGGCTAAGGCTAGCATGCACAAGGGACTTAGGTCTCCCATGGTACACAAGTTTGTTTAATGGTTGGATTATAATGGTCTACAACTTTTATCATGTTTTACACACACATGAACACTCTTATTTTAATTTTTCTTTTTTCTCTTACCATCCCTCTTTGCCCATCTTCACTGTCAGACTTTGCCACTGTGAGCCAAGACATCGATATATTTGCATTGCACTCTTTCAAATTTTCCTCTACTATATATTTTTTCAATGAATCTGTTTTTGTTTTTTTAATTTTATTTTTATTTTGGAGGGTTTCTCATGCAATTTTGTTTTGCAGGTTACAACTAAAACTTTTCACAATTTTGTTCAAAAGGGTGATTCAAAATTTTCCTATTTCTCAAAATTTGTAGATATTTCATCATTCCGGCACTTAGCGTCCGTTTGGTCCGGCTTTTTTAAGTTTTAGAAGCTATCTGAAATCTAAAAGTGATAATAAGAGCTTTCAGAAAAAAGTTAAAATTGTTTGGTAATTGTTGTTTTTTTAGCTTCAAAGTTATTTTTAGGCTAAAGGTTGTTTGGTAAAATATATATTTTTTTAAAAACACTTAAAAATATAACAATCCTAATTAAACTAGATTAATAGCGAACTAAAAAAAACAAAGATAAGAGCAAACTAAAGATTAATAACTGTTGCGTTAAAAACACATTTAGAGCAAGTGTACTCTATCGCAGAAGTAGTATAAAAGATTATCGTATCCACAGAGATTAATTAACAAATATCGAACTACTTAAGATTATTTATTATTTAGACGGACAAATAGTTGAGTTGTTTACGATAACTAAATAAGTAAATAGAAAGTAATAACGAACAAAAGAACAAAAGTAAAAGTTGTAATTTAATATAAAGAGGCCTAGGGTCATGGTTTCACTTGCAATTATTGATTCCCTATGTTTAGTTCCACTTGAATTCCTTTATTTTTAACTCAATTGTCAATCCCTTTACTAAAACTATTAATCCGTTTGGTCATTCGTGATTAATATTCTTTTTCCTAAATTAACCCCTTGTTTGGTCATGCAAAGAATTTAAATTCAAGAAAAGCTTAAAGCACAAAAAGGTTGAATGATTGGAAGACTAAAACTAAGGTTTGGTCATGCAATAATCTTAGTCTCAATTATCCTATAGGTCCACCAATTAACTGTAGTACGGTCGCTGATCAGCTAACTGATTATTAACATTCAAAGGTTGATCATTCCTAATCATGTGATAAAATCAATAGGATAAACTCAATTGAACTAAAATTAGAAATTCAAATTAGAACTAGAACATATAACTAAGACATAGCAAAAAGAATTTCAATTACAAGATCCAATCACAAACCCTAGAAAAATACTTAACTATTCATATTCATAGTAATGAACAACACTAAAATAAAGATTCATGAAAGTAAGAGTAGAGAATAACCCTAAAAATGCTTCAATGAAAGTTGGTACTCTCCCTCTGTGTTGTTCAATTTCTGCTTCTAAAATTCTTCCAAACTATGCTATGTACATTGTGTGTTATACTAGTTACAAAACCCGTGCATTGCACGGGCTCCTTAAAATAATTCCTACAATATTGTCAAAACTTATTGTCATTGTTTGTAGTTATTTTTGTTGGATTATTTTGATATAATGCAGAAATTATAAAGTATACAAATTTATATTCCATATAGTGAATATCATTTGAAAACTGTTTTTTGCAAATCAATATAAGCTATTTGGTTGTAAACACATTAATTTATATTCTATGTTAGGTGCATTTCTAGAGTGTGTGGAAACTCAAAAAATAATACCATGTGATATACTAACACATAATAATATAAATTAAATTATACCAGAAATAACAAACACATATATCTTAATATATTGTCATTGTCATAAACAAATAGGGGAACTAATGACCATGACTAAATAAGAGATAATCTTGATAATCATAATTGAATACACCTATTACATCTCACAAAAAACTAATTGAAAATTTTATAAGGTAGGATAATTCAAGCAACGGATGAAATGCCACAAAAATATTCATTAGTCCAATAGAGCTCCAATTTCCTGTAAAAAATAACACAACTTTTAGGTAATAATTAAAAGAAAACATTGTTAAAAAACATAAATAATTTTACTTATAAGAATTATGATAATAATAATAATAATAATTATTATTATTATTATAATAAAATAATAAGTAGCTCCTTACATTGAATCCTAAAATTAACTTGAACCGTATTGTCATAATAATATCATATAAGAATATTTGTAATTTAATAAACAACATACTATAAAATAAGACTTCGAATATTTAATCGAAGTTAAACATTGGTAATATCATAAAGGATTAATTGTTTGTAAAATTGATTTGCATTATCCAAAATACAGACCATGTTCATATTAAACATAAAAATAAAAGAGTGCAAGATCATATTACAAACTATGTTCAAATACCATAATCATAACAAAAGTTCATAATTAATGCATTGATAGTAGGGTGGTCATTTTAATCCTTCCACGGAGTAAGGACTTTCAGAGGATGATTAAGAAGAAAACACAACTTGTTCTTTTCCTTGACTTTCATTCTCTTGATGAAATAATACCATTCACCTCCAATATGAAATTGTGGGGTTTTGGCATCAGCCTTCATGACGGTGTAAGTGATTCTGTCATTTTTTTTCTCGATTTACAACTTCAATCCTATGATAGATTGAAAATGGCATCTTGTTGCACACTTTGCCAGGGAAATGCTAGAAACACAATAATTTAAAATGTGTAAGTTTTGCTTACAAAATTTAATTTTGAAAAGTAATGAGGAATTGATCCCTTAAAAAAAATGACAGTAAAACGAACAATGATTAAATATTGAAAATTAGCAAATTAATTAAAGATCTAATTATGGCACGGGATTATGATAATGTTATGATAATAATATTGTCATAATAATATCATATAGGAATATTTATAATTTACTAAGCTAAATATAAAATAATATTTTGAATTTTCAAACCAACGTGATATGAATATTAGCAATGAAATGTTGCATGATATGTACGATACTCAAAGTTTAATACTCCCTCCGGTCCTTTTTATAAGAAATACTTTGAAAAAATTACACAGACTAAAGAAGCACATTGCATGTACATAGTTATTTTTATTTAATACTCTTATAAATTATACTAAATAATTATATGTGATTTATATATAATTGCTAAAACACACATTTGATCAATGTACGAATGAATTGATTCAAATATTTCAAACCACCTAATATATCGAAAGCACTCTTCTAGCAAGCCATTTGAGTATTAGTAATATGTCTTCAGCAAATCTTTATGATAATTTCTTTTCCCACCCCACCTGTATCTTTTTCACCCCCCCTTGAAGGCGAAAAAAGTTCGGTAAACACAACCCGAATTTTTTGTTTTAGTGCAAATTTGAATAAAATTTACACTAAAAAAAATTCGGTAAACGTTTACCGAACTTTTTCGTGGTTAAAGAGTTTTTGGGGGGTGGTTAAAAAGTTCAGTAAGCACATGTACTTAGTTTTTACATAAGGCATCCCCATATTGAGGCGCCTTCTAGGGTGGGAGAGTGAGACACGTCTCCCACCATGGACAAGTTACAGGAACCGTTGATTAATGGATGTTATGATGCACTGTCAGTACAATATAATTTTTTCTCTCTCTCCATCATCTTTAATTTCTCTGCTCTCTCGCTCATTTTTGCTTCTTCAGTATCTCTTTTTGCAGCAACAACATAGAACTTTAATGTAACAAAACCCCTAAAATATTCAATCCATCATCTTTAATTTCTCTTCTCTCTCACCCATTTTAATCATCAAAATTTTATTTAGAAAATAATTACTCAAACCCCAAAAAGTGCCAAAGAGCATAGCTGCAGAAACAACAAATGCTGTCTGCTAAGTACAAATAAAAGAAAGCAAACATTGGATCTGGAGTTCATTGACGTGTTCTTCGTTTCCAAAACAAAATTTTATAATTTTTCATTTCCTCTCATTATTTTCTCAGTGTGAGATTATTCCAAAATCATGACTTAAGATTATACCAAGAAATATTGTTTTGGATCAACTAAATACTGTCTCACATAAAAATCACAACATATTAAAAATGGAAAATTTTGTTGTTACTTGTCAACAATTGCTGCAAAAATGGGGTTGTTGGTTGAGAAGGAAAAAGTCAGATCAATGATGTATTAGAGGAGAGAGAATAAAAAAATGAGAATGGAAAAATAAAGATTCAGTGTTGTTAGTGTATGATAAGAATCACGGAACTTCACTATCTAATGGCTAAAAATGATTTTTCTAACTCTCCCATGGTGGGTGTCTATGCGGCTCTCCCACCCTAGACTTAGCCCCATATTGAATGTTTTACATAAAAAATAGTGTATCCCAGTTAAACCAATCAATCCCAACGATATCACCATTTGATCATAGTCTTCTGCTTCCAATTCTTCAATGGAACTTGATAGAGAACCAATTACATTCTGCACATCAAGTTTGTGTTATGCTCCCTTCTCCCCTCCTCTTTAACCAATCTCCAACAATAAAAACAACTATTTATGATAACAATATTACTATTCCATGATAACAACTACTCGACTAATGTTATTCTCCATCATAAGTCATATTTCTATCTCTAAAGGCTATCACAAATCTCAATCCCTGCCACACAGAAATAGTGTTAAAATAATGAAATAATTCAGAAAATCATGAGCATAATAACAGACCAAACTCTTAATAATTCAAAAAATATAAAACTGCAAGCGTCATGTGCCTAAAATATGTAGAAAACCAGTATGAAAACATGTAGAAAATAAAAAATAATGCTTGATCTAATGATAAGCATGAGATGAACCAAAACTGAGTACCACTCCAAATTAAGACATCAACAATTGTTGAACCTCGCAAAAGTTATAGAAACAAAGTAAATATAAACATATTAAATTAGGCACAAGGAGTCCAAAATTTTGCAAGTTTCAGTTTAATGCTTATACAATTGAATACAAATTTCAAAATAGCCAAACATGATAATGACTTATATATCATGGGAAAAGATAAATGGTATGCTTAGTATTAGTATTAGAGAGAACAAACAACTTTGTTTGTGTGAAATGTGATAATTGTGAATTTGTGATGTGATTTCTTGAAATAAAATGAAAGAAACTGCAACTTTAATTTGTGGGATAAGCACAGATTAAATAACAAACTGCTTCATTGATCACATAGTAAAATCACAAATTTCAATAGGGCTAGTGGTCTATTTAGTGGACTCACTTTTTTTGAGAGCTTTAATCATACATTGGTTACTCATTTTTATGATCCAAATTGATTTAGTAAAAGAAATGCTACTCAGTGAAAAAAAGAAAGGAAAAATTGATAAGAGTATCAAAAGTCCAAAATGGACAATCTTCATGTATTTAGTGGTACATTAATCAAAATAATATTCTCATAAAATAATATAATGCAGTTTTTATATTGTAATTAGTAGTAGTATCACACAAAACACATAAAATAAAAATATGAATATGAGAGAGAGAGAGAGAGACTTGGGAAGTAAGATATATGAAAATATGAAATGACCAATTCATCCTAATTAAGATCAAGAAATAACTATAAGCAAATAGAAGTTGTTGGAATACAATGTCTTCAACCAATAGATCTAGCTAACAGTTAATTCTTTTCAAACTCAAATACTAAGAAGTCAAATTTGTGCTTACACCTCTTTGTTATACACCATTCTTCACAAATTTAGCTCTGCTATATGAAACAAAGTGCTCATGAATGATTTCATTGAACTCTTGCTCATTAATAGCATCTGCCTTAAGTTTTAGATTAAACAAATTATGCACTTGTTTTCAGCAAGATAAACAAATCATATCATAAGAGAATTATTCTTAATATAAAAAATGCACAAAGTATATAAGAGACATTATTCTTAATATTATTTGAATTATGAATTTGTGCATATATCCAAAACTAAGTAAACATATTTGTATTAACTAATAACAAAGAAATTCAATTACAAAACTAAAAAGAAATTAAACAGAATAAACGTTTGTTTCTGATCCCCGTGTGCATTTTTTTAAAAAAAAAATCTTGACTCACTAAAGCATTGGTTGTGAAAAGAAAACCAAGTTAAAACCTCATTTCTTGACCTGTAAGAAATCAACATTTGGCTTACCAGTGTATGCTCCTTTAACAGCCTCTTTCCAGTTAACACCTATTCTAGTATCCAGGTGTTTCTGTAAAAGCTTATCATTCATGTCTTCGTCGGGTCTCACAGGGTGCTGTTTAGCAGCACCGTCATATTGCGCCGGTCAAAACCTTATAAACACTTGTTATATGTTAGTGTGTCTATTTGTGATTTGGGCTGCTTTTGACCTGTGTTATATATGAATGCTGATATTATACTAATTTCGTTGACCAAAAGGAAAATGTATCTATCTTTTCAGGGATGATGTTGTTATAGTTTTTGTTACCATTTCTTTCATTACCTTATTGATATCCAAAGTCTTGGTCTTTATTTTTTTTATGCTGATATTTTACAGATCCAACTGAATTAGTTTTTAATTTTTTTAATTTTGTTTTTTCCTTGAAAGATGAATATTATGGAGGCTCACAATTTGCCTCATCTCTCTCAATCCCTTTACAAATCCTCTTCCATTGCATAACCCTCAGTAATAATCCATTGCCTTCCTTTTTTTAACGATATAGATGAAATTTATAACATCAAGCAACATTATGAAGGTGAAATGTGTAGCATGAAGGAGAGAGTGGAAGCATACGACTCATTCACGAAGAAGAGGATGGAAGCATGAGTCCCTTCTAAAATGTGTGTTGAAGCAACAAAATCTAAATTTATGTGAAGATGATGCGTATAACATGATGATATTGATGGCTTGCTTTACGACACACCATTTGTCTGCATCGACCCATGTTCTTGAAAAGGTATGGTATATACTTGTGTCACTTTAAATCGAACCTTCTTGAACCACATTGTTGTCTTTAGATGTGATTTAAATTTGATTTTATGTTAATGCTTAGTCTTTAGCACCCTAGAAAAGACCCACCTTAAATTGCTTGAATAGATATGCATAAGGCTTGATTTAGTTTTTTGTTCAGGTCCTGCGTGTGAGCCTCTTGTTTTGTCGTCTTGCAGGTTTTTAGTTAGTTTTTTTGATGATTATGTATCAGGATAGGGGGTTGTTTTGATTCAGTTGTCTGTTCTGGTCCTCTGTTGTGTGCCTAGTAAGCTGTGAAGATTAATTTTTGTGGTGAGGTTGTTTATTGTTTTGGTCTCATAGCATTATTTATTTCAAAGGTTCAAGTTTTCAAGTTCTATTCTTATATAAGTCATGATGAGTGATAATTATGCCCTTGCATCATTAATTTGTTGTAGATTGAATATTGACCTGACATAGATTGTGGATTTTGATTGTATTCTTCTATTTGTAGTTTAAGTTTTGTTAATTGCAAATGTGCTAATGATTGTATTCTTCTATTTAGTCCTTGTGCTAAGTGAAGTGAAGAGTACTATCATCCGAATGATGTAATTCGTTCAATTTTTTAGGCTTGATGATGTTGTTCTCCAAGACATCTTTATGAAACCACTAGCAAAGATTATGGTACTCAAACTGTTGCTGCAGATATGTTGTTGATTTATAGAAAATAACTTTAATATTTCATTATCAATTTTGTAAGAAATTTGTCCTTGTTTAACAATTCTAGATGTTGTATATCATTAGGACAATGACTTAAGTTTTGTTTGATTAATTTTTTTTTGACAAAAGTTTTGTTTGATTAATTGTTGTTCATACTTTGTGTTATTAAATATGCATGAAAATCATTTGTTATTATTTTTTTTAATCAATTAAATATTGTAATAGGATCAAAACTAAATTATAAAAATAATGGTTACTTCTAGTGACAGCAAAGACTGGGCAGAAGTATTGAAAGTTAGACCTTTATAGTGACAGTTTTTGTCCGTCGGTACATGCCAAATTTCCTGTTGTGTAACTTGTTGCTTTTCATTCTAGTATCACCAATCTTAAAAAGATTTGTTATAAAGTTAGGGTTTGAGGGAAAGATAGAAAAATTAATAAAGAGAAATGGTTGGGTCAGTTTTAAGTGTGGTCTTGCTTGATGTGCAAAACTCAATAAATAGTTAATTATATAACCATTTGTTCGGTTAAATGGTTCTTCGGTTCCTAAAAATTAAAATTGAAAACTGAACCAAACCCCATTGATTTTTAATTGGTTCGATTTTCGATTCAAACCATAAAAATTAGTTTTTTACGGTTTGGATTAGTTTAAATCGCCAATTTAATCGGTTTTTTTGGTTCCGCTTATACTCATTTCTTTTTTTTTTTTTGACAATGCTTATACTCCTTTTTTTATACTCCTAGAAACTGCTACATCTACACCTATATAACTACCGCATGTAGAAGATCCAAATCAAATTAAAGTTTATTTTGTTTTAGAAATTATTAAGTGTTAAACCTTGATGCGACATAAGATTTGTGAGTCTCTCTCACCTCATTGAATCACTTAATTATATATTCCTATGAAAGGAAACTATGAACACAAGAGTATAGTTTAAGCCATCTAAGTCTAACCCGTGAAGGACGATATCAGTTTTGGTCTAAACACAATGGTAATGGACCACTTATCATTTTAGCAACTTATTATCTTTATTTCCATTTCCATTACAATGGCAAAGCATCGCATCAAATAATTTTTTTAAAGTTAAATTTAGGCATAACAATAGAAAGAGCACTAATGTATGTATGTGCATACGTCCTTTTTGACTTATGCAAAAGCTAATAATCCCTTAATTTTCTCTTTAGATTTGACATCATAATTGCAAAGTATTAGTCTTAGATTGAAAAAAAAAAAATAGTCTTAGATTGTATATATAAAGAAAATTAAAAAATTAAATGATATATTAAACCTTTAAAATATCTCAAATTTGCTTAAAATTGATAATCTCTCCCATACAAAGTTTCAAAACTAAATTGAAAATTTACATAAAATTGATAATATCTAATACAAAGTTCAAAACTACATATCCAAATTACATAATGCTCCTATTCCTATGAAAATGTGATATGATTCCTGATTATAATATTTGAAATTAAAGAGTGTGCTATAATCAAAAACTTGACATTTAATTGCTTTAGTAATGTCTACTTCTAAATCTCCTTCATTAACACGTGTCCTGCATATAATCAAAAACAACATTATAATTAACCACCAGCATGTCTTAAGTGATTCTTCTAAAACCAAACAAAAACTAGAAACAATAATAAACAAAATCCTTAGTCTTCAATTTTGAGCAATCCAAGACAATGTTCTTGGTTAACTGATTATTAGAAGATATTAAGTGAGAAAATAACTAAGAAGAAAATTGTGATCTTAACCTAAAAAATATTCATGTTAGTAGTACGTATTTATGTTCTGTTGTATTTCAAGGAGGTATTTGGATTTGTCTTGCATAGAAATTTGTTTAATTAATGACAAATAAGAAAGTGTTGTCTATACTATACTACACAAGTATATTAAAACATTTGTAAAGCAGTAATGCAGTAACAAATTTCTTTGAATTTAATGGTCGAGATCAATTTGATTAAAAAACAAAGTTTTAATATAAGCCGCCCATCTAAATTTAATGGACAAGATTAAACACTACGTTAAACAGTGCGTATTTTGGACTGTAGCAAATTTGAATCCGTACCCAATGCGCCTACGACTTCAAGAACCCCATGAATTAAATGAAGCCTATCAATTGCATGTTATATACAACAAAGTGATATATACTCAGTCACTACTTCTTAGTTAGGACAAAAGCTTCCATCAAATGCAGTACATGCCAAAACTAATATCAGTAGTAAATTATAATGCTAGTGTACTCATTACATACATGTCTTAAACTTTCGCAGAACGTCGCAAACCATATAAACAACTCTAGCTAGCTTGATGAATTTTTATCCGAATGTTGCAAACCATATATCAATTTCATGAATTTCATCGTTTTGGAAAGACGATTCCACAATGGTGCACGTTACGTTTTAGGGCGACATTCATATTTTAAAAGGACCAAATTACCCATACTGTTTTGGACAGTACAACATGAAATATTTTGAAAATCTTTTTCCGACCAATATCAACAATATGGTCTAAAAATTTTGACACATTTTCAAAATCTCTAAAATTTTAAAATGCTCTAAAAAAGACATCTCTTTTTGATACATCATCTTAAAGACTTGCATTACTTCATTAATAAAGAAAATGAGCACAAAATAACAATTATTTCCATTACAGTAATATACTTGAACACACTCCATTGTTAGAAGTAATTTATATTTTGAGGGTATTTTAGTATTTTGTTGTGTTGTCTTTATGACCTAGTTTTTTTTGTGTATAAATAGACTAGTAGTTGATGTCATTAATATATCTATCTTTTTTCTCCTTTTGTAGCCGTCATTTCAGAAAACATTAATAATATTCTATTTTCTATTCATTTATCACCTTTGTACACCAACATCCATTACAGAAACAGAACCATTATCAAAGTTCAGAAGGAATTAAAAATCTAACATAGCTACTACGATACATCACTATTATTTTGGTACCAAATTAAAATAAATAAAAACTCATACAAATCACAGAGGAGGAGAGTTAACAAACACAATTGGTTTGTTGCCGAAAATTTCCTTCGGCAACAAAACCTTCGATACACCATATATCACAGCTGGTTTCCGATCATAGAGAATCTGAATCACCTCTGCTTCGACAATGCCGGTGCTCACCTTGACAGCTCCGGTCACGCCTGATACATTGAGCGTGTAAAGCTCAGCTGCAGTAGAATCGGTGGCAAATGTCAGTAAATTTTGTTGCATTGCTGACTTAAGCAATGCAACCCGATAGTAGCCTCTGCAGACGTGAGCTTTGATGAGGAGTGTCTTTTTATCAAACCAGAGGGAAGGGATGCTAACAGAGTTTGGTAATTGCAGAAAAGAAGCATCGTTAGGCATGAACAGAGTCATTCCCGAACGACCTTTAAACTCCTCCAGTTCCTTAAGGAACCCAGAAGATAAAAGTAAGGAGAATGCAATGTTGTAATGCTTTGAATCTAACAGTATTTTGGTTAGGTTCAAATGATGGTTGTTTTTTTGTGGCTTTGCAATTAGCTTCCTTCCGTCACGTTCAGTGACAGAAGGATTTGGAAGAAAATTTAGAAACAACGCAAAAATACAAACAAGTAGTATCGTCGTTGTGATGAAAATCGAAGTCAAGAGTTTCTTTTCAGAATTTCTAGCCATGTTTTGAGAAGAGAATTAGAGAAGAGATCAGAGTTATAAGAGAAATGGTTAATGAGAAAGATGAATGCTTTTGGGCTTGCAGGTTCTGTTAGGTGTTGGGGGTATTTTTTGCTTCCTGCCTTTGTTTTTGTGTTGCTATGTGCTTTGGGGTGTTTGCTCTTATATATATAATATTTGGGTGTTTGTATCTGTATATATTTCCTAGTACTCCTTTGCACTGGTGTGCACAATCCCAAAGTTAGTTCTATACATATGAACGACACTGAGAGAAAAAGGAACCTGATCTTTTCATAAAAGCGTGTACAGTACTTTTGTATTTACAAGTTAAAGTTTTAATACAAGAAAGTCGAAGTATATATTTTATTTGATACAAACTTTTTTATTTTATTTTAGGATCCATTGTAATAATAATGAAAAAGATTTCTGCATATTCGCAAAGACCGCTCTAATGACCAAATTAGCCGATCAATATGATATTTCACCTAGCCATGGACCATGGAAAAACAAATAATACAAAATTAGAAAATGTAAATTTAAATGAAAAAGAAAGTGATATCTGTTATGCCATTAATAATTACTAGTTTGGTGTTTTCTCTATTTGTCATTAAATGTTGATGATGATATATAATTGTAGGTTTTTAATTAACTAAGGGTCCCGTGAAATATAGTAGGAGTACTTTGTAATTCACAGTTATTCAAAATTAAAAATGACAAGTACCAAATTGTACCATGTTTGCTAATTCTAAACAAACATTGAGTCAAGCTAATATATTTGGTTTGCAGTACTATTAATTAATAATTGCATGATTATAAAATACATAAAATCTAATTATGACCAAAAATGTTGTACAGTATTATTGTATGTTTTTATTTTGGATATTGTAACTTGTTTACAAACTTATCCTTTTTGTTTTTACAGATTTAAATGAATGACGAATTAATTAGTAAATTTTTTTTTTTTGAATTTTGACATTTGCGTAGAATTCATTTCAGGATGAAAGGAGTATGATTAGAATAATGAGGCCATACGTTAATATAAATTTCACCCTACAATAGTCCTTATTATTTTTATAAAAAATACTATTTATTTTTATTTTTTATTATTATTATTATTATTATTATTATTATTATTATTATTATAAAATTTGACATTTATTAAAAATGATAAAGATCCGGCTTATTCTTTTTTTTTTGTGCAAAAGATCCATCTTTAATCACCTCATTTTTGTACTGAAAGCTTTGACGACTATCCTGTTAAAAGCTTATAAGTTACTCAATTCAATACGAAAACATATTTTAATTAGTTAATTCCAAAACATCAAATCGTCTATGATTTACTCATATTTCATAAGTTATCCTTAAATTTATATATGATTATGATGGCCATGATGAGATTAGCGGTGAGACAAGTTTGTATTAATTATGTAGACAAGTTTGTATTAAGTATGTATTGATTATGTAGAATTTTTTTGGGGGGGTGGGGTGTGTGTGTGGGGGGGGGGGGGGGGTGTGAGGATTCTAGGAAAATAACTTCGGTTACTTGGAAATCTATTTGCTTACGAAAGGAGTATGGAGGTTAGCGGGTCAGTCAGTTGAGGGAGTTTAATCTAGCTCTTTTAGGTAAATGGTGCTGGAGGACTCTAGTGGACAGAGAGGGTTGTGGTATCGAGTGTTGGCAGCTCGGTATGAGGTGGAGGGAGGTAGGGTGAGAGATGGAGGGCGGAGAGGGTCGTCGTGGTGGAAGGAGATAATGCGCATTCAGGAGGGCGGTGAGCATGGAGGCAGGTGGTTTGAGGAGCATGTTACGAGGAGAGTAGGGGACGGGTCAGATACCTTTTTATGGACCGATCCCTGAGTAGATGGTATACCTTTGTGTGAGCAGTTTGGCCGCCAGTACGATTTAGCAGAGACCAAACAGTGCACAGTGGCTGAGATGTCATTGTTAGGGTGAGGAGCAGAGGGGGAGGCCTGGGGTGTGGCGTAGGCAGCTGAGGGGGTGGGAGGAGGAGGATTTGAGGGAGTGTCAGTCTTTACTTCTAACCCGTTTATTGCAGGATCAGTCTTCGGATCGGTGGCAGTGGCAGCCTGACCCTGACAACGACTACACTGTCCGAGGAGCGTATGAGCTTCTGACTTCTCAGGATCAAGCTTCTATGGATGATGCAGCGAATCTCGTTTGGCATACTCATGTTCCGCTGAAGGTCTATATCTTTGCTTGGTGTCTTTTGCGTGACAGGTTGCCCACAAAAACAAACCTGGTTACCCGAGGCATCTTACCCATTGCAGTCCATCTGTGCATATCTGGTTGTGGTGAGGAGGAGTCGGCCCATCATTTATTTCTCTCTTGTGGTACTTTTGGTCATCTTTGGGCATTAGTGAGTTCGGGGATTGGAACTCCGGTGGTGGAGTACACTTTTCTTGGTGATCATTTCGTTCTGTTCACTCAGTCAGCAGATGGTTCCCGAGCGCGTTGCTCTTTTATGCAGCTCATTTGGCTCGCGTGCGCTTGGGTGATGTGGACAGAGAGAAATCACAGGTTGTTTCGTGGCTCAGCGAACACTCTTCATGAACACTCTTTGTGGCTTAGTTTATAGGTCACATTGCGAGTGATATGTAGAAATTTAATTCGAATTATAATACTCCTATTTATTCATTTTAAAAAATAAAAATTTAGTTACTATATTGCTTGGACAAAAACAAAAATGTAATATGACTTATTATTATGTGAAATTTACGTTGTATATATGAGTTTTTTTTTTTTTTTTTACTTTGCTATGTGTTACGTTTTATGTTAGTATTTTCTTTTTGTTTTAATCTTTGTTTTGTCACGTTTAAAAAAGACTATTTTTCATTATATTGAGTACCATAATACACTTGCATGCTCCGTCATATCTATTAAAAGATTAATTTAATTTTTGTATAGAATTTAATTTTATAAATTATTTATTAGGTTAGATCAATAATTATGAACAAAAAATTATTATCAATAAAATCTTTAATTTGTGGAGTTTTTGAGTCTATTGAGTTTTTATATTTAATTATTTAAAAACTGAATAATTTTAAAATTATGAAACTTCTGTAAGATTAAAGGATAAAAATTAAAATTCATTCTCTCTCCTCCCCTCTTTTGAACCAAACATATAAATAATTAAAAGATTTCTCCTCCTCTTCCCTCCCCTCCCCCTCATTAAAATCCCCCACCTCTCCTCCTCTCTTTTGAACCAAACACACCCTTAGAGACACAGTGTGAAATTTCAATTTTTAATAGACATATATATATATAGTAGGGATCTAATTACACAGTGTAACATTTGAGTAATGTTACACCGCTCAATAACGCTATAACGAATACAAATTTTACAAAATCCACCGTTGGATTGAAAGTTTATATCGTATAAATCATCTATACTAAATTTTATAAAAATTTAAAATCGTTTGATATGTTATTGAGACCCATAAAGATTAACGGTTTATCAAACGATTTTAGATTTTTATAAAATTTAGTATAGATGATCTATACGATATAAACTTTCTATCCAACAGTGAATTTTATAAAATTTGTATTCGTTAAAGCGTTATTGAGAGATGTAACATTACTCAAATATTACACCGGTATAATTTGATCTCTCCCCACATATATATATATATATATATATAGGGGATGTATCAAGTGAGAGGAGTAGTTATTGTGAGAGATGAGAGGAACAAATATAAGCCATATGATATAAATAAACGGTCATGATTAAATTCCCTTTGCGTATTCTCTCATATATCTCCATTTCCATCACCCACATCAAATCTGTTGTAAATTGTCCCACTCTTACACCAAATTTCTTACATCAAATAGTGGTTAAGGTGCACATAACTTTACCTGGGGTGGTGCAGGTTCGATGCTTCCCACTAACATTTTTGGCTTTCAATTGTCTTTTTAATAAAGATATTGCTATGTTTCAAGTCACTACACTACAAGAAATAAAAAATAATTGTTGTGGTCAAATTATTATTTTTTTAAAGAGTGGTCTATATATAGTATATATACAGTTATGCACATACTTAGAGAAATTAAATTGAACCAATTACATTTTAACAAGTATAAAATTTATATCATATTGATATTTTATGTAAAATTTTGTAAAAATTTAAAATAATTTGATATGTTATTGAAAATGAATCCGCGCTAGTGGTTAAGCTAGACGCGCTCCATTTACTAGGGTGGTGCGCTGCGGGTTCGATCCTTCCCACTGTCTTTTTTGGCTTTCAATTGTCTTTTTAACAAAGATATTGCTATGTTGCAAGTCACTACACCACAAGAAATGAAAAATAATTGTTGTGGTCAAATTATTATTTATTTTAAAGAGTGGTCTATATATAGTATATATACAGTTATGCACATACTTAGAGAAATTAAATTGAACCAATCACATTTTAACAAGTATAAAATTTACATCATATAGATATTTCATGTAAAATTTTGTAAAAATTTAAAATAATTTGATATGTTATTGAAATTCACCAACATTAAGGGTTTATATATGTTCTGGTGAACAAATAAGGGGGGTGTTAATTGTATATATCGTATAGGTGAAATGTATATTTCTTAAGATAAAAATTTGTGTCTTTTACAATGAAGCATAAACTCCTATTTATAGATTTTTACAAATGACAGTTATTAGTGACCACGATCATGGATACCCCATGATCATGGCAGTTTTCCTCTTCCACCGTCGCTTCCACATGGTGGTGATGGGTGGTTGTCCTTTTAATCTGGTGAAGATCGTGGTGGTGGGGGTGGTTATTAACTCCCACGTTATGAATCTCTTCAGAGTCTTTGATCTAGCTGTTACCTTCAGGGCGAGGGCGCCGCCCTTTATGCTGTGTCGCCTTTGGATGGTTTTCCCGCCAAGTTATCCATTTGAATTTCATGGGTTGGAGGATTGGACCATCTTGCAATTGGGCCTATACCATTCATTTTTGGGCCTTAGTCCAGTCCAATATATGTTTTTATTGAATACCCTTAATTTTAATAAATCTCGATAACATATTAAATTAGTTTAGATGTTATTGAAAAATGCAATATTATTCGAATGTAAATGGTCAATGAATTTCAAGATTGAATTTATATTTTTCTCCACTTCGTGCCTCCTCTCTTTAAGTGTCATTTTTCTCTTCTATACTGGTTTGATTCCTCTACTTTTCTTTCTTCTCCCAACTCTACAACTACAAATTTGATTTATTTATTCTTTGTTAGTTTTTCTCGTACTTTCTAGAGACATAATTAGCTACTTCTTTGACTAATTTGCAAGTGTAGATTTTTTTTCAACTCTAAAATTTGTAAACGTATTTTTTTAGCCACATCAATATATAAGGTCTAGATCTGCCGCTGCCTATAATCATTTTCATTCAATACAATGTCACATACTTTTATATTAATTTATTTTAATATAACTGTTAAAAGTTTAAATAAAAGTAATTAATTAGCCTATAAAGTTCCTGTAAGAAAGAAGAAAAAAAGGTAAAAGTAAAAAATGAATATGGATAATATGGAAGGAGGACAGCTTCTATTCCAAAAAAATGTCAAACATCACTAAAATATATACTAGAAGCCCCAAAACAAAAATGGACAAGATTTTGATACGAATAATTGTTAGGTGTTAATTACACTTAAATCTTCCTTTTTTCTAGAGTTGTGTGTATAGTTGTGTATACTAATACTAATATAGAACAATTTTTAATTCTTCATGGTTACTTTTGTCAAAAAAAAATTCTTCATTGTTACTATTTAGATTAACTTTGGAGCACAAAGTTAAACTAATTTCTAACTTTATAGAACACTCTCATGTAGGTTTAAAGATTATGAATATCTTAAAAAGGTTATTAACCCTATTAAATTGTTAAATTGATATTTATATATAACTACTTAATTACTATTGGTACCAATAAAAAAAAACTACTTACTATCAATTAAAAAAAATTAAACAGTTACGATTAATTAGGTTTCTATGTTTAATCACTTATTTATTACGATTAGAATGTCATTTTTTGAATAAATTTTTACACATTTATTTATCTTACTTTAGGTGGTTGTGAGGATCAAACCGTGGTTCTCTAAACTAGTGGCAAATATAAAAAAATAAAATTATTATTGAAAACGAGAAATATATGTGATAAATATAATTCATACTAATTCATATATATTGAACATGTTTTTTAAAAAGTAAATAGTGGTAATTGTTAAATAAAAAAATAAAATTATTATTGAAAAAGAGAAATATATGTGATAAATATAATTCATACTAATTCATATTGAACATGTTTTTGAAAAAGTAAAAGGCTTAAATAGTGTTTTAGCCCCTGCAATTGTCACTCATTTTGAAAAGAGCCCTTGTTAAAAAAAAAATTGATTTTAGTCCCTGCAAAATTTAAAAGTTTTGAAAACAGCCCCTGAACAGGAACTCTTGATGCCATGTCACCATTTTAATGACGTGGCAGTTGCTGACTGTGTTGAATTGAACACTGTGTTGAATCAAGCAACAACTAACATGCCAGTTCAACCAGAAAAGAAGAAAAAAGCACCAAAACCACTTAAGAAGCTTGATTTCAACAATTTGAGAAGGAGTGGTAGGACATGTTATTTTAGGCCACAACCCAAGCCTGGTGCACCAGGGACAATACCAGACAGAGTCAGCAACTGCCACGTCATTAAAATGGTGACATGGCATCAAAGATTCCTATTCAGGGGCTGTTTTCAAAACTTTTAATTTTGCAGGGACTAAAATATTTTTTTTTTTTTTAACAGGGCTCTTTTCAAAATGAGTGACAATTGCAGGGGCTAAAACACTATTTAAGCCAAAGTAAATAGTGGTAATTGTTAAATTCATGTATTACCATTGTCCAAATATTATTACTTTTTCAGATGCATTAATTCAAATATTTACAAACACACATACAAAATTTTAAACCCATCACATACTTTTTTTTCTCATCAAGGCAATATTATAAGTGGAAACCTTTAGAAAGTACTTATCACTTTTTTTTCTTCAAACAAATGGTCCTTAACACGCCCAGAAATATAAAGTATTAATTGAGATAATATTTTGCAGTTAGCTTAGCACTCACCTTTTCCTTTCACCTTAGTGCTGACTTTAGTTTTTGACTTCTTTTATATAATTAATTTCTAACAATATGAGTACTACTTGAAAATTTCTCTTTCCACTCAATGTTTCTTTTTCTAGTGTGTGAAAAAATGTGAGAAAATACATTTTGAAGTTTTTTCTAATGTAAATTTCAGCAAAATTTATACTTAAAATTTTTTCGAAAAACGTTTTCCATCCCTTTTTGCATGCTAAAGGGGTGAAAAAAACGTAATGACTCTATTTTTGTTGGTCGAGCCCTCTTGCTTGTTTGGGTATCGGCTAACTGATAATTCAATGTAATGACTCTTGGATATTTTTGTTGTTCTGATTGATACACCTTATACTGATCAAGACTTGTTGCTTATATAAATAAATTTCATTTTCTTTTGTTGATCTTTCTTCCTCCCACACTGAATTCATTAAATTTTCATGAAATTAATAACCGGCTAGCTTTTCATGCATCAAATCTTTTCCCTACAAACACTTGTAGTTACTTTGCTAGTTTGCTTAGTTGAACAATCACCACTCATGAAATTAAGGTGTACTGGCATCTTTTATTGACTGAACAAATTAATATCCGTTCTTCTCATCTTTTATATATTTTGGGCTGGCTAGCCCTTTTTTTGGTAAAAAAAAATAAAAAATTAGTATCCGTTCTTTTTGGCTAGCCCTTCAAAGGAGAATATTTTATCACTTTTTGCTTAATTTGTACTGGCATGTAAGAAAAGTATATTTCATTTTTAGGCATGTTAAATTAAATGTTAATTAAATTATATCACTAAATAATATTTCACCTTAGAATCATGCACTATGAACCATCACAAAGGAATGGCATGTGGTTCTATCTTATCTCTAATTCACAAAGAAAAAGCTCTTCTTAATGACCAAATTAGGCATTTTTGTGTCCTTCCTATTTGATTCTTTCAACAATTATGCATAGAAACATCATAGAGAAAAGAAAACATTACATATTTGTTCAATTGTGGTAAATTATTGGCTTTTATATATGTGCTTTAGTTGAGACCCATTAGTGTCCATATACAATCCATTTATATTCAAAATTATTTAAGTCGTTAACCAAACATTTGGCCTGCATTGAATTAAGGGTGAATTGAATTAAGTTCAATCATATTATTGCGGTATTTGTTGAGTTTATATTGATAGATTAATTCAATTCACTTTAAATTTAATAAATAATTTTGACATTGTTGCCGTTACAATTTACAGATCTTTAGACATAGATATTTTAAAAACTTTAGTTTTATAGGTTTTGTCATATTTGTAAGCAGTTGTCATTGTATTGTAAACTATATTAATATGGGTATTTGAATTTGTTCGCAAATTACTCATTTCATTTTTAATGATTTTAAATTTGTATTTGTTTGATTTTTTTATCGTGTAAGTGAGGTCAACTACAAACCGGTTAATAAAGCAAAATAAAATCGCTTGTTCAAAATAAAAATAAAGCAACCAATCATTAGTTAGTTCAGTGGTGATTGACGTTGAATTTAGTAGGGAAGACCACAGTTTGATCCCCCGCAACTGCAATCGGAAAAAGGCTGGAACTACTTAGCCTCTGTTTGGTTTGGCGTTGGACATCACCAAACGCGCGTTTCTCGACTCCAAAAGCGATTCCGCCGATTTCCGAGTTGTTTGGCTAAAAGCAAAAGTGAATTCCAGCGACGTGATTTTCTACTCAAACGTGAGTATTTCTGAAGCTACCAATTGAAGCTTCTGCGTTAACTCAACGTGATAATGCAATTTCACTTTTTATGACATGAAAATTTCTCCAAATTACCCATGGCTTCTTTAAATTTTTCGTACAATTGTAAACCAATTTTCTCCATTTCCACGAAATGGCGACCGTGATGATGATTTACCCTTTCCTCAAATTTTCTTCTTCCTGTTTTAGCGTTTCATGTTCCAGATCTGTAAACTTGGAACATTCTCTCTCTTGCTATAGGTTAGAGAAGAAGTTTGAATTGGACTCTTAAAGCCCATATTTCATTTCATAAACAAGCCCATTAATGAAGATAAATAACAAAAACTGAAGAAAAAAAATTTGATAGTTTTTTATTTTGATTTTTGACAGATTCTTTTTAAATACGGAGTTCTTGCTTTGTATGTTATCTCCTTGATATTAATACCCATTTTGGTAATTATGCATTCAAAATCAATTTTGATCCAAACCATCCAAACATCATGAGTTTATAAGAATCACTTTTTTTGTTAATATATCCAAA
This sequence comes from Trifolium repens, assembly GCA_030408175.1. Taxonomy (NCBI): domain Eukaryota; kingdom Viridiplantae; phylum Streptophyta; class Magnoliopsida; order Fabales; family Fabaceae; genus Trifolium; species Trifolium repens. The sequence continues at coordinate 15,618,078 of CP125839.1, read as the reverse complement.
CATAAATCAATTCTGTTTAACTCACTTTTAACTAAAATCAATTCTATCAAACTCAATTCTACCAAAATCAATTCTGCCCACCGCAGAACCAAACACATACTTAATGTTAGAACTGACACCCAAACCAGATTAAACTGGTAGTGAAAACAAAAAATAAAAAAAAATGGTTGCATTCACTTATCTAATTAAACAAGTAAAAATTAACTATTTCTTTATTGAATATTTAATATTCCTTATGGTATGACCGTATGAGCACCTCATATCATTCCATCCAAATACTATACTAGTACTTGATCTCAAAAATCCCTCATGCTGCAAAAGTATTCAATCACTATTGCTTTATGTGGCACATAATAAATTTCTAAATCGTAAATGACACTCAAATTAAAGTAGTGTATCCTGAATATGAAGCATATCTTGCTAGTAGCTTAGTAGGAATTTGGTTTTATTTTCGGTGTATAAGTCCTTTCAAGCCAATTAAAAGAGCCAAAAAATAATAATAAACTATTAGTTTTCACACGTTTCAAAATATTGCATGAATGATAAACATATTTGTTTATTAATTATGTAATGACTTACGGAGTTGTTACATAACTAAAATTAAACCGCATATTACAAGATTTCTCTTTAGTACACTTTTGTAATATTGAATTAGCTTGTTAAGTTGCAATTAAAATTTTATTACGATATCCAGAGGGGAAAAAAACTTCAATGCTACAATTTGGGTTATGACATAACAGTGGTTTTTGATGTTCCTAAACTATGATACAACTGTAATCGAGGTTATATCGACCATATTTTAATATTTCCTACAATATCAAGTATCGAGACTGTTATTTTGATCATATATACACACATCGACACACATGATTTTATAAATAACAGATTAAATTTACAAGCCAATTTTGTTTCTAAAACTTTCTTACCACATTAATCATATGATAACATTTTGTGTGATTACTTATAGAGACATCAACCATTTTATTTTTATGTATTTAATCAATTATGGAAAATTATAGGATGAGCTTTTTAAAAACAAAGAATTTAGTTATAATGAGTCGAGCAAAAGTAAGTCTTCTTGGCCCAGTGACATCAAATGCATCTAATCTTATAATTTCCAATCATCAGATTTTCTATTCACACCACAAGTAGGAGTTGCAGTAAGTTACTAACTAACTATTGCTAATTTAAAACTTTGAGAGTCTTGATAAATAATACGCTGAATTGAGGCATCTTCTTCTATCCTTGTCAACATCCTTATTATTAATTACTCTTTTCTTCTCATCGAGGGAGGAATAAGAATCTGCACAAATATAGAGATTAAGATAACTAATACGCCGAATTGAGGCATGAATAGCATATTAGTATTATTTTGGTTTGAAGGCGAGGAGGAGGATGATGATGAGGAAGATTGCGAGCACGAGAAATGCAAGGAATGTTAAGAGGAGGAATATGCAAAGACAACAGCCTTTTAGGAATTCGTAGGAGTGGGATGGATGAGCATGATCTGGTGTTCTTGGGTAGTAATTTGGATGTCGTTCATCGCTGTTTGCTTGTGGTGGTTGATGGCTTTTGTTGTTCTCTCTGTCTGCCATTCTCTCTCTGATAATCAACTCAACTCAATCAAGACGACAAGTATAAATTTGGTTTCCATATTTATAGGCACATCATATTGACTCTGCACTCCACTCATACTAAATTCACTACTCCATAATAATAGATCAATTTTAAATAAATAAATAAATAAAATCAATTGGATTGCATATGGAAGCGCTGATTCATGACACATATAACAAAGTGGATTTTATGATATGCAGCAAATGAAAGAAAAAAAATTAAACTCATTTTATGATTTTATCAAATAGTGTAATAGTCAGAATTCCATGTAAACATGGGTCCTCAGTTCGAACGTCTGTCCTAGGACTGAGCATCAGTCGGTTTCGGATAAAAAATCGTCAAACCGATAAAACCTTAACCTTTATAATTTGGACTCAGTTCTAACTATTTACATATTTGGTTTGTTTGGATGTCGAGTCATATAGATGATAGGTTGTACTTTATTAATTTAAAAGGTGAAATATATTTTTCGTTTATATAAAATTAGTGAATTTTAATTTTTGTTCTTATATGGAAATCAAATATTTTCATCCCAAAAATATTTATGTTCCTTTTTAGTCCCTACTCGACAAACTTCTAATATTTTTTTTTAACATAATATGAATTTATATATGTTTAACACAATATATAGACACATTTTGAACATAAAGGTCACTAAAAACATAATAAAGCATTTCCGTTTTATTACTTATGTGTAGTTGTTTTGTGCTTTGGTTTCGGGTTGAGTTCTCGTGCCGCCGTCGGATGAAGGTTCTTTTTGAGTAGATGTGGTTTGATATCGAATGTGAGTGGATACTCCTTAGCTTCGAGGCTACCGTTTTGTGTCAGATGGAATTAAAGTAGGATGGATGGGCGATGATATTTGTTGTAATTGCCTTGGTTTGACTTTTGAGGCATTTTTTGTTATTGTTCTAGGTTGTTGTTTTAGATGTCATTGGTGTTGAAAATTTTCATTTTTAAAGAATTTTGTATGACTTGACTTTGCGGACTGTGCTCATCTAACGCTCAGTTCCGTTTTTAATAAAAATTTAGCTGTTCAAAAGAAAACTTGTTTGTTCATTTGAGTATATAATTCTACAGTATATATATTATATTACTATTTACTACTAAGTGACAAAGGAGGGGGCGCACATTTTTATTGCCCTTCGTGATATGTTCGTGAACACATCTCTCGCGATATCCAACATTATCCTATATAATCCATTACATATTAGAGTTTGCTTGGATGGATTAATTTTTGAGTTAGGTAAAATAATTAATAATTTTTTAGTTTGCTTGGATGTTCGTGAACAATTTTTTTTTAATGATAACTTATGAATTAACATAAAAAAACTATTTATTTAAATATGTTATTTTTTATAAGTTAAAAAATAAGTCAACTCAACAGGTACAAATTCAAAATATATATTATAGTAAAAAATATATATTATAAGTCTTGAAAAGATAGGTAATAACTTATAACTCTTATCCAAAAAATAAATTATAACTATTTATTTTCTAAATATATATTATAGTGAATTTATTCTCATCTTCATGGAAACTTTATTTCTCACCTTTTTGTTTAGGAAAATTTTCTTTTCCCAATAATTATAATACCCAATAATAAAATTTAATAAACATTTAACACACATGAATGATTTCTCCAACATTTTATTTCCGACAATTTACAAATATAACTTGAAACAAACGCGCATCATATTTTATCCATAGATGACTTAAGCAATACTTTTGGGGTGAGAATATGAACTATAATTTTAAAAACGGTAGGGCTATATAATTTATTTTAATTGTACTTTATATTGTCAATTTTTTGGTCAATTTTTTTATTATAAGAATTAGAGGGAGTGATATATATGGGAAGAGAGAAAAGCAAGGGATTTAATTATTATTATTATGAAAAAGCCATTGTAATTAGAACTTAAAAACCATAAAAGGTGAATAGGACAAGGTAAATATTCCTAGGCTGTTTTAGTAGAGTAGGAAAGAAAGATAGATAGAGAGATGCAATTCGTTGGCATTAGTGTATAGAATTAGAATTAGTTAATAGTTTCTTTAAACTTGGATTAAAAAAGAATAAATCTTTAATATAGTTGTGAATTATCACTCTCTCTTCAATTCAATCTTTGAACTATCAAATATATTAAATGTTTAAACTATTATTAATCCATCAATTTAGTCCCTCAATTTTTTGTAAGAACAAGAGATGGTGATATTTTATGGACCATATTGATGGATTATTAATATATACACACACATTACATTAAGAATACTAGCTAGCTAGTAAGCTTGCATGTGTTAAGTACTTTTTTTTTTGTAGATCATATGTTAAGTACTTTATATCAGTCAAAGGAAGTGTATTAATATTTCTTTTGTTTTCACTTATATCATTTTCAAGATGGAAAAGAAAACATGCATGCGAGGGGTTTAAAAATTATGTATGTGTGTTTGTAACTTATGCAAACACTAATGATTGAATTTCAATTTTACATAAATTATTTTATTTGGAAAATAGATCACAATATTTAGATAATACATAGCTAGTAGATAGATAGAAACCATTCTTACATTACATAGAGTAGTAATTTGGTAAAATACATCTATATAAAATTTAAATTGTATTTTATTTTATTTTTACACGAATCGTTTTTTACTTTTGGTGAGCATGTGGTTTGTTTTTCTGATAGTGGTGCACTTAATTACATAAAATAAAGTGGACTTACATAAAATAAGAAAAGGTAAAAGAAAAAAGAAAACCAATCAAAAGGCAGTCCAATTGGAAAGGAAGTAAAAAGGATAGAAAATGAGGAGGAAGTGTGATCATTATAATCATTCTATTCCAAATTGAGAAGTACAACTAAAATTATACTTTTTTTTTTTGGAATAGACAAGTCACAAGACAAGAGTGTGTATTAGAAAAATTATAAAAGGTAAAGTTGGAGAAAAGATTGAAAAAGATGGTGCTCCCTGAATCTTTGCAATTTTTCCTTTCATTGAAACAATTTAGTAGAAAATGGAGAATTCACAATGTGTGCTGAATAGACTTCCAATGTCAAAATCGCAATTTTAATATATGTGTGTTGTAAACTTGCTCCCTTTTAAAAGAGAGGTGCTATTATCACATCGTATAACTCACTCTTTAAAACACACTTCTATCTATTGTAGCCACATCATCATGTCACACGAATTAGTCCACTTTGCCTGTCTCACATCCTTTGTTTTAAAAGCATTATTTGCTACTGAAATCTAAAGTTGAAAGATTTATCTTCTTTAATTTTTTTAATATTATTATTATTAGCAGCATCTGTGTCTGTTTGTGTATTCTGCTTTATATATCTTGACCTAAAATATATAATGTTTCATATTCATTTGTCCGCATTTTTTATTCTGCTAATTAATGTAGAAGATTATCCTCAAATTTTCATATATCTTCTTTTCATATATTTTAAATTCAAAAGGTAATATCAAACCCTCATATATTTATACATTTCATCAGAAAGACTATCTTAGAGACCAATTCGGGTAAATCCAAAGTTTCACAACAAAGAAATATATTTTGCATCAATTGTGACAGCAGCTTGTATAGGAAGACACAAATTATTAAATAGGTTTGTGATCGTTTCAGCTATAATCATTTTCATTCAATACAATGTCACATACTTTTACATTAATTTATTTTAATATAACTTTTAAAAGTTTAAATAAAAGTAATTAATTGCCTATAAAGTTCCAGTAAGAAAGAAAAAAAAAGTAAAAGTAAAAAATGAATATGAATAATATGGAAGGATGACAGTTTCTATTCCAAAAAATGTCAAACATCACTAAAGTATATACTAGAATCCCAAAACAAAAATGGACAAGATTTTGATACGAATAATTGTTAGGTGCTAGACTTAAATCTTCCTTTTCTTTTAGAGTTGTGTGTAGTTGCGTATACTAATACTAATATAGAATAGTTTTTAATTCTTCACGGTTACTATTTAGATTAACTTTGGAGCACAAAGTTAAACTAATTTCTAACTTTATAGAACACTCTCATGTAGGTTTAAAGATTATGAATATCTTAAAAAGGTTATTAGTCCTATTAAATTGTTAAATTGATCTTTATATATAACTACTTACTATTGGTACCACAAAAAAAATACTACTTACTATCAATTAAAAAAATATTTTAACAATTAAGATTAATTAGATTTCTATTTAATCACTTATTTATTATGATTAGAATGTCATTATTTGAATAAATTTCTACACATTTATTTATCTTACTTCAGGTGGTTGAGAGGATCAAATGTGATTCTCCCTACTAAATTCAGCGTCAATCATCGCTACACCAACTAAATATTAATATTTATTTATCTTACTTCAAAAATGAGAAATGCAACCGGTGGTGTGAGTTAACTATCAACTATGATTAGTTTGTAAATGGTCCCTTAATTGCATATGGTAAATTATTATGAAATAATTCATCCTTAAATTTACAAAGTAACCACATGAAATAAGGTAATGTTTATGGAAAAAACAATTGTTTGTTGGTTCGGTAGTGATTGAGCTGAATTTGGTAGTAAAAATTACGGTTTAATCTCCCACAACTGCGATCAGAAGTGGGTTGAAACCATTTGATATCAGGATTGATCTCCGAACCAGATTAAATTAGTGGCGAAAATAAATAAAATATATTATGGAAAAAGAGAAATATATAAGTGATAAATATAATTCATACTAATTCATTGAACATGTTTTTGGAAAAGTAAAGAGTGGTCATTGTTAAATTCATATATTACCATTGTCCGAATATTATTACTTTTTGAGATGCATTAATTCAAATAATTAACAAACACACATATAGAATTTTTAAACCCCCCTCACATACTTTTTTTTCTCATCTAAGGTAATATTATAAGTGGAAACCTTTAGAAAGTACTTATCACTCTTTTTTCTTCAAACAAATGGTCCTTAACACGCCCAGAAATATAGTATTAATTGAGATAATATTTTGCAGTTAGCACTCACCTTTTCCTTTCACCTTAGACCTGACTTTAGTTTTTGACTTTCTTTATAATTAATTTCTAACAATATGGTGTACTACTTGAAAAGTTCTCTTCCCACTCCACATTTTCTTTTACCCCTCTAGCGCGCAAAAATTTACAGAAAATATATTTCGAGGTTTTTTCTAGTGTAAATTTCAGCAAAATCTATACTTAGACGTGTGGAAGTGATTTTGACAATATTTCGAGGTTTGGATAGGTGGAAGTGATTTTGAACACGTTGACAGTCATATAATAATCAGAACATTCGCAAATAGAAAAAAAAGAGTTAGTGTTTGCAAAGGTCTTTGTCGTATTTTTTTTTATTTGCGAAGGATCTGTTTATTATATGGCATTCCACGTGTCCAAAATCACTTCCACATGTGTAAATCGTCAGCCATGTGCAAGGATCAAACATATAGTTAGTGAAAAATTTAACGGAATGGACTAACTAATGCAAATGTTGATAACGTAAGGGACAAAATTCAAACTTTTAAAACGTAAGGGACCTGATTCAAACCTAAAATAAACGTAAGGGATCAAATGAACGGTTTAACTATTAAGTTTATGAAAGAGTATGAGAACATAGGAATAAAATATAGAGAAATATTAATAATATGTATTAAGTTAGAAACACGATTTGTGGTCACAAAATTTAGAATTTCAAACAAAAATGATAAAAGGTACAAGAGTACTTAAATAGAATATATATTTTTCAAACAATTAAATATAACAATGTACTGTTGTGTCGGATTTATACCACTAAATAAATCTCTCAACACCCTTGTAGTATTATGCTTTGGTTTGCTTGTGCAGAAACAAACTACGTAGAATATTACATTTATGTCTTCATCCTTGGTATGTAGTAAAATGTTTTTTTTTTTTTTACAATTGTAGTAAAATGTTTTACTTATGTGAGAATGGTACAGTTGAGATTTACTTGTATGAATTTAATCACAAATTACTTTTTTGACACAATGGTAATAAAGATTAGGACTTAACCACTTCATATCATTATTCCATCCAAATACTAGTACTTGATCTCAAAAATCCCTCATGCTGCAAAAGTATTCACCATATTTTAATATTTCCTACAATATCAAGTACCGAGACTGTTATTTTGATCATATATACACACACTGACACACATGATTAGATAAATAACAAATTAAATTTACCCTCTAAATTTGTTTCTAAAACTTTCTTACCACATTAATCATCTGATAACATTTTGTTTGATTGCTTTAAGAGACCAAAAATTTGCTTATAGAGACCAAAAATTTATTCAACCATTTTATTTTTATGTATTTAATCAATTATGGAAAATTATAGGATGAGCTTTTTAAAAACAAAGAATTTAGTTATAATGAGTCGAGCAAAAGTAAGTCTTCTTGGCCCAGTGACATCAAATGCATCTAATCTTATAATTTCCAATCATCAGATTTTCTATTCACACCACAAGTAGGAGTTGCAGTAAGTTACTAACTAACTATTGCTAATTTAAAACTTTGAGAGTCTTGATAAATAATACGCTGAATTGAGGCATCTTCTTCTATCCTTGTCAACATCCTTATTATTAATTACTCTTTTCTTCTCATCGAGGGAGGAATAAGAATCTGCACAAATATAGAGATTAAGATAACTAATACGCTGAATTGAGGCATGAATAGCATATTAGTATTATTTTGGTTTGAAGGCGAGGAGGATGATGATGAGGAAGATTGCGAGCACGAGAAATGCAAGGAATGCTAAGAGGAGGAATTGAGGCATCCAAATACTATACTAGTACTTGATCTCAAAAATCCCTCATGCTGCAAAAGTATTCAATCACTATTGTTTTATGTGGTACATAAATTTCTAAGTCGTAAATGACATTCAAATTAAAATAGTGTATACCGAAAATGAAGCATATCTTGCTAGTAGCACAATAGGAATTTGGTTTTATTTTCGGTCATTTTATTATTTCCACGTTTCTCATGCTCAAACCAATTAAAAGAGCCAAAAAATAATAATAAACTGTTAGTTTCCACAAGTTCCGAAATATTGCATGAATGAGAAACATATTTGTTTATTAGTTATATAATATAATTAAAATTAAACGTCATATTACAATATTTCTCTTTAGTACACTTTTGTAATATTGAATTACCTTGTTAAGTTGCAATTTGGATTTTATTAGGATATCCAGAAATTTAGGGGAAAAAAACTCCATGCTTCAATTTGGGTTATGACATAACGGTGGTTTTTGACGTTCCTAAAATCCTAATCCTTGACACATACCGAACGGCTTTTGGCCACTGTTGATTCGTTTTAGCCATGCCACGTGTCCCCTTTAAAGGATTTTTATTTTTATATTTTTTTGTTGGCTTACTATTGCCCTTTTGTTGGCTTATTATTGCTCTTTTGCCCTTTTGCCCTTTTGCCTTATAGGGAGGCCCATTTTCTGATTTATTCATTTCAATTTAATTTGTTATTTATTTAAGTCATTAATGCTTCCAATACCACACGCTTTGTTTGTGGACTTTTTTTCAATGTGAGCTGTAAATCTTGCTTTCCAAGTTTTTGTACTACTAAAAAATTAATAAAGTATACTACATATTTGACTTTTGAGTCTGGTTACAATAAATTCAAATCTTGATGAGCAAGTAAAAGGGCAATACTGTCTTTCTGTACCATTTCAAAACAATATAAATTGCCATCTTCCCTTCACAACACAAATGAACGCAATTGTCATTCTCTTTGCTTTAAATTGTTCTCTTGAGCCTGAAAATGGTAAGCAAAATGGTAAACTAATTAGAATAGCTCTTCTCCACAATCAATGTTTTAGTGAAGCATTAATATATGAACAAAGCATGAACCATGAACCATGAACCATTTATCTTGGCAATTTATTATCTGTGATTATATTTAATTTGTTCTCTGTTTTTTTTATAGGCCAGCATCAGTTTTTCAAAGATCTAGCTTGTGTTAAACAAAGGTAAATAAATGTTTTTGTATCAAGTTTATGTTGGTATTTATTTTGGTTTGTTGTTTTGTACAAAGCATATAAATTACATTTTTTCCTGCAGCCATAACAAAAAAATTGTGGTGCAATTATCTAACGATTACTTCTCGGCAAATAGACAATGAAAATATGGTCTTTTCAACATAGTAAAAGATGTTAAAATGCTAATGTGATTGCAGCTATAGCTATGGAAAGCTAGCATTTGAGAAAAGCAGTTTTTCTATCAAGCATAATTACATGAATATGTCATTAGTGAATGAAAGTCATTACACTGCAGCAAGTTTTCAAGTCACTTAGATGTGAATCTCACAACAACCAGTTTTCAAATAAGGTGTTCAAATTAAGCCATATATTCTATATACTTATTATGTGCAAAAGAAAATAAAGATCTGATAATCACCAAGAAGCAATATTATTAAATGGTATAACAAATCAAGTTCAGAGACATATGATGCTAATTAGAGTATCTCCCATCGAATTCACTTATTAATTTCTTAAGCTTAACTAACTATTACTTATTTTGTTTTCACAATTGGAACATGTACATGATTATTTCAATTTAAGGACCCTCTTTGAGTAAGGAGCCTTTGCTTAAAATAAATTAATTTAATCGATTAAATTAGAAACTCTTGGAGTAAAAAGTGATTGAAATCTTAGAAGAGTCTTGGCATAATATTATCCACCTAATAGCAAAATAAGAAACCATAATGAAATTTATGACCTTTAACGGAAGAAAAAAAAGAGAATAAACTCAAATGTGTGCCAAAAAACACCTCACATTGTATGACATAGCAAGAGCTTGCCAAGGACCATCAATTAGAAAGAGTTCCTCCCAAACTGTCCAAAGAATCAGAGCTACCCTGTCACACAACAAAACCACTTAGTGCAATCCTTTATGAGAGAACATGGGTCAAATCTGATAAATTTCCTTCACAAGCCAGAATCACGATAAAATTTTAAAAAAAAAATGCTCTACAAAGTTGACAAATTCAGGTTGGGAATCATTAAAATGAAATGGGTTTCGTGTTGAGTACCAGGTCTGAAAATGAAAGTAGATAAACAAGAATTTGTATGAAATGGGATTCTTGGGGACTATACACTTCCCTCCCTTAACTCAAATACAAGAACCTAGAAAATTTACAATTCCACACTTAATTTTGATCAATTTCCCTATAAATTAATATGTCTAGGCAAAACTATGATAGACAAAAAGTGATTGAAATCTTAAGATAAGAACTCAAAATAAGTTGCATCAATAATGATCAATGTAAATTATAGAAAAATAGAAAAATAACCCTAAGCCATCTTCTTACATGACTCTTTGTCACTTTGAAATCCTGGATATTCATAGGCCTGTTCAACTTTTACATCCTGAGCATCTTGGCTATTTGACCTTCAGTATCTTTCTTCCTTTTTTTTTCTTCTGCTGAAAACATGTATGGTAATCAACTTAATAAAATCATAGAATCATAGGATTATAGCAATTGCAACCAAGACCTTTTTTTATCTCTTGCTGAACTAACTATCTAACAGGAATATAAGCAACTGTGGTCCATATCTTCTGCATTTACAAATTAATGAAAATGAAAAGCAAGTGTAGGTTGTATTACAATAATTAAGTTAATTTCACAAGTACTAATTTCTATAAAATTAAATATCCTGTAAGTACTAATTTGGAAAGTACAAATTGCAATCTATCCCAAGTAGTGTCATCCACAAAATTTACCTTCCATTATAGGGTTTTAATAATAAATTGGTACAAAAGACTAAGCACTTAATATAGGACTGCAAATCGTAATTAAACAGGTAAGGCACTCATGATAATAACTAAGTAGTAAGAAAGCAAATCTTCAGAGATAAGATAATAATATAATTCTGTGGGACAACGTAAGAAACTAATCCTATGAGGTAATTCAAGATGTTATAAGATATATTTTCTTATATTTTAAGACTCTCCTCAAGCTGAAGGTTAAGTACAAGTTTGTTGCAAATATAACCTCTTAAAGATAAAATTACGCAAAACTTATTAAAATAGTGTAACAAATACATGGTTAAACTTATAAACTTATTTAATCAAAAAATAAGTGCAAAAAATTATGAATATATTATCATAGAACCATCACTTTTGTTCAAAGAAATTTGAGTTTAATGGAAACCGATGCACCAAAAAGAACACTTTTTTTATTAAAAAAAAAAAATATATCTCTGAAGACTAACAAGAAAAGTTGTTCAAATCTCCTCAACAAATAAAACAGAACCAAGACAAAACGAGGGTTTGTACACAACAAATTAAAATGAGGGTGTAACACGTACCCTTGGCTACAATAGATACATGTTTGACTGTGGCTTGAAGCTACTGCAACCAGAGTCCAACATACCTGAAACAGAAGAAAAATTTATTATCTTAAAAGGGAAGATCCAAATTGAAACAGAACAATACGAAAGAATATCGTAAAAAATTAATCATTGCAGCGGCGATGACTTCCGACACGGTGGTCGACGATAACAGTACCCATGTCGTGAAATAAAGCAGTGAAACAGAGAGTACACATTATAAGGATTACAGATCCGATACTCACTCTATGGAATAGATAAGATGTGGTTGACAATGGAGATTTTGACGGCAATGGTTTGGTGATTAACAAAAATAGTCCTTTCCCAATGGATAGTTAGAGACATGAGGAGATGAAGAACAAGAGGTTGTTTTGGTCAAACGAGGGCTGGCTCATCGGCGGCGTATTATGAGGGAGAGATGAAAGAGCGCATCATAGATTAGGGTTACAATGAGACTGTAGAACCAAGCAGAATGAAAAAAAATTGCCTAAGAGATAAAAGTTGTGGGTCAAGGGGTATTGATTAGGCTTGGCCCAACTCTGGTAGCATATGGTGGTGTTTATCTAAACCGGTGGTGTGAATGGTATTGTGACCAAATTTTCATTTTAATTAAATTTAATAAAACAATTTCTTTCCTTTGTGGTGAATAATAAAATAAAGTAGAATGTTAATATGTGCCTTCAAACTATTTTTATGAAGATAAATATGGTAAATTTTTATTGAAACTTGTCATTTAAAAAAAAATTGTTTCAAATTATTTTTCGTTTTGATAATATAAGCTTATATTTTGTCGATTATACCCATTGTCAATTATTCCTATGTTTTTCAATAAAACTAATTAATGGTATATATTTGGAAAACTAAAGTTTTTTTAAAAACCTTTTTTTGGTACATGACAAATTAATTTTTTTGTCCATAATATATTAAATTTATTGGAAAGAAAAAATGTGTACATAAAAATAGGAATATATTGGTGGATTAAAATTAGGGTATAACAGAAAGATAATGTGCAAATATAAGCTTTCTGAATTTGGTGTACTATTCTAAAACGACAAATAAAAAGGAACAGATGGAGTATTTGAATAGAGTTAAGGGCAAAAGTGGCAATAAAAAAATTATACACCAAAATGGGCATTTTCTTTATATATTTATGATATAGATATAGATAATAAAATTATTTAAATTTTATTTGTTAGTGTTGAACATTATTTTTTAATCTTAAACTTAAGTTTATCTTATTATTGTTATATTCAATCACTACAAGAAAACCTTGTATTGTTGACGGAATTTTTTGAAGGCCTTAAGCCCTCAATAAATTATTGAGGGCTTGAAGCCCTTAATAAGTTACAAAATACGTTATTGAGGGTCATTTGGCGCCTAGAAGTGGCACAATTTTTAAAAAGTCTGACAAATGCGTTATTGAGGGCCCTGAGCCATCAAGAAGTGGCACAATTTTTCAAAAATCTGACAAACACTTTATTGAGGGTCCAAGGCCGCCAATAATTATATGGATGCAGAAATTCAAACTGATGTTTCCCTCTTCTCCTCTATATATTAATCCAACTTCAATTCATTTTTACACTTTCATTCTCACTCTAAACTTCTCTCTAAAAATTCATATTCTTCTATCTTTGAATTTTTTTTCATACTTTTCAAGTTTTTTCCTTCTAAAGAATAGAGAAATATGTTAGAAAAATATTTAAGAAAAATGTTACTTTTAAGGAAAAGAGAAATATTAGTTTGAAGTAAAAACCTTTAAACTTAAAAGAGTAGAGAAAAATCTTTTTTTTTTTTTTAATTATTGCTATGTATTGTTTTTAAGTTAAAAAGAATAGTAAAATCTTTTTTAAGATAAAGCAAATTTGATATTTAAAGAATAGAGATATATGTTAGAAAAATATTTTAGAAAATTAATTATTTAAAAAACAATTTCTATTTTAAAATAATTTAATAATTTGATTATTTTAAAATCAAAATTTATGATTTTTAAATAATTAAATTATTTTTTTTAAAATATTCACGAAGCATTATTGAGGGTTCCAGGCTGTCAAGAACGCGTTTGTCAGTTGACAATGCATTATTGAGGGCCACAGGCCATCAAGAACGCGTTTGTCAGTTGACCAAGCATTATTGAGGGCTGCAGGCCACCAAGAATATTATTGAGGGTCTTGGGCTGTCAAAGAATGGTTACCGACGAAGGTTTTATTGAGGGTTCACTGGCCGCCAATAATGTGTGCTTTTTTGACGGATTTTAGCCCTTCTTGGAGGCTTTTGGCCCTCAATAATATCATGTTTTCTTGTAGTGAATATAAATTTATTATTAATACATAATAAAAATAGATGGTACAAAATAAAAAAATTATGTATTAAAGTTAATTTGTAAAATATCGATAACAGATGAAAGGGAGACCAAGCAAAAACATGTGCCGTTAATGTTATGTATCAAGAATTTTGTCAAAAAATTATATATATACTAACAAATTTTATGCTTTATTATATGATTTTACCATTCAAATTATTCTGTGTTAAACAATTCCAGATTTTATATGATGTATTTTTTTTACCTAACCATTATATCATGTTTCTAAAATAAAATATATTTGGTTATATTTTTTTAACCAAATATATTTTATATTTATTATTTTTTAGTAAAAAAAAATATGAATTTATTGGTGGATTAAAATTGGGGTATAATAAGAAGATTAGGTGCAAAAATAAACTTTCTTAATTTGGTGTTGTTGTGAATTCGACGATAACTCACACCAATAATAAACTGATGTGTGGGGCAAGCGAAACAAGCAACCAAATATAAAGGACGATAGAGATGATGATGCAATAATTCAAAGCAATAAACAGCGGAAGATAAAGAACACGATACCAATTTGTTTACCCAGTTCGGAATAACCTACTCTGGGGGAGAGAGCACCTCTCCGTTCCACTAGAATCAATGAGTATCACTTTACAAGAGTTTCCCGCAATTGGGTACAAGGAATTAGCAACCCTAATTCTACCCAAAACCCGAATCTCTTCCCGTGGCCAAGAGACTCAATTTGACCTAGTCTACCCAAGGTAATCCCATAAGATGATCCCAAGAATAGTTTGCCCTAGGATTCCAAACCCTAGCCTTTTGTGGTGGCAAACCCCGATTCCCTACATCTTGTCCCTCTTTCTCAATTTTTCTATGAATAAAACACTCTCTATTTATAGAAAAATATATGCCTATTATTTTAAAACAAATTTTTTAAAATAAAACCAAATCTCCTATTATTTTTAAATATATCTAATATTTAAAAACAAACACAATCCAAGTCAGATATTCTTCAAAACATATTTTTCCACAAAATCTGCACAAAAAAACCGGAACTGCACAATCTGGCTGCGTGCTGGCGCCTGGCGCCATATACCCTGCGCCCCGCGCCAGTCGACAGAAGCCACAGCCATTTCTGGAGGTCTCTTGGCGCCTGGCGCCACAGTGCTGCTGGTTTCTTCAGTTTTCTGATTTTCTGAGTTTTCATGTAACCGAGATTTCAAGGCATATTCAACAATTCTCCACCTTGCCTTTAAATCGATGGTGATTCACTCAACCACCGCGTTGCTCTCTCCATCTTGAATCTTCTATCCAAGATCACCGGCCAAGTCCAAGTCCCACTTGAACCTCGACATAGGCACCATCCTCCACTTGTTTCCCGCAAGTTGTACCTCCCCTTCATCCCTCGGAATGCCTTCCGCCCTCATGAAGATCTTGTCTCCCACTACCATAGGATGTTTGGTAGCACCCACAAGATTCACCGTACCCTCTTCAGCCTTCGAACTGGTCAAGTCCGTACCTCCTGAAGAAACGCTTGCTCCCAACTATCATCGGATTTTTAGATAGCTCAACAAGCTCCACCTTTCCCTCTTCAGCCCCCGGATTGTGCCTTTTCCGTCCTCCTGAAGAATCGCTTGCCTCCAATTGTCCTTGGATTTTTAGGACAACCCTACAAGCCTTCACCACCCTTCGACCCCCAGAGTGCCCTCCGTCCTCTCGAAGTATTGCTTGGCTCCAAACCAACCTTGGAATTTTAGGCGGTTCCACAAGCTGCAACATCAAACTCTCATTGTATCCAACTACCTCCAGCAGTCTCACAAGTTACCAAGTCTGATCACTGTTGCTTTCAATTGCCTCCCTGAAGATCTTCCAAGTTTTGCACTTCTTCAGCCACAATTGAAACATAACCCACAAGGTCTTCATAGTCATACCACTTTGGTGCAACAATTCCACTCTTCTCCCTACCTCTCATTAGATAGCCAAGAGCCATTGTTGAATGTTTGTCTTCCTCTAGTCCAACTAGTAACAAACTCCACCTCAATCTGAGATTCCTCCACCAAAGCCACAAACCGGTATTTCCACTATGTTCCCACCTTGTAACCTGCAAAACTGTCAAACTGCTCTGAAACAAACTTCAGGCCATTGTTAGTATTCAACAATTCAAATTTAGTTCCAACACCTAGTAAACCTCGTTTCACTAGTCCAACTAAACCTATGTCACTAACAAGAATCAACCAAAGTTTCACAACTCAACCATATGAGAATCACCACTAGTAACAAATGCATAACCAATAGTAGACCAACTATCCATGCATCAAAGTTTAGGAACATACCTCACATCATGTAAAAGAAAACACATGATTTGTCAAACATCGTAAGACAAACCAAAAACCATACCTCAAACCTTTCAAGCTTTCCCGTCATCAAGATGAAAAAACTCCACCTTCAACTAGCTCTCGGATTTTTCACGGTATTCCTTCTTCAAACACATGTGATAGGAGCATCCAAAGTCCATGACTTAATACTCCACCGCTTCCCAACTTTCACTAGCATCTTCGGATTCTTATAACAAAGTTGTTCTTTCAACAGTCACCCGAGTATTATTCCACCGCCTCTCTAGGCCGTGCTTCTCCCTTCAACGCCTCAACACGTTTTGAATTAACACCGCCATCATCTTCACCTTCCACAACCCGTAGTCGTTACTCCCGGTGAACCTCTCAATATCCTCCTTCAAACCCATGGTACTTGAATCAAACGATCCCCTTGCCCCACGGTGGGCGCTAGTTGTTGTGAATTCGACGATAACTCACACCAATAATAAACTGATGTGTGGGGCAAGCGAAACAAGCAACCAAATATAAAGGACGATAGAGATGATGATGCAATAATTCAAAGCAATAAACAACGGAAGATAAAGAACACGATACCAATTTGTTTACCCAGTTCGGAATAACCTACTCTGGGGGAGAGAGCACCTCTCCGTTCCACTAGAATCAATGAGTATCACTTTACAAGAGTTTCCCGCAATTGGGTACAAGGAATTAGCAACCCTAATTCTACCCAAAACCCGAATCTCTTCCCGTGGCCAAGAGACTCAATTTGACCTAGTTTACCCAAGGTGATCCCACAAGATGATCCCAAGAACAGTTTGCCCTAGGATTCCAAACCCTAGCCTTTTGTGGTGGCAAACCCCGATTCCCTACATCTTGTCCCTCTTTCTCAATTTTTCTATGAATAAAACACTCTCTATTTATAGAAAAATATATGCCTATTATTTTAAAACAAATCTTTTAAAATAAAACCAAATCTCCTATTATTTTTAAATATATCTAATATTTAAAAACAAACACAATCCAAGTCAGATATTCTTCAAAACATATTTTTCCACAAAATCTGCACAAAAAACCGGAACTGCACAATCTGGCTGCGTGCTGGCGCCTGGCGCCATATACCCTGCGCCCCGCGCCAGTCGACAGAAGCCACAGCCATTTCTGGAGGTCTCTTGGCGCCTGGCGCCACAGTGCTGCTGGTTTCTTCAGTTTTCTGATTTTCTGAGTTTTCATGTAACCGAGATTTCAAGGTATATTCAACAGGTGTTACTATTCTAAAAAATGAGAAATGAAAAATATATAATATATAATTAATTAGTGTATCTATAAAAGCATGTTTAGTATTTTTTTTCTAAAAAAACTAAAAAAATTATATGATTAGAGATAATATTACATGCATAATGAAAAATGATAGGGATCATAGGGTCAGCTAATGGTTCTTAACAAACAGGCTTCAAGTTATTTTATTTGGCCCACAATCTATATGTTGTTTGATACCACAACTGATTAGCTTTACCAACACTATTGAATCAGGAAGCACCAACGTGTAAGTATAAGAAGCATCCTTACTTACATTAATCCGTTCGCGACCTTTGCTGCTGTCGACAAGGAGGGATCATCCATTAACCATATGGCCTCTTCTTTTTATATTTTTTATAATTCTTAAGTTGGTATTTTAGTCAGTTGTTACAATTCTAATGGTATTGAAACACATTTACATCCGTGCATGCACGGGTACAAGATACTAGTTATGATACAATTGTAATTGAGGTTTTATCAACCATATTTTATTATTTCCTACAATATCAAGTACCGAGACTATTATTTTGATCATATATACACACAAGACACACATGATTAGATAAATAATGGACCAAATTTACCCTTCAATTTTGTTTCTAAAACTTTCTTTCCACATTAATTATCTGATAACATTTTGTGTGATTGCTTAGAGACAAAAAATGTATGCAACCATTTTATTTTTATGTATTTAATCATTTATGGAAAATGATAGTATATAGGATGACCTTTTTAAAAACTAAGAATTTAGTTATAAGTGAGTCGAACAAGTAATTAGTTTTTTCTTTAACTTTGAATGGATAGATATATAGATGTGGACAAGATTGCTTGTTACACCCCCACATTTTCTGCTGCAGAATAACTTTTTAATCGGGCAAAAATAAGTCTTTTTGGCCCACTCACATCAAATGCATCTAATCTTAAAATTTCCAACGATCAAATTTGCTATTCACACCACTATGTTTCAGTTTTACTAACTTTGACCCCCTTTTGTTTCAAAGTAAAAAGGCAGCACTGGATTCTTGCCAACTTTATAATGTCCTTTCAAGATTATTTATGAAGTTTATGTCCCCAAATTGATTAATTATAAGTTCCATGTAGCATCAACATTTTGAGTCTTTAATATTTTATAACTTGAATCATAGGACGTATATCTAATTATATTAAAAGGTTGATTATGTGAGTTAAATCTACTAAGATCATCTCCAATGATTTTTTAATTTGTAAGAAACCCAATTGGGTTTCATTTACTATTAACAAGTGGGCACTACAATACTATGTCACATTCAGACAATTGATACACATTTTGCTCTATTTATACAAAATTATGCAACCCTCAAGCAACTAATATTTCTATGCAAAATCATTTAAATCAGCCAGCTAAAATAAGCTAACATTGAGCGACGATACGTTATATTTGAACCATTTATTTGTTATCTACTCTATCAGAGAGCATAGTTCCCCTAATAAATAAATAAAAAAGGACAAATCATCAGTCTATGAAAGTCACTTCAATGGAGATGCTATACCTTGCTTAAATTAAGAGTACATCGTGTAAAACTAGAATATCATCACATTTTAAAGTGAATAAGTATATCACTACAAGAAAATGGTTATTTAGTGGCAGCAAAAATCCCTCAGGAAGTGCTAAATTCCGCCAAGAAGTGATAATTTACTGGCGGAATCGATCTGTCAATAAATCATATGCCAGTAAATTTACTGGCGGAAATTTCCGCCAATAAATTCGTCCAAAAGCATAAAGCTGATTCCTTTCACTTTGTGGCGGAAAATTCCTCCAAAAACCACAATGACTGAATTCCACACTTTGTGGCGGAATATTCCGCCAGTAACTATTACACTTTTATTTTAATATTATAATTTTCATATCATTTATTATTATTATTATTATTATTATTATTATTATTATTATTATTATTATTATTTTTAACGAAATTTTCATATCATTTATATCATGTTAATTATTATATATTTCATAATAATTAGAAAAACAAATATGCAATTTTTTTTTTCAATAATCATCATCACCAAAACATACCCAGAAAACTTGAATAGATTCAACCCACAACCCGCGAAACTAAAACACATTCATCTCACACCATCACTATATTCATCATCATCGCCTGGTGTGTTTGTTACTCATACCCTTTGATGTTGTTGTTCTTTGTGTCTTAGATCTAAAATCTCCACTGTTTCTATACCCAAGAAAATATAGTCACCATAGATTTGGGTTCAATAGTGGTATTAACAAATCCATGGCCAAACACAACTTCAACAAATTGACAAATCTAAAATCTAGAAGAAAAAGCATTCACAAACCCCCCAAAAAAATTTGCATACCTAGAATGGTGAAGGATGATTGTGATCAAGGAAAAACACGAAAATGGAGTTATAGATCTAGATGAGGAATGAGAGATTCAATTTAGGGTTCATTTCTTCATCTTTTCTTGTATGATTTGATTTCTCATTTGGGGAAATTTTATAAAGAGATGAAAAAAAGGGTTGTTGATTTGTGGAAAATGAAAAACATTGAGAAGGAATACAAAAGAAGAATGGAGAAGATTTCATTTCATTTTTTTTTACGGAAATGTATTTTGGAAAATGGAGAACATCAAGACAAATGAAGACAAAGTGGTATTGAGAAATACTTCAAAGTTTATTTTTTATGGAAGATTTCTTTGCTATATTTCACTCAAACCTGCCATATGCTTTTGACCACATTCCGCCACTAAGTTAAACCAGTTGGTCTTTGATTTCCTGGCTGTTATTTCCGCCAATAAGTGTGTCCTTGATTCCGCCTTTCTATGCAGTGGCGGAATATTCCGCCAATATATTTTCTTTTTTCTTTTATTTTTTTCTGCTAAATTTAGTGGCGGAATTTGGGACATTGTGGCAGTTTTTTCCGTCAATAACTTATTGAGGAAAAATTCCGCCAATAAGTAATTTTAAGTTCTGTCTAAGAATAAGGATTTTCTTGTAGTGTATATTACTATGATTCGAATTTTGGTCTCTGCATATTATATGTAATGTCTATTCCAACTGATATTGCTAACAATGACAAGGTAATCTAAAGTTATATAAGAAGTTATAAGCGATAGATTAAGAAGGAATCGATTTTACCTATTTGTTTATTTGTTCTTATGGACTTTATTTGCAACATTCACTCATTAATATATTCATTATTAATGTGTTTAATTTATTTTTATGTCTGAAATATTCAACATTCAGTCTCATTTTATTTTATTTTTAAAATATTAAAATACTTAAGTGTTGTCGTAATTATGTTTAAAGTCATATACACATACATGGTTGTGTGTGATATGTCTCAATAATATAAGAAATAATTATGCTTCAATGCATGAAAAATAGATTAAACTCATCTTGATAAAAATGGCTTAATCATGATTTTCGTCCCTGTAAGTTCGCGATTTTTTTATTTTAGTCCCTGTATCTTTTTTTGTTGCAAATTAGTCCCTGTATGTTCAAATATTTTGATTTTAGTCCCTTAAAACTAAAATCCGCAGGAAAATCCGCAAGAAACCAGCAAATTTTCCTGCAGATTTTCCTGCGGATTTTAGTTATAGGGACTAAAATAAAAAAGATTTGCATATGCAAGGACTAATTTGCAACAAAAAAAGATACAGGGACTAAAACCAAAAAATTATGAATTTACAGGGATGAAAATGATGTTTAAGCCGATAAAAATTAATCGAAGCACAAGTTGTACAAAGATTTGACAAAAATGTCCTTAATAAGGCATTCGTATTCTACAAAACAACCTAGAAACATGTTAAATCCAGCAAACTATATATATTTAGATGATGGTCATGATTACCGGGGATTAAATACACCTATGGCATGATTTGCAATTGCGGATTCGACATGCATCCACACGGGTAAGTATAAGACTTTTTTTGCAAAAACCAACTAGAAGACTATTATATTATAAACTCCTTTTCTTTCATAAATAAACAAAGGACTTACGATAAAAGCTGGTAAGCCATCTGGCAAGCGCCACTATGAAAACCAAATAGTCAAATATCAGTTCCAAAAAATTCCAGATAGAAGGGAGAGAAAATACAAAAAAAAATTCTGACTTCGTCACATGATAGCTTACAACTCGAATAATGCAGTCATTTGATGAGGATGCAACTGCAGCATTGTTTGAACTCACAGCCAAGTCAGTTATGTCACCCTATCAAATATTATAATATAATTCAATCTAATGGTCAGCAAATATTAAAGTAATGCAAATCTATATGAACAGGACAAAACATGTTAAAGTACAAAAGCAGGGCCGGTTTTGGGCCCGTGCAACCAGACCTACAGATCATGGCCTCCAAAAAATTGGGGTCTCAATTTTTTTTTGTTTAAGCCCATCATTTACAATATTGGTTAAGTAGTTGTTTGGAGAATATTTTGCATGAAATGTTCATTGGTCTAGCAGTTAGCGCGCGCGCCCAAGGGGAGATCTGAGTTGTGAGTTCGAATCCCACCTTCATATCACAATTTCATTATTATTGTTTCATTATCATAACAATTTGTAAATGTTTTTTAAATTTATGTAAAAAAAAAAGTTTTTTAATTGATAATTTTATTTGTCGTTTAAATATTAGTTTTATTTGTTAGTTATCTCTTAATTTTTTAGTTATTATTTCAACTTCAATATTGACTATTTGAAACATATGAAGTTCTTTTTTTTAAAAAATTATATATTTTTTATTCGGGGTCTATTTTTATTATTAGTTCGGGGCTTTTAAATTGTCGGAGACGGCCCTGTACAAAAGTAAACACTCACATCGTGTCCACGGCAACTGGCCAAACTATATGCAGTTTCCATTGACCAAATTTTTACAAGTCGATCATCTGAACCAGTAATAACATATCTTCCTGACCGATCAAGTATAGCTGTAGTATAAAATAAACTCAGTTACTCAGTTGCATTGCATGACATTAATAAACAGCCCAACTCCAAAAACACAGAAAATTTCAAGAAAAACGGTAAGGGAAATAATACTCACAACATGAATTTATGTTATCTTGGAAAAGTACAGTAATTGACTTTTCAAAACAGAGGACGTGGACAATTCATGATTATTAAAAAAGCACTTATGGGATATAACTGAAACAAAACCAAGGACACTTTAGCTAAGCAGACCTAATGGACGTAGGTAAAATATGATCCACCTTCTCTGTTATGCAAAGGAAAACTATAAATTTGTTGTTGGGAGAGACAGCGGGGATTTTAACCTGAGGTTTTTGCAAAAATAAAATAGGAAACAGAAGGAATAAGGATGGAATAAAGCTAATAAAATGTTTAAAGTATGTTCTTTTTTAAAAACGGTTACCAAACAGGGCTTTTAGCTTATAAGCTATAAGCTAGCTTATTTGCCTTCTCAAACAGAGCCAAAAACAGAGTAAAACATGGCTGTCAAAAGCGCCCCAGGCGCAAAGGGCAGCAGTGCCCAGCTGAACATTTTCCTAGAGTTGTGGTTCCCATGCAATGGTAGCATTCAAGCATCTTTGAAGATTGGGATTACTAGAGTTATGGTTGGGTCATGTAAGGGAAAGGGTGAGAATTAAGAACTGGTTTTGTGTATTGTTATTGCTAATAGGAGGATCTTGAGAAATAAATACACATGCAAGTTTCAATCCCTAAAATTGGTAAATTTGAGATTTTAAGTAAAAGAGAGAAAGAGGGTACGGTTCAGTAGAGAAGAACAAATGGAAAATTTTCTCATTACTTTTATTCTCTAATTTGTTTAGTAACAGGCAGGCAAGTTTCAATGTTGATTTTTGCAGTATTAGTTTTCCTCAATTATTGCAATAGAAAATATAACCTACACAACCAGCAATCACAATCTTGTGTTTTTGTGGTCATCTTTACATACCTTCTTGTTAAATGCTTCATCTTGACCGAAGCAATAATCCCACAGTCAATGTGTTTTTGGGGTCTCAAGACATAATAATTGATCTTTTCTGTTTTTGGGATTTCATTTCTGTTTTAAACCATGTTTTATCGCCTCCATCTTAGTGCATATAGTGAAGCCTTATTTTCTAATATATTGTAATCCAGCTTAAAAAATTTATAGTCCTTTTCATTCGTTTGGGTGCAGTTGATTTCTTTTTAACTTGAATTTATGCATTGCAGTTAGACTTGTGGGGTTCTAGCGCAAGTTAATCTTGTATTGTATCTTCATGGTGTGTGGAGACATAGAAGGCTCAGTATGGGGATTTTTTATGAGTTACCTTTGCCTCCAGAAAAAGCTGTAAGTTTTAATTTGTTTCTTCTGAGATTTGCATTTATCATGAGATTAGTGAACATCTTGGCTGAAGGATTCTTTGCAAGTAGTTCAGTTTTAAGGACCTGTGGGTCTACTACTGTAGTTGTTCGAGTCATATATGCTGGAATATGTGCAAAACCTTTGGGGAAGATTCACTTGTTTTGTCATAGTTAATGTTTTGATTAGAATATCATGTAATAATATGCTCAAAGATTTTTATACTGCATTCTGCAATTATAATCCAATCCCGCTTGACCTAGTAACCTCAGTTATTTGGCCAGCTTCATGGTATGGTAGATTTTTTTATTCTTAGATGGCATGAATGTGGCAAAAGGACTGTAATACAATATTTCAAGAATTTAACTCTAAATTGCTCCGAGATCAATAGAAATTCTAGTCACTTGCCTTTTATCTTTGGAAGGGACTTTGCTTGCAAGCCTAGCCGTTTGCACAGCAGCATCTGCAGATGCAGCTTCAGGAGTAGCCCGCAGAATTTCACATATAAGTTGTTGTCATTCACTCTATAAGTAGAAGAAAAAAAGGAGTTAAGAAACATAACCTAAAAGATAAAATAAAAATGAAATAATGAACTACATTAAACCTAACATGCACATTGAAACATGAAAGCAGAAAAGAGAAGACAGAGTTACAAGAAAAGAAATATCAACACGTTACAAGTCACAACAAAAACTAACAGGAAGTGTAACATTTCTACTAGTGTCTTGAGCTTCACACTGTTGAGATCCCACATTGACTGGAAATATGATCAAAGTAATCCTCATAAAGAATAAGATAATTATCACTCCAAACCTAACTTTTGGAGTAGAGTTGGAACTGGTCATGAGTTCTAAGATGAGCATGGTGTCTCATTTCCTGTGCCGACCAACGAAAATATGTCATGTCAATTAAAAATGAATCGATATGGAATTTTTAACCTTACATAAATTATTCTTAATTGACATGACATGACACAATCTCATTGGTGAGACAGGGAATGAGACACTATCTAGGGACATAAGATATGGATACCTAAGATGATATCGACCTTAAGCCAGTCATTAGTAAACCAGTCACTAGTAACCACCTTAAGCCTTGAGAAAAGTTGGTAATTGGCAATTGATAGTAATTGGTTTATTTAGAGTACAGAAAAATACAAGTGCGTTAAAACATTATTCACTAAACCATAACCAAAACATCATAAATATCAGCGAAAGGTTGGCATCTTAGACCATGACACCATGTCTAGCCATATAAATTGATGAGGATATTTCTTCAAAATCTATTATCGAATATCTAGCAACAAAATGGCCTCCACATAGATATTACCTGTAACACTGTAAGAGAGATCGAAACCTAAGTTGTAACCCCTTGTGGCTTGACAATTTATAGGCAAGTGTTACCTACCTGCTCATCCAAAAACTCGCTCTCGATGAAGTCTGCCAATTGAGGATCATTGTTACGATCAGCCACCTGTTATTCGTGAAGAATATATATTAATCTGATTAGCCTTTCGATATCAATATGCATATATATGTAACACAGATGTATATTGCATGACAAAAGAAATATGCAATCCAAAAATAAAGAGAATGAGGCATTACACTGTGAAGATTCAGAAGTTTCTCATTCACTAACTTCTCCAAAGACTGCTAATTCCATAGCTAAATCAAACCAAAAGAAAAAAAAAGAAAATATAAGAAAACAAGAATCAGCATCAATATAATAATTAAAGGTTTTTAACTTTGAACATGCAAATACGATTTATGCAGCACCAACACTACACACTACATATCAAAGGCGTGTTAAGTGTATAACATGTGATAATCACGACACCAACATATGTGATAGTATTTAATCACTTTCATGTACTTAAAATATTATTATCAAAATCTACGTACTTGTGTCAGTGTCGTGTTTGTGTACAGATTGTCGTCTCAAAGTAATAGCATAAAACCACCTTGATACAACCTCTAGAATGTGGCTGCTCTAAGATCTTCGACCATCTGCTGTCCAAATCACTACCATCATTCTTGTTGACAGATTGAAACTCTTCAATTGCACCCTCAACTTCAGATGCTCCCCAAAGCTCCCGTACTACATTTTTAGCATCATTTATTCTCCCAGACTGAGCAGAAATATCGAAGTTTTAGAAACAGAGGAAAACAAAGGATTCACCATACAAAGCATCTCCCTTTTTCACATGATCAAATTTTGAGGGAGGACTCACAATAGGGTACAGCACCACTCCTCCACCACAAATATTCTAAACAAATCAAAGTCATAAATACAAGTTATTATTATATCCATCATAACATAACAACTTAACACAAACTCTCCTAAAAAATTTAACTACACAATCATGATTGCTTTCATCAGTGGCGGAGCCAGGAAAAAATATCCGGGTGGGCCACTAAAAAATGATAATATAAAATTAAATACAAAAATTATTTTGCATGCACAAATTTAAGTTATAATAAGCATAAAATTGATTATCAAAATTTATTTAAATACCTTAAAAAAAATATTTTGTGTATCAAGTGACTTGAAATCATTAACAATTGACTTTGAACTAATACTTGCGCAAAGTTGATAATAAACAAAAAGAAAATGATTATTCTTAATTTAAATCATTAAAAATATATTTATTATATTACATTTATACAAAAAAGAAAATGATTGTTCTTAATTGAAAATAGTTGTAATTGTTTTTGGAAAAATGGAAACTATAAATTTTTTATTGATAAAAATATTGTTGTTTTATTCACATAAAAATGACCTTTTGAATTTATCTTTATGTGTAATCTTTAAATTAATAGGTAAATGAGTATTTTGGAAAGAATTTTTTTTTTCTATTATTTAAAAAATTATAGTAACTATATTTTATTTACCAAAACTATGAAGAAAATAAATTTTTTCATCACTCATAATAAAAATGTAAAAAATTAGTATAATGTTTGTAAAATGGATAGTTTATTAATTTAAACATCAAGTGTATTGATACATTGAAATTTTTAAATATAGTAATTTAAAGGTATATAAAAATGAAAAGCAATTTTTTTAAAGAGTATTTGCTTTAATGTATACGAGTAATAGTAATACATTATTATGTTTCTCAAGATCACCACTTCAAATCATCATGCATGCTACTTGTTAAAAAAAATTTGAAATTAAAACGCAAAAATATAGGCTGTAGGGTGTTGAACCCGCATCCTTTCACTATGCAGCAGTCACACTCACCACCAGGCCACTTGAACAAACCAATATTATTTTGCACTATATAATGTATATAGTATTTTCGAATTATTTTGGGGTGGGCCATGGCCCATCCTGGCCAACCCTGTCTCCGCCACTGGCTTTCATGATACCATGTTATGTTGTAAATACATAGTAAATATTTTATTATTAGAAGCAATCTTTTATTTCTATTAGTAATATGTATTTGGCCCATGAGCCCATTAGGTTAGAATAGCCTATATAAACACATTAGTGATTGTACATTTTTTTTGGATGAACAGTACGCGCGTGAACAGTGACGCAAATGAACAGTGCAACCGGAACAGCACTCGTGTGCACAGTGATTCATGAACAGTACGCTACAGCTGCTTGCTGTTGCTGCTGAAACTGCAATGAAGGCAGTGGGGAAAAAAATCTGCAATGAAGGCAGAAGGAAAAGGAAAGCGCGATAAAGGCGGCTAGGGTTTTTATGCACCGCAATGAAGGCGATTCATTTACAAGCTGCACTCCGAATTGTTCAATATTTGAAAGGAACCCCAGGTAGAGGGATTTTGTTCGAACGAAATGGAAGTGTGGGACTTGAAGCATATATTGATGCTGACTATGCCGGGTCAATTGTGGATAGAAGATACACTACATGATATTGCACTTTCTTAGGTGGGAATCTTGTGACTTGGAAGAGTAAAAAACAAAGTGTGGTATCCAGATCTATGCTGAAGCAGAGTTCAGGTCAATGGCACAAGGAATATGTGAATTGCTATGGTTGAAAAGCATCTTGGAAGACTTGAGGATAAAGAGTGATGAACCGATGAAACTCTATTGTGATAATAAATCTGCTATTAGCATAGCCCATAATCCAGTGCAGCATGATAGGACCAAACATATAGAAGTTGACAGACACTTCATCAAAGAAAAATTGGATAGTGGTCTAATTTGCACTCCATATGTCTCTTCCCAAGGCAACCTTGCAGATCTTCTAACTAAGGGGCTGAACAGCAATAACTTTGAAAGAATTGTTTCCAAGTTGGGAATGATTGATATTCATTCACCAGCTTGA
Organism: Trifolium repens; assembly: GCA_030408175.1. Lineage (NCBI taxonomy): Eukaryota > Viridiplantae > Streptophyta > Magnoliopsida > Fabales > Fabaceae > Trifolium > Trifolium repens. The sequence goes on along the minus strand of CP125839.1, from coordinate 15,589,569 downwards.
GGGGGAGTGTTGTAAATACATAGTAAATATTTTATTATTAGAAGCAATCTTTTATTTCTATTAGTAATATGTATCTGGCCCATGAGCCCATTAGGTTAGAATAGCCTATATAAACACATTAGTGATTATACATTATTCATAACTTGAAATATAATATTCAGTTTTCACATGTTATGATTTCTATATGATATAATTCATATGCACAAAGATATTTAACTTTAATCATATCTAACTTAAAAGTCACATAAATAATAGTTGTAAAATAAAGTGCATCAAAATTATTCTCATTCCAATAACTCTAAAGTAAATTAATTCTAAAATGCTTATCAAGTAACACCAACCTGATATTTCATTAGCTTTTCAGCATGCTCTCTTTCTTCTTCACTAGATTCTTTAAAGAACCTATTATCCACAAAGAACCTATTATCACACAAGAATACAAGAGCTTTATAGACTTTGGAGTAGAATCTTGGGCCTATCCTTTCCAACTTTAGGATGGTATCTTCTGCATAATTCAACATAACCTTCAATTAGCAATTGTAAGTGATTTGAGACAAGTTAGAATTGACAACCACTTAGGAAGCTCATCAAGATTATTACAGTTTAAAAGTACCATGGACTGTAATGTGGTTGCACATCCTTGCAACCATCGAAGAAAACTCACTAGTTGAGAAAAAGATTCAAAACATAGCAACTTCCGCATTAAATTCAGGATTCCATTTTTCACTTTCATCTATTATGACAGAAAAGAGGGCGTAAATATTTTCATTATTCCAATTAGATAAACAAAACAAACATTAGCTAATGTTACACAATACCTTTGTGTCAAACAAATTTGACAGTTTGAATATTCTTGAGTTTAGGAAAAGATTTTTTTTTTACTACATATTCCCCAACCTATACTTTGTTTTACTACATAATGGTAATTTATTTTCATAATCAAGAATCATGTCAACAAATTTACTATCAAGTTTTGCATACAATTGTCAACATTCATAAATCTTAAAGCTTAACTCATTTATAATTATGAAATTTTTTAACAATAGAAGTCCTAGACATACTAGTAAGCAGCATTCATTCATGTGTTATCTATCAGTAGTACTATTATTTTTTATGTGTCCTGAACTATCCAAAAAGTCAAAAGAAAAAAACAGTGCAAACAATCCAAAACTGCATCATCATCTTCTTCTTCACACTGTTATTACTAACTCGCTGTTATCTATCAATACTATTATTTGTTATGTGTTCCATCAATAAACCTCCATCATCATATTCTTCTTCACACTGTTATTACCAGCTAATTCATCTGCCACAATTCACCACACTCACCAATCTCCCAATTTACCCCAATTTCAGTGTCAACAAGAATTTAGAGTAACAACAACTTACAGAATTAAAATTCAACAACAACACACAGCAGAAACCCTAAGCTGGAAATCTAGAATTTGATTATTCAGTGAAGGAAAACCGAAATCGTTGTTAACAGATGAATCGTTGTTAACAATACAAAAATTGAAGAAACCAAAATCTGTGAGAAGCGGTGCAAGTAGCTTATGAAATCGGTGAGAAGCAGGAATGAAGAAGTAAGAATCGGGAGAAAAAAAATGAAATCGAAAATTACAGGAGAGGCAGCGAGGAGGCTTCACCGAGTGAGAGAGGCGGCGGACGGTATTGAGTGAGGCGGCGGACGGTATTGAGTGAGGCTTCCCTAAGTTGCTTTGCTTCGTTTTGGATTTCTCTTTCACTGATTTTGTTTTTCAAAAGGCGCGTAGAATTGATTCAAAAAAAAAAAAGGCGCGTAGAAATTAATGAGTAAAAAATACATCAATATAAAAGAAAATTTCTTATACGCTGAAATTTACTTTTTTGGTAAAGTAGCGGGGTTTTGTATAACCGGTTAAAAGGTGGGTTTTTTGTAGTGACACGAGAAGACAAATTTACTTTCAAGAATAATGATTAACCTATAAAGTAAAATGAACAAAATTATTCTATCTAATCAAATATTCGAACATGTTTTTTTTTTATATAAAAAAACTAAATATTCGAACAACAACATCCAAAATCGAATTGAGAAGTTCGTTTGCAGCAACATGTGCTTTCCCACGATGAGCCATAAGAGATGATACAGGGCTTACAGCCAACAATGTTCCAGCAATAGATATTTCATTCTTATGTTTCTATTTTGGCAACTGATATCTTTCCAATTGACCTTTTATGAAGTGTAGATCATCTGTTCCAGCTCGAGAACCCTAAATTATTCTAGACTTCGATGAATTCAAAAGTTCTGCACGAGCTTTAATCTTGGATGTAATTATCTCATGGATTGTTGGCCGCAATCTTTGGCTAGTAAACAAATAAAACAATTATAGCTTATACATTGTTGTCACAGAAAAAAAATAACAAACAAAACAATGAAATAAGGTGGGCAAAGCTTACTACTCTGTGCGTTAAGTAAAGCTCGTTTGTCCCAGTAAAGGGATTTACATTTCCATTCAAACTGTCCCAAAACAAACCACTAGAACGTCTAACCAAAGGAAAGAAACCCAAAGAAATAGCAGTACCAATCAAGCTTGCACCAAACTTTCTTTTCATACATCTCTAGACTAATATCAGGTATGTCTTTTTTTTTTATGAAAAGGAAAATCGATATTAGGTCAAAAAAATTTCAACACTTTCCCTAATGATTAAGATGGTGTGTGTAATGTGTATGGGCGTTTTTTGTGGTCTATGTGTAGCGGCTGGAAAATTTCATGCAATGAAGTCGCCACCGATTTTTATTCATCCCAAAGAGAGGGAAAGGAAAATATCCAAAAAACCTCGAGGTTGACATGGTTTGAGAACCATGTACTCAACGGGAACCATTCAGGGGTTTAAGTTTGTATGCGCGTTTGAATTAAATTGCTCTGATGTTTGGCTAGTTTTCTACTTCGTTTCCAAAAAAGGTTTTTTTATTATTAACGAGCTTGACGGTTGTAGGAGCCCGCTCCTACGTATTCCCAAGGGTGCAATGAGAAATTCAAAGCTCACGTAGTTCTGCTAAAAAAAATGTTTGTGTGGTTGTTTGATTTTAGCGGGTAACATTTATTTTGTATTCCACTGATACAACAATGCTTGTATGTTCTAAAAAGAAGCTTAAGTTTTGTATGTGTCAGAGGAATAGATAAAACATATATCCATTTTTAAGAAAAGGGAGTTGTTAACGGACGATGCTTATTTCGCATTCCGCTGATACAACAGTGTTTGTATGCTCGTCGATTTGTTATGCTCGCATTAAGATTTTTTTTGCGATGAGGCTAAGGACGTCGAGTCGGTAGTGAAAGAAATCAAGCTTTTGTATTGGAGGCGGGGAACCGGAAGTATTGTATCAGGTTGAGGCATATTATAAAGGTACATTGTATAAATTGAGGTCTTAACTTGAAATGAACTATATTCTCCAGCATCAACCTTATGATGTTTCAAATTATGCAAAAGGAACCACTGGGTGGGAGTTGGCGCTTGTTATCGCTCGGGGGTTCAAATGAGAGTGCTGAAGTAGCTAACTCATTATTCTGAATGCTCTTATTGAGCATCAATAATACTACACCTACTGAGGATTGATGATGCCATTAATGACGGAGAATGATGAAAGTTGAACAGCGTTGACGTAAATTTTTGGATCTTGTGGTTTGAAAATTGTGTAGTATACTAAGAGGATGACGATGATGATGAAAATTAAGAATATTGTAGCTACTACACATGAGGCTAGGTTGGTACGCCCCGACAATGGTCGTGGTCTCTATGGCCTGGGGGTTGAGGCGGTGTGGTTGTGGTCGGGATGACTGATGAGTCTATACGCCATGGGCTCTAGTGGTGGATCTATTAATATTATTTCTTACGCCTTTTGTTGGCTTTGAAATGTTTTCATTTTTTCCTAACAAATGTTACTACTTTATTACTATAGTTTTGAGATTGATGCTTCAAACAATAAGCAACTGAGAGAAATTCACAATAATGTGCGTACGGGCCTACACGCACGCATGTGTGCATTTTTATATATTAAAATATAAAAAATATATTAAATTGTATTTAACTGGTGTACACTATTTAATGCACAATTAGAATGAAAATGTAAAGGGTCATGTTAACTAGTGCCTATTTTAAATATATTGACTATACAAGTTCCTAGGTTACTATATTATAATTGGTATCATTAACTATTAGCATTTTCCAAATGTAAATCCCTTTGAGACAAATGAGCTTTACTTAATGCACATAGTAGTCACCCTTGCCCACTTTATTTAATTATTTTGTTTCTTGTTATTTTTTCCTGTGACAATGTTGTATCACAATTCACAAACACAAGAACAGAATTAAATACTCATTGATTTAATTTCTTACATCATGGGGAACTAATGATTCAGCACATATGTCAATGTCATTGTTTTGCTTAAGCTCTTCATTCTTTGACCTTTTGTTTCATTTTTGTAATGTGTTGCGTGTTGTTTGATTGGGTTGGTTATAGCTGTATTGGTTTGGAGAAAGCTTGGAATTGGTTTGGATTTTGGTGTTGTAAGTTAGCTCCTGAACTGATATTGTAATCCTTTTGGCTTGTGGTCTAGCACTTCTTGTGCTATGATCAATTTTTAATGAAATTTTGCTGTTCCAAAAAAAAAAAGGTTCCTAACATACTGATTAAGCACTTTTTAACTTATATATTTAATTAAAGCACTTGCCATCAAATCTATAAATATGAGCTTCATGTGAAACACAATTCTTCAAGCCAAACACAAATCTTACCATCAAATCACGTTTTTGAAGGCATCCCCGTGTAATTTGGCGCTTAAACTCAAAAGCATTTTGCGCACTAATATTTCAGAGTCCTTTCACTTCTGAAACCGTCACTTTCGTTCTCCATCTTTACGAACTCTCATTTCTCTAACACAACCCTTAAAACCCTAAATACCAGAAATCAATTTGTACAACAGCTTCTTCTTCCCAACATGAATCTACTCATCATCACCATCTTCATCTTATCATCATCATCATCACCATCACCATCACCATCACCTCACCATCACCCCTAAACCTAACCAAAACCCTGTCATCTTCTTCGAATTTCAGAACAGCAAGTTCTGAATTTCAATCTCTCTAAATTAACCCCGTAGACCCTCAAATCCCTCTCACCATTCTACTACCTGACGACGCTGCTTTCGCTTCCGCCGTCGAGAAACTGTTGTAAGCCAAATCAACCAATTAATTCTTTTGCTACTTAGGGTCTGAAACAGAGAAGAGAGGTTTAATGGTATCATCACCACTAGTTCTAACCATCGAAACCCAAAGAAATAGTAGTACCAATCAAGCTTGCACCAAACTTTTTTTTCAGACATCTCTAGACTAATATCAAACATGTCTTTTTTTTAATGAAAAGGAAAATTCGATATTATTTTTTAGGATATAGATCAAAAGATTTTCAACACTACTTTTTCCCCAATGGTTAAGATGGTTTGTATATGAGACTTAAATAGTGTTACACCGGTAAAATACATACATGCGTGCGTGCAGGCGCACACAACATTATTGTGAATTTCTCTCGGTTGTTCATTATATGAAGCATCAATCTCAAAACTATAATAATAAAGTAGTAATATTTATTAGAAAAAAATAAAAACATTTCAAAGCCAACAAAAGCCGTAAGAATAATATGTACCGATATCGTATATCGTATTATATTAGTATCGTGTCCGTATCGGGGCTTCATAGCGTTTTACTTTGCCTTAGCTGTAAAACAATTAAGCATGGGAGAGTACGTGGACAACACTCAACAGCATCATCATCACAAATAAGTAAAACTAAATTTGGTCTCCAAAAATGATATTGGTATTTGTTTTTTGGAAAGCATGACCCTACTCTACTAGTCACAAAGATACTTAGCAAGGACTAGTAGGTAGCATAATATGTACTGCCAATTATTTCCCACTTTAATTTTTAGGATAGTTAAGAAAACTAAAATTAGAGTAAAATGTTTTTTTTATTCTCTGTAGAATTAGGGGTGTTCACGGTTTATAAACTGTACTGAACTGAACCATATAAATAGTTCAGTTCAGTAACTGAAACCACTTTTTATAAAAACTGATTTATTTTTCAAACCAGTTTCAGTTCGGTTCAGAACCAGTTTACAATTTTAAACCGGTTTAATTTCAGTTAACTGGTTTAAAACCGGTTTTTTAGTAAAATCGTTTTTTTTTTTAAAAACAAGTTTTAAACCAATTTTCAATATTTTATTTAAAAAAAAAACTGGTTTCCGATAAAAATAATTTCGGAGTTTTTTTTTCGGGAAAAAAGTTTCGATATTTTTTCTCGAAAAAAAAGTTTCTGACTTTTCGAGAAAAAAGTTCCGATTTTTTTTGGGAAAAAAGTTCCTGATTTTTTTGGGAAAAAAGTTTCCGATTTTTTCAGGAAAAAAAGTTCCCGATTTTTTTCGGGAAAAAAGTTCTCGATTTTTTTCGGAAAAAAAGTTTCGATTTTTTTGGGAAAAAAAGTCCCCGATTTTTTCCGGGAAAAAAGTTTCAAATTTTTTTCGGGAAATAAGTTCCAGATATTTCCTGGAAAAAAAAATCGGATTTTTTTGGGAAAAGATTTTCCGATTTTTCAAGAAAAAAAGTTACCGATTTTATCGGGAGAAATTTTTCCGGTCTTTTTTCCGATTATTATTTTAAGAAAAAAGTTCCCAATTTTTTTGGAAAATTATTAATTTTTTTTTCTTATTTTAAAAAATAAAACACAATTCATAAATTCAAATTGGTTTTGAACCGGTTATAAACTGAATTGTAACTGTTTTTAAAAAGTTATTCAATTCAAAACTGTATTAAATGGTTCAGTTTAAAATATGGTTCAATGCAGTTCAAACTATAGTTTGGTTCAGTTAACTGGATTTTTGAACACGCCTGTGTAAAATTAGGGGATTTGAATTTTAAACCTTTAAAAAAGTTCTCCCTTATAAGTGGTCACTCAATGTTATAAATCATTAAAAAAAATTATAATGACGATTGATTATGATGATAATTTTTGAAATTAAAAACTCACAACCCTCTTCATTTTTACGGCTAAGACACTAACATAATTGATACTAGTTCAATATGAACTATACATTTGGTTTCCAATTTTTTTTTTATTGAGCTAATATCAATAAATAAATTATATCAATAGTAGAAATAAATAGGACAACAACCTCTATTTTCAAGAGATTGAGACAACACTTGTCATTGTTAAAATTTTAAACATTTGTAAATATATCAACTGAACTGTGATCCATATTAAAAATTAAAATTTGTTTATACAACCTGTTCTGGACTGGGCCCTAAGCCCAATCAGGCTCGAGCAATGCATGACTATGTTCGAGTACCAATCCCCTTCGAGGATTCCAACGGCCAAAGATACCAAGCGTATCGTAACGGCCGACACCGGAATGATGAGCCTTAAATGCTCATCATGGCTTTTCAGCCGTTTTCCGGCAGCCAATTGATGGCCATTTAATGCCATCATTGGCCTTAGCCCAGCGCTGGGGCTATATATACTCCTCATTTGTAAGGAGTCAGGTACATTCTATTCTCTCTGAAAACCTATACTTCACACTAATACTAACTTGAACGTCGGAGTATAAACAGATACACAACCCCCTTCACTTACCGGAACTAGTACAAACGGACGTTGGTCGACTCTGATCACAGGTAAGATCACAACCATAAAATCCTAATTTCTTTTACAAGTTGATCCTTTTTCATGTTGTAGATAATATACCTTGATTTAGAGATAGAGTCTGGAAGCGCATACAACAACAGTCCAGTAAACATCAATCAAAAGCGGGCAAAGAAGTACTCATAGAGTCGGTGGCACAATCAATTCCTACATACTACATGAGCACATTCTTAATACCAACTACTTCGGGAGAAGAAATGCAAGGTAAAGGAATTAATTGGCTTAGTTGGGACAAGTTAACTATGCGAAAGGAATTTGGAGGTATGAATTTTACACACCTATATGGATTTAATTTGGATTTAATTTGGCTATGCTAGGAAAGCAAGGTTGGAAACTATTAACCAACCAAGATGCTATTGTTACAAAAAAAATTCAAAACTAGATATTTTCCGGCAAGTGATTTTTTGGGGGGCCGTTTAGGCCACAACCCAAGTTTTGCATGGCGTAGCATCTACACTTCACATGTAGTAGTCAAAGGAGGAATTCGATGGTGTATTGGGGATGGTGATAGAGAGTTAATATTAATTATTATTAGTAGGTAATTAAATAAATATTAGTTAATAGTTAATTGAGTAATTTAGATATTAGTATTATATAGTATATTTATATTTATATTATTAGTTGAACCAATTTATGTTATTGGGTTGTTTGAGGGGCTTTATCTTTTAAGCCCATTAAAAATCTTATATATGTAGTGTTCTAGACACATTTTAACCTAATCAATGAAATCAAAAGTTTATTTTATCTTTATTTTACTTGTCTTTTATTTACTTTCTTTAATGTTTTCTTTAGGTTAGCTTCAGCTTGCTAACATTGGTGCTTTCATTCCTTGAACTTCATCACCTCCCATGGCTTATTCAAACCCTACTCCTCCATATTATCCATGCCCACCTCAACCTACACCCAATCCAAGTTTTCCTTCATATCCACATCACCTCCATCACCCTTCATACCACTCTACTCCATGTTATCCTTATTCCACAAACACTACCACTCCTCCCACCTCATCTCCAACTTATTCCACCCACAACAACTACTACTACCAAAACACAAGTTTATCACCTTCCACCATTACCCACAATACAACCCATACCTTGCAAAAACAGCCCCATGTCGTGCAACACCTCTACTACCCACACCCACTCAACACCGCCCATCACATCGGCCTTCCCTCTTACCAAATCCAAACTCCCCCACCAACATTTGTGTCATTACAAACAGCCCCTCCTTCATTGCAAATTCAGCCCTCTTATACACAACCTGTTATGACATTTGAAAATCCAGAAACCATTCAAAATTTGTTGTCCAAAATTTCTGATATTTTCGACAAACATAACAGTGAAATTTCTGAGATTTTCAAAAATTATAAGAATGAAAGGAATGAGTCTCATGTTGCAATGGTGAAAAGTTTAAAAGTTTTCACCGGTGAAAATGAAGAAGAAGAAGAAGAAAAAACACAAGAAGAAACCGCGTTCACCATTTCAGTTGAAGAAGAAGAATTAACAACAGAAGAAAACACTGTGTTTATTGCTTCAGACGAAAAACCAACAGCATTACTAGAAGAACCACAAATGTTGGTTATCAGCAGTGATTTTTTCTCCATGACTGAGTCAAATCATCAAACTGTTGAGGAAGAAAACAAAGAAGAGAACGAGAAGAAACCACCACCAACACAGTTTCCTTCAACTTTACCGCCGCTAAAACCACCGGATCCACCACCGAGTGTTTTCACAGCTCAGTCGCTACCTCTGACGCCACGGCCACCGCCTAGACCACCGGATTTACATTTTCAACCGCAAACCGTCTTCTCTCCACTGCGGGCGCCACCTCTGACTCAAAAACCACCAGATCTAAATCCAATAGCTGAGTCCCATGCAGTTTCATCTTACCATCGTCTATGTTTCTTCGATGCGCATGTCGTCGTTTTTGACCCCGGTGGAACACTCCCGATATCCGTCATCTTCTCCGTGTGCGGTTGTGACCAAATCGAAATTTTTTTTGCATCTTTTACGGTTCAGTGTTCTTATCAGCTCATGGTCGTTCAAAAGAAATTTCAGCTGTACCATCTCCTATTACGTACCGACACGTGCACAATTTTGAGAGGAGGGACACACGTTTTAAATTTTGATTGGAGAAAAGGGATGAGTCACTCATCACTCATGGAAATGATTGTTTGTTTTTATTGCAAAGTTTTCATGATGAGAGAAATGGGCCAAAAATCTTGTATGCTCCGTGCTTCAGTCCAACACAATCCTCACACTTCAGTTGGGCTTACTCCATACTCGGCCGATCCGTAAACCTTCTGACTTTTATCTGAACCTTGAGGACAAGGTTCAAGTGAACCCGGCGGCAATGATAGAGAGTTAATATTAATTATTATTAGTAGGTAATTAAATAAATATTAGTTAATAGTTAATTGAGTAATTTAGATATTAGTATTATATAGTATATTTATATTTATATTATTAGTTGAACCAATTTATGTTATTGGGTTGTTTGAGGGGCTTTATCTTTTAAGCCCATTAAAAATCTTATATATGTAGTGTTCTAGACACATTTTAACCTAATCAATGAAATCAAAAGTTTATTTTATCTTTATTTTACTTGTCTTTTATTTACTTTCTTTAATGTTTTCTTTAGGTTAGCTTCAGCTTGCTAACAGATGGCCAAAGTATAGAAATATGGGGTGAAACATCATGTTCAATTATAGAGATAAAGGAGAAGATAGAAGAATTTGGAAATTTAACCAAAAAGGGGAAAGTTGAAATATATACCAAGTACTGAAGTACACAATGTCCCTTTTTTTTCTTTATCAAGAATCGATCGGTAATAATAATCTCATAAAAGTGATATGTCTAATGTAAATATCAACCAATGTTTTTATGATTAAAAGAAAATTACACACCACTGTAGCAAGAAGTAAGCTAGTACTTTTAGTTAGTAACTTGAAATGCAAGTTAAACTGATGTTTGTAATTCTTGTTTCTACATTGTATTTTAGTTTGTTTGTTAGTAACTTGAAATGCAAGTTATGAGTTTTAGTTAGTTTTGGTGGTTAAAATGTTGTTGAAGTTAGTTAGCAGTGTCAGGCTCAGTAGGCGCACACTCATGGCTGAGCCAGTTGCAATGTGGTAGGCGCAGGCCAAGGCCATAGGCGCTGTAGGCGCACACTCACTTTTGGATTGTTTGCTATATAAGGCAAATCCATCACAATTAATGATAAAAACCACTATTATTCTCTTCTCTCTTAACTCTCATCCTCACAAAACTCTCAAATCATCCCAACATAAACAACAGTTAAAATAAAGGGTGACATGAAGGTTACATTTATATTTAATTATTTATCATGAAGAATGTTATACAAATAACTAACTATGCAAAATAAAACATCAAGTTGATTATATATGCAGTTATTATAATATGTGCTGCCACTTATAGCAATCTCAAATGAGGCTACTCACCCTTGGTCGACGAAGAGATTCGACATCATTTGAAACATACACACCAAAACCATTTGGCCCTTCCTTAAAATCAACTCCATAAGCTCGCCTGCTTCGGACGAATCCTATCCTGTAGAAATCAGGATCTAAAGGCTCCAACTAGAGGGAGAAAAAAAAGTTAACACAACGAAACAAAAAGAAAACAGAAAAAATAATCACAATTGAATATCTCATTCTCATCATAATAGAAGACCCTTTAAAGAATTCATCCAAAGGCTGGTCTTTTAGGAAAAGAGATACCGAATCTCAAAATTAAATGTACTCTAAGCATATTAAATTATGGAAATATCCAAGGTTTTAAATTACAATTGCAGTCAAAGTTATGCAGCAATCCTTGAAATTGTAGAAAACTGCAGACAATTATAGTACCAACAACACTTTAGATATAGGCAGACTGTCAATGTTTGACACCGACACGACACTAAAATGTGTGGTTACATACAATGATTTCCATTTTCTAAAATTATTATTACTGTCTATGTGTCGGGGTATGTGTCATTTCTGGTGTCCATGTCCGTGTCATGCTTCATAGCCTAAAAATGGATTTGATAGGGCAGCATTTGCAGTAAAGAGAGGTTTCTAAAATACTGACGTTGCAGTTACAATCACTGTCGAAGACATTTGTTTAAAACCATGGAAACAACCCTCACTCTACTCAATCAATATTTTGCAGATATAAGCCAATTTAACAAGTTATACCACTATAGCCACTAGCCATTAGACACTAGCCATTGTAACATTGATTAATTAGGCAATATATTATGTCTTTGACATAAATACAGTTTTCATCCTTCAAATTTTACAATTAATTGATTTTGGTGCCCCAAGTTTTCATTCATTGCGCGATTTTAACTCCTGAGTTTTCGATGCAACTTTCAAGTACGTCTAGCATTAAGTCGTAAATAAATCTAAGGAAACTGATTACTCTCAAATTTCCATTATTATTTTCAATTAAGTTAATCAAATCACTAAATTAGTACTTTTTTGCTTAACATCATGTTTACTTGAGTAGGCCACAAATTCAATCAAAGATGAAAATAGATTAGATGAATGTGTGACTATACACTATTTTTATGCAACAGAAAGATAATTTAGAAGTAAAATGTAAAATACCTCCTCCAACCTTTCTTAATTACTATGTTATTTTGTGTAGTCATAACTTTAACTCATACCACTTTGATTGGGCCTCCACATATGATAAACCAATTTATGCGCATATATATAAGTTTGATTTAGCTTAATATTGTTCTCATCAAGTTTTATGAGTTTACTCATTAAACATTTTTTGAAATGCAGGTTAAATTTTTTGACTTTTAAATCATAGTGATTTGAATTACTGTGTAAGAACTGTTCACATACATTAATTGAGTCAAGTTTGAGTAAAAAAATCACTGTATTAAATTACGGCTAAACCAACCAATTTTATTGAGTCGAACTGAGCTGAGCAAAATTCTATTTGGATCGAAGTTGAGCCTAATGAGCTGGTGAAGATGTAAAATAATCAATTCATGAGAAAATTTTAGTTAAAAAAATCCTGTTTCCATGGCTCCTGTACCATTTCTAGCATTAACATAGGACACATTGATGATGTTAAAGAGTTAAGAAGAACTAAACCAAAGAAGAGACATGATGATAGAAAGACCAACACTGAACTTTTCTAAGCTTAGTAAAGGGAGCAAAGAGGAATTGCTCAATGAACTTTACAAGCTTTCAACTGCTTGTGAGGAGTGTGGAATTTTTCAGGTAAATGTTAATAATATTTTAAGCTACTATTATTTCATTATTATTTAATATTTTATTTACTTAATTCTGTTTGGATAAACAACTTAGTTAAGCGCTTATAGCATAAACGTTTTTCATATAAGTGTTTATGTATAAATTAATTCTATAACAAAAGATAAAGTTAAGTCAAACTGAATTCATATAAACTATAAGTTGTTTTAAAAAGTTATACTGGAGAGCTTATGAAAATAAGTTGAAAACAGTTTATGGACATATCATAAGTTGTTTTCATAAGTTCGTCTCACAAGTGCTTGTTAAGTGTAATTCAATTTAGCCAAAGCTGTTACTTGTATCCTAAGCAACTGCCTAACCAACTCAATTCAAGTTAGTTAGGTAGTTAGTTTGTGTTCATTTTCTGTTGTAAAATTCAGTTACATGTAGAGAAAGAGTAGTTAGTGTTAGTTGAATTTGTTGTGCTTACTTAGAGTGCAAGTAGCACTACTATATAAGTTGTAATTGTGAATTGTTTAGCCACAAGGTGCTTTAATAAAATTGCTCTCTTTTATCTCCTTCTCTCTAATCAGTTTTCTTCACCAAATCATAGTGTGTGTGTGTGCGCGCGCGCATTCCAATTGATCATAATCATTGCCATTCAAGTGTGTGAATCTGCTTGCTTGTGAAGCAAGTCAGTGACTGCTATAGTGATAGCTGTGCAGCAGAACTGTGTTTTGCTCCAACAGTGCTTATGGCAATAGATAAAATCAAATAAGTCATCAAAACAGGCCCTTAATATGGTTAAATTTTCCAAAATAAACATATTTATGCATTGAAATTAATAATGCTTATTGTTGTCATTAGGTGATTAATAATGAGATTGACCTTAATCTGATGTAGAACATAGAGGATAAGAGTAAGTAGTTTTGCATGCTACCTTTGGAAGAAAAACAAAAGCACCCTATGGCTCCAGGAATAGTCCAAGGGTATGGACAAGCTTTTGTTTTCTCAAAAGACCAGAAGCTTGATTGGTTCAACATGTTTGTTCTTGGAATTGAACCAGTACATGTGATAAGGCAATTTATATCATCCGGTGAAGCAGCCAGCCAACTGCCTTCTTGTTTCGCGCTGTACACCCGAAATTCAAGAAACAATACGTAATTCCTCGTTATCAATTTGTATCGAAGTGCATCCACCTCTTTGATATTGTTTCAACACGTGTTAAGGTTTCCAGAAAATGGTTTTATATAAAGCACTGGTTTTCTCTAACTATAATTGAGACCTTCTCCGACCGCCAAAATTCAATGACAGCAGCAAAAGTACTAGCTGTCAGCTTATGTTTCCTAAGTGTCTGCCAGTTTTTAAACCACTGCTGGAGGCTCGGTGTTTTCAAGTCGGTTAAAATAGGAGCAGGCCATCAACTAAAGCTCGGCAAGATACATCATGACCGAGACTCGGGTTGAGTATTAAACATAGGATTCAATAACAATTTTAACCGAGTCTCTTTTGACCTTTGTATTAACAGCACTACCACTTAAAATCTGAAACAGAGAAGAGAGGCTTGATGGTATCATCACCACTAATCCTAACCACCGAAACATTCGATGCCCAATTTTATGAGCAAAATAACAATGAAGCAGCAAATGAGCAGAAGATTCTACCATTCCTTCACAAAGGACATATATAGTCCACTGACAAACCGGTAGCTATAATAAAAAGACGCACAAAATTTGATTTTGTTGGTAATCGGTCATGTAACATTTTCCATGCGAAAGCTGCAACTTTTGAAGGCGCTGCACTTTTCCAAATGTTTTCAAACACAGAAAAATCCACAAACTCTCCATTCGTCTCATTTAGCAAAATCGGAGCCAACATCGTATAAGCCGATTTAACAGAGAACCTACCGTCATCACTAAGCCTCCACACCCACCTATACATTGCCGTTCAACAATGCCAGCATGAAATCTTCCAACACAACAATCTCTCATTCAAAAACCTACGCCTCCATCGAAAAACCCAACTCCAATTTTCATTGAACCATTCTCCCATCTCCCCACTGATCTAACTTTTTTCTCTGATAGCAAGAAAAGATGAGGGAAACTTTCACACAACGGCACGCTCCCTAACCAACGATCTGACAAAAACAAAGTATTAGCCCCATTTCCTGCACTTCTAATCACCAAGCTAGAAAACCAGTTTACATGAATTGCTGATATTGCAGCAACAACATCTTTCCACCGGTTAGACGCGAAATATATATGGAAAAGGATCCTCCCCCCCATGATAACCTATTAAGAATCCCTTCTCCATATTTACCCACTAAAACCTCTTTCCACAACGGCCTATCACTTGTAACAAACGCCAACACCATTTTCATAATGTTTCTTAATGTATGTCTATTTAAGGTAATACAGGTCTTAATATAACAATGAAAATCATCTCTAAAAGCAAGTTCATCTTAGTCATGTTATGAGAGTTCTCTTTTACTGCTTTTTTCTCCTCTTAATGAACTTATGTTTCTTATAACAGCTTAAATTTTAAAACAACAATTGAAGACAAATTGAACACAATATCATTGAAATAGAAACCAAACCAAACAAATCTAACAATACAAGTAAATGGTGTGCAGATGCAACACTCTGTGTCAATTCATAGACATTATGCTCAAAGCTCATATTAATTAAACTACTAAATACTAAATTAAACTCATTACAAGTACTAAAAAGAAAGAAAAAACAAAGCTAAAAGAAGTAGTTGAAGAAGCATCGGAACTCATCGGCGGTGTAGGATGTGGAAGCTCTACGGGCATCAACACCTTGGTGATGCCGTAGATAACAACTGGAGAATGGTCGTACAATGGTCCAGTAACAATACCCTGGACGACATTGTTGCTGATGGAAACAGAGTCGTTAATCAACAAGGTGAGATTAACTACATATTTACCCGGGCCCATTATATCCGTTGCAACCGTATCTTGCAAATGCCAAACACGGGCAGTGTTGTGAAGGATCGGAGGAGGTAAATATTCGTTACTGATATGACAATTTAGAACCAAAAACTTGTTATCGTCGCTGAGCGACTTATATCTTTTTGAAATGGAAGTATCGGAGAATGCTTTGTCATTAGGGACGAATATGGTCGTCGGAACACGAGTGTCAATCTCACGATCGATTTGTAGAAAGTGAAACTCGGAGGCTGCTGTTAAGAAATTATGTGAGGAGTATAGGATTTGAGTTAAGTTGAGGAAGGAGGATAATGGTGATGGTGCTATTGGGGATGGTAATTTGATGGATGATGATGGTGTTGAAGATGATGAGATGATGAAGAGAATGATGAGAATCGATGTTAGTTTCATTTTGAGGATGATGATTTTGTCCTCTTAATTATATTTATTAGTTTGTTCCTAGAATAAGGAAAACAAATCAAATATTGATTTGTTCTCATTAAATATAATTATTTAGTGTAATTACCTGTATAGCCTTGTAACGGTTGAGAGACCCATCAGAATTCAATTTCACAGAATACACCCATTTGCAACCTATGGGTTTGACATCAGGAGGACAAGAGACAATATCCCATGTAAAATTCTCTTGAAGAGCTTGAAGCTCTTCATTCATTGCTTTTATCCAACGCACATCTTTAACAGCCTGTGAGTAACAAGTAGGAACAGATACACTAGAGAGTGAGGCAGTCAAAGAAGTATGTGAAGAATCATACCTGTCTGGTGAATATCGATCTGGTGGTCGGGATATTCGACCAGAACGTCGTGGTTCAACTGTTACAGGATCAGGTGGCGGATCAGTGTCTGGAAGGGGCATGGGAACCTGCTGTCTGGATTTTCTGACATATACATATCCTGGTTTATAACGTTCTATAGATTGAGGCATAATGGAAAAATTAGGAAGAGTAACAACATCATCCATGGCTGGAGAAACACGATGAAACATAAATTGATCCTCAAAAAATGTCACATTGCGAGAAATGCGGAAGCGACGATTAGATACATCGTAACAAACAAAACCCTTATGACAATGGCTATACCCCAAAAATGCACATTGAACAGACTGTGCTCCAAGCTTATGTCTTTCAAACGGAGGTAAGTGAACAAAACACACACACCCGAAAGTATGTAAATCATTATAATCAGGCTGAGTTTTAAAAAGACGGAAAAAAGGAGAATCAAATTCAATAACCGAAGATGGAAGACGGTTGATCAAGAAGACGGCTGTGGAAAGAGCCTCCACCCAAAATCGAGATGGCACTGAAGCTTGAAGAAGTAACGTGCGTGTTACATCAAGCAAATGACGATTCTTGCGTTCCGCCATCCCATTTTGTTGGGGGGTATTAGGACAAGAGCGTTGAGACAAAATGCCTTTTTGTTGAAGAAACTCCTGAAACTCATTAGACATGTACTCACCACCAGAGTCAGAGCGAAAAATTTGAATATTAGCATGAAATTGAGTTTCAACATATGTTAGAAATTTCTTAAACATAGAGAACACTTCAGATTTAGCGCGAAGAAAGTATATCCAAGTAAAACGACTATAATCATCAATAAAGGTGACAAAATATTTATAGCGAGCATGAGAAACTACCGGAGACATACCCCATACATCACTATGAATCATCTCAAAACAAGTGGAAGCACGATAAGCACCAGACGGAAAAGGTAGTGTTTTACTTTTAGCTAATTTGCAAACAGAACATGAAAGAGGGCCATTAGAAACAACACTTTTATTTTCCAACAAACCAGTTTTAAATAAATGAGATAAAACAACAGAGTTTGGATGACCCAATTTCCTATGCCAATCCTCATAAGAATTCAAAACATTATTACAAGCAAAAGATAAATGACTAGAAATAAACTGGATTGGAAACAGTCTTCCTACTTTAGGCCCCTTCGCGATCACCTTCCCCGACACCTGTTCCTGCACAAGACAGCCATCACGAGAAAAATTAACATTACAATTGTCATCCACCAATTGACCAACAGATAATAAATTGGAAGCAAGTCCAGGTGATACAAGCACATCTCGAAAATCAGAGTTGAGGTCACCAACATCAGTGATAGACAAGACATTGCCATCAGCAATTTGAATATTCTGATTTCCATGATAAGAATGTAAATTGCTCAAATATTCAGAAGATCCTGTCATGTGATTGGATGCACCAGAATCAAGAAACCATGGGCGAGAAACACTAGAAGACTTACCCTGAATTCCCAAGGCTGAAAGAGCGGAAATTACCATTTGTTGGATAATTTCAGGCTGTAAAGCACCACCATCAAAGCGGAAGAACCAACAGTGAAAATTGCTTTCTCCATAAACACTTCACCTTTTGTTGGTCGTGAGGGAACGTATGTTACCAGTAAGAATTTAAGGGACAGGCTTTATCGTGAACTTGAGCGAAATCTGGCTATGAATGTTGAAGATGGTGAAACAACCGATACATTCATTGTCAGTGGGCGCGGAACTCTGCATATCACTATACTCATTGAAAATATAGGACCTGAAGTCATGCACATTGTTCCTCGTTTAAATGAGGTACTCTTTGCACGATCTTCATCTCTTCGTTTCCATGATCTTCTCCTGTCTTCGCTCGAGATTCCATTGCAGATATTCTTACTAAAGCTGTTCCGCGCCCACGCCATCAGTTTCTTGTTAGCAAATTGATGCTCATTGACCAACCGCATCAATTTGAGGGGGGATGTGAATAAGGAGTTGACTTGTCCTCTTAATTATATTTATTAGTTTGTTCCTAGAATAAGGAAAACAAATCAAATATTGATTTGTTCTCATTAAATATAATTATTTAGTGTAATTACCTGTATAGCCTTGTAACCTCGATATATATACAAGAAATAACAATGAGAAAGGCATCAAGCCAATAATTCTGACATTATGTTCTGTTTTATGTTCTGTTTCTCTGTTTGGGGGGAAGTTAAATAGAAGAAGAAGAAGAAGAAGAAGGATAGCTATTCTCTGACTTTATTGCGGGAAAGTCACGGTGACATTAGGCCATTTTCATGTGTTTGATCAATCATGTATTCCACAGCTTGCCACGTGTCTTGTTTGAAATGTAAAAGAAAACATCTGAACACAAACGAAAAAGCAGGAATTGGATTTCATGCTGTCAAATATCCTGCTCTAATCACGCGGTAATGTATCTGAGCCGTCCGATCACGATCTGATAGATGTGATTTGTTTAGTATTTATTTTTGTATATTTAATCTGGAACGTCCGATCAGAAATCAACGGCCAATATTGATAATAACGTGAAACTGCATGATTTTTGACAGCAGGCAACCTGAATCCAAAAAAACCACCAAATAAAAATGGGAAATTCTATGGTACATTAGAATAATTCTAATGTATCGGTACATTAGAACATTAAATTAATGATTAAATGAATATTTTTTAAAGTAAATCATTTTTTCTATTATTGAAAATATTATAACAATCAAACATTATTTATCAATATTGTCAAAAATATAAAATTTGATATTTTTTGAATTTTTATTCCCAATAATAGTCAATATTGAATTATTTTTTGAAAAAATATTAAAAAAATTAGTTTGATGCTTATAAACAATGAAATTGTGTATTCTCTTATGATATTATTATATTTAAAATACAATAATGGACTAATAATTATTTGATTCATAAAAATAGTTGTTAATTTATTAATTTATAACATAATGTACCAGTACATTAGAATTACTCTAATGTACCATAGACGCTCCCAATAAAAATATAATATACCTATCGAGTTCAAGTCTGTAATTAATTTTAAGTCAATACTCCTGAACTTATTTATTTTATTTTATTTTTGACGAAAGGGTGCTTATAGCATTTCATTAATTAAAATGTGTTCAATACAATTTGGTACATCAACCAAAATCTGGAAACTAGCTGATAATGTGGCCGCCTTAGCTAGATTATGGGCAACCTCATTTGTTTGTCTCCGCACAAACTCTACACTAGAGTTACTATAATAATTGGAGAAAATACTTTTACAATGATCAATAAGGACACCAAATTCAGAATAGTCTTGAGCTAAAGAATGGAAGCTATCAACCACTCTCTTTGAGTCCAACTCAAAATCAACAGGTCCTAACTGGAGCTCATGTACCCAGTTCAGTGCCGAAAGGAGTCCGAGTGCTTCACCAATATGTACCTCACTTCTCGGAGTATACCACTCAGTTTTAGCTAAAATGAAAGCACCATGTTCGTCTCTGATACACATACCAATACCGACTTTGTTGGAGTTAGTCGGGAATGAGGCATCTATATTGCATTTCACACGTCCGGTCATCGGCTTACACCAAGCTCTCACCACGGTAGCCTTCGTTGCCGAATCTGGTTTGGATGCACTATCGCGGACTGCTTTCCACTCCTGTAACATATTAACAGCACGAGAAAACACAAAATTTTGAGCATCAGTTACATTGTTCCATATTTTATTATTTCGTTGCTTCCAAATACTCCACAAAGTACATGCAAAAATCGCCGTGTCATCCTTCGACAACTGCTGTAGAATCTGAAACATAATTGATTGAATATTTGCACTGTTGTTGATAGCATTTGTCACAACTTGTAAAAAGCCAGCCATGTTCCACACATTTTGGCTACTTGGGCACTTGAAAAAAACATGCTCACTATCTTCATTATCTATGTTACACAAAGCACAGACTTGCACACAATCCACTCCTTTATCACGCAACCGGACACGAGTCGGTAAGCATCTTCGGCAAATACGCCAAATCAGATTTTTGACTTTTGGCGGTGCTTTAATATTCCACACCAAATTCCAATTGCCGTTAACTCGCAAGTGAGAGGTATCAATGAGATCTTGTACACATAGGCGATAAGCACTTTTAACAGAATAATCACCTTTACTTTCGCCACGCCAAAGTCGTCTATCATCAATGATTGAAGGATAAAGAGGTGTAGCAAGGATTCTAGCTACTGAATGTTGATCAAACATAGCCGATATACGGCGAACGTTCCACTCCTTAGAATCATTCTCCATAAGGTCGGAAACCGTAAAACCAGAATAAAGCATATCATTATTATTAACTGGTTCAAGAGGGAGAGCATCAACAAGCCAATTTTCATTCCAAAGTGGAATATTATTACCATTCCCAATTCTCCATCTGCATCCTGCTCTAAGAATAAATTTAGAGTTGCAAATGCTCCTCCAAACAAAGCTTGTGTCCAAGACTAGATTCAAGAAATTCACCGTTTGGAAAATATTTAGCTTTATATAATTTAGCAATTAGAGTGTTAGGAGTAGTCAGAATACGCCAACCTTGTTTACCTAACAAAGCAATATTGAAGGCTGCAAGATTTTTGAACCCCATCCCTCCGTCATTCTTATGCATAGACAATTTATCCCAGGACAGCCAATGAATGCCTCTATTCTGAGCTCCAGAGTGACCCCACCAGAAGGAGTTCAACATTTTTTCAATCTCATCACACAGTGAAGAAGGGAGGGTGAATATACTCATAAAATAGGTCGGTATAGATTGGAGAACCGATTTAATGAGTACTTCACGTCCTGCTTTCGACAAACATTTGCTACTCCAAGAGTTAATCTTCTTCCAAACCCTGTCTTTGATGAAATTAAAAGTAGATTTTTTGCTTCTACCAATCATGGATGGCAGACCCAAATATTTACCTGTACCAAGGATAGTTTGGACACCAAGAATATTTGAAATGTGATTTTGATCTGCTGCATTAACATTGCGACTGCAAAAGATCTCAGACTTCTGAAAGTTAACAGCTTGTCCAGAGGCCTTTTCGTAGGTGGTGAGTATATTTTTCATTGTTTCTGCTTCATTACTATTAGCTCGGAAGAATAAAAAACAATCATCAGCAAACAGCAGATGTGAAACAATAGGAGCGTTCCTGCAAATCTTGACGCCGTGTAGATCGCCTCTGGCTTCCGTACTTCGGATGAGAGCTGATAAACCTTCTGCACAGATAATAAAAAGATACGGCGATAGAGGGTCTCCTTGTCGAAGGCCTCGGCTAGGCTTAATGGATTCAGATACACTACCATTGACCAACACTGAGTAGTCTACTGTTTCAACACAAAGCATGATCCAATTAACCCACTGATTCGAGAAACCCATCTTTAACATGATGCCTCTGAGATAATTCCATTCAATTCTGTCATAGGCTTTACTGATATCGAGTTTGAGAGCCACATATCCTACCTTGCCTTTGGTCTTAGTTTTCATATAATGGATGACCTCAATAGCAGCCATAACATTATCCAATATGGATCTTCCTGGAACAAAAGCGGATTGGCTAACCGAAATGCATTTGTCAAGAATGGTCTTTAGTCTATTAGCTAGGACTTTGGCCATCAATTTATAAATGACATTACAAAGAGAAATAGGACGCCAATCTTTCATAGAGACTTGAGTTTCACCTTTAGGAATGAGAGCGATGTTGGTTAAATTCAAGCTGGCTGGAAAAGACCCTGTTGTTAGCCAATTACAGCACTGCTGAAAGATCTCTTGCCCACAGATAGGCCAAAAGTGTTGGAAGAAACCTGGATTAAAGCCATCAGGTCCCGGACACTTGTCAGGCTTCATAGAAAAAATAGCTTCCTTAAACTCTTCTATCACAAAAGGTGCTGTTAACATGTTATTGTCATCCGGAGAAATAGTACAATCAATTAAATTGATAACAGGTTCAGTCTCACTATTCTGCCTTTGGAAGATATCAACAAAATAATCACGAGCAACATCACACAGTTCAATGTCATTAGTAATTAAATTATCAGAAGCATCCAATAAGGAAGTAATTTTGTTAACCTTTCGCCTAGAAGTCGCTGAAGCATGATAGAACTTGGTGTTTAAATCACCATCACGTAACCAATGAGTTTTGGCGCGTTGCCGCCAAAAGGTATCCTCCTGAACCAAAAGAAAAGACATACGTTTCCGAAGAGCATTAAACAACTTGATATTATTAGAATCTACTTGGGTTCTGATTCGGTCAAGCTTTTTCCTACACTTATCCACTTCACGCCTGATGTTATGGAAATGAGACTTGCTCCAATGAGAGAGATCGGAGGCACAACAATTCAGCTTCTGCGTGATCTCTTGGGATTCGTAAGAGCTCCATTGTTGTTGAACGAAGATACTACATTCAGGGTCAACAAGCCAAGCATTTTCAAATTTAAATCTTGAACTTATAAAAGTATATTTATTTTTTTATTTTTTTTCGTTTTTGGTAGTGTATAAAAGTATATTTAACCAACTTATAAAAATAAAATCTATTTAACCACTTTTCATTAATATATTTTCATTATATTAAGAATACTACGGTAGTAAGTAGCATGCTACAAATGAGAATAAAATGGTGTTATATTATATATTTTCATTAATATGTGCTAAGTACCTTATTATATCAATCAAATGTACAAAGATACACGGCAATTGTTATTTATCGTATGTGTTGGAATAAACCATATATGGACCATACATGTACCTAAACCTTAAGTACAAATATGGCATTTTATCAAAATAGTATACTATGTGCTTGTAAGACTCAATTGTAATCTTAAATCAAACTTGCTTAAGTTGATGCAAGTAAAGGATTTATTTCGTACATGCATATATAGTAATTGGCATGGGCCATGGACCAAATATATTTAAATTATAGGGTAATTACAAATTTGACATTTTGTCAAAGAAAAAGAAAAATATAATTAGCTTGTGATAGCATGGGCCATGGACCAATTATATATTTAAATTATAGGGTAATTACAAATTTAGAAAATGTAAAATAGGAAAAAGAAAGTGATAGCATGTCAATAATAATTAGCTTGGTGCTTTTGTATTGTCATTAAACGTTAATTATATAGGGATAGGTTTTAAATTAAGGGTCCCGTGAATTACTATAGTACATGTAATCCAATCCATAGATTATAGTTGCATCAAGTTAATTATGCATCAATTTCCTTCCTTAGCCCCATCACTTAACTTTACCCCCACACCTTGTCTATTTCCTATGTCTCTATAGCATGCATAATGGTACATGTGATTTTTTTTTGGTAGAAGGTACATATGGTATTTTGGGTGAGAATATTTCTTTTATGACAACTTTGCTGAGAGATGATGAGATTTAGGGTGCAAATGGCTCAGCTATTATTCTTTTCTATTTTACAAATTTTACCTTACATGTGAAAGAAAATCTAGTAGTTCTAGAATTCGTCTTGCCTATATCAAAACTAAAGTAGAAATGTGTTTGTCTATTTCAATAGATTTATATCATAAGTGGGTATCGTATTCTGATCAATTCAATGTGCTGGTACTTATATTTGATGTCATTAATAATTTAATATCCAATTACTTTATTTTTTGGTAAATTAGTAGTACTATAAACTTTTCTAATTACAAGAAACACAACATTGATAATTCCTAGCTAGTGTTTCAAACATAACTTCAAAAAATAGATAAAAGGGTTCAAACACCGGTCCTCCACACTCTACCATAATTGATTGTAACCCAGCCTCTACTACTCCAATACAAGCTGGGGAATTAATATGAAGATTAAAATGCGTATATGTTAACAGGGCAAAACTGGATGAGAATGCTGCACTCTTGGAGTTCACTGAAAAGCTAGAGGCAGCTTGTATTGGAGTAGTAGAGGCTGGGTTACAATCAATTATGCCAAATCCTTGGTCAAGGATTTGGCATAATTGATTGTAACCCAGCCTCTACTACTCCAATACAAGCTGCCTCTAGCTTTTCAGTGAACTCCAAGAGTCAGTTTTGCCCTGTTCATAACGTGAAGATAAACATTTTAATATTTTAACATTTAGTAAATTGGAATTTGTTGTTGATATTGCAATTAAATGGTTGAATTAATATTCATAAAAAAATAAAAATGGATGGTTGAATATTTTAACAATACCGTGAGCATTTTGAGTACTGTCATTATAGTGCTTGGCACCTTAAGTCCAAATTCATATCAAAATAATGAAAATTTTATCCACAAAAGTGAACTCCAAATATGGCATTTTATCAAAATAGTGTTATTATTTATGATCATGATGCTGTTGAGTACGTGTTGTCCACGTCTCCCATGCTTCATTGTTTTGTTGTTCAGGCTGACATAACTTTATTATAGCATGCATAAGTTACAAACATACACCTAGCTTTAAAAATCGTCAGTTGTTTTTTTTTTTTCTTTTTATGTTGCCAATAATATACACATGCAGTCATGCACATGCTTACTTTATTATTATTGTTAATGTAATGGAAATATTTCCATGAAAGGTGGTTAATTTTATTTTACTTTAAAAAATTGGTTAAATAGATTGTTTAATCTAAACTAAGTTAAACGAAACTATTCACTTGGAAATTAAGGACTGGAAATCAATATGACTCACGAACACAAATTCCATCCTATCTCCATAATATATAGCAGAAAAATATTTATTTGCTAGAGTCAATAAAAGAGTTTTCAAAATCTAGAAATTGAACCCATTAATTATATGTAGAGCTTATTCTCAAATCCAACTTCATGGTCATGTCGATCCTTGAATGAAGTTGGGAATTAGTTAGCGTATATTTAAAGGATTATGCTACATATAGCGAAAAAACGTATCGCGAATCCTTCACGAATGCTTAATATCTTCAATATACCATTTATTTTGTTTTTTTTCTTTGCATAAGCTACACTTCCTACATAGTTGTTTCGCCTATTCCTATTTATTACTCTGTAGCTACTAACTAAAGTATTATTTAGTGTTATAATCAAAACAAAACAAAAAATAATAATATTTGGTATGGTTTAATTTAACATTTGGTGCTTTATATTTATTTTAAGTTTCAATTTGATCCCTTATGTTTTAAAAGTTTCAATTTGGTTCTTATATTTCCATTGTTTGCATAATTTGATTCTTTCCGTCAGTTTTGATGTTTCCACTGTTTCAATTAGACACGTGTTCAAGTGTCCACGTGTCTGTCCACGTATGCAAACAGTTTGCCACATGTGACAAAACTGACGGAAATGACCAAATTGAAACCTAAAATAAACATATTACATAAGGGACTAAATTGAAACATAAATAAAATGGCTTAATTGATACTTTGGTCCATGTGAACATAACTTAGTTGACAAGGACATTGCATGTTATTGTAGGGATTGAGATTTGAATTTTGCTACTCTCACTTATTAACTTTAAAATGATAAAATTCTTTTTTTTTTGAAGGAAAAAATGATAAAATTCTAGTTAGTAGATTACTTGGAAAAAAGAAAATAGAAATATTTTTATAGGTCCAAAGAGAAACATTTAATCATGGAGAGACTAATTTAAAACTAAAAGATTTAAATAATTAAGCAAAATAAGCGTCATTCAAAATATTGTGTTTTTTTACTGTATGTTATAAATAGTGTGTAGGCTCTCAAGAAAAAGAATACAATAAAATGATGTCAAATACAATAAAATGATGCTTCGTGAAATTCGCTTTAAATTTATTCGCTGCATATAGCAGCGCTCATATTTAAAAGACAAAATTACTAGACAAATTTAATCCTTTTATCAACTTTGTAAATTAATGTATATTTAACAGCTTATATATTGCAACATATGACTCTTTTATATGACTCTTTTTTATACTATTTTGTATTTACGTTATTTATTTACAAGTTTTTGTTGTTATTTGTGTTTTTTTATTAGAGCTATTTTAAATATTTTAATAGGACCTCCATTTCCGTTAAAAAATTAAAAAAATAGGACCTCCAAAATGTTTGGAATGGTCCATTAAATGTGAGGGCTTCATTTTTTATAATTGTGTTGTGCATAAAGCAGCTTTAGGTGATGGAGAATAATGGAGAGTTAGGTGTATATTGATGGTGGGAGAGACTGTGTGGGAGGAAAGGTAATTGTAAATGAATAACCCCACATGACAAAAATAGCATGAAAGAAAATGAAAGCTATTAAAAAGAAGAAGATACAATTTTGTGACACTTGTTTGTCACATTTCCCACTACAATTCGTGCATGTAGAAACCAATTATAATCTAAAATCAACCTTGCTTATATTATTTCACTCACATAAAAAAACTTAAAGTTAAAAATATAGATACTATTCACTATAATCTATATGGTGTTTTTTTTTACAAAATCTATATGGTGTTATGTACTAGTAAAATAATTTTGATGCTTAATAGGCTCCAAAAATAGAATAGACCTAAGTTTTATTAGATAGTTTTTAAGTTATGAGTAATGTTTTTCTAGTAGGATATCGATGCTATAAATAAAGATATTGTGTAAGGATTAAGCAAACTCAAATGACAAATTAATTTTTAATTTTTATATTTTTTTCAGAGGTTTCTCTACCCTTAGAACAACTAAAAAGGCTTTCGGTTAATGAACAAATTAGCCAATCAATATGATTTTGTCTCCATACTGTTTGATTCTTTCACCAATTATGGTGGTAGTGTTCCACATGATTGCTTACTTCTGTCCTTACATGAAATATGAGAGAGAAAACAATATTACTTTCATTAAATTCTAGTAATTTGTTATATTTTCATTAAAAAATTATTTTATCAGAGTACGATTATGTGACTGTACAATTACAACTCATATAAAGAAAATTAAGATCTTATACGAGGTTTATAACATTAAAATATAAACAAAATTAAGATATAAATCAATAAAAAATCTCATATATATTTCTAAACATATACTAATGTTAAATATAATCATATTTTAAAATAGTCTATATCATTTTTATAAAAAAATAGTCTATATCATTTAAAAATATGATTATAAACTTATCACAATTATTATTTTTCATTTATAAAAATATTTTTCAAAAATATATTTAATTTTATAGTTTAATCGAACTCGTGCAACGTAAGGGTTTACCTCTAGTTATATTATAAACCTAAACTCAATTACAATTAAGGGGAAATTACATATTATAACTTGTATGCTTGATGCGAAAGCGAAAACTCAATATAAATGATCTCATGTTATCTTAATATAATAAAACGAGAGTAACTAGAGGCACCCTAAACCCTAACCCTAATATGAACGGTCTAGATTTTGACACGTGGGAAAAAAATATCAACGGCTACGATGAAAACAATATTATTTTTTAGAGATATTCACATAATTCTATTATGTTCCGTTACAATTTTATTATATAGAGATAAACACAAAATCAATTAATATAAACAACAACTCAGAGTAAAAATAGTCATGAAATTTTTTAATGGTCATCCAATATGATTCATATTTAATAGTATTTAATATCAACGGCTACGATGAAAACAATATTATTTTTTAGAGATAATCACATAATTCTATTATGTTCCGTTACAATTTTATTATATAGAGATAAACACAAAATCAATTAATATAAACAACAACTCAGAGTAAAAATAGTCATGAAATTTTTTAATGGCCATCCAATATGATTCATATTTAATAGTATTTTTAGTTTCTATTTTTCTCAAAATTTGGTCTCTCATGTCTCACTTTCTCTGTTCTTAATTTTTTTTAAGTTTCTATTTTTCTTAAAATTTGGCTCTCTCATCTCTCAATTTCTCTGTGTGCTTAATTTTTTTATGGATTATTAATATATTTTCATTCTCTAATTTGATTTCATTTTATGCAGCTTAGTCAGTCAGATAAGAGTATAAAGTGTCTTCTCTAATTCAATTTAAATGAGAAAAAAATCTATATTAAGTTTTTTATGTGAGATTTTTTTTATTTTTGATGATTGTTAGTTTATATTTTTGATGTTTCTTATTTTATGATCTCACTGTAAACAATTCATTAAACAAGTTCATTCTAGACTAACCATATAGGCTGCAATTAGCCAACAAATTTGGTGGCTATATATATTACTAATTCATAACAATTTGGTGGGTGTTTCTGATTTTTATTTTTTTTATTTTTAATTTTTATTTGTCCTCCTTTTCTTTTTTTTTGTTCCAATTGTAACATGGTGATTCCTAATTTCAATGTTATATTTGTTTTATACTGCAAACTTAACAGTTCTGATTTATTGTTACAGTAACAAAGTGAAATTTGGTATACTCGGCATTAAAATCAAACCAATCTTAAATGGAGGGGGAATCATGTAACGACGATCGATTTAGGGGAGAAACTTCTTCGGTAGAAAATGTGCACCAATTATGAGAATGAGTTGGAAGAGTTGAAAGTGTGCATCGTTGCTAAACTACACAGCGACTGAGAAATTGAGTGGGTCGGAGAAGAAGGAAAGTTCAATGACAACAGGTTTATGAGAATAGATGCAATAAGGAGAGGCACATAATAGAGCTTTTAATCTAAACCCTTTATTTTGATGTAAATGCTAATATTTATTTGTCAAAAAAAAAATGCTAATATTTATCTATTATTTTAACTGCGTCAGTTTTGAAAAAAAATAACTAAATAATGGCCTAAAAGTATGAATTATTTGTTTGGGACTAAATGGATATGTATGCATGATTATCTTTTAAAATAAAAATCACCAATGATAGTTAGGGATAAATATATGGTGAATTATTCGGTACACATGTTATGTGGATATGTACCGGTATATTTATTGAGGTGTGTGATTTTGATTGGTTTATAAATATTATTTATTAATTTTTTATATTAATTATTATTTGTGCATCAATCACAATCATCCACCTAAGTCGTGTCCCGATACATATCCACACAATATACTTAAAAATAGGATTCAATAATCCCTATAATAAAATAATTATTATTTTTTTTGTTTTTTTTATATAATTATTCTATCCTTTTGTGTTTACTAAAGGTGTGCCAACTAATATATTATAAAAAAAAAAAACGTGTTCAACTAATATATAAAAAAAGTGTGCCAACTAATATATAAAAAAAAAGTGTGCCAATTAACAAAATCGAAACAAAGTTTGCCTTAAAAATAGGTACAATTGAACTAGATTAAATGAATATAAAGTATGAAGAATTTTTTTATATATAAAAAAAATAGTGTCATGGATATGATCTACAAAAACTTTACACTACCAATGTACAATATAAGTACTACTTAATTTCAATGTACAATATAAGTATTAGATATGTTATCCATTGTAGTTATGTATTACATAATTTCAATTTATCTATATTTTCTTAAATTTTTTATTATAAGAAATTAAATTATACATATGATATTTTATATAAACCTGTGCATCGCACGGGTAGTAGTCTAGTATATATAATAACAAGGTACAAGATGCTAATTTTCAATTGCCCTCAAAATTGGTCAAAATTTTATGTCTAGTCGCATTCCACAACTCAACATGTATTAAAAGTAATGCAACACGGGTAACTTATAAAATATTTATAAATTCAAATCATGTCCTTAAGTTTACATATAAGGTTTTTATTAACAAGGAAATATATTCCTCAATCAGGATTCAAATGGTTAGTACGCATAAAAGATATTCGGATTTCCTACTATATGTCATTCAATCAGGATTTATAAATACCATATCCAACATCATAAGAAAATTAATTTACCAAAAAAATAAAAATAAAATTAATTCTAAAAAAAATATTCATTGCATGTGCACTAGCTTCATGTATAGAGCATGTTCAGCCAATTGGTTGCTTACTAAAATATGCCACTAACAGAAACTGAAAAGTTATGATCTCACACTTTTTATTTTATTTATTTAACATCTATCTTGGTTGCTTTTAGATCAATTGAATCGAAAATTAGTAAGCAATGAAACAAGTCTTTCCCCGTGTACATAATTACATACTACCAGTGAACGATACAAGAATCAACCGATGCATTAATGCGGATTGATCATTATAAAAATTTCAGATTTTATAAACTCGAAGAAAATCATGTGATCGAACCAATGGGAGAGTGGGGGGTATATGATAGCAATTGAGCAAACAAAGTACTCCCTCCATCCTTAATTATAAGCAAAAGTCAACTTTTCAGATTCATTGAAAAAGTGATGTATCTGGACTATAATGAAGGTCAAATACATCACTATTTCAATGAATCTGAAAAGTGAACTTTTGCTTATAATTAAGGATGGAGGGAGTATTTTCAATGACACAGGTTGCACGATACACACAATTATTATCTTAGTAAAACTCAAACTCTTTTTTGTGTTTGTTTACACAATAGTAAAACTCAAACTTAATTACAGTAGTTTGTTTGATACAGAAAATCTAAATACAAATATTAATAAATATAGTAAAACTCTATGACTGGTGTCTCACCCGCCCAGTTGGCACAGCTGGTAAGGCTTGGATTTCTGCCACCTCCCTCTTGACCCTCTTCTTCTCCATGTATTGGTACAAGTACCAAATCCCCACTCCAATCAATACAATAGCCACTAATACAGATACCACTATAATGATAATGGTATCTGTGTGGCTGGAGGGAGGTGGTGGAGGAGGAGGAGAAGAGGTGTGCTGTGGTGGTGGTGGGGAGTATGTCCAGTTGAAGAAATCAAATGGGCTGATGGGTTGTGGTGTGTCGGCTCTTGAGTGTGCTAGTAGCATCAGCATCATCATCCTGATCATCATCCTGAATAATATATGATATATCTATTAAATAAATTATGGAGTAAATTTGTGTAGGTTAAAGTGTTAAACGACACCGTCTTTATGGGAAACCATAGTTGAAATTGTATGATAGTAGGAGTCATTTTCATTTTCCACAATTATATCATTATTATTTCTCTGTTTTGGGAAATTCTTGTTTGTATATATGAGGTAGACATTTTCCTCAATAGAGATATGATGATGCATGTGCAATGCAAGCATTAATTAATAGTAAGAGTTTGTAGTATTTTATCAAAGCCTATAAGTGGTCCTTCTCAAATGCTACTTGTATACTAATTCATTCATTATCGTCCATTTGGATTATTTCTTAATTTTGGATACAAATATACAAGGACGGTGTCAAAAAAAAATTTAAAATCCAGGCAAAATCTCAATTTTATACAGAAAAATATCAATTTTGTCTTAAATTAATTCCTAAAAATGTTAATTTTACTCTAAACTAATCTCTAAAATACCAAAACATTTGGGCGGAACAGGGCAAATGCCTGGGATAACCAGATCTTGGCTCCGCCCCTAATATATAATACATATTACACATTGATGAAACTAATTTCACGTTAAAAGTGATTAAGTGGAGTATTCAGAGGTACATTTAAATGGAATATTTAGATTATTGTTCTGTATTATAAATACTCCTATCAACTGAGCTAAATTCATGGAACAGTGTTATTTTTTTATTTAGTAAAATGTTACAATGATATGTTTTAATTATATAAATATATACAAGTAATATATTATTTATTACAACGTCACATTAAATATACAAGATTACAATAATATTTCAATTTATGGTGGAAATGATTTTTTTTTAGAATTTATTTATTTTGCGATTGAACTCTAAATACCATAGTTTTTATTTTCTGAAAACCAAAAATGAATTAAAAAATTATTTTGGTGTGAATTTTCGAAATAAAAAAAAAATTAATAAGATGATGTTGGCATAGTAATAATCTATTCTTTTTAAACCCAAGGTTTCAAATTTTGTACTATGATAATACAAATACTTTGGTTAAATTGATAACACAACAATGTTAAAATTAGAATAAATCTAGTAGTTCTGGAATTCGTCTTGCCTATATCAAAATTGCAAATGGCTCAGCTATTATTCTTTTCTATTTTACAAATTTTACCTTACATGTGAAAGAAAATCTAGTAGTTCTAGAATTCGTCTTGCCTTTATCAAAACTAAAGTAGAAATGTGTTTGTCTATTTCAATAGATTTATATCATAAGTGGGTATCGTATTCTGATCAATTCAATGTGCTGGTACTTATATTTGATGTCATTAATAATTTAATATCCAATTACTTTATTTTTTTTGGTAAATTAGTAGTACTATAAACTTTTCTAAATACAAGAAACACAACATTGATAATTCCAAGCTAGAGTTTCAAACATAACTTCAAAAAATAGATAAAATGGTTCAAACATCAGTCCACACTCTACCATAATTGATTGTAACCCATATGTGGTAATTTTCCATATCTTATGATATATATTTTTTGACGAAATTTTATACCCTAGCTATGAGGGTAAAAGTATATTAAAGGAAAGTTCTCATGTAATAGTACGACATGCAAGTATAGACATATGAAATGCAAAGGGTGTGGGAGCCAAGTAATCGATGTTATATAGTTTGACACCAAATGTTATATCTCTCGATAATATTTTAACCGATACAAATTTTATAAAATCTATCATTGGATTGAAAATTTATATTATCTAAAATCATTTGATATGTTATTGAGACACATAAACATTAATGACATTTTAAAAAAAAAAACACAAACTATTAATTTTGATATATCTTAATAACATATCAAAATTCAAGCTCTATTGCAGCTCACCCCAACATTTTAGTTTAGCTCTACCACTACCAGAGAATTAACACCAAATAAAAAAAAAATACGGTGTTTATAGTGTCATATCGAATTCAAGTCTGTAATTTCTAAGTCAATACTCCCAAAATTATAAAAGTATATTTAACCAACTTATACAAATAAAATATATTTAACAACTTTTCATTAATATATTTTCATTATATTAAGAATACTACCGTAGTAAGTAGCATGCATGTGTTAAGTACCTTATATCAATCAAATGTAGAATATTTCTTTTGTTTTCACTTATATTATTGTCCAAATGAGAAGAAAAAAACATGTGAGAGTTTAAAATTTACGAATGTGTGTTTGTAAGTTATGCATGCTACAATAAATTTATTCCAGCCTTAATTAGTAGTAACACTAAAATTGGTCTCCTAAAATGGTGGTATTTAGACAATAAGGCATACCCTTTACAAAGATACATACCAATTGTTAGTTTCTCGTATGAACCATGGACCATACATATACCTAAACAACCTCAAGTACAAATATAGCATTTTATCAAAATAGAATAGTGTTTGCTATATGATCTCTTTGAAATGAAAAATTGTAAGTGTTCAGTTCATGAGAGTTTATTTTTGTGAGGACTAATTAGACATTTTATTCATGAAAACTTATTAACTTATTTATTTCACTCACATAAAAAAAATATAAAATGAAAAGAAAAAACTTAGGTTAAACATTTAGATACTCACTATAATCTATGTGATGTTATTAATAATTGGCGATTTTATTAAACGCTGATGATAGAAAATTTATTTAAACATTTGTCAATAGTTTCTTTTAACTTAGATTAAAAAACATATTTAACCAATTTATAAATATATATATATATATATATATATATATATATTTAACCACTTTTCATAGAGAAATATACCCATCACATTAAGAATATATACTAGTACCCATCACATTAAGTAGCATGCTATAAGTACTCTATTTTATTGCGTAAAAACAGAATACTGTAGCAATTAAAGCCAGAGAGATGGACCACAAAACATTGCATTTATTTCCGCTTAATTAAATCATTGCCAAGATGAGGAAAAAAAGCATGTGAGGGGTTTAAAGTTACATATGTGTTTGTAATCTAAGTACACATTATTGATTGAATTTGAGTTTTACATTGATTATTTTATTAGGAAAACATGACATAATGTTTACATATGTGTGTTTGTAATCTAAGTACACATTGTTGATTGAATTTCAATTTTAATTGATTATTTTATTAGGAAAACATGACATAATGTTTACATATGTGTGTTTGTAATCTAAGTACACATTATTGATTGAATTTCAATTTTAATTGATTATTTTATTAGGAAAACATGACATAATGTTTACATATGTGTGTTTGTAATCTAAATACACATTATTGATTGAATTTCAATTTTACATTGATTATTTTATTAGGAAAACATAACATTATATAAAGATAATAATGCATAACAGATCAGATCCGGCCCTGAGTTTTTGGAGGCCATATGCAAATTTTAAAAGTGGTTTTTTAAAAAAATTATTAATTTTTTTAAAAAAATTATCTCGATTTAAATTGCAAATAGCATAAAAAATAATTATCATATATAATTAACATAAAAAGATATTCTAATCAATAAAAATAACATATTTTCAAGCTTTTTAAGATGAATCTTATTTTAAACATTTTATGAACACGGGAACTAGTATGTATTGGAAGTCTATGGACCATATATATATAGACAGAGACCATCAAATATTTCTTTTGTTTCCGCTTAAATCATTGCTAAGATGAGGAAAAAAATATGTGAGGGGTTTAAAGTTACATGTGTATGCTTGTAACCTAAGTACACACTATTGATTGAATTTCAATTTTACATTGGTTATTTTATTTGGAAAACATGACATGATGTAAAGATAATGCATAGCTAGTAGATAGATATAAATAGGGCTGGGAATCGGTTTGAATCGCTTCAAATTCAAGTCCACTGAACTAGTCGAACTGACGGGTAAAAAATATAAGATCCAATCCAATTGAAACCATTTGTCTCTACGGATTTATCGGGTTTTCATTATTCGGATTTCATGTGGGTTGGATTTCGGTTGTTCGATTTTGATGCAGTTCAGTTCTGCCCACCCCTAGATAGTTACACGATTAATTGAATTATTATTGTTAGGCTGAAAATACCTCTTTTATTGTCTCTATAATTTTAAAGAATAATCCTTTGTTCTAAAATGGTTGTGTCATTATTGAGTACACTTGTGTAGTTTCTTTAGAAGAAGTAATGAACTTATATATGAAAGAACAAGCACTACAAGAAACATAATTTTTGGCAACAGATTTTTTGTTACAGGTCGTTGGCAAAACTACCAAATATAGTTTTACCAGCGACTTCTAACAACTTTTAACAAAAAAACTGCCAACTTTTAACAAAACTACCAAATTGATGTTTAAATTTTTCTTTTAAAGTTATGTTTGAAACTCTAGGAATTATATATATCAATGTTGTTATTTCTTGTAATTAGAATTTAGAAGTTTATAGTACCACTATTCCAAAAAATGAGTTTATAGTACTAGATACTAATTTACCAAACAATAAAGTAATTGAATATTAAATTATTAATGACATCAATTATCATCAGACTCAAATAATTTTGAATTTGTCTAAAATTAATAAATGATCTATACGATATAAAATTTTAATTCAATGGTGGATTTTATAAAATTTACATCAGTTAAAATATTATTGAGATGTGTAACATTTGGTGTCAAACTAGTTGGTGTCAGCGGATCCTGACTCATATATATATATATACTGGAAATCTACTTATTTCCTACGGATTTGGACCAAAAATCTACAGGAAATATGTTTCCTGCGGATTTTTCCAAAGATTCTAGTTCCCAACTAATATCTTTGTAGGCAATTGTATCCGTAGAAAAAACTTTAGAAATACCTTTCCTGAAACAGAAAAATCTGCAGAAAATTGCTCTTAGTACCATAATCCGCTAGAAAAGCCTTAAGAATATCTGCGAATTATTTTCTGCAGGAAATTCTAGAGTAAATATACACATAAAGTAAGATACAATTGAAATGTTAGGTTTTCTACTATCACAAAAAATTGTTACTTAATCATAATAAAATACTTCGTTCTTGACAAAATATAATTATAAGTAAAAATTCTAAGATGAAATATCTTGTTAATTTGTTTTAGACGACATGCAATGGAAATGGACAGGTTATGGGGTAAATCAAGTAATGGGGCTAAGAGGTACAAAGAATAATGTCATTGGCTTCAATGAAAAGGTTTACTTAAATGAACAAAACATCTTTTTCTTCTCATGCGTTCATTGTAGTATTGTAAGGGTTAGAATCATATTCTTTTGATTGTAATAAAAAATTAGTAACAATAATCTCATATCAATCCAAAGTTCCTAACAACAACAAATCAATTAACAATAATTTAATTCAAAGTGCCCAACAACAAAAAAATCAATTAAATACATGTCACCATTCTCTTTTAACACAATCCAATTTGTTGGCTATTTCTCAACCATTGTGGCTGGCGCGAGTACTGGCTTGTTTTTTTAATAATGTAGAGTCAATTCAAAATATACTTGCTCTATAATTAGGTGAGTGCTTCCATGGACAAGTCTTTCAAATGATCCATGATGGACCATAGCATTAATTTTAGCATAAGGCCTATAGATTTTAACATATTCCATCCACACCTAATCACGTTTTCTACCGTTCCACAATTTGACATTGCAAATTTACATATGTTAAGAAGTTTAAAATAATAAATTTGTATTAAAACTTGTACATTTTATATAAATAATTGTTGATATTCAATAAAAAAAATACTTCTTACTCCCTCCGGTTCTATATATTATAAGTAAATTTTAACAATTTAGAACCAGAGGGAGTAATGAATAATTGTTGATTTTCAATTTATTTTTTTTACTTTTTTTAGTTGTTTTAACATGTACAATATTGCACATGTTAGACAAATCATAGTTTTTAATATCAACTTTATAGCTCTTAGAGAAAATAGACTTCGGTAATTTAAAATTCAACTTTAAAATAAATAAAGTTTGACTAAAAATTATTTCCAATAAGAATAAAAAATCTTGGCGTCTCCCAAAACATTCGTCCTGAAAAAAGTTGATTAATTCCTTGAGTCAAATA
Source organism: Trifolium repens (assembly GCA_030408175.1). Taxonomy (NCBI): domain Eukaryota; kingdom Viridiplantae; phylum Streptophyta; class Magnoliopsida; order Fabales; family Fabaceae; genus Trifolium; species Trifolium repens. The sequence goes on along the minus strand of CP125839.1, from coordinate 15,551,976 downwards.
TCTTAGCCTAGTAGTTAACTATATCTAATAGCCTAGTAGTTTGTAAATTTTTTAGTCAAAATATATATATATATATCCTAGTAGCTTGAATTTCAGGTGAAAAAGTGGGAGGACAAAGATTCGAACCCCGGTCTCTACATTTTACATGCAATGACCCTACCTACTCTGAGCTATGCTCACAAGGACAACTATATATAAAGTTATTGATGGTAAATATGTGTCTAGTAAAATTATTGTATTAATTAACCAATCGTTAGTTGGTTCAGTGGTGATTGGCGCTGAACTTGGTAGGGAGAACCACGGTTCGATCCCCCGCAACTGCGATCGGGAGGGGGCTGGAATCACTTGATGCCAGAACTGACCCCCGAACCAGATTCAACTGGTGGTGAAAACCAAAAAAAAATTATTGTATTAATGATAAATATTTTTTTTGTATTTTTCTAAAAAAATTTATGATGAATACTTATGTAATATATTTTTTATAAGAAAACAATGTATAATTAATGGTGTTTTATTTGTATCCTTACAAAAGCTAAAACATTTGTTAAATAAAAAATTTTCCTTCTTAATAAAATAATGGTAAAAATAACTTAACTTATCAATATTTATTAGTTCTTAATTCATGTGCAAAACTTTGAAAGACCAAAAATTAAGCACGGAGGGTGAAACTAATAAGAAATTGACATTGAAATATTCAAATTGATTCATTAGGGTTTTGGATAATATAAGAAACTAGGGTTTTTTTAAAGGTCAAAAGCATCTTGAAGTCTTTTACATTTATGTAAATTTCAAACTTTGGAATGTATTTTACAAAAAAAGAAATTGTGCTAGAGAGGTGAAAAAGAAACGTGGAGGTTGAGAAAAGAAACTATCATACCATTTGATTCAGGACGACCAAGCTTACTGACTGCCTTCTTGGTAAAACCTATGCACAAGCTAAGTGCTTTCATGCTTACTGACCAACAAAGGCATGACCAAGTATCCGACACAATAAAATTGTAGTAGATATACACATTCAACTTCCCTATTATTGACAAGTTGAATATGGTTTCTCCATCCTTAATGACCCCTAGTTTCTTAATCAAGTGTTTAAAAGGTTGAACCCAAAAACTAACTGCCATAAATCATATTCAACTTGTCAAAATAAAGACTATTGCCGGATTTCAAGTTGATCGAAGAAACTAATATTCAAATCAGGTAATTAATTTGACAAAAGATGTGTGTAAATCTAACATAACTAAAGAAAACAACTTCAAGAATACAGAGTAAAACGAAACACTTTAGTATAGTTATGATAATTGTTGTTACCGGAGTTAAAAAAACCTTTAAAATAGTTGTCGGCTTTCAGCCACCGAAGAGATTACTGAGTTGAGTCCCGGGTCAATACGCTTTCGTTAAGACATTTCACGGAACTACTCGAAATTGTGCAGTGTAGTTCTAAACAACCGTGAAGTCCCCAAGATAAAACAGCACAGTTCCACTGATACCGATAACTACTGCACTGTAGACATCGGACAAGAATTACACCCTCACTATGGCACAAAAAACCATTGCGCAATGATTTTAAGTCCATTCTAATATAGTGCTATGACCATTCTAATATGGCACTTTGACCAATCAAATATGGTACTAAGACCACTCTTAAACAAAAGGATTATGGTACTATGACCATTCTTTATTTAAAGGAACTAGTAATACTTAGATCACTCTTAAAACCAAATTAATACTAATACAAGTAGTAGTATAAAAATCTCATGCCTACTGTTGTAAATTAACAACAACCTTGTGATTAACATAAAGGTTTGTTCATGATTTTTCTAAGACAAATTCAATAACAATATTCATTTTCATCAATCAGTTATTGTCTCCGAATGCATCAAAATTTATGTCCAAAATAAACCACAAAATGACTTGCAATTAATTTCAATTTTATCCCTAATTGAAATACGATTATAGCCATATGAATCGGTTATGACTAATAGATTTTTTATTTACACATATCATAATAATATAATCAGAAACATGTAGCAGCCACTTTACTAATTAGAAAGAAAAGAATAGTTAACTAAATTTTATAAGAAAAGATTCAATTGTCTAGTGGTGCATTCATGATCTATTATATAGCAAATATACACACTCACATACGTGCATCAAAATTTGGTTTTTTTTTTCTCTTCACCAAATCACTTGAACATTTTCAATCAACTTAAAATAGCATACCTGAAGTGGTAGTAGTAGCATGAACATTATAGCTGCACTATTTCATTGCTATATCACATTTTCCTTTGTTGAAAAACCTAGAGTTATTTTTTCCTTTTGTATATGTTCTCATTGTTTAAGTGTAACCACGATCAGTAAAAAAATAAAATCATAGAGAGAGAAAACTAAAGCCTCAATTACTTCCTAACTCATTTCCTAAATAATAGGAATAATGGAGTGGAGACTAACTTCCTTTATCAGATAAATAGGAAAATAAGTTACATGTGGTTTTTTAACACATGCTCTTAGATATTAAATAATCTATTTATTTATTTTTAATCTCAAAATACACATAAGTATATAATACATACTAATATGTTCTATTATCCGATGTGAGACTAAAATTTTATTTTCAATTCACACTTCTATGTTTCCAACAATAATTCATGATAATTTAGCATAACTATTATCTACTCATAGAACATGCAAACCATAAGTGAAGTCTTCATCATAAAATTTATCAATAAACAATTCTTCATACATAACGTAATTGTCTTGTCAAGCTTCTTCTGGTTGGCGAACTGCCCTTTGGTTGACAGTTATTCTTTCACCGAAAAACAGGTTGTTGTTATTTCCATATATGTTAATTGGACCTCCTCCCCACCTTTCTTGTTGTTCTGTCTCTTCCTTTGCCATATCATCCTCTTCCTCTGCCAAATCAGTCTCTTCCTCTGCCATATCAGCATCTTCTTGAGAAACTACTTCTTGGTTCAAGTTCGACATTGTTACCTTGATTACTTCTCCAAAATAGGCATTATTATTGTTTCCGTACATGTTAATGGCACCTTCGTTTTGCTGTGACAAATAAAACAATCAATACACTTCATTAGATTAAATTGGCCTCACATGCACACAAAAATCTCGAACAAAATTGGCCTCACATGCACACAAAAATTACATAAAAACAACTATGAAATCCTAAAATAATTTTTAGTGACATACATTACATTAAATTGAATTGAATACTACTATAGAAGAGAATAGAAACAGAGGAAGAAAGAAGAGAAACGTGAGAGAGAATACCATTTTCGAATGTGGTGGTGATGGCGGAAGAATGAGCGGTAAGGTTCTCACGCGATGGATTGAAAGTGGATAGTGGTAACAACTAGGGATTTTTTTAGGTTTAAATGCTTTCAAGTGACAATTATACCATGCCTCACCTCTCCCATTTTTTTCCCCACAAAATTTAGATGCTTTTTTTAGATGTTTTACGCATGATTCTTAACATATAATTTATATTTTATGGATATAACAAATGTCAGAAAATCATGATTCTTTAAGTGCATATTTTTTTTTTAGTTATAATTTCTTTTTAAATTTATTTCATTTCCTAATATAATTTCTTTTCAAATTTTATAAACACAAAAGTAAGTTTTTTATGACAAAAGAAAAGAGTAAGTATTATTAAAAAAATAAAATGAGTATGGGATATATTAGAGAGGACTGGGACATATTAAAGAGGAAAGTTGTCAAACTAAATATGATCGGATTTTTTACGAAGGGTGACTGTGGGGAACCCATCTATTTGCTTTTACTTCCAACAAACAAAAATTACAGTTAATTGAGAACGACTCTTGATCCGGTAAGTGTAATTAGTTGGTTTTGTTCATATTTTGGGAGAAGTTAAAAATGAACCTATTGAAAATTATTAGTTAGGATGTGTCAAAAAAAAATGATTGGTTAGGTTTGATTTTTACAATGTTTTATCATGAAATACAATGGATAAAGTACAGGTTTGTTTGGTTTGTTTGATTTAGTACAACCATCTTTATTAAAGAAATTTATGTTTTAAACAAAATTAATTATATTTAAAAAATTATAAATATTTTTTTTAGTATTAATCATCTAGCCCCCAGTAAAAAGAGTCTGGTAATCCAGAGGTTGACCTCAAAATAAGTAAAGTCTAACCAAACGCAAGTCTAGTTGAACCAAACGTAATTCTACCGTTTTTCGGATTGTTTGGGTAAAAGCAAACTCAATTTTTTGTACCGTGATTCTTGAAGCAAACGTGACTTATCTTGAAGCGACTATTCGTTGCTTCTACGGCGAAGAGAATCAATTTTGGGATTTAATGGTGTGTGGGGCAAATTTATGGCACCAAAATCTCGTTGGCGGCAGAGAAGTAGAAGGATTGTAACACAGTGGCTGCGGTGCGAAAGGCAGTCGAGATTCCTTGCAACACCCGTGGTTGTTTAATTGTCATCTACCAAATGCATGAAGCTGAGACGAAGGCAGTCGAGATTCCTTGCAACACCCGTGGTGGTCCTTGCTGATTCAGACAAGATTCCATGTGCCCCATGGTAATTTAGTTAATTTTTATATATTAACTAAAGATTCAAGTACACTAAGTTCGACTGACTTTAATTTAATTCCCTCCTAACATAGAATATTTTTTAATATAAATAGTTCGTTTATGGACACTAATGGTCTACTCTAAACTAATTCGATTTACTGTTTTCTTTTGAATGTATGAATAAAAAGTCTATAATGAAATGGAATTAAATGAATGTACAACTGTTTTCTCTTCTCTATGATATTTCATATAAAATTAAGAAAAGAAGCAATCATCTGGAGCACTTCCAAACATATTGAAAGAATCAAACAGTAAGGAGACAAAGACATATTCATTGCCTAATTTGGTCATTAGAGGAGAGCTTTTTCTCTGTGATTAGAGAGAAGAAAGAACCACATGATGTATCATATTGAAAGCAATGAAGTAGATGTCGGCTTTGAAAGATGAGTATTATAGACAAATAATGTAAAGCACCATTGAAGTAGGGTTTGGATTCAAATGAAATATCCACTCATTTGATGGTTTTTTAAGATCACATTCAAAATACAATCTCACTTAAACTAAAGTAACACAATTCCTATTTCCTATATGGGATGGGGAAATCATTAATTGACAGGCAACAACTAAGTCATCAGATGGGAATGCAAGCAATAAAAAAACAAACAGGAAAATATGACCTGGGCCTACTTACTTATAGAACTGATTACAACTTTTCCAACATGAGCACACATTTACAGTAGCCAGTCGATACCTGAATATGGACGCAAAATTTACAAGCACTTATAGCCCCTCCCTTCAAGGAAATTAGGAGGAACTGATTTTCTGTAATTCTAAGTATCATCACCTGGTTTAGCTATTTGTAGGAGCTGTAGTAACAACTTCAGTTGTGAAGTCGTCAAGATCACACATCATGCCAAGTACTTGAACAAATTTGCATTATCTTTGTCTCTTTCCAGGTAGTCTCGAGAGATCAAGTCTTCAATACGCTTCTTAATTGCCTTGACGTCAGGCTGTGCAAACACAATATTCCACATCAACAGTTCAGGATTATAACAAAAACTAACCGACAAAACAATGCCATAAAAGGGGGGTTAAATACGAACCTTAAACATGCGGCCTAACTGCTCAACACACTCCACAACTAACTGTTGGTAATTTAAAACTTTCCGACTCTTCATAATACGCACAATTGAGGCATCAATGGCATATCTTCTATCCTTGTCAACATCCTCAATTACTTTTTTCTTCTCATCCACAGGAGGAAGAGGAATCTGTACAACAAATTATGTGTCAGCCTAACTCAACAGTCAGAAACCAAATAGAGACCAAGATAACTAAGCAAACAGAAATACAGAATAGATCAAAACAATTTGTATGTGACAACTGTACCTTGATCCTCCTCATTTTGTCTGTAAACTTTGAATTAAATTCAAAATAATCAGTAGGTGATATTGTTTTTGTGCTTGGCTCCTTGTTAAGAATCTTGTACTTAGCACATGATAGAGAGTGAAGCAGTCTAATAACATCATCATCGTTCAAGTTCAACTGAGTCTGTATCTCAGAATAACTCAGTCTATCCGAGGAATTGAAAAGAAGCAACGCTGAAGCCTATTGAAAAGCAAAAGAGAGCATCAGGTAAGTAGAGAGAAAACCATACAAGTTGACACATCCCAAAAATTAACAATGAGCAGTAACACACAAAAAATAAAGGTCAATAAAATATGAGTATGCATAAGAATATAACCTGGTAAGTAGTCACAATCAGCTCCATAGTTTTTGGTTCAAATTTCCCACTTATATTGCAGGTACCCAAGGAATATATCCATGTAAGTTTTCTGTGTTTAGTTTTTGTTTGATAAAACTCCTTGAAAACTTCTACACACTTAACCTACAATAAAGAAAGATAAAAGTGTTAATTATAAATAAAAAAAATTATCTAAAATTTAGGATAGGATACTGTCAAACATTTGGCAAATAAGTTCTGGGTAAATATATATACAAATATACCATTTCTGCAGGAAGATTGAGGTCAAAAGATTTGTAACTAGGCCAGAAACCAGTGGTTAGAACTGTAACTGTCAAGTCAATTCCAGGGTCTACATTAGGATTATTACTTAAATATTCCTCAAAGCTTGTTTGATTCTCCTTTGCCAGCGTCAAATCTGTAACCTGGTAGAACCCGCATAAAAAATAGAATTTTCTTTTATTATTCTACAAAATAGTTGACTATAGAATATCAGCTCCATCACAAACATTTGAAAGACTGACCATTCCTTCCATCTTTGAGGTAAATTGACCGCCGCATTGTTGCTTCAATTTTGTCAAAATACTCCTCTCATGGTCATCATTGGCACTCTTATCAAAAAGAAGCCTTCGAGCAAGCTTTTTCCTGCAAACAACCAGGCAAGATGTATGACTATTTTAATGAAATTGTGTTCCATTAGGAAGAGGGGATAATTTTGATACACATAAAATAGCAACAACTTCACTACCATGACGGATAGCAACTGTATCATTGACTGTGTCACAATGATTCAACAATGTTATGTGCATCATAAAATACAAACAAAACTGTGAGGCATGACAATAAATCAAATACCCAAAAAGGACAAAGCCAAGAAGGAGGATAGGTTTGGTATTCCTGGACTTTCCTATTAACAGAATAGCAATTAATACAATAGTGAAGACATTTTCCAACTCCAATTAATGTTTCAAAAAATTCAAAACAGTCTGGATTGTGTTGAAACGTATATGGTTATATTAACAAGAATAAAACTCAAAGAAGCTTATATTTTCAAATAATTGTGGTTCACTTTCTCTCCATTTTCTCTGTATCTTGCCACTGCCTCTTTTAGTATCCTTTTAATTTGATTTACTCCTATAAGGATGCCCCCCCCCCCCCCAAAAGCTTAGACCACTATGCACATGCCAATTGGGTTTGTTTTAAAAAATTCCAACACTAATGATTATCACAGATGTGTTTTCCTTCTCTATGTTGTTTACCTGTAAAATTCAGCAAACAAATCTTTGTCACTAATATAGGCAAGTAGCTTGACAACCTGCAAATAGATAAAAAAAATGTCAATTTCAGAAACACGGGCATCAAATTTATTGAAGCAAATGGAAAATCTAGAAAGATGCATTGCAGACCTTCTCAAGTGTATCTTCGATTGCTTCATCACTTAATTTTTCACTTCCTCCTTTCTTGAGAATATTATCACAAAAAGTGGCAAGCAATTCGGCACTTGAGCTTCCAGCGACACCCTTGTTGCAAAAAATCTCAAAAGCCTCCTTAAGTGCCTATTGGACAAAAGCACAAAATCTTTTAGATAACAAATTAACACAGCATAGCAATTTTGAAGCCATTCTATGATCGAACCTTGTGGAATAGAGTATGATTTTGGAAACAGTCGTTCACATATGCCAGGTACTTGTCATGCAGCTCAATCACCTTTCGAACAAAAACCTGAAAAAAGAAAAGGGACCAATCTCAGTTTCAATAAATGCATTTATACTACAAAACTACAAAATTCCAACATTACCTGCTCTTGTAAGCCAATAATATCCCTTTTCTCTGCCTGCAGATATTTTAATTTAAAAGGAAATAAAAGGTTAGAATCAACTTAGATTGCTTCAAAAGCATGGCACCACTAACAACCGAAGAGTAAGTAAATCATTTGCAAAATGAGGAGACTGAAATTTGAAAGAAATGTTTGTCCGTAAAACATGTACAACCTACGATAAATATAAACCAAATGATGGTGGCGTGGTGGCAGGTTGAAGGAGAACTAGTAGTCTAATACTACAGCTCAAAAAGTCAAAACATGTCTTTGTCCATTAACTTCTGGGATTGTATAAGATGAGATCTCAGGTTTTCTCTTGATGAGCACAACCAGTCGTTTAAAGTTACCCATATCCTTTCTTTTATTTTCCCTATCATAAATCCTTAAAATTGAACTAAAATCATTCAATGATAGAAGAATACTATACAAATTTGAAAAAATATACTTCGGCGTTTATATAATAATAATAATTATTATTATTATTATTATTATTATGACTTTTATTACTGTTTTGCTTGGTAATAAGAGTTATAGCCTTATAGGACTTTCACAAAACCTTTTCAATTTATGCATATACACAAATGAGGATAGTTTCTCCAGAATGTCATGTGGCACGTTCTTCATCAATAAAACCAATTCACACAGACAGTGTTAAGATAGGTGAATAAATAAGTCAAATTCATGTGGCTCAAACTGTTTCCACATAAATATTTTCTAAACAAGTTCTCCAAGTTATATACATTAACATGCACTTTTTAGTTGGAAAAGTCACATGTTCTCTAACAATAAAAGCAGTTCACAATCAGATGCCATGTTTCAAGATATGTTGATAGGTCATGTTAGAAGTATATATAAAATAGATTGTATTTAGGAATATTCTAGAACTGTAATGTTAGTTAGGAAGTTTGTAATACAGTGTAATGCAGTTAGCTTTCTGTTAGAGTCAGTTACACCCGTTACTAAATGACTCTAACTGACTCTATTCCCTAGTTCCTATATAAGCTAGAATATCCTCTGTACTATTCATTCAATTCAATCAATGATAAGATTCTACATTTTCTCTCAAACTCTATCTTTCTAACAGGTCAATAGGTGACATTCATGCAGTAATAGTTTCCCTCGATTATTGCAATATAAAAGATAACCCTTAACCAGAAATGAGGACAACTACAGAATTGAAACATACCTTCTTGTTACTTGCTGCATCTTCAGCCAACTTCACCAATGCCGTACCTTCTTCAGTAACATGCTGCATAGTGGAAGAAAAGAAACCATCACATATACAAACAATCATGAATGAAATGGGTTTTCTATACCCCCTATTTTGAGCGACATACAAATGAAGAAATCATAAATACAGGTTTGAAGTCACAACCTGCTTAAATATACTGGAAACAGGATCAAGGCCTTTGGGTATTTTAGAGAAGAGCCTGAACATCCTTGACAAGTCTTCAACCTAAGCATTTAAAGGAAACAGTGAGAATAAGTTTACTTTTCAAGATTTGTTTAAAAAACTAGTGAGCATACTACAGTTAAATAGTACCTTGTCATCTCTAAGTAATGCATGACATCCAGAATGCTCTTTTTCAAGAAGTTGGTTTGCATACACAGATAAAAGCTCATGTTGAACTTTCTAAAAAATTCCAAAAAAAAGTATAAAAAAGTCAGACATTGAAAAATGGAGAAATATAGAATCACAACAGTTATTTTCTTCAATTAAGAATGCAATGCTCTATTTGAGACATTTTTAGACCACATAGCTGGAAAAATAGCAACTAAAGAACAAACCTCTAATAGCTTTGGCTCGCTACTAGAGTGCAGGTAATGACCAACCCTATCTTTCTCCCGTTTCAAACACTCCTCAGCCTGTAATGAAAACCACAATATTATACAGAAGCCATATGATATTGTAGATGAAAAACCAAGTTATACTTATCACCATTAAGGAGTAATACCTTGAGCATATAATCAGGACAAGAATCTTCTAGGATCCAGTTTGAAGCCTTTCTAGAATAATATGCAGACGTGTCTTTGAGCATGGCAGCTTCAAAATCATTATCATAGTGATCCATTTGCCCCATTCCAATTTCGACAAATATATCTAATACATTTTTTAATAGAGCTCGATCAATCTGCTCTCCTTCACGTTCTTGATCAATCTTTAAACAAAAAAAGGATACGTTATTTAATCAATATTTGTAAACACTGAAAATCTTGTATAATAAGGAAGAAAGAACTTACAAGAGAAATCACGGCATCTCTCACTTTCCCATTTATTTCCTTGTAAACCTGGAAATCATAAAAATCACACAGCGATTTAACCGACATGTTAAGAAAGAACTATATCTACTGATAGAAAAAGATTTTGAAGGAATAGAGAAAATTACCAAATCACGGAAGCAAGTCAACCCAACTTCATTAAGCGGCGGAAGTGACCTCCGAGCAATAAAGTATCGATCCAAATAGTGAAAAAAACGAGAAAGCCATCTAACCATAATTTTATGGTTACCCCACCTCCTCACGAGTTCTCGCAACATAAATTCATCATGCTTCTCTCTCAAAGAAGGTAATACCTGACCCCAAAAAAAGTGATTTTCATTTATGAAAGAAAAGTTGAGAACAGAAAAGTAATAACAAATAAATAATCAAATAAAGGAACAAAACAGATTTCTAAAATGTAATAGAAATTAAATGAGCCACATGACACCTCTCACCCCCACCCCACCCCACCCCCAATAAAAATAAACCATTTCATTATAGCAAGAGTTTAGTATCATTACTAATACTTTTAAAATATCTAAGAGTCAAGCTGTTAAGAACCCAAGAATTGGATTCCAAACGAATTCCCCAAAACTGGACAGTTACTACAAATCCTAACAAGAAGATTTGGCTTTTAGGAGGAAATAAAACAATTCTACCTTTAAGAGACACAGACCGATCAAACTTGAAAATCATTTCAAGTATATACACACCTTTACCTCTCACACGCACAAATAAGAGAGAACTAAAATTAATGACACAATAAAAAGTAGCTAAAACACCAAGACTGGGACCGGGATCCTTTCCAGTAAATTCAAGGACCTTAAGTATCAATTTGTTAGAAGACACCAGATGTTAGTACGTTAATTAAAGCTAGTTGGAGATCGAAAGAGAAATAACAGAATCAAGATAACGTAAGAGAAAGATGTAACCAGTCATATGATTTAAGACTGAGAATTCTGAAGGAGAGTACAAGTCTTTTGAATACCATGGAATGGAGTGGTCTTGAGAACTGTATCTACTAATTGTAATCCAGATTTGTAATTATTCTTTCTTTCTGTTGTTATTCTTTCATCTTTATTCCTTGACAGAGATTCAGTTACTATAGAGTATAGACAGCCTTGGCTGATCATTTTGATTCCAAAATTTAAAGATCTGGATCATGTTTCTCTTGTGTGTGTGTGTATCTATGTTTTGTACGATTCTTTGTAAAAATTACAAAAATATTCAAATTGGTACCAAAACTTTCTTATGCGATCCTTTGAAGTATGCGACTCCTCATCTTTCAAAATTGAAGTCTTTGGAATGATCTCAAGTATCACTCACTTTTCATCTTTCCAATATATCTCAAGCACCACTGACTCCTCATTTTGGAATAATCGGTCCGGTCTCTATCCCTCAAACACCACAGTTACAAACTTACAAGACGACCCTTCAGTGCAATGATTTTGTATTACTTACAAGCATCGACACCTTGAAGCTCCAAAAGATTGCTCTTATTATTGATTTTGCTGATTCTCTATAAAGGTGAACATTCTACTCTAAATCCTATCCTAATTACAATTTTCTAAGTTACCATTGATTTTCTCCCTCCCATTGCTCCTTTGTTTCTGCTTTATCATCTAATTACTATTTACTATTCCTAAAAATGTATGAGAGCATTATCCCATCCAGAATGGTGATAAGTAACGATTGACAAGATAACTTTTATGGAATCCAATAATAAATAGACATTTGTTTTACCTACACTTGGAAAAATTATAGTTGGCATTAAGTGTGTGTTTACTGTCAAAGTTGGTTACAACTTGCAACAGACCAGTGGACCGATTCAGAAATTAGTTGCTAGCAAAGAGGGCACACTCATATCTATGATTTGGATTTCAAAATTACTTTTTCCACAATGTTTAAGATGGTGAATTGTCGTTTGTTCTTGTCTATGGAAGCCACGAGGCACTGGTCTGACCCTTGTATCAACTAGATATTAAAAATGTCTGACCATGTTATACGGTTACTTGTGTGGCTGCAGCTGTCCTGCATCCTTCCCTTCCAAAAGATTCACTATGTATCGACTTACACAAAAATCAAAACTATAATTATCTAGTCCACATGGAAATTGAAAGTTCCAAAACGGAATTTCATGGAGAACTACGTATAAGAACTGGGAAACACTAATTAAGATATACCTTCTACGTAAGAACTTCATGATTGATGATAACCAGAAATCAATTGAACTCTGTTATCATATTTTAGGACACAAAGACGATTGAAAACAACCAGAAATCAATTGAACTTTGTTCTTATTCAACCTAAGTGAATAGCCCTATAAAGTCAATAACAGACATGATATTTATGATGTTCACCGGAAGACAATAGTAGGCATTAACTAATATATATTCAAATACATCCTTATGTATCATGTCTGACAAGTAATAGCATTACTCACTGTTGATATGATGTACTCTTCAAACGATTCCTTGTACTTGTCATACAAGGGTTGGGAATAGTCATTAGGAGGCTTCTGGGTGCACATGTTGTATATGGTCCTGCAATAAAATTCAAGGATAAACAATTTTCATAAAAATGAACACTCAATCAAAACCGAAATAATCTCAAAACGAAAACATAAAAATGAATACGTGTATAGCATCATATAATCCTCAGAGCTGAACTGAGGTTCAGGTAGCCCTTCAAGAATATTCTTCAGCTTCGTGATTCCCTTCTGCATAAAATCCCATCCTTGCTCTAAGTCAATAGTTTTCCGTTCACTCATCGATACGCCCCAAGCTTAAACACCAAAATCTGCAACCAAATTTTCGCAAATAAATTCCAAATTTCAACTAAACAATGAAAAAAATAAATCAAAATTCCAACTCTAACGAAATGAAATCACATTAAACAGCATTAAACCCTTCTCCCCTAAACTAAACCCTAAACCGTTCCCAAACATAAACAAATTAAATTTCAAAACCATTCTCAGATTTGACCAAATCTAGTTTAAGAAAACAAGTAACAGAACGAAACAATCATAATCACGCAATTATATGCTGCTAGAACAATCCCTAAAGTACAAAACAACGCCGCAGCATAGTCGGTGCTCTGAGAAAACAAAGATTGGAAGAAGAGAGAATTGAAACGTACCTTTAGGGAGTGAAGAAGCGAGCGTGTTGATCGAGGAAAAGAAACCCTAATAACGAATCGGTGAAGGAAAGTGGAAAAGGAAAATCGAGAAGGAAGAAGAAGAAGAGGAGGATAGGGTGGGCATAAAAACCAAAAAACTGAACCAAACAGTTAAACTGAACCAAACTAAATCATTTAAAACCAAAACTGTTTTTAAAAAAACCGAACCAAACTGTTTATGAGACAACAGTTCAGTTAACTAGTTTTTTTAAATACAAAACCAGTTAACTGTAAACTGAACCAAAAACCGAAAAATTACTAAAACCCTAAAATCCAATGAATTGACACTTTTTAAAAAATAATAAAATTCTTTAAAAAATAAATAATAATAATAATAACACTAAAATAAGTAAACAAACAATCGGCCGAAAAACCGAAAATCGGCCGAAAACACAAAAATCGGTCGAAAACCCGAAAATCGGCCGAAAACATAAAAATCGGCAAAAAAATCTAAAATCGGCCGAAAACCCAAAAATCGGCCGAAAACACAAAAAATCGGCCAAAAACACAAAAATCGGTCGAAAAACCGAAAATCGGCCGAAAACACAAAAATCGGCAAAAAAATCTAAAATCGGCCGAAAACACAAAAAATCGGCCGAAAAACCGAAAATCGGCTGAAAACTAAAAAAATCGGCCGAAAACTCAAAATATCGGCCGAAAACTCAAAATATCGGCCGAAGAACCGAAAATCCAAAAAACACCCGAAAACCCAAAAATCGACCGAAAAAACTAAAAAACGGCCGAAAAACCTAAAATCAGTTTTTCGGCCGATTTTTTGTATTTTCGGTTTTCGGCCGATTTTTTGTGTTTTCGGCCGTTTTTTGGGTTTTCGGCCAATTTTCGGGTTTTCGGCCGATTTTTTGAGTTTTCGACCGATTTTTTGTATTTTCGGTTTTCGGCCGATTTTTTGTGTTTTCGGCCGTTTTTTGGGTTTTCGGCCAATTTTCGGGTTTTCGGCCGATTTTTGATTTTTCGGCCGATTTTTGGGTTTTCGGCCGATTTTCGGTTTTTCGACTGATTTTTGTGTTTCGGCCGATTTTTTGGGGATGAAATTGGAGTTTAGTAGCCGCCTAAATATCAAGTTGTGTTTGGAACCATAATTTTCTACTAATATATTAGTAGCCGCCTTAATATTATTTTGTCAATTTTTTTATTTTTTATTATTTTTATTATTATTTTACTTATTTTTTATTATTGTTATATTATTATTAATATTATTTTTTATTATTTTGTCAATTTTGAAAGATTATTTTTATCATTTTTGTATTATTTGAAAAAAAACAATTACGGTTAACTGATTAACTGAACCGGTTAACTGGTTAACCAAACTGTTTGGTTCGGTTTATATTTTTACTAACAGTTCAGTTCAAAAAAACTGAACTGTAGAAACAGTTCAGTTCAGTTTTTATGCAGTTTTGGTTTTTAACCAAACCATGCCCACCCCTGATTGATGATGATGAACGAGCTCCAAAGAGAAAACAAAAGGCAGAGAAATTGAATATATATGTAATAAAAAGGAAAGGAAATGATGCACCGAAAATTTATAAAGTGCTGATATTATGGGAAAAAAAAGATATTTATGATAAATAATTATGATTTTAGTGTCCGTAAATTCTAACTCAACAAATAAAAATATCAAAATTGTTAATATTAGATGTTATGGTTGGGGTTTGAACCTCAATTCCTTTACTTTATATGTGTAAATTTTTAATGATTTTATCATTTCATCTATCTACACACAAGAAAAATTAACAAAATATAAATATGTTGTGCCCGTGTATAATTATGAATAACTTTAGTAAAAAAAAATAGTTACTAGGGCCCGTTTGATGGCCAGGATAGTGAGTAGGATATGATAATTATATCATATCATGTTTTAATTTTTTGTTTGATGCACCAATAGGATATGATAAATTATTCCCTTTTTTAATCATATCCTATCACTCCTTTGTAATTTCTATCCTATGTTTAGGCTGGGTTAGAAATTATCCTATTGTGTTATTAAGAAAGTAAATTTTTATTTGCCAAAAATAAAACCACCTACAATGGAAACTTGTTATTTAATTATATTTAATTAAAAATAAATAATGATATCTTGTTTGTTATCATATCCGCATCAAACACATAATAAGATAAATGTTATCATGTTAATATCATATCCTAACTTTATCCAACTTCATATCATATCATGTATCTATCATATCCTGGCCATCAAACGGGCCCTAATACTCTTAGTCAAGTTAATAATACTCTAAAATTTTAAATATTAAAAATTAATACTATTATTTTAATGGCTTTGATATATTTATTATTTTAAATTAGTTAGAATAAATATAAAAAAGTAATTAAAAAAAATATTTAGGTTGGCTTAGTGATGTCGGCTTGAAACTTGAAGTGTGCTCCTCTCAAGATCTCAGATTTGATTTTCCCTGTCGGCTAGCCCATACTGAACAAGAAAATAACTTTTGATTTAAATTGTCACCGCGAGTGGATAGTAGAATTAGTCTTATTAGATTAGTCGTCCTTGGATTGGACTGAATATAAGTTTAAAAATAAGAATAAATATTAACAAAAAAATGTTAATCTTTTGATTGTTAGAGTTGCGTCAGAAAGTATGTAATATTGGTCAAAAATAGTTCTACTAAGAAATTGGTTACTTATTACCCACTTAATATTAATTAATTAATTATATAAATTACTTTTTGTTTGCATAAAAATATTTAAAATTATTTTACCACACATATTATAAAAAAAAAAAAAAAATTAGCATATTAGATATGATTGGTTGTGTTTATATTATTTTATGAAGGTAAAAACAAGCTTAACATCAAGATCATGGTTCTTTTAATGTATGTATTTTTAATTTTAATTTATTTTGTTTGTATCAAGTTCTGGATTTGATTAATGAAGTTTACGAAGAAGATGAAGAATAAGAGGAGAAAGAAGATGAAGAAAAGTAAATAAAAGGTGGTGTTAGTGGTTCACCATTAAATATAATAGATCTTTAAGATCTAATGCTTTCATTTAACACAAAAAATCAAATGGTTAAAATTTAAAAAATTATTGAGGTCTATGGTGGATCACTTAAGATGTTGGTCCACCTTATACATTTGGTGTTAAAACTTGATAGAAAGAACCTATTTGATTGACGAATTACACTCAAGGGACTTAAAGAGAACGTTTATTGATTAAGGGACCAAAATGAAACTTGAAAAATTAGTTAAGGGACTATAAGAGTAATTAAGTTTTTTTTTCTTATCATGGTATATGTTTGAAGTTTTCAACACTGTGAGCAATAACTAATTTTCATCGGAGAATTTGTGGGGCATACGGAGTGAATTCTTTCCTCTTAACTTAATTTTTTCGTATGCAATGCTAGAGACTCTTATCGATTGAATTAACTTACCGTTGGTGATCATATGCTTGTTTTTATAGTAGGTCTAAATGTAATTTTGGCTCCAAAATTGTTAATTGCTCGATTTTTGTCCTCCAAAAATATTCCATTTTGTATTAGGTAGTTTCCTAGTGACTTGAGGGCTAAAATTAATTGACGTGACATTTTATTTAGAATTTTTCCCTTCCCTCCCCTCACGTATCTCTTTCACCTCCCCTGAATTTCCTTTTTTGCCCCTGGAGAGAAAGTTCGGATTCTACGAACCGAACTTTGGTAGTTCGGAAAATAGAAATTGCTCGGCTTTTTGTTCGAGTTCTAGAAACCGAACTTTTGCGATATATTGACATAAAAACTAGTTCACTTCCAACACTTCTTCATCTTGCAATTAATGAAGAGGATAATGAATTGGTTAAACTTAACATGACAAGGGAGATTAATTTGCATAGATCATCGTATGAGAAGGTTTCCGGTGGAAAGAAGCGTTTAAAATGAGTACCGTAATCAGAGTTCACTTTCTTGGATAGACAAAGAGAGTTCGTTGAATTGATGAAGATTGAAATGAGTATCGTTCGCGTTAAAAAGAGTGTCAATGTTGGTTCGAGTGCAGACAATTCGTTAGAGTTCTCGTAGTTTTTTCTTGGTTCTTGCATTATCGTAATTTTTTGGAATGTAATATGAATTTGTATGAACTTTTTTTTGTATGTAATTTGAACTTGTCCGCTATGTAATTTGAACTTCTTTTATAAACTTGTGGTATGTACTATGGATTATGAATTGCAAGTTAAAATTTGCTTATAATATTGGAACTGTGTTATGTAATTTGATGAAGAAATTTGGTAGCTGAAATTTGCAGGTTTTGTAACTAAAGTTACAGGTTATGAAATGTTACAAATGTTTTTGTTACTGCCTTCCCAGAGTTCGGGTTTTGTTTCCCGAACTTTTCAGACGTTGCAAAATGTTTCAGTTTCTATATTTCGAACTCTGGGTTCGGTTTCTGCGTTCCGAATTGATGAATGGGCATGTAACATGCTGAATAATAATGGTTGATGAATAAAATAAATAATTATTAGTATTATTATTATTGTTAATTAATTAATTATATAAATAATAATTATTAATATTACTATTATTTTTTTTTTGACACAATTACTATTATTACTGCTATTTGTATTATTATTGTTATTATATTATAATTATTACTAATATTATTGTTTTTATTGTTATTATTTTGCATGGCTAGTAGCTATTATTATTATTATTATTATTATTATTATTATTATTATTATTATTATTATTATTATTATTACACTGTCCAGTCCTGTCATAGAAATTTGGTTGCTTTAGTAAACTTAATCAAAGTTCGGAACGCATAAACCGAAATATCTCAGGGAATAAAAAGTTCGGTTTTTAGAATCCGAATTATTTGTTATGACACAAAAAGTTCGGTTACTATTAACCGAACTGTATCAGTGTGTAATCGGAACAAAGAGAAAGGTAGTAGGTAGAACCATTTGGTTCTATAATCTGCCAAACACAATCATACATGTAATTTTCAACTCAAATCATATTTACAATTCAATTCCAATAACAGTCACGCAATCATTAATTCAAAAGGTAAGCAATCATTCATTAACTAAATTCACAAGTTATGTAACGAAATCATTAGTTACTAATTCAAATCGGTGATAAGTATGCAAGTTACAAAACCAAATCCATGTTAAGCAAATTACAAACCAAATCACAAACCAAAGTTACGCAAGTTTTGTTACAAAATCCATAAATACAATTCCAAAATATAAATTACAAAGGTCTCGTTTGGATTAGCTTATTTTTGAGCTTATGCAAACAGCTTATGCAATTTTTATTAGGTTTTATGCTATTTTATAAGTTCAAACTAGTAAAAAATTGTATTTTTATAAGCTATTTTAACATAAACTATCTTGACAAACTTATAATAATAAATGAAAATTGCATAAGTTGTTTGCATAAGCTCAAAAATAAGCTAATCCAAACGTGGTCAAAGTCCAAACATCGTAAAAGTAAAAGTAATGAATGAGTAAAAGTAGTGAATAATCAAATAGGCATAGAACTTACTTGTTTAACTTGAGATTGGTGAAGTATTATGAACCAAGGATCAAATTCGCACTCCAAACCCTATTTCCACCCAAATCCTTTTAAAAAATGCATAAAATAGAAACCAAACAGAAAAGGATATGTTCTGTCAATATATCGCAAAAGTTCAGTTTCTAGAACCCGAAAAAAAGTCGAACGGTTTTTATTTTCTAAACTACCAAAAGTTCGGTTCGTAGAATTCGAACCAATTTTTCCAGGGACAAAATTGGGTTTTTGGGGGGTTAAAGAGATACATAAGGGGTGGGAAGAGAAAAATTCTTTTATTTATAGGTGTTTTGATCAAAATTGGGCGCATTGGCCAAGCCCATTGTTTATAAATTAATAAACATCCATTGCAGCTTTTTTTAATTCTCAAAAACCACTTTCTTTATCCATTTTCAATTCGAAAATGTTTTTTTTTTCTCTTCGAATTTCTTTGATTTTCCGTGTAAAATTTAGAAGCAGATGATGGTGCAAATGAGTGCTATTATAGATGTTTTCATCGCGGACTTGCATATCCTTATGACAAACATTGTTATTTATCATTACGGTTTCAATTTGGTTATGTTAGTAAAGTAAGATAGGAAATTAGCCAACAACCATGGTACTATATAGTTGCAAGGATCTTTAAAGTTAGATATTATCCAAGGGAGGATTCTTTGGGGCCAATTTAGGCCATAACCCAAGCTTCAGAAGCCCAACAATCCCAAGAAAAGAGATTGTGTGTGCGAAGAGATGGAAGATTGAGCAGAGAATACTTTACCACTTCTTTTCTGATATCTAAAATATTTTCCATCCTCGTTCCTATTTCCCGCTTCAACGAGTATTCTTCCCCATCCCCGTTCCGACGAGTTCCCACGGGGATCCACCAACCTTAAAAAAAATAAATCAAATTTCTATTATATTCAATCAAACTAACTATAAAAAAAATTAATAAAGTTTAATCATAAAACAAACATAAAAATTAAGACATTATTGTGAGTCTTGTGACAATAATAAATATCATATATAAACAAATTTATAGACATACTGTATAAAAATATAATTAAAATAATATATAAAGAAAATTTCTACTCACACCCCTAAAAAATCTGGTTACACCCCAAATTGACCAAAATATCCAATGCCTCAAAAATCTTACGTGTTTCTTGCTTCCATTCATCTTTGAAAAATTTATACTCACACCCCAAAAAAACTGGTTACACCCCAGATTGACCAAAATATCCTTAAAATAAATTAAATTTTCAATGCCTCAAAAATCTTACGTGTTTCTTGCTTCCATTCATCTTTGTTGTTGCCGTCGACGTCGCTCAAAAGGTGTTTATCTCCGTCGCTCAAATTTACGTCATGTTCATCTCCGCCACTCAAATTTACGTCGTGTTCATCTCCATCTACAATTCTAAACTCAATTTAAAAGGTAAAAGTTTACCAATTCATGATTTCAATTTTGAGTTGTGTTTTGGTTTTCTGAGTTTGAAGTGGTTAACGGGAATTCATGTCACGTACACTAAGAATTAACGTAAACTCTTTAAACCGCGGAATGTAAGTGTGAACTAAGTTTACATAAGATTATGTGAACTGAGTTTACATAACCTTATGTACATTCAATTTACACAATTTATGTAGACGGAAAATTAAGATAAATTTCTTAAACCGCTGAATGTAAGTGTAAACTAAGTTTACCTAACCTTATGTAAATATAGTTTACATAACTGATGTAGGCTAAGTTTATGTAAACTGACAATTAACGTAAAGCCCTTAAACTGTAGAATATAAGTGTAAATTAAGTTTACATGCTATAGTTGCAAATCTATTTCCACTACGTGAATTTAGATTACATTGACATTAGCGGTTCGGTAAACATTTTACATTCAACCTATGCAACCGTGCAAGAAAACATAAATCGCATGAAAAATAAATAGAGAATGTCATAGAATTAAATTAGTATAAATTCAGTACCATATGCAATAAAGTCTTAATAAAGTACCTTCAAATTCAATCTTTAATTGAAATTAATGATAAAGTTAATGAGTTTGAGAGAGAACACATTAATGAGGTTTATGAGAAAGAGAACAGTGAAACAAAAGCACTAGAAATAGTATAAAAGATGAAAAACTGTTTTAAAAAAATTATGTAAAGAAAGGCAATTTTGGTATTATGATTAAATTTTTATGAAATTTGGGTGCAAATAGAACTTTTTGGGGTGTGAGTAGCAAAAATCATATATAAAATACTTAAATATACATTTATAAATATTATTTTAATAAAATATTCGGGAAAGAAGCCTATGCGAGATGGGAAATAAAATTTTGTCTCCATCCTCAAATTTCTCTCGGAGCACTTTCTCCTCCTTTCCTCTTCCACGGAAAAAAAATTCTCATCTTCGAATCTCTAAATGAGAAATTCCCCATATAAATCTCTATTTACGTATCGAATTGATATCTATAGACCAGACCAGTATACACATTTCTCATGAAAGATGAGTATTTCACTATTTTGTAAGATAGTTTTATGCTAGAAAGAAAAGATTTTTTTTTGTCAAGTAGTCTAGTAGATAAAAATTTCACATTTTAAGTGAAATAGTGTGAATACCGGGGTTCGAATTCGGTCTCTGTAATGCATGCAATGTCGCTACCAATTGAGCTATGTTCATTGGGACAAAAGACAAAAATCTTAGGTGGCAATATTTAACAATTACAATTTATAATCACTCTCTCTTATATATAAAGCTTAATTAGTTTGTTGGTCCCTTAAAGATATTTTTGGTTTCACATTGGTCCCATAAAGGAAAAAAGATTCCGCTTTGGTCCCTTAAAGATATCCATATTTGCCACATTGGTCCCTTCCGTCAACTTTTTGCAGAAAACATTAACTTTGATTTCATATTGGTCCCTTATCCATTTTAATAGGTTTTATATTGGTCTATTATCTAGTTTCATATTAATTCTTCTCTAGTTTAATATGTTTCATATTAGTGCTAAAGTTAATATTTTTTTACCAAAAATTAACGGAAGAGACCAAAATGATAAACAAAGATTGTTTAAGGACCAAAGTGATTTTTTTTTATGGACCCATATAAAACCAAAAAATATTTTAAAAAAACCAAAGAACTATTTAAGCCTATATATAATTAGCCAACCTAATTTTGTAAATTTTTCACTATCTTATATAAATATTTTTTTACTAAATACTACCAATACTAAAAATGTATACCAAGTGATTAAAAAAAAAATACACACACTCACTCGCACAGACAAACAATGTGCATCTTAAACCCTAAAAACTGAAACTTGAAGCTGCAGAATCTCACTCTTCTTCCAACCAAAACCATGGCGTTCATTTCCAACAATTCCAAGCTTCTCCGATGGCGTCCCACTCTCCACCCTATCTTCCCTTCAACCACCTTCTCTTCCCGTCTCTCCACTTCCACTTCCATCGCCGAACCTCTCTCCGAACCAGACCACCACCCTCTCCATTCCCCTCCCGATCCACCTCCCCAACCTCACCAACAACAACTCCAATCCAAATCCTCACAATCCAATCCTGAACTCATAATCACTCGCATGCTCGCTAACCGAGACTGGACAACTCGTCTTCAAAACTCGATCCGTTCAATTGCTCCAAAATTCGATTCAAATCTTGTTTACAATATCCTTCACGCCACCACAAACCCTGATCAAGCCCTAAAATTCTATCGGTGGCTCGAACGGTCGAATCTTTTTATACACGACACACATACTACTCTCAAAATGATTCAGATTCTTACTCGTTACTCTAAACTTAATCATGCTCGTTGTATTTTACTTGATTTGCCTAAAAAGAATTTGCCTTATGATGAAGA
Source organism: Trifolium repens (assembly GCA_030408175.1). Taxonomy (NCBI): domain Eukaryota; kingdom Viridiplantae; phylum Streptophyta; class Magnoliopsida; order Fabales; family Fabaceae; genus Trifolium; species Trifolium repens. The sequence continues at coordinate 15,529,078 of CP125839.1, read as the reverse complement.
TATGTTTGTTGCTTTGATTGAAGGTTATGGTCGTGCGGGGATTGTTCAGGAAGCTGTTAAGATCTTTCAGAAATTGGATAAGAAAACTGTTAAATCTTATGATGCTTTGTTTAAGGTGATTTTGAGACGAGGACGGTACATGATGGCGAAAAGGGTTTACAATGCTATGTTGAGAGAAGGTATTGAGCCGACTCGACATACTTATAATATTCTTCTTTGGGGTATGTTTTTGTCTTTGAGATTAGATACTGCTGTTAGATTTTATGAAGATATGAAAAGTAGGGGTATTGAGCCTGATGTTGTTACTTATAATACTTTGATTCATGGTTATTTTCGGTTTAAGAAAGTTGATGAGGCTGAGAGTTTGTTTGCGGAAATGAAAGAGAAGAATTTGATGCCTACTGTTATTAGTTATACTACTATGTTGAAAGGGTGTGTTGATGCGGGGAGGGTTGATAGGGCGGTTGAGGTTTTTGAGGAGATGAAGAATAGTGGGATTAAGCCGAATGCTGTTACGTATACTACATTGTTGCCGGGGTTGTGTGATGCTGATAAGTTGGTTGAGGCTGGTAATGTTTTGGGGGAGATGGTGGAGAGGTATATTGCTCCTAAGGATAATTCGGTATTCATGAAGCTGATAAACTGTCAGTGTAAAGCTGGTAATTTGGATGATGCGGTGAATGTGTTGAAGGCGATGATACGGTTGAGTATTCCTACTGAGGCGGGTCATTATGGTGTGTTGATTGAGAATTTCTGTAAGGCTAATGTGTATGATAAGGCAGAGAAATTGTTGGACAAGTTAGTTGAGAAGGATATTATCTTGAGGCCGGAGAATTCCTTTGAAATGGGTCCTAGTGCTTATAACCCGATGATTGAGTATCTGTGTGACAATGGGAGGACTGTGAAAGCGGAAACATTTTTCCGGCAGTTGATGAAAAAGGGTGTCCTGGATTCAGTTGCTTTTAATAATTTGATCCGTGGGCACTCGAAAGAAGGCAACCCTGAATCTGCACTTGAGATTGCAACTATCATGAGTAGGCGAGGGGTTCCTAGTGATGCAGATTCCTATAGATTGCTTATTGAAAGTTACTTGAGGAAAGGAGAACCAGCTGATTCTAAAATAGCTTTGGACCACATGCTTGAAAGTGGGCATCAACCAGATTCGTCCCTTTACAGGTCAGTTATGGAGAGTTTGTTTGAAGATGGCAGGGTCCAAACTGCAAGCAGAGTAATGAAAAGTATGGTGGAGAAGGGGGTGAAGGAGAATATGGACTTAGTTTCAAAGATATTGGAGGCGCTTCTCATGAGAGGGCATGTCGAAGAAGCTCTGGGAAGAATTGATTTGCTTATGCAGAACGGGTGCGAACCTGATTTTGACCACCTTCTATCCATTCTCTGCGAAAAAGAAAAGAGGATTGCTGCTCTAAGATTGTTAGATTTTGTTCTTGAGAAAGACATCATCATAGACTTTTCAAATTATGATAAGGTTTTAGATACTCTCTTAGCAGCAGGAAAGACCCTCAATGCATACTCTGTCTTGTGTAAAATTCTGGCGAAAGGAGGTGCAGCAGATTGGAGCAGCCGTGATTTGCTAATCAAGAGCCTTAATCAGGAAGGGAACACAAAGCAAGCAGATATCTTGTCGAGAATGATCAAAGAAAAAGTAGCAAGTCCTCCAAAGAAAGAGGGAAAAAAGAAAGCAAGTAGAGCTACATAATTTGTTCTCTCTTAATTTTCTTCTCTAGTTTTAAAGGTGAGACTTATTAATGGGTTTTGGTTGTAATAAGTTGTTATATGAGGAAGAGAAATCATGAATTGTTTTTTAATTTATAATCAGAAACTTTGATTCCTTCCAGCTGATCAGAAATTTGTTTTGACACATTCTTTTTTATATTTTATTTAGTTATGTTATTGTTAGTCTACTATCAAGGTCTCCAACAGTGTAACTTGTTTTTTATATTCTATTGGAATGACATGACGACAATGACACAAGTGTGAACTGAAATCAAACATTTCTAAAGTTTACAAGATTTGTGAATCTTTTATTTCTCTTTTATTTTGCTTTCCAAAATTTGTATTTGCCCATATGCTGAAAATATTCAAGCTGTTGAATCCATCCTACTTCCAAGAACTACTACCATCCATAATCAACAATTCATGTGTAGATATACGGATTATCTTGAAGCCTGTTCTAGATATATGGATTACAAGTTTGTCATTGTTCCTACTTACAATGCGATAGACAGTTTTGTGAGTTTTAATTTTGCAGCAGTATATGGCTATGTTTGGTATCACGATGGATATGTCAGAATCACGGTGATCTACCGTGATTGATCACCGTGATTATTTAAAAGCTACAATGTGATGCTGCCATATCCAATGTCATACTATGTTATTGTTGCCTCTGCCCTGTGGATCTTGTGCTCCGTTGCTACTATAGGTTTTGCTGAGATGGAAGACATGAGCTATCATATCTGTGAGTGAACTGATGCTCTAACATGCTTACACCTAATCTTAGGATTAACAACAAAAGAGTGTGAGCTTCTACTTTTGCTTTTAGTCTCAAACATCTCTCTTGAATGAATTTTGATTTTAGTCCCTTAATTTTATTTTCTTCATATTCTACTCCACAACTTTAAGATTCAATCACATTTCGCGGTCTCTATATTATACTAATTTCAACTTAGTTTTTTTTTTAATATATTTTCTTTCTTTTTCTTCTCTTTTATCTATACAAAGTTTTTATTTAAGTTGATATTTTTCTTCTTCTCAATAGAGTGGAATGGAAGGAGACAACATAAATTCTTTATATTGAACAAACCATATATCATTTCATTCGACTCTATATCACCAATGCAGACATACCCAAATTCAAAGAGTAACATCAGGAATATTATTGGGCAACTAATTTTATTTAACTAATTTATATTGCATTTGTTCTTAATGGTATATCAAAATTATTCGTGAAATTTGTTTGATATATTTATTTTATTTTATGATTATCAGTTAAAAAAATCAATGTGTAAAGCCGTATATCCAATTAGATGATGGTTAATTGATAAAGAGTCATTCTTTTTATCTCGCACCCCCTGAGTCTCATATGCACTCCAACGTAGGATGTGAGTATGTGAATAGCAAAATTTTGAGAAAAAAATAGTTTGCTGTCTACAATGCGAATTTTATAAAATCTAATATTTTTATATTTCTTCCATTCTTTCACCCCTTATTTTTTAAGTTTCGCATTCTAGAATGCAAACTGAGTTCACATTCTAGATAGCGAAATGTTTTTTCGCTACTTAAGTAGCAAAAATGGGTGTTTTGAAATTTCCGGGAGTGAAGGAGGATTTTCAGAGGGCGCGAGAAGTAAATTTCATTGATAAATTACTTTGATTGTGGCGTAGTAAGACCCTCATTCAAGTCAAGGGGTTTAATATGCTCTATAATTTTGCATTTAATTTTGACAAATACTTACTCCCTCCGTCCCAAAATGTAAGTAAAAATGAGTCAAACAAATTTGATGTATTTGGTTTAAAATTTGGACCAAATACATTCACTTTTGTTGACCAACTTTTACTTATATTTTGGGACGAAAGGAGTACTTAATTTTAGAATGTATTCATCAATTCATATTTTATTTGTTCAAACTTGAACTTAGGTTAAAATTAATAGAGTTTGATTTCCGTTTGAATTTCATAAAACTAAAGTAATTAATTTTTGAATTTAATGGAAATGCACTAATAATGTAATAAATAGTTTTCACAATTATCTAATTAAAAATTACAAATTTGCTATGTAGTATCAAGGAAGTGGAATGAAATGAGGTAATATGACCAAAAATATATTGTTATTAGTTAATAGTAAATTATAAAATGACTTTACACTGTCAATGCATATTCATTTTTCTCATAATTTTTTTGCGAAAAATATTCAATTTATTTACAGATTAAAAAAATAGAGCATTAATTTCCTTATCGACTTGAAAACAAAAAGTAACTACCCGCCAGTGTGCACCGTCAAATTAAACGGTAAAAATTAAGAATCCCAAAATTAAACTACCGTCAAATTAAACCATTTCTTTGGTTCTATAAATCAAGTTGAATTTGAAAGTCAAAAAAAGAACACAATTTTTTTGTATTTGTAGGAAAAATTAAGCTATCCCCAAATTTCGAAAATGTCGAAAGAAATCGAAACTTTGACAGAAGATGAAAGACGAGCACTTCGTGGAAGCAAATTCGCTCCCCTCCCTACCCTTCCCCATACCAACAAACCCAAACCTAGGTTTTTCTTTTTTCCCCTTTTTCCTCTTTCAATTTTGCACTTCATAATAACTAACCCAAATTGGTTCATCAATTTTTGATTTTGAATTCAGGGTTTGTGTTCTTAATCCTTTAATTTTAGTGGGTCTGATTTGAATTTTTGATTGGTACAGATTGGCTCATCCTGGTGGACCTTTGGCTACGAATAAAGCAGCAGCTTTAGCTAAGTTTTTGGAGAGGAAGTTGAAGGATCCTAATGGATTAGCATCTATTAACCCTGATCTTCTTGAACTTGCTGTTAATAATGCTAAAAAAACTGTTTATACAAGTAATTATTCAATTTCTCTCTGTTTTTCATCTTTTTTGTTGTGTTTGATTATTTATAGTTCATTTTATTTTATTGTTAATTGATGTGTGGTGATTTGTTTAAGATTTGTTACTGCAATAGTATTTTGCATGAATTGTGTGTTTTATGTGGTTTTTGTGGGAATGCTGGTTTTGACTTGGATTGTGATAAACCAATCATTTGATGCATATATGTATTCTTGACTCTTGGCCTTGTTTAATGAAAATGCATTGTGATTGTCCCAAACTATGTTATGAGTATCATATACGAAGTATGTTTGATTCGGCAACATCTCGCTTCTTGACAAACCTTAACCAACTAACAGACTACAACTCCCTATAGTGCTACTTGAATTATTATGCAGACATATAAGCAACGAATATAATTGCTAAAACTGATAGAATTACAAACACAAAAAAAAAAAATTGACTTTATAGCCAAGCAACGATCTCTAAGCAAGACTTTATAGCCAATAGGTGGCCTCGTAGATAAGAATTTTGAGATGCAACCAAGGCACCACCAAAGATCTTAAATGACTGCTACAGAAGAAAAAATCTCTCAGATCTGCCTTAATCCTCTGAAACAGAAACAACTCCACCCCCACACGTTGCATAGGCATAGATAAAATAAAATTTGTAAGCTCACCAGCTGAAAATGTTCCCCTTAATTCTCTGATCTCCAAGGCAGATACAAAAGCAAACAACAGAAGTGTGCTCAACTGATTCTGAAACAACAGATCTGCCTCCCATCCGGACAAAGTTATATGAGAACTGAGAAAAATTCAAATTACTCCCTGCAGCTGAAATCAATAAACATCTAAACTTTGACTCCTATACAAACCAAAGGATTGGTCATCCAGTGGACAATGGGTGTCTGAAACTTCTATCCTTAACCATTTCCACGACAACACTTTAGACTGTTCTACAATGTCTTTGATGTTGATCTCCTCTTCCTGAAAGATAGCAAAATTTCTGGCCTTCCAAATTGACCATATGCACGCGGACAAAATTGTGCTTAGTTTGCTTCGTCGTTGGTAGTATTAGAATGAGGGAATTTTAATAGATGTATAATATCGTGTCTTGGGTAACACTTGACATTTGTTTGTGTGGTCGCACACATACATTCATGTATGCATTACCAGATTAGTGTCAGTTTTATCCTTCCTTATGTCTGAAACTATCTTTTATTTTGTCTTTTTGTCAGTGTCAGTTTACATGTATGCCCTCTTCTCTCTTATGTCCCATTTCACTTTTAACCTAGTTTCTCCTTTTTCCCTTCTTTCTAATCTTTGATGTACAAAATGTTCAGAACTGTCCGGGGCCTGATCTCTGGTTGACCATATTATTATTATAGAAAAGTTTTGATATATCATGCAATTGCCGGAAATACGATGTCAGGGAAATCTGCGGCGACACACTCTTAGAGCCAGATTAGGGGCACACCTTGCACACATCCTCTCTTTTTTCACTTGTAACAATGTTAGACATAAGCTTTTTAAGTTTCATTAACCATACCATTAATCAAATTTATAGTCATTAAGTTAATATTTTGTGTCTCTCTTCAATTGAATTTGTAGGATAGTCATCTAGTGTTTTGATTTGTGTTTCTCTTCAACTTTAGGTGGTACTTCAAATTCCGGAAGAAATGTTCGGCATGTGGAATCGTTTGGCGACTCAGATGCCAATGAAGAGGAACAGAATGATTTCCCTGTGGTAAAGGAATGCAAGAAGAAGATAAAGAAGAAGAAACAAAAGAAGAAAAATAAAAAACGAAAGGTCACTACTTGTTAATGTGCTTGATTATTTTCCTAGAGACTTTCACAATATTAAAAACTATTTTTGTTTCGGTGTAGGAAGTTGAAGACGGTGGATGTGCTGTGGTGAAAAAGCTTTAACAGGTTTTAATTATGATTTTGTTTAAGGCAGCATACCTTTGGAATTGAGGATTGCAGCAGGAAGTTGAAGACACTGGATGTGCTGTGGTGTGAAAGCCATAACAGATGCAGCATACTTTTGGAATTGAGGCTTGGGCCAAAGAATTTTTTGTATCATGGTTTCTTTCCTCAACTGAATTTGCTCATTGCAAGTAAAATGGAGTCACTGATGAAAATAGTTTGTTGGATCTTTTGCTATAGCTTATGTTACAACATAGCTTTATGAACTTGTTTTTGATTTTTAATTTGTTTCTTTCAGGATGTGATACTTTTAGGATGAAAAAAATGCAGGTAGGGTGTTGTCAGACAAATTGTTATTTCATTCAAATGGTAAAATATGAATTTAAGAAATCATTTCATTAGTTTAGTATCACTGTTAACCAACTGTGTTGCTTATGAAAATACTCATGTTAAAATTTCACATGAATTTGTCATGTGAAATTTGAGTCTAATTTCCTTTTTTTAGACCGTGTTTTGGTAGGTTTTGCATGTCTGTTTCTTTGTAGAAGGTTATCTTTATCTTGTCTTGCCTGAGTGGAGGCAGATTTTCTTAAAAAGTGGTTGATTAGGTTCTCGCGTCCCTATGCCCAAAAAAAGGGATGGGCAAGTTCGGTTCGAGTGTTCATCGATCGGGTAAAAATCTAGGTCTTCTGGGTCCAATACTTTTATTTAAGGCCTATAACCAACCGATTTTAAGATTTATGGATTGAGATAGATATGACTTACCTATCAAAGTTGGCGAACGCTTCTGTAACATTAGACTCGTTACGCTTAACGCCCACTTAAAGACTGGCTCCGCGTTTACCGACTCGTGTAATCTTTCTATTTTCCAATTTGTCTAAGTTTTTGTTATGATTTCTCTTTTTATTTTTATCATTTTAGATAATCAAACTTATTACAATGATACAAGCGTACAACATAAAGTCGATGTGAGAAAAGTTGGTTACTGCGTGCCTGGCTCCTGCTTTCTAGGGTGCTAGGCACCTTCTACTCTTCTAGATTGTACTGAATCACTTTTCTGGGTTCCAAATATTGCATCTTCATGGATTTGATATTGAAAGGTAAAGAAGTGTTGCTACATGTTTAATACATGATAGTAGATGGAAATTTTTTAAAAGGAGTGTCAAATATAAAAAGGAGGACCATTGTTGTGGTCAAATGAGAAATCATCTTCAAGATTTCTAAAGTATTTGGCCGCTAGGTTTGGTCCAGTGGTAAGAGCTGTATGAAGTTTTAGGTTGAAATTTCATTGACTCCAATCTAAAAAATAAAAGGGTATTATTTGGATGATGATTTCCATTTAATTAAGAGAAATGTCCTCATTTTTATGTTTCATGTTTCTTTTGATGTCTTTCTATGAAGAAGAGATTAACAATGATAGAGAAGACACTAATGGCTTCATACATATGCATTGTATGTTTTATCTCATGCATCTATTCCATTAGAGACCCGTTATCAACCATCTTATAATTATTAAAAGCTAACAAGGAATTTCTTACTTGTTTCATCTTGTATATACCTTGCTTATAAATTTGTTCGGTTGTTCCAAAGACTTCCATAAAGAATCTGACATTTTATTAAGAACTTGTCTCATGCATATGCAGTCATCATTTTCCCACTTTTTCCATTATTGGTCTTGATTTATTCAACAACACAACCTTCAAATTCAGGGGCGTCCCAATTAAATTAGAGGTTGGGCTCTTATAGTAAAAATAAACCCTAACAAAATAAAAATGAATTTTTTTATAAAAGAGCAATTTTATTTTTATTTAAATTGTAAATAAATACAAAAATAATAATTTATGTAGGGAGTGCAAACATCAAACCAGTGTAGCCTAGAGAATGAGAATAGCCAGTCATCAATCTACTTCTACTAGCCCAACCCATCTAGAGATAGGTTAGGCCGGTGGAAGTGGGTTGCTGAATTGCCCCCTTGGTAAAAAATAAAAATTTTGAATTAAAAAAATTTGAGACCTAGCTCTATAGAGTTGTTTGCACCTCCTTGAAGTCATCTCTGTAATAGGTCTTGTGCTACAAGTCAAGACAAAATAAAACACAAAAAATACATCAATTTAAATCAATAACATCACAAACTAGTAACTATTATAAATCAATGGCGCAACTAATAATAAGGAAGATTCTATAAAAAGGTGGAAAGAAGTAGATAATAAAAGAAGCAATAAAAATTGTTTTATACCCATAAAGAAAGTTGGATTCATTGCAGCACTGAGTCGAACTCTATTGTACAACCCTAAAATCTTCAATGGAATAAACAACATGAATCGTGTCATGTTGTATTTTCCATCGAAGACGCATTCGCTAATTTGTGAAGATTGTAACGTTGTACAAGGCTTTTTATGAGTGCAAATACAGTTGTGTTTGAAGAGGAATAGTGAACGGGGAAATGAATGGAAATGACTTCAGAATGTGTACCTTATTATTTAACAAGTGAAGTGGAAAAGTTGTCGTGTGTACCTTATATAGATGAAGTGAAGTGAAGTGGTGTGTATATTAGAAAACCATGAGTGAAGTGAAGTGAGTTAAAGATAAAGAGAAAGAAGAGCACCATACATTCCATTTCAAACGGTGTTGTTGGTTTCGATGTTTATGGTACCATTCATTCCATTCAAGTCGGATAATTCATATTCAATCATTTTATCTATTTATTGATTAAGTATCCTATTTACAGAACAATAATCAATATATGGTTTATAGGTTTTGTTGTAAATTGAGCTCAAATTTTTGGACCCTGGGCATCATAAACATCGTCGTTAGTCTCTTGTTCTGACCAAAGGTGCAACAGTGGAACACAATCATCAGATGCAACTTGTTCCAGTCAGAACAATCAGTGCTCTTATAGTATCCAATATGTAGATGTTAGTGGAACATCAGACTATTACGTGTTAGATAGAACACATTTGGATACTATTTTCCAAGGATTTATGATTACAAATTCTTTAGCTCCTATAGTTTTCGGGGTGAACTTTCTTGAGTTTGAAATGGTTGATACTTGATACTATCTCTTATTTTTTGTGTTTATTAGTTTAATCTAATGTTGAAAACTATTACTTTGTGAATCGAGCAGGTGCAATAACCAGCAGAGTTGAGACTTGACACAATATGATAATGCAATTGATGGAATATTTGGATTTAACCATCAAGAAATGTCTGTGATCTCTAAGCTTTCTGCACAAATGAATACTTCTAAAATATTCTCCCATTGTCTTAGCGGAAACATCATATTGGTGAAGGATTATTGGTTTTTGGCGAAATTGTAAAGCCTACCATAGTTTATATATACTCCACTTGTTCCATCATAGTAAGTCTTCTCTTGAAAAGTTTGGGTAAAAGTTTAAGACTTAATGATAGATGAAGAGTATTTAATACTAGAAATATATTTGGTGTTCAATGCTTCTAATAATGCACCTAATCCATATGTTAAAATGTAGTTTCTGTTTGTCAATCTTGAACATTGTTCGGCAAATTATAGTTTGTAGTTTATATGTTAGGAATGTACATATGAAGTTTATCAAACATTAATAGAAAAATGATTATTTTACTATTGCAAATTACAACTACGATATCACAATTTGTACGCACATTTCTTTCCAGGGGAAATCAGTGTTTCTTAATTACTAAAAAGTTAGGCTGAACACTTGATAAATCTTTTATTTTTATGGATTTCTTGTTGCTAATTATGTGCTACCGAGTGGATCATCATGATGCTCTTTTTCTATAAGTCCTTCCTATGTACCGTGCTTAGAGCTGTCAAAATGGGCCGGGCTAATGGGCTGGGCCATTAGCCCATGGATTTGGGTCGGGCCGGGCCATTTAAAAAGTCGTTAAAAAATATCCAGGCCTTTTTTAGCCCAGCCCAACTAGCCCAATTAAAAAATGGATCGGGCTGGGCTTGCCCACCGGGCTTTGGGTTGGCCCGTTTAAAAAAAAAAAAGTTTTTAGTTAAAAAAAAAAAGATTTTGGGCTAACCCATTTTTTTAAAGTAAGCCTACAAATACTCGGAAGTAGAGAAGATATACTTGTATGCCGAATCAAGTGCTCAAGGGGTTTAGGCCAAGAAGTTAACTATTTTGTAATATATTTTGATTTTGATTATCTAAGGATGCACTTTGTATGTTGCCACAAATACTCTTACATGTGCATGAATCTTTATTTGGTAGATATATTTTGTATGAATGTTGATTTGATGGTTGTTTTATGTGGTAATTATTTTGTCAGTTGTGTCATTGATCCTTTTTGGCGTGCGCTAAAAAAATTATATGGGCCGGGCTAGCCCATCGGGCTGCATGGTCCAATAGGGCTTGGGCCGGGCTAGAATTTGGCAGTCCATATAGAAATCGGGCCAGCCCATGCCCGCCCACTTATACGCGCTGGCCCACCGGGCTGGACCGGGCTGGGCCGGGCTGGCCCATTTGACAGCTCTGGCGTGCTTAGTGCCATTGACGTTTTCCTTCAAGCGAGTCTGAATTTTGCTGGCAGTGCATCACTGAATTTAAGACCACAAGACTACCTTATACAATAAAATTCTATTCGAAGTATTAAAAATTCATTTTTTTTTTGTTTTTCATTTTTCCGAGGATTGGTTTGGATTTTTTATTTATTCCCAAATATATTTTTCAAGTCAGAGGGAGTTTTATTTGAAAATTATTTTAACACACACGCACGCACATACACACACTAACATTAAGAATTTGAAAGAGTGAGAGTTCATGGACTAATTTTGTGGATTAAGCATAGTTCACAAACTTCTTATATTTAAAAGAATTGCTACGATGAACCAATGCACGTTACATGATGGTGCAACAGTGTGGTGTATTGGATTTCAGAAGATCAAAGGTCAAGGAGTGACAATTTTAAAAATACGAATATAATTTCTTAACCAACGATGATATCAATTTAAAAATTAGAATATAATTTCTTAACCTACGATGATATGAATTTAAAAATTATAATATAATTTCTTGTACTTCAATTATTGTTCATAATTTGTTAAGGATCTTTTATTCAAGAGTGCTAGTATTATATTATTACTAACAACATCACTTTGTGTTTTGGCAGATCTCAGACAAAATTGTTGTTTATGATCTAGACGGTCAGCGCATTGAATAGGCTGACTATAACCGTAAGTTTCTGCTACACTACCAGAGATACATAGTGAATTTCATAGACCTATATTTGTTTATTCTCGATTTTATATTTGATTTTGTTCGTGCTGTTAATGTGTCTGCAGCAACTGGCACTGGCAGACATGTGAATGTTAGAAAGATAAGTGGAAGCAGATGGACTTATCACCTCTTTCTTTGTAACCTTGATTTGCTGCTATGTTTTTATAGTATTTATTTATGCAACACTTCTTTAATGTATAATTGTGATAATTGGATCGACCACATATTATGTTCAATATTGTATGTGTTGTACCCCTTTCTGCACAATAGGTTTTTTAGGTTTAGGTTTAAGTTTAGATGATTCTGTTGGACACTGTCAATTTCCTCAAGCTTCAATTTTTTTTTATTGTTTTATCATTTTTCTAAGGGATTGTATTAATTATTTATTTATTTCCAAATATCTTTTTTAAGTCAGAGAGGATTGCATTTGACAATTATTTTAACACATACGGACGCACGCATGCACGCACACGTGAGTGCACACAATGTTAACTCATTCCTCACAAAGCTATAAATACATTCATTCCTCGCAACAATGTTAACTCTTTATGGGATACGTATCGGCACTCCTTCTTCTACCAAAAAAATATTTGCTCTCCTTATTTATTATTAATTAAATTTAAAAATTAGACAACAAATTATATAGAAAAATGGTGGGAAAAATAATAGAGGACAAATATTGGAAACAAACTTGGTGAACGGCTAAATCTCACGGATGCTACTAGTTGATCGGTAGCTTGAAGAAGAAGTTGTTGTAGCAACAAAAGAACAATCGGAGGCTCTGCCCTTCCCCTGTCCAGTTTGAAAATCTAGTTAGTTCCAGCTGCCCTATAACCATTTTAATTAAATGGTGGGAGTTTTCTTTATGTACACCGCCGCCATCTTAACTACCGCGGTTGTTACTTCTGGTTTTCCGCTCACTCTTACGTTGGAAAGAGCTTTTCCGTCGAATCACGGAATTAACTTGGATCAGCTCAAAGCTAGAGACACGTTAAGACATGGTAGAATTTTGAAGTCTTCAAACTGTGTTGTTGATTTCTTCCATGTTTATGGTACCATCTTTCCTCTAGTCGAGTAATTCAATTCCAATCCAATTTCACTTTTTCAATTTTCTCCATTTTCAATTTCGTGTTTTTGGTTTGATTCTTGAGTAATGGGTTTCTTAATTTGTTAACAAATTTTAATCTTGTCTTTATTTTTTCGCCTTTGATTTGTTGTTTAGTTTCCATTATATCTTCTTTCTGTGTGTGTGGTTGATTGATTTGTAATTACTGGATTAGGCTATCCTTCTAACTACACAAATGCAACCCAACTTTGGGGTACATTTTGCGACGTGTCATCACCACAGCTCTCTAGAGCAAAATCCTATGTGTACAACATGCCAAAATTCATACTTCTTTTGGTAATTATTTGAAATAGTTTTCCCGCCCTCCCTTTTGCACTTGGCTGGACCGAAAAATACACAGCCCAATGGTTTTTTGATCCAAAAGCCCAGTCCGTTTAGACCATGTATCTCTAGGCAACAAAAAAAAAACACTTTGGTTCAGAAGCATGCTTGAGCTGTCGCTATCGTTCTTTGCAATGGATCAGCGAAGACTTCCTATTTTGGCTAACAAAACTTGGCCTCAGTTTTTCCCAACCCTAAACCAATCTCTAATTCATGCAATTTCTGATTCTCGGTCAAGCTTCGTGGGATGGAGCAAAACCCCTAATGCTTATATAAATTCAAATCTTCTTCTAATTTATGCTAATAATTTGTTGTCTTTACATGAACCTTTACCCAATACTTAAAATATATCTATTTCAGTGTTTGTTTCTTTGATTTCTTTGCAGATTGTGAAGAGATATATATCAAGATTCGTTTTGGCTCCAACATTATCAACTTCCAACACAAATGGGATGGTAAGATCGATTTCAAAGTTCAAAATTTCCCGCCTTCAGTTTCAATTGATTTTTTAATTTACTAATAAAATTAGGGTTGCAGGTTAGTAGTATATAAAGGGATGTTGGTCCTCAGAACAACTTGCACCGCAGCAGTTGAGTTTGCTTGCTTTTCTTTCCTCTCTTTTATTTATTGCTTTATACATTTTAATATTCAAAATGGCTATGTTTGTGCCAAATGAAAATCATTTTACAAAGCTTAATGACATCGATTCTGATAAGGCTTCTTATAATGTTAGAGTTAAAATATTAAGATTGTGGGAAGTTTCTGATTTTAATCGTGCTAACAGTCCTTTTTCTATTGAAATGGTTTTAATGGATTCTGAGGGAGGGAGGATTCATGCAACTATTAAGAAAACATTAATTTACAAATTTAAGGATAGCTTAGTTGAAGGGAATGTTTATGGTTTTGACAATGTTGGAGTTTCAACTAATGGTGGAGCTTACCGCAGTACTCATCATCGTTATAAGTTGAATTTTCAGTTTTCTTCAATGGTACAAAAGCTTTCTAATGTTGATATTAAAGGATCTGGGTTTAACTTTGTACCTATTTCTGAAGTTGTTGGAGGTTCTTATGACACTGATTATTTAGTTGGTAAGAAATTATTTATTTATCTACTAATCTAATAGTTGTTAGCCTCCATTCTAATATGTTATCAAATGTTATTTCAGATGTTATTGGCATTTTGACTGGTGTTGGAACTGAGCGTGAAGTCACAAACCAAAATGGAAGCACCACTAAGTTGAATGTGATTGCTTTAGAGGCTGAAGGGTAATAAATATTTATAATAAAGTTATTTTTATATAACTATGTGTTCATTATGGAGTTCCAGAAAATGTTATTATTTAAATATTAAAGATTATGACATAAGTCAACTAATGTTCCATGTTATGTTAGGCATAAGTTGCAGTGTACTTTGTTTGGACCCTATGTTGATGAGTTGAATGCTTTTATTGGTTCTGGTGACTACAACAATGCTATTGTTGTTCTTCAATTTGCCAAGGCTAAGCCATTTCAAGGTTGTATGTCCATAAATGTTTTCTTTCTGTCTCCCCTATTTATAAATCCCTTTTCTGATTTTTTTTTTATATTTTCTTTGTAGACAAGATACACATACAAAACTGTTTGAACTGTAGCAAGTTGTACTTTAACCCTAACTGCCCAGAAAGTGCAGTCTTGAGGCAAAGGTGTGACATAATATTGTTTTGTATATTAAGACATGGTTTATGTGCACTGCTTTTAATACTGACTTTTTTACAAAACTTTTCATTAGCTTGCCTGAAAGTGTAGAAAATCCTTCTCCAATCACTCTTACTCAAATCCAGATGGAGCCTGTTGTTAGCCCAATGGATGAGTTTGTATTCAACACACCAAGAATCACTTTGCAAGAACTTAAAGATTCTACAACTGTAAGACTTTGTTTATAGTTTGAAATACTTAACCTTATATATATAACCTTACTATACATAACTTATAATTCCATTGCTTTCTTTATAGGAATCACTTCATGTTGTATGTGCTACTGTCAAGAAAATATTGAATCCAGATTGTTTTTGGTATACTGCCTGTGTTTGTAACAAATCTGTGATACCTGATTCAAACATGTTTTTTTGTGAAAAATGCAACAAGCATGTGGTTAAGGTTTACCCAAGGTGAATATCAGATTTAACATTTATTAATTTTATTTTCTTTTATACTCCTACTGAATGTGTGTTAACAATACTCTTATATTTTGAAGGTATTGTATGAAGGTCAGAGTTATGGACCACACAGATTCTGCCAGTTTTGTGATATTTGACAGAGATGCAGCTTCATTGTTCAACATGAGTTGTGCAGAGATGTTAAATGAAACTCAAAGGGTAAAAGTACAATATAAAAAGCATTATTATATTTTTATTCCCTTAATGTTATAACTAATTATATCTTTTGTTTTTTTAGAACGGCACTGTTGGAGTTATTCCACCTCAAATTTCAAAGCTTCTTGACATGAATTTGTTGTTCAAGGTTGAGACAAAACCTTCAACAAATCCTAGGTTTGAGCAAACTTTTAGGGTTAGAAAAATTTGCACTGATTCTGCCATCATTAAGACATTCAAGGACAAGTGGGATAATGAAGAGGCATCTATTAGCAAAATAAACAATGTATGTATATAGTTGGCTTTAACATATATATGATATGTAATACAAATCATATATAAACTCATATTATTTAAATTATTTCAGGAGGTTGGTTCTTTGAGTACTTTGCTGGAAAAAGGAAAACATCTTTTAGCGTGTAGTACAAACAACATCCTATCTCAGGATTCAGCTTCGTTGACTGCGAGTAGTGGCAGCGGAAAGGGAAAGGAAGCAGCAAATCTCAGCAGTCCTGCTCCAATAACTCAAGATTTAATGAAGAAATTTACGTCAACTGTTATCAACCTTGATGATGATTCTGTTTCTGCATTAGATCTAATTAAGACTCAACAAAGTCAGACTTCTGTTCTATCTTGCAAGGTTATTTATTAATTCATCTAAAGTTTTTCATATTAGTTCATTTGGTTTGGAACTATTTGTCATAAATAACTTTAATTTAACTATAATTTAGGATTTAGAGTCATTGAGTGGAAGCAGTATGGAATCTCAACCAAAAGATGTTGAAGTGAATGGAACTCCTGTTATATATTTACTTCAAACCAAGCCTACTGCTGCTGAGGGTAAAGAGATTGAAAAAACTGTTGTAGCTGATGATGAGGTTGTATCAAGTGCAGAAAATGATAATACTGTGGAGAAGGTTGGTTACACCAATCACTCATGTAAATATTATGCTTATACTTCATTATGTATAATGGGTTTATGGCTTTTACTTAATTTGTTTAGGAGTTTGGTGAATTAAGTGGAGCCAAAGTATATGCAAAGGTTTTAGAGGGTACTCCTGTTGAACTTCACCAACCAGTGGAGGCACATGAAGACTTGGCTGTTGTAAACCTTGAGGGTGATTCGCCTCAACATGATAAGTTGTTTAAGACTCCCAAGGCATTAGGATCAAAGGGAGTTAAGGGCAGGAAGTTTGTGAAGAGAGTTTCACCTGATAAAGTTGCAGAGGAAGATAATGCACCAATTAAGCTATTGAAAAGGGTTATTAAACAAGAGAAAATGTGATGATTTCAACACTTAGTGGTGCATATTTGATTGACTACTTTTTTTGTTGGACCATAGATGTCTGTTTTGTTGGGACATTGGACTTTCCTACTTATTTATCTTAATTAGTTTGATTAGGTACTTTTTGTTTTGTTACCCAAATGACAATTGGGTTTAAGCTAATATAGGTTGCAGTAAATTAAGCCCAGTGGCAGTGGGCATATTATTATATATTTATATGTAATGGATGCAAGTTAATTAAATTACGATGCTTTATTAATCTATGCATTTATGTGTTAATATTTCAACATTTATGTTTATAATTTTTTCAAGTTATTTAAAAATATTTAACATCCAATCAATTTTATAAAAATAGGTCATCAGATACAAATTTGAAATGAACTTAACAAAAAAATAGTACAATGTTGAAATCCTTTAATTTTTAATAAAATAAGTAAGATAGTTTTAATATGAAATCATTCAATTCATTCTCAATTTTATATTTTAAAACAAATAATAAAACTCAAAACAATTTTATTATTCAAACACCACTTATAAACGTTGCTGCCATTTAAATTAAACTATCAGGCCCAATAATGATCATATGCATGCTCCGGCCCAACTATTGCGCTATCCGGACAAAACAGACAGTTTAGAATCCTTTATCATTTTGTAACTTATCCAAAACCAGATTTCCCTTTCACTTTCATCCACACATCTTCTTCTCTGTCCCACCAAGCATAGCAAAGAGAGAGACAGTTGGGACCATCACCACTAAGCGCACGCACACAGAAACACTTGGGACCATTTTCCATGGCATCATCTTCCAGGTACATTTGTAGTACACACATAACTTCTTTTTGACATTATAAAACTTCCGTTATTTTGTCCCTTTCCTTAATTGTCGCAAAAAATAACAACACAATCTTATTGTATAACAAATTTTAGGGTTTATTATATTAGACATGCATTGTAGACAATATTAGGGTTTATTTTATATGTCTTATAACTAATTTTATTATATTAGGGTTTCATTTTTTATAGACAAAATCTTAATAAAAACAAATTCTCTTATATGGTAGTAACAATAATATGTATAGATCTAATGTTTTATATGTCTTATAACTAATTAAAGGGTGCATGTACACTAATTTCCATTTTATGACAATAAGGAATGAAGCTGTAGACCTTTCCAAAATTCAACCTTGGTTGCCCACAAAAATCTATCCTGACAAGGTATTTTAATAATAATAAATATTTTATCGGTTTTATGATCTTTAAATTTGTACAACTGATTTTGTTTTCATAACTTAGGATGAGATTTATGTGTGTACCAAATGGCTTAAGAAATATGAAGATAAGATTGATTTTCATAGTCCAGCCTGGATCTCAAATCTTAGCAAAGGAGCTACCATGGTCAAATGGCAATGGGATCATGGTAGATGGTTTTTAAAGTCTGGCATTACAGTGGCAAATGATAATTTGTTTAGGAAACCAGCCAATGTTATCCTTTTTTACAAGGAAGACAACAAATTCAAAATTTGGATGGACAAGAAATATGACACAAAGAAAGAACCTGTTGAAAAGCCTAATCAAGAACCTGTTATGGCTCATTTCAAGACAACAATTTTCCCTGATAAGGTATATTAGTTAAAATTACTATAATGTATTGAATATATAATTGATCTATGTTATTTCTATATTTATAAAATAAAATATCAATTTTAGGAATCGATCAAAGTTTGTGGTCGTTGGTTGAGGCAATGGGAACCAAAGCTGCAAATAGGTCAGTGTGGCAGCATATATTATGGTGGATGTCAAAAGGAGTGCGGTATTAAGTTCAACAAGATCAATGGGGATCTGTATATGAGATCGGGAGTGAATGTTGCAAAAAAATTTGGCTTCAAAGAACCTTTTGAGGTTGTGCTTTGCTTTGAGGGTGATGTGAACAAATTTTCGATGTGGCCAGCCACCGGAGGAAATATTCCTTCTCATGACCAACCATCGTCTTTCATTAAAGAAGAAGAGGATTTGTCTGCTGACGATGGAGATCAATTAGCTTTTCAAGTTGATGATAATGATGATGATGAAGATGACGATGACGACGATGATGATGAAGATGACGACGTTGATCCTACCCCTTTTTTCAAATTCAATGTTACAATCACTCAAGCAATGGACACCTCAATGCAAGTGTTTGTAAGTTACGTACTATTATTTAGATTCAAAAATCTTTATTTTTTTCCTTTAATGCTTTATTAATTTATTTTGTATAAATTTATTTTGTTAGCATTTTCCAAACAAGACATCCAAGTATGTTCTACCTGATGATCAGACAACTATTGGTTGGCGAGATGTTGCTACAGGCCAAGTCTATAATTTTGATATTGTCACGGCTACGCGTTACAAGTATGAACGTTATATTGGTAGTGGTTGGTATATTTTTAAGAATACCAAGAATTTGAGGGTTGGTGATGAATTGGAGTGCACTCTTGCTAACCCACCAAGAATAATGAATGTCAAGGTTATCCGCAATAGGACAAGGAGAATTTAAAGATGGTGATGGAAGGATGAAATTGTTGAAGGCTGTTGATGGAAGGATGGGAATGTTGGAAGCTGTTGATGTTTTAAGTTAATTTGTTTTAATGTTGGAACCTCTTAGTATGTCAAACTTTTATTTAAGAATTTGTTTTGGTATGTCTTTGTAATATAACGTCCCTGGTCCCAAAACACCTTATCTTTTGAACAATTAATGGCAATGGTGCCAAAAGTTAATTAGTTATTTTAATATTTAAGCTTTGCTTTGTGATTTAATATAATTGTTTCAAGTGTGCATTTCCAATCAAAAACTATATATCAAACACCCCATGGTATATAGATGGATGTTATGCATACATTAATGCGTAAAATTTTTCAAAATTACAAAGCAATTTATAAAAACTTGGTTGCTATATTAAAAGTTTTTACAAATCAAAGGCAATTTGTATAATATTTGTCAAATGTATTAGGTAGGAACTGTTTCATATATAATTAATTCAACTATTTTATTCCTTTAAAAATTAAAAAAATATTGAAATAAATTAATTGTATTATTTACTTTGAATTTATAAGAATTTTATGTTTCCAAAAATAAACAGTCCATATGTGGTTAAAAAGAAAATTATACAGAGAAATTTAAGTCTTGACCAAAGTTGCATAAGGTAAGGACACTATAGGGTTTTCACTCACTTTTGCTGACAACTTTTATCCTCACACGTTATTTTCAACAAAGCTTACAAGAGCAATAGTTGCAGATAGTGTACAAGCTTAAAGGATGTAAGGGTTAGAGATAGTGTACAAGGAGGGACCACAGTTCAACATGGCTTCTTCTTCTTTAAACAGGTAATTTTTAATCAACTTTTTCACCTTATTCCTAATATCAACTCCTTTTACATGATTGTATATATTTTCATCTTTTTCAATACCATTTGACTATGTACATGTCAGATCTGCTTATACATATATAGTTTTAGGCTTTGTTAGTGTCAGATCTACACCTTCAAATAAAACTGAATATTTAATTTGAAATTGTGAGGATTAAAATATTTTTATTTTTATTTTATAGGAATGCTGTTTGCTCTACATTTTACCCAAAGAGTTATTTCAAAACTCTTATTGATCCAAAAGAGGTATTGAATTAACAAATATCCAATATACACATCTTATTAATTGTTATTAGGTCTTTATTTTAAACATATTTTCTTATTTTTTCTATCATTCATTATAGGAGTACATATACATGTGCCCTCAATTTATAATCAACTTCTCTAATCAGCTGGATTTTACTAAGCCTGGATGGTTCATCGACGGTAACAAAAATAAAGCTATGGTTGTTTTTAAGTTTACCTCAGGATATTGGTATATAAGTTCTGGAATTGATGTTGCTAACAAATTTGATTTCTACGAACCCACTATTATTTATCTTTATTTCCGATGTGAGAATAATGAGTTCCTTATGTTTGAAAAGACGTATCACAAAATATTAAAGAATCAGGTTCCCCCTCCTTGGGTTAGACAAATTTTTGAAGCAATGCACCCCCCTACCCATAGTGATGACAATGACCTTGATGAGGACAGAGATGCAATAGATTTTTATAAGTTTGATGTGAAGATCACCCATGCAATGGCTAATAGTAATCAAGTTTTTGTATGTCATTACTTTTTCTTCTCTTTTATACTATTAATAAAGTTGTATTATTTGCAAAATTCATTTTTTCTTTATTTGTTCAATAGCATTTTCCAAACAAGACCTCAAGACATGTGCTGTTAGACAACCAAGATCAAATTTATATTAGAGATGTTGAAACAGGGATAATTATCAAATGTTCGATAGGTACTTCTTCCCGAAAACAATATGAAAAGCATATCGGTCAAGGTTGGAACGATTACAAATTGCAAAAAAAGTTGAATGCTGGAGATGTGTTGCATTGCACAATTGAAGATCCACCAACACATATAAATATCAAGGTTGACCGTTGCGGATCAAGTGGATGATTATGAATCATGTATCTAAGTGATTGTATGGTACTATAAATATTAGGTTTATCTAATATGTATTTTACTTGGCAAAAATCTATTCAACCTTGGTTTGTCGTACTTACTAAATTAATACTAATGTTATTTTTATTTATTCTATTATGTAATATGCGTTAAATTTGTTTTTAAAAAATAATTAGCTATATCATCAAAGCACTATATATATGTCAATTATATATGAGTGGATGTTATGCATACATTATAAATATATTACGTCTTATATTGAGTTATTAGTTTTTTATTTTGATCATAAAGTTAATTATTAGTTACATTAACCTCACAAATAAGTATAATTATATCACAGCCACAAAGTTTTATCCACTCAAAAGTATGTTTTCCCATATATTTCCATTTCTGTGTAATTTTAGCATTGAGAATAGTTATAGGTGTTGTCTATATGCCTCTTCTCAAAATTTGATAGTGACATTACCCAAAAGTCTTATATCTTTATAAAAGCATTACTCTAAAACAATACAAAATCTGTTTTATTCATTGACAAATCACTTTCAAACCAACCATATACAAACAAATTATATGACACAAATTCTTTGACTAAAAGGTGGGACTTTTTTTTTCACGAAAGTTTTATTTAAAGGTGAATTTTCTTTGGTTAACAAAACCTAACAAAGTGAATTTTGTGACCAAATATACCTTATACACATATCACCTATCCCATCATGCTTAAGTTTAGTAGCAATTCCTTACTCCTCACCAACTCATTACACAATGCATAACTAACTTATATCTCAACAAGCAAGACTACCATTGTTATTATCCAAACAATGGATATTGCAGAAGAAAAATTGGCAAGGTTTAGTAGAATCCAAAAACTGAAGAAACAACCAAGGCTTAATAATGTGTCATCTAAAGGTATATCTATATATATATTTTTTGTTGTATTTTTCGTCAGATTTTAAAGCTAAATATAATAATTTATAGCTGTATCAAAAAACTTGCAATCTACAATGTTTTCTTAAATAGTTTATGATTTTTTCTGTTTGTTATTTCATTGTTGAGTAATTTTTTTGTTGATGTATGAATAGGAAGAGTTGGACCAATGAAGGTTTCAAATAGCAACAAAGAAAACTTCCATTTCATGAATGGAACAAACAATGTAACAAAAGACAACTTTTCAAACTTGCATGGAATGACTTCAATGACACAAGAATCAACATTAACCTATTCACTTTTAGGTATTTTTTTTTTATTTTTTAATTATTAAATCTTTACGTCTTTATTTGGTTTTTAACTTCAGATGAAGTTTAATTTCAAATGTAATTTTATATTTTGCTTTATTGATAATGTGTACAAGATGAGAATCTTCAACCAAATGGTGGCAATGTCAACTACAACACTACAAATAAGTCTTCAACCACTAAGAGGAAAGCAGATAGGATACCTCTTTCACCTTTGAATCCAGGTATTAAAATCTAAATATCCTCTTTTACTAAAATGTTTTTTTTATGCATAATGTTTATATAAATCTTAATTTTAATTTATCCATATGATTAATGTTTTGTTATATTGTTTGATATTTACTCAACAGATTCTTCTCTCAATAGTTGCATATCTCAGGATGTAAACTCTTTATCTCAATCAAAAAGAATCCGAACTCCAAATCCCAAATACTTTTCCCCAGAATCATGTTTCATTAACACATTGAATGATTCAACTATTGTTTCTTCAATACCAAGCCCACATGGTAAATTGAATAAAATTTCAAATGAAAACTTATAAATTATGCCTTGAATTATATAAATAAATGTTGACAACAAAGTTTTGTTTGAATAGCAACAGTGTTTTGTTTGATATGCAGGATCAACTTCAGCCTCTCATAAAGGTTATAATTCAAGGAAAAATACTCATGGAAAATATTCAAGGAAAAATACACTACAAAATAAATATATTGGTGTTCAAAGAATGGATTTTGATGATGTCACAGATGGTATGTCATTAGTTTTAACCATGTAAATGCAAAACAAATTATAAATGACCTTATTCTTATTTTAACAATTCCTAAATTTCAAATTAGGTTTGGAGCATAACTTTGACAATATTGAGCACTTCAAATCTGTTTTGTATGAAACTTCTGAATGTGAACGTAAGTATTTCTGATCATTGTTATAACCTCTTAACATGCTTAACTCATAAATAATTTATTCATTTTACTAATTACACAAATTAATAACATGTAGCTATCCTTGATTTTGGTGTTCCGGACTTTACATGCACAAAGTGCTCTGCCGAACTATGGTATGAGGAGAGGTCTGAAAAATCTAAATTTGGAGATAAAGTAGATTTTTCTATTTGTTGCCAAAAAGGAGATGTTAAAATACCTTTGTTAAAGAAACCTCCAAAACTATTACTAGATTTAATCAATGGTCGTGAACCAAGGAGCAGAAATTTTAAGGAAAACATTCGAGCTTACAATAGCATGTTTGCTTTCACCTCAATGGGCGGTCAAATAAATGAAAAAATTAACAATGGCGGTGGACCTCCTCAGTTTATATTAGGTGGACAAAATTACCACAGAATTGGTTCTTTGTTACCAGAGGCTGGAACTTCTCCAAAGTTTGCTCAATTGTACGTGTTTGATACGGATAATGAGGTTCAAAATAGAGCTTCAAACTTTAGGTAATCATTTTATATAATGTCAGCTATTAATTATGTTGTATATATAAACAAATTAACAATAGTTTAATTATGTAATTTTTTCAGGTCTACTAATAGTAAAAAACCTCCAATTGATCTTTCTTTAGTCAAAGACCTCCAAGATATGGTATACAATTGCAATCCACTTGCTAAGGCTTACAGGAAAGTCAAAGATGCAATTCAATCTGGGAATGAATGTAAACTTTCTTTACGTTTGTATCGTAATCGTGAAAAAGATTCTAGAATGCATAATATTCCTACGGCTGATGAGGTTGCAGGTTTGATAGTAGGAGATTTTGATGATTCTGATATTGGAAGAGATGTAATTATCAATGAAAGACAGTTTGGTTTGACTAGGATTCATGAAACACATGTGTTGTTTTTGCCTCTACAATATCCTTTGTTATTTCCACGTGGAGAAAACGGTTGGGAACCGGATATTCCACGCCATGTTGATGATGGTAATACTAAGAAAAAGAGAGAAAGAGTTACTATTAGAGAATTTATTGCATTCAGACTACAACAAAGAAAAACTGAATATGGTAACCTTCTCTGTTCAAAAAGATTATTTCAACAGTTTGTGGTGGATTGTTACACAATGTTAGAAGCACAACGCCTATCTTTCATAAAAGAAAACCAGTCAAAGATACGCCAAGATGTTCTTAGTGGTCTGCAAGAGGCAATTGATAGAGGTGATTTAGATGCTTCATTAGTTGGCAAGCGTATAATTATTCCAGATTCCTTCACTGGAGGACCAAGGTATATGTTTAATAATTGTCAGGATGCAATGGGTATTTGCAAGAGATTTGGTTATCCCGATCTATTCATTACAGTTACATGTAATGCAAATTGGTCAGAAATCCGCGATGTTCTTCATCCCAAAGGTCTTCAACCTTCTGATCGTCCGGATATTGTTTGTAGAGTTTTCAAGATGAAGTTGGATGAAATGCTTTCTGACTTCAAAAAAAAAGAAAGATTTGGCAAGGTTATAGCAGGTAATGTTATTTTTTAAGTTGTATAAAATTTATACAATAGTTTAACTTATAAATTTTACATATTTATTGTAATCTAATAGGTATGTATACAGTAGAGTTCCAAAAAAGAGGACTTCCACATGCAC